>CM066732.1:146675686-151675686 GCA_033961575.1 Aselliscus stoliczkanus | reverse complement strand
CTCACGAGCCGCAGTTTGCCGACCCCTGATCTAGAGGAAGGGTCTATCATCTTATCATAACTGTCCCTCCAAATTTGTTGAGTGGGCTGTTACTGATGCAACAATCCTGGGGCAGCACAAGGCTCACAGCTGTGATCTGCTCTGGCCCTTATCCTCCACCACCATTCCCACTTGAAGCCACTTCCTTTCTCCAGGAAATCGGAACCAAAGACCCCACTCCCCACTAACTATGTTCAATGCCCTTATAAAATGGGCTTCCCTGGCCCCATCACTGCAAAGTGGAAAACCAAATATCATACATTAACTTGGAGAGGTCCCCGCCCCGACCCCCCAACCCAGAGAGCAAACTCCTTCAACACTCCCCAGATCCCTACCCTGTTTCGTTTATGCTGGTAGCACGTTTTAGCATCTGATGACGTATTTTGTATGTCTGTTTCCTTGTTCCTTACCGGTCTCTCCACACTAGAATGGAAGCTAGAATGGAAGCTTTATGGCGGCAGGGATTTCACGGTTTTCCCTGTTTATATCCAACGATTCAACAGCGCTTCTGGCCTGTGGTATTATTGGTGTTGAATAAATAGATCTGCTAAGTGAATGAATGACTGTTATCACACTAAGCAGTGGTCGCTTGTTTAATGTTGTTGTCCCACTTGAACTGTGACCATCCTAAAAGCACGGACTGGGTCTTTCTGTCAGTATCCATATTGTCAATAAATGTTTTTTTGTTTTTGTTTTTTTTGTTTTTTAGCTGAGCCATCCTGCCACCTGTTGGCAGCTTGGCGGCAGCTCAGCTCGGGCTGGGCATTGAACTGCTGTTGCTCAGAGCTCAGCTCACACTCTTGAGCGAGCTCTTAACCAACTGAGCTACTCGGCCGGCCTTTCCATAAATGTTTGTTGAACGAATGAATCTATTTGATAAAAACACAGGCTGGCAGGAAGCAGAGAGAATCTGGAACAGGGGGATTTAAATTGACTGGCAGTGGAAGCCTTTTATTAAGGGGTATTTTATATAGAAGTTAGCTTCTCTGGTTGATTCACTGTGCGGGCAGCAGGGCTGGCCTGCTGTTTTGTCTTCCCTGCAAGATGGCCCCCACTATGTCTGTGGCCTCTAGACAGCTGGAGCCTGGGGAGGAGACGTGCCCAGTTGGAGGTCTTGCCATCTGTGGCTGCCGTGAGACAGGAAGCCGCCCCCTCTCCCACGGAGCTCCAGAAGCAGCCCCATCTGGCTACTTGCTCTTTGTGTGGATGCTCCTTCAGTCTCAGTTCTGCTTTAAGCAATGCTACATCCCTGAGGAAATCACTTCAGGTTCCTGGGTTCCTCTTTGGAGAGCTCCGCCCTCAAGCCAGCTAGCCATGTAAGCTGTGGGCTCAGAGATCTGAAGCCAAAAGTCCCGGCCTGGCAGGGAAGGTGTGGGGCCATCCATGGTATGGGCCCGCCTCCTCTGAGGTCATCTCTGACCCCAGGATGCCCTGGAGAGTCAGCAGAGTGCAGTGGGTTAGCACAGGACCTTGATCCAAGTCCCAGGTCTACCAGTCACCTGCGCAGGTATGACCCCGAGCATGCTGCTTAGCTTTGCTGAGCCTCAGTTTGCTTGGCTATACAATGGGGATAACAAGAGTGTTCACTCCTTGTGGGTCGTTGTGAGGGTTCAACAAGGGAGATGGAAAGTGATTAGCATGGTGCCTGCCGGGTTACTGGTGTGCGAGCAATGTTAGACCTCAGTATTATGCAAGACAAGAGGGTAGCGTGTCTTATAATCCTCGGAACATGTCATCCTATAAAAAGCAAGCTTTGCTTCACTTCCAGGCTTGGCCCAAATGTGCGCTCCCCACCTGTCTCTCTCTCACCTGGATGTCAGTGTTCAGGAGCACCTAGAAAGTCTCCCTCAGCCTAGTTCCCTTAATGACACTCTGGAGCAGCGCCCACTCCCCCTCTCCTTGTCCCCCAAACCCTCCTCCATTCAACTGGACTTGCATGAGTGAGAAATAAACTTCTATCAAGTTAGAGATTCCAACGTTATAGCTGCAAGTGTTTCCTTAACAAATTATCTATCTAGCTACCTGTCTGTATCTATTTCAAAAACAGCAGAAAGAAATCCACCAAAACACTCATTGCTTTTTCAACAATAAACATTAGCAACTTTTGTCATCAGAAATCAGCTTCGATTCTTTTTAACAGATTTTTTAACAGATTTTTACAAACCAACGACCTGGCCTCCCTCTGTCCTCTGCACCCCAAGTCAATGGCACAGGCCTGTTGTTCCATGCTCCTGGGGGCTCCCTGGAGTTTCCTTCTCCCATCCAACCTCCAGCCTCTGCCGCCGCCTGAGCTAGCTGCAGATTCTTAGCTGGCTGTATGGTCTCTGCCAGGGAGGTGGATGGCAAGGGGCCTGAGGCGCGCTGGGGCTCTGAGAATACCCCTTTGGTCCCCACATCCAACCACCTGGCTGTGGGGTGCCCTAACGTCAGGAGCCAGGTTCCATTTCCTGAAGTGCAGTATCAGGCTGTTTACACAGACTATTGAGGGAATAGAAAAGGCAGACTGTTGGCCTTCACTGCTCTCTTGGATACTGCTTGCTCTTTATCTATGTTAGAAAAAGGTTCTTTATGTTCTTTTACAAAGAATCCCACTTGTGCACACACTACATTCCTCCTCCCATCCTCGGGAGGAGTTCTTAGGTTTGAATCTATTTCTCCCCAATAGCAGGGCCAGTCCTAGACGTCTCGGTCTTAGACATTGAAGAGGTGGGAATGTTTGTCAAAGTAATGCAAAACATGCGTCTAGAAGTTCTGACTGGTGTCACCAAGGCTCGTATGACATCCATGAGAAACCTGGTCTGCTCCTGGCTACAGGATGGAGGGCCAAGTTTATCCAAAGCCTTTGTGGCCGAGAATGCCCCATTCTGCCCGACCCAAGCCCCAAAACTTGCTACAGTGGAGGAAGCACTTGGTTGAGATGCTGGAACTTTGGGATCTGTTCTGAGGCTGGCTGCTTGGTATTGCGATAAAAGCCCACAAGCTTTGGAGTGAGAAAGTATTAGGTTTGAATTCCAGGCCCATCTGCATCATGGGAACAAATAGCAACTACTACCTTTTTGGAAAAGACGGCCTGGCCAGTTACCTCAGGCCTCAGGTCTCCAAGTTTAGCCCTTTGCCCACTGTTCCAACAGGTCTCGCCAGCAGCCAGGCCCTATTTTATCTTCGTCACAAGTGGGCGACAGGGGCACCGCAGGTTACTATTGCCAGCACCGTGCAACAAAGATGAGGGGGTTTGGGCAGGGTGGGTGGGGGTGCAGGTGGGTCTTAGAGTGGGTCAGTGGCAGGAGGAAGTTGAATGCTTGGTGTAGAGGGCCTGCTCCTAAGATCACAAGATCGCTGAATGTCAAAGTCAGAGGAGAATTTACGAGTCAGTTGAGAATTTTAGAGTCAGTTGAAAATGCATAACCTCATCATGAGGAAATGTCTGACAAACACAAAATGAGGAACTTTCATTAAAAAAAACAAAGGTGGGGGTGGGGCGGGAAACCTGTATATCAATGTCATAAAAGACAGAGACAGGTTTGAAAATGTTCCAAATTCAAGGAGGTAAAGGACACATGATGACTAAACATACTGCCTCACTCTTGACTAGATCCAAAAATTAGAGGAGGAACTGCTAAAAAGGATCAACTGACAACCTGGGATTCAGATAGTGGGTTAGATCAAAATATGGTACTGCTGTAAATTTACAAAGGGAACAACTTAACTGTGGTTCTGTAAGAGAATATCACTATACTTAGAAAAGGGTTTAGGGGTCAAGGGCCCAGATGAATGGAACTCACACTCATATGGTTCAGAAAACAAATTAAGAGTGCACAGGGATAGCATAAATGATAAAGCAAATGCAATAAGATACTAACAATTCACAAAGGCTATGGATACTCCCAGTTTAATGTACTGTTTCTATTCTTGAAGTTCTCGAAGTCTGAAATTATTTCCAAATGAAAGCTTAAAAAAAATGCAAAAATTTAGTAGCAGAATCCATTATTTCATACACAGTCCCATGCGGAATCCTGTGTGTAAAACAGGGACAAGCAGGGTTGTCTGGGGTGAAGCCAGCGTGGGGCCTAACCTGCCTTGTGTTCCTTTGGTGGCCCCTGGGGTGCCTCCTGGAACCCAGCTTGGAAACCTCTACGTGCTTGGGAATATGGTGGGGAGGCAGTCATTCCTGCATCCTAATATTCACTGGACACTCTCACACATACTTGGTTGCATCTGATTCTCAAAATAGCACTGAGAGGTGTTCCCAGCCCCATTTTATAGGTGAGAAGACCAAGGCTCAGGAAGCTTAAGTACCTCCTTGGGGCTTATGCCATTCAGGTGTTTTCTACATGCTTTCCCACCCCCTGCACTGAAGCTGTGGCTCAAATCTAGGCCCGTGAATGAACCCCAAAGCCCCTGCTCTTCTTGGCAGAACCCGCTTCCTCCCAGGAGAAGAAGGTGAGGCTCTGAATGGGGCAGCCCTGGCCTGCTAAGGGCAGCAGTGAGCTTGGGGGCCACTGGACTCACAGTCCAGTGCTCACCCAGCAGTGGGACGAAATCATGCTGTCTGTTCCTAGATAAGAACCCATCTGTCTCTGGTGGGGAATCTACATGGAGAATGGAACTGCCTTTCTCAGGCCCAAAGCTGCCTCCCTGATAACATCTCAGGGCCTGTAGAGCCCTTGGCCCTGATAGCACCTTGAGCCGCTGAATGGCACAGGGAGAAGGGACTCCCCAAATTAGAAGTTCAGATGAGGAAGGTCTGTGAGGGGAGCTTTTCTAAAGTGAAAGGACCTTGCACTGTCCCCCTAGTCACATACTAACAATGCTTCCTGTTGGCTGAACTGCCCTGCCCTTCTCCAAGGGAGATGAAGAGAAGCCATCTTCTAAAACAGCCACAATTCGGTGAGCCTGTGAGGTGCTGTGGATTGAGGTCAACATTTTACATCTGTTATTTCTAATGATCACAAGTAGCTGAGTATGGCTTCTTCACCATTAGGGGTTTTAGTTTCCCCTCTTTGTAAAATTGCTTCCTAACATGAGGAAACTGGGACTTACAGGGTTAAGTCATTCATGGTCACACAGGTAGTATGTAACAGATCAGGAATTTGAACTCAAGCTGGTGAGGCTACTCTCCATTATCCTTCTACCCTCCATTACCATGGCTGTCATGTACAGTTGCACAGGTTGCTTACTGCACAAGACCATCCAACTGACGGAGTGAATGGGGATACAGTCCAGCCAGTGTACTGTTCACTAAGGTGTGTATCACGGTGCAGTGTGATGCCTGTTCTTGTTTGCCTGGAGGGGTGCTGTGATAAATGGATCATAAACAGTCCCAATGGGTCCCTTTCCTACGTTTGTACCCCTTGCAATGTGACTCTGTGGCATTGCAGAGTCAGGAGGCGAAGTCTAGTTCATCACCCCTTGATTCTGGGCTGGTCATGTGACTAAAAACGTCAGTGAAACCTGTCAGAGTGGTGTCATGCCTTGAGACCTTGAGGCCTCGAGGCTGCTTATTCTCTTAGACCACCAACTACTGCCATGGGCACAGGTCTGGGCTAACCTGCCAGAGAATGAAGAAATGCATGGTCCAGTCACCCCCATTCCAGACCTGTCCACAGCCAGTCAACCACCCAACATCTGAGCAAGGCCATCCTAGACCAGCCAGCCTCCAAACAATCCCCTGTGACCACAGACCCACGAGCTAGCCCAGCCAAGCTCAGGCCTGCCTGAGTAGACCAGCAGAACTGCCCAACTGACTTGTGAGCAGTAATAAATGTTAACCGATTTAGGTGGCTGCTATGGGGTAAATTGTGTTCCTCCAAAATTCATATGCTGAAGTCTTAACGCTCAGTACCTTGGAATGTGATCTTATTTGGAATAGAACTGCTGCAGATGTAATTGGTTACGATGAAGTTATATTGGAGTAGGGTGGGCCATAATCCAATATGACCAATGCCTTTATGAAAAGGGAATGTTTGGACACAGACATACACACAGGGGAAGTGCCATGTGAAGACTGGAGTTGTGCTGCCAAGAGTCAAGCAGTGACCAGGAGCCGGGAGAGGCCTGGGACACGCCCTTCCCTAGAGTCTCAGAGGGAGCAGGCACCTGCTGACACCTTGACTTCAAACTTCCATTCTCCAGAACTGTGAGAGAATCCATTTCTGTGGTTCAAGTCCCCCAGTTTGTGGTACTTTGTCACAGCAGCCCTAGGAAACTAATACAGTGCCCTCTTTTCGTAACTCACACAAAGGTATGGTATGGGCTGGCTTCCTGGCCTGCCTCCAGCCACCCGTGGCCCTCTTCCTGGCGCCCAGGTAACCCCTGAGAGGTGCTCAGGAGTTCTATCCCCATCACGCCCAGTCCTGCCCAGACAGGTCTCATCTGTAAAGGCTGCTCTAGTGCCTCCCAGAGGCGCTGGAGGCCTCGGTGGGCGGGAGTCCCGGACCCACATAATATCGCAGCCTGGAGAGAGCCTCTAGCCCAGGCCCCTCGGGCTGCCCACCTACCTGGGTTGCCGAGAGCCATGGAGTCGTAGATGAGCTTACAGGTCTTGAGCAGGATGGAGATCTTCTTCTCGGGCGAGTAGGCCTTGTGCATGCTGGCAAACTTCTGCAGGATCTTCTCCATGATGGGCACCTCTGGCACACTGGTGGTGATGCCCAGGTCAGTGGTGGTGGTGGCCAGGATCACCAGCTGGTTCTCCTTGAGCTGCTGCAGTGAGCCGTCCTTGCTATGGATCTCATGCAGGCACGCGTTGATGGCTTCTTTCAGGGGCTTCAGGACACACTTGTACAAGGCGGACTCCACAATTGCTTCTGTAGGAGGGTGAGAATGAGGGAGTGAGGACACCAGTGGCAGAGTCCTGCCACCAGGCTTTGTTGCCTGACAGTATGGCTATCACCATCTTCTCAACCCTGGAAAAACATATTCACAGCCCCAGCAGGTACACTTGAGAAGTCACACTGCGAAGACACTGGCACAGGAGCCCGTGGGCTGACACATTACATCCTAATGCAGGGTCCGCAGACTTTTGAGACGGAAGAGCCGCCAGGGGTCGATGAACTGTGGCTCGTGAGCCACATGTGGCATTTTGGGTACGCACATGTGGCTCTGAAGTAAAATTAAAAATGAAAATAGAACTATCATAGTTTCATTTATAATATTACTTTAAATTTTCCTTATTTGTAAAAATATATTTATGGCTCTTTTTAAATTGTCGGGAGGGACAGGACTGGCTCTTCCAGGGGTCAGCAAACTTTTGGGATGGAAGGTCCCCCAAGAGCTGCATGTGGCTCACGAGCCGCAGCTTGCCGACCCCTGTCCTAATGCTTTTCACAGGGCCTGACACAGATGAAACTCTCACAGGGCTGCCTACTAGTTCACAGTTTCAGAGGGCACTGTTCACATGGGAGCTGTGCAGTGTGTAACCTGTGCAGCTGGACATGGAGGGTGCCCAGTAAATGTTTAGTGGAATTATTCTTGATGTCTCTCTTTCAATCTCAAATCAACTTGCTCTAGTCTCAAGAAGACAGTACATCCAGAACCTGCTTTCTCACAATTTCCAAGGCTACCACCTTCCCCTGGGCTACCGCCCATCATCTCATGCCTGAGTTATGTTAGACGCCTCTTGCTCGGGCGTTTATAGTCCATTCTCATTCTTTATAGTCCATTCTCAACACAGAAACCAGCATAATCCCATGATGGCACATTTGACCATGGCATTCCTGTGCTCAGACCCCTCCAACGGCTCCCATCTCCTGGACAATAGGAGCCAAAGTCTTCCCTGTGCCCTTCAAGGCTCCTCTGGGATCTGTCCCCGTGACCTCTCTCACTCATGACCTTTCTCACGTCCTTTATGCTCAGGCTGCTTCAGCCGTTCTGGTCTCCCAGCTGCTCCATCACCCGCCACGCCTGCTCCTGTCTCAGGGCCTTTGCACCTGCTATTCCCTTGCCTGGAAAAGTCACTTCACAGCTATCCACATGGCTTATTCCTTCACTGTCCAAATGGCGCCCTCATCATCTAGTGCAGGGGTTGGCAAACTTTGGAGACAGAAGAACCAATCCTGTCTCTCACAACAACTTAACAATTATTCAAGAGCCATAAAACATATGAAATCACCATTATGTGAATAATATCCTTTAACAATTTTCTAAATGAAACTATGATAGTTTTATTTTCATTTTCAATTTGACTTCAGAGCCATATGTACGTACCCAAAGAGCCGCATGTGGCTCGCGAGCCACAGTTTGCCGACTCCTGATCCAGTGGAACGGGAGTCAGTCAGCTTTGACCTCACAGCAACCCTGCAACACACATGCCACTATCCCCGCTCTACAGATGGACCAACCCGGGCTCTGATGATACGGGTCGCACAGCTAGTTAGGATTTGAACCCGTTATCTACTTGACACCAGGGCGATGCTCAGCTGCCTCAGGTGCCAGTAGGGGAATATTCTTGGGAAGTCTTTTTGACTCTACCCTGTCCTCAGGAGGAGGGTCTCAGCTACTGTTTTCTCAAAAGCAAAATGAGAGGGCTGTGGCCCCGCCCTCCAGGGTTCCTGCATCTCTGAGAGCCTTCGCATGTCCTGCACACACGGACTGGTCCTCAGCAGCCACACGTGTTAGTACTTCTTTTGCCTCAAATTGCTCCTTGTGACTTGTCTCCCTAATGAAGCCAGGAGTATCCTGAGGCTGGCGTCCTGCCCAAACCACTTATATGGGCTGAGGTTCTTCCACCATCTAACTGGGCACATGGGCAGAACTCAGAAGCTCAAGGCAGAACAGCAAAGCTGTTAGCTGGGTTAGTTTGAGGAAAGGATGGCTTATCTACGATGACCCCTCCCACCGGCCCACTCCCTGCCCCTGTCCCCCCCCCCCAGGACTGACCCAGTCCCTCCTCGGAGTGCGGGGCGGGCTCCACCAGCGCCTTGAGCTCGGTGCTCTGCAGCAGGTAACTCTTCAGCTGGGTCATCATGGTGCGGATCTCCTGCAGCATCTCGGTGCTGGAGGCCTGGCGTGCCATCATCTCCAGGCTATACACCTTGTAGTCCTGCACCAGGTTGCCGAAGTACGAGGCCTTGTCCTGGGCCAGCTCCACCACCCTCTTGTACAGCTTGCGGTCGTTGGAGAGGAAGGCCTGGAAGACGCTGGTGAAGCTCGCAAGGCTCAGGCGGTGCCGCGCCTTGCCCAGGATCATGGAGGGTTTCTTCTTCACGCTGGGGCTGCTGAACTGCTCCAGCTCCTCCTCCGTGCTGCTGGTCGAGTAGGAGTCTTGATCTGTGGTGCAGGAGGGTACTCCCCCACTGTCCGAGAGGGAGGCCAGGGAGCCCTTGAACTCGGGAGCGCTCTGGGGATGGTCACCGGCCTTGGCATGTGGGCTCTGAGTCCTGGCTTGGGAGGTAGGGCTTTGGCCTCCCCTGGGTGGGCCCGGGGTGGATTTCTCAGGCTCTCCCTCCTTCGCGGAGAGCTCCGCGCTCTCCAAGGGGCTTGGGAGGGCCCAGGCCAGCTGTCGGGAGATCCGCTTCTTCCTGGGAGGCGGGACCGGGGGTTGCCGGGTCTTCTTGGGTAACTCTGGCAGGCTGCCCGGATCACTGTCTTTGGCCACTGCTTCCTGGCCTCGCTCTGTGGTCCTTTGAGGCCCGTCCCCAGGACTGTCTGAGTTCCCCTGGAGAGGCGGGCTGAGCGGGGATGCCCTAGAAAGCCCCGGCTGGTCCCCCTCTGGCGGCGTGCCTCTGTCCACCTTCCCTGCGCTCTGGTCCTCCAGGGACACCTTCTCGGAGACTCGCCGTCTGGGAGGAGCGGCAGGGAGGCCCTTCTTCCCTGGTCCTGGAGGGACGGGGGCCTGCTGCAAGGGGCTGGGTGTTGCCTTCGGCTTCATCTCTTCCTCCCTGAGGGGACTCAGGTCTGTTGCGGGGTATGGGAGCCTCTCGCAGGCCCCCACGGGGGGCTGGCTTGGATGGTCGGGGGGACCTGGGGCATGGGGCGCCAGGTGAGGGGCCGACGCTGGGGCTGCAGGAGGAAGGCCTTCTGGGGGCGTGGAAGCTGCCATTGGAGCAGGAGGCGGAGGAGGCCGGGCAGGGCTGGGGGGATGCAGCGTGGGCGTCGGGGGCGGGGGCGCCGGGCGCCGAGGGGCCCACCTGGAGGTGGGTGAGGTAGCGTCCGAGGTGGAAGGCGGCGGGCGTGAGGGGCAGCGCCCAGGGGGCGGCAGGTCAGCAGGCAGGGCGCTGCCGCAGTCCTCGATGAAAACGGGATTCACAAACCACAGGCGGTCATTTCCGATGGAGAGTTCAATTTCACAGGAGCAGCTCTTGTCGTGGGGAGCGGGCCTGAGGCTGGAGGCTGGGGGTGCTCCGGGGGCTGCATCTCTTGGAGGCTCCGTTGTGCTCCCATCTGCTCGCTGGGGGTTCAGTGAGGAGTCCCAGAAGCCTGTAGAAACAGGAGAGGAAGAGGCGGTGTGTCCTGGAGCCGGACCCCCTGCTCCGCCCGGGGTGGGGGGTGGTGGGGTATGGGCAGGGAGGGGACAGGGCGAGGGGAGGGCCATCACAGCATTTACTCAAGGCTCCCAGAGTTGTTTCCCCTCGTGGACTGTTTTAAACCTCTACCCCCACTTCCTGCCTCCAGAGGGGAAGCCCCGTGAGGTCCTCCCCCACTGCGCTGGGGTGGGGCCGGGGAGAGGGCGACAGGCTCAGCTTCAGTTCTGCACCTTGGCATGGGAGGGCCCACCATGGAGGGCACCAGTGACACAGGGTGTAGGCTATGTGGGGATAGAGGGGACAGAAAGCCCGGAGTTTCTGCAAATGACCAGCCGGGTGCTCACTGGACCTTTCTAGGCCTCTGTTTCATCATCTCTAGAATGGAGGTTTCCACAGGTACTTTATGCCGAGTTTGGCCACCACAGTTCTATGCAGGAAGAACAGACGGATGGATTGTGGCTAGTGAGCTCAGACCTGACCATCCAAGGGGGTAGTGACTGCCCACTGCAAAATGATTCTGACTCGGGCCAATCTCAAAGTCAAAATAGGAAGCTGCCCCATGCCCCCAGGGTGTGGGTCAGACAGCAGGGGCTCCTGCACTGCTCAGCTAAGGTGCCAGCACAGGCCTTTTTGCTGACCTAGCCTTCACGGACTCAGCCCATGGCTGCAGCTCCCAAAGCATGTCTATCCCCATCCAGGCATTATTGGTCACTGCCAGGCTTGTTCTGGGTGAGGGGCATGGAACATCCAACCCGAAAGGGTATTGGGGGTCAACTAGTTGAGGAGTTCTTGAGTTCTGGGTACCGAGCCCTGTGGAGAATCTGATAGAAGCTCAGGACCCTCTAAAAAGGGCACAGAACACAGTGTTTTGAGAACCATTTTCTGTTGGCTTGAAGCCACTCTGAGCTCACTCAAGCAGCTCCTGGAACAGGGAACCCAGGCCTTGTTCCCTGCTCAGTTTAGAGATCCATAGGTCAGACTGCCTTGTTAGTGGGGGGCCGGGCCTTTAGACTCGAACCCAGAGCTCCTTACTTCTGGGAGCAATTCATCAGTAAGAGAACTCCTCAAAATCACAGGAGGGCCATAACAGGAGCAAACACACACTGAGTTCAGGTGTGGGGGCCTCTTACACCTGGACCATCTCACTGATCCCTGATCACAGGCACTTGGTGTAAGTCCTGACACTGTCCCTGTAATGCAGATGAAGATAAAGAGACCCAGGGAGAACGAAACACTTGCCCAAGGTTACCAGGTTGGTTGGAATTTGAACTAGGTCAGACTAGTTCTAAAGCTTGCGTGCTCAGCCTCTGTGCTATGTGGCCTTCCTTCATTGGAACTTGCGACACTTCCCATCTTGGTCACTCCGCCAGCATGAGTGACTGCAGGGTGGCGTGCACCCCAGAACGGGTGATGTGGTAAGAACACAGCAGGCTCTTCACACTGACAGAAAGGAGACACCACAAGATGGCTGAGGGCAGCATGTGCATACCTGCCCTAAGAGCTGGGTCCTCTCAGGGGTGTGGGCGTTCGCCTCCTTGCTGGCCAGGGGGTCGATAACCCATTCAAGGTGAGCAATCCCAGGGGCATAATCCCAGGGGCTGCTGGGAAACAGACTGAAAGTGCGCCGTGCGCATCCTGAGGCGGGGCCCTTACGGGGAGGACCTTGGGGCTCATGGTTCAGTCCTGTCCTGGGCAGAGACCCTGTGTCTGGCAGGCTGGGTGTCGCAGCCAGCTGTCTCCACAGTAACAAGGATGACAAACTTGCACGTGACCCTTTCCAATTTGCAAAGCTCTGTGCACACCACAGCCGTTACCTGAAGTAAAAGTGTCGGGAGTGAGTGTCTCAGGCTCCCCTAAGACCCGGTGAGCTATTTCTTTTGGCTGCCTGGGCCCTGCACTTGGTTTTTCTGGGCAGCTACGGATCCCTCCATGACTGACCCCCTCTCCCAGGTGCTTGGCATCGAGCACACATCTGCTCTGGCTCTGGGGAGTCAGCAATGGAAGTACTGTGCCCTGTCTACACAGGTCCAATAAAGGTGTCTCTTGGAAGTTCTCCTAGCACGGAGCAGCAGGCAGCTCCACATAGGAGCTGACCATCCCCCCTCCCCAACCCCCCACGGTCACCTCCAAGTTTGCATAAATCTTTCCTTTGGGTGAAGGTGGACATCATGTGGTAGATGCTAAACAACTGCCCACCCATGCCTGGGCATTCTCATTACAGCACACCTAGGTCGTGGCCATCACCTGCACCCCATCCCCCAATCCATTTTCCTCCTTGTGGCACCATGCTGGGCATATAGTGGGCCCTTAATTGCTACTTGTTCAGAATCTCTGCCAGCGCTTTAGCCTGGCATCCAAGGCCTGTGGATCTGAATTTGTCCATCTTTTTAGCCCCACATTCTGAGTCTTCAGCCCACTCTCTGCTGCTCACTTCTTCCTGAACATGCCATGGGCTGCCCCACGTCAGTCTTGGCTAGTGCTCTTCCCTCTGCTTGAAATGCTTTTCCCATGCTCTCTACATAGCAAACTTACTCATCCTGCAAGACTGGGGTGAAATGTTACCTGTTTGGTGGGGTGGGGTCTTCCTGACCCCTCAGCACCCCCCGTCTCCTCTGTGCCCCCCAGCTCTGGTGCACGCTCTGACCAGAGTAGCCATCACTGGGACTGTCAGTCTCTGGTTTTGTCTGGCTACTCCCCATCCCCGACTCAGTGTTTCCAAAGGTACCAACAGTGCTTCATCCACCTGAGGAGTTTCTCAACCCCTTAGCTCTCATGAGCGGATCAGCTTAGCCAGAGTGGAGAGGCAGCGTTCTGAGGAGTGGGACACAGGCAACGTTAGTGTTGGTGGCGATGTGAGGGGTGACCTGAGCCAGGGGAGGATGTCCAAAGGTGAGAGAGTGACAAGACGAGAAAATGAGAGGAGGGAAGCAGAAAGGAGGCTTGTGGAGCTCCATAAGTGGACAGGCCACCACCAGACAGCCTGCCTCAGAATAGCAGGGAGGGTCCATCATGCACGGATTAAAAAAACAAACCAAAACACATTTCCCATGGCTCAGATTTGGATTCTAGCAGGTGTGGAGTTGGGTTCAGGGAAATGGGCTGGGGCCTGGGTGAGTAGGAACTGCTTCCCTGCTCCTGAGACCCTGAGGGGTGGGGAAGCTGAGCCCCGAGGGCCTGTACCTGGGGGTCCTAGGGGCCTGTTGAGGAATCGCAGTGGCAGTACAGGGCTTTAGACTCACAAAAAAAAAAAAAAAAAAAAAAAAAAGGAATTAGGGTACTTTCTCTGCAACTTGCAGAATGCTGAGACCAGAGCAAAAGCAGAACACTGTCATGCAATTCTAGTGGTTGGCAAAGTTGTGGGCGTCTGTGACGGATGGCACCATGCCAGGCCTTGGTTTTGGGACCAGTGTTCCCCCAATAGCCCCTGCCTTCACCGCCTCTGTGCTGCCCTCGGGCTGAGGAGAGTTATGCTGGCTCTGCAGCCTCCTGTGCCTTGGCTGGGGATACCTCTTGCCAGGTGTCCACTTCTACAGTCCTCACAGGGCCTGAGCCAGGCCCTGTGCTGGGATATAGGTCCTGGGGGCACAGGGGACGAAGGTTTCACTCTTGGGAAGCCCGGCTACTGGCAGGACAGAGAGGGGATGAGTAAATACAGCAAAGTGTTCTGGATGCATGGAAACAGCTCAAAAGTCCAATGAGTTCAGTGAATCAGTACTTTTGTGGCATCCCAAAGATGGGCTGCTGGACAGTCATTCAAATTCGGGTTTTCAATGAATTTTTTTTTTTTGAGGGCAGTGTCACTGGCCCTCATATGTGGGACCTGAACCAGGGCAGCTGGCATCCCAAGCCAGCGCTTAACCACCGCACCACCCGGCCGACCCTCAATGAATTTTTAGTAAGTAGGAAAATTCTCACTATATAAAGGAAAAAGCAAATGACAATGGAAACTTGAATGAACTATAAAACACATACCTTTTCTAAACATATTTTTGAAGTATTAAACCTATGTGCATGGCAAACATGTTTGAGAACATCTGCAAATTTAACCCTTAGTGACCACCGCTTTCTCTCGATTCCTTTTGCACTTAGGATCAATGGCATATAGTTTAGTGCTCAGTTGTTCCCTACATTAGTTTTGTAGCCCCACAATTCCTCTTATATAGCCTGCCTTCCAAACGTTGGCGTTTTCCAAGGCCAAGCCTGGGCTTTCTTACGTCAGCTCATGAGTGAATACTCCGGTGCTGAGCCTGCTAGTCAATCGCTCCGCTTCAATGGCATCATCCGTGTCTGAACAGCAGGCCTCGTGCGACTATTCAGATATTTATTACATTCTGCTCATTTTGCAAAAAGTGAGTAGACTGACAGAAAAAGGACACTCCTGACACCAGTGACAGGAAACACATATGCCTCATACACTGATTGCAGTGGCAAGATCGTGAGGTAGGGCTCGGGTCAGGGTCTGGCTGGTGGAGGGATGGCGGCGCAGAGTAAACGGGGATGCCGGGTGCGGCTGCCAGGAGTCGGCCCGCGTCTGTGGGGAACTGCTACCGCTGCCCACAGAGCCCGCTGACCTGCTCCAACTCTGGGAGATTCCCCAGTGTCCCTGTGTTAAGTCCACTTTAATCTGTGCCAGCTTTAGTGGGTTTCAGTTCTCTGCCATTCGAGTGCCTTGTCTAGAACAGTACGCGACAGGCGGGGCACAGCACTGTGTGTCCTGGCCCTTGGCAAATGCTGCTGGTTGCACATTGTCACCCCTCCTGCAGGGTTCGGGCGGCGAGGCCGGCATGTTTCAGAGCACACTTCAGCTTGATCAGGCTCACTCCACTTTCCCTCCGCATGGATGGAACCAGGGAAAAACGATTCTGATGAACCTCGCTTGATGTCCTTCAGCTGTTGGACACCAGGTCAAATCAGAGCCTTATGGCTCCTAAGCTGACCAGCCCCTATAGGGGTGTCACTTAAATCCCCTTCTCAAGGAAGTGCTGACAGACGAATCTGAACTGCCACTGGCTTCCCAGATGGCAGGCTCCCTTCCCCACTTAATCGTGCCTGAGATCAAGCTCTCCCAGGATAGAAGGGCTTGCCTATTCCAGAAAGGAATACCTGGGGAGGCCTGTCTGAGCCCCACAGTGGGGCCATGGGCTGCTGCAAACTGACCCTCCCTTCAGAGGTCAGCCTCCCTAGACCCAGCTCATCCACCACATTTGTCTTACCTACTTGGCCTCAAACTGGCCACTGACTGCTCATTGCAAAGACAACCGAGGCCATGGGGTGTAGCTGAGGGCAGGGGAGAGGTTGTGTGTGGAGTCAGAAAGCCCTCGGCGCATGTCCCAGCTCTGTTCCTTTCCCACCTGGGGTACCTTGACAAGTGTTTCAGCTGCCCAAAGACTTGATGTTTTATCTTTAAAATGGGCACACAAGGATTACGCAAGACAGTGCTAGGTGTGTTGTAATGAAAGTGTCATCCAAACCATTTTAGACCTAAGGGGGGATGTCATTTGGACGGTGTGAGTTATAAAACTGTCACCAGTCTACATTCAAACTTCTGAGAGGGTAAGAGCCCAATAACTAAAATATCTGGGGACAACATTCAGTGTTTATTTCCAATATCACCTGAAAACTTGTCCTAAAGTTGAACTGGGCAAATCAGACCTAGGAGAGTCCAAGTAAAGAGTTAAGGGGCAGGAAGAGAGAGTAGAGAGGGCTGCAGGCAAAACCCCAATTCAGATGGCAGCTGTGCCATGGCTTGTGTGACACTGGACAAGTTAACCTCTCGTGCCTCAGTTTCCTCTGCCATAAAGTAGGGATTACAATAACAGAACCTACTTTATAGGGCTATTTGAAGATTTGATGCATCAATGCAGGCAAAGAGGTTAGAACTCGTTGCAGGCCTTGGACGACTCCTACTTCCTCATCTTTGACCGTGAGCTTCCTTGCATCTCTTTCATTGCTGTTCAGAGGCCCCTCTGGGTGGTGGACAGAGGTCTGGCCAGGGCACCTGGGGGTGTCTTCTCCGATCCCAGATCTTCTCCTAAGTTCCTCTCTGACCTGGTTCTGCTCTCTCAGTCATCGCTTCTTCCATTCGACCAGTACTGGTGAACGGCATTGTGCTCAGCCGTGCGGTGCAGGGTCCCGTGGGTGGTCTTGATAAAGGCTTACGGGTTAACTGCACTGTTCATCAACATAGCCTGCCTTCTGCCTAAGAGGTGGAGCCCTCAGAGAGGGCTGGCCTGGCCAGAGGGCCAGCATGGCGAGGCCCGAGTCAGAGGTCAGTGCTGGCCGATTTCGCCCTCACTGAGCACTTGTTATGTGGAAGAGCTGGGATCAGACCCGCTCTTGTTTTTTCTTCTTACTTTTCCTCTCCCGTCTTCATTCCTCAATAGGGCAGAGGGGTAAGGGGCAGGGCGGGGTGTGCTCAGGGTCAGCTGGTTGGGCAGAGGGCAGACCAGGGGGGCGGGGCACACCAGTTCATGGTCACGGTCACGCGGCTGTTCCTTCTGACAAGGGTGGGGCCGGGGCTGTGGCGGCTGCGGGCACCCACTTCTCTGGCCACTGCTGAGAAGGACCTCGGTGTTTGGACCTGCCTCTCCCAGAGCCATAACCTGACAATACACAGGTCGGTCGTGCTGGCCCTGACCAGCCCCAGTTCCCTCAGACCCAATAAGATTGTGCATCAGACCACCTGGGCAGCCGGTAAAGGGTGCCATTTTGACTCTCCCTGCTGTAGGTGCTCAGCAGCCTGGGGTAGGGGTGCAGGTGGTGCTGTGGGAGCTGGGACTCAGCCTGCGGGGCCATCCCTCTGCACAGGAGGTCAGCGGGGGCAGCTCGTGGGCCCCATTTCCTCAAGCCCTGCCATCTTCCCTGACCCTCAGAGAGGACTTACCGAGGCCCAGGCTGGAGATGGTCTTGAGGTCTGCGAAGCTGCTGGCCTCAACGATGGCCTGCGGCAGCCTCAGCGTGAAGGGCAGTAAATCTCTGTGGAGACATGAGGGGTTGGAGGTCATGTCCGGGGAGGGATCCACATATCCTATCTTCAGTCCCCGAACCCACTGCCCACAAGGAAACAATCCCAGCAACCCCACTGCTGGGGCCTCTGCGCAGCCTGGAAACTTCTCTGGGGTGGACGGGCAGAGCCTGCGGCTGAGGGAGCATGCAGTCAGATCCAGGTCCCATGCCAGCACTAGGGACGAAGAGATGCGGGAGACCTTCCATGGGGGTAGCGGGGCGGGTCACAGCTTCCCCAGTGTCCTGGCCTGGGAAACCCAGGGAGCTTCCATAAAGGCACTATTCTTGGTATAGTGAGTAACACACTGAGATGTGCATCGAGCTTATAGTCAGGCCTCCCTCAGTGAGCGGTCACACATCCTTCAGTCTTCCTCCAGTGAGTGCACAGTCAGGCATCTCTAGTGAGCACACAGTCAGGCATCTCTAGTGAGCACACAGGCTTCCCCAGTGAGCACACCGTCAGTTTTCCTCCAGTGAGCACAGTCAGACCTCCCTCAGTGAGCACACAGTCAGACCTCTACCAGTAAGCATAACAGTTGGGACACTGCCCAGTGAACACACAGTCTTTCTTCAGTGAGTACACAGTCAGACCTCCCTCAGTGAGCACACAGTCAGTTTTTCCTCCAGTGAGCACAGTCAGGCCTCCCTCAATGAGCATACAGTCACACATTCTTCAGTGAGTGCACAGTCAGTCTTCCTCCAGTGAGTGCAGTCAGGCATCTCTAGTGAGCACACAGTCAGGTTTCCTCCAGTGAGCACACAGTCAGTCTTCCTCTAGTGAGCACACAGACCTCCCCCAATGAGCCTAAGAGTTGGACATCACCCAGTGAGCACAGTCAGCCAGCTCTATCTGCTGCCTTTGGTCTGAATGGGGAACTGTTCAGGGATCTCTCCAGATATCTTCCAGAAGGGACTTAGATACCTGCCCTCTTTATTGTGCAGATGGGGAAACTGAGGCACAGAGCGGGCAGGGAATACATCCAGCCACATGGTAAGTTGAAGGTAGTATGTTGAGTCCCAGGTCTCCTAACTTCCAGTCCAGGGCTGTTTCAAGGGCCTAGGAAGGAGAGTATGGCACTGCAGGAGCCCCAGGACGGGCGGTCCCAATTCTACACCTCATCCTGGCATTCAAGGCCCGTTTCCCCCCTTTCCAGCCATATCCCCGTTCTATCCCTCTTCTCCCCAAAGCACGATTTCAATCACTGAAATCCCATCCATTCATGCATGGTGAGATCCTTCCATAATGGCCCCAGGCCAGAACCATCTGTCCCCCGGGGGCTTCCTGGCCTTACAGTCGGTACTGCCCCCTTCCTCTCCTCCCTGTTAACACCACACATGGGCCCTGGGAGCTCCTGGCAGGGGCGGGCAGCTTTTCAGGTCTCTATGTCCCCAC
Organism: Aselliscus stoliczkanus; assembly: GCA_033961575.1. NCBI lineage: Eukaryota > Metazoa > Chordata > Mammalia > Chiroptera > Hipposideridae > Aselliscus > Aselliscus stoliczkanus. The sequence goes on along the minus strand of CM066732.1, from coordinate 151,656,786 downwards.
AGTGCTTAGCACACACCACTGAGGCTCAGAGTATTTGCTGAGTGGACTCATTTAAACGTTGGGAACTGGACTAGGGGAGAGCAAGGCACAGACCACCTTGCTTGGGGTTGGCAGTGAGCTTCCCAGACTACGTCCTCTCACCATACAGGTTCATGATGCTTGTTGGGGTGCTCCACCCCATTGTGGGAAGCGTTTTCATGGCGGGGGAGACCATTTAAGGAAAAGGAGGATAGAAAAAGATTCTGAGCTCTTTTTCAAGTTCCTAGGTTGTGGCTTTCGGCTTCTCCACAGTCAATGCATAGGTGGGGTTGCCCACCGATCTTTGCATCTTCTTTCATTGTCATGGTTGAGTGATTTTCCTGTGAACCTGAGGCACGTCCAGGCCCAGACTGGACATGTCCATAGTGCTCCCCCTTACTTCAGGCCTGCCCCGTCACTACTATCCCAATCTCTAATTTTGAAGGGTGGCAGAATTTAATCCCATATTGCCTCAGTTTACCTGGTTGGCTGTCTGGCCTGCCAGCGGGCTTTCCAGTGGTTTTCTGGTCACTGTATATTGTCATGGCCAGCAGAGTCGTTCAGCTGACCTGATGGCCTCCCTCAAGCACCAGGACAATCTCTGACCCCCTCACCCACCTCCTTGGTCTGCTGCTCTAGACGCTGCTGTGGTGACTGTGGGTCACTCCCAGCCTGGAAGCCCCACATCCAGGGCCTTCCCCAGCCTGGCCCCTGCTCTTATTCTCCATCCTGCTCCCACTGCTCCCCACAGATCCTTCCCTTGAACTCAGGGGCCTCAAAGTGCCCCGTTGGGTTTCTTATAGGGAATGTGTCCTGCTCATTCCCACCTCTGAGCTTTGCATAGAGGGAATGTCCCCTTGTCCCCTCTACCTGTGCCTATTTAGACTCTATGCATCCTTCAAGGCTGCACCATGGGCCTCCTCCTTCTCCATGACCCAGGGTTGTCCAAGGATTTCATCTGTCTGTGCTCCCCCATGCATCACCCAATTCTGCACTTCACCAGGGGCCGCCCCTTCTGGTTCAGGAAAAGCACACACAGGATGGGGGTGTTTACTGAGCATCTCCTGTATGCCAGGTGCGGGACTGGGTGTTTACAGGCCTTTTGTCACATGATGATATTATTATTATTATTATTATTATTATTATTATTTCACAGCAACCCTATGGGTGGACATTAATACCTTTGTATTAACTGATTAACTAATTCTGGATCAGAATTCCCTAGGGGAGCTGCTAGAAATGAAAATTCCAGATCCATGCCCAGGGGTGCCCAGTGTAGGGTCTGGGGTCTGGGGTGGGCTGGGAATCCACAATTTTTTTTTTTTTAAAGATTTTATTGGGGAATTGGGGGAGGGGACCAGCCAAGTTGTTGTTCTTCAATCTTCGTTGTGGAGGGCGCCAGTTACCATCTGGCTTCTGGATGGCAGTTCATGGCCTCTAAGCTCAAGGTGCTGAGTTCAGTCTTAGCTGCGGGTGGGTGTAGCCACCATCCCATGTGGGAGTCGAACTAGCAGCATCAGATGGTTAAGAGCACATGCCCTATCCACTGAGCCATCCGGGCGGCAGCTCAACTCAAGGTGCCAAGTTCAATTTTTAGTTGCGGTGGGCATAGCCCACCATTGAACAGGCAATCTTGTTGTTACACCAGTTGAGCCATCCTGTCATCTGTTGGCAGCTCAGCGACAGCTCAGCTAGGGCGCAGCATTCACTGGCCCATGTGGGAATTGAACCGGTGGCCCTATTGCTCAGAGCACGTGCTCTAAGCCAACTCTTAACCAATTGAGCTACTTGGCTGGCCCCACACTTTTTGTTTTTAATGGTCAAATTCTTTTTTTTTTTTTTAAATTAGGGAACAGTGTGTTTTTCTAGGACCCATCAGTTCCAAGTCAAGTAGTTGTTTCAATCTAACTGTGGAGGGCGCAACTCAGTGGCTCATGTGGGGATCGAACCGGCAACCTTGGTGTTATGAGCCTGCGCTCTAACCACCTGAGCTAACTGGCTGCCCCGGGAATTCACATTTTTAAACAGCTCTCAAGGGGATCCTGATGGACACAGCCTTGGATGGGAATCATGGTCCCCAAAGCAAGGGTGAGCGATAAAACAAAAAATTAAGCACCTCTCCAAATATGTATGTCTGTATATGTTTTCTTACAAACTATTAAGTCCATTAAAATGCATTCACAGAAATAGAAAATTTTTAAAAGGGATTTTTAGAGTAAACGTTCTAATAACCCCTTCCCACTCTGAGAGTGTCAGCTTCCGTGCCTTCCAGGGTGCAGATGGCCCTCCCTAGAGGCCTCTGGTGTTTTTCAAACTTTTTGGACCATGACTGCCAGTAGAAACACATCTGGCATCACACACACACACACACTCTCTCTCTCTCTCTCTCTCTCTCTCTCTCTCTCTCTCTCTCTCGCAAACAAAAGTTACTCCAGCTACATGAGACACATGCTGAGACTTTCTAGTCTAGTTTAATTTTTCATTAAAAAAGGGCCAATCATGATCCACCCACCTGAGCTCGTGGCCCTCTCTGGACACCATGATCCACCGGACACTGACGGGGTGTCCCACATGCTCATTCAGTTTGGGCACTGACGCCTGGAGCCAGTGCAGACCCCGCAGGTGGAGGGCCCCCACTTCGGCTGCTCATTGCAAATCCAAGGCCACCACACTTCTGAGTGACTGGCGACAAACTAGGGGTTCCCATGACCCCTTCCTCAGGGTAGGGACAGCGGCTCTCAGAACTCAGGAAAACCCGCTGCTTACGTTTACTTGTTTATTATAAAGGACACGACTCAGGAGCAGCCTGATGGAAGGGGTGCGCAGGCTAGGTCTCGGGGAGAGTAAGACACAGGGGAGGGGTGCCGAGCTTCCCTGTCTGCTCAGCCGACTGCCACCGCCCAGCACCTCGCTGTGTTCATCTGGGAGGTCGGTGGGTGGGCCTGAAAGCCCCAGCCTCTAGTCACTTGGTCTTCCTGGAGACCAGCCCCATCCTAAGGCTATCTAGGCACCCTACCTGGGTCACCTCTTAACCTCAGGTGTGACTGAAAGGGGCTCATTAGGAATAATGGAAGACACCCCATCACTCAGGAAATTCCAAGGTTTCAGGAGCTCTGTGTCAGGACCTGGACGAAGACAACATATTTTTGCTTTGTACCATTTTTGCTTTGTACCATACCTCCTCATGGGTTATGGCCCGCCAACTGAAAAACACCATACCCTATCTATTATCTCATTCATTTTTGGGCACAGACTAGTTTTGTCCTCCCTCTTAGAGGCTTGCTATCCCCCACTTCAGGTCCAATAAAGTTTTGGGGTGACATAGGGAGTACTTCCAAGATGGAGGACCAGGCCTAGGAGAGCAATGTCTGAATCTCTTTAATGCCCAGGGGACCCTCAGCTCCATGTCCTCACAGATCCTGGGTGACTTTTGTGGTTTTGAAAATCAACCACTGTAGAGGGAACAGTGTGAATTTATTTTGGTAATTTTTTTTTTTTTTTAAGTGAGAGAGAGGGAAAGAGACAGAGAAAACCAGCCTGAACTTTGAACTTTAGAGCCCACACACCTGGCTAAAAGCCTAGCTCTGCCATTCCTGGCCTGGTGTCATTTCCATCTCCTGGTCTGGTAGCGGACTCGATTCACTCCTATGCGGTTGTTTTGAGAATTAAATGAGCTGGGGAATAGGAAACACAAAGCACCAACCTGCACCTGGTGGAATCTTTGTGTATTTCCTCCTCCTAGGAGCAAGGGTACGGGCACTTCTCAGGGCCTCAGAGCCGTGGAGGGGGCTCCTTCCCTCTGCCCCACTCATCAGTACCCTCCAAAGGCCAGATGGTGGCGCCTGGCTGAGGTGGCTGGTAGGCAGCTCCAGACAGTGATAACAACTTTCTTCAAGGGCGAAGAGGATCAGCCTGCCACCTCTTCCCCCTCCAGGAGGAAAGTGGCAGCTTAGTCACAACACGTGGTGTCTAAACACCTCCTAGAGAGGGCAGGCCTAAGGGGCTCTTCCCTTCCTCATTTGGGTGAAGTGCGCCCCCTTCATGAGGCTACTGACTCCTGACCCCAGGGTATGCTGAGGACCACACCTCACGAAGTGGGAGTGAGATGATGATAGCTCCCCGCAGGGCTGCTGTAGGGTTCGAAAGAGCTTTGTGGGCAGCGGCCCCCACCAAGCCTGACTCAGTGACACCCTGTCAATGGGAGCTGGCTGCCCCAGTGACTGCTGCTGCCCCACCCAGACCCCTCTGACGTCTTCACCAGCTCCGTGTACCCATTGCCTAGTCTCTGCAGTTTGCTCTTGAGGGTTGGCACCACAGACCCTCAGCAGTTTGTCCTGGCACCCTGGAGCCTCACCGCCTGCCCCCCCCCCAGCCCTGTGGAGAGCTGCAAATGTCTGGGTGTGCCCCGGGGGCTGGCTGGCTGGCTTGGGGGTACAAAAGCCCAGCTCGTGGCCTTTGGGTAGATGACTCTGAGGTCCCCTTTATGATCCAGAGCTTCCCAAAGGATGCAGCTGAGGCTGGGATGGCCCCTGCAATCACACCCTCACTGGCATCTCCCATCCTTGTCCTGACTCCTCTCCATCCCCCATCTCCCCACACTCCCTGGTTCTTTTCTCCTTGGGGGCAAGTCCTTTAGGGTCACCCTCACCTGAACCTCCCCGACTCCAAAGTCTGCTCCTAGGAGACCCCCCAGCAAGCTGTTACTATCCTTTCCCTAGAAGCTGTTCCCAAGTCCTGGTTTGTAGACAGGCTTATTATAAATGCAGATTATATATATAATATTATGTGCATCTTATAAATGCCAGCCCTGTACCCCACCCCAGGGCCACTGAGTCAGGGTCTCTGGGTGGCCCCAGGGTTCATATTCCCCAGGCGGCTGTGGAACCCAGCCAGGTCTGGGAACCCTCTCTAGAACCCTCACCAGTTCCCCCATCCAGCCTGGGGCATCAGGGTTTACGTTAGGGTTGGGGTGAGCGCCCTTAAGCAGAGTCTGTGCCTTCCAGTGCCAGAGATGGCGCACATCACGTGTGCTCCTTAACGAGTGCTGGATGGAGAAAGATGGGGCCTCCTGCTCTGATGAAGTCTTCCTCATGCTGCCTGGCCGTCTCAGGGCTGGTCCATGCTATCGTGGGGAATGTACTCGGTGAACAGTACCCAGCCCAGGCCACAGGGGCCCGAAGTGCCCACTGGGCAGCAGGCTTGGTGAAGGGGAAGGCGGGGTGCGCTGGGTCTGCAGCACAGCGTGGTGCTGAGGACACAGGTCCCAAAGCCAGGACTGACATTCACCACCTGGGTGTTTGGCATTGATGAGAATACCCCCTGTGCAAGGCCCTGAAGGACGAGCACGCAGGCACTTAAGACAGGCTCTGTCCCCAGGTGTTTGGTTCTGAAGGGGTCAACTGGGCAGGGTTTCGGAATCCAGACCCACAGAGCTCTCACACTTTGGTGTTCCATCTTGGCTACCACTCCTTGATAAATGAGTCACTAAGGTCAGTTACTGGCCCAAGGTCACCCAGCTCGGTAATGGGTCTCCAACTCCCAGCCTGGGGTTCTTCCTCCCACAGCATATTATTCTTCGGAGGTGGTCTTGGAGCTGATGCTGCCAACCCCCAAATATAGGAACACACTGCTCTGTGCCCTGTGACATCCTCAGGGTTTCCTGAGCGTTTGAGGGTGGGTGAACAGGCACCTGCTTTTCTGGAATGTGGAGAAATGGCAGCCACAGGAGGAAAGGCTGGGCAGATGACAGTGGTGAGCCAAGTGACCGTGACCCCAGATCTCCTTGCACACATGAAGTTGTTACCCCAGCACACCCTCCAACCGTTCAACCCAGGGAAAGAGAACCAGGGCACCTACTGGGTGTCAGGCAGCATGCTGTCTCTATCCTCTTTCCTGCTCCAGCATTTTTATAATGGGTATTATCACTCCCATTTTACAGAGAGGGAGTTGAGACTCAGATTAAATAACTTGTTCAAGTTCTGGGCACTGTAATTACATCATCACTCATTCATTCATAGCACCTAAAATGTGCCAAACATGATGCTAGGCACCTTCTACAAAGGCAAGAGCTTCTCGGAACAGGAAAGACTTATCTCTGGGGGAATTTGACATAATTTACCAAGGGCCAGGGGTCTCTGATGCTCTGCCTTGTGGGCCTAGAGGGACATGCTGGGTCATCAGAATTATTGCAGCATGTGCACAGTGGGGAAGCTGTGGCCAAGATCATGGACCTTGGAGCTTTATCTACTTTGAATATCCACTCTGTCATTTACCAGCTGTGCAACCAGCAAGTTACTTCTCTGTCTTATCTATAAAATGGGAATAACAAGATCACTTACCTTGTGAAATTGTTTGCAAGATTTAAAACAATAATGGTTATAAGAACACTTAGTGCTGGGTACCTGGAGAGCCCTCAATAGGCAGGAGCTATGAGCAGTTGTTACTACCAGCACCACCGTTTCTGCCCATCCCGGGGCCCAGGAGGGTCCTGGTAGGGGAAAGCAGTGTTCTGGGTTGAGTGTGGTTTGTTCACCAGAGGCAGGAAGGATGGTCTCTTCGAAGCAGGGAGAAGTGGGCCTGCAGCCCTGGATCCCAAGACATCCTGCCCAGCCTCCAGCCAGCCCTTGTCAACACCCTGTGGTGGCACCCAAATGTAGTTTTATTTCTGTTGATTTACAAGAAGCTCGGAATAAATAGAGCAGTTCTGAGACTGGTTACCAGACACCCACTCCACCCAGCAGCTGCTCAGCAATCACAAGCTCTTTACACAGAGGGTATCAGCCCTTACGGCTGCTCCTACAGGAAATTCCTTACAACCCCTTGCAACAGGGTACGTCAGGTCCACACAGGACTCCCAGCTGTCCTGGGAGCCGGAACACAGGGAGCTGGGGTGATGGGCAGTGAGCCGGGGAGGGGTTCGTACCGGCAGGTCCAAAAAAGCAGTAGAACCAACATCTCCCTTCATGGTCACCAGGGCAAAGCCAGGGGCTGTCCCCTCTCTCTGCATCCTGTGGGCTGTACCCTTTCCCCTGGGGGCTTCCCTGTGACTCCCTGCCCCCACCCAAGGTTGCATGGATGTCTGTCACAACCAGATGTCCTCCTGTGGGGCCGGGTGTACTCACCTACTGACACAGTAGAATGCGATCAGTCTGAAGATGTCCTCAAACACAAGAACAGAGCCTTCCAGGTACAGTACTGAGGGGAGATGACAAAGGCCCGGATGAGTAACCCTGTCAGGGGGAAGGGCAGGGCCATGACTGCAGTGCCTGGCATGTCACAGCTGCACACACGTCAGCTGCTAGTTGGACCCAGGGAAGTGAAAATGCACTTCTGTGGTGTTAATCCACTGAGATTATTTGGGGGAACTATCTACTACGGAGCAAAACAGCACATAAGCCTCTAGATTGTAAAAGCAGAATAGAACATTTAATTGATCAGGGTCATCTCAACATGACAATTCTGAGACTGTGAGGGGCCAGCCAGGAGGACAGTTGCCCAGTTCTGTCTTGGCCTCTGGGAGGTTCCTTGGTCCAGAGGAGCTGAACTGGGGCCACTGGTCGTTCACTCAAGAGGGTCTGTTAGAACTTCACTTGATTGGGTGGCATGGGTTTCCCAAGGGTGAGGATGACCCCGAAGTTTGCCAGCTCTGACAGGGAAGGGGGATCATAGCATTTGCCCAAGATCCCATCCTGGGGTGGCTGTGGCTCCCACAGGGTGCCAGGAAGTGGCAGTCAAGGACCGAAGCTGGGGGTGCACTGACCAGAGAATGTGGCGCCACGCCATGCCCTGCTTCGGATGCTTAGGGCAAGGGGCCCAGTGCAGCTGAGCTGGCTGCTCACCAGTGGTGTCAGCCGCCATCCACTCCCACGACTCCTGACTCTCACCCCAGGGTTCCATATGCCCAACAGGGATGCTCCCTGAGCTGGGGATCCCCACAGAGAACTTTCTCAGGCATCAGAGAGGCCAAGAAACATGTATGCCTCACGCTTCAGTTCCAATTTCCTGAGGGTCTTCTAGCATCCATGTGGTGGAGGGGAAGGCAGGACCCGGTCCCACGCCCGGCTCTGACCCTGGGATCCACAGTGTGACTCTGGGTACCTCCCTCCCCCTCCCGGCCCCTCAGTTCCTCCACCTGCAAAAGGAAGGTGACCTTGCAACCCTAAACACTTGTGCATCCAGGTGACATCAGCTTGCCCTCCGGGTTTCAAAGCCTAGGACTGCATTCCCCTATATTGATGAACTGCGAGATGGTTATAGGGGAAAAGAACCAACGGGTTTTATTCTAATAGCTTTATTTTTATATTTGCCTTCTTTCTATAGACTAGACACTGTTCTAAACAACACGAATTTTTAAAAAACGTTTACATTCATTATCTGTTTATGGCAAAGAGATAATAGTTTAATTTAAAACGATTTAATTTAAAACTATAAAATTTAACAAAAATTAAAGGGAGTTTAAAGAAAAATACTAAGTAGTAGATCATAGCACGGGAGGACTGTGAAGGCTACAAACGACTGAAGTCTGAGAAACCGGCTGTGACTTAATAGCGGTGGGCGGCCGACAGCGCCATCTAGTGCTGACTGCGGTGCATCGCCCACTCGCAGGAAGCGGCAGGGGCCGGCCAAGGGACCAAAAGACCTGTAGCCAATGGGAGGTAGAGATACGGTTCCATCTGTAAATGGGAACATGAAGACCCTCCTCACGAGTCCCTCAAGAGGGCTTAGTGGTGATGCAGCAGAAAGCCTAGCCTTCTATACAGGCCGTGCTCAACAATTAGCAGCTGTCTCTCACCATGGAGGCATGGTCTGACCTTTGCACAACACAGATGAAACCGTTTAAGATGAAGTCCGTCACTCTCTCTTCTGTGCCCTCCAGCACTTTCTATGAAGCCTGTACATACTTCTTTCAGACTTAGTTTCCTGGACCCTCTCTCTGTTTGCTGGTCAGCAATTCGAGGGCAGGGACCAGCACAATTCTAGACATAGTGGCCAATCACCTTTTTACTGTTAAAACTAGATTTTTGAAGGCACAAGGGAGGGCCAAGGCTCGTGTTTGTTTCTTTAGACCTCTTCCTCCCCAGCCCCAGCCACCTGCCCCATCTCCCCTGTCCTGATGGTGGGAATTGCATCCCTTCACACCAAGCCCCCAACCCCCGGAAACTCCTGCATGCCAGGGCCAGGCCTTGGCCCCCGTTTGAGCCTCCCTCAGCACCCAGCACAATGCGCTGTGCGCCAGGCCCATAGGGAGGGCTCTGAAAGGACAGCTGGGCTGAGCAGGGCTTCTGGGGACAAATCTCCAGAGACATTACAGGTGCATTAGAAGTTGCTTAGGGCTGGGGGAAAGGCGAGAGGGGATGATACTAATGGGTATGAAGCTTTTTTTTTTTTTTTTTATTGTGGTAAACTATAAACCCCACAAAATTTAGCATTTGAACTTTTTTTTTTTTTTTTTGAGGGCAGTGTCACCGGCTCTCATATGTGGGACCCGAACCAGGGCCGCTGGCTTCCCAAGCCAGCGCTTAACCACCGCGCCACTCGCCGGCCCGCATTGGAACCATTTTTAAATGTGTAATCAGTAGCATTAAGTACATTCACATTGTGCAACACGGGCTTCTTTTTGAGGTGATGAAAATGCTCTTAAATTGACTATGATGAGGCCTGCACGACTGAATACACCAAGAACATTGAATCGTACACTTTAAATGGGTGAATTTATAATATAGGATCCATTTTACTAATACATCTCAAGAAAGCTATTATTGAACAAAGAAAAATGCACACACACAGAATGGGCTGAATTTCACTGCCTGTATTATGTTTTTTTTGTTTTTGTTTTTGATGAGCATCTACAAGTTTTCTGTAAGAAGAGAAACCTTTATAAAGAGTCTCTAAAATTTTCTCTTATTTTCTAAAATCCTCTGTAAATTTCTCTAAAGCTGACTGGTTTCCAGTGTCCTCTCTGCTCATGCTGTTTTAGAACCTGCCAGGCACAGGTGACAAACCTCCTTGGTATTCACTGCTGAGGGGACCACATCACTCTTTACCCACTCAAGCCAGTCTCAGAAAGAGCCTTGGGAACGGGTCCAGGGCAGTTCCGGCAGGGACCCAGCCCCCCAACGAAGATGCCAGTTCCCAGCGGGTCACCTGTGAGAAGCATGAGCAGAGACCCCCCCCCACACACACACACTGTGTACAGTCTCCAGGGCCCCTCAGCAAAAGCCAGACCCTATTTAACCATGTTTTCTTTCAAAGGGTGAAGAGAGAGAACGGGGATCAGCTAGCTGTACCTGGTGCATCAGAGGTGGCAAGTGACAACTATGGGACTCTTCCTCTACCTAGAGAAATGGAAGTCTTTCACGGTATGACTCATCACCAAGGCCGGGTCGAGACAGGGCAGGGCTGCCAGGTGAACACGTGCCGGAATGGCTCCTAGCATTTACAACCCCAATGTCAAAACGAAATAGCCACAAACAACTGAAAGGTAGTAGATTTTTTAAAAAATATTCCATTTTCTCATTCAATAACACAAATGAACTGCCAAAGATGGGACTGTGTGGGTGTCTTTTGTTCTCCACGGTTACCTCCAGCACCAGGCCTGGTGCTTAGCACTTGGCTGGCGCTCAAAGGTTTATTTAATTATTCACTTAGAAAACATTTTATTTTGAAATACTTATGGATTCACAGGAGGTTGCAGAGAATGTACGGGGAGGTGCTGTGCGCCCTTCACGCACTTCTCCCCACTGGAATTAGCACCGTGTGGAACCGGAGTACAATTTCAAAATCAGGAAACTGAACTTCGGATAATCCCAGAGCTCATCCAGACCTCACCAGTTTCACACAGGCTCACGTGTGTGTGTGTGTTTGTACAGGACTATGAATCTCATCCCATGTGTAGCCACTACCACAATCAAGGCATTTCACTGTATCATCACCCAAGGCCCCGCACTCCCCCCATCAGCTCCCCCCATCACCCAAGGCCCCGCGCTCCCCCCATCACCACAAGGTCCCCCCCCCCCCCGCCACCTGCCCTGTTCCCGCTTTATGGCCACAGCCACCCCTCCCTTAACCCCTAACTCCTAGAAACCACTGATCCAGTCTCCATCTCTCTGATTATGTTATTTCATGAATATCTTATAAATGGAATCACGGTATATATACTTACAGACTGGCTTTTTTCACTCAGCATAATTTTGAGGGGCATCAGGTTATTGAGTGAATCAATTGCCCGTTCCTTTTTAGGGCTGAGTAGTAACCTACATGGCCTGGATGTAGCACCACTTTACTATTCACCCACTGAAGGACACCTGGGGAGTTTCCAGTTTTGAGTTATGATGCACATAGCTCCTGTGAACATTTGTGTACAGGTGTCTGTGTGAAAACCTGCTTTGCTTTCTCTGGGATATGTACCCAAGAGTGCCCTTGCTGGACCATATAGTGAGGCCACCATTAGTGTTAAGAGGAACTGTCAAATGACATTCCAGCAATGTGGGGTGGGGGGAGGTGTCCACTTTCTCCCCATGCTCGCCAGGTTGGTGTTGTCACGATTTTTTATTTTAGCCATGCCAGTAGTTGTAGGATGACACCTCACTGTGGTAATTTGCATTTCTGCAATTTGGATTTTGAAACAATGATGAACACCTTTTCATGTGGTTACTTGCTATCTGTATATCCTCTTTGGTGAAATGTCTATTCATGTCTTTTGTCCATTTTCTAATTGGATGTTGTTTTTGTAGTGTTGAGGTTTGTTTTAAAAAATATCACTTGATTTTTATGATTCACATACCATACAACTCACCAATTTAAAGTGTATAATTCAATGGTCTTAATATATTTAGAGTTGTGCAACCATCACAACAATCAATTTTAGAACATTTACATCATCCCCCAAACCCTGGACCCATTAGCAGCCACTTTCCATTCCTTCCTCCTCCTAGCTTCTGGCAACCACTAATGTCCTTTCTGTCCCTATGGGTTTGCCTGTTCTGGACATTTCATATGAACGGAATCATACAGTATGTGGTCTTGTGTGTCTGGCTTCTTTCGCTCAGCATAATGTTTTCAATATGCGTCATATCACAAGTCAGTACTCCATTCCTCTTTATGGCTGATTAATATTCCATTATGGACAGACCACTTTTGTTTATCCATTCATCATGGGTGGATATTTGTAACATTCCCAGCATTACAATTAATGCCAATGAACTTCTGTGTACAAGTTTTTGTGTGGCCGTATGTTTTCGTTTCTCTTGGGAGTATACCTAGAAGTGGAATAGCTCGGTCATCTGGTAACTCTACATGTTTAAGAAACTGCCTGTTTTTCTTTCTTTTTTTTTTCTAAAGGAGGAATAGAAACAGCTTTATTAATTTATTTGAGGGCAGTGTCACTGGCCCTCATACGTGGGACTTGAACCGGGGTTGCTGGCTTCCCAAACCAGCACTTAATCACCGCACCACTCGGTTGGCCCTGTTTTTCTTTTTTTAATTAAAGTTTATTAGGGTGACAATGGTTAGTAAAGTTATATAGGTTTCAAGTGTACAATTCTGTAATACATCATCTATATATCACAGTGTATGTTCACCACCCAGAGTCAGTTCTCCTTCCATCACCATATATTTGACCTCTTTTCCCCTCATCTACCACTCCCCTTCCTCCTTGCCCTCTGGTAACCACTAAATTATTGTCTATGGCAGTATGGAAGTTCCTCAAAAAATTAAGAATAGAATTACCATATGACCCAGCAATGCCTCTCCTGGGTATGCACCCCCAAAATCTGACAACATTTATCCATAAAGATATATGTGCTCCAAAGTTCATTGCAGCTTTATTTATGGTGGCCAAGACATGGAAACAACCAAAATGTCCTTCAATAGAAGACTGGATAAAGAAGATGTGGTATATATACACAATGGAATACTATTCTGCCATAAGAAAAGATGAAATAGTGACATTTGCGATGACATGGATGGATCTTGAGACAATTACGCTAAGCGAAATAAGTCAGATAGAAAAAGTTGAGAACCGTATGATTTCACTGATATGTGGGATATAAAACTGAAAGCAACAAGACAAACAAAGAAAGAAACTAATTGTTTTTCAAAGCGACTGCTCCATTTTACATTCCCATTGGCAATGTTTGAGGGTTCTGACTTCTCCATCCTTGTCAACACTTGTTATTGTCTTTTTTTTTTTTAAGATTTTATTGGGGAATTGGGGGAGGGGAACCGCATTGGGGAATCGGGGAAGGGGAACAGACAAGTTGCTGTCTTTTTGTTCTTCAGTCTAGTTGTGGAGGACGTTGCTTCACTGGCCCATGTTGGTATCGTCATTGTGCTCTTCCCGGATGAGGCAGATCGGTCACCGGCCTCTGGATGGTCGCTCACTGCGGCTATTGACAGCTCACGCTGGCTGCCGGCCACTCACTGTAGCCTATGGCAGCCCACTGCAGCAGGGGCTGCAGCCCACACCGTCACAGGGGCTCACACAGCCCAGCTCCAGGTGGAGCTATTGTTAGTTGTGGAGGGCAGTGTCACTGGCCCTCACATGTGGGATCCGAACCGGAGCCGCTGGCGTCCCAAAACCAGCTCTTAACCAATGCGCCACTCGGCCGGCCCCTTGTTATTGTCTTTTTGATTGTAGCCATCTCAGTGGGTGTGAGGTGATACCTCACTGTGGTTTTGATCTGCATTTCCCTGATGCTTAGTGATCTTGAGCATCTTTTCAGGTGCTTATTAGACATTTGTGTATCTTCTTCGAAAGAATGGCCATTCGGATCCTTTGCCCATTTTTAATTGGGCTACTTGTCTTTAAAGTGGAGTTTTGAGAGTTTTCATTCCAGATACAAGGCCTTTATCAGGTGTGTGATTTGAAAATATTTTCTCCCACTCTGTACTTTGTCTTTTCATCCTTTTTTTTTTTTTGAGGGCAGTGTCACTGGCCCTCATATGTGGGACCGAACCGGGGCTGCTGGCTTCCCAAGCCAGCGCTTAACCGCTGCACCACTCGGCCTGCCCTTGTCTTTTCATCCTCTTAATAGGATCTTTCAAACATTTATTTTAAGGATGAAAAATGAATGCTATCCAAGTTTGTCTGCAAAATAGTAAGCATTCAACTGGTGTTGTATAAATAAATGATTCAGTTGATTTGTTTCCAACCTGCTATAATTAACAGTCAACTCTTATTTGTATTTGGCAGTATCTATTATTGTAATTAATGTACGATGGACCTTTAACCAGTTATTACTCTAACCTAGGCCAGACTCCTCTGCAATCTTATTGATACTATTAACTCCCTTAATAGACACTTTCTTCATGGATAGTGCGAAGGTAAACTTCAAACATCCCGTGACTGAGGTGAGTGAATTTGGCACATGAAAACCTTTCCACATCAAGTTCACTCTGAGCAGAGAATGGCGATTGACACGAGCCTCCTTTAGGGCCTGATTGTCTTTGCAGGCAAATGAAGGACGAACACTTATTCACCTAAGCCTGACCCCGAGTTTCGATGAGGAAAACATGAAAATGTGGAATGAGGATGTACCTTGCCAAGGGCTGTTAAGATTGTGAAGTGAACGCTTACTCAAGACACCAAACCCAGGCTTTCCTGTCAGCAGATGGCATTGTTAACCCAAGGGATCACTGTTCAAACACATTTCGGTTGACAACAGGAGTCGTTAATAAATGTCCAGTTACAAACCTCCTTTGAAGGGTTGGGTCAGAGTTACTCTTTAGCTAGAACATTTTCATTGTGTAATCATTCATTGACAAATATTTATCGTTCTCATAGCCTGTAGGAATAAAGGGGAAGTGGACATGCAAATTGAGAAGCCTCACGGTTTGCAGGGTGACAGGGAATTTGACAATGGTCTGGCCACAGGGCTACCTGGAATTCCTTCCTGAGGGCAGGAGATGCAAACAAGCAGCTCACTCTCTTTTGATGACTGAAAATTTGCTTGGGTGGGGATGGAGAAGCATTAATGCTTGTTTATGGAATGAACACTGAATGGATGACAGCTGCCCCAGGGGAAAAATGTCCCCAGAAGGATGAGGGAAGGACCCTATGTTGGCTGGAGAGGCAGAGTCTCAGACCTCTCAGAGGACTCACTCTTGGAGAGACAAGGCCATCATACCTGGCTAGGGGAATGTGGATGGTTCCAGGAAGTGGCCCTACGCCAAAGCCTTCTGAGACCCTGCTGAGGGGCCTTCCCTGAAACCATTGCCCAGAATGCACTGGAAGACCAAGTTGAATGGATTCTGATCCCCGTTCCTAAAAGGGGTACTAGATAACCAAGCTGGGTCCCTGCCAGGCCAGGCCAGGAGTGCAGATCCTGAGGATTAAAAGCCATGTGACAGGGGACGGGGCAGTGGTGACCAGCTGGGCAGCAGGACGGAGGGGCCCCTGCAGGCTGATTCCTCCATATGCCCTCCCAGGTCCCTCGCTCCTGCCCCACTAGGAAAGTCACAGTTGCCTTTTGGCTGGTGGCACCCACTGCTATGTGGCAACATCACAGTTGCCATGGGAACCCCCACTTGGCCAGTTTGTGCTGAGGTGGAAAAAAGACTATTTGCTACTTTAACCAGGCCTAACCAAAGGCCCAACTTTCTGCAGCAGATGACAACTATTCCTCCCTGCTCCCAGGAGTAAAAGCGGGGAGAGTAGCAATTTCTCTGGAGTCCCGGGGACCCCGTGGTACCAGGCCCAGCTCTGGCACCCACTGGCTTCGAGGCAAGGCTGCAGTGCAGCTGCCTCACCTGTGGAAGAGGACAGCCCTCTCCCTGCCTGAAGGAGGGGCGCTGCTAGCCTGCCTGGGGCTTCTGGAATCGCTGGTTCCAGCAGGTGGCAGAAGCTGTCAGAAGTGAGAAGTACCACGGGTCCCATGCTGGGCCGCTGGTCTCCTGTGTTCTCTGGGCGATCTTGCTGCCCAACTGTACAACCAACAGAGCACAAAGTAGGACAAGCTCGCATTCCTGCTCCAGGAAAAGCCCGAACCCGGATGCGACCGACCAGGGGTGGCCTCCTGCCAAGTGGGGATGAGAGTAATGGAGGCTCTCCCAGGTCCTCCGGCTCGTTGTGCGGAGGCCAGATGCTCTACGTGAAAAGATAACACAGAGGTCTGGAAGGTCTGGGGCGGGGAGTAAAGGGAGGGGGCCGAGTTAGGGCTCTGGGAGCTGGGAGAGGAGAGCGGTTTGAAACTGTGCTGGAAACAGTTCTGTTTCTCTCTCCCCGGCTGTTACTCATGGTCCAGGGCAGGTCCTTGGCCTCTGGGTCACTGGCTGGAGGTGGAGTCCCTTGACTGTCTATCGATCAGCCTACCTCAGCCTTTCTGTAAAGTCCCACGCCCCCTCCAGTCCCGCAGTTTCTCAGTGTAACATCATCCTGCCTTCGCCCTCGGTCTCCTCCACCAGCCATGGGTCCCTGGGGAGGGAAGGGCTGTAGGAGCTCCTGTGCAGAGTGGGCACACAGCAAGCCTTTGGCCAGTGCAACTTTGGCTGGAGGCTGATGGGAAAGGAACAGGGGAGGACCTGGCAGTTATGGTCAGGGGTCCAAGCAGGGGCCACTTCCAAATGCTCCCCGTGCCCTGCTGCAGGGTTTGGCAAGGGCGTAGAGAAGTGCCTCTGTTTCCAGAAGGCTGCAGCGTTGCACTAAACTGCACGACTTGACACGTGGAACACTAGCTGGATTTCATCCCTCACTCAGCTCACCCACCAGGCACTTTTGGGCAGTGCACAAGCTGTGCAACTGTCTGAGGCAGCCCTGGGTATGAATCATGGTCATCTTTGCTGCTTGTGGCTGGCATAAAGGGTAATCGCCTCTTGATTGTATTTTAAGAATTTTAGGATGAAAAAGACACATTAATGCCTTTTTACTGAGTTCTATACCACACGCCAAGTCTGCTCAGATTAGAGAGCCAACCATACCCAAATATCCCTCCCAGTAGACGGGGAACCACTGAAAGCCAGAACAAAAGGTCCCTCAGAGACAGCTGTGGTCCAACCTCCCCCATTGCACAGATGGGAAAACTGATGTCCCAAGAAGGTACATCATCGTCCTGTGAGAGAAGATTCACCTGGGCTCTTTGCAGAGTTAGATTCGATGTTCACTGGAATCTAGATCCTCATTCTGATGGCTACTTTCTACCCCTTTCTCCCAACTTCTCAGCATGGGCTTGAGCCTCTTCATTAACAATGGTGGGTTATTATTTTTCAGGTTTTAATAACAATGCTAATAGTAATAATATCATCTACCATTTATTAAGTGCCTACTGTGTATCAGCCTCTAAATTTCTAAGCATCATGGCAACTCTATTATCTACATAAATAGGCAAGGACACTGAGGCTCAGAGAGGGTAAGTCACTGGCCCAAGGGCCACAGTCTCGGCCCAGGAGCCTGGTCTACCTGGAGAGCTTGTGTAGGGAGTAGGAAGGGTAACCCAGTGCCTCACACTGGGATGCGCTTGTTGTGTCCCTGCTTCACTTGTTAGCTGGCAGAGGTGCCCTCCCATCAGCCACACATCTCCTCATCCCTGGGCAGGCTCCACATTACCCTCGAAGAAGCCTTCCTGGGCAGAACTACTGGCCCCCTCCCTCTGGCCCAGGCACTGGGCACACCCCATTTCACAGGACGATTGTACCACATCCGGATGTGTGCGCAGCCTGGCTCAGGTCCAGAATGGAGCCCCCGAGAGCAGGGGCCAGGCCTCCCGCTCTGGGTATCATCCCAGACCCAGGACCTCGCCTGGGTCGTACCATATGCTTAATGGGGTTCACTGCTGTTGCAAGCATTGTCTCTGAAACCCATGTTGGCAGTCACACCTACAGCAGCTGCTACCGCTCTGCTCAAGCTGTAATACAAGATTCTTGGACGGTACGCTTCCATATTTAGCAATGTGTAGATGAAGGTTTAAGTCTGGGAAAAGGAAGGCAGAACAAACTGTCACAATGCAGATGGGACTTTGCCTGGGAACTATTTATAGGTTCAGATGCCAAAACAGAAGGGGAGACATTAGACAGATGTGCAGATTGCCAAATGCCAGGGAAGACTAAATACAGCCTAAGCAGACAGGGTGGTGTTGGGGAGAGGGAACAGGGGAGGGGTGGAGGAAGAGGTGCAGAGCAGAGGTCCACCATTCTTATCCCCATCCCCGCAGGGAGACTGGGTTACCCACAGGTCACACACTGCTAGTCTGGGAAAGCAATCCACCTGTGCCTTCCGCTCACACTGCAGGAGTGAGGAGGCACTTCTGACTGTTCCCATCATGAAGAAACACTTTGCTTTCTTGGGGAGCAGAAATAGGAATGGGAGGTGGCCCACGGCACCATCTGATAACGAGAATAGCCTCGAGTGTCGCAGAAGGACCCACCAGGAAATAACCCCCCAAACAATCCAGCTTCAACTTCAGGATCTTACAGCTTGTCCCACCCCCGAGTTTGAGAACTTTTCTCTGAGGTCTAGAAGAAAGTGACCGCCACGTACGAGCTGTGACAACCAGAGAGGTTAAGTGGCTTACCAAAGGTCACAGAGCTGGGCAGTGACGACACCAGGACGTGACCTTAAGCAAGCCTGGCTCTGTAGTCTGGGCTGTTGGTCCTCTAGACCCTGCTGCCCGGGAGAAATATCATGACAGCCACACATGCAACTTTAAATTTTCTCATAGTCACCTGAGAAATAGTAAACAGAAACAGGTAAAATGAATCTTAATAGGGCCGGCCGAATGGCGCAGTGGTTAAGTGCTGGCTTGGGAGGCCAGCAGCCCCGGTTCGGGTCCCACATATGAGGGCCAGTGACACTGCCCTCAAAAAAAAAAAAAATGAATCTTAATAATACATCCTATTTAACCCAATATATCTAAAATATCATTTCAACAAGCCATAAATATAAAAACAATACTAATAATATGCTTTACATTCTTCTTTTTTTTTTATACTATGAGTTCAAAATCTGGTGTGTATATGCCACTGTTGACTCGCCACATCTCAGGTGTTCAACAGCTGTGTTTGGCTTATGGCTGCCACCCTGGATGGCAGAGCCCTGAGCTGTGTTCTCAACCAGGAACAAATTTGCCCCCCTCCCACGGGGCACATCTGGCAGTGTGTGGAGACATTTTAGGTTGTTGCATCCGGGGAAGCGGGGCGCACAGGGGGAGTGGTATATCTGACATGTAGTGAGCAGAGGCCAGAGAGGCTGCTAAATATCCTACAGTGCACAGGGCCGTTCCACAACAAAGAATGACCAGCTCCAAATGTCAAGAGTGCCAGGTTTCAGGAATCCTGCAGGGCTCAGTGGGAGATTCTTTTGCTTATCATGGCAGTGGTCCAGAGGGCCCAGAGGCCTTCACTCATGCCTGGTGTCTTGGCAGGAAAGGCTCGAAGGCTAGCCTTCGTTGGGCCCTCTTGGGCCTGTCAGGTGGTCTCACAGTCATTGGACTTCTTACAGGCCTCCCAGAGTCCAAGCAGAAGCTGCCAGTTCTCTTTAAAAGGTATACATGGACCTGGCATTGTGTCACTTCTGCCTTATTCTATTGGCCAAAACAGTGCCAGGCCAGCCCAGATTCAAGGGGAAGGACCACAGCCTTGACCTCCTGATGAATGGGAAAAATGTCAAAGAAAGTAGAAGCCATCTTTAATATGCCACATGACAATGTTTATATTCTAAGGGCTGATGTGCGGATCAAACAAGTGAGTTAATTCATATAAAGTGCTCAACAAATGATGGCAATTAGTAACCTACTTCCTTAGGCTCTCACTGTACCCAGCTAAGGCCTGGGCACCGCAAGTTCTCAATGAATATTTTGTGTACTAACTCAATAGAGGAAGAGGTACGTGGAGAACATTCTAGGTTGGGCTGCATAGAGGGAGCTTCTTGTGCCACACTCTGCAACCTAGGGATCCACCCGGCACCCTGAGACACTGCTGTGCATCTGACTTCTGAGGGAGCCCGGGAGAGACAGCAGAATCAACACACAGTTTACGTGTGCCAAGACCCCCACGGCCCCACTCCACCGGTCTCCCCAAATCCCTATGTTACAGATGAGGAAACGGAGCTCGAAAAATCTCAGGCACTTGCCCCAGTTCAACCAGGTAGAGTAAGAGACAGCCTTCCAATCCAGGTCTGCCCTCTGCTGGCTCTTTCTATCACAGCCACTGCCATTGGCTTTTCTCAAAGAAAATCATGGAAAATGCTGAACCGTGTCCTCTCAACAACTGGCAGGGCTTTGGTCCTGGGGACCCTGAAGCCAGTAAGAAGCAGCCTGTAAGGCTTTCACTAGAAGGTACCACAGGATTGCAAACTTCATCCCATGATCACCTGACAGTCTCACATAACCCATCGGATTTCTCTGGGAATCTATGCTACACACCACACCACTCCCCAGTTCTAATTTATTTCCTGTTATTGCAAAAATATAGGCCCCCCCCTTTTACTAAAGATACAGCTTTTCATGGAAAAATTCTAACAATTACATGTAAATATATACGTCATAGCTACATACATACAGATCATGCTTTAGTTTGCCAAATGGTCACATATACATCACCTCCAGTGGTTCTATACAGTGGGCATATTGTCCTCATTTTATAGATGAGGAGAAAGCAGTGGTGTGCTGGCTGCATGTTTAACAATGGGCTCTCTGGGGAAAGAAAGCCCTGATTGTACAGGACTCGTCAGTTTCCATAATGTAAATACTCCCACTGTGCTGACTGGGGGAGACGTGGGTACAATAAACTCTCTCACAGGCTGGCATGAGCTGGTTCCAGCACGCCACCAAAAACCATGGTTCAGAGACAAATCGACTGTCAGATGGCCATGAACAGGCAGAACCACTGAGTCCTGGAACTCAGGGGACCCCACAGCCTTGAGGGACCCTTCCTCACCATGGCTGCCCTTGTTGATGCCATCTAGTTCCTTTTTGTCCAGCTCTGGTTGTTTGCAATGAACATAAAGCATTTGGGAATAATTTTAGCTTAGGCCTCAGATTCTGAGGCTAATTCCGTATGTGTACTTGATGGTTGTCTGCCCTACCGCCCTCTCTGGCGTCCCCTACCTCCTGACTTGGGGAGTCACACCTGTGAGAACCACGGGAGACAAGCCAAGAAACCACCTGGCCCAGGGGAATGTGCTTTGAAAGGAGAGTCAACAACCCGGGTTCAACCCAGTTTCATCCTTGAACACAATTTCCTCAGCTGCAAAATGGGGGCCCGAGCCCCTGTTTCCTGGGGCTGTGGTGAGGAGAAGAGGAACGCTCTCTATGAAAACCCACCCTGCTGGTTCACAGCGAGTTCCCATTAACTGGGGGCCAAAGGAGAGATAAGATTTCATGGGTAGGGCCCGGTTATTGGGGAACTGGGTCTCCCCTGGTGGCTGTCCAGGGCAGCCTTGGACTGGGAACAATGATGGTGTTAAAGGAACATCCCAGCAAGGGGAGTTTCGCGGGGACAAGTTCCCTAAAAGTTTCCACTGTGAACACCCAGGCCAACGCAGCAATAAGCACAACGGAGCACAGGTAACAGGATCTGGGCTGCGGATAAAAACAGCACAGACTAGTCATTGATTCTTCACAGATGAGGGGAGATGGACACAGAGCCACAAAGACACCAGTCCATTTCCATAGAACTTTCCAGAATGTCTCACCTCTGACTTCTACCTTATGTAGTAGTTTAAGCAGAAAGAAGAAGTTGGCGGGACAAGGCATAATAACGTGACTTCCCAGGAAGCCAGCTGGGCTGCCCAGACACGGAGCAACCTGTGTTTTCCTCGGCTATGTGGCAGCTTTATAATCCAGGAGAATGCCGGGCATGTCTGGGGTCAGGCAAACGAAAGATAGCACCTGTTCCCTGTGTGCACCTTTACCCTCCCCAGGCATTTTTGTATCCAGCTCTTGCCGAGTGAGGTCAGGGGCCGCTTCTCCCAGGAGGCCCAGAGACATTGAGTGACTTGCTTACGGTTACATAGCAAGTTCCTGGGGGAGCCACATTGGAACCCAATTCACTGGTACTCATCCTTGGCTTTACACACGCTCACACCGGCCCTAAGGTTGCTGCTGCTCTCTTCCAAGTGGGAAAGCCGCCTGGAAACTCCCAGAGGCGCTCAGAGGTAACAATCAGCTTCCCCTTTGGGGAAAACCCCCCAAAGCTGAGCCCCCTAGAAACATCTCCTTACAAGTCCTGAATGTGGGGTGATCCTCCGAAAGCCAGCTGAGCCTCCATACAGGGACACGTGGGAGCCGCAAAGCATCTGCAAGAGCACTTTGCCTTGTTTCTTTCACCTTTGCCCTACTCCACTCAGCTACCCAGGCGAGCCTTTTAAATAGAATCTGGTCTGACGGCGACCCAGGGCTCAATAAGAGGCCGGCTACATCCATGCCTGAATGTATGCATACATGTGGCAGCGTGTGACTCACTTACATTTCTGCCAGGTTTTAGGTATGTTCACATGTGTCCTCTTGTCTGTTCCTCATAGCAATTTCCTTGGAGGCATCGTTAACCTCATTTGTGTTGGATGAGGGTGGGGCCCAGGAGTCAAATAACTTGCTTTGATTTAGTTCACAGAGCCAGTTAAGCAGCAGAACCGAATACAGATCCAGGTTTTCTAAGACGCAGGCCCAGAGGGAAGGTGGGCAGTCAGGGAAGGGGGAGAGGCCATTCGCTTTTTATGAGCAGCTCCTGTACATAGTTCCAGTTATTCACTATGATTATGAGCCCATTTCACAGTTGAGACAACTAAGGCCTAGGGAGGTGGAGGACTGCGCACCATCACCAAGACCTCACAGCTGGTGAACAGAAAGGGGTGAGATTTGGACTGGGCTCCCTGCTCAGTCCTTCCAGACCAGGCTGTCTCTCTGCTCACGCGAGGTGTTCTTAACCAGCTGATCAGTGGTACAATGTTTGCTGAATACTTGCTACCTTGCCCAGCCCTCTGCTAGGCAATGGGGACCACAGATATGACACCGGACACACACTCTACCCTTAGCTTCCAGCCAGATCAGAAAGGAGATGTGAAAATATGAAACCGACAACAGAGGATGAGACCTGATAGGCTGAGCAGTGGGGCGACACCCAAGCACAGGCACAGAGGAGGGATGAAAACGGTGGGTGCAAAGGTGGGGAGAGAAAGGGAGCAGCGCCGGTCCAGATGGGGGTGTAAGGGTTATTATTCTTCCAGGACGGCGGGGGTGGGTGGTGTGCTCCACACTGCAACAACCTGGGGGAAAGTGCCCCAAGAGCCAAGGGGTGCATCATGATACTTCACTGTCCACCTACGTGGCCTGTCAGGAAGTCAGAGGGCCTGGGTGGGCGGTGGGTACAGGGAGGAGTCGGAAAGAGCCTTAAATAGACCAGGTGCCCCCTCCTCTGCTATTTCAGCACAGCCAGGAAAAACTAACTCCCACTCTGTTCTGACCAATGCCTGACATTCCACAAGTGTAACATGAGTACTGTAACTTCCATTCCTATTGCAACACACACCCTCATGGTTCCTAGCACCAGTGTATGGTGGTGTCAGTCTTTATACGTGAGTATAATTGTTTATTGGCTAGGGAATTTCCAGAGAGCGGGTTTTCATGAGGGCAGCAGAGGGAGGCAGAAACACCTCGAAAGGAAACTGGGAGTCCCACATGCAAACAATGGGCTAAGATAAGCCACACTCTGTGCTCTCCTGTGCCGAGGTGCCCAGGAGGCACTGGGGTCTGGACCCTGACCCGATACCTCCGTAGTCACCTCCAAAAGAGGGGTGGCTGTGTGAGGCCCCTGGTTTTCCAAAACAGCTGAGTTGGACTATTTTCCCTTAGATGTATTTTCTGAAGATGCAAAGCCCCTGAAGGTGGCAGTTACTGTAGGCACAGGCTGAGGCCACCACCCACTCAGACTGGTGCTGGCATGACACCCCCCACCTCCACAAACCGATTTCCCTCATCTTCCCCTTTCTCGTACCTCTGTGTTCTGGATCTTTCTCCCATCTCTGTCAAAACCTCCTCCTGTGTCCTATTTCCTCAGGGCAAACGGAGCTCCTGGCCGTGGCTGTGTTCTCGCTTCCCAGGGAGGCAATGCTGGCTCCGCCTTCTCACAGGCCCCCACCCACGGATAGGCTTCCCGCGCCATGGGCAATGGCCGCTCGGGCCCCACCCCTCTTCTTGGCCTCACGGCTCCTTAGTCCCGGTTCCCAGGCAGCCATCAAGGCTTTACCTTTGGCAGGTCTCTCAAGCTCTTCCCCTGTCCCGTTCTGGCAGAGCCAGCTGCCCCACCCATCACCTACACAGCCAAGCTCTTTTCTAAAGCACCAATCTTATGGGGCCACTTCCTGCTCACAATCTCGTCATGCCTTCCCATGACCTACAAGCTGAATCCCTAACATCCTGGGGTTGTTGTCAGGGTTCTTTGTGACCTGGCCAAATCCCACCTTCCCAGCCTCATCTTTGATTCTACCTTCAATCACCTCAATTCCAACATGGCGTCAGCACACCCTTGCCTGATTCTCTTTCCTGCCTCTGAGCCTGAGGCAAGCTAAACAGGTCTTGTCCCCATTTTCTCTTTCTCACAATGATTTCTCATCCTCCAAGGCCCAGGGAGGCCTGGATTGATCTCCCAGTCAAAAGTAATCAGTTTTAATGCCACTTATATCCTAGCACATACGACAGTCTGGCTTGCATTTTTGGACAAGTGTGTGTGTGTCTGTCTCCCCCACTGGTCCAATGTCAGGCACCATGTCTTACAGAGCATCATACGTGTCTTCTTTCGGAAGCCATTATTCAGCACCTACAGGCAGACTTTGGAGATATCACCGGTTTGGTTTCAGATCACCGCAATAAAGTGAATATTGCAATATAGCGAGTCACACGAATGTTTTGGTTTCCCAGTGCGTATAAAAGTATACTATAGTGTAGTCTATTGAGTATGCAATAATATTATGTCTCTAAAAGTAATGTATGTACTTTAATTAAAAACTATTAAAAAATACTTTATCGCTGAAATGTGCTAACCGTTATCTGAGCCTGTTGGAATAATGTCGCCAATAGATTTGCTCGACGCAGCGTTGCCACAAACCTTCAATTTGAAAAAATGTATTATCTCTGAAGTGCAAGAAAGTGAAACACAATAAAGCAAAGCATGCCTATATTTAATTGGTTGCAAAGACCTTTAAATGTTTAATAACACGGGGAAAGCTCATAATAAAATATTTCAGTGAACAAAGTAAGGCTAAAAGCTACATGGACTACTATGATTTAAAACCTATTAAAAAACAGGAAGAAATTCACCAAAATTTGATCAAAATAAAGTTCTTAGGATTAAATTATCTAATGTATATCGATATTTGATACATATTTTTTCCTGGGCCAACTGCAATGTTGGAGGCCGAAAAGGGATTGCTGAAAATGGAAAGAAACAAAGTGTGGTAAGTTTTTATCCAAAATCTCCAGGGATAATACCCAAGTGAGAGAAGAAATCAGCTTCTAAGAGGAGTTCTTAGAAGCAAGGCATTGCAGGAAATGATGGGTTTTTTTTTGAGGGCAGTGTTACTGGCCCTCATATGTGGGACCCGAACTGGGGCTGCTGGCTTCCCAAGCCAGCGCTTAACCACCGCGCCACTCGGCCAGCCCGGAAATGATGGTTTTGAGGTGTAAGTTGCATGTTACTCAAACCCCCTAGCTAATTATAGCTGCTGGTATTTATACTACACGTAGGTGCTGTGATAGCTTTTCCATTTCATCCAGGAGACAACACTACGATGTTAGAGAGTTACCCAACTCTGACATTAGTTTCAAGGTGTTTTTTTTACCCACACCAAAAGCAATTCTCTGACACCAGCTGAGGGGGTTCTACAATTCAACTCAGTTCTGACATTATCTACGAAGAGATAGTATCAGACCCTGCAGGTTAAGGGCTCAGTCCTACGAAGCTGCCCCTTTAACCCCCTGCCCCTCAGAAGCCAATTGCAAGTCCAGGTTGTCACCTGTGCTTGTGACCACGCCATTGCAACCAGGAGGTTCCAACAACCACTTTCTTGGGTTCAATTAATTTGCTAGAGGGGCTCACAGAATTCAGAGAAACATCTTACTTACTAGATCACCAGTTTATTATAAAGTGATATAACTCAAGAAATGCCAGATGGAAGAGATGCACAGGGCAAGGTATGGAGGAAGGAGCACAGAGCTTCTTGTGCCTGAGCTGTGAGCGCCATTCTCCTGGTGGGTTTTCATGGAGCCTTCATTACATAGACGATTGATTAAATCACTAGCCACTGGCAGTTGGTTCAACCTCCAGTCCCTCTCCCCTCCCAGAGGTCAGTGGGGTGAGACTGAAAGTTCCCGCCCCCTCTTCACATGGTTTGGTGCCCTGGGCAACCCATCCCATCCTTAGGTGCCATTAACATAAACTCAGGTGTGGTTGAAAGGGGCTTGTTATGAATATCAAGACACCTTTATCGTTCTTATCTCTAAAGTAAGTCCAAGGGTTTGGGGAACTCCGTGCCAGGAACGGAACAAAAACCAAATGTGTATTTCTCATTACAAATCAGTTGCGATGCTGCTGAGTGCTTCCCACATGCCAGGCAATGCTGCTGTCTCACGTCCCTACGTGTATTCACTCATCGATCTGCCAACAGCTGTGTGCAGATGAGGAAACCGAAGCACAGAGAAGTCAAGTAACTTGTCTGATGTCACAAGGTAACAGAGACAGAATGAAGACCTAGCGTGTCCGCCTTTCCAAAGTTCACACTCTCAGAAGAGATTTGCATTGCTAAGAGTGCCAGACTCGCCATGATGCCATACTGCCCCCTGATACAACATCAAGCGCCTGTCTTCTCCATACCAACACTGACTTGAATAATAATTGTTTCTTACCTTTTTCTGGTAAGAAATTCTCACTCTAGGATAATAGGTCTGTTGGTGAAAGGGTCAAATCTAAGAGCACTCAGGCAAATCTCCTGGGTGGACCTCAGAGGTTCTCTGGGTGACACTCTGACCCACCCATACACACAGATCTCTACTCCTAGGAGGACTCATCGAGAATTCCCCCCTCCTTGGCTTAAAAGGTGCCCCAGTCCAATGGTGATCACCATCAGCACCAACCAGCACAATGCTCACCTAATGAGCCCATGAGGTGGGCTCCATTCCCACGTACAAGGGAGTCTATCAGCTTCAATGACTGGGCCTAAAAACTGCAGGCCGGAGAGTGGCAGAAGTGCTCAGGGCAAGAAGACATCCCATCTGAGCTCTACAGACCAGCCTTTCTAAAGCCAGGGGTCAGCTCCGGTTACAGGGACTAGGCCGGGGGTGAAGCGGGGGCTGCCCTGGAAACTAGGAACAAGTGGCCCAGGCTGAGGGCCCAGCAGTCACTTCCTGTTGGGGCCAGACCACACCATCCGCCATTGCCTCCTGGTTCCTGTTCTACAGACAGGGCCCACCGAGTTTCTTTTTTGTAGCAGCCAGCAAAAAATATGCCATCATACAAACATGTCATGGTCACCATCTTCAAGAGTGCAGGTTAATGAAAAAGTAGCTAGTGTGCCCTGGCCAAGTGGTTAATCTCAGCCATAAGGGGGAGGGGGCTACAGTCCAGAAGCTGGCTTCGCCTCCATCCATCCTGTCGCCTGATTCTTTGTCCCCTGTATCCGTACTTCAATGTCTCCTCTGCTGCTT
Organism: Aselliscus stoliczkanus; assembly: GCA_033961575.1. Lineage (NCBI taxonomy): Eukaryota > Metazoa > Chordata > Mammalia > Chiroptera > Hipposideridae > Aselliscus > Aselliscus stoliczkanus. The sequence goes on along the minus strand of CM066732.1, from coordinate 151,629,145 downwards.
CTCTGCCCCTATACCCACGCTCACATACCTGCTCTCAGAGGGTCCCTGATGAAGCTGAGTGGTGACCCAGACATTTCAAAGCCTTTTTATCACCTTAGTGCAGCACAGAGGAGGTGGAGGATATGGTAGATGGCAATACTTGTTTAAAATTGCTGCCACTTCTCCCTGCTGGTTATACGTTGGCAGGAGGATACTACTGCCCACTGTACTGGTGTCTGGCCTGGCCATCTGACCTGTCTTGGCCAATGAGATGTGAGGGATCTGCCACCTGCCACCTCTGAGTAAACCCTTTAGCGCCATCATGGAATTCTGTCATCTCTCTCCTTTTCCCATACAGATGCTGCTCTTTCAGCCTGCATTGCAGAGGGAAGATGTTTTTATAAAGAGCCTCAGCTGACATGTAACATGAGTGAAAAATACTCTCATGTTACTTTGTGTACAATACTTTTTGTGTATACATACTCTGTGTGCAAGCCACCATAGTTTAGGGTTATTTGTTGTTGTGGCATAACTAGCCTGAGCTGACTGGTTCATGGTCTTGCAAAGAAACTCTGAACGAGGAAGTAGAGAACAACCCAAGTGCACAGACGCACAGAGGTGGTCCAGGTGAGTCTTTCTCGTTGAATGTAAACACAGAGAGGCCAAAGATGAGGCTGACTGTCCAGTTTTGGGGTATCCCCTTGTCTCCTTCCTTGGCCTCAGCTCTGTACGGGGAACCCCAACAAAAGGCCCAGTTCTAGGCCCCGGGCCTTTCCCTTGACCACTTCCTCCTTAGAAAGCCCCCCACTGCAGCCACCACCGCCACAGAAAGATTCAGGAGGTTGGTGGCTCCCTCATCCCACAAGGGACTACAAGGCAGGCCCCCATGTGCTCAGCTGGGATTTATCCAGAGCTTTGGAACCAAGTGTGGGTAGGCTTATTTCACTCCTCCTTTTGGCCTAATTTTTCATGAGGATTAATAACAACAAACAAACAAACAAACAAACAAACAGACACTATTCTAACATTCTATTGTGCTGTGGGTATGGTCCTAAGCACTTTATTATTTTTTTTAAATTCAAATATCTAATTGGCTTTTTTGGGCAATTCAAGAATTGGGTGGCAACCCATCTAGCAAACCCATCCATGTTCCCTGTCTTAAGCACTTTAGACACACTAACTCCTTCCAGGAGCCTATGAGGGAGGCACCATTATTATCCCCATGGTAGGGGCCTGGTGCCCAAGGTCACACGGGTAGTAAAAGGCAGCACTGGGGTTCCAGCACAGGCTGGGTGGCTTCTATAGTCTGTGCTCCATTACTATGCTAAGGAGGAAGGAACTGAATTGGAAGACAGAGCAAAAAGGCAGGCACAGCAAATCAATGTGGCAAAGAACCACTTCACCTGCTGCTTTCTTGGTATTGTCTGGGTTCACCCCAGAGGCAGATCTCAGGGATCTGAGATGTGGGGAGCAGTGGGGTAATATAATAGACAGAGCAAAATAAAATGCCTACAAACTTATAGACAACATCTGTGTCATTACCGGGAATAGACACAAGTCATGATGAGAAGAGTTGTTACATGAAGGATTTGGGGTTTGGGTTTTGATGTATTTTTTTGTTTGTTTGTTTTTTCCCAGCAAAGCTGAGCACTGTGTTTTTAAAAGTTTAACAATGGAAAATAAGATTCTCTCACATGGTCCTGGGAGGAAGACACAAACAGGGGAAGTAAGCTGCTCGCATCCCCAAGTGCCCTGGTGTCCTTTGGGCTCCTAATCGGAAATGAGACATGTAGCCAGGGGTGGCGTCCTGGTTCCATTGGGTAGGTCTTGTGCATGCTTTCGGACCAAGTTCCAAAAGGCTGGGAAGCGGGGGGTGGGGAGGGGGGTATAAGTGGGTTGGAAAGACCCGGAAGTGATTCTCCCAGAGACTGGGGTGGGGAGGTGGGGAAGAAGCATAGGGGCGGAGGGGAAAAGCAGAATTCCAGGTACTCTGTCGGTCCAACCTGACTCTCTTGTCCTCTAAGAAACCTGCCTGATCAGCCTGCCCCAAACAATGCTCCCTCCTTGCACCTCCAGAGCACAGGCTGACATGTGAAGTGCTCAGCACATCACTACTCCCACTTGCAGCTAATTTCCTGATGTTGGTATTCAAATTTAAAAGCACAATTGGCTTTTGGGTTTCTAAAGGATTGTAGCTAACGTGTGTCAGGGCAGGCAAGTTCCTGAAACTTGGATACTCTCAATAAGAGACAGGACTAAACACGTTCATAATCAAATAGGCTGATGGCCATCTCTTTCCCAGGACCCCAAGGGTACACCCAGGGTTTTTATGGTCCCAGAGGCACCTGCTGAGAACATCTGAGAAACGGCCCAGGTTCCTGGAGAGCAGTAGGAGTCCCTGCTTCAATGTCAACTCTTCTCCAGTCAGTAGAGGACATTACATATTTGGTCTGGGAAAACTATAGCACTCCTTTCATTTTCTTCCCTGCTGGGCGCTGCAGGACAGGATCATTAAGGTTTGCTATGTAAATTAACACTTCCCCACACTCTATCCCCTTACAGACTCCCAGCAGTTTACCAAAATTCAAGCCCTCTGCTTCTGCCTGGACACATGTCTGCACCATGTTTCCCAGTCTCCCCTGCAGTTGGGCATGGTCATATGACTGAGTGCTAGCCAATGGAATACAAGCACCCACTTGTGACACACCCACTTCCAGGCCTTGGTAAGACCCACCCACAAGCTTCCTCCATGCTCTTTCCCCTTCTAGCCTGTTGGTGTGGAAGTCAACCATAGGCCACTGGAAGCTGCCAGCTGCAGGTGGCAGAGCCTCCATGAGCCAGGGTTTCTGAACAAGCCTTCCCCACTGACCAGGAATCTTGCACATGAGCGGGAAAGCAGCCTCTTCTGGGTGTAAGCATTACGCTTTTTGTGGTTACTGCAGCAACTGGCTAATCTTCCCGTTTCCAGGTTCTCCATAGCCCGACTCTCCATCTGACAGGCACCCTATATTGTTTACTTGTTTACTGTCTGCTCCATTCACAGGAATGTAAGCCCTGAGAGTCAGGGACTCTGTTTTGTTCCCTGCTGTGTCACAACGGTAGAACAGCACCTGACACACAGTAGACACTTAATAACTATCTGTAAAATACAGAAATGAGTGAATTATGTTTTATACATTCTTCATGACTTCTGGTCACTATAGAAAGGCCCCCTGGTGTCAAGAGCAGGAACCTACCTCTGCTTTCACTTTCTCTTCCATCTCTTGAACTAGAAAATCAGCCTTTAACTGAACTAATACACTCATCATTTGGGACCCGGCCTGTGTTCCCTCCTCTTGGACACCCTCTCAGAATCCTTTCCACAACGGACTATGAGGAATGAAATGAAGAAATAAAATGCAGTCACTATAGCCAATCTGCTAAATGACTAAATCCAAGCAGGCTGAGGCATGAGGAAACGATTCCATTCTTGTTCTAACTAGCCTGGGAATCTAAGCGTCTGAACTTTCCAGTCCTGCGTCAATGCCTGGATATATATCTGTATGTACATCAGCCCTCCAGATAACCCTGACTACCGCCTGAAGGACTCACGTCTCCAGACCACCTGACATCCATTCTCCTGACCATGGGACGTGATCAGGCTTCCTGGCACCCATTTTCCAGACCACCTGACATCCAGTACCCTGACTGCCGGACATCTGACTAATAACCGTCCCAGACCAATCCTAGGGCTAGGAATGCAGGACTGATCATTCTCACGAACATGCTTTTTTTCTATAAGAACTCAGCTTGGCTTTCTTCTTCAGAACACTCTGGGTGTTGCCCAGTGTGTTTGTGGTTTGGAAGCCTCAAGACCCTTGAATAAATCATTATCATTAATTTCTAGCAAAGCCTCCTGACTCTGAGTTCTTGCGACATCTGCATCTGCTGTGCCCCTGGGCCCAGGTCCCTTTGTAGTCACACCTGTCATGCTGCACAGCAAGTGTTGATGTCTGTGTTTCTCACACCCACCAGGCCCCCCACCCTCCAATTAGACTGGGAGGCCCTTGAGGCCAGACTTGGTCTTATTCATTTTTGTATCTTTCCAGTGTCAGGCACAAGGGTTTCTTAAGAAACAAGCACTCCAAAATACTTAATAAATATTTTAAAAATATTTGTGCAACAGTTAATTATGTAAATATAAATTATATAAGCATATAATATGCAATTATACAAATATATTTATATTACATACTTATAATACTTATGTAATACTTAATAAATATTTTATCTTCTTTAATTGTCCTTGCTGTATGGCTAACCAAGAGTAAAAAGCTTCTCACATGCTCTGGATCCATTTACAAGGGGACCTAAGGTAGCACTTGGAACATTTTTCAGATTCTTCAAATAGGCTTTTTGGATCTTAATACCCAGCATGGCCTGTGAGAGGAGGGGGAAGCCCAAATCTTTCATTGTGTATCAGTACAAACCCACCCTTGATTGGGGGGTCCCAAAACATTTTCCCCCTGAGGTGTGAGCCTGTTCCTGGCAGCCCTGTACACACAAGGTTCCTGTCTTTCAAAGTGCCTGCCGGTGTGACCCTCACAAAAGCTCTGTGATACAGGCAGGAAGTGACTACTACGTCCATTTGACAGATGAGAAAAAAGGCTCAGAGAGGTCAAGTGTCTTGTCCAGGATCATGGCTGAGAGTATGTGGAGTTGTCATTAAGATCCAGGGGCCCAGACCTTCCCCTCTCCATCCGTTTCCTCCCTGTCTCCAACCTGAGCTAGCAGGAGGACACGTCACAGCAGCCACGAGGAAGCAAAGCCAACGAGCAGTGCCATGGGCGAGCGGAAACTCACAGTGACTCTGTGTGATAAACGAGTTCAAAACGAATCTGGCCAAAGAGCTTCAGTGCACTGAAAGCTTTCCTCCTTCTTCTAATTTTAAACCCCTCCGGCCTAATAGAGCATCTGTGGTTAGGGGGTGTAGCATCTGCTGCTGCTGCTGTGTGTTCTGAGGCCAGGGCAGAAAGACGAGTACTTACTCGATTTTTCTTCTCTGATGGTGTATTCAAGCACCTCAGACAAGCTCTCCTTCAGGGAAGGGAAGTGGACACAGAGGACCAGGTGCTTCAAGCTGCTGTCTCGGCGAACTAGGAAAGCCTGTGACAGAAGAGGAGGGGCCCATGAATCAAAGATTAGGGTGGCGGTTAGAAGGACAACAGTGAGATGGAAGTCACCTGGAATGTTCCAGAAGCAAGGAGGCAGGGTGGGGCAGTCAAGCATCCCTCAGGAGAACTGGGGATTCTGCCCCAAGAGCCATGTGTCCCCTGGCCCATGTCCCCTGGCTCCTGAGTCTCAATTTCTCATTTGCCCAAGGAGGGGGTTTGACTAAGTCAATGTTTCCCAAAGAATTCTATGTTGTAGCAGAGTTTGGCAAGGGACATTTACAGTGCAGATTCCTGCATCCCACCTCCGGTTGGCAGGGAGAGGAGCAGGGATTCCAGAGTCAGCTGACTCTCTACGGGTGGTGTTCCAGGGTTCACACTTAGAAAATCTCTGATGTTCCGGAGTGAGGTTGAATTTCAACTCACACTCCACATACGCTCTGGGAGGGGCTGATGGAAACAGTAATCGAGGTATTGATCAATTCATACTTTTTCTCCCAAGGAAATAAAAATAGCTAATAATTAATACGGAGCTTTCTTTCTGACAAGAACTGTTTTATATATATATTCACTTGCTCCATCTTCCCAATAATCCTCTGACGTGTGTTTTGTTGTTATCCCCACTTTACAGATGAAGAAACTGAGGTACTCTCTGATCCTAACATGACCCCATTCCTCGGGCTGGTGTGTGTATTGACTGACTGAGGAAATCTCAGTATGGCTTGGCTCACAGGGCAGCTAGAACGAGCAGAACTGGCATTTGGTCCCAGATGCTAGCATCCATGCTGGGGCCCCCACGCCACTCAGCCTCTCCCTGCACCCCAAGTCCCACCGGTGAGGGCCCTGACCTTTCTTCTGTGGATTTACTCGAGTCTGGCAGAACGATGCCTCTGGGCCTCGAGGACACATCTCTGCTCTAATAACCAAGCATTACCCAAAGTCTAAACCAGGGCCGGCTATTTACAGCACCTTCACTTCTCCTTGTCCTGCTCTGTCAGTGGTTCTGCTCAGTGAGGGTGGCTGTGACTCCAGTTTTCACACCCACAGAGGCCCCCGGGGCAGTGCCCTTCCTACCACCATGGGGAGGAGGTCCCTGCTTCCTTTCACAAACTGTGGTTTTAAAATGTTCTTTTTATAGTCTCCCTGGCCCTACCCAATTTGTCTCTCCTTCCAGGTGATGACAGACACCTTCTGGAATCTCCCTAGCGTCTGGGGGCACAGCTTCCCCTGGGAGTGGGAGGGAGTGTCCCTCAGCCAGGGAGGGGTTGCTCCTTCCTTTCCTGAGAAAGGACTTGGTCAGTGTGTCCCCCTCCCCTCCATCTACGTCCCTGCCCTGGAGTCCAAACTTCTCCCATGAGGCCCCAAGCACCTGGGCTAGAGTTTGGGAGAGCAGGACTCTGGCCAAAGTTGCTGAGGGAACTTGGGTGAGGGGCCACTGGGACATCCTGAGGACATGGCCCCGAAGATGAGAGGCTCTGAAGGAGCACTGAGATGGCGCGTCCTCCCTTTCCCCGCTGAGGCACACTGTCCTACCACCCCTCGGGGGATGCTCCAAATTCTCTGCTATTTTTTTTTATCATATTGCTTTGTTATTACGATCATTAAAACAATGCTATTATAATTGCTAACAGAACATTATAATATCGTTATTATTGACAGTAACAGCTAACACATACTGCCTCCCTGGTCTGCCTCCAGCCCCGACACCAGTTCCTTAGATTCCATGATCATACTTAATTCTCTTAGTAAAGCTATGAGGACGGCGCTATTGTTATCCCCATTTTATAGAGGAGGAAACTGAGGTAGAGGAGGTAAGTAATGCCCAAGGTGCTGTCAGAGAACTGTTGTCAGAAGTGAGTGGGTGACTGTGAGTGTGTGTAAGTGAACTCTGGGCTGCCCCCAGGGCCTCCCTACTGGATTTCTGGGGAGCAGAGCACAGGGAGGGAAGCCCGAGCCAGGGAGGTGCCCCTGGGAAGACTGACAGCAAACGTGGACCTTTGACCCTGACCCAGAGTAGAGGTGAGGCTGGGCCCTCCTGAACTGAAACCAAACTGAGGCTTTCTTTCCTTGTAGGGAAAGTGCTCCTTTTACACGTGGTACATGGGAGGGGGTAGGGGAGGAGGGGGGTAGGGAGGGCAGGCACATGCTCAGGTCACTTGTTCAGAAGCACAGGGACGTGGCAGAACTGCCTCGCTCTATCCTTGAGTGTCAGGAATGTCACAGAGAGGAAGGCAGTGTTTTTCAAAGCGTGGGTCATGACCCAGTTGTGCAAATGTCACCAACCTTTCCTTTTTTTCCAAAATAAAATGCAAGCATGTAAAATAGAAGATAATAAGAATGCTTATAATAAGCAGGGGACTTTTTGTCAGAGTGAGGGGGAGAGAGAGAGAGAGAGAGAGAGAGAGAGAGAGAGAGAGAGAGAGAGAGAGAGAGAGAGAGAGAGAGACTGAGAGACTTACGGAGGGCCAGGGCCACAGTACAACATATGTTTCTTACTCAACTGACAGTTACCTGCCTCTCGACTATTTGGAACACCCACTGACCCACTGCTCTCTCCCTAGGGTGACTGCAAGGACAAATCATGGCTGCCACCTCAGCTGGGACCTCCCTCGATGCCACCCTGCCATCTAATTGGCGCTTTCGCACTCAGCATGTGCCTTTCTGGACTTCTTCACTCTGCTGAGACATGGACCCTGCTCTCTGCCTTCCCGTTCCACAGAGAGAAAGAAGGAGACCTGGGCCTCAGACAGGAACTCCCAGCTGGGGGAGAGTCACAATCTGTCACAATCTGTATTTCTCCTCAGGCTCTCACAGGGCCCTGAGCTGCCGGTTATGAGAACTCTGTGGCCCTGGGTAATTCCATAGCTTCACTGGGCCTCAGTGTTGTGATCTATAAATGGGGTTAATAACACTTAAGAGCACCCAGCAGAAACAAGAAACAATACCAAAGGCCTGGCCCTCAGTGTTGGGAGAGGTCACTGAGATTTTGCACAGGGAAGCAGCCGCTGGGACAAGTGGGTCTCCACAGATGCTAAAGATTCCGTCTCCATTTGCCCCCACACTCCTCACCTCCCCCCACAACCCACAGCTGCATTTTGTTGTGTGGTCTTCCAGTCTCAGACTCCATCTAGACCTGGGGGTCAGTCTACCACATGCATTAGCTGGGAAAAAGAATCAGGAGGGCTTTCCTTGAGAAAGTGGCTCAGCCGATGGTAAGGGACCACATGTTAAACGAACGGCTAACGTCTGCACTCTGGCCCAGGCACCTTACGTGGAGCATCACTCTCAGTACTGTTACTGTTCCTCTGACGGATGCAGAGTCAGGGCACAGAGAGCTCAAACAAACCCAGGCCATGTGGACGGGAAGTGTGGAAGAGGGATGCAGCCCAGGGGTCAGCAAGCCTCTAGGTATCTCTTGACATCATGTCTGTGTTATCTACTCACTGAGAGGAAAGGTGTGGATGAGGCGGGGAGCAGTGGAAAGTCCCCCAGGCTGGTGTCTGACAAGTCCCCAATTCTGAACACCCAACACCTCTCCCCCCTTCAGCATGGCCACTAAGGCTCACATAGCACTTTGTCCTTCATGGCCAAGTCCTGGGGCTCTCTCTTATCTGAAAAGTCAACATAAGGCCCTGGGGGTAGGTGGTGAGGGGGTAGAAGAGGTTGTGAGTTAGTGGGGGTGGGTGGGGAGGGAGCCTAGAAGAGGCTGCCCAGCTGCCGGTTGGGAGGGGCGCTGACAGGTGCCCGCTGTGGGCAGAGCCCCAGTCTGCCTTGGCCACTGTCCTTCAGAATAAGACAGTCTATTCTGCATTCACCTTTGGTGAGGTTCAGCTGCTCAGATAATCACAGGGTCCCTTCTAGGGAGTATCCACAGGCAGCACCTCAAAAAGTGTCCCCGTGAAGCAAACGGCAGGAACAAAAGCATGTAGTGACCCCTGCAAAGCATTCTAGGTTATGGCAAATCTCCATGCTTAAAGTCAGCACAGTGCAGCCAAGGTCAGTGCCAGGAGGAAGAACACCTGGGGAGCTGTCGGGGTGCCCCTTGCCCCCCACCCCCACTGGGTGTCCACTGCTTATCCTCTAAGGAGATGCTGCCTGTAACAGTTGTTGGAGGCGAGTGCACACGGGGCTGAAGCGATGTGTGAGCCACCCAGAACTCTTTCCTGACACCCTTGGGGGTTCCACGTGCAAATTCTCCAAGCCTCCCTTGCTTCTCTTTCTACCCCCTGCAGCTAGCTTTTGAGAGATGTCCTGGGACTCAAATCCAAGACCTGCTACTTACTAGCTGTGGGTCCAGGGGCAAGTTACTTTCACTTCTTTGGCTCTCAGTTTCCTCATCTGAGCGTGAGAATGATCCTATCCATCTTTCAGGGATGCTGTGAGGATTGCTGATCATGTATATAAAACGCCTGACACAGGTATGTACTTAAAATAATGATGATGACATTTATTATTATAGACTGCTAGCATTTATTGAACACTAAAGCACATGCTAAGATTTTTATATGCATAGTCTTTTATATGCATTGATAAATACATGATAATTATTAATAAGATGATTATTATGTATCTTTATCCAAACAAAGAGATAGGAAAAAGGACTCAAAGGCCATTTACTATGTGCTAGATTAAAAATGGCCACAAATTCTTTGCAGCTTCTCCCATCCTGCGGTAGTCATTTCCCCTTGGGACTTACTTTGACCAAAAGAATGCAGTAGAAGTGACACTGTGGCATTCTGAGCCGAGGTCTTAAGAGGATATTAATGTCCATGGCTCACGCTTTTGGGCCACAGCTGTCATGTGAAGACGCCTGGATGAGCCGAGCCCTGTGGCCTAGCCAATAGCCAGCACCAACCGCCAGACACGTGAGTGAGGCCAGAGCCTGTCACACTGCCAGATGACGGCGGCGACATGACTGACCCTAGTTGACGCCACGAGGGGAACTGTTCAGCAGAATGCAGCCCAAACTGCTCACCCACGGAATCTTGGGCCAATCAAATGGTGACTGTTTTAAGCCACTGAATTTTGAAGTGGTTTGTTACGCAACAGTAGGTAGTGATATAGCCATGGGGTATATAGGTATAAGGCCTCATCCTTTGGGTCTCCCCTCTTCTCTTCCTTCTATGAGGCACTGCTGAGGGACCCCTAGAGCGTGGGGGGGGGTGTGTGTGAAAGCCAGTGATGTGCCCAGCCGCTCACTCCAGCCAAAGAAAGACCCAGAGATGCGAAAAGACCTCCTGAGCCTGAGGTCACATCACTTGTTACTGGCTGAGCCAGGATAAGAATGCAAGCCTAGTGACCTCAGGCCAGGGCTGGGGCCACTACAGTACCTATCCTCCAACCCAACTAACCCACCGAGTGTCAACTATGCATGTGCTCTAAGCCAGGCACCAGGCAAAGGTTTTAGATACCTTGTAACTCCCTCCCTGGGGTTGGGGCTATTTTACCCAAGGTACAGAGGAGAAAACAGTATGGGGAGGGGCCTGGCAGAAAGACAGGGGAAGGGGAAGGTGGAGAGCGCTGGGCTCTGGGGCTTTTCTGTGTAGGATTTAGCCGGCAGGCGCTGGAACCTGACTCTGAGTTCAGCCCTTAGCTGTGGGACCTCTCTGGGGCTGCTTATTCCACCACAAAATGAGATCATAATAGCTCCTGCCTGTGATATCACCATGAGCTAGCTCCCCCAGGACCAGTCCCTCCCTTTCCTTGCTAACTGACCCCAATTCTGACCTGGGTGCATTGGCTCCTGCCTCAGGAGGTGAATCATTTTGGATCAAAGCCGATCACAGCTATTCTGCTTCCCTTTGTCTTTCACCCCCTTTCCTGGCCTCTCTCACAGTTAGGGGTGGTCAATCAGATACCTAGAAAAACATCTGTTCCCTGACAAAAACACTGAGCCTAGGAGGAAAAAGCCTTCTACCGGTGACCTGCCTCTGAATGGGGGAGCTGGCTGGGGCTGCAGCTGCCACTTTGTTACAATGAGGTAACAAACTTGAGGACCAAAAGCCAACACCTTAAAGATGGGGGAAAGGACCTGGGTCCTCAAGACATCACTGAGCTGCTAAACTAGTTTTGGACCCCAACCTCCAGGTTTTTCAGCAGGTCAATAATAGCAGCCAGCCTTATGGAACACTACCATCATTTGAGTTTGTTGTTGCTTGAAGCAAAACGCATTCCCAGATGACCCAGTGCCTCAAAGGGTTATTGAAAAAACTGCACGGGTGACTTTGGTAGAGTCCCTGCTATATAATAAGCACACAGTATATGGTGCTTCCCTTCCCTGGTGCCCCCCTCTCCCCACACCTAACTCAGAGCTTGGTGACAAACGGCCCCGAGTTCCCTACTACACAGAGGTAGCAATCCTATCCTCAACTGTGGATGGCTTCATGAGTCAGAAAGGCAACGGTGGGGCCGCAGGAGCCCTGGACAGGGAAAGCCATCCTCATTAGTAGCTCCCGACTTCAGGCCTCAGCCCCGAATGAAAAGACTAGCTCAAGCTGAGCAGTGGGCGAACATGAGGTTCCAAGTCCAGGCACGGGGGCCTTCCACCTCTAGGACCCTCGCCTGTGGGCAACCGGGGATTATTAGGGATGGAGCAGTCCACTTCATGCCCATAGTGGGACCCTCCACCTGCCACTCTCCCGAAAGGCTTCCCCGAGTAACCTGACCACCCACGATCCTGGCTGTGCCCCCATGTCCTCACTCAACCTCTTTCCTCTTGGAACAAGCATCACCTGGGGCTGTGTTGAGCTGACATCTAAGTCAGTCCGCTCCATCTGTTCCCTCTTTTGTTCCCCCTTTTGTCAGCTCTTCCTTGCACTGGATTAGGAACTCTCAGAAAGCAGAAGAATCCTCTTTGTCCAATTGTACAAACTGATGGGGGCATGCCCACATGGAGGGTCCACCCCCACTCCCCAAAACAGCAGTGGGTTAGCGGTCAGAGCACTCGCTATGAGGAGGACGAGCTACTAGGAGGGCCCAGGAGTTATCCCTCCTAGTTCTGACCCTGGTTGGCTAGGAGTTTCACTTCTCCTCTCTGAGCTGGCTTTTCCAGTCCGGTGGGGGAGGGGTGTGAAAATCCCAGGATTCCTTCTTTCTAGCCAGTATCAGTGCCCTGGGGTGTTTCCCAGATCCAGGAGGTTGACACAAAGGTTAGTCTCACGGATAAATTATTGCAACCCAGGAGGCCGGAACAGCTGGTCATGGTCTACCTTTAGCCAGTGTGGGTTTTGGAAAGACCAACTGATTTCAGTAATAGCAGGGAGAGAAGTATGCAGCCACTGCACTCCAAATAAATACATAAAAACCCCACACACTAAATACACTATAAATGTGTAGTTGTTTTTATGTTTGTTTTAACTGGATAGTGTTGTTTCCATTATCCATTTTTGGCCTGCACAATCCATAGCTGTCTGCTTTTCCACTTTTGTTATTTTAGGATATTTTTCCAGTTGCTTGGGGAAAATTTCCAATCATGCCCATTAGGGCAGGAACAGAAGTGTCTGGCTCCTCGCAGAGGCCACAAGTGCAGGGGCTGCCATGACTGTGGAGGTCGGTGGTCCAGTGGCTGGAGTTCACTCTGGGCCCACGTGGCCCACCTTCCCATTACCTCTAACGTAGTTGTACTGTGGTATGGAGAGGGGTTTCTCTATCCTGGCTGCACATCAGAACCACCCAGGGAGCTTTAAACGACTACCGATGCCTGAGCACCTCTCCAAACCAAGCGAATCAGCATTTCTGGGGATGAGGCCAAGACATTGTATTTGTGCAAAGCCCTTGAAGTCAGGCAGTTGGTGGGCTCCTATCAGGCTTTGCCATTAGTAGCTATGTCACTCAGGGCAGGTTCCTCACCATCAGAGCTGTGGAGTCCCCTCACTTTAAAAGACAGAGCCTGCCTCATTCTGGGGGCTGTTAGAAAGATGAGAGATGATGCTCGGCACACAGGTGTCCTGCAAGAACCACTGGCTATGCTGGGCAAGAGAGGGCTTCACTGATGCCTTCACCAAGCTAATATGGAGTGGAGCTGGTATTCCCTGGGCTCACACCTGGGGAAGGGGCCTTGAACTGCCTGCATGGCTGGTCACATCAAAGCTCAGGCTCCTGCAACTCTTGAGCTACCCCTCCTCACACACTATATAAGAAGTTATATAGTGCAACCTTATAAGAAGTTTCTCTTATTAACAACCACCTTTTGGCCTAGAAGCAATGACACTCCAGTAGCAATAAACACAGAGTAGCCAGATCATGGTTTCTAATAATTGTTCTCCCATAAAAGGAACAAGGGCTCCTTGGGGAAATGGCTGATTCTAGGACTGGGACAAGAAATATACAAGACAATCTGGATGGAGCACCTTGCAATGTAAGAAAGTAAGGAAGTGCCCCAAGCAAACACACACACACACACACACACACACACACACACACACACACACACAATATGGGGGCATGCCAAAGGAGCCAACTCAAAGAGCTCCCAATGGGCAAAGCTGGAACAACCTGAGCAATGCAATAATTATAGTGGTATTGGATTACAACCTAAAGCATAAAATAAAGACCCATAAGTCCATATTGATATAAGTAAATGACTGAGTAAATAAATAAATGAGGGAGAAAGGACAGATTTCTCGTGCAGAAGAATTCTCCATAATTTATGTAGATACTCAATCGAAGAGGTAGAGTATGACACTCCGCTCTCCGGGCTGTGCTCAGTGACTTTCTGCCGGAGGGGACAATATGGAAAGGCAGGGAAGGAGTATCTTCCCAGTGGAGAAACTGACAAAGATGACCTTAGCCGGGTGAGCAAGGTCAACATCCACAGTGCTAAGTCATGTTGACAGCATGTACCTTTGACATGACGGGATGACGATGGCACTTTATCTCTGTGGTGGTCCTCCCCAAAACCCATAACCCAGTCTAACCATCTGAACAATCCCAACTGAGGGACATTCTACAAATTCCCTGACCAGTACTCCTCAAACCTGTCAAGGTCATCAAAAACAAAGTCTGAGAAACTGTCATAGCCATGTGACGTGATGTAAAGGAGACGTGATGATTAAAGTGACCTGGTGCCCTGGGGCAGAAAAAGGACGTTAGGTAAAAGCTAAGGAAATCTGAAGAAAGCACGGGCTTTAGTTGATACTAATGTATCAATATTGGATCATTAATAACAACAGGGGGAACTGGGTGAGGAGTGTGCAAGGGGACCGTGAGGAGTGTGCAAGGGGACTGTCTGTACAACCTTTGCAACTTCTTTGTAAATCTAGAACTTCTAAAACAAAAAATCACTGTTTGGGTGTAGAATGAAGAAAATGGCTTTTTGATTGCCTTGTTTCTGGATACACACAAATCAAAAAGGGGCCAATATGTTCCCAACACCTTATCAGAGAAGCAGGCTGCAGGGAGTGGTGGAGGCGGTAGGACATCGTCAAGGTCACATAGACATTTAGGACAAAGGGGCTGGATCCCTGACCACTGGCCCTGGACATGATGTGACACTGTCTCTCATTGGTGCCAAGAGGGGTGGGTCCAAGTGACCTTGGAAGAAGACCCTATGAGCTGACACAGCCGGGTGGGGGGGCACCCAAAGTGTCTGTATGTTTAAAAAAACAGTGACGCTATTGCACTGGCAGAATTTCAGACAGTTCTGTGGGAGTGACATTATGCAGCAAGGCCCCCCACCCAGCATCCCTGAAGATCACACCATGCAGACTCTGCTCTCACACGCTGTGTGACTTCAGGCAAGTGAATTAAACTTCTCTGTGCCTGCATTTCCTTATCTGGAGATAATAATACCTACCAGAGAGAATCAATACGACCTTGCAAAGAGCAACTTTGGGTAAAAGATGGTCAGTCTTTTAATCAGAGCATGGGCTTAGGGCTTCACTTCTACTTGAAAATACAAAAGCTCACGGGGAGAAGTGGGGTGTAACGGCAGAGAAGGTAATAAGAGGCGTATCTGCTCCAATTCTGTGGTCTTTGGGGCTGACCCAGCCCCTGAGGCTGGTGGAGAATAAGCTTTCTCCTCGTAGAATCACTGCTGTTATTTTGAGTTGGGCTTATCCTAAACTTTTCGAAGATAGGCCTGAGCCCTTTGACAAAGTGCGCATACTTATAGCTGGCCCATCTGGCCCCAGAGACCCCCTTCCCTTCTCCCTGGACGTGTCCTCATCTGCACACATGCCAAGGACACACCCTTCCTGCTGACCCAGAAAGGTCCAGAAAGGGGTCATCCTAGAGCATCAAACCTTGCACTGGGGCCTGCTTTTGAGCTGTGTCCTCTCGGGGAGGCTGGAAGGGGATGGGTGTCCTTGGAGCCTAACAGGGAGTGGACGGTGGGCTGGGGGCCCAGGCCTGGGAATGCTAAATGGAACACCTGCTGGCGTGCATCCCCATTTGATTTTCTGTTTTATGCATCATCTGCTCTGAAGCCCTCAGGCAGTTCAAAACTGAAAGCCTTTGGAAAACAGATCTTGTCTCCTGAGGACTACAGACTCCCTGCCTCCCCCTGCCATCCACAGCCAAAGTGCCCAGCGGCGGGACGGTATCATCCCACCTGTGTCCGATAAAACGTGCATGTCTGATACAGCCCGGGAGCACCTAGACTGCAGGGATCAAATTCCAGCTCAGGCACTTGCTCGCTGCGTCACCTGGGGGAGGCCACTCAACTTTGGACCTCAGTTACCTCATCTCTAAAATGGGCGTAATAGTAATCCCTGCCTCAGGGGGCTGCTGGGAGGGAAGAGCCTAGACGAGTGCCTAGGGGACAGCGTGTACTTGCTGAATGCCAGTTGTCATAGATATGGGACTCTGCATGGAAAAGGACTGGCAAAAGGCACCACGCATTTCTGGAAAACTGACTTCTGGAAGCAGATTGACGCCTGCCAGGGGTCTGGGGAGGGTGGGATGGAGAGTGACCGCTGAATGGATAAGGGGTTTGATTGCGGGGTGATGAAATGTTTTGGAACTAGACAGAGGTAGTGGCTACACATCATGAATGTCCTAAATTGTGCAGTTTAAAATGGTTAATGTTATGTTATGTGAATTTCACCCTGTAAAAACAAAAACAAGAAGACTTGTGGGAAGTGGGTTGGGTGAAAAAGAGTAGGTGGCAAAGACCTGTGTACGATATTTTACTTTTTACATTATCACGTCTGTTCAGCGTATGATTTTTTACAATGAACACATATGTGCACTACTTTTATAAGTGGACAAATTAACTGTAATTCAAAAAAAGGAAAAACGCTTGAGGGGTGGAGTGGGGGATGAGCTCTGCTTACCTTTGCTTCCCTGCCTGTCTGTCTCCCCATGGAATGCTTACACTGCCGGGAAGAAAGGACTATTAATGGCCCCATTTCAAAGTGAGAAAAGTGAGACTGGAAATCTTTGACCCATCACACAGCGCTTAATGTCATACGTATGACTTCGCAGGGCCCCAAGCTCTGATGCTCTCTAACCCCAGGACGCCTGGCTGAGTTCTCCATGTCAGTCCTGCCTCAGGTACCTGAATGCCCAAAGAGCCCACACCTGCCTCTCATCCCCCTGCTTTCCAGCAGACACATCTGCTCTCCAGGGCAGAAACCAGCCCTCCCATCGTTCTGGAAAAAACGCCCTGGCTGAAACCTAGTAAACCCAAGAAAGGAAAGCTAATGGGCAGCTGCTTCCGTGTCCCCTCCACCCCCAACCCCAGCAGCTCCTGGTGGCTGTACCCGCCCGCTGGCCACGGTGATGGAGAGCCCCCGACTCACCCCAGCCGTCTCCCGGTGCAGGATCCTGGCTGCCTCCGCCCGGCCCAGGCCCAGCTGCAGCCATACTGGGCATGTTTTGACGAGCTTCTCCAGGACGCTGATGCCCCGCCGAGGAAGGCAGTTTTTCAGGGTGCCCGGCAGACAAGGCTTCATGCCATCTTCCTCTTCCTCTCCCTCTCTTTTGTCAATATCTGGAATCGGACTGAAAACAGAAGGAAATGATCACCCACCCTGCAGCCTGGCAGAGAGGGCTTTATAACTATTTTTACATATGTCTGTACCTGTGTGACTACCATGCACATCAAGCTAGAGAACTGTGCGGTCGAGCGCTTAAAATGGGTTGTCTGAATTCAATCATGCTGTAAGTGTAGTGATACTCACACAGGGTTTCAAATTCAAAGACTTGATATGAAAAAAAGACTGAAATAGCTCATTAGTAATATCTTACATTGAGTCCATGTTGAAATGGTAGTAGTTTGGATATATTGGGTTAAATAAAACATGATTGAAATTAATTTCACCTGTTTCTTTTTTAATGTGGCTGCTAGAAAATTTAAAACTACACATGTGGCTTGCATTATATTTTAATTAGATGCACTGACACAGACATTTCCAGAAGGCCCCTTGTGCCCCCTCCCAGTCAACACTCCCTGTCCCTCCTCCCCCCATGCAGGATGAGGATGTCACAGGTCAGGGTGGGGGCAGGAGGAGAATCACAGGCCTAAGAAACAGCCAGACTAACGTAGAGGTCCAGTTTAAGAGATCCTGGGCCCTGCCCAGCACGCTGGCTGCACCCGCTTCTCTACATACACTGAATCCAGAAAAGGAGGGGCTGCATCTCAGTGCCTTGTATCCTGAGGCAGGGAGCTGTGTGGTTTGTTTTCATTCTACCTGAGGAACTACTCTCTCAGGGTGAAAACCTTAATCAGACAGGATGGTATTTGTAGAGCCAGGCTATGCAGCTGGTGTCTTCATTCTGTGCTGTGTCCCTGTCATGTTGCCCCCAACACCAATGATCACAGTTGGGGTGTGCTGTAAGGAGCTGCCTTGGGGAGGGATGAGCCAGGATGAGCCCTTAGAGGCACAGAAAGGCGAAACCACCTCCCGGGGCTGGGGGGAGGCTGGGCCGTGCTGGATTGAGCCGGTCCAGCAGAGCCGGGTGGTGTAAAGCAGCTGGTTTTGCAGGGACCTGACTAGAGGTACGCTGTGATGAGGCATATGTCAACGTCAGGGCACTAAAATTCTTCCTCTGACGCCCGCACTCCCAAATCCTCCGAGAAGCCCTCTCTCTCACGGAAGCTGTGTGTGCACATGGGTACTCTGGGTCCACACATGACTGTGCCGGGTTACCAAGACAACAGGAGTGTCCCAGGCAGTTGCAGGCACCATGGGGTTCAAGGGTCAGTACAGCAGCCCCATGGATGTCTACAGGCTGTGGAATTGGGGCCCAGCGGGTCTCCTTTAGAGCTCAAGACTGGGGCAACCCAGCTGATGCTGATATAACCGCTTCCCAAGCCCTGAAATGTGGTCACTGCATCCCTTCTGGGAAAAAAGTTAAATGGGTGGAGGCCAACATTACTCAGAAAATAAGCATTCTGGGGCCCATTAGGTTCCTCTAACCTCTTTTGAAAACCAAAAATATCTTCTGGCACCAAAAGCTTTATCATCATCCTCAAGTCTCCTGGCTTGGCATGGGGCTGACCTCAGGGGCCAATTAGGGCTCTAATGGCACTGGGGGTAAGACCCATCAGGCCCCACTTCCTTTGCCACTAACTAGGCTTAGACCCTGGCAAGTCCGTTCCCTCTCGGGGTCTCAGTTTCCTCATCTGGGCAATAGGCTGGGAGTGGCCTGGAAGATTCCTCCATCTGCTGGGTGGCCCTAGATGGGGCCTGGGCTTTTGGGATACGGGTCCCATTTTTTCCTGTAGAACCAAAGCCATGATCAAACAAATAGGCTCTGGAGAGGGTGGGGGGGGGGCTTTGCCTTACATTCCTTCATACTATGAATATTTTCTGAGGGCCTGCAGGTGCCAGATGTTGTTCTAGACACTGGGTTAGATCTGAGGACAGAATGGTTGAAAAAAAAAATCACACACACACCCCGCCGCCCCCCCCAGAAAAAAAAAAAAAAAAAACCTCTAGGGGAGAAGTCAGGTGATGGACAAGGTGGAGCGGGTGATCTAGGGACAGAGACAGAGGACAGCAAAGACCTTGAGTTATTGGTCCAGGAGGAACCTTGAGGAAGTCAGGAGGTTGAAGGGGGGGGGGGTGCCAGGGTGAGAATGGGAGGACGTGAGGTCAGAGAGGGGCAGGGCAGGGATCCCTGTGAGGATTTTAGAGCCTTAAAATGGGCAAAAGATTGGAAGATTCCTCAAGGAAGGAGACACACAAATGACCAATTGGCAGGTGAAAGGGTACTTACCATGGTTAGTCATTAGAGAAATGCAAATTAAAACCACAATGAGATACCACGACCCAACCACTAGCATGGCTAAAATTAAAAGCCTGCCAGCATCCCAGGGTGGAGGATGGACATAATCAGCTCCCATGCCTTACTGGTGAGAGCATACACTGGTACAACCGCTTTGGAAAAGGGCAGTTTTCTAATAGACCTACACATACACCTGCCCTATGACCCAAAGCCATTCCACGCCTAGGTGTAGACCCAAAAGAAATGAAAGTGCATGTCCACAAAAAGACCTGTATGTGAATGTTCTTAGTAGCTTTACTCATAATAGCCCCAAACTGGTCCAGGGGTCCATCAATAGGAGAATGGACAAAAAGACACTGGTTCATCCATCACACAATGGAACAGTAGCAATAAATAGGAAGTACAGGTGCATACAACCACATGAATGAACCTCAAAAACATGCTGAGTGAGAGAAGCCAGATGCAAAAAAATTACATACTGTATGAATCCATTTATATGAAATTCAAATAATACACTTGGACATGTGTATTTACATTTTACATTTTATTATATGTAATTTTACCAGAACAATGAAAAAGAACCATAAATAAACACAGAACTACAGTTAATGATATAACATATTTAGGAGGTACCTGAAAGCTTTCTTTGAAATGCATAAAAAAATAATAATAAGGTGGATTCATAGATGGATAGAGGGAAAGATAGGTATGCAATAACGCAAATAGATAAAAACGTTAAGAGTTCAGTGGCAGGTATATGGGTGTTTACTGCAAAATTCTTCCACCTCTTCTGCATGTTAAAAACTTTTTACAGTAAACTATTGGAGATAAAGTTCTCCGTATCCTTGAAGGTCCATTCAGAGGAAGCTTGACTGCTGTTCTAGAAGCCCCAAGTTTGAGTCCAGGCTGTGTGATCTCTGGCCAGTTACTTTAGCTCTCTGAGTTTCAGGTTAAGCATTTCTAAAAAAACAATATTAGTCCTTACCTAATAGGGTTGCTGTGAAAATTCAATGAGATGTTTGTCAAGTGCCCAGTAAATGTTAACTGTTGTTTTTCTAGTTGAAGTTCTTCTTTTTCTCTTCTTGCTACAATTCTCCTACATTGTAGCCTTGCCTTTAGTACCCAGCACATTTGATTAGAGTGACTGAGGCACATGTCTGTGTGTTGCACTTGGCTTATACCCAACATAACATCTGGCCCCAGAGGTAACCCACAAATTCAAGCGCCAGTGAACCACAATGCTTGGCATGAAAAAAGATGTCAAGTTTGGGGGCACAGAAACACACTGCTTGGCAGATCCCTTTTACACCATGACCCCAGCTAGTGCCAGTGAAAAGACAAGTAAGAACTGGGGTTGTCCCAGAAACCTTACGATGAAGAGTGACTTAGAGGTCCAACCTTGGCTGCTGAGACTAAACCACTAGAGAAGTCAGAGGCTCTGAAGACACTGCTTTCCAGGAGCTGTCTAACTCTTTCACGTTCTCCTTTCTCCCTGGGTGGGCCAGTGCACAAGTAACAAAGGCTTGTGCAGGGTCCCTAAGCAGTGACTTGGCGGCCACAGGGATGTGAGGGTGGAAGAGGAACCTCTAAGGCTGCAGCAAGGTCAGGAAGTTAGAGAAGGGGCAGGTAAGGCTGGGGGTGGTTTGGGCCTTGCTCCAGGCCACAAGCGCAGTGGAGCCCTGAAGGGACGGAGTGACATGGACACCTGCTCTGGCTGGGCCAAAGAAGGGTAATGGGGCCAGGCAGCTGCCCTCTCTACTCGCTGCATCCCTGCTGACTTTGGGCCTTGGGTGGCCTGAGCTCTCTGGGTGCTCACTTGTGACTGCAAAGTGCCCACGCCCATGCGGGAGCTCGGGGCTGGGCTGTCAGGCTCAAGCGGGATGGCACAGGTGGGGACGCCTGGAGCCAACACCATGTCTGGCTCTGTTTCACTGCTGTGATTCCTCGTACTGAACAACCTTGCCATATCAGCTCTAACGGCCCGGGACCGTCGCTGAGCCCACAAGGCACTGGGTATGTCATCTGTTGGCAGAGCCGGCAACCCTGACACCGATGCCCTCCCTCTCAGCAGCCAAACTCCAGCTGAGGGCCCTCCCTGCAAAGACAGCCACAGGGACCTTTATTGGGTGATTACTGGCACTGTTGGTAAAATAATGAGCACCGAAAATATTAAAGCAACTCTACCGGAAAGAGAGATTGTTCCACGACTAGTTTTCTTCCCGTTTCGGGACAGAGCACTCAGCCCTAATCAGCAATCCTGACAGCCTCTGACACCCAGGCTGCCCCACCCAGCTGCCGTGTGGTCGGGCGCTCAGGGAGCCCTGGCCAGCGCTGCAGGGACCAGGCCTGGGCTCAGCCGCCTGTTCATTTGGGAGACTTTCTCACCACCTCCCTGAAGAAAGGAGTCAACTGGCATGGCGTGTCCATGGCTCCCCAGCCCGGTACCTGTGTCCCCATCACAGGCCTATGAAACCGGGGTAAGAAGAGGAAAGCTCCGCTGCTCCGGGCTGGAGAGGCTCGCCCGAGTGTGGGGTGAGTGGTGAGGTGGCAGCTTGGGGGATGGGGCCCCGCTGCACGCTGCCTGTCTG
Source organism: Aselliscus stoliczkanus (assembly GCA_033961575.1). NCBI lineage: Eukaryota > Metazoa > Chordata > Mammalia > Chiroptera > Hipposideridae > Aselliscus > Aselliscus stoliczkanus. The sequence continues at coordinate 151,607,256 of CM066732.1, read as the reverse complement.
GAAGGAGGGCATGGCAGTTTCCCAGCCCACGAGGGCCCGGCTTTGGGCCGCCTCTGTCTGCCCCAGGAAAGCAGCTCAGGAAGTTCCAATGATGCTCCACTGTGAGGAGAAGTGAGACCCCCCAGCACTCGGAGGGGTGGGGTGTGAAGGATGGAAGGGGAGGGCTGGGAAAGGCCATCTCCACCCCACCTACGATTCTGACCTCCGTCAGGCTGGCCACCCAGCTTCAACAAGACCAAGGTGGGGCGGTCCGTGGGGATGGAGGGGCCCCGTCCTGCCCTCACAGGGCACCGGGCCAGGCTGGCTCCTGCGATCCGTGATAGGGGATGGCCCGATCACTCTGTACAAGGGGCATGAGGGCCAAACAAAGCTCTTCCTCCAGTCAGAAGTGGCGCCTCTTTCGCTGGGACAGGACCGTCCAGAGGCCCGGAGAGGAGTGTTCACTGGCTCTGACCCTGGAGGCCCCGAGGCCATGCCATACCCTGCCTTGGCACTCCGGGGTGAGGGGGGACAGTCGCTCACTGCTGCCCCACACACTCCGTCCTCTCCTTTCTCCTCCATGCCAACGGCTCCTCAATGAAATGACTCCCATCTACACAGAGAGGAAGGGCCCAGAAAGACAGGGCAGGTGTGGGGGAGGGGGCGTGGGGGATGTCACAGGAAGAGGCATCGCCTCCCGCCTCCCGGTAGACGCCCCCTCACTAAAAGCTCACAGATCAGAGACTCAGTGCTTATTTCACACAATCTGCAAGGCTTGGAGATAAAGAACTAGAACTCACACATACAGCCCGGGTCCCAACCCCTGCCTCGTCCCAGCCGCTGCCTCATCCCAGCCGTGTGACCTAGGGCAGGTATTTAACCTCCACGGGTCTCAGTTTCTCACCTGTGCAATGGAGTGGGTAATGCCATAATGTGTATCTGGCACATGAGAGAACACCTCAAATAGGTGGTTATTCACATTTGTGGACATGCCCTGTTCTCCCTATGGCAACAACATGAAGAACGGCCTGAGATAAGTGAGGACCCATTGCTCCCCCTAAAAGCCACTAGAGCACCAAGAAAGTAAAGCACCTCTGGGAATGAAAGAGTTGTGGCTGCTCTGAAAGGCAATCTGTTAAAAGTGATGGGGATGCTGTAGCCCAGGCCCCAGCAGCCCTACTCCCAGGATACTTGTGGGCATACGGAGTCAGTGGAGATGGCCACTGCAGCAGCATTGACACCGGAGAGAATATGGGACAACCAATGTCCAGCCATCAGAGAACAGATAAATAAGCTGTGGGTCAGTCACCTGGACTAGCACACAGACGCTAAAAGGTAGGAATCAATGCTACACGGTGGAATCTCAAAATCCTGGTGATTGCACAAACGTTAATTTCCGGATTTTGATTCTTGTGCTGAGGTTAGTAAAAGAATGTCCTTGTGTTTGGGGAATCCCCACCGAAATATATGGGAGTAAAAAGGCACAATGTCTGTTGCTTACTCTCACATTTTTCAGGAAAAAGTGAAAGAGGGAGAGAAAACAAGCAGAGGTGATAAAATGCTAGTAATTGGTGAATCTGGGTGAGCAATGCACACACAGGAATTCATTGGACTATTCCTGTAACTTTCCTGGGAGCCTGAAATTATGCCAAAAGAAAAAGTTTTAAAATCAAACAAATTGAAAACCCAACGTTGAGTGTGAGACGCAAATTACAGAGGGAACGAAAACATTTATATAGGGTGTAAAAACATACACAACAGTTGTGCGTTTTGTTTGTGGGTGCATACTCCCACCAAATTCAGGATGATGGTTACCTCTGAGAGGGCAGGAAGAGACTGGGACGTGATGGGAAGGAGGCGTCAGCCAGCTCTATATGGATTTATTTCTTTTTAAAAGATCTGAAGCAATATGGCAAAACGATAGGATTTCCTGAAGCTGAATTATGGGTACTCAGGGAGTTGCTATGTTTTCCCCTAGATTTGTCTATGCTTGAAATATTTCATTAAAGACACAAAACAAAATGCCCACATGCACACACATTCCCCCCAGGTCCCAGCGCGTGTCACTGCTGAGGAGACACAGGGGTGGGGGTGGGAGGGTTCTCCTGGCACCTAAGCCTCTTTCTTCTGCCAGTCCAATGGCTCCAATTATTTTTTTCTTGGTGTTTTAAAGTCAGTTCTGGAACCTAAGGGCCAGTTTGGGAAGGCAACTAAGAGAAGTCCATCAGAACAATCAAACCCTAGGGGACTTTTAAGGAACGCTTCTGACAGCTGCCACAAAAGCCAGCAAAGCAAATGCCAGAGAAAGTCGCTGTGCCGTTTCTCTGCCCTGTGGCACCAGGCGTAGCTGCTAATGGCAGACAGAATAGTACCCTGGATTATAGAGAAAGACGCAGGCAGGCGTGGGCAACACTAGCAGCAGGCCCTTGGGGCTGGGGGCAGTCCTCCTTCCAGAGGCCCGGTGTGGTGGACAGAGGCCAGCTACTCCACCCCTCTGTGCCTCAGTGTCCCCCTCTGTAAACAATGAGACTATGACATCTACCTCAAAGGTGCTATGAGGATCAAATGGAACAGCGTAAGGAAGGAACACAGTGATTTAACAACTAACTTGCAAAATTCCTGAATATATAACAATATGTTTTTCGTGAGCCTACCAGCAGCAGTACACCACTGGGATTTTAAGGTTGCCCTCGACCTCAAATGTCCCTAACTGAGTCCTCTCTACCATCCCAAGATGTAGTTGTTGGATTCTGAGTCTGGGATCAGATTGTGGAAATGAAGGGAGATAGCAGGTTTATGAGATGAGTGGTGACAATGACAAGTACCGCATTCATCAAGAGAATGGGTGTGACATAAAGGAAATGGCACTGAGCTCAGATTCGGGGACCATGGTCTGGCTCTGCTGTTCACTATATGTCCTTGGGCAACTCACTTCCCCTCTCTAGGTTCAGCGGCCTCTTCAGTAAAATGAGAAGGTTGAGCAAGACCTGGGATGGCAAATATAATAGGTTGAATTTCCATGTGAGCCCAGCAGCTGCCTAGACAGTTATGCTGAAGGCTCAGCAAAGAGAGGATGCTAGGATCTACTAGTGATGCCTGCCACGGGCTCTGTATTGGCGAGCGACAGCAGCTGGGCTCTGCCTTTGCTGAGCATGGATCAGATCAAGGGCTATGGTTCCTTCCAGCACTATGAATTCCATGACTCTGTGACTCAACTGACTCTTGGCTAGGTGCCACCTGAGGGCTTTTCTTCCAAGCCAGGCTGGCTCTGCTCCATGGACAGCCTGAGAGAAGGGAGGCAGCCAGGCCCGCTTCTCTGTGGCTTCCTCTCTTCCAGATGTTTTTTCCTAGATGTGTGAAAGCTGAGCCACAGCTGCTGCCTGGTTCCACCTCTGGCCCAGACTCAGGACCGAAAACACAACTCCAGGCTGACTATGGCAATTCAGGTGGAGATGGGATGGGAAAGAAGCAGCTGGTTTCAGAATCAGACCTTCTCATTTATATAATGTGCAAACACATGGCAACTGCCCCCATCCCAGTTTTACAGGTTAAATACTTGCACGAGGCCCTGGGGTCCCCAGAGACGCTTGGAGCTCCAAAAACAGTGTTTGGAAAACCGTGTTGTGACTAAGTTCCCTGGGTTTCGCCTCACCCAGAAACGAAAAGGCCTTCTATAACGAGGCAGGGCACAGAGGGCAGCTTAAGGCCTCTGATCCTGTGTTAGCCTCAGGGAACCTGGGGCAGGCTAATGGGGGCCCCTGCCCACAGCCTCTAGAGGGGAAGTCAGCATAAGCAGGTCTTCCGGACCCCGGAAGTGCTGAGAACAGGTCAGGCTGTCTTGGTTTGCACGTCACAGCCCACATCAAGGGGTCTAGCAGGTCAAAGGCCTTCAAACTTTCCACACCTGTGTGTACTGCAGGCCTCCTGCTGCACTGCCCAGCCTCCAGCCCCGACTCCACTGTCACCCAGGGGTTCCGCCTGTCCAGACTGAGCCCCACTAGGTTCCTGGTGGAGCCTGCAGGAGGCACCCAGCTGCAGTGCTGTGGGCCCTTCTGGTGGCCGTGCCAGGCTTGCCCCCCAAGCCCCGTTTCTCAGTCACTCTGATTGCTGGCCCACAGCTTCCCTGTGCCTGGCTTCTGGCCCTGGCCACTTTGTGCTCTTGAGAACCCTAGATACCCACAGCCTTCCAGGAGACTGGCTGAGTTCCCCCAGGCCTGCTCTGTAACCTCCTCCGGCTCACAGGTTCCAGCCCCTTTCCCTACCCCAGCCAGCCCTTTGAGCCTGCCTAAGCCGACTCAGCCTGCCCATGCTGCTGACATCCTCCCCTGCCCCACCCCTGCAACACCAGTTCTAGGCTAGGACTGTCCACTCCCATCTGGATCCAACTCGTAATCGATGGTACAAATCTGTCCCCAGTGCTGTGTGCAGTCAGGCCTCGCGTGGTGGGGAGGGCTGTGCTGACTAGTGGTTTAAGCTTGATCTTGGGAGCCAGACAGCCTGGATTAGAATCCCAGCTTGGTTGCCTTGGCAAGTGACTAAGCATCTCTTTCCTTACATTTAAAATGGGAAATACAGGCAATACTACGTATGGGGCTGCTGCAAAGAGGTCAGGATAGTGCACAGCATATAGCAAACAACCAGTGATGTTATTACCATCCATTCATTCATCCAGTAAATATTTACTGAGCATATACTATGGACCAGACACCACTCTAGGCTTATCATAATAATAATTACAATAATAGTCACACATAAAGAGCAGCTGACATTTCCCTCCCGCTCCCCTCAAATAAGAGGTCCTTAGAAAGTTCACTGAACATGGAGATGGTTCCTGCAGAAAACAAGATTCAGGAGACCATTTTCAGGCTGGGACTGGAGCTGGAGGTGGAGGGGACACAAGAACCCAGGTCACCACGGGCAGTGAGAAGGCCGCATGCATGTATATGACAAATATACACTGAGAAGAGCTAAGGCCATCTCTGCAAAAAGACAGGGAGAGTGACTACTAAGTGGGGCCCTCAGGAGTAGGGCACTGGGAGGTTGATGGGCAGGGATGGAAGGGAGGCATGCCACTGTATAAGCTTTTATTCCTTTTGAATTTGAACCACGTGACTATATCGCCTACTCAAAAAATAATTAAAACAATTGGGAGCTTCGATAAAGAAAGGCTCTTGTTAAGGACATCTCAGATGTGGAACTGAGCTGTACACGCAGATCTAGAGAGCTCTTTCTTGTTTGGGCTAAGATTGTACATTGTAGGTAGCTTCCCTTCTAGTATCTATCTCAAAGAGATAGTGTTTAAGTGCAAATGAAGTTTAATGGACAGAGATGTTTACAGCAATGTGACTTACAGTTGTCCCAAACCGGAGACAGTGAACAATACCGCTTGTCACACGGCCTTCTCCTCTCCTGCCCTAACTCTGTGTTCCAGTGTTGGTGTGTGCTCAAGTCCAGCACAACATAGGTATTGAGTAAAAAAATTTTAAATGACTGAGTGGTTCAGGGAATATTAGTACTAGATGAAATTGGCAATATTCAACCATTTTTGGCTTACAAAGAAAGCCATTTTAGACAGTCAATCTAATATAAACACTGGGATAACAGATCTGTATAGTTGCACATGTCAAAATGATGCACGGACAAGGAGGGCTGTCTATAATGGGAAAAGATTGGAAACAATCTAAATGTACATTGTAAATGGACCAGGTCAATAAATGGATACTATGCAACTGTTAAAATAAAAAAAAAGAATGAGGAAGTTCTCTATGGAACTCATATGGAAAGGTTTCCAGGATTTGTGGTTAAGTGACAAAACTACAGAACAGTGTATTGTGCTCCCATGTTGGAAGAAAACATTACTTGTATTTGCATAAAAAAAGTCTGGAAGAAGACACAAGAAACTAATAACTAATGGGGCAGGTGTGGGAATGGGCACATGGGGGACAAAGTTGGGAAAACCTTTTTCACTGTACGGTCTTTTTAAATTATATTTTTATTTTGAGTCCTGTGACTATATTACCTACTCAAAATAAATAATGTTTCCAGAACTTTCTGAGTGCCACACATTGCTCTAACTGCTTTACATATATTAACTAAGCAAATCCTTTAAAACACCCTGTAAGATAACTCTTGTTATCATTCCCATTTTACAGAGGGGGAAACTGAGACACAGAGAGGCTAAGCAAATCACTAAGGCTGAGGAATTAGTAAGTGGTAGAGCTGGGATTTGAACTCTGGCAGTCTCTGAGTTTCTAGTTCATGTTCTTAACCACTCTGCCAGATCCCTCTAGATGCCTGCTTGTGATATTAAACATTATAAACATGCAATATGAGAATAAAGAGATGGAAGGGTAGAACTTGATTATGGGGCGGGAGAGTCAATACTATCGAGGTATGAACTCTACACAAACTGACCTACAGAATCAGCGGAGCCCCAGTTAGAATCCCAAAGGTGGTCTGTGAAAAGGCACATGGAGATACGAAAGGCCAAGAATATCCTAGACAGAAGAGCGTAGGATTTGGTCTGCTGGATATCAAGTCTTATTATAAAGCTACAGTGATTATTAAGATGGTGTGGGATTGGTGCAGGGACAGACATGCAGGCCAGTGGACTAGAACAGCCCAGAAACAGTCACGGGATCCACGTATGGTCACAGAGGAACACTGAGGAATGGACGGTCTTTGCAACCAGATGTGCTGAGACAACTAGGGATCCCCATGGGGGGAAAAAAAAAGAAAGACCCCTTCTTCACAACTTATACAAAAATCAGTTCCAGGAAGATTCTGTCCTGACCTAAATGTGAATAGCAAAACAAAAAAGCTTTTAGAAGAAAATAAAGATTCTCTTCATAATCTGATGGAAGACAGCTTCTTAAGCAGCACGCACACTCACACACACACACACCCCCGTTAAAAAGAACACCGATAAATTTGACTGCATTAAAATGAAGACTTCCTGTCCTCAAGACACCATAAGAGAGTGAAAATCAAGCCCTAAGTAGCAGAAGGTATTTATAACACACATGACCAACAAGGGCTCAAAACCAGATTATACACGGAACTTGTGCATACCAAGAAGGAAAAGACAACACGGAGAAAAATGGGCAGGAGGCTTGCAATGGCACTTCACACAGAGGATATCCAACCGACCAAGAGGCGCAAAAGAAGACTGTCAACAGCACGAGGAAGCAGGGAATCCAGAATTCAAACTGCAAAGGCCCAGGAGCACGGCTGCCACAAAGAAGGCAGGCATGTCCAAGCACGGCACGCAGGAACGGGGACGCTCCTGCTCAGCCAGGGGGCATCACAATGGTTGTCAATCCTCCGACTACGTGACTTCTTTCTCCTTCTTTACACTTTTCCGTACTTTCCAATTTTTTATATGGAGTGTGTACTATTGTGAAAATCAGAAAATAACGGGTGAACATTTCAGAGGAAACAATAAGCATGGAAGAAGAGACACCTAGGAGCGAGACCTCCCGAAGCTCAATTTGCTCGCCTGGGTCTCTCCCTCACATACAACACAGTGGAAAGTGCTGGAATTTGTCAAGTTCACGGTAGCCCCTGCCTGGCTGCACCTCAGCCACCCTGGACAAACCAAGGGGAAGGACCTCTGTCCCCAGGGAAGGAACCTTTTCCAACACTCCCCTTCCCTATCACCTATTTACCTTCCGTGAGCCTCAGTTCCCTCATCTGGAAAAAAAAAAAAAAGGAAATACCATCCTCAAACCCACAGGGCCATGTAGCTGGGCAGGTCAGATGGAATTGTGTGTGACGAGAGGTGGAAACCCAGACATATGTAAATGCATAAAATGACTTCATAGGAACCAAACTGATTCCAAAACTTATTTTTCGGCTGGTAGGGCTTCCCCAGTTTATGATCTAGCCAGTGCTGTCCGAAAGGACTGTGTGCTATGACAGAACTATTGTTCTGTCTCCACTCTCCAATGTGGGCACCATTAGCCGCCTGTGGCTGTGGAGTGCTTGAAATATGGCTCGTGTGGCTGTTCCTTCATTTCAATTAATCGAATGTGTGAAAGAGCTCCATGAGGCTAGCGGCTAATGTACTGGACCACGCAGGTCTAGACTTTTCTATTGTTTAAATCTTTTCAGTGTGTGTGAAGTCACACACTACATGTGGGATTGGTTTTTAATTAGGAAGAAAGAAAGAAAAAAAGAAATAAGATTAAAAGGAAAACCATATGCACGGAGAGTGTGATTACCATCAGCCATCACCCTATTCGGAAAGCTCTTCAGGGCAGGGGATTCTGCTCCTGGTCGCCTGTTCCAGTGCCTAAGCGCCCCTTCTCTCAGGAGCTGCCCCACCAGGCTGGCTGCAGGTCAAGGCCCTTCTCAGGTCTGGCTTTTGCATGCGGATCCCAGCCCGGCCCTCCCTGGGCTTGCCCACCTTCCTTCTGCTGCTGCTGCCTTCTCCTCCACAGGGATGGACCAGGCTCAGAAAACAGGCGGCTCAGGCGGCTCCGGGTGGGTGGGGGAGCGTCCTTTGCCCCTGCCAGCCCCTCTTCTTCCAGGAGTGACCAGGGGCGGCTCACACTTCCCACTGTGACGGGGGCTCTGGGCCTGCCTGCTGCTTACTCAGTGCTTCCCCATCATCTAGAGGAAACGGGAAGGAGATCACAGCTCTCTCCTCCCCACCTGACACTGGGGCTGAGGAGGGGGAGACAAAAGGGGGGGACAGCCCCTTGGTGGACTCACCCCAGAAGGGGAGACGAGGGGCCTCTGGACCCTCACTCCGGCCTCGCCTGCTGGATCTCTGCTAGAATTTCTCTTTCCCTCGCCCTTGGCGTCTGGGGACCAGACTGAATTCCACTTTGAACCTGGCCTCTCCATGTCTATGAAATGAGACTGAGAATAGCACAGACCCCAGAGAACTGTTGTGAGGACAACATGGACTGCACCCGGAGCACAGCAATGGCTCGATAAACGGTCCCTGTGGGCATTATTCACCCTGGACAGCTCTGAGGGGTGCAGAAATCTCTTTGCCCTGGAAAGGGAGACAGGGGTCTCTTCTAGCCTCTGCTACAGGCTTGCTGTGTGTCCTTGGGCAAGTCTCCCTCCCTCTCTGGGCCTCAGTTCTCTCAGAAAGGAAGTCAGTGGAAAGATACTCACGCCCCACTACTTCAGGGGGTTGCAGGAAGGGTAACACATGACCATAACTGGGAGGGATGTGCTTTGACAAAGTGAACCCCCCATTTCTAAACTGGAGGTGGGGGTCAGGCACAGAGCCAGCCCAGTCGCCCTCCCACCGGCACAGGCTGTGGACACCAAGCCCCGACCTGCGCCTTGCAGGAAACTACTGCAGCGTCACATTCCTTCCACCCCTGGTGACACTGAGTCACCCTACAACCCACCTAACAGTTGTGGTGACCACATTTCCTCTACTGGAGCTGTCATGTACACACCCCCAGCTAACGAGCCCTGGTGCTGCCTGGCAGTGGCTGCCTCCTGGGCCCAGACCCACCTCGAAAAAGGAAATGGGCACCCACCTCTGCCTGAAATCCTACCCTGAGGGCAGCATTCCTTTTAGGTCTTTGTTCCCTGTTACCATGTATGTCCCATGCCCCCGCCAGATATTAGTGTGCACAGTCCCTCAGGCCCTAGCAGAAGGGAAGTTTTCTTCTGAGGCTAAGTTTTCAAGAACTGGAGGCTGGAGGAAGTGAGGACACTGGCTCATTAACGTTAGGGGCTATTGGGAGGCACTGGGGTGGGGAGAGCAGAAGCAGCTACAAGGAGCAGGGCCGAGGCATGGCAGGCACGAGCCATCCCTCCCAGGGGACTCCAGGGACGGTGGCTACAGGGTGGGACTTGGCCAGCAGACGACAAGAAAGAGGCTGGTGGATGGGGCTGGGCACACTTTCCTGCACCTCTCAGGCTGTTCACTCGGCCCATCCATAGAGGGCCGACTCAGGGCGTGGGCTGGGAGGTCACCCCTCAGTGGCACTCGGAAGGCAGCGGGAAGCTTTAGCAGGCTCCAGCAGCAGCCCTCCCAGAATAAAGGCACACCTGGATCTAGGGGAGCAGCAGGGCCCCACAACCTTGGGAGGCAGCATGGGGCTGCAGCGAGTTCTGGGGCTAAGGACAGAGGCCCCAGGCTCGAACAGACCTGGGTTCGGGTCCCGGCTTTGCCACTGATCATGGGGGGCTTTGTCTGAGTCACTTACTGTGTCTCAGTTTCCTCGTCTGTAAACTGGGCCCTCTAACCAACCGCAGGCTCACAGGACTGTGACCGTTAACAGAAAAAGCTCTTAGTAAAGGGGCCTGAAGAAAACCCTCGAGACACGATCGCTGTCATTGTTTGTGTCACATCTATGAATCCCCGCTTTTTATTGGTCTTGATCGATATGCTGCTCCTGGCTGACAAAGATTCTTCTGTTAGAGTCACAGGATATGAAATATCAGCACTGACTACTCCCCTTCGTGGGAACTGTCCTTGGGAAGGACAGAGTTTCACTGGAGGGGAGGGAGGACCGAGGCAGAGATCGAGTGACGGTGCACATCCTAAGGTCACGTGCATTTCTGAGAAGGACCATATGTAAGAGGCGCACTTCTTAGCCCAGAGGGATGAGCTGCTAAGAGTGGAAGTGCAGACAGTCAGGGGAGCGACGTGGGGCCGATTTATCTACACGGTGCACATACTGATGACCCTCATCATTTGGGGGGTGTGAAGGTGCCGCTAACACGGAATTAGCGGATTATGAGCCATCGCTCGAGGGGAAACACGGGGGCAGGCTCTTGGGAGCCCCTGGTCATAACATTTATGTCAGCTGATCAGTACATAACCTTGTCTTCTGCGTGTTTCTGTTCAAAGATACTTGATTGAATATATATCTCTGATTCATTAACATTGAACTCACGGCCCCCAGCACTGCCACCCATGCCTGAACGAAACTTGTCACGCGCATGTGCCCCCCACGTGGCCCATCAGAGCCTCCTCGCATTTGGACCACTAGGCAGCACTTCCGCACTAAGCTACGGGACATTTTCAACAGCGAAATCATCGACAAAAAGCATAAAAATGTGAAAACTGTGGCGCTAAATAGATCCCAACAAGTTCACTTGTTTGAAGTATGAGACCTGGAGCATGAAGGCAGAGTTTATCTTACAGGGCCTCGCGGGGAATGTGTGTGCCGGAAGATTCGGATTTTTCATCACTGCCATGTCTGCAAATGAGCCCTGGAGCACTACAATTTCGGGGTAAGAAATAAATTTTAGCAAGCAGGCAAATTTGGAAATACCAAATCTATAAATAATGAGGACTGATTGTAAATGTAAATGTTCCTTTGTCAGGCTGGCACCAGTCGTGGCCAACTTGGACATGAACCCTGGTTTCAGAATGGGGTTCCCCATCAGACACTGGGAGTTGCCGTGGCGTCTGAACCAGGACCCAACACACCCCTCCCTGTGGACCCAAGGACAGGCACAAGGTCACCATCGACGTGTAGCTGCTGAGGCTGCCGGGCTGCCACCTGAGTCAGTTCCTGTCAGAGGCAAGAGATATATTTGGAAGGAAAAAGGGAGGAATATGTGGCAGCCTCTGCCAGCGCCAGAACCTGGGGGGGGTCCTGAGAGTCACTCCCCTAACCTGGGTCTCCCCTAATCGCCTCAAAAGCAGGTCACACAGTCATAAGTCTTTATGAAGATGTGTGTGGGGCTGCTGTGCCACGTGCTGCCTCACACAGAGCCCGGCACCCAGTAGGGCTCTGGACCTCCACTCTGTGTGACTGGAGGAAGCAATGATTGGACAGCGCAAGGAGTCAGCTCAAGGTCTCACAGCAAGTCAGGGCAGACCTGGGACAGGAGGGGCCCAGGTGAGGCTGTGTCCACAGCCCCACAGAGACACAGGAGGGACCACAAGCTGGCTCACTGCCAAAGGGGTGAGGGTATAAAATGGGGACCGAGGGTATGAAATGGGGACCGAGGGTGTGAAATGGGGGCCCTTCAGAAAGTCATGGGCCACGGTTCGTATCTCTTAAAACACCTACTGTGTGTTAGACTCTATTCAAGCTCCTTACATGGATTAACTCATGTAATACAGCAACAGCCTCATGAATTAGGGACCATTAGCACCCCCATTTTACAGATGAGCAAACTGAGGCAGAGAATGGCATGTGAACCCTGGCAGTTTGCCCCACGGCCCATACCCCTAACCATTATGCCATACTGTTCCACTGCTCAAGGTCCACACGTCCAGACAGCCATACTGAGCCGAGATGGAGGGCGGGCGGGTGAGTGAGAGGCAATAAAAGTGGCCTCCTTGCTGCCATGGCCCACACCCGATCCAGCACCAGGTTCTGTCCACTCTGTTTCCCAGATACACCCCAGAGGCTCGCTTCTCCACATCCCCGTTGCCGAGACCCTAGTCCAGGCCACCGTCACTGCTTGCCCAGACTCCTGCAGTAGCCTCCTTCCTGTCTCCCCACGTGCGCACCCCCACCTCGAGCCCTTCTCAACCTGGCCCACGCGGTTCCCTCCGCCAAAACCTAGTCTCTGTATGCAAATATATCTGAGGCTTTACAAATAAACTGCCCGGAACTGGAAACAACCCAAATGGGCTGCTGTGGGTTGAATGGATAAACAAACTGTGATGTGTCCACACAACGGCATACTCTCCACAATAAAGGGAACGCCACGCTGAGACCGCACAACACAGAGGGATCCCCAGTGCATTCAGCTAGTGAAGGAGCCAGGCCCACAAGGCAGCATTCTAACGGCATTCTCAAAACGGTAAAACTAAGGACAGACAAGGAATGAGTGATTCCCAGGGGTTGGGGCGGGCTATAAAAGGGCACAGGGGAATTTTGAAGGGAGGCAGAACTGTTCTATATTTTGATAGTGGTGGTGGTTACAAGACTGTGTATGATTGCCAAAATGTGTAGGAATGTACACTCAAAGAGTGAATTTTATTCTACGTAAGTTTTAGCTTGTTGTGGGTTGAACTGTGTGCCCCCAAACAGATATGTTGAAGTCTTAACCCTCAGGATCTCAGAATGTGACCGTATTTGGAAATAGGGTCGTTGCAGATGCAATTAGTTAAGATGAGGTCATGCCTGAGCAGGGTGGGCCCTAATCCAATAGGTCTGGTGTCCTTATAAGAAGAGAGACACAGACAGACACACAGGGCAAAGATGGCTAAGTGACAATGAAGACAGAGATTGGAGTGATACAGCTGCAAGACAAGGGATGCCAAGGATTACCTGGGGCCACCAGAGGCTGGGAGGAGGCAAGAAAGGACTCTGCCCAGAGTCTCGGAGGGAACTTGGCTTCAGACTCCCAGCCTCCAGAACTATGAGAGAATAAATTTCTGTTGTTTAAACCTCCCAACTTGTGCTACTTTGTTACAGTGGTGCTAGGAAACTAAGATATAGTTTTATTTTTTTAAATGAGGGAACAAACTGTTTCAGTCCCCACAGCCTTCAGGATAAGAGCCACCCTCCCTCCATGCAGAATGCAAACGTCAGGCATACTGAGCCAGCCTGCAGTGTCCCCACCACAGCCATGCCGGCTCACCCCCACACCCCACAGTTACCTGGGAAACTCCCAGGCATCACTCAGCTCGGCTCTCACCTCCCCAGGAAAGCTCACCCAGACGCTTCCCTAGCAGGACACCCCTCAGCCAACCCAGCCCTCCAGGTGACCATCCTACATCCTGTGGACACAGCACTATGGCATGTCACTCCTGTGTCCCCACAAGACTGAGGGTCCTTGGAACAAGGCTGAATCGTTGGGCCATTGCTGGGACAGCACCGTGCTGGCCAGAGTGGGCCTCTAGGATGCTGCACTGGGTGAGAGTCTAAGAGCTGGGGAGGGGTTCAGGGGCTCTGGCAGCTACCCCACACTGTGCGCAGATCAGCCTGGCCCTGCAGAGCTGGGGCCAGGGGTCAGGCCAGGCGTGTCTCTGGTTCCTCCAGCCAAAGCCTCTGCTCTTAGAGTTTCCCAACCATAGTTGACCTTGACAGCTTGCCCATCACCCCCTCACTCTGTTGTTCAGACTTTCACAGCCCACGGTCCCCTCCACAAGTTACAGCCCCCTCAGTGGGCCCCTCTCTTTCCCCCAGAAACCCCCTATCCCGGTCAATCTCTTCTCACCTCTCTCCTTGGCATTTATCTGCCAGTTTTCATCTGACACACATTTTCCAAGCCCTCTGCTGGACACTCCTCTCCAACCCTTACAACTCTCGCTCAGCACAAGTGTTCTCTGAGTCGGTCACTCGGTGTCCTGCCCTGTGCAGATCTGGCAATGCTACCCTGCCAGGAGGAGTCAATCTCTCTGCCCTTGGGAGCTTACAGTCTAGCAGGACCACAGACAGAGAATGTGCTGTAACAGACGTGAGAAGGTCTTCGAGGGTGCTGATGGGTCCTCTGCTAGCTGGCGTCTCTGATAGCCTATGTGCTGCCTCTGTCTAAATTAGAAAAAAGGTGCTCCTTGCTCCCTGTGGAAGCATGTCCCCCCTTCACTGCCCTCCACACACTTGATATCACACACAGCTAGGCAAGAGAATGAAATTTCAGCTCCCACTTGTTTCTCTCTTAGCTTAGTGCCTTTGTGCAGTGAACAACCTGCACAACTGTATGCAACAACCCTGGAGACTTGACAGCCTGGAAGGCTTTTTGTAAGAGGTTTGATCCCTGAGGCAGAGAAGAGCTCAGTGCTTTCCAGAGGCTGGAGGGAAGGGCGGCTAGTATAAGCTGATGTGCTCGTCCCCCCACCTCTGGTGCCTCACACAAAGGTGCAGCCTAAGCGTCTGCACAGAGCCTTGGAAAGAGCCTGGGTCCAGCTGTGAGACCTCGGGGCAACCAATTCCCATCTCTTAGCCACAGACTCATCTGTGAGCAGGGGCTGAATTAGGGGGTGTCCAGAGCAACACTGAGCTCTGGCATCTGATGATGCTAGAGCCAGGAAGAGGGGCTCCTTTGCCCTGTGAAAAGAAGACCCCTGACTGTCTTTCACACCACTTCCAGGGACACTTGCCCAGCAGCACCTCAAGGCAGCCCATGCTGCCCAACCCCTGGTCACGCCAGGGGCCTCTTAGACGCAGCTGCAGCTCCAAGGGCCTCTCCATGCTCAGGGGCGATCCTGGGCTGCGGAAGGGCAGCTCAGGGCAGGCTCTCACAGGCTCCAAATGAGCCTGTGCAGTCCCTGGAATGGGGAAGTCAAGGCCGTGCCATTTCAGGACAAACCTTTCCCCAGGCGGGGCAGAGAGGCGAGGTGACCACTGAAGACCCCCAGTGGCCAGTGGTCAGCACAAACCCAGCCTGGCACCAAGCAAGTGCTCGATAAAGAGGCGGTGAATAAATGAATGAATGAATGAATGAATGAATGAATGGTGGCAGCCAGCAGGGACACAGGCACTGTTCAGAGTGGGCCCTGGCCTTTGCTGTGCTGCTGAGAACCAATCTCAGAAGGAAGGAGCTACATAAGGTCGGCTCAGGGAGGGTTAGCGGGGGGCGGGGGGCGGAGTTCTCCACCTACACACAGATGAGGAAACAGCTGAGGGAAGAGGCATGGTGGCCACACTCAACAATAATTCGCCCTGTCAAAGCACAGAATTTGGGAGTCAGAACTACTCTGAAGTTTCTAGTAAAATCTAAAACTTCCAATATGAAAAAAATGTTTGCAATCTAGTTCTTGAAATAAGAGCCATAGTTGATGTGAAACTGCCTTTCTTCTCTCCTCCTCTCCCATTTTCACCAGGAAACAGACTTGCAGGTAACCCTGCAAAGCCGCGTTAGTATTTCTGGTGTATCATCTGGTGCTATGGGACAAGAGAGAAAACTTTCTGGGCCAGTTAGAATTGTTTGTAAGTGGCAGAAAATCTAAAATAACAGTGATTTAGATAAGATAGGTATGTATTTGTCTTTCATATAAAAGCCTGGGTAAGTAGTCCAGGGCTGGGATGCTGCTCCAACATGTCTTGAACTCTTACTATATATTGCCGCTCCACTTTGTATAGCTTCCATTCTCAAGTTCACCTCAGAGACCAAGATGGCTGCTTCAACTCTAGCCATCACATCTGCATTCCAGCCAACAAAAAAGAGGAAGGGAGAGAAAGGCATGCCCCTCCCCTTTAAGTACATCTCCAAGCAAATGGCACACCCCACTTATATTTCACTGTCCTGAGCTTAACCACATGGCCACACCTAGCTGCAAGGAAATTGGGAAGTGTTCAGCTAAAATTTACACCCATGTGAAATTCAGGGGCCAATCAACAGGTTCTGCTTCACCCTTGAACTCAAACACTCCAGGCTAGTGGCAGATCTCAAGGAAATGGTCCCGAACCGTAGACCCACATAAGTTTTCAGGAGCTTCATTTAAAACAGAGGGGACTTAGAATTTGACACATGTCTACGCTAACTCCAACCATTAAAATGATCACAATATGGGGCCGGCCGAGTGGCGTGGTGGTTAAGCGCTGGCTTGGGAAGCCAGCAGCCCCGGTTCGGGTCCCACATATGACGGCCAATGACACTGCCCTCAAAAAAAACAAACAAATAAATAAAATGATCACAATATGATGAGTCCACCAAAGATGGTAGGTAGGTAACAGATGTTCCAAGCATGGCATGTAGAAATGCACACAGGAAATAACACTCAGTGAAAAAAGAGGAACACAAATTAACATATACACATGGACGAAAACTGTGCACACAAAGGTCGAAATCCAGTAAACACACACTTGGACTAGGTGCAGCCTAAAAGAAATTAATGTGCTTGATGCTTTAAATTTCATTATTTTTGTGGGTCTGTAAGAGAACTTCTTCAGGTATAACTTTTTGAAGGCTCCAACAGCGCGCGCGTGCGCACACCCTCCCCCCACATACAGATAACAGCCCCCAACTGGTCTCACAGCCCAAACAGCTAAGAACAGCCTGTCATGTAACCATGGCAACAACCCTGTAAGGCAGGGATCCTGGCTCCACTTGGCAGAGGAGGAGGAGGAGGGTGACCGGGCAAGTTCAGGCGCAGTGACCTGCCCAGGGTTGCGCAGCTCGGGAAAATGCAAACTCTCCCACCTGTAGCCCCGTGGGCCCCCAACACCTTCCTGGACCCACCACACACCGGACCTTCCTCCCTGTCCCCAAGCCAGGCTCCTCGGGGCTCCCACACACAACAGGTTGTTCCCCACTTTCCGCTTTTCTCCTTTCTGGGATCCCTTTCTCTGCATATGCCTGATTTCAGCTGCTGAAATCCTACTCATCCTTCGAGACCCGATCCAGATGCCACCTCTGGCTCACCACTGCCAAGTGTAATGGAGCCTCAGTGCATTTTTATATAGTGCCCTGTCCTTTAATTCTGTGCATATTTCTCTTATTTGCCCTAGTAGATAAACTGCAAACTCCTACATGTCCAACACATGTTCGGCAAACAGGTGGATGGGTGGGTGGATGGGTGGAGGGCTGGAGGGCTGGCTGGATGGATGGGTGGATGGCTAGATGGCTGGGTGGATCTATGGACGGATAGGGGAGGACGGAGGAGGAAGACATCTGTTGAGAAAATAATCACACAATATATTTTAGATGGATGCTCCGTCAAAAATGTCAAGAACAAAAAGAAGCACGCCTAATACAGGCTACCCCCGGTAGAGAGCTAAGTCCTCACTTTGAATTGCAGTATCCCTAGAGACATTCACAGTATCAATCGCTGACACTGATTGAGATGAAGGAAGCTGGTGACTTGGAGGTTGGAGAAAGAGATCCCCAGAGAATTCCTTCTTGACAGCTTGCTCCCTTAGCCAGAGATTGTTACAGACTGTGAATTTCAGATGCACAGGCCTTTATTTCCTTGCTCCCTGGAGATGGGTAAAGAAGCATACGTATTGGCCCAGGGAACAGGTTAGTCCTGGGAAACCCTGTGCAGTGGGGGAAGGCTTCTCTGCTACCACTGCGGTCCCCTCCTCGTCTGGCCTGTCCCTCTCCACCCTACCCCCTTTCTGTCTTCAGAAAACAGGCTCTTGGTTCAGCTTTGACACCTTGTATTGAACGTCAGTCAAGGAGTGGGGCTGCTGTTTGGCATTTGAAGTCCCATCTCTTAACTAGGGAATAAAACATTCTTGGCTTTGATAAAGATCCCAGTGTCAGTGACAAAGGGGGCGCCACTTTCATGCCCTGCAGGCAGCCTCTCACCAGCCAGCTCAAAGGTCCCCACCCTGGCCTCCCTCTCCTGGAATTGTTTTCCCTGGACTCCAGACTGTGGGTAGAGCCAGGGCCTGGGGACACTCATTGTGCCTGGTCCCGGGACAGAGGCTGCAGGGGCCTTGCCCTCAGGCTGGCGCATTTACTCCAGAGAATGTGGCCCGAGTGTGCTGCAGGCGGCTGTGCACAGCCAGCAACAGGCCTTGACCACAACCGCTCCCCAGGCCATGTCTTCTAAAAGGGAACTGACATTTCACAGGAGGCTGATTCATTCTTTCAAACATGTACAGATTGGGGTCAGGGCATCCTTAGGATTTCCTGGCATGATGGAGGCGAGGGGCTCTGTTGCCACTTTCAAAGCTCCTGACCACCAGAGTGGTTTCAGCCATTGGGGCAGCCTCCTCCAAGCCCCACTTCTGAGGAGAGGAGACAAGCCTGAGGCTGCGCAGAGGCCTTACCAGCAGGTGGGAGCGCCAGAGGCAACGGCCATGATGGTGGTTTCCAGACTCTTCCATCAAAGGCTGGGCAGCCACGCCGGTATGGAGACAGTAAGGTCTGCCCACTGCCCCGTGGACACCCAGGCTGAGGGAAGGGCTCCTCTGTATCCCTTTCTTCTCCTTCAAGGCCATGCTGGCAGGAGGAAACGGACTGGTGTCACCTTGTAACACTGTGTGTGGGGGGGTGAGGAGGCACACGGTACATTCAGTTGCCCCACCTCTACAGGGACAGGATGGCTATCTCAGGGCATCACTGGGTGCACCGTGTGGGGGGCGCCCCGGCATGTCCCGAAAACAGCCCCTTGCCTCAGCTCGGGTGGCCTGCCTGACCCTCCCTTGCAGAGCTTTCTCTCAGAACTTGTCCCCAGAGCCCTGACAGGGGCAGCCTTCCCAGCCAGGAACCCCACAGCAGGAGGCTGCCTGAGTCTCTTCAGCATCTCCACAGCTCCCACACCAAACGGCCAGAGTAGGCGCTACCTCAGAGAGGCCCGTCACACTCAGAGAGGCCGCTGCATCGTGCCTGTCCCAACTCGCCAGCTGGTCAGCAAGTTTTGCCAGGAAGCCAGGTGGGGGGGGTCTTTCTCCAAAGTGGATTCCCCAAAATGATGCACTTTTCTCAAAACCAGTTTTTCATAAATAAACGCACAGTCAATAATGCTGCAATGAACATCGAACCACATGCATCTTTACGGATAAATGTTTTCAGATTTTTGGGGTAGATACCCAGGAAAGGAATTGCTGAGTTATATGGTAATTCTAGTCTTAATTTTTGGAGGAGCCTCCACACTGTTTTTCCATAGTGGCTGTGCCAATTAATATTCCCATCAGCAACGTATGAGGGTTTTGTTTTTCCCACAGCCTCTCCAACACTTGTTATTATTTGTCTTGTTGATAACAGCCATTCTAACAGGTGTGAGGTAGTATGTCATTGTGGTTTTGATTTGCATTTCCCTAATAACTAGTGAAGTTGAGCATTTTTTTTCATATATCTGTTGGCTGTTTGTATGTCTTCGTGGGAGAAGTGTCTGTTCAGGTCTCTGCCCATTCTTTAATTAGATTTTTGTTGTTGTTGCCGTTGAGTTGTATGAATTCTTTATATATTTTAGATACTAACCCCTTATCAGAGGTGTTGTTTGCAAATATCTTCTCCCACTCGGTGGGTTGCCTCTTTGTTGATGGTTTCTTTTGCTGCGCAGAAGCTTTTTGTTTACTATCGTCCCATTCATTTATTTTAGCTTTTACTCCCCTTGTCTTTGAGGTCAAACTCATAAATCCTTTCTAAGACCAAGGTCCATAGGAAACAACCAAAGTGTCCTTTGATAGATGATTGGATAAAGAAGATATGGCACATATGAGTATACACAATGGAATACCACTCAGCCATAAGAAGAGATAAAATACTGCCATTTGCGACAATATGGATGAATCTTGAGAATATTATGTTAAGTGAAATAAGTTGACAGAAAAAGTCAAGAACTCTATAATTTCACTCCTATGTGGAATATAAAACTGAAAGCAACAAACAAACAAGACAAACAAACAAGCAAAAACTCATAGACACAGACAACAGTTTAGTGGGTACCAGAGGATAAAGGGGGAGGGAGGGTGGTAGATGAGGGTAAAGGGGGTCAAATATATGGAGATGGAAGGAGAACTGGCTCTGGGTGCTGAACATACAATGCAATATATAGATTGACTTGAAACCTATATAATTTTACTAACCGATGTCACCCCAATGAATTTAATAAAATACATAAATAAACAAATAAATGAAGGGGGAAAATAAATAAACCCACAGCAGTGAAAAAAACAGTTACTCCCAGGCATTTGGTCAGGGTGATGACCCAGAAGTCTCCTTTCTGGGTCTCTGAAAGTGTACCCTAGTATGTTCTAGACTGTTCCGGAGGCTGCCCTTCCAGCCATCAGAAGGAAGCATGCTGCCCCATCTCCAAAGAGCGCTTCAGTTTCCTGAACTCCAATATTACTCTAGGATACCAGCTTCTACGGCCTGTTGGCCTGTAATTCGGGGAACTGCTGAATGTCAGATGGAACAGGGACCTCAGAGACCACTGAATTCATTTCAGTGGGGAAACCGAGGCCCACGGAGTAAGGGACTTGTTTCCTAGAGTACAATCCCAAAACACCAGAGGGGACCCTAAAGAGATCCTCCAGCCTTCCTCATGTCCTATAGCAAGTAAGTCCCCAAGCATCTTCCAAATGAGCAAAGGACAATACAATTAGGTCTCAACTCTCTAATTACCAGGCAGGGGACAGGGACACGATGGAGCAGAGAAGGGGCACAAATGGATCCACTCTACCAAAACAACTAGAACCGTGTTCCTCAGACTTTCCTTCAGCAACCTTTTACGGTGCCAAAAGGACATGGAACACTACCAACCTCCATCACCGGACCCAATCATTTCATAAAAGAGGCTGACTGTGACAAAAAGACCTACTCTCAAAATAAAGGACAGCTCTGCCTGAGAAAAGACAGTTTGTCAACCCTGGTGGATACGCACACCACGCACACACAACAACGAACAGCGCCCTTATTTTCCTAGGGTCTCAGTGGACCGCAAACCTGTACTGGGGACCCGCTGACCTAGCCAGGGTCCCCCCAGAACCTGCACACCCAGGTAACTCCATTCTTCTGGCCGAGGATACAGTATCTATTTGTGAGCTGCCTTCACCGTCTCCTCGCCTCTCTCCCAGGGAAGTGAGGGGAGCTCAGCTGGGAAGGATAAAATGGAGGTAGTGGGGGCTACGCAGGGTCCCTATTCAATTCCCTGGGCCGCCGGCCACCCTCCTTGTTCCAGACTAGGGGAGGCTGTGGGCAGCTCTGCCTGTCAAGGGGGACAGAAAAAGTGAAGCCGTGCATTGGTTTCATGTAGGACTGCAGTGGTTACGGTGGACGGGGGTCCTCGAGAGGTCTTTTAAATAGATCGTGGCACCTAAGAGTGATTAAGGGGTTGTGAGGGGACATGCTTCTTTCCTCTCCTGGCCTGAGGGACCTCAGCAGTGGCTGGAGCAGCCGTCTTCTGTCCCTATCAGCAAGAGCCACACCACAGGAAGGGCTGATTTGGGGGTGGGGGTAGGGGACGAAGGGGAGTTTAGAAAACTCCCCTTCAGTTTAGAAAAGTCATTCAAGTTGTGATTTTCACCTTTAGCTTCAATCTTAAGGAAAACACCCATGTTTCGTACACTCCTGGGTCGTAGGATAAACAACAGGTTCAGGGTAGTAGTTCCATCAACTGGAAAAGTTCTAGAACTGGCCATCAGAGCAGTGCTGTCTCTAAGCTGACATGCCAAGAACAAGATGACTCCTGGCACCTCATTCTAAAGGTGACTCCCCAGTGGACGGCAGATGGGGATGGGGAAACAGGAGGTTTGGGTCCTTTCTGGGTCACTCCGCCCATGTTAGAGCTCTTTCTGGGCACCGAGGTGCCCCAAGCCCCTGGAGTAACCACGTGGGTGCCTGCTTCCTACTCCTGCCCTTTTCCTTCAATCTCGCCCAGGCCCAAGCTTCCCTTCCTGGGTCCCTCCAACCCTGGTTATCGGATAACAGACAGGCAGACTCCCTCCCTCCCTCCCAAGTCCCACACTGCACTTTCCCACCTCCAGGCCTTTGCTCAGGCTTCTCTCTTCTGGGCCTGTCCTCCCCCTCATCCTAGGGGACTGAGGGAATGTCGTCAGGACAGTGGAATCTGCCAGGGGTCAGTAGGATGGAGTTTGCAGTGGTCTGTCACACATTGTTTCCTTCCCTCCGCTCAGACCCCATGGCTGGGAGGTGCCACAGGCCAGCTCAGACTCCTGTCTCTAAAATGGAGCTCCAGGGAGGCTTGAGGGGACAGTGAGTGGCCTGGGGGAGACAGGGAAGTGAGGGGCCTGGGGGTAGGTGCCCCCCCTTCAAATCTCACACCTATTCCCAGTTGGTTTCTGTTTCTGATTTCCTGATCTCCTGGATTAAAATGAGGTGTCCCCATTACATTTTAAGTTGATAACACTTGCTGCCTCAGAGATCACTGAATAGGGCCCAAGATAGGGCCTATCGACTGGTGGAGGAGATGGGAAGGAGGCCTCAGGGACAAATGTGCAGAGACTCCCACATCCCAAGTAGACCCTGTGCCCCCACACCCTGCACTCCTATGTGCCTCCCAAGGGGTATACTGGAGCTTCTCAGGGGCCAGAAGTGCAGGCCTGAGCTGGTGAGGTAACCCTTCATAGTGGGCCAGAGTCTCATAAGGTCTGGAAGGCGGTGGGTCTCCTAGCTGAGGGTCAGCCAGGACTACCTGGGAGCATTAGCCCCTGAAAGCAAGGAGGCCCAGGTCAGTGGGCAGGGGTGCCCCTGGGAGCCAGGAC
Source organism: Aselliscus stoliczkanus (assembly GCA_033961575.1). Lineage (NCBI taxonomy): Eukaryota > Metazoa > Chordata > Mammalia > Chiroptera > Hipposideridae > Aselliscus > Aselliscus stoliczkanus. The sequence goes on along the minus strand of CM066732.1, from coordinate 151,584,271 downwards.
CCTGAATTCATCATTGGTCTCCACTCTGGGTGGGAAGAGCCCTCTGCCTTAGAGGTTGTTGAGGGGGTCCTCTCAATGGGTTCAGCGGACCCCTGCATTACGTCAGGCATGGGCCTTGCCCAGGAAGCCCTTGCAGACCCCAGGCTCAGGAGATTGGAGTTGTAGGCCCAGCTCCACCTCCAGCCCAAGACCTTGGGTAACGCACTTCCTCTTTTCGGGTCTCTGTTTCATTGTTGGTAAATTAGGAGATTGGATTAGGTCTGTGCTGGCCACATTTTTTTCAAGAGTGTAGTCCTTTTTCAAATGAAATCTTAAGCACACTCTCAATTTATCAAACCCGTGAAAGGGTGGGCTCTGAGAGCACACATCCTCAGTGACCCGTGCACCCTGTCGGGCATCTGGCCCTTGGCTGTCACAGCTTCACCAGAATCATCCTCCACGCCTCTCTCTCCCACCTCACCTCCAATCCATCAGCACATCCTGTGACTCAAGCATCTCACATCTCTACTCCCACTCCACCCAGGCCAGCAGCCCCCTCGCCCAGCTCCCACAGAGCCTTCCTACAAGTTTCCCTGCTTATGCTTCTGGTCCCCTTGCGGTCTATCCTCAGTACAGCCCCAAACCAAATCAGGTGGTCCCTGGGCAAGCCCCACTGCGGCCCCTGGCTCACTCAGAGCAGCCCCCAAAGCCTATCCCCCACCTGACCATCTCCCACACTCCACTCCAGCCTCCCTCGCCTTGCAGCTCCCGACAGGCCAACCGCATCTCCCCAGGTCTTGTCTTGCCTCACTCTCCCCGCTTCCTTCAGGCCTCTGCTAAATGCTGCCTCCTTCGAGTGGCCTTCCCTGACCACCTGCTCCAGAACAGACTCCCTGGGCTCCTCACACCCCTTACCCAGACTTTCTGTCTCTGCAAGCAGACAGGGGCTGGGTTTAGTGCTGGGCCCCCACCTCCACCTAACACCGACACTATTTGTTGATAAGAAGCCCGCCTGCATTTTTTCTCCCCAGCCAACATTTTCAACAAGAAGTAGACAGAGCTTGCTTGCCAAGATTCTCACACTCCTAATCCAGGGGGGCCGGCACCCACGTGACAGTATCCTAGCCCCTGGAGAGTGAGGGTGGGAGGCATTTGCCTAGCTGTCTGAACTCTCAACACCCATCTCCTGCCTGCGAGGAGGAGGCGGCCTTGGGAAGCCAGGTGGAAAGGTGGAAAGCTGATCTCAGCTGAGGACCAGGGACCCAGCAGGGTGTGGGGCTGGCATGGGGGTGAGGGGTTATAGATGAGTGTTCCTCATCATGTTTTGGCACTGTAACACAGGTGGGTGTGCAGCCCAGGGAACAGGGGATGTGGGAGTGCACCTGAGAACTGCCTTCTAGTAGTTGAGTCAAGAAAGGTTGGGCTCCAGAGGGGAGAATGGGGTCTCAGAGGGTAGAAGTTAGAGGGAGGCAGATTGCAACTCAAGTTCAGGAATTCCTTTCTTAGGTACCTACCTATCAGAAGGGCTGCCGCAGTGGTGGGGGTGTATGCAAGGATCTTTCAGAAATGTGGTCAAAGGGATTCCTGTACCTGGTACAAGGTCAAATGAGGTACTAACTAGGCACCCTTCCAACCGAAAAGGTCCTCTTAAATAAGACGACATTTTCAGCAACAAACCAGTATGTATCTAACACTTAGGATGTACCAGGCACTGTTCTAAAAAGGCCTGACTGAGCAGGTGTGTTAACCTGCTCATGGCAGCTACTTTAAAATTCATTCATCCAATTCTCACGATCAGTAGGTGTTGTTATTACTCCCAGTTTACTGATAAAGCCAAGACTAGGTCTCTTGTCCAAGGTTAAACAGCTGGCAAACAGAGGGGTTGCACTAAACATATGATCATAGTAATAATAATAACTATTAAGAGTTTACCCTAAGGCCAAGGTGTAAAGTTCTTTTTATGTATTATCTCATTTAATCCTCAAAATAACTGTAAGGGGTAGCTACTATTACTCGTCCTTAGTTTATAGATCAGTAGACGGAGGCACCAAGAGATTAAATAACTGGCCTAGTGATGTACAAAGAAAGGCAAGAGGAAGTGGGTCAGGCTAGGGTCATCCCTGGGGGCAAAATGGGAAGTTGGAAAGGTCAGGACCCTGGCCCCTCAGCAAACCTTCCTCCCAGGCAAGCTCCTCCTTGGCTCCACCCAGCAATACCGGGTGTGGCAGACACTTGCCCCTAGCAGAGACACTCGCCCCTAGCAGGGCCCCTTCCCCAACGGAATTCCCAGTTCCTCTCACAGGATGGCATTTGTCTTTCCAGAGGTCACTTCCAAGGAAAAGCACACAGGCAGAATTTCCGGGCTGGAGTAGCAATGGGGGTGGGGCTGGGAGGCGAGAGTCATTCAGATCTAGATGGATTTAAGGGCCCCTCCAAACACCTCTTCTACTAGAGTGGGAGCCAGGCACCTCCAGCTGACCCCCCAATTCGGGACTGCACAAGATCGACCCAACCCTTCGGTTTTACGGAGCAGACAACTGAGGCCCAGGGAGCTGTGGCCACCTAGGCCAGGCGGCCGCTGGGTGTCCATCACAGAAGTAGGCCCAGGACTTTCAAACCAAAAAGCTGGGGAATGTCTCTCCCAGAGGGGCCAATCAACTTTGGCACCCAGAAAGGTTCTAAGAGTCTTTCGCAGGAATCTGCCTGCGAATTGGAGCCTCCTCAACCCACCTCAAGCTTTCCCGGGACACCCGCGGGCCTGGGTGGGGCGAGGGAGCCTTCGTGGAGCACACCCAGAGCAACGTCCCAAAGCCCGAGGTTGCGAGGTGGGGTGGGAGACATGAAACTAGACACTAGAAACCCCGGTTCCCAAACCGGTTCGCCTTCACGCACTCCCAGCAGCGCCTTCTCCCCCGGGATGCCGCAGGCCGAGCAAAGCCTGCCCACGTCCTGCTCCCTTCCCAAGCGCCAGGCTTGGCAAAGGCCGGTCCGAAGGTCAACGTCCCGGGACCCGACGGAGGAGCGGGGGAGGGGATGCCAGTGGATCCTGGGTCAAGGCGAGCTGCTCAGCGGTTGGGCCGTGGGAACCCGAGGCTGCAGTGACCCCGGTCCCCCACCCCACGTCCTGGCGGGTGCCAGCGCCGGAGGACGCATGCGGGGACGAAGGCGGAGTGGTGGGTGCGGGAGGCCGGCGGGACCTGGACTGTGGGTATTTGCATCCAAAGTGCAGGCGGGACAAGAGCCCGGGACCCGCCACGTCCACACAGCCCCCGCGCCCGGGCTCTGACAGGTAGAGACGCCCTCTAGTACCCGCTGCCAAGCTGCGGAACGTGCGGGCTGGTTTTCCAGCGAGTGACGTCTGGGGCTGGAAGTTCAGCCAGGTCCCCGGGTCCTGCCGTTGCCCCTTTCCGTGCAGAAATGGGGGTCCGGCCTTGGCCACAGCCAGGGGTCCGCTCTCAGCCCGGCACCCAGAGGTCCCGCGGCCGGGGCTCCTTCGGGAGCTCCCACTCTCGGCGAAGTGGGGCGCGGCGGCCAGGACGTGGCGGAGTGGGGGGCACCAGGGAGGAGGGGGCGCCAGCCCCGGACTTACCCCGCGGGGTCCTCGCGCGCGGGCGCCCCGGCGCGTCGGATCATGCCGCTGGCCGCTCGCGGAGGGGCTCAGGCCCCGGGCGGCACGGGCTGCGATGCCCCGGGCGCCCGCCTGCCCCTGGCGCCGGCCCTGGGAAGGGCCCGGGCGGGCGGGGAAGCCAGCGCCTGCGCCGCGCTCCGGGCGCTCGCTCCCGTCTACTTCCTGCGCCGGATCCAGCGGGTCTTTCAGGAAGAGGCCGGCCTTGGTGGTGGTCAAGGGTCTTTTTGTGCAAAGCCTTTCGGCGGCGGCTCGCGGTCCGGAGCCCTCCTGGGGCCCGCGGAAGCCCGGGGGGCCGCGCCCCCGGGGCCGGGCCTCGCAGCGGGCGGTGCCGGGCCAGGGCGCCCAGCCGCAGGGTGCTGCCTCTGCGGGCCGAGGCTGCGGGCGGCCAGGAGGGGAACTTAGAGAAAAGTCCACAATTTGGCCGAGTCAGGTGGGAAGGAAGGCGCCCCCTGCTCCTGCCGGCCCCGCGGCGCGCTGGCAGGTGGGGAGGCCCAGAGCTCTGCGCAGGGCGCTCGCGGCACAGGGAGCCACAGCCTCGTCTCCCGCCAGAAGGAGCCTCAAAATCGCCCAGCATCAGGCCTAGACCAGAAACAGGGCGCCTCCTCCACGTCCCTCACAGGTGGCCACGCTGCCTCCTCTTGGATGCCTCCACTGACGATGAGCTCACTGCCGAACAAGGCAGTCTGTTCATCCGCCAAGCCAGGCACCTCGTTCATCTATCCTGAGTACCACACCTAGATGGGAGCAGAGGGAGAAAGCCAGTCAGGTCGCACAATACAACATCTACAGCAACTCCTGTGGGTTGGACAGGCCCCTCTTCTGAGTGCTTTGGCACTCAAAAATGCCTCCTGAGCCCCGGCTACCCTCAGAGCATTTCATGGTGACTGGGCAGGACTGCACACTATGGAATCACCTCTGTCTCATGCAGGGTTGGTTTCTCAGCCTTGGCGCGATTGACATTTGGAGCCAGATAATGCTTTGTTGGAGTTGTTCTGTGCATTGTAGGATGCTTAGCAGCATCCATAGCCTCTACCCACTAGATACCAGTAGCATCACCCTCTCCTTGTAATAACCAAAAATCTCTCCAGACATCGTCAAATGTCCCGGGGGGACCAAAATCGTCCAGCTGAGACCCACTGGCTTAACACCTTCCTTGTATAGATAAGGAAATGGAGATTTAAAGAGAGGAGATGACTTGCCACAGAGTAAGTTGAGGTGCAGAGAGGACTGAGGCCCAGGGCTCTGGTGAAAGCCTCACGAGGCCTCTTTGCCCTGCTGCTCTCCCCTCACACCCGCTCCCTATCCTTCCTGACATGTCCACCACATTGGCCTGGCAGAAGTTAGAAAAGAATCCACATCCGTAAGTATGTTAGAAGTGCAGCCTCCTGGTGGGAATGTGACATGGTGCAGCCACTTTGGAAAAGTTGTTGGGCAGTTCCTCAAAAGGTGAAACATGGAGTTCCCATATGACCTAGCAATTCTACTCCTAGGGATACGCCCCAAAGAAATGAACACATAGGTTCACACAAACACTTGTACATGAGTCTTTGTGGCAGTATTATTCATAATAGCCAAAAAGTGGGAACAACTGATAAACCAAATGTTTTCTATCCATACAATGGAATATTATTAGGTCATAAAAAGGAATGACATACTGATACATGCCATAACATGGATGAATAGGGAAAAATTATACAAGGTGAGAAGAAGCCGATCACAGAGGAGCACATGTTGTAGGATTCCGTTTACATGAAATGTTCAGAATAGGCAAATCTATAGACACAGAAAGTAAATTGGTGTTTGCCAGAGGCTAGGGAAAGAGGGGAGAATGAGGAATGGTTGCTAATGGTTGCAGGGTTTCTTTCTGGGGAGAAGAAAATGTTCTAATGTTGATTGTGGGGATTGTTGCACAACTTTGTGGCTATACCAAAAACACTGCATTGTACACTTTAAGTGGGTGAATTATATGGTATGTGAATTATATCTCTAACTATTATTTTTTTAAAAAATTGCCTCCAGGAGGCTGCCCTGACTGCTCCAGCTGCCCCACTTCCTCCTCTGCTCAGATCCCTGTAGATCCCCTGGTTAGTTCATAACCACACCCCATTGACCTCTCCTTTCCTCCAGAGGCTAAACTGTTTCCTGCCTAGATGGGAATCATCTTCACGTCTCCCGACAGGACTGTAGCTCCCTATCTGAAAACACTGACTATGAGGACAGACGTGTGTTCAAATCCAACCCCAGGGAACTTCTAGCTGGGTAGCCGCAGACACTAGTCCCTCAGCTTGCTCATCTATAAAAGTGATTAGTACAAATGTGGCAAGAAAGCACTGGCTCCAGGTTCCACCATCAGTCCTTTGCTGTTGCTAAAACAAGCCCATAAGCCACTCCCAGGCCCCTCTGGGCCCCAGGGATGAGGTCTACCCAACTATTGCAGACAGACAGTCCTTCAGGCCCTCCTAGGCTGATCTGGATTGTGAGTAACCCCACTTTTCCATGTTCTCCTCAGATAAAGGTTTCCTTCAGTTCCCTGGGCCGCTGCTGAGAAACTCAGGACAAGCCCTTCAAAGCCTTGGTTCCAGGGGACCAGCCATGGCTCTCCCCACATCCTCACAGAGGCCTCCACAAGGCCCACTACTCACCTGCTCTGTGAAGATGGAATTCCTTAGCTGAGGAACCAGAGAAAGCCACACCCTGACCCTGTTGGTAACGTAGGGATTCAGAGCAAGTCACCCCAAGATGTGCCTCTGTGGAATGTGGATTATTTTGAGCTAAAGGCAACTGAGACCCTGCGGGCTCAAGAGAAAATTCTACCTAGAAGAATTTAAATTAAAGGCCTTGCCCATAATAAGAGATTACTTTTTTGACCTATCTACAGGGCAGGGCAAACATCTAATTACTGAATATCTGCTCTTTATGTTGTCCTACAATGACTTTCCCCCCTCTGAAGCTTCAAGGTGATCCTTAGTTCAGAATGTCATATATATCTCATTTTCCCTTTCTGTCTCTGAACTCATGTATGCAGGGTCTCTCTTATGTATGTGGGGTTCCCGTGCATACATATGTAATTAAGTTTGGTTATTTTCCCTTGTTAATCTGTCTCATGTAGATTTAGTTATGAGACCAGCTGAAAGAACCTAGGAAGGTGGAAGAAAGTTTCTTCTTCCTCCACACTAGTCACTGACTGAAGAGGAGGCTGCCAAAATTCCAGAAACCTGAGCAGCCCCTTTTAATTGTAGCTTCTGCCAACCTTGCCCTCAGGCCCCTCCCTGGGTCCCCTTTTCACTCCTAACTCCTCATAACCCCTACTTCTCTCCCTAGACATGGATCTCAGGACTCCTACAGGGAAGTGAACCTCTGCTGCTGTTTGGGTCTGCAAACTCCTTCCCCATACTCTCATCTTTTTTCCTTAAAAATACCCCACTATCTAGCGACTCCTCCCCCAGATGGGTTCAGATGGAGATGACGAACCCCTACCCCCATTTTAAAGGGAATGCATGATTCTAGTCTGGCCAATCAGAGTTCTACACTTACTAGGCACAGTGATTGGTTCATAGATGAGCATGTGACCCAAGTTGGGCCAATAAGATCCTTCCCTGGGAGTTTTTATTGGCACTGTCAGGGAATGCCAGCAATCTTCCCCCTACTCCAAGCTGGCATTAAGCTGGGAGAATATAAACTTGGGGCAGCTTAAAAGCTACCTGGGCCACCACGTGGTAAAATTGTACTCAAGAAGAAAGCCAAGATGGAGGAAAGCAATGCAGAGAGAGACTGCCCTAGTGACATTCTTTGAGGCCTAGTTTCTGACATGCTTCAAGCCATGTGTACCATTAGACATTGCAGTTACAAGAACCAATACAGTCCCTTTTCTACTCTTTGTTTTATAAACTCAAACATAATCTGAGTCAGGTTTCTGTTGGTTGTCACCCAAAGCTCCAGGCTCTCCCTGATTGCAACTCCTCCCTCCATCTTCCATTCCTTGGTGGGTCCAAAGGATGTGCAATTGTGGCAGGACCATAGGAATGGAGAGGTAAATGCTTCAACTTATTGCCCTAAAGCATAAGAGGCTGGTTTGCATCTCTGGGGTCCTTATGGGGTGGCTCTCACCTCATATGTTCCTCAGCCTCCTCCCTCTACACAGGTGAGGGCAAATAGACTCAGTCTGGAGGAGGAGTGTGGGCATTTTCAGGGAAAGGTCACCTTTAGGAGGTCAACTCCCAGCTTCACTGGAGTTTGTGGGGGACAATTAGTGAAGAAAAACGTCTCACAGCACAGTCTTGCTTTTCAACACTCCCCCCCGCCCCCAACACACTTGCTCTGAGTTGGATAAGAGCCTTTGAGGAAACAGAGCACATTATTTCAACAAAAATTTCTCTACTATATAGAATATTTGGTGAGAACAGAGGCTTGAGTCAGGCCACCAGGGTTCAAATCCCAGCTCTGCCACTTCCTGGCTGTGTAATCATAGGCAAGCTACTTTGCCTCTCTGTGCCCCAGTTTCCTCATCTGTGAGATGGGATAATCATAGTGCCTACCTCATAGGGTTGCTGTGAGTATTGCATGAACTAATGTAGGTAAGGGGCTCAGCACAGAGTCTGGCATATAGTGAGTGCTCAATAAGTATTTGCTATTACTTGTCTTATGACTGAGGCCCTTAATGTACCAGTCAGATCTCCCAGGAAACAAATGGCACTTCTGATTAGGATAGTCTGAGAAGGGTTTAATAAATGTGTAGGTGGAGAAATACAATAGAGAATGCTGTTACCCTCAGATCTGTCACCTCCCTCAGCCCAAAGATGGGGGAGGTTACCACACCCAGAAGCAGAGTCCTGTCCTATAGAAAGACCACCAGGGGTAGAGGGGCAGGGCAGGGACCCTCCGTCTAGGAACATAGCCAGCTCATGGTGACCCTGAGGGCGGTCACCAGGTACATAAATACTTTGCTCTCCTTTCTTCCTCCAATCTTCTGCATGGGCCCATCAATCACCAAAGCTAGCTGGAACCAGAAGGCTTGGGAGCTTATTGGTCAGTTACTATGGGTGTGGAGTCCCTGTGGGTCAGCCTCCTGGGATGTGGAGAAGGGCTGGGAGGAGTGGCAGGAAGGCAAAGATGTAGAATCAGACAAACCGGGCTCAAATCCTACTCATCCTCTGGCTGGGAACCTTGGGCAGATCAGCCAGGGCACCAGACATATGAATGAAGCCATCTTGGCTCCTCCAAACCAGCCCATCTGCTAGCTAAATACCTCTGTCAAGGTCACATGGAGCAGGAGAATCACTAGACAGGCCCTGACTGAAGTCCTGACTGGTAAAATCGTGAAATAGGATAAAATGGTTGCTGCCCGGGATATTTTGTTTTGCAAAAGTAGCTACAGAAAACAGCTCTTTCTGTGGCTTCTTCCATCTTCTTCTGATCCCCACAACCATGTCTCCATTCCCTGTTACTTCAGAGAAATCTTTAAATGGGGAGGGGAGCTTTATTGTTGCAAAATCACTCACTATCCTCGAGGTCAGCCGGGAACAAAATGTCTGCACTGATGGGTAGGGGCTGGGGTGACCTGGGAATCAGGTTCTGGAGAAAGTCACAGCCTCTCAGTTCTAGCTGACAGCTGCCCAGCTAGAATGAAGGCCTGGGCATAGGTGGCCTTACAATTAAAAAAAAGAAACAAGCAAAAAAAAAAAAAAAAAAGAATGGAAATTTGGATTTTTATAGGACAGTTTCAGATTTCCAAAACATTGAACTGCTAAAGAAGCACTTCTAAGGGCCCGGTGACTCTGTGGGGCTGGCTTGGAATTTGACTGGGGCCTCCTTACCTTCTTCTGCTCTGAGACTCCATGTGGCAGGAAGGTGAATCGTGGAACCCAGGGCCTCTGAGAGATCCCCCAGGTCTGGAAGGGATGGGGCCCAGGCCGACATGCCCGGGTCTCTTCCCCGGGACCACACAGGCTGTCTTCAGCACTACCCTCTGGGGTTCTCCTTCACTTTCTTCTCTCTTCAGGTCCCCGTCTTTCTTCCCTCATCTCTGCAGACAGAACACCCCCAAGCCTCCAAGTTCGCATGTTTCAGTCACAGTTATATAGAGACTGACCTGCATTTAGCAATCCCAATTTCTAATTCTCTGGAGGGATATACTTGGCCGTGAGGGGTAGGCTATCTCAGAGAGAAAGAGGGTGCTTATGAGCTGAGGAGACGCCTCAAAAAGCTTTTAAAGCAGCCCCCAACCCGGATTTTCAGGCAGATTCTTGCCTGATGTTCCACTTCCCCTCAACCAGCTCCACCTGTCCCTGTGGTAGAAACTGGAGGCTTCCAAGATCTTTCTCAGAACCTCTCTCCTGCCAGACAACCAGCTGCATTTGTTCATCTGACTTGAAGTTCCATCCCGGAGGCCTGACTGCTCCCAACAGAAGTGTCCTCTTAACCTGCACTTGTGACATATTTCTAGATACTGTAAGGTTCTCATGCTTCCATTAGTAGCAGGCTCTTTGGGAGCAGGAAACACACCCTCTTAAATTTTTTTCTCTCCCTCCCCCTGCCACTATCCAGTGGAGGGGGTCTGCAAACAGCAGGCGCTTAATAAGCTCTTGTTGGTTACATGAAAACAACTTGGAACCAAAGAGAAAGGCTTTTCTGAGTTCTGTGCCATTGTGAGGATTGTTTCTGCTTTGTGCTGTCAGAAGATGGGCTAAAATAAGGTCAAGAAGGTCCTTAATTCATCGTCCACAAAGTTATGACAACAGTGAGGCCCTAGGAGGTCATGGCCTTGAAGAGCTTTCACACTAGTGGGATGAGGCATGCCGTCACAGGATGCTCTTGAGTTTAAGTGACAGAAAACACTAAGTGGATTGAGTACAAAGGAACTGGATTGTCTTGTATAACTCAAAACCTAGCATTTCAGTTATCTATTGTTGGCTAGCAAATTACCCCCAAATTTAGTGGCTTATAATCACACATTTATTATCTTACAGTCTCTATGGGTTTGGAGTCTTGGCTCCAGTTGAATGGTTGCCTCTGCTTCAGGGTGTCTCACAGGCTGCAGTCAAGTTGCTGGCCAGGGCTGGGGGTGCATCTGAAGGCTCAGCTAGGGAAGATCTGCTTCCAGACTCACATGGTGGTTGAGGGATTCAGTTCCTCGAGGAGCCTCAGTTTCATGCTGGAAGCTAGCCGGAGGCTATCTTCAATGCCTGGCCAGATGCATATTTCAAACATGGCCAGTGTTTCATCAAAGTGTGCAAGCTGAGAAGACAATAGAGAGAGTCTGCTAGCAAGACAGAAGTCACAACCTTACATAATCTAATCATAGAAGTGCCAACCCTCATCCTTGTCCTATTCTATCAGAAACAAGTCACAGGTCCTGCCTATCCTCAAGGGAAGAAGATGAAAGGAGTAGGAGGCAGAGATCTTGGGAGCCATCTTGGAAGCTGCCTACTACAGGCAGCCCCAGTGCAAAACAGTCAGGGACTCAACGCCAATCACTCAGGTTGGTCCTTCTCTTTGCTGTGACATCCTCAGCGTTGACTTCATCCTCGGGCTGGTTCTTCTGTGGTTCTGAGACAGCTTCCCGTCACAATTGGTATCATGCCCTCTGGGTCCATCCTGCACAAAAGGGGAAAAGCCTTGCTCCTAAGCATGGAGCAGAAGTCCATGCAGTGTGATTGGCCGACTTAGGCCACACACCTGGCCCAGTCACCAGGAGCATGCCATGTACTGACTGGCTTAGTTTAATTAGGATACACACCTGGTCCTGAGCTTGGAGGTGACCTCTCCCCGATCATATTTGGGGAGGGGCTGAAACTTAATCATAATTATGGTTCTGTTGGGAAGGAAGAAGAGAATAGATGTTGGGTAGATAACCAACGATGTCCACTATATCTGGTCATAGAAATGACCAGAAAAACAAGGCCCTATGTGAGGAAACATTTGGGGTTGATTGGTATACTCATTATCTTGATTGTGGTGATGGTTTCATAGATATTTACATATATCAAGATCAATCAAATTGTGAACTTGAAACATGTACAATTAATGTATGTCAATTATACTTCAAAAAAATCCCCATATTTTTAAGAGTGTCACATCTTTGGTTATGAAAAGCACAAAAAATTAAGCAAATATTTTTCCAGATTTCAAAAACTATGGTCCAATTCTGCAGAGAAGTCATTCATGTCATCGATGAGCAAAGTTCTGACTAATGTCTTCATTGTTCGCGTTGGCTTACCTAGCCACCAGTGCAGGGTTCGGCAAACTTGTGAGATGGAAGAGCCAATCCTGTCCTTCACAACAACTTAAAAATTATTCGAGAGCCATAAAACAAATGAAATCACCATTATGCAAATAATGTCCTTTAAACATTTTATAAATGAAACCATGATAGTTTTATTTTCATTTTCAGTTTTACTTCAGAGCCACATGTGGCTTGCGAGCTGCAGTGTGCCGATCCCCCGATCCCCGCACTAGTGTAAACAAAAATGTATTAATTTACAACATTTCTGTTGCTCATCAGTTGTAACCATAGGTTGGTTACGGATACAAGTGTTTGGCAAGTCAGTAAAAGCATTCTGTGTGAATCAAATGGCTGTGTGGAATTTATAATAATATATATTTTATAAATTAAGAAAACCACAAGTTATAGGTATAATTCAAGTTGCTCTGACAATATGATTCCTAAAGATTTGACACAAGGGAGTTATCTTTCAGGAAGATCATTTTCTTTGCTTCCCCCACCACTTTACCCACCCCACTCCCCCGATGACCATGGAGGCCTAGAGGAGGAGGCGGCCCTTCGTGGGTGGCGATGGACTCAGCCCTTAACACTGGCTGCAGGCAGGCGGAAGGCCGCTGGCTCAGGAAAGACTCTCACTTGCCTGGTTATCAGGTCCTTCCTTTTGGCAGCACTTGGGGGTGAGGGAATGGAAAGAGACTTGGAAACAGTGACCTCTGGGGAACGTATCTACATTTTTGACAAGAGGCCAGATAATTGAACATCAGCAGCTCATCATCTCCAAGTTGGCTCATCTACCAGAAGGCAAGCCAGGAGGTTGAAGCTGTTTTCTGGGAAGCAGAGCTCCTACCATGTGCCAGGCACTGTGACCCTACTGTGTGTGATGGTGGGGAAAGGGCTCCAAGGGCAAGGACACAAACAACATGATTTCTGCTCTGTCTCCCAGGAACTCCTTATGTTCTGGTAAGTGATCCTTAACTACGTCTGATTCATCCATGTGTGTCCTGGTTGGGGGCTCAGGACAGTTGAATAAATGGGCTAAAAAAAAAATGGACTGGAACCTATATATACAGTATATTAGTTATCCACTAACACATAACAAAATTACCCCCAAATTTAACAGCTTTAAACAACAATAGCTTTTTTCTTTTTTTTTTCTCTTACCCAGTTTCCATGGGTCAGGAATTCAGGAGCAGCTTAACTGTTCGGACTCAGGGTCTCTCATGAGGCTGCCATCCACATCAAGATGATGGTAAGCAATCATTCTGGGCCGTGAGGCAGAAGCTGTATGCTGAGGAAGACGGAGCAACAACAGAAGCTGGCCACCGGCACCATGAGTGCCACACCAGCCTGAACTGAGCACCCTCACATGAGGAATAAAATCCTAGCACGTTCAAGCCATTGTTCTTTGGAGGCTTGCTCAAGCAGGATTTCAGCAGGTAGAAATAATGGAAGGGAGCCCTAGGGAGAGGTGACAGTGTGAATAAAGGCTGGAGGCACAACCCTACTTACGTCTCAAGACAGTGATGAGGGAGAAATGAATTACTGTGTGAGAAAACTCAAGTGCCGACCACTGAGAGGGACTGCAATTATGAATCCTCTTCATTTGTCTTTTGCCTCAGGGACAAGGACTGCATCTGACACTTCTTTGTATAGTGTGCTTGGCAGAAAAGATGTTCCATAACCACTTGGGGCTGAGGCTGTGGTTTATTTCTATCTCGCTTCTCCCTTTGGGGGATATTTACTTCCTCTGAAAATCAAGTGTGGTGTCCTCAAGCCTTCCGCATGAGAAAGACCGGGTGGCTATGGGTTGGTCAGTGTGAGAGGAAATCTGACCTCACACTGGTCTTCTCGGCCACAGTCCCAGACTGGGCTTCTGCTGTCATTCCAGGGAAGCGTCTGCAAATAGGTGTACACTCAGCAGGAGGCTCCTGGGACCTCAGGTAAGACTATTCTCCAATGTGGACTCACTTCCTTAAAGAGCTGGTATGAGGATGGCTGGGTGCTGGGAGGATGGACCCTCTGGCTGCTTCAGAACCACATAGCCAGTTCCCATCTCAGCTCAACTCTTGCTGCTGTGTGACTTTGACCAAGTTTCTTAGCCTCTCTGGGCCCAAGTTTCCTCTTCTGGAAGATGGGTGGAGGTATACCTCCCTCACAGCTGCTTGTGAAGATTATGTAGAAGGCAATGAACAGTGTCTATTGAATAAAAGTGGACCAGGAATATTGGCACGACCTCAGAACTTGCTAGAAATGTAGCATCTACAGCCCCATCCCATTCATGCTAAGCCAGAATCTACTTTTCAACAAGATGCCCAGGCAATTCATGTACATATTACAGTTTATGGTGGTACCCGAGGTGGCTGGGGCTCAGGAAACTTGCAGAATGAAGGAATTCACCAGAATCTCTCCCTCTAATCTCAATGTCTTGTCACAAGAGCTGATGTCACAACCTTCCTTATTCCTGATAACCAGGACCAGCCACAGAATTTTCAGGGCCCAGGGCAAAAGTGAAAACATGAGGCCCCCTTTTCAAGAAAATCATTAAGAATTTCAAGATGGTGACAACTGAGCCTGGGCCCCTTGTGAATGTGAGGCCCTGTGTGACTGCATGGATCCCACATCCATAAAGCCGGCCTTCCTGATGAGGCAGGAAAGGGTTGGGTCACTCTGCACTCATTCACACCAGCTAAGTTATGAAATTTCTGCTTTGTTTGATTCATTACCAATCATAATTAAAAAGCTCCAACCCTCATCCTTTTGAAGTTTATTTTTTTCTCAATATGCACATAAACATGGATTCAAATGGCTGTGATTCCAGTGTCAATAATTCTTTCAAAAAATACAAATATGTGTGTATCTATCAAAATATGAATGGAAGCTCTATATAGGGAAAGACAGCTTGTGCTCATTTATTTTATTGACAGTGTACAGATTTTGATATATTGCATTACAATACTGACTGCTAGATTTCTTAAAAAGATTTAGCTCATATTTACTCTAGATTTTTCTTCACAATAAAAATAAACTCATGCCAGTGTGTAGTAACCAATAATATAAATTCATTCAAATTTAATGACAGTTTTATGAAACTAAGAATCTCATACCACAGAGCATTCACAGTGCAGGAGGTCACAGTTATTGAAAAAATAAATAGTGGGATAAATATATTTATTATTTACAACTTTCAACTCATTGCTCCTGCTTTGCCTGTTTGAAAGAATGAACAAAGATGGTGGCATCCAGCCCAGCATGCCAGAAATGTCTTGTGGGGGATCAAGTGATGTGGGGGGAACAGCCCCAGAAGTTCTTGGTTTTACTTGTTTCTAAGGGGGTTCTTTCTGGACACGAGGGCCCTCTGATTCTATCTTCCTGCTATTTGGTAGGTCATGGCTGGGCCCCAGGAAGATCACATGGCCCTGCAGAAACCATGTCCAGCCCGCCTCTTGGGCATCTGGGATGGGCCTGGCCTCTCCTCACTTGGCTCTTTCTTTAGCAGCTCCTGCCTCTGCTCACGGGCCTGGCCCCATCTGGCTGGCAGCCCTCTTTCCTCTCTAGGTTATCAAGGCTCTCTTTGTGTTCAGACACCCAGCAACTACTCCCGCTGGCAGCTGCTGGATGGAGACACATGCAGAGAGCGTTCCCTGCCAGGGAGCTTGCGCTCTGAACTGGACATCCAGCTGCCCAGGATATCGGTTCCCCAGCGAGGCTCCCCAAGACCTGGCCACGCAGACTCAGCCACAGCTCTGTCCACTGGGTCCCCACATGTCCTTAGTCCAAGCCATGTGGAGGAAGCTCCAGGAAGTGTTCTATAGCTCAGAAGTACACTTCTGGAGGTGAGGGCAGAGGTGCCCCAGCGGCCAGAAAAAAAAAAAAAAAAACCACTAGAATATCTGATTTGGAAAAACAGAGCTGCCTTGCTCACACCCCAGTCATTTTCGGTGGAAAGAAAGGCCTCGCTTTTCCTGTTGAAGGGGACTGTGTGTCTGTTTGGATATTTGGGAATCCTGGAGTGGGAGCAGGGATGGCTCTGTGGTCCGGGACCTCCCTTTCTGCACAAAAGCTGATCATACCAAACCATGTAGCTAGAAGCCAAAAGCTGCGCATACTCTCTCGATAGCTTCAAAAAAAAAAAAATTGTTTTCCAATGCTGGGGTAGGGAGGGTACATACTTTCTCCAGGATTAAGGGTTTCTTTGGCCTTGACTATGGAAATGTCCCGACCAACAGGCTGCATAGAAAGCAACTGTTTGAATTCTGGCAATAGTAGGAATAGGTGTGGATTACGCCTGAATTTGTCATTAAGCTTTTCACCAAGGAGCAGCCAATCCAGGCCCATGAGCCTAACAGACAGAAGAGCCACACTACCAAGGTACAGGGTGTACTGTCAACTCCCAGAGCCACCTCCTGTCACCCACAGCTCTGTCCGGGGAATTCTGGCAGCAGGGATTTTCCTAGATTAGAAAAGAGAATGTTTTCAGCCCTGCTATGAAGCGTGTGAAGAACACCCAGCCTTGACATCTGGACACTACGAGACGATGAGAAGCCTTAGAAAGACGCAGGTAAAAGGTGACACAAAGCAGAGCCCCCAGCCCCCGGTAGTGCAGAGGATTTAGTAAAGACGAATGGAACCAGGGAGCCACTTGTCACTGAGAAGCTGGAATTTAAAAAATTTCCATAAAATTTCAAAGCTCTAAGACCACTCACTCATCTGGCTCTCCTGTTGTGACAGAAAAAATAGCTCCACCTGGGTGGCAGAATAGGGGCAAAGTGCCTTTTCTCCCGATTTCATGCAGGTACCCACTTCCTCAAGGTTGGACAGCACTCTGACAGGCTGGACACTCTCCTGTTGGCCACCAGGACTGAAGTTAAGCACAAAAGTAGTGTCCCCATTTAGGGTTCCTGATTAAGAAGCAAATAAAACCACCTAAATGCCTTTTAAAAATCTGTACGCCAGCACACTGTGCCCCTTGGGGAACACCCTCTGCAGCATGGCCAAAGGGCCTCAACAAGCCAGGCTGGCAAAAGGCCAGGCTCAAAGCGAGCAACAAGGTCTGTGCCCCACCCATGTCCTTTACCTTGTGGGCTGGGCCCATGAAGGAGCCTCCCGTTCTATCACCCACATGCCTGACACATGACAGTGCCCCTTCCCCATGCTTTGAGAAGGCCCCCAGGGAGTCCTCACACTTGAGGGGTTCAGATCTCAGCTGCAGAGTGAGAAGCCAGAGCTGGTGGGGGGCGTCCAGACACTTTGGATCAGTCCACATAGAGGCCAGGGGCCAGGGAGAAAGTGCTTTAGATCCGGGGTTGCAGTGGGGGTTGAGGACTTCCTGCCACCCAAGAGCTGCCCAGAGAGCATTTTCAGAAATGTCTGGAAGTTTCTATGGGCACGACGTGGCCAAGAAGCTTCTGAGCCCTGGGCCATCTCAGGTGCCCTGGATGCATCTGCTAACTGCCTCAAGGGGAGAAGACTCACACAGAAATTATTCAGAGGGCATTAGAGGGACCCAGGAATTTTTAAGTCACGGCATGTGGGAACAATCTCTTGAAGATTTTCACCCTAAGAGGCAAGTTCTTTGTGTATTCAAGCAACAAACATTTGCTGGAGCCTGTCACACACGCCCCGTCTTTTCCAGCCAGGGAGGAACAGGGCCTAGGAGGGAAGGAGAGGTGGGATGGGAGAGAAGAGACCCACCCGGGCCTTAGTGCCCACTGGGTGTCAGGGCTGGGGGAGGGCAGCGCTCACCGAGGAGCACCAGCTGTGGGACTCCGCTTCTCTCCTGCTGACTCCCGGGGGCAAGTCCCCAAACATGGCAGTAGAACCCTCATGTCCCAGCACCTTAACCCCACTAGCACCTTTCTTACCTGGGGAAGGAGAGAAGGAACTAATCCTCTCCCAGCACATTTCGCATTTCGCCTCTGTCCACCCCACCTGAAGGACACACAGGGGCCCTGGGTCTCAGGGAGAAGAAACGCTGGGAGGAAAGAAGAGTGCCCAGCAAGGAAGCCGCCCACCCCCTCCCTGGATTCCCAGCCTGTGTGTGAGTCGGGGGTCCCTGAGTGCTGGGCTCCTGCTGATGCCACAGGCTTACAAATCCTCATCAAAAGGGAAGAGGACAGTTTCTTCCCTCAGGACCTGGACCCTGGGAAGTCCGGGGGAGCGGGGAGGGAAGGGGTCTCTGGCCAGGCTCTACAGGACTGCTCTAGAGTGATGTGCACAGCCCACCTGGTTTACCTTCGGGAGGGTTAGTGCCTTATCAGTTGCTCAGGCCTGTAAAGGCAAAAGGCAGGGGTCTGACAAGCAGGAGCCAGCAACAGCCTTAATGGGGTGGGGTGGGGGGGACGAGCACGTGAAAACTCACATGAGCAGCAAGGTCTGTGCACACAAACCAGACGCACAGAGGCCAGCAGACCACGGGTTACAAGAAGGGTGGGGGTGGGACAGGTCTGACCTGCCCACGGTGCCCTTAGACATTAGTCTCTCACTGCAGCTGACCCAGAACCTTCCTCCAGGGCCAGCTTCTCAAGATACCACACACCTTCCACCTGCCCTGACTGGGCTAGTAAGGGCGAATTCCAAACCAGAAATCCACAGGAACCTCCTGCTTCTATACACATTTTCTCTCTGAGGGGTAATGGTTCGCTTTTCGTTTCTGCCCCCAATTAGAAGAGCTAAATTTATTATTTTAATTGCCTATGTTTGTAGCAGTGTAATTACCCTGTGCTAATTAACTTTGGGAATAAAATAAAGGAAGCAATCCTGCGTCGTGGTAAAAGCAGTATTTTTAAATGAAGGCCTAATGAATCAAGCAATGCTTTAAACTGGTGACGGAAAAACATTTAGTTAAAAAAGAGGACTTTTTTTCCACCTACTGTGTATATATGGTTTCCTAGGTACAGTAAATGCATACATCCTTTACGGAAGTTATGTTGGCACATTGAAGTTAAAGGAGAATTAACCAGGAAGAGTGCTCTATATATTAGAAACATTATTTTTTAGTCTCAAACTACAACTGCAGTATACTTTATAATCTCAGAAGGATGTTGCTGAGGAACACGGGGGTAATTAGGATGTATTTTTTTCTGAAAGCTACATGAGTGTTCAGAAAAGTGACACCAGCAGGGACATCATCTGGGGCTATGTGGCCTGTGCTTGCAGCTAAAAATATTGTTTTTTTGTTTTTACCAGGAAAAAATAAGGACATTGGATAGGGATAGAAACTAAGATATGAGCTGGGACACCCAGGAGTCAATTAAATAACTGGTGAAGTTTTAACTCAAACAATAAGAACCAACCACAAGGGCCAAGGCACATCATGCCTCCTCCCACCGCCCCCGCTGTGGCCAACTCACTGGACTGGCTGAGCTGGGAAGGGTGAAGATCTGCTCTGCTACTTACTGGTCACTGACTTAGCGTCACTTGACCTCTCCAAGACTAAATTTTCTGTTAAACAAGGACACTGATCCTTACTTAATCATAGGGCGGTTTTGAGAATCAAGAGACAGACACACCTTCCAACATGAGGAGTCTGTAAGACAGACCGGACCAGGCCGGGTATGCTCAGAGGGTGTCCCGAGAGCTCTCAAACCCCCTGCAGCTAAAGTTTATGCTGATGACCTACGGGCTCTCTGATCTCCCTCTCAGCTAATTTCTTAGGAAAATCACATTTGTCTTCAACTTGAAGACCACTGAGTCCCATATCCAGGTAGACCAACAAAAAGAGAAGCCTTCACGGGATGTAGCTAGTAACACTGATGGCTCCCGGCCAGAGGCCTGGTGACAGAGCGCCAGTCCATCTCAGGTTCCTACCAACTTAACGGACACAAACGGAACACTTCCTCCTTCTGAACTTCAGGAGGCTTTAGAGAGCACAGCCACAGGTCCCACCTTGGGTGACAACTTCTGTGTCTCAGGTGGGGGATTAGCTATTGGATTTCAACTCATTCCCAAAGACTGATTATTGGTGAATTGCTAAAAACCTCCTTTCCTCACACTATCATGGGTAATTCCCATATAGTCTTCCGTGCAAAATATCTCAATATTAAAAGTGCATCGAATCTGATAAGATTTTTGCAATAGAAACATTAAAAAAATAAAAAAACACCTCTTTATATAAAATTAATTGTGCTTTCTTTTTAGAAACCACAAATGGTTTGTACTCGTAAATCTTTTTACTATACATCTGAGAGCTAAGAAGCAGTTGAAAATTGTTTAATATTTTTCTAACTGTTTTTGAATTGGCCACCCGTTCTTGGCCTGTCATGGGTAGCAAACTAAAAGGCTTAAGAAACTTAGCTCTAAAAATTCCAAGTTATGGTTTTCATACTTGCCTCCAGCTAACCAGGGAGCAATGTGCTGTTTTCCAGGAAACCTCTCTACTTGTCATTAACTATTACTCATTCCAGTTCAGCAGGCTCTGAAATTTGTTGGGCATATAAACAATTGGGTCTTTCAACAGGATGGTTCAGAGAGTAGAGCGCGTTAACAAAGAAATGACAAAGCCAAAGTGACAGTGCGTCGCATCACATGGAAAGGTCTGGAGTGCATGGCTGTAAACTACAACCTCCACTGTGTCTCTAAATTAGCACCCATTTAGATGTTAGTCTTTCACTCTCTCCTAAATTCCAAATCAAATGACTTAGTGTCCATGCAACACGATACACATAGGATTTGTTTTCTCTGTTCCCTTTTGGCTCCCTATCGCCATCCTTTTGTTATGAAATGATATTTTTCAAGTATGATGATCTACATGACATTTTATTTTTAATATTTCATTGCTCATTCTCTGACTGCATCAGTTAAAGTGGTAAGAATGTTGTCTTCTTGTTTTCTCTCGTCTGCTGTGAAAAAACTGTGAAAGGCTGTCTCCCTTCTTCCAGTTTTTCCCACAAAAGGGGTAGAATGTCTGCTGTCACCATCCCCAACCCCCAGCAGGTTGAGGCCTTGGCACTTCCACACCATGTGTGCTTCCAGCTGAAGTCGGAGGCTCTTAGCAGCACATGCTGTCTAAGCAACCAACTCACACCCTCTGGCCCAGAGATGACACTTAATAACAACATTCCTATTTTGCACTTGCCCCAGGCGACCTCGTATTCCAGGACCACCTCATTTCTGAGGATTCTGTGAAACAGAAAGACAAACTGCACACATTTGTCCTGACTACAGTGTCCGAGAGATGAGACACATGCCACCTCTCTGTGGCTGGCAGCTCAGAGGTCTGCGAAGCTGCTCCAATCAGCTCCCCAATCTTGCCTTTTGGGGGTCAGAACTCCAAGATAGAGGAGGAGGGCACCCCGCAGCCTGGCCCATGACCAAAGACCACGACGGCTCTTCCTTCCAGTGTTTGAAAGAACAGACGGCGGCTGCCGGTGCAGGAGAGACTCGTGGTGGGGAAGGGGAGAGAAAGGAGGACGCCAGCGCTCGCGTGTCCAGAAAGCTCTCGGCAGGCAGCGGCTCAGCTTTAATCGTCTTCTCGGCACATTGGCAAGTTGACAAAGGTGAAGACGTTAAACTCTATCATTATTGAGAAGCACAAGAAGATGGCGTAGAGAACCAGCACGTAGATGCCCAGCTTGTGGTCCAGTCTCCATTTGTTTAGATGGATGCCAAGGACCTGGGAGGAGAGAATGCAAGGACTGGGCTCGGGCACAGAGACTTCCAAAAGGCATTTTTACTGGAAAACCACACACACACACTCTGAGCCCCAGAACTTTCTCCAAAATGTGGACTAGAGCAGAGGGGGAGCCCTGCAGGCTTTAGACATGCCTGATGGAAGGGGGACGCCCTGGCCCAGCCCTGTTGACATCAGGGACATACAGCAGCTGCCCTCAGGGAACCAGCCCTGCCTGGCCCAGGCTAGGCACCAGGGTCCTCCCTGCCCAGGCCTTCCCCAGCGACAACGAGAGTCTTTTGCTGGGTCCTCCCTTTGCTTTAGAACTTTATCCTCAGCACTCT
Source organism: Aselliscus stoliczkanus (assembly GCA_033961575.1). NCBI lineage: Eukaryota > Metazoa > Chordata > Mammalia > Chiroptera > Hipposideridae > Aselliscus > Aselliscus stoliczkanus. The sequence goes on along the minus strand of CM066732.1, from coordinate 151,562,492 downwards.
TCAGCAAAACTTCAAAGGCTCCTGTTGAGCCATGGTCTGACACATACCAGCTTGGACCATCTTTTTCTGTGTGTGTGCATATGCGTGTGTGTGTTTGTGTGTGTGTGTGTGTGTACTGTGTGCATGTGTAGTGTGTGTGTGTGTCGACGGGTTGAAGCACATCTTCCTTCTATATTCTTTCCAGACTTCACCACCTTTTTTCTTGTCCCTGAATCAAGGAGGCTTCCTAAAGGGTTGGATCATACTGACCTCATCAGAGCAATGTCATGGGTCCTGTAGAGACAGGGCCATCTGGGTTCAAATCCCAGCTTTGCCATTTCCTAACCCCGTGACCTTGGGCAAGTTACTTAACGCCTGAGCCTTGATTTTTTCTAAAAACGAGAATATCAGGTGGTTGTAAGGACTGAGTAAATAAGCAGAAGTAAAGAGTTTGGCACAGTCCTGGGCATGTGGTAGAAGAAGTCCTTGGCATGATTGTGTGCCAGCCCTGAGGCCTGACCATCATGTCCCCTTTGCCAGCTCAGATGGGCTTGGGGGGAGGGGCATTTCTCTCCTACTGGCACTAGTGAGAAGAGATGATCCTGGTAGCAAGAAGAGAAGAAAGTAATTCACTTTCTCTGGCGACTTCTTAGTCGCCCAGGGAACAGTGGAATGGCGGGTGCCAACCCTCTTGGCACAAATTGGTCTGGAGGGAATCTCAATTTATATGTTTCCTCAGCTTTATCCCTCTCTGCCAGGGATAACAGAGAGGAGTTTCAGAGACATGTGAGTGACCGGGAAGAATCTGGTGAAAAGAAGTATGCATGGGGCTTCCACCTTGGAATTGTAAAAACTCACAGTGAGCGCCACAGAGCCCAGCAGCAACACCACGGAATAGACCAGGCCTCGGCTGTTGATCTTCACCTGGAAAAACAAGCACATGTGCCCTGAGTGCCTGGCCCGCTCAGGACCCATCCATTCCAAGGGACCCGTGTGCTCTGCTTTATTCCTTCTCCCACGGAGAAAGCACAGGTGGGTGTTGGCGGTGAGCATGTGGCCAGGGAGGGTCTGCTAACGATGGATTCAAGTCTCAACTCTGGACCAGGCGGGGGCAGGCACGCCGGCAGGCTGAGCGATGGGGTGGGAGCACTGATAAGCGCTGGGCAAACAGGGGCTTCCCTCTGCAGGCACCGCTCAGGCTGCTCTGGGAGCCTTCGTGGAAAGTGGGTGCCTTGGTTCCAATGAGAAGGGGGCAGTGTGTCCCCCAGAGCCCTCGGCTGGAACAAGGCCAATGCCAGCATCACTCCCATAAAAGGCACATGCCTGCATCCATCTCGCTTATAAGGAGGTGAGAGGAGCTTACCGTGGATCCGTAATTAATAACCATGGTCTGCAGGCCCCAAGGGATGCCGAGTCCCACTAGGATGTCAAATACATTGCTTCCTATGGTGTTAGAGACCGCCATGTCACCAAGGCCTGGAGGGGACAATCAACACATGTTATTCAGTACGACTAGGTCACTCAAACCCGTTCTTTCCCATAACCGTTCTATTAGTGCTATTCCTTAGAAAGGAATTCCTTCTTCACGGACCCCACACTTCTAAAACCTTTTTATGAGGTCTAAGACCCGCTCCCTTTATGATGTCTACAGGGGCCTGTATGGGCTGAATTGTGATCCCTCCCCCAAGATTCATATGGTGGAGCCTACCCCCCAGCGACTCAGAGGGTGATCTTATTCAGAGATACGGTCTTTACAGAAGTCATCAATATGAAGTCATTAGAGTGGGTGCTTAGGCAGTATGACGAGTTTCCTTATAAAAAGGGGAAACCTGGACACAGACAGCACAGGGAGAACATCACGTGGACATGAAGATAGATGTCTGCAGGCCAAGGAGACAGGCCTGGACAGATTCTTCCTCCCAGCCCTCAGAAGGAGCCAGCCCTGCCAGCACTGGCAGATAAGAAGTTTCCGATGTTTACACCTCCCAGTGTGTGCTGCTTTGTCACAGCAGCCCTAGGAATCCAATAAAGGGCCTTTCATATTTCTCCTGCCAGGTTTGCCAGCTGATGTTCTCTGAGGACCCACTATATGCTTAATGTCCCAAAGTTGCTGTGTGTGTGTGTGTGGGGGGGGGCATTGTCCTCACACGGCAGATGATAAAACCAAGGCTCAGGATGAGCTCAAGGTCACATGGTTTGCGAGTGGTCCAGTGTCCCTCACACCAAGCCATGATGCATACTTGTGGCCCAGGCGATGGCCCCATGACCTTGGCTTGAATGACAGGGCATCGGGTCTTATGCCTCGGTGGCTTCTCTGAAGGGTGAACTCTTCTCTGCCAACAAGACTCGAAGCATCTTAGAGAGAGAGGAGCATGCCATTGCCTTCCCCTTTCTGCCCCACTGTCCAGTAGCGTCCTAGCCACTCAATCTTAATAACTGAAGATTATTAAGCTAATAACTTAATACCTTGTGGGATCTTAGAAAACAAGCTTTTGCCACTAATGTTGGCTGAAATCTGTTCTAACCTGTCCCCTTAGCCCTAATGTGACATGACTGGTCATCTCGCACACACACAAAGGTTTGCAGAATGAACAAGCCTGAAACAAGTGCCTCTGACTGTAAAACTGCTTTGGTGGCTGAGCAGCTTGCAGCAACTCAGACGAGCATCTGGACAATGGATTCACCTCTGATTGACCACCACTCCACTGGTGAAGCCAGGTCCTCTCCTCCTCCTGTCCTGCGACTGTCATCCACTGCCCTCCAGGACACAACGCCTCCCTCCGGGGACTCACATCTCACATTCTCCCTCCCTGCCCACCCCAGGCACTGTTCAAAATCTTGGCAGCTTAGTCCGTTAGGGGCGGCATCTCTGGGAACCTGGCCACCTAGGCTCCCAGGCTCTTATAAATAACATAGGAATGTGCAGCTCTCCTGGCCCAGCTAGAGCTCCTGGTGGGGTCGCAGGCATGAGCTGGACAGGTCGGGAGGTATGAAGGGTCTGAAGGAAAGGAATCACAGGCGCTGCCCTCTGAGGAATGCTCCGGCAGTACCTCTCACATTTGAAGAGCACATCGTGCTGAAAAGCAGGTTCTGATTCAGTGGGGCTCGGGTGGGGCCTGAGAGTCTACATGCCTCACAAGCTCCCTGTGGAGCCGATGCTGCCGGCCTGGACCACCCCTCAGCTGCGATCCCAGTCTAGGGAGCCTTGGATGCAGCACCTCCATGTTAGAGCACACTGCGTGGCTCCTGCTTTGCCTCCTGACCTTCCACCACGTCCACCCAGCCAACCCCAGCTCCACAAGAACTTACCATCTCATCGGTTTATTGTTGGAGCTGATATGACCAAATCCCACCCAAGTTCACGCCGCTAAAATGCCAGCCAGGCCCTCAGTGCTTGTCAGCTTTCCTGTTACCCACTGTACTGGGCTGAATACTGTCCTCCATCCCAATGTCCCCCCAGAACCTGCAAATAGGGTCTTTGCAGATGTACTCAAATTACAATGAGGTCATACTGAGTGAGGGTGGGCCTGAATCCAATGACTGGTAGGACGTTTGCACAGAGACACACACAGGAAGAACTCCATGTAAAGACGCAGGCAGAGATTGGAGTAATGCAGCCACACGGCGACACCTTGTTTTTGGACTTCTAGCCTCCAGAACTGTGAGAGAATCCATTTCTGTTGTTTTAAGCCATCCAGTAGTGGTACTTTTGTTATGAAAGCCCTAGGAAATTGAGGGGGATCTGAGTTTGCCACCTTAAAATATGCCTTTTTGGGGATATTGATGATTTTAAGTTGGTTATTTTCAAGAAACAAAAGACTCGGGAAAAACCTTTGACCATCCCTTAATGGCCTAAAAGAATTTAGACAGAGGACCTGCTCCAGGAAGGCGGCGATCATCATAGATAACTACAGTTTAATATGAGCTAGGTGTGATAGACAGGGAGGAACCGAGCAAGGCCCCTTTGATCAAAGTCCTGTCTGTGTCCCATTGTTAAAGAAGGTCCAGCAAACATATATTTACCAAATTTTTGTTTTTCCATCTCCATGTGAGTTGCCTTCTTCCCCTTTGAAGTCTCAAACCATATACTCTTTCCCCAACCCCTACCCTCACCTTTCTCTTTAGCTCAAGATGGTATCTAAGCCCCAACTTGGGCCCCGTATTCTTATGGCACCCCCATATGTACATACATAATTAAATTTGGTTACTTTCTCCTGCTAACCTGTCCTATGTCAACTTATTATTAGACCAGCGAGAAGAACTAAGAGGGAAAAGGGGATATTTCCCCTCCCCATAAAATGAATACACTCACCTCAGAGGTCACTCCATTAAATTCCATTTCCCTCAACTGCTGTCCTCAACTGTCCTGGTTCTCTGCAAGGCTCCAGCCTACTGCCAAACATACACTCTCTCTTGCCTTCTCCTCAACTCATGTTTTCTCAGGACCGACTGATCAACCAATCAACCCTCTCTCCTGTCTTGGAGAAATAAAATGTCCTCCCCTCTCTCCAAAGCCAATTTTCTCTCAGCTGCTCTCTCCTCTCCTGTCTTCTCTGGGATTTCACTCGATTATTTGCCCACTGTGCCCCCCGTACATCCAAACTTTCATCTATGGAGGAAGACCTGTGCTGTCTCCCTGGCAGAAAAGGTGTAGTGAATGATGTACTGGCTGGCTCTTTATTTATAGCTCTTGTGTTCTGCCATCAAAAAGCATAGAGATACTCTTCACCTGGCGAAACCCACGTCACTCTGTAAGTCCCAAGACGAACCACCAAACCAACTGAAACATACAAGTCCTGGCATGCTCAAGAAGCATAGGAATATAGTTGGAGGTATAGGATATCCCCACTTTGCCTTCCTGGGACCAGAACACTTCTTGTTACACCCTCATTAGCTCTCAGAAGTCTGGGCTTTGGCTCTGTTCAATTTCACATTTTTTGTGATTTCAGAACAAGTTCCCTTTGATACAACTCCAAGCATGCAAACGCTTCTGGAGGCCCAGAGCAGCTCATCTTGGTAGGATTCTCCTCACGGGTGGCATCTGATACACGTGCTTTCCAGACATCACAGTCTCCTCCACAGCCAGACTTATAACAGCCATGAACTGTCACCTGGGAAGAGGTGAGGGAGACTCTGGGGTGATGCTGATGGTTATGGGGGCCGAGACGTGACGCGTACCTTGTCTAGCCACGATTAAGCTGGCCATGCAGTCTGGAACGCTCGTGCCTGCTGCCAGGAAAGTAATGCCCATGATGACATCAGGGATCCCAAATGTGTATCCAATAATAGTCACCTGCAGAAAAAGGGGTGAAACGCTGCTTATCCTGAGTGTTTTTTATTTGAACGTTAGTACTGCTGTAGCCAACTACAAAAATCTGGAATGTGACTTTATTTTAAAAACAGCTTTTGAATGTTATGTCTTTCCTGAGTAATATGCGCTTATCATTTCAAAAAGTTTAGAAAATAAAGTAAAATGAAAATGAAAAAATCACCTACCATTTCTCAAGACCCACAGACAACCACTATTAACACTTTCCATCAGCCAGTGGTTCTCAAAGTTGAACATGCAGAAAATTGTCTGGAGGGCTTGTTAAAATGCAGCCTGCCCAGAGTTTCTGATTCAGGAGGTCTGGGGTGAAGCCCACGAATTTGCATTCCTAACACGTTCCCAGGAGGTTGGGAGCCTGAGGCTGCTGGTCCCGGAACCACATTTGAAAACCACTGCTTTAGAATATATCCTTGACCTTTTTGGTGTTTTAGAAAAAAATGAAGCCAGGTTATACTATCAAATAAGTTTTGCAACATTTGTTTCATGTAATAATCCATGGTGAATACCTTTGTATCTCAAATATTATTCTACATTATTTTAAACTGATGCATAGGTTTCATTGTACGGCTATAAAGTTTTAGCCAATCGCTCACTGTTGGATACTAAGGTTGGTTGTTTCTTTTTGTTTGCTTGCTTTTTTTTTTGTGGCTCTTACAATATCACTGCATATAAGTAACATTTATCGAGCACTTACTGTGTACCAGGTACTCGACCAGAGCTGTTTTACTTTTACAGTGTCATGCACTTTATGATTCACCACCCACTGGTGAGGGAGGCACTACTCTGATGCCCATTTTCTGCCTACAGAAACTGAGAGTCAGAGAAGCTAAGTAAGAGTGCCTGTGGGCACGAAGCTGGTGAGCAGGGGAGGAGGGATTCCAGGCCAATTCTTTCTGACTTGAAGGGCTGTGTTCCAATTTCACCATCATGCTGCTTTGTGTTCTCATTTTACAATGTCCTTAGGATAAGTTCCAATAAATAGAACTGTTGGATCGAAGGATACACAGGCTTTTAAGGACCTTGTCACGTATTCCTCTAATAAATGTCTAACACTTGAGAGATTGTTGGGGCCTTGAGCAGCAGCCTGATGGAAAGCCCTAGAAGCATTTGAACAACCCCATTCAAAACACCCTTTAGCTCTGGCTTGCTTCCCCATCTAGAAAATGTGCACAGCGGCACCTCTGAGGGTTGTTTACATCCTCCACTAATGGCTCCATTCCCAGTAAATGGTGTGTGACTGAAGACAAGCTGGTTTGCTTTTCAGCCTCTGCTCCCTCATCTGTAAAATGGGTTTGTTAATGAGACTTAAGTGCGAAAATGTGAGGTGGCAGTGCCTGGCCTGTACAAGATGTTCGTAGATGTATGTTTCCCTTCTCTTTCAATCACTAGGCTTGCAATCTGTGGGGACAGAGAAAGGAGGGTGATCAGCTTCATAGGGCTCCAGAGTCCCAGATGCAGTGCTTTCGAAGTGCATAGCTCAGCCCTGGAGTGCAGCCAGGACATGTGCTCTAAAACAACATCGTCCCAGGACAGAGCTTTGCAGGGGGTTAGAAGGTGCCCCACTCCCAAGAGGGAGCGCTCAGCTCAGCCTCCCCAGGCCTGTGGGATGCCGTTTTCTCAGAACGCAGGGCATTTTCTCTGGGCTATGACAGCAGAGACACACTGAGGAGGGCTGACCCAGCCATGCTTAATTCACGCTGGCCATGAGGGAGACCTCCACACGTTCAAGCAGGCTGTGGCTAATGGCTTTTAATGGGTGATACCAGGCACCATAAATACAGAAGCCTGGGCTATTTTTGCATTACTGGGGAAGCCTCCGGTTTTTTTGTTTGTTTGTTTTCTTAAATCACTGAACTATTTGGTTAAAAAGTTGAAGGATGGAAGGATAGAAGGATAGAAGGAAGGAAGGTTTTGTGTGTGCGTGCGTGCATGTGTACACACACACACAGGCTCTCCAGGGTGTTCAGGATCAGAGATGCCACCTGAGGGTCACTTTGTCCTGGACCCCGTCCTAGGCCCTCCAAGCCTTCATGATGCTTAGTCTTCTTTGGTCCTCAGTGTCCCCAGCTCTGCAGGGTGCTGGACAGGACGGTCCATTTTGAAGGTCCCACCCACCCTTTTGACACCAATATTCAAGATTTTTTTCCCCCAAAGCCTTGGGTTTTAGCGATGTGAAAGGTGGTGGGGGTAAGAGGTGAGCAGGTAAGATTTCACAGCTCCCTGGCGCCCTCATCAGGGCAAAATGAAAGTAAGTGCGTGACCAGGAGGCCAGCACATCTTGCTTATGGAGAAATGAGGCTAACATGTGGCACTTTACCACTTTCTACAGTTGAGGCCATGGCATTCCCCCACACTGAGGCCAGTTGAAGTTCAAAACTGCAGGGTAGAGTGCCCCAGCTGGGTAGTTCCTGTGACCCCAGCCAAGCCACTTCTTAAGACTCTGCTTTAAGAAGTGGGGGTGGGGTTTGTAAGTCAACGTGGTAGGGGCGGGAATGTTATTAAATGTCCAACCTCACCGCTAGTTAGTAGAATTAATTTAATACTGTTATTTTCAGTAATTAAAGAAAAAAAATTCACACATTCGTTAATTTGATGTTCCCTACTTCTTATACCCATTCAAACGTCATGAAATATTTTTACTTGCAATGATTTTTTGGGAATGCACGTTAGAAAGAAAAATTACCGGATGTTTAAAACATTTTTTAAAAATCAAATGTGAAGATGGGGTGGCCTTTAACCCTACTCAGAAAGTTCTAAGTTTCCAAATTCAGTTTATGGAAGGCATTATTTTTATTATCTTTTTCACTGTCATCCTTTTCCGGGGAGGGGGTGTTGGATAGTAGCCATTTCCAGCTTCTCCTCCACCCCAGTGCATGCATGTGCACACACACAGGCATCATGGGGATTGTAACCTTCACCTGAGCAAAGCAGGGAGCAGTCAGTGTTGGCTGCATGCCCTGGTGAAAAGAGCTGATATTTGCAGTTATGAGCAATTCGATGCCTGAACGGAGGCTTTTCGTTCCCTCAATAACCTTGTTAGACAGTGGTGACCATCCCCGTTTTCTAAAGGGGGTGCCTGTGGCTTGGAGAAGTTGAGTCACCTGCTTCAGTGTTATGGATAGTAAGTGGGAGAACTAGGATTCACATCCATTTCCGTGACCCCACAGTTCTTCTGTCCCCACCAAACTGCTCCTCTGAGGTTAAGGGAAAGGTGGCCCTTGTGCCTCTGAAACTAAGACCTGCTTGCCCTCTCCGCAGCTGGTATGAGTTGTCAGGAGGAGAGCGCAGTGACTACATGTGTACCACTAAGGTATGAATGACAGGAGAGCTTCGCAGCAATGGAAATGCAGCCATCCTGTAACCATTTCTCCTCTCCATGTCCCTAGGGTCCCCATGTGGAGTGAAGAAGAGGAGGAGGAGAGAGGGAAAGTGGGGGGAACGACTCCACAGGGTGGTACATAGAACAAGGGGGTGGGGGCTCCTGCTTGGCCCAGCCCAGCCAATGAAGGCTTATATAGGGAGCTGTGACACGTGGCCAGAGGAGCTGATGAGACGCTGTGCTACTGCTTGTCCACCTGCAAAACTTCAGTCCGAATGGCATTGGAAAATTCTGGCATCACACTCCGGCAGTTCAGGATAATGGTTGAGCTCATGGACTCAGGGGAACAACAGACCAGGGTTTTAGAACCCACTAACAATATAACTAATTGTGTAATAGATGCTAATTGCATGACTAACTGGGCAAATTCTGCAATCTTTATGCCTAAGTTTCTTCATCTGTAAAACAGGCATAATAAAAATGGTTGTTATGAGGACAAAAAGAGTCTGTATCAAGTTTATCCACGTGCCTGAACATAGATAGAAAGGGGAGAGGAGCGTTCCCTGGCAGGAGGCCTAGAAAGGGCTGCCTTGTGTTCATCTCCCTCACATTTCCCTGGGGACCCTGGAAAGGAAGGGGACCTACTGACAGCTCTCCAGAGAGTCCACACCACCCCTGCCATATTCCTCCGCCAATCCCGCCAGGACGGTGCATCTCAGGCAGCCCTGTAAAGGTTCGTTTCCCTCTGCCACACCTGCTTTGCAGGCAAGCACCACGCTGTGTCTGTCTGGGCACCCCTGGCACATAGCACAGCAGCACTACCATGTTTCCCCGAAAATAAGACCTAACTGGAAAATAAGTCCTAGCATGATTTTCCAGGATGCTCGTGATATAAGCCCTACCCTAAACATAAGCCCCAGTTAAGACTGTCAGCTAGACATGACTGTTTGAATAAATGCAGATTTTTGTACATAAATAAATGAATAAATGTAGCTTGTTGGAGCAAAAATTAATATAAGACCCAGTCTTATTTTCGGGGAAACATGGTACCTTTGCTGAAATCCCTTTCTAATGAGAAATAAGCCGAGGTCAGTGAGGCTGGTGACTTGCTATAGGTGGCACACCAGTGCCTGAGGTTGCTCTGGAACCCGGCTCTCCCACCCCTGGCAGGGGCTAGTCAGGGGCTGTCCGTCCTGTCCACCTGCTCCCGTCACTCACCAGCCACACCATTAGGTAGGAGAAGATGGCGATCCACAGCGTGGCGGTGATGAAGGTAACCATGAAGAATTTCTCCCAGCGAGGCTTGCTGCAGTTGGGGATGGTGATGCACAGGAGGAAGATGAGTGGCCAGGTGAACACCCACTTGGCTTTGTCTCCTCTTGCCTCTGCAGTGGGATGGGGCGGAGCCAGAAGGGAGGGGGAGAGAGACTCAGGCACTGGGTCACACACCTGCCAGTCTACCTGTTAGTTTGTTTTTCAAGCCAAACAAGAGAATGCTACCAATGTGACTCTGGGCAACTGACCTCACAGAATCACATACCTCCATCCTGTCACCCCGAAGGTGATCTTAGCAAGACAATTAAGTGTTTGTTGACTGAATAATTTCCGTCAGTCCAAATCCTTCCTTTGGCAGAATAAGGAAAGCGAGACCTAGAGCAGAAATGGACTTGCCCAGGGGAGCTGGAATGGGGATGTGGAACACAGATGGGCTTTGGAATCAGACAGACTTGGGTTTGCATTCAAATGACCTTGAAAAATCCCATCAACTCCATTTCCTCCTCTGACAATAACAGTTGTAGTAACAACATTACAATCATCAACATATAGAATATTTGCCATGTATAGTAGGCATAGTGCTAAGCACTTTTCATTTAGTAGTTTCTTTAAGTATTAAATGGGAATATTATCTTTCTAGGTTGCTGCAAGAATGACTTGATACAATGTACATAAAACACCCAGCACGGAGAGCCCGGTACAGATTAGGTGCTCTGGAAATCACAGTTCCTTTGTTCCAAGGTCATCCTCTCAGCCTGTGGCAGATGGAAGACTAAAATGTGGGTGTCCTGGCTGGCAAATATGACCTCAATGGCCCCTACCAAGGGAATCCACAAACAATTCAACAGAGGAAAAGTGGCCTCAATAAGCCACCAAGTGCAACCACAGTGTCCTTAATAAACTACTGAGTACGGTGTTCCTATGCAGGCTCAAAACCAGCTTCTTGGTGATGCCACTGAAATGGTGGGGGAAGCACCTCTGAAAATTCCCTCCACAAACGCAATGAGACCACTGGTAAAAATGGTCAGAATTAACCCTTCTCCGACCTCTGGAAATTAACCAAAGGCTTGTAGCAATCCAGGGAGTGTTTACTTTTAAGACAACTTCTGGACCTCAGAAAGGACAGTAAGATTTGTAGAGTTTAACTTGCCCTATTTCCATTCCTCTCACCAGCTCTGGAGAAAACCAGCAGCCTGGCACCCACCAGAGGGGTCAGGGCAAGGGTGGAGCCCCCTCTAAAGTCCATTCCCGGAGAGTGAGCATCATTTCATCTGTCTGGCACATTCCCAGAAGGCCCCGTTTTCAAGGCTGTCATTATTTTACCTGAATCAGAACTCAGACAGTGTGAATAGCCTTTTTCTTGGAGACATTTGTTGAAAACAATCAGAGGCAATTTTGGGGCATCACACTGCCCTAGGTGGTGGATAACAGTTGGGACAAACAATAAGTGAACCAAAAAGCTTAGAAGAAAAAACTGGGGAATGGAACACCTAGAGAGGCCTTTGCAAGGCTCCTCGTATTTCTGGGAATGTGAAAACCACGAGTATGCATAAAGCTGTGCCCACAGTTATTCACATGCTCAGGAAAGACTTGAGAATGCCCTTAGCTTTCACCTCTGCCTAATGTTGAGGCTCTGAATAAGCAAGGAATAAAGGTACAAGTGGGGTTGTAAACTGCCTGCCTGAGTGTTAAAGATGTGCCCACAAACACACAGAACCCATCAGCGATGACTGGGAGACTTACTGGATCCAGGTATCTAAGGAAATCTCAGTGTAATCATTAGATGACCTTAGGCTAACATAGCAGATATTTCAGTGGCCACACACAACAAGGAAAACAGGCTTTACAGAATTACTAGAGAAAAGTCACTAAACAAACCAAAACAAAGGAAGAAGAATATGTTTTCTAGACTTGTCAAATTATATTATTTTAAATGCCCAGTTTTAAACAACAACTTAGGAGAAATAAGAAAGAATGGCCTATACATAGGGGGAAAAAAAGCAATCAATAGAAACTATCTCAGGAATTCTAGGCATTGGATTTACTACACAAAGACTTTAAGTCAGCTATTTTAAATTATGCACAAAGAAGTTTTAAAAGGTCTAAAAAACTGAAGGAAAGTATGAGAATTATTTCATACTATAGAATATCAACAAAGAAGTAAAAATTATATAAAAAAAGAGCCAATAGAAATTCTGGAGTTCAGAAGTACAATTAAAATGAAAAATTCACTGGGGTGCTCAACAGCAGATTTGAGCAGGAAGCCGAAAAACATCAATGACCTTGAAGATACGTCAATTGAGATTATCTCAGGAACAGAAAGAAAAAACAATAAAAGCAAATGAATGGTGCCTCAGAGACATGTGGCACACCATCAAACATGCCAACATACGCATAATGGGAGTGCCAAAAAAAAGAGGAGAGAGAACAAGGGGCAGGAAGAATATTTGAAGAACTCACTTTCAAAACTTCCCAAATTTGATGAAAAACATTAATATATACATTTTAAAAAGAATATACATTCGTCTCAAGTTCACATGGAACATTCTCCAGGATAGACCATATGTTAGTTCAAACATCAGTAAATTTAAGAGGGATTAAATCATGCAAAGTATGTTCTATAATCATACCACAATGGAAGAAATTAGAAATCAATAACAGAAGGAAAACTGGAAGATTCAGAAATATGTGAAAGTTAAATAATACACTCCTAAATAACCAATGGGCCAAAAAAGAAATTGCAAGGGAAATTAGAAAATACTTTGAGATGAATGATAATGAAAACACAACATACCAAAACTTATGGGATGCAGTAAAAGCAGTGCTTAGAAATGTATAGCTCTAAATGACTATATTAAAAAAGGAAAAAGATCCTAAATCAATGATCTCATCTTCTTCCTTAAAATCCAAAAAAAAATGTTGAATAAATTAAATCCAAAGAAAGCAGAAGGAAGGAAATAATTAAGATTAAAGTAGAAATAAATGAAGTTTATTTCAAGAAAATAAAAAAAAGAGTCAATGAAACTAAAAGTTGGTTCTTTATAAAGATCAATAGAATTGACAAACCTTTAACTAGACTGACCAAGAAAAAAAGAGAAAAGACTCAAATTACTTACTAAAATCAGGAATGAAAGAGGGTCATCACTAGAACCTCACAGAAAGATCAAGAATTATTAGGAATACGATGAACGATTGTGTACTAACCTAGGTGAAACAGACAAAAATCCTATAAAGACAGAAACTAGTAAAACAGACTTTTTTTTTTTAAAAAAAAAGAAAAGCTGAGTAGATTTATAACAAGAGATTGACATAGTAATAAAAAAAAAAAACTTCCTTTAAAGTAAAGCCAGGACCAGATGGCTTCATGGTGATTTCTACCAAATGTTTAAAGAAGAATCAGCATGAATTCATCGCAAACTCTTCCAAAAGAAGAAGAGGGAACATTTCCCAACCACAGTTACACTCCTTTCAAAGTCAAACACTAAGAGAATAGAAAACTACAGACCAATACCCCTAATGAATATAGATGCAAAAATCCTTAACAAAATTCTGGCAAACTGAATCCAACAACATATAAAAATGATTATACACCTTGACCAAGTGGGATTTATCCCAGGAATGCAAGCTTGGTTCAACATATGAAATTCCATCAATCCAATATATCATGTTAATATAATAAAGGGCAAAAGTACAAACCTGTCCGTTGAAGCAAAAAGGCATTTGACAAAATCCAATGCATTTTCATGAGGAAACACTCAATAATCTAGGAATAAAAGAGAATTTCCTCAGCCTGATAAAGAGCATCTACAAAGAACCCACAGATAACATCATACTTAGTGGTCAAAGACTGAAAGCTTTCAACAAGATGAGGCTCTCATCACAGCTATTTAATATTGTATGGAAGATTTAGCCAGGGGAACTAGGCAAGAAATAGAAGTAAAAGTCGTTTGGATTGGAAAGGAAAAAGTAAAAGTATCCCTATTTGTAGATGGCATGATTTTGTAAAGAGAAAATTCCAAGGAATACACACACACACACACACACACACACACACACACACACACACACACAGAAAAACATGATTAGAACTAAAAAAACAAGTTCAGCCAAGTTACAAGATATAAGATCAATATACGAAATTCAGCTGTATTTCTATACAATAACGATGAACATCCAAAAATAAAATTAAGTAAACAATTCCATTTACAATAGCATCAAAAAGAAAAAAATGCTCATGAATAAATGTAACAAAAGAAGTACAAGATTTGTATGCTGAAAACTACCAAAAATCATGGAAGGAAATGAAAACATACCTAAATAAATGGAAAGACATCCTGTACATGAATCGGAAGACTTAATAGTAAAGTGGAAATACTCCCCAAACTGATCTACAGATGCAATGCAATCCCAGCTGACTTCTAGGTAGAAATCGACAAGCTGGTTCTAATACTCATATGGAAATGCAAGGAATCCAGAATAGCCAAGCCAATGTTAAAAAAGAACAAACATGAAGGACTAACATTCCCCAATTTTAAAACTTACTACAAAGCTAAAACAATCAAGACCATGTGCTACTGGTATAAGGACATATAGATCAACAGAAAAGAATTTAGACTCCAGAAATAAATCCATACATTAACAAGGGTTTCAAGACAATTTAATAGGGAAAGAAAAAGTCTTTTTAACAAAGGATGTTGGGACAACTATATAAACACATGCAAAAGAATGAAATTGGACCCCTACCTTATACCATATACAAAAATTAACTCAAAGCAGATTGAAGAGCTAAATCAAAGAGCTTAAACTATAAAACATTTAGAAGAAAACATGGGCATAACTCTTCATGACCTTGGCATACACAATTGTTTCTTAAATGACACCAAAATCATAAGCAACAAAAGAAAAAATAGATAACTTGGACTTTATGGAAATTAAAAACTTTTGTGCTTTAAAGGGCAGTATTGACTAAGTAAAAGACAACCCACAGAACAGGAGAAAATATCTGCAAATCATATAAAGGTCTAGTGTCCAGAACATATAGAGAACTCATAACTCAATGATAAAAAAAAAACCCAATTTTAAAAATGCACAAAGGATTTGAATAGACAGATTTCCAGAGAAGATACACAAACGGCCAATACGCATGTGGAAGGCTGCTCAGTATCTTAGTCATTAGGAAAATGCAAATCAAAAGTGCTTCGTACCCCCAAGTATGTCAATTAAAAAAATAGATAATAACAAGATTGGTAAAGATATGGGAAAATGGGAACCCTCATATACTGCTGGTGGGAATGGAAAATGGTACAGCCCCTGGGAAAATAGTTTGGGAGTTCCTCAGTATGCACACACAAAAACTGTTACTCAAATGTGCATAGCAGATTATTCATAATAGCCAAAAGTATAAACAACCCAAATACCCATCAAGTAATGAATGAAGAAACAAAATACGGTATATAAATATAATGGAATATTTTTCATTCAAAAAGGAATGAAGTACTGATACATGCTACAACATGGATGAACCTAGAAAGCATGCAAAACTTTTGTGCTTTCATATGTATTAGGCCAGGGGCTGGGCTGGGGCTCTGCTGAGGACACAAGCTAGTGAAAGTGAAAGAAACCAGACACAAAAGGCCACATATTATATTGCATTTATATGAAATGTTTAGAATAGGCAGATCCATAGGGACAAAGTAGATTAGTGATTGCCAGGGGATGGGAGAGGGGAGATAGGGAGTGATTGCCCATGGGATAGCGTTCCTTTGGAGGTAATGAAAAATTTATGGAATTATATAGTAGTGAAGATTGACAAGTTTATCAATATACTAAAACCCACTGAGCTGTATACTTTATAGGGATGAATTTTATGTTATATAAATTATATCTCAATAAAAAGATTGCCAAGTAGGCTGGCAATAGCTGTTTTAGCTCTGTACGTCTGAATCTTCTTAAATCATTGAAAGCATATTTACCAAGAGAAAAAAAAGCAGCCTACTTACAATATGAAGCAAGAGAATACAGATAATTCCACATTAGCAAATCCACTCATGTGTTCATTCTAGATGTTTCATTAGAAAAACATCTGTCTTCCAGATCTTTCTCTACATGCATTTTCCTGCGCCTTGTAATCCTTGCACAAATAGCAGAAAGGTTTCCCAACTGATTGGGTTTGTCCAAACTTCCTGGCTCTCCCCTGGTCAGCCCAACTCATCTAGGCTGCCAGGGAAGGCCTGGGTATCTCCAGAATTGACTTAAAACTTCATATATAGAGGAAGATTTCACTTGGGGGAATTATAACCCTGAATACTTAAATGTTCAGAAACGTCTCTGCAGATATATACAAATGCCAATACAGAAAAATAATTTTCACAGACACTAAATTGCACTGGATGTTTGTCCTTTTGCTTAGTATGGGTTTTGCATCTGGCCCCACCCAGCCACAAGCCTCACGGACCACCACTATTTCCTATGAAACAATGCTCCATCAGACCCATCCAATGGCTATTTTTCAGTTGTTGGAGGAGACCCATTAATGGATTGTGAAATTAAGAGGATGGCAACTAGCATTTTCTTAAAAATAAGAAATATAGTAAGAGTTAAATATTCCACGAGACTCCTCTGTTTCCTTTTTATAGCTATCCATGCATGTGTGCGTGCGCGCATGCGTGTGCGTGCGTGTGTGTATGTGTGTGTGTGAAATATTTATCACTGTGGGTCATGGTTACAGCGTGGAAAACTTTGACAGCACTCACGCTGTGCAACGCTCCCCATTGTTCTGACTCTTCGGGAAAGCCTCTCATTAATCCAGTCTGTGGCAATCTCTTTCTTCTGCAACTGCTCTGAATTTTAAGAATACTTATGAATTCTTGAAACTGCAGCCAAGCTGACCTATGGTCTCACTGCCTGAATCCACCATCTCCGCCTCTCTCAGACGGGGTGCAAACAGCTGGTAACAGCTCCTGATGGTGACTTCCATACCAGTCTGGATCAGACAATTCGCAGGAGGTGACACGCTGTCCTATTTTCTAACAGATTGTACTGTAATTCGGCACTTTATTTACTGCTTTGTTTCCTAACTGCTCTGCAGTTGAAGTGCAATGATCAAAGGATAAGACAGGCAGAGGGTAAACCTCTGGTATCTGACTTGGTTTCAAATCCAGCTGGGTAACTCGTCAGCTGTGGGTCCCTGGGCAAGCACCCCTGCCCCAGCCTCATTTCCTTACCTTAAAATGGGGGTGATAATAGTATGTTGCTAGGGACATTAACACCGACAGATGCTCTATGGAGCTGTCAGACCATGGACCTTGATGTTGGTTTGGAAGATACAATCACTTGCATGAGTTTTGAAGCCAGAATGCAAACTGCTCACAACAGGGTCCTAATGGATTATCCTATGTGTGTTCCTTCAGCAGAGCCCCAGCCCAGCCCCTGGCCTAATACCTATGAAATGAATGGGAGGCCACAAGGGACACCCAGAATGTAGGAACAAGATCAGGAAAAGGCTATCTGAAATAACGATTTTTTTTTTTTTAAAAAAAGCACACAGAATGGATGTGAGAGTGTTCATTTGAAATTCTGTTCCCAGGAGAGGATTTCTATATGTTATGTGGATGAAATTGGATATTTCCTGGATTTCTACCAAGAGAATGCAACACATCACTGGGAAATGTTACTGGAACAGAAACACTGGAGGACCAATCACACTTGAGGAAAGGAATGTGGGCAGCCTGGAAACCACGCCTTGCTGCCTGGACACAATGCGAGTTCCGATTCGGTAGGAATCCTGGGACACCTCGGGCAGCACACCCGTTCAGGGGATAGTTTCTCCCCGCCACATTTGTGCCCCTGCCTGGGACGGGCCCCAGGGGTGGTTCCAATATGACTGAGTTGATCATGGTCTGTTCCCTGGGGTGTTGAAATTGGGATCAATTTCAATGTGTGTGGCGGGAATTGGGAAGTGAGGATAGGAGAGGCACAGGAAGAAGGTCTGAGGGGCAGGGGGTTCATCAGGGACGGGGGTGGGGAGGGGAGGCCTGCCTCGTCATCTTTTTCCTGGCTCCCCTTGGTCCTGAGACCCACCTGTACATGCTCTAGGGCACACCTCTGTGCTTTTCTCATAAAATTCCCCTTCTTGCTCAATCAAGCTCTGGCTGGTGTTTGTTTCTTGTACCCAAAGGGTCCTAAGCAATAGTTACAAAGGCAGAATCAGCCCTACCATGGGGAGGGATTCTTCATCCTGCCACCTGGGCCACGAGCATCTCACTCCCGGTTGTAATTCTGTGCTCACCATGCCACCTCCTGCCCCAGGATGTGGTCTCCTCAGAAGACGTGCCCACCAAGCTGGCCCTCAGCTTCCTCAGCCGGAAAACGAGAGGGTGAGACCAGTATCTTTATCACCTTGCTAACTTACCAAGCCAAGCCCCCCAAGATTCTAAAGGTTCTGCTTTAGTGCCCTTAAGTTCTAAGGTCATTCTCAAATACACATCACCTCGCCAAACCAACATCTAATGTGTTTAAAAATGTACACAGCATGTTTGAATCAGGTATGGTAAGACACACGGACACTGAAATGACTGTCATGAGATAGTCATTTGATGGCCATCTGTCCAGGGATACTCACAGATCCCTAGAAACAGGAAGTGTGCCATGCCACACAGGGCCACAGGGGGAAGCACCAGCATGGGTCAGGAGACAGAAGGAGCAAGTGGAAAGCATGGGCAGGAGCCCTTATTGTAGTTTCCATGGGGAAAGGCGAGGCACGGTCAGCAGGTTTAGAATTGGCTAGTTTGAATAATTTTGCGGGCTCAGGGGGTAAAGGGGCTGCCTCTAGTTATCTATTTGACCCTGGAGTGTTCAGGGCAGAGGAATATTGCCTCCTGCAGTGTGAGAGAGCAGGATGGAAGAGGTGGCTCAGAGTACTGGGCTCTGGATTGGCTAGTTTGCATATGAAAGGCATGGCCCTGGGTGAGTAGTTTGCTGTCACTAAGAACTGGCTGTCTGGAGCCACTCTGGGTCATAGTGAACATTCATTGTTCTTGCCTGGCTAGCAATCATTCCCCTTTACTGGTAGCAGCATGCTAATGTTCCTTTAGAGAACCAATCCTCCATTCCACGTCAGCCCATGTGGTTTGGAGGGCTGACTCTATGCGGGTGGGCCTGTGGTCCAAGCTTGGCTGATCAGGTATTCCATAAGTACTCTGTGTTCATTCTCTGTGCTAGGCTCTACTGAGAGCCCAATATCGAACAAACAACAACCCTTGCCATTGAGGGGTTTACATAGTTTGGGGCAGGGTGCACGACCCAACAAGAGTCAACCCTGGGGGTTCTGCTCGGAATCATTGCCTCTAATATCCTTTGTCCCTTCCTCCTTACTAACAGAACTCTATTTTGCTTGGGACACTAGGTTCTCAGCTACTCCCCTAGGCTTCCCTGTAGGTGGAGGTGGCCATGGACAGTTCTGGACAATGAGATGTAAGTGGAAGTCTACGTGGTGGGGCTTCCAGGAAGGTGACTATCTTCCTGATAAGACAGGCTCATTGACACGTGTCCCCTGTGCTTTGTCCTTCCTTCTGTTTCTGCCTGGAACATGGACACACTGGAGCTGCAGGAGCCAACTGGCCCCCTTGAAGACAAAAGCCATCTAGCTAAGGATGGCAGAACAGAAATGGGACATGGATGATATGATAGAGCTCTGAGAATCCCTCATCTTTGGACTTCTTATTATCTGATAAAAATCTCTTGAGATGATGGCTCTGTAACTTGAATTTTCTGTCACATGCTGCTGAATGCAATCCTTACCTCCACCAGAGGCACCATCTGTGCACTGGATTAACCCAATGGGATGGAAGCCTAGATGGCTGGTCGCCATCTTTGCAAGCTGCCCGAGGATGAAGCCAACCCAGAGAAAAGCCCTGCTGAGAGATGGACAGTGTCTTGTATCCTCATTTGAGCCCAAGGTCGAGCCTTGCCTGAATCAGATAGATTACAGGAGCTCTTTGGCTTAAACCTGCCATTACAGGAGCTCTTTGGCTTAAACCTGCCTGAATCGGGTTTCTATAAGATTAAGAAAGTCTGGACTAATTCCTGGTTTAAATGATAATAGAGTCTGGGGGGCAACAAGGGTGGTGGGACAACGTCTGTACCAAGGCACATTTCCCCCAATGCCACCAGGAGCCCCTCCTGGGCCCCCACTGCCATCCCTTCAAAGGACATCTGAGAAATGCTCATATCATGGACTCTGATTAACACGCACACATAAGGAAGAGAAAGAAGGGCTGCTTTGGTTTCTTTCACTATGTTCTCAGGTTTCTCTTTTGAAGTAGAAAATGACAATTTAATTATGTAAAAAAAAATTTTTTTTAAATGAACTGTAACAGATGGCTGATCATCCTGGAAGAAAAAATTAAGAACAGATGCAATTACTGATGAGAAACTTCAAACAAACTAACTTGGACAGTTAACTAACCAGACAGTCCAATTTAGGGAGTGGTTAGCTTGAGGCACGCGGGGATGTGTTTGTCACAGGATGATATAAAGTAGATATTCACGGACCCTGGAACTAGGAGTGTTTATGTGATCTAGAGTGTGGTTCTAGACCAGTGTTCTCAAACTTGAATTTAAATCAGAATCCCATGGAGAGCTTGTTAGATCCCTCCAAACTAATGATTTGGCAGGTGGAATGGGGGTCCAAGAATCTGTATTTCTAACTAGTTCCCAGATGCTGCTGATACTTTTTGTCCTGGGACCACATTTTGAGGAACACTCACTCTAGATTAACTCCATTTAAAACCAATTGAGATATAATTAACATACCATTAAATCCACCTGTTTCAGTGTACAGCTAGGTGGTTTTTAGCATATTAGAAAGCTGCGCAGACATCACCACTATATAATTCCAGAATGTTTTCATCACCTCCAAAAGAAACCCTGTACCCATTAAGCTATCATTCCCCATTCCCTCTCCTTGCGCAACCTCTGGCAACCACTAATCTACCCGTCTCTATAGACTTGCCTATTTTGGAATCATAATATGTGGCCTTTTGTGTCTGGCTTCTTTCAAGTACCATGTTTTCCAAGTTCATCCATGCTATAGCATATTATCAGTACTTCATTCTTTTTATGGATGAATACTACTCCATTATATGGATATACCTTATTTTGTTTATCCATTCATCCCTTAATGGATATTTCACTTTTGGGCTGCTATGAACATTATGTATAAGTTTTTGTGTGGACGCATGTTTTCATTTCTCTCAGGTGTATAATTAGGGGTAGAATCGCTGTATCATATAGTAACTCTACATTTAACTCTTTGAGGAACTTCCAGACTTTTCCAAGCGGATGTACCATTGGACACTCCCACCAGCAGTATACGAGGGGCCTAATATTTCCACATCCTTACCAACACATTATTGTTGTCTCTTTTGATTACAGCCATTCTAATTAGCGTGAAGTGGTATCTCATTGTGGTTTGATTTGTATCTCCCTGATGACTAACAATATTGAGCACCTTTTCAGGAACTTATTGGTCATTTGTATATTTTCTATTCAAATCCTTTGCCCATTTAAAAAATTGGATTGCCATTTATTATTGAGTTTTAGGAGTTCTGTATATATTCTGGACACTAGATCCTTATCAGAAATATAATTTGCAAATGTTTTCTCCCATTCTATGAGTTGTCTTTTCACTTTCTTTATAGTGTATTATAAATCACACAAATTTTAAATTTTGATGAAGTACAATTTATGTTTTTCTTTGGCTACTTATGCTTTTCATTGTCATATTTAAGAAATCATGGTCTAATCCAAAGTCATAAAAATGTACACCTATGTTTTCTTCTAAGAGTTCTATATTTTTAGCTTTCATTATTTAGGTCTATGTCTCATACTGAGTTAATTTTTGTATATGGTGTGAATTAGGGGTCCAACTGTAATCTTTAGAGAAACGTGGCTATATAGTTGAGCTATCACTAGTTTTCAGAAAGAATATTTCCCCCTAGTTGAATTTTCTTGGCACCCTTGTCAAAAATTAATTGACCTTAAATATACAGGTGTATTTCAAGACTCTCAATCTGATTCCATTGATCTTTATTTCTATTCTTATGCCAGTACCAGACAGTCTTGATTACTGTATCTTTGTAGTAGATTTTGAAATTATGAAGTGTGAGTCCTTCAACTTTGTTCTTTTTCAAGATTGTTTTGGCTGCTCTGGGCCATCTGAATTTCCATATAAATTTTAGAATCAGCCTTTCAATTTCTGCAAAAAAAGCTAGCTGGGATTTTTCTAGAGATTGCCTGGAATCTGTAGAAAATTTAGAGACTATTGCCATCTTAAACATTTTAAGTCTCCTAATCCATGAACATGGGATATGGGATCTTTTTCCATTATTTAGATCTTCTTTAGGATCTTCTTCCAACAGTATTTTGTAGTTTCCAGTGTGTAAGTCTTGTACTACCTTTGTTAAATGTATTCCTAAGTATTTCAATTTTTGAGAATGGAACTGTTTTTTTTTAAATTTTAAATAAAACTTTATTGGAACGCAGCCACACCCATATGTTACTGTTCATGGCTGCTTTCCTGCCACAATGGCTGGAATTGTTTTCTTAATTTCATTTTCAGATTATCAATTGCTAATGTAAAGTAATACAATTGAATTTTGTAGCCTTGAATTTGGAGGCCATGGGAGCGTGAACTTGAAGCCACTGGCTCAGAAACACCAACAGAGCCAAGAACACTTGCCAGTCCTCCACCCCACTGGAATGACCTCTGCCTTCAACATTCAACAGACTTGCCATGGCAGGACGTGGCTGTGGGGTTCCTGGTGTTTGCAAACCACACAGACCCAGCAGCTGGCCTATCCCCTCCCCTTCCTTCCTACTACCCCTTGAGTGGACATTTTATCCCAGAGCAGACATTCCAGCTCACCAAAGGGCCCTCTTGCCAATGTTAACACTGGGACCAGGCAGAAGACAGCACTTTGGAATCAGGCAGATCTGGGTACCAAATCTGCTTATGGCATCTATGTGCAGGCTCCTGAGCCCTAGTTTCCTCATCCAGGAAATGGGGACCACAGCAGCCATCCAGCAGGGCTGTGCACAGACTCTGAACATTGAACATAAGGTACTAAGCATGGTGCTGGGGCCGGGGCAGGTGCCTGCTGAAGGATGTGTCTGCCCCTTCTCTGCCTCTATGAAGCTGAGCACCCAGGTCCCTTACCAGGACTGGTCTAAGTTAAGTCGTCAGTTAAGATTGGCTGTATTGCTTTTCTCCAAGCTGCACTACAACACAGAAGGGAAATGCGGAGCTGGCCCTCAGCCGCCCTATTCCAACCTCCTTCCAGGCATCTGCACACACATTTCCCAGACTCCCTTGCAGCTGAAGCTCAGGATTCAAATTAGGTTCCCTGACTTGAAAAGCAGAATTGAGGTAGGGCCAGGCCACCTTTCTGGTGCTTTAGATCCATCACTCTCAAGCAGGGCATCTGTGCCCAGGCACTAGCTAAGTGGACATCAAAGACAGTCCTGGAGGCTTGACTGGCATCCCAGAATGCAGTTTGTGCTGCTGTGGGAGTCAAGACACAGCTGTGGCATTGGCTTCCTGGTCCGTGCCTCATAGCTCTAACGGCGAATTCTTGAACACAACCGTTCCAGCACCTCCCTGATCCTGGAATGGTGGCAATGCCAGCCAGTTCAGTGGGTAGGCTCTGGAGTCACTGCTGGTGCCCAGACTAAAGTACCCTTCCCAAGATGGTATAAGGCACCTATACTTCTGTATTAATTTTCATTTTTTGTGCATCTGAGATGGGCTACATCATCATTTCCTGATAATGCTAGGGGCACTTGTCATAGACACCTCCAAGGGGTGTGTGTGTGCTCAGCCCCTCTTCCCTTGGAACCACCCTTTCTAGGGGTCACCAAAGCCACATTGGCCAGTGCAGCTGAGTGACCACCAGTGGACACCTGACATCTGGGTCAATGGCACTTTTTCTCTCGGGCTCTGGAACCCAGATGCAATACCAGTGATCTAAGTTAGGGAGGCTAGAATCATCACGAGTCAGTCTGGGGCCAGTGGAGGCCACAGACTGCCATATGCACCAACTATGAATTTGGGAAAGCCAGTCTACAGCCAAGGAGCAGAGCGAGACAGTCAGGTATGGAGAAATGAAGAGCCAGGAAGAGACTCCAGCCCATGAGGCCCTGAGTCCAACCCCCAGTGAGTCCAGCTGTTTCTCTTCTCTTAGGATCCACAGCACACCCTATATCCTTTTTTTAAAAAGTCCCTCTTCAGCTCAAGGTAGCTTGTGTGGGCTTCTGTTGCTGTCAGCCAAAGAGGCTTCAGGACCCAGCTTATGCCCAGAGCATGGTGGGTCCTGGGCTCCTCCATCTCCTGCTTCCCAGCTTGTACTGCACTGGCCTGGCTTCCAGGACATCATGGAGTGGATTCCAGGGCAGATGGTCCAGATGCCTGCTTCTTCCTGGTTGACTCTGTCTCTTGTCCAAGTCCCTGCCTCTCTCTTGGCCTTAGTTTCCCACTTTGGAATATAAAAAGGATGGTGTAAAAATTTCCCAGATCCCTTTTAATTCTAGTTTTCAGAGACTGTTTGTTGCTAACCACAGAGAATTTAGGGGGAAACTGCTTTCATTTAAATAAAAAAAAATATTGAGCCCCTTCTTCACTATGTTCCATTAGCTGTTTTTATAAACCACTCATAGCCAGAACGTGGAAATAATCCAAATTTCCATCAACTAATGAATGGATAAATGTAGTATATCTATAACAGAATTTATTCATGCCAAAAGATGAAGCACTGATACATGCTACAACATGGATAAGTCTTGAAAATATCATGCCAAGTAGAAGTCAGCCACAAAAGGCCACATATTGCATGATTCCATTGATATGAAATGTCCAGAATAGATCAATCCAAAGAGACAGGAAGTAGAGTAGTGGTTGCCAGCAGATGGGGGAGAACAGATGGGGGATAATTGCTAATGGGTAGGGCTTTTTTGGGGGGGTGGGTAGTGGGAAAAATGTTCTAAAATTGATTGTGATGATGTTTGCACAACTTTGTGAATATCCTGAAACCGCTCAATTGTATACTTTAAATGTGTGACTATCAGGGTAAGTGAATCATATCTCAATAAAGCTGCTATAGTAAACAATAAAAAAGCCTAGCCAGTGTTTATTCTAATTGAGCTGCGATCTGACACTTCTGCATGTCAGAAACAGTGATTGACAAGGACACATCTTTGAAATCCTGACCTTGCCTTATGCGACAATCTACCAAAACTGCAATTTCTCCGGTGGCTCCTGAGACTGCAGCAAGAATAAGATCGTTTCCACTATAAAGTGCTGTGTGTCTCTGGGGTCCTGGAACAGACAGGAAGCGTGCATGGAATTTCTCATGTAAATGAGCTCACAGCACTTGCAGTCTCTCCACTGCTGCCACCCGGGGAAGAACGGGCCCGTGGGGTTTTCTAGAGTTCAATTTGATCTAAGCTCAGCACCCCCTTACTGGGTTTAGAGGGTCAAATAACCCTCTCTCCTCCCAGCCAGGAGAGTTCTCTCAAGTGCTTTGTAGACTGGGGAAGACTGGGGTGGGGTGGGAAGAACAAGCCCTAGATGCTTCTAAGAATAAGCACCTGGAAATCTTCTGATTGCCCACACTGAGTTTTATTATAATAAAGAGAAGGTTTAGCTGCGCCATCTAAGGGCCTGACGAGAGCAGCTTAGATCTCAAGGGCCCATAATTCAAGTCAATTTAATACGGTTTACTCAATCCAGAACAAGGTATTTGGCACCCTGTGTACAAACTAGGACAGAGGCAAGCATTTTCTCATGGGATCTGAGGGAAAGGAGCCGGAAGAATCCATTGGTAGGGTGACAGTGCTGCTCCCTAAGCAAGCCTGGGGTCAGAACGTCTCTGCCCCTTCCTCCTGTGTGACCCTGGGCAACTAAACCTCTCTGCGCCTCCATTTCTTCACCTGGGAAATGGGGATAGTAACGGTATCACCTTCAAGGGTCGTCGTGAGGAATCAATGAGTTAACACGTATAGCGCATCCTCCCTGGTCCTCCTACAGTTTCACCTCCTGTAAAATTTACCTCCTGTTCTCAGTAAGTTTTACCTCCTGTTGCTGTTCAAGAACTGTGGTCACACCGCAGCCTAGCCGTCTGTTCCCATGCACCTCCCCATAACAACAGATCCTCATAGAGACAGTATTTCTACATTATGTCTACTCTAACTTCCTGTGGCTGGTTAGTCAATGACGGATAAGACCCTAGCTGCAGAAGGGCAAGCCAAGCCAGACATAGCCGCGGGGGTACCATGGGAGAAATCACGGAGTTGAGGAACATGGACAATGACCCCTTGTCTCAAGTGCTGACAGCCTGCCTGAGATGAAACCTAATCAGGTGATAACATCCGTACATTCTTGTCAATGAGTCTCAGCATGAGAAGTTTCTGTCTCTTAGGAGGTGTGCGTAAACATATCATGGGACTTTCGGTGATTTGACTCTGAGCTAAGTTGTCTGGTATGATGATGTGACTTACAGACCGTGGAGAAAACAATGCTACTTCCTTGTGTGTATCCCAATAAAAACCTTACAGTGGCTCAGTTCGGGGTCTTTGTCCTAGAGGCACTGAGTCCCCTGGCTAGCACTGCTTTTTATCTATCACTTGTCTCTGTCTTTATTTTTCTGTTTCCAACCCTCTCTGTCCCTTCTGAACTCCTACGGCCCTGTTGTGCGGGATGCGACAAAGAACCTCCAAGGGCCTGGACTTTTGTGAAACACACTTTTATCCCAGTTTCTCCACTGAAGTGAGCTGAATGGCATTGTAGGTCCAGGGTACACATATATCTAAGGCCATGTGCCTGCTATGTGACAGCCCAGGGGCTTGTGGTCTGGGACTGTGTCCCTGACTGGACCAGCTAATGACAGGGTTCACAGCTTGGGAGGCACAGGGGAGAAGAGAGGCTTCCCACATAATGGCTGAGTGACTCGGGAAGTTGCATAGCCTCTCTGAGCCTCAGTTTCCCTCTCTGTAAAACGGGGATAATGATAATGCCTCCCTCACAGGACAGCTGCAAGGACATGAAAACCACCTAAAAGCAGCAGCCGCACAACTCTCTCTTCTCCCCTTCTCCTCACATGGAGAAGGGGAAGTGGGGGAGGAAGTGATTAGTGGTTTCTAAGGGCAACACCTGAAAATATATCCAGGGATACAACGAGAGTGTTCTGCAGGCACACAGGAAGCCCAGGCCTGTTCCTTGTTGAGGAAAAGGAAAGGCAAACACTGGGCAAAAGCTTGCAGCACTTGGTGCCGTTATGATCCAAGCCCGGGAGAATGTTCTGGAGCCTCTGGATTGCAGAGGAAGGTGGACCAACTGCAACAGGAAGTCCTGGTCCACCAGGAAGGGCAGGGCTCCCTGCAGAAGGCTCATGGGTGCAGAGAAGCTGGGAGCTATCTGGTCCAGTCCTAGCAGATGGCAGCATTCTAAGCCTCCCTCCGCAGGAGGTGAACCGCCCCCACAGGAAGCTAGATCCAATTTCCCACAGCCACTTCTCTCAGGGGGCATTGAATCCCAGGGCAAAGGGAGGGGATGGCTGGCCCTGGGGTCCATCCCACCCAAACCTGCCAAACTCAAGGTTTTAAGGAAACAGAGATGAGTGGTCCTCACATGTGGTCGCCCCACTTACAGGTTAATAGCTGCCAAGAAGGGCATGCCCCTTGGCTGGTTTCCCATAGAGCCCTGGAACAGGCAGCATCAGGACCAGGGTTCAGATGAAGTGGCTACTGGAAGGCAGTGGCTGTGGCCCCACCAGGCTCCACATCTGTGAAACTGTGATCCTGCCACCCACCTCCTGGGGCTAAAGAACAGAATGCACCACATGGGAGCTCCTCCTGAGTCCCGCCCCCGGCAAGCCCGGCTGATTCCCGGACCGTGGCTGCTTCGCCCTCCCTGTAGCCACAACCTGGCCCTCCTGGCCTCAGGTCTCCAGGACCCAAGGAACTGAAACCCCTTTCATGACCACAGCCCAGAGTCCCTGTACTCAGCCACATGTGAACTTGGGAGAAGAACTGGGCTGGCGATGTGACGACTCAGGGCTGTGTTGGGTACCCAGGGCTCTGGACCGCTGATGAACACAGAAGTGAAAAACTCTAAGTGGGGCAGGGCCCCCTGCTGGTTCCTCAGCCTTGGAGCAGGCTCTCCTCTGGGTGGTCACACTGTCCCCTGCCCCGCCCCCAGGACCCTGCTCCGCAGAGATCTCTCTCTCAGTGTGTCCACAGAGACAATCTGATGTAGGTTCCTGGGATCTTCTCTCAGCGTCCCAGGCTGAGGCCCCAAGCCCCCATCCAGGTACACTGTGACCTTCAGCCCACAGGACAAGCTAGCTGAGCATGACCTTTGCTCCCCACAGTGTTCCAGCAGGTGTGCTGACATGTCAGGGATATGTTACATGGGGGCAGAGACACAGACACCCTCAGCATTCTGATTGGCAGAGGGGCGTCTAGGAGGGTCCGGGCCTCTGTGCTGGGGCCCTCTGTATCCGCAGTGAGGGGACAAATGTCATTTTCTGGGTCTGCCTTCCATGTGAAAGAAGGCTGAGGGCTGCTGACCAGGAGTAGCCATTCCTAACCCAGCCAGGTCCCAGGAACACCCAGAGAAGGTTTGAAAACGCTGACTCCCAGGCCCTACTCCAGTCTATGACCTGTCTATGATTCGGGAGGGGTCCCTGGGTAGCTGTGATCAGCATACCCTGGAGACTCTAATCCAGAAACTTCGCAGAAGCCCTGTGATCCTCCAAAGGAGCCTCTATTCTCAAGATGAAGCATGGTGGCAGAGCTGGGGACAGGAGTTTCCTGACGGAACCCCGGGCAGTGCAGCCTGCGGGCCCCGTACCCCAGAACTCACCGGGCATGGAGAACGGGGACAGGAAGACAGCCTCAACTGGCTCTGCCTCTGGGGGTGGCAGGGCAGGCGGAGGCTGCTTCTCCTGCTCCCACTGAGGGTCCTCGGGGTTGTCCACGGGAACATTGCCATTTTCGATGTTTTCGTGTCTCCCGTTTTGAAGTGGCTTGCTGCTCACACCGTTTGCTGAGTTGATCAGTCTCTGCCGCTGTGTGAACAGGAGGGAAGACAGACACTGAGACGTGTGAGAGAGGTTGACTGCTGCTTTGTTCCTGACATGCATACCACCCGTAAAGGTTTCTAGAACACGTCCCTGGAGACCGGCTTGCCTGTGACTGGCCCAAGGACCTTGGAATCCATCTCAGTTTGCTCATTGCCACTGGGGAACGGTCAGAGGCCTGGCCTCCCTCTCTTAGTGCCAACCTGACAACCCAGCCCAGGGCGCTGGACAGCAGCGGTCATTCTGGCTCCCGCAACAAACATTCATTCATAAGTCAACTGAAGACAGTCACAGGAGAGGCCTTCTATAGCTTTTATCTTTTTTTTTTTTTTTTTGAGGGCAGCATCACTGGCCCTCATATGTGGGACCGGAACCGGGGCCGCTGGCTTCCCAAGCCAGTGCTTAACCACAGCGCCACTCAGCCGGCCCTATATAGCTTTTAAAAAAAAAATCAAAAAACATTTTAGGTGTACCATGCAAAATGTACACTTACATTAAGTGTGCAGCTCAGTGATATTTTACATCAAGATGTAGAACACGTCCAGGCCCTGAGACAGCTCTCAGGCACTTCCTTGGTGGATGTGCCCCTCTCTCCAGAGCTAACCAAAGTTACCACTATTCTGACTTTTATAAACATCAGTTTTTCTTGAACTTGAACTTCATGTAAATGGATGCAAATTGTATGTACTTTTTAATATCTTGCTTGTTTCACTCAACCCAATAGCCATGAGATTCATCCGTGTTGTTGCATGGCTCGGTAGGTTATTTTTCATGACTTTGTATGAATAACCTGCAATGTATTCTGTCTGTTGATGGGCTTTGGGGTTGTTTCCTTGTTTAGTTATTATGAAGAGTGTTGCTATGAACATTTGTGCACATATCTTTTTGGGGACACTGGCATACATTTCTCTTGGGTGTTTGTCTCAGAGTGAAATTGTTAGGTCATCAGGTAGGTGCATGTTGAACCATTTTACACTTGCTCCAGCAAGAGATTAGAATTTCAGTTGCTTCCCATTCTTTGAACACTTGATATTGTCAGCCCTTTTAGTTTTAGCCATTCTGGTGGGTATGTGGTGGTACCTAACCGTAGTTTTAATTTGTATTTGTCTGATGACTAACAATGTTGAACATCTTACTGGGTTATTGGCCATGCAGCCAGCCTCTGGTGTCCAAGCCTTGGCCATGACAATGAGTATGCTCTGAACCAGCCTGTCTCCTTCCTTCCCCTCAGCTCGGTCTAGCTACTGACGAGGGCTGCCCCTTTGCACCCAAGCAGAAGCTGGTCTTCCTCACCAAGTCTGTGGGTTTCTACTAAACCAGGGAAAGGCAAGGACCCCATTTCAAGAAATCAAGAGGTTTCCACTTGCCCGAGAATCTGTTTGCCTTTGCACAGCTCACCTTTATCTGGTTGCCATAAAAAAAAAATGTGTGGGTCAGCTGTAGGCCTGTGGGTAATGATCATCACACAATGGACACACAGACCCCTCCTAAGTACTTCAGCAGGAGACCAGGGGTCAGTAAATGTGTCTCAGGCTACACTCTGTAACTGTGTGCCTAACACCTCTCCTTGTGCTTATTGGAAGTAAAAAAAATATATATTACTTAAAGTGGAAGCGTGTTATTCCTCTAAAAGAAAAAAAGAATTGACTGTTTAACTGCTTTCATGGCAGTTTCAGGAGAGGACTCCAAAACCATGAAGTCTAGGGTGGGGTGGAAATTTAAAAAAATGTTTTTTCCTATACGTATGTCCACAACTCTTAACCCATCAAAAAGAGAGAAGTGATCTATGCCTGAGACTCAGACATAGAGGCACAGTATTTTGCTACCCAAGTAGGGTTATATAACAGGTCATCCTTGCAATAAAACAAACAAAGAACTAGCTGTGCAAAGACAGAATTGCAAGGTGGGAGGCATTACTTCATAGCAACATGAATGGTAGCAGTGGGAGGGGGTCACAACTCTAGCTTAATAGAAATAAACAGAAAATTGTACCTGGAAAAAATATCTAAAGCTATCTGAGGTTGTATTAAGAGAGGCATAGATTACAACACAAAGGAGGTGATGGATCTACATGCCGAGAGAGACAAACTGGGAGGTTTCCATAGGAGAGTAACTAGATAGTGAAGACTGGAACCCTGTCACATCAAGAGGATGAGAGGTTCCAGGGATGTTTAGGTTCAAACAGAAAATTAGAGGTGGCAACTGCTGCCTGATGTTCAAAGGGCTGCTACATGGAAGAAGTGATCACAAGCAAGCAATTCAAGCAGGGGCTGGATATTACTGAGGGAATAAAGATATAGAAGGAAGGGTGCAGGGGACATGAACTACATTGACTACTAAGAATCTATGCAGTTCCCCTTTTGCTGTCTAGACTCAGATTTGGGTTGGAATTCTTGTTCTGCCCTCTTATTAGTTGTGTGGCTTTGGGAAAATGGCTTCAACTTTCTGATAGATCAATTGGAAATATCATCACCTTCCCAAAAGGACCATTAAGAAGATTAATGCTATAACACAGGTAAAAACATCCAGCCCCTGCTTGGCTCGCAGCAGGTGCTTAGGAAATCACAGCGAGTTGTACCAGCTCAAAATGACCATCATCAGGCATAAGATGAGAAGAAGAGAGCTGTGGGGATGAAGGAGGTGGGTGACCAGGTGGGATGGGCTCACAAGGAGCGATGGGAAACCAAGGGAGGTGAAATTCTGGGCCTCTTGACAATTCATCACAGGGGCTGTGGGTGAGGACAGTCGTCAGGTTAGGTGTGACCTTGAAGTGAAGGAAAAACAGAGCCTCTCCTTCCACGCCCCTCATATCCCCTCCCCCAAACACCCACCCCTGCAATGAACAAATAAGGGCCCCCATCCCATAGGCACTTCTACCATGGGTTAATTTGAGCTTTGCAAACTTCTCTGTAACATTCAGGAATTAAAAGGACGGAAGAGGAAATGAGACCAAAAGGTCTTAAGAAACAACCTTGAAACTTGGCATTTTGGAGGGTTTATTCTCCCCCATTCCTATTCTACAGTGAATTTCCCCGAAGACACTGCTTAGCCCCCAGGCATAGCCTTACAGTAGTGTCACTGAAATTTTTAGAGCTGGAAGCATCCTGCCTGATACTTTCAGATAGAGAAACTAAGGCCCAGGAAGATTAAGTGAGTTAATGGCTATTATGAAATGAAAACTCAGAATCTCCTCTCCTGAACTGGGCCTCTCGGCTCCCTTTGCCGACGTCCAGTGTTGGCCAATCCCAACAAAGCGGAAAACATGGTTTTCCCAGCAGTTTAAAACATCCAAGGGCATGACAACTGCATTTTACTGGCACATCGAAACCCCATTATTTCCCTGGCTGTGTGTGCCATGAAAATCCTAAAGAGTTGTTCAAACCCTTCTCCCACCCCTAGCACCTAGAAGGTACAATGATCACGCTCCTGAAAAATGGCCAGGATTCAGTAAAATTTCATTGATTTAAATTTTACTGATTTAGACCAAAACGGTTCAGAATGATTCAAAGCTTGCAATTTTCCCCTTTCTTAATATTATCTTCCCCAGAGAAGGTATATTACATATGAAATCAGAGAAGAAATGTTAGAACTACAGAAGACCTTTAAACACTGTGAAATCTCCTTCTTGCATATAATCAATGTGCTAACTATTGATTATTATCTCCGAAGTTTCAAGTTCTCTGGTAAGTATCTGAGTCTGAGGATAAGGACATAAAACTCCAGTACACACATATGCAGCCAAGACTGGAAAAGTTGGTAAGCAATAAGCCTGTGAGCTTTGCTATGCTGCTGGTACGTTAAATAATACTCAAACTTATTTAAATTTTTTTTTTTCAAATGAGGAAGAAATGAGGTACAAAATTCAAACAGACCACCAGAGTCCAGAGTGAAAAGGAAGCCACAGAGGTCACTGCCACCCACCAGTGTCTCAGTTTCCTTCTAGTTGTTTCGTCCGTAGAGAACAGGTGTGTATTCATCTTTTTTTCGCCCTAACTTTTTAACCCTCCGTCGTGAGCAATACAAAAGTTACGCGTTTGGGTGCAATGCATCTACTAGTTGCGTGTATGACATTTATTTATTTAAATTGAAAATGAACGAAAATTATGTGTAAGCATGCTTATTATTTATTCAGAAAGAAATTTTAATTTGCCACACAGTAAAAACAATATGTGTTTATTACATAAATTCAGTATAAAAATCAACAGAAATTCAAAACAATCTGGGAGATGAGTTGCTCCTGATGGAAGGTTAAAGAAATAATCTGTACTTCAGGCTGGTCTGTCTCTAATTAATTTGACGCTAATGCCTGACAAAATATTTAGTGACACATCTTGGCATGGTATTTGATTACTGCCTGCCTTAAAAACGCTCCTAATTGGATCATTTGTTGCCTGTGGTGCTGTTTGGGCTTCCTTCCTTAGGTGTGGTGCTAAATGCCAGCCTGACAGAGGACACCCTGGTGGCCCTGTACCGGGAAGTGTCCTGCCTGACAAGCCAGGGTCTCCTCAAAGTGCCAGAACCCATCTAAGGCCGTTGGCTCTCATGGTCCTTTAAGCAAACTTACCTCGTTAATTATGATCCTGCTGGCCATCCGCAGTCGGGTCCTGGGCCCAAACTTATTGGTGATCATTATGCGTAAGCCTGCTTCCGGGAAGCTGAACTTGGGGGGGTTGGAGCTCATGACCTCGTCCACCATTACCGTCGGGTTTTTGCTGTACTGAGGCTCCGCTTTCACTATATGGAGCGTAACACCATGATTAGTGCGGAGACCCCTCTGGGGACAGTACCCACATGCGAGGGACTGACTGTTGCAGACTTCTTGGTCTGAGGTCTTGGCAGCTGGCAGCCACCTGGGAGCCTAGCTTCAGATCCTGCCATTAGTCAAGTGGCCGGAGCTCTTGACTAATGTTCCACGTGGCACTGAAACATCTGCAGACTTGGAGAATTAGATGCAGTCCCAAGCTCCCCCCATTACAGGCCCACTCGTAGGCAGCCCCTCCACATCTAGCCCCCTGCCAATCGATACCCACCCTCTTCTGGGGCCCAGTCTGGGCTAATTGCAAGGGTCTTTCAATTCCTCATCTAAGCCGTACCGGGCAGTCTACCTGCAAGAGAGGCAGGCTCCCTGCCACTTCTCACCATGACTGAGAAACGACCTTTCTTGCCCTGATGATAGAGGCTCACACAAAACTTATACATTGACAAAGGCCTCCTGGGATGGAAAATGCTGGAAAGCGCCAGAGAGCACTAGCTGTGAACGTCCCTCAAGGCCACCTGCTGTCTGTCTGTCAGGGACCATCTCCACCTGGCACAGAAGGTGCCTTCTAACTTTGTTCTCGAGGCAGGCAGTGGGGACAAAGACTTGGCTCACAGGCCCTGGATGAGGCAACTGAGACCCAGAAGGGAGACGCCAGCCCAGCCCAGTGTCTCTGGTAAAACTGTCACCCTCCAGCAGGTAGGCCGCTGTCTCTGTCCCTAAGCATCCCCTCATGAGGCTGAAGGACAAACCTCCCAGGCCCCAGACCCCTTCCTTGCCACCTTCATGAACACGCTCAGGGCTGGAGTCCTGGGGGATTTGACATCTTAACTCCAGAGCCCTGGACACAGAAGCACTCGTGAACACAGCACACAGAAGCAGGCGGTTTACCCTCTGAGGTGCTGTCAGAACACAAATGCTTGTCCCTCTGCCCTGGTCACCAGGTCCCAGTGAATGTCCTCAGTAGGGTAATCAGAAGCAGTCAGAGCGAACCCGCGCGAGAGTTAATGGCACAAACGGAACAGATGCACACCAGACACGTACCCTCACCCAGCAGGCAGCAAGGCTCAGCAGACAGGAGGCGTGTGGGTTAGAAACAGAGCCAAGAAGACCATGCATTTGTTGGAGACAGACACTAACCTTTGACGAGGCGTGTGCTGGGCTTGTAGATTTTTTTTTTTTAATGCATGTGTTATCGCTTAGATGAAAGCAGGTTACTTACAATTTAGAAGAGGAGAAGAGTTAAGGAAATAAAGGCCAACAGAGTTTGCCAGAGATGATTAGCGTACAGTGGATGCCGAGAGTCTGGGGCAGCGTTCTTGATGGTGGCCAAGGTGCCAGGGGGTGATTTGAAGGCAGGTGTTAGTGGAGGGGCTACTGCCACTTGGCTTCAATGCTTGCAGCCTCTGGCCTCCGGAATGGCCCCTCTCCTGGCTGAATGCCTTGGCTTGGTCCCACTCTGAGGAGCAGGAAGCCCTGTGCCCACCGCCCCTCCCTGTTGCAGGAAAGCTCAACTCCTCCCCACTCTGGACCCTCCATCTCAGAGGGGCGTGGGAACCAGCAGAACAGCTGAGACTACAAACTCCTAAGGCTACACCTCTGGGCCTCCCACCTCTCCAATCTCAGGCCTGCACCCCTGAGGCCTTTTCCTCCGGGGCCTTGAGCTAACCGCAACCACCCTGACAAAGTTGAGGGGAGACCTTTCCATGCACTCGGAGGACAGCCCTGTGTCTAATCTTCCAATTTTTTAAAGAAATTGTCCTGGACTTAGAGATTTGGGGCAAAGTATAAACTTGTGGGGCAGCCCTACTGTCATGGGTACAAAAGTGATGGGAACAGTGCCACGAAGAGCTCCAGAAAAGGCCCCAGTGGGCAGCGGCCTCAGGGCAGCCTGACTTCCCCGGAAAGGGAAGTGGCTGAGGCCCCGCTATGTCAGAGCACTGGGGCGACCTCCTCCATCACCCACATGGGGAGCTCCCGGGGCTGGCACCCGACCGAGGAAGCGGGCACTTTCTACCGGCCTGAATCACTCACCACTCAGAAACAGCTGCCACATCGTTCCCTCCCCTTCTGAGGAGGTTGTCCTAGACACAGCCTCTCCCCTGGGGTAGCCTGTTAGGCACGAAAGAGCCAGGACCCAGGCACAGCCCCAAGCTCTGCAGGCCACCCGCTTTCTCTGTCTCTCACGGTGGGGTCTCTGGCATCCAGGCCTTGGCTGCACCTGCACCCCTAGCCCAGCGGGCTTCTTCCTTCTGTCTGAGAGATTCATCCCTCACTCTAGTCATCCCAACCTGAGACAAGACAGAGCACACCTGCCTAAAACACATGTGGGAGGGAGCCCCTGGCCTGGTCCACCCCAGAGGGAAGCCAGGAATGTAGATTTTGGCTTCCCCCTGTCCCAGACACAGGCAAACAGCCTCCTCCGAGGCACCCCTGGCCTCACCAGTGACATGAAAAAGGGATTCAAGTTGCCTGAAAGAAGGCTGACTTACCCAGGGCCATGGGGAACAAGGGAGAAAGGCCCCTCGTGTGGCCAGTCCTGGCTCTCAGCTTTACCAACACTGGGGGTGGAATTCAGGGATGTGGCTGAAGCCCTGTTTTTCTAGGTCCTCATTACAGGAACCCACTCGGGCCTCACCTTCCTGGCAGCTACCTCACAGAGGGAACCACCCAGTCACTGGCTGGATTAAGACAAGGTTCCCAAAGCAGCAGCCAGTCAGGCCTAGATGATTTGGGAAACTTGACAGAAATGACGGGCTGGCTCTGGAGGCCAGAACCCTCACACAAGGTCAAAGAGAAGCTGAAACCAGACTGCAGCCCCCGGGGGAAGGAGGTCCCAGGCCCGGCTCTCAGGGGCGGGTCTGAGAATTCCTGCTCAGCTCCTGGCCTTGCTGTTCCTCTGGGCAATGAGCCAGGGATCTCTTCAGAACAAAATTCTCCAGCAGCGGGCCTGGCATTTGAGACACCACAAGGAGACCCAGGCCTGCTCTGTGACCCCACGTTCTCAGCTTCCTGTCTCTGGCCTCTTACATGGGATAGAGATGTAACTCACTGCATCTCAGAAAAGCCAAGTAGTCTTTGAACCTTCCTCAAGCAGCTTGGGGAATCCCCAGGGGCAAGACTGTTGATTTTTATTTCATCTTTTTCCCATCTAAGCAAATGCCAATCTGAGCAACAGCAACATTCACTCTGCCTCCTCATTGAGGGTCCTGTCACCAAAGGTAAGAGAGTGACAATTTAAAGGGAGTGTGTGTATGTGTGCAGGACAGAGGGGAGTGGCTTCAGCCACATGGTTTGGCCACTCCTGTCTGCTCAGCCTTACCTTGCCCCAGCAATGGCATGGAAGGGTCATCAGAGCTACTATCACAGTAATCATTACCATCCTCCAGCTCACTGTTCACCGTGTTGCCATTTGCAATGGTCTTTTGTTTGATTGTGAAAAAGGCCTGAATCTTCACATTGTACCTGGAAGTTAAGGCAGGAGGTCAGAGCTGTGGGACAGACCTGGCAGGGGCGAGTGCTGGGGTCTGCCCCACTCCTCACACTCCTGCACACGGTCAGATGGCCCTGCGAGTGTCCCTCAGGGAGGGACTTGGGAAGCCAAAGCTTTTCATCCAGTTGACAAGAGCTCCCTGAAAGGAATTGCAGAGCAATGTGCAGTCTGAGGGGCCTGCTCCTACTGAGCTGTTAGTGGGCTTTCTGGGGACATAAAAACCCTTCAGCCCTAGAACATGACCGATGCCTACTTACCTACTGCACATCACAAGCCTGTCCTAATAACAGTTCAGCCCAGGCTTGGGGATAGGCCTGTCCTTCTCCACAGTCTTGGGGACCTTCCCTGCACCACTGACCCAGGGCCCCCACCCCACAGAGGACATACTTTCTCCACCTCAGACCCTCAGGCTGCCCACCTCACTAAAAGGCACTCGGAGAGATCTTTTAAGGACAATTCTTCTACAGTTGGACAGTTTATCCTGCATTTTTATACAATATTACAATTCAGAACCTCATAAAACTCAGTGTTGGTTTTCTTTTTAATTACCTGTCAAGATATGAAGAAGAAAATAAAACCTGAATATGGCTCAGCTTATGGGTAATTTTTCCTTTTTATTTCTTATGTGGAAAAATATTGGGTTGTCGGAAAAGTCATGACACATTTTTGCGATGAAAAATGTAGAAAAAATATGTCATGACTTTTCTGACAACCCAATATATTCAACAAAATTTGCTACGCTATTTTCCATTTTGAAGTGCACAAATCAGTGGCATTAATTACACTTATAATGTTGGGCAACCGTCATCACTATCTATTTCCAAAACTTTTTTAGCATCCCAAACAGAACTCTGCCCTTTCATCAATTAATTGCTCCCTCCTCCAAGTAATCTCCAATTTGCTTTCTGCCTCTATGAATTTGACCTAGGTCCTCACGTAAGTCAACAGAAAATATTTGTTTTTTTTTGTGACTGACTTATTTCACTCAGCATGTTTTCAAGGTCCACACATGCTGTACCATGTGACAGAACTTCCTTTCTTTTTTATGGCTGAGTAATACTCCTCATGGGGAGTTCTGAGATGATTTTGACCTGTGCAGCTCTCAGGGGGCCCCAAAGGTGCAAATCCCAGACCCAGTGTCTGCGCCTTTGGGACTATGAGTGGCGCCCCCTGTAGTCGTGCGAGGCAGCGGCCCTGAGAGCCCGATTTTTATGAAGCCTGGAGCAGAAGTGAGGCTGCTGGCCCCCTTCTAAAGAGTGGCATGAAATTATCAGGAGATTTATATAGACATAAAAAAAGAGTGGTCACCCTGGGGCATGGAGACACATGGAGCAGGGTGGGAGGAGGTCCTTGTTTGGGGGGCAGCCTCATCCTTCACCCACCAGCCCTGACTCCCCTGGCCAGGTATAGACAGCACCCCAAAACAGTGTCTGGACCTCTCTCCCCTACTCTGGTCACCCCCGGTGCGGTGTCCCCCGGAGAACTGGGGCTGGCCGAAAGTGACTGAAAGGTCTGGTGGAGGTTTGCTCCCTGTCCTAACAAAGGCTAGAGCGGGATGCCAATTGAGGCGGCAGACCGCCCAGAAGAAGAAAAAGGGCACTTACTTCATGATCAGAATGTAAAACACGTACAAGATGATGAGCACCAGGCCTTCCCACCTCGAGGAGAAGCAGATTGTGGTTAGAGCGAGGGCCGCGGGGTGTCGGGTATGGAGAGCGGAGCAGGGCTGGGTGTGCTCTGACCTTCCTGTCCCACCACCTGACCCAGGACCCAGGACCCACGCATGTGGCGAGCCGCCCCAGCCCGTGGTTGCCCTGAAAACTAAAGCTCTCTTGGTGACGGAGAGAGAAGGCTGAGGGTGGGGTCTTCTCCACTACAGGGGATCTGCAGGACTCCGGTGGAGTTCCTCCAGCAACCTAGAAAAAGAAGGGACCAGGGCCCTTCCCAGGACCCAGGGAGGCGAGTGGCCTGGAGTCATGCAGAGCTGACAATAAGAGGTCCCATGGTCACCTGAGGATTATTGCCAAGGGCAAAGGGGTGCAAAAACTGCCCAAAGAAGGGGCACAGGACCTCCTGGGCTGAACCTACTGGGCAGGGTGGGCGGGGGCAGTCTTTCTGGGACACACAACCACTGCTGTCTTGTAGATGCAGCACCCAACCCCATGCACGGTGCGGCTTTTGTAGCTCTGACCACAAACCTCTGAGGAGCCACGCGGCTTTCATTCGTTCACTCATCTGACAAATGTGTACTAAAGGCTTTCAATGTGCCTGGCATGGGCTATAGTTATTTGGGGAGCTCCCCCTTTGCTGGCAAGAGCCCAAGGACCAGCAAAGCCACAAAGAGTCTTGAAGATGATCTGAGCACCCTCCCCCACCCCAACCTCAACTTCATCTGCCAATATGGGTTAAGGGCCAGGTGGGAGCCCAAGGCACGCAACTGCTCACCTCAGATGAGCACATATTTGTGAATATATGTGTGAATACATTCCCACAAATTGTCACATATGGGGTCAGATTCTGTTTCACTATCATGAAGAGAATATTTTTATGGCATATGAATGTAAGAGACAGTCACGCCCTATAGAGTAAAACATCAACCTTTTCTTTGAAGTTTGTGCCGCATATGTCTTAGCTCAGGAATCCTTTCCTACCTCAGTGTCGTGCAGATGAATCCCTGTGTTTTATTCTCTATTATTTTAATTTTGCTTTTTACAGTGAGATCTTTAATTCAGCTGGAATTTATTCTTGTATAAGGTGCGAGGGAGAGAGCTGATGTTATCTCGCTCTCTAAGGATTCCCAGTTGTCCCACGAGTATCTGAGAACCCCCTCCCTAACTCACTGCCTTGTCACAACCCCTGTCATATCCCCAGTCCAGAAATGGGCCCATGACTAGATTCTTGGTTCCATAGTCTATCTGGTTATCCCTGTGCAAAATACCATACCATTTTCACTATTTTAGCTTTATAATATATCTTGCTATTAATATCTGACAGGGCAGGACTATTAAGGGAAACAATTTATATCACTTTGAAAGGATAAATAAAGGCATGACTGCTTAGAATATGATCTGAAGATACCCTTCTTACTTTCACACGTTCATAAGCTTATGTCTGTAAAAATAATTTTAAAGAAGATTCAAGGAACCCATCAAGCAAGCTTACTAACAAAAGAGGAAAAACGAGAAACAAATTTTAGCAACTTACCACACAATTTCTTCATCATATATGAACTAGAAGGCAAAAGAAACAAAGGGTAGGGGGGGGCGGACATAGTTATGTCAGAAAACACACGCAAACCACTAAGCCCCCAGAGTGGACACATCTTGGCTGCTGTGTTCTCTACAGAAAGCTGGGCTCCTCTCTTCAGGTCTGGGTTCAAGTGCCTTAGTCAGCAGATGCTGCAAGCTGCAGCCTAGTGTCACACGAGCCTCCCCAAGAAATGGCCTGTGTTTCATTATGGTCCAAGTAGCTGCCAGGGCCAACCTGGCAGGGGCCTGCCCTCACTGACAGAACAGAGTTGCTGAAATGGAGAATCTTAAAAACTGAAAAGACACCTCCCTCTCCCTCTGTCTCTCCCTCTCCCTCAACATCTACCTACCTAGTCACCTACCTGCTTACCTGTGGTACCTGTGTGTAGGAGAGGGAAGGAGTGTCATATTCTTAAAAATAAAGAGTAGCCCTTTTGGAAATTCTGAGGGCAAAGGACCTACTTGTACCATTTGAAGGGAGGCCAGGGGCGATGGTGGGGATGCCATGACTACCTAATTGGGCACTAACATTGCCCACCAACCCCGCCCTGCATCTTCAACATGCGACATGGGTGAAGGTGGTCCAGGGGAGGACTCCTGTGAGTGTCCCAGCCAGGCCCAGTGTGGACAGGGAGGTGAAGGGGCTGTGCCCACCCATCTGGTCTTGAAGATATGAGGACCCCTATATGGGACCCCAGAAGAGGCTGGGGGCTGTGTGGACTTGGGCCCATTGTATCCTCTCCTGGCTGCCATGGCAGGCAGCACTCACAGGGGTTGCTTGGGTGTGCTGCTTCTGAGAGGGTTGCCCTGGCTGGGCATAGCTGTGAGGCTCTCTAAACTCAAGGCTCTGAGGAAGTGACACTCAACAGAGGGGAGCCCAGTGCCACCACCTGGGGAACTTGGGGGATATTTACAGAGATATTTTTAGTTTCTACAACCCAAATGGAGGGCTACTGACATTTAGAGGCAGTGAAAGCAGGGAGTTAGCTGGCCTAAAACATGTGAAATGGTTCCATCGGAGAAGCTGTTCCGCATTCGATCAAGTCTTAAACATCCACTAAGTATTCAGGCAAGTGACAAAAATAGATAGATAGATAGATGATAGATAGATAGATAGATAGATAGATAGATAGATAGATAGATAGATAGATAACCTGAGCCTAGAGCTTAACTCTGTTACCCAAATCAAAGTATTTTTACATGATTTTAATAAATATTTCATTTTCTAGTGAGGTAACTGTCATGCAAAAGGAAGGATAATTGTATTTGGCTCTTTTAGGATTTTATCAGGAGCCATTCATAATTTTGGAAAGCCATGTCATCAGTGTTGGCACCACTCACAGGGTGTCAGGCGTCTGTCAGCCGAGCACCCCAGCCTCAGTCTGAGCTGGTGATTGTCAGGCTTGGGGATTTTCCATATGGGGGCAACAGACTGCATCTGGGAGTTCTAGCATCTTCATGCCAAAACCTTTACACACTAAAAGATGTATGCTTTTGTTATAAATTACTTTCATTTGTCCTTTATGGTACATTTTGGGCATTCTGTTGATTTTTTGAAATTGTAAATAATTTTATCTATAGCTTTCATTTTGGGGCAGGGGGTGATAGGCAGCCTGTTAGATGGCCCCAGTGTTCCCGCTGGCTCGCGTTCATGCTTCCCTGATGTGTGTGGCCTGGACCTAGGGACTCAGCTCCTAACAAACAGAATAGGGAAATGTGATGAGCTGTCACTCCCAAGGTTAGGCTACAAACAGACCGTGGCTTCCATCTTGGCACATTCTCTCCTGTGCTGCCATGCCGTGAGCTGCATCACGGAACAGCCTGTGAGGGAGGACCTCAGGCTGCCAGCAGCCGTGATGCTGAAAGCGTATCCTTGCCCAGGGGAGCCCTCAGGTGACACCTGTGAGAGACTCTGAGACAGAGGCCTCACTAAGCCACTCCCAGAGTTTGAGCCATAGAAAATGGGAGTGGTTAATATTTGTTGTCTTAAGTGACTGAGTTTTGGGGGAATTTGTTACACAGCAGTAGAGAGCAGACGGTTGTATACAGTTGGTGCTAGATCACGTAAGGCTGAGAACTGTCACTCTAGGGAACATCCCATACCCTAAAATCTGGGCGTGCCACGGGCATCTGCCCTCCTTGAATAACACCTGCCCTCGTGCCACCACTTTAAAGTTCCTTTGAGATTGAAACCGCTTCCCTGTGGATGACCCACTCCTCGACAGTTAGCCTGACTGTGTCATGTGCTTCACTGTCATCTGCCATGATGTCACTCCCTCCCTCAGGGGTCCACAGGGATACCCGCACACACTCACTAACAAGTCACAGGGATCCCAGTTTAGGCTCTTCTGCCTTTTCTCCACCCCACCCCCCACCCCCCGCCCAGCTGCCAGCCCTGCTGCCTCCCATCTGGCCTCTCTCTTTCCTGCTCTGCAGTGGGTGGTGAAACCTGGAACTCCACTCCTTAGTAAACAGGTTCTAAGTGAGGATCTGAAGGGCCTCTGATGAGCAACATGTAACTGCAGGACCACACAACACGTGCTCTGGCTTTTTCAAGGG
The DNA here is from genome assembly GCA_033961575.1 of Aselliscus stoliczkanus. Classification (NCBI taxonomy): domain Eukaryota; kingdom Metazoa; phylum Chordata; class Mammalia; order Chiroptera; family Hipposideridae; genus Aselliscus; species Aselliscus stoliczkanus. Next base: position 151,519,401 of record CM066732.1, on the reverse strand, counting down.
CTTTTGCCTCCAAGGTGGTCCCTGGAGTTGCTCCATGCCCGAGGTGTTGGATATGAGATTCCAGGAACGGGGAGCACAGTCGTGAGGGGACTGGTCAATGTGACTGCAGAGAGTGGTCAGCACACCCCATGGCTGGGGTGCTATCGGTTCTCTGGTTATAGTGCTGGGGACAAAGACAGGCAGAGTCCTGTGACTTCAGGGGTGGGAGGTGAACTCACGGCGATGAGCACGATGACAGAGAGGGTGTAGTACACAGAGTCTCGGCACACGGCCCACCACGTCAGACGGACCACCTGCAAGCAAAGGGCCGTCAGCTGCTATTGGCTGGGGAGACGGGGGCGGGCACAGCTGCTGAGGCTTCCCCACCTTCCCCAGGCACCTGCAGGTGCCACCAGAACTGTGCCACCAGAAACAAATCTGCCTGGCTGCTCAGGACCACCCTGTACTCTTCTTCATATCTGGAGAACAGAATAAAACTGGGGTGCCCATCAGGCACGGCAGAGCTGCCCTCTGCCCCTCTAAAGTGACAACAGCACAAGTTTCACAGCAGAGGCCCCGAGCCAAGGCTGAGGCCAGAGGCACTCACGCTTCCCCCCAGTGCTAGAACCTTCTGGTGGTGACTGGCTATCCTCTACCTCCCTCGGCCAGGCAGGTCCTACCCATGAGCCCGATACTCTGAGGTCAAGTCTAATAGCCATCTGCCCTGGCCCTGAGGACCAGGAACATGCCGATGGGGTATCACTGACAAGCCAGTTATATGCTCCCTGCTGGGAGGGCAAAGGCAGACCCCAAACATTTCCAGATTCTAACTCAGGTTCAACATTTACTGTTGTTGAACGAACGCTCACCCTTGGGCTGGACAAGAAAGCTGACGCTCTTCCCACTCTCAGACCTACAGACCACAGGACGTGGAGGAATGTCAGTCGCCACAGTTTCACATGAGGACATGGGCTGGAGAGGGAAACTGGCTGGCTCAAAGCCTCGGAGAGTTAGGGGCATGGCTAAGGCTGGACCTTGGGTATCACCACTGCTGTCCCTTATGTCACTTCACAAGGGGAGAGAAACCACTGACCTGACCCGCAAATAATCCACAAACTCCGATTATACACAAGATGTTGAACACAGCAGAGCCCACGATGGTCCCAACCCCGACGTCTCCATGGGTGATGAACACACCTGGGAAGGGAAAGACACAATCCCTCACCCACAGGGCCCAGGCTGGCTGCAAGTTCTGTGTCCCCTGACCTTACCACATGCCCCCTCACAAACCAAGGGGAGATGTTCTCACTATCAAACAGACCACCCGTGAGGCTGTGAGAATAGCCAAACCAGAGAGGTGGGAGTACTCAGGGACCAGCTGCTCCAATTCTCCCATATTTTGGAGCAGCTTTATTAAGACATAATTCACATGCCATAAAATTCACCCGTTTAAAGCACCAATTGAGTGTTTTGCCACAGAATTGGGCAACCAGTCTAATTTTAGAGCCCTTCCATCATCCCCCAAAAAACCCTGTACCCATTTGCACCCCTACTCCACCCAATGGTGGTTCCACCCTAGGGAACCACTAATGTACTTCCTGTCTCTCCAACGCTCTCGTTTTACAGATGAGAAAACTAAGACCCGGCGCTGACAAATGCCCTCACTGGTCAAGACACCAAATCTGGTCTTAGGCTGGTGGGATGTCTTACCAATAATGGAGGCAAACAGCTCAGGGGTCGAGCTTCCAGCAGCCATGAAGGTAGCTCCTGCCACATCTTCACTCAGATGGAGTTTCTGAAGCAGAAGTGACCACAGACCCTCAGGCTGTGATGTGGGGGCAGTGGTCACACTCACCCGACACCCTGGTGCCCAGGGAGAGCCCAGGGAGCCAGCTCCTCAGCTGGCAGCCTCTCCGCCCTGCACCCTGGGCACACATCTTCAGCCACTCTGCTGGGCCCTCATCCCGAGTCCCTGGCCCCCTTCCCCCATTTAGAGACAACCACGTGGCTTCATCTGAGAGGGGGAACGGGAGGCCAGGGCAAAGCCTTTGTGCACTTTTGCCCGGTCACCCACTGTTTAGGGGACCCAGGTCAAAACCCTGCTCTGTGCTCAGCAGCAGGGTAAAGTAGCAGTGAAGTGCCTAGATCCATGTCCCCAGCGGCACGTATCACAATGACAACATGGCCTCAGACCGCAGGGAGATTTCACAGGATGCAGGGTGGCTAAGCCCTGAGCAGCCTGCACACAGTAGGTGCTGGAAACAGAGGCAGTTTTCCTTCCTTGACCAGAAGCCAACAGTAAGGCAGAGCAGAGATAGACTTGGGTCTTGTATATGGGATAAAGAAGAAAAGAAAATGAAAACTTAACAAAATAATTAAAAGGAGACAATGTCAGCCTGCAAAGGTGCAGTTCAGCTGCTCTCTGGGGACACAGATCTCCACCTGGTACTGCCTTCTGTACCTGGTTATGGCAAATGCTCCCTAACTAACCCGGCAGCCGGCTGTGAAGCAATTTCTTCTGCCAAATCTGGGAGAGGACGCCACCCGCCAGCTCTAACCTGGGGGTTTCAGAGCGAGGTTTTGCTGTGGCGGCAGTGACAGTCTCCACGGCCAGGGTGCTCCCCACTCCAGACTCCCTCCGCCTGGCCCTGGCATGCCCCAAGTCCTCAATCACCCCAGCCCCTCGCGGGCTTCTCCAGGGGGTCCCACGTCTCTCCCACGTACCTCGCAGATCTTCTCCAGAGACGGAACAAAGAAGTCATCGCACACTATGGCCAAGGCGTAGAACATATAGAGAGCCTGCGAGGAAGACGGGAGACAGAGCGTCGCATGGCCGCCCGCTGCCAATGAGGGACAGCCAGGCATCCATCACTCCCCAAACCAGCCTGCCAGGGCAGAGGCCAGACGGGCACAGCGCATGGAGGAAAAGTCCAGCGCTATACAGACTTGCTCCCTCAGCCTCCCCACTGACAAATGGGAAACTGAGGGATAGAGAGGTGAAATGCTAGCTGAGGATCAGAGGGGACGAAAACTCAGGGCACATGGCTGTATGCTTCTTCCTCTCTTCTTAAAGAAGCAGCTCTCTCTCAGGCCCAGAGTATGCCCTCGGAAGGTAAGACCTAACTTCTAAAGGAAAGCATTTAAAGTCACCACTTTAAGAGTTTAAAATAATCATCATCCTGATTTCCCCTTCACTTTTAGTGAGGGCACTATTTCCTGATTACCTGCCCACCCCCTGCCAAAACAAATGGCAACTTGAGATCTGGCATTTCTAGGGGGACACTGTTTGATGTTGGTACAGGTTAAAATACACAAGCCATTGGCATTGCAAGTTTCATGAAACAGAGAGTCTGGGTTCTAATGCCAATTCCAGGACTTATTTCTCACATGACATCCGGTAAGTCACGTATCTAAGTCTCAGTTTCTTCCTCTGTTTAGTGACAGAGTAAAACCAGATCAGTAGTTTTAAAATGGTTTATATACAGAACCCTTCCCTGCCCTGCCCACACAACACAGCTTTACTGAGCTCATCCATGTACCAGGCACAATTCCAGGCATCAGGGGTATGCGGTGAGGGTGCCAGGCAAATCCTCTGCTTCTGGTAACTTGCCTTCATGGGGGACAAACAAATAAGCAAATAAAGGGTTTACAACCGCCAGGAAACAGCAAGTGCAAAGGTCCTGAGGCAGAAGTGTGCTTGATGCATTCGAGGAGCAGCAAGGTCACTGGTGTAGGTAGAATAAAGCACGTGTGAGGTTGAAAATGGAGAATGTGAGGTTGGAGGGAGGGGAAAGGACCAGGACCCACAAAAAAGAGAGGAAGTTTTCTGCTAAGCAGTGGGGGAAGCCACTTCTTTCCTCAAAGAAAAAGTGATATGGATGCTCTTTTCACAAAACTGGGAAAGGCTGGGCTGCTTCACCCCAAACAGCGTGATAACCTGACAACTTCACAATTAATGAACTACAATGAAATAAAGTAGAAGATACACCAGCTGTGGCCAAGGCCCCCGATGTAGGGATCTACTGGGGTCCAGGCGTGGCTGTCCCTGGATTTGGTTACCTTTGGGAGGAAGCAAAAGGAAACAAATACTGGGGGTGTGGGTAAAGGGGAGAGAACAAAGTAGGAGAGACCCTGCTACAAATCTCAGGATCCGACTTGAATTCACACCCCCAGAAAGTACCCCTGACATCGTCTCCCAGGCAGTTTCTGGCTTCCTTGACACCTCTGAAACAGTGGAGAGCAAAGGAGGTCAAGATGGTGCTACTATTCCCATTGCTCGGACTGGGACGTTCTGAGAAACCTCTTAGACCAAAGCTAGAGCCTTCTCTTGCTCTGAAGAAGGGCTCAGCAGCCTTTTCCTTAAAGGATCAGACAGTATTTTAGGCTTCGCAGGCCACACAGCCCCCATCACAACGACCCTGATGCTGCAGAACAGCATGGAATGGGTGTGGCTGTGTGCCAATAAAACTTTATTTATAAAAACAGGAGGCAGGCTGGATTGGGCCCATCGGCTATAGTCTGGTAACTGCTTCTCTGAAGGGTTCCTGCAAAGGTGCTCTCAAGTTCAAGAAAAAAGGTTTGGTCTCAGCAATGCTAAAATTCTCATGAGGCAGAAAGACAGAGCTACAGGACTAATTCACCAAATCCACACCCTTGTAGTAAAAGGGGGTTGGGGGAAGGGTGCATGGGAAAGCCAGAGAAACTAGGAAAATAACTCTACTACAGAAATCATATACCAGCCTGTCCTTCAAAATTTGCCTATAATCTTCATTCTAACCTTCATTTTCATTAATGGTTTTTACCCTGTTAATTAAAATTTCACTCATTCATTATTCGCTGGTGGCTACTATCTATGGGAGAATCCCAAGCTTTCACTTTCTTAATTATCTCTTGCAAAGGCTCATGCTTGGTTAGGTTCAAATCTATCGGCAGATGGTGCTGGGTGGTTGGGAACTTAATCAGGAGGAAAACGTGCTGTGCAGTTGGACTGCACAGAATCCAAACTGGAAGAGCTAAGTACGGCCAACATCATTTCCCCACACCGTACAACAGGGCTGGCAAACTTTTTCTGCAAAGGGACTCACAGTGACTATTTTTGGCTTTTTGTGGGCCATGCAGTCTTGTCACAACTATGCAGCTCTGCAAAGCAGCCATTGATAATACAGAAATGGATGGGAATGGCTGTATCCCAATAAAGCTTTATTTACAAACACGGGCAGTGGCTACGGGCTGTAGTTTGCCTACCCCTGTGACAGAGGAGCAATTTTTACTGACAATTCTTTGAATCGCTGCTTAAACTCCACCACTTGTCGTCAAGCCCATCTAAAAACAGAGGGAAGTTTGGGAAGTGCACCAAGGTTTTAAACTATAATTATGTCCAGGTGGTAAATTTAGGAGGAACCACGGGAATCGTGATAGCAGGCACGTACAGAGCCCTTATTATGTGCCATGCGATGGCTGATGCACTTCCCACATTCACTCATACTTTCACATCTGGAAAAGATGCTATCACTCCCATTTTATAAAAGCAGAAAGAAGGCACCAGAAGACCTGAATTCTTGTCTTGACTCTGAGGCCACTCACTGTGACACTGAGCAAGTCACCTGACATCCTTAAGACCCTTTGTGGATGAAATAGGTCCAGGATCTACCCTCCCCACAGGGCTCTTACAAGGACTGGACGAGATGTGTGACACACGATGGCTCTGCTGGGCTCTGCAGACAGGCTTCATTCACCTGCCTGACGTTTAGGAACATCCCACCCTGGGAGAACCACTTACACCGAGGATATGCAGCAGGACGGCTCCGTGCTGTCGCTCCTTATTGGAGAACAGGTCTGTGGGGAACTCATGAATTGCTGGAAGACAAGAGGACATGGCAGAGTGTTAGTTATCAGCGGGCGGTGTGTCTCAGGGGTAGGTCTCAGAGGCCGAGGAGGATCAAGGGAAGGGGTGAGGGCTGAGAGCATCTGGTCCTTGTTCCCTTAACCCCTAGATCCCCTCAGGCCCACTCAGGTGCCAGGTGTGCATCCACTGGCATCTTGGGTCATCAAGTACCATGTCATGGCCCTTCCTTTGGTCCCAAGAATGCCCCTGCCAGGGTGCGTACCACTACTCCTATAGGGGCTGTCATCATCCTAGGGGCAGGCCTGTGAAGTGCAGAGCCCCCTACACTGGGAATCAAACACTAGGGATTCAGGTACACTCCCTGACATCCCCCTTGCGACCCCTCACAAGTGGGTTTGAGCAACCTGTTTGCCTTTCAGTTCTTGGGAAATGGAGGAATAATTCCTTTTCACACCACCCCTTCATTAGAGACAACCAATGGATATTCTGTGAATGTCATTTCTACAGGCCCCCCCATCAGAATATCCCACATCCCCACATCCTCTTCATTGGTCCTCATCATGCCAGCTAGACCGGAAGCTTCTGGAAGGCAGTGGTCCACACTAACAAAAATAATCTCTACCATCTCGTCCTGTAAGAAGGCTTTTGTTACCCTTGTAAACCCCTTAAACACCTAGGGTGACACCTGGTTCAGGGTGAGCATTTGATAAATGCTTGTTAAATAAACTCTCAGGACAAAAAATCCTTTCTTTGTAAATGTAATTTGGCCCTAAGCTCTGAAAGTGATGGTTTCTCCCTTATATGGAAACTTTGATGTTTTTTAAGATAAGATTCTCCCAACCAAACACAGAAAAGATTAGCTTCCTAGACACCCAGAAAAATGCTCCCACTTTAAAACAAGCAGCATTTATTTAATGAAATATAGATTCTTTCATTTCTCTCTTTTTCCCCCCCTGTAATCAAACTTCTTTAATAGAATTGCTCTGTCAGTTCAAGGGCATGGCTCTGCCTCAAGGTTCGTGGGCTCAGAGACGGAGAATTACAAAGGGAGAGACTTGGCATTCTTGTGGCCAAGATCTTGTTTCCAAGAGAAATGCAACTAACTGCCTGGGATACTCAGTACAGATCAATAGACACGTCTGCCGCGAACATTCAACGCAGTTCCTGATCCTTGATTTGAGAGTTGGTGATTTCTCCAATCCTGAGAATTCTTTGAAAATTAAAATAAAGTAATGCTGCTTTTCTGCTGTGAGGACATATCATCTGGCCTCTGGCAGGAAGAGGGTTATGCATGGTTTTGTCCTTGGTGGAAACAGGCCCCTACTCCTTCTGCTACAGTGCCTTGCTTTTGCAAACCCAAGTTGGAGGCTGCAGAGAGGAGTGATGCCATCCATGCCCCAATTTTGCAGCTGCCAATGACGCACCCAAGTCGTCCAGACACATTCTGAGCCCATGAGGCAGGTGCTGCAGCCATAAATGTCCCTGCTTTCCAGATGAGGCTCAGAGGGGATAGTGACCAGCTCAAGGACCCAGCCACATAAGCCAGGACTCACAGGGGGATCCTGTATTCCTCTCCAGGGCTAAGGGCTGCCTCTAACATGGAAACCATCCTGCACTGGGAGATGGAGACCTGGATTGGAGTCCTGGCTCAATTACCCATGAACTTGTGGGACCCTGGCTGGGTCATTTAACCTCTCTGACCCGCTATTTCTTCAGCAGCAGCCTGTGGCCACGTGAGGCCATGAAACCGTCACCATTACTGTATGGCATGCTCCAGTGTGGATATCAAAGGCTGCAAACAGGCAGATGGTCACTCTGCCCTCCCCCTTTGGCAGCTGGTAGCTAGGACCAGTCCAACCCCCAATGCAGGGGTTAGATCCCCTGAAAACTGGTATATGGGGGTACAGAGCACACGCAGCAGGAACTCTGTCCCTCCCACCTTTGTCACCAATAGCAACTTTTAAGTGCCAACATCCTATGCAGTTGATCGAGGTGCTGTCTTCAGAAGCAATGATAGGTTCCAGAAAATGGCTCTGCCCCTTATTTATTACCCTGGCAAGTTTCTCAACACTTCATGGCTGTCACCTCACCTATAAAGAGGGATCCTATCAAACCTGCTGGCCAGGTTTCTGTAAGGGTTAAAGGAGACAGATAAGGTATGAATGACACTTAGCCAGTTAGACTGCTGTCAATGCAAGTATCTTAACTTAGACTCCTCCCACAGCAGTTCTGTCCCTGTTCTAGAAGATGAGCCTTGGTTGATGGATGCAAAAGAGAAGACAAAGCCAGTTTAGTGAGGAAAAGAGTGAGCAAGGTGAGACTGGCGGGGTTATGAGCTCAGGGCTAATAATACACTTTAATCCCAGCTTCCTGAGAAAACCTTCTTCTCCTCTCATGGGCTTCCTGGGATCCGGCCTAGTTCAAGGGCCTGATGCTTGCATATCAGAGAGGGGCGGAGTCTGCCCTGTCTGCTCAAATCCCTGCAGGGGACAAGGAGGAATCCACAGGACTGGCACAGGCAGCTTAGGAGGTCATGGCTAAGCCTTTAAGCTACAGAAATCCTGGGGTGGTGGATGTGGGGAGAGGGAAGAGCTGTGTCTGCAGGTGGATCCCAGTTCAGGAAACCAGGGATGTCCCAGCACCCTCCACACCCTGGGGTGGAGGCGGGGAACCAGGGGCAGGAGGAGGGGAGGGAAAGCGGACAACCACCCAGCAGCCACTCTCGTCTCCTCTTTTAGGATTTTTCCGTTTCAACCTCGGTTCTCAAAACTGGCTTCTCCATCTTGGCTCAGGACACAGCAGTCTCCTCACACCCTGATGTCTGCCTCCCTTGAGTCCACCCACTCGCCACTGTGTGCAGGGCTGCGGGGAGCAGAGGGCTTTCCTGCCACTTGCCTTCTTGAACAGCGGAGGGGAAACCACAGATCCTCTGGGGACAAAAACATCGGCAACACCCCCTCCCGAGCACCAGCTACCAAGCTTTCTAACACCCCATAAATAAGATCCCCTAGGCTCACCTGACCTTTTAGGTTGACACACAAATTTACATGGGTGATATGACCCCATCAGATTTCAGAAACCCTGAATTAGTGTTGCCCTTTCAAATCTCTGTACTTTTCCCAACAGTGTGGCTAGTTTTCCAAATGCATCAATTAATTCAACAAGTGTTTCCTGAGCACCCGCATGGTAGGTGTTGGACTCTCTCTGGGAACCGGCTCCTGACGCACCCAGGGGCATCCTTAGAGCTAGCAGCTCTTCATCTGGGAGGGCAATTTGACTTCAGGAGAAAGCCAAAGTTATTCAGGAAGTGGTAGGTTGCGGGGATAGCAAATACCCTGATTCGGAAAGAGTACAAGTCAACACATGTGTCTTGACCATTTATTTACTAGCTGCCAGGTACTGGGCTAGGCACTGAGCCTTGCAGATGAGCCCTTAAGAGGCTGGTGGGGAAGACCGACAAGTAAATGAATGATTGGGAGACAGTGAGAAGCTTGCAGTGCTGGTGAGAAGTGAAATACCCCAGGGGTTATTGACTTGGGGGAGGGGGGCAGGCAGCTGGCCCATGGACAGAGTGGCACCCATGTCAAGGTTTGAAAGCTGCATTACTAACTTTTCAAGCCCTTTAATCTGCCATGTCAATTCTGAGAGGATCATTATTCCTATTTTACTGATGAGCAAACAGAGGCTCCAAGAGGCTAAAAGATTTGCCTACAGTCACACCACCATGGGTTGCCACAGGTGAGACAGGAGCCCAGACTGGGAACCCAGCCAACACCAGGTTCTTCTCACCTGAACACTTTACCCACAACAGGTGCACATCTTGGGGCTAAAGACTCCATTATCCTGGGCCTGCTGAGTGGCTAAGTTGGTTAAGAGCGTGAGCAACAGGGTCGCCAGTTCGATTCCCACATGGGCCAGTGAGCTGCGCCCGAGCTGAGCTGGTGAGAGCATGTGCTCCTAACAACAAGGTTGCTGGTTTGACTCCCAGATGAGATGGTGGCTACATCCACCAGCAACTAAAACTGAACACGGCACCTTGAGCTGAGCAGCTGCGAGCTGCTCATGGGTGGCCGGATGGAGACTGGACATGGGAGCTGAGCTAGCTGCACTCTGCACACCTAAGATTGAAGGACAACAACTTGGCCATTCCCCTTCCCCAATTCCCCAACACTGTTCCCCTTCCCCAACTCCCCATTAAAATCTTTAAAAAAAAAAAAAAAGACTCCGTTATCCAAGGTTTTCCAAGGAGCAGGCTCTGTATCCCCCAAAGCTCTAAGGGCACAGCAAGAAGCCATGCTCTTGAAAGGAGGAATGTAATTGCATCTTACAGGGCAATGCTGCATGTAACCCACCCATACAGAGGTCCAGGCCACTAGTTCATGGATCTGGGGAAACCTGTCACTCATCTTCCTTGACTCCCTTGAAACCTGTAATAAAACTGAACACTTCCTATTTGTGCATGGATGAACATACATATGAATGAATGAGTGAATGAATGTATCATCTCTCCATTCAATCACTCATACACAGCACAATTCATTCTTCGTGGTGTGCACTTCTGTGGGTTTTGAGAAACACACGGAGTTGTGTATCCACACCCGAGACAGTATAGTTCTATCACCCTCAACATTCCCTTGCCTGCCTTTTTGTAGTCAAACCCTCCCCCGCACCCCAATTCCTGGCAACCAGTGATGTTTCCTTTCCCTAGATATTGCTTTTTCCTGAATGTTATATCAATGAAATCACAGAATATGTAGTCTTTTTGGTCTGGCTTCTTGCACTTAGCAAAATGCATTAAGATTCACCCACCCTGTTGTGTGATCCCCGCTTCCTGCAATGTTCCCACTTATAATAGTTTATTTGTGTCCACACTCTCCTCACTTGCCCAGTCTCCTTTAGAGGGACCCCCCCCTCTGCGGGACCCCAAATGCTGATGTTCTTAGGGCTTTGCCCTGAGCCCTCTTCTCCATCTATGCACTCTCCCCAGGTGGCCTGGCTCTGACTTTCCAATATCTGCAGACTTCTCCTAAACCTGTCTTTGTTGAGCTCAAGACCTAACACGCCCAGCTGGCTATCACTCCTTGGCCATCCTATATGTACCTTAAACTTGTACTCAGTGAATGGCCCATCGTCCATGTTGGTCTGCATGAAAGAAATCCCAGTGCTGTCTGGTGACATCCTGTTTTCTTATAACCCAAGGGGTGGACAGGCTAATTGGCACTTAGCATCCATTTCAACTTCCTTCCACGGACCTTCCAATCAGAGACACTAGGTATGGGTATGCAGGCTGCGCACTGCATGGTCACATGTATTTCCTGTTCTGTGGAGCCTGGACTACTTTGCAACTGGGGTTCTGAATGAGAAGGAGGTTCTGCCAACCTAGGGGATTCGGAATCAGAACAGAGACAGGAGCATTCTCCGGCAACCAAGGTTATAGGGACCTAGGTCTTGAGAGGCTCTCCTGGCAATTGCATCCACTTCCTTATTCCCACATAGGATGCTTTCTAATTAGATCACCCCATTTCCAACTCCTGTTCCTTTAGCCCTTCCTTTCACTTTGTAAGCACCCAATTCCCTGAATTAAATTAGTTCTGTTTAAATTACTGAGAATGGCTTTTATTTCCTGCACTAAATACTAACTGCTCCTCCCTGCCCCCTTTCAGCCAATCCTCCACAGAGTCCTGGCAATCCTACTTCCTAAATAGCTCTCAAGTCCATTCACCTCTCCGTTTCCACCACCGGCACCGGCACCATCTCTCGCTGGACCACTGCACAGCCTCCTAAATGGTCTCCCACATTCACTCTCTGTCTGCTCCTTTTTATGTTCCACATGGCAGCCAGACAAGACCTTTCACTGGCGCTTATGGCTTCCAACTCTCCAGTGGCTTTCAATGACTCTTAGGAATAATACCCCAGACCCTGACAAGGCCTCCAGTCCTGCATGGTCTAGCCCTGACAGCTTCTCCACTTTCGTTACGCCATCTTTCCCACTATGCTCTCTCTGCTCTGGCTGCACTGGTCAAGCCTGTGGGCTGCCAGGTCCCGGCACGAGATGGATGTTCAGGTAACACCTGTTGAGTGAATGAGTGTCTGGCCTTCCACTTCCCTTCTGATACAACCCCAAGAGCCACTACAGTGATCTCTGTGCAGACGGATGCCCAGGATCCAGGAGATGGCCTGGCTGGTCCTGCTTTCTCAGCTCCCGATTTCCTAAATGGCTGCTCGGATGCTGCACCATGACCCTTCTCAGATGGAAAGTGTCTGATGGAGATGCGCTTCCATGAGATGTGGATCTTTCTTAAACTTTCAATTTGTTGATGCTCTTCAGGGAATATAAACCGTGAATTGAATTTTTTGAAAAGGAAAAAAGAATTGCCTCAAAACATGCCACTCTCGCTTTGCTTTCCACCCTGGTTAAAAATAGCCCCACATTCTAAGCCCTGACATTTATTCTGAAGCTAGACTGAAAGTTAGACTGGAAGGCTGGGAATTTGAATAACTTCAAATTTCTCTCAATTTCACTTATGTGTTTTAGAAGCAAGCCAAGGGCCAGAAGCCAAGAGCAAAAAAAAATAGTGATTTTTCCCCCCAATTCTGTGGTTTAAAATAACCTAACTAAGAATTTTATACCTTTCATGGGCAATAGTTGGAGTGTCTAGATTTTATACCATCACCCTCATGTTCCAAACAAGAGTAAAAAGAAATCATTAGATTAAATCATTGGCTTAATCAGCATGAAAAGGAGTTTAAAATTCTGTCTTTTAGTACGTTCCAAAAGAGATTAAGCATCATGAAAAATGAAAACATGATTAGAAGATCCAGCAGAAGGATTGCTCTTTCTAGGAGCAACCACTGTGGAATTTTCTGGCTGCAAGAGGCCCCAACCACATAGTCTAATTGTTCTCCAAGCTGGAGGGAACATGGGCTTATCAACATCACTGGGGCAACATTTCCTAAGCCACCCTTGCTCTCCCCACATCTCTCCCTGCCCTCATGCTGAGTATCCTTGTCTCATCCCCTGAAAACCACCTAACTTCCCATTTCAAAGGGAAGAAAGAACACTGAAGTTCAGAGAGGTCAAGAGCTTTAGTCAGCATCACAGCTCGTCAGCAACAGAATGACAAGATAGCCTGAACATACAATGGCCAGACCATACAAGACAATACAAGTCTGGCCTATGACCTCCACAGCAGCCAGTCCAGAGAGCCCAACCACGACTGGCCCAGCTGGTCAGGATGTGGTCAGTGAGAGCCAGCCTCCCAAATGTCTGTGCCTGCTTCCAACTCAAGGCTAGCTAGAGAAAGCTAAATATGCTCCTTATCATGGGTTGAATATTGTCCCCCCACAACTCATGTCCACCAGGAATCTTAGAATACAACCTTATTTGGAAACAAGGTATATTAGTCTGCTAGGGCTACCGTAACAAAATATTACAGACTGGGGGCTTAAACAGCAGGGATTTATTTTCTCACAGTTCTGGAAGCTGGAAGTCCAAGGTCAAGATGCCAGCAGAGTTGGTTTCTGGTGAGGATTCTCTTTGGGCTTGTAGATGGCCGGCCACCTTCTCCCTGGTCCTCACCTGGTCTCTCCTCTGTGTCCTCTTGTGCACACATTTCTGGTGTTTCTTTCTCTCCTTATAATGATACCAGTCCTATTAAATTAGGGCCCTATCCTTATGACCTCATTTAACCTTAATTATCTCCATAAAGGCACTATCTCCAAATCCTATCACGTTGGGGGTTAGGGCTTCAAATATATGGATTTTCAGGGGACATGATTAAGTCCATAACATAAGGTCTTTGAAGATGTAATTAGTTAAGTTAAAATGAGGTCATATTGGATTCGGGTGGTCTCTAAATCCAATGACTGGTGTCCTTAGAAGGAGAGGAGAGGACACACAGAGAAGAAGGCCATGGGATGACACATATAGAAATCGGAGTAGTACGCCTACCAGCCAAGGACTACAGGCAGCCACCAAAGCTAGGAGAGAGACAAAGCTTCCTCTGAGCTTCCAGAAGGAACCAAACCTGCCAATACCTTGATCTCAAACTTCAAGCCTCCAGAACTATGAGAAAAAAAAATTCTGCTGCTTTAAGTGACCCAATTTGTAGTAATTTGTAACAGCAGTTCAGGAAACAAATTCATTCCCCAAACCAAGGCCATAAAATATCCCGCTTCTAGTTAGCCAGCCTCCAGCGTTCCCAGCCCAGTAGCCTCCCTCAGGGCACACCTGAAACCTTCTTCTTCTTCTTCTTCTTCTTCTTCTTTTTTAACCATAAAACTTCCCCAATCACCTGCCTGCCTTTGAGTGTCTGCCAAACACAAGTGATGGTGGTCGACTCTTACAGTAGCAAACTCTGAATAAATATGGGGGATTAGTTCTCACCTGGGTGGTCTGTGTTTATTTCCACAATTAGCAACTAATTTAGTTGTGTCTATATGTCTTCCTCTAGCACTAGGTTGAGTGCTGTCAGAGTGCCCCACCTCTACGAGATGGCATCCAGCTAGAAGATAAAGAATGCACGTAATATACCTTAACCGAATTAGTAACCAAGATTCCTGTCCACGTCACAACAGCCAAACTCTGAGTCAATGGGTAGGTGCCACACTGTGCTACGGAGTTATCGAAAGCACAGTGACTATTAAGATAAACCATTTCTATTTGGAAAAACAGGTGCACCTTTCCTTGGCATGACATGCTTTATGTATAAAACATAAATAGAAAATACATACACAGGGCTTACTGAGTGCCAAGCACTCTAAGTACCTTATACATAGTATTTCATTTAATCCTCACAACGACCCTGTGAACTATTATCATTAGCTCCATTTTAAAGATGAGTGAACTGGGCCAGCCGAGTGGTGCGGTGGTTAAGTGCTGGCTTGGGAAGCCAGTGGCCCCGGTTCGGGTCCCACATATGAGGGCCAGTGACACTGCCCTCAAAAAAAAAAAAAAGATGAGTGAACTAAGGCACAGAAAGGTTAAGTAATTGGCCCAAAGTCACACAGCAAGTAAGTGGCAGACCCAAGACTCATACCTGGGTAATTCAGCTCTACATAGCACTTGACTGCATATCAAGAGCCAGAAAATGTTTCTTCTCTTTGACACAACAATTCATCATTGGTATTTGTTCTAAGGGTCCCATTCAAATATGGGGGGAGGGGTAGAAACCATATGTCTGAAGATACTCATTACCTCTAATGGTAAAACACTGGAAGTTGCTAATTGTCCAGTAACAGGGAGGTGGCTAAATAGTTGTGATGCATTCATCTAGTCCCCCCACAAACATTTACTGGCACCTACCCCATGACGGCACTGTTCTACATACTTGGAAGCATCAGTGAATAGCACTGGCAAAGCAGCTGCCCTCGTGGCCCATTTTAGATAGAGTATCACCGAAAATGGCAATCAAAGACACTGGATGTGGGAAAAGTGCTTATCCTAAATGAAAAATGCAACACACAAAATCTCTTGTGGCTTGTTTGCAGCTATAAACAAATAAGCCAATGAGAAGATCTGCAAGAAACACACCAGAGCCATACGCTGGAGGTAGCAGGCCGAGGAATCCTAAATGACTCCCCCTTCTACATGCTTTGTAATGTGCTTATATCATTTTTACAGTAAAAATGTTGAAGTCCGTTTCCTATGATTTATCATTAAAGACTGAAGCTTAAAAAGCTGGTGCATGAGAGAACCCAGCACAAGAGTATAAATGGCATGATGCCATTTATGATGTCCAAGCACAGTCAACACTGAGCTTGGTGACAGGTATCAGAGCCTCGGGGTGGGGGGGAACAGGAGACTTTTTGGGGTGACGAAAATGTTCTAGATCTTGATTCGGTGGTAGTTACATGGTTGTATACCTTTGTCAAAACTCAAGCTGTACACTTGAAAATCCGTATTTTATCGGATTTAAGGTATGTGTCAATAAATACAGGCCCATTAAACTCCCACAAGGAAAAAGGGAAGCATATTAATTACCACTGACAGACTTTAGAGGGCCCCTCTGGTTTCTTCATTGTCATAGGTTTCATGGCCTGGATGGACAAGTAACAAGCACCTGGATTCACGCCTGTGAAAATGGCATATGTTGGCCACTGTTACGCCACCCCTGGAGGAAGCTTTGGGATGGGGCTGATCTGGTCCTCGCTGCTGCTAGGGAGGCAAGCCCATCTCTGGGGATCGGGGCTCAACTGCAGAGCCAGGGAGGACTCTGCCTGTCGAGACCCATTATCAGGTGCATTCATTCATTACAATGGGCACCTTGCACCGTGGGAAGAAGACCTCCCTGTCACCTTAGCCATCTCAGCATCTTGACCAATTACATCTGTAAAGATCCTATTCCCAAATAAGGTCATGTTCATAGATACCAGGGGTCAGGATCTCAACATATCTTTTCTGGGGGGACACAACTGAACCCACAACAGCACTCAGGTTTGTTGACCTGACTAACCCTTTATCTACAGAGCACAGGCACAGAAAACAACTCCTCATTGAAAGCTCTTAAGAAAACATAGCAGTATTTTTTTACCCAAAGATTCCACCGGGGAACTGGGGAAGGGGAACATTGTGCTTTTCCAGGACCCATCAGATCCAGGTCAAGTTATTGTCCTTCAATCTTAGTTGTGGAGGGCGCAAGCCGAGCTCCAAGTCCAGTCACCTCTTTCAATGTAGTTGCAGGGGGCGCAGCCCATCATCCCATGCGGGAGTCCAACTGGCAACCTTGTACAACTGAGCCATCCAGTCACCCATTTGCAGCTCAGCGGCAGCTCAGCTCGGGTGCAGCTCACTGGCACAGGTGGGAATCGAACCAGCAACCCTGTTGCACAGAGCTCACACTCCAACCAATTGCGCCACCTGGCCAACCAAGCAGTAGTCTTTATTCAGTCTTTTGTATGTTCTGATTTGCCCACGACAGTCCTGACTCACATCTACTGTCCATTGTAATTTATAGTGTCCCCTCCACTCTCAAAAATGTGCTAGTTTGGATGATAAATTTCATGGCCACGCCACTCATTAGGAGTTCAATGACCTGGAGTAAAATGAATACTAATTAGCCAAAATAGTTCAAATTAACCCATGCCGACATGTCAGGAGAGACCTCCATCATTTTCTACATCGACACTCAGTACTTGGAAGTCCTAAACAGCCTCAAGCTCAGCAAAGTAAGAGAATGCTTGAGGAAAAGTGGGAGCTGGAGCTCAAGGCATGGGCTCAGGGGTGCCTCCTACCCACGCAAAGCAAGGGAGGTAGAGGATTTACCAAGAGTGAGTGGTCCAGGCTGCCCGCTAACTAGCAAGGGACCTGGAGGAAGGTTGGAATGGCCCCTCCCTACCTCTGACCCGCTCTGGTCCTGAGGTCAGAGCCAGGCTGTATGCTGAGTGTGATGGTGAATTTTATGTGCCAACTGGGCTGGGCTGTAATACTCACTCATTTAACTGAACACAGATCTAGGTGTTGTTGTTAGGGTATTTTGTAGATGTATGTTAACATCTACTGTCAGTTGACTTGAAGTCAAGGAGATTGGCCTTGATAATGGGGGTGGGCCTCATCCAGTTAGTTGAAGGTCTTAACTGCAAAACCTGAGATTTCCTGAAGAAGAAGAAATTCTTCCTCAAGACTGCAGCATTAGCTCCGGCCTGAGAGTCTTTAGCCTGCCAGCCCACCCTACAGATTTCAGACTTGCCGGCCCCCATAATCACATGAACTAATTCCTTGAAATAAATCTCTTTATGTATATATATATATATATATATATATATATATATATATACACACATATGTGTGTATATGTATATATACACACATACATAGAGTGTGTGTGTGCACGCGCGCGCGCATGTGCTTCCTGTTGGCTCTGTTTCTCTGGAGAACCCTGAAACACCAGATTTTGCAAATTGGGGTTGGGATGTGAAGAATGAAGAGACAATCCCGTCCCTGGATGAGGTAAAACCAGGAGGCCAGGCTGGAGGAGGGAACTGACAGGCTGCTATTACCCCTTGATAACCCACCGCTGTGAGTTGGGTCACCCCTCAGCATTCTTAGGTCCTACCCTGTCTGCCCACCCTACCCCTGGGGTTCCCTGTTTGTTTGATTGTCCTCCTTGGCACAATCCTGCATTTATTCCCAAGCCTAATGCCCTGCTGGTCCCCTGAATAGTCTTAAGGCAAGAGGTCTCAGGTCAGGATTTAGCACAAATGGGGGCTGAATTCATCAGTTATGTTTGGGAAGACCGTCTTTCTTGGAATGGATGGAGCAGCTTTTCCTTTCACAAAGCTGCTTGCACCTCACAGACCCTCATGAGCGCTGGCTGAGTAAATAAGTGGTCCTTGTAAACCTTCTAGCCACTCTAATTCAGCTAATAAGATAAAGCAAGATTACAGGTAGAAAGGAAGAAAACTGGCAGGCTTAATGTATTTCCAGGCGTGTTGCACATCGTAGGTGCTTAACGAAACAGTCGTTGAATGACTGACCGTTGTAATTTGGACATACAACCCCTCTTTCCTTAAGATCTCAGAACAAAAAAAAAACCCTGCCTGATTCTGTTTAAATTCTATGCTTATCCTCATCCTTGGCTTCTGTCAAAAACATTTCCGACAAAGAGTCACCAGGGTCTGGATTTTATTCTTGGCTTTCCTTTGTAAGCTTGTGGAAAATTACTTAGTTCCTTTGTTTCCACAGAGCATTGTGAGGTTTGAGGAGGTTCTTAGCCTGTTATAAACAGGAGATTCATCAAAACATAGAACAAAATGTAAGATGAGCCACATGAGTTCATTAAATCTTCACCTTTTCTCCCCTTAGATGTCTTCTCAGGACCACCCTCCCTCTCCAGAAACATCAACAAAATTAAGATTCATGAGGCAGTCGCGAATCGGACAATGCACACCAGATGGGGAGTCCAGTAAGTTCAGTTCTGGCCTCAATCCTGCCACCAACTGTAATTCTGACAGCCAGCCTCAGTTTCCTCCTAAGAGGACAGGGTACAGCAATTGGTGGTTTACCTGACCACAATGTTTTCTCAGCTCAATTTCAGTCTTTCCTTTCCCACCAGCCTCTCTTCCTCTGCTTACCTGCCCAATACCCTGAATTCTTCATTAGGCACATTATACCTTGTATTTAGTTTAAAATGGCGACACCACAAAAGTCACTGACCTTTCTCATTTCACGCATGCATACACACACACACTGAGCACTTTCATTTCCCAGAAAAAGTGGTGGGGGTTCCTCCACGTCTCCCCAGAGCTGAAGTCTTTGAATTTAAATTCCATGCAGTCTTCAACTGCATCTCCCACCGAGTAAGAGCCTATTCTGGGCCACAGGATGAAAGAGAGCCTCAAACTTCCAAGGTTGACTGCTCTCCATGGAAAGAAGCCATCCAGAACTCTGGGCCAGAACACGAAATATAACCAGCCTGTTTCCAGGAACAGCCTGGCAGAGGAATGGGTCAGCACCAGGTCTGACCTCCGGCTCCAAAGCTGTCCACTTTGGAGAATGATCATGGAGTAAAACAAATCATAAGAAGATCAACGGAAAAGTCCGACGCCAGGCCTTCCTCAGGAGAATTCTGCGCATTGCCAAGTCTCCATGGAGGTGAGGTATCCAGGAGGCAGCCACTGCGCTCATTCCAGTGAGAGGTAAATCACCTTCCCTTAGTGAGCCCAGTACCGTCCTTCTGAGTGTGGATGTACACACGGAGGAGAAGTCACTGTGCAAGATGATGAAGAAACGTCACATCAAGGGCCTAAAAGTGACAAAAGCCCAGCGTGCATGGCGACTTCTACACAAGCAGAGGTGTTCTCTTCCTGGGTCTAGAGCTGTTCTCAAGTGTGGGCCATAAGCAGCTTGTTATGCGTTGTGACAGAAGAGAGGTACTAAACATTTAAGCACTTTATACAATTTGACATTGCGACAACCAAGTGCACGGTAGTTTTTCTAGGGGTCCATTTTTCCAGTATATGACAAGAGTACTGGTCAAATAAAGGAGCAAGTCTTTCACTACAGAAAGTGTGAGAAGCAATCATGTGGGGGAACGGTTTTCATCTGGGGCAATTGTGTGCCGCCTGCCCAGGAGACCACTGGAGACATTTTCAGTTGTCACCACTATGGGCAGAGGTGCTACTGGCCTCTAGTGGGCAGAGGTGAGGGGTGCAGCTAAGCAGCCTCCAATGCACAGGACAACCCGCCATAACCAAGAATTACACAGTGCCCCCATGCCAACAGTGTCCAGGTTGAGAAACACTGGTCTAGGGAATAAAATGAGTTAAAATGCTGGCTGCTGTCTTTGTCCACTGAACGCTGAGGCTGTCTCACTCTGTCTCCTGGTAATTCAGATCTGCCCACTCTGCCTCTCACACATGGCTCTACCAGCCCTCATGCTATTAAGCACAGGTCCCCCTCACTCACAGAACTCTCTCTACCCAAACTGGGTAGCTAGGACCATGCTAGAACATTCTAATTCTCACCCCTTCCCCCACAACTCAAATCCGCGTCTTTCAATAAGGGTGCATCTCTTGCTTAGCTTACCCGTGAGCAGAGCCCAATGATGACACTTCCCTGTTCATTCTTAGTTTAATATTTTTATTCTGCCAGCTGCCATTCTCCAACATGCATGTTCCCATACAACTGGCAGGTCTGTCCCTGGGATGGAAGCTGCTCCCAGACCAGATTTTGACTTTCATTCTTTCCGACCAGCACCAAGCGTGTGCCCTCTACCAGGAGGATTTGTGTTTGGGGCTGTGAGGGAATAAGGATAAATTGGGCAATGTGTGGCTGATCGTGACTGTGATGATTCAAATGCCACAGGGAGAGATTTACACAGAACTTTAGTGGAATACAATGGAGGGAACAATGAACTGTAACTCGGGAAAGATGACTTAAGGGAGAGCAGGAGATGAGACAGCTGGGCTTGGAAGGATTTCCTGGATTCTCCACAGGAAGAAAGAGAGAGGCTTTCCAGGCAAAGGAACCAACTGGATGCGAAGCATGAAGGTAGAAGGAAGCCCAGGAGACTGGGAATTCTGTGCAGCCAGGAGCCAGGATCTAGGGGAGGCGACATTGGGAAGACATACTGGAACCTTGAACCAGATCAGAGGACCTCAAGTGCCACTGTAGGAATCTAGCTGTGTCCCAATGACACCAGGGAGCACTGGAAGATTTATGAGTACAGGAATGACAGAATTCGAGTATTGTAAACCAAACAATGGGCAAAGTTATTTCTGTAAAGAGCCAGATAGTAGGTATTTTAGACTTGGCAGGTCATGTGGTCTCCGTCACAACCACTCAAATCCGCTGCTACAGTGTGAAAGCAGCCATATATAACACATAAACAATTGGGCATGGCTGTGTTCCAATAAAACTTCATCTATGTTCACTGAAATTTCAATTTCACCTCATTTTCACCTGTCACAAACTAGTATTCTTTTTAAGTTCTTCCCAACTATTTAAAAATGTAGAAACTAATTTTTAGCTTGCAGACCATTGACACACAGGTGGTATGCTGGATATGGCCCATGGGCTGTAGTTTGCTGATGCCTGTTTTAGAAACATTCTTTAGGGTGGTGGGGAGGTGGGGGAGGGCCAGGGACCTCAGACAGAAGCAGCTGGAGTCACGTGGGGATGGAGAAAAAGGGGCCAATACACAAATGCTGTGGCCACCTGAGCTGCAGGATGGAGGGCTAAGGGACAGGAGGCGGGACATGTCAGGGTCTTCTGTTAGGGTAACAAGAGGGCACCATGATGCCACGAACCCAGACAGGTGACGACATGGAGGTGGCATGGGTCAGGAAGACTCATGAGCTGTGTCCTTACACTTTGTACCCAAGAGGACAGAGCGCCTAGCCCAGTGCAGACTAGCCTGTGTTGGAGAGAGCCGGGCTATACCTGAGCTGGCTACCCGGAGTGCTGGGACAGTCCATAGGGTTCACATCTGTTGTTTTTGCCTGTCCAGCACCCTACACCCCTGGTCCTCCTTGGAGGAATGCCCCTTCCCCTGTTCTTGTCCACATGACTTGAGTGGGGCTGGTTTCTCCCCAAGGTGATAGGGTTGATTGGTTGAGAGACAAGTGAATGGTCCAAAGAGAGTGAAACCCAGGAACTTGGGAGGAGGCAAAGCTTTCTTTCTGCTAAACCTGAAAGTGGTGAAACGCAGGCCATGACTCTCCAGGGCGTCTGTGTAGAGAGCGATTGGCTGGGAAGGAAGCTGGCATGGAAGATTGCTGAGCCAATCCTGATGCCGCCCACTGACCCCTGGATCCAGCCATACCGAAAGCTGGCCCAGACCCCCCAGGACCTAATCATTTCCCATTGCTTGCTCATACCAGTCCAGGCTGGGTTTTTGCCACTTGCAACCAAAGTCCTAACACATCTAGCTGCTGTTAGAATGAAGCCCTGGAGAGCGGAGGCCTTGCTCTTGGGATCGCGTGTGACAAAGTGCCCACCTTAGAGGGTGAATCGACAAACGGCCTTGTCTAAAAGCACTCACATCTACCTTATTTATCTCTAGACAGTGCCCCTTATACATGGCAGGTGCTTAAGAATTGCTGGTGCAAGAATGAAGGCACATCATCCCAGGGGACCAAACAGTCTGAGCTAGAGGAAACTCTGGAAAGAAACAGCAGGCAGTACAGATTTCTTTTCCTCCTCCGCCGACTAAGTGCTCAGAGAACCCATGAGCTTCAGGGACCTGGTTCTCTTCAAACAAACAACCGAGACAGCTCCAGTGGGCCCCCGGGACGCCAGCTATAAATGTGTTTGGGTAAGAGCCTAAATGAAAGAAGGGAATTACCTGGTCCCAGAGATGGCTAGGAGAGGGGCAGGCCTCTCGCTGGGCATGGAAAATGTTGGCTATTAGCAGCAGCTCACCAGGCAGAGAGAGAAAATGGGCAGTGGAGCTGTGCTAAGCATCTCAACCCCGATTCCACTTCTGGGAGTAGGGATGTGGGTGGGCAGCCTGGGATGCCAGGCCTGTAACCCAACAGAGGCTCTAGAATGTTCAGCTCAACTGTGAGTTTCCATGAAATGTGTGCACAGAAAGGCTGATTAATGGGAGGGGGAGGTGCAGGGCAGAATGGAAAGAGCACTGCACAGGGAGTCCACACACTGGGGTCTGAGTCCCAGCTCTAATACTCATTGAATGTGTGACCTTCGGCGAGTCACTTCCAATCTCTGGAACCTAGTTTTTTCATCTAGAAATGAGAGGACCAGACCAGAGAGGGAAGCCTTGATCTGAGGGGAGGGCTCATAGTTTGCCCAGGAGGTGTTCAAACCCACGTGCATTGAGTGAACATGAAATGGACAAGCCTCCCACTTGTGCGAGCATCAGGAGTGTGCACACCGTTGTTTGGGAATGCGTTTTATGTTTTATTAATCAAATCCCCAAATTCACATTGTTTTGGGGCATTCTATTTTCTCGGTATTCAATACAGTACCTCCAGATGACAGATGCCCTTTATCTGCACCCAGAAGCCATATGGGCAAGATGGACCTTGAATTCCTGCTCTGCCACTTACTGGGGTGCGGTCTTGGGCAAGGCTCTCAGCTTGCTATGTTAGTCCCTGCCTCTTAGAATCCTTCACAGGATGGAGTGAGAGTGTCTGTGGAAAAGTATAGAAGAGGGCCCAGCACACAGCAAGGGCTTGGCACACATTTGCTATTCCACATGACCAATAACAACAAAACTACCACAGCTCTCTCCTGGGTGTCCATGGAATCTCACCTTAAAAGGCTGCCCTATAAAACCAACCTCTGCTGGGCCGGCTGGGTGGCATAGTTGGTTAAGAGCACAAGCTCTGAGCAACAGGGTCACCGGTTTGATCCCACATGGGCCACTGAGCTGTGCCGGAGCCGAGATGCCGCTGAGCTGACAACGGGCAGCCGGATGGCTCAGCTGGTGAGAGCACATGCTCTTAACAACAAGGTTGCTGGTTCAACTCGCGCATAGGATGGTGGGCTGTACGCCCCTTCCCCGCAACTAGATTGAAAGCGGTGACAGGACTTGGAGCTGAGCTTGGGTCCTCCACAACTAAGGTGGAAGAACAACAACTGGACTGGATCTGATGTTCCGCTTCCCCAATTCCCCCATATTGTTCCCTTCTCCATTTCCCCAATAAAATCTAAAAAAACAAAAACAAAAACAAAAAACTAACCTCTGCTGTTATAAGTCAGCAGAGTGGTTCCCCTATCCTGAGGGAGAGTGGGAGGGAGGTAGGGATGCCTGGAAGGGGACACGGGGCCGTCTGAGCGCGGGAATACAGCTGATCCTTGAACAACGTGGGTTTGAAGCCCACAGGTCCACTTACACGTGGATTTTTTTCAATAAATACTACAAATGTATTTCTCTTCCTTATGATTTTCTTAACATTTCCTTTTCTCTAGCTTACTTTATTATGAAAATACAGTATAATACATAGAATATGCAAAATATGTGTTAATTGGCTGTTTATGTTATCTGCAAGGCTTCCAGTCAACAGTAAGCTATTAGTAGTTAAATTTGGGGGGAGTCAAGAGTTATACATGGATGTCGGACTGCAGGGGGTCGGCAGCCCCAACCCCACATTGTTCAAGGGTCAGCTGCATTTTGTTTCTTGATCTAGGGGCTGCTGACATGGGTATGTTCAGTTTGTGACAATGTATTAAGTGCCCTTTCCTGCATGTATGTTATCCTTCTATAAAAAGTTCCAGAACCAAAGGTACTTTTACACAAAAAGGACAGAACATCAGTGGCAGCTGCACAGCCCCCAATAATAATGTTTAATGCCTTTGCTTTTTCCATCCCTTGCTCCTGGGCGACTCCACCATCTCCATGCCTAACAGCCTAAAACAGCTTCCAGCTTGGCTCGGCTCTGCCAAAACCAGGCTCCCTGGGAGACAGCACCAGCAACCCTCCTACCTGCCCCATCTCACTCCCCATCCTTAGGTCCACTCCTTCATCCAGTTTCTCCTCTTATGACCTGGAGTTGCTGCCATCGGCTGGCTGGACCCCTCCT
The DNA here is from genome assembly GCA_033961575.1 of Aselliscus stoliczkanus. Classification (NCBI taxonomy): domain Eukaryota; kingdom Metazoa; phylum Chordata; class Mammalia; order Chiroptera; family Hipposideridae; genus Aselliscus; species Aselliscus stoliczkanus. The sequence continues at coordinate 151,494,593 of CM066732.1, read as the reverse complement.
GTCTCAGCAACTCCAGTGGCTGAGATGGGAAAGCCCTGAGGAAACAACGTCACTGAGCACTGGCCAAGGGGCTATTTCCCATAAGCCCTTCTGACCCAGCCCCGCCTCTGTCTACAGAAACCCTAGCCAAAGCCCCATTCACACACTGCTCACCCCCTTAACCCCCAAGACTCAGCCAGAGGTCCTCAGGCCAACTTTCCTCGCCTGCAGCTTCTCACCTCAGAAAACTCCAGCCCCTAGAATGTTCCCTTTAGTCCTGGCTTGGAATTCACACACATTGGAATCAAAGTTCCCCACCTCTCACAGTGAGGAAAATGCACAGTTAAACTCATCTGCTCTCATGAAATTTTCCCACAGGGAAACTTCCTGTTGGGAGAACAGGTATATAGATTAACCTGCTTCAGAGCAAGAGAAGGGGTAAAACAAATAGTGGTCAACACCCATAGAGAAATCAGAGAACCAGCATTTATAAGTCGTGATCTTAGGTAATCCTAATAACCACCTGAAGGGAGGTCTCATTATCCCCCTTTGGCAGATGAGAAAGCTGAGGCTCAGAAAGGCTAAGTGACTTGCCTGAGGCCATCCAGCCTGTAAGCCGGAGAGCTAGCCTGCTGGGCCTGACTCTAGTGCCTGTGGGTTTCCACCTTGGCTCACTTCTTACAGCCATCATCTTAGAACACTTAGCCCACCTCGAAGGCTTCCAAGGTGACATAAATGCACACATGGGCAGAGATCGGAGAGCTTTAGCTGCAGTTTCCAACACATGGGCGCTAATTGCTTGCTATTCTGGGATAATCAAGTAAATAGTGAAGTAAGCCACTTCCTTCAACAAATAAACCCAGAAGACTCAATTTAACCACAACAAATACAATAATAGATCCGAATCCCAGGTCAATTTAGTCACCCCCTCTTTTTCTTCCATACTTACTCATTCTCCCTTGAGGATGTGAAACTAAATATATGCACGCGCATGTGCACAGTACACACACACACACACACACACACACACACACACACACACTCTCTCTCATTCTGTCTCTCTCCCTCCGTCCTGCAGCAGCAACAGGCATACATATACCATATAAGCATCCTGTGACAATTCAACACTGGTTGACTGAAAATCATTTCTGTCTGAATCCACACTAAGAACAAGCCTGACTTTCCCCGCTGCAAATATATGTAAATCTTGCTGCTTTTGCTGTATCCAATCACCCTACAAACTAGTTCTAATACTGGAATCAGTCCTCAATGCTGGACACCACTGGAGGGAGGCCTGTGCTAAATAACTCCTGGCTTGTCATCTTGACCACTCAGGGGCTGATGGGAAAGCTTCCACTCGAGTTCATATTTGCCTCTTTGTTGCAAACACAAACAGTTCCTAAGCCCTGCTCTTAAATCCTGTCATTTCTCTGGAGGGGATACAACTCCTGGCTGACAGGCTAACTGATTGACCTGGTGTGCTTGGCTGGGCACACACCACTCTTGGGATATTGCAGAAATTCTTCACTAGCTGAGTTTAGGGCACAGAGAGGTAAGGTACCTTGCCCACATTCACACAGCAAGTGGCTAAGCTGGGGTTTGTACCCAGGCGGCCAGCGCCTCATCATTACACTGTGTCCCTCTCTGCTTAGGGAGATGGACATACAACAGGACTCACCGCACCAAAGACAGCATTGGTTTTTTTCTCTTTCTTTTTTATTTACATTTAAATTCACATGACTCACTCTTTTTCTAGTCACTGAACTGAGGGTAGGACAAGCCCAGAGTGAAGCTTGTTCAAACATCTTCTTTTAAAAATGCAATTATTTCCCAGAGGAAAAAAAAGCTGTCGGTCTATTCCATATTAGTATAAATTACCCTATCAGCTGGGCATCAGCAGCACGAAAAATAACGAGTGGTTTGGCTGAAGAGAAGGGAAGTATATAATGTAGGAACAGAGCGTGTGGAGGGGAGTGGGGGTGCACTGCCCAAGTGCAGAGTTTTAGCAGAGTATGCAGAGAAGGATGTAGAAGGAAGAACAGATGAGAGAAGGTGCCTACTTCAAAATTTGGCTAAAGACTGGTGGCCCTATCTGTATTCAGAAGAGCTGGGGGGCAATTCCCCCTGATTTATGAGGTCCCATTTCCAGGACCTCAAACTCCGATCACTACTCTTTGAGCTTCAGATAGTCTATTGTTTTGAACGAATTCTGGGGATGGGAGTGGAGAGGACTGGCTAATTGCTCATGTTTGCATGGGCACTTCCCAAAGATCCATGCTGCCTTCCACGGGGTGGAGTTGCTGTGGCAAACAGCTGCGCCCCCGCCCCAGAGGACTTCATCAGCCAGACCACGAGTGCCTTGTGTCACGCCAGTCCCAAAGTGCTTCAGGGGCAGATGTATCTTCTGAACTCTCCTCAGCTTCCACAGGGGCCTGGCGGCCACTTGTTAAAGATGGCAGAGCTGAGATGGAAGGAGCCTGGGTCCCTATGTCACCACCTGGAGGGCTCCCTGCCAAATACACTGGATTGTTGCGGGATTGAGAACCTTCTACTGGGGGCAGCTACTAAGATTTGGGGTTTCTCTTTTACTGTTGATGGCTGTCCTAAGTACCCTCCAAAGGAATAACATTTTCTGATCTTTCAAGCACATGACACTCTAACAGCCTTGAAGCATCCATCTCTATTATCTGATCACTATATGTGGACCACTCTAGGTGATGTGAAGAATCCAACATTCTGTGTGGCTGTCCCCAAGGATATATACCCTGGAAAGAGAAACGTTTGGACGAACAACATATAACTTAGTACGTTTCAGGACCATCACAATTAGGAAGTGGATGGCCACACTAAGTTAAGCTGTGATCACACTCAACACTCCATAATCCTGCCTGCCTCACACAGCTATTTTTAGAAGCCAGGATAACCAATTTTATGTCTTGCTTATGACATACGGTTGACTTATTCCGGCAACCATTAATCTTGTTCAGCTTTGACCTTGTGCCTTGAAACAAGAGTATAAGTTGATAAACGCTATCTGAGGGCCACAATCAGCAAACTACAGTATAAAGTGCTTAAATATATCCCATTGCTTTTATTGGCCTATATCAAGAAAATCAGGTGATGGACTAGGTGAATTTGAATACATTTTTATGGGCACTGGCGTTTAGAGGAAAGCGGAATGAATTTTGTTGTTAGTGGGTGTTTTTGGCCTTTGTCTGGTCTGCACCCTAGGAACAGGCTGGAGCACTTGGCGGGGAGTGAGAGTATCAGTCCCCATGGGCAGGACTGAGGTTCCTCCCTGCTCCCTATACTTCATTCCTACTGAGCCACCTGCCTGGTTGGGCAGAAAAATCCTGGGGTACTGTAGAATTAGTGGCAACTAAGGTAGGGCACAGAGAGGTTAGGTAAGTTATCCAAGGTCACACAGTAAGGGGCACATTTGGGATTTGAACCCCGGCAGCCTGGGTGTTGCACACAATCTCTTTGGCACTATAAGGCTATCACTATGTGACACTGCTCAGGGGAATGGTCTTCCAAAGGACCGCCTTTGTAAAGCTATCTACGACTCTCTCAGGCACATGGAGGTGGCCTTCTACTAAGAGGCCTGCCTTCTGCACATACTCCCACTCTGGCCACTGTCACATTGTACTGCAACTGTTTCTCTTTCCACCACCACATTCAGGTCGTACTGGCCCATAGGGCACCTAGGATAAGTCAAAGGTGATGAGACAAAGGTGGCCCTTCCTCAAGACATCTTGCTCCCATCTATTGGAATACTGTCATAATAAAGAGACAAATCAACAATATTTATGATTTGAATGGCACCCTCCAGGGTTGTGCAGTACACAACCTGCACAGCTGTATACAGTAATCTCTTGCCAGACCTTGAGTACCTGTTCCTTGAGGACAGTATTTTATTTTTCCATTTGGTGCCGCCAACTCCTAGCACAGTGTCAGGCATAAAATCAGGGGTGCCATTCTTGTTGACTTGCATTGCAAGTGTTGCTAGGTAACTCATCTCGGAAAGGCAGGTAGTTTCTGACGCTGCCTTATGAGATCAAGAGATGAGGCTGTAGTCTTCTTGTCTCATCATTGTTTTGTCCTGTCCTGCAGGTGGGGAAGCAGAGACGGCTGGTTCCTGGGCACCTTGTGTGAATCCCTTCCTCTTGATGAAGGGGAAAAGCTTTCAGAACTATCGTTTCCACTTAGGCTTTCATTCCGACTTCCCAATGCCTCCCCTCAGGTGAGGACTGGCAAAAGTATTAATACCCAAGAGATTTGTTTCTTTACTTTAGCCAATAACTTGTTTATACCAGGCGTCAAAAGTATTGACAAAAGCCCTTTCTAACTTGCATTTGCACAGTACGTGTCTCCCACTAAACACCAATGCCCACAGAAATAATCGGAAACGGGCAAAGATAACAGGGGACCCCATTCCCAGGTTGCTTTTAGGCCCACCAGAGGAAACTAACTGAATTAACTTCGCATCCCTGCAGCTAATTAAGATGTGGTCTCTCATCTTATAGATGAGTACATATTCAGTTATATGCTGTTCAGTACCTCCCTGGGGAGGGAGGGACCCTCCTTATAAACTGGGGTTCAAAGCCACAGGGAAAAGGAACCCCAGTCCTGTTTGGTCCAAAGGAGGTGAATGGCAGAGCTCTCCAGCCAAGCCCCACTGAGTCTCCTCTCCGTTGGTTTACCTCTCCTCTGGGTGGGTGTGTGTCCCCCAACTCTGAGCCAACATCTTCTGATTTTTTTCCAGTTTATCGAGGCGCCATAATTACAGATCATTAACAGAATGCCACCACTTCCATCACATTGGTACTTTATTTAAAATTGTGCCCACCCACTCTCCACGCCTCCCTGACCCACAGTCCAAACTAAGCAAGTTCTCCTCTGCAAAGCTTTCTTCAGGCCAACATTCAACTCTCTTCTCAATGTAATGGCAGATGGAAGTGACTAAACGTGCTCCAAAGACCCACAGTCACTCAATGCAACACAATGGCTTTCTATCAAAACACGGGGCAACATTTAATTCAAAATCCACACCATGCAATATTGACTTCCTTTTTAGGTAACGCACAGCCTAAGAAAAGTAACAGCAAGATCAAGGTATTTTCTACCCCAGTTTTGACAATCCAACTGCCTTTCCCTAATTTCTTTTAGATAGATTTGCTTTGCCCCTTCTTCTTGGAGAAAAGAAACATTAGAACTGACGGCTGCTAGTCTGAACTCTTTGTATTCACTGTGCCAAAGGGAAACTCTTGATCCCTATCGAGTCAGTGTCAAAAACAAGGTGAGAGCCAGCTGTAAGGAAGTTTATGGCAATTTAGACCCCACAGACTGACATTTTTAACTCAGTGTGCATGAAATTAACAACATACTATTTGCCGAGAACTCTGGTCTAGATAACTGTAACCTACCGAAAATGCATTTTTTTCACTGAGGCCTGAATAAATTAGCAGGGCTCTCCCCAGGTATTTCATGAGTGTGCTGGCATTTAAATGTCATCTCAGAAGGCTCAACAGGATTAGGTTGTTGAGATTGTTAATTAAGATCCTGAATCTCACTGGAATCCCCCTGAAGGAGGCCACTTGATCATCCTCACACACTGTACACCAAGGGTGCCATCAGATTTAAATCGACACGGTCCTTGTGTGTAAGGATCCATCATGGGACAGAAGCAAGTCACTGAGTAAGGAAGGGCCACCCTGAGAGAAAGACAAGTGTCCCTTACGTGGCATCCTTAGGCTGCGTAACCGTCTGTGGGTGGTGATTCTGTGCACCACGTTCAGCCCTGTGTGCCCCAACAACGGTAGCAATGACCCGTTCCCATGGTGGCTAGCATCACTGGGGTGTGTTTGAGCCCATCAAGTGGGACCATGTGAGGGAACCTAGCCCAGCAGCCCACGGCTGCTGGGGGCTCTGGGAAGCAAAGGACCAAGGCTAACAGGGCTTTTTCTTAGAACATGGGAAGCTTCAGGAAGGAGGAGGAGGCGTCAGTGGAGTCAGGCCTTGGAGACTGGCCCATTTTGAACTCTTTCCCTTGCCTGCTTCCATCTCCGACAGTCCTACCAGCTCTTCCTCCAAAACGGTTCAAACACACCCACTTCTCTGAGGCTCGGTATAGATGCTTGCTGCCAGCCTCGCCTCTTGGCCCCGTTGTGGCTGTGTCAGGCCGTTCCTCTGAGGCCTTTGGGGACCCCTACAGTCCCAAGCATGAGGCCAATGGCTTCCAACTACCAACTAACCAACTACAATGGCCCCTCTGGATGTTCAGATCGACTTAAGCATGCAAACACCAGAGACGTTTAAAAAACAGAAACGAAGCCTATATTCGGTGTACATTCCCAAAGAGCTAAGAGCAATGGCCTGTCCTCCTCAGGGCCCAGCCCTGAGCCAAGGCCGAGGGTGGAGAGGCTGTAACTGAGGAGGTAGGAATGAGGCCCCCTGCTCAGGGTTTGGCCCTGTGGGTCCCCATTTTGCTGCATGCTTTGCTCTCAAAGAGGATGCCCGGAGGCGTCAGGTGGGCCCCTCACAGACATGTGTGAAGTTTTCTGATTTAGGACCACAAAGACCACTTTGGAGCCAAATCCTACTGACCCTACAAATTCTAAATATCAATATGTCATTTGTTTCTATTTTTAGGGTGAGAAAAATCATATAGGTAGGAAAAGCCTCTCTATCAGAGGGGTTCCTACTTTACCTTTAGTAAATCCCAACTGCGTTAGATAATCACAAACAGAACTTCTAGAAACAACCTTTGTTCCTTCCCAAGCTCAGCTCTGGACTATTCCAATTTTGCCAGCCACTGTCCTTCAGAGGACACTATCCAGCCTGATAACTGTGCTGCACACCGTCCTTGGCCATTCTGACCTCCGCTCAATACCCCCCACCACCCCCACTTTGTGGATTTAAATTCCCCTTGACGCAGAGGACCCCCTCCTCCAGGACACCTGGACAACTGCCCTCCTGCAAAGAGCTTTCCCTCCCCCAGAACAGGAGGAAGAGCCCCCAGGACAGGTGTGAAGGAGGCTGCATTTGGCTCATCACCGACTTGTTTTCAAGCCACAGACAGACACCCAAATAGCTCCAGGCTGCGAAGGCTCTATCAGCCACAGATGGTGTGGCTCCACATGGTGACTCAGGGCCTCCTCCCCGGGCCACCCAGCCAGGAGAAGCCAGCCCGGCAGGAGCAGGAGGCACTGGGCACAGAGGGAGGCTAATTTTCTGTGGCATTCTGGGAACAGCTACCTCTGCATTGCAAATGTAAAGTTCGAGTTCTCTACTGTGACCCTCCAACCTCAGAGCAACGGAAACGCTGGTGTGAAGCCGCACAGCGAAAGGGGCGGAGCGTTCCCCCTTTTCTATGACGCTTCTCTCTATGAAGCTTTGTAAACAGCCCAGACTCAGAGATGAACATGTATACTTTCTACCTGTGGTTTCTGACCAGACTAAGAGAAAATGCCGTGAGTGCCTGGAAGTCAGGAATTGGAGGCTTGTCCAGTTACGAGTTTCTGGGGCAGCACAGTGTCTAGCAGAGAGATAGTGCCCTAGAACCCCACAAGCTATAGCAAGCCTCCAGTTCTCACCTAGACACTGGTAAAAAGAGGGTGTGGGGGAGAGGGGTGGGGAGCACCACGAGAAGAGAGGTGATGACAGATCCTAGAAGGCATTCAAATGCCCCCATTCAATCACCAATATGGCATCACAACTCAACAGGCTGCTGCACAGACAAGACGCACTCGGACTACCAAAGAACAGAGAAATGAAAAAGTAGAATACAAAATCATGCATGCTCTGTATGAAACCTGCCCAGTCACCCACCAAGAGCTACAGATGCCCTGGAAGTAAACTGACTATTACAACAAAGCAGTGGTGGACGTATTTTTAAATACAACATGACGTTGTAGGATGATGCAAAAAGTCACATTCTTGGGTTTGGTCCCCATTCCTTTCCATGTGATTCCTCCACACTAGTCTTTGATTTTTTTTTTTTTGAAGATTTTTATTGGGGAATTGGGGAAGGGGAACAGACAAGTTTCTGTCCTTTGATTCTTCAGCCTAGTTGCGGAGGACGTTGCTTCACTGGCCCATGTTGGTATCATCATTGTGCTCTTCCTGGATGAGGTAGGTTGGTTGCCGGTCTCTAGATGGTCGCTCACCGCAGCTATTGGCAGCTCACACCGGCTGCCAGCCGCTCACTGTAGCCTATGGCAGCCCACTGCAGCAGGGGCTACAGCTATGCCATCCCGGGGACTCACAGCAGCCCAGCTCCAAGTGGAGCTGTTGTTCACCATCTTAGCTGTAGAGGGCAGTGTCACTGGCCCTCATATGTGGGATCCGAACCAGGGCTGCTGGCGTCCCAAGCCAGATCTTAAAACCAACACGCCACTCGGCTGGCCCTGGTCTTTGATTTTTAAAATTTATCCTTTTACACCATGGCCCACAAAGGATGCACGAGAGCACTTGGAGCTTGCCCAACCTCATCATTTCATTCAAATGAAAATATACGTAAGTCTCAGTCTAACCACTGGCAAATGAAAAACCCAAACGCGCAGCTGTGGCTACCCTGACCTGGTGACGCAAGCAATCCACACCAAACTAAATTGACAGTGAAGCTACATTAACGGTGATTCGCTTATAAATGAAAAGCAACAGTAGCAGCCATTAACTGGGACCATCTCAGACAGTAAACAGAACGTGCACTCATAAAGCATGCTTCCTCCAAGTCAAGAAAAGTCCGACCCTCTACGCATATATGTGTGCAGTCGGAACTGGGCAGTATTTCCAGTGGCTGAGTGGAATCCAGGCTTCTTACAGAATGCTGACTTAGGGCCCTCGAAATCTAGAAACTCACTAATTTTAGTTTACAAATAGAAAGTCTTAGCAAAGCAACCTCTGAGAGCTAACCCTGAGCAATTTTTGCAAATGAAATTTTTGGAGCTAGTCATAGGTACATCATTTGCCCACAAGCACCAGAAAGGGTTTTGTTGCTGTTGTTTCCTAATTGGCCCTGGCCTGTCAGGAGGCCCCATAAATCTTCTAGTTAAGCTGCAGACCCTGATCTGAGACTCACATTTGCATCACAGCATTGTTCTGGGCAGTGGGGTGGGGAGGCGTGGCTTCCACTCATGCCAACATGGCACAGCCAAGATTGACCCTTAACCCAAGAAACCCGAACCCCCCTAACCCCCAAGTCAGGCAGAAACAGTTGTAAGGGTCTGACAAAAAGATGCATCCACGTTTCCTCACCACTTCTAAAAAGAAGATAACAATTGATAAACCTATCTGGGGTCAAGTTCAGAGCTTGCCACTCACACTCTTCCCCATCTACCTGCACCCCTTTGTTTTTTCTGCCCTTTCCCCCTCCACTTCAGCCACTCAGGCTGTCTGGCATTTAAGTGGGTAGGTTATCCCACAGATCAAGTCTCATGGCATCTCTTAATTGATACCTTGCTTTCTTTGGGTACAAGAGGCCAGGAAATTTGCCCCAAAGCAGAAGAGCCTGGAATGATGGAGTACAATTGACTTTCTTTCTCACTCTACCCCTCATTTAAAATTTAATATTCACGGAGACCAGGAAAATGGCTTTGCTGATGTCCTACACAATTTGTGTAGTAAGTGGCTATTTGTGGCTCAAAGTAGTTTTAAAAGTTATATAAAGAATAGTCTGAATCTCTAGTGAAATAACATCACCTGGTCCTAGTTTCCTTTATGATAGTTTTGAACAAAATTTTATGCAGGATTACAGTAAAAATAATTACAGTAAAAATAATAGTACAGTTGTAGCAATTTCCCATCTAAATCACCATTTTTAACTGCTTGCAGAAGTCTATGTTTCTTCTGTGTTTTATTTTATTTTATTTTATTTTTTGAAGGCAGTGTCACTGGCCCTCATATGTGGGACCCGAACCAGGGCCGCCAGCTTCCCAAGCCAGCGCCTAACCACCGTGCCACTCAGCCAGCCCTCTTCTGTGTTTTAAAAACATTGCAGATAGATATGATTTCCCCAACACTAAGGAAAACATTCTAATTTATAAAGAGAGAGGGAGAGAGAGAGAAAATGACAAGCACCAAACTGTGAGAATTAAAGATAAGGGAAAACTAGCGGCCACGGCCGTGTTCCTATTAAGGGTTTGTCTTGGATGGAACTAGATAGACGCCATGGCTGTTCCCTTCGCACCTGAGCCAGCTCCAACTTCAGACAGCGAGCATTCACACGGGGCAAGCTCCCTGTGCCTTAATGCTACAGGAGCCACTTGGTACAACATCAGAAACTCCTGGAACCTCCAAGCATCCTTGCTCCTCAGAGACCTTCAGAGTGGGCGTTGTTCACCAAGAGTTTGGATTCTATGCATGAAATGAAACTCAACCCTAACTGATCGTTTCTCCCTCCTACTCTTTGCCACGACTCCACACCAACACAGAGGGCTTTGCAATTCCATCGTTACAGCACCTGGGTGCCCAGCTACCCTTCAGTGGGTGGTTCTGAAAGTGAACTCTGGCTAAACAGTAGGGCACACAAAGCAACCCACAAATCCTAACTGTTCCATTGTTGGAGGGTTCATCAGTAACAAGGCCACTGCCAGCTACCACCCAGGGACGAGGAGCTGTCACCCGATATATATATATTAAGGTGCTGTTTGTGATGGACTCAAATAGACCCATCAGGGTCTGGACACCCAGAGGCAAGTGACAAGCAGCGGGGACATGGGGATGAAATCAAGCAACCCTGACAAAATCCAGGGACTCGGGAGAAAAGGAAGAAAATCTTCTACTATTGTCTTTTCTTTCAATAATCCTAAAATTACAAATGAGAAGATAACCATCGAATATATTGTTTAGAACAAGACATGCTAGTTTTCTACACACTAATCTCTAAATCCAAAAATCCTGCCTTACCTATAGAAAACTATACTACAAAGAGTGTCTGATAATGTTGAAAGAGAAGGGTCAATAAAATTGATAGGTCAGTGGAGAGGAGCAGGAGGAAAGGGCTGTTTGAGAAAGGGGCCTTCCGGAGTGTCCTATATGCGGACAGAGCTGGTGGTGATGGCTCGGCCTGGGCTGTGGGCTCCATGGGAGGAGTGGGCAAGAGGCAGAAAGTGGAGCTGGGGTCAGAAGAGCTGTTCTCACTTGGGGTCTCTCACGCAGTTGCAGTCACGTATTGGCTGAAATTGCTGTCATCTGAAGGCTCGACCGGGATGGATGACCGCAATGGTGCACACACATGGCTGGTGGTAGATGCTGGCCATCAGCTGGGAGCCCAGCTGGAACTGCCAAGTGGACCATCTCCAACACCACATGGGCTTCTCAGAACATGGCAGCTGGGTTCTGAGAGGGTGAGTCCTACGAGATGTAGACGAAAGCTGCAAGAATTTTATGATCTATTCTAAAAAGTCCAGAATGTCTCTGTTCAAGAAAGGCCAGCGCAGGTTCAAGGGGAGGGGGCTTGATAGGGGAGTGGAAGGGTCACACTGCGGAAGAGCACGTGGGACAGGAGATACTGTGGTTTCCAAAAATGGCCACAACAATCACCTATACCTGTCATGTACCACATACTACTAATTTAGGCACCTGGGAATGGAGGGGTATAGACAGTGGTGAATCAGACAGGCAGACTCTCCATATGGAGCTTACTGCCTGTAGCAATGTGGTAATGGGTCCTCAGACAGGCTTTGGGGAAAGCAGAGTTCAAGGTGGTAAGGATCCACATCGGGACCCTGGCTCCTGATCACAGGGCACAAGAGTTGATCTGGGACAAGCAAAACCTAATTGCTGCTTTTTTAGAGCTTGATGGGAACAGCAAATGTCTCTTGCACTCCAACCTCTCTATCTACTCCATTCCCATGGATGACAGACATGCATGGCTAGCTGTCCCCCAATGACTGTGGCTCTCTCTTCCAGTGTAGAGCTGTTGCTGAGAAGTAACTGTCCAGCCAGGGACACTTCCGAGCCCCCCTTGCATTTCGATGGAGCATGTGACCAGCTCTCTCCCTGGTGTAAGTGATGTGTGCCCTTCCAGAACAAGATTGTCATGCATCAGACATGTGTATTCCACCCTTTTCTTTCCCCATTTGCTGGATGAATGTACAAGACTGAGCTCTAGAGAGACAGAGCCATAGATGGAAGGAGCCTGGGTCCCTGAATGACCATGCGGAAAAAACTCCACCAGCCAGGAACACACCCTGGGGTGTAATATAGTGAAAAGTAAATCTTTATTGTACTAAGACGCTGAAATAGGAGGGTCTGCTATGCTGGCTACAGCCTACCTAATACTACACCACCTCCTAATCACAGTCAACTCAAGGTCCCTAAAGTAGGAATTGTAGTTTTCCCTGGCAGACCTATATTACTTTTGTAAAAAGGCACTGGCAGGCCTGTCTGGTGACAGTGCAATGATACAGATGGGTCCAGGAAGGCGTGTGGGGCCTGCAGAGGAGCCCCCAACCCAGTCTGGGGCAGGGCACAGAGTACGTCTACGGAGGATGTTTTATCCTTTTGTGACTGTTCTCATTTCAGATTTATGGCGGAGAAAGAATTCAAGTTTCAGAAAACATTTTAAGAAAATATTTTGTCAGGTCTTAGGGAAAAAATGAATTGGAGGGAGAGCCATGCTTTAACTAGGGAGGAGGGGGTTAAAATTAAGGCAAAAATGTTTAAGAGTGTTTAAAAATATCTAAATGTAATAGCAGCTGACAGGCTGATGAAACCGAGTAGGAGGCCAGGAAGAGGTCTTGTTTGGCAGGAGCTGTGCCCTCTCTGCTCCGGGGAAGGTGAGATGGCGTGGGCATGCCTTGGCGTGAACAGAGAGTAATGTGCTCTCTCTGCGAGGGAGAGAGAAAACTGTCAACCTGGGCTGTGAGACCAGTGGGGACGGCAGTGGGGATGCCTCAGGCTGAGGAGTCACAGGCTCAAGGGAAGCAAGGACGATCTGGGACGAGGGAGGAGAGAAGGGGCAGGGAGAGACACGATGCAAGGACTCTGCCAAGGGGCTGGGTGAAGAGAAAGCCCAAAATACCTCTGCAGAGGGACCAGTTGGCATCAGATCAACTGAGCAGAAGAGGTGAGTTAATAAACCAGACAAGAGTGGGAGAAAACAAGTTGAAGAGGATACTTGGGACTATGACTCGGCAGGGACCACAGGAGCCCAAGGTGAGGGGAGATTTGAGCAGCAAAGTTCAGGAGCCCAGGGAGGGCACAGGAAATGCGAGCTTGCTAATGAGGCAGTGGGGCCTCTGGTGGCTGAGCGGGCAAGAGCACGAGCTGGGCCCAGGGGAGAGGCTCTGCCTCCCAGTTGCTGAGCTGTGTGGGCTAGGGTAGACCATGTGATTTCCAGAACCATCACCTTGAGCTGAAACTGACGCCCCAGTTGGGCAAATGAGCAAGGACACCTCTGATGTCCCCTTTCCTCCTCCTCTTAGGTGCCAAGAGGGAAACGGGAAGCATAGCATCCCCGCCCCACAGCTACACAAGTGTGGACATTAAGTGGCTTGTGAGCCAAGAGAGAGGGGCCATCGGCTAAAGACCAGCCCTGAGGAAGTGTCCCCAACCAATGCCTGTGCGCTTTCTTCAAATGAAAAGATATTTGGAAGTCAGCCATCAGGAGTTTCAAAGAACCAAAGAGGACATGGAACCCCAGCCTGCCCACCAGGAGCCACAGAGCTGCCAGCCTCACTACTGAGTTCCAAGGAATACCACCTCACATGACAGGGACACCCCTTCAGCATCTCCGTTATACTCTAGACCTAAAACTCACACACACAGGTCCTGCTGAGGTCTAAGGTTTTATCAAGGTCAACAATAGAGGAACACAGGACAGGAATGGGGCCCCAAGGGAGTCTGGGAGTGTCAGCCTCAGGTGTAGGAAATAAAGGGGTGCACTGTGCACAAAAAGTTTAAAAACAGTATGGCGGTTCCTCAAAAAATCAAACACAGCATTGCGATTTGGTCCAGTAATTCCACTTCCAGGTTTATACCCCAAAGAACTGAAAACAGGGTCTCCAACAGATATTTGCTTACCCGCGTTCATAGCAGCATCAGTCACAAGAGGTCAAAGCAACCCAAGTTCCATCTGCAGATGAATGGAAAAACACCACAATGTGGTGCATGCATGCAATGGAATATTATACAGCCTTAAAAAGGAATGAAGTTTGACACCGGCTACTACACAGATGAACCCTGAACACATTGTGCTAAGTGAAAGAGGCCAGTCAAAAAATCCCAAATATTATATGATTCCACTTATGTGAGGTTTCTAGAGCAGTCAAATTCATAGAGACAGAAAGTAGCATGGGGGTTGCCAGGGGCTGTGAGGAGTGGGAAATGGGAAGTTACTGTTTAATGAATATGGGGCTCCACTTTGGGAAGATGGAAAAGTTCTGGAGGTAGACGGTGGGGATGTTTGTACAACAATGTGAATGTACTTAATGCCACTGAACTGTATACTTAAGCCTGGTTAAAATCCATAAATTTGATGTTATGTACATTTCCCACAATAAAAAATAATAAAAATTGGATGACTTACGGTCACCACAGGCCAGCAATGTTAAACAACACCAGTGATAAAAATACTCCTCTCCAAAGAGAGACCACACTCCCTGAGCCCCTGTCCTGCTGCCCCCCAGTACCCCCAAAGCCCCTGCTGTTTCATTTACTCCCTCAGACCCTGTAGAACAGGACACTGGCAGAAGTGGGTCTACAGGACTGAAGACCTGAAGACAGATTCACACAGGGGCCCCGGTGAGAGTTGGGCTGGCTGTCGGAGGCTCTTCAATGTCAGGCTTGAAGTACATTTGTGCTCACAGATGCCTCGAGAACATATTTTTACACCTATAGAAACCCCATCCCAAATCTCCCCACCATGGACCACCCCAAATTTCAGCACATGCAGGAGCTGAGCCTCACTGGCAGTGTCACAGGCCAGCACCCCGGGCCAGGGTCAGGCAAATTACCCTGCACAGAAGGCCTCATTCTGCTCAGATAATCTGCTTCTACGTCAAGCACAGATCAATGGGAACGTGAAACGAACCCCAGCAGGTTGAGCTTGGGCTGTGAACTACATTCTTCTTTGACTTTTGCTGGTTTAACTGCCTTTGGTGGGGGAGTTAGGGGAGAATGAGGTTGGCTTTAAATAATACTTATTCTGGTTAAAGCAGGAACCATGCATCATTTGAGAGCTTAACATGTGCCAGGAACTATGCTAAAAAAGCGACTGCATCCCCCAAGAAAGTAGAGTCCATGGGGCACAGTCTATCTTGCCCACAGCAGGATCCCTGGCACCTCACTAGTTGTAGATCCTCAAGGGAAATCATAAAAGGAAGGAAAGTCAAGTGCTTTGTGTGCTTGTGCTTTCGGATAATCTGTACGGCGACCCTTCAGGAGGCGGGTCTGATGGCATTTCACAGCTGAGAAACGTCACACACAGAGCTCAGTTGACTTGCCCCAGGTTACAGGAGTCGAGCCCCTCTCTCTTCCCAGCACCACTCCAGTGCTTGTCACAGCGTTCCAGGCCACACATCACCCAGAGAGCTGCCTTGCCTCCCAAAGGCTGCCTTGTCTCCCACTGAACTAGAAACATCTATTGGAGGGGAAAAGATAAAATCATTATGGGAAGCACACCTACTTTTAGGATCCCAAGAGTGGGGATTTGGAGTCTGGAAATCCCCTCTGATCTCACAGTTCTTTTAGATGCTCCCCCCCCCCCCCAATCAGTGCAGGACCCAGCACCCTCAGTAGATGGGATCTAAGCATCCAAAACCCGGCCACCTAGAAGTCCTTTCTCCTATGTAACTGCTCCCCTGTGCTGTCCTGTCACAGAGGCAGATGCGCAGCCCCCTTACCTCTCCCCATGTATCCTGGGAGGTGGGACATCAAGCTCAAGAAGAGCATGGGGGGCTGGGAGGAAGAGATATGGGACGGGCAGACACTGTCCTTGAGATACTGCAGCTCAGGCTAACTAGGAGACAGAGCAGAACCCAGAGCACATGGTCCCAGCTCACCTAGGACCTGTGACAAGGGCCCATCCCTGTTCCCAAGCAGCAGTGGAAGTGCAGCCATCATTCAGAAGCCCTGGGTGTGTGCATCTTATGGGGCTGTGTGACCTTGCCTCCAGCTGAGCTTGTTTCCCCTCTTTGGGGCTAGGAACTACCTGGCAGACCCCCCTGCCTATCTTGTTAGACACAGCCCCTGGGGGCTGGGAGGCTCAGTGTTGTAGCAGAGATACCAAGGGTTGAGGCGCATTCAAGTTGGGCAGGCTCAATCGGATGGTAACTCCAGCAAAGGAGCAGCAGCCCGCACTTACTAACCGCTTGCTGTTTGTCAGGCACCGTTCTAACTCTCACGTATCGCTCCCTTTATTGCTCAGGACCACTATATGGGCTAGCACATCTTAGGTGCTATCCTAATTACACTATCCCATCACACTGCAGATGGGGAAATGGAGGTGCAGAGAGGGTAGGTTACTCACCTGAAATCACACAGCTAGCATGCGGAAGAGCCAGGATGGACACCCTGGCAGCGTGTCTCATCAAGCTCAGTCTCCTAAATATTACTCTCCTCTTAGCAGATGGGCATGGGGGTGGAGGTAGAGAGAAGCCAGATCCTTTCTTTCTTTGCATCCTGCCAATGGGTCACTTAGTAACCATCCCCCTATAAACTGCCTTCTGAACTCAAAGGGTAGGAACCTACCCCAGCTGGTAGATTCATGTCCATTGCTATCCCCATAGCCCCCAAAATGAGGAAATGCCCCCAGTGACAATCCACACCGAGAGTAGCCATTGCCCATTGCCATGAGAGTGCTCTCAACTCCCCACGCCCCCACCACCATTTGACTCCAACTTCCCTTCCCAAGCTTGTCCCCTCGCCCTCCGTAGGTCCCACTCCGGCCCAGCTACAGTCCCCACTCCCCCACCCCCGCCATTTCTGAGTGAACTGCTTCTGTGTCCCTTTGTTTATCATGCCCCTCACCCTGGGCTGCCTTTCCCCAGTCCCAGTTAACCCCTATTTAAAGCCTCAGTGACAAAATGACGGTTGCCAGATAGGAGGTGGGGTGGGGGATGAATGAAAAAAGTGAAGGGATTAAGAAGTACAAACTGCCAGTTATAAAAATTGTTACAGAGAATGTGAAGAACAGCACAGGGAATATAGTCACTAATATTGTAATAACTATGTATGGTACCAGATGGGTACCAGACTTATGAGAGGATTACTTCATAAATTACATGAATGTCTAATCACAATGTTGTACACCTGAAGCTAAAGTTGTATGTCAATTGTATTTGAAAAATTAAAAAA
Source organism: Aselliscus stoliczkanus (assembly GCA_033961575.1). Classification (NCBI taxonomy): domain Eukaryota; kingdom Metazoa; phylum Chordata; class Mammalia; order Chiroptera; family Hipposideridae; genus Aselliscus; species Aselliscus stoliczkanus. Next base: position 151,477,313 of record CM066732.1, on the reverse strand, counting down.
TAAGTAAAAAATAAAAATAAAGCCTTAGTGTCTTTCAAGGCCTACCCAGAATGCTACTTCCTCCAGGAAGCCACCCAGGATTGACCTGCTGGGACTCTGAACTATAGCCCTTTCCTAGAGCCCTGGGACCCTTCTCCTTGTCCTTATACCTAATTTACAGCAGTTTTCTTGAAGGCAGTGTTATCTAGTTTAATTTTATATCACCCCCTCCCCAGCACAGGTACAGAGTACACATATTGATAATGTTTTTTAGAAATCAGAATTGACCTTAGAACTCCTTCTCCACTAAACTTCCCTAAAAAAGCATCAGCTCTAAAATGTGATTAGGCTCTATTGTATATAGCCACTCTTTGGTCTTGATAAATGCAGCCCTGAAATATAAAGTACATTTTGATTACAGAAAAAGAGGCTAAAACCTCTGCCCAAAGTGGCCTGTCATTTTCCTTTCTTATGCTGATAATTTCCAACATTACTTTACCCGAAAAGCTCTGACCGCTGGGCTCTTCTGAGGAACTGCGGAGTGTATTTATTCCATGCTTGAGATGGGAGAAAAAACACGGGTTGAGACAGACAGAAATATTCACAGTGCCCAAGTGGTGATCAAAAATTCATTTTTCTTTGTGTTTACTCGGTTCATTTCTCATCTGAGTCAAGCTGGAGTCATTACACGGTTTGTACCAGACCAATGCCGGCTTACATTTCAGAGCCACTCTGCCCTCCACCGGAAGCCTGATCTCCTGCAGTTGTGTGTGGGGTCCAGCCAGGCACAGCACTGGGCCACACTGGAGATTTGACAAGGTGGGTGGTGGACAAAGAAAGTGCATCGTTAGGACAGGGACCGGATGTCTGGGTGTCTGGGACATGGCCTTCCCCTCCGGCATTACCATTCAGTCATTCACAAACACGAATGAATGTGTGCAGGGCACGATGCCGGGTAGGGGGAATGACTCCCATGGTTGATATAATCTGTGCCCCAGGAGGCCCCCCGTCCAGCAGGGAGGCCACCTGGGAAACACACACACTGTCATGCCCAGGGCCTGTGCAGCCAGGGTGGGGTTTAGTGCATGGGAACAGAGGAGAGGAGAAAGCAGTCTGTGCTGCCCAGAGAGCCTGTGGACAATGTTCCAGAACAGGGGGGACCAAGCTGCATCTGAACGCCTCCGTGGGTGTGTGTCTGGACACAGAGAAGGAGGGGAGCGGGCACGTGCAAAGCCTCCACACTCAGGGCGATTTGTCTTCCATCCCTGCACCTGCGTGGCTGCCTTCCCTGGCTTGTCAATTCCACAACCCAATGCCATTTGTCTTGGTGTCCTCCAGGGCCTATGCAAGGGATGTGCAGTGGGCAGGGGCACAGAGAAAGTCTTACATGCAAGCTTCCAGCTCAGACTGGGCCTTCCATAAATGTTAGGGCTCTCCCTCTGCCCTGAGGATTCCCGGGGTCTTTATGTGTGAAAGTGACAAGAACATATCTGCTGGTTAGCAAGATCACTGGGAGGTGATATGAAGGACAGTGTAGGGAGTGAGACAGACAGGAAGACTACTGCAGTAATCCAAGCAAGGCCGTCAAGTGCCCAGTCTACCCGAGTGGGTGAAGAAACTGTGACTGAGATTAGCCAATGGCCCCACTGCTAATAAGAGACATGGCCTGTGATACAGGTTTTCTGACTCTGAATCCAGTGCTCATCATACCTTACAAAGAGGCTCTGTGGCCTAGAGGAGATGCACTTCCTGTACCTGCCACTAGAGGGCAGAGCGCCCAAGGCAGGACCCTCTGAGCCACAGCATCAAGAAACAGCCCCCCGGCCACTGCTGGTGCACAGGGTTCTCTAAGAATTGCTCCAGGACTGATGTATAGGACTGACCGATTCCTTTGTTTCCAGGTAGGGTCAGGTGGTCAACGCATGACCTCCTGAAGTGGTGGCTTGACCCTGCATCCCCCCGCCATTCCTGCTCTAACAACAATCACCGGAAGATACGTTTTACTTCCCTCAGCTTCTGCTTCTACCTACCTCATAGGTTTGTTTAGCAGATTCAATGATTCAAGAGATATTGTACCTAAAAGAGTCCAACCTGGAAGCTTAATAGTAGCAAACACACGTTGAGCACTCCTTATGAGCCAGGCAAAGTTCTCAGCACTTTACATATATCAACACATTTAATCCTCACCGTGATGGTGAGGCAGGGACTATAATTATCCCCATTTAATAGATGGGGAAACTGAGGCTCAGAGGGTAACTACTTTGCCTGAGGTCGAGCTAGTAAGTTATAGAGCCAGGCTGGTCTGACTCCGGAACCAGAAGGTCTTATTTTTTATATGATTTGATTTTTTTTTTTTTTACAAGCCAGAGTATTTAAACCACTGGATCCTGAATGATTCCAAAGATTCAGCCATATTGAGACCCAGGAAGAGTGTTCCAGAAAGTGGGAACAGCAAGTACAAAGGCCCTGAGGCAGGGAGGGGGGGTTAAGAGGACTCACAGGAGAACGAGTGCAGATTTTCAGCTAGGGATTTGACCGATACACGTCAAATAATAGACAAGATGTGAACTGACACCATAAGACAAAATGTCTTTTAAGAGCTTACATGCATTTTTAATTTACCTATCTTGGGTTTTCTACAGATTTCTGAAAGGAGGCAAATTAAAGAATCCACATGACTGCCTACAATAGGAGCTCTCAGCCTTAGAATCACTTGGTAGCTTAAAGATCCTGGTGCCTAAGCCACACCCAAGTACATCGTAATGTAGGGAAAGAAGGGGAACCTGGGAAGTTTAAAAAAATTTAAAGGTCCCCACATGATTCCAATGGGCAGATATGGTTGAGAATCACTAGCCTAAAAGGATAAAAAAAACAAAAAACGAAGCAAAATAATATTAAATAACTGAAAAGTAAAAATACTGCAAATGCAACTGAAAATTCCTTAGTGATCATCAGGCTGTGTGTGTGGCTCAGTGGGCACCTCTGCCATCCCACCTTCGAGTCCACCCATTCCTGACTTCGCGCACAGCCTCCCAGGGCTGTTTTCATCTGAACCCTCACCACAGGCTCCATAGGAAGGAGCACTTCCCTTTATACACAAGAGACAACTGAGGCTTAGAGGGGTCACTTCCCTTGTCTGTGGTCACCGGCTCACAAACGGTAGCACCTGGAGTCCAACCTGAGTCCTCTGTGCCCCCACAGCCTTTGTCCTGCCCACCTGGCACCCAGCCTGGCCCCCTCTGCCAGGCAGAGGAACAGACTCGCCTGCAGGTTGAGTTCTGGGCACTGTGTGACCCCGGGCAGGGGCCCACGTTCCTTCTGGAGCTGATAAACTGCACCTGCCTCAAAAGTGGAGTCCCACAAGGGCAGCGATTCCACAGCTGTTCACATGAAGGCCCAGAGTTTGAGAAAAGCAGTACCTCCTGCTGAGTGTTCAGAGCAGCCCCACTGGTGTGGGGTGGGCTAGAAACAGTAACAGGTATCAGGGGCTCGGCGGCTGACAGTGTCTGCTCAGACACCTGCTCTTGCCCAGCACACGGCCATCTTGCACTCCTCTGACCCTCGCCTGGGACCTCCTGGGGCTGAGGCCGCTATGGTGACATGCGGCTCCAAGTGGGGGCAGAACATGGCTTTCCCTGCCTGAGGCCAGGAAATGTAGCCAAGTGCCAACTCCCCACCCGCCTTCATAACTGCCCAAGCCCGAGGATTACAGGTTAGGAGGGATAAGTAAGCACCGTTGGCCACTTCCTAGGAAACTCACCCTGACCCTTTAAAGTCACCTCTCAAAGGAGCGCAGAGGGCACCGCTGGACGGCGAGGTGTGGCATCCTCTCTGCTCTCCATCACTGCCAGCCTGTGCTGCCTTCCATTGCAGACGACATACCGTTTGGCTCCAGGTGTCTGTGTCCCCCTACTGCAGCCTTTATGAGTTACTACCACACTCTGCCAGGCACCATTACAGGGAGAGAGCGAGTGGGGTGAAGTCCGTGCCCTCGAGCATGCGCTGGTGGGAGAGGGGCCTACCCCAGTAGTGCCACGTGACCCAGCTTCAGGGAGAGGTGAGCGCTGTGCAGAGGCGCAGCGGGGTGGGAAAGCGGCCACCACAGAGGGGAGACAGAGCACAGAGGCCTGGACAATGTTGGGGGGGCGCGTGTAAGAATCTTCACCACAGAGTGCCATCCCCTCCCCCAACCTAATCGCGAAACATTTTCTTCACCCCCAAATAAAACTCCCTGCCATTAACCAGTTACCTCCCACCATCATCCCTCTCCCCATAGCTCTTAACAATCTCCAATCTTCATTCTGTCTCTATGGATTTGTCTGTCCTGGACAGTTCAGGACATAAATAGAATCATACAATAAATGGCCTTTGGTGTCTGCCTTCTTCCACTTGGCACAATGTTTTCCAGGTTCCTCCACGCCATAGAATGTATCAGCGTGTCATTCCTTTTGGTGGCTGAGTAGTATTCCATTGTATGGACATACCACAATTTTGTTTTGTTATCATCAGTTGATGGGCATTTGGGTTCTTTCCACATTTGGCTACTATAAATTACACTGCTATGAATATTCGTGTACAAGTTTTTGTTTGAGCACCTGTTTCAATTATATTGGGTAGATACCTAAGAATAGAATTGCTGAGTCATATGGTAATTCTGTTTAATTTATTTAAGAACCTCCAGGCTGTTTTCCATAGCAGCTGTACCATTATATATTCCCACCTACAATGTATGACGGTTCCAGTTTCTCCACATCCTCCCCAATACTTGTTTCCTTCTATTTTTTTTTTTTTCAATCACGGCCATCCCAATGGGTCTGAAGGAGCCACTCTCAAACGCTCTCTTGATCAAACCCTCAATGAACCTTATTCTCAAGCTGCTCAGCCCACTGACTAAAGGGTTGAATTATACTTTATCCTACCAAACCCAGTCCCCACAAAAGAACGTGGTAAAAAGTTAAAGTGTTCAAGGGAACCTAATCATTGATTTAATTTCTCTCATTTCCCTGGTCTTATTATTAGAAGCTCTGGGGTAAGGGTGGACGGCGGATCATAACCTCATTTCTAATCAGATTTAGGTTATTGTTACTGCAGGCCAGCCAGCAACGACAAAAATGAATTCTATAATCTGTTGACATTTTGTTACTCAGAGGACTCAGGATCACATGCACATTTCAAAATTTAATAAAGCCAAAAGATAGGAACAAATGTTTAAAGAGAATTAAAGATCTATTAACAAAAATAGGGCAGGCAAGCCAATTGCAAAATACTGCACCCAATGTTTAAAGGTCCCCTAACTTTGTGGAATAGGAGGTTGAAACGTCCTATGTTTTAAGGCTCAATATAGAGAGAGTGCAAATTAAAATTCAGATGCAGCTCTCAGATGCTGAGCATAATGAGAAAATGTGACAACAGTCAGTGTTGCTGAGAGTTAAGGAAGGAAAGGTGGAGCTGGGATTGCTGTAAAGGACACACTCTTTCTGGAATGCCTGAGCTGTCTGCAAACCGGATGCAAGGTGCACGGTGCCTGCCTGGCAGATACCTGCCTATAGGAAAAGCTCTCTTTTATGGAGATTAGCAGGCCAGCGGGCAATGAAAAAATGTGACTTGACGCTCATACACATATACCCATGACCAGACAGAGTGGGGTCCTTTAAGGTAGTCTTGGGTTTGATCCTGGCCTGTCCCTCACTCTCTCAGGGGCCTCTGGGCCTCCCATCCTCCCTGGTCAGTAGGAAGCACACCACCTCCCCCACTGGAAGGAGACTGGGGTGTGATGCTCCTCCCACAGGAGTGGCCCTACTGACATTAATGCTCCGTTCCTTGCCTCCCAGGTATAAGCGCATTAAGCGCAGGACTGAAGGTGGCAAGGTGGCCCTGCCTGGCTTAGGAACAATGCGGTAAAAATCAGGCAGGGCCCAAATCATTCCTGTGGGTCCCTGAAACCACCCTTCCATCTCCAGGACCTGTACTCAGGGAAGAACAAAGGCAAATAACGTTCTGGGGTTCTCTCTGCATTTTGTCTGTGGCCTCCTTTCCTAAAAGGGGCAGAGGAGACCCAGGTCCGATGTGAATAAAGAATAAAAGCAGATCATTTCTCAGCTGCAATAATGGTATGCAATAACAGTGGTTATGTCATTTTTTAAAAAGCCTTTTAGAGATACACACTGAATTACTTAGGAATGACTTCCTATGATGTATGGAATTTTTTCCAGTTCTGGATCTAACCATTGCATTTGGTGGTCATGTGTTATTCCAGAATCGGACCAACTTTTTTCTGCTTGTCATTCACATCTTTGAAGTCTCTGTGTCAGTTTTTTACAGGCTATTCCACATATGGATCCATCTGTTTCCTCATGACTACATCCGTACTAAACATCCTGGCAAAAACACCCCATAGGTGATGCAAGGTCAACTTTCATCCTGGGAATATATGCCCACCCCCAACTTCCATCTCCCTCCCTGCAGAGTTGGTTGCCTCCAAATAGCTTTTCTTCTGTTTGTCTTGCAAAGTCAAGTCCCTCCTGAGAAGTGGGGCAATTCTTGGCCATTGGGGCTGCCCAGACACGCTGGGCATGTGGGTGAGGCTGGTGGCTGAAGGTGTCATTGTAGGGTGATCAGGCCGTTTCAGTGGGGACGTCTGGAGATCAGGTCTTTAGATCCCTTCTCTCGGGCTGACCAGAGTTCCCCCAAAAAAGAAAGACCTTTCCGATGTCCTCCAAGTGGGTACAGAACAGGACGACAATGTGTTGATAATTGAGTGGCGGAAGACAGCTATGATCTCCATCCAGCATATAAATCTCCTCTTAATCCCTTCTTTCCAGGGACCCTCAGTTTTACTCTCTCCAAAAAGCAAACCCTCCTTTTCTGCCACAGTTGGGGTGGCGGAGGGTAGTCTGTTTGTACTCACTGGGGGAGAGGAAAAGGGAGGACCCCCCAACTGCTTCCTTGACCTCCCACCGAGGCTTCTCTTTCCAGCCCACTGTCCCCCATTTGCAGGATAGCTTAATAGTTGCTGCCCATACTTCTGCTTCCCAACTTCCAAAATTTCTGATATTTTCTCCTTGTCTTTCTGGATTTTAGCTTTTCAAAAAACCCTTTTACTGGTCTTATACTGGGATTCTGGGAAGGAGTGAAGATGGTATCCACTATACCATTGATGGGGAGTCCATGTCCTTTTAACATCTGAATAACAGATCGAGTCACAAACCCATATATGGGAAATTCAGAGGGAACCCTTCCAGATATCCTCAAAGACTTAGGGAAAAAATTATCTAAAACTCCAAAATAAAGCAGGTGGATGTCTGCCATCTTTTGCACGTCACAGCGGAGCAGCGTGTAACAAGCCCTGCAAAGGGTCCTTTGACTCTTTGGGGGTGTCACTTTGATAATTTCCTTCTTGTTGTGGCTCAGACTTTATAAAGTTAGAGGTTAACTGGTTGGAAACGGATAAATTGCCACCTGTTTCTGTCTGGAGGGGAAAACAAAGAATCCCCAAGGTGGTGGCGGCTCTGCCCTGCAGGTTGTTGCCCATTTTGTATCTCCCTCAGGAATCAGATGCCAGCACCCTTTCACCAATGAGAGATGTCTGTCTCTTGTGTCATTCCTGGTACCAGCTTTGCCATCCTGCTGGCTCCCTCATTAATGAGTTAAATAAGTCTTTGACACATGCTGTCTGTCTACTTATACAAGAAAGATGTGTTTAACTTTTTCAGGAACATACTTTGACAGCTCTCCAAGTGCTTCTGTTTCTGAGTTTCTGCTTCTCTGCGGGGCTCTCATTCTCTACCCTGTGACGCGCAGGCAGCAAAAACGCTGGCCTTTCTCAGCTTTGCCCCACGTTGTGATGTCACTTCCTGTTTTCTGCTCTCCCCAGAGCACCCCAGCCCCCAAAGACCCTCGTGGGCACGTAGCGACTGAGGTCCAGAGGAACAGACTACAAACACCACCTGCAATGGAGCCTTACTCAGAGGCCCTGAGCTGCCCTGACCGCCCCTGTAGGATGGGCCACCTCTCTCCTTGAGCAGCTTGCCACCCCCTTTTTCCTGCTGTTTCTCTATGGCGTCTACCTTCTCCCTGCTGATATGCCTTCATCCTTGTTCCTTTCTCAGGCGGAGCATTTCAGCTCAGTACCTGAAATCTCATCATCTTCCAAACGAGGCTGGGGCCAACCCTAGGATAAGCAAAACTCCGATCTGTTCCGTTGATTTGGGAAAGGTGTGGGGTTAAGAGCACGTCTGGGGGTGGGGGTGGGATCCTGGCTCTGCACTTACTAACTGGGCAACTGTGCCTCGCTCTGCCTGGTGCGGTTCAGTGAGATAACCCCACGCACTCGTAGGACAGCCCCCAGCACATTGCAAGCGCTTGTAGCTCCTGGATGTGTGAGTCCCCATCTCTCCCTGTGAACAGCACAGAGTTGGGGCAGAAGTGATGGCTACACCCGTGCTTTCTCATGATCAAAGGCAGAGCTCCCAGCCTCTGTCTTAGCAAGTCCTCCAGTGTGCCTTTTCCTTTCTTCCTGCCACACCAGAAGGTGGTAAAGTGACCATGAGGACTCCTTAACAATTACTGGATGGTCCCTGGGCATCCACCCTGATCCCTTACTTCATTCCCGGGAACCTGTCACCTCAGAGCCAGATGGAAAGCTCATCCCTCAACCAAGCCAGGAAGGGGGCTTTGCAGAGTGGCCGGGAAGGCACTGAACCCAGAACGAGAGGCCGGGTCTCGTCCTGGCCAACTGCATACCAGCTGTGTGACCCTGGACAAGTTACTCAGGCTCTCTGAGCCTTGGGTTGAATAAGAAACGAAAGTAATCACTTCTTGCCTGCCTACACCAGGGTCGTTTTAAAAATCTGAAAACACCATGCTTGTGAAACCACACAGGAAAATATCAAGAGAGAACTATTACCAGCATTATCCTCATTATCCAGAGGGGTGATACCTATTATGTTTAACTTTTTTGTTGTTTAAAGAGTTTTCAGTCTTCAGACAGGTACTCAAGAGAGAGGGATAAAAGAAATACAAGCAGCAATGCTGGTTTTGGGAACCTCCACCCTTGACCTTCCCTAAAAATCAACATTGTCACCCAAGGGTAAGTCTTACACCAGACAGCAAGTTTAAAAGGAAACAGTGCCTGTGGCCTTTTGTCCAGTTTTGGCTTTATTTTTCACAGGAGTGGCAACTAGGTGTGCAGGAAAGGGCATGCATAAGTATGTCTGGCACACAGAGGCTGACGGGCGTGGGGGACACTGGAAGGTGAGGGCTGCAGTAACAGCTCATGGAAGGCGCCCACCAGCATCGATGTTTGTCCTTCAAACGAGTCCTGATGACATTCCCGCTGTTCCCAGCCCCAGTCAAGACATTCTAAGGGGAGGGCATCAGTTTAGGGCAAGGGGGTGCTACCCCGAGCTCTGAGATCCCGGGTAACTCTGATAAAAACTGACACTGTGTATATACAGTTGACCCTTGAACAACAAGGACATGAGGGTAGCCAACCCGCCCCCATACCATTGAGAATCTGCGTATAGCCTTTGACTCCCCCCAAAACATAACTATTCATAGCCGACTGTTGACTGGAAGCCTTACCGATAACATAAACAGCCGATTAACACATAGTTGGTATGCTCTATGTATCAGTTTCTATATTCTTACAATAAAGTGAGCGAGAGAAAAGAAAACATTATTAAGACAATCATAAGGATGAGAAAATAAATGACCAGGGGTCAGGGAGGGATAGAATGCCAGCGGGCATGAAGAAATTTGGGGGTGAAGGAAATTTCTACATCTAGATTACAGTGTGGTTATACCACTATACATAATTACCAAATTCTCAATCTGCCCACTAGAAATGAGTGAATTTCAGTGTATGTCAATTATACTATAATAGAGCTAAAAATTAAAAAGAATAGTTAATATACATGAAATTCCAAGGACTGTGGCTGACAAATCATGAGTAATCAATGAATATGAGCTGCTCTAAGACATCTGTGACCTGGTGGGGACCTCTGTGTCACGGACAAACCATGGGGATTTTTAAGGCCCTGGGAAGGCGAGGCTAGCTGGCTCAGTCCTTTATTGAGCTCCCTCTGAGCCTCAGGCCTTGGGGACAGAGGGGTGAATAGCTACAGTCCCACCTCATAGTGGGAAGAAGAATGCTGCCTACATGTCCTAGCTAAGATGTGTCATGTGGGAGAAGGTGGGGTCGGGCCTAGGAGGGAGGGAGAAGCACACACCAGTTCCCAGAGGGCCCAGGTTGTCCTCCTCATAAGTGCTGGGGTGCAGGGGAGTGGGGGTGCCAACCTAAGCCCTCCCAGGCCAGCCCATCCCGACACGTAGGCCTGGAGCCTGAGCTACAAGCCTATACAGAAGCTGGCTCCAAAAGGAGGGTCATTAAGACAACAACAAGCCTGAAGATGAATTGAGATGAACTCAAATATTTCCTGGGTGAGTACCAGCACAGGCCAGATGATGTGTTATGCACCAGCAGCCAAATGACAAGCAGGTGGTCACTCCCCTCAGGGAGCCCCCAAGCCAGGGCTGTGGGCAGACTGCAAGTTTGTCCATGTCCAGTGACCTGTCTGTACTGATGGAAGGAGGACCCGGTTCAGACTTCAGAGAATCCAGGAGGGTGCTATGAGGGACGTGCTACCTAAAGCTGGAAGGATTGGGAGGGTCAGGCAGAGGGAAGGGCTGGAGCAAGGCAGGGAAAAGTTCTCATAGGTAAGCAGACTGCTCGGACTCAGAGAGCAGGAGGCAGCTTCATTCAACAAATACTTATTAAACACCTGGTCTGTGCTGGGTACAGTTTGAGATTCTGTTGAATATACTTGTACTAAAGCAGGAGTCACAGCCATATTGATCACTAGTGCAGTTTGTCATCCACAGGGGGCAGATGGAGAAGCTCTGAGCTCATTTGGGTGATCAGGGATGAGAGATGTGGGAGGCCATCATGCAAAGACCAGGGAAGATGGTGCCTGGCCAAGGGAATGGCAAGTGTACATTCAAGTTTTTCCTTCCTTCCTACTTCTGGCCTCTTGCAACAAGGGTGGGGCCTCTGGAAGTGAGCAAAGGCTGTTTTCCGTTAGGCTGTGTGCTCCATCCAGTATCACCTCCTGGTACCCACAGCCACATCATCCTGTCTCCTCCCTATGCCCGCACAGGTATTGCTGTCTGTGTATACACTTGTGCATCCTGTGTGTTTATGGATAATGATTTGCGCTTTCAATGCCTCTTCCTTTTATCCCCCCAAAGGGTGGTGACCGTACCCCCTTTACTTTGTGGCTCTCCCCACCACTTCCTCTTGTCTTTCTCACCTGCCTCTGCCCCCAAGAGCCTAGCAGACAGCTCTGCCCAAAGAAGTCGGAGTTCACCCAAGGAGGTAGTGATGACCATCATGGATCATGGATTCAGTCCATTCTGGGAAGGTTTGGGACCATCACGTGGCAGCCACTGCACTGGCTGGGTGCCGGGTCGTGAGCTGAGGAGCTCAGAGCATATCTGGAAAGATAGCTAATCACGATAAGCTAATTATGTGACACAGTAATAATTCTAATCTAATTATGTTATGAAAGCAGCCGTGGGAAAACAAAAAGAATTAACTAACTCAGCCTGAGGGAGTCAGAAATGTTGTCCGTGGCGGGGGTGGAGGGTGGGGGGTGCTGTTTACATTGGGTGTTGGCGAATGAGGTTGAAGGCACCACATAGAAGGATGTGGGAAAGATACCACGCAGAGAGGAGACGGAAGTGCACAGGAAGCACGGAAAGCCCCAAGGGTGGCACAGTCAGGGGACACCACGTGGTTCGGGGGACTGCAAACCCACGCAGGCTGCGAGATGGAGCTGGGGCCATGCGTCCAGAGAGCCAGGGGCTCCAAACACCGGGCTGAGGAGGTTGTTCTTCATTCAGAGGGCAGTGAAGAATTCTGGAAATGTTATTCAAAGGAAGGATGTGGACAGTGAGAGCTTTCAGAAGGGCAATTTCTTGGCCACATGGAGAGCAAACCCTCAGGCACTGAATCCATACTGCTAACACAGTGCAAAGTCAAGTGCCTTAATCTTCTGAGGAGTGCTGGTCAGGCAGCAGCCACTGGCTGTGAGTTGGTGGCCAACTGACCCCAGCACACAGACCAGCCTTTGAATAGCATGCGGGAACACTTCCAGACTGAGAAGTCTGCACAGCAGTAACCCCCTGTGCCCATCTCCAGGCTCAGCCCCGAGCTGGCCTGCTCCGTCCTCATGTCCTGTAACTGTTACCTCTGTGACTCAGACAGGGATAGGCTCGCCCTCCAGCTAAGCAGTCTGTCTGATTCACGGTCTTCACGTCATGTGGGTGCAGCACCCATGAAATAGGGAGACAGTCAAATGTCTGAAAAATGTGAGGAATTTTCCCTTCCTTGGTTTTCTTCCTCTCTTCCTCTTTGTTATTACTTATGAAATCCACCAACACATTCTGAGTTTCATTAACGAGGGCTTGGCAAAGGCAGGAAGGACGCAGGCTAAGAGAAATCAGCGAGGCTGACAGCCTCTTCTCGTGTGTTCCTTGCAGATCACCCCCTCCTGGCACCTGGCAGACAGTAGGTATCCGATGGTTGCTGACTGAATAGCAACAGCGTCGTGGAGTCTGCCTGGAACAGCCTCCTCTTTTTACTCATTCATTCCGCAAAAGTTTTGAGCAACATGTGCTGACCCAGCACAGACGCTAGTGTTGCATGGGAGTGGAAGGGTTACCGGCATCAGGGCTCGAGGATTTCAGAAAACAGTTCCCTATTTTTAAGCCAAAATTTCCATTTCTCTGAAAGTTATGATAGAAACCATGTCTGCTGTGTCCTCCAAATTCCCTTTTATGGTTGCCTACTGGTGTCAGTGGCTATGGGAATATATTGGCTGAGTGACTTGATATTAAACTTGAATAGGGTCAGTTCAACCCGTAGCTGTCCAACTGGCTGTTCTACCCAACCCCAGTCTGCTTCTGAGCAGCAAGAGGTGGACACTGGGACCGCTAAGAGCGGAGTGGGCCGAAGGAGGGGAAGCTGAAGTGAAAGCAGGAGAAGCACAGGGATTAAAGGGCCTGGGAAGGGGCCAGCAGTCAACCCAGCCTGGAACGGTGAGGGGCCAACCCACCGCCAGGCAGGTATTTTGGGAAGGATTTTTGGGGAGCAACATGGAGAAGGTTGCAGAAGCCTAAGCTACAGAGTGTGGGGAAGTGAGAGGCCCGAGGTCAGACCCAGGGCCACCTGAATCACGCTGGGGCTGGGCAGGGATGCTGAGGTCTGGAGTTTCTATTTTAGCCCAAGGAAGAAGGGCAGGGAAGTCCCAGGCCTTGTGCCAAGTTACCCGATAAGGCAACCATACCTGCTCCATCTTCCCTGTGCTACAGTCCATTTGTTACTTCAACAAATCCTCCCTGAGTGCCCGCGAGCCAGGAATCCACAGGCTTCTCCTTCCCGTCCTAGAAGAGGGTGCTTTCCAAGGATGCTGCCTTTGTCGCCCCACCCCTCCCCCCACAACACACCCCTAAGATCCCAGATCTACCCCCAGCTCTTTAGTCTCCATCTCCAGCCACCAGGTGGGCACTTGTTTCTACCTGGAGACTCAGATTAAAGCCAGCATCATCACCTTACCCCACCCCAGACACTCCAACTCAAATCAGAGCCATGTGACTCCTCCACTCCCCACCTCCATAATTAGCATCCTACTTTGTTTTTCTACCAAACACAATATTTGTTTTCTATTTTTCTTCCCTCAACACACTTGTAGCATCATGAGGGAAAAGACTTATTTTATCGCTGTCCCCAGCACCTGGCAAAGATCAAAGTTGTTGAATTTGTTGACTGAGCAAATCTAGTCATGCTGCCCCTGCTCCTGAAAGATCTCTCCCTGTATTCTTCTCCTGTCCATTTCAACCTTCATTTGCTTTATTTTTACAAAGCAACTTAGCAACCAGAAATTCATGTGATTGAGATTTTACGGTGTTAAGAAAATTAATTAAGCTGCCCCCTTTTTACCTTCCCAAGTCCCCACCCTCCCCAACTGTGCTTCTCTACCCCTGTGACATTTTCCAAGGAGAATGCCTGAAACCAAAGATTTTGTGTGTGTGTGTGTGTGTGTGTGTGTGTGTGTGTGTGTATTTTTTTAATGCAAGGAATGTTTTTGCAGTTTCAAATGCTATCTTCAGCAAAAAAAAAATAAAAATAAAAATTCTATTACATAATCAGTCAACATTCCCGAGATGAGAAACATGTGGGGAACAACGCCAACTGTAGGAGAACCTTCTGAAACATTCCACAGCCATGGGCATATTTTGGCCATGAACACTTGTGGCTTTTTCCATCCTGACGCCTCCTACCTGAAAGCTGAGGCTGGGTGCATGGCAACGCCATTGCTTTTTATAAGATTAACATGTTCCCTTTCATTTCAAATACTTAAAAGGCTTGACTGCTTTATTTTAATTATGTTCACACCCAGAATGGCTAGTCCCCTGCAAAGTAAGGATGACGCAGTACAATCAAGTTGGGCACTGGAGATTTCTGTACCTGAGAAACTCTTGAGAGAGGCTCCATGGTGACCTGGATGCTTGGTGGTGCAAAGGGGAAGACAGCGGGATCCAGGGGCCCAGCAACCACTCACAAGCGGGGTCAACTGGCAAATGACTCAAACCAACAGAGGATGGGCAATGGGCCGGCACCACAAACTCAGAACAAAGAACAGTCATCCTCCAAAATCTTACAAACCTAGTGGTGGCAATGGACAGGCCAGTAGTGAGCACTCAGCTGTTCCAGTAGCCACGTCCTCCCCTGCCCAACGGGGCACCGCTTTATCCCTAAACTGAGACAGTGTTCATTTTCTGTCCCTCACGGAGCTTCTGTTAGGATCAAATAAGAACGGTACACAGTGCATACATGTAGAACTTCATAAACACTTGATAGGCAACTCTATCCAAAATATCTTCTCCACAAATCAGTTAAAATGCCTGAAATCCCTTCATCTAAGATTTTTCCATTTGGACTATGGAGGTTCGGTGGGGGGCAGGGGAGGGGTCTTCAAGATTTTATTGAAGTGTAGATGACTTGGAACAAATAAACTCGTATTCTCTATCTGCTCGATTGTGAACAGAAGGAACTGTGTACAGACCATTTGCGGGGGGGCGGGGAGAGGTCTCAAAAGCTGGACTGGGCTCAGCCAGGAAGGGATGCACCTCCATACCAAGGTCACCCCCAGAAGCCCTGCTGAATCTCATTACCTGATCAGGCCTTCCCTTACTCTGTTTAAATAACACAATCCACATCTGTTGTATAACCACAAAACCCCCAGACAGTCAAGGAACAAATATATCCACTATTTACTTTACAGGAAAGAGAAGTTACAAAACTTGAAATGAGGGAGAATGGCCCTTGGACAATAGCCTTGTTTCTATAGGTGGGAAACAAGTTTCATGGCAACCATACAAAAAATTCATGGCACCAATTATCCACCTTGTAAGAGACCTTTCTGATTAGAAATGGGTCACCAAAGTTTGTTTAAAAGCAACAAAAAATTTTATATCCTGGAGATGGCAACCTGGCATAATTCTTTTGGGAAGCAGTTTGCTAGAGCAAGCCCTTAAAAATATGTGTATTATGCCTGAGTAATTCAATTTTCAGAAAGTATCTTAAGGAAACAAGTGCCAATATTATAAAAAAAGAAAAAAAAAGCTATTTCATAAAAGACATTTATTTCAACACTATTTATTTATGATAGCAAAAGGTAGAAACCACCCAGAAATCTAACTCAAGCAAACAATTTGTTAAATGGCGTAGTCATTTCTCATGATATAATGCAATTATAAAAACATGCTTTTCAAAGATGATAAAGTTTATTTATGAATCAAGTACTAAGTAGAAGTGTTAGGTAGAAGTTAGAAAATGTAGGAGAAGGGGGAGAGTTGAGAGGGGGTCCACAGTGCCCACAGAAAAAGCTCATAAATAGCTTTGATTAACTGCCTCTAACTAACAACAGATGACAAGAGGTGGTCTGGAGCAAGATAAAGATCTGAGTCAACAGACCTCCACCCATCTTAGGAGGTCTCGCCCTTCCACAGAACAGCATGCACCACTTTTCCCACCAAATCAGTATGTAACTCCCTCACCCTCCTCGGCAAACTGCGCATATATAAGTCCTCAGGACAAGGGGACCTGGGACTATGCCTCTCTCTCCCACCTCCATTAGGCCTGTTCTCTTCCCTGAGAACGCGTCACTAATGAACCCTGCTTGCATATTAATCAGCTTGCTGACCTTTGATTCTTCACTTTGTCGGCAAGAAGAACCAAGACTCCCGTAACAGAAGAAAAAACAGGATGGAAAACCATTCAACATATATTTAAAGAAATCTCATACGTAAAATAATTACCGGGAGGAATTATACCAAAACATTAATAATAATGTTCATGTATCTTTTTCCCTTACTTTTTAAATATATAAAAACAGTTTTATTTATTGTAGCATAGCGTTATTTGCTAAAATGTGTTCTATAGAACATGAATAGTTACACTGTTAATAGTTACACTGAAAGTGGGGCTGTCTTCACATAAAGCTGGGAATGCTGGGTTCAGCAGGAGAGCATTCCTCCTGCAAGATTTCTCCTTACTCTGTGAGTGTGGGCTGTGGTTCTCCAAAGAACACAAGCTATATAACTTTCCCCAATGTCCTTTACCAAGGGACTATCTTCAGGGTTTATAATTCCATGGAACACCCTGGAAGATGCTCCAATAAACTCTGCCACTCACCAGGGGCACCTGCCAATCTGCAGAGAGGGAGGGAGGGAGGGAGGCAGGGAGGGAGGGAAAGGAGGGAGACAGAGGGGGAGGGGGGGAGAGAGAGAGAGAGGGAGAGATGGAGAGAGAGAGAGAGAGAGAGAGAGAGAGAGAGAGAGAGAGAGACCCTCACACACATACTCTACACACACCCTCTATCCCAATCCCATTTTCATTGTATTTCACATAAATCCTGCCTGGGTTCGAATCCCAGCTCCTCAACACCCCCAGCCAGGTGACCTTGGGTAGCTAATGGATCTCTTCTTCATTTTCCCCATCTCCAAAATGGGGGCAACAGTAAGACCTACATTAAAGAGCTTTTCTAAAAATTAAATGTGTTCTATTTTGTAAGCAATTTAAAACAGTGCCTAGTACATGTAAGCACTGTATAAGTGTTTGTTAAATAAGGAAAATCCTCACAGCACACGCCAACCACCTTTTCAAATTTCCCAAAGGTCTTTTATGGCTCAGGGTGGTTGTTCCACACAAAATTCTGATTTATTCAATCTTCCAACAATGAATGAGCAGCTACTGTGAGCTAGGCTCTGTTTGGGGACCAGAAACACAGCAAAGGACAAGCCAAACAATCTTTGCTTTAAAAGAACTGATATTCTAACAGGGAGAGATAAATTAAAGAAAAATTTAAGATAGTGATCAATGCTTTCAAGATGGGATTGGAAAGAGTAATGGAAGGAGAGATCTATTGGGTAAACAGAGAAGGTTGCCTGAGAGGGTGATATTGATACCAAAGATACAAAGAAGACACCCAGGTAAAACCCTGGGAAAAAGAGTGTTCCAGGAAAGAGGCCAGCAAATACAAAGGCCCTGAGGCAGACATGACCTTGACCTGTCTGAGAATTACAACTAAAGCTAAGATGGCTATGTAGCAGGGTAAGCAAAAGGTAAGGGATTTGGAAGCCATTTGAGGATTTACTATGGCTGATTCCAGGACGGGGTAACATGACGATTTATGTTTTCAAAAGGTCACCCTCATTTTGGGACATTGGGTTTATCTACCAGAAAAAGTGACACTGGACTCCTCTCTGACAACATTCTGAGAAATCAAAACCCGGTGAATTACAGAATTGGATGTGAAATGAAAAACTACAGAATTTTTAGATGATAAAGGCAGAGAATATCTCTGTGATTAGGAGGAAGGCAAATCAATCTTTTAACAAAACACAGGGACTACTAACTATAAACACTAACAAATACATTTGACTATATTAAAATGAGTCCTCTCTTTATCAAAGGACACTGTTAAGAGAAAAAAGGCAAGCCAGGGACTGGGAGATATTTGTAGCAAAAACCAAAGAACTCATATCCAAAATATATAAACAACTTCTACCAATCAGTAAGACAGAAAAATGAGTAAAAGATATGAACAGTCACTTCATACAGAGGATGGTCTCAAAGTGGTCATTATACTGAGGAGACGGTGCTCACCTCATTAGAAACCATGGAAGGGTAACCCCAATGAAGTACCACTACACACCCCCAGAAAGGCCACCAGTACTAAGGGCTGGCAAGGATATGGGGCAGCTAGAACATAGATGGGCGCAAATGCCTTGGAAAAGTGCTTGGCAGTATGACCTGCAATTCTAGTTCCAGGTATTACCCTAGAAATGGGGTAAGCATGTGCACCAGGCAACACGAACAACGATGCATAGAGGGGCATGGTTGGGCTTAGCCCCATAAGGACACAACCCACATATCTAACAACTAAATAAAATCTACAGTATTCCATCATATGAAATCATCACGGCAACAAACTACAGCTACAAGGAACATGGGGACAAAACTAACTCTGAGTAAGAGAAAACAGATGCATGTATGTACGTGTGTGTGTGTGTGTGTGTGTGTGTGTGTTAGTACAACTCTATATAAAGGTTTTTTTAAAGTCAAAATTTAACTGATTTTACCTAGTTTAAGAAATGCAAGGCAGTAACTACATCTAGGTCAGGACAGTGATGACTGGAGGAAAAGGGGTGTGGGTGGCAGCAAGAAGCATGCTGGGGAGCTTCTGGGGGGCGGCGGGTGGGGGGAACATGAGCATTCACTTTATAATGATTTGTTATACTTCCATTTATGTTTTATACACATTTCTGTATGTGCGGTTAATATTTATTTTTAAAGGTTTTAACAAATCATCCTGGCTGCACTGAGAGTGGATTGATGGCAGAGAGGGAAAGCAGGAGCGTGATAAGATGCCCTCACACTGGTGTAGAGCAGCCCATGGGGCGAAGCCAGACCAGACATCTCCCTGGGCTAGCGTGAGGCTAGACCAGGCCAGACCAGCTCCCTGGGCTAGACTAGCGGGATGAGGCTCCTAAGCTAAGTTGTCACCCTAGACTGCATGAGAGAGGAGGGCGGCTGGGACTGGGAGGTGATAAGGAAAGGGAGAAAAGTAGATAGACTGAGGATATGTTTTGGAGGTAGAAGGGTCAGATGGGCAGGATGCAAGAGAGAAAGACATAAGGGCCAGCCGAGTGGCTCAGTTGGTTAAAAGCTCACTCAAGAGTGCGAGTTGAGCTCTGAACAACAGCAGTTCCATGCCCAGCCCGAGCTGAGCTGCCACTGAGCTGCCAACCGGTGGCAGGATGGCTCAGCTAAAAAAAAAAAAAAAAAAGAAAAAGAAAGACAGACATGGATAGCAGCTTGTGAACCTGGACAGCTGGTGATGTCACTGAGATGGTAAAGAGCAGGGCAGGGATGGGGAGGGTACAGGAGGACACCAAGAATCTGCATGGATCCCACTAAACTGGGGGTGCCCACTGGACATTCCAGAGGAAGTGTCCGGGAGGCCACTGGATATTTGAGCTCTCCAGACTAAGGCAAGTAAAGAAAGCTAAGTGGTGGTAACTGGGCAGCCCAGCCAAGCCACTCACCTCTCCCGCAAGCCAGACTCTTGGCACCCATAAATATATTACTTGCTGTGGATCAGCAAATAATATATTGTTCTACATAATGGGATTTCGGCAAGTGTTGTCAAACAGTGAAACCCTTAAGCATTCTATCAATCATTGTCAAGGGTCAACTTAATTAGAAATAAGCATATTTCAGAATGAGTCACCATCATTCGATCTTTAGATGGAGGAAAAAAACACCCTATCCCAGTTGAATACATTTAACCGGCCTATCTGAACATACTATCTTTTTCTTTTCTAGTTCCCTATATTTCCACTTGATGCCTCCTCTGGGCAGAATCGAAACAAGTAATTTTAGGAAGAGGAGAATTTTCCAGGAGAAAGAACCAGTTTTAATTTCTCTCTCCAGTCCACACTTTTGACCAAAGCAGCCTCAAACAGCAGGCTTTTTTCAGGAGCATACTCTCAGCAGTTAACTGACTGAAAATAAACATTTGTTCATACTCAATTTTGTGTTTCAGTTCTATTTGTAAGACTTTGTCTCCATTTGTTTCATCCCACCAAAAGCCATCTAAGACAGGGTAAAACAAACTTCCTTCATTTTCATAATTTTGAAACACAACACATATTCTTTTTAATTTTTTTAAGAAAATCTATGGTAAAGTACACATGACATAAACTCTACTATCTTAACTGTGTTTAAGTGTACAGTTCAGTGGCATTAAGTACATTCATTGTACAACCATCACCACCATTTTTCTCCAGAGTTCTTTTCATCTTATAAAAATGAAACTCTGTACCCATTAAACGCTAACTTCCCAGCCCCTGGTAACCACTATTCTACTTTCTGTCTTTATGAATTTGACTCCTGTAGGGACCTCATATAAGTAGATTCATATAATATGTGTCCTTTCGTGACTGGCTTATTTCACTTTGCACAATGTCAAGGTTCATCCATGCTGTGGCCTGTGTCAGAATTTCCTTCCTTTTTATAACTGAATATATCTCACTGACTAATATTCCATTGTATGGATAGACCACAGTTGATCTATTCGTCCATCAGTGGACACTTTGTCTGCTTTCACATTTTGGCTATTGTGAATAATGCTACTATGAACATAGGTATACCTTTCTTACAGTCCTCAAATGTAACATGTATTCTTCATAGTTAAATTTCCTAAATGAAATTTAATCAAAATGACCAATTTCTGATTCTACACCAGGGTAACTGATTCCTTCTTGCAACCGAGCATTTTGTCTGGATCTTTACTGACTTTAGGAGAACTTCTTCCTAGACCTTAATTGTACCAAGTCCTGCTGGAGACGATCCTAACCTCATCCTTCAAGAAAGGCTGTAATATTGACTTGACCTTCACTGATGAAATAGCCCAAGCAAGTCTCAAGAAACTGAGAAATATGGTTCTAATATGGTTCTAATACTGAAGGGAGAACGTAATTATCCAACTTAATACTCATCAAAGCTAGAAATACAGTCGAGTAAAATACAAAAGAAACATCTCCACTCACTCCCAACACAAGCAAATGCCCCACTTACAGTCAGTTATCTTAAAACCTGAAATAGGGGCCGGCTGAGTGGTGCGGTGGTTAAGCGCTGGCTTGGGAAGCCAGCAGCCCCAGTTCGGGTCCCACATATGAGGGCCAGTGACACTGCCCTCAAAAAAAACCCTGAAATAACCTCTGATCATCTCTGTAAAGCAATACGTTGCATCAGACCATCTCCACTTCATTCAGCACTTAAAGTGCTTTCTCTGTACTGTACAGGTCGTGAAGGGTTTCAGCTTAGTGATAGGTCCTCGGACACACAGCCAGTAGGTATGTGTGATGGTGACCAGCATTCCTGGGTGTCATTAGGTCGGTGAAGGACATGAGACGAGAAGGAGCCAAAGAGGAGAACAGGAGACAGATCCCAGAGTGCAGACTTCATCCTATATCCAAGGGACCCACTGAAGCTTCGTCAAGGACAAGGACACGATTCATGCTACAATTCACTCAGCATGTCCTACGGTCCTGGCAATGTGACGTGTGATGTACATCTATTCATTTCTTTGTTCTTCACAAAAGCCCAGGCAGTGTCATCACTGTCCCCACTTTACTGTTAGAGAAACTAAGGCACGGAGAGGTCAAATGACTCACCCAAGGTTACAGAGCTAGTAGGTAATGGATGTGGGGTTCAAATTCAGGTGTTCCAGCTTCAGAGCCTGTGTTCAGACCACAAAGCTTTACTACTTTGCAACAGTTCACATGGCGGCATGCTCATTTTGGTTTTCAAGAGAGACAAATGTGGAATAATGGCACATTAATTTCACCAGGGCTCCATGCTTCCTGTTTGGCCTGGGAATGTGCAAGATGAGTACACCAGGTGACACAGCCCTCACACCTCACAGTAGCCTGTGCACACCCACAAGCAAATAAGCACATGACACTAACCAGTCTGGGGATAATGAGGAGGGTGAGCTCCAGTAGGAACCCTCAAGTGGAAAGACTTCCTGCCAATCACCCACGCTCAGGACACCTCCCCTGGAGTCCAACATCACTCATAACCGCTCGGCAGGACTCCAGCTAGAGAACAGAGGCAGAGCATCTCACAAGTCTGATAACACAATGGGGTGTCTCATTCCTGGCTCCTGGGAGAGCTTGTCGGCTGGCACAAACTCCGCCAGGGCCATTCAGCACCATCTGTCAAAATCACAAATTCACATGCCCTCTGGCACAACAGTTCCGCATCTAAGCTATTTATCACAACACTGCTTTCTGCTCTTTTGTGTCCACGAACAACCTACACACCTGGGTCAGTCGGGAGCCAGTTAAATATAGCCCATCGGTATAACAGAATACTATGCAGACTAAAGAGTGAAAAAAAAAACAACCCAACAACAAACATTCATTTACTAATGATCTGTGTTGGCCTTCAAAAGCGAGGAAAGGTACAGAACAGCGAGTACATCAGGCTTCTAACTAACTGTGTGAAATACATGAATCATCACGTAGCCCCGTACTCTATGTACAGGCACGCAAAGCCTGACAAAGCATTGCCTTTGGGGAAGGGATTTGGGCAGCTGTGGGACAGAGGTGGGAGGGAGTGTTTCATGGTATCACCTTTTGTCCTTTTTGAATTTTGAATCATATGAATATATTAGTTATTCAAAGACTGCTGTTTTTTAAATCCTCGGCACTGAACTGCAGTTACTTTTCAGGGTCATCTTAAAAGCGCTGTCAGGGGCCGGCCGAGTGGCGCGGTGGTTAAGCGCTGGCTTGGGAAGCCAGCGGCCCCGGTTCGGTCCCACATAGGAGGGCCAGTGACACTGCCCTCAAAAAAAAAAAAAAAAAAAAGCGCTGCCAGGAAATCCTTAATAAACATTTTGAGGGTTCCCAAACTCCCCAGAATCACATTCTCAGAAAATGGGGAAGTTAATGGACTGAATGTTTGTATTCCCTCCCCTCCAAATTCATATGATGAAACCCAATGTGATGGTGTTAGGAGGTGAGGCCTTTAGGGGGTGATCAGATCATAAGAATGAAGTCCTCACAGATGGGATTAGTGCCCTTAGAAAAGGGACCCCAGAGGGCTCTCTTGCCTCCCTTCTGCCCTGGGACACAATGAGAAGTTGGGGGTCTACAGCCAGGAAGAGCACCCTCCCAAGAACCCACCCATGCAGGCACCTGGCTTCAAACCTCCAGCCTCCAGGACCGTGAGAAATAAAATTCTGCTCTCTGAAGCCACCCAGTTTAGGGTGTTCTGGTAGGCAGCCCAAGCAGGCTGATTTCCACAGATGGCTGACAGCATTTCCAAAATGTAGATTTCATGTTTAATTTAGCGGGCAACCTAAATTCCTTCCTTGGATGTTCTTAAGGAAACGCTTTGTTCTCACCCCCATGTGAGTCCCCTTGCAACCCTAACCCACTCTAACTTAACTGGACTTCTGGCATCCGCTGCAGCCACCTCTGTGGGCAGATGGAGAAACAAGACCCAGGGAATGAATGCGTCTTAGGACCAAGCTGGCCGACATACTTAACTTCTTAACTTCCCTGGGACTTGTAGACAAAAAAAAAACAACACAACAAAAAACGTTGGGGGCGGGGCACGTACTACCCTGACAAGCTCAGGGGAGGCCAGCATGGAGGGCTATACAAACTCGGGGACCGAAAGTAGCCACAGGGGATGGGCTGAACATACAAATTCCTAACTGAAAGCGAGTCATGGCAGGTCATCTCGTCTTAGGCCTGTAGCTTCCTTGACCAAGGTCAGTCTTTACCTGAAGAGATGCCTGTCTATGGTCTGTGTGCATCTAGGATAACATACCTTGGAAATGTCAGTCATCTCCTTTTCCAGACCCCTCAGGGCCCAATCTCCAGGGACCACAGAACCCCTCATTGTCATTTGTTCCCCAAATACCATCTCTATATGCTATAAATATTAACTATTAAGTATCCTGTAACCACCAATGTAAAAGAAGTATTTGTCTGTCGTTTTCACTTTTTATCCAATCCCAAAGACTCCCCACCTCCATTTTGCTTTCTCCCATCCCCTTAATCAATCACCAATGGATTTCATGTAACCCTCTTTATGTCTCCTTTTTTTATTCTAATATATAATATAAGCTGCAAAACTGCCCTTCTCTGGAGCATTTTCCATCAGTTTGGCTCAAAGGCATAAAAATTCTCTACAGGTTTAGACGTTTCTTATGTCAACAGCCTGAACGCCTCATCAGCAAAATGAGGATGCCACACATCTGACAACCATCTTCGAAAAACAGAATCTACGCTAATAGCAATGCAAAGCCCTAGAAGGGATCCCCCATCTAAGTCCAAATTCCATCTCCCAGCCTGTAAGGTCCTGCCTGACCAAGTCCCTACCAGCTTACAGCCTCAGCTCCCACCTCCTTCCCCGTCACTCTGCTGGCCACACTCCAGGCTCATCTGTGTTGCTGTAACATACCACACTCTTCCCTGCCTCAGGGCCTTTGAACCTGCCATTCCCCTCTTCCCTCTCTCTTCACCTAGGCAACTCCTCCTTGTCCGGTGTGCCTCAGATTAAACATCCCTGCTTTGGGGTCGCTTCCTTTCCTTGCTAGGTCAGCCCCCCACTTTATGCTCTGTTGCTTCTTGCACTTGTTCATATCTCACTCTTAGCTCCTTGTTCAAGGCCTCTCATCCCTGGCAGACCCCCCACTTCTCCCTGGGGGTCAGGATTCTTGTCCATTGTCACCTGCAACAGAGTGGACTGAACGACAGGGACTCAAATGTGAGTTACCGTCTTCCTTTCTGTTTGTCCCAACACTTGCCATTCTTGCTCCCATCACTCCAACTAAAACTAAGCTGGTAACTGTCCAGTAAGAGAAGGAACACTTAAGAATGATTCTGATGGGCCTTTGTCTTGCTCATACCAGTGGAGACAGAAAAAGGCTGAGAAGTTTGGGTTTTTTTTTAACTCAATAGCAGCTTTTGCAGTAACTCACTTAGATAGATCTTATTATCCCCATTTCACGAATAGAGAAACAGAGCAGTTAAAAACAAAAAAATCCGAGTCCTTCCTACAGCTTATCAGTGTTAAAGATGGTATTTTGAAGTCAAGCCTATCCTGCCAACTACTTTTAGGATGCCTATAATTTGCTCTGAGCTTTCAGCATAGTCTGTGTGTGTGTGTGTGTGTGTGTGTGTGTGTACGCACGTGCGCATGCTTTCAGCTAAACCCTAGGGGAGGTCAGTTGCCCTAACCGGGAATTCCCACCTCAGGGGTGACAAGGTAGCTTAATGATTGGCCAAACTCCGGAGTCCTTCAGCAGTCTCCATTTCCCATCAACACCAGGGACTTGCTAATCTGCATAATGAGTTGGGTTAGTGACTTGATCATTACGAAAGTGACTCTCATTGATGAAAGCAATGGCATATGAGACGTTTCAGAGGTCAGCCCCACCTGGGGGGACTAGGGAAAGAAGCCTGCATCCTTAGAGATGGTGCCAAGGCCCCATCCCCAAATGGTCCTGAGTCTGGCCGGTGGCTGGGGGGGTTTCAGATGCCCGGGCCTGACTATAAAGTTAACTGAATCCTGACCTTGAGTATCATCGATTCTACCTTGAGTCGATCTTTCCTGCAGGGTGTGCTCAGAATACCTGAAAGGACAGAGGGTTAGAACTTCATCAATCTAACCGAAGGCAGTGCATCTGAGTGGCAGAATTTGATTGGCAGCTGGCTTTCTTTATAACCTGTTAGAAAGGATGCTGAGGAGAGCTGGCTCTCCCCCGCCACTGTTAGCAGCTCCCAAAAAAGAACTTAACTGAATGTGATCAAACTGGTGGAAGTCAGTTCCCCAGTTACTACTCCCGGTTGTCTCTCTAGATAGAGACTTTACTAGGGTCCAGTGTATTCAGAAGCTTGCAATTATTGTTTACACATGCATTATTCTGAGCTTGGGCACATTTCTCCTCCATGATCAGCCCTAATATTATCATTCCTTTCTGTCAAATGTCTGCCAGGGTGAGTGGTGTCTCCCCTGTGGGACCAGGGAAGTGGCACATCCTCAAAACCACTGGAACTGCCTCTTAGGAAGACAATCAATTACAAAGCTCCTTTATCCATAATTCAGAAAGGAGACATTCTGCTTTGCTTTGGGAAATAAGACTCTTGGCCACAGAGAGTATCTGAATCATTAAAAAGGCTAAAGCATTCTGCTGGCAATGCCACCCCATGTGAATGCCCCCCAAATTCAAGAGAAGCTTCTATTTGAAAATGCCCTACAGCAGCCTGAGGGTCCTGTGTCTTGACTGTATCAATATCCTAGATGTAATCTTGTACGATAGTTTTTCAAAATATTTCCGTTGGGGAAAAACAAGATAAAGGGTACATGGAATCTCCCTGTACTGTTTCTTACAACTGCGTGAAGAATCTCCACTTATCTCAAAAGTTTCATTTAAAAAAACTAAGAAAGAATATGCCCTCTCCACTCTAGAAACACCTTCCAGTTGCTATTATTTCAGACATTGAACATCTGGGGGGCTAGGGGTACAATTCACGGCAATCCTTACATCAGCCTACTTACCTGGAATTGGGGACATCCCCATTCTTTCCCTCTTGTTTTGTGGTGGTTCATTTTGTGCACCTCCCCAAGTCAAGTGGCAGGATTTGCTGCCTCCCTGACAGCTGGGGGACTCCAGACCATGAGCTACAGGCAGCAGCTAAACCTTAGGCCATGTCTGGTTTCCTTCCCTAGTTTAGATTGTGACATTCTCGGAAATGATGCTCTCACATTCACAGAAGCCTGGATCCAACCCTCGGTGGCCCTGAGCTCCAACAGGCCTCACCAAAGGAGGCCCTTAGAAAACTGTGCTTTAAAAGGCTTTTCCCCACGTGCCTCAGAAGCGAGGCCCACAGAAAACACGTGGGCACTCTGAGATGTTTCACATCTCAAAATGACACTGTGCCTTAGTGTGAATCTTAGGAAAAAATCCCCAAACCCCAAAACTAAGATGGATAACATGAAACTCATTACTGTGCAGTCTCCATTTCGGACCATGTGCAGCGTGGGTTCTGAGGAAGGGGCCCCAGGGACTGGGAACAGGAAACTGCCCGCTGGCTTTGTGACCTAAAGCAGAAGTCAGCAGACTACAGCTCAGAGTTAATAAAGTTTTATTGCAACACAGCCACCCAAGTTTTTTCACAGATTCTCTCTACAAAGGCAGTTACCACAGACACCGTATGGCCTACAAAGCCTGAAATATTTGCTGTCTGGCCCTTTACAGAAAGAGTGTGCTGACCTCTGACTTAGATCAATTACATGATAAAAATGCCACTGACAGCGTTTAAGTGCCAGGCACTGTGCCAAGTCCTTTTTATACCTTAATTCATCCAACCCGCGCAATAAACCTGCAAAGCTAGGATGGTCTCCATCTCATAAATAAGGAAACTGAGGCTCACGGAGGTTAAAACCTACCCGAGTTCACAGACCTGGTACATGGAGAAGCCAAGATTCAAACTCCAGTGTGTCTGATGCGGAGTGCCTGGCTCCTTCCAACATATTATCTTACCTGCTGAGCAAGTTTTTCCTCTCCCTGGGCCTGGGTCTTCATCTGTGAGGATGTCAGGCTTGCAAAAGAAGCTCTAACATCCCAACTACTTTCAATTGGAGGAGAACAAGTCTTCCCTATCAGCTATCAAAGCACAGGGGGATGCTCCAAATGTCCAGCGCTTACTTTTTTTTTCTGTTTGTTTTTTTTAAATTACTTTTTACGAGTATTTTTATAACCCAAATACTTCCAAAAAGGTTTGAGATCAGTGTGAAACGCGGAGCGCCAAGTAAGAGTATGGAGAAGTCATGTAAAGAGGGAATGGATAGTTACATTAAAAAAACAAATGAGCATAAAACTCTTTTGAGCTTCCTGGCGGCCAAAGCAACAGGGGAAAACTGTAAACAATGAGAATCTCACTACCTCATGAGATGAATTATCCCTTTCAGCCTACTATTTTACTATTTTAGCAGCTCCAGTGTTCCTGATCCTGCCTTTTGCCATTAGTGAGGTCTTATGCCACAAAGAGACACACCAGGATCCTGTTGCCTTTGTTTTCTTGAAAGATCTGGTACACCCCGGCACAAACCAGGTATAACGAGCCCAGTGTGTGACACTGAGTGGGCTCAAGGATATAGCACATCAATTCCTATCATCACATTGACTAAGGGTTATGTCTAACTCCCCAGGAGGAAGAAACAGGAGGATAATATCAGAACCCACGGAAGAGCCTACGCAATTTTTTTTTTTAAGTAAGAATAATCAATTGTAAAGTACTCTCATTTTTCATGACTTTTAAAGAGAAGGTTAAAAATAAAGTTATGTCCAGCTGAGTAAATGAACCGTACTGGCAAGGTGAACAGTGAAGGAAGTAGCTGAGAGGAACAGTCATTCTTGAGATTGTTCTTGCCCCAGCACCACCACACCCTCCACCCCTTACCCCTGCCCCGGGCCCATGAAACAGGGGCAGTGATCACGGATCTGGCACACATCCTTCTAAGACTCCCTGCAGAACCTTCCAGAGCAGGAAAGGCCACTCCCCCCACCCAGCCCAGCTCAGTGGTTTTTAACTGTGGCTACACATTCGAATCTCTGGAAGGGAGGGCCTGAGAAACCACTGCAGACTGGGCCTACGCCCAGGGATTCTAACTTAATTTGTCTGAGGAATGGCCTCAGCACCATGATTTTCTAAATACCCTCTAATGCATAGCCATAGTTGAGCTCCACAAGCAATTCATGGATATCATGATCATTTTCCCCTTTCACAAGTAAAATTACCCCTGCAGGCAGCTATTACTGCAATATAAATAACAGTTTGACTATAAGGCCCGTTTAATTTTTTTAAGTACATGATTACAATAACAATCCCTCCTCACTCCCTTTGACCTCAGATTTCATCCCTGAGAGTTATATTGGAGAGACACTTCCATCCTTGCCCTCAGATCACTCTTTCCCAAGGCTTCTAGTAATTAATGTTTACTGAACACCTTCAGCATGCAGAGACAGAGGACACATGACCTCATGTATTCCCCACAACCCTCCTGAGAGGGAGAGAAGACCATTCCCATTTTACAGATAGAAAAACTGAGGCTCTAAAAATAAACAATGTAAAGTTTGAGGACATCAGACCTTCATATTCCTGCACTATTTTCTATACCGTTTACTCTAAAACCTGAACTCGTAATAGAAGCAAAAAGCTTCAATTTCCTTTAAACAAACAAACAAACAAACAAACAAACAGAAATAGTTCAATGAGCTCACTCTGCTCTAGCCACACCAGGTTCCTTGTTGTTCCAGAAACACAACTTCCTGCACACCCCTTTCCTCTAGCAAACAGCTGCACAACCATCTTCCCTGCATTCAGGTCCCAGAGGCCCTCGCGAACACTTCATGTTAGATCCCCAAACCCATTCTGGTCACTATCTCCTTATTCCATTTTTTCTCATGATATTTATCACCTGACATTATATACCTACTCATTTGCAAATTTATTTTCTGCCTCCTCCACTAAGGCAAACTCCACACGGGAAGAAACTTTTTGCTGTATCCCAGTGCCTGGCACCTAGTAGGTGCTCAATAAATGCCTGCCCTTTACCACAGCAGCCCTTATTATGTATCAAATCCTGTTCTGAGTGCTATGCTTATGTTAACACATTGAAAGCTCACTAAGACAACTTGCCTCAGGATTGTTATCACCATGCTGCAAAGGGGGAAACCGGGGCACAGAAGGGTCAAGAAGTAAGTTGCCTCAGGTCTCTGCTACTGAGTGGCAGAGCCAGGACTCAAAGCCAGGCAGACCAGCTCCGGAGTTTACACTCTTAACCACTTGTTCAAATGAATGATTAATGAATGAGCAATGCTATTACACTGATCAATGAATGGGGAAGCCAAACCCCCGAGCCTCTCATGGGGTCTCCCTGAAGTCCACTCTGGGGTGCAGCGCATCCCCCCGAGACATTCCGTCTGTCTCCTCAGTCAGGCCCCGTCACACCTTCACCCTGTTTGCACAACAGTTTGTGCAGCAGCAGAATGTTAGGAAGCTTCAAGCCAGGAAGGAACTTGAAGTGCGCCCAATGCCTGGCACGTCTCCCCAGACATCTTGTCTTCCCACAGCAAAGCGCAGCACTCTGGAAACAGGCGGTGCTCATCGGACGCCTGGCGCGCTGGCCAGATGGCGCACATTAGGTCAGCCCAGCTCTCCCTGCTTGTGAACAAGACAGAGCTCCCTGCCTGGCAAGAACCTGGCCCGAGGGCCTGTCTCCTCACTCACCTATAGGCAGCTGCCACGTCTACGTCCATCTGAGCACAACCCAGACTCTAAAAGCGGACCCTCTCTCCACTCCACTGCTGCCACCCTCTTATCCTTATGCATGGATCTCGGCACATCCTCGGACATCTCCTCAGAACCAGTTCCATCCTCTGCCCTGAGGTCGCAGTCGTTCCTCATCCCAGAGATCCTTGGCTCAGAATCTTGGCGAGGAATCCAAACTCTCCAGCTGGACCACAGAAGCCTGCTGTGGTCTGACTCCAAGATGAATTCTCCTCCTCAAGTTTCCCCCTCACTTAATACTACACATGAACAAACCACAATGTCCTGCTACCGAGACTGTATCAGTCGGCGTCCACCTGCTAACAAACAACCCCCGAGATATCAGTGGCATACAACACATATTTATTTCTTAGTCACGTCCCATATTGGCAATTACAGGTTGCTTTTCCTGTCTTCCCATTCTAGAATCCAGGCAGAGGGTAAACCCCATCCAAGACATGGCATCCTCCAGGGAGAGGGGAAAGGATCAGAGCTGGCAGAAACACACATTAGTGTTTAATGCTTCTTCTGCTCAGGCATCATGTAAGTCATGTCTGCTCCCATGCCATTGGCCAAAGCATGTCACATGTCCAACATCAGTGGATTGAATGCCCCATAATGCAAGTGCCATCCCCACCACCACAGGAAGGTCGGGGGTAAGTAATTGCAAACCATAGCACAAGCCATCACAGAAAGTCCTGCCTTACGGCCCAGGTCTCTGTGGTTCCCTCCATCCACAGGGTCAAAGGTTGTCCACATCTTCAAGGCCAATGCCTCCCTGGAGGCCCACAGGAAAAATCTCCTGCTTCTATCAGCCTTGACATGGCTTCATCTGCCTCTGAAAGTAGGTGGATCTGAGTGGTGTCCTTCTCTCCCCAGAGAGTATGTTAGTTACTGGCATTTCACAGTTCACTTCCCTGTTGGATTATAATTGAGGATTCCTCAAAGGGGAGTCGGTCCTCCTGCCTATGGGATTCTGCACATGGTGGGCATTTAAGCGATGTTGATTTAGTGAGTGGGGTTATGGAGTAAAGAGCTAGATTTGCATTTGACTTGAGAGATTTTTTTTTTTTTTTTGGCAGAAGCAGTTACT
Source organism: Aselliscus stoliczkanus (assembly GCA_033961575.1). Lineage (NCBI taxonomy): Eukaryota > Metazoa > Chordata > Mammalia > Chiroptera > Hipposideridae > Aselliscus > Aselliscus stoliczkanus. The sequence goes on along the minus strand of CM066732.1, from coordinate 151,445,761 downwards.
TTCCGCCTCATGCCCCGCTAACACTAGGATTCATGCTTCCGCTTCCTTCCCGCACTGTACGTTAGGGTGCATCTTGGTGCGATTCATCTACTCCTTGGCTAAGGGCTGCCCACATCAGAGGCTGTTGAATTGATTGGGTAAATGAACAAATGAGTGAATAAATGACAGCAGAGAGCCTGAGCTGATTTCAACCCCAGAGGCGTCAAAAGAGGTATGAGTGGAAAACCCCATCAGTCTGTGAGGCAGAGAGAAGCTGGCTGGAAAAATCTGGCCGCGAGGATTAACTAGACTCAAAGTAATGATTATTCAATCAAATAGAGAGTGACAGTGAATTTCTGATAAGTCTGCAGACTGCTTCTTACTTTGTCTGCCAACTACTCCTGGAAAGAGAAGACAGGGAAATACAATTTAAGACACAGACTGCATCCAAAAGACAACTCCTTTGATGACAGAAGAGAAAAGGAGGTGAGTGAATAGGTGAACCCTAACAAGCACTGTCAAGCACCCCATGACCCCAGGAACAAACACTCCTGGAAAGCCAGAGGACTGAGCTTGAAGTAAAAATGGACCTTTGGCTTCTTTTCTTGAGCGTACAATATGCTTTAAAAAAATTATTTAAGAACCTTTACGACTTTCCTCTACATGATTACACATCAGACCCAAGTTAGATTGAGCAATGAAGACTGCCAGACCCTGGAAATTAAGTAGGGACAGCAGACCACCAAACACTGGCCCCTGAGGTCAAGTCTTGCCCAGGCAAACCCGTCTCAGGGAGAGGTAGTGTTCACCAGCTCAAGCCATCTGGGTGACAGCATGAAGGCCAGAAACTCCCTCTCTCAATCAAGTGACAAGGAGGATCAACAGTGAGCTTCCTGGATGAGAAATATTTGAACATGGAACTCATTCTGTCCTCTGTGAGCAAAAACTGTCCTCAACATCAGAAATGCTTCAGCTAATCTGCACTTAGCCCTGCACACAGGGTAGGGCAGGTCAGCATCTGAGCACTTAAATGGCCCTGGTGGTGGTTTGCTGTGGGCAAGGCCTGCCTCCTGGCTGGATTTGTTCCTTGAGGACAGGACCCTTACTGGCCTCCTAGCAGAGGTGGACGGTAGCCACACCTGTCAATAGGGGCTGAGTTTATGGGAGCCAAAGGCCAAGGCCACACAGCTCACTGGCAGGGCTGGGACCCAAACCCAGGCCAGGCAGACTCTATCCTCTCACTTCTCCAAGTGTGGTCTCCAGAGAAGCGGCGGGACCCAGGAGCTCGTTAGAAATGCAGAGCCTCAGGCCCCACCCCAGACCTCCTCCTGCATCTGCATGTTAACAAGGTCCCCCGGTGATTGTAGGCACATGAAAGGTGGAGAAATACTGCTGAGCTATAACGCACACGGCCTGCAGCCTAGCTCTCTTGAGTCCCTTCAGACTTTATTGTGCGTAATGAACACCGCCCCCCCAGTGCATGTAGTCTGTGTATTAGACACTAACCCCTCCCCTTTTCTCTTTCTCCCTCCTAATACATATGGGTCTCCCAAAGCCCACGAGTCATTTAGCTACTTGTCACACTACACTATGTTGGGATTTTTGCCAGCTAAGGAAAAAGCAGCACAATTTAAATGATCAAAGGGATTTTCAAGCAATTCTTTCAAGGGCTTGCCCCCTCCGAGCCCCACAGAAGAATTATCCAGAAATTAGAGAAAGGACACAATAGCACAGCCAGTCCATTCTGCTACCAGCACAGGGTGGCTCTTTATAAATGCTCCAGCATGCTGCCCAATGTAATTGAAATATCCCAGGTAATTGTCTGTCCCTCGGTTTTCCTGGGGAGGCTGTTTGAGAAGCCAAGGTTTCCTTTAAGAGGCACATAGGGGAGGGGACCTGCCCCCTGGCTTTTCCCCGCCTTTGTCTGAGGACTCCCTAGGTGCAGCCTCTTGTAACCAGGTGAGTCATGACAAAACCATCTCCAGTGTCCCTTGTACATACAGCCCTCTTTCACAGAGGCTTAGCTAATAAGCCAGAGCAACTTAGCTTCTTTAATCTTTGTTTATAAGTCATTCTATCTACTCCATTAATCGCCTTTATCGACACTCCTGTGGGTCTCTTTCTGGTACCGGGTTTCTCTAGGCTGCACACCGGCCTTTCTGCACAGGGACTCCCACTTCTGGCTGCCATCCACATCTTGTGACTCGTGTCCTCCGTTACCGGAGTGCCCGCCCAGCACTGCCCCCACACCCCGGGGCCAGACAAGGTCATCAGCCGCCCCGAGGAAGCTCACTGGGCACAGAGGACATTTCACACAGCCTGTCAGTGGTCACCTCTCCCAAGTGTTCATGTTGAAATAACGTAAGACCCAAAGGCCAACAGGCCACACAGCAGGGCTGGGCTGCTGCCACTTTGCCCAGTGCCCATCCGACGACACAAATCCTCTTTTAGGACAAGCACTCAGCTGCCCCCTTGTGAGCTCATCAGAGGAGGTGACAAGAGGCAGAAAGGAAAGCAGGATGAGGCTCTAGGTAGGGGTTGTCCCCAGAGAAAGGGCCATGCAGTCTTCCTTTCGTATGCATGTACAATGTCCTACATTTCATAACTCCTCCCTATGGTTTTGTTCAAATGCCTACGCGTTGCTTGTAGCCAAGGCCCCTGCACTGGGGCCTCTACAAAATCCTGCTGGGATCAGGGCCCGCTGACATAAAATGTGTAATAAACTGGGTGTCCTAACCTGCCAGGCGATGTGCAAAAGGAGCACGAGGACTGTAGTGATCCAAGCTCCCGACCCTCGGCTGTGCTTCCTGAGGCAAAAACAGCCTCTCTGCTATCCCTTCAGCTCCCCGCACAGCAGCTGCCCACAGGCCTTGTGCGTGGGTGAAAAGGTAAGCAGTTCCTGGAGGGGTGAGAGTAATCTTTCCTGGGCCTAACACCCTACAGGAGCCAGGTGGAGGCCCAGGTTCTGCAGAGGCTCACCTGGCCTTGGCACAATGCAGCCACAGGGCCCACCACAGGCTCCCGAGGACCCCAGCTGATCTGGCCAGGTTCTCTCTTTCCACCCTGTTTCTGCAATCACCATATCCACTGCCAGGAATGTCACACACTCCCCATGTGTGCAGCAAATACCCATTTGCATCAAAGCATAGCTCAAAAGCTGCGTGCTTCGATGCCTACCAGCCATGCTGGGTCTTAGTGCGTGTCATTCCAGGTCATGCACAGTGATTACAAGCCTACCTTCTCCTTCTAACCTGTGGGCTCACTGAGAACAAGGATTTCTCTTCCTAGTCCCAGCATCTCCCCAGTGTCCCACCTACGGACGGCCAATGAGCGTCTGTCAGATGTGTACTTTGGAATATGAAATATAGGCTAGAAACCAACCGGTGCTTGGTCCCAGGATCTTTTTGGATGAAGGTGCCATAGAGGGGTCCAAATCTAAGGAGGGAAGGAGTGTCCCCGTGTCCCCCATCTTGGATAATGGTGGTGACATGAACGATTTACCTGCATCAGTGATCAGAGCTGGCAACTCCCACTCTCAGCTCGTACATCCAACATCTGCCGCGATCTGCAGACTCTGCATCTCTCAATCTAGCATTACTCAACGTCGCGCACAAAACCATCACGTTTGCCTAAATCTCTTTGCAACAGCTCCTAATTGTTCTGTCTTCACTTTTTTTTTTTTGCCTTATAAACAAGCATGTCAGGCATAATGCTGAGAACTTTAACGTATTATCTCAATTGAAGTTATCCCCCACTTGACTGGCAGAGTCACCATCCTAAAAGCAACCGTCAACAGCCCCCAACACGACAGGGTGGAGTCGAAAGGCCTGTGGGTGTTTAAGGCTCTTGGTCCAACACACACTCGCTACAAGGTGACTCACCTACCATAGTTGCCCACACTCCTTGCGCCCCAAGTCTACCCAGCACCCACTTGCCCCTCAGCCAGGGGACACAGACAGGGGACCCTTCATCTTCCCCCGGAAAAGAGCACTGGCTCTGGGGCCAGGCTGCCCAAGTTCAAATCCCTGCTCTGCCAACTCCCAGCTAGGAAGACTGGGGCAAATTATTGACCCTCTCTGTGCCTTACTCACATCCTGTGTCAAACGGAAATAATACCAACAGCGATGATGCTGCTGACCGACCACCTCCCCTCAGGACTGTGACAAGGCTCCGCAAGGGCAAGTGAGTGCGTGCTACCTATGTGTCTACTCCATTATTATCCTTCAAAAGCTGCACCTGCCCATCCTCAGTGCCCTCATGGATGTGACGCTCTTCTTGATCCTGACATTTAGGACTTAGCTGTCCCTCCTCTCTGCTTCCACCAGGATTACAGCACCTTGTACCCCTCCCCTCACATTACAGGCTAGTTTTGTAGATTTCGGTCCTCTTGACTAGAATGGAAGCTCCCTGGAGGCAGGGTCCACATCTAGGTCAGTTTTAATTTCCCTACGGGCCCAGCAGACAGGGTTGCTCATTTGACCTTCGTCCAGCAACCAAATATTAAGGCTAAGAATAGCTTCCTACCTGAACTCAGAGAAACAACCCCCAGGAGGCATCTTGACTAGGGTCATTTGTTCATACGTGTGGTTATTTTAATAAACACGTAAGTTAGGTACAGGGCTGAACCAGTTGGAGTGGGATCATCCCAGCTAAAAGGTTGGTCCCTGAACCCGGCACATATAATGGAATCAAAAGTCAGACATTTATAGCATGAAATGAGATAAACGGATGGTGGGGTCCTGGAAGCTGGTATGTGAAGGGATGGTGTAAATGACCCTCATCTTTCTATTTTAGCCAAAGACACTGCCAACAGGCCCTTTGCCATACATGAGCCAAGCAAGAAGCTTTCACCAAACCCTATTGATGGTTTTACGGATCAATCCTGAAAAGTCCCAAATAACTGATTTTCTCCATTTCACAAGGCAGTAATGTTTTTCAAAGGGTTAAGCACTTACTATAGTTGTACAAACAATAGTAATGATATTTGCACAGCACTTTACTCCTTAAAAGCCTGTAGAATAAACAGCATCATCACTAGGCCCATTTCACAGGCAGGAAAACAAAGCTCCAGTAGCCAAAGCTACGTGCACAAAGTTGCAGGTTGTGTCAAGGCCAGACCACAAACTCTGGTCTCCAAATTTCAGATCTCATTCACCAGGTTCCACATCACCAACGGAAAGACCAGATTTCACACACACATACACACCCACCCCCTCTGCAGCCTGCATGGTCTGGGCAGCCTCAGCATCTTTTTGTCCTCAAAAAATTAATAACAAGCAACCGTAAGTCCAGATATTCATTTTTAGCTTCAACTCAAAATAAAGCCAAGAGCTACATTTAATGAAATTCACCCTCAATCCTTTGTCAGAGGCCAAAAACTCATACTGTAAATTATCATGTTACCTTTCAGAGATAATTTCAGCAGCAAAAGTTTGTATAGCACTTGCTCTGTGCTAGGCACTCTGGTAAGCACTTTACAGAGATCAACATATTTAGTGCTCACAACCCCATGAAGAAAGCACTATTATATTTAGGCTCCTGCAAACGCGTGCGAGAGCATATATGGGCACGCACACAATTTTAGATCTTGCGATACATCAGTAAACAAAACAAGCCTCGCCCTTTCCCTGAGGTTAGGAGGTAAAATAACTAGTTCAAGATCACCTAACCGGTGATCTTGGGCAGAGGCAGGACTGGTAACCAGGCAGTTTGGCTCCAAAGTCCATGTTTTTAACCCTGAAGTTTTTAACCCTTAATTCATGCTGGCTGGGTGTCCTGATCTGTCTCACAGCATCAACAGGCTAGAAGGAACAGCCAGGGAGACGGTAGCTGCTTTGTGGGACGCAGCTCACTGATGGGTAGAATAAAGGGACCTGTCCATTCAGTCACTATTTGCTGCAAGCTGGGTTTATGCCAAACTGTAACCTCAGCCCTAGAGCCACATTGCTTGGGGACACAGTCCTGCCCCCTGGGAGTTCACAGGCTACTAGGAAAGACTGGCAAATGCCTCCCTCAGTATAACTGCAATCTGTCCTGAGCTGTCAGTGGGCCCAGCATCACCTGTGAATTGGGGTGACTGCCCTAGCTGTGGCTTGGGGGAGGTGACCACTCCAGTTTGACAGCTTCCTCCTGGGCCAGCCCCCTTCTCCATTTCCCAGCCTCCCTCCTTCTGCTTAAAAAAAAAAAAAAAATCAAAGTAATCTGATTCAGCCCTACCCCTGGTTGAGCACTGACTCCTTGCTAAATCCCCAAAGCCTAATTACTTACTATTGTGCATGGCAATCTTAGGAGGTGTTTGTCTTCTCTCTCCCCTCGGACAGCACCGAGTAAGATACACTGGTTGCTAGCAAGCACTGCTCCAGGTACGGAGATGCTGCTGCGATTTCTCAGGGATCACTTTCAAATGCATTGTCCTGTCCGCTTAGAATGTCCTTCCACTGCCACGTCCTGCCCTTCAAAGCCTGACTCAGATGTCATCTCCTCCAGGGAAGGCACCCTTACCCTGAACCACCACACTCTTTTCTCCAGAGGTATCTGCCACAGGTGCCTGTTATTTAAGCCCCGCCTGTGGCCCCCATTCCCCCTCATGCTCCTCGACAGTGGGGACTGGGTCCCTTCCAGCTTCAGAGCCTAGTACAGTGCGATGTGCAGACACTCAAGGCGGCATGTTGTCTTTAATTTCGCGGGCAATTACCATGAGACCCAGGGCTGGAGCCCTGCCCTGTGCCGAATCAGCAAAGGCAGCTGTCGGCCGGGGCCTGAGTGTTGGTGCTTTGCCATCTGCAAGGGGACGCCTCATTGGGCAGACAGCCCCTTTGCTTCTAGGCCTCACAGTGACTTTCTGTTCCTTTCCCCAGGAGGACGCACTGCCCTTTCAGGAGACACTGTAAATTCTTCAGACACCTTTTTCTCCTTTTTTAGTAAACTGCTATGCTCCAAAGTCCTCTTCAATAATGGACAATCTTTAATTTAAAAAATAAAATAGAAACCTTTCCAAGCATTCACCTTCCTGTTGAGTTGAACGGCTGGATCTCTCCCACCCAAGGCAACACACGGCAATGCTTTATCATTTCCATTTTTAATACAGGAAGAATGTTCCTTCAAGTTCAAGAGGAGCTCAAGTGGGAGCTCTCCGGATTGCGGGAAGCCCGCATAGCATCAAGCGCGGAGAATGTGGGTGTCAGGGGGTAGCGAATGGCCCAGTGAGGAGGAAGAGTTGCTAGCAGATGGCCCTGATAGTTTGGATAAGGAAAAAATAATAGCTTTTGACTGCAAACAAATCAGTATTAGAAACATACCAAGAAGCAGGCCCACGGAGATGTTTGCTGTTGCAACTGGCAGGCATTCCCTACTATTCAGAGGGGTACCCAGAAAGCCACAGAAGCTGGAAGTTGCAGTGGAAGTCCTCATCTCTACTTTGCTTTTCTCTACCCCATTTATTAATGATAATGGGTAAGGATACAGGCTCACAATTCAGACCATCCAAATTAAAAGGTTTCACAGGAGATTTTAGGGCAGTGAAACTACTCTGTATGCTATTGTAATGGTGGATCATGTAAGTTTACAGCTATCGAAACTCAGAATGTACAACACAAAGAGTGAATCCAGACGCCAAGTATGGATGTTAGTTAATAACAACGTCTCAATATTGGGTCATCGATTACAACAGCTATACCACACTAATGCAAGATGTTCATGAGCTCTGAATTTTCTGCTCAATTTTTCTGTAAACCTAAAACTGCTCTAAAAATATAAAGTCTGTTAATTTAAAAAAACAAGCCACATCCCTGTACCTGGCTCTGATTCTTGCTGGCTGGTTGACCCTGAACTAGTTACTTAACCTCTCTGGCTCTCCTTTTTCTCAACTGCACAATGAGGACAGTAATAGTGCCTACCTAAGGGTTATTATGAGGAGCAAGTCAGTGAATGCACAGAAGGCACTTAGAATCGCCCCCAGTACGTAGTATGCTGGTGTCAACCATGATTACAACAATGACAGCAGCTATGTGCTCGGCACACCATAAATACTTCCATGCACCATGTGGTGTAAGTCTCAAAGAAGCCCTATGAGGCAGTAGGAACCACTGCTAGGCTCGCTTTATTAAAAAGAAAACCTGAAGCTTAGAGAGATCATGTAACTTGCTCAAGGTCACACGGCCAGCTAGTAAGGGTAAGCTGGGACTCCACGCCTGCCTTCTCATCCAGGTGCCATCTACCAGAAGAGTTAGTGCCTGCTGGGACAGGAGTTCCTGGCTGCTGGAAATTTTGTTGTTATCCAGTGCAATCTCATTTTGTTGAGAGAGGGAGGGAAGGAAAAAAGGAAGGCAGGGAATCCCCAAATGCCAGGCAGGATCTTGGCAGAGCCAATGCTAGAACCCAGGTCTTTGGTTAAGCCACTTGCCCCAGTGTATGAAGTGTGATCAGACAATACAATAAATGTTTACATTTAAAAAATTTATTACAGTGAAAGGCACATTGCCATTAATCCTCCTCAAAATACTCCCCCTCGCTTTGAACACACTTATCCCATCGTTCTTGCCACTTTCCGAAGCAGTTCTGGAAGTCCTCTTACGTGTCTTTAGTTGTGCTGTCGTGGCTGCCTCGATGTCCTGAATCATTTTGACTTTGGGGAAGAGCCAGCAGTCACACGGTGCCAGATCCGGTGAATAAGGTGGATGAGGACACACCGTAATGTTTTTATTTGACAGAAATTGCTGTCCAGAAGCAATGTGTGACATGGTGCGTTGTCATGATGGACAATGATTTATGGCACACTTTAAAACACACCTTCTCTCAATCATAGCTCATGCCTGACTGACTGCACTGAACAAGCTGAAACTTGTCACACACTGTCACTAAGGTTCAAGGAGCTGCTTCCCATATTGAAGAGCCTGCCTTTCCGTTGGATGGTACTCAACAGCAGCATTCACGGTATTTTGTGATCACAACAGAGAGGCTCTGTGTCACACATTCTGGTACAGCCATTTCTGTCAAATAAAAACATTACGGTGTGTCCTCATCCACCTTATTCACCGGATCTGGCACCGTGCGATTTCTGGCTCTCCACCAAAGTCAAAATGACCATGAAAGGAAAACATTTTGAATTGATTCAGGACATTGGGGCAGCCACGACAGCACAACTAAAGACACTCACAAAAGAAGACTTCCAGAACTGCTTCAGAAAGTGGCAAAAACGATGGGATAAGTGTGTTCAAAGCAAGGGAGAGAATTTTGAGGGGGACTAATGGCAATGTGTCTTTTACTGTAACACATTTTTAAAATTTAAACATTCACTGTAGTTTTTGATCATACCTTGTATAGCATTCCCACCCCCATTCCCAAAAAGCAGAATGAGCACATTGATGATGGGCTGCTATTCATCAGCCTCCATTTGTGATCGAGTGGGTACCTTTGCCAGTCTGCCCCCATCCCAAAGCGGTTGGTGACACTTTCCCCAGGTAGCCGTGGAGGGCTCTCGGGAGGTTACCTGTCCAGGAAAACCACTCTCCGGGTTCGGAATCCTGCCTCCACCATTTGGGATAGTGACTGAACTGTGATCTCCCTGCCCGCAGCAATAAGTTCATTTCTTGCTTTTCCAACTCAGGATTGGCTTTTACATAACTCTGAAACTTTGGATGTGTGACTTGTCTCCCAAGCCTGCTGAAGCAGCCTTTACACAGACGTTCATTCTGAATCCAGACTGCATCTTACTGCCAGTGCCACCTCACCTCCACGCCCACACATCCTGATGTACTTTCTGCACCTCTAAGTCCCCTCTTCCTACTCATGCTTTCTGCACCTCTGCCTCCCACACAGGGTGCCTGCAGAGACCCACTGCAGCGGGTACCGGTTCAATCATCTCACCTCCTCCTAAACCAGTCTCAAACCAAGTCCTATGCACACTAAACTCTGCCAACCCCCCTTCCTTCCACAAGGCTTTTACATCAGCCCTGATACAGAATGAAAAGTAAGGGTAGGTCAGAGCCAGTTTGACCACAAAAGATCCTCCATTTAGCACCTGCATCCAACTCTTCTGGTCTCCTGAGATGCTAGGAACCATCTTCCCCTTCAGACCTCTCAAGCACCCCTCCGGCAGCCCTCTTTTCCTAGCCTTCTTTCTGTAGACACTGCGATGGACTCAATGTTTGTGCCCCCTCCCCGCAAAAAATTCTAAAAACCCTATGAGGTAGATGCAATTATCACAGAAGGGAAAACGGAAGCATGTACTGTGGCTTTACAAAGTAAACAAGGGGGGTGGCCAGTTAGCTCAGCTGGTTAGAGTGCCGTGCTCATAACACCAAGGTTGCTGGTTTGATCCCCACATGGGCCACTGAGTTGCACCCTCCACAATGAGATTGAAATAACTAGTTGACTTGGAGCTGATGGGTCCTGGAAAAACACAATGTTTTCCAATAAAAAAAAATAAAAAAGTAAACAAGGCTTTCACCTTTTATATCCTACTTAGGGGAGCACACCAACAATATGACAATGGATAGAATTAGTGCCTGCAAAGAGCTAAAACAAGAGAGTCAGTGACTCAGAAGGCTACTTTGGGTTGGATGATCAGGGAAGGTCAGGGGGACACTGCAATGACAAGGAGGAACCTGTTATAGGGGACTTTGGGGGATGAACAAGGTTCCCAGAAACTCCAAAGCTTGGCCACAGAATGCATCCATCACTGGCTCTGAAGTCATAGGCAGGGACGAGGCCCAGGCATCTGTATTTTTCAGGTGTTTCTCACCTGCAGGCCAGGGTTGAGAAGCACCAGGCTCCATCCTGAGCTGTCTTCAAACACTCCAGGCGCCACCACTGAGAGATGTGGAAGCTCTTTGGATCCTCGTAGGGACTGAAATTTGTGTCTCCCCCACACTCCTATGTTGAAGCTTTAACCCCTAATGTGATGGTTGTTGAAGCTATGTCCTAATTAGATGAGGTCGTGAGGGTGGGGTCCCCATGATGGGATTAGTGCCCTTCTAAGAAGAGGAAGGGACACCAGAGTTCTGCTCTCCCCACCACATGAGCTAGTTGATGACAAGGGCTGCCTCTCATACTTGCTTATACTCCCCACCAAGTGCCCACTACAGGCCAGACACACAACAGCAGTTGTGTGCTATAAGCTTGTGAAATGCGAAGGGGGCTGGATATTCTCCTGCCCGGGATGAGGGGCTGGAAGGGAAGTCAGGCCTCAGCCTCACCTGGGCTGGGGAGAGAGCCTGGGCATGTGCAGTGAGGGGGTTGGACAGAGGCAGTGTAGCGTGTGAGGGGGGTGGGAGGGGGGGTGTGTGGTGCACAGGATCTGGAGGCAGGAGCCGAGAGGTGCTGCTGTCAGCCAAGAGATCTTGGGAAGTTGCTAAACTTCTAAGCCTCATGGTTCCTCAGATTTGCAAAAACACTGTAAGGATTAAAGTGCTTAATATTCAAAATATACTTTCATTCCATCATTCAACCAATATTTACTGAATCCTTTTTAGGTCCAGAAACAGTCAACACAAAGCAAAATGCAAATGTAAATTATTGCTAAAGAGACTGCTGACTTCCCTCCATTTCCTTCTCCATAATGGAGAAAGGCCAAGTCCTCCTGCCAAATAGGACTGATTGCTCCATAGCTAGTGGGGTCATAGCTAGTGTTGATCAGACAGTACACTGAAGATACATGCAATGATGGGTTCCTGCCTAAGCTGACCTGCCAGGCTAGATGTGACAGGAGTCATGAGTGGAGGGCATAGCCAGCCCAAGATGAGGGCACCAGTGAGCTAGAAAGCAGACGAAAATGTGCAAACCCTGTTTCTTTACCCAGAGTAGCTCAGCGTTCCTCACATGAATGGTGCTAACTTAGTGTCTCGGGTCGCTGGAGTGAGAAGATGGACCCTAACATTAATCCCTGGAGTTGCACGTGTGCATGGTCACCCAGCACCTGCTGAGAAGGTGTACTGGGGAAGGTAAACGAGAGGATGGGTACCACTGCCTACTGAGTCACCAGGACAGGTGAGAGTTTGAAGTTCAAAGAGAACACCAGTTGCTTCTCTGTAAACCTGAGCTCACCTACCCTCTGTGTCCCAAACATACTTCTCAGAAGGTATCTTGAGGGAAGGAAAGTTGATGGTATAAAAAATAGGCTTTTAGGGAAGGCTCTAGCCTCCTTATGCCTGGGGAACCAAACATTTTAGTTGCAGATGCCTAGGCTCCGATGCCAGCTTCACCACGCACAAAGTTGATGACTTTGAGCAGCCCATGTATCTCCCCTAGATGTTTGCTGACCTGTAAAATGCGGATAAGACCTGCCTATGAACATAGGCCACATGAAGATGCCATCCAAGCCTGCCCCTTTGCCCTGGGTTTCCATTTCCTCTTACACACAGCTCCACACAGAGCTTTACCAGATTCTTCCAACAACCTTAGAGCAGGCAAGCACTCCTCTGCCCATTTTACAGGTGAGAAAACAGAGACCTAAAATGATTATGTGACTTACCCGGCAACTCGGTGGAAAAGCCAAGTGGTACCACCTACAATAAAACCTCATAGTTCCCAAAGGGCTTTCGAATACATCATCCTACTGGGTCCTTCTCACAAAGACCCCACCCCGCACACACTGGTGCCAAACTACAGCCCAGGACTGCCCTGTCCGAGGCCTGGGCAACCTCCATTCACCTCGCTACTTGCCAGTACACTCTCTTTTCCCAAGAATCTTCTTCACTCATTTAAGCAAAGCCTGCCTGAGGCAGGAGGACAGACAAGATGTCATCTCTGGGTCCCCACCCCCAGAGGAGTAGCAGGAGGAACATTAAAACTGCCTCCCAAAGTGGATTCCATCTCCCAAACTGGAATGACACTCCAGGAACACCCATTCCAGAGACGGGACCCCAGCACCCCAGATTGTCCTACCCTTACAGCTTCCCTGGCCTGGTCTCACCCTGACAGGTCATCCCAAAGTGCCATCTGCCAGAGTAGTAGATTTTACTGTCCCTAGACCTCCAGCAAATGGGTACAGTGAGCACAACGGGAAGAAAAAGACACCCAGGCAAACAAAATCAAGACAGCGGGAAATACTGAGCCTTTGGGAGCATTGTGAGGACAAAAAGTGAAATTTCAGAACTGAATGTGACCTTTTCAGCTGCATAAAGTACTTGAGCTACTTAGCAGCACACTTACTATATGTATGTACATTACCTTTCAATGCCTTACAGCTGCCCTCCCACCCAGGTTCATAAAACCACCTTTTCCAGCTTTGGCTGTACCTGGCCACGTAAGTCCCATCTCCAGGCCTGGCCAAATGCCTCTGGGGGCCGGAGGAGGAGGGGGGAGAATGTATTTCTTACCAGGATCTGTGCAATTTTTAGTTGTCTGAGTCCCATTCACTGGTGCCATCAGCTTTCTATTTCTCCACGTGTCTGTTAGAACATGTTTGCTCGCAGAAGCCGTTTTGTGCCCTGGATTGGAAAGCAAGTCACAGACACCAGTAAGTCAAGGTGGAGCCTGCATTCTCCCAGTGACCTTACATATTTGTATCTAGCTATGTCAGGAACAGCCCTGTTTGACTACTTAGAGCCACCTGTAGGGAGTGATACAATGATTGGAAGCACAATAAATATTAACTGCTCACCTCCAGTTATCTGTTTCCTAGATCTAGTTCCTTGTTTCTTGTCCCAGGTGGAACAGCACATGATCTGACTTTGACCAAGATCGCTCAGTTCTCAGACCCTCACAAAGCGTTTAGATACATGACCATTAAGTTCTCTGCCAGTAAACTTGCTCAGGTGGCCCTGCCCTACAAATGGGTAGTAAGTCAGCAAGCAGGTGGAGAAGTTTGATGGATTCCGGCACGAGGCTTCTCACCCTTGAGCATGTGCACGGATGACTTGGGGACCAGGTTAAAAATGCAGGTTTTGATTCAGTAGGTCTGGGACCTGGGCTTCCGCACTAACAAGGTCCCAGGTGATGCTAAGTCTGCTGGTACAAGGGCCAAACTGAGGAACAAGGGAGGTCACTGGCAGGGAGGCCAGTGACCAAATGCAGTGAAACTCCTAAAGGTAATTACTGATCCAGCAAATAGAGATGGTTCTCACTGTAAGACCTTTAAAGCATTCATTTACCTCCCCTGGTGCTTACACTGCCTCAACTGGGTAATAATGCGTCTTCTATAGTGCTGACATCTAAGAACCTCTAGGGATTTTTTTTTTCTTCTGGTATGTAATTGAGGGAGAAAAACACACCAAGTTGCCCAATTGCAAAGCACCAGGTATTAAGATGTTCAAATAACCTTTCTGGGCTTCTGTTGGAAACTGCCATTTTTTAAACCTCAAATCGCCAAGTTTGGGTTTTGAAACGCAGTATTTCTTTTTTAATGTAATCAAGTTCCACCTGATTTCTTTTTAACCTATAAACCTCTCTAAATTGTCCCTTTCTAGCTGCTTGAGAAGGTTTGGCTTTATCTCCATGTCCAAGTTCCTAAATCACCTGCATTTCTTTCATTTTTAAAAAATCTAAAACAACAACAAAAAAGGTCCAGAGCGTCTAATTGAAAATGGAAATATTAGCCAAGTGAATGTCTTCGAAGGTCCACATGGGCTCACGTGTCCCTCCAACAGATATTTTTTGTAAGTTTCTCCTCTCCACTTCCGATTTGCATACCCTGAGCGGCTCTCCCTGGTCTCTTCTTGGATGAAGGAGTGTGGAGCCCCAGACGCCAGCGCTCTACGTCGGGGATTAAGGGGAGGTGAGAGAATGATGCTGAAACATGGCAGCAACCGCCCAGGGGGTGCAGATTGCCCGTAACGTTTTTAGGGTTTGAAGGGGGTGCGTCAGGACCCCTAGGGCGCCCCTTTGGTCCTGGGCAGGGGCGAGGGGAGGACTGAGACGCAGTTCCCGGCCTCTGAATCTGGGTTTTCCAGAGACGCGGAGCACAGCCGTCTCTGCTCTGCAGAACAGGAAAGCGGACCACTCAGTTTAGTGCCCCCAGGTCAAGGGAATCCACATCTGGACCCTCCGCTCGCTGCCCATCCCCCGCACACGCCAGAGCCAGCACTCTGGCAGAGAGGGGCCAGCGGTTCAGGCTTTGGTTTTAGTAACACAGACCTGCAGCCGCGTCCGGAGCCCCCAGGGGCCGCGCGCAGCTCAGGGGAACGAGCGCCACAGCTCAGAGTCGATATCAGCCCTCTGGGGTGCGCTCTACCTGCCTGGCGGGGAGGGGCCTCGGTGAACCCTTGGGATCAACCTGACGGGGAAGGAAGGGGAGACATCTCGGAGCTGCCCCCGCGGCTTCCCAGCCCAAGGTCCCCCAACTCCCGGGGCGGCCCGCACCACCACCTACCCAGGCTGCCGAAGAGGCCGGCCGCACCGCACACCAGGGCCAGCACCGCGCACACGAAGCCAATTTGCTGTGGCAGCATCTCTCGCCTCTTGCGAACTTTGCGCGGCCGGAGGGGCGCCGGGAGCGCCATCCCGGAGCGCCGGGGTGCCGTCCCTAGGAGAGGATGGGGAGCTTCACCGACCGGAGGGCTGCTGCCTGTGGCTGAGCGGCTCTGGGGTTGGGGCGGGCGAGGCGAGTCTCAGAGGCGAGAGGCTCCGGACCAAAGCTTCATGGCCCCAGGGCGAGGTTGGCGGGGAAGCCGTGAGCAAAAAGGGGAGGTGGGGGCGCGCCTGGAGCTCAGAGTCCCGCGCGCAGCGTCCGCGCTCCGCGCACCATGGCTCCGTGGCGAGGACGCGACACCGGCACGGTGGCGCTGGCGGCCCTGGCTCTCAGGGCTGGCGCAGTCCCGGCGCTGGAGCCGCTACCTGGCCGCTGTGCCTCGGCGCGCCTGCCCCGCCGCAGCTCTGGCTGCCGGGCCGGGGGCCGCCCGTAGGGAGCACTCAGTGCGCCCCCGCGCCCCGCGCCGCCGCTCGCTTACGCAGCATCCTTCGCCTCCAAGTTTGGCGGTGGCAGCCCACCAGCGATGAACCCCTGCTTCCGAGAGAGCCGAGCCCGGCGGCCCAGTGTGCGCAGGGGGAAAGCAGGCTGGACGCACCGAACCTGCGACCCTCGCCGCCAGCGCCCCCCACGTCGGCACTCCCGGGGCGAGCTCTCCACGGGAACTTTCTCTCCGGTTGCCGGCGCCTGCGTCTGGGAGGCTGTGGCGCCTCCGCCCGCACCTCACGCCTCCCTTCTCCTCCCCTCGCGCCCGCAATCTCACCCTCCTCCCAGCACGTGTACTCCTCCCCTAAGGAGCACTCGCTGGTGCATTCCTCCCTTCCCCCGGGGAGGCTCAACTACTGGCCAATATAATCGCCCCCCTGCTCCCTTTTCCTCTTCCTCCCGCCCGCCGGAGCCGAAACGAGCCCTCCGCTAGAGCCTTCCGAGGCTGCTGCAGAGAGGAACAGGTTACAGCGCCGCAGGGACTCTGAACAAGGGTTTCCGTAGAGCTGCCGCTCTCATCCGGGCTCCCCAAGACCACCAAGGCGGCCCCAGCCCTCCCCCCACCCCGGGGGGACGGGCGGGAGATCCTCCAGAAGATGAATTGCTCGAGCGGAGCTATCAAACAGCCTTGCACCAAGCCTACGAGCGCCCGCGCTCGCCGGGTCCCGCAGGGCTGTCGGGCGAGCGAGGGGGAGCCCGTAGCGGGGGTCGCAACGCCGACCTGCAAAACGCTGGAGGGCCGGGAGAGACCCGACAGTTACGAGGCCCCACCGCCAAGAGTTGAGCTCTTGATGTTCTGGAGCCTACGGCTTCGCAGGGCTTTTTGGGTTTGGTTTTGTTTTCCTCCTCTCTGATCGACTCTCTAGTGTCATAGGCTTTAAAACTGGGGCAGGATGGAGAATTTCAGAAGAGCAGCAGCTGAGGTGTAATCCAGGTGCAAGTAGACGGTGGGGACCTTCCGCGGAAGGGCCTCGGCCCAGAGGGTTTGAGACAACCCTTGGGACCGACTTCCTTCCCTGGTCAGTTTATCACACACCTGGTTAGAGCCTGCTAAGGGTTAATTCCACTTAAAACCCTTTTTGGAACAAGGCCAGCTCTGTTTAATTAAATAAATACACACCCACCGCCTATGGAACCTGTGCCAAGTGCCAATCAGAGAACAAAACAAAACGACCAAAAAAAAAAAATGTAAGATCCAGTCCCTGCTTTCAAGGAACCCAAAATCAAAGGGGAGACAGACATTCAGATACATGCCTGTTGAGTAGCGTCTATTCTCAAAGTCAGTGTTTTGCAGAATGTGCTTTATTCCCTCACTACTCATAATGTGGGCCATGCATAGCAGCATGAGCATCGCCTGGGAGCTTGCAAGAAATTCGGGCGTTAAGGTTCCAGCCAACTGAGTCAGAATGGGCATTTTTAACAAGGGCCCCCTGGAGATTTGTGTGCACATTCATGGCCCTTAAGTCGGTCCCAGTGCCTCTAGCCAGGTACCATCTGCGTGGCTCCTCCCCCACTGAGTAAGAAGAGATCACTGTACCTGTGTTAGCCTGGCATATTGACACAGTTAAGAGGTACCTGGAGGGAGACTGTTCACTAATGATTTTCAGCTGCCCCCTTTCCTTACCCACAAAGATACTGAAGGCATGAACACAAGACTAATTGTAGTGGAAACCCCTAAAGATAATGAAATGGAGATGACTGGGGTTGGCCTTTTCTAGAAGCCCAGGGCTCAGTTTTGTTGATAGATATGCCTGATCACTGAGGCCCACCCTCCATATTGGTGACTTCTACTAAGCATGCCTACCAGTGACGGAAAAGGCACTTTTCCTACTTTTGCAGAATGCTCTTCTCATTGATTAGGGTGTACAAGGATGCATTTATCAATTGCAAATAGATGGCCACAGTACAATGTTAAATACTTCACTTGGAAAGCTAGCCAAGGGCTCTTGGTGTCAAATTTAAGGCAAAGGGGGGCCGGCCGAGTGGTGTGGTGGTGAAGCACTGGCTTGGGAAGCCAGCAGTGCCGGTTCGGGTCCCACATATGAGGGCCAGTGACACTGTCCTCAAAAAAAAAAAAAATAAATTTAAGGCAAAGGGAAACGTTAAAGTGGTAATATGCTGTTATCCTACCCATAAAACAGCATGAGGATCACACTGGTTAAAGCAGCTCCTATGAACAAAGTGGGATCGTGTTACTAGGATTTAAATTTTTCTTAAAACTTTTTCCATGGAGCTCACCCAGGGCTGGTGAAAATAGAAATTTTTTATTAAACAGGCCAAAGGAGTCATCAGGTGTCTGTCTTTAAACATTTAGCCAGCTTTTTAATAGAACGTTTCTTTTCTTTGACAGCTTTCACCTGCTTTCAGCTAATAGTTACAACGCTTTGAATAATTTCACTCGCACAAATGGATTCCTTTTATTTGACAGTTTAAATAGCAATTCATTTGACTTCATTTAAATAGTGCCCATTACCAAATAGCCTCCGCTGTAGCTCTAATGACTCACCCCGAAGAGGGAAGAATTGGGTTTTATGTCCGTCTTAAGTTCAAAGCATGCAGGAGCATTTTCTAAGTCAGCAAGGCCTTGGGGACAAATGGAAAATGCAGTTCCGGGTTTCTCTCAGACCCTAGGTCTGGTTTTGGGGTTCGGAGTTCTCCTTCTACGACATTGTTTTCTTCTGATGCGACATAGGAAGAGACTGTTCACCCAGCCAAGCAGTTTTTACCATCTTGACAGGAAGGCTCTTTATGTGGGGATGAGTACAATATGTTGTTGTTTTTTTTTAATTTTAAAATTTCTTTCCCAGAACATGAAGAGTCTCACCATTTAATTAGTCTTCTTACTCAGTCCTTTCCAAGTTTACTAGAATGACCTTCTCTGTAATTCTAATTCCTCTTGCTTTACCTTCCAGAGGACTGCAGCAGTCAGCAGCACCAGCCAGGGCATCGGTTCTCAAACTAGAGCTGGCATGAGAATCCCTTGGGGGGCTCGTGAAAACTCAGGTGGCTGAGCCCCACCCCAGTGTTTCAGCTTCAGTAAGTCCGGTGGGGCCTGAGCATCTGTATTTCTAATAAGTCCCCAGGTAAAACTGATGCTCCTGGTCTAGGGACCACACTTTGAGAAACACTGGGCTACGTTGTGCTATGGTGACAGTAAAACAACACAGCTGTGCTTCAGGGCAGCTGAATATGCCAGCCCAAAATATGCCACTTTGGTGTAAGAATTATTTTGAGCTGAAAGCAAATGAGAAACAGATACAAGAAAAGCTCTCTGCCTTTCCCCTATTTGCCTCAAAGCAGGACATTTTATAGAGATGTCCCCCTTCGTCTCTCCACCAGGAAGGACAGAAGTTTAATCATTGGTGACACGTATAGATCTTATCAGCCCAGAGACAGCACCAGAGGAATCTAACAAACCTTGCTAAAACTAGCCCTTATCTACCAATAGTTTTCCCATATATTTGCCTTTGCATGATTTGCTCCCCCTAAAAGTTCAAAGTCCTTTTCCTTTGTTGTTACTTCTCTGAAAATGTATCATTCTTTTGTTAAGATTCTATATAAGCCCAAGTTCTAACCACCCCTTTGAGTCACTCATCACTGGATGCTCCCACGTGTATGCATGATGCACATGTTAATAAACGTCTGTTTGTTTTTCTCTTGTTAGCCTGTCTTTTATTGGCCTTTTTTTACAGGGCCCCAGGCAATGAACCCAAGATGG
The DNA here is from genome assembly GCA_033961575.1 of Aselliscus stoliczkanus. Classification (NCBI taxonomy): domain Eukaryota; kingdom Metazoa; phylum Chordata; class Mammalia; order Chiroptera; family Hipposideridae; genus Aselliscus; species Aselliscus stoliczkanus. The sequence continues at coordinate 151,426,175 of CM066732.1, read as the reverse complement.
GTAGAGGGAAAATAGTTTTTCCTCCCCTACACCTCTTGTCTATCAAGAGAAGTATGTCTTGAGGGCAGTTTCTCAGATACCTAGAAACAGCCACATTCTCAACATTGCTGCTAGCTCTGAGATGGAAGAGAGACCGCTGGAGGACCTTGCACTAGCAATTGAGTACCCTGGCTTGGAAGTGATGTGCTCACCGCTATGCACCACTCATTGGCCAAAGTCCATCATGTGGCCCCACCAAACCACCAGGAGGTTCAGAAGTACTGTTCTTCCCCTGCTGGCTGAGACCTGAACTCTGCAGTGGACAGCCCCAGTGACAACTGCACCAGTGCAAACCTTGCTCCTCTTCCTTGCTCTCCAGGACCTTTCCTGCCTGCCCCTTCCCCCTCCCTAGTACAGTTGACCCCGCTCTTTCCAAAGCCTCTTGCGTGCATCTCCATTATAGCACTCACATCACGCGGTTTTGTGATATGAATGAGAGTGTCTGTCTCCTTGCTTGTCTCTTGCCTCAAGGACTTGTCTTATCCACAGCTATGAACACAGTGCCCAGCACATCAGGTGCTCAATAAAAATAAAGTACTTATGGAATGAATAAATACATTTTGGCTACAATGTGAAGAAGATAAAGAACAGTTGCCCCTGTTCGGTGGTGCCTGCTCTCACCATCACTTCAGCACCACCCCAAGTTTCCATTCGTCTTCACTGTCAAGGTCACCAGTGACCTATGGCTACATCTCAGCAGAATTTGACATTCTTGAACGCACCCTTCTTACAAAAGCTACATCCTTAACTTCCTTGACAGTGCATGCTTACGGTATTTCTCCTTCTCTGACCAGCTCTTCCCTCGGCCCTCTGGGCCTCTGCTCTAGGCCCTCCTTTCTTCTCACTCTTTACCCCTCTTCCCAGGAGAGCTCATCATTCTCTGGCTGATATTAAAAGATAGCGCCTTTTCAGGAATTCAGACCTGCACGTTCAGGGGACTGCCCACATCAGGAATCCGGGCCTCGTCCTTGTCTTCCCATCCCTCCAGTCCATGGTCACCTGCACCTCAGATTGGTCCACTTCCTGCCATCCTCATGGACACCATGGGCTCTATTCCTTACTTGGACCCCACAGCAGCCTACTTAACCAGTGTCTCTGTCCTTTGTCCACCCAGCAGCCAGAGTACTCTTCCTGCATGTGTCTGCACGTTCCATTCACCTGGGGATCTTTTAAACCACCTGGGGTGGGAACTGGGCATTGGTATTTTCTTCAGGCTGTGGCCAGGCTGGAAACCACTGCTCCAGAGCCTCCTGGCCCCTCGGGCCCAATTTTGCATCATTCCCTTCCTCTCACTCCAGGCTCCGGCCATTCAGAGCCTCTTTCAGGCTCTTTCTTATTCCCCATAGGTGAGTCTTGTTTCATTTTCCTTGAACATGTCTTCCCACTTCCAAAGACCCCTTTGCCTGGTGGTATGGACTGAATGTGTGTATCTCCCGACGCTCACATTCATACATTAAAGCCTATTGTCCAAGGTGATGATATTAGGTGTGGGACATTTGCAAGGTGATTAGCATATGAGGATGGAGTCTCATGAATGGGATCAGTGCCCTTATATGGAGACCCCAGTGAGTTCTGTCATGTTAGAATACAGTGAGAAGATAGCTGGCCATCTATAAACCAAGAAGTGGATCTCACCAGACACCAAATCTTCCAGCACCATGAGCTTCAACTGCCCAGTCTCCAGAACTGTGAGAAATAAATTTCTGTGTTTTATAAGTTACCCAATTTATGGCATTTTTGTTATAGCACCCCAAATGGAGTAAGATACCTGGCTAACTCTTCCCTTTGCTTCCAGTCTTAGAGGAGATATCATTTCTTCTGAGAAGCCGTTGGGACCACTGAGTCTGAGTTAAGAGCTCCCTCTTTTGTGCCTTGATGATGCCTTATATTTCTAGCAAATAATTCATCATGCTGTATTGTAATTGCCATTTACTTGTGTATAATTCCCACCAGACTCTAAGCTCTGTGGGGACAAGAACCATGTCTACCGTGCTAAGTATCTGGATTTAATAGATGCTCAATAAACATTCATGGAAGGAGGGGGCATGCATACCTGGCTCACACTTAGAGAATGTGACTTGACTCACCATGTTTCTCCCATTGGCATCTGCCATAAACAGTGTTTTTTTCTTAATCATCGTTCTGTCTTTTGATCCCCAGAGTAGCCTTGGGAGTAGGCCGAATGAGCATCCCCATTTTATGAGGCCCCTCACAATTAAGTGATGAGCTCAAGTCTGCACAAGGAGTTAGAGGTACAGCCAGGATTTGAACCCTGTCTTCTGCTCATTAGCCATGCCCTTCACCCACTACACCATGCCACAGCTACTCATCCTGGTAGTCATGCCGACTAGCTCACGGGATAAGTTAGTTCCTAGTAGAGACAGAAGGCTCTATGTCATAGCACTGTTTCCTGCCTGGGTTACTGTCTTATGATGGGAACTCCTAGCCGAAGCCAAGCGGCATTAGAAAGATGCTTGAACAGAGTGAGTCTGGGCTTCCCTGAAATCAAGTTATATAGCTACCACATGCATTGTAAGCCTGCTTTCCCGATTCCTTGGATTTAAACATGGAAATGACCACTCCCTTTGCTCGCCATTCATCTGGAAAACATTTCCTGGGCTCCTAACTATATAGCACTCTATACTTATATATCTTAGCACACTATAAGCCTATAAAGAATGTATCAGAGTGAAAACTAACCTATCAGGTCAAAGAAATCCAGCATTAAAGCAACTTAAAGAACAAGCAGTTTCTTTTACTCAAGGTCCCCATGGTGCCATCTAGGTTTGTAAGGTAGCTCTGCTCCTTACCGTCACTCAGGGACCAGGGCCCTGCCACCTTGTGGTTCCACCATTCTCTAGGGCACTATCATCATCTACATGGTTCAAGCTGATTTACACCTGGGTTGTAGTCAACAGGAAGGAGTGTCCAGTGTCTTAAGTCTCAGCCCCAGCCCACATCACTTCTCATAGTCCTTTGGTGGAAACGTAGTCACATGACCACCCCTAACCAAGGAAGGCTGGAAAATGCCTAGCTGAGCTGCACGTACCCAGCAAGAAATCTGTTACTGTGAAAGCAGAGGAGGAGGGATTTAGGTGGGCAGCTGTCAGCCTCCACCACCGATGTAGAATTGTGACTCAAAGAGACTGAGTGACTTGTCCAAGATCCCCTGGGTAGCAAGCCACAAATCTAAGCCCCCACTCCAAGGTGCAGACCCCTGAGTACCCCGTACCCACTGCCTCTGTGCTCATTCAGCTCTTGTCAGTCGAGAGTAGAGGTAAGGCAAGTAGAGCTGACCAGGAGGGATAGTGGGAAGGGCTATTTGGCAAGGGACATAGCTCAAAGGTGCCTCCAGTTCAGACCCTTGCTAATTTTCTGCTGTTGGGTTGGCCTCGCTGTATGCTCAGTATGAGCTATGACATTGCACAAAAGCCAGACTTTCCTTTATGATCAGGGTCCTGCACAGCCAAAGGCTATAGCAGCTTGTGTTCTTGTTTTCCTGTGAAAGTGCTCTATTTTGTTTGCAAATTTTTTCTTTTCTTTCTAATGGCTCAGGCCTCAAAAGCCCTGGCCTCCTTGCATCTCTGGAAGGGCCTGGCTACATGGGTACAAATGACTATCATGCCAGGAGAAAAATGACAAGTACTGGGAGGGAGAGGCAGATAGAGTGTTGGAGGAGATTTTCATCAAAGGAAGAGCGAATCTGCCACAAAGGGAATTAGTAAATGCAGCGGGGATTGCTGGGACAGACGTGTCTCCAACAGGTACATGTTCAGCAAACCGCTCCTCACCAGAAGCCAATTCCACACGGTGAGCATGCTTCTGGCCCTGTGCCTTGTCAGGGAGTGTGTTATGGTTTGAGTTTTAAGGAAAGACAATTTCAGTTTGCCCACTTTGGTGGCTCCTACACAAACCTTCCTGCTACCTCTCACTCCAGGGACAGCCGCCCTGGGAAGACAGGAGAGGCCCAAGGTCTGAGGACTGGAATGATATGTTTTGAACATGGGCGACTGCCTGGGGAACCTCAGTAGCTCCCTATGGCATCTGGGCAGAAATGCAGCCCCATTGTCCAGAAAGCAGGGACAGCCAGCTTGGGCAGCTGTCTGTGGGAGTTTGCCAGACAGCACTTGCTGGACATACAAACTCTTGTCCCCAACCAGAGAACTGGGCGTCCTTTGGTTCAGTTACCCAGATAACATCAGAAACTCAGAGTCAAGCAATTGAACAATCACAACCAGATTCAGTCCCTTGGGACAGATGTCTTAGTCCCCATCAAGCACTGTACCAAGCTGGTGCCTTGCTATGGTAACTCTAGCTGCCTCTGCATTCACTTAGTGAAGTTCATTTTTCACTCAAATGAAGTCCAAATTGAGAATATTGGCAGGTAGCTCTTCTCCAAGTGCTTAGTCAGAGATCCGAGCCTGGTCTCTTCTATCTCGTGGCCACGCTGTCTTCAGCACATGGCTTCCGAGGGTGCCAAGCTCATCTGCACTAAACCAACAGAGGGGGAAAGACATGGAGAATCCCAAGTGGAACGTTTCTATAGAGCAGACCTAGACATGGTGACTTCACTTCCACCCACATTCCATGGCTCAGAACTCAGGTACATGGCCATGGCTGCAAGGGAGGCTGGACACGAAGTGCAGCTAGCTGTGTGCACAGAAGACTCAAATGGCTTGGTGAGTGAACTCTGCCTTGCACAAGCAGGTACCTTGCCAGGGCCTCAACAAGATCAATCATAACAATATATTATATTTATCTATCTTTAATCTGGGTCAGGCAGTGTTCAAAGCATTTTATGTCTGTTTACCCGTTTCTTTCTCCCAGCAACTCCGTGAGGTAAATACCACTATAACCATCAGTTTACAGATGAAGGACCCAAGGCTCTGAGTGGTTAAGTATCGTGCCCAAAGTCACACAGCTGGTGACAAAGCTGGGATTCAAAGCCAGGCAGTCTGGGTCCTGGATCCCTGCTCTTAATCATCCTGCCTCAAGAATGAGCCTTCCTTGTGTAGATGGGGAAACTGAGTCCCAGGAAGGACAAAGCGAGACGAAAGCTCAGAGCTCCTGTGGCAGGTGCAGTGCTCACCCTCTTGTACCTTCAAGCCATGAGTAAACACTTGCTAAATGAAGGGATTGATGGTTCTGCCTTTGTATACAATTGAAAGTGTTTTTAAAATATCAAGCCCGGCTTCAATGCTAGATACCATCTTTCCCATGGCCCACCATCCTTGTGCTGAGCCGAAAAGCTAAATAGGAGGCCAGGAACAACACAGACTTAGCCCATTTGAAAATAAATGAGCAAACTGCAATTCTCTTGGGGAATTTAAAAAAAAAAAAAAAGTCCCCAGAGGAGATTTACCACTGAGTTGCATAATAAAGTGCCCCCCAAAGTAATACTAATACTTTAATGGCTGTTATGCAATGTTGATAGGTCTGTATGACTCAGCGTTTTAAATTAATTTAAAGGATTTCTGATGAATGTTGCCGGTTAGCTTGAGGCCTCTCCTTTCTCTCTTCCTCTTTTTAGCCAGGTTCTGAAAGCAAACTCTCTAGCAAATCCTTACCTGCAGGGTGGAGATATTTCGGGTAGGAAAATGCAGATACTTCAGCAGATATCCAAAGAAAGAAAGAAAAGAGCTTTTGTGATCAACACACACAGGCTCTCCCCTGTGCCAACTGCTAAAACCGCCCTGTGCTGGGCTCTACATGTGAGCAGCAGGGCCTTTCAAGCTGAGAGAATTCTAATCCCTCAGGCTGCTGGTAAATAATAATGTATAAACTTATGATTAGGATTCTGTTTCAAAGGCCAGTGATCAAAAGACAGTTAGCAGACGGCCAGAATGTTGAACTTTAGAACTCCGCTTTTGAATTTAACACTTCATAGGCTCCCTCTGTGGATCTGGACTCCTCGTCTCTCGGTCTTGGTTCCACCAGAACCTTCTCTTGGTCATCTCACGAATGCCCTTCTGCCTTGAAACGCATTTGTATCTACGGGATACGCTCTGTAATAGGGGGGAACCATTTCTCAGCTTCTCCGGTTTGCACAGGGGAGGCGGGGAGCCCAAGGTGAAGGCCCTGGTGTCTTTGCAGGAGAGAGAGAAAGTGTCTGGCCTTGAGGAGATACAAACTTTCAGGACATTTGTGCCCTTGAGCAACGTTTTAATAAACGGAGCCCCTGTGACCTTGGAAGAGCTGGAGCCTTTTTGAGATAGCACTAATTTTCTCTCTGCCGCAAAGCATTAATATTCAGTAGCCAAGTTCCATAACGAAGAACCATGTAATGATTCTGAGAAGCGCTAACAGCGGGACCGGAAAAGACCTTTCAAATGCCCAGGACGGTGTCGCTGCTGACCTCTCCCATTTCCCCCATCTGCTGTCCACTCTCCTGCCATTTCTGTTTGTTCCCTGTTTCCCACCGCCCTGAATCCCATCAAGATATCAAAGCTTCACCTACTTTGTTCTCACAAACATCCAAATTCCTACAAAACCACAAGTAACCTCTACCAGACTAAGAGTTTAAATGCAGTGGTTCACCACCTTGGGGGTACAGATGCCTTTAAAAATTCAGTGCATGCTATAGACCCTGTTCCCCAGGAAAGTGTACGAACCATACACATCAGACTTTGAATACAAATTCTGGAGGACTGGGACCCCTCCCCCAAAAGCCATCTCCTAAGGATTTTTAAGAACCTCTGGTTTAAGGTAGATCTTAACCCCAACCCCAAGACTCCACCAAAGGCTCTTTATATTTTAGAAATAAATTGAAAGACCAAACAGCCTTAGAAGCTCAAAGAAGTGAAGATCAATGTCTTGTTGCTTCTCTAAGGAAGGAAAGAGAATTCTAATGCTGATACAGAATGAGTTTAGAGGTTTTATGTTTAAATAAATTATGCTCTAATCCCCTTTTGGAGATCTGCAAGGTATATTAAAGGCCCTGAGAAGGTCTGCAGCACTGAGCATCTTTTATTTTGCGGAATTCAGCAGTTCCCAAACTTATTTGGCCCCGGAATACTCTGTGTTCCTATCACCTGTTAACACCCCCATAGAACTGGTATTTTGGGGAATAATGATGTAGCCTAATCCTTATATTTTACAGAAGGGGAAACTGAAGCCCAGTAAAAGGTCATGACTTTCCCAGGCTCACAGAGAGTCAGTGGTGGAGCCAGCCCTTGATCTCCTGGCTCATAGCTCTTTCCATTTGGCAAGGTGCCACAGTAAAAGGGTCTTCTCTGAGGACAGGAATGGTGGCTCTGTTGTTGGTTCCCTCTTTCCTTTGAGAGGAGACAGAACAGGGAGCAGAAAATGTCTGAGTCACTGAGGGTGGAGGATGTCGTCAGAGCCCCAGGTTCAACGCTCAACATATATGTCTTGGGTCATCACAGTCCAGAGCCCTGGCATACCTGTGGGTTTTGTTCCATGGTCACGCAGCGTGCTTAGTACGAGGGCCCCAGCAGGACCAACCCAACACAGTTTACAGAAGAGGGACCTGGAGTCCAGGCCTGGACACTTACAGATCAGGTGACCCCATCGGGAAACCTGATGGGCCACTCCTAGGAGTACAGACCGCCGGCACACCCCACAAGTGCACACCTTTGTAACCAGCGAAACCAAATTCAAAGGACCAGCAAAGGCTCTAATGGATGAGTGTGATCAGTCTGGGTCCCATAGGATGCATGTGGAGAGGCAGAAACTACAACCAACTGCATTAGGAGTGAGCCTTGCTTATGGCCTGCTTGTCTAAAACTGGCAAATGATGGACTCTATCCCCACTCCATCCTCCAAAACCTGGTTGGCAGCTAAATAGGGAACCCCAGCACCACTTCCCAAAGCCTTGACCCTTAGTAATGTAACCCACCTGTAGGACCCTCGCTGGTAGCATTTTCCCAAACAAGCTAACGGAGCTTCTCTTCAACTCCCCAAGGCCTTTGGCTTGTTGCTGAAGACAAAGCAATCATGTGATCATTTGCTCAGAAATCAAAAGATGCTAGGCTTGCTAAGAAGTTGAAAGGAAAGGTCTGAGGATTTTCTATTTCAAAAAAGCCAACAATCCTCCTTGTAATGCTTATAACTATATGAAAAATGTGTGCATTACTATGTGTGGGTAGAGACTGGAAATAAAAATAGCTCCTTTGAATTAAAAAAAAAAAAAAAGCCTTTAGTGGGGTCCTGAGCCATTCCCTGGACAGCGGGCTGAGTCCTTGTTTTCTTTATTTTTTTCTTTCTTTCTTTTTTGGGAGCAATGTTTGTATCCACCCCCACCCCTTCCTCCACCCCCATCAAATGTACATGTTGAAACCCTGCCCCCTATTTTATTAAGAGATAAAGCCTTTGGGAAGGATTAGATGAGGCCATGAGAGGAGAGCCCTCATGAGTGGGATTGGTACCCTTATAAGAGTCCAGAGAGCTTGCTTCCTCTCTCTGCTGTCCGCCATGTGTGCATGTCATTAGCAATCGACCCACTGGGACCGGAAGAGGGCCCTCCCCTGAGCTGGACCCCGCTGGCACCCGGATCTGCAGCATGCAGAATGAGGAGGAATAAATTTCTGTTGTTTATAAGCCACCCAGTCTATGCTACTTTGTTTGGGGGGTTTTGTTTTTGTTTTCAAGTATTCACGGGTAATATGTTTTCTTTTCATTTCACCCATTACCGTACCCCCTTCCCCTTGGCAACCATCAGTTTATTCTCTATATCTATGGGTCTGTTTCTGTTCTGTTTTGTTTATTCGCTTTTCTTGTTTTTTTAGTTTCCACATATAAGTGAAATCATATGGTATGTGGCTTTCTCTGTCTGTTATTTCACTTAGTATAATAATCTCTAGGTCCATCCATGTTGTCGCAAATGCCAAGATTTCATTCTTTTTTATTGTTGAGTAATATTCCATTATATATATACCACATCTTCCTTATTCATTCGTGTATCAATATTGCTTCTATATTTTGGCTCTTGGCTAGGCTGCTTCTATATTTTGGCTATTGTAAATAGTGCTGCAGTGAACACAAGGGTACATATATCTTTTCAAATGTGCTTTTGTTTTCTTCCAATAAATATCCAGAAGCGGAATTTGCTGGGTCTTATGGAAGTTCTATTTTTAATTTTCTTTTTAAAGATTTTATTGGGGAATTGGGGGAGGGGAACAACGTTGGGGAATCAAGGGGAACAGACAAGTTGCCGTCCTTCTGTTCTTCAGTCCAGCTGCGGAGGATGCCGCTTCACTGGCCCATGTTGGTGTCATCATTGCGCTCTTCCTGGATGAGGCAGATCAGTCACCGGCCTCTGGATGGTCGCTCACCGCGGCTATTGGCAGCTCACGCTGGCTGCTGGCCGCTCACTGTAGCCTATGGCAGCCCACTGCAGCAGGGGCTGCAGCCTACACTGTCCCGGGGCTCGCACAGCCCAGCTCCAGGTGGAGCTGTCGTTAGCTGTAGAGGGCAGTGTCACTGGCCCTCATATGTGGGATCCGAACTGGGGCCCCTGGCATCCCAAGCCAGCTCTTAACCAATGCGCCACTCGGCCAGCCTATTTTTAATTTTTTGAGGAAGCTCCATACTGTTTTCCATAGTGGCTGCACCAATTTCCAATCCTACAAACAGTGTACTAGCGTTCCCTTTCTCCACATCCCCGCCAGCAAATAATTTGTTATTTGTTGATTTATTGATGATAATCATTCTGACAGCTGTAAGGTGATATCTCACCATGGTTTTGATTTGAATTTCCCTGATTAGTGATGTTGAGCATCTTTTCATATATCTGCTGGCCATCTATATGTCCTCTTGGGAGAAATGTCTGTTCAGGCCCTCTCATTTTCTTTAGTAGAGGAAACAGCTCCAGCAGAGCGCTGAGGCCTTGGCAGCACCCGTCGGTGGTGTCCCTCTGGGCTGACAGGGTGCACTGGGGGAAAAGGACATGTCCCTTTCCTCTGGGCACCCTGCCTGGATGGATCAGTGCCTCTCCCTGAGGCAGAGGTGGGGTACCAGTTTGAGCTGCCTCAGGCAACATTCCTGCAGCCAGCAAGCTTAGAAGATGCCATTCTCAAAACAAGAGGCACAAAGAGCGTTGCCACCAGCTGCTGAAGAAGCCCCAAGTCAGGTGGCTCTGGACTATAAACATCACCCTGGTCTGAGAACCCTGGGAAGGCAGGGCACCTTGGACAGGCTCCTGTCTCCCTAGGGTCCCTCCGCTCTGCCCCATCCCTCCCCACTTCTGCCTGTCTGCTGTACTTCTCCTCGGACCCCACACCTCCAGACACTGCCCATGCTGCCCCTCCCACCAATTTTTCTGTAACTGAACCAGAGGAAGAAACCTGCCATGAAGACATGATGCAGAAGGCAATGGGCAGGGTTGGAGTCTGCAGACTTGAACCCCCATTTCACATGGGCACCACAGGTTGGGTGGCTCTGAGAGTGTCATTTAATCTCTTTGTGCCTCCAGTTTCCTGGCTATGAACACGGGGATGATCTTTCCTTAAAAGTTTGACGCTGTCCCCCAAGCCCTGAATGTCTACAGGAACCCCTCTCATACATCACATGACCTAAAGCCCATGAAGGTGAACTACGGACCTTAACGCCACTCGGGGTGCTATCCCAGGGGGAATCTGCTGTGCTCCCAACCTTGGTTTTCCTCTTTCATCCTGCTCACTCCTGTCACTGGTCTCCCGTTTTTGGCCTCGCTGCTGTCCTTTGGGTTTGTCTGCTGGTCTTGGTTTCCCCATCCATTCCTTGGAGCATCTCATGAACTTGCTTTGTCTTATGCCTCTGGCTGTGTCATTGCTTAGTTTCTCTCTAACATCTTCCATGGGGGTTTGATGAGTTTCAAAGGTTAGACAAGTTCATGCATATGGAAGCACCAACCTCAGTCAGCGTCTGACACACAGAAGATGATCAATTGGGTTACTTTCCTCCTGCTTTACCTTTGTATACCTTTGATCTTCAGGCTCCTAGAACCTGAGTGACCTGTACTAATGCCATTCTCTTTGCAGTACTGGTTGTGCTGGAATGGCAACCCAACTTTGTCTCACAGGCCATTCTAATCCACTGGCAGTGACTTCCCAGGGAGTTGTGCTGAAATTGAGAAACGTGAGTCTAGGCTCAATAGGAACAAATACCAGCATGGACCAACAAAGTTCGCCATGAGCATGGCGGTGCCGAGGGGACATGCGCTGGGTGAGCATTCGTAGTTCCTGGACAAGCCCCACTTCTCCTCTTGAGTCTGTCACAAACCGTGTGACAATAGGGAAATCACTTCACTTCCTGGAGCCTTAGTTTCTTCATCTCTAAGTGATGGGAGCGTCCTTGCCAGTTCTGTGAGTCACCCTGAGCCCCTCATATACTGAACGCCCACTAAAGAAAGCACAGAGTACTTAGCGAGTGACCTTTCGGCCCCCAGCCCACCAAAGACCAGACTCACATCTGTTGCTATGAGTCCCCGAGCATTCCGCTTCTCAGCAGCTTCCTGGGATTGGACTTTCGCTTTTATCCCTAATGGCAGGCCTGCTGGCTTTGGCTCCAAACCCCTAAATTGGAAATGTTCAACTGCAGATTGTTTACATTGTGTATTCAGAGTATGAAGTGGTGTTTGAGAAGTGTTGCCATGGAAACAGTGAAGTGAGGAGGCAGCTAACTATGAAGAGAAATAATCCAATATTAACACGCACAAGCTACGCTCCTGGGCTGCTGTAAATGAAATCTCACGTTATTGGGCAGGCAGCCCTGTCCATATGCCTAGCCTTCGTCTTAGAACGTGGAAGAACTGCCTCTTGGATCTAGTCTGTTAAAGAAGCCCTGGCAAATTCTGAGGCTCCCTGTCTTCTGGGCTGAGGTCCCTCCCAGCTCTAAGAGTTGATGCCTCTAGGCCAATAGTTCTCAAACCTTGTTGTCTGATGATGCACTTGGATAAGAGAGCCCATGGTCCACCTGCCCCAGTTTCCAGTGGAAAAGGGACTCTGTGACAACATGCAATGTCACCATCCAAGCAAATGTGAGGGAGCCAGAGGTGCACGTTCACATCTGCCTTTGCAACAGGGATGTAGACCGTTTGCAAGTGAATCATACCATCTATAATGTCAGCGTCTAGTATAGGAAAATCATGGATGCCCCAACCGTTATGGACTCCCCCTCACTGCACACTGAAGGGTTAACCTAACGGCCTGCCACCAACTCCATGGATACTGCTGAAGCTGAAAAGCACAGCCAACACAAGGCAGCTCCGATGGGATGCTGGCCGGGCGGATCCTCCCCCAATGTTGCAGGATTCCCAGCCATTTCTGCTGCCAAGAGCTGGGTGGCAGCCAGACTTCTTATAATAATGCTGAATTAGAATCCTCAGTAAACTCCAGCGATAGGCTTATTTTACCTTATAAACACCAAATATCAGAAACCCTCATTATCCATGTAAGTAACCTTAGTCATATGTGATAATGACAGCCTTTGAGTTGGGGTGCCTTTTGCCTGGAGGAAGGGTTTTCATGTTAGTGTCAGGAGGGCCCTCCCCTGGGCTGTAGCTCAAGGAGAGTCATGAGCAGGTCAAGTCAAGCAGGGAGGTTTGTCAGCAGTTCTGCGACTCCGTCCCCACCTCACACAGTCGCCTGGTATGGGGTGGTGCTGGAGACCAGTTCCCCAGTCTGGCCTGTGGGCCAGCTGCATGACAGTCGCCTGGGGAGTTGTGAAACAATTTCTTCCTGGGCCACAGTTCTGGAAATTCTGATCTGCAAGGTCAGGGACAGAGCTCAGAGGTCTACATAATCAAAAACGTCCCCAGAGGGTGTGACAAGCAGCACATATGGAAGCCCAGGGCTCTGTGAATGTCAGTCACCACACCTTCCTTGGTCTGGCTGGGGGAGACCCAGCCCCTCAGTTTTTCTATCTGCATACTAAGGACAAAGTGCCTGACTCCCAGGGGATGTGAGAGTCACAGGACAAAAACTATACAAGCTGCCAGCTTAGCTGGGTTCCTGGCAGGTGCCTGGCAACGTTCCTTTGGAAGCAGTGTGGCCCATGGAGAGGCTGAGGAGGCAGGTCCACAGGGGGCATTTATTGTTATACATTATAACCTACATATAGTTTACATAGGTTCTTTCATAAGCAGCAAATGCTTCCTAGTTTTCTTTAAAAAGCCTATTGGGGGAAAGAATACTATTTGGAGTCCAAAGGACCAATGTTCCAATCCCAGTTCTGCCATTAGCTGCGCCCACTAGCTGTGTTATGTCTCCTCCGTAAGCAGCAACTCCAGGTCTTTAAAATGGAAATACTAATCCTTATCTCACAGGGTTTTTGTGAGGGTTGAAAAATAAATTTACCTTAAAATCCTTTTGAGATGAATCCAGAGATGAATAAAACAAATAACTGGATCAAATTGGGAGAAAGCGCAGAGAACAGTTGGCACAGTGCCTGGGGATAGAGGAGGCATTCAATAGGTCCTGGCTCCTGGCTGCTCCTGGAAGGCCCCCCCACATGCCAGCACAGGGGCTTGCAGCCAGATGAGCACTAGACTCCCTGGGTGGGCAGAATAGGGGCTGACCATTGAGGTTCTGCTGGGTACACAAAGGAACAGCAGCTCCCGCCCCCAGATCAGGGGTGACCAGCTCCCAAGTCTGAGATGAGAATCCCCTTGGTCCCACCAAATGAGCAGAGCCCAGCTTCAAAGAATTAAAAGGAACAAAATCTTGAGTCATTGGCAGATTCTGCTTTACAGGCTCAGGGATGCAAACAACATCACTCCATAGCAGGGAACACAGCACAGGCTCACACCTCCCCAGACCAACTTGGGGAGATGCCCAGGCATCTGCCCTGGGGCCACTACCCTGCTAGATTCAAGAATTTCTTTTCTCAGAGGTGCCTCTATGTACCCAGGTCTGAGGCCCCATCCTGGCTGTCTGTACCTCATGCCTAGAACTTGGTCAGCCCCTCAAGGCAGACGTTCTTAAGGTAGGGTTTAGAGACTACCCACAGCAGCAGTGTTACCTGTTACAAATCACTCGTTAGAAATACAATTCTTAGACTCACCCCAAAAGCCCTGGGAGTGGGACTAGCAATCTGGGGTTTAACAAGCCCACAGGTGATTCTGATGAGCTCAATATGAGAATCACTGCCCTGGATTCTATCTTCTCTGGTGTGGTTGAAGTCTGGTCCCTGCCACATCCTGCAGCCCAGCTGGGCAGGGAGGGGGGTATAAGGGAGGGACCCTGCCCAATTTTCTGATGCTGAAACCAGCATGTAGCTCACAGTCCACTGGTAAGAACATCACACGGCCACACCTACCTGCAAGGAGGGCCCAGTTATGTGGCCATCTGTCCAGCTGTAACTATATACTTGATGCCAGGGGAAAACAGATTTGGGTGGACCACTAGCGATTTCCGCTGTACACGTCCTCAGTCACCCTGGTAACCACAAGAGAGGGGATTGAAGCAGCTTAGTCAGCAAATGTGGTTCCTGACCTTGGGGCCTGGCAGGAGAGGACAGAGAAAGTGGCCATGCGGCTGACTTAAGACCCTCTTTTCTTGGTCTCTCTGCCTGCCCTTCTACCACCTCCCACTCCCCAAGGTTCCCATCGTGTAGCCTTTCCACTGGAGCATTCCATACTTTTTGATTTTCACCTATTAAATGCCACCTGTCCTGTGTTTCATTACTCCAGGATCCTTTCGATCTAATTTTACCTTTCCTGTATCCCATTACTCTAGGTGAAAACTAGATAAAAGGACATATGCAGGTTCTAATGGCATCAATAGAATCACATGGCGCTAATCCAAGGTGGTGACAGTACCTGTGCTACTCATTTTCTCAGATCTCAGGTAGAATAACGTTAGGGTTTGATGGTTCCATTTTAAAAGGAATGTTAACACTTTAAAACACATTTGAAGGAGGTTAACAATGGTAATGAGGGTATCTCAAAACTTTGGGGAATTTTTTTGCTTGAGGAAGGAGATCTGGAAGTGGAAGGCATAGGAACTATCCTCAAATATATGACAGGTTGTCTCTGAACCTATTCCATGTAGCCGAGAGGATCAGAGCACTGGGTACAAGATATGGGAGGTAGACATGGGTTCTATAATATAAAGAACGAACATTGAGGGTTAACCAATGGTGGGATGGAGCAGTTGTCTTAGGAGGAAGTAAATTCATTGTTAGAAGTATCTAGCTAGATAGATAAGCAACTGTCTCTTTAGGATATTGTAGAGAAGATGCCTGGGACTAGATGAGCTCTCTTCAATCTCAACCTAAGAGTCTTTTGTTCTGAAGCGTGTTTGCTGGTGACTCTGAGCCAGTCATTCAACCCATTGAGTCTTCGTTTCCTTATCTATAAACGTGGGCGTCTCTACCACACGTAATGCAATAGGGGTGTTGCAAGGGTCAAGTAGGTATTGCAAAAGCCCTTTGTAACTGCAAAAAGCAGTCAGTCACACCTAGTGATGATGGTGCCAATGATGATGACGATGACGACAAGCAGGTCTACTTCTATTATTTACAGAGAAGTTTTAGGGACTCAGTGCCTCCAATGATTTAAAAGAGTGGCCTGAAGTTGGACATTTCAGGCCTGAAAGAAGATTGCCAGGAGGCAAGAGGATGATCTTTTCATCTAAACAGGACATTGTGAAACTTCTCAGGTCCCACACCGCCTCCGCCTACATTTGTGACCACATCTGGGAGAAGCCACATCAGCAGGAACCCTGTAAGGCAGGCCAGACGTGGTGTTCACGCTCTGTCCCTGAATCTAAAACTCACCAGGCATTTGAGTTGATCGATTAAGACTCTGCCAGCCTTTGGCTCGTGCTTAGGAAACTCCCCTTCTCATTAAAGCCCCGTTTGGTTTTCCTGAGGTATCTTTTAAAGTTTCCAGCAGGACTGGAGGTGGGGGTGGGGGGGATACATTTGTATGTGTTTCAAGACGTGTTTGTTTCAAAGTGGGCTTCAAATGATGCTGCAGTGCAGAATTGAGCTGTTGTCAGCGGATAAATAAATGCAGGGCTGTCAACCTATTATCTCAACTGGTATAACTGCCCAGGAAGCACAGGCTTGCTGATCATTGTCAGGACTCACTTGACCAAAAAACAAAGGGGGTGGGGGGATGGCCAGCAGAGCTCTCTGCTGATCATTTCACTTTGCTGATTGTGTAACGAGGGGCTAGAGAAAGTTCCATCAGCTGGCACGATACACATGTGGCAGAGCAAGAATTGGTACGGCTTCTATTCTTTCCCTGGCTCTTGCAAACCATGGCAATAACAGCAACAAAAGCAGTAACTCATTCTCCATTTTACTGTCTCTGTTCTGTTAGTTTCCCAATTTTCCCTGTTTCTAGTAGTATTTAGTATCATCTGGGGCCCATAAAGTGGATGGTGACATTTTAGAAATCATGATGTTTATAATATTTTTTTACATCAGTTTCTCCCATTCAGAAAGATTAAAAATACATGGGGACATGACACGGACCTGCACATGTTCAATGTGATGAGGATCAAACCCTTAACTTTTAATAGGTCAAGCAAGTCATTTTTATAGATAAAGAAACTGGCTTGCTCATAATCAGATTCTAGTATTCAAACCCAGGTTTCCAGTATTCTTTCCATTATGACATAAATACTTTCATTCCTTTATTCGTTCATTTGGTAAATATTGATTTACACTGCCCCCTCCCACCCCACCTCCTTGGCATTATGTGCTGGATACTGTTATAGGGACTAGCGATAAAGCTGTGAATCAGACAAGCAAAGTCTTTGCCCATGGAGTTTGCATTCTAGTGGGAAAAGATGTGTTTTCAATACACATGAGTATATGTCCTTGTACATCTTGTCTGTTGCTGTGCATTTAATGCATTGTTAATAAATATTTAGGTAGTGAATGAATGAATGCCCTAACAGTGAACTTGATCCATGACTCTTCCCCAAGGTCATACTTGCTTCCCCAAGGTCACACTGAGGGGATGTTCCAGCTAATAATTCATCCAGACACAAGGGAGGTCGCTTGTAGATGGGCACATTAGCTCCATTCCAGGGAGCAATTTGTAACTCTTCTCACAAAGCATGAACTTGGAATAATTTTTAAATGGCAGGTGCACAAATTATTTCTCCAAGGAGAAGACAATTTCATCTTCCCGCTTTTCATCATGCAAATCTTCCAACTGCAGTTAGTAATAAGTGGAAGTAGATAGATGAGATCCAAAATTCACATTTAACTATTTGGAAGAACAGTTTTAGTTGAAAAAGCAGCTGAACAAAAAGTGGGGCTGCGGAAGGTAGGGCCTTTCTAAGACACAGCTGCAGCTGAGGTTGCAGTAAATGTCCGAGCACAGAAGGCAAGAGGACTGAGTTTTAGAGGCTTTTTTTTTCATTTTAAGATGAAAGTTTATGCCTGACCACTGCACTGTACACCTGAAGCTGAAGCTCAATAATATTGAACGTCAACTGTAATTTAATATACATGTATAGTCACAGGATATGAAGTAAAGCACAGGGAATGGAGTCAATGGAATTGTAACAGTTATATACAATGTCAGGGGAAGTAGATTGGGGGAGGGCGTTATCACTTTGTGAGGGGTGTAAATGTCTAACTAGTACATTGTGTTGTACACCTGAAACTAATTTTAAAAAAATGAAAGTTTTGTATTCAAGATCTGGGGATCAATCGTTATTTGTCTCTGTTCAGTCCTCTGTGCCTTCAGAATCAGACTCAGTTGTCTTGGCAGGGTATGCAAAGCCCTTCACAATCTAGCCACGCCCCCTGCCTTTGTAATCTCATCAGCTCCTCTCTGCCACGCCCCCTGCCCTCAGTCTACTCCAGCTCTCTCTCCCCCAGTCCTTTGTTCTTCCAGAACACACCACTTTCCCCCTTGTGCCTCTGCTCAAACTGTTTTCTCTTCCTGGAAAAACCCTACTCCATCCTTCAAGGTCCAATTCAAATGTCACCCCCTCTGCAAAGCCTTCCCTTAGAGCAGTCAGAATTAGTTCTTCCTTCCTGTGTGTTCTCCTGGGCCTTGGTTCATTCTTTTTTTTTTTAATTGGGGAATTGGGGGAGGGGAACAGCATTGGGGAATCGGGGAAGGGGAACAGACAAGTTTCTGTCTTTTTGTTCTTCAGTCTAGTTGCAGAGGACATTGCTTCACTGGCCCATGTTGGTATCGTCATTACGCTCTTCCTGGATGAGGCAGATCGGTCACCGGCCTCTGGATGGTTGCTCACTGCGGCTATTGGCAGCTCACACTGACTGCCAGCTGTTCATGCTGGCTGCCGGCCACTCACTGTAGCCTATGGCAGTCCACTGCAGCAGGGGCTGCAGCCTACACCGTCGCCGGGGCTCACAGCCCAGCTCCAGGTGGAGCTGTTGTTAGCTGTAGAGGGCAGTGTCACTAGCCCTCATATGTGGGATCCGAACCGGGGCCGCTGGCATCCCCAAACCAGATCTTAACCAATGCGCCACTCGGCCGGAGTTCATTCTTGTGTAATGTATTTGAATCCCTATTCTGGTTAGTCAGCAGGTCAATCTCTTCTACTAGATTTTGAGTTCTGTGAGTCTTAATTACCTTAATTACCAAATTATCCATGGTACCTAAAACTGTGTCTGTCGTCCCTGCAAAAGGATATAAATTCCAATTAAATGTGAGGTGTAGGTTGGGGAAATGCTTTTTGGATATAAAGGACGGGACATTGCACTCAGTCACTACAGCAGGATATGGAACAGATGTCCAAAGTGATATCCAGCTTTTGGGAATATCTTAGTTTGAGACACATAAGTGTCCGGAGGCAGGAGGAGGAGCCAAAAGCAAAATAGGGGTGAGGAGAGGCAAAGGGCACATATGAACTCTAGAAAAAACAAACTGCAGAAAGAGAGGTCAGAGTGTCTGTCCCCCTCCTTTCTCTCTTCCTAACTTGGGTGCACCCTATGGTGGTGGTGTCCCACCACGGCCACAGCTTCTGCCAGTGGCTCCTGCCCCAAGGCCACTCTTAAATGGGCTCTAGGAACACCTCTTCCTCCCTTTGCCCCTTCAAGCCTCAAGGTGATGATGGTTTCCTGCTGTTGTGGGTCCCCTAGGTGGTCTCAACACCCCTTAATTCCCTTATGTCACTCACACCTTTACTAATAGGCCCTTTACCCTCCAAATTTCAGTTGAGGACCCTGACTGATACCCATTGTACCACTCCTAGATTCAAGCTAGTACAGAACTCTGGTTAAGAAAATGCTAGCTATCACTCTGCCACAACCAGAGGCCAGCAAACTATGATCCATAGGCTACATTGTTTATAAATAAAGTTTTATTGGAACACTTATATGTTATTTATTGGAACACCACCTGTTTTTATAAATAAAGTTTTACTGGATCATTGCCATACCCATTCATTTACAAATTGTCTATGGCTGCTTTCACACCACTGCACTGGCAGAGTTGTGTAGTTGTGAAAAAAACAGACTGGCCTGCAGAGCCTCAAATGTTTACTATTTGATCCTTGATGGAAACAGTTTGTCTGCCCTTGCTCTGCACTAACTGTACATTAATAAATAGGTCATCACTTTAATGTCCATATGGGGAGCATCATACGGAGATTTCTGATTCTAAGATCTGGTTCTCTCTCCTGTTTCCCTTCCATTCTCATGGTTTTCCAGTTCATTCTGCACAGGACTTCCAGATCTTGCCAAAATACCGATTTGACCCTTCCCATCCCCTTTTGGGGAACTTCACTAGATAAAGTCCAATTTCCAGAGTACAACATCTCTCTCCATTTCCCCCCAGACTCACTAAACTGATTGTCACTTCTGCTACTTGCCGTGCTGGCTCCTCTGATCCAATATATTATTGATTATATGATGCAGTAATCATTTATTAACAATTTCTCAGGGAGGAAAACCAAAATACTAAACATATATGTCAACTTCAGACATGTCTGAATTTCATAAATATTACACAGAGGAAAAATAAGGTGACGCTGAATTGAGGAATGACAGTGACATGGCAGAAGAGAACGTGAGGGGTGACGGCTAAAGTCCTCCTGGACAAGCCAGCCAGCAGCTTAGGGGTCAGGCAACAGAGTTGGGGGATTTCCTGGAGACAATAATAGGCTCCTCAGGGATGCTGCATAGGTAAATGACATGGTCAGATTCACCTTTCAAAGGGCCACTGTGCAGCCTGTGTAGAAAGATGGACTGATGAGGGGACATTAGGAAGGAAAGTGACATGAAAAAAGCCAGGTGTGGACTAAGGCCTGACAGTGGGGCAGACACCAGGGCATGGACTCGGGAGAAATATAAGAGATGAATTGACTAGAGCTGCTGAGTGACTGAAGAGGTCAAAGGACAGTGGGAGAAGAGCGAGGGATCTGGAAGACGCCCAGGCTTCCAGATATGTCCTCTGACCGAGGGGCCCACAGGAAACCTTATATTTCCTGGATCCTTAAGCTCAGGTTCAATTCCTGCTCCATTGAACAGGTTCCGGTGTGGCTGATGTGCCTTGACTTGATGTTATGAATTTAGTAACGGAACTGCATTGGGGGAAAGGATGGCCACAGATGAGTTCCATGTGCCCTAGGAGGCTGCCCCAGAGCCATCCACAGGAGGGAAGGCATTCTCCTTCTTGCTGGGGGGTTACACTAATACAGGTGGATGCAGAAGTAAAGATGCCTGGCTCTCCTTCTGAAGGAGGACTTCAGACTATTTGCCTGTAGAATTGTCACCCCAAATCTTCCTTGGGCTGCTGTGTCCCCGCTGCTCCTCCTCCCACCAGCTCCACGAATCAAAATGCCAGTGAAGGAGAGTGAGGCCTTCAGTCGGTGGGGAGAGCACGTTGAGGAATGCTCCCTCCTACTCCGGCAAGGAGGTCATGTCCATGTCCCAGAGCATTCTTCCTCCCAGAGTCAGGCCCCCTTGTTTCCTTGGTTCTTAGAAAAGAGAAGTGATTTGACAGGAGTGAGGTATGTGTCCTGGGGTCAAGCTTTGTTTCGTTCTGACCTTTCTGGCGGAAGGTGGAAATGGAGACGAGTAGTCGCCACCACCCCTGAGAAATCACACTGCAGTAGGTGGTAGTGGCTTGAAGTGAAGGTGAGTTTCCATTCATGGCTGGAAGGGCAGCAGAGTGCCAAAGGTGCCAGAGGTGAGGGCAGTCTACCCCTCACCTGGTCCTCTAAGGCTCTACCTTCAGCAAGTAAGACCAGAGCGGTCACAGAACAGCAGGAACACGGGAGGAATCGAAGGATTAGGTTTGTTTAGGGAAACCCTCATCTTCTTTGGGGGTGGTGCCAACCAATGGGGGAGGACACTGGATCAGACTCTCAAGGCCAGCTCCTTTGATGTTTAAGCTCCATTTGAAGTTTAAATCAAAGAAAGCAGGAGCACAGGGGACGGCTCCCACCCCATTCAGGTCTAAGGTTGTTTACTGCACTGAGAATAGCCTTTCCCACGTGTGTAGAGCTTTGCAATTTGATTTCAAGGCTGTCCATGCTCATTTTCTTATGTGGATGGCACGGGTAAGGGCAGGAATTACTATGCTTACTTCCCCTGCTGAGAGCCCAGTGACTCCCCACACTCTGCTGAAGTCCCACAGTTACTAAGGGATGGAGGGCTTCCAGCCTGAGATGGCGGTTATTATCTCCATGGTAAGATGATATGACATGCTCCAATCCAATTGTCCCTCCTCTATACCTGTAATCAGGTCTTGAAACAGTTCCCCCAGAAACAATCAAGCTTTTCATTGCATCACAAGGGGCCTCAGATGAGAGATGCTCTCTTGGTTGGGGTCACCTGCTGTGACCATAGATGCCATGAAAGGCTGTTGGCTCAGGTGCATGTTGATTGCAAATCCACTGAGACATGCACTATACAGGAAAATGTTTTAACTCAGACAAGATTATTTTTTTGAATCATAATGTGAGATGATAATTGTCCCCCCAAAAGTTGAGATAATTATTTTGGAATATTTGATTAGCCTTAATAACCAAATGCTGTTAAAAATTATTTAAATTCACCCAATTAATTAGGCCTCCAATTATAAGGAATGCAAAAACAGGAACTTGCAAGATTTTTTCAATGCCACTTAATAAGGCTTTTAGTTTGAAGAGTATTGTGTCATTTTGTTCTAACACCACAACAACCTGCCTTGGGGGAGATTAAAGTAAAGATTCTTCAAAGGAGATAATTTCTGCTGAAGTGCATAGTGAGCTCTTTATGTCAAGACTTATCTGAGAGAACACTGAATTCATTCTACTTGAAACTTTTCAAAGGAAAGATGGGGGTTGAAAGGAAGAGAAAGTGGATGGGAGGAAGGGAAGGACAGACGGAAGGACCAGCATTGAGAGGGGGAGAAGTAGAGGTAGAAATTTCCTAAATTATGAGTTATTTTAAAAAGAAAATGTATAGGGCTAGTTGGGGTGGGGAAAGGTATTGCAGTGAGAAGACGAGAAAGGGGCAGAGCGTTCAAATGGAGAGACTCCCATTCTAGTCATAGGTCTCCAGTTTTACTGGTGGATCTTGAGCACATCCCTTCGTTCTGAGCTCTGCCTGAGGAACACATGGGGATGGAATCTCAGGAGCCTCTCATTCCCACACTCCCTCCCTCCCTAAGAAATGGGGCTTTGTGGCCACCCTGGTAAAATCGGTGCCTTAGAGCTGTACACAGTGTGCATTTCAGACTGTTTCACTCACATGCTCTCTCATTTGATCCCTAAAAGCCCTAAGACATTGGCATGGCAGGAATTATTGACCCATTTTACAGATGAAGGAGTCTGAGGTTCATAGAGCTTAAGGGTCTTATTCAAGGCCCGAGTAATTCAGGCAAGTCTTAGAGTCAATGGCCTTCTAGCAGAACATGCATGTTTCCTTGAGCTCAGGAGTTCATTCGTGCCTGGAAAACCAGATCCTATATTGTTTCTCTATCCCAACATTCCCTTTTCTAACTAAATTGTGTTGTCTGGTTGGTGAGACTTAACTCAGAAGATTGGAGGTTCTTCAATGTTGGGCGTCAGAAAAGTAACATAGGGACTCTGGCAGGTGGCTTTTGCAGAACATTTGTGAGGTCACTTTGAGTCAGTCTGGCAATTTAGGACCTGGGTTTCTCTGAAGAGCCAGGGAGAGGAGGGGCCTGGGTCTCGCTCTGTCTGAGAGAAGACCTCAGGGCCCATGTGGCTGTATGAGTTTTTTCAGGCTGACATAAGAAAGTATACCACAAATTAGGTGGCTTACAACAGCATAAATTGATTCTTTCATGGTTTTAGAGACCGGAAGTCCAAGATCAAGGTGTTGGCAGAGCCATGTGCCTTTAGAAGGGTCTAGAGAAGAATCCTACTGTGATTCTTCCTAGCTTCTAGGTGGTTTTGAGAAATTCTTAGAATTTCTTGGCTTGCAACTGCACCACTCCAACCTCTGCCTCTGTCAACCCCTGTTCTCCTCTCTGGGTCTGTCTCTGTGTCCAAAGGATCTCTTCTTATAAAGACACCAATGATTGGATGAGGGTCCATTCCAATTTGGTATGACATTTGAACTTGATTACATCTGCAAAGGCCTTACTTGCAAATAAGATCTCATTCCTAAGTACTGGGAGTTTGGGCTTCAACATATCTTTTGGGGGGAGGGGGGTTACAATTTAACCCATAATTGTGAATGTCCCCCTATTCCACTATTTCTCAGGGTTTCATAAATAATTGTCAGGAGGGCTCCCCTTAATGAACACATTTCAAATGCTTTGACTTTGAAAAAAAATCATCTTAAGCAACTGCAGAGAAAAATATTTTTCTGCATTAGTGCAGAGATATTTTCAACATGCTCTAACCAATTTTCCCAGTGCCACATTACTTAAAGAAAATTGGAGCTCCATCATGGGAGCCCCTCCAAGTGTGACAAATACTTACAGCTAAATGGGGTCTATAAGGCTTTCTGAGTAAAGTAACTATTTGTTAATGGAGTTTGTGAGGCTGCTTTCCCTCCATACTTAAGATACTCATTACATACAGTTATGAAAGAAAGCAGTTTTGTCTATTCCAGTTTGGGCCCCATCATAATTTCTTATGCCATTATATTATAGAAGCAGTTTTACATTTTGCTGGTCTACACTGGGGATGTGGGGGATGTGTTCTCTTGCGCTATCTCTTCCTGCTTTCGTCCCCTCCCTTGATTCTTTGTATTTCTTTCTTCAATTTGAGAACAAAAAATATATCACAATAAATGGACAATGCACCCTCTCCCCACTTTATTTTGGGCTTTGAAAGAAGAACCCCAGCTTTGGGTCCTCTAAACCCCCCAGAAAACTCCATCATTTCTGCAGCCTTCCCTTAAGACACACATGGGATGGAGGGGGCCGTGTCCTGTTCTGAGTTGATGGGGGGTTCCATGAAGGAAGTTGTCCTACTATAGCTGCTGCTGGGCTCTCTTCCAATCAACCTAAAGTACCTAAGTCTTGATTCCAAAATTTGAAAAGCAATGACATTTAACATAAACACCACTTTTCAATCTCCTTTTAAAATCATCCCATGCCATCTCCTCTGTGGGTACCTCCTCAGCATCCATGTTCCCTTTCTCTTTCCCCTGCTACTTCTAGTTTCTATCTGAGGACCCTTGTGAGTTGGGAAAAGCTTATTCCAAATGATTCTGACTCCAGGGATGGACCATGGGAGCCAGTAGATGCTTTCCATGCCCCTGAGCACAGTGATTGGTTCAGGCATAGGCATACAGCCTAGATTAGTCCAACCAGAGTGGATCTCCAAACTTTCATTGAAAATGCCAAGACAAAGGTCCTCTATCCCCCTTTGGACAGGAGAGAGGAAGGTTGTTGTTTAGGGAGCTGCTGGCAGCCACCTTTCTTCCACAGGTGGTGCTAGCCTTTGGATGAAATCAACACAATGGATGTAGTAAAGATGATAACATGGATGATAACATGGCTGAGTTGCTGGATCAAGCCTCGTGCAAAACTCATTCTTCTTTTGGACCATTTAGTTACATGGCTCTATAAATTCACTATTTTATTTAAGCCTGTTGAGATGGGTTTTATGTTACTTACAACACAAAGCTTCTTTTTTCTCCCTCCGTTATTTCTCCTTGTCACCCTTTTCCATGTACAACATTCTTCTGATACTGTTTGAGGTATAATGAGTCTGAGGTGCTTGTAGAATATTCAGGTGACAATAGCTAGAACAGTGCTGTCCAGTAGAACTTTCTGCAGTGATGGCAGTATCCTATAGCTGCATTGTCCAACACAGTAGCCACATGCAGCTATCGAGCCCTTAAAATGAGGCTTATGTGAAGGAAGAACCAAATTACATTTTATTTTTTAAGTTTTTTAATTTAAATAGCCACGTGTGGCTAGTGGTGACTTTGTTGACCAGCACAGATCTAGAAAGAATTTGAAAACATAGAGCTAAGACATAGATTGGGAGAAGACAGAAATATGGGAGTTTCAAAGTTGCTCAGGGTGTGTAGAGAGAAGAGATGAGAGTGAAGGTCAGCCCTTGGGGGACATCAACATTCAAGTACAAGTGGAGAAAAGGAGTCAGCAAAGGATGCTGAGAACATGGGGATGAGATGCAAGTATCTTGAAAGCTAAGAGAGGCACATTTCAAGGAAGGAGGGGCCAATAACCCTGCCAGCTGCAGCAGAAGGTAAAATAAGACAAGTGTCCATCGGCAGAACCAGCAAGGAGATTATTAGTGTTCATCAGAAGAGTGGCATGATGGGAAAGGAAGCCAAATGGTTTGAGACTTCAGAACTGAGACCCTGTCAGTCATGGTCATTAATGATCATACACAAGAAGTCAGACCATGATTGTCCAGGAGACATCAGCCAAGTAGTGACCAAATTCATACTTCCCCGGGTCTTTACCATGTTTACTTTGACTTGTTTCTGGGCAACATTTTTTTTTCCCCCCAGTTAGCCCTTTGGAAGTGTTGTCAATTAAAATATGGCTCCCTAGAAAACATGGCAGTATCCCCCATGCCTGTAACCTCTGATTCTAATTTCTATATTGTCAGTTTAGGCCATCAGGCAATTCATTCCAAGTCATCATTTTCCCTTCTCTGATATAATATTTATTTGGGGTTTCCATCTTTAGCCTGTCTGAAAAAAAAGAAGTAATAGGAATTCTACAGGATTTATTACACAAATTGCTTCTCTGGCTCCCTCCGACCTCCATCAAGGCTTTGGACAGTGGCATTGTATTTCTTATGTATTAGATTTTTAAGTGCTCTGTAAGGTAGTTTACAAGCTTTCCTTAATGTCTCTGCAACCCAAGAGCATAACAGCTACCACAAATCGATCACATGTCATATCTGGCCCATCTTTAAATGTAAATCTCATGTATTTTTCTTCAACTACGTACAGGCTTCCAATGGCAATTGTTGTGAACCTCACATAAAAGCCAAGAAGACTAACTTCGAAGTTATTTACAATATACACATGGAGCATCGTGAAAGTTATTTACAATATACACATGGTCAAAGTGAAAGTCAAACAATCTAAATAATCTGCAAAACACTGCACTTCCCACAACTACTTAGAAGACTTGTGGTTCACTCTGTAACTCCTACATTATAATTAGGTTTTTGAAAGAATTCTCCCTCAGATGCACTCATTTTTCAGGCTCTCACTGACAAGCATTTCATCAGGACATGAGAACAAATATCATGGAATTGCTAAAGCCATTTTATTTTTTTAATTGGGGGAGGGGAACAGCGTTGGGGAATCGGGGAAGGGGAACAGACAAGTTGCTGTCTTTTTGTTCTTCAGTCTAGTTGCGGAGGACTTTGCTTCACTGGCCCATGTTGGTATTATCATTGCGCTCTTCTCGGCTGAGACAGATCGGTCACCGGCCTCTGGATGGTCACTCACCGCGGCTCTTGGCAGCTCACACTGGCTGCCAGCTACTCACTGTAGCCTATGGCAGCCCACTGCAGCAGGGGCTGCAGTTATGCCGCCCCCGGAGACTCACAGCAGCCCAGCTCCAGGTGGAGCTGTTGTTCACCATCTTAGCTGTAGAGGGCAGTGTCACTGGCCCTCATCTGTGGGATCCGAACCGGAACCACTGGCTTCCCAAGCCAGCTCTTAACCAACGCGCCACTTGACCAGCCCTGCTAAAGCCATCTTACACTGCCTCTTGGGCCTTGGGGGACCCTGCCAAGCTGTGGCCCTGGTCCACATATGTAGTTGCATTTCACGCTGCCTCTTCCACCGTGAGCTGTAGCTGATGCTGGGTCTTTTCAAACTTCCTACTTGAGAAAATGACTTTTCTCTGCTTCAAATGCCTTTCCCTACTTATCCACCAGCATACTCCTACTGATCCTTCAAGATCCATTTAGTTGTTTTCAAGCCTGGGAGGCCGTCTCTGTGTTCCCAAGCACAATAGCTATTCCTTCTTCTGGGCACTCAGACCCATTTTATAGCCTGAGTACATAGCCTTTTGTTTGCTTATGAGTCTCTCTTTGGTGCTAGATTCTTCAATGGTAGGGGCCATGTTTCATTCATCTACCCCAAAAGTCTAGCACAGAGATGGATGTATAATAAGTATTCCCAAGTGTGGCTGGATGGAGAGTGAGTAAATGAAGAAATGATATCTATGGAATCCAAAGCTAGCCAGGTCTGCAAGGTCAATGCAAAGCAGACATTCTGCAACAAATACACAAGAAATGTGGACTTCAACAAATAATCTCTGAGCAAAGGAAGCATATTGGAAAGAGGTGCTAGACTGAGAGTGAAAAGACAGAGATTCTGGAATTGGCTCTGACACTAACTCCCTGTGTGACTTTGGGTAAGTCACTTTTATCTTCAGGCCCTCACTGTAAAAGACAGGATTCGACAAATTTTTCACTAATATCTCTTCTAACTCTAACTTCTTTCAATCCCAAATCACAGGATGGAATTTCTACAGCCACATTTATGCCACTGATGACATGCTATATGACACATGTCAATAAACATCAGATTTAGAGAAGGACACTGTTTTCATGGATTTGGGTCCAGATTCTTTCCGCATTAGCCAAAGATTAAATATACTTTTTTGCAAACACCTCATTTTCCCCCAGCACTCTTTTCCTCTACCCAGAACAATATTGATATAGAAGAGTTTCCATAGCATTGATTGATGGATCTAAATATTTCCAAGTTGACTTCCTCTACTTACTGAATTATAATTTCATTTATTCATCCATTTACCTATTTATTGATTCAACCACTCACCCATTCATCCACCCATTCATTCACCTCTCTTTGTATCCATCCAATAAATATTTATTGAGTCGCCCTATATATCCGGCATTGTGCCAAGTACTAAGGAAGTAACAGACATCACTTTGATATGGATGGCAGTTGTGTGCCTATCCTGGGGAGAAGTCAGTGGCCTATGCCACTGGGGAGCTCTTCCCAAATGGCTCATTATCAGGATACCTCCATTATATGGAAAAAGGGTAAAAGAATTGTGGTTCCCATCACCCATAAAGGAAACGGGGATAGTTAGCCTGAACCAGGAAAAACCTCAAATCCTTAAAGACTCTCTTTACATGACAGACAAGTAGGCACAAGCAAGGCCAACCCTTAGAAGACACAGAGATGGTGGGTGTCAGCTTAACCTATGAGAAAGCTGGCTGGCAGAGAGATCTGAAAATGGAGGGGCTGCTGGAGAAGGTAATGACTTTTCTGGCATTGGAAGCAATTATACAAGGACTAAATGATCATCATTTGCTGGGAATGTCACAAAGGGAATTCCAGCCTGGAAGGGAGGGGTTGGACAAGATGAACTGCAAAGTTCATTCTCCCCGTGAAATTTCAAAATTCTAGGAGCAAGGCCATATTGTTTGTGTTCAGCTCAGCACCCAGCCAGTCTGTTTAATGGTGGCCATCCTTCCCCACTCCGAAGCCCCTTATTTCTACTAGAGTTAAGTTGGCAAAGAATACAATAGCTTCTCCACCAGATGGGCTGGTCTGCTTTAGCAGCAGGAATCCTTAAAGCTATAAAATTCTTAACCAGGAAAAACAGAAAGGAAGAGATCTGGGCTGGAAATATTAGATGGGTTTCAACCTTGCCTCTCAAGATCCGAATTCACAATGTCAAGCAGCAATTGCCCAGCAGTCCAGGTCACCAGGAACTGAGAAACATCCCCAGCCTTCATTTCTGGAGCAGGGAGCTTAGAGCCTGTGGGGTTTGCTAAGGACCACACCAGCCATCTCTACACTCCCTGAAGGGGGTTAGCCACAGTCTCAGAACACAAACCGAAGATTGACTTCTTTCATACTCAAAATTAAAGCAGTCAATAGATCAAAGAAAAGAATCCTGAGGTTTACTTTCCCCTAAAGGATCTCATTTAACCCTGCAAACACAGGAGACAAGTGCCAGGAAAGCAGCCTCAATCAACAGCTGGCAGTGAGGTTGGAAGAAGCTTCCCGGGTCCCTTTTCCTGCATTCACCGGCACAGGGGTTCATCCTGCAACTTCCTTTCATTTCTCAGCGGGAGGAGCAGATGCATGTGGCTGTCTCAAGAGCAGGGTTTATTGGAGAAATAAATCTCTTTGGCTAAATATGAACCACACTGAGGAAACAAAGGAACTGCTTTTTAATGACCAAGGTTTAAATGAAGCCCAGTAGCCTGAGGCCGAACCCCAATTAAGAAGTGATGGGAAATTGGTCCAAGAGACCACTTAAAGTTATATAAATATTTACTGAGTGCCCACTATGGACCAGAAAAGGTGTTAGTTGCTGGAGTTTTAAAGATAAGACACTCCCCCTGCCTCCAGGGGCTGACAATGTAGGGTTGCCAGGTGGGGTTAAAGGGCAGAGACCACAATAGGGTGAGAAGTGCTGTAATCATGGTGTGACATGGGCTTTGGAAGCAAATACTTATCAGGAGGGAGTCAGGGAAGGCTCCCAGAGGGGCTGCTGTTGGATCTTGTCTTAGAAGATGTATGGGGGCCAGCCGAGTGGTGCGTTGGTTAAGAGCTGGCTTGGGACGCCAACGGCCCCGGTTTGGATCCCACATATGAGGACCAGTGACACTGCCCTCTACAGCTAACAACAGTTCCACCTGGAGCTGGGCTGTGCGAGCCCTGTCGACAGTGTAGGCTGCAGCCCCTGCTGCAGTGGACTGCCATAGGCTACAGTGAGTGGCCCGCAGCCAGCGTGAGCTGCCAATAGCCACGGTGAATGACCATCGAGAGGCCGGCGACGGATCTGCCTCACCCGAGAAGAGTGCAATGATGATACCAACATGGACCAGTGAAGCAACGTCCTCCACAACTAGACTGAAGAACAAAAAGACAGCATCTTGTCTGTTCCCCTTCCCCGATTCCCCAACGCTGTTCCCCTCCCCCGATTCCCCAATAAAATTTAAAAAAAAAAAAAGATGTGTAGAAGTGGCTCAGTTGTTTAAGAGCACAATCTCTGAGCAACGGGGTTACTGGTTCAGTTCTCACATGGGCCAGTGAGCTGCACCTGAGCTGAGCTGGTGAGAATGCGTGGTCTTAGCAGCAAGGTTGCCGGTTCAACTACCGCATGGGATGGTGCGCTGCGCGTCCCCCACCACAACTAAGATTGAACACAGCACCTTGAGCTAAGCAGCCCCGAGCTGCCAATGGGAGGCAAGATGGCTCGGTGGGTCGACTCCCGCATGGGATGGTGGACTACGCACCCCCCACCCCCGTAATTAGATTGAAAACAGCAACTGGAGTTGGGGCTGAGCTTGCGCCCTCCACAACAAAGATTCAAAGACAACAAATTGACTTGGAGCTGGTGGGGCTGATGGGTCCTGGAAAAACACAATGTTCCCCTTCTCCGATTCCCCAATTTAAAAAAAAGATGTGTAGGAGTTTGGAAGGAGGAAAGGAGGGAAAGTTGTTCCAGGCAGAAGAAAGAGCAGTGCACAGGAACTGGGAAAGGGCAGAGCCCATGATGTACGCAAGCAAGGAGATGTTCAGATTGAGTCTGGTTGTGAAAAATGAGGCTGGGAGGGTAGACCAGAGCCCAGCTGTGAAGGCCACAGGGACCAGCAAGACATTTGGCCTTCATTCTGTAGGTCAAGGGCTCCCAAATTCAAAGGGCGCAGAATCACCGAGGGAGCTCCTAGGAAGACACTGATTCCAGGGCTGTGCCTTGAGGCCTGGAAACCTGCATTTTGACAAGCACTGAGGCAGGTGGTCCACACACTGAGGAGTCTCTGCAGATGCTGAGGAACCGCTGTGGGGGTGGGGTGCCAAGGAGGGCATGGCCTGTGGAACAGGACCTGGAGGAGGAGGGAGTGGAGAAGGGTCACCAGAGAGGTGCCTGGGAGGGATGCCCACAGGACAGCTTCTGGCATGGTGCCGAGGCCTCTCTCTCTGGTGGACTGTCCATATCACCTGGAGCCATAAAGCCAGGAAAAGTAACCAGGCCAGGGAGAGAGATGACGGCAGGGTCTGCCTGCTCCGCGGGACCCCCTGGAGGAGGGTGGCCGCCCCAGGGAAGCCAGACCTCATTTGTGTGTTGTGCCACTAATTAAGCCTGAGGCCCCAAGGCTGGGGAGGGGCTGGAACCCAGGCTTAGAACGAAGCTGGAACACAAACAAGTGGGGAGGGCGGCAGGTCGGCCTGCCCCAGGGCGCAGATGCTCTGATGCTCTGCCCTGCCCAGGGACCAGGCAGTGATGACCCAGAGCCCATGTCTCAGGCCTCCAGGAGATCCAGCTTCTCAGGCTATTCCAGCTGCTTAGCACAGGTTGCTTGGCTCAGAGGAATTGTTCTTTCAGCCATGCCTCCCACACCCACAGGTTCCCTGTACAGGGCAACAAGGGGACAGACGTCTAGAGGCCTCAGAGGTGACCAACTCTTGTCTGAGGTAACGAGTAGTGGCCCAAGGCTGATAGTAGAGGCAGGAGAAATGACAAAAGCAAAGAAGTTCCCTTCCTTCTTCTGAGCATGCCCACTGCGGTGAGGTCACCCCAGGTTGTGTGAGGGGCCGTCAGGGGCCACAGTGCCAGGAGACAGAGGAAATGCAAAACCCCCAAAGTGCCGCTGTTGACCAGCCCAGCAAAAGTTAACATTCGAATGGTGCCTTCGAGAATTTCTCAAACATTATGTTATGGCCCCATTTAAAAATATTTATCATTCCTTTAACATCTTTAAATGAAATTCATAGATAATGTAACTTCTCGTTTCAGGAAAATACATAATGCCCTGGCCATGATAGAAAGGATGTAAGGAAAGGAAATTCAGATGATCCATTTCACAGCTATGCTAGGAGGCATATCAGGTAGGCACCTGCATCTCTAACTGGGATGTAGAGACACGTGCAAACTGGCATAAGGACGTTGAATGCATGATGAAAGTGCCATGGACAGTGTAGTAGAAAATGTGAATTCCCTAAAGCAGTGAATCATTTTTGATAAAGCTCCGAACAAAATAAGGCACAACTTTCCCTCCATTTGCCTGGCAGTGCCTTCCATTAAAAATGTACATTTAGGGCCGGCCGAGTGGCGCATTGGTTAAGAGCTGGCTTGGGATGCCAGCAGCCCTGGTTCGGATCCCACATATGAGGGCCAGCGACACTGTCCTTTAAAAAAAAAAAAAAAAAAAAAAATGTATATTTAAACTTTGCAAAAAGAAATGCTTTGTGTTTGTATGTACGATAAAACAGAATTAGGTGCTAGGTTTGAATGATTATGGGGTGTTTTTTTTCACCCATAATGCACAGAGGATATTGGTAAGTTGTAAGCAACAGAGGACAGTTCATAATGTAGGACCTTATGAAGAAGGACTTTTCCCTAGCTCCTGCCATGGGGTCCCCCAATTATTATGCAAACCCAAAGCATGAACCCATGTATTTCCAAAAATGCCCCCTTGGCCTTAAGACCACTGCTGAGGAGGTGACAAGCATTTTCTTGTACATTAACTGATAGTGCCTCCCAGTTGAAGGAGGCAGAGCAGATGGGAGAACTGAGGCCCAGAAAAAGAATGTCCCACCTAGATTCATGGGGACTTAGCAGCAGAGAGAGCATCCAGAATCTCTGAACCTTGGGATTGGATGGAATTACAGGCTGAATTATGACCCCACAGATTCTTGTTGAAGTCCCAAGCCCCAATATCTCAGAATGTTACTGTATTTGGAGATAGAACCTTTAAAGAGGTAATTAAGTTAAAATGACAACATATGGGTGGGTTCTAATCAAATATGACTGGTGTCCTTACAAGACTGGAGACAAGGACACAGACACACACAGAGGGGAGACCATGTGACAACACAAGGAGAAGGCAGCCATTGACAAGCCAAGGAGAGAGACCTCAGAAGAACCCAACCCTGCTGACACCTTGATCTTGGACTTGTAGCCTCCAGGACTATGAGACAATGTGTCTCTGTGTTTAAGCCCTCCAGTCTGTGGTTCTTCGCTGTGGCAGCCCTAGAAGACTAATACAGACAGGATTTTGAAGGTCATCTAGCCTAACTGCCTACCCCCCATATAAACTGCCTTGGGATTACCACAAGCCAGTCTCGTGGCTTCCTGTGTAGTGTCTACTGTTCTCCCTACAGCACAAGGCTGAAAATACCGACACTGCATTTCACTCTATAAGCCCGATGAAGTCATT
The DNA here is from genome assembly GCA_033961575.1 of Aselliscus stoliczkanus. Taxonomy (NCBI): domain Eukaryota; kingdom Metazoa; phylum Chordata; class Mammalia; order Chiroptera; family Hipposideridae; genus Aselliscus; species Aselliscus stoliczkanus. The sequence goes on along the minus strand of CM066732.1, from coordinate 151,392,642 downwards.
CACATCCTGCCAGGTAAACTCAGAGTCTCCTGCAAGCGGGTCAACAGGGAGACATATAACAACCTCTAATTGTATCTCAAACGTTAGTGAGACCTGTATAGTCCAGATGAGACCAAATCAGGCCAATTAATTACCCAAATTACGTTCATTACCCAAATCTCTGAGTTGAGGCTCCGTCTGCTTGGCTGAAGGGGAACTTAGTCATCACCTGGGGCTCTTGCAATCACCAGGTGTGCTGACTCATGTCTGGAAACCAGAATTTTTGTCCTGACATTTTGCTTATGCTGAGGGTAGGGCAGAAAACCAGGAGTCCTGTGATCGCCAGGCTCCCCAGATGCAGTCCGTTAGCACCTCTGGCCTCCCACTCCTAGCTGCGTAGGACTCTGGCCCAGTCACCTTGATCCCACAGTGCTGGGACAGCGCTGAGTTGCCTTCTAAGTAAAAATACCTTCTATTTTGTCCTTAGGCAAGGGGGTCCTTCAGCAAAGTGACCTGACCCCCATATGTTCCTGCTCCTTTCTGCCAGACTATCTGGCCGTTCAGGAGCTGGCCTCCAAAGGGAATCCATGACTAGCTGCTTTGCTGACTGACCCTCCTATCCAACTCTGTCACCTTCGTGCTGAGGCCACTAGCAAGCTCAGAGTCCTTGTTCCCCTATGTTGGTTCCTACTGGGTTGGGGGCAGGGTGAGTGCTGCTAAGAGAAGTACTCTTTTCGAAAATCTGGCCTCAGAAAAGGGCCACCCCAGTGTACCTCCTGGTGGCCAGTGGCTACCATATTGGACAATATGCAGCAAAGCAATGAGAAACCAATGGAAATTTTTTAGTGGGAGGACATGACCAGAGCTGTGCCTTAGAAGCTGTGGGCCTCATAACTCCCTAGGTAAATTTATCTACATTTTGTTGATGAGGAAATCAATTCTCAGAGAAATAAACTGATGTGTTTAATGTTTTGGAGATAGTAAATAGAGGTGGGTTTTGAATCTAAGTTTTCTAACACCAAACCTTGGGCCACCCAGGGACACTGGTACCAATGCGGCATGTCCAGGGGATTCACGTAAATGCTATCATTGGTAATTATGACTGCACAGACACCTTTTGCCAAGGGAAGTACCAGTCGGTCCTATACTGGACACACCCCAAATTCTACTTTAGAGCCAATATGATGGTACATGAAAGATTTATATTTGCAGAGTTTTCTCAATAGGAAATTTTCTGCTAGAATTTCTTCCTAAGCCCATACAATTGCTTTTCTGAAGTCATCCACTATGGGGTCTTGATTAGACATTAAAATTCATATACATGTCATTAGCTTTCCCTGGTAATAGTCTGAGGCAAACAGTGGGTTGGACTGCAAGAATAATCCCTCTTGATGTTATTCATAGTAAATCATGTCATTTACCAACATCACTGTAAACAATAAGGAAAGTTTTTCTCGTCTCTCATGTGGGACTCTTAAAGATAATTTCCTAATGAATATTTTCTTTTTTTCTGGGCAGTTAAAATAGTAAGTTGGGAAAAGTGTTCAAACTCATCCCTGGAAGATCAAGCTATCTCCCTTCCTTGACTGCTTTCTCATCCATTGGACTCAGAAAGGGCCTACTACGGAAAGGAGGTGCCTGTGCTGGGGTACAGAATCTGGCTGGGGAGATGAGGCAGAGGATACACAGACCTTGGACCTTAAGGCAGCTCAACTGGTGCAGCACAAATCTGCACAGACCTCCACAATCATAGTGAATTCCCAAGGCTTCTTTATTCTTGAGCATTGCCCACTGAAGATGGGGATGAAAGACCCAGGTAGGCTCCCACGTAGGCATTTTGTGTTTACCCTTCTCACCAATGAAGGATTAATGCAAGTTCATCAGGGGGAAGTAAGCCCTTTCTCCACTGCTCTTGACGGAATCTAAGTTTGTGTAATTGTCAGGACATGTGGGGTTATGCTGCAATAACGAACAGCCCCCAAATCTCAGTGACCCGCTCTAACAAAGGGTGTTTCTCTCTCATGATATACATCTGTCTAGTGTCAGCTGGAGGCCCTGCTTGACATGGTAATATAGAGACCCAGACCAACAAAGCAGATTCTTTCTCCAATGTTGTCAAGATTCCAAAGGGTTGCTACTGTTCCCTAAATGCTCTGGCCTGGAAGTGATGTATGTTACTTCTACTCACAACTTATTGGCCATATAACCAATCTCATGGCCCCATCCAACCATAAGGGATTCAGGAGGAGGTGCAATCCTGCCTCTTATCCAAAAGGCAAAGAGCTGGCATTAGCACTAATACCTCAGTAGACACCTGCAGGTTTGTTCTGCTTATGCTTTGATTATGTTGGAATTCTACCCTCCTCTTGATGACCAGCAGCAGAAGGTGGATCAAGAGGGCAGGTGGTAAAAGATGCAACAGATAGATCATCAGAAAGTCTTAATTGAATGAACATCCCCACCCTCTCCACCAATGTTTTTCAAATCACAAACTACAATACTATTCAGCACAGACCTGCCCCTAAGGGAGCTGTTGAAGAACAGTGACTCGCCAGCTTCAGGGAAGGTTAAATGCTGAGTCAGACTAGGAGCTGGAAGGGCCCACGGAGGTCACCGAATCCCCCTGTCATCTCAGGGATGAGGAAATTGGGGCCCACAAAGAGGTTTTCATGAGGTCATCTGGGCAGGGGTAGGGCTGGAACTCAGATCTCCCAGCATCTAGGACTGAATAAAATGTCCCCATGGCTCACCAACTGCCATCTGTACAGGGGCCCTTATCTGAAAGGAGGAGAGGGGAAGACAGAGGCTGGCCCCACTGCTTTTCTATAGCAGACCTTGGATGATCATTCCCTTCCTCAGGCCACTTGATCAAGGCCTTACTCACCCCTCAACCAACATCGCTGGCAGGCCCCTTTGGAGTCCCATTTCATGTTGGTGTAAACTGCTGACCCAGGTGCTTCTTCCAGCTTCCTGTGACCTTCTCAGACAACTAGAGCTGTGTATGCCAAAGAAAGAGAAGTGCCATTAGACTAGTCATTCATTCACTCACTCACTCACTCACTCACTCACTCACTCACTCAGCCTGTGCTGTCTTCACTTGGAAACGGCAGTGAGGATGGGAGATGGTGCAAATGAGGAAAACTCAATAAATACTGTCACCCCAAACCCTGCTGTCCATATTACAGCTTCTCCCTTCTCCTGGTCTTGTAGCCAAGACTATGCACTGTCATTTTGAGCCCTGGTCCCGTTCTCTGTGCCCCCTGCGTAGAGCTGCTTCACCGAGTCATTCCTGGGGGCAATGAGCCCAAAGTAGAAAGGTAACTGGGACTCAGTAATCCTCTAACTGGTCAGACAGGCTAGCAATAGGAGGGCTGACAGGAGACTTGTTGGGGAGGAGTCTGTGAACCCAAGGCGAAAGTTAAGGCTGGCTAGACAAAACTGTGGAGCTGGAGACTGACACTAGACTCTGCCAAGCTGAGGATCTCGGCTCTGCACCCCAACCTGGGGCCTCATGTGCTCCCCTGCTCACTCCTAAAGCCCCCTCCACTCATTCATTCACTCATGCATTCATCCTCGCTCTATTGAGCGCTTTAATATCCCTAGTCCTCAGGGAATGCTCATTTTAGGGGACTGGTTTGGGACACGTGCATTTGCTTTTCTACGTCATAGATCTTCTAGGTCAAAGAAGATAGGTAACATATGGGCACTATTTTTATATCCTCTGTGTGGTTTTAGAAGGCCCACTTCACAGATGACCAAGACGACCAGCACTCTACCCACAGAAAGTTCATGGGAGCTCCAGCAACTTGTCTGATCCCTAGGGAAACCCAAGCACACAGTGTCCCTGGCCTCAGGAAAAAGATAAATATTCAACATCAGGAGAGACATGCTGTAACCTTTGCAAAAATTTGAGAACACCTCTAATTAAGCTCAACCCCTAATTAGTCTGCGTAAAGGCATCTTGGCTTTGTTCCGTTCCCCAAACCTGAGGAAAATTGAATCTCCTTGGGCTGGTAGGAGAAGTGTTTTCAAGGTGAGGGTCTCCCAGACATGAAGCAGTAGGTGGTAAAAATATCCCAGGTTGAATAACATGTCAAAAATAATAATCTTGCTATTTAAAGCTGAGGTGCAGAGAGAACCCTGTAGAAGCCCTGATGACATTCCCATTAAAGCCAAGGGAGTTCATCATGATTGATGGCTCCAATAAACAGCCATCAGAAGTGATTGATTAGGCCATCTCTTTAAAGCATTGCCAAAAACTACCTTGGAGAGTGTACTTGGTCTCCACCAGTGAAAAATGCATGTTGAAATCAAGTCAGCCATATTAAATGATCAGCCTTCTGTCTGGGTATGCACATATCAATCAGCTGATACCTGGCTGCGGTGTGAAGTCGAGGACCTTGGAATGTGTTACATGTGCATATCTGTGTACAGGTTTCTCTGTGTTGTCACCCCCTGCGCTGGCAGGTAGCTCAGGTGGTTGGAGCGAGGATGATAAGGTTGAGTCACCATTAGAATCTCCGGCGTCTAGGGGGTGATGCTTCAGTTGATGCTCAGCCTGAAGCCAGCCATGGCCAACTGACCTGCATGGCCATGAGTGTGCTACTGGTCCTGAGAAGGACCTTGGGACGGTGCAGGGGATTAGAGGGGTGCAGCTGTCTCCTTCCCATCACAGCCAGGCTTCACAGAGTCACTTCTGTACTTCTCTTCGACCCTTCTTTGACCTCATTCACTCCCCAGCCATGTGGTGTCACCCACACCTCAGTCCCCATGCCACTGAAAAATACTAAAGTGGCTGATGACCACACCCAGTGGGGAGTGTCCACACCTCAGGGCACATGGCTTGAATCACCGCTCTCCCTCTGCTTTCTACTCTGCGTCTTGACTCCCATGACAGCATGTTTTCCTCAAACTCAAGCTGCTGTGTTTCCATCTCAATCTTGTCTTCCACTTGGTGCTAAATCTTGGTTCTTCTAGGGTGCCAAATTGCCTACCGACCCCTAGAAACTCACCCCGGTGCTGAACAGACATCTTCAGTCTCCCATACATCCTATAGATGCTGCCATTCTACATGTCCAGTGCATAACTCACACTCCTTACAGAACCCGTGCTTCCCCTCATGTTCCCTGCCCCCTGCTCAGGAATAGCACCCCCATGGGCTCAGTGTCCACTGGGGATATCCAGAGGTCATCTCAGTGCCTCCACCCCTGTCAACCACCCCTACCCATGCGGTGTGAGCCCATACATGGTAGTTCTGCCTTCCGTATCTTTCACCCATAGATCTTGTCCTTTTGACCCTCCTCCATCAATACCTTAGGTTTGGCCCTCATCATTTATGACTGGATTATTGAAATTTCCACCTGCATGGTCTCCCTGCTCTCTGATCTATCTCTGCCCTGACGCCAGAGTAATTCATCCAAAACGCAAATGGACGCATGCCCCATCCTACCTTATCTCTCAATGGCATCTCACTGCTTTGTAGGACTTGGAAATCAATATTCCTTTGTAGGACTTGGAAAGCTTTCGGATTCTCCTCCCCAGACGCCCTGCACTTACTTACTTTGGTGCTTCCCACCTCCAGGCCTTCGCACATGCAGGTCCTGCTGCCTGGATGTTCTTCTTTGCTTCTCTGATTGACAGGCTTTTATTTATCTCTCCAGCCCTGTTCAAGCTTTCCTTCCTCATTGAAACCTCTGACTTTGGTTACTGCAAGCTGAGCTGAGACAGGGTTTTTTGTTCAAGTGATTGACTGGGGTGGTCTCAAGAGAAGGGTGTGAGGAAAGCAGGGTTGAGGAGGAAACAAGCTGAGCAGGAATGTAGACCCAGCTGGGGATAAATGGGGAAGCTCTGGATTGTACACTGCCCCGCAGAGCTAGCCACTGACGCAGAACTGAGGCCCACAGCAGCCTTTTGTAGCCTGCATCAGTCATTGGCTATTATCTGTGGGAGTGGGGCATGGAGATAGCCTCCCAGGTGAGGCTGCCTGCTGGCAGAGAGCAAATCTCCAGACAAGGGGGCAGCTGTGAGGGGTTAGCAGCCAACACTTACAGCAGCTGGGGGATGCTCGCACTAACCTGTAAAGGGAGCACTAGGAAATGCACCAAGAGCATACACCAAGCCGGGGCTCCCAGATGTAGGTGGTTCTACAGCTCTCTGCAGGGCTTCTCAGCACACAGGCTGCCGGGCCCCAGCCCCAGAGATTCTGCCTCAGGAGGTCAAGGGGTCAGGAGCAGAGTAAACTACGTTAATGCTGCCTTGCTCTAGGAATGGCTGCAGAAGTCACCATGAGAAGGAAGGTAGCTCTGATTGCTTTGAGAAAACAGCGTCAGTTTTCTCACTGTGCAGAGGTGAAGCCACAATGGGGAGTGAGAATTTGAAGCTAAGCTGTGCTGCGTAATAATGTTAGAACCAGTCTTCACTGCAGGGGAGCACCTTTGAGAAAGATCAGGTTATTGACCAGGAAGAGGGAAGAACGCTAGTGATCCGGACACCAAGAGGGCTGAGGGCCATGGTCAGGGTCCTCTGGCAGGGAAAAAGTGGGTGAGCACCTCAGCGCAGGCCACACCTTGACCCACGCCGAGCAGCAGCAGGCTAGGGGCCACAGAGAGAGAAGCCCAGAGCCTTGGGGTCCACTCAGATTGTTCTCTTCCCCACAGTATAGTTCCCACAGTATACTTCAGAGAAATTGCAAAGCAAGAGAATCCTGGTTTTGGTTCGGCCTTTGGGAACCATGCAGGATGGGCAAAAAGAAAGCAGCATGGATGGGCCAATAATGAGAGAGTAAAAGGTGATCTAAGGGCTGGAGCAGCTGTTCGGGCAAGAGGCTGACACATCCAGGAAGGAGGGGCTTCCCAGGTCCTGGGACTTTCAGTGCTGGCTCTGGGACAGTCCTGGACACACCAGTAGGAGTCGGTTGCTCTGCTAGATGAGCTGATCAGAGAAAACCAGTACCCATTTGTGGAAGTATTCCTCCAGTAGCTCCCCAATATGTCAGGAGGGGAAGCAGTTAAAAGCTGGCCTTCCTTCCATCTCTCAGGAAGGGGACTAGGCTACTTGACTGTTAAAGGAAAGGGTGACCCCGAAGGCTACACATCTGGGGGACATAAGGAGTATACTACTATTCTAAGGTATTTTGAAAATTTGTGTCATGGCTAGTGATTTTATACCAGCCTTCAGAGGAAAACCACTAGTATATGTGACAGCGTAGACCAGACAGGGGACTAGGAATCATGAGGCTTGAGCTCTGGCCCTAGTCCTTCCACTAAACTGCTGTGTGATGACAGACGTGTGAATTACCCTCTCTGGGCTCCATTTTCCTCCTTTGTAAAAATGAAGATTTGAACTAGGTCCGGATTCCTTTATGTACTATGGATCCTTTTGGCAGTTTGGTGAGGCTTATGCTTATGCTTTGAGGCTTATGCATAAAATGAAATTGAATTTACAAGGGAAGCCAATTAGATTGTCATAGAATTATCAACATATTGAAAAAACAACTTTGTTATATAGTAACATATGTACTTCTTAATAAATTCAATGGAGAGCAAAACCCAGCAGTAGGTATAACTACTGCAATTTCAAAGTAATAAGCGTCAACAATATTTCAGGATGTCTGCGACAACCATAATTTGATGTAAAAATATTGGGGATATTTATTGGAGACAATGTCACAGGTGCTGCTAGTGCAACTCTGGCTTATTGCCCACATTTGTCATGTAGAAAGGAAATGCTACATTTCAGTTAGAGGTTAGTGAAAATAAAAATGCAGTTTTCCCCTTTCCAGTTCCCCCCTCCCCCAATTTTATCCACAAACTCTGTTATGGGCTGAATTGTGTCCCCCCAAATTCATGTTTAAGTCCTAACCCCTACTACCTCAGAATGTGACTGTATTTGGAAATAGGGTCTTTAAAGAGATAGTTAAGTTAAAATGAGGTCATTGGGGAGGATCCCAATCCAATATGACTGGTGTCTTTATAAGAAGAGATTAGGACACAGACATACACAGAGGGAAGACAGAGAGAAGGCAGCCATCTATAAGCCAAGGAGAGAGGCCTCAGAAGACATAAGCCCTGCCGACATGTTGATCTTGAACTTCCAGCTTCCAGAACCACGAAAAAATACATTCCTGTTGTGTAAATCACCCAGTCTCTGGTGCTTTGTTATGGCAGCCCAAGCAGACTGAGACAAACGTCCAGTCCACAGAAATCCAGGTGAAGAATTCCAGACGGGACAATATGGTTCCTTCAAGTAGTAGGCCCATGCTGACAAAGCCCTCCATGCTGGCAAAGCAAGGGCTCTGAGGATAAAGATAAAAGGGTATATTCTTTGGGCCACTGCAGAACAAGCCATGATGGGAAAAGTCCCAATGGATTGTGACCCCTGGTTGTCCCCAGTGTGCTGTGCTGCAAACTCTCACCACCCTCCACCTCTAGGTGTACAATCTATGAGCTCTCAAGGGCAGCCCCTAGGTACCTCACAGTGGATCTGAAGAAATCTTCAGCCTGGAGAGCTTTATGACTTTGATCCTGAGGCACAGTGGATGGTGCCCACAAGCAAAAGAATGAAGTTTGAGGAGAATCTCCTATCAGTGCCTGGTGAGAAGCTAAGGTTAATTTTCCCAAATGCTCATGATTTTCCCAGCACTAGCAGGCCTGCCCAGGGTGCCACCATACAGCCAGGGGACGTTGGCCATGTGGGTGGTTAGTATGGTAGGAACATTTTGGAGTTTCAGAGGAGCAGCGAAGTAAAAGTGAGTGGAGGAGGAAGGGAACAGAGGGAGCAGAGAAAGGAAATACAGAGGAGAAAGGGCTTGTTGAGGGTAGAAAGGAAGATGGGAAAGGAAAGAAGCAGAGAGGGAGGGAGACGTGGAAGACAGACAGAAATGGAGGAAGAGAGAGAAGAAAGAAAAGGAGAGTGGGCTGCGAGCAGGTAACTCTCCATCCTCAAGCAAGGCTATCCCAACTCTCTGGCCTCCCCAGGGATGGCCAGTGACACAGGACAATAAGTGGGAAAAGGACACAGAAAACCTTCTCACCTTATACCAAACACATGATTTACCATGACTGGAGCCCCAGCTCATAGGTCAGCTGTTGTATCAGCAATCTGTGACTGGACACAAGACATTCCCCTGTAGAGTCCCAATGCCTAATTCTGGAGAAGCAGGACAAGAAGGGGCTGCCAATCAGCCCAACCTGTGGCTGCCTTTGAGAGGGGCTGCCTCCATTCAAGCAGGGAAGTTGCCTGACCCCGCGGTTGGCCCACAACTCCTCTTTACCAGAGCCCCAGCCCTCTGCCTTCTCATGGAAAATCATTGGCAGGATTTATTTTTTTTGATGTTAGTTTGTTTTTCAATCCTGTTGGTACAGATATGATGCTTAATACTTCCCTGGGGAGCAGGGTGAAGCCATTGCAATCTCTGAGGTAAATACCTAATTAGGATGCTTCTGAGCAGAGTATTATTTACTTGAGGGGATGTATCTTGGGTCAGTGTGCAGTTAGGAAGGTTATTATTTTCTCAAGAGAGGGAGATGGTTCCGGCAGGTCCTGTACCTAAATATATTATTAGGTGCTGCTTAAAGCATCTGGGGTTCCCAGACAGCACCCTTCATTTATTTTTTAAAAACTTGTTTATTGCAGCATTTGTACAGCTGAACCACTGGAGTGAGGAGAGATGAGTTCTCATTCTAACTATGTGGATGAGGGAGGCAAGGCCATGGTCTGGGTGGCCATCCCACTAAACCAGTAGCAATTAATGATTTAGAGCAAAACAGACCAATCAGTTCATCCAAGAATCTAGTCCATACAAGCATGATGCTCAGTGTTTTTATCTAGGACTTCATTTAATCCTCAGCACTGCCCTACAGAGGCTATTATTATTCTTATTTTATAGATTACGAATTGGGCTCAGAGAAGAGACATGCCCAAAGTTACAAAGCTAATGAATAGGGAAGCCACCCGCAGTGAGAGAGCTCCAATATAATAACAGTGGATTACTGTGGGAAGAGCTTCAGGACACAGACTCTCTGAGGAGAGGTGCTTAGGGAAGCCCAATTCAAGAAGAGACAAAAACAAAACCACTAGAGGAGTTTGAAGCCTCTGGAATGTATAGCTGAAGCAAACATTAAACACAACTCCTATAAAGATTAACATACATTCTCAAAGTAAAGGCCTACTCGCCTCAGTGTCTATCACCCAACACATGTCTGACTTTCAACAAGAAATTATGAAGCATGACAGAAGGCAAGAGGATGCAATCTGAAGAGACAAAGCGATTATCAGAACCAGACTCAGATAGGATACACGGGTTGGCTATCAGACAGAGAATGACCATAAATATGATTACTATGTTGACGGCTCTAATAGAGAAAGTACACAGTGTACAAGAACCTATGGGTAATGTAAGCAGAGAAATGGAAACTCTAAGAAAGGAGTTAAAGGATATGGTAGAAATCAAAGACACTATATCAGGAAGAAGGATGCCTTTGATGAGCTCACCAGGAGACTCAGCATGGCTGAAGAAAGGATCAGTGAGTTTGCAGACAGGTAAACAACTGAAAGGCAAAGGAAAAAAAAGCGCGTCAAAACCAGAACATCCAAGAACTGTGGGGCAACATCACAAGGTATGGCATAATTAGAATATCAGAAGGATGAGACAGAGAAAATGGAGCAGAAGAAGCATTTGAAGTAATAATGGTTAAAAACTTTCCAAACCACAGATCTAGGAAGCTTAGAAAATGCCAAGCAGAATAAATACCAAAACAAATAAACAAGCAAGCAAACAAACAAAGTAACACCACACGTAAGCACATCACATTCAAACTACAGAAAATCCAACCCAAAGAGAAAATCTTGAAAGAAGCCAGAGTGGGGACCATCTTGCTTATAGAGGAACAACAATAAAGAGTTACAGTGGACCTCTCAACACAGATAATGCAAGCAAGAAGAAAATGGAGTGGAATATTTAAAATGAGGGGGAAAAAAATCCCATGAACCTAGAATTCTATATCCAGTGAAATTATTCTTCAAAAGTGAAGGAGATACAAGGATTTTTCTCAAACAAAAATGGAATTGATCACCAGCAGACCTGCTCTGCAAAAAAAATGATAAAAGTTCTATAGGCAGAAGAAAATGATCCAGTCAGAAACTTAATTTACATAAAGAAAGGAAGAATGTCAGAGAAGGAATAAATGAAGATAAAATAAAATCTTTAAATTTTCTTATTCTTGATCTAAAAGGTAACTTTGTTTAAAGGAACAATAGTAAAAATGTATTGTATGATTATAGCATATGGATAAGTAAAAGGAATGACAGCAATGTCACAAGGGTTGGAAGAAATTTGGAAAAAGTACCTGCACTACATGTGAAGTGGCATAATAGGTTTTGAAAGCAGGCTTACATTTATTGAAAATGTATTTTGTAAATTCTGAGACAACCACTAAAATACATTCAGAGTTAGATTGATATGCTAAGAGGAGAGGTAAAATGGAATGATAAAAAAAAATGCTCAATTAAAATTAGAGGAGGGAGACTTTCAGTGTCTGGTCTGGCATGTAAGAAGCTTGGAAATCACCACTCCATTCTAACAACAAGTAAAAAGCTGAACAAACTGAAAAATTAGCAACTCTTCTTAGAGCTGTAAAAAAAGTCAGGTCACAGGGCAAACCCCAAAATTGGAGACACCAACAGATAAATACAGAGAATCACAACTTATCAGAGCAGAAATCCACAGCTGGAACCTCAGAGGGAACCAGTGCTGGGTAGAGAAACCAGAACCATAATTAACAAATTGCTAGAGGCTCAGCCTGGACAAGTCTGGGTGGTAAAAACTCCAGGGTGACTCAGTCATGGGGAGGCCCCTACACTTTTGTGTAGCTGTAGCTTTCTCCAAAGGGAAGAAGGAAATACCTGACTCCAGCCCCCTCCTGTCTCACTTAAGAGGAAGGAAGAAGAAAAAAGAAGTATGTGTGAAGTCACACTCTAGAAGTACAGGCTCACTAAAGACTGAGACCTAATCATAGGACTATAAATGCTTCCCGCACACACACACCCACTCCACACAGACACACACCTTACCACTACATAACTAAGGGCCTGCTTACAGCAGTTCCTTTTACTTAGTATATCATGTCCAGCTATCAAGAAAAAAATTATAAGACATGCCTAAAGACAAAAAGGCAGTTTAAAGAGACAGACCAAACATCAAAACCAGATTCATATGTGGCAGTGATGTTGGAATTATCAGACTGGGAATTTAAAACAATTATTATTAATATGCTAAGAGCTCTAATTGCTATAGTAGACAGCATACAAAGACAGATGGGCAAGTAAGCAGGGAGGTGGAAATTCTAAGAAAAAAAAAACAAAAAAAATGCCAGAAATGGAAAGCACTGTAACAGAAATGAAGCATACCTTTGATGGGCTTATAAGTAGACTGGATGCGACTGAGTAAAGAACTTCAGAGCTTGAGGGGATAGCAATAGATACCTCCAAAGTGAAAAGTAAAGAAGACAAAGACTGAAGAAAAGAAAAGAAGAACAGAATATCCAAGGACTCTGTGACAGCTACAAAAGGTTATAGTGGGAATAGCAGAAAGAGGGAAAGAAATGAAAGAAATATTTGAAACAATGATGACAGAGTTTCTCCAAATTAATGTCAGAAACCAAACCACAGACCCAGGAAGCTCAGAAAACAAACACTACACAGGATAAATGCAAAACAAACAAACAAACAAAACCTTATACCTAGGCATATCATTTTTCTTTAATTAAAGTTTATTGAGATGACAATATTAGTAAAGCTACATAGGTTTTAAGTGTACAATTCTGTAATACATCGTCTATATATCACATTGTGTGCTCACCACCCAGAGTCAGTTCTCCTTCCATCACCATATATTTGATCCCCTTTACCCTCATCTACCACCTCCCTCCCCCCTGACCCTCTGGTAACCACTAAACTATTGTCTGTGTCTATGAGTTTTTGTTTGTTTGTCTTGTTTCTTTGTTGCTTTCAGTTTTATATCCCACATATCAGTGAAATCATATGGTTCTCGACTTTTTCTGTCTGACTTATTTCACTTAGCATAATAATCTCAAGATCCATCCATGTTGTCGTGAGTGCCACTATGTAATTTTTCTTATGGCAGAACACTATTCCATTGTATATATATATACCGCATCTTCTTTATCCAGTCTCTATTGAAGGACACTTTTGGTTGTTTCCATGTCTTGGCCACCGTAAATAAAGCTGCAATGAACATCGAAGCACATATATCTTTACAGATAAATGTTTTCAGATTTTTTGGGTAGATACCCAAGAGAGGGATTGCTGGGTCATATGGTAATTCTAGTCTTAATTTTTTGAGGAACCTCCACGCTGCCTTCCACAGCGGCTGCACCAATCTGCATTCCCACCAACAGTGCATGAGGGTTCCTTTTTCTCCACAGCCTCTCCAATACAGCATGTCATTTTTAAACTACAGAAAATCAAAGATAAAGCAAAAAAAATTCTGGATGAACCCAACCGGAAAAGAAATAACTGAAAGTAAAATAAAAACTTTAATTTTTCTTATTCTCAACTGATCTAACAGATAATCATTTGTTCAAAACAATTTATTCAAAATAAATTTGTTCAAAATAATAATAGCAACAATGTACTCGAGTATATATATATATATATATATATATATATATATATATATATATGCTTATGTGTAAGTGAAATGAATAATAGCAATGACACAAGGGACAAGAGAGTGAAATTAGGATTATCTTGTTGTTATAATGCACTCATGCTACCTGTTAAGCAGTATAGTGTTATTTGGAAGTGGGCTTGGATTAGTTGTAAATGTATATTACAAAATCTAGGGCAACAAACTAAAAAAAAGTAAAAAAAAAACAAAAAAAAAACTACAACTGATATGCTAAGGAAGGAGAGAAAACAGAATCATACAAAATGCTCAATTAAAACCACAAAAAGAAGAAAGAGTGGAAGACAAAAATATGAACAAAGAATAAGGACAACAAACAGAAAACAGTAAGTATAGTAGATATTAATCCAGCTACATCAGTAATCACTTTGAACTAAATACTCAGTGGTCTAAATACTCTAATTAAAAGATAGATTGTCAGAGTGGATGAAAAGACAAAACCCAGCTATACATTGTCTACAAGAAACTCACTTTAAATATGTCAACAAAAGGTTGCTACCACCAATCCAATGCCAACAGGAGCCCTCATTATGGGGTGCAGTAAAAGGAGAGACTTTATTTAGGTGAAGAGTTCACAAACCAGGGAAACACAGCCTTCAATGAAAACCAAAAATGCTCTCCCCAGAGACAAAGAGGAGGCCCCCTTATATACAGAAAGTGTCTGCCCTGGTCCCAGATTGGTCCATATTTATGCAAATGAGGAGTCCAAATTTGCACAGTTGGTCCACATAGCTATCTTGATTGGTCGGAATCTCACATCCTGATCAGTCATTATGGAGCTTCTCTGATCGGTCTGTAAAGATGCAAATAAAGATATAGCTGGGTAGCTCCAATTGGATAGGGCAGGTCTCAGCCCATTAGTTGAAATACGGTTCTAGGAACTCCTTTATAAGGTTTGGCTCAGACAGTAGGAATACAGTGCCAGAGGCTTGGCAACTCAGTCTGTGGCTTTTCCCGGATTCACAACAGTGTGCATGACATACCCTACCAAAAAAACAATGGCTGGTGGGCCGGCCGAGTGGTGTGGTGGTTAAGTGCTGGCTTCGGAAGCCAGCGGCCCGATTCGGGTCCCACATATGAGGTTTATAAATTTGGGCCCAGTTAACCACCAGACGTCCTCTTTGACAGGTATATTCCATTTTGGAGTCAACAAATATAAACACACATATAGATGAAAAGTAAATGGATGCTAACACTAATCAAAATAAAGCAGGAGTAAGTATATTATTAGAGCAAACTTCAGAGTGAGAAAAGTTATCAAGTTTAAAGAGGAGCATTACATCATGGTAAAGGGGTCAGTTCCTAAGAAAACATAATGTGCCTAACAACAGAGCATCAAAATGTGAAGGAGAGTATAGTCAATAATCAATAATATTGTGGTCAGTTTGCATGGTTACAGACATTACTAGGCTTGGTGTAGTGATCCCATTTGTGGGGTGAGGCCCCAGCATTAGTTTCAGCCAAGGGAAGAAATGGCAGGAGACTGGATGGTGGGGGGAAAGGGAGAGCAAGAGTGTTTCTCCTGCCCCCTCCTTGCTCAGGTAGCAGCATCCTGGCAAGGACTATGTCCCCTATGGGTCCAGCCCCAACCTGGTGACCCGACCCCTTGGCTACAGGGACACCGCCTCCTCCCTGGGGCCCTCTAGCCCACAGTGGTCTTCCTGCTAATCTGCTGCCTTCCCTGAGTGGCTGTCCAGCTCTGCTATCTCCTGTGTAACCGATGCCCTGCATTCAAGTCCCTCTGTTTTAAATCCTCAAGAGCCTCAGTTTCCTCGCCAAATCCAATGTGATCTCTATACTACAGCGGGAAAACAGGACTACAAGGATAAGTAATAGCCTTGGGTTGAACAGCTAGCAAGTGGTGGTGTTAGATTTGAACGCAGCTCTGTCTGATTCTGAGCCTGTGTTTCATTCACACACTTCCTCCCACTGCCCTTGAACATCCCTCCGTCCACTAGGGACATGGGTTTCAGTTCCACCTGCACCTGTGCCTGCTTTGGACCGGTCTCACAACCCTTCCTGGATGGCAGACTCCAGGCGATTTGGCAGCAGTTGCTGGGCTCCCTTTTAATGTCAGGTGTGTGGCCCCACCCCCTCACAGTGGAAAGTGTCTGCCCCACTCCTTCCCTGGAAACTGTGAAAACAGACTTTTCCAATGAGGCTTTAAAAGCTGCTTTTGGTTTACTTAGCTCATCATTACCTCAAAGAATGTCTATCCTTAGGACCTGGAATTCTCTCGCAAAAAAACAAGGAAGACGTGAGTTGTTTTTTTTTCCAGAATGTTTCCCACCCCTGCCCTCAGCCCCAAAGGGACAGGATGTTTTTATTTGACTACATGTTGAATAATCTCAACCTTTGATACCCACAGTGCGGTCTGCTGTCCGGAAGCATCCATGGAAGCTTGTGGCAAATGCAGAATCCCAGGCCCCACTCCAGCCCTGCTGAATCAGGAAATGTATTTTATCAAGATCAAAATCCCCAGATCATTGATTCCTGTGCGTGTTGAAACTGGAGAAGGGCTGAAGTAGACACCTCAATAGATATTTTTGCTGGGCACCCATTATGTGTAACTTCATAACAGTAACACATACCTTGTGGGAATGCAGAAAGAGTTAAATGAATTAATTCTTCCGAACAGCTCCTGACACGTAATAAATGCTGTATGTTTTAGTATAATAATCATTATTAGTATAACTATTTGCTGGACCTCAAGTCAAGCACTAGAGGGCCCAGAGATTAATAGATGAATAAGACAGAGCCAGCCTCAGGAGCTCTCAGATTGCCCGGAGATGCACGCAAACAAATCCCTCTGACTGAATATAGCCTGTGCACTAGTACAAGGCCTGACAATTAGTTTCGGGAACTTGCTGCAACGATGTTTTAACCTTTTTTGGTATCAGAGGGATTATTCATTATGAATTTGTACCAACTGGACAATCTGTTAACCAAGTTTACTATTTGGAAGTGCTGAAAAGGCTGCGTGAAAAGTTAGACGACCTGGACTTTTTGCCAACAATTCATGGCTCTCGCATCATGACAATGCACCATCTCACATGGCACTGTCTGTGAGGGAGTTTTTAGCCAGTAAACAAGTAACTGCATTGATACCCCCTCCCTACTCACCTGATCTGGCCCCAGTGACTTCTTTCTTTACCCGAAGATAAAGGAAATATTGAAAGGAAGACATTTTGATGACATTCAGGACACCAAGAGTAAAACGATGACAACTCTGATGGCCATTCCAGAAAAAGAGTTCCAAAATTGCTTTTAAGGGTAGACTAGGTGCTGGCATCGGTGCATAGCTTCCCAAGGGGAATACTTCGAAGGTGACCATAGTGATATTCAGCAATGAGGTATGTAGCACTTTTTCTAGGATGAGTTCACGGACTTAATTGTCAGACCTCATAGTTACACACTGAGCTACTGAACCTGAGGTTTAGACAGTACTCTGTGATTTACAAACAAAATCCACACATTATACCACCTGAGCTAAGGCAGCTTTATAAAGTAAGTAATATGACCACTATTACCCCATTATTGAACTCAGAGGAGCAATGCCCAAGGCCACAAAGGGACTTGAATCCAAATCATTTAACTCCAGATCCTGTGCTATCCCCCGTCACAGCCTCTCCCCAAAAGAAGGTACCAGGTACCAGTGAGTCTTGGAAAGCTCAAGACGGAAAGAGAACTGCAACTAAGGTCCAACATCTTAGGTGACACTGGAGCAGCTCCTAGTTTTGTATATGTCCTCAGAGAAGGACAGTGATCAGGATTGGAACTGAAGTCACTCCTGCTCAGAACTTACAGACAGGCGGAAAGGCAGCCCAGGCAGTCTTCAGGTATAGAACTATCCTGGTGGGTTGGGGTTGTTTTTTGTTGTTGTTATTGTTTTTGCATATCCAGGAATGTAGCCCACTGCCCCACCAATATTTGTGTTTTAGAAAACTGGTCCCAAGCTCTTCTCAAAGTTTGGCTAAGGGACTGTGTCCACCGGACACGACACTCCTTCCCACTATCAGCTCAGGATCAGGGCTGCTTTGAAGCAGCCTCTCCCAGTGGTGGGTGAATAGCAGCTATTCTCAAAGTATAGACCCCAGACCAGCCGCTATAGCATCACCTAGGTAATTGTTAGAAAAAAATCTTCCTGAGGCAGAAGCTCCAGGGTTGGGGCCCAGCATTATGTGTTTTAACAAGTCCTCAGGTGATTCTGAGTGCGAGAACCACAGGTAGTGCCATCTAATAGAACCAGGGTCGGCAAACTGCAGTTTGAAAGCCACATGTGGCTCTTTGGGTATGTTCTGTCTCAAAGGTTTGCCGACCCCTGGAAGAGCCAATTCTGACCCTCACAACTATTTAAAAATTATTCGAGAGTCATAAATATATTTTTACATAATCACCATCATGCGAATAATATCCTTTAAAAATTTTATAAATGAAACTATATAGTTTTATTTTTATCTTTAATTTTACTTCAGAGCCACGTGTACGTACCCAAAGAGCCGCATGTGGCTCGCGAGCCGCAGTTCTCTCACCCTTGGCGGCTCTTCTGTCTCAAAAGTTTGCCAATCCTTGCAACAGAACTTTCTGGAGTGGTAGGGATGGTCTGTGTCCACTCTGTCCAGTAGAGAAGCCACCAGCCACATGTGGCCATTGAATGCTTGAAACGTGACTAGAGCAACCGAGCTACTGGATTTTAAATTTTATTTACTTGTAATCAATTTAAATAGCCACATGTAACTGATGGCTGCCTTATTGGGCAGGGCCTATCTAGAGGACAGTGCTCCCACACCCAGTGCACAGTTTAGAAATAGTCACAGGACTCCCCAGCCAGGTGGAAGGTGGGGAGTCTGGGAAGGATGAAGGAAAAAAATGGAAGGAGACGCTTCATTGCTAAGCCAGATCCTACTGAAACTCCGCTGGGACCCCTTGACCCTGAAGGTGGCACAGGAAGTCCTCAGTCACATCCTCAAGGAGAGATGCTGAAGTAGATATGTGGGGACAAACAGGGCAGAGCCGGTTGGCAGGTGGGAGGGCTCATTGACTTATAAGCTAAAGATTCAAAGAGAACAGAAAAAGGCCCTATAGGAGATTCAGCAAAAGTAGCTGGGCATAAATTAAAGCAGGATGGATTTTGGTCTGATACAAGGAAGAACTGTTTGACAATCAGGCGGCTGAGATAAAGCCTGCTCTGGGAACCCGAGGAACCCCTGTCCCTACAGGGGCAGGGGAAGTGTGGGGTCGCAAAAGGGTCCCCGCATTCTAGCGCCCATCTCCTTGACTAACTAGCTGACCAGGCTCTTGACCTTGCTGGCCTCGGTTCCCTTCTCCAGTAAAGGACTCAAACGGCAGAACACCGAGGGGAGGTGGGCAGAATAGCAAGGTGACTTAGAGGTCAGCTTCTGAGCCAGCCAAGTGTGGATCTGACACTCAGTGTGGCCTCAGCTATGGGACTCTGGGTAAGTTACTTGACATTTCTATGCTTTAATTTCCTCATCCGTAAAATAAGTCTTCTAATAATAGAGGTGTCACAAAGACCAATGGTAGCAAAACACAGAGCAAGGAGCTGGACACATCGTAGGAGCACAATAATAATTAAAAAGCGTATGACGTGCTCCGAAGTCCTTACATGTACTCACTCATTTGCTCCTCACAACAGCCCAAAGAGGCAGTCCTGTTATAACAATTTTTCAGATGAGGAAACTGAGGATCACAAACATGACGTAACTGGCCCAAGGTCACCTACCTGGTGGGTGGCTGCGCCAGGATACAAACCCAGAAGTTTAGGGCCACAGTCCACGCTTTCTAATACTGCTCCAAAGTGCCTCCCATCATGCTCCTTTTGTTAATATTCACCTGCAAAACAGCCAGGTGTAGTAGAAAGGACAACATATCAAGTATCAGGAGTTGAGGGCAATCGGCTGGCTCAGGTGCTTAGAGCACGGTGCTCATACCACCAAGGTTGCCAGTTTGATTTCTGCATGGGCCAGTGAGCTAAGTGCTACACAACTAGACTGCAACAACTACTTGACTTGGAGCTGATGGGTCCTGGAAAAACACACTGTTCCCCAATAAAGTTTATTGAAAAAAAAAATCAGGAGTTGAAGGTCCTGATTCTGGTCACCTCCCTTTGTGACCACAAGCCCCTTTCGCTGCCCTTGCCTCAATAAAAGGTGTGAACTAGCTGGACCTTGGAGCCCCAGGAGCCTTGGCAGTCTTTGGGAAGAAGCGAGACATTAATTCATTCTGAGGTGTTTAAATCCACTTTTGCTGGCTGGTCAGGGGGAGACTGGCCCTGAAGTGCCTGGAGGCTCCTTCCAAGTTGAAGACCATTTAAAGGTGTGACCTCATCCCAAAGACTCACGGGGGGTCGAGTGGGAAATGCCAAGAGTGTAAGATGCAACCTAAGATTCCAGTCCTGGCTTGGCAGGGTGAGCTGAGACAAGCCATGCCCCTGCTCGCCCCCTCTCACAGCCACCGCCGCCTGTGTGCATCTTCCCTGCAGGTTTGGTAGGGGGTTCACCTTTTCCGCCCCAGGGGTGAAGGTTGACTGGTCCAAGTCAGTCACGTAACTCCACACCTCTGTTGGTGATTGTCTCAGACCTGCACATAGGACTCAACTCTGGCCAATGAGGAAGTGTCACCATGGCACTGCTGAGAGAATTCCTACCTAATACCAAAAGCCCCACCTCAGAGATTGATTCATGACCCCACAGATGCCTGGACCAACTGCAGCCACCACGTGACCATGAGCATCAAAAGAATCTCAGAAAAGCTGGGACCTGGTATTACTGGACCTGAGTAACCAGCCCTGCAGCTAGCAGGATTACTTTGCAGAGATAACAAACCTACTGCTGCTCAAGTCATTTTTGGTCCTGTGTTCTCTTTGTTGTAGTTAAATGCATTCTAAATTACATGGTTAGTTTCCTCATTTGTCCAGTGAAGATAATACCACCAGGCTTTTGTGAGGATAAAGTGAAACGAAAGATGTGAAAGGCCTGAAAGCATCTATGAGAGTGCCGTGCTATTTCAGTGGCCAAAAAGCCAACAGCTTTACAGATGGGTGGGACTCCTAGTCCTATCATAACCCTCTGACAGACAACTGAACGCCCGGGAATTTTCTATGGGGGAAAGAAACCCTCAGATTTGTGTGGACTTTCCTTTCTGCTTCATTTGTTACACTTACATCTAATTCACAGAACTCAGAAATTTTTCTCAATTATAAATATGATGAATTACATGTTCTTAAACAATTTGAAATACAGTTACAAACAATGCATTTGATTCTTTTGAATACTTCAAAGACACCAAACATGGACCAAACATCCAGAAATGCCATGGTTACATAACTTACACTCACTTCTGCCCACCTAAAACAGGCACACCATGGCCTCCATTCGTTATTTCTGCACTTGATATATTACCTTCCCAGGATTATTGCTACATTTATTTATTCTTCATTGCACTTTTTATATCATCATAAGGTTTTAGTAATATTTTACTTTTTCTTGGGGAGTCATTAGTCTTACCAGAGCCAAAGACAGAGGGTCCTTTCTCGGTCAAGCCGAGGATGTAGAATTGGGCTATTGCCTAATTGATTCTTGGCTGGGACATGAGACCTAGGTTTACAGTGTTAGGTGACTCAAACTTGAGTCCCAGGTCTCCAGGCTGGGTCTCTTTTGATTAAAAAAAAAAACAAAAAAACTTTTACTTGTGATGACTTGGTAATTTTAAGCATCTGGTGTGTTTTTTATGGATTTTTAAAAATTTTGAAATTTGTTGTCTTCCCTGAGATGACCTAATGAAAAAGGCACTGCATCTGGAGGTATCCCTCCCTCAAACCCATCACTCTAGCCTAACCAGAAAAACATCAGACAAACTCAAAATGATAGACATTCTACAAAATACCCAAGCAGTACTCCTCAAAACTGTCAAGGTCATGCAAAATAAGGAAAGGCTGAGGAATTGTCACAGACCAGAGGAGACTAAGGAGACATGAGATGTGGGCTCCTGGAATAGGAAGAGAACATTAGTAGAAAAACTGATGAAATCTGCATCAAACCTGGAATTCATTTAATAGTAATGCACCATGTTACTCTCTTGGTTTTGACAAATGACCAGGTAATCTATGGGTATAAAGTTTCAGTTATGCAAATGCATAAGTTCTAGAGGTCTTCTGTATAAGATCGTGCTTATGGTTAACAATATGAATTGGGCACTTTGAAATTTGTTAAGAGGGTACAGCCCATGTTAAGTGTTCTTACCAAAAAAACAAAAAGGTGGAGGGAATACAAAGATAGTTTGGAAGGCGTTGGATGTCTATTACTTTGATTGTGGTGATGGTATCCCAGGAATTTGCATATTTCTGAACTCACTGGACTGCACACAATAAATATGTGTAGTTCTTTGTATATCAACTATACCTCAATAAAGCTGTTTTTTAAAAAAGAAGCCAACATTGGAAGAAACTAGGTGAGGGGTATATGAAAAGTCTCTGTATTATCTTTGCAACTTTCCTCTAAATCTAAAATTATTTCAAATGGATTTTTTTAAAAATGGTGCCTTAGTGTGGGCTCTTAGAAGCAGACTCTGAGACAAAGATGTGAGTGGAAGGAGTTTCTTTGGCAGGTAATTCTAGAAGTCACCAGGTTGGAGGTGGGGAAGAGAAACTGGGAAGGCTGATACCAGAGAGGAATTCAGGTTGCCAACGTGGGTGATGGGGGTCTGACTGGAAATAGAGGAGACGGCGTAGATCGGTTACCCCAAGAGGGAGGCAGGGGAGCCAGAATATTTATCCGTCATTCTCACCAGATAGTGGCTGGGGGCTGCCCTGGAGGCGGACACTTCTAGGCTGCCCCACATGGGCCAAGGAGACTTCAGCGGCCAGACAGCCCTCAGGCAGAGTGGCAGCGCTCAAGGTTGGAAGCTGTCCAATGACAAGAGAAGGGATGGTGTGTGCAGAGGGGAGGTGGACAGGACACCGATGACACCCACCTCCGTGTCTTTCCCAGAACAGATTCTACGCTTAGACGTCTCTTGGCTGATAGCGTCTAACCTATTAGGATGCATTGACCTGGTCTGACAACATGATTTGAAACTTACATATTCTTATTAGAATTTGATTGTAATTCTTGTAAGGCCATCCATCTAAAAATATCATCTCCTACTTGAGGGATCCAGTGTGCAAAGTGAGCTCCTCAGGACATGTGACGAATTTGTCGCTGGGGAACATCCTGTTGAACCCTCTTTGTCCTTACTTCCTGCGTATGCCCACCTGTGCCAGTCAACTTTGGGTCTTTTCTGCCTGGATTATGTGCCCACAATGCTCATCGGCCCTTCCTGCCCTTGCTACTGTGTCTGTTGATTCTGGGATTATTTGGTTTACTCGCAGTTCCTGGTGTTTTTTCTCTCCCACTTATTCAGATAGGAACAATGACATATAATCTATCAGATACTAACTAGGAAAACAGAGGTCATTTCAGTTAATTTACACAGAGGGAATTTATCGAAGGGCATTGGTTATACACCTGAAAAGTCAAACAAGGGATGGTGAGGTAACCCAGAGATTAATAACGAGAGGACACTGCTAACACCTTTGGGCCGGTGGGACATGGAAGGAGAAGGTACTGCTGGGATCCAGGGGGCTGGGGGCCCCAGAAGAAGCTGGCACCATGGGGTTCCAACCGGGCAGCAGCTATAGCTGTGGAGGCGAGGCAGGGAGGGGATGCAGCTGGTGCCGGGGAGAAATAGCCTGGCTTCTCCTTTCCTCCCACTCTGCAGCCTCCCTCCCAACTGGCCAGCCCCAGCCAGGAGCCTGGGAAATACAGCCTGTGGGGGCCGGCCCCTGCGTGATGCAGACCAGAGGAGAAGAGCCAAGAGTGAATCTGAGGCTCTCACCGCACCCCCCTCCCCCATCGTAACCAGGCACGTGCCTTACAGAAGAAACAAACCTCTCATAAAATCAATACCCTTGCTTATTAGAATAAAAAGACTAAAAGTAAAAATATCCTACTAGTCATCTACCACAAAATACTCAACTACCTTTTTGCTCAACGTAAGACTAATTTTTCTCATTTGTATATTATTATGAACTCGTGGCTTTTCATGACTTTGCTCCAATTAACCACATCATTAGATGGTCAAATTGTCAAACTTGTCCATGTGAGTACCTGCAGGGTACCCTTGGCACCCTTGAAAGCATTCTGCCTTTCTGGCAACAAGAAGGTGACCCAGAACTTTCTGTCTTGATTTTCTCTGGCCCCAAGACAAGGAATCAGCTACCTTCTACAGAGCCCTGATTCCATTAGCGAGGCATAACCTGC
This sequence comes from Aselliscus stoliczkanus, assembly GCA_033961575.1. NCBI lineage: Eukaryota > Metazoa > Chordata > Mammalia > Chiroptera > Hipposideridae > Aselliscus > Aselliscus stoliczkanus. The sequence continues at coordinate 151,368,639 of CM066732.1, read as the reverse complement.
AGAGACCATGTGCTTCCCCACTGCACCATATGTCCAGGCTGGGCTGGTCCCTGATCCCCAAACAAACCACCTCTGCTCCACTGCCATGCCTCTGCAGGGCTGTCTGCTCTCCCTCCTGAGCTTGGGATGACTCATTGACCTTCAAATTCCAGCTACATCTCAGCACACAGTACGGGTGTGTGTGTGTGTGTGTGTGTGTGTGTGTGTGTGTGTGTACACCATGAGCCCCTCAAGGGCAGATTCTACCTTTCATTCATCCTCATATCTACACTGCACAGTGCCTGACAGGTAGCGCGTGCTCACGTCACACTTGATGAAGAAAGAAAGACGGAAACCTGGATCTCAGGGAGCTCAGGAAAATGCTTCCAACACCTGGCGCATGCTAATGGATCCCCCTCCTCTACGGTCATTTTCTATTTATTAGAAGGGCCTTCCTCCAACGTGCATCTTAAATGTGCTCCAATATTAGATGGCTGCTTTTCTTAAAATGAGTGAGTCTTTATCTGCTAAGCAATACAATAGCCTGATGTGCTCCTGTTTTCGAGCTTTCAGGTAACAATCTGAGAGGTCAATGAGAAAAACTGACATAGGGTCAGGACGAAAGGACTCACCGTCCTTTCAGGGGTCTGAGGGCTTATGAGATATCACCACAAATCAAGTGATGCTCCTGCTAGCTGGCACTCAATATCTCGTTACCCCTCCCCCTCCCCCTCTCCCTCTCCCTCTCTCTTTCTTTCTGTCACTCTCCCCCTCCCCCCACACACACACAGGCTGCCTTGGTAACCAGTGGTTACTAAAAGAGCCCAGATGCAACCACATTCCCTACAATGAGTAATCCTCCAATAATGCACAGGGTACCAGCAAGTTTCTGCTGACTTGTCTCATTTGTGTCGCTTTAGAAGCACCTGTGAGTGTGTGACACCAGGTGCGTGCCCAACCTTCCAGTGCATGTGCCATGGAGCATCGTTAGTCAGGATTCCTCAGATGTAAAATTTGTGAACATGTGGGCAGTGCCAGGTTCGTGGCCAAGCCTGCTTTACTGAGTGCATAATTAGCATCATGTTGCTCTGCCAGTGGCCATTGCTTGAGTCCTTGAAAACACTCTGTTCCCTGAAATAGGTTAACACCCCTCCACTGCCTCTGTTACCTCGTTTACACTATTGACTCAGCCAGAGAGCCAATATATGAAGAAAAATTCCCCAAGAAATTATTAGTGTTGGCATAGCAACAATATGTTAATTGTGTCTTCCCCAAAGCAGGCCAGCAGGACCTCTACCCAGTGCTGAGTTACTGTTCACTTTAAAACAATAAAACTGGGAGAAAGATCCAAGATGGTAGAGTAGATAACCATTGAGCTTGCTTCCTTCTGTAAACATATTAAAATTACAACTTAATTATAGAACAATCAACCTGGAGAAACCATCTGATGTCTAGCTGAACAGGAGTTTTAAGACTAAGGATGTAAAGAAGCCACATTGAGGCTGGTAGGAGGGGCAGAGACACAAAATGAGGAGGTTCCAAAACTCCATGTGGTGGTTAAGAATTGTGAGGGATGGGCCAGCCAAGTGGCTCAGTTGGTTAAGAGTTGGCTTAGAGCGTGTGCTCTGAGCAACAGGGCCGCCGGTTCAATTCCCACATGGGTCAGAGAACGTTGCACCCTAGCTGAGCTGTTGCTGAGCTGCCAACAGGTGGCAGGATGGCTCAGCTGGCCTGTTCAATGGTGGGCTATGCCCACTCGCAACTAAAAAAAGATTGAACTCGGCACCTTGAGCTGAGCTGCTGCTTGGATGGCTCAGTGGATAGGGCGTGCACTCTTAACAGCAAGGCTGCTGGGTTCGACTCCCGCATGGGATGGTGGCTACGCCCACCCACAACTAAGATTGAACACAGCACCTTGAGCTTAGAGGCCACGAGTTGTCAACGGGAAGCCAGATGGCGCCCTTTACAATGAAGATTGAAGAACAACAACTTAGCTGGTCCCCACCCCCAATTCCCCAATAAAATCTTTAAAAGAAAAAAAAAAAGAATTGTGAGGCATATCTCAGATATAGAGGTTCCTCCTGGTGGAGCAAGGGACCCCAGCCCCACACCAGGCTCCCCAGCCCAGAGTACCAGTGCTGGGAATAGGAGTCCCCACAACATCTGGATGCAAAAAACCATGGCTACTAGCTCCCCAGCAAAGGGGAGAGAGGCAAAGACAGAAAGACAGACAGAGTGAGACAGAGAGAATGGATCTGGCTTTTCATCCATCCACAAAAGATAAAGCATTCTTCCAGAGATCTTCAGCAAGCCACTTCTTGTGTTTCATTGGTAGAATCAGGTCATGCCGGTTCCAGAACCAGTGAGTAGCAGGATAAATGAGATTATTCTCAAGTGCCTCAGGATGACCCTGTGAACTGAGGTTAATACTTTAAACTGAAGCTACTATGCTCTGTGGGAGGGATGGGTGGACAGTGGGGAGACCACCACTACACACACAATTATAATACAGAGGTAAGTACTCCTATGATAGGGGTAAGCATGGCTAGGCTATGAGGACACAGGTAAGTACTCCTATGATAGGGGTAAGCATGGCTAGGCTATGAGTACCATATATTCTGCCACTGCTGCTGCCTCTTAGCCACCATCAGGCTTCGGCTGGCTCACAAGGGACCCTGCAGAGCAAAGGGAATTGGAGGGTAGGATCCACTCATCCTTTCACTTGGGAAATAGGCACCTTTAATCCTCAGTTGTGACATGTGGCCCTCTCTCAACAGGAGCACTGGGCTCTGCTCATGGTCAGCAGGGGCTGCTTTCCAAAGCCTGGGCAGATTGTCACAGAAGAGCTTCTAACACATGGCTGCTCAACTACCATCTGACCTCTAGCAATTTCCTGGCTGAGTCTTGAAGGACTCTTGCAAAATAAATTGAGACAAAAGGGTATATAGCTCATCAGCAGAAATCATTTCTCCATATAGCTCCCCTTTAACTTGAATCTTTTTAATCAGTCAAGTGTGGGTTTGAAAGGAGCATAACATCATGCTGGTAAAAAAATACTTATTATCAACAGACCATTCACAGAAGAACCTGGGTAGTCCAAACAGCAATGATGGTCCTTTCCCAACTTCCAATGTTTCACTTGCCCTTATCATTTGGTCCTCAGAACAACTCTGGGGAGCAGGTAGAGGAAACCGCATTGTCCACATTTAGTGAGGGGGGAGGCTCAAATGCTTAAGTGACTTGCTTAAGCATTCATGGGTCCGAGACCCAACAAAGGACTTGTATGCAAAATATATATAAAGAACTCTTAATACTCAACAATAAGAAAACCAACTATCCCCTCTAGATAAAAACAAAGGACTTGAATGGATAAAAGAATGGCAAATAAGCATATGGAAAGCTGTTCAAAATCCTTAGCCATTAGGAAAGTGCACATCGAAGCCACAATGAAATTCCAATTCCTACCCACTAGGATGGCTGTAATAAAGACAGACAATAGCGAGTGCTGATGAGGATGCAGCGCAACTCAGACATTTCCGGTGGGAATGCAAACTGGTACAGCTACATGGGTTCACAGTGCCTACATGGGTTCACAGTTCCAATACGACCCAGCAGTCTCACTCCTGGATATTTACCTTAGAAAAGTAAAAACTTACATTCACTCAAAAACCTGGACACAAATATTAATAGCAGCTGCTTTGTTTGTGAGAGCCCAAAGCTGGAAAACCCCAAATGTGCCTCACCATGTGAATACTTAAACAATACAATGGAATTCTACTCAGCAATAAAAAGGAATGAAGTATTGATAGACCCAACAACTTGGATGAATTGCAAAAACATTGTATCGAGGGAGGGAAGCCAGTCTCAAAGAGTTCCAGGCTGTATGATTTCATCTACACAACGTTCACAAAAAAACCCAAAACCGTGATGATAGAGAACAGATGGGCGGTTGCCAGGGCTTCTGGGTGGGGAGAGGATGGCTGTCCAGGGAGTCTTTCAGAACTGTTCCATATCCTGGCTGTGGTGGTGGTTACACAAATTTATACACGCGTTAAAATGTAGAGAACTGTGCACTAAAAGGACAAAGAGCCAAATGTATTGTATCATAATTTTTTAAATAAAACTTTTTTTAAAAATCGGTGATTTGAGACCACGTCAGCTCCTTGCCCACTGTTGTCCCTACCACAGCCTAAGCCAGCTCGAGGTTTTGCTCATGGCGCAGCCCTCAGGCTCTCACTCAAAGCTTTGTCTTTTACAGAAAATTCAAATAAGTTGCACTCCCAGGTTTCCCAGACCATGGAAGCAGGAAGTGGAAGGAGGAGGAAGAGCGCTGCCGGAGGCCGGCACGCAGGAAGTAAGGGCAAGCAGCAGCTGGCGGAGGACGAGAAGGCAGGCAACTGTGACCTGCAAACATTCACATTAGAAACACGCTAGTGTCCGGGCCATTTTGTGCACAGGCTAACAGCCCCAAACACTCCCCTCAGAGACATGTGGGGACTCACCTGCATTTCACTCCTGGGTCCTGGCGAGGAACCTGAATCCCAAGAGATAGGTCACTTCCGGCTCTGGGCTTTCTTTGCTGCAGCAACCCTGGAGGTTGCACACGCAGTGATTGTCCCTTGAGTTGGAACAAGAATTTGGGCATCAGGATGCCCATGGGTACAGCTGTCAACGGCCAGCATCTGCTCCGAACAGGGCCTTGCTGTCTCTTATTCCCATAACCAGTGAGCATCACCTCTAACATTTATCGAGCACCCACTATGTTCCAGGAACTGTCTTACAAGCTTTACATGGACCATTCCATTTAATCCTCACAACAGCACTATGAGCAGGAATCATAATAAGCCCCATGTTACAGATGAGGAAACTGAAGCCAAAGGGTCAAATGGCTTGCTTAAAGTCAGACACCCGAAGAGCAAATGAGGGCAACTAGGAAATTGGTGCTTCCTTTGAAGGGAATATGTTTGGAGTAACTCACAGAATGAAGGGTCTTGTTCATACCACAATGTGTTTATATCTTATCCTAACTTTGTTCCTTTTGTGCATCTGAATTTTTGTCAGTTGTACCACTTCTAGATCATTTAGAATCTATTCTTCCATCGCAGTCACTGCCTGTGTTTTGTCTCAGTTAACAGTGATGTAAATCCATTGCTCTCTGCCTGTTTTTTCACGGTACCCTTTCCAGTCATGTCTTAGTGGGTCTAAGTTTACTCTCTGATAGATTCCACCATTTGAATGCATAGGAAGTCTCTGTTGCCTGTGTATTTGAATGACCACTCAGCTTGGAATAAAAGAGCATACTTTATTTTTTTTTTTAAATGAAGTGTTGAATTCAATTTGCTAGGACATAGTCAAGGCCTTCAGAAACAACAAAAATTGATTCTTGAGGCTATTTTAGCAATTTCTCCAACCAGCACAAAAATTGTTAATCAAGTGAAATAGATTTTAGCAAAACTTACAAAAATATTTCACTTAATGTGTGGGGATGTTTATGAGAAATAGATGACATCATGGAATTGTGATGCCTGAGGCATCTAGTCATATATACACACCTTTCCTTTTGTAATCTAGGTATTCCCAACGGTCTCAGGAATGATTTGCCAGAATAACATGGATCTTTTCTACAGTGTGGAAAGAATTTGGATACTTAAAAAGAAGAACCCTCAGTTGTGTGGAAAATCCACTTTGTGGAAAGTTGATCCCAAAACTATGGAAGAGAAAGGCCCTATAACCACAGGAGAGAATTCCCTCTCCAATGCCAAGACTTCAACTCCTGAGCACTCCCTTGAAGGAGAATTTGTGGTTGAGGAATGTCTAACTTTAAAGACAAAATAGTAGAGACACCAGGATAGTGCTTAAGCCAAAGAAATCCAGGATGTATTTGTGATGCTTTGAAGAAAGAAAAGGTGGGACCTGTGGAAGGCGGCCTTTGACACAGCCCCAGCGAACACTGCCTCCTGGTTTTCATACCCTTATTTCCTCCTCTTCCCTTGGGTGTGGGCTGGATCAAGAGACTTGCTTCTAACAAATAGAATATGGCAGAACCAATGGGGCACCACTTTCCAGATTAGGTTATAAAAAGACTGTGGCTTCTGCCTCTGGCCTCAGGTGACTCACTCTGGGGAAGGCAGTGTCACATCACAAGGCAGCACTATGGAGAGGGCCCCCTGATGAGGGACCATGGGCATGAGCTTGGAACCAGATCCCCGCCCAGCTGAGAATTCAGATGGCTGCAGCCCTGGCCAACAGCTTAACCGAAACCTCCTAAGGGACCTTGAGCCCGACGGAAGTCCTGAGCTAAGCAAGCCACTTCTGATTTCTGACCCACAGACACTATGGGATAATAAACGTTGTTTGAAGCTGCTATGTTTGGGGATAATGTGTTATGCCTGAATAGATAAGTAATACACAAATTAAATAGACTGTCAGTGACAGTCTGCCCATTATAAGTTGGTAATAAAGAATACCTTACCCTTATATTCCATTTATCATCCCTTACATCGTAGAAACCCTTGAGAGTTTCTCATTTTGCAGTTTCACAGAGATATTGTCATTTGTAACTGGATTTGCACTGAACATTTGAATGGAGACCTGGGGGCAGTAAAAATAAATCTTGCTTGATAAGGACTATGCATAATAAAGGAAACCTGTAAGCTCCCCTAGGCTGTGGTGAAAAACACCCTAAAACACCGTCTCCCAAAGTACCATTTAATTTTTACTTTGATAGAAAGTGTGCGATCGTACAGGATATGATAGTTTGCTAGAATTTTCTAAGAGGGGTAGATTTACTTCAGAAAGTCTTTGCAAGGGCTGGCCAAGTGGCTCAGTTGGTTAAGAGCTCACTCAAGAGTGTGAGCTGAGCTCTGAGCAACAGCGGTTCGATGCCAGCCTGAGCTGAGTTGCCGTTGAGCTGCCAATAGGTGGCAGGATGGCTCAGCTAAAAAAAAAAAAAAAAGTCTTTGCATTTGGGTTACTGGCAGGAAATCTCCCTCCCTCTGGGCCTCGACCTCCCTCCACATACTCAGAAGAAGGAGTCTGGGCTTACAGGTCACAGGGACCTGAGTCTACTTCTATAGGACTAAAGAAGGGGATCCCATGGTTAATGGGGATCCCCCAGTTAACAAGGACCCTGTGCAGGGAAAGACAACACCCTCAGGAGCGTTTTCCTTAGGGATGCTGGCTTGGGGAATTTCCTAAGCCACCTCTGGGCCTCACTGTCTACACCGCAGCCTCCCTCTTCTGCTGCCCCAGTACCTCTGCAGAGCAAAGATCCTCCAAGGCCTTAACTTAAGACTTCTGGAGGGAAGGAGGGCTGCAGCATCTGGATAGCCTCCCACTCACCTGAGTCACCTCTCTGGGCCTGATCCCAGGATTCCTCAGGTGTCCTTGGTGGAAAATAAAGCCAAGACTCCTCAACCTGCCCTGGGGGGAGGAGGGAGAGGGAGGTGAGGGAATGGAGGGATGATGACTCCCCAGCCCCACCATCCCCCGCGGTGAGGAGAAGTGCTCTTCGGCATTTTGTAGACATGGAAGGATGCCATCTCTGGACTTGGACTGTTCATTCCATTTGTTTGGGAATGTTTTTTATTCTCCTTTTCCTTAGTTCAACTTAGTTAACAAGATAAATTTCTAGAATTGGCTGAGATCTGATTTCCTGCTTAAAAAACAAACAAAGAAAAAAACATGAAAACAACAAAAGTCATCCTAACCACCCGTGAGTCTAATAATGATGAGGACCTCTGTGTCAACAGTTGCCTGGATCCGGTCAGCTCGGGGTGGGGGTGGGGAGTAGGTAACCCAGGAAACCCGGGGCTATTTGGGACAAGTCAGACTTCAGAGGGCCATAATGAATTGCTGGAGCACATGGTTCTAGCTGACAGGGTGTTCCGGAGTCCCAGTCTCAACCCAAATTATTTGGCATTATTAGTCCCTATTGGCTAGAGATACCTCTGAGGTTAGGGGCTTCATCTTTTCCCTTTGGGACCCCAACGTACCCCAAGGATGAGCAGACGTGTTAATGATTGATGGTAGCTACTCCCTGAGCTTGGGGGTCTTGCCTGGAAAAAAAAAATTCCCCCTAAAGGGGAAATAAGGGTGGAAACTGGAAAGGGACCTCTAAGGGACAAATCGGTTCATAGCTGCTTATGGAGAATTTTCCCCACCCTGGTCCAGCCCTCTGTCATACAGCACAGACCTAACGGGTGGAGGAGTTGCCCACCTACACATATAAAGGAAAGAGAGAGTGCTGACTAATTTGTATCGAACCCTGTGTGTTGGGACCTGTGCCAGACCACGTACTCTAAGAATAGCTACAATATGATGAATACAGTCTGTGCGCCAAGCACTTTGCACAGGAGCTTGTTAGAGGAGTTCATGAAACTACCACACCAGCCCTGTGTTACCTGCCGTCACACTTTAGGTGAGAGAAGAAACAATCTTCCATCTCATATAGGCCAACAGTATTTCAAGTCTCAGCCAGCAGCCGCCGGAAGGAATCCTAAGCAATGTACCCATTTTCTTGCTTAAATTAGAGACAGTAACTTTGCTTCCCATTAGAGATGAGACAGACCCCTTGGAATTAAAGTGTAACCAGGAGCCCAAGGGGCAAAAAGGTATCATCCCTCAAACCTACTAAGGTGGTTTCTGTCTCCTGACTAATACTTCTGCCCTTTCCCCCACTGGCAGGTGGGAAAACTAGGCAGGTGAAGGAGAGTCCCCAGATTTTATGGATGCAGGGATAGGTATGTACGTGGCAATCCAAGCTAGAACTCTTAGAACTTTGCTCATTGGGACTGGTTCTAGAAGACCATAAATATATACCTCTTAAAATCGGCAGACCAGGTTTCAAGCTCTTAGCCTGTCACTTATGGATCCTGTAATCTTTACTCACTTGACCTCTCTAAGCCTCAGTTTCCTCATCTTTAAAATGGGGAGGAAGTAAAAATCAGTGAATATAAATATGCTTTGGAAACCATAATGCCCTTCACACATCATTGCTATTACTTTTTATTATTGTTGGGTTTTAGCTCTGTTAAGAGGCAAATGGGCCTGTGGGCTAGCTCGGGAACTTAAATGATATTCACCACATTGATTATGTTGTGAAATGAGCTAAGTTCCAAACAACTCACTTGCTTTTGAAACCCTACTGATTCTTAAATTGGGGAAGGACTGTGCTATTTTGTGTTACTCCCTAGCTGTTGTATGTGCTAATGTGCATTTAATGATGTAAGCGATTTTTAAGGGAAAGATATTCATAGTCAGCTGGCTGTCTTTGGAGATAGTCAAAACTCAAAGGTGTTATAAATTTATAATTGCATTAAGTTAGTACCAGCACCAATATGTTTTACTGTTTTTATTGTTCCTGCATTTATCCCACTGTGCTTATGGCCAAGGCCCATGTAAAATTAGTTTTTAATAAGTTGACCCAGAAAGGTTTGCCCTAAGCTTGTCTATTTTTTATGACAATTCCCAAAGTGCTTCTGGACCCTGTGGGTCATCTGGACTCACAATGACTCATTATAAGAACAGACATAATAGCTCCCATTTTACAGATGAGCAGATTCTTTCAAAAGAGCTAACTGAAGGTAAATTAATTTTCCCAGGACAGTATGGGACTTGGAGGCCCCTCTGCTTCCTTCTACATCTGCATGAAAAGGGGCAGAATTAGCCTGTGATGTTGACCTCACCCACTGTCTGGGCTATATCAAAAATTTAAAAGGCTAAAGATTAAGGTGAATCACTGAAACAATAGCTTTCAAATTTTAGTTTGCCAAAGTATCACCTGAGGAAATTTCAGGGTAGGTCTGGGCAGGGCAGAGGAATCTGCATGTTGATATTGTTCTAGAATTCTTGCTTCTCAAACTGTGGTCAGGACCACACCCCCTAAGGTGTTGAACCCATTCCTCCTACTTGGTTAGGGTTCTGTCCAGCCAGCAGCGTAGGCCTGACCTGGGGACTTGTTAGAAATGCAGGTTCTCAAGCTGCATCCCAGAGCTACAGTCTGAAAATTCTGCATTGGAACACGACCCCCAAGTGGTGTGTGTGCACGGTGAAGTTGAAGAAGCCCTGTCCTGGACGTTTCAGATGCACGTTCTTCTAGACCTCACTTTCCCAGGTGGTGTCCTGGGAAAAAAAAAAATACGTTAATATGTTTGGTTAACTTACACGATTCCATGAAACGGGTAAGTCAAGCAAACTGACCAATTGACTGAAACAACTTTTTAATTGTGGTGACAGCGGCAGAGAGGCTCTCTGGTCAAGATTGGGGATGCTTTCTTTAAGGACAAACGTACATAAAGGCACTCACAAGCATTCTCTCACCTGCTCAGCAACCTAGAGCAGTGAGGTGTGTTATCACTGTTTTGCAGATGGGAAAACTGGATCTAAGAAAATTGGAGGGACTGACCCAATATCACACTGTTTGTAGAGAGAGAATGGGGTTCAAACTCAAGACCGTCTGACCTATTATACGCCCCAGTTTCAGTTACTCGGCAACAGTGGTTTCAAAGTCTGGTCCTCAGACCTGCAGTATCAGCGTCACCTGGAAACTTATTAGAAATGCAGATTTTGGGCCCCACTCCAGACCTATTGAATCGGAAAGTCTGGGAATGGGGCCCAGTTAGCTGTATCTTACAAGCCCTCTGGATGATTCTACTGTGTGCTCACGGTGGAGAACCTGTGTACTGCAGATCGAAGCCTGATGAGATTAGGGGGAGAACAGATGGTGCCTACCAGGTGTGACCAGAGGCCCATGGTACTCAAAAATATTCCAGCCTTCCATGGTAGCTGCAATTTCAGCACAGATTTTCCTCCCTTAATATGATGGGGACGGGGAGAGGGTGAACTTGCTATTCAAAGATGCCCATGAACAACAACATCCGCATCACTTGAGAACTTGTTATAAATGCAGAAACAAGGGCCACACCCCATCAGAATCTACATATTGACGAGATTCAGATACACATTAGCATTTGAGAAGTACTGTAGTAGAGCACTAGGTTTGGAGTCTTAATTCCTGAGTGCACATTCCAACTTTGTCACTTTCTTAGACCTTCCATCAAGAACTCCTACCCCGCAAGCCCCAGTTTCTGATGACAGGTAAAACCTCCAGAGCCTCTGTGGTGTGTGCCAGAGTTTACTCTGGGAAGCTGAGACTGGTGAGTCTTGGCCATCCCCTAAATCCTGCTGGGATTCTGCCCATGACCCTGAGAGAATTCCCAGGACTGCGACATTACTCTGAGAATCTCCAGTGAGCAGACAAGCCAAGAAAGAGCAATAAAAGAATACATAGCATAACACAGAGAGATTGAATGGGTAGGCCAAGGGGAAGACAGCAAGAAAAATGGAGAAAATAGGGAAAAATGTGAGGGGCAGAAAGGGGGAATCAGTGGCTTAGAAGAGTAATCATCTGTAGACGCCAGGACGGGCCACCATGCTGGGCAACTTCTATGGTGTTGAATACATTCCTACTACTTGGTTGGGGTTCTGCCTCAGTTTGCCCCTTGGCATTCCAGCTTCTGCCCTAGGCCCATCTTTAAGAGCCAGTTTAAGGACCAGCGTGCCCTTCATCCCAGCCATTTGTTAGATCCCCTTTTCCTGAAGGTCAAGACCATGGGAAGCATATTAGATCTTACAGAAATAAGGGATCTGGCAGTTAATCTGGTGGACTGGGAGGGGAAAGGCTGACATAGATATCAGAAAAAGCACCCAAACCAGGGATCACAGAGAAGAGAACAGAAGAAGAAAAGTTCAATACCAGTGGTAAAACCATATACACTTTGAGGAAAATCTAATACGCACATGTCTGTGACATTTAAATCATCAGGATACTTTTTGGTGAGAGCCTTTTTTTTTTTTTTGAGGGCAGTGTCATTGGCCCTCACATGTGGGACCCGAACCGGGGCTGCTGGCTTCCCAAGCCAGCGCTTAACCACTGCGCCACTCGGCCGGCCCAGGTGAAGAAAGCCTTTTGATATCCATGAAGACCTTGGGATTCCTTCAGCAGGTTTTGTGAGGTTCTTTATTTTCAACATCAGGAAATTGTGTTCTGCCAGGAGGAGATTACTTGAACATCATATTGAAGCCTACAGGATTCCAGAAAAATTTAACATGGTCACACCCATTGTGAAGCCCAGCTGGCTGAGTTGACCACCTGTGCTCACCTTGGCACTTTTCTCTGAGTACTTCATCTGGTAACTCTCTGAATCTAGGTATGTTAGGAGGCTCGGACTACCATAACAAGATACCACAGTCTGTGTGGTTTCAACAGCAGAAATTCCTTTTCTCACAGGTCTGGAGCCAGGAAGTCCAAAATCAAGGTACTGGCACGGTTGGTTTCCAGTGAGGCCTGGCGTCCTGGTCTGCAGACAGCCATCTTCCCGCTGTGTCTTCATAGTCTTTCCTCATTGCACACACAGAGAGAAAAAGAGAGAGCTCTGCTGTGTCTTCCTCTTCTTATAAGGACATCAGTCCTATTGGATTAGGCCCCACCCACATGGCCTCATGTTACCTTAATTACCTCCTTAGATGCTCTATCTCCAAGTACAGTCACTTTGAGGGTTAAGACTTCCACATATGGATTTAGGGAAGGGACACACCAGGGTTGAGAAACAAGGCTCTAATCACTCAACAAGATGCAGAAGAGGAGCCCATCACTGGTAGACTGTACCCTAAAGGCTACAGCCCTAAGTAGTAGAGGGGAATCTCCTCACCTTTGCACCTCAGTTTCCTCCTCTGTAAGAAATGAAGTGGGAGAACGCCCTGTTGTGGTTCTGGGACCCCTAATTCTGACTGTGGTTCTGCCACCATCCAGCTGAGTGTCTCTGGATGAGTGTAGCCTTCCTACGGCCCATGTTCTAATATGTATAAAAACTCCACAACAACAAAACAAACAACCCAATTTAAAAATGGGCAAAGGACTAGAATAGACATTTCTCCAAAGAAGATTTACAGATGGCTAAGTACATGAAAAACTGTTCAACATCACTGATCACTAGGGAAATGCAAATCAAAACTACAGTGAGATACAACCTCACACCCATTAGGATGACTATTATAAAACAAAACAAAACAAAACAAAACAAAACAAAACAAAACAAAAAAAATAACAACTGTTGGTGATGAGGTGGGGAAATTGGAACCCTTGTGCCCTGCTGGTGGGAATGTAAAATGGTGTAGCCGCTGTGGAAAACAGTACAGCAATTTCTGAAAAAAAAATTAAACATAGCCCATAAATTAAACTATATGACCCAATAAATTCCACTTTTTAGTATATACCCAAGGAATTGAAAGCAGAAACTCATAGCTATTTGTACACTAATGTTCACAGAAGCATTTGCCAAAAAGTGGAAATAACCCAAATGTTCATCGACAAATGAATGGATAAACAAATGTGGTCCATATGTACAATGGAATATTATTCAGCCTTAAATAGGAAGGAAATCCTGTCACATGCTCCAATATGAATGAACCTTGCGGACATTATGCTCAATGAAATAAGCCAGTCACAAGACAAATGCTGTATGATCTCACTTATATGAGATACATAGAATAGTCAAGTTCATAGAGACAGATAGTAGAATGGTGGTTGCCAGGGCTTGGGGGAGGGGAGGGGGAGTTACTGCTTAATGGGGACAGAGTCTCAGTTTCAGAAAGATGAAAAAGTTCTGGAAATGGAAAATAAAGAGGGATCATTGGACCAAGCCTAAGGTGTCATCCAGCTCTAAAATTCTATGCCACTTGGTGCTAACGGCATCCATGGCGATTCCTCCTTTTCTGAAGGCGGCATACATGGCGATTCCTCCTTTTCTGAAGGCGGCATACATGGCGATTCCTCCTTTTCTGAAGGCGGCATACATGGCGATTCCTCCTTTTCTGAAGGGCAAAATCAAACCCTCAGCTTCTTTCCAGCCTGTGCTTCCAAGACTTGTTTGAGAAACAAACGCCTGATGAGAATCTGTGGGTTTGGCTGGTCTGTCGTCTAGCCGAGGGGAGACTGGAAGTCCCTAAAGAAACTTACACTCACAGGGCAAGTATTTTGTGATCCTTGGAGGGGTAAAATTCTTTTTAAAAATCAGTGTTCTTGTACTTTGGGGTGAGTCCTGCTTATTGTATTTCTGAGCTGGGCAAGGTTCCTGGTACTCAGATTCAGGAAAACTCAACTCAGAGTCCATCTGTTCAATATTTGGAGCAAAATCATGGAGAGTGTTCAGGCTGAAAATTAGTTTGGGGTTTTGGTGTCTGTTTAAAAAAAAAAATCCTTCAACCGCTGCAGATGGGCATGATATCTTAAAACATACTGCTTTGTGACAACATGCCAAATACCATCTTCTGCTTTCCTGATCTTTGGGTATTCTAATTTCAGAAGTCTGCCCTTCAAACGTGATGAGGGGCTGTCATTTTAAATATCAGACTCTTGATTCAGGCTATCCTTAAGGGACTAGAGGGTTCTGCAGCTATTTGAAGAGATGGTTTCCAACCTGGGAGCCCACCTCTGCTGGTGCTAATTCCATGGAAACCCACAATCACCTTGAAGCGTGTTGGGTGTGTATGTCTGCAGGTTTGGGTCACACACTTCCTTTAGGCTCTAGTGCTATGGCTGGGGCTGATCTGTGTGACCTAAGGGTGAGGAAATCTTGTCTCTTTCACCTGTGTGCCCCTAGCTTGGGAGCAAAATAGAAAACCAGTCAGTGTCTACTGAGTTGAATTGAATGTCATCTTGGGTGATAGGTAATGGAACATACAAATTAAACTCTTTCAATCCCAAGTAAGCCAATTTGAACACAAACCCTACACCTTTCCAGCTAGGCAAACAAATAAGAAATACTCAAGAGTTGTCCTTTATACTAATTAATACCCAAATTTTAAACTCTGACATCATTGTATTATTTTCAACCTAGGATTTCTTAATCCTGAGCAAAAAAGGCAATTGTAATGAGAGGTTCATGATTAATTTTTCTCATTTGAGTTTACCCCTTCTAGCTAATTCCCTCTTTCTAATAAATGAAAAATTCAGGACAGAGGGTCAATACACAGTCCAAACAGATCTGCCAACCCTGCGTGAGACAGTAAGGCCTGGCTGTAGCACCATCCACCGCCCCACCTTATCCCTAAAAGTTGGCAGCCCTTGGTCTTGCCACCAGCTGTGTTTCTGAGTAAGCTCCTACGTAAATCAACTTGGGTAATACCCTTGCATTTTGTAGTACACTTTGTACTTTTCAAAGCATTTCAATATGTATCTAACCCATCTTATTCTCACAACCACTCCCTTCAATCAAAAGCATCCCCATTTTTGCAGAGCAGAATACTGAGGCATGGGGAGGCCAAGAGATCTCTCACTTGAGTTAATAGCATAGTTTAGATCCTAGTTACTTCCCTAGTTCTCTGGTTTAATAATTTCTGATTTGAAAGCACATTTATAAGTTGAAGACTTAGTAGGGCCTTGCCAGTTTTTTAAATGGTCTGTCTACCTTCTCTTGGGTGCATACCAGTCAGTGCAGACACCCAGGGTGCCTGCCAGCTCCCAGTCACTTCTCTTCTGGGTCAAGGGCCCTTCTCTGAGTGAGCAGGTTTCTTAGGCTCCATGCTGTTCAGCTATTTGGTTGCTAGGCACAGAATCCACTTTGGGAACTGAGAGACTTACGGTCAGAATTCAGAGGCAGGAAACTCAGGTCACGCCAAAGAGCTGGACCTCAGGAATAATGAAAGGTCATGGCTGGTTCTGGGTCCAAAGCAGCCAAGAGTTCTTTTCTTCCGTTGCCTAATGCTTTACTGCTGCTCAGAGGTAGTGGAGCTAATGTTCTGAAATCAACACATTAGGTGAAATTCCAGTGGAGTCAAAATTTGCCCTTGACAAGTTTTTAAATCCTTCAGAGTGTACAGTTGATGGGGTTTGATGCATACAGGCCTATCTTGTAATAAGTGTTACATGCAGAATGTATGTGGTACAATCCTTACAAAAACGCAATTTTTGTCTGGCACCATTACTCAGAGATCCAGACTCTTGAGCTGATTTGTCCAATAAAAATAGTTCCGCAAATGCTCAAGCATTTCTAACATCTAATTGACGACTTCAGCAAAGAAACAAAGCATGTACTACTATGTACTATGCCGAAGTATTTTTTTTTCAATACATCAGCTTTATCACAGTTCCTCTGAGGATATATAAAAATATTTGTAATGTTCCACAATGGCAGTTTCTGTTTCAGTTGGTGGAATATCATAGCTGGTTTGAATAAATTAGAACTTACATGTGCATCTCAGCCAATTCCAAGGTCATTGCTGCTTGATAGTTTCATTTAGTAAACACATCGTTTTTATCATGAAGCTGTGTTTCACCAAAGTGTGTGTTTGCATTGAGATCACAAGAGCAAATTTATCTTCAATGCTGTATATGTTAACTAAATTTACAATAGTGTTTACATGAATTTTGGGTGTTTTGCCTTTGGCAGAATCAACTTCCTAAAGGCTTTATTTTGATTCCATGAATTGGATGAAAACATCAGACCCTCATTGGAGTTAAAACATCAGATGACATTGATAGCAAATTGGTGTTATTTAAATGTTTGCAAAATTGTTATGCCAATGGGCAAAACAGTTATCACTTCTCTTTATACAAGAAAACTTGGAATCAAAAATGAGCAAGATTAATTTTTTATTGTGGTTAGATATATATAACATAACATTGACCATTTTAACTATTTTTGAGTGTATAGCTCAGAGGCATTAAGGGCACTCACATTGTTGTGCCACCATCCCCACCTCCATCTCCAGCACTTTTTTTTTTTTAAAGATTTTTATTGGGGAATTGGGGGAGGAGAACAGCGTTGGGGAATTGGGGAAGGGGAACAGACAAGTTGCTGTCTTTTTGTTTTTCAGTCTAGTTGCTGAGGACGTTGCTTCACTGGCCCATGTTGGTATCGTCATTGCGCTCTTCCTGGATGAGGCAGATGGGTTGCCGGCCTCTGGATGGTCGCTCACCGTGGCTATTGGCAGCTCACACGGGCTGCAGGCCACTCACTGTAGCCTATGGCAGCCCACTGCAGCAGGGGCTGCAGCCTACACTGTCGCCTGGGCTCGCACAGCCCAGCTCCAGGTGGAGCTGTTGTTAGCTGTAGAGGGCAGTGTCACTGGCTCTCATATGTGGGATCCGAACCAGGGTATTGGCGTCCCAAGCCAGCTCTTAACCAATGTGCCACTCGGCCGGCCCTCCAGCACTTTTTCATCTTCATCTTCCCAAACTAAAATTCTGTCCCCATTAAACACGAACTCCCCATTTCTCTCTCCCTCCAGCTTCTGGTAACCCCTATTCTACTTTCTTTCTCTATGAATTTCAATATTATAGATACTTCATATAAGTAGAATTATATAATATTTGTCTTTTTCTGTCTGGCTAATTTCACTTAGCATAACATCCTCAAGTTCACCCATATTGCAGCACATCATCAGAATTTCATTCCTCTTTAAGTTGAATAATATTCATTGTATGTATACACCACATTTCGTTTATCCGTTCATCTGTGGACAGACATTTGGGCTGTTTCCACCTTTGGTCTATTGTGAATAATGCTACTGTGAACATGGCTATACAAATATGTGTTTGAATCCCTGATTTCAACTTTTTTGGGTTTATACCCAGAAGTGGAATTGCTGGAGCATATGGTAATTCTATGTTTAACTTCCTGAGGAACTGTCATATAATTTTCCATAGAGGTTGCACCATTTTACATTCCCACCAACAGAGCACAAGTGTTCCAATTTCTCCACATCCTCGCCAACACTTGTTATTTGGGGGGTTTTGACAATAGCCATCCCGATGGATATGAGGAGATATATCATTGCAGTTTCAATTTACGTCAAAGTGACATTGAGCATTTTTTCATGTGCTTTTTGGCCATTTGTATATCTTCTTTGAAGAAATGTCTATTTACATCCTTTGCCCCCAAATGGACAAGATTAAGTTTAAAGAACAATCATGTGATAAAAACAAGTCCCAGTTCACAGGGTGATGTGTAAGATGACTTCTCTGTAGCTGCGCATATTACGTCACCCTCTCTGGGCATCATCTCCTAAAATTAATCACCGCCTTTTGCAGTCAATGTTGATGCTTCCTCACCAGATTTGTGTCTTCTGGTTTTTTTGTGGTCGGTGACAGTGGTTCCCGAGGAGTCTTGGTAAACATCAACATTTTGTGCTTGGTATATGTTCATTATCAACTTTCTAGAGAAACAGAAATGTGGTGCTCAAGCCTGCATTAAATATATATGCAAATGTTTTTGAGCTCATTATGGCAGGAGGGCTTATTGAAAAAAAAGCATTACTGAACAATATGGCGAATACATAGAGTTACACTATATAATAAGTGGCAACACCACTGTAGCAAGCACATTCATGTTTCCCTCGATATGCTCCAGGACAGGACTGCTCAGCTTCTATCTCCCACTCATATTTTCCATATACTTAATCTACAGTTTCCCATATTTCCCGCTGACATCATCAACTGGTAGCCTGGTGGCTTCAAGCATTTTGCAGGCCACAGCACAGCCTGTTGGTACAGGCCATTGGCACAACTGGCACACCAAGTTGTGGCTAATGGGTCAGCAGCATCAAGGACTTTCTCCTACCATCAGACAAGACTGGTAGCAATTAGCTTTCCCCCATCACTCATATCACAGCATGCACACTTTATTTACTTGCAAGTGCCCTGCCTGCTGTTATTGAAAGAAAGGTGTTGGTCTCATTGTGCAACAATGAAAGATAGACATTGCTAGGAAACTTCTGAATTTAATCACATGTTAAAAGGTTCCCTGGGCTGGCTGAGTGGTGCATTGGTTAAGAGCTGGTTTGGGGATGCCAGCAGCCCCGGTTCGGATCCCACATATGAGAGCCAGTGACACTGCCCTCTACAGCTAACAACAGCCCCACCTGGAGCTGGGCTGTGCGAGCCCAGGCGACAGTGTAGGCTGCAGCCCCTGCTGCAGTGGGCTGCCATAGGCTACAGTGAGTGGCCTGCAGCCCGTGTGAGCTGCCAATAGCCACGGTGAGCGACCATCCAGAGGCCGGAGACCCATCTGCCTCATCCGGGAAGAGCGCAATGACGATACCAACATGGGCCAGTGAAGCAACGTCCTCCACAACTAGACTGAAGCACTAAAAGATGGCAACTTGTCTGTTCCCCTTCCCTAATTCCCTAACGCTGTTCTCCTCCCCCAATTCCGCAATAAAATCTTTTTTTTAAAAAAAAGAAAGATTCAAAAAAAGAAGGTTCCCGTGTGTCACACATTACTAAATGAGACTATGGTGGAAGCCACAAGTACCAACTAGAGGTCTCCCAAACCATCTGGGCTGTTCAAATGGAACCATTAACAAAATATACTTGTTAAAACTGAAATATTAAACAGGGAGAGACTCCAAAACAACAGGCCTAAACCGGAATTGTCTGGACAAACTAGGGCAGGTGGCCATTTAGCAATGGCCCACGATGAGGAGACGGGCAAACCCACACGTCCTCGCCCGAACCAGCTCTGGTCCCCATACAGCGCAACTCCTCTTTGTTCCTCCGCCTAGACGGCTCATGAGCTCAATTTTCTGGCCTTACGGATTTCCCAGCAGGAATCAAATGCCGATCCACCATGTCCCCAACTACTTGACCACAAAAAATACATGACAGGGAACGTACTCCTTTGAGATACAGTTCACCTCACTGTTGAATGATAGGAAACTAGTCAAGGCTGTACCAAGACAACATAGAGGGAAAGTTCTGGAGTTAGACTCCCTGGGTGCACAGCCCAGCACTGCTGCTTAGCAGCTGTGTAGACCTGGTTAAGTGACTTCATTGCTTGCTTCCTCATCTGTAAATGGTAATAAGAATGCTTGCCTTATACATGGTATATCAGGTTGCCAGATAAAATGCAGGACACTAGTTTAAATTTGAATTTCAGAGAAATATATTTTTAGTACGAGTGTGTCCCCAATTTAACTGGGCATCCTGGATTTTTCATTGCTAAATGCGGCAATCCTATGGATATCGCTGCTAGGATAGTCCCCAGCATACTGTAAGTTATATAGAGATAGTGTTGTGGTTGTCGAGCTTTGGGCTATAAGAAACAGAAACCGTAATGCATAGGGAAAGGGTGTAGATGAGGACAGAGCTCTTCCCTCTCTTTCTCAGGTGCCTTGTGACTTCTATTTCCCTCTCAACTGTGGACCCTCACAATTGGCTTCTCCCAGACCCATCTTTCTGTTAATTTGGCTACATGCTAATGTCTGACACAACATGGCCTCCAGCCTCCAGTCTGCATGACCTAGTAGACCCAGCCATCTTCGTTTGGGTTGATCCCGGAGCAGACCCTACCAAAGGATTCTGGGTAAGTAGTTGATTTGGGAGGTGCCCCACAAACACTCTGAAGGTGAGGAGGTGAGACAGAGACGAAAGAAATCAATAAAGGGGCCATTATCAAGCAAGTTACCACCACAGAGCAACTGAACACTCATCCTGCTGGGAGACTGGAAAACAGTTCTTCCAACACAGGGCTGGGGCAGCTGGGTATTTGTCCACTAGACCTGCTCATGTTGAGGGCTGCCTCTGGGGTCATTAACTCTTGGGCACTCTGGCTTGCCTTGTGTGCTCCCACTGCCAGACAGAAGTCCTCAGATGGAGAGCGTAGGTGTGCTCAGTAGCTGCCATGGGTGTGTAGGGGCGAGCGTGGAAGTGATATGCGTGGGGCACTGGTAACATCTCCTGCCAGCTCCCACCCCAGCACAGGAATCTATGTCTCTTAGCTCAGATTCTCAGAGAAGAGCGCCTGCTTGGTCACTGCAGCCAGCGGGCTGGGTGACCTTCGGTCCAGGTGCCGATCCATGGCTAGGTGGTCAGAGCCTGGGAACGTGCTGTGATCTGCTCCTTCAGCAGGGCAGTAGGCTGGGTAGTTATCACGGAAGCAGGCAGAGGGGGGAAAGCGCCCCTCGTATACCCACCACACCTTATAGTTAACCATGTTTGCGTTTACATACAAAGCTAAAATCTACCTCTGGAATCTGTCCCCGCCGGGACAGGAACCTTCCAGACCAGCCCAGTCAGCCTTCTGCGGGGTTCTTTTCCCATATCTGAGGCTGCATTCATGGGCCTTTATGTCTTCTCCTTTCTAGGCTAAATCAATATCTTCAGCTTCTTCCTTTCTTCTTCAGAGCCCGTTTACATTTTCATTTACTCAGAAGAACCCTGGGTCCAAAAAAGCAGATGTGAGTGAGGAAGGCAGAGGCGGGGAGCTGGCCCCTCGTGTTGGTTCTTGGGCTGGGGGTGTGTGGGATGGCTGGCAAGGCCAGCTGGTAAGGAACCGCGGGGCACAAGGCCTGGCCTGGGTCTGCACCATCTTGTTCCAAACATCTCAGAAGCCAGATGGCGCTGTGCCCCGCTGCATCCAGGAGGAGCCGCTCGGCGTGGGGTGAGCAACCTGCCCTGGACCATCCGCACCAAACCGGCTGTCCAGGAAACCGAAGGACACCGTCCTGCTGGTGGCTGAGAGGGCCTGGCCACTGCCAGCAGGACCCCAGGAAGGCACAGGGAGTGTCTGGAAGGAGACCGTCCGTCTGACAGGGGCCCATACCTAGGCCATTTCTCTCAATGGGAACCCCTTCATTAAAGGGAGAAAGTTTTCATCAGGAACACTAACTAGTTTTGGATGAAGAACAAAACAAGATAAACAGGTGAGAGCCGGAGCAAAGGAAAGCAAATGCCCGGGCTTGGCTAATAACATTCTCTGAGTTCTCTTTCTGGGTTCAGTAGCTCTAACTCACCCCCTGACCCTTGTTAGAATTGAACCCTCTCCAGGCCGGTCAATACTCAGTGCCGCCAGAAGCTTCCTGTAGTCATTAGTGGCTTCTGTCACCATCAGAGCCGGCTTGTCCTTTAGTTAAGGTTACCACCTCTATTGGTTTCCTGAGGCTGCCATAACAAGTTACCACAAGCTGGGTGCCTTTAAACAACAGCAATTATTCCCTCACAGTTCTGGAGACCAGATGTCCAAAATCAAGGTGTCGGCAGGACCACGCTCCTTCCATGGGCTCCAGGGGAGCGTCTGCTCCTTGCTCTTCCAGCTGCAGCTGGATGTCAACAGTCTTTGGCTTCTTTGGCTCCTGGCCACCTCCCTCCACTCTCTGCCTCCATCTTCACATCACCTCTGTGTGTCTATGTCTTCTCCTTTCCTGTCTCTTATAAGGACATTATCATTGGATTTGGAGGCTGCCTGGTGAGTCCAGGATGATGTCATGTTGAGATCTTTAACTTAATTACATCTACAAAGACCTTCCTCCCAAATGAGGTCACATTCCCGGGCTCCCAGGGTTTACACGTGGACATATATTTTTGGAGACCACCATTCAACCCACTAAACCAACTAATTTAAAAGCCTAAAGAGGGCTGGCCGAGTGGCTCAGTTGGTTAAGAGCTCGCTCAAGAGTGAGAGCTGAGCTCTGAGCAATAGCAGTTCGATGCCCAGCCCGAGCTGAGTTGCCACTAGCTGCCTGATGCTTCAGCAAAAAAAAAAAAAAAAAAAAAAAAAAAAAGCCTAAAGAGTTACCAGTTAGCTCAGTTGGTTAGAGCTACTGAGGTGCTGATAACACCAAGGTTGCCGGTTTGATCCCTGCATGGGCCACTGTGAGCTGTGCCCTCCCTAAACGAGTCAACTATGCCATTGTAGCATGAAAGCAATGTGTAACCAATGACTATGGCTGTTCCCCAATAAAAAATTTTTTTTAAAGTTCATGAAGTGTTTATCAAATGCCAATTCTATGCCAGGCTAGTGCAATGCCCCTCACCCTGAGGCCTAGTGGGGTTTCAGGGAATTACTCCACCTTTGTCTCTGTCCCTGGCTGACCAGTTATTGACAATTGTTGTCCCCAGCAAGCCAGAAATGGCAGGGCTTGCCAAGAGAGGGGTCACTTTTTCCTGATCTGTCTAGCTATGAAATTATCTCAGGCACTGGGGCAAAGACACCCCATCAGGAAGCCAGAACGATGCAGCCTGCACCGCACAGCGGCCTATACCTGCCAACTCGGGCATTTGAACTGGGAGAGGAAGGGCGTTCATTCGCTAGGGCCACCATAACAAAGCACCACAAACCAGATGACTAAACAGAAATATACTCTCTTACAGTCCTGGAGGCTAGGAGTCCAGGAGTCACGGAGGCCGTGCTCCCTCTGAGACTCTAGGTGTAAACTCTCCTTGCCTCCTTCTAGTTTCTGGTGGTGGCCTTGTTCTTGGCGTTCCTTGGCTGGCAGCAGCATCACTCCGGTCTCTGCCTGTTGTCACATGGCTTTCTCCCTGTGTGTCTGTCTTCATATCGTCTTCCCTTTTCTTAGAAGAACACCTGTCATACTGGATTAAGGGCCCTGCTCTGCCTCATCGTAACTAATTACCTCTGCAACAATCCTATTCCAAATAAGGTCACTTTCTGAGGTTCTAGGGATTGGGGCTTCAGCATACATTTTGAGGGGACATATCCATTAACAGTTAACACAGGGCAACACAGAAAAGCATGTTGCAAACCATGTCTATATTTGGTACATTTCTTGCCTGTTTCCCCTGCCTTGGAATGGAGATTCCATGATGTCTAACTGTTTTGTTTGTTCATGGATATAGCTCCAGTATCTAGAACAGTTCCTGGCATGTATTAGGCATTGATTTGTTCATTCATTCATTCATTCATTCATTCATTCATTCAACAAATTACTATGTGTCTACAATGTGTCAGTCGCTCTCTAGGCATGCAAACAGTCTTTACCTTCATTCCTTCACTTTATTTTCTTTCCCTTACCTGGCCTCTGGGTCACTCCTGCCCAAGCCCTCTGGCCTCTGTACACTCTGCACTGCCATCCTAGAGTGCCAGCCTTCCAGGCCCCAGCAGGGGCTGTGTCTGCAATTTACTATTTCCCATGGCTGGAATGACAGAGCAGGCAAGCGAACCCCTTCTGTGTGGCATGATCACAGGCGGCACACTCCTGACTGCTCCCTGCTGTTGTCTGAGGCTGAGCCCTTTGAAGCCAGAGTTTCTGAGTTGGCTCATTTTAAAACAATAATACAGTTTACACATTCAGCACTTCTTCCCAGGGGCCTTGACAACCGCTGGGGCCAGCTTCCTTCCAGCTCTGATAAATTGGCTCCTGAGTCAACCTCTTTCAGTTCAGTAGAGCTTAGCAAACTCTCATCTTGGAAGTCGCTTCATCAGAACCTGACAAGACCACGTCTGCAGGAGTGTGAGGGAGTGTCTCTGCATTATCTCTCAGGCCTAATATTATGGAGTTGACCAGAGATTCCCTTGCAACTTTCCCTCAGCGTTCTGGAAATGCAGCGAGCCATGAGCCAGAAAGGAAATCTATGCATGCAAAATAACCTTGTTTTAGCAGGTGCCATGCATCTGCCTTTTTGTAAAAGCCAGGGAGCTGCTGATGGGGCCTGGGTTTGTACCTGCCGAAGCCCCGAAGGCAAGAAATGCTCCCAAAGGGGATTGAGACGATGGGTTCAAGGACTTATCTTCTCAAGCTTCACTGAGGTGAGTTAGCAACTCGGCAGGTCAGAACAGCACAGGTCAAATATGGTGCGTGGTGGGTGTTTCTGGTGCCTTCTGTGGGTGGGACAAGGCACCCAACATACAACTTCCTCATTCTCTGGTTCCAAGAGACATGGGGAAGAAGAATAGCACAGAGTATTTGGGGGGGGGGGGTTCTACTGGGTCCACTGCTAAAAGACATTGCTTCAATTTGTGCTCTCTTTGGTTGAGGTAAGAAGACAAAAGGAAGGGAAAGATGTCATTGAAGGGAAACAGAGAAGGAAAATTGGCTGCCCACAGGGGTGGAGGTGAAGAGCCCTCACTTGTCCCTCTTCTAAAACCAGGGGGTGTGCAGAGAGCTTGAGGCACTCAGTGCTGATGAGGTACCCACAGGGCCTTGGAGAGCACCAAACTGAGCCCTAGGGAATTCCTGGAGGGCCAGAGATCTGGGAGCCAGACCCCACTGACGGGTGCAATGCTACCACTCTGACCCTTTAGAAATAAATCTGTCCCAGTGCCCCCCAACCCCAAAGATGACAAAAATGATGTAAAAGAACTCTTGAGAGGCTGCGATTTGCCTCTTGCAGATCCTCATTTCCTTAGGGAAGTTGCAGACTCCAGGTATGACATCAGTGGTACCTGAGATTTCTTCAGCCAGTCAGAACACAGCCCCATGTAAAATGTCTCCCTCTCCCACAAACCCCCCACCCCCACCCTCCAGCCCCCCAGTACAGCTTCCCCTTTGTACAGCGCTTGACCGCAGGCAAGTCCTTGGGTTCCTCCACTCCTGGGTCCCTCTGGGGCCTGCTGCCTGTGAAGCCATTCTTGCTGGCACACTCAGGAGGGTGCTGATGCGGGTGTCACCCATGGTGCTCCCTGACTGCCAATCAGAGGGAGCGCAGGTACAAACCCAGGTCCCCTCAGCAGCTCCCTTGCTTTTACAAAATCGCAGATGCACGGCACCTGCTAAAATAAGGCTATTTGCATGCACAGATTTCCTTTCTGGCTCATGGCTCGCTGCATTTCCAGAACGCCCGGCTCACACTGGGCATCCCAGTAGCACCGCTGGCTGTCCCTCCACAGCTCTCAGCCATGTGAGGCCAGGCCAAGGGCTGCCTAAGGCTCAAGCCCTGTATCCTTTTCCACTCAGGAGCCCCGTGCAAAACTCCCCCACTGGAAAACCTCATATCAGTCATTCTGGGCTCTGCCCATTGGTTCATTGCATTTGCTGAGAGGTAGCTAAATCACAGCCACAGGTGCCCAGATTTTCATCTTCTGTTTGTCTCTTGGCTTCTTAAGCCAGTGTTCCTGACGCTGGATCAGAAGTGCTTGCTAGGTGTAGGGAGCAGGGAGGCAAGGGGGTGGCCCAGAGCCCTCGTAGCCTTGGTCTGTGCCCTGTCCATCTGTGCCCTCTCTGTCCTTCTCTTGATTCTCCGGGCTAAGGCACTGTGGTTTGTCCCCTTTGTCCCCATCCTCTCTGCCTCTTGTACGTGGCACTGCCTTTCTGGGCTTAACCTTGGCTTCCCCTCAACAATTTTCTGGCTTACGCCCAACACACCCTGGGGATGCTGTCTTTAGAAGATGTTTTTCCTAGCTCAGCCTGGTCCTGATACCCCCTTGCTCTGAAAATGTCCCTAATCCCTCCCCTTCACCCCGCTGCGGGTGGTGCTCAGACTGCACACCACAAGTAGGAACAGAAAATGTTCTTAAACGTAGCAACCTGGACTCCAGCAGAACAAGAACTGAGCGGCCACCGAGCACTCATCGTGGGCCTAGGAACAGGAAGCAGCCTGGCCCAGGCAGAAGCAGGGAGGAGGAAGTGCTTTGGGTGAATGGCTGGTCCCCGGGGATAGACACAGCCCAATATGCAATTCTTAAAGGGGCATCATTGGAGCTTGATTATCTCCAATTGAAGCCACTCTCCTAGGGGAGAGCTCATTCTGAATGTCAGGCCAGGAGGCAGCACTGAGGTTAGAAGGATGAGTCAGCAGAACTGAGAAGCCACCCTTCTGTGTCCCTGTTTTCTTGTCTGTAAAATGGCACATTACAAACCCACCAAGTGCCTCCTCTGTGCCAGGCCCAGAGGAGTGTGTCCCAGCATCTGTCCTCAGGGTGCTCACAGCCTAGCACAGTGCCCCGGGAGATGCCGCTGCGAAATGCCTCTTCCTGGACTACAGCAAGAAGCTTGAACCAGGCCAGTCACTAGGCACCCTGTCTGGTCGGCTGGCTTTTCTGTAGCAAGACTTTCTAACGCAGAAAGCAGCGGCTGATTTTCAAAGTCTTCACTGGGAATGGTAACAGTTTGTGGCACGGACCTATTGACCACCCTTTGAATAGTGTTGCCTGGTAGTGAAGCAGGGCCATGTGGGCACCCCCACAGCAGAGGCCTCTCCACGTCCCTGTCTCCCCTTTCCTTGACCTACTTATAGCTTAACAATAGGTCTGCCCTCTTGGGCTTGAGCTTGGAATGTCCCCTGTCCTACCCAGTTCCCTGTTTTAGAAATTTACCCTGAAACTTATGACTAATACCCCCATGCTTCCTAATTACAATCTCTGTGGCCTAGCATTCTTTCCAGGCTACTGTCATCCCTGCTCCTGGGTTGATGACCACACAGGGGAGCCACATCACCAGAGGGGAGGCTCCATGCAGACCCCCGGAACCCTCACATAGTGTCTGGAGGAACGCCCAGGTTTTCCCTAAAATACCCCAAGCCGGTTTGAGAATGTAAAGGCAGTTTTGGGAGGTGTTAACCCACTGCCTCCTCAGACCACTGGTGCTCTGATAATAAATGCTTATTCTATAGTTCAGCTCCAGTGTCGGTCCATTGGCTGAGCAGCGCAGGCAGCACGAGCCCCGAATGTTGGCCTCGGGGTTCAGTTTATGGCAACACAGATGGGACAGCCTCAGGGTTCCTCCAGTAAGTCTTTCAGCTTGTGGAGGGGTCTCGGGGGCTGCCTGGCACTGGGCAGATGCCTTGGCACAGGACTGACCTACGGAATCAGCTGCCAAGCGATTTTGCTCACCGGGTTTGTGCCAGGGCCCGCCCATCACAGACACCTTTTCTGCTCAGTTGGGATAGAATAAGCATTTGCTCTGTTTTCTGCCTCTAATTACTGGTTCGGAAAGCCAGTATTTTTGAGACTTACTCTAAAGAGTTAGTAGAAGGGAAAACAGTTTGCTGCTAGAGCAATAGCAGATGCTGTCGGGTGCCCTCGCCATGTCCCCTCTGGGGCACTCACCATTCTAGTGCCTCCTTCCCTTTCTTCTCTCATGTCCCCTGTCAGCACTTCCTGAGATCACCTCCCGGTCACGCTGCCTGCACTCATATCCTTGTCTCAGGATCTGCTCCTGGGGAAGCCCAGTCTAGGCCATTGCTCACTGAACGAGCTCATTGAACGAGATTCCTAGAGCTTTTGCTACACCAAGAATCCTTTCATGCTTCCCGTTACACCTCATCACTCACCGCTCAGATGTGCCCAAGGACAGTAATTACTCCAAGGATAAGGTTCATATTTTAGTAATTGTAGGGAGGCAATGGAGTAGAGTGGAAAGAGAGCATCAGCTCTGGACTCCAGAACAAAACTCTTGATTTTGCCCCAGACCTCTTCCTCTCCCATGAGGCAACACCATCCATCCAGCTGCCCAAGCCCCAACCCTAGGGGTCAACCTGTATTCCTCCCTTTCCCATTCCTTGCACATCCAACCCGTTGCCAAGTCCTGTTGCTTGTGCCTTGGGAACCTGGTTGGAATCTGTTTAACCCTCTCCAAAACACCCCCTCTCCCCCCACCAATTTCAAGTCACCATTACCTGTCCCTAGGGCCACAACAAAAGCCTCCCAGCTGGTCTTGCTGCCTCCACTCTTACCCCTTACAATCCAAGTTCCACACAGCATCCAGAGAGGCCTATCAAAAACATACGTCTCTCCCTTGCTTGAAACCTTCCAGTGAGTCCTCATCTCAGTCGCAATAATATCCAGACCATTTATCACGGCTTACAAGGCCCCACAGGATCTAGCCACTGCCTTTCTCTCAACTCGGCCATCTCTGCTCTCCTTATCGCTTACTGAGCCCCGGTCACCACGGCCTCCTTTCAGCTCCTCAAATGTCCCCAGCCCTTGGTGCTTCAGGGACCTCGCACTTGTTTGTCCTTCTGCCGGGAAGGCCCTTCCCTGGGTCTTCACATGGTGATGGAGGCTCCTTTGCGTCTGTCAAGGCTTAGTTCACATGTGACTCATCAACAAAGCTTCCCTCCCTGCCAGCAAACGCCAGAAATCCCAATCCCTTCTCACCATATCTCCTTATTTATTACCTTTTTAGCATTTATCACTAATCTACAGCCACCTTGCTTATTTGTTTACTTGTTTATTGCCAGCTTCCTCTACTGTTATAGAACCCCCATGGAAGCCCAGACTGGCCTGTCCCCTTTGCACTGCATTCCCAGCCCCTGGAGAGTGTCTAACATGTCGTAAGCCCTCAGTTTGTCTTTTTTTAAAGTCACACTAACTTAGAGCCCTGCCTCTGACACTTAATAAGTGACCTTGTGTATACAGCTTCAGTCTCCTCCAATGTAAAATGGGGTTAATGTAGTAATTACCTTATAAAGCTCCTAACACACTGGGGAATTTGGCAAATGCTGGCTTATTTCTGTGTCCATCAGAATACTTTCAACTCTCCAGACCCAAACTACCCCACAAGAGAACTCAACAATCGTGGCGTCATTCTCTGGCATAATGAGAACACCTGCATTAGGGAAGGCCCAGGGTTGGTTCTCAGTGAGATTATCAAGGACCCAGGCTCTCTTTCACCTTTCTGCTCAGGCCTCCTCAGCATCACAGGCCGAAGCCTCCTCAGTCCTAGGCTTGTCCCTGTGGTCACATGATGGCTGCCACAGGTCCAGCATCACAAGTGGACACCATCTGCCTGGAGAAGAGCACTTGTATGGAAGTATCTCCTATTATGGGGCCAGAATACCTTACCCAGAAGCCACCAACAAAGTCCTCCTCTCATCGGCCCCATGGCCAGCACTGGAGCATATGCCTCTGTTTTTGTTGCAAAAGAGGATGCTGAGGTGTATGTCTGGCCATTTCAGCTGCTTTGTACGAGGCAGGGGTGGAGAACAGTTGATGGGTATGCACCCAAGAAGCTCCCTGCATCTTTCATCTCTTTCCTCTCTGCTCTTCTTGAGTTTCCTTTCATCCAAGTGCCCTCCCAGGCTTTGCTGGTTTTGAATTAGGGAGTCCATACCTTTCTCTCAGCTGTGTTACTCCCCGTTTGAAAAGGCCTGCAGGTGTCCTTTGGTAGGTGTGTGGGTGTTTTGAGGCTGGATGTGCCGAGGGTTAATAAGAACCAGGTAGAAAGAGATCCAGGTGTTGCTGGAGGCAGGTGGAAGACAGTTTTGAGCATCCTAGGAGGGTCAACAGAGGTTGAGACGAGAGGCAGGTGAGCACTGGGCCGCCTTAACCAGACCTTCTCTGGGAACAGGGGAAGTGGACAGAGGTGAGGATGGGACTCTTATTTCAAAACCTGAACTTGACCCCTACCCTTCTTCCTCAACCCACCCTGACCCCTCCTCCTTCCTGCTCCATTCAGACACTGATGCTGCTCAAAGCAGATCCGTGGGCCCCCCTCCTGTTCCTCCTCCTGTTCTCTGGGGACCTCTCTGCTCCCAAGCCAAAAAAGGGACCTTTCCGACTGAAGACACACATGGTGTCGAAGGGCCCAGATGGGATCTCAGTGTGGGCAGGGCCGAGACACTGGGAAGCCCGGGGCTCTCTCCACTGTCACGGTGGAGAGAATGCATGTGTATGGCTGTGGTTGTGTGTGTGGTTGTGGACGCACAATTTTTAACCCATTCTAGACTAAGTGGTTCAGGATCTTGGGAGCAACACCTCACGTGCCATGTAGTGATGAAGAACTCGGCCCTGGCTTATAAGTGTCGGAATGATAAGAGCTGGAAACCCAACCTTCATATTTACTCACTAGAGTGGACATTTGTCATTTTATTTTGGCCTCTAGCACTGAACCCCTTTACTTTTTGGCGAATCCCCCACCTGAAAAGGTGGAGCCTGCCTCCCACGATAGAAGTTGAAAATCCCAGATGCTCCCAGGTCCCACCTCCCTTGGTGTTAATAAGGCACAGGTACGTGACCGGGCCCCACGTATCCATCAATCCAGCCCACGGATTAGGACTCTCTGCCTGAAACCCTGAGGTTCATTGTTTTCCTGACTGGACCCTCACTGACGCTGGCCAAGTCCAGTGTCCAGTATGACTCTGGCCAGTTTTCATGGCCATGAAGTCACAAAACCAGGTTCTCTGGCCCTCCTAATGAGCCCCCTTTTTCAGGTTTTTGGGGGTATATTTATTCCAGCTTTATTGAGATATAATTGACACATATCATTGTGTAAGCTTAAGAGATACACTGTGATGATTTGATACATATATATATTGGGAAATGCTTACCACAATAAGATTAATTAACACATCCTTCACCTCACGTAATTACCGTCTTGTTGTTATGGTGACATTAAAGCTCTACTTGGACAGTAGTTTTCAAGTATCCAATACAATGCTATTAATTATAATCACCATACTGTACATTAGGTTCCCGGACCTTATTCATCTTGTAACTGAAAAGATTGTACCCTTTGACCAACATCTCCCCATTTCCCATACCCCGCTGCCCCCTGGCAACCACCATTCTACTGTTTCTATAAGTTAAATATTTTTAGATTCCACATATAAATGAGATCATACAGTATTTGTCTTTCTCTGTCTGACTTATTTCATTTAGAATAAAGCACTCAAGGTCCATTCATTTTATCACAAATGGCAGGATTTCCTTCTTTTTTTTTTCTTTTTTCTTTATGCATGCAAGCTTACAACTATTTATACTGTTTAGGAACAAAGGAATAATTGCATTATTTCCAGGATGTCAAATTAGCAAGGATTTCCTTCTTCTTTTTTATGGCTGAATAATATACCATTTTGTGTGTGTATGTGAGTGTGTGCGTTTATGTGTGTGTGTGTGTAAACACACACACACACATATATACATATATATAACACTTTCTTTATCTATTCATCCATTGGTGGACACTTAGACTGTTTCCATGTCTTGGCTATTGTGAATAATGCTACAATGAGCATGTCAGGGGACAGATATCGTTTGAAGTTAGTATTTTCATTTCCTTTGGATATAAACCCAGAGGTGGGATTGCTGAATCATATAGTAGTTCTATTTTTAAGTTTTTGAGGAACTTCCAAACTGTTTTCCACAGTGGCTGCACCAATTTACATTCCCACCAACAGTGCAGAAGGGTTCTGTTTTCTCCACACCCTCGCCAGCATTTGCTATCTTTTTTTGATAACCATTCTAACAAGTGTGCGATGGTATCTCATGTGATTTTGATTTGCATTTCCCTGACGATTAGTGATGCTGAGCACCTTTCCGTGTACTTGCTGACCATGTGTATTGGGGTACATTTTACATGCATTGTTATACACCCTTTGTAAGTGTACAGTTTTATGAATTTGGGCAAAATCATTCCAATTGCTTAACCACCCGACAATGAAGATAAAGAATATTTCCTTCATGCTAAAAAATTCTCTTGTGTCGCTTTGTAGCCAATCCCCTCCCCCATCTCCAGCCCCTGGCAGTGACTGACATGATTTCTTTCCCTATAGTTGGATCTTTTTTTGGTCATATAAATGGCATCATACAGTGTGCTGCTTTTTGTGCTTGGCTTCTTTTACTTAGCATAATTCTTTTGAGAGTCATCCATGTTGCTGCATGTGTAAGTCATTTGTTCCTTTTTACTGCTGAGTCAAATTCTACTTTATGAAAGCACCAGAATTTGCTAATCAGCTCACCAGCTGATGGACATTTGTTTCCTGTTTGGGGAGATTGTGAATAGAGCTGCTCCAAATATTCACATACAGGTTTTGGAGTGGACATATGTCTTCATTTCCTTTGGGTAAACAAAGGAATTGAATTGTTGAGTCACATGGTAAATGTATGTATAGCTATGAGATAGCCACACTGTCTTCCAAAGTGGCTGTACTAATTGGCATTCCCACCAGCAGTGTATGAGAGTTCCAGTTGCTCCATACCCTCACCAGCATTTGATATTGTCCGGTTTTCAAAATGTGAGTCATTTTAGTACATGTATTGGTATCTCATTATGGTTTCAATTTCCATTTGCCTAATTATAAATGCTCTTGAGCATATTTTCATGTGATTATTTGCCATTCATATGTCTTCTTTGGTGAAGTATCTGTTTAGATCTTAGGCTAAGTTTTTATTGGGTTATTTATTTTCTTACTATTGACTTTTTGAGGGTTCTTAATATATGCTGGTTACCAGTCCTTTATCAGATTTGTATTTGCAAATATTTTCTCCCAGTCTGTGGCTTGTCTTTTTATGTTCAAGTGTCTTTCTAAGAGCAGAAGTTTTTAATTTGGATGAAGTTCATTTTATCATTTTTAATGATTCATGCTTTTTGTGTCCTAAGAAATATTTGCTTAACCCAAAAAAAATCAGACTTTCTCCTATTTTCTTCTAGAAGTTTTATAATTTTAGCTTTTACATTTAGGTCTATAATGCATATCAAGTTAATTTTTGTATATAGTATGGACTGAGGAGTTTTGTTTTGTTTTTTATTTTATCTTTGCATATAGATCCCAATATCACCATTTGTTGAAAAGACTATCTATCCTTCCTCCATTGAATTACTATGGCACGTATGTCACAATCGATTTATGTATAGGTCTATATCTGGAATCTGTTTTCTGTTCTTTGATCTATATGTCTCTTTTTTCACCAATATCACATTGTATTGATTACTATAATAAGTTTTGAAATCCGGTTTATGAGTACTATAATATTATTTTTCTTTTTCAAAGTCATTTTAGCCAATTTAAGTCCTTCACTTTTCCATATAAATATTAGAATCAGCTTGTCAGTTTTTCCAAAGAAGGCTGCTAGGATTTTGATTGGAAATGTGTTAGATCTGGAGATCAATTAAGGAAGAACTGGCATTTTATAATATTGTCTTTTGATCCAAGAACACATTATATCTCATTTATTTAAGACTTCTTTGAGTTCTCTCAAAGAATAGGTTTCAGCTTACAAATCTTATACATTATCCTTAAGTATTTCATCTTTTTGGAACTACTGTAAATGGTACCTTTTTTAAATTTCCATCTCCATTTGTGCATTGCTAGCATGTAAAGATTCAATTAAATAAATAAATTGTAGTATATTGACCTTGTATCCTACATTCTTGCTAAATTCTCTCGCTAGATCTAATAGTGTCTTTGTAAATTCTTTGAGACTTTTCTGTGTAGATAATCAAATTGCCTAGAGGTTTCTTCCCTGTCTTTTTTCCTTTTATTTCTTTTTTTTTTTTTTTTTAGTTTTTTTTTATTGGGGAATTGGCGGAGGGGAACAGCGTTGGGAAATCGGGGAAGGGGAACAGACAAGTTGCTGTCTTTTTGTTCTTCAGTTTAGTTGCGGAGGATGTTGCTTCACTGTTGGTATCGTCATTGCGCTCTTCCCGGATGAGGCAGATCGGTCGCTGGCCTCTGGATGTCGCTCACGGCGGCTATTGGCAGCTCACTCTTGGCTGCCAGCCGCTCACGCTGGCTGCGGGCCACTCACTGTAGCCTATGGCAGCCCACACCATCACCGGGGCTCGCACAGCCCAGCTCCAGGTGGAGCTGTTGTTAGCTGTAGAGGGCAGTGTCACTGGCCCTCATGTGGGATCCGAACCGGGGCCGCTGGCATCCCAAAACCAGCGCTTAACCAATGCGCCACTCAGCCGGCCCTCCTTTTATTTCTTTTTCCTGGCCTTATCATGCTCAGTAGGATGTTGACTGGGAGCGATGAGAACAGACATCCTTGCCTTTTCCCCAGTTGGGGCAAGTGGCCAGTTTCTCACCATTAAATAGCTATAGGTTTTTGTAGATAATCTCTTTGTTAAGATGAAGAAGTTTCCATTTAGTCCTAGTTCACTGAGAATTTTTATCATGAATAGATGCCCAATGGCCTTTTTTTTTTTTTTTGAGTGCAGTGTCACTGGCCCTCATATGTGGGACCCGAACCGGGACCGCTGGTATCCCAATGTTTAACCAATACGCCACTTGGCCGGCCCCCCAATGGCCTTTTAATAAATTCCTTTTCTGTTTAAATCAGTCAGAGTTGGTTTGTGTAGCAGATCGACCTGACTGATATTCTAGTCTTAAAACATAGAGCAAGTTCCTTAACCTCACCTGAGCCAGATCTGAATAGAAGCCAAGTAATGAAAACGCAAGTCCTTTTATTTCTACTACACAAAGAAAATAGCCATGATATTCTCCAAAGCTAGCTATTGTGTTGTAGAAAAGCCTTGTGCTTAATTTATTATTTTCCTCACACTCCATCCTCAAATATGTAACTATTATATGTAATTGTATAAATAATATGTACTCATTGTAAAGAATCTGAACAATCCATTAAAATATAAAGAAGGGAGTAAAGATCAGCTGGATGTCACCGTCCTTAGATAACCACCATTAACAATTCAGTAATCATTCTTCAACCCCCTTTTTATGTGTGCTCACACATACACACATGATTTTATATAAATGAGACCAGCACATACATGCTGTTTTATCATGAGCATGCTGCCATCTCCCCTCTCATCACATCAAAACCAACACACACACACACACACACACACACACACACACACACACCCCTACACCTACCTACATACCTACGCCTTCCTACCTCATAGTTCTTAACACTGACTGGGCTCAGCTGGGCAGTTTGCACAGTCTCTTGTCTAGTTGTGATCACGTGTTGGCTGGCTATGGTCTTCCGAATGCTCATCTGGGCTGGATGTCCAAAGTGCCCACTATTGTGGCCAGCAGTGAATGCTGTCTGTCAACTGCAAGCTCAGCTGGGACTGTTGACTGGAGGACCTACGCCTGGCCTCGTCATGTGCCTTGGGCTGTGTAAAGCAAGAAGACCAGGTTCCAAGAAGGAGCACTCCAGGAGAAGACGTTCCAAAACACCCAGATGGAACCTGTAAAGCTTCTTATGACTATCGCAGAGCATCACTCTGCTGTATTGTAGTCACTAAGTAAGTCTTTATGGTAAGCCTGGATTCCAAGTGAGGAGAATTAGGCCCACCTTTCAATGCATGAAGTAGCCAAGAATTTACGGCCATCTTTAATTTACCACTTTTATTAAACACATATTGAGCACCTACTACATGCTGGGGGCTATTGTAAGTGCTAGGGATATTGAGGTGACAAGACAGTGTTCCTGCTCTTATGTAACTTTCTAGTGTGAGTATGAACAGACAAGCATGTAAATAAATAAAGGTAAGCCAAAAACTTAATTCAATAAACTAAATGATATCCCTCTTTCTCTGAAGTCCTGGGAACTTCATCAGTACTTCGCTTTTGACACCAGTGCCTTTGTGCCTTACACTTCTGGGGTTCATATTCCAGTTGGCACCTTTCATGGGAGAGGCCATGTCCATTTCTAAGGGCTGCGCATGGAATGACATTCAACAGATACTGAGCAGTGTGGCAGTTAACACGAGAGCCAGACAGTGTGAGGTGCTGTAAGCGCTAACATTGGTGAGCCTCCTGCAACAGTGCCTAGCACATAGTAGGTGCTTTGTCAGTGTTTGTTGAACAAACAGACATCTCTTAAGCCCCTGCTGCCGCAGGTGGTCCGGACACCCTGTGGAGACCTGGAGCAGCCACCCACCTGCCCAGAAACTCGCCCCGTGAATAGGTATGGGAGCCAAGCCGACGTGGGCTCCATAGTGCTTGTTCGCAAATAAGCCTTTAGTGGTGGCGATGAGCAGGCCCAGCTGTCGTTTCAGGAAAACTAACCGGGCATTCCCCTCAGGGCCTGCAGCCAGCACCGCCCCAAGAAGATGGACAGGCCCCAGAAGCCCAGGCACAGGGCCTCATAAATAATGAATGCCTCACAGTGGAGGCCTAATCTTCCCACCACCCAGCTTCATGGCAGTGTCGGGATTCACACCCATGGATGCGTGGCCTGGGATTTCCTGGCCTGTGGAATGGGAGTGCCAGCACCCACCCTGCAGGTGGTTTGTGCTAGTGCCACGCTATGGATTCAGAGCCTGGTCACTCTGTTGTTAAGCCAAGTGGCTTACCTCATGTACCCTCCAGCCCTGGGGAAGTAGGCTAAGGACAGCCTGGGAAGATTATTTGCAGGGAATTAGAGCAGGGGAGAGCAGGATTTGGGCATCTTTCCAACTGGTGGCTCATCTGTAGCTGCCATCTGCAAAGGACTGGTGCCACCTTTAGCTGGGAGTGAGCACTGACAGGGAGTCAGTCACAGCCAGAGAAGCCACTTGAGGAGGCACCTTACAACCTCAGGGTGGGTGTTGCCCTGCTCCCCACTTCCCCTTCCCAGAACCTCTGACCAGCTGCACCAGTTTTGCTGAGAATGGGCAGGTGGCAGCTGGGAACAAGGGGACCTGGGTGGGTCCCTTCCCTGTCACGCACTGTGTGACCTGGGTGAGCCACCTTCCCTTTCTGGGCCTCTGTTTCCTCACCTGTAAGATGACAGTGCAGGGACAAATGATTTGTCAGACCTACCCTGCTCTGATGTTCTTGAGACACCATTCAAATTGGAAGGGAGGAGGTTGAGGAGGAAAGATCGATTTGCGATTCCTACTGGGTTTGAAGGCAACAACAGCAGAGACCAAAATGTCACCTACAGGGACACAGAATTCAATGAATGAACAAGTGATGAGTGAATGAATGAGGGAATGAAACAGTAGATGTGGATGGTATCTAGGACTGTTAAAGGGCAACAGAATTTCCTAATAACTAAATATATTTCTGAAGGTGAATTATATAATCCACATCAAATCAGAATTATTCAGATTATTTAAATAACAAGAATAGTAGCATTTATTGAGCACTTATTCAGCAGACATTGCTCTTCCTGTTTTACAACTGTAACCTCATTTAATCCTCACAATAATAGAAAGCAGGTAATATCATAACCCCAAACGTACAGATGGGGAAGTTGAGTGTGTCCAGGCTAACTTTACCATCTTACTTCAGAGCCCATGGACCAACATTCCCCATAGTCACTAGAATGGCACTTAGGCCCAAGCAAACCTTAGCTGCCATGTCACATGGGTACTGTTTACCGTCTTCAAAGGTAAGCATCCTCCATCCTGAGTGGAGCAGAAGGTCTGAGCTTTGGACTCCCTGGCTTGTCCAGTTAGAAACTGTCCTGTGTGAGCTCTGCAGATGCCAGGCTCACAACTCAGCTGCTTGCTGCTGGGAACCCGGCCACAGCACTCCCTCCCAGGCACCAGTGGAGCCAGGAGCGCCTTCCTGAGCCTGGCATGCTGCCCTGCCACACACAGGCCCGGTCTCACCCCGGGATCCTTTCCCCACCTCCGGCAGTATGTTTCCTCAAGATCCATGAACTGAGGGGCAGGGTGTCAGGCTTCCTACAGGATAATAGCATTGGCAGAAAGCCCCCTAGTCCTGCACAATGACATAGGGACTTAGAAATTGGGGGAAGAGTATGTGGTGAGCTCGGGTCCTAAGGTGGCTCCTCTACTTAAACCCGACTTCACGGAGGGCACAGCCTTTACCACATTACAGGACGCACCTTCCTGGTTGACAGTAGAGCGCTGAAATAACAGATGAATTCTTTTTCTGTCACAAGCATGTGGTTTTCAAGCCCACACCATAGCCCACAGAAGTAAATATGTTCCCATTTTTTTCATCAACTCGAAGATTCACCATTATTTTATATGCCGCTGAGAAGGGTCAGGGTGGGGGGATGCCACTAGTGAAATGTGACGTGCAAACAATTTTAAGACTCATGCCAATTTCAGAGGTGGGAAAATGTGCTTCTTGGAATTGATGAAATATGATTTCATCTGCATTTTATAGATTGGGAAACCACAGGCTTAGTGCAGGTTCTACATTCAAGGTCACATGGAAAATGAG
This sequence comes from Aselliscus stoliczkanus, assembly GCA_033961575.1. Lineage (NCBI taxonomy): Eukaryota > Metazoa > Chordata > Mammalia > Chiroptera > Hipposideridae > Aselliscus > Aselliscus stoliczkanus. The sequence continues at coordinate 151,330,112 of CM066732.1, read as the reverse complement.
GACAAGTGGTTTGCGAGACGTGTTCTGACAACAAACCCTACTTGTTTTCCACTGTGTGACCCACCCCTTCAGGGGTGTGTAAGGAGAGCGGGCCCAGCCTTGCAGACAGGGACACGCTGCTCAGCCATTGTTTCCAGTGGATCAGACATTGCCTTGTGCCCCTTTGGGTTGCTCTAATTGCAGTGAGCTGAGAGCACACAGGAGGGCCTGTTGCTGTGCAGTAGGTGTGCTGATAGGGGGATGCCGGAAGGCCAGCAATAAAAGGCAGGATAAAGCCCCAGTGAGGGGTGAGAAGGAGGGTGGAGAGCCCCAAATTGCAACCCTCCTAATTATCAACTTGGTAATCCCTGCCCTGAGCTCCTTCAACAGAAAAGTATTTCTGAGATGCTGAATAACAGTGCACTTTGAACACTGTGAAGATTCTGAATTTGTTTCCTAACATTACAAAAAAAAAAAAAAAAAAAAAAAGCACAAACATGAGCTGCTGTGGGGCCAATCTCAGCACGTGTAACACATTCAAATGGAACCCCAAAACAAACTGGAAAGCAATTTAAATCTTTAACTGCTCTGGTCTTTTTAAAAATAAATACCAAGAAAGAATTAAAGTTGTAATAAAGGTGGCTAGGCAGAAGCTTCCAGAAGCCGGAAAAGGCAACAAAATTGATTTTTCCCTTGAGCCTCTAAAAGAAACACAGCCCTGCTGACACCTTGATTTTTAGCCTAGTGAGATCCTGTCAGATTTCAGACCTCCAGGACTCTAAGATAACAAATTTGTGTTATTTTAAGTTCCCCTCCCCAAAAAGCAATTAGTACCGTCACGAATGTGTGCCCACAGGAGGAACTGGTTCTCTGTGTTTCCAACGATAGCATCAGGCACAGTGTCACGAGAGATTGCATTTCTGGTAGCAGCCCAGCCTCAGGTGGTAAACCGATAGAAGACTCAAAGGAGTGAAGGCAAAGGTACAGCTGTCAACAGCCCACAAGCAGAGCTTGGATAAAATTGCCCCATGAAACATGAACGTGGAAAAAAGCAAATTTCTAAACTAATGTATTCATTTATCTGATATGTGACTTTTAGATATGTAAGTATACATTTAAACAATTAAATATAACAAACACTCGACTACTTTATTTCCCCCAAAAGTTTATATATTCAAGTGGGCCCCAAAACTTTGGCTTTCGTTTGCTTGTTTATGGGGTTGATTGGCTCGCTGGTTTTGTTTGGGGGAGATTTTAAATCTTTTCATTGAGAAAATGGGTAATTGCTTTATAGAGTAGCATGTATAAATTGGGCATATATGGACATTGTAGGAACGGAATTAATGAGCCTCGAGTTTGTTTTAATCTGAAGGGAAATAAAATCTGCATTTACTTGCAATTTCAGGATGATGGCTCCATATTTGGACAGATGCATATTTGTTTCCTGGGCTGGGATTTGAAGAGCAGTAGATGGACCAGTAAAGACAGACAAGGGACAGGCAAGCCTCTTCACACTTTCATTAGAAGCACGAAGTTGGGAATTCCTACTCTTTGCAAGACCTTGTACAAGACTGTGTAGGAGGGATAAGTTCAATATCGTGGTACTTTGCTCCGCAGAGACTTATTCTAAAGAGGAAATGCCATAGCTCTGACATATAAGCCCTGGCTTCCCTCAGGGTCCTTCAGAAATGGAGAGGCAAGAGCAGAAGGCAATGGAGCAGGGAGGGAGGCCCCAGAGGAGGCCCAAATGGGGTCTAACCAAGCTCCCTGAGTCCTGCCTGTCCCCTGCCTTCCCATATGAAACCAATGACAATCTATCTCCTGGGTTCAATCTTTAAAGAATTTTCCAGATCAAACATTGGCAAATTCTAATTCAACCTCAGCCCTACCTCTCTCCAATAATTCACCCTTTCCTATATCGTTAGGAAACCTTCAGAAATCTGAAACTCAGCTTCCTCTCCTCTTCCCGGGGCCCGGTTAGTGCTTCTCTTAAGGATAATAAAAGAAAAAGAAGAAAACTGAAAAAGGAATTTGGTATTGTCATATTTTGAAAAACTGAAAAAAGAAAAAGAAAAAACAAAAAGGAAACTTTCCAATTTGGCAACATTTCCACTCAAAATTTCCCAAAGAATCTTGATTTGAGAGAATAGTTGACTGAAAATCATTTAGCGACAGAGTTGCATTTTGATTTTCAAAGGGCTTGTCTGTGTAGCCTATTTGGTCCCCCACTCACACCCTCAGCTCCACCTGGTAACTCTATGGGGTAAGCAGGGCAAATATCATCTCCAGTTTGCGACTCAGAGAAGCTTAGGTATAGAGGAAACGAAAACTAACAAAGACTGGTGTGGCTCTCACAATTGTTTGGTCCCATGGGGTGGGTGTTCTTTAGTCAGAAGCCTTCTGTTGCAAGTTTCAGGAAAAAAAAAACAGTTCAAGCTAGCCTAAACCTTTAAACTGAAAAGGGAATTCATTGGCATACAGTTAAAAGGGGAGGGTTCTGAGAACCTCAAACAATATCATCACCTCTCTCTCTCTCTCTCTCTCTCTCTCTCTCTCTCACACACACACACACACACACACACACACACACACACACACACACTCTGTTTCCATCTTCAGCTTTTTCTGTGTTGGCTTCATTCTCAAGCAGGCTGTCCCTAAGAAGGTGCAGAGACAAAGGTCACCACCACCTACCAGCTTAGCAGCCCGGCGGAAAGCAAGGTCCTTTCCCACCAGTGTTTCAATAGCAGTCTGGTGCTGCACCTCTTTGGCCTGGCCGAGGCCATGCCCAGCCCTGAGGGAATCACTGTCGCTTGGGGGTGTGGTCATCTTCCTTCCAGTCAAATGGCGGGAGAGCCAGGAAGGGATGGACCGCTAGAAGGCAAAGCAGGTGCTGTTACTGGAAGAAAGTGGGGAAAGATAAAAGAAGGCAGAATGGTTGCTGGGTAGGCGAAGCTACCCATAGAAGCCTATTTCATTCCCCACTCTCATTATTCAGTTGGGAAAATCGGCGTACAGGGCCATGGGCCTGGGTCCCATAGCCAGATCTCAGACTCCGGATTCTGTGGGCTCTTGGCATGCGGCTAGAGAGAAAGCCACTGACATGCCTTCAAGTGGTGGAGTTTATATCAGAACTCAGCGCATCTGCTGTTTTGCTCTAAACTCACACCCATTGTCAGAAATCCCAGCGTGTCTGCATCCTACCGTCACCCTGTGAAGCAGCACCTTTCATTGAGAAAGGATGTCTTCTAAGGTACACAGTCAGCCAGCGGCCAAGCCTCCTCATTTCTTCCTTCACATTTGCTGGGAGAGAAAGGGAGAGCTCTCCAGGCCTCAGCCCCCATTGCTGCCTGAGTTGGCCAGGCCCGACCCCAGCTACCCAGCCAGTAGGAGGTGCTCCCTCTCACCTCTTTCTCTCCCTCCACTGCTTTGGGGCGTCTGTCTAATCGACACAGCTCTGATCTATTTAAGAGACTGCTGTGCCTATAGGGACTGTGCCTCATTTCCCATCTCCCTGGGAGTGACTAGCCCAGCACCCTGCACTAGGCTTAATAAATGATTCCGACTTACATAAGGCCCACTTGCGGGCGGCTTAAGGGTTACATTTAGTAGATTAAGGAAAGGCCCAGTGATGGGCAGGTCTCATTTCTATTTTGAATTTTAAATTTTCTAATCACAGATTAATCTAGAAGCCATAGGTTGTTCCAGAGTGGACGGAACCAACTCCCTACATCTTACATAGAGTACAAACCAGTCTTAGGGTTATTTTTCTAATCAAAGCAGTTGCTTCATGGTGTATTGTTTAGAAAATAATTTCTTGGGCCGGCCGAGTGGCGCATTGGTTAAGAGCTGGTTTTGGGATGCCAGCGGCACTGGTTTGGGTCCCACATATGAGGGCCAGTGACACTGCCCTCTACAGCTAACAACAGCTCCACCTGGAGCTGGGCTGTGCGAGCCCCGGCAATGGTGTAGGCTGCAGCCCCTGCTGCAGTGGGCTGCCATAGGCTACAGTGAGTGGCCGGCAGCCAGCGTGAGTGGCCGGCAGCCAGTGTGAGTGGCCGGCAGCCAGCGTGAGCTGCCAATAGCCGCGGTGAGCGACATCCAGAGGCCAGCGACCGATCTGCCTCATCCGGGAAGAGCGCAATGACGATACCAACACGGGCCAGTGAAACAACGTCCTCCGCAACTAGACTGAAGAACAAAAAAACGGCAACTTGTCTGTTCCCCTTCCCCGATTCCCCAACGCTATTCCCCTCCCCCAATTCCCCAATAAAATCTTTAAAAAAAAAAAAAAGAAAATTTCTACAAACGATGTCCTTTCTTAGCCAAGTTCCTCACAGTAAAGAATACCCTTTTACATTTCTCTTTCCATTTTTTTGAAATACTCATTTTTTTCTATAGCTGGAGATTTCTATGAGAGAGTTATAGATACAGATAAATTATAGATACACATTTTTTTTATTTCCCTCAAATTTTTATATGTCTTCTTTAGAGTCTATCCCCTATTTCAGGCTGAGAACAGGGAGTTGGATTAACCAGAGCATTAAAGATTTATCACCTGTATCACTCTTTCTAGGACTTCTCTTACTTCAAAGGTTATTTCGCAGAAGAAAGGGGAATGAATGTTTTCTGAAATCCTGTGTGAGTTTTCAGAAATCTGTAGGATGGTGAGTTTTTAAGAACTCCAACTAATTACCCTTTATAAGATCAGGTGTTAGGGTGAAGCCTTTAGGTGTACATGGAAAACTACTAATAAAACCAATTTATCATGAACAAAATGGGGTTTCCATACGAAGACACCTCAGGGAACAGCCATTTGTACCAGAAAGATTTTTCCCCAGTTGAGGGTTGAGATCTGTAGTAAATCCATCCTACACAGAAATGTTTGTTGCAAGTGCTAAAATCAGTGAGCAGTTTTCCCCTTTGTGAGAGCAGAGGCCTAAATGAACGTAATATTTGCTTTCTATCCACTGGGTTATAATGGCAGTGATATTATGTCTCATTTAGAGATGAGAGCTGTGGGGACTCAGAAAGGCATTCGTTTCCCAGGTTTTTTTTATTACCTAGTCCCCTCAGTATCGTGGATCTAAAAACCAAAAGGCATACCCTCCACACCACAATATATTTGACTTGGATGATAGAATCATAATGTATTGCAGAAAACGGTCTTTAAAATTATCCAGACTAACCCCACTCCAGGTCCATTTTTACAGACAAACTGAGGATCAGAGAGGACCAGAGACTTAACCAAGGGCCCACAGAAGGTGGCAGTATCAAACTTTCCAAATTGCCAGTGTTTTTTCTGTACTTACTCATTTGTTCTCATTCATCATGTTTTCATCCATTCGTGATGGCCAAGCTGGGGATAAAACCCAAAATACTAGTTATCAACACAAGTAGGTATGTTTTTAAACATCTTACCTGAAGCCATAGTAAATATAATAACTTGCCCAGATTTATATTTGAAAGGGCCATAAATTATACATTGGAAATGAGATGGGCATAGATTGGGCTACACTGGGATATATTCAAAGACAGGGTCCATTTGTTGCAAAGGTGGGCAATGGGAGACCATGAAGGAAAAGGGCAGTGATGCTTGGGGGAATGCTCCATGCAGCCTTCTCTAGCTCCCTGCTCTCTCTTTTTTTTTTTACATTTTTATTTATTTATTTATTTATTTATTTATTTATTTATTTATGTTTAATTAGTTTCAGGTGTACAACACAGTGCAATAGTTATACATTTTACCCCTCAAAGTGACAACCCCCCACCCCCAATTTGCCACTTCACTCCCCCCCATATCATATATATCTATTACTCGTCCTCTGACTCTCTTCCACAGTATAATCCACATCCCGTGACTATCTATATATATTCAATTACAGTAGGTATACCACCTCCTCTTCAGTTATACAGTGCAGTGATCAAACCTCTACTCCATCCCTGCTCTTTCTTTCTCCCTCCTCCCCCTCTCCCTGTCACCTCTCCTGCTGCTCTCTGCACCTCCACTGTATGCTGGCACAGGATTGCTGAGAAAAGGGGAGGTGGGAAATTTTCAGGTGACACCCATAACAGTGTCCTTTCAGACTAAGTACTCATTGAGGCAAAAGGAAAAGAACTAGTAAAATTCATAAACTGAAAGCTGGGAAAATCTTCATCTTTAAGGCAGACCTGAGTTAACATCTTTCAGCCATTTGCATGTATGGTTTTACAAAAATGGAATCATACTGTATAGATTACTCTGCAACCGATGGTCATTTTAATGTAACGTAAACATCTTTCCAGGTCAGTATCAATCAATCCATCAAAAATTATTTTTTAGGGCCGGCCGAGTGGCGCATTGGTTAAGCGCTGGTTTTGGGATGCCAGCGGCACTGGTTCGGATCCCACATGAGGGCCAGTGACACTGCCCTCTACAGCTAACAACAGCTCCACCTGGAGCTGGGCTGTGCGAGCCCCGGTGATGGTGTGGGCTGCAGCCCCTGCTGCAGTGGGCTGCCATAGGCTACAGTGAGTGGCTGGCAGCCAGCGTGAGCTGCCAATAGCCGCGGTGAGCGACCACCCAGAGGCCAGCGACCGATCTGCCTCATCCAGGAAGAGCGCAATGACGATACCAACATGGGCCAGTGAAGCAACATCCTCTGCAACTAAAACTGAAGAACAAAAAGACGGCAACTTGTCTGTTCCCCTTTCCCGATTCCCCAACGCTGTTCCCCTCCACCAATTCCCCAATAAAAAAAAAAATCTTAAAAAAAAATTATTTTTTAAAATAGATGCTAAATATTCCAGTCTGGATATACTGTAATCCACTCATTGCTCCCAATTCATGGATGAGCAGTGTTTATTGCAAATAAAGTGCCTGACCCAGTGTCTGTGGTATAGTGAAACCTACAGTCAGGAGGTCCCCTATCTTCCTTAGGCTGTTGGTGCCTTCCTAGCTATTCACAACCGGACAGGGAATTAGAAGTTCAGGTTCAAATCCAAAGACCCACGGATCATTTTGTACACCATTCCTTGCTGAGGTCATACGTGTGCTTGGTTTCTGAATCTGCACTTGACATCAGTCCTTTCCCCATCTTATCTCAAAGGTGATCTCAGAATGTTAAATCTGTCAGGAGCAGCTCGCCCAGCAGCAGAGGTCTCCGGAAATGGGGCAGGTGATGCAGCGTCTTGCTGAGAAAGCATTTAGAACAGAATATCACGTGATTCCAGATCAAACACCAGCTTTAATTAAGATGACCATGGTTTCTATTTTGAAATGGTGATGAGGAAAGCGCAAGTGGAAGCCCTGGGAATATACAGATTCTGGCGTTGCAATGCAATGGACAGAGAAATGTGGAGATTTCCTTCTCTGAAAGAAAATGCATTTGTCTTCTTTTATGAACGTCTTCATATCCTTTGAAGGCATACAACTGGTTCTTTCCATTTTCCTGAGTACCTATTTGTTTCTGCACTGGGATAGGTCTCCAATCACAGTCACTTGTTGGACGTCTTTAATCTATCCTACTCTGAATGTGGACTTTGGGATACTCAGAAATCTGGATTTGTATCCTGGCTACAGCTCTTACATCGAAGAGAAAGTCGTAGCCTCTCTGAGTCTTCACTCCCTCCTCTATAAAGTGGGGATAACTTGCTCAATCTGGCAGGGGCTGCTGTGGATTAATTGAAGTAATGCACAGCAAGTGGGTGATGCAAAGTAAGTGTTCAGCAAGAGTCCTCTTCATTCTGAGACAGCAAGTAAATGAAGTAAGGATCCTTTACCTCTGCAGTGTATTAAATAGTGTGTAATATATTATTGGTATGGCATATCATTGTGATTTGTTGTCCATCATTGATTTCCGTAGATTGCCAATGGAAACGAACCTTTTCTGAGCACTCGGGAGCTAAGTATGCTAACATTGGCTAATTTTTCAGGAAACCAGTCATGGAATAAAGAACGTAAGCAATGGTGCTTCTTGGGATGGCTGCTGGGGCTGATGTCTGTAGGTGAGTTTTGTACAGTTGCATCAATAGTGTTGCTTTTTCCCCTTGCAAGGCACATTTTTAATAACTGCTAGCAATAAGGTCATGAGAAGGGTGAAGGTTCTAACAAATCTTTTTTAGAAGTTGTGGCTCCACTGGATGGTCTGGATCCAATGTGGTCTCACAAGTTTTGAGAGAGAAACCTTGGGGGAAAAAAAGGCAGCAAATTCCTGGAACAATAATGTTTGGGGTTTGGTGGTGGGAGATTACTGATGCTCTCATTCAGAGGAATGTTGAAGACTTTACTCTTCGTCTCCTCAGAAAGAGGGCTTACTCTGAGTACAGAAGCCAGGTCACTAGGAAACTGAAGAATACAACTTACCTGATAGTCAGTTTCTTGGATGCTTTTAGTGATCCTTAGCTCATTTCTTTTAAGGTACCCTCTTTTCCAAAAATGAACCCTACTGCATACTCCAAGCTATATCCTTCATTCTTATTTGCTGTGTTTTCCAGGTCATTCAACAAGCTGGTCCTCTCCCCTGGACCTTACTCAGATACTGATGTCCTTAAAAAGTAATACTTAGGCTGTTTGCAATTGTGTGCTAGACTTAAAATAACCATAATGCATGATTTTATGAATAAACGTGTCTATACTTCAGATTATAGAGAAAAATTGAACACCAACAATTGAGAACAGCTAAATAATGATACAGCCATGTGATGGAGTATTTGTAGCCATTAAAAATGTTTATGGGGCCGGCCAAGTGGCGCATTGGTTAAGAGCTTGCTTGGGATGCCAAAGGCCCCAGTTCGGATCCCACATATGAGGGCCCGTGACACTGCCCTCTACAGCTAACAACAGCTCCACCTGGAGCTGGGCTGTGCAAGCCGCAGCGATGGTGTGGGCTGCAGCCCCTGCTGCAGTGGGCTGCCATAGGCTACAGTGAGTGGCCGGCAGCCAGTGTGAGCTGCTGGCAGCCAGCGTGAGCTGCCAATAGCCGCAGTGAGCAACCATCCAGAGGCCAGCGACCAATCTGCCTCATTGGGGAAGAGCACAATGACGATACCAACATGGGCCAGTGAAGCAACGTCCTCCGCAACTAGACTGAAGAACAAAAAGACAGCAACTTGTCTTCCCCTTCCCCCAATTCCCCAATAAAATCTTTAAAAAAAAAATTTATGAACATGGAAAAATATTCTCTAAAAGCTCAATAAAAAATTATACACATATAAACTACATAAACATTTTATTGAAAAAAGATGGAAATAGGCCAAAATGATAAAAGTATTACATTTCGTATAAGGCCTTTTCCTGTTTCTTTATGTTTTTCTAAACCTTCTAAATTTTCTATAATGTGTATTATTTATTAGAGGGGAAAGTAAAAAAAGGCGGGGGCGGGGGGAGAAAAGTGTTTACTGGGTGAAGGGCTCTAACTGGGGTCTTCCCGGTAGGATGAAGCAGGACCAGCTTCACGTTGATTATAAACAGTCCATTAGTAATTACGGTCCATTAATCATGTGGCCCAAAGTCATTGACGTTTTAAAAAATTTTTTAAAAAAGATTTTATTGGGGAATTGTGGGGGGAGGGAACAGTGTTGGGGAATTGGGGGAGGGGACCAGCCAAGTTGTTGTTCTTCAGTCTTCATTGGGGAGGGCGCCAGTCACCATTGGCTTCCCATCGGCAGCTCATGGCCTCTAAGCTCAAGGTGCTGAGTTCAGTCTTAGTTGTGGGTGGGCGTAGCCACCATCCCATGCGGGAGTTGAACCCGCCAGCCTTGTTGTTAAGAGTGCACGCCCTATCCACTGAGCCATCCAGGCAGCAGCTCAGCTCAAGGTACTAAGTTCAATGTTTAGTTGCGGGTGGGCGTAGCCCACCATTGAACAGGCAATTTTGTTGTTACACCAGCTGAGACATCCTGCCACCTGTTGGCAGCTCAGCGACATCTCAGCTAGGGCACAGCATTCACTGGCCCACGTGGGAATCAAACCTGCAGCCCTGTTGCTCAGAGCACACGCTCTAAGCCAACTCTTAACCAACTGAGCTACTTGGCCGGCCCCATCATTGACTCTTTTGGCAGCCATCTTTATAGTCCAGTAAAATGCTTTTTAAAACCTAGAGTTCTGGGCTTTTTCCTGCCATTATGTAATTGTGTCATTAGTTTAGAAAGAAAGGTGAAATTTCATTTTCTTAAATTTCACCCAGTGTCCAAACTTTTCTGGATCCCTTTGGTTCCAATTGTCTTCTCATACAGGGGATGATCCTTCTTCCAGTAGCAGGTCATTTGCAAATTTTCTTCACCTGCCACCAATATTCTCAACCAGGAATTTTATAAAAACGTCAAGTAGGGTGAGATGAGGCCAGAGCCTGCTAATTCAGAGTTAACACATGTCCGTCAATGAGAAGCCTTCGGGAATAGCTTTGGGGAGGTTAGAAACCCACTTAGCTAAATTCTAACCTCCTCCACCTACTTATCCATAAAGACTTCATGGGAAAGTGTTTGATGGCTTTTTGCAGTCAGTATGTAAGTGCTCCTGGAAAAAGATGTCCCAAGATTCTCATGCAGCCTGTGGACTGTCTCTTTTTTGACCAAAGGATGCCTGTTTTCCATAATTCTATGAGAATGGCATAAATTTAGCGGTAAAGATGAGAAGATTCAGTGTCTCTAGATTAAGGCATTATCACTTTGACCAAACCAGAAAGTTTGCTGCATTTAAATTGTTCTAGAAAATGTCTTAAGAATGTCTTAGGTCAGGCTGGCTGAGTGGCATGTTGGTTAAGAGCTGGCTTGAGACGCCAGCTCTGAGCAGCAAGGCCTGGGTTCGGATCCCACATATGAGGACCAGAGACACTGCCCTCTACAGCTAAGATGGTGAACAACAGCTCCACCTGGAGCTGGGCTGCTGTGAGTCCCCAGGACGGCATAGTCACAGCCCCTGCTGCAGTGGGCTGCCAATAGCCACCGTGAGTGGCCGTCCAGAGGCCGGGAACCAATCTGCCTCACCCGGGAAGAGCGTAATGATAATACCAACATGGGCCAGTGAAGCGGCGTCCTCCACAACTAGACTGAAGAACAAAAGGACAGCAACTTGTCTGTTCCCGGTTCCCCAATGCTGTTCCCCTCCCCCAATTCAACAAATAAAATCTTTAAAAAAAAAGACTTAGGTCTACATTAGGTCACATGGTGTAAACCCTACTGTTGTTTAGAAGAAACTGAGTAATACTCTGGAGGTTACTTTAAAGGATTCTTATCTAGAAGCTGAAAGGGTTAAATTAGAGCACATATTTGTAGAGCAAGTGGCATAGCAAAAGCACCTGAGTCACTATCAATAGGCGCCCCCCCCAAGCAGTTTCTCCATTTATAAAAATGGGGTGATCCTTAGCCGTTAGGATCATAATGAATGAGGTGATCTGTGTGAAGCACTAAATAACATGTACTGAGGTGCTTACTATGTGCCAGACACTTGCAGTGCTTTTTGCATGGGTCACATAAATCCTGTGACCCTAGGAAATGGAACCGTTACTATCCCTTTGTCTTTGAAGCGCTGATGTAAAGTAACTGGGCCACACAGGAAGTGGTGGCCTTGACACGCGAAGCCCTTAACTCCACAGCCCGTGTTTTTAACCACATCTATAGAGTGGGCGTTTGCTGTTTTCTGTGCCTCCCAGGGTCCACTCTTCTACCTTGTGGTAAAAGCCCCTCAAATTCTTGTGGTGAAGTCTCCCTACCTGTTAACCTTGGTAAGCCTGATAATCAAGGTGTGACAGTTTCTCTAGCCAGAGTCAGCACGTAACAAAAGCCAGGCGGACGGTGGATTCCCCTCACAACTTTGTATGTTGAGGGACCCACATTGCAGCTGACTCATTTCCTTAGTGCTGCCTTGACAGAGTGTTGAGCCTGCTGCCTGGATCCCCAGAGCTACCTGGGAGTTATTGGCCCAATAAACTCCCCTTTACCCTAAGCGAGCCAGAGACAGTTTCTTTTGCTCAAAACTAAAGAACTCTGACAATATAGCAAAACCGGCATACACTGCAATGCTATTATATGTGAGAAATGGAGGACTAACAACACACCATACGCTTCAGTTTCTCATCAGTAAAATGGGTAAAAACAGGGCCCATTCTGTCCACAATCACGGTTAAATGAGACAAGGCACATAAAGTACTTGGCAAAATGTCTGGTACATAGAAAATACTCAGTGTCGGCTACTATTGCGAGGGGCTGTTATTTTTCAGTAAACAAGCACTTGAGCAATTCCCATTAGGTGAACCAAATCTTTAAAATGGAAATAATTATGGCCATAGACTCCATTTTCCCACAGGTAGGAATACATTTTAGTAATTATTACACAGGTTCCCACACTTGTCACATCACTGGACTCCATCCTGAGCTTACTGAGGGATCATTTGTCCAGGGGCCAATGGCATTATTCCTCCCAGTACGAACTCTCAAGGTTGGAAGTTGACTGCTGAGAACACCTTGGCACTCAGTATAGTCCTGACACTCCTCAACTGGGTCCTGACACTCCTAAAACTTAAGAGTTAGGGGGGTGAATGATCCAAGTGGTGAACTGACAGGCAAAGTTTTGTGCAAGGACAGTTATAAAATATTAATACAGAACTTAAGATCTTTAACTGCTGATGTGGTTTAGTTTAGAGAGCATCTTAGTAGTGATGGCTACTGTCTGGGACCCTCCCGCCATACCCATTACTCCCCTCAAGACTGGGTTTCCCCCTCCTCCCTTTTCATACTCTCCTCTACCAACCCCACTCCACCGCGATCCTTACTTTGTCTGGCTTAGCTATAAGGCGGAAAGTACTGAGGAGGGCCAGTGGAATGGCTCAGTTGGTTAAGAGCGCGAGCTCTGAGCAAGAGGGTTGTCGATTCAGTTCCCACATGGGCCAGTGAGCTGCGCCCGAGCTGAGCTGAGCCTTACAGTCAGCGGGATTGCTCAGTGGTTAAAGCGTGCACTTTTAGTAACAAGGTTGCTGGTTTGATTCCTGTATTGGATCTCTTCCTCAATTCCCCAATAAAAAATATTAAAAAAAAAAAAGTAATGAGGAAAATATTGTAACAAAGTAACCAAGACAAACACCCAAAGACTATACGTTCCCATTCAAAGTAGAAACCTTTGGAATCTGTGCTTATTTCACCATTGCTAGATTACCATGTAAACTGAAAGGAAGTATCTATTGTGGCACTGTCATGTGAGCCAAAGGTGCCTTCTTTAAAATGCCTGCTATGGGGTTCAGTTGGCAGGTGTTGCACTGGATTGGGGGACAGGAGGAAACTCAGTCCTTGCAGCACCCTTGCGTGTGGGGCTTGGAACAAAGCAGCCAGCCCCATGGTCTGGAGACTGGTTAATCACAGTGAGTGAACAAATAAATATACTGAGGATTATGGGAGCCCCATTTTTTACTACAGGGTAAAGGAGGTACAAATATGGAATGGGAGAAGACTAGAATAAACTGAATGGAGTAGAAGGGGAATTGGAGGTCAGTGTGAACTTGAGGCTTTTAATACGTATAAATGGACAAACAGCAGAAGTGTGTGTATTTCCTAATTGTTCGCTGAGAGATCTAGTAGCAGTGATAGCACAGTGGCGATGACCAAGACCTAGCATCCAGATCTTGGTTCTAAGTGAACCAGATCTTGGTAAAGTAAACCAGGACACTGGCAAAATGGCTGATCCCAGGATAGGCAGGAAAAACACAAGACCCTGGAGCAGCTTGCAGTGCCTGAAAGGGGGTGCTCAAAGAACATGGGAACGTGCGGCCACTGTGAAAAAGTTGGAAGTTCCTCGAAAAATTAAAAATAGAACTACCATATGACTCAGCAATCCCACTGAATATATATCCAAAGAACTGAAAGCAGGATCCCAGAGATATATGCACAGCCATATTGGTCATGGCATGATTCACAATAGCCAAGTTGTGGTAGCTACCCAAATGTACATCAATAAATGAATGGATGGACAAAGAAGCTGTGGCACATCCATACAATATTATGCAGCTTTTAAAAAAAAGACGGAAATCCTGTAACATGCCACAACATGGACGAATATCAAGGACATTATGCTAAGTGAAATAAGACAGTCACGAAAGGACAAATATAGTATAATCCCACTCACGAAGCATCTAAAGGTGTTAAAGCCACAGAAACAGAAAGTAGAAAGGAAGTTACCAAGGAAGCGGGGGGAGGGGGGAATTCGTGTTCAGTGAATAGTTTCAGTTTTGCAAGATGAAAAAGTTCTAGAGATCTGTTGCCCAAAGTGAATATATACTGTGCTAAACACTACTAAACAGTACACTTAAAAGAAATTACTGCAGTAAATTTAATGTTATGTGGGTTTTGTTTTGTTTTACCACAATTAAAAACAAAAACTGAAAGGAACCTGAGGACATGTCAAAAGAACGAGACGTCAGCTTGAAAGTGCTTCCACTAGCCAAATCTAAAACAATTGGAGCATCGAAATGAATCAGGACAATCCGTAGATTATAAAACAGAATCCATGTTCCACACTAATATAATGAATAACTAAATGCAGAGAAGGGCAAGTGCTTACACTAGAATGACAGTTAGATATAGAAGCAACAGTGTAATTAGAAAAATCACCATTTGGCACTAACTGCTTCAGATTAGAATCATGAATGGATGCTAAAACCAGATGATAAAAATTTATAAAGAACCGGATATTGATACAGTCTCAAAGTGGCTCTCCACAAAACACTACTCATTAATTAAGAAGTATTATACAAAATGCTTACTAACACCACAATGTTTGAGAAACCCTGGAGATATATCCAACTGTTAAAAATTAATTTCACCAGTCATGTAAAAAATTGATACGCTGTGCTCCCTGATGTAATGTAGAGAAGAACACATCACTTCTCTGGTTATCTGTCAAAAATTGACAACCTCAATCTAATCATGAGGAAACAACAGATAAAATAAGGGTCATAATACAAAGTAACTGGCAGCACGATTTAAAATGTGTCATTAAAAAAAACAGGGCTGGGGCCGGCCGAGTGGCGCATTGGTTAAGCGCTGGTTTTGGGATGCCAGCGACCCCGGTTCGGATCCCACATGGGGGCCAGTGACACTGCCCTCTACAGCTAACAACAGCTCCACCTGGAGCTGGGCTGTGCGAGCCCCGGTGATGGTGTGGGCTGCAGCCCCTGCTGCAGTGGGCTGCCATAGGCTGCAGTGAGTGGCCCGCAGCCAGCGTGAGCGGCTGGCAGCCAAGCGTGAGCTGCCAATAGCGACGGTGAGCGACATCCAGAGGCCAGCGACCGAACTGCCTCATTCGGGAAGAGCGCAATGACGATACCAACAGTGAAGCAACATCCTCTGCAACTAAACTGAAGAACAAAAAGACAGCAACTTGTCTGTTCCCCTTTCCCGATTCCCCAACGCTGTTCCCCTCCGCCAATTCCCCAATAAAATCTTAAAACAAAACAAACAAACAAAAAAAAACAGGGCTGGCCAAAATATCTCAGTTGGTTAAGAGCTCGCTCAAGAGAGCGAGCTGAGCTCTGAGCAACAGCAATTCGATGCCCAGTCCAAGCTGAGCTGCTGCTAAGCTGCTAAAAAACAAACAAACAAACAAACAAAAAAAAAACAAGGAAAAACCGAGGACATGCTCCAGATTAAGGACTGAAGGGAAAACATAACTAAATGCATGCATCAGCCTGGACTGGATCTTGGACAAAACAGATTATTATTACAAGGACATTTTTGGAGTCAGTGGTAACATTTGAATGTTGTTTGCACATTAAATGGTAGAATTTTATCAATGTTGGTTTCCTACTACTGATGGAAGTACTGTAGTTATGCAGTTGCCTAATTTTGATGCAAGTACAGTAGTTGTTTCTAAAAAAATACACACTAATGTGTTTAGGGGCTAATGGGACATAACTGCAACTTAGTATCCAATAATATGTATATATAGATAGAATGATAAGGCAAATATGGCAAAACACTGACAACAAGGGAATCTAGGAGAAGGATATACAGGATTTTTTAAACTATTCTTTGTAACAATAGTTTAAAATAAGAAGTTAAAAAATAAGATACATACAAGTGGTCTAATAGGTACTTATTACACTGGTTTTTATACTAGAAAAATCTTTGCTTAATGGTTGCATTTTCTCAAGTAAAACTATTCAAAAGAATAGTTGAAATAAATGTGAAAATTTTTCTTAATGGGCAATATGTAGATATAAAATTCTGCTTAAAAGTTAAAAATGCAGGGCCGGTCAAGTGGCGCGTTAGTTAGGAGTTGGCTTGGGACACCAGCTCTGAGCAGAAGGGCCCCAGTTTGGATCCTTCATGGGCTGCCATGAGTCGCTGGTGACAGCGTAGGCTGCAGTGGGGCTGGCATGAGCTTTCGTGAGCTGCCATGAGTCAACGTGAGCAGCAGTCCAATGGCCAGTGAAAAATGCCTCACCGGAAGAGCGCAATGATGATACCAACATGGGCCAGTGAAGCAATGTCCTCCACAACTAGACTGAAGAACAAAAAGACAGCAACTTGTCTGTTCCCCCCCAATTTAAAAAAAATCTAACAAAAAAAAAGTTAAAAATGCACAATGTCCTGTATCTTAATCATATTCTTCCTGCAATAGTTTGCCTCCTTGAAAAAAAAAAATCACATATATGAGATATTGAAAAACCTTGAGAATTTGAACCCTATCCACTTAGGATAAGTAATTTTTTTCTTATAACCGATAAAGGATTTATACAATCTTATTAGGTTTATATCCTTTGATATTAAATATGAAATCATTCCGTCAGTGATGTTGGAAATTAGAGCATCTTTACGATTTCTGGTATATTCTACTACTTTTATTTTAATTATACTTTGTATTAAATACTTTTTTTTTTTTTAAGATTTCTTTTTTTTTTTTTTTCCAGGGCAGTGTCACTGCCACTGCCCCTCACAAGTGGGACCCGAACCGGGGCCACTGGCCTCCAAAGCCAGCGCTCAACCGCCGCGCCACTCGACCGGCCCTAAATACTTTTTTAATACTAAAAATCTCCTATGGTAGCAAATATCTGTAGAAAAGGGGTTTCTTCATTTTTTTTTTTTTTTTGTCATTTAGAGTCCAGTGGTCATACCATGTTGGACCTAGACCACAATGTTTTTCTAAAATAATCTACATTTCTCATAAGCTTGGTAAATAAATCTGAAGAGAAATGAGGACTCTAAAAATATTTAAAACAATGACAGCAACAGCACCCTTGGAATTTAAACAGCTTCTCATAGAGATTTGTTTGAAAGACTTCACTAGTTTTGAATGTACAATTAGTAGTACCTTTTTTAAAAAGTGTAACAATTGTGTCAGAAAAAAGAAATACGTACAATAAATTGGATAGTGAACATGAGAATCACAAAACCTCAGAAAATGATGTAGGAACTCCTTATAAATCCTTTGTGTATTCTCCACTTGAGATTATCATTCAGTATCAAAATTTGAGTAGGATCCCTAGAATCGATTAACAATTTCACAAAAGAAGCACATACATTTTGGTTCTCTTCAACTACAGTACAGCAAGATAAAACTCTCCAAGCTTCTATTTTACACCTTGAAATCACATTTTGGCTTCAAGAACTAAAATGAAATGAGCCTGAGGAATGAAATGAAAAGCACCAAAAAACAGAGCTGTTTGCATGTGGGGGTGGGGTGGGGAGAAAAGGAACAGAAAGAGAAGCAAAGATACCCTCGATTCCAGCAAAGTCCTGGGTTTTTAAATTCATTTTAGCAATTTCTGGTATTTTCTCATAAACACAACTGAGGTGGTTAAAGTGAGAGAAGAGCAGGAGGAGGAAAGAAGCTGTTCCTTCTCTAGTTCCCATTGCATCTTCCATCTTCACTTACATGTTCTTTATTAAATAGCTGAATAAAAGCGGGGAGGGAGAAGGGGGCAAAAGGGAACCACCAAAACAAATAATCAACCTCTCAATCACTGAATTTACATCCTTTCACTTAAGTGGTAAGCAGTTCATCAATATTTAAAGGACAATAACCTTGTGACAAAACTCTAGAAATTTACAACCAAAGAAAAGTACACAAGGTCACACTTCCCTTTCTCCCTGCCACCTTTACTGGCCATGATATAAAACAGAAATCAATCTCTCAGGATGCTATTGTCCTAAGTAAAGGTTTTCAGGTATCATCCGCAGAGGAGAAAGGTGAACCTATTATTCCAAAGTGAAGTGAGTGTGAGCTAAGGAACTGAGACAGCATAGCAGTGCAGAAAAGCTGGAATTTGCACCTTAAAATCTCAGAACGTTATGGCTGAGGAACTGCAGAACTCATGTAGTTCAACAAACTTATTTTAGTATTGAATGACTGGATTCTATCAGGAGTCTAGATTCACTCACTTAGTATTGAATGAATGGACTCCGTAAGGCTGGGTTCCCATTCCGACTCTTTCTCTGACCACCTATTTGGCTCTCAGGCAAATCAATTCCCTTCCACAGGCCTATTCAATCAAAACTAAAATAAGTGTGTTGAGCTAGATGAATTTGATATTCCCTCTCAGCCATAAGATTCTAAGATTTTAAGCTGTAAATTTCAACCACTTTCCCCTCACCATGGTTTTCCCCCGAAATTTGTAAGCTGATCAAAAATTCATAAGGAAACCAAAATAGCCAAAACAATCTTAAAAGAGAACAAAGTTGGAGGACACACACATGCCAATTTCAAAACTGAATATAAAGCTAGAGTAATCAAGACAATGTGGTGCTGGTATAAGGACATACAGACCACTGAAATAGAATTGACAGTCCAAGAACAAACTCATCCGTTTACGGGCAACTGATTTTCAACAAAGGTGGCAAGAAAATTTGATGAAGAAATTACTCTTCAATAAATGATGCTGGGACAACTGGATAACCACAGGCAAAATAATAAAATTGGACCCCTACCTCATACCATATATAAAAATTAACTCAAAAATGGATCAAAGACTTTAAATATAGAGCTAAAACTCATAGGAAAAAACAGGCATACATCTTTGTGCCCTTAGATGAAGCAATGGTTTCTAAGATACGACACCAATAGCATATGAAACCAAAGAAAGAAAAGAAGATAAATTAGACTTAATGAAAATAAAAAACTTTTGTGTTTCAAAGGACACTATCAAGAAAGTGAACACACAGAATGAAAGAAAATATTTGCAAATCATATATCTGATGAAGATTTAGCATCCAGACTATACAAAAAACTTATAATTCAACAAAAAGATAAAATACCCAATTTGAAAATAGGCAAAGGATTTGAACAGACATTTCTCCAAAGAAGATATAAAAATGGCCAACAAGTACAGAAAAGATACTCAACATCATTAGTCATTAGGGAAATGCAAATCAAAACCATAATGAGGCACTTCTTCAGATACACGAGGACTGCTATAATAGAAAAGATGCTGAGTGACAGAGTGACAGGTGTTGCTGAGGATGTGGAAAAACCGGAACCCTTATACACTACTGGTGGGAATGTAAAATGGTGCATCCACTTTGGAAAACAGTCCGGCAGTTTCTCAAAAGGTTACACCGAGTTGCCATATGATCCAGCAATTCTACTCATATAGATGATGCCCAAGAAAATTTAAAACAGGTCCATACAAAAAAATTAGTGCACGACGTCACAGAAGCATTATTCCTAACAGCCAAAAAGTGGAAACAACCCAAATGTCCATCAACTGATGAATGAATGGAAACAAAATGTGGTCCACCCACACAACAGAATAGAATTATTCAGCCATAAAATAGATACCGACACATGCTACCACATCGATGAATCTTGAAAATTTTATGCTAAGTGAACGAAGTCAGACACAAAAAAAGGTCACAATTCATTTTTCTTCAATATCCACAACAGGCAAATTCATCGAGACAGGGAATAGATGAATGGCTGCCTGGGGATGGGGAAAAGGGAGAATGGGAAGTGACTGCTAATGGGTATGAAGTTTCTTTTTGAGGTGACAAAAGTGTTCTGGAATTAGATAGCGGTAATGGTTGCACAACTCTGTAAATATACTAAAATCCAATGAACTGTACACTTTAAGAGAGTGAATTTTATGGTATGCAAATCGTATCTCAATTTAAAAAAAAGACAAACTGCCCTTAGTTGCCCTTAGAAAATTGATTTCCTCGCTTCTGTCTCAGATCACCTACTAGTTCATAAAAATATAGAAAAGTGTGCAATGATATTTGACAACTACAATAAATACAAAACATTCTTTTTAACTTAATTATTTATAGTTATCAGCTGGTGGTCTACTTGTATTTATTTTGCTTCTAAAGAGTAAGGATCTGAAAGTTCCTCTGAGTTCATAATTTATCTCATAGTTCTTTTTTACATTTTTATTTTTCTTACACAACTGAGGCAAAACAAATATCTTCATTTTAGAAATCTTAGTAATATTGTCATCTAGAAACAAGCAAATGTATTACTCCTGCAGTGATATTAGTTAGCACAACTATCTTCAAGCAGTACTTTAAAATTTAATTCCTGTTCATAAGACAAAAAAGCTAGGCAGGAAACAATTTTTCATTATCAGTATTGCGATGTAGTAAGTATAACCAAATGTTTTACACCATGAAACAAATGCAGACTTTCTTTCCCCTGGAAAATAAACAGAATTTTAGGCTTGCTCTATTCAGTAATAAGAGTTCAAGTGAATTTTTTTTCAAAGCTCTGCAAAGAAAACATACTCTGTATCTCCATCTTCTGTAACACTTTTGTACATTATGTTTTGTACAACATTGTATACCTGGGTTTCAGTATCAGGAAGCTGTAAACTTTGCATTAACACTATAATCCACAACAAAAGCTTTGTAAGCATTTGAAATAGAATGAAATATGGATTCTAGTCTGACGTCACTGGGTTGTACTAGACACAGTTCCATAGAAGTTACATAGGAAGACTGATCCTTCTAAAAAAATGATAAGTGTAAAGAGAGGGCTTACATACTTAAGAAATAAACATGAAGGTCTGCCATAATTCAGCTACATTTTTAAAAAGTATCAACAGATTACAATAGGGCAACATGATTTTCATTTTTGTTCTATGAAAATGGCACATATTCAGTTTTCACTCTGAAATATAAGTGGTTTACACCATATCAGGGCTGCCAGCCCCAAGGCAGATGTGAATACAGAAAGGACGATCTTATCCAACTTCAGGATTATTTTTGTAGTAACGTGTATAAAACCCCACCGCTGCCTGGGCAACCTCAGGAGAGAGCAAGCCTAAGAGATGAAAACATTTACACCTTTGATTAAATTATACTCTTACCTTATAAAAATGTGAGGGTCAACATTTATTTCCTTGAAAACAGATGCTAAACAGTTTCTAATACAGTAGCCTGGCCAACAGTTAAGGTGTGTCTAAAACATATGCAGAACTCTTAAGACCACAACACATCAATTTATATGTATTCAAATGATGGTCTTCTAATTCAAATTGAACAACAAAATCTTAACAAGAAATGGAAGAAATGAAAATTGATTTCTGAACCACATGTGTACAACCTCGCACTAGAGTGCATCACTGGGCAATACAGGCATGGAGTAGAAAGGTTCCATGGGAAGACAACTGCATATTAGAAGTCAAAAGATGAAAAAACTTTGATCAGTTTTTTTTTCTAATAGCACATCTTTTCTAAATAATTCCTCACTTTGCATTTCAGAAAATGTAAGAAACAGTTTGCAAGAACTCACGCAAATGTTTCTCTAAGGCCATAAGCTGGTTTGCTAAGTTGCATTGTTTTAGTCAAGTAAAAAGCCCTTCTAGAATAAGGGGTCTGAAAGGAAACCGATCACCTTCCATCTTAGGCCCGCACATGGGTTAGGATCTCTGTCACTCCAAGCCAAAAGGTAGAATGCTCGTGGAAGCATTGACAAAATGGTCTCTATTTACATTTTTAAAAATCTAATGCATGTTAAGTTCTTCTGGCAGATTCTTTTTACATATTACAAAAAAAAAAAAGCTCAAACATTTAGAACAAGAATCCTTTTTTTCTTAGAAAGGTCGAACAGATAGTTCTTGACATCATGTCCTTTATACAATGGCATACTGTTCATATAAAAGGTCTCTTATCCTGTAAAAATCTTGACAAAGGCAGCCTTCTAATCCAATGCGTCCAGTTTCTGTCTAGAAACCAAGTAAAACAAAAAAGTTCTTTAGTACATTTTCAATCGATTAATATGCAGACATAATAACTCAAGTATATTAACGAGATTACTTTATGATAGGTCAGGAAATGGGGTGCTCTGATTCACAGAATATTGCTATAATATTCAAGTCATGAATTTTACATAGGCATATAAATGTCAGAGAATTCATATAAAAATTTACAGTAGGATTATATATGTCTTCGAGTCACTTTGATAAGTCTTCAAGGTCATCATGATGAATATAATTACTGATTTCTAGTTCTGTGAAATCCACAATCAAAATGACAAAACCCTGGAAGCATTTGTTCAGCTCCGCTCTTACTGACCACACACTTACTCTTCGGACAGCTACTTGATTGTTGCAAACAAGCACACCTCCTACAAATTCGGCTTGGATCCCCTCCCGTAGAAGAACTTGTTTGAAGTCTGACAGCCTTGGCTCGTTCATAAAAACGGACTGATGTCCAGGGACCTTAGATAAGGTGAAAAGGGAAAGAAGAGCTTCAAACAGAACACCAGGCACCCAGTTTCACTGCATAAAGTGAAATAACACATGATGTTTAAGACATTTGCTATTATTCCCTGAAGTCCTTTGACAGATCATTTCAAGACTGTAAGTCACATTCCAAGTTGTTATTCTGAATTTTACCTCATTATTTAACATTAAAAAGCCCTTCACATTTCTGAATGTTTCACAATCAATGTTATTAGTCATGCCTCATAATAAAAGAGAGACATTTGGTAATGTTATGCTCCTCACGCACCCACCTGCCTGAGGGGGTCAACCAGAGTGCCAGTAGGCAGAGCTGAACCGAAAAACTCTTTTTGGTTCAGATTCTGGTCCTTTGCTTAGTTCACAGGATAATTTCCTCCTGATCCCACTCCTGCTTTCTCTCCCTGCTCAGAGCGAATGCTGTGGATGTTACGGGTTTTAGAATCGGAGGGGCAAGTGGTTCACCCAAAAGCTGCAGCTCTGAAATTGCTTTGACCGCTAGCTTCCAAGCCCTCCTCCCAATCCCAGGAGCAGTACAAGAAGGGAGTCCAATGACAGAGGCCGTCTTTCTGTTCTGATCGCCTAGCAGGGCTAACCACATCATTTGACCTACATGTAGGACTCTTATAAAATCGTTTTAATATTATTATAAGTTAATGACCTAGATCCTTTGCTAATTAAGCAGATAACTCTTGAGACGATGTCAATACCAGACTAGAATTATATCTATACTTAATAAAAGATTTCTAACTATAGCAAAACCAAAAGTGATTTGAACTGAATTGACAACATACAGAACTGGGGTGCAAGAGTGTGACATTCTTAGAAAACTATCAATCTCCATATTAGAGGCAGGCAGGTGATCCTCACAATCATCAAACTTAATATTTAAAAGTCCATACTGAAAAAACAAATTGGGAAACAATTATGTATCTTATAAGGTCTCCCAAGCTTTCCTTTAAGTTGTCATTCCCTAGCAGCACAGGATACACACACACACGCACACACAGAAACATAACTTTGAGTCATCTTTTAAAACTCCAAAATCAGTCTACATATGACACATATTTGAAACGGTTAAAACCATAAAAGGGAAATTGGGAGAATGACAAATGAAGGGGAAGAGAGGGGCGGCGCACACTTTGTCACCTCATTTGGTGGCAGGGGCTCCAAAGTAGGGATGATCTCACTTTCTTCACCTGTCTCTTTCTCATCATCCCCAAACAGGCTTTTCATGGCCTTCTGCTGTGCTATGGCACTCGAGTCGGAAGGGGCGTCCACTTGCATTTCCGAGTCTTCTCCATCATCCTTTAGCTCTCCTTCTTCTAAAATAACTCCTGTGTCCACTTTGGAAACTCTCATGTCTAAGACACCATCTATCCAAGCTAACTCAGCATCCTTGGCCTTACAGAACTGAAGGGAGCTAACGAGTGAGTCTTTTAATCTCACCTAGATATGCAAAGGGAGAAGAGAAAGAAAACCCACACAGTATAAATGAACTGATATAACCTATTAGGAGCATTTTCTAATTCTGGTAATGTGTATTAAAATTGGAAAATCCTTCACTCAACTGATCTTCACCGTGACCCGTAATGGCCTATGATCTGTAAGATTACTGGGCCCGCCTCTACTTTCCAAAGTAAACATTCTTAACCCTGACTGCACACTGGGGTCACGTAGCAATTTGAAAAAAATGCACCCCGCCCAAGCCAGGGCCTCCTCCCCAGTGGGTGTTATATAACTAGTGGGGCAAGGACCAGGGCACTGAGACCCCCGACTCCCGAAGCTCCAGGTAATTCTGAGGTTGCAGACCACTGAGGAGGCTCACTCTCTAATACTTGGCGCTCCTTGAGGAACACCGAGTGCTTACAGTTTTCTAAAGAGACCATGCAGCTCACACCTTCAGTCTTGGACTGCTGCTTCCTTTGCTCTGCCCAGAATGATTTTCTGCCTGAATTCTAATGCATTTTCTCCAAACAAATACAGACAACGCTTTTGACTTAACTGACACCATCTCCTACTACCAAAGAAGAGGTGATCAATCTCTCCTCTATTCCTGTTTTCTGTGCCTAACTCCATTTTTTTTTCCCCAAATAGAAGGAGAACCCCGACATCTGTGAATTTTTATAAAACCTTTGAATTCTTGAACACTCACCCTTCCCTCACCTGTACGCTTCTGCAAATGCTGTTTCCTCTGCCTGGAACACTCTTTCTCTCTTTCTTTCCTGTTCTACATACAACCCTGATAACCCAAGAGAACATCCCATAGGATTCAGCTTAATAATCACTTCCTTCGGGAAATCTTTTGGAAACCTCCAAATTTGGTTTGAGGTCTCCCTCTATAATCTCATAGCACCCAGGACTCCCTCTATCAGAGGTGTAACAGTGAGATAAATACTATTTCCCTGTAGAAGCCCCACAGATTGTAAGATCTGCTAGGACAGAGGACCACGTCTGTCTCACTCACCGCTGTATTCCTAATGAATGTGTCCCAATCTGCCAAAGAAAGTACTCCCTTCTGTGTGGCTCAGATGCCCCCATGTTTACCTGGTAGATGTGAGTCTCACTAGTGGCGTCCACCGTTTCATGGAGCTTTGGCATGTACACTTTAATATCTTTCCCACCAAATGCGCGGCAGCACTCTGCAAGATCCTGACTGGCCTCAGGTGGCCCGTGGACAATGATCAACTGTCTCGGTTTCATCTGATTAATGATCTTTTTAATGGAGTCCCCGTCAGAGCGTCCTTCATAGTCTATGTAAGTAACTCTAGCTCTGTAAAGAGACGAGATTATTCAAGCTTACTTTTCTGAACCCCAAAAAACATAATAGGAAATATTTTATGATTTCATCACATCAAAATTAAAAACTTTTTTAACCGAAATAGACCATGGGCAACTCTTATAACACAATGGGAGAGGACATTTATTTGCATTGTCTAAAACCAACCAGATAATACCCAGAATATACAGTGAACCCATGCAAATAAAATCAGTAACAAAAAGGCAGCAACCCATGCAAATAAAATCAGTAACAAAAAGGCAGCAACCCCTAGAGAAAAATGCATGAAAGACATACACATGGACTTTATGGAAGCAAAAACAGAGAAGGTAAGCATTTGAAGAGATAATCAAACTCAATAATTAGCACAGTAAAACAAATTTAAATAGTAGTGATGCTTATTTTATACTGACAGGACCAGAAAACATTAAAGAGTTTTAGCTAATGCCAAATGGTGGTGAGAAAACAGGGATGAAGGAAGTCTCCTGGCTAGTGAAAATGTAAACAGGTATAGCCATTCTTGACAGAATTCTGTGATACTGTTAATATGCGTTATTTAGACCTTAGCTATAGCCAAGAATATATACTAAATGTTATCACTGGACAAGTAAACCACTCTACTCTCTAATGAGTTTTAAAAAATTCCAAAATGATGATTTACTGATGTTATTAACTGTACCAAATAGAAAAGGAAAAAAGGTTTCTAAACTACTTCTGATCAAAATAGTATTTTTAAGACATTAAGCCACTAGAGGTGGTTAAGTCAAGGAGTATATTTTATGAAGCAAGCACTTAGAAAAATTAAACCTGTGAATTGTGTAACATCACCTGCTACTAGACATACTAAAAAGGCCAAAAAGCATGTTTCTTCATATAAATGTACAATTTAATGTTTAATCCTCTCCTCACCACCAATTCCATTACTTTGGCGTTCAAACAGCATTAATGAAGAGAAAACACCACCATACTTCACAAGTCTTTACATGGAAGAAGAAGTTACATTTTAAAAGGACAAACTTATTAGAGGATAGTCTTGAAACAACTTACATAACTCAAGTACTTGAAATTTCATCTATTTTGAAAACGCAGTGAAAGTACTTACTTTATTTCGATAGACTCTGTCATGGAAATGCACTTAGTGGGCACATCAGACAAGTCCTGATCCATGGGTTCATCTCCATTGGTCAAGCCCGATTCTAACTTGCTTTTCTCTTCTTCAGTGGCTTGAAGTTCTGGCACTAAGAAATCCTCTGGTCTAAATAATAAGTCAAATTATAAATAGTAACGAGCAAGCTAATATTATATAGAACTAGTAGATGGCCTAATTTTTAGACTCCTCACGTATCAAAATTTAAATATACATTTGATGCAAAGCTAATGCAACTTCACGATATCCATCATCAGATGACTGCATGCATGTTCTCCATGACAACCAGGTACTCCTAAACGCATCCTGTGGGCTAGTGAGAGGCCCAGACAGACCATGAGAAGGGCTTAGCGGCCAGTCTAAGAGCTAGTACAACTTGGCCCTGCATTTGTTTCCATAATTCTTTTTCTCAGTTTCTGTGGTTTCCTTGCCAACTCCCAATTCTTAGAAATCTCAGACCACCTTTGATTTCCTTAAGACCCCCAGTTATTCCATACCTGCCCAAAGAAAGCAGATAACTCTCCATTTGCACATTACCAAGAAGACTAAGATACAAACCATTAGTTTTGTATCTTATGAAGTACAGCCTTCATCTTTATTTCAGCAAACTATTCACACATCTATCTGCCCATTTTTACTTATAATGTCAGAGAGAGCTGTACCTTAAAATTAAAAAACAAACCTTTTAAAAACTTGGTTTTCTCTAACCTCCTATCATGGCCTATGCCGCGCCCCAAATCCACTCACACTTCTCTCTGGGAATCCCAGCCTCTGTTACCCAACACCCAGATTGCTGCAGCAGCTTCTGAGCCCCCGGAGTCCAATATCTCCAACTGTAATCCACACATTAACAACAGCAGTAGCAACCACTTCAAGTGCAATTACTATGAGTCAGGTTCTATTCTAAGTGCCTTAGAAACACCACCTCATTTAATTCTTACCCTATTTCTCAGGTAAGGAAATTGCAGCTAAAGAGCACTGTCCATATATGCTAAACAGATCAGCAAACTAACCAATGCTATTTAGGTAGTTATTTTTCCTCTCTACTATTTTAGACGGCCAAGTAGAGAGTGGAATTTTCCTAATTAAATCGAAGAGTGACCTCAGTCCACTCTATGCTCAAGCTAGCATTATGAAAGTACAAAGAAAGTACAAGAGAGGAGCCGAACTGCTGGGGTAGCAAGAAGAAACAGGAGAGGTTTCCAGGAGTTTATGAGGCCAGTTCCCACCTGGGGTGGGAAGGGGGAACAAGTCAGAGGGAAGAACACAGTCCAAGGCACAGCGTGGAAAAGCTGAGCAGGAGGAAACCGAGAAGGCCGGCACCACCAGAGTGTTGAACGCACATGACGTGACAGAAGACTACAGAAACGTAGCTGAGAAAGAGGGAAGCAGGGTGTGAGAGACACCCTGTGCTGTGCTACGACATCTGACGTTTACCTGAAAGGACAGGAACCCTCAAGATCTTTAGACAGGATAGCAGTGTTTTTGAATTTGAGATTAGAACATGTGATTTCAGCGGAGGTTCTAATAGTGGGTAGAGAGTTTACAGATTTTTCCATGGTTCCGTTCACGCTATATCTCATAGTCCTCTTGTAACCCATTTCCCAAACTTAACATAATCCCCATCAAGGCTCCTCCTGTCCTATGTCCTTCTCCAATGCACGGCCCTTATCTCTTTTTAAGTGGGAAAGAAAGTCCTGATCATCTTTTTAAACCTTTCACATACCTACATAATAAAACGACCAGCTTTCGGGCCGGCCAAGTGGCGCGATGGTTAAGCGCTGGCTTGGGAAGCCAGCGGCCCCGGTTCGGGTCCCACTTATGAGGGCCAGTGACACTGCCCTCAAAAAACAAAACAAAACAAACGACCAGCTTTCCTTTAATATTACTTGTCTAGATGTTCCTCATTCTGTCAAGTTTTACGGTCAAACTACAAGTCTCCTACATCCTTCAAGTTGAGGCCTTCAGAAACTAAAAACTACATGATGACCAGAAAGACCAAATGCACTGCGCTCACGATAACACTCTCAATACCTCCAATCTGTGAGAAAGAAAAGCTTGTTATGCTCACGTACTTGATAATTTCTCCATATTCGTCCCATTTAATTCTTTCTTCTGGGGCAGGAAACATAGGATAGGACTTTTTGGCCTGTTTGAAGAAACTTCCTTTACGACTGCCTTCGCCTTTCATCATCAGGTCGTGCTTGGTCTTATGAGCCGACGGCTGATCAATATCTTCCTCAACATCACTCTCATCACTGGAATCTATATCGGCCCTGGGATGATTTGGGGACAGGCAAAGGTCACAAAGTCCCCAAAAGATTTTGAATTCATGTTTATAAAATTATTTTTGAATACTGAATATTAATTAAATTATGAAATAATTACCAATATTAATGGGTTGATATTTTATAAGACATACCATTAATCGCCAGTTAATAAATACATGTTAATGTTAGCACTGAAAGAATTTGGTATTCTGGCATCATTTGCTAGGTATAACAAAAGTAATGAAGTTAAAAGAGAAGTTAATATTTTCACTGAAACATTTTGTCTCAGAAATCAATTCTACTCCAATTATAATCTGTCTGAAAATAACTTACTCTTTTGACTGCTCAAGTTTTTTAGCAGCTTCTTTCTTTAATTTCTCTTTTTCCAAGTATTCTTCAAGTTCTTTCCCTTCAAGCTTCACACGTTTCCTTAACTAAAGAAAAACAGCAGATGAAATAAAACATCAATATTAGGGGCTTAAAGAAGTGGGGTATGACATATGTCACATCTCTAAAATTATTCATCGTCTTTTAAATTTTCCTCTGCAATTATTCAAGTTTCCATTACGTGTACTTACCAATTCCAGTTACAATAGATTAGGACTAAAATTGAGCTGTCACATTTCTAGGACAGGTTTAATATAAATCAAACTGGTTAAAAAATCACCAATCAGAAAAAATACAGATAAATATTTTTATAATTTGGTGTAGGTGAGGCCTACACATGACATAAAACCCAAAAGCCTAAAGAAAAAGATAAATAAATATGGCAAAATGAGAAAAAAAATTGCCTTGACTTTTTAAATCTCGTAAAATTAAAAGAAACTGAAAAAATATTTGAAGCACTATATGGTTATCAGAAGCTACTTTTTCCTAAGACCTCTTCTAAATCAGTTAAGAAAAAGATGATCAACACATCAAAAAGGACTAATAAACACACACACACACACACACACACACGGTGCAAAAAAAAGGATACACATTTTAAGAAAGGAAAAAGCTGTATTAAAATCGTAATACTCAATATATACCAAAAACAAAAGATGAATACAAGTCACGTTTGACTTCTGCAATTATCAGAGGTGCTCAGTGTGGTTACCATCAGTGTAATTTTAATACAGTTTTTTCCCTCTTAAAATGTGTATACATTTTTTTGACACCCTCTCTGTATGTGTATAATATATAATTATACAATTATATATTGTATAATATATAAAACTATATAATATTATATATTATATATATAAACATATAAAAGCACTTTACAAAATAAGAAAAACAAATAATAGCCATGAAGACATGTTTAATTCATTAATGATTTTTGAAAAATGCAGAATTTTAAAAATGTAAAGCCATTTTTTAATCTATGAGGTTGGGAACACTAACTATATGGGGAAACAGTACCTTCATACACTGTCTATGAGAAAATTAGCACAACTGTGTTAGAAGGCGATTTGCCAACATCGGAGAGTAAAAATGCGCTTGTCATTTAACACAGCATTTCTACTTGTACGAATTTATCCTACTGAAACAATCACACAAACATGAAAAAAGTACACTGAAGCAATGTCTGTAATAATAAAAAACTGTACAAAACTTTAAAAATCCATCAACACAAAATGGTTAAATCAGTAGTTCTCAAACTTTATGATATCGGGATTGCCTTGGACTCTTAAAAATTACTGAGAACCCCAAAAACCTTTTGTTTTTAATATTTTTAAATTAAAATATAATTGGGTCCGCCAAGTGACTCAGTTGGTTAAGAGCACAAACTCTGGGCAACAGGGTCGCCAGTTCAATTCCCACATGGGCCAGTGAGCTACACCCAAGCTGAGCTGCCACTGAGCTGCCAACAGGTGGCAGGATGGTGAGAGTATGTGCTCCTAACAAGGTTGCAGGGTTCAACTCCTACATGAGATAGTGGGCTACGCCCACCTGCAACTAAGATTGAACACAGCATCTTGAGCTGAGCAGCCCTGAGCTGCTGAAGGGCGGCCAGATGGCGACTGGACTTGGAGCTGAGCTAGCTGCACCCTCCACAACCAAGACTGAAGGACAACAACTTGGCTGTTCACCTTCCCCAACTCCCCAACACTGTTCCCCTTCCCCAATTCCCCAATAAAATCTTAAAAAAAAAAAAAATTAAAGAAATAATAATTCACATGTAACATTTTATTAATTTAGGTGTACAGGGCTTCTGTTTTTTTGGTTATATTTATCAATATTTACCATATTAGAAATTAAAACTGAAAAAATTTTAAATATATGTTCATTAAAAAATAATAAAACCATTACATGTTAATATTAACAGCATATTTTTACAAAAAGTAATTATATTTTCCAAAGCAAACAAAAATTGGCAGGAAATATTATATTATTTTACATTTTTGCAAATCTTTTTAAATGTCTAGCTCAATAGGAGACAGCTGGATTTCCACATCTGTTTCTGCATTCAACCTCTTGCAATACGGTGGTTTTGTTAAAGTATATGAAGAAAATCCAGTCTCCAACAGATGTATAATTGGAAAAGCAAGAATATTTAAATATGAATATTCTTCTGAATAATTCTCTTTATGAATATTCTTCTTGGTATTACATTAAAATTGAAAAAGTGGTAGTTTCTTAAAGGTTAGTTGTCATGTGGAATCTGAAACCATACCAATAACTTTTCGTAATCTGTTATATGAAAAGGTATTGATTTATCTTGCACTTTGAATGATTCTATTTTTTTTTTTTTTTTTGCTGAACCATCCTGCCACCTGTTGGCAGCTCAACGGCAACTCAGCTCGGGTTGGCCTCGAACCGCTGTTGCTCAGAGCTCAGCTTGCACTCTTGAGCGAGCTCTTAACCAACTGAGCCATTCGGCCGGCCCTTTATCTTGCACTTTGAATGGATCTTTTATTCATGCTCAATTTTGTAACATAATGCATTGGTTATATGGAAAATATTGGTTCACCAAGGTACACAGATCTTACAAATGTTGACAATATTTGAAAAATCACATTTGCAAATATCACGTCCAATCTCATCAGAAAAATCTTTTATGTTCAAGCAGTCAATCTCACAGTGATGGGTATAAGTATTCTACCATTCTAATTGTCACTTGAAAGTTTGAACTTTATCAAATTTAAGCAATAAATGCTATCAATTATTTTCCTTAAAGTGACCAGCTCAATTTATTCATTTTGGAGAAAATATCTGCTAATTATCTAAGTCTGAATAACCAGGTCATTATTTCAAGTAAAAATGGTGTTCCAAGAAAAAAGTGGCTAGTTCCATTCATAGCTCAAACACTTATACAAGCGGTTTTCTTTGAGACAACCATCATACTTTAGTATGCAACACAAGTGCTTTATACATACTTACTTCCCATCTTGTCACCCAGACTATTAAAGAAATCTTTTACTAAAGAATTTAGTAAAATTATTAACTTTTACTGCTTCACCAAGGACATTCATAAGTGAAACTGACTTTTTTTTAACAAGTTTGTGGAAATAGAAGAAAGCAGTGATTACGAGTCCAGTTTCGTGCCACTGCCTTGATTTATGCTAAGGTACCAGCCCTTTACCTACTATTGCTTTTACTCGTCAGTGTAATAAATGTAGGAACAGTGAAAAGACAAATAATACCTTAATATTATTATGAAAAATAATTTTAGCCTTGTGGACTCACTGAAAGGGTCTCAGGGACACACTCCCCCCAGGGGTCCTCACACCATATCTTTGAGAACTACTGTATTAAATAATGACAGTACATGTATACAATGTATTATAAAATTATTTAAAAGGATCATTTATTTAAAAACATTTGAGGGCTGGCCGAGTGGCACAGTGGTTGAGCGCTGGCTTGGGAGGCCAGCGGCCCCGGTTCAAGTCCCGCATGTGAGGGCCAGTGACACCACCCTCAAAAAAAAAAAAAAAAAAGAAGGCAGATAAAAACATTTGAATGTTTATAATATACCAGGTAATATATGAGGTAAATCTGTATCTATTTACATTGTTCAAGATTCAAATGAAAACAGCTGGTTTCAGAATATGTGGATAATTTGGTCCAATTTCATTTTTAAACAAGCATACAGATATGGTAGTGAATAGGAAAAAACTGAGGACATAGATGCTTCAAAAACGTCAACAGTCATAAAAACTAAATGCAATGTGTAATCCTGGATGGGATCCTGAACACAAAAGGAAAAGGTAGCTAGAGAGGATCCTGTGGGGCACTCAGCAAAAGGTGACAGGGTCGGTGGGTGAATGGGCAGCATGGTATTGATGCTTATTTCCTTAAGTCAATGGATTATTATGGCTTTGCAGGAGAACATTAAGACGGTATAAAAGTAAAAATAGAGAAACCAGTTAGGAAACTACTCCACAGTCCAGCAAGACCATTAAGATGGGCAGGGTGCTGGCAGGGACGATGGTAGTGGGAGAAAGGATAGAAGTGGGGCTGGAGAAAGGTAGACAGGCCATATCTGGAGGTTGAGCCAATAGGACTTGCTGCTAGATTATGGGTGTTGAGAGAAAAGTAAGGAATTGAAAGTAAGTTTTAATAATTGTGCATTAGAAGTCAGATAGAGGTTACCTTGGAAAGGACAGGGAAGACCAGAAAGGGGGCACCTGGGGTACGGGTAGTATTCTATTTCTTGATCTAGATGCAGGCTAGACAAGTGGGTTCAGTTTGTGAAAAGTCATCACAGTGTATGCTTATAATATGCACACTTTTCAGTATATATTATACGTCAATGAACATTTTTTTTTTTAATTTCTACATTTTTGGCTTGAGTCAATATGTGGAACATGATGAGGAAGACCAAAAGAAAAGCAAGTTTGGGAGCAGGAGAGGAGACACAGTAAAAATTGTTTTGGACATGACCAAGTAGAGGAAAAAGTGATATAAAATGGACAGAAAAGGGAGACCTACAGAAGAAACAAGGGAACAAGGTAAGAATGGAAAGACTCCTGAGCGTGAGTACTGCCTATGAAAAAATCCAAAACCTAATTATTTCAAGTTTCAGCTCTACATATTGTTTTCCTTTTTTTCAAACTTAAACCATTTTTAATATTCTCTTTTTAATGCCTCAAATGGCATATTAGCCTTAGCTGAATTTCTAGTAATTAATATTGCCTAATATAGTATTTCATATCTGATGAAACTGTTTCAAGTAGTTCTGAGTTCCTTTAACTTTCTAAGCTATTAAATAACCCAAAAGACAGCATTTTACTTTGGTATGCTTGCTCGGGATCATTCCTCAACAAGTCTACATTTATAGTGAATGCAGATCAGATTTTAGTTACAATTACTATGCCTTTTTTTTTTTAAATTAGCTTTAGGTGTACAACACAGTGCAATAGTTATACTTTTTACCCCTCAAAGTGACAACCCTATTATGCTTTTTTAAAGGCCAGTTAATAACATACCCTTACTACTCAGCTTTTAACAAACTAAACATTCCTTAAAACGACTGCTGTGAAGACAGAATGAAAAGCAGTCATCTAAAACTTTGCACAACCCTGGGACTTATCAACCCACTCAGCGTCAAGTGCTATAAACTTTAAGTTAATGAAACTAGTTTTGGAAAAATTGGTAGATTTGATGGGTTGGTTATCAGCAAAATGACCAGGCATCTTGACCAGTTGACTAATTGTCTTGCTCCTATAACATGAGACAAGGCAGAAATGCAAACGCAGGAACAGGTCAGGCACTCAGTAGTGAGGAGACGAGGGAATTCCGGTCTGACGGCTCCCACTTCTCAGTTAAATCGGAACCGAGGTCACGTGCTATGGGTGACGACTGAGATGGAGTTGTAGGGTTTTTGAGAAGAAAGAAGGTATGAAATTGTCTTACTGGAGAGTGCAAAAATGAATAGCCCATAGAATGTTGCGTGCCAGTGTTGGGTGCCTTCTGAGGTGTGAGGTCATGAAGATGAAGGAAAACCTGTCCACACAGTAGTGTGTTCAACTCCTGCAACATAAAGTTGCTTGGGTATAGGCTCGAACTAAGCAAATGGTTTGACTGAAGTCAAGGCTTTGCCAGCTGAGTACAATAACAAAAAGAGGGGTAAGAGAGTGGAAGGCATTTGCAAAATGGTGATGGAACATGGACTCAAACCTGGGGGGAAGATGGACAGCAGAAGTGGTGAGATTCATGAACTGAGTCCCAGTGGGACCACAGAGCTGCTGGCATGGCAGTAATAGAGAAAGCTGGCTATAAGATGCTTGGGATGCTTGGGGTAGAGATGTGGAGACTGTTTAGTCACAAGGTTGAGGGCATGACCATGGGAGTGGACAGCACCATCGTGGGAAGGGATGCTGAAGTGGACTGGAGAAACTCACTGAGAAATAAAGGGTCAAGAAACTACGAGGGCCAAGGAGCTGGATAGATATGAATGCTAACATCATCAAGAACGGAGTCTAGAGTACAAGTGGACAGGAAGGCTGTCCAAAGTCACTAATGAATGACAGAGACTGACCAAGAGATCGGTAAATGTCAGGAACAAGGAGGGGTTCGCGTATTGTCAAGTCTGACGCATGAACTACATACAGAGAGGGAAGAGAAATGGCTTCAAAGCTGCAAAACAGACCAAGAACATCTACCCCACCCAAAGTACAGGAAACGTGAAAGAGGAAAAAAAGAGCATCTCCCCGAGAGGACTACAGGAAAGAGTGTCATTAGGAAACAGCAGGATTCCAATTATGGAACAGAGAGACTGAGGTGATGGTGTCCTGTGTACCATCTGGGTGTGGTTCCGGGCACCATGGAAGCGCTCAAGGATGAGAATTCCCAATTATAGTGCTCTGGAATTTGTGCTATTAAAGTTCTCCACTGTGATTCTGATAAAAACCCTGAAACTGTTTTGAGTTTTCGCTTTGGTCACTGATTTTTACACATCATGCACACTGTATCCCCAAAACAGTGTTAAGATAAAATTCACATGCAAGCACTTACCTCTATTTCTGTAACTTTTTCAGAAGGATTATCAATTAGGAAACGTGCTAAAGTCCCAGGAGTAGTTCTGTAAGTTAGAATGATGGAGTTTTTAGGGTCCTGACACCACTGGATGAAGAGATCCCTGGAAAATCCGCATTCCAGGTCAGGTTGGCTGGCAAGTACCACTTTCGGGCTAGGCACTCGGGCCAAGTCAGAAAGACCATGACACAAAGAGAGGTGGCGAAACTGAAACGGGTTATTTCTTTTGTCTTCAAAACATCTCATCAGTTTATCACTCATCCATTCTACCTAACATGGGGGGAAAGATGTTATATTATAACTTCAGTGTATTTTACAACAGTCCACAGAGTTCAAGTTCTATCTTAAGGCTTCCCCAACCCACCCTGCCCCCTCAACCCCTGGTTGCTTAAATTTGTACCATTTTGACAAGCAGCTTATTTTCTGCTTCTGTTCCCCAGTGTCCTAAAAATCATCCCTAAAAATCAAATTTTGCATTATGTTTCACTTATAAGTTACTTTAAATCTATTGAGAAGGCTGTGTGTAAGTTCTAAATGAATATCTTACCCCAGAGATTGCTATTTCAAGGACTAGAGCTTATTCACAAGGAAGAGAAAAATCAATTCTAACATTTATATCCTATATGGTTGGTTCAATTTTTGTCTCCATTTTACAGATTGTGGTTCTAAGTGTTAGAAGAGAAGCAACTTGTCCAATCTGTAAAATGGGAGAAAAAAACAGAACCTACTTCATAGGGTATGTAAAGATTAAATGACATAATACACATAAAGCACAAAGAACAGTAAGTGATGGCTGGCCGAGTGACACAGTTGGTTAAAAGTTAGCTTAAGAGTGCGAGCTCTGAGCAACAGGGCCGCCGGTTCGATTCCCACATTGGCCAGTGACGCTACGCCCAAGCTGAGCTGTTGTTGAGCTGCCAACAGGTGGCAGGATGGCTCAGCTGGTGAGAACACATGCTCCTAACAACAAGGCTGCCTGTTCGATGGTGGGCTAAGCCTGCCTGTAACTAAGACTGAACTCAGCAGCTTGAGCTGAGCTGTGGCCTGGATGGCTCAGTGGATAGAGCATGGGCTCTTAACAACAAGGCGGCTGGTTCAACTCCCACATGGGATGGTGGCTACACCCACCCACAACTAAGACTGAACTCAGCACCTTGAGCTTAGAGGCCACGAGCTGCCGCGCCCTCCACAACTAAGACTGAAGAACAACAATTTGGCTGGTCCCCCTCCCCAATTCCCCAATTTAAAAAAAAAGAACAGTAAGTAGTTAATGATTAGCTTTTTTATCTATCGTCATTATCATGATCATCACCATCATCATCAACCTCTTCAACAGAGAAAAAAAACCCAAAGGGCCATTCTGACATTCTCTTCGATAAGCCCAAGCTCTGTAGCAAACTTATTACAACCGGTAACGTGATAAACAAACCTGGGACTTGGAAAACTCCACCACATTGTAACTGACATTATTCAGAAGTGCCAGTGAGTAAACACCCAATCCTGCATCTTTAGTTCTCCAAATCTGATCCAGGAGTTGGGCAAGTTCCAGAACCCTGCCTGCAGTGTCCACTGCTATTAAGACATTTCCATCACCACGAAGTGTTTCCAGGACATTTGCTAAAAAACAAGAATGTAAAATCCCTATAGAACATAACAGTATTTTGCTACAAAATTGAAAGTAACTTTATTTCCATGTTTTTACTATAAAAACTATCACTTACAAATAAGCAATTACTAGGCCAGGTACAAAATAAAAGAATTTCATTCAGGCTATTGCAAATGCTTTTTATTCTGTGAATATATCTTTCCAGGAGTAAAAAACAATGCCATTAACTCTCAATTTTGTTCACTGAAAAATTATAAATCAATGGTTTGTTTCCAACTCTTTTCAATCACATACATAAAGAAAGTGGTATTTGTATAGAACACTGGGAAAATTGAGTGAGTAGGACAAATGCAACCAGCCTGGAGTTTCCAGTTTACTCTAGTGTCACCTGTCCACACCGATGGCCTTCATTGTAATTCCCAAATTCTCTCACTCTCTCTCTCTCTCTCTCTCACACACACACACACACACACGTACTTTATATTAATACATACGTATTTTAAATGTATGTATGCCTGTAAAATATCAACCAGGGCTACTACATTAGAATGTAAAACACCCCACACTAAAATCAATGAATTACTGACACCCTCGTTTGTCTCCTTTATTCACTTCTCTTTTAGAGTATGTTTTTCTAATAGAGTTATGAGATTTTTATATATTTTGGCATTCCCTAGACACATACCAGTGTGTCCCAGGGAGAGGCAGCTATGTGCTGAATGGCAGAGAGAAGCCAATCTTTATGCCTATCCCACAAAAGTTCAATTCAAACCAACTAGAGCATCTTTTTGTACAAAATATGGATATGGTCACATAACTATTTTTTCAGAAATAGTAGACTTAGCCAATCTCTTATGAGAAGAAGAGTGTCACCCAAACCAAATGACAGTGACTCAGACTGCCATGCACTTCCACAGCTCTTTAAAAAGGACCTTACGTAACACATACTCAGAAGCTGCTCATCTCTCTGCTTTCTCCTCGGCTGCACATACGTGGCATTGAATGAATCTGTGATGAGGAGGGAGGGTCTGCTTAGCATTTCCAGGGAACATCCATTTAAGTGGCTGTCACAAAGTTGACAAAGAGAAATATTTTATATCACTTCAAATAAACAATAGCTTACCTAACCTAAAAAATAAGCAACTTGTTTTTATAAGGTAATTTCTTTCTCTAAATATAAAAGTATATATACATGCTCAGACAAAATCTGGTAAATTCAAATACAAACAAGACAGAAATTAAGATCTCCCAGAGTACCATCATTCAGATATAATTGATATAATATGCTGCGTGTCCAAAATGAAGTATTTAAAATTAAACTATGTGTCTCCTTTTAAAGGAAGTCTGACTTTATTTTTTATTTTTTGGAAGTCTGACTTTAAATATATTTACATTAGATGATAACTACTGACTTTACAAAAAACAAACCAAAAAACAAAAAACCACTAACTTCCTTTAAATAGCAGGTCAGTGTCACATAAAATGTAGTTTGATGCACAAAAATTAATCTCCTTTGCAGCATCTCCAGGGAGATATCTGTTTTACAGAGTGGATACTAACATGTAAATTTCAAATATATCTTTTATCTTTGATATCATAATTTTCCCTTACAATGCAAATAATTAAGTAATTTTGAAAACATTCACTATTTGGTGCTTTTAAATTGCTTTAGATTTCTGGTTTAAAAACTTTTCCCTCGAAAGTATAAAAGAACACCAATTAGCTTTCCTTTTGCTGTACCTACATCTCCCTCTTGTGGTTGAAGTCAACGGCATAAACAATTTCTTCTTCTCCATCTTTGACGATTTTCCATATTGTTCCACCGATCATATGACCAGCTGGCAGAGGTGTGATAGACAAGCCATGGCCTTTTCCTGTGTCAACAAGATAATGAGAATACTCAGCTTTTTTTTACGACTGTAAAGAAGGGTTAGTTATTGGTATGCTATTTTTAATAGGTAATATATACAATAATACAAAATTCAAAAGTAAAGAGGCATACAGTGAAATGCAAGTCTTACTCTCCTGCCCCCCAGCTACTCCATTCCCTCATGGAGGCAAACACTCTTGTCATTTTATGACGTATGCTTGAAGGCATATCTGTGCTTATGAATAGGAGGCTAGAGATTGGACTCAAAATTAGTATTACTATTAAATTACTTAGTATGGACTAATAGTATTAGTTTTTAATATTCATATCGCACACACAATTATCAAGTGTTCCCATTTTTGCTAACTATTCAAATCTCATTACAGTAAAGAATTTATCCTATGGAAAAATTAAGTACAAGCAAAACTGATGAGACCACTGTTACTTCCTGGCTAAATTGTCCGATTCCAATGTTGCACCATTTTTTCAATGCCAGGGCTCACATCTGAAAATCTTTAATACAGTTCTCTTTGTAGATAATGAATACATACCTAATACATGACTTTCTGACCTAATTAAATAATAAACATTTTAATGGTTGGTGCTAGAATTCAGTCATTTTCTCCTCTGTGCTGCCAAGGCACTTCATTTACTTCAGGCACTGCATTTAGTCATCTGAGCTACTTTATCTCCCCAGCGTAACTGTGGGCTCCCAGGAGGACACATCACCTTTGTGCGTTATACACAGTAAATACAAATAAGCCTTTCCCAGGTTAAATGGGGAAAGGCCAGAGCTGTTAACATTTTGTTAGTACTTCGTCTGGAATAAAAAGATTTGGGGGACGTTCAGAGTTTTTTTATCCAAAAACTGCTAATTTTTTTATTCCTCAGACCATAGCGCCTAAAATTTTTACTATAAATTCGCCTTGTATTTTTCAGTAGATTAAACCCCATTAGTCCAATTATTTACAACTGGAAACATTTTTTACCTTTCAAATTCACAATCTGAGAGAATTTTAACTGCTGTATTTTATCAAAGGCTGCATCCACATCATCTAAGGTAAAGAGTGTAAAATCTTCTGTATTGTGTCGAGACTAAAAGAATAACACAAGTAAAGGTTAAAAACGATCACTGCAGAAGTGTTAAAAATGCTTTTAATTGCTCCAATTACCTGATAAAGGTCATACATGAACATCTGTCCCATTTTATAAACAGGAATGGTTGCATAGATAGCACAGTTCAGACCCAACTTTCCGACGGCGTATGGGAGGGCACCGAGGTGGAGGGGGTCCGGGTGAGACAACAGTACGGCATCGATCTGGTGAACGTGCCTAGGAGAACACAAGTGAAGTGACTGTTTCTCAAATCTTGTTTTAAGGGTAGAGGCAGGGTATGCAAAACTAACTCACCCATCTGGGTCCTCTCAGTATTCTGAAGACTATGCTGGGGTAAAAGAGCAAAGCTAAGAGCTGAAAAGTAGGATACCTACGAATTTCAATTATTACCACCCCTGTCCTGCACATATATCAAAATTATGGTGTAAGCTGCACATAAATACACAGTGCATAGCCACATTTAAAAAAGAAAAGTAAAAGAAAGTGGAACAGTAGTCACCACATGCAAGCTGATTTCAAATGGCAACTTTTTATACTATTAAATAATATAAATGGAACTCAGCTGAGAATTTCAGAAATTAAGGTGATGATATTTAAATGGCCACATATTTATTATGGATTTTTGCCCCAGCTTTTTATCATGGTTGACTGACAGCACATTCATTATAGTAAAACTTCAATTAGCACTGAAGTTTTCAAAGCATATGCTTCTCATTGATAAAAGAAATTTAACGAGAAAAAAATTTTTTTGCTAAAAGCTCTAGGTTTTTAAAATGTTTAAGTCCTCTTTCCTTCCAGAAATACTGCAAATATAACTGAATTTTTCTTTGATGGGTTAGTATCCTTTTGTGTCTCATGCATTATTCTGAGCATCAATTCTCAATGTGTAGCACCCAAAGATACAAAAAGTAAGCTAATGTGCTCTGACTACAGAACTTCCACATGGGAGGTTTTTCCTCTCTTCAAATTCTTATAAACTTCATCTTGCTCTTTTTTAAAATTAGTGTGCAAGAATTTCTACTGAGATCTATCAGCCAAATAACACTGTACGATTTTGCCGAATGTCAAATAACACAACTTATAAGTCAATCAAACTTTACAAGTAAGAACAGTCACTATTTGGCTCTTTGGCATAAAGAAAACTAAGTCTTTTACTATAAACTAAATTAGAGCCAAAAAGCAAACATAGTGTAACATGAAAATCGTAGTACAGTGTAGAAAAGAGAAGTTGATTTACTGAAACTCTAGAAATATTAAAAGTAACTTACTTCCTCAGGGAATCTATAATATCCATAGAGAAGTGCTCATCCCAGCCACAGTCCAATAAAAATCGAAACTCGTCGACTTGGAGAAGATAACAAAGAGCAGACTCTTCTTGAACCCCAGAGAGGGTAGTTAGTTTGATTATAGATGTCATTTTTTTGGTCCAATAACAACAATCTAAAAGGTTCTTTCAAAAGAAATAAAAATATCATTAAGCATAAAAGTACAGACTAACACAAATAGACAAATTAAAATTGTATTAGTATCAAATTTCTAAGTGGGCAGAAATTCCATAAACATGGAAAGCAAACATTTTAAAGACCCGTTTCCATCAGTGCCAAGTGTACAAGTGCAAGCACAATCTTGTTTATAGTCTGTGGCTTCTCACTGTGCTTTGATGAAAATAGTGGACTTTGGAATCAGACAGATCCAGATTTGCATCTACTCCTCTGTGGTTCCAGGCAAGTTAACCTTTCCTCACCCATGTATCCCAGTCTATAAAACGTGAGTATTAATATATACATCAAAAGGGTATTGTGTGGGAAGCCGACAGCCCCCCAGTGTCTGACAAGGCCACATTGCCCTGCTCAGCACTGGATATTAGGGATGCTGCCTTATGGTTGGTCATGTAATATCTCCTGCCTCTAAGAACCCATGTGCCTTTCCTCCTACAGGAGACGATATACTCACTGCATTTATGGCAAGTTCCTGTATACCCCAATGAGCTAACTACGCAGCCAAAGACGGGTAAGATCTCCTAAACGAGGGGAGACAACCTAAGCCAGGCGGTAGTTCCGTGGGGAACCCCTAAATTGAGATATTGGGGACTCAAGCCCCTTTGGAAACTGAGGCATAGGCCTTTGGCCACATAGGCCTAAAAAAGCCAGTCTGTGAGAAACAGACAGCCTCTGTGAGAAACTGGTGCTATCGTTCGTCCTTGCCTGTGCAGCTGTGAAAGGTTTCCTTGGAGACCAGGAGACCAAGGTCTCTCGGCCATGAAAGTTCTGATAAGAGGCAACTTACTGACCATAAGTTATTTTAATTAACAGCCCTGTTTTAACTCTTTGTTCTGTATATTGCTAGCAACAGATACTGAGAAACAGATGTTACCCTCTATTACAAAAACATGCAGCTCTTTGTAAGATAGGAAAAGTTTGAAACTCCTTTTGCTACTAAGTATTATAATCACATAAAAATAGTTTCTTGCCTAAACTCTTGACAATAGTTCAAGTATATGCCCTGTAAGGTAGCCATGGTAACCACTTTTTAGATGATAACTAAAATCCTTGAACAGGCCACAGTGTACCCTGGAAAGATACAATTACAAAAAAGTAAAAGTTCTGAGTAAGGGAAAACATCATGGTCATGTGAAACGTAACTTGTAATTAAGATAATAGTCAAAAGCCCCTATAAAAGGAGCTAGGCTTTAACAATAAGGTGTGACACTTCTGAGAACCTCTTTCCGGTGTCTCCACCTTTTTTCTGCCTTTACTGTAATAAAGATTTTCTGTCTTTCGTATCGCCGACTCCGTGTCCACCTTCTTGAGCCCTGGTCAGCGGGGGCTGGCCCCCCGCAGTATTGGGATGCCTACTACATACATTTCAAGAAGCTATAATGTGAACACATCTGGGCCTAGAACTAGAATTGTGTGATATTAAACAGATGTTATAAAAATATTTACTAACAAAATACAGCTCCACAGAAACATTCCAGATCTAATCTCCTTAAAATAAATTAGCCTTTCCTGGCTAACGATGCAAGCAGGAGAGGTCACTGCATTCCTAAGGATCTATCTCATCCGCCCAAGGTCATATCAACAAACTCAGGTAAGCTGTCCACCTGTCCGGGGGCTAATCACACTACATCTCCCATCTTGTCCTCCTCAGCCACAGCCACAACTCCGAGACTCCTAGTTATCCATTGTCACCGAAGTGTACATCTCCTAGTCGACACAACCACCTACCTCTTCTCCCTCCCAAGTCCTTCCAGGTCACCCCCTGAAACTATGATTACAGCCACCTGTTACTTCAACCTCTTCTCCAGGAGTTCTCTTCACCTGTTTATTTTCAGAGATCTGGCTGTTCTCAAATGCTGCTGTTTCTTCTGCAGTCTTCTCAAGAGGCTTTTTCTCCTGTACTTCCTGTACCTCAAAAGCAGGAAGTATAGGCTCCTTGTTTCTGCTGCAGCTTCCAAACTATGTCTTCTCCTTCAAAGAGTCCAGTCCCATTAAAGCTCATGCCA
Organism: Aselliscus stoliczkanus; assembly: GCA_033961575.1. Taxonomy (NCBI): domain Eukaryota; kingdom Metazoa; phylum Chordata; class Mammalia; order Chiroptera; family Hipposideridae; genus Aselliscus; species Aselliscus stoliczkanus. Next base: position 151,286,234 of record CM066732.1, on the reverse strand, counting down.
CCCAGTCAGTTCACCACGAGCCAGCCTTCCTTCCTCCCCATTGCTGCTATTAATCTGACCTCACTCACTGAGAACTTGAGTTCTGACTCAGTCTTCCTCAGCAACTTCAATATTGACCTCTTAGCTCCTTGACTTTCTCAACCAGTCATCTTCATTTCACCACAGCTATACCATCATTACCAGTAAGCTGCACCACTTTCAGAATTTCACCTTCAAGTCTCTCCCTCTCACTGCCAGCTCACTTACTCTAGTAGTATTCTCATTGCAGAAATCCTTTGGCCTCACTGGTATCTGTAGTTCACTGATGGCTTTTTCACTACCCTCTGGTCTCCATTCATGCCCTTACTGTGGATCTGTGACCCATCGTGACTATTTTGCAAACACTCTCAGGCATCTCACTGGTATAGGCTTCTTTGTGCTAGCCTAACAAAACCCCAATCCTAGCTGACTCATCATTCACTTTGTCTATTCCGGTGGCTGAACATTGATGGGGAAGAATAAGGGGAAAAATCACACAATTGTGTTGTTTGCTCTTTAAATTCTTGGCCAAAGACTGCAAACAGGCACTCAGTACTGCCTACCAGTCCCATTTTTCTTAGTAGGCTGACTTTCCATGCCTGAGACTATTATTTCCCATCGCTTCTCTGTTCAAGCATCATCGCCCCTCCCTCTACCCTGCTCTTGGTTCATAACCTCACCTCATTCTTCAATTAGCAAATAAAAATAGACACAACTCCTCATTTTCCAAATAGTACATCTGTTAACCTATCGGCATGTATACTGTGTCTGCAGCATATGGAATAATCAGCCTGCTCTCATCCGAGGCCAGTTCCTGTGAGCTCTGGATCCCCGACTCGGCAGAGACGGTCATGCCCTCTCTCCACTGCATCATCCATGTATCACCGATGGACCACTCCTATTAGCAAACAAGAGACTCCAGAATCTCCCAACTTAAAAGAACCCCCTCTTAATCCTACAATTCCCTGCAACCACTTCATCATTTCTATGCTCCCCTCTCAGAACAAATTTTCAGAATACTTGTCCATCAGTGTGTCTCCACCTTCCCATTCACACCCCATATCACTAGAAATGCTTTCATCAAGTTCACTGACAAACCTCTATATGACTTAAGGCAGTGGACATTTCTTTGACCTCAACTTACTGGAAGTTTTATTGTAGCATTCAATAAAATTAACTGCTCCATCCTCCTTGAAACACCTTCTTCTCTCAGTCAGTCAAACCCTCTCCTTGTCTTCCTTGTATCTAACGGCCAGCCCTCAGTGTCCTTTGCTCATTTCGCCTTCTCTCCTCAGCTTCTAAATGCAGCAGTGAGGTTCAGCAGGACACCTTTCTTTTTTCCCTTTAGGTAATCTCACCCAGTCCCATAGCTTTTCATATCATCTGGTCTCTGATGGCATCATCCTTGATTCCTTTGTTTTCTACATCTATCTAACCCATCAGTAAATCCTGCATTGTTACCTCCAATGTATTTCTAGAATTTCTTTCTATATCCACTGTCACCAAGATATCTGAACAGTTTGGATGAGGTGTAATCAAGCAGTACGGTGAATATTTAAATAAAAAAAATATTATTACAAAAGTAAAAGACACATTGCCATTAATCCCCCTCAAAATACTCCCCCTCACTTTGAACACACTTATCCAATCATTCTTGCCACTTTCTGAAGCAGTTCTGGAAGGCCTCTTTCATGAGTGTCTTCAATTGCACTGCGGTGGCTGCCCCGATGTCCTGAATCATTTTGACTTTGGAGAGGAGCCAGAAGTCGTACAGTGCCAGATCCGGTGAATAAGGTGGATGAGGACACACCATAATGTTTTTATTTAACAGAAATTGCCATACCAGAAGCGATGTGTGACATGGAACATTGTCATGATGGAGAATGATTTACGGCACACTTTATTTTTTGTTTATTTATTTATTTATTTATTTATTTATTTATTTATTTATTTATTTATTTTTAAGAGGGCAGTGTCACTGGCCCTCATATGTGGGATCTGAACCGGGGCCGCTGGCTTCCCAAGCCAGCTCTTAACCACCGCGCCACTTGGCGGGCCCAACGGCACACTTTAAAACACACCTTCTCTCAACTGTAGCTCACATCCAACTGACAGCACTGAACAAGTTGAAACCTGTCACACACTGCTACTAAGGTTCGATGCTCTGCTTCCCTGCCTTTCCATCTGATGGCACTTGGCAGCAGCATTCACCATAGTTTTTGACCACAACATGTCACAAAGCGTGTTACCTATCACTTTTGGTACGGCAATGTCTGTTGTACGAGAATAAAAACATTATGGGGTGTCTTTATGTACCTTATTCACTGGATCTGGCACAGTGCAACTGCTGGCTCTTTCCCAAAGTCAAAATGACCACAAAAGGTAAATGTTTTGAATCAGGACATGGAGACAGCCACGACAGTACAACTAAAGACAATCATGAAATAGGCCTTCCAGAACTGCTTCAGAAAGTGGCAAGAAGGATGGGATAAGTGTGTTCAAAGCGAGGGGGAGTATTTTGAGGGGGATTAATGGCAATGTGTCTGTTACTGTAATAAATTTTTTAAATTTAAATATTCATTGTATTTTTTTATCATACCCTGTATATTTTCCCTGCTTCAAATTTATTATCTCAGATACATTTTCTGATCACCCTAAACTCCTTCCCCACCTCAGTTACGACCTGCTGACATCATTCTACTTTCTCTTAAAGACTTAGTACTTTCTAGACTTGCTGTTTATTTACTTGCTTTATCCATTCCCTTTTCTCCTTTTAATCCACACACTAGAATATGGACTCCATGAAAGTAGAGACCTTGTCTATTTTGACTGCAGTTATAATCCGATGCCTCCACAGTGCCTAATATATAGAGGTGGGCAATAAATGCTTCTTGAATGAATGAATCAAGCATGCCTAGTATTAAATGAGTGTAGTGCCCTTATTATACCATTAACCATTTCCCCTTTATATGCATTTCCTCTTTGCTTGGTCAATGTCTCTGAGTGCACGACTAGGCTTGATCTAATTTTGTATCCTTACTATATTAGCATATGTCTTGCATATAGTGGTTTCTCAAATAACAGTTGTTGAAACAAGTTAAAATTAAAAATATATTAGGGCCGGCTGAATGGCTCAGTTGGTTAAGAGCTCGCTCAAGAGTGCAAGCTGAGCTCTGAGCAACGGCGGTTCGATGCAAGCTCAAGCTGAGTTGCCGTTGAGCTGCCAACAAGTGGCAGGATGGCTCAGCCGGGGGAAAAAAAAAAAAAAAAATATATATATATATATATATATATATATATATATTGACTTATGGAGATGGAAAGAGAACTGACTCTGAGTGGTGAGCAGACAATGTGATATATAGATGATGTATTCCAGAATTGTACCCCTAAAGCCTATGTAACTTTGCTAACAGTTGTCACCCCAATAAACTTTAATTAAAAAAAAAAAAATATATATATATATATATATATATATTGACTTAACATGTTCCTATTTGTAAAATATGAGAAGTACAAAGATACTAATTCTCTATTTGATGAAAAATGTGTCCAAATACAACTTTGGGAAGGAGCTAAGAAATTCTCCCTGCCAAAAAACTTCTTGTACCACAATTATTCCTTCAGGGACACTTATATTTTGAGGCATTTGATGATTGCAACACCATGCACCCAAGGGCTAGTGGTCTGGAACCACACGCTGCACAGCAGAAGGCAATGGTGACCCATTCCAGCATTTTCTTTTATTTATTTTTTATATCTTTGATTTTACCTTAAAAACCCTATGATGAGAGAGTGCAAAATGAAATATAAGATAGTGTTGGAATACAAGACTCCCAGGTCACAAAACACTGCTACTGGGGAAGAGCAGAGAACAAGTACAAAGAACACTATTGCTAATGATGCAACAAGATCAAGGCCGAAAGGACGATGAGCAGCTGACATGCACAACGACAAAAGGAAAGTGCGACGCTGCACCACACATAAAATCAGAGCACGGAACTTCATAAGAAGTGTGAACCAAGATAAACTGGAAATTGTAAAGCAAGAAATGGAACGTCTACACATTGCAGTGCTTGGTATTGGGGAACTATAATAATGGACGGGAACTGGACATTTCCAGTCAGGCAACTGCTAAATGTCCTACTCTGGAAATGAAACTGAGAAGACATGGAGTGGCTACACTACTGAAGTTAGATGGAGCACAGGCAGTTGGGTGCTACAATGCAAGGTCTGACTGAATAACATCAATCAGACTTCCAGGAAACCCTATTAACATAACCATCATTCAAGTCTAGGCTCCAACTACAGAGACTGAAGACGATGAAAGCTTTTGTGTAAGCATCCAAGAAGAAATTAATCACACTCCAGAACAAGACATGCTGATAGTTATAGGTGACGGGAACTCAAAAGTAGAAAATACATAAAGTAGAATCTAATGTCAAAATTTTGGTCTAGAGGTCAGAAATGTAGCAGGAGATTGGCTCGTGGATTTCTGTGAAGGCAACAAATTGTCCATCACAAACACGTGCTTCAAACAACAGAAGAGACGGGATATCTACATGGATATCACCAGCCGGCCAATAGAGAAATCAACCAGATTCCGTATTAGAAGCAAGAGATGGAGAAGCTGCATTCGCTCTGCCAAAACAAGACCAGGAGCAGACTGGGGTACTGACCACCATGTGTTAGTATCAAACGTGAGCGTGAAGCTGAAGAGGAGCACTGCAAGAATCAAAATGCCAAAATATAACATAAATAACCATCCTGCTAGAATTGAAGTCCACATAAAAAACTGATTGGCACTTTTAAATGTAACTGACCAAGAACCAGAACTGTGGACTGAAACTAGAAAATTAAAGAAGAATGTAAAAGGACAATGCCAGAAGTAAAATGGAAAAAAAAGTTGGGATGGATGACAGAAGAAACACTAAAAATTGTTAGGATGGGCAAGAGGCAAAAGTAAAAAGGGACAAAAGCAGGTTAGAATCCTGAATGCAGTGTTTCAACAACTACCATGTAGACATAAAAATAATTATTAGTCAGAGCCGGCCGAGTGGTGCGGTGGTTAAGCGCTGGCTTGGGATGCCAGCGGCCCTGTTTCAGGTCCCACATATGAAGGCAAGTGACACTGCCCTCAAAAAAAAAATAAATACCTTCCCCCACCCCCCACCCCCCAAAAAAAAGAATTATTAGTCAATGTAAGGAGATAGGAGAACAACAAAAAAGGAAAAACAAGAGATCTCTACCAGAAGAGAAATAAAAGGGAAATTCAAACCTAGATTAGAACTGCTGAATGAATAACCAGTAAGGAAGTATATTATCTGACCAGAAGAAAATACAGGGAAGGTAGAAAGAGTACCTGCAAATCTATACAGAAGAGTTACAAAAGGATGACAGACACCTTGAAGAAGGTTCCTGTGAGAAAGAACCTGTAATTCTAGAAACTGAAGTGAAAGCTGCCCTGAAATAATTGGGAAGAGATAAATCACCAGAGGTGGATGAGATACCAACAGAATTATTTCACCCCAGAGAGTAAATCTGTCAAAATCCTGACAAGAATATGTTAACAAATAGAAAATGTTCAATATACATCCTGATTTTCAAGAAAGGAGATGCCAAAGAGTACAGTAATGATAGGATCATTGTTCTACTTTCCCATACAAGACAAGTGATGCTCAAAGGAATGCAACAAAGTCTTCTCTACCTTATATGGAGCAAGAAATGCCAGGTGTGCAAGAAAAGAAAAGCACCTGAGATGTAATTGTGAGCATTTGTTAGATACTAAAGTGCTCCAAAGACTTTCAGAAGGTCAGTCTAGGCCATATAGACTACAGGAAAGCCTTTGACTGCATGGATCCTGAAAAGCTATGGGTTGCTCTGAAATAAATGGGACGTAACCTGTGTTATGGACAGGAAGCCACTGTCAGGACAGAATGTGGAGAGACAAAATGGTTTCCTACAGGCAAAGGTGTCAGACAAGGATGCCTTTTATCACCCTTTTTGTTTAATCTGCACACAGGACATATCACATGAAAAACTGAGCTAGACTCAGAGGAAGGGGAAGTGAAAATTGGTGGAAGAAATATCAGTAACTTAAGATATGCAGATGACACCTTCTTACTGGCAGAAAGCAGCTATGACTTGAAACGACTTCTGATGAAACTGAAAGAAGAAAATGTCAAAGCAGAACTGCATTTGAATATCAAGAAGACAAAAATCATGACTGCAGAAGAAATACACAACTTTAACATAGACAGTGAATATATGGAAATTGTTAAAGGTTTTGCTTGCCTTGGTTCAGTCATCCATTCAAATGGAGGCTGTAGCCAAGAAATCATGAGAAGGCTAAGACTCAGAAATGCAGCAAAGGAAGAATTAGGAAAGATCACTAAGAGCAAAGATGTGTCATTAGAGACAAAGGCTAATATCATCCACACCCTCATATTCCCAGTTACTATGTACGGATGCAAAGTTGGACAGCAAAGAAAGCTGATAGGGAAAAACTGATTTATTTGAAATGTGATGTTGGAGTAGAGAGCTCTCTGGAAACACCTGACAGCCAGAAAGATGAACACGTGGCTCCTAGAGCAAACTAAGCCTGAAATATCGCTGGAGGCAAAAATGACAAAACTGATGCTGCCCTACTTCGCACACATCATGAGAAGGCAGGGTTCTCTGGAAAAGACAATAATGCTGGAAAAAAACAAAAGGCAGCAGGAAAAGAGGAAGACCAAATATGAGGTGACTGACTCTATAAAATAAGCCATGGGCAGGAGTCCCCGGCAGGATGTTGTGGCCATCACTCATTCACAGTCACCAGGAGTTAGTCGACTCAACTGAACATAACACACACACCCACACACAATTTTATTAATGGCCTAAGAGGAACTCTTTTTCTACTCAAATCTACTTTACCTCCCACTTTATTTACATCATGAATTGAAAATACAAACTATCTTGCAGATATAACTGAATGAGTTCATGGTAAAACATTTGTGCAGACGGACCAATTTCAACAGATGAAAAGGTACTCTCATTACAATATAATAAAGCTGTATCTTACTAGATATTCATTACTTACTGATATCTCAGTTGTATACAGGATGAAACACCTTGAATTCAAATGAAGAGTTCTTCATAAATCTAAAAAAGAAATAAGAGAGTCTCATGAATGTGGCATAATGATTTACTTCAGTTTTTAATTATGGTATTTAATATCTTGCCCTAAGATGAACACCAAGAGCAGCAAGTAATATATGGTCCTTTTTTAAAAAAGAAACTTGTCATAATTTTAGGAAGCCTAAGCTTACACAAAACAAAGGGATAAGAAAATAAAAATTATAATAAAAGACAAAAATAAACAATAATATACCAAATTGGTTATAATCCAGGGCTGAAACATGCAGTTTAGGAAATAAGATTTTTTAAAATGTCATTAGCTTGTTATTGAAAATCAAAAAAAAAAAAAAAAAAAAGGATTCTATTTGTTAAGGATTAAGAGGACCTGGGTAGAAAGAGACAAAGAGAAAGGGTATTAAAACAATAACATGATCAAAGCCACAAAACAAAAACTTACGGGCTACCGCTGAAAAATCTAGGCTGGTTTATGAACAGAAAGGGGCCAGGTAATGAAAGGCCTTGCAAATTTTGGACCTAGTTCTATGGGCACAGAGAAACATTTTAAGATTCATTATCAAGGAAGATGATATGATACTGATAATAGGTAATTCTGTATTTTAGGAAAATTGGCTGGTGTGTATGATTGATTAGATAAGAAGATACAGGGCCAGCCGAGTGGCGCGGTGGTTAAGTGCTGGCTTCAGAAGCCAGCGGCCCCGGTTCGGGTCCCACATATGAGGGCCAGTGACACTGCCATCAAAAAAAGAAGATACAAAAAGCAGAGGGACAAAAAGGGAGAATTTTTAACAGACTACTTCCTCCTTTCAACTTAGCTGGTTCTATTTTGAGACTAAATTTCTTTAGCCCCAAATATACTTTTATAACTCTATGACATGAATTCATTAGTCATTATCTAATTAACCAAGGCTTGAAACTCTACATGTTTGATTTCTTCCTTCTTCTTGAACAGTCTATTATCAACTCCTGATTATTTTTCCGTCAGAATGCCTTGCACATATACCATTCCCTTTCCAGTCCTACTGCCAGTACCTTAAAGCAGGGCCTCTTTACCTTATATTTGGGTTTCTCTTTCTCAGCCTTCAGCCTTTCTCCCCTGCATCTCAATCTAAACATTCCTGCCAGGTTAATCTTCAGAACTATCCCTGCACATATTATCCCCTGCTCAGATATCTCTGAAGGCTTCTTACTACTTCAAAAAAACAAAAAACAAAACCCTGAAAGCCTTCACTGGCAATGGAGGGCACCCTGGCACCACTGCTCACCATCATCTCAAGACCCAACTCAAATTCCACTCCCTTATGAATTCTTCTGTCATCAGTCTAGACTACAATAGTCTAATCCAACAAAAATATAATGTTCCTCACCAGAACTCAATGGTGTTGGAACTTTAATCTTGGGCTTCCAGCCTCCAGAACTGTTGAGAAATAAATTTCTGTTGTTCATATGCAAAAACATATATATAAAAATTGTAAGCCACAAATGTAATTTAAAATTTTTCCCAGCCACACTGAAAAATTTTACAGGTGAAATTAATTTTGTTTGTTTGTTTTCTGAGGAGGTGAAATTAATTTTAATATATTTTAATTAACCCAATGTATCTGAAATATTATCATTTCAATATGTAATCATTTAAAAAATGGATATTTTTATATTGGGTTTTTTTTGTACTAAGTCTTGGAAATCCAGAGCGCATTTCATATTTATAGCACATCTCAATTTGATCTAACCTCAATTTCAAGTGCTCAATAGCTATATGCAGCTTCTGACTACTGTAATAGCACAGGTCTAGACTCTAAAAGCAATGCTTCAGATGGCAGGCAGGGCACTGTGCTCTGCCACTCCTAAAATGCAGGTTGGCACCAGTCTATTTTTATGTACATGTCTCAGGCTTGATTTTAATGGTATCAGCAACCATTTAGTCCCCCAGACTAAAAAATCTGGAGTCACCCACCCTCTTACGACCAAATTAGCTGCCACCAGTTGAATCCTATATGACATTTCAGGAACGTCTCTCTGTCATCCTTTACTATCCTACCTCAATGGAGGCATTCATTGCCTTACCTGATTGCAATTTCCTCTCATCTAGTTTTCCTGTTCCAAGTTGATGCTCCATACAGCTGTCATCCTAAAAACAAAACAAAACAAAAAAAACACAAATATACTCAGGCCTCTCCCTTGTGAAAAGTATTCATCGGCTTCCTGCTAACTACTGAATAAAATCTAAATTCCTCAGTTGGAAATGAAGGTCCTTTCGGAAGTTGGTCTCAACCTCCCTCTTGCTTCACCCTTGCACTGCATGGGTGCATATTTATTTCCCCATTCGAAGTATGCCAAAACTTATTAAGTCTCTGCATCCCTGTACTCCATCCAGGAATGGTCTTCCCTTGAGCCTAGCAAATTCCTTTGGACCCTTCATTACCTTCAAATGCTTATGCCTTACTGAGGCTTTTTTTGGTGTCTTCAGGCAATTTTTTATTGTCACCTGGCACAAACTGGGCAGAATGTTTACGGAACGGATGTGGAATGTATACGAGTAAAGCAAAAGTGATCCTTTTTGTATCACCGACACCAAGCACAGCCCTCAAAGCACCATAAATGTGTACTGAAAGAAGGAAATGAACCCTAACTATACCATAAATTCCTTCAGCACAATGATTCTGACGCATGCTACTTCATCTCAATTATCTATCACAGTCACTGGCTCTCTCAATAACGACTGCATGTGGCTGACACCTAAGAGGAACTACGCAAAGTCCAAGGGAAAAGGGAGAAAGGGTTCTGGGCCCTCCAGCTCACTGGGGGAGGCAAGTCTCTTCTAGGTCAGCTACGAGAGAGCAGCCGTTTCCTAACAGGGGCAAAGGGGATGTAAAATAAAGTATTAGGGGATGGGCAATGGGTAACGCAGGTTGGCCAAGTCTCGGGAGGCCAGGGTGCTGGCTAGTCTGACTTCCCGTTTACCGAAGGGCAAGGAAAATACAGGGTGACGGTGCAAGCGCCCGGGAGACGCGGAGGCCCAGACACATCTAATACGAGTTGATTCACTACAGGGACGCGTGCACTGTCCTCAGTGCCTGGTAGCCTCGTGGTGTCTCAACACGACGGGAAAACGCCGAGCGAGGAGGCTGAGAACCAGGCGGCCACGGGACTAAGCGGCCCAAGCCGGGGCGGATTAACCCCTCCAGCGCCGAAAGCGGGAAAGGGCGGAGAGAAACAGCAGAAAGAGGCAAGAGCGCGCGAGTAAATCCCACGGACTACCACGAAAGACTGGAAGCGTTCAGGCCCGTGGAGAAGCCACTTCTCGGTCCCTCGCTGAGCATGTCTGCCGAACCCCGGGGGCACATCGCAGCGGAGCCGAGCACGCCCCCTCCCCCACTCGGCCCCACTCCTTCCCTCCGCCTTCACTTGCCTCGCTGGTCCGCCCTCAACGCCGTCCACTGCCCTTCCCGGCCCCTAGTCGCATCCAGATTCAAGGAAAAAAACGGACGCTCGCTCAGTAGCAGCCGCGACGACGAGCCAGCAGGAGCCCCACCATGGCCGCCGCCATTTTGAAACCGGAGGCGGCCCCAAGGGGCGGGGAAGACCCCGGGCGATACCATCGTTGGGGGGGGAGAACAAAGTTGTGGGAGGGAGATGGCGCGTACTCAACAAGTTTCGTCACCGGAGGCCGACATTGTACTTTAAACTAATTTATAATGTGTGAACGCTAAAATACATGTACTAAGAGTCAAATAGTCAAAGGAACGAAGAGGTATGGTTTCCCGGAGCCACCCCTCTCTTCGAGCGGGTGCGGCGCATGGTGGGTCCCGAGGTCGCGGCTTCCGCCGGCGCCGGAGGCGGGGCTGGTCGCTGCCCTTGGTGGAGGGTTCGCTCGCTGTTGGCGCGGAGACCGCAGGTGGGTCGGGGGTTCCCGGGCGGCCGGGGCGCTGTGGGTCGCCGCTGCGCAGGCGGGGAGGGTGCACCTCTGGGGACGCCATCGGCGGTGCAGTGTATATTAGGGGGGTCCGGGCCTCCTGGAGCGCCGGCCTCCCAGGCCTTCGCAGGGCAGGCGACGGGGAAGAGGGACGCGGGGGGCGCGGGTGGACGGCGGGCCGCGCGCGTTTTGCCCGGCGGCGTTTAGAAAGGGCTGTGGTTGTCACAACTGGAGAACGCCTTTAGCGACCCCCGCGTGACCGTCCCCTGCTGGGCCGCAAGGGAATCGCGCCGGGGTCCCGCTGCCGGGGCTGAAGCCGGGAAGGGACCTTTTAGCTTCGTCCGAGTTCCCGCGGGTTACACGGGACCCCGGGACGCTGACCTCACTCCCTCCTAAATCTCAGGCCCTCCTGCGCCTCCCATGTCACCAAATGTGCGCTTTTTAAAAAACGTCATACGTATTTAAATCGTTCTTGGTTTTTTTGGGTGTGTATGCCATGAAGCGTTCCGGGTTTCAAGGAATTCAGTTTCTTCGTGCATCCAGCACGCTTTTCCATAGGTTAAATCGACGCCTTTTGATCAATCCATTTAAAACGGGGACCAGTTAGAGGATAGAAGTATTTTTAGAATGTCTGATCAACCTGAATGTGGCAATGGCTTACAAAAATACACACCGGATAGTTTTCTTTTTAGACGTTAAGAGGAGGGAAAAAATGGGTTGGGTTGGAGAAAAAGTAATACGTACTAGGAAAAATAAGTTAAAGTCAAGAGTAATGTCAATATAAATATTTGCCTCTATACTTACTGTAAGAGACAATAAAGCACAAATAAAGCGCTTGGATCAAGGAGCCAGACTGCCTGACTCCTTACTGCATCTGTGACCTTAGGCAAGTTGATTGTTCCTGAATTGCCTCATCTAAAAAAAATTGTCTGCTACATTGGGGACATTATATTAGTTAAAGTTTGTGTAGTGTGAGGATTACATAAGTTGGTGATTATGAAACGCATTAAAAACAGTGCCTTACTGAGAGTGCTGTAAGAGTCGGCTCTTTCTAGAGGTAGGCAAAAAAAAACAACTTTATCAGTGTGACCCGTTCTCAGTTGGTTAGACTCTGGTGCTGATAACACCAAGATTGCTGGTTCCATCCCCGCATGGGCCACTGTGAGCTGCGCCCTCTTTAAAAGAGTCAATTATGCCATTGTAGGATGAAAGCAATGTATAACTAATGACCATGGCTGTTCCCCAATTAAAAAAAAAAAGATTAATTATGTGATTCCTTGAAGCCATAAAATAAAAACCAATTATTTTTATGGTTTTTCTTTATTCTTTTTTTTTTTGCTTTTCAGAAATACCATAGCTACTCCCAGTTCTGAAATAAAGCCAAAATTTTTCTTGAGAGTCTTTGTATAAAGGAGACACTAATATGTACAGTGCCCTCATGGACACCCATGTGGATGTCACTCTTCATCCAAACCTAGGCTTGTCTCATTGGAACCTGTCCCCTTTACCCATCCCTTTTGCTCTTGGTGGTCCCATGATCAAGAGCCTGAAAACCTGTGTATGCTCCCCCTCCCAGCCATTCTCCAGGGAACCATTCTAGCTCAGTTCTTATGTTCATAAACCTTCATCCTTCCTGGTCATCTACTGACCAGTAACATAAGTAGGACAAATTGTGTGCAGTGCCACTATTCGCAAAGTCCATTAAATAGACTGCACAATTGTAATATGAAAATCCTCTGGGACTAAGATTTGTCATTTACCACTTGGGGATGGAATCAGGCTTCCTTCATGGTGGTTGAATCCAACTCTGGATTCTGAATGTACAGAATCCTATTATCTATCAGTCCCCACTGTTGTTACCTGTAGTCATAAGACCTTTAGGGGGGCAAGAGCCTCAGGGACATGTCTTATCTCTTCTGCTTAGAGTAGAACCAGGCAAAATTAGTTTCTGGCCCTGTTGGAAGAATGCCAATAGTGAATGGCTTAAGCCCACAAGTGGCCATGGACCTATTTAAAACAATTTTGGATTGGGAGCAAGTACTTTTTTGTTTTTGGTTAAATACAAACAGTATCTAACAGCTGTGTTGAAGGTTTGAATTGACACATTAATAAATTTAAGGAAACAAATAAGAACAGGTGACAGAATAGACCTGTGAAGTTCTGCAAAGACCTGTATTGTCTACTATTTTACAGTTTATTACTTTCAAAGTTACATTATCCTATTTGCATAAGGCACACATTGTTATTCCCATATTTGATTGGTTTAAATTTATAAAACAAGTCGAGGTAAACTTCGTGGGCATTGGTCAGAATCACAGAAAGTACCTAAATGTTTATCAAAAAGTACTTAAGGAAATGCTAAGAGAGCCACCATCTTTAAGAAATAAGGTAGATTAGTTACATTTTCATTTTTATGTCCAAAGAACTATTTGCAGCAAATTGTCTGAAAAGTTCTTTCAACTCCAGTTTTTTCCAGCCCCACTCTGGAGGTAGGGCCAAGGATTCCCGGTTTTGAAAAAGACTCCCAGGTGATTTTCATATGCATCATGTTTGAGAATTCCAGCTGTAGACAATAGACTGAAACTTAAAACTAATTGATGACTAAATTGTAAATTATATATCTTTAAACATCTTATTTACATCATAATTTTCTAGATCAATGATATTCAGACTGGAACCTGCTGTGTGTAGTATTACACTTTATGAAACAGCATATAGTACAAGCATACCTCATTTTATTTTATTGCACTTCGTTTTATTGTGCTTCATAGATGTTGCATTTTGTTTACAAATTAAAGGCTAGACCCTCCGCCAGCAAAAAGATTATGACTCACTTTATTGGGACGCTCGCTTTATTAAGCGTGGTCTGGAACCCAACCCTCAACATCATCAAGGTATGCCTATAATTGTGCAATTTTTAAGTTCATGGCCGTTTCCTAACCCAGTGCCTTTAGATAAAATTTGAGAAATAAAGAATTAGACTGTGTAGGGGCCGGCCAAGTGGCTCAGTTGGTTGAGTTGGTTTAGAGCACGTGCTCTGAGCAACAGGGCCACCGGTTTGATTCCCACATGGGCCAGTGAACGCTGCACCCTAGCTGAGATGTCGCTGAGCTGCCAACAGGTGGCAGGATGGCTCAGCTGGTGTAACAGCAAGATTGCCTGTTCCATTCTCTGTGCCACGCCCACCCGTACCTAAGGATTGAACTCCGCACCTTAAGCTGAGCTGCCCCCGGATGGCTCAGAGGATAGAGTGTGCACTTTTAATAACAAGGCTGCTGGTTCGACTCCCACATGGGATGGTGGCTACGCCCACCTGCAACTAAGGTTGAACTCAGCACCTTGAGCTTAGAGGCCACGGAGCTGCCAACGGGAAGCCACATGACAACTGGTGCCCTCCACAATGAAGATTAAAAAACAACAACTTGGCTGGTCCCCTCTCCCAATTCCCCAACACTGTTCCCCTTCCCCAATTCCCCAATAAAATCTTAAAAAAAAAAAAAATTAGACTGTGTAAGTGTGAGAACCAGTGTCTTGGAAGGAGAGGCAGGAATCTGGTCTCCATAATCCTAGTGCAGTTTAGTGCTAAGCACTTTTGTTGGCAGTGATACACTGTCATGTGCTGCATAGGATGTTTTGGTCAATGATGGGCTGCATATATGATGGTGGTCCCTGAAGATTGTAATGGGGCTGAATAACCTGTAAGAAATGGAAAGGTGTGCTTTAGGAGGAATTTTTTTCTCTCTGATGGAAGCAATATCTGTGGGGCTCGGCAACTGATCCCCTCTCACAGACCTCAATTTTGAGTGCACAGATTATATCCCAGTCAGTCAGCCATTGGCCTGTGTCAGCACCAAGGAGCCTGTCCCCCCAAAGGTACATATTCAGGGGGTGCAACAGCCCCCAGATCTAGTCCTATGGTCTTCAGAGGGCGTGGCTGTAAATTCTTTGTTGAGGACCTAAGACCCTGTACAAGGATACAGGGCTACAGGGTCCCCCTTAACAAGTATTAGGTGGCACTGCCACTTTAGTGAAAGCTTCCTGTGGTCATGTGCAGCCAGCCTGTCCCTGCACTTTGGAAATACTATCAGGGTGTAATGATGTAAAGCATAGGTAAGTTTTATTTCTTCCAAGTCAATGCTAGAGAGAGCCATTTGTGCCAGATAGGGTCAATGAAACCAAAAGCAAATTTCCAAAGTTACAATGTTCAGCCCTCAGGTCTACACCTTCTCCATGTTAAACACCCTCCCCTTTTTATGAATATCACAAAGTTCTGTAATCTGACCGCTGCGCCAACATGCAGTAGCCTAAACCACATTGCCATGACTATCCCCAATGTTCCTACATCTTTCCATCATGATTTCTTATTCCTACTGATCCTCAGGCACCTTTCACTCCCTCCTGACGGTCACTATTATGGTGGTCCATGCCTTACCCAGCCATTTTCTTCTCGATATTTCCAGTCCATCAGGCCCACATTCCCTGTTTATGGAGCAGAATTGACAGCTTCCATGTTCTGTTTCTGACCCGTCAGAAGGAAGTAGCGGGGAGGCTTGTGGGACAGTGTTTATAAAGTCTACAGCCATGTCCAGTCATGGTCTAGGTCTTCACATTCACTCACTCACTCACTGACTCAGCCAGAACCACTTCCAGTCCTGCAGGCTTCATTCCCAGTAGGTGCTCTACACAGGTGAATCATGTTTTATCTTTTACACTGTATTTTTACTGTACCTTTTCTATGTTTAGATGTTTAGATACACAGATACTATTGTGGTACAGTTGCCTATAACATTCTGTACAGTAACCTGCTGTACAGATTTGTAGCCCGGAGCAATAGGTTACATCATAGAGCCTAGTCTGGGTTTATGTGAACGCCCCTGGGATGTTCATTTGCACAATAAAATCTCACGAAGCGTTCCTCAGAATGAATCCCCATTGGATGACCTTATTCTCTTTCAGGGGTTTTGTCATAAGTCTTCTTAGTCATTCTAAATGATTTACTCATTTTAGATTTATGTGCATGCACAAAGATGTATTTTATCTTTAGGTGCAAATTTTTACAGAAAATTGACAATTCAACTATGTTTTTATGAATTAGTGCAAAATTGCTTTCCATATAATGACTTCTGATTCTTCTATTCCAACTCTGCCTTTTGGAAACTCGTGGAGCTTAAGAGCTCTTAAGTACCACAAATATCAGTTGGGGGAGGGGTCTCTTAGAGAGGCATTGTGATGGACTAGAAAGCATCCAGAGCTTTGGAGCTAACCTGAGTTTGAATTCTAGCTCTGCACTTAATACCTATTTGGGTTAAACTACTTTCTTATAATGAGGATAAAATAATAGTTATTTCATGTTACATATAGGACTATATGATGTCTGTGGTATCTGGTAGTCATTCTATGAAAGTAAGTTCCCTTCTCTCCACATCTTTTGTAGTCATTTAATTGACATTCTTATCTACTGTGACATTATCGAATATGGTTGTTTTAAAATTTTGTAACTTTTCATTTCGTTTCCAAAATTAGTTTACAACTCTTCACAGTGGAAGTATCATAGCCAATAAGGTTTATCCAAAACAAGATTATTGCTAACTGAAAAATTAGTTTTCAATAATTATAGCTTCATCTAAAGAATTCTGCTGGCAAAATAGGATTTTTCTATATTTGTTTTGGCATTGTGAGAGTTTTTAAAAACTTAAAAAGTTTTAAGGGGCAGCTGGATAGTTCAGTTGATTAGAGCACAAGCTCTGAACAACACGGTTGCCGGTTCAATTCCGACATGGGCCAGTAAGGTGCGCCCTCTACAGTTAAGATTGTGAACATCGGCTTGACCTGGAGCTGGGCTGCTGTGAGTGGACCCACAGCGACTGATCTGCCTCAGCTGGGTAGGGCACAATGCTCATAATACCAACGTGGGCCACTGAGCAGAATCCTCCACAACTAGACTGAGAACAATGGCTTGACTCGGGGGCGGGGGGGCGGATTTAAGTCAATAGTAGGTGAGTGCAAATACTCAGCTTTTGCGGGTAGAATTTTTTTTTATAGTCTCCATTATATCAGATCACTGATGGAAGTAGGAAAAAGTAAATTGACTTTCGTGCATTGTAAATTTTATACTAATCATTGTCACCTATATGATCTTTATCAAGTAAATTTTAAGTAGTATACTACATTTGGATGCCAAGAAATTTAAATATGCTTATGATTTTAAAATCTATTTCTATATTCAGGGCTAGCTTCCTGTTTAAGATGCAATGTAAAAGATATATCAAAGACAGTTATATTTCTGACAATTTTTTTTTTTTTTTTTTTTTTTAGCATTCATGATGAACGTAATTCAGATTGTGCGTGACCACTGGGTGCATATACTTGTCCCTATGGGATTTGTCTTTGGATGTTATCTAGACAGGCGGAATGATGAAAAGCTAACTGCCTTCCGGAACAAGAGTTTGTTATTTAAAAGGTTGGTTTGGGTATTTTTTTAAACCAACAATTAGCTTTTGGAAGTATGCTTATAATATCATATATGCCAAAAATAAAAGGGGTAATTCTCTCCCCCCTCCCCAGAGGACTTAGATTTAAGTGATAGTATTTTGTATTGTTGTTTGTTGTTTAATCCTTGCATAAAACTGTTTGATTATGTTTGGAATATAAACGAGTCCTCAGTTTACGAACAGGCTATTTCAGATCTTTGAAATTCCTCCCTCCTTTTTTTTTTTTTTTTTTAATTCAGGGTACATTTTTATATAGGAACGATGTATTAAACCAGCTCACTGCATCATACTTTAAATACAGCTTTCACATACATTATCATATACTTCCTTACTTAAGCAATGGTGTAGCTGAAATAATTGATACTAGTGGCTTGGTGCTGTGTTCTCAGCAACACTGCTTGAGAGGTTAGGTTGATGGTTGAGTGATCACAAGGCAACTCGTAGCTGCCTGGTCCCATTGTGTCTCTGGGGATGGCTCCTCTTGCAGCAGAGTTAAAGTTGTTAGCATGGCAGGATGTCTGCCACTGGGCGTGCAGCTGGGTAGGAGGAGGCCCAGGGTACAAGGGAACTGAGCAGCAGCCACAGTCAGTGTAGAAGGGGTTCGCAGTCAAGGATTTCCAGAAAGATAAAATGAGCTGGAAAGGGCCTAGAAAACAGTAAATGAACTCAAGAGGATAACAGCTATCACATGAAGATAGACTAAGAAATTATAGTTCTTTAATCTGGAAAAATATAATTGAAAAGATGGTAACGGTTTAAAATCATGAGAGAATAGAATGCATGTGTTGACTCGAACAAAATTTTTAAATGGGTCAGTTTAATAGAATATAAAATATTGAACTCATATTTTCTGACTTTCCCTTTTATACCCTCATAAAAGTTTTATTTATACTTTTTCCTTTCCTTCCTTTTTTCTTTTCATACAGGGAATTGAGACCCAATGAAGAAATCACTTGGAAGTAAAGGCTGTGGCTGAATTACAGAATGTTCACATTTTTAAAATTAAGAGAGAAATAAAAACTCATTTAATTTGAAGAATTTGGAGTCTCATTCTTTTAATGCTGGAGTAACCTTTCACATTTCAAGTAACAGGCACACTAGCTCTGAAAATAATTATTGAGTGCCTGATTATATACACTGATGTTAAATTTATAATTAGGATTTAATTTTGTTACTCATTTTAGATCACAGTACTACTAACTCAGCCAATTTTTTCCTCATATTTATCAGAAATTTTTTTTTTCAAACTATGTGTTTCAGAGGAGCTTTAAAAGAATGATGCTAAGATTTTATTTGCTAAAAAATCATACAGCTGAAAGTTGTAGTGACCTTGGATTTGGCATTTCTTAAATATAACACAAAGCATGAGATAGTTCTAAAAATCAAGAAATTGCACTTTAATTTCATTAAAAACTTTTGCTCTTCAAAACACAGTTAAGAGAATGAAAATGCAGCTACAGACTGGGAGAAAATATTTACAAAACATAGACAAAACAAAGAACTTATATCTAGAATATGCAAGAACCTTTGTAACTTAAGAAGACAACCCAATTTTTAAAATAAGCAAAAGACTTCAACATACTTCAAAAAAGATAGGAGGGGGCCGGCCGAGTGGCGCGGTGGTTAAGCACTGGTTTGGGAAGCCAGCGGCTCCGGTTCGGGTCCCATATATAGGGGCCAGTGACACTGCCCTCAAAAAAAAAAAAAAAAAATGCAAGCTGAGCTCTGAGCAACAGCAGTTCAATGCCCAGCCCAAGCTGAGCTGCCAACAGGTGGCAGGATGGCTCAGCTTAAAAAAGAGGGTGGAAAGTAAGCACATGAAAAGATGCTCAACAGCAGCAGTCACTAGGGAAATGCAGATTAAGAAAAGAGACACCACTACACACCTATTAACATGGTTAAAATTTAAGACCCGTCTTACTAAGCGTTGGCAAGAGTGTCGAGCAATTGGAACACTCACTTGCTGACAGGAATGGAAAACGTAGCTGCCAGGAGTTGTACCAATTTGGAAATCAATTGAGTGGTTTCAGGTTAAACACAAGTCCCACATGACCCAGCCATTCCACTCTGAGATACCACCCAAGAGAAATGAAAGTGCACTTTCACACACACTTTCATGAATACTCCTAGCAGCTTTATTTGTAATAGACAAAAATTAGAACCACAATATCCACCCAAAAATGGAGGGACAAATGTTATAAATCCATATAGTTGAGTACTTACTCAGCAGTAAAAGCAAATTATTGATACAACAGAGATGAATTGCAGGTTAGTTATACTGAAGGAAAGAAGCCAGACAAAAAGAACACGGTGTGATTCCATTTATATAAAATGTTAGAAACTGCAAACTAGTAACATATCAATGGTTGCCTGGGGAACCAGGGTGCAGAAGAGGCCCAGAGAAGAATTACAAAAGGGCACGTGGAAACTTGTATGTTCATTTTCTTGATCGTGGTGATGGTTTCATGGGTGTATACCTATGTCATCTCTTGTATTCAGCTACCTCTTCTTGGGAGACAAATTTTATTAACTTGCTTTAGGTGAGATTGAGTTCAGAAGTAAAATTGCAATGAAATGATACTCCCTAATTATCACTGATTCTTGTCAGAACTCAGGACACAAACTGACACATTACCAGTTTTAAAATGTAAAATGTTTAAAATTCTGTTAAGCTATTTGGTTTTGGGTAACAAAATTAATGTCAGTTTAAAAGATACAGTGTTCAAGAAGATAGAAATATCTTTTCGCATTCTCACTTGAGAGTTAACAAAATTTCAATGAAGTGGATTAGATAAAAATTGAATTGACCAAGGAGACATAGGGAAGTCCAGAAGTGCAGCTATTCCATCTACCCTGTCTCCAGGAACTCTTCTGATTAGCTCAGTAACCTCTTTCCTACTGAATTAGAATACATTTTTGTGCCAATCAGCCAAAAAGAATTCATGCATTTATTCACTTCTGTACCAGCACTTTATATATAAAGACTCCTTTGACCCTCAAAAGTTGAGTCCGATAGCATAAAAAGTAATGGCGGTATGATGTAATCCCTGCTTTATTTCAGGCGTGTGCAAAGTATAGTGGTGGCACAAAGGACTTCTCATCCATCAGAGGACTTTCTGGAAGTCAAGGGAAACAGCTGGTGTGAGTGGAGCAGAGGGAATCCTGGGAGATAAAAACCAGACAGGTGGTTGGTCTGGATCGCAGAGCTTTTAAGCCAGCAATGGGAAGCCACTGAAGGATTTTAAATAGAGTAAGATTTGTGTAATTATTTACCTTCTTTTTTTTTGAGGGCAGTGTCAGTGGCCCTCATATGTGGGACTGAACTGGGGCCGCTGGCTTCCCAAGCCAGCGCTTAACCACTGCACCACTCGGCCGGCCCATGTGTAATTATTTAAAGACCCTTCCCAATATAAGTTCCATGAAGGTGAGACTGTTTGTCTCTTTCATGGTTGTAGTCCCAGTGCCTGATAACGTAGTAGTACTGCATTTGTTAAATGAAAGAAAAACTGCTGAGATTTGCATTTTGAGAGATCACTTGCCGGGAGCCGACAGTCTCCCGGTGTCTGACAAGGCCACATTGAAATAAAGATCCACGCTCAGCACTGGATGTCTGGGATGCTGCCTTAGGGTTGGTCATGTAATATCTCCAGTCTCTATGAACCCATGTGCCTTTCCTCCTATAGGAGACAATATACTCACTGCATTTGTGACAAGTTCCTGTGGTACCCTGAAGATAGCTGGCTGTGTAAGTCAACAACGGGGCAAGATTTCCTAAAGAAAAGGAAACGCCCTAAAACAGGCTACAGTCCAAGGGAACCCCTGAACTGAGATATTGGGGACTCAAGCCCCTTGGCATCTGCAGCTGTGAAAGGTTTCCTTGGAGACCAGGAGACCAAGGTCTCTCGGCCATGAGAGTTCTGATAAGAGACAACTTACTGACCATGAGGTATTTTAATTAACAGCCTTGTTTTAGCTCTTTGCTTTGTACATTGCTGTAGCAACAAAAACTGAAGCTCTGACTGAGAAACAGATGTTCCCCTCTATTGCAATAATATGCAGCTCTTCTTAGGACAGGAAAGGTTTGAGACTCCTTTTGCTACTAAGTTCAAGTATACGCCCTGTAAGATATTCATGGTACCCGGTGTACCCTGGAAAGATACAATTACAAATAGGTAAAAGCTCTGAGAAAGAGAAAAACATCCTGATCATGTGAAACATAACTTGCAACGTAACTTGCAATTGAGATAATGGTCAGAAGCCCCTATAAAAGGGGCCAGGCTTTAATAATAAAGGATGTGTAACGCTCCTGTGAACCTCTTTCCGGTGTCTCCCTCCTTCTTTCTCCTCACTGACGCCGTCCTACCCAAGGGCTGGCTCCCCGCAATCACTGACAGCACTGTGAATCAAACATACTGAGACTGGAAACAGAAGACCAACTCAGATCCTCAAACGACTACACAAGAAACTAAGCAGTAACTGAAAAAGGGGGAGAGAGGAGAGAATGCACAGCATTTGAGGACTAACGGGAACAAGGGGTGAGGCAGAACAGTTGTGGGGGGAAAGAAGCAAGAATGGTGCCCAGACACTTGGCTTTATTAATTCATTTGAAAGGCATTGACTACTAGATATACGAAGTCAAATAAGATACGAGCCCTGCCATCAAGTTGTTTATAGGGTAGTGGAGATGTGTGATTAAACCAAGCATTACGATGTTGTGTAAAAGGCGCTGTGTATGATTGAGGCACACATAGGAGCTCATAGCGGGATAGGGACTTCTAAATTAGTTGGAGAGCAGGTAATGCTTTCTGGAGAGGTTGGAAGGATGATCATTATGTTTGGAAGGACGATACGTGTTATCTTACAAAGTTAAAGTGTAGAATGTGCTGACTATCGAGTGGCATTATCAAAATAGGAAATGCAACAAATCTCATACCCAAATCATCCATAGCTTCAGAGAGAAAGCTAAAACCAGCAACTGCATTCTGACTCCCAGGCATTGATCAGATGATCACTGCCTGCTATTAATCACATGCTCAACAGGCCTGGAAGGACTAATGAAATGACTTGTATTAATTCAACCTTACTAAATATTGTCAGGCTCTGTTCTAGGTGATAAGGATTTAACAGTGAACAAAACAAAAAGGCCCTCTGGGTAGCGTATATCCTAGTAAGCAATTAATCACTGTAGAAAGCTGAATCATGTCCCTCCAAAATTCAAGTCCACCCAGAACCAAAGCCCTTATTTGGAAATAGGGTGTTTACCAATGTAGTTAGTTAAAAGACCTCAACATGAAATCACTCTGGATTAAGGTGGAATCTAAATGCAGTCACTGGTATCTTATAAGAGGATATACAGAGAGACACAGAAGGAAGAAGGCCATGTGAAGACACTGGCAGCGATTGGAGTTATGTGGCCACAAATCAAATAATGCCAGGAACCACCAGAAGCTAGAAGAAGCAAGGAAGTGTTCCCTCTGGAGACTTCAGAGCTGACACCTGGGTTGGGTTCAGACATCTGGCCTCAATCACAGCGAGAGAATAAACTTCTGTTGTTTTAAGACACCGAAGTAGTGGTAATTTGCTACAGCAGCCCTAGGAAATGGATACAATCACATACTTTCTCTGAATAATATACATCAATACAGTTCAAAAATCAAGAATAAAAACTGTATACAGTGAGGTCTGGCCGAGTGGCACAGTGGTTAAAAGCTGGCTTGGGAAGCCAGCGGCCCCGGTTTGGATCCCACATATGAGGGCCAGTGACACTACCCTCTGAAAAAAAACAAAACTATACAGTGAAAAGTCTCCCTCCTACCTGTCTCCTATTTACCTAATTTCTTTTTCATCTCAAACACGTAACTTCTGGGTTTCTTGTATATTCTTCCAGAGATACTTGAACATAAATACATGTTTTTCTACATGGACACATACCCTCTTTAGGAAAAAAATCAGAAAAACTGTTTTGCTTATGTTTTTCACTTCATGAGACCATGATGTGTTTCCCCAGTTAGGCCACAAGTCCTTAAGAACACAGACTATTTCCCCAATACAGTACAGGACTGCAGGTTGTGCACAGAGCCATTCAATAAGTGGTCACCAAATCCTCCCGAGCACCTGGTCCTCACTAGCAGTCTCCATTTTCCTACCTCCCGGTGCCCCTTCTGTTCCTCTGAACCTGACTCACCAAAGTCACCAGTGGTCTCCATGGCAACAAAATTTAGTGGGCCCTTGTCCTTATGTTGCTGAACCTCTTGGCAGCAGGTGACACTGGCTGCTCTGTGAAACATTCTCTTCCCAGGGCTTCCATGATATTCCACTCTTCTGCTTTTCCTCCCTTCTACTGGGCTAGTCCTTCTCCACTCTCAGGGCTGTGCTCCAGGGGCTCTTCTCAATCTCTTCCTTTCCCCTCTAGGTGATTTTATTCACTCCTGTGGTTTCAGTTGCCTCTTCAAGGTCAACAACTCCCAGTTGTATAGCCAAAACCAATCTCCTGAACTCCAGACCATCACTCAACGTGTGTGTGTGTAAAATCTCCAACCATTACTCAACATAGTTACTTATCTTAGTTTCAAGGTGCAAGACCTGCTCCTATTCTATTTCAGCTTCCTCAAAGCCCTTTCCTCCTTTCTTCACTAGATTTTTCACCCCCCTCAACTGAAGCTTTCTCTTCGGTGCCAGAACACATACACTAGTAAGAAGGTATCTGAATTTGGACTCCAGCCCAAACTAGTAATGTACTAGTTGACCTTGGACACTGTGCTGTTTTAATCTCTCTGTGCCTCAGTTTCCTCATGTGTAAAATGGGATAACAATGCCTGCATCAAACGTTGCTGTATGAAATGCATTAATATATGCAAAGCTCTTAAAAGAGTGCCTACCCTACAGTAAGCCCTATATAAATATTAACTCTCATTTTCACTTAAGTTCTAGGTATTGGGGGATGCATGATGCCTGTTTTTTAATGAGGCGGAGAAGGAAGGTATTCAATAATTATAATCAGATATGATAAATACACAGAGTACAAAGTGGAACACAAAAAGAACATAGAATCCACGTGGTACTGATCCAAACCCCTGGAAGCCTAAGAATCCATAGCAATGGGTGGGAAGGAGAGAACATCCTCCAGACCTCCGGAGGCGCTGCAGCATCCCCCAGCAACCCAGGCACCAGTCGATGGGAGGACCTGCTACAAAGGTCACGTGTCCCCACGTTTACCGCCCCGGCGTTCACTCACTCTCGCCGTCCCACGTGACTCTCGTCCTCGGAGATGATTGGTCCGCACTCGGAGCGTGGTTAGGGGCGGGTCGAGACGGGGCGGGGCAGGGTGGGCGGAGGGGTGGGGCTGGGGGGCGGAGCAGGAGGGGGGCTGGTTCGGCGCGGGGGCCGTTGGCTCCAGACAAATAAACATGGAGTCCATCTTCCACGAGAAAGTGAGTGCCCGCGTTCCGGGGGGACCTGTGTGCGGCGCTGGGGCGGGCGTGGGGTGCGGCATCGCCACTTCCCGGAGAGCTGGGTGGGGCCCGAGGCACCCCTATGCCGATCGCCCCGGGCGGGCGGAGCTTCGCCCCCACCGCCCCCTGCGCCCCTGAGGCCGGTGCCGCAGGTCCCTGGGGGGCCCGGGGTCCGCGCTGTGCGGGGATCTGGGAGGGAGGCAGGGAGGGAGGGCCGTGGGCGCCTCGGGGCACCGAGCGGGGGGCGCCGAGCGGGCTTGCTTCTGCGCTTCCCTTCCACTTCCGTGGGGTGCCGTCTGCAGCCCGTCTCCCCGCTCCCCGTAGGGGTCAGCGGGTTCCCTCTCGGACGCCTCCCTCGGTCCTCCCCAACTCGCCCCGCACCGCCCCTGGCGGGATGAACTTTTCCTTCCCCGGGCTCCTCCATTCCATTCTGGAATCTGCATGCACTTAGCTCCCGGGTGCTACTCACGCCCTCGTGCGCTGGGTTCGTGGGGCTCTGGAGTGCAGGGACCTTGGCTCACCGAGGGGCATAAAGCAGGACGCCCCGGGCACCCCTAAACGGGGAGCTCGTCATAAGTGGGTTTTTTTTGTTGTTACGAAATGTCTGGGTTTCGTGTCTTTTGGTAGCCCCATCTTTCCGGATCAGGAAGTCTGTCTTATTAGGTGTGAGGGGCGGACAGGAATAATCGTGCAGGGGTGCGCCCAGCCTGATTCGGTGTGATTCTCCCATGACCACGCACGTGAAGACACCGTGTGTGGCATGTGGAGAAACTCGTCTCTTCTCACACAGTACAGTCATCAAGGCGTTTAGCAATCTGGGTGTGAGTGAAACCTTCCTCAGGACAACTGTGGCACATATCTCGTTTCATAATAGTTTCATGTTTGGAAAGGGTTGCTGGTGAGGCTCTTATGTAGTAGGAGCAAAGGGATTTTGTTTTGTTAACTACTTGTAAGTGATGATTTATATTTTAAAAATTAACACACGACCATCAAAGCAATCAAAGACAAGAGGCACCGCATAAACCTACACAGGTTGTTGAATGGAATGCTTTTCTGTATAGAAATAAACATTTCAGAAAGTTTTGGCACGTTTTAGAATAGACCGATTTTTATGCGTGCTGAGGAAGGGTTCAGAGTTATCGCTCATCCTGACTTGATTGACATAATTTATGAAACTTGGGCAAGAGAAATTTAGTTGCTTCGCTAAGGAGATTGGATGAAGAGAACCCTGCATGTATGTATTTTTGTTACTGAGTTTCAGAAACTTGGGTGTAGGACCAAAGTTTCAACCTGGGAGACTTCCAACATATTCCACACCATTTCTTGAGAACAATACAATAATTTTAACAATGTTGAGTTACCTTTTTTGGATACATTTCAGTAAAGGTAACTACCAAACCAAGGGATCAAAAGAAACTGGGTGATAGCTTAATGAAAATGTATTTATGAGAAAGGATTCACTCTCAATTATCAGCATGTGTGTAGGCTTAAAGATATTTCAGGAATACATTTACACTTATCTATTTATGTGTGCCTAGGAAATGAAGATTCTCCAAGTTCTTCAGGCATATTTCAAGAGTATGGAAAGCATCTGTAATCAAAGGGCCCATTGTTAATCTTTATACACAGTCCATTATAAAAATGCTTGAACTTAATGTGCCATTTTCCAGCATACTTGCTTCGTCTCCTATAAAGGGCCCTGCAACCACTTCTTGGAATTAGAGTTATCACTTTGAGGGTCCTTTATTAAGTTAAAATGTAACCTAAACAAGTTGTTACTGATATATCCCCTAGTGCCTGACACATAGTAGGTGCTCAATAAATATTTGAATGAATCAAGTGAGTTCTTTGAGCTTCTAAGATGTATATAGTGCTATCTAGCTAAATAATTTTTCTGCACATATTTTAGGCTTTGCGGGTCGTATATGGTCTCACATGGTTTTGTTTATGTGTGTTTTCCCAACTATCTGTAAATATAAAAACCATTCTTAGCTACTGGTGCAGGTTGAATTTGGCCCAAGGACTAGAGTTTGCCAATCCCTAATTTAAATCTTAGTATTAAATGGCCATTAACTGCTTTTTTGTTTTTGTTTTTATGTATTTTTAGTTTTGACACCTGCTTTCTGTCATTTTTGTTATCACCTCTGTTGCTGACTGCTCTTTTTTTTTTCTTATTAAGATTTTATTGGGGAATTGGGGGAGGGGAACAGCATTGGGGAACTGGGGGAGGGGAACAGACAAGTTGCTGTCCTTTTGTTCTTCGGTCTAGTTGTGGAGGACATCGCTTCACTGGCCCATGTTGGTATTATCATTGTGCTCTTCCTGGGTGAGGCAGATCTATCACGGCCCTTGGACAGCCGCTCACTGCAACTCATGGCAGCTCTTGTCAGCTGCCGGCCAACTGACGGTAGCTTACGCTAGCCCACTGCAGCCTACGCTGTCGCGGTTGCTTGGGACTCATGGCAGCCCAGCTCCAGGTCGGGCTGTTGTTCACCTTCTTAGCTGTAGAGGGCGCAGCGTCACTGTCCCTCATGTGAGATCTGAACCGGGTCCCTGCTGCTCAGAGCTTCTGCTCCCAAGCCAAGTCTTAACCAACGGTCCACTCGGCTGACCCGATTGTTGACTGCTCTTGGCGAGGCCATTGTACCATCTGAATTGGTACTTTTTTGTAATGTAAACTGAGAAGGGTGATTATGTTTAAAATTAGTGAAAATACTGAAAAGATGCTGAGCGTTGACTTTATGACATCTATTATACTCTTTGTGATTGCCTGTTATTAGCCATCTTCAGGATACTTGAGGTTTGGTAATACCCAAATTCCATATCAGTTGCCTGAAGAAGTGGTAATAGCACAGACTTGAAGACTTTCCCTGGGCTTAGAGCCCAGCTGTGCCCTTTACTACCTGTATGATCCTGGGTAAGTTATTTCCTGTCTGTGCTCCCATTGCCTGTTGTTGGTGTGAGGATAATAAAGTATTTTGCCTCAGAGTTGAGCGCTTAGAATGTTACCTTGCACTTAGTGCTGTAGAAAAGCTGGCATTGTTGTTATTTGATGTTTGCGTTGGGATGCTTGTGTTTGCTGAATCTCCTAAAAAGGGATGAGACCTTATTATCACTCAGATGAGAGGCAGTGCTCTTGGTTGATTGGGTGATCAGAGCACACCCTTACATAGGTTCATGCCCGGTTTCTGTTATAGTCACTAGTGTCCCTGGGAATTTGAACGAGTTTGAGGTTGGCCCTAAAGACTTTGAGGGCAGTGGGAGAATGATTTGGATGCTGTTCCCTTTTGTGGTTTTATAAAATATCTTGGTAAAACTGGAGGTGCAGTTTGTTCATCCTCTGATCCCAAGACAATAAAGTTTGGGCCTGAAATCATGGAATTTCAATATCACTGAACTTTGACTACAGCTAAGTGAACTTCTATTCAGCTTTGGTTAAAGCTTGATGAGGAAGAAGTGGCTGGGGGTGGGGAGGAAAATGCATAATCTTAGGAGGGGTCATTGTACAATGTTTTTTGGTCCATGTATTAGAATTTAATTCACCTTGTGACTTTAAAAAGTGATTTTAGGGCCAGCTGAGTGGCACGATGGTTAAGAGCTGGCTTGGGATGCCAGCGGCCCCGGTTCGGATCCCACATATGAGGGCCAGTGACGCTGCCCTCTACAGCTGAGGTGGTGAACAACAGCTCCACCTGGAGCTGGGCTGCTGTGAGTTCCCCAGACGGCATAGCTGCAGCCTCTGCTGCAGTGGGCTCCCATAAGCTACAGTGAGCAGCAGGTGGCCAGCGTGAATGGCTGGCAGCCAGTGTGAGCTGCCAAGAGCCACTGTGAGTGGCCATCCAGAGGCCGGTGACCCATCTGCCTCACCTGGGAAGAGTGCAGTGATGATGCCAACATGGGCCAGTGAAGCAACATCCTCCACAACTAGACCGAAGAACAAAAGGACAGCAACTTGTCTGTTCCCCTTCCCGGGTTCCCCAACGCTGTTGCCCTCCCCGAATTCTCCAATAAAATCTTTAAAAAAAAAAAAGTGATTTTAAATTTGGACTGAACCGTTTGTTCTTTCCTTCCATTAAATCTTAGAAGTACAGAACGATATTTTCTCATAGCAATGTGGCTTTTCTTAGACAAAGTTTAATTTTAAGTGCTTATTTTTTTATATTTTAAAGCTAATTTTTATAGAGAGAATTTCTAATCAAGTATTTGGATGTCACTATTTCTATATATAGTATTAAATATGGTAACAATAGTTTGAGAGCCCCAAACTGAGGCTTATGCCTGACATCTGATAGAAAATCCATTGTCTGATCACCATATTACCCTATTTTTCCGTGTATAATGCACACCCACGTTTTTGGCCCAAACTTTCAGGGAAAAAATCTTTCGTTTTAATTCAAATTTTTATTTGTTTACATTTAGGTGCTTGTTTTTTGTATAATAAAGCAATTTTATCATTTATTTTTTAACATATGAGTGCAAGAAATTTTATGTAAGAAATAATTACAAAACCCAAGAACAGATACAAGAAATTTTATGTACTGGTAACAAATTTACAATATTTACACATCATAGAAGGCCAAGAAGGCCATAGAAGGCCAAGAACTCTTCGTTGTTGGGAGTTCATTGCAAGTTCTCCTAAATTCAACAAAACCGATTATCGTATTCCAGGGTATTATTTTGCATACGGATATCGTTATTGATTTGTAGAGTTACATTTTTAACTCATATGCATAAATAAAAGAATTAGAAACATTTATATAGATACAGAATTAGTACTACCCATGATTAAAGCTTATCCTTAATTTTCCCTCACAAATGGGGGCCAGAAGTGAGTGTTATACGCGGCAAAATACGGTAGGTAGCTCTCAATGTGTGCAATTGCTATATCTTAGCAGAGGCATTTTTTTTGTTGTTTGAATTTTTTTTGTTTTAAAGATTTTATTGGGGAATTGGGGGAGGGGAACAGCGTTGGAGAATCGGGGAAGGGGAACAGACAAGTTGCTGTCTTTTTGTTCTTCAGTCTAGCTGCGGAGGACGTTGCTTCACTGGCCCATGTTGGTATCATCATTGCGCTCTTCCCGGATGAGGCAGATCGGTCGCCGGCCTCTGGATGTCGCTCACCGCGGCTATTAGCAGCTCACGCTGGCTGCCGGCCACTCACTGCAGCCTATGGCAGCCCACTGCAGCAGGGGCTGCAGCCTACATCATTGCTGGGGCTCGCACAGCCCAGCTCCAGGTGGAGCTGTTGTTCACCATCTTAGCTGTAGAGGGCAGTGTCACTGGCCCTCATATGTGGGATCTGAACTGGGGCTGCATCCCAAAACCAGCTCTTAACCAATTCGCCACTCAGCAGGCCCTGTTGTTTGAATTTTTTTGATTAAATATAACACATGTAGAGGCACCACATCTTAAGAGTACAGCTCAATGAATTCTCACTAAGTAAATACATATGTGCAAATAACACTTAGATCGAATAACAGACATTTATTTCCCTGTATCCTCTAAGCCTCCCACCACCCATGGCCTCTTCCAGATACTAACTCTCCCTTCACCCCTGCAAGGGTAACCACTATCCTAAATTCTAACATCATAGACTAATTTTGCCTGTGTTTGAACTTTCGTAAATGGAATCATATAGTCTGTACTCCTTGGAGTCTGTCGTCTTTTAACATTGAGAGATTCATCCATGTTGTTGCAGGCAGCGATAGTTAATTCAGTTTCATTGTTATGTACTATCCCTTTGTGAATATAACGCAGTTTATCCATTCTACTGTGATGGACATCTCGGTGGTTTCCAGTTTGTGGGCCATTTCAAATAAGTAGTGCTTCTATTAACCTTATACATGTCTTTTGATGACGTATGTTTGTATTTCTTTTGTTTGCGTTCTGTACCTAGTAGTGGAATTGCTAGATCATAGGGTGTGTGTGTGTGTGTGTGTGTGTGTGTGTGTGTGTGTATCAGATACTGCAAATAGTTTTCCAAAGTGGTTATACTGTATAGTTTATACTTTCACTAATAGCAAATAATAGTTTTGATGTCTCTCGTCCTTCTCCAATGTTTTAGCCCCTCTGGAGAGTGTGGTAGTGGTAACACATTGTGGTTTTAATGGACGTTTCCCTAATGGTGATGAACTTGAGCACCTTTGTGTTTTTAAGCCATTTGGCTATCATCCTAGGAATGCT
Organism: Aselliscus stoliczkanus; assembly: GCA_033961575.1. Taxonomy (NCBI): domain Eukaryota; kingdom Metazoa; phylum Chordata; class Mammalia; order Chiroptera; family Hipposideridae; genus Aselliscus; species Aselliscus stoliczkanus. Next base: position 151,255,038 of record CM066732.1, on the reverse strand, counting down.
TGTTTGTCTTGTCCATTTTTCAGTAGGACATCTGTATATCCTTCAGTTTGCATTATAGCATTCAGTGGGATCTGCTCTCTGGTGGTAGGAATACAGTATAAGGCAAAGGAGGTGCAGACAAGTCCTCTCACCTTTGTGACTGCACCTTGAGGGCTAGATACTTCTTTACTCTAAGCTATTATACTCATCAGACTTAAACTCTCTCAGTGCTGCCTTTCTATTCCATTATATTTGTATCCTCTGTATCTTTTTCAGCAGCTGAATTTTGTTCATAAAACATTAATTCATCAGGAAAAATATGTGTTCCTCTCTGGGCTCACTGTTTATTGTGTAACACGGTTCAGAACAAATTACAGGATGTCAGGCTGGGTTAAGGAATAGACTATAGAGGGGAAAAGGAGAACTTAGAAGCCTGGGGTTAGCAAGAGAAGGAAGTGTTCTGTTTGTCACCATCCCACAGAAGGCAAACCCTGGCCTGTGTTCACAGGAGGGATCTCATCCACCCATGAGTCTCCCGTCTTAGAAGGCAAGTATGGGAAAGCAGCATTATTGCCAGGAGAGGGGTGACAAGCAGGCTTCACAGTGCCAGGCAGTCTTACACAAATCGGTTGCCATATGTGTAAGAAAGCCAGCTGCCGGCACCCACAGACCCTGGGGCCCATGGGAAGTTAGTTGTACTCCCCACTCATATAACAGGAAATCAGTGCTCCCATGGGGAGCTGAGCTTGGATGCAGCACCCTTTGCAAGCAGCTTGTCCAGAAGTGAGCTCCAGGGATGCTTTTTGGGTATCTTGCTCATTGCATCATATTGTGTATGTATTATTTACAGAGTTCCCTGAAGAGAACCTTGACTCTGTAGCTACAAGTCTGAACATCAAACAGAATTTTTCTTACTTATATCAGTTCTTGAGATATGAAACTACATGAACAAGCATTTCATTCAAATAGAGATTATCTTGTTAAAGAGCAAATGTTCTAGGGATTAAAATCCCCTTTCAGCATTAGTAATTTACCATGGAATCTCTAAAGATGAATTTATTTTAGCCACTGGAAATGAGGGAGGCTAAATATTTATAGAATAATTTATTTTTGTTTTCTTTATAAGTATCGTGCATCTCAGTGGCCCATGTGGGGATCGACTGGCAACCTTGGTGTTATGAGCACTGGCTGTAACCAATTGAGCTAACTCGCTGCACCCTATAGAGTAGTTTTTAGTAAACTATGAGATTTGGTGTATTTGATAGATGATAATGTTTGTTTAATATAAATCATTCTTAAGTTTTTGATCATATTGCTAAATTATTGTAGTTTCATTAATCGTAAAGTTATAAATGTTAAGTGAAAATGCATATACCTTATGTTAATCGTGTTTGTCTATAACTAAAAAGGTTCAGTTTTGACAGTGTTAAGAAGTTAATGATTAAGGCTGGCCGAGTGGCTCAGTTGGCAGTTCGATGCCCAGCTCGAGCTGAGCCGCCGCTGAGCTGCCAAGAGGTGGCTGGATGGCTCAGATAAAAAAAGAAAAATAAAAAAAAAGACATTAATGATTAAATTCCTCTTTTAAAAAAGACACTGTACAAGTCGGTTTAACAAAATCACATTTGAATTTTTTCTTTTGGAAATATCAGCAAGAAGGCTCACTTTGTGCTCAGCATTGCTTGAATAACCTATTACAAGGAGAATATTTTAGCCCTGTGGAACTATCTTCTATTGCACACCAGCTAGACGAAGAAGAGAGGATGAGAATGGCTGAAGGGGGAGTTACTAGTGAAGACTATCGCACATTTTTACAGGTACTGATTTTAATCTCACCAAATTGCTTTTTATTGCTTGTTTTTTTTGGTTTGTTTTTTTAAAAGTGGGTATTGTTTAGAAAAGGATAAACTATTCTGCCTATCGGGATCTGACTTGTTAATTATAACTCTGCTCTTGATTTTGTAAATGAGGGTGCACAAAATGTTATTTTAAATATGCACACTAATGACAGCTTTTATCCTTCTCTCCCTGCTCTCCGTCCCGCCTCAACTACCTATCCAAATTAAACAGCAGCCTTCGGGAAATATGGATGACAGCGGGTTTTTCTCTATCCAAGTGAGTAGTCACAAGCACATACTAAGTGTGTCTATGTCTCAGGCACTGTTTAAGCCTAGGGTATGGTTGATAGAAGCATCTTTCCACAGCGTGTCACTGTAATGATGTGAACTTCAGAAGTTTCTGCAACAGATTGTGTCTAAGAGTATAAGTATGCTCTTGAGTACTAGATTTTTATGTAGCTAAACATGAAAATTAAGATTGTAGAATCTTCATTTTAGAGTAGGGCTTTTTGAAAGGAGATTTAATTTGCATCTGGATGCCAATAACCTTAATTCCAATAAGTCACAGTCTTTTAAACTTACTATCTCTTTGTGTAAATTGGAGAAAATGCAACCTCGCTTCCTTCCCTTTAAATCAGCTTTCAAAGGAAGCTATATTGTGAAATTCCTTTATCAGTGGGTCTTTCAGTCTAACACCTGGGAGGACTTTCCAGAGTTTCAGAACCTCTCTTGAGGGGCCTATTTCTGCAGGTATCCTCTCGTACTGTTCTGGACTCACTCACCAGCATTCCTTGTGGACTGTGCCAGGTAACAGCCACGGAGGGCTGAGCTCTTGCCATTTCCTGTGCGTGCGCTGCCCTTGGTGCTGATTCACGTCTGCCCACCACATTGCATTCACTGTTGTCTGTTCTTGCACCTGGTTCACTTGCTTCTTTGTTGGCTGCCTTGGAAGTGAATTTTCAGAAATCTCCTATTTTTTTCAGGCAGTTTGAAATAATCAGGTTTATCTTTTGTTTTGTTTTTTTCTAAAGTTATAAACCCATGATAATAGAAATTTAAAATCTATGAAAGCCTCAGTTCAAATCTTTAGAAATAACTCATTTTATAGACATATGAGATATTATCACTGTTACTGACATATCAGGTAGTGAGTTGAAATATGATTTTTCTAAGGCAGAGCCCAGAGCGGGCAAAGTTTCATATAGTATATAGTAGACTAGTTTTAAGAATAGCACTTACTAGATAGAATACACATCTGGATTTTTGTGGCAGCTTTATCTAGGAATTGTGTGGTTCTCTGACTATCCCAGAAACCCAGTGTTAAAAAGCATTCTTTCAATGCTGTGTTTATATATTATTTATAGATTTAGTGATATATCTATACACACACACTTTTTAAAAACCATAGCTTTCTGGGGAAATTGATATATGAAGTACAATTATTTGGACAACTAACATGGCCCTATTTCTATTTGGAATTGAATGGTTTAGCTCATGAAAACTTGGTGTTTTTTTCTAACAGGTTATAAGTAATGCCTTGAAAGTTTGGGGTTTGGAACTAATCCTGTTTAACAGTCCGGAGTATCAGAGGCTCGGGGTCGATCCCATGTGAGATTTTATTTTGCTTTTCCTACAATTTTTTTCCTAAATTTGATTTTTAAAGTTGTAATTTCTTAAAGAAGAAAAATATATTTTGAATGCCTTTGTTTTGATGTGTCCTGTTTCATTTCCTGTTTCACCTTTTGGGGATGTCCGTGAATGCGTGCCTGCCTGGCAGCCCAGTGTCTGGCAGCGCAGAGCTGACCCCTGAGTGCTGTGTGATGCCATCGTTTTTGCAAAGCATCATTAATCTGCAGAGAGATTCATTCTGTTTGTGATTTTTTAAAACTCAGTGTTGCTTAGCTGTCAACATAATCCTAAATTATCATAAGTTTTGTATAATACTTGCCAATAGACAAACTAAATGAATATGAACTCTAATATTTCCACTTAATATTGGCTCTGCATTTTTTTTTCCTTTTCTAGAAATGAAAGATCATTTATATGCAATTATAAAGAACACTGGTTTACAGTTAGAAAATTAGGAAAACAGGTAATGTGTTTCCTCCTTCCTTGTCTTTTTTTACATTCTGCACTTCATTTGCAACTAAAATGTAAGGGATTAGTGCCTTAAAGATGAAGAAACTCACCAGTGGCAGGGGTGGAGGGTGGGGGGTGGGTGGGGGGTGGGGGGGAGGGTTAATCTTGATAGATAGGAATTTTCTATTTTAAAAGACAATATCAATTTCCCTTATATTTTTATTTGTGACCACCATATACAGTTTGGCTGTATCATAAGAAAAATTATTTACGACAATGCAAACGTGGTTACTTATAAGTGGGTTTTATGTGCTACATGTTCTATCAGCTATTTCACTTATAGATTTATATTTAACATAGTACTGTCAGAAAGCTTGAAATAGCGTTCAGCATGAATGAAAGTTTTCAACCATGTTTGCTTTAGCTTAACAAGATTATTCACATTCCAAAATGCCACATAATACATATGTCCACATAAAATAATTTCTATTAAAAAAAAAAAAAGAACATGGGATATGTCTTCAGCAAACCTTTTTTAAGATCAAGAAAGGCACCTACAGTGTTATTTTTAAAAATAATTAACAACGATCTTTGTACACACAGTTCCATTTTTTAAAAAACAGAATTAAAGTCCCTTTTTTAGAATTTTGAATCTGAAAAAGCGTTACTGAAAGTGGGCTAATACAATAAAAAGGAATTAATTATGGACATGTGCAATGCCATGGGTGAATCTCCAAATAATTATTCTGAGTGAAGAAGGTAGACACAAAATACTACACACTGTATGATGCCATTTACATAAACGTCTAGGAAATGCGAATGAACCTGTCCTGACAGAAAGCAGATACATCAGTGGTCGCCTGGGGATGGGGAGGGTGAGGAAGAGTGAAGGAAGAAGATTACAAGAGCCCAGGAACCTAGGCAGTGATGAGTACAGTACATTCACTCACTTGGCTCTGGTGGTTTCAGGGTGTATGCATAAGTTAAAACTTCTCAGATTATACACTTCAAATATGTGCAGATTATTGCATGTCAAGGATTCCTCAAGCTGTTTTCAAAAATAATACAAAAAAGAAAATGAAGTCAAGAAAGTGTGCATTGATTTGTCATTAAAAGATAATTGAGGGGCTGGGCAAGTGGCTCAGTTGGTTAAGAGCTTGCTCAAGAGTGCGAGCTGAGCTCTGAGCAACAGCAGTTCGATGCTCAGTCTGAGCTGAGCTGCCGCTGAGCTGCCAACAGGTGACAGGATGGCTCAGCTAAAAAAAAAAAAAAAGATAATTGAGAAACAAAAAACCTTTCTATTATCTTTTAAGTCAGCCACTGAAAAGCAGCTTCATCGTAAGTGGTTATTTCTTAGGGCCCCTCCTGAGGAGCTCAGAGCACGTAAGGAGGAGACATGGTGTAGTAGAGAGTGACCCAAGTGGGAATAAGGAGGAAATGGGGTTTAGTAAGAGTGACCCAAGTGGGATCAGCGCTAGGGAAAAGCCAGGACAGGACACTGCAGAGATTATTTAACCCTCTGTCAGGCACCACTAATCTCACAGATTCATTGCACACAAATTTTCAAATATCTAACAGTGAAGTATTGTGATTCATTGCTTCTGTATCTTTCCCCCTCTACCATAACCTATCACCAGTCATGTTTATGACTTAGTACAGTAAAGACGTATTTCATAGTGGCATCTTTGTGTGCAGTGAATCTGTGAGATCAGATGGAGGGTTAATCTCTGGGTATTATTTATACCTTTGAAAATTATGATCAGGTATTCTTGTTTTGTATAAAGTAATCACTAGATTTTTTAAGATCTGAAGGCTTAGATTCCAGAAATTCCTATGTATTTATTTTTAGCTGAACCATCCCCTGTTGGCAGCTCAGCTTGGGCTGGGCATCAAACTGCTATTGCTCAGAGCTCAGCTCACACTCTTGAGCTAGCTCTTAACCAACCGAGCCACTCGGCCAGCCCTCAGTTTGCACTCTTGAGCTACTTAGCCTGTCCTCCTATGCATTGATTTGCATGTAAACATACCTATTTTGAGAGATTTTTTTTAAAAAAATTTTAATTCTTTAAAATTGAATTTTCACATTTTAAATTAGTTTATCTTTGACAAATATAGGAAATGTCAAATTTTGGCTTACCTCTAGCTGTAATTTATATTTTTGTTGAAAATTGTATTTTTCACTATAGACTCTTTTGTTTGAGGTCCCTGTTTAATGAAAGGTGACTAGAAAAAGTATTATGATCTATGTCAAAATTCAAGAAATTTTGTGTCTTGTGAGTTAAATTAGGATTCCTATGAAGTAGTGACTAAATGATGTTAATTACATGTGATGGTGGCTTAGTGACCTTTTTAAAATGAGTTGGTGATTACAAATTTTCTTCCTGGAATGCCTGGCCTTTTTCCCTCACAATGGACATCTCTGACCAAAATTATCAATCGTGGGAAAACTGTGTAGTTGTCATTTTTCTTCCACATCAATATAATGTGATTAGATTAGGGATTTGTTAGGCATACTTTGAAAAAAGATTTAAGGGACTGGCCGAGTGGCTCATTTGGTTAAGAGCTTGCTCAAGAGTGCAAGCTCTGAGCAACAGGGTCGCTGGTTCGATTCCTGGCACGAGCTGAGCTGCCGCTGAGCTGGCTCAGCTAAAGAAAAGATTTAATTATAGCTATCAATAAAGCTACTTTAAAGTATTGTCAGTTTCTCTTCTTTTTTGGTGGGAGAAATTTAAAGTATGTGGCTTAAAACAAACTTATTTTTAAAAACATTTAATAGTTATTAATCTCTAACATTTGATTTCAGTTTTTAAAATCACATTTTTACTTAAAAAAAAATCTTGATTTGACATGTTTCCAGTGTTAGACAGTTATACTAAGTTTAGACAAGTTATAGCTATTCTTAACATGTGTGACTTCCTTATTGTAATGTGCACTAACTTAAATGTTGGCAATTTTTTTTCCAGTGGTTCAACTTGAATTCTCTCTTGACGGGTCCAGAATTAATATCAGACACATACCTTGCACTTTTCTTGGCTCAATTACAACAGGAAGGTAAATAAAGATGGAAAAATTTATAATGTTATCTTTCAAAGTAGCTAAATAAAACTAGCTCATTAGATGTGAGAGTAACAATACTGTTTTGATGGCAGTGGCAGTGAAATAGTCTTTGTTTGCATGGTGAACTTGAAGTTGTGATTTGACTGATACTGTTCAGGTCGAGTTCTCACTGACACCTGGCCTTTTCATGAGGATGCTGCTTCCTTTGCAGCCCCTCTAAGTAATGGCTTTTATGTCTTCCATACCCCACAAATCACAGGGCCAAGGGGAAGGCCAGGTGTTCCTTTTGCTCCTGCTTGCCTCTTCTAGGCCACTGTTGTTCCCTAAAAACTCCACTAGATTAAACTCTACCCGCTGCTCTTTTGCGCTCACCTGTGATCCTTCTCCTTCTCCTTTTCCATTGAAGAGTTTAGGATCTGACTCACCGTCTTCTTTCTGCTTCAACTCCGTTCATCATTCTTAGTGATTTCTATATCAAAAATCAATCCAATCCAATACCTTGCTTCTTACTTTCAAAGATCATTTTCTTCACTCTTGTCTTGGCCATTACCAATAACTGCAGCACTTTTGAACCCCAATTGGAAGCATCCTACTTTTTGACTATTGCCTCTGATCTTTGTACCATATTTTCTGTCGTTTCCATTCAAACAATTCTTTGAGCCCTACCACAAGACCCAGACATTCCCCATATAATCTTACTTCTTTTCTTATCCTGCTTATTTTCTATAATCCATCCCTATAATCATTTTACTGCTTTCAGCTCCTTTCTCCCCTCCCTCTCTCATACTTTCATGACCTGGTTAAAACCAGATCTTGGTCTTATCTATTCTTGCACCTGAGCACCTGAACATGGCTAATGTATATAAAAAACATGATGATTGATTTTGCTTTAAATTTGTGATCACAAACTTCAAATGAGCCTTTAATGCTACTTGCCATTCCTGTTATATTTTCTTAGTAAGTTCACTTATTCTCCATGGTGGTTATTTCACAGCTTATCTCTTCAGAACTCTAACCACTGCCCTCTCCTTTCCTGACTCCTAGCTTATGGCCTTCCTTTATATTCTACTGAGAAAACAAGCAGCTAAAAGACAACTTCTTCATCTTTCTGTTAGAAAATCTGTCCACTTGCCTATGTCTCTACATGTGCTTTGAGTCTATTAAAATAGATGAATTGTTGCCTCCTCCTAACCAAGACCAACCGCTCTATGTTGGGGCTGGATCCCAGCTCCTCCCACCTACTCAAGCGCTTTGCTCCTGCTTTTGTCTCTGTACTCCCATAGGATCAGTTCCCCATCTTTCTGTATTATTCCTATTAGCGGAGAAATAAAGTCTTTATGTCCATTGATTAAAAAGGAAAAGCCTCTCATGTCCAGGAAACTCCACCTGCCTCCCATTTTTATTTTTTCCTTAGAATCTTCTCCAGTGTGTTGTCTCCTGTTTGTGAACTCATTCCAGTTACACTGTCACAACGTGTCACTGAAAAATTCTCTCCTCAGTGTCTCCAATAACCTCTGCATTTGCCAATACCAGTATTTAATTCTCAGTCTTTTATTTGACCTCATCTTATTTAAGAGCATAGTTGATTATATCCTTTTTTAAACAGAACTAAACAAAACTTACTGAGAATTTCCAGTAAATGTAAGTATAGAAAATAACTTGATGAGCCCGCATGTACCCTTCACCCTGCTTCACCAAATATCTCATGGCCCATCTTGTTTTATTTATACTCACCCACTTCCTTCTCCTGTTTATTTGAGCAAATTACTAGGCATCTTATTCTTTTTTTCTGTAAACTTTTAAAATTCAAATCTGTAGAAGCAAGGACTCTTTAAAAAAATATCTCCACAATACTGTAATCACTCCTAAAAAATTTAACTGCTGTGCTTTCATAACATCAAATACCCGGTCATTGTTTAAATAGTTCATCTCTGTGGTTGTCTCTTATGTTTTTCGCAGTTTAATCCAGTTTGAAATAAGATTCATTGATTACATTGTATTGAAATGACTCTTAAATCTAGCTATGCGATTCCTCTCTTTATTTTTTCTTTATTTTTTGGAAGAAAATGGGTCATTTGTTCGGTTTCCCACATTCTGGATTTTGTTGATTATATTCCTATTTTTCTGTCAGGCCTGGATACTCAGTAGTTTAGTCCTTCAGTCAGGAGGCTTAAGCAGATTCAGATTGATTTTGGGGGAACAGGAGACTTCACAGATGGTGTGGCACTTGATATCTGGTTGTCTTTTTGTGATTTGAGTAGCTGTTGATGATCAATGCCTAGTCCATTATTTCATTAATGATTGCCAAATGGTGATAATAGATTCCCATCTTTCCTTCACTTGTTAGCTGAAAAACTTCTATACAAATAAACTTTCATCATTATTTGGTTATCCTGAAGTATAGTCATAGAGTAAAAGCAGGATAAATATTTTTTCCCTTTAATCAGTTTTTAAAATGAGTTCATTGCATAATATCTTTCTTTGAAAAGTAACCAATTAGTTGTCTGTTTTTTTCTGAAGTGTCATTATAAACTAATCCATTAAAACATAGCTCATGTGTTTTAGTCCATTATAATATTCATATTCATACTCCGTCCCATTTTGGACAGAACCTTTTGAACTTGACTCCCAAGTTTTTGAAATGACCACTGTAGCCTTTTGAAACCTTTCTTTCTCATGTAACCAGAATTTTCAGGTTTATCTTGTATATTTCCTGCCCTTTAGTAATGGTGTTTAGAGATCATAATGTGGGCATTAACAGATTTATTGCTAATGTGTTGGTCATCATGTAGTTCTTTCTAATTCACATGTAATAGTATTGTAACTAATTTGATTTTTATGTAATTCTGTCTCTTTTCTTTTATGCCCAGAACCTTGGTTCCTAACTGTGTCTTCCTTCTTGACATACCATCTACACGTGGCCTCCAGGCCACAATGCCCTGATTGGCCTCAGATTTCACTGGCTGCTTCATTCAGATTCCTTTTGTGGATCTTACTCTTTCCAATGTCTAACTGTTGAAGTGACCCAGAGTTCAGTCCTTGGACAACTTCTTAACTATGTACTGTCCCCATATTTCAAATATCATCTCTAAAAAAGACCAGTATGCCAATAATTCCCACACTTTTGTCTTCTGCTTAGATATATACCTTAAACACCAAACTCCTAACTTTGACTTCTGCACTTTGAAACATTTCAAACTGAACATGCCTACAAAAGACTGATTTTTTTTTTCCTCCTCGAACATGCTATCCCTCAGGTTTTCCATTGCAGTAAGGACCTCTCTTCTTGTACTCTGGTTCCCATATATTGTATTGCGAAAGCAGCCCAGAGTCCTTTTTAAAATATACAGTGCATATTATGGCACACCTTCCCCCTTCACCCTTCGGTGGCTTCCCAGCATGCTTAGAGTGAAGTCTAGTCTTGAATAAACCTAAGACCTTTCAGTATCACCTGAACAAGACAGAGTTTCTACCCTTCATGATGTTCTTCATGGAATGCCTTGGTGAGCTGATAGATTTATTCTAGGATCTAGAAACAATTTACTGGCATAAAACATGTTAAATCATCTGAACCCTGAGCACGCTTGTTCTTATAAAACAAAAAAAGTTAAGCATATTAACCTAACTTCTTATGGATTAACTTACTACCTTTTTGAGTTTTTCCAATACTCCTTTTGATCTTTGTTTTTGTGTTTCATTATCTGTGTTTATTTTTTGTTTCATTATCTGTTAATGTTCACAAAAGGATATCCTGTAATAAGCACCAAAGTTTAAGAAAATTGTATGGTAGAAAGCGTGAATTGATTAGAATGACCTAGGTATAGCCCATTGTTACTCCGTGTGGAGTCGCCCGCTGGGGAGACTCTGGCTTTCTAGAACCATATTTTAAAAAAAAGAATTGCACAGGATCAGTGTATTTCTTTCACACCTTTTTTTTTTTTTTTTTTTTTTGAGGGCAGTGTCACTGGCCCTCATAAGTGGGACCCAAACCAGGGCTGCTGGTTGGGCTCTTAACCAACCTGCCACTCAGCCGGCCCAAAGGTCAAATTCCTCGTTTTATTTACTTATTTATTTATTTATTTATTTATTTTGAGGGCAGTGTCACTGCCCCTCATATGTGAGATCTGAACCAGGGCCGCTGGCTTCCCAAGCCAGCTCTTAACCACCGCGTCACTCGGCCGGCCCTCTTTCACACCTTTAATACTTTGACTAGATTTTCAGTATTGGCTTCTCAGACCTTGTTTTTAGTTCAGGGGGAGGTCAGGGTAAGGGGGCAGCTATTTCCACAGATGACTCATTTTATCCATATTACACATTACACTTTATTATGTACATTATCTGATTGTGTCCTCACAGCAACCCTCTGAGGAAGGTACCAGTATCATCTGTTTAACAATTTAAGAAACCAAGACATAGATGTGTAAAGCGGTTTACCAGGGACCATGCAGCTAGGAAATGGAAGAGCTAGAATTAAAACCCGGCAGTCTGATGCCAGACTCCTTGCTCTTACACTCCTTTATCTGACTCCATTTAGTGAGTAGCCCACTTGGTCAGGCACTGTTTTAGGTGAGCTGTTTACAGATATTATTTATTTCTCATAATCACTCTATGAGATGGCTATTCCCATTTTGCAGGTGAAGAGAGTCAGACTCAAAGGCTTAAAGAACTTTGTTCTAGATCACCCTGCCAGTAAGTGTAAGAATCATTATTTGAAGTCAGATCTTTCTGACTCCTCAGTTTGTACCCACTCCACGACTGTGCACCATGCTGTCATTGTCAGTTAATTTTGGATCTCTGCTATCATTGTCAGTCAATTTTGTCATTGATAGTGTCAATCAGTTTTGGATCTCTTCCTAGCTGTTTCAGTTGATTCTTGCCCTTTTTTTTTAGGTTATTCTATATTTGTTGTTAAGGGTGATCTGCCAGACTGTGAAGCCGACCAACTCCTACAGATGATCAGGGTCCAACAGATGCAGCGACCAAAACTTATTGGTGAAGAATTAGCACAACTAAAGGAACAGAGGTAAAATTAAGCCTTCAGTATGGACTCTGTGATAGTATTTCATTACAAGAATTAAATTTTCGTGCTAACATGGAGTATGTCGTCCTTTTATTGTTGGTGATATTTTTTTTAGACCTTTATATTTTAGTGAAGTGGCTTGGTTCCAACTGGAATCAACTCTGAGTTACTTAAGTATATTAACTTAGAGTCACATCAATCTTTATGTTATTAAACTGTATTTGCAAGAGAATGTGTAAGTTTTGACTTACGTAAAGTCTTCGGTTTATACATGTCTTTATATCTAAACTACAAGACTGGTCTGCAGCTATTGTCAGTGCTTCCATTCTTTAGAGTCCAGAAAACAGATCTGGAGCAAGACTTAGAAGCAAATGATGGGTCAGCGACCTTAGACGAAGACGAGGAGGATTTGCAGCGGGCTCTGGCCCTGAGCCGCCAACAGATTGACATGGAAGATGAGGAAGCTGATCTCCGCAGGGCTATTCAGCTCAGTATGCAAGGTACAGACATTCTCACGCCGTTTTTTTCATCATCGAAGAATTGCTTCAGATAATTCGTGGTGCTCTGGAAGTTAGTGCATTGCCAGAAGTCCTTCAAGAATTTCTGCAGAAGGAATGGCTGTATACAGTCAGCTCTCCTTGTAGTTTTCTTGCAATATGAATGACTTTTTACAACCTATGTTATATTAGGCCTAGATATATTTTTATTTCTGATTATTCCATGTGATTGTAATACTGTAGTAACACAGCAATAAACTGAGGTTAATTTTTGTGGGCAGAGTGGGGGCATCCTTACCTAGACCAGCTGTTTCATATATGTGTGTTTTTGGACACAGAGGAAGGCCTGGACAGAGAATATATATTGATTTTACAAAAATACAGCATTAGTACTGCTCAACTGACAACTTAAGCCCACTTCCATGGGCCTGCTTTTACAGTGATATAAGCCCATCAGCAGGGGAGGGTGAGATGTATTCCCTAGGGAATCCAGGCAGGGGGACATGTTTGGGGTGTGGCTCAGAGTGGCTGACATAAAAGTGTAAGGGGTTTCTTTCGATAGTTTTGTTTTTATCTAGTTAATATGAATTTGCCTTCTGTTTTCTAATGAAATTACTCATTGAATTTCTTTCTTTTTAAAAAAAATTTTATTGGGGAACAGCCACGATCATTGGTTACACATTGCTTTCATGCTACAATGGCATAGTTGATTTTTTTTTTAAATTTCTTACTGGGGAACAGTGTGTTTTTTGAGGACCCATAAGCTCCAAGTAGTTGTTTCAATCTAGTTGTGGAGGGCGCAGTTCCTTGGCCCACGTGGGAATAGAACTGGCAACCTTGGTGTTATGAGCCTGCGCTCTAACCACCTCAGGTAACCGGCCGCCCCCCTAGTTGACTCTTTAGTTGACTCTTTGAAGGAGGGTGCAGCTCACAGTGGTCCCTTTGGGGATTGAACCGGCATCCTTGGTGTTACCAGCACCACGTTCTAACCAACTGAGCTAACCCGTTACCTACTACTCATTGAATTTCCTAAATATATAAATAAAATTGAGGTTTCAATCATATGAAGATCATCCTTCTTACCTTGTAATTTATTCAGACCTTCTCATGCCCCCCGCCTTACCTCTGAGTACTCTATGTTGTGCAGTCCAATATTTGATTAGTAGAGCCCTGCTGGATTGGCCCAATTATGGATGGACAACAGCTTTTATAATTTTAGGTATTTTTGTGTGATTCACTCTTCTTACCACAGTTTATTTCACAGTTTGTGCAGAATCTCGGATTGGTACAGTCATTAAGTGAGAACACAGAAACATACTTAAGTGGCTGTAGGACCCAAATGTTTGAGAATAGAACACAGGGTTTGAACAATCATCTACTTTAAGTTGCTTCTAAGGAATTCTATGCCTTTGAAAGTATAGATTTATTTCTAATAAGTTCAAGAGAGCACACGACAGTGGTGCTAATGGCTCTTCCTGCCAAGTTGGCAGTTGGACTTGCGTCCCCACATCAGGAACCGCAGGTGGGTAACGGCTTTGGTTGTAGTGCACACAGGCTGGATGTGAACAGCTCGTTTCAGATTTTCCCTGAGGTTTTCAGAGCCGTTCTTCTATTTGCAGAATAGTAGCAGAGTATTTTTAAGAATTAAATTGTTTAAAAGCTTGTTCCCTGAAGTGTAAACATATGTTGCTTTCACTGGTGAATAAAACAATTGTTTTTTGTTCCATTTTCTTTTGTTTTCAGGTGGTTCCAGAAATATATCTCAAGATACTGCACAGACACCCAGTACACATCTTACTTCAGAAGAGCTACGGAAGAGAAGAGAAGCCTACTTTGAAAAGTAAAGTAGTTGGTACAATATTAAAATTGCATATTCAGTATTTACTTTCACTATTTTGTCTATTTGTGAACTTACAGCTTTGGATTGAACTATTTTATTTAGGATTCTCTTTTTTAAAAAGATTGGTTACTGCCTAACCCTATGAACATTTGAATGTATTTTTTTTTTTTTTAAATTTCAAACAAACTGTGAGATGAAATGTAGTTTCAGGGGAAAACTTTGTCCCTTTACTAATTAAATTTACATGAAATAGGGTGACGACAACCCTGTAAAATTTCAGTCATCAGAAAGATAATGGAGTTGGCCTTTGTATGTGCTTCTTGGTTACCTAACCTTGTAAAATGCTTTTGTTGATTAATAGGAAAAACAGCCTATCACAATGCCAGTGATAACCAATGCAGATGTATTAGTCAGCCTTGTACTCTTTCAACAGGAAAAACAGCACACTCCCATAGAGAGGTGATGGTTAGTGCTCTGCTTGTTGCCACTTTAGTGGGGGCACCACAGGCCTGTCAGCATAAGGGACTCGAGGGCAGGCCATAAATCTGAGTCGTTAGCTCCTAAAACCTAACTTTGCGCCCAGCTTTGTAAGTGCTCTCAGAACAGAAATTTCACTCCGTTATAGACCATCCTTTCCAGTAACTGTCATTCGCAAGTCGTTTTCCCTTTTTCTTTTTGTAATGATGAAAATCCATGTCAAAGATTGCAAGATCTATGATAGCTCTTTAGATCCTGTGAGCCCAGATCACAAATCAAAAAGCCAGTGGCTGAATCTGGCCTGTTAATTTACTATATCTCATCATTTCTAAGATTCACGTGTTTCTCACATTTCAGCATCTTTTTAACTGAGAAGCATCTTACAGTCATAATTGGCAGTATTTTAGTAGTATCTAACATATTGGAGCATTTTACATTTGGTGGTGTGATGAAGATAATATTTACCTTGTTTTCTGTTTTTTTTTTTTTTAAGTCACAACTCAGAAGTATATGAAGGAAAGTTCTGATCATCTGACATCCTCTTAATGTGAGATATTTCTAGTCTTTATTCAGTGATAGATTAACAGATTTAATTATATATAAAATTTCAAAATAGTGCTTATTAGTGCTTTTCACTTCCTTTTAAATTTAAAAATTAACTTCTTTATTTTTTAATTATGATAAACTTGTAAGTTTATATAAAAGTAGAGAAGCCAACGTAATGAACCCCAATTTACCTATTTTCCAGATTTAATAAATATCAGCATGTGGCCAGTCCTGGGTTTTTATGTCCCTCTCTCCCATGCTCTTCATTCTTCCACCCCCAAGCTGGGAATATTTTATAACAAATCTAAAAGCATCATATATCATTTCATCCATGTTTATTTTAATATATAGCTCTAAAATATATGGACTTTTTAAAAAAACATAGCCAAATGCTATTATTATAATAATGTTAATAATTATCAATGATTATCATAGGATAATTATTAATGGTGATTCCATAATATCTTCAAATATCTAGTTAGTGTTAAAAACTTAAAACTACTTAATTAGATAAAAACTGATACCCTAAAAAATTTAAGACATACCAAAAATTAAAGCATAATCCTACCATCCTTTAGTAACTGATGTTAGTTTTTTGGCACATTTTCTTCGAGTCACAAAGATATACATATAGAGTAGTTATGTCCATTTTCCCATGATAGTAAATATTCTTTGTAAATAGGCTATGTGATATTTCATAAATTGAATGTATCATAATGTATGTGTTTTGATTTCTGTTATTATAATTAGTAGTACAAAGAATAACCCTTGTACTGACTCTATGCCTCAAATTTCTCATCATTTCTTCTAGTTATTCTTAGGATGTCAGGTTATTGGGTTGAAGGACATGAACATTTTTGAGGCCTTGGTACAGATTTCTAAACTGAATTCTAGAACAATTCCCAAGTGATACTTTTACCATGTTTTTTTCAGACTTTGTTTTTGCCAGATTAAAATTGTCCAAATTGACATACTGCAAAATTCGTAAATAAGTCTAAGAAGAAGAAAGCATCTATAGAGTATAAAAACAAAATCCCTCTTTTATTTAAACATTTTTGTTTTTAGATTAAAAATGTGGAACTTCTAGTAAGTTTAACTTTTTATAGTAGAAAAAATAATGCAGTAACATCCCATAATGACTAAGTAATAACAAGCACAATGCCAGTGATAACTAACAGGTGTTTTAGCCAATCTTGTACTCTTTCAAAATGTCTGAGCACTGTTCTGACTTCTTCCTGATTGGAGGGTAGTTGATTGGGAAGGAAAGTGCGCTGTTATGGTTTCCAGCTTCACCTTTTCATCTTCTGCCTCCTACTTTGACCTTAAAAATATTGTGGGAACTTAAGGAGAACTATAGAATGTTAAAGAGTCACACATTGCTGAGAAGAGTTAAGAGCTCACTTCTTGGTGTTTCTTTTTAACATTGACTAGCATTCAAAATCTTGTAGGACGCATTAATAAAGGAGAAACTAATATTTGCCTGTCACCAGGATTCCTAATTACTTAGCCTAGTAGGTCCTTGTCTCTCTAGCTTCCATCCTTGGAAACTTGGCTCTGACGTTGTTGAGTTAACTCTTTCTTCTTTCTCACCCTCTCCAAACCAACCCTGGTGCAAACTTGTTAGTCATTCACATTCAAATTTATAAAGTTTTGTTTTTTTTCCTGTAGAGTATTTGAAGCTTCCTACTTAATGTAGTAACCACAGTGTTCTGGCATGAAGCAGAAAAGACTGTTAAAAACCTACCTGTTACAGATTCATAGGTTATGAGTAAGAGTTGTTAGTATTTTCATAGCCATGGTATTTTTTCCAGTAGTAATGTCTACATCCATTTTACCTGTCATAAAACCCCAAGCAAAATGTTAATATATCAGTTATGTCAGTATAAAACCAGCCTTCACTCACTTGTGATGAGCATCAAATCAGGCAAGGTGTATAAAACTATTTTGTAAACTGTAAAGTGTTCCATTGATAGATATTAGCATTATTAACGTCTACACCAGGTATTAGTCTGAAATGATGAAGATTTTTTCCTTCTGTCATGAAAAGAAGTGTTTGGCAACAAGGAGGGAAACATACTGTTTTCATAGTCATGGATTGCTAGGAGTCTTTGATTGTCTAATACTGAGCCACCACCTCAGTGGCATGGTATAGTTTTATCAGGCTTCAGTATAAGAAATGTAAACTGCTAGAGATGTTTTCAGCAGAAAAGTATTTAACACAGAAATTAAGGCAATCTTAGGAAGACGTGGAATGCAGGCTATGAGCCAGGCTTCCAGAATTCCAGTTTGTTTAAAGAGCTGTGACCACTGCCCCAGTTGGGATGATTGGGAGTCAGGATATCAGGTTTAAGAGCATACTGCTATAGCTGTGACCCCAGGATGAAGCCACAATTTCCGGGCCATAGAGACATGGGAACATGACGTGTGGCCTGCGTTGCAACTGCCATGAAGCAAAATTCCGGGACTGCCATCTCCATGGCTTTACTTGCTGGCAGAGAATAGCCAAAGCAGCAGGAAGATGGCTGTGCTTCATTTTTGCCTTTTAAATTTCATGGAAGTGCTTAATTGACTTCCAGAATCCTAGTTATAAAGCATCTTAAGACATGGAGGAGTTTTTAGCTTTGCAGCCACTATGATACTGACAGCACATTAGAAGGCACAGTGGGAATGGATGCTGAGTGCTTTTCAAACATGTCCTATCTTATAGTGTCATCACATATGAGAGGTGTCAGAATTGTTTCAAGGTTGGAAATTCATTTCTGACTTTTCCTGAATTTAAAGTAGAATAAAAATTACCCCTCTAAAGTCGCTGTCTCACCTAGCACTCCTTCGCATCCTGATGTTTTCGTGACTGGAAGGGGGCATGGAGAGATATCTGATGTGCCAGGAAATCTACATACCTCACAGCTGCCTTTTCCCTGCCCCATTCCAGCATCGGGGTGTGCTGGTGGGAGCCCACGTGTACATCAGTAACCATGTACACCAAGGAAACATAAACCTTTGCAAATGTCAGATGTTGGTTCAAAGGCCAACAGGGAGAACGTGCAATACCCCACTGGTTGAATTTTTTTGTGCCTCCTTTAGAACACGAAATTAAGAGGGACCCTAGAAAAAAACATGCTATTCTATTAATGTTACTGGGAATTTTAAAATTCTTGTTCCTTTAAAAATCCTTTTATACATTTTTTGAAAGCCATAGCTTCTCATTCAGATTGTGAGCTGTGTTTAAGTTTTTTAATTTTCAGTTATATATGTATTTATGAAATCAAATATACACAAAAGCAGAAATAGTTCACAGAGCTTATACCTTTCACCCAGTTCCCCAATTGTTGACATTTCTGAACCATTTGGGAATAACTTGGGGACGTGATTTCTCATTACATTTCAATACTTCATTCAGTGTATATTTTCTAAGTACAAGGACACTCTCCTACATATTATGTCATAACCATCATGTTTAAATATTTTAAAGTGAATTTTTATGACACTGTTTTTCCTGTTTAAAAAAAAAATACAAGGGCCGGCCGAGTGGCACGGTGGTTAAGCTCTGGCCTTGGAAGCCAGCGGCCCCGGTTCAGTCCCACATATGAGGGCCAGTGACACTGCCCTCAAAAAAAAAAAAAAATACAGGGAGAACTTATTTTAATGCAGTAGAGAGGACTAATGCATGTTAAATTAATTTGAGGAAAATGCATGTTAAATTAATTTATTTCGTCAAGTATTTGGTGACTGCCTACTATGTGACAGGCACAGTTTTATGCACTGGGGAAAGATAAGGTGTGTACTCTGATTAACTTACATTCTAAAGAGGGAGACAGAAGATATCCAATAGTGATACTTTATGCTGAAAATTAAAATGAAGTGATGAGATAGTGAGAATGCCAGGTGGATACTTTAGGTGGGGTGGGCAAGAAAGCTGAAAAGATATTGAAGCTCAGATCTGAATGACAGGCAAGAGCCCGCATGGAAAGATCATGTTCACTCCTGTGGTAATTTGAGCTGCTTTATCTTCTTAAAGGTGCTTAGTTCCAGTGACTTCCCACAGTATTAAGGATCTGTAAACCAATACGTTTGCATCAAAATAGCTACCAGTGAATCCTTTTGTACAATGTGTTATTTTGTGGTGAAAATTTCTACTAATTTCTCGGATAAATTCAAACTTTGTATCTAGGTTTCCTAGTTTCACCACGGTTATACTTTTATATATATATATATATATATATCAAACTGATCATTCCTGCATTCTTTTGTGTTCATGCCAGTAGTTCTTCTGTTTTGTGGAACCATTTATCTTCCATGTGAATAGTGTGTCTCACGGCGTATTTATTCTTAGGTTTTGCTTTTTTATAACATACATTCTTTTTTGCATGTTTCAGGCAGCAGCAACAGCAGCCACAGCAGCAGCAGCCGCAGCAGGAGGAGGAACCACCAGGACAGCTCTCACACCCACGCGAAACGCCAACCACATGTTCAGGAGCACTTGGCAATGACCTAGGTACGCCTCCGACTACGCATCACGGTCGTTAGCTGCACACACTGTTTGACACACAGCCTCTGTAGGATTGGGGCTTTTATAGGCTTTTTTCTTCTCTCTTTGACTGTACTGAAACTCTTGAACGTATTTATAATCTACTAAACTTCTGTAGATTAAGGAGCAGACAGACTAGAGCACTCAGTGAATGTGTTGCTTTAATATTATAAATAATATTTGCAACTTCACAGTCTTTAGTACATTCTACAAAAGGTCCTCAGAGATCAGGAATATTAGTAGGTGGAAAAGAAATACATTTTACCCCTGGAATACTAAAAACAGCTGAGTGTGGTCTAAATATCAACAGGAAGTCTAGAGTTACATATCAGGCCTTGGTTTAATACGTCTTAAATGTTGGCAATTATTGGCAGTAGAAGTTGAGTGAAAAAGAAGTTGTATATGACAAAGGACTTATAAGCAGAATATGTAAAATTTGTCAAAACAAATCAGAAAACAACTCAAAAAAATGGACAAAGGATTTGAACAGATACTTCAGCAGATAAAATATATGGGTGTTAAATAAGCAAATGAAAATATGTTCAACCTCACTAGTCATTAGGGAAATGCAAATTAAAACCCCAATGAGATATCATTACACACCTATGAGAATGGCTTGAGGGAAAAATAAAATTGACAACACCAAACGCTGGCAAGGATCAGAGCAACTGGGACTCTTCATTCATTGTTAGTAAAAATATAGAATGGGATAGCCCCTTTGGAAAACTAGTTAGTAATTTCTTACAAACTTAGAGTACACTGAACCATGTGATCCAGTCATCCTACTAGGTATGTAACTAAGAGAGGGAGAGAAAACAGATTCACACAAATACTCGTATGTGAATACTTACAGCAGCTTGATTCATAATTGCCCCAAACTGGAAACTGTCTAAATGTCCTTCAGCAGGTGAATGGATGCACAAACTGTGGTCCATCCAAACAATGGACTGTATTAGCAATAAAAAGGAATGAACTGCTATGTTTTCCTGCTCCTGCTAAGTACAGTGAACAACCCTGGACATTGGTATAAAATAAACGTAAGAAGAATCTGAAAGGTGGAGAGAAGAGAGGCTGCCTGGGAAACTCAGGACCAGAGGAATAAGAGTGGCGAGTGGCCTAGGTTTTCCTTTTGCCTCTTCTGCCGTGGGCTTGTAATGCTGGAGAAGCCAAAGGTGCAGACCAAGAAAAAAAAAACCAAGGACGGTTCGGTCCCACATATGAGGGCCAGTGACACTACCCCCCTCCCCCCCAAAAAAAACAACACACACACAAAAAAACGAAAGCTTGCTGTATGTCGCCAAAAGGGACCACCTAGCAAAACAAAAACTTGGAGATAAATGGCCAAACAGGACTAGGTAAATAAACTGGCCATACTGCCACCTCACCTTGTTAGCAAAGGCTGGGTGGGAGCCTGGACTTGTATCCCTACCTGGCCAGGCAGTGTCAGAGAAAGCAGAGTGGGGAGCTGGGAGTTTCATTTCCTCCAGGAGATGGTGAGACCCCCCTTTCCCATGGGGTCAGTGGTCATAGGGAGCCTTGACCTGCACCCAGCAATAAAGACTTGTCCCTTTGGCTTCCTGCCTGGCTGGTAGAAGAAAAGGCCTAATGGAGATTCAGGACTGTCACTAATTTGAGGCAGTAACAAGGGCATGCCCACAGTGTCATTGAGAAACAGTAACAAGGCATTCCTACCCTCCCAGTCAAGTCGATACCAGTGGGAAGCCAGAACTCCCACGTGTGTTCAGCAATAATGGTCACACACACTCTCCCCCTGTCTGGAAAAGGGGCAAAGCAAGGCAATGCCCCTTTTCCCCAATAGTGCTGTGTCAGAGGAGGTCTGCTAAGACTGAAGAGAAGATTCGCAGTCTTATTACCCAAAATGTCCAGGATTCAACTGAAAATCACTTGTCATACCAAAAGCCAGGAAAATTTCAACTTGAATGACAAAGTAGATACCATTACTGTGATGACACTAATGTTAGAGTTACCTGACATGGATTATTAAAGCAGCCATCATGAAAATGCTGTGATGCTATTACAAACATACATGCTTGAAACAAATGAAAACATAGAAAGCCTTAGGGAAGAAATAGAAGATATATAAAGAAGGACCAAATGGAAATTTTAGAACTGAAAAATAACAATAACTGAAATTTTAAAACTCGGTGGATAGACCCAACAAGTGAATGGAAGGACAGACGGAAGAATCAGTGAGCTTGAAGACAGAAGGATAGAAATTACCCATTCTGAGTAACAGAATTAGACTGGAAAAAATTTAACAGAGCCTTTGAGACCTGTGGGACTATAATAAAAGATCTAACATCTGTGCTGTGGGGTCCAGGAAGGAGATGAGAAAGAAGTTGGGGCTAAAAAAGTATTTGAAGAAACAATGGCTGAAAATTCTCCAAATTTGGCAAAAAATACAAACCTACAGATTGAAGACGAGTGGATCTCAAACAGCACAAACCCAAAGAAATCCATACCAAGACACATCATAGTCTAATTTCTGAAAACAGAAGACAAAAAAACCTTGAAACCAGCTAGGAATACCTTAATCTACAGCAATTTACATGACAGAGATTTCTCATCTGAAATCACGGAGGTCAGAAGGAAATGGCACAATATTTTTTCAGTGTTGAATGAACCCCGAATTCTATATCCAGTGAAAATTTCCTTCAGAAATGAAGGGAAAAAATTAGACAATTTGTCACAACAGACCTACCCTAAAATAGGGGCTAAAGGAAGTTCTCTAAACAAATGACAAAAGAAGTAATTTCAGAACATCAGAAGGAAAAAAGAACAATAGAAAGAATAAAAATGTGGTTAGACACAATAGACTTTCCTCTTCTCTCAGGTTTCCTAAATTACGTTTGGTGGTAGAAGCAAAAATTATAATGTTGATTTGGTTTTTAGTGTATATATAGGAAATTTTTTTTTAAAGAGTTTTACGAAAAAATATAGCTAACATAAAACATTATATATTATATTAGTTTCAAGGGTACACCATGGTTATTCAACCTTTATAGGCCCTAAAGAAGTGGTCACCATAAGTCCAGCAACCATCTGATGCTGTGCCACGGTATCGCAATATTACGGACTGTATTCCCTATGCTGTACATTATGTCCCCATGACTTGTTTCATGCCTGGAAATTTGGATCTCTTATTGCTCTTCTCATTCTTTCCTCATTTTTTAGTTTTTCAATTACAGTTGACATTCAATATTATATTAATTTCAGGTGTACAGCATAGCGGTTAGACATTTGTATAATTTAGGAAGTGATCCCCCTGACTAATCTAGCACCCACCTGGCACTATACAGTTATTAGCATATCACTATGTTCCTTATGTTGTACTTTGTATCCCCATGACTATTCTGTAACTACCAATTTGTACTTCTTAATCCCTTTGCTTTTTCATCCTGCCCCACTACCCCCCTCACATCTATCACCCCAATAAATCTAGTACCCATCTCAACCCATGCATAGTTATTGCAATATTATTGACTATAATCCTTATGCTGTACCCTACATCCCCATGGCTACTGTGTAACAAACAATTTGTACTTCTTAACGCCTTCCCCTTTTTCACCCATCCCCAACCCCTCCTGTCTGGCAACCTTCAAATGTTTTCTGTATCCATGAGTTTGTTTCTGTTTTGTTTTTTGTTCATTTTTTGTTTAATTTCCAGATTCCACATATAAGTCAAATCACATTGCATCTGCCTTTGTCCACTCAGCACAATACCCTCCAGGTCCATCCATGCTACTACAGATGGCAAGAACCCATTCTCTTCCATGGCCAAGCAATATTCCATTGTATATATGTGTTACCACCTCTTTTTTGTAGATTTTATTGGGGAATTGGGGGAGGGAACAGCGTTGGGGAATTGGGGAAAGGGAACAGACAAGTTGCTGTCCTTTTGTTCTTCAATCTAGTTGTGGAGGACGTCGCTCCACTGGCCCATTGGAATTGTGATGATTGCTCTCTTCCCAGCTAAGGCAGATCAGTCGCCAGTCATTGGATGGTGGCTTATGGCAGCTCACACCGGCTGCCAGCCGCTCACACTGGCTGCCGGCCACTTGGGGTAGCTTACAGCAGCCCACTGCAGCCCCACTGCAGCCTACGTGGTCACCAGCGACTCACTCATGGCAGCCCAGCTCCAGGTTGAGCTGTTTTTTTTGTTTGTTTGTTTTGCTTTATTTTTTTATTTATTTTTGTTTTTATTTATTTATTTATTTATTTATTTATTTATTTATTTTTGAGGGCAGTGTCACTGGCCCTCATATGTGGGACCCGAACTGGGGCCGCTGGTGTCCCAAGCCAACTCTTAACCACCGCAACACTCAGTCAGCCCTAGGTCGAGCTGTTTGTTGTTCACCATCTTAGCTATAGAGGGCGCAGCATCAGTGGCCCAGGTGGGATCCGAACCAGCGGCCCTGCTGCTGAGAGCTCATGTTCCCAAGCCAACTCTTAACCAACAAGCCACTCAGTCAGCCCCTAGTACCACCTCTTTATCCATTTTTTCATTGATGGACACCCAAGCTGCTTCCACATCTTGGCCATTGTAAACAATGCTGCAATTAACAGATGGATGTACATGTCCCCTCGAAGTAGCGTTTTGGGTTTCTTTGGATAAATACCCAGAAATGAGATTGCTGGTTCCTTCTTTGTCTCTTGTTATATTTAGCGTTTATTTTAAAGTCTATTTTGTCTGCTATAAGAATTGCTACCCTAGCTTTTTGTTTGTTTCCATTTTCATGAAATATCCTTTTCTATGCCTTTATTTTCAGTCTATGTGTGTCTTTCAATTTGAAGTGAATGAGGATATGTAAGAGTTTTGTTTTCATATCCATTCAGCCACCTATCTTTTGATTCGAGCATTTAATCCATTTACATTGAAAGTAATTGTTGATAGATATGTAGTCACTGCCTTTTATTTTTTTTAAGATTTTATTGGGGAGTTGGGGGAGGGGAACAGTGTTGGGGAATTGGGGAAGGGGAACAGCCAAGTTGTTGTCCTTCAATCTTAGTTGTGGAGGGCACAGCAAGCTCAGCTCTAAGTCCAGTCGCCACCTGCCGCCCGTTGGCAGCTTGCGGCCACTCAGCTTGGGCACAGCTCACTGGCCCATGTGAGAATCGAACCGGTGACCCTGTTGCTCAGAGCTCACGCTCTTAAGCAAGCTCTTAACCAACTGAGCCACTCTCCTGGCCCCCTAGTTATTGCCATTTTATTGCTCATATTTTTTATCATTTTTTTTCGTCTTAAAGAAGTCCCTCTAACATTCCTTGTAATATTGGTTTGGTGGTGATGAACTCCTTTAGCTTTTTCTTGTGTGGGAAACTCTTTATCAGTTCTTCAATTTTAAATGATAGCTTTGCCGAGTAGAGTGCTTTTGGTTGTAGGTCCTTGCTTTTCATCACTTTGAATATTTTGTGCCAATCCCTTTTGGCCTGCAAAGCTTTTATTGAGAAGTCAGATGACAGTCTTATGGGAGCTCCCTTATAAGTTAGTTGCTTTTCTCTTGTTTTTAGGATTCTTTCTGTATCTTTAACTATGTAGGAAATATTTAAGACAATTATAAATGGGGGAAAATAAAGGGATGTAAAGGGAAGTCGGGTTTCTACATTTCATTTGAACTACCACAGCCACTCTGGAAAATACTTTGGCAGTTACTTTTAAAACTGAGTATACATTGATCATATAGCCCAGCAGTTACACTTCTGGGCATTTATCCTGGAGAAGTAAACACTTGCATCCATGCAAAAACCTGTATACAAGATGTTCATAGTAGCTTTACTTGTCATAATCAAAAACTGGAAACAACCAAAATATCTTACAGGAGGTGAATGGTTAAATAAACTGTTGTACATCTATACATGGAATACTACTCAGGATTAAAAAGAAACCAACTATTGATTGATACATGCAGCTTGGATGAATCTCAAGGACATTATGCTGAGTGCAAAAAAAAAAAAAAAAAAGCAGCCTCAAAAGGTCTCATACTGTGTGATTCCATTTGTGTAACATTCTAAAATGACAGATTTATAGAGATGGAAAACAACTTAGTGGTTGCCTGCAATTAGGGAAGGTAGGGGAAGAGAGAAGTGGATGTGACTATGAAGAGCTAGCAGGAGGGAGATCTTCATGGTACTATAACGGTTCTCTGTCTTGGTGGTGGTGGTGGTGGTTACACGAATCTACATATGACAAAATACCACAGATTTACATAACCATGGTGCCAATGTCAGTATCCAGGTTTTGCTTTGAGCTATAGTTATGTAAGATTGGGTGAAATTTAGCCAAAGTGTATACAGGTCCTATCTTTGCAACTTTTGTGAATAAATAATTATTTCAAAACAATTTTTTAAAAAGATTTTTATAGGGGAATTGCGGGAGGGGAACAGCATTGGGGAATCGGGGATGGGGAACAGACAAGTTGCTGTCGTTTTGTTCTTCAGTCTAGTTGTGGAGGACGTTGCTTCACTGGCCCATGTTGGCATTTTCATTGCTCTCTTGCCCGGTGAGGCAGTCGGTTGCCGGCCATTGGACGGCAGCTTATGAAAGCTCATGCCAGCTGCCGGCCAGCCCCACTGCAGCCTATGCCGTCGCCAGCAACTCACACGGCAGCCCAGCTCCAGCTCGAGTTATTCACCGTCTTGGCTTTAGAGGGCGCAGCGTCACTGGCCCTAATGTGGGATCCAAACCAGAGCCCTGATGCTCAGAGCTGGCGTCCGAAGCCAACTCAACTGACGCGCCACTCAGCCGGCCCAAAACAATTTTTTTAAACTAACAAATTGTTGACATACACAACAAAGTTAAATCTTCTTCACTTAGCATAGTGCATTTGTTTTTAAAATAAATGCATTATGATAAGTGAAAGAAGCCATACTCAAAAGGCTACGTACATAGTGTATCATTGACATGCAGGAAAAGGCAAATTGGAAGGCAGAGAACTTATTGTTGGTTGCCTAGGATTAGGGATTGGGGGTTGATTACAAAGGGGCAGCATTAGTGAATTTTGGGGGGCAATTGAACAGTTCTGTATCTGGGTGATGATGGTGGTTATTCAATTCTATGCATTTGTCAAAATTTATAAAACTAAAAATGAATTTTAGTGTATGTAAATTTTAAAAATCAAAGGAAACCATAGTAGTCAAATAGAAATACATTTTCTAAGAGCTTGCCTTTCGTTAACTGAGAAGTTTCTAGAAATTTCTAATATGTGTTTTCTTTCCCAACAGGTGATGCTATGAGTGAAGAAGACATGCTTCAGGCAGCTGTGACCATGTCTTTAGAAACTGTTAAAAATAATTTCAAAACAGAAGGAAAAAAGTAATACCTTCTACAAATCCCTTAGATATTGATACTTTCCAACATTATCCTGTGTGATCACAGCCAGGGTCCATTTTGGTGATGTGTCAAAGAGAACAATGTTCAACAGAGTAAATAAGACCTTTAGGTGGTTTGCAAACAAAAAGATGACAAAGTGGAAAAATGCATCAGTCCTAGGACTAAATAGTGATCCTCCAAATGCAGCCAAAGAGGCATTTAGCAATTAAAGAAATTTAAAATAGTTTTCTAAATGTCCCTTTTTCATTTTTGAGTGTGCAATATGTAAAATTAGGGCATTTTTCTTGGATCTTTTTACAGACCAACTAATTAGCTCTTGCCACAGAACTTTTCCCATATACTTTGTTTTCTTTTTTCTCCCTTCTGTGTAGGTGATTTGGCTCTCTTTGATCATGCAATAGTTGCTTCTATTTCTTATTAACCAAATTCACCTTTTAGGATAGTGTCTCTTCTCATGTTGATAAATAGTAACATTGTCAGAAGGATAAGGTTGTTCACCCCCCACCTATGTGAGGTGCACTTGGGTGTTTTCTCATGTTGTTGACTCTGATCATCATGTCTCTGCTACTTGGTTTTTAGTATTTTTTACAACTTTTAAAAGATGGTTATCTTCCTTGAGGTTTTGCTTTTTAAGCCCTTTAAGATGGGATGATTATTTTCATGATTCTGGTGCATTCCTAAACTCTGAAATCAGTTCTGCACAAGTATTTCAGAATAAAAACATTTTTGAAATGTGTGAGCACATCCTTTCCCAGATGCTTTATGAATGTCTTCTCAGTTATGGCTGAACTTTGCAGCTTTGCCGTAACCGTAATTCCAGCACCTTATTATTTCTTCTCTTTTCCAATTGAGAAAAACAGGAGAAGCATAGTATGCAAGCAAGTTTCCTTCTGTTAAACTCGTAAAGACAGCATATAATACCCACCGTGAATGTATGATAGACAGAATTGGCCTTCAATTTTAGTAGCAGTTTCATTTTATTCTTCTTATGACTGGAGCAATCTGTTCTATTTCCAGCTGACTCGTGGAATGTAGGTGTCTGCTTCCGCCTTACATCTTCTAGTAGGTATAGCTTGCCCGAGGTGGTGATCTGGAACATGAAAATCATTTACTAACAAAAATATATTTAAATTTATACTGTGATTTAACACTTGCATCCTGTTTAAATAGCTTTAGAATCATAGAAGTCACACAGTACTTAATGGGTCTGTAAATCAGAATGTCTTGAGCTTTGATAAACATTCTTTCATTGGGATGCAGTTTCTTGCTAGGTCAATACAATGGTATGATTTTGGTGAAAACTAACCATGTCTTTCTGAAATAGGCATTTAGATTCTGTCATCTACTCCCCATCCCTTATTCTCCATCCCTCTTTGAAGCCCTTTTGAATGTTAAATTTTTCATAAGTTAAAATTTAAGAAGAAATTTCAGCCAACAACTTAGAAAGTTGCAGTATGGTTTGTTGCTGTACTGGTGTGTGGCTGCACACATTTTATCAGGGAAATTTTTTTTTGATCTAGGATTTATTCGTATTGCTAAGTGAAAAGAGGTGAGAAAATGCCTTTTATTTATGATTATGATACAGCTTTTTCTTGGATAGTGACAGATTTTTTTTGTTTGTTATTTTGTGCCAAATGACGTCTTCTGAAATTTCCCTTACATAAAATAAGACAGTTTTACTTTAAAATCTAAAGTTTTCTTTTGACAATTGAAAATGCTTCAGAAGAATTATAAATTTTAGAATTACAAGGGATGTTAAGAGTTTTGCCCTACTCCCTCTAGACTTACAAAGCAAAATATGGTAATCATAGTTTGGCCTTTATCTTTTCCCATTGAAAAATTCATTAAACTTTTCATACACTTGAATTGATGAGCTATCTGATATAAAAATGAGAAAACAAATATGCATACGTTTAACCTTAGTGTTTATAAAGTTCTTGCATTACATACCCTTGTTAAAAAGCCTTTAACAAGGCTTTTTAAGGCATATTGACCTTTATTAGGGATTTTTTAAAAGCAGAGCTGAGCACACACTGGATACATTTGAATTGTTTATTTAGTTTGTTGTAAAATTGTTACATTTGGCAGGCAGATCCAAAATCACTAGTAAAATGCCATCTTATTTGTATTAGCTTAAATTTAATTAAACATTCAAATTCCATTGATTGGCTGGTATGCAAAGATGCCAGTGCTCATAACCACAGTATCAGAAAATTTGAGAGTTATACAAAGCTGTAGTTCATGCATTAGGAGCTGCTATTTACTTATAAACCACCTGCAAGAAAGGAACAATGAAATTCACAGTAACTGTCCTAACAACTTTATTTATATAAAGATTTCCATTCTGTTTTACCAATTGGGAACACCTTAATGTTTAATATTTAAACTATTGGTATCATTTTTCTAATGTATAACTTGTATTACCAGTATAAAATACACAGTGGCTGTGCGAGTGTTATAAGTAAAGTTGGAAATGCCACTTTCATATTTTGAGATATCATGGATTTAATAAGTAGTTATTTATGTTTTAAAAATTCAGAGCAGTTAACCTCTGATCTAAAACCATCGATATACATTTTTTTATAATAATTAACTTACAAATGTTTCAGTACTGTAAATTGGTTGAGAAGGTTGCTGTAGGTAAACTATATTTCAACGCTAAGATCTTGGCCAAATACTTTACAATTTACAGAATATTTAAGGAGGTGCTTTTTTTGTTTAAAACTTGATTTTTCTTAATTAAGACTTTATTCATGCCAAAGTTAATGAGGAAAAAAGCTCAAAACTAGTTGAGAATCATTACAGAAAAAACTACCAGTAGTCTACCTTGTTGCATTTAATATTAAATTGAATAAAGTAAATTTTATTACAGTCAGAGCCTAAATCACATTTTTAATGTCTGCATGTTTGATACTATTTTTAAATAGTATCATGCTAGTGCCAACATTTATTAAATATCTTTAAATTGGCTCATTGGACCTATGCAAATTAAAAAGATTGATTCAGTGTGTAAGCAAAATATGATAATAATTGAAATATCTTTGGTTGAAAAATAAATCTTGATGTTTAAATTCTTAAGAGGATTCAATAATTAATATTGAATAATTATTCAATATTAATTATTGAATAATTAATTATTCAATATTAATTCAGTATTGAATAATTAATTCGATATTAATTATTGAATTAATATTGAATATTAATATGATTTACTTTCAAAGTAAATTGTTGTATTGGGGCCCTAAGAAGTATGGAGAATGTTATATGTGTGGTCTTAATTAAGAAAAATCTGATTGAATCAACTAATCATCTCATCAATGTAAATAGTTTTTCATATTTTCAAATAAAAACTTTCCTTCATTCCTGGTCCCTTTAAAACCAACATCTTTTGCTAAAAAAGCAAACTGGCTTGTATTGTTTTGTAAAGTCTTATACATGACAAAAATGTTTTTGTTTATTCTGCTTTCATGAATGAAGATAATTGACATGGTTAATTTCTTGTATTTTGATTTTTTTTTTTTGAATTTGAAGAAAACCTGTGCTATTTTTATTTTTTTCCAAAATGGTCTGGCATTTTAAGAACTAATGCTAGTACCATCACTTCTAAATTTACAGTAATTGGCATGTTAATGATAGTGTATCGATAAATATTTTAAGACTGTGGATTCATAGACAAGGAGTGGGAAGCAATAGTGAAATATATGTGGAAATTCCTGGTTTATTTAGGAAGCACTTTGGTTGTCTCTTGCATAGTTCAAAGGTGAATGTTTCCAGTAATTTTTTATGCTTTTTTTTTTTGGAAGAGGAAAATGTACATTTGAATGTGATTAATTTCTACAACACTGGAAAAACTGTTTAAAAATTACTGTTCTGTGTAAGTAACCTATTTGAAATTCAAGTACAAAAAACGTCTGAAATAAAAAGCATCGTCTTTTGGCCATGACACAAGTGCACTGTGACAGTGCCATTTGCTCAGGATTCAACTCTGCAGCCCTTCTGTGTGTGATCCCCGAGTTCTTTTGCCGTTATTACACACACAGGCCT
Organism: Aselliscus stoliczkanus; assembly: GCA_033961575.1. Taxonomy (NCBI): domain Eukaryota; kingdom Metazoa; phylum Chordata; class Mammalia; order Chiroptera; family Hipposideridae; genus Aselliscus; species Aselliscus stoliczkanus. The sequence goes on along the minus strand of CM066732.1, from coordinate 151,223,785 downwards.
TCCTGTCTGGTCCTTAGAAAAGCCGGGCTTCCAAAGCACTGTTGAACACTGAGGATTCTATTGTTAATACGGATGTCCAACGAGTTGTATTTTAAATATCAAAGATTATTAAATAAAGATAATGTTTGCTTTTTTATTTTCATTTTTATGTGTTTGTTGTGAATTCCTAGTCTTGCCATTTAAAGCTTGGTTAGAGAACCAGCAGCATCTGCACCACCTGAGAACTTATATCAGAAATGCAGTTTCAGGCCACACGCCAACCTGAATGAGAACCTGCGTTTTTAGCAGGATTCACGTGCATAGTAAGTTGGACAAACATTGTTTTTCTGGACTGTGGTGATGAGTAAAGCATGTCAGGAGAGCCCACAGATACTCTGTTCCAGCTAACTGCTGCCAAAGGGCCCATTATACCAGATCCTCTCATTTTTTTATTCTAAGAGAAGCTGAGAATCCCACATTTTTATTTGAAATTCATTTTTTTTTTTTTTTTTAAGATTTTATTGGGGAATTGGTGGAGGGGAACAGACAAGTTGCCGTCTTCTTGTTCTTCAGTTTTAGTTGCGGAGGATGTTGCTTCACTGTTGGTATCGTCATTGCGCTTTTCCCGGATGAGGCACATCGGTCGCTGGCCTCTGGATGTCGCTCATTGCCGCTATTGGCAGCTCACGCTTGGCTGCCAGCCGCTCACGCTGGCTGCCGGCCACTCACTGCAGCCTATGGCAGCCCACTGCAGCAGGGGCTGCAGCCCACTCCAGGTGGAGCTGTTGTTAGCTGTAGAGGGCAGTGTCACTGGCCCTCATGTGGGATCCAAACCGGGGCCGCTGGCATCCCAAAACGAGCGCTTAACCAATGCGCCACTTGGCCGGCCCTTGAAATTCATTTTTAAATGTTGTCTCAATTATTTTTTAATCCTGAGGGCCAAACCACATTAGTAATTATATATATATATATATATATATATATATACACACACACACACACACACACACACACACACACACACACACACACACACATATATATATTTAAATTGGGGAACTGTGTGTTTTTCCAGGACCCATCAGCTCCAAGTCAAGTATTTGTTTCAACCTAGTTGTGGAGGGTGCAACTCAGTGGCCCATGTGGGGATTGAACTGGCAACCTCGGTGTTGAGCACCATGTTCTAACCAACTGAGTTAACCGGCCGCCCCACATTAGTACTACTTTTTAAGAGTACTGGTTTTTTGGTTTTTTTTTTTTCCCTTTTTTTGGCTGAGCCATCCTGCTACCTGTTGGCAGCTCAATTTGGGCCGGGAATCGAACCAGCGACCCTGTTGCTCAGAGCTCACACTCTTGAGCAAGCTCTTAACCAACTGAGCCACTTGGCCAGCCCTAAGAGTGCTGGTTTTTCATCATTTTATCCAACTCAACACCAGAATCTAACTGTAATAATTGGAATCCACCTGGACTGATTGGTGATGGAAACCTCAAATTTTAGAATGAGGATTGTATATCCATTTTAGCCTTCATTAGGGTTGGGCACAAGCTTTGAAACATAAAATTTTCAAATTGATTACATGTATTTTAGTATGACATCACAGCTTGGTGCTTAGAAGGACTAATTCATTGAATTTAGATGCCACTAAACAACTGATCTCATCAACAGCCATCTGTGGGCCTTATAAAATAGAAGTTGATTTGAAGGCCTATTTTATGTGTTTGCTAAAACCTTTATAAAAGGGAATTTGGGGGTTGTGCTTACCCCGAAGATCACTTGTTTTAGGACCCTTTAAACCATTTTGTATCTGCATCACCAAATGCGCAAAGTTCACTTTGTAAGTAATTTGGGTCCAGCTGACCTCTTCAGCCTGTACTCTTGAAGTTTCTTCTTTACACACTGTGGTCCTAGCAGGCCTCCTTACAGATCTTCAGATAAACCAGATCCTTTCCTGCCTCCGGGCACGGGAACACTCTCCTTGCCTCCTTTTCCTTTGCCCTTTTGAGATTGTCCTCACAGTTCATTGGCCATCTCCTGCTTTAAGGACTCTGAGCTAGACTACCACCATTTGCTGCACCCTGTTCCAAGATTGTTCCAGTTCTTCCTGTGTCAGGAACCCCAGCCACCCTTTGTCTATCTCATGGGCTGCTAGAAACAATTCCTATGTTATTCATTTACTCACTCAAAACATTTGAGCACTTGCCATGTGCCAGACAGGGTTCTGGGAGCTTGGACACAGCCATGAATGAGAGTCTGCTTTCATGGGGCTTGCATACTAGTTGGCTGCTAGGCAGAGGAAACATTTAACCAATATGATTTCATAACATGTTAAGAGCTATGCTTGTTCTGTGAAATGGGAAGACAAAACAGGATGAGGTGATAGAATGTGACTGGGAGGGAGGGTTGCTTCAGACTTGGTTCAAGAAAGGTCTCTGCAGAGGTGACAGACACCTGAAAAACGAGGCAGGCATGCAAAGGTGTGGTACCACTATACCTGCCTGAGGAAACAGCAAGCATGATGCCTCTGAGATGGGGGCGGTGACTGCTTGTATCTAGGGAACAGAGAAGGCTGAAGAGGTTAGCCAGAGGTGAACTAAAGATGAAATAGGGGGCCGGCCGAGTGCTGTGGTGGTTGGGAGCTGGTTTGGGACACCAGCAGCCCTGGCTCGGATCCCACATATGAGGGCCAGTGACACTGCCCTCTAAAAAGAAAAAAAAAGATGAAATAGGGATGTAGGCAAAATCATATAAGGTTTTATAAATAAAGTATGGACTGTATTTTGTATTTTATTACACCAAGCACTCTGGCTCTACTTTTTAGAATATTCTGAAGCCTTTTTGAAAAAAAATCTTTTAAAAGTCCCATTAACTACTTCTACCAAAGAGCATACCAGTGTCTGCTTTAAGCAACCCCCAAAACTGGTTGAATGTTTAATACTAAAGATATTGTTTAACCTACCTAAGATGAGAATTTTTAGTCAAGTCTCCCACCATCCACTTGTGCATTGTTTTTCTTCCTGTTAAATCTGTGCAATTATTTTCATCACTATCAGAAAACTATTGTTCAGTGTTGAAACTTGAGTTTCATATTTTGGTTGTTAATCTACATCAACTGTAGTGATTAATATTTGGGTCTCACCCATTATACCCCTTTTTGTCTTTCTTAGCCACTTTTAGTCCAGGACTAAATCATCATTGTCACGTAGCAGATGTGCAACATCTTAGCTGTTTTTGAGTCCACCCTTCCCAAAGCTGCTTAGCCCACACTCCAATTACTTAGACGTGAACCTTCATTACTGTCAACATGTTATTACAGGGAGTAATATGTGTAAATATTGGAAAGAGTGATGCCAAATTATTCTTTGCTGAAATGATTGTATGCCTAGACAACCCAAGGAAATTAACTGGAACCGTAATGAATTAATAAAGGAGGTCAATATGTCAACCAGATACATAATAAATACACAAAAATCAATAGCTTTTTTGTATACCAGCAATAACCTGTTAGAAAAGAAATGGAAAATCACCAAGCCCAAGAATGTCTTTGGAATGCCAAAGAGGTACTAGGTTCCAAGCTGAGGTGAGTGGAATGGCACTGTTATTATCATTCCCTATTTTACAACTGAGAAATTGATGCGCAGAGAGGTTAAGGAGCCTACCCAAGGTAATACAGCTAATAAGTGAAAGCTCCAGGAAGTCAGGCCCCAGAGACTACACGTCTAACCCCTGGGCAACGATGTCTTTCAAACGAAAACATGAAGAACGTTTAACACTTCCAGAACGAGATGGAAGATTTTATTTTAAAATCATTCAGATTTCAGGGAGAGCTCCTACTGCCTGGTACCCTCAGATTCCAACTACCAGAGGCATTTTCAAATGTTCCCTTCAGAGTGCAATCTGTAGTAGCCCCTCCAGTGAATAAAATCAAAAAGAGGTCAGTGTACTTAGTGCTGTGCAGACCTATCCTATTGTAATCAAAGCAAAACCAAAAACACACCACGTGGTAGTCTCTTTGGCCAGGTAACGTGTGTCCCATTACCACTGCAGCAATCGTTTGTAATCACGTGGACTGTCTCCCTTTAGAGAGGAAAGCAAGCAAGGCTGGTGTATGCACCAGATTGTGCAACAGGACCGTGGGAGGTGCCACTAGAGTTTCCATTACAACAGCATTCCTCTCCTTTTTAAGTTGTCGTGCTGTCCTCTAATGAGCTATTTGGAAAAATAGGTGGTCGGTGTTTCTCATGCATGAGTTCAGTCGGCTTCATGAAGAAAGCTCTTCGTATATTATGGAAGAAGGCAGGGTTTTTGGAAAGCCACCAGAGAAAAATCTCTACTATAGAAGCTAATCCATGGAAGCGTGTTTCTTGCTTGGACACTTGAACTTGCAACGCATCCTGTCTGTGTACCCGCGGCTCCTACCGTCCAGCCGGGCCCTGAGCAGCCCTTGAGACGTGGTCCAATAATCGACACAGTAACGTGTGATACGTCACGGGAAGCCGCTTCCGGAGCCGAGGCGCGACCCCGCCCACTCGCCTCGCACGGCTGCTTTCACGGGCGTTGTCAGAATTAAAGTGTTCAGGTTGCACCGGCCCCGAGAGCCCACGAGGTTCTCGCAGGCGCACTCTGCGGAAACACAACCGCTGCCGGCGGGCCGCCGCGCGGTCGCGAGTCCCCGCAGCCATTCCTCTCGCTGCCCGAGCGGGAGGCAGCGACCCCAGCCGACCGCTCTCGGTCCTCCGCGATCCCACGCTCCCTTGCGCCAAGGACACGTCCGTGCGCTCCGCAGGGCCCTTCTGCGCCGCCGTGGCGCCGCTCTATGATGCGTTGCCGCGTTCCTAGTGGGTGTCATGGCGGCCGGCGTCGAGTTGGCAGGAGTTGCCTGCCGAACTGGGGGAAGTCACTAAAGCCGAGGAAGAAGTGGCTCCACCAAGAAGTGGCTCAGCCCGGATGGTTGGGAGTCGTGGGAAAATGCGCAGAGGCCCCTCGGGAGGGACAGTGTCCCCGGAGGCGGGCCCCTGGTAAAGGCCCGGGCCGGGCCTCTGCGTCCCTCGGCAGAGCCAGGCAGGTGGCGGAGCCTCGGAAAGCCGGCGTCCCGCGGGAGCTCCTCATTGTGCTGCTGGCGAGCCCCGCGTGGGCTGCGGGCCCAGGACACTGTGCGGGGGCCCTGGACGCGGCTGGACGCGGCTTTGCTCGGAGCGGGCCGGGCGGCGCTCTCGCCCGCGGCGATGTCGTCCTGGCTCGGGGGCCTGGGCTCCGGCTTGGGCCAGTCCCTGGGGCAGGTCGGGGGCAGCCTGGCTTCGCTCAGCGGCCAGATTTCAAACTTCACGAAGGACATGCTGATGGAGGGCACGGAGGAAGTGGAAGGTAACAGGCGGCCGGCGGGGGGAGGGCTTTCCTGGGACCCTGGGAACGTCCGTTTGGTCCCCACTTCCATCCGTCAGGAGGCGCACGGGTCGCGGAGGGGGTCACTCCGCCCTTTTTTCTTCACGCTCCTTCTTTGGCCTCTTCGTAACCGAAATGCTCCGGGGAAAGACCACCGGGGTCCGGGGGAGAGTTCTGGGTCGCCCCCTGTGCCCTGTCCGCGTGGCTCCCGGCCGAGCGACGCTGCCGCTCGCTGCAGCAGAGGTGGTTTTTGTTGGGTTCATCCACGCCCACCGCTTTCTTAGCCTTGAACTTGAGGGCGGAACTGAAGACGACCCTCGTTATACTGACACAGTTTTTCTTTTTTTTTTTGAGGGCAGTGTCCCTGGCCCTCCTATGTGGGACCCGCGCCACTCGGCCGGCCCTGACACAGTTTTAAAACGTGATTTGTGTATGACGACGACACATAGTCACTTTTTTTGGTTTTCTTTGATTTTTGTGACGATTGAAGTTAACTCATTAAGTGACTCCTACCCTGTCTGACTTGAATATATTGATTTCCTGTTATTTTTATAGTTTTGTTTCTGCTGGTGACAGCGTTCCAGCTGAAAATGTATTTTTGTGCCTAACTGCCCATTCCCCCCATATTTCTACAGTAGCACTAGAATGATACTCTATTCTTGGATTATCTTAGCAACCTTCACGCATTTTTTAAAGTTCCTTGATTTGTTTTGCTAATGAGTTAGTGACCCAGAATTACGTGGCAATCGCTGGTTAATTACTATTTTGATTTCTCGATACGTCGTCCTTCAGCCAGCAAGCAGTATTCAGATCAAGAGTCCTTTAATCTCAGTCGAGGCCGGCCTCCTGAGAGTCAATGGGTTGGTCTTTTGCAGGAGAGCAGTTCCTTGGACAGTTTTCTTACACATGAACAAATCAGCATGCTGGTTTAATTTCTTTAAATCCTGATTGAACTGAGCCTTCATGTTTATTTGGTTGAAATATTTAGTTCAATAAAAAGTATTTATAGTTAGCAGTTTTGTGGGTCCCGTTAGAGGGGACGTAAATTGAGGAGCTGCCAACACCTAATTTACTGCTTGGGGTGGCCCTTGGCGGGGGCGGCACATCAGGTGGGGCAGGTTGGGGTCGGACCTGAAAGGGATTCTGCCTGTGATCTGGCGACGGTCATGTGACCGTGAGGGCAGCCAGAAGCAGGGAAGGTTTGCATAACTTGGGAAGGGACTAACTAGTCTCTCCTTGAATCCTGCATAGGGGAAAACAGTTGGCAATTCCCTTGACCCCTGACTATGCATCCCCCCAACCTGTGTGACCTGCAGGCTTAAAATGGAATTCATTTTGTTCTTCCCACCAAGTGTATTTCTGTTCTCTATCTTAATGGTTTCACCAGCTACCCAGGCTCTTCAAGTATAAATCTGTGTCATCTTTGTTTTGTCTCTTTTTCATTCCTACTTCCAATGGGTCACCAAATCTTGTATATCCTGTTGCCGGTATTGTTTCTTAATTTGTCCTTAATTAATAAAGGTATTAATCCTATTTCTTTAGTTCAGATCCCCATTATCTTTCCCATTTTTCTTTTACATCCTCCTGCATTCTGTTTTCTGTTGTGTTGCCAGTTGGCTTTTCTAGAAACAAATGTGCTTTTAAATCTCTTCACTCTATTACTTGAGGGATAAAATCCAAATCTCTTAGTTTTGGGAGACAGGACACCTAACCTGTCTGCCCCTCTCTCAGTCTTTTCCAGCCTTACCTCCTGATTCCTGCACTTCTCTTCTAGTTGCCATACAAAGTCCCACTGACATACCATGCATGCTTGCACCCAGAGCTTCTGCCACACGGAACTTTGTCAGGTACCTGTACAGCTTACGGCCTCGGCACAGAAAGCCCTTCCTTTTCTACTTCCTCTTCTGCCCTCCTTTGCCTAGAAAGTGATTTTCCAGCAAGACTCTGCTTACACGTCAGGTACTTGGCAAAACCATTCTCACTCCATGGCAGGTTTAGTTGATCTGTGTTCTAACAGAACTTTGTGACTCACTCTCTGACAGCACTTACCATGTTGAGTTAGTTTTTCTCTTTCATTGATGCCCAGAGTAGGGGTTGTATTTTATTTATCCTTGTATTACCAGTATGTGGCATTTTCTTTGGTACATAGTAGATGCTCAGTAAAAATTTTGCTGATTAAAATTCTACAAAGTTAGTTAATGATTTTCCCCCTTTGTATTAAAATAGGACTTGCTTAACACCTAATTTATTGGTTTTGTAAATCACTTAAAAATAGGGTCAGAGTACAGTTTGTTTATTCATTCAACAAGTATTTATTGAGTGTCTGCCCTGTGTTAGCGGTGAACAATAGTTCCAGAATAGCACGGTTGGTAGAGCTTGAAAATCATCCATATTTACAATATCAGAAAGTTGCTATTCTACCATCTACATTCAAGGTTAGGAGCTTGGGCTTTTAAATCGGACATGGGTTTAAATTCCATTTCCATGCATTACAAATTGTGGGATCTTTGGCAAATTATTAAATATTTAACATCTAAAAAAAAGAGTTTCCTTATCTGTTAAATAGGGATAATCATACCTATCCTGAGATTGGGAGGATTAAATGAAGTCATAAGTGTGAAATGCCTAGCACCATGCCTAGTGAATAATAAGCACTAATAAACAGCAGCTGTGTTTTTTGTTTTCCGTTCTTAAGGAAGAATTTGATCTAACATCTCCCCTTTATTCTTAAAAATGCCAGGATTTTGGGAGGGAGGGGTGAGAGAGGGAGGTCTGCATTAACCTTTTTCTTTTTTTTAAATCCCTTTTTGAAACAATTGCTGCTTCTACAGTTGCTTTCCTAAATAGATTAGAGTATAATTTGTTCTCTTGTAAGTAGCAGTCAGTCCTGTCAAAGTTTTAAGCAAGATGTATAAACAATCACAGAAGCAACCCCATCTGGTGGTTTTTAAAACAGGAGTGGATTTGGCACTGTTATTTATTGGATGCCACTTGTATTTTCTTTTGATTTAAACTGTAATTTAAAATTATTTTTACAATATTAAAGTGCAATGAGTAATGAAAAATACTAGTACTTAGAAAAAAAAATCTAACTCTGTGGGTGATGATTTTCTGGCAACATAAATGGTGCCATTTTGGCACTGCTGGTCTCAGTCTCCTTTTAAATGAGAATGTACAAAAGTAGACCGCCCTATTCCCACTTTAAATAAATTGTATCTGTTTACTTGAAGTAAGTGTTCTTTTAGTGTATTTTCATTCTATGTTCATAAATCATTAATTATTTGGTAGTATTGGGAACAGAAGTAGTTAGAAATAAGGCCTTACACACCTCAGTTGCATAAATTTCATCTAAAATTATACTAAGCCTAAAAGAAAGATTTAATTTGTAAAAGTTAATTTCTCATGACAAAATTTTAATGAACACTTCCAAGGGGTAAAAGTAGACATCCAGGGGTGTAGAAGATGGGCAAAAAGAATGACTTATGTGACAATAAAGACATTTGTGACAGTAGAAAATTGTGATAAAAATCAGGTGATATTTGTCTTCTGAATTTGTTCTAACATTAGTATACCATTCCATTTAAAGCTCAGTGAAATATATTTTGCTTAAAATGCCTGTTTATTCATTTATATGGTATTGATAATATATTCAGTATGTGCTGTTTCTTTCGTAGCAGAATTGCCTAATTCTAGGAGAAAGGAAATTGAAGCGATTCATGCAATCTTAAGATCAGAGGTAAGGAAAATTGAAGACTACTATTGAACTTAGAATTTTCTATTTCAAAGCCATGACAGTTATTCATACTTTAATTTGTTCTCCTCTGTATTTTTGTTTTCCTGAGCCATCCTGCCACCTGTTGGCAGCTCAGCTCTGGTCGGGAATTGAACTGGCAAACCTATTGTTCAGAGCTTGCACTCTTGAGCCAGCTCTTAACCATCTGAGCCACTCCGCTGGCCCCTTGGTCCTCTCCTTTTGATGCACTGCTTACCACTTAAGTTTTTTGGGTTTTTTTTAGCAGTATATTCTACATTAGATAAAGAATATGTTTTCATGTTACTACACTTTGATATTTAATATTTGCACCTCTGCTTCTATATGCTGGAGGTAGGAAAACTGTCAAATGAAGAAATAATAGTGGCAATAATTTATCATTATCAAGGATTTACTATGTTCTAACAATGTGCTAAATTGCAGTAATACATTTATTTAAGTATAATGTGAAGAATGCAAATCTGTTTGATCTAGAGCATTTTAATCCCCTAACATTAAAAAATTGTATTTGTGGGCCAGCCAAGTGGCGCATTGGTTAAGAGCTGGTTTTGGGATGCCAGCGGCCCCAGTTTGGATCCCACATATGAGGGCCAATGACACTGCCCTCTACAGCTAACAACAGCTCCACCTGGAGCTGAGCTATGCAAGCCCCTACGATGGTGTAGACTGCAGCCCCTGCTGCAGTGGGCTGCCATAGGCTACAGTGAGTGGCCGACAGCCAGTGTGAGCGGCCTGCAGCCAGCGTGAGCTGCCAATGGCCGCGGTGAGCGACATCCAGAGGCTGGCGACCGATCTGCCTCATCCGGGAAGAGCGCAATGACGATACCAACATAGGCCAGTGAAGTAATACCCTCCGCAACTAGACTGATGAACAAAAAGACAGCAACTTATCTGTTCCCCTTCCCCGATTCCCCAATAAAAAAATCTTAAGAAAAAAAAAGTGTATTTGTATACAAAGAAGTTAAGCATATAGAAATAGCAAATTGATTTTATCATGTTTTTCACTATTAGAGGCTCATGCTGACTGGCTTTGGACATTGTACTTAATAGGGATGAGGAAAACTTGGAGAGGGTTCAGAGGAAAGCCATAAAAGAAAATAAAAGGATTTATTAGGATCTAGTATAAAATACTAGACACTCAACTAGTTAGCCTTTGGATAAGAGCAGTAAGGGAACACTTAATAGTATTTCAGCAAAAGATATCCTTAGAGGACTATAGTAAGTATGTTTTCTTCTCTGGTAAGCCCATAAAAAGAAAATTGAATTTAAATATAAGAAACTATTTACTGACAACAAGCATTGTATTTTATTTATTTATTTATATTTATGTCTTTTTTTTTTTTTTAAGCTGAGCCATCCTGCCACCTGTTGGCAGCTCAGTGGCAACTCAGCTTGGGCTGGGCATTGAACTGCTGTTGCTCAGAGCTCAGCTCGTACTCTTGAGTGAGCTCTTAACCAACTGAGCCACTCAGCTGGCCTGACAACAAGCATTTTAGAAGTCTTGTCTAGATTACCAAGGTGAGATTGTGGAATTTGAAAGTAGAGGGACCTATCAAGAGGAACTAGAGAAGTATTTTGCCTCAATAGAAGATGGCACCATGGTGGCACTTAGGAGACCTTAGCTTAATTACCTAATAAGTAGGTGCTTTAGTGACAGAAGAACCTAATAGCTTTTAGGTTTATAAGCCTGAGATAGGAAATTGTTCCTGTAGTCCCTAAAGAAATCCTTAAGAAAGCACTCATTAGTACTGGCCCACTGAGAAAAATTAAATGGCAAAGATGTGTGTTAGTGGCATTAATTTAGTTAAGTTCTCCAATGTACATTTGGGGGTAAAAAGTAAAGTGTTAACCAGCTTAATGCTCTTTGTTGAGCTTGAGAAGGGAGATAGAAATCTTGTCCCTCTATTGATCTCAGTTCTAATCTCTCATAGTGTTATCATTAGACTGTTCGGCAAGTATGAGTCCACTGTTTAGAAATATGTGTTTGTAGTATAACACATGCCCAAATGAAAGCCAGCTTCCTCATTTGGTGTTTATTCAAAATAGTATGAGCTACTCAAGTACTAGAGGAAAACAGACTATTGGACTTCCCAAGGGCTTTTTTTCTAAGGTAATTTTTTTTTTTTTTTTTAAAGATTTTATTGGGGATTTGGTGGAGGGGAACAGCGTTGGGGAATCGGGGAAGGGGAACAGACAAGTTGCTGTCTTCTTGTTCTTCAGTTTAGTTGCGGAGGATGTTGCTTCACTGTTGGTATCGTCATTGCGCTCTTCCCAGATGAGGCAGATCGGTCGCCGGCCTCTGGATGTCGCTCATCGCGGCTATTGGCAGCTCACGCTTGGCTGCCAGCTGCTCACACTGGCTGCGGGCCACTTACTGTAGCCTATGGCAGCCCACTGCAGCAGGGGCTGCAGCCCACACCATCACCGGGGCTCGCACAGCCCAGCTCCAGGTGGAGCTGTTGTTAGCTGTAGAGGGCAGTGTCACTGGCCCTCATGTGGGATCCGAACCGGGGCCGCTGGCATCCCAAAACCAGCGCTTAACCAATGCGCCACTCGGCCGGCCCTCTAAGGTAATTTTGACTGTACACGATTCTTGCCTTAAGTCAGCACATAAGCATTTCATACCCCAATCCCTATGTGACTGCAATAAGAGAATGGGCAAAGATGTGACTGAAGCCATCAGGAAGACTTAAAATATAAAACCCTATTGAAAGTTTTAGTGTAGACAGTGGGCAGTATGTTTTCCAGAAGAAATTAGATTTGCTTACAGATGTTAATATTTGAAGTTGAATTAGGCTTCTTTAGTTTCAAGTAACAGCAACAAACCTACTAAGCTAACTGAACCCTCTATGCCAAGAAACATAGTCATCACATTTACCATCTGGAGCAAACGGACTCTTAATGTTTTTATGTAAAATCATTTCACAGATAATTTACAGAAGTAAAAATCAAGTGATAGTAAGAACTTTATTAGAAATTTTAATAAGAACTTATATAATAAATCCAAACTTTTATTCCATATGTTTCTGGTTTTGAAAACATACCCAAAATAAGCAATGTTCTTTGAATGCAGTTAACTGCTTATTAACTTTTGTGCATGAACTGGGATGTAGCTTTCCTTGTAAATACTTATTCCAGATTCACTTACATCTCATGATTTTAGCTTATTATTCTGGTTTGAGCTTATTACTTTTGGTTCTTTTTCTTGACTTGTGTCATGAAAACCAATACTTTTGAATACTTTGATGGCTCTTGATTTTGTGGAAGAGACAATGGCTGTTGTCTTTCCTCCATAATTACAAAACATTTTTATTCTTGAATTTATAAATACCAATTAAAATGGTCAATCCACTGAATTTCATTTTTATGTCTGTTTCTTCCCCATCACCTTTGTATGCACATCTGCTTTCAGCATTTGTTCATGCGTGAACTATATGTTAAGTAAATTTTGTATACAAATGTCATATATAATGAAATAATACTATCACATACCCATTTAGCGAAGTGGGATGGTTCAGGTCCTGGTCAAAAAATATTGCAAGATAAAATCTTTTCTTATTGAATGAGTAACTTGGTGAGAACATCATGTTTTTGTTTTGTTCTTAGAAATGTATTGTGATATTTATATAAAAAGAAGTTAAGTACTCATCAGTTCCTGAGTTTGAGGAAATTCATCTAGGATATTGTTATTTGAAAACTTGTCTAAGATTTTTCTTCTATATTCAGTTTCACCATTACTGTTAGACTAGAGTGCTGTTTTCTGTCTCTTTGTAGTTATTTTCTTGTCTCATAATTGAGAACCATTTTCCTCTGTTTTATTCTCTTTGAAAAATGAGAATTCTGAATTTTCAACTGTGTTCAGTGAAAGCAAAACAAAACAAAATACTAAGATGATATCTCCAGGTTGCCTTTTACTTTTTTTTTGTTTTTTGTTTTTGAGGGCAGTGTCACTGGCCCTCATATGTGGGACCGAACCAGGGCCGCTGGCTTCCCAGGCCAGCGCTTAACCACCACTCGGTCGGCCCGCCTTTTACTTTTTAAAAGATGGCAATACTTTGAGCAATGCAGTCAGAAAACTTCTAATTTCACTATTGCTCCATTCTTCTAGTTGACTCTGTCAGTCTTCTGTTTTCTTATTATTTACGTCTTTTTTAGCATAGTTGGGAAAAATTGATGAATAATGATCAAATTCTTAGGATGATAAAATAACAAAATGTTCCAAGTTACAAAAAAAATACAAGATCATTACGATCCAGTGATTATTCTTAGGCTTATAAAAGGGTCCAATGTACCCTTGTAATTGCAAGATAGAATTAGTTTTATTCTGTTTTAAAAATAAGTAAATTTTCTCCTTGTTGGAAGACCTCTAAGAAAGCAGAATCATAAATATCAATCCTTATAGATAGTTAGGACTACTCAAAAGAAAAACTTATGAACTAAAATTGGTTGCAGTAGTCCTTGATGTATAACAATTAAGCAGGATGGGGTAATTTAAGGATTGTAGCCAGTCTTTAGGAAGGGGCTTTAATCAGAATTGCTCTTCCTTGTGTGTGTTTATTTTTTTCTTCATTCAGACCAATCCTCTCCTCCATAGTCCATATGATAGAAAATGGCCATTGACAGCTCCTGGTATCTTGTGGGTCATCCATATGAAAAGAATTTGTATTTCATGTGCTTTATCAATCTTACTGACTCTCATATGGCTATGGAGATGAGGGGAGAGAACTAATTCGGTATTGGCCAAATTGAAAGTTTTTGAGTTCTAGTTATTAGTTAAACAAATAGCCTTAGATATTTTTATGTGAAAATGCCAAGAGTGGACTTTTATAAGTAGGTTTTGACTTCATTATATTGTGTTGCTTCAATTATGTATGGTGTTTTTCATGTTAACAGCTCACAGAAAATCATGGAAAAGTAGCCAATGGAAGGAAATTAGTTGTGTGACCATTGTCCTGTTTCTTATTAGCATTTCTTCTAAATAACCAAGGTCTTTGTTAAATTTCTGGAGATAGACTCCCAAACTATGATTGATGTGCGTTGTGGTTTTTTTCTTTTAATTTACTCTGGAATTTAATTTACTCTGGAAAAATTGATTTTTCTCTGGAAATTCATAACATCTCCTGGATCATAATTTTCACATCTGTCGATGTAAAAAATTCCTAGAATTTAAGAAGAAAACAGATGACATTCTCAAAGTGAGAAAATTCTCATCTTCTAGCAGGAGCTTGCTTTCTCACCATCAGCCTCCTTATTTTCAGTTATTGTTAAACTGTTTGCAGATATATTAGTAGAACTCTTAGTAAAGTATTATCTGTAATAATTTGTAAATTCCTTTTTGCATAAAGGTTTAGTGTCCATTTCTCTTACTCCATTTCTTCCTTATTCATTCACATGTCAAGGAATGATAGGTTAAGATAGTTTACTATTCATGTACATAAAATTTAAGTAATTTTTTCGTATATGCCAACATCTTTAAAAGACTGTGATATCTAAATTCATTGAATTTTGCTTAGAATATTTTGTGTACTTCTAACGGTAGTTTTAAAAACCGAGTGGTTTTCAAATTGGATTTCTCAGAGGTGCCTCAGAAATCTGGGGTTCAGGTAGACAACTGATGAGAGCCTTTGGCCTCATATCTGTACTTCAGCCAGAAGTCTTTTTAAAAACGGTTTTTTTTTGTTTTGATTTTTTTTGAGGGCAGTGTCACTGGCCCTCATATGTGGGACCCGAACCGGGGCTGCTGGCTTCCGAAGCCAGCGCTTAACCACCGTATCACTCGGCCGACCCTAAAAAAGATTTCTTTAAAAAAGTTGTTTTTGAGGAGAAAACAAAAGTTCCAACATGTAATGTGATTCATTCATTTGCCAGACATTTATTGCCTACTATGTGCTAGACACTGGGTATTCAAAGATGGTGAAAACATTGATCAGTGGACTTTTCTTAGCAGAAAATCAAACTGAGCCAAGATTTTTTTTTTTACTTTGGTTTGGAATTATGCATGATCTCTATAAATATGCTTATCACACTTGTAACTTTAATTGAAAGTATTTTAGAGACCAGAATTCTTTCAGACCTGTATTTTATGTCTTTTTTTTTGTATGAAGCAATGTTTTTCATAATGCCATGCATATAACTGTTACTAACATGTTTTACTTTTTAGTCTTTTTTTTTAAAATGCTTTTTTTTTGTTTCTAGAATGAGAGACTTAAAAAAGTTTGTACTGATCTCGAAGAGAAGCATGAAGCTTCAGAGCTTCAAATAAAGCAGCTATCTACAAGTTATCGAAATCAGCTGCAACAAAAAGAGGTAAAGGTTATTACAGTTACTTTCATACTTATTTCACTATAAGGTATTTAGGAAGTGTTTAAGATTTACAATATAAATCAAGTTATATTTAGATCCATAAAAATATTGAAAGGGTATTGAAGTTAATTCCCAACTGAGTTTGATGTCACTAACAAGAACTCTGTAAACTTTTTTATTACATTTATATTACATAAACTAACATTTGTGGGGTTTAATTTCTGCTTTCTAAAACAAGAAAAGTCCTTGTATAAAATATCTTTAGGCATCTGTTACTTATAATTCTTGATTTTATGAAACTTAATTTCTCTATTTACCTGAAATTGTTTTAAATCATTGTGATTATTGCTAATGACATTTGTTTTTTAAAAAATGATTTTAACTACAAGTGTAATGTATGCTGTATTGGCGTTTACTTGATTTTCCATTGAAAAACAGAAATTAAGTATTTTATACTGTTCTATAAATTTTTCCCCTTTGGTTTGATAGGAATAGTTATTTTGGAATTGGCTTATCTTTTCTTTGCAGTGTTGGTAATAGAGATTATGTAATTTAACCAATGTTACCATGAATCCTTAAAATATAGACTATGTCTCCATGTTTTATCCTGATGTTGAATTTTCTTTAGTGTTCAGTATATAACTGGAATTCAGTAAATACTTCTATTTAATTGAGCCATTTCTTATTTATTATCCAGATCATTTGGTTGTTCTTCATTTTATTAATTTAATCATTTCTACCCTAAGTTCATATTTGGTTTTTTAAATTTAGATGCACTGATTTCTGGTTCCTCTCGTGACATACACTAAGCTGCAAAATTAAACCATGTTGAGTATAAATGTAAACATTTAAAGAAGAACTTAAATTTCCAATCTGTTGAACTGATTTCATAAAATAGAATAAAAATGAACACTACAAGAATAAAATGAATATAAAAAACAAAACTTCAAGTTCAAGTTAAAAGCCCACTTTTTTCTTTTTAAGACTCAACAGACAAAAAATTACTCTGTCAAATTGTTTTAAAAGTTTTTAGCCTTATTCTTTCAGTTTCTGATTGGTAGCAGATATTCATGGCATCAGTCCTTGGACCATGCTCTGAGCGGCACTGACTTAGCGATATATTGTAGTATAACAGCAGATCCTACCCAGCAATTTACAGATGAGTCATAAGTGACACTTTAAAAATATGCAAATGCTTCCATCCTCCCGGGATTCTGATTCAGTGTACTGGGAAGGGATTGGTATTTTTGGAAATCTCCATAGGTGATTCTGACGCTTCCATCTTAGTTGAAAACACCGCTGTAGAAAACTTTGGCATTCCATTTTCTACTTAACTATCAGAGAGCAAAGTAAGCTTTCAAGTTTAGAAATGCCTCTCTGTTATTAGAACTTGCACTTTTAAACTCTTCAACGTGTTATCAATGTCTGTTGTATAATGAGAATTTTCTTTGTATTATAGCTACTTTTGAAAAATATTGTGCATTTCAGTACCTTTTACTAGAATGAAAGAAATATAGGAATATACTTTAGCAGAATCTTTAGATCTGCTATTTCTGAATCTATTTGCTGCCCTCATTGTGATGTTCACATTCCCTAAAAATGCAGTCTCATATGATTCATGGGAAAATGAATGTAATTTGTGCACTGCTGTAAATGTCCATTAGAGATGGGGCTCTGACATGAAAAATCTGTTTGTTACAGCATATGAACTACTCATAGTTGTGGTTCATTTTCTTCTGTCTGATTGCTCGATATTACATGTGTAGAAATACCATTACTTGTTGGCTGTCACTTCAGCGTCAAGTTTTCCTCAGTTGTAACAGGGTATCTTCTGTACTAGCTTGAGTGTTTTACAGAAAGCTTATTTCAGTTCTCTCTAGCTTCCTCACCTTTATGTTTTGAGTTCTCTCTCTCAGAATGGATGTGGCATTCTAGTTAAGTCCTGTGTTCATAACTTCTTTTGGATGATGGCTTGGTATGGCCAGCTTTCCGTCAAAACTCTGCCCAGGGTTTCAGAATTTTTATACTGTTCTCTGCCTGAGTAGAGTCGAATTTTCACCAGCCCCGCTTTGCCAAAGCTAAAGCCAAGGTCTCTCTTAATGCGTGATTTCCTTCTAAGACTCACGGGCTAATAACCATAGGCTCACCCTATTATCTCATCTGAGAAGATTGAAATAATAAATCCAAGCATTCTCCCAGCTGTGTGTACAGACCAGTACAAAGTTAACTCCTGATTCATGGTGCGTTTTAAGCCTAAATCCAGCCGTAAACAGTAATGTAAGACTCTTTCAACAGATGTTCTAAGGAAACTTTCCTGTGCATAGACTGATACAGCTTTTACTTTCTCATCATTTGAGGTTCGATAATCACAAACAGAACGCTAAGAAATTGCTGTTCTGGGCTGGCCGAGTGGCTCAGTTGGTTAAGAGCTCGCTCAAGAGTGCGAGCTGAGCTCTGAGCAACGGCGGTTCGATGTCAGCCCGAGCTGAGTTGCTGCTGAGCTGCCAACAGGTAGCAGGATGGCTCGGCTTAAAAAAAAAAAAAAAAAAAAAAAGAAATTGCTGTTCTGATACATAGAAGATGGTAAACCTATGTTTAACTGAGAAATGCATTAGTTTAGTTACCATAGGCGTGAACTTCATACTACTCAAAACATTATCTATGCTTTAACTCTGGTAATTATGTTTGCTTTTAAATAAAAAAATGTTATGATTGGGATGTTATAGAAGACTTGGATTCAGATGATAGAGTACCGTTGTTGGATAATCTGAAACAAATTACTAGGATTTTGGGCCGGCCGAGTGGCACGGTGGTTAAAGCGCTGGCTTGGGAAGCCAGCGGCCCTGGTTTGGTCCCACATATGAGGGCCAGTGACACTGCCCTCAAAAAAACAAACAAACAAAAAAAACCCAAACAAATTATTAGGACTTTTAACATTATAAATTTATAATACGGTTATCTGAAAGCACTTTTTCTAAAGTATGGATTATAAACATATAGGTGGAAATCAGCCATCTTAAAGCAAGACAGAGCGCGTTGCAGGATCAGTTGCTGAAGCTGCAGTCAGCTGCTCAGTCAGTCAATTCAGGGGCTGGCAGTGTGCCAGCAACCACAGCAGCATCTTCATTCAGTTACGGGATCGGCCATCATGGTTCAGCTTTCCATGACGATGACATGGACTTTGGTGACATCATTTCTTCACAGCAAGAAATAAACAGATTGTCAAATGAAGTTTCAAGACTTGAGTCTGAAGTTGGCCATTGGAGGCACATTGCTCAGGTAGGTACAATTTTGATGAATTTTTTAAAACTACTAGTGAGTGAAAATACTGGCGCAATGTGTAGAGCTTTTGGTATCAGAAAGGACCCTGGACTAGGAAATCGAAACCTGTGTTCTAATTCTGCCAATAACTTCCTGAGTGATTGCAGTCGTGTCATTTTTCTCTTTCCCTTCTGTACAATATATGGAAGAAATTTTCAAAAAAATTTAAAGCAGCAGAACCATATTTTAAAATAAAATAAAAAGCTACAAGCCCAGGGATAAAAAGGAGATAAAAATGGACTTGCTGTGGTTGAACCAGCAGCTTTTTCCCTCAGGAGCTCCTGAGGCTTTGCTGGTGGAAACCAGGCTCCAAAGCCTCACTTAGATACTGTCTGAGGTTCCTGTTTGCATTCGTTATATGGAAAATGGAAATCTGATCATTGGTATTATTAATTCATTAAACTAGTTTGTGTTGTGTCTTTTGCATTAGAAATTAAGTCTTTGCTATTTGGGGCTGTAAACTTTCTTCCAAGGAGTGCTTTTTTGTCTTACATGTCAGATTTTGTATATACTACTAAGGTTGTTTATAGACATGAGACCCAAAATAATCTCAACATTGTTCATGTGGATTTAATTTCATCAATGTAGAGAAAAATATATAAGTAAAGAGATGATTTTCTATTTTTCTATGCGTGTATCCTAATTGTATAAAGGAGAAATCACCCCAGTTAAAGTGATCTGCTTGCTTCCCAAGTTGCTAGACATTCCTAATGCTCAAACTAAATCTAGAGAGAATGATCTGTTTGCCCATCTTATGTCTAAAAATAATAGTTCTTAAACTTTATGCCTGTAAGAATGACCTGGGGAACTGGACACTGTTGTAGAGTCCCTTTCCTCCCTTCAGAGATTAGGATTTGGTGCCAATTTTAGGGCATTGAAAACTGCATTCAAACACATACCCCATGTGTTTCTGATCATATGAGGAATACATTTTAGGGCCGGCCGAGTGGCGTGGTGGTTAAGCGCTGGCTTGGGACACCAGTGGCCCCGGTTTGGATCCCACATATGAGGGCCAGTGACACTGCCCTCAAAAAAACAAAACAAAACAAAAAAAAACACAAAACAAACAAAAAAGAAAGGAATACATTTTAGGAAACGTTGCTTAGGGTAATGTTTCATAGGGAAGAGATGGATTTTTGGTATGTTTACTTCAGCATATCTTGAATGCCTGTTACTAGATGACAGACCTGTACTGGAATATAAAGGTGGTGAAGGCATAATTGGGACCTTTCAGGGAACTTTTCTAGCAAGGCATAATAAAAGTTAATATTTGTATTACACTTTATAAGATGTTTCCACATATATTATCCCAATATATATTATATTCTTAATAACTATGTAAGGTGTTTATCACTTCTATTTTGCAGGTGAGCAAAGTAAGAGTTTTTACTGTCACTGTGATTAAGTTGTGATTCAAACATGCGTCTTTTGACTCCAAATCCTGTGTTTTTTCAATATACTGTGTTCCTTTCATCCAGAGAGCGGCTTTTGGTTCCTTGACACACTATATAGTAAATGTTAATAAAAGTGAATGAACAACATACAGCTTTGAATGAGAAGAGAAGAATCCAGAAGTTCTTTTATTTACTTGTGAAACCAAAGGTTATTCTATATTGGGGTAGAGATCTTTTGGGTGAAATCATTTTAAAAGATTTTTACTGTTACTAGCATTAATGTTGGGTAACTTTTCATTTTAGAAATTATCTTGTAGGAAGCTGCTTGATTATCATCAAATTTACATTTTGTTAAGTAAGTAAAATATTCTGTGGTATTTTCCTTATTTTGTAAAAATATTGCCTCCCCAATTAGTTAACATACTCTTGAGTGGTATCTTTTATTTACTGTGTATTATTTACTCCCTATTAGACTAGGTTCCTTAAAAGGTGCTTGGCATGCTTTAATCAGATTTTGTCTGGGAAGTGCCCCTTTTTTGAGAAGTATCTTTTAATAAAGTTAATCTGGGACTTTCTCTTTTATAATAAAATCAATATAATTTTCTGATTCTGTTTTCTGATGTAGATTTCTAAAGCACAAGGATCAAATAGCTCTGATCAAAGTGAAATCTGCAAACTGCAAAATATCATTAAGGTAAGGCAGATTGTTGAAACAATGGCTATTATACATTTAAAATTGGCTTATGAAAATTCAAAGTCCGAATTAATAAGAGGCTTAGTTATAAAAATAAGTCTATAGATTATAATATTCATTTCTTTTTACTGTTTTGTATCTTCTTTATTCTTTATGACAAGTATGGTGTATAAAATATCCTTCCAGAGTCATTGTTTTTGAACATTTATTATATAGTTTATATTTTATAAGTATTTTCCATTGAGTTCCATAAAATGGTCTTTACTAAAAGAGAATTCCAAGGTTGCTGAAGTTTCCAGGTTTAGGGTTAAAGGATATTGACAAAAATGAAATGCTAGTGTTACTCATTTTAAGTAGTTTTCTCTTGATAGTATTTTGCTAGTTTGTATCAATTATTTCCTTTAACACAAGGCTTAATTACATATACTTATAATGGCAATAAATTGTTTTTAGTGTGTAAATTATTGTTAGGTATAGATTTTTTGGTGTGGGGTTTTGTTATTATTACAGTACTAGTGTGGTACTGTATCAGACCTGTGTTTGAATCCCGGCTCAGCTATTTACAAGCAGTGCTACTCTGGATAAGTTACTTAATTAACCTTTACAAACTTCTAGTTTTTATCATCAGTAAAGTAGATGATATTACAATTCCTCCTTTGTAGGATTGTTTTGAAATGTAAATATAAAGCTCCTTTCCAGGCGCTAGAACATAAGTGCGTAGGATTTGAGAGTAACTTCTCTTCTCAGGAAATAAAGCTAATTTGTAGAGTAGGATTCTTCGTTACAAGCAACAAAACCACCTCTGGCTGGATAAAGCAAAAGAGGATTTCTGGAAGGATCAAGGGTAGTTTGTTCACAGGACGGAAGGAAGAGTTGCATTTTGGCCTCAGGGAGGGCAGGAATGGAAACAGCATCAGGAACCTAGGAAGCAGGACACAGTGGACAGATTCTTCAGGGTGCAACTACAATAATGCTTCAGATCCAACCAGTTTCTCTCTTTGAGGGTCTCAGCTCAAGACCTGTCTTCCTAGGAGAGAAGCTGGTAGTCTCAACTTGGGTAGCAAGGCACCTTCATTGACAGTTTGGGAGTCTTATCAAAACTGGTGGAAGGAAAGGCGGAGCAAGAGGATGGGGATTAGGACAGCAGGTGTAGATCAGCCAGAAGGTCGACACTGATATTGGTGGAATATGTCATTATAGGAGAAGTTCATGGTCACAGATACGAAGGAAAAAGATATTTTTGCTCACTTTTTGTTTGTTTGTTTTTGGTGGCATTCCCTCATTAGAAGCAGAAAACCTGTTTTTAAGGCCCAAGAAAGGAAAAGGTAGAGACTCAGAATTATCCAAAATTTGGGCCTGTGTTTAAATTCTTTTCGGCCTTAGCATGTTCAGAGAATTATTTTTAATAATACATGCTTTTGGACAACAATGAAATAGCTCTGGTAAATTCATTGATTTAAAATGTGGTTAACTTTTTTTTTCTTTTTTTAAGGAACTTAAACAGAACCGAAGTCAGGAAATTGATGATCATCAACATGAAATGTCGGTATTGCAGAATGCGCATCAACAGAAATTGACAGAAATAACTCGTCGGCATCGAGAAGAATTACGTGACTATGAAGAACGAATTGAAGAACTGGAAAATCTGTTACAACAAGGTTATTAATTTCATTAATTTAACATATTAGGTGACATAATTAAATGACACACCTAGCACTTTAACATCAGGACACTGATGTAAACTTGGGTAAAGTCCTAAAGAATGAGTAAATGACTGGTTCTGTTCATCTGCCAGAAATTTGTAGTGGCACCACTGTTTTCAGAATTCTGCAAAAAATGGAAAGGTCTTTTTACCTTTGTGGTAAATAGTTATAACACGGAGACTTTTTTGCATTGTTTGGCATGTTTTCACTTTCTTGCCAACTCAGATATATAGGCTTTTTTTTTTTTTTTCAATTTTAAGCTGAGCCATCCTGCCACTATATAGGCTTTTTAATATTTAATTCAAACAACATCATTTTTCAACTATATATTTTAAAATGCTTTGTTTATTGTAGTACTTTAACTTTTTGTCAGACTTAATTTTTTTTTTAAGAGCATTTTTAGGTATACAGCAAAACTGAGGAGGTGGTACAGAGATTCCCTTGTATTCCCTGCCCTCCCCACCACAGCGTAGCCTCCCCCACCATCAGAATCACACATCAGAATGGTACGTTTTTTAGCAAGGGTGAAACTACATTAACGCATCATAGTCACCCAAAGTCCATAGTCTGTCTTAGGGTTCACTCCTGGTGGTGTACATTCTATGGATTTGGACAAATGTATAATGACATGTATCCATTATTATAATGTCACACAGATTATTTTCAGTGTCCTAAAAATCTTCTGTGCTCTGCCTGTTCATCTCCCTCTTCACCCCCAGCAACTGCTGATTTTTTTTTTGTCACCATAGTTTTGCCTTTACCAAAGTCATTATTGTAGTTGGAATCATACACTATATAGCCTTTTCATATTGGCTTCTTTCACTTAGTAATGCGCATTTTTGTTTTCTTCATGTTTTTTCATGGCTTGATAGCTCATTTCTTTTTAGCCCTGAATAATATTCCATTATCTGGATGTACTACAATTTATTAATCCATTCACCTACTAAAGTACATCTTGATTGCTTCCAAATTTTGTCAACTATGTATAAAGCTACTCTAAACATCCATGTTGGGGTTTTTCTGTGGATATAAGTTTTTAGCTGTTTTGGATAAATACCAAGGAGTACAGTTGCTGGATCATATGATAAGACTGTGTTTAGTTTTGTAGGAAATCACTGTACTGTCTTCCAAAGTGGCTGTACTGCCCTGCACCCCCACCAGCAGTGGACAGCAGTTCCCGTTGCTCCCCATCCTCACCAGCATTTAGTGGTGTCGGTGTTCTGGATTTGACCATTCTAATAGGAGTGCCGTGGTATCTCAATGTTTTTCGCTTTTCTTTTTAAGCCTTCCAAGTTCTGAAGTCTGTGAAGTCTCTCAGTTGTATATAGCAAGCTATTTTAACTCTTGGTACTTGACATTTGTTGTCCTTGATTTTATGTTTATGTTCTAGATGGCTCAGGAATTGCAGTAACTGATCACTCTAAAATCCAAGAGATGCAAAAAACTATTCAAGTTCTACAAACTGAAAAAGTAGAGTCTATTAAAAAAACTGAAGAACTTGAGGATAAAATAAAAGGCATAAGTAAAAAATTATCTTCTGCAGAAAATGACAGAGATGTTTTGAAGAAGGAACAAGAGCGACTAAATGTGGAAAACAGACAAATAATTAAAGAATGTGAAAGCTTGAAACTGGAATGTGGTAAATTGCAGTCTTATGCTATGAAGCAGAGTGATACTGTGACAGAAAAGGAAAGAATTTGCCCACAGAGGACATCAGTGGAAGAAGAAGTGCTCCGACTGCAGCAAGCACTGTCTGGTATAAAACGTTTGGAACTTACTTTTTGATTGGTGTTTCATTGCATACCCATTTCTAGAGACAGCTAGTACTTTGTGGAAATGGAGTATGCATGAAGATGACTATGTGTAATTTGAATAGAATTGTTTGTTTTAGATTCAGTGCCATAATAGATCACAGATAGGAATTTCCTCCTAAAATCGGTTAAGTATTGGCTAAGTGTCTCTCAGCTTCCCTTCCTCATCCTTTAAGTATTTACATGGAACTCATTGATTTAGGAGGCCATGTAGATTTGTGAAAAATGCTTACGTAGACATTTTTTGGGAGGAGATGTGGGTCTATTTCTGTTTATCTCTACAGAACAAAATACTTCTTATATAACAACTCATTAGGGCCCCCAGGGAATGCAGCCTACCTTCTTCAAGATTCTGTATGACCTTTCCAAATGATCTCCTGTATCTAGCAGACCTGAGAATGATAAAACTAGAGGTATTCCACCATTTTCCATTCTCTAGAGGATATTTTAGTTACCATACCAGTGTTCTGTGTTACAAAAAAAGTCAGTGTTAAATAGGCCAAACATCAGTGTTCATGCATGCCAGGAAAACACAACGGGAGCTCTTAAGCTGAAAAGATGCATTTTATTTTTCACTTTGTCCTCTTCTCACAATATAAACTCATTCATTCCTTCTCTGGAGGTTTCTAGCCCTTGTGTGCTTGTGAGTGCACCCCCCCCCCCCCACCTCCCATCTGTATTTCTCACCTAGTTGTTTATCATGAGCCTCCAACCTGGATGGCCAATTCTCTGTAAATTCACAAGTGAGGCTCAAAGTAAAGTCACCATGTCCTCCTCTTTCTTCTTTCCCCTACTTTGGTAATTAGTACCATTTACCAGTCTCCCAAAACAGAAAATTTGAAATCATCCCCTAGCGCAAGTCCTGTAGGTTCTATTTCCTTAGCTTCTCTTGGGCTCAGTGATATTTCAGCATTGTATCCCAGAGGTGTTCTAGGGTTTCTCATAGGTGCCTCTGTCCTGGGAGCCACCATGATGGCCAGTAGAAGGCTGTGCAGTGATCTTTTGGATTTTTTTCTCATTTGACTTCAATCAAATGATCTCTGCTCTTTTCAAACTAAATGTATTCATTTATTCAATGTAGTGTGTGATCATATGAGTTTATTTGCTTTAAAAACAAATCTGCCCTAGGCCTTACCCTTTTTTCCATTTCCAGTGCCATTAAATAACTTCAGCCAGTCATAATTTCTGTTTGCCTGGTTGACTTTCAGTCTCTGAATTGAGCAGGATAGCATAGTGGTTAAGAACATGACGGGGTTGGACTCCAGGCCCATCGGTTACTAGCTGACCTTGGGCAAGTTATTTAACATCTCTGTGCTTCGTTTTTTTTCATCTGTATGGTTTCATCTGTTTGGTTTTTTTCAATCTATATGGTTTTTTCCATCGGTATGGTTGGGATAACTCCTTCATAGTTGTCATAGTGGTAATGAGGACTTTTTTAGTTACTAGCTGCAAAGTTCTCTTTAGAACAATGTCTAGCCCACAGTAAGCATTATAAAAGTGTTAGCTGAAAACATTATAAAAGTGTTAGCTGTTTTGTTATTCCCTAGTCTCCATGATCCCTTCTTCAAACAGTTTTTTTTCTTTCTGCAGCCAGAATGATTTTCAGAAATGCAAAGCAGGTTCCTCTCCTGATTTTAGTGCTTTGGGGCTCCCTGTGAACTTCGAATAAAGTCTAAACTTCTTAGTCAGATGGTGTCTTTCATGATCTGGTCCCTTTCTACCTTTTCAGTTGCAACTCTCCTTCTCCTAACATTCTAAGCTTTAGCCATTTTGAACTTTCTGTAAAGCTGCTTAAGGCAGCAATGTTGTCTCTTAGCTCTGTTGCCTTGCACATGCTGCTTTCTCTGTATAGAGTGTCTCTGTTTCTTTCCCCTCTTTTTTGTGTATTAAGATTCAGCACAGGTGTTGCATCCACTGGGCGGTACCTAACACTGCTGTTTCCCTGGCCCCACCTGTCTGAATTAGGTGTTTGCCATTTCCTGTCTATTAAAGCAAGGACTAAATGTTCACATCTTGTTGTCTAGCAACTGTCCTCATAGTAAAAGCTCAGTATTTCCTGAATGAACATTGAATGAATTATTTCAACTGAACTCATGGTATTCTGTCTTGGTGTTCTTCTCCTAGAACCCCTCCTATTTGTGGATCTATCCAGAGTGAATGGTCTTTTTCTTAGTACTCATGTTTAAGTCACTTTAAATAATTGATAGATTATTGTATTGTTGTATAATTATACATTTGTGTGTTTGAGTTTTTTCTGTCTTAGTCCTTATACCATTTCCTGCTACACAAACTAATCAACTTATTTTGAAACAGTTGTTAATGTTTTTATGAAGGCAATAACTTATGACTCACTCAGGATACAATTATAATTCTTTCTTACACTGTTCCATAGAATGGGATTTTAAACATAGTTTCTAATTAGCATTTATATTGTGATTTCTTTGGTATAGTCAAAATACAAATACAAAATAACACAAATACATTTCATCTAAGAACTGTGAGGGCTTGCTAATTGTGCTTATAAATACACTTTGTTTTATAATAATTGGATTTCACTTCTGAGTTTAATTTTAGTAGGTAATTACTAAGTTAAAGAATTTTAATGTCAGATCCATTGTTTTTACAGATGCGGAAAATGAAATAATGAGACTGAGTAATTTAAACCAGGTAAACTCACTTTCAGAGAGAAAGCTTTTGGCATTAGTTTACCAAGAAAAAGTATTTTGATTATTATAGCTCCTTATTTTGTGTCTTTTTTACAAATCTTTGTGAACTTATCCTAGAAACTTTCAATTTAGTAATTTTATGTTTGCTGATTAATAACAGAAACTGTTTGCATCATAATTGACAATTTTAAAAGTTGCATAATTGAAAAATGGAAGTATATCTTTTTGAAGATTAATTTGACAAGTGTTATATATATAGAGACAGTAGAAGCAGATCCTCCACCAAAGTGAGGAATGCATTTGGATTTCCCTTCATGGAATTCAGGAAGTTGTTTCTTTTTCTGATGATTACAGGTTATTTTGTAAATGTATGTATATATTTTTTCAAATGTAATAAAGAAATCCTCTACGAATGTCTATAAAATGAGTGACTGGTTTTAGATGGCCCAGTGTTGCATGCTTACAGTTTTTATATATCACTAAAGAAATGCTGAGTAGAAATGCACAATTGTCTGGATTGCCTGCTTTCATGTAAACTTGAAATTTCCTGTTCTGAAAACACACTGTTTTTAACATGTTTGTAGGATAACAGTCTCGCTGAAGACAATCTGAAACTTAAAATGCATGTCCAAGGTTTAGAAAAAGAGAATTCATTATTGAGTCAAGAAAAGGTGGGTGCAGTAACAATGGGGGCAGAGTTAAAATGATGTGTGTTATATAGAGATCACAGCCAGAGCCAGTTCACGTCCAAATGAGTGTTGAGCTCTTGGGAGTCCTGAGGATAACGCTGATGTCACTGTTGCTTGTCAGGCCAGGTTGAAGTACTAGGGCAAAGGTCAGAGTATGAGAGGCTGGCCAGAGTGTACGTTTCGAGATAAGCCAGTAGGCGTACAGATACGAGCAGAAACGATAGGTAAAGGCTCTGTTTTGGTTTCAGATGAAGTCCTGACGGCAGCAACATACACAGGTGGGTCGGGGATCTGGCTGGAGTGCTATGCTCTAGGAACTGTACAGACTGCTTGTGTGATCCCAGAGTGTGCCTAGTGTGGTAGACAAGAATTTCTTAGTGGTGAGGGCTAAAGAGGGACGTTCTCAGTAGTAGAAATAGAGTCTCTTGTGTATACTGGTAGCAAGGATGGAGTAAGAGTCTGTTGTAGTGTTGGGTATGGGGAGAGGTGTGTTTATGTCTGTACCACTTGGGATGGTAGTTCCTTGGCTAAGGCAGGTGTTTATATATAGAACAGTTGTAAGCTGGCATGATTATAGGCAAGTGTCTCAATTTAAAATCTTAATTTGTAAAAAAATAACATATTTACTGTTGTGCATATTCGGTAGTACATGTTTACTGATGTACATATTCAGTAGTACTTCAGGCAGTACAAATCCTCCATACCTCTTGGTTGGAGCTTTCTTACCAATTTCTCTTTTTTTAGAGGGCAGTGTCACTGACCCTCATATGTGGGATCCGAACCGGGGCCGCTGGCGTCCCAAGCCAGCTCTTAACCACTGTGCCACTCGAATGGACCTCTTACCAATTTCTTGTATATCCTTCCAGACTATACCCATGCATGTATGATTTTATACACAGACACACACACACAGACGGTGCCAAAAACTGTGCACTAAAAAATGACATAGAGATATATCTTTAGGAATGTTAGGTTTGATAGATGGGAACCTAATATGTGCTCAGGTTAGAAGGTAAAGAAGGAGAGTACTTGCTTGGATCAAGAAAGTTTCATGTTTGACAGAAGCCAGTAACATGGAAAATGCTTTTTTGTTTGTTTGTTTTGTTTTGTAAGAGGGCAGTGTCACTGGCCCTCATATGAGGGACCCGAACCGGGGCCGCTGGCTTCCGAAGCCAGCGCTTAACCACCGCGCCACTTGGCCGGCCCGAAAAGGCTTTTAATGAGAGAAAAGAAGCTTTTTTTTATCTAATTGGAAAGGACAAACTTTAGAGTGAATGAGTGTTTTTTACATTTTTGTTTGTGGCTGTCGGTGACTGGATGTTAGGGAATGGAAGTGAAGAGAGCCGGACTTGGGACGTTTTGCAGAGTATGTGTGTGGTTGGAGATGAAGGAAACAGGAGAAGCAGTGGTGGGAGTGGGGCCGGGAAGCCTCTCAAATGGGCAAGATTTTGTATAGAGAAGTTGGAGTTAGAAGACGAACTTTTATGGTCTTTGCACCTCGTCTAGGGTTATAGAAATGTTTTGCATATGAATGAAGGCTGTGGTTTGTTGAAGTTTATATGTCATTGCTGAGGTATTACTCAGTATTGTTTCTGATAGAGCATTTAAAATAGATTCCCAAGTTTTGTTTATATATATATATATATATATATATATATATATATATATATATACTATATATATATATATTTAATCTTTTTGTCTTCCAGTTAATAATATGTGTTGTTTTCTTCTCTGTTTATCACTTAAGGAAGAGCTTCAAGTATCACTTTCAAAACTGAGCAATGATTATGAAGTAATTAAAAGTACAGCTACAAGAGACATGGATTTGGATTCAGAATTACATGATTTAAGACTTAATTTGGAGGCAAAGGAACAAGAACTGAAACAGAGTATAACGGAAAAGGAAATGCTGATAGCTGAGTTAGAAGAATTGGATAAGCAGAACCAAGAAGCTACAAAGGTAATCGATATTGGATTAAAGACAGTGTGGCAGCACATTCTACTCAGTAGACTGAACACTGGGTTAACAAGCAGAGGTGGCTGGTGTGATTTAATTTTGTGATTTAGTTATTGTTTCAGTTCATTGATGCTCTAGTCATAGAGGTTGGGAAACTTTTCCTGTAAAGCATTAGATAAATATTTTTGGCTTTGCAGGCCGTATTGTCTCAGTTGCAACTGCTCAACTCTGTTCTTGTGATATGTAAACAAGTGAGTGTGGCTCTGTTCCATTAAAACTTTATTTATAAAAACAGGCAGCAGGCCCGATTTGCCCCATTGGCTGTAGATTGTTGACTCCTGCCCGGTGTTCTAAGAGTTGAAAATAAACAACATATATCATTCTTTAGTTTTAAATTATAATCTCTGAAATGATAAAATAGATTTGCTAAAAAATATTAGTTAATTTGTTGGGATTTTTTTAAAGTAGTTTTAAGAAGGATTAGAAATATCTGAGGATTATTCTATTATATATGACATTTTCTAAAATTTTCTTTAGATACTAAAATGAAAGAATGTTTTAATAAAGTCACCATGCAAATTCATTTTTCTTTCAGCACATGATTTTGATAAAAGATCAGCTATCAAAACAACAAAATGAGGGCGATAACATCATCAGTAAACTCAAAGAAGATCTAAATGATGAAAAAAAGAGAGTTCATCAACTTGAAGATGATAAAATGAACATTACTACAGAGTTAGACATGCAGAAAGAAAAGTTAATTCAAAGTGAACTGGTCCTAAGTGACTTGCATTTAACCAAGCAGAAGCTAGAGGATAAAGTAGAAGATTTAGTAGATCAACTGAATAAATCACAAAACAATAATGTAAACATCCAGAAGGAGAACTTTGAACTTAAGGAACGTCTGAAACAAAATGAGGAGGAGCTTTCTAGAATCAGGGACAAGTTAACTCAGTCTCTTAATCAAGACTCTAGCAGTAGTTTTAAGGATGACTTACTTGAGGAAAGGGAAACTGAAATCAGAAACTTAAAGCAAACTCTTGCAAAAATAGAACAGCTCAATGAAAATTTAAAGAAAGCTGCTTTTGATCTCAAAATGGAAAATGAAAAGTTGGTTTTAGCATGTGAAGATGTAAGACATCAGTTGGAAGAATCTATTGCTGGTAACAATCAAATTTCCCTGGAAAAAAATACTATTGTGGAGGCTCTAAAAATGGAAAAAGGACAGTTGGAAGCAGAATTGTGTCGGGCTGAAAAAAGGCTGTTGGAAGAAGCAAGTAAGTATAAGCAAACCATTGAAGAACTGTCCAATGCACGGAGTTTGAGTACCTCTGCTTTACAGCTCGAACATGAGCGTTTAATTCAACTCAATCAAGAGAAAGACTTTGAAATAGCACAGCTCAAAAAGAATATTGAGCAGATGGATATCGACCATAAAGAGACTAAGAAAATTTTGACATTTAGTTTAGAAGAGCAGAAGCAATTGACACAACTTATAAATGAGAAAGAAATTTTTATTGAAAAACTTAAAGAGAGAAGTTCAGAGCTTCAGGAGGAATTAGATAAACATACTCAGGCCTTAAGAAAAAACGAAAATTTGAAGCAAACCCTAGAGGAAAAAGACAGAAGTCTGGGATCCATGAAAGAAGAAAACAGTCATCTCAAAGAAGAACTGGAACGACTCAGGGAACAGCAGAGTCGGGCTGCACTTGTGGCTGAGCCTAAAACCCTTGATTGTATTACAGAACTAGAATCGGAGGTATCTCAGCTGAATGTAATAAAGGATAGCCTGGAAGAGGAAATAAAGCATCACCAAAAGATAATCGAAGACCAAAACCAGAGTAAAATGCAACTCCTTCAGTCTTTACAGGAGCAGAAGAAGGAAATGGATGAGTTTAAATACCAGCACGAGCAAATGAATGTTACCCACACCCAGCTCTTTTTAGAGAAAGATGAGGAAATTAAGACTTTGCAAAAAATGATTGAAGAAATCAAAACCCAGCGGCATGAAGAAAGACAGGACATCCAAACAGAGAATTCTGATATTTTTCAAGAAACCAAAGTTCAGAGTCTTAATATAGAAAATGGAAGTGAGAAGCATGATTTGTCTAAAGCTGAAACTGAAAAATTAGTAAAAGGAATAAAAGAACGAGAATTGGAGATTAAACTGCTAAATGAAAAGAATATCTCTTTAACTAAACAGATTGATCAGCTGTCCAAAGATGAGGTTGGTAAACTAACTCAGATTATCCAGCAGAAAGATTTGGAGATACAGGCTCTAACTGCTCGAGTGTCTTCACCTCCCTACACCCAGGATGTCGTTTACCACCACCAGCAGCTGCAGGCCTATGCTGTGGAGCGAGAAAAATTATTAGCTGTTTTGAATGAGAAAACAAGGGAAAATAGCCACTTGAAAACAGAATATCACAAAATGATGGATATCGTTGCTGCCAAAGAAGCAGCCCTCATTAAGCTGCAAGATGAAAATAAAAAATTGTCCACTAGATTTGAAAGTAGTGGCCAAGATATGTTTAGAGAAACTGTTCAGAATTTATCACGCATCATTCGAGAAAAAGACATTGAAATAGATGCACTAAGTCAGAAATGTCAGACTTTAGTGACAGTTTTACAGACATCCAGCACTGGTAATGAGGCTGGAGGTGTTAACAGTAAACAGTTTGAGGAGCTTTTGCAGGAACGCAATAAATTAAAACAACAGGTAAAGAAAATGGAAGAGTGGAAGCAGCAGGTGATGACCACAGTACAAAATATGCAGCGCGAATCTGCCCAACTCCAGGAGGAGCTGCACCAGCTTCAGGCACAGGTTTCGGTTGACAGTGACAATAATTCTAAGTTACAAGTGGATTATACTGGTCTGATCCAAAGCTATGAGCAGAATGAAACCAAACTCAAAAATTTTGGGCAGGAATTAGCCCAAGTTCAGCACAGCATAGGGCAGCTTTGCAATACGAAAGATCTTCTTTTAGGAAAACTTGATATTATTTCCCCTCAGCTCTCTTCTGGGTCATCGCTTACTTCCCACTCAACTGAGTCTCTTAAAACGGTTAAGGCTGATGCATTGAGGGAGTCTTCTCAAGAGATAGAAGAGCTAAGAAAGTCACTGCAGGAAAAAGATGAAACAATTAGAACTCTCCAGGAAAATAATCACCGATTGTCTGATTCTGTTGCTGCTACCTCCGAGCTAGAAAGAAAAGAACACGAACAAGCAGATTCAGAAATTAAGCAGCTCAAGGAGAAACAAGATATTTTACAAAAGTCACTTAAAGAGAAAGATCTGCTAATCAAAGCCAAAAGTGACCAGTTACTGTCTTTAAATGAAAACTTCACTAACAAGGTGAATGAAAATGAACTTTTGAGGCAGGCGGTAACAAACCTGAAGGAGAGAACATTAATTTTAGAAATGAACATTCGTGAACTAAAAGAGGAAAATGAAAAAATAGTAGAAATGAGCAGGGAAAAGGAAACAGAATACCAAGCGTTACAGGAGACCAATATGAAGTTTTCTATGATGCTGCGAGAAAGAGAGTTTGAATGCCATTCTCTGAAGGAGAAGGCTCTTGCTTTTGAGCAACTCCTGAAAGAAAAAGAGCAGGTAGGTTCTGCATAGCACATTATCTACAGAGGGAAGTTGGGGTGGAGGGAATTTCTTAGTGCGTTAGTATTGGACTGATGTTATTTTTTAATTTTTATTGTTTTTAAAGATTTTATTGAGGAATTGGGGGAAGGGGACAGCGTTGGGGAATGGGGAAAGGGGAACAGACAAGTTGCCGTCCTTTTGTTCTTCCGTCTAGTTGTGGAAGACGCTGCTTCACTGGCCCATGTTGGTATCATTGCACTCTTCCCTGGGTGAGGCAGATTGGTTACCGGCCATTGGACGGCCACTCACAGCAGCTTACGGCAGCCCCACTGCAGCTCCTTTGCAGCCTACGCTGTCGCCGGCTACTCACAGCAGTCCAGCTCCAGGTGGAGCTGTTGTTCACCATCTTAGCTGTAGAGGGCAGCGTCACTGGCCCTAATGTGGGATCCAAACTGGGGCCCTGCTGCTTAGAATGGCATTCCAAGCCAACTCCTAACCCACGCGCCTCGGCCAGCCCTCGATAGATGTTATTTTTGTAATATGAATTTGTTTGTTTAGAAATAGCTCTTTTTCAAAGCATTGTGATTCATTCTAAGTATTCTTCAGAGGCATCTGGAAATTTCTGCCCCAAATTACGAGCTATTTCCAAATATTTTTAGTACTAGATTAATTTTTTACAGCCTGTTAAGTAGAAAAAGAGTTTAGCGACAATTAATATTTTTCTTTAGAAAATAGAAATGTGTTACAAGAGGGAATTTTGAAGTCAGTACAATTTAACTAAATTTTAGGCATATTAACTGCTAGTAATGGTTAACATTTCAGAGGTTTTTATATGTAATGGGAAGCTCTGAAATACACATGACATCTTTGACAATGATCTGCAGTAAGAAATTTTACATTGTGACATAGTAAGCACTGTGTGTGTGTGTGTGTGTGTGTGTGTGTGTGTGTGTGTGTGTGTAAAACAAGTTTCAGGAATCAGAAGTTACCCTTAGTACGTGTGATCCTCTGTTAAAAGAGAAAGTGTTGGATGACCCGTTAAATTGGTTTTTATGAATCAGTTAGTCATAACCTGGTATTTGAAAAGTGCCGGCCATGAGTAGTGCTTTTCACACATTAGGCTCAGTAAATATCCTGTTCCTAGCTCTGTCACTGGCATGGCTTTGGGTGTATTTTGACCTTATTGGTTTGTTTATCCAATCATAAAATGGAGGGTGGTAGCGGTTTCGTTCATTCATATGTATATATCAGTAGTTTTTGATGCATTTTAATTTTTAAATGCAGTTGATTTTGGTTTCTATAAGAATGAATTGAAGGAAGACCTAGTACATTATACTGTGAGATGCTGTGCAGGGCTTTTTTCGTAGTGCTCTATGACTTTGATTTCTATATTTTTAGTAGTAGAAGTTTAGAAAAGAAATAAGAATATTCAACAAGTGCTTCTTGAGCGTTTATGTGTTGCAGGCACAAGATACAAAATGATTTAAAAGTCTTTTGGCAATTAAGTTCTCTTAGAGTCTTGGATTCCAGTTTGGGACTGCTTGCGGTAGTTTTCACTTGATAAGAAAAGTCTTACCTCGGGGACGGCCGAGTGGCTCAGTTGGTTAAGAGCTCGCTCAAGAGTGCGAGCTGAGCTCTGAGCAACAGCTGTTCGAGGCCAGCCTGAGCTGAGTTGCCGTTGAGCTGCCAACAGGTGGCAGAATGGCTCAGCTAAAAAAAAAAAAAAAGAAAAGTCTTACCTCATTTTCCTTTCATTGCCATCTAATCAAGTAGGTGCACTGATAGTGTTGGGGTTCTCTCCCTCACATTTAGCTGCTTATGGTACTGGTCTATAATCAGTATGAAAAAGGGCAGAAGCTTTCTATTGCTTAGCAACCAAAATTAGGTGCCCTGTGTAAGATTATAATAGGGAAAGGTAGAACAAGGAAGAATTCTTTTATATTTTCCTTGTGTAGTTTTGGCATCTTGTAGAATTTAGTTCTATTTATTAACATTTATAGATCTAAAGTACAGATTTAATTAAGACTCACCTACCTTTCAGGAAGCTCCCTAAGTTAAGTCATATTTGAGGGCAATTAGCATAAACGAATCAATTTCTTCCAATACTCTATATCATGGGTTAGCAAACTGCAGCTCGCGAGCCACGTGTTGCTCTCTGGGTACGTTCCGTCTCAAAAGTTTGCCAACCCATGGAAGAGCCAATCCTGTCCCTCACAACAATTTAAAAATTCTTCGAGAGCTATAAATTTTTACATAATCACCATTATGTGAATAATGTCCTTTAAAATTTTCGTAAATAAAACTGTGATAGTTTTATTTTTATTTTCAATTTTACTTCAGTGAGTTGCGATTTGCTGACTCCTGGTGGCTCTTCCGTCTCAAAAGTTTGCCGACCCCTGCTCTATATAATTGGAGAGTACCTTTATTATATTTTAAGTATAATAATTTCTCTTTAGGGAGAAAGGGATGCTCTCAACAGGAGATCTTCAACTCTATTTAATTTTTAAGCATTTATTCTTTCTCTGTAATATGAAAAAATTTTTAACTGAAAAGCTACTTGGAGAGTATTGGCCTCGCTATCCCTGAGGAGGTGGTAGATAAAGGGACAGATGCTTTTATGTTTTGGTTTAGATCATTTATCTTGAGGGACACATATATTCTTAAAGAAATGGAAACTTACCATGAAAATTTAAAATAACACCTACCTACAAATAGATTCATATGATACATATATTTAAAACCGAGAAAAGCATTGGCTGTAAATACCCTGTCACTTTTTTGTGCTTTTTAGAATTTGAGCTATCATCTTGAATTCCTGGCCCTGTTTTTGCAATGAAGGGCTTTTTTTTCTGCTGTCCTTAATATATTGTATTTGTATGGAATGTATTCAGGAATAAATTTTCACAACCATCTAGCAAGATATCATTCCAGAGTTGCTTTCGTTTGTTCAGTTGTTGCCAAAATGTTCTTTGAAAGTAGACTGTGCCGTGTGACAGACTTCCCTTTCTTTCTCCCCTGCCAGCGTCTTGATATTGTTCCTTTCTCTAATACCAATTGTGTGTGCCTGATGAATGGGGGCACACACACACTTTTTTGAGTGATTTTGGGGTTTGTGGTCACTATTGTGTAGGGTAAATTTGAAGAGATTGTGTCTTTTAAGTTCTTTTTAAAACACTTCTAATAAGCTTTTTCTTTAAGAATAGTTTTAGATTAGAAAAATTGCAAAGAGAGTAGAATTCCCATATACTTCACACCCAGTCTCCCTTATCTTACCCTACTATGGTACACTTGTCACAACTGATGAACCAATACGGATACATTACTATTAACTAACGTTCATACTTTATTTGAATTTCCTGAAGTTTTTGCCAAATGTCCTTTGCCAGCTTTAGGGTGCCATCCAAGATACCACATTATATTTAGCCATTATGTATTCTTAGGTTCCTTTAGACTGGGACAGTTTCTCAGACTCCTTTTTTAATGACCTTGACATGGTTCTGTTTTGAAATTAATTGATGATGAAATGTCATTTTTTAATGTATTTTTCTTTAAAGCTAAAGTTATTTCTTTCCAAAAGGGAAAGACTGGGGAATTGAATCAGCTTTTAAATGCAGTGAAGTCACTGCAGGAGAAAACAGTTACGTTTCAGAAGGAGAGAGATCAAGTCATGTTGGCCCTGAAACAGAAACAGATGGAAAACACTGCTGCACAGAATGAGGTACGCTTTCACTTAAAGGAACCCGTGATGCAGGCGCTAAGCTTAAGAACTCTAAGCAAGAAAACTGGAACGATTACCATTTAAAACAAATTTCTTTCTTAGTCTTCCTCTGATGTGCTATAGTAGGATTTTCATCTCCCAAAGTGCATTTTATTTCATTTTTCAAAAATGAAAACCGTGATCAAATCATTAGGTTGTACACCTGAAACTAAATTGTACCTTAATTTTTTTTAATGAAAAGAAAAAGAAGTGAAAGCCAGGGCATATTTTAGATATAAGAAAAACTCCCCACCCATAAAATGGAAAAAAGGAGATTTACTGAAAAAGTGGTCTGTCACAAAAAGCCCAGTACTTTGTATAATTCCATTTTCCATTATAGCCACAGGGAATGAAATCTTACAAAGTAAACCTTCCCAATGAATATTCAGGATAATTTCAGGAGACTTTTCCTAGCATAACTACATCTTACAGTATGAGAAATTAGGATACAATTAATACACTTCAATAATGGGGAAAAGATTTGATAACAAGTGGCTTGTGGGGTGGGGAGTGGCATTGAGGGAGCATTTTATAGTAGAAAAATAAAAAAATGTCCTCTATCTAGGTTCAACATTTACGTGACAAAGAATTACGCTTAAACCAGGAGCTAGAGAGATTGCGTAACCATCTTTTAGAAACAGAAGATTCTTATACCCGAGAAGTTTTGGCTGCAGAAGATAGAGAGGCTAAACTAAGAAAGAGAGTCACAGTATTGGAGGAAAAGCTAGTTTCATCCTCCAATGCAATGGAAAATGCAAGGTAACTTTCTCACTTTTTTAGCATTAATATTGTCCGAGCACTTCTTGAGTATAAGACTCAATAGGCATTTTTCATGTTACCTCATTTTATTCTCACAAAATGTATTATCTCCATTTTACAGTTGAAGAAACTTAGGGTAAAGAGGTTTAGTAACCTTGCCAAGGTCAGACACACAGAGAGTGTGTGGGTTTCTTACTCAGGTCTGTAACTCTTAACCAGACCTGGCATTCAGACCGAAGATATTCTAAATCTTAACCATTACCCTAGGTAATCACTTCTCCTCATCTTAGGGGTTTAGACTTAAATCCTGACTGATTTAATTAGCCTTTTCAGGTTCCCAACAGAACTGATTTAATTTATATCACTATTTTTAATCAAACGATCTAAGGTTGAACAAGGTCTGTCTATGAGAAGGGAAAGGGTAATGGAAGAAGCAAGGTAAAGACCTAGGTCAGAATGAATTAACTCTTGGTTTATTAAAACTTGCGAGTAACCAGGTCCCTGCTTATATATTTAAACATTTTATTTCTTTCAATAAAATGTCTTCTCTTGTTTTTCTTTTTTCTTCCGTACTACAAAATTTTTTGTTTTCCTCTTCAGGAAAATCACATAAGCCAAAAAGAACATAAAGCCACAGTTCCACAAACCTAGAAGTAGTCTTTTTTTATGTCTTTATATGCTTCTATATATGTGTGTACATATACACAAAACAGAGATCTTACTATTCATACTGTTTTGTAACTGCTCCTATCAACTTATTATGAATACAGTACATGCTAAGCCATATGTTTCTGCAGCAACATTCTGTGGCTACATAGTATACCATTATTTGGATTGCCATAATTTCTTTAATTCGGTCATTTATTTTTGGGCATGGTAGAGTGTTTCAACTTTTCAAAATTACTAAGAGTGCTGTCATATCTCAAGATAGGTATTTTTGTGTGTATTACAGATTATTTCCTTAGTGTAAAGTTTTAGAAATGAAAGTTCTGGTTCAAAGGGCAGTTTTTTTTTTTTTTTTGTTTTTTTTTGAGGGCAGTGTCACTGGCCCTTATATGTGGGACCCGAACCCGGGGCCGCTGGCTTCCTAAGCCAGCGCTTAACTACTGCGCCACTCGGCCGGCCCTCAAAGGGCATTTTTAACATTTTTAAAATGTACTGTCAGATAATTTTCCAGAAGAATCATGCCCATTTATATTGCCATTGGTGGTATATGCATTTTGTTATTTATCTTTTTACTGTATATGATGCTGAGGGAAATATAAGGAGATAGTAGATATTATATCTGTTTGCAAAGAGATTATGGACCAGTAGAGACAATACTTGTGAGGGTGAAACTTCTCTTTCACTTTGTAGGGTATGTGATTATGCCTTCATTCTCTGAAGGAAAACTTGTTTAAAATGAGAATGGAAGCAATGAATGGTCATTGTGTTTCACATTGGCAGAAATGCCAAAACATCCTCAGGCTATAAAATTGAAAATCTTTCCTTTCGATTTCAGGCCCTTATTTTCTCTAATTAAAATAGTTTCGAGTCTCTGTCCCCTATCATTTACCCTTCATAATAATTGCCAGAATAGCCTTCATTAAGTAGAGCTGTGATCTTGTTGCTCCTTTATTCAAAACCAGGGCAGACTCCCATGATTTATTTGGTTCTGGGCTGTCTGCTACCTTAGCCTTGTTACCATCATCTATATCCAACCAAACTCTATTACTCACTTCTTCAGATACAGCTACTATGTTCTATTTCTTCTACTTTTTCATTTCATATTCTGTCTTCTACCTGAAAGGGGGGCCTGATCCCTAATAGTTTTTCTAGTAATCCCACCTATTCTTCAAATAGAAGAATTTGTTTTCTTCAAATAGAAGCATTTCCTTCATAAAGAATGCTTTATTTAGCACCCCGCTCCTCAAATCCAAAACCAAACACTGGTATGATGTTTTTTTTTCTTTTGAACCTGCATAATATTTTGAGTCTTTCATAGGGCACTTGTATTTTACTTTTCGGTATAGGTAATTGTTGGTCTGTCTCACACCTTCTCCCACCCATGGAATGGAAGGTCACTGAGGGTAGGAATGATGCCACTTATTTGATACTCTTCCCACAAACATATTCCTGCATATAGTTCACAGATATTTAGTAAATATTTGTTACATAAAGAACTCAAATCTACAAACCAGATTATGGTGTTTTGAACCCTTATTTAACAACAGTAACACTTGGTGCTTTATTAACTTTCTGAGTGATATCACAGTTCATTTCATTCTTACAATCACCCTTTGAGTGATTTGCTAATCAGCAAAGTTGAGTAAAACCCGGGGACAGTTGAGTAAAACCCAGGGACATTTGAGGGCAGTTGTCTCCTGATTACCAATTTACTTTTTTTTCCACAAGAGGGTGCTATTGGATAAAATTTCTTCAAAATTAGCTGCTCTCAATGAGCTTTGATGGGCAGCTCTTGAATAAGAATTTAACTGGATATTAAAAACTCAGGAAAAGCTATTGCAATATTTTGTATGTAAAACTTGTACATGAAAGAAGTACATCAATGCCATTAGCCTGCATAGTTGCTGTCTCTTAGGGAACTCTGATTTATTATTTGGGGCAGGTGTAGGGGTTATTTAATGTAAGCAGCAAGATGATGGTAAAATATAATTAATTACCTAGTAATCAGAGCAGTTAATCAGTGCACTAGCCTTAGGGAAGTTGTGACTTCACCTAGTTGCAAGCTTTAAAAGTAAGGGGCTGTCATAGAATTCATTGTTGGGTTGGAAGCTGGACAAAATGACCTCCAAGGTCCCTCACAGGTTACAATTTTATGATAAATTGCATCTTAGAGTTTTAGCCTAGAAACACAAAGGTTGTAGGCTATTTGTAAATTTTTCTTATGGTGACATTTCTTGTTTAGCCCAATTCTGTCTTTAAAATGACTGCTATTTATTCAGTCACTTCGACAGGAAGGATGGTTGGATTAACAAAAAGGGAGAACAAAGATGAGAGGCACTCTTCAGGTGTCTTTGAAATCAATCTTGAATTTAATGCTGTAAAATGTAGGGAAGTTCGAATTCATAGAGTCAAAAAGTAGAATTATGATTGCTGTGGGAAAGGGGAGTTACTGTTTAATGACTGGAGTGTCAGCTTGGGAGGATGACGAGTGCTGCAGATGGGCGGTGGTGGTGGTTATACAACATTGTGAATGTACTTAGGCCACTGAACTCTACATTTAAAAATGGTTCAAGTGGCAAATGTTATGTCTATTTTACCACAATTAGAAATAGGGAAGAGGCTTCCATCTTGTTCAAGTTATCTAAATACTTTGAAATCTAATTTGAATTTGATCCAATAAAATGTAGGGAAGATGTTTCATCTTGTTAAAGTACCTAAATAGAAACAGTTTGACTTTTATTTTTTTTGTTTGAAGCCATCAAGCCAGTTTGCAGGTAGAATCGTTGCAGGAACAATTGAACATAGTCTCCAAGCAAAGGGATGAAACTGCCCTACAGCTTTCTATGTCCCAAGAACAAGTAAAGCAGTATGCTCTCTCACTCTCAAACCTGCAGATGGTACTAGAGCATTTCCAACAAGGTAAGTTATATGGTCAACCTTTCAGAGAAGTGTTGTAGTCATTAGGAATTTTGGCTTATTTGAGTACTATTTTAGATTGGGCATGGGATATCTTTGAAAGGTTACGCACTTGTAGGGGGAAAAGATAGTAGCCATCAACGAGTTAAGTTAGACTACTTTTACAATTCAGACTAGAGAACATGAACTATATATAAAATAACTAATTATTAGAGGTTTGTTTAGTATTGTGTTATGTCAAGTTAAGGTGAATGTTGGAGAAGTATAAGGGTTACATAGAAAGGGTTACATCACCATGTGATGAAGAGGGGGGTACAAAGGAAGAGAGGGGGACACGTAGAGAAGATGCTTAGGTTTTGAGATATTGGTTGGAGGTTGAACCCACTTCGAAGAGTTATTCACCAGTAACTGCTGTCCTTTGAAATATCAATGAACTTGTTCTTAGCTCTGTATCTGTACTTCAAGGTAACTACGTTTTCTAATTCAGGTAGAAAATACTCTTCTGGAGACACGTAACAGCGGCCAGAGCAATTTTACCATCATAACTGAATATGCTTTCTCACTTCCACCTCCCATCCTCAGATTTACCCCCTTCAGCTTTCACCCATCCATTTCTTTATTCATACATTCAGTAATTATTGGCAATGAATTAACTGCTAGTGGGGCTGGGTGGGGAATTAAGGGATATGAGGCTGATGAAGCAACAAGGGTTATGGTTTTATGTCTAAGCTAAACTTTAAATTTGTACATACGTAGAAATTTAAAGTTTACTCCTAGTTGAAATCTTGAATTTTAAATACAAGATTTCTCCATATTATACTAGAGTGGACATGTGCAAAGTAGTATGGTACTGAGACCATAGAGGAAGCTTTGCCAAAAAGGAAATACTTGAGTGGAGTTCTGAAGGGAAGGAAGAGTTTGCAAGATGGAGAAGAATTTAGGCAGAGGAAACTGATCTCATCACTTTAATTCTAGTTAATATTATCACTAAGGCATATATAATTTTCTTCTTGAGACATTTCAACTATTTTTGTTGAATTATTAAAATTTCGAGTCATTTAAAACTAATTTTGTCACACAATTGCAATATACAAATGTAACTTTTTTTTCTTCTTTAGAGGAAAAAGCTATGTATTCAGCGGAACTAGGAAAGAACAAACAGCTAATAGCTGAATGGAAAAAAAAGGCAGAAAATCTGGAAGAAAAACTGCTGTTGTTACAGGTTGGTCAAAATATTTTTCTCTGGTAAATTTTATTACTCATGAAACAATTTTTTGTAGAATCTTTCTCTTAGAAACAATCTCCTAAACAATTAATTTGGAAAATACTGTTTGAGTGGATAATCTATACCCCATGCTGGGGCATAACAGTGAACAAGACACTCAGGGTTTTCCTCACGTGACATAGGATAGAGTAGACACAGCAAATATGAGATGATAGGACATTTAAATTTTTTAGCACAGATAGGTGTTTTTGAGATCACAGAAGAAGAAAACAAATTAATCTACAATTTTAACTTTATAATTGTTTCTTTTCAACAACATATATTGGGTACTCTATTTCATATGGAGTAAAATAATGTATATTATCCCATTAGATCTTTTTCTTTTGCAGCATAATCCTTTAAAATATTTTTCTCTTTATTATTGTGCTGTATTTCATACATACAAAAAGTATGTCTAAGATATAAATAAAATGAAGCCTCGTGAAGAGATATGATACCAAGTGACTTGCTTTTAGATTGAGGATAAACTTCTAAGTCATAAGTAAACTCTGGTGATAGCTGGTGGAAAAATAGTAAAATTTCTTACCTGTCATTAATGATAAATATGCTGTTCAGGTACATTAATATTCCAAATATGTGAAGCCATAGTTCCTTTAAAATTTTGAAATTTTTATTAAATATTTGCATAATATGTATACAACATAAGAATAGCAATACAGCAAACAGCCACATACTCACCACCCAGTATAAGACAGAATGTCGTCCTTCGAAGTTCTTTTGCACCCTCCACATCTCATCCTCTTCTTACTACCTCCTAGATAACCTTTATTCCAAAATTCTGTTTGTCACCACCTTGTTTTCTTACGGTTTTATCACACAGATTTGCATTTCTAAACAATACATTGTTTGGTTTTGCATATTTTTGAACTCTATAAAAATGGAATTTTTAACTGTATGTAAATTGAATAATTCTTCTGCGACTTGCTTGTCTTGCGTAGCATTATGTTCATGAGTGTCAGCCATGTTATTGTGTGGTACTCTGCAAATGGTTCATTATTTTCACTGCTCTGTTTATTGCACGAATATATAGTTTTTTACCCATTTGATTGATAACAGACATTTTCATTATCTGCTGTACAATGTGGTTATGAACTTCTTTGTTTATATCCTCCGGTGCACATGACAGCAGTTGCTTTCAGGCGTGTATCTTGTTTGGAATTGCTGATTCGTGGTACATATGAGCAACTTCAACTTCATTACAATAGCTGATGGCAAATTGTGTTCAAAAGCAGTTGTGCTGATTTACTAGTAGTGCATAGAATGCTTGTTCTATATCCTCGGCAACACTTGGCATTTTCAGAATATTGTAAGCTTTTGTCTGTGTGGTGGTATGGGGGAAGGTTTTTTTTTCTTGTTTTTATGTTTTTTTTTTTCTTTTTACGGTTTTTTTTTCTTCTTCGTATGGTTTTTTTTTGTTTGTTTTGTTTTGTTTTGAGGGCAGTGTCACTGGCCCTCATATGTGGGACCCGAACCGGGGCCACTGGCTTTCCAAGCCAGCGCTTAACCACCGCACCACTCCGCCGGCCCTGC
The DNA here is from genome assembly GCA_033961575.1 of Aselliscus stoliczkanus. Classification (NCBI taxonomy): domain Eukaryota; kingdom Metazoa; phylum Chordata; class Mammalia; order Chiroptera; family Hipposideridae; genus Aselliscus; species Aselliscus stoliczkanus. The sequence continues at coordinate 151,179,602 of CM066732.1, read as the reverse complement.
TTTTTACGGTTTTAATTTGCATTTCTCTAACTACTACTGAGGTCAGGCATCTTTTAATACATTTATTGACCATTTATGCTTACTTTCTGATCACCTCATTAATATATTTTAAAAGATATTTTATTCAACACTTTTGGTTGTTTCCAGTGGGTCCAGAGTATCTAGTCTGCCATAGTGTTGGAATAGAAGTCATATCTTCTTTTTAAACTAGCTTTATTTTTTTAATTTAAAATGTAGCATATATTTAGAAAAAGAACAAAATAAATCAGAAGAAACTAAAGAAGGAATTGCTAAAGATAAAAGCTGAAATTAATTAAATAAAAACCAAAACCAAACAAATGGTAGAAAGAATAACGAAATCTAAGTGTTAGTTGTTGAAAAGTCTTGATGTTGGTTTTTTTTTTTTGAAGGCGGTGTCACTGGCCCTCATATGTGGGACCTGAACCGGGGCCGCTGGCCTCCCAAGCCAGCGCTTAACCACTGCGCCACTCAGCCGCCCCTTGATGCAGTTTTAAGCTTCAATAATTTCTTAAATGTAAATGCTATAAGGTTTAAAAAAAAATCATTTGAAAGCTTATTTAAATTTCATTTACATTACATTTAGTTTTGTGGATTTTGAATATTAATTTTTATGTATGAACACATGTACACAGATACACACATATATATATACATATACACATTGATGTGAATGATATATATGGATACACATCTATGAGATTTTTACAAGGAATTGGCAGTGTGAGTGTGGGGGCTGGCTAAGCGAGTCTGAAATTTGGAGGGCTGGAAGTCCAAATAGAAAGATTACAACCCGGCAGGCTGGACCTCCCAGGCATGGACAAAAACTGCTATCCACAGGAGGTAAGGAAGGAGCATCACAAGTAGGATGGGTCCATGGTTAGGAATCAAATTTGATGTCCACAGAAGGAATGTCTTCTCTTTTGCGGGAAGCCTGAGTCCTGCTTTCAAGGACTGTCGGCTGATTTAGGCAAGCCCACCCTGGTTATCCAGGTTAATGTGCCTTTTTAAATTCAGCTGATTCAGGGCTTTGATTATATTTGTAAAATACCTTCACAGCATCATCTAGGTTATGTTTGATTGAATAACGGGACTAGAGCCTATCTGAGATGATGCATCAAAAAAGCTGTCACACTGATTCAAATGGTAAAACCTGACCTGAAATTTACATGAGTGAATACTCTAGAATAGCCAAGAGAATTGTGCGAAAGAACAACAATGAGGAGCGACTTGCCTACTAAATATCAAAATAGAGCCATAAATCAATACCATATTGACTAGATTAGTGGAACAGGAGGAGAATCCAGAGACAGAGCTCAAAATATATTTGAGAATTTAAAACTAAACCCTAAACTTGTTTCAGTTTAATGGGGAAAAGGATAGATTATCTAATAAATAATGTTCGCACAACTGACTATCTATATGGAAGAAAATGAAATTGGGCCCCTGTCTTACACTGTATACAAAAGTAAATTCCAATTGTATTAACATAAGTATTCTCAACTAGCAGTGGTACTGGAAATCTGGGGGTCCCTTGATTATTACAGTGACTGCATGGGTCTTCTGGCATTTAGTGGTCAGGAATGTCAAAAGCACTCTAAGTGAGAAACATTATTTTAAATATGTAAATTTAAAACATAAATATCTTTTCAGAAAATCTGGAAAACCACATGTACAATCTGGGGGCAAGGAAGAGCCTAACTAAGATTTAAACTCAAGAAGCTATAAAAGCAAAATAGGCATGTTTGATTATATACAATTTAAACACTTTTACACGGCAAAACATGTTTTGTCAAAAGACAAGTGACAGATCTGGCAAATATTTGTAGCACTGATGACAAAGGTTCACATCTACTATGAAAGGTGCTCTTACAAACTGACAAAAGACAGCACAGTAGAAAAATGGGCAAGGTATACAAAGAGGGTTTCCCAGCAGAGCAGGTGTACCTAGGATAAACATGAAAAAAATGCTCAAATTCACTAGTAGTTAAGGAAATAAAAATTAAAGTAATAACGAAACATTGCTTTATACCAATCAGGCTTGCAAAAATTAAAAAGAACATTTGTTGCTATATTTCTTGACTTGTATTTGCTTTTAGTTTCTTATTGTCACCTTTTTTTTTTAAAAGATTTTATTGGGGAATTGGGGAAGGGGAACAGCATTGGGGAACCAGGGAAGGGGAACAGACAAGTTGCTGTCCTTTTGTTCTTCAGCCTAGTTACGGAGGACATTGCTTCACTGGCCCATGTTGGCATCATCATTGCGCTCTTCTCGCGTGAGGCAGATCGGTTGCCAGCCTCTGGACGGCCGCTCACAGTGGCTCTTGGCAGCTTACGCTGGCTGCCGGCCACTCACTGTAGCCTATGGCAGCCCACTGCAGCAGGGGCTGCAGCTATGCCGTCCTGGGGACTCACACAGCCCAGCTCCAGGTGGAGCTGTTGTTCACCATCTTAGCTGTAGAGGGCAGTGTCACTGGCCCTCATATGTGGGATTCAAACCCCGGCAGCTGGCGTCCCAAGCCAGCTCCTAACCAACATGCCATTCCACCGGCCCACTTTTTTTTTTTTTTTTTTTTTTAACTTTTATCATCATGTTGTCTTTTTGTCACATCCTGTTTTTCTGATTAGTTCTTCTAAAGGAGACAGTATCATGTTGTGAAGTGTGGATTCTGTCTTTGACACTTGCTAGTTGTGTGATCGTTCCCAGGGTCACAGAGGAACAGCTTTATCAGCTGAAATGAAAAGCGTTGATTGATTCTAAGATGTCTTCCAGCCCTGTGTTTTTTGTGAAATAGTTTTTGTATGGAGCTTTTTAATGAACTTTCCTTCCTCAGGAGCGTCTGGATGAAGCGAATGCTGCGTTGGATTCAGCATCAAGACTCACAGAACAGTTAGATTTAAAGGAAGAACAAATGGAAGAACTTAAAAAACAAAGTAGGTTTTTTTTTTCTTTTCCTTCTCCCCGTCACAATACCAGTGTTGAATCAAATGTAGTCCTTCCCCATGTGTTGGTACAGATGAATGAGACCACCTTCCATTGGTGGGTGACTTCCATCTCCATCTCCCATGACCAATTTGCTTCAATTTGAATATGGTTCTAGTGAAACCAGAGTCTTAAGTTGGCCCTGGCTGTCCCATCAGTTTTCCCTGGTATTGAGGCAGTCCAGTTATGTTGGCTGTCACCCTATTAACTATCAAGGGCATTGATTGGATTGACCTTATTTTATATGATTTTGACTTCTCTTTAATCAATCAGTCCATGTTCATCCTACCTAAAGCCTCCCGATATGTTAAGTACAATGTTGTCAAATAAAGGAATAACTCTTTGTATAATGAATGTCTGGGTATAACTAGCTTTTTATGATTATAGATAGTGCTTTACATACAGGCCACTCATATTTTTTAATGCTTGTAAGGTTTCTCGTAAGTCCTGTCAATTCCCTTGGACCTCAGATAATCAGGTGGTTCATAAATGCCTTGTTGAATCTAACAGCTGACACAAAGGTGGCACATCCTCATTGAATCTCTGGTTTAAGGATCTCTAGGAAGTTGAAGCTATCCTAGGGCTGCATTTGGTAGGTAATGATTTAAAGTTATCAGAAAGGTGATAATTGAATCTAGAAATACACTAACTTTAGGTGCCTGGGTTTGGCACTATAGCACTAAGACACATGATTAAGGAATTAATCGGTACCACCTAAAATGAAATGGAAATTAAAAATAGGCAAAAACAGAAGAAGAAGGCACAGCAGAGCTACTGTCAGACAGCAGAAACAGTGGCTTAAACGCTAAGGAAGCAAGCAGACAAGAGCCACTGAAACATGGATACCAAAGGACACCCAGAGTGAGTTAGCCTAAACCCAGCAGAAGACAGGAGATGAGAGATGTTTAGGAAAGCAAAAAACAGGAGATCATGTGAGGTAGTTTACCTCAAGAGGACTTGATTCTAAGGCAAAGTACTGCCCAACTAAATGTCCTCTGTTCACTTCCTAAGACTTGGCTGGCCTTGGAACTCTGAATCTCATAGAGGGGCTGGAAATAGGCATCAAGGAAACAATTATATATTGAGTATCATAGACATTTTATGTCATATACATAATTATTTGGTCTTTTATGTATTTTCTCTTCACAAGAGACTATAAAGTAGATGGTATTAGTTCCATTTTGTAAGTTAAACAGAGATTTGAACTCTGATCTTTTACCCTTGACCAGAGCTCATGTTCTCTCCTTTCTTCCTGTCAGGAAAATGGTTATTTATAGAGTGACTTATATTTGTTCTGTGTATCTCCATCTCCTTTGACAACAGGACAGTATCCTCTGTGCTGTACCTTAAATGTTAAAATGGTTACCCTTACCTGAGGCAGTATTTATTAGGAAAACAGTCCAGTTAGGTTGAAGGCCAGTGCAACTACAACATTATCGGGAAGACATACGAACAACCCAGTGGAGACACACTGGGCACCCAGGGGATTAACCAGAGAATTAGTATCTTAGGGTCGAGCAAGACCAATGGAGGTGAAAAGGAGGTATCCGGAGCCAACTCATTGGTCTGTGACAACTCAATGCTGTATGTCATGCTATTATAATATTTAAGGCCATATGCCCCTTTAGACATCTACCGGAGTCATGCCCAGTGGGTGATGGTAAGATAAAACCTTCTGTGCGGCCCCGGTTCGGTCCCACATATGAGGACCAGTGACACTGCTCTCAAAAAAAAAAAACCAAAACCTTCTGTGACTTACTGTAGTTGATAAATGCTAGCAGAGTCCCTGTACCTCATAGTACTTGTTCGGGTACCATTTAAACCCCCAGTAATAAGAGAATATTTTCAGATTTTGATTATAAATGACAAGGCTTAGGTGGCCTAGGTCCTTATTCACGTAAAAGGTTACAGTTATATTCATTGTAAATGTATAGTAACTTTGCACTCATTTTTGTGGACTCGATATTAGCTACAGCAAAAGCCCTGATTACGCTTATGCAACTGGTGTTTGAAAGCACAGGCAGGAGGCCAGCATTGCACAGACAGGAAGGGAGCAAAGACACAGTTCTGTTGTCTTTAAACTGTTCTGCCATGTACAGCTCCTCTTAACAATCTTTTTTGCTTTTATTACTACCTAAGTGCTTGATACTACTTTTATATCTCTAAACAAAAATGTGATTTTATTTTCTCAAAGCTGCACTCTTGATTTGATAATATAAATAAAACTTTGATTGGCTTGGTAGTTGCAAAAGAATCACTGTATATTTTCTTTCATAGATCATTAAGTACTTTAAATGTTGATTGATGTTGTAATACTGTACTTTATTTTTAACACTAAACTTGGCCAGACAGCAAAAATATTTGCCAGGAGAAACAATTTTGAAAAGTACAGATTGGCTTTTGTTGCAAGAAAGTACATAGAGACTTGAATCTAGAGGCAAAGTATTGTTTTATTTCTAAGCATCTGTAGCCTGATGATTAGTTAATATGCAGTTTCAACATTTAGACAATATTAGGAAACTTGCTTTACAAGTGGCATTTTTATTGAAATACTTGATTATGTCATTTCTACCAAAGATGAGGTGATTCTGTCTGGTCAGACATGAAAAGGGAGCTATTGTGTATAACACCAGTATTAGAGTGGTAAATTGTTGATGATTTCAATCATTCTTAGGACCCATAATTGTTAGTGCCATGTGCTTATAAGTTCAGGGTATTTTAGGTTTTGAAAGAAAAGTGTGAAGATGCTTTATCAGGCATTGTACTTAATTAGAACCAACTACATGGCTTCATGTTAGCTCTGTGTGACATACTAGATTGAATCCCCCTTCTCAGGGAAGTAACACAGCATCGGTACACCAAAGGGTTCACAGTTTAAGGCAGCAGTGCCAAACAGTGGTCATTAGATAGTGCATATTTAATTCCCCCTGCAGGAATCCCATTAAGGGCCCGGCATTCCATGGAGGAAAGGAACTTGAGCAAAGCCCTAACCAGTAGGATTGCACCCTGAAGATGTCAGAACTTCCTTCTCTCCCCTCATGACCCCCTAAGGGAAAGTAACAATGAAAGGCAACCCCAAGATGTTATAGATGCTATATTTTAATAGATAGTGTTGGCTGGTAGAAGAAGAATTACTGCTTTCCTTCCTTTCAGAAATTATTCTGGTAACATTTTGCCTAATAGTATTATTTTTTTTGATATTGTTTCAAAGATTTATTTCACCGCCATCCTCCGTTTTATTGACGCTAGCCCTCTATGAAACAGCTAGACAGTCTTTCATTAACTATTCTGAGTTGATCAGAGTTCATCATTTTTATGGAATTGACATTCATGAGAAAGTACACACCTATGGAAACCTAGACTACCGCTGAACCATTAAAACATGTGTTATCTTGCTATATTTATGACTATATTTGTCATTTTCCTTCTTAAACTTATTGTTTTTTACCATCATTCTTTGAGGTAAATTCCTGCTTAAATGAAAATGATGGGATAAAATTGAAAGTACAAAATAGTTTTTGTTTTGATAATTGTTATTCAAAAGGGTGAGGAATTTTGTGGTATACAAAGAAACATAAGTTTTCATAAACCATACAAGTTTAGATTCTAGCATTGGGAAAATCTTTTTGGTCTGTCTCCTAGTTTATATAACTGTATCTTAAAGGGCCCCATAACTTATTTTTTTTTTTAAGAAAGGTTTGGCGACTGCATTTTTAAAAAGTCTTTCATGAGTTAAGAATGGAAAATTTCCTTAGATTGTTTTTTTAAAGAAAATCTAGAAGAATGTATAAAATGAGACTAGTAAACCTGTACTATAAGGCATAAAAACATGTTTTAAAACTGCAAATATAAAAAGTTTAAAATGTTTTTCATGGAACTACCTTTATGGTGCTGGATGGTAGAGTTTTTATTTTAAATAAAGACATTCCGTTTTCCAGGACATGATTTATACAAGAAAACATATAATGTCCTGTTGAACATAGTCCAAATACATTCCCAGACGCTTTGTTACCCAAACCTTTTGAGGGATTTCTTTATAGATGTTTTTGGCAGAAGTGGTGATTTTAGAGGAAACATATAAGAAATACCAGATGCAGTTTTCTGAATTGCCATAAATAGTTAAAAATTATTTGTGATGATATAAACATCTGGGTATACAACACAATGCCAAAAATTTTACTTAAGAAAAAAATTATATATCAGTTAGATAAATAATTAAGCCCTTTTCAACTTACTGGTTATATTTTTACATGTGTGTTTTATTAATTCTTCTAAGTATAAAGAAAAAAGTAAATTATGTAGAGATGAGAATGTTTTGAATTAATATGTTTTGTGTATTTTCCTTCATATGGATGAGTAGTTCAGAATATAAATCATTTGTTCTTTTTGTCCTGCGTTGTTCTTCCCAGATAGTCTCCCTTCCCAGAGAAAAATCAGTCATTCTTCCATTTATCAAAAATTCATTGTTTTCTGTTGTGTACTAAGCATTAAAATAGGCACTAGAAATACAAAGATAAGGGGCCAAGGGTCCTACCTTCAGGAGGCTTACTGTCAGTCCTGAAGGGAAAGGCTACATGTAATCACAGACATGCAAGAGATTGTTTCGGAAGGAAGGAGCAATCCGTTCTATTTGGTGTGGTGGTATGGGAGGGGAGAAGAGGCTGGTGAAGCGTAGACTTGACCTCACTTGGATGATAAGAGGTACAGCTAAGCAGGCAGCGAATTGGGAAGAGCATTCTAGAAAGAGGTAGGAGTTCATGTGAAACAGGGGCATGATCTGGAAGCTGGCTGAAGATTGGGTGAACTATTGTAGTAATGACCTCAGGAGGGTGTGGGTGTGGGTGTGGAGTGCTCAGTGGGCAGAGTGAAAAAATAAAACTACGTATGGATCAGAAACACAAATTGTAAACTGGGGCCCAACTTGTAATATAAAAAAGTAAATAATTGCGTAGAGACTGAAGTGAATTGTAGAGCTTCTTATGAGGGGCTGCAAATTCTCAGTTCCACCCAACTGTTGGCATGCAGGGATGTGGGCCCAGTGTTGCCAGCTTTTCAGATCTTTCAAAAGACACCGGAAATGTTGACTTTTACGTGAAATATTCTACTTTTAAATGGGATACCTAATTTAAGTTTTTCTTTAAAAATAAAACCTGTGTGGACAAAACATTTTGAGAGCCATAATGTTTATGCTGATTTACAACAGGGAACTTTCAGAAATGAAGTGAGATTCAGTCTGCAGTCTAGAAAGCTTTTTGTCATTAGTATATTTTCTATAGTAAAAATGGTATTCAGCAAATGGCAAAAGTATTATAATGATTTTACTTCTCACCTACAAAACTGCTTCCCTTTTTTGGGGGGAGGGGTATGGCTGGGTTATGTGAACCTTTAAAAATTAAATATATAACCTGACTCACTGCACTCAGTACTTTAAAAAAATTTTGTTTTGATATGAAAAAATGCAGTACAAATTACCTGAATTCATACTGAAGGATTGCGGGAGGAGTATGGAGGGGGAAAATAAATTTGATCTGGTTACATTAAAAATATTTATATAAAATCTTTCAAATGCACATAGTAACTCTAATTTAACTGTACAAATAATCCAGTAGACCTCAACATTGCTATTTCAGTTTAATCACTGATTCCGATCCAGTAAAATTCAAATTAAATGAGGTTATACTGTATTAATAAAATTCTTTTACTGTGAATTCATTGCTAGGAAGCGGAATATCAAAAATTACTTTTCACTTAACAATAATTATTATTGTGGAACAAGAAAGTATTTACCATGTAGTCTACACCTTAAAATTCTGTGTCCTATATAGTTGAAAAGAATTGAATTAAAAGGCAAAGCAGATACTAATGTATCTTAACTTCAAATGTAAATAAACATAAGACGCCTTTTAAAAATATTTGGTGTTACAATGAAAGTGATTTTGTATAAATTGAAATTCTGTAATAAAAAGACCATTTAATTTCTAGCTTTTGCTTTGATTATACTTAATTAAGTGAAGAGGCAAAATTTCCTTATATTAGACTTAATGTATCAGATTTAAATTTATTTTTTAGGTAGCCAGTGCAAGTAAGACACCAGTTTATTTACTGAAGTATCTATAAATGAAATCATCTTTCTCACATTTTTTTTCTTCCTTCTGTTGACTCCTTTGCCTTGGTTTGTAAACATGACAAATAAGGCAAAATGGAGGAAAAATTAGCAGTATTAATGTTAACCAAAGTGATACATATTATTGATATTGGTTAGGGCTTGGATGAAAGATGGTATTTTAAAGTATCAGATGAATGAGCACTAATGCTTTATATAGCACTTAACTATTTAGAAAAGCCACATTTACTCATTCCGTAGATTCTCCAAAAATCCTTTTGAGATAAGCATGCTTTATTTTACAAAATAAGCAACAAAATCTGGCCCTAGGGATGGAACCATGATTCATACATAGGCCTTGTGACAGGACCATAATTCATACACAGGTCTCCTGACTCTCCAGCCTGCTCCAACCATGGCTCTTAGGTGACTGTTAAGCCTCACTTGAATCTTGTCCAAGGGAGCTTAGTCATGAAATGGCCAAATGACTTTGTAAGGAGTGTGACTCAATTTTACGTTGTTTTTTGAAGGCAGTATTATAGTGCCGTGTTACTAATTACAAGTAAAATGTAAAATGATGATGTGTTGATTTGTTTTAGTCAATTACATGTTAAGTTCAATTTTGATTTTTAAAACAGTGATGGGAGACCATGGTGTAATCTCTAGGCATTACAGAGAAGAGGCGTAGATGGCAGGTTTTAGGATGCCATCTCTTCAGATTAACTCTTCCCCTAAATTAGACGAAACCTAAGTTGCTTTATTGTTTAAAGTGCACCGCCTGTCCTTTTTTTTGAACTTCCAAAGAATTTTTTTGAACATGTTAGATTATTTCACAGGAATATTGTATTTGGCTAAAAACCCATTTCTGAATAACCATATTTTGCCTGCCCATATAAATACAGTTCTGATTTCAAATTGTGGTTTGAATAAGTATTCAGTTTTTCTGGAGAAATATTCAGAATCTCTGATGGGAGGAGAATAAGGGTTCCTGGAGAGAGAGTTTGTAAGGACCTTTGAAGTCAGTCTTTGACTTTCTTTTCTTTTCTAAACCTTTCCTAGTTAATACCAGCCTTCCAACATCTTCCCCAAATTCTGAGGGTTCTTTTCTAGACTCTTAATATCAGTGTACATTTAAACTGGTACTTGAATTTGAAAAAACCCTCTGCCTGCAAAGATATGCAGTTATCAGTTCCCTATCACATTAGTCCAGGACTAACTGATAATCATTTTTAAGAATTTTTACCTTGTTATTTTGGCTTTAAGGATATTTTTTGTTTTGTTTTAAAGATTTTTTTATTGGGGAATTGGGGGAGGGGAACAGCATTGGGAAAGAGGAACAGACAAGTTGCTGTCCTTTTGTTCTTCAGTCTAGTTGCAGAGGACGTTGCTTTACTGGCCCATGTTGGTATCATCATTGCGCTTTTCCCAGGTGAGGCAGATCAATCGCCGGCCTCTGGCCAGCCGCTCACCGCTGCTCTTGGCAGCTCACACCAACTGCCAGCCATTCATGCTGGCTGCAGGCCACTTACTGTAGCCTATGGCAGCCCACTGCAGCAGGGGCTGCAGCTATGCCGTCCCAGGGACTCACAGCAGCCTAGCTCCAGGTGGAGCTGTTGTTCACCATCTTAGCTGTAGAGGGCAGTGTCACTGGCCCTCATATGTGGGATCTGAACCCGGGCCGCTGGAGTCCCAAGCCAGCTCTTAACCAACGTGCCACTCTGCCAGCCGCTTTAAGGATGTTTTGATCTTACCTTTCAGAACACAGAGATTTAATCAAAACTATACCAATGTTAATTTTCATCAAGAAAATATTTTTGACTTGAATAATATTAAGACAGATTATCAGTTTTTCATAGAGCAAAGTTATATTTTTCTAATTTATTTTACTAAAATCATTTTTATCAGAATCAACTCTGCTTTGTAAATTCTACTCATATCTATTTATCATTCAGTTTTGTCTTTTCTTTTTAAATAAGAAACAGTATAGTGTAGTGGTTATGTCCTGGTTATGTTCCAAAGCAGTGCTAGCCAATAAAAACATAATGCAAGGCAAATGTATAATTTAAAATTTTTTAGTAGCCATATTAAAAAGGTAAAAGATACAGATGAAATGAATTTAATAATATATTTTACATAACCCAGTATATCTAGAATATTATCATTTTAACATGTAAACAATATAAAAAATCGTTAATATTAAAAGAACGGTAGGAAAAGGGAAATCTCAGGAAATCTCTGCTGCCTTTTTATACCCTTGGAAAGGAGAGAAGGAGGATGAAAGAGAAGGCCCTGCCCATCTTTACTCTGGCTCCTACTTTAGTTCGTGAGTGAGATGGTTAATTCAAAATGGTTCATTTACTTGCTATTCTTCCTCTGAATAGTTGAAAATTCTGTTTACATTCAGAATGTAGTACTAGAACAGGCCCAGACAGCAACATTTGTTCATAATATATATATGCACATTAAGAATCAAAAATGGCTTTTACTGACTCAGACTTTAATAATAGTCTTGTTCTCTCTCTCTTTTTTTTTAATGTCCAAGTTTAAATTCCTTACTGGAAAGACAGGAAAGGAAATGTTTGTAGTAGATTTTCCAAACACAAACCTCGCTTTTATAATATGGTTATGGCAACCATCTATTTTGGTAGAGTTAGCCTATTATACGAATTACATTTTGCAATTTAGAAAAAACATAAGCCATTACAAACAGTTTAACTGGAATTTTATATATACATTTAATACTGTAAGTCAGAATTTTAGGCAGTGAAAACATAAAGCAGATGGACCTGGCCTAATGTTTAAGGTTCAGAGAAAACTTCTTTAAGGAAGTGACCTGGGAACTGAGACATGAAGGCTGAATAGGAGTTAATAGGTGGTGCCAATGGAAAAGAGCTTTCCGGAAATAAACTATACATTTATAGTCAATAGATTTTCAGCAAGAGTGCCAAAAGAATAGTTTTCAACACATGGTGCTGGAGCAACTGGATATCCACATGCACAGGAACGAAGTTGGACCCCTGTCTCACACCGTGTACCAAAATTCACTCAGAGTGGATCGTAGACCTATACTTTGAGAGTTAAAACCGCAAAACTCCTAGAACAAAACATAGGAGTAAATCTTTGTGATGTGGAGTTAGGCAGTGGTTTCTTAGATATGACACTGAAAGCACAAACAATAAAAGAAAAAATAAATTGGACTTCAGCAAAATTAAGAACTCTTGTACTTGAAAGGATAGCATCATGAGAGTGAAATGACAGCCCACAGAATAGGAGAAAATATTTGCAAGTATCTGATAAGGGAACTTGTGTCCAGCTATTACTAGGAAAATGCAGCGTAACTCAAAAGAGTAGGTTTGTTGAAAGAGGTCAGAGTCTAGTGTTTGGATGTGTCTTTTGATTTGAAAAATAGAGCCCTGTTGCAAAGCAGTCTTCTCTTCATTTCTTTCAGAATGAACTTTGTAATCAAACTTGAAGTTAAAAGCATCTCCTTCAGCTCAAAGTATCCATTTCTGAGGTGACAGGTGTAAACTCCATTGGTTTGGTGGAGAGTTCCTTAGTCTAGGAATCCTTGGCCCTGTGGCGTAGTTGAATTTCTGAACAGAGTGCTTCCTGTCATAATTCTAGACATTGCCTTTAATACTGCTCAAATTCCAACCATCACCAGGATTTTACAGATTTTGCTTCCTTTTAAAATAAGAACGTTAAAATAAGAGTGCAAACATCCATCTAAATCAGTCAAATTGGAGTATCTCAATTAGTATATTAGAACCCGTAAGATGAATTATATTTTGCAGTTTATGTACTCCAGAATTTGCCTGTCAGTTACATCCTGAGCCATGGTTTCAGTTGTGTTGGATGCTTTTCCTAGCTCACCAAAAAGCAGAGTCCAGCCAGGAAAAAAGAAAATCTAAAATTGTCTTTTCCATTTCTTCCCATTAGTGAGTGGCTCTGGAAATGTTCTCTGTAAGGAAGCAGTGGTGAAAAATCTCTTCTTTATTATTAAGTTTCTGAATAGAATGAAAACCTTTATTCTTTTTTTTTTTTTAAATTAGTTTCTGGTATACAAAAAAACATAATGATTAGACATTTATACCCATCACAAAGTGGTAACCCCCGCCCCCAAGTCTACTGTCTCTCTGACATCGTGTATAGCTCTTATAATACCATTGACTCTATTCCCTATGCTGTATTTTACATCCCATGAAAGAATGAATATATATATATATATATATAATGATTTCATTATAGTTGACTGGTTTTTTTGGTTTTTAAATTTTCTGTTAAAGAATTGATTGCTTTACTGGAGGTAAACCATTTGAGTTAATGCATACTCTGGCTTCTAGGTAATTTCTATACCAGCAAGCCTAGTTCTCTGAACCAAAGAAGAGATGCAAATAATTGAATATTCCCTAATTAGAATAAATGCATGTATTCAAAATTCATAGTAAAGATGTCTTAAATCTCATTATATATTTATCTATATTATTTTAATCAGTTAATGACTGTCTTTGTTTACATGTTTTAAAACAGATGAGCTCCAACAAGAAATGCTGGATGATGTACAAAAGAAATTAATGAATTTAGTAAACAGCACAGAAGGAAAAGTAGACAAGTATGCTCTGCCTTTTAACTTTTATTTATTGAGACTACTTTTATGGTAAAAACTTCAACATGTAGATGTTTATATATGTGATTAAGTTTTTAAAAAACCATTTCTTTTTCTTCTATAGTGATAAGATATAGATAGTTTTAATGAGGGGTCACTAGAATAATTTCTCTTCTCTTGATTAAATAGATTTTCTTAGCTCAAATTCTTTTTTGTAAAGCCATATGGAAGCGTTAAACATGACCACACTCAGAAAAAAGTTTATTTTTTCAATACTCTTTTTATTCTCTTCACTGTCCTTAAATGAACATATTTTGCTCAAATGTATTAGGTCTGAAACCTAGGTATATATGTAATATATCATTAATATTTTACAGATTTTGACATTATTAGTGAATTTGTAATAAATGTGAATAGGGAAATATAAGCATAACTATTAAGCACCCAAACTACCATCACCTTTTAAGGTGGGGAGGGAAAAAAACCTGAAAAGTCTCCTTAAGCTGGATATCAATCTAGACAGGCACTGAGAATTACTAATGAGGCACCATCTCAGTTGATTATTTGGTTGAAGAAAGTGGGTGGCTGGCTAATAAGTGTGTTTGAAATACATTTTGAGTTGTATGAAGTATTCTGAATTAGACATGTCAAGGTTTTTCTTAAAGTGACTTTAAAATATTTTATTGTTTAGTGTTTTATAATTAAGTATTCTTTAAGTGTAATTAAATATTTATATGTTTAGTGTTTATTATTTGGGTACACTAAATATTGGGATAACTTGTTGAGTTAGCTTGAGCTGTTTCTGCCGTCATGGATAACTTGTTGAGTTAGCTTGAGCTGTTTCTGCCTTCATTTTTATAGAATCCTAATGAGAAACCTCTTCATTGGACATTTCCACACACCAAAAAATCAGCGTCATGAAGTGTTACGATTAATGGGAAGCATCCTGGGTATCAAAAGGGAGGAAATGGAGCAGGTAACTGAACAATGAAAGCCATTCAGAATACATTAATTTTTTTTTTTTTTTCACGTCAGACGGGTAATGTGCCAACGTCGTAACAAGGTTTGTGGGAGGCACATCTCACACACTTAGCATGAACACCCAATCATCACACTTATGAACTCCGAAAGGATCCAGAATACATTTATAACTAAAATAATGGCCTCATATAAAATTTTTTTCACTGTATTTTATATAACTTTTCCTGAACACAGTTTTCTCAATAATGTGTAAATGGAATCATTTCATACCACAGCGAGGAGGTGGATTTGTTCAATATGTATAATTTTTTTTTTTTTACTTTTTAAAATTTATTTTGTATTTTGATAGAGCATAAAATTTACCATTTTAACCATTTTTTAAGTGTACAGTTCAGTGGTATTAAGTTCATTCACATTGTCAGTCAACCATCACCACCATCCATTTCTAGAACTTTTTCATCTTCCCAATTTAAACTCTGTACCCTTTAAACATTAACTCCTCATTCTCCTCCCCACCACCCTACCAGGCCCTGGCCACCATATTAATATTTGTCCTTTGATGTCTGGCTTATTTCACATAGCACAATGTCTTCAGGATTCATAGTAGTAGCATGTGTCAAGATTTCCTTCCTTTTTGAGTATATTAAGTGTTATATATTAATATTCCATTATATGTGTATACTATGTTTTTTCATTCATCTGTGATAGACACTTGGGTTGCTTCTACCTTTTGACTGTTATAAATAATGGTGCGACCAATATGGCTATACAAATACGTACCTATTTGGGTCCCTGCTTTAAGTTCTTTCAGGTATATACCCGGAAGTGGAATTGCTGGGTCATATGGTAATTCTGTGTTTAATTTTTTGAGGTATTGTCTTACTGTTTTCCACAGTTGCTGTACTATTTTGTATTCCCACCAGCAAGGATTCCTAATTCTTTACATCCTTGTCAACACTTACTCTTTTTTCTTTCTTTTCTTTCTTTCCTTTCTTTCTTTCTTTCTTTCTTTCTTTCTTTCTTTCTTTCTTTCTTTCTTTCTTTCTTTCTTTCCTTCCTTCCTTCCTTCCTTCCTTCCTTCCTTCCTTCCTTCCTTCCTTCCTTCCTTCCTTCCTTCAGGAAATAGCATCTAATGGGTGTGAAGTGCTATCTATCTCATCATGATTTTGATTTCCTTTCCCTAATGACTAGTGATGTTGAGCACCTTTTCATGTACTTGTTGGCTACTTATATATTTTCTTTGGAAAAATTATTGTTGAAGTCCTTTGCCTATTTTTGAATTGGGTTGTTTTTTTGTTGTTGTTGAGTAGTAGGAGTCCTTTATATATTCTGTATATTAGTCCCTTATCAGGTATATAATTTGCAGACATTTTCTCCAATTCTGTGTGTTGTCTTTTCACTTTCTTGATAGTGTTCTTTGTACAAAAGCTTTTAATAAATTTTGATGAAGTTCAGTTTTATTATTTTTACTTTTGATGCTTGTGCTTTTGGTGTCATATTTAAGAAACCACTGGTAATCCAAATCATGAAGAATTTTTCCCTGTGTTTTCTTCTGTTTTAATTCTTACATTTAGGTTTTTGATCCATTTTGAATGATTTCTATAGGTATGTTTAGTAATGTAAGGGCCCAGCTTCATTCTGTCACATGTAGATATCCAGTTTCCCAGCAATATTTGTTGAAAAGACTGTCATTTTCCCACTGAGTGGTTTGGGCACGCTGATGGAGTCAATTGACTAGATATGTGAGGATTAATTTGGGGGCTCTTCATTCTATTCCATTGGTCTGTGTATCTGTCTGTATGCCAGTACCACAATGTTTTGATTACTGTAAGCTATGAAATTAGGAAGTGTACGTCCTCCAACTTTTTCTTTTTCAAAATTATTTTGGTTATTTAGGGTAACTTGAGATTCCATATGAATTTTAGGATGACTTTTTCTATTTCTACAGGAAATTCTGATGAGATTCTAATAGGAAATGCACTGAATGGGCAGATCAAGTTGTGTAAGACTGTCATCCTAACAATGTTATACCTTCCAAGCTGTGAATGTAGGATGCCTTTCCATTTATTTGTCTTTTTTCATTTCTCTCAGCAGTATTTTGTAGTTTCTAGTGTATGTTTTTTTGTCTCTGTTAAATATATTCATTTATTCAATTCATAATTATTATTTTTAAAGTTATTTTTATTCTTTTTGATGCATTTGTAAGTGGAATTGTTTTCTTGATTTCCTTTTTGGATTGTTCATTGTTGGTGTATAATAATGAAGCTGAGGGGCTTGCCAAGTGGCTCAGTTGGTTAAGAGCTCACTCAAGAGTGCGAGCTGAGCTCTGAGCAACAGCAGTTCGATGCCCAGCCCGAGCTGAGCAGCCGCTGAGCTACCAACAGGTAGCAGGATGTCTCAGCTAAAAAAAACAACAATGAAACTGGTTGGACCATGTATGTTTTTTAAAAGTTGTTTAAGGAGTTTTGATGTATGTCTTTGGTTAGGCACCCTGCTAGGCCTTCTCAAACTCCCCAGTAGATTTGGAGCTAGAAAATTGTTTAAATCTCACCTCTGCCTCTTACCCACTTAGCAGCTAATGACTTTGGATATTTGCTCAGCATAAAAATGGAAATTATTCCTATTGATCATACAGAGTTGTTATAAGAATTAAATGTATATTGCCTGGAATTTAGTAACCCCTCAACGAGTAATAGCATTCATTCTGGTTTTGTATTTATTTAAAAAATTTTTATTTCACTGTTGTTACTACATATGTAGTGCTTGCAGTGAGTTTGAAAGCCAAGTAGAAGTTAGGAAGCGTTTTGCCTTAGAAACAGCCCTAACGTATAACAATAGGAAGGTGTGAAAGGTTTGCCTTGTTGGATAACTGTGTAGTGACTTAAGAACACAGGCTTTTGAATGAGGCAGATTTTGATTCAAATTTCAGCTCCTCTGTTTCCTCACACTGTGTCCCTGGATCAATCATTTAGCCTTTCTGACACAGGAATCAAAAAGAATTCAGAATGGAAATTTTCAGTATTTTGAATGAAATGAAAATACAGCATATCATACATAATTTATAGGATGCTGCTAAATTAGCACTTAGGGAATATTCATAGCATTAAGTTGCTAAATTTTCTATTTTGCAATTACAGTTGACATTCAATATTTTATATTAGTTTCAGGTGTACAGCATAGTGGTTATACAATGTATAATTTATATAATTAATAAAATGATCCCCCCAATAAGTCTAGAACCCACCTGGTACTATACATAGTAATTACAATATTATTGACTGAATTCCCTATGCTGTGCTGGTAGTTTGTAACTACCAATTTGTACTTCTTAATCTCTTTACCTTTATTACACAACCCCCCAAACCCCCTCACATCTGTCAGCCATCACTTTGTTCTCTGTATCTATGAGTTTGTTTCTGTTTTATTCATGTATTTTGTTCTTTAGATTCCACATATAAGTGAAATCATGTGGTATTTGTCTTTCTCTGTCTAACTTATTTCAGTTAGCTTAATACCCTCAAGGTCCATCCATGTTATCCCTAATGGTAAGATTTCATTCTTTTTTATGGCCAAGTATTATTCCCTTGTATGTACGAGTATGTATCACACCTTCTTCATCCAGTCATCTATTGATGGGCACTTAGGTTGCTTCCATATTTTGGCTATTGTAAATAACACTGCAGTGAACGTAAGGTTGCATATATCTTTTCAAATGAGTGTTTTGGATTTTTTTGGATAAATACCCAGAAGTAGAATTTCTGGGTCATAAGGTAGTTCTATTTTTAATTTTTTGAGGAACCTCCATACTGTTTTCTGTAGTGGCTATAATAATTTGCAATCCCACCAGCAGTGCATGAGGGTTCCCTTTTCTCCACATCCTCGCCATCACTTGTTTGTTCATTTATTGATGATAGCCATTCGGACAGGTGTGAGGTGATATCTCATTGTGGTTTTAATTTGCATTTCTCTGATCAGTGACGTTGAGCATCTTTTCATATGTCTGTTGGTCATATGTGTGTCCTCTTTGGAGAATTATCAATTCATGTCCTCTGCACATTTTTTTTTAAAAAGATTTTATTTGGGGGCCTTGGGGATAGGGGAACAGTGTTGGGGAATCAGGGAAGGGAAACAGACAAGTTGGTGTCCTTTTGTTCTTCAGTCTAGGTGTGGAGGACATCGCTTCACTGGCCCATGTTGGTATTGTGATCATTGCGCTACGCCATTACTGGTGACTCACTGCAGCCCAGCTCCAGGTCGAGCTCTTGTTCGCCATCTTAGCTGTAGAGGGCAGTGTCACTGACCCTCATGTGGGATCCGAACCAGGGCCCTGCTGCTCAGAGCTGGTGCTCCCGAGCTAACTCTTAACCAGTGCGCCACTCAGCCGGCCCCTCTGCACATTTTTTAATTGGTTTGTTTTCTTGGTGTTAAGTTGTATGAGTTCTTTGGACATTAACCCCTTAGTGGATGTATCATTGATGAATGTCTTCTCCCATTCGGTAGCTTGTCTTTTCATTTTGTTGATGGTTTCCTTTGCTGTGTAAAACTTTTTAGTCCCATTTGTTTATTTTTTCTTTTGTTTCTTTTGTTTCAGAAAAAAATATTACTAAGAGCACTGTCAGAGAGTTTACGGCCTATGTTTTCTTCTAGGAGTTTTATGTTTCAGGTTTTACATTTAAGTCTTTAATCCATTTTTAGTTACTCTGGTATATGGTGTAAGAAGGTGGCCTAGTTTCATTTTTTTATATGTATCTGTCCAGTTTTCCCAACACTGTTTATTGAATAGACTGTCTTTACCCCATTGTATATTTTTGTCTCCTTTGTCATAGATTAATTGACCAAATAGGTGTGGGGGTTTTTTCTGGACTCTCTATTCTGTTCCATTGATCAATGTGTCTGTTTTTATGCTAATACCATGCTGTTTGGGTTTATTTTTTTAGATTTTATTGGGGAATTGGGGAGGGGAATGGTGTTGGGGAATTGGGGAAGGGAAGCAGCCAAGTTGTTGTTCTTCAGTCTTCGTTGTGGAGGGCGCCAGTCACCATCTGGTGTCCCATCGGCAGCCTGTGGTCTCTAATCTCAAGGTGCTGTGTTCAATCTTAGTTGCGGGTGTGCGTAGCTACCATCCCATGCGGGAGTCAAACCAGCAGCCTTGTTGTTAAGAGCACACGCCCTATCCACTGAGCCATTCAGGCTGCAGCTCAGCTCAAGGTACCAAGTTCAATCTTTAGTTGTGGGTGGGCATAGCCCACCATCGAACAGGCAATCTTGTTGTTAAACCAGCTGAGCCATCCTGCCACCTGTTGGCAGCTCAGCAACAGCTCAACTTGGGTGCAGCTTTCACTGGCCCATGTGGGAATCAAACTGGTGGCCCTGTTGCTCAGAGCTCACGCTCTAAGCCAACTTTTAACCAACTGAGCCACTCAGCAAGCCCAATACCATGCTGTTTTAATTCCTGTAGCCTTGTAGTATAGTTTTATATCAGATAATGTGTTACCTCAACTTTGTTCTTTCTCAAGATTGCTGTGACTATTTGGAGTCTTTTGTAGCTCCATATAAATTTTAGGATTATTTGCTCTAGTTCTGTGAAAAATGCCATTGGGTGTGTGTGTGTGTATTTTTTTTTTTTTTTTAGCTGAACCGTTGGCAGCACAACGGCTGCTCAGCTCGGGCTGGGCATTGAACTGCTGCTGCTCGGAGCTCAGTTAACACTCTTGAGTGAGCTCTTAACCAACTGAGCCACTCGGCCAGCCCTGCCATTGGTATATTTTGATAGAGATTGCATTGAATCTATAGATTGCTTTGGGTTGTGTGAACATCTTAATGTTATTCTTCCTATCAGTGAACACAGTATATGTTTCCATTTATTAATATCTTCTTCAATTTCTTTCTTCAGTGTCTTATAATTTTCTGAGTATAAGTCTAATTTTTACCTCCTTGGTTAAATTTATTCCTAGGTATTTGTTTGTTTTGCTTTTTTGATACAGTTGTAAATGGGATTGTTTTCTTAATTTCTCTGCCTGATAGTTTATTATTGGTGTATAAAAATGCAATCAATTTCTGAATATTAATTTTGTATCCTGCTACTTTACCAAATTCATTTATCAGTTCTAATAGTTTTGATGGCATCTTCAGGGTTCTCTCTATATAGCATCGTGTCATCTGCAAATAGTGACAGTTCTATTACTTTTTTAATTTGGATGCTTTTTATTTCTTGTTTGATTGCTGTGGTTAGGACTTCCAATACTATGTTGAATAAAAGTGAAAATGGACATCCTTGTTTTGTTCCTGATCTTCAGGAAAACACTTTTAGCTTTTTCCTGTTGAGTGTGATGTTAGCTATGGGTTTGTCATATTTGGCCTTTATTATGTTGAGGTATGTTCCTTCTATTCCCACTTTCCGGAGAGCTTTTATCATAAATGGATGCTGGATTTTGTTTCTACATCTATTGATATGATCATGTTTTTTATTCTTCATTTTCTTTCTGTAGTGTATCATGTTGATTTATTTGTGGATAGTGAACTAACCTTACATCACAGTAATAAACCCCACTTGATCAATGGTGAATGATCTTTTTTTTTTTTTTTAGGGCAGTGTCACTGGCGCTCATATGTGGGACCCGAACCGGAGCCACTGGCTTCCCAAGCCAGCGCTAAACCACCGCGCCACTTGGTGGGCCCAGAATGATCTTTTTATTGTATTGCTGAATTTGGTTTGCTAATATTTTGTTGAGGATTTTGCATCTATGTTCATCAGGGATAATTAGCCTATAATTTTCTTTTTTTGAAGTGTCTTTGTCTGGTTTTGGAATCAGGGTAATGCTGCCGTTGTACAATGAGCTTCAGAGTCTTTCCTCCTCTTGAATTTTTTGGAATAGTTTAAGAAGGGTTAGTACTTTTTTGAATGTTTGGTAAATTTCACCTGTGAAGCTGTCCAGTTCAGAACTTTTGTTTGTTGGCAGTTTTTTGGTTACTGATTCAATTTCATTAGTAGTAATCGGTCTGTTCAGATATTCTGTTTCCTCTTGATTCAGTCTTGGAACATTGTATATTTCTAGGAATTTATCAGTTTCTTCCATATTGTCTAGTTTGTTGGCATATAGTTGTTTGTAGTATATATATGTTTTGTTTTTTTTTGAGGGCAGTGTCTCTGGCCCTCATATGTGGGACCCGAACTGGGATCGCTGGCGTCCCAAGCCAGCACTTAACCACTGTGCCACTCAGCCAGCCCGTGTAGTATATTTTTATAATCTTTTGTATTTCTCTGATGTCAGTTGTCACTTCTGTTTCATTTTGATTGTATTTATTTTGGTCCTCTTTGTTTCTTGATGAGTCTGGTTAAAAGTTGATCAATTTTGTTTATTTTTATTTAGCTCTTGGTTTCACTGATCATTTATATTGTTTTTTTTTATATTCTATTTTGTTTATTTCTGCTCTGCCCTTTAGTATTTCCTTCCTTCTTGTTCACTTTGGGCTTTGTGTGTTGTTGTTTTTCCTAGTTCCTTTAGGTGTAAGGTTAGATTGTTTATTTGAGATTTTTCTTGTTTCTTGACATAGGCCTCTATTGCTATGAATGTCCCTCTTAAGACTGCTCTCACTTTGTCTCATAGATTTGTGGTCATTGTGTTTTCATTTTCATTTGTGTCCAGGTATCTCTTTATTCCTTCCTTGAGCTCATCACTGACTCACTCAGTATTCAGCAGCATGTTATGTAGCCCCCATGTGTTAGTGCGTTTGCTAGTTTTCTTGATTTCTAGCTTTCTACCATTGTGGTCAGAGAAGACTCTTGATATGACTTCAACCTTTTAAATGGATTGAGACCTATGCTATGGCCTAACGTGTGGTCTGTCTTGGAAAATGTGTGTACACTTGAAAAGAATGTATATTCTGCTTTGGGGTGAAATGTTCTAAAAATATCAATTAAACCCATCTGGTCTAGTGAGTCATTTAACACTGCTGTTTCCTTGTTGCTTTTTTGTCTGGAAGATTTGTCCACTGGTGTCAGTGGAGTGTTAAAGTCCCCTACTATGATTGCATTACTGTTGATCTCTGTTTTTGTGTCAGTCAATATTTGCTTTATATATTTAGGTGCTCCCATGTTAGGTGCATACATGTTTACAAGAGTTAAATCCTTTTCTTGGATTAATACCTTTATCATTATGTAATGCCCTTCTTTGTCTCTTCTTTTAGTCCTTGTTTTAAAGTCTGTTTTGTCTGATACGATTATTGCTACCCCAGCTTTTTCCTTTTCCATTTTGCTTTCATATGAAATATTTTTTTCCACCCCTTAACTTTCAGTCTGTGTGTGTCTTTCAATCTGAAATGAGTCTCTTGTAGATAGCATATGTATGGGTCTTGTTTTCTTGTTTTTTTTTTTTTTTTTAAAGATTTTATTGGGGAATTGGGGGAGGGGAACAGTGTTGGAGAACAGACAAGTTGCTGTCTTTTTGTTCTTCAGTCTAGTTGCGGAGTACGTTCCTTCACTGGCCCATGTTGGTATTGTCATTGTGCTCTTCCTGGATGAGGCAGATTGGTGGCCAGCCTCTGGTCACTCATCGCGGCGATTGGCAGTTCAGCTCCAGGTGGAGCTGTTGTTAGCTGTAGAGGGCAGTGTCACTGACCCTCATATGTGGGATCCGAACCAGGGCCGCTGGCATCCCCAAACCAGCTCTTAACCAATGCGCCACTGGGTCTTGTTTTCTTAACCATTAAGCTACTCTGTGTCTTTTGATTGGAGCATTTAAGCCATTTACATTTAAAGTGATTATTGATACGTACGTAGTTATTGCCATTTTAGTCACATTTATATTCTTTTTTTTTTTAATCTTCTTAAAGAAGTCCCTGTAACATTTCTTGTAATATCACTTTGGTGGTGATAAACTCTTCTAGCTTTTTCTTGTCTGGGAAACCGTTTATCTAACCTTCAATTTTATTTATTTATTTATTTATTTATTTATTTATTTATTTATTTATTTATTTATTTAAAAGATTTTATTGGGGAATTGGGGGAGGGGAACAGTATTGGGGAATCGGGGAAGGGAACAGACAAGTTTCTGTCTTTTTGTTCTTCAGTCTAGTTGCCGAGGACGTTGCTTCACTGGCCCATGTTGGTATCGTCATTGCGCTCTTCCCAGATGAGACAGATCCATCGCCGGCCTCTGGCTGGTTGCTCACCCCGGCTATTGGCAGCTTATGCTGGCTGCCGGCTGCTCACGCTGGCAGCCGGCCGCTCACGCTGGCAGCCGGCCGCTCACGCTGGCAGCCGGCCACTCACTGTAGCCTATGGCAGCCCACTGCAGCAGGGGCTGCAGCCTACACCATCGCCGGGGCTCGCAGCCCAGCTCTAGGTGGAGCTGTTGTTAGCTGTAGAGGGCAGTGTCACTGGCCCTCATATGTGGGATCCGAACCGGGGCTGCTGGTGTCCCAAACCAGTTCTTAATCAATGTGCCACTCGACCGGCCCTAACCTTCAATTTTAAATGATAACCTTGCTGGCTAGAATAGTCTTAGTTGTAGGTCCTTGCTGTTTTCATCACTTTAAATATTTCATGCCAGTTCCTGCTGGCCTGTAAAGTTTCTGTTGATAAATCAGCTGACAGTCTTAGGGGAGCTCTCTGCAGGTAACTAACTGCTTTTATTTTGCTCCTTCTAAAATTATTTCTTTGTCTTTAACTGTTGGCATTTTAATTATGATGTGTCTTGGTGTGGGCCTTTTGGGTTCATCTTGTTTGGGACTCTGCACTTCCTAGGCTTGAATATCCATTTCCTTTTCCAGGATATGGAAGTTTTCTGTCGTTGTTCCTTCAAATAGGTTCTCAATCACTTGCGCTCTCTCTTTTCTCCTTCTGGAACTCCTATGATGCAAGTGTTTTTACACTTGAGGTTGTCCCAGAGGTCCCTTAAACTATCCTTATTTAGTTTTTTTAAAATTCTTTTTTTTTTTTTTAAGATTTTATTGGGGAACTTGGGGAGGGGAACAGACAAGTTGCTGTCCTTTTGTTTTCCATTCTAGTTGTGGAGGACATTGCCTCACTGGCCCATGTTGGCAATATCATTGCGCTCTTCCCAGGTGAGGCAGATCGGTCGCCAGTCTCTGGACAGCTGCTCACAGTGGCTCTTGGCAGCTCATACCAGCTTCCAGCAGCTCACACCAGTTGCCAGCCGCTCACGCTGGCTGCAGGCCACTCACTGTAGCCTATGGCAGCTCACTGTAGCAAGGGCTGCAGCTATGCCATCCCAGGGCCTCACAGCAGCCCAGCTCCAGGTGGAGCTGTTGTTCACCATCCTAGCTGTAGAGGGCAGTGTCACTGGCCCTCATATATGGGATCCGAACCCAGGCCACTGGCATCCCAAGCCAGCTCTTAACCAGCGTGCCACTCAGCAGGCCCTTTAAATTCATTTTTCTTTTTGCTGTTCTGATGGGATGTATTCTTCTACCTTGTCTTTCAAATCGCTGATTCGATCCTCTGCTTCATCTAAGCTGCTGTTGATTTTTTCTAGTATATTCTTCATTATAGTTGTATTTTTCATTTCTGACTGGTTCTTTTTTATGGTTTCTAGACCCGTTTATATGCTCGCTATCTTTTTGTTGAAGTTCTCACTAAGTTCCTTGAGCTTCCTTATACCAATGTTTTGTACTCTGTATTTGGTAGGTTACTTGCCTCCATTACATTATTTTTTTTCTGGAGTTTTTTCTTGTTCTTTCATTTGGGACATGTCTCTTTGTTTCCTCATTTTGGCTGTCTCTCTGTGTTTGTTTCTATGGATTAGGCAGATCTGCTATGTCTCTCAGTCTTGGTTGGATAGCTTTATGTAGTAGGTGGCCTGTGGGGCTCAGTAGTGCAATCTCCCTGATTATCTGTGCTGGGTGCTCCAAAGTGTCTCTTGTGTGGGTTGTGTGTGCCCTCTTGTTGTAGTTGAGCCTTGATTGTTGTTGGCACATCAGTGGATGGGATTGACCCTCAAGTTTACTGGCTTTGAGGTTTGGCCATGCCCACAGAGTATTACCTGCTGTGTGTGGGCTGATTCCATAGAGTAAGATTCACCCCAATGGGCTCTGGTGCCTGTCGAGACCACCCTTTGTATGTGCCACTTGTGGGGCTAATCGGGTCGTTCTCTGTTGTGGGCTGAAGCTGGCCTCTAGGTTCGTTGGTTTTGGGCCTCTTGGGAAGGGCTCCTATGCAGGCCAAAGTCAGCCACTGCCTGTGACTCGTGGAGCTACTTGGAGGGAGCTACAAAGTAATCCGCAGTTGGTAGCTGCCTGTGATGGAACTGGGGGCACATGGGGAAGGCCACGCTGTGAACCGAGGTTGGCTGCCACCGGTAATGGGCCTGGGGCAGCTCTGCAAATTGCACAGTGTACCCTGAGGCCTGCCACCACCTGCCAGCTACCCATAAGGTTCAGTCATTGAAAGAGCCTTGAGCACACTATGCACTTTGGGTAAGGCAGGGTCTCGGGGTCATCAGAATAGGGCATGTGGGGTACACCAGGTTAATGTAGATTCAGATTTGGCCATGTAGGGGGAGGGCTCAACACAGGGCCAGTGGCAGCTGTTCCTCTAGCCCTTGCTCTGGAGCCATACAACTCAATTTCTCCCTGTATATCCCTGGCCACCGTCCCTCTGCTGGAGCCCAGGGTTAGTGTGTGCAAGTCAGTGAGTTGCACACAGCCTTTTTAAGAGGATGCCTGTGTTTCCCACAGCCTTCCATCTCACCTGGATGGTCAGAATCACCGCTATTTTTCACAGGCAGATGTTGTGGGGGCTCTTCTTCCTGGCACTGGTGCTCCAGGCTAAGAGCCTGGTAGGGAGCTGGGCCCTTTTCCTCCTGTGGGGTACCTGGTACCTGAGGTATCCCTTTCATTTCTCAACTGCCACACGGAGGTTTGGGGCCAGTCCATTTTGCACCTCCACCCCTCCCACCAGTCTCGATGTGGCATTTTCTTTACATCCTTAGTTACAGGACTTCTACTCAGCTAGTCTTCAGACCACTCTCCAGGTTGATTTTTCTGTAATTTAGTTGTCTTTTTTTTTTTTTTTTTTTTTAAGATTTCATTGGGGAATTGGGGCAGGGGAACAGCGTTGGGGAATTGAGGAAGGGGAACAGACAAGTTGCTGTCTTTTTGTTCTTCAGTCTAGTTGCGGAGGATGTCGCTTCACTGGTCCATGTTGGTATCGTCATTGTGCTCTTCCCGGATGAGGCAGATCGGTCGCCAGCCTCTGGATGGTTGCTCACCGCGGCTATTGGCAGCTCATGTTGGCTGCCAGCCACTCACACTGGTGGCCGGCCACTCACTGTAGCCCATGGCAGCCCACTGCAGCAGGGGCTGCAGCCTACACTGTTGCTGGGGCTCGCGCAGCTCAGCTCCACGTGGAGCTGTTGTTAGCTGTAGAGGGTAGTGTTACTGGCCCTCATGTGTGGGATCCAAACCGGGGCCGCTGGCATCCCAAGCCAGCTCTTAACCAATGTGCCACTTGGCCGGCCCTTAGTTGTCTTTTTGATATGGTCATGGGAGGAGGCAAGTACATCATTTACCTCCTCTGCCACCTTGACCAGAACGCTCAATTTGTATAATATTAGTTTTAATGTTTTGTAACTTATAGGCTACCTCTTTTATCAAAATGCTGAGATTTTGAGACACGACAATCCTCAACTTTTAGTCAAGATAGTATTTGGGATGACATTTCATTGTATTTATGGCCTCTGTCATTAGGAAACATTAATTGGACTTTAAAAGCATGGTTTGCTACCATCTGAAATCTTGTAAAAATGGTTCTTATTTTATATTTTCTCGTATTGATAATATTTTTGTGTTTTAAAATCATCTTTCAGTTGTTGAATGATGATCAGGGCGGTGTTACCAGATGGATGACGGGATGGCTTGGCGGAGGATCAAAAAGTGTCCCCAACACACCTCTCAGACCAAATCAGCAGTCTGCGCTTAATAGTGTAAGAGCTGACTTTAGTTTGCTGAATTTGAATGGTGAAATTATTGTATATCACATTCATTTGCAAAGAACCAGATTTATTTTTTAGCTTATTTTATATAGCCATGTTATTTTGAAGTGGAAACTCAGATCCAGAGATGTGATTAGCTTAAGGATAATAACCCAGTTTTGATAAGTTTACTGCATACAGGCTTTAGTTTAACTTCTTATTTATATAGTACTTTTATTTTTTATTTTTTAAAGTATTAACTGTTCCTTTATTTGTACTTGATCATGATTCTGTAGGCACACAATCATTTTTCTGTCTTACTACTAAATTATGAGATTCTTAAAGACAGTCTTTATTTTATGAATGTGTATGTGTCTGCATAGTCATTGAGTCAGTAAATACTTAGTGAGCACCTGCTGTGTACCCTTCTGTTCTAAGCACTGGGAATGCAACAGCAAACTAGATAAAGGACCTGTCCTCAGAGCTTGCATTCTGGCAGGAAGAGCAGTTAATAATCATGACAGTATAGTGCCTGTTATGTAATAGGCTTAAGAGGAATATCAATTGAATTGAGTAGCAATGTCAGTTAGAAGGTGGAGTTTTCTTTTTTCTTTTTTTTTAATAAAGAGGAAACTAAGGATAGGTGACTTACCCACAGCTAGCTAAAGACAAAACCGTATTTTAAATTGGATGGCATAAAATTTAATTTAAAAGAAAGGTCAATATTATTTTAATCTGATAAAATTACTTGTGAGCTTTTGATATATTCATTGATTTTAGTTTAGAAAAATGAGACTAATATTTGTTTTCTGTCAATATAAGTTTTCATGTGTTTGTAAACAGTTATTAAAATGATTTAAGACTTAATGTCTTAAGTGCCATTGATGGCAAGAAATCTAAGTGTTATCAGCTGGCTAATTCTGACTAAATGCCTGTAAAGCGCTGTCATCAAAGATTATTGATTAAGTTTTTACTTGATACCTGTGTAACTGAAGTGCTAACAATTGTAATTGTTCATAACAGCTTAGTTACAAAGAAATGATTCAGATGGCATGATTAATTTTTAATATTTAATTAGAATAGGTGGTATATTGTCTAAGTTGTAGTGAATATGATGTTAAAATTTGCCTAATATAACCCAAATATTTTCTTTTTAGTCTTTTTCAGAACTTTTTGTTAAATTTCTAGAAACAGAATCTCATCCATCTGTCCCACCAGCAAAGCTTTCTGTTCGTGATATGAAACCTCTGGGTTCACCAGGAAGGGGAAAACTAGATACAAACAGACCAGAAAGTTTTAAAGGTAAAACCAGATACTGTATTTTTCCTACAATTTAAACAATGGAGTGTTTAATTCAATTATGTTTAATAGTAATATCAACTAAGTTTTTAGTGCTTTTGAAAATGTGTAATGATTTCTTCCAAAATTCCAATAGGGCATTATATTTTGGCGTCAGATATATTCTTGTAGCAACCTGATATTTCATTGGCTTAGATTAATTTAAACAATATGAAGTATTTTCTCTTTGTGTAGAGGTATAATTGTTGTCTTTCTACATAAGCCACTTCAAATTACTCTTCTTGGAAGTGGTGGTGAACTGATATGCCTTTGCGTGTTACCTTTGCGTGTTTTCCTTTACTCAATAACCAAACCTTGGTGTGTTAATATTTATAAGAGTAGTTTAGTAAACTGGCTTACACATCCCAGAATGTTAGGAAGCGCTCTCATGTATTGAAAGATCTGCCTAGAAGCAAATGGTGTAGTGGTTCTGCAATATGTGTACATAGTTTCCTATCCCACTAGTTTATAAGGTTTTATTTATATTCATATCCTCTGTATTAGTTTGCAGTAAAATTTCTTGAGTTGAAATTTAAGTATATATATTCTTTAGACTATAAACACATTCTCTATTGTAAAGTCTCTTTTTTTCCTGAAATCTTCATATTTTAATTCAAACTAACGTTTGCTGTTATAGTTGGGACTGGAAAGGTATGATATTGTATATTCTTAAGTTTATATCATGTCAGATACGTAATCTGGATAAAATTTTAAATATATTCTGAAACTTAAAAAACTTTGCTTATCCATTTAGACAAATATTTCTATTTCCTGAACTTTTATAGAAAGAGAAAGTGGTAAAATTTGTTATTTACATAAAAGGTTTGGCTACTAAATTTAGTAAAAAGTCTCAACTTTATCTGACAGGTGTAGACTCTACTAAAAATACTTTTTTCTTGTTATACTAGGTTGTAGTCGATTCTAGAATTCATTATGGCAGGATTTTCTCTTCCTTTCCCCCCTTTCTCTCCTCTCCATCCCTTCCCCTTTTTCCTTCTCCTCCGTCTTTCAGCTATCAAGTCATGTGCCCAGTTTGATTTGTACTGACCAGAGACAAAGGCCACTGATGTTCTGAGTTGGTATAGGGCTTACATGAAAAGTGCAAACTCAGCCTTTAATCCTGGATTTGGAAGTGTGTGGGTAGGGTCAGAGCTTACTAAGTAGCACCACAAGCTTTTTCAGAGGTTAGAAATTTCTCATTCGCTGGAAAGTGTAGCTCAGGGACCCAGGAGTGCTCAATGATAAGTAGATTTGATGAATTTGCCTCGGTGCTTGCTTGTTTTAGAGGCCTCTTGTAGCTGAGCTTCCCATTGCTGAAGTGAGCGCCTTCCGGGGCTGCTTGTCTCTCAGTGAAGTTGTTAGTGGTCTTGGGTAATAAATACACAGTTTTATCCACTAAGACAGTAGGAAATAAACCAAATACCTATTCCAATAAAAACTAATTGTTCAGCCTAACTTTATAGAAAAATAATCTAATCAAGAATGGTTTTCAAACCTTTGGATGACTAAAAAATGGTCATGTAATGTATTGTTTTTTCATTTAATAAATTAATATTAAACCTGGTTATTATAATATGGGTGCTAGTTTTGTGGGGGTTTTTATGATCATAATTATTGGGAAAAGTGCTCAAGTTCTTCATCTTTCAGGTGGGTGATTAGAGAGTTTGCCTTGTAACTTAGAAAATACTTTTAAAAAAACCTGTTATTATAGTATGGGGGCTAAAAAAATGATATGCTTCCTCCCACCATCTAAGTTCTTCTAGTTGGGCTAATAATCAAATTAACAGAGAAAGATTAACAGGAAAGATATCAAAATTTTAATATATGCACATGGGGAATTCACATAAGCATGAAAATTCCAAAGACAGTGAGGCAACACTGAGTATATATGACATTTTGGACAATGAGAAAAGGAGGGGATGGGGTCATAGATTTCAGAAATGAGAATGGGTGACTTACAGGTGATTGAGAAAGAGTAGCACATACAAGGCAGGCCAGTTGTTGCTAAGCAACTCAGAAACAATGGGACTCAGTGGCTATCGAGCTAACAGGCCCCTGCCTGAAGCCTTGCTATTTATCACTTAATTCAAATTAGGCTAAGGCAACATCCTAAACAGGTCTTGCCCTCCGAAACTCTTAGGCAGGGTTGGGTGGGGAGGCGCAAAGGTTCTTTCTGAGTCTTTGTTTAATAACCACATTAAAAATCAGTATCCCCATACTCTGGTTTCTCTTCAGATCATATAAATCTTAAGCCTTTTACTAAAGATTTCCGTGGAGAGGAACAATTCTGAGTTTATACCCAATTTTTTGAGGCCTTGCCTTTGCAGGGCTTAAAAAAACAACAACAGTATCTCAAAAGGCAAAACTGTTGGTCCTTTTCAATAGGAAATGAAATTTATCAGTTATAGAGCCGGTATTTAAATATAAAACAACAATGTTAATGTGTTTAGTGAAATATTAGCTATACATTCAAATAGTAGTCTTCTCTCCCCTTTTCTTTCTCCCATTCTTTTCTCTCGTCTTGTCCTTTCACCTTGCTGTATTTCAGAGACCCTGCTTATTAGATCCAGACCCCTGTAGCATATGAATTAAATTCATTTGGGGGCCAAACCTGGGAACCTAAAACACATGGATAATGCTGACTAACTAGCACACAGAGACTCAACAATTCCTATCTTATCATTTAGATTCCGCAGAATCCAGGTCTGGGAGAAGAACAGACATGAATCCTTTCTTGGCTCCCCGCTCCGCAGCTGTGCCTCTTATTAACCCAGCTGGACTCGGACCCAGCGGGCCTGGGCATCTCCTTCTGAAACCCATCTCAGATGTGCTGCCCACTTTTACACCTTTGCCAGTGTTACCTGACAACAGTGCCGGAGTTGTGCTGAAAGACCTTTTAAAGCAATAGATGAGTTTCCAGCCCGAAATGACTAAGCATAGCACTTTAAGGAAACCATGAACACTAATGTGTATGTACTTGATCACAAAGTGGCCTTTTGGAAAAAGTCATGTATTTTGTTTGTAGTTATACTTTCTTTAAAATTAATAAAAATATTCTCAATGCTTTTAGAAATTTCAAGTGTCACAGGAGGAAGTGTTTGCTATATTATCTGCTTTTATCCTTCTCTGATTTGACCTAATTTAAGCTAGAAACATTTGATTTTTTTTTATCTTCACTTATGAAAATAAGTAAAATAAAGAGTACTAGTAGCTATATATCAGTTCTTTATTTTCTCCTCTGACCTTCAAGTTCATTTAAGCTAGAGACATGTGGTTTGTCTTTTAAAGATAATCAAGAGATTTACCAAAAAAAAAAAAAAAAAAAGGAAGAAAATAATAGTAGTGGCTTATGTACATAGTACAGAAAATTGATCTGAAGTGTCTATTAATCATCTTTAGAGAATTTTGTGTAGACAGGCTGAGAACGAGGTTGTCCCTGGGAGGTCATCATTGTCCCAAGGTAGGACGTGTGTGCACTTGGTCTGTGCAGTTCTACCACGTGTGGATTCACGTGACCCCTCACTACTGTACAGACACCCGCGACCCCTCATGCTGCCCCTTTATAATCATAGCCACCTCCCTAACCTCTGGCAACCACCACCTGCTCTCCATCTCTCTCATTTTGTCATTTCAAGAGTGCTATATAAGTGGAATCATACAGTATATAATCTTTGGAGATTGATTTGTTTCCACTCAGTACAATGCCCTTGAGATCTGTCCAAGTTGTTGCCTGTATCAGCAGTTTGTTCTCATTATTGTTAAGTACACACAGTGGATATATGATTTAGTTTTAAGAGCTAAGGTATCTTTTTGAAGGTACTATCTTAAAACATTGTTTTACACACATACACACAACTTTCATATAAGTGTTAAATTGTACGGCTGCATATGGAACTCTAATTAGCAATATCGCTAAACACGATGCCTCCTGTCTCTGTCTGAGGTGTCAGTATGAGAGGTATGTCAGTCCTGGGACTGTCCATTCTTACCCCCATGGTCACTGAGGGCAGTGAATTACTTCAGCATCACGAGCTAGCACCAAGTCTTTGGAACTGCAGAGTAAGGGAGTATTTCTTTAGTTTTTTTTTATAAAGCTATCATAAAAAAATCCTGACTTGGAACTTAATTATATCAGGATGTTCTTGTTTTTATGAGGTGTGGAAGTTGTATATTTAAAGACAATTCTTGCAAATTTTGTAAATTTCAACATGCCTTTCAAATAGAACTATCTGTATAACAAGGAAAGGTAGACATGATACTAATCCAAATATATAAATAGCCCCTGGCAGTTTGATTATTTGTAAATTTTGCTGTGATTATACTTTTTACTGTATTTAGAAGATGGGAAGTCTTTAAGCATTGATAGATAAGACTGGTTTTTCTGAAGAATTTAACTGAGACATTGCTGCTTCACTGTGTCCTATCTCCTTAGCTAATTTATGTTGCCATTTTTTATTTAGTACACTTTAAAGGAAGTTGTTATACCAGTTCTATATTAGAACTGTCCAACTGCCTCTTGACTGTTTTGCCCATTATTATTTCTCTATGAAATTATTATTCTTGGGTTTTATATGATCCTTTCAAAGATGCTTTCACTGACCATCCTAAATTATTTTCTGTTTGCTATTAAAGTTTCATTTCAGTGTGGAGCATCTGAAATAAAAGTTTCTAAGTTAAAACAAAAAATAGACACACACAATCTTTCATTTTGGAGAAATAGAACATGCAAAAAATTTTTTCTTTTATTTGAAAATTAAAATTTAAGTAGTGGGTATTTAACATGTCATCATATTTTAAATGCCTTTTATGACATTTTGAGTATTTCTTTCTCTACTCAAAACAGCTTGTCCCCCTTTACCCCATAGTTTAACATAAGTTTGAAAGCTGTTATGGGTGGATTGTATATCTAAACATCACAGCGTGACCTTACATGGCTGCTATTTAATTAAGTATGTGACCTTGAACTAAAGCTGTAGTACCTAATGTTTCATTTGTATCATCATTGAAACTATAGCTTACTGGTATGCATACTCAGTGTTTGTTGATCTAAACCAGACATAACTCACCTACTTTTCTGAAACTAAGTTATGTCAGAGATGAACCATCTGCTAAAGGAATCTTCTTAGTAACTATACAGTGATGAAGCATGTAATTCTCATGTTAGCAATAGGATGTTGCTAGCAGTAATTTTACTGCAATATTTTAACAACAGTAATTGCACTGTTTACTTCTCTACAAACTTACCAGAATTTGTGGTTGAATTTTGCTTTAGCTGCCACAGTTTTTCACATTCCTAATGGTTTTCAACCGCTAATACTATAACAGAAAACCCAGCCAGACATTGAATTTCATTTTAGAATAATTCTGTATCATATGGTTCTTTGAGTTTTAGTTTGTTATTATTGGTTTAAAAGAAAAAAAACAGAAAAAAAATTACTTCCTTAAAACGAGCCAATTAAAGTATTAAATATCTACCCCCACCACCACCGATAAATCTTCCAGTTTAATATTTTAGTGGTTATTGAAGGGTGGGAAAGTCTCAGAACACTTATCCAATCATTAGGTGGAAAATACACTGTCTTCAGGGATGGGGAGTGTTAAGAATTATTGAGAAAGTGCTATTATGCATCAAACTTAAAGCAGTTGAATTTGATTTCTAAAGCTAGGGAAGTTTTTCATACATCAAAGTATTTAAAACATCTTCCACATCTTCAACCAAAAAATTTAATTTTGTAAGTATCAAGTATAACTGATATTTATTTTATATATTCCTATGGAAAAAGTAATGGTACTTTTAATGTTCTGACGTTTGTGATTATTTGCCGGTGTTTACTTTTTAATTTGTTAAGGTTTCTCTACTTAAAATGGATCCATTGTCTTTTGATTTTTAGGGAAATAACTAAATGTGGGAAATTTACAGCCTAACCATAATATTGGGTTATGTTTTATAGAGCTAAAGTCAACGCATTTCTGAATTTCTCAGGAGCATTGCAAGGCAAAAAAAAAACAAAAAAAAAAACTCCAAATAAAAATGATATATGTGAGTTGGCAATGTCTTCATCCACAATAAAAAAAGATTTTTTAGCAAACAGCTGCTGACTTTTTCTTTAGAAGGGGGAGAAATAACTTACACATGTTGTTTATAGCAGCAGTTGATCAACTACTGAAGCTAATGTCTTCAAGTGTTCCCCGGATGTCTGCTGTTAGGATGCTGCTGCAGCTTGGAAATGCTAAGCGTGAACAATGGAAGAGGTGCTTAAGGCGAGACACTGAATGAAAAGAGGGTCTGATACTTTAACCAGCCTTTTTATTTCCCTTCGGAGGTGATACAAGTAGTGATGGGCTCTTGTGTTTCTGCGATATAATGTCATGTCTTCGTTTTTTTCCTTTTGTGGCACCTTTGATATTTTTAACTTAATATGATGGCAGTATTGAATGGTCATGTATTTTAAAGTTGAGAGATGGATGGGGGTACTGACTCTGACCCTTTCTTTCTGTGTGACCTTTAACAAAATTACGTTGACTATAGGACTGATTTTTCTCATCTCTGAAACAACACCTACCTAATAAACTTAGGGGGTTGTAAGGATCAAGTGACACATTCATTCATAGTACTTATAAACGAAGCAGTGTACCACTTGTGGAAATGCTTTATAAAATCTATAGTTGTGTACAGATGTTAGAAGTTGTGATTATAACTGCCCAAGTGGGTAAGCGTGTCAGATGTGGGGGTGTTACAGAAGCCAAGGATAATTTGGACGAGGGGTCCAAAATGTCAAGTGTTTTCTCCTCTGGTGAGATGAGTTTTAAGAAGATTCCATTGCATGTAGGGACCAGGAAGTTGACTCCAACTTAGAGCAGTGTTGGTAGAATGGCCGGAGCCAAAGCCATGTTGTTAAGTGTGGTGAGTAGGTGATAAGCAAGTGGAGACAGTGTTCATATGTAACTCTTCTGAGAAATTAGATTGTGAGGAGCAAAGAGGACATTAGTAGGAAAGGAAAGGGGTGGAGGGAGAATTGGTTTAAGTCAGATGGGAGCCTTATGCATGTACACATGCTCATGGGATGGAGAGGCTGAAGAGAGTGGAGAGGAGTTCCTGAGAAGGAAAACTGGCAGAACCCGAACACAGGGAGGGACCAGCCTTAGAAGGGACTCCCATATTGGGACAGGAGTGATGGAAGAAAGGAGAGATGAAGATAGGTGGATTTGGGTGGAGGGAAGTTGTGGGAATTTTCTGTGAGGTTGGCAGGGAGCTTTACCTGCTAAAAATGAGGGTCTGGGGAGAGTCTGAGGCTTAAATTCAGTCTAGTGGGAGAGACAGAGGCCTATCCATCCCATTACTAGAGAAGTGTGAGAAGTGCTAGGCAGCCCTGACTTGGGCCTGGAGAACAGATGGGACAAGGGGGTGTGGTTAAAGGAAGTAACATTTGAGCACTCTAGGAGGAAGCAAGCTGGCAAATTAAATACGCGATACAAGTCAGTTTTTGCCCTAGCCAAGATGGAATACAAAATGATGTTAACCTGAACTTGTTTTCCTGTCCTTGGGACTTAGGTCATGTGAATATATGATATGTCTGAGGGTTTTACAGCATGTTATTGTCCTAATTTAATACATCCAGTAAATTAATAATCCATTACAATTACACCAATATTTGTTTTGGAGATAAAGAAAAATTCAAGAATGTTAATGAATGAATCACTTAAGGCAAATGTTTGAACCCTTAGTTTGTTTTCTGATTTGGCTATTACTGTGCATCAGTCTTTTAGCCCTTTGGGGTTAAGAGATTAATAATCTGCACTATAATAATACTTTAACTGTGATAATTTTCAGCTGTGACTGTTCTATAAGAGTATTCGCCTTTTCAGCTCTAACATTCTTTGACTTCAGTGAACTGTTTCTGACCCTCAAAAATTGAATCTTAAAGGTTGAAAATATTTGTGAACTGAAAAAAGAAAAAAATATTTGTGAACTTAATGTAAGAATTGATAAAGTTGTTTCCTAGGTATCCTGGGACTGTTAAAAATGTAAGATCTGTTATTTTTTGTAAAAGATAAGGCATTTTGATGTTGAAGGACATTGCACTGTGAGGTGTTTTCTTGAAGAATGGTATATTCTTGAATGCATACATTTCCCAAAGGGGAAGGTCCATCCCAGATGGTGAAAAGAAACATGACTTCTTTTGGAGAAAAGAATTGGAAACAAAGTAATATGAATTGTCTTCAGGTTTCCTGTGCAGCTCCTTCCATTTAGGTGGTAAATGAGTGATGTCTTACGAGTAGTTTGTTTCCGGAACAAATTATGCTCACAAACCAAGGTATTATTGTATTTAAAGAACCATGGTGTCATCTGTGAGTTAATACATTGATTCCTTTATACAAGGGATTTTCCTGCATTCTCCCTGAATAAAAATGAGGAGGTGATAATAAAGTTGCAAATTCTAGACTAACAAGGTAATTTTTGAAAACTTAAATGGAATGTGTAGTCTTTGAAAAATTTTGGAATCATGTCAGAGCCATCTTGACATGCATTTGACATGCCAGGTGCACACAAACATACTACTAGAGTAGATACATTCAAACTGTGTTGCTCTTTTCAGGATTGCACTTGCCAGCTGTAGCTCCTGGGTTGAAAAATATTGATGGTAAAAATCAATTCTCGGGCCGGCCAAGTGGCGCATTGGTTAAGAGCTGGTTTGGGGATGCTAGCGGCCCCGGTTCGGATCCCACGAGGGCCAGTGACACTGCCCTCTACAGCTAACAACAGCTCCACCTGGAGCTGGGCTGTGCGAGCCCCAGTGATGGTGTAGGCTGCAGCCCCTGCTGCAGTGGGCTGCCATAGGCTACAGTGAGTGGCCGGCAACCAGCGTGAGCTGCCAATAGCACAGTGAGCGACATCCAGAGGCCGGCGACTGATCTGCCTCATCCGGGAAGAGCACAATGATGATACCAACATGGGCCAGTGAAGCAACATCCTCCGCAACTAGACTGAAGAACAAAAAGACAGCAACTTGTCTGTTCCCCTTCCCCGATTCCCCAATAAAATCTTTAAAAAAAAAAATCAATTCTCCCCAGAATTGTCACTTGAGAAACTGGCTTCCATTTTCTGAAGTGTTTTCACTGTTATTTTTTTCCTTTAAATGTTGGATTTGCTTGGTGAAAAGTAATTTGACCCCTGCTGTCATCCGTGTGTGTGTGTGTGTGTGTGTGTGTGTGTGTGTGTGTGTGTGTGTGTGAAATATTCAAGAATAGACAATACAGATAGGGATGTCTGGCTATGACAGTGTGAAGAAGAAGTCAGCCAATCTTCCTTGCAAAAAACAAATATAAAACTAAAATGGTAAAAAAAAAAAAAAAAAAAAAAAAAATTTGAGGCTTTCTGGTAATTGACCAAAGACAGACAAGAAATTGAAAACTGTTGATTTTTTTAAAAACTTCTAGAGCTTCAGGTAAGAACGATTGGAGTCTGTAGCCTTCCTGCCTGGGGCTCCCCTGAGCCCCCAAGCCTCCTGGTTTTTCTAGCACCAATCTTGAAAACCAGCAGCTTTGTTGCCTGAGGGGGTGAACTCGATGGTGGGCTCTGGAAGCTGTGCAAAAACCATGACTTGCCCAGTTAAAAGTGAACTCGGGGGTGAGTGACAAAGGGGAAGGGATTAGGAAGTACAAATTGGTTGTTAAACAGTAGTCATGGAATGTAGAGTATAGTATAATGAATAGTCAATAATATTGTAATAAATGTATGGTGTCAGACGGGTACTTGATTTGTTGGGGGTGATAGATGGGAGGGGGTTGAGCAAGATGAAAAGGGTGAAGACACTAAAGTACAAATTGATGATTACAAAATAGTCTTGAGGATGTAAAGTACAGCATAGGGAATATAGTCAATGATATGGTACTAGCTATGTGTAGTGCCAGGTGGGTTCTAGACTAGTCAGGGATTGCTTCTCAATTATACAAATGTCTAACCACCATGCTGTATACCTGAAACTAATAAAATATTGAATGCCACTGTAACAGGAAAAAACAAAACAGAACAGAGACATCAGCAACCACACTTTCCTGTGGGGAAGTCGGCTTCCTCAGTTTAAGTTTAAAAAAAAAATTAGATCAATAATTGCTACATATAACCTAAATTGTCCAGATTTCAGCTCCAAACCTATGTGTAACTTGAAGAAAGTGTGATCCATACTCAGGGAAAAAGCAGTCAGAAGAAACTGTGGGCCTAAATGTTGCACTTAGCCCACAAAAACTTCCAAAGCAGTGATCATAAATACAAAAGTTAGAATATGGGGCCGGCCGAGTGGCGCGGTGGTTAAACGCTGGCTTGGGAAGCCAGCGGCCCCGGTTCGGTCCCACATATGAGGTCCAGTGACACTGCCCTCAAAAAATATATATATAAAAAAATAAAATATGTTCAAAGGATACAGAATAAATGCTTGCATACTCATTATTCAGCTTTATGAAATGTAAACATTATGCCATGTTTTCTTTAAAATTTAAAAAACTTTATTCAAGAAATTTTTGACCATAGATCCAAAAGCTAAGAGTAACAATGACCCCATGTACCCATCGCCCACTTCAATGATGAACAGCTCAGAATTATCAACTCTGGTTTCATCCTGTACCGCCACCTACTTCCTTTTATTTTGAAAGCATTTTCACATAGCATGTCTTAAAACTGGAACAAGGAGCCAATCTTATGCTTTATGTAGGGCAGTAGAGATGATCAAATGATGTATGCCTCTCCTGTTCTTGAGCTCTCCGGGAATGTTGTTAAGATTTGATATCCCATCAGGATATGTAGGGAAGCTTACACAGTCTCCTACATTTAATGTTAAAAGTTCTTTCTTTTATACAATATGATGATGTGCTATATAATGGTTGTATATATTTTTTATTTTTATTTGGCAGAATGGAAAATTGGCGGCATAATATTGTTCCCTCTAATTTTTGAGAGGGTTGATTTTACTGCTCTGGTAAATTCAAGAATCCCAGAGCCACTAATCTTATGTGGATTGTAAATAGGAAATGAGGGGATTTGAGCATCACACTCTTATAAAGATATTAAATGAATTAACTTTGCCCCAAACCTCAATACATATTAAGTGTCAGAAAACTAACAGACAAAAACAAAACGGAGATGGCAAACAGAAGCGTGCCATTAGCTATTTTCTCGAGGGCAGCTCAGGGGCTCCACGGCAGAGTGTGCTTGCCTGAAGACTTTGATAGTAGAGATCTCATGTTTTATACATGATTATATGTTAAAACCACAGCCAGTTCAAACAATCCGTACAAAAAGCCCAGGGGTTTCCATCATTCACGGAGTTTCCTGAGAATTCCAAATATGTGCAGAAAATCCTGACTTTCTTGAACAAGTTGGTTACATTAGAGACCACATGTGATAGGGGAAGAAATCCTGGAGCAGGAGTTCAAAAACCTGGATCCCAGTTCCTATGCTGCCTCTCATATATGATCTTGGTTAAATTAGTTTCTCTGGGCATTAGTTTTCACATTTGTAAAACGAGGGGGGTTACAGTAAATGATGTCTAAGGTTTAAGATTTGACAGTCACCTCCTCCAGGCAATGTCCTTTTTTTAACATTCCCAAGACTGACGGGGGCACCTAGGCCTATACACACCTACTTGCATTGTTGACCAATTAGTGGCACATGGTAAAAATAAAAGAAAGCTTCTTAACCTTTACTGAGGGCCTACTGTGCACTGGCACCTGCTAGGTGCTTTATGAACACTATCTCCTTTATTAACACCGTGGTATTCTTTTTGTCCCCATTATAGCTGAAAACCTGAAGCTTTGCAAGGTTATAAAATTGCTTAGGGTGCAGTATTTGTCAAGGTTCCAGAGAAATAGAACCAGTATTTTTAAAGGCCATATTTTTTTTTTTTTTTTTTTTAGGGCAGTATCACTGGCCCTCATATGTGGCTTCCCAGGCCAGCGCTTAACCACTGCACCACTCGGCCGGCCCTAAAGGCCATGATATGTTTAACATAAGCAAGACACAGAAAGCAGAAACCATGAAAGAAGGGATTAGGACATTGAAATACACAGAAATGTAAAATGTATTCATTTCCAAAAATGCCATAAGATTGCAAAGTAAAAGACAAGCTGAGGAAAATATGTACAACATAGATGACAATGGAGAAGTCACTATAGAAATAAAAATGGGTAAAGAAAGTAGAGAGATAATTGATGTTCCTTAGCATTTCTGGCAGAGCTTGCTGCTTGTCCTCTAATGTCCATTTTCTATTTTCATGGTAAGAAACTCCAGACTTAGCTAGGTAGGTTGATGTCTCAGAACACAGCCTACATCTCCCAGTGTCCCTTGCAGCTAGGTGGGGCTATTAACTTATATCCTGCTTTCTAAAATATAACTGTGGTAGTGGTGTGCCATTTTGGACCATGTATAGTAGGTCAATACCCTAGAGATTGCTAGGCAACAAGATAGAAGGAGCCTGAATCTCTGGTACCTTAAAGGGACAGAGCTGTCATATTAGCCCTAGACCACCAACCTACAGAATGTGATGTGAGAACATGTATCATTTTATCATGAAACATCACCATTGTGCTATTTCTATTAAAACATATACATTGCAGGCCGGCCAAGTGGCTCAGTTGGTTAAGAGCTCGCTCAATAGTGCGAGCTGAGCTCTGAGCAACAGCGGTTCGATGCCAGCCCGAGCTGAGTTGCCGCTGAGCTGCCAACAGGTGGCAGGATGGCTCAGCTAAACAAAAACAAACAAACAAACAAAAAAGATATACATCACAACCACCACCACTCAAAACCTCAAACTAAAAACCACCACTGGAATGGAATCCTTTTGACTTTTTTATTAGTTCACAGGGAATGAATGAATTACCTTGACTTGGTGCCTGATAACTTGGGAGAGGAAGTGGATTTGGTGAAATATCTCCTAAGGAACTAAACATTTCGGTCTGCAGAAAAAGAAGTTAGGGATGTCGAAAGGGATTTGAGAGTCATCTGCACAATGCTGAGAGTTTATGGGACCTACGTCCCATAACATCTGTAGGACCAGGGGCTATTCCTAGGACAAGAGGGTGGGAAAGAGTAAAGAGGCCGTGTCTAATTTTGGGGGACCCTGGCTAGGTAGGAGGAGAAAGAAAAGAGGTTGGAGAAAATGCAGTCATAGTGAGAAAACCAGGATAACTTAAAATCATGGACACAGAGGAAAAGATGGGTTATCAAAGGGAAAATCCTTCAAAGAGACAAAAGAACGAGTGAAGATGAAGGGCATGGTGTTGGGCCATGAGAACACTAGGAAACTTAAGGAGCACCATTTGGGTGAATGGTGGTGATACAGCCAGATTTCAGAGGATTAGGCTGGGGGTGTGACTGATACATGTACACGTATAGGTAGTAAGTCAGAGAAAGCAAGCGTTGACTCTGAGAAGGAATATACCTTCCAAGAACTCATTGTGGTTAACCGGGTTCAAATTCATCACTACAGTCTAGCAGCCCTTGCTGTTGGAGGCCTTGCATGCATTCTGCATTTCAGGGGAAAGCCACAGACTGAGCTGCCAGCCTCCTGCACTATGTTCCGGCAATCTGAGCTGACCCTTATAAAGAAGTTCCTGGCATCATCTTTCAGCCAATAGGACCAAGACCTGCCCCATCCAATTGGAACTGAACAGCTATATCCTCATTTGCATATTTACTGACCAATCAGAACAACTCCATAACGACCAACTAAGACAATGCTATTTGGACCAATCAGACTGCAAATTTGGATTCTTCATTGCACAAAAATGGACCCACCAGGGACTAAGGCAGGACTTTCTCTATAAAAAGCAGCCTCCACTTTGTCTCTGCAGAGCCCATTTTCAGTTTCCACTGAAGGCTGCATCACCTAGGTTTGCAAACTGTTTCTGCTTTACCACACCCCCGATTGGGACTCCTGCTGGCATTAGATTTGTGCAGATAACTTTTGTTGACACAAGGCTCAGTAAACTGGTAAGAAGGAGGGCTCCAGAATCAAATGGGCTTGGTTTAGGCTGGAGTTTGGACTGCTTGTTATATATGTGGTCCTAATCCCTCTTATTCCAACCATACAGTTTTAAGGTGGAAATAATCCCTGGTCTAAGACGGGGCACCAGACAGTTTCGCTTTCAGGGTCCTCAATTTGCTCATGTAGAAAACAGGCACATTGAAATCCTGTCCCTCCTTATCCTATTAACCTTAATAGTGTAAGTGAGGTAATGGAGTAAGTCATTTAGAACTCTCCCTACTCCACCAAATAGCCTTACCTACATACATAGAATACATCTTTTCAATTAAATTAACCTCATAGTTTGAATAGGTAATATATGCTCATGGTACAAAACTCAAATTATACCAAATGGTGAGCACTGAAGAGCAAAGTTTCCTCTCAAATCTCTTCTCCAGCCAGCTACCCAACTTCCCTCTTAGGAGACAAGCAATGCTAACAGTTTCTTGTGTATCCTTCAGGAGATGTCTTCTCTATACACAAAAAGCAAGAACTTATATATAATGTATATGTATATATATTTTTTTTCTTGAATAGTGGCATGCTTTAAACACAGTTCTATGGCTCACTTTTACACTGCTTAATATATTAGGTTGAGTTCAATGAAATTACCAATATTCTACCATTTTGACCTACAGAACACGTATATGGGAAATCCTTCAATATCAGCACATAGGGAGCTGTTTCCGTCTTTGAAAAAAAAATTAAATGTAACATTCAGACATCACAAATCCTAAGTGTACAATACCCCTGTGGAACCAGCATCCAGATCAATAATTAGAATATTACCAGCACTCAGAAGGCCCCTAGGAGGCCCTCCCAGTCACTACCCCATTTTGATTTCTTCATAAATGGAGTCATCCAATATGGGCTCTTATGTGTCTAACTTTTTAAAATTGTACAAGATTGTACAAGAGTCCATTTTTGGAAGTCCCTTACCTTATTTAACCCTACTGGTGTCCCACTGATGGACATTAAGGTTGTTTATAATCTTTTCCTGTTATAAGCAATGGGAGTGATGAACAAC
Source organism: Aselliscus stoliczkanus (assembly GCA_033961575.1). Taxonomy (NCBI): domain Eukaryota; kingdom Metazoa; phylum Chordata; class Mammalia; order Chiroptera; family Hipposideridae; genus Aselliscus; species Aselliscus stoliczkanus. The sequence goes on along the minus strand of CM066732.1, from coordinate 151,135,596 downwards.
CTTGTAAATATAATGTATGAAAAAAATGTTTTATGATGGGTAATTTCTAACACATACAAAGTAAGTAAAATAAATAGACACTGAGCTTTGACAACTGTCAACATTCTGCCACCCTTGTTGAGTGTATTTTTAGAATACTGTGGGCCTAAAAAAAATTCAATACTTTCTCTCTCACCTTCTAAGTTCTTCTAGCCGGGCTAATAATAAAATTAATGGAGACAGGCCGGCCGAGTGGCGCGGTGGTTAAGCGCTGGCCTGGGAAGCCAGAGGCCCCGGTTCGGTCCCACATATGAGGGCCAGTGACACTGCCCTCAAAAAAAAAAAATTAATGGAGACAGATTAATGAGAGAAAATCAAATACATGTGCATGGGGAGTTCACATGAGCATGAAAATTCCAAACACAGTAAGGTATATATGACATTTTGGACAATGGAGAAAAGGAGGGAATGGGATCTTAGATTTTGGAAGTGAGAAGGGGTGATTTACAGGTAGGTTAGGAGGAGTAGAACACACATGGCTGGTAATTTTTGCTAGGCAACTTGGAAACAAAGGGACACAGGGGAGGTCTAATAGTAAGAAGGGCCCCTTAGACCATCCACGTGCCAAAATCATGCCTTTTGAGAAGGCTAAGCATGCAGATTTTGGAGTCTCCCCGGTATCCATGAATAGCTGTGTGACCTTGGGGAAGTTGCCTAACCTCTCTTAATGGGGATAATAGTTCCTACTGCACATAGCTTCCGTGAGGAGAAAGGATTTCGTCAGTGCTTTTACAGCTGTAGGTAGGGTTTTGTTGAAGGGCCCCGGGAAGACGCAGGTGGGAAGGGAGGCGCCTGGACCCCTGCCAACCGGATCTTTAATCGAACAGTGTCTTTGGTAAGATTTTATTTGATAAAAAAGGGTTCCAAGCTTTGAAAAAGGAAGAGTAAAAACAAAACAAAAAAACAAAAAAACCTGAAACCACCGATGTAATAAATGGAAAGGACTCAGCATCGTGCTTTTAGGTTATTATCATCATCATCCAGCTTTCTCTTTTGTCTTTTCCAAGCACCTTTTCTCTTGTCACAATCCCTCTCCGGCCAAGGGACACTTTTTTTTTTTTTTTTAATGTAAGAAACTTTCCCCTTCGCAGCTTGATTGGGATACAATCGACAGCTACCGTTGTGTGCGTTTAAGGTGTGCAACCTGTTGATTTTGCCACAGGACACTTCTTAATTGGAGCAGGGGCGTGCGGGCTGAGGACCCGCGGGCTGAGGGCGGGCGGGGCGCGCGTCCCCGGGAAGGTCTGCGTTGCACAAGCCGCTGTCTTGAGTGAGTGGCAGCCAGATTCCGTCCTCCGCCACCCCTTCTTCTGGAAAACCGTGAGTCCCCTGTCGCTTACCCCCCAGCCTCTGCCTCGTTGGCTCTGCTTTCCCAATAAATCATAGAAGATCCTAGCCCCTGTCGCGGTTTGTCATGAGTTCAAGTTAAGTGTCCTCCCACAGGCGACTAACTTTCAGGGGTGTCCCAAGGCCAGGGGTGCTGGGGTGCTGGGTCCTCCTCCCCCGCCTCGGCCGCGAGCGCCCAGCCCCGGGATGTCCTCCCTGGGTGGGAAGTAAAGGGTCAACAGGCCCCCCCAGCCCCCCGCACCCCACCCTCCGGCACTTGCCCGCCAATCGCCTCCAGCGGAGATGCTGGGAGCCCGAGTGCGGCTGCTCCGCGGCGAGGAAAGGGCTCTCCTCCCAGCGCTGAGCACTGGGTCCTGGCAGACGCCCCAAGATTGTTGTGAGGAGTCTAGCCAGTTGGTGAGCGCTGTAATCTGAACCAGCTGTGTCCAGACTGAGGCCCCATTTGCATTGTTTAACATACTTAGAAAATGAAGTGTTCATTTTTAACATTCCTCCTCCAATTGGTTTAATGCTGAATTACTGAAGAGGGCTAAGCAAAACCAGGTGCTTTCAACTGTCGGCTCTCCAGTGGCTAGGAGGACCCAGGCTCTCCCCTTGTCCTCTCCGCGACTCGCTGTCGCCCCTGGAATAAGATACCCGCGAGCCCCACGGGCCCAGAAGAGGCCGGCGTCCAGCAACTGCTCCGAGGGTCCCGCACTGCGAGCTTTTCTTCTTTCCCCCTCCGTTTCTCCCGCGCAGCATCTTGGACATGCCAGGATTTAAAAGGTAGGCTGTCCCCTCCGGACTTGCCCCTCCAGGGTCTGGAAGCCTTCCTGAAAACCTGATGGGTGGAAAATGGCTATGGACTGAGTGAGGCGGTGTCAGGATATTGGAAAAGGCATTAGCTAGTGATGCAATGATATTGTTAATTATAAAAAGCTGCGCCTCTGTAATTTCCATCTTGAAGCCTTCTTCTGGGAGTGGGTATTTTATAATTTAGAGTCCGCATCCCAGAGAGGTCTGCATAAACCTCAGAGCTTGTTTCCTCTTTTTGGAAAGGGCAGCAAATTGGTGGGGAGTTTTTAAAAAACAATTTATATATATATATATATATATATATATATATATATATGTATGTATGTATGTATGTATATGTATATGTATATGTATATGTATAAATGAGACCAATTACTGGTTTACTAGCAATTATTTTGCTGCATCTGCTGTTGGACTAGCGAGAGGGTGAGCGGGCAAGCTGCACATCCCAGGGCTGGATTTGCCCTATGTGTGGGATTCACCAAGGGCATGCGACCCACAAGTCTCAAGCTAATGAAAAGTGGGGACTTCAGACAGAACCACATGTAAGCAAACGTTTTGCTATTCTTTAAGGAAATTGCAATTCTAATCAAGTAATCCTTAATGCTTGGAGAACTTTATCTAGATCACGTTTGCAGTCTATCCAGCAAGCTCTTGAAAACGTAGCTGCTTTAGACAGATTATGTGTATGTGTGCGTGTGTGTGCACACATATGCTGCAAACTAAACTGTAATAATATCACCCTGGATTGGGGACATGCAGCCCTGGGATTCTGTCTGTCTCTCTGGCTTTCTTCACAGTTTAGGATGATGCCCAAAGTGGTAGACCCACCTGTATTCGGAAGTTCCAGGGACTAATTATGAGCATCAAATGTCCCCCCACCCATTCCTAAAGTTAGTTTATTTTTGGAGTTTTCTGGAGTTTTTCATGACAAGGTGCAACTGTTTGTGACACTGTGAGAGCAGCATGCTTGGGTATTATTTCATTTTTTTGGAAAACCCTCTCAATTAGCCTGGAGCTTACCTGGCCCCCAAGGTCCAGCTGTGGTTCTTCCAGGAGGCTGGGCTTCAGGCTGAACCTCTCAGAAGAGACCTGTCCTGGGACTACTCTCCCGCCAGAAGAAATGGGGGAGTCGGGGGTAGGGGGAGAAATGAGGTTAGCATGCCTTTTCCACTAGCTCTTGAAGTCCACTGCACTCTGTCAGCCTGTTCTGTCTCCAACATAAACGAGACAGGGTTTTATAACTAACCGAGAGGAAACTTCATGTGAAGAAACAGGAAAACATTGAAATTCATAATATACAGCCTGGAAAATAAATTTGTTATTGTTCTTTCATTCCTTCCAGATATAAATCTGGCTGTCGCAAATATCAAAAAGCCCTGGGATTTGGCTCTGCACTTTATAAGGTCAGAGCTGTCTCCAGCGTTCTAGAACCTGGCTCACGTAGGCACTTAGATGAAATGAAAACTTGTGGATGCTCAGAGTCTTTATTCTTTGGATTGGAGACTAGATGAAGGAATTGGGCTTGTCTCTCCTAGCACCATGTTAGGGTTCTGGTCCCTCTGGATGTCCCCTTAATTCTGGGACCCTCCAAGGACCCAAAACTGCTGATTGACATGAGCCTGGTGCCATGGATTGAGGGAGCTTTATGATCTACTGAATACTCTTTTTATGAAGGGAGGGATTATAAAGTGGAGGTGTATTTGATGGTAACAGGCCACTGAATCCAACCATGTCCCAGATCCAGTGCTCTACTGATGAAGCCTTCAAGATCACCTCCTCCAGGAAGCCTTCTCTGATCTTCCTAACTCTTAGCGTGGATCTCATGGCACTCAATGGGTATTTCTATCAGTGCCCTAACCAAAGTGCATAGACATTGTCGATTCATGTGGCTCCCCAACCAGCTCTCCAGGGCAGCAATTGGGTCATAGCTCTAGCTTTTCTGCTTAGGGTCCACATCTGCATTAGTAGTTGCTCAAATAAATCCCTGTTAAACTGAATAATAACAGCACCAAATAAAGCTCTACATTTGCATAGATTTTTTTTTTTACCATCTTAACCGTTTTTAAGTGTACAGTTCAGTGGTGTTAAGTACCTTCACATTGTTGTGCAACCAACCCCCAGTACTCTTTTCATCTTGCAAAACTGAAACTCTATACCCATTAAACAACTCCCCATCCTCTCCTTTCCCGAGCCCCTGGCAACCACTGTTCTGTCTATGATTTTGATTGCAACAGACACCTCATATAAGTGGAATCATACAGTCTTTGTCTTTTTGTGACTGGCTTTATTTCGCTTAGCATGATGACTTCAAAGTTCATCCAATTTGTAGCACATGTCAGAATTTCATTCCTTTTTAAGCCTGAATAATATTCCATTGTGTAACATGTAGACATCACATCTTGTTTATCCATTCATCGTCTATGGACCCTTGGATCACTTCCACCTTTTGGCTACTGTGAATAATGCTACTATGAACATGAGTACACAAATACCTCTTTGAGACCCTGTTTTTAATTCTTTGGATATATACCCAGAGGTGGGTTTGCTGGATCATATGGTAATTCTATTTTTAATATTTTAAGGAACTGCCAATCTGTTTTCCTACAGCAACTGCACTATTAATATTTTACGTTCCCACCAAGAGTGCGCAACGGTCCTAATTTCTCCACATCCTCACCAACACTTGTTTTCTCCTTTTTTAAAAAAGATTTTTTATTTAAAAACATAGCTAACATACATTATATCAGTTTCAGGTGTACATCATGGTTATTTAACGTTTATATACCTAAAGAAGTGATTGCTTTGATAAGTCCAGCAACCATTTGACACTGTACCACGCTATCACAATATTACTGACTATATTCCCCTATGCTGTACATTACATCCCCACGACTTGTTTTATACCTGGAAATTTGGACCTCTTATTAGTCCTTTCCCTTTTTGTTTTCTGCTTTTTTGATTGTAACTATCCTGATGGGTGTGAGGTGGTATCAGTTTTGTATTTTTAAAGCATATTGGCAACTACAAACTTATTGGATAGCAGCTTGTTAGTGATGAAGGGTAGGAATCACAGGCTCAGAGAGGCGTGGGGGCTTGTGAATGCACAGCCGTCCTGACTCCCGGTTTCTTGACTCTTCCTAAGTTTTCCCTGCTGTGCTGCTTCTTCACAGGGCTGCCCAGGTCTCCTCTGGGCCTGCGTGGAGCTTGCTCTGTGATTAGGTGACACACCTGTGACACCATCCTTCCATGGAACCCAAGGGCTTCATGTTTGCACTTTCATTTGTTTGAGGTTATGATGGCTCGCTACTCTGTTAGAGTAGTGAATAAAGAATTGCAGAATAAAGATGTTCAAAACTCAGGTCAGCCTCCTTGCTTAAGGAGGAAAAAACAAAGCAACTGGCCAATACTTGGCTAATACCACCCCAGTGGGTTTTAGATTTTTTCTTTGAAACAGCAAAACTGTTTATTTAAAAAATGCCATCTAACACATTATCTCAATATATGAAACCAGTAGAAGAGACCCGGTTCTCTTTGGGATGATTAGGGTATACCTGGGGTCCCCCTCGGTCTCTCCGGAGGCCTCCCCCAATATAACCCCAAGGTGACATCACCATTGTAAATGCATGGGCAGTGTGAGATCCATTTTGCCCCCAGACCTGGCTCCTGGAAGTATCTTGGGCATTTATGTCACCTTTTTGCACTCCGCAGGTTACTCACTGTCACCCTCCTGGCGCTATGTCTTCCAAGTCCTGGGAATGCACAGGTAAGGCTTTTATTTTGTTAATTATCTAGCAGGTGTTGAAAATCAGGGTGCCCAGCCATGCGCTTTAGTATCCTAGGCTTGTGCGGGGCGAGAGGCTCTACAGTTTACCTAAATCGAGCTCTTCCTTGTACAAAGCTTAAAGCTGGGGCTCAGAGACCTTGAGACTTGCCCCAGATGATGTAGTTTCTAAATATCAAAACTGGGACCTCCGTGTCCTGACTTCCAATCCAAGACTCATAATCAGACCAAGCTCCCTCCTCTGGGTCCCTCGGGGGTTTGTGACTTATCATTAGTATTAAGTGAAATGTGCGTTAGTGTTTGTGGGCGGCAGTGTGCCTGCAATGCCTGTACTTGGCCAAGGCTGGAACCCAGCTCTCCTGGTTTCCTGAGCTTCATAGCACAGCCTCCTGGCTCATCTGCTGTGTTTCTTTTGCCCCAAGGCTCTAAGGCACCTGAACCTACTCCCAGGAATGCAAGCTAAATCCATCATCTCCACAAACCAACCCACCCTCAGGGAAGCTGAACTCCTGAAGTTGCAGGGAAGGCCAGGCATGAGGCTCCCACAGTCAGAAACACACTCCTTGGCTCATTCCTATACAATGCCGGGCTCCAGGGTCTTCCCGAACGGCCCACTGACTGTCGACCCCCACGCCATTTTTCTGAATGCATGAAGTTGTAACTCAAGTTGTATGTGAAACCTACAACTGTTGGGCACTGTTGGAGATCCATCTATTTCTGGAAGCATCTTTGTGTAATTGTCTTGCTCAGGTTGAAATGAGAGGAATTTCCCCAATTCTGCTTTTCTTAGAAAACTGACTGCATCATTGTGTAGCTTTAATTGGATGTACAGATCTCAAATTCAGGTTTTCATTGGATACAAAGAACTCATACTGTGCGCTGAGAAGGTGAGGTTCATTAACACTCCAAGAGCTGATTGCCCTTAAAAGCAGTCATAGCCATTCCCAGAAAGAGATGAACACAGGATGTGCCTCATCCAGCAGATCAGTCACGATTATTACTGCCCTCCATGACTAGCGCATGAAAAGGTCCCAGTAACTATCGGCTAAAAATGGGGGATTGGAAGCAATGGTGCAGGAGCTTAAAAAATAATGCTAAGTGTGAAATGACTGTAAGAAAATATAAAAAAATGAGGGGGGATGACAAATAGGCATTATGAAACAGGTGTTGGTATTATGGATTTTCCCCACTTTACTCCATTTCCTGAACTTTCTATGATGCCATTGTAATATTTTTATAGTTACACAAAAATAAGTAACATGACCTTGTCTCTTTCTTCTTTCTCCTTTCCTTCAGCAACAATGCACAAATGGTTTTGACCTGGACCGCCAGTCAGGACAGTGTATAGGTAAGAGCCACTGAAGATCCTTCACTGGGTGGGGGCGTTCAGCCATAGCCCAACTGCACGGCCATTTCTTTCTCTGCTTTGTGCAGTATTGTCGGATCTGTATTAGCCTTGCCCATGGAAGAGAACGGTGCCACGGAATGGCTGGAGCCACTAACACCCTTTTACGCACTACTTTCTTTGTGCCTATCACCTTAATTGGGTTAAACCCTGCGAAGGGGCAAAGGGAGTAAGAATTGATCCCTATCCCCAAGGGGCTCTCCATCTGTTATTAGTTTCTAATGGCTGCCATCATAAATTGCCCCCAACTTAGTGACTTGAACTAAATGTTGTTTAACTATAGTCACAACGCTGAGCATCAGATCCCCAGAACTTAATTGTCTTATGACTGAAACTCTGCCCCTTCTACCGGCCTCTCCCTAGTCTGCCAGCCCCCCGCCCTTGGTAACCGCCATTCTATTCACCATTTTTACAAGTTTGGCCTTTTTAGATTCCACATATAAGTGAGATTATATAGTATTTGTCTTTCTCTGATTTATCCCACTTAACATAATGCCTCCAAGAGCCACCCATGTTGTTGCAAAGGGCAAGAAGTCCTTCTTTCTTGTAGATGAATAATATTCCTGTGTGTGTGTGTGTGTGTGTGTGTGTGTGTGTGTGTGATCATATCTTCATTATCCATTCATCCATTGACGGACACATAGGTTGTTTCCATACCTGGGCTATTGTGAATATGCTGCAATGAACGTGGGAGTGCAGATGTCTCTTTGAGATTCAGTTTTCATTTTCTTTGGATGTATTCCCAGAAGTGGGATTGCTGGATCATATGGTAGTTCTATTTTTAAGTTTTTTGAGGAACTTCCATACTGCTTTCTGTGGTGGCTGCACCAATTTATATTTGCACAGAATTCAGTTTCTTGCGGCTATGGGACTGAAACCCCCTTTTCCTTGCTGGCTGTCAGCTGATGATCTTTCCCAGTGTCTAGAGGCCTCCCCCATTCCTTGGCTCATGGTCCCCTCCTCTCTTTTCAAAGCCAGCACTGTGAGTTATGGCCCTCACATGCTTCAAATCTCTTTCTGCTGTCACATCTCTATGACCAACCTTTCTGCCTCTTCTTCCACTTTTAAGGACTTATGTGATTACACTGGTCCACCCAGATAATCCCCCACTTTTAAGTCAGCTGATTAGCAACTTTAATTCCATCTGCTACCTAATTCCCCTTTGCCATGTAACCCAATGTAGTCACAGGTTCCCAGGATTAGCACCAACATTTTGGGGGCTGTTCTTTTAGCACACCATCTAGTGGGAGAGTAGCTCTAGATGGAGTGAACTCTACAGGGAGGAATAAAGTCATTGCCAAGTTGAGGTGATAGCAGTGGGCCCTGTAAAAAGGAGGGGAGAGAGTGATGCCTTATGTCTGGGTCAATAAAGAAAGCCTTCATGGAGGTCACATTTGAATTGAGTATAATTTATACTGATACATTTATGTGTATATATGTATGTATATACGTATATATACATACCCAATTATGTATATGAGAAGAATTATATATATCGGGTTGTCCAAAAAGTCATGATGTATTTCTTTCTATGTTTTTTGTTGCAAAAATGTGTCATGACTTTCCCAACAACCCAATGTGTGTGTGTGTGTGTGTGTGTCTATATCAATATCTATATTGATATCGATATCGATATAGATATAGATATAGATATTTAAAGACTGAGTAGGATTCTGAGAAATGGCATTCCAGGTAGAAGGAATAGCATAAGCAAAGACCAAGGGTGGAAAGGACATTCAGAATATAGTTTGTTGTGGATGGTGCATACGGCATATATTAATAAAAAGAATAAGGCAGTCCCACTTGCCCCACCTCAGGGATATATTTAGCTTTTGAATTATATTTGATTCAGGCCAAGTCATTTGTCTTCCCTGAGCTCCCAGCTCAGAGAACCAGGGGGCAGATAGATGGATTTAAAAAATTACAAGTGGTGAAGATCAAAACCCTGCTTTGAAAAATCTAGGCTTGCACTTTGATTTAAAGGGAATGGGGGACCGGCCGAGTGGTGCGGTGGCTAAGAGCTGGTTAGGGACGCCAGCGGCCCTGGTTCGGATCCCACATATGAGGATCAGTGACACTGCCCCCTAAAAAAAAAATAAAGGGAAGGGATGAGGAGGTTCTCAAGGATGCAGAGAGAGGCAGCAGCCATCTTTTCTGGCCCACCAGCTTCACAGATGATTTTAGTCTGACTGCTACAGAATGAGACATTCAGAGCCTCAGCTTTTCCCTTTCCCGAGGTGGGAGTTGGTGTGAGCTGTTCTCAGGGGATATGGCTGGGGTGAGCTGTCAGAACGCAGGCATCTCTCCCCCAGCCTCCGGTCCCACATGAAGCAGACCCAAAGGCTGGTGAGGGGCTCAGTGTGTGGGGCCCAGGTCCGCTGCTCATGCTGGAGCCAGAGTTCAGGAGTCCCCTGATCCTCAGCAAGGCTGATTTTCTAGGGCACCTGCCTCCTCTTCCAGGCACAATAAGCAGAGCCCCAGCCCGGAGCAGATGGGCTCTGTTTGCTGGCACAGTGTGAGATGACTTTCAAGTAAGGCTGTACTTCACAAGTGACTAGCTCTTGGCCAAGCCTTGTTTTTCTTGAGCGAGGGACTCTTTCTCCTGCCCAGCTGTTATTTGGAATAGAAGTGGGAACGATTCTTGGGTCTATGACAGTGTTGGCCGAGTATCCTTTGGGCACTCAAGAGAATTTGAGATGGTACACACGCACAGGAAAAACACTATTTTTGTAGTTATATATTTACTTATATATTTTGTAGTTATATATTCTATTTACACTAATTGATAGAGTTTTTCATTTGCTGGAGTCATGTAAAATAAAAAAAATACATTTACTTGCGTTTCAAATATGGTTTCATTTTTTTTAAAAGTGTTAAGCACATGATAATACATGTTTTGGTGGTTAAGGCCAACATTGTGATGGTGGTATTTGATGGCTGATTGGGTGACACTGGTCATTTGACTCAACTCAGTCAACCTTTGGGGGTACCTGCTGGTGATGGACCAGGCGCTGTCCTAAATGTTTGGGAGTAGATGTTGGAAAAGGGTGTTTGGGGGTCCTTGGTACACAGCTCTGCTTAAACAAGCCCCAGGCACGGCATGGCTGGGGGCCACTTAATGCTCTTCTTTTTTGTGGCCTTCCAGATGTCGATGAATGCCGGACCATCACTGAGGCCTGTCGAGGAGACATGATGTGTGTTAACCAGAACGGCGGGTACCTATGCATCCCCCGAACAAACCCAGTGTATCGAGGGCCCTACTCAAATCCCTACTCAAACCCCTACTCAGGTCCGTACCCAGCAGCTGCCCCACCGCTATCAGCTCCAAACTACCCCACGATTTCGAGGCCTCTCATGTGCCGCTTTGGATTCCAGATGGATGAAAGCAACCAGTGTGTGGGTGAGTAGCCCAGCCTCTTAAGCTTCCTGTCCATTGTGCTCCGGTGAAGGCCACATCCTAATCCAGCTGGTCCACCCCAGTGGGTTGTCAGCTACCCTTCAGTGCACCAGTGAAACAATGACTTACTTTCTACACAGTTTTTTCACTTTTAGCAGCCTGTCTCTGGGTATCCTCCCACCTATGGAGTAGTTTAGTTTGCTGTCTTATTGACAGTTCTCTAGAAAGCCAATTCGTATTTTTTATCCATCCATCCATCCATCCATCCATCCATCTATCCATCTTTCAGTCGTATGTCTTATCTACCTATGTAAAGGCCAAGCTCATATTTTCTCTATTCAATAACAAATGCACATGGTCAAGCTTAGTAAGTGAATCCCAGAGAGAGAGATCTAGAAAGGACCCCTGCTTTCTCTTCAATACTCCTTGAATGGAGCGTATGTTCCAGAAATAAAAGAAGCCTTGAGGGCCAAGACCAACTGTTCTGGAAAGAAAGTGGGTTCGTTGAGTCTAAACCGAAATCTTTTTGGCTGAAAGGAGCCTCGCTGATGGGAGCTCAGAGCGAGAGTAGACGTCGGGGGAAGCAGACACGGTATGCCATGAGGCCCCAGAGAAGCTGGAGCGCGAGTGGCGTGATGGGTGGCCTAGCGCGCTGGTGTTTCTGTTGGCCAGTGTGGTCTTGGCCGAGGGCTACCTGGAACCCTCCCTGGTGGTTTTGGCTGTGGGCAGAACAAAACTTGTGTAATTATCTCCAGCTTTGGGAGATGGTCTAGCCCAGGGGTCAGCAAACTGTGGCTCGTGAGCCACATACGGCTCTTTGGGTACGTTCCCTCTCAAAAATTTGCTGACCCCTGGAGGAACCAATTCCGTCCCTCACAACAATTTAAAAATTATTCGAGAGCCATAAATATATTTTTACGTAATCACCATTATGTGAATAATATCCTTGAAAAATTTTATAAATGAAACTATGATAGTTTCATTTTCATCTTCATTTTTACTTCAGAGCCTGCGGCTAGCGAGTCGCAGTTTGCTGACCCCAGAAGGTTCTTCTATCTCAAAAGTTTGTCTACTCCTGGTCTAGAGTGATGATGGCTCCAAACTTTTTTGATTGTGTGCTCCATCTGCAAAATCTTTTTGCACCTGGACCCCCATTATATGCATACTTGTTAATTACATACATATTCTGTTATGCTAATATAGCTTGGGAAGTATAAAGCATACATAAGAAATATAAAAATTTAAAGGATGTGATAAAAATTAATGTGAATTGAAGTTGTCATATTTCCTTCCTTTATCCCAAAAGTTTAGGCAGGCATTGGTCTACTCAGTGAGATTTTTGTTGGCCCCATTTTAGGGCTCTGGAGTAGAGCTGTAACCAACTGTTGGAGAGGCTGGGTTGGTTATTTTGTAATGTCTTCTATATGTTCATGCAAATGAATGTGCATTTACATTTGAATATATCCAAATAATATGCAAACAAGTGTCCTTCAGTGCTATAAGGGAAAACTAGATACACCTGAACCCAAACCTCCATTCTCACTGGTCTCAAGGGGTGAGGTGTGGAGGGGGAAGGAGGGAGGGGAGCGGGGGAGCTGGTTGATGGTCACTTTGAATACAAATGACTCTGCAAAGGGAAAGAGTGTGGGGTCCAATCAAGCCATAGACTGAAGCTTTGGTGGAGACGATAGGAACACATGTTTTTATAACAAGCAGCAGCGCACTAGAGTGTTTTAACTGGAAGGGGCCTTAACAACCCTTAACTTTAGCCTCTTCCTTTTATGGAAAGAGAAATGTGGACTCCAATGAGCTAGGTAACTGCAGAGGTGAGATGGGAGTCCAGCTCTCTTGCTAGCCAGTCCACAACTCTCCTAACTCAATCACAAGGCATCTCGAATATGGTAGAGAAATATCTCAATGGCAAATGACGAGAAAGTGAGGTTGGGGTAGAGGCACTGTCTTCCAGGATGTCCTGTCTGATTGGATAAGCCCAGTGACCTGAGCACCTCCGCAGTGAGGAAGGGGGTGTGATGACATTAAGAGTGAGGTGCTCCAGGGTTTTGAGGGGGCTGCTCTACCTGATGTCTTGGGCAGTCTCCCGGGGCCTCTTTTGTAGAGCAGCTGGGAACTGCTGCAGGGCTCTCTGAAGCGTCGCCCTCTCCCCCACTACCCCCCACTCCTTTCCAGGATCCCAGTGCCCTGGAGAATAAGGACAGGGCTGGGAAACCTATTCATCTGCTGGTCCCTATGATGTCATGCAGTTTTATAGCTCCAAACCTGCCACACGGGAGATGCAGAGCCTTCATAATGGCTCTTTTGTAAGAAAACTACAATCTAGGAACCCTAGTGAGGACTGGCACCAGGCCCATCCATTTCCAGAAAGTTCAGCCTTAGGCATTCAGAAGACCAGAGTTCCTTTTAACTTCCCTTTACTCCACCCCATTGTTTCCTGGTTTACAGAGGTCCTTTTGGGCATGGAAAGAGGTGGTGTCCTGGGGAAAGGGCAGGAGAGGGGACAGGGAAGGGAGTCTCTTTCCACCACTTTCCCTCCAGAAACCAGGATGAGAGAGGCAGGCCTGGGAACACGCAGGAGGGGAGCAAGGCACACAGGGGCAAGAGGGGGGGAAGACCCGGGAGTGGCGTACATGTCATTGCCGAGGAGGACATTGGTGAACCTGCGCAGGGAGGATGGAATGAGCGGTGGTACACAGTCAGGGAGAATTGAACATTTCTGAAACTTCGGTGTTCTAAGAAAGGAGGACCACATCAGAATAAAAAATAATAAACAACCATAACAACAACAGCAGCAGTAATAATAGCAAACAGTTACGTAGTGCTATGTACCAACATCTTTCCATGAATTAACACATTTAATCCTCACCACAACCCTATGAGGTAGGATATTCCTATTGTATGATGAGGACCCAAAGCACAGAGAGGCTAAGAAACCTGTTTAAGGTCATACAGGATATTGAAGGCCAAGCCAGGCTTTGAACCCGGTCAGGCTCTGGATGAGGAAACTGAGGTTCAGCAAGGTAAAGGTTTGTTCAAAGCCTCTCAGAGAGTCAGTATTGGACTATGATGAAAAACTAGGGCCTTCTCCTCCTTTTGAAAAATTGTTTTTTAATTAATATTTTTGTTCTATAAAACTTTGAACCTGGACAAAAGCAGAGAGAACAAAATGAGCACTTACCTATTTATCACCCAGCTTCAGTAATTATCAGCAGAGACCAAATCTCATTTTTTCCTTATCCTCACCCTGTGGATTTATTGAAAGCAAATCCCAGGCATCATATTTCACACTTCAATACTTCAGAATGTATCTCTGAGAGATAAAGATTCTTAAAAAAAAAAACCCCACAATACTGTCATCAAATGTACAAAAATCAACAATAATTCCTTTTTATCATTAAATATCCAGGCAGCATTTGAATTTCCCTGATTGTCTCATGAATGCCTTTTCTTTTGTTGGTTGATTTGAATCAGATCCAAACAAAGTCTACAGATTGTATTTGATTGACACGCCTCTTAACTTGCTCTTCATCTTTTTTGTTCCCTTTGCCGCTTATCTGTTGAAGAGGCTAAGTTGTTTGTCCCGTAGAATTTCCTACATTTGGGTTTTTGCTGATAGCATTCTTGTGGTGGTATTTAACGGATTCCTTCATCCCTCTATTTTTCTGTAAACTGGTATGAGTTAGATCTAGAGACTTGATCCAATTGAGGTTTAATTTTTTTGGCAAACTGCTTCCCCAGTAGAGCCCTTGCTCTTTCGTTCCCTCTATGCCCAGTTTCTTCTTCAAAGTATCCAAAATTCTTTACAGTATTTTACAAAAGCACACGGACATCCCCTTTCATGGTGGCTGTCGTTTTCTGAGTTTTGGACCCACTTTCAAGGAAGCACTTTCATCCCTGCTGCCCAAATGAGACCATGCCTTGTTCCCGCAGGCCGGGCAGCGCCAGGCTTAGTGCCAGGTCCCCTGGGCCTCTGAGCTTCCTTCTCCACGTCTCTGTTTTGCCTTCCTCTTCGAAGGGGACTAGACCTTGCTCCTTCTGGAACAAAGCTTGGTTCGAGTCCACAAGCCCCTAGATGTAAACCTGGATCACTTGGGACTTGCAGGGGGTGGTGAATAGTGGCCCAAGAATTATAGCCCATGAGCCCAGAAAGTTTTGTGTCATTAAAACAACGGGCATCTTGGCTTGGCAGTGCTCAGCACCAGGGCCACCTCTACAAAGGTGGCGGGACTCGTGGCTTGTTGCAATGCATTCCCCAGACCCTAGGCCCCTAGATAATCTGGTTACCACTTCTCAAGATGGAGAGCCAGACGGACATGGTTAACTGGCAAGGAGGAAACGCCTGCTGGAAAGAAGGCTTACCTACCTAGGATACAACCAAGAATCAGGCAAAAGGCAAAATCAAATGCATTCAAAGCGTTCTGAGCCAGCCAAAGACATCTCAGAAGCAGGATGGTGCTGAAGCCTCAGGGACAGGGATGAGCCGAACTGAGGGCCTGGGGTACCCCGGATTTAAGCCCCCCTTCAGGAACCTTTCTATCATAGTTCACCCCGTCTGGGAACAGGGCCCTTGCTCTGGGTCCCTGAACATGGATGCCCCTTGTTTCTGAGTGGTCATCCCCTTTGGGGCTCAGCTTGTCACCTCTCTAGGTGGACATTCTTCGTTCTGGCTTTGCTAATTAACTTGGCTGGATGGCAAAGTTAGGGACTGCACCAATAACTAACACGCATGAAAGGCTGTGTGGCTGAGCCTTTTGCTAGAGCCCTGCTCCACCTGGGGTGGCAGGAATTCTTCTGGCTATTTGTGATGGAGCCATATCTTTATCCTCCTCCTGGCTTGGGGTCTGCTCATTGATCAAAGCGCCCGAGTGGGTAGAAAGGAACACATGTGGATTCTTTTGAAAGATGGATGGTTGTTGGCCTGAGGCTTTCTCTTGAGTTATTTTTCCTGAAAGCCAGCCAGTATTTATTCAACTAATGTATACAGAGCCCCTCATTGGTGCCAGGCTCTGGCCTAGGCACTGAGGGGGCAGGGAGTCTGGGCACAGCCATGGGGCTCTTTTCAGAGCTTACTGTCAGGGCAGGGAGACGAGACATACAGCCAGCAGCTGAAATGCTGCATGGCCTCTGATAGGTTCCTGAGAAAGCCGAGATGGGAGAGGGTGTATCCTGGAGTGGAGAGGGCTGGACCGTAGGAGTCAGACTGGCCTTGATTCTTACCTTGGTCTGGCCACCTCCTAGCTCAGAGACCTGGGTGTCCATTATCTCATCTGGAAAATGGGTATAACAATGCCTACCTCACAGATAACATGTGAAAATGCCTTGTCCAGGGTCTGCATGGAGTATCACACAGTGAATATTGATGGGGAAAGATTTGTAGAGGAGGTGGCTAGAGTCTGGAGTTGATCACCCGTGGAAAGATTCAAAGAGTCTGAAAATGTATCGGAGACCTAATTCTTTAAAACCTTTCAAATGACCTAACACTGAGCTTGGTACATATCCACCTTGCAGGCCCTGAAAGGTTTTGCCCAGATTCTGCTTCGAGATGCCAGCGAAGCCTGGGTTTATTTAAACTGTGAAACAAAACAATGGGAAGTCATTCCAACGTGGCAGTTGTTCCCACCGGATAAGATTAGGACAGAAGTGCTTAGAAACCTCACTGAATCCTGATGTCACAGGCTCCTGCAAGCTTTTCTTTTTATTTTATTATACAGGCTTGGGCTGCAACTTGAAATCAAGTCCTCAGGATGAGACAAGAAGGAAAACACAGGAAGCTGTGGCCACTTGGTTTTTTAGCTGCTGAGGGCAGTGGCGCCAGGCAGGCCTGGGAGGGAAAGGGACCCAGGACATGGGGCTCCATGGTTGGATTTGCTCAGACATCCTTGTGAGCTGGGCCTCAGCAAGCTTGTTCAAGTGCAGCCCCTCTACTCAGTTTGTCCCATCTCGCTTCAGGTCTTTCCCAGTCCTTGGGTGGGAGGGTGAGCAAGCAGTTTAGTCTCTCTGAACCTCAGTTTTTCCATCCATAAACAGGGATAACAGTACCATCTCCCATAGGATGTTCGTGAGATTTAAATGAGATAATGCATGTAAATGGTCTAACATGGAGACTGACTCATGTGAAGGGTTGACAACAGTTATTATAACTTTGTTTTCATCATTTCAAATCTCATCATTCTGTTACAAATTGTCCTACTCCAAACTCTTAGTTCTGTTATTCTGTTATTGTGTTTATTCGTTCCTCTGGGAATTAGATTAAATAGTGCATGTCTTTTTAAAGGGTGGAAGTTGAATTCTTGCCACTTTTCAGTTTAGGGGTTGGAGTGATTTGTGCTTCCAAGGAGACCTCAGCAGAGAAGGGACTCCAGGAAGTCATCCAGTGCAGCTCTTTGCAGAGTTTATGTGCCCATGAGTCACCTGGGGAGATGCAGGTTCTGACGCAGTAGGTCTCAGGTGGGTTCTGAGCTTCCACATTTTGCATCAACTCCCTGGTGATGCGATGAGGCTGGTCCAGGGGCCACACTTTGATCAGCAAGGCTCTAGGCTATCTGTCTAGTCTTAGGACTGCATTTAAGGAAGGAAGAAACCTTATGTTTTAAATGTAATCCCCATATTGTTTGATTTCTTAGAAGAATGTATTATTTTTGTTTAAAAATGAAAAAAATCTAAGAAGTATTTTTAAAGCCTAAATTGAGGCAGCATGCTGTAATGGTAAAGGGAAAAGATAGGACATCAGTAAAAACTGGACTTTGATTCCAGATTTTCTATTTTTTTAGCTGTGTGACATTAAGAAAATCACTTGGCCTCTCTGGCCTAAATTTTATTATTTACAAAAAGAAGGGATGGTAGGAGATGAGGGGTCTTAATCCGGGGTCTGTGGATAGAATTCAGGGGATTCATTTTCATGTTCCTTCCCCCCAACTCCCCACACCCCCACATACACACTAACTTCTAGTGAAATTTATCATTACTTTCCATTATGTAGGCAATAAGCTGTGGACTCTTAGAGTATCTGTGACACTATAACAAGAGAAACACAGCTACTTATATATCGCCTTACAGCTGTAGCCGTTCTGAAATATTTTGAAGATTTAACATATTTTGAAATATTATTTTGAAACATCACTCTCACTTATCAGTACTTCAAAATTGTAGAAGATAGTAGACCTGCTGCCCAATCTTGCTATTTAATGTCCTGATAAAAAAGCATATATAGTACTGTATCACAAGTTTATTTTTTAAATATTTTGATAAATTGTCTTTCACTATAATTGGTTTCTTCTGTAATCCTACACATTTAATGTTATGCAATTAAAAGCATTATTCTGAGAAGAGGCCATGGGCTTCAATGGTCTGCAAACCGGGTTCGTGGCATGCACACAAAAAGCTTCAATTCCCCAGACCAGATGGTTTCACAGGTCCCTTCCTACTTTTAGAATGTTCTACTCTTTTAAATCTTCCCAATCCGTAGGGAGGATAACATTTGTGTCCAGACAGTCTGAATTTTCTGTTAACTCATTGTCGTCTGGATTACTCAGAAATGTGGTCCTTTTCTCCTTGGATTTCAGACAGCCACAGGCTCAGTGATATCTCCTGCCAGGACCGCGTCTGTTATCCATGTGTGAGGTAGCCCTGCCCACCCATGGCTGGAGTGGCCTTTGGGCGGCCCTGGCCTGCAGTGAGGTGGGACCGATGGGCGTGGTCCGCGCTGCCCTCTGTGCCTTTGTGTAGTAGGCATCCTCCCCCCCTGCCACGCCGTGCCTAGCATGGCAATTTTCTCAATGACCTCCAAATTTTTCTTGGCTCTCACCTTATGTTCCTTGGTCTGGTTGTGTTTCTATTAATTATGTTCCATTCTGGAAATAGCCAGTTCTGTGTGAAAAGCAAGTGGTGTTGCAAGAAGATGGAAGTGAGGACGTTGGACATCAGCTCTGCTTTGAAGGGTTGTGGCAGACGTGGCTGCTGGACCAGGTCTCCAGAGAGTGCCCGCTGGAGGGCAGGAGGTCGTGGTTACCTGCCAGGTTGCAAATAGCCTCCAATGTCAGGACCAAGGCAGCAGGCCACAGAGCAGACCGGTCAGCCACCTGTGGGTTTTTTGTTTGTGTTTTAATTATTATTTTTTATTTTTTAAAAGATTTTATTGGGAAATTGGCAAAGGGGAACAGTGTTGGGGAGTTGGGGAAGGGGAACAGCCAAGTTGTTGTCCTTCAGTCATAGTTGTGGAGGGCGCAGCTAGCTCAGCTCCAAGTCCAGTCGCCATCCAGCCGCCCTTTGGCAGCTTGCCGCCGCTCAGCTCAGAGTGCTGTGTTCAATCTTTTGTTTGCGGGTGGGGCATAGCCCACCATCCCATGTGGGAGTCCAACCGGCAACCTTGTCATTAGGAGCATGTGCTCTCATCAGCTGAGCCATCCTGCCACCTGTTGGCAGCTCAGTGGCAGCTCAGCTCAAGTGCAGCTCACTGGCCTATTTGGGAATTGAACCCGCGACCCTGAGCTCGTGCTCTTAACCAACTGAGCCACTCAGCTGGCCCCTATCTGTGTTTTAATTTAGTGGAAGATGCACGATAATGGTGCTTCTCAAAGAGGCATGATAGTTCCAAATGTGTTGAAATAGAGAAAGGGGACTGTACCTTCTCTTTTGTCATCAAAGCTAGCAGATTTCCTTCCCAACATTCTTTTGGTGGAACTGGTGACCTCTAGCCCAGAACCGCTCCTCTAGGTTCCGTACCTCCATTGGCAGCGTCTGTAGCTATTCCCGTGGTTCTTACCTGCTCTGTGAATGGTGTCCGCAAGGCACCTGAGGCCCTGCCCCCACCCAGTGTTTCGGGAGCTCTTTTGTTATCAGGAATGGACTAAATGAAATAAAGAAGTAAAAACTACCATGTGAATGCCAAGTATTAGTATTATGGAAAGTATGTGCCTGAGTACAATAAAACGAACGCAATCAATTAGGAATCATATCTAATGTTGCCGACAATAGCCTCATGTAAATATCATCTGATAGGCCCAAGTGATAATACCTGCTGTTAGGGAAAGAAAGGGGATCTTTATATTCTCAAAGGATCTGGAGGGAGTCGTTGTCAGGCCAGGGAGTGGTGGGAGATAGTATGATGCCGTCCATGGGAAGAGCATAGGCTGGCTTCCGATTCAGACATAGTGGGGTTCGAATCCCATCCTTGCACAGTTCTCCTGACTTTGGACATTAAATCCTTGGCATGTCCCATCTACTAGATGGTACTCTAGTGCTCACCTGTGCGGTTCTGAGCCTGGGTGTCTGATAGTCAGGTCTACATTCCCTCAGCAATTGCTGCTGTCACCCCAACTTTCTGTTGAGACAGCCATTTATTAGTTCCTCATCTACCGACCTCTGCCTAGTCACAGGTCAAAGAGTGGCAGGTGCTACTGGCTGCTTATCCCAGGGGCAGGTTTGGGAAGGGAAAATCAGAGGAACTGCCTTTTAGTTTGTGACCACAAGCTGACACTTTGACCACACTCAGCCAGAGGCTGCCGCTGAGCCTTTTTCTGGGGCTCTCTCAGCTTTGGGAGTGCCGAGGAGTGACAAGGGTACATTTGTTCTTTCCTTCCTTTGGCCACATGGACACAGGGACACATAGACAGACAAAAAGACAAGATTCCAGACCATGCTGGCCCAGCAGGCTGTGATGGGAGGTGCTGGTGGGTTGGGCTGATCCTTCATCAGAGAGACCCCAAGTCAGTTGATGTCCCCCAGGAGACCAGCTAGTCTTCTACTTGGAGGCAGAAATGCCACAACTTCCTGACAGCCCCCAGGTGTGTGACAGAGGGCAGGCAGGTGCCCTGTGCTCTCATCAGAGCATGGGTGTGGGAGTTGGGCAGTAGGCACAGGGCTCCTTGGGTGCAAGTACTGCACTAGTGTCCACGATTTATCCACAGCATCTGGTAATGGGAACTCTCAAGTGATTGTGAACTGAATGAATGAATAAATGAGTGAACGGAAGTAGAGTGTGGGCCCTGTTAAACCTTCACTCGTTTCCACACTCAGTCTCATCACTCACTCAAAGAACCCCCTATCAGCCCCTACTGTGCTGGGTGCCGAGAGAGGACCAAGATAGCCAAGAGTCTCCTTGTTCCTTGAGCACCCTGTGGGTTGGGACCATGGTCACCGTGTATGCCCACACCCAGCTTGGGTCCTCACACCACTGGGACTCAGTGAGTGTTAAACTGAATTGAACTTACACTGTAGCTGAGAGGCTGATGGGAAAAGGTGCCTGTGAAGAACGTTCCAGTCAGATTAACTTTACAGAGACCTACCTCCACTGCCCTTTCCCCTTTGGGATGTAGCAAAGGGGAGTCTGTGGTGGGCTGTGCTCTTCCCACCTTGAAGCCAGGGCTTCATTTCCCTGCCATGGGAGGGACTGGTTCCCAAGGATTTACCTCCAGCCAGGGCCAGCTCCTCGCACAACTCCAGAGGGCGCTATTCAATTGTATGAGATGCTTTGGCACCCTTTGGAGCCCAGCAGCTGGACTGAGGCTCCTATTTATCTTGGAAACAGAGAGACATACTTGGGGAAGGGTCCACAGGCCATCTCCTTGGGGGCTGGCAGGAAAAGGACATTCACAGGATTCCTTCTCTCCAGAGGGCCTCAGACAGCAGACTGGATGTCAAGGACTGACCTCCCATTCCCCTCTGGCTTGTCGGAGCTGGGCCAGAGGGGAGATGGGGACAGCCAGCACTGGGCCCTGCCCCAGGCAGCCAGCCTCCACAGACTCCAGGGGATGCGGGCGGGTCGGGGCTGGAGAAGCAGGGAGGCTTGGGGGACTTGTCAGTGCCGTTTGAATTTCCTTCACTAAAACATTCGCAGAAACCCAGCCAGAGTTGATTTATGAGCTCCACATATTTCGCAGGTCTTAACACATCCCCCAGGAATCAATGAGGTCAGACAGAACAGACTTTGCATCCGGAACCAGTATGAAATTGGCATCTTCAATCGTTCCCATGGGAATAGGGATAATAACTGGAGGGAGAGTATATGAAACAATGCAAAGGCACACACAAGACCTGACTCTGCCTTATTTCTATTGGGGAGATAGACGAGCCATCTGTTTTCTGCATCTAAACTGGGTGAGGGGTGGCCATCTCTGCCTGGGCCACTGGGACCAAGTGAAGCATGATGGGACAGGGCCGTTAGGGCACGCGATGAACTCAGAGCGACCTTAGCAGTGACCAGTGTCCTGTACGATGTCCTCTGGCACACGCTCCATAACTGTGATAAATAGACATTTGTGATTATTTATTTAACATCTCTCTATCCAGCAGGAACTTTCTGTCTTGCTCACCATTGTATTTTAAGTGCCTGATAGATATTTGTTGAACAATATTTGTTGAACAGTAAAGCTATGCGTGATCAATTGGATGTATAGGATTCAAATGAGCAAGAGAAATTGATTATGTGTCTCAGTTGTCTAAATCAGTTAATTTATTATCATTAATGGATTTTATTCCTTCATTTGTCATTTGTGTACTGGGGTCTGGGTTGTGCACACAAAGATAAATCAGGCATTGTTACTGCGCTGGGGAGTTCACGCGCTCTTGTCAGGAGAGGGACAGTGGGGAATAGAGAACCCAATGCGGACATAGTTAGCCCAGTGTAATGGGGCAGCAACAGAAGGTGGCACGAGGCTCTGGGTTGGCACTGGCTGGAGTGGTCACAGGAAACTTCCATAAAGACAGGTGTTGCACATCTGTGCATCCATTTGATTAAACAGATATTCACTGAGCACATCTCTGTGTCAGATACTGCCAAGTGCTGGAAGAGGATCTAAAGATGAATCACACTCAGTCGCTGCCCTCAGGATCTTGCAGCTGAGCGGATGTGAGTGGGATTTGGGGAGGGGTGGATGTACATAATTCAGCAGTCTTAACATGAGCCAGAGTGTGAGAAGTGGCAAGAGTAGTATTGCCAGGTGCTGTAGGAGTGCCCACAAGGATAGGGATTCTGCTCTGGGAATGGGTGCGATGGCCTGGATGTGAATCTTTGGAGGGCAGAGTAGGATTTCTGTGTGGGAGATGGGGAAGGGCTTGCTGGGTCAAGGGAAGAGCATCGACAGAGACACAGAGGCACGAAGTTTCATGGTGTGTTGAGGAATACTGGAGAGGGCCAGCCTCAGTCTTGAGCCCAGTGGTCACCTGCCCTTTCATGATACCCAGCATGTGGTGGCAGCGCTGCTGTGGATTGGGGGTGAGGCAGGCATAAAGTGGGAGATAACACTGAGAAACTTGGCAGGAACTAAACTGTGGGGCCTTGAATATTGTGCCGGTGGCTTGGTGTTTATTCTGTGAACACTGTTTTTTTTTTTTGGGTGGTAGTGGTGTGTTGACATCTGTTTGGAGAAGATTCCTGGTTTAGGGACCCAGTGGACTGGGGTCTTGGTCTAATCTTAGCACTACAACAAGCTCAGTGGGTGGTTGTAGCTCCAGTCGCTTCTCTTTCTGGGCTCCATGTTCTTATCTATGCAAGAGGGGCTAGGCTACCATCTCTAAGGCTCCTCCCAGCCCTGACCACTCAGGATGTGAAAATGCTTATGACAACTAGGTGAAGAGCTTCTGCAGGCAGGTAGATTCTGGAGATAATGTCTTTTCATCTGAGGCAGTACTTTTTTTATTTTTTTAAAAAAGTATTTTATTGGGGATAAAAAAAGATTTCATTGGGGAATTGGAGGAGGGGAACAGACAAGTTGCTGTCCTTTTGCTCTTCAGTCTAGTTGTGGAGGAAGTCGCTTTACTGGCCCATGTTGGTTTTATCATTGTGCTCTTCCCGGATGAGACAGTTGCTTGCCAGCCATTGGATGGCTGCTCACAGTGGCTCACGGCAGCTCATGAAAGTGCATGCCAGGGGCCGGCCAGCCCCACTGCAGCATATGCCGTTGCCAGCGACTCACAGCAGCCCAGCTCCAGGTCGAGCTGTTGTTCACCGTCTTAGCTGTAGAGGGCATAGCGTCACTGTCCCCAGTGTGGGATCCTAACCAGGGCCCTGCTGCTCAGAGCTGGCGCAACAAGCCAACTCTTAACAAACGTGCCACTCGGCCAGCCCCCTGAGGCAGTACTTTTGCATCTCATTTAATTCTGGGGGCTAATGACTGAGCCACCTCGTAAAGATATCACTTCCATGTTCTCCGAGTTTTGGTTGGAGCCTTCCTTTAAGCTTGAGGCAGAGATGATTCCTTTTCTGAGTCTCTTTAGGAAAGGGGCATCAGTGAAGGGCTGTGACGATGATGATAACACATAACCTGGTTCCATGAGAAATCTGGCATTGCCTTTATAACACCTGGGGAAACTTTGCAAGCAGCTGGAGTAAGACACAGACTCCTTATGAAACCAAGAACCTCTTAGAGTGAGTGGCAGGGTGGAAATGTATGAGTTGCACTCTCAGGCCTTTTTGGAAAATGCCCCTTTCTGGAAAATGACCCTTTCAAAGGATCATCTCAATCTCATTCAGCAACAGAGAACAGATGTTGGCTAGGGTCCAGGTTGTGCCGGCCTGTGGTCTATTGGCTTCTCACTGTGGAAGGCTGGACTCTGGTTACATCCTTAATCTACTTCCTTAATTGTAATAATTCCCGCTTAACACTGCTTCTTGCTTTCCCCAATGTGTACACATCCACTAACTCACCAAATTCTCCAACGGCCCAGTAGGCAGGCTCAATATTGATTTCCCCATTTTCGAGAATACTTGGAAAGGCTCCGTGACTGTCCCAGCACCCCACAGTTCATCCACAGGAGAGTCTAAGCTTGCTAACTTTCAGGCTCTGCCCTTCCTGTAAGATGTCCCAGATGTCTTTTCTGTTCACAGGCTACACTGGCCCCCTTTGTCTTCCTCAACAGGCTCTTCCCTACCTCAGGGCCTTGGCACTTGCTGTTCTCTCTGGAACTCTCTTCTGGCTTTTCACATTGCTGGACTCATTCCCCTCTTTCAGGCTTCAGCTCAGTTTAACTGTCACCTTCTTAAAGAGTCCGTCTGTGACTTCCCTGTCCAAAGTAAACCTGCAGTCACTCTTCACCACAGCACTTACCATTATTATATCTCACAAACCCGAGCATGCGTAAAATCATCTGGAGGACTTAAAATACAGGTTGATGGATCCCACCCCCAGGTGTTGATTAGTAGATTTGGGGTGGGGCCTGGATTTCCAAGGGATGCTAATGCTTCTGGTCTGAGGACCACACTTTGAGAAGCACTGAGCGATAACTGTCTTTTTTTTTGTTTTGAGGGCAGTGTCACTGGCCCTCATATGTGGGACCCAAACTGGGGCCACTGGCTTCTGAAGCCAGCGCTTAACCACCGCGCCACTCGGCCGGTCCAGATAACTGTCTTTTAATTAATAATTAATGTTGAGGTATAATTGACATGAACATTATATTAGTATCAGGTGTACAGCATAACTATTTGATATTTGTGTATATTTCATGACCACAGTAACTCTAGTTAATATCCATCACCACACATAGTGAGAGAATTTTTTTCTTGCGATGAGAACTTTTAAGATTTACTCTATTAGCGGCTTTC
Source organism: Aselliscus stoliczkanus (assembly GCA_033961575.1). Classification (NCBI taxonomy): domain Eukaryota; kingdom Metazoa; phylum Chordata; class Mammalia; order Chiroptera; family Hipposideridae; genus Aselliscus; species Aselliscus stoliczkanus. Next base: position 151,110,278 of record CM066732.1, on the reverse strand, counting down.
ACATATGCAATGCGTTCCTCTTAACTATAGTCACCATGCTACACATTACATCCCCAGGACTTATTTATTTTATAATTGGAAGTTTGCACCTTTTGAATCCTTTCACCCATTTTGCGAACCCTGACCCCCCCACCTCCGGCAACCACTAAGCTGTTCTCTGAATCTATGAGCTCTTTTTTGTTTTTAATTCCACATGTAAGTGAGATCACATGATATATGTCTTTCTCCTTCTGACTTATTTCATTTAGCATAGTGCTCTCAAGTTCCATCCATTTTGGTGCAAATGGCAACATTTCCTTCTTTTTTTATGACTGAATAATATTCCATTGTATGTATAACCACATTTTCTTTATTTGTTCATTCACCAATGGACACTTAGGTTGTTTCCATATCTTGGCTGTATTTATTCATTGATTGTCCATCTCTTACCTTGTTTCTGTTGTATTCCTAGTGCCTGGCTGTCACTGGTGCTTGATAAGTGTTTGTGAAATGAGTGTTGACTGAAGACTCAGTTGGGACTCCTTGCTTTATGACGATCCCACATGTAAGGAGGGGAAGAAGGCCAAACGTTGACAGAAACCCTGGGAGTTATTTGGTCTGATCTCTTCTCCTATTATCTTTTTCTCTAACTTTTCCCACTTGAGCTTTTTCTGAGGGTCATTAGTAATTTTGTGTATACATAGCATGCATGATTTTCATAAAATCCCAGGTGAATGAATTGGATTGTCTGGGTTCAAGGAGGGTTGTCCGAAATCCAACCAAGCTACAGCACGTCTGGCCAAGTGTGGAGCCCGGAGTCTGCCACCTCTCCATGCTGTGTTTTAACCTTGACACTCAACTCACCTGTCAGCAGGTGAGGAAGAGCCCACATAGTCTCACTCTTCTCCCTTGGGACAGATGACAGCAGAGCTAGCTGTGATAGGGGGTGAGGGAGCCTGTAGCCCAGGGTTTTCCTCTGTGATGGGCAGATTGGCACCTTGATCTTGGGCTTGTCAGCACCACGTTCTAATAAACTGTGTGACCCAGCCCAGCTGCCACAATTGTAAACCTCTTGGAAACTTTCCAGGTAAGTGAATTAAAATTTTAGGATTGGCTTGCACAGAACACGTCTCATAATTCCCAAAGTGGTACTTTCAGAACTCTCAAGTGTCTGAGGCTTCTTCCTATACTTTGGTTTCATAAGAACAAAGTTGAGATTTTGCCAGACTGGAATTGGGTTTTTACTGCAAACTTTTATCTTCCCTGGCAAGGGGGAGTTAGAGATAAAAATTATAAAAATTGAGGTGATTATAGATCCCCCAGAGCTATTACTGTGGCCAAGGAGTGCTAAGAGTGGGCTTGGGCTGAGCTGGCCAGCACTTCATTCTCCAACTGGGGGGCCGGGTCCCCTCGAGGACCCACAGGAAATTGTGTGTGTGTGTGTGTGTGTGTGTGTGTGTGTGTGTGTGTAGGGTGCAGCACCAACTCCTTTGGAGACCGCTTGACTAAGTATCACAGAAGCAACTAATTCTGCCCAAGAGGGTCAAGGAAGCAACACAGAGACGGGACATTTACAGTTTAGTTGGGAAATCTGGAGACCAGGATGAGATGCGAGTTGCCCAAGGTCACCGGGGGAGGTCATCTGCAGAGCTGGAATCCAGCCCAAAGTCTCTGGATTCCTAATCCCAAGAAAAGAGACTGGATTCGGAAGCCAAATGACCTTGGGCAAGTCACTGCTTACCTGTGGGCTTCACTGAGGAAGGCGGTCTGTAAGATTAGATAGTCATTTGTTGTAAGGTACTGAGGACACAAATGAACAGTGCAGGATCTCAGCTTGACAGTTTTGGGATCTCTGATTCTGTTGCCTGTGTTCATTTTTATATTCTAAGCAGTTTGGCCAGGCTAAGGTGATTAAACAGAACTGCCTTTTTAAAGTGGGCTCATGGTGTAGGCCTCAGATCCTTGAACTAGAGTCTGGTTTCACAAGAATTCTCCCCCAACCCAGCTACATGGAAATGCCAAGCTTAGTCTCTCTGTAAATTATAGAGAACTGGTCTTTCCACATTCGAGCTCCATAATGAGTTGTGTACATGGAATAACTGTGACTGCTACCGTTATCTCCTTCTGAAGATGAAAAAAGCGAGGCAGACATGCCACAAAAGGGTTAATAAAAATACAAAGTGATTAAGACCACAAGGAGATAGTGCAACTTGGCTTTTAGCTCTGATGAGAAAGGAAGGCTTGCCAGGGTTGCATTCCAGTGCAGCCTACTGACCATGAAGAAGAGTGTGTGGGGTTCTAGAACCAGGTGAGTGAGCCACACGCACACTGACAGGGTCTTGTCTACAAGAGCCCTGAGACCAGATGGACGGAGGAAGGTGAGGCTGCCCACTTCCCTCTGGAAGGTCGGGTGGCAGTCTCCAGTGTGGGAAGTGCCAGGAGAGCACACAGAATGTATGAGTCTACATGGGCTGCCATAACAAGCATCGCAGCTGGGGCGGGGGTAAGCAACAGGCATTGATTTTCTCACAGTTCTGGAGGCTAGAAGCCTGAAATCAAGATCTCAGTAGAGTTGGATCCTTCTGAGGGCCTCCAGGGAGGGATCTGTTCCAGGTTTCTCTCCTTGGCTTATAGGAGTCTGTCTTCACATTGTCTTCCCTCTAAGTGTGTCTCTATATCCAAATTTCTTTGTCTTATGAGGAAACTAGTCATATTGGATTAAGAGCTACCCTCATTTTAACTTAATTACCTTTTTAAAGGTATCTAACTACATATCTCCAAATACAGTCACATTCTGAGGCACTAGGGTTTGGGACTTCAACATACAAATTTGGAGGGACAAAATTTGATGTAAACATATGAATTTGGGGGAGACACAGTTCAGTCCATAACACAGGATACAGCCCTGTTCCTCCAAGGCTGTATCCATCACGGGGAATGCCATTCTTTTTTCTTAACCTTAATGACCCAGCCTATATGCAATTTCTCCTCAAAGACTTTCTTAGATCTTTATTGTCCCATCTGAAGCCCATTGGAATTCCCTCCACACCCTACCCTGAGTCCCCAAACACTTAGCATGTTTTTATATTGGGGGCATTTATCATCGTCTACCTGAAACTACATGAGAAGTGTGCCTGTGCGCCTGAGGTATTACAGCCTCATGTCTTGGTTATCTGTATTTCTCTCCTATTACTTACCTCCTTGTCATGCACACAGAGCGAGTTTGATAATGTTTGTTGGCTTGTGGATGGGTCAGCTGTCCAAGAAAGTTGGGTAATCAGTGCCGGAGAAACAGGAAGATGCTGCTAAGAAAACAGCAACAGTAACATGCCTTTCCTTAACATTCTTTGCACTCATCAGTGACAAAGTCGAGCTCCTGGATTTATAAAGCAAAGAAGCTCTTTCCACCCATCTATCCTTGTTTGACCACGATGGGTCAACAGAAAAATCTGCAGACCGGGGGCTCAGCATTCTTCAACCCCCAGAGTTCAAAGAGAAGGACTCCTTTGGCTAGTCTTGAAGAAACTCTTCAATCATTTCTGGAACAATGGCATTCTTTTGGCTCAACTCAATGGCTACCCCTCCCTCCACCCCCAGTCCGGTGACCTTCTGCCCCTTTGTTTCTTGGCTGGAAGTCTGGGTCTGCTGTAGAGAGCAAAGGCAGTTTCAGCAGAGTGTGGGGTCCTTCCCACGAATCCAGAGCCACACACCCCAGAAAGCCTGACGGTGCAGAAACAGCTGGGTTTTGGCAGACAGATTTTGAAAAACAATGCTAATAATTTAAAAGCAGTTTGTTCCAGAGTGGCGTATGGAGGATGAAGAATGGACTGTCATATATGGCCAGTCCCCCATCTTGTTAAAAGAAGGCTCATTGGAGGATTTGCCCTGAAACAGGTTCCCTCACCTTTCACTTTCCCTTCCCCTAGTAAAGCTTCTCAGCTGGCACCTGGGAGAGAGGTGTGCCTGAGATTGGTCATCAACTGGGAAGAGCTCTTAGGATGGTTGGCAAGGGCTTGGGATGCCTGAGTTCTTGGACCCATCACCTTTGCTTTCTCCATTGTGCCTTACCACACTTCTGGAATTTTCTATAAATGCCTCGATGTGGAAAAGGTTGGGAAGGATTCCTTTGGACTGATGTATTCTGCAGAGATTTCTAGGAACACAGAGCAGGTGTCTCAATATTTACCTTTTAAAATGAAACACATTCACTTATTACTTTTGGTACTCTGGCTTTTGACAAAGTGAATGCCCCCATCAGGACTCCGTGGTTCAACAGACCTGTAGGGCAGTTTGATTACACTCGGTGTATTAATCATCAGGACTCTTTTGGTTGCAAGTTACAGGGATCCAGCTCAAAGTAGCTTAAGCAAAACAAACAAACAAATAAAACACAAGAACAATAACAACAACAAACTATGTGCCCATATAGTTTATTTTTTCATAACTGAAAAGTCCACTAGTAGAATTCACCTCAGACATGGCCAGATCCAAGGACTTAAGTGGGTATCATTGGGACTTGGTTTTTTTGTCTCTTTGTCTCCTTCTTTATTCTCATGGCACACTCTCTCCAACAGTGGCCTCTGGCAGCTTCTGGCTTTTCTTTGACCCGTTTAGCAACCCAGAGAGAACGCCTCAGTCCGTAGGGCTCCAGCAAAAGGATGTGTTTGGGTCACATGCCCATTCCTGAGGTCATGACTGTAACTGGCAACATGACTTACCAAGCTTACATCACAGGTTCAGCCCTGAAGCCAGTAGTGGGTCTAAAGCTACCTGGGCACATGTACTAAAAGTGTGGGGAAAGGTGGTTCCTCAAAGGAAAATTGGGGTGCTGGTACCAGATGTTTAGACGCTGAGTGGACAAGAGCTATACATGAGGTCCCAGCTTCCATATGGAAAGAGAAGAAACAGGAGGACCATAACTTTGTTCTGAGCCAACAGTGACAGATAAAGGGTGTGCTCACCTGCGGATTCAGCGTACATTCTATCTGCACCCTTCCTGAAACTGGGGGATAATCACCAGAAAGAATGAAGGGGCCTGCAGCCGTCATCTATGCTATCCACCTGTCCTCAGATATCCAGGTACCCACACTGCACCTCAAAGACAACTAACTCTCCCTTTCGTTACAAATTGTTGGGGAGATAATAATATGAATTCTCTTTATAAAAATACCAAGCTGGTTCAATGCTTTGAGTCAAGAAGAAATGCTTAGTGGCTTGTTTGAATCTTTCGTGCTGCTGTCTTTTTCATCCTGCCCTTAGGAGAAACAAAGTACAAAAAACAAAGAATGACAGATTATTATCATATAAACTACCATCATCATCATCATCATCATCATCATCCCACATCAAAGCATCTGTGTCTTTCTGATCCCATTTAATTTAATTTAATTTATTTATTTATTTATTTATTTATTTATTTATTTATTTATTTATAAAAAGATTTTATTGGGGAATTGAGAGAGGGGAACAGTGTTGGGGAATTGGGGAAGGGGACCGGCCAAGTTGTTGTTCTTCAATCTTCGTTGTGGTGGACGCCAGTTGCCATCTGGCTTCCTGTTGGCAATTCATAGCCTCTAAGCTCAAGGTGCTGTGTTCAATTTTAGTTGCGGGTGGGCGTAGCCACAATCCCATGCAGGAGTCGCACCAGCAGCCTTATTGTTAAGAGTGCATGCCCTATCCACTGGGCCATACGGGCAGCAGCTCAACTCAAGGTGCTGAGTTCAGTCTTAGTTGAGGGCAGGCATAGCCCACCATCCAACAGGCAATCTTGTTGTTACACCAGCTGAGCCATCCTGCCACCTGTTGGCAGCTCAGCAACAGCTCAGCTCAGGTGCAGCATTCTCTGGTCCATGTGGGAATCCAACTGGCGGCCAATCTAAGTAATTGTAAAATATTTTTTTCTCATATTTTTAATTGGATTTCCCAGATTATTAATGAAGTTAATAATCTTTTAGTATATTTATTGGTCATTTGTGTTTCCTCTTTTGTGACATACTCTGATCATCATTTTTGCCCATTTTTCTTAGATTTTCTTTTTTTTTAAAATACATTTGTGATTTGTATGAATTCTCTCAATATCTAAATACTAATCCTTTTTCAGTTGTATGGGTTGTGAATATCTTCTCCCTGTTTGTGGCTCATCTTTTTGGTGTTTTTTGAGTAACAGACATTCCCAATTAATGTAGTTGAATTTATTAATCTTTTCTTTTGTAGTTAGTGTTTTTGTGGGGACTTATTTGAGAAATCCTTCCCTACTCTAAGATCATAAATGTGTTTTCTTATACTGTCTTTTAAAAGTTTGAAGACTTTGACTTTCACATACAAATCTTTAATCTATTTGGAAATTTATTTGTGTTTATGGTGAGCATAGATCCACTTACACTTTTCTCTGTGTGGACAATCGGCTGTTACCCCATTACTTTTTATTGCATAGTCTCTGCTCTCCCGATGGCTCTATGACGCCCCATGGCTTACCTATCAAGTGTCCACTCCTGTATTGTAGCTTCTGTTTTCTATTCTTTCCCATTATGAATTTGTGCACCAGTGCCACTCAGTGTTAATTATTATAGCTTTATTATAAGTCTTATTAACTAAACCATGTTCCTTTACTTTCTTCTTCAGGAGTGTCTTGGCTATTCTTGGGCCAAGTGCCTTAAAAAAAAACCCAAAGAGACCCTGTTGAGGTTTTGGTTGTAATTCATTGAATCTTTAGATAAATTTGAAGAGAACTGACATCTTCATTTTATTGAGTCTATATCCTTGAACATGAAATCTCTTCCTTTTTTTTTTTAATTTTATTGTAATTAGCTTTAGGTGTACAACACAGTGCAATAGTTATACTTTTTACCCCTCAAAGTGACAACCCCCCTCCCCCAATTTTCCCAAATCTCTTCCTTTTTTAAGGTCTTTTAAAAGTATATTTCAGAAAGATTTTATAATTTTCTCTAAACATGTCTTGTGATCTTTGTCTAGATTCATTCCTAGGAAATTAATTTTTTGTTGCTATAAGAATAACATCTTTAAAAGTTTTTTGTATTCTTTTTTGGTTGCCATTGTCAAAAATAAATGCAATTTATTTTTGAATATTGATCTTATATCCAGATGGCTTGTGAAATTTATTGTTTGCAATACTTCATCTATAGAATCTTTTGAGTTATTCTGACAATCACACTATTTGTAAACAGTGAGAGTTTTGTTTCTTCTCTAATTTTTTTTTTTTTTTTTGAGAGCAGTGTCACTGGCCCTCATATGTGTGACCCAAACCAGGGCCGCCGGCTTCCCAAGCCAGTGCTTAACCACTGTGCCACTTGGCTGGCCCTCTTCTCTAATTTTTATACCTTTTATTTATTTTTCATGTCTTACTGCACTGGCTCTTAGGTATAGAATAACATTGAATATAGATGGTGACAGTAAGCATCCTTGTCTTTTTCCTGATGGTAAAAGGGCTCAATCATGTTTCTTCATTAAGAATGAGTTTTGCTGAGTTTTCTCTTTAAAATCATTAATGACTGTTGACTTTCATCAAATGCTTTTTCTACAACTATTGAGATAAATATATGCTTAAAAAATCTGTCTCTGTGGGGTATAACACTAATAGATTTTCTTATTAAACCACCTTTCATTAATTCCTAGGATAAGTAACTTAGTCATGATATAATATAATTTGTTTAAAATATACTGCTGGATTTGTTTGGTTAACACTTTGTTTAGGATTTTTTTTCATCAATGTCTATATATTAAAATGGACTGTCACATTCTTTTTAAAAAACTACTCCTGCTGCGTTTGGTATCAACATATTAGCTCGATAGAGGGAAATAGTCTTCCTTTCCTATTCTCTGGAAGGCTAGAATGAACCCATTCATGGAAAGTTTATTGGAATTTGTCTATAGGATCATCGAGGTTTGTTTTTTTTTGTGTGTGTGTATGTGTGGGAAGATTTTTAGCTACTGATATAATTTCTTTAATATTTATGAGACTGTTTTGACTTTTTACTCCTCAAATTGGTTTTGCAAAGTTATGTTTTTCTAGAAATTGGTCCATTTAAGTTTTCAGATTAATTTACATGAACTTTTTCCTAGCATTCTTTGTATTATCTTTTAAATCTCTGCAGAATTTATGGTTCTGTTGCTATTCTCATTTCTAATATTGTTATGCTAATGCTTTCTTTAAAAATGCTAAAATCATATCCATTTTATTAGCCATTTTTAAAGAACCAACTTTTGGTTTTGTTGATCTCCATTTTTGTTTGTTTGTTTGTTTGTTTTACTTTTTATTTCATTAATTTCTGCTCTTCTGTTCTTCATTATCTTTTCTATTTTTTTTTTTTTTGCATTTTTTTTTGCTTATTTCCTAATTTCTTAAGCTGAGTACTTAGCTCATTAATTTTAAAGCTTTCTTCTTTCCTAATATTAGCAGTTAAGACCAGATATTTCTGTGCTACAAGTTTGGATATGTAGTATATTCATTGTCATTAAGTTCTAAGAATTTTCTGATTTATTGTGATTACTTGTTATGGTCCATGATTTATTTAGTGATGAGTTTTAAAATTTTACACATTTATGGAGGTTTATCTTTCTATTATTGATTTCTATTTAATTGCATTATCGTCAGGAACTATGATCTGCGTGATATCTGATTCTGTGAAATGTGTTTGGAACGTGATTTGTTCACTTTGGTATCCAGGGCACCTTGCATAATGCCAAAAATGTAGAAGTTATTTGATAACTGTTTGCTGATCTAATGAATGACAGATGAATGAATGTCTAGTGACCAGGCATTAGAGGAATTGTCTCTTTCTGCTCAGCCAAGTTGTCCAATCCTGCCAGCTACATCATATTCCAAAATAGCCTTGCAAATGAGCGTGAGTAATGTAATGGTCCTCCAAAATTGTCTTCTATTCTGCTCACCCCTTTCCTTCTTTGGCCTGGGAAGCAGACACTGAGTAGGTGGGTGAGAGGCTGCTTGCAAAACAGGTGGGAATGTGAGACCAACAGACCCAATCTTAGATGGAATAGAATTAAATCATTCTTTCCATTTATTTCTTCTGTGACCTGGAGAAAAATATTTCTTCTCTAATAGTGATAGTCTCTCAAAATACGTATAAGGTAGCATTTCCTCTAAAGGAAGTTCTTATTGAATCCCTGAAAGTAATCAGTGTGATGCTCCCATTTAAAAAAATGGGAAAACTGACATGAACCTAGTTAGTAGGGAGGCTAGTTGAGTTCCTGATCTGTACTTTTTATACTATACACTAACCACCTCCCACTTATTTATATCACTTATAACAACAGGGTGGTAACACCTTAGACTTGCCTAAGAGAATATAAAGTTAGATAAAAACATTTGAATTCTGCTTGTAAAGGGCATGTAAAGACAAAGAATGAAAAATCCACCCATTCTACACTAGTCAATACATATTGGTTAAATGAGTAAATGAACGAATGAATGGTCCCTAATTTGACGAGTACATTTCCTCCTTTTTGCATCAACACCACATGGGCATATGAAGGAGAAAAGAGGGATTCATTAGCTTCTCTGTCTTTTCCTAAGCCTCCAAGAATCGCCTTTTGAAGATGCCTATTAAATAGGCCTTGAAAGAGGTCCTGAGAAATATTAGAACATTCTTATTTCAGAGTAAGACTCAGGAGATGTAGCAATGTTTGTATGTTATAACAGCATTCATATAGTATAACACTGTTCAATACTGTAGCGTTGGTCATACATTATGACAATGTTTACATATTGTAATAGGCACTTGTCAAAAGGCTGACCAGACATAGCAGATAACTGAATTGTGCTCCCCAGTATTTTTTAAAGTGGCATCAGGTAAGCAGCCCTCCTCAATGAGGTCACCCTCTTACCTGAGGTTTTCTCCTTATTTTGGAATAGTCTGGTCTACAAGGCCATGTCCTCATGTTGCATGTAGAGGCAGATTGTGGGCATCTCCCAGCCATGTCTGTGTCTTTTCCTGGTCTGTCCTCCAGAGGGCCTCCTTAGCCCTGTCTAGGTAAGAGGTGTAGACAGTGAATGAGGAGGGTAGGGAACTTATCTGGAGCACAGAGGATTCAGATGCATTGACCTTTCGAGATAGAAGAGACCTCAGACCTTGTTTTTCAGAGGAGAAAATGGGCTGAGAAAGACTTGCCTGCAGCCACCATTCTGGATGAGAACCTGGCTTTCAACCCCTTCTTTTTCCTCTTCTTTTAGGGGGCAAGTTTCCCATCTTTCCCTTCCCTCTCTTCCTCTTCTTCTTCCTCCTGCTTCTTGATGTGAAGCTTAACAGTCAATCTTGACTAAAGGCCATGTCTGTTCCGGGCATGATTTGAAGGCTTTATTTATGCAGATCTTCACGAAACCCGATGAGTTATGTACTATCGCTAACTCCTTTTACAAATGAGGAAACCCAGGCTTTTAGTGGCTAAAACCAACATAAACAACAACAAAACTTGTTTAAAATCACATAGCCAAAAAAAAGTGGGTGGCAGAATTTGAAACAGGTCTGACTCCAAAGCCTGTGTTCCCACCAACCTGTGTGGTCATTGAAACGGGTTAGTAGTAGCACAAAACGCCCAGAGTTCATTCCTGCCTTCCTCCTTTCCTCCCCAGCCCTCTGCACCATCATCTTTCCTCCCCTCCATCCCCTTTCTCCCTGATTCTCTACTTAATTCCTTTGTGGAGAAGGGGGCTTCCGAGCAGTGTGGGCTGGTTGGGCAGATTACGCTCCCCAGGAGTGCAGGACACTGCTGTATGTTTCTTCACTGGGATTTTGTTTCAGATCACAGGCTGATTATGTCCCTGGGTAGCAACAATTCACAATATTTAGAATGGAATTCAATGAAGAAATATGATTTATAGATATTAACTTTTACTGTGGTAGAAACACGTAACATGAAATTTATCATCTTAATCATTTTTAAGTGTACAGTTCAGTGGTGTTAAGTACATTCACATTGTTGTGCAACCAACCTCCAGAACTTTTTCTTCATGCAAAACTGAAACTCTATACCCATTCAGCACTAACTGCCCATTCCCCTCTCCTCCCAGCCTCTGGCGTCCACCATTCTACTTGCTGTTTCTATGAGTTTGACTACTTTATATGCTTCATATAAGAGAAACCATATACAATTTTTCTTTTTGCGGCTGGCTTATTTCACTTAGCATGATGTCCTCAAGATTCTCTCATGTTGTCGCATGTGTCAGAATTTCCTTCCTTTTTAAGGCAAAATAGTATATGAGGTCTGACAAATAAGATTGCGAACTTGTTGCTAACCTTTTTTGATATCAGAAGAATTATTCATTATGAATTTGTACCAGCTGGACAGTTAACCAAGTTTATTATTTGAAAGTGCTGAAAAGGCTGCTGAAAAAGTTAGATGATCTGAACTTTTCGCCAACAATTTGTGGCTCTTGCATCATGACATCACACGGCACTGTCTGGGAGGGAGTTTTTAGCCAGTAAACAAATAACTGTATTGGAACACCCTTCCTACTCATCTGATCTGGCCCCCAATGACTTCTTTCTTTACCTGAAGATAAAGGAAATATTGAAAGGAACACATTTTGATGACATTCAGGACATCAAGGGTAATATGATGACAGTCCTGATGGCAATTCCAGAAAAAGAGTTCCAAAATTGCTTTGAAGGGTGGACTAGGCGCTGGCGTTGGTGCATAGCTTCCCAAGGGGAGTACTTTGAAGGTGACTGCAATGATATTCAGCAATGAGGTATGTAGCATTCTTTCTAGGATGAGTTCACGAACTTAATTGTCTGACCTCGTATGTATCATTTTGTTTATTCATCCATTGATGGACATGACAGAGGGTGGGTTCATGGGAGCCTAATGAAGAAAGTCTTTAAAGAAAAAGAGGGACCGGTTGACTATGCAAAGTGCTGCTGAGAAGTAGGAAAGGATGAAGACTGAACCATTGGATATGACATTGTACAGGTCACTGGTATCCTTGACGAGAAAGGATGAGAGATGGAATGAGAGATGGAAGCCTGATTGAAATGAGTTAAAGAGAGTTACAAGGTAGAGCAGCTACTGTAGATGACAACTAGGAACCTGCGGCAGAGGGGCACAGAGAGTGTGGTGGTCTCTTGGGAGGTCCATTGGACCATTTGTTTCTATTGTTTTTTTATTAGAATTTCCTCCACTACTCTTATTAATACCTATCATAAAGGCATTTATTAGGAACCCAGTTGAACAGACTCGTATGAACAGACTCTTGACCCAAATTGCTTAGGGACTACACTTTGCGGGGTTCACTTTATTGTGGCTTTTTAAAAAATATGAAAGTCAATCTATTCTGAACTGCAAAGGGTTAGGACTTCTGTGGGGGTCTCGCTGGGGAAAACAATTCCTAGAACTGAGAATCAGTACAAGTTCCCACATGTGGGAGAGGGTGACTATGTTGTATCCTTTTTCTGTGCCCTCTGTTCCCTCCTCATCGTCTCTTCTTGTTTTTCTTTCCCCCTTTCCAGTTCTTTCTGCCCCCATTCTCCACCTCTTCCTCTCCCAGCCTCCTCAGCTTGGCACATGACCCTTTTACAAATGGGCTTCCTTCCCATGTGCTCACTCACACATGTCTGCTTGTTTTAACAGCCCTTGGCTCTCTGACTCTGCTGGGCCTTGCGTGTCTTTGCGCATGACTTTCTCCCCTCCTGGCTGACTCCCATTCATTTGTATTAGGGTACAAGCTAAGCTGCTGTAACAGAGATCTTCAACACATTGGTTAAGATAAGAGAGCATTTTCTCTCTCGTCGTATAGTCCAGAAACAGATGGTTGGTAGGGTGGTTTGGCCAAACTCAATGTGTGGCTTTCACCTCTGGGTCCAAAATGGCTGCTCCTGCTCTGCCCATCACTCCTACATCCCAGCCAGCGGCAGGAGAGAAGTGCAACAGGACTACACACTTGTTCTTTTTAAAGCATGACCCAGAAGTTGTTACACATTACTTTTACTTACATCCCCCTGGCTAGAATTTAGTCTCACAGCCACATTTCACTGTAAGGGAAGCTGAAAAGCAATCATTAGTTGGGAGAATGGATATTAGAGGACAGTATCCAATTGTGGCTGCCTCTGCCACATCAGTCATCTAGATCACACAAATGTCTTCTATTCCGGAAAGCCTGTTCTTCCTGGAAATGTCCCCACTCTTCTCTCCAGCATGACAGTTACCCTTCTGAATTGGGATTATCTGGTCCCTTATTTGCTTCCTACTAGACTATAAACAGACATGGCTTCTGTGTCATTTATCTTGGAGTCTCTAATACCTAGAGCAGTATTGGCTCATGGCATGGTGAATGTGTGCAGCATAACTGAATCCTGAGTAGCTGTGTGATTGGCACTGGGACTCGGCCATGGGAGGGGGAGGGGCTGGCGTGGCCGGGCAGGTCAGTTAATTGGTTGGCCCGTCACCTCTCTGCCTTCCACACTAAAATAATCCAGGAGTCTGCTAATGACCACAGAGGTGTGGATGGAAAAGGGCAGCCCCTATTCCATCAGCTAGGTAAACATACAATCCTGAAACGTGTTTAATCAGTTCAAATATTTATTGTAGGCTCCAGTGGTACAGTCCAGCTCTTACCAAGTCCAAAGTGTGGTAGGGAGCAGGACATGGCTGTTTTAGCCCTGTGCCATTTGGGGTGGGGCTCAGGCCTTCAGACTCTCAGGGCAGGTGACCCCCCTCAGCCAGGAGATGGTATTCCCAGGACCCTCTCTCGCTCTGGCATCCCCACCTGCTTTTCAAGTTTTCTTGCCATCTCCTGAAGTTTCACCTCTTGGGTTGTACCATCAACAGTTATTCTCTGGTGTGCTGGGCCCTCTGCTAGACATGAGGAGCGGGGAGCTTTGGGCTGTACCAGCATGAAGGAGTGAGGGCAGGAGAGGGGTCCAGCACAGTGGGTGGGTATCAGGATGACATACCGTGTGGCTCTTCACCTGCTGACTTATTTCTTGTAACTCGCTATGTTGAAAGAGCCATCTGTCACTTCTCTCCCTTTTCCTAGAAGGCTTTGGGTCCCAGGAATGGTTGTATGTGAAGGAACTCTACCCTATGTCCTGCCCAGTGTCAAGACCTGCCCTCACCTTCCAGATTTGGGACACTCCCAGTCTGCAGCATCCTCCATACACTTGTGTTCAACATCTATCTTCCCCACTAGTCTGCATGCCCCAGGAGGACAGGTGATGGTAGCTCCATAGGAGGCAGATGCAGAAGGTCAATGACACGTACTGGGTGACCCTGGTTAGTTAGTGATGGAGTCAGAGTGGTGGCAGGGCCTTCTGACCGCAGGGGTGGGAAGAGAACATGTGCAGATTTTGTTATCGCGCTCCGAGAGTGACTGCCAGGAAATGTGTGTCACCGATGATGGGCCGATTGATTTCTTGCAGTAAATTTGCACACCTGGGTATTCTCACAGCCGGCAGCAGGCTGCATGTTTTGTCCCAAGCCTGAAGGATGGATTGGGTTTCCTGGTTTTGCCCTAAGAAGTCCTGTGGATGCCTACTTTCAGGTCAGGTAGAAGGTGTCTCTTTTCCCTCTTCTGAAGTTCTCCCCTTCTGTGATTGTTGAGAATAAACTTCTTCCTTGTGCAGAACGTGCAGCTCCCTGGGAGGAAAGAGGAAACATAACTTACTCCACCAGGCCAAGCACATGGTGTGTCAAGGCCGCTGGAGATGAGGACTCTCTCATATCCACCCTGGGCAAAGGCTAGGATGGAAAGAAGCCTCCTGGCACTCCCAGCTGGGGCCCAAGGTTCTGCTGGGCCCAAACTGTGAGCGAATGTTTGCCAGGTATCCTTCATCCCACAGGGATGAGATCCAGGCCACAAAGGAGGTGGGTGGCCAAAGTGGTCTCCTCTGATGTCGTGTGGATTAACTGCCTTTCCCCTCTGGCCTTCAGAAAAGTCCAAGAACAAAGTACCTGCGTTTCCAGTATAATTCACTTTGATGTGCTTTATCATGCCAGGTGCTGTGTTAGGTGCTCAGGATACAAATGTGAATAAGACCCATTTCCTGCTTTCAAGAAACTCGTGGTTAAGTGGAGGGAGATGGAACCGTGCACAGCTAATAGCCACGTACTGCAATGTGAAGTCCTCTAAAGCTAGCTGTGCGTAGCACGTGTTTGAGTAGAAAAGTAGGCTTGACGCACTGCGTTGTCGAGGTATAGAAGAAAGCTATGGGTTTTCTAAGAAGGGGGCACACAATTTTAAGTAGTAAAGCCCCACGATCTCTTTTGTGTCTCGGATGGTTCTGGAATCTGTGTTTATTTTCGCGGGGAGAGACTAGAGGCTGCTGGACTAGTAACGAAGTTATTACACTCATGTAGAGGAAAAACAGCGACCTTGGTGTCTTTGGGGGTGGGGGATGTAAAGAAAGGGGGGAACTTGCAAGATTTTCAGAAGGAGACCTGCATGAGAATGGGGAGTGGTGACGGAGGATTTAGGGATGGCTGAGATTTCTAGCCCAGGATACTGAAAAAATGATGACACCATAAACTGAAATAACATCAGAGGGGAGGGTGTGGGGTGGGAACAAGGAGATCACAGCCCATGACAAGGAGGGTGAGAAAATATGGAGGCGAGGATGCGGGGGAGGAATAGGTTCCCAGGGATGGTGGAGGAGGAGCCTGTAGGGAGATGACAAGATTCAAGAGCTATAGCATGTATAGACAGCTCATGAGTACTCCCTTAAAAAGGAATCTGCTTGCTTTACAGTCACAATGATGGCCTAAGCCTCCTGCCCTTTAAATTAAAAAAATACCATGTCTAGATTGGCCATAAGCCAGCCTCGTCCTCTTACTCTCAGGACATCTTGATGCATGATGCTCAAGAAGGAATATATGTGTCATTTCCCTCTTGCTCACCACCCCTACTGCAACTGCAGTGACCATTTATGCACTGGCAAAAGTTGAATGGGCTTGGCCAATTCGCTGCCCAGTTTAAAAGCAACTGGAGTCAGCTGATGTTTACTAAGCATTGTGGATGAAAATCATTACTCAGGAACCAAGCAATGTGATCCCCATTAGTTGCATAGTTTATTTCTGCAGAAGATCAGAGCTAGAAGGGGCCTTTCTGAACTCTCCTCTAAGCTCTCACTTTGTTAGAAAAACAGAATTCATGAAGAGGCTGGAACCTCCATTCCAGCTGGCTTCTTCTAAGAGGAGAGGATTTTTATTGTTGTTTGGAAAATGGACCACATATTTGTTGCCTAACTGGAAGTACAAAGTGAGCAAGCTTTGTATCCTATGCTTCATATCAAACACTGGGGAAAGTGCTGTAAACACAGAAAGATCTGGTTCCTAATGATTGCCCACAAGACACATGGAGTGCAGATGTCCTGGGAATTCAAAAGCGAGTTCTCAAACGCTGAGATCTTTAATTAAGCAGGTGTTTGGGAAGTAGGCCCTGTGCAGCTTCCAGCCTTGGCTGGGCTTGTCTCGCTGAAAAAATGGCACCGACCCAGCTCAGCAGCAGGCCCGAAGCTGGCTTCAATCGGAGACGTCGGAATGTGCCATTGTTATTTTCTTCTTTCTTATCAAACCCCATTAGCTTGAGCAAGGAAGGAACAAAATCGGGCTGGGAAAACATGTTGTTTCATTGGGTAAAAATTTACTACCAAGGAAATGATTTTGCTGTGTCCAGAAAAGGACGCATGGACGCTTTTGGAAAGGTGTAGTCAGTCCTCCAAATACTTGGGGACAGTTTCTCCCAGTGTCACCCAGGGGGAATGCTTTCCTATGGCTGATGGCCGTTCTCAGAGGCATTCAGCTGAGGTTGTGGACACAGGCTCACAGAGTCAGCCCTTTGCTATCCCTGGGCTTGGAGAAGACAGAGGAAGTGGGGAAGAATCGTAGGTGATGTAAAGGGTTTTCACATTTGGCTGTGGAATTCAGTAGGACATACACCAAAACTGCAGTTGCAGTTTTGGGTGGCTACAATGATAGAATGGACCCATAGATGCCCAAGTCCAGAGTGGGGAACTGCGATCCTGTGAAGGAGTGACCCCTGCCTCTGTGCACCTCTTTCCCAATCACCTGGCACAAATCTGGAGCTTTAGGGGGAGAATCCTTTGGCTCGGGCTCTGGCTGAACCATTGACCTAACTATGCCTTATGGCCCCAGTGCTGCCATCTTGGTGTTTTGGGGGATTCCCAGAGCAGGGCCTGCAAGAGGCAGAAGCCAAGCTGCCCCTGTGTTTGACAGCTGCTAGAAACAGCATCTCACTGGGGAAGGGAACAAATTTCCTCAGCATCTACTGGCAATGGTGATGGGATCCGTGAACACTTTAATTTATGAACTCTCATGGCAACCTATGAGGCAGGCTGCCACAGCTCTACTTTGCAGAATACCTGAGGATGCAAGAGAGTAATGAACTTGCTCAGTACTGCTCAGTTATTAAGTGTGGGAGCCTGAATTCACATCCAGCTCGGACTGCCCCCAAACTTCTTCCTCTCCCCCCTCTCCCCCGGGACTAGTCCTTTCTGGGGAGGCTCAGCCTTTTGGGGTTTTTTCTTCTTATGCTTGGGTTCTGGGGGAGAATGGCCTAGGAAATGTTCACCCTACGGGCATGGTGGGAACCATTAGGTTTTGCTTTTGTTTTATTCTACAGTTTTTGATGGACACTTTATTTCAATTAGAATTTGCGTTATGAAAGCAATTTAAATATTTTCCCTTTACCTTACAGGAATAAATGATGAAATGTAAATTCATGTGTATGTGTGTGTATGATATGTACATTCAAATATAATAAACAGCTTGCATGCATATGCATATTACTTATAGTCAAACATATTTAAACTTGTTTATGTCAGCACATTAAGCCTGTTATACCTACCTATAGGGATTTTTATAATAACTCATAAGTTAACACTAAGATTATATTTAGGACCCCTAGTTTTGCATGGGGTAGAAAAGTGAGTTGCATATTGTTTTCTGAGAACCAGTCCACTCCCAGGGAAGGACATATCATAGGCATAAACTAATAGCATGGTACCCATGATGTTGTGAGAGTCCATCTGACAAAAGAGGCGTGGTGCCTGTCACCACTTGCTTCCATCACAGACACCTGCTCCATGGGCTAAAACTTCCAGCAGCTTTGTGGCCTGCGGTCCTTCCCATGCTGTCCTTGGAGTCAGCCTGGAAGAGTCTGTCATTTTGTTGTCCTGGGTTGTTGGGTCGTGTAGGCTGGTGACTTGAGGCCAGTTCCTCCATCTGGTACCTTTGTAAGATCTTGAATGGACTTGAAAGACATGCTTTTATTTAAAAAACAAAAACAAAAACTCTTGTAGAAATTTATTTAGTGTGGGAAACAAAAAATAAGAACAATGGTTGTAAAGAACAAATCAATAAAAAGTGATGTGCATTTTTTGAAAACCAGATAGTTTCTTCCCAGACTTTAAGTTTCTGGGCCCACAGAGGGTAACTTACTGCCTGAGAGTTTAAAATGGGGGGTGGTGGCTAAGAGTTTGCTGTGGCCTAGTAAAAGGGGTCATCTTATTTATTGCATCCCCCTCCTTTCTAGCAAAAAGGGATAAAAAGGTGGTGAAGAAGAAAAGGATAAATATTGAAGGAATTTACTAAACAAATGTTCACCACAAAGTTTTCACTTGTTCCTTGAAAGAGCTAAGCTGGGAAAGCAAGTCCAACTGTGACCCCAACTGTAGTGACCTTGAGAAAATGAAAGGTCCTCAGAGACAAAAAAAAAAAAAAAAGTTTAAGTGTAGACATTTGATTAACCATAGAAGAAGAGAAATGGACACTAGATTTTAGGACAGGGAGAGCTAAATGTCAAATTGAAAGGTAGTTAAGGAACAGAGAATTACAAGAATATAGAGACCATTTCTGTGTGGTGGTATGGGGGTGGGGTGGGGGTAATATGGTGATTGACTACACAAAGGACTGATGCTTCAGCCAATCACAACTTTGCCCATTTCTGTCACTATAGTAACCCTGCAGATTCAGGGCAATAGCAGGCCCCACCGAGGGGACATTTCTCTGCTGGCTTTTCATGGTAGATGGGCCAAAAAGATGCAGCGCAGAGGTTGAAAGGGTTTTGCATGTCATAACTAAGGTGGTAGACATCTGTGGGGCTCTTTTCACAGACAGATGGGATTTTGCAGCTCTGTTGAGCCACCTCTGGCTTGACTCCAAGTTCCAACAGGGGCTGAGCAAAGGTGGCAGCTGTCTGAAAGTTCTTGAGCTTAAGGAGGTTGAGGGCTGTCCACAGGACCATGGTCATAGGCGCAGGCCGCAGGTTTGAGTGGGTGAAGCCAACTGCCATCTCACGGTTGTGCTTCTGCTGGTCCAGAGCCTCTTTGGGAAGTTGAAGGACATTCTTTATTCACACCGCCTTCATGCCCGTCCCCCTGCAGCCCTCTGGCTGGGGACATAAGACACAGCTAGGTGCCTGAAATCCTAAACGACTGTCCCTAACATGTGGCCTGCTGTCCTGAGGCCTGGGAGCCCACTTCTACTTGTGGCCTCCTGGGAGGGCATCAAGGATGAGGTTGGCTGGCTTTGATGGCTTTCCTCAGTGAGCAGTTGTTGTTTCAGACTGTGAATGTTTTCACAGAAGGGATATCAGAAGGAAGGCATGATAGCTCCGACAAAGCTGCTTGGGTCAGTGGAGCTGTGGTGCCCTGCGCAGAGGACAGTTTCTTCCTGGGCCAGCCCCAGGCTGCTGGGCTGTGATCTGCTGCCACATCCTGGAGAAGTCAGTGAGCTCTTTCCTCCAGTTGCCAGGGTGCTGGTTGCCTGGACAGTGGATGGACGTTGCCCCACCTGGAGAGAGACGAGCCATGGTTGCTATGGTGGAGCCCTCCAAGTCCCAGGCAGCTGCCCATGGCTGCAGCTCCCAGGAGGGAGGCAGGGAGCTGGCAGGACTGAGACAGATGGAGGGACTGTGCTTGATGCCAGCTCTTCTAAATGGCCTGGAGGTTTGGGAGGACACACACACACACGCGCACGCACGCACATGCATGTGAGCACGCACACACACATACACACACAGCCACAGTAGAACACGAAGAATGAATGAGTAAATGACTGAATGAAACCCAGCATTCTTTTCTCTTAGGAGATTCTTCTCAAATATCACACAAAGAAGGAAGGAAGCAACAGGTATGGTTTGTGTCCGAGGATAATGACACTTACTCAGGTTGCCGTTTGCCGTAACTTGTGCTTTTCCACTGATGCAGAAGAGGCTTTTCCAAAGAATGTCCTTGGAGTAATTCGATGTATTGTTCCTTCTGTTATTTAAGTCAAATGTATTTAATGTAAGCAGTTCAGGTGTGAGCTGGAATGTGTGATGGGTCTTTTAGCCCCGCGTGGAGCCCACAGTGTGAACATTTCCAGTCTCAGCTCCAGCAGGTATTTAGCCGACAATGCTTTTCAGTGGCGCTGTTGTCCACACACCAGTGTGGTCTCGCCAGCAAGCTGGCTGAGAAAGCCTTGTCTGGGGCTGTGAAGGCATTAACGTTCGCTGTTCATGTGTTCATTCATTCATTCATTCATTCACCCATCAAATAGCTATTGACCATTTACTATGGACGCAGCGTTATACCAAGTGTGTTTTGAGGATATAAAGATGGAACACCCCTCCCCCCCAAAAGGGAACCCCAGGGACTTGAGTTCTCAAAATACGTTAATATTGACAAACCAGTCAATCAGTTAGTGAAAATTAAAAATTTAGTTTTTTGAAGGTACAGCAATAGAAATGTGGTGTAACTGAGTTAATTCTTTAATTCAATAAAACTGGTGGAGTTGTTTTTTGTTTTTTTTCAATGAACTTTAAAGCTTTAATTTCTAGGTTTGAATATTTTGCATGTGCCGTGTGCGTGCACGTCATACACATGCGCATGCACATTGAGGCCCCGTATGCCCTTCTGACCCAGTCTGGTCCACTCACCAGTGTTTGGTTTCTCTCTGTGGGGCTCCGTGGGCGCATTGTGTGCGCCGTAAGTTATACAAACACAGAGTCTTGGGAACATGCTGTCGCCAAGGCTCCCTAACAGCACTTCTCGCCTTTGGTCCCCCTCTCCCTTCATTCCCCTCAAGACAGGAAAAAGAGCACAAATTCCTAAGGCGATGCTGTTCCCAGGGTACAATTGCCATCCATCACTCCCCTCCGGAAAAATGTAAATATGCGCTGGCCGATAGTGGTATTATTTATTATCCTAGGCTTCGACGTGGATTTGAGCAGGCGCGGCTGCTGGCCAGGCATTATTCACAGGTTCCCCTGGGAGGCTCTGCTGGGTGGAAGGGAGGCTGAGGGCAGAGGCAGGAGCTCATGCAGCTGAGAACAAGGCTGGGTCTTTGCCACCAAGGCTGTATGTTATCAACGTGTCTGGGTGGAGCAGAGGCTGCCGCCACCTTGGAACCAGCTTCTTGGAGGCTGATTCCACGCAATGCCAGACACCTGGTTATTTGGGGGTGGGAACTGATCAGTTTCACTGGGGTGGATTTGTCTCAGGTGGGTGGCGGATTGTGCCAGTGTCACTTGAACCCAAGAGACCATTGCTTGCCTGGCCAAATGTTTCACTGAATCAGTTGTGTTTGTTCCCTGAGCACGTAGCCGAAAAGGCCTGTATCACAAAAGACACTTGTCCTTAAGGAGCTTACACTTTGATGCCCTAGGTTCACTCCATTCCCCACCCCCGCCCTGCCTCACAGTCTGCAATTTGCAATGTCAAGAGACAGATGGTTTTCCAGGAGGGGCAGGAGAAGGCAGCAAGAGCTCAGCCCTGTCTCCTCTGCCAGGTCTGCCTGCTCCCTCTGAACTTGCTTGGTCCAGAGCGATGTGACCTGTCACTGCTGCACAGAGTGGGTTTGGTGTCAGGCAGGCGGGAGGCCTGGGATCAGCTCTTGTCTTGGCACTTAATTAGCTCCTTCAGCAGTTTCCCATCTGTAACATAGGGATCACGAGCCCAACATACAGGGCGATTGTGAGAATAAATCCAGTAATATATATGAGGTATCGGGCACACTACACAGGCTCACTGAACTGCAGCTTTTAATGTTATTTCCGACTGTCAATGTTCCACTTGGGGGAGGCACAGAGAAAGTGTGGATGAGCAAACCCTGACTGCAGTGATGAGGGGGGTGAAAGGTACAGACAGGTGAGGGCAGGGCTGACAGGGAGGAAAGGCACTGGAGTTAGGCCAGGCACATCCAACCAGGTCTTCAGGTCAAAGTGAGAGTGTGGTGTCAGGAGGTCCCGTTACAGGATTCTAAATGCTCTCCCTAAAATGCAGCGTGGGGATAAAGGGAAATAAGATTCGTTTCAGTCGAAACAAATAGTGTTGAGTGCTGAATGTGTACACCAGATGTCTTGAGAAATCTGACCATGACTGCAGCCTGGTCTTTGTGCTTTGAAGCTCTCAATTAAGACCCGGCTGACTTGGACACAAGGATCTGCACACTGCCAGGCAGACGGCGACGCACATGTAGCAGCGTAGGAAAACCCCGGGTGCGCTGAGGGCAGCAAGAAACCAGCTGCAGAAGCTCTGGAGTGCAGGGAAGATTGGAGGGCTCCGTGCAGCTTCACAAAGGGGCAGGAACACAAGGCTGAAAGATTTTCATGCGTGGATTCAAATCAGTGACACGATTACAAGCTTTCTTTGGCAGGGACCTTTCTTTTTCTTCTGTTATGTTCTCAGAGGTGTTTATCATAACTCTGTGCACACAGTAGGTACACAAAAGACCGCTTATTTAACACATGAATGCGTAGGCTTAACCAAATGCATTTCTAAATCAAGCAATGGTTATTATCCAGGTGATATGCTTTGAGATAATGATGGGATAGCATGGTAGAAAAGTGTTTAAGAATGTATGTGTGTTCTCTTCTTGTCCATTTCCCTTTGTGGATTTCCAGGGAGCAGGCTAGCTATGCCCCCTCCAAAGAGGCCTGTATCTCCTAGTGGTATCCCTCAGGGAGGTGCCTCCATCGTCTTGGATATGACTCAGGGACACTATCAACTGTTCCCAGCCAGACAGGCAAGCAGCTGGCACCTCTGGTGGCTCCAGGGCTCTGCAGAGATGTAGGTGACATTCTTTGGAATGTGTCTGTGTTTCAGATGTGGACGAGTGTGCAACGGATTCCCACCAATGCAACCCTACCCAGATCTGCATCAACACCGAAGGAGGGTATACTTGTTCCTGCACCGACGGCTACTGGCTTCTGGAAGGCCAGTGCTTAGGTAACAGCTCTCTGGGGCCTGCAGGGACTCTGGGAAGGTAATGGTTGCCAGGGGAACTGTGAAACGTGGGCATTGCTGGGTGGGTTTTTCTTTGGGTAGGGGGAGGTACAAGCCTCTTGAGCTTCCATGTATCACCACCTTTTAAAATCAGTTGTCACCGTCACCATCATGTCATTATCAGAATTTTTAAATGTATTTTTGAAGGGTTCATGTTTGATTTTACCTACACCTTCTTCCTGTCTTCAGGAAGTTTATATCCAAGGCAGGAAATGATCGAGGTGAGGGTTATTCTGTCCTACTTAAAACTCCTACTAACAGAACATTTTACTTAGGGACAGAAAAATTCCAAGTCTCTTGTAGATTCTGAGCTAACACCATCTCCTCCCAATTCCCCACCATATCCACCGCCATGCCCACCCCACTAGCTAGTCTTTCTTTTGACTGCTATGGAGTCAGTGATCACCAATTGAGAATTTTGTTCCTTGCAGTTGGCATGTACTATATGATCTCTCTGTTTATTTTTACTGGAGGGTTATTTTCCTTTCTTTCCCTCTAGTTTTTGGTCTAGCCAAGTTGAATGAATTCATAGCAATCTCTAGCTGTCACTTCAATTTCTATTTCTAGGGTGTGATTTCTATGCTGTTTTCTTGGAAAAGTCCTGCCAGTTTAAATTCTCTAAGACACTGTTCTATTGCCTGCAAGTCAGTCCTGGAGGAGCCGAGAAACAAATCCAAACAACATCATGGAAATAAAAAAGAAAGGTCCTTTTTTCCAAGCCTCCCTTGATGGAGACTGAGTTTAGGTCGGCTCTCGAGCCCTGTCTGCAGCCTCCTCGGGGCCTGATAAGCCAGCCTACACTTGGCTTGGTTCTCCTTTCCAGGCATGCACCAAAGAGCAGGCTGCATATGGCATTTGTGTATATGGTGGTCGCTGTGCATTTTAACCAACCTCAGCTATTATGGAAAATTTGATGCCACAGCTTTGAACATAAGCAGAGCATTGTGAGTGAGTTACTTGTACGGGAACTTAATATGTAGAATTTCAGAGCTGGAAAGGATGTTAGATATTATGTCATTCAACTTTTATAGAATTGGAAACTGAGACTCAAAGAGGAGGGACATTTTGGACAAAGAATTGAGTCTAAAATCTGTCTCTTGTTTCTCAGTCGTATTTTTCCAACACAAGGGGGTGCTAGAGGGGATCAGGTGCCCCGGACACACAGGCTGGCTTGTACCTTACAGACCATAGGGCCGGCCAGCCACTGGGATGTTCCTCTACCTGGGAGGGTGGTTCTCGTCCACAGAGAGTGAAGCTCTGGGAGGGAAGCTTCTGGAGGCCTAGTGTGGTGCCGCGTGTACAGCCTGCTCACACTTCACATCTGAAATGAAGACCTTTCCTAATTGTAGCTGAACTCATGCCATCTCCTGGCCAAACTCCTTTTTCTCTTTCAAAACTCAAGCTCCATAGCCATCTATGACCCCCTCTGTGCACCTTTGGAGGCATTGCTTTTGCAGAGAAATAAGGGGCTGGGGGCTACCCATCTATAGTACCCCTAGGGAGAGGATGCCTTTCTCCTTTCCCGGGGCCTCCCTGTCGTTGGTGGTGTGCCCAGCTGCACCCTGGGAAGAGGTCAGGACCATCAGCTGCACAAGTCAGTGTGCTTTCTAAGCAGGAGCTGCATCACGCTCAGTGGGCAGTGAGGTGGGCCAGGTTAGAAGGAGCTGGGACTCAGAGATAAAACACAATCACAAGGGCAGGGCGTAGCCTCTGGGAAAGTTGAACATAGGTAAGGTGGAGGTGGGGTCCTTTCTGGCAGCCGTCCTCAGGCACAGAGTCTGAGGTTCTGAGCTGGCCTTCAGAGCCTCGGATGGATCCTGGTTCCAAAGGAACGAGGTACCAGGGATGGAATGTGATTAGTTAGGAGGAGGTGAGGATGAGGTAAGAGCAAGATACAATAACGGTTATAACTACAGTTAGATCAGTTGCTTACAACGGGTGTTTTAGGTGAGGACTCTGTCTCCACCTGTAGGCTTTATTCAAGACATCCTATCCCGTAGGAGTGAATTCTCCAGCCCATCAGCTCCTCAACATGAGGTTTGGAAAGTGCTTTCCCAGTGACATCAGGCTTCCTATTGACTAGTATATGTCAGCAGGGAAGCCATATTGCCCAGCTCTGCTAAAAGGATCCATTCATCCTCAGAGCTGCTTGCTCAGGAAAGGCCAGCCATAGCTTGCAAGAGGTATGTTTATCCAGAGTTTTATGTCTGCTCTGGAGAAGTTTTATGTCTGCAAGGAGAAGCTCCAAGACAAACTCCAGAGTCCTTGTATTACTGGTTTCATGGATCTCCAAACTGTCGTGCTACCCAGCTCATCCTGGCCACATGGTTTTGTTCCTGATGCCTGCACGAAGTCATTGTCAGTGGAGCTCGTGAGGAACCTATTGGAGCAAGTCTGTGGCCTCCTCTTACACTTTAAGCTAACTTGTCCTTTCCCTGGGCAGTGAAACATTTATCTATCTATCTATCTATCTATCTATCTATCTATCTATCTATCTATCTATCTATTGAGGGCAGTGTCACTGGCCCTCATATGTGGGACCTGAACCGGGGCCGCTGGCTTCCCAAGCCAGCGCTTAATCACTGCGCCACTCGGCCGGCCCATGCCGAATCATTATATAGAATCTTAGTGATAGGCCAGCCAGTAAAGGAACTCGCATGGTCAGGCAAGTTAAGGAAGCTTAAGAAAGTCTATTTTATTAAGAGAGAGTCTATCAGGCTGAGCAAAGATGGTTACAGCCTGGACTGCACGTCTAAAGAAGACTTGCAGCCCCAAGGGATGGGGTGAGGAGGGTTATATAGGGGTGGTGATGACAGGGCAGCGTTGTTTGAACAGAAAATTGCTGACTGCCTGTAAGCTAGTAGCTGGTTTGGGGGCATTTTCTGTTATCACAAGCTGGATTCTGTGCAGGTGCAGGCCGACAGACATTTTGTTGTTTTCTTGCAGACGTGGCCCTGCCTGTAAGTCAACGTCTCTGAGACCTCACATTCAGAGACCTAACATCAAGTCCAGGTCTCTAACACCCAGAGACCTAACACTTAGTGATGACTCTCAATGTTGGAGAAAATCTTAGACACCATCTTGCCCAACACCCCTCTCTCTGCAGAAATTTCTTCTGTAACTTTCAGGATATGTTCAGGTGGTCATGGGACTGGGATGGGTTGGGAGGATTCTAGAGAAATTGAGCTTTGGGAACCAGAAGGTATCACCACCCCTCACAATTAGTAGGTACTTCCTGTTTGTTCCCCTTTGTTTCCCTTCATGGTCTCTCTCCATAGTAGGCAATAATGATGCTGGGGATGGCATCGGTGAGTGAGAAGAAATGTCTCACCTTACTTGCATTTCTGTTTCCAGACATTGATGAATGTCGCTACGGCTATTGCCAGCAGCTGTGTGCGAATGTTCCTGGATCGTATTCCTGTACATGCAACCCTGGTTTTACCCTCAACGAGGATGGAAGGTCTTGCCAAGGTATGTGACATGAGCGATAGCTTGAACATGATGTGAAACACTAGATGCTGTCGTCTTCAGAACCTGACAGTTTATGTTGGTGGGAAACACTCTTTTTGAAGTGTTTTCCCGCCCATTGTCATTGCCTGTTCATCCCACTGCTTACAGAAACCTGAGACCTGAACTGAGGAAACATGTCAAAAAGTGCTCTGAGGAGTGCTGAGATTAGAACCACAGAGATCCATCAGCTGCGTGTTTCGGTTTCGTGGCTTCGCTTCTCTGTCTGCTTTCCAGAAGGAGCCATGCTGGCTTTTTTAGCTAATCAGAAATTTTCTTGCATAGCCTATAGCCTAAGTTCAATTCCTAGGGCCCAAAGAGGGGTGGTCAGAAAGAACTTCTGACCCTTGGTGAATTGCATGGGCAATTTTGATGCCTCTCGCTACAGTTTTCCCTTCAGCCTCTGCCAGGTGGGCCTGTGACCTAGCAAAGAGTCTGGTGGTGGCGGTAACTTCCT
The DNA here is from genome assembly GCA_033961575.1 of Aselliscus stoliczkanus. NCBI lineage: Eukaryota > Metazoa > Chordata > Mammalia > Chiroptera > Hipposideridae > Aselliscus > Aselliscus stoliczkanus. Next base: position 151,083,083 of record CM066732.1, on the reverse strand, counting down.
CTACACTCAGCAATCCCCACAAACACAGAATGAAACAAAGGCATTTTCTGGTTTTCACATGATCACTTCAAATACTGATAAGTAAGAAAAACAAGCTACATGCCTATCATGGTTTTCATCTGAAGGTTTCCTCTGTTCAGGAAGTGAATGGGGGACTTATTAAGACTCAAGGAATTAGTGAAAGTCTTGCCCAGCCGCCCCCCCGGCCCCCCCGGGTTCCCTACCCCCCGCCCCCCCGCCTGGGCCTCCCGTCCCTGGCAGCTGCTCTATCCAGGGGGGAGGCAGTGCCGGAGACTCAGAATGAAGTCTTTGTCTGGAACCCGCCACCAGGTTTCGCAGGGCCCATTTCCTTGTCACACCATTCGAGGTCTGGCTGGCCGGCTCCTGGCCAGCTAGTTGGGGGATATTATGTCTCCATTAGTTTAATCGTATCTAAATCACTGGGTAAACAGGAAGGCATCAGCCTTAAAGAGTTTGATCCTGGATTCTTTGCAAGTCTCTCCTCCAAAGCTGGTTCTGCTAATTGTTCCAAGAAGTCTCGACTGTGTTTCTCTCGCCAGGAGAAGTCATTTTCTTCTGAGAGCAGAGGCCGGGCTGGGAGGTTGAGGGAGCTGATAGAGCAGGGGCCTTTCCTTCCCACTGGAGCAGGGAGTGGGCGCCTGGCTCCCTTGCTGTGGTGATAAGCTGCTTAGAGTTGGTGCGCACTTCTCCGTGCCAAGGCCAGGGATTGGCAGTGCCAGCCCAGGTTTTTCCCCGGAGGCTGTTGGTGTACCCAACACCTCCTGAGAAACAGCCAGGCACAGCAGAGCCAAAACTCCCATGTGTCCTTGAGGCCTGTCAGGGACAGGCCTGTGACAAGGAGCAGATAATACACCTGGCCAGGCCAACTCCAACTGTGGGCACAGCACCCAGGCCTGGATACGGGCAGCCGGCCACTGGGATGTTGCATCAGCAGGGCCGGCTGGCGTGACATGGGATGTTCCAAACTCTATTGAGCTTTTGTAATCCTAACAGCTGTGGGAGGAAGGGTGCTTTACACTCTTCCAAACATTGTCATGTTTCACTGAATGCCAACAATGGCCTTATGGGGTAGGCAGGGACAGTGATTATGGCCCTGCTTTGCGGACGAGGAACTCACGCCTCGAAAAGGTTAAGCAATTTGGCCAGAGTCATACAGCTAGGTGGTGGCATTGTTGAGAGTAGAATCAAGGGTCTGGCCTTTCTGTCCAGCAAATCGGATTGGGGTGTAGTCTGCTCCCATGGGACTCAGGAGGGCGCTTGGGTATGTGCGGATCTCAAGACTGGCAAGAAAGGGCAGCCCGGGTTCCAGGGGGCAGAATCCTGTGGGTCCTGCAGCTCTACAGAAACAGCCAAGAGCTAAGAGAGGGCAGGACGCAAGCTCATTCATCTCCGTGTGGCCAGCGTGGGGAAGGATGCCAGTCCTAATACTCGCTGGTGCCACCCTGCCTGAACTTGCGTTCCACGGCCTGGCACCATGACATTTTCCTGACCTCCCAGGTGGAGAGCCTCCAAACTCCCATGGGCACCAGGGGAGACTGGGATCTCACTGGACCCTCTCTGCATAGCTGTCTTTTGTTTTTCTTCCTGATCTCGCCAAAGATGCCAGGAAGCAGAAACTGTGTGGGCATGGGATTAGCCCTCCTCTTTAAGAAAAGCTTCTCGAACTGCTCACCGTGAAGGCTTTTAACTCTGAAAACACTCACATCTCTATTCAGAGTCTTAAGAGTTTTCCCTGAACTTTTGAAGGGGATAGAAATTCTCTCTGCCGGAACTTCGGCCATTGGCACAAGGAGCGTGGGAGAGCGTGTGCTTAAAACTCGTCAGCCAATGCTAGTAGAAGAGGTCTCTCTCTTCCCTCCCCCACCCCTTCCTGATGAGCTGTGCAGAATGAAGCTTGGGTTTTATGGGAAGACCCCTGACTCATGTTCCAGTTCCAACTATACCCAGGTTAGCTTGTGTATTTAAAGTACATCTCTCAACCTTAAAACAAGTGTAAGCATCTTGTTAATATATAATTGACATACAATGAACTTCACGGTTCAAGGTACATGATTTTATGAACTTTGACATATGTATACCCCCATGAAACCATCACCACACTCAAGATAATAAATATCCCATTGTTCCTAACAGTTTCCCTGTGCCCTTTCGTGGTCCTCTCCTTAACCTACTGAACTTGTAACATGGGGCAGTGGTCCTGAGGGAGGGTTGTTGTAAGGATTCAGTGAGTGTGAGATTCTTTTATAATCAGTATGCATAGTTGTCTTAGCTGGGGCTGCCATGACAAAATGCCATAAGCTGGCTGGCTTAAAGAACAGAAATGTATTTTTTCTCATAATTCTGGAGGTTAGAAGTCCAAGATCAGGGTGTCAGCATGGTCAGGTGCTTGGGAGGGCTCTCTCTTCCTGGCTTGTAGGCGACCACCTTCTCTTCCATATCCTCACATGGCAGAAAGAGCAAGAGTGAGCTCTCTGGTGTCTCCTTTTATAACGGCACTAATCCCATTATGAGGGCCCCACCCTTAAGACCTCCTTTAATCTTAAGTACTTCCCAAGACCCCCAACTCCAAATACCATCACGCTGAGGGTTAGGACTTCAACATGAATTTTTTGGGGGTAGGGATCCAATTCAGTCCATAGCAATAATAAATAGAGTTAATATTAGACTTGTCACAATTATTTACTTGTTTGCCTGAAATGTCAAGTCAGTGGGGCTGAGGGAAGAGCTAATTGGAGCTGCAAAGACAGGAAAGGGCAGATGTTGCCTAGACATTCCTGTTGGTGAGCCTTGGAGAATAGACTTCCTAGGAGGTGTATATGTGTACATGCTGTTATCATCCTTCCCACCTTGGGAGCCTAGAGGGATAGATGGATGGAGCCCCTGGTTCTTCAGTGAACACTTTTGGTGTCTGACCTTGATCTTATAGGTCCTAGATGGAGATCCTTGGTACCTGCGGATACAGTCTCCCAGTGGCAGCAGACTTTGTTGCTGGTGCGTTTTTGTTTTTTTTTCCTGCCTAGTTAGTGTGGATGTTTTGTTGTGGGAATGGTCAGTGATGTGCTTTTGCTTTCCACAGATGTGAACGAGTGTGCAACTGAGAACCCGTGTGTGCAAACGTGTGTCAACACCTACGGTTCTTTCATCTGCCGCTGTGACCCAGGATATGAACTTGAGGATGATGGAGTTCGTTGCAGTGGTAATGGGCGTTAACATTGGAAATTTCCCCCTGTACTAGGGGCACAGCATTGGGGGTGGAGGGCAAGGGCTTCCTTCACAGGTGTTTCCTCTCATTTCCCAGAAACATCTTCAGTTTGGGACATTTCCCAGGGCAGTGGGGTCACAACCACACAAAACAGAGATGAATCACTTCTTGAAAGGTGGAATGAAGTCCCTTTGTCATTTGACCCCAAATGCAAAACCCAATGGAGCAATCTGATAGGGTCTGAGATGGGGGGAAGAGGGAAAAGAGTCACCCAATTTTGCATGTTAAGTTATCTGTCCTCACGCAGCACTGACTCAAATCCTGGGGATAGCATAGATAGTGCTTAGAGAGGGGAGTGTGACCCGGGAATAACAGCATATTTCATAGGGTAGGGTTGGGAGGGGTGTGTGTGGAACGGATGAGATCATGTATGTCAGCGCAAACACTCTGGGAGCTCCTAAAATCTCTACTAATGTTCAGTGCCTAGCTCCAGCCCTGGCACATGGTGAGCGTGCTGTAAATAGTTCTTGAGTCAATGAATGAATGATTAGATAGTGAATGAATGAAATCTTAATTTGGTGTGAGAACATAGATGTGATAGCTTAGTTGACCTTTTAGAAATCCTTCTGAGGCCAAGAAGCTATGATTCCTGCCCATGTTAGATTGTGGACTCTAAGTTTCTTACTCGCCCTTGTAATAAGAAACTTGTAAACTCTTGTAAATTCCTTGAGAAGAGGGACAGCATCTTACTCATATTTCTGAACATCATGCACAGAGCCATGCACAGGTCTTTTTTTTTGTTCTTCTTTTCTTCCTTTCTCTGTTGTTTTTTTTTGGTAAATGTAAACTCCCTCCCATCCACTTCTGGCATCATCAGAAGTTGTAAATCAGAGCACAGTCTGAATTAATGATGCTTCACTGTATTTTTCAAAATAAGTGGACCGTGCCCTCGGGTGTGAAATTCTTTTTGTCCTGCACGGTGGGAAGTTTCCTGATCCTGGGTTTCATTGTAACAGAAACTGACCCAGGTCATGAATGGGACTGTGTGATAGCTCCACTTAGGACTCGAGCGTTCTAGGGCCAGTTCTCTGAAACAAATGAGCACCTCTTCCTAGGGCCAGGGAATCCAGAGACACAAGCGGGCAGTTACAGAGAGCCTTACACCGATTAAATGTCAGTCTCAGAAACAGTAATAAAATACCCTCGGGCCTGAAAAGCTACTTTCTTCCTAGATTTCAGTCCCAACCGCCTACCCCCGCATGGCACTCCTTGGGGAACCTGGGCCAAGGAACTAATTGGTAGAAAGCACAGCATTAGGAGATGGGATCGTTTGTTTCTTCAGAATTCCCTGCACATCCACTGAGGTTTATTGACCATCTGCAGAGGCCGTCTGGTGGAGTGACCAGAGCCAGCAGAGCCGAGTTCAAATTCTAGCTCTGTTGTTTGGTGCTTTCCCTGGCCAAGTTATTTCCTGAGCCTCAGTTAGAAAGCAAATACCCTTATAGGGTGGTCACAAAGATTCAACAAGTTGGTGTACCTAAGTGTCATTACAGGTTGATTTCCTTTTCCTCTAAGCCTAAGTGTAGGAGACCTTTGGCTTTTCAAGCAGTTTCCATCCTTGGTGGTCTGGCAGGATGTTCGGTTGACTCGCTTTACCCAGAACTGCCAACATGCACCGTGATGCCCACTTTCCTTAGACTCAGAGGGACCTCTGGCCATTGAGGGCTTTAGGCCTGGCCTTAGATAGCAGTGTGATGCAGAGAGAGTTGGCTTCCTATCCCTTCCTACTTGCCTCTTTCTCTGCTAATCATTTTCCCCAGGAAATGTTACACTTACTATGTTATTGCAGCTAGTATGGCTCCTCCATGCAGCCTCAGACCCTACTTAGCTGTGTACCCTTGTCCGTCAGGGATTTCTAAGCCAAGCTGATCCCAGAAAGCATGGTGAGTTCTCACATGGATGAGGGAAAATGGCCCTGTGTGTGCTGCCTGTCAGAACTTGGGCTTGTATTTCAGGTTTTCGGTTTGGGGATTGCAGACCCTCTGATAAATTGGGTGTGCCGGTTAGGGCCCTTCCCGCCCAATGGGAGGTGGGGGTGGCTGCTGCCCTCTCCATATGCGCTGGTCCTGCTCAGGGGACTCCCCCAACCTCAGGATTCCCCACATTCCCTGAGTTGAAGTCCTGAGTGTAATTGACTCAGGGAGACATCACAACACTGTGTTAATGAGCTTAGGATCTGGAGGCTGGAATCCTGGCTTTACTGGTTACCCATTCTCTGTGAATTTCATCAAGTTACCAAACCTCTGTAAGCCTCATTTTTTCCTCTGTCACATGTGCTAGTAATAGCACCTCCTTCACAGGGCTGGGGTGAGGATTAAATTAGATGGGGCAGGTAAAGCATTTAACCCGTTGCTTGGTACATAGTGAGCTCTCGGGAGCTGCAAGGTTTTACTACTGCTTCTACTGACGGTATGGATGGAGTCCACAAACAACAGAAAGAAATGAGGACACTCTTTGTTATGATGAGCTGGGGCCAGAGACAGACTCCACAAGGCTCCTGGGGAAGCGGGAAGGGGCATGATAGAAGCAGATCTCACTGAGCATGCTTTAACTTGAAAGCCAGCATCCCGTTTTACTGGCTCATGACCCATCACCTGAAGACCCCTGGGAGAGGCGGGAAGGAGGTTTTCCTTTTTGGATGTGAGAGGCGTCGGCCATGTAACACCCGGAATTATCTGATGGTGAAGGAGCCTCCTCATTTGCTGACACCCTCTCTGGGTGATTCCAGCCGCCCATGGTCTGTGAGTTAGAGAGCAATCCGAGGACATGTCACATGGGGAAACGAGTGAAAGCAAGTTTTCGGGAAACAACAAGTGAAAGAAAAACATGTTTTCTTTGGCATGCTTATTGAATGAGGCTTAAATGGAGGCTCTGTTGCCAAGCTCTGTGTGTGATGAAGAGTTGGCTTTTCCGCCTTCTTCTGCGTCAGCTGTCACAGCCTATGGTTCAGGAGCTGCCCCTTCGTGTCCCCATCTCTGTAGCCAGAGTGGCCCCGCTCCAGGTTCCCATGGCTCAGGGCCCTCCTGCAGCAGCAGGCCACTGAGGGACAATATGCCTACACACCTGATGGCACTCCAGAGTTGTCTTTTTCAAGGAGCTTTTTGTCTATAACGAAGTTTTAATATATTGGACAGCCCCTGGCCTTTTGGGTATGTCCGTTTTAGTTGTGATTTTAGGAGTAATAATGTTTTTCAACTTTGGGGCAATTAGTAAAGTTTGCCCTTTCAGGAGACCAGGACCAGCAAATTTTTTGGGGGTCCTGGGGAAGAGCTCAGCACCCAGAAAACTCGAGCAGGCAAACAAATCTCACCTCCAGAGACAGAGGGTAGAGTCAACTACAGGGGCCGGCCAAGTGGCACATTGGTTAAGAGCTGGCTTGGGATGCCAGCGGCCCCGGTTCGGATCCCACATATGAGGGCCAGTGTCACTGCCCTCTACAGCTAAGGTGGTGAACAACAGCTCCACCTGGAGCTGGGCTGCTGTGAGTCCCAGTGATGGTGGAGGCTGCAGCCCCTGCTGCAGTGGGCTGCCATAGGCTACAGTGAGTGGCCAGCAGCCAGCGTGAGTGGCCGGTAGCCAGAGTGAGCTGCCAATAGATGCAGTGAGTGGCCATCCAGAGGCCGACGACCGATCTGCCTCACCCGGGAAGAGTGCAATGATAATACCAACATGAGCCAGTGAAGCAACGTCCTCCACAACTAGACTGAAGGACAAAAAGACAGCAACTTGTCTGTTCCCCCCCCTCAATTTCCCAATAAACAAAAAATCTTAAAAAATAAATAAATAAATAATAATAATGACTAGGTAATATAGCTGAGGAAGAGGCAGAGGGTGTTGGAAGCTCAAAGCAGACAGGTTTCATCTCCCTGTAGGAAAGAATTTTCTAACCATTAGAGCTATCCAAATACCAGTGGGCTTCCTCAGTGGGTAGTGAGCTCCCTATCATCAAAAGTATTCAAGAAGTGAATTGGCAACTTCTTAGCAGTAGAGCCATCATATGTGTCAGGAGAGTGTGGGAGCTGGAGTAGATGACCACTAAGCTCTCATATCCAGGTAGTCTGTGATTATAAACAGCAGATGTAACTTGTCACCCCCAGATATGGATGAGTGCAGCTTCTCTGAGTTCCTCTGCCAACACGAGTGTGTGAACCAACCTGGGACATATTTCTGCTCCTGCCCCCCTGGCTATATCCTGCTGGATGACAACCGAAGCTGCCAGGGTAAGACCGTCCAAAGGGGCCCAGTTGAGGGAGGTGTAAGGTGGGGCTGGCTTAGGATGTCTTCACCTGGGGAATCCTGTGCAGCTTTGGGAGGGTGACAGAGGTGAGAGTGTGAGTGGGTGTGGGCGGCTCCCAGAGTGGCAGGTTCTGGGCAGGCTGCCTGGGTTGGTACCTTCCTGCCTTGTGATATATCCTTTGGCCTCAGAAAGGGCATAACCATTGTCACTTCTCCAAATGAACTCCACAGATACAGGTGGCTCCCTCTAAGGTCTGATCCTGCCTTCCCAGACAGATCTCTGGGCCCTCCTAGGGCTGCTGCTGACCCAACCAGGATTTCTTGTCCTGGACCAACCATAGCCCAGGCTTTCTCTCGGCCCTGGGAGGACACCCTGGTCATCTTTTTTCTACTGACTCCCTAGAGAATGGATGCCAGGAAGGCCTCACACATCTGACTGTCCGCACAATCAGGACCCCAGGCTGTGACAGGATGGGTCTTGTTCAAATCGGCTGCTTGGCCCAATTTCCAGCCCTATGCTCTACCCACTGGGACCATCGGGGGAGGCTGGTAGCTGAACAATTGACCCATTTTCAGCCTCCTTGAACCTCCCTTACCCCGAGACCAAGCAAGAACTCTCCATAGCAGTGCCAAGCAATAGAAATATAATGCGAGCTACAAACGTGAGCCATTTATGTAATTTAAAATTTTGTAGTACCTACATGAAAAGAGTAAAAAAGAAACAGGTAAAATTAATGTTAAGACTATATTTTATTTAATACAATATATTCAAAATATTATTCCAACATGTACTCAGTGTAAAAATTATTGATAAGGTATTTTACATTCTTTTTTTGTACAAAGCCCTTGAAATCCGGTATATATTTTCCACTGACAGCACATCTCAGCTGGGACTAGCCATATTTCAAGGGCTCAGTAGCCACATGTGGCCAGTGCCTGCTGTATTGGAAAGTACAGCTATGTAATAAAACGCAGGCAGCCTCCACACGCGTGGCCCAGGGCCATCAACTTGGAAGTGCAGCCCTGCCTCAGCCTCTCGTCTACGCTTGCATTTCAGACATCAATGAGTGTGAGCACAGAAATCACACATGCACCCTGCAGCAGACGTGCTACAACGTACAAGGGGGTTTCAAGTGCATCGACCCCGTCCGCTGTGAGGAGCCCTATCTGAGGATCAGCGATAAGTAAGTCATGGCTTCTCTTTGGGAAACGCGAGCATGGGTGAGGGGCCTGGTTCAGGAGGCCAGCATGGTGTAAAGGCAAGTCCATCTGCCAGGGAATGGGGAGGGCTGGCCTACCGCCACACACACACACACACACACACACACACACACACACACACACACACACACTTCCCCACTCATGCCAGAGCTATATGAAGATTCTCTGGAGCTAACCAAGAGGAGAGGCAGCATCCATAAACCTTCTTTTCCCTTTAATGACTTTGTTCTGGATACCCAGGGGCTTTAGAGCTGGGCTTCTCCGGTGTTTTGTGCGTAGAAACCACCTGGCGGTCCTGTTAGAGAGCAGATTCTGACTCAGTGGGCTTGAGATGGCCGAGGCTCTACCTTTCTGAGAAGCTCCCAGGTGAGACGGATGCTCCCACCTGGACCACACAGTGAGCAGTGAGGGGCTAGAGAGGTTGCTCGAGAGTCCTCTGTACCCTAGGGTACTTAGTTGGCTCTAATCGAGTTTCCCATGTTATAATGTTCAATGTTTTACTAAATCACATGATGGCAAATATTAGAGTTGAGGAGAGAATTAAAGTAAAGGCAACCTCTATAAGGTGGCGGCACTAGGACAGTGTTTTTCTGTGCCCCGACTACTAGGCGTTCCTTTTCCTTCTCTTTTAGTCCCTATTTAACCATCTCAGTTCCTCCTCAGTCCACACACACACACACACACACACACACACACACACACACACACACACGTGCGCGTACATCTGCTGCCCTCCTTTCTCCTACTCACACATTTACAACCCTGAGCAATGCCCAGCCCTGGCCCTGGGATGAATTGGACACACCCATCATGTCCTCTAGGAATGCAGCATCTAAGAGGAATTCATGGCTTACAAGTGTGCTTTCCATTCTGATCTAAAACTGGCAAAAGGGCCTGCCAAGTGGCTCAGTTGGTTAGAGCATGAGCTCTGAGCAACAGGGTTACCGGTTCGATTCCCACATGGGCCAGCGAACTGTGCCCGAGCTGAGCTGCCATTGAGCTGCTAACAGGTGGCAGGATGGCTCAGCTGCTGAGAGCACATGCTCCTAACAACAAGGTTGCCGGTTTGACTCCCACATGGGATGGTGTACTGTGCCCACCTGCAACTAAGATTGAATACAGCACCTTGAGCTGAGCTGCTGCAAGCTGGCAACGGGCGGCTGGATGGCAACTGGACTTGGAGCTGAGCTAGCTGCACCCTCCACAACTAAGACTGAAGGACAACAACTTGGCTGTTCCCCTTCCTCAATTCCCCAGTAAAAATCTTAAAAAAAAAAAAAAAACTGACAAAAGAAGACAAAGCCGGACAGGCAGGTCTTTTAGAGAGTCTTTGCTTGCTTCTGCGAGCTGTGCTTCTAGTTTGATTTCTGATTCCAGGGCCCTTTGAGGCAGGGCACAGCTTCAGGCTTCTCTTACCAGCTTCCATGCCTGGTTCTGTCTGGGTTTCTCCGGGCAACCCCTGCCTGAGCCGGCAGCACTGAGCTGGTGTTACTGGTAAGCTCACCGGCGGGCTGCTGAAAATGCTCAGAGACTGCTGTCTCCCGGCTCCATTCCTGGCTCCAGCTGCCCTCTTCCAGCTCTTTCCTGGTTCAGGTGCCTTGTACACTTGCCAACCTGTACAAGGCACACTGCCTCTCACCTCTCCCCATACCCTGGAGTGTGCAGCCTGCCGTCTTTTGTGCACACATTTTCTGCCATGTGGAAGGCATCCCTTTCATTGACACGTAGACAGACCGGCCCCATCTTTCAGATCCCAGCTCCGATGCCACCTCTCCCAGCTGTGTGTGATCCCTTCAGCTGGGAGCTATCATTCCCTCCTCCCAACTTCTTTTAGGAAACAATTCTATGTGACATGTGACATTTTAATGTGGCCATTGGGCACCTGGGACATTTGACTTGGCAAGTTTGATGCAGCCTTCAAAACTTTAAAAATTCTTTTCTACGTTCATTTAGGTCTTAGTCCAGTTCCTATTATGTGCCAGACACTATGCTAGTTGCTGTGGGTTTTGCTCTTATGCTAGTGGAGGAGAAAGACATTAAGTATGTTATCGCATAAATGAATATACAATCATAGATTGTGACAGGTACTGTGGCCAGAAAGAACAGAAATTTAGAAAATGAAAGAGTAGGCTGGACCTGGTCTAGACTGGGTAGCCCAAAAGCCCCTCTGAGGAAACGACATTTGGGTTGGAATGGGAAGGTGAGTCAATGTTAACATTACAGAGAGTGGAAGAGCAGAGGGAACAGCATGTGCGAAGGCTACAAGGCAGGAGAGACCTTGATGTCTTCAGGTCACTGAAAGTAGCCCAAGTTGCTGCAGTGAATGAAGCGGACAGTGACCTAGGAGGAGGTTAGAGAAACTGACAGAGGTCAGACCCTGTGGGGTCTCACAAGTGAAAGTAGGTGTTTAGTTTTTAGTCATGTGGCAGTAGGTGGCCACTGGGGATTGAGACATAGTCTGATTTATATTTGACAAAGCACTCTGGCTGCCATGTAACAGATTGGAGGGGGAGAGAGCCATTAGGAGGCCATCACCGAGGTCCAGGTGAGACAGCAAGACAGTGCAGCGGCAATGGAGATGGTAAGAAGTAGTTGGGTTTGGACTATATTTTGGAAGTAGAATCAATGGGTTTTGAAGGTAGATTGGGAGTTAGGGGAGAGTGACAGAAACATGGTGAGAATGACTTACAGTTCTGGCCACCAAGGCATATATCAACAGGTGTCTTCATCCTATTGTGAACTCTGACCCCCAGGGGAAATCTAGGGATGAGATGAGAGATGGGAGGCAGGGATAAATGAAGGGGTGTCTGTAACAGTTATTCCTTGGTAATAGGGGTCAATGATATTGTATTAGGACAATGCTATTACCAATGTTTCGAATTAATTGCTTTCTATTAGACATATTTATCTCTTGGATTTATTTCTCCTATTAGAGGCTGAACTATTTGTGGTCAGTATCTTATATATTATTGCCATTGAAGTGTCTTAATGTCACATCTTATACATAGTGAATGCTGAGCTCTTATTTATTGAATGAAAAGAGTAAATTATTACGTTCCATGCAGACTGGGCTAAGTACAAGAGAGAATGTAAAGGGACAACCCAAGACCTGTCAATCTAATGTAATTTCTCTTTTTTTTTTTTTATTGGGGAACAGTGTGTTTTTCCAGGACCCATCAGCTCCAAGTCAAGTCGTTGTTTCAATCTAGTTGTGGAGGGGGCAGCTCAGTGGCCCATGCAGGGACTGAACTGGCAACCTTGGTGTTATGAGCCTGCACTATAACCAAATGAGCTAACAGGCCTCCCCAAATTTCTCTCTTTAAAAAATTTTTTTCATTATAAAAATAAGAAATAAGATTTCTTAATGGGTATATATGTCTGGGGAAGTGAAGGGCTATGCAACCAGCAGCACATTCCACGGACTAACTACAGGACCAATGTGAAGCGCGTTAGAGAATGTTCCCATTTTCTGAGTACCAGACATCTAAGGTTTATACTCTGATAACAAGATTATCTGATTGGCCAGAATAGACCATTCTCTAGGAAACAGAGAGCTCACCTACATGCTGGAGAGGTTTTCAATGAGAGCCAGGAGCAGAGAGAGTCTACAGTTGCAGAGTTTGGATGATAAACATGGGGTGGCCACCTTTGCAGCATTTTAAGTGAGGAAGTAGGTACAGCCAGCATCTGGAAAGGCTTTGCCACTTTCTCACATGACTTTCCTTTCCAACAGCCGCTGTATGTGTCCCGCTGAGAATCCTGGCTGCAGAGACCAGCCCTTCACTATCTTGTACCGCGATATGGACGTGGTATCAGGACGCTCCGTTCCTGCTGACATCTTCCAAATGCAAGCAACTACCCGCTACCCTGGGGCCTATTACATTTTCCAGATCAAGTCTGGGAATGAGGGCAGAGAATTCTATATGCGGGTAAGAGGGGGCAGCGAGCAGCGGTCGCCATCGTCGGCAATGCGTTGTGTTATCTAGCCTGACGTGCTGCTAGAAACCAGTCAGAGCACAGCTAGGAGGGGCGGCTGCGGTGAGAAAAGAGTGGAGGGAGGAGGAAGTCAGGACTTTCAGGTTCTGGTTCCTGTCACTTTCTGTGTGGCCTTTCAAAAGCTGCTTCTCCTCTGTGCCATGAGAAGCTAGGCCAAGCTGTCCTCTTTGGGCTCTTTCCTCATACAGTTCTACGGGAGAGGCATTCACATATCCATTTAGCTACCCACTCACTTGTTAAGTATTTATTAAGGACCTTCTATACGCTTGTGGAAACTGAGAATACAGCAGTAAACAAAACATCCCAACCCCCACTCCTCATGGTCCCTACATTGCAGTGAAAGTAAAGGCATGCCTCACAGAAGTGAGCTCTACCTGCATTGTCCCACACAGCAGCCACTGTGCTCTTTACATGTGAATGAATTAAAATGAAATAAAATTTGAAATTGGGTTCTTCCGTGGCACTAGCCATATTCCAGGGGCTCAACAGCTACACGTGGCTGCTGTGTTAGCTCAGATAGAGAACACTTCTGTCATCGTAGTACATTTAATTGGAGAGCATTGACTTAACCATATCAGGAAAAAAATTTTAGAGTACACACCCTAAAATATATTTGCTTGTTTGTAAATGACATGCTTGTAATACTGTATCATTTGTATTGTTGGGCTTCATCTCCAGCAAACCTCTGGGGCGATGACATCTCTTTAGAGACCACTGGCTCAGAGTGATGTTTTTCACATTTCAGTGTGAATTTGGGCACTGGTCCAAAAAAGTGGATTCCAGACCTTCATCTCCAGAGAATTTGGAATCATCTGAATGATCCAGAATAATTCAGAATGTGGTGGCCGAGTCCTAGTGTATCAGTTTCCTATGGCTGCTGTAACAAATCACCACCAGCTTGGTGGCTGAAGACAACAGAAACTTATTCTCACACAGTTCTGGAAGCCAAAAATCTCAAATCACTTGTACTGAGCTGAAATCAGTGTGTTGGCAGAGCTGTATTCCCTCGGGAGGCTCTAGGGGAGACTCGCTTCCTTCTCTCCTCTAGCTTCTGGTGGCTGCCAGCATTTCTTGACTTGCGGCCACATTACTCCACTCTGCATGGTCACTTTGCCTCCTCCTCTCTGTGTACGTCACATCTCCCTCTGTTTTATAATGACACTTGGGATTGGCTTTAGGCCCCACTCAGATAATCCAGGATAATCTCTCTGTGTCAAGATCTTTAACTTAATCACACCTGCAAAGTTCCCTTTTCCTTATAAAGGAAACTTCACAGGTTCCAGGGCGTAGGACCAGGACTTAGGATCTTTGGGGGCCATCATTCAGCCTGCTTCACCCATTTCTAATGAATACAGCATACAGTCCTCCAAGGTTACCATGGGGAACAATCCGCAGAAAGACACAGGCCATGGAAGTGTACCCACTTTTAAGGGAGATGCTCCAAGGGCCTGCAAAAGGACCACATATCTGAGTTCTCTATCTATCCTCTCCTAATCTGGCAGAATTTTCTATCCCTTGCCTCTGGGGCTGGGACTGTCTGAAAACATGGAGGTCTCAGAAGCAGCAGTTAGAACAGATTAGAAAAGGTCCCAGGGGCTGGTATTGTGCCTGTATCCTTACTAATATGTTTTTGGCAAGATGTTAACAAGGCCAGGTCACATGTGATAACAGGGCTTGTGGAGTCAACATCTGTAGACCAGTGTAGCAGGGTCGAGAGCTTTGTAAGAAGATAAAATGAGTCGCGGAGAGAGGAGCTTCTGCAAGATGAAAAAGATGGAGCTGTGTCTATGTCTGTCCTTTCCTCCAGCCCATAAACAACAGCTGTCCAGCAGAAACCCACATCTGGGAGCTTCTGTGGGCTTGCTGTCCTTGGGAACATAAGCCTAGCCCACTGGCATTCACCAGTCTCACCTCTCTCATCCAAATAGACACAGTGGGGCCCAAACATAGGGCACAAAGATGCCCCTCTTGGGGATTTAAAGTACCTTCACTTATACCCCCTGCTTCCATTTTTCCCCCAGCACAAGGTGGCTTTGTCTAGGCAAGATTTCACTCACCAAGACACCATCCACTAAAATCCCCCTAGATCCAAATGTTCTCTATGTGGCTCACTTGTGAGAGATACCCAGTGATGGTGGGGAAATTATCCTGCAGGTGGAGTAGACAGGAGGAAGGCCTTTTCCTGAAAGCTTCCTCTAGTACCTGGATTGTCATAGCAATAACAAGATCCTTGACACTCACAAAACTCAGCTGTATGTGGCTTGTGCCTACTTTCAGAGCCCTAATTCTTTAGTGTTTATTCAGAGGAGGATGTCAGCATATGGTGGGCATCTAGGCCAGCCCTGAGAATGGCTGAAGGAAATTAGGGATGGGGAGGTGGCTCCTGGCTGGAGAGAAAAAACAGTTTGGGTATGGGGTCCCTGTAGAGCCATGGAGCCGGGAGGCAGGAAGAAAGAAGTCTGCCAGACAAGGCAGGGCTTCCATGCTCCAAAGTTGCAGTGCCTTCCTCAGGAAGCCACCCATAGTCATTCTTTTTAAATAAAAAAAAAAAATTTTTAATTTTAATTTTTTACATGATTTTATTTTTACATATTTATGGGAGAAAAGTGAGACTATGTAGATACACTAAAAAGTTATAGCATCATCGTGCTAATGTGGGCTCCAGAGCCAGGCCAACCTGCTTTCTTTGCCGTCTACAACTTCCCAACCATGTCACCTTGACCACCTTGGGCATCTTACCTTGGGCAGCTTCAACTTCCTCATCTGAAAAGAGAGGGTAATAACTGTATTTACTTTAGGATTAGATGAGATCATCTACTTAGCACAGCGCCTAGGACACAGAGTGACTGTTGTTATCCAACAACTGGTATTTGGCAAGGCTGAGACGTTCGTTAACTTGCTTTTTCTCGCCCTGCTGGCTCAAACCTGTGCACACCTGAGCGACATCTCAGGTCGATCCCGTAGGACTCACAGGCACTGTCAGTTACTGTTGAATTGTCTCATTCTCCCGTATCATAAGTTGGAGCTGGTTTAAATGCAAACTTCAACCTCTCAGTCTCTCATTCAGTGTAAAACACTGCCGCCCCTCCTCCCCGCTACCCCCCACTCTCTAACTCCCCCCCGCCACACACTCAGAGGCAGGGTGGTGGGAGGGGTGGTGGTGGCCTCTGTACCACCTGCCTCTTTCAGTGCTGCCTCTGCCTCCCCTCCAGGGGTGGAGGGTGCAGATGATTGAAGGGCAAAGGTTAGGGGGACCCAGGTCTCCCTTGATTGCTGCCATTGTAAGCTGGCATTGGTGTTCTCTCTGGGGCAGAGACCCAAATGCTCTTGCTTTTACTGGGTTCTTTGGAGGTTTTCCTGAGGACTGAGCACTGACTGTTCCCTGGTGTGGGTAATAATGGCCTCTAGTAAGCCACTTGGCACCCCAAACCCCTTTGCCCCTCTTTCTGATGCTATGTCCCACAGGCACTTTCCTGGGGCGGGGGTTGGCTCACCCTGGCAGGCAGACCTTATTTACATGAAGGCCTTCAGGACATCAGCCACCAGCCACCAGCCACCCTGCAGCCATCTCTCCTCATTGTGGTGTGAGGCAGCTCTGAGGTTCTCTACTTTAGACTTCTCCAGGAGAGAGTCAGGTACCATTCTCTGCATCCTTAAATGTCAGGGGACCCACGTCTCTGAACAGTTCTCTTGAAACCCTGACTTGCTTGAGGTGGGGGCTGGGAAGTGTGTTGAATACACGTATATAGGCTGCAGGTGTTGATAGAATGAGAGAAACCGATCTGGCTTGCGGCCACGGCTTTGCAAGTCCTGTATCACAGCAACAGAAACTATACAAACCCTCTACCTTGCTCAACAGGTGCCGGGCGCAGTGCCAAGTGCTTTGCATCTCATTCCTCATTTTCACAGTAATGCTATATGTATAGGGCCTGCTGGCCATCCAGTTTTACAGATGAGAGCAGTGAGGCACAGAGAGGCTAAGTAACTTGCCTAAGATCTCACAGCTAGGAAGCACCAGAGCAGGATTGGAACCCAGGCAGCCTGGCAACAAAAATCTATGTATACTCTTACATTTCTCTTTAGGATGTGGAGTATTTCCATCCACTCTTTTAGCTTTGGGGTCTCAGCAGAAATTGAGAGAACAAGAAAAATCCACTTTACCATCTAGTAACAATAGAAAGTGTTCAGTAAGCATTAGGTATTATTGTATTGATAACCAGTAGCAGTATCCACTGCTACTGCTGCTGCTACTGTCAGGAGGTTGTGAGCTCCTGGGCCCTGGAGAAGTTGGCAGTGCTGTCCAAAGAACTAGAGTGTCATGTGAGAGGTGCATTTTGATGGCCATTGTGCCTCTCCCCTGAGAGTCACAGATTGAATTACAACACTTGGGAAGAGCTTCATCTCACCCAGGAGGCAAACCACACACACACACAGGCACACACGCATGCATGTGCATACATACACATATACACCTACCACATGCATATGCAAGTGCACACATACACATGCACACACACCACACATACCCATGTGCTCAGACATGCACACACACGAGCACACACGCTCCTTTTACAAGTGCTGTTTCGTAGTCTGGCAGTCTGAACCCTAGACAAAGGACTGGTGATTGGCCAGGCGATGCAGGGATACAATTTGGGGCAGAGGAGGGAGTATAGTCATGGGGTTTGGGCTGTGCCAAAGTGTGTGTAGTCCGCGACACACATGGGTCAGGTGGCAGGGCCAACGGAAGCTGACTTGCCATGGCCTGGCTGCTTGCCACGCGTCAGACAGTGCTATCCCACAAGCTGATTCCGAACAAACCCAAGCTTGTGTGGGATCAGGGCCAAGAAGACATACGTTGGTGGGCTGTTTGCAACCCGCTTCCCCTGGGGTCAACTCTACGGGCTTCAGTTACTAATTCCTTCTTCTGTCACAGCGTTAATTCAGCACCACTATGTAGGCGGCTTTGAGTCAGGCACTGAGAGCTCAGGTACAAACAGGATGTAGCCTCTGCCCTTGAGGAGCCCACGCTCTAGAGGGGAAAGGACAGCCAACCTGGCAAACATTTACAATGCAAAGTGGTGATTCTCAAGTAGAGTAAGTGCTGTGGAACCTCAGGAAAGTGAGAGGTACTGAGACCTCATCATAGAGCGTGGCGGTCAGAGCATGATATTTGGAGGTAGACAATCCAGTACCATGTGCTTGTTTTGCAATCTTAAGTATACTTAGTATACTTAAGTATACTTAACCTACTTACGTGGTAGTGTTATGAGGATTAAATAAGAGATGTAGAAAGGGTGGTAGCCAAATGCCTGGTATCAACCACCACGACCATCATCACCATCACCACCACCATTATCACCATCACCTCCACCATCACCACCATTGTTACCACCATCACCACCACCATCATTTTGCACCAATGACCACCAAGTCCATCAATGACCAAGCTCTTGGTGGGAGCTATTTCATTAATTCCCTGACTCTGCCCTAAAAGCTTAGTGAGGAGTGGATGTGGCTGTCTTCAGCTCTCCTGACAGGCACTTGAGTCCTCCCTTGTGATGTGGGCAGGCCTTTCTCAGGCTGCTGCAGATCTGAGCCTGGTGAAGATCAGACTCACTGACCTCTAAGGTTACTTCCAAATGCAAGAGGCAATGATTTCTCATGCTCTGGAGACTTTTACTAAAAAAGCCCAAAGGAACAACTTGGAAGTTTCTAGTAGGTCCATTTCTCCCTTCTAGGCTCTGTGGCTCTCCCTACTGAAGGCTGTCCACAGCTTAGGGCTCTGAACCCTTGGCCTTTGTTCACGCAAACAGTGAAAGCTGGTGAGATATTTGCATATATAAATGCTGTGAGCATCACCCTGTGTGGCTGTACTCTATGGAGTCCTGGCCCAGGGCTCCCAAGGTTTTGCAAGAGTTGACCAAGTTGACAAGGAAGTCGGAGTGATCCTCTGCATGAGCAGGTGCCAATTGTGCTGATGCTGACGGGAACAGAGCGAGCTGATGCCAAGAGGAAATTGCATCAGCAGACAGAAGTCTCAGTACTTGGCTGGCGCCCGTCTGCCAGCCCCACCTTTGACATACCTGTGGCAGCTCGTGGGGATGTCTAGAACTTTATAGGGAGTCCTCCCTCTGTGGAGACAGATAAAGCACCTGGTGCAGCCAAGTTCCTCGATTTTGCAGAGCTTCTTGCTTTCAATTTTTTGGGCACAGCCCTGGGCTCTGCAACTTGCCGGAAGCGATTATCCAGCATTTCTTTGTTCTCTCACGCAGCTTCCTCTCCAGGGGCCCGCTATCTGGTCATTGCACTGAACCCCAAGCATCTCTCCTTAAGGGCAATGCCAGGGAGAAGTAAACACACCTCGGTCTCCTCTGATCATTGTTATGCAGTGAAATAGGCCTGCGGTTTGGGGTCAGACTGAAGCACCCAAATGAAATCCATTGGCTCTGCCCCTGACGAGTTGGGTGACCCTAAGCAATTACTTAACCTCAATGGGCCTGAGTTTGCTTATTTATAGAATGGGGAAATAATGAGACACCTTTAGTAGGGCAGCCAGGATCCCCAGTTTGGGTCCTGTGCTTTCAGAGGAGCACCTCTCAGTTGTTAATGTACCCATGAGTCACCTGGGGATTGTGTTAAACTGCAGACTCAGGGGCCAGTAGGTCTGAGGCGTGGGGCTGAGATCCTGCATTTCTAACAAGCTCCCTGGGGATACTGCTGGATGCTCCTGGTCCAGGGACCGCACATTGAGGAGCAGGTCCTTTCAGAGTTTTCATGAATATTAAATAAGCACATGTACACAGAAGTGTCCAGAAGAGTGCCTCACGCATGGTGGGTGTATAGCTGACATCAGTCTGCTCTTCCTACCTTCTCAGAAATTTTAGAAAAATAGTCAATGGAGGAGAAAAATTCACATGAAATTATTAGGGTCACAGAGGGGCAAAGCTGGAGGCGACTACATTGTCCAGACAGGAGCCTCAGCTGGGGCAAATTGGAACCACCTGGAGGCCCGTAAACAAATTACGTTTCCCTTAGAAATCCTCTAAAAACCACTGAGGCAGAAAATCTTGGAATGGGTCCCGGGAATTGTTAAAAAAAAAATAAAAGTGTCTGAAGTGCTTTAGCGGCTGTTTAGTTGGGAACCATTGATCTGCTGCAAACCCTCATTGTAGAGAGGAAGCCTTGAGAGGTGAAGTGACAACCTTAAGTCACACAGTTAGTTCCATCAATTATTCTTTCATTCAAGACATATTTACTGAGCACCTACTGTGTGCCAGGCACCATGCTGGGTTTTAGGTGATTGACTGGTGACAAAGCTGACCCTGATCTTAGCTGTACGGAGCACATCTGACATGGACCAAGTAAATAGTGTGGACGATGACACATGGTAATGAATACTTACCATCCTATGCAAAGTAGCAGGTGCAGTGGCAAAGGGTCACAGGGGGTGGGAGGGCAACTTAGATTGAGGAAAGCAGGGAAGGCTTCTCTGAGGAAGTGACGTTTCCAGGTGAGACCTGAAGAGTTAGCAGGAAGGGGCAGGTGGAGCGTGGGCAAAGCCGGGAAGAGTGGCACCAAGGGGATGCCATTGTGACTGCAGTGGGCAAGGAGGAGTGTCCTGATTGAGGCTGCAGAGGCAGGCTGTAGCCAGACCACCTGGGTGGGACTTCTGCTATGGGGACCCTGTGAGAGACCACATGGCCACATCTCCTGACAGATATCTGACTGCTTTCCTCACCCTCTGTGCTGTTGCTCAACGGTTTCTGGGGCCACGCTTACCCCGCCCCCTTAGGTTGGCCACGCCTTCTCTAACAAGTGGCCTCGGTTTTGTCCACAGCAAACGGGCCCCATCAGTGCCACCCTGGTGATGACGCGCCCCATCAAAGGTCCCCGGGACTTAGAGCTGGACTTGGAAATGATCACTGTCAACACCGTCGTCAACTTCAGAGGCAGTTCCGTGATCCGGCTGAGGATACACGTGTCGCAGTACCCGTTCTGAGCCCGGGCCCGAGCCTCTGACACCGCCTCTCAGCTGCACCAAGGGACAGGAGAAGAGAAGAAATGAGAGGGAGAGTGAGAGCGAGACAGACGTCATGGCGCCTTTCCTGCTGAACGTTTCCCGAGGAGCCGGCCCAGCAGCCTGACCCAGCCTGTATTATTGTAGACCTGCCCCTAAGAAGGACATGCTTACCCAGTTCCTACAATGCAGTTATCAAAAAGTATTATCATTGGCACCCTGACCTGAGATTGAAGATGATTTTTCGAGGTCTTCAGTGTATTTTCCTTTTTTTTTTTTTAACCCCCAAAGAAAATAGATTAGGTTTGCTGGGGTCTGAGTCCATGTTCCAAGACTGTGAACAGCTTCCTCTCACCTCTTCCACGCCTTCTGTCTCTTGCTGATGGCTGCTTTGCAAAGGCCCACAGGGCTCATGGGGATGCCGTGTGTAGCTAGTTTGCTTCTTGTATGTACAGAGAAGGCTATGGAAAGAAACCACTGTAGGATCTAAGGGTTTTTAAAGAGTCTATTTCAAAACCACATCTGGTATTATGTTCAGCCATAAAAGAAGTTTTTGTTGTGAAGCTTGTATACCTGTTTAACCCTTTCTTGTTCATTTTGAGTTTCTTTTTTTAAAAAAAAAAATAAGTGGTAGAATTCCTTCAGAAAGCCTTCAGACACATGTTATGTTCTGTCTTCCCAAACCCAGTCTTCTCCATTTTAGCCAAGTGTTTTCTTTGAGGACCCCGTAATCATGCTTCTTTGGAAATTTTTTACCCAACTGGGTTGGAAGGCAGACGTCTCCAAACTGATTAAATATTTGAAGAGAGTTTGTGTTTGGTTCATTTTGACATCCCAGATGACTCAGCATTGGGGTTGGTTCAAGTTCTCTTTAAACTTGTTTATTGTGTATTGTCTTGAAAAGGTCTCAGACAGCTTGATCACCATTGATAACTCAGGCACATGATGGGAAGAGGCGGGCCAAAATGGGATGGAGAAGTTAGGGGGAAGCATCAACCCTGAGTCCTATTTCACTGGATTAGAAAACAACCAGCAGTGCCTCTGTCATGTGGATGATTTGCAAGAACTCTTCCAAAACAGGAATGTATTCAAGTTCCTTTAAATCAGTGGTCCTCAACTCTGACTACATAGTTGGGTAACTAGTTCAGCTTTTAAGAAAAAACGGATTTCCTGGGCTTCGCCCCTAGAGTTTCTGATAAAGTCGGCCTTAGGTAGGGCCCAGGCATCAGGAATTTTAAAAACCACTAACAAATAGCTGGAGTTGAGAACACACGGTTATAAACCCTATTATGAGAGGGAGACAAATGTGGCCCCTAATCCCGGCCAAGCTGCCCTTACACATCTTTTTGGTTTGTAGGGTTCATCATCCTTTTCCTGATCAGGGACTCTGGATTTCCTTCAAGTGTCAGAGCTCCAGGCAGGGGCAGAGTCAGAAGTGCAAGTCACAGATTAGAGACAGGTGGGCACAGCTGCCCACCCCAGAAGTTGACCTGAGGGTTTAGCAGGAGGTGTATTCCCCAATGGCTGAAGTTGAGTCTATAGGATAGATCTATGGGTGCTCCCATTCTACCTGTTTTATAGGATCTATAAAAAACCTACTATGTGCAAGGAACTGTGCCCTGGATTCTTAGGGTTCATAGGGGTTTTGTAGACTCTTAATAACTGGCTCTTCAGCAGAGGGAACAGCATGTTTGGCCTCCTTACCCAGAGAGCATTTCTCACATCCACACTGCACACCTCACTTTGCTGATGGCTGTGGTTCTTTTTATTTTTTCACTAAAACGAATCACATCCAAACCATTCCCCATTGTGCTCCTTTAGCAGGTTCTAGTGATGCTGACAGTAACCTCAACAGCCAATGGCTCAGAACGCCCTGTTCCACAGCTCAGAAGAGAATGGACGATTTCTCGCAGACTTGCCGGCACAGGGGCCTAGCTCAGCTCCAGAGCAAAGAGCAGAAGGTGGCCGCGAGTCTGGGCTCCCCTTGTATGAGGAGGCTGAGACGTCAGGAAAGGGCATGGAGTTCGGGAAGCTGAAGGCTCATGTGAGCTCTGCATAGAGCAGCTGCTAATTACTGACTCAGATGCAACACAGGGAAGGGAAGCTTGGTCTTGGTGACTTGAGGACCCATTGGTTTCATAGGTGCTACATTCGGAGCCAGGACGAGTCTCGGGGGCTTGCATTTTATTTGTCCGTGTCAAAATGTGGCTTTCGGCTTCTAAGAAAAAGGGCACAGAGAGACTCATAAAAGCAGGCTCAGCAGGCTTCCTGGGCCTTGTATTGCTCTTTCCAAACATGGTCTGATGAATTCAGTGTAAGTGAATCAGAAGCATGTGGGATCAATTGACCTTAAAATACACTTGGGCCTAAAAATTAAGGGAAAACACTCAGGGGCAAAGTGTGTACCGTAAGGCCAAACCCCAAACATTTGGGAAACAGTTCCACAGGCTCCCAGAACCCAAATGCTGTTGGCTTCACCCAACCCTTGGGAATAGATGGATATTATTATTTTCACAAGACCGGGGATACGCCTGGCCTTTGAATCACAGCATTATGCTTCCTCTGCTGGAGTCCAGGGGGGCTGGCTGTTCCATTGAACCCTGAGATATCTGGGCATTCCACAGCCGTCCCTGGTCAGCTTTGCCTCATCTCTGAGTTGGGCCGAGAGCTTGTCATAGGAACCCTGCTCTGTGCTGCTCCATCAGGTCCTGAGGAATGAAGGGTTCTGTGGTGGATGGGGTGCTGGGTTAAGAGCTTGGGCACCTGCAAAAGTCCTTCTGTTATCACATAATCTTCTGGGTTCAACATGGATGAAAACTTCCATTCAGTTGCCTCTAATTCTCAAGTTTTATGAATCCTTGAAATGTACGTTGGGAGTGACAGCCAGCATTTCCATTAAATTGCAATTTTAGAGTTTCACAGTGGTTTGCCAATCATAACACTTTCTAATTGGTATGGAATCCACCTACCTGCTGCCTCTGTCCTGGGTAACATACTTCAACATTTTCTAGGTAACTGCTGTGGCCCTTGGGATGTTACTTTCTTAGATGATGAAAATAGGTCTGATGACTTCATTTTTCAGTGGTTGAAATGTGTTTTTGTGGCCTGAGTGTTTACTATAATGTGTATAAGTTCTTTCTGAGCCAAGAGGGTCACCCAGAGAGAAAGAATGTGACAAAGGAGCAACCATTCTTTACTCCCCTCTCAACACATGAAATCCTGTTGGTAAAGGTTTTTGTCTTAAGGGGAGAACATGCCTTGGTTGAGCATCCTCCCAACCACCCAACTTTGGTGGAGCCAATTTCTGGATTCAGAAAAATGAACCATATAAATACAGCCTACTGCTAAGATATTTATCCAAGGGTTTATGCAACCTATGAGACAAAACTGGAATACAATGTGATAGGACCATTTTAGCAATGTGAAGAAAATGACCTTGGTTAGATTTTAATGAGTATTAACATCTACCTATTTTATACAACAAAAATTGTTATGAATATCCACAGATAAATATTTGAAATTTCAACTATTATACCTCTGGCTTAGAATTATTAAATACCTTGAAGGGAAACACAAAACCAATGTTAGGTTAAATTTTTCTTTCTTCTTGATACAGTTTGTTTGGACCTTGAAATGCAATGTTTTCTTTTCTAGAAAGACAAGGAGCAAACATTTAATAAAACTCTTCATTATTTTGGAATTGGCCGAAGCTCATCAACTACAAACAAATATGCAGATCATTCCTTCTTGTTGATATTTTTGTTCTCAGATTTCTTAGTGCCTTTACTTAGCAGATGGATATCTTCATTAGGATCCCTGAGAAACTAAGAGATGTTTTTTTAAAAAAATAACAAAGAGGCTTCAGGACAAAGGGAATGCATAGAAGCATGATTGATCACTTTGGTAGTTTCCTTTTTTTTTTTTTGAGGGCAGTGTCACTGGCCCTCATATGTGGGACCAAACCGGGGCCACTGGCTTCCCAAGCCAGCGTTTAATCACCGCGCCACTCGGCCGACCCACTTTGGTAGCTTTTATTGTGATGACAGCCTCAGTTAGAATCTTTGACTTGCTAATGCTTTCTGGTAATGAATCTTCATAAACATCCATCAGTAAAATAAACCAGTAAGCTTAGAACATAGGTGTCAACACAGGAATGATCTATTAATTTGTCACTGATGGTGTCCTCTCATAGAGGGGAATCACATGTTGACAGGCAGCAACAAGCCCTGCTTTCTCCCTGAATTTGGAATAATGTTCAGCAATAATGTAAAATAAAAGCAGGAGTAAATTGTACATCAATGCAAACACCAAGGTCACTATGGTACCTATTTATCAAGAGCTCATAAATTATTCATTATTTAATGCTGATTTAGGGCCAGAGAGTCAGTGGATAGCTTGATGCCATTTAAAAGTAGTTTTTGTTTGGGGAGGATTGTTTGGGTTTCAATTTAGCTTTTTTTCTAATTTTTACCATGCACCCTTCTACTTAGGACGCATTTGATGTTGCAGAGCTGGCTTGCATCACATGGTAGCAGCTGTACCTTTAACAGGTGCCTTGAGTACTTCTGAGTTTTAATGTACAAAGCATTTATAATTTATCCTTAAAGAAGAATGTGGGTTACTCTTACATTTGCAAAATATAACACCCCCTGCTCTTAAAAGTTTGTCTTAAAAAGCCATCATGGAAACCAAGCTGTGATATTTGCAAATAACTGAGCTTTACAGTGAATCTGTAGTCAGGTTTTTGTTTTGTCTTGTTTTGTTTTCTTCTAGTTCCACCTTGAAAAATCCCCCGCAGAGATTTCCACCCTAAGCCTGGCATGTCCACACAGAGTCTCACCGCTGGTCTTTCTGAAAAACAGACCTACGGGCCAATAGCACTGGTGCATTTTTATGTGCAAAGGCACTATTGGAATCATAATCCTTTCGGTGAAACCATGGTTAGTCAAGTGGATCCTTTCAGTTCAGAATTTATGCATATTTAGGAGAGCTAGACTCCCTTGCTTCCTGCCTTTTTTCCTGTTGGAACTTTGGAATGTATTATCTTTCAAGAGCCGTCAGGACCATTTTTTTTAAAAAAAAAAACTTTGTGGCATCATTTTTCCTCATAAAAGCAAGGACTTTTCACAAGTTTGTGATGAAGAGCGCTCAGGTATACTTCAAGGACTTTGTGACAAGAAGGAATACCAAAAAGGATCAGGTTGTCCCATTTGGACCAACTGTACAGATGGGATAGGCCCTGGGAGGAGAGAAGTGCACCTTCCAGCTAATACTGAGTTATTACTCTGCTAATAATACTCTGCTAATAAATACTTTGCTCTTCACACTCATTCCCTTCAGCTGCGTGCTTCCATCGTGGGGAATTGCCTCAAGGCTGTTCCTGTTCTTATTTTCACCAGATTTCATTCAGCCCACTTCACTCTTTTGTTGGTTCTTCAACAGCCCGCTGCAGGCTGAGGTGGGAGAGAAGAGGAAAGGATGGAGACGGACGGAGCTGGCTCTCTTGTTCCTCCTCCGAGGTTGAATTCTGCCTCCACACTTTACTTCTGCATAATAAGGTCATGGGCTTGGGAGAGTCCTTCACTCCCTCTTATGTCTTCCCTTTCTTCTCTCTCTTCTTTCCTGCTCTGTACTGCCTGCCCACCCCCACCACCTGATCTGTATCCCAAGGCTGGAAGTTGGTGGTCATGGCTAGGTCCTGTCTGGTGAAGGTAAAGCTGGGTCCAAGGGGCAAAGTACAAGCTATTGATGCATTTTGACCTGTTCTCCCTTTAGCTTCTCTTTTCTTCTCTCCCAAGCTCACAGAACCCCTCCGCAGTCCCCAGAACATCCCTTCCTGAGCAAAGCCATGGCTTCCTTTGTCTCCTCTTGTCTCTGGTCAGAAAAGAAAGTATCTCTGTCCAGTGATCTGACCCTGGCCTTCCCTGCAGCTGTTCTTTCTTCATGAGGAGTCTCTCTCAGGGTTCCTTCTGATCTCCGGTCTCTCCATTCCAGGGTTGGCTTCATTTCTACACCCCTTGTCTAGGAGTCACGCTACCCCACTCATTCCCACAAATGCATTTTTTTATATAATCTTTCTAGCACTTCCTTTGTCCCTTTGTCCATCATGGCATCGAGTGGCTTGACCTGGTATCGATATTCTTTAGGTATTCTGGAGCAGAGAGGCTGGAAAAAAACTAGAGTCCCTTTAAATACAGGACAGGACACTGTCTCCAGAGACCAGGGTCTCTTTGCCAATAGCAAATAACTCTTAACTTTCTTTGTAAAACATAGTCTAGCACTCTTCACAGATTACAGAATTAATTATTCATCCAAACGATTCCCAAATAGTACATATGTGGCTTTATGGACAAGACAAATTCCACTTTAAACTTGCATCTTTAAAAACATTTTTTTGTTTGTTGTGGTATAATTTACATGTAGCGAAATGCATAGATCTTAATTACACCATTAGATAGCCTTGGACATTTAGAATGTGCTGAACTTGAGGTGATTATAAGACTTCCAGGAGGGGGTATCCTGAAGATGGTCAGAATTATGGATCAAAGGGAGGAGTTTGGTACTAGAGACGGAGCACTCTGGGTCATTGTGAGAAGTGGTCCTGTGGATGAGATGAGGTGGCTCCTTGGGGATGAGAAACCTGAGGACTCATTCTTCAATCTGAATGACCAAATACACTCCGAAAGGAGTCATCCACTCACAGCCATCAGTAAATTGCTTCCTGAGTGAGTGACAGTACATACCACACATGAGGAAAGAATGCTAAGATAAACAAAAATGACTCATGGCCTAATAGGAAAACTGGAAATTGCATTAACCCTGCTATTTATTAGCTTCCTGAAATGGCAGAGTCATTTTCTAATTAACCCATGAGGCAAATACATGTTCTTGGTTGGAGGTTAACATTAATTTTCCCCCCAAAATATACTGCATTTCATTAAGTGTACAGCAAAAATTCTATTTGCCTTAGGAATTATGGTGACGTGGTGGGAAGATCTCTTGTCTGAAAGTCTAGACATCCTTGGTTCTTTTTTCATCTCTCTCTCTCTGGAAAAAGAGAGACCTTTTCTAGATCTCTGCTGACCTAGGGTAAGCCAGTTGGCCTCTCTGAACCCAGATCCTTCCTTTGTAGCTAGCAGGAAATCTTAATTCTGAATGTTATATTCACTGGACTCCTCAACAAATATTTGTCAAGTTCATACTCTGTTCCTGGCTCTGGTCTGGTTAAGAATCTCTGCTCTAATGATTCTTTGCTCTGGCCCCTGGCTAGGTAGCCATCATTCTCAATTTGCAAACGTGCCTGTGTTCGTTGGGCTAAAGGACAGAAAAGTGAGCTGTGCACCACTCAGGTTCTTGAAAGGAATTTGGTCCTGGCTCAGACAACTGGGTGTAATAAGTCTGGTGAGGCAGAGGGAACACTGGGATTGGAGTTGAATAGGCCTGGGTTTCCATCCCAGTTCTGCCACTTACTGGTTTGTGACCTGGAATAAGTTGCTTAGATTCTCTGAGCCTCAATTTCCTTATCTATTAAATGGGGATAAAGATACTCATCTCCGTGTTGTTTTCAGAAATAAGATGATGTGTGTGGAAATGATTTTCTTCCCTATTATCCTAGCAAGGCTCAATTGCCCCATGCCTTTCTTCACTTCAAATATTGCAAATATCAAAGCCAGTCTCCCGAGCCATGACTCAGTTTATAATCAGTTCCAGGAACTTGGTGGACCAAAGTGGCCTCAGCACGCTCTCAGCAATTTTCTTCTCACTTCATTTCGTTTCATTATTTCATTGTATTTTGTTTAATTTCATTTTATTGAGACTTGAAATTAGGTCCATTTCATCTCCACTTGCTACAAACTGGGAATGTGGCTTCTGGCAACATTTTCACTCTTCCAATACACTATGGATGTACCAGGGAGGCCGTTTTAATAGAATTTTATTAATAATGCCCCCATATAGATCACAATAAGTCAAAGGATCTAAACATTATGTCATGAGGTCCAATTACCTGTTTACAATGAGGAATCTGAGGCTGGGATAGGGGATTGACTAGCTGCAGTTCACACAGAAGACAATAAACTCACCTACATCCCTATTTTGAACAAATATATTTCTTTGGTGGAACAGTATATTGCAGAACGGCTGCTGGGGCAGGCTCCGAGGTTTAACATGGCGGCTGTAACAGCAGCTTTACAGCACCACGAAGGTGAAGCGGCTGGTGACACATTCGACATGCTGCCCATGTTTACGGATTTCTCTGGCTTTTAAAGGAATGTCTCTGGACTACAGAGCAGAAAAAGACTGGGGACTGGACTTAAGCAGTGGTTTAGTGGTGACTTCACTGTGCAAATCATCCTCTGTGCCAGCTTCCCACCACAACTGGCTGCAGGAGGTCCCTCCTCCAGGCAGCGAGATTGCTCTGGACTGTGGCAGCCAGGATCCTGCGAGAGGCTTCAGCTAGTGAAGGAGCAACACATCTTGGAAAGACTGGCTCTGTTCTGCAACTTTTTATTAATGTTAAGGATCAATGGGTCAAAACTAAACGAACAAGAAATGACCTGACTCTCCTAGGACCTGTTTCTCATGGAAAACCACCTGTTCAGTAACTCTAGGACTCCTCCCCAGGTAGATGCCTCTCTCAGGGGCTTCTGAGTTGGGCTCCTCTGGAGTGAGCCCACATCCAGCATTCCACCTGGGGGCACTTCCCCAGCATCTATATTGGTGTGAACACCCATCATCACCAGCCCTCTTTGACCCAGCAGATTTTGCATACATCTTTTTGGGCACTCATAGCTTTCGACATGTGTCAAAGTTTCAGTCCTTCAGCCTCAATGGGGTTTTTGACTGTTTGGGAATATCTATCTAGGGCGTTATGCGAGCCAGCTGCCTGTCTTGAGATTTCTAGAGCTCCTACGATCACAGCTAGTCTTGGCTGAGAGATGTACTTTACCCACAAGCTACGTGTGAAAATCAATTCCTAGTCTTAAGTTTTCAGTCCTTGTATCACTATGTCTTCTGCTGATATAGTCCCCCTGTATCCAGAGCTCCTTTTAAGCATTTTTGAAAACACGTTTTTATAGATGAATACTCAAGCTAACCTAATGGATATAATCTTGGGACTTCCTTGATTACCCATTTAAAGATCAAAGTATTATATGCTGCATGCTTTCTAGTTGTTAGTGCTGTTAAAAAAAAATGCTATGTTGGCACTCCTGTTTTACTGGGCACCAATGGATGTGTGCTTGTGCTGTCAGTAAACTAAAATATATCCTTTTCTTGTAGCATGTTAACTGTTCTTGCAGGTTTGTTTAAAACCCTTTCCGTATAAATTAGTTTGTTTCTAATTCCTCTGCAATTCCTCTTCCTGTCAGTCTTCCTACTATAAGATGGTGTTCTACTGGTCTAGCTCAGCAGGAATAGGAGAGGGCAAATCGCTTTATTGGTCCTCTATTTGCTTTGATTAGTACATTGACTTAGTACAATGTTTGACAGAACCTTATTGACCAGAAATCATGCACATCACATCTTTAGAAAGGAGAAAATTCATAATAGTTCAATTCCCCATGTGTACCTTGAATTTTTTTTTTAAAGAAATTTACTTTTATTATTATTATTTTTTTCCTTGAGGGCAGCATCACCAGCCCTGACATGTGGGACCTGAATCGGGGCTGCCGGCATCCCAAGCCAGCGCTTAATCACCGCGCCACTCAGCTGGCCCGAATTTTTTTTTTTTTTAAGTAAAAATAAGAATCTGTACTGACTTTTCACTTGCCTATTCTGGTTTTAAAGAATGAACTATAGGCTATGTGTTTTCTGTACTGATGAGATGCTTATTAAATACTTTTGTACCATAAAAAAAAAAAAAGAAAAAAGATACATGACGCAGAGAGAGAAAGGGTATCCATGTGTGCTCTGTTCTTTCAAGTTAATAGGAGTCATGAGCCAGCATCCACGGTATAAGCAGGTCTGGGTGACAATTTTTGGTGGAGGCAATTTTTGGTGACACTGCATGAGGCCTACCATGTACCTCTTCCTTTCTTCTTCCCTTCCTCCCTCTCCCCACTTCTTCTTTTCTTTCTTACCAGGCTTATCTTGATTTATTTTGTTTATCAGGTCTTGCACTAGATCCTTAACTCTGATAAAGAGCCGTGCTTTCTTTCTCCTTGGTCTCCCTTCAGAAACTCATAGGTCTTACTTAATCATCGCTGTACCTTTTCTCCTTTTGTTCTTCCTTTTCCTCCATCTTCTCTGTTTTGCCCTCTCCCAGGTGTCTTTCTTTTGTTGGTAACCCAGAAGTCACCTCTTGTCTCCTGGCCTAGGAGATCTGGATAATATTACCTGTAAGTCTCCATTGCATGCCCTTTGGAAATCCAAAGCCCTTCCAGATTTCCGAACATCCCCATGAGAGATGGAGGGAGCTTTCCTTCTCACCTCTGACTCCCAACTCTGAACTTCTCTTGAATCCGTTTGGCTCATAAGCCATTTCACCAAACACCTCCTCTTCCCCAGTCTCTTGCCAAGTTGACCTGACATGAAACTGCTTATTGCTTAATTTCCACAAAAACAAGATGAAACAACACTGTAGTGGATTGAATAGTGTCCCCTCAAAATTCATGTCTGCCTAGAACATGAGAATGTGAAATTCTTTGGAAATAGGGTCTTTACACATGTAATTAATCAAGTTAAGATGAGGTCATACCAGATTAGGGTGAGCCCTAAATCTAATGACTAATATCCTTATAGGAAGAGGAGAGGACACACAAAGATACAAGAGAAAAAAGGCCTGTATGAAGATGGAGACAGAGTTGGAATGATGTAGCTACATGTCAATGAATGCCAAGGACTTCCAGCAACCACCAGAAGCTAGAAGACAAGCGAGGTAGGATTCTTCCCTAGAATCCAGCGGAAACATGGTGCTGTTGACACTTTGATTTTGTACTTCCAGGCTCCAGAACTGTGAGAGAATATATTTCTGTTGTTTCAAGCCAAGTTTGTGGTCCTTTGTTACAGTGGCCCTGGCAGACTAATAATACAAACGCCACTTACACTTGGACATGAGGTCAACTTTACTGAGGATTTGAGAGTGGAGAGTGGAACAGAGAGGAATTTAGTTTTCAGCTCTCCATCTCTGCTGTTTCACTGGCTCCCTCTTCCAAGATCAATTTAGCTCCTCATCCCTCCTTCCTATGAAGTCTCCAAACTCCAAGTTCATCTTACCCTAATATGGAGAAGTCCTACTCCTAAAACTCAACTCCTAGCCCACCATCCAGGCCAAAACCCTACCAGATGCTCAGCTGCATAAACATAATTTGCAGGGAATAGCAGCTCCCTCTCAGAAGCAAAGTGTGGATTTAAACATCTATTCCTGTCCCCATTTTAAGAAGACATATTTCTTCTTGATTTCCTATCCTTCGGGCTACCAGAGAAAATAGGGTAGACTCTGTCATCCTTTATCCACACCCCACCCTTTGGAATGCTCAGGGTATGGATTATGGAGGCCAAGATGAACCTGTTTGTCTGTCAGTCAGTGGATGCTGCCTTGGGCACATTGGGGAGATACTAAAGGAGTCGAGGAGGTTGTCCAACCCTTGAGGAACATTCCAGAAGACTACCCTTAGCTTTTCTTCTTTAAAAGCTTGGTTCAGCTTGTCTGGTCTTTCCTGTTTTCTAATAACAATCTCTTACATTCTTCTCCCTTCTTACCCCTCAGTTTTACCTCTTCTCCCATGTGTCTATGTGTAAAGGGCTTTTAAACATTCTGTCACCCTTATCATTCTATTTTTTTATGCTTATAAATTTCTAAAACCTGTTGGGGTACTATTGTCCTTTCCATCTTTTATAATAAAAAGGCAAATCAAACTCAGAGATAAGTTAAATTGCTCAAGATCATCTGTGTTTAAGTGACAGAGCTTGCCCCCCACTGCAGGCCAGTGCCCTTCCTGTAATTGCCATGGCCTTTCTCGGAGTAATTGTGAGCTGCAGCCTTTTTTAGCCTGGAAAAATCCGCTTAGCTTAGACCAGCCATCTTCTTGTTAGAGCGAGGGCCCCAAATACTCAAGCTTGATTCCATTTAGGCACCACTCTGTGTCATAAGAACTCATTTCTAGCCTGGTTTTCAATTAAGTTTATTAACTGGTTTGAAGAACTCTGTAGTTTGACTCTGGCTTCAGAGAAATATTCTCACTAGGTTACACGAATATTTCGTAACTCAGTTCTTACTTATTTTTTTATTCAATAAAAGTTTGCACAAACAATGCATCCCACAGGAGAAACTTACGCCAGGTCCCAGATGTTTAACACGTTTGCTTCAGATATTGGAGTTCATGGCCTCTTGTGCTTGTTAAACCAAAAAATGTAAGACCATAGAAATGATTTTTAGTATCTAGGAGTACTGCAAGGTCAAGCTGGATTCTGGGCAATTGTGACATTTCAACAAGCTTTTTGGTCACAGGGTGTGTGTGTGTGTGTGTGTGTGTGTGTGTGTAATTTTTAGAGCAATCCAAGCAGAGTTCAATGAGGAGAAGCAGGAACTCTACAGTTTTGACTCAGTTCTAGTTCATTTGGATTGATCTATGCAGGTGAGTTCAAAAAGTGCCTTTTCTGATCCTGGCATCTCTCCCATTTATAATCACTCACCTTGGTCTGCCATTCAATCTACCAACCATTTTATTTATTTATTTAATTTTTATTTACTTATTTATTTATTTTTAGGGGGTACACAGCTCACAGTGGTCCATGCAGGGATCAAACTGGCAACCTTGGTATTATCAGCACCATACTCTAACCAACTGAGCTAACCGGCCACCCCTACCAACCATGTATTGATGAGTCTTGGGGTTCAGAATGCCATAATACTAATAATAGCCAGCATCTCCTGGGGATGACTGTGCCAATGGTTATGGTGCTTGTTTGCTTATGTTCTATTATTTAGCCCTCATGCCTATCACCTTCACGACTGCCACCTTGGGTCCGAGCCACCCTCCTCTTTCCCCTCTGTTATAGTTAGTCGGCTAGCCAATCCTCTGCTTCCACATTTGCCCCCTGTCCCTGCAGTTTATTCTCAACCCAACACCTGGAGTGTAAGTGTTAAATCTCTTCCTGCCATTCTTCCACTCCAAACCCTCCCGTGACTTTTCAGCCTATTCAGAGGAAAAGCAAGTCTTTACAATGGCCTTCACCCTGAACCCCACCTCATGCTCCTCTGCCCTCAATTTCTACCCCTTTTCCTCTCTTTCTCTTGCTCCAGTCGTTCTGCCCTCTCACTATTCCTTGAACATGCCAGGCAAGTTTCCTCTGCATGGTTCACAGGCCCAGCATAGGTTAAGGCACACATGCTGCATTATGGGTAACAAAGTAGGAAAGTGATGGATAATTTGTTTCAAAAATTGACAACAAGTTGTGGGTGGGGTAAAAAAAAATCGAAGCCCATGATGATTCATTTTTTTCCAATAACCTTTGTTGTAGGAAATTTGGTCAAAGACAGGTTTCCGTTATAAATTGGAAAAAGTCAAGGTTAGTGAGGCAAAGCGTTTTTATCCTGACAGATTAGACTTATTATTGGGAGACTGTTCATTTTCCCTACTGTACAACATTAGGGGTTGGGAGTCTAGTCTATGTTTTGGGCATCTAGTATCTGCTATTGACTTCCTGAACCATTGAAGAAGCAACACTACCTGAAAACTTTGGCTCTCTTGAATAGTTGGAAACTGAATCATTTTGGGAAATGTGTTTCAGGTAATTAGGAATATACTTTTTTTTTTTTAAGGGGAACATTGTGTTTTTCCAGGACCCATCTGCTCCAAGTCGGTATCCTTCTATCTTAGTTGTGATGGGCACAAACTCAGCTCCAAGTCCAGTTGCCACTTTCAATCTAGTTGCGGGGCAGGCGTAGTCTACCATCTCATGTGGGAGTCAAACTGGCAACCTTACTGCTAAGAGCACCCTGTCTCACCAGCTCAGCGGCAGCTCAGCTCAGGCGCAGCTCACTGGCCCATGTGGGAATCGAACTGGCCACCATGTTGCTCAGAGCTCAGTCTCTTAACCAACTGAGCCACTCAGCTGGCTCCAGGGATATACTTTTTGAAGCACTAAATCTTTAAATATTGGGTTGTCAGAAAAGTCATGACGCATTTTTGCAATGAAAAACAGAAAAAATACGTCATGTCTTTTCCGACAGCCCAATAGTTTTAGTCATTTTGATGAATATTAGAAATAAAATATTGACCACTTTCTTATCTTGGTGGCCAGACGATACCATGTATAAAGTTTTCCATGATGATGATTCGGGATTTTCATTATAAACTTTGGCTACACTCTCCTATGTCATAATACAGTGTATAGATCTGTTTGCTCCTACACTGACTGGTCCCAGGCAACTGTGCTTCTTGAGGCCTTGTGTCTTCTTTGTATAATTGTACGTGGGTTTTTGGGAAGAGCAAAAAGCGTTACAAGTGGGCAATTCGCATCCTGAGAGTTTTGTGGGAGACTTAGCCATACTGATGGTTCAAAGGGAGAGGTAAATTTATGTGCTGATTATAAGTGAAAGGGCCTTAGATCTTTAACAGTCTCTTTCTTCACCATTGTCCCCATTTTGATGCTCCTACAACAGCATCTAGTCACTCCAGAACACTGGCCACTTTTGGAATTTGAAACCAGAGACACTTGGACGCTGTCTGGATCAAACAGAGGGAGAATCACCAAAGAGAGAGTGGAAGGGTGCTTGCCACAATTTCCATACACTTCACATCTGGTTTATAGGAAGTTTGGTTCATGACACTGAAATTATCATTCAGTCCACCACCAGCTTAACCTGCTAACGTAAATCATTACACTACACACTCCACTGCTGTAAAGTGGTCTTAATCACATTAATTCACATTTAAATAGTGCTTTAAAGTGTACAGAATGCTTTCACATACTTTTCTTTCATTTGTCAAACATCTGTTCAGTAGCTACACCACTGTCCCAGGCCTCATGGTCGATATTAGGATGCAAAGATGAATATGGCTCTGTCCTTCGCCATTTTCTTGTTTTGATCATCATTATCACCCTGAGAGGCTGCTAGAGCAAAGATTATTATTCTCCCCACTTTATAGGAAAGAGATATTCAGCCTCAGGGAGGCTCTTGCACTGTCGCAAAAAAGTATTAAAGCCAGAATTTCAAGCCAGGTTTTCTGCCTCAGAATCCCACGTTGTTGTTTTTTCCTAGTATTCCATGCAGTAAACAAATATGAAGAGGTGAGCTCTTAGAGCAAATGAAAATGTATGCAAATCACAATGAGCTGAAAATGCCAAAGACCCAATTCCAAAGGACCTTTTGGAACCTAGTGTTTTTGATACTCATAGCAGGTCTCTTGTGCTTAAGTGATGGAAACTCAACATGTACTAACTTAGACAAAAGATGTTTTTTTTAATGGCTTTATAACTGGTGCAGCTTCCCACAGGACTGAATGGAGCCAGGAAATCTAATGCCTTTGAAACCCCTTATCTCATCTTTTATCTTTACTTCTCTCAGCATATCACCTTCATTCTCCTTTATTATATATTGTTACCTGGGAGAAATGGCCACCAAAGTGTCTACTATTGCTGAAAACAGAACTGACTGTTTTTTCCTAGTTACTGTTTGAAAAGAAAAATTCTAGAGAAAGATTCTGATTGGCCCTTCTTGATTCAGATGCCTTTTTAATGAACCAGTCGGTTCTAGATAAAGGAGTAAAATCATGGGAAATAAGAGTAACCACAGCTAGACGTTCAAATTTGGAGTGGAGGAAGGAGTAGCTCTCATGATCGTCTCATGAGATGAAAAAGATGTCTACTCTGAGCATCCTAAGTTTAATCTTAAAAACTATTTTTGTTCAAGAAATATCGCACTCAATTTTTGGAAATGAAATATTTGCTGAATCCATCACAACACTGTCAGCATAATGCCCAAAAGGAAAGAGCTGGAAAACTCCATGTAGAAAAGCTAAGGAACCCTCATCACTTTTAGCCAATCCAGGAAATGAAGAAGGGAGGTAGACCTTGGAGACAGCTCACAGTAGTAAAAAACATACTTGTGAAGGATGGGGAGATGATGACTATGGCGTGACTGTTGTAAAATGACATCGATTTTCTGGCATGGGTGTAGTCATCCTGGAGAAGATAGGAGGCAGAATGCAGAAACTCCTGGAGCTAGAAAGCTTACTAATCTGCTCTTTCCTTTCATTTTCCATATGAGGAGATAGATTGAGGGAGAAGTAATCGATCCAAACCATCAAGCCTTAATTATTTCATTGGCAAAAATGGAAAAAGAACACCACCAACCCTTGCCTAGGTCAGGGGGTTATTCTTCCAAGGGAAACTGGAATAAAGTTCCCAGAAGTTGAACAGTGTGTTTTGTTTTTTTCTTAAACCACTAGGCTGTCCTTTGGCAGAGAGCAGGTATAAATATGCAGCTAGCTAATGTAGAGGAGAGAGATGATAAAAAAGGGAGATGTCAGAGAAAGGGGTTAGGGGAGGGACCTGAGTCAATGGGTTTTGAAAGTAGGCTTTACCCCCTTTATAATCTACACAAAGCTAAATCCCCTATAGCTTATTCAGGACAGTGCTGATCCTGTGCATCTTCTCTAAGTTATCACATGCCAGGGTTGGTCACAACCTGAGGATTTTCCTATTGACCTGACACTCTTTTCAAATGACACATCAGTGAAGTGTCTTTTCCAACATCCATTCTATCCCATAAGTAGAAGCAATGTGGTTTGGAAAATTGATCTCAACTTAAGGGGTAGGACTAGATTAGTCAAAATGTTATCTTCTCTTTGCCTGTTATTTGTTCAAGAATAAGCATGTGACTTAATTCTGGCCAAGGAGATATGAGGAGAGGTTTGCCAGCTTCTGGAAAAGTTTCTCTCTCAAGAGTGGTCCAGGGGAATTCATTCTCCCCCCTCACCTGAATTGAAGGAGGAAAGTCTGATTGTCCCTGGCAGCCGTGGTACAAATGCAAGGGAACTACGTTTAGAATGAAGCTTACATAATCTAGAACAGAGCAAACGGAAGGAAACCATTCAATGATAAATGCTTGAATTGCTGAATCAATGATTCTGATGGCTGATCTACCTTTGGACTTCCTTTTAGATTAGCCATATCAGTTATATATTGTTGTGTAGCAGGACTTCCCAAAACGTAATGGCTTAAAACAACACCATGTTATCATTATTCAGTTCATATATCTACAATATGGGCAGGGCTCTGTGGGGAAGGCTTGTGTTGGCCACGAGATGTCAGCTGGGCAGCTCAGCTAGGGACCGGAGGATCCACTTCCCAGATGGCTCACTCTCATGACTGGAAAGTTGATGCTGGCTGAGTCGGATCTGAGAGTCATGACCCTTGGTGGGCTTCTCCACAAACTGCTTAGGCTTCCTCAGAGCATGGTGGCTGGATTCCAAGGGCAAGCATCCTAAGAGAACCAAGTAGAAATTGTATTTCATTTTATGACATGCCTTGGACATCATATTCCTTTATTTCCACATTCTTTCATTTCCACAGTACTCTCTTGGTCAATCAGTCACTATGATTAGCTTCAATATAAAAGAGAGAACATACAAGACCTTTGATGAGAGGGTATTCAAAGAATTATGAACATGATTTAAGCCACCACACCAGCTAAGACATTTCCTTATTTTTATGGCCAGTTGAGTTGGGTTTTCTGTTATTTGTGACTGAACGCATCCTTATTGATACAGTTAGTGTCATCTCAGCTGTGGGCACAGGAATGTCATAAATTACCAGTTCTCCATCACAGCGCCAATTGTAGCATGCTTACCAGTAATTTACTACATAGGTTTTGAAACTATTTCCTTTTTGTCTTTTGAAAATTAAAGCAGAACCAAGCTTACCATTATAATAACAGAAGAGTCATTTATCTTAATTCAAGTAGCCTCCTCTAAATGGGTGATAAGAGGATGAATCAGAGCAAGGATATGGCACATGGGAACATAACTCTGGGTGGAGAGCTATTGGCCTGGATGCCTCTTTGAGCAAGAGTTGGAAGGAATTTCAGGGTTCATGTGCCCAGGGTCAAATTCTTTTCCTTCTCCGCATATGCTCCAGGTAAACCAATGAGGTTAGGGCCTTGGAATCACTTGTGATATTCTCTTTATATTTCTGATGGTCTTTCTGTGGGCCATAAAGAAATTCTTTATTATCATCTACATTGTCCTGCCCTACAATGACCTCTATCTAGTAAAACAAATCACGTGCGAGTGTCCACTGTGTTCCTAGCACTCAGTCAGGCATTGCAGATATATAATGACCTTAAGAGGTGGTTCTCTAGGAACCCAAAAAATAAATAGGAGGCAGTTGGAAATCAATGAGGGTTGCATGTGTGTGTGTGGGTGCTACTTAAAATTGAATGTATAAGTCAGCCCTTTAAAGGAAAGGGGAATGAATGATAGCTGAGCATTTATTGGATTTTCAGAGTGCTGCAGATCGCTTGAGCCTCTCCCCAGCTGCCTCTGACTGGCCCAGGGTGAACACCTGACCCAGGGGTGCCCAACCAGACACCAGCCAGCAACCTGTACCTTGTGTTTGGTCCAGCTGAAAAATATCAGCTAAGCCCATCTGATTCCTCTCCAAGGAATCTAGAGAGTGAGAAGCACTTATTACGCTTAGGTGGTAGGCCCTGATTGCAAAGGTCTGGTAGATTTGCAGTAAAGGAAGTCATTATGGAATTGGATGTAAGCGGCAGCTTTCTGAGGGACTAGAGACTCAGAGAAGTGGGTTGGGATGTGCAGGTGTGCAGAGAAAAGCGTCCTCTGTGAGATGAGACGCTGAGAGTTGTCTTGGCTGCCTCAGGGTCTGCCCTTTCTAAAGCCCGCTTGTTCAGATTCCGGAATTCCTGTATGTTCCCATTGTTAGGGCTGGGACTAGAATACTCTGCTTGAACTAATTTGAGTGTGTTTCTGTTACTTGTAACACCAGAGATCTGTTCGGAATGAGTCAAGAATTCATAGAAGCAATGGCAACTTCAATAGGCCTTGAGTAATGAATTGGGTGTATGTAGAAATAATTCCTGCGTCTGGGCTTTCCAGTTTACCAACCAAACCTGTGATTTAATGAAAGGAGCTTGACCTCTAGAGTCACACACAGCCTTGGGTTCAAATCCTGGCTCCTTGGTCACTTCTTTGTGATCTTGCAAAGTTACTTATCTGTTAAGTTTAGATAATAATACTTAGCCTGTAGGGATGTTGCAGATATATATATATATATATATATATATATATATATATATATATATATATATATATCATATGAAATATATAAAAATATACATTATAATATATAATAATATCTAGTCTGCAAGGTTGTTGCAAGAATGTATATATTTAACATAGTGCTTGGCACGTGCTAGGCCAGTGAAGAATGGATGCTATTATTATTCCAAATATATTTAGATAGGAAAAAGAAAGTAATTTTCAACCCTGTTTCCAATAATGTAAAGTGGTCTTGATTGAGGCATTTTGTATTTCTCAACATTTTTAAAGTGGCTTTATATGTTTGGGGGGTGTGGGCATGGGTGTGTGTGCACGCATGTGTGTTTGGCAAGGGTACTGTTTGTCTCCGCTTGCCCCCTTTCCTATCGAAGCTGTATTCACTATGTTCTTGGACTAGTTATTGTTATTAATCAGGCATATGGTATGAGATGAACAGGGGTGATGAGCTGGTCAGACTGCCAAGCATGTTCATGTTTTGCAGGAAACGCCAAATTGTTTCCTGAGGGGATGTTTTTCAGAAATGGAAGGGTGTGCTTCACTGGCCCTTCCAGACCCTGTCCTGTCCCCT
The DNA here is from genome assembly GCA_033961575.1 of Aselliscus stoliczkanus. Classification (NCBI taxonomy): domain Eukaryota; kingdom Metazoa; phylum Chordata; class Mammalia; order Chiroptera; family Hipposideridae; genus Aselliscus; species Aselliscus stoliczkanus. Next base: position 151,042,515 of record CM066732.1, on the reverse strand, counting down.
GAGTGCTGTCACCTTGTAGAGGAATATGCTAGCTCTTTAAATCCAGTGTATGGGGTGCTGTCAAGCTATGCTGGAAGTGTGTTTGCATTGTTGTTGTTGCTGGGGTTTTTTTTCTTCTGCTAAATGAAGCCCACAGCAAGTAGGAAATGGATGACAGACCTCCCACATTTCCTCAAAAAATATCCCAACATCATCAGCCTATCATAAACTGGAAGGGTGGAGGAAGCTAGTGAAAGGCAGGGAGTGGTGGAGAAAGAAGGAATGTCTGAAAAAATAGGATTATAAAATGTTTTGAGGAGCACCCCCCACTGATACTTCTACTTCATATAAAGACTAATATGTACTTCAAACTAACAAATTAAGATATAATTGTCATAAAATTATGTCTTTGGGTATTTGGTTCATCTGCCAACCACATTTATTCATGAATTCTCCTTATGGACTTGGAGCAGATTTAAAGAGAAGGGAGGAAAGTCTTGGCATCCTAAGCTGCTTAGGGATTTTGTTGGGCGTATGAGTTTTCCTAAAACTCGGATAAAAGCAAAAATCACAAATGAGAGACTTCAATTTTTTTTTTTCAGATAGTGCTTTACAGTTGCATTTGCAAACAACCATTAATATTCAGAAGTAGCCTTCTGAAGAGTTTTTAAATCTTTCTCTCCTCTGCTGTGACAAATATTTAGATTTTACATCTAACCAAAGGGATAGAAAATGTCAAGTAGAATTTTATTGAGGGTCCAAAGATGACCACTGGTCCAATTAGTGCCTCCTAGTGATTTGGGAGGAGGCTCCTGAGTACACTGTCTGGAACTCGGGGCCACAGGGGTAAGAGCGCCTCCTCCACCATGCCAGAAAATCACGACTGGAGGGCATGTCAGGTAATTACTGTTGTGTAACAAACAGTCCCAACATGCCATGGCATAAAGCAACACTCATTTATTATTTCTCACCTCTCTGCTGGTCAGCTGGGGATTAGCTGATCTAGTCTGTGCCTATCTGGGGTAACTCTGCTCCATGTCCCTCATCCTCCTTGGACCAGTTGGCTGGCCCAGGCAAAATCTTCTCATGACATTGGCAGAACACAAGAGGGCAAGCAGAAACATTTTAGGCCTCTTCAGGCCTGAGCTCAGAACTGGAACACTGTTACTTCTGTCTCATTCTATTGGCCAAAGCAAGTCACATGGCTGAACTCATAATCAAGAGGTTGGGAAACATACTCCACTCCTTGATTGGAAGGAATTTCAAAGTCATGGCAAAGGGTATGGATACTGTAAGGGATGCAGCACTGGGGCCAATTCTGTAATCTGCAGAGAAGGCCTATGACCATGATGTACCTTTGGTGAGTGGAACCACACAGCTGTCTACAACGGTGACAGACCAGTCTGTTCTGTGCTATTGAGGATGGCTGTCATAACTTGATGCTATTAATCACTCAATATTCCTCCACCTCCTCTAGTTTTTGTTCCACGTCCCTCCCCAGGCAACCTTCTGATTATCATTAGCTTCCTATAATGACTGTTTCTATAGGGTGTAATGCTTTGAACATAAGATACAAACGTCTGGGGCCTGCAACCGTTCTATTTCTCATGCTATGTTATATTATTTTTTTTAAACTTTTTTTTTAAACTTTATTGGGGAACAGTGTGTTTTACCAGGAACCGTCAGGTCCAAGTCAGGTAGTTATTTCAATCTAGTTGTGGAGGGTGCAACTCAGTGGCCCATGTGGAGATCGAACCAGCAACCTTGGTGTTATGGGCACTGAGCTCTAACCAACGGAGCTAACCGGCCACCCTCTATTCATATTAATATACCTTATTGTCTATGTCAGTGTCTAGTGAGCCTGATAGAGTCTTCTTCAACAGAAAGGGGAAAAGAAGCAGGTTTCTAAGATTGAAAAGCTGAAAGTCAGTTTTCATACTATAGTAAATTCACACTAGGAGGCCAGTGGGTAACTTAAATAACCACCCTCTCTGGGGGAGACCTCTACCAAGGTGTAATTTTTACCCAGATTTCTGTGGTTCCCATGTGTGGCCTTTTCCTTCAATAGCAGAAAGGAAGAGAGGTACAATTCACATACAGGTGCACCTTCCGGTTGGGCAACCAAGCACAGACAAGGTGAATCAGAGGGTTTCAATCAAAGAAGATGAACCACTAGAGTATTACCGATATAAGAATATAAGATCTTACAGAATTGTGGGAGAAACTGGGAAAATAAAGACCTGGAAGTGGATTGAAGGATTAAGAGGAACGTCACTAACCAGGCTCCAGGATGCACTGGGGCTGGTAGACCTGTAGGGTCAGAACTTGCAATGAATCGAGAAAGCTGGGCACATCTAGCTGCTGGAGTGGCACCCAGGAGAGCTGTGGAAAGTCTGTGAATGGCTGTCACCTCTGTAAGTCTTCAGCCAAGCTCAGGAGGTGGGCCTGGGACTCAGCTGGGCCAGCAGTTAGGAAGAAGAGCGAGACACAGGGAACAAGGACAGGACAAGCTGGCCCCTGCCAGCATCTCTGTGTTTGTGCGCCACAGCATGCACTCATGACGATTTTCAGAGTAATAGCTCTATTTCACTTCTCCCTTCCATCTTGTCCAAATTCCTCTTTTTGGTTCCAACGTAGAACCATGTAGGTAAAGAAGTGTAGTTTCAGCTTAAGTGAGCTGACAAGGTTTAAACTATTGCACACGGAGTCCAGAAAAATGCAGAGTTATTTATTTCATATTTGAATTATTTCTTCCAGTCTAGGGATTTAGATGTTTCTCTGCTTTATTCAATGAGACCGGGGGCTTTTGTTCTGGAATCCTGGGGCACTTTCATACCACATATTCCATGTATCTCTCCTCTTTGGACCAGCTTCCCAGCCTGGATGAGTTGATCTTGCTGTTGATAGAAAACCCTCTATTTTTTTTTTCCTGAATCCTCTTTCTTCTTTTCCTCCTTCATGACCTTCGTTTGATCCCACTGGTACAATTGCCTCCTGCCCTAGGGCCTGAATATTTTTCACTTAGGCCTCCACTATCAGCCTTTTGGTGCTATGAAGTTTCATTGACTAATGGGTTTGGACGATGGAAGGGCTGTGGGGTGAAGGCATTGAGAAAAGAGGCTCTCATCATGATTAGGTTTCCTAGTGGAGCATCTATGACCAGCCATTTCCCCATTGGTACCTTAGCTTTAGTGGGTACCAATTACCCAAGAAAGAAGATGATGGGAGAAGGAGAAAAAAAGAAAAAACTCATCCCACTACAAATAGTCCCTAGTTTATTCAACTATGAGTCCTGTAGATTAATATACAAACTGCTTAGTAAGATTTTCAAGGGCCTACAGAGCCTCTTTTCTCACTGCTATCTTCTATCACTCCTCATTATATTTTGAGAGACACTGGGCCTCCTGAAGCCCACTCAGGGAAACCCCTCAAAGTGCAGGAAAGAGACTAATGATAGCTGATAAAGATGATGAAGATGTTATGGTGACGCTATGCTTGTTTTCGAGCCAAGATGTCAGCATTCTGATTAGGTAGCCATCTGAGAGAGAGAACAAAGAGCTACACATCCATAAATTTTTTTTGTGTTTTTTTGAGGATATTAAATCATTTATTGATTACACATGATAACGGATGATACACAAGCTTCATTCTCATCTATAATTTTGTCTAATACCATAATTCAATTTAAATATATTGCATAGGATGTGCCAATAATCATTAATAATCAAATAAACTCCATGACTCTGTGTGGATGACCCTTTTAACGGTGAACTCCAGGTCACAACACAGTAACTGTCAATTCAACTACACAAAGGTTTTTGAAGACAATGGCTTCTGTGCCCAAACAGCTTGTAAATAAGTTTCAAACGGAACCTGTCATCATCTTGAAGGAATTCTAACTTAACACTGTTGGGGTAATTTACCAAGATGGCTTCAGAGTCTAGACTGATTTTACATAGCACATTTAAAAAAAAAACACATTTATTTAGTGTTATGATCAGGCTATTACATTTAGCAATCAACAGCATGGGTACCAAAAAAAAAATCTACATTAAAACGCTTTGTTGGAAATGCTTTACACTTTCCACAGGACAGAAACTAAAATAACCTGTTATACAATTAGTCGCAAATATAGTCCTCGAGTTTTTTGCCCATATACATGAGTACAAGGTCTCAGATAATCAAGTTTGTAAACTTGTTGTAACAATGTTGCTAACCTTTTTTGATATCAGTATTCATTATGAATTTGTACCAACTAGACAAACAGTTAACCAAATTTACTATTTGGAAGTGCTGAAATGGCTGCGTGAAAAAATTAGACGACCTGAACATTTTGCTAACAATTCATGGCTCTTGCATCACAACAATGTACCAGCTCACACGGCACTGTCTGTGAGGGAGTTTTTAGCCAGTAAACAAATCACTGTATTGGAACACCCTTCCTACTCACCTGATCTGGTCCCCAATGACTTCCTTTTTTATCCGTAGATAAAGGAAATGTTGAAAGGAAGACATTTTGATGATATTCAGGACATCAAGGGTAATACGATGACAGCTCTGATGGCCATTCCAGAAAAAGAGTTCCAAAATTGCATTGAAGGGTGGACTAGGCACTGGTGTCAATGTATAGCTTCCCAAGGCAGGTACTTTGAAGGTGATCATAGTGATATTCAGCAACAAGGTATGTAGCACTTTTTCTAGGATGAGTTCATGAACTTAATTGTCAGGCCTCATATTGTCTAAAATATGTCTTCTTTGTAGAAGCTAGTCGCTGCTACCACTGTGCTCAGCTGAGTTACAAATGTGTTGTAACCTGTAGCTTCTCTGTCACTTCTCTGGCTCTCCTCTCCTGCTAAGCTTTGTTTCTTGGCAGTAGTTAAAACTTTCTGCTACTGCCATAACTACTGCTGCTGGAACCACAGGAGCCACCTTGGTTTTGTGATTTGGCAAAGTATTGGCCTCCATCACCATAAAGGTAGAGCTTCTGCCTCCAAAGTTTGTTCTTTTCATGGGTCCAAAAGTTTAAGACTGATTGTTGTAACTGCCCAAGTCACTATAGCTTCGACCACCTCCAAAATTGCTTCCATCATTACCAAATCCATTATAGCCATCCCCACTGCCATCATATCCCAATATTAGTAGTTCACACAACAAAGTTCATTTTTCACTCGCATCACAATCCAATTAAGATTAGTGAATGGTGGGGGACCTTTGTTTCATGGAATTAATCAGGGGCCAGAACTTCTTCCATCTGGTCTCGTTATCAGCTGTAGCAATGGTTAGCAATGGTTTAGCAATGATCCAAAGTGATCAAGGGATGGGAAGAGGGAGAAAGTGGGATGAAGGCTCACTAGTTCTTAATTGCATAGGTCCAGAAGTGAAACTCAACTTCTGGTCAGATTCCATTGGTGAGATCTGGTCACATGGCCTTACTAGATGTAAGTGGAGTGGACAAAGTAGTTTAGTTTTGTGCCCAGAAAGAGGAATCGAGGTTTGGTGAACATTTATGACTCAGCTGAAATGTCACTTTCTCTCTGAAGCAAGTGCTTAGAATTCTACATGGTACACTATAGACACTCAAAAATGTTCGTTGAAAACAGTAAATGAACGAATGATTGAATACCTATGTTTAAGCTTTTGCTGGTATGTTTTTCTAAGGCAGAAAATGGGAAGCGAATAATTTGAGGAAAAGCAGAAACCTGCCCCCCAACCCCCGCTTTGTATTCATATGACCATTTCTTTATATTTGTGAAATTATTTCACAAGCACTGTAGGAATTCATATTATTTTAAAGATTTGTTTTTCCTTCATTCACCAAATTGAGTGCCTTCTTTGTGTCATGTGCTATGATATGTGCTCAGGAAACAGCTGGAAGCCATCGTTCCTGTCCATTGCGAACTCACATGGAATGAGTTTAGTAGGAAAAGGGAAAAGCCAATAACCACAGTTATCATGGGTAGAGATATGGATGGATTGTGGCAGGAACGCTGAGGAAGGGCAAATAATCCACTCTGGGATAGGTGTTATGGAGTTTTATCTTCCAGAAGAGGTGGTACTTCAGCTAAATGAGCATGAATTTGCCAGTTGGTACCCATAAAATAGAGGTAAGGGAACAGTAGTGCAAATTTGGTAATTTAGGGGACTGCAACTGATTCAGAAGGCCAAACATGTGTGGTGGGGATAGCGAGAGGGGAGGCTGGAGAGGTAGCACTGGACTGAGTCACAAGTCACTTGTAAATGGCACCGAATGAAGGAAGAATGAAAAGGGATTAGGACAGAGATTAAGTGATTTGTCTCTATCAAATGAAAGAACTCATATGCACAGCAAAATCTAAGGAACACAGTAATCCGCATGGACCCAAACCTAGTTTTTGCCTCAGATCTGCTCAAATAATGTGAAATTAATATTAAAAAATTAATATTTAACATTAAAAGGAAAACAAACAACAAAGAAAACCTCACTCAGAATGTTGCAACAACCATTGTTTCATGGGAAGAGGTTTACCAGTGGAGCACAAAGAAAGGCGTACAATATCCACCATTCATATCAACGTAGCCTTGCCTCTGAAAGTAGAACAGGAAGGAGGTCCAGTTCAAGAAAAACAAAGGAAGTGGTTTCATTGTTTTCAAAGAACTATATCTGTTCAGAGAGTGGATTCTTCTAAGGAAGCCTTTTTAAATGGCAGATGGAAGAAAATTAAGAACAATTCAGGGAGCTCTTGGGATTTGTGCATCAGTGAGGAGGTTGTTCAGATAAGGAACCAAGGACCAAGGACCAAGGACTCAGTCCAGTTCAATAAGCATTACTGAGCATTCACACATTCATTCATCCTTTATTCATTCAGCACATTTGAGTGACACTTTTGTGCCCTGCATTATGATGTCATGGGATGCAGATAGGTAAAGGTCCTTAACCCTTGAGAACTAACACATAAATCGAAAGGTTTCTAACCAAGGATGTATTGTACCTAAGAGTCAATTGGGAGAGAGAGAGAATATATATATGTCTTCTATTTGACCCTTAAGTAGAGCACATCATATATATTTTTTACAAAATGTATATTTATATTTTAAAAGCCATGGAGTCTAAAGTCCAGAATCAATCGTGACTCTGTACTTGGGCAACCACTGTTTCTTTGATCCTCAGTATTTTCAATTGTAAAATGAAGATAATTACGGCTACATCATGATTGTGAGGATTGGGATGACTCATGTGAAGCTTCATGTAAACAGTACAGAACTTTGCAAATATTTGTAATAGAGTGAAAAATTATTGAAGGTGAATGTCCTAGGACTTTAAAGCAGTGTATATCAAAGTGTGTTGGTTGAAACACTGATGCCCCAGCATGAATTGTGTGGTCTGTAAGAGAGGCACAACTTTACCCTCTTAGGGTTTCTGGCTGGAATTGAATTAAATTGACCTAGATCAGGGGTCAGCAAACTGCAGCTCGCGAGCCACATGCGGCTCTTTGGGTACGTTCCGTCTCAAAAGTTTGCCGACCCCTGGAAGAGCCAATGCTATCCCTCACAACAATCTAAAAATTCTTCAAGAGCCATAAATATATATTTACAAATAAGGAAAATTTAAAGTAATATTCTAAATGAAACTATGATAGTTTTATTTTCACTTTCAATTTTACTTCAGAGCCACATGTCTGTACCCAAAGAGCCACATGTGGCTTGCAAGCAGCAGTTTGCCGACCCCTAGCTACTCTTCAGTCTCAAAAGTTTGCTGACCCCTGGCCTAGATAGATTACCAGGAGCAAAGCATATAGATTTTTACATGTACATGGAGCAATCCTTGGAAAATGAAGACCCAAAGAAGCAGTCAGAGGTGGACACTTGTATACTAAGTTGGATCCAGAGTAGTAAATAGCGAAAATGGGACCACACGAAGGGGCAATTAACCATGAAGTGACTAGGAAGATAAGGGTCAGTTTAACAAGGTTTCTTTGTATAGGTCTCCCTCATCCTTGATTCCCATCTCTGGTGTAATGTTTCTTTCATCCTGGTATCTGAAGGACAGAGGGTGTTTTACACCAGAGTTTCATCTGCTTTCAAGAAAAAGGAAGGTCAGAGTGCCTTTTTGCATCTTCTGTTTTTCAAGTGGCTTTAACCCAAAATAATTCACATGGTAAAGTGGCATGTTTGGGGATGGCATATTCTGCCATCCTTCAGGGCAAATAAATTTGGGAAATGCAGGATGATACAAAGTAAAACACAATTCTTAGGCCTGTAAGTGCGTCATCAACAACAAGGAGAGTAGCTATATTGTGTTTCTTTCCTCAGATTAGTTTGATTTGGGGATCTACACCTACCCCAGCATCTCTAGGAACCACAGATTAACAAAACCTACTTTGGGGAAGACCGCTTTCCAGGAGGAAAAGTATTACCTTTACTTCAATTTACAATCCGTCTGCCTTTAAAAGCTGAGCTATTCATCAACAGATAATGTAGGAATTCTTCAATTTTCCAAGTACAGCGTTTAGATTCCCATCACGGGAGGCATAGAGAGCAAGGGCCAGCCAGCTCCTTGCCAGGGTGGGAGAGGGGATTAGCACAGGGTGCCAGCCCAGAATGCTGGCGGGGCTTCGCAGTGGATGCCTTTAAAAGGATTCCTCCCAACCTACCTACGTGGCGGGCAGGGTCCTAGTAGATGCAAAGCCACAAAAATGAAGAGATGCAGGCTGATTGTCAAAAACATGATAATTAGGACATAAGCACTAAAGTCCAGGAACGCCACAACTAAGAAAAGGTTCTCTGCTTCCCAGAAAAGGGTGCAGAAATATCTCTGGCAAGAGAGACTGCTCCTTCCCTCCTTATTCAGACAGGTTCATGAGGTCAATGCTTTTCCCTCCACACTCCTTCTGTCTTTGATCTCTCTTCTGATCCCTCAGCACACCCCAAACTTCGCCTGACTTCCTGCAAGACCTTTCCAGAAGGAGAAGCAGCGAGTTGGGGATGGTGGAGACCAGCAAGCGAGGCGTCGCGGGCGCAGGCGCAGCGCACTAAGGTAACCGCCCCAGCCAGTCCCGCCGCGCGCACATCCCGCCCCGCGGGGAGAACCTGGGGCGACGCGGGCGGGGCCTCGGGCGCTGCAGGGCGAGGTGACCCGGCCCCAGATTCCTGCAGGCAGCGGTGCTGAGCGCCCACTGCTCGGCGCAGGTAAGCAGGCGCCGCCTCTGCGTGCTGTGGGGCGGGAGAGCCCCTGGGGCCGCGCGTGGGGCCGCAGCGCGGGAGGGAGCCGGCGGGCTCAGGTGCGCTGCTGCGTGGTTCGGGCCCGAGCGGCCTCCGGGAGCCGGCTCGCGGGGTCTGGGGAGAGGCGCCCCAGCCTCATCGAGCAGACCCCTCGCCCCCAGCCTCGTGGGGCTGAGTGTGCAGCCTCTGTCCCGCGTGGTTTTTCGTCTCTCTCTTTTTTTTTCTTTTAATGTCGCATTGCTTGGGGACCCGGGTGACTGCTCCCGAGTGGTCTCAGCGACGCCTGTTCTCCGGAGGCCCGAGGGAGACTCAGGACCCCTCAACAGCTGCGATCGCCGTGGCCTGAAGGGCAGTGAGGCGCCCCGTGGGGAAGGCCGGGACCCCGCCCTGCCCTGCCCCGCGCGCCCAGTGGGACCCCCGGCCCGGAGAGAGGGGAGCCCGGGTCCGTGGGGCCGGCCGCGCGCTTGGGACCCGGGCCCCCGGGTGGGCTCTGGCGCGCGAGGCGGGCGTTCTTCGCCAGGGGCGTCTGATAAGAACTGATTAGCCGAGTGTTTTTATCTGTGATGTTTGTGAAACTTATCGAAGAGGTGGAGGGGAGTTAAAATGTTCCTTTCCTATGGTTTTTGCAAAGCACGAATGATCTACCCAGCTAGATTTTATTTAAATTTCGCTTCTCTTCCAGTTTTGTTTTTTTCCTTTTTGCTATGGTTTCCTTTAAAGAAAAAAGGAAAATCCTTGGATGACTTGTGGGGTATATTACACACAGCCGTCCAGGTATAGGCAAGGCAGATGCCAAGCCAAAAACATGGAGGCCTTTAGACTGTTTCAAATACAGCATGTGAAAGGATTGCTTTTGTATTTAAACTGTTACACTGATTCTCACCTTATGTGGACGCTTAATAGAGTTGTGTAAAAAAAAAAAAAAAAAAAAAAAGCTTGGAAATATTGCGAGTTCATAAAATAACAACACCCCTTGTTTACCGATTTAGTATTTTGGTATGTACCTTTGTCATGGTTAAAAATGGCTTTTTCTGGAAGGAAAAGTTGATGTTGCTTGCTTTTGAGAGCTGGGATTCAAGATTTGCTTTTTCTTACCTTTTGTGTTTTGTAGTTTTTGCCAGTGACTGTGAGTTACCTTCGTAACGGGAGGAAAAAGACTTCATAAAAATTTGCTCTTTTTTTTTAACCTTTTAAGAAAAAAAATTAAGGTACCTTTTGTATTTTATTGGTTCCTCTTGGATTATAATAAATTCATAAATTTCACTTACAAGTAAAACTAACAAATTGAGAAACTAAGTGCCGGCCGAGTGGCTCAGTTGGTTAAGAGCTCGCTCAAGAGTGTGAGCTGAGCTCTGAGCAATGGCGGTTCGACGCCCAGCTAGAGCTGAGCTGCCGCTGAGCTGCCAAAATGGCTCAGCTTAAAAAAACAAAACACAAATTGAGAGACTAATTCAGGCTGAAAGAAAATGAGTTTGAGATTCTTGAAAGACATCTGGCAGACCTATCTAGCTGGCAGTTTAATACATTGGTGTCGGGATTTTCGAAAGTCAGGATCAGAGTTGTAAATGCTGGAAGCATTTGGATTGCAGTAGTTAATCTTGTGAGACTGGAAGAAATTGTTAAAGTAAGTAGAATAAGAAGAGAGGAAGACAATGGATGGGAAACACCAATATTTAAATGATAGGTAGAGACAGCCAAGAAACCGAGGAGCATTCAGAAAAGGAGGAAAACTAGCAGATGACGGTGTCATAAAAGCTGAGAGAGGGAAGAGTTTTAATGAGAAGAGAAATCTCAGAGTCAGATGAGTCAGAGAAATCTGGAAGATAGCTGATAAAGGGCCTGTTGGCTTTGCCACTTAGGAGGGGGTCACTGATCTCAGCAAACATAAGTTAAGTAAAATGATAAGGAGGGAAGCCAAATTTGAACAAATTTGAGGGGTGAATGGAGGATGAAGAAATAAAGATAGTGAGTGTAGAATCCTTATTTTGAGAAGCAAAGATTCGAAGGAGTGCCACTGTGGTGAAAGGGAATTTATATTCAGATTGGGAAGAATATAAGGAAAGTACCTCTATGTTCAAGGGCATCTTACAGCATTGTTCTCTCTCATGATTAAGTAGCAGAAGCTGAGAGTGAATAGCTGAGTATATTGATAGAACTACGGTACAGTATTATGAGCAAGTATTTCATCTCCCCCATTCAAATTATGAACATTGTTTTAGTGGTATTTTGGTCTTTGGGCTTCAGGTGTTATTATCAGTGTTAAAGACTCACTTTAACAAACTGTATTGGATTGTGTTTCACCTGAGTTCCGGTACTTGGATACTCGCAACTTACTTTTAAGTCATGTGATTCCTTCACATATATCTTCATATAGACCTCAGTGATTCTTCTAAAAATCTTAAGTAGAAATCATACGTTTTGACTAAATCAGGACCCCTGAGACATACCTCAGTTATATATACAGGGCCTTTGCTTCCATTATTATGCCTTCAAAGGAAAATGCTCTTCAATTAAAATTTCTTTATAATTAGAGTCCCACTTCAGTCTTCATTGAAAGTTTTAAATTTTTTTATTTTTGTTTTTCAGATGAGTAGCTTTATGTGTATTTTCCTTAGGAACATGAAAAGAATGGCTAACATTGGAAAAGACCAATAATCAAGGGTTGATGAGATTGTGGAGCCACTGGAAGCCTCATACTCTGCTTGTAGAAATGTGAGTTTGCGCAATTATTTTGGAAAACTTTCTGGTGGTATCTGCTAACATGAAACATATGTGTAAATTATACCCAAACTATACCTGACAAAATTCTAGAAAATGCAAAGTACAGAAAACAGATCAGTGATTTCTCAAGGTTGGGGACAAGGAAGAGTAAGGAGGGATGGGCTAAAAAGGGATATAAGGAAACTTTGGGAGATGGTGGATGTATGCGTTGTCTTGATTGTGAAGATGCTTTCATCAGTGGATACATATGTCTGATTCATTTAATTGTACATTTTAAATGTGAAATTTAGTGTAAGTCAGTTATACCTCAATAAAGCTATAAAAAAGAGTAAACAGAAATAGAGAGTGGAAGTAAACACACCATTTAAGTATACAATTAATTCACCCTTGAACAATGCTGGGGTTAGGGGCACCAACCTCCCATGCAATCAAAAACCCACATAAAATTTTTACTCCCCCAAAACTTCACTAATAGCCTACTGTTGACCAGAAGTCTTGCTGATAAACATAAGCAGTTGATGAATGCATATTTTGTATGTTATATGTATTATATACTTTATTCTTACCATAAAGTAAGCTAGAGGAAAGAAAATGTTAAAATACACTTACAGTATTTATTGAAAAAAGCCACATATAAGTGGACTTGTGCAGTTCAAACTGGTGTTGTTCAAGGGTCAACTGTGTTTCTTTTATTTATTTTTTATTTTTTTATTTTTTTTGAGGGCAGTGTCACTGGCCCTCATATGTGGGACCCGAACTGAGGCCGCTGGCTTCCCACGCCAACGCTTAACCACCGCGCCACTTGGCCGGCCCAACTGTATTTCTTTTAAATGCTGTAGTTATCTGGAGTGATGGGATTATTGATATTTTTCATTTTCTTCATATAGTATTCTGTAATATCGTATTTTCTACTACAGCCACATATTTACTTAATTTTTAAATGAGAAATTATTTCATATGTGCAAAATAGTACTTCGACATACCTACAGATTTAGAGAATACAAATAAAATAAATGCCATATGATACTTTAGAAATAATACATAGTATTTTTGAATGGCTGATTATATCTTTATCCTTGATTGTGTCTTTCTCTTTCCACACTCCTTGATTTTCTATATAGTTTTACTACATACTCGAATGTATATATTCCTAAATAATGTATTATGTATTCCTAAATAACGTATTATTCAGTTTTGTCTCTACTGTCTCTTTTATGGCACACATTATAGTTGTGAGATTCATCTGTTGAGTTTGTTTACTTTTTATTGATATACATTCCATTGTATGACTTTACCACTGTTTATCCATCCTCCTGTTAATGGATATTTGGGGGTAGGAGGGGTTCCAGTCTTCTTTTTTTAATTTAAGTTTTTACTTTTCACTATTAAAAACTGACCTGTTCTGACCATTCTAATCCATGTCTCTTTGTGTACATATGCAAGAATTTTCCTGGCATTTTGCCTAGGAGTAGAGTTGTGGATCTTCAGTTTTGCTACATAATAAATTCTTTGTACTGGTTGTACCAGTTTATACTCTTACAAGCAGCATGTTCAGTGATTGCTTTGTTCCCTTTCTGAACAACATTGAGACATTTGTACAACAGCATTTGCAATTATCTGATTTTTTTCTTCCAACAGTCTGGTGGGTGACAAATGGTACCCCAGTTAGGAGTTTAAGTTACATTTCCTTAATTACTAAGGATGTTGAACCTTTTATAATTCCTCTTCTATAGGATGTCTATTTATGTCTTCTACCATTTTTTATCATTAAAAAATATCTTCTTAAAATTTATTTCTGAAAGTGTTTTTTTTTTAAGATTTTATTGGGGAATTGGAGGAGGGGAACAGACAAGTTGTTGGCCTTTTGTTCTTCAGTCTAGTTGTGGAGGACATTGCTTCACTGGCCCATGTTGGTATCATCACCTCTCAGTTGAGGCAGATGGGTTGCCGGCCTCTGGATGGCTGCTCACAGCAGTTCTTGGCAGCTCACGCTGGCTGCCGGCTGCTCACGCTGGCTGCCAGCTGCTCACGCTGGCTGCCAGCTGCTCATGCTGGCTGCCAGCCACTCACTGTAGCTCATGGTAGTCCACTGCAGCAGGGGCTGCAGCTATGCCGCCCCAAGGGACTCACAGCAGCCGAGCTCCAGGTGGAGCTGTTGTTCACCTTCTTAGCTGTAGAGGGCAGTGTCACTGGCCCTCATATGTGGGATCTGAACCGGGGCCGCTGGCGTCCCAAGCCAGTTCTTAACCAATGTGCCACTTGGCCGGACCTGTTGTTGTTTTTTTAATGTGTATTCTGGGTACTAACCCTTTGTCATTTAAAACATGGCAAGTATCTTTTTCCTAGTAAGGAACTTGTCTTCTTACTTTATAGTGGTTTTTTTTTTAAACAGTACAACTTTATTTATTTATTTATTTATTTATTTATTTATTTATTTATTTATTTTTTTGAGGGCAGTGTCACTGGCCCCCATGTGGGACCTGAACCAGGGCTGCTGGCTTCCGAAAGCCAGCGCCCAACCACCGCGCCACTCTACCGGCCCTATAGTGGTTTTTGATGGACACAGTTGTAATTGGATATGTCAGCCTTTTTCTTATGGTTTCTTATGGTTGCTTTTGGCATCTTGTTTAACAAATAGTTCCCTTCCCTGATGTCTTAAATATAGGGTCTGATATTTTTTCCAATAAAATCTTAAAAAAAAAAACCTTTCAGAAATCAATTTTAAAAAGATATTTTTTAATGATAAAAAAATGTTAGAAGACATTTTTTTAAAGATAGGGTCTGAAAAGTTTTAAAATGTTGCCTTTCATAATTATGTCCCTAATCCATGTGAAAATGATTTTTGTGTGGTGTGCAGTGGGGGTCCAGTTTCTTTTTTCCCCCACATAGGTAATCTATTTTTCCATCATCATTTATTGGGTAGTCTGTTTGTTGTTCCTTCCAGTGATGAGTAAGGATCACTGGGCTAGTTTTTCTTAGGTCTCTGTGCCGCAATCTTATTTACTTTAGTTGTATAAAGAGCCTTGATATCTAAGAGAACAAACACCCACCCATGCTTCTTTAAAACTAGACTCCCCCTCAAATCAATGTTTAATTTTTTTCTGAAGTAAACTTTTAACTACAGTGTAATGTGTTATGTAAGTCTTAAATGTCTACAGGAATCACAAGTAATACTGAAGCTGCTTTAATGTAGACGGTCTTTAGTTTTGCAAATCCTGTCCTTACTCACTAGAAAATTTTAACTTGAAAAGTTAATATAGGATTTTCACTTTGGAAATATAGCTAAGATATTTGGAGAAACCTTCACACTGAAAATATAGCCAAGCATAGTGTATTTAAAAGAAAATTAAAAGGTAGGAATTGATATGTCAGAATCTAAGAGAAAGCTGAAAATCTGAGAGACTAAAGGAGTCCTTACATCTTACTTGTTCTGAGGGAATTTGCTCAATTCGGGGAACTTGATTGGGTTTGAGTAAGAAGTTGGTGGATCTGCAGGATGAGAGGAAGAAGTCAGCAGGGCTCATTCAAGGTAAGCTATCAAGAAACTTTCTGCCCATAATTCTGGGATCCCAAACGTCTGTGATATCACGTAAAGGATGAAATCTCACTCTGTGTCCTTCAAGGATCTGCAATGAAAGTTGCCTCAATGTCAAGTGAAACGCAGAAAAAAAGCCTGTTGTTCAGAAGTTGCAACCACAGACCATGAAAGAAATTCACATCTCCGTGGTGGTCTAAAAAAGCTTTAAAATGTGAATTTTTAAAAATCTTTTTTTTTTTGAGCTATAATTCACATACCATAAAATTCACCCTTTTAAAATATACAATTCTTTCATATATTCACAAAGTTGTACAATCATCATCACTATCTAATTCCAAAACATTTTCATCACCCCCAAAAGAAGCCTTGTATCCCATTAGTAGTCACTCCTCCTTCCTCCCCCATCCATCCCCTAGCTATCACTAATCTACATTTTGTCTCTGTGGATTTGCTTAGTCTGGGCATTTTATATGAATGAAATCATGCAAAGGACAGTCTTTTGTGTCTTGCTTCTTTCACTTAGCATAATGTTTTCAAGGTTTATTCATGTTGTATAGCATGAGTCAGTACTTCATTTTTATAGCTGAATAATATTTCATGGTATGAATATACCATATTTTGTTTCTCCATTCCTTAGTTGATGGCCATTTGGGTTCTATCTATTGTTTGGCTATGATGAATAATTTGTCATGAACATTTGTATGGAAATATATTTTCCATTCTCACAGGTATATTTACCTAGGAGTAGAGTTCCTGGGTCACGTGGTAACTGTTTAAATTTTTGAGGAACTGCCGAACTGTTTGCCAAAGCCGTTGCACCATTTTGCATTCCCATCCACAATGTATGAGACCTCCAGTTTCCCCATATCCTTGCCAACACTTATTTTTGCCTGTCTTATTGATTATAGCCATCCTAGCGCATGTACTTCTCATTGTGGTTTTGGTTTGTATTGCCCTAATGTTGAGAACCTTTTCATGTGTTTATTGGCCATTTGTCTGTCTTCTTTGAAGACATGGCTATTTACATCCTTTGCCCATTTTGAAATTGGGTTATTTGTGAAAGCATGAATTTAAAATAATCTGGTCAGCAAATACAAATATTCTCTGTTGGAGTATACTTTCATCTTGGGCTTAAAGTTTTGAGGTGAATAACTATTGTCAAATATAGCCTAAGTACACAAGGAAATAAGACAACCTGAGCAAGAATCAGCAGAAACAGTGGATAATTAGAAGTAAATTCACAAAAGCTTTATGTATTGGAATTACCAGTCATAGATTATTAAAATAACTATGATGGGCTATTTTTAAGTAAATAAAAGAGAAGTAAAAATAGATGCAGGGAGCAGGAGATTTAAAAGTGACAGAGGTCCAGAGCTGGTTGAAAAGAAGTGCAATAATTTCTATTAATGAAAAATGCAGTAATAAATACTCAAAACTCATTTGTTGAGTTTAAGCACAGGTTAAGCAATTAGACAAACCCCAAGAATGAATGAACGAGACTATAGATCAGAATAAATCATTCAGAATAAATCTGTCAAAGAAACAAAAATGGAAAATGTAAAAGATTAAGAGATGTGGGTATTAGAGTGATGAGAATGAGAAGTTATAGTGAGAAAGTCTAATAAGTTGGGAGTTTCTGAAAGACACAGAGAATGGGCAAAGCAATATTTAAAGAAATAACCAATGAGGATTTTTCAGTCCTCAAAAATCAGCCAATACTGGTGGAAAGATGCCAATCCACAGATTGGTTATTCCTTGATTGCTGAGTAGTATTTCATTGTATACATAAAATGCAGTTTGTTTATTCACCTGTTGGTGGACATTTGATAGTTTTCAATTTTTGATTATTTCAAACAGAGCTGCTATGAATACTAGTGTACAAGTCTTTGTGTGGATATATGAGTTCTTTTTTCCTGAGTAAATACTTAGAAATGGAACACATTTGTATAGGTATATGTTTAACCTAAAAAACTGCCAAACCATTTTATATTGCCACCAGTTGAATATGAAAGTTCTGTTTGTTCCGTATACTTGTAAACACTTGGAATGGTCAGTCCTTGCAATTGTATCCTTTTTAAAAAGTATTTAGTATTATCTCATTGTACTTTTTAACAAAGATTTTATTGGGGAATTGGGGGAGGGGAACAGACAAGTTGCTGTCTTTTTGTTCTTCAGTCTAGTTGCGGAGGATGTTGCTTCACTGTTGGTATTGTCATTGCGCTCTTCCCGGATAAGGCAGATGGGTTGCCGACCTCTGGATGGTTGCTCACCGCGGCTATTGGCAGCTCACACTGGCTGCCCACCACTCACTGTAGCCTTGGCAGCTCACTGCAGCAGGGGCTGCAGCCTACACCATCTCCAGGGCTCGCAGCCCAGCTCCAGGTGGAGCTGTTGTTAGCTGTAGAGGGCAGTGTCACTGGCCCTCATATGTGGGATCCGAACCGGAGCCACTGGCATCCAAAACCAGCGCTTAACCAATGCGCCACTTGGCCGGCCCATCTCATTGTACTTTTAATTTGCATTTTCCTAATGACTAATGGTGTTGAACATGTTTTCATGTGCTTTTTTTTAGCCACTTGTATATTTCTTTGAGAAGTATTTGTTCAAATCCTCTGCCTATTTTTATTTTTATGTATTTATTTATTTTATTTTTATTTTTAAGATTTTATTGGGGAATTGGGGGAGGGGAACAGTGTTGGGGAATTGGGGAGGGGAACAACCAAGTTGTTGTCCTTCAATCTTAGTTGTGGAGGGCACAGCAAGCTCAGCTCCAAGTCCAGTTGTGCCACTAAGCTCAAGGTGCTGTGTTCAGTCTTAATTGCAGGTGGGCGTAGCCACCATCCCATGAGGGAGTCCAACCGGCAGCCTTGTTGTTAAGAGCGTGCACTCTCCCCTGAGCCACCCTGGTGGCAGCTCAGCTCAAGGTGCCGAGTCCAGTCTTAGTTGCGGGCGGGCATAGCCACCATCTCGAACTGGCAACCTTGTTGTTAGAAGCACGTGCTGTCACCAGCTGAGCCTCCCTGCCACCTTTTGGCAGCTCAGCAGCAGCTCAGCTCACTGGCCCATGTGGAAATCAAACCGGCAACCCTATTGCTCAGAGCTCACACTCTTGACATGCTCTTAACCAACTGAAGCACTCGACCGGCCCTCCTCTGCCTATTTTTAAATTGTTTCTCTTTTTATTACTGAGTTGTAATATCTCTTTATATATATTCTGGATATAAGCTCATTATTGGATTTATGATTTGCATATGTTTTCTCTCAGTGTCTGAATTGTCCTTTCATTTTCTTGATGGTGTCTTTTGAAGCACAAAGATTTTGTTTAATTTTGATTAAGTTTAATTTATTAAAATTTTTCTTTATTACTGTGCTTTTGGTGTCATGTCTAAGAAATCATTACCCAACCCAAGTTCACAAAGAATTAATTACTCCTGGGCCGGCTGAGTGGCGCGGTGGTTAAGCACTGGCTTGGGACGCCAGCGGTCCAGGTTCAGGTACCACATATGAGGGCAAGTGACACTGCCCTCAAAAAAAAAAAAAAAGAATTAATTACTTCTATGTTTTCTTTTAGGAGTTTTGTAATTTTAGCTCTTACAATATAGATTTGTGATCAGTTTTGAGTTAATTTTTGTACAATGTCTGGTAGTCATCTCATCCAAATTCTCTCTCTGTCTCTCTCTCTCTCTGTCTCTCTCTCTCTCTGTCTCTCTGTCTCTGTCTCTCTCTGTCTCTCTCTCTCTGTCTCTCTCTCTCTGTCTCTCTCTCTCTGTCTCTCTCTCTCTCTCTCTCTCTCTCTGTCTGTCTCTGTCTCTGTCTCTGTCTCTCTCTCTCTCTCTCTCTCTCTCTCTCTCTCTCTCTCTCTCTCTCTTATTTTTGCATGTGGATAGTTAGTTGTCCCAGGACCATTAATTGAAAACATTATTTATTCTTTTTAAAGTTTATTGGCACCTTTGTTAAAAATCAATGGACCATAAATGTAAGGGTTTATTTCTGGGCTCTCAGTTTTATTGCATTGATCTGTATGTCTCTTCTTACGCCAATATCAGTCTTAATTACTGTAACTTTGCAGTAAATTTTGAATTCAAGAAGTATATCTTGGGGCCGGTCGAGTGGCTCAGTTGGTTAGGAGCTCACTCAAGGATGCAGCTGAGCTCTGAATAACAGCAGTTTGATGCCCAGCATGAGCTGAGCTGCCACTGAGGGATGGCTCAGCTAAAAAAAAAAAAAAAAAAGAAGTATATCTTCCAACTTTGTTCTGCTTTCTCAATATTGTTTTGGCTGTTCTGTGTCTTTCACAGTTCCACATGAATTATAGGATCACTTTGTCAATTTCTGTAAAGAATCTGGAAGGGATTTTTGTGGGGATTGTGTTGAATCTGTAGACAGTTTGGGGGAGTATTGCCATCTTGATAATATTATGTCTCCCAATCCATGAACATGGGATGTCATTCTATTTATTGAAGCCTTCTTTAATAACTTCCAATAATGTTTATAGTTTTCAGTGTACAAGTCTTGAACTTCTCTTTCTAAAGTATTCCTAAGTATTTTAGGGTTTGTTTTTGTTTTTGATGTTATGAATGGAAAGGATTTCTAAATTTCAGTTTACACTGTTCCTTGTTAGTTTATAGAAATAAAACTAATTTTTATATATTGATCTTATGCCTTGCAACTGTACTCAATTATTTATTACTTCTAGTAGTTTTTTAGTGTATTCCTTTGGCTCTTTTTATTTACAAGATCAAATTGTCTGTGAATAGAGAGAGTTTTACTTCTTCATTTACAGTATGGATGCCCTTTATACCCTTCTAGTCTAATTGCCCTGGCTAGAATCTCTAGTACAATGTTGAACAGAAGTGGTGTGAGTGGACATCCTTGTCTTTTGCCTGGGCTTAAAGGGAATGCATTCAGTCTTTTAGCAGCTACTATGATGTTTACTGTAGGTTTTTCTTAGTTGCTCTTTATTATGTTGAGAAGATTCTCTTCTATTCCTAGTTTGATCAGCTTGTTTTCTTTATCATGAGTGAGATAATATATTACACGAATTGATTTTCAGATATTTAAATAAACCTTGCAATCCTGGGATATGTCTCACTTGGTTATGATGTATAATTCTTTTTGTATATTCCTGGATTCGGTTTGCTCGTCTTTTGTTGAGGATTTTTTGTGTCTATATTCATAAGGTATATACATCCCTTTACTTTTAACTTTTATTTGTGTCTTTATATTTTAAGTATGTTTTTTGTAACCATCATATACTTGGGTCATGCTTTTTTATCTTATCTAACAGTCTCTGCCTTTTCATTGGCATATTTAGAGCATTTAAACATAGTGTGATTATTGGTATGGTTAGGTGTAAATTGATCTTGCAGTTTTCTATTCATCCCACCTGTTCTTTGTTCTTCCTAGTTCATCATCTTGCCATTAGTTTTCTATTCTTCCTAGCTGTTCTTTGTCCCCCACTTACTTATTTTTTTCTGCTTTTTAAAAAATATTAATTGAGGGGCGGCCAGTTAGCCCAGGTGGTTAGAGTGCAGTGCTTATAACACCAAGGTTGCTGGTTCGAACCTCACATGGGCCACGGAACTGTGCCTTCCATAACTAGATTGAAACAGCTACTTGATTTGGGGCTGATGGATCCTGGAAAAACACACTGTTCTCCAATAAAAGTTTTAAAATATATATATATATGTATTAATTGAGAATTTTTTGGTATGATTCCCTTTAATCAGTTTTGGGGCTTATTAACTAAACCTCTGTTTTTTATTTTATTTTAGTGGTTGGTTTTGGGTTTTTAGTACGTATCTTTAACTTTGCATAGTGTACTCTCAAATGTCATTTTATACCACATTACATCTAGTACAAGAACCTTACTATGGAATCCTTCTATTTCTCCCCATATCACCATGTTATTATTTTTGTGTAAGCATCAATAATCTTTTAAAGAGGTTTCAATAATAATAAATCTTATACATTTATATCCATGGTGCTCTTGTGTAGATTCACATTTCCATCTGGTGTCCTTCTTCTGCCTGAAGGATGTTCTTGAACACTTCTTGTGGTGTGGATCTGCCAGTGGTGCATTCTTCCAGCCTTTATGTATCTGAAAAAGTTTTTATGTCACCTCCCTTTTTGAAAGATTTTCTCCTGGTATCAGATTCCACATTGACAGTTTTTTTTTTTTTTAGTACTTTAAAGATTTTGCTCTAGTGTTTCCTTGCTTGCATTGTTTCCAGTGAGAATTATGCTGCTTTTGTTTCTTTGTTCCCATACGAGTATATAAAATGTCTTTTTTCTAGCTGCTTTTAAGATTTCCTCTTCATCACTCGTTTTGAGCCCTGTCATTATGATGTGCCTTTGTGTAGTTTTCTTCATAATTCTTGTGCTTAGTGTTTTGAAGTTCTTAGATCTGTGGTTTATAGTTATCAAATTTGGAAAATATTTTTCAAATAATTTTCCTGTATATTTATTTATTTTTTCAGTATCTTTCTGCTTTCCATATCTCCTTCATGAACTTCAGTTACATGTATATTAGGCTGCTTGAAATTTTCCTGTGGGTCACAAATGCTCTTTACGTTTTGCTTTCTTTCTTCTTCTGTGATTTGTTTTGGATAGTTTCTCTTACTGTATCTTCAAGTTCATGAATCTTTTCTTTTGCAATTACTAATCTGTTGTTAATCCTAGCCACTGTTATTTTCAATTTCAGACATTATAGTTTTCATTCCTAGAAGTTGAGTTTGGGTCTTTCTTTATATCTTTCTATAGAATCCAGTTATAACTGTTTTAATGTCCTTAACAATCTTTGTAGGGCCGGCCGAGTGGCGCGGTGGTTAAGCGCTGGCCTGGGAAGCCAGCAGCCCTGGTTCAGGTGCGACATATGAGAGCCAGTGACCCTGCCCTCAAAAAAAAAAAAAAAACAATCTTTGTCGATTCTGGGTTCCAATGGATTAATTTTTCTCCTCATTATTGCTTATATTTTTTTTGCTCATTTTTTGGTAATTTTTTCTTGGATGCCAGACATTGTGAATTTTACCTTGTGTACTAAATATTTTTAGATTTCTATAAATGTCTTTTTGTTTGGGGAGATAGTTAAATTTCTTGGGGATAGTTTGATATTTTTGAGTCATGCTTTTACGATTTTTTCGGTGGAAGCAGATTAATGTTTAGTCTATAGTCTAGGGCGATTTATTCCCCACCACTGAGGTAAGACCTTTCTGAGTACTCAGTCACCTGTGAACTACAAGGTTTTTCCAGTCTGGTTTGTGGGAATGGTATTATTGCTGACCTTGGTGAGTGCTGGTTATGGTTTTTGGAATCTTTTCTGGTGGTTTCCCCCCAATCTTGTGTAGATTCTTTGTTTGCATGCTCTGATCTGTGTTCTGTTGAATACCTGAAGTGGACCCTCTGCTCATGTCTGGTTCTCTCTGTGTGTATCTCTGCACTGTTCAGTAGTCTGTCATGCAAACCCTAGCTGCCTTATTCTTATGCATGTAAACGTGTTTCCTTTTCTGCATCCCTCCCCCATCTTCACCAACTTATTTGGGATGACTTAGGGCCGTAACGTGGAGAACTTTTCCCCCAGAAGTAGCAATCACTTTTAACCAGTCCTCCCACATTCCCTTCATGATTAATTGAAGTATTTGCAAGCTGACTGGAGTCAGATTTGTAATCTGATGAACGTGTTACTTGTTTTTATGTGAGCTAGTTATTGTACTCGTTTCCTTATCTATCAACTACATATTTTTTGAGTTCCAGCATCATACAGGGGGCTGAATGTTAAGTAGAAAGTGAGTGCAATATTGTTTCTGAACACGTTATATTCCAGTAAGGGAAATAGAACACATGTTGTGAATGTTAAGAAAAAATGTGATTATTTTTAAAAGTTCACTAGATGTTTAGGGATGAGAGAAATTTGTATGACCTGAGTGGTCAAGGAATGCTCTAAAGTGGGGCTGAAAAGAGCTTCTGAAAATGTATAAATTTTTAAAACACAAATCAGTTATAATCTGTAATGGTAAAAGAGGTGCTGTTATAAGAGCTAAACAAACTTTACAGGCTAAGCTTACCAAGAAAAGTTCAAAATTTATATAAGGAAAACTATGAAAACTCCCAAAGATATAGACAGACTTGAACAAATGTAAAGATATACCTGTGTATGAGTAGGAAAACTCAACACCCTAAAGATGTCAATTTTTTCTAAAATAATTTATAAATTTAACATTAACCTAGCGAAAGTACCAATAGATTTTTCCTCCAAGGGCTAGAGAGATTATAAAGTTCATTTGTAAGAACAGACAAGCAAGAACAGCAAGGAAAGCCCTGCAATTGCAGATCAGTAAGGATGGGAGGCTAGCCCTACTATTATAGATATTAAAACATATTATAAGCCTTTATAATTAAAAATATGTGGTATTGGTGCAGGAAAATACAGAGCAATTGAAGGCAATATAAAATAGAGAAATAAATCTATTTGCAGGGAAATTTAGTCTATTGTATAATAAAAGCAGCATCCCCCCTCTGTTGCATAACACCATGATCAAAGTAAAAAGACAGTCACAAACTAAAAAAAAATTTGCAGCTTATATCATGGACAATAGGTTAATCTCAAATATATGAAGATCCTTTAAAAATGAATAAGAAAAGGACCAAAGCTTTATAGAAAGATAAGAGATAAGAGTGAGTTCATAGGTTAGCCTTATATGAATAGATGCCCAACCTCACTTTTTATAAGAGAGATGCAAATTAAAACAATGTAAGATATCATTTCTGTATTTTAATCAGGTTGGCAAAAGTGCAGCATTTTGACACTTTGTTGACAGAAATAGGCACTCTCATACATTGCTACTGGAAATGCAAAATGGCACAATGTCAGAGAGAAATTTAGCAGTATTAAACAAAATTACACATGCATACTTTTTGACCCAGGAGTCATATCACTGGGAATCTATCTTACAGATATATATGGGGAAATATCTGAAAATACGTGTGCACAGAGCTACTGTGTCACTGTTTCTAATAGCAAAAGACTGGAAACAATCCAAATTTTGATTTGAATGAAACAACTATAAAAACAATTTGCCACCATAGGAGAAATTTAAACACTGACTGGGTAGTTGATTATGTTAAATATTTTAGATGTGATAATGCTATTATAGTTATGTTTTTAAAGTACTTCTAAAAGATATTTGATATGCTAGCGTCCATTACAGTTACTATTTGTTTTGATGCTGAATTCGATCCATCTTTAGCCAATGGTAGCCTCTTGCAGTTAGCCATTGAGGGCCTTCTGCCACATCTTTTAGAGAGAATTACTTAAGTATTTATGGATGAAATGATATGATTGGAATTTATTTCAAAAGAACCCAAAGGACAGGTCGAGTGAGGAAATAGAGCTGAATTAAGATTTGCCGTGAGTTGATATTTAGTTTGAGTGATAGGGGTTTTGTTACACTGTTCTATGTTCTTTTGTATACATTTGAAATTTCCTATGAAAATGTACAAAGTTTAGGTAGACATAAGTGAAGTAAGTGCATTTAGAACAAAGTCATTGAAACCAAGGTGGGCAATTGGACATGAAGTTCTTATATCATTTTATATTTCTGGTAAAAAATAGACTCCCTTTATTTCCAATAGATCGTATTTGTGATTTAGTTAGCTGGTAACTTGTGTGTGTGATACAGTGTTTAAAATTTTTTTCTGTTAGTGTAATTCTAAGCATTAAACTAACTCATAAAGTATGAAGTTATTTATTGGCCCCCATTCTGCGGCCTTGGGGCTTACAAAAGAATTGATCTGAAGGAAGTGAAATTTTTCTCATACTTTTTGAAGAATACCATATTGTCTTTCAAATTTTGCTTGGACACCAATTTAGATATATGAAGCTAAAGAGAAAACTGAGTAGCATTTTTCTTTTTTTCAGATTTAACATTAAGATTGTTCATTTAGTAATTTTTAAGCATGTCATCTTATTAACTTATAAGGAGCCGAGGTTATACAAAATTACATATAGGAACAAAAATCTATTTTGCTGTGAACATTTGAACTTCTTAGAAAGACAGATAATATTTATTTAGTGATACCTAATGGCATTAAGCATGATCATTTTAACTTGTTTTTTATTCTACCAACAGATTAATATTCAAACTGGAAGCTTATATATTTTGCTGGATATTGGAAATTGAATATAATGGCAACAGAGTTCATAAAGGGCTGCTGTAGAGGATGTTTCTATGGTGAAACAGAAAAGCACAACTGTGAGTTTGTTTTGCTTTGACTTCAACAAACATTTACTGAATGTCTTCTTTCCTTGTGGCACTTTGTAGTATAAGGATAAATGAGACAGATTTCCTAACTTCATGGGAGAGGTAGAAACATAAATATAAGGCACAATAGGTAAGTATTAAAATACCCTGGAGCATAGGGGAAAGGGAGATGCGTTCAACCTGCGGCAACCCCACCAGGAAAATGGCATTGGGTATGGAGAGCCTGAAGACGACTTTAGCAAGCCGAGTGGGAAGAAGTCAGAGAAGGTGAGGACTAGACATGATTGTTCCAGGAGGATGAAACGATACAGGCACAGGCAGGGAGAGACGAGTGTTGGGTGTGTTTGGGGGCAGCGTATGCTGGCAAATGTTTTAAATGTTTAGAAAATGCTTTTTGTGAATGAATGACCAAATGGAGAAGAGACCCATAACTTTGTCAGACCCACGTTTATCAAGGACACCTGGAGGTCTCCCTCTCTATTGTGTGGCTTCCTTATGTCTTCAGGGTATGACTGGAACTTCGTGTTACATTGACTTTCTTGTATTTTTTAGTCTAGATTATAGCTTCCTAGTATATTTGAGTATAAAGACTTATCTCTTTTTTTTTTTGCATGAAAACATTTCTTTAATTCCACACACAATGGTAGTTGTACTTTTATGCAGTCTACAGACAATACTATTTGTCTGTAAAGATTAACTCTGGGTGTCACACGTTTTAGGAATTGCGTATTGTTCTGGAGAACGGACAAAATAGATCAGGGAAGCTAGCACAGGGAGAGTTGCTGTCACATTTTATTTTGTGATGTTTGGTGAAGATTTTTGTAGACTTGGAGACCTTAGCTGCTTTTCAGAGTTGTTTTATGTATTTAAGACTGATGTCAACCATTAGTGCTGACAAGAATTGCTTCGTTGAGAATATTTTTAAATGACTAGATTTTACTTGAAATTATTGTGGAATTAACTACAAAATGTTTTACTTCTTTTCCATCTCTGAGCTCCTATGGGAATGAGACTCTTGAAAATCTGCTTTTACCATTACGATAAGTTAATATACTTTGGCAGTAGTATATTAATTGCTCAAATATTGGCTGGACAGAATTATTGTGGAGTCCAGAAGTGCTTGATAGGACCCAGGAGTAGTTCATGTATCAGCAGTTTCTTCTAAAATGATTAACTAAGGACCAAAGCATGTTAGGCTTAGATTATTATATATAAAGCTACATGCATATTGGTAATTTTTTCCTTTTCTTTTTCTTTCTTTTATATGCAGTTTCCGCAGAAAAAGACTATAAAACAGCAGTCTCAAATAGTCAAAATACTACTGTCTGTATACCTCCATTGACTTCTGTTTCTGTAAAGCCTCAGATAGGCTGTACTGAGGATTATTTACTTTCCAAATTACCATCTGATGGCAAAGAAGTCCCATTTGTGGTGCCCAAGTTTAGGTTATCTTATATTCAGCCCAGGACGCAAGGAACTCTTTCACATCTGGAAGAACTTGAAGGTAAACAATAAAATGGCACAGTTTCAAAATCAACATGAGGCATTTAAATGCTGTTATTGCTGTTATTGTGTTCTTTTGTATCTTTAACATAAAGATGTATTTTTGTATACAGTTTTACATTTTGCTTTGTATATGTTTTGCTCTTCCTATAGAGGAACTTAATGTACAGTATGTTTGAAAGGTCCCATTATGAAATCTGATCATAATACAACATATTTGTGTGTAGATTTGGCCTTTTTTTTTTTTGAGGGCAGTGTTACTGGCCCTCATATGTGGGACCTGAACTGGGGCCGCTGGCTTCCCAAGTCAGCACTTAACCACCACGCCATTTGGCCGGCCCTATAGATTTGGCCTTTTTAAAAGGAATAATATAATGCATCAGTTATCCTTCACACATCTAGAAAGAAAAAATAGAGGAATTGTTCTCTATTTGATCGGTAAATATAGTAAACATTCCTATCTACTATTTTCTAAAACTTGGTGTAAAGAGAAATAAGGAAGCAATGAAATAGTCTTTCTTCCTTCCTGCTTTTCTTCCTTTCCCATCTTTCTTCATCACTACACTTCCCAATCTATAAATACACTTCCCAGTGTAAATACACTTCCCAGTCTAAATACCTACTTGAATGAGGTAGACTCATTGGCTGGATTTTGGCTGATATTGTAGAAGCCAATGGACTAAGGAAGAGGAAATAACATGTAACTCTTGTATTTTAAAAATAATTTCAGCACAGTGAAACACTGTCAGTCATAATGATTTTTTCTCTCAAAACTTTATTATGAAAAATTTTAGACATTCAGAAAAATCAAAAGACCTTAATGGTGAATTATTGTACATCTGTTACCTAGATTCTTTCATTTACATTTTACTGTACTTGTTATCACACATCTATCATCTATCCATCCCTCTATCCATTATTAATCCTTCTTTCGTGGGGGAGAATGCATTTCAGAGTAAATTGTGGACATCAATACACTTCCCTCTTAATACTTAAGCATATACTCATATCATTTACTAGATTTCATATCTGTTTAGCTTTCTTTTTTCAACGTTACTTTACACACAGTGAGCTGCCCAAGTTTTAAGTATGTATTTTTTTAGTTTTGACAAAGGTATATACCCAGGGGTCTGTAAACTTTTGAGACAGCAGAACCAATCCTGCCCCTCACAACAATTTAAAAATTATTCGAGAGCCATAAAATAAATGAAATCACCATTATGTGAATAATATCCTTTAAAAACTTTATAAATGAAACTATCATAGTTTTTTTTCATTTTCAATTTTACTTCAGAGCCATATGTACGTACCCAAAGAACCATATATGGCTCGCGAGCCACAGTTTGCCTACCCCTGTATATACCAAATCCTGTCAAGGTCTAGAATCTTCAAATATTTTTTTCTGACCCATCTTTTCTCTCTTCCTTTGGGATTCCAATTACTCATATGATATTGTTTTATGTATCTCTGAGTCTTATGTTTTTTCTGATCTTTTTTTTTCTCTCTTTTCCTAAGATTGGATATTATGAATCTATTTTCAAGTTCATTGTCTCTTTCCTTTGTTATCTCCATTCAGTTGTTAAGCCCATCCAGTGAATTTTATGTTTTAGACATGGTGTATTTTCATTGTAGAATCCACATCTGGCTCTTTTTTTTTATAGTTTCTGTCTTTGCTGATTGCTTGTTTTGTTCTTTTCATTATTGTGAGCCTGTTTTCTTTTATGTCTTTGAGCCTTAACATCTTTGTCGGCTAATTCTAACATATAGATCATCCAGGCATAGAGTCTGTGTATTGTCTTTTCTGTGAAAATTAGTTACATTCTCCTGTTTCTCTGTGTTTGAGGTGACTTTGGATTGTATTCTGCACGTTGGATGTTATGTTGTAGACTCTAGAATCTGTTATATTACTCTGAGGGTTTTTATTTATTTTTTATTTTTTTCAGCAGGCAGTTAACTTGGTTGGACTGTGCAACTTGGTTGGTGGCAGCTCTTACCTCAGCTTAGTTTTATTATCTTTCGCTGGAGTCCATCCCACACATGTGTGGTTCAGGGATCAGCCAGATATTTGAGCAGACTTTACTCCCAGAATTTAGGGTTCTCTCCTTTCCAAGATTCCCAGGGTACATTCTAGCAGCTGTGACTGCTCTGAAGTCTGCCTTCTGGTTTTTCAGGCCAGAAAAACTGGATTTTCTATTGGAGTTTTACCTGCCCAGCTCAGTGCCAACTATGGCCTGCCCACAGGCTAAAAGTTATTAAAAACAGGTAACTAACTTTGTACAATTCCCATTTTTCCCCAGAATCAAATCCTGTCCAGAACCTGCATTGTTTTGGTTCACTCTCCAGTGCCTTCGGGGTTTTTGTTTGTTTGTTTTGTTTTTGGTCTAGAGTTTAGTGTTGTTATCTACAGTAGAGTTGGGTCTGGTAGGAGTGACTTTTTTTTTTTTTTTTTTAAGAAACAAGGAAAGACAAATGCTGTACCTTGTTTTTCATATATGAGTATCAGTAGTGTCTTTAAAAAATAGTTTTTAGAAGCTCTGGCTCACAGGTATCCTGATCAATTGATTTTCCTCTTTCTCTCATACTTGTTTAACACTAGTATTAAACTATATACAGGGCCCGCCGAGTGGCGCAGTGGTTAAGCGCTGGCTTAGGAAGCCAGCGGCCCTGGTTCGGGTCCCACATATGAGGGCCAGTAACACTGCCCTCAAAAAAACAAAAACAAAACAAAACAAAAAAACATTATATACAGTAAAACCTTGGATTGCGGGTAACTTGGTTTGCGAGTGTTCTGCAAGATGAGCAAACGTTTCTAATACTTTTTCTTTTTTTTTAAGATTTTATTGGGGATTTGGGGGAGGAGAACATCGTTGGGGAATCAGGGAAGGGGAACAGACAAGTTGCCGTCTTTTTGTTCTTCAGTCTAGTTGCGGAGGATGTTGCTTCACTGGCCCATGTTGGTATCGTCATTGCGCTCTTCCTGGATGAGGCAGATCGGTCGCCGGCCTCTGGATGTCGCTCACCATGGCTATTGGCAGCTCACGCTGGCTGCTGGCCGCTCACTGTAGCCTATGGCAGCCCACTGCAGCAGGGGCTGCAGGCTACACCATCGCCGGAGCTCGCACAGCCCAGCTCCAGGTGGAGCTGTTGTTAGCTGTAGAGGGCAGTGTAATTGCCCCTCATATGTGGGATCCGAACCAGGGCCACTGGCATCCCAAAACCAGCTCTTAACCAACGCTCCACTCGGCCGGCCCTCTAATACATTTTAACATGGTAAACAAGTGATGTCTTGCAATACGAGTAGTTTGTTTTCGGACCGAATTATGCTCGCAAACCAAGGTATTACTGTAGATAGTTTTGTTATTTGTTTTATTCACATCATGTATTTTGAACATGTTTTCATATTCACTGCTTTTTAATGGCTCCATAGTATTAAATGATAATGGACTTAATTTATTTAATAAATTCCCCATTCTTAGACATTTAGGGTATTTTGTGTGTTATTTTCATACTCAGGAAATAAGTAAGAAATACCTACCTGGCAATATGTGATAGGTTTTCTTTTGTCTTCTTCCTCGGCTTTTTTTTTTTTTTTTTCATTGTATCACTAGAAAACATTACTTTTTGAGTTGAATGAGTCAGAACTTGGGGTGTACTTATAGGCTCACTGAGGATGTGGTGAAGCCATCTGATATTTAACATATTGGAGAAAAAATTACCATATATAGCGAGAGTCAAGGAAGTATTTCTGAGGGCCAGCCGAGGGGCTCAGTTGGTTAAGAGCTTGCTCAAGAGTGCGAGCTCTGAGCAACAGGGTCACTAGTTCAATTCCCAGCCCGAGATGAGCTGCTGCTGAGCTACCAACAGGTGGCAGGATGGCTCAGCTAAAAAAAAAAAAAAAAAAGGAAGTATTCTTGGTACCTAATTATCAAAGTCAAATATGTGTAAGCTGTATGTGTGAGTGATGGGCTGACGTGGAGATTTTGAGAAGATGGGGAGGCCTCTATCAATAATGACTAAAATTACGTTTCAAATATTTGGAATTTGTTTTGTTACATTGCTTACTTGCTGATGACTCTGATTACTGCTGTAGCTTACTGCTTTGATAACAGACCAATTCTAGCATTATTTCACTGTGTGTGCTTTATTACCTATCTACCTACCTATCCATGAAGAGAATGCATTTTGAATGAATATTGAAATTTTAAATAGGGCTGTTGAGAGGTGTAGGCCATTATGTAACTTTACATTTAGTGTGGTTCTGTAAATGAGGGAAGTTTTTCATGAACTTAAAAAACAATATCACTGTATACTGTTTAAGGGGAAAACTGGAATTTTGCATGGCTTACTTGCAAAGGAAAACTGAAATCGGAATTTTTTTTTTTTAAATATAGCATATAAAGGTGATGAGTCATTTTTGGTGCTACTGCTCCTGACAGTAGTCTTGTTACCATAAACAGACTTTTGTGGCAGTGTTTGTATGCTGAATGATTTAAGTGTTGGCCTATAAGGGTGCAGGCTCTTTATAAGGCTCCCTGGCATCCTCCTCCTGGATTCCCCTCAGCCTGTGCACTGTGCTTGGACTGGACACATAGTTACCTGAACCTGGATGAGGATAAAAATCTCACCTCATAACTCTGTGTTTTAGTTTTCTTTTCTGAATGCAGTGTGAAGCTACCTGTTTTGTTTAGCTTAATTCAGAAAATATGAGTTTCTACTGTAGAGTCTGTTTTACATGGGACAAAAAGAATTCAAACATGGCAATAATTGGCCATTTAAAAAACTTTCTTTTATGTGTATACGTTTTTTCCAATGTGATTATTAGCTTTGAAAGGATTTGATCCATTGTTTCACCCATTTAAAATTGTTAAATATAAAACACATGTAGAAGAAAGGAACAAAAATATACAGCTCAGTGGTTTATTATAAGCAAAACATGTGTATAATCACCACTCAAAGAAATCGCTTATTACCAGTAACCCCAAAGCGCCCATCTTCCCCCTTTTCGTTGATTCCAGAGTAATCAGTATTCCCAATTGTTATAATCGTCACTTTTTTGCTTTCTTACTTTCTACCACCTAAGTACATATTCCTAAATGTTATAGTTTAGTTTTTTCTCTTTTCTGACCTTTCTATAAATGAAATTACATATTCAGTATATATTCTTCTGTTGATGGGTTCTTTCATTCAACATTATGCTTGTGAAATTCAAATTGTTGTTAGTAGCTTAGTAGTGTTTTCATATCTGGACAGTGAGTGTATTTATTTGTTCGGCTGTGTTCTAAATGGCATGATACACAGCAGTGTTTAGGTATAGCATTCTGTAAGATATTTTTATGTAGTAAGTATACACTGCGGTTCATCTGTTTTGCTGGCGATGGACATTTGAGTTTTTTCCAGTTCTCGGCAATTATGGATAGTGATGCTTATGAACATTCTTGCACTGGCCTCTCGGTGCACATGTGCAAGCATTCCAGTTGTGTGTGTGTCCCCGAAAGGCATTGTCGGGTCATAGGGGATAAATATCTTCAGCTTTAGTAGAAATTAGCAAACTGTTTTCCACAATGATTGTATTAATTGACATTTTCACCAGCAGAGTGTGATAGTTCACGCTACCCGGCTTTCTTGCCAACACTTGCTGTTGTCATTTTAATTTTAGCCATTCTGGTGAGCAGGTAGTAGTATCTTATTGCAGTTTCAACTCATATTTCCCTCATGACTGATGAGATTGAGCACTGGGTCATGCTTATTGGCTATTTGGAGAGACTGTTCTGAAGTGCCTGCTTAAGTCTTAAGCCAATTTATATATAGGCTCTCTTACCTTTTTCTTATTGATTTGTGGGAGTTGCTCACGTGAGCCGGATATGAGCCCATTGTCAGTTGTATTTGTTGCATGTATCTTCTCCCACTGAATGGGTTACCTTTTTACTGTCTTAAATCATCTTTTCACAAATGGAAAAGTTCAATTTTAATGTAGTTCTGTTCATGAAATTTTTTTTATGTTTAATGCTAATTCTATTTAAGAAGTGCTTCCCTGCCCTAAGGCCATGAAAACTTAAAATTTTACTTACATATAGAAGTTTTATTGGTTTGCCCTTAACATTTAACTTAGAGCTACAATCTACATGAAATTAATTTTTTATGAATATATTTAGTTGGGATGAAAGTTTTTTTTTTCCTATATCAATATCCAATTGTCTTATCACCTTTTAGTGAAAAGACCATTCTTTTCCCACTGTCGTGCAGTGCCACACTGATTATACGTCAAGTGTCCATTAAATGTGTGTCTCTTTCTGGGCCTTCTATTCTGTTCCACTGATCTTATAATTGTGCCAATATTCTATTCTTAACACCCAGTACAGCAAATCTTTCAATCTTGTTTTTCTTCTTAAAGATTACTTTTTTGTCCTTTGTGTTTCAATGTAAATATTTGTCTGTTCAATTTGATTTCTGACTTCATTGCATTGTGGTTAGAGAGCGTACTGTGTATGATTTCAATCCTTTAAAATTTATTGAGACTTGCTCTGTATATCTCATCGTGTGGTCAGTTTTTATAAATGGTCTAGTATTTGTGAAAAGAGTCCATCTCCCTCCCGCCCCCCAAAAAAGCATAATCTAACTTAAAAGATGTCTTTTGTGTAAGTAGAAAAAAATAGGGAACTCCAATCACAAAATATAGAATTTTCCACATTTAGGAATATGCGTTTAGGGGCAAGAAAAATTTACCAGACTGCCTCGAGCAGGGTTCATGGCTGATCCCTGGCAGAATACTCCACACCGTTAGAGCTCAAAACTGTTTGCTCTTTTTTTTTTAGATATCAAATGCATGTGAGTTAGTATTACTCGAGACAAAATTTTTTTTTCCTTTGCCATGAATGTACCAGATGTTGGCTAATGACTCCAAAAAAAGGATGTTGTAAAACTTTAGCTACATTTGCTTTTAGGATCTGCCAGAGCATCTTTTGGAGACCGAAAGGTAGAACTTTCCAGCTCATCCCATCATGGACCCAACTATGATGTATATAATCCATTCTATATGTATCAGCACATTTCACCAGACTTGAGTCGGCGCTTTCCTCCTTTTTCCGAAGCTACGAGACTATATGGATCAGGTTTGAAAAAATTTTTTTCCTCTTTGTGTTTCTCTTTTAACAAATGTAGAAATCAAATTAAATCTAAGACCCTGGAAGAAATTATTCTTATTATGGAAAAAATTTTAAAATAAGAGAAAAGCAGTCTTCAGAAGTGATGTGATAAACATCATGACTTCTTCGTAGTATTATATCTAATATAAAAATGGAAAGATTAGTAAGTTATATGTGTTAGTAGTTCCAAATTCAATTTTATTTTTCCCGTTTTGAAAGTTTTGTTTACAGATTATTGTTTAAATTCTGTAACAGGTATCTACAAGCATTTCCCTTTTCTGCTTTATTTAGTGAAAATGATGAATTTGAAAACTCATGATATGATTAGAATGTAAGCAAAGAAAATAGAAAATGCCTAAATGATTTCAGAACTTTCTTAGTTTCATATTTGAGACTACATCAGTTATAGTCTATCTTGTATGTATCTGATTCACAAAATTTTCACTGTTTTTCATGTCTTCTGTGTGTGTGTGTGTATGTGTGTATGTGTATGCTATCTCAACCCTGAATTCAGGATGACGTACTAAAAATAAAGCAGAAATATTTATTTAAATATTTATTCAACACTGTGCTAGAATACACAATTAGTATACAGAGTTCCATTTTTCCAGGATCTAACAGTTTAGGAGGGAAACTAGAAATATAGGAACACATAGGATTCAGTATTGATTTTGTTTTCTTTTATAAGTGCTCTTTAAATAGTTGAACTACATTTAGCACAGAGGACTTCCTCTTAGATTATTCTTCTGGGATGAAGAATTGGGGAATGTAAGGAAAAAGAATGAATTTTCCGTGCTTGATATTTGATGTAGATGTGAAAATGCATTGTTTGATGTATGTTGGTTTCTGTTTCAAACAAAAGTAAAATAATTGAAAAATTTTTAACTTCGTTAGAAGGCTTTATCTCTTATGTAGATTTACAAATAATATTCACGATATACTTCTAAAAAGATGTAGTAGGTCACTGTAGTTAAGTAGAATTCCAGTGTTTCTTCTATAGTATAACAATAAGTAATTTTCTCATTTACCTTTGTAGTTTGTGATTTAAGGACCAACAAACTCCCTGGTTCCCCTGGATTAAGCAAGTCTATGTTTGATCTTACAAGTTCTCAGCGGTTCATCCAGGTAAATTATTTATTTAACTATATCTGATCATTTATTTCAAGCTAAAAATTCAGAAATGTGTGAATTACATTAGGAACTACATGTTGTATATCTTTTGTAGATGTATCTATTCTAATATCTGAAGAATAAACACGCAAGGGTATTTCCCATGCACATTATTTTAAGAAGACTTCAGTTAAATACTGAAAGGCAGTAATTATTCTTTTCTTTTCTTTTTTTGAGTCTTACATCTCTCAGTTGTTATGCACTCAGGCAATTGTAATTAAAAATGGGATATAATTAAAGGTCCTTATTGATTTAACTTGCCTTATTCAAAATAACTGCCTAGTTAGTAAAAATTAGTATTTCTGTTGAGATATAGGACTTTAGTTATTCGTTAATATCAGCACATTGTCCTCCTGATTTTCAAATATAATTGAGGATTTTTTTATATTTAAAAAAATATTTCTTTTTTTAATACAAGTGAACTGTGATTATTACTTAATAATTAAAAAGTAGTCTTAAGCAAAGTAAAAAGACAAATCACCTATAGTCCTATAACTGAGAGAAAATATTGTTTATATATACGTGGATTTTTTTTCATGTGACTATATGCACATATTTTATTAAAATGGAAGTGTATTCTAAATAATCCTCAGTAATCCTCAGGTGAGTCAATTTTTTGGTAGACTTAATTATTTATAGCACCAGTTCTTTAACATGCATAGACTTGTGTAGCGAGCTTGTTAAAATACAGATTGCCAGGCCTCACCTCCAGAGGTTTTGGTTGAGTAGCTCTGCAGTGGAGCCTGAGTTTGTGTGTCTAATAGTTGTCCAGGTGATGCCGATACTCCTGGTCCAGAGGGACCGTGCTTTGCTAACTGCTGCTTTACAGGTTTGAGGTAACAGGGCACTTCCAGATATATTCTGATTTTATTAATAGTTTCAAGTATGAAACGTAAGTAGTAATCTCTTCCTCTTTATTACAAAACCAAATCAAAACCAGCAAAGGCTTTCCGATGTATTATCTAGTCAGATATTTAAGATTTTCCTGATCACACACGTCTTTTTTCCTCTTCTATCTAAAAGTCAGAAATTCTGATAAGGAACACTGTCAAAATGGTTAGCATCCAGTTTGATGTTAGGGTAGGTATTATTTCAGAATCCTTAAAGTCTGATACATAATTTCTGACTAAAGAATTTTATTTGTAGAGACATGATTCATTGTCCAGTGTGCCCAGTAGTTCTTCGTCGAGGAAAAATTCTCAGGGGAGTAACAGAAGCCTGGGTAAGGAATAAAGTATTCTATTTTTCATATTCTTAATGGCATTACTTCTACCCAGTAGTAATTTGAAAGTACATATGATAAGGTAAAAATACTCTAGAGATTATCTCTATGTTAGCAGTGTTATCTGCGTATAAATACACAGACCAGATTTTTTCTTTTTTAGAGTTCAGGCATGAATGCAGCTTTAAAAAAGTAAAGCAGTTAAATATTTTCTTTGTTTTAAAGCATATTAGTGAAAGAACTTCCTGAAGCATAGTATGAAGGCTATATCAATGTAATTTGGGAAAGTTTTCTTAGTTTTATCTTAAAACCCTCAGGTTATAATTGGGTTAAGATTTTTTTTTTTTTTTTTTTTAAAGATTTTATTGGGGAATTGGCAGAGGGGAACAGCGTTGGGGAATCGGGGAAGGGGAACAGACAAGTTGCTGTCCTTTTGTTATTCAGTTTAGTTGCGGAGGATGTTGCTTCACTGTTGGTATCGTCATTGCGCTCTTCCCGGATGAGGCAGATCGGTCGCCGGCCCCTGAATGTCGCTCACCGCGGCTATTGGCAGCTCACGCTTGGCTGCCAGCCGCTCACGCTGGCTGTGGGCCACCCACTGTAGCCTATGGCAGCCCACTGCAGCAGGGGCTGCAGCCCACACCATCACCGGGGCTCGCACAGCCCAGCTCCAGGTGGAGCTGTTGTTAGCTGTAGAGGGCAGTGTCACTGGCCCTCACGTGGGATCCGAACCGGGGCCGCTGGCATCCCAAAACCAGCGCTTAACCAATGCGCCACTCGGCCGGCCCTGGGTTAAGATTTTAAGTCATGTACTTTTTATAGTTTAATCTTCCCCCTAGCACTCCAATAAAAGATTGAAGTGTGACTTTTGTCTTATTAAATTGGCAACTTTAAAAAAATAATTGCAGCATTTTTCATTTGTACCCATAAAATTAGGTTCTATCAAAGCTTAATTGGGTTAGAAGGATTGCATAGCTTCTAAGAGTGTTTGTCCTTTTATTCAGATACTATTACTCTATCAGGAGACGAAAGAGATTTGGGGAGATTGAATGTGAAAGTGTTTTATAATTCTTCAGCAGAGCAGATCTGGATCACCGTTTTACAGGTAAGTTATAGTGAATACCAACCTTTCTTACAAAAGAAAATAAATGGAAGTATGTTTGTTTTTAACCTCAAGAAATTGATGTGATGTCTAGACTATTCAATGTCTAGTTATTTTATTTATTTTTTAATGTTAAATTATTTTAATGTAGATGAAACAAGAGGTCTCAGTAGACCAAGGTTTACTTTCACAGTTTTTATCTAAAGTCATTCACTCAAGAAATGCATAAAATATTTGTATAGTCAGTGTCCTTTGTAAAATTCAAACTGTATTTTTAATTGTTTTAGTGCAGAGATTTAACTTGGCCCGCTAGTTGTGGAGACACTCCTACTATTTCTATTAAAGGAACACTAACATTGCCCAAACCAGTGCATTTCAAATCTTCAGCCAAGGAGGGCTCCAATGTAAGTGGCTCTGTTTTAATTCTGTCTATGTTTTTCTTATATTTGTTACTTTAATTGGAATAAGAAAGTGTTTTATTTTGGGGACTCTACAAATTATGCACCCCTTGCTTTTTAACCCTCCTGCAGGTACAACTGATCTCACAGATTCATTGCACACAAAGATGCCGCTCTGAAATACGTCTTTACTGTACTAAGTCACAAACACGACTGGCGATAGGTTACAGTAGAGGGGGAAGATACAGAAGCGATGAGTCATGATACTTCACTGTTAGATATTTGCAAATTTGTGTGCAATGAATCTGTGAGATCAGTTGCGCCCGATGGAGGGTTAAAGACAATTTTGAGCATCAAAAATATTCGATATTTTGTTGTCCAATATTAAAATGCATTTAAAAAGAAAATTTTAATCACAGAAATATGTAGAAGATGAACATTATCTAAGAAAACTTTACTTTTCTCTTATGAAAGGAAACTATAACTGAAAGACTTACAATCCTGAATTTGGTTATATAGATGCTAGATTTCAAATTAACTTAAATATATATCTCCATTTTTGTCTTTTGGATATGGGTTGAAAGGTTAGGACTTTTCCATGAAAAATAAAGGTATCTTCTACAAGAACATATTTAAAAAGAAGGTAATTCAAATGACTAATAAACATGAAAAAAATTTACTCCCACTAGTAATTATAGAAATGAAAATTTAAATTACATATTTCTTTGTATTTTCTATCTTTCTATCTTTTTTCATTTATTAAAATTAGGAAAAATTTTACAAGTACTCTAGAACATAAAACTTTCTGGAAATTATTTTAATAACAATACACATCAAAACCTTAAAATATTTATACGTTTTAACATAGTTATTCTACTTGGAATCTCTTCCGTGGAAATAATGATTTTATACACACACACACACACACACACACACACACACACACACACACACGTATAAAGTATACTTGGCAGTTTATTCATAAAGGAAAAGTTGGAAACAATCTAAATGTCCCATATGGGGAGTGACTGAGAAAACTCATGGAATACCATGTGTGTGAATTTCCTAGGGTTTTTGTAACTAAGTACCACAAACTGGATGGCTTAGAACAACAGAAATTTATCTCTTACAGTTTTAGGGGAAGTCTAAAATCAAGATGTCAGCAGAGTTGGTTTCTTCTCTGAAGAAGAGCCTGTTCCATGCTCCGTTCCTAGCTTCTGGCAATGGCCAGCAATCCTTGGCTTCACTGTAACCTCAGCTTCCGTCTTCACATGATGTTCTTCCTGTCTCTCTTTGTCTTCACATGGCCATTTTCCTATAAGGATACCAGTCATTGGATTAGAGGTCTCTGTACTCCAATATGACCTCATCGTAACTTCACTAATTTCTAAATAAGGTCACATTCTGAGTTACTGGGGGTTAGGACTTCAGTGTATCTTTTTTGGGTGATACAATTCAAACAATAGCACCATGTGATAGAATACTAGGCAGCTATGAAAAAACATTTAGGAAGATTTTTTAAGGACATGGAAAATGTTCTTAATAAGTGGAAATGCAAAAGTCAAAATTGAGATATATGTATATATAATACATATGTACACACACGTATGTACTCATATATTAGGATCTCACTTTACGAAAATATGCATTATAGAAAGTCTAGGTGAAAATAAATCTTACCTTTGGTTATATTCCTGACACTCACACATAAATACTTCCTGAATTAAACAATTTCACTTTTTGCTTTTCAAATAAAATTAAGTTAATTTAGGGAAAGATAGGGAAAAATCTTCTCGTTAAAACTTGCATGGAATATTACTTTTAAAATGTGTTATGTATCAAGGTGTTTGCAAGACCCCTATTGTGGCAAAACATGAAGTAAACCAGCATGCTTGCTTCATTTGTAAACTCATTGCATTTGAGTTTAAAAA
Source organism: Aselliscus stoliczkanus (assembly GCA_033961575.1). NCBI lineage: Eukaryota > Metazoa > Chordata > Mammalia > Chiroptera > Hipposideridae > Aselliscus > Aselliscus stoliczkanus. The sequence continues at coordinate 151,002,352 of CM066732.1, read as the reverse complement.
TTAAACATTTTATGTATGCTATATTATCTGTGTGATTCTGGTGTGATTGAGACTGGAAGAAAAAGAAAGCTTAAGGGGTTGGGAGGCTCTCAGAAACACAATTCTTACTTCACAGACATAAACAATTACAATAGAAGAAAAGTATATAAAAATATTACTGTTAGTTGCCCAAATATCTTGCCTTTTCAAAAATCAAAAGTCACAAAAAAGCACCTTTTCAAAAGGATGCACTAAAGATGGAAAGAAGGGAATGTGTAGCAAAAAATGGTCTAGTGTCAAGAAGATATTAGCCCGTGGTAAGCCAAGGTTTTAAAAATATTAAAAATAACAAAAAGAACGTTAAAAAATATTTCGAGGATGGAAAACATGGACTTGTGTGGGGTGATGTTTATGAGAAAGGGTAGAACTTTATATTCATATTTTCCTTTGTCTTCTTTGTTAAGGAGATTGATTTTCAGATTGGAAAGAGTGGAACAAACATCACCAAAAGAAAAATTAAAGCCAGGATAGGTGGGATGAACTAATTAGACAAAGAGTCTCTACTTTAAAGAAATAATTCAAGTCTCTTAATGTGGACAAGTTAGATTTTGGGTACCGAGAAAGCTCACATGGAATTCTTGAACCACTCTTATTTACTGTTGAAGAATTGTGTGAATAGCAGGAAAGATGCCCCAGAATCAAAGATGGAAAACAACCTATTTTTCAGAAAGGGCAAAAGCTATATTATGGTACACTTGGTGTTGATATTAATGTGAATTCCTGACTAAGTAATTAAAAGGATTTGTGAAATTAAATGCAGTATTGTATCCAGGATAAATTTTGGAAAAACAAGTAATGGCCATTCTCATTTTCGTTTCCATTGAAAAATAATTTTTGTTGTAAACAAATTAAATCTACCTTGTATAGATTATAAAATGTTCTTTTTTGTTAATTTTGTATTGGCATATCACCCTTGTTTCAGTCCTTTTATTTATATCTTTTATATTTTCTTGTTTGTTTGGTGTGTTTAGACTCTTGAATTTATGGAAACTTTCGTATTTGCTATTAAACTCCAAAGTCTACAAACGGTAAGGCTTGTATTTAAGATTCAAACCCAGACTCCCAGGAAGAAGACCATTGGGGAATGCTCACTGTCACTTCGAACTCTTAGCACACAGGAAATGGATTACTCTTTGGATATAACACCACCTTCAAAAATTTCTGTAAGTGACAGCAGTCTGTAATAGTCAAAGTCAATTACACTTTTAGAATTATTTCCTTGGATGAGTTTGTGTTGTGTTTGTTGGAGTGTAACTTCAACACTAGAATATATCAGAAGATCAAGAAGACGCTCAGGAAGCAATAATAATAGTATTAATAATGTCGTTGTTTAATATTTTAAAAATAATTGATTTAAGGTTAACAGAGCCCCTTTCCTTTTACTATTGGAAAATAACTTAGGGTTACCTTCTCGTACATTTTTGATAATGTTTCATACTTCAGGAGAAAATAACCTTGAAGTATGAATAGTTTTAAATTATTAATTGATTTTTTTTTAGTTTTTTTGGTAGTTGGTAACTTAGGAAAAATAGCATATAATCATAAACTCCAAATTCAATCAGAAATTGCCTTGAAATTGATTAGGAAAGTTGTTTTAATCATGAGTAAGCTATATGTCCATGAATTGGGTAAAATGGAGGTTCTTACAGTTTGTGTTTTTTTGTAAAGAACTTCATTATCTATAGTGCTGATTTATTTGTGAAACCTGATATTTGCTTCTCTCAACTAGCTAGTTAAACACTGCCTTTAAATTGTTTAGAAATCCCTAATAATTTAATTATATAGTTTCTATGTCAGGATAATGTGTACCGTATTTTGCCGTGTATAATGCACATGCTTTTGCCAAAAATTGTGATCGAAAAATAAGGATGCACATTATGCATGGGTAGTACTAATTCCATATCTATATAAATGTTTTTAATTTATTTATGCTTATGAGTAAAAGTGTAACTCTAGAAATCAATAATGATATTCATGTGCAAAATAATACCCAGAAATATGATTATTGATTTTGTTAAACTTAAGACAAACTGCAATGACAGAGAGTCCTTGGCCTTCTATGATGTGTAAGTATCGTAAATTTGTTACAGGTACATAAAATTTCTTGTACCTTGTATCTGTTCTTGTGTTTTGTAATTATGCTGTATTTGTTAAATAAAATTTCTTGTACCATAATATATTGAAAAATAAATGCTAAAATTCCTTTATAATACAAAAAACAAGTACCTAAATGTAAACAAATAAAAATTTGAATTAAAAAATTAAAACGAAAGATTTTTTTCCCTGAAAGTTTGGGCCAAAAAAAGTGGGTATGCATTATACATGGGAGCACATTGCACATGGCAAAATACAGTATAGAGTTCAGCCATAAGCTTTTATAAGGTCAAACCTATATGTGATTTTAAATTTATATAGGATTTATGTTTTACCTATTTAAAAAATATTTAAGATGACTTGAAGTGGTTCTCAACCCTGGCTGCACATTAGAATCACTTGGGGAGCTTTAAAAAAAATACCTACACCTAAACCAATTAAATCAGAATATTTTGGGGGTGGGGCCAGAGGCATCTGCAGGTTTCCAAAGCTCCCCAGGTGATTTTAATGTGTAGCCTGGCTTGAGAACCACTGAATTGGAGGGGAAATTAAAGATTAAAAAAACAAAGGATTATTGTAAAAGAGCAAGAAGAATGGAAATTTCTTGATAGTTATTTTTGTCTATTATTTTCTGTCTCCATCCCCAATGTGTGTTTTTTATAACATTTATTACAACTTATGATTATTTAAGTTACTAGTTTTAAACAAAACTAGGCTTGAGCATCCATCTGCCTTCTTTATCTCTTAGTAAGGGCCTGTCATAATCTTGGCATTGAATATTTGGATGTAGATAGGTATAAAAGAATAAATGATGAATGAAAGCATGCTAAATTAGATTATTTTCTGATGTATTCTAAATACAACAAATTTGATTTGTAATTCTGACAGGAATTTGTCACTTGCATCTTTGAAACGAGCTTAGTAGACAATCTGCAACCATATTTTATATAAGGCACAAATATACTATTCAAATGGATAATTAATATATTAAAACTTAAGTGAGTAAGAGTAGAAAAATACATTAGTTTGATAACTCAGCAAAGGTATTTTCTGGGGAATTGAGATATTATCACCTTACCTACCTTGGAGAATCTGAGTGGATGATATGTTTAAGTTTCCTCCAAACTATATTTCACACATCAGAGGTCTTACAAACATTTGTATATGTGTTATATGCCAGGTGCTAGAGATACAAATATTAATGGACTGAAAGAACAGATTTCCGCCTATACTGGACAAGTGCATTTGTATTAATGAGTACAAATATTTCATGTTGGCCAAAGCAAGAACAGTATGCTTTGTTTTCTGTGTCGATGAAGAAAATTGGTGTTCTAATTTGTGACACTGAAAGAGCCACACTAATATTCCCATCCTCCACTCTGACATCTATTTTACCCTGAACAACAGAACTTTCATGTATGGCTAATACTTTCCTCAATATAGAGTTCTTGACCTTGACAAATAGTAATGTAAAGTCATGTTAAGTATTTACTTGAAAACCCCAATTTCTGTGTTGAATAGTATGGAAGAGACAAGGTTTGCCTGAAGAAATAACTGACATTTATAGAGACTTACCGTACAACTGATTTGGTCCTAAGTGATTTCGTGCTCACATCAGACTTAGGATCTGCTGCTCTTGTTATCTGTATTGTGGAGACCATGACATCGAAACCCTTGCCTGGGGTCATAGAGCTCGTGGTTGGGGAGCCAGGACTTGAATAGAGGCATTCCGATTCCAGAGCCACCCCTTTTACTAGGTGTGGCCCCTGGAAGAACATATTCTCAAACATCACCAGGTCATGGTTTTCTCTAATCGTGCTTAGCATTTCATTTTTAACAATTCCAGGAAGGCTTACAAACTTGTCTTTAAAAAATGATACATTATTCAAGAGCAGAGATCATATCTTATATCTTCCACAGTTTTGAGCTCATTAAAGATGTGCTTAATACACACCTACTAATTGATTGGAATTTTAATTTTTTTGGTTATTATGAGATTGAAAACCACTTGGAATAGTGTTTTCATGATCTGAATAATATTCTGCAACATAAATTGAAGTTGTAAAATAATCTTGGCAAGTAAGAAATGGGAAACCCATTGCCAAATGCTGTTTTACTTTATGAAAGTGAACCCTGCAATGTTTACACTAAGAGAAGTTTTGCCACCTGTTTTCCTAAGTGTTATTACATTATAAGTACAAAACCATAATGAAAAAAATAATGAAAATTTTTAATCTGTGGTTTCCTTTGTGTTTTGTAAACAGTAAGTGAATGTATTGTTTTTAAATGCCAAGGAAAGCTTCATTTTTTTTTCATCAGCAAAGGTTTTATTTTATATATGGCTACTGAATTAGTTCACATGAAAAAAATTTATTAATCTAGTCTTATTCTGGTTAAAAGCAAAACAGTACATTCACTTATTAGAATTTAGCATTTGTTGCCCCAATAGACAAGTTTCATTGTCATTTTAGAGTTTTCAAGGAGACTGTAAACAGTTGAGTTTATGCTTTTAAGTGATTTACTTTTCATGGTTTTTTTATGGCATAACCAATTTTAAAACACAGAATCATGTTTTAAGAAAATGCCCAAGATTCATTCAATGGCACATGCATAGAAAGGTACTTTTTTAGTGAGCCAAGAACCAATTATTGGGGAATACTGGGCGATTATCAAATATATACGCCCGTCATAAAGTGTCATTCAGCTGTGCTGTAGCTTTGTTGGCATCAGGATTAGCACAGACTTTTGTGTCTCTGCTAAGCCCTGTGAGATCTGTTAACATTATGTTCTTGCTTTAGTCCCAACTTACTCTTTTCAACATGTGAAGAGTAATGTTTTTGCGTTTGGACAACATTATGTTTCTCTCTTCTAGTTTTCCCTCCAAGGACTTTGGAATCCACTTAAGTAGGCTGGCTTATGTTCTACAGACAAATTACCAGCTTTACTCTGCTGTTAGTCAGCAGTACTGCAGAGCACATTTTAACTCTCCCCCTCTCTGAGCCTCCTTCGTTGTACTGTTTGCCTCAGGTTTCCTGTGACTTTTTTCTTATTATTTACTGCCTCATCACTTTCACTAGCTTCCTTGCCAACTCTCTTCTTTGGCTTGTTTCCATTCAGCATAATCATCAGGTCTCAATCCACAAATCTGTTCATGGAAGCAATCCTTTGTCTTCTGATTTTGGTAGCACCTACTCTGATTTCTACAATTAGAAAAAATAATAATGATTCTCATGTATAACATTTTCAAATCATACTTCATGGTTCTCAAAAAGATAATTCAAATGACTACATTTAAAGTCTTTTGGAAGTATGCTTGCTCTTTCTATTTCACTGATATTTTTCTCTAGCAAAACTGCTTAGGAATTTAATTTGTTTTTAGTTTGACTTGTCTTTTGGTCTCCCTGATTTTAAAGTGTAAGTATGTAGCTGTAATTTGCATTTTCAGAATCCACAAAAGTAAGCACCTCATATTTACAGAATCCGTGACATCTGTCCTCTAAACTTTCTCTTATATAGCTTTGTGGAGTCGATAAAAAGCAGTGATGTCAAAATTTCTAATCTTAGCTCTTTATTTTTGAATTTTTGAAATATTCCAAAACTTACTCTTAAGTACCAAATGACCCCTCTTTGATTGATATACAGGTTTGCCACGCAGAACTTGAGTTGGGGACTTGTTTTCAAGCTGTGAACAGCAGGATTCAATTACAGATTCTTCAGGCGCAGTACCTTCCCAGCTCCTCCACACCTCTGACTTTGAGTAAGTCTATCAGGGGTTCAAAGTGGAATCTGCAAAAGATATTGGTAAAAGATAGTTTTCCCCTACATTTCTTACAGTGGAGATGAAAATCTTAGTGACATTTATTATTCAACTTACATACTTATCTTTTCACTGAAAATCACTTTATTGGATTTTAGATTTTAGCTATTGTGTCTGTTTTAATCCACTGGTCTCTTGATTCTTCCCTAATGGTGATCTCCCTGCATTTGAGTCCTTTCCTTATTTTTTTCCTCTTTAGTTAATGTCCAGAGGACTGTCAGATATGTTACACCATCCTCCATAATTTATCCTTCCTTTAGTCTGTGCCCTTCATTGGATAGTTTGCTATCTAGAAATTTAATTTTAAAAACTCAGATATATCAAACACAGCCCTTGAAACGCTTTTTCCTCCTTGCCATTTGGGCACCAGCAGGGGTGCTGATTGGTTGTGTAGGCTGGGTTTACAAGGCCACCTAAAGAGGAGGAGGTTTGGGGTCAGGCCTACCTAAAGGACTTAGGGTGGAATTAGAGTACTGCTCTTTCCTCCTAGAAGAGAATATGTCTGGAGGCAGGCAAAGCAATGGATGTTCACTGCAACTAGAGAGACTGAAAGTAAATGCAACTGAGTGTTCAATTCAAGAAGCTAGAAAAACAGTAAACCCAAAGGAAAGTAGATGTAAGGAATTAAAGCCAAAGTTGAAGTTGATAGATACTGAGACAACAGCAAAAGACGTAATCAATAAAAGCAAAAGATGTATTCAATAAAACCGAAAACATTTTCTTTGAAGAGATCATTAAACAAGACAAACTTGTGGTAGGTTGGATCGAGCAAAAAATAAAGCATGAAAAATGAAGAGGACATAATTTCAAATTCAGGAAAGATTCGATAATAAATAAGACCATACCATCTATAACTAGACCAGTTCATTTGAACATCTATACTATATAAAATAAATGATTTTCTAAGGAAAAAAACTGTTGAAATTCTCTAGAGAAGAGTGAAAATCTGGATAAAACAATCACGAAAAGGTCAGTAAAGAGCTGCATCCAATAAAAGCACTCAACCAAGATGACTTTACTGGCAGATTCTAGGAAACTTTCAAGGAACATATGATTCCTGTTCTATGCACACTGTTCCAAAGCATGGAAAAAGCAACTATATGAGGTTAGCATATTCTTGATATCAAAGAATAGTACACACAAAAAATAGCTGTAGACTACTGTCACTTATGTGGATTGATGGGAAAAAAATCATAAAAAATAAGCAAATAAAATCCAACTTGGCATTAAAAGAGTAAACGACCAGGACTACAAAGGGTAAGTTCTAGGAAACAAGGACAGTAGTAAAAATCTACAGGTGTAATTTATTACATTAACAGGTGTCTTCCTGTCATCAAAACTGTGGACCAGTGATCTCTGTTTTGTAAAGTTAATGGTCAGCCTCCATTCTTGCTGTGCGCGCTGCCTCCTTTCTGGAAGTTCCCTCCTCGCTTCCTTGCTGCCCTGGCAAACTCCGCTCTGTCCTGAGACTTACCCGAGTTAGTCAGACTGCTCTTTCTGCTGGAGCTGTAGGCATTGTGTGTTAGACTTAGGAGAATGCTTAGGTGAAAAGCTATATAAACCTGAAAGTCACCCAGTGCCGTTCCCATCTTTTACAGAGTTGACTCTCCAGTTTCTTCTTTTGGTCAATCTTTAGTGTCTTAAACAGCTGTTTTTTATATTTTTCCCAGAGTTCATAATTGTTATCTATGGGAAGGTTAGTTTGTACAAGCGATTTCTACCATTACTGGAAGCTCTGCATCTCAAATTTATTCAAAGAATAGATTTTTCTCTGGTAGGCATATGTTTAACTTCTGGAATCTCAAGCAAAGATAAAATGGTGACAATAATATATAAAATTTTATAAATATATAAAATTATTTATGCCTACATTCCAGCCTTCAGTGGCATTCAGGGTGGAGGGAGATTAAATTCATTTGAGGTGACAGTAGTTATAAAGTATGATAAAAATTATAAAGTTTACTAGAGATGTTTTCTGTTATGACAATAGCTTATCAGATCTTCAAAAGTGGCTTATTTATATTTTTACAACAAGCAATATACAAGTACAAACAGTATATTGATACATATCTTTACATGGTATTTTTAATAACATTTTACGTATTCAAATTTCTGCTCTTTTAGGTTTTTTTGTGAAGGTGGCGATGTTTAGCTCCGGAGAGTTGGTTTATAAGAAGAAGACACGCTTACTGAAGTCCTCCAATGGAAGAGTAAAATGGGGAGAGACTATGGTTTTTCCACTTACACAGAATGAAAAAGAAATTATTTTTCTCATTAAGCTTTATAGTCGAAGCTCTGTAAGAAGAAGACACTTTGTGGGGCAGGTTAGTAGGGAGTTTTAATCTCGAATTCTTTTCTTGCTCTTTTCTATGCATTTAAACAGTTGGTTAACAAAGGGAATATAGGATAAAACTGAAGTCTAATAGAGTAAAATTCTTCATCATCGTAAGTTAAAATTTAGCGTTGCCACAAAAATCAAATCTTGTCAGACTTTTTGCTTTAATATATATATTTGGAGCAATCAGGCTTATCTTAAAATAAGTCTTTTTCTCAGCTTTTCAATTTTAAAAAATTAGGAAGATCAATTTTTCAGAACTACTGACTCATTCCTTGTGAAGGAGGGAACACCAAGTATTTAAATCAGATTTCTTAAGGCTTCAGATATCCAACTTACTTTATTCTGTTTCATGTTTAATTTAATGTTTAACTCTGCTTTTAACTGAATATGTTAGATTTGAACTTGCAGAAAACATCAACTTTAGCAGTGGTTGTAATATTATTTTGGTAGTCAATATTGGTGTCCGGATAAATCTATTTTAAAATTTTTAGTAATTTGTATAAGATAACGTAACACTTGTCGACGCACCAATTCTGTTGGAACTTGTTTGCTTTCATCATTTCCTTTCTTTACTCTGAGTGTATTAGTGGTAGCTGTCTATTATCTTTTATAGTAATTAAAATGGTTTGACTCACATTTAAATTCCAAACTCTATATTATTGGTTTAAAATCTTCTACTTAACAACAGGATGTTGTTAGCAGTTTACGTGAAATCTTCAAATTATATTGAATTTTCAAAGATTGATATGAACTCTGACTTTCTTTACCTACAATATTTGTAAAAAAATTGTTATAGTTTTGTTCTTCACTAATTCTTATTCAGAAAGAGTTTGAACTCAAGAATTCATATAACTAGCATACTTTCAAAGCCATGAGTCTTATGAAGTGAATTTAGTTGAAATTTTCCTGTATCATCAAGCTTCAACTATCATGTATGAGTGGAATAGGAGATTTATTTGACAGATGTTTTCAGGATAACTGTTTTGGTGATTCTATTTTCTCTGTTGAGACTCTAGTTAAGAATAATACTTCTGAAAAGCGTCTTGCTGGTCATCTGTTCCCCGTGGCTTCTCTGGTCTCCTTAGGAGCCACCATGATGGAGTAGCCAAATGTGGAACCAAGGTCTCCCATTCCTATATCAGTCGAAGCATTCTAAGGTTGCTTGTAAGATTTTATTTGAAGCAAAAGTTCTTCAGAATAATAAATTAAGAGGACAAATTTAAAAACCATTGAGAGGCCTGCTTTAATGTCTGTATTTAAAAGAATTAGAAGCTAAGTCTCAGAGAAGTTAATTCCAAAGTAACAGCATATTGCTAGAGCGGAGGTGAGAATTCAGATTTTTTGATTCTTCCATGCTATATAACCATTGTGATGTCTTATATTTGTATAATGCTTTACAGTTTCCCCCAGTTCATTCACATCTATTATCTAAAGTTTCATAAATGATAGGTACTAGGAAATTATTTACTGTGGATCAAGAATGACTGTTAGATTTCAATTAAAATTGTGGTTTTACTTAATGTACAACATGCTTAAAAATGCACATTCCTTACCAATCTAAGACATGATTAGGCTGAGTTAATCTTTACAAAAATGTTTTTGAGTAATTAGGATCAATTTTAAGTTAAGCATCTAGATTTATTGAATATTAATAGAATACTAATAACATTTGGGGAGGAAATAATTTTGTAGTAAGTCACATTGAATCTTTAAATTGAATTTGATCATATAAAATCGTCTTCAGAGTGAGTAATCGGTTAAATGTTTTCACATTTAAGTTTCAAATAGAGAAATCAAGCAAGCATTTGGAAAAATGAAAAGATGTTTAGTTGAAAATATGTAAACCAAACTTCCAGTTGTCTCTCATTTATAATAAGAATAATTAACTGTTTGGACTCAGACGCCATTATTGTGTTAAGTGAAATTATTGTACTGTTCCTTTACAGATTTGTATAAGTGAAGACAGCAATAACATCGAAGCAGCGAACCAGTGGAGAGAGACTGTTACAAATCCAGAAAAGGTTGTGGTCCAGTGGCACAAACTAAATCCATCTTGAAGATTTCAGATATTAATTTGGCGAAGAACTTGACATTCTTTTAGAAGACTTACGATTTTAATTTGCTACCAATGAGAAGAGACAAATCAGTAGATATGTCAACTCATTTGTGGAGGTCATAATTATATGACAGTCTGATAGAAATCAAACTTGATATGAATTATGTCAGATATCCAAAGTAAAAAAAAAAAAATGTTTTAAAACTGTGCCAAAAAATAGTCAATGAAATAAAAGGGTAGTATTACTCTGGCAACTAAATAAATTATAAAATCAGTGAGAATATCAAACATGGATAGTTGTTGCCATATTATGCTTATGGGTTTTTTCAAGCTTTACCTAGATATTCAAAATCTAGTATCTCAAAGCTATTAGTACTTTAGACATTTCGAAAACTTTACCACTGACTGTTTCAGAGCTAGTCATCATTGATTGTATCTTGACTGCACTGTTTATCTCTTGCTACATATTTTCTCTCAGGAAGTAAAAATGAATTGAACTATTTCAGCTTCTATATTTGGGGAAAATTTGTGCCCTGTGTTTGTCATTTTTTACCCATAAGGTATCTATTGCCATTTGTAAGCTGTTTATCTCCAAGAAACTTCAGATGTAGAAAACTGCATTTGGCAAGAATAATGAAAACATCAAAGGTTGAAGTTTAATGGGAAACTCGGCATCACACATTTTGCTATGTGTTTTTTTCTCCCTCAAGTATTTTACTCATTGTTTTATTTGGAGTTGAAATAAGATTATCATTTATATGACCCATCCTAAATAGCAGAACTAAATGAGTTAAATAGAAAATTCAGTATTTTGTGACAATCGCTTCCTTGTTTTTAGTTTTTTAAATATAAATTACTTGTTCTGTAATTCACAATGTTAGAGCGTTTTCCTATTTAAAAAAATCACCATACCTGATCACATTTTGTAGCAAATAAATATTTTCTGTTGCAGTTTCTCTCAGATACTCATTAGAACTCGGTGTGTAGGGGATAATTGCAGTTTAGTGGACTATATAAGCAATGGCCACCAAGAACAGCTGTTGGAAGAAATAAACAAGACCATCCTTGATCTTTGAATATTTGTCTTTATTTTTGCTAATGAGTAGACCAAGTGCTGGGTATCCTTGGTCTTCCATTTTTCTTTTTCTCTTAGCTTGTCCCATATGTACCAAGAAATAGATGGTGGTATTTTAGGCCAGAAGCAAAGTTTGGTATAACTTAAGCTTTCCCTCTTCATTCCAGTTATATTCTGGGTATCTTACTAAGATTTTCCCAAATATACACCGAACCCCACCTTTTCCTAGATATTACCTCCTCAAGGTATCCATGCCCTTTGCTCTTACTGCCGAGTGTTTATGGTACACTGGTGTGTTGACAGGTACTGTCTGCATTTTGAGATAATTTTGTTTTGTTTTTTTAGATTTGTGAAAAAATGGGACATTGGTCAGTACTCACTTGGCCGTTTAAGAGAAATCACCTGTGAGGGTAGTCTTTTGAATGTTTGAGACAATGATAGCTATTTAAAAAAAATTTTTAATAGACTTTAATTTTTAGAGTACTTTTAGGTTCACAGCAAAATTGAGTGGAAGGTACAGAAAATTCCCATATAACTCCTGCCCCGACATAGTCTCGCCCTCTGTCAGCATCTCACACCAGCGTGGTATGTTTGTTCAGATCAGTGAACCTACATTGACATATTATCACTCAAAGTCCATAGTTTATGTAGGGTTCACTTTTGGTGCTGTACAGTCAATGGATTTGGACAAATGCATAATGACATGTATTCACCAGTATAGTATCATACACAGTAGTTTCACTGCCCTAAAAATCCTCTGCAAATGCAACTATTTTAATAAGCACCAAAGAAGGGGGAATATTGGCTTTTAGATAATAACAACAGACTATTGTTTTAGGAAATCTAGAATTTTATTTGAGCAGTTTTTATGTTCTATTAATGCTTTGAATTCTTAAGTTTATATGTAGTCATGTGTTGAACTCAATTTTTAATTTAATATTTAATATTTTTACAATATGTGTATAATGTATAATTTGAGGGAAAGCTATGACTTCTTAGTTTCTTGTATGTCTTAGAATCCTAGGGAAATAAAACAATAAAAAGAAAACCTTTCCATTTAAAAGTTCTTTCAATTAGAGAAGTATTGACACACTTAAGATCCCAAATATTTTAATTAGTGTTTAAGCCTTTTTCAGGTGAAGAGGTACTGAATAGAGATAATATTTTGGAAGTTACTTTGAAGCTTTACGTGGAAATATCAAAAGAAACACTCTTAATAGCTACTATTATGAGAAAAACATTAGAAACTGGTAATAAAAAATGAGATACCAAGCAAAAATCCCTTGTGTTTGTATTTGCTTAGGCATTTCTTGACCTTTGCTCACTTATAACAAAGGAAGGGTACTCAAATGATGCTGAGTGACCAGAGAAAGCCATGGGAAGGTTCATATTGATAGCTAATAGCTTGCACAGTGCTATTCCCTGACAGCATATTTACTTATAAGCTTTCAGATTAATGCAGTTAAATAGCTGCAGCCCATGTCAAAACGTAACATCACTATTTGGCTTTCATGTAGTTTTGTGTGATGTTTTTTAGCATAGCTCATAGAGAAGTTACCAGTGAACTCCGTCAGTTCTAGCTCTTACAGACTACTAAGAAGGAACCAGTGGGATTTTGAAACTATGTTATATAGTTGTGGTCTGAAAATAATCTAAACTGAACTTTTATTTGAATACAGTGATGGGAATTTCTCTGATACAAATGTACCGAAGCTATATTTCCCAGTAAAAATCCCATTGTTTGTTTAATCAAATAATTGCCTGTTTATGAAGAATTTCAGAAATTTGCAATTAATTTCAACTTTTCATATCATAGCAGTCATGGATATTTCAAAGATACACATTTCATCTCTTCTCACTACATTATCTCTGGGCAATTTCATCTACTCCCATGGCTTCAAATGCTATGTACTGGCTCAAAGATAGTCCAGTTTATATCTCTACCCAAATCTTGCTGTTGAGCCCCACTCATTTGGCTAATGTGGACATCTTTCCTTGAACATACCCCAAACCAAACTTCTGATTTCCCATTCCTACCACAAATCTGCCCTTCCCTGTTCCCCATCCAGCTGGTTGGTCACCCCAGAAACCTAGGAGTCACCTTGGAATTCCTCTCTCTCTCATCTCCTATCATAACATAATCATCCTATTCAGAATCGTACATCCTAAGTAGATCTTGAACCCACCCACTTCTCCATCTCCACTGTAACTTCCCTAGTCAAAGTCTATATCATCTCCCTGTGAGTGGTCTTCCTGCCTCCCTCTTGTTTCCTTCTGGTCCACTCTTCACCCAGCAGCCAGAGTGATAATTTCAATATACAGATGTGATTATCACTCATAGTACCTACTGTTCTTGGTATGAAGTCCAAAATCCTTAGCACGGTCTACAAGGGCCTGCGTAGTCTGAGCTCTGCTTCCCATCCCAGCATCATCTTGAACTATTCCCACCGATCTGCTTTAAGTTCTTGGCAGACAGTTCATCTAGCTTCCTCAGGATCTTTACACGTGTCGTTTCATCTGTGTGGAATAGTTTCCCTCTTTTATCTTTGCTAATGTTCGTTTTGAATGCTAGCTTAACTGCCTGTTCTCAGAATAGTCTTTCTTTACATCTTAGATAGTGATAGGTCCTGTTTTCATATATGATTTTCCCTTACAGCTTTTATCATAACTCTGCTTAAATAATTACATAATTTTTATCTAATGTCTCTCCCGCACTGCAATTTTCATGAAAGCTGAGTCATATTTATTGCTGCATCCCTGAAGCTAGCACAGCAACTGGCATATAACAGATACATAGTAAGTAATTGTTCATTTATTCATTCATTTAACTGATAGTGTTTGGGGTGTTAGAGACATTAGCAGTGGATAAACAAAGAAACGAATGAACATTGTGTCATATGTTTGGTTTTTTTTTATTGCCCAGTGAAGTGGTAGTTAAGTGCCAGTATCTTGTTGAGAGAGATAATGCTGGATTATACATTGTTAGTACATTTACTTTTAAAATTCATTGGCATAGTTTTTAATTATAGAAAAGAGAAATATGATAGCTGCACATTATGAGTTACAGTTTAGGAAGAATAAGTCTAGAATAATAAAGCCTAGAAAAACTTTTTTTGAAATTCTGAACAGTGTTTATAACACATAATTAATGCTACATTTGAAGATTGCTGAGATATTCATTAGATTTTACCTTATTGTTGCATGTTAAAAGCTTACTATGTATCATTACTGAGCACAAAAATTGTATTACTTTATTTAAAACATTTGTGGCTTTTTGCAGGGGACCAGGTAAGTTTGATTCCTGTATAAAACTGGAAGGATACTTAAATTGCGTCTAGCTTTGAAAATTTCATGTAAGGTGTAAATAACCTATTTAAGTTACTTACCAGCCTAAACGGGATTCATAAGACTTCTGTAGAGAAGAAGATTGGGTAGGTGACAGTTCTGTTGGGAAGGATAGAATGAGAATTTTGGAGACCTTTTCTGATAGAATTTAAGAACTAGACTCAGGAAAGAGGCTTTAAAGGGAGCAAGCCTAACCCCATATACGTCTCAAGACTAAGGACTTGTCCTCGCAAATATTGGGTTGTCAGAAAAGTCATGACGTGTTTTTTTCTATGTTTTTTGTTGCAAAAAAAGCATCATTTCTTTTCCAACAACCCAATAGTAAACCTGGAGATAAGGAAGATGGGGAGGATTTCTGAGTCATGTTTTCTTACTTGTAATGAAAAAGGAACCCTGGGAAGAAGAACAGACTGGCAGCCAGAAGACAGGCCTATAAGAGGAAGAAAAGCTTATGGAGAGCAGTTAAGGATGGATAAATAGCAAGGTAAGGTACCATTGTACAGTGAACTCGCAGCGAGTTGCCTATATGCTTCCTAGTACTGCATACTTTTGCCTAAGTCACCTTGTAATTCAGATTTCCTTTAGAAGAATGTATACAAAATTCTTTTTTTAAAAAAAGATTTGGGGGAATTGGGGGAGGGGACCAGCCAAGTTGTTCTTCAATCTCCATTGTGGAGGACGCCAGTCGCCATCTGGCTTCCGGTAGGCAGTTGTGGGTGGGCACAGCCACCATCCTGTGCAGGAGTCGAACCAGCAGTCTTGTTGTGAAGAGCACACACCCCATCCACTGAGCCATCCGGGCAGCAGCTCAGCTCAAGGTGCCGAGTTCAATCTTTAGTTGTGGGTGGGCTTAGCCCACCATGGAACAGGCAATCTTGTTGTTACACCAGCTGAGCCATCCTGCCACCTGTTGGCAGCTCAGCTAGGGTGCAGCTCACTGGCCCATGTGGGAATCAAACCGGCGGTCCTGTTGCTCAGAGCACTCGCTCTAACCAAACTCTTAACCAACTGAGCCACTCGACTGGCCCCAAAATTCTTATACTATCCCTCCCTCTCCTCCTTTCCTTCATCCTTCGTCTGTTCCTTCCTTCCTCCCCTCTCTCTCTTCCCTGCTGTTTACCAAAACTCATGCTCAAGTTTTGCCGTCTTCATAGAAAATCTGAAAACTAGTTTGGTCTATGATCATAAAATCATTGACTCTTTTGTCTGGAAAAGACCTGAAGTTTTCTAGTAAATGCCCATCGACCTAGAGCATAGGGGTATTTATTCAACAAATGTTTATTGGTTAGCTCCTGTGTGCCACTCATAGGAGTGCACCAATAAGCAAAAAACTCTGCCCATGTAGAGCTTATAGTGAATGTATCAGAATACACAGAATATTTCCTAATACAATTTGATGGAGTCATGTAATAAATGAGCAAATAGAAGATGAAAAAAATCTGTTCCTGGCCTTTTCTTCTGTTTGACTGTTTCATATACTGTCATTGTTTGATTTCCTTCTATCTTAGTTCAAATACTCATGTTCATGTTATACTGATGAGTTATTACCTAGGGTTTTTCTTAAAAGGTACATTTTTGAAAGGTTTTCCTTGAGCTACAGTGACCATTTGAAAAGAATCACCTCAGAATTCTTAACCTGGGAAGGTATGGTTGTATCTGAAGAACACCTCACTTGTAAATCAATTTTTATCTAGCTTTAAAAGATAAAGTTGATTTTCTAAGTGTGATTTTGTTTTTATTAACTTTAGGTAAAAAAGACAGTGGACATCTTTGTATTGTAGTGGATTATTTCTAGAGTGTTTGGGAAGGCCAGAGAGAAAATATATTCAGCTTTCTGCATTCGCTTTCTTCATGAGTGTTCTCATGTTTATACTCCTCAGTGTAGTCACATATGCTAAACCCTTTTTCTATCTTGTAAGGCTGGAGAAAAAACAGGAAGGAAAGCTAGAAGGCATCAGAAACATTTTCTGAAATGTTCTTAAGTACAGTTTCTTCTCTGGGATACTGAAAAAGTACTTGAGTCTTTTCTAAAAAAAATTTTTTTTCTTAAAGGTAGTTTTTTTGTTTGCTTTTTGGCGTATGGGCAAGGCAAAAGGAAGGTTGGGTGGGCTAAAGGCAGTGGGCTTTTGCAGGGAAATGGTCACATCAGGGTTCAAGAAATTCACAGTAAGTGGTAGGATTTGGCTGTGTGTGTGTGTGTGTGTGTGTGTGTGTGTGTGTGTCCGCCCGCCTGCCCGCCCATGCACGCAACACATATGTCCTTTATCTTGTAGAATTAGAAAAATAACATCTGTTTTCTTGAAAGTGAGGGGAATAAATGATTCCAACAGTGTTGGAAGAGTGATGGAAACATCATGACAGATTTGATCACAGTCAAGTTTGTTTCTTTTCCCAGTCCAGAAAAAAAAAAAAAACTAACCTTGAGAAATAACAAAGGGGAAAAGTTTTCCCTTTCCTAGTCCAAAAAAAAGTAAGTTGCAGAAACAACAAACAGGAAAATGTTTGTAACGATGGCTGTGTTTTTTTGGCTTCCAACCTATGGTTCTATGGGCAGGAGGAGTTGTGCCTAAGCATCCTGTCTCTGCTGTGGAGATAATAATAAGTACTCTAGGGCTTTCTATTCCTAGTTCCCTCTTGAAAGCTGAAAGAGTTACAAAAAAAAAAAAAAGACAACAGCAAACTCTTTTCCCTAATATTACTTGAGTATGTGAACCAAGGTCATCGTGTAGACAATTGTTCCCCCCAACATACCTGAGAGCTATGACACACTTTCATCACTGACAGAGAGTCACATGGCAATCATTTGCATCCACGTTGTGAATCTTGAAAAAAGCCCTTTAGGTGATTTTGTTATACCCTTTACAGAATTAATAACGTAGGTAGACCGTAGTGAAATTCATACACATACCTAGGCTATGTAGTTTTGTGTGTGTGGGAGGGTGCAAATTGTTTTCAATTGTGGTAAAATACACAGTAACATAAAATTTACCATCTTATCCATTTTTAAGTGTGTAGTTCAGTGGTATTAAATATAGTCAAAGTTCTGCAGACATCACCACCCTCTATCTCCATAACTCTGTCTTGTAAAACCCAAGCTCTATACCCATTAAACAATAACTTCCTACTCCTTGCACCCCACCCCCCAACCCCTGGCAGTCATCATTCTACCTTCTGTGTCTATGATTTTGACAACGTCTCTCATGTAAGTGGAATCATACAGTATTTATCTTTTGGGACTGATAAGTCCTGGAGGGTCATCCATGTTATAGCATATGTCAGAATTGTTTTCCTTTTTAAGATTGAATAATATTCCAGTATGTATGTACCACATGTATGTATGTACCAGTTATCCATTCATCTGACAATGGACACTTGGGTTGCTTCCATTATTTTAGCTGTTGTGAATAATGCTGCTACAAGCATGGGTGCACAAATATCTCTTTGAGACTCTTCTTTCAAATCTTTGTGTATATACCCAGAAGTGGAATTCTGGATCATGTGGTAATTCCATTTTTGATTCTTTTGAGGAACCACCATGCTGTTTTCCACAGTTGCCATACCACTTTACATTCCTACCAGTAGGATGGGAATGGGTTCCAATTTCTCCACATCCTCACCAACACTTATTTGATTTTTCTGTGATACCACCTAATGGGCGCGAGGTGCTAGCTCATTGTAGTTTTGATTTACATTTCCCTAATGAATAGTGATGTTGAGCATCTTTTCATGTGCTTATTGGCCATCTGTATATCTTTGGAGAAATGTGTCTTCCAGTCCTTTGTCCCTTTTTGAATTAGGCTTTGCTATTGTTGAGTTTGAGGAGTTCTTTCTATATTCTGGATATTCATCTCCTATCAGACGTATGATTTGCAAATATATTCTCATTCTGTGGGCTGCCTTTACTCTCTTGATGTTGTTTTGATTTTTAAAATTTTTATGAAATCCATTTTGTCTATTTTTATTTTTGTTAACTGTGCTTTTGGCGTCATATCCAAGACACATTGCCACATCCTAGGCTATCTTCAGGCAGTTCACACATTAAAATGTAATTTGTCCTTTTGAATTTCTGGAGTGCTTGTTCCTTACTAGTATTATTGCATAGATTGTTTCATGTCGTAGGAGTGAGGAAAATAAACTAGGTACATATATTTTCTTTTTAAAATAGGATGTTGGAAAGTGTTAATTAATCTTTTGATCTTTGGGCCACATTTGGAAAACAATGATTTAATCACTCAAATTATCCCTTTGTAGAGTAGAAATCACTCTTTTCAGGACCTTGTATGGTTGTTGGTGCTTGCCATAAGACAGTAGATAAACTTGGTTGTTGACGGAGAAGCATGGTGGGAATAACTTGGGGAGACCTAGAATGCTGGGGACAGCTTCACATGAGTGACGTCTCGGAGTGCAGCATCTGGGCCCAGAGTTTGGGACTTGAATTTCCTTTCTGTCAGAACATGAATTAGAGGAATTGGCTTTGCTAACACAACTTTCCAAAGTACAAACTACAATACCAGTTTCCTAATTTACAAAGGGAGGATAGTCCCTTCCAATGACAGAAATATGTGTCTACCTCCACAATCAATCTCTGTTTTGTGTCAAGACATGTACAAAATTGAATTGTAGAAGGCGCGTAATTATTTGAGGAGCATGAAATCAAAGAAAAGGGAAGAGGAGTGTAGACACTGGTATTATCCAGGCTCTAGTGTGGCCATGTAACGTCCTGCCCCAAGTAGAGGATCCTTACTGTCCGATGCCCATAGTTCGTGTCCTTTTGGAGAGTACAGGGCTTCCAGCTTAGTCTGCCTCTCGGACTTTCGCCATTGCTGTATTTCATTCTAATCATCCCTGCCTACTACAGCTTTTGGCCAGACAAGTTACCATTGAATTGATGAAGTTTCAGCTTGCTAAGTTATAATCATGTTTTATGATATCTCCCAGACATACCCAGGTCATCTGAGGTGCAGTTTTAGGAATTCCCCCACTCTTTGGTAACGTATAGATGTATATTTGGTAATATGTAAATGAAGCCTCTAGGTTTATAGTTTTTGTTCGGTCAATAGCATTTGAAGTATTCGACACAGTTTATTTACTACCTCCTTTTAAAAACAATTTTCTTCATTTTTGAGGAACTTGATGATTCATTACTGTATTAGCTGGGGTAGCTTTAAGCACTGTAGGAGATACAAAGGAAAATCAGCACTGTCATTCAAAGGGTAAGGAAACTAGACAGGGTTTATATGTATTGGGCTTGGCTAGGAGGCTACATAGTATTGTGAAGGTAAAAGAAAATTATCAGTGCAGAATTCCTCTCTGGCTTGTCAAAACCATCTCAGGTCATCGTCATCCTCATGCGAATCTATCCCAAGAATATGTCAGTTTGGGATTTGGATGACTGGAGCTCAGAGCTTCCCAATTGTGATAAAACACCTGTCTCTGCCTTTGCGTGCTCTTCGGCTCTCTTGCAAGATTTCCATTTTTATGCAGGGTCATTCGAAGTGTACTATTGATACTGCCTGGCATCTCACTTTACTTACCTGAAAGTGCCAAGGTTCTATCATTTTTCTGCCTTGGGGAGAAATAATGAGAAACAGCTTTTTCATTCCAAGTATTGTGCACAACTGTTTTGAAAAAAAATATTCTTGAAAAAAAAATTCTTACATTGGTATTATGTTTTTAAGATTTGCTGAGATTTTCTGTACAGTCACAGTATTTTCTGCAAGTTTCATATTACAGCAGTGTTTGCTAGAGAAGTTGCAGTTCTTAGAGCTAAAGGTACTGAGGAATTGACTTAATCGGAGATGAACCTTTCAGCTTACTGTCTTTAGGACTGCAATTATGGAAACCATCAATAATTATATTTTTTGGTGAGGGGGAGAAACGTACCTATAAAAAACCAGCTGGAAGCTTACATTTACGGAAAAGGCTGTATCTGTTAAAATTTCAAATAATTTCATCACAGAGGTAGAGTTGTAATGAGGAAACACATATCAAGTTCTAGCTTCCAGGCATGAGAAAAAACAGGAGTAAAACATCACTTACCCTCACCAAGTCAGTTGGCCCTAAGTGTAATTATTTGAAGAGTTGAATGCCTATATACAAAGAAAATTATAAGCACATGAGAAACGGTTTATCTTATATAGATAAATGTCTTAAAATTAATCCAGGTAAACGTAGCTTTCAAATCAATATATATTGGATATCTATTATATGTGGGGTCCAGAGAAGACTGTATTTCGGTATTATTTTTTTCTGTTTTATAATTAAATCGGTATGCCAGTCTTTTAAAATTGTGAATTTTTCCTCTATTTGGCACATATTTATATACTGCCTCATACGCATGTCTCGGAGAAAATGGTGGGAAGACGTGCTGACTTTCACAGAATGGCCATTAGTAGTTGGATATCTTCCAATTTGATCTGACTCAAGTTAAATAGCGGTAGTTAATATTAACTAAGAGAGATTAATCGCATGCCATACGGCTCTTGAAATAATGTGTTCTGAGAAAAAGAAAGTAATTTGATGATATGTAAATCCATGTTCTTTGGGAATGCTTACTTCTCTTTTTCTCAGGATACAGAATAAGAGACAGACTCTGATAAAATCTTAGTACCTGGTATCATTAGCTTAGGTGTGGGGTTTTATATGTGGGTGCCTCATGCACACTCTTGCCCTTTGGGCTGTGCTTATGTGGTTTTTCACTGCCTAAAACACTGTAGTCAGCGCCTTCCTCTTTCTTACCCCACTTCACCTACCAAATTGTTATGTATTGTGAGATTCAGCTTAGAATTGTTTTCTCCAGGAAACCTTCTGTATTAGGGCTCTCTAGAGAAACAGAGCCAACAGGAGATAGATGATAGATAGATAGATAGATAGATAGATAGATAGATAGATAGATAGATATAATATAAATCTATATATAAATTAATATAATTTATAGTAAAATATTTTAATTATATACTCAATATAATTAATATTTTATTACTATATTTAATGAGAATGTTTTAATTTATAATTAAAATAATTTATTATATTTAAATATGTATAAATTATAAGGAATTGGCTCATGCGATTATGAAGCCTGGAAGTTCAACATCTGCAGTGTGGGGTGGCAGCCTCGAGACCCATGAGAGCAGATATTGCAGCTCCAGCCCAAAGGTCAGTGGGCAAAGACCCAGGAGAGCCGATGCTGCAGATGAAGTCCTAAGGCAGTTTGCTGGAGAATTCCCTCTTGCTCAGGGAGGCTGGGCTTCCACCCCGCTATTCAGGCCTTCAACTGATTAAATGAGGCCCACCCACAATCAGCTTTACCCAAAGTCCACCAATTTAAATGTTAATCTTATCAAAAAATACCTTCTGGGTTGACATATAAATTCCCCATCATACCATCCCTCTTCTCATCCTAACCCAAGTTTGGGTTTTAGGGCCCTGGATACCTGAATTAATATTGTCAGTGGTATACCACTTTTGCTTTTGAAGAAACATTAGGAATAACTTATTTTATAAAATTAAGAAATGACAGCATTGGTCTGGCCGAGTGGCTCAGTTGGTTAAGAGTTGGCTAAGAGCACGTGCTCTGAGCAACAGGGCCACTGGTTTGATTCCCACATGGGCCAGTGAAAGCTGCGCCCTAGCTGAGCTGTCGCTGAGCTGCGAACAGGTGGCAGGATGGCTCAGCTTGTGTAACAAGCCTGTTCAATGGTGGGCTATGCCCACCTGCAACTAAGACTGAACTCAGCACCTTGAGCTGAGCTGCTGCCCAGATGGCTCAGTGGATAGATCATGCGCTCTTAACAACAAGGCTGCTGGTTCGACTCCCACATGGGATGGTGGCAACCCACAACTAAGATTGAACACAGCATCTTGAGCTTAGAGGCCACAAGCTGCTGATGGGAAGCCAGATGGCGACTGGCGCCCTCCACAATGAAGATTGAAGAACAACAACTTGGCTGATCCCCTCCCCCAATTCCCCAACACTGTTCCCCTCCCCCAATTCCCCAATAAAATCTAAAAAAAAAAAAAAAAAAAATGGCAGCATTTCTGGTTTGCAGTTATACTGAATGTTCTAGATGTGCTCTGACTAGCTAGCTCATAGCACTTGCAACAAGATTATTCTCTTCTGGGATCTAGTTGTACTTCTATTAATGTTACCCAGGAGTTCGTTCATTTTAACCCATTTTATCACTCTTTGAATTTGCAATTAAGCCAGTGTCTTCTTCTCTATATGAACTATTGTTAGGAGAATTTCCTTTCTCCTCTTCCAATCCTTTTTTTCAGTGATTGATGAAATTTAAAGTTTCATAAGTATAAATTTCACATATAATCTCTATTTTAAAATATTATGTAGTCCATCTGATTGATCTTAGAACTACAGAAACTTAGAGGCAAAATGAACATTTGTTAACAAAAACTGGGTCCAAAGTAAATGTTGCGTAGATTTATCAGCTAATTAGTGAGAGAACTGAATCAAGGATTCGTGTTTTCTGATGTTTAGTCTGGTGATCTTTGACTCAACTTACTTGAAGTACCTGTTATATTTCCAGGTAATGTGTTAAATGCTGTATTTTGGTTAAAATAATTTTGGAGTGTATAAAACCTTTATAAGTTATCCAATTTCAGTTGTAAAAGAAGAAATACTGGATATCAAATATTATCCAGGTAATAGGCCTATGTCTTTCTATAATTCAAGATTTAATAGTCATTTTGTTATATCTTTGCCTTAGTTATTGATAAAATTCTTAAAGCAGCCGAGTTAGAGATATTGCTCTACTGTCTGCTACGAGAAGCTGTTCCTTTAATAGGTATGTTTCATTTATTTAACCAATTAGAGATCTACCTAGTTAAATTACATTCATTCCCTCCCCTGTGTCTTCTTTTTGAGTAATGAAATACGGTCATTTTGCTATGACTGGAAAAGAAACATATCTTACTATGAGGGTGTGCCTTGCCTTGTCTTTCTATTATGTCTAAATCAAGTAATGTTTGACATGTCGAACTGTGAAGAAATGAAATCTAGTTTTTAGCTTTATTATTATTTCTTACATGCCACAACTGGCAGTAAAATAGCCTTCATTTGAATCAGCACCCTCAGCTGCTGTTTAAATGCCTTTTCCTTAAACATATTGGAATATTGGAGTTGAATCTCAATAAATGTTAATTCAGTTCTTTTTGATGATATACAGTGTTCCCATGCGATAAAAGGTGTGAGAATATGGGTTTAAAAAATCATTGCTATTTAGTTTCAAAATTTTGCATTTAGTAACTGTAAGCAGTGCAAATCACAGCTTAAAATGTTTGCTGCTGATTAAAACATGAGCAGTTGTGTTATTGAGAACAAATACTCAACTTTGAGACTTTGGATCTGAAAAACCCAATATCCGCATTTCTGTCAAATATATTGGTTTGTCAATTGATATCAGGTAGTCAAAGTGCCTTGTGGTGTTGGTTTGGTAGGCGGTGTCTAGGCTGTCCTCCTTATGAGGGGGTCTACGAAAGATGCCAGAGAGGGGAGAATACGCCCCTCTTTGCCTGATTGCTGCTGAGTGCAGGTCATGCATCTCAGGAGCCACATGAAAACTTTGGGTTTCATCTCAGCTGCCATGCTACCTTTATTGACAAAAGGTAGCTTTTCAAAAGTTTTAAGTACCTTAGAAGATTTTCTGATGCGCCTTTCAATATATCGTTATCAAAGGTGAGAGAGAATTCATTATGTCAAGCCTTCTTCAAAAATTGTAGCTTGTTTTTAAATCACTTTGAAAGAAATCAACAATCCAGGGATGAATGTTTTCATTTTAGCCTACCTATTGTGCTCACTGGAACAGGGCTTTTTTCTGGTAATGAAACCGAGGAAACCCTTTCATTCCTGGAATTTCCTGTTGGGAGTGTAAAGTTTTCTGAGCAACATTGGCTAGTTATGCAAAACGTTGGGTTTTACTGCCAGCGCTTTGTTTAATAAGGGTGTGCGAGGTTTGGTCGAAACAGGAATGTGAAGTCAAAGTTAAGTATGGCGTCATCTGACCACCTGTCACATGAATAAACCCGGATTCATAAGCAAATATGCTTTATATTTAAATTTTTTTATCAACTTAGATAAGCCAGCTATAAATAGCTTTCTGTAGCTTACCTAATTTGGAGAAACTTTCTTTTTTTGCTCCAGGAAAACATTTAGAGGACAAAATTTGGCCCTCAGGTTAATGGACAGGTGAGGGAGGCTTCTTCTGTATCTGCAGGGGAGAGGGATTTGTACTCAGAATACTTAAATTCCAATATGTGGCTGAGAGTTGATTCTTCCGAATTATGTACAATTTGCAGTGATTCTGGCCCCTGCTCTCCTCTTGGATATGTGCTTAGTCCTGCCACATTACACTTCCAGATCTGTTTAGAATAAGCCCTTCCAATGACCTATAGTCTATGCTGCTTTTAAGAATGCATTTAGAGACCATATTACAGTCCCCTTCCATAACACATTGCCTTATTTAATAAATTCTAAGTGTCAAGAATTCCTTCCATTATTATCTAATTTATCACCTGTAAGACAGCATTTCTCAGCCTCAATGCTGTTGATATTTTGGCTGGACAAGTTTACAAGGTTGGACAATTAAGTTCACAAACTCATTCTAGAAAAACTGCTACATACCTCATTGCAGAATATCACTATGGTCACCTTTTGAAGTACTCCCCTTGAGAAGCTATGCACTGACGCCAGCACCTAGTCCATCCTTCAAAGCAATTTTGGAATTCTTTTTCTGGAATGGCCATCAGAGCTGTCGTCATATTACCCTTGATGTCTTGCATGTCATCAAAATGTCCTCCTTTCAACATTTCCTTTATCTTGGGTAAAGAAAGAAGTCATTGGGGACCAGATCAGGTGAGTAGGGAGGGTGTTCTAATACAGTTATTTGTTTACTGGCTAAAAACTCCCTCACAACAGTGCCTAGTGAGCTGGTGCATTGTCGTGATGCAAGAGCCATAAATTGTTGGCAAAAAGTTCTAACTTTTTCACACAGCATTTTCAGCACTTCCAAATAGTGAACTTGGTTAACTGTCCGGTTGGCACAAATTGTTGATGAAAAACATCCAGCCTAAGAGAAAACTTCTAAGAGTTTATTTGAGTCAAACTATCAACAATTGCTGGGAAGCAAAGTCTCAACGGATTGAGAAAATGCTCTGAAGAATGGCAGTTTTACAGCTTATTTTATACATAAAATCAAAGGAGGAAGGTTACATGAAATCCGCTGGTGATAGCTTGAGGGAGTGGGAGAAAGGAAAGCCGGGAAATCTCTGGGATTGGATAAAAGTAGATTGGAGAGCCAGCCGAGTGGCGCGGCGGTTAAGCGCTGGCTTGGGAAGCCAGCGGCCCCGGTTCAGTTCCCACATATGAGGGCCAGTGACACTGCCCTCCCAAAAAAAAAAAAAAAAAAAAAAAGTAAATTGGAGAGACAGGTACTCCTCCCATACAGGTGGGTACAGGATAGCTAACAGCTTTTTGCAGCACATAGAGATGGTAATCAGGAGACAAGCATAACAATGAGGAATTTTGCAGTTTCCAGCTCTGGTCCTGAAAAAGGATTAAAGATGTTATCTTAGGTACAAAAAGACAACAAACAGGCCCACTGAAAAGGCACAGATTAACTTAATGAGGAAGCTAAAGATGTTAGTTAAAAAAAAATTTTTTGTGTATTCACACCATCTTATTTTCAGTCTCCTAAGCTTGTCAGGTTTAACCTGTGGACCCTTTTCCATCCACAAAATTCATAATGAATAATCCCTCTGATATCAAAAAAAGGTTAGCAACATTGTTGCAACAAGTTCCCAAACTTAATTGTCAGACCTTCATATGTTGGGTGTAGTGGGACCAGGGGACTTGTGCGATTGTAGTAGGTGTTAAGCAGCATCTTTGGGTTCTACTCACTAGATGCCAGTAGCAGCCCGTCCCCAGTGTGAAAGCCAAAAATGTCTCCAAACATTGCCAAATGTCCCCCATAGGGCAAAATTGCCCCGGTTGAGAACCACTGCTCTAAGACAGAATAGGATGTTAGAGAAAAGACCTTAGCAATTATCCAATTTTAATTTCTCTTTTTTTCCCTACTGCTGTGATTTACTTAAACTCTTAAGACTCCTTTGCCACAGAGTTGACACGGGTCACTAACTTTTCAGTTAGTTTCTTTTCCTACCACACCATGATTTCTTGGTTTGGGGTTAAGATACTCTGGCCCTCTACTTATTGGCTTGTCCAGCTACATGGATTTTGTTAGGGCACAGCCTACCATTTAATAACCCACTCCATACTGTATATGTAAAATCTGTCGTTCTTACGTATCCACTTGTACATATTGCTTTCGGTTGTTTCCCAAAATGCAGCCCTGAGATGAGGATTTGTGTACAAGAGGTTGATGAGGATGTGTTCTCAGGAGACGTTCGTAGGGTGGTGGAGAAGTGGGCAGGGAAGAGAAGAAAACCAAACAAGGACATGAGCAGGCAGACTTCCAGCGAGGTCACTGGAGCTCAGTCCCACAGGAGAGCTCTACAGGCAGTGTGGATCCCATCCCAGAACTACTCAGATCAGGTACAAGAGAGCTGGCACGCTTCCACTGCCCCTGTGCATCTGTCATTGTTTAGGGTGGAGTGTCTTCACCTGGACACTTGACCTTTGGGGTATAGTTCTTTATTCTGTATTACGGTGGTCTGGCCTATGCACTGTAAGATTAGCAACATCCCTGGCCCAAACCCCTCCCAGTGATGACAACCAAAAAGACAGTTTGACCCCTGGAGGTGAGAATTGCCCCTGGTTGAGAACCACGGGATTAAGGGTCACCCCTGAGGAAGTACGAATCAGGGATTCCAGGCTACCAGGCAGAGTGGTCTTTGCCAGCCTGAGAGTAGTCAACAGGCAAAGACGCAGGTGCCGGCTGTGGGAAGTGAAAGCACACCGGGAACCAGTGTACAGGAAAGTCTTCATCCCAGGGGATGTGGGTACGGCACTGACAGCTGCATGTATGTGAACTTGCTAAATTTCTACTCGTCAGCTGTGTGAGCAGGGGAATGTGATCTGATATGAAGGCCATTTTCCTTTATGGGGTTGTACTGGATGGACAACCGAGTGTAGCCATCTTGTCAGCCCCACTGCAGCGGTACCCGAGTCACCCTACCGCTGCTACCATACACCTGAACTGCCTCTCCACTAGGGCCCATTTTTATCTCTGTGGAATTGGTTTGATCAGAAATCTGTGTTAAGAAAGAATATAATAATTTGGGGCCATCCCTGTAAGACTCGAGTTTCTTAGTTTTGTTTTGCTGTATCACAGGAAATCACAGAAAATGGGCCGTGATTTTCTAATCTTGGACCTATTTTTCTTTCTCCCTTCCCTCTCTCCCCTCCCTCCTACCATTTATGTATCTCTACCCATCTATGCACTCATTCAAGAAGTGTTTATTGAGTGCCTAATATATGGCCAGCACTTTGCTTCCTAGGTATTAGGAGTACAAGAAGAGACAAACGAGATACGGTCCCTCTGTTCATGGTGCTTTCAGCCTTGAAGGGTTGAAAGATAATAAGCTGTAATTCAGGGAGCAGGACGGTCTGAAAATGAATATGGATTCTCGCTCAGGGTTTCCTGGACAGTGGGAACTGTGGGCTCCTTCCTAGTAGGAGTGACTGTGCCCCCTTCTTCTTGGCCTGGTCTTCCCAGGAGCAGCGATAGTAACTTCGCAGGGAGGCTGGCATTCGTAGACAACTCCAATGAGCAGCCAGCCTGGCTGCCCCATCAGACTGCCTGGCATCGGGCAGGTTGTGCGTTGCCCTCAAATTAAGTCTGTATGAACAGGGAGAAGCGAAGCCCAGTAATACGGTGGTTTCTGGGGGAGGAGAATGTGATACCGCCTCTTCTCTCCTTAGTCTTGGCCTTTCACTTGTAACTTTTCTCGTTCCCCAAGAAAGCCTGTCTTTTACCTATGATGTGCCATATGGAATTTGCCCTAAAACCTACATAATGAGAACTATAAAGACAAAAAAGCAGATTTAAAGGAGATGCTGAGTACTTTGGGTTATTAGAGTGCTCAAAAAGTCCTGCCTGAGAAAGGGACTGTTTTTTTTTTTTTTAGAATATGTAGGTGATGACATTATTTTATATTAGTTTCAGGTGTACAAAATGACATAGTGATTAGACATTTACACAACTCACCAAGTGATCACCCCAACAAGTCTATTAGCCATCCGACACTGCTATTACAATACCATTGACTGTATTCCTTATACTATACTTTATATTCCATGACTATTTTTAAATTATAGTTGACATTCATTATTATATTCGTTTCAGGTGTACAGCGTAGTGGTTAGACATTTATATAATTTATGAAGCAATTCCCCCCCCCAGTAAGTCTAACGCCCATCTGGCACCATGCATAGTTTTTACAACATGATTGACTGTATTCGCCACACTGTATCTCACATCCCCGTTGTGACTATTTTGTGACTACCAATTTGTACTTCCTACTCCTTTCACCTTTCTCTCCCTACCCCACCCCTCTCCCTTTTAGCAACCAACAGTTTGTTCTCTGTATCTATGAGTCTATTTCTCTTTTGTTTATTCTCTTCTTTAGATTCCACATATAAGAAGATCATATGGTATTTTTCTTTCTCAGTCTGACATATTTCACTTAGCATAATACCCTCTAGGTTCATCCACATTGTTGCAAATGGTAAGATATTCTTTTTTATGGTGGAGTAATACTCTGTTATATAAATGCACCATAATTTCTTTATCCAATCGTCTATTGATGGACATTTTGGTTGTTTCCATATCATGGCTATTGTGAATAGCACTGTAGTAAACATAGGGGTGCCTTGATCTTTTTGAATTGGTGTTTTGGATTTCTTTGGGTAAATACCCAGGAGTGGAATTGCTGGGTCATGAGGTAGTTCTATTTTTAATTTTTTGAGGAACTTCCATACTGTTTTCCATAGTGGCTGCACCAATTTGCAATCCCACCAACAGTGCACCAGGAGTCTCTTTTCCCCACAACCTCGCCAACACTTGTCTGTTGATTTATTGATGATGGCCATTCTGACAGGTGTGAGGTGATATCTCATTGTGGTTTTTATCTGCATTCAAGAAAATAAATCCTGTGGCTCAGTTGGTTAAGAGCTCGCTCAAGAGTGCAAGCTGAGCTCTGAGCAATGGCGGTTCGATGTCAGCCCGAGCTGAGTTGCCGTTGAGCTGCCAACAGGTAGCAGGATGGCTCAGCTTAAAAAAAAAAAAAAAAAAAAAAAAGTAAATCCTGTGAAGACCTAGGGAAGAGCCTTCCAGGCAGAGGCTGAATATTGAAAATCCCAGAAGTGGAGAAGACCTCGATGTATTTGAGGAATTGAAAGAAGGCTAATTTGGGTGGCTGGAACACCCAATTTATTGAGAGGCCGGGAGAATGAACATGGCATGAAACAAAGCTGGAGAAGTACAAAATACAGTAGGGACTAGATCGTAATAAATGACCTCATGGCCATGGTAAGGAATTCTTATTTTATCCAAAGTACAATGGGAAGTTACTGATTTAGGCTTTTAAAAGATAACTGTCGAAGGGCCGGCCGAGTGGGTCAGTTGGGTAAGAGCTCGCTCAAGAGTGTGAGCTGAGCTCTGAGCAATGGTGGTTTGATGCCAGCCCGAACTGAGTTGCTGTTGAGCTGCCAACAGGTGGCAGGATGGCTCAGCTAAAAAAAAAAATAACGGTTGTTCCTAAACAAAGAATGGTTTAGAATGGGAGCAAAGTCAGGAAATTGATGCAGTAGTCTATTTAAGAGAGGGTGATAGCTTTAGGTAGGGTAATGGCATTATAAGTGGAAAGGAGTGGAGAAAATTAAGATCAATTTTGGAGGCACAATCTACTGGACAAGTAAGCACAGGATGGAGAGGGGAGAGAGAATAAAGGATGACTCAAGCTTTTGAATTATGCTACTAGGTAGGTAATGAGATGGTAGAAATGCTGGGAGTAGCAGGGGCAGGGCAGGATAAAGACTGAGGCATCTGTAAAGGGATTCCAGAGAGCAGCTGAATATATACCAGTTAGACGTTCAGAGACAAGATCTGGGTGGGAAATGTGAGTTTTGTAGTCATTGGCATACAAGGGATATTTAAAGCCAAGAGCCTGGCCTGGCATAGTACTTTTGCACAAACAGAGTGTTTTGCCCTGGGACCTCACTCTGTGGATGTCTGCCCAGGGTTTTTTCACTTTCGGGGCGCCTTTGGCTGTGATTTTTTTTCCAGTAAGATATTTTGCTTGAATTGCATCTCTGACTCTACTCACTACAATCTTAGTTATTTAAAACATTTACAAACATTCTGCCTTAGCTATGGTTTTATCTTGTTGGTTTTTATTTTTTATTATAATGGTCTGATATGATTTTTAAAGCTTCTGCCTGTAGTAGATTTGTCAGGTGTGTTGTATTGTTCAGAACCCCCTATATTTGGGGCATCCTTACCTAGGAGTCTTGGGTGAAATGGAACCCCAAATGCCACATAGTTGGTATTTGCAGTGTGGGCCCAGGCATATGACCTAGGTTTGATCACTCATATATACCCACATGGACTTTGACTGTGGAGCTTGTGACTATAAGAAGCAGGGGGAGGAGAGAATCTTAGCAACATCTGGTTTCCAGAGGCCGTATCCAGCATCAGTTCCAGTGTTTGGTGGTTCTGGTCGTAGTAGCAACAGTGTACTCCTTACAATCATCTTTCTGGGGACCTTTTCTTTCTTGAAGTACATACTTTAGAAGTTCCCTTAGTGTGGAACTCTTGATAGTAAACTCTGTTTTTATCTGCAAAAGACTATTTCACTCTCATTCTTGAAAGACAACTTTGCTGGGTACACAATTATAGGTTGACACTTATTTTTCTGAGCACTTTGGAGGTCTTTTCCCATTGCATGCTGGCAGTAATTATCACTAAAGAAAAGTCAATTGTCATCTCTTTAAGAACTGAAGATCAAACTAATTGAGAAGCTCTAGAAATGACTAGAAACATATTGCCTAGTAATTTTCCCAATGGCCATCTTGTATTAGTCTGAATATCAACCCCAAAAGCCAAGGAATCCTGTCTCATATGTAAAAACTGGTTCAGTTTTTATTTTACTGTGATTCTACCACTCCTTCACCCTGATACCATTTTTGCATTCCATTTTTCTAACAGTCATTTGCATTTGTGACCACTGTCAGAAATCTTATACTACCACCACCATCCCACATAACTGCTGATTCTCCATCAAGCCTTTCCCCCTCTGAGTCTAGATTCAAAATCAGTAGGCTAGGGTGTAATGAACTGAGATGAACTGAACCCATTCCAACTGAATGATATTAATATATCAGCAACTATAGAATCAAACAACCATAAGCTACAGAAGACTAACGATGCATCATTCTTAATGAAGAATCACTGGACGCACTCCCATTAAAGTCAGGCATGAGATAAAGATGAATTCATCATAATTATCTTTGCTCTGGAAGCATTGGTCATTGCAATTAGATTGAAGTAGAAATGAACTGTAAACAATAAAAAATTTTTAAAAAAGGGGGTTAAACCAATATTTGCAGATCCCAGGAAGCAACTGAAAGGCTACATGGTTGAAAAATTACATAAGATCATTGAGACTGAGAGCACAGAAATAGAACTTCATATATTCAAACAACCACCAGTTAGAAGTAGGGATGGAAGAAAGATCCCATCGCATAGGTTTGAAAAGATGACAGTTAAGGAATAGACTTAGCATGAAATGTGCAGAATCTATACTCATATGAAGAAAATTGTAAAACTGGAGAAAACAAAAAAAGAAGACTCAAAAAAAATGTAAAGCTATTGCCACATTTCGACAGGAAAATTCAACATCATTATATTAATTCTCCTTAAGTTACTCTAACTGACCCCAACAGGATGTTTTTGGTTTTTGATTGGAATTGGATAAGCTGATTTTAAAATCATGTGGACAAAGTGGGCAAAGAAAGAAATAATTACCCAGAAAATTCTGAAAAGAGGGTTGAATATACTAAATGTATTAAATGAAATGGTACTAACTATACTAAATATAAAAACTTATTCTGTGGGCCGGCCGAGTGGCGCGGTGGTTAAGCGCTGGCTTAGGAAGCCAGCGTCCCCAGTTCGGTCCCACATATGAGGGCCAGTGACACTGCCCTCAAAAAAAAAACAAAAAAAAGTTATTCTACAGTAGTGAAAATAATGAGCTACTGGAACATGAATGGATCAACAATTCAAAGGAACAGACTAAAAAACACAAAAACAGCTCAATATACACAGCAATTAAATAAAGGTCTTATTTCAAAATAGGGGAGAAAGAAAGGCTTATTTAGTAAATGGTGCTGGACAACAGAGTGGCTACCTGAAAAAAAAAAAGTTGGATCTCTACTTCACAGATTATGCCAAAATGATTTCCAGATGAATCAAAGATATCACATTAAAAAATGAAAACACAGGGCCGGCCGAGTGGCTCAGTTGGTTAACAGTCAGCTTGGAGTGCGTGCTCTGAGCAACAAGGCTGCCAGTTCGATTCCCACATGGGCCAGTGAACACTGCGCCCTAGCTGAGCTGTTGCTGAGCTGCCAACAGGCGGCAGGATGGCTCAGCTGGTGTAACAACAAGATTGCCTGTTCGATGGTGGGCTACGCCCACCTGCAACTAAGACTGAACTCGGCACCTTGAGTTGAGTTGCCACCAGATATGCTCAGAGGATAGAGCATGCGCTCTTGAAAACAAGACTGCTGGTTCCACTCCTGCATGGGATGGTGGCTGTGCCCACCCACAACTAGGATTGAACACAGCACCTTCAGCTTAGAGGCCATGAGCTACCGACAGGAAGCCACATGGTGACTGGTGCCCTCCACAATGAAGACTGAAGAACAACAACTTGGCTGGTCCCCTCCCCCAGTTCCCCAACACTGTTCCCCTCCCTCAATTCTCCAATAAAATCTTTTTTAAAAAATTAAAAATTTAAATAAATAAATAAATAATGAAACCATAAGTCACCAGAAGATAAAAGAGAAAATTAATTTATTTAACAACCAAAAAAAAAAAAAAAGTGACAAAGGAGAAATGGAGGAAATTTTTTTGAAATGCTACTACCACAAAGGGCTACTACTTTCCTTAACATAAAAATGCTTACAAAAACATCAACCATTGAGAAAAATGGGCAAAACTTATGAATAAACACTTCGGGGCAAAGGAAGTATATAATACAAGAGATGCAAGTGCAATAATAATGTGATACTTCCCAGGACATAGCATTTGGTTGGTGATGATGTGGAGACACGTGTTGGCATGCTGGTAACTGGAGTCCACGTTTCTACAGCAGCAGTGATGAGCAATTTGATAAAAGCACTTTTTCACCAAGCAGTTTCATTCCCAGAAATTTATCTTACAACTATATTTACACATCTTGTGAAATGACATGGTCAAGAATATTCTTTGTAATAGAAAAACAATAGAAATGACAGAAATGTCTTACCAATAGGTGACTAGTTAGATAAATTATGCTACATCCACACAATGGAATAAGAGGCAGCCATTAAGAAAGAATGGGGCAGCTGTAAGGAAAGAGCTCTAAGATACGATGTATTGTTAGTTCAAAAGTATAGAACATAAGAGAGTGTACAGTAAGCTAATTTAAACAAGGGAAAGCAAATGTATATATATATGTACACACACACACACACACACACACTCATACTGTGTGGAGTAGTATTTCCATTTTTTCAGGTAAGGAAACTGAGGGTTAAAGAGGCTAAGTAACTTTTTCAAAGTAACACAGTTAACAAAGACCACAAGAATAAGAACCCAGGGAATCTAACTGCAGAATCGCTACTCTTTACTAATCTGTATTGTCTCCAGTGGGGAGGAGAATGTTTATTTTCCAAAAGCTGCCCAAATGGTCGCTTTCTTTTATTTGGGGACACACAAACACCTGGTAACAAAGTGGTACCAAAAAACTACTCATGAAAAGCAGTTGTGCAAGGCTCCCGTCAGTTCTTGCTTTCGCCCTCCTCCTCAGAGGAGAAGTTCTGTGCTCTTGCAGCAATCACCCCACCCCCATACCTTTATGAATATGATGATCCCTGTCTTTTTTTTATTAGTTTCTGGTGTACAAAACAATATAATGATTAGACATGTGCACTCATCCATCCCTCTAGTCCTTGATTTGCCAGCCTATGCTTTGTCAGTAAGTTCAGTTTAAATGTTGGAACCCAATAAATAGCATTTACATTATTATGACTATCAGAGTTCAGTGAGAGAAGCAGGACCAGTAGGAGATTATATATCTACATCTCTATCATCTATCTACCTACATGCACACAGGCACGCACACGTATACACCCACTAGTTTATTGCAATTATGGGGTCTGGCTAAGCAAGCCTGGGGTTTGTAGGGCAGGAGATCAGAAAGGGAATATCACAAGCGGGCTGGAACCCATGAGCACAAGCTGAAGCTGGAAGACTCTGAACTGATTAAGTTATGTCCATCCAGGAGAATCTCCCGTTTCATTCATTTCAAGTCAACTGATTACCCAGTATGTGGATTCTACAGAATGGCTGCTGCCTTCCTGTTTGTCCTCCAACTTGAGAGAGAATATCCCTTGTCAGCCCAACCTAATGTGAAACATGCTATAAAGGGAATTCTGGGGAATGTTCCTAAGCAGATATCACAAAGCTATCACAGTCCACCCCTTGTCAACTTGGAGTCTATACACATCTCCTTAAATCATACTTAATGTCCAAAAAAAGGCAGTAACAAAATCATACTTCAGCCTAACATGATGCAACTATCCAGCACACAACTAAACGGGCTGACCCTTTCCTCAAAGGAGAATAGAATCCTTGGGCAACATGCAGTCTTCTCCTTTGATATCCTGTAACTTAAATACTGAGACGTAAGATTACCTATGATTAACACATGTTAGAAGATAAGAGGATGAGAGAGATAAAGCCACAAAAATATGTGGTTAATATATATGCAAACATATTCATATTAAAATAAGGAGGAAATACTCATGACTCTTACCCTCTTCACTTCTGCCACTGGTCATCTGGTCATTATATAGCACTGCTTTCTTCTACCCATTCCATATTCCCTTTGCCCACAGCAAGCATCTTAGCTGACTATAGTTTTTATTTTTAACTTTTATTTATTTTTATTACTAGTTTCAGGTGTACAAAACAATGCAATAGTTATCCTTTTCACCCCTTACAAAGTGACAACCCTCCTCCACCCATCCACCGCCCCCCCACCCCCGATATCATACGTTTCTATTACACTTCCATTAACTCCATTTCCACACTATACTCCATATCCCATGACTATATATGTATTAAATTTTAGTTGACATATAATATTATTCAGCGGCAGCTTCAGATGTACAGTGCAGAAGTCAGGCCTCCACACTGTCCCTGAAGTGGTCTCCCTAACAAGACATGAGTCCATCTGCTCCCCTAAAAAATATTTACAACATTATTGATTATATTCCCCAAACTGTCTTTTCTATCTCTGAGGCAATGTTGTAGTTACCAATTTATGTTGCCTCGTCCCTTCCCCTTCTCCCTCAGGCCCACTCCTCACCCCCGTCCCAATCTAAAGAACTGAATAAACAAACAATGTAAACAGAAATAGTCTTAGAGGCACAGAGGAAAAACTGATGATTGCTATAGTTTTTATTTTTACTAGTGGGGTAACTATACCTTCCTTCATGAAGGGCCTGGCCTATTAGCAGTCCTACCTGAATTGGGTTGTAGTTTTCCATTGACTTTAACCGCAGGACCAGGGAGTCTCCTGTAAGCCATATATACTCCTGCTTGTCTTCCCCTTTATGTAGTACCAACCCAGTTTCCCCCTGGTAGTCAAGATCAATCACCCCAGTCAATAGAGGAACCTCTCAATTCAGAACCATGGGACAGGAGTCCAGACTTCTGGTTCTGTGTTCAGAACCCCACAGAGTTGCAATCAAAAGTGTTGACTGGGCTGATTTTTCATCTGGAGGCTCAACTGGGGGAGAACTTACTTCTAAGCTCAGATTGTTGCAGGATTTACGTCCTTGTGGCTGTGTAACGGAGGGCCCTTGCTTCTGATTAGCTGGAGGCTGCCCTAATGGCTGCCTGCCTTTCCCTGTCACATGACCCTCTCCACAGGCAGCTCCCAACGTGGCTGTTTGCTTCTTTAAAGCCAGTAGGAGGATCCCTCTTATACAATGTCTCAGTCTTCTTATATAAAGAAACATAATCACGGGAGTGACATCCCATCACCTTTGTCCTATAATGTAATCTAAACAAAGGAGTGGCATCTCATCATCTTTGCCATATCCTATTGTTTAGAAGCAATTCATGGATCCCACCTACACTCAGGGGGAGGGGCTTCTACAAGAACATGGATTATCGTGGGTCACCTTAGGTTATATCCACCATGATGTGTAAATATTGTTCATTTCCAGGCAGAACAGTGTGCCAGGATTATATCTTCTTTTATGGTTTCAATGACATCATCTCTAGACCATCAAAAAGGGAATGTTCCTAGATAGATGATAGCTAGACTTAGTGTGGTGATCATTTTGCAATGTATGTAAATATTGAGTCATATTGTATACCTGAAACTAACATAATGCTGTTTGTCAATTATATCCAAATTTTTAAAAAAAGAGAGAATGATCCTAGCACTCAAATCAATGGATTTCCTTTTTACTACCCTCCATCCATTTCATGATGTTTAAATTCATGCTGTGGTTAGGATTTCTGTTTATAGGTTTTGAGCACCCATGTTTACTCTCACTCCAACAGAACCAACACTAAAGAGATTTTCAAAGTGGCATAAACCCATAAGGACAGAGAAACCTGGAGAAGTGACAGAGACAAATTTAGAAAGCTGGAAAGCAGATGGATAAGTGGTAAGTGAATTAGCAGACCTAGGAAAGCTGAGTCCCAAGCCGGCACTGGAGACAGATCGGAAGCAATGGGATTTGTACCACAGAGCCCCACGGAGCTCCGGACTTGGCGGCACTCTGGAATTGGTGATGAAAGTGAGGCTAAAAGTGGGATTGTGTGAATACCCATGGAGGACATTTTTAGATCCTCTCCCCCATGCTCTGCGCCTAGCTGCTGCCCTCCCCCATCCCAGACAGAGGCTGACCATTTATTTTTGTTGGAGAGTAAAACAGGATCTTTGGACTGCTGGAAATCAAGCACATTTGAGAGAGGGTTACCATACTGAAAACAGGGACAGGATGAACACTTACACCGACTAAATACCGACACCCCAGATGCTAGCAGCCAGGCCTGAACTCTTAGGAAGGAGGTTGGAAGACCTGGAGAAATTTGAGAAGCCGAAGAGAAAGACCTAAACCCACTGAGATTGATCCTCAATGACTTTTCCAGAATATGCTACCGTTTCTTATCCATTTTCACAGTTGAGAGACCATTCTCTTAGATCCAGAGCTTCAAATACTGCGCTTCTTAGCATCTGCTTTTAAATCTGACACAACAACCAAGGAAGGATCATGAAAACTGTTTGGAAAGTCTCAAAATTGAAATACTGA
Organism: Aselliscus stoliczkanus; assembly: GCA_033961575.1. NCBI lineage: Eukaryota > Metazoa > Chordata > Mammalia > Chiroptera > Hipposideridae > Aselliscus > Aselliscus stoliczkanus. Next base: position 150,964,019 of record CM066732.1, on the reverse strand, counting down.
CACCAAAAAAAAATTTTAAAAGGGAAAAATTACTTGGAGGAATCAAACTGTACAAGGAGATTTAGGGAAACAAACAAACAAACAAACAAACAAACCACAGCACCCTATCATTAATAGTCTCCAAAAAGGAAGAATGTTACATACGTGAAAAATAGATTCTATAAAAAGGAGCATTCTGAAACTAAAACAAAATTATTAAAAATAAAAGTATTATAGAAATTGTAAAAATATACGAGGTTTGTAAGACAAAATTGAGAATACTCTTAGAAAATTAAACAAAATGACAAAGGGATAGAAAATAGGAGTGGAAAGAAAATTAGGCCAAAAACAGACCCAAAGACTGTTGGTTAATAGAGGAATGAAAACAATGCATGTGGGTTGGGAGAGTGAAGAAATAGGAGTGAAACCCTCTTCTTGCTTAGTGGAAAGTCTATAGATAATGCCTACCTAAACCCAAAACAAAACAAAATAGCAAAAGACTGAAAGTGATTGTTTCTGGGAAGGAAAAATAGGGGAAGAATGCAAGGCATCGCTATCTTTTGCAAGAAGGCTCGTAGAATGATTTGGCTCTTTAAACTATGCATATAAAACTAATAAAAAAAAACAGTTTCTTTAAAAACTGCCATCTTTTATTATGATTTATAGCATTACTTCATTATAGAGCATTTTGTTTTTCCTAGATTTTTTTTTATTATCCATTTCATTTTTTATTGACAGGAGTGCAATGTGCCTTTAATATCTTCAAGTTTTCTAGTCTGCTCCATCAAGCTTCATACTGCATGGGGTTTCTTTTTTTTTTTTTTTTTTTTTTTAGCTGAGCCATCCTGCCACCTGTTGGCAGCTCAGCAGCAGCTCAGCTCAGGCTGGGCATCGAACTGCCGTTGCTCAGAGCTCAGCTCGCACTCTTGAGCGAGTTCTTAACCAACTGAGTCACTCGGCCGGCCCCTTGCATGGCGTTTCTTTCTTTCTTATTTTATTTATTGATTTATTTCCAGCAGGAACCTTCTATAACCCTGTTCCAATCTGGCCTGCTTACTTTCTAGGCTTGCTGCCCACTTGTCATCACCTTTCACTGTCGCCAAATTGACTCCAATTATTTCTGGATCCCATGTCTTTTGTTTTGCTGGAGTACATCCCCAAGTAACTTCCTAAGAATGATGCATGGTGTATAAATTTCCAGTTCCTGGTTATATCGCTTAGATACTGTATAGGCCATCAATGCATGCCTTCAGGATTGTGCAGACATTTCCATTTTGATGCATTGTTGGAAAACAGCTTTATTACAGTGTTGCTACAAAGACTGAAAACTACAAGTTGCTTCCATTCAAAAGCCCGGTCACCTTCTCTAGTGGGAAACCAGCAACAAAAGAGAGAGCCCCAGGTTCCTGGAAACAGTCTTTAATAGGAGAGCAATTTTGTTGAGTTCTGTACATTATTTCAGGTTGAGGAGTAGCTTTCTTTTTTAGGTCAAAGTCACCAGAAAAGGTGAGAGAAAGGTATTTCTTATACACACTCTCCCAGGAATAGATTAAACCCAGATACCTGAGTGTAAAGCAAGTTATATGTGGCCACATTAAGGGACTCCCTGAGGAGAACATGAGTGTAAAACAGTTTTATCATCGTCATTTAAAAAATTATTTGGTAGCCTCTGTGACCATTCATAACTAGTCAGGCTATTGAGTAAGTTAGAAAGGTTCAGTCTCGGCTCACTAGCCAAGGGCAGCCCCAGGGCGTCTAAACAGCCCCACAAAGGACATTCCCACAGCCATGAACCTGGAGGACAGATGGCATGTCATTCGGTCCTACGGATCCCCTTGCACACACAGCTCTCTCCTCTCTTTGTGCTTTGTGTATTATCTTGCTTACTCTGTCAGTAAGGTCTTCTCTGCTTTATTAAGGCCTACTCTTCCTACAAGTCACAGTGATGAAGTTCTTTCTGACAGATTTTCTTCTCTTAAACCTCCCTGCGCATCATTGGCATGCTCTTTTAGCATTTATGGTTTTCTTCAGGCGCTCTGTAATATAAGCCCGTGATGACTGAAGTATTTTATAGATGGTTTCATGGAGGTTTCTGAGCCTTCCTAGGTGTATGTTGGATTAAAGATGGTAGGTTTTGAGAAACTCCACCGCTTGTAGATTTTTAAAGGGAATGACCCCTGGTGCTCTGAGGGAGGCAGTTAATTGGAAGTTCCAACTGCCTGTCCCTTAGATTTTCTAAGCAGGCTTCTGTACTTGGTAGCAGCTGATTGGCTGTTCCCAACGTTAAGTGGACTACGAGACCAGTAAACTGAAAGTGCAGTTACTGATTTGGGGTCTTCTTTCTCAGCCTATGTGGGAGAAAGCTTGGGAAAATACAAAATAGATAAATAAATAAATAAAAGTATAACCAGTTGGGCATCCCATTAAGAGGGACAGTAAAAAATAAGGACCCTACTATAGTACGAATTTACAATGTGTTACGATTCCATGCTAGTGGAGTGACTGCAAGGGAACCAGATGGTGGAGGAGGTAGGCTCCTTCCTTGGGGGCAATTCCCAACATTTATTTGATGCCAGATGTGTCCAGATATGTGATGCATCTGACAATTATGTAAAACTCATAATAATTAAATGGGAATGAGAACTGGTGGTAAATTAACTGCCTAAGAGGGCAAGTAGGGGAGTGTGATGAGGATAAGAAGTTGCTTCCATGTATAAAGATATGGCTTCAGAGCTAGTAGTTATTATGTGCTTATTCTGTGTAAGTAGATGTTTTAAACATAATTCATTTAATCCCCACAACAACTCTGTGAAGCGCTCTCCCTACTTTACAAAAGAGCAAATGAGCTTGAAGAAGTTAAGTAACTTTCCAAAGATTAAACATCCCAACAGGCAGAGCCGATCTTCGGCCAAAGCCTGTGCCTTTTCTCTCCCCATCATCACATGGTGGTGGAAAGAAGGTAGGGCCAAACCAAGGAAAGGTGGAGCACTAAAGAATGAGACTAATGTAATGTGGGGAGCAGAATGATGGTAGACAGGATGAGCGGTTTGGGTGAGAGTTCAAATCTAATCATATACTTAATATCTTCACGTTCTAAAGTTTTCATTTTGTGGTGTCTTTGGATGCTGACTAGATCTATTGAATCTGCAGAATTTGTCTATAGGCCAACTTTGTCACCAGCTAGTAACAGACTTTGGATATGTTACTTAATGCCTCATATATCAACTCCAAAAGACATTCCATCTAAAAATTATACACACACACACACACGCGCGCGCGCATACACACACACAACCCCCCTCGAATTGCTAGAAGAAGGGAACATACAACTCATAGCAAAGCACAAAGTTCCCCCCTTAGTGGTCTCTCCCTTGAATTATGCCTTCTCAGGTTTCCTTTCCTGAATGAAAACATTACAAAATCTTTCAAAGGTTTTTCAATCTTTAGTCAAAGATAGATACAACCAAATCCACGCAAATGAAATTAGAGATCCTTTTATTTTTGTTTGAGGCAAGCGAGTTGGAATAACTGTGAGGATAACTGACTAACGGGTCCTCCAGACGTGCCCTGGAGCATAACACATTTCAGTCAGCTGTTCAGCCATGAGGGAACACTGGTGGGCTCTCATCACCATGTTATGTCACCGAATTTGAATGTGTAGCAAAAGGATACAAGATCTTTTCCCGGTGAGGGCATTATTTTCAAAGTTTGACTGTGGTAACGTCTCTGTTTATTGTGAAATTCATCCTTACACCCAAAATATAATTGAGCACAGCAGCGCTCTGATATAATGCCGATGAACCATTTACTTCCACTGACCTTGTGAAAACAAGTTGTTCTCTCAGATGACTACAAAAATGCACTTTAAAAAAATTCTCCCCTAACCATGTGATAAGGATGGTGAATTTAAAAATTCAACAAATGTGTGAGCTTTCTATTACCAATTAAATGTGTTGAGTCAAGCACACTGATGTTGAGGGAGGAAAAACATCGGTTCGATTTAGTTTCCTCAGCCGCTGTCGGAGCCACACAGATCTGGATTTTAGTCTGGTGGCAGCGGGTAAGTCCATTTGTCACTTTTGGTGGATGCTGGCAAAAGACAGAGGACTCCTTAGCCAGTGACAAGGACTTTATCACTCGCACCAGAGCCGTAGCCAGAGTGAAGCTCACTGCGAGTCCCATGGGGTAGGTGTCTATTATGGATGCTGCCTTAATTTACGAGGGCCACTGTAGCAAAACCCCATAGACAAGGGGACTTCAGAAATTTATAGTCTCCCAGTTCTGGAGGCTCCAAGTCTGAGATGAAGGTGTTGGCAGGGCTGGTTCCTCCTGAGGAGGGAAGGTTCTGTTCTTGGCCTCTCGCCTTGGCTTGTGGATGGCTGTCTTCCCGCTGTCTTCACACCATCTTCCCAGTGTCCGAGTGCGTGTCCAAATTTCCCCTTTGTAGAACACCAGTCAGATCCGGTTAGGGCCCGCCCTAATGACCTCATTTTAACGTAATCGCTTCTCTACAAACCCTATCTCTAAATAAAACCACATTCTCAGGTACTGGGGTTTAGGATGTCAACATAGGATTTTATTTTATTTCATTTTTTTAAAAGATTTTACTGGTGCATTGGAGAAAGGGAACAGCCAAGTTGTTGTCCTTCAATCTTAGTTGTGGAGGGCGCAGCTAACTCAGCTCCAAGTCCAGTCGCCATCCAGCCTCCTGTTGGCAGCTCATGGCTACTCAGCTCAAGGTGCCCTGTTCAATCTTAATTGCAGGTGGGCATAGCCCACCATCCCATGCAGAAGTGGAATCCGTAACCTTGTTGTTAGGAGCACGTGCTCTCACCAGCTGAGCCATCCTGCCACCTGTTGGCAGCTCAGCAGCTCGGCTTGGGCACAGCTCATTGGCCCATGTGGGAATCGAACCGGTCGGTGAACCCCGTTGCTCAGAGCTTGTGCTCTTAACCAACTGAGCCACTCGGCCAGCCCAACATAGGAATTTTTGAAGGGGCACAGTTCAGCCCCTAACAAATGCTTGCTTATCCACATAGTGGAGAGGAGAGGAACAGTGAGCTTGGGGAATTTACCATGAAAACAAGCCTGTTCTTTTCCAGAGGAGAAAACCTCATCACTCATCAAGGTTTCTCACTGCAGACAGAACAGGGTAGAGTGGTCATGGCCTTGCATTCTTGGTACACAGCAAGAATGGGCCAGGAAGCTCAGAATCAGTGTGGATTGTCTCTCTCAAGAGCAATGCAGTTTAAATCTCAGCCTCAGGTACAGCTGTACTGTCCTCAGCATCTTTATCAAATTGGGTTCTGTTTGACTCAGCTGTAGAATTCCTTACACCTCTACATTGAAGAAAAACCTGAGCCACAGCTTTTTAGTTTGCACTAATTATATTTACAACTATCTTTAATACCAATTAGGGAGTAAATGTAGAGCTGAACCAACTGTGATGTTGTCAGCTTTTGTCACATAATGAGAAATATTTTTAAAGAAAGAGATGATTTTTTTTTTACTATGTAGTTGTTTATGCCAAAGGAATTCAAAAATATGTTCAGTGTCATTGAATGAAAATGATTCTTATTTCTTTCAACAGATGGAACTGCTACTTTTACATGTTATAAGTCTCCTTTTGAACATGTTTGATTTTTCATCGGGAATAATATATAATAAAGGTAAGTCTCAGATTCTCTTACTCTCTTTTTTCTTCTAAGGGGGTCTCCCTTTATATCCATTCCTCACTAACAGTTAAAATATTTTTCTTTTAGTACTTCTGCTTATCTTCCAGTTTCCCCAGATATTATCTATCGGTTCAGAGATTTCTAATAATGTCATTGTAAATCTATTGTTATTAAGTTGTATACATAGAGACTTTTGTTCAGTATTTCACTACTTACAAGTCATAGAGTCTCTTAATGTTTAAGGAGAATTTTATACTTGCAAAACTCTATTTGAATAGATCTTTTTTATTTTTCCTCCATGAATAGTTGCATGTAATATGAATAATAAGCTGAATTATAAGGCTAGTAGATGGAGACTGAAGAGAATTTTCTGAAAGTTATATAGTTGACCCTTAAACAATGTGGGAATTAGGCGTGCTGACCCCCACACAGTACAAAAATCTGGGTATAAATTTTGACTCCCTTGAAATTTAACTACAGTATGCACAGGGGATTGGTTCCAGTACCTCCCACAGATACGAAGATCTGTGCATGTGCAAGTCCCTTACGCAGACTGTTGGCCCTCCCCATCTGCAGATTCCCAATAAGAGACCAAAAATACTATTTTCGACCCTCAGTCAGTTGAATCCCTGGATGCAAAACCTAGGAACATAGAGGGCTGACTGTATGCTTGTTTGTTGTTTTTTTTTAAATCCATGTATAAGTGGACCATGCAGCTCAAACAAATGTTGTTTAAGGGTCAGCTGTCCATGGATTAAATTAGCCAGTAGGACTTGTATGGTGGGAAAACTGTACAAAAGGAATAAGACAGATCCACCTTTATTGGGGTAGATGGTTTAGATTCTGTAGCATCCTGGACTGGATACACTAGAACATAGTAGATGCTCAATTAAAAAAATTTGTTGACTGCAATGGAATAGACCTATTTCCAGCTGCCTACCTTCAAAATGCTTTCTCCATAGCATACTTTTTTTTTTTTTTTGAGGGCAGTGTCACTGGCCCTCATATGTGGGACCGAACCGGGGCCGCTGGCTTCCCAAGCCAGCACTTAACCACCACGCCACTTGGCCGGCCCGCATACTTTTTTTTTTAAAGTATTTAACTTCATGTTCATTGTTCAAATGTCACCTTTAATTTGAAAGGACAGATTAAGTCCTGATTTAATTTTTTGAAAATAGAACTGCCAGACAACTTATTCCTGACAGCCATTTGCCATCTCAGAAAGATCAGAAAATTGGGGACCCTTTCTTCATTTTTCAGCAGTGCAAAAAAATCTCAAACTCATCTTTAAATTGGACCATTTTTAAAAAGTAATTTGCCATTGTATACCCTCAACACTCACGTTTGCTACCCAAGGTGCTCGTAGTCACCCTCCATTCTCACCTATGATGTCCGTTCATATTTTTGCGCTTCTGGCTTCAACTTCAGTGTGTCAAAGGAAACCAGAGCTGGACAGTCGTTAAAGCTGTAAGGACAGACATTAGTCAGGAACTATTGCAACTGGGGAAAAGGGACCGCGGTGTAGACCTGGGCTGAATTCCAAATACAGCATGGAGAGGTGGGGATGTATAGCCAAGGAGCCGGTTGGGGTAGGGGATGGGTGGGTGGAAAATTACTAAGAGAGGACATCTAAGGTAGGAGGGATTCTTGCTAGCCTGACCACGCAGGATTCTTGCAAACATGGTTATGCAGATATAGCAAGGATGGGTCTAGTTGAGAAGAGGGCTTGGAGTGTCTGACTGAAGTTTCATCAAGGACATTTCACTGGAAATGTATAATTATGAACAGAGTAGTGAATGAATTTCATAAATAGCATGTCTCTACCTTTGTCCCAGAGTGATTTTCTCATTCGAGTCAGAGCAGACATCCCATCAGGGATTGCACAGCTTCTGCTTATATCATGATTCTTATGAAAGTTACAATACTGTTAAGAATGTGACTTCTCTGGCTTATATTTCCTTTAGAAGCTCACCAAAAAAAAGTAGTTCTTTTTGCATTACATTATTAAAACAGAATCTAGAAAACATTCTAGTCTGAGAATTTCTAAGGCTGGGAATTGCTTCTGTCTCTCATCTCAGTATCTCTTCTGTTTTCCCTGCCCTTCTCTTTCACAAGCTTGAAAGGTTCTGTTGACTCAACGAAATAATTCCCAAACTGCTACCAGAGTGCAGAGGAAAAATTGACTAGTCTTGCTGAGACAAGTGTTAGAAAAAGCTTCTATTTGAAACAGATCTTAAAATGTGTTGAAATTCAAGGCAGAGAATGGAAACAGTGTGAACCCCATGGACACTCCAGGGGTGCTGGAGTGTAGGTTGTAATGCAGGGAAGTCTGAAAGCCCCCCGCCCCCCAGTGTTTACAAATTGCATCGCAGGATACAGAGAGGACGGCCTTAGAGACAGAAACACCTTGCTTCCATCTGACTTGCTCTTGTGAGTTGGGTGGCCTTTGAGCAATAACTTAATATTTCTGAGTATTGGTGCCATCCTCTTTAAAGAGGAGACAGTAATGTATATCGCACAATGTGACATGTAAACCCAGAGTTGGCTCAGAGTATGTCACTCAAAGGAGTTAATTTCCTTCTGATTAGCTTCTCTTCCTTTAAAGAGTTTATTCACCAGGCAGTGAAGTGTCATAAACACTTAAGCCGAGGAGTGATTTGGGCTTTAGAATCAAATTATAGCTATAAAAAATAGATCTGGCAGCATTGTCAGGTGTGGGCAAAGTAAATTTACAGGTTGAAGAGAACTTTGAAAATTGTTTAACATTATAACCTCAAAATATATTTTAAGCTGCTTCAGTGATACTTGCATTAATATGTTTCAGGACAGCATTGAACTGTTACATTGTACAAATAAGATGAATAACATGCAATCATGAGGAAAACTTATTTTCACCTTCCACTCCTTGGGGCTAGTTCCTCCTTTGTCCTTTGTCCTTGGTGGGGGGGTGAGGGGAGAGAGAGAACCGAAAAAAATACAAACTGTATAAGTATTTTAAGGAAGGAAAACTGTATTAAAATTGTAATACTCAATATACACCAATAACAAAAGATGGACACAAGTCACATTTGACTTCTGCAATTACAAGAGGTGCTCAAAGTGGTTACCATCAGTGTCCAGACACTTCCAATTATGGCAAACTACTGCTTGAGCAACGTTGACCAAACTGTCCACTTGTATACATTTTTTTGGCACCCCCGATATATATTACAATTAGGTAGTTCAAACAGTTCTCCAGTGATTTCAAATTTCAAAGCACAGATTTGCATTCTAATTAAAATACCCAAGCCTGAGTAACAGTCATAACTGAACTCTTATTTTGTAATTGAAGCTTCTTGCCTTCTTCCTGATTGGGCCTGAGCAGGTGAGAGACCTGCAGATGGGGAAAAAGGACTGAAGTCACTTTCCTTTTTCTCCACCTGGAGTTTAGGTTCCTCAAGACCCTCTTGCTAACTGTGAGTTTGACCCTTCTTGCTGCAAGGCTGTAGGCAGGGAGGGAGAAGGGTGTGTGTGTTTTGGGGGGAAGAGAGGGGTAGTTCTTCCCTGATTCGAAGGTGACCATCTGACACCAGCCCTGTGTGGATCCTCTAGATGTGTAAATTCGAGCCTCAGTCTGGACCCTTGCCCAGCTCCTTCAGCATCCCCTACCTTCAATTACATTACGGGGAGTCTCTTATCTACGGTTCTAACAAGGACAAATTATTCTCTCTTCTGACTTGGTCATTGATTCCTTTTCCAGCTCTTAAAATCCAGTTGTGCCTTCAAATTCTTTCTGCTGAGACCCCGCTGCCACCCAGGGAGACCTTTGAGAACAGGACCCTAGGGGACTCAGTGCTAGTTATTTCTCACAGTGGCCCACAGGAAGCATTCATACATCTTTCGCTCCAGAACATTGGGACTCCCAACCTGGCCACCTAGCTTAGCACCTCCTTCCCATCAAACCACCTCCTATCCTCTTCACCGAATCATGTCTTACTTTTTTCTAAGCAGGCATCTGAGTGTTTACCCCAAATTAGAGGAATATATGTTACATTGTTGAGTGGTCCCATCAAAGCCAATTTCCTCAAACTCGGGATAAGGAGAAGTGATAGAGGGTTCCGGGCAGATGGTGGAGGAGGAAGCCCCAAGAATCTGTCTCCCCACCTAGACAATCATTGCACTGGCAGCATCTGTCCGATGTAACTATCCTGGAACTCTGAAATCTACTGAAGGCCAGCTACTTCCAGGGGAAGGCTTGGACAGTCCATCGCACTTCATTTTAGTCAGATCAACTCATCACAGCAGAAGCTCTGCGTCCCCCATCCTCACCGCCATGGCAGGCAGCTGTGCATGTCTCCCTGGAGCAGCTTTCAGAAGCCGTAGTGGGCACAAAGGACCCTGTCTTCCAAATACTGAGGATCTGGGCTCTGATGGCCACTTCTGATCAACAGGTGCCAACAAAGAGGCAGGCAGCTTTGTCACTAGCCTCCAGCCCCATTGTGGCAAGACACTCCCCGCTCTGGCTGAAATGATTTAGGGGGCACTTAAAGGGCCAGCACCCTTCTGCCCCCACCTTCATTTTTCTCTTTTTATTTTTCTCTTCTAGGAACCAGACATTAGAGACTAGCACATTCAAAAAAACAAACAAAAAACAACCCACTGCATATATGGGGGCAAATTAGAAAGTGACCGCGCATGCCCAGGGAAACATGCAGGATCAGAAAAGACCTGAGACAACCTTACTTAACTTTACAGCCCAGCCCAATCCTCAGTCAAGAACTGTTTTTTATCCACCTCTGAAATATCTGCACCATAGTCTAGCATGTGGCATATTTTGCATTAGTGTTAAGTCAAACTTTCCTTTTTAATGGCTTGATTTTGTATCTTTAAAATGAAAAAAATGGAGGAAAAATGGAATTTTTATCTAGCGTACACAATTATAATTTATATTTTTAAAAATATTTTATCAGTTTTAAAAATATTGACCTTTTCATGGAACTTCTATCAGTGACCTAAGATATATATTTTTTGTATTATTTAGGTGATATGGAGCAGCACTTTGCTTGTGCTAGCCAAGGGTTCCCCCAAAAGAATGAAATAATGAAGTTGTATCTTACCTCAAGGGACTTGGTAAGGTCTACTAACAACGTTACAACTTTTCACATTCCTTTTAACTCCATGTGTTAAACCAGTAGCTTTGTATTCTTTTCCAATACTTTCTACTGCGCTCAGACTTGGGAAGGTGCAATTCTATATAAATAATAATCCTTTTTATTCCATTCCACTTGGATTACGTAAAATATTTCATTTAGCCATTGAATGCCCTGGGTGGTTTTGTTTTTGCTTTTTTTTTTTTTTTTAAATGCCTCCTCCTCCCCTTTTTAAAAGATCATTTATAACAATCTTCACTGTTTATGGATCCCACTTGTCCTTTTGAAGTTTCACATATGTAGCATGTTAGAGGAAGAAAGATATTTCACACGACCTTGAGAAAAGAATCTTTCCTTTTTATAACAAGTACCACATTGCAGTTGTCGTTTTGGGTGAGGGGTGATTTGATTCCTTTGATTGAAATAATGGAAGACTTTTTAAAAACACACCAAAGTAAAATAAAACGTGCTAGTAAGATAGCCATGCAGCAAATGCTAACAGAACCATAAGTTAATTAAAAAAAAATGTACATATCCTCTAAAAATCTATGATAAATATAATAAAAACAAAGAAACACGCCATGAGGACAAATATATTTATCCCCAAATCAGCTTTGACTTAGTTTCCAGTTCCTTTTGGATATGCCAAACGTATATTTGATTTTTTATTTTCAACTATTGTGAAGTCCATGCCCTTTGAGTCAAAAATGCTTTTCCTATTTGTCATGATATGTTATAGGGAAAGAATGGGCTTTGGAAGAAGACAGAACTACAGATCTGGGGTCAAATCTAGGTCATGTGTATGGTCTGTGTGCCCTGGAGCAGGTTACCTAACCTCTCTGAGCCTCAGTTTGGTCCTCTTAAAAAGGGAACTATAACCGACTTTTCAGATAGTTGTGATGTAGTAGGTCTAGAAGTGGTATTAGTAGAAGTAAGAGCCAACATTTACAAAGTGTTTGTGTGTGTCAGGCATTTTCCAAAGTGTTTTCTGTTTATTATGACATTGAATCTTCTATAAGGTGAGTACTATAGGGAAGTATTGAACTGTCGGGCCTGTAAAATAAATTGACAGAAGATAGATTAACAGGAGGAAAAAAACCGAGTTTATTTACACAGGCAATGTGTAAACACACGGGAAAACTCAGTGATGAGTAGCTCAAAGGGGTGCTTAGAATTTGGGAGTTATACTCATATACGATCTTCACAAAGGGCAATAAATGGTGGAGCAACAAGACAAAGGAAAAGGTGTTGGGGTCCATCTCCCTGCTAATCCTCCTTACCATGCAAGTGCCACAAAAGCAGGGATTTGGGTCTGTTTTGTTCCCTTCTGTTCCCCCAGTGCCCCTATCACTGCCTCATTTGTAGAAAGGGCTCAGTAAATATTTTTGGAATGAATATGTTTCCCCATTTTATAGATAGGGAAACTAATACTTAGTAGGTGATCACTTACCCCAAGTACTCTTAACTACTAAGAGAAGTAAATGAATGAATTAAAATTCTTAGTATCTATCTCATCATGGGTTTTTGATAAAATCCACCATTTGTGCTTGCATTTTCATATCTCTTCTCAAAACCGGGAAATATCCAAATACCCAATAAAATGTAGTAAAAATAAGTTTTCCTTTGTACATTTGTTTCATTTTTATGTAGACACAAAATAAGAATTATAATAAAACAGGGATTTCTACATGTGATAACATGTGGCTTTGATTCTATGTTTATTAAGTGTAATAATTTTATGACCATTTCTATGACAGAAAAGATTATTATAAGGATAAATTGAAACTGATCATGACACTAGCATAATAGGTTACTGAGTTCTGAAAGTGTACTTTTCAAAATAGACTTTTTTCTAGTGAGAGACTGGAATTACTAAAGATAGAGGCCTTTAGCAGTATCTGCTTTACATAGATTTCTTCTCACTTTTAAATTTATGTAATAAGCTTCTTTCCATTGAATTGTCATTACTTGTTTTTGTTTTTTTTTTTTTTTTCCCCCTCTTTCCTAAAGGAAATTCGGTGTTTTTTCCAATCTGAAAGCAAGGTTACTTCAAAGGAATTTCTAAATGTGTTCACATCAGGAGGACTTGCTCCTAGTTTGGGAATCATAAATAGTACATATACTGGCATCTTCCACTTTAATTTAACTTTGGTAATTACATTTTATTTTATTCTTGTTTCTTTTAAAAAAATGACTAGTCCAGTAATATTACATCTGTATGTGTTTTAAACCCAGTAATACAGTGTTAGGCTTTTTGCTTTAAATAGTCATGTATGTTTTAAGGAAATTAAGAAAAGAAAAGAAAAATGCATTTTTAAAATTTATTATTATTATTATTTTACTATTTACCTATATATGTACTATTTCCACTCCTCCACATTCTTTTCTGTAGATGTAAGTTGCCATCCAGTGTCATATTCTTTCAGCTTGAAGAACTTTCAGCACTTTTTATAGTGCAGTTCTGTTAGCAACAATTCTCTGGGAGTTTTTCTCCTTAAAAATGCCTTTATTTCACCTGCAGTTTTTGGTAACAACTTCATTAAGACATAATTTGCATGCCATACAATTCACCTACTTAAAGTGTACAATTCAATGATTTTTAGTATATTCATAGAGTGTGCAACCCCTACTCTTCTAAAATGTTCCTAGTTTTACCTTTTACATTTAGGTTATTGATTGATCTGTTGAGTTTATTTTTGTGTGTGGTGTGAGGTCAGGGTCCACAATTGTTGTTTCACATGTGCATACCCAACTGGCCCAGCACCAGTTGCTGAAATTACTGTTATTCTTTTCCCTACTGACATGTTTTGTCATCTTTGTTGAAATTAATTGATTGTAAATGTGATGGTTTATTTCTGGATTCTCAATTATACTACATTTCTCTATACACCTATGCTTATACCAGTACCATGTTGCCTTGATGTGAGTTTTCAAATTGTAGTGAGTTGTTTTGTAGTGAGTTTTGAAATCAGGAAGCATGAGTCTTCCAATTTTGTTCTTCTTTTTCGAGATTGTTTTTGCCAGTTTCGCTAGTTTTCATATGAATTTTAGGATAAGCTTGCCAATTTTTACAAAGAAGCCAGCTGGAATTCTGATAGGGATTGTGTTGAATCTGTGGATCAATTTGAGGATTATTGCCATTTTAATAAAACAAATCTTCCACTCTATGAATATGGAATGTCTTTCTTTTTATTTAGATTTTCTTCAATTTCTTGCAACAATATTTTGTATTTGTCAGTCTAACTGGCATACATTTTGTTAAATTTATTCCTACTATTTTATTCTTTTTGATGCTATTGTAAAGGAACATACTCTCTTAATGACATTTTCAGATTGTTCTTTGCTAGTGTATAGAAATGCAATTAACTCTTATGTATTGATCTTGTATCCTGCAACCTTGCTGATCTTGTTTATAAATTCTTATAGGTCTTTAGTGGTCATCTTAATTTTTGAATGATAGCTTTGTCAGGTGTAGAATTTCTGGTTGACTTCATTTCCTTCTAGCATCTTAAATATGTTATTCTACATTTTAAATATGCCTCCTGGCACTACTGTTTCTGAATGAGAAGTCATCTGTTAATTTTATTATTTTCTCCTATATGTAATATGTCACTTTTCTCTGGACTTTTTAGATTGTCTATTTGTATTTACCTAATTGGGTTCCCCTGGGCTTTTTGGATTGTAAATTTGGCAAATTTGTAAAGTCTTCAGCCACTATTTTTTCCCAAAAATATTCTGTTCCTTTCTCTGTCTCTTTTTCTGTCTGGGACTCTACTTATGCACATTTTGGAAACTGTGATATTGTTCCACAGGTATTTAAATCTCTGTTCATTTTTCTTTAATCATTCCACCTCCCTTTCAGAGTGGATAATTTCCATTGCTATATCTCTAAGTTCACCTATTCTTTCTTTTGCCATCTTCAGCCTGCTATCAAACTCATCTACTAAATATTTTATTTCAATTATTTTACTTTTCAGCCTCATTATTTCCATTTGATTTTACTGTTATATTTTTCATATATGTGCTGGGATTCCCTATGTATTCCCTCATTAGGACATTTTCCTTAAATCTGTGTTCATATTTATAACAGCTGCTTTGAAGTCTTCATCTGTTATCTGGACTCACTGTGAATCGGTTTATCATCTACTATTTTCCCCCCAGATATCAGTTACACATTCCTGTTTCTTTTCATGTCTTGTCATTTTTGTTTGAAAACTGGACATTAAAGATAATAAATTGTAGCAGCTCTGGATTCCGTTATGTTCTTATGAGAATTTCTGCTGTTCTTGGTGGTGGTGGTCTAAAGGACATTTACTTCCCTTGACAGAAACTATAAACTATCTTACCTATGGTTTCAGCAGCTGATATCTCTGCTCAGTTCTTTTAGCTTCCACTGCTGTTTTTTCAACCTGGCTTCTATGGATCTCCTCTGTACCAGTGTAGCCCAAGGATTTGGGAAGAGTTTATATTTGACCATTAGATCATCATTTTTGGAGTTTTTGTTCCTCGGATTGTCCTCTTAAATTCCCAAATTCTCTGTCAACACCAAGCTCTGTTCTCTGATACTTCAAGCCAGTAATGCTTCAGCTTTGTGCTACCTGAGCTTGACGGTACAGTATTCTACTTTGTGGCTATAGTATTATACATTACTGATGAACATTTTAGTTATTTTCAATCTTCTACTATTACAAATAATGATGAAAAATATTCTTGAACACATTTTCCCCCCCATACATATGTGAGTATAATGTAGGATAAATTTCTACAAATTCTATCCATATAAACTCAGTAAAATATATTTGCATTGGATGTTTTGTTTTTAAAAGATAGGGTAGAATATGCCAAAATAAGTGTTGGTATTAACATTAAAAACACTGTTTTATGATATCTTCTTTATTTAAGTTCAGTGACCGGGTTTACTGGTTGATTCATATTCCCAGAGAAAACATTACAAAAAATACAGGTAAGAGTGATCTGAATTAAGTATTTTACTCATGGATCTGGATTTTCAAATTTAGCAAATAATAATATTTATTATAATAAAAATTATTTGCCATCCCACGTAAATGTCTCATATAGCATTTGGGACATACCTAGTAAAAGTTATTTGTGGTTAATCTGAAATTCAAATTTAATTGCGGTATCTCTATTTTATCTGGCAATTCTATTATAAATAGATTGTTCTGACATATATAACATTTATATTATTCTTTATTTAAAGTAAACTTATTTTCTAGAACTTGAAAATTGAAATATTGTGAAATTTAGTTACCAATTAATTTTACTGAAACTGAATCACTAACTTTAAAAAGTTATAGGTTATAAATACTATATTCTTTTACTATGGAATCTACTATTAAGTGTTATGTGGCAGCCTAGCTTTATATGCTACTGTAAATATCCAGATAAAAGAGGAGGAAAGTCAAACCCCAGGAGCTGTGAGTACTGAGCTAGTGGACTGAGCTAATAGATCTTCAGTCATGAGATACATTCCCATAGTTTAAAGATGATGGAGGATATACTTGTATTATTTTAATATGATAGGTGCCAGGAGCAGAAACCAACCTGACTGCACTAAGGAAAAAGAAGAAAGTTGTTTTTTCCCATGGAACCCAAAGATAAAAATGCAACCAGGCTATAGGAAGGAATTAGAAATAAGAAATGGAGGGCTGGCTGAGTGGCTCAGTTGGTTAAGAGCTTGCTCAAGAGTGCAAGCTGAGCTCTGAGCAACAGCTGTTCGAGGCCAGCCTGAGTTGAGCTGCCAACAGGTGGCAGGATGGCTCAGCTAAAAAAAAAAATAAGAAGAAATGGAAAAACAATAGGAACCCAGGGAATACTTTCACCCTTTCTCTCTTTTCTATATTTCCTGTTAATCTACATTTATTTTTCTTTCTTTGCAGACTAGCTCCCTAAAGCTGCATCACTGCCATCAAATTTTATATATATTTCCTAGGTTCTTGCCCGATTTCAAATTCCCAGGATAGCTTGATGTAGTGTTGATCCAGCATCCACTTGTGTATCAGTCAAATATGGCAGGCAATGAAGGATTGGGACAGTGGGACAGGGAAATCATAATAGGCCAGCCCTTCCAGGTATGGGAGCAATTAAAAGACATACAAAATTGTGTATCCTACAGAGTAAAGGATGGGGGCGGGGGTTAGAGTAAGGCAGAAATGATAGTGTCAAACATGAAAGCCTACAATAGAAGCCCCAGTGCTGTAACATCTGATATGGATTATACCACTATCTTAACCTTTATTCATCTCAATTATTTCAAATCAATCTATGGAACTTTTAGTGACTTTTTTCAAGGAATTCATCCTGAAAATTGTACTCCCTTTTTCAAAAAAAATCTAACTTAACTCTCATCAGTATAATGATGGATTGTTCTAGCTGCTTGGGATAATATTGACATTAGTTTCACAACTGAAGAAGTGAAGATCACTTGTTACTGTTACCTCTTCTACTTATGAACTTTAATTTCAGAAATGCAATGATTCTAAGGTCACCCAGACAAGAACAAAAGTGACCTGAGAACTTAAATATTTTTACCGAACCAAAGTAATACCTTAGTTTTCGAGTATAATTCATTCCTGAAACAAACTACTTGCACTGCAAGACAGCGCTCGTTTACCACATTAAAATGTATTAGAAATGTTTGCTCATCTTGCAGAACACTCGCAAACCAAGATACTCGCAACCCAAGGTTTTACTATATATACAGAGGGTGCCAAAAGTGTACACACATTTTAAGAAAGAAAAAAAACTGTATTAAAATTGTAATACTCAAGGGCCGGCTGAGTGGCACAGTGGTTAGGTGCTGGCTTGGGAAGCCAGCGGCCCCAGTTCAGGTCCCACATATGAAGGCCAGTGACACTCCCTGAAAAAAAAAAAAAAAAAAGAGCTGGCATGGGACGCCAGCGGCCCTGGTTCGGATCCCACATATGGGGGCCAGTAACACTGCCCTCCAGAGCTAAGATGGTGAACAACAGCTCCACCTGGAGCTGGGCTGCTGTGAGTCCCTGGGGCGGCATAGCTGCAGCCCCTGCTGCAGTGGGCTGCCATAGGCTACAGTGAGTGGCCGGCAGCCAGCGTGAGTGGCTGGCAGCCAGTGTGAGCTGCCAAGAGCCGCTGTGAGCAGCCGTCCAGAGGCTGGCAACTGATCTGTCTCACCCAAGAAGAGTGCAATGATGATACCAACATGGGCCAGTGAAGCAATGTCCTCCACAACTAGACTGAAGAACCAAAGGACAGCAACTTGTCTGTTCCCCTTTCCTGGTTCCCCAATACTGTTCTCCTTTCCCAATTCCCCAATAAAATCTTTAAAAAAAAAATTGTAATACTCAGTATATACTGGTAACAAAAGATGAATACAACTCATGTGCATATATATATTTTGGGCACCCCCCAGTATTTAAAGTCATATAATAAGAGAGGATGTCTAATATCAGTAATATGTAGAAACCTGGGAAAAAATATCAGGGGGAAGGAGGCCATATTTGCTCATTCACTTTTTCCTCCTTAATCATTATCCTATTTATTGCCATGCCAAGAATTTGAAATCTTGGGGAAGGTAATTTAGGTAACACCAACAACAAATAGTAGTAATAGAACTAGCAGGTAGCATTTATTAAATTCTTATTATATTTCAACCCTACTCTAAACACTTCACTTTAATAACTCATTTATTCCTCACTATATCATAGGAACTATTATTATCTTCATTTTAAAATGACTTAACTGAGGCCCACGGATCCATATGGATATTTAGTAGTAGCTAGAAAGTCGTGAAGGCAGTTTGAAGTGTGAACTGCATGTACTGTTGAAGGTAAAAAGAGTCCTTCTTTTATGTACAGTTTATAATTTGTTCTTTTTTTCATTTTAAAATAAAGTAAAATTTACATTCAGTAAAATATACTCTTTTTTAGTGTCCAGTTCTATAAGTTTCTGCAAATGAATACAATTGTATAATCACTACAGTCAAGATATACAGGAGTTCCATCACCAAACAAAATTACCCCACCTGTCATCAAAAACCTCTCCCTGTCTCCCAGGCCCTGGCAACCACAGATCTGCTTTCTGTTTCTATCGTTTTGCCTATTTCAGAATCATGTAAATGGAATCGTGGAATATGTAGCCTTTTGAGTCTGGCTTCTTTCACTTGGCATAATTCATTTGAGATTCATCTATGTTGTAGAGTCTTCCATTTTCTTACTGGGTAGTACTTATTCCATTGTATGAATATACCATAGTTAATTTTGTTGAAGGGCATTTAGATTTTTCCCATTTGGTGCAATTATGAATAAAGATGATGCAAACATTCTCATACAGGTTTTCATGTGAACATAGATTTTTCTTGCATTTGGCTGCATACCAAATAGTAAGATTAATGCATTATATGGTAAGTGTAAGTTTAACTTGATAAGAAATTATCAACTGTTTTCCAAAGTAGCTGCATAATTTTTGCATTCTCATCCCCAGGTTACCTAGACTCATGCAAACACTTAGTATATATATGAATGTGTTGTATGTTTATGCACACACACACACACACACTCTCACACACTCATACACACTCATGAGGTATGACAATTAAGTTCGCAAACTTGCCACGATGCACTTACATTGGCAGCACTGTACAAACAGCTTGGTAAGGTTTCATATCCTTGGTGTATCAGTGTCTCACAGCTGTGTTCGTGTCGACGTGTGGCAGTGTTTTGCCAAGTGGCATTCATTATTGTTGTTGCGTGTTTTTGTGTGCTGTCAAGAGAATGTCTGAACTTGAATTAGAGCAATGAACAAACATTAAATTTCTTGTTAAACTTGGCAAGAGTGGAAGTGAAATCAGAGACATGTTAGTCCAAGTTTATGGGGATATTGCCATGAAGAAAACGGCAGTGTACAAGTGGATTAAATGTTTTTCTGAGGGGAGAGAACATGTCACTGATTAAAAGAGGTCAGGACAGCAAGTAACAAACAGAACTGACAAAAACATGGCAAATATTTGTCGAATTGTACATCAAAATCATCAGCTAACTGTGAGAAACATAGCAGACTAAGGAAACATCAATAGAGAAACAGGAAAATCTTAACTGAAAATCTTGGTATGAGAAAGGTGTGTGCAAAAATGGTCCTGAAGGAGCTCACCGATGTACAAAAGCAAAGGAGAGTTAAAGTTTGCGAAGACCTTTTGGAGAGGCACGGTGATGTTTTGGACCATGTTATAACTGGTGATGAAACACAGGTGTTCCAATACGACCCTGAAACAAAATGTCAAAGTGTACAGTGGAAATCAGCCAATTCTCCATGACCAAAAAAGTTTCATCAGTCCAAATCAAGAGTCAAAATGATATTGCTAAACTTTTTGGATATCAGAGGGATTATTCATTATGAATTGTACCAACTGGACAAACAGTTAAACAAGTTCACTATTTCCAAGTGCTGAAAAGGCTACAAGAAAAAGTAGACGAAAACAAACTGAACTTTTTGCCAACAATTCATGGCTCTTGCATCACGACAATGCACTGGCTCAGACGGCACTGTCTGTGAGGGAGTTTTTAGCCAGTAAACAAATAACTATATTGGAACACCCTCCTATTCACCTGATCTGGCCCCCAGTGACTTCTTTCTTTACCTGAAGATAAAGGAGATATTGAAGGAAGACATTTTGATGACATTCAAGACATTAAGGGTAATATGACGACAGCTCTGATGGCCATTCCAGAAAAAGAGTTTCAAAATTGCTTTGAAGAGTGGACTAGGCGCTGGCATAGGTACATAATTCCCAAGGGGAGTGCTTCGAAGGTGACCATAGTGATATGCAGTAATGAGGTCTGTAGCACTTTTTCTAGTATGAGTTTGCAAACTTAATTGTTAGTTGTCAGACCTTGTGTGTGTGTGTGTGTGTGTGTGTGTGTGTGTAAAAAATTTTAGCCATTCTCATAGGTGTCTAGTGGCATTTAATTATGGTTTTAGTTTTCAGTTCCCTAATAACTGACATTGGGCATTTTTTTTGGTGCGTATTTGTCATTTGGTGAATTGCCTATTCAAATCTTTTGCAAGTTTGTTATATATTCTAGATAAAGCCCTTTATCAGATATATGATTTTCAAATATGCTCCCAGTCTATGGCTTGTTTTTTCATCTCTTAAAAATGTCTCTTAAAGATCAGAGTTTTTAATCTTGATAAAGTCTAATTTATCAATTCTTTTATTTTATGGAGTATACTTGTGGCATCATAGCTAAGAAATCTTTACCTAACCTGAGTTTATGGTTCTAGGTTTTATATTTATGTTAATGACTCAATTTGAGTTAATTTTTGTATGTTATATGGATTGAGGTTAATTTTGGAAAAATATGAATTTGCAATTATTCTAGCACCACTGTTGTAAAAATTATTTTGTCTCCATTGAATTGCAATTTCTGAGCTCTCTATCTTTTCACCAATACATTTATAAAATGTTCAACTAGTATAGAGAAAATAAACATTCAAGCACTGGAATAACTATGGTGCTATTTTCAGAGTGGGAATGCCATCACCTTGGTCACTTATATAATGGATAAGTCTTCTTTACCCAAAGTAACAAGGATTTTAACAGCCAGCTAGCCCTCTTTTCTAGAACTCTTCATGCAGATCCGTTGTTCTCACTGAGTTCACAATTAGTATGTGAAACACATGGGAGGGCACATGAACTACCTGAATACATTTGTCTGGAGTTTTGGCATTGAACTCTTCAACTTTCAGGTCTCTCAGTGAACACTGTTCACACAGCCTCTTCGCTGTTTCCTATGGACCTTTCACTACCTCAGCCACATTACAGGTGAGATTAATACTTCCTGTGTGTTTCAGATGAGCAGAATTACTATCACCACCAAACAGAGCGTGTGATGGTTAATAAGCATGTGCAAAAAGATGTAGTTGGTATAAAATTAATCCAGAATATTCTGAATGTTACTCCCAATGAAAGATTCAAATCCATACTTTTCCTTATATTCAATCACTCCATGTACCAATATAGGAACCACATCATTATTTCTATTTCTGACTTTAATCAAGACTTGTAAAAAACCATCCAAGACCTGTGGATCCTCAGGACTCTTATTTTCATGTTTTGAAATTTCAAGAAAGTTATATATATTCCAACTTTTATCCATTCCCACTGAAGGCCAGTTAAGTTATCTATCAGATGACTGACTTCTCATTATGCTGGCCAGTTGTTCAGGGAGCTCCTTTTGTGATGTTTCTCACACCAGTATTTCCCCCAAAGTCCTGGAACTACTTGATAGAGAGCAGTGACAGCAAGAAGCCCAAATAACACTTGATCTACTTGGGTACCAGGTGCTTTAGCAGGCCCTGGAAGAGCCATATCCTTGCTGAGGTGGTGCATAAATCTACCTGGCGGCCTGGGTGGACCTGAGAGCTTGTGCATCCAGCTGTTTGGGTCAGGCATATTCTTCATGAGTGCACCCTGGTTTTAGCCTCAGCCTCAGTCTTGGCCTGTTGGTGCAACTGCTGCAGCCACTCGCAGGCTGAGTTCACCATCCGTGGCTT
Organism: Aselliscus stoliczkanus; assembly: GCA_033961575.1. Classification (NCBI taxonomy): domain Eukaryota; kingdom Metazoa; phylum Chordata; class Mammalia; order Chiroptera; family Hipposideridae; genus Aselliscus; species Aselliscus stoliczkanus. The sequence continues at coordinate 150,941,686 of CM066732.1, read as the reverse complement.
CCCCAGATCCCATGCATCCTATTACTTTTCACTCATCTGTGCTTTTATATTTAAAGTGGGTTTCTTAGAATTAGCATATAGTTCAGTCTTGATTTTTACATCTAATCTGGAAATCTGACTTTTAATTGGTATTTTTAGACCATTTACATTTAATGTAATTGTTGGTATGGTTGTATTGAAATCTACCATCAGGTTGTTTTTATTTGTTCCATCTCTTCTGTTTTACTTTTCTCTTCTCTTTCTGTCTTCATTCATATTAATTATTTTTATGACTCCATTTTCCTCTATTTACTATTGATGTATTATTATTTATGCTTTAAAATGTTCTTAGTGTTGGCCCTAGGATTTAATATATATATATATATATATATACATATATATATATATATATATGTATATATATATATAAATTAATCACAACCTACTTTCAGATAATATTATAACCACTTCACTTTAAGTACATAATTTGCTTTTTACCAAGCTATAACTGCTCTCGGAGAAAAATTATGATTTAACATTATTATCTGGATTCATTGCTATGGTGTAAGATCATTTCATAATTCTTTTTCCTTATTGTATCACCAAAATGTTTGGGGGAAGAACATAGGAAGCCGTATCTATAGATGCAATCAAAATAATTGGGAAATGAAAGGTAATCGTTGTTGGTAATGTTCATGTAGTCAGTCTTAAATTTCACCAACATGACATACTGAAGAATAGTTGATTATTTGCCTTTTGTTTTCAAACAGATATTGCAGCTGTAGAAGAATGGTTAGTAAGGATCACGTTACACCATGGATTAAATATTTATACTACTGAAGGAACACTGTTGGATAGTGTTCGAGGTAAATGCCAACAGATAAAAGTAAAATGGAATTCATAATTTTCTTTCAACAAACCTTGTAAACTACTTACTATATGCCCGACTCTGTGCTAAGTACTAGAGATAACTAAATAAGAAATGATCATGAACCTTGAGGAGCTCACAATTTGATGAGGCAAACAAAGAATTGTGGATGATTGTTAGTAGAAGTCTGCTATAGAAATATGAAAACATATTTTTTTTCTTTAGCCACATTGTGGGGCATAATAAACAATGGCTTTATAAAGTCAGTTTTTTCATCTTCTGTGAAGATGTTATAGACGATACTGTTTATTGCATCACAGTTTTCTTTTTGAGGATTATCAACAAAAATTCTTGTTCAGTCAAGTGAGAAGAATGTTTGTATTTTGTCATGAAAAACTGGTTGTTTTAAAGTTATCAACATTGAGAAATATAACTGACTCTCTTTTCCAATTGTGTGATTCATAGCCCAATTTTTGAATCATCGACAGCACTATAGTATAAAAAAATTTTTTTTTAAATCCTCAGTCCTGGATCTTATATTTATCTTCACTTTCCTCACCTTCCTTTTTACTTTAGTCTTTTACTTTCACTTCGATATAGTGCTATGTAGACGCCAGAGTGAAAATAAATATATTTTATGGAAAGACTCACCTGGGTAGCGTTTAGAGAAGTAATGATGTCTCAACCCCACCCTACCCCAATTAAAATCTGATCTCTATAAATGAGGCCAGGCAGCTGTGGTTAAATACAAATCTTCCCAGGTGATTCTGATGTGCAGAGGATTGAGTACTGCTCTAGAGAAAAAAGACATATGTACCAAGAGACGCATTCAAATCTATCTAATATAGCATTGTTTAGAATAAGAGAAAACAGAAGACAGCATAAATGGCCACCAGTGGATAAAAGACAAACACATGTTACGGTATTCTGTTAAATAAAGGAAACAGGCCCATATGTATCACCAAGAACAGAACTCAAAAACATTGAGTGAAAAATCAAGTTTCAGAGGAGAAGAGCATTTATTTAAAGTTCAGGAAATGCAAAAAGCAGTGTTATCTACTGTTCATAAGTATGTATGTATTGTAGTAAAAATATAAAAACGTGGACTAGAAATATACACAACAATTTCATGTTAATGGCTGCATTCAGGGAAAATTTGGGAATGGGACTATAGAAGGGGAGCCGAGGTGTCCTCAATCATATCTATATTGTTTTATTTCTCTAACCACAATTAACCTATCTGAAACAAAAAAAAAGTGACAAAATGTTAGGCCTTCTTATATTTTCATAGTGTCCAAAGTTAAAAAAAAATGAATTATTCAATAGTCATTGCAAGCTTTTGAGACTCTGATATTTTGATGTCCTGTGCTACTTGTAAGTACTAAACTAACAATGTAAAATTATTTCAATTTTTAAAACAATCTGAATCATTTACAAATTAAGATGTATTCAGAATGTCATATACTGCATTAAAATTTTAATGTAGGGCCGGCCAAGTGGCTCAGTGGTTAAGCGCTGGCTTGGGAAGCCAGAGGCCCCGGTTTGATCCCACATATGAGGGCCAGTGACACTGCCCTCAAAAAAAAAAAAATTTTAATGTATACTTATTTAGATTGTACAGAGGTACTGTGGCAGCCAAGAGCTTCACAAATTAGAAGTTCTTAAAGGTTCCACAAGTAGAAATGAGATTCCTCTGTTAGAAGAACTGAAAGGCAACCCGTGTTGTGAAAGCAGAGTAAATGACAAGCAGATTGGTGTAGAGTGAGTTTGGAGAGGCTGGCAGAGATGATGGTAAAAGTGTGGGTTTTATTCTATGTATAATGAAAGGCCACTGGAGTGTTTTGAGCAGGAGAATGATAAATTCTGATGCATGCTTTATAAACAGATCGCTTTGGCTCCTTGCTGTGTAGAGAATTGACTCTGGGGAAGAATGGCAAGAATGGAATAAAGGAACTTGGTTGGCAGCTGTTGTCCTAGTTCACTCAAGAGATGGTCCCAAAGTCCTTGGGCTGTGGGATTAGCAGTGCAGGTGATGAGAAGGAAGCGTCTTCAGGAGATGTTTTGGAAGTAGAGCTGATACAACTTTCCGAATGCAGCCATTAACATGAAATTGTTGTGTATATTCCTAGTCCACGTTTTTATATTTTTACTACAATACATACATACTTATGAACAGTAGATAACATTGCTTTATGCACTTCCTGAACTTTAAATAATCTGGGCTTAGGGGGTGAGGGAAGCACATCAAGGATGAACCTTGGACTTCTTTCCTGGGCAATCAAGTGGATGATGGCATCATTTACTGAAATGCTGAAAACACGGGGAGAAAACACTGGGGAGTGTCAATCAAGGTTAAGGTTAGGTTAACAGTTGGAAATCTTTATTCACTACTGACTCAGAGATATTTAAATATGTCCCTACTTCCTGATCTCTGGTCCACACCCCAGACCAGTTCACTAAAACTGTCACCAGTCACCTTCTTGTTGGTCACTTTCCTGTCTTTTTTTTAGCTTCTCAGTGGCAGTCAAGACTTTTAATCACTTTCTCATTCTTAAAACATTCAAAATACAGCATCTGACTTTAAGGAGATTGTACATAAGAGGTGTGTTCAATGCAATGCCATCATGTCCCAGATGGAAACTCAAATCTCCCTGTCCTCCAAGATTGGGTTATTAATTGCCTGCACACACATGCAACGCCCTGGAAAGTCAGCTGCCTTGCCCCAAATTTCTTTAACTTTTGGAGCGGATTAGTTTGGTTATAAATCGTGTCTCTTTCTTTTCTTGGCTGTCCCTATACTATGTCAACCCAGATGGAAATCGAGCTCCTTTCCTGGCTTTGTAAAAAGTGAAAAATATATCACATACCGTCTTTGGTTTTGTAGTTGATTTTATGAAAAGTGTGGGAAGAAGGAGGCATTTACATAAACAGCTAAAGAATTGATTATTAAGTCCTTTAACTATTATTGAAATTCAGACAGCAGTATTCTGTCAAATTTCCATGTCTTACTTTTTGCACTCTCTTTTTCTCATCTTTTTTTTTTTCAAAAGAAAAGAAATCCTCCTGTCTTCTTATGCATTAAAATTTGACTTTATCCAGCCCAACCTTTTGCATAGCCAAGAACAGATTGCTGGGTTGAAGATGTCTGACCTCTGATCGGTTTTTCCTGTTAGCTCTACTCCAACTTCTTTATATCTTCCAGAAATCTCTCTTAAGTGTCTTGGCCACTAATGATAACTTCTCCTGGTCTCCTCTGTTACTTTGGATCTATTTTCATCATTACCTACTGCTGTTTAGAGGGGATTGGGGGAAGCGACCGGAGAGTAAATGTGTAGGCGCTTGAGGCAGAAATTGTGCTCTAAATTATAAATGTGCATATCCTGTGATCTAGTAATTCCATTTCTAGGGATAGATGCTGTGGCCAATTATATTTTACAAAGATGGCCGAAGCAGTATATTCCATCCCACGTGCTCTTCTGCAGTGCCACCTTGCCAGCCTCCATCAAGGATAATTAGACTTCATTCCTCCTACTCTGGAAAATAGAACTGACCTATTTTTAACCCATGGAGAGTGAAGTAATACCCTCTTTGGAACAATGGAATCATTCCTTTAAAACCCTTAAAGGAAAGCAGTAATGTTCCATTTTCAAGAGTGCTGCCACAATTTAAACAGCTACTCTTGATTTCCACAGAACCGATTCTTCAGTGGAATCTTGGGACTAAAACGACAAAAGACAACATCAGTAAATTATATCCACATGTGGTAGCTCTAAAAGTGACAAAATGCCCCTGCGCCAATGATGTCGCGTTACTCGGCTTCCTTTTGAATTCGACACTTGATGGTAAGTTTAATGGCTTTCTGGAATGTTGGAGGTGGCGTTTTGTATTTTACAACAGTGATGTTTAATTGGGAGTACATACTAAATGCATAGACATAATGGAGTACCTAAGAATTTACTTTGTGCCACTTCACCTTGTCTACTTATAAGTATGATGCACTTTTTTTTTTCTTTGTGACTTTTTGCCATGTTAATCGTGGCTTTAGTGTCTTTCCTAATTTCCTTTCTCCTCTGTATGAAGTTACTTCATTTTTCCAGTGCTTGGGGAAGTGAGATTCAGACTGAGGGGAGTGGAGTTGAGGTGGGACAAAGAATGGGTTTGAAAGTAGAGCAGGTGCAGGCTCTGGCCCCTGAAGACCTGGCATCACAGAAGGGAGTTACTCGCTTTTCGAAGTTGTCTAGCCTTAATTGTCCTTTTATCTCATGGCAGGTGTTTATATAGGCCTCAGCTTTTCTGGATTTTGGAATTATGATGATACCACATGGTATAACCTGACAGATACGATCTATTCCCAAGTTGGAAAAGGTAATTCCTCTAATGGTGACTTCACCTCCAGCATTTCATTTATGCATCAACGTTTGATGAATATTTAATCTTTTCCTTACTTTATAACCCATGGTATGATTTCTTTCTTTAGAACACACAGGGCTGTCAGTGGTGGATATGGTTTTAACAAATCATTTCTTAGTTATCCTCACCACTTTGGGTCTTTTTATAAGCAGAGATCTTCGTTACCCGTCATCCCCAGTCCTAATGGTATGTGAACTGCTTCGTAATTAATAGTTAATCTGAAATACCTTCCATGACGTAAAGTAGAAACATTGGATACTTGAGTTATGTGTGGTATGTCTTAGAATTGAAATGCTTCTTCCTTTAAAAAAAATGTAAAAGCATAATATAGTAAGTTCTCCCTTTGCCTTATAGTGTTGAATATATTCTTTGAAAATAGTGCTAGTCTTATTGCTATACAAGTTTATAATAGAAAGTTTTAAATACATACAGGTAGAAAACTATCTGTCTAGCTACAGTTACATACGTTCCCAAAATGCTTTAGGGTCATATATAAAGCTAAATATAGGCCGGCCGAGTGGCGCGGTGGTTAAGCACTGGCCTGGGAAGCCAGCGGCCCCGGTTCGGTCCCACATATGAGGGCCAGTGGCACTGCCCTCAAAAAAAAAAAAAAAAGATAATGTAAAGCTAAATATAGTATTACAAACTGACATAAAGTAACTTTTGGGATTGAGAGAAGGGGAATATACATTTTGGTGATGATACACAATATACCTACAATGAAATTCTTTCTTTTTTTTTTTTGAGGGCAGTGTCACTGGCCCTCACATGTGGGACCGAACCGGGACTGCTGGCTTCCCAAGCCAGCGCTTAACCACCGCGCCACTCGGCCGGCCCCTACAATGAAATTCTTAAGCATGTTAATAAATACCTCTCAAAAATGACCATGACAGAAATAAGAGTTATAACAAAGACTTAGGAATAGTAGAAAAAAAGATAAAGGAAATGTGAAAGGGGCAATTGTATTGGTTGAGAAGCAGGTATTTCGTATGCATGGTAATTATTGCCTTTCCTCAGGTATAAGGATATTCTCAGCCTCGCCTCCTTCCTCTCTAAGTCTGAGAAAGTACTGTTAGTTACTCAGACAACTCACAGAGCTGGCCTCCCGTGTGTTTATCATGTGATTGCAAAGCAGGGAGTTGAAGAAGGCAGGAACAGAGACTTACGTTCGAAGTACACATGGCTGTATGCTGTGGGGGACTGATGTAAGGGCCGGGCCAGGCAGAAGGAACAGAGAGGCCATGGAGAAGCTGCTAGGCCAGGTCATGTCTTCCTAATCTCCGGTGGGTGGCAGACTTAGTGTGTTTCTGCACACTTCTCAACCCCTTGACTTAAACCCTTAAGGTGAAGCAAAAATAAATGAATAAAATGGTGAAACAGGCAAAGCCTGGAGGAACGAACTCCAGGATATTGTATTAGTATAAACGACTTAAGAAGCCGGTTCTAGTGTACCACTCCTAACTGTTGGGGTATAAAATACGTCATTTCCTTTAGTATAATTTAAATGGCTGTGTTGTTATGGCTCCTCATATACAAGCAAAAATTAAAGTGTCTTTTTTTTCCTTCTAGTTTTCAAGGGCAGACTTTTGTGGTTTTGAAAGGGTAAGAAGCTTTACATTTCTAAGTGTTGGTTATAAGATGTTTCCTTGGGGACTTAAGATGAGAAGCAAGAGCTTACAATATAGATTTTGCTGTTACTATAAGATTATTTACAATTTGGACTTACAAAAAATGTATTTCTACCAACCATTAAGGAATGTTCTCCTCTTCTGTTTCAAGGATAAATTGGCCCTCCTTGTTTCTAAAGCTGTCCCCACCCCTTCTTCATATGTTTTGTCCAGGATTGTTGTGGGGGTTCAGATGTAATCTGTACAAGGGTGCCCAGTTGAAAAGAGAATGGGGGGCTAAAATCTGGCTAATGCTTCCCTCGCCAATCCATCTACTCCAGTGCAGGTCTGTGCCTACCTGGAGAAAGTGACTCTAATTTGCACCAAAATGCTATATAAGCTAGTCGCACCTCTGCTTCTAGCTTGTGGGAGGAATTGTATTCCATCAGTTATCTCCTTTCTTTGTTACAAGATCAAGGTTTGTGATTCAGTAGGTGACTTCCACCAACATATAAACAATGCTTTAGTTTGGAAACCACAACAAAAATTTTGAATATTCCTAGCCTTTTTCTATGTCCTCTCCCCATTCCCTCCTCATACAGGCTATGGGCACACACGGGCATGCTCAAAAGTAAGATTATTCTTAAAATTATAGGGATTTACCTTGGATAAGACACTTTTTTATAATGAGGGAAGGAAGGATAGTAAGAATGGGATATATGTGGCTGTTTGGGCAGGCAGTTGAAGGAGTTAATACTTGATGGTTTATTCATGTATTTATTCATCCATTCTGCATATATTTGTTGAGTACCTTCTAGAGTCCATGCTTTTTTAGACAAGGAGAATCCCACAGTGAACAAAGCACAATTCCTACTCTCATGTAGCTTACCATTCTATTGATGGACATGGACCATAGAAGAAGACACAAATAAATGGCAACACGATTGTAGACAGCACTCAGGGCTTACTGAGAATAAAGCAGGTAATGGAAACAGAGAAAGATGGGAAGGCAATTTTATATATATATATATATATATATATATATATATATATACACTTTTTTTTTTTGAGGGCAGTGTCACTGGCCCTCACATGTGGGAGCCTAACCAGGGTCGCTGGCGTCCCAAGCCCCCAACCACCGTGCCACTCAGCCAGCCCTACAGCAATATTATATTTTAAGTAGGGTGTTTAGAACAGCGCTCTCCACGGAGATGAAATTTAAGCAGAAACTTGAATGACTTGAAGGAATGATTCTGACAAAGTCTGTTCAGACAGAGGTAACAGCAATTACAAAGAAGCTAAATTGGGAAGTTGGCAAGAGGCAAAAATCTGTTCGTTAACCGCGAAAGTCTGTTTAGTGGAAATAGCAGGGACTTTGGGTTGCTTCTTCAAGGATAAAATTCTAACTTTTGCGGTACGTACAATGGTCAGGGCTTTTTCTACCTTTTTCATCCTTGTCATGCCTGCCTCTCATCTCAAATGACCTTTTCCAGCCATTAGCTTCATTTTCAGGAGGTTTTCTCCAATTGTTAGTAATAAAAGCCGCCATGTTAATAAGCGATCAGGGCCGGCCGAGTGGCGCATTGGTTAAGAGTTGGTTTGGGGATGCCAGTGGCCCGGGTTCGGATCCCACATATGAAGGCCAGTGACACTGCCCTCTACAGCTAAGATGGTGAACAACAGCTCGACCTGGAGCTGGGCTGTGCAAGCCCGTGCGATGGTGTAGGCTGCAGCCCCTGGTGTGGGCTGCCATAGGCTACAGTGAGTGGCCAGCAGCCAGCGTGAGCTGCCAATAGCCGCGGTGAGTGACCACCCAGAGGCCGGCGACCGATCTGCTTCATCCAGGAAGAGCGCAATGATGATACCAACATGTGAAGCAACGTCCTCCACAACTAGACTGCAGAACAAAAAGACAGCAACTTGTCTGTTCCTATTCCCTGATTCCCCAACGCTGTTCCCCTCCCCTAATTCCCCAATAAAAATCTTAAAAAAAAAAAAAAGCAATCAATTTAGCAATCCCGATAGGAATACAGTATCTCTTTCCCAGTAGTTCCAGCAAGTCTCAGTGCGACTTATTGACCTGGATCAAGTGTTCAGTCCTGACCAAACTTTGTGACTCTCAGGCAGACCCGGGTCATGAGCCCGTCCTTAAAATGCGGTCAACCTGAATAGACTAATTTATCCTCAGATATATTGACTGGGCTGTTACCAGTTTGATTCCAAGTAGGAAAAAAAGCAAGAGAAAGAAAAGGAATAAGTCAGGGCCCAATAAACATTCTATATTAATTGCCCAGATATTAAAATGGTAATTATAGTATCCTGCAGGCCTGATTATATAAGAATGCAAATGGTCCATTCGATCTAACTAACACCTTAGCTTGAAGATACCACACCATTCAAATAAATTGCTGTCCATTCTGTTTTAAAAGGCTCTTTTTTGTTTGTTCATTTAGCAGTTTTATTGATATATACTTCATATAGCATAAAATTCACCCATTTAAACCGGGCGTTTTATAGGGCTTTAATATATTCACAGGGTTGTGCAGCCATCACCACTATCAACCTGAGAATGTTTGAAAGGATTTTAATGTACAGATTATACAGATTTTATTGGGTTGTCAGAAAAGTCATGACGTATTTTTTCTGTTTTTCATTGCAAAAATGAGTCATGATTTTCCCGACAACCCAATATTACTGACCTATACAAATGTAAGAAGGTCTCCCTTTTGTTTCAGCAATAATTTGAAAGTCAGAATCTTTTTATAACAGAACCATCTCAAATTCTTGCATATAATTAATATCCAACATATACAATCTCACTTTCTTGGAACCTTCTCTCTTATGACCAATTTTTCAAAATCTGTATTTTTGTGGCTTTGTTCTTACTGCTTCTTGTTGCTGTCAGGCTCCTGTGGAGCCTCCTTAAGCCTAGCTGTACGTGATGAAGAATAAAAGATAAACATGTGAACTATTGTGACTGTGATGAAAGGTTAATTGTTTCTGGTAGCTTCAAAAAGACAATTCAAAGACCAGAACATCTTCCATTAACACATGCTAATTTATGTGGAAAAGAGTTTTTATTCTTGTTTTTTTTGGTCTGCTATTCAAAAAGCCTATTCTTGTTTATTGTCTTCATTCTGTGACCTGTTATTTTATTTGCATCTCATTTTTCTCTCTTCATTTGCCTCAGACAGTCCTGAACGATCAAACTTTTACATTTTTAAATGATTTTCCTATTTTAAGCCTTAAGTCCACAGGTTACCTAAATTAATTAATTAACTATTTATTTATTTATTCATTTATTATTTATTTGTGTAGGTTGACTATGTCAAAGGAAAACTATGGTATAATGAAAGATGCTTTGCAAACAGAGAACACTTTGAAGGTAAATTTTAGTTGAAGCAATATTAAAAGGCTTTTTTCAACATAGATAGCATCTATAGATTAAATAAAATGACATAAAATAAAAATAGAATAAAATATAGAGGTAGGTTTGTTTTGTATAAGTTCTTGGCCTAAAACTAAGGGGAAAAAATTAATTTAAATCTGAGACAATAGGCACGCTCTGATGAAAGGGCAAGGAGACTGGTTTGTGTATATTTAATGATATATTGAGAGATACAGATGCTGCTTGTAACTCCTGTGCCTTTATATTTTATAGTTGATTATGTTACCATCACCTTTGAGAGAAACAGGACCTTAAGTGAGGTATGGCATTGAATATTTCAAAAGGTAAGAAATTTTATCAGGCACGATTTCATGGATGGTTATTCATCTAAAAATGGCAGCTCCACAGACCGAAAGGCTTGACAGTGACTCTTTGCTCGCAGTGGTGCCTCTACTTGCGTTTAATGGTAATTACCTAATTATGTTCAATCTAGACCTATCCATGGGTCTAGAAAATCAGTCCATGCTGGAAAAGGATGCTTTGCAGTGGCTTCTAGACTCACAGCCCCCAGAAAAGAATCACAGACATGAAAGGTTGACCGCTGTTATTTGTAGTCAGTCAGGAGAACCCAATGGTTCATTGCTTAAGAGAACTCATTAGAGCTTACATGTCAAGAATGGCATTAACTTTTCCTTTCTCTTTTTGTAGGCAAGCTCTTGTTTTTATAGTAAAGAGCCATTTCTTGAGTGGTTACCTTGCTTACCTCCCTTTTCACAAGGAATGAAAACTGTCCCCTCAACTGTAATAACGTTTCTCATTGACCAAGACAATAGCTGTGGAGTCTACCTCTTAAGTAACCAGGTAGGCCTTACAGCCTGGAGGTGACTGCTGTTGACACAACAGTAACGAAAATTTACCAAAGCAACCCTTATTTCCAAATTTGTGTAGTCTTTGGCAGTAGAAGTTGACAAAATTAGCCACAGCAAAATTATCTTTGGTTAAGAACACAGACCAGGATACGTTAGAGATTTCTTGCCGCTAAGTGTTATTCAGTTTGATGAAAATGGAGACTGTGATGCTATTTGCATAGTGATTCTTCTTTGCTTTTCTCCCAGAGACTATAAGCTGAATTAGGTCTATATAAATTTAATATTTCATAAAAGAGGTTACTTTAGAGGAACAAAAAAATTAAATTGCCACATATTCTATATTTTCTGTTCCAAAGGGTCTTCCCACCAGCTGTGAATTAGAATTTTTCTTAGAGCCATTAAAAATGCATGTAAGTTCAGCCCTACCCTTATGGTTCTAGGGGAGAAAAAAATTTTTTTTCTCTACCCTCTTAGGTTCAGTAATTGGGGCCCTACAAATTAAACTGACGGAAGACAGGATAACAGAGAAAAAAAAGTTTATTTATGCGTGCAGTGCACATACAGGCAGGTGAAAGTCAGTGATGAGTAACTCAAAAAGGTGTTGAAAATTTGGGGGTTCTATACCATCTTAACAGGTTAAGAGGGAGGTGAGAAAGGCACTTAAGGAAAAACAAATGAAAAGATAATAGGTTTACAGGAGAACAAAGAGGAGATAATAAAGTCTGTTATAATATTTGTTTATTCAGGTATGAGTGATCTCTCTGTCTCCTTTGGGATGATAAAACTTTCATGAAGGAGGGATTGGGGTAGGTTTTATTCACATTCTCCCTTCTGGGAGTATGTCTGCCCTGAAGAATTTATGGCAGCCTTATTTCCTAGAAGTTGCTGCTTTTAGTCAGATAAGGAAAGGCTTTTTTCTGCATCTGTTGGATCTCAAATGTCTTTAGGTTAAAAATCTTTATACCAAAGTGGCATATCTTGGGTTGTCTATTCTTGTCCCCTTTAAGGTCACGATCCAACAGAAGTGTGGACCGGGTCTCCACACTTTTACAAAGTAGCTTGACATGATAGCTGTGAGCATGGGCACGGGAGTCTTTCTGCCAAGTTTAGTCTTTCTGCTATTTATTATTGAACTGCAGACAAATTATTTCATCTTCTAAACTTCATATTTGGCAGCTATAAAATGGATGTATATGGTGGGGGAGAAAGGGTAAAGAGATATTGACGGTGGTTAATCCTTCCAGTTCTATGCTGTGTTAGTGTGTGTGTCCCCATCTAAAAATTGTAACGTGGGCTAGTATTATTAATGGAAAAATTCTTATGACTTGCTCATGCTTTGTGTGTTTCCAGAAAGAGATCACTGCCTCTGTACACATTCTAAAAAATAACAAACCAGGATTAAAGCAAAAGTTTCCACTTTTCACGTTTCCTTCCTCATTCTCTTCTCCTGTTGGAATGATATTCCACCCACGAAGCCACTTTCTGTATGCTTATGGTAATCAGGTGAGTACACATGGCATTTCACTGTAGCAGAGAGTGGCTCATCTACTTCCTGTATGCCAAGTACTTATACATCAAGTTAAGAACAGCCACTGTGGTGATCAGAGAGGTGGAAAGCCTGATGAAGAGAGAATCACAGGAGAGGAATTGGAGACAATGAATATAAACAAATCTTTTGCAAAGTTTTGTGGAAAAGTGGAGCAGTGAAATGGGGCAATGTTGAAGAAGGAAGGATGGTCAAGAGAAGAGTTTTTTAAAAATGATAGGAGGCATTATGCTCAGTGCTGATGGGAATTATTCAGTAGGAGGGGGAGATTGATGATGTGGAAAGACAGAGAGAGGAAAAATTTCTGGAGTGATGTTCTAAATAGGCGAAAGGAAATGAGATCCATGCATGGGTGGAGCGGTTGATTATCCTTAGGAGGACAATTATACTCCAACAGAAAGGAAGGAAGAGTGAAGGGAGAAGTGTGGTAATGGAAGGCTGTGGAAATTTATCTTCTGTTTTCTCAACAGAAAATCCAAGCTATTATTTGAGACTGCGGATGGAAGAAGAATGTTGGGGATTTGAGGAAAGAGAACAGAGTGAAATAGTTGGTGGGAGGGTGAGAGAGTAGGCCGACCAAGGGGATGGTTGAGCTTTGTGCTCATGAATTCAGAGTGTGACCAATTCATCATTATTGAATGTTCTCCACATTCAATTGTGGGGGTTCATACATAATATAGAAGACAGAGTGTTGTATTTAACCACCATTGGAATTCTACCAAGAAATTATGAAGAGGTAAAAGAGTATACAGAAGGAAATGCCAATAAGACAAAAAAAATTAAGAAATTAAAGTCATGAATACTAAAAAGTAGCAAACTGTTTACTTGTAAACAATATTTGATGGTCTATATAGAAAATCTAAAAGACACATACAAATTACTAAAAAGAAACAGAAAAGAAGGAGAAGGAGGAGGAAGAGGAGAATTCTGTTCATTAAAGACAAATTGGGACATGATACTTGTAACACATGTAATCAAGAAAGAATTAAATGTAAGAATATATAAAGAGGGCCAGCCGAGTGGCGCATTGGTTAGGAACTGGCTTGGGACACCAGTGGCCCCGGTTCGGATCCCACATATGAGGGCCAGTGACACTGCCCTCTACAGCTAACAACAGCTCCACCTGGAGCTGGGCTGTGAGCCCCAGCGATGGTGTAGGCTGCAGTCCCTGCTACAGTGGGCTGCCATAGGCTACAGTGAGTGGCCGGCAGCCAGCATGAGCGGCCATCCAGAGGCCGGCGATGGATCTGCCTCATCCAGGAAGAGCGCAATGATGATACCAACACAGGCCAGTGAAGCGATGTCCTCCACAACTAGACTGAAGAACAAAAAAAAAAGACAGCAACTTGTCTGTTCTTCCCCGATTCCCCAACACTGTTCCCCTCCCTCAATTCCCCAATAAAAAATATTTTTTTAAAAATAAAGAATATATAAAGAATTCCTACATAGCAGTACAAAAAAAGACAATTCAATAGCTAAATTGACAAAAAAAAAAAAAAAAGAAAAGAAAAAACAAATAAACACAAATGGGCATTTTACAGAAAAGGAAATACACATGTAACAAGCATGTGAAGAGATGAATAATTCTCAGGTCATCAGGAACTACAAATCAAAAATTCAGTATCATTTTCATCTATTTAATTGGCAGAATTAATTCTGACAATACACATGTTGAAGAAGATGAGGGTCAGCTAGATCTCTCACATAGTATTGATGGGAGAGTAAATTACTACATTTTTTAAGGAAAGCATTATTATTATCCTGCAGATTTGAATCTTTGCATATTCTATGACTTACCAATTTCACTGTTTGGCAAGGAGACCATATATATGAGGAAACATTTTCAAATTTTCATCATGGCACCGTTAACAATAGCATCAGATAACTGAAAATAATCCAGACACCCATGAATAGGAAAGTAATAAGTAAGTTACATTTTATTCCCATAATGATCTATATTATCCAGTAATAGAAAAGCAAATGAATTTAGATGTATGCAAAATGCATGAATATAAGTAAATGATGTTGAGGGGAGTAACTTCTAGAAGACAATATATGGTATTATACCCCCTTTTCATAAACTGCAAAAAAAGTAAAATCAAGCAATATATTATTGAAACATACATGTGTGCTACAAGTAAAAAAGCAAGGGAGTAAAACAACACAAATTTCAGGATATTGGCTATCTCTGACGGAAGACACAAGGTGATAGGATTGGAGAGAAACATAGGAAAATATAAAGTGCTAGCAGTATGCTAGTCCTCAGATTCTGCTGTCAGTTCACAAATGTTCATTGTATTACTAAGTAAATAAATACAAGTGAGCCATGCATGGATCAGTAATTTAAAATTTTTTGTTTGTTTGTTTGTTTGTTTTAAGGGCAGTGTCACTGGCCCTCATATGTGGGACCTGAACCGGGGCCGCTGGCTTCCCAAGCCAGTGCTTAACCACCACACCACTCGGCCGGCCCTTAAAATTTTTAGAAAATAGACAATGAGATGTCATTGTTTTCATTCCAGTAATCAGTAAAAATTAAAAATAAATTTTCGATAATGTCAAATATTGGTGGGGTTTGGGGAAATGGATACTCTCATACACTATTTATGGGAATATAAACTGATTCAGTGAAATTGAAGAGCATTTTGGCAGAATCGATTAAAACTATAGAAATATGCACTTCCTCTGACTCAACAACTTCATTTTTCAGCCTCTGCTCTAGAGATACACTTTAACATGAATATAAAGATGCAGGTAAATGAATGTTCATTGTTGTATTGTTTATAGCAGTGGACATTTTGATATAACCTTTAAATGTCCATTAGTAGGAAAATATAATTTCTCAAGTATGGTATATCCATAATATTGGGTGCTTTGCATCAGTAGAGAAGAATCTGAAGACCCACAGGAGCTAACATGAAATGATCTGAGATGTAGTGTTGAACGGCAAGTGTAACTTACGGAACAACAGATACAGCTGGATGCCATTTTGAACATGTGTTCAAAGCACCCTCTCCTCCCCACCCCCACCCACTACCATGCTCAATGACAGCATTTGCAGGGTCCAAAAAAGAGTAGAAACGGAGGCCCCATGTCATATGTTTAGGATTATGGATTGTGCTGTGTCAGCAGTGAGTTCTATATTCCTGAGTAATAGAAGCATGTGTGTGTTATTCAATAGATTTTCTCTGTGTGTTTGTAATATGCAGACCTGCTAAGTATGCAGTCCAGGGCAAGGGTCCCTCTTGCCCAAGTCTAAAGATAGGGCTGCACCCAGATATATGCTTTCTCTCCCGCTCATCAAAAAATGAACTTTACTGGACATATTCTGTGGGTATGTGTGTGTATATATTGAGGGTGCCAAAAAAATGTATACAAGTGGACACTTCAGTCAACGTTGCTCAAGCAGTAGTTCACCATAATCAGATGTCTGGACGCTGATGGGAACCACTTTGAGCACCTGTTGTAACTGTAGAAGTCAAACGTGACTTGTATTCATCTTTCGTTATCAGTACATATTGAGTATTATAATTTTAATACATTTTTCCTTTCTTAAAATGTGTATACATTTTTTGCAACCGTGTGTGTGTGTGTGTGTGTGTGTGTGTGTGTTTGTGTATGTGCGGAGAGAGAGGGGGGGGGAGAGAGAGAGAGAGAGAGAGAGAGAGAGAGAGAGAGAGAGAGAAGGATAGATGTGGGAGTATGGAGAAGACCATGCTGCATAAATTTTCTTATGTAGGAAGATTAGGCTGATAGGTAATTGCTGTTATATGGCAGCTGTTTAATGAGGTGTTATGTTTTTATTCCCTTAGGTATGGCTTTCAATTGATGGTGGCAACACTTTTGAATTATTGGCTGACTTTCATGATGATATCATAAAGAATACTTACCATAGTTTCTATACTTCCGATATTACTTTTGTTTCCCAGAGTGGAAAGATTTACTTGACGAAAGCAGGTGAGGAATTAACTTTTATTAGTATAAGCACTATATGTGAACCAGGGATTAGAAGATACATGAAAAAAAATCTGCCATATTAATCAACTAATCCTAAAGTCTCAAACTTATTAGGGGTGATAGATTTTTTAAATGTTTTTAATTGTGGTGAAATACACATAACATATACCATCTTAACCATTTTAAAGTGTACAGCTCGGTGGTATTAAATACATTCAAAATGTTCTGTTACCCTTACCATCATCCATCTCCAGAACTCATTCTATCTTGTAAAACTGAAATTCTATACCCTTTAAACAGTAAATCTCTATTTATTGGGGGAATTAAGTTCTTCCAACACTTTTTGAAAGTGATTTCATCACTTTGCTGTCCTGTCAGTAACATGAAGAAATTCCAGTTGCTTCCCCTTCTCAGCATTTAGTATTGGTAGTCTTTTAAGTGGGAAGCCATGATGATGAGTATGTAATGGCATCTCACTGAAGAGTTAGTTTGGATGAAAAATAATGTTGAGCACACTTTTGTATGTTCATTGGCCAATTTTATATCTTTTTTGGTAAATTATCTCTTCAAGTCTTTTAAATCAAGTTTTAATTGGATTGACTTTTTCTTATTGATTTCTATGAGTTTTTCATGTATTATGGATATGAGTCCTTTTTTTAGAAGTGTGACTTGCAAACATCTTTTCCCAACTAGTTGTTTGTCTTTTTTATTTTCTTCGTGGTGCCTTCTGATGGACAAAATGATTGATTTTTAAAAGTTAAATGTATCAGTCTTTTCTTTTGTGGTTAGTGCTTCTTGCTTCTTATATTCTGTTAAGAAATGTTTGCTTGTTCCAAAGTTATGAAGACAGTCTCCTGTTTTCTTCTAGCAGATGTATTATTTTAAATTTCTTGTATAGGTCTATGTAAAACTTCTAATTTTGTATGTATGGTATGAGGAAAAGTTTATTTTTTTCCCATACAGCTGTCAGTTTCTCTACCCTAGTCTTGAGTTGGGTATTGAAGGCCATATGTCTATTTTCTTTCTTTTTTTAGTAAGCTCTCCAATATATCCATAAAGGTCATACAGCCCCACAATATTTACAATCTTTGTAGAAAACACGACTCATTGTAACCAAGTACAGCCGCCCCATTTCATCCCCTAAAGTCTTGCCCTCCACAAGCACTCCATCCCATGCTACTACCTGTAATAATCTGAGTAATTGTGAGGCCTCTGCTTGCTAGGCACTGCCAGTGTAAGAGGTCTACCCGATGGAAGAGGTCATCTGCGCATTCCTTAAATATGTGACTCAGTCCCAGAATCCCACCTTGATATTCTGTTTCCTAGGGACATTTCTGGTAAATTGTCAGTTATGGTACTGGCAAGAAATATTATTCCACTCAAAGGTTTCACCTGAAGAGGGGACTATTTGTAGAGCAATGGACAGAGTTAGAGGAACAAACAATCATATTAAAATATCCAGAGACTACCAATGGAAGAGAGTCATTACAGTCCCTTTGATTAAAGGGGTAACACAAACAGATAGATGATAAATAGACAGACAGACAGACAGATAGATAAATAGATAATAGATGAATAGATAGATAGATAGATAGATAGATAGATAGATAGATAGGACGAGAGACAGACAGACTCCTCCTTCCTTCCTTTCTTCTTATCTCCTGTTAGTGTCTTTCATTGGCCAAACCCAATCAGAAGCCAGCTGGAAACAGAGTACAAGTATTACAATTCATAGGGATTAGTCTTCGAGTACACCAGACATGAAAGGGAAAGCCTGAGAATAGCTCTGAAGGAATGGGCAAATAGAGAATAGACAGCGTATATTGTGAAAACAAAAATCGAAACAGACTAAACAAGATGGCTTTAATAGGGTCAGTGGAATTGTGACAGCTCTATACAATGTCAGAGGGGTAGTAGATGGGGGGGTTTATTACTTTGTGTGGGGTGTAAATGTCTAAATATTACATTGTTCTGTGCACCTGAAACTAAAAAAAAAGAAAAGAAAAGAAGAAAAGTAATTCACAATGCAAAAAAAAAAAAAAAAGATGACTTAGGAAACAGTAAAAATAATTAACACCTAAGAAAACTGAACTAGGTTGACAATACAAATTCTAAACTCTTACGAATTATAGATTTAAACTACAGAAACATGTCCATATGTAGAATGAATAAGTAAGTGAAAAGAATAAAAAATGACAAATATAGATGCTGATGATTGAGAAGCTGCAAGTCGTAGGAATTTCCAGTGATGAACACAGGTGGTGGCTCTGTGTTTCTCTCTGTTATCTATACTTCCTGGCACCCTGTAGCCTTTTGATATAGATGAGAGAATAAATACTGAAAATAAGGCAAATAAAGGAAACAGAGAATTGATGATAAGACATTACTTTTTTAAACCAAAATTAAAACCAATATTAAAAGCAAAACCACTTCTGAATTATTTGAAATAGAAAGTGTAAATCCACTTTAAAGGCACACAAAAAATCAACCTTGAATTTCTCTGCTGCAACAATGAATATCGCATATTCTTCTAACGAACCTTAAGATAAATAATAATATTGCCCAAGAATTTGGAGCCAACTCACCCAGTTAGTTATTCATATGCAAAGCCAACAGAAGAATGTTATAAACACTGTGGTTCCTCAAATCTAAGGTTCATTGATTATAAGATGCACCTTGTTCTATTAACAGGAAAAAAGAAAAACTCTTCCAACTGAACTTGAACACCATGTTTTAACAGTGATCCTGGCAGATGACGAGTGGATTTCTCTGACTTTATTTCCCCTGCCTGTAGTTTGCACTGGTTGGTGTGTGATAAGGCAAATTTTGCAGGTTATCTCAGTAACAAAACATAATGCAATCTCATCTACTTGTGGGTTTCTTCCTTTCTTATGTCCTGGTTCTACAAGAAAATTTGGAATTGTGATCCTTCTTCCAGCCCCATGTTGCTTTATTGACAAACACGAGCCCTGCTGTTTTCCTCTCTTCCTGCACCCACAAGACCTGTTTCAGTGCCTAATTATAATGTAATATTTTTGAAGGCATTTTAAGCAGCAATAAAACTCGGTATGTCCTACACCAGTGATTCAGGAAACTCAAAGTCACGGCAACATGAAGAGCTGAGACGGCACACCTAAGGTTGTAGCCAATTGACCACTATGGCGTGACTGCCACCTGGTGGTCAATGATTGTAAGACATCAATCATAGAACGTGTCTCAATTTACAAGATGTTAAAAGGAGGGAAAAACAGAGCTTATGTTTACAGATGAAATATGGCATATTGAACTTTAGCAATTGTAATGGTTAATTTTATGTGTCTACTTGACTGGGCCAAGGGGTACCCAGATTAAACATGATATCTGGGTGTGTCTGTGAGAGTGTTTCCGGATGAGATTAGCATTTGAATCTGTGGACGCAGTAGAGGCCCTCCCCAATGCGAGTGGGCACCATCTAGTCCTTTGAAGACCTGAGGAGAACAAAAAAGTGGGTGAAGGAGGAATTCACCCCTTTGGCTCTGAGCTGGGACATTGGTCTTCTCCTGCCCTTAGATGGGGAACTTAAGTGGTCGCGCAGTTCTCGGGCCTCTGGCCTCCGACTGGGGGTTACACCACCAGGTCTGCTAGCTTACAGAAGGCAGATCACAGTATTTCTCAGCCTCCGTAATTGCATGAGCTAATTCCTCATAATAAATCTCTTCCTATATATCGTACTGGATTGTAGAGGGTGATAGCGGTGGAAGTGGGGAGACGAGGTTGGATTCTATGTATACTCTGAGGCTAAAGTCAATAGGATTTGCTAATGGATTATTAGGTGTAGGGTGTGAGAGAGAGGGAGGAATTAGGGATGACACCAGGGTTTTGGACTGAGCTGCTGGAATGAAGCAGTTGCCATTAACAGGCACGACGAAGGATGGCGGAGGTTCGAGTGAGCGTTAAGATGAGTTCAGTTTGGGATGCCTGACTGACATGGGCCTGCAGCTGTCAATAGGCAGCTGGATATGTAAGTCTGGAGCGCAGGGAAAAGAATGAGACGGGACGTTTAAATTGGGAATCACCCACATAAAGATGAATTTTAAATCCTAAAATTGGACGAGCTCTCTAGAGATAGTGAGAGAAGAGATGTAAGAACTGAGAGCTGGGGTGCTCCAGCCTTTAGGGGTCAGAAACGGGAGAATGCACCTCTTGGGAGAGCCAGGCTGAACTAGCGCATGTTGGGGGGGGGGGGTTGTTGGGGGGGGGCGCTGGTGTGTGTAGAAATCAGCCCTTTCCATCCTGAGAACTGAACTTCCACTCTGGCTCCATCCTCCATTCAGGGGGCTTTCTCTTTCCCTGGACCTGTGTTTGTTTGGTTAAGTGAAAGCTGCAGTCCTATCCAATTATTCCCAGAACCTCTCACTGTGCTGCGCTAAGGCATGAGAGAAACACAGCGCACCACATTTGAGTCAACGTGGTAATCCTAGTGTAGTTAGTTTATGATTCAGTGGTCTCTACTGATAATTCCCCATTCCTTCCTGAGGGTTATTTTCTCATTGCCTTCTACCTCTCAGGAATCTGACTTGAGCATTAGGGAGAGACCCCACTACCAGGGGGAGCTGACCTCTTTCCTTCAGGCATCTTTTAACATCTCTCCACTCTGTCGATCCTTCATCTACTTCAGTGGACAGGTTCTGTAATGAAATGGAGCCTGCAAAAGACTTTCCAGGGACTTAACAAAGACTAACATCTATATTACTACTCTGGCATCTCAGAGGCCTACTCCCACCCCTTAGTTGAAATGAAGTTTTTACAAGGGGTAGTATTAAAAGTTCTCTAGTTGTGTGATATCAATTATCAAGCAACCTCTGTTTCTTTCCTGATAGGATTAGGGAGATATAGTGAAATTGGATCTATTACTGATAAAATCTTCACATTGTACTATGACCACATGGGGTTCATACATAAGCTGACTCCAGGTCGCTTTGAAGCCAGCAAGTCACTTGGAGCCTTTGGGAGTTCTAAAGGTATATTTGGACAGGTCAGTGATATAATGCATTGAAATAGCTTGCCTTGTTTTAAGAATAGATGCCACATCATATACACAGAATAATGGAAAAGTGTATTTCTTGGGACAAATTCTTATTAAGCCACTTCGTTCTACTTAACTAAAGAAAAATCCTCCCATATACCAGACAGCGTCTCCCAAACCTTCCAAGTCCCGGGTTATAGAGATTTAACTCCACCCAGGGTATCTTTATACAAATATCTTCACAGCAAAACCCCACCAGATATTCCAAGCTAGACCCATTCCTGCCAACCCAGGTTCATGGCGGGTTTGATGCTCTGCCTCCCGAGATTGACCCAGAAGAAACATGAATTCTGGTTTTCATACTGGTTTACCCTTCTTTATATTAACCCTGCCATCCTCATTTATTCCTTTCCTAATGGTAACATAGGAAGAAGTTAGTATCTTTTTCACACAGATGATACTACATACAGATTTTCTAATCATTTTCATGTACAATATGCTACTTGTGAAGGCATATATGCCTAAGAACTCTTCCTTGGGCGGACAGTCATGAAAATGGACTCTCAGCAATACACTAGTGAAGAAACACAAAGATTTTTTTGACTGGAGTTTAAAAACCTGCCCTTTGGCCTAAAAGAAATTTAAAAAAAGGATGCCTAGTTGTAATAGAACTTTCCAAATGACCAGGCCAAGATGGCAGCTGAGAGGATGGTGTTTTCGTTTCTTCTGTCCGAGATATTCTTAGAGAGTGAGATGGGAACTTCTTGTGACAGTAAGATGCCACTGTGTGACTCCCTGTGTATTTATTTGCCAGTCTCTGGTGTGAGCTCTGCACAGATACAAATCCAATGACGTGAACAGGAGGATAGAACTAACCAGAAAAGCAGTTACTATAATTTTTCACTCACATCACAATGTGTAGGAAACAGCTTAGCTCTCTTACATGAAAGTTTAAATTAAGAAAATCAAAAGCCGATAGAAGTTTTTATACTCAAGATGAGTTCAAGGAACTCACACTCAAAGAAACTACGCATGTGTCCTGTCTGGATAAAAATCGTCACTAGCCTTCATTGGGCCCTGACTATGTGCCAGGCACTATTGTGAGCTCTTAATCTTTGTGACAACTATGTATCCTCATTTTACCGATAAGGAAGTCAGGCACAGCAAAGCTAAATAATGTACCTCCTATCACCTCTATTACTCATTACTTATTGGACTTGGACATCTATCCAGGCCATGGGTACCAGGGCCTGTATTGTGCTGTTTAGTAACCATGCTGCCTCCCCGTGGACTTGCACACACTTTTCATGGGATATTCTTGGCACCCCTAGGCTAGAATGACATACAGAGTTCTAAAGCATTTTAGCCTTTTCAGAGTCCTGAAGCCATCTGTTCAGTCCCACATTTATTCTCTCCCCACTCTGTCCCCTTCACAGTGGGTTCCCAAATTGAAGAGACCCCAGGGGAAAAGGCACAACAGAAAATGGGTTTGGAGCCATTCTGTGATGGCTATGCCCCCAGCCAGCCTGCACTATCTACCCCTCACTGCTCATCTCATAGCAACAAGCTTAGCTCCAACATCCCCTTGGGGGCTGGTCTCCACCTCTCTTCTCACCCTCTAAAAGTTCCCAAAGCGACAGGATCAGGAGGGGAGAAGGACGTGTTAGAAAGAAGACCTACGGCCCACAGGTGCCTGTGTTGGTTGTAAGGGAAAGCCTTGTGAACCAAGGAAATGAGACGGGCATATGCCACCAGAGTGGGGGCTCAGACAGCAGCTGTGCAGTCGCTGTCATGGGACTCGGAGCAGCAGCTTTCCAATGAAGAGAGGTACTCCACAGCTCCTTCCCTAAATAAAACTCTAAATGAGAACCGAGTTTAAAATCTGCACCCCCAAATTCCCCCCACTACACACACACAGCAGGAGCCACCCAAGTCTCCATACACCCTTTGGCCGCAGACTCCTACAAAGGGCACTGGAATCTTAAAGTGAATCTCAGGCCTCAGAACTTCCTTTCCTCCTTAACAGAAAAACACTCGGTCCCTTGCACGCCTATGAATATTCAAATAGAACACATTGAGATATTACTCCTACTGATAAACAACCAGTATTGTTTTGATGTGAACTGGAAATACATCTGTTATTTACATTTTGTCATAATTAAAATCTCAAAAATGAATATAAGTGCAATATATTTTTTTCCTCCGGCAGGCTCCTGATATGGGCTTTGAGACTGCACTTGCTCTGCAGTATATCACCTTAGATGAAATGATCTTTTATGCATATGTACCCGAGAATGAACCTGAGGAAAGCAGATACGCCAAGAGATTTAACAACATTCACTTGGGAAAAGTGATACACTCCAGGTAGGTACCGATTTGCCTCACATTTATTTAGATGGCACACTGGTTTCTAGACTCTTAAATTCTGAGCCTACTTTTCTGAGGAATTTTCTTGGTCAAATAGAGTAAGTTTTTTTTTTTTTTGACACCTCACAAGGCCAAATATGTTTGGAGACTCCAAGGTGCCTTGAAGACCCCATGATGCCACAATATCAGGAAATTAAGGCCAGGTATATCAGCACCATCAGGTGAAGCTATAGAAATGTACATTTGCCATCTTGATTATATACGTGTTCTGGGCTACACTGGATACTGCTTATCCAGTGTTCACTCACTTGGCACTTCTCATACATCCTAAAAACAAACACATCTAATGTAGTGGAGGCCATCTTGCATGAAATACTGTGTGACGGGTATGCAGAATTCTCAGAAACACTTCTAAGACATCAGCAAGAGCCAGTGACCGTTGAAGCTATCTTTAGGGCCTAAATAGTCTCTTTGAAGAACATGATGAATTCTACAACCCCTCAAAACCTAACAACCAGAAAAAGAACAACTTCAGATTACTAGACACTCACCCTATCCCAAATATGGCGGGCCTTATTCCACCAGGTTGAAATCTGTTTCTTACATATGTATGGGGCTGTCGGGATATACCCCATCCCGTAGCCAGCAGCCCCATGCACTGCTGGGCAGCTCAGGTGGACATGAAGACTGAAATCAGATGTAACAAATGCTGGCAGTAGGTTTTTTTCCATGAGGACTGAGAAAAGTATCTGTGACTTCTACAATTTTTTAATTTTCAATGGCTTGTGTATGTGTGGCATTCCAGGTCAGTTGGTTCACGGTTATACTATAGGTATGTCCTTGTAGAAAACATATAGAATCATTTTTTTTAAATTAATATATTAATACCATCTGAATGTTAATCATTTCCGATAGCCTAATTATTTCGAAAAGTATGTGCAAATTCTCTTAAGGATCAGAATATTTGAGAACCAGACCAGCACATTCTGTGATCAGAGGCGGTCACTTGGTCCTACTTGCACAGAAACTAGGCAACAGGCAAACCCAGGGCAGGAAATGTAGCGAAGAGCCAGGAGCAGAGAGCTGGAGGCCAAGGGAGCTTCACCGGGGCAGGTCAAGGATTTGGGAGCCCAAAGATATGAGGTCAGCAGTAGGCCAAAGGCAGATATCTAGACAGTGGGAGGATAAGTCACAGTGAGCCACTCATTCATCTCTTCCACAAACAATTACTTAGCACTTACGTGTACAAGCCACTGTGGTTGGTGCTGTGGTAGAATGGTGAGGAAGACAGTCCTTGCGTTTATACTCCAGCACTGGAAGTAGACAAGTATGTAATTACAGTTGCCATAAGTCTCCCACAGAAAAGCGTGGAGCATTGAGAGAGTGTATTCCTGGGGGTTGATGAGCCTTTGTTTGGAGGATCTTGGAAGTCTCCTCAGAGGCAGAGAGGCTTCTGATGAGATTAGGAGGATGAGGATGAAGGGAGAAGAAGGGTAGAAGAAAGGTTCCAGGCTGAGAGAACAGCATGTATAAGGCCCCCAGGCCAAGAAGCATGATGTGTGTTTGAGAAACCAAAAGAAACCCAGAGTGACTTCAGTGTCATGAACAAAGGAGGAGAGTCAGTCATTCAAGAGAGTGGCCCAGGTCAGGCAGGCCCTCTGAGTCCCAGTAAGGAATTTGGATATTACTCCAAGAAAGGAGGAGGCCCCAAAGGCTTCTAATTCGGTGAATAACTGGATTGATTTGTGTGTACTTTGTCTACTAAATATGCTAGAGAAACCCACTTTATTTTCCTTCCTACTATGTCTCTTCAAATCCCTTTTGTGGACTTACTTCCTTCTCTACCTCTAGATAAGCATCAGGCAAGTCCCAATTGCTTTTCCCTTGGAGAGTAAATAAATGTTTCCTCAGCTTAAGAAAAGTAATAATCACCTGACTCTTTGCTGTCTAGTGCTTTAAAAAATTTCAAATGCTTATCCAATTTAAATGTATTTCCCAGACTCTAATTGGAACCTAACCCAAACTGGGAAGCCTGAAGCTTGGAGAAATAGAGTGTATCACAGTCTTATTATTTTCTGGTTCATAGCCTCCTCCCTTCTAGCTTATGATTTATAACCCTTCTAGAGTTTGGGTGAAAGAAGAGAGGTGAGAAAAAAGGGAAGGAGGTCCTCCTGATGTCTTTTTAAAAGGGGCAATGCCACCCTTCTAACTGGCGACACCTGCCCCCATCACCTCCACACCGCTGGAAGTCCGCTACTCTGCTGGGGTCCCTTCGCCCTTCCCACAATCCTTCTGTGCAGCGTTCCTTTTTTTCCTGCCGCTCCTCAACCCCAATGCTACCTACTCCATCCTCTAGAGATAAGCATTATCTTGAATTTTGGGTGAACATTAAAGACATTTTTTTCTTTATAGCTTTAACACACGCATATGTACCAAAATGTATGGTTTCATATTACTAAATATATTACTGAGCTATGCATGCCTTCTCCTGGGATTTGCCTTTTTCATACAGCACTATGTTTTTATAATAACCTCATATGCTTCGTAAATGACTCGATATGGATACCTGCATCCATAAGTCACTCTCATGAGAATACCACAATTTAATTATTCTCCTATGTTGTCTGCTGGTAGTTTTAAACTTTTGCTTTTTATTTTTAAGTTTTGAATCTATCTAGAATTGATGTGTGTGGTGTGAGATAGAAATCTGATCTCTTTCTTTCTTTTGATACCTAGATAACCAGTTGCCCTGCAGATCTCCACTGGTCTGCAGTCACCCCTGTGCTCTGTCATAACTCCTTCCATCCATGCATTCATTGTTTCTGGTCTCCTATTTCATTGTTGTATTTGCCTTCCCTTTGTCACACTACATTTCTCTAACTATATAACATGTTAATAGCACCCCCTCCTGGTTTTTCTTGGCCTTGATTCTTGCATTTAAATGTGAAATTCAGCTTGTCAAGTCCTCTGAGAAAAAAAGCCCCACAACAACCTGTTAATAGAAATGACCTCTTTGCTGTCAAATGCTGCCTTACATCTAGAGCAGTTAGATGTTGGGTGGAAATTTCTGGCTCTTCTCCTGGCAGTAAGATTATTTCATTCTCTTAGAGTTATAGGCCCAAGACAGCTTCCTGAACCTTCTCAAGGAGTAGAGAGTGATTATTTGATCCTTCCCTCCTCAATAATATGTCTTTGCCTGTGCCCAGTGACAGAGTGGCTTTGCTCCCTCTCTCAGCAGCTTAAAGCTTTTGCTTCACGGGGGAGAAGGGTGAAGGAGAGAGGGGGTGGGGCTTCAGTGCCAGTGCCTTCAGAGTGTTTAATGCCCAACTCTGGTGGCTTAAGGCTTGAGCTTTCTATGAAAGAAGGTCCAGGGACAAGGGTGATGCTTGATGCCTGTTCCCTCCCCATCCTCTGATGCACCTCCCCCCCATCCCCTCCCCCTCCCCATCCTGCACCACCAGCAGGGGCTCTCTGATCTCTTTCCCACCCAGTCTTTCTCAGGAGCCTCAGGGAAGCCCAGGGCAAGGAGCTTGCAAGTGAGTGCAGACTCCCCTTTGAAAGGTGCCCCAGCATTTCTAGATGTACAAGGCAGCACATACCTGGCTTTTGGCAGATTATTTATTTATTTATTTATTTATTTATTTATTTATTTTTACAATTTTACCGAATTATTACTTGTCTGTGTTGTGGTCAGCAATGCATTTCTTCCTCCTGTGTTTTTACATAGGTAAGACTGTTCCAGTGTTCTGACCCTCCTTGGAATGGCTTACTTTCTGGATTTGTAATTAGTTGGTTATCTTGTGGCCTTAGTTCTCTGATGGGCTTAAGGAGAGTGATGACTTCATGCCTTGTCTGTGTTTTTTGTGTTGGGCTGTATCTTTCTGCATCTAAAGCAAAAGCAGAAGTCTTGTAATTGGCTTTTATGTATTACATTTTTCAAATTTGCTAATTTTTTTTAAAATAATTTCAGTACTTTTTCTATATATTTCTTTGGGTTTTCTGAGTAGATATGTTTCTAAGTAGACAATCACATCACCAGAATAATTTGTTTTGTTTCTTTCTTAACACTTCTTAGCACAGTAAACCTCTTTCTTATTACAGTGTATAGGACCTCATTAAATAGAAAGACGATAATGGGCGTCCCAGTCCATTTGGGCCACCAAATCCCTCAGACTGGGTGGCTTTGAAACAACAGAGGTTTATTTCTCACAGTTATGGAGGGTGGAAGTCCGAGATCAGGGTGCCAGTGTCAGGTTCTGCTGAGAGTCCTCTTCCTGGTGTGCAGACTGCCAGCCTTTCACTGTAACTCAGCGTGGTGGAAGGGGTGAGGGAGCTCTTAGGAGTTCCTTTTACAAGGGTGCTGATCTCATTCACAGGGGCTTCACCCTCGTGACCTAAATCACCTCCCAAGAGCCTTGCCTTCTGAGACCATCACCTTGGGCCTTTGGTTTTCAACTGTCTTTATTAAAGCGCTAGAGAAGCCGCAGGTTGTGACTGTCCCTTTGAATTACTCATCACTGAGTTTCCCCTGTGTGTAAGCATGGCACACATGGTAATGAACTGTTTTCTATTGTTAATCTATCTTTTGTCAGTTGAATATAGCGTCCCAGGCACAGAGCCTAGGAGCGTAGAGGCAAAAGAGTTGTTTTCCCCTGCCCTACTGTTTATATTGGATAACAGTCTTCTATGAGACATGTCTCTTACAAATACTTTCTCTCGGCCTGTGACTTGTCTTCTATTTCTCCTGACAATGTCTTTTACAGAGCAGAAGTTTTTAATTTTTAATAAAATATGGTTTATCAAATTTTGTTGGGCCGGCCAAGTGGCGCGGTGGTTGAGTGCTGGCCTGGGAAGCCCGTGGCCCCAGTTCGGGTCCCACATGTGAGGGCCAGTGACACTGCCCTCAAAAAAAAAAAAAAAATGTCTAAATTTTGTTTCATCGGTTGTCCTTTTGGTGTTATATCTAAAGTCATCAGTGTACACTCTAGAGGACTCAAGGTCCTCTAGATTTTCTCTTGCGTTATCTTCTAGGAGTTTTATAGTTTTGCATTTTATATTTAAATATATAATTTATTTTGAGTTAATTTTTGTGAAGGATATAAGGTCTGTGTCTAGATTTTTTTTTTTTTGCATGTGGATTTCCTAGGTTAACATTTTAAAAATAGAATGTTTTTCTTGATTACAAAGTACACGTCCATTGTAGAAATTTCTTAAAACACAGATAATTATAAAGAAAATTGAAATCATGACTGTTAACACTTTGATGAATTACTGATTAGTCCTTTTAATATGCATTTTAACATTTTTCACCTTGCTTCTTTCATTTAGACATTACGTATGACCATTTTCCTTAGGTGATTGAAAACTCCATAAGTACCATTTTAATAGTTGCATTTTGTCTAAGTAGATCATGTATTAACATTTACTTAATTTTCCTATTGTTGGCATCTCTTATTTCTAACTTTTATCATAATGCTGTGATGGACATCTTTGTGTGGAAAGATTCTTACCCCTGTGTTTCAAGTGATTTTCTTAGGATGGACCCTATTAGTAGAGTTCTAAAATCAGAGGGGAAGCAAATAATGCCACAGCTCTTAATGAATAATATCAAATTGCTTTCTGGGAAGTATGCACCAATTTACACTCTCATCAGTAGTGGATGAATGCCTTTCTCCACTCAATTCTTGCCACTCCTGAACTCTGTCATTTAAAAGTCTTTGCTGGGCCAGCCAAGTGGCACGGTGATTAAGCGCTGGCTTGGGAGGCCAGCGGTCCCGGTTCGGGTCCCACATATGAGGGCCAGTGACACTGCCCTCAAAAAAGAAAGAAAATAAATAAATAAATAAATAAATAAATAAATAAATAAATAAATAAATAAATGTATGTCTTTGATAATTTGATAGGTGGAAAGTTGTATCCCATTGCTGTAACTGGCATTTCATTGATTAACTAATGAGGTTGAAGAACTGCTAATCAAATGTTCATTTGTCAGCCATTTGCGGTATATTTTGTTTGTAAATTATGTATTCATAAACTTCCTCATTTAAGCCACAGTTTTATCCAAATTCCTTAATGTGTGTTTGTTTGTTTAGGAAAACTGGAACAGCTTACATAAAAAAGATACTGCAACATAACACTGAAGGATTTTTGTCCTCAGTTATTGCAGAAATGATAGACCCTTTTGGAATAGAAGATGTGAGAGAGAGCCCTTGTTTATCTAGTTCTCTTTCCATTAATCAAGATGGAAACGTCTATAATCTTACTCTTCAAATGCAAAGTAAGTATAATAACATAATATATCTCTTATGGCTAGTAAAAAATGAAAAGTTGTCATTTGAGAAGACTATTCATACTCATTTATAGAATAGTGGATTTCAAAATTTAGTCCAACTGGTAATTTACAGAAGTCTACATCTACTAAACTCTAGAGGAATTTTTCATTTTTGATATAATTAAACCTAGCTATGACTTCATTAATATTTCATCAATAGTAGGACCTATCATTTATTACCACTTTTCTGTATTAAACAGTATTCAGGAGAAATGAAAGAAAATAGGAAGTCCATGCAGATTTTGCCCTCTATAATAAAATAATTTTGAATCACTGTTATGATTCTTCACTATGAAATAGTGATCCTTTGAAT
The DNA here is from genome assembly GCA_033961575.1 of Aselliscus stoliczkanus. Taxonomy (NCBI): domain Eukaryota; kingdom Metazoa; phylum Chordata; class Mammalia; order Chiroptera; family Hipposideridae; genus Aselliscus; species Aselliscus stoliczkanus. The sequence continues at coordinate 150,911,049 of CM066732.1, read as the reverse complement.
CACTATTTCAAAGGACCATATGATAGAGATATAGTAAAAGATAGTATAATTCATTGTAAGAATTTGAGTTTTACTCCGAGTAAATGGGAAGCCACTGTAGGGTTTTGAGCAGAACGTGACCTGATTGGACTTATGTTTTAACCAGATCACCTAGGCTGCTGTATTGAAAATAGACTGGGCAGGTAATGGAGAGAGGGCAAGAAGGAAGGCCGAGAAATCAGGAGGTTATTACAATAATTGGATGAGGGATCATATTAAATTTAAGATGCTGTTATTCATTTGAGTGGAGAAATAAGGTGGATATTTGGAAAGACAAATCTGGAATTCAGTAAAGACATCTGGACTGGAGAGATAAATTTGAGTGGTCTGCATCTATGTGATAATTAGTGCCATGACACTAGATGAGAATACCTGGAAAATTAATGTAGATATGAAGGAAAAGGTCTGAGGTCCAATCCCTGGTATTCCAACAATTAGTGGTCCAGGAGATGGGGAAGAAGCAATAAAGGAGATTGTATGGTCTGTTCTGAGGAGAACTGAGTGAAGATGTTTCAAGGAGGTAGTATTCCTGTGTTAGATGCTCTCAATGGGTCAAATAAGATCAAAGAAAACTGGCTGGGGATCTGTGTGAAAATCATTGGTAACCTTGACAAAAACTGTTGTTGGGTAAAGTAGTATGGACCAAAGTCTGATTGGATTAGGTTCAAAAATTTAGGAGAGGAGAGGAGTTGAAGACCATGAATAAAGGCAACTCAAAGAATTTTGCTAAAAAGAGGAGGAAATTATGTGGCAGTTGAAGGGAGTGTAAGAAAGGATTTTTGTCTAAAATGGGAGAAATTAGAGCATGTATGCATCATAAAGAGAATTATGAGGTTTTCTTCTGACTACTTCTATTTGTTTTTTCAGAATGAGGCCAGTATTTTTGTTATGTTCGAAGACCTATCAAAAACGTTTGATAATGAACAAAGAAACATTTGATAATGATCCCTTTCCTTGAAACAGCCTTCTTTTGGTTTCCCTCATATTTTCTGTCATGGATTTTTTTCCAATCATTTCTTCCCTGTCTGCTTTGTGGAATCTTTTTCCCTTCCATTCCTTGAATGCCAATGTTCCTTATGCCCTAGAGGCTCTTTTCTTCTAAATCTTCATGCTCTCCTTAACCAATCAATTATTCATCCATTCAGCCAATGTTTATTGAACATCTTTTATGTAATAGGCAGATCTTTAGGTATGGGGGAGACACTGGGCACATTATCCCTCTCTTGTAGAATCACAATAAAGATTCTAGATTTTTAAGGCTCTTGGCAGTTTTATGAGATCTGACAATTAAATTCACAAACTCATCCTAGAAAAAATGCTACATACCTCATTGTTGAATATCACTATGGTCACCTTTGAATCACTCCCCTTGGGAAGCTATGCACCAATGCCAGTGCCTAGTCCACCCTTCAAAGCAATTTTGGAACTCTTTTTTTGGAATGGCCATTAGAGCTGTTGTCATATTACCCTTGATGTCCTGAATGTCATCAAAATATCTTCCTTTCAATATGTCCTTTATCTTCAGGTAAAGAAAGAAGTCATTGGGGGCCAGATCAGGTGAGTATGGAAGGTGTTCCGATACAGTTATTTGTTTACTGGATAAAAACTCCGTCACAGACAGTGCCGTGTGAGCTGGTGCATTGTCGTAATGCAAGAGCCATGAATTGTTGGCTAAAAGTTCAGGTCATCTAACTTTTTCAGGCAGCCTTTTTGGCACTTCCAAATAGTAAACTTGGTTAATTGTTTGTCCAGTTGGTACAAATTCATAATGAATAATCCCTCTGATATCAAAAAAGGTTAGCAACATCGTTGCAATAAGTTCGTGAATTTAATTGTTCAGACATTTATATTGTAGTAAAGAAATCAGGTTTCTTATAATTTAGTCCTGCATATTTTTTTTTCTTTCTGCTGAGAATGTTATAGAATCTGTTTCATAGTAAAGGGTAAAATATAGGAATGTGCTTGACATATTCATGATACATGTTTCTATAAAATAATTTGAATTATCACCTGAAATCTGCCAAATGTGTTCTATGGTTAAGACCACAGTTTAAAAACGCAAATAGTGCATTCATCAGTTTTGTCAACCAGGATGCTTGGAGAGCATTGGCTCTTTTATTTTATATCAGATCTTTCCTGTTTTAGCTCCAGGTGTTATTAGTTCTTCATTCCAAGATTCGGATGTAGAGAAGACTGTGGTGATTCCTGGTTACAGCAGCTTCCTGATCACACGCATTGTCGATGCCAAGAATGCTCTAGCCATCACTACCATGACAGGAAGAGTACCCAATGGTATGAGTTTTGTAAGAGGCTCCTGGTTCTTATACAACTTTGGGCAGAGGAATGGCCGAACATGGACTATATATGCAAAACCATGTAATTATTGGTTTCAGCAACATGATTCACTATCCCTCAATGTCCTAAAATACATTGATCTGGGGAAATCTCAGTCTTTAAAAGTCAAGGTCATACCTAATACAAAAGGTAAGTTTATTTTTATTGGGAAACATCAAAAGGAGATGTTTTTACTTTTCTTGAATGTGAAATAATACTCTTTATTATTTATCTTTGGTTTCCATAGCATTCTACTAATATCAGTGTTAGCTCTTAATTATTGGGCACTTACTACATGCAAAGCTCTGTATTAAGTGAGTTTTTTTACACATCTTTTAATTTAATGTTTATAATAACCCTATAAGGCTAGACTATAATCCCCATTTTACAAATGAGGAAAATGAGGTTAAGTTAGCAGCCCAAGTTTATAGGGGATTTTAATTTGGATTATTGCTTTCCTCTGAAAAGAAAACCTTTTAATTACCTTGGATTATTATAATTATTTCAAGTGTTGACTGTAAACTTAACAGTTTTCCTATACTTTTCCTCATTTTTCCAGATATTTGTTTATTATAAAAGTAATAAAACATTAATGATGATGGAGAAATGGCCTACTGGAAAAAAATACGACAAAAAATTTAAGTAGATAACTGAGCTAGGAAGAAAGGAGAGAAAGACGGAAGGAAGGGAGGGAAAGAGAAGAAAATCTTGTCATCAGAAATGAAGAGGTGACAAGCCAAAAAATTAGCTAATATGTGGCTCTCTGAAAGATGTAGACTATATAGGCAGTGGATGGATTTAATGTCCCAACCTTGGCAGAGATGTGGCTTGGGCCTTTCTACTTTGTGACAGCAAATTGGAACTGAGACCATTAAATAAAGCTGATACTGTCCATAAAAAGAAGATTAGTAAAACTCTATATACCAAACTAAAAAAAAGGAGCTAGGGAGATTATCATCTCCATGGGGCTCAAAGTAGAGAAAGAGAATCTCCTGTAAAAACCCCAAACTCCAAGACTGTGTAACACCAGAGAGCACCCACCAGATACACGACTCTTAAACTAAAAAATAATTATAACCCCTGGACACCAGCATAAGCCAGCACAAAAACCTCTATAGGAATATTTTCATAACCCAGGTAATATGGACTTCCATGAAAAACAAAAATCATTGAGTATAAATTGAGGAAAAGAATTTTAAAACTATGTAAGGAAATGACTCAAAAGGCATAGGTAATTTAATCTCCAAGAAATTGAGATAATAGAAAAATCAGAAGGACACTATAAAATAAGCATACATAAAACTCTTAAAGAGAGAAAAGGACAAAACACTATTTTTAAAAGAGGCTTATTTGAAAAACAGAACCAAATACAATTTATATAAATGCAAATTATAGGCTTTGAAAAAAAATTTGGAAGACATCTATTTCTATTTCTGTCTTACTATGAACTAAATATCCTGAAAAACTTCTTTCTGAAACCCTTAGAATTCTTTCTCATTGATTATAATACTATTTGTCCATATTTCCTTCAAGTAATTTTAGAATTTTGATTTTATGAGTTTAACTTTCCTTTCATTCTTTAATTTATCTAGCTTTTGTTTTGGTGTATTGTAGGTGGTTAACTAGTTGTTCCAACATCACATATTGAATAGAGTATACTTTCTTCACTGATTTCAAAATATGACTTCATCTTGGTATACAATTTACCTATTATTTTTACCATTTCTAGATTTTAACATTCTGTTTGTTTGTTATCTCTTTATATTCCAGCCCAAATCCCACAATGTTCTAATTATTTTAGTTTTAAAATGTACCAAATTAGTTGTTAAATGGTGCAGTTTTACTCGTTGAATCTGATGGAACCAAATATTGGGTTGTCAGAAAAGTCATGACACATTTTTATAACGAAAAACATAGAAAAAGTACGTCATGACTTTACCAACAACCCAATAGTAATCAGCAAATCAACTCAATTGCCTTCTTTGAAGAAAAGCCTAGTTCGTGCTGCCAAAGGAATGTCCCTGGACAAGCCACGTCAGCATCGCCTGGATGCTTATCAGAAATGCAGTTCTTTGTGGTTCCATACGAATTTTAGGGTTGGTTTTTTTTTCTGTTTTTGTGAAAAATCCCATTGGAATTTTGATAGAGATTGCATTGAATCTGTAGACCACTTTCGGTACTACAGACATTTACAATATTAATTCTTGCAATCTGTAAACAAAGGTAAAAAAAAAATTAGACCCGATTTCAATAAGGAGGGAATTCCCCACATAGCAAACAATGCTCCAGGCACCAGCTGGCTATCCTATAATTTAACTAGTTCCGACACTGTCTACCCAGAGATAGGATCAGATTCCACTGATTAAGCGTTCAGTCCCACAAAACTGCCTCCAACCCCTCTCCGCAGCCCCACTTCAGATTCCAGTGGCAAGTCCAGATTGTTTCCTGTGCTTCTGACTGACTGGCTACAGGTTGGAGGTATCCATGACCCCCTCCTCGGGTTCAAAATAGAGGCTAGAATGCTGGTTTCCTGGGGCTGGGGGGATGGTGGGGGAAATGGGAAGATGTTGGTCAAAGGGTACAAACTTCTAGTTATAAAATGAATAAGTTCTGGGGATGCATAGCATGGTGACTACAGTTAATAATGCTGTATTGTATACATGAAATTTGCTAACAGAGTAGATCTTAAGCATTCTCACCACACACACACACACACACACACACACACACGCACACACACACAAATGGGTAAGTATGTGAGGTGGTGGATGTGGTCAGCCCAATTGTGGTCAGCATCTCACAATGGACACACATATCAAATCATCACCTTATACACTTGAAATATATACAATTTTATTTGTCAACTATCCCACAATAAAGCTAGGAGGGGAGGAAATGTGGAATATCAGCCCCCACCCCAGACCTGCTAAATCAGAATCTGCATTTTAAGAAAATCCCCAGTGATAGTCTAGGAAGCATTGGCCAGACCGCTTTGGCTTCATGGCAACTGCAGCAGGTGAGACTTGAGACCAATCATTTACTCCTTCTCATCCCTGATTTACTGATTATTAAAGATGGTAAACTACATGGTCTTGCAAATCTCTTTTTCCATTAAATGTCTCAGTCTGGAGAGACTGCAAAGAGGTGGCCTGCAGGCAGAAAATGCCCTGGTGACACTGAGTTAATTGCCTAGGAGTTTTCTCTTGGTAACAATTGACCATCAACCCTTTAAATTGAGCGTGTTCTTTTCAGTCTCTCTACCGAGTTATCCAACTCAGTGTGACCTAACCAACTGAACTTTCTATGCATTTGAGAACCTGGCTGAGGGATGAGGGGTGGTGGGCAGCAATGTTTCTAGGAGAAAATAGGACAAAATATTCACGAATTTAAATTTTTCTAAGAACTATTAAAGTTAACTCTATGTAAATCCTTAACTATACTTTTGCAGCCATTAGGCAGCCTTCATAAAAGGCTCCGTAGATGTTCTGGAATCCTGATTAGCCCATCATTATTAAAGTGTTTAAATGTTTCATGATTTAATATTAACCATCGGCCTTGTTTCTGTAGGTGTTCGAACACTTGAAATACCCCTACTCAAAGTCGTTGTTGGAAACCCAACTTTGTTGGAAGTTAGCGCTGAAGGCTCTTTTGATGTTACTGATAGTTATCTAATGGAAATTTCTGCAGCTAGCAAAGCTTTACGTCAAGTAAGATTTTCTTCAAGAACAATGTATGAATTATAGAAAATTTAGAATGTAAGCTAAGGAAAAGAAGGAAAATTACACATCATCCTACCTATGAAGGATGACTAAGTACTTTTAGCATTTTGGGTATTCCAGAAAGGCAGTGTGACAGAACGGAATAGAGATTAAAAGGATGAGTTCTGGAAAGGACTACTTGAGTTAGATCTCATTTCTGGTATTGTCTGTGTGAACTTGGCAAAGTTACTTTACTGAGACTCAGTTTCCTCATCCATAAAATGGAGATGACAATAATAACATCTACCTCATAAGGTTGTTCTGAGAATTAAATGTGATAATTCAAGAAGGGCATCTAAAACATTGCCTGGCAAGTAAACAATGCTCATTCATTATGAACTTACATTATTTTCTTATTTTTTTATTTCTAAAACTGGGAGGGCATTGTATATACACTTTTATAATTTTTCTTTTTCCACTTTACTACACGTTTTAATCCTTTGAGTCAATAAATACTCTTCTACATATTCTAAAATTTTTTACCATGAAAACTTTCAGATATAGACAAAAGTAGACTTTCCATCTATCTCTCTATGTACATTCAAAGTAAACAATAGTCAAGATTTTGCTATTTTTAATTATCCCTATTTAATTTTGTGTATACCCTGGCGTATTTTTAGATGAATAGCAGACATCATGTCATTTCACTCCTGTATGCATCAATAAGGATCTCTAAAAATGTGGGGGTGGGGGGGCAGCCAGTTAGCTCATTGGTTAGAGCATGGCGCTAATAACCCCAAGGTTGCTGGTTTGATCCCCACATGGGCCACTGTGAGTTGTGCCCTCCTTAAAAACAAAACAAAACAAAACAGTGTATCATCTCTCACATACACAATGCCACTGTCATTCCTAAAACTTTTAAACTAAAATTTTGGTTTAAAACTTATAAATTCTAAAACATTAGTTTACAATCAAATTTCTCCAATTTTCTCAAAAAATTTTATGGTTGGTTTGTTTGAATTGGAACCCAAACAAGATTCACACAGTATATGTTTGTTTGTTTGTTTGTTTGTTTGTTTGATCTTTTAAGTCTTTTAATTGAAAGGTATTATTCCACTTTCTTCCCCTGCCATTGAATTGTAGAAATTGAGTGAGTTGTGTTGTGGAATATCCAACCTTCTGACTTTTTCTGTTTGCCTCCTTGTCTCTTATATAATTGTGCCCCTCCCCCCACACACACCTGGTCCCCAAATTTCCTTTAATAATATAACCCTGGGTGGATTCTGTTTCAATGTGTTTTGGCAAAAATTCATGAAAAACATATCATTTTTAGCAGCTACAGAATATCGGGATGGGGTAAAACTACCGCTATCAGAGTTTACAACACTATAATTATTAGTATTTCTACATTTTTTTAATTCAATGCCTAACAGAATTTATCAGATTTTGTTGAATGTTTAATATTTATTCTCAAGATTCAAATACATTTATTATGCACAAATTCCTATTAAGAACATAGCTTGGTGAAAGACAGTGATTGATAAGTGAATAACTTCCTTTCAAAATGTATACCAATAGGAGTTATTTTATTCATATCATTCAAAGCAAATGTCCAGGTGTACTCATCAGTGATTGGGACAAACCTCCTGGATGTGATTTGGATGTAATGATGGTGTTTATTTAATAAGTCCTTCTTGACTCTTGCTCATTGCCACATGTTGCCAATATCCAATGAGATTAGAATGTCTTTCTTGCTGGAAAAGAATGTGTTTTCTATTATGATTTATTCTCAAACAAATCTTTAGGTCAAACTATCACTCTGTCTCTATTTTCTGTTATCACTTTTTCTATTTCTTTTCTTTTTCTGTATTTAGTTAGTTATTGTATTAGTTTGCAAGGGCCGTCATAACAAAATACAGACTGAGTGGTGTAAGTAACAGAAATGTATTTTGCCTGGTCCTAGACATTAGAAATCCCAGATCAAGGTGTCAGCAGAGTTGACGTCTTCTGAGGCCTCTTGCTTCGGATTGTAGATGGTCATTTATTCCCTGTATCTTCACATTGCCTTTTCTCTGTGTGAATTTCTTCTTGTTATAAGGACACCGATCATATTGAATTAGGGTCCAACTCTAGTGACCTCATTTTAACTCAGTTACCTTGCTAAAGGTCCTATCTCCAAATATAGTCACATTCTGAGATCCTAGGGGTTAACACTTCAACATATGAATTTCAGTGGATGCAGTGTGTTCTATAACAGTTACTTTAAATAATCTTCATTTATTTGGATATTTTCAGGGTTCAACTTCACTGGCATTTATTGTCTGGGGAGCATCAGCTAACTGCTTTGTTACAACATTCGTACCAACACTGAAAAGCAGCTGTAGTTACCTCAAATCTCTACATCACATTCCTAGTCAACATATCCCATTGGAAGACTGGATCAGTGGAGTTCACAAAGACAGTCAGGGCTTTAATATGATCAAAACTTTGCCGGTAAAGAAACCTAAGCAGATTGTTTTAAGGGTACCAGGGATATATTACTTTTGTGTAACTGGCTGGCCATTCAGCCTTAACATTTCTTCCATGATGGACTCAAAACATTCTAGTTATTTTCCAGTCCTCATGTCATTTTGAGGATGTGATGATGATTTATTTCTAAAATGTAAAAACTTTCTGAAATAGTGATTTCTCATGGTAACTTAGTCTCATCATTATTAAGATCATTTATACCATATTATGGTGGCATCATCTTGGGCTTTTGTCATGTATGAATTATTTGTCCTTATGTTGACCTGTCCTGAGCTAATATATCTTACTGGCCCCATTTCAATGTAGTAACAATTTTAATTTTTGCCTGTGAGAATCTTTTTAAAATATAAATTATTATTCTGCTAACTTATTATTTATAATTTTCCTTGTGACAAAAAAGCAACTAACCAAACTGAAGAATTATTTACTAAATATGTCACTAGGACTCTTTATAAGGTGTTTAGACTTTATTTCATTGACTTTATGGCAACAATTTTAGGTACTAAAAAGTTTTTCACATATTTTCGAAGTCCAAGTTATATTACCATGGGTTGAGGTTGTTCAAATTCCAGAAAATACTGAGTAGGGAGTGTAGGGTGAGTAGAAATTTATTTTAATGCCTGGAGCTAAAAACAAAATATTTTATTTGAATGCTTTTCTGGAAAACCAAGATAGTTAAAGTGAAGGCATAATAAATAATAATGAATTATACATTTTCTTTGCTTAATTACTTGCAGATAAACTACAGGCCTCCGTCTAATATGGGAATCGCCATTCCACTTACAGATAATTTTTATCATGCAGATCCCAGCAAACCCATACCAAGAAATCTGTTTCACAAGTCAAAGGTAAATCATTTTTCTACAGATAAACTAGTATTTATTTGAATTCAAGAAATCATTCAGTACAATTACAGGTGGATGTAGCTGGGGGGATTAAATGAAAAGGTATATTCAGTATGTTGCTCCATCTGCCCAATATTTCAGCAATGATGATAATGTAGTGATGATGGTGATGATGGTGATAAAAGTGATAAAGGTGATAAAGGTGATGATGGTGATGGTGATAAAGGTGATGATGGTGATGATGGTGATAAAGGTGATAAAGGCGATGATGGTGATAAAGGTGATGATGGTGATAAAGGTGATAAAGGTGATGATGGTGATAAAGGTGATGATGGTGATAAAGGTGATGATGGTGATAAAGGTGATGATGCTGATGATGATTACTCCTACTGTTACCCATTCCTCTTACTACTACTGTAGTCCTCTCTCCACTTACTGCTACTCCTGAATATGGTTTTAGAATCAAGAAGTCTAAACGGACCTTTCCTCCTGACCTCTCCCTGGCTCCCTTTTGGATTTCAAGGGGGAAAGATGGGGTAAAAGCATCTTTTGTCAAATGAAAAGGGCCCCCAGGCCCATTTCACACCTTTAGCTCTGTGAAAAGAATGATGCCCAAAAGAAAAGGAGCGTTTGTGCCAAAATCAGCACATTTAAATTCCTGCCAAGATTCTGCCAACAAAATAACTCAAACCCAGCAGTGCTCTGCCTCTCTGGAGTGTGGGATGAGCACAGTAGAGAGAACAGAGTGTAACCATTAGGTTTAGCAAAAAAGTACTTTATGGGGTAGCTTCTCAAGGAAATCTCATAGATGCCTGTGGAATCTCTCTCCAGGAAACCATCCCTACCTGCCTATATACCTGTACAGACAGGCCTTCATATCCATTTATGAGCATGCACACACACAATGACATAAAATTGTTTCTTTTGTTGAAGACGCTCCATTGTCTTCCCATGCCCATCGGCAGCATGCGGGTGCAGCTGGAATACAGCAGTTGGGGTGCAGCTCCCCATCCCATGCGGGAGTTGAACTGGCAACTTTGTTGTTAGGAGCATGTGCTCTCACCAGCTGAGCCATCCTGCCACCTGTTGGCAGCTCAGTGGCAGCTCAACTCATGCGCAACTTATTGGCCCATCTGGGAATCGAACCAGTGACCCTGTGACCCTGCTCGTGCTCTTAACTAACTGAGCCACTCGACTGGCCCCCAAATTCTTATAATGAGTTATAAGGTCCTCCATGATTTGATCTTGACATCGCACCTGACCTGGGTTCCCCCAGTTCAATCTGCTCTAGACACATTGGTAGCCTTGTCAACGGTAACAGCATATTCTCCAAATATGCCAGACATGCTTCTACCTCTGGGCCTTTGTGATTTCAAAAATTCTTGTCTGGAGTACTCTTCTGCCAGATGTCACATGGCACACTCTGTCACTGTCTTTACATTTTTGCTTAAATGTCACCATCATTGTGATGCCTTCCTTCACCACTTTGTTTAGAACTGCAATTCTCATCTCCACCATTACCCCTTCCCTGCCTTATTTTTCTTCATTATACTTAATACAATTTTACACATTTTATTTATTGTATTTCATAAAAAGGTAAGCTACATAAGGCAGTTTTTTGGGGGGTTTTAAAAATCTATTTCGTTCTGTACTGTATCTTTGGTGTCAGATCAGTGTCAGATATAGGGAGTACTTAAAACGGGAGTTGAACAAATTAATAATACATATTTACACTCATATTGTTACACACACACACACACACACACACACACACACGAGAAAGTTGACTTCTTGTTGAATCTTGGATTGGATTTCAGGGTAAGAAGCTATGCTCCAGGCAATAAGCAGCTAGAAGACTGAGTTCTTCTTCAGTTTCAGTTTGTCCCAAAGATAAACCCTGTTGTGTCACTAGAATCGAGCCCCTTCTGTTGAAATATGACTTTACTATATTTACATGAAAATCCTTAGTTTTTGTTTTTTTTTCAGGATTTTCTTGCGAGTTGAATAGGAAATGTATCTATTGGACAACTAGGTAAATAAGAGTTTTTGAATGCACCTTTTAAAATTCAACCAATGTTAATTTCAGCAATCGCAGTGTTGTCAGACAGTGTACAGGCATCCTCTGAGTACCCAGCAATGAATAAGATAAACATGATACCTTCATGGATCTTTGTTCTAATGGAAGAGAACAGGCATTAAACCAAAAGTTATACAATCTAAATAGTGTCATCCAGTGCAGTGTTTCTGAACAGTGTGGCCATTCATAGTCTGATCCAGAATTATCTGGGAATGTTTCTACAACATAGCTTTCTCATTGTCACCTCATGGCTACTGAATCAGGAACTATGGAACTATGGTGTGTAACCCTGAAATCTGCATTTTTAAAAGATCTCCCAGTTAACCCTTATTTACCCTAAAGTTTAAGATGTAGACAGATAATACAGATAGACACAAAACACACAATATGACTGTGGATCAGGGATGCCTAACTTAGTCTGAAAGATGGACTAAGGAAGGTGGAGGAGGAGTATAGACAAGGGAAAAGGGAGACAAAGAACATTCCAGGCTGAGGAAATACCACGCAGAAAGGACAGAGATAGGAAAGGGCTCAGTCACTTTGCTCAGTATTATTAATTATTAGGGAAATGCAAATCAAATCACAATGAGATACCACTTCTCACCCATTAGGATAGCTAGAATAATTTTTTTAATGGAAAATGACAAATGTTGGCAAGGATGTGGAGAAATTGGGACCCTCATACATTGCTAATGGGAATGTAAAATGGTGCAGCTGTTGTGAAAATAGTTTGGCAGTTCTTCAAAAAGTTAAACATATAGAATTACTATATGACCCACTCCTAGATATATATCCAACACAACTGAACATGTATGTTCAAACAAAAACTTCTTAGCAACATTATTTATAATAGCTCAAAAGTGGAAACAACCCAATATTTGATAACTGATGAATGGATAAACAATATATGCTATATCCATACAGTGGAATATTATTCAGTCATAAGAAGGAATGAAGTATTGATTCATGCTACAACATAGATGAACTTCAAAAACAATATACTGAGTGAAAGAAGCCAGTCACAGAAGGCCACATAGTGTATATTTCCACTTATACGAAATGTCCAGAATAGGAAAATTTGTAGAGATGGAAAGTAGAATGAATAGACATGGGCTGGGGATGGGGGGAGACAAATAAGTATTAATGTGCCCAGGGATTGTTTTCGGTGCAACGAAAATGTTCCGGAACGTAGCTAGTGGTGATGATTGAGTAGCACTGTGAACATACTAAAACTCAATGCATTGTACACTTGAAAATGGTTAAAATGGTGAACTTTGCTTCAATAAATAGAAGAAAAAAAGTAGCTGCTGGGAGGGAAGGGGAATGGTAATCCTTAAAAAAAAATAAAAAACTAGAAGGAAGGATAACATTATAGAAAAAGAGTTGATTATCAAAATCCAAAGCCAGTTCTTTGAAAAAAATTAACGAAGTAAACCAATGTCTAGCAAGAGAGATCAAGTAAAAACTGAATGACAAATGGACAGTTAGAGGAGACAGTTTAAATAGCATTAATGAATGCTGTGAGGGAAGACAAGCACGAAATCGTAGGTATGGAGAGTGCTCCATAGAGTCTGCAGCCCATAATATCAAACCTGTTCCTCTTAGGTCTGTTTTCGTGCCCAGGATGGGAGGGGCCAAGAGCAGAGTCTGGCAGCCCTGATAGGCTGCGTTCAGAGTGATGCAGGCTTTCTAGGTCCATGCTTCTTAACCATCAACTGCCCCGACATACTGGTAAACTGGCAAGCAGCTGAGTGGTACTTGGGTTACCGAGCAGACAAAATTCAGAAGTAATATACGTTTACTCACTTATTAATGGACTTTTTTCCCTTTCTTGAGGATTTTATTCATTCAGAGAACTAATATTTATTGAAGGTTTACTCACTTTGCAGAAACCCTGCCACACAAAAAAAGCACAATCAACCTATGTTAATTCTATTTGCAGAAATCTGGTAAATTCAAACAGTGTGCCAATATGTCTACTCGGGAGGAGTGTAATTGCACAAATGATCAGAAGTTTTCACATGCCGTTGCTTTCTCAGATTGCAGAGAAAAGGTAAGGTCATTTTTCATTACCTGAAGACAGAATACTTTCATATTATTAAGGTTATGAAATGTGCCTTTTGTTTGGTGTTTTTTTTTTTTTTTTTTTTTTGGTTTTTTTTAGCTGAGCCATCCTGCCACCTGTTGGCAGCTCAACGGCAACTCAGCTCGGGCTGGCATCAAACCACCGTTGCTCAGAGCTCAGCTCGCACTCTTGAGCGAGCTCTTAACCAACTGAGCCATTTGGCCGGCCCTGAAATGTGCCTTTTGGTTAAACATTTAAACTAAGACATAGAAATAATATTTTCTTATGACATAAAACTACATATGACAGAGATAAAAAGATCTGGATTTAAATGTCCTCAGACAAGTTAATTAACATCATCTGTAAAACAGAATACTTGCCCTGCTCAGTCCATTTCACAGGTTCTTATAAAGAGACACACACTCAGGAAAACAATTTGTAACTTGTCAAACACTCCACTAGATTATGGTGAATATTGATTCATTCAAAAAAAATTAACATCTAATGTATATCAGGGATGACAGAAGCTGAAACACTTGCAGGAGCTCAGTCGGCTAGTAGTGACAAAATAAAAGACAATGGGGGCACGTGTTCTCCTCCTGGCTTATCCACGCCTGCGTTGTGGGAATATATTGTCTTTCTTTTAATAAATCCTTGGCCTGCTTGCCTTTGTTCATGGGGAGTTGTTCCTACATCCTGGAACGCCTTCCTGTGATGACTGAAAGACCCACTCTCTGATAACACACGTACATGGTGGGAGCAAAAGAATTAAATTTCTAGGGCCGGCCGAGTGGCGCATTGGTTAAGCGCTGGTTTTGGGATGCCAGCAGCCCCGGTTCGGATCCCACATGAGGGCCAGTGACACTGCCCTCTACAGCTAACAACAGCTCCACCTGGAGCTGGGCTGTGCAAGTCCCGGTGATGGTGTGGGCTGCAGCCCCTGCTGCAGTGGGCTGCCATAGACTGCAGTGAGTGGCCCGCAGCCAGCGTGAGCTGCCAGTAGCCGCGGTGAGCGACATCCAGAGGCCAGCGACCGATCTGCCTCATCCGGGAAGAGCGCAATGACGATACCAACAGTGAAGCAACATCCTCCGCAACTAAAAAACTGAAGAACAAGAAGACAGCAACTTGTCTGTTCCCCTTCCCCGATTCCCCAACACTGTTCCCCTCCACCAATTCCCCAATAAAAAATCTAAAAAAAAAAGATTTAAATTTTTAGCCCCCTCTCTCCGCCCCAGTTTTGAGGAGCCTGCAAGGATAATCACTGGCTGGGGCACTGCTGGCTCCTGTAAACTGCTGCAGCTGGGAGCTCGTGGCCGTCTACCAGCAGAGGTGATCTATCTAATACATCAAAGTATTCACAGAACAACAGCCAGAATAAAGAAGCTAAGAAACATGTCCCAAGTAAAAGATCAGAAGAAAACTCTAGAAATGGAAACAGAGGTATCCAAACTTTCATAGACAGAGTTTAGAACACTGATGATAAGAATGTTTAAGGAACATAGCGAGGACATAAAGAAGGATAGGGAAACCATAAAGAACAACCAATTAGAACTAAAGAATACAATAACTGAAATGAAGAACACACTCCAAGGAATCACAAGTAGAATAGATGAAGCAGAAGAGCAGATAAGTGAATTAGAAGAAAAATAGCAGAAATCACCCAGTTGGAACAACAAAAAGAAAAAAGAATGAAAATAGTTTAAGAGACCTCTGGGACAACATGAAACTCAACAACCTCACATCATAGGAATACCAGAAGGAGAAGAGAAGAAGCAAGGGATTGAGAATGTATTTAAAGAAATAAAAACTGGAAAAAAAAAAAAAAGAAATAATGACTGAAAACTTCCCTACCCTGGTGAAGGAAATCGACATACAAGCCCAGAAAGTGCAGAGAGTTCCAAACAGGCTGAATCCAAACAGGCCCACACAAGACACATCATACTTAAAATGGCAAAGCTTAAAGACAAAGACAGAATCCTAAAAGCAGCAAGAGAAAGACAGCAGGTTACATACTAAGGAACTCCTATTAGACTAACAGCTGACTTTTCTACAGAATCTCTGCAGGCCAGAAGGGAGTGGCAGGAGATGCTCAACGTGACACAAAACAAAGGTTTACAACCAAGAATGCTCTACCCAGCATGGCCATCACTTAAAATTGAAGGAGAGATAAAGAGCTTCTCAGAAAAGAATAAGCTTAAGGAGTTCATTACCAACAAGCCAGCATTGCAGGAAATGTTAAAAGGGCTTTTTTAGATTAAATGACCGTATATAGATGGGTTTATTCCTGGGCTCTCTATTCTATTCCATTGGTCTATGTGTCTGTTTTTATGCCAGTGCCATACTGCTTTGATTACTGTAGCCTTGTAGTATGTTTTGATGTCAGGTAGTGTGATGCCTCCCACTTTGTTCTTATTTCTCAACATTCCTGTAGCTATTCGGGGTCTTTTGTGGCTCCATATAAATTTTAGGATTCTATGTTCTATTTCTGAGAAAAATGTCCTTGGTAGTTTGATTGGAATTGCATTGAATCTATATATTGCTTTAGGTAGTATTGACATTTTAACTATATTAATTCTTCCTATCCATGAGCAAGGTATGTATTTCGATTTATTTGTATATTCTTTGATTTCTCTCTTCAGTGTCTCATAATTTTGTGAGTACAGGTCTTTTACTTCTTTAGTTAAATTGATTCCTAGATATTTTATTGTTTTTGAAGCAATTGTAAAAGGGATTGATTTCTTCTTCTGATAGTTTATTATTGGTGTATAGAAATGCCACTGATTTCTGAATATTAATTTTGTATCCTGCTACCTTACCAAATTCATGTATCAGTTCTAGCAGTTTTTTGGTGGAGTCTTTGGGATTCTCTCTCTATATAGTATCATGTCATCTGCATATAATGACAATTTTACTTCCTCTTTTCCAATTTGGATGCCTTTTATTTCATTTTCTTGTCTGATTGCTGTGGCTATGACAATGGAAGCAAGAATTTACACTGGAGTAAAGATAGTCTATTTAATAAATGGTGCTGGGAAAATTGGACTGACGTGAAAAAAAATGAAAATAGACCATCTACTTACACCATATACGAGAACAAACTCAAAATGGATTAAAGACTTAAATGTAAGACCTGAAACTATAAAACTCTTAGAAGAAAATATAGGGAGTAAGTTTGCAGACATTACCCTGAGTAATATTTTTACCGATATATCCCCTCGGGCAAGGGAAATAATAGAAAAAATGAACATATGGGACTACATCAAACTTAAAAGTTTTTTCACAGCAAAGGAAATCATCAATAAAACAAAAAGGCAGCCTACTGAATGGGAGAAGATATTTGCCAATGATATATCTGATAAGGGGTTAATATCCAAAATTTATAAAACACTCATGCAATTCAACACCAAAAAAACAAACAACCCAATTAAAAAATGGGCAGAGGATATGAGGAGGCATTTCTCTAAAGAGGACATACAGATGGCCAACAGGCATATGAAAAAATGTTCAACCTCACTAATCATCAGAGAAATGCAAATAAAAACCACAATGAGATACCACCTCACTCCAGTCAGAATGTCTATCATCAACAAATCAACAAACAACAAGTGTTGGCGAGGGTGTGGAGAAAAGGGAACCCTGGTGCACTGTTGGTGGGACTGCAAATTGGTGCAGCCATTATGGAAATCAGTATGGAGGTATCTCAAAACACTGGAAATGGAACTGCCGTATGACCCAGCAATTCCACTCTTGGAAACCTACCCAGAGGAATCCAAGACGCTAATTCAAAAAAATATATGCACCCCTATGTTTATTGCAACGCTATTTACAATAGCCAAGATTTGGAAACAACCGAAATGCTCATCGGTAGGTAGATGACTGGCTTAGGAAACTGTGGTACATTTATACAATGGAGTATTACTCCGCTATAAAGAAGAATGAAATTGTACCATTTGCAACGATATGGATGGATCTAGAGACTATTGTGTTGAGTGAAATAAGTCAGTCGGAGAAAGACAAATACCACATGATCTCACTTATATGTGGAATTTGAAAAACTGAATGAATGAGCATAAGAAACAGAAACAGTCTCATAGATATAGAGGGAAAAAAAGGGTTGCTAGTTGGGAGGGGAGTGGGGATGAGGGAGAAGGGGAAAGGATTAGACAGCATAAATAGGTAACCAAAGTATTGTCACAGAGATATGAAAGACAGTTCAGGGAATATAATATTGTTAAAATTTTGTGGGGTGTCAGATGGTCACATGTTTTGTTAGGGAGACCACTTCATGGATGGAGTAGAGGCTTGATCACTGCACTGTATACCTGAAATTGATGTTGTATAATATTGTGTGCCAACTGTAATTGAATATATAGACAGTCACGGGATGTGGATTATATGGTGGAAGGGAGTCTAAGGAACTGTAATGGATAGTATGATATGGGGGGGGAGTGGGAGGGGAGAATTGGAGAAGGGGGGTTGTCACTTTGAGGGGTAAAAAGTATAACTATTGCACTTTGTTGTACACATGAAGCTAATTAAAAATATATATAAATAAAAATTGGGGGAAAAAAGAGCTTTTTTAAACAGAAAAAAGGGGAAAACAAGCTAACCCAGGACGACAAGAAATACAAATAACAAAATGGCAATAAATAAGCACCTATCAGTAATCACTTTAAATGTGAATGGGCTAAATGCTCCAATCAAAGGACACAAAGTGGCTGAGTGGATAAGAAAACAGGACCCATGCAGATGCTGTCTACAAGAAACTCAACTCAGATCAAAAGACACACATAGACTGAAAGTAAAGGGATGGAATAAGATATTTCATGCAAATGGAAATGAGAAAAAAGCTGGAGTAGCAATATTTATTTCAGACAAAATAGACTTTAAAATGAAGACTACAATAAAAGACAAAGAAGGGCACTACATAATAATGAAGGGATCGATTCAACAAGAGGACATAACCCTAGTAAACATCTATGCACCCAATATAGGAGCTCCTAAATATATAAAACAGATTCTGACAGACATAAAGACAGAGATCCAACAGTAACATTATCATAATAGGGGACTTCAACACCCCATTGTCACCAATAGACAGATCCTTCAGACAGAAAATCAACACAGACACAGTGGCCTTAAATGACACTTTAGACCAGCTGGATTTAATTGATATTTTTAGAGCATTTCACCCCAAAGGTACAGAATATACATTCTTCTCAAGTGCACATGGAACATTTTCCAAGATAGACCACATGTTAGGCCACAAAACAAGTCTCAACAAATTTAAGAAGACCAAAATCATATCAGGTGTCTTCTCTGACCACAATGCTATGAAAGTAGAAATCAATTATAAGAATAAATCTGGAAAGCTTACAAATACATGGAGGCCAAATAACATGCTATTAGTGAGTGGGTCAAAAATGAGATCAAGGAGGAAATCAAAAGGTACCTTAAGACAAACGAAAATGAAAACACCATGACCCAAAATCTCTGGGATGCAGCGAAAGCAGTCCTAAGAGGGAAGTTCATAGCACTGCAGGCCTACCTAAAGAAGGAAGAAAAATCTCATATCAACAGACTATCTTTACACCTAAGGGAACTTGAAAAAGAACAGGAAAACAAGCCTAAAGAGAGTATAAGGAAGGAAATAATAAAGACCAGAGCAGAAATAAATGAAATAGAGAACAAAAAAAAAATACAAAAAAAATCAATGAAACCGAGAGTTGGTTTTTTGAAAAGATAAACAAAATCGGCAAACCTTTAGCCAGACTCACCAAGAAAAAGAGAGGATCCAAGTTAATAAAATCAGAAATGAAAGAGGAGAAGTGGCAACAGATACCACAGAAATACAGAAAATTTTAAGAAATTACTACGAGCAACTATAGGCCAACAAATTCGACAATCTGGAAGAAATGGATAAATTTCTAGAAGCATACAATCTACCAAGTCTAAACCAAAAAGAAACAGAAACTCTGAACAGACTGATTACTGCGAAATAAATTGAATCAGTAATCAACAATCTTCCAACAAACAAAAGCCCTGAACCAGATGGCTTCACAGGTGAATTTTACAAAGCATTCAAAAAAGAATTAATACCTATTCTCCTGAAACTATTCCAAAAAATACAGAAGGAGGAAAGGCTCCCAAACTCTTTCTGTGAAGCCACTATCACCCTGATTCCAAAGTCAGACAAAGATATTACAAAAAAGGAAAACTACAGGCTGATATCCCTAATGAACACAGATGCAAAAATTCTCAACAAAATACTAGCAAACCGAATTCAGCATCACATTAAAAAGATCATACACCATGATCAAGTGGGATTCATTCCTGGTATGCAAGGTTGGTTCAATATCCACAAATCAATTAACATAATACATCACATTAACAAAATGAAAAGTAAAAATCATATGATCAGATCAATAGATGCAGAAAAAGCATTTGACAAAATCCAGCAGCCATTTATGATAAAAACTCATAGCAAAGTGGGAATAGTGGGATCATATCTCAACATAGTAAAGGCCATATATGATAAGCCCACCGCAAACATCGTACTCAATGGGGAAAGGCTAAAAGCTTTCCCCTTAAGATCAGGAACAAGACAAGGCTGCCCGCTTTCACTACTTCTATTTAACATAGTTCTGGAAATTCTAGCCACAGCAATCAGACAAGAAAATGAAATAAAAGGCATCCAAATTGGAAAAGAGGAAGTAAAATTATCATATATGCAGATGACATTATACTATATATACAGAATCCCAAAGACTCCACCAAAAAACTGCTAGAACTGATAAACGAATTTGGTAAGGTAGCAGGATACAAAATTAATATTCAGAAATCAGTTGCATTTGTATACACCAATAATAAACTATCAGAAGAAGAAATCAGGAAATCAATCCCTTTTACAATTGCTTCAAAAACAATAAAATATCTAGGAATCAATTTAATTAATGAGGTAAAAGACCTGTACTCAGAAAATTATGAGACACTGAAGAGAGAAATCAAAGAAGATACAAACAGCCGCTGCGGCGGGGTGGGTTTGCTGTGCTCGTCGCTTGGGGGCGGGTCCGCGGAGGCTTGGGCTAGGAATCCGATGCATCGGCCCACTCCTGACTGTCCTGGGCTGGGAGACCGGGGAAGGGGCACAGAGGGATCACCAAGGAGCATTTCGTGGGAGACAGCGGGAGACGTCCTACTGCTGCCTGAAACCGGGGCCCCCAGCAGTCATCTCAACGGGTGTGTGGGCCTGTTGCCTGCGGGGCGCAAAGATGTGGGAGGCGTTGGTGCCTATGGGTTCTGCGCGGGCGGTAGTGGAGAGAAACCACGCGGGTTAGAGAATTCCGCGGCCTACCCGCCGCCCCCTTAGCCCAAGTACGGCTGGTACATTTCCCCTGGGCGGACAGGTGTCAGCATGTACATTTCGTTGCCAACCCGTGTGTGGCTGACGTGAAATGCAGGTCTTGTGAAATTCAAAGGTGAAACTTGTGAAATCCAGAGTTTTAATTTATTAATGGCCGCGAGTAAACTATAATCAGGGTTCAGCCTTCAAGCCAAACAAGCGATTGGCTAGTTGCAGGTAAACCTGAGGGAAGGTTCGCTCCTTTAGGTGCCTGGATGATTTGGAGACACACCTCTCACTTGCTCCCCGCCCAGCCACCCTACCACCGTTGTGACTTTGTAAGAAATAAAGCGTGAGCCACTGGAAAAAAAAAAAAGATACAAATAAATGGAAATACATACCATGTTCATGGATAGGAAGAATTAATATAGTTAAAATGTCAATACTACCTAAGGCAATATATAGATTCAATACAATTCCAATCAAATTACCAAGGACATTTTTCTCAAAAATAGAACATAAAATCCTAAAATTTATATGGAACCACAAAAGACCCCGAATAACCATGGCAATCTTGAGAAATCTTGAGAACAAAGTGGGAGGCATCATGCTGCCTGACATCAAAACGTACTACAAGGCTACAGTAATCAAAGCAGTATGGTACTGGCATAAAAACAGACACATAGACCAATGGAACAGAATAGAGAGCCCAGCAATAAATCCATCCATATACAGTCATTTAATCTGTGACAATGGAAGCAAGAATTTACATTGGAGTAAAGATAGTCTATTTAGTAAATGGTGCTGGGAAAATTGGACTGACACGTGCAAAAAAATGAAAGTGGACCACCTACTTACACCATATATGAGAACAAACTCAAAATGGATTAAAGACTTAAATGTAAGACCTGAAATCATAAAACTCCTAGAAGAAAACATAGGGAGTAAATTTGCAGACATTACCCTCAGTAATATTTTTACTGATATATCCCCTTGGGCAAGGGAATAAAAGAAAAAATGAACATATGGGATTACATCAAACTTAAAAGATTTTTTCACAGCAAAAGAAATCATCAATAAAACAAAAGGCAGCCTACTGAATGGGAGAAGATATTTGCCAATGATATATCTGATAAGGGGTTAATATCCAAAATTTATAAAACACTCATGAAACTCAACACCAAAAAAAACAAACAACCCAATTAAAAAATGGGCAGAGGATATGAGGAGGCATTTCTCTAAAGAGGACATACAGATGGCCAACAGGCATATGAAAAAATGTTCAACCTCACTAATCATCAGAGAAATGCAAATAAAAACCGCAATGAGATATCACCTCACTCAGGTCAGAATGGCTATCATCAATAAATCAACAAACGACAAGTGCTGGCGAGGGTGTGGAGAAAAGGGAACCCTGGTGCACTGTTGGTGGGACTGCAAATTGGTGCAGCCATTATGGAAATCAGTATGGAGGTATCTCAAAACACTGGAAATGGAACTGCCGTATGACCCAGCAATTCCACTCTTGGAAATCTACCCAGAGGAATCCAAGACGCTAATTCAAAAAAATATATGTACCCCTATGTTTATTGCAGTGCTATTTACAATAGCCAAGATTTGGAAACAACCGAAATGCCCATCGGTAGATGACTGGCTTAGGAAACTGTGGTACATTTATACAATGGAGTATTACTCCGCTATAAAGAAGAATGAAATTGTACCATTTGCAACGATATGGATGGATCTAGAGACTATTGTGTTGAGTGAAATAAGTCAGTCGGAGAAAGACAAATACCACATGATCTCACTTATATGTGGAATTTGAAAAACTGAATGAATGAGCATAAGAAACAGAAACAGTCTCATAGATATAGAGGGAAAAAAAGGGTTGCTAGTTGGGAGGGAGGGTGGGGATAAGGGAGAAGGGGAAGTGATTAGACAGCATAAATAGGCAACTACAATATTTCCACAGGGATAGGAAACACAGTTCAGGGAATATAATAATGTAAAAATTTTGTGCGGTGTCAGATGGTCACATGTCTTGTTAGGGAGACCACTTCATGGATGGAGTAGAGGCTTGATCACTGCACTGTACACCTGAATATTGTATGCCAATATTGTATAATATTGTATGCCAACCGTAATTGAATATATAGTCACAGGATGTGGAGTATAGTGTGGAGGGGAGTCAAAGGAATTGTAATAGATATATATGATATGGGGGCAGGGAGTGGGGTGGCAAACTGGGGGAGGGTGCTTGTCACTTTGAGGGGTAAAAAGTATAACTATTGCACTGCGTTGTACACCTGAAACTAATTTTTTTTAAAAAAAAACACATTTATTTCACAATAAAATAATTGGGGAAAAAAGACAATGGGTTCTGTGTTGACTATTTCATTCTGTTGATCTCAACACATTCAAAGGTGTATCAAGTTAATGTTGGTATTTGCATTAGCCAAGTTGAGTGTGTACTTGGTATAACTTTCAAGCCAGTCTATTTCAAAGGCCTTGTAAGACTATCTATTGCATTATATTAATCAACAGTAGCATTATATTAATCAAATATAGCATTATATTAATCAATAGGGTCATATTCAATAAATTATGAGGGTGGTTGTTATATACCTTTGCAAGTCCCCCCTTGCTGAATTACAGGAATGTTTCTTGAGCATTCACTATCTGCTAAACACTGCTCTATATCTTCTCTATGACTGGTCTCATTTTGTCTGAGGCACAAGCCAAGTAATGTGCCCAAGATCACATCATAATATGTGATGGAGCTAGATTTGAACTCTGACTCCAGAGCCTGAGTTTATTTATTTTTTTTAAATTTTCATTTATTTATTATTTTTTTTTAATTGGGGAATTGGGGGAGGGGACCAGCCAAGCAGTTGCTCTTCAGTCCTCGTTGTGGAGGGCACCAGTTGCCATCCGGCCTCCCATCAGCAGCTCATGGCCTCCAAGCTCAAGGTGCTGAGTTCAATCTTTAGTTATGGGCGGGCACAGCCCACCATTGAACAGGCAATCCCATTGTGACGCCAGCCGAGCCATCCCGCTCCCCGCTGGCAGCCCAGCGACAGCTCAGCCAGGGCACAGTGTTCACTGGGCCCATGGGGTAACCAAACCAGCGGCCCTGCCGCTCAGAGCACGCCTTCCAAGCCAACCTTTAACCAAATGAGCCACTCAGCCGGCCCCAGAGCCTGTGTTTAAAGAGCCTGAGCTGAAATATCATGTCTGGCTGGGAGAGAGGTGATAAAGGAGACAGCAAGACCCAGTTCATGCCGTGCCTTAGGGAATATGGGGCAGCCGAAAAAGTTTGCATACCCTCATAGTAAATTCCTGTGAAAAGGGCTCTTGGGAAGTTACAAGTTTTGTTACCACAATGTTTGTATATTACTTTTGCAATTCACATTGCTTCTTCTGTAAGACATTTTTTTTCATGCCCTGAGAAGGCAGAAAGCCTAAGGAGCACATTTCATTTAGAATAGCTAAATTCTTGAGAATGTATCTATTCATTCTTTACCAGGAAATCAAATTAGTATTGCTTTTCCAAATTTACAATCATTCTTGGAATTTGCATTTTAGGTTCCTCGTTTTAAGTTTCCAGTCACACAGTACCCAATTTCTTTGGAAATTCACAGTGAGGATGGACATCTGCCGGTGGAAACTCCGTATCTGATTACTGTGATGGAAGTGAATAGAAGGGAAAACTGGGAACTAAGTAGGGTTTGCTTTCTTCTATAATTATTTTATCTTATAAGTAATGTTGTTATTATTTAGATGAGTAGTTTACAAAAACTGTTAGAGATACATAGCCAGGAGTTCCTTGGAAAATAATTTGAATCAGTTGACACGTTGCTGTTCATTTTGCTTCTATTGTCTCCCACGTATTTCATCACTTCCAGTGACCTGGATTTTATGGCATAAAAGCATTTTTGAAGAATTTGAACTGTAAAATGTTGTAGTCATTTTGTAGATTAGCAGCAAAAATGATTGAATTTATGCGACATGTTAGTTTAGTATCACCTTTCACTGCTTATGCAGCATTACAGAGAGGTGATAAAAGGAACTGCCAGCGCTGGCCGAGTGGCGTGGTGGTTGGGATCTGGCTTGGGACGCCAGCGGCCCAGGGTTTGGATCCGACACGTGAGGGCCAGTGACACTGCCCTCTTAAGAAATATAAATAAATAAATAAATAAATAAATAAATAAATAAATAAATAAATAAATAAGTGGAACTGCCAGATAATCTATAGGATCTGTCTTCTTAAAGATTTTATGGTAAAATAATTGAGAAGATGCAGAAATATTTTTAAATAAGAAAAATGAAATTTACCACCATTCAATTTTACTTCAAATATATAATCTTTTATTGCACGTTTTGTGTTTGTGTATATATGAATACTTTAAGGTGATAGACAGATTGATAGATATAATTAAACAACATTTTGATCAGCCATTAATGTTATCAACTATACAGATGTTTGATATTCAGTTAGTCTTAGTCTGCCTAACACATACATTTTTGGAATGAAAAATCCAGTAAAAAAACTACTAAACATTTTGCCTTAACTAACATCCCCATTTTCTGTGGTAAACTGGAGCCTGTTGTTACTAACTTTTGAGCACTGATTTTTACATATTCAAGCATTTTGCCCACTAGTTGTTAAAATGTTGGTAGCTTGAAATTAGCCACAGTGAGAATATTTACACCATGGGAATTGGCAAATGTTGCAATCAGAGGTTTTTTTCCCTTTAGATCCCATGTTCCATTACACCACTGCAATTTCTAACCCCAACACCACACACCTGGTTTTAGAAAGAATTATAGGAAAGGCAAGAGTAACTGATCACTTCTTGGGAGGGGGAAGATTTCAATGATCCTATTGTGAAACTTCCCTGTCACCTTATTTAAAATTACTTACCAACCACTAAGGTGGTCCTGAAGTTATCTCATTGCCAAAAACACAAAGTATGTACAGGTCAGCACTGGTCATGAACATGGAGCTGGAAGGAAAGGTCAGCCTGAATTAAGATGCTCTGAGGTGTTTCCTTCTTGAGAACACCTCTGAGCAGATGCAATGAGAGATACAAGACCTAATTGCCCCTAAATATATCTTCTACAAAGTCAAGCAGGACTAAAAGTATGGGATAACTTAGTGATGTTATGGAGTAGAATCTTTCACGGTATGTTAATATATGTAACATGTTTCATGCAAAATGAGAAAATAGCAGACATGTACTTAAAGTATACTTATGTACTTTTAGGACACACTGTACCAGAAAATGTAAAAAAATTGAAAGATTACTTAGAACCCATTCTTCGTGCTCCAGTGTATAATCCTTTGGGCCTCAACTTAAGTATAAGGGTAAGTTGGCAGCATTTTTGTTTTTCCTGTTTTGAGTTAAGATCAAAAGTGCATGTCTAAACTAAAGTTGGTTTTAGTTTTAAAGTATAGGTGTCCATGAATGGTGGAAACAGCATCTTTAAAGTATATGGAAACTGTTTATGATTCCTCCATATCCCTTGATGCTATTACTTCCAAAGGTATCTGACAGTTGAAGTGAACATTAACTTACTGTTTTTTGACCTACTAAGGTGAAACAGAAAGGGCGTTTCTAAAAGTGAGGGGGAAATGGGCTCGGTATTCTTCACCTGTATGCACTCTGAAACATCTTCTGCTGTCCCTGAGAACACATGAGGTGGATATAATCTGGGTAATTGTTGAGAAAGCCAATAAAAGTTAGGGGACATATCAAAATCATGAATATGAGGATTAGCCCAAAGTCGGCATCAAGGCCATATTAGGTTTTATAATGCTGTTTCTTCATTCTAAACATAAAGTGCAGCATCAGCTATCAAATCCTCCTGTTTCCAACTTTTGTCCTTCTCCCTCCATTTTTATTTTGAAAAATAAAGTATATGCCCAAGAGCCTTCAGATTGGAATTTTTTTCATGCATTATCTGTAGAGCAAGTGGTCACATTTTTACTTAAGGGAGCTTACGTGTCGACACTGCTAATGACTGGGTATGCTTTTTCCACAGGGCTCTGAGCTTTTTCATTTCAGAGTGTCCGTTGTTCCAGGGGTCACCTTTTGTAACTTAGTTGAAGAATTTCAGGTACAGTGACTACAGGTATCAAATGGGGTGATGGCTGGGGAGATAACGTGACCAGTGACAGTCCAAGAGACACGGAAGATTAAAAATTGGCAGAATTGGTGTGATGGACAAGGCTTGGAGACAGGGCATCCTGGAGAATGGTGGTGACATCAGAAATGATGCAATTAGAGTGAATGACAGGTGGCAGGGCCGACCAATGCTGGGGGAATTTTAATAAGTGCCTGTATTTTTTGTTGTTCGCTTTCCACCCCCCACATTTAGCTTGGGTTTTTGTCTTGTGATGCCCTCCCTCTCACCCTGACCTTCCCACAGAGACATATATGTAACATTTTAGTTTACAGTGCTAGCCTCTCTTTGATTATTTGCATTATAATAGAAGAGTCTTAAATACTCCCTAAGCTCTCAAAATGCACAAAAATTTGGAACCAAAACCAGTCTCCCCAAATCACCCCATGATGTGCAGTGACACATTTTTGCTTATTCACATAATGACATCTGCTCCCACTGAAAGGCGGGAAGGGATAAGGATTTGATTAAATTGATTGATGACTCATTCATTGTCAACTATTGGTACCACATTATCAAAAACAAAATCAATCCTACCCCTCTTTTCTTTGTTTTATCCTGGCCCTGCCCCAAAGCCAGCCCCAGTGATGGACCTGCACGATGACGATACTGGGCGGCCATGGCAGCCGTGCAGACACTTAAGCCCATGAGAGAAAATCCATCTCACTAGATAGAGGAATCAGGAAAACAGGCACCTGACATATGGAGAGCGTGAGAGGAAATCCCCATTACTTTTCTCTCTTTTCTTACCTCTTTGTCCCACAAGCAGCCTCAGTTTCAGGGAATAGCACAACAGTACAGGGAGGTAAAATTCTCCTGCATTCTCAGCTTTCATCTCACGGGACTAGGGAAAAGGATGTCTGGGAGTAGACAGTGTGGCGAATACCCCCAAGAGAAGAGAACTGGCAGAGGAGATTCCTAATTCTGTATATGAACTAACACAAGTACCGAGCAGCACACGAGCAGAACACACTTAAAGAAGCACAGCAAACAAATAAAACTATACTATGAACACCACGTAAGTTCCAGAATAACCCAAGTGGCACGGGAACTAGGAAGGCACAACAGCTTTGCAAAGGCTTTGAACACTCGGCTGACATTGGAGCCACCACCCACAGAGAATGAAGCCTAACTTGTGATCTCAACTCAACCAGTGTGATCAACTGCTCCAATAAACAAAACAAATCAGCAGTTTCCAGAGAATTTTTAACAGAAACCAGAGTCTCACGCTATAATATCTTAAGTGTCCAGGATACAATCCAAAATTACTCAATATACCAAGAACTAAGAAAATATAATCAATGCTGAAGAGAAAAGATAATGAGCAAATGACAACCCATGAAATTATCAGGCAGAGATTTTAAACCAGCTATTATAACCATGTGCCATTTTTAAATGAATGGAAAGGGAGGCAATGTCAGCATAGAAATAGAAGCTATATTTCAAAAGGAACTAAATGGATAAGAATTGATAGCATATAGGGACTGTTTCTAAGAAAACAGGTACCTCCTTGGGTCACTGGAATGATGGCAGTACATTTACCTTGAGCTTTACCCTAAAACAATTGATGAGTCCTTTTTCTTGTCCTCAGCATTTTCCCACACACCCCCACTATCCTATCTCCATTCATCTTAGCTTCCGTCTACCTCAAAAGATGCTCTTGCTTCCTATATCACAGAGAAAACATAAGCCATGTAACATAATGACACCCCACCTTGCCTGAGCTCTCAGAGCAAAACACACTGCGTGCCTCTCTGTCAATAATCTTATCTCTCCTCTAGGAACTTGTTTTACTAATTATCCGTTCAGGCAGAGGAACAATTTTGAACAGACAGAAATTTCCCTATGTCCGCACTTATATAGACTGTTTTCTAAAGAGAGGATCGCTTGAAAGAGCACAGGCTTATTCCCTCTGCCTGGAATGTCTCTCTTCTCTTCTGTGAACTCACTCATTTTTCAAGATCCAGCTCAGGAAGCCCTTTCCATACCTACCTGAGGCCAGCAGATGTTCCCTCACTGTGTTCCCACAGCTCTTGGCCCCTTCCTCCAGCACTGAAATGCAACGTTTTCCTGCCATTGACATATTCTATCTGCTTATCTCTGCCATGAGAGACGGAGGCTAAAGGCATCAGATGATAAACACAGTTTCTTTCCCCTATCTACTGTGTTACTTACCAAATTGTCAAGAGACTGTCTCCAAGCTGTGTGAATGCTGAATATCTATATAAGTCTGGGCAGAATTTTGCTAAATGATGAATAGTGTCTGCACAATGTGGGAATCATGTAAAGTTCAATGTTTTGAATTGCTAGATTCGGAAAGCTTAAAGACTGCTTTTTCTGTTGCAGATTTACGTTGACGAAGTGCCATTGCCATTTCCAGGACACACACTTATTGCTGTCGCAGCCGCTGTAGTGCTAGGAGGATTAATTTTTATAACATTTCTGCTTCAAATACATAACATCCACCCATTGGATAAGTGCCGAAGATTGGTTAGAGGAAACAAAGTAAACTTATCAAATGTCAGTGACAGTCAGCTGGCTTATGAATGAAAATCTAATTAGTGAACATATGATTATCATAATTTTTTCTTTATTTTCTGGTTTCATTAGACAATTTTTAGGATAATGTATTTAAGTCTTACTATAAAAACTAGATAAAATACTACAGAATTACCACTATAACTCAAATTGCTTTGTCAATATGTTTACCATTTCCGTCTCTTATTTTAAATATGCAGAATATTTCTTTTATAGAGGATTTTCCCTAAGATTTTTTAGAAAAATAGAAAACGACGACTGTGTCTGTGTGAACTGAGTTTTCTGTGTTTTTCAGCTTTTGTTGACTGGAGCCCATTCTGTGGGACCAAGCCTTTCTCTATCCAGTAGGAATATGAGTAGAATGCAGCCCTGCCTGGGTAAGACAGGTGGGGAAGGAGGCTAATCTGTACATTCAGAGCCTCACGGGAGTTAAAAATTAAGCCATCTGGTTTTCTCAAAGCAACTTCAAAACTAGATTGTGGTCCCCAAAGACAGGGAAATGTGACTTCCATCCTGGAGGTGTTGGAAGAACATGGCGACTGGGCAAGGCATTGGTTTATAAGCCTCCATGCAGCACATAGAATTCCAAAAGATGTGCTCCTCTGTGTGCTGTCCCCAAACACCTGTCCCCAGGTGGTCAGGAGATGGCCAAGCCATTCAGAGATCAGAGAGTCAGTCTCCTGGACAAGCTCAGGAGGAGACATGCTGCTTTGACACCATAAGAAGAGGCCAGGAACCTGGTCCAGAAGAGCCCAGTTCTGAGAGCTGTAAAGTGAGGCCGGGCTGTATATCATGGAAGTTGTTTTGAGAGGGCTGGGGTCAAGGTGGACACAAGAATCAGACTCGGGAGCCACGCATCTCAGGTTTGCCACCCCTTCCTAGTTGTGTATGACCTGAGCAAGGTACTAAACTTCTTTGTGCCTGAGTTTTTCCACCTGTAAAATGGGGATAATAACACCTGCCTCATAGGGTTATTGTGAGGATCAAAATGAATGAATATACGTAAAGTACTTAGAACAGTGCCCAACTCTGCGACTATCATAAATATCAGCTGTTCTAGTTGTCGTTAGGTTGCCAGTAATAGAAGGTGATTCTAATTATAATAAAAAGGGAAATTTATTGGAAGGATAGTACAGAAAGTCAGATCATCAAAGCAAAATCTGGGCAATCAGTTCTTGTCATGGCAGAAATGTGACCTAGGAAACAGAAGCTTGTCAAGTCTTCAGAGCATAATTTGGGCCAGGGATCTAGAGATAAAACATGTCACAGTGGTTAAAAGTGTAATCTCTAGAGTTTAACAGGCCATTTTTTTCTTTTAATAAACTTTTTAAAATTTTAGAATAATTTTAGATTTACAGAAAAGTTTTGAAGATAGTACAGAGGGTCCCTATATAAGCTCCGCTCCGCTGCCCCTGATATTAACATCCTACAGCCTGATTTTTCTCTAGCTCTATCACTTACTAGCTGTGGCCTTGGGAATGGTATTTAACCTGAGGTTCTATCCTGTGGTCCATTACATGTCACTCTTTGGCCAGTCAGCCTTTTGGCATGTGGGCTTGGGCCATGCACAAATCTGTCTTCCTGTACATGCCAAGATAATCCAGCCACAAATTCATTCACCCATTTCCGCTTCTCCCTGCCAAAAAAAGATGATCCAAAGTTATGTATAATTATGGGATTCAGAGGTAATGTCCTAGAGCCACTGTTCTTGGAGTCTAAAAATCTGTAGGTGCTATTACTTTCTTTTAGTTTCTTCTCAAAAGGGGAAAACGTGGTGATAATTATTATACTTCATCAGAAAAAAAAAAAGAAGTGTGAATAGAGTTTGTGACCCTTGTTTCCGTAACTAATACCAAGGGTGATGTTAGATTTCTCTCTCCGTCCCGCATTCCATGTGCTGCCTTGCCTTTGAACGGCACCTCAGCTGGTTAGGATCCTTTGCCCAGGAAAAGGACCATCTTCATTCCTGAAGTGTCCGAGCCTTTGGTAAACCTGTCTTTGGAAACCGGTTATCTATCACTGCATACGTTATTTCCCATTGATCTTCATCCGTGGGTATGGCCCAGAACCCACCAAATTACTCTTGGTCCTCATTATACTATAGCATCTTTATTTTCCCCAAAATAAAGATCTTCCTTCCTTCCTTCCTTCCTTCCTTCCTTCCTTCCTTCCTTCCTTCCTTCCTTCCTTTCTTGGTTACCCCATTCCTTGTGTTGGTACATAAAGTAGCAGAGATGAAGAATTACTTTAGCAACCTATAAGGCATTCAGAGCAAATGGTCAGGCATGCTTTCTGTATAATAAAGATAATGTCTCTTTCTGGAGCAAAAGGCAGCATGCTTGGGGCTTGTTGTAAAAGATTGGAGTTCCCTCAGCTCTGAGTTCCTTTCAGGGAACACAGCCCACCATCTGTGCACCTGTCACCTGGCCCTCTTTGTATTAACCTGGGGCTCAGGTGCAGAATGGGGTGCAGCAATGCTGTTACTCAGGCTACTACTGTTGCCGAAAGTAATAAACAGTCCTCTGTTTTGTCCCAGGAGTCGGTGTCCTCAGCCAGCATCCATGAAAACACCTTGTTAGTTTGCAAGGAGGGTAAAATCTCAGACTCTGCACAGTTTTTTAAAAATAAGACAAATTTGTTGACAAGTCTTCTGGGTCATGAGAGAATAGCCACGTTTGTACCGCAACCTGAACTGGGCTAAGACCCCCTCAGAGCTGTCTGCTTTTCAGCCAACACGCATTCGAGCAGAATATATTAAGTGGTCTGAGGGATGGAATGCCTCCCCTAGTGGCCTACCAGGGATTCTTCCTTGTCCTTAGTGGGAGAGAATGCAAGGTGCTCTGGCCTGGCCTGGCCTTTGAAGGGGAGAACCCCATGGGTTCCACGATACTGAACCCAAAAGTTGCTACGGTGTATTCTCGCTGAGTTTGACCTTCTACTCCATCACCATGTATCTTACCAAGACAGCTCAGGAAGTTGCTTCTTTGTGCTCTTCAGGCCCTTGCAACATAATGTTCTATAGCATAGTGAGGTGGTCAGCTCACTCCCCACTACACAGGCCAAAGCCAGAAGTGACAGAAAGTAAAAGTATACTGCTGCCTGGCTAGGGCAAGGCCTGTGGCTGAAATGGAGCAATATGCCACAGCCTTCAAGGCTTGTCTGTACCGCGATGGCAGTGCCTACTCTGCAATTAGCACAGTGACCATCCCGGATGTGGCCATCCGAGACACCTCTTATTTCCAGCGACATTGGGGTTCCGATTCTAACCGCAGCACCCCCCACCCCTCACCCGGTCCTACCACACAGTGTGGCACTAAAGAGCTTGGGCTCCAGAGTAGGGACATCTGGGATAGAATGCCATCTTTGCCACGTCCTAGCTGGGTCATCTTCGGAAAGTTACTTAACTTCCCCGTTTCTCAGTTCCTTTGTCCATCTAATGATAGTTATGTTACTTGCCTCATTGAATTGCTTGGGAATTGAAGGAGTTAATTCATGTAAAGAGCCTGGCACCTAGAAAGTGCTATAGATGAGTTAGCTGTGTAGAGGGAGGTCAGGGAGCATACCATTCAGAGGCTGCCTTTATCAGTCTGCTCCTAGTAATGAGAAGGCGGAGAGAGACTTCTGTGTGTTATCAGTCTTTGAATTCTTCTCTCTCCACTGGAGTCAGCTGCTTCCTGACTTTGTGTCATGCAGATATCAGGCAGGGTTTGTATTAGTCAGTCCAATCCCTTAGAACCCCGGCTAGCAGCCTTAACTTGCATATTGAATACAGCATCAGTATGACAACGAATTAAGACTTGAGAACATGTTATGTCCTTCGATCTTTGGTCACACATCTCAAAACTTCCAGCCCATAAAAATTTCCCCCGAGTTTCGACAAGAAAATGAACACATTTCTACAATTTGCAATTCTATGGTGTAACTCTTTTCTGTTCCGCTTATGCTTAACACCCTCCCATTTACTTGGAGTCAGAATCCACTATTTCGCAGAGTGAAGCAGACTAAAGGGATGTTAAGATTTAGCCCGAAAGGGAGGCACATCAGGAAATGGCAAGGGTTCTACTGAAGGAAGAATTGAGATGATACTTGGCTGACGAACACTTAGTCAGTTTTTTCAACAGCAGCAACCCTGAAATCTCAGCTCTCAGTGGCTTATGACAATAGACCCATGTTTCTTGCTCACTGGTGTGTGCATTGGCTGTGGTGGTTCTTCTCCAGGCAGGTCTGCCCCCTGGAACACAGGCTGAAGGGCAGGCGTCACCCTAGCACAGGACCAGACACGAGAGATGTAACCACACCATCTGAATTGTCTAAAGCAAGGGATGTGCATTGGGTCTGTTCATTTTCCATTTGCCAGATCAAGTCACATGACCAAGCCCAACACCAGTGGGCCAAGAATGTACACTACTCATTGTAAATGTCAAGTTTTAGGATCCCACTCTTACCTGTTTGCTTTGTTATCTACTGCTCCACAATTTAGTGACTAAAGACAACAACCATGTTTTTTGCTCAAGATGGTGTAGTCTGGGCTGAGCTTAGCTGGGGGGTTCTACTGGTCTTGTCGGTGGTCATTCATGCCTTCAGCTGGCAGGTTGGCTGGGGGCAGGACTCAGCTGAGCACCTGATGTCTGAGCTTTCTCTCTCCATGTAGTCTCAGGGCCTCTCCTTTTCTAGTGATCTCTGCTCTGTATGTGGCTTCTCTACCAGCGTAGCAGATCTCTTATATAGCAGCATCAGGCTCCTAAAATGTAAAAGAGGGAGCTGCCACCCTTGCGCCTGATACTGGCACAATGTCATCCGCATTCTGTTGGCTAAAGTAAGTCACCATCCTGGCCCAGATTCAAGAGAAGAGGTCGATGCACAATCATGGATGTTGACAGGTGAGGTTCATCGAAGGCCACCCATGCAATAGCCTCCCAGAAACCACCTCCTCAGCAAGTGAGGTCTCTTTTGTATGCTGGGCTGGACCATCCAAGATGTCTTCCTAACTCCCATGTCTGGCCCCTCAGCTGGGTTGGCTGAACAGCTGGGGGCTGGCCAGGCATCTGTCTCCCCACATGGCCTCTCCACGGAACTAGCTTATGCTAATTCATAGACCCCTGGTATCATGGTAGTTGGACTTCTTACACGGCGGTTGGCCTCCCCCAGAACACAAAAATGGGAGCTGCCAGATTTTAATACTTGGACTTTGAAGTTTCAAAATGTCACTTCTGCTTCATTCTATTGGTCAAGATGGTCCCAAGGCCAGCCCAGGTTCAAAGGGAGGAGAAGGAGACCCCACCTCCTTTGAGTAGCAAGGTGACGTTTCAAAAGAGCCTGTGCATTAGCAGGAATGATTGCAGTCATCTTTGGAAATATAATCTGCCACTTTGATGTTCAGCAAAGAAATCTACTTGGGCTGTGAACTCCATTGGCAGTCTACTTCAGAAATCCACAAAATCAACTCTGAATCAACTTATGGTCATTTCAGCTTTCAGCCACAGGTAATGAAACCTTCATTCAGAAGGGTCACAAAATAGTTCTGACCAAGGCTGTTTTGTCTAGACCCATAATTTTGAAATTTGAGTCAGCATAACAGAAGGAACGAACCATCCAGACCTGAAGCACCAGCGTTCCTCTTTCAGTAGTCAACTCATATCCAGCCCCTCCTCCCCACCCACCCCCATGGCGTGTCACACCCAGTTGGCAGGGGACCCCGCACTAACCCCGCAGCTCTAGGCTGCAGCAACAGGAGTCAGACTTTTCCATTCACTGCCATTTTAGGACTATGCTCCCGGCCACCGCCACCACCACCCCAACTTTCATCTCTGGAGCTCTGATTTAAGTTAAAAGTCCTCAGCAAGAAGCTGGCTAAACGAGTCAAAATCAGATGGTTATCCCTAGATCAACCAGCTATGGCCAGGAACAGAATCACGCAACCTGTCCTAGCCCTGCTGTTCATTGGGACCATCCTCAGAGAAGAAAACAAAATCATTTTTTAGCTTGGCGATGCCTCTAATTGGTGGGGAACATGAAAAGTTGTCCTGAGATGCTTAGGTATAACTATAAACAAACCATGATGCTTTTTCTTCAGGGGCTTACAATGTAATGGGAACCTAAGAAGCACACAAACATCATTTCTTATAAGATGGTTATGTGAAGAATAGTAACAAAGTAAGAAGGAGATATTTTGGGGGCATAGAGGAGGAAATAGCTCAGTGACTTTTTTTAAAATTGGATCTTGAAGGATGATAAGGGTTTTGAGAGGCCAAAAAGGAAGTAGAATCTGGGCAGAAGAAACATCAGTAACAGAGAAATAGAAGAAAAAATTTCAGGAAGTGAAGGAACATTGAGTAGCCTTGTAGAGTACAGGAGAACATGGTAGGATGCGTGCAAAACACTTCAGATTGTGTATGGATTTGAGTCTGTTAAAGACATTGTTTATATTCAGTTTGCATGCCTGAAAGAAGAAAGCAACACAAAAAGTAAATAAGGTTTTCTAACAATGAAAATAGTGTGATTTTTAAAAATCCAGGTTTTTTTGTTCTTCCTGCTGCCCTTTGCTACTATTCTATATGAAAACAACTTTGTGAAGATCCTTCTATACTTTTCTTTCTGTCCATATGTAGTCCTCCCCACCCCACCCCCATTATAAATTAGCTAAATGGTTATTGAAAGAGTGATTCTGGAAGTGAGGATATAAATGATTACACGCTCTGTTCTCAATGATCTGGTACTTTTTCCATGTGAATAAAAAAATTATACTGCAACATCTGTCAGATGGACCCTAAATCTTGAAATTTCCCTTGGGGTCGAAAACCTTGACTTCAATATTTTTAGTAGGACCTGTACCTTTAAACCTCCTAATAAAGTGGCTGCTGTCCTACTCCTAGAAACATGTTCACATTTACCGTCAGACTCAAATCAATTTTAACAAGTACTTATCAGGCACTTGTGCATCCAGCACTGGTTTGGTATCTGTAGGGAAAATCAAAGATAGGCAGCAGTCTCAGCCTGTGAGGAGTTCCTTAAGTTTTATGAATAAACATTGGTTCATTCCATATTCAAAACTATTCTCATGTATTATTTTTTTTAATGTCATTCTAGGTAAAAGATGTAAGCATCACGGAAACAACTTTAAAACCATGGGAAACCTAGACAAATATCTAGTATTAGGAGACATTTCAGTTGTTAGCATAAAGGTAAAATTTTAGACTAGTTAGGGTAACAACAGTAATGCTATAAAGGCCCTTCATTTTAATGACAGCTAACCTTATTCCATTTGTGGCAACCAGTACTGACCAGTACTCTCCTTTCTGAAATGGCAAACATTTCCCCCTCTTCACTCAAGACGCGTCAGTTCCCCTGGTGTGTTCAGGAGGGTCAGCATAGCGGCTGGTGGTCCTCAGGTGAGTCCTTGTACTGCATCGTTTCAGCATCTGTGATGGGGTGACCTCTCCCCTAACCTCGGAAAGGTTAATTACGCTGTCTGTAGACTCTTGGGCATGTTGAAGTAAAGCTTTCTTTTTCCGATGGAAAAGTTCTTTTCTGGCAGAGGAAAGTTGTAACCACAGTCTTTGTGCCTCAGACTCGTAATTTGACCTTGCTTGAACCATTGTTGCGTTCCTAAAATAAACCCTACCCGATCGGGATGCTTTATTTTTCTAATACCCTCTTGAGTCTGTCTAGCTAATCTTTTATTCTGGACTTTTACGACTGTCAATGGACGTGAAATGAGCCTGTAATTTTCTTTTCTGGTACTGTCTGCATCTGGTTTGGGCATAAAAGTAGTTCAATCATAAAATGAGTTCGGCAGCTTTCCTCTTCTCTTTTATGGAAGCGTTGTTCACTGAAGGTATGGATTTTCTGTTCCGTAAAGGTTTTATTAACTCACTAGTAAAACTATCAGTGGTAGGCCTCACTTGGTTTCACTCTTCTTTCTACTTTATATAACCTCCTGGATTTATTTATTTTTAATTTTGCTGAGTACTGATATTTCAGCCCCATTTTCTACCCCAAAGCCTTCTAAGAATATTTCTTCTCTTGGTCTTCCAGTTTACTATGTTCTTCTAAGCTATCCATTTGACCATTTTTTCCCATATACTGAATTTCTTGGTTTGATATTATTCACTTATTTGAGAAATATTTATTAAGTGTCAGGCACTGTTCTGGGCACTCACTAATCTGAATAAATCTTTATAAGAGATGAGCAGATTTTCTCCCTCCTCCAATAGGCCTTTGTTCCTCAGTGATGGAAGTGCCATTTTGTTCCTCAGTTGAGCCTCCGTTTTACATTAGGGCAGACATGTTTATTTGTGGTACTTCTCTCTTTTTATTCTATACTAAAGATACCTCTTGTTTGTTCTAATACTATAATACATATTTCAGCTTGGAGGTGCTCATTTTCTTTCATTTTAGAGTTTAGAAATAGCATATACATCATGAAGCAACAAAACTTTTGGATCCTAATAGTTCTTTTAATTTGGTAGAGATAATTTCCTCTCTTTTCTAATTTTAGCACGTTAATATCTCTTTATTCACACACATTTGTTCATTTAATAAGTACGTATATAATATTTATTTTTTGTTTGCTTGTTTATTAGTTGGTCTGTTTAGCATGTTCTATGTCCCAGGCCACATGCTCAGTGTTGGGCCTATAAAGATGTGGAGAGCATGTCCTCTTCCCTTCTACAGCCTGGGACCTACTGGGTGGGAAGAACATACAAGTTTAACCAAATACATTCAAGTATGGTGCCATCACAAAGAAGTGATTATCAAGATAATTAACTTAACGGAAAGGAGGATTTAGAACCAATAAAATTAGCAAAGAGTTGGGTAGGGGAACCGGCTTGCTCTATCTATAATTACCAGAGAATGCTGTTGCAAATGAGGTGGATCTTGAATATGAAGATGGAAGGGTAGTGACATATGGGAAGGGTGAGTTATTATTGTCATTGTTTTTGCTTTTTCCCGATGATATTTTTTTCAGATTTCAGTTAAATTTTAAATAATACCTGGGCCTCACCAACTTTACTAGAAATAAAGTGACTCACAGGCTTATAAACCCCCCACCCCCAACCCCTATTCATGGGGATGCTGACCATCATCAAGGCCCTCTTGGTCATTCTTTATCACAATATGTCCCTGCCCCACCCACTTTATACAGAAGAAAAGGGTAGTGCTTGAAATCTGATTTATTTACTTTTTACCATTTTCTTCAAACAGGTGCTATTAAGATTGTAAACCCTTTTTATGCTGTGTTCTTTGTTAAAACTGGTGAGGTTGGGCCAGCCGAGTGGCGCATTGGTTAAGCGCTGGTTTTGGGATGCCAGCGGCCCCGGTTCGGATCCCACATGAGGGCCAGTGACACTGCCCTCTACAGCTAACAACAGCTCCACCTGGAGCTGGGCCGTGCGAGCCCCGGTGATGGTGTGGGCTGCAGCCCCTGCTGCAGTGGGCTGCCGTAGGCTGCAGTGAGTGGCCCGCAGCCAGCGTGAGCGGCTGGCAGCCAAGCGTGAGCTGCCAATAGCCGCGATGAGCGACATCCAGAGGCCAGCGACCGATCTGCCTCATCCGGGAAGAGCGCAATGACGATACCAACAGTGAAGCAACATCCTCCGCAACTAAACTGAAGAACAAGAAGACGGCAACTTGTCTGTTCCCCTTCTCCGATTCCCCAATAAAAATCTTTAAAAAAAAAAAAAAAAAACTGGTGAGGTTACCTGGATGATTGGTATACTAAGAGAAAGCATCAATGATAATACAGGTAAAAATGATTTGTGTTACTTCTCTTACAAGTAGATTATAGTTTAAATGTTAATAATACATGTATGGAGACTTATTTGTGAATTAAAATATTTTGAACCAAATTTTGAAGTTGATAAAAAGGTTAGTAATTGGTGTTAATCACTTTACAATGATAAACTTAAAAAAATTCAAACTAAATACTTTCATGAGTATATCTACTACTTGAGTATATCTACTAAAAAAGTGTCATATAACCAAATATTTGAATTTGATCATCTCAAATGTTTTTAATCCCACATCTCTGTATGGACCAATAAAGAGACGAATTTCAAATAAAAATGTGTATTAAGAGGAGTAAAATTAAATTATTTTTCAAATGCTAAAGGAAATGGAGATAATTTTAAAATTTCATGTGGGGGAGGGAATAAAAAAAGTTCACGTAGTTATGGGGTAACTGGTTAGCTCAGTTGGTTAGAGTATGGTGCTGATAACACCAAGGTTGCCGGTTCGATCCTCGCATGGGCCACTGTGAGCTGCGCCCTCCCTGAAAGAGTCAACTATGCCACTGTAGCATGAAAGTAAGGTGTAACCCATGACCACGGCTGTTTCCCAATAAAATAAAATAAAGTTCCTGTAGCTGTAAAGGAGCAACTGAGAACAGAAAACTTTGAATGTAAGATGTTTAACTTGTCAGGAATTTATCATATTGAGACAATGTGGCAAAGAAGAATAATATGGAATTTGTCATTTGAGGGAATAATCTTTTGGAGTTACTCAAGTTTTGAGATGTACAGGACGTTAACGTTAAAATCTAATGAGAATTGGCAAAGATTGAAAACATAACAATACCTAGTGTTCATGAGAACATCTATTTGAATGTAAGTTGGTTGAACCTTATAGAAAGGTAGCTCGGTAATATATTTCAAAAGCTTTGCATATATTCATTCGGTTTGTCCAAGTGGCTCCACCTCAATGAATTTATCCTAATGAAACAACCTTAACTAAACATAAAAATTAGGGATAAGAAGGGCTGATAGTCAAAAATTTAAACAACCACTATGGCTTAGGATCAACTAATCAGCATGAACCTAACTAACCATTTTTTATACCAACACATATGAGCCAAATGTCAGCCTGTATATGAGGGTGTTCCCTGCAGGAGTGTTATAATAGCAACCATAATTAGAAACCAAATGTACAGCAGTAGGAAATTGGTTAAATTAGTTTGGGTACATCCACATGGTAGAATACAATAAATCCAGGTTTTTAAGGAAAAAAATGACATAATAAACTTGTCTTAATGCAAAGTTAAGGAAAAAATAATTATAAAGTACTATACACCATATGATCCAAATATACAATACAATACAACTTTTATTTAAAACATATTGTACAAACTAAGAAAAGAGACTGCAAAATTACCAGCAATTACATGTTAGGTAAGAGCATAATAGCTGTTTTCAATTTTTTATGTCTTGTAAAGTTTTACAACAAACTTGTTTCATTTTTTAAAAGACAAATGTATTTAACAATATTATGACAAGAGATATTTTTCATGTTTTGTTTTTTTCTCTAGGGAATCAGACTTTATTTGGCAACAATGGTGGTGAAAGAAATTGTGGTGATTCCTGATTACAGTGTTTTCTTATTACTGAAATTAGAGGTAAGCAGAAAGCTCTGGAACCTGCCACAATGCTTTAAAAAGTGCCAGTTGCATAGATTTTCCACCAAAGGCTTGATTCTAATACAACTGTAGATGTAAAAATGTCAATAAATAGCTGGTTTATTTCAGCAAATGTCAGCATTGGATTCAAAAGACTCTTTGACAGGATGACGTGGTCTTAAATATATTGATCTGGGGTCATTTCAGGACTTTAAGACCATCCCAGCTGGTAAAGGTGAGCATGACACCTGTCCCCTATCCTTCACACCTACCCCAACTTCGTCCTAGATACACAATGAAATTCAGTTGATCTTAGATTAATTCTAGCAGTTGTAATTCCTTCTGAAAGGACATTTTTTTCTTATTCTCTTGAATTTTCAATATATTTTCATATAAAAGTGCTAGTATTATTTCCATACATAGGTGACTTTTTAACAACAGCTTTATTGAAATGTAATTTATATGCCATAAAATTGACCTGTTTAAAGCATAGAGTTCAATTATTTTTAGCATATTTAGTGAGGTAGACAACCATCACTGCGATCTAATTTTAAAATATATCATCACCTCAAAAAGAAACCTCTTGCCCATTCTGGACTTCCAGCCCTTAGCAACCAATCTACTTTCTGTCTCTGTAGAGTTGCTATTTCTGGGCATTTCATATAAATTGAGTCACACAGGATGTAATGTTTTGAGATGTGCTTCTTTCACTTAGCAACGTTTTTTAGTTCATCCCTGTTGCATCATGAATCAGCACTTCATTTCCTTTTTGTAGTATTCTGTTACATAGATGTACCACATTTTGTTGATTCACTCATCAATGAATGGAATTTGGATTGTTTTGATCTTTAGACTATTATGTGTAATGCCGCTATAAATATTCACACCCAATTCTTTTCACGGTTATCTGCTTTCATTTCTTTTGGGTAGGATACCTAGAAGTGAGACTGCTGAGTCACTTAGTAGTAACTCTAGGTTTAACATTTTGAGGATCTGCTGACTTGTTTTTCAAAGTGGTTGCACTGTTTTACAGTCTCACCAGCAATGCAGAGGGTCCAGTTACCTCACATCCTTGTCAACACTTTATATTACCGGCCGTCTTTAGTATAGACCTTCCAGTGGGTGTGATCTGGTATCTCAGTGTTATTTGCATTTGCATTTGCCTAATGACTGTGAGGTTCAGTCTTTTCGTGAGCTTTTTGGCCACTTAGATAATCTTCTCTGGGAAAATGTCTATTTGTTAAAAGACTATTCTTTCATGTAATTGACTTTTTAATAGTAAAGTTTATTATATATTTCTCTATTATTAAACAATATAAACTTGTGGAAAACTTAAACACTACAGAAGGGAATGTAGAAGAGAAAAAAATCCATATTGCTACTACCTAAAGACAATTACTTTTAATTGTTAAAATACACAGTATGTGCATATATATGTATATATATTTAACTTGATTGGTATGGTATTATGCTACACA
Organism: Aselliscus stoliczkanus; assembly: GCA_033961575.1. NCBI lineage: Eukaryota > Metazoa > Chordata > Mammalia > Chiroptera > Hipposideridae > Aselliscus > Aselliscus stoliczkanus. Next base: position 150,868,526 of record CM066732.1, on the reverse strand, counting down.
TTTTATTCTGTTTCTTCTTATATCACTGAACATTTGGCTTTGTGTACATCAAGTCTGTTGCTTTTCACAAGTGCTTAATAATTCATATTATAAATATACATTTTCCACATTTACCCTAATGGTAAAACCTGGATCACCTCCAATTTCCCCAACCATAACAGCACCCCCCAAGCATCTCAGTACATATCACCTTCAGAGCAAGAGTAGAAGTTTCCCTAATATATACACCAAGCAGTTGGAGTTGCTGGGCAAAGAGAATTCACATTCTTCATTTCCTTAAGTGTCTCCAAATGATTGTTGTAGAGTGTCCTTACCAGTTTCTACTGTCATCAAAACTGCATGAGTTCCCATGTACCCCATCTTCTCCAACACTTAGTAGCATGCATCTCTTTTTTAATTTTTTTGTCGTTCTGGTGAGGGTAACATGGTGTCTATAGTTTTAAAATGTATCTCCCTGATTACTAGTAAATTAGAGCCCTCTTCATATACTTGTTAGCGATTCAGGCTTCCCTTTCTGTTTATTGTCCCCTGCCCATTATTCTGTTGAGTATCATTATTTCTTAGTGATTTGCTTGAGCCTCTTAAATATTGAATTGTTTTCACTGCTTTGATCATAATCGACGTAAGATGTATATTTTACATCATAACCAAAACATATACTTTATATATTCATATATAAAAATTAAACTTGAACATATTAATTATAGTATGTAGTGATTATATCAATAATATTTAATTATATATTAAATGTATAGTACACCTATATAATTAAATATATAATTAATTATATGTTAATATGTATTTATATATTATATATGCATATTTAAAGGTATGTTTCCAACCAATATACACTGGATGTATATATGTTTATTTTTTATTTTAATTTACATTAGATAAACAAAAGGCTGATGAGTATATTCCCTGAGTACTTGTTATGCACTATTCCATTCTACATATTTTTAAATGTTAATTGCAATCCAATAAATTGAATTTATCACCCAACAATGGTCTATAAATCATAGTCTAAAATCAATTATCCTTGATGTAATCTCTGATCAGTTATAGATTTGCAAGCAGCTCCCCGTCTGTCATGTCTCTGTTAATTTTGCCAATAGGTACATGGTTTATTAGAAATCTTTAGTTTTGATATACTAAAATTCATCCATTATTTGCATCTTGGTTAGGGAATTTCCCTCCACTTCTATTACATATAGGTATTCTCCTACATTTTCTTCAATTCAATTCAAAACTTTACCTTTTGAATTTAGGACTTCAGATTGAGACTCACCATTTTAATTTAATATAAGGTAGAGATTCAACTCTATTTTCTTTATTTTTCTCCATGGAGTGAACTAATTAGCCCAATACCATCAATTTTTTTGTTTTGCTCTCCTTCATGGTATCTTATTTATCATTTATCAAATTCCCACAAAATATGGATTTATTTCTGCTTCTTGGTCCATTGGTTGGTTTTGCACAAGCAGTCTATTGCTTGGTCACTTTCTCATGTGCTTTATATCAAAGATAACAATCACACAAGTAAAGAGACTGATTTTTTTCTTTTTTTCAGGCAATAAGGAGAACATCCAAGATCCAAATATCAGAGAGTCTCAGGAGGGTAGTTTTGCCTTAGATTTTTCTAGGGAGGAGTAAACAATTGCAGATGGGGTGATTTATAGTTGGGGATGTTTTTCAAGCAGGAAAAGTCTCAGTCAGTTATGTGAACAGGAAATTTTTTTTTTCTCAGTGGTTAGTTAGTTTCAGGGGACAGTTTTAATCTGAGCAAATCAATCATGAGACCAAGAATGGCAAGTTGGAGGGTCAGGGTATGGCCTTGTCAGTAGGTCCAGGCAAAAGCAGAAAGTTCTGTGTCTGGCCGTGTCAGTGCCCCCTCTTGTTCAAGACAAACATCATCTGTCTTAGAACAATCTTAGGGACTAGAGTCATTTCTGTGGGGCTTTGGTCAAGGCTCAGTGGAATTGTCCACAGAGTCAGCAGTTTCTTACTGGCATTCTCCTGGAAGCAATAGCTGAACCATCTGTTAAACTCTGATGGTGGTCTGAAGAAGCTGAGATAGGGTTCTGGAGACAAGGCATTTAATTACGAGGATACTTATAAGAGAAAGCAGAAACATGATTATTACAAGATGTATTAAAGAGTAAAAGCAAGTTTCCAGGCCAGGGGGAACTTGTCTAGTAGATTCCAGAAAATTGGTGTGGAGAGGTCCTTCGATGATGGAGTCAGGACTGGTGGCAATGCAGTGACTTTCTCAGTTAGCATCTCAAATGTTTTTGATTATGATGTAAAGGTAAGAGAGATTTAGGGGAACAAATATGCAAAAATTGAGGGCCCTGAATATTTGTAGGTGAATGAAGAACAGAGAAGGACATGATAAGGAGGGCAAAAATAAAAAAGAAATGGGAAGGCATGGCTCAAGGAAGTCCTGAAACTAATGAACAACAGAAAAATAAAATAATGATGAGAAGGATATTTTAAAGGAGGGATGTGGAGGGGATGAGATAGGAGAATCCTAGGGCATTATGTTCCAGCGTCATGGGTAGAAACTAACTCTTGTGATGTGACCTGTTTGTTTCAAAACATGTGAGAAAACCGTCTGTCTCATGTCATAATCTGCTTCTGGGTGCTCTCAAAAGAGCCTCAGTTTAAGGTCTCCTGTTGGGGTGAATTTCCCCAAATTCAAAATAAGACCTGTTGTTTTTTAAATTGTGAAACACGAATGCAGACAGGTTTGCAACAGTATAAACGGATAGAAAGATGTATAAGGTTCCTCTCACCTGGGTTCAAGATTGGTCTTTTGGTGGTATCTTTTCTAGAAGACTGGGGCTTTCACCTGAAGATAGGGCTGAGGCGGGATGTCTATGGGAGAGGTAGATCGGAACTATTGGTAAGAAGTATGCTGGTACTGAAGAAGCCCTTGGCAGTGTTTACGAATATCAGATTGGGTCAGATTTGAATCTCCTATGGCCCAGCAAGAGCACAACACCCTCATTGTCCTGACGGCACTTATTTCATAAAGAGGTAATAAATGTTCAGAGGACAGTGAGGATCGAAGGCTCATGAGGGTCAATGGCATGACATTGGACCAAGGCAGGCTGAGCTCCTCAGAACTTGTAGTTCGGATATACGAGCACCGCTGGCCCATTCTATTTTTTGAGAATTGAGGATGGTGAGGACAGCACCGTTTTGTGACAGTGGACATGCTCACTGAGTATCTGAAATAAGCTTAGCAAGGACATGGGCGCGTCCATCACTAGAGAGGAACAAAGGGATCTCCCAATAGGAACAATTCCTGCTAGCTGCCACTTAGGGAAAGCAGTGGCAATGGCCCATTTGCAGGGAAGAGCTTCCAACCACTCTCTTTAGAATGGAGACTGTGGTTAGAACATGTTTGTACCCATGGGACTGGGAATTCAATCAAATCCATTTGCCAGGGGAGGACGGGACCTGAAAGAGCTGGCTGTCATCCTCACTCTTCCTTTGCATTTTTGCCAGGATGATGTTTCTGGCAGATGAGACGTATTGAGGTTCCCTGTTCAAGATGAGGGCTGAAGAGTTCCTGCCCATATTTGTGGAGGACACCTTTCAGATTTCCTCCATCGTAAGTTTAGGCAGGCTGTGGATCATTTTGGCAACTGCTCACTATAAATAAGAGGGAAGTGCCTGAGCCTCTGGGTCTAAAGTGAGGATAAAATACAAAAAACGCCTATGTCTTGTGTTCTTGCGTAAGGATACCTAGAGCATGTCCTTCCCTTTCATGTTTATAAAGGGAATAAAGTAATGGGTTTTCACTTATAGTCCTAGAGAAATAAAGCAGAGCCTCAGTAAACCCATGTGGCATGACAGTTCATGCATATTATTGGTTTGCACATGGGAAGGCAAAAAGATATTGAGAGTTGGAGTGAAGAGGCATATTGATAAAAGCAGAATATAAGTCGATGGCTATGAAGTAAGTGGTGTGTGGGATAGAGGCCAGAATGGCATGGGGCCAGGAACTAGAGGAAGCCTGGGTTTGACTATTCCACTTCTTGTCCATAAGCCTTGCACTGGCCAGTATCCCATGGCAGCAAGCTTCTTTACTAGGAGTATGGGCTAATACAGGGACTGGATATGGGGATGAGGGGGCCTGCAAGCATGGATTAAAAGCCTTGGCAGGCTTCTGCTTTTAAAGGATATTGTGGTGATCTTAGAAGTGACATGGAAGGGTTTATTTCTACTTTGAGAGATCCAGCCTCCCGGATTTGGCCTGCAGGTGGGGTGAGCAAGTCCACAAGGAGTCAGGTATCTTGGTTAATGTAGTTGGTACTTGTCTTAGTCTATTTGGGCTGCTATAACAGAATACCATAGATGGGTGCTTATTTTTCACAGCTCTGGAGGCTGAGAAAGCCAAGATCAAGGTGATGGTATATTTGGTATCTAGTGGGAGCCTGCTTGCTGGCTCATAGATGGCCATCTTTCAGCTGTGTCCTCATGTGGTGGAAGGGATGAGGGAGTTCTCTGGGGTCTCTTTGATAAGGGCACAAATCCCATTCATGAGGGCAGAGCCCTCATGATCTAATCACTTCCCAAGGGCCCCACTCCCAAATCACTTCAGGGGTTAATTTTCAACATATGAATTTTCAGGGGATAGAAACATTCAGTCTATAGCAGGACTTAAGGGGACCAAAGGAATTTTGGTACAAATAAGTGAGATGGTCAATGAAAGTCATTAAAGAGCAAAAGTGCCAGGCTCAGAGTCAAGGGCCTTCAGGGAGAGGCCTTCAGGACAGCAAAGAATACTGAATTTCCAATTGAAGAATAAATATCTTCCCAGAAGGTTTACAGGGTAGTGGAGTTAAGCAGAAAACTAATAAATGTTTTCACTATCTTGATTGTGGTGGTGCTTTACTGGTGTATACATTTGTCAAAACTTAGCAAATTATACACTTTGTATATGTTCATTTTATTACCTTTCAATTATACCTCAATAAAGCTGATAAAAATAAAGAATGAAAATGTGAAAGAAGACATAATCACAAATACTACCAAGTTTTTTGGGTTTTTTTTAGGTAAGAGACTTCATGTTCAACTCAATGGAAAAAGCAAATTTTAAAGCTGGAGGAAATGCGAACTTTCCTAACAAATTCTTAATTACCAAAATAGACCCTTTGCATGGAATGGTCTATGCATTAAGAAAGAAATAGAGGGCTGGCCGAGTGGCTCAGTTAGTTAAGAGCTCACTCAAGAGTGTCAGGGTTGGGCCGGCCTAGTGGCGCGGTGGTTAAGCGCTGGCTTGGGAAGCCAGTGGCCCCAGTTCAGGTCCCACATACGAGGGCCAGTGACACTGCCCTCAAAAAAAAAAAGAGTGTCAGGGTTGCTGGTTGGATTCCCGGCCTGAGGTAAGCAGCTGCTGAGCTGCCAACAGGTGGCAGGATGGCTCAGTGAAAGAAAGAGAGAAAGAGAGAAAGAGAACCTTTGGGTAAACCAATTATCATAAAAGAGAATGGAAAGAATATTAAACAACTACCACTGAGATTTACTTAAGCTATAAGGAATAGATAATGCCAATGTTGTTTAAACATTTGCACACCATAGAAAAAAATGGAAACTGCCCAGTTCCTTTTATACAGCTTATGTAACTTTAAAAATAAAAAGGAACAAATTCACTTTTGAAAATAATTGCAAAAATTCCAAATAAAATATTAGTCAATGCAATCAATCAGTGTAACAAATGAATAACACAACATGGTTTGGTAGTACATTTCAGGAACGCAGGGACCTGGCATCAACAAGGAACAGGATAAGTGGAATCTGACAGGTGTAGCATGCCCTCTCCGAAGTGTTTCTACTGTGTATCACTAGCTCACTGTTGTCTGGTGGGAATACGAGCAGTGTGGCCAGATTTCCCAAGCCCTCAAGGGAAGTCACAAATCCAGACTTTTATATAAAATTTCCAAATTTTTAAACTACGCAGGCAGACTTAATCGGTTTGACCCTCAGATGAGTAGTTTGCAGTCTCTAATCCGAGGATGCAAAGGTTCTCTTGGTAACGGAATAAAGCAGTTAGGCACGCAGACATCAGCGGTGTGTTGACTATTAAATTTTAAGTGACATAGTGGCCCAGTGGTGCATTGGACCATAAACTGTCTTTTTTCCTTCCCCTTCTCCACGTTCAGAAACATACTCAATATCAAACCTTTTCAAAATGCAGCTTGAGGCCAAGCATGTTCACATAGAGTTTATCAAAAGAGCCAACACTCTTTAAGTGTTTTCTCCTATTATCTAACGTTTTAAAACTCAAGAAGTGAATGCCATTATGAATTTTCAGAAGGCTGACTCCCCTTTCAAAAAGAGAAGGTTGAGCTTCCTGGGTCAGGAGCTGTTGAAGGGTATTTGAGGGAGGACCATTCTAGTGAGCAACACCGCCACCTTCTGGCCCAGATAGGAAATGCAACAGAAACAGTAGAGGCGTGGTGCAAAACACTAGAGATTGAAATGCTTTCGAAATTAGTATAAAGTTGGAATTTAAGTACATATACATTTTTGACTAACTGCTTACATAAAAAAATTCTGAGTTCTGAGGATGGACACTGACATTTGAATCACTCTGGCAATCTATACAGGGGGGTCCTCAATGTATCCAGAATGGTTATCTCCAGAGAAATTATGGCTCATATTACAGAGATAACATGCCCAATTTCCATGCAACCTATGTATGTATGTATGTATGTATGTATGTATGTATGTATGTATCTATCTATCTATCTATCTATCTATCTATCTATCTATCTATCTATTTGAAATTTTATTGGGGATCAGCGCAGTGTGTTTTTCCAGGACCATTCAGCTCCAAGTCAAGTAGTTGTTTCCATCTCACTGTGGAGGGCGTTTTTCCAGGATCCATTCCAAATCAAGCAGTTGTCTTTAATCTGGTTGTGGAGGGCACAGCTCCTTGGCCCATGTGGGAATCGCACGGGCAACCTTGGTGTTATAAGTCTGTGCTCTAACCACCTGAGCTAACTGGCTGCCCCCAGCCTTATTTATTTTTGTATGGAAGATACAATGCACATGTAGTCACTCTTTTTGGTAACTCGTCCTGAAAGGAGGGTAAAAAACATTCATGGTTTAAGTAAAAGACCCTGAGGGAAAGTGGAAGAATGAGAAAATATAAAGAATAACTTGGACACTTTACAGTTTTACCTAGAGCAGCACTGATCATGTCATGAAAATTATCTTGTGAATCTTGTAAGCATGTGTTCCACTAGTTGTCAATCTCTATTATAATGAAGACAGCAAGATAAAGTAAAGGATACCCAAGTACTATGCCATGCTTGTAACCCTATGATTTTTTTTCAATTTTATATTGTATTCTTTAGAAATATTTGGAAGGTTTTAGCTTCTACTTATCTAGTATGAGGAGTGTCAGGTCTGAGTGTTTCAAGCAGGGACGGTTTCGGCGGTGAGGTACCCAAACAGAAGATAGCCTCGCAGAGTCTCTGACGTAAGTGCAGCAACACTTTTATTCGGCAAAGGCAGAACAGCAGCAGAACTTAGTTAAACAGCAGCAGCAGAGATAGAACTCAGAGCCAAGGAGCAGCAGCAGAAGCCAGAAACCAACCTGGTAAACAGAACTGGGATTTTTATAACATAATAACAATAGTGTCATGGTGCCCGCACACATGCACACTAAGAGCAACTCACATAAGCTGTTTTCTTGCAGTTCCACCTGGGCCCGGGGAAGTCAGGGCTGCCGGTCTCCAAAGCCTGTAAACATTTCCTGACCCTAGGAGGCCCTGATAGCTGGGCCCCCACAAGGAGAATCCCAATATTAAACATTGGTAGAGAGCAAAATTGTGGTATGGGACCCATATTCTGTTACAGTGTAAATCTGTTGCTAAACTATGGTAGGATGATACAAACATTTTCTTTTTTACTTTTAAAATAAAGCTTTCACATTTCCTCTACACATCATATTAACAATAACGAACTGTGGCTTTATAAAAATTAAGAAACAGTATACTTAACACTCCTGTGTGTATGCTCTGAACAAAAGGCTTTTTTAGAAACATTGTATTTATTATATGAAGAGGGAAAGCTATAAATTCTGTTTTTTTTTTTGAGGGCAGTGTCACTGGCCCTCATATGTGGGACCCGAACCGGGGCCGCTGGCTTCCCAAGCCAGTGCTTAACCACCGTGCCACTTGGCCAGCCCCTATAAATCTTTTTGATGTGGCAGTTTCCATGGTAGAAAGAACACTGAATTTGGGGTCCAGAGCCCCACCATCGCGCTCCACCTTCTCTCTTGCCAGCTATGAGAACCTTGGCTAGGTCCTAACCTTCTCTCTACCTCTTCATCAGTAAAATAAGACACTAAGGACTTCCAAGTTTCTATCCCACTGTAATTACCTAGGTTTGCATTTATTTTCATTCTTAAGCATGCTTCCTAGATATTATTAGGCTAATTGATAAAAACTGTAAAAGAATCAAGTACCAATCATTTTTTTAGCAGAAGACATATGGGATATGAAGTTGTGAAAACTCCTTGCTCCTTTGAATCATCATCTCTCCAGAGAATGTCAGCACAATCATCATAGGAAGAATCCCATGAACTTGACATATCAATTAAATTCCTCTTCAGAAGTTATGATATTTCCAGGGACCCTTTTTTTTTCTTATGTAAAATATCTTCACATTAACAGCACAATCTAAAATTAAATATGAAAATTTTCAAATATTCAAATAGTTGTTGAACATAAATTTCTATCATTCATAGAAAGCTACTAAAAGGATGACAACTTCTGAACACATTTATTCACTATATATTTATTGTGTTTTTCATTAGGTCTATCAGTATTTAATGTTTGTATATTACTATGGCTAGATGTTGGGTTGTTGGAAAAGTCATGATGCATTTTTGCAATGAAAAACATAGAAAAAATTCATCATGACTTTTCCGACAACCCAATAATTTAGACTGCTAAATGACATGTTGATATTGTTTAACAGATCATTTCTAAAATAGTGTTTATAAAAACAGGATTCTATTTAATCATAGCAGTTAATTAATGTGCAGCATTCTATTTCTAGTTAATAAATATTCTATATCATCTTACAATTTGCTAATGTTTAACAATATCCTTTTTCCTAAAAAAAAAAAGAATGATCTTATCTTTTTCATAATAAATAGTCCTAAAGATATCCTTACAGTCAAATTTTTTATATTAAGCTTTCTCTTCCTTAGTTGGCATTAAATGTAATTCAATTATGACTATTTCCCAGAATTCAGCATCACTTGCTTTGGTGACATGATATTATCACTTGAATGCTTTGTTTCAACAATATTCTCAAACTTGAAAAGCATTGTAGTTATATTAAAACCTGGCATTTCATTCCCAGATATTTTATTCCTTTAAGTCATTGGGTTAGGGGAGACTCTGAAAGTCGAATGGTTTCAATATGATCAAAACATTGCTGGTAAGAAATTTAAGTAAATTTGGCTCAAATAAATTAGTGATGTAAATACCAGGCTACTCTAATTTAGTTCCTTTTCTTTCAGATACTTAAAACCCTTATGACTATTATATATTATATATATATAGAGAGAGACTTTTCCTTTTTTTAAAAGATTTTATTGGGGAATTGGGGGAGGGGAACAGCGTTGGGGAATCAGGGAAGGGGAACAGACAAGTTGCTGTCCTTTTGTTCTTCAGTCTAGTTGCGGAGGACGTTGCTTCACTGGCCCATGTTGGTATCATCATTGCGTTCTTCCCTGATGAGGCAGATCGGTCGCCGGCCTCTGGATGTCGCTCACCGCGGCCATCGGCAGCTCACGCTCACTGCCGGCCACTCACTGTAGCCTATGGCAGCCCACTGCAGCAGGGGCTGCAGCCCACACCGTCGCCGGGACTCTCAGCCCAGCTCCAGGTGGATCTGTTGCTAGCTGTAGAGGGCAGTATCACTGGCCCCCACATGTGGGATCTGAACCGGGGCCGCCGGCATCCCAAGCTAGCTCCCAACCAATGTGCCACTCAGCCGGCCCAAGAGAGACTTTTTAAGGCTTTCAGATTAACTAGACAGAAAATAATAAAACAATATTCAAGTTGATTTTTTAATGGCTATTATTCATCTTTGGACATTATCACAAGAATAGTTAGATTTAATTTTGTTTTGCCTCACATGTCCTAATCCCTGGAACCTGTGAATGTGACCTTATGGGGGGAGGGAAATGGCCTTTATAGATGCAATTAGATTACGCATTTGGGGATGGAGAGATTGTTCTGTGTTATCTGACTGAGCCTTAATTGTCATCACAAATGTTCTTGTAAAAGAAAAGCAGGGAGAGATTTGATGGACACACAGAAGAGAAGACACAAAAGAGGAGGAAGACAGGGCGGCCCCTGCAGCCACTAGAACAGGAAAGGCCAGGCAAGGTTCTTTCCCTTGGGGCCCAGGGAGGGAGTGCGACTCTGCTGACATCTTGGTTTGGGACTTCTGGCCTCTGGAACTGACAGAGATGAATTTCTGCTGTTTTTAAGCAACCCAGTTTGTGGTAATTTGTTACTACAGATCTAGGAAATTCATATATTCTCGCAGTTACACTACTTTCTGATGTATTTCTAGAACATCAACTTGCTTTTCAATTTTTTGGTCTTCCATAGTTGCATATATTTATTTGTTCCAAAAATAGAAACTTAAAAGAGCACTGCAGAAGCACTATTATATTGGGTTGTCGGAAAAGTCATGACGTATTTTTTCTGTTTTTTCATTGCAAAAAGGCATCATGACTTTTCCGACAACCCAGTATTTTGGATTCAACAGATGTTTTAATCTGTGATGACGAGTTATCATATTTCCAGGTAGTATCAAATGAGGTTTGAGTTGTGGATTGTTCCATCAGATCACATTAATTATGTAGAACTTTGTAGCTCCTGAGAACTTTGTATCTACTAATGAAAGAAGACACCATATATCATTCTATCATGGCAGGCTAATTTATATGGTGAAGACAATTAAAATTGGTGGGAAAAAACATTTTTGAAAATCTTAATAGTGTTTAAAAAATGATAATACAGTAAGAAATTATAAATCTAAAAGTGAAGAGAAACCAGTTATCCAATAGGAGTGAAAGACAGAATCCCAGGACATTAGGAGGAAGTCTATTGGACAGCATGGACTAGAGGTGGAACAGCCCTCATGGGATTAGACAGCGTTTTCGAATCACCTGAGTTGACAAGAGCATCTCAAATCTTCAAGTTACTTTCAAGTGATTCTGAATTGGTAGTAAACCAGGAACCTGGCAGAGGCAAATGCAACTCTTCTCTGGTTCTTGATCTCAAGTTACTTCTACAAATAAATTTTGTGCCCAAAAAAAATACAGTGCCCAAACTACAACCAAAGAATATCAGGAACACCTCCTTCTCCCCCAAATCAGCCTCTGAGCAAGAGGAAGCAGAAATAACAAGCAGAAACAGACTCACAAAGACTTCAGGCATTGAATTTACCAGGTACATGCTATAAAACAGCTGTGCAAACTAAGTTAAGTAAATAAGAAACAAGTTTGAAGATCTCTCTAGGAAAAGAGAGGATTCGTTAATTGGATCATAGGTTGTTATAACTAAGTCATCCAGTTAAAGAACAAAGAATGTCAACCACATTAGAGAGAAAGAAAAATGGGAAATACAGAAGACATGGTAGACTTAGAAGAGGCAGTAAGAAGATCAAAATATAATACAATCAGATGTTGTCCCCCAAGGGGAAGATTAGAGGGCAGAGGGCAAAACTCAGTCCCTTTCGAGGTTTCTCAATTTTATTTTTCTGTTTTCAATCTCATTTATGTCTTCTCTAATCTTTATTATTTCCTCTTTCTTGCATGCTGTGGGTTTATTTTGTTCTTCTTTTTCTAGGTCTAGAGGTTAGAGGTTGGATGATTGCGGTGGGACTTTACCTCTTTTCCCATGTATGTGTTAAGTGCTATAAACTTCACCTTGGTGCTGCCTTAGCTGTGTCCTACAAATTTTCATGCACAATTAAAAATTGTACTTGAATTTTCATTTAGTTCAATTTTTAAAATTTTCTCTTGGAACTTCCTGTTTACACATGGGTTATTTATAAACATGTCACCTAGTTTCCAAGAGTTGGAGACTCCCCTCTTAAATCTGTCTGTTATTGATTTCTAGTTTGATTTCATTGTGATTGGAGAACATACTCTGTATGACTTCAATTCTTTTCAATTTGTTGAGGTTTGTTTTATGGCCCAGGATATGGTCTATCTTGCTGTATGTTTTGTGGGCAATTTCTTTTGCCACTTCCTCTCTGGGCTCTCTGTGTTTTGTGATGAGAAATTTGCTTTCATGCAAATTGGTTTTCCCCTGTAGTTAATGTGGTGTTTCTCTCTCCCTGCTTTCAAGACATTTTCCTTGTTTTTAGTTTTCAGAAGTTTGACTATAACGTAAACAGTGTGGATTTCTTTAGGTTTATCCTATTTTGATACACTCAGCTTCTTGAATCTGAAGGTTTATGCATTTTGCCATATTGGGGGACTTTTCAACCATTCTTTCTTTTTCAGCCCTGCCTTCTTTCTACCCTCCTTTTGGGTCTCCAATAACATGAATGGTAGATCTTTTGTTGTAGACCCACAGGTCTCAAAGACTTCTTTTTTTCCAGCCTGTTTTTCTCTGCTGTTCAGGTTGGGTAATTTCTACTACAGTAATACCTTGATTTGTGAACATAATTCGTTCCAGAAATAAACTATTCGTATTGCAAGACATCGCTTGTTTACCAAGTTAAAATGTATTAGAAATATTTGCTCCTCTTGCAGAACACTCGCAAACCAGGTCACTCACAATCCAAGGTGTTACTGTATTCTATCTTCAAGTTCACTGATCCTAGATTCTGCTATAGAGTTCCTCCGTTGAGTTTCTTAATTTCAGTTATTGTATTTTCCATTCTAAAAATTTCTATTTGATTCTTCTTTATATCTTTTATTTCTTTGCTGAGACTTTCTATTTTTTTCACTTGTTTCAAGTGTATTCAAGTGTATTGTTAGTTGAAGCATTTTTATGATAATTGTTTTATAATCTTTGTCAGATAATTTCAACATCTCTGTCGTCTCAGAGTCAGCATGTATTTATTGTACCTTTTTCTTTAAATTTGAGCTCTACCCAGTTTTTGAAATCACAGTAATTTTTCAATTGAATCTGGGATACATTGGGTAATATGTTGTGAGACTCTGGATCTTAATTAAACCCTCTTTTTGTCTGGCTTTTTCTGATACCACTCCAGCAGGGGAAAGCAGCACTGCCTCATTACTGTCAGGTGAGGGTAAAAGTCCAGGTTCACACTTGGCCTCCTCTGACATCTAAGCTGGGATGCTCCTCATTACTGCTGGGGGTGGGGGTGGGGATGGGAGTTCCAGCATCTCAGTAAGCCTCCACTGATACCTTCCTGTCTGGGAGGGGTAGGATTACTTGAAATCTGTTCCTCCTCTCCACTCACTGGAACTGCTTTAGTTCAAAATGTTTTCAATTCTTGCATGGTCTGGAAGAGTTAATTTATAAATGGACTCCCTCACTTTGATATCACCACTCTCCAATACTTCCTCCATAATGCTTCCAGTGTGATCTTTTAAAAACACAAACTGAGGGCCGGCCGAGTGGCGCATTGGTTAAGCGCTGGTTTTGGGATGCCAGCGGCCCCGGTTCGGATCCCACATGAGGGCCAGTGACACTGCCCTCTACAGCTAACAACAGCTCCACCTGGAGCTGGGCTGTGCGAGCCCCGGTGATGGTGTGGGCTGCAGCCCCTGCTGCAGTGGGCTGCCATAGGCTACAGTGAGTGGCCCGCAGCCAGCGTGAGCGGCTGGCAGCCAAGCGTGAGCTGCCGATAGCCGCGATGAGCGACATCCAGAGGCCAGCGACCGATCTGCCTCATCCGGGAAGAGCGCAATGACGATACCAACAGTGAAGCAACATCCTCCGCAACTAAACTGAAGAACAAGAAGACAGCAACTTGTCTGTTCCCCTTCCCCGATTCCCCAACGCTGTTCCCCTCCACCAATTCCCCAATAAAATCTTAAAAAAAAAAAAAAAAAAAAAACACAAACTGAGGCATCACATTCTCCTACTTAAAATCCTTTCATGAATCCCTGTATCCTCCAGAATAAAATCCAAAACAATGAAAAGTTTTCAGGGATCGGTCCCCAGGCCACAGAGCAGGACAGGGAAGGGTAAAGCATGGATGTGGCCTGGGAGGGGCAGCCAAATGGAGAATAAACAGCACACTAAACTTCGAGTCAACCTAAGTCCTAGAGCGACTATGAACCAAAATTTTATTTTGCTAAATACCATTAGTTATCTCCCAATATCATGAAAATTTCAGACAGAGTTCATCGGTGTGTGAATTCCAGCATTCCAGGTCTCAATTCAAGTAATATTGTGTTAGACAAAACTCCCTTTTCTTTTTATGGAGAGTACCATTATTTTTTTTTTTTTTTTTTTGAGGGCAGTGTCACTGGCCCTCATATGTGGGACCGAACCGGGGCCGCTGGCTTCCCAAGCTAGCGCTTAACCACCGTGCCACTCAGCCGGCCCCTCTCTATGTTTTTCAAATTCTTCATAGCTCACAAAGGAATTAGAGAATTATACCCATAATCAGAATCTGGTTGGTGTAATACAAATGGTTAAATACATGCCCAACATCTTTTTATCCCATTCATAATAACCATTTCTTAGCATGTAGAATGTTTTTATAATTTTCAGAAAAATAGCAACTCTTCAGCACAATAACTGAAATCTACTCCCATGGACTTTAAACAAATAGATATCCTTGCCATTACGTGTAGTAATATGCTGTACAATAGTGGCCAGAATCCATAAGTAGGGCAGCTTGTACTATGTGCTTTGGATACTGTTAAGTAAATATTTAAAATGTATCTTAAAAATAACATGGTGCTATGTAATAAAATGCTTTAAATGTCATGAAAATGCTAATGTGTAGTCATATTGGCATCTGCATTTATGGAGAGAATTTAATGATTTCTATTATTCTTACATTCATTGCTGCATACTTACGGAATTTGAAAGCTAGAAGTGTGTTAAAGAACATCTTATCAGGATTAGAAAATTGAGGCCTAAAGGAGTTAAGTGTCTTATACTAGATCACCAGTTTAGTGGCTGAACTCTTATTAGGGGTCAACTCTTCTAAGAGTTGATGACATGCCCTTCCCTACAGATACCATTATCTTCACAGTCAAACATGTTGGTCATCTATATGGGTGGTGCATTCAGGAGTTGGGCAGTGCAGAATCCAGCAGCATTGTCCCTGTGCTTTCCAAGGTTTTTAGTTTAAAGCAGGCAACACTATAAAAGGATAAATGCAACATGGACAAAGGTAAGTAACATAGAGTAGGTATAAATATTGCATAATGAATTGGCTCCACTGTGTATCTTACAAGTTTATGTTATGCAGGAAGGGTTCAGGGGAAAAGCTTTATGTTTAGAGCACAGGAGAAATCAGTATCTTATTTAATCCTTACAACAACCTTAGAAGTTATTATTATTCCTATCTTATGAGTGAGGATTCTGAGGCACAGAAAGGTTAAGAAATTTGCAAATGTCACACAGCTACTAAGAGACAGGACCTAGATTCAAAATATAACACCCACATCCTTGACTACTGACAATGTATCTCAACCTTTTGTGTTTGCAACCCCTGTTTTTGAACTCCATTAGGAATTTTCTTAAATGGTATCACCATTTGTGCTTGGTATAGGATAAAGTTGTTATGAACTATTTACACTGGATAGTTTTGTGTCAATTTGGCTAGGGCTAGGCAATAGTATCCAGTTATTCAATCAAACAGTAATCTAGGTGTTGCTGTGAGGGTATTTTGTAGATGCCATTCACATCTTTGACATTAAGTAAAGAAGATTATCCTCGGTAATCTGGGTGGGTCTCATCCATTTAGTGGAAAGACCTTAAGACCAAAACTGAGGTTTCCCTGAGGAAGAAATCCTGACTGTGGACTGTAGTGTCAGCTCCTGTCCAAGGGTTTCCATCCTGCTGCTCACCTGCCCTGTGTATTTCAGACTTGCTTTGCCATACCCCACTATTACATAAACAATTCACAAAATCTCTCTTGTGTAGATGTATCCTACTGGTTGTTTCTCTGCTAGAACCCTGACTGATACAACTCAACTTTTATTTAAGATAATATTAAACAGTTCATGTAAACAGAATCATCAATATTACTTGTTACATATAATTTTAAATCTTTTTTTAAGGAATAAATAATTCCTATTTAATTTCTTTGAAAAGTATATTATAAGGAAACATGATCTTTCCACAAATTATTTCATTTTTGGTTTGGGGATCAAATAAAGTAATAACATGAATACATTTAATGATGTCTTACTGTGTCAAAAGTGGGCAAAATTGTTGCCACATCCTCATGCTTGAAATGATTGCATTTTACTTTTTAGAAAAATTGATTGCTTTTTTTTTACCATTTCTAGTTGAGCTTATAAATAATGAACATCTCAGGCTGCTCTTTGCAAGCACTTCTTTGTATTTGACATGGTAGGGGAGGAAAGACTCAACTTCTGATTTTAAACCCGAAATCCCATATCCTGGGAAACCCCTCAGCCCCACTGGTGCCATCCAGGCCTCTTTCGGAATAGATGGGTATAACTCAAACTATATGACAAGTTTGAATATGAAATTCCTGGTAATGTTAAGTACTGAACACATCATAATGGTAGCCACCAGCCACAATGTGGCTGCTGAGCACTTGAAATACGGCTATGGGAACTGAATTTAAAATTGCACCTATTACTCTTCCTCTGACTTCCTTCCATAGTATAATCCACATCCTGTGACTATCTATATATATTCAATTACAGTTGGTATACAACCTCTGCTTCAGGTATACAGTGCAGTGATCAAACCGAGTAATGTATATGTATGATAATGGGGGGGAGGAGTGGGGTGGCAAATTGGGGGAGGGGGGTTGTCACTTTGAGGGGTAAAATGTATAACTATTGCACTGTATTGTACACCTGAAGCTAATTAAGATAAAAAAAATAATAACTGATAAAAACAAAAAACAAAAATTGTACCTATATCTCAAAAAACATCCTTGATTCATTCTTGGACACATTTTCAGTATGTTTGAAATAATCTGGGTATGTGAATCTACTTTTTCAACAGCAAATTTAATGACATCTCATTACACATCAGGTATTTCCAACGAAAATGTAGCATCCAAATAGAAATTTACACGAAGGGTAAAAAATACATATCACATTTTGAACTTAGTACGAAGGAAAGGAATTAAAATATTTATATTGTCTTGAAGAGGTTGCATTCAACAAAATCATTATTAAATTCCAAAAGTTTCTTCATACTATTTTTTTTAAAAAGTGGCCACCATGAAGTTGAAAATTACATCTATGGGCCCAATGTTATTTCCAGCGGGCCTCAGCGACCTAGAAAGCCTCGCAAATGGAAAAAGCCCCCCAAAGTGGTGGCTGTTTATCTGCAGAAGAGGAATGAGAACGTGATTCCTTTTTGAAGATGAGCCGTGCTTAACATGTAATGTTGAGAATTACTCATGGTGATTATACAGGATCGCATGTTTTTTGTAACATGGGGAGCTAGAAAACAACTGCTCTGAGAAAGGATCAAGAAATGGAGGCGGCAGCTGGACAGTAAGGTGGCCGGTTCGGGACTCGGTCCCCGGCCGGCGAACGCCGAGCGGGACGTCCCGTTTCTGGACTCGCTCCCTGCACCGTGCGCGCCCACGGCGGCGCCCAGGAGGCGGACCCCGACCGAGCACGCGCGGCGCGGAGAGCGAGCAGGCCCGCGCCCACCGCCAGAGGCCGGCTCCACGCCCCTGCCGAAGCCCCAAGCGACGCTGATGACGCACACAGCGCGCGACGGACGCACACAGCGCCCGGCCCTCGTCCGACAGTGCGCGCCGGGAGCGAGGGGGAGTCCCGGGCCGTCACCGGTGCGACCAGCGTTCCGCCTCCTTCGCACCCGGCGCTCCCGCCACCTTGGCAACAAGGCGCCCGCCTACCGCCTCCGTCCCAGGCTTTCGACGCCTTTGAGACTCCCCGCCTCCCTCCTGTCTCTTTAAATGGTGGGACCAGCGGGCCGCCCCTGCAGCTGCTGCCTGGGTGGCCCCGCGCGCCGCTATTGAGGGGCGAACCAAGATGGCGGCGGCTTTGGCTCCGTGAGGAAGACGGAAGAGGCGGCGGCGGCGGCCCAGGAAAGGGATTGCCGGGAGCCACGAGCGCTCGGCGCCTGGGGGCCCGGGGACTCTCCCGCGTCGTGGCAGCAGCTGCAGCAGCAGCAGGCGCCCGCCCGCGTCGGACATTGGGGGCCGGGGAGCGGCGCGGGGCCGCGGGCGACGGGGGCAGGGCCAGGTATAAGGAAGGAAAACATGGCGGCGGCGGCCTGAGGCGGCGGCGCGGGAAGCGGCTTCGCGGGGCCCATGGCGGCGGCGGCGGCGCAGTGAGCGGCGCCCCGGGCACTCCCCGCGGCCGGGCGGGAGGCTGCGAAGCGCGGCGCGGGGCGGCCGGGCCCGGACAATAGCGGCGCGGCGGGCGAGGCGAGGCGAGGCGGGGGCCCCGGCGGCGGGCCATGCGGGCGGCGGCGCGGCCCCGCGGCGCCCCGCGGCGGCCCTGAGGCCGCGGAGCCCTGCGCTCCGGGACCCCGTTCCTGGGCGACTCCGGCGGGGCCTGCGGCCCGGCCCGCGGGCGGCACGATGACCGACACCCGGCGGCGGGTGAAGGTCTACACGCTCAACGAGGACCGGCAGTGGGACGACCGCGGCACCGGGCACGTGTCGTCCGGCTACGTGGAGCGGCTGAAGGGCATGTCCCTGCTCGTCAGGGCCGAGAGCGACGGTAGGTGCACCCTCTGGGGGGCCCCGGGCCCCGGCCAGCGCCGGCAGTGCGTCCCCCCGAGCTGCCTGCGAGCGCGGAGGCCCGGGGCCCGGCGGCCGCGCTCGGCTGCCCCTGGGCACACGCGTGACCTTGACAAAGGCGCTGATGGCCCCGGGCCGCCGTCTGCAAAGCGGGCGCGAAGCGCTCCCCGGAGCTAAGCAAGTTCTTAGGTGTTGCACTCTTCGGAGAGCACTGCCCCGTGCTTTTCTTTAAAAAAAAAAAAAAATCCTGCTACGTCTTGCCGATCCTGCTGCAGCCGCCCTCGGCCGAGAAAAGGCTCCTCTGCCGTAGGAGGATCGCGCAGATCTGCGCGCCCCGGTGGTGCCTTTTTCTTTGCAGGAGTTGGCGCGCAGTTGTAACCGTGTAAACGCCTTTCAAGTTCTTGGGAAGCCTTTGTATGCGAGCTTTTCGGGCTGCTTACATGTGCATTCATAATTCGGTTCGCAGGTGGGGGGGGGGGAGTTGGCAGATAGCGTTAAAGCCGCCCCAGGCCGCCCCAGCGCGCGTTCCGCCCAGAGTTGGAAACCGCCCTCAAGGTTCAAAGGCCAAGTGGTTTGGAAACAAGTGTTGCACATTTTTAAAGACCTGACTCGTTTTAGGGATTGCCGCTTCCCTCTGTGGCATGTTCATGTCAGGTGAAACTATTGTCACATTGTTTCTTAAGTTGAAAACCTGTCTCCTTCCAACAATTTATAGTCTCGTTACATTAGTAGCCAACTGTTGCAGTTTATTATGATTGTAGTTACTCTGTATCTGAATATTGACAAACTCGTTTCAAACTTGAATAGGACTCGACTCAGCCCCAGAACTCCCAATTCCATGAAAAACAAGACGCGCCCTTGTGTAATTGAAAACTCCAGAACACTGATTTTCAATTTAAATTGAAAAACGGCAATTTGGAGTATATTGCCCACAGGTTATCTTAATGTGGCTACCAAAATAACTTAAAACTGGTGAAAAATTATTTCCTTTTGGAGGCGGGTTTTGAATACCTCCAGTATATTTTCTGAGGCTTATTTGCCTCTTAAAATACAAGTTTGTATGTCAAGTGTTAGTGTGCTTTTGTATGTGGCTATTAGAACCATAACCTCTACATCTATGGGTGCCTGGAAAACTTTCCATAGTGAGCTGGAAGGTATGGGCTTTGTATGTTTAGTTAACTTCTTTTGAGATGAAAGCATGTATACATTTGAGATCAATTCTTAGAAATCTCATAATTTGAAATAAGGCATATAACTTTACATCGTTTAATTGGACTCGTTATACAAAAGCTTCTGTTTAAAGTACTTTTAAGCATTATGTCTCAATGTCATACTATCATAGGGAATCATACTCTTCTAATACAATAATATAGGAATCTGGTTTTTTCCCTCCCATTTTTATTTTTACCACTTTAGAAATAGCCCCTAACCTCCCTCTTTCCCTTTGGAAGGTTTGGGGTCATGCAGTAAGGTAAGTTGAATGGCTGAAACAAAATAGATTTAATTTTTATCTAATAGGGAAAGAGATGAAATAAATTAACTGATGTATCCTTGTTAAATGTAAGTTGTAAGGAGAACTAAATCCAAAGAGTGGGCTTAGAAAATTCTAGAGTACTTGTGAAATATTGTTGTAAATAATATTTAGTTTGAGTAACTTTTTTTTAACAGGAAAGAATAATCAAAATTTACCGAGTGCCTACTATGTGCCAGAGACTCTTGTATTCTCTGGTGTAGGAACTGTTACTAGCCATATTTTACAGATGGGGAAACTGAGGCTCAGAGAGGCTAAATAACACAGCTTGGTTAAGAAGCAAGGTCAGTGTTCAAACTGGGTTTGATTGAGATATCTAACTTAAGGCTTGAAACTAATATTATCAGTTGTTTAATTACTATCATTAACTGTTTACAGTGTGTTTTAAATTTCCATATTTCTGCTTGCATTTGCTACTTTATACTTAGATTCAAGGTTTATATCAAAGAAAATGAAAACAATTTCTAGCCTAGAGATATTTAAAATTATGGTTTATTTCCCAGCGACACATGGGAGTTTTTGTATTGACTGCTGGTTTGGGTTACCCATTATTGTGTGATTTTCCTAATTCTCCATTGTAGGGTAATTGAGAATTTTCTCTTTCTTGTGATGAACAAAATAGAAAGTGTTTCTGATTGTCTATAAAATGAGTCATTTATCTTGTTAGAGGAGCTTATATACTTACCTGAAAATCAGGAATGCAATTTCTGAATGGAAGTACTTGGGGCCTCCCTTTTTCAGGGCACATCTGTCTGGTAAGTATGCTCGTTCTCCAGAAGCTGAGTGGCCTGGCACATCTATAGCCCACCTTGCCTTGGAGGAGATAGATGTCCCACCAAACTACTGAGCCCATTTCTGGATTGCATCCTTATTCAGTAGGTTCCTACTGGCAAAATACGTTGTAGGAGGACTTCAAATAAAGATAGGTTACCTCATTTCTCAGGTTTTATCGTAGCTATATACGTGCAAAGTTCCATCTTCCAGTAAATATTACTTAGTACTGTTTTTTCAGTATTATTCTTTCAGCTTTTGCTGTTAACTTGCTGAAGTGAGGGTGATATCCCTTCTTTGCCGTCTTACTTTACGTTCAGATCATTCTTCTGTTGTGGTTTTTACCACCTCCACCTGCCAATTTTAGAATTGATAATAATATTGGAATTTCTCCACACACATAAGGATGTCTTTGAACATAAAATCATGTCCATGCTCTTTACTCTGGATTACTTGCCAAGCATCAAGAAAGAATAATGTTCTTAGTTTTTGGTTTTTACCTTGTTTTATAAAGTATGTTTTTACATTTAGGAATAGTTTCATGTATTATCAGTTATTTATTATCTGACTTGATGACTATTTCGTAGTTAAAAAGGATAAATTCTCACTGTTATTCAAGGCATGAAGAAAATAAGACAGGAAAATGTTTGACTATTTCGTAGTTAAAAAGGATAAATTCTCACTGTTATTCAAGGCATGAAGAAAATAAGACAGGAAAATGTTTTGTTCAAGGTAGCACTGCTAGCTAATTGTAAAAACTGGAATCCTGGGCGTCTGCCTCTTGATAGAACCTGGTTGTAGGTACAGTGGATCTGCCTTTACCCCTATAATGATTACAAAAGGAAGTCAGAACACTCTGGGTGGGGAAAAGTGTTTTTTGTTTGGGCTGCTCTGCTGAGAGAAATAAACAGAACAGAAATAGAATTTTTCTTTTTTGCTATTCTTACGTATCAGTTAGTATAGACTCCTGCATACAGGAAGCATATCAGTTGTAACTACCAAGATGAGCTCAGTGTTAGTACTGGGAGAACTATTTCACTTGAAAAGATTTAAACACTTTTTTTTCTTGTGTAGACCTACTTTGTAGAAAATTAATAGGCTTAGGGGTAACCAAACCCTTAGTTTATCCTCTGTTGCATGTGATAAATGACAGTTTGAGGGCCATCGACTACATTGGGTATAGGTGATGGGGCGAGAGTGTGGTGAAGGCTTGACACAGGCGTGGAACCTTTTAATGTAATGGTACTAATTCTTTTTCTAAACTTTTGTTTCAGTTTTTAAATGCCATGTGTAATCTGGGGACCACAAAAATCAGGAGGGGTGACTTGGAACACAGACCTGCTGCTATAGGTTTTAAAGCATATCCTAGTCTCCCATCCAGATGAGATTTCGAATTTCCATTAACTCATTTTTGATGGTGTTTTCTTCCTACTAATGAAACATAGTATCCTGACTTTAGCTTTGAGCATTGATAACAATGTACTGGAGAAGCCCAGAGGTTGAACTCCTTATTCAGGAACCACGGAGCTAGAGCTGTTCATTCTGAAATCTTTAAGTGTTTATCCAAATCTAAGCTGAGACCTTAATCCCAAACCAGATACTCCCATACTACGTGAATCTGATTGGTTGGTTGATATTAAAAATAGAACCACAGAAGTTACAGAAATTCTGTAATATTTCATTTCTCCAGTGAAAGGAGATGATACCTTCTAAACAAGTAAATTTTCCAGCTAAGTAAAACTGTGTACCAGAAGATTAAAAATCTCAGCAATTTTCATGGAGTGTTTCCTAAATGTATGCTAGCATGTTTTTCTTAAGCCATATTATGAACCTGTATTGGTTAACCTTTCATTTGTGGTATATTTCTGGATCATTGTTACCAATAATCTTTCTACTATTCAGCAGTACAATGATGCCAGTGAAATGACATTGTGTTCACACACTAAAAAAGTATTGAGTGCTGGTTATGTACTAGATACTGGGATAGGCACTTTAAATACTCAGGTAATACAGCAACTCTGTGAGGTACAATGTTTTCTGGCCATAATTGGTGTATGTATTCTTTGATTGAATAGTTTAGTTTTGTGGTCTTTTCCTGCACCCCACCAGAAATCTAGATTTTTTTTTTTTTAATGTAAAATCTTTCCATTTAAAAATACCTGCATGGGGGCTGGCCAAGTGGCGCGGTGGTTAAGCACTGGCTTGGGAAGCCAGCGGCCCCGGTTCGGGTCTCACATAATAGGGCCAGTGACACTGCCCTCAAAAAAAATAAAAAATTAAAAATATTTGCATGACTTCAGTGTATGAATATGTTCGTTAGACTAGGAATCAAACAAGCTGTCTGCTGGCTGGTTTAAATCCAGGCTGATTTAAACCCTTTTCAGGTGATATTTTACTCTGCACTACGAACAACTTTAACCCCACTCCTTGGAGGTGTTTGTTTTGTTTTGATGGGGTGTTTTGGGGGTTCGCAACTGGATACCAGAAAAATTCCCACATTTCATTTTGCAGGAGGAACCAAGATGTCATAAAGGGAGTGAACGTTTTTAATGACCTAGTTATTTATACTCATAATCGTACTATTTATTTTATTGTTATTTTTTTCTTGCTGTCAGTGTTTGACAGCTTCTATCTGCAGTTGCCTTGGTGATGTTCTGAGTGGCATTTCCTTTCCTATACTATTGTTCCCCATTTCCTGAGTACAGACCTCTTTTTGTCAGCATATTTGGGGCATCTGTTTGTGTCAGGATACACAGCTCTATCTCATCTAAAACTTGCATTGTATTCCACTATATATTTATTTCACACCGTACACTGTTGGTTGCAGAGAGTAGCATTTCTCAGATTTTTTTTCCTCAGGATACCTTTCTGCTCTTAAAATTGAGGATCCCTAAAAGCTTTTGTTTATGCGGCTTATATCAGTTGATATTTACCATATTAGAAATTAAAACTAAGACTTTGTAAAGCTTTTCTGAAACAAGAAATTTAGTGAGAACAGTGTCTCCTTACATTTTTACAAATCTCTTTAATGCTTGGCTTAATTTGTTTTTAAAGAAGGAGCCTCATCTGCATTCAATCTGTTGCAATATCACAGTATGGACATTGAGAAAAGTAAGTGTGAAAAATACAAATACCCTCTTAGTAATACAAAAATAGTTTTGATTTTTCCAGACCCCTTGAGGGCCCCACAGTCTGGGAACAGCTGATCTAGAGATTGTTTCTAGTTTTTTACCATTACAGACACTGCCAATGATACCTTTATTCATATATGTGGCACCTATGTGAGGATGTAAGATAATTTCCTAGAAGAATTGTTAGACTAAAGCATAGTACATGTTTAAAAGCGTGATAGATAAAGATAAACAACCCAACAAGGGGCTGCTGATTTGCAGTCTTAGTAATAGGAGAATAAAGGATCCTCATTTTTTTGAAGACGTTTATGTGCCAATGTGGACTTAGAGACCTATCAGAACTTTGGATTGACTGATAAGCATTTGCTGTCAGGAGTACTCCTTAGTTCACCTGAGGATGGTTGATTTTGCTAGTGGTCTGAATGATAGATTCCACAAAGACAAACTTAATTACATGTACTGATGCATTGCCCTTAGCTTGATCACTCGATTTTTCTTTGGTCTCCGTTTTTCCTTCCCAGTCATTCAGGTTGGAAGTGGGAAAGCCTTTCTCCAAACTCTTGATATTGGAGTTTGCTGTGTAGGGTTGTCTTTCTTTGGTCTGTGTGACTGTCTCTTTCTTAGATGGGAGGAGGATGTGTTACTGGGAAGGTGAGTGTGAATTCCTCTTGGGGATAACGGCATCCATTTTGTTGGACAGAATGAATGTGATTCTCAAATGAGTTGGGGTGGGGGGCTGTCTTGCGTACGTGCTTCAGTTATTATTAAGATATACTGGACCTACTGCTTATCAAAAGCATGTGTACCCCTTAATAAGAACCTTTTCTACCTCCCTTGATGTTGCTTAAGGTCTCCTACTAAGAATCATCTTCATTTCTTCCATTGTCTCTGCTATCATGATGAATGCCTGTCACCTACAGTTGAACTCTACATCCACATCCATATCTCACTAGGATGGAATTACTGTTCCCAGTACTGTAGCTATAGAGACGGATACAAATACATTTGTTGGGGGGGAGGAGTGTGTTAATGCATATTAATACTCAGCTGGATCTTTTTCAGCTGATTGGAGAAATGCTCATAACTTGGTCTGATAGAAGCTAGGAACCTAATAAATGGGTCTTTTCATTATTATCTTACTTAGCTCCCAGACGAAAAAGCTGTTTGCCATGTTCCATCCTCTACAGCCTTTGCTGCTTAGGGAACATGGTATTTGGGGACTAGAGCGGGACTTCCTACAGTGGTATTTTAGACCAAAGCCATGGTATGTGGCTGAAATGGGTTTCAGGGAAGATACTTGCCTTTCACATCTTAGCGGCCCAGAAAAAAGGGATAAACTTGCCAACACCAGTATGTGCTCATTCTTATTTTAGCCAGGGCTTTGGGAGGGAACACTTCAGACCTCTGCAACTGTGATTTTTCCTTTGTAATCACCCTGAACCTGTAACACTACTGAGAGCGTTTTAAAGCAAATGCAAAAGGAACTGGTACTTACAAAACTGGCAGTGGTATAACTATTATTTTTTGTTTTGTTTTAGCAGCTGCCAAGTCAGTGCTTTCTTGAAAGCACAACTTGAAATAACTCCAATCCCCTGTGCCATGTGTTGTTTATCCCGTCTCTTAAACTTAAAAAAAAAACACCCCATCAACTTTGAAGTATAATATGTACATCAAAAAGGTACACACATCGTAAGTGTTCAGCTTGACAAATCGTCCCAAAGCACACAGATGAAGAAACAGCATAGCCAGCCCTCAGGAAGCTGGTTGCTGTCTCCTCTCTGCCCCTCCCCAACTGCTAACACTAAAACCACTGCCTAACTTCTGACACATAGGTTAGTTTTTGCCACCTTTTGAACTTCATGTAAATGGAATTATATTGTATATACTTTAGTCTGAGGCGTTTTTCATTCGTGTTTGTAAGGTTCAAATATGTTGTTTTATTCACGTTTGGTTCATTAACATAGCTATATGATACGCCTTTTATGAGTCTTTATTTACATTTTAACTGTTTAAAACAGCATTCACGTGCCATATAATTCACCCAAAGTATTAATATGTAATTAATGTTTTTAGTATATTCACAGGGTTATGCAACCATCATTACAATCAAATTTTAGAACATTTTGTCCTCCCTAAAAGAAATAATGTACCCATTAGCAGTCACTACCCATTCACTCCCACTTCTTGCCAGCCCTAAACAACCACTGATCTCAGCTCTTTCTCTCAATTTGCGTATTCTGAACATTTCACATAAATGCAGTCATAACAGTATGTGGTCTTTTGTGACTGGCTTCTTTCACTTACAATGTTTTCAAGGTGCACCCGTGTTATAGCATGTATTAACTTCATTTCTTTGTAGAGCTGAATACTGGTTCCTTTTATTCATTTATCCATTTGGGGACATTGGATTGTTTCTACTTTCTTGCTATTATGAATAATACTGCCATGAATATACGTGTACACGTATTTGTGTGGATATAGGTTTTCATTTCTCTTGGGTATGTGGAGTTACTGGTAAGTAACTTTTTGAGGAGCTGCCAAACAGTTTGTAAAGTGGACACCTTTTTATATGCCCGTATAAGCCAGATGTGTGAGGGCTCCAGTTTCTCCACATGGTTGTTAACACGTGTGTCTGTCTTATGATTATAGGCATCCTTGCTGGTGTGAAATGGCATCTTGTTTGTGGTTTTGATTTGTATTTCCCTAATGACGTTTCACGTTTATTGTCCATTTGTATTTCTTCTTTGGAGAAATGTCTATTCAGATCCATAGCCCATTTTTAAATTGGATTGTCTTTATTATTGAGTTGTAAGAGTTATGGATACCAGTCCCTTATCAGATATATGATTTCCAAATAATTTCTCCCATTCTGTGGGTTGTCTTTTCACATTGCTTGATGACATTTGTAGCACAGAAGTTTTTAATTTCGCTTATGTCCAGTTAACATGTATCAGTGATTTCCAATTTTTTTCTTTTGGGTAGGTTGTGCTTTTGTGCAGTTTAACTTTTAAAGAGGCATTACTTACTGAGTTTGGTTCAATGACACTAGACTTCTTGCATCTTCTGAAATAACATAAAGTAATTCAGTTGCTTCCTTCACTCGATTATCTTCTCTAGTTTTCGAGAGAGAGAGATTGTTTTTGAGGACATGATATATTTCAAAGTAGGTTTTTTGGAATGTATTTTCTCATAGAAGCCATATAATTACGTGTGTGTGTGTGTGTGTGTGTGTGTGTGTGTGTACATATATATGCCATGACTCGTCTTTAAAAAGTAAGTTTAATCCATAATGAACCTGACATATTCTGTGATCCTGCTGGGAAATAATAGAATGCAATTTTTGTTCTAGTAGTTAAAACAATGAAAGAATATTTACAAAGATAATTGGCGACTTTTAATACTGTTAAGGGACTCCAGACATTGAGTTCATTTGCTGGCTGGTTTCTTGTTATGAATGTATCACTATGACAATTCTTAATAATTACTAAAATAAAAATCCAATAATTGTACGTATAAAAAATAGGAGGGGCACTGGAAAATTTTGACTATTCTGGCAAAAGTTAGAAAATAGGAAGAAGATTAAACAGTATTCCCTCTATAATGTGAGAATATTTGTCTGAACCTTAGCCAAAAATAGTAAAAAGAAAAGGGCCTAAAGAAAGGGGGTGTTGGGAGTACAAGGGGTGTGGGGAAAATGTGGAGACTATTTAGCTACCTTAGGTACAGAGAGGAAAAGAGACAGATTTGGGGTTAGGTTATGCTAGACACAGTGGGAGGATTAGAGTGAGGCAGGAAGCTGTTTGTGTGCATAGGGTGTTTGCAAATTAAGTCAACACAACTTGGTAAATGGTGATATTTTACCATATTCAGTATCACTTAGCACTGTTATTATAATAGCACATAGTAAATGGTTAGTAAATCACTGATATGGACAGTAACAGAACTAGTAAAAATTTTTAACAAAAGCAAGCTAATAAAATCTGGAAATGTTAAGAGTAACCTTTTCTCAACTGTCTAGCTACTATTTGGAATGGAAAAGCAAATGTTAAGTTATATGAGAATAAATGAAAGCTTTGGATGAGAGACAGGTACAGATAAACCTGCTTCTTAGGCATTTTGGGTCAGAGTCTGTCTTTAGATTAGTGCATTGGGGGGATAAACTGAAACTTGTCAATGAGGGAAGAGATGTAAGGTTAGTCTTAAATTTTGCTCTTTGTCACAAAGCAGCACTTGTTTTCCTAACATGAGTCTTATGATACTGCCGGGAGAAGGGGGCGGTTGGGGGGTGGAGGGGGCCAGAAATGTGTAAAGTAACTTACTATGAGAAACAAATTGAGTATTTGAAGATGGAGAAGTATAATTCCTGTATTGAACAGAAATATGAATCTTTCTGAAGGTAAAGCATAATTTGGGGATGTACTTGAGCTATGTGTGGATCATATCCTTGATGTTTTCAAACTTTTGCAAATGAAGTCTCATTTCCAGTCTTGAGAGATAGATCAGATTCTATTATAATGCTTACTTGCATTTTTAAAGTGTTTCTCTAAGTAATAGTGTATATCAGAGATTTAAACCCTGATTATCTGGCTTCATGCTGTGTTGTTTCACTACCCTGTGCCGCCCATAAGTTGTTAGATTTCTATTACTGTCTAGTACTTTTCAGATGATTTTTCTTACTCAAAGTAAATATGTACAAGGCAAACCTTTCTTAGTTTACAAGTTATTATATTTAAGCTTGTATTTTTAGAAAATATTTCCTTAACTGAAGTTGTACTCATATGTGCATCAACTGTTCAGAAAATCAAATATGTGTGTATATAAGGGATATATAATTTTGTGCTTTACAATTACATAATGGAATGTCTTTTCTATTTCTATTTCCTAGGCTCTCTACTTTTAGAGTCCAAAATAAATCCTAACACTGCGTACCAGAAACAACAGGTAAAAATTAAAAGATGTTGTTTTGTATTGCATATTATCCTCTCAGTTTGGTGATTAAATGAAAATTTACCACTTGATTCCTTACAATGAAAAATTCAAAACAGATTACATGTTCTGCCAGTCTAATTCTAAAATGTGATTTCTACCAATCTAGTATATAAAGCAGTAATTTAAATAAAAAAGCTTGATGTAAGCTAAGTTTATGTTCCAGATAGTCTAGCAGCTGAGCCTTAATTCTCAAAAATCAAAACTAAAACAAGTTATCTTATTTCTACCTAGTAAAAAAAGTGGTCACTGTTGTAATCAGATGCTAACACAACTAGAGTAGAAATCCTTCCTTTGCTGTTGGCAGATGTTAGTACAGAAAGAATATTCATATCCCTTTGTAGCAACTCTGGGGATCAGATTCTGAGTTTATACAAAGCCTGAAGAGAACCTTGTAATGACGTTACACTTTTTAAGGCACCTTCAATTTGAGTACATACGCTCTTTCTTGCACCCTTCTGACGTACAAGAGATAACTGAAAGTAAATCTTTCTCTTAGTACCTACGAGGTGTGATCGAACAATACAGTAAATAAATTAAAAATATAATTTATAGTAAAAGACACATTGCCATTAATCCTCCTCACAATACTCCCTCTCGCTTTGAACATAGTTATCCCATCATTCTTGCCACTTTCTGAAGCAGATCTGGAAATCCTCTTTTGTGAGTGTCTTTAGTTGCGCTATCATGATTGCCTCCGTGTCCTGAATAGATTCAAAATGTTTTCCTTTCATGGTCATTTTGACTTTGGGAAAGAGCCAGAAGTCGCATGGTGCCAGATCCGGTGAATAAGGTGGATGGCACCATGGGTTACACGGAGCCTTTCCGTTGTGATCAAAATATACCCTGCTGCCAAGTGCCATGCAGTGGAAAGGTAGGCTCTTCAATACGGAAGCGGTGCGTCTAACCTTAGTAATAGTGTGTGACAAGTTTCAACTTGTTCGGTGCAGTCAGTCAAGTGTGAGCTACAGTTGAGTGAAGTTGTGGCTTAAAGTGTGCTGTAAATCATCCTCCATCATGACAGCAGTCCATGTCACACATCTCTTCTGGTATGGCAATTTCTTGTCAAAAACATTACGGTGTGTCCTCATCTACCTTATTCACCGGATCTGGCACCGTGTGACTTCCAGCTCTTCCCCAAAATCAAAATGATTGAGTATAATCATTTTTTAAATTTAAACATTCATCGTATTGTTTGATCACACCTTGTACTAGCACTGTTATCAAATGGTATAAGTTCAGAACACACATGTACACGCAGATATACTGAATGCTGTACAAAGCCAATGAAATCAGTATCGGTCCCCTCATTGCCCTGAAGGTGCAGAGATGAAATAATTTGAAATGAAGAATAACACCATTAATCATGTATTCTTTTTATAAATATATGCATGTGTTTATAAATTATAAAGTGCTTTGCTTCGAGGAAGATGGCTTTGCACATTAGGTGATGCCCAAAGATTGTGATTTGCTTGAGGTCAGTCACATAGGTAGGTAGTACATAGGAAAGCTGATATTAACTCCTGAATTAATTTAATGGTGATTAGTTTGTCCAAAAACATTCGTACAATATGAAATATTTGCCTGATAGTTTAATGGTCTATTAACACTGTTGCATTTAGCGTTCTTAAGAAAACATAGATTTGATTGGAGACTAGGGTATTTGGCTTTGATGTTATATTTAAATACATAAATTCATGTTTTTAAGGTTTTAGTCAGCTGAAGACTAAAAGCACATCCTAAGAAAAAGGAAGGATCGAATCTATTTTGAGGATGAATGAACAAATCCTTGTCTTAACCTATAAGTTATTGGGTGATAAGGTGATTTGGTGAAAATTAGGCTCTTCAAGGAAAACAGAAAAGCAAGTCATGAAAATTTTCCTACTTCCAGATTTGTCAAATGGGTAATTAAGAGTGTATGTCTAGCTGTGCCCTGATTTAAGCCTCCAAATGATTCTGAATATACGTTGTAGCAGAGCAATTGCTTACAGGTATATGTTAAATCTATCTTATTACTAATATACTGGTTTTAGGCTTGTTCAGTGGGGTCATATTCTCACCAATTTTCATAACTGTATTATACTGATTTTAAAGATGAAGAAACTGAGGCTCAGGGAGTTTACCCACCTGACTAATTTCTGGCATGTTGATCTTAACAGTGTTCATGTAAATTATTTTGAGCCTGAAAAAGCTACTCAGTTTCTGGGGAACAGATTGCCTGCCTGGGATCTGGGATCTCTAGAAGTCCTTGAAGATAGTAGAAAGGGGTCTTGGAGTTCTTTTTTAAAATTCTGACTAGGATTGTGGATTTCCCCTATCAGTAGTGCTTCATAGCCTGATCAAGTGATCATTTATATACTTTTGGCTGGCGTCATTTTAGTTCACTGAGAGACTGTTTGTCTCATGATGGACAGTTATGTACTTGACTGAACAAAGTTATATGCAATTTAGCAGACAAATTTTTAAACATGGGTTCCATCTGTGTACAGCAAAAGGTGTCTTTGATAGCAAAGAAACTGCCACAGTAGAAACATAGGCCCTTTAAGATACCTTAAAGATAACCTAGTTATGTTTCCTCCTCAATACAGGAACTTTTATCACCCTGATAGATGCCCAGCCAACCTTTGTTTGGCTCCTTTCAGTTATTTATTGGTCTGCTTGAATTATTTTTGCTTTATATAGTACTCAAATCTGTCTAACTCTGACTTCTCCTAATTCTTCTCTTTAGACGTCTACAGCTTGAAAAAATGCTACCTGATATATGTTATGTTAGGCTTCTTTTTTAAAATGTAACTCTCCCTGGTGCCTTTCAACATTTCACATAGAAGATGATTCATAGACCTCTCTCAATGAGAGGGCCATTTTTTTTTAAATGGTTGATTGCTGTGAAACAGTATATATGTTTATTTATAGTCAGTTTGTTTGAAAAAAAATCTATACCCTATAAATATTTTTATTATACTATACATACTGTAGAATACATATTTTGGAATATAAAATGGTCTCAGTATTGTAAGTGTAGTGTCTTGCTGAGATTACATCTTAATAAAAACTACTGCACTGTTTATTAAACTTAGTATCATTAAAAAAATTAAAGTGTTTGAATAAGAGTAAAGAGGTGGTAGATTGTAGGAGTGTCTTGCTTCTTGAACCACACACAGCACTTGTGAGGGTTTAAAAAACCTCTGTCTAGATAAATGCTCACATATTACAAATTTAGCCAGTCATTTCAAGCTCTTCATGGCCCCAGTGTGCCCCAGGTAAAGAACACTTGATGTTGACAATAGAAGGAGGAACTAGGTTTATTAATTCCATCCTCCTAACATGCCCTTGTTGTTTTTTTTGTTTGTTTGTCTGTTTAAAAGATTTGGGCTGGCCGAGTGGCGCAGTGGTTAAGCGCTGGCTTAGGAAGCCAGCGGCCCCGGTTCAGGTCCCATATATAAGGGCCAGTGATCCAGTGATACTGCCCTCAAAAAAAAAAAAAAAAATTATTGGGGAATTGGGGGAGGGGAACACACAAGTTGGTGTCCTTTTGTTCCTCAGTCTAGTGGAGGACGTTGCTTCACTGGCCCATATTGGTATTGTGATCATGGCACTCTACCCGGCTGAGGCAAATCGGTCAACGGCCACTGGACAACCGCTCATGGCGGCTCTTGGCAGCTCACGCTGCTGCCAGCCACTCACTGTAGCTTTCAGGCAGCCCACTGCACCTCCTGTGCAGCCTACGCCATCGCTGGTGACACATACGGCAGCCCAGCTCCAGGTTGAGCTGTTGCTCACCATATTAGCTGTAGAGGGTGCAGCGTCACTGGCCCTCATGTGGGATCTGAACCAGGGCCCTGCTGCTCAGCTGGCGTCCCAAGCCAACTCTTAACCAACATGCAATTCGGCTGGTCCTGCCCTAGTTTTTATTAAATGCCCAGACTTTATCTTTATGCATTTTGACTAGAGCATAAAATGTAACTTAATGTGCAAGCATAAGTTTGATATAATGTTTATTTTGTTAGTACATTTAGATTGTGCGTCATTTTGTAGTGGTTTTCATATACTGGTTAAACTTCTTAAGGAAAACAGTTTTCATTTTATAGATTGGATAAAGTGAGATGTAAAAAGGCATTGGTAATTATCAACATCAATGTTGCCAAAAGTAAAAATGAGTACTGTTCTCAGTTCCTTGTCGCTTTATTCATTTGCCTTATACTTTGAAGTAGTTTGTGATAATGTATGTTAATCAGACTTCTTTTCTCTCAAGGATACTTTGATTGTGTGGTCTGAAGCCGAAAATTATGACTTGGCTCTTAGCTTTCAAGAAAAAGCTGGATGTGATGAAATTTGGGAGAAAATATGTCAGGTAATTTTAAAAATTAGAAAATCAACATATTAAAGTGCTTTGTTTTTTGCTATGATTTCATAGCAAATCCTGATGCCCAGATTTTAAATAAATAGACAAACATTTTGTATCGATCTCTTAAATTCAGTGCTTTCTACAAAACTTGATTTTAGGAAGTGCAGCTTATTAACTCCAAACTCTCCATCCAAATCTTTGCTCCTCCATGAGTGTTCACTTGCATCTCAGATGCAATAACCAAACATCTCACTTAGATCTGTTCATTCTCCCATCACCCTCATCTCAGTAAATGCCATCCTGTTGCTGAAACCAGAAACTTGTGGGTCGTATTTATCCTTCCGAACTCTTAGACCCATCCAGTCCCTCAATTACAAATCTTAAATCCATTTACTTATCTTCATTGTTACTATCACAGTTTTACTAAGTAACCATCATTTCTTGCCTGGTTTATTGTTTTCATCTTGACTGGTCTTCCCAAAGTGGTCTTTTTAAAAATGCAAGCCTGGTCATATCACTCTTTGTTAAATAACTTCTTGACTTTCTTCTGTCTGTTCACCCTCGTCTTGCATATTCTCAGTTGATTTTGGAATTTCCTAGTGACTCAAGTGCCTCAGTGTAGTGACATAATTTCCAGTCTTTTGTGCACTCTACTGGATTAAGCCATTGGCTCTTCTTATGGACTCGTTTAGACAATTGCATCCTAAAAACAGTTTCTTGGTCTCCACGTTTATTTTAGCTAAAGAGTAATAATCTTCAGCAGATTCCTTAATTCATTGGTTCTCAAGGTGTGGTACTCAGACCAGCAGCAGGGGCATGGCCTGGGAACTGATAAAAATGCAAATCATGAGCTCCCACGCCCCCCCCCCCGTCCCAGATCTACTGAATCGAAAACTCTGGGGATAGGTACCAGTAATTATATTTTAATAAGGCCTCTAGGTCAGATACTCACTGTAAAGAGCGAGAGATAGTAAGTAAATATTTTAGGCTTTGTGGGCCAAACAGCTATTCAACTCTACTGCTTTAGTGCAGACATAGCGATAGATAACACAGATGGAGGCAGTTCTCTTCATGTAAAATTGCATTTACAAAAACAGGTGGTAGGCCAGGTTTGGCTGTGGTTTGTCAAGCCCTGCTTTGGGTGATTCTGATGCTCCCTGAAGTTTGAGAGCCACTGCCTTAATAGAAGTCACAGTGTCCTTGAGGCACAGTTTTTCCTTAACTTACAGAATATATTTCTGCTATATATTCTACTCAGCTGTTTTTTTCATAAATTAACCTGCCTGTTAAGCGGTTAGTCTCCCTCCCTTCTCAACATGTAAGAGCCTAACATTTATATCTGAATGCCTTCATGCTTTTTCTTTGCTTTCTGTCCCATACAATTGTTTTTATATCATATTCCTCTAGATTTTTGTCCTGTGGAGGTCTCCCATAAAAAGAGATGAAATTGGGCCGGCCGAGTGGCGCATTGGTTAAGCGCTGGTTTTGGGATGCCAGCGGCCCCGGTTCGGATCCCACATGAGGGCCAGTGACACTGCCCTCTACAGCTAACAACAGCTCCACCTGGAGCTGGGCTGTGTGAGCCCCGGTGATGGTGTGGGCTGCAGCCCCTGCTGCAGTGGGCTGCCATAGGCTACAGTGAGTGGCCCGCAGCCAGCGTGAGCTGCCAGTAGCCGCGGTGAGCGACATCCAGAGGCCAGCGACCGATCTGCCTCATCCGGGAAGAGCGCAATGACGATACCAACAGTGAAGCAACATCCTCCGCAACTAGACTGAAGAACAAAAGGACAGCAACTTGTCTGTTCCCCTTTCCCGATTCCCCAATGCTGTTCCCCTCCGCCAATTCCCCAATAAAATCTTTAAAAAAAAAAAAAAAAATGAAATTAATGAGCTCAGGGTATGCTAAAATTATAAGCACCCATTATTCAGTCTTACTCTCCTTCACCTTTCTGAGTTGAGCAATTGCAGCCTGGACACAACCTTCTATTATTAGGCCAACCTGCACTCAGTATGTTACTAGCATGCCTGGTTCTCCTTTAATCTATTGCCTGATCTTCACTGTGGGTTCTCCTTAGTCTGTAACACCATAAATTTTTCAGTCATCTTCACTTGGGGCACAGGTGATCACTGGCTATTTTGTTCTTTTCTGATCTTCCCCCGGCAACTTTTACATAGTTTATGTTTAATATTTCATTTCTTAGTCACTCTTATCCTGTCCATAGTTCTCAATCATTATTTCTGGATCCTGGCTTATTCTAGATAATTCATTATATTTTGCTTCCTGACATCTCACATGTTCCTCGATTTCTTGAACCCTGCTCA
Organism: Aselliscus stoliczkanus; assembly: GCA_033961575.1. Classification (NCBI taxonomy): domain Eukaryota; kingdom Metazoa; phylum Chordata; class Mammalia; order Chiroptera; family Hipposideridae; genus Aselliscus; species Aselliscus stoliczkanus. The sequence continues at coordinate 150,832,516 of CM066732.1, read as the reverse complement.
CCATTATTTGATCTACAATGGAAACCATTTTCTAGTACAGGGGTCGGCAAACTGCGGCTCATGAGCCACATGCAGCTCTAAAGTAAAATGGAAAATGAAAATAAAACTATCAGTTTCATATATAAAATTTTTAAAGGATATTATTCACATAATGGTGATTATGTAAAAATATATTTATGGCTCTTGAATAATTTTTATTTTTATTTCTTTTTTTTTTGAGGGCAGTGTCACTGGCCCTCGTATGTGGGACCCGAACCGGGGCCGCTGGCTTCCCAAGCCAGCACTTAACCACTGCGCCACTCGGCAGGCCCCTCGAATAATTTTTAAATTGTGAGGGATAGGATTGGCTCTTCCAGGGGTCGGCAAACTTTTGAGACAGAATGTACCCAAAGAGCCGCATGTGGCTCGTGAGCCGCAGTTTCCCAACCCCTGTTCTACTACACTTATTTAAAAAGAATTTATTGGGGAGGGGAACAGCTTTGGGGAATCCGGGAAAGGGAACAGAAAAGTTGCTGTCCTTTTGTTCTTCAGTCTAGTTGTGGAAGATGTCACTTCACTGGCCCATGTTGGTATTATCATTGCGCTCTTCCCAGCTGAGGCAGATCGGTGAACGGCCTCTTAACAGTGGCTCTTTGCAGCTCACGCTGGCTGTCAGCCACTCACTGTAGCCTGTGGCAGCCCGCTGCAGCCCACATGGTTGCCAGCGACTCAGCAGCCTAAATCCAGGTGGAGCTGTTGTTCAACATCTTAGCTGTAGAGGGCAGTGTCACTGGCCCTCATATGTGGGATCCAAACCAGGGCCCCACTGCTCAGAACTGGTGTCCTAAGCCAGCTCCTAACCAACGTGCCACTCGGCCGGCCCGTAGTACACTCTTAATAGCAGTTATGTCTGGATGCATCTTTTTTCTTCTTATATTTTCATGGTCTTCACATTTCTCAATTTCTTCATATCTGTCCAGACTGACTTCCAAGACTTATCCTTTCCCTTAATGAAAGCTCTCTCTTCTAGCTTAGTCTGTCTGCCTTTCTTTTCTTTCCATTCTATTGCGCCTGTTCTGAAAGACAGACTGAAACATATTTGTCAAATTGCACAATTCCAAATTGATTTTCTGAGTAGATCAGATATAAGGAGTATCCTAAATGCAGGCCCTTTTGATTACCTTCTTAACCTTCATATTTGCAAATTAGCTCAAGAAGATCGCATTTTCATTACAATACGGGCTTTGGTCCCTTTAATTTTTTAATCAAATGCTACCATTTTTCTGTAGGTAAAGCTTGAGTATTAGGAATCTAAATCTATGAGAGCTTATGTAACTAACAAATGCAGAGCCAACTTGAGACTACGCCAGGTACAAGTTGTGAATGTGCCCAGTCTCCTTTCAGTGGTGCCGCCCACTGGGTTAAAGTCAAGACCATATCACCTTGCAGTATATTTCAAAACATGTTCCAGGCCTTCTTCCCTTCCAGTATCCATCTGCAATATCTCTTAGCAATTTAAGTTTCTTGGCCATTACAAATAAGGCCTAATTTTTCTTTCCCCTTAACCTTCAACTTGGCTTATTGGGCTGCTTTAATAGCAGTGTTTCAAACTATAGGGCCAAGAAAGCAAAACTGATTTCATTTCAAAATGTCCTTGATCTTTTGTAAAAATATTCTTCTACAATTTAAAATGTATTCAGTTGTGAAGATTTTTCAGTTATAATATCTTTTTATAATGAGAGCCCCTACACTGATATAAAGCTGGGGGTTTTACAACAAATGTTAGGACTTTTAGGGGATCACAAAAGCTACAGATTTGGGTGTGTAGTCAGGAGAACTTTTCCATGGTTTGATTACCTAACTTTTAGCAGATATTCTTGGGGGATAACTACTACATATAAGTTGCAGTTACTTTTCTGTGGCTTCATTTTTGTGTGGCTGCATTTGTTTCCCACCCAGTTTTTCTTAATCATATTTTTGGGCTACCGTCCAATGTTTATAGCAAACCAGTGACCCACTTTGGTCCAAAGCCAGCTTGTACATGCTCTTTGGCCCTTGATTTCTAGAATTGACAGTAAGTATTTTCCTTGTTGCTTACAATTCATGTATTTTCTATGGTCACCGCCTCATGATATTTGATATTTGTTTAAACTTGGAAGAGTTTGGCTGTCCTGGAGCACAGTGCTGTGAATATTTCTGAGACTTGCCCTGGTCTGTTGGAAAAGAGCACCGTGGGTAACATCAGGCCTCTATATTGAGGATCTACAGGGCACTCTTTTCTTCACAGTTAATTTAGCATATTCTAAAATGTTGTCACTGGTAAATCTTGAACTTATGAGGAAGCTCATCCTAGCTCTGAACTTTGAACTTCCTTCCTTAAATTGAAAGTATATATTATCTGTAGAAATGTAACTTAGAAAAAGTAGGCAGTTGGGTCAAGTTTGAAGGAAAAAGTCTTAAACTTGAAAATTATCATAATGGTTTTCTTATAACATCTCCGGTATGCATGTAAGAATATCATTTAGATTTGCTGACTACACTGTGTCACTTACTTGAATCTGATTTAATAGGTTCAAGGAAAGGACCCTTCAGTGGACATCACTCAGGACCTTGTAGATGAATCTGAAGAGGAGCGTTTTGATGATATGTCATCGCCAGGTTTAGAATTGCCATCTTGTGAATTAAGTCGCCTTGAGGAAATTGCAGAACTTGTGGCATCATCTTTACCTTCCCCCCTGCGTCGTGAAAAACTTGCACTAGCACTGGAAAATGAGGGTTATATTAAAAAGCTCTTAGAGCTTTTTCATGTGTGTGAGGATTTGGAAAATATTGAAGGACTGCACCACTTGTATGAAATTATCAAAGGCATCTTCCTTTTAAATCGAACTGCTCTTTTCGAAGTTATGTTCTCAGAGGAATGTATAATGGATGTCATTGGATGCTTAGAATATGATCCCGCTTTATCACAACCACGAAAACACAGGGAATTTCTAACAAAAACAGCCAAGTTTAAAGAAGTTATTCCCATATCAGATCCTGAGCTGAAACAAAAAATTCATCAGACGTACAGGGTCCAGTATATACAAGATATGGTTCTACCTACCCCTTCAGTCTTTGAAGAAAATATGTTATCAACACTTCATTCCTTTATCTTTTTCAATAAGGTAGAAATTGTTGGTATGTTACAGGTGAGTTTGAGCATGCTTTTTTCTACTTAAAAAGATACCTACTTGATTGATACCATTTAAACTGTTAATTGTTTTTAGTGGTAGTAATTTTCTGTTCCCTTTAAATACCTAAATTTTCTTTTTACATACAGTATGCCCATTCTCTTAGGTCTGGCATCAGAGTTGCCCAGGCTGTAATTTTCTGGATTCTCCACACACATACCTACACACCAAAAACAAAACACACAAATTCAAAATCTCTGTGAGCTGGCCAGTGATCTGCATTTGTAACACCCCCAAAGTCAGAAAACCTCTCGATATATTATCCCATAGTATGTGAATTAGTCTATTCTCTGACAGAGAAGTTTGCATAATGCACAGATTTGTGAGTTGTAGATTTGTGAGTTGTATAACTCCCGTGTTTTTTGTTTCGATGCCTGTGATGTAAGAATAACAGATATGTGACCTGACTTGAAAGATGTTATAAAGGGCCGGCCGAGTGGCTCAGTTGGTTAAGAGCTTGCTCAAGAGTGCGAGCTGAGCTCTGAGCAACAGCAGTTCGATGCCCAGCCTGAGCTGAGCTGCTGCTAAGCTGCCAAAAGGTGGCAAGATGGCTCAGCTGGGGGTGCAGGGAAGAAAGATATATAATAAAGCCTTACTTAGCTCTATAAACAAAAAATTATTTCAAACCTGGATTTGTTAAAGGAAGGCAAATAAGAGCTGCTTGGTAGCACATGTTACAAATAAGGCATCAGTTTAATTTTCATGTCTGTTCCTTTTTAGAAAATTGCTGTATTTTCAGTGTCCTTGGCCTTTGTCGTTCTTAAAAAAAAATAACTTCAAATAGAAAAGTCAATTTTTCCAAAACTGCTTTCCTGAAACTAGTAGTGATAATTCCAGTTCATGTTGACTAATTTGATATGTTTTCCATTCATTTAAGACAGACATATAAACAAAAAATATAGGCAATACAGTCTGGTGAGTATAATAGTAATCCTCTATACAGTGTATCGTGATTGATAATGGAGGAGGGAGAAGGGTTTGGAACTAATTTCCATTTGTTCTTGATAAGGAACTAGTTTTTGCTTGCTGCCTAGTAGAGCTCCTGTTCTGGCCCAGTTTTGGTTCCTGTATTCCTTCGATAGTCCTGAGTACTACTGGGCCTTTAGTGCCACAAGGTTCTCAGGTTGTGCACTGATTTGTCACTACCATTTCCTTGGTCATTATACCATACTTATTAAGTATGAATAATTTCAAGTCAGTAAGTCCTGCTGTAAAGAAAGGAGAACTTACAACTTTTTTTAACAAGGAGTGATTGAGGTATAATTTAAAGCTATTTAAAGTACACTAACGTATGTACACAATCATCCCTTCCCACTGGTTACTCTACCTAATACTATTAAACATTCCTATGCTCTCTATTTCTATACCCCAAATGCAGTATTTTAATCATTTGATTTCCATTTGGTGCGATACATTATATCTGGGATACATCTTGAAATTCAGTGCCATTTGAGGTATGGCCAATTTGTATGTACATATTAGAAAATGGTGGGAATAACCAAACTATCTCAGTATCACAGAAAATGTTTCCTAAGCACCTAGAACAGAGAATATGGAATTCATAACCTGGTAGGGTATTGTGTACACATACAAATGTACATATGTAGGTATTACATTTACACTTAGACATATCTGTAGGGCTGAAGTAGTATTGAATTTACTACTAGCTGAGGTAGTGTGGAATTAAAGTATAACAAAATCTTAAAAGTAGTGATGGAGGGCCGGCCGAGTGGCTCAGTTGGTTAAGAGCTCGCTCAAGAGTGCGAGCTAAGCTCTGAGCAACAGCAGTTCGATGCCCAGCCTGAGCTGAGCTGCCAACAGGTGGCAGGATGGCTCAGCTAAAAAACAAAACAACACTGTGTTGTACACCTGGAGCTAATTAAAAATAAATTAATTAATTTAAACAAAACAAAACAAAACAATAGTGATGGAAAAAATTGAACAAGCCATCAGGAAGGCTCTGCTACCTGCTAACTGTGATTGGGCTTTGGGTAAATTTCTTAATCTGTCTCAATTATAAAATAAGGTAAGATAACATCTGAGTTTCTTTCCAAGTTCTATTCTCTAACTTATTTATCCAGATTAATATCCTATAAGAGTGCCTTTTGAATCCTTTTAAAAATAATTTAATGCATATTAAATGACTGTGTGTATGTGGCTATCTTCAAATAATAGATTTTTTTAAAAAGCTCTAAATTTAGCTTTTTAAAAGAATTGACTCATTTTCCTTGTCTTTAAAACATGAAGGAAGCTTTATCTTCACTTGAACCTTCATTTGAGAAGTTGTAGAACCTTAACTTCTAACGTTGAAAACCAGGGGTCTGTAAACTATGGTCCATACCTGTTTTTGTAAATCAAGTTTTATTGGAACATGGCCATACTCATTTACATACTGTCTGGCTGTTTTCTGCTGGAACAACAGAGTTGAGTAGTTGTGGTAGGGACCATATGGCCTTTAAAGCCTAAAATATTTACAATGTGATCCTTAAATAGGTTTAGGAAATAGAGCCTTGACAAAATATAAAGAACAATCTTTCTGTAATTGCAAATTCGTCCTTTAATAGTTTGGTTCTTCTTTTTCTTAAAAAACAGCAATGCCAATACCATCTTTCCCTTTTCCAATTATTGCCATTTATGACTTCTGTTGTAGCATCTTCAAAATACTTTATTATGCTCTATTAACATAATTTATCCTTTGATTTCACAGGAAGATGAAAAATTTCTGACAGATTTGTTTGCACAACTAACAGATGAAGCAACAGATGAGGAAAAAAGACAGGAATTGGTAAGAAATTTGATATTATAAAGGACATGGAGCTAAAACAACAGACCTTTTATATTCACTTATCCTTTTTCCTAATTTCAGGTTAACTTTTTAAAAGAATTTTGTGCGTTCTCCCAGACGCTACAACCTCAAAACAGAGATGCATTTTTCAAGACTTTATCAAACATGGGCATATTACCAGCTTTAGAAGTCATCCTTGTAAGTTCGTTTCTTATATTACCATTATATTTTCAATCCACGAAAGTAATACATTTGTATGTAACATGCAAGCATTTGATGATAGCTGTTATTTAATATTAGCTATACATTACAAAGTTAAAAAGCTATATAATTCTAGTATTAGAATTCCTACAGAGTACTGAAAGAATATTCAGGAATTTTCCATAGTTTTAATAATTTGTTAACTTTGCAGTCTTATTAATTGACATATTAAAGTAGAAAAGTAAACAGGAATGAAAGTGTAACTTCATAGAACAAGGGCTTTTACATCAGCAGAATTTTCTTGCCCTCTTTTTGTTTTTAATTGTGTGTTTTCTTATAATTTGTTCGGTTTTGGATTACATAGCTGTAAGTTCTGTACTTGTGTAATTATAGGAGAAATAAGTGTTTTTTGTGTGCAGGGCATGGATGATACGCAGGTGCGAAGCGCTGCTACTGATATATTCTCATACTTGGTTGAATATAATCCATCCATGGTACGAGAGTTTGTCATGCAGGAGGCACAGCAGAATGATGATGTAAGTAAGAAGTTAACAGAGCAAAAAATAACGAGCAAGGTAAATATTATCTGCACTAACAGTAAGTATTGATACATGGGGAGCTGTAACTGTGTTTATTTAAGATTTAAATCGTTCATGTTTGAGAAAAGCGTAGCCATAATATCAAATGGCTTATTCCCCTAAGTTGGCACCTATCTCAGTTTTTAAAAAGTGTTTCTAGTACTCTGATTTCTCTTCAGATCGTATAAATCCTTCGCCTTTTAAAAAGTGTTTCTAGGGCCGGCCGAGTGGCGTGGTGGTTCAGCGCTGACTTGGGAAGCCGGCGGCCCCGGTTCGGGTCCCGCATGTGGGCCCGTGACACTGCCCTCAAAAAAAAAAAAAAAAAAAAAAAAGTGTTTCTCAAGAGGGTAGCTTTTAATGCTCAACTTAAATTTCTTTTTAAATTTTTGAGATCAAGTTTCTTCATTCTGAAGTTAACTTGCTGTATTGTCGTGTTTAAATCACTCAATCAATAAATTATTCTATATGTGGAGTTATGAATAAGTTCCCCAAGAAAACACTGACTTTGCTTGGGATTGATGCTCAGAATCATCAAGATGACGAAACGAAGCACAGGCCCTTGGAAAGTATTTAGGGTCACTTTACTACCAAACCTTAGGGAACAAGCTGTTGTCTTGTTCTCTCTCTCACACACACACACACACACACATACACACACACACACCACACATACCTCCCCCCGCCCCAATACACCAATTTTAGAGCCAGGTGAGAGAATGTATCCTGGTAATGCAAAGGGCACTCCCAGAGTATGTGGCACATGGCATACGGACAGCCCTGAATGTGTGTGCTCTGTTCCCTTTTCCGATAATCAAAACAATGGTTCTGATATTTTCCCCGCTTCCCCTATAAAAATATTGAAAGTAGTTTTTTACTTAATAATAAATGAAGATATTCTCCCCTCAACTTCTTAAGGGAAGGTGGGGAAAGACATCCTCTTAGGCTGGAATTCTGTATAGATTTTTTTTTTATCATATTTTTACAAAATGAGAAAATGGACTTTTTACAAAAAGTGATTAATGTGCTGTGATTTCAAAATGAAGTGCAGTGCCTAGTAACATCTATATTTAAGGTGGGGTTTTTTTTGTTTTGTTTTAATTGAAATGTCGGGGTAGGTGCAGAAATGTCCCAGTTTGAACTGTCGACTATTTTTATATCATGTTTTTCTTTTATAAAATAGTCCTATCTTGAAAACCAAAATATCTGTGTTATTAAAACCAGAGGCTCCTCTTGTCAGCCCTGTAACACTAGTTGAACATACATTGATGTATGCTATTCACATGCAGTAGGTCTGTTGATCGCCAGTCTTGACCATCATTTCCATACAATGTCTGCATTTTCTCTCTGTCCATCCTACCATTGCATGTATAGGTAAGAGCAGGGATTTTCTCACTGAATCCCTCTCAGTTTTTATTTACTCCTTGGGCCAGAAAGACCAGTCATAGTAGGGCCTCAGGAAGATGAACAGTCAGTTTTCTGTTACATTTGGAATCTAATACAGTTATTCGCCTCTAAATACTGAAACCTCGTATTCCCCAATTTCAAACATTCAGATACCAACTAGTATTTATTTTAAATGAAAACTATATCATTTCCATAAGTGGAGAACAGATAGAGATTATCATTTGCCATAAAGAGAAGGAATCTGTAAAAATGTAGTGAAAATAGAACAATGTTAAAAATTTTAGCTAAATATTCTTACTATTAAAGCTATCAACCTAAGGCCCATTAGCTTTCCTCAGAAGGGATACTTTGTTATCAAGAGGTACAAAGATCTATTAGCCCCAAAGTGAAACTTTGTTTTTGCTTTAATCAGAGGGATTTAAAGACAGTATTTAGAAATTGAAAGAAACTCTTTTTGGTACTATTTAGTGTAATGTGCCTATACCACACTTTAGGGAAACACTGCCATATATTCTGTTAAAGAAGTCAGTCAGTCATTTTGTTTATAACAAGACAGAGCTACGTATAATGCTGTAGTATGTCATTGTATGTGCTTTTTCCATTCTCTCCTGTAATGAGTGATCCTTATTATGTGTATCTTTCTCACCAGGATATTTTGCTCATCAACCTCATTATAGAACATATGATTTGTGATACAGACCCTGAACTTGGAGGAGCAGTCCAACTTATGGGCCTGCTTCGAACTTTAGTTGACCCAGAGAACATGTTAGCTACTGCCAATGTAAGCTATGGGCGTTTTTCTCTTTATCATACTAGTATACGTATTGTTTATTGCTGGTAGGAACCCACGCAGTTGAAAGTTCATGGAACTGTTTTTAATTCCTTAGAAAACAGAAAAGACTGAATTTCTGGGTTTCTTCTACAAACACTGTATGCATGTCCTCACTGCTCCTTTACTGGCAAATACAACAGAAGACAAACCTAGCAAAGGTAAGATAATGAAAGTTGGTAGTTAAGTTCTTCACTGTTGAATTCTGAAACTCAAAGTTGGTGTCAACAGAGGTCTAATGTATTTTCAAAAAAGGTGTTTCAAGTAAAATTTCTTTAGGACTTTTTAAAAAATAAATTTTTAAAGATTTTTATTGGGGAATTGGGGATGGGGAATAGTGTTGGGGAACCGGGGGAAGGGAACATCAAGTTGTTCTTCAGTCTTAGTTGTGGAGGGCACAGCTAGCTCAGCTCCAAGTCAGTTGCCATTGGCCACCCATCAGCAGCTCACGCCCACTCAGCTCAAGGTGCTGAGTTCAAACTTAGTTGCATGTGGGCATAGCCCACCATCCCATGCAGGAGTCAAACTGACAACCTTGTTGTTAGGAGCACGTGGTCTCACCAGCTGAGCCATCCTGCCACCTGTTGGCAGTTCAGTGGCAGCTCAGCTCTGGTGCAGCTCACTGGCCCATGTGGGAATCAAACTGGGACCCTGTTGCTCAGAGCTCGCGCTCTAACCAACTGAGCCACTCAGCCGGCCCTTAAGTAAAATTTCTTTCAAGTGCTATAATCAGATAACAGAAAGGTTAAAAAAAAAAAAAAGATATAAGACATAATTGTTGCTTTCAGACTTTTAAAACAATTTTTTGTTAAGGCAATATTTGTATTTTGCATTTGCAGAGGTGAAATAGAAGGAGGTAGCTATGAAAAAATTCATTTATAGTTATTTGTACTCCTGATGTGTAGTTATTAAGCCAGTTTTACTTGCATTGAGTGTTATTCCCGTTTTGATTATTTATTATTTCTGCATTTTATTCCGTTAACTTTAGCTTGTATGTATGTCTGTTTAGAGACTAGCTTTAGGGTCTTCACTGGGAAATCCCTTACTGAAGCTTTGCAAATACATTATTTTGTCATGAATTATCAGTATAGTGTGTTTAACTTATAACACCACTTAGAAAATTAATGTTAAATTTACCTTTTCTCGAGACTCTAGAATCAAGTGTTGGAAATATGATACTCATTTTCCCTATCTACTTTATTCATATTAGGTAAAGTTTGAGGCTTCTTTCCAAACCCACATGTTCAATTCACCAAACATTGAGAACCTGTTGCATGGGAGGCACTGTGCTATAATCTTTGGGGACTTAATGGGGGAATTGAAAAAAGTGAGTAAAATACTTAAGAGGCTTGCTGCCTGGTGAGGAAGATAAGCCAGTATTTATAAGTGTGGACTCACTATGTATAGTAAAGGAGACACAAAACACACTGGAATCATAGGAGCAAAGAGAGTAACTCCATCAAAGACCAGATGGTGTCTGGCAGGACGTTCTATGCTACGTGTACATCTGTTGTAAGAATGGTAGGAAAGTCTTGGCACTTTGGAGTAAAGCAGAGCTATAAATAATAGATTTGTATTCCATCTCTGCTTACTAACTTTTCAGATTTCGGTCTAATTCCTCATAGAGGTGTTTAAGGAAAAATGTAAAGCATAGCTCTTGGCACATGGTAGACATTCAATAAATGTTTCCTTTCCCTTTAAACTATTTGGTTTCATAGAAGGGATTTTACTTCCTTAGAATTTGGATTCTTACATTAGAGAGGAAAACAATATTAGCCATTAAATATAATCGTGTTGTGTTCATTTTAGATGACTTTCAGACTGCCCAGCTGTTGGCGCTGGTACTGGAATTGTTAACATTCTGCGTGGAGCACCACACCTACCATATAAAGAACTACATTATCAACAAGGACATCCTCCGGCGAGTGCTGGTTCTCATGGCCTCAAAGCACGCTTTCTTGGCATTATGTAAGTGTTACTTCTGGTAGTATTAGTTGTTTTCTATATATTATGTTTTCTATATATTGGTATCTTTAGGTTTCATTGCCTGAGAACAGAAGATCGCTGACTTCAGGTCAGGAGATACCAAACTACACTGATTGTGTCCTCGGATCACAGGCAATTGTCCTGACTCTCTTCTTTCTCGTTAATATACAGCAAAGGGGTTAGAGTGTATCTCCAGAACATATTCAAGGATTATATTCCATCATTAAGATGGCACGTTAGATCTACCTCTGCTATTATTGTTTCAACTTAGTATAACATTACTAATTACAAATCAGGCATTCTTATGAGGCTAGAGTCTTACAAAATCATGAAGAATATTTTCATAATTCGGTAAATTTATAGTTAATAGAACTGAATTCCCAAAACACATTCATTCTAAGTTACAGAATGCCTAGCACAAATGTCTATAGATGGTCCATTTGCTAATCCCACAAATATTTTTCCCCCAGCTTTATTACAGTAGATTTGACATATTACATTGTGCTACCTTAGATATTTTAGAGTAGGGATGGCAAACTAAAGCTGTGGCCAGTCCAGTCTGTGATCTATTTTTGTACAACCTGGAAGCTGAAAAATGTTTGTTTCTTAAAGCATTGTTTAAAAAAAAAAAAAAAAAAACTAGAGAGACCATACGTGACCCATGAAGCCTAGAGTATGTACCTTAGAGACCTTCATGGGAATAGTTTGTCAACTCTTTAGACCAACCGGTAATCTTTTAACAAGATTGTTTTTAGTTATACATGTTTTTCAGAAACTGACTTTCATTGTGTTCGTAAGACTCTAGTTTGTTGACGTAAAAAAACATTTTTCTGAATTGGAAATAGGTTAAGCCAGAATCCTCTTGATCATGTAGCAGCCAGCCTTCCTTGGTAAGTTGGCAGACCAGTTTTAGGGGTACTCTAGAGGTTCGATAAGAGATGTCTGCTGGTAACTAAGTTTTGCCTTTTGGTTTTTATAGTTAAGTTTGGTTGTTTTGTTTTTGTTGTTTAAAGCATCATAATCATACACCAATTAGAGGGCTGAACATACATCCATTTTTGCCATCTTTTTGTACTTCATTTAAAATTTGTTTTTGCTTAATTGATTTTTTAAAAAAATTCTCAAATTATAAAAACATGTTTCTGATGTTGATTTGTTTGTTCTACCAACATTTTATCTTCAAAATGGTATTAGAAATAGGTTTCCTTCTAAAGAATACATATGGTCAGAGTATATTTTCATTTTTCCAGCTTTTAGATATTTAGTACTTCTGCTAATTACCCGTAACTTTTGATGTTACCTTAGTAATGTTAGTAATCTTTTTCAGCCAAAAGTAATAGATGTCATTAACCTAGACTGCTAAGGACAGCAAAAAATAAATTCATTATTTTGGTTCTGCCTTACTACTGGCCATATATCTGTGTGCTAAGCACATGTGAAAGACATACCTATTACAGCAAAAGTGAGAGCCTCTAGACCAAGTTGAGAGGGAGTTTATAATGAAGGCTTCTTTAATTGTTTTTTCACGTTGACAAAGGTTTTGTTTGAGTGGGAAAGGGAGTTTATGAGCAGATGGGACAGAATGAACAGCTGAATAAATGAATAAGTTAATCGGTTTTATTTCAATAAATGTATTAAACCCACTACTATATTCCATTGATTCTGAAAAGTATGTATTTTTATGCATTTATCATTTCTCAAATCAAGGTGAGTCTTACTGGCATGTGATGATGGATAGCTCTTTTTATTCATTTTGCTTTCTTAGTAGCAGAAAAGATAGTTTTTTGCAATCAGTGGCATCTTAGATTTGATGAAGTACAGGATGATTAAGACCTGGATTCAGCTGTCAAGGAGATCAGAGTTCATTAGGAGATAGTCTATAAAAATCAAAACATACATCATAAGCACCGTATTGTGAGATAGTCTATAAAAATCAAAACATACATCATAAACACTGTATTGTGATGTGTTTAGAAGTACAGTGGAAATGTAGAATCATGAATGAGGCACATCAGGAAAATTTTGCAAGTGTTCATTTGAGTTTGTCTTAGTCATAGGAGAGGGTGACATTATCTGACTACACAGTTGTGAAAAAATGTGGTGTGTTGTTTGGTATAGGTGAACACATGAGTCCAGTGGGAGGGGCAGAAAGGACTTTTTTCTTCAACTTTTCACCTCATTTTGCTCGCAGTATTAAAATAGTAATAGTAAATTTAAAAATCTCATAATTTGGTGAGAACTATGAGGAGAGTCATTACAAATTAATGAAAGTTTATATCGTAGGAAAACTAAGCATGCGAGAAAAACCTTAGTTATGTTTTATTATTGTTAATATTTTCCAAACTAAGTTAGGTTATCATTAAATCTCTTTCTCAAGTGACCCTCAGCGTGGCTGCCTTCCCAGGACTGAAAACACGAGTAGCCTCTGGAAGGAGACGCCAGTCAGGAGGAAGGGGTCGTGAGGCCTGGCGGGGCGGTGCACAGTAGGCGTCAGGCTCAGGGGTTTCTCAGAGACCCGACTGAAGGAGTTTTCAGTCTCCTGAGAAAGGAGTCTGTTGAAATAGAATACTAGTTATAGTATTTTATTTTTTTTCTAATCTCACCCACCCACTTTTTTTTTTTATATTTTATTGGGGAATTGGGGGAGGGGAACAGACAAGTTGCTGTCCTTTTTGTTCTTCAGTCTAGTTGTGGAGGATGTTGCTTCACTGGCCCATGTTGGGATTATCATTGCACTCTTCCCGGGTGAGGCATTCACTTTCTGGCCATTGGATAGCTGCTCACGGCAGCTCACACTGGCTGCCAGCCACTCACAGTAGCCTACTGCAGCCCCACTGAAGCCTACTCCATCGCCGGCGACTCAGGGCAGCCCAGCTCCAGGTCGAGCTGTTATTCACCATCTTAGCTGTAGAAGGCGCAGCATCACTGGCCCATGTGGGATCTGAACCCGGGGCCCTGCTGCTCAAAGCTGGCGTCCCAAACCAACTCATAACCAATGTGCCACTTGGCCGGCCCTAGTTATATAGTATTTTTTAAGGGAGGATTTTATAAGTAAATTTAGAATGCATACTTGTAAGGATGAAAGATGATGAGTGGTTAAATGTAAACAGTTTGGGGTCTTAGGGACACTGTTCATTTTTTATATCTGCTGCTTCTACTTAGTATACTTTAGACAACTAATCAAGTCTGTAGGTGAGACCAGTCGTTTTAAAAATTTAGCCTTTATAGGGTGGGTATTTTTGTGTTTGTGTATGTGGGTATACAATGTATACACCAGTTATATCAGTCTTATTTCTTGGCCTTTTCAGGATTCTATGAGCTTTTTAGCTCCTATTTTTATGTTGTCTGGGTTTTTTTATTAAAAACATGGAAATCTATAAGAGGAATGCAATAAAAAATGAAGCGACTGTTGTAAATGCTTTTATTCAGCTTTCATTAGTTACATATGAGGTAAAAAGTCCCACACTTATTACATGAAATCTCATGTTGTATCAGGTAAAGACCAATTATTTGTTTTAGAGATGCTTGAAACTAAGCACAAGAGATTCCTGGCTTGTTGATGACAGAGCTGTGAGTGGAAGTAGAATACACTCCCTTTACATTGAAAATCCTTTCATTTACATTGAAATGACTATGGCAATTGGACCTACTCCAAAACACCCTTTGAGCAACTTGACTTCATAGAATTCACTGGTAAATTTTTAAAAGCAACTTTTTATTCAACAGAAAATTGGATTTTTATTTAACCAGTAGTAGTTGGATATTTTTGTTGCAGGCTTGTTTTGGGGGAGGGCTTTGAGTGTAAACAACACAGTTCTTGATATAAACAAATGAGGGCAAATGGAAATGAAGAGCAAACCAAAAGACCATGAGAACTACCATCTATCCATGCTCTGGAGGGGATAGTGGTACCATCTGCACATATGGTCTTAGTGAATTCTAGGAAGGGAGTTTCTTTTCACTTACCTAGACACTGCATGCAGACCCTGCAGGGCTCAGCTAGTGTATGTTATGGTAGGACACAAGTCTCCACACAGCCTGCAGAGCTGGAGGACCGATTCCTAATAGCTCTGGCCTCAGTTACTAAAAGCTGGAAATTTGGCCTCATTAGCATGAATTCGAAACTACTGATTTTTATTTTAACAAATGGAACTGCCTCACTAAGTTCCTTTGTCTAGTAACATTACAAGAAAAACCAAACTCTTGAGACCATCGTTTTGGGAAAATAAGCCCTTAATTCGGGTTCAACTTAAAAAAGAGAAAGATGCCTCTTATTGTTTGAAATGTCTTATTTCACCATGCTGAATGTATTTGAAAATAGTCAGTAGTTTAAAAAATGGCAATTAGTATTCTATAAACTATTTTGAAACTCCCTGCCCAGAGTGTCTCTTTAGCAAGAGACACTCTTAAAGTTGGATTGTTAAGGCAGTTTATAATCAACTGTACCTAACTGGGCATTCACTTGTGGGCCTCTTTTCTGCCAACTAAAGAAAAATTGAGCTGCTTTACTCCTCTGCCTTCCCACCCAGAAACCGTGTCAGCATGGTTGCCTGGCTACCTGCTCATGAAGGACTTGATTAATAACAAATTGGCAATTTAACGAGCCACTTCCATGATCTCCAAAGAAACCAAAATACAAACACAATATTTAATCTTGCCAACCGAAGACGATGTGACTGCATGAAGTGAGTATGCTTTTTTGAACTGTTTACAAGAACTGGGGCATTAACTTACTGATAATTCCATGTAGGTAAATAGGGCTTTGTTGAACTCTAGCTGTCTGCGTATATTTGGATCTTGATGAATGGTGACTTAACTCTCCATACCTCAAGATGTAAATATACCGTTTAATCTGTAAGTTAAAGCCTAATTAATTATAAAAAGGAAAACTAGGAAAAACATTAAAAAGCATACTCGCTGCAATAAGCATAGAGGACCACATTTAAAAAACATCTTCTAAATTTATTTCTAACTATGGGAAGGCAAAATTTGGATCGTGCAGATTTTTGTGGGTTTATAGCATTTCTACAAACACATCCACAAATAAACCAGTGCAACCCATGAATTCTGATGCAAAATAATAAGTGCCCCCAAAATAATGATCAAGTTACACAGTGGATTGCCCTAATAAAACAATGGTTTTTCTATTGTTTTAAAGTATACGTAAAAGGATATGTTTAGAATTCTCATCTTAAGTAGTATGATAGGTTAATGCATTTATTAGCCCTATCTTAGTTCCTATTTCAAATGTGAAATACATTTTGATCATTAGTGACTTATTTCCAGAATTTTTCTGGCTCTCTTAAGACTTGTGTTCTGTGATGACATACACTACTTTTTTAATGTACTTTTCTGGTAGCCCTCCTGTATTCCTTATCTTCAGGTTCATACTTCTGGAAGCAGTAACATGACTGCACAAAGAATTACATTTGTTAAACAGGTTTTTTTTTGTAAGTCTAAATATGGAAATGTGGTATGTAATTTGAACAATGCCTCTGTGTTTCAGGTGCTCTTCGTTTTAAGAGAAAGATTATTGGATTAAAAGATGAGTTTTACAACCGCTACATAATGAAAAGTTTTTTATTTGAACCAGTAGTCAAAGCATTTCTCAACAATGGATCCCGATACAATCTGATGAACTCGGCCATAATAGAGATGTTTGAATTCATTAGAGTGGTAGGTTCTGTACTTTTTTAGTTAGAATTTTGGTTTTAATTGTTTGACAAACTTGAATATACATTATTGATATTTTGACTTATTTGAGATTATACGAGTATTTGGAGAATTTTTTTTAAAAAATACCAATGTTACCAAAAGCTTGTGAGAGACTCAATTCAAATGAATAAAAACCAAAATAATCTCTCTCAGCAGCTGTGACTCCATTCTATAGGGCAGTTTGAAAACTGGTTTAATTAACACTGTCAAGGTAAAATTTTAAGAAAGTAAAATTACAGTTGAGAGATAAGTATTTGGATGTGATTTTGGTTGTTTTACTTTGAGGTCTCTGAATTTTTATTGACTTTTCCTTATGTTTCTAAAGAGCAATTTCATAAACTCTTCTGGATTCTTTAATAATACAGCAAGCTTGTGGTTCTCAAACATTGGTGTGTGTTGGAATTATCTGTGTCATGCTTTTAAAAAAATTATACCATATTAACCAAACTTTTAACTGTTCAATTCATTGGCGTTAAGTGCATTAATATTGTTGTGCCACCATCACTACCGCCCATCTCCAGCACTTTTCTGTAGTGTGATTTTAAAACGTAAACACCAGATCCCACCCCATACTTAGGGAGGACAAGTCACCTAGGATGGGACCTGGCCTGGGCACTGACTTTGGGAGGCCCAGAGATCATTCTGAGGACCAGAAATCAGGGGCTATTCAAGTAGCCAGCCTGTTAGGCCCATTTTCATTGTTTGATTATCTCTAAGATTGTATAATAATTTTATGAAGCCAAACTATTTTGGGTGGGTTTATCAGTTTATTACAATTAAGTCATATCTTTCTAAAATAACATTTTCAATTATAATTTTTTCCTATAGGAAGATATAAAATCATTGACTGCTCATGTAATTGAAAATTACTGGAAGGCACTGGAAGATGTAGATTATGTACAGACATTTAAAGGATTAAAACTGAGATTTGAACAACAAAGAGAAAGGCAAGATAATCCCAAGCTTGATAGGTAAATTACCACATATTTGAATATTCATTCAGTGACAAGTTGTATGGTGGTGGCTCTTTTTGCTTGTTTGGTATTATCTGGCTTGTCAGGGGAGGAGGAACTAGCAGATAGTGAGCAGAAGTTTTAGTTTTCTATAATGGTCAATATTAATGTTTTCCTGAAGGCATAGGTGGATTATTAGTGTGATCTGTAGACTCTTCCTCAGGCATGTATCAAACTAGACAATGGAAAAGAAGCAAAAAAAAAAAAGAAAAAACCCCAAACGTTTCCATGACAATGAGGTTTCATGTGTCCGAACAGATCAGAATATTACTTGCTTTGAATTACTTTAACGTTACAGATTATTTTAAGAAATCTTGTACATTTCTCCAAATACCTGAATTTACATACTTATGGTATATTTTAAAATCCATAAATTATGACTTGTTAATTCCTGATGTTAAGTTTAATAACTGATCTGGAAATAGTACAATTTTGATAATAGGAAGTTTGATTCCACTACTTAACAATAGATATGGTAGAGTGCATTTTTTAATTATATGTTGGGTAAAATCTGTTTTTGTCAGCTTGTTTATAAATCTGTTTTATCCTGTTGATCTATTAAGACTGTATCTTATTCTGAGCAGTACTTGAAGACCAGCTGATGAAGTCTTTATGAGTCTATTTACTCTTCCTTTTTGTCTTTACTCATAGTATGCGTTCCATTTTGAGGAATCATAGGTATCGAAGAGATGCCAGAACACTAGAAGATGAAGAGGAGATGTGGTTTAACACAGATGAAGATGACATGGAAGATGGAGAAGCTGTAGTGTCTCCATCTGACAAAACTAAAAATGACGATGACATTATGGATCCAATAAGTAAATTCATGGAGAGGAAGAAATGTATGTCAGAAAGATGGGCAAGGAAAAACTAGTCTAGGTTTATTCTTATTCCACAGAATGATTAGGATCTAATTTGTATGTGTCATGACATAGATTTTAAAGACTGTTGCTTTATAGGGTGTGAATTAATAGCTCTGTTGGGAAGGTATAGACTAAATTTTCTTAAGTTGACTTAAGGAGAAACGTTATTTCAGAAAGGGTAGGAAGACGGCATATAATACTGAAGGTTTCATTCCTTCTCAGTAGAAAAATCCAGTGGATACTGGTGTTTAGTATTTTGCTAAGCTTTGTTCCAAAATTATCTTCAGTTTTTCTCCCTAGCAGAGAAGTAAACTAGTTAATTGTGTTTGAGTGCCACCTCATTTTGGGGGGATTTTAAAAAGATGAGCATGGTTGACAACTATTGATAATGTTATTCTTTTTAGTAAAAGAAAGTGAGGAAAAGGAAGTGCTTCTGAAAACAAATCTCTCTGGCCGGCAGAGCCCAAGTTTCAAGCTTTCCCTCTCAAGCGGGACAAAGACTAATCTCACCAGCCAGTCACCTGCAACAAATCTGCCTGGTTCTCCAGGGTCACCCGGGTCCCCAGGGTCCCCAGGGTCTCCTGGATCCGTCCCTAAAAATACATCTCAGACGGCAGCTATTACTACCAAGGTACACTTTTGACTCCCAGGCCTACCTAATTTAAGCTTTCGCAACAAAAATTGTGACAGATTCCCTTTGCTTACTGGCTTTTGAAACTGATTTAACATTTGTGAACTTGAGAATAATTCTCCTCGGACCACCTGAACTTACCTAAAGTTGAGAAATTTCTGAAAGGTTTTATGACAAATACAGAAGTCTGACTATATTCTAATTTTGGTTTGCATTTTAGAACCTCAGGTTCATATTTGTATGGTCAAACTACTTACAGAAATTTAAGTTTTGAGTTAATTTTGTATCAGCTTTCCCAATTAATACCAAGATAAAGGCTTTTTGGGGGAAAGATATCTAAATATCTGTATGCTCCTAACTTTATTTTGCCAAGCAAGGTTTATAAAAGGAATTAACCATCTATTAGTAACATTTCACACAAGAAAGGAGAAAAAAAACACCTACAGTAGGAAAGACAGTCTCAGAATGAAAACCAGTTCTTTGGTTGCTTTATGTGGCCCTCACAAGCATAACAGCCTGGCAGTTGGGATTCATTGATCTAAATCAGGAATATAATGCCCATCTCTGTCCCTTTCCCTCTGATGTGAGCAGGAGACCCCCTAAGGGCTAAAAGTGAATGTGAGAAATGTTGGAATGAAGGGGCAGGCTGAGGGCAAGGGCAATGAACTGCACCCTGGCCAGTTAAATAAAGCAGCCACAGTGGTTTCCGGTGAAGGAGCAGGGAGGGCTACAAGGAAGCCAGAGCAGACCGGGCAGAAGCACTTTCCTAACCTCTGAGAGTCTGTCTGCCTTTGTTTCTAGTGGTCAGTTTATCTTCCGTAGTTTGTTTTGATACTAATATTTAATCTTTGAAACATTTTTAGTGTTGGGTGATTTGCTAGGATTATAAATTACTAAAAATGTGTTTTACTCTGGAAAATTTAGGAAATATATAAAAACAATGAATTTCAGTTACATAAAATCTCATCACCCAGAAATAACCACAGTTAGTATATTGCGGGGTGGGGGGGGTCTTTGACCTTTACCCAGACTTAAAATATGTATTTGAAAATGTAGTGTTTCCTGTAAATAATCCTTGTCTCTAAACAGGGAGGCCTTGTGGGTCTGGTAGATTATCCTGATGATGATGAAGATGATGAGGAGGATGAAGACAAGGAAGACACGTTACCATTGTCAAAGAAAGCAAAGTTTGAGTCATAATAATGGCAACTGCCTACAATCAGTACCTGTTGAAAAAACTGGTTCTCGACCCCTACCCCCTACAAAATCCACAACAAAGCAGTGGTCTCTTGTGAATGACTGACAGATCAGCCTCGCACACTTGACTTCTGCTCATCAAGTGCCAATTCAATGGAGCAGGAGGAGGGGATTACATTGGGGAAAGACAAGCCTTTGAGCTCTCCAGCTTGGACCACACATTGCCCTTTTCTCAGGGAAGGAAATGGAAACATAAAGCCAACAGGGCAGGGGTTTTGTAAGTGGAACTCTGGATTGACTGGTCAGTTGCTACAATCAAAATATGCTTTCTCGGACCATGTTTGAGACACAGAAGAACAGGCTTTGCAGCCATAATTCTTCACTAGTTAAGAATGCCAGCAGTTTCTTTGTATAAAGAGACCTGCCTTTAAAATCCTACATTCTGAACATTTTAGTCAAGCTACAACAGGTTTGGAAAACCTCTGGGGGAGGGGCGAATATAGACTTTCCTCTTTTTTATCTGTTCCCTTTGCCCTTCGAACTGCAGATTTTTTTTTAAAGTGGGGTTTGTCCCTACTTGATTAAAGATTGAGTGGAATTCTAGATGTGGTCATTTGTGTCATAATTTTTTTTGTTTTATTTTGTTTTTGACTTTTTCTCCCCTGAGTGTATGCTTAGTTGTTGAGTATATATATTTGGGACCATTAAACCTTTTTTTGATGTAATATATCCTAACGTTGTGCTGGTACCTGTTTTACCATGTGTAATTTTTGTTTTACATCACAGTTCTTAATTTGTTTAGAGTTTTATGAAAGATGGTATAGTTTTTATTGACAAAAGCAAAGTAATCTTACAACTATGTGCATACAAAAGCAATACTATTTTGTGACTAAATATTTTATATTAAAATTTACATCAGCAACTGTCTTGAGAATTCAGGGAAGTAGAGTGGAATTTAAAATTTCAACAGTTTTGTTAAACCTAGAACCGTGAGATTAGTATTCCAAAGAGATTATGAAATTTCATATCTTGGGAAAATGACGGTACATTAAATCAAAATTGAGGGTGGATGATTTAAAAATAACATTTGACTTTTGAATAATAAAATGAAAAGTGAAGAGTAAGAGAAATTGTATTAGTTGTATGTTTCTTTTTTCTTTCTTTTTTTTTTTAAACTCCTCCCTTTGGAATACCAGCTGCAGTTGAAAGCGGTGGTTCCTAAATAAATACATGGCCAGAGGACCATCAGACGTCACTT
Source organism: Aselliscus stoliczkanus (assembly GCA_033961575.1). Classification (NCBI taxonomy): domain Eukaryota; kingdom Metazoa; phylum Chordata; class Mammalia; order Chiroptera; family Hipposideridae; genus Aselliscus; species Aselliscus stoliczkanus. The sequence continues at coordinate 150,810,847 of CM066732.1, read as the reverse complement.
TAGTAAAACAGTATTTTTTACTAGGTTCTTTTTATTGTCTTAGGTGTGCTAAATTCTTTTAAGGAAATGAAATCTCAATTCCACATATCTTCACTTTAAGAGAAGATTTTAGAACTTACTAAGGATACTGTTGTATCATATACTTTGAATATCTATTAAGCACTGTGTGCTTCTAAGCTTTTGTTTTGCTCAGTCCTCAGTAAATCCTAACTTGTACCAAAAACAAGGTTATATTGAACAGTTGGATAGAAAACCAGAAAGTGACGCTTGCTACAATCATGAAAAGAGTTTTGTTGTTGGCTGTTTTTCAAACAGAAACTTTGCATGCATAATTATAAGAGTTTAAGTATTTCACTACAGTACAGACTGACTTCTGAGTCACGATTTCTGGCTATTAATAATTGAAGTTTATTCACTTACCTTGCAAATAAAGAGAAGAAAAACTAAATAGGATCTAAGTTAATTATATCATGTCTTTGTTACCTAGAAAGTCCCATGTGAAATGTTTGTGCTTTAAACATACAGTGTAAACTCACCTTTTGGATTTGCCTTGGTATTCTGAGGGTTCTTGGGTAGACAGAAGAAGTATCCCTTGCCTTCATAAATTGTGGTCCACTACATTTAAAAAAGAAAGATATTAACTGTTGGCCTTCAACATTTAAGAGCTGTCCTTTCATTGATGGACTGTTGTGTTTCCTTAGTGACTATGGTTACTGAAGCAAAACTTGACACAAGTTGCTATAATAGGAGAAATGAGATCTAAAAATAGCTCCTCATTTTATTGAGGAAGACTTAGCAATAAATTAGCAGAAAGACTTAGCTAGAAATATAATACTTGAATTGACAGTTCCTTCCATCTGACTCAAGTCCATGCTCTTAATTAAGCATAGATAACTGTCTTGATAATGGATGTAAATACAATTTTGTTAAGAGATATTTTCCATTTTAATGATATATATTGGTTCTTTTGCTCATTTTGCAATGTTTAAAATGAAAAAAATTTTACTTCTTACAGTGATTACCTTACAGTTCCTGAGAAGACGTATTTGTTGTAATTGCTGCAGGAAACACATTGACATCCTTTCTGGTCTAGAAAGCTCCCCTGGCATTTTTTGGACAGAATGAATCCTGATGGTTGCTCCTTTCTGATGGTACTCAGATCGTGCACATTTCTCCAGGAATTCCAATTTGCAAACCAATTGTGAATTTGGAAATGAAAAGCGGTGGAGACATAGACTGGGGGCAAACATTCCTCCTGGTTTCCTTAATTGATTTAAGTAAAAGTCTCTCTATAAAGCTTACAAGATTAGAGCAGAAAGTTTAAACTGCAAGATTTCTTTAAGTGGAAAACTTCAGGTTGTCAACAGATGCCTAGTATTTATCATAAACTACTGTTTGAACAGCATTGTTGGAATCCCTTTTGGAAGAACTGAGCACCTTCAAAATTCTTATATACAAGGTTATATTAACTTTTTCTGCCATAACATCCATTTTGAGCAAGAAGATTATAAAAACAAATTTTTAAGAAATGGATTATTATTGTCTACCATTATACTGTGACATTGAGACAACATGTGGCAGTATGTTGTGATATCCAGTGCTAAAACAGTTTTCTCTCCTTGGCTTCATCTTGGCTCTTTAGAATGATAATTCCAAAAGGAAACTTGGCCTCTTGTGAGATAGATACATGTCTTAACTACTGGAGTCACTTGTCTTTTTCCTTAAAATAACTGGCTGGAGAGAGAACTTTCTTTGACCTTTCCACTCTCCTAGGTAAGTTCTTGGATGGACTCGTACGTAGCAAATAGTGATTTCTTCAGCATGGTGCTAAACGGGTTTTTGTTTAACTTTCAATTCTCACTATTTCAATGAAACTGCCTGATGTAGGTCACATCCTACCAGCCAATTCAATGGACCCTGTTCAATCTTTACATGGACACTTGAGCAGCATCAGCTGCTATCCACTGGCCCTTGATAGCTTTCTCTTGGCTTCTGTAGCATCATGTGTTTCAACCTTTCTCGCAGCTCCCTTCTATACCCCTGAAATGCTGGGATTGACTAGGGTTCCATCTTAGGTGCTCACCTTCCCTAGCCAGGCCCCACCATTTGTATGTCCCTGACCCAATCACGCAGTGCCCTCACAGACCGCCTGAACCTGCCCTGTGCCCCTCGCTGCTCTCCCTGCTGATGAAAGCATTCACCTTTCAACATTCAGAAGTGTTCCCCTGATACTCCTTCCTTGAAGGAAGGGGTTATATCCCTTTCAACTCTTATCCCTAGTATCTAGCATGACACCTAGCCCACAGATGCATCTCCAAAATGTTCCCTGGGTGAACGAAGGACTGACTACTGTGCACAGAATATACAGACAGGGAAAGTCTGAGCTGATGCCCTTATTACATGGTTAAGAGTCTGACTCATTCTTGACCATAAAAATTCCCTCTTGTGGATATAAAGGGAGGACTCAAGACTGTTCTTTGTACCTCTGAGCCTTCGGTTAGTACTAACAAGAGGGTATTTTAGGTTCATAGACTTACCCTGTCTTGAGTTATTTTAACAACTCTGGAAATTCTTCCTGAAACGTTCCTGGTCTAGTCGTCCTTGGCTCCAGCACCTCTAAACTCCTGAACTCTTACTGGTCCTTTGGCCACAGGTCTTCACATGTAAGTACAGACCCCAGCCTTTTACCGTGGGATTCAACCATAAGCTACAGATTTCACAGGCCACTCATCTATTGGTCTGATGTTTATTAATCTCATGCTCCTATATTTCCTGGAATGGAGTTCCTAGAAGGCAGGCCCAGATTTACATGATTCTCTTTGTACAGCACCATCAATGGTGGTTTACAGAGGTAGATCGGTAGTAGATAGGCTAGCTCGATAGATTTCCTATGCAGATTTCAATGGACACTTTTCACAGGAATAAAAGGGATGCATTTTCTTCATTTCCGAAAGGATAACAGCCTAAAAAATGTGATCACTTAACAAATTATACTACTTCGTTCTAGCATTAAATACCTTTTATACAGGAATGTCTTTTTGCTGCCACACAGGAAAAAGAATTTTACTGTAATGCTACTGTAATTTTAAAAAGGCTACTTCAAGTTTCCTCATCCTAACTTCTGAAGCACTGCTCTGGGGTAAGATTTGGGGATAACAACACACTTCATTAATCAACCTCCAAGATGGCTGTTTCCTCTCACACTGAGACACAGTAGTCGCACCAAAACGAAGAGCTGAGAAAACATGGACTTTTAGAATTCTTGGCTTTCAAAGGTAGTGAATGTGAGGAATTGTTATTAGTGAAAACCCTTCATCCAACCCCCATCCCCCATCTGAGCCCTTGAAGGACCAATTTTGGAAGACTAGAATGGGGAAGGGGATGGAACTAACAAAAGACGCTGAAGGAGCACTCAGGAAGCCTCATGCACAATGTGCTCCATGCATGTTAGTGATCAGTTGGTTCTAAGAACGAACTTTCTGGTGGAAAGTGGTAAAAAATTGTGGACAAGTATAATGGCAATGACGTAGTTAGAAGGCCTAGGTTTGAATTCTGACTGCTACTAGGACCTCGGCCAGTTCTTTGAGCCTTGGTTTCCCCATGTAATGGGAGTAACATCACAAGACAAGTGTGAGGACTGCAGACTAGATGAATGCAGAAAGCAACGAGTGGTAGACAACAGCTATTTAATATGTTATAATAGTCTAAATCTGGAGGGTGATGGCTATGCCTGACTTGAAAACCTGTCAAGGGCCGGCCCAGTGGCTCAGTTGGTTTAAGAGTTGCTTGGAGCTTGAGCTCAGAGCAGCAAGGCAGCTAGTTCGGTTCCCACATGAGCTAGTGATGCTGTGCCCACCACAACTAGACTGAAGAACAAGAGGACAGCAATATGTCTGTTTCCCTTCCCCAATTCCCCAATAAAATCTTTAAAAAAAAAAGAAAACCTGTCTATGGTGGGGGATCAATATACAATATATTGTATCTGGTGGGGATACATTCCAAGACCCCCAGTGGATGCCTGAAACGGGGGGTAGTACCAAACCATATATATATATTTTTTTTTTCCCTATACATACATATCTAAGATAGTTTATGAGTTAGTCACAGTGAGATTAACAACAATAAGAATAGAACAATTATGACAGCATACTGAAATAAGCTATGTGAATGTGGCCTCAAAATATCTTCCTGTACTGTACTCAGCCCTCCATGTGATACGATTAAATGCCTGCTTGATGAGATGAATGATGTGAGGTGAATGACGTAGGCATTGTGACTTAGTGTTAACCTACTATTGACCTGGCAATAGTAACGAGCACTTTCCGGCTTCTCTTTGGCATATACAAATCACCTAATCGTTAATGAAATGCAAATCAAAATCACAATGAAATACCACCTTACATCTGTTAGGATGACTGGTAAAGTGCTGGCGAGGATGTGTAGAAAGGTGAAATCTTGGGCACTGTTGGTGGGTGGGCAAACTGGTGCAGCCACTATGGAAAACAGGATGAAGATTCCTCAAAAAACTTAACATAGAACCACCTTAACACAGCAATTCCTCTTCTGGGGATTTAATCTGTAGAAAATGAAAACACTATGACAAGGAGATAACACACCCCCATGTTCATAGCAGTGTTATTTACGATAACCTGGAGATAGAAACAACCTAAGTGTCTTATCAGCTGATGAATAGAAAAAGAAGTCATGGTGTACACACACACACACACACACACACACACACACACACACAGAGGAATATTATTCGGCCATAAAGAAGGAAATCCTGCCATGCTAAGTGAAATACATCAAACAATGACAAATACTGTGTGATCTCATAAGTGGAATCTAAAAAACAAAACAAAACTCATAAAGATGCCAGATTTGTGGTTACCAGAGACAGGAAGTGGAGGGAGGAGAAATTAAAGGAAGGTGAACAAAAGGTACAAACAAAAAGTATATACAATAGTACTACATAACTACTAGAGATGTACAATGTGATGACTACAATTAACATTACTGTTTGGTATATATGAAAGCTGATAAGAGAGTAGATCCTAAGAGTTCTCACCACAGGAAAATATATACATATTCTTTTGTATCTACATGAGATGATATTAACTAAACTTACTGTGGTAATAAGTAAAATCATTGTGCTATACACCTTAAACATATACTGCTGTATGTTAATTATATCTCAATAATACTGGGAAAAAAAATTTAAGCCTAATCCAAAGCTACAGTAATCAAAAGAGTAGAATTGGCTTAAAGACAGACATTTGGACCAATGGAATAGAATAGTCCAGAAATAAACCTCATAAAATGGTCAAATGATTTTTTTTTTTAACAAGGGTGCCAAGACCTTTTAATGGGGCAAGGTTTTTTTCAACAAGTGGTACTGAGCAAACTGGATATTCCTATGTGAAAGAATGAAGTTGGACCCTTAACTCAAAATAGATCAAGAACCAAAAAAATAAAGCCGAAAACAATAAAACTCAGAAATTGTAGGACAAACGCTCACAACACTGAATTTGGCAATGATTTCTTGGATATGAAACCAAAGGCAATGGCAACAAAAAGAAAATAGACAAACTGGACTTCATGAAAATCGTACAATTTTGTCCACTGAGAGACACTATCCACAAAGTAGAAACGTAACCCACAGAATTGGAGAAAATACTTACAAATCATATATCTGATATGGGATTAATATCCCGAATATATAGAGAGCTACTACAACTCAACAACAAAAAACTTCCATTCAAAAATGGGCAAAGGACTTGAATAGACATTTCTCCAAAGAAGATATTTGAATGGCCAGTAAGCACAAAAAAGGACATTGAACATCACGAATCATTAGGGAAATGCAAATCAAAACCACCACAAAATTATTAGAATGGCTACTATCAAAACAAAAACCCCAGAGGGCCGGCCGAGTGGTGAATTGGTTAAGAGCTGGTTTTGGGATGCCAGTGGCCCCGGTTCGGATCCCACATATGAGGGCCAGTGACACTGCCCTCTACAGCTAACAACAGCTCCACCTGGAGCTGGGCTGTGCGAGCCCCGGCGATGGTGTAGGCTGCAGCCCCTGCTGCAGTGGGCTGCCATAGGCTACAGTGAGTGGCCAGCAGCCAGCGTGAGCTGCCAATAGCCGCGGTGAGCGACATCCAGAGGCTGGCGACCGATCTGCCTCATCCGGGAAGAGCGCAATGACGATACCAACATGGGCCAGTGAAGTAACGTCCTCCACAACTAGACTGAAGAACAAAAGGACAGCAACTTGTCTGTTCCCCTTCCCCGATTCCTCAACGCTGTTCCCCTCCCCCAATACCCCAATAAAATCTTAAAAAAAAAAAAAGAATGAAAGCAGGGTCTGAATAGGTACACCCATGTTCACAGCAACATTATTCACACTAACTAAAACATGGAAGTAACCAACCCATTGTCAGATGAATGGACAAGCAAAATGTGGTACACACATACAATGGAGTATTTTTCAGCCTTAACAATGAAGGGAATTCTGCAATATACTACAACATGGATGAACCTTGAGGACATTAGGCTAAATGAAATAAGCCAGACACAAAAAGACAAATACAAGTACTGCACAAATGTTTATGAGATACGCAGAGTAGTCAAAATCATAAAGACAGAAAGTAGAATGTGGGTTGCCAGAGGCTGGAGGGAGGGGAGAATGGGGAGTTCGTGTTTTATAGGTACCGAGTTTCAGACTTACGAGATGAAACAGTTATGGGAGTTGGTGGTGGTGATGACTGCACAACAATGTACCAGTATTTAATGCCACTGAACTGTACACTTAAAATGGTTAAGATGGTATGTTTTATGTGGTGTATATTTTAATACAATGAAAACGAAAAAAATTTATATTATGAAAGTAATATGTTCATTATAACAAAAATCTAATACAGAGACACATTAACAAATAGTGCCCCCCCCCCAAAGTTGCACAAATAAGTTAAGCTCCTATCAGGTAACACAGACACGCCATTAGCTTACACTACTAAGCCAGCATTTTCTAAGAGGGGTGAAAAATTCCTTTATCAGAATGAAGATCATAATTACAATACTGCTTCTGTCTAGGAAGCAATGTATAAAGCAGAGAAATTACTTTTCTTGCAGAAATGAAAGAAAAAAATTTAAAAACAGTTAAATTTCAGACAGATGGAGTGGAAGTCAAGGGGTGTTCCGGGGGCATGGAAGGCCACTGCTTAGTGGTTAGTTCATGGTCTATGTGTTGGCTTCCTGAAGCTTATGCCCCAACCTGATAGTTAGGGGAAATGATTCTTATTAAAGTAGTGATAGAATGGGGCAGAAGATGAGGAAGAGACAGTGATTATAAACCCTATATGTATTACCTTCAACCTCAAATTTATAAAGCGATAGGGAAAGCATTCTTATTCTGATTTTAAGGGTTAAGAAACTTTTAGGAAGTAACCTGTCCAGGTCATCCAGCTCATTGAAGCCTTCCAATCCTGTAACCTGGGCACCATCCAATTTAGGTGTCAGGGAACAAGGATGCTGAGTCAGCTTCTTCTGAATGTAGTAGGTTGGGTCCAGCCAGTGAACTGTTGATACATCAATGATCATGAACCAACACAGCTGCTAACTGACCCCCAAACATAAGTTCCTGACCTGGCTGTAGCCCAGGAACTGTCAATACCCCCAGGGACAAATTATCTCACCACAATGGGAAATGTCTCACTACCACTATCAGAAAGCATCTGTGCAATGTATTTCTTAGTGTGAAAGATTATGGTTATCAAATAACTTTAAAGATCCGTCTTTCCAAAAGTGTTGGGGGTCAATGTAAAAAAAAATTCTGGCTGCATAGGCACCCTTTACAGAACAGGGGCCTTCTAAACAAAGATGGATGTAGATACAATTTATACTTATTTTCCAACCCATTTTACAATATGAGCAATGAAAGCATTAATTTAAAAATGTATGGATTTCTGGTGCACAAGAAATACACAGCCTCTGCAGTCTCCCATTTCTGGCGCTCTGACTCCCACACTTCCCTTTAGGAACCCCTAACTGCCCGCTTGGCTCCTGGGGCCACAATCTCACCCACTCGCCAGTCCAACAAGGTGCGACGCAACTCCGCGGCAATATCTCAGCTTCCCGGCAGGTGCCGCAGCCCTAACACTTACAGAGCCAACTCTCAAATGACTAACCCAGCCGGCAGCCATTAAGTGTTTACTGTCCACTTGCCGAGCATAACGCTAGGCGCTTCAGGTCAACCCCGCACCGGTAAGATCAGGTGGGTAACACGTGGAGGCTTAGAGTAGTTAAATCGATTCAGGTGCTTTGAACAATATCTGAATTATAGTGTGAAATCATTACCAGGACAAGGTGAGGCGGCAGAGACGGGCAGAACTCGGGTCCACGGCAGCTGTCTCAGCAGGGAGATCGGGCCCCACGACGTGCTTTCCATCCAGTTGGGGCCCTTGTCCTTTTTCCTGCCGCCTGCCACCAAGCGCCTGCTACGTCCCCCAAGTTGGAATGTGGAACTTGGCCCTCTCGGGCCCAGTGACGGTGGTGCTGGGGGTGGGGTCACAGGGCGGGCCCAGGTCGGCGCGCCCACAGCACCGGCTGGCGGCAGGCACTTCTAGAAGGCAGACAGCTGGGGAGGCGGCCCGGTGGGGCGCAGGGGGTCTGAACTCTCCCCAAAGTTTCCTCCTTTGGTCTGCGGGCCTGCGTTCCGCCTGCCCACGTGGGTGCGCGGGCGGGGCCTCTCCGCTGCACTGGGGGCTGCACCTGCCGGGGGCCCAGTCTCGGGGCCGGGCCGCGGGTGACCTCGGAAAGCAGGGCGCCCCGGACCCCGCTCGCCACCGGCGCGGCCCCGGTCCCGCGGCAAAGGCACGCGCGCAGGAAGGCGCCACGTGCTGGGGCCCCCGAGCGCGCGGAGGCGGCGAGCCCACGTGCGGACGGCGGCCCCCGGCGCGCCCCTCCCCCCGCGGCCCCCCGCGCCGCGCAGACCGCGCCGCGTCTCCAGGGCCCGCGAGGCTGCGCGCAGGCCGCCCGGGGCCGCCGGTGGGGGCGGGGCCGCCGCCCGCATTGTTCCTCCCGGCGCGGCCGGCCCTCCCCTCGCCCGGCCCCGGCCGGAGCCGCGGATCGTGGGCTCGCGCCCCGCCTTTGTCTCCCGGGCGCCCGCCGCTCGCCGCCGGAGCCGCTTTGTGCGGGCGGGCGCAGCCTCAGCATGGACCTGACCGTCTCGGAGCTGCTGGAGCTCTTCCTGCAGAGCCCGCTGGCGACCTGGGTGAGGGCCCCCGGCTCCCCGCCGCGTGCTGGGTGCGCCTGGCGCCCCGGGGTCCCGGCCAGTCCCGGGACGGGGGGACTCAGAAGGCGCTCCCGGCCGGGCCCCGCGCTCTGCGAGCGCTTCCCACTCGGGAGTGGGCGCGCCGGGCGCAGGAGCCCACGGCGCAGGGCGGGTCCACCTGCTCCCGCCGGGGCGCCGAGCCGCCTGCCGAGGAGCGCACAGGGTCCGGGTGCTCACCGCGGCCCCCGGGGGCTGAGCCAGTCCGGAAAGGGCCCGCTCTCCCCCCAGAATATCCGCGTGTAGAGCCCCCGAGACCAGCGGGTAGATGGCGGTGACGAGTGGGGTTGGGGGGGGGTCCGAGTAGGAACGTGGGTACAGGCTGGAGTGGGCTCCCTGATTGCTAATGGATTTGACACGAGGGCAGTGTATGGAAAAGTCCCATTTTATTTTACGTTCCCGCTCTGGGACGTTGGAGAAAAGTGGCGAGGAAGTTTTCCTCGCGCGTGTTGCCTGTTGCGGGGAGTGGGGAGAGGACCTGGAGAAGGGTGGGCTCTGCCCGCCTGTGCCCTGGAGAGCTTTTCTTACACTGTGCGCGTGGGGTTGACTTTTCCTGCCTTTCTCTCTGCGTCCCACTCCCCGCAGGTGAAAACTTTGGGCCCGTTCGGAAGCGGCAACCAGGACAACCTGACTATGTACATGGATTTAGTGGATGGCATCTTTTTGAACCAAATCATGTTGCAAATGTAAGTCATTTTCACGGAGGAGCGGAAAAGAAATGATGTTTCAGAAATTTTAAGTTTGTAGAAATGGAGCCAGAGAGTGCAGCGGGAGGGTTTTTTGCACGTGGGGGCTTCTGGTATCTCAGTATTAAGTGCCTTTTCGCATCAGCCATTGGTTGGGGTACGGAGAACTCTAGGACAGCGAGCTGGCTGCGTGTTTGATGAAGGACATTTGGAGTTGAATGCATGTCATCCGCACGGTGTAGGTAGTGCAATTAACTTCAGACTCAGGTACTTAATTGTGGTTTCAACAATGAAATTGAAAAACAAAACAAAACAAAAACCTCTTTGGGGCCAAGGAACTGTAATGAACAGTGTCCGGTTACAGGAAGTGTCAGGGGTGGGTCGGGAGCATCCTGACTGACTATAAAGTTTCTCTCGAGGTTAGGGCGCCTGGGTTTCTGAGCTCCCGTTGTCTTCCATTTTCAGCTGCCCCATGGCTACTTCAATTGGTTAAGTCGCTTCTATGAACTGGATTTAAAGTCACTGCGTTAGGAGAGGCACAGGGAGTCAGAAAGCTGTGGTGCTGTTTGTTTTGGAGCATGCAGCCTAAGCAGGGTATGGTGGAAGTTACACTTGCTAGCATGTATGTCTGACCACATCCTTTCCTGTTGCTGAATTCTGCAGAGCCTGGCTGCCTGATTGACAGCCTGCCACATGTAGGTGTTGGCTCCTAGGGCTGCATTCTGTTTTTAACTCAAACTGCAGGGGACATATTGGCCCTGCCTGCCAGCATGATTCTCAGGCACTCGAAGCAAAATAAAACATCCCAATGTTCTCTGTGGATCATCCCCTTTTGCTCACCTACTCGCCTGCCCCTAAGCCAGTTGTCACAGTTGAGCATAAACCCTTTAGCTAATGAGGATCGACTTCATTTTGTGGCCCACGGAAGGAGGAGCCTTTAGCTGTGGCATATTCAGCAAGTGGTTTACATAGATTTACCTAAAAAGGTCTGTTTTAAACAATTTCCCGAGAACATTGCTCCTTTTGGTTTAATAAATCATTCGGTGCCACGCTGTAGGAGAGACACTTCAACCTTAATGTTTTGGGTTTTTTTTAAAGGCACTACCATTCTCACCAATTCTGTTTGATTGGGTTCTAAAAAGACACATCTGTTGTCAGCTTTGGTCCGAGAACTGTGAGGAAAGTGAGTCCTGGGTAGCAGTCTCATGGCATAGTCAAGTCTTGGCAACTCCCCCCTGCTTCCCATTCTGTTAGACCCTGAAAGTTACTGGGTTCCATTGGCGCAGCCACCAGTGAAAGTTCAACCTGTCCTTACCCAAGTCCAAGACTGTTTAATTAAAAAACCAGCAGTATCCCTAGCCTTTTCATTCAGCTTTTACACCCGAGCAGAGGGGAGAACAAAAGCCCTGGGACTGTTTCTCTTTCTTCCCTGACCTTTGGAATTCCTGAAGCGTTTACCACTTGCTTGTAAATCAGGAAAGCCTCTTGGATGTTCCTTTGAGAAATGCCAGCTCATCACTTGTTCACACTTTGGCCCGTGGCTAAATTCAGTTGGAAGGGCTTTTCAGCCCTTGACAACTTCCAGTGTGATTTTCTCCTCTGTGATAGGCCAGGGTATTCATTCTGGAAGTGGAAACTGATAAGTTTGCAGATATTAAGGCTTCAAGCATTGCTTCTGGGTCCTTCTGGCCTGAGGCAGGCACAGGAAGGGACAACGGGGAAGCTGTTTGGGTGGCTTCCCAGAAGGAGGAGAGAGTGGCACCAGCAACTCATAGTTTACTGATTGGACGATCAGAATAACCCTGCTCCTGGTGAGAGAATTGAGAACATCATTTGCCTCTGGAAGTAGGAGGGAATTGACTGGAAAGGGGGCACAGGAGAACTTTTGGGGGTGGGTGGTAGAAATGTTCTGCATATTGACAGGAATGGGTTTCATTTTTCAGAACTCATCAAGCTGTAACTTTATATGCATTTTACTCTAAAAATTCTCTCGATTTAAAAAAAAGAAAGAAAGAAAGAAAGAAAATTCCAGCCCTGGTGCAGGACGCGCTCGCTACATAGCCTACCTGGTTCAAACTCCAGGTCTTGCTCATAACAGCCGCGTGATGCTGGGTGCGTCACTCATTGCTTCGGTTTCTTTGTCTATAAGATGGGAAGTAAAGGACCTCCCTTAAGAGACGGTTGTGAGGATGAAATGAGACGATGTGTTACCATTTAGCACAGTGCCTGCCACTTAAAAGGGTGTGTCAATTATGTATGTGTGTAGCATCTTAATCCAGAAGGGGTTTGAGACACCTCACATAAACTCTTTTTTCAGTCTCTTTCTCCCACATTCTTAGCCTCCTAGATTACTGCATCATTCTTAGCCTTAGCTCTCTCCCAGTGGGATTTGAGGCAAAACTGGACTCTGGGCCCCACGTCCTAGCCCCACATGTGACACTATATTTAATTAAGCTAAGCCTCTGTTTTCACTGCTGCCAACTGGAGAAATTGCTAACTAGTAGATAAATAATAAAGCAGCTATTCTGCTTTATCTCCCAGGCTAGTAGCTCCGAGTCAGAGCTTTTCACCTATTTTGATCAGTTCCCCCCAAGTTAGTAGGACCTGAGAAAGTGGCAGAGAGCAGTATGCTAACTGGGTTGCTGGAGCTCAGATAAGAGGCATGTCACTTAACACTTCAGAGCCATATGGAGGCTGGCAGGGGGTCACGTGACTCCACCTGGGCATTGTCTCTGGCAACTGAAGAAGGCTGCGGTCGTAGTCTCTTGGCCCTGGCCTCCTGGTGACATCAGTGCCTGAAAGCAGGAAAGCCCTGTGAGCTCAGCTTTCAGGGGAGGCCCAGGCCTAGGAGAATTCCTGAATGAAAGTCGGGCATTGAGTGGCGTGGCTGGCGCTGCATGGGAAAACTTGCTGAATAGCTCCTCTGTGAAGGCAGAGGCTCTGGGTACCTGTGGGTACCCAAGGGAAAACAGGGTGTCTGATCCACTTCGGACACATTTTTCACTATCTCACAGGAAAATGATTTAAGAGCTTTGACTCTAGCAGCAGGCAGACAAGTTCACATTCCCTCTCTGCCACTTGCTAGTTCTGGTACTTTGTGCAAATTACTTAAACTCTCTACGCGTCCATTTCCTGATCTGTAATAAGGGGATGGTATTGGGTTGTCGGAAAAGTCATGATGTATTTTTTTCAGTTCTTTGTTGCAAAAATGCATCATGACTTTTCCGACAGCCCAATATTTTATAGATTTGGGGTGGGTTAGAAAAGATTATGCAAATGGAAATGTCCCCATGTTGTCAATTATCGTCATTGTTAGAGTGCGGCCCAGAAGCGGGATCACGTGTGTGTGCACCTGCACACGTGTGCTGGTGTGCGTGTACTTGTGAGAGCGGACACCTGATTTGACCCAGATCAGAAGCAGTGGCTCTTGATCGATTTCCTGCAGCAAGGAGAGGTGGGGGTCATGCAGTGCTGGGGCATAGGTCTCCCTCAACCGGAGTTGACTTTTGATTTGTTTTCTAATAACCTGTCTTTACCCTGAGAGCCGTAGTAAAAGGAAGGAGCGCTAAGGATCACGATACGTCGTTTAATTCCTCATATAGGAAATAAATAGCAAGGCTCTTGGAGTGTTCTTTCAATTGGCTGTTGGTCCCCAGAACTGTGAGAACAAAAGCAGAGATGATCAGGGGTTTCCCTGCTGTCGCCTGTTGGATGGACACTGAGGCCGTGACCGGATGTGTGTAGCCCCTTTCAGGTGCAGCGGCCGTCCACATGTATGCCAGCGCCCTCTGGCTCCCGGCACTCCTGGGGAGGTCCCATCTGACTTAAAGCTGGGGCTATAGTAACAGTAAAACAGAAAACGCACTGCATATTCTCTTAAGTTCTGCTATTTTAAGAAGCACGTTTGTCACTTTATGAAATTGCTTCTTATCTCTTAAGGTATCTGTAGTCAAGGGAGGCAAATTGTACCTTTAAGATAAATTATTTTGTAATGCTAGGTACACTTCTATAGCTAAACATGCCTTTGCGGTTTAAATTCTGAATGCCTCCCCTATTCCTAAATTAATTTCCACTGAACTGTTAACCTTTATTTTCTCAGTAATAAATGGCTCCAAGAGAAACATGTACCGTGTAGATGGCTTGGCCAGACTCCACTGCTGTGTGAGGACAGTAAGAAAATGTTTGTCACATGACAATTGAAAAGAGCTCCTCTGGTTGCCCCAAGGTGCCCATGTGACCATTTCAGAGAATACAGGATGACTGAATAAAATCCATGATTGAGTTCTGTATGCAATGTGTAAAGAGGTCTACACACAGTGCAGTGTGGGGACTCCTAGTATACCTATCAAATATTTACTTAATGGTTGAATTTTATTTTTATTTTTTTATTTTTTTTGAGGGCAGTGTCACTGGCCCTCATATGTGGGACCCGAACCGGGGCCGCTGGCTTCCCAAGCCAGCGCTTAACCACTGCGCCACTCGGCCAGCCCTGAATTTTAAATAGCTTGTTTTTTGTTTTTTTTAATTGTACTTCCAGTGACATTTGGAATGATTTCTGTTTGTCAATTTTGTATTAATTATTGATTTGGAGTGAACTGAATAGCATTGAGATTGATTTCTGTCACGCCCAAACTCCCCTTCCTGTGCTGCTTGTTACCAGGGGAGGGGGGACCGAAGAAGGAGGAAGAGGCCTGCCTCTCTTCCATCATGCCAGCCCCCAGGAGACTCTGCGCCCTTATCACAGGGCTCAGATGACAGATGAAACCGGGAAGGCAGCCCTCATTTGAATTACACATCCTTCCCAGTGTCTTGGGACAGTAACGTGGGGGGAGGGCTTTGTTATGAGAAGCAGAGTGCCAGTCCATAGAGAAGTGGCAGCTAAATCCGTGCTAGTGAGCCTCTTCTCTGCAGATAGGAAACCTTTTTTCGATGCTGAGAATTTTGAGACATGACCTGTGCATTAGTATAGACGAGTGAAATTACAAGTCACTTGTGTCAGGTTTCTCGTTTCATCACAACCAGACCTGACTTTTGCCTGAGACTGGAAAATAGATGACACTTGGGGGGTTTCCCACATGCGTTATTTGTGTCTTTACTCTTTAGCATTTCTCGTAGGCTGCGTTGTCATCCATGTAGTGTCGCAGGCTGTCGATGTCGGGTTTTCAAGATAGAATTGTGTTCCTGGAATGTAAATGCACAGCCCAGGAGCAATGCGGGTGACAGAGGAGGGGAACCCATGCAAAATGGAACATTAATGACTTTTTATTTAAATCAAAAAATGTACCATTTCCCCCCCTTTTCTGTCTTTTCCTTTTTTTGCGGGGCAAGACTTAAGTTTTATTGCCAGCACATGAACTAATCATTTGGGGTGGACTAATTTTACTGTCTCTTTTCTTGATGTTTCACACACTTTGGTTTGTTCAGCTTTTTTAATCCTTTTAATCTTGAAATATATTTTAGGGTAGTTTATTGATTTTTATACAGTGTAACCTTTTGGGTCTGCATTGACATTTGGTGGTGGTTTATGGGTGCAGCTAACAGTGGGGATGGGAATGACATTGATTAAGGGCCCCTGGTGGGCTGGGACTTGGTAGGGGAGCAGGAGGGTGATGTGTCTCGTCTGAGACCCACCACTCAGCGGTGGCAGGATTGGGATTTGTCAGAGCCCCACACTAACCTATCTTGGAGAGGACTAAAGGCACTGGATCGGGAGACGCCATTTCCATTCTCATGTTTCCTCCCCCCAGAGACCCCAGGCCTACAAATCAGCGCATCAACAAGCACATCAACAACGACGTGAACCTTCGCATCCAGAACTTGACCATCCTGGTGAGGAACATCAAGACCTACTACCAGGTGGGCCGTTGTCTTTCCCGGGAGCTTTGCTGTGCACCCGGTGGTGTCATCATTCTAATGGTTTCCCCACAGGAAGCCAGGAGGAAATGGTGTTTGTGGATAGGCATCCACTGGATGACTACTTGATGCAAGTGTGTTTGTCTTTGCATCCTTTTTTTTTGGCATTGTGAGAAGGCTCAGTGATTGGGTCGCTTTCCTCTGTCCAGGGAATCACGACGGTGGCCTGAAGCACGCAGTCGAATGCGGAGTGGCTGGAATGGACCCCGGGCGGGGCCCTCTGACAAGGCCTCATCCTCAGCTCAGTGATGTTTGTACAGGAGCAATTCAAAAGGTTGAGGGAGATGAGGGACCACGGGAGGGTTATGTTGGACCAGAAATGTAATCAACGGGCCCCCAGCTTGCAGACAGGAGCACTGGGGTTCATGGTGTCAGGAAACTCACCACGTCCCATTAGCAGACGGTTAGTGGGTCAGGCAGGAGGGCCTGACGGGGAAGGGCTGTGACCATCCCCATCCCGGCCTTGGGAAGGGCGGATAAGAATCTTCGATCACGTTCATGATCTTTATATGGTCAACATTGCTACAGTATGGACTTAAACTGCCCCCTCAGAGCCCTGGTTTTCAAACTTTTTCTTAGCAGCGAAACTCCACCCCCCACCCCCCCATGTGATTTTTCTTGAGACCCCAGGTGAAGCCCTTATGGCTGTGATTGACTCGGGGTTTGGGGGACCCTAGTGCCCTCTGGTCAGCCCCATCTTCTCCTTCCAGGGCATCTCTGTGGGTTCCCAGGACCATAGGGAACATGGTTTAAGAACTGCTGCTCAAGAACAAGTAGCCCACCAGATTCATGCCGGGGTTTCACTGCGACTTTGGCCATTCTTTGCCTCTGAGACCTGCTCCCAGCGCTCAGCTTCCTGGGCTGTAGCTTAGTTTTGGTTTGGGGTTAGGGAGCAAATCCTTCCTGCCCTCGTGCAGTGAGCACTGGTTCTGAGGTCAGCTCAGGGCCCCTTGGCTAAGCTGCTGAGTGGAATTTGTGCTGTGGGGTGGGGGCCCAGGTCTTGCCGAGGGCTGTGGTTGCTGCAGGACCCCTTGCTTTTGACTCAACTCTGCTTTGAAAAAGGATGGGAGAGTGAGTGAACATTGTCCTGGGTTTGCTGAGATGATTGTTTCCATCTTTTCCCCTTGGGGTCGCGGTGCATGAGCGAGCTTGGGGTGCCGGATGCTTTGCCCGAGTTGTCACTTCAGCAAGCCGCCTGTGTTCATTCCAGGGGACTGTTTGTAGCACAGCACCGTGGATTCTCTGAGCAGCCTCTGGAGGCTTACAACCAGCCCCATGCTTTTTGTTACAGATGCCAGCTGTGCTGAGGAGGGGCCGGGGGCCTGGGAGGGCTGGATCTGTGCGGCCACAGTGGGTTCGTTTCCTTGTCAGAGGGGAGCCACACTCAGGGCAGAGCACGCAGTAGGCATACTCAGCTAATGCTTCTCTGATGGCCACAGGCTCCTGGGAAGTTGGGCAAAGGCGATGGTGCTGCCATTGAACTTGGGTCTGGAAGGAGCTGTCTGGTGGCTAGACTGCTTCTTGATCCCTACCTGCAGGCACCCGTCGTAGTAAGCAGGTGCTTTTTGAAGCTGTGTGCTTGTGCCAGGGGACACGGATGGCACTTACAGTTCAAGAGACAAGACCCCTCACTCAGGCTGTGTGGTGGAAAGTGGGAGCAGGTAACAACCGAGTGGGGTTTTGGTGGGCAGCTGAGTTTCCAAGTTTGGAGGCTTATCGGAAGGAGAGGAGGGAAATGGGATGAGGTGGAGGAAGGCATGGAGACATGAGACAGTTCTGTCCCCGCCGTCCATCACAGTCAGCGCTTTCCACAGGTGCTTGGATGAAGGGTTGTTTCATCCAAGTTGCAGGTGAATCAAAACCAGAGAGGATGTCCACATGAGAGAGACAGAAATTC
The DNA here is from genome assembly GCA_033961575.1 of Aselliscus stoliczkanus. Lineage (NCBI taxonomy): Eukaryota > Metazoa > Chordata > Mammalia > Chiroptera > Hipposideridae > Aselliscus > Aselliscus stoliczkanus. The sequence continues at coordinate 150,793,017 of CM066732.1, read as the reverse complement.
AGGCTTCAAAACGGGCTTGCAATGCTGGCTAGAGCCAGTGGCAGTAATTCTCCACAGAGGCGTGTGGCTCCCAGGTGTGGCTGGGAGAGATGGTGGTGACCTCTGCTGATGGCAGCAGTGAAGGCCTCAGGTGGAGCTGAGGTTTCTGAAGCTCTCCATTAGCAGCATGGAGCAGTCAGGCTCTTGTGGTAGCTGTTTGGACATGCAGACGCCATCCTCCAATCTTGTTGGCTGAGTAGGACGCACACAGATGGTGACCAGCAGCTCTGCTGGGTCAGCCAAAGGGGCCTGACACCCACTTGACACTGTGTCAGTTTGAAGGCAGTTTGCTGCTTTGGGGGGCACTGTGTAAAGTTCCAGAAATGGGAACCATCAGAGGAAGGAAAAGATGGCTACTCCATTCTCAAGGCCCAGAAAGACTGCCAGGTAGGAAGGAGGACCCTGGGTCCTTGCTTTCTGCAGTGTTAGCTCTTTGACGGCAGAGCTGCTGTGCGTGGCAGCCTCTGCTCGGCCGGCCCAGAGTAAATGTTTGCGGAAAGCACTTGCCAACGGCCGCAAGCCGTCCCTGCCCCTCAGCCCTGCTCACTCAGAAAGCTGGCGGGACGTTGGCCTTTTGGGCTGACACAGGTTAGGTGTGGGCAGTGTTGTGCTGTGTATTTTTTTCCTTCTGGTTTATTGTAAAATAAAGTTAAGTTCTGGTCATATAAGTACTATGTACTTTTTATAAACAGCTTGGAAAACAAACAAGTAGCAAGAAGAAAAGAACCACCCATAATCCCACCACCCCAAGACAATCACTGTGAATGTTTTTAGTGTTTCCTTCCAGTTTTTGCATGAATAGTTTTTGTTTTATGCCGCTGTGGTCGTGCCATATATACAATTGCATATCCTGTCTCTTTCCTCCTCCCTCCTGCCATTATAGCATAAACATAATCGGTTATTATTGTAAAGGAACATTCAAGAAAGTTTTCCAAAAGAAGTGCTGCCCAGAGTCCCTTGTTGTGAGGGCTGGGAATGGAGACAGGCGTCATGCCTTACTCTGAGTGGGTGGCCACAGAGGGCGAGAGGTCACCCCCAAGCGACATGGAACTCCCTCTTGCCTGAGGCTTTTCAGTGGATTCGTTAGGGCCACAGAATCCAGCCCTGGGTCTTGTTTGCCAAGCAGCGGTTCTGCCCCCTGGCTGTCCTTTTCTTCCCTGAGGCGCAATGGGGCAGGCACAGTTAGGAAGGAGGGGGCCTCTCTCGGACAGCATGGGCTTGTTGCACAGGGAAGCTCAAGTTTTGCCTCTATGCAATCTGTGCAAAGGATCCTTGACCTTTTTCTGGGGACAGAGGACAGATGCTGGGTGAAAATCAGCATGGCCAGGCCCAGGCCGACCGCTGGTGTGTCCTCCTGACCTACTGCACGGTTGGGGGCAGGAGTCATGCATTTTCCGAAATTCCCCCAGCTCTTTGAGTCTTACAGTCCTTCCCCAGCCGTGGGAATCGGGGCGCTGGAGCGGTGGTTCTCCAAGTGTGGACCCCAGAGCATCACCTGGGCACCTGTTAGAAATGCAGGTGGTCAGGCCCCTCCCGAGACCTGCTGTGAAGGGCCTGCCGGGGGGAGCCCTGGGTGGGAGGTTTCTGGTGAGTCTAGAAGAGGCACCTCCAGCCAGAGAGCTCCGTTCTCACCAGGTGACCCTCTCCATCCCATACAACAGACACACACCTGAGCTGCCCTGGGACAGGAAGGCAGGCTCCGGGCAGCCCTCTGAGGAGAGGGTGACCCGGGGGGAGCCAGGGGGTCTTGGAGGGAGTTTCCGGGAAGGGGCAGAGAAAGCCAGAGATGGACGGGGCCTTGGGGAGAGCGCCTGGTTCAGTCTCTGCATTTTAAAGAAAAGGCTGATCAGTTTGGGGGGGCACCAGCTCCAGAACGAGTGCCCCCAAATGGGACACCTGCTCAGGCCTGGAGGGAAGACGAGCCTGGACCTGAACTGCCGGCTGCCTCAAGCTGGTCAGCTTTGAGCCCTGGGCCACATGTTGCTTATTTTACTTCACAGCCAAGCTCTTTTTCATCTGAGTCTTTTTTTTTTTTTAATTAATTTTTGGATTTATAGAATGGTTCAATTTTTTAGATTCAAAGCCTGGAGTATTTACATTGAATGCACGTTCATTTCGTAGTGGAGCCAGTAGGAAAATAAGGCTAGTATAGCAGAAACACCCCCACCCCCAACCCCGTGCAACCAATAGCTGACACGTGTTTATTCTTCTGGGGTTGTGCTTGGTGTCCCACTGCCATTCCCTGCCCTGGACACCTGCAGCCTTGCTCCTTCTCCCGACAGTTAGGGGCTACTTGTCATGTGAAGTTGAGCTGTCTGCTTCATGGTGGTGAGCGGCCCTCCAGACAGCAGCCAGATGTATGCCCCATGTCTTGATGGAGATGCTTGTCTTTGTTGTCCAGTCCACATACGAAGTCTGAAATCAGGACCCTCAGGTGGATGTGGGGACCCCCCTGCAGGACTGACTCTGAAATGGGAAATTTGCTGAGTTTCCTCAAGCGCCCCCGTCTCTGACCGCAGTGCACTGGGACAGGCGCTTTTCTTCTCTGGGCCTCCTGAGTTCTTGTCTGTCAGGAAGCGGGGAGGAACCTCGTGGGCCTGAAATTCAGTCCCACGATGGCCAGAGACAACCAAGGTTGAGTTAAGAGCCCCTCGAGGAAGTGGCGTTGAATGAGTTCCTGGAACTCGGCTCGCCTGGCCTCTCACCGTGGTCAGAAGGCCCGACAGACCCAGATTTTCATTGTTTATCTCAGAGAAAGTATTCTGGGGTTGCCTTTTCTTCTGTGATCTCGTTTTTCCTTGGTTGTTTTGAAAAATTAAACATACAACAGTACAAATGGTTGTAATGAATGCCTGTGTATCTGTTCAAAATAAGTATGAACATATGTGAATATTTTTCATATTTGCTTCAGACCTTTCTTAAATAAAATTTTTCTGATAGAAGTCCCCAGTATGTCTACTGAATCCATTGCCCCTTCCCTCCCTTCGAAGAGCTCAGCCCTAGCATTAATTTGCTGGTTATCCGGCTCACGTGTGTGTTCACGTATATGTACACATCACACAAACGTTGCTTTGTGTGATATCTGTAGATAAAACTTGAGTACATCACCTGTACCTTTTGCCCACTCGGCCCTGTTTTTGAGATCCATCGGCTGTCTGTGGCAGTTGTATTAGATAAGCATGGGCCGACCACTAAAAATTAGAATTATCTTTAGAAATGTACATGCTGAGTTTGAAAAATGAAAGGCTTTTGTCAAAAGCATTAGTAGTAGGAAATGTATATTTGACATTGTGGGTGAGTGGGAGCATAGTCTGTCTCATTCTTGTGGCCTGGAGGGTTGAAAGTGAAGTCCCCTGAGGTGGGTATGACCTGCTGTGATGGGTGGGGACAGTTTGCAAGGGAGTTTCTCCCCTGCTCAGGCCGTATCTACAGGTACCACTGGAATTTGCTCTAGAAATAATACCAGAGGAGAAATGATAATTTCTGACTTTAAAGGTTGAAGAGGAGGGCTGTGAGATGGATACTCTTGATTCTGTAGCTTTTGTCTACATTCTGAGGAAATTAAAAGTAAGATTTTTGATTGTACAAATATTTTCTGATTGAGAAATATAAAGGAAATTAAGTTCATCCATTATCTCACCACCTACGGTTACCGTTGTTAACGTTTTGGTATTTGTGTTTTCCGACTCTTCTCACATGTGTATGTGTGGGTTTCAAGGTGGGGATCATATCATTCATACTACGTGTAACCTTCCTTTCCATGTACTGTGTAGTAAGGATTTCTCCTGTGCCATTAAGCACACTTTCATAAGACGGCCTTCAGTGTCTACCAGGCATTTCATCACGTGGCTGGCTGCACTGCTGTCGTTGATACTCTTACTACTGTCTCAGAATAATACACAATGCCACCGCGAACATACTTGGTACATAAATCTTTCAACAAGTGACTTTATTTCCTTAGGATAAATTCCTAGCGTGGAATGCCTGGGCCAAAGGGCATGATCGCTTGGAGGATTTTTGCTCCTTCTGCTCCAATTGCCTTTTGTTTGTCTGCGCTGGGCTGCCTGTCTGTGTCCTTGTGATGGTGCCTGTTGGAATTCCAGGCTCTGCGTTGCTGTTCGCCACTGATTTCTGTGTATCTGCCATGGGGGTGAAGGGCTGAGATTACCGCACACCTGGGCAGACTTCCTTGTGTTGGAGAATCGTTGGCATCTCCAGCAAGACAAGCTGCAGGTGGTTGTGGCGTGGGGGCAGGAACACAGCTGTGAGGCTGGCCGCTGCAGCCCCAGGACCCCGGGCCTTCTTCATCAGAGCGGCCCCTGGGCCCCGTCCCCCTGTCAGCAGTGGGAGCCCTTTGTCTGCCGTGAACTTGACCCAGGAGCTTCCCAGCTTCCCTGTCAATGTCCGTTTTCAGTCTAAAATTCCAAAGAGCCCCTTGCAGACTCTGGTGGGCAGTGGGCCAGAGGAGGGCAGTGGTCTGTGGTGCCTTCTTTGACTCTTTCCGTTTTCTCACCTCCCGTCTGTCAGTTCTCCAGTGTGGTGAAGAAATGTGGGAAGAGGAAGAGAGCTGGGTGTGGCTCACTGGGGGTCACCGGATTCTTTTTCTGTTTCTTTCTTACTCTTAAGGCTGTTCTTCTGCCTGAGATGCCCACGTCTAGTGGGGTGGGAGAGAGGCCAGGTAAACCAACTGCTCTAACACTTGTGTGTGCCCAGGACATGGGGACATCACTGTTCCCCAGTCCAGGAGGGCGAGGCTCATGGGGAGCTTTCTGAAGGGACTCACACTTGACCTGCGTCTTGAAGGACTGGCAAGGAGCTAGACTGGCAGAAAATGGGGTGCATGGGGGTGTCCTGGGAGCTGTGGAGACATTAAACAGCCTGAGGACTGTTTAAGTCACTTTAGAGTGGCTGGAGGTTGGGGTGTCTGTGGGAAGTGGTGATGGCTGCAGCTGGAACGGTGACATGCTCACGAATTTGAACTTCACCCTGAGCCCTGGGGAGTCCTTGGAGAACTTCTAAAAGGCAAAGTTAAGAAAGAAAACATTGGTGCCCAGATGGCGAATGGGTTATGTCAGGAGTAGGGAGTCGGGGCAGTTTGCGGGGGCCTAGACCAAGGCAGGGGCACAGGAGAGAGGGGACAAATTCCCAGACTCACATGGCATTTGGCCACTTGAAGCCGTGGACAGCAGCATGCTCGGTGCCCCCACCTGGAGCGAGCATGGCTTCAGGGCAGGTCTGGTCACCGGACGGGGGGGCCTCCGGAGGGCGGCTGCTTCTAAGGCCACTGGAATCCTTTCCCGCACTGCGTGGAAGGTGTTTCCTCTGGACAGAACTGGGAGCCCCCCTCCCCGCACCCCCCCCCCCCCGCTGGCCAGGGATGGAGCAAACGGGGCTGGGACCCCCGTCATGGACTGCATGGTCCCAAACCTTTCCAGAAGCAGGTTTTGTTTCTGCACGACCTGAGACTGCCGGGTGGACTTGGTTTCCTTGCGTTTCTCTGCTTTTGTTTTGAGAAGAAAAGCTGCCGAGGACTATTGAATGGCAGCCAGGAAGTTGGGGACTCAGCTCTGTGCCCCTCATCATGACTGAGTGCCTACTGTACGCTAGGAAGCCGCTTCGTTGTGAGGAAGCAATTGCTGTCCCCTGCTACAGAGTAGAAAAGCGAGGCCTGGCCAGTAAGAGAAGGAAACAGCCCCAGGGCGCTAGCTGCACGTGTTTTTGGCTGCTAGGGGCAAGTTCTTTCTAAAAATCAAGCTTTCGACAATCTGTCGTGTAAGGAAATGGCTTGCTGCTCTTCTGTGACAGTTGGCAGGATCTGCACCAACAGCAAGACGGGATGGCCCTCGGGCCTGCGTCTGGAGGGTCTCCTGCCCCGCACCCCACCCCCCTTGTTAGCCAGATTTCACACCAGCCCAGCCCCAGAGGAAGGGACCGGATTGCTTCAGGCTCCTCTGAAACCGGCACTTCCTGGGTTGGGCGGTGGGCCGGGCCAAGGCAGCAGTTGGCCCCAGACTTTACCCTGGTCCCCACCCCCCCACCCAGAGCAGCAGGAAGCCGAGAAGCGGGCTAATTACAGGAGCCGGGGGAGGGGTGAAGGTGGGTCTGATGTAATTAGCAGAGCTGGGATTCTGCCAGGCCATGGAGGCTTAAAGCAGGGGGTTGGGGGAAGAGGGTGTGTGCAGACGCTGCCTTCTGGCCTCTGTGGACTCTCCCCCTGTCCCTGGAGTCTAACCCTGGAATTGCTGGGGGGTTCCCGTCTGTCCCCGAGCTGCCACCCTCTCCTTTGTCTTCATGGGAGGGAAGCAGCTCTTAAGTCCACAGTCTTACCTTTTGCTCCCGGTGCCCAGGATGCCACCGAGGTGCCTGTGGGCTGCCCCCTGTCTTTGGCCAGCTCTGCACAGACTGAGCCCAGATGCCTAGGACACAGTTGGCCCCAAGACCTACTCGAACCTTCACATTTACAAGTCTGGACTTTCTGTGTTTCTCATACATGTTTTCTCACCGTGTACTTTTCACCTTTTGCTCAAGTGTTCTCATAATTCATGGCCATTCATTTAAAAGGCGATGTGATTTTGAGCCTTGCAGAGGTTTGCGCACGAAGGAGAGCAGCAGCCGTCATCGGGCTGGAGGTCTGAGCCGAGCTTCCAGCGCAATATTAGCGTAAGCCGTGAAAGCTGTGCTGCTTTTGGGTGGAGCTAATTGGCCTCACTTTCAGTTAGGCCTTATTCACCGCGTGTTCAGAACCGTGCTCGTGAGTGGCCCGGTTTGTGAGAATCAAGGACTGTTGGGTGAAGTCAGTGACACAATGTATAGCCCCTGAGCACCGGGAAGGTCGGCGGTGCTGAGGTACCAGTGCTGCTGGTGACAAAAGGGAGGGAAATGGATTTCTCAAGCTTTTAAAAAGAAAAAAAGCCTCTCGTTTGCCGTGGGTTTTGGTGTTAAGTGCCAAGATAAGCACGTCTGATGTTATAACTGGTTTGTCAGAGGCAGGCTCCGAAGAAGAACTTGCCCGTACAGGCTCTGCCCCCCCGTAAAGCCGACTGCAGTGGCTCCTCTCCAGGGCTACAAACAGCTTTTGTTATTCAACCGTTCTTCTGGAAAGCAGCAGGATTTACTGCTATTTTGCAGTGGCATTCAGGGCCTTGGTCCTTTACATAATTTCAGTCCTGTTTTTGTGCTAATGAGGAGAAAGACAAAGTAGTGAGGATGAGGAAGTGCTTGTCTTAAACTGGTGGCTTCTGCCAGAACTACAGGGGTGTGGAAGAGGCCACTCCCTGTACCCCAATTCTGAGTTTGTTGGGGGAGGCGGAAGCTTTTCAGAAGAGTAGTGAGGCTGTCAGCTGTACACTGCAGGGGTTCCATTGGTTTGGGATTGGGTTTCAGGAGGTTAAGGAGAGAGGGATGGCGGTCTAAATATTAGGGTCACTCTCATTGGAAAGAGATGGGTGCAGTGCAACTTGGGGTGGGGGAAGCCCCCTGTTGGCTTCCGTGAGCTGCCACCCAGGGCCCTGACGTTGGTTCCTTGAGTGGGTAGTCAGGTTTGCTTTCTCAGCTCGGGGAAGGAGCTTAGCCACTGCCCAGCAACAGTAGATGAGCTAGCCCTGTGGGGTGGCTTCGGTGGCTGGTTTGGAAGGCCAGGAAGGTGAGGCCAGAGCAAGAACAAGATGGGAGGTGGGAGGGCAGAAGTAAGGGCAAGCTCCACTCCGCTGCTTTGTCAAGTTGGGTCATTTCGTTCTTTCAAGAGTCCACAAACTTGTATGTCACTGTTACTGGCAAGGTGACTTACAGTGCATCAGTTAGCTTCACCTGTGAAGTATGGGTAATACTACATTACAGGTTGTGAGGCTGGAAAGAAACAAGGTTGTTGAGTCGGTGAACCCTAGCAGTGATAGATAGCTCATGCTTGCAGGCTGAGTGTGCAGGGTCTGCCCTATTTAGTCTGTATTCTGCACATGGAGGACTTGGGAGACACAAGTACAAGTACAAATAGAGTAAGAGAAACAACCTCAAGCTCTGTCTGCAGGGGCAGAAGCGTGGGTTCCTTGGAGCTCGCCACCCGGATTGTAGCCCGGGTAACTTCATCTCCGATAGCGGTGCCTGCCTCAAGAATCGTGGGGAGGGCTGAGTAGAGGCTTGTGCTGGTCCTATGCTGGGGGTGGGGTCAGGGGCCCCCCGGTCTAACAGAAGGGGTCGTGGGCAGCCCCTTCTCTCTGGGCCATGCCTCGTTCATTTATTGGTGAGCGGTTATGGAAAGGCGCTTCCAGGAGTGCATGCTCCGCGTTGCTTGGATTAGCCCAGTGCACATGCACACGTGTGCTTGACCTCCGCCCTACACGTGTGTCTCCTACGTGAGCTTTTTGTCTTGAGCTGGCTGTGTGCTCACAGTGTAGTGAGCGTGGTAGATGCGTTATCTCTTGGAAGCCTTTATCTGCCACCCATCATGAAACTCCTTAAAAGCAGGCACTGCATCTGGCTGGGTTTGACCCTGTCTACTGTCAGCACATTTTAGTGACAAGGTACAGAACAATAGAGGCCATGACTCAGAGACTAAGTCATTATATTCAGAAAACACAGAACTGTACTGGGCCCGGGTTCCTGTCTCTAGGCTAAAATGACCCTGCGAAGGTCCCTGACCCATTGTCTTTTCTAGACTGCCCTGCTTTGTTCATTCCGTGTCCCTTGAACCTTACCCATATCAGGTACTACTCAGGACCTGACTGTTTAAGGGGTCAGTGGGGACAAACCAGGATGGAGATGCAGTGCGTGTGTCGGGGGGCGGTGGGGGAGGCAGTGCGGGGGTGCTGGAGCCTTTGAAGCCCACTCTTAGAGGGTCCCTTGCTGCCTTCACACCAACCTGCAGGCTTTTCTTGTGCAGTTTGCTTTGTTGATGGAGATGCCATATGTCAGGTAGGGGCGGCTCAGGCCCTGGGGGGTGGAAATTAAATTGATTGTTTTCAATTTTGTCTAGCCAGCTTGGCTTCCTTGAGCTTTCCAGTGTTTAGGCTTAAGGACTTTAAAAATAAATGCCTCCTTTCCGCAGCACAGCAACTAAACAGGCTCCTTCTCCTGTTCTGGTGACCAGTCAGCAGAGTTCATTTCCCTTTAAATGGTAGAATCGTGGCTACTTAAGGTATCAGAAACCTGAAGCAGTTTGGGCACTTTTGGTGCTAAGTTGGTCTTCCACCACTTTACTCCCCCCACCCCCACCCTTGTTGGGTTAAGTATTCCTGACGTTCAAATTTTATAGAGTAGAGCTTACGAAATTGGGTTTTCCCAATGGAAATGGACTAAGTCACAGCTGTGGATGTCCCAAGCTAGTGATGCCGAAGAAAGAAGGGCTGGTGGCTTCCAAGTCACCCGGGGCAAATCAAAACAGCTGGTCCCGACTTCTAGAGGAGATGAGGATGAGTGTGGGTCACCTGGGAGGATGGCGGTGTGTTCTCTCTCATCGCCCACCACGGCCCTGCGTTCTCCTTTGGGAGCTGAACTCCCAGCCCGCCTTTACCAAGTCTGCCCCTTGGCAGACCCACCACGGGCCTCAGAGCCTGCTCGTCCTGTCCGTCTCGCAAAGAGCAGGCTCCCCACGGGCTCCTCAGTTCCTCTGCACAAGTCGGACTCCCCCAACACCGGTGTGGCCTGGGGCAAGTGGCCTGCCCGACCTGACCGCTCCAGGCCATTGCCTTTGTCAAATGGGGGTGATAACTGGACTCTGCTCCCTGGGTTGGGAGGATTCGGAGAGACGAGTGCGTGTGAAGCGCTTAGCGTGGCGCCTGGTTAGCTCAGGCTGTTCTCAGGGCCAGAGACCGGGTGCTTTGGCCCCTCTCCCTGCACGCACGCCTCTTGCCTTGGCGCGTTCTCCTGTCTGCAGCTCATCCCTGCCTCTGAAGCCCATGCAGGCGCCTTGTACCTGGGCTTCATTACATCTTTCAGCCCTCACCTGCTTTCTCTTTCGCAGGCTTCTCAGGACTGAACTCAATGGGCTGCCTTTGCTCACCCTCACCCCCCGGGCCTGGGAGCACAGTAATTGCTGGCTGAGTGGCTGCCCTAATACTACTTGCTGTTATTTGGCTTGCATCCCCCTTTCTGTGGTCCCATGAACTGTGTCTGAAATAAGCCGCTCGACTGGCCGGACCGCGCCTCCTGGGGTACCAGGCTGAGAACTCCCCAGGGCAGGTTTATGTGATGGGCTGCCCTCTAAACTGTTCCTACTTTAATGCATGTCCTGTATTAAAACGCTGGGTCTTTATTGACCCTGGGGTACAAACGGTGGGGTACGTTGATTTCTAAAGGCAAAGCCACTTTGACAAGCCTTGTAATCTCATCCTTTTAAACTCAACCAGCCTTTTTAAACAGAAAGTAATTGCAAAGGTGACCAGGGAAACCTTCCTCCTTTCTTTTTCCCTTTGAAAGCGTTCTCCTCTAGGTCTGACTGAGGTCTTCTCCCCTCAGAGTTCCATGTCCATAACCCACCCCCACCTCCAGATGTACTGGGCTGGGTTTTTCTGTGGGGAGGGGCACCTGGTAGGAAGGGGTGATCCAAAGACAGGGCATTTAAATTGCTGGGTCCGTTCAAACACTTTGTAGGTTCAGCCTCAGGAAGGGGGTGCTGGAACCACTGGAGAGATAGCCAGGCTGGCGGGAGCAGCTGTTATGGTGGCCCCAGAGGGTTGGGAGCCACCGGATGGAGGTGGGAGGTGGAATTCATGGTAGGACTTTGAAATTCAAGTGTATGTTCAGATTTGGTTGAAAAGAGTTTAGAAAGTGTGAGGGGATATTGACTTTAAACCCCAGAGTAGACTAAAAATAATAAAAGAAAAAAAATGAAAAAGGAATGTGGTGTGCTCGGGAAATCTAACTTTTAGTCTTTTAGGATTCCTGCTGCCTGATTTTAGAAATCAGCTTTGACTTTAAAAAGCAAGGAGCAACACCCACAGTCATAGCAGCAGCATTATTCAATTCACAAAAGCAAAAGATGGAAGCATCCGAGTGCCTATCAGCGGGAGAACGGATTAACAAAATATGGTGTAGATGTACAATGGAATATTATTCGGCCTTAAAAAGCAAGGAAATTCTCGGGCTGGCCGAGTGGCGCTGTGGTTAAGCACTGGTTTGGGAAGCCAGCGGCCCGGTTCAGGTCCCACATATGAGGGCCAGTGATACTGCCCTCAAAAAAGAAGCAAGGAAATTCTCACACAGGCTACATCGTGGATGAACCTGGAGTATGTTATGTTAAGTGAAATAAGCCAGTCACAAAAGACATACTGTATGAGGGGCCTGGAATAGTCAAAGTCATAGAGACAGAAGTAGAAGGGGGGTTACCGGGGGCTGGGGGAGGGAGGAGGGAATGGGGGGTTAGTGTTTAAGCTACGAAAACCAGAGTTTGGTTTTGCAAGATGAAAAGAATTCTGGAGGTTGGTACAATAATGTGAATGTACTTAACGCAACTGAACTTGACTCTTAAGATTGGTGAAGATGGTAAATGTTCATATGTATTACATTTTATGTGGTTTTATATTACATGTATTCTACCATAAGTTTACGAGAAAGAGGACTGGACTCACACCCTTCTTTCTGGGGGCCCCTGTTCTCCCCACTCTCTGGTTCAGGTACGTGACCTGACTCAGGCAAAGGAAGAAGAATGGTTCCACTCCGCTCTCCGCGCTGTGGGAGTCTCTGTGTTGATGTGGGGCTTTTGTTTCTCGCTCATTCTGGCTCTGGAATCCTATACTAGCCGGAGACCCGCTGTTGGCTTTTTGCACACGGTACCTGGAAGGCGATTCTGATGGGACCTTCAGGAGGACGTGGCAGACGTAGCTGTGGGCTGTCCCCCCTGGGGTCTGGCAGTGCGGTGTGGGACAGTCGGTTAGAAAACCAAGGGGTGACCTTGGCATTACAGCCCCCAGGGTTTCTGCAGTGGGGGGCCTCAAGTAACGCGGATACCTCTGGGATGCCCGCATTATTTCTGTGTTCAGCACAGGGCACGTGCCATGCTTTGAGTGTTGCCCCGAGTTGGATGGGATCCCACCTTCTGTAATATGGTAATGAGGTGGGGATGCTAAAAGCGTAAATTAAGAGGATAGGAGGTTTTTATGGAACGTATGGCTATGTGCCAGACGCTGGTCTCAAATATTTTCTGAAGAAATGAAGAGGGCATCTCACATGAATGTACGTGATGTTAATTATAAAGGCCTCAAAACACTGGCCCCAGCTTTAAAAGTGGCTAAGTGACCGTGCGTGGCTAGTGGAGCAGGATCAAGTCAGCATTTTTCCTCCCCCACCCCTCCTTCTTTTCTTGTTTGTTTTAAAGGAAAATCCTTTTCCCTTGGAGTCAGCATAAGGGTTTTTCCACATCAAAGCAATTAATCTTAAGTCCCGGCAGCCCAGATACTCCTGTTGATGATGGATAGTCCGGGATGTGAGGAGTTTTTAGAAGTTCATGCTTAAATCAAACCAGGATTAAACTGTCAGGCACGGAAGCATCCCTTTCCCCTTGAAAGCTTTTCGGTGTAGGTCAGTGATTTCAGCTTTGAACTTGGCATCACATCTGTCTAGAAGAGCAGTGGGTGACTTCCCCTGACGAAGCCGGGAGGGTGAGGGGGAAGGTGGTAGCAGGGTGAGGGCACACAGTTCCCGGTTCCCTTTAGTGTCTGGACTTGGAGGGAGGGGTGATGGAGCCATTTTTTCCTTTCTCACGTTAACTACCCCTACCTGGCCTGTAAAGGACTCCCTCCACCTGGGCATTAGCTGAGGCCTTAAAAGGAACTAATTAGCCCTTGTCTGGGCAGAGGACAGCAGTGCCCTCTGCATGCCTCGATTTCCTGGGATCTGCAGCTGGTCTGGCATCCAGACTAACTGCCTCCTTGGCCTGGTGAACAGTTGCTGGCAGAGGTGCTTTTCCACCTGGAAATGAGCCTTGCCCTCTAAAGGCCAGTGGGGCCCACTGCGCATAATCAGGAACCTGTATGCTTGCTTTTCTGCACTATTTTTATCACGTAAATGATAGTAATCAGAACAAACCTTTGCATAAAAAGGGAGAAGGCAGATGTCCCCCCTACCCCCCACCTCCTGCAGTCCTGCCACCTCAGCACATTAAAGTGGTTCAGAGGTCACTGTCCTTCCCAGCCAGCGGTCCTTCCCTGGGAAGGGAATTGGTGGCTTTTGTGGGGACAGCTGAGGGCTATTAATACCGGGAGGAAGTCCTTCACACTAGCCCCTACGGGGAGGAGCCAATAGCTCTCCCCAAGGGCGCTCCTGAGGCACATCCCGCTGGGACAAGGGACCTCAGTCTTTATTTGGCTGAAACGTCATGTGTTGGAGTGTTTCCGTCCTTTTTGGGTCATTTTCTGTGTTTCACAAGTGGCTGGCAGCTTGCCATGTGTATTTCTTGTTTACGGATCAGTTTGAGAGCTTGCTGTGAGCATCTGAATTCAGCCCAGAGCAGCACAGTCAAGGTGTGTTCTTCGAGGCTGCAGGAGCTTGTGTGTGTCACACACAGGCCAGGATCTAGGGACACTGTGGCACAGCATGACCCTCACCTTAGCCCCGGCGGGGCGTTCCCAGAGCAGGCACTGCCTGGCCTCAGAGTGCATGGGGCCCGGTGGGCAGAGCCTGCACCAGGAGCTGGGGAATGCTGGGCTGGGGCGGCCCAGAGCCACAAGGCCCAGATGCGTCATTTTATATGGAGAGCGGGCCATACGCCGGCTGGTGCTCACTTATCACCCCGATCCTCTCCCACGTGCCGGCCAGAGGCACTGTTGGCACATCCCTGTGGCTTGGTAAGTAAGTGCTCCTCGGTGTTGTGAGGAGCAGAAAACTCTGGGTGCTCCTGGTTCCCTACTCAGCTCCAGGCTGGCTGCCTCTCAGCAGCTCTTCCCCCCACCCAAAGTGCCTACTGGGTGCCCACCACTCGGAAGCACCTTCACCAGGTTCAGCACCAAAACCATCTGACAGCAAATTCCACAAACGAGTTAAGTGATCTTTGCAGAAATATTTTGGGTTTCCAGCCCTGCAGTTCATTTGCTTTTCCAGCACAAGTGCCTGCATCAGAAATTGTACATTTTTGATGTGAATGGTTGCACCGAAAGCTGAGATCACCTTGGGCCTGGTCATTCTATTTCTTCGTGCCTCAGTCTTCCCATTTATAAAGTGGGAATCACAGCGAGGCTGGGCTGAGGCTAAATAGGTCAGTATATTGCAAATACTTAGAAGAATGCCTGCCACTTAGTATGGAAGTAGTGACAGTCACTGCCATTCTTGCTGCAGTGAGCTCTGGACACCCACTCTGGCAGAGGTGCCATAGTTGGTTGTAAGGCCTCTCAGGTGGCCTAGGGGACTAGCTCCCTCAGGCCATCCCGACACTGGGCACGAGGAGGAAGGGACCTGGCAAGGGTTCCCTCCCATTTGAAGTCATGTCCCACACCAGTTGCATGGGCAGAAAACACACAGATTGGCTTCTAGAACAGAAACTGTCAGCTACCAGAGCAGTGAGGAGTCAAGATAAGACCGTGACGAGGGTGTGTGCGTGCAAATGTGTGCAAACCTGCACAAGCCCTGGTGGCCCTGACATGAGTCCGCTGCCTGCGTTTACTTTTTTAATTGTAGGTTTGTCGTAGGAAAGAGAACGCTCAGTCATCCAAAGATCTCTAAAAGGTATGAGGTAGATGGTTCAGGTCTCATTATTCCATTTTACAGATGAGGAAATGAGGCCCTGGGATGTTACGTGTCTTGCTCAGGTCACACTTAGTTAGCGGGCATCAGATCTGAAGTTGGAACCCAGGCCTTTCTGCTCCTGGCGCAGTGTTATCTTGTGCGCTGTGTGTCCTCTGAAATAAAAATGCATGCACATAGTTTTCTAGGAGATGAGGAAAGTGGGAGGAGATGTGCCATCAGCAGAGAACCCCATTGAGGACAGAAAAGGGCCTTTAGAACCCCAGACTGTCCAGAGTCCCGTTTGGCACACCCTGGACTACCCAGGAAAGTCACCAGCTTCTGGCGTCACAGTCCCCCACCACCTGATGACCTGAAGCCTGTCTGCAGGCGGGTTTCCTGTGGGCCAAGTGGGAATGAAATCCCTACCTCGGAGGGCTGGGCATGCAAGACACCTTGCTGGCTCCTGCCCTTTGGCTGCCCGTCTCGATGAGGCTGTGCACCTGGGTACCGCTGCCTGTCAGACCTGGAGGGCCCCGATGGGGTGGGGGTGCAGCCACAGGGGCATGCCTGGTGTTCACGTGCCTTGTTTCAGTGGGACAAGAGGACTCTGCCTACGGGAGAGAGACGGAAAGGACCCTGGGACCCTGACTGGTTGGAGGCTTTTGTTGGTAGACTTTTTTTCTCCTAGATTGTTAGGAATGTCCCAAGTCCAATAGCTAAAACTCCTGGTCTGTACTTTTCAACTAGGGTCCTGTGCTTTGGAGTCCTGCAGACCTGCGAGCCTAAATCAAAGCAAAGCCTGCCCAAGGTGCTGTGCTCCTGGGGGTGTTTTCTGTGTCAGCCCTGGAGGATCCATGGGTGCTGGTCTCGCTGTGTGGCTCATTAGAAAAGGCTCTTGGGAATGGGAGTGATCACATCGCGTTGCTTCATGGGGAGAAGTTACTCTGAAAGAAAACAAAGAAATGGTTTGTCTTTCGAGAGTAGGGGCTGTATTGTCCTTTGATGTTGGGTAAGCGGTGATCTAAGAGCTACCCCCATGCTGTGGATTGGAGGGGCAGGATTTGGGGCACCACCGAGGCAGCCCCGTGTCCTCCCCTGGGGCTCTCTGGTGACTGCGGGCACACCAGCGGGCCTGGACCCACTGGGGGCTGTGTGTGACCAGGGAGGGAGGGGAGGGAGGACGTCAGGGCCCAGAGTCCAGCATGTGGCTCGTTAGTGCCACACTGATGAGTGTAATTCACCAGCCAGCTCTTGGAGCCGCTGAAAGTGCAGGAGAGAGTGGCTGAAGGGTCCGAGGTGTGCGGCGGGGGCAGTGAGCTGCGCTTTCTCCCTCATGGCTTGGGTTTGATGCATTGATTCTCTCACCTCGGTCTTACTGGATGCACTGGGTCCCCAGGTGTGATGCCCTGGGAATGTCCCTCCAGGATGCACCAATGCATCTTAGTGCCCAGGTATGTTGTCCTCAGAATGCCTTCCCAGGGTGCACTAGTGCACGTGGTCCCCAGGTATGATGCTCCAGAGGCCTTCCTTCACACACGTGCAGAACTGCCCTTAGTATTGGAAATAGACGGATGCTACCTTTTTGCAGGTTTCACAGCATCATGTTCCTGGACATTTACACACTCAGATAAATTTGTTTCTGTCTCACTGAGAAAAGCCCCATCACATTTCGGTGGTACATCCTCTCTGTTGGCGACACCAGCTCCCTGTCTCAGCACGCTGCTGACAATAAAACGGTTTATAACCTGCAGGAGTGCTTGTGTCTTTTCCCAGTGTTTCATGCCCCAAGAATGGCGCTGTTCCCAGGGGTGTCTGGTTTCCCACTGCCATTCACTAAGCCCCACACCATCCTTAAGCAGCAAGAACTGGTTTTGCAAAGTAAACAGATATCTCCGGGTATCCTCAGCCAGTAAGGATAGGGGCTTAATAAGTTACTGGCCCTTTGAGGAGGCAGAATGACCCTGGGCTCCTTCCTTCTCCTCCCTGCCCCCTTTTCCTCACTCCTTAACACTTCAGTGCGCAAGGAGAATGAGGAGTCCTTGCCTTCCCTTGGTGTTGGGGAGCAGGGCTTGATCAAAGGCCGCCAGCCTTGCCTGGGGCCCTTTATGGCCCCCTGAAGTTCCTGGCTGGCCCGGGCTTTAAGCAGCCTCCTTGGGAGATGAGCTTTTCTGTCCAGCTGAGGGCTCCTGCACCGGCGGAGTCAGGGCACAGGAGTCTCTCTCTGTCCCCATCACCAACTCAGAGCCGATGGTGGGGAGAAGGGGGTTCCTACAGGCAGCTGTGGACTTGAAGCTTCTCGTGGGTTTGGGAGGAAGGCCCCAGGGCTTGAGAGCGTGACAGGTGCTGAGAAGGGGGTGCAGTGGAGCGTGGGAGCCACAGCCAGGGGAACCTGACCTGACCTTTGAGACTGGTCAGTATCAGGAGGAGTTATAGAGAGGAGCGGGGACAGCCCCAGCCTTGGAGGGTAGAGGGCAGGGATTTGAGGAGTGGCGGTCTCATTCTCTTCCTGAGAGGTGGAGGGTGACTCCCTCCATTTTGACCCGTGCCACAGGTTGTAAAGCGTCACAGTCAGACGGTGTCGTGTGTCCTGAGTGGGATAAATCAGTATTTACACCTGGAGGCAGGGGCCGGGTTTGGAGGGTGTGCTCATGTCTGTGCCTGTGTTTCGGAAGGCTGTGGTCTCTCCCCGCTGAATTTTCTGTGGGGCCCAAGCAGTATCTGCTCGTACCTGCACCCACCTCTCGGGCCGAAGGCAGACTGGGTTTTATCCCCCAACTTTGGTGGCTGTGTCTTCTCCCCACTTCTATGTTCTGTCCCCCTCACCTGCTGGCTGGCTTTCTTAGGACCTAGCGTGGATTGGGGATCAGCCCTGGGCCCCTAGCAGGGATGGAGAGACGAGCAAACATCACGCCTAATCTGGAGGAGTCAGGGTTGAGATGCCTTAGAATATGGCTGAGGCAGAGGCTGAGTTGGAGATCAAACGGCTTTGTGGGGGTTTTTTAATCTGAAGAACGCTTCAGAGTCTGTTATTCCTAACAAAGGCAACAATTGAGAGTCCAGATACTCTGGGAAAGGATTAATTGTTCCCACTTTTCACCTAGTCTTCTAGGTGCTGTGTTGTGGGCCTGCCATAGTCACCATGTCCTTAGGAACCGTCTCGTCCAGGGTGGATAGGTTTACACTGGGGTGCGGATGGATTAGGTGTGGCTGCCCAGAGTGCTGAGTGGAGAAGGGTCAGGAGGCCTTGACCTGGGATCCATGAGAAAGGGTGCTGTGATGGATTAGTGATGTCTGCCAGGGAGGCGGGATCAGGAGGACAGCCATGATCCTGCACCTTGTTTATCTTTGATTTTACAAATGACACTAAGGCCCCGAGACCCTGTGACTTGTCTCTGTGTTCAACAGTGGGTCTAGAGCTCGAACCAGAGGCTGCTAAATCTTAACCCAGTGCTCTTTCCACTGCCCTGACCCCTGAAGAACCCATCCTAGCTGGAGAGAGGCCTGATGTACACTATGAACAGGGAGGAGAAACTATCGGTCTGGCCCTGATAAAATCGGCTCTTCCTAAAATACACCAGAGAAGGAATCCGGAAGGAAGCAGGGAGATGGCTTGGACGGGAGAGGGGAGTGAGTTGGATCTTACCGGAGAGGCCCGGTTTGGATAGAAGACAAGTCTGCCATCCCCTCCACCGGCCTCACGCTTGGCAAGCCTGGCCTCCTGGAGCAGAAAGTGCACAGGCTGCCACCCTCAGCTCTTTCCTGATGTGTCAGTAGCAGGAAGAGTGTCACTTCATGGGCATAGACAATGCAGAGAAGATAAAATCTAAACTCATAAGATACTTCCCATGTTCACTGGCTGGTTTGTCGCACCTGCCATGTCCCCAGCTCCTGTGCACTGGTGTTTCTGAGACCTGGGGTTTGTTCCCTGTGTGGACCCTTTGCTAATGTGTGGTGATGGGTCTGGTGGCTCACAGCCCCCTTCATAGGGCAGGCGGGGGATGGGAGAGTCGGACTTCCCACAGAGAAAGCCTGCCCCTGTGACTTCTGCACAGCCAGGTGCTTCTCTGCGAGCCATTGTGTGAGGCAGGCCTGACGTTTTCCATGGTGGGAGCAACAGCTCTCAGCAGGTTCAATAAAAGGTGGATCAAGGCACACACTGCTTCCTGTCCCAATTTTTAGCTCATTTTTCTCGCTGGACAGGGAGTCAGTTTGGCACTTAACAGGAGTTGCTTGATTTTTTCCTACCAGCCATGTGACTACACCCTTGCGTGTTGTCAGTCCCCCAATTTCACATTCTCCTCGTCCAGCAGTTAGCATCACAGAATGGGGGAAACAAGCCTGCTTGGGGCGTGCAGATCGGAAACCCCTGCCTGGAGCGCCAGTCTGCAGGTTTCCCCAACTCGGATTCTGTATCTGTATGGGCTCTATCTACCTGCCCCTTCTCCCTCCGTCCCACTGCCCTGCTCTCACTGCATGGCTGGCTCCCCTCCAAAAACATACAGTGTTCCGTTTAAAGAAACGCATGGGGGGAAATGTTTATCGCATGTAATTGCAGTTATGTAAGAAAATGCCAGCATTCTTCAGAGATGCGTTCTGACGGAGGGGCGCAATGACATGATGCTGGAGTTGGCTTTAAAATTCTTTGTTTTATAACAAAAGGGGAAGAAGATGGATGAAGCTCATTGTTGAATGGGAGTGATGGGTAAACGGAGGAGGCTCTTTGAACTGTTGTCTCTCCTTGTGTTGGCATTTGAAAACATTCACAACGATGTCTTGAAAGTGTAGAGGGTTCTACTGAAAACTTTTGAGCTTGTGTATAATCATGGATGCGCTTTCCTAAGACTGCTGCTGTACCTACGTAGTCACATGTCTCACTCATATGCTGCACTTTGCTCTTATTTCCTTGCTTCCTCGTTCGGCTTGTTGAACACAGACATCTTTTCTTTCTTTCTATTTCTTTGGAGAGTCAGATGTATTTCTTTATGTAACATTTTCTGAAAACTTGCAGTATATTCACCTATCCCAAGATGACTGGAACTATCAGTAACATTTGACAGCGGTTTTCGGGTACTCTTGTATAAATAGTAATGTGAGTTTTGTTTTTATTGCACAAACATTTATTGAGCATCTGTGTGAAGACAAAAACATGAGGAAATGAATGATGTGGGGGAGGGGCCCTGCCTAGCTCAAGTTCACACTAGAAGCTGGAAGGTGAGCCCCGGGAGGGAGGAGGGTCCTGTTAGGATCCCGTCCATAGCATGGAGGTGCTTTCTCACAGTGGGCCTGCCCAGTTCCTACCCATCTCACCCCGTTCTGATAGCCCAGAACACTGATAGCCAACCGCAAGCCCCTTTGCCTTACTTAAATTTTCTCATCCTGATCACAGGGTAGACCCGTTCACCAGTAATGAAACTTCTTAAGGGCAGAGAAAGTTCAGGTTTTTTGTGTTGGTTTCAAGCAGCCCCCTGGAAATGGGGAAGGGGTGAGGCATCCCAATAGAAGGCCCAGGGACCAGTGTAGCTACCAGACCATTGCTGGCACCTGTCTGTTCAGCCAAGGCGAGCAGGTGCCAGACTGGAGTAGAAGGAGGTGAGCTTGCACTGCAGTCCATTCTTGTATGGCACCATCAGCATCCTGCTCCCGTGGGCATGAGTCAGGGGCAGTAAATAACGGAGCGAGAGAACACTGGCCATACAAGACCAGTCAGACCTCACAGTGGCTATGACGCGGGCCCATCCCCTAGCCCTGGGTGGTGAAGGCTGGATCCTGTACAGACTAGCCTGGGGGCACCTGTGTTTTAGCTCTTGACCCTGAACTTAACCTTGAGGTGTCCTCCTTCATAAAATCCTCTGCCTTCAATGTCATTTTTGCACTTTCAGCCGCTCCCCTCTGGCCAGAGTTGGCCTGTTGAGGGGGAGGACTTGGTGGGAAGAGCACTGGAGTTTAGAGTCAGATTGGCTGGAGGTCAAGACCCACACAGTGTGTGATGCTGGTTGGTGTTTGCTCCCAGGGAAGAGGGCGCTAATACCAGGGAGTTTGGGGAGGATCAAAGCTCTTGGGGGAACCCGAGCGTGTATTTTGAGCATTGGCTGCTATGTTTGTCACCCACTGACAGAGGGAATGGACATTGGGGCAGTCACTTTGGAAAACATTCTGGCACTAAACGCCTAAAGCTCACCATCCACACACCCTCTCCCCAGCCAGTTTCATACCTAGGTGTGTGCCCAAGAGAGACTCCTGCGTATGGACACTGGGAGACGCATACAAGAATGTTCACAGCATTTCTGTTCACCAGAGCGTAAGCCTGGAAACAGCCCAGATGCCCATCAGTGGGGGAATGAATGAATACACTGAGACAGGACTGCACAATGGAATATTAGACAGCTGTCCAAACAAATTAACTGCAGCCACACGCAGTGATGTAGATGGAGTTGAACAATATCATAAATATTAGGTGAAACAACAGGTGCTCCCAATAGTGCTACCTACAGCACTATTCCTTTTCTTATACGGCTAATAGCAACTAAAATAAGTGTACTTTTCAGGACTCTGTACTGATGCAGTAAAACTGTAAAAAAGAGAATGAGGGAATGTGTACTTCTGGTTCAGGTAGATGGTATCTAGAATGGGAGGAGGCAGGGGGTGGGATTGGGGTGCAGTGGGGTGCATTGATGTAGGTTATTGTCAAGGTCCCAGCCTTTGTTTGGGGTGGTGGGTTTGCAGGTGATGATTACATTGTGAAAAGTAACTAAATGAAAGTGAGCCATGTGTGACCACAGGTGAGTGTCGTGAGCCAAGAATTACGATTACTAATTAACCCAGTTCTGGGCATGTCAGGTCCAGCCCTCACCCCCACCTTAGCAAAGGCTGGGATGGGCCAGTGTTCACTGGCGGTGGGCTGCTTTGCTGTAGCCTCCCCTCCCCACTGCCCCCTCTGCCCTGCCACCTGTCCATCCAGCTCAGGCCTCCCTCCACAGTGCCTGCTGGCTGTGGTGACCTGGGCGCCTGTGGCTTTGCCCTTCCTTCACCGCCTGTTTCCTATCTGTGTCACACAATCAGTGCCTTGTTACAGATGGCCTCACCCACTAATCATTTCCACATGTGTGTATCTTTCTAATGAGATGGTAATTTCCACGAGGCCAGAGGGTGTGTTTTATCTCCTTTCACGTGGCAGATTACTCTCTGTAGTTTCTTCTCCTCTAGCCAAGAGCAGTGTCTCGGTGGACACAGGCTGAGAGCCATGCTGTGCAGAGGGGTGGGTGGCCGTGCTGGCGCAGGGCGAGCAGTGGAGGGAGCTGCGTGTGTGTGGGGCGGCGCCCAGAGTGGCCGGCGGGCCGGCCCCCCCAGAGCACTTCTGTATCATGCCCAGGACCTGGGTCTAGGTGGCTGGCGACCACAGTGTGACTTGGCACAGAGGGCCTTTCCTACCTCAGCAGGTCTGGGTGCCCAGGGGCGGCCAGCTGTGGGCTGAGCCAACACTGCAGCTTATGTACCCCCGTCACTCTTCCCTGGGCCGTGGCCCCTGCTGGGAGGACACACCCCCTCCCCGTTCTCCTGCATCTTTGCCCTGCTCACGGATGGCACATGGCAGTGACCAACGGGCTGCGGGCTTTGCAGCATTGCCTCTCTCCTGTGCGCTCGTCCAGGAAACGTTTGCTTACAGCCTCCCATTCCCGACAGAGCCACGTTCCTGACTCTGAGCTCGGTGGTCAGAGAGGTTGATAAATGCTGTCTCCACTGTGAGCCTGAGTTCCAGGATGTCAAGGATCCGGTCTCTCTCACTCGCCATCATACCCCCAACTCCTAGCGCACTGCCTGGAATGGACCGGGGCTCAGTAAATGTTGAGTGAGTGAACAGAGGAACGAAGGACTATGAGTGTACAAAGCAGAGGACCGCCGCTGAGGTTGACGAGGCAGATGCAGGCAGAGCCCCCCGAAGCCAGGTGTACACATGCCCTAAGAGGAGCACGTAGGTATTACGAGGCTCTGAGAAGACAGGACACAGTCGCTCAGGGCACGAAGCCTGCTGGGTTTATGGACCGCCCCTCCTCAGGCACCAACCAGAGTGACCCGTGACAGCCTTTCCTGGCCGCTGCAGGGTCACTGACTGTCACACCTTTCTGCCCGTGACACCGAACTCCCAGCATTGGCAGATGGAGGCTCCAGCTTGATCCTCACTAGCCATGGGACGGGAGGCTTGTCCCTGTGGAAAATGGGCACGGTGCAGGCCCCACCTGCCCCGCCAAACACAGGACGTGCACAAACTGGAAAGCACTGGAGCAGAGTGAGCTGTTCCCCCACCACACACCCCACGCCTAACAGCGCACACAGCAGGTGCTCCGTGAATGTGCACAGTTGAATCTTCTCTCATCTTTTGGCTCAGGCTGGAAGAGTCCCCTTGCCGTGGTGGTGGGGGACTGTCTTCCTGCCCAGTTTGGGCTCAGGAACAGCTGGCGAGGGTGCCTTTATTTGCCTGAAGTGTAGGCTCTCGGTTGACCCTGCGGAAAGCCCAGGCAGCTGGCCTGCCTTCTGACCGGATGCCAGGGTGGGTCTGCAGGCCTTAATTTTCCTACCTCCTCCCGAAGGCTCTTTGATTCTGGTGGTCCCCACACCCACCTTACCCACAGCTGAAGGAAAACTTCCCTTTTCTTTTTTCAAAGAAAAAGGGGCCTTTTAAAAGAAAGTCCTCAGCTCAGAGCTTTACACAGCAGGGGCCGCATGGGCCTAACTGAGGGGCCATAGTTTCTGCCCCTGTCCTTTGGGATCCACATTTAAGCTGTTGACACAGGGAACACCCGTGCCAATCCTGGGACTTGCGGCCCTTCATCGGTCCATTTGACAAAATGTTGCATGAGCCTGTCCGCGTGCCAGGCCCTGGGCAGCAGTGGGGAGCCCACATGTGGGTGAGGAAACTTGAAAAGTGGGTTAGCAGAAGAAGCTTAGGCCACTGCTGTGTAACTAGTGACAGAGAATTACTAGTCACTTCCTCAGGTCCCCTCAGCATTTCATACCGCAGACATGCTACAGGGCTTATCACAGTGGGTTACATCAGTGGGGGTGGCTGCGTCTTAATTCCTGGCTCAGCCAGACATTGCTAATCGATCATGGCCCTCTCTGCCTCTGGCTGGGCCCAGACCTGGCTTCAGAACCCTTCTCAACACCACTCCCCGGATAGCCACTACCAAACACCTGTGCTTGATACTCGGGCTTGAACCCTCCCTATAACTCCTGGTGAGTTACTCATGGGAGAGCTCCTTGTGCCTTCAAAGGTTTCAGAATGGGACGTCTGACCACGGAAGCCAACTGTAAGCATTTTGGAGTGTTGGCATTGGCCTCGAAGGTTAGTCTGGGCCATTGCCAGCATTGTGCTCGGTAGGACTGCACAGCATGTTTTATTCTTCTTAGCACTTAGTACTTCCTGGCACATACATGTGACATATGTATATATCTCTTTATCTCCCTCATTTGCTACCGTATCCCCAGCAGTCAAAACATTTCTTGATCAAATGGATCTTGTTTCGGCCAATTGCTAGAGGACCGGCAGTTACCACCTGCCCATTCGGATTAAATGAGATAATACCGTGTCCTTCCAAGCGTCTGACTTATTAGGCACTCTGATTTATCATCATTCAGAAGAAAGTGTTCTTCGCATTCTAGAAGGAGGAGGGTGTGTTCAGTGGCCTGTCCGAGGCGTCTGTTCTCCCCAGACCTTCCTCCCTGTGGACAGCTGGCTCGCTTTAGCCAGCAGTTGGTGAGTGTCTGCTGTGGGCAGCACGTGGAGAGGCCCGGTGGGGGCAGGGAGGGTTCAGAGGTGAGCGCACCTCAGATTTGGGGTACACTGTGCTGAGGCCTGGAGGACATGGCGGGCCAAGTGATCATTTCCAGCCAAAGGGCCTGGGTAGGGGAAGGCCTTGGAGGGAAGGGCTGTAGGGTGGAGTGGATTGCATCAGGTGTTGGGGTGGGGGGAAGCCACCACCAGCTCCTGCCCACCCCCCAACGTGGGCAGCTGCCAATACCATCTGTTGAGTTTTTCACTTCCTGCTGAGATGTTAGTCATTACACACTTGTTTCTTAACCTTCCTCCACCCCAGTTTTTCAACTGTGTCCTGAGTTGCCCTCCCCCAGTTTCCTGCTGTAGAATAAACGCGTGATGACGGGAGAACCCTCCAGAGTTTCTTGCTCTCTAGATGAAGTCTGGTCCTTTGCCGCAAACTCCTGTGATGAGAAGTGACTGGTTCCCAAGATTTGCTAGTACCGCCTGTTTCACCTGCAGCTTTATTTGGAGGGGGGAGCTGGGCGAGGGAGGCGGCACCACGGTCTAACCTCCCGCGCATGTCTGTGTGGGGAACGCATCGTTCCTTCCGTGTTCACATAGACCTTGACCCCCTTCTCTTCAGCCTTCACTGTTCTCTGAGGCACAGATTCTGGAGCTCTGTCCCAGGCAGGCATCACCAATCAACCACGCACACTTTCCCCGGAGCCTGGCCTGACCCTCAGGCTTCTCAGCACAGCGCTCTGCCCGCCCTTCACAGTGTCCTTATCCCCTTGTGGCCAGAGGGAAAAGACCAAGTTACGAGGAAGGAGAGGCCAGTCAGGTGTTCCTCTTTGGTCCTTCTCCTGCCTGGTCGTAAGCCCTGAGCAATGGAGAAGGAAAGAGCTGTGGGTGAGCCTGGGGCTGGATTCCCCCGTTCCCACCAAGCCCGAGGTGAACCCCAACACCCAAGGAGCTGCGGCTGTCTTCCTTTACGGGTTTCACTTTCTTGTCACCGTAGGCCTCCTGCATTGGTCACCGCAGAGCTGTTCTGAGCGGGGACCCTTGAAGCAGGTGGCAGGCATGCGTGTTCTCCCCAAGTGTGTCTGGAACAGCACCCCTGGGGGCCACACATATATCTCCTGTAGGTGAGGTGTGATGCCTGCCCACCCAGCCCCCTGGAGACCAAGCACAGGGTTTGAAGCTGAGGCCCAGCAGTGACAGGCCCGTGGTGGACCTGGCTAGGGGACTCCAGAGCCACTACTGCCACAGTGGAAATAGCACAGTGTCGGGCCGGACCCTGACTCCCTGAGCAGGGATTCTGCAGCTCCGCATCCTGGGACTGCAGTGGCAGGGAGGGGCGACTCCAGGGCCTGTGTTGGGAGATGTGAGTCGGGGAGTGCCTTCTGCTTCCTCTGCCTTTGTTGCCACCTCTCCCTGCCCCTGTCACACCCCAGGCACGTACACACACACCTGGAGGGCACCTGCTCCTCTTGGTTCCCACTTCAGCTCAGCACCACCTCCTCCTGGAAGCCTTTCTGGATCAGTCCCTCCCAGGTGCTCCCGTTGTCCCCTGGCACCAATGCCTCACACCTCCTTTGTTAGGGCACCAGACTTGCCAGTGGGTCTGTCGTTTGCCAGGCTGTGGGCCCAGCTCCATGTACACGCCCTGAGCACCATCACAGCTCCCTGCCAATGGTGGTGAGTGTGTCTGTCTGCACTTCCTGGATTTGAGGACAGAGGCCGCATCCACTTACAGCGGCCCCTTTGGCCAGCACACCGCCTGCCACCCAGTAGGTGCCCAGGAAATACAGTGGTGTAAATGAGAGATCGAGTGGCTGCCCGTCTGCTCGCCCTGCCTGCCAGCCTCCTGCCCTGGGGAGTTGGATTGGAGGCCTGGCTGACTCAGAAGCATTGGTGCATTTCGTCCTGTGGCGCTGTGGAGTGATGGGAGGCGTGGCTTCCCTGCCTTCTCAGGTCCCAGCAGGCTGCCACCTGCAGCTGGAGGCTCCCAGGGGTTCTGCCCCTCCTCTAATGTGTACCCTGGGAGTGGGGGTACTGGTGCAGCACTGCCAAGCAGGGGGTGTGGGCTGTCCTGCCTGGGGTGGGTGCCTGCTGGCCGGGGATGAGTGGTGGAGCAGCACGTAGAGGGACACAGTGGCTGTGTAGGTGCCACGTTACTCTGTCTAGTACTTGCTGAGACCACGCCTCCCACCAAGCTCTATGGCCATGCCCATGGCAGAAGTTGCTTGGGGAATCAACCAAGAGCGCCCCATCTGACGATGGTGCAGGGGAGCAGCTTGGGTCCCTTGGACCTGGTGGTGGTGGTGGCGGCACTTCCAGCCCATGTGACGGGTCCCCTGGCCTGCTGTGAGCCCGGCCTGCTGCACACGGGCTGGCCAGTGGAGCCCTGACCCCCTCCCTTATCTGTCTATCAACAAAAATGTTTACTTTTCCAAGAAGCTCAAAGAAAGGGGCTTTACAACGCTGACTGCAAGTTGTTAGATTCCTCACCTCCATAAAATAGGGTTCTTCACATCACAGGCTACTGTGTAAGCAGGAAGGACAGGGCAGCCCTGAGGCACCCCGGGTACTGAGTGTGAGGACAGCCTCTCTCCCCCAAAACCCCCGTGGGAGGGTGAGCCTGGCACATAGTAGGCCCTCAGCAGACACAGTGAAGTGGGAGCGAGCTCCTTGGTGTGGTGGAAGAGCCCTCTGGCACAGTCCCGGGATCCCGGAACATGCTGCTGCGCCCCCCTGGTTTCCTTCTCCGGGCCTCAGTTTCCCTGCTCTCTAGATAATCCATATGGCCCTTCTGCTGTTAAAATGTGGACTGTCACCTGCTATTGGCTGGGGTTTGTGTGCACGATGTGCGCCTGCCTGTGGGTCCGTCTTCATCCCCGTGCTCCCTCCCCACCCTGCACCTGTCGTTGCCATCACTGAAGAAGTTCATTCCTAAAGCCCAACTTCGGCTGCTGGCGACCAGGCTTGCATTCACCATGTAAGGTGGTTCCCGAAACACTACTTGTGGGCAGACTTTCTTCTCAGAGAGGATGAAAGCGGTGCCCTGCCCCGGCTTCCGGGGCTGCCCCCACACCTCCCTTGGTTCAGCGGCTCTTCCTAGCATCAGATAAGATGACTGCACCCACAGAGCAACCCCGGGTGTCGTACGAGCCCTAAAGGGACGTTGGCAGGCACTTGTGGGGACACTTGACATGTCCTCCAGTCCCATTGCTATTGGGTTTTCCCTAGGTTCTCCCAGGATGTGTGGGCCCTTGCCTGTTCTTAAGAGTTGGCAGCCCTGGGTGAGTTACTCCATAAAGATGTGCCCCTCCGTGCCAGAATCGGGTCCCTTTTTCCAGCCCCTCCCCCTTCTGAAGGAGCAAGCATCTCTTAGGGACGGTCCCAGTCCCCTTAACAGATGAGGGTGTGGCTCAGAGAGGGACGGAGACTTGCCAAAAGTCACACAGCAAGCAGCTTTTCCCTCACGTGGTGTATTTGAGTTCCCAGGTGTTCCTGCCCACAGGTAACCCTCTCGGTCAGCTCAGAGGAAATATTTATTTTCCTTTCTGCAAACAAAGAATGGGTTTGGTTTGTTTCTGTGAACGCAGCCATGAGGACAGGCGGTTACGAGGTGTTCCCAGGGCGGGGGTTTTCCGATGATTGGTAGCCGTGGACGGCCCGAGTTGCTGGCCTTACGTCGCTGGGTCCTGAGCCGGCGTGGCCTGGTTAGCAGAGCCGGTGCTCCTGGGCTTGTGCAGATCTGAGCTGGTTTCAGGCCCTGGGGACCCCAGGATTAATTGAGACGAGGTGGAACAGATGGATTGAATCTATCAGCAGCTTTACGTGACAGCCTCTTAACATAAAAGCACTTCATTACCCACTCGTTTTGCCAGGGCCCCCTGCTCCAGTCTAAGCGGGAACTCGGCGGAAAGGAGAGGCCCTTGACCAGATGGAATTACAAGCACAGAGCCCCATGGGCCGGGCTCCGAATGGGCAGCCGGGGATAAATCATCAGGCTTACATCGCCTCTCAGCAGCTCAATTAGAAAATCGTGCCCCTGGTGGGAATATCCCAGGGAGTGAGCTGTGGTGCTGGGTCTGGAGGTCAAGTCCCTGTTGCTCTCCGATGAGGTGGTACTGTGTGGGAGGCATGATGGGTCGGAGGGTGGGCAGCGGCTGTCACTAGGGAAGGCCTGAGGCGAAGCAGCTGCAGACAGGGCCCTGGGTTAGGCCGTCAGGAGGTCGGTGTGGTAGCGGGGGCAGCCCACCAGCTCAGGAGGTCGGTGTGGTACCGGGGCAGCCCACCAGCCCAGAGCACCCACCCTGACCTTGCCCTGGGACCTGCCACTAGACCCTGTCACCAGCATCATGCTACAGTTCCCTCGGACGGAAAATTCTAATAATTCTTTCCCTGAACACCTCCCATGAATGCTGGCAGGAGGGGAGAGATGGGACCCTCCCTGTGCTTGGGTGTGTGTTTGCCAAGGCCAGGTGGTTGGGCAGGGTTTGTTTGGGCCAAGGAGCTGTTGAGGGGCATTCAGGAGCCCCTCTTGGCCAGATGAGGGTGGGCGGTGTGGGATGTCACAGGGAGGAGCGCTAAGTCACTGCATGAGCCTGGAAAACGATGTCTGGCTTTGTCGGTCTCTCTGCGGGGTGCCCTGTGGGCGTCCCAGCCTTTGGGAATCCCAGAGGCGTCTGACCCGTGTGAGAGCCTTGGCGAGGGCTGCGCAGTTTCTGGCAGTGTTATCGCTGTGGCCTTAGAAGTGGCTCCTGTCTCAGGGCACTGGGATAGGCTGGCAATACTGGCATTGGTGTGTGTCATTTCTGTAGTTTGGGAACGTAAAATGAGCCTTGCTTTGCTTCCTTTGCTCATAAAAGTATCACATTTCGGTCTTTACAGTTGGAAAGTGTGGTACTCAAACCAGCATTACAAACTCCCTGTGAGATGTTTTTAATTTCTGTAAACATCTGCAGGCTGTGGAATTGTCAGGCATGTGAAGGTTGATTTTGCCAGGTTTCGAGGCATCCTAGGAAAGAAGTAACTTCTCAGAGGAAACCGCCATCGTGGTGGAGCAAAGCAGTTGGTTTTCAGGATTTGGTTCCCTCCTCATTAGTGTGTGAGAGGAAGAAGACACCTCTTCCAAAAAAGAGATTTGTTTCTTTAAAAAAAAAAAAAACACACACACAAAAAAAACCTTTTTCAGTATTTGCTGATCAGTCTAATTTTGTCAGCTGTCACCATGAGCAGTGTTTTGCTGCCTCTGATGGGGGGTTGATTGACAAGGAAAAATGTGCAAAGTGCCACAGAAGTGATCAGGTAAGCGTTAGGAGTTGAGGGGAAAGGAAATCATTAAGGGAATCAAGGGTGGCTGCATGGAGAAGGTGGCATTTTCACTGAGCTTTGGAGCTTCATAAGGTTCTAACTGGTGGTGATTAGGGCCACTGATAGGTGAGGCAGAGCGTGCCCCAGTGGGGAACCACAAAGTGTGGACGGTACAGTATGACCAAAGGCTTGACCTGCTGACCACACTTGGCGGTGAATGCATTCCTCCACTTACGCCTTCACCTGTTGGACTCCTAAGCACTCTCACCAGCCCAGCACAGAAGCTGCCTCCTCTGGGAAGCCTGCCCAGACTTGTCTGGGCAGAGTCGGCAGTACTCCTGGTGCTGTGCTGACTCCTGTCCTTTTGTGCTGGTATTGTCTACCTGTCTGCCTTCCCAGCGAGACTGGGAGTTCTCAGCTCACGGCATGGCACGCCGTGTGTCTCCTGAATGCCTGAAACTGACCTAAAGTGTGCTGTTTGAGTCCTGAGTGCACACTCAGCCAGCATCACTCATGCTTGTGATCTTCAGTATGGACTCTGGGAACGTGGGTAGGCTCTCTGTGTGTCTTTGGCTGCATGGAAGGTACATTGTCTTGTCTGGATCATCTTGATCTCCTTGGCAACCGTGAGCTTCGTCTTCCTCCTGGATGCCTCCACTTAACTTTTCTGGGATTTCCTTCTCGTTTACTCTGCAGTAACAGGTCCTGTCCAAAACTCCATCAAGGGTCATTCCGTGGACCTAAATTCATGGCCTTCAGGAGCATTTTTCCTTCCTGGCAAAATGTTAAGACATAAAATTCAGTTTTATTTGCGGGGAGAGAAAGATTTCTTTGCATTTCTTCACGAAATCATTGTTCTTAATCCAACAGTCTCAGTGTTTGGAATGGAAACAAGATAACCTTTGCTGCACACACGCAAAATGAAAAGTGTTTGCATCCTGCAAGCTTTTCCGGGACCTGGCACGTCTTCCACCAGCAGAGAGGATGACCTTTCTCTTTGAGCAGGCACAGAGGTCAACACAGGCTGGCAGGGTTTGAAGCCTGTTCAGTGAGGCCCCTGCATTGCCTCCGGTGGTGGGTGGAACTCGGGGATCCCTGGGCCTCTGTCTTCAAGGGGCTGGTGCCCTGGGAGCCCAGCCCTCCCCGAGCCTCCTGCAGGGGTGGGGGGGGAGGGGTGGCGGGACTGGCAGCCAGCCCTGCCCTATCCCTGGTCAGCCTGCCTGGGGTCTCCTGGCGGCCGCTCTCCTTCCCAGCTGATGAAAGCTTTGTGTTTCCTCATAGGAGATGCTGGGGTGCAGTTTGATTTGGGGGGAAGCATTTTTTAAAAAAAACAGCAATCGACATCATTTTTCATCTTGGATATATTGTGAACTGTCTCAGAGGAAAGGATTTTTTTAAAAATTGTGGTGGACCTGTTGTCTTCTCAGCTGAATATCTGATAAATAGATGCTGCTGGCTCTTTGTGTGGGGAGCCGTGCCACAGGCATTAAAATATTTTTATGTAAGGTGATAAAACCACATTGCAGAGCCTTTAGAACATGTTGGGAAAACTTGTTCTTGTCCGATCACTCTAATAAAGAGAGTTCTGTTAGCTTGGTTAATTTCCTTTGAAGGTTTTCTTTTTTTTTTTTAGCATATCATTAATGCCATACATACAATTAGGTATCCTTTTATTCATTGAAGCACTTTTTGTCGTCTTTATAACCGGGGTGAGTGGCCGTATCTTCATTTCCTGACCCTCCCCGGTATCAGTTTGTAGCAGGCATGGTAACCGCGACTCCCTTCCACACAGCCCGGTCAGACTTAGTGTTCTGAGGTTCTGGTGGGGGATTCAGGGGCCTCCATTTACTGTTCTGCCGTTGACAGTTTTACTGTGAAGGAGACAGTTGACTAAGAGTCGGGGTGCACACACTTGTTCTCGGGTGAGTTGCAGGGTCATTTTCAGGGACCTGAGCTAAGTCTCCCCTATTGCTATACCAAGGAAGAAAGTCCTGGGAGAATGTGTGGGCTCTGGTTAGGGCTTTCAGGACACTCAGCCACCATGGGAGACTGCGTGCACTATTTATAGCTCCGGGGCAGGGAGGGCTAAAAAGGAATTAGGAGGTCTGCCCCCTCAGGGACCTAACAATCTCATGGGAAGTGACTGGACAAAATGCAAAAAAATGGGCTTCCTCTCTAAGCCCTGGGAAGTATGGGGTCACCCGAGGCCCCAGGGCAGAGGGGGTGGATCGAGGCATCCAGGCCCCTCCTGGGGCCCCCTGCACCCTCCCCGCTGTGCCGCCCCAGGCTTCTGCCTGCCCCCTTTTTATCCCGGAACCTAGCACCGACCACACCTCCAAGGTGCAGACACTCAGGAAACTTAGAAGCTGCCGTGGGACAAGTGAGGTTTGAGGGGGTGTTAAGAGGGAAGGAACGTTTAGACCTAGGGCTGGCTTGTGAAAAGGCCTGGTGACAGGAGGGGATGACAGGGGCATAGCGGGACCTCCTGGAGCCAGCTTGGGATTGTAGCCTGGGCCCAGTGTTGGGTCCTGAGGTGCAGGGAGCAGTGCTTACTCACTGGGACAAGCCTTAGGCAATGGGCTCCGTGCGGCCACCGGCCTGGGTGCTGGTTTTGGTGGCTGTAGGGCGGGCCAAAACCGTCCGTCTCAGCCACTTAGTTGTAATCAAGGTGAGTTTTGCATGTAACCAGATGCTGCCTCTGGAATCTGCTCATCACCCTCTTGTTATCCTTCCTGTCACCTGCGGAGCTCCATAACCTGTGAAGCCTGGAACCCGTACCCTGCTCCGTGTTCTGTGTTTTCCACCGAATACATTTGTACTTGTCACGGGGAGGCTTCTAGTAGGAAGGGCCCATTTCCCCCCCTCACCTTCTTGGTTCCATTCTTAGAACTTCTCTCCGCCTGAGAGCCAGTGCCACGGCCTTGAGACCGGCCACCCTGCACTCCCTTGTCACCCTCAGTTGCCTCTGGAGGGCCAGGATCAGGAAGCTGGGAATCCGGTGGCCTGTGACTGGCTGGGCTTGTTGACACCATGTGCAGACACAGATGCAGCCCCTGGGACCCACCAGCTGGGGTGACAGACGCTTCCTGGGGAGAGTCCTCGCCTGTCCTATCCCTCCCCTACATGTGTAGGGCCATGTTTTTATTGTGACAGCCCCAGAGGGACATTGACATGGATAAGATCCCAGATTTAGATTTGCAGCCTGGGTGGTGTACATTGCAGAGCACTTTCCAGCCCCTCGCTGCTGAGAGTCCAAATACACCCACTCTCCTCTGACCCATTTTTGTGACTTTTCCTTTGGTTTGTTTAAAGCAGTTGCTGGTGGGATCTTTCCAGGATACACTTGGTGCAGTTAGGTTTATGAACAGGAGGACCTGCGGTTTCCCAGCTTCTTGGCTTAGGATCTGAGAGCAGACCTTAGGGGGCACAAACTCCACCCTGGATCTCAAGTTTTTTAACACCTCTGGGGAGGGGAGAGGTCTCCGGGAGCACCCCACTCCACACTTGATCCTTCTTTCTTGCCTGACAGGCCACAGGATCCTGTGACAACACAGAGGCTGCAACCAAGGCTTGTGTGTACCCTCATCCCTGCCTGGGGATGTGACAGTGGCCTTTGTGAAGGGCTGGTGGCAGCAGGATGTGCCAAATTCGGGGGCTGCTCAAGCACACCACTGGGCTTGCACTCTGCAGCCTCCTTGGGTCCCACTCCATGCAGCCAGCTGGGGTGTGACCAGGTGCCCGCCCAGCAGGCCAGTGTCAGCTGCGGCCTCCACAGTGGCTTTCTGTTCAAGTGCCAGGCGGGAGGGTCCACTCGTCAGCAACCTCCTCACGTCCCTACTAGATGGAGGGCCTGGCCTGTTGCCCCAGAGGCCCCGCCACCCTGAGGGGACGAGTTCGCTTGGCTTTCCTCAGGGACTAACAGCCACCAATCCCCGAGTCACCAGTGCTGGGGAGCATGACAGCCACTCGCCACATGTGGCTGCTGGGGTCTCCAGATGTGGCCAGTGTGACTGAGGGATTTTTAATTTAAATGTGAAAGCTGATGGTTGATTCGGTTATTGGAAAAATTTTAAGTGTGCTTGGAACAACTTGGGTATGCAAAGCCACATTTTTCAGATCAAGTGTTTGCAGCGAAAAGTTCGGATCCGAATTGAGAGGTGCCACTAGTATAAACCGTGCCCTGGATTTCAGACTCATCAAAAGAATGTGAAATATCTCATCTATGATTTGAGGTCGATTGTGTGGTGAGGTGATAATATTTGGGGCGAAATGGCTTAATTGAAGTATATTATTAGACTATTTTCACCTGTTTCTATTTTACTTTTTTTTTTAAGGTAGCTACAGGAACGTTTGAAATTAATGTGTGTCATGCATTATATTCCCCCTGGCTAGCTCTGCCCTCAACACTCACACCTCTGATCCCTCTTTTGCTGGAAATATGATTGGTGGTCCCTTACGGGGACTAGTTAATGGCTCCGGAGTGTTTTGGCCACAGGATTAGATCTTAGGAGACCCATGGTGTTTTGAAAGGAACACACACACACACACACACACACACACACACACAAATAAAAACATTGTTCATAAAACATTACTTCTGAGTTGCACGAGTGACATATTGCTTGTGGAAAATTAGAAAGTACTGATTAGACAAAATTAAACATCCTGTTTTGGAAGGAGAATACATGGGTTTTCTAGCAATATTTTCTAGCAATGTTGCCAGCACTCTTTTGCTTAGATAATCGTTAACATAAAAATGCTGCTTTGCATTAGTGCAGAGACCTTTAAGACGATTTCACGGGCTGTGTCTCCTTGATAAACGTGTGCACCCTTCATCAAGCGCCCTAATAGTAAAGAGGGCTGGAGTGCCAGACAATGGGGCAGTGGCAGAGGGAAACCAGCCAGGACTTCCAAAGGGACTGTGGATGGCTGGATGGGTAACAAGTGAATCTTCTAGAAGCTGGACTGAGCGCTTGAGTTTCCTGTTGACGTGGGGTAGGGACCTCACAACTCGTGGCTCCGCCGGTGGAGTCCTTCCTGTTTGCCCAATGAGCAGCTGGAAGGCGGATTTCGCTGATTTTGCTTGTGGCGTGTGTTTTGCGGCAAGGTGCGACTGTGGAATCCTTTGGTGAACCGTTCAGTTGAGAGACAGCTTTTTGTGTGTTGAATTTTTCCAAGGCCTGAAGGAGGGCTGAGGCTGTTCCACAACTCAGACTTCTGTCCGACACAAGTATTTACCAACTGAGGCATGTTTGCGAAAACATGAGCCACTCTGATGTGGTGACATGTGACCCCAGATGATAAAGACTTTCACCAGCAATGAGTGGAGAGGGACCGGGCGTGTTGGGAGTGGGGTACACGGCATGGTTTAGCATCCCCTTCCCCCAGTTTCTGGTGTGGACAGGAGCCGTAGAAGGATAGTAAGGAGGGAGATAAAGTCATTTCCTACGTCCGGGATAGGGTTGGCCTCTCCCAGCACGCCTGCCCAGGCCACCATTCTAACCGACGATTCAGAAATCATTCTGGGGTGTCCCGCCGGGCCCTGTGGGATTAGCCGACTGTGTAATTGCTCCCCTTTTCTTCATCAGAGCTCATTGGCAGGATACTGAATGCAGACCCCTCATGTTATGCTATATAGACTAGCTCTGGAAAACTCAATGGAAACTTCTTTTCTTTTTAAGTTACAAGAGCTTTGTTGGTGAAGAATTTCTATAGTCACCACTTCCGTAAGACCAGGAATACCTATGAAACCTGCCCCCTTACTTGCCTTCCGTAAAATGAGATGTTTATCTCCTGATTTGTGAAAAAACAAGGCCTGCCTGGAAGTGCTGGGCGGGCGGCGAGCCGGCACGCTCGCAGCAGAGCTTGTTAAAGACACCCAGACGGTGGCCTGACTGAGGTCTGGTGCCTGGCCTTCTCTCAGAGACCCTCGGTGTGCGGGCCAGAAGGCAGCTGTTCCCCGCGCCTCCT
Organism: Aselliscus stoliczkanus; assembly: GCA_033961575.1. Lineage (NCBI taxonomy): Eukaryota > Metazoa > Chordata > Mammalia > Chiroptera > Hipposideridae > Aselliscus > Aselliscus stoliczkanus. The sequence continues at coordinate 150,757,283 of CM066732.1, read as the reverse complement.
CTGTGACGGGCGCGGATTAGCGGTGATTTATCCTTTCCGGGAAAGTCGCTGCAAAGGAGAGCGGCCTTCTCACCTCCCGCTTGTCAAGGAGACCTGCTTAGCACCAGCACCCCAGTGGCCAGGTTGGAGAGACCCAGGAGCGCCTCTATCATCTCCACTATGTTTTGTTTTTTTTAATTGCACAAGCAAACCGTACCATAAAAATAAAGACATCGTTTTTTGTTTTTTTTTTTAATTAGTGTCGGGTGTACAACACAGTGCAGTAGTTATACATTTTACCCCTCAAAGTGACAACCCCCCACCCCAAGACATCTTTTAAAAAGAAACTTCTACCTACTCCTGCTATCTGGGAATGTAATATATCTTTGTTTTCCCGAGGTCTCTGTCCTTAGGCCCACGTAATTTTTATCTGGGTTATGACCAATGCAATAGCACAATGAACTCTGACTTTGCACATTTATTTTTACCCTAAATAGCCCTTCCTCTTATGTAGCACCTTCATAGTCACCATGTGATGGCTGCACTCTCATCCAGTGACTTGGTGAACTGTAACGTTCTTGATCTTTCTCTATGTTTGCTTCCTGTTCTTAACGGTATCTTTCCCCCTCTGTTTCTGTAGGAAGTTCTCCAGCAGCTGATCGTAATGAATTTGCCCAATGTTTTGATGATTGGCAAAGACCCGCTGTCTGGTGAGTGAAAGCCGCCCCCCACCCCCCGCGGTGCTTGGCCAGTGCCCTCGGCTCTGGGCAGCTGTTGACACAGAGCTCTGGCTGTCAGCTTGGAGCCAGCGCCGTGAAAACACATGATCGTTTGGGGGGAGATTTTAGAGAGTGGGTTTATTACCCTGAGGCATTGAGCCAAGAGCACGTTTCGCCCTAAAGAATGGGTCCTTGGGACTCCTCAGATGCGAGGCAGAGGCAGGCAAAAGGCACTGCTTCCTTGGGCTTGGGAGCCTGGGTCGTATGGTGGGCTCTCCAGGGGCCTCTCCTCCCCAGTAAACATGGAGTCAGTGACCCCATCATGGGGTGGGCACCTACTGGTAAGAGAGTAAGACCCTTTTGAGGGAATGCACATCCCTTCCACTGGGATCCTGTGATGCTTTCTTCCCTCCACAGTGGATCTCACCAGGATGCCCTGTCATGTCTCTGTTTCCACATCTCCCACTGGACTCTGAGGCCGAGTGGCACGGGTTCCAAGTCCTAGGCCTATGGGCAGTGCGTATGACTTTGAAAGACTCAATGAAATGTGCCCCTGGATGTCTCCCGGGAAGTCAGAGCTGAATGCATACTTGTCGGTTAGCTCGCAGGGTGTGTCACACAGGGTGATGGTTTCCCCCCTTCTACCTTAACTGCTGTACGGCTGCCTGCACTCATGGCTCACAGACATAAGCTCACAGGCCCAGGGATGTCATGTCGCTGGCCGGGCTTCCCTCGTTCCGAAGGGGACATTGATAGCTTTTAGAACCACAGGCCTGGGGCCTCCTAGAAGGTGAATGGTCAAGGGATGCAGGAAGGAGCCATCACGTTAGAGGTTTTACGGAAGGAATGGAAGCTTCCCTCTGCCGGCATCTCCTCGCCTGCCTTCACGGGAGTCTGGCCCTCCTTGCTCCTGTCCATGTGGTAGCGGCTAATGTTACTGCAGACCAGGGGAGAGGACTTTGACCAGCCAAGGATGCCACTCACAGACAAGCACTTCTCACTTAGAGCCATAGCCCTGTGAGCAGCAGCAGCGGCTTTGAGGGGCACAGGGCCAGGTGTGGCTGAGCATTAAATCACTTTGCTCGGGGGTGGGGTGGGGTTCCTCCTGGTCCCAGCCGGCCGCTGTGTCGGCCTTTGCTCCGCATGAGCCAAGGGCAGGCGGTTTCCTTGACCTCCCGTTGCGGCCTTCAGCGCACTGGCCCAGGGACACTCACACCCTTGCGTGTGGGCTGTGCAGAGTCCACGGCGGCCCGCCTGCTGGCTCCTGGCAGTGTGTGCCCTTGCCCCACGCCGTGAATTAGTAACAGGGAGCCTGTGGTCTGCCTCCCCCCTGTTTCCCGCTCTGCTTCGGGCCATTCGTTTTCTGGCTTCATTTCATGGTTCCCCCTGATAGAAGATACCAGATGCAGCCCATCCGAGCCACAGTCCCAGGGACAGCTGGGACTCATGGGATTTCTGTAGTAACTTCGGGAAGGTAGGGGCTCTCTGCTTTGCTGAGCAGAACTGTGCTGCCTCTCCTGATTTATTTGGGGGAGAGAGGACAAAGGTGCCTGGCGAGGCTGGTGGTTCACGCTTAGTCTTGCTGTCCCATCCAATAGGAGGTAGCTACATACGGTGACCAGAGGAGGCAGAGGAGCAGGAAGGAAGGAGGGATTTCTTGAGCTTTTGGTGAACCTACCATGGGGTGGACACTGTACATGTATTCAAAAGTGGAAATGAAATTACTTCTGGGGTGTGGCCATGCCATCCTCAATTATAGATGAGAAAACGGAGGCTCACAGAATTTCAGTGACAAGCTCTCGGTCACTCAGCCCAGGCAAAGAGGCTAACCGGAAACTTGCTCCGTCCAGCCTCCGAGCCTGGGTTCCCGCTCTGGATCACCGGTGGACATGTAAGTGTCAGGTTGAGCTATAGGCAGCTTCCAGTATTCAACCACTTTGACCTATAAAAATGGCAATGGATATAGTTCAGCTTAACATTAAACATGTCACCCTGTCACCTCATCACACTGCATAGCTTGGCCACCTCCCTGTCCATGCCATCTCTTCCCCATCCCTGTCAGTGTCCCCACTTCCTGCTGCCCTCTGGGACCCCTTCTCCACCGGGCCCCTCCACACACTGAACCCGGCGGGCTCCGGCCTCCCCACAGCAGAGTCCCTGTTCTGGTGTCTTGTGAAGCTCACGGGACGTAATGCGGAGAACACAGGTGCCCACGTAGGGTCACAGAGCAGCTTATTGAGGTGTAATGTGCATACCATAAAATTTCACCCAAGCTAAGTGTACGATTTAGTGATTTTTTTCCCCCATAAATGTACAGAGTTGTGCAATCTTCACCATGATCTAGTTTTAGAACATTATGGGGAAGCTGATTTTAAACTGTGACGGGTGAGTAGTGTCCCCCTGGCACCCAGCACCTTATCGAGTCAATACACATCCACCAGAGAAGTTGTGGCCCCACTGTGGAGAGACGAGATACTGAGCCCTGGAGGGTCCACCCAGGCAGCCAGCCCAGAGGAGGAGGCGCTACCTGACCGAGATGTCAGGACCAGAGGGAGGCGAGCGGGGTGCCCCAGGGGTAGGTTTTGACAGAGGTCCTGGGGGCCTTCCCCGAGCAGAGGGCGTTGGCAGGCCCCCTCTAGATACCAGTGAGATGACGCAAACCTGAGTGCCAGAGGCGAGGGGCGTAATTATGGAATCGAGTTTTCTGTTTTAAACTCTAAAAATAGATGTGTGAAGCATTTGGGGTTTCTCTGTAAATAGAGAACAAAGTTGGTTTCTTCTGTGTGGCTGCCTGGAAGCCAGTAGGGGTGGGGGTGCAGGGAGCTGCTTTTTTACTAATCCTGGAGCACACATTTCAGGGGTGTGGCTGATGTGGACAGTATACTGTTCTTTATAACATTTCACAGTTTGGGATTATTTTTTGTTTTGGCAAATGCACCTCAGTGGAGGCAGGACAGATCCCAGCAGAGCGTCTAGTCCACCCCACCCGACCCCTGCTACAGACAGTGACACCGAAAGACCCTGAGATGCCCAGCATTTGTCCCCCGTCCTCTGATGAAAGAAAGGGAGATGCCACACCTCATACTTTATGAGACTTTTCTGTTGGGTGTCACTTACCTCCTGCACCCATCGGACAAGAGGATGTTCTCTTTTTTTTTCTGCTCTGGGGGTGGGGGGCTGGACAGCTCAGTCAGTGGTTGTGAGAAAGCCCTGCGTATACTTCAGATGGCTTTTAAATTCCCTCCTCCGTGTCTGCCCCTCTTTGCCCCAAATCCTCATTCTCTGATTTCCTGTTTCATGCCTCGGATCAGCTCTCTGGATTGCCTCTCTGATCGTGTGTGGTTCCACTGTCCCTGGGGTATCGTCTGTCGGGGGCCTCGTTACTGTAGACCCCGCTTTGGGACCCTGCTCTGACCCCTTCCCTCACTTTCGTATGATGGCACTTAGCAGAAATGGTTCTTTCCTTGGCAGCTGGTCCGTGTCCAGATGCCCAGACTGGGTGTCCTGGGGTGTCCTTTGCTTTGTTTCTCGTTGGCCAAACCTTATCCTTCCCTCTTTCCCCACACCGGTTCCTTCAGACAGGTGCCTTGGCTCTGCTTTCAAAACATTGGAGCTCTCCTCGCGTCCTGTCCCCCTGACCCCTGCGACCCTGGCTCCAGCCACCACCATCTTTCGCCGGCTACGGACCAGGGTCTTCTAACCGTCCGCCCCTCTGCCTTTGCCCCCTCAGTCTGTTCTCCACACGGCAGCCAGTGCAGTCCTCTGAGAACGTCAGTCAGGCTGCGTCACTTTTCTGCCCCCACCTCCCAGCACGAGGGCCCGTGCACTGGCTGTTCCCTCTGCCTGGAACGCCTTTCCCTCAGATACTCACAGGAACAGCTCCTTCAAGTCCTTGCTCAAACGCCACCTCAGTGCAGCCCACCTTGACCTCTGTGTCTGCAGCCACAGCCCCTCCCTCAGGACTCCCTCTTATCTTGCTCAGCCTTCCTTTTTTTCATAGTGTTTCACGCTCTAACACACTCTAACATTGACTTATTTTTCATGTCTGTTGCATTGCTTATCTTTCCCCTCTAGGATGTAATCTCTCATGAAGGCGTGAATCTTTGGGGGAGGGGCGGTTTTCCTGCTGTGTCAATATCTTCTAAGAATCTGACACATAGTAGGTGCTCAGTGAATGTAGCGTAAGTGCCAGAGACCCGCCTTTACCTCCGTCTCGCTCCTCCCCCACTTCCCTACTCCCTCACGCTGGTGTCCTTACCAGCTTGAACCACGTGCTCTCACAGATGCACAGGGCAAGGGCACGGGTCAGGGTCAGTGAGAGTCCCTCTCTGCCCAGCACTGCGTGTGTGGCATCCCTCGGCTGGAGAAAACTCACTAACCACCTTGCCAGCTGTGCATCCTTTCAACATATTTACATGGTTTATCGGAGAGTACATGCTACAAGAAGCCGCATTAGATCTTGACGTCTGCTTTATGCGTAAAGTAAGGGCAGTTGTTGGACTAGAACTAGACTAGCTCCTGGTCCGTTTGAGCCCTGGTTTCTAGGGGCCAGGCCTGTCACACTGAGACACGCACACGCATGTGCATGCACACGCACACAAGATTTGTCTGAGAGGAAGCCAGCAGATTCATTTCTGCCCTGAATCATAGAACACTCATGCTGGAAGAGAGCCTTGTTTTTTCTGCCAGCGTTTGTATGCAAGTGCAGCAGTGGTATTCAGACTTGGAAATTGCTGATCCCACCTAAGCCATTTAGAACAGAGGGCAGGGAGTCACAGAGATGCAGAAACCCAGCTCAGAGAGGGGAGGGAACTCATTCCGAGGCACACAGCATGGTGGTCCCCTCAGTAAAAGATATGTTTATTTTTATAAATTGCACAGATGGTTATATAGGGACAGTAGCCTCTGGTCCCAAGCTGTAGGACCAGTCACCATCATTGTCCTGCCTACTGTTTCTTGGATTCTGAATGTCAGACAAGATTCCCCAGGTCCATGGAGGGGCTGCCCCATATTCACACCCTGCAGGGTCCGTTCTGAACACAACTGGAACCTCTGAGAACAGCCTGGGGGTTCCATTAATTGGCATTCAGTGGCCCTCAGTCCTCCGTTTTTCTCCCTCAGGCCCCTGTTACAAATGGGGCCTCTGGGCACAGAGGCTGTGGATGTCCCTCCTTCCCAGCCCAGTGCAGGCCGCTGTCTGAGGAGGCCAGAGGGCCACTTCCTGACCCCCCCAGTAGAGGACCAGAAACCTTCACGCTCTTCCTCCATGAGCGCTGTCCCCAGCCAGGGGCTCACAGAGCAGCTCAGCCCAAGCCTCTTCCCCAGCGTTCATTGTCAAATGCCCACTGCTGGGTTCACAGGCCCCGGAAGTGGACGGATAGGCTCTCTGCTCAAGAAGCCGCCAGCCTGCATTGGGGCAGGGAGGGGAGGGAGAGTGTCCAGAACTATGTCTGTTCCAGGGTGAGAAGTGGCGTGACTGGTCCACACAGAGTGCACAGCCGGTAATGAGCTCTGCTTGGGCAAGCCAGAACGACTTCCTGGAGGAGGCGGTGTGTGACAAGCATGGAAAAGCTGAGCAGCAGGTGGCAGGTGCCCCAGGTGGGAGGAGCTCAGAGGAGTGCTGGGAGTCCCATGCGGAGTGACAGGCGCAGGGCACAGGGAGCCAGTCTTCCGTCACAGCTGAAGTTTAGGTTTCAGAGGCAGGAGAGAAACGGAACTCTTGACACTCCTTGGAATTTAATGTTTAACCCTCTCAGTGTTTACTTGCTCTCCTGTCAAGGGCGTCCTTGAAATGCTTTTCGGATCCCATGGAAACCTTCTCTCAGTCCCCACCGCACAGCTCTGCCTTTTGATGGTTGGGGAACCTGTGGGGGCCTGTGCTCCTCCCCCATGGCAACCGGGGACAAGGGCTCAGAATCAGGTTTATTAGGAAGATCTTCTCGCCACTGAGAATGTTCTTTTAGAAAGAGAAAAGGCTGCCCTCCTTCCCCTGCCACGCCCTTGGGGTTCCGCCCCCCTGCCCCCCCCAGTGCCCTGCTGCCTGAGACGTGCGCGGCAGGTCGAGGGTCTGCCAGGAGGGGCTAATGAGCCACCTCTGGGTTCTTTACCCCAACCTTACTTCTTTCCACTTCTTAACTCTAATCTTTAACTTCTTTATTTTTGCATTTGCAAAAGCCTGAGTTCCTTTAAATGGGGAGGGGGAAAGTAAGAAAGAGTAATCTTGCAGGCATTCGAACCTGTTAACATTTCCTGTTTCGTCCTGGATGGGGCAGGTTTAGAAAAGCACCGAAATGCTATTGGAAACGAATGGCTCGGCCTGCGGCCTGCTCCTTTGCCTCTGTGCTGCCGCTGGATTCTGAAATGAGTCTTGAGTCTATCTCGAAGGATCGGGGGTTGCTGGGCACTTGAGCTGAAAGCCAGCGCTTAGCTTTTCGAGGAACGTGAAAAGCTTGGTTAACACCAAGCCCAGGCGCGCATGACAACACGGCCAAATGCCGGCCTTGTGAACAGCCTGTGGGATCTGCCTGGATACCAGACTTTGTTAGTAAACTTCCTAGCAATGGCCTGCACACAGAGAATGCTTCCTGGCTGCAGTAACCACGCCATGGCTTCCAGCAGGACTCTTCTCTGTGGCCAGCCGAGGAGGAGGAGGGACGAGATGTTATTTGTCAAAGGTCTCTGCGTTCCCCAATTATATCTGGGCTTTGAGTTTCCTGCCTGGTGGTCGGGAGGGACCCTTCCTCTCTCAGATCGCCAGTCTGTGCTATCGCCTGGCCTGCACCCAGTGTAGACTCTGGGTCCCGAGCTGAGTTCTTGTGGTTGATTCTCCTTTTCTGGTCTTCAGTCGTTTGGTGGTAGGAAGTGAACTGGCTCGCAGCTTCTGTGGTCTCTGCTGGCTGGTGGGGGAGGGGTTCATGTTGGGAGTGACACCGTCCGAGGGGCTTGGTGTGGCTGTTTCACATTGTTCTAAGGAACCTGGGAGCGCTGCCTTCTATCACGGGGGCTGAGGCTTTTCATTGCCCACACACGGGGGGTGGGGGGGCTGGGGGGGCGGACTTGATGTGGATGACAGATGTTGGGAAAAGGGGGCCCCTGGCCTGGGTGCACACGGACACGTGACTCGGTGACTGCCAAAATCCACATTTGATAAACATTTGTTGAATGACTAATTAAACAAATGGGGGAGTACCTGGTTATGGTAATGCCTTTTGGGGGCCACATGTGTGACGCCCTTGGTGTAAGAAACCGAGGCGAGGGTCTCACACAGGTTGCGCAGAGGTGCCTGCCTCACACCCCATGGGCCAGGACAGAGATGAGGGAGGGTCCCCATGTGCCTACCCATGAGGACTTCACTATCCACAGTTCCTCAGCTGTGCAACCCAAGGTGGCCCTGACTGATAACCATAATAATAAACAGTTATTCTTACTGTAAGCAGAGCACCCCAGGAGGGGGGCTGTGCGTGTGTGGGATGTCATTCAACGTTGAGGAGACACGTACATGGGGTTGTGTCCAATACAGTGCTATTTTCAAATCAGTGAGACAGCCCCATAATCATCGTTATGAAATGACTAGTTTTTAAATAAGAAACCAGAGAAAGCACGGTTATCGGTTGACTCTAGCACAAAAGTCAGAGAGAGGAGGTAGAATTATTAAGAACGTAGAAGCTTGGTTAACACGGGTGCCTTTGGGCATTGCTTTGGGGAGTAAATCAACGATAGCATGTCCTAGTAAAGTGTAGCGATGGTCTGCAGGAGCAAAGGGCATGAGGGGAGGGCAGAATTAACTCGACTGATTGGGTCAGTCCTACCAGGTTGTGAGACTTAAACCCTCAGCCTGGCTGGTGACCTGCAGATCCTCCTCTGGCTGTGGAGAGCTGGGTTAGCAAGACAGAGGAGTCAGTGTCACTGCTTTCCTCCCACCCTGTCTCTGCAGGTAAATCACTGTGCCTTCCCACCTCAGCAAGACGGAAGAGTGCCCTCTTGTAAAGGGCTGTTTGCCTTTCTTTATCTCAATCCCCACTTTCATACCTAAGGGATCATTTATCTTCTGTATCTAGAGACCAGAAAGTATCAACATGCAAATGGCTACATCTTAGACAATCAAAGAGTAGAATCTAAAAGGGCCGTAGAGACCATGTACCAGGCATGGAGAGACCATGTACCAGGCATGGAAGATGGGTTTTGTTTCATGTGATTGGCAGTGGCTGGAGAGTGCTGTGTTCAGAAGGCTTCTGAGGCCTCATTGCAGCCTCAGTAAGAAAGTGCTGTGATTGACTAGCTATGTCTGCTGTGGACAGGAGATCAGAAAGTCAGGGGGTTTTCCAGCCCTGATGTAATACAGCCTGTACATTTCAGAGGTTGGTGGAGTTTAATTGTCCAACTGCATTTCTGTATCCATGTCCATCCTCACAACACGTGTGATACCAGATAGCTGCTCTTCTGTTTTGGGAACCAATGGCTATAAACATCTGTCTCATTATATGTAGCGTAGGTCAGCCTGCGTGCATTCCATTTCTGCTAAGAAAGACTGGGGTGAGCTTCTCTGTGTCACGACTCCAGGAAGCAGGTAGTAAAGGAAGTAAGGTTTTGCTTAGACTCAACCGTTAGCTCAGGATTCCCTCCGGGGTTGTGAGTGTGTGGGTAGAGGTGGAAGGTGTCTGATGTTTCTTGATCTTCCCCCATCCACTGGTTGCTTGTGACTCACTCAGCATAGAAATCTACGTTGCTTCATACCCCATCACCCATTTCTCACTCTGCAAACCAGCTCTTGTAAGCTTACCCACAAAGCATTTATAATTTGACAGCCACCATGTTGTTCTCTTGCCCCTGGGCCTTTGTACATGCTGTGCCCGTGCCTGGAATGCTCCCGCTCACCTACCTCCTAAATCTCTTCTCTCCATCTGTGGGTCTCAGCTCAGAGGGCATTTCCTTTCAACAGCCTTGCCTGATTCTTACTGCAAACTAGATGGCCTTCTTCCGGATTCCCACATTGATGAGCGTGATGAATGGCTGGTTTTCCTGGTCTGAGCTCGGAGGACTGATTACAGCACCTAGAAGAAATAGGTGTTTGGGAAGGGACTTGTCTGTAGGTTTGTTTCTTCTTTGCCTGCTTGACTGTGTCACTGAGCCAGTCTTGCTGGCAGGGACCCAGTAGAAAGTCTTCTGGTATGTTTTGAAACTATTCAAAACCAACAATCTGGGAGATTTCTGAAAATAGCAGAAGTTCTTGCTACTGAAATCCTGAGAGAAATTGGGCATCAGCTTCCCATGAGAAATGAGGGAACCTCTCTCTCTCTCTCTCTCTCTCTCTCTCTCTCTCTCTGTCTCTGTCTCTGTCTCTGTCTCTGTCTCTGTCTCTTGCATAGGAATCTATGCAGGGGTAAAAATCCCAAGATGCATTTTGTGATAAGCAAATGTTTCTATTCACTCCTCCTGGTGAGACCAAACACAGCACTGCTTCACTTGAATGAGGGCAGAGATAAACTTCTTAGTACCCTGTTCATCACCCAAAGGTTTATATTAAATAATTTTTTTCCTTGGACATTTTTCTAAAATTCTGTACCTTTAATGCCTTTTTCCTTCTCTGTTACAAATCTTTGCCAACAGGGATTCCATACTTTTCTCAACAGTGCTCTGGATCAGACTTCGTTTCTTCTTGATGTCTGATGTCTGCGAATGAATGAATGAATGCATGCATGCATGCAGGCATGTCACTGTGCGTAACTGCGGGTTAACTGCTGAGGGGGCAGACCCCTTTCCTCTTTCACCCGACAGCCCCAGGCTGTTGTTTGGAGCCGCCCCTGTGTGTGCACGGATTCTAGTTTCTTCTCTGAGCAGATACTGGCTTGGGCCCTTGCTCCTAGCAGTGGGCCTGTCCTGTGCTGCTCCCACTTTGAATTTGCTGTTTCCATCTGCTGTGGTCTGGGAAAATGGATCATCAGAGCTGGTTAGATTATTTGAGAGCACGCTGTAGCGAGGTCCTTTGGGGCCTTTGCTGTGATCAGAGTGAGTACGTAAAGGTTTTCTGCGTGAACTCGGCCTTCTGTTTGGGCTGCTCCGAGGCCCTTCCAGTGTGTGTCAGCTCCCCGCTGGTCACAGCACCAGGTGGCCTATGAAAGGGGAATCGCTGCAGGAAGAGGAGCTGTGGGGGCTGGGAGGGGTGTGCCCCGTTAGATCCACCACAGGTCTTCTGCCAGTCATCTGGGGACTGACAGGAGGGGACAGAGGTGACGACCATCACGTGGGCTGGGTGTGAGCGCTGTGGCCAGGGAATGATTTTGGAGAGACTGAAGGGAGGTTTTTAATACTCAGGTGGTCATTTTCCTTCCTTTTTATCAAAACTAAAATGGTGACTGATCACCAGTTCATCGTGAATAGAGCAGTGGGTCAGTGCAGTGATGTATTTGCCAATGTCTATGGATTAGAGCCCCTTGGGCCAAATAAAAGCCCTCAAGTGAAAAAAAACACCTCATAAAAGTCTTTGAGAATTGTTGCATTTCAAGCACTGATGAAGTTCTACGCTTATTAGCACAGAGAAGGGTTTGCCCCTCATAGGCTGGCCTGCGACACCAAGCCTTGTTGTTAAGTATATTCTAAGAGCGTGGAATCGGAGCGGCCTGCGGGGGCCCAGCCCCACCCCTTCCGCCCACCTTCAGGCCGGGGGGAGGGGTATGGGGGGGTGGCAAGGAGGGTGAAATCAGGGCTGAGTGAGCCCCAGCCCCCAGTGCTGAGACTTGACCATGACGTCGCCTCAGGAAAAGCTTGTTTTCGCTCCTTCTCAGTTGAGAGGTATTCGGGCGAGGCCCTGTGTTACTCCATCCACGCCTTCTACCCAAGGACCTCAAATGAACACAGCGGCAGCTGCTAGTTGGTCCTTTTTCATCCCGGGGTCATTGGTGATACTTTGGGCCATTTTCAGCACAGCCCACGTGGGTGACGGTAAGTCTTTTAAGAAAACAGTGCTATTCCTGGCATGTCCTTTCTCCCCCAAATGGAACAGAATATAATGAGAAAGGCAACAAGCTATAGATTTTTTTTTTTTTTACATGAAAGCTACCCTGCAAGTCACCCAGGCCAGCTGTCTCCATTTCGGAGATGTGGAAACTGAGGCCAGGGGACCGAGCACAGCTTGTTGGGTTCACACGGCTCCTGGTGACCAAGCCAGGTCTAGAAGCCCTGTATTCTGACTGTTCATTTAAGTGGTGGAGACTCAGAAACGGATGAAGACACATTCGGCCTCAAGCATAATCAAAGAGACAGCGTAAAATGATGAAATAAGATTGTTTTGGCCTGTGTGGATCGGCAAAGCTGAGAACGAGCCATAAGACAGTGTTGGTCTGGGTGTGGGGAAATGGGGCTTATTGAATATTGGTTTGAGAGAGTAAAATGGGAAAGCCACATGGCAGTAGGAAAAGCTTAAAAGATGAGTTTATTCTAAAGTCAATAAGGATGTGCATAAGGAACTAGCCATTAAGACGTGCTTTGTAGCATTGTGTAGATGAAAACTGAGAAAAACGGAACCACTAGAAGGGAATTGGCTGGATACGTCTGTGGTTTTTGTACAAAGTAAGTATGGAACTGTCCAAAATGATGTGTGTATGTTGTCTGGGGTTTGCTTTGGAGCATTCCAGCCAACACGGAACCTGAGAAGCAAAAGGGGAGGGGGAGGGAAATGAAGATGATATAAAACGTTGATCACGTGAAGCCGGGTGATGAGTATGGGGGTACGTTACTCTGTTCTCCTGGTCTCTTTGGGATTTTGCGTGATGCAAAGGTAAAGCTGTAGAGTCCTGTTTTAGCGTTGACTCAGTATGTCCTGCAGAGATGGTTCTCTCCCATGGGATGTTTCTTCCCGCACACTCTGAAGGGGATGCGGGTGTTGAAGTCCATTCCGTTAATCATGGAAAGGTAGTTAGGATCTATTTGGATGGAAAGGGCTGGGGGCCACAGATGGTTACGTACAGAATCCTCAATTGGCTTAAAAAATAAACCCATACATAGAAAACAGATGGAGTGTATGTACATAAGTGGGTTTCACTGCGTAGACAGGTGATGTTTTGTTTGTTTGTTTGTTTTTGTTAGCTTATCTGATATTTTTTTCTCCCACAGCAGATGATGTATCACTGGTGAGATTATATCAGCAGTTGAGCCTAATGAAATATGTTGCTCTTTTAATTTAGGGAAGAGCATGGAGGAAATTAAGAAAGTGTTGCTGCTGGTACTGGGCTGTGCTGTCCAGGTAGGTGCTGGGCCGGGGGCTGGGGGCTGGGGCTCACCCTTAGCCACCTGTGTGTGGGTTTGTGGGGATAAAATGCCCCCTCCAGTGAGGTAGGCGTGAAGCTGCTTTCAGCCCAACAGGACCAGGGTACTTTGGGCAAGGAGCACGTGGGGGTCCCTCAGACCAGGGTGCCATTGGCAGAGTGTCCCCAGCATAGGAACATCGAGAGCAGGCATCAGCAGACTATAGCTCGTGGGCCAAATTTGACCCACGACCCATTTTTGTAAGAAAGTTTTATGGGAACACAGCCACGCTCATTTCTTTGCATTGTCTCTGGCTGTGTTCACACTGCAGTGGCAGAGCTAAGACCAAATGGCCCACAGAGTCTAGGATTTTTTTTTTTTAACCCTCCTGCCTTTGCAAATGAAATTTGCTACCCTCTGGCCTAAACCAGGAGTTCCTGATCTTCATTTGTTTAAAAATCACCTGGAGAGCTTGTTTAATGGGCAGATTTCTGTGTCACACCCCCAGTATTTTCAAGCTGGGATAGGCTTTGGAAAGCAAGCGCCCCTGGTGGTTCTGAGAAGGTGGTTGGAGCAACTTCTAGAGAAACCTCAGTCTAGGACCAGTAGCGGGGACAAGGGGAGGGCGCATCCTGGGGTGTAAAGCACAAAGCCCGGGGTGGGTGGGCCGTTCCCTGGGAAACTGTATTTCTGTGGCTGTGATGGCCCCAGGTTGCCTCACTCACAAAATACTGCCATTAACACGTCTATCCCTCTGCAGTGTGAGAGGAAAGAGGAGTTTATTGAAAAAATCAAACAGCTGGACATTGAGACCCAAGCTGGGATTGTCGCCCATATCCAGGAGGTAGGTGTGTGTGCCGCTTTGTGGGGTTTGGCCACGGACCACTGCCCCTGTGGCAACCAGGGAAAAATTTAAGGCATACAGCACCCATTAGTGATTTTGCTAATTTTAGATTTCAGACACCACAGACAAATTGAAGCTATTTGGAAAGGTAGCCATCAGCAAACTAAAATAAAATGGGGGTAAAAATAAAAAATTAAAAAAAAAACAGAACAACAAAACCACCTCAATCAAGTCTTCTTTTGCCTCCTCTTCTTGCCTAATATGGACTCAGACTATTTTTAAGAGCTGTCAAGTGGTTTAGGCTCAGATTTTGATTTACAGGCCCTGAAAATGTATTCTGGCAAATGTCACCCTGCTTCACATAGTTGATCTTTATGGAGAAAGATTCTCCATTTCTGTCAGTGACATGGCAGAGAAACAAGCTGCCACCATGTGGGAAGTCCCGAAGGGCCGTCTCCAGAGACTCAGTCCCTAGGGGTGGGGTCGGGGGGCTGTGCACTGAGGTCAGCCCCTGGGCAGAGGTGGCATCAGCAGAGAAGGGCTTTTCCTGGAACCCCTACAGGGGCAAGCACCCACCTGAAAATGTACTTGCCTGGCCTCCTTCCTCATCCTCATTCCGAAAGCAGCGCTGTGTGTTTTAATTATCTTAGGGGTTGTGGTTCCGCCTTCAGTCTAATTGGACAGATGATGAGATAAAGGCATGAAAAAGACATGAGCAGAACACACAGGAGCAGGTGTGTAGCTGGCAGGGGCAGTTAACACAGCTCCCCACGCTGACGCCGGGGACAGGCTGTGGTGCTAACGGGCTTCCCTGCCACCAGGCACCATGGCGTGAGTGGCTCATCAGCGCTGAAGCAGGAGATGATGTGGCTTGTTTTGGGAGCGCGTCCAGTGCAGCCAGCGTCAGGGGAAAGTCAGCGTTGTAGTAAATATTCCCAACCACTCTTGTCTGTGAGTGGCCACCTGTCAGCCTACGAACCATTCTGCCTTTTCATTTCCCTTGTGTCTGTGTTTTGAAAACGTTCCTGTCTCGGGACTAGGTTCTTGCAATGCGCCAGCTCTTTGCCGCTCGCTGTCTTTTCTGCCCAGCCAGCAGGAAGTTACCAAAAAAGAGGAGGACAGGATGCGGCTGAAAGAGTCCTGCGTGCCAATCAAGTTCAGGGCTGTAGCGGGGACGGGGCTTCAGAATTAGCCGGGTGTTTCTTAACCAGTCAGGCCCGCAAGAGGCCCACCGAGTCAGGGCTGGAGGGAGTAGCGTAGGCCTTTGAAAGCTCCTCGTATGACTGATGTGCAGCTGGGGTTGCGTCCCCAAACCCCTTTTACAGACCTAACAGGCCTCTCCCGGCATCGGAGCAGGCCTAGCACCCGGCCTCCAGGTCCCGGGTCCGTGCCTTTGGCTGCCCTATGCCACCGGTTGACATTGCTCCTAAGTCTCTGAGATTAGCTGAATCCCAACTCTTCCTTTGTGAGGTGGGGAGTGGTAAGGAAGTGGGTGTCGTTTAAGAAATTGAAAGGTCCTGGGTTTTTAAGGTATTTTCTACCTCTATTTACTGCTCTAGAAAATTTTAAGGATTTTTTTTTTGGTGTGCCTCCCTGCATGGATATCCCTGATTTCCTTTGGTTTTCCCCGTTTGAGGCCTGAGTATGCTAATACTCATCTTCCCAAGCTGAGAAGAAAGGGACTTCTTTTTTTTTAAAGATTTTATTGGGGGATTGGGGGAGGGGAACAGACAAGTTGCTGTCTTTTTGTTCTTCAGTCTAGTTGCGGAGGACGTTGCTTCACTGGCCCATGTTGGTATCATCATTGCGCTCTTCCCGGATCTGCTGGCCTCTGGATGGTCGCTCACCGCGGCTATTGGCAGCTCGCACTGGCTGCCGGCCACTCACTGTGGCTGCTGGCCACTCACTGTAGCCTATGGCAGCCCACTGCAGCAGGGGCTGCAGCCTACACCGTCACCTGGGCTCGCACAGCCCAGCTCCAGGTGGAGCTGTTGTTAGCTGTAGAGGGCAGTGTCACTGGCCCCCATATATGGGATCTGAACCGGGGCCACTGGCGTCCCCAAGCCAGCGCTTAACCACTGCGCCACTCGACCGGCCCGCCAGGAAGGGACTTCAGACAGCCCTTCTGCCTCTGCTCTGACAGGTCTGGGGGTCGGGCTGCAAAGGTCAGGTCAGCAGAGGTCGCCCAGGTTGGACATAGTGATGGACCTCCGCCCAGACCCGGTGGAAAGGGGAAAATCAGGTGACCTTAGGTGGCCTGGGGGGATGAGATACACAGGCTTACCTGAAAATTGTTTTAGATCGAGAAATATTTCCCCCAAATAAGTCAATTATTATGCACCTAACATTCTATCGAGAGTTTTAACATTTTGCTCTATTTGCAGTAGATCTTAAGAAATACAGTTCCTCTGCTTACCCTCTCACCTTCCAAAGCTTACCTTCTACTTTGTGTTATAAATTGATGATGCACCACTAAAAATATCTGAGGACTGTTTAGGGAACTGCTGTATGGTGAGGAATGTTTTCTGGTATTAAATAAAGGTCAGTGTCCTCTCTGAACCAGTGTTGAAAGCAGAAGTGGTTTGTATTAGCGGAGCTCTGCTGCAGAGGGTGTAGCCACGCTTGCTTAAGGAGCCCCCTGCCCGCCACAAAATAACTTATCAATGAGGAGTTAATAACGTCAGTGGAATGGGTCACTGTGAGAGGGTCTCTGCCTGGGCCCCCTCGCACCCCTGCTGCCTGGCCGTGGGGAGACGGGTGCTCTCCAGACCCCGCAGCTGCTCCTTGCCCGTCCTCTGCAGCGCTCGCCTTGTGTGTGTGCCCGCAGGTGACCCACAACCAGGAGAACGTGTTTGACCTGCAGTGGTTGGAGGTTCCGGAGATGGCGCCGGAGGAGCTGGACGCCCTTTCCAGGAACATGGTGTTCCATCTCCGGAGGCTCATAGATGAGCGAGACGAGCGCACAGAGGTACGTCTGCGGGCGGCCCAGCAGCTGGGTGGCACAGGCCCGGGAGGCACGCGGGCCTGGGGCCCGGGTCCTGGGCTGCTCTCCTCGGCCTGACTCTTCCTCTCCGTCTCAAGACTGCACGCCTCTGGCCCAGTTACTGCTGGGATGTGGGCATTTTCTTTGCAGCGAACTGTCACCTCCGAGACACCGTGGGAGGATAGACGTTCACCAGGATGCTGAGCGTGGGGACCCTGCTCCATTCACATGCACCTTTCTGTCCAACTGAATATTTCATCTCTTTTTGAAAGCTTACACTGCCTTTCCCCTGCCTCCCTCCGGGTTTCACAGTCTCGGCTGCCATCTTCTCTTTTACTTTCTTCCCGTCTTTTGACCGTCTTCCACCACGCTCGCATGCAGGCACTGTGCCGGGCCCAGGAGCCCGCTGGTGAGACCCTCTCTGTGCCCTGTAGCTGATCGTGGACCTCACTCAGGAGCGGGACTACCTCCAGGCGCAGCAGCCGCCCAGCCCGCTCAGGTCCTCCAGCGCCGAGTCCACCCCCAGCCCCACCAGCAGCCTCTCCAGTGAGGATAAGCAGCACCTGGCCGTGGAGCTGGCGGACACCAAGGCCCGGCTGCGCCGTGTCCGGCAGGAGCTGTGAGTCCTCCGGGGACACTTGGCTGTTCTTCCCGCGTGTGTGCCGTGCGTCACAAACAGTTTCTAGCATGTTCCGTTCACTCCCATGCAGTGCAGCAAACAGGAGAGCTCGGATTGGGGTCTCTGGGTCAGCTAGGCTCTGCTCGGCGCGTGGTCACTATTTGACAGTGGACTGGTCCCCTCCCTCCCTGGGCCTGCACAAGGGGGTGTTCTGCAGTGTCTTCGGGGCCCCTGCCAGTCCAGACATTACAGAGGCAGCCTGCTGTCCCCCTTCAGGTCCAGGGTGGGGTACCAATGACCACACTGGTGTGTGTGTTCTTGGCCAGAGAGAGGAGGCATCTCGCCTGCTCTGGTGACTTGTTTCCTGCAACGGGAGATGTCACTTGGTCCATCACCTTGGAGCGGCTCGCCTGCACCTCCCCGCCAGTGGGGCCGCGAGCGGCCCCTACGGTCTCCTTACCTGTCCCACACCCTCAGTGTGGGTGGAAACCCGGTGTCCAGAAGATACAGTTTGAGGGCAGACATTGAAAACTTAAGTAAAAGAAAAAAATCTGAGGAGCATTTTTGAAAGCCCCGCACCCGGATTCCCCTCCTCCCCCCAGAAGCCGGGTGCCCTCCCTCCCCCCTCTGTGGTCTGGCCAGGTGGTGGGCTGCTCCTGGTGCTTCCGAGGAAGCCCCCTCAGCCTCCTGTTCGAATCACCCCAGGGAGGAGAAGACGGAGCAGCTTGTGGACACCAGGCATGAGGTGGATCAGCTGGTGCTGGAGCTACAGAAGGTCAAGCAGGAGGTGAGCAGGAAGGCGTGGAGGGGTGGGAGGCCGGCACCCCAGTCACTGTGGCCCGAGGTCCAGGAACGCAACAGCGGGAACTTGCAGCCTGCTTCCCGCTCAGCACGATGCTGCCCCAGAGCCAGTTGTCCCGAGCACTGCTGTGGGATGCCATGTGTCTCTGACAGCGTGTGGGGCCCGCACACGGAGCCGCTTGGCCACCGGGAACTGGCTTCCAGGGCTGCAGGGACTCGGCCCTCCTTCCCCGCCCCCAGGAGGGCGCCCTGAGCTGGGTACCCTGCCTTTGCCCACCTCCCAGAACATCCAGCTGGCAGCCGACGCCCGGTCTGCTCGTGCCTACCGCGACGAGCTGGACTCGCTGAGGGAGAAGGCGAGCCGTGTGGAGAGGCTGGAGCTGGAGCTGGGCCGCTGCAGAGAGAAGCTACACGATGTGGACTTCTACAAGGCCCGCATGGAGGTGAGCTGGGCCGGGCGGGCGAGCGCCGGACGGCCTGTCCCAGAGGCCTCTGGACGGAGGAGATGGCTGCCTCTCAGCTCCGCCTGTCTGCCTGTCCCCCTCTCTTCGAGGGGAAGGAATATGGTCGGGTGATGACGGCCCTGATTGCTTTTAGGATTTTTCCTTCTCCCGCTTCATGCCACAGTCATGGCCTTCTAGTCACAGATCGGTTTTTTTAGACTTCTTGCAGTTTCCGTGGCTGAACCTTGCCAGGATTCAGTTTCCTCATCTATAAAATAGAAATAATTGTCCTACTTCCTGACGGATTTGGGGTGGGAGGCGAAATACCTGGTATTTGGGCAAGTCCCATAGCAGGCCCTCAATGGTGGAGTCTACTCTGACACTGAGGTTACGGGGCGCTGCAGGGGAGGGTGTCAGGGCTCAGGGGGACAGTCGGGGACAGTCACGCACACGTTTCCCCAGACGGCCGCCTCAGCAGCCCCTCCTGCACACTGGGACTTGGTGCAGTCCCCATATGGGACCATGGAGGGCGGCTCCCACGTCTCACCCCAGTACTGTCATCTGTGGAGTGGGGTGAGTTTCAGGGTCCAGTCTTGAGTCTCCGTGTTTATTCCCGGCCTTGTCCAAGCAGCCTCGCTCGGTCACGCACACACGGTGGCTTCGTGCCAAGTCCTGCCAGCAGAAGCCGATCTAAACGCCCACAAGACTCGCTCCCTGCATTCGGGGAATTTCTGGACTTGGAGAGGGTTTCACGTGGGAATCCCTCCCTTTTCCATAGTCTCTGATTTCATGCTTCTGGATAGTAACAGCAGTATTTTTCATGTTGATTAATAATTTTCAAAATGAAGTTACTGTGATATTAGTAACGCCTTAAATGTTGCATTAGATTTCTGAATCACAAGGGAAATAGCGTGTTTCTGCAGGAGACATTTACTTCGGGCCAGGCAGTAACACATGTGGCTTCGCAAACACTTTGCAGCTGAGGCCGGCCGGGAGTCCAGGCCGTGACAGGACGAGTCCCACTCTTCTCAGAGGCCCATACCATCGGGGCTTAGAGAAGAGGGGAGGGCAGGCATCCTGAAGCTGGAGTCCTAACAGCAGGCCTGCATGGCCAGGGCTCCTGTGCGGACCCCAGGCCCTGAGCACCAGCTGGGCTTCATTTGACAGCATGCCTGGGGCTGGGCACACACAAGGCGCTTGGTAATCACCGCACAAGGTCAAGTAAAAACCCACTGCTCAGCAGTGAAAAGACTTGCGATCTGGGGAAATGGACGGGGAAGAATCATAAGTTTCCGTCACCTTTGGAATGGTGACAGTGCTGCCTGTGATGGGCGGTGGAGCAGAGAGAGGAGCACGATTTTCGTGTTTGTGCCGACTCCCATTTGTGGGCACCCACCGTGCGGGGGACACTCATCGAGGTACAGAGGGAGCGACAGGCAGCCCGCATGCCCTCCCTGAGACCCTGTCCCGTCTCCACTGAGAAACACAGAAATGCGTGTCATGAAAGGAAGAGAGTGTTAGCACCACGTGGGAGGAACAGATAAAGGACTTGGGGTTCAGGGTGAGGGCAAGGTTAATTTGGGTTAGAAAAATATGGACCGCAAAACATTTCCATGTTTTGTTTTCAAACTCCTGGCAGCTTCTGCGAGGCTCCTAGTCTGGTTTACATAAGGGTTGAAACAACAGGAAGAGGAGAGAGGCCTGGGCATCCCTAGGTGCACTGGGAAGTGGGGGGTGCCTCGGGGGGTCCTTGACCTCCCTTTGCAAACAGTCGTCCCACCTCACTGCTGCCAAGGCCTGGGGCTTGCTGTCCAGAGGGGCCGCGTGGGAGGGAGACAAAGGCAGAAAGAGATTGCCTGGAAGGTTCCTCTTGTCCCATGTTAGGTCATCGGCTGAAATTCCCAACAGCCAAGAGCAGATGTGTAGGTGCCGTGTGCATCCTGAGCAGGGTGGAGGCAAGGTGGGCCTTGTCTGTGCTCCTGAGACCTGCTCGCTTCACAATAAGCAGCCCGAGACCTAGCAGGCCCCAGCCCACACCGCGTGCTGGGCGTCTCTCAGACCCTCGGGCCCTGTCCCCCTTGCATAGGTACGAGCACATTTTCAGTGAGCGTGCCCTAGCGAGCCCCTGTCCACAGAGATGGGGGACCCGGAACTGATCCGTGCAGGGAGGGGTGGAGTGGGTTATTGGTGAGGCAGTTAAGAACTGGGTTAATGATCAGTCCTGGGGTACCGTGCACACACACCCTTAAGACGTCCCCCATGGTGCCCAGGTTCAGGACGGGGAGAGGCTCTGTGGGTTTGGTCTGCCCTGCCCATGCAGGCCTGGCAGGTGGGGCCCCAGCTCCACGCGCCCTCCGCCAAGGCAGTCAGTCACTCATGCGCCCTCCGGGTCCAGCAGCTGTCCCACCAGAGAGTGCACGTCCTGGTCAGAAGCCCTTCCCTGTAGGCGAAGGTGCCTACCCACGATGTATTGATATTTGTTGATTTGAGTCTAATCCCTCGGATCTTCAGGACATTCCCGCCCTTAACTAAAACCCTTCCCATCCTGCCCTGCCCCTCTCCAGCTACCCCTGTCCCTCTCTCAGCATATTTGAAAAGAATGCCACTGCATCCTTCATTTCCTTGCTTTCTACCCACCCCTCCCCGTCTGCGCATTCTTCTGCCACCTCCCCGCCCCCCACCCCCGGGGCTGTGCTTGAGAATCGGGTCACGACGCAGTTGCCACGTCCAGTGAGCACTTCCAGCCTCCCTTGCCCACCCTCTGTGGCACGGCCACCTCCGGCCTCTCCTCACTGAGCCCACCTCTGCTTACGCCTGGCTTCCTAACTCCACCTTCTTGGGCCATGTGGCGGTCACCTTGCCATGCCCATCCCCAGATGTCCGGCCCTCTGCTCTCCCTCTGGGCTTTCTCCACACGTCTTGCCCCCTCCTGCCCCCTCCAGCTGACCCAGACTGCCGAGTCCCAAATCAGCCTGTAGGCTAGGTCTCAGTCCATAGTCATAGGAATTACAAGTCCGCGTGTCTAAGTCCACTGCCTCCCCTCCCCCAAACCTGCCCTATTGTCTTCACTGGAGTCACCATCCGCCCACCCAGGCACTTCAGCCAGAGCCAGTTAACCTTGATTCTTCTGTCTCCCCACTCCCCCGCACCTGGCCTCAGGTGCGCCCCAACCTCCAGAGCCCATTTCCCCATCTTGTGGCCTGTCTCTGGCTGGAGGCTGGTGTTGGAAGAGGAAGCATTACTGCAGGGCTGGCCTTCAGTATTGCTTGCTCATATTATTAGTCCAGAGCCCGCACAGGAATAATAATGCTACTCGAGAATAATAATATCGGTCCAGAATGCCCCACAGACATCCGAACTCGCCATTCTGCCTTCGTCTTGCCTCTGCATCCCTCTGTCCTGCGGCTAGAGAGGCCTTTCTGAGTTTCTCGGCACCTCTCTGTTGCTCTTAGGATAAAATCCACACTCTGCCCTCTTGTGTGGCACTCACCTGCCTTTGGTCCCCAGTGGAACTCGGCTCCAGCCAAAGCGAGCCCCCTTCCGTCAGGTCCCTCGGTGCCCTGTGAGGCCTGCCCAGCCCGCCTCCCGCAGCACAGGCCCGATGAGGGGTGCGTGGGCCAGGCTGTGCAGGCCTCGCCCCCAGCCCCATCATGCCTCCTTGGACGCCCCCTTACCTCCAGGCAGCGCTTCCCGTGGCGTTGCCATGCTACACCTTCCTGCCTGTTTCCCACCTGTGCTGGGGGCTCCTAAACACAGAATCTATACCTTCTAGACCTCAGGTTCATTCGGATCTTCAGTGCCCAGCACGTTGTCCAGCTCAGGGCTGGCCAGACTAGTCAGGCTGGGGTGAAATCCGGCCCACTGTCGGCTCTAGCGAGGAAAGGTTTATGGAACCCAACTACACCCATTCGTTCACGTGCTATCCATGGCGGCTTGTGCTACACCTGCTGAGCGGGTAGCAGACTGATAACCTGAGGCCGAAGGGTTTACCTCTGGTCCTTTACAGACCTGTGGTCTGGCCCACAATAGGTGAGGCCTTTAAAATGAGCAGTAATAACTGGAGCTTCCCCATGTAGACCCTGTGTTAGGCTCTGACTACATCATCCCATTTAAGCCCCCTGACGGCCCAACAAGGTTCAGCAGCCACTACTCATCCCTCTTATTTTTTCAGATGAGAAAGCTGAGGATTAATAACTTGCCCAGCATCACAATGGGTAAGGAGGTGGACCTGGCATTGAAACACATGCCGTCAGGACCTTTGCCTCACTGAGGAAGAAGGACATAAGGGCGGGGGGGGGCCCATGGAGACAAATACAGTGCAGGGGAGAGGGGAAACGGGGCACTCATGGGGGCTGATGGGGGCCCAGCCTCCGGCACTGCACACCGGCCCTTGGACGTCCTATTACAATTCAGGAAACTGACTCTCGATCTTCTGTTTCCACTTGGGACTTGGTGTTTCTTAGTAACTCGTAAGATGAAATTAGTACATTAAGGAGTCAGAGCGGATGGAACTGCTGTTGGTTTGTGGCCCCCCCACGCTCCTCCAGCCAGTGAGGCCTCACAAGGAAGGTCTTCTGTGCCGTTGACCCGCCTGCAGGCAGGGCCGATCTTCACTGAGTGGGACGTCTGCCCGCCCTGAGTCGCGTGACCCAGATCTCCCTCCTCCGAGGACACGGCTGGGCTGGCTTTCCGGTGCCCTGACACCTTAGATCCCCCGGGGCTGAGCGCAGTGGGAAGGACCAGTCTCCTGACGCCCCTCCACCCCACTCCCTGCCATGTTTGGTGCTTGTTGGGGTCAGGACACACCCCTGGAAACAAGTGTCTGCCTGTTGGGTGGCTGCTCAGTGAGTGCGGGACTGGACAGTGTCATACAGGGGCGGGAAGTGGTGGTGATGGCAGCGACCCACTTACTGGGCCCCGGGTGCCCGAGTATTTCACATGCATCCTCACGTCAGCCCTGTTGTCATGCCCATCGTAGGAGGCGGGATCCCCAGTGGAGGGACATGTGTTTGCTTCAGGTTCCACAGCTAATAGTGCATGTGGCAGGCCTGGGAAGGAGCCTGTCAGCCCAGGTTTCTAGTTGCCACATCCCCATCACAGTGGCACATTAGCAGTGGCAGCTCTCGGGCCCCTTGGGGACCAGCCGTCAGGCCTGGCCTGTGACTTCTTTAAAGTAGTCCCTCAGCTGTTCTCTGGGTTGGGTCAAGCCTTTAAATAGTCTCTCAGTTCAGCTGGGGTCAGGTCGATGGGGGCAGACTGGCTGCGGGCAGCTGCCCGAGGTGTGGAGCTGGGCTCCTTCCCCCAGGCCGAGCCCGTGGCTGGCCTTAGGGCTCGGCATTCCTTCCTGGGGTCTGGTCTCACTTCTGAGGTGGCAGGGAGTGCAAGGCAAGTTAGATATTTCTGTTGCCTAACATATAGTGGAGGTTGGTGCTTCCAGAAAATTGAGACTTACTTGAACGGTAGGTAGAAATCACCGTGTTCCATGCTGTATTCTCATGGACGCTCTTGTCCACCCTTGCCTGTCTCCAGTCTTTAAGGGCCCACCTCACATGCCACCTCTTGACTCCCCATCGTGGCGTGATTCAGTCAGTAAGGGTTACTGAGTACTTATGTGAGGCCCACAAGAGCAGAGGTAGAATAGTCCTGTCTTGTGCTTTCACGGTTTAGGGAAGGAAAACAGGCCAGCTCTCTGTTGGCCTCACAGTGTGCCTAGTGCACTCTGGGAGCCCAAGTATCTGACTCAGTGGGCAGGATGGAGTGGTGGTGCAATCACTTCTCAGAGGGGCTAACTCAGGCTGGGTTTTGAAGGCTGAGTAGGAGTTGGTTGTGAAGATGAAGGGGCATCCTGTGCCATGAGAGTTCAAGGCCTGAGAGTGTGGTCACACGGGGGAGTACTGGTGGGCAGAGTAGCTGGAATGCACGGTGAGAACGGTGTGGGCATTGGCCAGAGAGGGAGGGCCAGGCCTTCTTCCTGCTTAAAGCCCCTCTGTGTGCTCTGGTTCACATCGTTCATAGTAGTCTGGGCCTCTTACCCATGTGAGGTCCCCGCAGGCCTGGAGCTCTCTCTCCGGCCCAAATTCAAGAAGCCCAGCATCACCCCTTGCTAACTTTGTGACTTTGGACTCATTCCTTGTTACCCCAGTCAGCCTCTTCATCTGTAGGAAGGACTGTCCCTGCCTCCTTCTTGGGGCTGTAGTGAAGAGTGAATGAGGCAGTAACAGGCGTGCCTCGTGGAGGGCTGGCCACAAAGGGCCGGGGACAGGCAGACAGAGGGCACCCAGGTGAATCCAGAGCCTTAATGACTAAACCCTTCATGGCTGCCAGGCTTTGATCAGACCCGTGTCCACTGACTGGAAGGTGCATGGTTTCCGCTCTCCCAAGACTCTTGGATTCTGGCCTACACAGGGAAAACGAACGTGCCGGGTGAGCCGGAGTCGTTAGGGTCCGTGAGTGGGGCAAGCTTTGGAAAACGGCCCACCGAGAGAAACACACATTCCCCCGTGTGTGTGTCCGCAAACCTGAAGGCATTCAGGGAGACTCAGTCCCCCCAAGATACTGAGTGGTCCTGGGAGTGCTCCTGGCGGGGTGGGGTGGGGGGACCAAGAAGCCCTTTCATCAGGGGGAGCAGAGGTGAGGTGAGGGAGCTGAACTCCTCCCCCACGTGTGCTAGGCGCCTGGGACAGGAGTCAGAGTCCAGGGGACCTCTGGCCTGTGAGGGGGCCTGTGAGGGACCAGCCATTGCGTTCCATACCCAGTATGTGCCTGACACATAGTAGGCCTATGGTCTTTACTTGTGGGGTTCACATTTGCTTGTGATTTAACTGCCGTAAAGACTCCTCTTTCCAGGAAACTGCTGAGAACTGTTGTTCTTCCAAGAGCACGTGTGTAAAAAGTTGGAGGAGGGACTGTGTGTCGAACGAAAGCTTGTCCCAATAGCCATTTCCTCCCAGGCGGGATCAGTGGCATGGATGTTGCATTGAGACGACTAGACTTAGCCCTTGAACCCGGGACACACTCTTAGCCCCATTCCCTTCCTTGTTAAGTAAGCGGGGCTCGGCAAAGTCCAGTACCTCTCAGCAGAGTCCACTTGTCCAAGACGAGGTTCTAAATGTCAGACGCCATCATTGCACCATGGCCGGCATAAAGCAGACACCCACCGATGAAGTGTTGCCTCCTCGAATTTAAATTTTTAGATTTTCTTTCCGTGGAGAAAGCCCATTTGGCCTGGCCTCCTGAAAAAAGGCGCAGCTCTAAAAAGTGGAGCCAGAGCGTCCCGCAGCAGCCGCCTACCCCTCGGTGGCTGGTTTCGGTCCGGATGCCTGGAAGAGCGTTGCTCTTAGAACGCTGACGTCAGGAGCCAGGCGTTAATCTGATGGTTCTCATGTATGTTTTTGCTGACCAGGAGCTGAGAGAAGATAATATCATTTTAATTGAAACCAAGTCCATGCTGGAGGAACAGCTGACGGCTGCTCGGGCCCGGGGCGATAAAGTTCACGAGCTGGAGAAAGAGAACCTGCAGCTGAAATCGAAGCTTCACGACCTGGAATTGGTACGACAAGCTGTTGTCATCACATGTAAAACCGACTGGGGCAGTTTCAGGTTGATGCCGTGCCCCCATCTGGTTTGTAGCTAAGGGATTTTGATGCTGCTGCCGACCCAGGGACTCGATGACTGCCGAGAGCCACTGGCTAAGCTCCACGGGCTCAAGCAGGCACCGCTTACTCTCCCCCAAGACAGATAGGGCTTGATGCCGTATTACTGCTTTTCTGTAAGGATGGATGTTGCAAACAGGATCTTTGCTGGCGTTTATGGGGTGCGCTGAGCTGTAATTTGGAGTCTCTACAGCCTTTTCAAGGCGTGTTAGGCTTGCTGTAGGGCCCTGAACCTGCCCATCGTCACAGCACTTGCCTTAAAGCCCTGGGCCATATGTCACTTTGTTCAGACAGCACTCTGTATCACCAGGTCGGTGGGTCAGCGTGTCTTTTAGTGGTGTGCCTCCCCCAGCTGGGCCCCGTATTAGAGTCTTTTCTGTGCAGCTGTGCTTTTAGGAAAGCGAGCAGCCGCATGGAGTTCCTTCATCCTGGGGAATGGGGGTAGATGCACAGGGGCCGGGCCTGTCCAGAGGGTGCCCCCGGCCACATCCTCACCCCTTCCCTCTTCCTGCACCAGGACCGGGACACAGACAAGAAGCGCATCGAGGAGCTGCTGGAAGAGAACATGGTCCTGGAGATTGCACAGAAGCAGAGCATGAACGAGTCCGCCCACCTCGGCTGGGAGCTGGAGCAGCTGTCCAAGAATGCGGACCTGTCGGACGGTAGGCAGCTCCTGGGCCCGGGGGCCAGCCTGGCTGCACGTCTCCTCCTCTGGGGAGCTGCGCCCTTGGCTCTGACTCTTACGTGTCAGCCCATCCCCACTCCAAGTAAATAGGGCCATTTGGAAGTGTTTCATTGCGGTGCTCCCTGAGGAGAACATGAGGGGCCTGGCAGCCTCGATGTCAGGACATGAAATACAAATTAAGTGTCGCCAGGCTTCTCAGTTCCCACATGGACAGTCCCAGGAGCTTCCAGATTACAGCATGCTGACACCCAGAGGACATCCTAGACCTATCTATGGATGATTGAAAGCTCTAGATGGCAGGAGACATCCCCAGTGGTCACTAACCCCCGCTATAAATGGACCCTGGGCATTATTTTCTCTGTTCATTTGCATAATTGGGCAAAATGGATGCAGTCTGTTCTCTGTCTCTCTGGGCCACGGCTGCTAAGTGGCTGCTTCTCCCGGGACCCAGGCCTCTTCCTCTCCCTCCCGTGCTTGCACCCCTGCCCAGTACCCGAGATGAGGTGCACCAGCCCGGGGAAGGTGGGTGGGGCGGCAGTCAGCAGTGCAGCAGGAAACCTCAGAGCCCAGCAAACAATGGCCAGTTCCTGTGTTCAGAAATAGCACACGTGCACCTGAGAGTGCAAGTTACTGTTTACTCAGAACTTTACAGAGGCAGGCGGGCTTTCGGCTGGTTGGGGGGGGGCGGGGGGAGCCTGCTTTTCCAATTCTGATCAACATCCCTAAACACAATGGAAAGATTGTTGGAAGCAGCTGGATCTTCCTTCTCTTGGAGGGGTCCCATCAGTTTTGAGCCTAAAATCAGTTGATGAAAATACCAATCTGTGTGAGAAGATAGTTCTGTCTGTGGTTTGGTGCCGGGGCATGGTACTGGGGCCCAGGGTGGGATCACAAGGATTCCGGCTCTGGGAGTTCAGGGCCCCGGGGCGGACGCTGCCCCCTAGTGGCGCAGAGGAGCGGTGCAGGCTGCCTAGGGCGGTCTCAGACCCTATTTCTGTCAGAGATCTGGGTGGCTGATGGGGTCGGAAAGCCTCACTGATTCAGAGTACTGTACTCAATATAGTTTGTGAGCCCTTTCAGGTCAATGACCGTGATTTATTCTTGGTGTTCTCAAGTCTGTGCTTAGCTGACAGCTAGTGAGCGAAGCCTGAGTGTACTTTTGCACGTATGGGGTCGGGGCTACTTGAGTCAGAAAGACCTGGCTCAAAGTCCTGGCTCCCCCTGCCTGTTCGCTAGGTGACCTTTTAAACCTCAGTTTCCTTATCTGCAAAATAGGGGTAAGGAAGCAGCCACACAGGGTTGCTGTGCAAATCCAGTGAGAGGAGACAGGGAGGCATTCCACTGCCTGGTCACGGGCCACCAATACAGGGCAGCTGTCCTTACTGCTCTCCTCGTATGATTAAAATAGACCCCAGTACTCTGGCTGTTTGGGGTACTAATGAGCGTAGCACCCAGTAGAGAACTGTTGGTTGTTTTCATAATAAACCGTTGTGTCATCGTAATAGTCTCTGAGGCACTGGCTTTTGCGGAAGAGGAAACGAGGCTTGTAATCAATTCCATTGTTTAACTTGGAGAACCTTCAGAATTATTCTCCATGAGCACAGCGTTTCAGTGTGAAATTCTGAAAAAGCCTGGAGGAGGAGGGTAGTGACGGTTCCAGAACAGTGCGAATGTATCCAATTCCCCAGAACTGTAAGGTTAAAATGGGAAATTCTATATATAATGTATATCTCACCACAACTTTTTTGAATGTTATTTTTTTAAATGAACGCCGATCCCAGGTGGTGAATTAGTGGAGTTTTAGTTTCAGTTAGTGTCGCTCGTAGCAGAGTCAGGACGGAGCCCTGCTCGCGTTTTCCTGTGTTGGCAGCATGTGTGTATGTGTGTGGTCGGTGCTGAGATGGTCCGCCCACCCCCGGCTACACGCCTGGGGTCGCTTGGGGTCTTTAGGCTGTCCGGGCTTCTGGGGTCTGTGCTGCGCCCCTGGGTGGGAGGTGAGAACTCAAAGTGGATGCAGACACCTTTTGGTCCTTTGGATCATGCAGAGGAGCTGGACACACATTTTGTTTCCACCTTGATGTGCTGGCTCTGAAAGCCACCGCCTATACGTACCTCCAGCTGCTGGGGTGATGAATAAGAAGCAGGTGGGGGTGCAGCCGTATTAGCAAAACCATGATCAGGCTCCCAGGGCTGAGCATGTGGTACTGGTGGGACAGGTGAGGGGAACAAGCCTGACCCCTTCTTTCGAGGGCTTTCACATACACTCTTGTTTTCCTCCTGAAAAAGCCCAGGACGAACCTCAGGTCATGCACCTTCTCGTGGCGGGATAGGGCCGAGGAAGCGCACTCCCCTCTCAGGGCTGCACTCCCTTCTCCATCTGCATTCCAGCTGTTTAAAAGCCGAGTAGATAATCTGCCTTTTTCTATCTTTAGCCTGTATTTTCATCTCAGAATTTTTAAAGCAGTTTTCATTTTATTGTCTCATTCCTTTTTCAATACAATTGTAAAATTACAAAATGAAATCTCTGTCCAAAGGACCTTATCCAAGGATGGCAAGGACTGGCCGTACGGACCCCAAAGCCTCTGCCACCCGGCAGAAATAACTAGTCGGTTATCCCAGCTGAGCCACAGTTCCCATTACTGTCAGAGCTGGCCCAGAGCATGTCACCTATTTGCCATCTCTGTTATTCTCTAAAATCCTTCACTTGTATGGTCAGCTTGGTAAAAAAAACAACAACAAAAAAACCGGTTCCAGCAGTTACAATCTTTACCTTTTGCACTGGCTTTTCCACCATCACGAGCTTTCTTCTTAAGCTCTGGGTTGCTCCCGTAACAGACACCGCCGCAGCCATCATGGGGACCATAACTGCCTGAGGGGCCCTCGGGCACTAACAGCAGAAGCACCCCATGAAATAGGGAGGGCCCCCAGCTGAGCCATGGGAGTCCCTCCAGGACCCTGAAACGTGGGCGCGGGGCTGATGGCCACCCCGGGGCCCGGGCAGAGGGCGGGGGCGGAGGCCCCTGGAACCTGGGTTCTGACCCGATATGCTTCAGCCTCCAGGAAGTCGTTTGTGTTTGAGCTGAACGAGTGCGCCTCCAGCCGCATCCTGAAGCTGGAGAAGGAGAACCAGAGTCTGCAGAGCACCATCCAGGGCCTGCGGGACGCGGCGCTGGCGCTGGAGGAGAGCGGCCTCAAGTGCGGGGAGCTGGAGAAGGAGAACCACCAGCTCAGCAAGAAGGTAGCCTGGGCGGGGCGGCTGTCCTCCCCCCCCACGCCCGCCGGGACCTGCAGACGAGCGGGTGGCCGGGCAGGGCATGTAGGTGTTGCCCAGAGGATGCACAGCCGGGAGAAAGGCAGAACCCAGCGCAGCCACGGTTACGATAGAGGGACAAGAGTAGCACTGAGCTGTGTCACGAGGCAGCATGACTCGTCCCTGTGCCAGTGCCCTGTGTCTGTGACTCGGACACGATTGACCTCTGTCTGCCTTGTTTTCATCTGTGAAATAGGGTTAATGATGTGCCCACCTCATGGGTGTTATAGGATTGTTGAGTTAGGTAAAGGGTCCGGCACAGGATAAGTGCTTACTGCAAAGAGCAATGCAGCGTTAGAAAGCACAGGGTGGGGCATGGGGAGAGAAGCAGCCCCGTAAGACGTGCACACGTGAGTGTGTGCGCACACGCACGAAGGACCGCTGATGCAGCACTTGGGGACATTGCTGCTGGGAAAACAAGATGAGTGCTCACTCCTTCCTCTTGGTTTATGGGATGGGGAAGAAGAGGTAGCTGAACTGCACTTGCCTTTCAGGTCATCTCCTGGTCTTGCCAGCGGCACGGTAGAACCCAGGTATCTGGGAGGACAGGCAGAAGCTTACAAACCTGTCGTCGTCCTACAGTTACAAGGACCCTGCATTCAGATGGGGGATCTAGTCTCAGGTGCAAAGAGGGCCATTGAGAGGCTCGGGATTGACTCCGTGTCTTGGTCACCCTGGTCAGAGGGCGTCGTCAATGCACAGAGCCACCCTGCAGATGGCACAGTTGCATTGTGGGCTCTGAATACACCTTGACCAGTGGTCAGATTCCATCTGAGGGCGAGGGCAGGAGCCCGCTTGCTTACCACATTGTATGTGGGAAACGAGTAAACTCGTCATATAGCTTTTTATGCCCGATTACAAAGTGTTACTGACCACCACGCAGGCAGGACTGGTGCTTTCGGTGTCTGGGTGTCTGTCCCGACCTGCCCATGCAGCCTGGCAGCGTTATTTGCTGACTGGCTGTGGGAGGGACATGGCTGCAGGCAGGAGACGTGGGCTCTGCTGGTACTTTCATCTCTGGGTGAGGCTTCGACGGCCCCCACCTTCTGTGACGTGGTTTCTCCAGTCCCCCATGGGACCTCTCAGTCTGGGCCACTCACTCACTCTTGTCTTCTTGAGGCATTGTGTGTCTTGCAGCAGGTTAGCTGCCAAATAGTTTGTCCTTTGTTTGTGGGACAATGGAAGCCCCGTCTCATGCATGTCTCTCGAGGCAGAGTAGCATGGGGAAAGCGACTAGACGGCTTGGGTTTTTAGATTCACATGGGGCTGGCACAGGAAATGCCTTTATAAACCGCGGCCAAGATAAAAAAAGAATTGACCTTTAGAAAGATGAGAGCCGCCGACTCTGCAGGGCCTTACGGATCTGCCACAGAAGGCCTGCAGTGTAACCTCTTGGGCTCGCATCTGGCAGGGCTCAGAGACAACCGCTGACGCGTCTCCCGCCTTTGTGCGCCCCCCCCCCATCTGCACAAGCAGGACTGGTGGTGGGTGCTGCCTACCCAGCATGACTCCTTAGCCCCCATCTTGGGGGTCCCACCCTCCTGCCTCCTTTCTGGACTGGTTCCCTGGTAGGACCCCAGCCTGCTCCTGCCGCTGCCCTCGGGAGGCAGATCTCAGCAGAGTCCCTGGTCCAAGGGAGACGCTGCAGTTCCCAGAGCAGACCTGTCCTGTGCCTGGTGCCAGGAGCCCTCTGCCTGCTGGAGCACCTCCCCTTCTCTCCTGCCCAGCCAGCCTGGGGCCTGGCTGGATCTTCCCGACCCAGCAGAACCTGGCACTTAATGGGTACTCCCTAACGTTGGATGGATGGTGAGTCTCAGCCACCAGCTGAGCACCACACAGGACATGGCCCTGACGGCGACCTTCCTGGAGCAAGGGTGCCTACAGCTTTGGGACAGGTTCAGACAGCACAGCCACTCTGGGAGGTGTCTGAGAAGGAGCGACAAGGGTCCTTCTCCCACGTCCTCCCACCTCTACCATCACCCATGCTGGAAGCTGATTTTGGTCTGAAATGTCTGTGGAACCACAGCTCCCCAAAGTTAACATCCTTCCCTCTAACTCTGTGGACCTCGGAGGGTGCCTTTCTCCTGTGTCTGACTTTGGGTTGATGTCATCAGAGTTCGTTCTTTGAGCCAAGAAGTAAAGAATCCTTATTTTCAGAGGGAGAGGGGCAACCCTTTTGGGGTCTCCTCATGAGGACAGGAGCAGCTCAGGGGCTGAGAGGCAGGTCCCGGGCACTCACGTGCTCTGGGGACCCGGAGCCTCACCGCATGAGCTCTCTGCCCGAGCCCAGCACTTCAGGAAGGATGGGAACCCTCTAAGGCCAGAAGGTCTGCAGCCAGCTCACGTCTCAACCCAGCGAGCTCACCCCGGGGCACTGGCCTCCGTCAGTGATGCACAGGAGTGGGCGCTCCGGTTTGACGGCCAAAAGAACCAGAAAGGGAGAAAGATGGAAGGTGGGAGTTGTCCAGGGTGGTGGGTAGGACATGAGGGAGTCCCGTCTTCAGACCAGAAGCAACATCTGTCAGAAATGCAAAGGTTGGAAGCACATTCCTTTCTCTGGGAGAGAAGTGGCAATGAGGGCGAGGTGTTAGCAGTACGGCGTGTGTGTGTGGGGGGGCAAGCGATGGGGCGGGGGGCACACGCCGCGGGCCCCCTCCGTGAGTGACAGCATGGCTGGGGGTGGCTGGCCGGGGGTGCCCCGCCTCTGCTTCATCCTCCCTGTGAGTCCTTGGGCAAACCCCTCGGCCACTCTGAGGCCCATGCCCTTCTCTGTACTAATAACACCTCATGGCCACGTTCTGAGGCACAGACAGTGTCATCAGAGGCGACCCCTGGTGCCCTGCTGAGTCCCAGGTCTGTGCTAGGAAGTGGGCAGAGAGGGAAGGATGAGAAAGATGCTTTCACATTTGAGAAAGACTTGGACACATGGCCTGTTACAGTGCATTTTCCGGTCAGCCCTGGCTGAGTGACGCTCCCCTGTCCCAGGGTTCCCATGTTGGGGCAGGGGGCTTGCTGCACTGACAGTGTGATGTGAGAGCACAAGTCTGAGCGCACTGGGCCTGACCCTCCCCACTTGGGAGGATGAAGCTTGTCTGGCTGCCTCCTCCAGAGGAGGCTTGAGACAGCGCACAGACCTGTGAGGCCGAAGGCAGCGCAGGACCTCATCTGGACAGAAGTAAGCAGCGCCGGTGTTCAAGCAGCGGTCCCTCTGGGAGCTTCGTAAACCTACCCGTGCCAGGCCCCACCTCCGACAGCTGAGTAGAGCAGGCGCTCAGTCCTGGCTGCTCCCTGGGCCACTGGGCATCTCAGGGTCTTATCCCCCAGAGGTTCTAATTGGCGGCCTGAGGGCTGGAATCTTGCAAGGCTCTGAGAAACATCTGATCTTTGATCTTAAGAGACCCATCGTTTAGAGCAGTCACCCCGAACCAGCAGCATCAGGGGCCCAAGTCACACTGCAGAGTCTTAGGCCCTGGCCCAGACCGGCTGGGTCAGAAGGTCTGGGGGTGGGTGAGGCCCAGCGCACGCACAGGGGTCAGCTGACATTGGTGCACCTGCCACCTGCCAGGTGTGTGCTGGGCACGTCACACTGACAGAAGCTCATGATGATGCCAGGAGGAACCAGACTGTGAGCCCTTGTCCCTCTGATAACCAGAGTCAGTGCCTTTTTTCCAACTCCTGTCCCAGCTGATAATGAGTTTGGTGTCAGTGGGAAGAAACAGCACAGCCTTGAAGCCCTTGCAATGCAGACAGCAGCACGGGCCTCGCTTGGGAACTAAATCTCAGGTCCCGGCCTGGACCTGCTGAGCCGGAACCTGCGTGCATCCCGGTGTCCCGGCGTCTAAACTGCAGTCATCGTGGTGTCCGGGTGTCCCGGTGTCTGGGTGTTAGGCACAAAGCGTGAAGTGCTGTCTAGGCAGCTCCTGTTCAGGAAGGCTGAGCACTGATGGATGCCAGCAGAAGAGCTAGGTGTCAGGGGGTGATTGGCAGCCGCCCAGGCAAGATGGAATGTGGTCTGGCCAGGGGCAATGGGGAGAGGGGACCGGACTTGGTGACAGATTTACTGGGAGCGTGAGGGGAAGGAGAGACGTATCATAGACCACTGTGAGCAGCTGGGTGAATGGGAATGTCACCAACCAAGTGAAGTCCCTGCAGGGCATCCAACAGTGGTGGCTGGTGGTCTAACCCTCAGGAGAGTGGACAAGGCCTAAGGTGGCAGTGGGTGACCTGAGGGTGATTGAGTACATGGCAGGTGGGGTGAGGAGAGGTGGGCTGAGAGGGAGGCTGCCCTTTGGGTGCCCATGAACTTCCTCTCTACCCTGAGCTGGAAGGTCAAATCCTGGGCTAAGAGTTGATGGCCAAGGGTACGGGAGGTCACCACAGAACAAGGCCTGGACGCTGTCCTTGGGGCC
Organism: Aselliscus stoliczkanus; assembly: GCA_033961575.1. Taxonomy (NCBI): domain Eukaryota; kingdom Metazoa; phylum Chordata; class Mammalia; order Chiroptera; family Hipposideridae; genus Aselliscus; species Aselliscus stoliczkanus. Next base: position 150,722,599 of record CM066732.1, on the reverse strand, counting down.
TGTTCAGGTATTCCGTGGGACTGGCAGGTTTTTAATCTGTGGAACTGACTTCTGCGTGGCTGGGTCTTTCGGCTGTGCAGATTGAGAAGCTGCAGTCCCAGCTGGAGAGAGAGAAGCAGAGCAACCAGGATTTGGAGACGCTCAGCGAGGAGCTGATCAAGGAGAAAGAACAGCTGCAGAGTGACATGGAGACCCTGAAGGCTGACAGAGCCAGGCAGGTAGGCACCTCCCGAGCAAACGCCTCGCCTGGACCCTGCCAGAGGGAGAGTCCAGGACCATGGCCCTTTCCTGGTAATTTATCAGTGATACGTGGCTTACCAGTCACCTCGCTTAGCTGTAGCTTAAACCAGTCATTCTCAGCGAGCAGCAGGGGCCTGGGAGGCAGATTTTGCCTCCTGGGGATATCGGCAATCCTGTTTTGATTGTCGTGACTTGCTGGAGGAAAGAGAAGGTGCTCCTGCCATGGGGTGGATGGAGCCAGGGATGCTGCTAAATGTCTTACAATGCACAGGACAGCCCTGCAGGACCAAGAAGGATCCAGCTCCAGACGTCCAGCCGCACTCAGAACGCTGGCAAACCTCCAGGGTTTATTCACCTTACACTATAGGGACAGACAGTCTGGTGCTGGGGCAGTGGCCCAGTGATGCCATTCAGGAGCCAGGCTTCTCTCTCCCTGCTCAGCAGCCTTAGCAGTGGCTGCTGCACTTCCCCAAGGATGGGCAGGAAGAAGGTAGAGGGTGAAGGGGCCTGGAGAAGGCCTCCCTAGGACCCTCTGTCGACATCTCATTGGCCATACCTGACACATGACTACCCGTAGCTGCAAGGGAGGCTGGGTATCAAGTATTTGGGTTTTTCCAGTAGGACAAAAAAGGAGGGTTGGGATGGTGCTATGTATGGTAAAAAGACAGACGGGGCCCCCACCCAGATGTGGTTTACAGTCTAGAGGGCAGAATGACAGGCAACAAGCAAGGTGACTTCAGATGTGTGCTACTGAGGGAATAAACATGGTTTGGGAAGCCAGCGGCCCTGGTTCGGTCCTACATATGAGGGCCAGTGACACTGCCCTCAAAAAAAACAAAACAAAAACACAGTGCCCAGGGAGAGAATCCTGCCAAGTGCAGGGTATTTAGAGGCATGATGCAGGGCTCCTCCGAAGAGCTGGCACTCACGCAGAGCCCTGCAGGATGAGGAGCAGCCAGAGATGCTGAAGGCTGAGGGGCGGAGGGTAGTGAGTCTTCAAGGCAGAGGGGTGGTCACGTGCAGTGTCTGCAGGGAGAGAGTGGCAGAAGGGGAGGCCACAGAGGCAGACGGCCTGCTCATTGGGTCCTGCCCACCAGGATAAAAAGTACCCAGGGAAATCACTTTCATTGTTTTAGGTAAGAGGGGGAGAGGTGGTTTACGTTTCTACATCATCCTGGCTGCCACGAATGTGTTTTGACTTGAATGGTCTCTGTAGGGGGTCTCCATGCCCTTCACCTTGGGTCCGCGTCAGGCCTCTGGGAAGTGTTAGGACTCCCTTTGGATACACGGTGGGATGGCCTCTGAAGACCTATACTGTAGTTCCCCAGTTTGGACCCAAATTGCTGAGATATCTCCATGCAGCCGCCTGTGACATTCCCGTTGTTCTGTTCCCCCTCAGATCAAGGATCTTGAGCAAGAAAAGGATCATCTCAACCAAGTTGTGTGGTCGCTGCGGGAGAGATCGCAGGTGAGCAGCGAGGCCCGTGTGAAGGACGTTGAGAAGGAGAACAAAGCTCTCCACCAGACAGTGACGGAGACCAGCGGCAAGCTCAGCAAGCTGGAGCTCCAGAAGCAGCAGCTGCACCGGGACCTGGAGCAGGTGAAGGAGAAGGCGGAGCGGGTGGAGGAGCTGGACAAGGAGCGGCGCCGGCTGGAGAAGGAGAACGAGAAGCTGGCCACGAAGGTCAGCTCCCTGAAGGCGGCCACCGAGAAGGCGTCCGCCCTGGAGCGTGAGAGCCGGGGCCTGGCGCTGGAGAACCGGGAGCTGAGGAAGTCGCTGGACACGCTGCAGAACGTGTCGGTGCAGCTCGAGGGGCTGGAGAGGGCCAACCAGCAGCTGGACGAGGAGAACCTGGAGCTGCGCGGGATGGTGGAGACCATGCGCTTCGCCGGCGCCAAGATGGCACAGATCGAGAGGGAGAACCAGGAGCTGGCGCGGGAGAAGGAGGAGCTGAGGAAAAACGTGGAGCTGCTGAAGGCCCTGAGCAAGAAGTCGGAGCGCCTGGAACTCAGCTACCAGAGCGTGAGCGCCGAGAACCTCCGGCTGCAGCAGAGCCTGGAGGGCAGCGGCCAGAAGGCGCAGGCACTGGAGCGCGAGCTCGGGGAGCTGGAGGCCGCAAACCGGGCCCTGCAGCGGGACCTGGAGGCCCTGCGGCTCACCGGCCAGCAGCTGGAGAGGGCCGAGAAGGACAGGAAGGCCCTGGAGCAGGAGGCGGCCCAGCTGGAGAAAGACAGGAAGCTGCTGGAGAAGGAGGTCAAGCGGCTGTGGCAGCAGGTGGAGCTCAAGGACGCCGTCCTGGACGACAGCGCTGCCAAGCTGTCGGCCGCCGAGAAGGAGAGCCGCGCTCTGGACAAGGAGCTGGCCCGCTGCAGGGACGCGGCCGCCAAGCTGAAGGAGCTCGAGAAGGACAACAGAGACCTCACCAAGCAAGTCACCATGCACACGAGGACGCTGACCACCCTGAGAGAGGTGAGCGGGGGCCGTGGGCCCAGAGCTGCACGGGCGGCCCGACGGGGGTGCGCTTCCAGAGTAGAAGGGAGACTGTGCCCGTCCCTAAACGTTTTCCCTGATTCTAAACAGGATGCTGCCGGAAGGTGTGAAGAACCAAGTGAAAATCACCTGTTATCCTTTCACTGCCCAGAGAGAACCTCTGCTAGTAGCTTGGCTTATGTTACTCCATCATTTCCCCTGTGCGTGTACACACACACACACACACACACACACACACTTGCTATCTACTTTCCACATCCTAACCCTATTCTGTTTTTTGCTTATTGTACATTTTCTCATTACATCAAATAGGTTTCAAGCCACAATTTCTAATGGCTGCAAGGTATTAAATTGTTCAATTTACTGTGGCTATTTTTTGGACACTTAGGTTGTTTCCAGTTTTCCCCCACCATTTTCAGTAATGCTGGACTTCCTTGCACATGGACACCTTCACAGATGGGTCAGTTTTCTCAGGATGTATTCCTAGAGATGGAATTACAGGCTCAAAGGGCATGAACATTTTAGTTTCCTGATACGTACGTGTTCTATTTTTCCCTGGTACGTTTTGCACGGGTCACCTGGGCATTTGTCCCGTGTGGTAGGGTGAGCAGCTGCCCTGGTAAACGACTTCAGCTTCTAAACGACCCAACACAGAAATCAAGTCTCGAGCATGTGGCTGGTCAGTGTGGCTGTTCCAGGTGGACTTAAGGTGCAGTGGCCCACGCACCTGGCTTCCTCCCTCCTGAGGCTCGTCCATCCCATAGTGGAGTCCCCTTTTGGCTCCTCTGCCGGTGGCAAGTGGGCGAGGAAGAGGGAGTGAGAAGGACCACACTTCACTCGGTCACACTAGCTGGAAGACAAGGAAACACATCTGAACACAGAAGCCTCCATGTTCAGAAAAGCATACAGACTATCATATCAGTGTAGGCAGACGAGTGCGCTGGGGGAGATACAGACCGCAAACACGGCCCCTGCACCTGCCTGCCATCGCGTGCCAGGTGATGCCCAGGACCAGACGGCCCCAGAATGGCAGTGGCTCCCCACAGCAGGGCTTACTTCCCACACACAAGAGTCTGGGTGACTTCCCTGGGGCCTGCCCTCTGTATTGTGACTCCGCAGTCCAGGCTGCTTTAATTTTATGGCTCCACCGTCTCAACATGAGGTTTGGACGGTTGCTGTGACAGGGGAAAGGCAGCTGGAAGGTCACCACCAGGTCTTCTGTGCTGCAGCTAGGAAATGACCACACATCAGTTCCACACACAGCGACCTGGCCACAACTGGTCACCTGGCTTCACCCCGTGGCAGGGTGGCTGGGAAATTGGCAGGCAGCCGACCACAGCGTTTTGCGAGCCCAGTCTGTATACTGCTGCTCCAGGGCTTAGGATTGGGGGTGGGCGGCCCAGGGTCGGCCTGTGTGCAAACAGCCATGACACCAGCAGAAAACGGCAGCAGCCCGGAGAGCTACAGATGGTTATGGAAGTGGATCAACACCACTTCCGAAAGTAAATCAAAGCCAGGATTTAAAATTGAGTCTTTCTGCTGTTCATACTTGACTTCTGTGTTCCAAATTCTCTGCAATGAGCATTTAGCTACACTGCTTCATAGAGAAGGCAAGCATTTTGAGACGTCAAACCTGCTACCCAGGGCTCAACATAGTGGTGTTTCAGACACATGTTTGGAGCACATTAGATCCATCCTGACGAGTAGGTCTGGTAATCAACCAGGCCGGGGGGCTAGAAAAGCGTGTTCATCCCTTCTCTTTGGAAGACATCCCTGGGGTTCACCTGTCCCCGTCAAACCACCGAGCACACACACGCAGCACCTGAGTCAGCCACGCCGTGGGAGGGAGGACAATCGCTCAGCCTTGGGAAGGACCTGCGCCTGCCTCCCTGCCGTTTCTGCTGGGCTCCCATCCCACCTCATCCTCTCACTGTCCTCGTAGGACCTGGTGCTGGAGAAGCTGGGCTCCCATCCCACCTCATCCTCTCACTGTCCTCGTAGGACCTGGTGCTGGAGAAGCTGGGCTCCCATCCCACCTCATCCTCTCACTGTCCTCGTAGGACCTGGTGCTGGAGAAGCTGGGCTCCCATCCCACCTCATCCTCTCACTGTCCTCGTAGGACCTGGTGCTGGAGAAGCTGAAGAGCCAGCAGCTGAGCAGCGAGCTGGACAAGCTGAGCCAGGAGCCGGAGAAGATGGGCTTCCACAAGGAGCTGCCGCTGCAGGGCGGCGAGGGCAGCAGTGACGTGTGAGGCCCCCCCCCCCCCCGTGCGGTCCGCACGCCTTACGCTCCCACCACATCCCACGCGCTCCACGCCCTCAGCTCGAGCTGGCTGCTCCTCTCAGCTGGGCGCCTGTTGTCCTTCACCTTCCAGGTCTTCCTGGAGGCTCCCAAGGCAGAACGGAAGGAAAATCTCTTGTCCAACAAAAAGGCTTCTTTTTCTTTTAATAGACTTCCTTTTTTAAGAGTAGTTTTAGGTTCACAGCAAAACCGAGGTGAAGGTACAGAGATTTCCCCTATTCCCTCTGCCCCGCCACGTGCACAGCCACCCCCACCGTCAGCTTTCCCCACAGAAGTATGTGTTCCAGTCCAGGAACCTCAGACACCGTCGTCACCCGAAGTCCAGAGGTTGCATTACGGTTCACTCGTGAAGTTGCACATCCTGTGGGTTTGGACACGTGTAATGACGTGTGTCCATCATTATAGTAACAGTAGATTTTCACTACCCTAAAAGTCCTCTGTTCCCCTTATTTATCTTTCCACAACTCCAGCTCTCTAATTTTTTTTTTTTTTTTCAATTTATTGCAGCCGTTGTCTGCAGTGCTTTGTTAAATGATCTTGTTTTTCAAGGAATCCAATATCTTAGACATTTCCTGGACTTGTACCCAACAAGATCCACACTCTGTAGCCTGATGCCCTTTTGGTGTGCTGACAAGGCCACACCAACTTCTGCTCACCTAGCACTGTGACCTTGGGCAAATTGCTTAACTTCTCTGAGACTCACTTCCCATCTGTGAAAGGGCCGTGATAAGGCCTCCCTAAGACAATGGCTGTAAAACTGCTCCAGTGACGCTTCATTTGAACGTGTCACAGGCGTGGTGACGTCGGGGGTCCTGGGAAGGGCTCTGAACAGATGGTTTTTGGCTCCTGTGGTTCTGGGCCCAAAGCTGCCAGACACTGAAGGAAATCAGCTTAATGGGGGGAAGGATGTGTGGCAGCTGGGAGACTGGGAGCTTGTGGGTGGAAAAGGCAGACAAATAATACTTTATATCTGTGCTTCTCAGAAAATACAAGATTTTGGAGAGCCGGAATGAATCAGTATTAAAAACAACACTAGCCATGAAAGAAGAAAAGATTGCGTTCTTAGAGGCACAGATGGAAGAGAAAGCCGGCCTGAACCACCAGTTACAGAGCGAGCTCCAGGTGGTAAGAGCTGGCCCACTGGGGACGAGTGCTGGGTGCCTGCCCCACCTTTCCCAGCCCCTCACCTGGGTAGCAGAGGGGCAGCCTGGATGCCCAGTTCCTGGAGCAGGTGTGGATGAGCTGCTGGGTTCCAAGGGGGTTCCATGTGGATCGGAGGCCTGAGGGGAGGGACGGCGGTGGCTCAGAGCAGCACCAGGTCTGCTAGGCAAGATCTGGGGACACTGGTGAGCGCCCACATGGCATTGTGGGCATCGAGCACCACGCAGAGGCCTGCAGTCTCATGAGCACCCTCAGATGGGACAGACACAGGTGCACAGGGGCTTGTAAGGTCAGCGCGTGCACATGCTCTGCATGCTTGCATACACGAGCCCACACCTGCGCACAGGCAACCTTCCGTCCCCCCTTTCTGAGCCCTTGGCACATTTCCTGGCTGCGTGACTGGCTAAGGAATCTAGAGTGCAGCGGTCCCTGAGCTGGAAGGGGCTTGGGAACAGCACCTGGTCCATATTCCCCGGGCTCACCTCCATTCTGTGGAGCAACCGGCTGAGGCTCAGGAAAGTGAAACCTGCCCCTGTCATGTAGCTGAAGTCGGGACTGAGGCAGGACTGGGTCCCAGGCCACTGCCCTTTCTGCCATCTCTGGATGAAGGGAGAAACACGCAGGACAGAGGTTATGTGCACTGTCCCCAAAAGCAAAAGCTGGGCATCTGGCTTGTCATGTGCCAGTGGCGGGTGAGGGCTGGGGGGCGGTATGGGGGCTCCGAGCCGGGCTTTTGCCTGTCCCAAGTCTGCTTTCGTGCTCCCACACCTGCAGCTAAAGAAGGAGTGTGAGAGCCTCAGGCAGAACCAGGAAGAGGGCAAGCACCTGCAGAATTCTTTCAAATGCCCTGTGGGGACGTCGGCCGCTGGTCACCATGGCAAGGAGAGCTGGGGGCCGAGCCACAAGGAAGCCACCTTGGAGCTTCTCCGAGTGAAGGACCGGGCCATCGAGCTGGAGCGGAACGTGAGTGGGCTGCCCCGGCCGCAGTCGCTCAGAGAGCAGGCTGCTGATAGTCCCAGGGGCAGGATGGCCCCCACTGGGACCCTTCCTGTGAAGGACTCCTGATGTCAGGGATTTATCCAGATCTAGGGCGCCTCTCTTTGAGTTGTCCTGGCAAGCCTGGAGCTGCTTTTCACATGCGGTCCCTTCAGCATTTCAACCATAAAGGGGCAGATTCACATTTTCCCATGGTGACTTGCACTCGGCCTGTCCATGTACTTGGCATGCAGCTTATTTCTGTGGCGCTGTGTGTTTCGGTGCCCTGTGCTGGGGGCTGGTAAACCACGGCCCACCGCCTGCTTCTGTAAATAAGGTTTTGTTGGAACGCAGACATGCCCTCTGTGTATGAGTTGTGTGGGGCTGCTTTCCCATCAATGGCAGGGCAAAGTGGTTGCGGTAGAGACCACATGGCTGGCACACCCAAAAATATTTACTCTCTGGCCCTTTACAGAAAAAAGTTGGCCAGTGCCTAGCTAAACCACTGGTTTTATTTGACTCTCCAAACGACTGTATTAAGTAGATAGTGATGAGAAAGCTGAAACAGTTTAAGAGACTGACCGAAGTCCCATGCTGGTTAAGGTGACCATGGTACCCTGTAACCCGCGTGCCCTGGCTCCTGGCCCAGGTGGTGGCATGCTCAATGGGACCTTTGTCAGCCTCATGGAACATGGAGGGCCTTACTCTACTTGCTGTGGCTCCTGAGTAGGGAGAGGCTGTGGCCGCAGGCTTTGACTCCCGCCCTGTGTGAGCAGCACCCAGAAATGCACTGTCCAGTGTGCAACGGAAAACAAAAGCGTTACGGAGAAAAGGATGGAGGAGCTGTCACCCCAACTTGCCTTTGCCTCACACGCACACGCTCGGTTCTACGCAGCATCTTCCCCACGTGTGTGCTTTTCGGTCTCGAAAGCATATAACCAACCCCCAAATAGTAGCTTGGTTTTTTCCTAATTCTGTGTGTTTTCCAAGAGGGAAAGTGTAACTCCTCTCACCTGGTCGACCCTGACTTTGGCCCCAAAGCCAATTGTTAAGGGTTCTTTACAACTCAAGTACCGTTTCCTGAGCCGACGTCTGATGGCCGCGTGCTTCCCCGCCCCTAGAACGCAGCTCTGCAGACTGAGAAGCAGCTGCTCAAGGAACAGCTACAGCACCTGGAGACCCAGAACGTGGCCTTCAGCAGTCAGATCCTGACGCTGCAGAAACAGAGTGCCTTCCTGCAGGAGCACAACACGACGCTGCAGACCCAGACGGCCAAGCTGCAGGTGATGCCACCGGGATCTTACCTGGTCTCCTGGGGACCAGCCCTGAGCTCCCACTCAATAAGCAAGACAAAGTGTGGGAGACTTTGGGGTTTGATTTTGTTGTATTTTAATAGGCTCGTTGTAAAGAGTGGCTCCTAGCCTCAGATCTTAGAAGGTGGTGATGATGTATAAGCCGTTGTTAGTGATTAAGCATATGGCTGCCAGGGGTAAAATGTCATTTCCCTGCTTTTACTGGCTGTCTTGTCTGTTTCCCAAAGTCTATTCCTTGAGACGTTGTTAGGAATGACTTGGAAAAGATGTTCTGGGATCAGCGAGGTTTCTTTCACATTGTGACCCAGATTTCCTTGTTGTAGAACCTGGCCGAGCCTTTTTCAGGTGAAGTTTTCCTCTCCCTGGGGAGGTAGCATAGAAGCAGCCTGAGGCTGCTGAGAGCACAGCTAGCGTTCTGGGCCACGGAGGTTAGGATGTTGGGTTTACTGATGGTTAACAGATTGTGGGAAAAGGAGTCATTTATTAATGCAGTTTCTGAGAAGTGTTTGAAAATATGTAACTATAGGTCAGAGACAATGAACAGGAAACCATTTGGCAGAGAGACATTAGGATTTGTTCCATTAAAATGAAGTAGGAGATTGGTTTATAGTTTTGTTTTTGTTGGGTTTTTGTTGTAATGTCTTTGGTTTTAACATCAGGGTACTTCTGGCCTGGGAACGAGGGCGGATTCCCTCCTCAGTTCTGATAGATTTGGATGTTGTCGGATGAGTGTTCTATAAATACCAGCTGGGTTAATATACTGGTTGGTAGTGTTCAGGCATTCTATATCGTTGCCAATTTCCTGTCTTCTTTTTAAAATATAGGCTTTTAAAAGTAGTCAAAGAGCGTACCCAGGCAGCTTATTCAGAGAAAGGACGTAACTTACCCCAAAAGGTCACATTGTGGAGAGCACTCTGTGACCGCCGGTTGATGCTGCCCGCCCCTCCCAGAGCAGCTCCTTAAGTTCTGAGAGCTCTACCCTCAGCCCCGCTAGGTTTTGCTGCCCTGAGGGTCCCTGTAACTTCAGAGTCTCCCCATGCCCCGCTCTTGGCCCCTCCCTGCATCTGGGGCCACTGGGTCTGTGGCTCCCTGGGGCCTGCAGGTGGGCGAGGCAGCCAGGGTCTCCTCGTCTCCCCCGCCTGCAGGTGGAGAATTCCACGCTGAGCTCCCAGAGTGCCTCGCTCACCGCACAGTACACGCTGCTCCAGAACCAGCAGGCGGCCAAGGACAGTGAGCATGAGAGCCTGCAGAAGCAGCAGGAGCGGCTGGCGGCGGCCCACGAGGCCCTGCTGCAGGATCACGAGCACCTGGCCGCGCTGCACGAGCGCCAGTCGGCGGAGTACGAGGCCCTCATCCGCCAGCACAGCTGCCTGAAGACGCTGCACCGCAGCCTGGAGCTGGAGCACAAGGCGCTCGGGGAGAGGTGCGTGCCGCAGCTGGTGGGGCGTCGGGCGGGGCACCGCAACTTTCCCAAAGGGAATACGTGTCCCCCTCAGTGATTTGGAGTTTGTGCAGCTGGAGACTGAGTGGCAAGAGGGGCCCTGAGAGCAGCGGGGGTGCGTAGCTAATCCCGGCTCGGGAAATCTAGCATCGGTGTTGGGGTCCCTGCCCCGCTAAGGATTCCCACTCCCCTTCCTTCTCTCTCCAAACCAAGAATGAGGAGGAGGAAGGTCACCGCCGCTGCTGGCTTACAGTGCCATGCCCGGCTCTAGGCTCCCTGGCCTTTTCTTTCCTACCGAGGTCTGCACTGCTTTCTTTTTTTAACCTCTAATTTTTTTGGAACTTTAGGATATGTGGAAAGGAAACACAATAGCGTAGACGCCCTCGTGTATCCATCACCCGGCTTCAGCAGGGATCAATATCTGAGTCTTCGGCCGTTCCCATTTCATCTGTACCTCTACTCTCCACTCCCACACTCCTTTTTTTTTTTTTTAATGTAAAATTGATGTCCGTTGACATGCACAACTCATAGCTTTGCACTCTTGACACACCAGGGTTTTGAGTGCATTCAACCAGGCTTCACCGCCCCAGCTGCTCCCCTGCAGATCCCTGGTCGTTCCAGGCCCCTGGGCAGGATGGATGCAGGGCCTGAGGAAGGTGTGACGTGTGCATGCCTCTCACGCAGGAGACAGAGGCACTCAGGCACTCGGACGCATAGGAGGGAGCTGTTGTCCACCCCTGGGCTTGCGAGATGTCCCTACTGACAGTATGTCCCTTGACTCAGCCTTAACAAGACGCTAAGCAAATGCTGGTCTTTAGCGGGAGCAGCTGGGGTGCAGGGGGTTTCCCTTGCAGGGGTCCAGGGCGGCGGCTGAGCCCGCTGAGCCTCTGCAGGTGCTGGTGATGCTGTGGACGCGGGGTGATCACATTCATCCATTCGCCCACTCCCTGCTTCCGTTGGCCTCTCTGAAGCCCTACGCCCCTCATCTACCTCATCTCCACCCTTCAGGGGCGTGGAGACCTGTGCTGCTGGAAGACTCTTCCAGCCCAAACGAGCGTCTCCTGCCTCTTGGCATTTCCGCTCTCCCTCCTTCCGCTTCCATCCTGTATTCGTGCGCCATTTATCTAGCATCTGCTCTACGTGTGCTGCTGTGTCTGACGTGGTGGGGGTGCCCCCGGCTGAGTCATGAAGGGGAGCGGTGTCCACACAGCTCTGAAACTAGCAGCTAGCATGGTACCCACCAGGCGCTTGCGTGTCTTGTTTATTTTAATATTCTTTTTCAACTGCAGTTGACATACAATATTGCTGTCTGGTGTACAACGTAGTAAGTAGACATTTACATAACTTACGAAGGGATCGCCGCAGTACGTCTGGTACCCACCTGACGGCATACACAATTATTATAATACTGACTGGATTCCCTATGCTGTACTTTACAGCCCCGTTACTGTTTTTATAACTGTCAATTTGCACATCCTAACCCCTTCCCCTTTTTCACCCACCCCTCGAAGCCCTCCTCGCATCTAGCAACCATCAGTTTGTTCTCTATATCTATGAGTTGGTTTCTGTTTTGTTTGTTCTTTTATTTTGATTTTTGGATGCCACATCTAGGTAAAATATGGACTTTGTCTCTGTCTAATGTATTTCACTGAGCATAATACCGTATGGTCCGTGCATGTGGCCATGGCAAGATTTCACTCTTTTTATATGGCCGAGTAAAATACTCCGTATATATGCACCACTTCTTTCCCATTTGTCTATCAATGGACACTTAGGTTGCTTCCTTCTCTTAGCTATTGTAAATAATATTGCAGTGAACATAGGGATGCATATGTCTTTTCGAGTTAGTGTTATGGGTTTCTTCAGGTAAATACCCAGAAGTGGAATTCTGGGTCCTTCTTTGTCTCTGGTTATAGCCTTCGTTTTAAAGTCTGTTTTGTCTGATACAAGTATTCCTATACCAGGTTGTTGTTTTTTCCTATGCATTTGCATAAAATATCTGTTTCCATCCCTTTACCTTCAGTCTGTGTGTGTCTTTCAATCTGAAGTGAGTGTCTTGTAGGCAGCATATGTTGGGGTCTGGGTTTTTAGCCATTCAGCCACCCTGTGTCTTTTGATTGGAGCATTTAATCCATTTGCATTTAAAGTAATTATTGATATATATGTTATTGCCATCTTATTCATATTTTTGATGGTTTCTCACTCTCTTCCCCTCTTCCCCCTTTAACATTTGTTGTAATACTGGTTTGGTGGTGGTGAACTCCAGCCTTTTCTTGTCTGGGGTTACGTGTCTTCTTTTTTTGTTGTTTTTTAAAGATTTTTATTGGGGAATTGGGGGAGGGGAACAGACAAGTTGCTGTCCTTTTGTTCTTCAGTTTAGTTGTGGATGACGTTGCTTCACTGGCCCATGTTGGTATTATCATTGCGCTCTTCCCGGGTGAGGCAGATCGGTCGCCGGCCTCTGGATGGTCGCTCACTGTGGCTATTGGCAGCTCACACTGGCTGCCGGCCACTCACTAGCCTATGACAGCCCACTGCAGCAGGGGCTGCAGCCTACACCATCGCCGGGACTCGTGTAGCCCAGCTCCAGGTGGAGCTGTTGTTAGCTGTAGAGGGCAGTGTCACTGGCCCTCATATGTGGGATCCGAACTAGGGCCCCTGGAGTCCCAAGCCAGCTCTTAACCAATGTGCCACTTGGCTGGTCCACATGTCTTCTTCTTAATGTCCCATTATATATTATAGTAATGTCATGATGTTCTTCATGTCTTTTCAAACGGAAAGGTTTTTTGGTGTTTTTTTAAATTGGGGAATTGGGGGAGGGGAACAACGTTGGGGAACTGGGGAAAGGGAACAGACAAGTTGCTGTCCTTTTGTTCTTCAGTCTAGTTGTGGAGGACATTGCTTCACTGGCCCATGTTGGTATCATCATTGCGCTCTTCTCAGTAGATTGGTTGCCGGCCTCTGGATGGCCGCTCACAGCAGCTCTTGGCAGCTCACACCAGCTGCCAGCCGCTCACGCTGGCTGCCGGCCACTCACTGTAGCCTATGGCAGCCCACTGCAGCAGGGGCTGCAGCTGTGCCGTCCTGGGGACTCACAGCAGCCCAGCTCCAGGTGGAGCTGTTGTTCACCATCTTACCTGTAGAGGGCAGTGTCACTGTCCCTTATATGTGGGATCTGAACTAGGGCCGCTGGTATCCCAAGCCAGCTCTTAACCAATGCGCCACTCGGCTGGCCCAGAAACGGGAAGGTTTTTGCAGGCGAAACTACTGCTGCTATGAATGGAGGGTCCATTGTGGTTTCCCCTGTAGCTCCGTGCAGCATGCAAAACTCCTGTCTAACTCGCTACTTTTTGCTGGTTGAGCAGATGTCTGGAGGCCCTTTTGGTCTGCCTGCAGCAAGGCTATGGGTTTGGAAGTGGAGGTACCTGGAACCACGGGGTGATGGCTCTATCTATATTCATTTCATTCGACACTGATAGCAGACACTCGTTCGTGCCCTTAACACATACTTACTGAGTCTCATGCCTCACACTGGGGACTCAGTGAGGAGCAAGCCTCGTTGTTTCTGCCCCACAGGTGGGGGAGTTCCTAGAGCTGGAGATAAGCTTGATCAGTGTGTTTTTCCAAGATATTACAACAGGGGAGCAGGAGTTGGGGACCCTAATGGTCAGCCCTAATTCGTCAGCCTGGATGGCTTTTTCCAGAGTGGTTAGGCTGGATGAGAAAGATCGCCCCGAAAGCCAGCCAGAGCCCCCACTGCCAGCTTTTCACTTTGCCATGTGGGGGCCTCCTCTGGCCCATGGCTAAAGGCCAACAACCATTTGTTTTAAACAGCTGCCTGAGCAGGTTTTCAGGTTTGTGTCCCCCACAAGCCATGGCTTCTGTCAGAGGGTACAAGTACAGCCGATGGGGGGTGGGTGGGGGGGAGGTCTGAAGACAAAGGCTGGAGACCCTGGCCCGCTGAGTGTGGAAAGCTCCGGAGGGGTCCGGAAAGGCATCCGCCTGAATGCGGGAGGGTGAAAGGTGGCGCTTGAGTCACCACCTTGGACTTGGGGCAGCTCTTGTGTCACCTGTGAACACACAAGGTTCCAGCAGGCAGGAGGAACAACTTGGGCTCGTCAGGGACTCCATCCTTATGCTCTGCTGCCCTCCAGAGATGGCTCAAGATTGAGGCTGGAGAAGAGAATAAAAGTCCCAAGCTGAGAGCGAAGTGTGGGGGAGGATAAGGGCTGGCTGGGGGGTCTTGAGGAGCAGGGGTGGGTGTGCGTGTGTATTGGTGTGTGTGCACACACACTGTCCTCCCGTTTCTCCACCGTCCAGCCCCTCCCTGCCTATCCTCAGCCCTGCAGACAGAAGCCGCCACAGGAGCCCATGTCCTCACGGGAGGGAGTGCGTTACCTGTAGGAATGGAGGGCCCTGGGCAAGCTCCCAATGGGTGTGTTCCCCTCCAACAGGCACGCGGACATGCTGAAGCACAAGACGGAACTGGAGGAGCTGGAGAAGGCTTTGCACACCGAACAGGAGGCCCTGCAGCAGGAGCAGAGGACGAACGCCATCGCCGCCAGCGAGAACCAGAGGCTGCGGGGAGAGCTGGACAGGTAACCGCCTGCGGCATGTGCCGTCGGGATTCCATTCAGCCCGACTCGCTCAGCACCTGCTGAAAGAAGGTGGAGTGAGTCCCCGTCGTGTACGCTTACAGACCCTGGCATGTTAACAGCTCATGGTAAGAAGGTTAAAAGGCCTGGCTGGTGGCCGCGATGGAGGGACTCAGGTGACACTGGGACCGTGGTTGTCTGAGTTTGGATAACCGCACCTCCACACTTGTAACAGTGACGATCGTGTGAGGCACGGGCACCTTTGTCATCTGACGTGAGCCACACAGCTGTCCCATGAGGGCAGTGCAGTCGGTCCTCTTCGGTCACACCTACCCCACTAGTGCAGTCCCCTTCTTGCTGCAATGTATTGTAACCCCCAGATGCATGCTCGTGGAGTCTCACGGATGCGCCCAGACTGGCGAGGCCTTTGAGTCGCCTGATGCACACGTTTGCAGCTGAGGTTGAACGGGGCCTGTGACCTCTGCCTTCTTGTCTCGTCATTCACACTGCAAACAAGCATCCCTTTTGTGGTACATGTAAGGCCAGGGTTTTCGTAGTTCTGTGCTCTTCGGTGGTGATTTCACTGTTTACAAATGGTCCCCTAGTGGAGTGCTGAAGGGCTGTCTAGTCTTCTCCAGAGCTGGGCTGCGACATGCCTTATGCAGAACATGCGAGTGGTGGACCAGCTTCATTTAGGCCCGAGTGAAGGTGCTGTCGGCTGCGCGCATATGACATAAGGCGTCACTAAGCAGAAACCCACGTAAAACACAGCATGTCTTGTTCAGTTGGCAAAGAGGTGACCAGAGACTCACGGAAACCTCCCTCTGTGCTTCCCCTGGGAATCAGTGGGTCAGTATTCGCTAATTCTGTATTCGAGGTGACTTTACCATCACTACCATGAATAATGAGAATCAACTGAGCTAGTATCCTTTTTTTTCTTTTTTTTGACAGGTGGGGAAACAGGCTCAGAGATTAAATAACTTGGTCAGTGCTTCTAATTAATGGCATAGCAGGATTTAAATTCAGGTTTTGTCTCATCCTAGATGCATGACCACATGAAGCTGCCTCCTCCCTGTGTGGTAATGGTCACCAGGGCCTACAAACCCTGGTGCTGGCAGCGGCCAGGCAGGCCAAGCACGTGGGGGAAAGGGTCAGCAATAGACCAGACAGTGACATGGAGGACACATACCATCTGAAGATGGTCATCTGGGAGGCAGGCCTTTGGCTGCCAGCTCATCCTTTTCTTTATGCTTTTTTTCTTACAATCAGCTGGACATATGAATGTTGATATGAAACTTTAAAATTTTTAGACATTGATAAACTAATTTAAAAAAAAAAACTACAGGTCAAACAAGACACATCTGTGTCCAAATTGAGTCCACGAGCCTCTGCTAATTTGAGCTTTCTGATATAAATCTTGCCCCCAACCCTGGCCAGGAAACCCCAGGTGGGAGTAATTATGATGATCACGTCAGTGGATTTACATAATACCCCAGCATCTCATATTTTATTTCTCTCAGGTGTTGAAATTAGAAAGGAATGGGGGAGGAGAGCTGGGCATAGACATAGCTTTAGAGCAAAAGAGCAAAAATGTTCTGGTTCAATGATTTTAAAAAGGGTTTTAATACCAGAACCCTTTTTCCAAGCTGGCAGATATGCCAAAGCCTTAAATATAAAAGAGACTATAACAGTGGTCCTCTGAGCCTGCCTGTCCCGACTCCCCCAGCCCAGTATGGGGGCACCAGGGGTACCCTCATGGAACCCCAGCAAACACAGTTTGAAAAGTTTGCTGATTTTGTTCAGCCCCCTGGTTTGCACATGAAAAAAACTGAGGCCCAGAGAGGATGCAGCGTTGTCCAAGGCTGCACAGCTGGGACAGAGCCTGGGCGTGCTCCTCAGCCCCCGCCCTGCCACTCTCCACCCAGGGTCAGTCTCCTGCACCAGCAGCTAAAGGGCGAGTACGAGGAGCTGCACGCCCACACCAAGGAGCTGAAGACCTCGCTGAACAACTCGCAGCTGGAGCTGAACCGCTGGCAGGCCCGCTTCGACGAGCTGAAGGGGCAGCACCAGAGCATGGACATTTCGCTGGCCAAGCTGGACAACCACTGTGAGGTGAGGCCTGGGCTTGTGATGGGTCCTTGTTGGCGTCTGTGCTCAGACACTGTGTGAAGGTCACACACACAAGCCAGAGGAAACCAGAGGCATTTGAAGGGGGTAGGACGTGTGAGAAAACACGTCCTGATTGGCCGTGTGATTGGTCAGGACGTGTGAGAAAACACCTTGCACCTGACCTTTGCTTTGTGCAGGGTCGGCATAGAAACAGCCGAATACCGTTTTATTTCTGTCCTCTCGGCTGGGCATTTGCTCTGTGCGCATCCGTATCAGCCCTGTTAACCCCCACAGTGACCCTGTGAGCTGGGGTGCCCATCCTTGTCCCTCCTAAGGAGCAGGTGGGAACCTAGTCTGTCTGAAGCCAACACCTGCGACTTCCCTGCTACACCAACCACAATGACTTCTAGAGCAGGGGTTGGCCGGCATCGGCCTGCAGTTCACATCCATTACTTGCCCCCTTGCTCACGTTTTTATACAGCTGTGAACCAAGAATGGCCTCTACAGGTTTGAATGGTTGGGGAAAATCCATTGGAGAAGAATATTTGGCGGCATGTGAAAATGATCATTTTAAACATCAGTGTCCATAAGGAAAGCTTTTTGAACACAGCCACACCCATGCGTTTCCGTTTCTTCCCTGGAGACTTTCCTGCTGCAGTAACAGGGTTGAATAGTTGAACAGAGACCACGGTCCTTCCTGGAAAGCCTAGAATTATTTACCACCTGGCTCTTTACAGAAAAAAAAGTGTGCCCAGCCTCTTCTAGAGCAGAGCTGTCCAATAGAAATATAACGCAAGCCACCATCTATAATTTAAATTTTTCTAGTAGCTGCATTAAAAAAGTAAAAGGAAACAGGTGGGATTCATTTTAACGTTATGTTTTAGCCAGTGTAGCTAAGATGTCATGTTAACATGTAACCAGAAAAGCACTTTAACGACACATTTTAAATCATTTTTAAATTGTTATGAAGTCTTCAGAGTCTGTTGTGTGTTTTGCTCTCGGGACCCAGCTCAGCTGCTGGATTGGACAGTGCAGCTGCAGGGGCACCGCGGCCGTCCCCGTGTGATTGGCCGTTGTGGTCCTTCCGCGTTTGCACCAGTGTAGAGGGTCCCGAGATGGACCTCTGCGTGCGCGGCCTCGCCCTCCTTCTGGAAGCCAGCTTCCCGTCCTCGGAACTCGGGGTCACACAGTGTTTGAGACGTTGTCGGTCTGTGTTTCAGCTGCTCTCCCGCCTCAAGGGGAACTTGGAGGAAGAAAACCATCACCTCCTGAGCCAGATTCAGCTCTTGAGCCAGCAGAACCAGATGCTTCTCGAGCAGAACCTGGAGAGCAAGGAGCAGTATCACGAGGAGCAGAAGCAGTACATGTAAGGGGCACGGGCTCCTGCAGGCGGCCGGCCCTGGCTCGGCCCACGCCCGGCGTCCCGGGGGCAGGGGACCCCAGCTGAGCAGCATACCCTTCTCTCGGTTTTCCCTGGGATGGCTCTAGATTCCTGCGAGTGGTGGTGGTTGGCCTTTGTTTGCTTTTCAAAGGCACTGCCCACCGCCAGAATCTTCTTGATTTGCTTTCGGACTTACGCTCACTGTTAAAAATATGGCAGTGCTAAAGAGCAGTTTCTCGGAAAGAATTCAGATGGGAGGCTGAGTTCACGTGCCGTCGCCTGTCCCTTTGTGTCTGTGTCTGGTCTGCTGTGGTTGTCCCTGGCTCAGCTGGTATTTATGAAGTGCCTCCTTCGGCAGAGCCCCTGCGAGGGGCACAGAACCGGCTCCCCGGTCCCAGGAACTAGTAGGGGTGACGGGGTGTGAGCAGAGCTGTGTCCATGCCCGACCCGTGTTGAGCTCCACGGAGGCTTAGAAGGAGGTGTGGTGCTGGGAGCTGGGGTTCTGCTGCTGGCACAAGATGGGGAGACGGCAAGCCAGGTGGGGGGAGGGGCATGAAGGCGGAGCGTGGCGTGGTCTGGGTGTGGGGAGCATCAGGAGAGGAGGCTGGGGAAGGAGGTGGGTGCTCAGCCGTGGAAGGCTTCCTGCCTGGCGAAGGAGCTTGGATTCACTGGAAGTGTTTAAGGGATGCTGGCCTAGCAGGGCCTAGGAAGCTGCCAGAAACAAGGTCAGAGGAAGAGCCTTATCCCTGGACCGTGCGGTTTGGAAGTCAAGTAACCCAAGATGCGTCTCGTGGGTCCAGGGTGGCCTTCACGCCTCCGTGCTGCGCTGGGTGGACCGTCCTTCCTCGTGATCAGGAATGGATGGCCAGCGTGGGAAGGGAAGAGGAGACGGGCTGGCAGAGGGGCATGGTCACAGTGAACATCAGGGTACTGTCCCAGCTCCCCGACACCATTATGCGCCTTTGTGGTTCTCCCGGCTTCATGTGCTCGTCTAGAGGTGGCTGACCACCCACGAAAGCCACACTGTAATTGGGGTGGAAATGACCATTGCCTGAAGTTGTCCCTCTATAATCCAGCTGATAGAAATCGAGCAGTAGAAGCCCGGTACCTGCGGGTACGCGATCACGGTTTTGCCCTAGAGCGTGTCTGCAGACGGCCTGGTACCTGCAGGGATGCGATCATGGTTTTGTCCTAGAGCATGTCTGCAGACGGCCAGGCAGTTGGCAAGCTTCCCGGGCCTGCTCCCAGTCGAGCACCTCCTGGGGCCCTGGGACCGTTCTAGTGCCTGCCCTTTGAGTTTGCACAACTGGGGGGTCAGACCCAGCCATGAGAGCACCCCAGCATAAGGCCAGACAGCGTGGCTCTGAGGACAGGAGGACACAGACGTCAAGCGGGGGTGCTGGGAGTAGATCGGGGTTGGTGGTCAGGGGCCTGGCAGTTTGAGAGCTCTTAACTTTTCATGAGGCGCTCACTGCGGGGTGAACTCATGGGAGACCCTTGGGTTTCTGCAGGACCTCGGCAGCTTCATGTTCAAAGGAGCCTGAGCAGTTGCCTCTGGTCCAGAGGCCTCATTGTCAAATGAGGACACCAGGGGTCCGAGCCATCAAGGCCACACAAGTGGTGAGCGGCAGGAGCCGGCAGCCCAGTGGGCAGCGTTGCATAGAGCGCCCTCCCCCGACTCCCTGAGATAAAGCGAAAGCATGCCCTCCTTTTCAGGAAGGCCCGACTCTCTCTCTCCCAGGGAGCAGAGATGCCCTCTGGCAGCCCGAGGTTCAAGAGGTGTCTCTTTGGTCCTTTCTGTGATTTTGAAAAGGTGAACTGATTTCCAACATTTAGAAATCGGGAGATATGCCTTCACAAGCTGAGTTTCTGGCTTCTCTGAAAAACTGAGAAGACCCACCCCGCAGGACCTGCTTCCATGCTCCCGGGGCAGCGGCCTTCCGGTGTGCAGCCGTGCGCAGCCCCCAGCACCCCCTCTGGGCTTCCCAGGCCGCACTGCTCCCTGACTTCTCTGCCGGGCCCCGAAAGCCTTTGAGTTTGCTCCTGTGACCAGAAACCCAGTGTTGGAATGGGTCCAGGGCAGACGCCTGGCTCCTTCACCCTTGGTGACCATCAGCCTCACTGCGGGCGGACCGCTCCCCACCACCAGAAGCATTGATCTGAGCCCCGGGACCCTGCCCTGTGTCTGACCTTGAGTGCCCCGTGTCCTGAGTGAGCTGGCAGGAGAGCCCTTGGGGCTTCCAAGCTTGGCTTTTCGGGTGGGAAGGGGTTTGCTCCCTTGAGTTTATTTAGAGCCAGACCCCAGGTGCTCCTTAGGTGTTAGGGCTTCCTGGACCCACGTCAGCCGCTTTTATTCACACGTTCCCAGCTCGGCTGTCACAGTCACAAGCACCAGGATGTCTGAATCCCAGAGAAATACCGGCCCCTTCTGGGCCAGGTCCCAGGCTCGACTGATGAGTAAATTCACGTGTTATATTTAAAACTGGATTGGTAGTTTTTCTTTCTCCTCTATTTACAGAGACAAATTAAATGCCTTACGGAGACATAAGGAAAAACTGGAAGAAAAAATCATGGATCAGTACAAGTTTTATGATCCTGCTCCAAAGAAGTGAGTTCATTTAAGTTTCTGTAATGTAAACACAGAACAGGAAAGCTTGCTTTTTCATGAGTGGGGTACCAACCGGAGCCACTAGAGCAGCGCTCAGCTGTGGGCCTGTATCTTCCTCTATATTCCAGGTCATCTGCATGTAGGCCCCACCCACCATAGAAAGAATTTAGAATTTCAGCCCCAAGATAAAATTCCTTTAGCCACAAGCCTTTTTAAAGGGGCTGAGAGCCTGTGGTTTTGCAGCCATTGAAGCAAGATGGAAGGGTTGCCTTATCAGGTTTGTCTCAAGATTGAACAGGATGTAGAAAACCACAGTTCTGTTTTGGGGAGGAAGCTTGGGAAAGACATCGAACCAGCAAACAGCACCCACGGTCTTCTAACGTGGGAACCTTTGGGCGTTACCCAAATTCCCCTGGATTCACTAGACCCCAGGGTGGCTTCACAAACAGTTCCTTCTCCAGGGAGCAGCAGCTCCGCCGGTCGTGGGGCTGGCTCAGTCCCGGAGACACTGGCTCCCGTCCAGGTGGGCTCCCCCTGGTTCCGGGCCTGACCCCAGGGACCGGCCCTTCAGGTTGTCCTGCCCCAGCCCAGCCTTGAAGTCAGAGCCGCCGTGAATCCCTCAAGGCTTCTGCATGGAAATCCCAGAACCACCGAGTTTCAGAGCCTCCACCTGAACCTTCTGCTGTCAGAGAAATGGAGGCCCAGAGGAGGCAGTGGAGTGACTTGTATAGACACAGGGCCGTTTAGTTGCAGGGCCAGGATTAGAACCCAGATGTGGTCTCTTCCTTTTACTTTAGAAAGCTAGCAGCAACTGTGTCGCTTACCCTTTAAATTCAAACAGTGTGTCTTCCCTGCCCTCTTCCCTAGCCCAGATTCCTCACCACCGAGGAATGGGCCAAGCAGGCCGGCTTATGTCACTTATTAACTCGAACAGAAAATAAGGAGGACCCTGACTCTGTTCCTGAAAATGGCATTTTGACAGAAAAATTGCCAACAGATTAGATTAGCACAGCGCCGCTTCCTTTATTTCGCACAGATAATCAAGAGTCGAGAGCTCTATTCTGTTTTCCCGAGAGGCTAGTGACGGCTCCTGGCAAGATCCCCACTTCTCCCACCCTGGGGCCTGTGGGAATTAAGTGCAAATTATATTCCGCCTCCCGAGCCTCAAATACGGTGATCATGGTGATGGTGAAGGGTGCCGTCATTCTGAACCCCAAATCAGTGGCCCATGTCCCAGGCTGGTGATGGAAATCCCAGCTCACGTTAGGGTACCCAGTGAGCTGCCGGAGGGCCAAAGAGGGCTGACTGTGTCCTAAAAATCTACTTCTGACTAGGAAAAACCACTGGATTGGAGCCAAAGCCTTAGTCAAACTCATCAAACCAAAGAAAGAGGGTTCCAGAGAACGACTGAAGTCAACCGCAGACAGCCCTCCCTGGCAGCTGGAGTCCCCGGACCCGGCCTCGTCCTCTGCTTCGCAGCCTCTCAGGTCGCAGCCGGAGCCCCCCGAGACCACCCCGTCGGGCTCAAACTGTGTAGAAGAGAGAGACGCCCCCAATGGGCCGACGGGGAGAGGTAGGAGAGGCTGTCCTGGCTGCAGACAGGCCGTAGAGGGGATGGTGTAAGGACGGCCGTGGCCAGGGTAGAGACGGGGTGTGGGTGTGCACACCTGTGTGAAGGGGCCTGAACAGGGCGTACTGCAGACACACACCGGCCTCCTTAGGTGTGTTAACCAAGTAGGAAATAGGAGCCCAGGTCAGTGCTGTGGTGGTTTCGTCCTGTGACAACTGAGCAGCGTCCTCATCGCGTAGACCGTTAGGGGCTCGAATATCCAAAGCTGACACCCACACGGGCACCACAGAGACAAGCTCAACGTACGTCACTGAGTTCCCCCGTATCTCACAGGTCTAGAGTAAGCCATTTCCACAGGGAGATCCCGGTGCATCACATCCATGGGCCAGATCTTCAGCAAGGCCTTGGCTTGTGTGACTCGGATCTTTTTATCACTTAGGAAAACAGGTCAGGGGCCGGCCGAGTGGCACGGTGGTTAAGCGCTGGCCTGGGAAGCCAGCAGCCCCGGTTCAGGTCCCACATATGAGGGCCAGTGACACTGCCCTCAAAAAGAAAAACAAAAAAGAGCAACAGGTCAGGTATTCCTTTCTACCCTGACCTGGCCTTGAGGCCTACCGCCACGGGGTGCTGTTAACCTTGTCCCTTAGGGCTGTCATTGTGAGTTCCCAGAGGTTCTGAAATGGATTTCCAGTGGCATGTGCTGTATTCCTTCGAATCTCCAAGGCTGCCAATTACAAGGTGCACGACTATTGTGCACACAGATATAAGGAAAATGTGAGCAAACAAATTGGTTGTGGCAGTGACAGTTTTGTCCTTGTTGCCACCTAGCCGGCAGTGAGTGAGACTCAGGTTGACTGTGAGACACCCTGATCTCAGACATGTTAAGGGTGGGGGTGGGGGTGGCGGTGGCAATGTGCGTCTTAGAATCAATTAAACAGCAATTGCCTTAAACATTGTGAAATTTTCAAATTTACTTTTAAGTATCATTTTATGGATGATTTATCCATCGACCCGCCACACCTACACCCTGAGAGATTTAAATTTTTATGAAGGACACTAGGACTTTCTGAAGACCAGGCCCATGCCTGAGACTCGTGCACTCCCAGGGGCTGACGTTACAGCCCCGAGGGCCAGTGACACGTCACTTTCTCAGAGTGACACGTACACAGGCTTTTCGGGGGTGACATCCACCACTTCGCGTCTTGTTGTGTCACTTGAAATGCAAAAGTGAAATGTGCACACGCGTCCACATTGTTTGGGGGCTACTGCTTTCCTTCCTGGTCTTTACAGGAGATAACCTGTGTAAAAGGCTCAGGTGCAGGTAAGAATGAAGCCTAACGGCTGTTTAATCTAAAGTTCTGTGGCCTCAGGTTTTCAAACGATATTTCAGTGTTTTTTTTTGACATTATTACCTCCACGTGTGTTATTGTTGTTGTTAACTATAATCAATCTAGTCGAGTTAGGAAAACGTTCAGCGGGAAAAAAAGGCTTGACTGGTCCAAACTGGTGTGCTGGTCCATGGATGGGCAGATCAGCGGCCAGGTATCGGGCCCGTTCTCTGGGCTCGGCACCGTTTGAGCTCATTTCCCTGCCTTTTCTGTCTCACGTAGTCCTGGCTGCCCTGTGAGGCATGCACGGTCCTAGTGCCTTTCCAGAGCTGAGACAGGCCTGACGAGGTGCAGCACTTGCCTGTAGAATAAGTGATAGAACTGGGATCCGAGCTCGGGTCTGACAGACTGCGGAGCTCCTAACCACTAGGAGCATTACCTGCAGTTACAGTGGCTTTGGTCCCCAAAGATGCTGCTGAACAAGCCTGGGGTGCCCGCATTGAATCAAGTCAGTCCCTCTTCCTGCGGTGTGAGCGTCGGCCACCAGGTGGTGCTGTGGAGGAAGAAACAGTAGATTCTGGCCGTCAACTTGAATCCTCAGTCAGAAACTGGGTAAATCAGTTGTTAATGTGTGACATGTTTAGAAAGTTAGACCAATTTGTCTGCTCTGCTAAGACTATAATTTCAAGGTCATGAAGTGTAGGTTTGGAGTAGAGCACACGTAAGAGATCTAAAAGGGAATCATTCTTGATATTGAGGGCGTTTGGGTATCAAAAAGGGGTATTTTCATTGCTTTTAAACTCATCCTGTCAAAAGGTGTAATTTTAGATGTACAAGGATTATTAGCGAATAGTTCAGGTAGAGTGTTTCTTTACAACAGGCCAGAAACATATCATTAAGTGTTTCCAAGGTTTTTAAAGAGGAATGAATTAGTGTGTGAGCCCAATTATCACAGAACCTGTCATTAAAATGGATGAGTACGAAAACCAGGGTCCTAAATTAATAAACGTTCTTAATAATTTAACACATTGAAATTGAAAAATTGTCTAAGCCATTGGTTCTTTGAGCAATATATAATTCTGCTCATGTGCTGGGTAAGTATCGCATTGGCACTCAGATGCCACTAAATTAATTAAATTGAGTCAGAGCGTAAATGATTCACTGAGTGCTGATTCGGTCATGTCGTGGGTATTGTTTCCTGGGCTTCACAGGATTCTGATTTCCTGAGTACGTTTAGCTCATGTAGTGTCATTTGCTATTATTATTCATTTCATTTATTTGCTGTTTTGTTGTTTTTTTCCCTTCTCTTGGGTTATCCCGGGGACAACAATTTAGCAACTCCACACAAAAAGAGCCCCTTTTTGAGAAGCAAAAGCAAAGACAAAGAGAAGTCTCCCACAGCAGCCCACCCGGCCCTCTCTAAGCGCCTGCGATTCTGGTCCTCTTCCGACCTCCCACCCTCTCCTAACGAGCCTCTCCCCTTTTCGGAAATCGGAGATTTCTAATCCTTTTCCTTTATCAGTGTCTTCGTCACGCACCCTCCTTCATGTCTGAAATTGCAAACACAACCGAAAAAACAGTACCTAAAGGCCAGATGACACATAGCAACCCCTCCTCCTAGCCTTAATTCCAACCAAGCTTAAAGTAGCCAGCGTGGATTCTGATTTCAAAAGAGAAGAGTGGTCACACGCCCCGGAGCGCACGCCAGCACAGCACAGTTTTAGGGGAGCCTCGGATCCCCGTGCACACAGGTCCTTGGGCAGGATGTCCATGCTGAGTAAGTCCCGTGGCCGTGTGCTGCCCCCCGTCTCGTGCCGCTGGCTTCTGTTGTGCCCATGTGTAAAGCAGAACTGGTCAGTTGTCGCTATGCTTCCTAAAGCAGCCTCTGTCAAGTGCGATTTTGTTTTAGACTTATTTTTAAGCAGCTCAATGTAAAACGGCTGCCCTTGTCTTCTCTTGGCTTGTCAGAGCACTGAATGGCTGGCTTTTGCGGATAAGGCCCCGTTTTTAGATGTGCTCTGTGTTATGAAGGATTTATCGCTCCATTCAAGCATTTTGAATAATTGGATCAATGTTGCCGAGCCAGAGTTCAGCCCCGAGTGAAGTTTTCTGACTGCTGTGGCTCCCTGACATCTTGGATGCTGATGTTACCACAGCAGGAGACAGGACATCAGCACATAAATCACGCCCACCGCAGGGGAGGCTGGTCCACCCGAGGCCTTTAGCTACTGCCGCATTTCTTGTCTTCAGCCATGCTTGTACCATCTTCATGATTTTCGCCATGTCTTTACATCGTCTGTGTGCTTGCTTACGTAGTTCCCCTTGAATTGACTCACCTTTCCCACTTAAATTTATTGATTGATTCATTGATTTTTTTGAGGACAGTGTCACTGGCCCTCATATGTGGGACCCAAACGGGCCGCTGGCGTCCCACACCACCTCTTAACGACTGCGCCACTCGGCTGGCCCTAAATTTATTTTTGAAAGATTATTATCAGGACTGGAAATGGAAAAGCCAGTCTCACCATAAAAACAAGGTCACCATAAAAATGAATACGTAACTATGAAAATGTGGAAGTCGGTTGATGTGGCCCCTGCTTCGTCTCAGGCACCCACTCTGGGACCCCTGGGCTGCCGCAGGCCTGGCCCTCTGGGCTCCGTCTTCCCAGCATCCTATTGGAATCCCGCCGTCTCCCTGCCATTGCTGCTGCATGCTGCTTGCCATGCCCCCGCTCTGCTCCTCATTTTAACTTCACCTAGTGGATGCCTGTCCCGATTCATTCCACCAGACTTGAATCTTGCTTCTCATCAAGGTTATCTTTCAAAATCCAAAATTGCCCTTGATTTCAAGTAGTAAAATTTGGGTGCTTAAAACATCAAGACTGCCAACAGGCAGCAGGATGGCTCAGCTCAGCTCAAAAAAAAAAAAGAAAACATCAGGGCCAGTCCAGAGTCTGGCTGAGGGGCCGGAATCGATAGTGGGTGTGGCCCTGAGTCCAGGGCCCTTAGGGTGCCTGGAGCGGGACGCGTGAAATGCTAGGAGGAACTCAACTGCATTAGTTGTTAATTTGCATTTGGGGAGCCCGTTTCCTCCCGCTTCCTGCTGCTGGGTACTTGGAGGGGTTTTTTTGTTGTTTTTCCCCCCCCACTGTTTTTGTTGTAGGATTTTATTTAACTTGGACAAAAGTGTATGTTCACAGTAGAAAATTCAGAGATTGCAGAAAAGCACAAGATACAAGGTAAAACTCATTCTTGCAGTCAATCTCACCATGCAGAGAGTAAGACTCCTTAAACCAATTATTGTCAGGGTGGCAGTAAACCTCTTTCTCAAATCAGAAGTGAGGCCGCTTGGCGAGACGCGCATCCTGCAGCTTGCGGGCCTGGGCTGTAGGCCTGGAGCGATGCTGAGCAGACACCTGGTCAGGGTCTTTTTTAATCAGGGATCTGCGTGACCTGGTTGCATAGCAGGTGTGCCCGATAGTTAAAATGTTGGACTTTTACCAACTTTTTGGTTAGCCTCTTGAGTTCTTCCTTTGTCTCCTCCAGCTGCTCAGGGCGCAGTGTGGTCCATCATTAGAGGCAGGGCCAGCCTCCCAGGGCCCCCAGTGTAGACTGCAGCCCAGCTCTCTCCCTGTGGCCCGTGTGCTCCTGCTTCTGGCCTCAGTGTGGTAGCCTCGCCTTGGCACAGGATTTTGCAGCCCCATCTCTCAATGTCCTTCTCTGCCCCAGGCCCTGGGGACCTGAAACCACGGCGAGGGTCCCCTCACGGAGGCGGCCTTGACTACGCGGATGCCTCCGCTGACCCTGCCGTGAAGCTCTGGCCCTCAGAGCTGGGCTCCCGGACATGTTCGTCCTCAGCCATCACTACAGCCCCTTCCAGCTCCACCCCCATCTCCCGGCACCCAGGCCGCACCAAAGGTGAGTCACCGGTCCCTCCAGAACTAAGAGGTTTGAGCATCCGGGGCCCCAGGTCCTCCTTAAAGATCCCGGGCTCTCAGAGGCGGGAGGGTGGTTGAGAGGTGGTAAGCAGCGTGGTTACGCTGTGGGCAGGCTCTGGCGTCACACAGACACGTTCAGACCTCAGCACTGCCTACAGCTGTGCGACTTTAGGCAGATGAAATCACCAGCTGGAGCCCCAGTCCTAAGCCACTAATGGGAAAGCCCCAGCACCCCCTCCCACCACCGCCATGCAGGAATTTGGGGTCTCTGAACTGGAGGTTGGTTGACAGTGTGGAGAGCAGGTGTCCTAAACAGAAAACAAGGGCATTTGGGGAAGGATACGCAGACCGAGCGTCCCCCAGAACGCCTGTGGCTGCGCGCGTTCACGCCTTTAGACATGAGATTAAAACATTCTTCAAATCACCTGATTAGCGGGACCCAGGGTCTGCCGTCAGAAAGAAACTAGCAGGCTTGGGGCAGAGGAGGCCATCTTAGTCCTTGTCAGGGGAGGGCTGGTGGCCCATGGACCCCGGGAACCGGCGTCCTCCCTCAGGAGGTAGGCTCCTTCCTTTACCCTCACCCAGCCCCCTGCAGAGAATGAGCCCCTGGAAGAGAATTGCTTCCATGGCGCTCTGCTCTTGGGGCAGCTGGCCTTCGAGGCTGGAAGGGCTCCCAGGGGACTAAGTATTTGGCTCCTTTTCTGCATCATCCTTGGGCCAGTACACTTTCGTTTGGAGTCCCAGTCATTGCACAGACGGAAGGAAGTGTGATTTCAAGTTAAATAGGAGTCGGGAGCACGAGGCTGGCCCAACGGGAGAAATGGGAGGGTCAGTACAGGCGGGTCCTAAGGGTACAGCCCACAGTCTGCTCTGTCACCCTCAGAGCTGGACCCTGCCACAACTCAGGTGCCGGGAACGAGTCAGAGGTGGCCGTCTGGCGAGGGCCTGGGTTTCCCCGTGCGTGTGCCAGGAGCCACGACTCACCAGCCTTGTTTTCACCGTAGGCTATAATTCAGACGACAGCCTCTGTGAGCCGTCCCTGGAGCTCGAGTTCACCAACCCCAGGCAGTACGGTGAGTGGTCAGTTCGTTGTGCCCTTCAGCCTGGGCTCTCACACTCGTCTTCATAAGCAGTGCTTTTCATTCAAGCTAAGTCCTGTGTGAAGTTCAACACACAAAATAGGCAAAAGTGGAATTGTTATGTTGAAGTGGAAATGGGGGTGGTTCACAGTTCCCCACAACTCCTTCCTGGCCTCCCCAAAGGCCTGAGCAAGCAGCTTCTGCTTACATACCTCCAGTGATGGGGAAGTCACTACCTATCAAGCATCCTGCCTCTGGAGGCTCTGACTGTCCTTTAAAGGAAGTTCTGCTGAGCAACGCAGGGGTCTGGATTGCAGGACGGTCTCGGTGTCCTCACTTGGATTTTGGTTGCCCAGAGGAGCTCCTAGTTGTATTTCATCTTAGAAATTATTATAAAATTATAGAAGCTCTTGCCCTCTGGTTTAGGCATATCGTAAATTTCTGCAGAAGGGAAACAGTGAATTACACCAGACCTTTCAAAAAGTAAAAGCTGCTTTGGGTTTTTATAATTGCTGGAAAACAATTCTAAAAGAGTGGAAGCTAATTCTTAAAAAAAAAAAACCTCAGTGAATTTATTATATTGAATTCAGCTTACTTCTGAAGTGATCAGCAGTAAGCGGAGGTAGGCGCTAGCATCATCTCTTACCCTGTCCATTGTCTAAAAAAAGCTTTTGTGATGCTGACACCCATTCACACAAACGCAGACATTTACAATTTATATGAGTAAAGACAGGCGCTGTGGTGAAACAGTTTGACCCAGGGAGCCCTTATATCTCTCCCTGAGTGGAGGATAACAGGACAGGAAGAATCTGCTGCGGTTCTTGAAAAATCTCACTGAGTAGCCAGGTTTATTGCTTAATCAGCTGACGAAAAGGATTTTCTTCCTAAGTGTTTTGATTCCTCGGGCTTCTCTTACCAGGAAAAAGGAGGCGAAGGGATTTGCAGGCATTCCTCGAATAAACCAAGGCGTTTTTCAGAGCCCATTGGTTTATATTATAGTTGCCTTTTGGTGAGACTTCCTTTTTAGAGAGACATGCATTTTTTAATTTCAGCTTTTTCCTTCTCAAAGAGGGGACTTATTCTGCTTCTGTGCTATTCACGAAAACCAAGTATTTTTTGGCTCTCCCCCAAACCCCCATTTTTTTCAGATGCCTGCTATTTCCAGGGTACCCCAGCACTTGGGAACTAGATGCCCTGGAGACCCAGTAAATCCAGAACGAGCTTTGCTTGGCGGGGTGGGAGGCAAGGCATCTCCTGGCACTTCTCTGGCTCTCGGTGCCGTTCAGCTCAGCACCAGCTGTGTGCAGGGGTGAGGGAAACAAAGTCCCCATCCCCTAGCTGGTTTTCCTGCAGCAGGACAAACACTGATACGGGACAGGCTGGTGAGGGCTGTGACACTGATTGTGCTGGAGGAGGGGTGGCCTGCAGGCCTGGAAGGGACAGCTGCCCCTGCAGGGGTGGCACCCTCTGATCTGAGGGCTGCCACAGACAGGCTCAGAAGGCACACACCTGCCAGGTCACTGTAAAGGCTGGTTTTCCCCTTTGGGGCAGTTGTAAATTTGAGACAGAGAAAACAAAGGAGCTGAAGGGCTCAAAGGACCAGGGAAAATGAGCACTTTCTTTCCTCTGCGGTGTGGGGTGGGGTGGGTCCCAGCTCCCACTTTCATGGGCCTGCAAAGTGAGGCTACCCAGCGCATGGGCACACACTCCGTGGGACACACGTACCCCTGCATACGCCATTTTCTGGCTCCCACCCTCCCCAGGTTACACTGTCATTGTCGAGACGGGGTTTCCACATGTGTTCCAGAAAGCTCCATGCAGGAATAGGGGTGGGCTCCCTCCCCCACAACCCTTGGCTTCCCCAGAGCAGCCTTCTTTGGTCTGCTCTCTATACTGGAGTTCTACATGGGATTTCCTTTGTTAACAAAATTGTTTGAAGCCACAGCGCTAGACCTATGAAAATAGATAATACAAGTTGTCATTCTGGGCAGCCTACTGTGCGTTCCGCGTAGCACTCAGTGGGTGAAGCTGGACCCATCCTGGGAGAATCTAGAAAATCCCAAAGTCCGTCCTCTAAGGCCGGTCACCTTAACTTGGTCACAGAGTTACTTTGGTACAGATTACATGGTTTAGTCTGGGGTATACCTGGTCATCAGCCGCTAAGGTTAAATGTCATTGCAGTGTCCCGGCCAGGTAGCTTGGAGAGCAGTAGAAATGCGTCCAGCGACAGCTCACCTCTTAACCTGAAAGGTAAGTCAACATTTCCTTCTGTGCACTTTTCCCTGGATTTGGATCTTTGGCTCTGGCCTCATATTATTTTTATAATTTAAAAAATACATTTAACAAGATTCTTAAATGTATTATACATGTACATTCAGAGGCTGCATCATGCCGTGTCAAGCTCAGGCCTGGGAATTTTCATAGATGGAGGTTCAAATCCCTTTACCCCACCGACTAGCTCTGGGCCCGAGTTACTTCATCTTTAGAATGGGGGTAGCACGAGCAGTTCTGTTCCCTTGTGATCAGAGGACATAGTGGATGACTCTTGGTTCCTTTAACATTTTTAAAGTTTGTTTTATGGTGCAGAGTGCGATCTGTCTTCACAAAGGTTTCCCGCTCATTTGAAAAGAATGTGTGTGCTGTCCCACAAGAACCAACAAATGGGGTGCCTTCCAGCTATTAATTTAAACTTGAGCAGAAGCTTTCTGCTTTTATCTTGAGCTGTTTTGTTTTTAAAATGCCAATTCCACAATGCCCTGGACATCCGAAACGCCAGCCTGGGCGAAGTGCTCCGTGC
This sequence comes from Aselliscus stoliczkanus, assembly GCA_033961575.1. Lineage (NCBI taxonomy): Eukaryota > Metazoa > Chordata > Mammalia > Chiroptera > Hipposideridae > Aselliscus > Aselliscus stoliczkanus. Next base: position 150,691,272 of record CM066732.1, on the reverse strand, counting down.
GTTTTTGTGGGGGGCTTTCCCTGTGTCTCCCCTGAGCTAGAGGCAGCAAGCACAGGACCTCGGGGAGGCAGGTGAGTCGCCGGGGGAGACTGACGTGTGTTCCCGTGTCACCTCGCCCTGACACCCAGGTTCCTCCGACCAGCTCCACGGCAGATCTGAGAGCTTCAGCAGCGAAGACCTGATCCCCAGCAGGGACACAGCTCCTGCGCCCTGGGACACCAGCACCCCAGGACGCACCGCCCTCGGCCGCCATGAGTACCCCCCACCCCGGAATGGGCCTCTACCCCAGGAGGGTATCCAGAAGAGGGGCGCAGCCCAGCCCCATGCCGGGGCGCGGCCCTGCTCCTCCCCGAGCAGCGAGATGGTCACCCTGGAGGAGTTTCTGGAAGAGAGCAACCGGGGCTCCCCCAACCCTGTGAGTGGCCCAGGGGCTTCCTCCTCTCTCACTGTCTCCTCGGGTGGAGTGGGACTGTAGGCACAGACCTTGGCAGCAGAGTCACAGAAAGGGATGGGGGTAGGGGCGGGCAGCCTGGGTGCAGAGCTGGCTCGGATCAGGGAGTGTAGTAAGTACTAGCCGGCCGATCACCGAGCCCTGGCAGCCAGCCCAGACCTCGGAGGCTGTTCCCTCCGTCTGTGAAATGAGTGGGCAGAAATGTTTTGCCAGCGTGGAGGGTAAGGATGGCGTGTGCCCACCACCTGGAGCTTCTAACGGGTTGTGGCCGGCACCACTTGCAGGGTTAGGATCACACAGGAGATTTTGTGGCAGAGCTTGAACACCTTCTTCCCGAGTCTTCACCAGCAGAATTTTGGTGTAAAGGGCCAGATAATAAGTATTTTAGGCCATACAGCATACAGTCTCTGTTGCAACTACTCAACTCTGCCGATTGGGCAGGAAGCAGACATAGACCATTTATCCCTGAGCCGGGGTGGAAGGGCTCCAGCAACACTTGACTTGTGGACGTTGACATTTGAATTTTATAGAGCTTTCACATCTAACAAAAAACTGTTCTTTAAAAAAAATTTTTTTTTCAATCATTTAAAAATTTAAAAACTATTCGTATCCCACAGGCCATATGAACACATGTGGCAAAGCTGGACTTGGTGCACAGCTCTATTTACGGAACTCTGTTCTGCAGCTCTGACCCCCTGAATGTCACCTGTGTTAGGAAACCCTCCGTTGTCCCCGTCCCAGTGTCCGGTTGAGCTTTTCTGAAGCTGCACGTACACCTTTTACATACTGTGTCTGAATTCAGCCACACGAGCTGTTGGGCTACTGAACAAATGAAACACACTGTCTTAAAATTGAGCCCTTGCAAGAATTTTTTTTTTTTTGAGGGCAGCGTCACTGGCCCTCATATGTGGGACCTGAACTGGGGCCGCTGGCGTCCCAAGCCAGCGCTTAACTACCGCTCCACTTGGCCAGCCCGCAAGAATTCATAATGTTTTGGGAATTCTATCTCGTTTCCCGTGAATGTACACAGTAGAACTTTCTCCAGCCACATGGTACACTGTGACCTGCGTTATTAATAAAGCCCTGTGACACAGAGGGTACAGAACATTTGTTCAGTAGGTATTTATTGAGCATCTACTATGTGTTAGGCAGTATGTATGGCGCCTGCGTGCTCTCAGAAAACAAAGCGAACCAGGTAATCAGCAGGTTTTTATCACATGCTTTGCTAGGTGCCTGGTCTTGTGTGTAGTTGGACCTAAAAGGAAATACAAAGCATGGCCTTCACCCTCCTTTCATCCCTGGTCCTGTCTAGAGAACATTTACGTGGGCGGGAGCTGGAGAAGGTCAGGGGCCCTGCCCTCAAGAAGCTTATGGTCTGATGTAGTGATTCTCAAACTCCAGGGTGCGTCAGGGCTGGGAAGCAGGGATCTGATGGAATCCATGAGGGCCGTGCAGAAATCGGAGGGCCTGCACTCGCACTCCTCCCCTTCTCAGTCCTTTCTGACCTTGTGCCTGGCGAGTGAACTCCCTTCCCCTTTGCAGATCTCAAGGCAGGGCCTCTCCCCACTTAGCTTTAGACCTGTCCTCAGAGTCACCATTTCTTATGCTCCATATTATTACCTGTCCCTTTTCAGCCTGAACAAGACCAAAAGAATCTCGCTGCAGCAGTTTCTTTTGGGAGCTAATGCTGGGCCCCTGAGAGCCACCCCACCTCCCTCCATCTTCCCAAGGTGTTCACCCCACTAACCTGACACCCCCCTCTCCCCTGAGTAGGCCTGGAGAAGTCACAGTGGTGCCCCCATCCATGCCACCACTTCCTGAGTGTTGATGTTGCCGGGGACGTGTGAGTGTAACAAGATGGGGCCCCTGGGTGACCAGAGAGGGTGGTCTCATGAACGTGGCTGTCAGACGTAAGCACACAGAGGGGAGTCAGGTGGTGCGGAAAGCAGCTCCCCAATCAGCCAGCCACGGGCTTGACTCCCTGACTGCCGCTCTTTAGATGTGGGACCCCCTGAACCTGTATGACCTCAACTTCCTTACCTATTAAAGGTTGTTTGAATACAGCCATAAACAGCCTTGCAAGGTTGCTTTGAGAATTAAATGAGTTTGGGGTTTTTTTTGTCTTGTTTTTGTTTTGTAATTACACCTGTGGTTTCTAGGCACACGGGAAGTGGTTGATAAATGGTACCATTCAATATTAATGACCACAGGCCTGACTGCACGAGCACCCAGGAGCTGCAGCTTCTAACTTGCATGTAAAACAGCAGGTTGCGTCTGTCACGTTAAGTGGGCAGGAGTTGTTGGTAGGAGCAGATGGCTCCTGAGCTGCTGTCCTGCCGGCTGACGCTCCCTGACTCAGGTCACAGTGAGCCAGGGTCAGACGCCATCAGCTTGTGAACCCTGACTCTCCACATGAACTCACTTCCTTTCCTCTCGTGGTGTCCATCTGCCTCACTCGCCCCCCCCCGCCCCCCATTGCACCACTCTCTTCCTTTTCTCAGCTCAAGAGAAAGATCTGGGTGGCAGTGAGGGTCTTGAGCATGGTTGGTTCTGGCATTAGGAGCTGGTCTTGTTTCTCTTCCTTGTGACCTAAGATGAAGCCCTTGCGATGTGTCTGAGCATGGTGGCCTGAGAAGGAAAGGAGGCCCAGTCCAGCCCGTCAGTTTTTTGCCTCCTACTGTGCTTGGTGGAACAGTGAGGAAGATGTTGAAACAGTTGGCTGTGGTCAGGCTTCCATAAAGTGGATAAGCTTTGTGGGAAGCCATTTCCCCTCTCTGGGTCTGTTTTCGGGCTTATAAAGTTAGGGGGCTGCCTGAGAGATATCTGGTCTCCCCCGATGGTCTGTGTATTGCTTCCCCCACCATCACAACCCAGGGCAGTGTGTGTGGTCGGGGCAATGTCAGGCCTGGAGAGGTGGCCCAGGAGCGGGAAACTTCAGTCCTGACCAAGGGCACTGCCCAGGGGACATCCTGGCTGGTGGGCGGGCTCGCCAAGGGTCCCCCGGGCTCACTCCTGCCTCAGCAACTCCTCTCTCTATAGGACACTCCCAGTTGCCGGGATGACCTGCTAAGTGACTACTTCAGAAAGGCCAATGATCTCCCTGCCATCGGAGGCCAGCTGGGACCACCTGCCCGGAAAGAAGGGGCCAAGATGCCCACCAACTTTGTCGCGCCCACCATCAAGATGGCTGTCAACACCTCCGAGGGGAAGCTGCTGAAGCCTGGGCAGTATGTGAAGCCAAACTTCAGACCTGCTGAGGCTGAGACCTCGCCTAGCGCCCCACTGAGGCAGGCCCAGCCGCCCCAGACCCTGTCTCTGGGCAGACCCCGGCAGGCCACTATGCCCCCGACCTCCCACACGCCTGCCAGCCGGAGCACATCCCTCAGCCGGGCCTACAGCCTGGCCTCAGCTGACCTTCTTCGGGCCACTGGGCCGGAGGTCTGCAAACAGGAGTCCCCTCAGAAGCCAGGGGCTACTGACACCTCCGGGAGCAGAGAAACAGGCAGCCACGCCCTGCAAAGCCACACCGCCCCGAGTTCCCACAGCCTGGCCCGGGAGCGGACCCCACTTATGGGGAAAGCCGGTGGCTCCTGTCAGGGCATGGCCCCCCGAAACAGGCCCCTGGACATGAGGCGCTTCTCGCTGGCGCCCCCAAAGGAGGAGAGGCTAGCTCCTCTGCAGCAGTCCACCACGGCCCCAGCCATTGCCACTGGAGGTGGCGGTGGCAGCAACTCGCAGCTCCAGCACTTGTCACCTGCTACAACCCCAGCTGCCAGGACTAAGTCACAAACTCCCCAACACTCGGGGGAGGTGGCCACTGTCACCCCTGTCCGGGCAGGGCTCAGCTTCTCAGAGGGTGACGGGCTCCCAGGACAGGGCCACAGTGAGGGGCTCCCTGCCAAGAGCCCGGGCAGGTCTCCCGACTTGCCTCCCCACATCACCCGGGCCCCTGACGACTTCAGTCGTGGGAACAACTCAAAGAGCACGCCCGCGTCCCCAGAGCCGGGCGGGGACCAGCAGACGGTGTGGTACGAGTATGGCTGCGTGTGACTCATCCCCTGGACCAGTGACCCCTGAACCTTAAAACTACTGATGCGCCTTCTGATGACAATGGCCTTGTTTCCTGTCTGCCGGTGGTGCCGGGAAAGGGCTTTAGAATAAGGAGAGGGGCTCCCCTGCATTTCTTCTGTTTGTTTCGTTAATGAAAACACTGTGCCAAGCCCTAGAGGATTACATGCCCAGGTGTGTGACACGTCTTTGTACCTATGGCCTCCAGCTACTGGTATCTTTTGAACAAATCCACTTTGGCATGGGGATGCTCAATGCAGAGACAGAACTGACTTGCCCCAAAGCACACACTAGTTGAGCATGCCCCTTAGAACACTTGTTTGCAACTTGTTGACCTCCACTAAAGTATGCATGTGTGTGTGTGCACGCATGTACACACACCCACACACACACGCATGCTCACAGGGCTGAGCCCTAGTGGGTCTGGAAACGCTAGTCCCTCTCCCAGAAGCCATTTGACCTGGGTAAGCCCAGACTGGCCAAACTACAAAAACCTTGAGGCCCTGGGTAGACCCGAGTCCGGCTTACTGTTCAGAGCTAGGAGTGTCGCCCTGCCATTCCTGGGGTCCCATGTACTTCCCTTTACCCCAGGACCAAGGTGGCCTTCTAGGCAAGTGACAGGTGGCCTCATGCATTTGCCTGCCCTGCCTTTCCTGGCTCCCTTTTCTACAAACACTGGATCTGCTGGGCTTGGGAGGTGGGGCCGAGAGAAGCCCAGTTCCCTTCCCCCCCCCCGCCCCCAGCAAGTGTACATAGTGTACAGAGGGTAGCGTGTGCGAGAGTGAGGTGCACGCCTGATTTAGGTGGCTGCAGCGCCTCAGTTTCCCCCATCTCAGGTGAGATGCTGATTTGTTATTTCTGAATAATTTCTTATGGTAGAAACCAAATTTCTTTTAATATATTACGTATATGTGTACACACTCATGTGAAATACGTGTACCCCGAGGGAGGGATCTATTTATGTTCCATTGGGAGTCATTTTCCATCAGGAGTCTTACCTGCTGCTTTGTGTATTTGGTCAGATTCCTGACACGGTTTATTTCCTATTTAGTAAAGGTGCTCTTCCTGGGATGTGCTAAACCTGGTGATTTGGGGTTTTTGGTTTTGTTTTGTTTTTTTTTAAGGTTTTTTTCCTTTTGATTTAACACACTGAGAGAGACATGGGAATGTTAACCACAGTCAGTTTTAGGAGGGCTTTGGGTTGTGTATTAAATAGCCATTCATTCTGGAACACAAGGAAGACATTGTAATAAAATGAATGGGACAGAATCGCTTCCTGGTTTTCCTCACCGCCCAGCACTGACAGCACTGACTCGGCACTGTGGGGGTCTCTCTGGGCTCCCTGCTTCAGCACCCCGGTCTTCCCAGGCCACATCTCCCTTTATCAGGAGGTCAGAGGGTATGAAAGCAAGGTTTCCCTGTTTACAACAGCTTTTTTCAAAACTTGGATTTGTTTTAAGTTAGTAGAAGCTGAATCCCATTTTGATATGGGGTTTATATCATGACAGGAGCTCAGCTTAAAGTAGCCCTTTGGATATTCCCAAGGCTACTCAGCCAGGAAGGTCCAGATTTGGAGTTTAGATCTCAGGGGCCTCAGATGAGATGCTTAAAGATGGAGGGAGGGAGGGACCCACACATGACAAAAGCTTTCTTGTGGTTTTCTGTCCAGCTGCTTGCCTCTACGTCTCCTGCCTTCCTCACCAAACTTCTTTTTTAAAAGTGCCTCCTCCCTACTCTTTTCCAACGTTTTGCAGTCTGTGTGTCTAACCACTCAGTAGGAGCTGCCATCTGCAATTCTTTGACCACGCTGAGCAGTGGCCACCTTGCAGGCTACGTCCCGTATGGCCTTTGCAGGACTTGACATCTGGCCAGTCACTCCTTGAAGCTCTCGGCCTGTCTCGTGATTCTCTCCCCTCTGCGACAGCTCCTCCGTGCTCAAACTTGCCAGAACCTCATTCTTTCACTCATGCTTTCCACAAATATTCATTGAAAGCTTCCTGTGAGCTAAGCCCTAAGCTCCACCTTTGAGACGTCTCCCTCCACGCCACCCCTTCAGAGCTGACCCCACCCTGCTCCCCTAGCACTGACCACTCCTGAGCTTCAGACCTGAAAACTGCAGGCTTCCTCAGCTGCCCCTGCCTCCTCGGGGCTGTCCAGCTCATCAAGCCAGAAGCCTGTGGTATGGGTGTGACCCCTCCTATCTCCACAGCCCACGTTTCGTAGGTCACCTGGACCTGAGAATGAGTCTGGAATCTGCCCCTTGTCTTAGCCAGCTGTTCTCATCCTAGGACACACGACCCTGGGTCTTAGCAGCAGCCTGCCAACTAGCCTCCTGTCTCAGACAACTCGGCGCTCATGGTACCTCTTGGGCACTCACCCCAGGTGACCTGTTTCTGAACATTCCCTTCTCTCGGCCCCCACACAAGCCACACCCATCCCTTTGAGGTCTACGTTCTCTACACGTCTCACCCTGCGGTGCCCTCAGCCCTCCTCACTCCTTCCGCCCTGGACAAGCTCATACACATCCACAACTTTAATTACAACCTTCCAGAAGGTTCCATACATATCTCCAGGCCCAACCTCTCCTTGGAACCTCCGGACCTGTTTCCAGCTGCATGTCCCAAAGACACCTCCAACTCAAAATGCTTAACACGTGGTTCACCGTCCTCTCCCCACCAAAGCCTCTTTGTGCCACTCATCTCGTCATATCTGTCCCCTTACATCCAGACGATGTTTAGCATCACCTTCTTCCCCGTGTCCCAGGCATCACTCCATCAGCTGATTCCAGCTCTGACACCTCCCTCACATACTCATACCCAGCTAACCACAGGCGATGGTCCCCCCTGGGTAGTACTGTGGGCTCCTGTCGCTGAGGGGCCTCCCAGATCTTGCCTCTCCTGAGCTCCAGGGCCCCATCCTCTATACTGGCCTGGATGTGTGACAGGGTACCTGGGAAATACCCAAGTGGCAGCTGGGTATTCATGGAGGGAGATTTGGGATCATGTGTGGGACAAGAGGGGCTCTAATTTTATACAGCGAGAAAATTAGAAAGCATCTAACCAACATGAAACATTGAGCCAGATGTTTATCAAGCAGCCAGGTGGAGGGGAGAGAAAATATATATTTATATATATATATCTCCAATTGATTCTCTTAGCTCTTATTGACTTTTGCCAAAGTTGTGTATTATAGCCAACTGATACTTGCAAATGGCAAATGAGTATAGTTCCAACATGAATGTTGGTTGATGATTTTCTGTCATGTTGATGAAAGTCAAACAAGCTGAAGATACGACAGTGTCACACTGCTCAGGTAGTTGTTTACTGAATGCCAAGTAAAGTTCCTCAATTTCTTCTGCTATCCATTTTGTAATTGCTACAGTCATTAAAAAAACAAAAACAGGAGGGCAGCTGGTTGGCTCAGTTGGTTAGAGCATGCTGCTGCTAACACCAAGGTTGCCTGTTCGATCCCAGCGTGGGCCACTGTGAGCTGCACCTTCCTTAAGGGAGTCAACTATGCCATTGTGGTATGAGGGCAGTGTGTAACCAATGACCCTGGCTGTTCCCCAATAAAATTTAAAAAACAAAACAAAAAACAATATACATACCATGCATGATATTCACCCAAGGCACATTTTTAAGTTTAATGTGCACTGTTAACATTATACAATATCACCTCCATACACATATAATACAATAGGTGTAAATAACCCCAAGAGCATAAGGAACAGTAAAATAATTACAAGTGGCAAGGTTTGAGTATTACCTTTCTTTTTAATATAAATTATTAAAGCGCAGGTTTACACAAGTTAATTTTTAATGATGGTTGTGTTTCACGCCTGGCTTGCAAAATTCCTGGAAATTCACCCGTCTGCTCTCACAAGCCACTCCAGCACTGAAGAGAAAGCATAGCCTTGAGATACGGGTTGAAAGGGAAGAGACAAAACAGTTGAGAAGTGGCCGGCGAAGGAGGAGGATGTGCAGAGCCGAGCGGCTGGGCCCTGGGAGCTTGCAGCGCCGCCGACGGTCCTGGTGGACAGGGATCTTCCCATACAGGGCGCACAGAGCTCGCGTGGGCTGGGTCTGGAGGCTGGAAACGGCCCAGGCTTCCCTCTCCTTCCATCCTCCCTCCCAGCGTGTCTCCAGGTGGGCAGAGTGGAAAGAGTGGGCCTGGGAAACCACCCCGCCCACCTGTGAAGTGAGGCCCGCTGCACCACGGAAGTCAGGCCGGAGGCTGGAGGTGGGGGAGTTCCTTGCAGGGCTCGGCAACGCCCTCCCCTTTCCAAGCTCTGGCTTTTTGGTCCAGCCCACTGAGGTTAAGTTCACCAGTCACACGCATGGCACATGCAGTCTGAGAGCTGGCAGAGACCAAAGCAGCCGCCACCTGCTCCCCATCTCCCCTACCCCCAGCCCCCAAATGCACAGAGGCGAGGAAACCTCTGCGCCCCTCCGCGTTCTCCGCGGGGGAGCAATGGCCCGTCTGACCCCTTCGGGAAGCTGCACCCTCGCCAGGCCTCTGGGGCGGCCGCTCCGGGCCGGGCTGGAGTGAGCCAGGAGCTCCTGTCCCTCCGCCGCCTCCAGGTGGCGGCAAGGCCAGCGGGAGCCACCCCGCACCGCGCCTCCGCCGGGCCCGCGCCGCCGCCGCCGCCGCGCGTCCCTGCCCTCCCGGCCGGCCCAGCCAGGCGGCTCCGAGCCGCGGCCCGGCTCCCTAAGCCCCGGACCTCAGAGAGGTGAGTGCGCCGGGCGAGTCGCGTTGGGGCCGGAGCAGTGGCTGCCAGCCGGACCTTCAGCAAGGCCGGCGCCCCCACATCTCCTGGAGTGGAAAATTCAAAATCCGTTCTCCGAGATACAGGCCTTTGGGGGGAGTGGACGAGAAGGACTGGGAGGTAGGTCCCTGTCATTCCAGGGTCCGAATTGATAGTGCTCTTGGGGTCCAGGGACCTGCCACCACGTGGGTGGCAGTTGGGGGCGCAGCAGGCCAGAGAGGGCTGCCCTGCTCAGGGTCCCTGGGGTGGGGACAGATCTCAAAAGTCCAACACTGTCCGGGTCCCTGGACGACATGCCCTGACCTGCGTGACTGCAGCTAAGGCCCAGAAAGGAGCTTTTGGGGGAGGAGTCCAAGGACCAGCTCCAGGTGGGAGGCTCTCCTGGGCTCTGTGGCATACAGGCAGGCTTGGGGATGCCATCCTGCCCTGGGGGGCGAGGCTCTGTCCGACAAACTAATATATGCTGAATGCCTGTGGTGCCTGATACTTCTGCATTATCTCTTTTAACGGTCTCCTCTCGATCGATTCCCTTTTCTTTTCTTTTTTTTTTTTTTTAGAGGGCAGTGTCACTGGCCCTCATATGTGGGATCCGACCCAGGGCAGCTGGCTTCCCAAGCCAGTTCTTAACCACCGCGCCACTCGGCCGCCCCGATTCCCTTTTCTTTATTCAGCACGTGGGCCCTCTGCTGGGCTTTCAGCTCCCACCATCAACACTCCAAGGGCTCCTGTATCCACTGCAGCATACACACCGGTCTTGCTGGGATACCAGGTATTTCCAGGATACCTCTTACTCCCCTGGCAGGTGTCAGTTTAGAATCCTCCTCTCCCAGGAGGATTACCCTGACTGCACTCCTCCTGATGAGGTGCTTTTGGACTTTGGGCTCCCACAGTATGGCCCCTCCCTGCCCATCCTCCTCCAATCACAGCTGTTATCAGAGTATTGTAATTGCTGTGTTAATCCTAGTATTCCCTTCTGAATCAGCCATTCAAATTCCATTTTGTTATATACATGAGCTTTCTACTCTCTTAGGCTCCTTGGCTGGTCTAATAATTAAATCTACATGAGACAGATTAGCAAGAGAAAAATAGGCAAGTTTAATTACACATGGACACATGGGAACCCCAAATACATGAGAGTGCCAGAGTCCCCCCACATACATATGAGGCTCAGAGACAGAAAGGGAAATTGAGGTCTATGTGACATTCTGAGCTAAGGATGAAGTAAAGGGCCTCGGCGTTTCAGAGGGGGAAGGTCACTGCAGGATCATAGGGAGGGCAGATGTTCAGTAATTGATAGTTTGCCCTGCCCTATGGATAGGTCAAACAAAGTTGTTTCTGGTGATAACGCTTATGGGCAAAGCTCCTAATTCAAATTCTTCCAGAGAGTGAAGCGGGGACAGAAATTTCTCTTGAACCCACAGGGTCTCTGTTGCCTTTAGTTCAAAATAATCTGCATGTCAGAGGAGGGAGAGGGACAGGGATTCGTGTCCCACTGTGCAGCCTGCCACCGCTGAGATCCTCCCACTGTTGGTCATCTCTTGTCTCTGGCCAGCCAGCACTGCCCCTGATGCCCCTGGGTGGCCCTTCTGAGCACAATGCCGGGAGCGCCCCAGAGGGACCTCCCTATTGTCCAGATCCCTGACAAGGTAGCCTTGGCTCCAGCACCATCGCCTCCATGTCAGCTCCTGCCCCTGCCAGACGGCCCTCTTCCATACCCATTGAGCCACACAGCCCTGCAGACAAATGGCTGTCTCCTGGCTATGTCCACTGGCTTTCTCCTGCTTCTCTCCAGGTTTCTTTCCTTCCTGTCCAAGAAGGCACACTGAGCAGATTAGCGTGTCCCCTCTTTAACCAGATGTCCACCCAGGAATGGACCCCTGGACCTCTCTTCTTGGAGCAGTTCTCTTGGAGAATGTCATAGCCTCCCAGTGCTCGCCCTCTGACCCAATTCCCACTCTGCCCAGCTCCCCCCACCCCAGGATTGAGTGTGTATTGGGGTGGGGATTAGGATGGGAGAGTCCTAAAGGAGTGGCCGGCCCATCGCTGAGGGGCACTTAGTGCCTTTGTCCTCAGCTGGACCCAGTGATCGTCTCCAAGGCAAGAGGAAGAACCTCCATTCGCTTCTGGTTCTATTACACAGAAGTTCACTTTTTCGTAAAAGCAAACTGTGTTTCACTCCCAGAAGTGGAAAAATCAGTGCCCCATGCCACACAAGGAAGGTAATGAAACAAATAAAAACAAGGAAAGCCAAGCAGTGTTATTAAACTTTAATTAGCACCTGTCGCCTGCAGAACAGCCCGAGGATGGCTCTCTAGGTCACAAGGGAAGATTAGCAAGAATTAAAGTGATGCTCAAGGCCTACTAGCACCCAACTGAGATTTTCTCCTTAGTGTAGTCAAATGGATTAAGAAAGAATTGGACGGGGGAACAACAAAATATTGGGTTGTCGGAAAAGTCGTGACGTATTTTTTTCTGTGTTTTTTGTTGCAAAAATGTGTCATGACTTTTCTGACAACCCAATCAATATATGACAAAGCTTCTGTCAGTCGGCACCTGCTGATTGCATAGGACCACATCGAGCCCACAGCAATACAAAACAAACCTTCAGTTCATCCTGTATCAACTGAAGGGTCTCTCCCTCCAGGATGCCCATCCTGATGTGTCCCTTAACAACTGTATGTCTTCTGCTGTAATACTTGTCATGTTTTCTTGTAATGGCGTATTGGCTTCCACTCCACCAGAGTGGGCATTCCCTAAGAATAACCACGAGGTCTGTATCACTCATTTCACTACGCAGGTACCCCCACAGGGCCTGGGGCACAGGTGTTGGATGAATTATGAATGAGTGGTGAATTAATAACTGGGTGGACTCCTTGACTTTGAGCCCACTGGGCCCCTTCTAGCAATGCCCTTCCTTCCTCTTCCTCCTCCCTGCCCAAACCCCACATCCTCCATCCTTCAAAGAGCTGCTGAGGGTCCAGGTTCTCCGAGAGGCCTTTTTGCAACCAACAGAGCCCTCCCTGAGCTCTGCTGCCTTGAATATTCCATCCCCGGCAGTGCCTATGCCCAGGGGCCATTTCGGTTCCATGATTCAGTCTGTTCCTACAGCTCCACAGGGCAAGCAGGATGGGTGACACCCAGGTGCTCAGTAACCACTGCGGAGTGACTCAGCGTGGGCCCTCTTTCAAGGATGCAACTGCATTGGGTCTCAGCCACAAATGCAGTGGTTTAAAACAATACAAATGTATTATCTTACAATTCTGGAGGTCAGAAATGGGTCTGAAGATGTTGGCACAAGCTGAGTATTTTTATGGAGGCTCTAGGAGAGAATAATCCATTTCATTGCCTTTCTCAGCTTCTGGAGGCCACCTGCATGTCTTGGCTCATGGCCAGCGCCCATTCTGAAAGCCAGCAATGTCTGGTTGCATCTTTACCACCCTGCGTCACTCTGATACTGTCCCTCTTTTGCCTCCCGCTTTCAGCCTTGTGATGACGCGGGACCACCTAGATAACCCAGGATAACCCTCCCATTTCAATCAAGATCTTTAACTTAATCAGCAAAGTCCCTTTTGCTGTGGCAGGTGACATATTCACCGGTTCCAGGATGAGGACATGGACATCTGTGAGGGGACCGTTATTCTGGCTACCACAATAGCTATCCCTGGTAGTCAGAAGGCACGGGAGGTGTATTAATAACAGCTGGCGTTTATTGAGCACTTACTCTGGGCCAGGAACTGTTCTGAGCACATTCCACAGCAAGCACTCTATGGCGTAGATGCTGTGTTACCATCCTCCCTTTACAGGTGTGGTACTGAGAGGTGAAATAAGTTGGCAAGTAGTAGAGCTGGGATTTGAACTCAGGCAGTCTGGATTCCCAGCCTGTACTGCTTCTCTGGCACCATCATCACCCCCAAGACACCAGTTGACAGCGTGGGAGCAGGCCAGGCAAGGTCTAAAGGCCGACGCACAGGGAGAATTTTAACCAAGATTTCCAGGTGAGGCCTCTGTCTAGGTTACAAATTCTTTGCCAGTCTCTCCCATTTCAGCCCTTTCTCACCATCCTGCCAGCCGCACCCATTAGAGGCACCTAAGCTTATCCAGGGAAGCTGCAGGGAGCTCCCAGTGGCTCTCCTTAGGGACTTCCAGCAGGCCCGTCTGGAAGAGTTCCACTGAAATTCCAAGTGCCACTCAAATTCACTTCTGTCCTCCCCCAGCATCCATACACCAAAGTAACATGAGTCTTTTTTTAAGAGGCAAATCTTATTACAGCACATCAGAGAAAGTAAACCACATTTCCCTGGCTCACCACCACAAAAGCCTGCATACCTGAGCAAGAGGGGAACACACAAGCCCTCCACGGGCACTGGATAAAGAGGGCGTCCCCAACATTTGTTGAGCATTCACTTGAGTAGCTCTAAGAGTCTGATATTTACTAACTCGTTGAATACTCACAATAACCCTATAAGGTCCTAGTGATATCCTCATTTCACAGATAAGGAAACTGAAGCACAGGGAGGTTGTGTAACTTTCCGAGGTCACACAGCCAGTATAAAGAGTCAGGATTTGATCCATTCTCCATAAGCAGGGGGGCCAAGGCAGAGACTGGTCAAGGCTGGCTGAACAGCCCAGGCTGGTCCCACCCCCTACTTCAGTCAGCCAAGCCAGCCCCCTTTCCCGCCTTCCTGACATAACCTGCTCCCTTTGCACCTGCTAGGCTGGGTTCCTGGTTTTCCTATGTCAACCCACTTTCTTGAGAACACCTTTGTATTTCATTCTTATACCGATCTTAATTAACAAGCCCATTTTAAAGAAGAAACGGAGGCTCAGGGAGTCTGCATAACTTGTCCGAGCTCTAACAACCAGAAAGCAACAGATTTGGGATTGGAAGCCAGACATTGAGATGCTACCCCTCTCCCAGCTGCCTCAGCTTGAGCAAGCCCAGCCTGAGGGCCTCCTCCTAGAATCTGATGTCCAGCCAGGGAGGCAACATGGGGTCCCCAGCTCTCCAGATGTGTGTGCTCACGCGGCACCTGGGCTCCCTCTGACTCTCCACCGGCCTCAGAGTTTCCTGCCTTTGCGTGTCCTCATTCATCACATTCTGTCTGAGAGCTGTGGGTTGTCGTGGGAGTGGAAACAACGTCGCATGGTTAATTAGGTCAATCTCGTCTGATTCATCTCTCAGGCCCAAGCCTGGTTGATACCAGAAAAGACGATTCTCAGAAAAACCAGTTTCTTGCTGCCTGAAATTGGCCCCGGGAAGGTGCTTGACTGCACATCGGCGAGTATTTCTCAGAAGGAAAGTTGTCCACGCGAATAAGGAGCTGGGAGGCTCACTGACAGGAAGCACGGAGCTGAGCAGGGACAGAGATGAGCTGGAGCTGGAGCCGAGCGAGGAAGCAGGGATTCATTTTGTTGTTTGGGGGATAGAGAGAGATTTCCTCTGAGGCTGGCCAGCTGCACTAATTGGAAGACTGAACTGAAAAATCAAATGTTTTATAGTAGGTCACCTCTGTGCCCTTTAAAATATGCACACATTGTTCCATTCGTGTGAGTGTGCAGTGAAGACCCATCTGATACATCTGCTTCTGTAACAGGCAGGGTCCTAGCAGAAGCAGAGGCACAGACGAGCAGGGCGACTGAGGAGAGGTTAACACAGGGATGGCTTTCAAGGGTGTCGATTGGGCTAAGGGAACCAGCGCAGGTCCGTTTGGCACCCTGGGACTAGCATCTCTGAGGAGCTGTTACCGTCCCCAGGCCTTGGAGGTAGAAGCGGAGAGGGCAGTGCAGGAAAGGGACTGTAACAGGAACCGAGGACTCCAGGAAAGGGAAGCTGCAACCTGAAGCCACTCTGATGGGTGCATAAATACTCCCCTGACCCGGCTCTTCACCTCCTGATCCTGACCCCATGGGCCAAACCCAACAGAAGCCAGAGGACACAGGGACCCGTGATATAGTACAGAGGAGGATCGAGAAGGCAAGGAGTGGATCTGGACGGGGCAATTAAAAGTCCTCGGCATGCTCTGCTGCCGGGCGCAACCACCTCTTTCATTCGTTCCGTCAGCCGCCATTTCTGAGCACCTGCCGTGTGCCTCCCTGGGCTTGACACCGGGAATATGTAAATGCCAAAGCCAGAAACCCATGAGAGACTGGAAAAGAAGAAAGGACATCAGTGTCACTATACCGGGTATGGAGGAATTCTGACCACATCCCAGCATCCCAGCCCAATGTGGAAGATGATTTTTGTGGGCAAGAAAAACAGTTATTAGTGCAGCGTCTCAAATCATCATTCCACGAGCACGGGCCATAATTTACCATTCTCTAGGTTCAGGAAGGTCCTGGACAACAATGCATGCTTCGTTTTAACTTAGTGAGCTGTTTGTTGTTTATAAGGCCAATGCCAGGTTTTGTTAACAAAACAATACAATCTGCTGTCCTTGCCAAGGACTAGACATCCTGACGCTAAGAAACGCAGCAGTCTGGCCAAAAGGCGATTGTGCAGCGAATCTCTTTGCTTCTCCACATCTAGCATTTTCTTCCAGAGAGCATGACCAGAGGTGCCAGGCCTGTATTCCTCAGGCCAATTCTGGATCTTTAAGTAACTGGCATAGGTGCCATGCTGTTCTGTCTCTAAAAAGTGAAGCATAGATCAAAACGGAGCTCGTTTTAATTGAAGAGTATTTAAACTGCGAAAGGTTCTAGATATATTGGGACATCTGTAAACAGAGACTGTGAGCTATGAAAAAAAAGTCAGGGGGACAGGGCCATCAAGCACTGTGTAGTGTCCCCTTCCCCTGGATTGTGTGAATCCTGGCAGGATTCACTTTGTAATAAGCTTTCTACAAAGCATGCACTGTACCCCTGAAAGTCAGGATTCTAGACCTGGAAACTAATGATGGGTTTTAAAACACCCCACTTCTTTCCTGGGGTATAGGATGAGGCAGGGCATAACTGCTGCATGAAGCATCTTTATGTCAGGACCCACTCACGTCTTGGTTCAGGCACTCAGACCTGAGAACTGAGTGGCCTTGAGCATTTCTCTGAATCTCAGTTTCCTGACCTCCCTTCCTGTAAAAGGGAGATAGTAAAACTACTTGTCAGGATGAAAAGAGCCCACTCATAAGCACTAAGGGCACAGTAAACATTCTAAAGGTAAGGGTTGCATAGAAGAGGGTATTTGGAGTGGACAATAATAATAATAACAGCCAGCTTCTATTGAACCTAATATGTGCTGGGTGTTGAGCTAAGGGCTTTACTTGATTTAAGCCCAATAATTATCTCAACTCCCTTTTGAAGCCATGTTCCTGTTTCACCTGCGAGGAACCTGGCACAGAGAGATTAAGGGCTTTATCCGAGGTCACCCTACTCATAGGTAGCAGAGCGGGGAATTCAAACTCAGGCACGCTGGCTTTCGAAGCCCAACTCTTAACAACTACTTCCGGTTTGACAATTTTTAAAAATGGTGTGCGTTTGTATGGCATGAATAGTTAATCCAGAAAACCCCACTTGTGAAGATTTTGCAAGAAGGAGAAATTTAAAAATGAGGACCAGCGGAAGAAGCAGATCCAGCCTCAGAGAAGAGCCTGCTGGGAGGTTGCTGGTCATGTGCCCAGCAAGAAAAGTTCCCTGCCTCCCCCATCCCCCTGCTCCCTCTGCCTCCCCTGCTGGGGTATCTCTCTTTACATCCTCTGCCTGCACTCCAGCTGCCCTACATCCCTAACCCCCAACAATTTGTCCTGACAACAAAACACAGAGCTTCTGCAGACTTTGGCAGAGACCAGTCCCAGACACTCAGTTCACAAACAGAAACAGGGAGCTCTGCTCTGGGCCAGGCACTGAGCCGGGAATGAGGACCACACAGAGGGACAGCTGTGGGCCAAGGGGGCTCAGCCCAAATTACCTGGGGCAAACAAGATAGCGATAGGATAGGGAAGGTGACTTTTGGGTCTTAAAACTGGGGCAGGAGTTCCGGAGATGGGAGACAGGAGGTTTTTTTGAGTGGAGCGGGACACAGGAGTTAAGATATACAGATGTGAAAGAGCAGAAAATGCTAAGGGTACAGCTAAGGGTGGCTTTGCACAGGAGGCAGGTGGTGATGACAGCTGTGGGCTCATCTGGGTTTGAATCTTAGTGCCTCTACTTATCATGATCTGTGTGACTTTGGGCAAGTTATTTGATCTCTCTGTGTATCTGTATCGCCCATGTATACAAGAGGGATAATAATACTATCTACCTGCCAAGTGGTGAGGATCACATGAGTTCACGTATTGAAGTGCTTAGATCAGTGCCTGGCACAAAGGACTCAAAGCCTGTGAGCTGTGACTATTGTTGTCTGTGAGCCTGTGGGGCAGAGGGCTCTCAGGCCTCCTTGAATTCTCAACGAAAACCAGTCGGAGGTCCTCTCTGGCTGTTCCTGGCCACCCCTGCGGCTTGCACACTCAGGCCTGGGGAAGCACAGGGGATCCAGGAGGCAGCAAACGGCAGCCTGCCGAGGCCTCAGAGGTGGAGGGAGGCTGAGCAGCAACCGGACATGGCCTTCACTGAACGGCTACTGATGCGCTGATGCTGGGGACACGGAGGTGACCTGCATAGAAAGATGGCTTCATGGACTCTTCCCAGCTTCTTACCGAGGAGTTCTGGATGTGGCTGGAGAAGGACCCTTGTCCCTCTGCAGCCAGGCCCAGTCTGAGCTCCTGCTGGGGACAGCATAGTAGTTGGGGGGGTGGGGAGTGCTACCCCTCCAGGACAGGTCTGTGCCACCGCGGTTCTTCTTGGCGGGCGCTCAGCCCATGGTATGTGGTCAGGGTGAAAGTCAGGGTGCGTGGAAGGGCAGGGCTGGCTGGTTGTGCCCAACAGGGGCTTGGCGGAGGTGGGGGGAATCGGACCACAGTGTGGCCCTGTGGTCCTAGGAGGAGGGCCTGGCTAGGAAATGGACCCGCCCGCGCCCCAGGCCCCCTCTGCCAGCAGCCAAGGACGCAGTGCCCACCCCGCTTGCGGTGTTGCCGGCCGTAGGAGAAGGCGCGGGCAGAGTGCAGCCCCTCGCCGCTCAGGTGCGTTTCCCCGTCCCCCCGGTACTCTCTCTCGCCACGGTCTTGGGGCCCCGGCGCATCAAGCCTGGGAAACGGCGCGCTCGCGGTGAGGATGCGGGCAAGTGGCCTCCAACTGTGAGCGCCAGGGCGGGGCGGCGGCCAGCACACCGAGCAGCACCGAGGCGCGCCGGCCGTCTGCCCCCGAGCTCCAGCGCGTCCCTGTCCCTCTTTTGGGTGGGGTGTCTCTGCTGCGGTTGTCGCCTGGTTTAGCAGCCACCCCCTCGGCTGACTCCATGACAACCTGGTAATTACTTACCGGAAAAAAAAAAAAAAGAGCGAGGCAGCTAACCCTTCATTTCCTAGAGCTCGGCAACACAGGTGACCCAAATATTTCCTTTCCTTCCCGCAAATCTGCTTGGTCCTCCTTAAGGCAAGGGCTACCCAGACCCCAACAAGCACCCCTGCCAGCGAGGGAGGACACAGTTGGCCTGTGATTGGCCGCAGGAGTGTGTGTGGTGGTGGGAGCCCGGGGCACTGGTTGGCAGCCTCCCCTAGCCCCTGTGTCTAGCAATCAAGTGGACCCCGGCCTTCCTCAAGCTAGAGAAGAGTGATGCGATGGCTGGTGAAAGGCACACGGGAAAGCTCTTTGGGGTTCAGCAATGGGCAAAGGAGAGAGCACTGACTTGGAGCCAGAGGCTGTGTGGCTTTGGGCAGGTCACTGGCTGTGGCTGGGCCTCAGTGAAATGGACATAAATACTAGCCACAGCCACCTCACAGAGGGGTTGAGAGGACAAAAGAGATGTGAGAATGGTTTGTACCTGTACACATTTGAGATGATATGATTACATTTTGCTTCACCTCTGCCAGCAGCCCACCCCTGTTTGCTATGCTTCTGCCATAGGAGGGGCTGTGGGCATTCGTGGGGGTGACTGTGGGGTGTGCATGTACCCCCACCCTCAGGTAAGTTTCCATAAGGAGGAAGGAGGGAAAAGAATTGTGAGCTTAACAGAGGTGGCCTGGGCCTAAATCTTGGCTCTCCCTCCTAGTGGAGCTATTATTACCCTGGGGAAAATCACCTACCATCTTGTTAGGCCTCGACGTCACTTTCTGTGAAATGGGCATGATAGTAGAGCCTACTTCATAGGGTGGTTATGAGATCACGTAGGTAAAGCTCTTGCCTGAAAGCCTTGCGGTGCCCCTAAGTGTTAGCTCTGAGTTTTCTTGTTACTATTACGTTGCACCCTCTGGGTACGGCTCACTCTGGAGGGAGAGAAAACTCCTCTAACGGGAATCAAAGAGTAGAAAACAGATTTCAACTTTCCTAGTTGGCTGGTCTCAAACAAGATACCTTACCTCTCTGAACCTTAAAGAGGTAAGGAAAAAAAGGAGATTATTATATCTACCTTACAAAGTTGTTATAACAATTAAAATTAAATAACCATGTGAATGAATCCAACACATGATAAGCCTTTAAGTGATTTTGGAGAAAAAGAAGATTTATGTTTCAGTTATCTGCTGCTGCATTACAAAGCACATCAGAAAACACTGGCTTGAAATAACAGTACTCATCTATTTTGCTTATGAATCTGTGGTTCGGGTAGGGCTTGGTGGGGATGGCTTATCTCTGCTCCTTGCAACATCAGCTGAGATGGTCCAGCTGGGGCTGGAGGTTCCTCTTCCAAGATCACAACCGTGTGGCAAGCCAGGGGATCCTGGCTTCAGCTGGAGCTGTCAGCCAGGATCTTGGTTTCTCTCAATGTGGTCTCTCAGAGGCCACTTGGGCTTCCTTTCAGCAGGGCACCTAGATTTCAAGAGCAACATCCCAAGAGACAGGAGGTGGGAGCTGCCCGTCTCTTCAGACCTGGACTGAGAAGCTGGCACAGTGCATCTTCCACTTTATTCTGTTGGTCAAGTAGTCATAGAGCCCACCTAGATTCCAGGGGAGGGGATTTAGACTCCACCTCTCAATGAGAAGAGTATCAAACATTTCCAACCATCTTGAATCTTCCCAAACTCGAACATCTTCCCTTTTGCTTTTGCTTTTTTTTTTCTGGATGCCATGGTAACTAACTCATCCTTGCAAAGGATGTAAGGTTCCAGGAGAAGAGCAGCAGAGACACAAATATCCGTGCCTAGGGCCCAGCACAGCGCCCTTTTGGGCCGGGGTCAGTTTCTCTGTGCCTTTCAGGGCCGAGCGGGCAGGCATCCTACACGGTGGCTTCTCTAGTGTTTGTTTGCCTGGAACCTATGAGGCTTCAGCCCCCAGCTCTGCCAACCCCAAGCCTTTAAAACAAGAGGGAGATGCCAGGGAGAGAGTACTTTGGATTCAGAAAGCTAGAGTTTAGCAGGTGGCCCAGGCTGAGTTAATGAACATCTCTGTCTCACTGAGTTCCCTGGAGAAGTCTGTTTGTTTTTCAAGAGGACTGCTGCCTGGGTCTTTGGAGTGACTGTTGTCATACATTATTAGGTTATTAATTGATGTGTTGCAGCACTCAGGATGAGGAAGCAGGAGGTAGGCGGGGCGGGGGTTGGGGGGTGGGGGGTGGGGAGTGGACAGCAGGCCTGGGGTTGCCATGGCAACCGCAGGCCTATTGTTTGTGTCTTGGGTATCAGAGCAGGCAGGATGCCCCAGGCAGCTCATACCTTCTCAGACCACAGACTCTCCAAAAAGAGACCAAAGTCTTTCTTTTAGCAGTAGGTTTCCATTGTAATGCGTTTTCACACAAAGCTGCCCACCCAAGCAAGCCCTCAGAATCTAAACGAACCCTCTTCCTGTTGCCTTATCCCATATCTGGCTGTCTCTGTCTGTCTCTCCCAGTTCCTTAGCTCCTGACTTCAATTTCAGCCACGCTGACCTTCCAGGTGGCCTGCAGAAATAAATGTAGTTTAGATTCATCTATTGAATCAAACAGTCAACATATATTGGTTGTGCATTTATTTTGGGCCAAACCACCATCCTCCCTAGCAGAGGCCAAAACAGACCCTCCGGCTTCCTGATGGTGCTTACTGTGTAGAGGAGGAGAGGGACAGCAATAAATAGTAGTGCAAATTCCCGTGCATTGTATTGGTAATTATTCAAATACAATTCATTCAGACCTTGACTTGGATCCTAGCTGCCACTTAGCAGGTGAGCCCAGTGTGACCTCAAGGGTCCTTAAAAGTGGAAGAGGGGGCATGCGGGGCAGAGTAAGGGAGCAGAGGGGGCACTGAAGCCACATGAGAGGGACTCAGTCCCTCACTGCTGTCTTTGAAGACGGGAGGGGCCACAAGCCAAGGAATGCCAGAAGCTTCTAGAAACTAGGAAAGGCAAGGAAGTCCTTTTCCCCCTAAACCCTGCAGAAGGAATGCAGCCCTACCTACACTTTGATTTTAGCCCAGAGAGACCCACGTCAGACTTGACCACCCAACTGTAAGAAATCTGTGTTGCATTAAGCCGCCAGGTTTCCAGTGGACTACAGCCCTGTCTTTGGAGTCAAACAGCTGCTGTGTTCCAGCTCTGTGACTCTGGGCAGGTTGCTGGCACTCTCAGTGTCTCAGTTGCCTTGTCTATAAAATAGGGATAACCCTGCCTCACAGGGTTGATGCAAGGCTGAAAACAGGAAACACTTGGAAAGCGCTCAGCATGGTCCGTCGTACGAAGCGGGTGCACCCATTGACAATGGCAGTGAGTGTGCTTCTGAAGCCTACGTTGCTCCCGCCTCCTCTCTGGCTGCACCCGGCCATGGTGCCAGGCACTTTGAGGGGATCGCTGCTGCTGCTGTCGTCCTCTTGGTCCTCGAAGCCATTCTTTTTTTTTTTGAAGGCAGTGTCACTGGCCCTCCTATGTGGGACTGAACCGGGGCTGCCGGCTTCCCAGGACAGCGCTTAACCACCGCGCCACTCGGCCGGCCCTTGAAGCCATTCTTGATTCACACCTGGCCACGTTTTGGGGTTTTTTTTATTTTATTGGGGAATTGGGGGAGGGGAACAGACAAGTTGCTGTCCTTTTGTTCTTTAGTCTAGTTGTGGAGGACGTCGCTTCACTGGCCCATGTTGGGATTATCATTGCTCTCTTCCCGGGTGAGGCAGTCACTCACTGGCCATTAGACGGCCACTCACTGTAGCCTATGGCAGCCCACTGCAGCAGGGGCTGCAGCCTACACCATTACCAGCAACTCACGGCAGCCCAGCTCCAGGTTGAGCTGTTGTTCACCATCTTAACTGTAGAGGGCGCAGTGTCACTGGCCCTCTATGTGGGATCCAAACCAGGGTCCTGCTGCTCAGAGCTGGCGTCCCAAGCCAACTCTTAACCAACGCGCCACTCTGCCAGCCCCACACCTGGCCACTTTTGAACCTGCAACAATGCAGCACCTGTGTCAGCTCCTCTGACATAAGCATGTGCCAAAGTGTGAGGCCTGGGGAGGGTGGCAGGCTTTTAAGGCACAAGTCAGGGAAGGTCCCTGCAGGCAAAGGGCAGTTGGCTCCTGATGGAGGCTCTTGTACTTGTCAAAGCCCTCAAGGAGCCTCCAAGGCCTTCGCCCCAACCAGCCCCAAATCAGTAGAGTAGCCACGAGAATAGGGTAATGTGCCATAATGAGCATCTTACCAAGTTGGCCTGCCCGTCCTGTCCTTCACCCCGTCAGACGGTGGGCAGAACCTTCTAGCCTGAAGGATGATGCTGTTACCACCACCACCCTCCTCGTGGCTGCATCCTCACTAACACTTACCAAGAACCTACTAAATGCCAGGCACTTGCAACACCTCTTTGATTCTCAGAGAAGTCCCCTGGTTATCCAAGAATGCGATTTCTCAAGGTCACCGAGCCAGACAGTGGTAGTGCAGGGACTGCCCTCACAGGCTGGCCCAGCGCCTCTGCTCTTAACCTCCAAGCAATGACCACACGGTTGCTGCTGTGTGCTAGAGGCCTTGCATGATGCCACTAGCTCAGGGCAGACTCCAGAGCCCTCCCTTTGATGACACCCAGGCTACTTGGACCTCTGAAAGCCAGTGGGTGCCAGAAGGCCTTGTAGCCTGGAGCCCTGTTGCCCTCAAAGTAGCCATCAGAGCAGCTCTGAAAAGTCCACCAGCCCTTCCGAGCCCAGGCCCTCGGTGCCGATGTTTATGCCGGGGGTAGTCCAGCCTTCTGGGCTGCCCAGGGCTCAGTCCAGCCTTCTGGGCTGCCCTGCCAATGGTGATCTAGAGTGCTTCATGGCTGCTGGCACTGTGGCTGAGAGAGACAGAGGGAGGAAATGAACTCAGGTGATAGACCTCAGGAGTAGGGCCCAACTTAGGCCCTTGTGTCTTTCCAGGATGGAAGGAGCCAGAGAGGTGGGTGTGGGCCCTGACCGCCCCTGTGAGGTCACCACACCCCCAGGGCTGGGGTATTCTCACTCTGCTCAGGGGCATCTACAAGATTCTGCCACTTGGGACTTAAGGACAGAAGTTTGAATGGGGAGAGGTAGGCCAGGGGCTTCTCTTAAGGTTATGTTCTTATTACCAGCTCACTACTTTTACTTAGTTGTAGGTTTACTTGGAGACGTTTGGGGGAAGTCAAGGCTATGGGGTCTGTAGGACACCTTAGGCCACTGCTTGATGCTTGGTGTCATCATGGTTTCTTGTCCTCCTTTCCTGTTTTACAGTAAAGACAAAATCCTAGCACCAAAGTAGAACACAGCTCCTTTTTATCGGGCTGAGTGGGTGTTTCACAGAGGACATGGGCTCAGCTGATTTGAGTAAAACTGGTCAGCTTCATCCTGTCTGCAGCCCCAGAGGCCCAGTGGAGAGGGAAAGGAGGGAAGGGTCCCCGGCCCTGGAGAGAGGAGGGCTCCCTTCCAAGTGAGGAATGGTGTATCCATACTGTCAACAGCGGAGGCTGGGCAGCCTGGGGCAGCTTGGGGTTCCTGGGGGCAAGAGGGAAGAAACACAGTGCCATCAGCTGTTCATGCAGGTACAGACAGTGATGGTATAGATTGGCCAGTGTGTGTGTGTCCTGTAGGCCAGGCCATCTGTACAGAGAGCCAAGGGTGCTCTCTTTGGCCAGTGTGTCCTGGAAGAAGCAAGGCACTCATCACTAAGTTGATGCTGCACTCCTAATCCGTCCGTCTTTTGTATGACATTGGGAAAGCCAGCCATATTCCAAAACTCAGGAATAGCATCTGTGTCTACACTCATACGTCTGTACCACAACAAGGCCCAGCCTTTTTTTTTTTTTTTTTTAAGATTTTTTTAATTGGGGAATTGGGGAAGGGAACAGCCAAGTTGGTGTCCTTGTGGAGGGCGCAGCGAGCTCAGCTCCAAGTCCAGTCACCATCTGGCCACCCATCGGCAGCTCGTGGCCACTCAGCTCAAGGTGCTGTGTTCAGTCTTTGTTGTGGGTGGGCATAACTCACCATCCCATGCAGGAGTCGAACCAGCAACTGTGTTGTTAGGAGCATGTGCTCTCACCAGCTGAGCCATCCTGCCACCTGTTGGCAGCTCAGCGGCAGCTCAGCTCAGGCGCAGCTCACCGGCCCATGTGGGAATCGAATTGGCAACCGTGTTGCTCAGAGCTCCCACTCTTAATCAGCTGAACCACTCTGCCGGCGCAAAGCCCAGCCTTTTACAGCATCTAACCTAGGAGACCATTGGAAAGTGCCTGCTGTGTGTGGTAGCATTTGCTTGGAGGGCCCAGGCACTGCAGAGGGGGATTTTTCCGGGGAGTCCTTTCAGTCCAGTCCCTCGACAGGACTATAGCGATTTGCTCTCTGGAGAAGACAAGTCCCACAGACCATCTAACAGAGCTGGGAGCACAGACGCCCTCGGTGCCCTCATGCGTGGTGGGCGTTGGCTTCCTGGCTCCTGCTAGGCTCCAAGGAGACTGCCCCCGAGGGAGGCGATGACGCCCAAAGAGCACGGCTCCTGAAGTTGGCAGCAGGTTTCTAGAGTCACAGCTCTGTCAGTTAGCTGTTAAGACCCTGGTCCAGAGCCTGTGTCAGGCTGGGCCTGAGTTTCCCCACCTGCGTGAGGAGGAGGCTGGGCTAGGGAACCTCCAGGGGTCCCGTCAGCCCTGCTGTGTGCTGCGGGAGTTTAGTAGATGCTCCTGAAAGCCAGAGGACCCCGTGAGACCAGAGCCCTGTGCTTGCTCCTGGCTTGGGGCTACGCTTTTTAGAAGCACTGATGCCGCCTTATTCACAGCCCAGCGCTCTCCCTGGATACCCTAGGTCTGCTGGTCTGCAGAACAGGATTCAACCCGCCTCCAACACATCAGGGCTTCTCCACTTGGCTGCCCACTGAAATTGTCCAGAAGCTTTTAGAAACATTGGTGCTGGCACCTCACCTCCAGGAAGTGTGATTTAATTTGCCTGGGGTAGGGCCTGGGCATTGGTTCCATGTTTATAAGCTCCCCAGGCATTTTTCTAAGGTACCTGGGACCCACTGACCCAGATATTGGTTGCTATTGACTGAAGGGTGACAGCCTGGGGGTGGGAGTGGAATCAGTCAGCTTCCCCATCCTTGCCTGTTGTCCTTTCTCGCTGGTGGTCCGCGGTATATTCTAGTTACCTGCGTGAGCATCAGCCTGTCTGAAGGGCTCCAGTGAGGACCTCTGGTGCAGGGGCTCAACTGCCTGTCTCTCCTCTCCTGGTAGCCTGCAGGTGCTCAAAGGGAGTTTGATGGGTAGAATCAGTGCACCCCGCTCCTCCTGTACCGCCCCCCCCAAGTCCCCGAGGTCCCCTGTCCCTAATTCAGGCTTTTACATTCCCCTCAGGGTTGCTCCCTGCCTCTGGGGTGTGTGGAAAGCAGTCTGGGGGAGCTGTCCGCCACCCTCATGCTGTGGCTGGCCAACGTTCCTGGGCAACAGCCAGCATGACACCAGATCGGACTGACAGAGTTCACATGATTCTGCCTCAGCTCTGGACCCGGCAGCCTCCAGCTGGGTTTTTGAGATCAAGCCGGAAGGCGTCTGTGGGAAATCGCTGGAGGGGGAGCGTGGGTCCCGACTGCAGCAGTGCCCGCGTGGGGGTCCCCCAGGCCTGGCCCGGTGCTTTCAGCCTCCTCCCCAGGCCTCCACGGAGCCGCTAGAGGGAGCCGGGCTGTTTGAGGTTTGAGGTCCGGCAGAATCACGGAGGACCTGGGGTTCCCCTGGGACGACTCCCTCTGGGACAGCCCTGGCTGCAGTGAGCATTGGAACATCGTCTTCCTGGGGTCCGGAGGCTGAGCAGGAGGGGGTCAGTCTGGCTATTTCCAAAGCAAGGATCATGATCCATTAGTGGGTCAGGAAATCAATTCAGTAGCTCATCACCTGTGTTTAGAAAGACAAAATAGAAGTGATCAGAGTGCATCCCAATGGTAGGGTAAGTACTGCTTTGGGGAAGTTTGTTCCTGTGTGCATGCGTGTGTGTAGGATGTCTGCGTGTGCTGGGTTACAACATCAAGTGTATTTTTTGCTGTGGTTTGTGGTCAGGACTGCTTAAAGGCAGCGAATTGGTGCCGTGGCTCCTGGGTCCTGGATTCAGATCCACCTGACTTACTGTGTGAACTTCAGCAGCTAGGTTCGCCTCTCTGGGCTTCGGGTTCTGTGAAATGGATTAGCTGCCAGCCCTGCCTGATCACGGTGACTTGGGGAGCTCAGATGGGACTGAATTTGGATACAGTTACGAGGGTTTTAGAAATGAGATGCTGTCTCCTCGTTGTTGCTGGAACGAGTCTATCTGGGGGAGAGTTGGGGACTAAGGAAAAATGCTGCCTAGCTTCTACACCTGTCCCAGAGGGAAACACCAGCAGTCTCTGAAACAAATGTTTCATTTTATTTTAGGAAATGAAACAGCCTTGTTTAAAACGTGTGGCCGTTTGACCAGCTCAAGGAAGGGAAGCTGGGCCTGCAGGAAACTCCCTGCTCTTTGGGCTCAGGGCTCCCCAGCACTGTGAGTAATTGTCTGTGTGCCACCCCCACCCCCACCCCCACCCCCGTGCACCACAGGGAAGAGACGAATGGCGGGTTAGATCACTGTTTATGTGCCAGCTGTACTCCAACGCTAGGCACCTCCTCCTGGCTTGGACATTCAAGAGGCTCTTACCTTGCGTCAAAGAGGCCCTTGCTTCCTTTCAGGGCTAATTCTCATGGTCATTAAAGCCCTCAGGGATACCTCTATGCTGATAAGGATTTGTCTAAAGGTTTGCTTTTAGGCGTTGGGTTGCCCGTGTGTAGCCTCTCAGTTTCTTAGCAGGACGATAATGTGTCTGAGGTAGATGGCAGCGGCTCCTTGTTTTGATTCTGTGCCCCACCCCCTCCGCCTTGGGGAGCCACAACTAGGTGCACAGGTTTTCTTCAGTAGGTGCTGAGGCAATGGTTGACCTGGCAGAGTGTCCTCCAGGTGCAGGGAGCTAGCCCGGGACTAAGCCTGGTGGGCATCTATAGGAACTGGAACTGGCGAAGCCTGGAGGTGGAGGGTGGCTGCTCAGTGACAGTCATGACAAACAGAAAGATAGCATGGCGTAAAGGAAAGTGTGGGCCAGTCTGAGTTCAAACCCTGGCCTACCACATTGTAACTGTGGCATCTTGAGCAGGTTGGTTCATCTCTCTGAGCCTCAGTTTTTTCATCTGTTAAAGGGAGCTGATAGAGATGTGCCTGGTATGTGGAGGGCTCTCAACAGATGTATCTTGATTCTGTCATCCCATCTATGTCTTTCCATTTACAAAACACTTTTTCATCCACCTTGTCTTTCGATTTTGGGGGAGGAAGCTTCCCATGGAGACCATGTTGAAGAGGGACACTCCTGGCAAAGTGTAGTTTCTATCTGGGGGTGCTTGCCCTCAGCGACTGGTAGAAGGGGGAGCTGGCTGTGAAAAGGCCTGGGTGACAAAGCAGGACACTGGCCAGCTCAGGTAGTCTGTGATATACCAGGCTGCTGGAAAGGAGGCCACAGCGATTCCTCCTTGTCACTTTTCTGTTTCTATTAATGATATCTCTTCTGTCCCAGCACCCAACTTCAAACTCCCCCACCCATCTACCTGTCTACCAACCCTTCATCCATCTATCTACCCATGAATCCATCCATCTATCCATCTACCCATCACCCATCCAGCCATTCACATACCTGCCCATCGAGCCATTTACACATCCACCCATCCACCCACCCATTCATCCATCTATCCACCCATTTACTCACATTTATCTGTCCACTCCCTCATCCATCCAACCACCCACCCACTTACCTACCCATCTACCCACCTACTTCCCTCTCTACCCATCCACCTATCTAACAAATCATTTTTGAGATCTTATAAGGACTAAGCACTGAGGAACACCTCAGGTTTTCCCTGTGTCCCACCTCCCTTCTGATTAGCTGTTAGTTACTGCATACAGCTTCTTGTGGTCTCCTCTCGAGCCATGCCCTGCAAGGATCTAGATCCAGTTATGCCAACTACTTCCAGTTCCCCAAAGGTGCCCATTCTCTCTTGGATTTGGTCTGCTGCACACATTGTTTCTACAGGCAGAAACTGCCCTCTGCTCAGGCAACCCTCCCCCTTCATAGCATAACCTGCTGCTCAGGAAGGCTTTTTGGGCTGGGTTAGGCCACCTCTATGAGCCCCCTGAAAATCCTGTGCTGTCCTTAGGACTGTTCTCTTATCTTCTCCCTTCTCCTATGAGACTAATTTGAGCTAGACTAGGGGCCAGTGTCCATTGCAGCGCCTTCCATAGAATAGATACTCAGTAGTATTTGTTGTGTGAATGAATAAGTGAATGGGAGATTGGGTGGGTGGATGGATGAGTGGGTGGATGGATGAGTGGGCGGATGGATGGATGGACGGACAGATGGATGGATGGATGTTTGGAAAGCCATGAAAGGATGTGAAGCAGGAGTGATTAGGTTAGATGTGTGTTTTAGAGGATGACTTTGAGGGTGGTGGGATGGAGACAGTGAATCCGATAGGAGGCCGTTGAGTGGATTCTGGGGATGAAGTCCTGACCAAGACCATTGGGGACACTGGTGAGGGTGCTGAAGAGGAGGAGATGGACATGGGAAATGTTTAGGAGTTGAAAATGATAGAACTGGGAAATTAAGTGGATGCTGTGGATGAAGATGAGGGAGGAAGCTGAAGGCCAGCCATCCAACGTGAGTGACTGGGCAGGCAACAGACGAAGGGGAAAATGATGGACAGAGGGTGGGCCTCTCTGAGCATGCCCTGTGTGGCGGCAGGCAGCTGGTTATGTCAAACTTCCACTCGGGGGAGGGTGGTGAGGTCTGGGAGTAGTGAGAGTGTAGACGGGGTTAAAATCACGGAGGGGATGCCGTCCCACAGAGAGTGGAAAGAACAAACCAACATGAAATGTGAGGAGGAAGGACGCCCATAGCACCCACAGCCTCGAGTCGTAGTCACTTGGGCATGTTGCATTCCTGTCGTAGGAGATTGGAGGCTCCTTGAAGGTGAAAGCCATTTTTTTCCTTTTCTTTCAGTGCCTCCTGTCTAGTCTAGTGCCATGAACATTGTAGAAGCCCCACAGATGCTGGCTCAATGAGGTGCTGGGCTGCTGGGCAGCCACTCCATCTCTTTGGGCCTCAGTTTCCTTGTCCCTAAAATGGATAAAATATTGGGCTGTTGTGAAGATCGGACAAGAGGGCAGATGTGGAATGCTCTGTGAACTGTAAAAGATTTTGCAAATACAAGGTGTAAGTACACTGGCAGATTCAGTCACTATTTCTTATAACTCTATTTTTTTTTTTTTTGAGGGCAGCATCACTGACCCTCATATGTGGGACCTGAACCGGGGCCGCTGGCATCCCAAGCTAGCACTTAACCACCGCACCACTCAGCCGGCCCTCGTCACTATTTCTTGAAAGCCAGAGTCAGGCTCTTGACCTCCCCAAGGCTGTGTCCTGGTTCTGCCCACAAGGTTCTGCCAGATGTTACATCCCCTTTCTAGCCACCTCTGCTCCCCAGCCTGGGAACTCATGTAGGCCACTTGATTAGGAGCGAAACCCCAGACTTTCTTGACCTTTGAGTCCCTTGCTTTTTAAAGCGTGGTCTATGGCCCATCAGCACCAGCAACCTGGGAATTTGTGGCAGATTCTCCAGCCTCACCTGAGATCCACTGAGTCAGAAACTCTGGAGGTGGGGCTCAGTAATCTAACGTCACATACCCTCCAGGTGACTCAGATGCACCCAAGTTTAAGAGCCACTGCTCTAGGAGCCAAAGCCCTTTTGCTCCAAAGTGAACATACGAGGTACTTTAAACATAGTAAATGTTTCTTCTTTGCCCTGCAGGCTTGACTATGTATGACTTTGGTTGCCAGAATTCGCTTATTGTTGGCCATTGTCCCAGCCCACCCTCGACTCAGCACTGGTAAACAACAGGCTTCCGGCCTGGTGACTCTCAAGGAATTCTTCAGACCTGACAGGACATGTTTTGGCTGTGGCTTCATTTGCCCTGTTTGGTTGGTGCCTGGGGGCCTATGTTTATGAATGGATTTTTATCTTCCTGGGGGTGGATTTTATCTGGATTGGGGAGGGCCTGAGGTAAATTCAGAGACATAGCTTGTTCCTGGGTGGGTGCCCTTGGGGACGGCTTGGGGACCTGTGCTGCTGTCAACTTCCTCATGTAAGCCAGGTGAATCTTCTGGTCCCATAGGGGTGGGCTTGGGGTTCACGGATAGGAGAGCTGGTAAAAGGAGGGCCAGTAGGGTCAAATTCTGACTCACTGAGTTGTAGGCAGAGTTAGGGGCCACAGGTTTCAGCTGCCCCTTCCTCTCACCATCAAAACACGTAAGCAAAAACAAGGAAACATCCTATGCACTGCTGGTGGGAATGGAAAATGGTGCAGCCACTGTGGAAAACAGAAGGACAGTTCCTCAAAATATTATAAATAGAATTACCATGTGACCCAGCAATTCCATTTCTGGGCATATACCCCTCAAAAAAGCTGAAGGCAGGGACTCAAATAGATGCTTGTACACCAGTGTTCATAGCAGCATTATTTGCCATAACCAAAAGTTAGAAACAACCCAAATGTTCATTGACGAATGAAAAAACAAAATGCATTGTATACAAATAATGGAATATTATTCAGCTTGAAACAGAAAGGAAATTCTGACATATAACATGGATATGCGTTAAGGACACTATGCCAAGTAAAATAAGCCTGTCACAAAAAAAGACAAATATTGCATGATTCCATTTATATGAGGGACCTAGAGACAGAAAGTAGAATGGTGGATGCCAGGGGCTGGGGGAGGGAGGGAATGGGGAGTTAATGGTTAATGGGAACAGCGCTTCAGTTGGGGAAGATGAAGAAGTTCTAGAGATGGATGGTGGGAATGGCTGTACAACAACGTGAATTAACTTAATGCCACTGGACTGTACCCTTAGAAATGGCTAATGTGGTACATTTTTATGTTACATACATTTAATCACAATTAAAAATAAGAAGAAGAAGCAGCACCCCTCTCCACTACCATCACTGAAATTCCAGGCCTGTGTCCTAGAGAGGTCGGGGAGGCAAGCCCGACTGGGTGTCTTCGTCTTCCGACTGGGGGTGAGTCTCAGGTGATGACTGAAGGTGTCAGGGAGGCGGGGATCTAACCCCCAGGCTTCCTTCCTCCGGCTAGCTTCAGGCAAGTCATTTCCCCTTTGGGACCTCAGTTTCCTTACCTGTAAAATGGGGAGGTAGTATGCACTTATTCCTTCCAGAAGTATTCCTGAATGCCTGGGATATGCCAGGCCCTGTTCACGGTATACAAGGCCTCCGCCCTCTTGGAATTTATATTGTCTTGGAGGAGATGGATCATCAACAAGCAGACAAGTCAATAAACAACAAAACTCGGATACTGATGGGAGCTTTGTAGAGTGATCAGCGAGGATGATGTGATGGTGACTGGGTGTGGAGCCGGGGAGGCTGCTTTAAGTGGTCAGGGAAGGTCTCCTGAGGAGGTGACATTTAAGCCAAGATCTAACAGGAAAGGAGCCAGCCCTGAGATGGAGGTATAATGGGGGGGGGGATGGGGTGGTGGGGGTGGGGGGGGTGAGCAGGGGCAGAATTCCAGAAGAGGAAGCAGCTGATGCAAAGGCCTGAGGCAGGAGGGAGGCTGGCTGACTAGGCACAGAAGGCTGGCCAGTGTGGCTAGAATGTGGGGTGATGGGCAAGGTGGGGGTGCTGGGGTCAGACCATGTTGGGCCTTGTAGCTCCCATAAGGAATTTTCGATTTGTCACAGGTGTGATAAGGAACAAGGAAGAGGAGGGCCTGGTTTGGATTTTAGGTGTTGGGTGGATCGTGGCCAAGGGCATGAGTAGGAGAGCTCAGGTTGGGGAGGCCTAGCTGCGGAGAGAGCCACAGCAGTCCAGGTGAGAAGGGGGGCAGCTTTGGACCAGACCTATTTCTTGCCCGTGTTAAAGATCCTAAAGAAAGCTACAGGGCCTTTACCCAGGAGAAATGCACATACTCAGTTATTTACAAGACTGAGCATTTGATTTCAGGGGAACCACTCAGATTTATTCTCCATGAACCCCAGGATCGGACCTGCTGGGCTGAGGTCTCTGGGAACCTTCCCAGCACACTGTACCCAGGCTGAGCCCTCTGGCTCAGGGGGCCACAGGCCAGGCAGGACGGAGGTTGCTGAAGGTGATGAGATGTCAGTCATGAACTCTGAGGGGTGCTCTTCCCTTCAGAGGGTCCTGGCTTGACAATGGTGAGGAGAGAGACGAGGGCAGGGCTGATCTGCAGATACCACAAAACAGTCTAATTCAGACCTTACTCCTTCAGAATTTGCAACCATATAAACCATGCATTCTCAAGGG
The DNA here is from genome assembly GCA_033961575.1 of Aselliscus stoliczkanus. Classification (NCBI taxonomy): domain Eukaryota; kingdom Metazoa; phylum Chordata; class Mammalia; order Chiroptera; family Hipposideridae; genus Aselliscus; species Aselliscus stoliczkanus. Next base: position 150,658,212 of record CM066732.1, on the reverse strand, counting down.
AGGGCTGAAAAAAAATCTCAGCTATTACAATCTTCCCAAGGGTCATAGTCTATACACAGATATGCAGTGTATTCTAATACCTGGGGTATTAGAATTTCATGGAGAGGGAGGCAAGAAAATAATGTCTAGAAAGGCTCCTTGGGAGGATGATTGGGGGACGGGGGGAAAAGGATAAAAAAAATCCTGATTTAGACACAGCCAGGTTTTTCATCTGAACCAAAATAATTACATCAGTAGAGTAGCTCAGGCCTTTCATTTTGATATACTAACTTATAAAGTAGGCTTACAAGGGCCGGCCGAGTGGCACGGCGGTTAAGCGCTGGCTTGGGAAGCCAGTGGCCCCGGTTTGGGTCCCACTTATGAGGGCCAGTGACACTGCCCTCAACAAATAAAAAAAATAAAAAAAAAAATAAAGTAGGCTTACAACAATTCTATCTTGTTCAAATGGATTTGTATATATAGCATTTTCTTTGTTAAGTGCTCAACAATATGGACTTTTCACCAATGTAAGATTACCACCTTTTACTCTGCCTCTTCGCCACTGGAAAAACAATGCCATGCAGTTAGACATCCATCATCTTATGTGGCCCCAATTCTGACCCTGAGGGCAGGTGTTTTTATCCTCACTTTACAGATAAGGAAACTGAGACTCGAAAAGGGTAAATGACTTGCACAGCCTGGTAGTGGCTGTCCCTGGCCTGGTGCTCAGGTTGTCAATACTTGGTCCTGGGCTGTCCCATGCTGGGTCCCCAAGCTCTGTGCTGGGTCCCCAAGCTCTGTGGAGGAGAGGAGAGATAGCACCTGCTGACCAGCACCCAGGCAGCATCCAGGCAGTACCCCGAGGGAAGCTCAGCCTTTGTTTCCCGCCAGGGCATGGTGGGATGTGGACAAGGTTGGGCCTGTTCCATGCTGTCTGGAGAGGCCCCCAGGAAGGGCTGTGGCCTCAGTGTTGGCTGACCTGGTCTGTTCCCATGAGCAGGCAGGAAAATGTGAATGACACGTATTGTTGTAGAAGAGAGCGTCTGGGCCTTCACTGTTGCCTGTGGGTTGGAATGCATCTTTGGAGAGCCAGGCTCAGACGGGCTGTGCTCACAAGAACTCCTGGCCTTGCTTGGTATAACTGAGGGACCTGGAAAATAAATATGGGACGGGAAGCCAGGGAAGGAGGCTGGGGAGACATAAACCATGTTTAGATATTCTAGTTGAGTTGGAGCTGGTTGGCTGGGTCATCTTCTAAAGCAAGTGAGGCACTTAGAACCATCCCTGACACATGGCAAGTGCTAAATGTTAGCTCCTATTATTCTAAGCCCTTCCTGCCTTTGACTTTCAGGGGCTCACGGCACCAATCAGGCCCTGCCTCTGATACAGCATGAACCACATCCTCTAAACAAGATGCTGGCCGAGAGACAGGCCTGTTCCCTGAGCCCATGAGGGGTGAGGCCTCTTCAGGCTCAAAGATGGGGAACATCACTGCAAACAACGCCTCACAGAACTGTACCATCGACCACACCATCCACCAGACGCTCGCCCCAGTGGTGTACATCACGGTGCTGGTGGTGGGGTTCCCGGCCAACTGCCTGTCTCTCTACTTCGGCTACCTGCAGGTCAAGGCCCGGAACGAGCTGGGCGTGTACCTGTGCAACCTGACGGTGGCGGACCTCTTCTACATCTGCTCGCTGCCCTTCTGGCTGCAGTACGTGCTGCAGCACGACAACTGGCCGTACAGCGACCTGTCCTGCCAGGTGTGCGGCATCCTCCTGTACGAGAACATCTACATCAGCGTGGGGTTCCTCTGCTGCATCTCCATCGACCGCTACCTGGCCGTGGCCCACCCCTTCCGCTTCCACCAGTTCCGCACCCTGAAGGCGGCCGTGGGCGTCAGCGTGGCCATCTGGGCCAAGGAGCTGCTGGCCAGCGTCTACTTCCTGCTGCAGAAGGAGGTGGAGGAGGACGAGAACCAGCACCGCGTCTGCTTCGAGCACTACCCGCTGGCGCCATGGCAGCGAGGCATCAACTACTACCGCTTCCTGGTCGGCTTCCTCTTCCCGCTCTGCCTGCTGCTGGCCTCCTACCGCGGCATCCTGAGGGCCGTGCACCGCAGCCACGGCACCCAGAAGAGCCGCAAGGACCAGATCCAGCGGCTGGTGCTCAGCACGGTGGTCATCTTCGTGGCCTGCTTCCTGCCCTACCACGTGCTGCTGCTGGTGCGCAGCCTCTGGGAGTCCAACTGCGACTTCGCCAAAGGCGTCTTCAACACCTACCACTTCTCCCTGCTGCTCACCAGCTTCAACTGTGTGGCCGACCCCGTGCTGTACTGTTTCGTCAGCGAGACCACCCACCGGGACCTGGCCCGCCTCCGTGGGGCCTGCCTGGCCTTCCTCCCCTGCTCCAGGACTGGCGGGCCCAGGGACGCCTACCCACTGGGGGCCCCCGAGGCCTCCGGAGGGAAGAGCGAGGAGCCTGAGCTATTAACAAAGCTCCACTCAACCTTCCAGACCCCTAACTCGCCTGGAGGGGAAGGGTCCCCCATGGCCAGGCTGGCCTAGCCGGGGTCACCCACATGCAGGGTGCAGTGAGGTCTGAGCTGGCTGGCTGGCTGCCTCCTGCTTGGCCCAGTGCAGGTGCCTCTTTCTGCTGGAGGGAACCATGGGCCTGGGCCCCTGCACCCTGGGCCTGGGCTGCAGCAGGACTTCTCTGCTCCCAGGGAGCCCGCTGCGGCTTGCTGAGCCCGATGGGACTGTTGAGTGTGGGATCAGCTCTGTCAGCTCACGGGTGTCTCTGCTGAAGGCTAAGCTGGGCTGCTGGCGGGAGAAGACAGTGAACTGCGCCTCCGGGGAGTTTTCAAAGAGAAGCTGGGTCGGGCAGTGCAGTGTAAGGACGTGGGGGAGGGGGATTGGGCGATGGGGGTGGGTACCTGGGTGTGCCCATGCCAGGACCTTCCAGTGCCTTTGTGGTCACAGATGACACCTATCCAAATGCACCGATGTTATCTGAGGAGGTGACACACCAAGCTGTATTGTCATCATTAACCCTTGAGCCCCAACCCACGAAGGGACAGGAAGGAAGATGAGTGGGACCAGGAAGCTGGAAGGGGAGAAGGAAGTTGGGGAGGCATTTGGGGCACTTGGAATGTGTGTGTGGGGACAGTGAGGGGAGTGACAAGCCGAAGAGAGACCCCAGCTCCAGACATGTTGTAATTTCATAGGGAGAGTTGAGCAGATTCCCCAAGCCCCAGGCTGATGGAAAACAAATCTCCGGGCTCCCTGGGGCGATGTCTGTGGTCCTTCCAAAAGTCAGTGCTGAAGCCCCAGTGTCAGGACAGAGGCCTGAAGCCAGTGTTTACTCGGGTTCCCTGTACACAGATTCTTCCTAATTAGTGCTCTGTTTCCATCTGCCCTGTAACACCAGACTCGGAAGCCTCTGTGTGTGTGTGTGTTGGGGGCGGGCAATGGTACTAGTTGAGCCTTCCATGCCTCCTCATTCCAAATTTCCCCCTATTTTGACCTTAAACATGGGTGTTCCCACTGGGATGGACTGGGATGAGCTGAGGGCCGTCCCATGTACCATCAAGAGTTGTATTTTCCTCTCTTTTATGCTAAGTATGTGTGTGTTGGACTGTGTAATGGATTAAAGTAGCAAACTTGAGTCTCTGAATAAAACAAAGTAAGCAGCCACAGCTGGAGCGTTGCAGTCCTTATGGGGAAGGAGGGTCTTCTAACACCAGGGGGTCCAGAGGGTCCTTCACGTACCCAGTGGAGTCAGGGCTGTCTAGGGACTGACGTTCTCATGGAAAACCTGAACAGAGAAATTAGGGGATTTACCCTCGATCACCCAGCAGTGTCCAAGAGGGATGGGGCCCCCAAGCGAAGGAAGGTTTCTTCTCCCTTCTCTTGAGATTCAAGTGTCTTCAGCTCTTCGGCACTTTTTATAAATCCACTCTGGGACTTGGCCATCTCCCCTCTGAGGACAGAGCCTCGCCCTGTGGTTAGGGAATATCACTCCTTCTGCCCTTGGACACGTGTCCTCTTCTCTCCACGGAGGAGCTGCCGTGAGAGGGCTTGATCAGCGCCTCCTCCCCAGGGAAGATCGCCAAAGCGGAAAGGCCTGTTGCGGTCATCTGTTGGGGGTTGTCCTCACTGTTTTGTCTGGGGAGGCCCACATCTGTTGGCCAGCCTTTATAGGCTGGAGTATCTTCTCCTAGTGGCAGACTCCATGTTTATTGCTAAGGATTAACTGCATCATATTAAAATGTAAATTTGGTTTTGGTCACTTAATCCCTCTCTGGGTCAGATTCCCGGAGTCTTGAGTGTCCAGAAGAGTCAATCCTTCTTCCAAACAGACTGAGAACATTATTGGAATCCTTTCTCTCCTGGGAGAATGGGTGGAGGCAAAGGTCCATCTGGCTTAGACTGAGGTGGCAGAAGCCATTAGATCCCTTTCTTATTCACCAGTGTTGCTTAGCTAGATGAGCCTCATTTTCCTGTTTATAGAGAGTGGGCTGTGGGTTGGCCAGACAAGAGTGCAAGAAATTTTCAGCACAGAATACATCCTCATCTGCTGAGAGAGAGCCAGTATCTGGCCCTCTTGGTTCAAAGCTTTTCAGAAAAACCTGCTTCTTATAGCTCGCCGCCCTGTAGCCTTCCGGAATTCATCTGACAAGACAATGGTCTCTGATGACAGCCACCCTGGGGTCCCAACGGTGCCCAGCGCTCTGTGGAAATGGTGGGATTTCAATTCCATTTGCTTTAAAACTATCAGAAGGGCACTGTGAGATGAGACACTAGATATCAGTGCTGGAATGTACTGTAGAGGTCATGATATCCAATTCCCTCTACATGAGTTATCCCATGTATGTCCCCCAAAATGATAGTCCAATTTCTCTACAAATGTCACCAATGACACCAGTTTGCTACTACCCAAAATAAGTCATTCCAAGGTCGGGCAGACTCCCAATGAGCCAAAGTGAACCCACTTTTCCCACTGGCCTTAGTTTTGGCCTCTGGAGCCACATGACCATGCGGGGACTGGTACTTGAAGACAGCTCTCATATCCCATTTCTCAGTATTAAAATCCCAAAGCTTGTATTAGACAAGGCTGGATTGTGTTGCAGTACATCCCTGCCAAATCACAGTGCCTTAAAACAATAAAAGTTTCTCTCCTGCTCATGGAAAGTCCAATGAGCAGCTGCTTTCTGACAAATTTTTTCCAAGTGATGGCAGTGAGTCAGGATCCTTCCATCAAGAGGTTCGTTCCATCATCTCAGGGTCTTCCTCTTCCATTCACACAGGTAGAGGAAGCTGCACAAAGGGGCTCTCACAGGGTATTTATGGCCAAGTCTGCAAGTGGTTGCTATCTCTGCTACTCACATTCCATTGGCCAGATCCCAGTCACACGGCCCCAGCCTAACTGCAACAGAGGCTGGGAAATACAGTTTTCCTATGTGTGCAGGAAGAGGAAACAGAATTGGTGAACATCCGGTTAGTCTCTGACAGACAGCTGTCCAAGCCACTTCCACTTACTGGATTTTAAAGTGTTCATCTTCCTGTACCTCATCTGAACAAAACCCATTTCTTCAACTGTGATGCTTGGGTCTGAAATGAGACTAAGTCCGTCTGACCTGCACGGAGGGGAAGGGACCCTTTTACTTACCTCACCCTGCTTCTATCGATGCACTGGCTTTTCTGGCAAGCACATCACATCATCGACATATACTGATTTTATGTGAATTGCCGTTAAGCCACATCCTGCCTAGAGCAGTGGTCTCGGGACTCTGAGAGTTAGACTTCATTGTGGGCCCAGTGGAACCCACATGGAATTGGTAGAAAGTAGTAGAACGCAGCAGGCTAGACTAAGGTGGAGCTGGCTGTCAGCAGGGCCTGTGCAATGAGAGGCAGAAAATCCCTCAAGGGAATGCCTGGCCCAGCTGAGCAATGGATGACACTTGGCCAGAGGATAGCCAGGGGCTAGGGACCTCTGACCCCCTTAGCCGGCTTGCTTGTCTTCAAGTCCCACCTGCGGGGTCTGCGGGGCATGTGCACCTTGATCAAGGTCTCCAGCCTGCCCTTGAACACCAACAGAGCATCCCAGATACTGTTTATTAGGACACCTCCCATCCCCAACATTCCTGCAAATACCCAGGGATGGTCGCATGCCCATGAATCCATCCTGGTGGACGCCCCAGCCCATCTCCAACCCCACCATTCCCTGTGCAAGGACAAGGTGACCTCTTGTCCCCCTGTACCCAGCTTCTCCAGGTTACAGCCATGCTCACTATGCCACCCCACAACATGTGGACACAAGCCCTTCCCCAAAGCACAGCCAAGACCAGGACAAAACCGAGTAAAACTCTACTAAAGACCTGAGCAGGACTCGTGTTGTGGAACAGGAAAGCATGAAAACTGGACCATGGATGACCCTGCTAAGGGCCCTTCTCCTGGCCCTCCCCGACACCTGAGCCCCTGCTGCAGGGCCATGGGCCTGCCTCCCCTGCAGAGGGGCCTTTACATGCCTCACTCCTGAGGGAGGACCCCTGCACTCAACCTTCCCTGGACTCTACTCGGGTCTCGGCCTCTTTCCCAAATGAATTAATCACTTCCCCATAAACTTCTGCCTACAGTGAAGGGAACCTATTACGTGGTCATGCCTCAAGCTCCCCCATGCTGAAACAATTGCTATTACGATTGCAAAACCAAGGGCGCATTAGTGACTGCTCCCAAAATGTGAGTCAGAAGAATGCTGGCGGCTTTACCAGAGTGATGTTTTCACTTGTCTCGCCATCAGGATCTCAAAAAATTCCAGGGTCCACTCTCAATCAGAGGCCCCCATTACATGGAGCTTTGCAGCCTCAGATCAGAGACAAAAACTGTAAGTGGAGATGTGGCCAATGAAGCTTGGAGCTGAGGCGGGTTCCGGGAGCTGTGAGAAACTGCAGACCGGGACTGTGAGCTCGTTAGACTTAGACGGGGCGCACCCGCCCTGAGGCCACACCAGGAGGAGCACAGACCTGTAGGTGGGGACTCCCCGCCAGAATGACAAAGGGAGGCCTGGACAGTCCCCGCCCCAGCCACTTCTGGCCAGGGGCTTCACCATGGCCCTGTGCAGGGAGCATTGAGGGTTAAGCCCAGGTCATTTTAGTACTACCCTGCGGCGTTACTGTTGAGTGTACAATTAGAGGTAATGTCTGTAGCACGTGTTCCACACTTTACAACTAATGCTCCTTAAAGAATCAAACTGGGCATGTTTAAGGGAATGAAACAGCAGGCTCAGTAAGCATTTGGGGTGCTAGCTGGGAAGCAGGCCACCCCTCTGGATGAGCCGGCCATCACTCAGCAGCGAGTCAGCACAGGTGCTGTACGGGTCCAACACGTGAACGTAACTGGATGTGGTCAGTGACGCTGCTTCTGATCTTGCTGGGAAATGTGCAGTGGGAGGTTATGAAGAAGACAGGGCAAGCTGGCTAGGGCTGCCCAGGAGGCCTCTGTGAGTGATCTAAGCCCCGGGCTGTCAGACCCAGCCCCGGGCTCTGGGGCCCAGGTCACCCTCCTACAAAGGGACGGCTACGTGCCTGGCTCCAGGCTGGGGGTGAGCAGAGGCGGGGGAGGTGGAAGAAGTGTCAGGCTCTGCATGGGGGCCCTGGGGGTGTGGGGTGAAGGGAAGTAAGGGGCAGAGGGGAGGCGACAGTGGAAAATGTAAGGTTGAGGGCTCTTTTGCCTAAGAAAACAAAATGCTGTTTGCAAAAGAAAACATTTCGAAGGTATAAATATTTTGTTGTTGTTGGGGGTGAGTAAACCTTTAATAGAGTCCCAGAGAGTCGTAAATATACAGAACACATTTGTACATTTTATTATTTCTTAATTAGCCTGGGGGATTGTTCTTGGCCTGGTGACGTCTGCTCTTTTGTCTGCGTGGGAGTTAATTGCTCACTTGTGTCCCCATAAGTGATTGGTCAGGAGACTCTCAGGACAGACCATGTGGGAGGCCTGAAGAAGCCAGGGCGAAGGAAGGTTGAAATCAATGCCTCTAGCATTTTACGAACAAAAGCAAAAACTGGACACCCCGGGGAAACGTTTTCTTGGTCCACCTGCACTACGCCCTCCCAGGGGGCGGGCACGCAGCGTGCAAGCTCACCCAGGGCCCGTGTTCCCTGCCTAAGCTGTTGTAGAAAGAAGCTGGGGTCCTCGGGGTGTCCTCCCTAGGACCAGGCGTGGCCATCCGGTGCGCACTCCGCTTGCATGTAACGTGTGTATGGTCACACGCTGCCTGCGGTGACGTCCAGCAGCTTCTGGATGATCTGGGTGTGCGTGCCGTGGAAGGGCAGCCCGTCCACCTCCATGCCCACGTTGCCCGAGACGCCACTCCGGACTTCGTGCCTCACCAGGATGCCCAACATTTTTTCTTCCTGGAAAAAAACAGGGCAGAGATAGAAGTAGTGAAGGGAGAGGAAAGCAGAAATACAACTAAGTCTCGGAGGAAGAGCATTTGACTTGAAATACAATTTTGGTTAAAAATATTAATGCCACTGGGAGACTCATCATGAGCAAAAAACGGTCCTACATCACATCACATTGACCCCTAAACCCACCCCCAGAAGCAGCCACTTTGAACAGTTTGGGCTCTTTCTTCTGCTGGTTATTGTCATGTAACTAATACGCGTTTTATGGAAACCTGAGCTTTCTTAATAAACACGAGTCACTCCTTTTCCAGCTGCAGCTGGGCTACTTCCTGCCAACCTCGCCCCTGCCCAGCTCTGGGTTACCTGCTACTGGCCCCCACTCCTGAGACCCCACAGTCATCCTCCTGTGGGGCATGCTCCAGGGCTTGCTGCTGTCACCTTCTAGATATGACCCTGTGTGGATGTGGGAGCATCTGCCGCGAGCAGAGCCCTTGAGGAAAAGCCTCCTGTCCTGACGCGACAGCCCAGGGCTCAGGAGGGAGAGTGGCCTGGGAATCAGACAGATCTGACTTGGGTCTTTCCTGGCAGGTGTTTTAACCTGTCTGTGCCCCCATGTCTTCATATGTGTAATGGGGCAGATTAATGATAATAATGCCACCTTCAGAGGTTGTTGTGAGGACTAAATGAGATAATACAAATAAAGCACTGGTCCTTAGCACATAGTAGGTACTCATGAAATGAGGCAGATTATTATTGGCAGGGCTGGATCCCTTGCCTTTAGCCCAGAGGCTTCTTAAGTAATGTGATTCCTCTCCTCTCTCCCTTGAAAAATGTCCCAAAGAGCCATTTGTCTAAGCCACTAAGCTGTCTGTCCCAGCTGAATAGCTCTGGTCCCCTGAGGAAGGTGGGCTTTAGGTAAAGACAAAAGGAGAGGGAACAGTGCCTGAGGGGCAAACACATCTCCCCTCCTCCTTCCTTCTCTACAAAAAAAGGAGGGGATGAGAGGAGCAGACCAAGGATTCTAGAACAGGAAGATGTGACAGATGTGAGAAGGGCTCTCACCTTCCTTCCAGCTGAGCCATTTCTAATTCACTCGACCACCCATGGAAGTTTTACTGAGCACCTGCTACGTGCCAGGCCCTGAACCAGGGATACAGTGGTGAATGTGACGTGATCCCTGCCCCCAGCGGGTTCACAGTCTAGATGAGTGCTCAGGCAGGCACAGTCCATGGGGATCAAAGCACAGAGCAGGGGTACCCAACCCCGTTTACTGGAGTGACTCAAGGAAGACTTTCAGAAGGGGGGACAACTAGGACCACAGGTGACAAAAGAGCAGGAATAAGCCAAGTGACAGGCTATGAGGAGCACTCACTGAAACTTTTCAAAACAATGGAGAAAGCCTTGGTAAATGTCACCTGGGAACTGTCTCTGCTCTCAGAGGACCTGAGGGCCTGTATTTCTGCTCTGCCCTGGGGACAAGGTGGGAGGCAGGCCCAAGAGCATTTCCAGAAAGCTGTTTGTCCAGCAGCCCCCTGCCAGGAGCCACCCAACCCAGAGTGGAATTTCCTGCCCTTTGTTTGGGCTTTATTATCCCATTTCTCTTCTCCATTGGGTCATATCCTTTCTTTATATGGGGGAATGTTTCTGGGACCATGGGGCCATTTCCTCCCAGTATACTGCCTACCCACCCCATTCATATTCTCCTGGGTCCCAGGGAGGGCCTTGGGGGGCCCCAGGGTTCACCTGATCAGTCAACAGGAACTGGCTGGCACTCAGCCTCTAAGAGCCCCAGGGGTTGGCTGGACCAACAGTGACTGCCTGCCAATTTCCAGGAGTCACCATCTTCAAGGAGCCCTCTCCAAGTGGAGGTGTTGGCCATGGGGGAGAGAAGCTGGTGGTCGAGTGCCTGGGGGCTGCTAGGCCAGTCCAGGCTGAGACTGCGGGGCAGGAGAGGAGGGGCGGAGGACCGGAACAAGGCAGAGTGCACGGAGCTTGGGCCTTGTTCATTGTGAGTGGGGAAACAGGCCCCAGGATGGCTTCTGGGCTCAGAGGCTGAGTGTGTGGGTGGTCACTTGGGATTCAGGCTGGGAGCACGGCAGGCTGAGCTTCACGGCCGGCCGGGTGATGTTGCTGTTCAAAGTGGGGCGGGGAGAAAGGGTCCTCCTGGGAAGCTGTGACTGTTCTGTATGGGATCTTGGTGATGGCTACACAGGTATATATACATGTAAGAATTCATCCAATGCACACTGAAGGTTAATATACTTTACTCTCTGTCAGTTATACCTCATAAAAAAAGCTATAAAAAACAAGTAGAGTGAGATGAAAGTGCTGGAAGACAAAGGAAGCCCAGGATGAAGCCAGAGGCCATGTTCCTGCCTATATGTATCATTCATCCATCCATCCATCCATCCATCCATCCATCCATCCATCCATCCATCCATCCTTTCATCCATCCATCCACCCACCCATCCATTATCCTCTCATCCATTGGTTCTGTTCATCCACACCCCGCCCCATCCATCCACCCAGCTAGGCAGCCAGCAGTCCCTCCGTCTGTCCATCCATCCATCCATCCATCCATCCTTAGTCCCTCCCATTACCTGTCATCAATCAGCTCTTGGCCCATAACAAGGTGTGGGGTATGCTCTCCAGCCAGTTGCTCTGCCCTCAAGTAGAACCCCAGGGCATAGCCAAGGGCCTTAGTGGCCAGGATGTGGCCACCTTCCCTGGGCTTCTCAGCACGGTCCCCACTCCTGCTGCAGTTATGATCAGACTCTTAACAACTGTCCCTGAATGTGGGAGGCCCTACTTACAAGCAACTCACAGACTAGAGATGAGGGACATTCCTCTGCTTCTCACCAAAGAAGCTTCACCACCGTCTCAGGCCACAGGTCTGCCCAGTATCTCCTAATGACTCAGGGATCCCCATGGAGCGACAACAGAATTTTATTTTAACCATTCTAGTTATTCTCCTGAACACTGCACCACATCATGTCCCTACACCTTTGCTTATGTGGGTCCTGCTGCCTGGAAGGCCCTTCTTACCCTTCCTTACCTGATATCCTGCTTACCCTCTAAGACCCAGCTGAGTGCCACCTCCTCCAGGCAGCCTTCATTGAACTCTCCGAATGAGTTAGGTACCTGTTCTCTGTCCCCACAGTAGCTTGCTGTGCACACTTCCATCCTGCCTCCTGAAATTACCTTTCATGTTTTCTCCCCTGTGGATCTGGAGTTCCTTACCCAGGGGCCAGAACTGACCCCTCACTGTCTCCCAGAGCAAGCCTGGGTCTGGCCCAGGGGAGGGGTTCAACAAACATGTTTTTACTTTTGCTTTAAAAATATTCCTTTTTATTTTCTTTGTAAGTGTGGTGTATGGTTAATACATTTATGAAGGACTAGGTGGAAACACGAAAGAAGAATTTTCCATCCCTGGAGGGTGTTTGGGTGAGTGTGTTTGACTGGGTTTGCACTTTTGTGCCTATGTGAATCAGGAATCATGTGTGAGGCAGCCCCGAGTGGTGTTTTTTTTGTTTGTTTTTTTCTTTTTTGTCCTGGTTCAGATCCAGGAAGTGCAAAGAAAGCATAGGGTCCCTCTGGGTCCCTCTAGGGAAGACCATTTCCCCTGAAAATGTCACTTCAGCTGCTGAGACCTGCCTCTCCTCTCCCTTCCCCTCCTCTAGGGCACCGTGGCTTTACCAGGAACTGGAGCCATTACCAGGAACTTGGAAACTTCCGAGCCATGTTGGGAAGAGCCCAGAGTACGGAGTCAGAGAGACCCAGACCCAGATCTCAGTCTGCCCCTTAGCTGGGGGGGGTGTTGAGCAAGCTACCTCCCCTCCTGGAGCCCAGCTCCCTCACCTGTACCATGGAGACACCACCAATCCAGGGAGGTGTTGGAGAGAAACGGGGTGGGGGGGGTGGGTAAGAGGGATGTGGGCAGGAGGGAGAAAGAGACAGAGAAAGAGGGAGAGACAGGCAGAAGGGAAAAGGGATCGGAAAGGGTCAAAAACGAAAAGAAGCAGCAAGGGGCTCTGGATGCAGACCCTTTCCAGAAGTGAGGGGCTTTGGGGCCTCAGCCAGTGGCTAGCTGGGGTCTTGTAATAACTGCCTGCTCCATCTCAGCTCCTATCTCCAGGCTCAATGCTCAGGAACCCTCCTGCCTCTGGGAGTGCCTTCCCCAGGACAACCCTGTTCCATGACACTGAAAACCAACCCTCGAATCCAGGGTCTCAAAGTGTGGCCCCAGCAGCAGCAATGTTACCTGGGAACTTATTTTTCCAACACCAATGCTGATGGCCCCCTACTGTACAAAGGCAATGAGGCTCACTCAGAGAGGCTAAGCAACTTGCGTAATGTCAAACTAGAAGGAACATGGTCATATATATCAGGACTTCCATAATAATTTAGGATCACTGATAGATTAAAGGTCACCCAATCCAGTCTGGTGGTTGCCTGCTGGGAGACCTCAGGCTATTGATGGGCAGCAGTGGTGCTGGCCCTGGGCTTACGGCTTGGAACACCAGCCCTACTCCTCCTCCAGGGAAAGGTTGCTTCCATGGGACTGGCCTGTTGAGTCTGTTACCTTAGAGATGGATGGGAGGGCCTGAACCCAGTTTTGTTCCCCAGGTGCTCTGGAGGGCCCGATTGCCTTCCTCAGGTAACGTTCATGGACTTCACATGAGTTCAGGATGTACAGGGCGCAGGCCAAGGCATAGCCTCCCCAGTTAGAAACACCTAGAATAAAAAAAAGATTTCAGGGCTGACTGAGTGGCTGAGTTGGTTAAGAGTGCAAGCTCTGAGCAACACAGTCACCAGTTTGATTCCCACATGGGCCAGTGAGCTGTGCCTGAGCTGAGCTGCAGCTGAGCGGCTGACGGGTGGCCGGATGGCTCAGTGGTAAAATTGTGCGCTCTTAGCAACAAGGCTGCTGGCTCGACTCCCGCATGGGATGGTGGCTACACCTACCCGCAACTAAGATTGAACACAGCACCTTGAGTTGAACAGCTGTGAGCTGCCAATGGGCGGCCGGATGGTGATTGGACTTGGAGCTGAGCTAGCTGCACCCTCCACAATGAAGACTGAAGGACAACAACTTGACTGTTCCCCTTCCCCAATTCCCCGACACTGTTCCCCTTCCCCAATTCCCCAATAAAATCGTTTAAGAAAAAGAAACAAAAAGGATTTCAATATAGAATTGGAAAGGTCATGCGTTCCATCACCCTGCCTCCCAGCATCAGAACTCATGTCAAAGAATGGTCCCAAGACCAGTAGCACCAGTGGTACTTAGAGCTTGTTGGAAGCACAGATTCTTGGGCTGCAGCCAGACCCGCTTAATCAGAAACTCAGCAGGGGAGTGGGGAGCAAGCTGAGTTTTAATGAGCCCTCCAAGTGATTCCGATCCAAGATAAAGTTTGAGAAGCACTGATCTAAACCATCTGGGTTATGTACTGTTAATGACCACCAGAGAAAAAGATTCAGGCTATAACCCTAGGAAGTCATTCCAGGACTCTCCTTATGGCCATTCCGAATCCCTCATGCTGCATGGAAGCCGATCCTTAGAGGGGCTAGGTAACAGCTCCATTATGCTGTGTCGCATCACTTCTTCATGTGCTGGAATATCACTCCTAAGTCAGCCTCACTTCCCTTCCTCTTTTATCAGCCAGCCCCAACGCACTATTTCCCATTTTGGGGATTACCTCCTTGGCTCCTCTCTGAAGCCTGTCTGAGGTAGTTCTCCATTCAGCTGAAGAAGGATTGATTAAGGACCTGGTAAGCTCTAGGTGCTAGAGGATCAAAAAAGAAAAAGCTCCCAGCCAGGGGAGAGAGGAACTGTGTGCACAGCCGACCACAGGGTGGGGCCATTGTGAATGAGATGTTCACAAAGGATTATGGCAGCACTGAGCCGGGGCACTCATTCTGACTGGTTTAGTGAAGAGTCACAGAAAAGGGTCATTTAATATGGGCCTTGTAAGCTGGGTAGAATTTGCCAGAAGAAGAGTGAAGGTAGATAAAAAATCCAAATACCCAATTAGTATAAAGGTACACGAAAATACAAGGCATATATCAGAATATGGTGGGTGAAGACCATGTCATATTAATACTGTATTTCACTGATTCTAAGATGCACTTTTTTTTTTTTACATTTACATCTCTGAGCTTGAGATGCCTCTTACAATCAATAGTATTTTACATTTATCATTGGCAGTGTCTTCCTTTCTTGGTGGTACATAAAATAAAGGTAATTCTTGTCATCAATGGCATCTTATAGTCAATGAAATAGAGTAACTTGCTCTGACTGAATACATACAGTGTGTGGCACTGTTCTAACACCTGAGGTAGATTAGCTCCTGGAGTCCTTACAAAAAGCCTGTGAGGTACATGTATTATTATCATCCTCATTTACAAAACTGGGAAACAGATAGAGAGGGGTTAAATAACTTGCCTAAGGTCACACAGCTAGTAAGGGATTTGTGATGTGTATTCAGGCTGCTGCCTCCAGAGCCCATACTTATTAAAAATAATAATAATAATAATAATAATAATAATAATAATTTTGGGCCGGCCAAGTGGCACATTGGTTAAGAGCTGGCTTTGGGATGCCAGCAGCCCCAGTTTGGATCCCACATATGAGGTCCAGTGACACTGCCCTCTACAGCTAACAACAGCTCCACCTGGAGCTGGGCTGCGAGCCTCGGCGACGGTGTAGGCTGCAGCCCCTGCTGCAGTGGGCTGCCATAGGCTACAGTGAGTGGCCGGCAGCCAGTGTGAGCTGCCAATAGCCGCAGTGAGCAACCGTCCAGAGGCTGGTGAGTGATCTGTCTCATCGGGGAAGAGCGCAATGATGATACCAACATGGGCCAGTGAAGCAACATCCTCCGCAACCAGACTGAAGAACAAAAAGACAGCAACTTGTCTATTCCCCTTCCCCGATTCCCCAACGCTGTTCCCCACCCCCAATTCCCCAATAAAATCTTTAAAAAAAAATTAATTTTAATTGTGGTTAAAAAACATATAACCTTGAACTGACCATCTTAATGACCTTCAGGGGTACAGCTCAGTAGTGTTAATCATTGTTGTGCAACTTCAGAGCCCATGCTCAACCTCCACGCAAATGTGGAAAATAAAAACATACTTGGGAAGTAACATTCCAGGGAAGGAGAAGTATTTAAAGTGAAGCTTTACCAGGTAGAAATGATCTAAAATGGGTATGTATTGAGTCTGGGAATTAGAGGCCAAGATGCAAAACTAAAAATGCTGATTGTGTTATGGTGAGATGATGGTCTTTTTGCCCCCTTCCATCACCCTCCACCACCTGCCTTCTGAAAATGTCTCTAGTATTGTTGTTACATCATCTTTTCAATTACAAATAAATTAAACCCATGGTGTGTTTGAGCAATGACAGTGGCCATGCCTGGCTGGATCATGGGGTACATGGTGGGGATTGGGGTGATGAGGCTGAGAAGGGCCCCAAGATTAGGCAAGGGGACTGGACCTGAGCCCACTGGCAGGGGCCCTGCTCTGGGAAAGCCTGTGAGACCTGAGTCCCACTGCAAACTCTGACTTCTCTGTTGGCTTGGGATGCAGGCACCAAACGTAACAGGACAGCACACCTGTGGAGCCAAGGGCACCTTTGGCTTGTGGAACCTGGTGGGTTCTTTTCTTACTTCAGTCATATCTGTATGGCTGTAGTTGGGGCCAGAAAGTTGCTGACCTGCCGGGGTTGCCTCCCTGCCTGGTGTCAGGGGCCAAGGGTGGAGTGGGACAGTGCTGCTGTACCCGGTTCGCTCTCCTGAGAGATCTCCCTGCCTGCCTGTTGCCGTCTTTGACCATCCAGCCTGGAACCAGAGCAGCCAATCTGCTATGACCGCCCAGCTAGGGCCAGCCAGGATGACTTTACAAAGATTTCCCTAATCCTCACAGAGACCCACTGGATGGTGAGACAGCGAGGCTTGGAAATAGAGCTGCCAAATGCCTGATTCCAGAGCCCTTGGGCTTTCTGGTCTACACTGAGCTGGAGGAACAAACACAGTTCTCTGTCTTCCGGACCCAGCAGCTCCCAATCCTAACTAGAGGGGCCCCTTTTCACCTCTCTCAGCCCCAAGCCCACAGATTTTCATCAGAAGCTTTCATTCCAAATAACCCTTCTCCCTCCACCACCATTTGGGATCACCCCCTCTCTTTAGGGGATGCGGCCTGCTGCTAAAATTACATCAAGCTCTTGGGGTGTGATCAATTATACGAGGAACCTACATTCTGGGTGGCAGATTAACTTGAGGAAATCTCGGGACTTCCAAAGAGATTCTGCAGAGGTTCCCTGCCAGCTCAGATCCAAAACCCCAGGATAAAGGAGACCCACAGACACTGGATCTGCCCAAAGCAAGCAAACTTGGGAGCCCTGAGGGTTTGTTCTTCCTTTCCTGGGTGTCCCAGCTGAGAAGCTAGTGGAGACCTACAGAGACATAGGATGTTGAATATGTTTTCATATGCTTACTTGCCATCTCTATATCTTCTTTAGTGAGGTGTCTGTTCAGGTCTTTTGCCCATTTTTTTCACTGGGCTGTTTGTTTTCTTATTGTTGAGTTTTAAGAGTTCTTTGTGTATTTTAAATAAAGAGCTTCTGGCTGGACCAGCTCAAAGCCAGGTCCCTCCCCCTGGGCAGCCAGGCCTGACTGACGGGCCATCTAACCACTCACCAGCGATGACAGCAAAGTCAGCCTCCACGTCACAGGCGATGACATCCCCATTTCGTATGTGGCTCTTCACAGCCTCCTTGACTTTGCCCATCCCAAGTTCATTACCTCCATCACCGACCCCTGGAGGAAAGGGAAACTGAGTCAGTATACAGAATCAGGTGAAATGGGGGTGTTTGTGGGGCAGGGCCACCCCTTCACATGTCCTTGTTGCCTCAGGGAAGGGAAAGGGATTGGCTCTGGCTATATTTTCAGACAACCAGGAGATGTTGTACTTCTGCTTCATGTATTCTAGAAGCTTCTCTAGTGAAAAATGAGTCAAAGCATGGAACTCACCAGAGTGTGGCTATGCCCTCTACTGAGTCAGGCTCTCTCCTCACAGACGGAACACCCTCTCTGCTGACAAGTGTGGTGACACTCAGGCCTCCCTCTCCTTCCCTGAGTGGCTCCTACTCAGAGAGGGGCCTCGAGCCCCTGAACCCCATTAGTGTGACCAGGTGGCATTCCATTGGTGGGAGGGAAGGGGCATAGATTTTTAAAGTCGATTCTGTAATTTACTTGAAAGGTTTCAGTTTGAAGAATGTGAAGTGTATGGGTGTCAGTTAATTTTAATCTATACCAACCAGAGGGGTGCCCGGTTACTATCTGGAGTAGTTTAAGGAGGAACACACACCCATGGGCGGCTTGTTAGTATCTGAAAGAGACCAGTCTTAAGGGCAATCTGATAATCAGCATCAGAGAATTTGTTAATTCACATAGTAAATGCTAGAACAAATAGGTCAGAATAAAAAAATGTTAGAAATTATTGAACCCATTGGTGAAATGAACAGTGTCCAAAATAGGTGAATTGGCTGAAAATTATTAGCAGGCACCTCCCCCCTTGGATGAAAAACTCTGATAAGGCCTGCAGCCTGTACCCTCTGAGGCGGCACTCTAGCAACATCATTCGGTCCTGTGTCCAGGTATTTCTGAGGCTTCTGTGGCCTAGAGGTCAGCTGGATCTGCCTCTAGAAGATGGCTGCATCTGCCTCAAGATAACGGGTGGCTATCATTTGGTGCTTGTCCAAGTGCCTCAGGACCAGAGGGCCTGGCTCCCGAGCCTACCGAACAGTTACACAGTCAGGTGTTGCTTAATGAGGACAGGCTCTGAGAAATGCATCATTAGGCAATTCCATCGACCATCCCAGAGGCGCTCACACAAACCCAGATGGTACAGCCTATGTCACACCTAGGCTATGTGGTACAGCCTATTACTCCTGGGCTACACACCTTTTACAGCAGGTTACTGTACTCTACACCTGCATCGGGCACTCACTGGGAATGGAGCCCGCAGGCCTGGAAGTGGCTCTGGCTGAGTCAGTGAGTGAGTGGGGAGTGAGCGTGACCTAGGCCATGACTGGACACTGCTGTAGACTTTATAAACACTGTACTTAGGGCGCACTAAATTTATAAAAATGTTTTTCTTTTTTCAATAATAAATTTACATGATCTTACTATAACTTTTTTTATTTTATAAATTTTTTAGTGTTTTCAAATTTTTGACTCTTTGTAATAACACTTAGCTTAAAACAAAGGCATTGTATAGCTGTACAAAAATACTTTTTTTATACCCTTATTCTACAAGTTTTTTTTTCTATTTTTAACATGTTTAATTTTTTTTTTTTTTGTCCTTTTAAAATGTTTTTTGTTAAAACTAAGACACAAACACACACACTAGCCCAGGCCTACACGGGGTCAGGACCATCAATATCACTGACTCCCACCTCCACCTCTTGTCCCACTGGAAGGTCTTTAGGGTGATAACACAGCCTAGAGCTGTCACCTCCTATGACAACAATGCTTTCTTCTGGAACACCTCCTGAAGGGCCCACCTCAGTCTCTTATTGGGGAAGAGGCATTCTTTTCAGAAACAAATCCATGGTGGTTTACTTGGTTTGCTTCTTTTTTCCATTATAGATTTTCTTGTAAGCAGATAATGCACCATGAACGTTCCTCTCTATCAGCAAAAACCTTTAATTGGGGAGTGGAGGTGGCGGGGGTCTTTGTTTTCAAAACTTTAAGGAGCTTGTTGAGGTCTGCAAAAGTTCCTGCTAAACCCTTCACTGAATTTTCTTGGGGGTTCTTCTTTTTCTTCTCCAGCAGTTTCCCTTTTCTTTTTTCTTGCTTCTTCAGCTATGGGTTCCTGATCCAGCTCAAACATCTCCTCATTAATCAATTCCTCAGGAACCACCTCTAGGGGCGCTTCAATGTCATCCTCACCCACAGCCAGGTTCAAGTTGTTTGCCATCACAACCACAGCCTTGGTGATTTTAGCATCCTTCTCATCTGTGTCAGATCACACAGGTTGTCAATTTGTAGCCTGCAACACTACCCCCAAGCAAGGCTCTTATCCTGTCCTTAGAAGCCATGAAACCTGGCATTGACTTGGCCTCCTTATGGGTGACAGTCCTTTCAGGCATCCATTTCCAGAAGAGGGAGCTTTCATCCATATTGAATATTTGCTCTGGCAAATCATTTTCCTCCACCATCAGCTAATCTAGAGTTTCCAAAGGTCCTTCAGCTGCCTTCACATCAGCACTCGCAGACTCACCATTCACTTTAACATAATTTAATGAATAACGATTCTTGAATTGTTTAAACCACCCAGAGCTGGCAGTAAAAACATCATAGTTGGGTCAACATCGCAAACAAACTTTTGGCTTTGGCCGTGATCGTCATGGTGCCGAGAGGGATGCGTTCCTGTGTCTGGTCTTTAATCCAAGTTAGAAATTCTCCATGTCTGATATAAGCTGTTCTCGAATGTTTGTTAGTCTCATTGACTTCAGTGAAGCAGATCCTTTAACAGCTTCTGTCACTTGGTTAATGATCTTCAAGATTGTAGCTGTGGTGGGATGAGGCATGTCTGACTGGCCAGCAACAGCCATCACTGATTTTCCACCTTTGTAGTCCTTAATCACTTTTAATTTCATTGCCAGGTCAATCACTCAACATGACCTCTTTCTGACAACATTAGCAGGGCTTTTGTACGCTTGGGGCCATGATGAACAAGCAACACAAGATTAAATCAAACACAAGATAAATTCCGCAATCAACAGACATAGTAAATATGAGATTTATGAGGCTGCTGCCGGCATAACATGGCATTCTGTTTTACGGCAAACTTCATATATATGTGTGTGTACATATAACTTTATATATATATATATATATATATATATACATATACACACACACACACATATATGTATATATATAATATTCTCTAAAATAACGATAAAAATATAGTATGGTAATTACTAAACCAATAACATAGTTGTTTATTATCATTATCGAATATTGTATACTGGACACAATTGTATGTGCTATACTTTTATATGGCTGACCGAGCAGTAGGTTTCTTTACAGCAGTATCACCACAAACATGTGAAGAATGCATTGTGCTGTGATATTAGGATGACTATGATGTCATTAGGCGATAGGAATTTTTCAGTTCCACTATAATCCTATGGGACCACCATAATGTATGTGGTCCATGTTGATTGAAACATCATTATGCCATGCATGACTATATGACAGTTTCTGCATCTATTTCTACAGCAGCTTGGAATATGTGGGAAATTCCACCAGAGGTTGGCATTCAGTCGTAAGATGGTGGAGAGGAGCTAGAGCTGACCGAAACTCGAGCATGAGCGACCTGGACTCGGCCAAAAGAATCAGACAATGGTGGATCACCAAGTGCCTTAGGTCCACAACCTGGGGATTTTTCTCAGAACAGTTTTCTAAATCCATAACAGCCCAGTGAATGGAGAAAAATAATAACATTGGTATTTTGTCTATTTCTGTCTCTGCTCTTTTGCATTTTATGAATTTCATCCTGTTCACTCCTCAGGCCAGTCTTGTCCGTGGCCTTGTTTTTGTCACTGAGCTCGCAGAGTCTCTGAGAAGGGCAGGATTTGAGTAGTAAGTATAAGGTGGGGTCTTGACTCTCACTTGAGTGCTACATCCACGACAAGGCAGCTGCCTGGGGAAACGGAGGAATGGGGTGTTGATGGAGCAGAGGAAAGAAAGGACATTCAGGGGTGGTCCTGCTGGGTAAGGGGCTGTGGGAAGCCACAGAATGGGCTTGGGCATCCAAGGGTCCACAAAGAGGGCAGTTTGAAGGTGCAAACAGCCAGCTCCACCTGCTTCCTTTGGAAGGGGGGAGGGGGGACACGACGACGACGCACTCCTTTGGCAGGGCACAGATCAGGGGCCTGTTCATCAGGAAAAGAGCACTTCCTTTGGACTCTGATTGTTCCTTTGAACTCAGAGACCCTTTCCTTCTCCATCCTGGGAATGCCTCCCACGCCTGAGGTCCTGCGCTTGCCCAGCCCAGAGCGACAGGAAGTGCAAAACCAACTGCATTGTGGGTACCACACCCATGGCCTCTTCTGGGAAAGACCAGGGCGGTTTGCAGAAATTTTCTACTCAGCCAGGAAGACTTTCATTGTCTCATCAAAACTTTAAAAGCCTAAGGAGACTAATGAGTCTGGGAAACACTCTGAAGAAAACAGATAAACACAGAGTGCCTTAATGCCTTAATGATTCCAGGGTCTGATACCTACCTACCCCCAGGGGAGGAAGCTGGTTCTCTTTAAGAGTTACATCAAGCTTTTCAGAAATTCAGATTCCATGACAAGCATACCTGGTAGTCCTGGGAGTCTGGGGGCTCTACTCCTAACTGTCCCAGCAACACTGATTAGCTAGGCAACCCCAAGAAGGCCCGCTAGACCTCATTTTTAGGCGCTATAGCTGCCCTCTTTACCTCGCAGGGTTTTAAAGAGGCTTAGACAATATAATGGATGTGAAGCCTCTTTGAAAACTGTAAAATTCTGTACAGATAACAATCACAACTATTCTATCATTAGCAATCAAAATATTGCACTAATCATACACTTATATTTAAAAATCAATGTGCTTCATAAGATGGTGCATAGTACCCATGTATAATACATGCATCCTCTATGACCAAAATAATACGTCATGCCTCGATTTTATTGTTACTATTTTATTATTAGTTTTAATATTTTAGAGTTGGGCAAATGGAATATGCTCGGTTCCATGCCATTTCCCTTCTTGCTTGTGGCAACACTGGATTCCTAAATGACGGTGTCATTATTGTTGAGACGGACCATAAGAAACGAAGACCATCTCTGCAGTGGAAAACAATGGGCCTCATAGGACTTTAAAAAGGCATTTAGTGTTGGTATGCTTTTGTTGAATTCTCGGTGCCCCTTGCTTACCAGTTGATGAGATTCCAGGAATCTTCTGGGCAGCAAGGAAAAGATCGTCAATGGGGTCAGCCAAGTGCTTGATGTTCATTTTCCTTGCGTTGTAGTAATTGCCGTCGGCCGCCCTGCCTGTGCGCTCTATCGCCACCAGGTGGTCGAATCTGTCAAGCAAGACAGAGGATCCTTATGGAGAGGGAGCTCCTTCTCGGCCTCTTGGTGTGGAGGACGCTTCATTCTCCTTGATTCTTTCATTCCTACAGAACTTGGCTGGACACCTACTATGTGCCAGGGCCTGTGCCGGGGGCTAGTCTATCAGATCACTTCAAGAAATAATATCAGAATCTTTAGCGTTTTATTAGCGTCAGAGGCCGTGAGAACAGGAAGGCTGACTGATGGTCAGGGTTGTGTGGTGGCCACTGCTGGCGCCCCACCCAGATGGCCATTAACCCGTGGGGAGTCAGCACCCAGTGGTTTGAATGTTGGCTGCTACTGGCCCACCGCTGCCCTCTTTCAGGATCTTGTTCAGTTTACGGATACAAACAGAGTAAAAAGGAATTGAAATATTAGACAAATGAATCTACCGCAAAATAAACTTTAGACAAAGAGAGAAAGATAAGGGGCACAGATAGCATGGTGGTAAGAATGGAGGTGTGGAATCGGGTAATGTAGGACCTCATGCCACTGGCCTTGGGCATGTCACTTAACCTCGCGAAGCCTCATTTTCTGCATCTGTCCGATGATCTAACAACAGTGCCTGTTTCCTACATTGTCGAAAGGGTTAAATCAGAAAATGCACAAGTGGCGCTTAGCATTGGGTCCCACATCTCCTCAGTGCATGGTAAGTGTTAGCGGTTGCGGTGGCTGTTATTATTAGGAGGAATATTGTTTTGATAATCCAGTTTAAGAACACAATTCTTACTTTTCTATAATTCTATAAAAAGTCTACTTTTATATCTCTTTAAATCTCCTCCAGGATGGAGTTCTTTAAACTCTCAACTCTGCTGGGTGGTGGGTCCTCAAAAATTTTCAAATAGGATTACTATATGATCCAGCAATTCCACTTCTGGGTGTATACCCAAAAGAATTGAAAGCTGGGTGTCAAAGAGGTATGTATACACCCATATTTCTAGCAGCATTATTCAATAGGCAAGAGGTGGCAGCAACCCAAGTGTCCATCAATGGACAAACAAAATGTGGTATGTACATGCAATGGAATGTGATTCAGCCTGAAAAAGGAAGGAAATTCTGACACATGTTCCAACATGGATGAACCTTGAGGACACTGTGCAAAGTGAAATAAGCCAGTCACAAAAGGACAAAAACCGTATGAGTCCACTTATATGAGGTCCCCAGAATAGTCAAATTCATAGAAATGAAGTAGAATGGTGGTCGCCAGGGGCTGGGGGCTGGGGGAATGAGGAGTTAGTGTTTAATCAGGACAGAGTTTCACTTTGGGAGGATGAAAAGTTCTGGAGTTGGACGGTGGTGATCATTGAACACCAGTGTGTATGTACTTCATGATTCAGAACCACACACTTAAAAAGAGTAAATGTGGGGGCCGGCCGAGTGGCGCATTGGTTAAGAGCTGGCTTGGGACTCCAGCAGCCCTGGTTTGGATCCCACATATGAGGGCCAATGACACTGCCCTCTACAGCTAACAGCAGCTCCACCTGGAGCTGGGCTGCGAGCCCCGGTGACGGTGTAGGCTGCAGCCCCTGCTGCAGTGGGCTGCCATAGGCTACAGTGAGTGGCCCGCAGCCAGTGTGAGCGGCCAATAGCCGTGGTGAGCGGCTGTCCAGAGCGACTGATCTGCCTCATCCGGGAAGTGAGCAATGATGACACCAACATGGGCCAGTGAAGCAACGTCCTCACAACTAGACTGAAGAACAAAAGGACAGCAACTTGTCTGTTCCCCTCCCCCAAATCCCCAATAAAATCTTTTTTTAAAAAAAGGTAAATGGGGCCGGCCGAGTGGCGCGGTGGTTAAGCGCTGGCTTCGGAAGCCAGCGGCCCCGGTTCGGGTCCCACTTATGAGGGCCAGTGACACTGCCCTCAAAAAAAAAAAAAAAAAAAAAAAAAAAAAAAGGTAAATGTTACGTTATATATGTTTTACCATGATAAAAAAAGAATTAGCTCTGAATGCTTTCTCTGTACATGCTTTTTACAAACAAAATCTTCATGCCTGTCCATGTCCTTGGGCTGTGCTACACAATAGAATGTGGTGGCATCACATATGCTTGGGTGGGCCGGCTGCTGAGCAGGTGCTGGATGCATCCCTGAGGCGGCATAGCATGCCCAGCGCAGGAAAGGCAGCCCCTGGGAAGCAGAATCAACAGGAGGAGGGAGTTGGGACCCTGAGTTCCTCTAGACCAGAGGTCGGCAAACTGCGGCTGGCGAGCCACGTGCGGCTCTTTGGGTGCATACACGTGGCTCTGAAGTAAAATTGCAAACGAAAATAAAATTATCATAGTTTCATTTATAACATTTTTAGAGGCTATTATTCACATAATGGTGATTTCATTTGTTTTATGGCTCTCGAATAATTGTTCAATTGTTGTGAGGGACAGGATTGGCTTTTCTGTCTCAAAAGTTTGCCGACCCCTGGACAAGACCTATGTCAACAGTGATGAAAGGCAGGTGAGCACAAGAGCTCCAGTTGAGATCAACACAACCTCTGTGCTGGAAGAAGAACGCTAACTCCCCACTGGCCCACCATGACAGCCCCTGTCAACCACCATTCTACTTTCTGTTTCTGGACCTTCCCTTCAGGAGAACTCACAGTGACATACCTTGTGAAGGTAGGCTGATTTTTTTAGGCCAGAAGGGTCCATCTAGCTTCTGTGGGAAGTACTTCACTCCTGGGAAAAGTTCTAGCTCTCCTCCAGAGAACAGAGTCCTGTCTCCCCACAGTCAGACCTGCCGTACTTACCTCCACTCAGCAAACAGAGCAGCAACCTGTGTAATCTGGGATCCGGGTCCCACCCAAGAAAACTTTCTAGCTTCTCCTTGAGGAGCCAGAGTGCTGTGTCTATGCCAACCACTCTGGGAATGTGAGCATTTCTAACAGGCGCCACACACATGCTTGCAGCTTTCCGTGGCAACTCGGAGCCACAGTCGAACTTTTCCCTGCGGACCCGGGGTCCTCATTACGAGCACCTGGTTCTGTGTGAACTGCACTATAGCACTGCCCTCCACGCCTGTTAAAGCAGCGTTCTCAGATTCTAAGTGGACACTCGTTAGTGGGCTGTGAAATAGATTCATTAGGTCAGGTCAGCTTTTCTGAAAAGCAGACAAGAATAATCGAATAGAATAGTAGAGAATAGAATAGACTGGAATGCAAAATATCAGAGCACATTGCACGTAGCAAGAGTAACTATTGTCTTTTGAAACTTCTGTTTCAGGTGTGTGTGTGTGTGTGTGTGTGTGTGTGTGTGTGTGTGTGTGTGTTTTGCAATGCAAAAAGTATTCTTCTGGATTGTGGTCAAAAAGGTTTGCCAAGCAGTGTATTAAAAGTTGTAAGGTCTGAAATACATCCTACATACAATAGTATTTTGCAAAATGTTTGAACACAGCACTTAATAAAAACCACACACACACACACACACACACACACAGAGAAACACACACAAAGTGTCACAAGTGAAGACTTGCCATTACTATACAAGATATACAATATTTCATTCTCCTAATGTGCTGGTTACCCCCCACTGAAATGATTTTATTACTCCCTAATGGATCATGACCCAGTTTGAGAAACTGCCAGGTTTTTGTTTGTTTGTTTGTTTTAAATAATGGATTGCTCTTTATTGTCAGTATGCAATAAAAGCTCTCTCTCTTTTTTTTTTTTTTTTGAGGGCAGTGTCACTGGTCCTCATATGTGGGACCCGAACTGGGGCTGCTGGCTTCCCAAGCCAGCGCTTAACCACCGCGCTACTTGGCCGGCCCCGAGTTTTTGTTTTTTTTATAATTTTCCTGTCATCTCCTTCTGTTAAGATGTGCCATCTCTCAGGGACCTGCTGCTTCCAGAGACCCCCGCCACCCCACTGCCTGGGTGAAACCCCAGACTTGTTGGTTCCTCCGGCCCATTGGCACCCCTGGGCTCATGGCTTTGTTGTTTTTGGAGGGCTGGAGGGCTGAGGTGTGCAGGGACGTTGCTGTCGAAGTTGATAACACGTGGGCTTTTCTACCATCGCCCACTTTAAGCTGGGAAGGGACACACATACCTAGGAGACGTGGGGTCCCTGTTTTCGCAGAGAAACGCCCGAGCCACTTCCGCTGATCCACCTTGGAAAGTTAATATCGGGGTCTGTGTCTTCAGAACACCTAGAGAAGAAAGGCAAAGGGTGAACCAATCAGCCCTGGCACTGCATTTTGGGAATTCATGTTGGCTCTTCAAAAGCTTCTTTGGGAATTATCATTTCCATTACTGAATGATATTTACCCATAGAACACTTTGTGAGATAAGCCAAGTCTTTTAGTTCTGAGTAAAGCTTAGATTGGTGGAGGGTGGGGGTGGCATCGGGCTAGTGTCACCCGTACTGGGAGCCAGCAAATATGCTCCACGTAGATGCCACGATACCACCTGAACAGAGGCCTGGTCTGGGCCACTGTCATTGTGGTTGCTGGGGACACATTTAGGTGCCCACGGTGACACTAAGCCAATCCTCTGCTAAGCATGTAAATTTCCTCTCATTTAATTTTCATAACACTTCTGTGATAATAAACATTGTGATCCCCATTTTACAGAAGAGGAAAACTGAGGCTTAGAACTGCTACATCACTTGGGCAAAGCCAAGTCCGTAAGTTGGTGTTACAACATCAGTTCCCACCCCAAACAGGGAGCCTGACAGGGCAGGAAACAACCCAGCCCCAAGTGGGGTGCACATGGTGGGAAAAGCCTCAGGAAAGGAAGGTCGGGGCGAGATGAGACCCCCCACACCTGAGCCACAAAGGACCAGTCTGTCAATATGGACAACTTATACTCAAGACAGGGGACAAATGACCAAGCTTTTTCTTCTTTAAACATTTCCTAGGCTTGGGTTATAAAAAGAACTGAAATCACTTTCATTAAAAGGTTAAATCTCTTATAATTTCGTTGTCCATACATAATGAAAGTTCTGTAAAATCCAACACGACAAATCATACCCACTAAGCCACCATGTGGGTGTGCCCCAGGGCTGAGCCAGTGGGAGCTCTGAGCCTGCGACCAGGTAAGCAGGAAGTCAGGGCGACTTCTGGGAAAGTGCCGGCTAAACATATCTACCAAACCAGTTGTTAGATGGAAATGATTGCCGGCCTGTTGGTGGCAATTGGCACAGTTGGCGGTTCCATCTCCTTGATGACAACACGGTTCCTTGGTTTTCTTTCTTCCTTGGTGCTGCTCCTTCTTTGTCTGTCTGCTGACTCCCCGTCTTCTCCTCCATCTCTTAATATGGAGCATCCCAGGGCACAATCTGGGGTCCTTTTCTCTGTCTCCATTTATTCCCTCAGGGATCTCATCCAGGGTCTTGACTTTAAAAGTCATTAATATGCCAACCGCACTCCAATTTATCTTCGCAGCCCAGACTGCTCTCCTGAACTTGACTCGTACATCTAACTGCCTGCTTGACTTCTCCACTTGAGTGTCTGGTAGGTAGCTCACACGTTCAGTTACCGAGACTCAATCCTACACTCTTTCTAAAATTGTAGTTGTGGTAAAATAGACACAGTGTAAAAATTTGCCGTCTTACTCATTTTTAAGTGTACAGTTCTCTAGCATTAAGTACATTCGTGGTGTTGTTTGATCCTCATCACCATCTGTCTCCAGAATTTTTACATCTCCCCAAACTGAAACTCTGTTCCCATTAAACAGTAACACCCCATTCCCCCTGACCCCAGTCCCTGGTACCCACCATTCTACTTTTTGTTCTTATGATTTTAATTACTCTAGGGACCTCTTATAAGTGGAATCATATACTATACTATTTATCCTTTTGTTTCTGGTTTATTTCACTTAGCATAACGTCTTTAAGTTTCACTCATGTTGTAGCATGTGACAGGATTTACTTCCTTTTTAAGACGGAATAATATTCCATTGTATGTAGATGCCGCGTTTCATTTATGCATTCATCCATCGACAGACACTCGGGTTGCTTCCACCTTCTTGTGAATAATGCTGCCATGAACATGGATGTGCAAATATCTGTTTGAGTCTCTGCATTCAGTTCTTTGGGTGTATACCCAGAAGTGAAACTACCGAATCATATGGTGTTTTCTATTTTTAATTTTTTCAGGAGCCACCGTATCATTTTCCTGAGCGGCTGCACCATTTTACATTCCCACCGACAGTGTGCAAAGGTCAAGATGCTCCACCCACCGTCTTCCTCACCCCAGTTCCCAGCAACTCCATTCCTTTGTTTAACCTGCCAAAACCTTACAGCAACCCCCAGTTCCCGTCTCACACCTGCATCCAATCCACCCAGAAATCGTGACTCTACCTTCACAATACAGACTCTTTTGGCTACTTCTCACACCCTCCTCCTGTCCCATTCCTCTGTCTGGGTCCCCTGACGGCAGAGTGTGAGACAAAGACTTGAGTGCAGGGGGTTTATTCTGGTGATGATCCCAGGAGGCAGTTGGGAGGGAACAAGGAAGGAGAGGACGCGAAGGAGGAAAAGCCAACAGGAGGCTCTGTGCATTTTCAAGGCCACTGCTCTAAGCCATGAGGGACTGGCGTGTCTCCAAAAGACGAGAAGCAGGGCACTGGCCCCCGCCCCCACTGGTTGAGGGGGCCCTGGAGGCAGTCGCCCACAAACTTCCGGGTGGAGTGGTTTTTCACAGCTTTGGAGAAATCCTGCAGAACTTGGGCTTGTGGTCAGCCGGTCAGGTCAGTGTGACTCAGACTTCCACCCCAGCTATGGCTGAAATCACAGAGGGCCAAAGGGATGTGTCATAGGGCACCCACCCACTCTAAGCCACCCTTGTCTCCTGCCCGCAGTGAACTGGCCAGTCTCCTGTTCCCACCCTTGTCCCTACAGCAACCCAGGTGATCCTAAGCCAGAACATGGCCTGCCTCTGCTCAGTGGCCTTAAGGGCTCCCCGTCTCACCCAGAATAAAAGCCCAGGTGCTCACAGTTCCCTTGAGGCCCTTCCCGGTCTGGCCCCTGTGACCTCTCTGTCCTCCTGTCCAGATCCTCTTTCCTTCATCCACTCCAGGCCTGTTGGCTAGCCCTTGTCCTCTCTTAAACCTGCTGGGCCCCCACTCCACCTAATAATCTCTGCCCTGGCCATTGTCACAGCCTGGGACACTCTTCCTTTAGCCAGACCCGGCCTCATTCCTTCATCAACTTCAATGACACCTTCTGCATGAGGCCTTCTCTGCCATCTTGTTTAAAATGGCAACCCACCACCTGAGCTGTGCAGTTTGCATTTCCCCCGTATTGTTTACTGTCTGTTATACTCTATTAGAATATACACACACCATGAGGGCAGGGTTGTGGGCAAGTTTGCTCCCAAGTGCCGAAAATAGTGCCCAGCACATAGTAGGTGCTCAACACACATTTGTTGTGTGAAATGGATTCCGTATGTTGAGACACAAACTTTTTGAAACTTCCAGTGTAACTGGTGCTTTAGGGTGTGCCTTCCTGGGGTTTTAGAGGCCACAGGGAAAAACATTTCCTGAAGAATGCATTTTGGGGGGCACTGATAAACAGATGGTGGGAAGCAGGTGAGAGTCACCAGGCTCCCAGTTTACGCCTGAACAGCACCTGCAGAATAGAGGTGAGGCACCTGAGACCAGCCTGTGCATCCTAGCCTGACATTGGCATCACCTGTAGCTCTCACGTTCATTTGGATGCTGCAGGAACCTGGGCAGTGTGGAGCATCCCCACCCATTTGGGCCAGATGGGATGCTGGTGTCTGAGCCTCTCAACCACTATTCTTGACTATCCTCCCTCCACCTCTGGGGGTCCAGCAATGCCCTGGGTTGCTAACAGTCCTCTGTAGGTCACCCTCGCCTCTCATAGGGAGGGCGGCAGATACATGGCTCTGAGGCCTGGGGGACCTGGGTTCAAATTCCAGCTCACCATTCCCACCTGGGTAAATCACCTGGACCTCTCAGAGCCTCGGTGTCTTCATCTATAAAATGGGGATAATGTTGTTCATGCCACAGAGTTGTTTTGAGCTGTGGGGAAAACGCCCCAAGCCAAGTGCACAGCAGAAGTTCCACAAAGGCTGATTCCCTCCACCGTCCGCCCTCATCTCATGGCTCACCTTGCTCAACAGCCTCTTCAACAAGCTTCTTGAACAAACTCAAGGCTCTCTGGTCAACGATCATGGAGACGCCCTTCTCCAAGGCCTGCAGGAAGGTGGCCAGCGCAATGGCTCCGGGCGGGCCATCTGTCTCTTCTGGTGGCTCGTGTTTGAAATGCGTGGGGAACCCAGTGGTGATGAGTACAGAGTGGGCGTGGGACAGCGACAGAGAGGCCTTCAGCAGCTCATCTTTACAGAGCAGGTGCCCGATCCCCCTGTTACCTGAGATTACAAAAAAATAATAGTAATAAAAATAAAAATTACAAAATAATGTAATCGTGTTTCAAGGAGAAACTTATGCAAACAGTAGTTTGGTTTTGCTTGTTTGTTACAGAGGTGGATTTGAGGGTTGTGCTTGAGACTAACTGTTCCCCAAAATGGATTCTCTTCCACTGCCCCCAGTAGTGAAGGGTAGCTGGGTAAATGGCTGGCCAGCCTCTTTTTCCATTAGCTGTGGCCATGAGACTAGGTTCTCTCTAGGTATAGAGCGGTCAAAAGGGAACACTAGTGGAAGGGATATGTGCCGCCTCCGGTCCTGGCCACACACCTTCCAGGTACTCCTCCAAGCTCTTCGCTTCCTGGCGGCTGGTATGTGGATAAGTGGAGGCCCCTGGGGGGTCTCATGATGTGATGGCAGAACTGCTGGGTCCCTGAATGACTGGATGGAGCAGATTCCCCCTTTCTGCCAAAATAGAACACTCACCCTGGAAGCCCCACCTGTACTCTTGCTTGAGAGGCATATATATCTATTATATTTGAACAAAGCATCTTGGGGTTTATTTGTTATAGCAGTTTAGCAGACCCAAATACAAGGAATGTAGAAGGAAGAAGGACACAGTTCTGTTTTAGTTGGAGATTCTCCCCCAAAAAACGTAAGACAAGGGTTTGGGAGCAAATATTTCAGAAGATGCAGGAAGTGAGATAGAAGAGGGAGAGAAGGCATTAAAGGGTATGTGAGTGAGCAGGCTGACTCTGAAGGCAACTGGGACTCAGTCTTGCTTAGGATCCCCCAAAACATGGTGTGGGACATATATAAGGACAGGGAGCCCGGGCATTTCTGCACTGGCTCCTGTCCCCTGTTGGGTGAAGGTTGCCCATTGGAGGGTTAACTCCTCGGCACTCCTGGGCTGTTTCTGCTCTGGTCGAACCTAAGGTGAGAGCTGTTGTGCTAGGAACTGCCAACGGCAGGTGGGGTTTGGGTGGGCACCAGCAACATCTGTGGTAGATGCCTCCAGGGGCTGCCAAGCCGGTCCAGCTGGGCAGCACGGCCTCCCGGCTCTCATCATACACTGCGGTGCCTTGGTCTAGTCTCGGGTCTCCTCAGAGCATGTCTGTGCCGTGTACAGGCAGGATGTGACTCACAACTTCCACTCCAGCTGTGGCTGAAATGAGAGGTGGGCCTCGGGGACACGAGAGGACGCCAGCTTGCATTTGAAGGGACACAGGATTTGCATTCCTGTTATGGGGGAAAAGTTCCAGATTTGGAATCTGGAAATTTAGATTCAAATCCAAGTGTTGGCACATCATCATAGCTGTGTGACCTTGGCCTCATCCTTGATTGCCCTGAACCTCAGCTTTCCTCCATGGAGCATGGGGTGGGGGGTCCAGGTGGAGGAAGGCTGTGGAGAAATGGCCCCTCACATACTGCCAGTGGGAGTGGAAACAGCCACACTTGTCTGGAGGGTGATTCGTACCTTAGATTCGTATATTCCACTGAAGTCAGCAATTCATTTGTAGGAACTTATCCTAATAAAGTGGTCATGGGTATGTACACAAACATTATCACAAGGATGTTCACTGCAGCATTGTTTACAGTGTCAAATAATAGGCTGTTAATAAAATTGGGGGAACATTTGTAAAATGGAATTCTATGCAAACATTAAAAAGATGCTGTAGGGCTGGCCGAGTGGCGTGGTGGTTAAGCGCTGGCTTGGGAAGCCAGTGGCCCTGGTTCGGGTCCCACATATGAGGGCTAGTGACACTGCCCTCAAAAAAAAAAAAAAGATGCTGTAGACTATACTTAATGACATGGAAAGATGTTTACAATGTGTTAAAAAGTGACAAAAACAAGTTCTAAAATAGCATCACAGCATGATTCAGGTATATATATATATATACATATGCACATATATACATACATACATATTGTTTGTTTCAGTCTTATAGGTTCAAGACTGAAGAAAAACTTTAAGGGCAAACATAAAACTGTTAATAATGGTTAATTGTGTTGGGATTCTGAGAATTTTTATTGCTTCTTTACATTCATATATTTTCCAATATTACTATAATGAATATGAGTTACTTTTGACAAGGGGGGAGAAAAATAACATTTTAAAAGAAAAAAACTGGACTGTAACCTATTTCACAGGATGTGGCCAGCACCAAAAGAGAGAGGAGGAAAGAGAAAACGCTGTCAAGTTTAAAGCAGTCTGTACATTTATGATGATTTTATCAATAGTGCAAACATTATTATTATAAACCTCTATTCCTTCACATTCTCCAGGCCTGTCAAATGCAAACCAATGTCCTCTTAAAAATAACTCAGTGGCTCTATTATTATGCCCGGTGAGTAATGCTCAGTCCGTTGCCATTAATCTTTTATCCACTTATTGAATATAGTAGGAATCAAAAGCCTCTGTTATTCTGGAGGGTTAAAACTTTCCTTAATTAAATGATATTGGCACGTCTGGACAGTCATAAATCTGCCTTTACTCCGAGCCTCAAGCTTCAAGCCTGACACATAGTCTGCACAAGCCCCGAGGGGAGGGGTGTGGACGGCCTCCTGGGTCATTTTTATTAAGCCATGGGCGCACTGCATCTGCAGTAAATTTACTTCCCAGTTACTTTTCTATCGGAGCCAAAGGCAGGGTCAATACTTCATCTTCCCTCATGCCCCTGGTGTTGAGTGCGAGTGCAGCCAGCCAGCGTAGGTAAGAATGTTTGTGAGAGAGGAAGTATTGCAGAAATTTAAAAAAATATCCACCAAAGATATCAGCTATGTAAGAAACTCTGAATACACGGCCATGAGCAATCATTCACCTCTATATGTGTGTCCTAAAAGGTGCATCAGGGGGGTATGTCCCAAATTTACAGTGTGTCTATAGTTTGAGGAAACCATATTCTCTGCAGAATGGATGAATGAATGAATGAATCAATGAATGAATGAATGAATCAATGAATGAAAAACCTAATAGACAAACAAGCAAAAAGCTATGTCTTATGGTTTCACAGGAAGTTTTGCTACTGCAGACCCCTCTGTAACTGGGGGCAACCTTTGCTCCCAGGCCCAGGGGAGAGATCGGCCATTTTTCAGGCTGGTCTGCACCGTCGGATTCTGGGCCATGGTGTCAGTCAACACAAAAGGGCACCCAGGCTGTCTGCTCTATGGCCCGGCCAGGCATTGTTCTCTACCCCTATGTCACCATGGTCAGCTGTCTGGGTCCCAGGAGTTTGGCCTGGAGGGTGGATTTCCCAGGTTGGCCTCACTTTTCTGCTCTCCACAGGGGCCCCACCACCATGTATTCAGGTATTTGGCTGGGGAGCAGGTGTCCAATGGGCCAGCAGGGAGCCACGTGTGCCTTCTCCAGACAAAGAGCAAAGAGCACCCAGGCCTAGAATCACAGCCCATAAGAAGGGGCCGGAGAGGGAATGGGTGTGATTTAGGAGGGGCTGGAACATTCTCTAACTGCCCGAGGGAGACTGTGACATATCATTTAGACTCAGGCTCCATTTTATCCAACACTGATCACGGGTTCTGGAACTAGCAGGCATGGGTTCAAGTGCTGCCCAACCATCTGCTACCATCTACTAAGTGTGTGGACACATTTCTTAACCTTTTATTTCTCAGTTTCCTCATATGTTAAAGAAAGTTAATAACAGCTGCCTCATAGTGTCATTGGGATAATTTAATAAGATGAAAAATATAAACACTTTTAACACATGCCTGGCCTAGAGTAAAACTCAGTAGATAATAGCTATTATACTTATTACCTATCACAACCCTGAGATTGCTATCATATTATTCCTGTTACACTGATGAGAAAACTGAGGTGGAGAGCAGCTGTGAAGTCTACACCTCGATTTTCTGTGAGCCTTCTTAGAAAACAAAACAAAACAAAACAAAACAAAACAAAAAACTCATGCACAATGGCGCCCTCTGCTGGCACCCTGAGATTAGAAGTTTGGCTTTTAAATGAAGATGCAGCCAGAACAGTCCCTCAACCAGCTTTCAGCAAACCTCCTCCTAATTGGAACCAGCATCCCCTCTCCTCCCCATGCTCCCCGGGATCCCACTAGCCCTGCCCTTGTGTATGTAGGAAGCCAGCGGCTCACAAACCACAGAAGGGTTATCCTTTCTCTGAGATGCTGTATATAATATATACGTCAGCTCCAAACTGTTGTGAGGCTGTCACTGCAGGGTCCTGCCCCACTAGGACCCCCCAAGGAGTAGCAATCCAGCCCCTACCCCTACCTCTGCTGCAGGTACAAAAAATTCTGTTTTGGGCCAGCCGAGTGGCTCAGTTGGTTAAGAGCTCGCTCAAGAGTGCGAGCTGAGCTCTGAGCAACAGCAGTTCGATGCCCGGCCCGAGCTGAGCTGCCGCTGAGCTGCCAACAGGTGGCAGGATGGCTCAGCTAAAAACAAAGAAAAAAAAAAAAGAAAGAATTCTGTTCTATGTCCAACCCCAGGGTAATGACACAGAGGGGAAGATTAGGGCCATTATTAATACATGGATGATGTTTAAACGGTGGCACTTGACTACCTAGGAACCAACCTCCCTTTATTCTTACCTCCTCAAACCCAATTTACTTCAGGTAACGTGCCCGACTAATAAGCTCGCCTCCCAAACTCCCTCACATTGTTGAAAATTTTGAAGGAAAAAAAAAAGAAGCATAAAGAAGAAAACAAAAATCACCCATAAATCCCACTAGCAGAGATCATCAGCACCATCAGTATTTTGGTGCATTTACTTCTAGCCTTTTTGGGATTCATACAAAGTATAAACATTTACAAAAATCGTACTGTAGAAGCAATTTTATGCTGCCTTTTTCACTGAAAATTACATCAGTGATGGGTTTCTCCAGGCCTTTAAGGTGTGAATGTTTTGTTTCTTACCTGGGTCTACTGCAATTATAGTTTCTAGTTCTCTGATCTTCTGAGCAGCTGGAGCTGATGTGATGCTGTAATGCAAAGGATCCTGGGAAATGAGGTGGACCTCTGGAATTCCCTCATGGGTGGGACAACTGGCTCGAGCCTCCATATCCTTCAGGTCAGTCATAACTGTGCAACCCGGTGCGCTCGTGAACGCCAGAGGGGTCTCTAAAACACACAACAGGAGGCACTGAGCCCACCCACTTCATCAAACCTAGTCCGTTTTCTTCTAGCCCACTGCTGACAGACAAGATGGCACCAGGCATCAACTCTGTCAACAGCATTCCTTTCACCGCCTGTTGGCCCCAAGTCAGAACAAGCTGGCTTATGACAAAATCAAGTTCCACTTAAACAGGTGCCTCCAATTTTTAGGAAAATGAAGATGAGGTAAGGGCAGGAACAGAAGTGGGGTACAGCTTCAGTTGCAGTTTCCATTAGTTCAATCTCATGGGTATCGGAAAGTACTCACTGAACTCTTACAATGTGCCAAGCCATCTTTCTTTACTTTGCAGCAAATGTCAGCTTTGCTAACAAATAGCTCTGAACATAGCTTCTGTTTTTCTCATAGTACTTCTATTTTGCTTTGGTTTATGCTAATTTTGTTCTTTAAAAAACTCTGCCTTACTAGATTACAAGCAATGTGAAGCACTCTAGCAGTTATTAAGAACACGGCAAACACACTTGAGTTTGAGATGCAACTTTATCCTCTCTCAACTTGTGCCCTCAACTATAAAATCATGATAATGCCTCATGTGGCTGTCGTCAGAACTAAACAGAAAATGCACATAAAGTGTTCAGCAAAGTGCCTGGTCCAGTTTAAGCCCTCGATAAATGACGGTTTGCATTGCTGCCCCAGGCACTGTATCTTACTCATTCTGTGTCCTCAGGCCTGGCCCACTGGGTGTTTAGTACGTACTATGCTTAGCATACATCTGCTTTCTGCAGAGTCTTATTATTCTTGAGTACTCTAACCCCACGCAGCTGTGTGCTCCTGGAGACGAGGGACCATCGCCCACTCGTCTCAGGATCCCACGTGGTGCCTTGCACATGAAAGGTGCTCAGTCAATGTAGATGTGAACTGAGTAAATAACAATGTCTTGGATTTCACAGAAAACAGTTAACGGTCTCAGATTTAACAGAAAGTCAATGTCAGCTAACACTTCAGCAGGAAAGCCTCCTGATAGATGCATAAGGCATTCTGAAGAACTTTCAGACACGATGTTTAAGGGGAAGAACTAAGGATTTTGGTGAAAGGAATCGTTGTTTTTCTGTGTTTTGGACAGCACCTAAAATTGGTCACTCTAAAGCCAGGTACCCATCAGGACAGTCAGCTCAGAGTGTGACCCGGGGTTTTGTTTTGCCCCATCAGTTGTGAGGTGTGCAACAATTAATATTTTGCTAATAAGAGTTTAAATATTAAAGTTTGAGCATGATTTTTGTAAATTAGAAAGATTCAATGATATCCCTGACCAATTTTGTCATTTATTTTTATTTAGGATCAATAATGATATTGCAAGTCAGAACTAAAGGGCTAGAGTGTGCTGGGATGTCCAGGGCACTGAGACCTCTTCTGCAGGTCCCCTTCCCCCCCATGGCCGGGGCAGGAGAGGGGGAAGCCACCACTCTGGAGGGTATTTACCGCATGTGTGTGGAGGTGTGTGCGCACACGAGCACACACACACTTGGGAATGACCACAAGCTCCCTGAGAACTGCATCTTGTCTCGTGCAGCATTTTATTCTTAAGATCTGAGCCTGGGCCTGGCACAGTAAGTGCCCAATGCATTTATGTTAAATAAACAGAATGCCATGGCTTTTGGTGTATATGCCTCATCACCATGTTAGAGATCATCTTTTCCTATCACAAGGCCATGCTGATAGCTAAACTTCCGTGAATACTTTCAAAATAAACTGAAAGCAATACTAAATTCTATGATTTGTAGTGCAAGTGTGGCTGACCTGGCTAGAATTTTCAGGTGTCTACAAGGGCTGCAATATTGTGAATGTTTCCCTCATATCGCTTCCTTACTGTGAGCTAGTGAGGGGTCCCTCGTATGTCTCTCCTTTGTAATATCACCCTAGGCCTTTAAAAAAAATGCACTGACACAGTATTATTTGCAATGACCATGTGAAATGGTTTGTTGAGTTGTGTGGCTTGCCTTCACCTTTGCTTTCAAAGCCACACCAATCTCCAAAATGTCTCAAAAGGTCATTCTAAATATGGGCCCTTAGAATGGGCTGTGAGCCTTCTGCAGAGAGAAATACATGGGGTTGTCGGAAAAGTCATGATGTATTTTTTCTATGTTTTTCATTGCAAAAATGAATGATGACTTTTCCGACAACCCAATATTTAATCAAGATGTATTTGAGCTGAAGGACAAAACAAGCTGGTTTGCTGAGACCCAGACCTGGAATAAAACAAAAGAAGCCAGAGATATCTTTGCTGTGGGCTGTAGGACTGTGTTATCTGACTTTATTCCTTAAATCATTGCACAGTAAAAGCCTATCCTTTCAAGAATTAGAGACCCACCAGTTTCCATCCTAGGTCAGAGTAATTGCCCCCTTAAGCCCGGACGTACTGCAGCTGATGACGGCTTCGAGACTGGTCAGCGGAGAAGGCCAGAACACTGGGACATCCCCTGGCTGGCACACCACTGGGTCCCCGTAGTCAGGTTTAGAAAGATCTTTGATTCCCAACAGTTCTGCAAATGGAAAAAGAAAATGCGTTCTACCATGTCCCGCCCTGGCAGCTACCATCCAAGTTGAACATGTTGAGTTCTTTCTCCAGGAGGAACACTAGTCCTGGGGTTGCTGTATGTGATATTGGAGAAAGACGGGGAGGAGAAAAGGAATCGGGACTTAACGACTCAGGATTTTTGCTGCCTTCTAGTTTATTCTGAGTGTTACAGAATCATGAACCCCTGGCGTGATTGCTAGAGGAGTCCTGGGTGCATTTAGCCCAACACCCTGAGTTTATCTTGGTACAGGCTGAGTCACACAACACAGACCTGAACTCTGTTGCTGGACCACCAATAGTGTCCCTTCCTCTGGCCAGCCACAGAGTGCTCACGAGGATAGCAAAAATGGATGCATTGGGCATAACCCATCCCCATTCATGAGAAAACAACGAGCAGACACTTTGGATTGGGTGGTCCTGAGACACCCTCGTTCTATGAGGAAGGCGGCAAGTGCTGGTTGCAGTGTCACCGAATGCCAGGCTTTGTCTGGTTTTGTTACACAGCTGAGCAAGTTTAGTTATACTGAATGCTGTCCCACATCCGAGGCCCAATCCCAAGCTCTCACCAGGCCCTCTGAGATCCAAGAGACCTGAGAAGCTTCCATCCTTGGATCTGCTCACTCACTCTCAGATTGAGTTCAGACGTGGGGGATCAATGGATTTCAGTTCAAGTTAACATTTGGAAGGAAGCTGTGTCCTGCCCAAATGTGCTGCTGAACAATAGGCTAGATTAGAGGCTGCTCTGAGCTTAAATCTCAGGACAAATAGCTCTGCTGCCAACTTCCACTGCCTGTCTCCTTTACCCAAGGTTCACCTGGAGTTCACAGGAGCTGATGGGTCAGGTTGGCTCTTTGGTCAAGGGCAGCACCTTTAAACCTGAGGGGCATCTGTACACCCAGACCTAATACGGCTGCAATAAGGAGGACAACAGAGGGAGCTCAAGAACATAGCAAGTTCCCGTCTTCTGGAGCCGAAGTTCAAAGGCAGCTGTCAGAATCATGAACGAGAGTGGACACTGACCTGGGTCGCCGATATGAATGGGTTGTCCCTGCTCACCCACCATGGAGCAACTGGCCTGCACCAGCTTTTCCAGCTTGTCCTTGGGGATGGGTCTCATTGTGACCACCAGAGGGCAGCCAAAGCCAGCAATATGGACGCAAGGCACTGCTGTCTGCCAAGAAATCAAGTAAAAAATATAAAATGAGCACAGATCCAAGCACTGAGTACCAAGAGTTCAAGGCAGTGAATGAAGTGGCTAGGAAGTTCAAGTATAAAAATATAGCTTCTACTTTTATGCGACACACAGTTGAGGAAGTTTGCTGGTAATTACTGGTCTAAAACAGGGACCTT
The DNA here is from genome assembly GCA_033961575.1 of Aselliscus stoliczkanus. NCBI lineage: Eukaryota > Metazoa > Chordata > Mammalia > Chiroptera > Hipposideridae > Aselliscus > Aselliscus stoliczkanus. Next base: position 150,618,337 of record CM066732.1, on the reverse strand, counting down.
CACTTGCTATGTGCCGTGGACCCGCTGGTACCTGGTGCAGCTCCGTCACTGCCCCGTCAAAGCAATGTTTTTAACTACGCAAAAAGAAATGCATAGGATTACCAAGGAAACCAATTTTATTGCAAATGCAGTTATCAAATTAAGAAAAAAATGTGACACTGTGACATGTTGTTTCTTCATTAACAGCTTAAAGAACAAGATGAAACATCTACCATTGTAATTTTGAAGTAATGACCAATGTATAGGATATATTTGAGCTATCGGGACATGTGACATGAAATGTGACATGAAAATATCTGTGATTTTGCTGGGCAGCCACAAAGTCACAGGGACTGCTGATACGACCGCTGTTTGTTGCCTGCTTTCATAATGGAAGAAAGTGCTCAATTTCAGTTCGAAACTATAAAACTAAAAATAGAATTGTTTTTCCCATCCCTCCAGGGACCTCAAGGGGCTGGTGGCCCACAGGTGGTTCTCTGGGAGAGCTGAGGCAGAAGAACCCCAGGGAGCGGGACCCTCGCAGGAGGCATGAGGAGCCCCACAGGGGCTGGAGGCCCTCGTCCAGACCCCACGGCGCCGTGCCTCCCTCCTCCTGCCGCAATAGAAGTTGCCCAGAATGACCTGTGTGACTTTCACTGGTGATGTTGTCCCCCCCCACCCACCCCCGAGCCCGGGCCCCGAATGGTTTCTGGTCCCTGCAATGGGGCTTATGAGAGATTTAGGACAAGGCCAGGATGTTAATCTGCTGGGACGGTCTTGGCGGCCTCCTGAAGGGCTTGCTGTCAGCGCCCTGGCAGCAGCAGGAGGAAACCTTGGCGTGCCTGCCAGTGCGGAATCTGAATAACAGCATTTGGGAGGGGGCACGTGCCAGGGTCACCCCCGGGAGGCAGGCAGTGCTCCCCGAGGCCGAGGCGCCTCCTTCTTGGGGTGCTGTGCTCTTCACTCCCTCAGGACTGCCAACTGAATCCAAGATGGCTGCCTGGCCCTTTCTCCCAGGAGCCAATGGGCAGAGGCGTCAACATTAACCTGAAAGCTATTTGGGAACCACTGGGCCAGTGAAGTATCATGGGAAAAAACCGCGGCTCTGCTGACACGTACTATGGGCAGGGATGAGCACCTCTGTGCAAAGCATCATTTAATTGTCACACCCATACTATTGACATTTTACAGATGGGAGCCAGGAATCCTGGGTTCCAGTCTGCCTTTGGGACTTGGGCAAGTCCTTTTTGCTCTCTAGGCCTAAGTTTCCTCATCTAAAATGTAAGGTTGCATGTTTTAGGCCCTCCCTGCTCTTACCTGCTACAAATGAAGGTGTGTTCTGGGGCCAGACCCTGCCGGGCCGCTGCCAGCAGCCCCTGTTTCACCCTCATGTTTCCTTACCTTCAAGAAAACTGCTCAGGCACATATTTCCTACATGAGAAGCAGCAAACACTGTGGGCAGCTTTGTTTCTCATCAGAGGCATCTCGGGCCTGTCTGGCAGGAGCCCAGACCAGCAAGCTTTAATAAAGTCCCCGAGCCCAAGACTAAATCTCCAACCTGAGTCCTCCATAAAGAAACCTGGAGCAGGCTGCCGATGCCGGCTGACCAAAGGTCCAGCAGGATACCTTCTCGGACCTCACATAAATGTCCTGGAAGGGGTCAGCGGGATGAGGCAATCAAGTTCTTTCCCCATGATAAGCAGTGGCTGCAATAAAACCTCAGAGACACAATAGGGAGGCAGGCCCTAATGGTGGGCACGTCCCAAGAGAGGTGACTACATTGCGTTGGTGACCACCAATGGCCACCTCTGGCCATAAACATGACCCCACTTTCCTGACAGAGTCATAACCTAGCAACTAAGGGCTTGGCTGAAGCTTTGGTACAAACCCCTGGGCATTTACCCAGCCATGCACATTCTCACTGATGCCAGGAAGTTTGAGCCAGGCAAGATTTTTAAAAATCTCCCCGAGATGCCCTCAGTTAAAGGAGCCAGACAAATTCCAGACCGGTTTGGTTTACACAGCTGCAGTGATCTGTCTAAAACTTGATTCACAGACTCCAGGCCAAACTGGGTGCTCACAGCAATCCCAGAGGTGGGCAGGGGACAGGCTGGTGGTCCCATTTTCCAGATGAGAAAACAAGCTCAGCGAGGTTAAGTGCTTGTCCCGGGTGGCACAGCCGGAAAGTGGCTGTGCAGGGGCCAGAGCTTAGGTATCCTGCCTCTTGTGCCAATGTTCTCCCCACCACAGGAAAATCCAGGGTCACCCACATTTTCAAGTCATTCTGCCCTGTGGATCATGTCCCTACCTTGTATGCACCCACGTGGCCATGGCCTGCTGGGTCTCTCCTGGGGAGCCCCACCTTCTCCAAGGCCCCCTCTGGGGAGAAGCTGCAGTCCAGGAAGAAGGTCACCATGTCCTTGAGCTGTTCTGAGTGCTCTTCCAGCGAGGCCAGGCTGCCCGTGCAGGCTCCGAACTCATACTTATGGAACTGGGGACTTCCCGTCCTGGGGACACAAGGGCAAGTTCACAGACCCCTTAGACTCAACATGACCCATGACCATGCATTTTTTTCCCCAATATTTATTTATTTATTTATTTATTCATTTATTTATTTATTTATTTATTTATTTATTTTTGAGGGCAGTGTCACTGGCCCTCATATGTGGGACCCGAATCGGGGTCGCTGGGCTTTCCAAGCCAGCGCTTAACCACCGCACCACTCGGCCGGCCCTGACCATGCATTTTTAAAAAGGACTGTCGCGGGGAGAGAAGAGGACACCTGAGGCTGAAATTTCAGGCACGGGAACGTAGTTTTGGGCAGGGGCCCTTGCTGTCATCCTTTAAATCTGCCCAGATTGAAAACTAGTAAATCGGCATATATATAATGTGCCTCCTGCCCCACCCTATTATATTTCCTGTAACCTCAACCCAAGACTAGTCAAACCAGCAAGAAGAAATACAATGGTGTCCTCTCTGCCATCTAGGTAGGGACAGAGGGCACATATCTCAAGGAAGCGCTCAGCGCTAGCAGTGGTGCGGCCTTTCTCTGTCCTTAGAATGACTCTGTGCTTAGAGTAGGGTTGAAAGACTTGGTTACAAGCCTGTTCTTCATCCACCCCAAAGCCATGTTGCTGAGTCACTCCCCATGCCAGGCCTAGGCCAGGTGGTGGGGTATAGTGATGGAGAGGACACTGGCCCAGCCCTTAAGAAGCTGAAATCTTAGAGTGGCAGTTGATTCCATTGAAATCGGGATACTTGCCAAACAGAGCAGTGAGTGGTAACAGTCTAGGTAGAGAAGTGACATGCGGAAGGGAGAAACCTATTCTTGCCAACAAAGCAGGAGGTGCTAGAGTTGGGACCTGAAGGATGAATAGGAGTTCATCAATTGGAGGAGGAGGACGGCCCATCCTAGGCGGAGGGAGCCGTATGTGGACAGTGCGGTGGCATCAAGCTCCGTGGCCCGCTGCGCCATCTGCTGTAGGAGTCCACGAGCTGGCAGGGTGAGAGGTGTGAGGGAAAAACGTAAAGGAGCTCACCTCGGCCCAGAGGGGTCTCTGAAGGACCCTCCCACCCCTGGAGGCCACAAAATGACAACAGCAGAATGTTCCTGGGAAGGTTTCTGTCTGGGGAGTGGGCTGGAGATGACCGGGGTGTCAGGGACTCGAGCAGAGCCTGGGCGGGGCCAGGTCACTACAGGTCTTGATATGAGGCTAAGACGGGAGCCACAGGAGGGCACTGAAGAGTTTTCAATGGGAGACCCACAGGATCAGAGGCAGGGTTAGGAAGGGTCACTCTGCGGGGAGGGTAGAAGGTGGTGGGGGGTGTGAGGAGGCGAGGGTGAGAGTAGGGCGAGGAGGCCAGTTACGGCCTGAGAGTTTAAGTGTGAGAAGATGAGCACCTGAGGTTAGGACAGAGGATCCATTGGGCCATTTATTGGATAAGTTCTATTTTAAAAGTCTGGAAGAATATATATCACAATTTTAACAATGGCTGTCTCTGGAGTTTGGCAATGTAAGTGTTTTTATTTTCTTCTTTATCCTGTGCAAACAGGTCTCTGGCTTTGGTGATGGTGTGGATGGATGGCAGTGCCAGTGGGGTTTCTCCAGGGCTGGATTTTCTTGGTGAGCCCAAAGATTTTACCCAGGGCAGGGGCAGGGCAGGGCAGCGGCAGAGGACAGAGGTAGGAGTGGGAATGGGGCGGGGGGTGGGGAGAAGGGGGCAGGAGCGAGGAGGGCAGCTCCTTCGCAGCAACAGCCATGAGTGAGGCTCCATGCCAGGCACTGTGGGTTCCCAAGGCTGGACAAAGAGGTCCCTGGTGACAGAGACACCTGGCTGCAGTGTCTGGCCACTCCCAAGCTTGAACCCTGGTGACCCACATGTTTTACCTGGTATCTCGGGCAGTGTCCCGGGTGGGCAATGTCCACTGGCCTGGCTCACTTTGGCCCAGCAGGGGCAGAGGGCCACTGTTGGCCTGGCAGAACTTCTCAAAGGCCGGGGCGAGGGACCTGTGCAGGACCACCACGCTGGCTGGTCGGTGCCCTGGGTTTGGCAAGAGAAGGGACATGTGCACAGTCAGTGCCTCTCAGTAGAACCTTCTTAATTCCACTTCCTATTACAGCATAACATACACACAGCAAAAGGCACACAAGTTTGATGAATTTTCAGGAAATGAACGTTCCTATGTAACCAGCACCCAGGTCGAGAAACAGACATTATCAGCATTTCAGAAACCCCTCACGCCCCTTCCAGTCATCAGCTCACGCCCCCCCACACACACACACACCCGACTCCTCACACCGCAGGTGACTTCTGCCTCTTCTTCATATAGTGGAATCATACAGTCTGGGTCTCGAGTCTAGCGTCTCTCACTCAACGATCTGTTTGGGAGAACCATCCATATTGTTGCGTCTAACAATGGTTGGCTCATTCTCACTGTGTGGTACATTCACTACCACAGGGTATTTACCCCAAGCCTTTGCAGATGGGCATTTGAATGGCTTCCAGTGTGGGCTTATTACAAATGGTGCTGTCACGAGCATTTTAGTACGTGCGCTTCGGGGCACACATGTGTGCACTTCTGTTTGGCATACACCCAGGGCTGTGGGGTATACACACGTTCAGCTTTGGTAGACACCGCTATCCAGTTTCCAGAGCTGCTGTACCAATTTACACTGCCACCAGCAGTGCGTGAGTTCTTGGTTGCTCCTTCTGCTCTCCCATACTTGGTGTTGCCCGCCTCTCTCATTCCAGCCATCCCGGCAGGTAGCACGGCCCTGTGGTTTCCATTTGCATTGCCCTGATGACTAATGTGGGTGAGTGCCTTTCACATGTTTACTGGCCATTTGGGTATCCTTTCTGGGAAACAGACTGTTTATGTCTTTGGTCTGGGCAGCTCGATTCTTGACTGAGCAGGCAAACAGAATCCTTGGCTCTCCCTTCAAAGAGACAGTCTTCATGGAGCCATAGAGGAGGACCCCCCACTTGCATACCATGACCTCCTTGGGGGGTAACCACCCTTCCTCTAGAGTGGGAAGCTGTGGAGGCAAACAAACCCGGGTTTGCATCCTGATTCTGCCTCTGACCAGCGGTGTGACCCTGGGCTGGCTTTTCCCATGGGTAAGATGGCGGTAATCTACCGACCTCAAAGAGAACTCCATAAATCCATTCCTGCGTATAAATTACCTAACACACAGGTGTTCAGGATGTAGAGGCTGGAGATACAGTCATTCAATGGAATCTTGTTTAGGCATTTAAAATTATGGTAGAGAAGATATATTTAATGACATTAAAAGATGTGTTTGGGGTGTATCATTAAACGAACAACACTAGGTAACAAAATAGTAGGTCAGCATATTCCCCTTTATATAAATTCGATGAGAGAGAGAGAAACAACTAGTAGGAAATATATCCACAAGTTAATCATGGTTAGCCCCAGGTGACAAGACAGTGGGTGATTTTAATGTGTTTTTTTTGTGCTTTTCTCAATATTCTAAAATATATGCAATAAATAGGAATCCTTCTGTTAACTGTAGGAAAAAAACAAACAAGAAGAGTTATGTTTCCTAAACAAACAAACAAAAAAAGGAGTGTTTCCTTTGAAAAGACCATGCCAAAGAAAAGCATAATTATGCTCTTTTTGGAGAAACAACCTTGGGGACAATTTTCCTAAATGCCAGGTTTGCTCTTTTCTGCAATGATATCATCAGCTAATATTTCCTGAGTGCTTAGTATGTGCTCTCTGTGCTAAATAATTTATACACGTAATCACCTGTATTTTACACATGACGAGAATAAGGCTCAGAGAGATGACGTGACTTGCCCAGGGTTACACAGCTGGTGTGTGGCACAGCCAGGATTGAAACCTGAGACAGGTGGCCCATGAGTCCCCCTGCAGGCACTGGCCACCATCACCTCGGGCAACTTCTTGGGGATGGTGGAGTGAAGCAGATGCCACTAGTCTGCAAGGAAGAGTCTAGGATTGGCTCCTGCTCTAATTGCCTCAGTGGCTGCCAATGCTGCAAACAGACTTCCAAAGTGAGGACAGGCTGGGCACCGCCAGCTGCTGAAAGCCCCAGGAAGCTGACTGCACATCTCAAGCAAGTCCAGGGTACCTTCCAAAACGACCTGGAATAAGGCGGCAGGGAATCCAGCCAGCCCAGAGGCCTCGAGTTCCCCAGCCACCCCCTTTCTAGCTCCAAAGCCCTTGTGAGAGCAAATTGGAACTTTCAGTACTGTAAATCAGGGAGGTATTATGTGCACAAAGCTCCTTTGTTTCCTTTTTAATTAAATGAACTTCAGAGGCACTGCATTTTGGTTTTGTTCATCTCCACTTCTGGTCATAATAAGTCCCTGTGTTGTCCCCATTAGTAACCAGACAGACATGGAATAGAGGGCTGTGTGGTGTCTTTTGGAGGGGGTGGTGGATGCATGAGGGAGGGTTCTTTATGGTCTCCTGTGATATGTGTGTCTCCCGGGTCTCTCTGGCCCCATCTAAGTTCGCAACGCTTTCTCTTTGTGCAAAGAAATGAAGTGAGTCCTCTGCATCTTCTTACCCGAAAAGCAATGTTTTCCTGTTTTGTTTTTTCTTTTTAAACTGAGTGACAAGAAGGGGAAAAAATCTTTTAATGCTCCTGATCTGATTTAAAGCCCTAGAAGACATAAGCCCACGCTGGAGTGTTCAGTTGGTCTGTAGAACGAGCTGCTCTTTGCAAAAGCCGTTAATGTGGATCGAGCACCTGACCTGTATTAACCCAGTTACTCCCCCCGACAGTCCGACAGTGCATAGGGAAGATTCCATTGCTATTGTCATTTTACAAATGCAGTTTAGAAAGGTCGCACAGTTTAAGGAACCAAGTTGGGACTCACCCAGGCTGTCTCTTGGCTCCCCGAGAGTCCTAACATGCAGGGACTGACCCGGAGTTAAGCTGGTGTTTGCTGGAACATTGTGTGGACAATGGGATGCAGTAGGCATTAGGTTGTGGCTCTCTATAAAGCATGCATCCCAGAAAAAAAATAATAAAATAAAGCATGCATCCCAGTATCCACACTCCTGAATAGCCCTTTCCCCATTGCCTGTGACCTGGGCCACGTGACTTGCTTTGGCCAATGGGACATTCAGAGGCATGATGCAAGCAGAGGCTTGATATGTGCTTGTGCATTAGGGCTTGTCCTCAGGAATATTCTCTCTTGGAGTCCTGGCTGTTCCAGCCATCCCAGTGAACACTGCAGACATGTGAGGAAGAAGCTATCTTAGAGGTCTAGCCCCAGCAGACACCATGTGGAGCAGAAGAACCAACCAGCTAAGCCCAGCCTCGTTGCAGAATTATGGGAATTACTGTTTAAGTCTAAGCATGGGTGCTCTGCTATGCAACAAAAGATCACTTTTTGGGCCCATAGATAGCAACAGAGGCCAGAGCTGTCACTCAACAATGAAAATTGCCCTAGTACCTCAAACCATGATGCTGGTTTTCTCTTTGGCACTCCCAAAGGTCTTTCTTATCATGAAATATTGCTGGGACTCAGGTCAGTGAAAACTTTGATATCTGTTTTCTCTTGCAGGACCTTTCAGAACCTTGGGTGTCACTTTTGGGAGACAGTGGGGGGATGGGTGCCACCCAGAGAAGATCAGACCAAGGTCAGGAGACTTGGTCTGAATCAAAACCAGATTAAAATACAGCATAAACTGGGGGGCACTTTTCCAGGAGGGAAAACTCTGTTATCATCCGAGGCCTTTGGTGGTTCATCCTACACAGCTGTGGTGATTAGCAGAGCTGGCTGGTGCTAGACCCACCTGTGTAGTAAGGTTTTCACACCTGAGTCTGGCCCAAGCACCAGTTCCTTCTGGGAAGCTGAGTGGTGATCAGAGCCACCATTGTTCTGCTCTTACTTGCTGTCTCCCGTGCCGAAGCTGGACGCCTCAGAGATTCCTGGACCCCACAATGCTGGTATTTCCAGGAATTATTATTATTATTTTTAAAACATCAAGGACCACTCACCTCCAGTCATGCTGGACATGTTTCTGATGTTTAGCTTCTTTTGTAGAATCAAACTCCTTACAGCAGAAGGAGCGCAGGACTTCAGGTAGCGTATGAAGGTCATCACACCTCCTTTAATGGGCCATGGAGACTCTGGATGAGGGGACGAAGGGGAACCAATGAGAAAGCACAGATCCCTGAAGGTGGCAGATTCAGCACCAGACACCACCTCCCGTCCAGCTCTGGGCTGCTTTGGTCCTGACCTGGGATGGGCGTTGGTTGGAGCAAGCCATCCCCCACCTCCTTTATGTCTAATGAGAAATTCCTAACACTTCAAGACCTTTGCTTATGCCCTTTCCTTGCCCTGGAATGTCCTCCCTCTTTTCCAGAAGGCCTTTCCAATCCTCAGATCTGGTTCAAAATCGTCCACTTCTATGACAACCAGCAGGTTCACACGGGCCCATGCTTGGCCTCCCGGCTCCCCACAGCATTCATTGAGCCACTGATTTTGGCCGGGGCTGCTGTTGACTTGATATTCTACTTGACTCTGAACCCCCTTTCTCACTCCCAGGGGGACCCCGAGTGCCTAGAGGGCAGGCCGCATCTTAGGGCCCTTCCACAGGCCCCAGAGCACCTATAGCCGTCTAAGCACACAGTACACACCAAAATTACTTACAACTGAATGAATGAATGAATGAATGAATGAATGAATACAATGTGCAATCATAAATGAACTAGTAGGCTGAATTTTCTGTACATATGTGACTTCTGTTATTTAGATTTAGGTCCTAGAAGGGAGAGATTTTCTGTTTTCTTCTTTATATCCCCTCACTGCCACTAACCCAGGTAGGCACAGTGGCTTACCCAGATTTTGGGTGAATGAATAAATATCGTAGATTTTGAAATCTAGAGATGGTCTCAAAGCTCAGGAAATTACATTCAGAAAAGAATCCTGTTAGTTGACTTCTTATACTCTAGAAAGAGAGGTTTCCATGTGTTAGCAAAATCTAGGTCACATCGTGTTGGCCTCCAAAGCACAGCCCATGCCCTCTTCATCTAAATATACCCAGTGCCTACCATAGTGCTTGGCACAAAAGTGGGAGTTCAGTAAGTGTTTGTTGAATGACTGGCTGACTGTACAACGGATGAAAGCATAATTTGAAGGCATTGTCCATAAGGAAGGCTCTGGACAAGCCTAATTTTCCACAACTCTTTCTATCTAAAGAGAAGAACCCAATGGGATCCTAAATCACCAATTTAGGTTTTAGCTCTAATCTCAGAGACACAAAACTATGTAAACCCCGTGGCCATTTTAATGAAGAATTTGAGATTGTATAACATCTCTAACAACAACAACAAATTTTTCCACTATGGCCCTGGAAGAGGTAGAGATGTATTTAAACTGACAGGGAGTGCTTTCATAGCTGCAGGAACAAAGTGCTATAAGGACACAGAGGAGAGAACATTCGGTCCTGCCTGGCTGGGGCAGGGATGGGGGGGCGGCGGAGGGTCAGGTAAGGTTGGATTCCACAGTCCAAGATGCTGAGGCTTAAAGCAGCTGCTTTGGCAAGTCAAGTCCGTGCTTGCCTGCTGGACGAGAGAGCTTGCCTGGGTCTGGCAGCCCTGGCCTCTTGGCCAAGCAGCCAAGGCACCAGCTAAGGTCCTGGATGTCTGTGGTTCCCCATGGTCACCGCGGAGGGCTTAACACCTCAGCCAGGCACTCAGCGAAGGTCAGAACTATTCCATAACCATGTGGGGACAGAGGCCAGACCCCTTTGATAATTGTCCTCACTTCATATCTGGAGGAAGGAATGAGGTTTACCCCAAACTCAATGAAATGAGAGGCCCACAGATGCCTGCTAGCCCTCCTCCCCATTATTACTTGAGAGGGTGGCAGGTACAAGCTGGGTGCTGTTTTGTAAGTAAATTGTCACCAGAAGACCAAAATCTGAGGATGATTGCCTTTCCTTTATTTACTTATTGTTTTAATATAAATTCAAGTGGATCTAGGTCATTCCTGTAATAACATTGCTTTCTGGCCTGGAGACAAATGAGTTTAGCTAGAAATCATGCCCTGTGAAATGCATGCTGGGAGTGTGCCAGGCACCTGACTATCACCCACGTGCATGCTGGGAGGAAAGCAAGGCTGAGAACCCCCACCTCACAGAGTCATCCCTTGAAGGCAGGGGGTCAAACAGAGCAGGAAGTCCATGCTCGTTGGCTCCTGCCAAAGAAATGCCCTCAATATGCCAACCAGAGAATGCCCAGTCGTTGACTAAATCATAGCAGCTCCTACCATATGTGGAAACCCTCTGTGTGCCAGGCACTGTGCTAGGCCCTGCACCCTCACTGGTTTACAACCACTAGTTCCTCATGACCACCCACAAAGAAGACATCGTTAATCCCATTATAGACAAGGAAGCTGGGATTCCGGGAAATCAGAGATATTACCAAGTTTGTGGTAGAGCCCAAATCCAAAAGTAAGTCTAAGTTCATGTCTGCTTGATCAACATGTACCTATCTATGTCCATCCATCCATCCATCCATCCATCCATCCATCCATCCATCCATCCATCCTGTGGTGTTCATAGGAATGATGTCCTCAGTAGGAATAGTGGAGACTTTCTCCTTTCCCCTTTTCCCCAAGGTGACTCTGGGGCCAGAGTCTCTTGAGCTCATATATTTCTTTGGGGACTGAACCCTGAGTTTCTCTGGCTTTCCACCAGGGTCTCCAGTGAACTCACTGCCGAGTGGCCCTAGTGGTCCAGGTGTCTCATTGCTCAGCAAAGGTTTTACTTTAGAAGTGAGATAAGATGGAGTCTCATCAGTAAGCTTTGGTTGGACTCAAGAAGCCCCCTTTCTGCTGTGAGTTCTTTCTTTTCTCTTTAGATATTAAGAAACTATCATTCCCTAGCATCAAATATACCAGAGAAGGTGTCCACAATCAATTCCTTAGCAGGATCTGACACATCCCAATATAAAAATATCTCCTCTATGCCTCTCACTGATGACTGAAATTCCACCATTAGAAAGTCATTCCTCTGCTTTACCCCAGCAATCCAATTCTAGGAATGTATCCTCCCGATGTGCTCAGACAGTGGGCTGAATGATGCCAGCACATGGCAGCACTGTTTGTAATGAAACCATTTAGGAACAACCTGACAGAGGGTGATTAAATGCTGGTTAAATAGAGGAATAACTAAACTCTGGGACATCCATACCACACAATGAGACACTATGTAACAGTAATAAAAAAGAAGGAAGCAACTCTCTATATACCTCATATGAAACAATGTCCCAAAGATATACAATAAATAAGGCAATGGGGATAATTCTATGTGGCATAAAACCCCCATGATCCATTCAAATCCAGGTAGACCATGTCTGAAAGTATGGAGGATTTGGTAGCAGTAGAGCCTGCAGAGGGGGAAGTTGGGTGGATGGGGACCTGAGCAGGCGTGGTGGCTGTCATACCATATTTTATGTGAATGTGCCCTCTGGAGTAGTGCCATGGGATGGCCCTGATGAAAGAAGGACTTTCTGTTGTTTATCCCTTCTGCAACTTTGAATAGTACAACATGCAAGTATTACCTAGTTTTAAACAATGGAATTTAATTACAAATATGTAAGGAAAGTATAATAAGGTCCAGTTTAAAGAAATAAAATACTACGATAAAATGTCATCCGAGGATCTGGGTTGCTCACAAGTTTTTTCATTCATTCAGAAAATATTTATTTATCCCAACCATGTGGGGTCTGCTGAGTAAGTACACAGAGTTGCGTAAAACAGAGCTTGTCCCCAGATTAAATGGCATGAACACTGTGGCGATAAGGCAGCTATCACTTACTGAGTACCTGCGAGGTGCCCACCATACAGATGGTGGCTCGTCCCCACGGCAACCCATGAGCTGGGCCACTTCTACCATCAGTTTGCAGAGATGGAAGCTGAGTGGAGAGCTCAAGCAACATACATTTGGCTGGGTGGCTCGGAGTTCAGAACCTGGATTCAAAGTCAGCAGACCCCAGCTGACCCCAGAGGCATAAGCCTGAAGGGCCTGGGGGTACCTTCGAAGATTGTCTCCCTGACACATACCTGGCCCTGTGCAGAACCCCGGGCAAATGGAGGGAGCAAAGTGGGCCTGGTTTCCAATATCTGAAAAATCATTCTCCAGTGGAGGGGGTCTCAGGATAAAAAAACAAAAAGATGATTCCCAGAGAAGCTAAAGGAGAAAGTGGGAGGCTCACGGTTGTCATAAAAATGTTAGCCGAGTCATAACATTGGTCCTTAGACAGTAAAAGTCCTCTGCAATATATTGGCTTGACTTAACCAAAGTCAAACCTTAGCCTCTTTTGCTATTTCAAAACCCAAAGACCAGTGTTGCTTTGAGCTATACTCTAATAACACTAAACTAACCTCTCTTCTAATCTACCCTCTCTTCTCACAGACTCTAAACTCCTCAGGGAAGCATTCCAGGCCCCTATTTCTCCCTTCCCCGATCCCCAACCTCCACACACAGTAGTCATCTCATTTCCTTTCTATTTCTCTCACACAGATTCTCCACTTGGGCCCAACTCTATTCACTGGCCTCCAGACTAAGGAACAGCTGCCATCCACCCCCATTTCTGCCTCTGGGATGCGCACTTTCTCCTGTCCGCTCCCATCACACTCATACACACACATCTGCTCCCAGCTTCCTTTCCCGACACCCCCAGGCTCCCCTGGTCTCTGCCCTAAAGGCTCTCCCTCCTGGCTGACTCCAGGCAGCTAGCCTCACCCAGTCTGCAGCAGCGGCCTGCCCCCTCCTCCACACACACCTCAACGTTCCAGGCCTTCTCTCACACCATTCTCTCATGCCTAAACACTTCTCCCCTTCTGACCTCGAGCTAACTCCACTGGCACCTCTCCCGCTCTGCGCCAACTGCTGGGGTGCTGGGGGCACAGAGAAAGGGGTTCCTCATGTGTGCTCTGAATCGGAGTGGGGTGAGGGCTTGGACAGTGACGGGGGCCCAGTCCCCAGCCCCCTCTCACTGCATCCCCACCTTACTAAGTCACCAACCACAAAATTAACTGTGTTCAGGCCCAACCCAGCATCCGGGAATTCATGCAGCAGGCATCGTGGCATGGGGCACAGAGGCAGGGGGAGGCTGTCTGGATCCTAAACCTGCCTCTACACTTAGGAGGGGATCATTGACCTCTCTGTGCCTATTTTCTCATCTGTCAACAGGGACTAATAACAGTCTGTACCTCACTGAGTGGCGGTGGGATGAAATTAGCCAACACATGTGAGGTTCTTAGAATAATTCCGGGCCAGGTCTACAGTTCGTGCCATGGAAGCACTGCCCACCGTGTGGGGAAGAAGACAGCCACAGCCCACGCTCACGGGGGGTTCACCTCCCCAGGGACGGACATTAACCACATAATTACCATTGTGTCTGTCTCCCTGGGAGAGACAGGAAAGTAAATAGGTAACTGTAACATCGTATGCTGAGAGCTTGTGGGCCGCACGACTGCAGGTCGGGGAGCCAAAGGCGTTTAGTCTAAAAGGAAGCATAGTGGTCAGGCTAGCAGATGGGTGGGGAGGGAGGGCACTCCCGGCCAGGGGGCAGCCTGAGAAGGTGGGAGGCACACAGCGTTGGAAAGAAACTAGCTTCTGGGGCTGAGGGAGTATGTGACGCAAGGGAGGAGGCGGGTGAGCAGGGGCTGGGAGGGTTAGGAGAGGCCAGCTCTTGAATTTGGGGTTATCCCAGAGCGATGGGAAATCTATAAAGGTTTTCAGCAGTGGAGTGACCTGGCTAAGACTTAACCTCTGGCTGCGGGTGAGGGATGGGCTGCAGGGCAGACAAAGTGAGAAGGCTGGCAGGTGAGAGGGGAGGCCAGGCCAGAAAGACGAGCATTTGGGAAGTCTCCCTCCCGGAACAGAGCCTTGCAGGAGAAAGGCTGCGTTAATGCCTCGTGTGCCCTGTTGGACCAGCCGGGGCTCAGAACACTTAGCGGTGGTGGACGAGAGAGAGAGAGAGAGAGAGAGAGAGAGAGAGAGAGAGAGAGAGAGTGAGATTGATTTTCTGTTTTCCTTCAGTTCCACCAGGGCAGGACTTTTGATCTGTTTTATTCCTTGCTGTATTTCTAGCACCTACAACAGTGTCTTGCGCATGGAAAGCACCCAGTAAATGCCCACGGTTGGGGGGGGGGGCAGGTTTAGGCAAAGCAAGTAATTACTTGACCAAAGGTATTACTTGACCAAAGTCAAACTTCAGCCTCTTTTGCTATTTCAAAACCCAAGGACCAATGCTGCTTTCAGCTATACTCTAACAGCACTAAACTAACCTCTCTTCTAATCTACCCCCTCTTCTCACAGACTGTAAACTCCTCAGGGAGGCATTCTAGGCGTTTCTCCCTTGCCCGGCCCCCAACCTGCACACACAGTAGCCCTCTCGCTTCTGCCCTCTCTTTCTCTCCTACAGGTTCTCCACTTGGGCCCAACTCGTCTCCTCACTGCCTCCACACTAAAGACCAATGCCCATCCCACCCCATTTCTGCCTCTAGGAGGCTCCCTTTCTGCTGCTCCCATGACTGCCCTCTCCCATCACACACATACACATGCCCTTCCCAGGGTCCTTTCTGGTCATCCCAGGCTCTCCGGCCCTAAGGCGTCTGCCTCCCTGGCCATCTCCAGGCAGCTAGGCTCACCCAGCTCTGCAGGAGGGGCCTGCCTCCCCCTCCACACACACCCCTCCAGGTTCCAAGCCTTCTCTCGTGCTGTTCCCTCAGGCCAAACACTCTGTGAAGCCATCACAGCTCTAGCTCTGTGGGCCAACAAGCATGGGAACACCTGTATGCAGGCAGTGACCTTGAGGGGTCCAAAAAATAACAGAAGACAGCCCATTTCCTCGATACTCATAGTCAACAGCCAAGGAGATCACATTATCACAAGCATAAGCAATTCATGGAATTACGAAAGTCCCTTTCTGGTTTCTGTAGATGTCTCCTGGATCACTTCCGCGGAGTCCTACACTTGATAATGGGAGAACAGAATAAGTAGGTGTACAGACCTTGTCTCCACTCGTTAATTTCTGCAGTGGGAGTTGCTCGATGTTTGCCAAAACACTTGCTGGTGGCAGCCTAAATACAACTGCACATTTGCAAAATAGATGTTGCCGTAAGGGAAAAGGCATCCTAACTCTATAAACAGTTCATAAAATTTTTTTTCATTACCGTAACAGAGACAAAAAGTTGGGGAAACGCTGGCAGAATTGCGTATTGATTAGCATTATTGGTTAGTATTGCTCCCAATACGCAAAGGATTGTTAACAAAAGAAGTGTTTTCAAACAAAGCTAATGGCGGTCCCTTCTCCTTCCCTTCCTAAACAATTCAGTCCTAATGCCATGAAGGTAGAGCGGGGAGAGGTAGGAGTTCATGGTGGAGCGTGGAGGGCAGGAAGCCATGGTGGCCCAAAGCAGGTGGTCAGAGCCCAAGTGATGAGAGGACATCCCCAGGGAGGGTGGTCTGGCCTGTGGTGACACAGCCTGATCGAGGTAAGGAGGTTTGGGGGATGGCAGCCTGGCATGTGGTATCAGAGGGTAAGCAGTGTGTGCGTGTGCGTGTGTGTATGTGTGTAAATTTACAGTCCTTAGCTCTGCCTGGGAGAAGCAACATTGCAATAGGAATGGGCACATCTAGTGCCCAGATCTTGGATTCTAACTACCATTTTCCATTAAAATAAATCAAGACTCCTCCGAGAAATGGTTGATTCCGCAGCTGAGGCAAGGAAGTCAGAAGGATGAGCCTGGGACATCTGGTGGTGCCAGAAAGTGAGGCTGTGCTCGCAGCCTGACGGGGCCATACAGAAAGGACACAAGAGGAAGGAGCTGCCACTGGTTAAATTGGGGACAATGGAAACTTCAAAATAAATAAGGAAGGGAATAGAGTATTACTAACTAACTAACATAGGAATCCATAAGTCCATATGGATATAAAAAATAATGACGTTCACGAGCAATGGGATTTTTACATGGTTTCAAAGTACCTCCCCATAAAAAGACGATTAGTTACAAAGAGGAAAAGATGGTCTTAGAGAAACCTCGTAGATATTGCCTTAATCACATGATCAAAACGAACATCTTTAGTATAGAAACAAATGAAATGGCGAACCCCTTAGTAGGGGGCGAGGAGAAGAATGCAGTGTCCCTGTTGGGATAGTCCTGCCAAAGATGCATAACCTGAACCTGATAAAGAGGAAACACGACACAAACCTCAAGTGAGGGACACTCCACAGCATCTGTGATCTCTGAAAGCGTCAAGGTCATGAAAAGTCAAGGAAAGTCTGAGGAGTTGTTTTTTTTCCCCATACTGAAGGAGGCTAAACAGGCAGAACTCAATGCAAGAGTGATTCTGGGCTGGGTCCTGTTGGAATAAAAGACAGGACTGTGATAATTGGTGAAACTTGAATGGAGTCTGAGGATTCAATGGTAGTGATGAATCTGTGCTAGTTTCTCGGTTTTGATGGTTGTGTTGTGGGTTTGTTAGGAAAGCGTCTTTCTGTGTAGGAAAAACACAGGAAAATAGTGGAAGACAATAGAGCCTCAGGACGACTTATTTTCAGAGAGTTCTCAGAAACAAGAGGGTTTTTTTTGGTATTGCCCTTTGTGATTGTTTCAAAATTTTAAAATGATAAGGAATAAACTATAGAAAAATTAAATAGTAGTTAAACAAAGTGTGATGTATACATACAATGAAATGTTATTTAGCCTTTAGAAGGAAGGAAATTCTGACACATACTACAACATGGATGAATCTTGAGGACATTGTATGAAGTGAAATAAGCTAGTCACAAAAGGACAAATGCTGTATGATCCCACTTATATGAGATACCTGGAATAGTCAAATTCATATAGATACAGAAAGTAGAATAGTGGTTGCCAAGGACTGGGGACAGAGGTAATGGGGAGATGGTGTTTAATTAGTGTTTAATGGGGACAGATTTTAAGTTTGGGGTGATAAAAGGTTTCTGGAGATAGATGGTGGGAGTGGTTACACAACAATGTGGGTATACTCATTGCCACCGTACACTGAAAACTGGCTGGGATGGTACAGTTTATGTTATATATATTTTACCACAATACAAAAAAACTTAAATTAAAAAAAATTAAACTGTGACTGTTAAGGCACATTCACATTAAATGTTTAGTTTCAAAATGTTGGTGTAAAGAGTGACACCATCAATGTATATCTTGAATTAAATATCAAATACTCTATAACTCAGGGTTCCTATTCCAACTCCACGGACAGGCACTCATCTTGGAAAGGAAGGTTTGTGTGTGCGTGTGTCATGTGGCCAAACATCAACTTCCCGACTCTGTGCAACTTGGGAAAAACTCTGCTAAACGTGACTGCGAATGTCCATTCTTAGAAAGTTATAGAATATTTGAGAGACTTGTTCTTCAAAACAAATCTGTTTTTTTTGTTACGTAGTCAAATAAAGCAATTCAACCAAGTGGCAACACTCCAAGGTATGACACTGCAATGGGACAGAAAGGCAAGCCGTTTTGTTGCACAGTTTGCTGGACCTGCACATCTAGAGCATGCACATTTGCTTATTTAATTCAGAGTTCTGCAATGCTCTGCCAGATGGAGCAAATGTCTTTAACCATGAAACATGACACACGGGTCCAGATATAGGGTGAGGGTGTGATGCTACTAACAGTAAATGCCAAGTCACATGGCTCCATGAGTGAGTCCTAAGGATAAATCAGGCAGTTGCTGCAACGTCTAGTTCCATGGTACAGCTCAACCAATGGCATGAGCTACAAAGTTACTTCACGGTCACTGTGAGTGCCACACCCTGGTTGGAGGAACTGGAGGCTGCATGCACTTCCACCACTGGGAAAGAGCTTGCCGAGTGGCGGTGGCTTGACATGCTGCCTGCATACATACAAGACATGCTGGATTAAACAGCAAAGCACCTTGATGCTTTGGGCCTTGGTCTCTTTATGTCAAATGCCAGACATGTCAAGATAGACACTTCTTTAGTACCTTCCAGTTCTATGATTTTCATAATCTGTGACTTTGTAGGCAATAATTTATGAGTTGATGGTGGTAATAATTATTCAAGTTTTAAAAAATTCCTTTATTAGGTGTGTGTGTTTGTGTGTGTGTGTGTGTGTGTCTGTGTCTTTAAGTGAGAGTAAAATTAACTCTCAATTTCTCAGTTCTTAGAATTGGTCTCAGAACCGTACATTAGTCCAGAAATATATTTGCCCTGTCCTGAAGGAAGTATACCATCTGATAGCATAAATGTATAGAGACATATATAATAGAGCCCCATTAGAGAAGTAGATATTATCGGACAGATATAATAATACACGCCCTTTAAATTTAATCCTCTTATGCTAGGCCTAATAGAAGACAGGTTTCAAGGGCAGATATGTATATGTGGGTAAAGTGTCAGAGGACAAATTATTGGTCTAAATCCAAATAAAAAGGAAGTAGGCTCAACCAGGTTTCCTTACATACATCTCTATGCAGAGATGGTTTTGTAAATGCTACGGGAGGCTCAAGCAGTTGTTTCAAAGGGTCTCTTGGTCCGTTAAAGCCATTCAGAAGTAATTGAGGCTGGGCCTGAGCTTGTACTGCCTGAGGTTTCAAAAACTGAAAACCACAATCTCAGATGTGATTATGCCTTTCCCTGGCTGTGCTTGCTGGTTGAAATCCTCTGAGGTTTTATTTTATGAGTATTCCTGACCACCAAATGTTCAGGACTCAGTCCCTGCTCCACACGCTTTTTATGACCCATTGCATCAAACCAGTGACAGTTCCACATCCAAGCACAATGGTGTGATCCCAACAGTGAGCACAGGGACTCAGGTGGAGTTAGTCGAGAGGCCGCTGTTGGCCGAGAAGGTGGCTGCGCTGGGCAAATTGGGCAAAGCTCCTGAAGCAAGTTCCCTGGGAGGACTCAGGGAAAAGGCCCCACGGGTGTTCCTGGAGGGAGGGCATGCCGTCAGGGGCCTCAGACGGCCAGAGTGAGACAGCTAGAAGTGTCAAGGGGCCATCTTACAGCGCCTTCTTCCCTGGGCGGGGAGCTAAGCCCTTTGGGGGTCCTGCGGTGCGCAGCAGGCAGAACACGGCAGAACCCCAGCTCTCCTAGCACTCGTGCATTGCCATGGGAACAGCTCAGCAGCCCTGCGCTGGGCGGTGAGCTCCATCTATTTCTATGGCACCTATCACCATGGCACCTACTTGCTCTGAAAAACACGGGCTAAAAACAGAACATAAAGAAAAGGGGGCCATCCACTTCCCTGCCATCACCTCTCCTACAGCTGTTGTTATACTTCTGACGGCTCACGTGGACCTCTTCCACTCCCCATTTCCGTGTTTTCGGTGTAGGTGGCCTTAAAAAATAAAAGGCTTACTATCTGCATCAGCATCATCTTGGGGTGATGTGTCCTGAGGCTCCAGGGGGAAGCCCACACAGGAAGTAGCTCCCCCCAGGGCTTTTTCAGAGCCGCCCCCCAGAAGGAGTTTAGGGAAGGGGGAAGAAGTAGGGAGTTGAGGAGGGAGACAGTGACAGCAATGCACACAGGTGATCCAAGAAAGGACCTGTGTTTTTTTTTTTTGTTTTTTTTTGAGGGCAGTGTCACTGGCCCTCATATGTGGGACCAAACCGGGGCCGCTGGCTTCCCAAGCCAGTGCTTAACCACTGCGCCACTTGGCCGGCCCAAGGACCTGTGTTTATTACAACAATGGGATCACAAGCTGTCTTGGGAGCACATGGGACGTTCTCTGTAGGGATGGATCCACAGGCCAAACAGCATCCCTAAAGGCTTTTCTTAAGTGATAAAGATCACTCTTCTGTCTCTGGATTCAGACAGAACTTGGGTTCAAATCCCGACTCCGTCACTTGCCATCCATGTGAGTCAGTGGGCACCCTCTCAGAGGTTAAATGTACTCATCTGTAAAATGGGACACACACCCCACCAGGACGAACCACATGCTGTGACCTCAGACCTCATGCTTGTCCCTTGGTTTGCCGATTTACAAAACGGGGAGAATAATCACACCTGCCTTGATGGAGCTTTGTGGTAGTTCCAAGAGACAATGAATGGAAAGTGCTGAGCAGAGTACTCCTGGAGAGGAGGGTGTTAGATGGAGGAAGCAGTGGTGATGTCAGTCCAGGACAAGGATGCCCAACCAGCCCTGCTTCCCCTGGGCCTGACTTCCTGCCCTCTATCTCACTGGGGCAGGCACATGAGTAGCCAGCCCTAGCGCCCAGACTCCCACACTCATGTAGTCCTTGGGCTCAGCACATGTAACAAAGGACAGGCTCATGCAGAAGGGTCATCAGCATGGGTGCTTGCTGTGACATGCCAGACGACAGAATTCTCACCAACTGGAGAAAATCGCAACATGGTTGCCTGCCTGAGGGCTTTGGAGTCCAGCAACCCTGGGGGCTCCCACCTAACGAGCTGAGTGGCTCTGGACACGTCCCTTAACCTCCCTTTCCTTCTCCATCTGTGAAACGGGGGTGACGCCTGTTGTTTCGGAGGGAGTTTGGGAGCATTTAAGGAGAAACTGCAGGAAAAGCCTCTGGCCCAGAGTCAGCACATGGTGGGCGCTCAGTAGCTGTGGGCTCCCTTCTCTATTTACCACACTGAACGTTTTAAGGCAGAGTAAATATTTAATGACTAAAGGATTAGCCTTTATAATAAAAGGAAACAGGCCCGTTTCCTGAATTTGCTGGCAGTGCTGGTAAACGCTACAGTGAAACTCCCAGGCTCACTCCAGCCCGCACACCTTCCCCCAGGGCCCCCACTGCCTTCTCAAGTGCCATTTCTTACAACTCCCTCTCAGAAATGCTCTGCTGGGCCAAACAACCATGGACTCACTCTCAGACACAACTTACTCATTCCTTTTTTAACTGTACAGAAGCAATTTCCCTGTTGCAAGCATTGCGGCTATCACCCTGCCAAATCCCACCTCCCATTAGCACCCAATTTCCATTTGGGAATCCATGTGCTTCCAAGGACCTGTACTGTACTGCAAGGTTCTGGCAGTGGAACATGTGACCTTGTGAGCAGGGATTGGTTCATGGGGCCTAGGTTGGTCCAATCAGAATGACTCTCAGGACTCTTCCTGAAATGGGGAACAGAAGGTCTGCAAGGGCTATAGATTTTAGGCCTGGACAGCTCCAACCATTTGACCATTGTAAGCAAAGCCAGCTGGTAGGCAAACCTGACACGTGCAGAACACCAATAAAAGCACTGCCAGGAACTGTAGCTGGAGCTGTGATGGCATATGAACACTTGGATTGAATGACATCTCATGCTCGCCCTACTTGTGAATGTCTTAGTTCTGTGAGTCAATAAACTCCATTTATGTTCAAACCAATTGGAGTTGGATTTTCTGTAACGTGAGCAAAAAAGCACCAGGAATACTACTTCCTCTGTGCCACCCCAGGGTCCTCATCACCTTCAGTTTAATTCCAAAGTTAGGTCTTAAGGAAATCGACCTAATTCTTTCTTCCTTTACCCTCTGCCACTGTGTACTGTTTATTAAGGCTTGACATGTACGCAATTCTAACAATAAAACCCTGTCAGATGGGTAGTATCTTCATTTTTCTGATGGAGTTACTGAAGCCCCAAAGGGTATGTTGTCGTTTTCTCCAAAGCAGGGGTCGGCAAACTTTTGAGACGGAACAGCCCCCAGGGGTCAGCAAACTGCCGCAGGCTCTGAAGTAAAATTGAAAATGATCATAAACCTATCATAGTTTCATTTATAAAAATTTTAAAGGATATTATTCACATAATGGTGATTATATAAAAATATATTTATGGCTCTCGAATTATTTTTAAATTGTTGTCAGGGACAGGATTGGCTCTTCTAGGAGCTGCATGTGGCTTGCGAGCCGCAGTTTGCCGACCCCTGCTCCAAAGCTACACATCTCATGTTGGTAAGATCAGAAGTAGCAATGAGGACCCTTATGACATGTAGGTTATTCATAAGTTGTTAATTCTTTTTCTAAACACTAAATTTTTTCAATTTCCCAGTTGGATTATCAATTTTTGGGGGGTTCAAGGCTAGTTTTCCTTCATATTTTGACCATCCATTGTAGTTACTTGAGAAGTATTTATCAAATGGTCAGTGGAACCTCCCGCAGCCAGGAATGCCCTGGCCCAGGGGTATGACAATGCCCGGAGGTCTGCTGAGTACTTTCAAAAGTACCAGGCACTAAGCTAAGTGCTTGACATATGTAATCACAGTTTTTAAAATGGTTCATTGTATTTACGTTAGTTTTGGACCCAAAGGCAAGTGGCCTTTCGCCAAGGCCTGTGAATGGAACCTGTTTGGACTGGAAAAGGAGGATGGGTTCCAAGGCGCAATCGCAGAGGGCAATGGTGCCTGATGGTGGCACACGGCTGCTTGGAAAGGGCAAAGGCTCCAGGTTTGATTTCTGTCCCTACTTATTACCTGGTGTGTGTGTGTGTGGGGGGGGTGTCTTGCACAAGTTACTTGTGTCTTTGTGCCTCCGTTTTCTCGTTTGTCAAATGACAGTATCATCCCAGCACATCTCCGGGCTGTTGGGAGATTAAATCATACCGGCCAACTCCCCAGCACAATGCCAGACAGAGGTTTGCTCCTCCCCCTCCCTCCCACTATGCTTCTTTTTTGCTGGGCCCTCACTAGCGGCTGGCCCTCACAGGCATGCGGACCCTGGCCCCTGCTCTGTGGATGATGGCCAGCCCTACCCGAGCCAGAAGCTCAAGAAAGCCCTGGCTGCCAGGTACAGGGAAGAAGTTTCCATCCCATTCCTTGCCAAACATAGATTTGCTGGTGGAAAGCCAGAAAAGCCCAAGGAATGGCTGTCGCCCAGGAGGCTTTGTTTCACTGCAAATTCATTGTGTTTATATTAGAACTAAGCCTTTTTGCTTTTGTCTCTGCCGAGCAAGCCATAAACAGGCCCAGATCTGACAGCCTGAGTACGGGGGTCTGACTTATTAAGACAGGAAAGGGGATTTGCCAAGTGGCTCAGTACGTATTTTCAAATAGGATGTGAAGTTGTTCCTCAGAAGCCAGGCTTCCCTGAGATTTTGAGTGCTGTCACATGACTGGTGTACACCTGCTCAGTGTTCTTGGTCAGCATGGGGGAATGTTATACCTCTTTAGGTAAAGCTGATGGAGCTGCACTTTTTCTGGGGCTTAGGTGGGGGTGGGCTGGGGTGGGGAAAGCATGAGGGACAGCAATAGATAAGCTGCCTTTACATGTTATCACCTCTTCTAATCTCCCCTTTTACTCAAAGAAGGCAGGTGGGCCCAGTGTTTTGTTCCACCCCAGAATGCGGCTATGGATGTTGGATAGTTGTATGTGTCCACTGGAAGCCCTTTAGTTTCTAGTTATGGGAGGCAGTGTTCTCCAAGCCTATGTCCCTAGGACACTTGCATCAGAATCCTGACGTGCTTGCTAACAACACAGGTTTCTGGCTCCATATGATTCCCACTGAATTAGGCTCTGTACACAAGACTGAGAACCTTGGGTCGCCTAGAAGGTGGGCTTTGGAGTCAGATAAACACAGAGGAACTCCAGCCTCCAGCTCCACTACCTACTACTTGTGGACCTTGGGCAGGGTGTTGAGCCTCTCTGGATCTTGGGTGTATCACCTGGACCAGGGGTCGGCAAACTGCGGCTTGCGAGCCACATGTGGCTCTTTGGGTACGTACATGTGGCTCTGAAGTAAAACAAATGAAATCACCATTATGTGAATCATATCCTTGAAAAATTTTATAAATGAAACTATGCTTCAGTAATGCTTCAGTACAATTTCAGTTTGCCGACCCCTGACCTGTACCAAGGGAGAGGTGAACAATCAGAAATGTGGGGCTCATGTATTTGTTATAAGGAAGAAATGAAATAATACCTGTTTAGCAATGCTTGGCACAGTGTAAATGTTCAGTACATGATAGCTCTTTTCTTATACAATAACCTGTGCTCAAAAAGTCTTAGGACCCCATAGGAAATACTGCACCTGGCCATCACAACCAGTGTTAAGATCCCTGCTACAGTACTTTCCACTATGCAGCTTTTGACAGATCTACAGACCAGCAACTAGACCTGAAGGTATCATGAAACCACATCAACCCCACCAGGATTCACGTCTGATCTCCACAACCGGCTGGCCAGGAGAGGGCAGCAACAGGGAATCAGAGCCTTCCTCCTCAGTGAGCCGAATCACAGTTCCTGGGTGTCAGGGGCACCAAATCTGGTGGGTAGAGCAGTGGCAGCATGGATAACCAGTGGGCTGTCTAGTTGACCCTTGGCTTTCATAGATTATTTGGTTTAGGAAATCCACAAGCAACGCTATAGTTGTAGGAAAAAACAAAACTTCATTGAGATGCAGATATTAGGAGATAGGCTCAGCCAGGGGTTGACAAACTTTTTTGTACAGCCTGTGAGCTAAGAATGTTTTTCACATTGTAAAAGGGTGTTAAAAAGGAGTGAGGGGGGAAAGGAGGTCTCTGTGAAGGAGATGGAAAAAAATAAAAGTGTCCAGCGAAGTAGAGCGGAAGCCTAGAGCCTAGAGCTGGGCGGGGGGAAGGGGTGTGTGCAAGGTTCGGGGCGGTGCAACAATACCAGCGCTGGAGAAAGATAGAGTCAGACCAGGGGAGAAAAAAAAGCACCAACTGGGCCTGGGGTATGGCTGTGTTTAATGACGTCTGTCTGGGCATTTGATCATGGGAACGGAATACAGATTGCAATGGGTGATGGAGGACTGAATGGGAGGGCAGGCAGGCAGTATAAACAGCCAGCGTAGATCATTTTTTTAAGAAGCCTGGCTGTGCAGGGAGAGAGACAGCAAAACTGAAAAGAGAAGTTAGACAGAAACACAGGACCAAGAACAGGGTATTTTTCAGACTGGAGAGATTGTACATGTTTAGGTACTGACGAGAAATATTGGTAGAGAAGAAGCTGAAAACATGAGCGAAAGAGAGCCGTGAAGGGAGGAAGGTTCCAGGGGAGCTGGGCGGGCGTCTGAGCACAAGGGAGCGGTCAGCTGTGGCAGGAGCACACCTCTCCCTGGCATGGGAGAGATGGAGAAGCTCAGTGGTTTCCAGGGAGCACTTTGAGAGTTTCCTGAGGCCTCAGTTTTGTTCAATTTTATCAATGGAAAGGATAGATTCTCTATTAGTGACAAGAGACAATGAAACAGAGCTTTAAAAAAGGGATGAGAATGGAGGGACAGTCAGGAGGAGATGCCAATGGCAGTGAGGCAGGGAAATATCTAGGGACATCTGCAAGGGTTTCCAGGCAGCCTTGGGGACCCACGACTGTAATGGCCCTAAGAGATACGGTGAATCAATGCCTCCAGCAGCAGTCATCATCCCAGGAAGAAGCTGGGCAGGAATGTCCCAGAAGCGGGGTTCAGCTGGGTGGGTTCAACAGTGAAGGCTAAGTGGACAAGAGTGGTTACAAAGAGAGGCAGGATAGAGAGGAAAACTAACCACCACAAATAGTCAAATGAAGTTGTCCCCTGAGTTAACAGTAGTCACTTGTTCAGGTATTTATCAGAGGGGTCAAGGTTACTTCTATACATAGATTAGATTCCTTCTTCAACAAAGGAAGTTAGCCGAGGCTGATGAGGTCAATGAAGACAGCAGGATTTTTACAATCAGACAGAGGTGGGTTCAAAATCATCCTTACCATTTCCCAAAATAACATTTCGTCTATATAATGTGAAAAGTACCTGCTTTGTAGAACTTGCAAGAATGAAATGATTAATGTAAAGTACTCCTGCTAGGTTGTAAACACCATTAGGTGCAGGTATTTTGTTATTTAGTGCTCCAACTTCTGCTTCTGGTAGGTGCCTGGCACCTAGTAGGCCCTCAACAAATATAAACTTCCTTCTTCATCTGTTAGGTGTTAAATATTCATCAAAACTCCTTTTCTGGCCCTGGAATAAGCTCCTGTATCTCCCTGTATTGACCTGTCCAATCTCAACTGTTGCAATAATGAGATGGAACATTGGTCTATACTTCCTCTCACTGGGCCAGGCTGCTATGTAACTGAGTGATTTCAGACTAGTATACATCATGGAAGATGAACTCTCAGACCACAGAGATTCAGGACCACATGGCTGCCCACCCATCCACCAAATGGCTTGGCTTCTTTATCTCAGCCCTGTGGACTCACAGATCATCTCTGACGAGGTGGGGAGAAGGTTCCCTCCTCAACATGCGCAAGGATGAACTCCAGGGGAGTGGAAGGAACACAGGTATCCTTTCTTCATCAGCCACCGAACCCAAGATCACAAGACAGTGGCTCTCTAGAGGAAAGGGAGTATGGAGTTTACATTACATACTGAGGAAGTTGTCAAAAGATCCAGAAGAAAAAATAAATTAAATTAAATTAAAACAAACAAACAAACAAAGCCAATGCTACTCCTGCTGGGAGGTTTGGGCAGTAAGGGAACAGGCTGCCCAACCTAGTAAGTGGTCAGTCTGACCAGTGCCGCCAGAGGTGTTTATCTGAAACATGGAGCCAAGAGCCATCCCTGGATTTTGATAAAGAAGAAATCCAAGAGTAAAGCAGGCATCCAGTAGACAGGAAGTAGAGCATAGGTGGGCTGAGAAACTGGGAGACCGAGAGGGCACTAGTATCAAATGCAGGTCCAATCAGCACATGTCTGTGGCAACATGGCATAGAGACCACCAACTGTTCCCAGTGTCCACTCTCCCTTTCTTCCTTTTAGCAAGACAACTCCTTAGTTTTAGCTGGGAATATTTAGTTGGCTCAGCTAGAGACTACATTTCCCAGACTCACCTGCAGCTAAGGGGGCCCAAGTTCTGGCCAACAGGACATGAGAAAAAGGACATAGATAACTTCTAAATCGCATCATTTAGAGGGGGCTGTTTGCCCTCTACCTCACTTCCTCCTCTTCCTCTAGACAGGTGGAAGTGATGTTGAGCCAGTTTTGACTACGCAGAAAAGGACAGCATATGGGATGAGGAGCAACATGATGGAAGGAACCTGGGTTCCTGAATGACCCCATGGAGCCGAGTGGTTTACCTGTCCTGACCTGACCATCTACCTCTTAGCTATTAGGTGATAGAGAAATACATTTCTATCCTTTTTGAACAAGTGTACTTTGGGGTTGTTTTGTTACAACTTAGCCTGTACCCTACTTAATACAGAGTGCTTCCCAAAAGTACAGATAATAATCCTTTTCGTATTGACAGTGATATTTATTGAAAGCTTACTGTGTGCAGGGCATTGTTCTAAACACTTTACATGTATTATCTCATTTAATCCACATAACACTCACTAGATGAGGGCTGTTATCCCTATTTTACAGAAAAGGAGCCACAGGGGGATTCAGTGCTTTTTCTAAAGACTCATAACTATTGAGTGGCCTAACCAGTAGTCACACCAGTATTCTGGAGGGGCTTGTACCCTTAGTCACTATATTTTACAAAGCATAAATTTTTACAACTCCATGTAGTCAAAAGGACACAACTTAGTTTTTAGGAGAGTTGTGTCCAAATAGTAACTTTTCTTCAAAATTACTGCAGGACCAAGGCAAGTCAGTCATTTAGTTTCTCTGCTAGTCAGTGTTTCTCCAAGAGAGCACAGGAAAGGGGCCCACACTACTGACCTCACAGAGCTGCTGGAAGGATAAAATGAACACATGTATGTTTAAGAAACGCTTTAAAAGCTATAAAGTGTGGCATAAATGAAACATTGCCTTAAGGAAGGCTGGGAAATCCTTACAGCCAAAATAACGAAATGCACTCAATTTTTTCAAAAATGCGAATACCATAGAGCAATTTGGAAGATCGCCTGGAAAGGCTGCCGACATCTGTTAAAGAGAGGAGTCTGTTTGGTTTTGTGCATCTGTCATCCTCAACTGAATAAGGGAGAGGTTAATTGAAATTAATGGAAAGAGAGCATACCTGTGTTTCTGGTGTGCACACGTGTGAACACCTACGTACACACACACAGGTACACTCTCAGTAGAAGAGAAGCATTGTTATCAAGGGCAGGAGTAGCAGCAATCTGCGTCTATGGGAACCAGGCAGGTACAGAAGTTGGGGAGAAGGATGGGGAAGACGAAATGCCGACAGTGAGTGGGGACTTTGGTGAAAGGGAGCTTTCGATTTCTCTGCCCGGCTGCAATGTGAGCCTGGTGTTGCCAGAGTCACATGTGGAATTTCCCCATTTTCTAAGAATGCTCAAATTGAGAAATAAAACATGTCAAGGGCCACCGGTGGATCTCCTGGGATCTCGCCCTGCAGCCGGAAGTCACCTCTGACTCTTTCAGATGCTTCATCATGATTATGTACAAGCCACAGCGGAGCTTTCTCTCAGCTCACCCCACCCTGCCTGCCCTGCCCTGCCTCACCCCCGGCCACTTTATGCTTCCTTCTTCCTCACCTTAACTCCACCCCTCTGGGGAAGCCACCTTTCTCTTTGCTTTCTCCTCTCTGACCTCTCCTCCCTTTCCTTGTAGCTTGGACCTGGTTATCTTGAAGACACAAAATAGCCGCCCCTTCTTTGTGTGCCAATTAATGCCAACGCTCTTCTTTCTGCCTACATAATCTCAACCTGCGCCCCGCCCCCAACACTTAATTTTTGCCTGGGTTCTCATGAAATAAGGTGATTACAGTTAGCGCTCCACGGTCTGTAATGAGGGGGTGGGGGCAGGGAGGCACGGATTATGAGGGAGCGGAGGCACCCAAAAATCATGTGGTTTTGCCTTTTGTGTTTGGAGGTGCACAAGTAAGAAAGAAGCACACGACTGCAAGTCATCTGCACCATGTCGGTCCTGGCCCCGCAGTGGAGATGGAGACAGCAGGCCGTGGGTCTGGAGAAAGCCTTGAAGCAGATTTACAGAGCTCTACCTCCGGCCAAGGTGGAGGCCATGCCTGGTTGCTGCCTCACCTCTCCTTTCCTCAAAGTCCCTGCTTGTGTCCTTTGGCTGCCCAGGAAACTTTGACCAGCTGACTGTCCCTGTGTCTTCCTAGCCTGGAGTCCCTTCACCCCCACTGCCATCCCCCATTTGGTCATTAGCTTCATCACATCATCCTTGGCCAGCTTGTGGCCCAAAGGCTGACAGATACCCTAGATAGGTTTCAGTTTTGTTTTCTTTGCCTTCACATGACCTTGGGGGTTCTTGGGGGCAGTGACATAGACCACAAGATCCACGCAGGCACGAGGACTGAGAGGAGACGCACTGCCCACACCTGAGGTGTTGTCAGTCGTCAGGTGCTACCTGTCAAGAGCTGAGCTCCAACTTTTCAGAGAGAGGGACAGGGGCTCCCCACTCCCGCCTTGGAGAATTTCAGGGCATTTTCTGCTCCGCTAATTGGCTGTGCCCTCCCAGCTCCTGGGCTGGCTCTCTGCAGGCTTTTGGCTCCTCAGGTGGGTGGAGTGTGCGGATGTCACCTGGTGGGCGCTGGGGAGGCAGGTCTGTGGTGTGTTCCGTGCCCTCCTGACTTACTGTTAATTTGGGACGTCTGGATTAGGGCTACAAACAGTTCTTCTCTTTGTTTCCACGGCCCTGCAGAGCGTGTGTTTCCCTCCGAAAGGCATAAAAGTCCCCTTTCTTCGGCTCGCCTGCGCCACCAGGCTTGTTCGGCGGGCCCAGGCCAGACCCAGTGCTGACTGTCGCTGCCTTGCTCTGCAGCCTGAGCTCACGTGGCCTGTACAATGGCGGGTGGCCTCCTTGGCAGGCAGCCAGCCCCAGTTCTTAAAGCTGCAGAGCCTCTGGCACCTCCTGCCAGCTTGTGTCCTATCCTCCCTGCAGGAGTCAGCCTGCCCTCCTTGGAAACAGAGACACACAGGGACAGGTGATGCAAGGGCTTAGCTGACACCCCTTCAGGAACTTTGAAAAAAATTCTGATGCCAGGGTTGCAGCCCCAGAATTCCTGATATAATTGATCTGGGAATACAGCCTCATCACCTCTAGGCTTCAGTTTCTCCTTCATTCATCTCGGTTAGTTGTTGTGAGGATTAACTGAGATAGTAAGCGTGAAGCACTAGCACAGGCCTAGCCCTCAGGGTGTCGATAGATGCTGGCTCTTACGATTTTCAGCTGGCTGCCTCCTGCAAGGGACAACCAGGATCTGCTTTCTTCGGATCTGTCTCACTCCTGCTTCAAAGCCATCAGGACTTCCCTTTTGCCCCCGGATTAAGCACAAACACCCCGCAAGCCCAAACACCCACTCACCAAATGGTCCCTATGGCTTTACCTTCCCTGCCTTTCCTGAATCTTGGTACCCCCATCTCAGACCACAGGTCACATACCTGAGCCCACTGCAGGTCCTCCCTTTCAGCTCCAGGCCCTGCATATCCCTCCAGAGGCCTGGTTCACTCTTTCTGCCCTCTGTGGCCAGCTGGCTGACTTCTTCCCTTCCCTTATGACTTAGCACAGGTGTAGGTTCCTTTTCTGGCTCCCGAGTACAGGTGAGGTGCCCATGTGTCCCCGCAGCGCTCCATGCTTCCCCTCCCAAAGCCCTTACCCCTAGGCATTCTCTGTGTGGATTTACTTCTCTCTGCCTCTAGTGGCTGCAAGCTCAGAGTGGGCAGGGTCTATTTTGCTTACCATCGGTGCTTAATAATATTGAAATGACTGAGTGAGTGAACGATAAAATGAATGGGCTTAATTAATTAAATAAATGAATGTTTTATTGTAGAATCAGAAACCTTAGGTCGTGCAATCCCACCCATTCAGGGTGCTGTCTCTGACCAGCTGGACCCTCAGTCACAGCTCTGCAACGGTCCATAGCGACCACACCTACCCATCCTTTGCCCTCTCCAGCCTCAGCTTGCCTACAGAGAGCCCTGCGGTTCCGTTTGATGCACTATTTCCAGAGAATGAAATAAAGTCAAAGGTAGTTGTTAAAGTGGTCCTAGGTCATACAGGAGCCAGATCCCCTCTAGATGTTAAACTTTATTAGACAACAGCCGAAGGATGTAAACAGCCCAAGTATCTATCAATAGATGAATGGATAAACAACATGTGGCACACACACGACACACACACACACACACACACACACACACACACGCATCGGGGCTGCCAAAAAAACATATATGCATGACTTGTATTCATCTTTCGTTATCGATATATATTATTACAATTTTAATACAGTTTTTTCCTTTCTTAAAATGTGTATATAGGGCCGGCCGAGTGGCGCGGTGGTTAAGCGCTGGCCTAGGAAGCCAGCGGCCCCGGTTCGGTCCCACATATGAGGGCCAGTGATACTGCCCTCAAAAAAAAAAAAAATGTGTATATATATATTTTTTCTCTCTCACCTCTCTCTGCATATAATGGAATATTATTCAGCCATAAAAAGGGAAGAAATTCTGATACAGTCTACACTATGGATAAGCCTTAAAGACATTATGCTAAGTGAAATATGCTAGACACAGAAGGACAGATGTTATCTGATTCCACTTATATGAGGGACCTGGAATAGGCAAATTCACAGCCACAGAAAGTAGAACAGAGGGTACCAGGGGCCAGAGGAGAGGTGAATGGGAGTTCATGTTTAATGGGTACAAACTGCTGTTTGGTATAATTAAAAAGTACTGTAAATGGATAGTGGTGAAGATTGCACAGCATTGTGAATGTACTTAAGGCCATTAAATTGTACACTTAAAAGTGATTAAAATGGTTAATTTTCACGTTATGCACACTTTACCGTGAACAAAACCCACTTTATTGGAAACCTAAACTACGGCAACACCCTACCCTGCACCCTCAGGGAATGACTGTTAATAAAGAAGCTGAGCTGTGAGCCTGAAACATGGCCTGGCCTTTCCTTTCCATTTTTCTTGAGGCCTAAAGCTGAAACGCAGAGCTCCCAAAGGTTAAACTGTGTGGATGACCAGAGGTACCAGGAATGCCAAATATTTACAGTTAGTTTCTTCAGTGGGTGAGATCCAGGCAAACTGCTAAGGAAGAAATGTTACAATTCAGATGGTGTCAGAGCATGTTTTGGGAAAGAAACAATTGCTTGTGTCAAAAGAATTTAGAAGTATAATCAAACATTGATTGCAATTGCTTAGCTAAAATGAGGCCCCCTCCAAAACAAAGCAAAACAAAAAAATTAAACCAGGGTAGCTATTCTTTGCCAGGTAATTGCAGCTACTTAAAAGTTAAAAAAAGGGAAGGCAATTGAAGGAACTCAGGGGGTGATAGAAATAAGAATTCCCAAGGAGGTGCCTCAGGCTGAATTAGGCGTAAAGCTTCCAGAAACGGTCGCCTCTGACAAGGGTGGTCCTGAGGAACTAGTCCCCCAAAGTCGATTTGGCCTCTAGTTGAAATCGAGGTTTCGGCCAACTGTTGTAGCGAGATCAAGGTCCACTTCTTGTTCCAGCTCCACTACGCTAGTGTATCCAGGCCCTGCCCAAAACCTGAAGGAGAAACCATCAACCATCAGCGAGTGCCCCTCAGTATCTGTTCATTTTTAAGTCAACCCAAGGAAGTTTAAGTTACGACAGAAAGGTGTTAATCTCTGTCTGCTGGGTCCACAAAGGTAGTTGGGAAGGCCCTGGATTCTGGTTTCCAGGCTCTCTCCCCTGTTCAGCCTGGGTCTCTAGCTGGGCCCTGGCCTTCCCAGGCATCATACCACTTTCCCTTTTCTGTTAAGTGCATTTGCACCTCTGATCTCCTCCTACCTGCTGAACCTCTTTAAGGGAAAGGAGCGAAGGAAATCATTGACTGTTACAATCTGAACTTTACACCTGGAGGATGAGATGTGCCCACCCCCACCCGCCAGAGTCTAGGGGAGCCAAGACATGAAGTCAGACAGGCCTCAGAGGCTCTGCAGGACCAGGGAGGGACAGAGGGACAGGCTTAGTCACTTCCCTCATCTTCAGATCTCAAATCAAACTTGACTTCCTCCAGAAATCTCCCTGACCGCCCCAGGCCAAATCAGCACTTCCCGTTTTAAGTTCTCATAGATCTCAAACGTTTTCCTTCAAAGCACTCTTTATTTTACGGAATTCTAAACTCATAAAATTATTTGATTGTCTGACTCTCCCACTAGACATCAAGCTGCTCTAGAGCAGGAAACATGCCTGTTTTGTTGACTGCCATGTCTCCTGTGCCTAACAAAGTGACCAGCACATAGTAGGACTCAATCACCATAGTAGGTGCTCAATAAACACTTGTGGACTGAATGAATCAATGGGAGCAGAGGAGATGGTAGTAAGCATGTTCTGAAATATTTACTTTTTGTCCTGAAAATTAAACTTGCTCCGATGTCTATTTTACTTTATCCTTAAGTTATGTTCATAATAGCTACCATTTCCAACCATACTACAATAGTAGTTATAGTATCCGGTTATTGAGTTTTTACAATATGCCATGTTCATGGTTTATCCAATTTAGGGGGTTGTCTCATTTGATCCTGATAGCCATGGTCTGGAGTAAACACTATTGTCATTCCCATATTAAAGATAAAAAAACTGAAGCTCTGAGAAATGGTTAAATGTCTTGCCCGTGGCCGTAAAGACATCAAGTGGCAGAGCTGGGTCCTTTAATATACATACCTGCATTTCATCCTCACATAAGCTCTGTGAGGGAACTGACGCTCAGAGAGGTTAAGTGACCTGCACGAGGTTACACAGCTAGGAAGCCACATAGTCAGGTTTCAAACCAGGCTCTGACTCCAAAAGACTGCTCTCCAAAAGATATGTTTTCATGGCTTAGTAGTTGTCATTTTAGAAAATGAGTAGGAAAGTCAGTTGCATGAGACCACCAGGGTGAATCAAAACCAGAAATTTGGATTCCATTGGATTGGAAGTCCCTGCTGAAGCAGCTGCCTGTCGCCCCCCACACCCATGCCAGCTTGGTGCCCACGGCACATTCCTGTTTGCCTCTGTCTCAGAAAATTACCTTGTTTCTGAGTTCCCCAGGCTCCAGCCACTGCCTTGGATCGAATCCTTTATCTAGGACCAAAGCCTGGGACAGGGGAGGGTTTCCTGTGACCTCCGGGTAAGTCTCCCTGACTTCACAGGGCACTCAGCAGCCACTCACCCCTGTGATGCCAGGGCCCCACACAGCCCTGACCAGCTAAGCTACCTTGTCCCCTGTCTCAGGAAAAGAGCAGCTCGTGGGTCCATTCTGCTGGCAGGGCAGAGGCACATCAAGGCCCCTGTTGGAATGGGGCCCATCCAGTGGGAAACTCCTCGCTTCAGCCTCGCTTCAGCACAAGCGACCAGCGGTTTTCAGAGTTTTCAAAAGTAGGTTTCTCAGCCACAAATAATGCCATTGTCACAGGAGCACTTCCTGTTTTTCACAAATCAACCATATTAAAAACAGAAAGAGGCAAAAGTCTGGCATTCATTGCAGCTGCTCGGTTGTTTGAGAAATGTTGACTTCTGGGATGGTTCAGAGGCAGACAAGACACAGGAAAGTCGTGGGGCTGCCAGCGTTTCTCTCCACTGCATTCTGTCCCAGCCCCCACCCCGGGCCTGGATCGTCACAATACGCGTCCATTTCCTGATTGGTCCTGGCATTCTGGTCTCGTCCCCTCCTTCCCCACAAGGCTTCCAGACCAACAGTCCCCAGATGGTGCCTGGGTGACATCATTTATTTGCTCAAGACCCTTCAGTGGCCTTTCCACAGGCCACAGAGTAAAGACTGAAGATGTGGCCAGGCATCCACAAGGCCCTCCCCTAACAACTCTGCTTCTGGGGCTGAAACCAGGGTGGAACCTAGTGCAAAATGTAAGAGGGCACCAAATAATTCAGTGACCAAGTTAAGTACTGATTTTTAAAAATCAATATTAATGCAAAAAATCCATGATGAGCAAAATACCAAAGTTTCACATAAAGACATGGTCAGACCATATGCTTGGATGCTCACCTCACTGGCCTGTTTCCTGTCTCCCGCCCCTGCCCAGGTCCTGACCCCTCCTGGCCTGCTTCAGGTTTTTTTTCATGGCACGTATCGCCATTTAGTTTATTTCTTTCCATTTAGTTTATTGAACTAGACTCTAAGCTTCATGAGAACAG
The DNA here is from genome assembly GCA_033961575.1 of Aselliscus stoliczkanus. NCBI lineage: Eukaryota > Metazoa > Chordata > Mammalia > Chiroptera > Hipposideridae > Aselliscus > Aselliscus stoliczkanus. The sequence continues at coordinate 150,582,866 of CM066732.1, read as the reverse complement.
GGCCTGAGGTCTGTCTGTTCATGGCCAAGCTCCAGAGCCTAGAACAGAGCCTGGTATGTGGCACACTCCATACCTCTGTGTTTCTCTCCTGTGTGCTCAAGGCAGAGAATCTCTCTGGGGCAGGAAGCCAGCCTCGCATCTCATGAATCTCCAGCCTTCGTACCCTGCCTGGCACACGGCTTGTGCTCCAGCAGCGTTCTGTTTTTTTTTTCAAAAGTTAGATTGAACTTAACACTTGTCTTGATGAGATGTGGCAAGTCCTCAGTATCTGTTCTGAGCTCTCTGGTGAAAAGTAAAAAGATCTGCTATTTTTATGTCATAGAGTCATAAGTAAAACAGTAACAGCTAACAAGAATTAAACTCTCTGCCATGAGATTTACTTGGATTTCCTCAGTTAGTTATTACAACTCTGTGTAGTGCATGCTGTTATTATCCCCATTTTACTGAAGAAGAAACTGAGGCTGCCAAGTCACAGAGAAGAAATTGTTACTACGGAAACAATGGGGAAGATGAGAGCTGGGACTCAAACCAGGGACTCTGGTGACAGAGTCAGCTTGGAAATGGTATGAAGCCCCTGGGTGGACCAATTAGGAAGAGAGAGGAAAGAGAAATATGAGAAGAAAGCCTAGGGCTGAGTCAAATAGAGGAGGAACGTGCAAAAGAATGGCCCAAAGTTAGGTGGGAAACTAAACGAGAGAGAAGTGTTAGAAGCAGAATCCTGGAGAGAAGGGCTGAGTATGGTGAGCACGGAAAACAGTGTCTCAGACTTGGCATACGGAAGCTCTTCGCAGCCTTGACAAGAGCAGTCTCCATCAGGCGTTCTCAACTGCTGCACGGCTGAAATTCGTGGCCAGATAATTCTATGTTGGGGGGGGGGGGCGTCCTGTGCGCTGCAGGGCTGTTGGGCAGCATCGCTGCCTACCATTTACTAGATGCCAGTAGCACCCCTCCCCTGAGTCATGACAGCCAAAAACGTTTCCAGACGTTGCCAACCAAATGTCTCCTGGGGGCAAAGGTGCTCTGGGTTGAGAACTACTGCTCTGTAGAGTGGTGGGGCAGAAGCTAGATTGCAGTAAGTAGAGGAAGGAATGGGAGGTAAGGGAGAGGAGAGAGCCTGGGATAATGAGGTGGGCAGAGGGCCAAGGGCGATATGTGTTGTTGCTTTTAAAACCCATATATATATTATCAGAGACAGCAGAGAAGGTCTATAGTGGCAATAATCTAGGAGAGAGCAAAAATTTGCTGATGAGAGAGAGAGAGAGAGAGAGAGAGAGAGAGAGAGAGAGAATGATTTTCTGGAATAGGCAGGAAGGAAAACGATCCAGACCACAAGGTGAAGGATTAGCCTTTGAGGGGAGTAGAGACACTTACTCCACTGTAGGAGAAGAAAGAGAGGCCTGTTGCAGAAGTAGCTGTAGGAAGGTGTGTGCATGTGGTGGTGGCAAGGGGAGGGAGTTCCCATCTGTTGGCTTCTATTTTCCCAGCCCGGCAGGCATGCGGCTCAGTCAGCGGAGCTGGGTGGAGCGCTGGGAGGAGGAGGAGGGACGGGCACAGGCCTTGTGTTGGAGCAGAGCAAGCTAAAAGGAGAAGAGGGTAGGATGGCGAGGCACTGTCGATAGCCCATTTGCAGTCTGAGGCCAGGCGTTTGAAAGGAAGCCAGCGTGTGTGGTGTAAATCTCCAGCCGCTCCATCAAGGCTGAGCAGGTGGAGGAGGGCTTGGGGACTGGCAGCAGCTTGCCCAGGCAGCCTGCAGAGCCCAAAGGTTGGTTGTTCTTCCTTCAGCCAGAGGGAAACTGGTCCAGACAGAACTGGGGGGCCATGGCAGCCTCGCATCCCCAGGAGCAGATATACAAATCTCCGGGGCCCATACTGAATTCCTCCTGGCCATGGGGCTTCCTGCGCATGCGCCTGTGAGCCCTTCCCCTGTCCCACCAAGGGGGAGCCGAAGTCAGCTGACCCTCTGCATTCAGCCAACCGGTGTCTCTGCACCTCTGCAAGCCATGCCCGCCTGCCACTCCCAGTGACTCCCTGCCTTGGCTCCTGTCCCCAACCCCAGAGATATGGCAGAAGATATGAGCAATGATTCCAGGTAGGAATCAACATGCAAAATTCCATACGTTATGATCTGCTCATCTTAAGATAAGGCAAGTCCCCTCCTAGACGTGAGAGAAAAGGACATTTCAATTCACCCAGCACCTCCTTCCAGAATCCCCCCATCCTCTCCCAGAGAACTTTAATAATAGTAAGAAAGACACTCTTTTTGGAGCCAGAAAGTCAAATTAGATAAACAATCTAGGGCGGTTTATTTGGACTTGACTCAAGGATGCTTTGATAAGCCAACTGTATGATTCGCGTGGCATTTGGAACAGCCCTGAAGTGTCAGGAGGTTACTCCCAGGGAGGGAGTGGCTGGTTTTCAGCGTCCTGGTGGGAATGTCCTACCATTGTGAGGGCGTCAGGACTGTTGGCTTTCTGGGTTTCTCCACAGTGGGACAATGGACCAAGCTATTGCCACAAAGCAACCTACCATCACATAGGGGCTCTCCAATGTGAATGTGTCTCAGAATTCCCAGGGGGCTTGGCAGCAGCCCCAAGGGTTTGCATTTCTAAGCTCCCAGGGAAGCTGATACTGCTGGTCCTGGGACCACACTTTATAACCACTGACATCAGGGAAGAAGACGGATGTCAGTGTGTGATTCAAGTTTGAATCCTGACTCCATCAAACTGTGGAAGCCTGGGCAAGTTCCTTCACTGCTCGTGTATAAAATGGGGATCATACTGCACACCCTGAGAGCTTGTTTTTAATATCAGAGAGAAGTCATGTCAAGTCCAATCCCAATAGGCACTCAGTAAAAGAAAGCGGCAGTTATTTTTATCACTATTCTAACACACCTCCACCACGCAGCTATGTGGATTAGGCACCCAAGACAAGCATCGACTTGGCCTCAGGAGTCGTGAGGTTAGAGAGTTGGTAATCTCTCCACCCTCTCTTCCTCCTCTTCTGAACATCCAGGCACCAAAATAGCGCCCAACACCCACCAATGCACCACCAGCAATGACATTTCCAAGTGGAGGAGATAACTGATCACTTTCAAACTCTGTAATATTTTAAGTACATTATCTTCAAAATCTAGGTCAGGATGAGAAATGAACTCGGGCTCATAGATTGTTAGAGCTGAGAGGAAACTTCAAACATCATCTAATTTTCTTGTTAAAGGTGAAGAAGTTAAAAGGTGAGGAAACAGAGATTCTGAGAGGGGCAGTGACTTGCCAAAGGTGGGGCAGCAAGTCAGATGGCCGGGGCAGACCTGGAGCTCAGCCTTTCATATCCTGATTTTTGGCCTGAGAGGTGAGGGTGGGGGGAGGTCATCGAAAAAACAGCTCCACTGACCAAAAATATTATGCTTTCATATATGAAATAGCAAGCCCCTTGGACTGGTGGGGCCACCCAGGCCAACTCATGGGTACAAATGATTCTCATCCTAAGGCAATGGTTATACCTTCATAGAAGGATAGATCACAACCTCTGAAAAAGAAGGGAGATTCTTATGCTTATCAGTGAAGAGCGTGTGTTAAAAAAAAGTTTGGAAACACTGACCCCCCCACACCATGTCACCTCCCTTCTTAATTTGTTTGTCTCTTTGGGAGATCGGAAGGTAAACCAATTTCTTTGCCTTGATTCTTCTAAACCTACTTCCTGCTTCCTGCAGGCTCTCTTTTTCTGCTCTTCATCTTTTCTCATTTTTTATTCTAACATTACACCCCAAATTCAAAGAGAGCTTGCCCTGTGCCCAGGGCAGAACAGACATCTTTTATTTAACTTATGAAGATGAATACACTAAACGTTTATATGCACTGAATTTTTCTCCTATTCCATTATTTCCCACTGTTGAAGCAGCCAGTATTTTCAGAAGCCTATTGTCTGCCAAGTACTCTTGCACTGCTGCCGTGGTTACAAAGATGGCCCCTTGCTCTGAGTCAACAAGTATGTACTGAGCTTTCCTACCTGCTGGGCACTGGGCCACACAGATGATTCAATCATCAACGAGATGGGCACTGTCCCTGTCCTTGAGAGTGTCCAGGCTGCCTTCTGAGAAATGATGTATTTTCAGCAAGAGGGCAGGCGTGGTCAGGATGAGATGGGCGGGACGTGGGAGCTGGCTCATACGAGCTTGTGGGAGCTGATAGTTAACTTTTCAGGGATTTCCGTGAGCCAGTGGTTAAAGGCAGCCATTACTCAAAGTTAAATTACACAAACTTACAATAAAATAAATTTCATTAAAGACAAAGGTGAAACACACTCAAAACTCATCACTTCCTAATAATTTTACGATGTCCTACTATGCTCTTGAAGTTATTTACAACTAGATATGATAGAAATGTTACATAATGGCGTGCTCTGGGCACTTGCCAACTCTGAGTTCAGACATCAGGTTGGTAGCTTGACCCTGAACATCATGGGAGTATTTATATCACTGAAATAGGAAAGTACTACAAACTATGGTTCTCTCTCTCTCTCTCTCTCTTTTTCTGAAGAGCTCGTTGTTAAACATATACTATTAGCACATCACTGCATATAGACGATATAACATGAGGTAGAAAAACTAAGTGAGTAATTAAGAACATTCGGAGGCGGTGGCTCTGAGTTGGTCCTTGAATGGTAAGTCGAGAGGGATGGGGTGAGGGTAAAGCTGAGGAAAATATGTCTACATGCTTGTCTTGAGGGGACTGGCAATGTTAAGTTGTTTTTGGAGGGCAAGACGAAGCTTTTTGTTTTTCTTTAGTAATAGTTTTATTGAAATATAGTTCACAAACTAACCCAATTTAGCCATTTAAAGTCTACCATTCAATCATTTTTAGTGTATTCACAGAGTCGTGCAACCATCACCACAATCACCTTTAGAACATTTTCATCACACTGGAAAGAAAGCCCCGTCCCCATTAGCAGTCACTCCCCATTCCCCCTCCCCTTACCTGCCCGTCCCCTCCATGTCCCAGGTAACTGTTCATCAACTTTCTGCCTCTAGAGATTTAAGGCTGCTTTTTAAAGCTGACATAGAAGCTAGAAATTGTATGAGTTAATCTTAAAGAGCGCTTCATGGGTACTTGCCCTGCACCAGTCCAGTAATTTGTCCATTTTTTCCAATGTGAGCTCCGTAAAATTGCCTGCTGACCATCGCTGACCCACCCCTTCCCAGTGGGTCAACTGGATTCCCTGGGAAGGGTCAAGGTTCATACAGACTAGCAAAGTTGTCCTTAGAGCTAGCCCCAGGCTGAAGGCCCAAGCTGCAATCTTGGAGGTCAAACAATTCAGAGAATCAAGCTTGGGATGGTGGTGGGGGATGGGGTGGTGGTGAAGGGAGTGCTCACTTAAGCAGTGACCTGAATGTGGGTGTGGACCCAGAGCATTCCAAGGGCAGACAAGCCTCTCCGGAGAACTGTGCTGTGGTGAGTCCCCAAGCATTTCCAAGAAAACGCAGAGACTGTGCAGCTGTATAAACTGCTCCATCATTGACCTGGTGGCCCCAGGGGGAGTGGAGAGAGGGTTTTGCTTCCCAATTTTCCGCAAGGCATCACTCCCCTGGTTCAGTTGGCTATTCGTGCACTCTAACGTAAGGGCATGCCGAAGACTCAAAAATATGCCTACCACCAGCCCATAATAGCACCCGAAATCCCCATCGTAGAGCCTGTGAGTTATACCATTATCCCCAGACGGTGATGGGGACTTGGATGGGATGGAGGGGCATGAGTACCTATAGACAGACTGACTCAGGTTAGAGTCCCAGATTTCACCTTGGGAAGCAGGTACTGGATCTCGCATGCAGTGGGACACTGGAGATGTGAGGTTTGGACTGAAGTGGTGAGCAGTAGTGATAGTTCTAGATTATAAAGATCAGAGGGTGAGTTTTGGGAAAAGATGGGTCCAGATTAGAAGCTGGGGAGGGTGGAGTGAACCAATGGAGAATACCACTGAAGAGACATAGAAAGGAGAGGGCCCCTGCATTTGAGGAAAATCTGAGGCACCAGTTTTCTCCCCCTATTTGCATAATCTTCTTCCTCTTCTCCCATCCCACACTACAAATAATTGCAAGTTTTTGTTCTTTTCCTTTGTTCTCCAGCTGTCGCCACATTTCTGTACTGAATAAAGCATTTCTTTTGAAATCCACAAAAGAAACTGATTGAACTGTGTGTATTTTTTTTTTTTTAAAGAGGCTTGACTCCAATTAGGAGAAAAACACTCCCTTGCAAAAGAAAGAACATGAAGCACATCTCATACTAGTCACTTTCCTTCATGCACAAAGATGTAGGAGTCAGCACGCTCTTATTGGCCACGTGCTTTGCTGTGGCTGGAGGTGAGCTAACGAGTGGAGGCCAGAGTCGAGCCGTGCGGTGTGAAGACCCTGACAACAAGCCCTCCTCCCTCCTGGGAAGCAGTCTTTCCCACCATGTCTCTTGGAGGCTCTCCAGGCAGGGGCGGCTTCATTTCTTAGCAATAATCACTGTTTTCGTGATACTATAGAAAGCAGTTGTAGAAGGCAGGACCGCCGAGGAATGACATTGGCTGCTGTGAGAAGAAAAGCAAGCATTGTACGTGGTCCACTTTCAGAGAACTAGAGGGGTTTTGTCATGGGTGCCACCTCAGGAGGGGAGAAGAGAGCCGAGTTTCATGTGACAAGGAGACGTGATGGGCAACTGGAGACCTGTGCCTGAGGCTCAAAGTGAGTGGACTTCAGGGGTGGCTGGTTAGCTCAGTTGGTTAGAGCACAGTGCTCATAATGCCAAGGTTGCCGGTTCGATCCCCACATGGGCCACTGAGTTGCACCCTCTACAACTAGATTGAAACAACTACTTGACTTGGAGCTGATGGGTCCTGGAAAAATACACTGTTCCCCAATAAAATGGTTAAAAAAAATAAAGTGAGTGGGCTTCATTACAACTTGCAGTGGGTCCTTTTACAAAATTATATATCCTTGGTCGGCCAAGTGGCGCGGTGGTTAAGAACTGGCTTGGGATGCCGGTGGCCCAGGTTCAGATTCCACATATGAGGGCCAGTGACACTGCCCTCTAAAAAAAAAAAAAAAAAAAAAAGGTCAAAATTATATATCCTTTATATTGACACCCACATGGGCCAGATAATAACCCGGTCTCCTGAGATCACAGCTTGGGCTCTCGCTCCGGGCCTGAAGAATTTCCGAAGCATTCCCATTTGTGGCCACAGGCTCATTATGGGCTGTTTCTGAATCGCCACCCGCCTCTGGGATCCTGTTTCCATGTGGGCTGTTGTTGCTAATTTTTTGTTGTTGTTGTTTGTTTGTTTTAAATTGTGGTAAAATACACATAACATAAAATTCACCACTTTTAAAGTGTACAATTCAGTGGCATGAAGTATATGCACAATGTTTTGCAACCACCAGCACTATCTATTTCCAGAATTTTTCATCATCCCAACGGAAACCCTGTACATATTAAGCAGTCATTCGCCATTCCACCCTCCTCACAGCTCCTGTCAACCATTAATTTGCTTCTCTCTCTGTGGATTTGCCTATTCTGGACATTTCATACAAACAGAATCCTACAATATAAGGCGTTTTGTGTCTGGCTTCTTTCACTTAGCACCATGCTTCAAGGTTCATCCATGTTGCAGCCTGTGTCAATACTTCATTCCTTCTTATGGCTGAATAATACTCCATTGCACAGGTAGACCACAACGTGTTTAGCTGTTGTTGCTGTTTTGCATCTCATCTACCCAAATGCAAAGCTTGGCTCCTTCCTCCATTTCCACAATGACCCTCACTCGCAGTTTTCCCGTTGGGATAATAATACTTCATAGCATTCTGTGAAGGTTAAACCATACACAATAGGTGAAGTGACCGAAAGCGCTTACCAATTAGTGCTCGATAAGATGTTATTAATATGAATGAGTATATTATTTCCTCCTAACCCCTTTTCTGTTGTATTCATCCGTTTGTTTCACAAAATATCTTCATGCCATCAGTCTGATAGCAGCAGAGTAAAGACGCCTGCACTATGTACTTGCAAGGATTGTGTTGAATGCATATCACAGTGGTTCCCCGTCTGGGGGCCATGGGCTACGGTTCTCCACTATACAGTTACAGAGAGGAGTTTCACAAGCATTCGCCAGTACTCAGTGGCTAGTCTTACTCTCCCACACATACAGGCTTGACTATTTCTAAAATATGTGTGATCGTTACTGGAATGAATAAAAGACAAGTCATGCAAAAGCCTCTGATCATCAAGTGTCTTCTCAATCTAGAAATAGAATACCACTCGCCTCATGAGGAGGTCTTCAGGTTGGAGAAGATTAGAAACCACAAGCGCACAGCAAAACAGAAACCAAAGCATTTCATCTCACTATGGAAATCAACCCATCAACAAGAATTTATTGGACATCTACCATGAGTTTGGTACCATCCTAAGCACCGAGGTGGGGAAGTGGGCATAGGGAAAAGCCGAAGGTGCTTTCTGTCCTGAATACTCTGCAGCTGAGAAGAACAGGTCCGCAGGCCAATGTGACAGTAAAGAACATGTCCACATGAGTTCAGCTGTTGAATTAGTCATATGGATAATAAATGAAATCAGCGTGGGCTGGAGTCCTCAGGGAAGGCTTCAAGGAAGAGCCTGCCATGAAGGACAGGCCAGGTTTGAAAGGGGCAAAGGGCTCAGGGCGGCTAGAGACAGGAATGAGTAAGGGGAACAGGAAGATAGATTTTGGCCTGCCTGGACTGCAGGGTTTCATTTGAGAGATGTGGTCAATTTCTCTAGATAGAAGATCAGGGGACATTCACCAGCTGCAAGGGTGGCTGATAGGCAGCCAAAAGCCACAGACATTTTAGACCAGAAGAGGGTGGGATAAAAGCTGTGTCCCGGGACACTGAGCCTGGCTGAGGCAGGAGAACCTGGGCCAGGGATGGGTTCAGGGGACTCAGAGAAATTTATTCTGGGCTGCGGTCATTACCAGGACTCCATCAGGGATGAAACTCACAGTGGCCTCTTTTGATAGGACCTGAGTACCGTTCCCTCTATATCAACCACCTTCTGTCCCAGATGTGCCAATATGAACTGCCCAGGCAGGCTATGGACCTTTGCCCAGTTGCTAGAACTTTCTGCATTATTGCCAGGTTCAGGAGAAGGACTATGCCCTCTGGGAATGAACAAGTGGGCTGGAAATTTGCCAGGCTGGTTTTATAGATGTCTTCCCACACTGAACACTGCTTAAAGCAATTGCCCTTCACATGGTAAAGCCCACGGGCCATGCCTTCTTCCCACTTTTCTTGAGGGCAAAGGATAGAAAACTAAGAGGCCAGACATTTAGAGAAGCCAGAGTAACTGGTGGATTTACACCTGAGGATGCAGCCTCTGGGGCAACCCTGCATAGTCCCTGACAGCTCACGCTAAGTGACCCTGAAGGGTGGGGCCGTCACCACCCTCACCGCACACATTTCCTGGGATTCTAACAAGGACAGCATAGCTGAGACAGCCTGGCACCACAGAGGGTGTGGGCATCTACCTCCCTTAGTATCTCCCTCTTGTCATCGGTCCTGGACAGCTGATACGTGTGATTCCTCAAACAGCACCAGATGTAGTCACAGGGGCTGAGTCACACACCCCAGGGCCACCAGTGGACTTTCTTCCTTGACATCCATAAGCTCCTGCCAGTGGTTCCTACTTCCCTAACTGGGACAGATCTCCTCCAGAGCCCGGGAACTCCTTGTCTCCCTTAGCTCAGATGAGGAGTGATGCTCATGGTCAAAGGAACCTGGGAGGGAAGGTGTTAAAAAAAATCACAGGCAGGTGGCTCAGTTGGCTAGAGTGTGTGCTCTTAACAACAAGATTGCTGGTTTGATCCCCACATGGGGTTGTGGGCTGTGCCTCCAGCAACTAGACTGAAAACGGCGACCGGACTTGGAGTTCAGCTGTGCCCTCCACAACTAAGAGTGAAGGACAACAACTTGACTTGGATCTGATGGGTCCTGGGAAAAACAGACAGTTATCCAATAAAAATAAAATAAAAAAAGCCACAGGCAGGTGGTAGCTGAGGAGGCGGCAGCATCTGAAACAGGAGAACAAAGCCCATGGGGACAACATTGCTGTCATTCAACAAGTTCCCTCTCCCTCCTGGTTTTTTGGTTGAGGAAACTGAAGTCCAAAGAGAGTAAGTGGTCCTTACCAAGATCCACAGCTAGGAAGGAACTAGTCTGGTTCCTAATCTGTGGGGTTTCTTCCTCCCCCATAAGAAGCCCATGCAGTTTTGAAACAGGCCTGGAAGAGGTGTTTTCCTTTCTATGGTGTAGTGAAAGCATGGTCAGGCAGTGGGACAGGAGGAAAAGGTACCTGGACCCATAGTCTGAGACTGCCAGGGAAATACCTGCACCACCAGGTACCCCTCCATCTTCACGGACCCGCCTGCCACACCTCCACACTGGACAGACTGATCTGACCACCATTGTAGAGCAGGTTATAAGGAGCATGAGCAGAGGTCTTGGCCTGCCCGGGACCATCCCAATTTACATCTGTTGTCCCAGATTAATTATTAATAGTGAGTTCTGGGGCCGGCCGAGTAGCGCACTGGTTGAGAGCTGGCTTTGGGATGCCGGAGGCACCGGTTTGGATCCCACATGTGAGGGCCAGTGACACTGCCCTCAAAAAAAAAAAAAAAAGAATGGAGCACAGGGCCCGCCAAGTGGCGCATTGGTTAAGAGCTGGTTTTGGGATGCCAGCGGCCCCGGTTCGGATCCCACATGAGGCCCAGTGACACTGCCCTCTACGGCTAACAACAGCTCCACCTGGAGCTAGGCTGTGCGAGCCCCGGCAATGGTGTACGCTGCAGCCCCTGCTGCAGTGGGCTGCCATAGGCTACAGTGAGTGGCTGGCAGCCAGCGTGAGTGGCTGGCAGCCAGTGTGAGCTGCCAATAGACACGGTGAGCGACCATCCAGAGGCCGGCGACCAATCTGCCTCACCCAGGAAGAGCGCAATGACGATACCAACATGGGCCAGTGAAGCAACGTCCTCCGCAACTAGACTGAAGAACAAAAGGACAGCAACTCGTCTGTTCCCCTTCCCCGATTCCCCAACACTGTTCCTCTCCCCCAATTAAAAGAATAATAATAATAATAATGAGTTCTGTCATCCTTAAAATGTTATGGTTTGGACAATAAATTACTTGCTTCCCCTAGTTATGAGGGACAGACTTACATAAAGCACGAGAAGTAGCTTAAGCAAAGGCAGGGCCGGGGGCGGGGAAGGGCAGTGGTTAGGGCCAGAAGCACAGGACCGTGGGCCACAGTGGGAACCAGGGATTTAAGCCCTGTGTCTCTCCTCCCTGCTTCTTCCCACTCTTTGGCTTTGGCTTCCTTTTCTCTCTGTACCATCACCCTTGTGTTCACACAGGGCTGCCACCAGCTGCTGAGTGGTACATCTGACAGCTTCCATCATCAGAGGGACACTGACTTTCTCAGCTGCAAGTCCAAAAATATCTGAAGGAAGGGACTTGCGGTCACATTGTGGGCAGGAGGGCCGGACGGCGCCAGAGCCCTGCGCTCTCTAGGGAACCAGTGAGAACATGAAGGAAGAGGCAGAGGTTAGAAGGGTGAGGATAGACAGTCCTTTCAGTGTCCAATATAATGAAATGGTTATTGAGTGCCCCCTGTGGCACCTATCGGATACTTGTTTGTTATTCATGTAGCAGAGAGGAGTCTTGTTCCTCCTCACTCCCGGAAGAGAGATGTGTCATTCACCCTGAGGTGGGACACGGAGCTGGCCCTGGACCAGGTCAGTGAGGGGGCTTCCTTGCTTGGGAGGGAGAGGCTCCTGAGGAAAGACGCTGGCTTGTGGCTTTAGATTGGAAGCCCCCTGTCCCTGGGGTGTGCGCGTGTGTGTGTGTGAATGTCTGTCTGTCTTCACAGGACCTGAGGCACAAAGGAACTGAGGTCCACTGTGACTGTAGCATCCCTTGCTGAGAGTGACCCCGTGGAAAAGAGGCCTCCTCTCCCTCTCCCTCTGCCTGACCACAGCCCACAGCTCTGTCCTGGAAGCACTTTGTTCCTTGGAAGGGCTCTGCCCTAGGCTCTCATGTGTCAGCAGGGGCAGTGCTGGCAGCAGCAGCAGCAGCAATAACAGCAGAGAACACAAGCGTCCCGAGGGCTCCTCCGCTTCTCTGGTTTTCTCTCCTAGAGGCAGAGACACTAGGCCTGCTCTCAGGCCTGGGTAGGGCCCTGGGGTTGTGAGACTTATTGTGGAAGAAGGGAAGAAATGCATTCTAAACATAGTGTGGTGGGGGCTCAGAAGCATATGCAAACTGTCATCGCATTAACACCCCCTCCCCCATGTACACACACAAGAGGTGAAGTGGAGCGCGATGCTCCAAATTGTTTATTTCACTGCTCACATATCTTCCCCTGTAGGTGCCTTGAGGACAGCGACCCTGTTTTCTACTTTATTATAATCCCTGAGCTGGGAACAGCGCTTGGCACATACACTGAATTCTTAGTAATTATTTGTGATTCCCAGTGGGGCCCTGTTCTCCTCAGCTCCCAGTCGCCTTCTCTGCTGGAACTTCTTCCTCTGGCCCTTTGCCTGCCTAACTCCTCCTCATGCTTGGTGACCCCACTCAGATGGCCCCTCTCCAAGGTGTCTCCCCCGACCCCCAGGCTGGCTTAGAGGCTGGTCCCCGGGGCTGCCTGGAGGCACACATCACACTGGACTGTTGTGGCTGGTTATAGGCTGTCCCCCCACCCCACCCCCTGACCAGGCAGGGGGCTTCTGGAGGGCAACGCAATTTCTGGCACACAGTCGGCGATCCATAAATGCTTTCTGAATGGACGAAGGTGATTTTGTAGGCAATGTTTGATTCTAGGCATAGAGCAGATGAATAAGATATTGGCTGGGTCCCTTGAACTTCTTTAGGGCTTGACTTTCTCAGTCTGCGACATGGAGACCAGGTGACCAGATCAGTTTATACCAACACTAGATCCCCTGTGCCTCTGACTTTCGAAGGCAGGTTCCGTGAGGTGCAGCCGCCTGTAGGTGCAGCCCTGCTTTGGACCCTGGGATCAGTCCTGCCCTTGGTCAAGGAGGATTTAAGAAAGCCTGTGTTGTTGATTTATTTTAAAATGTTCACTGAATGTCATGGACTGAAGAGCTGTGCACCTACCCCCCACCCCAATTCACACATTGGAGATGGGCTTTTGGGAAGTAATAAGGTTTAGATGCATTCATGTGGGTGGGGCCCTGGGCTGATGGGATTAGTGTCCTAAGAGACAGACACCAGAGAGCTTGCTCTCTCTCTCTCTCTTTCCACCATGTGGGGACACAGAGTGAAGGCGGCCACTACAAGCCAGGAAGGGAGCCCTCCCCCAAACTCCAGTGTGCCAGCACCCTGATCTTGGACTTCCAGTCTTCAGAACTGTGAGAAAATAAATGTCTGCTGTTTAAGGCAGCCTGTCTATCCTGCCTTTTTATGGCAGCCTGCGCTGGCTGAGATACTGAGTGCCTAGATCTCAGGGGCCACCCAATCTGATGGGAAATCTGAACACGTACAAAATAATGACTCACCAGAGCTGTGGATTCAGTGCTATGGGGCTCAGGGAGGGTACGAATACGTGGGCAGGCGTTACAGGAGTGGGCTTTGAACTAGCCCGTGAAGAGAGGTGGGCATTTCCCAAGCAGAGGTCAGGAGGGGGAACCTGCATGGGGAGGGCACTAAGGGGTGACTTCATGATCTGTATAAGAGAAAAAGCAATCCACAGTTCTCTCAGCTTTAAAAACCACACCTTAGCCTCCTCGATAAACACAAAATCTCAGGCCCCTCTTCACAATACTTGACACAAAAAAATGAAATATTCTGAGTACAGCACAAAGCAAAGCTCGTGGGGAAGCACTGCTTTGATTAGATTTCAATCTGCACATCCTGACTCCCACCCTCAATTCCAATGTATCTCCCTAGGGTGCCCCTCTCTGTCACCATATTGGAAATCGGCCCATTGGTTTCCATGGAGAGGCAGTGAAGGTAAGGCTTATAAATGGAGAAGTGGCATGGTGAGATTTAGGGGAACCCTTGGTGGCAGGGTGGGATAGAGACTGGGGCTGACAGAGTAGTTATGACCATTGTAATTGTTTTAGGGGCTGAACATTAGCTCCAGGGGTCAGGGGGATGGAGAGGGAGAGATGGGTTAGAGATGGATGATGGATGAGAGAACTGTTAAGGCTTGGAATTCATTGGATGTGGGGCATGCAGCAGCCCAGGGCTGTGGCCCAGGCTGCACTGCTCATTTATCCAACAGCATGGATTGCCAGTCCTGCTCTGTGCCAGAAACTGTGGTAAGCATTGGGGAAACAGCAAAAAACAGCACATGGAAGCTCCCTATTTCCATGGAACTTGCATTCCACTGAAGGGGAAGACGGGCCACAAACAAGCAAAAAAATACATGAACGAGATCATTTTAGACAGTGGTCCATGCTAGGAAGACAGTGAAGTGGGGGGATGAGATGAAGAATGATGGGGTGGAAAGAGGCTTGAGGATCATGGAGGTGACTCGAAGGAGTGATCGCTGAGCTGAAGCCGGCACGATGCTCAGCAGTGAGCCACGGGAAGACCCGGAGGAGAGCATTTAAGGCCCCCAGGTGGAAACACGTAGGAGTATTTCTCAGGTACTAAAAAAAAAAAAGAAATGTAAAGGAAGACATTGCTGCATCCTGTTCTCAAGTTGATACAGATGCAAGGAGAAGCTCCACTGCCCGGGAAGGACCTTTTTATTTTTTTATTTTTTGAGGGCAGTGCCACTGGCCCTCATATGTGGGACCCGAACCGGGGCTGCTGGCTTCCCAGGCCAGCGCTTAACCACCGCTCCACTCGGCCGGCCCTACCTGGGAAGGACCTTTAAGGAACATGCTGTGTTGCTCTTATACTCTTGTATCTGGTCATGGTCTGGAGACTCACTCTTCTCTGGGTTTTTCTTGGATCTATGAGTGTAAGGCAGACCACAACCCTTAAATGTGCTCAGAACAGGCCCACAAATAAGGCTCTCTCTCCTATACTGTTCCCAACATGTAGATTTGGGTTTGAAAGTAGGGATGGGGCATGACATATCTGCAGATCTTTCTAAATGAAAGACGAACCACCTTTTCCTTCAACAAAGTTAGCCAGAGGCTAACTTCATTTGGGTCCCCCAGGTATGTGAAACATAAAGAACATGCAATAAAAATACTAGAAGAAAAATATGCCACATTAGCAGCAGAGGCTGCCCTTAAATGGTTAGATAGAAGGTTATTTCCCCCCATTTCTTTATTACTCTGCACTCTCTAGTTTTCTTCAGAGAACATGTATTACTCGAAGATCAAAAACCAAAACCCCGAAATGTCCCAAACCCCAAAACTTCAGTGTGGCAAGTCTCTTGCTTATTTGGGGCTGCCACATCCTCCAGGGTACAAAGTTATCTTCTTTTCTGAAGCTGCTACTTTCATCCTAATTGTTGAGGTCAATCTAGTGTTTTTCAAAAAAGGGCACATGCTTGTTCATAGGATGACAGACTGATCAATTCAGTGAATGAATGAATGAATGGGTAGAGGGAGAAAAGGGTCAAAGGAAGAGACCCACTGTGAGGAAAACCGTTTCGTTCTCCCTCACTAGAATAACCTCAACATAAAAAAAAATTAGGTTCTAAAACCACAAGATTTAATTTTCAGAATAAGATCAAGTTCCTTGCAAGTAAATGCAGGTCAAGGTTATTAAATCCAGTTTTTGAGGGGAACTTAACTGCATACCATTCAAAGTAGCTTTTATTGACATTGATATTGCCTTTAAAAGTAATAAAAACAAAATAGTTTAGCTTTTATAAGGCCTGCTGATGTTTGCTGCACCAGAAAAACACTATAAGCCGAGTCAGTTTTACAGGAGTTATTAAAATGAAATTTATTTTACTCTGCCATCACTGATTTCCCAACTCCTGTGGGGGTGGCCCTGGCCCGTGGCCTGGCATGTGACTTCCCCGCTGCACGCAGCCTCTTAGCTATGGGCATCTGAGTCCCCAGAACTCCTGGGGCTATGCTGTGCCTTTTCGTTTCTGCTCTCACTGCTCCTGCCTGGAATGCCCACTCATCTCTCAATACTTAATCCAAGTGTCGCCATCCCTGTGAATTTTCTCTGAGCCTCCCCGCCCTGCCCCAGTGGGTTTGAGCACTCTTCCATTTTCACTTCCATCAGCTTTTAAGGAGGCGCCTATCAGAATCCCCAAAACTCTACTGCATGCGTGTTTTCCTGTCTGTCTCCTCTTGCCCAGCCACAAGCTTCTGAAGAGCAGACTTGTTTGTGATTCATCTTTATATCCCCTGGAGCCCTGGCACACAGAGGGCTCAAGAAAGGCTGTCAGATGAATGAGCAAACTAACCACTGGGCCGAAGCTGACTGCTTTTTTGGTGGTAGCAATAACTGACTTAAAAGAAGGTATTATAAGGCGCATCTGGTCAGGAGAGAGGCAGCCCTCCCTCCATCTCCTCTTCTCCATTCCCACGGTCAGCTACCACCAAAGTCAGGCCATCCCATTTCCAAGAATCAATGAACTGTCTCCTAACTAGTCCCTCTGCCATCTGCCTCTATGGCCTGTCAAGTCACACTAATCATCCACTGTCTGTCCCATGCACACCCCAGGGGTGAGAAGATATACCACCTGAGGATGCCAACAAAAAGTTTAGGACTTCTATTATCACCCACTCATTTTAAATTTTCTTTGTTGTGTGTGACTTATAATGTTCATGTCATTATTAATAACACCTATTTAGCATTTGCTATGTATCAGGGACTGTTTGAAGCATTACATATATATATATATATATATATATATATATATATATATATTCACTAATTTAATTCCCATATCAATCCTCCCCACTCCACCCCACCCCCCAAAAAAGGTACTATTATTTTTCCTCATTTTTCAGGTGAGGAAACTCAGACACAGTGGTTAGGAAATTTGTCCAATGTTGTAAAGCTAGTAAGGGACAGGTCTGGGATTTGAACTCAGGCAGTTTGAGCTCACAGCTCTCACTCTATTCACTAACTATGCAGCTGGTATACATCAGCAGTGCAGCATACAATACATATTACATAATATATGTATACAGGACACATATGCCCAGACTTTTATTTGTGAGAGTGTACAATAAAAAAATTATAATCCATAACTTTTTTCAATCACTGACTATGCCAGGGGTGACAAAATGTTTATATAAAGGGTCAGATAATAAACATTTTAGGTTTTGTAGGTCAAGAGGCAAAATCAAAGATATTATATAGATACTCATAATGAGAAAACAAATTTTCACGAAGTTTATTGATGAAATCAAAATATAATAATAGGGGCGGCTGGTTAGCTCCGGTGGTTAGAGCGCAGGCCTACAACACCAAGGTTGCCAGTTCGATCCCCACATGGACCGCTGAGCTGTGCCCTCCACAATTAGATTGAAACAACTACTTGACTTGGAGCTGATGTTTCCTGGAAAAACACTGTGCCCCAATACAAAAAAAAATTTTTTTAAGTATTAAAATATATAATAATAATAGAATAATAGAATATATTTTGTCATATCTGATGAGAAGACTGGACTTTTTTTCAATGGGTAATGGAAAATTTTCACCTAAGTGGGGTTCAAAGTTACTGTTCCCTATCATCAAACCAATTGTGAATGTTCACCTGTAAAAACCATTCTTAACTCATGGCCCCTAAACAGACAGTGAGCAGATTTGGTCTGCGGGCTCTAGTTTGCTAACCCCTGGACTAGATCATTATTGCCCAAATTAGTGCAGGCTCCTCCACAATACAGTCCCAAATATCCTTCTAGCTTTGATTGCTGCTGTTCCCCTGATGATTTTTTTTTCCATCCAACTGAATTATTGGTGTTCCTTGGATATTCTCTGGTTTCTCCCAAAAGACCTTACGGTCTAGTAGAACAAGCAGCAGTCAAGAAGATCTGCGTTTAAATCTGGGTCCTGTCACTTTACAGCTCTATGTCTTTGAGTAAGTGACTTAACCTTTCTGCACCTCAGTTTCCCCACCTGCATGTAACCTGGTTTTCAAGCCTCCACATGCTGCGGGCAAAGGTGGAGTCACCAGTTTCCCTGGTGTTCATTCCCACCTTCTCATAGAGGGTCCCACTGAAGCCTCCCTCAGTGATTTCTAGGGGCCCCACCTATACAAGCCCAAGCCTGCTGGACACCACCGTTGTCCAGCCATGCACCACACTCTGTTGGTGCTGCTGTGGTTCCACTGGGCATTGTCACTGATGCCCTGCATCCAGACCCCACTCATGACACCAGAGCAGCTTGGGAGGGAGGTTGCCTTATCCAGTCTATAGTTCATTGTTAGAGGGGCACCAGAGCAATATTACTTGTGGCCCAATATTTAAAAGTTTCTGGTAAAATCATCCTTTGTACATCAGCCCCCACCCTACAGAATTTAGAAAGGAGATCTCTGGGGCCTGAGCCAGGAGACTAGTCAGAACAGCCCTGCCTCTCAGCGGAAAAGAACATTCTTATCAGGGAAATCTCTTTGTGCCGGGCTAGGCTGCTGCTTCTCCTGGACCATTCACTCCAGAGGCTCTTTAGCCCCTCTGAATACAGTTCTCTGTTAAGCTCATTCACTTCATTCACTTGGATTTGAGGTAAGACACACCCCCTCCCGCACTTATTTGTCCCAGGGTACACCCCCCCAATTACATGTCCCGGGGTCAAGAATAAAAGCAATGACTCAGTTTCCACTGTCTTTTGCATTAAATGACAGCTTAAAACAAGTGCAGGGTTCTGCTTCCACTGACACATACAGCTAAGTTCCTCCTGGATCTTTCATTCCAAGTCCTTGTGACCTGGCTTTTCTAACTTGTGGTGGCATCGCTGATGGGGGCAGTGACTCCAGGTGCAGCTTTCTCAGAAAACATGCACTGATGACTTCTGGGGTTTTCCTCAAGTGTAAGCGTGTGTAAATTATGCAGGGCCTGTGGCACCCATTTCCCCTGGAAGCTTGCCAGATGTGTCTGCCGGAAGTGAAGAGCCCACCACCAACAGCTGCAGACCTCACCTGTTCGTAGGTTACAGATGCTCACCAGCCTTGCACAGCTGTGCTGCCTTATTTAGAGTCATGTTTCTGTGTGGTCTCAGCGGGCTTGCCCTGGGCAGAGGTAGAGCTTCTCGTTTGTTTCGGTCCCGTCCAGCAGAATTCCATCATTCCATCTGTGTTGTTACCCATTCCCCAATGGGAACCATTGTGCAAATACACTTTTAATGGCTGCACAATCCTTCATCATAAAAAAATATGATTTCTTTAACCATTCCCCTATTGTTAAGCAAATACCATTTCCAAATGTTTGCTCTTATAAAGATTGCTTCAGTGAACATATTTGCACACGAATCTTTGTGCCACTCAGTATGAATTGTACACGATAATGATGAAACTGAATGACAAAGCGAACATTTCCTGAGCGGTAGGTCATAATCTCCTAACCAAAGGAAACTGACAAGTTCCTGCTCTTCTGATGGCTGAGCTGAGATAGTGCTCAGTGTGGTCTTGACATCACAGTTATCTGTCAGTTTCCCAAATAATTGTGAGGTGTAAAGGGGATTCTCTGGGGGAAAACTAGCACATACAAGAAGTCCCTGAAAACTAAGGAGTGTGTGTTCCAGAAGTGCTCTTTTCATGCCGTCATCTGGCTACAGGAGTCAGCATATTTCAAGGACTTCTGATTGACAGGCTCACCTTCTTTTCCAATGCATCTTGTGATTTTAGGTGTTGTGTTATTTAAATAGGTTTAATTAAATAAAACAAACTGCAGTCCATTGCATCTGATGAGATGACATCAACCTTGAAAGGATTGGAAATTCATCACAGAGTAACCTTGGGATATTTCTGAGGTTTGTTTCCTGTCCCCATCTTGCACAATCCAAATATATTCTTAATTTCTCCAACAGAGGTGATGGTTTATTTGCCGTCACAATGCCACCACCTTGCATACTCTCTCATTTGATGTACGTACAAACAGCTATTTTTATTATCCCAGTTTTATCGATGGAGATACTCAGGCTCAATGATGCTAAATGTGCTCCATTTCCCAGTCTCCAGGTGGGCCTCTGGCTAAAAACTGCCCTTTATCACTAGAGTATGCATAGCAGCTATGCAAGCACCAAACCACTACTCAGGGTCCCTGATCTTAGCCTCCCTCCCAACCCTTTTCAATACCTGTACATAGTATTCATGATGGATTGGTTATTGGCTCTGTCATCCAAAAGGAGGAAGATTTGTTTGAGCAAAGTGACTCAAGGGCCAAAAAGGAGAGAAACCAGCTAGCTTAGGATCTAAGAGAGGCAGTGGGGCCGAATGTTAAGAGATGCAGGAAATGATGGATCACCAGACCCACCTCCCAGGATGTCAGGCTCAGAGAAGACACACTCCTTGGCTTGTCCAGGCTTCTGTGATTGGCTGATGGGTCCCGCAATGGTTTTCATTTTCTATTCCCTCCACAACCTTGTTTCAGGTTTTCTCTCCCATGTGCAATGTGTAGTCACTGCAACTGGCCCACAGCCACAGTTGAACTTGAATTATTTGCCAACATTTAAAATCATTACCTAATAATATTACTTAGTACTCTGGATTTGATGTCTCTTGAAAAATAGATTAGGCTAGGATTGGCCAGGATTCCTGCGTGGCAGCAGCTGATTGCAGCTGAGGAGTGACGGCCATGGCCACTGGGGACGAGCTGTGTGACCCCCCCTCCCCTCCCCCACAGGCTGCTACCCTTTACCTCTCTGGCCTGTGTAAGGATTTCAGTTCAAAATCTTTGAAGGAAAGAATATGATCCTAAGGCACTGTAAACACTTTAAAGTGAACCAAGCTTTCACCTCGTCCTTATTTTTCAGTCCTCAGCCATGTGGTTGCTAGAATGCTGTGGTTAGTGGCAGGGACCTCAGGTTTGAAATCAGAGCGTGGGTTTGCGTCCAGGCCCTGGCACCTATTAGCTTGGTGATGCCAGGGAAGAGAAAGTCAGTCCAGATGGGTGTTTCCCCAAGTGTGGTGCAACCATCCAAGGCATGGCAGGAGGTGTGGGGACCACTGGGTGGAGTGCCCATGGAGAGACTTAAGGCAGGAAGGGACTGAGCTCCTGAGCTGAATCTCAGGGAAGCTCAGGTGTGACAACACTAAATGTGACTGAGACTGTGAGATACAGGGCTGAATACGGCAATGAACTGGAAGCCCGCCTATGGAGCAACTGGGCCTTCCCACCTCACCCCTTCCCTGAGGCATCCCTGAAGTCTGTATCCCCCCAGGAAGGTACTGTCAGATTCCTCTCTTAAAAAACAAAACAAAAAGAGTATCTTCAGAGAGGAAAAATCAGCACATTCTAGCTTTCAGGGCTCAGGTGTTTGGAGCCTCCAGGTCAACAAGGCCTGGTACACAGGACTCCTAAGGAGCTTCTTTGGGCTTCACTCTTAATTCAGAATGGACACAGAGGAATCTCTAGGCACTTCAGGAAAAGACCTCATCATTAAAGAGAGAGACTAAAATAAACAGGAAAAAAACAACAGCCCTGAAGAAAGCAGTTATTTTGAGGAAGAGAACCCAAATCAAAGCAAACTAAATGAAAAAGCTTCAATTAATACATTCGGAAAGACTTCTGAAGCTATTTCATCCATAAAAGGAGAATAGCATGTCAGAACAAAGGACAAACAAGATGAGCTCTTATAAATTAAAACTATGACTGTTAAAGTTATAAAAGAATCAATGGGGGCAGGTCAAGTGGCTCTGTTGGTTAAGAGTGTGAGCTCTGAGCAACAGGGATGCTGGTTCAATTCCCACATGGGCCAATGAGCTGCACCCAAGCTGAGCTGCTGCTGAGCTGCCAACAGGTGGCAGGATGGCTCAGCTGGAGCGAGCACATGCTCCTAACAACAAGGTTGCCGGTTACGTCCACCCGCAACTAAGCTTGAACACGACACCTCGAGCTGAGCGGCCACAAGCTGCCAATGGGGACTCCATGGAGGGGACTAGCTGCATCCTCCATGACTAAGATTGAAGGACAATAACTTGTCTGTTCCCCTTCCCCAATTCCCCAATGCTGTTCACCTTCCCCAATTCTCCAATAAAATCTTAAAAAAAAAAAAAATCAATGGAAAATTTGAAAGATAAAATTACGGTACTCTCTCCAAACCAAAAGAAAAAGAGATTTTTAAAAACGCAATAAAGAAAAAAAAATACATAGAAAACAAATACAGGAGGTCCAACATCCAATTAATAGCAGATTCAGAAAGAGAACAAAGAAAATCAAGGGAGAGGACAATATTAAAAAAAAAAATGTTACAAGAGAATTTTCCAGCACTAACGGCTACAGCTCTCCAGATAGAAAGGGCCCATTAGAGGTAAATACAGAGTTTGGAAAAAAGACCCACCTAGTCACATCAAAGAACATCAAAGATAAAGAGAATAACTGAAAAACTTGCAATTAAATAAAAGATCATCTATAAAGATCATCAAAAATAATAATGAAAATTAAATGGAGTCATTGGCAAGACTGGATGTTATAAGGTGCTAGTGTAACGCCTTCAGTATTTTGTAGGAAAATGATTTTCAACCTATAATGTCATATTCAGCCAAACTGTCAACCAAATGTGATTGTAGAATAAAAATCTTTGGGGACAAAATAAAGGTATAACTTAAGAAGTAGGGAGACATGGATCTTAGAGAATCTGGAACTCACCCAGGAAAGCCAGAAAGGGAAATCGCATCCTATCGGCTATGTGGCAGGAGGACCGTAGGCCTTAGAGGGGAGGGCTTAAAACTCAGCAGAATACCTTATGGGATGAAGAAGCTGGGGGGAAAAAATGAGCTGGAATAAAGCAAAAAGCAACAAGATAAAGAAATGACCAATAGAAAATCCAAGGGGAAAAAAAAGTTGTACCGTAAAAGGGAGAGAGCAATCTTCATAACCATTTTGCCTCTTGAGAGAACAATATTTAGAGAGTCACACAATGTAAATGCTGTGCAAGTGGTTTTCATTTTTTAAGGACCAGCCTATAGAAGAGTTCACTCTAAATCAGAATAGAAAGTAAATGTTCTTTATCCTAAAATTGCATATGGCAGAAGTTGGGAGGCAGACACGGAAGAGAAGGATAGGAAATGCTGTTACATTCATCTTAGAAAGTCAGGAGACCGGGCCCTCAGGTGATGGAACAGGAAATAAAGGTGCATCATGTAATACAGGTAAGCTACGGAGAAACAAAGAAGTTATGTAACTCTATAAAGAGAAGAGGGAATGCTGGTGAAAACGAGCTTAATCCTCATTTATCAAGTAAGGAGGAAAATAGATAAAGTATGAAACAAGTCAATCAATAGTGACAAAAGCATATTATTTAAAGGTAAAGAGATAACATCAGAAGAAATATGTAAAAGAGTTAAAATGATGGTTTCTGAGCAATGGGCCTGGGAGAAAGCTGAGGTGGGGTGAGGGTATTTTCACTGCTTGTATCTACTCAGCCTCCCATGGTATTGCTTTCCCATCCACTATCCTTGCCCTTTCCCAATACTCTGCCCTTCATCTTTAGCTTCCTAGCCACACCTTGTCTTTTTATTCATTTAAAGCCAATTTTTTGTTGTTGCTGTTTAAAAACTCAACTAGTACAAAAGGCATAATCTGATTCAAAGTATCCACAAACGTCTAATCCCAAATTGGAGTCTTCTGGCCATTTCACAAAATGGTCCATTTTCTCACAGAGCATTTGGGGCTTCTGGGGATATTCTGAACTCTGCGGATCCAGAAGTAATAAGGAACTGCAACAGGGTGAGGATGGCATGGGGATGATGAGGGCGCTGATGATTCTGATTCCATAGGTCCGGCATGGAGGAGAAACACTACTTGGGTTAGGTTTCTATTGCTGCATAACAAATGACTACAAATTTAGCAGCTTAAAACAACACTCATTTTTACTTTTTTTTTTTTTTTTGAGGGCAGTGTCACTGGCCCTCATATGTGGGACCTGAACCGGGGCCGCTGGCTTCCCAAGCCAGCGCTTAACCACCGCGCCACTGGGCCAGCCCAACAACACTCATTTTTCAAAAATTTTTTTTTTCAGTCTCAGTTGGCATTCAATATCATTTTGTATCAATTTCAGGTGTACAGCATAGTGGTCAGACATTTATATAATTTAAGCAGTGATCCCCGGATTAGTGTAGTACCCACATGCCACTACACATAATTGTTGCAACATTATCTCTATTACATCCCCTTGGCTATTTTGTAACTACCAATTTGTATTTCTTAATCCCTTCACCTTTTTCACCCACCTCCTCAACCCTTATCCTCTCTGGCAAGGGCACAGTTTGTTCTCTGTGTCTGTGAGACTCTTTCTGTTTTGTTTATTTTGTTCTTTAGATTCCACATATAAGTGAGATCATACGGTATTTGTCTTTCTCATTTTGACTTTTTTCACTTAGCATAATATCCTCTAGGTCCATCCATGTTGTCGTAAATGGTAAAATTTAATTCTTTTTTATGGCCAAGTAATATCCCATTGCATATATGTATCACATTTCCTTTACCCAGTTATCTATTGACAAGTACCTGGATTGCTTCCATATCTTGGCTATTATAAATAGTGTTGCAATGAACATAAGGGTGCACATATCTTTTCGAATTAGTGTTTTGTATTTCTTTGGATAAATACCCAGAAGTGGAATTGCTGGGTCATAAGGTCGTTCTATTTTTAATTTTTTTGAGAAACCTCCAAACTGTTTTCCATAGTGGTTGCACCAATTTGCAATCCCACCACAGCGTACCAGGGTCCCCTTTTCTCCACATCCTGGCCAACACTTGTTTGTTATTTAATTGATAATGGCTATCCTGACAGATGTGAGGTGGTATCTCATTGCAGTTTTAATTTGCATTTCTTTGATGATTAGTGACGTTGAGCATCTTTTCATGTTTATTGGTCATGTGTATGTCCTCTTTGGAGAAATGTTTATTCAGCCCCTCTGCCCATTCTTTAATTGGATTGTTTGTTGTTTTGGTGTTGAGTCCTATGAGTTCTTTATAAATTTTGGATATTAACCCCTTATCAAAATGTATCATTGGTGAATACCTTTTCCCATTCAGTAGGATTTCTTTGTTTTGTTTGTGATTGCTGAAAACACCATCCATTTATTATTTCTCAATTCTGTAGATCAGAATTTGCCAGATCAAATGGTTTCCCTGCCTAGGGTTTCATGGGCTGGAATCAAGGTTTAGGCCATGCTGGGCTCCTATTTAGAGATTCTGGCAAATAATCCACTTTCAAGTTCATTCAGGTAGTTGGCAGAATTCAGGTCCTGGCAGTTGTAGGGCCGAGGGCCTTGTTTTTTTGTTGGTTGTGGGCAAGGGGTTGCTCTTAGATCGTACAGGCTGCTCTCAGGGTCTTTCCATGTGGCCCCCTCCACCTTTAAGGCAGCAACAGAATATCTCTCTTGCATTATAGGCTTTTAATGCTTTAAAGCTCTAACTTATGCTACCAGCTAGAGAAAACTCTCAGTTTTTAAAGTGCTCATGTAATTAGGCCCACCGGATCATCTCCCAATCTTAAAGACAACTAATTAATAAGTTGAATTGCACCTGTAAAATCCTTTTTGTAACATAACATAATCATGTCAGTAACACCTGGGGACAAAGGTCCTAGAGCTGTTTTATTGTTCTACCACACTACACAAAAAATGGCTATTATTTTTATGTATGATGTGTTTTATGGTAAAAATAACATAGAAAAGTATAAAGAGGAAGTTTTTTTAAAAAACATGCTCAACATCTCACTTCCCAGAAACAGCCATCAAGATTTGGAATATATCACCTCAACAGGTCCTTATGCATAGAAACAGTGCAGAAAGATCAATAGACAACGGTGGGATTTTACTCTGCAAATTACTTTTTTTTTTTTTTAAAGATTTTATTGGGGAATTGGGGGAGCGGAACAGCGTTGAGGAATTGGGGAAGGGGAACAGACAAGTTGCTGTCCTTTTGTTCTTCAGTCTAGTTGCGGAGGACATTGCTTCACTGGCATATGTTGGTATCGTCATTGCGCTCTTCCCGGATGAGGCAGATTGGTTGCCAGCCTCTGGATGGTCGCTCACCGTGGCTATTGGCAGCTCACGCTGGCTGCCGGCCGCTCACTGTAGCCTATGGCAGCCCACTGCAGCAGGGGCTGCAGTCTACACCGTCACTGGGGCTCGCACAGCCCAGCTCCAGGTGGAGCTGTTGTTAGCTGTAGAGGGCAGTGTCACTGGCCCTCATATGTGGGATCCGAACTGGAGCCGCTGGCATCCCAAAACCAGCTCTTAACCAATGCGCCACTCGGCCGGCCCTGCAAATTACTTTTAAGTAAAGTGATGAAAATTAATTTTATAGAAAAAGAAACTGAAGGAAAATAGAAGATGCGGAACTTCCACTAAATGTTTCTCTACCACAAAAATGCTTAAAACATTCCCTTTAAAGATAAGAAAAATTAATATAAAAATCGTCAAGAAATTGGAATCAGGCTTGCTTTAAAAAGCTGCAGTTCATGCATTTTATTTTTTAGCGTGATTATTTCCCTGCCATTAAAGATGAATAAATTTACATACTTACAAGTCCTCCCACTGCCCTTCCCTCTCACTTTCCAATTTTTGTTAGGTACATAATTATTTTTACAGGGTAAGAGTTTGCCATGTTTACATTTTGTTCTTAAGTCATAAGTTCCACAGCTGCTTAATCCTGTATTTAAAAACAATTCAAAACTCATCTTCAGGATTTTTTTTTTTTTTAAGTCCTCAATTCTCCTCTTGATTTTGATTCATCCCTTGGTTGACTGGATTTCAGGATAAAGAATTTTTTTGAAGAATGTGGAAACCCGGAGTGCTTTTGTGCTTGACAATGACTGCCAATAGTCATTACACTTATAGGACAATTGGGTAGAACATAAAATCCATGAGTCACACCTTCACGCTCTTAACTTTTATAGACCTTGCTTCATTGTCATTTGGTATTAGGTGTTGCTTTTGATTTTTTTAATCTGGTATATTTTATTATTGATTGCTCTGAACAAATTTCACCTCGAGACAGTGTGTGCTTTCTACTTGCTGACTCAAGGTTTTCTTTCAGTTAAGTTTCTTCTATTGTTCCATTTGTTCTGGGAGCTTCTTCAGGAACGCCAATTTTGGATCTCCATTGTCTATTTTCCCCAACTATCAAAGTTTTATAATTTTTAACACTTCTTTGTTCTTCTCCTTATTGTTCCATTATGTTTTTACTTGTGTTCATTCTATTCTGGTTTGACTATAAAGCAGCTTTCCTTTCTAGAGTGCTGCCACTCAGTTTTATCCTCTTTTGTTGCTCTATAATTCCTTATTTGTACCCCTGAACCTCCTCTTTGAGATATTATTTTAAGAGAGGTAATTTTGAAATTTCTTCGATGAGATAGAAATTCTTTGTTAAGGAACAGCATGGGAAGGAATGGAAGATGGACATTGGCAGCTTTATTCTGGTGTTTCCGAATCTGTTAATTTCTTCTCCATGAGCGAGTGTCTCTGAGATTCTCAGGTATGGACATTCAGGGAGCTCTGAGGCCCCTAGCAAGGGCCCCTCAGGTTAGGCTCTCAGGTTATAACCTCATCACTTTTCCATCTCCTTCACCCTCTCCTCTCCAGGAGACTAGGTTACAGGCAATAGAAATAAATAACCATCAGCCTGGTTTCTTCTTGATATTGATGTTCCCTGCTATCATCCTAGTTCTTTGCAAGAACACTGCCTGTTTGTCCTGTGGGGTCCTTGGACCTTGTTACTCAAATCTAAATTTCAGCCATCTGGGGCCGGCCGAGTGGCGCATTGGTTAAGCGCTGGTTTTGGGATACCAGCGGCCCCGGTTCGGATCCCACATGAGGGCCAGTGACACTGCCCTCTACAGCTAACAACAGCTCCACCTGGAGCTGGGCTGTGCGAGCCCCGGTGATGGTGTGGGCTGCAGCCCCTGCTGCAGTGGGCTGCCATAGGCTGCGGTGAGTGGCCCGCAGCCAGCGTGAGCGGCTGGCAGCCAAGCGTGAGCTGCCAATAGCCGCGGTGAGCGACATGCAGAGGCCAGCGACCGATCTGCCTCATCCGGGAAGAGCGCAATGACCATACCAACAGTGAAGCAACATCCTCCGCAACTAAACTGAAGAACAAAAAGACAGCAACTTGTCTGTTCCCCTTCCCCGATTCCCCAACGCTGTTCCCCTCCCCCAATTTCCCAATAAAATCTTTAAAATAAATAAATAAATAAATAAATTTCAGCCATCTGGGTACCATTCCTGCACTTTTGCCTCATCTGCCTATCACCTCTATTATAATCAGTATTCTTCTTTGAATCAACTCCCAATTTTTACTTATCTAAAAAGTAGACATATGATTATCATAAATGAAAAACCAGTATCACCTGCCATAAATAGGAAGCAATTATTAAAATAAACACAATGAAAACAAGACAATAAGAGTAAGTTCTACCGTGTTTTCCCCAAAATAAGCCCTAACCAGAAAATAAGCCCTAGCATGATTTTTCAGGATGCTTGTAATATAAGCCCTATACCAAATATAAACCCCAGTTAAGATCATCAGCCAGACATGACTATTTGAATAAATGTAGATTTTTATACATGAATATATGAATAAATGTAGGTTGTTGAAGCAAAAATTAATATAAGACCCAGTCTTATTTTTGTGGAAACATCGTAGCTAGATATCTGTTGGAAGCTGAGCCTGAGGTCTATATTTCCTGCCTAGAAAGAGAGATTAGTACAAATCAGAGGTAAGTTAAGGGCCATTGGCATCCAACTAAGACTTTCTTTTTGATGTAATCACAAATGAAAGAGAACTCTGAATGAATCACTTTTCATTATACTGTTTGATATAATTAAATGGCTGTCCACGTACCACCTAAACTTGTCTCCTGTTCCCTGGGTCATACAAATCCCCCTCACCTTTGGGAAACCCCACTCCAATCCAAGGATCAATCCAAGGTTTGGTTCCTTGGGACTGTGACACTGACTTCTAAGGAAATATTTGCCTGTTCAAGGCTGGAGGCTGTGCATGTTGGCTCTCAGCATTTCACCAATTTTAGTACAGATTTTATAATATTTGGCAGGCATACTTTATGTTTTGTGGTTTGAGGTATTGAGAGTTTCCTTGTTTCATTAAAACTGGGGCTTTTTCTGTGTTTTTGCTTTGTTTTGCTTTTCATTGTTTCCGGAAGATTTCAGGGTGGAAGGATGGGGAGGAGGGGAGTAAAAATGTCTTTCCTTCCTTTAACTGAATATATATGTGGTGTGTGTGCCTCTCAAGTCTCTCCCATCTGCGCCATGACTGGCACAGGTCCACACAGCGAGATCTCAGGCCAGCTCTTCCAGCTCAGCCGAGAGCTGTGGATCTGGCACCTTCAGGGGGTTACTAAGCTTGTTGGTGCTCCCTGGGATACCAGAGGGTAGGGTGAGCACCTGCCTGCGTGCTCCTGATGCCGCCACGCAGAATTTCCTTCCTGTTTGTGAACTCAGGGTATGTGTGCGCCTTCCCAACATCCTTTTGGGGAACAGTGGCAACATGACCACTTCAGCAGTGGAGGAGTGTCTGCCAACATGAGCTTCACACTCCCTAACTGTGGGTCTCTGCACCTTAAAAATGAATCCCTTAACCTCACCAGATCTACATTGCACAGCGAAGTTTCCAACAGGATCAGAAACAGAATCGCGATGTGGATAATGTCGTTTTTTGATTTTTTGAGGGAAGTTCTTTCTTATCTGAATATACATCTGAATGTTTTGATGGAGACATTTAAAGGGGGGGCCTGGTCCTAATTCTTATAAATCCAAAGGTGAGGAGCTGGCCACTCACACTGCATGCATGAATAATGAGTTCATTAAGTCCTAATGGCTCACACCAACAGGGCGGTCCCAACTTTGCTTTAACCCTCCCCTCACCCCATGCTAAGGATCAATGAAACCACATAGCATGGTGCCATAGATACAGGCTCACGAGATAAGGGGGTGAGCAGGGCCCCCCCAATCTGGTGCCAGGTACCAGCAGGCCTGGCAAAAGGCAGTTTCTAAGGGAACAAACGTATTTGCAAGCTTTTTTCTCTGTTACTCTTCCAGGCCTTAGTGGAATATCTGACTTTGTCCTGGACACCCTCCCTTTCCCAGCCCTTTCATGGACAGATCTGCCCTCTCTACTAGTCTGTCTCTCAGAGCAGGAGTGAGCAGTGATATTTCCAGCAACTATATCCAGACCACCGTCCATTATCTGTACTCCTTCAACAATTGTTCCTCCTTTGACTCCAAGCCTTCCCCCCTCATATCACCGTCTGATCAGTTACACACCCCCACCCATTGTTTTTGGTGTCTTTAGCCCCTGATTTATAATTTTTTTTCCTACCCTATCTAACATAGTTACTACCTCTGAAACTTGCTCTTAATCACATCCTCTCCTCTATTGGTTGTACATTATAAAAGAATCCTGAAGTCCAGGCCCCTCTCCTAGACCAATTCAATCACACTTTTCAGGGGTGGGAGTTATTGGGTTGTTTTTTTTTTTAAGTATCCCAGGTGACTCTAATGTGCAGCCAAGGCTGAGAACTGCTGTTTTACTCATTTATGTTAATAAGCTCCCGATCCTGGACTCCAGCCTTTTCTCCCAGGCTAGCGGTTTATTCTTGGCTTCACTGCCTGCTCACTCAGTTTAGGCCCCAGGGTCACTCATTTCAACGAGGTTGTTGCCCAACTGCTAGTCTCCAACCCCGGAGGGGTGGGTGGGAGGGAATGAAAGTTGCTAGAGGAAGATATTAAACTATCCGATTCAGGCTTTCTAAGTCCACCTGGGCCCCCAGTGTTAGTCAGCAGTTATCCAAGCTGGCCCACTATATTTATTTTTCACAGTGACTGTTCCGAATCGTTTCCACCATCCTCAGTTCCCAAGTCCATCTCTTCTCATCTCCCTCATCACTCAGCACAGGGCTTGTGCCTCTGAAATAAAGTCTTTGCTACATGTATGAACATCTGATTGGGTTTTAACTCTAAAGGTAGGATCAGCTCAGAGGGTTTATTCCTGCTTTACTGAGATTATACCGTAGACTGGCTCGTCTTTTTATATGTATTCTGTAAATGTAGATTTCTGACTCTCTGTTTCTCAGTCATTCCTTCAACAAACATTTACTGAAAGTCCACTTTGGGCTAGAACCTATTCTAGATGCCAGGGATACCAAAATGAGATGGTCAAGATACCCCCAGGTCTAAAAGCTGGTCCACGCCTGTCTCCAGCCCCTGCTCTCTCTCTCCTTTCTTGGTGAAGGATCTGGGGCCTCCTTTCATCAAAGGTAAACTTCTCAGCCAGCTCAGGCTCCCAGCCCCACCCATTTTTTCAGGTTCTCTTCATTGTTTTTCAGCCTCTTCCCATCCACCCATCTCATCACCATCCAAACATGCCCCAGCATTTCTCATCTTAAAAAACAATCATCAAATAGAAAATTACCATTAGAATATCACAGTCATAACTGCTGTAGGCAATATCCACCACTGGATGCTAAAATTAGTGGGCGAAAGTCTAAGGAAAAACAGGATATTTGCATAGTCTAAAAGTATCTCACAGGTCTTCCAGGATTCAGTAATTACCATGGGAAAAATAAGAACTTTATAGAGTACAGAAACATAGCAAACACCACCTTAATCAAGTGTTCAAGGTTAACCTCACAATACTAAGGATATAAACTTCTTGTACCCCTGATAAGATGCATTGATAAAAAGCACATTACCACTGTGGCACCCTTGACAAAAAATGTGTAACTTCAATTTAATCACAAGAAAACATCAGGTAAAATCCAAATCGAAGGACATTCTACAAAATATTTGTCCAGTGTTTTTCCAAAGAGTTTAGGTCATGAAGTTAAGGCAAGACTGAGGAACTGCTACCGATTGGGAGAGACCAAGGAGCCATGATACAGAAATATAATGTAAGGTCCTGGATTTGATCCTGGCACAGAGAAAGGGCACGGCTGTGTTCCAGTGAAACTTCATGGACACTGAAATTTCAATTTCACATAATTTTCATGTGTCACAGTATACTCTTCTTTTCATTCTTTTTCAACCATTGATAAATAGAGAAATCATTTTTTGTGTGGAAAAAATGGTAAAATCTGTATAGTCTTTATTTAATAATATACCCATGTTAATTTCTCAGTTTTGATGATTGAACAGTAGTACGTAACATATTAACATTAGGGGAAGCTGGGTGGAGGGTATGTGGAAATTCTGTACTGTTTTGCAACTCTTCTGCAATTTTAAAATTATTTAAAAATAAAAAGTAAACAAACAAAATCTCCCTGGATCCTTCCTTCTCCATTTTCCTTTAGAGGCAAACTCCTTGAAGAAAATGTCCACACACACTGTTTTTATTCCACTTCCCATTTGCTCTACCAAAACTGCCTTGGCTATTGTCACCAATGGCACCGAAATTGGCAAATTCTTGGTATCTTTCCAGACCTCATCTTATGCAACCTCTCAGGGTTTGTGACATAGCTGACCTCCTTGAAACACTTTGGCTTCCAAGAAACAAAACTCTCCAGGTTTTCCTCCTGCATCTCTAGCTCCACCTTTCATTTCAATGTCACATTGGAATTCCTTAGGCTTCAGTCCTGCACTCCTCTTCTTTCTTGCACATTCTCTCCCCAGGTAATCTTATTCCTATCTTGGCCTCGAATAGCATCTATATGCCTCTATCCTAGATCTCTGGGCAGTGCTCCAGACTCATATATCCACATAGCTACTTAATATTGACACTGGATGTTTTGAAATTAAACTCTTGATATTCTCTCTGATATGTACTTTTCCTTTAATTCAACCATCTCCTTAAATGTACCACCATTCTCTTCCATCCACCCAGTTGTTCATGCGAGAAATTTTGATTTCAGATACTCCTTTATCCCTCACTCCTTTATGAAGTCCAAAATGTACATCTAGAAACATTCCATTTCTTTCAATACCTACTGCACCCACTGTCATCTTTTGCCCAGACTACAGTGATAACCCCCTAACTGGTCTCCCTGTATCTCCTCTCTTGCTCACTCCAAACACTAACCACAGTGACCTTTTGAAAATACTACTCCAATTATATGATTCACCTGTTAAACTCCTTCCATTCCTTCTAACTTCACACAGGAAAAAAAAAACCCCAAAATATTAATAAGTCCTACCACACACTCTGATTGAGTATCTGCATGCCTCCCTCACCTCATCTCATCTCTTGCTTACTGTGGTATGGCCCTATTGGCTTTCTCTCAATCCCTAAAATACAATGGGCCCTTTGCCTGCCTCAGGATTTTGCATCTGTACCTTCCTAGAATTTTATCTCCCCACTATTTCACTTGCAAAATCATCACGGTAGGCTAGGTTATGCTTTGGTAGCAAGCAACCTCAACGTCGCAATAGCTTATGCCTAATAAGATTTATTTATTGCGCACATGACAGTCTGATGTAGGTCAGGGTGGCTCTTCTTCAAGTGGAGACTCAGGGGTTCAGGGTTCTTCTAAACTGTGGTCCTCTCACATTCAAAATGAGGCCTTTGTAGTTGCTGTGCAAAGAGTCAAGAATATGCATGACTATGCATGGGGCGTTCACTGTCAGGCCTGGAAGTGGCCCACCTCATATCTCTTCACACCCCATCGGGCAGATCACAGTCACATGACCCTAACCTAACTTAAAAAAAAAATTGTAGTTTTTCTGTGTGTCCGGGAAGAGGAAATGAGATTGATGAGCATCAGGCCAGCCTCCACCACTTCCTGGTAAAACCTACTCATCTTTAAAGAATCAGCTTAAATAATACTTCCCTATAAAGGCCTTCAAGTTTCTCTGACCTCAAATAGGCCCCCTTGATATATTTTATTGTAGTACCCTATGAATTTCCTTTACCTCATTATCACAACGGATAATTTGCATGTCCTTATGTAATGATTTACTATTTCCCATTCTAGATGGTAGACTCTATGAGAGCACGGATTGCATGTTCTGCTTCTATTGAGCCTCTAGTATTTACCACAGTACTTGGTATATAATTGGTGTAAAAGTTGTTGAGTGAACAAATGAATAATTGCACAGTCATTCCCTGGCTACAAACAGCACACTACTTGTGAAGGAGAAAGACAAGTAAGCAGATGGTCATGTTTAGTGGGTTAAATGTTCCAGGCAGGTAAGCCCCGCGAGCTGAGGGCAACCTGAAGAGGCTGTTGAAGCTTATGTGCTTTATCTTCCATGGCAGTCTAATCCAGGTGTCTTCAAACTATGGCCTGCAGGTCAAGTCTGGTTTACTGCCAGTTCTTTTATGGCCCAAGAACTAAGAATGGTTTTTATGTTTTCAAATGGTTGAAAAGAATTAAAGGAATAGAATACACTAGGACACATGAAATTATGTGAAATATAATTTCAATGTCCATAAATAAAGTTTTGTTGGAACACAGCCATATCCATTAGTTTACTTATCGCTTGTGGCTGATTTCAATAGCAGAGTTGCATAGTTGTGAAAGAGACCACATGGTCAGCACAGCCTAAAATATTCACTATTTGGTGCTTTACAGAAAAACTTTGCTGACCTCTGATCTAATCCATGCTTAGTTTAAAAGGTCATTTCTATGTGAATTATGTCCAAGTGTCCATCATTAATCCTCTCCTTTTCCCATTCTCATGTCCACTGCCAGAAATGAGGCCCCCATAATGTCTGTCCTTGCAGCAGTGTTCTCACCCTGCTATCTCTGTTCCTCCCTTCAGTCTATCCTTCTCACTAACTTCCAAGAGAACAATTTTGATATTTGTAATGCTCAGTTCCTGGCAGGTGAACACAGAATACGGTGAGGCCGAAAAGGAACAACAGAGCCATGGATCGGGGGTTCATAACACTATATTCTCGAAGGCAGCCGGTAGAGACATGGGAAGCAAACATCCACTAATACCCCAACAAGGGGTCTTCCTGCACCACAGTCTTGATGGCGGCCGGGAGAGACACAGGAAGTGGGATCCGCAAGGTCCCCAAGATCTGTGCTTGCCAATGTAGCCGCAGCAGTGATATAGCATACAGGACAATAGTAGCTGATGGCCAACTGGCTATAGCTGATGGCCAACTGGTTATATAAGTGCTTGCATGTACGGGTTACATAACTGAGCCAGCACCTTTCCATGTGAGGCCAAGATCCTGGAAACTGCTCTCTGGGACTGCATCTCAATAATATTGTAACTAGTCTTTGAGGCTCCCCATCTTGAACTAAATAAAATCTGCACTGCTTAGCATGGTAGTCAAGGCTCTCCATCATCTTACCACATCTTACCTTTTTAGCAGTGTCTTTTACATCATGCTCTATCCAGCCATAACTATCACTGAACCCATTCTTTCCTTCCTTACCTCCAGGCCTATCTTCAAAGTTACTATCTCTGTATGAAATGGCTGCTTCTGGGATTTCCATTTTACCCATCCTTTGAATTGGTTATTTCAAATGCCCCCTTGCCCTAAAAGACTTCCCCAGCTCTTCCACGGAGAATAATTATTGCCATCTCTGAGATTCTGTAACACTTCTGAATGACTGTTTTATTTCAAATTCGGATTTATGGGCTCCTGTGTATACACACAGATCGTGTGTTCCTCAAGTTCTATCGAAAGCCTCTCAGGGGCATGGATTATATTGTATTTTATTAATCTCTATCTTTTTGGTGTAGGATGAGTCTTGTACAAAATGGAAATGTCTATCCTTTGCAGAAATTCTGGAGTGTTGGGATTATGAATTTTTGCTAAGAACTATCTGTATTTAAGTACCAATCCACTTAACTTGTTTAGGACTCAGTAGGGCGAATAACACCTTTTAAAGACACGTTGTCTACCAGCTGGTCACACATCTGTGTATCGCTAAGACCCTCCGGTACATCTGCAAACACGTGCGTGAGAAGCACTCCCCCCACCCACCAGGCCCCGCCTCTGTCCACGGTGATTGGCAGACAAAACATTACAATCAGCCCTCCCCGCCCTTTCAACATTAGCCAATCAGAGACCCCGAGAGCCTCCTGACTACTAGACACTGTTTACTAACAGATCGAAGCTGGGGAATAGGGGTGTGACCACTCCGGGGAGGTCAGGGAAGGGAAGGCCCTGCCTGCGCGTGCGCAGCAGTGGAAGTGGGCGGGGCGCAATTTCGGATCTAACCAATCGGAGCGGTCGCTCTCCTCCCTCTCCTGCCTCCCCGCCAAGCAACAACAATTCGAGGAGCGGGGCGTGGTAGCTGGAGAAGCGTCTGAGCGGGCTGCCCAATGGGAGCCCGCGCTGACGGATGCGCGCGCCCTGTGCCCAATGAGCGAAGGCGGCTCGAATGGCTCCTGTCCCTCGCTGGCGGTGGGCGGAGCGGCTTGGAGGAGGAGGCGGCGGAGCAGGGGGCGGTTTGGTTGCGCGGTACTAGCGGTGCCCGCCGTAGGGGGAGGAGGCGGAGGAGCGAGCGGTGCGGCCAGAGCGGGAAAGAGACGCGTCTCGGCGCCCGAGTTCTGGAGCCGCTCCCGCGCGGCTCCCGGGGCTGCAGCGGGAGCGCGGAGGGGCCGGGCGCCCGCTGTCTCTCGGGTCCGCTCGTGGAACGGCGCGGGATCGGAACACGGAGAAGATGGAGGAGGGCGGCGGCGGCGCGGGGACCAGCGGGGACGGAGGCGCCGGGCGGGAGCCGCTGCTCACTGTCAAGCACGAGCTGCGGACGGGTGAGCGACCCCGCCCTCCGCCGGCCGGGCCCGGCGCGGGGGGGCGCCCCGGGGCTTCGCGGGGGGCGCGGGGGGCGGGCCCGGGGCGGGGCCTGGCGGCCGGGGCTGCGGGCCAGGGGTCCCGGGACGCGGGGGCGCGCCCGGGGGGAGCGGTCGGAAAGTTTCGGGGAGCCGGGGCATGAGCGGCGGGCGCTGGAGCCCCGCGGGGCAGCCGGCAGCTGCCTGTTGGCTCTGGTCTGCGGGGATGTCTGGGGCCCCCTTGCCGCACAGGTGACACGGCTGTCACTGCATCCTGTTTGGGGTGAAAGGTGCGCCTTCCTCGGTGCGGGGTGAGCGGCGCCGGGTTTGGGAGCGTGGCTCCCTTCTCCCTAGAGGTGGTCCCGGGTGGGGCTCCGTGGGACCACCCCGCGAGGTGCCGGGGGCCTGGACTAGGTAAAGGGGGGCTGTCCCGGCGCTTTGGAGGGGTGCGTCCTCTAGGGAGATGAAGAGGGACCGCGGGCCCCAAGGACCGGGCTGCTTTCCTGGACCATTGCTCTTATTTGAAATTGTCACGAAATACTATACTTGGCCTTCAATGTCTTTCAGAGGTCTCTTGAGACGAAGGCTCTATAAATGTAGCGCTCCAGGTAAAAGCGACTCACTAGCCGGCTTAAGCACTCAGGTCCTAATGCGTGAGATCGCTCTAGAGTTGTCACCCGCTTTATACTTGTTAGATTACTTCAGTCGTTGTGTGGGTCCCGGTTCATTTTAGAAAATGTTTCTTTGGACTCATCAGGAAGCCTGGATTTGTATCTGTGGAGCCCAGTTTCGTATAAGAGATTTCTTTTTTATTTCTGAACAGATGCTACCTTAATGGGTTGTTCATTGTCATCCTTACATGTGCTTGTGGAGGCTTATAAAGGCTTTTGATTGAACTACTTTTTAATATTGAATATTCTTGTATTAGGTAGACACAAAGCTTATACAGCAGGTTTCAGGTGTATGCCTAGTACATCTTGTTACTGTTTTGAACAGATGGTAAAGTTAGATCTGTCATTAGTCTTCTAGTTTTTGTTATTTCTAATGTGATTGTCAGGTATTCCACTGAGTGCCAGTGTGGTGGCTTGAGAGGATGTCAAATGCATGGTTACTAATTTCAACATTTTTAAACATTGTGTTGTTTTTTTGTCGTTGTGAATTTATGTATCTACAGCCAGTTACTCCATAATCTGTTTTTAAGTTCCTAATATAACCTGGGTAGATTTGGTTGGTTTGATTTTGCTCTCTCAATTTAATAGACAACTGATGTTTTCAAAGGGCTATTCAAGCATTCACTCAATATTAATATCTGATTTGTGCCTGGCTCAGTGTTAGGTGCTTTCTGGTGTGGAGATTTTTATTTTCTTATCTTACATAACGATTCACTGATTTATATATGCAGAATCATGCTGTACAGCAAAAGCAACTTGAAGTCATGGGTGCCTCAGCCATTGACCATGGTACAACAAGCAGCTTTTTGCTCAAAGACCATAGAGCAACTTACTTGTTATTAGTAGTCAACCAACTGCTCAGTTTCTGGGTTTTGCAAACAATGCTAGTTTTGTAGAAAACAATGAGTACTGCTCTATTTCCCCTTCTCCAGTGTGTGAATCATCAGCTTCAAGTTTGCATTTCAGAAATGTTTCTGATGGATGGTGAGATTATACTGAATTCATTAGTACTGTTAACTGTCAAAGGAAATAAACAGTCATTTTGATTTATTGCTGACCGGATATAGTGGTCAAAAACATTGTTAAAATATAGCTTGAAAAATTCACTCATCTTCAGCCAACTGTGTCCGTGTCAGCACACGATGCTATAATAGGCACCAAGGTAATTTGATCTGATGTCGTCTCTTGCTTCTCAAAATGTGGACAAGACTATAGTCATATCAAGTCAGCAGTTGGAGATTACCCATCTGTGGCCAACACTGGATGGTATGCCGAGGATGAATGGCAATAAAAGTCACATGTAAGGACATGGCAATTGTTGCAGTTGTGTAGACTGAGCAGCATGGCATACCTGGACATGGAAGACTTCTTTCTAAATCCCAGCTCTGCCATTTTATAGCTATGTAGACTTGGACAAGTCCCTTCACTCTTTCAGACTCACTTGTCTCATCCACAGAGTGTGAGAATTGAAAGAGACCCTGTTGGAAAAGTGCTACGCAGGTTGCTTGGCATGTAGTAGGCACTCAAGAGATGTTGGCTGAATGTAAATCTGAAAATCACTTCATAACAGTGTCTTTTCTTAAACTGTGTGAATTAATCTAGTGTAACTTGGAAAATGAATCACTGATTTGTGCTCAGGCTATGCCCCATTGCCTGGCTATCATCTTTTTCTGTACATGTCTTCTGGAATAAAGTGTTAACTCCCTATGATCCCTGCTGCTTCTTAGCAGCCTGTGCATCTCTCTTTAATAACATGTAACACAAATACTGTATAATCAATCTGCTTGTCTGTGCTAGAATGTAAGGTCCTCGAGACCTTGTTCTTTGTTCTTTGTCCATGTCCCTTATCCATTTTCAGTCCCTGATATATGGTAGGCACTCATATATTTATTGAATGAATTCACTGAATGGATGAAAATCCAGGACCAAGTCTAACCATGTATCATATTCTCAGTATCTTGGACATATTGGCTGGTTGATAAATTAATGACAGTGACTATAAAAGCTAACGAATGAAGTTTAAAGAATTGATTAGATTGGTTAAACATACATTTCTCAAGCACTTTATGTTTTCTAGACTAGATGGTACTCATGATACCAAAATGACTAAGAAAATGTCTTGCCCTCTGATAGTAGGGGAGGAGGCCATGTAAACCAGTAATTAGGATAAATTGTCGTAAGTATAATAATAGAGCGATATACAGAGTATAAAGGTAGCAAAAAAGAGGTTAGGATTTTTAGGTTTCAAATAATCAAATCTAACTTTGTTGAACCACAGCCACAAAAAATGGTAGGGGTATTATTGGAAGTATACTGGGTTATCTTACCCATTCATTTATTCAATAAATATTTCATTACCTCTTATGTACTGAGTGCTGTTTTAGGTACTAGGGTTGCATATGGCCTTCCCACTGGAAGAATAGGGTTGCATCAGGAATCGCTGGAACCATAAGTTTAGGTTGTCTGTACTCTCCCCAGCTTGCTTGTCTCTATGTGATGACTTTATTCTTCATCACTGCTGTCCAACTTTTCCCAACATGGGAAGAATATGGCTGCTGACCTCAAATTTTACATCTTACAGTTTCAGGTACTAGAGAGACACTGTCTTTTACTTAGCTTAAGGGAAGCATACAACCAGGGAAGGACATTATTAACCTGACTGGTCAGGTGCCCTCTTTTGGATCATTCAACTAAGGCAAGGGAATGGGATTATGTTCTCCTAACCTGACAGCTACTACAGTAAATATATGGGTGGGGGTGAAACTAAACTCTTAGAAGAGGGGGGTTGCTGGGAAGACATTTCCTTAGATGTCCATCGTTAGGAGAGAGAGCCTAACATTGAGGAGAGGGTTAAGGAAGGGGAATTAGCTATCTGTTGCTGTGTAACAAATCACCCCAAACTGAGTGGCATATAAAACAACATGATTTCTGTGGGTCAGGCCTTTCAGAGTTGCTTAGCTCGATGGTGCTGACTCGGTCTCTCATGAGGCTGTAGTCGAGATGTTGGCCAGGACTGCAGTCACCTGAAGACTTGTTTAGGGGCTGGAGGTCCTCCTTCTAAGATGGCTCACTCATGGTTTTGGCAGGATGTGTCAGTCCCTCCCATGTGCACCTCTCTGTAAGGATGCCTGATGTCCTCATGACAGCTGGCTGCCCCAGAACAAGTGACTGAAGAGACAGCAAGGTGGAAGCCACAATGCCTTTTTTTGTTAAACACCCTTTTCTGAGATGTAATTGTCATACCATAAAATCCACTTATTTAAAGTGTACAATTCAGTGAATTTTATGTATTTATAGAGTTACACAACCATCACCACAATCTAATTTTAGAACATTTCCATCGCTTTAAAAAGAAATGTCTTACCCATTTTATGTCACTCTACATTTCCACCACCCATCCCCAGCCTTAGGCAACTGCTAATTCTACTTTCAGTTTCTATGTATTTGCTTAGGAACACTATACTATAATAGAATTTTACAATATGTGGTCTTTTATGACTGGCTTTTTTACTGAATGTAGTGTTTTCAAGCTTCATCCATGTTGTGTCATGTATCAGCACTTTTTAAAATTGATAGTATTCCATTGTACGGATAAACCATATTTTATTTATCCATTCATCAGTTGATTGACATTTGTGTTGTTTTCACTTTTGACTATGGTGAATGAATAATGCTGCTGTGAACATTTGTGTACAAAATTTTTGTGTGGACTTAACGTTTTCATTTCTCTTGGGCATGTGCTAAGAGTAATTACTGGATCACACGGTAAGTCTATGTTTAACTTTGTAAGTTTTCCAAAGTAGCTGCGCCACTTTGTAGTCCCACGAGCAATGTACAAGGGCTCCAATTTCTCCACATCCTTGTCAACACTTGTTATTATCTGTCTTTTTGCTTATAGCCATCCTAGTGAGTATAAAGGGGTATCTCATTATGGTTTTGATTTGTGTTTCTCTAATGACTAATGATGTGGAGCATCTTTTCATATGCTTATGGGCATTTGTGTATCTTTGGAGAAATGTCTATTAAGATCTTTTGCCCATTTTTTAATTGGTTAATTTATTGTTTTATTATTGAGATCTGAGAGTTCTTTATATATTCTAGATAAAAGTCCTTTATTCAGATATATGTTGGCAAATATTCTCTTATGAAGTGAGTTGCCTTTTTACGTTTTGGATGGTATCCTTAGAAGCACAAAATACTTAATTTTGTCAAAGTCCAGTTTATCTACTTTTTATTTTGTTTCTTGTGCTTTTGGTGTTGTATCTAAGAAATCACTCACTAATCCAAGGTCATTTATGACTCTGTTTTCTTTTAAGAGCTTCATGGTTTTAGCTGTTACGTTTAGGTTTTGATCCATTTATTGAAAGACCATTCTTTCCTTGTTTATATTATAGTCTTGGCACCCTTGTCAACATCAATTGATTAGGGAGGTATGGGTTTATTTCTGGATCCTCAATTCGAATCTAGTGATCTTTCTGTCTGTCCTTATGCTAGTACCATGCCATCTTGACTACTGTGAATTTTTGGTAAGTTTTGAAATGGGGACATGTGAGTCCTCCAGTTTTGTTCTTCTTTTTCAAGATTGTTTTGAGTGTTCTGGGTCCCTTCAATTTTCATATGAATTTCTGCAAAAAAGCTAGCTGGGATTCTGGTAGGGATTGCATTGACTCTGTAGATCAATTTTGGTAGTGTCGCCAATTTAGCATATTAAGTCCTCTGATCCATGAACGTGGAATGTTTTTCTATTTATTTAGATCTTTCCTTTCAATGTTTTGTAGTTTTCAGAGTATAAGTTTGCATTTATTTTGTTAAATTTATTCTGAAGTCTTTTATTCTTTTTGATGTTATTGTAAAAGCAATTATTTTTTTAATTTAGTTTTTGGATTGTTCATTGCAAATATATAGCGATACAATCTATTTTTGTATCCTGCAGTGTTGCTGCACTACTTTATTAATTCTGTTAGTTTTTTTGGTGGGTATCTTAGATTTTTCTGTTCACAAGATTATGCATCTGCAAATAGAGATCGTTTTACTTCTTCCTTTCCAATCTACATGCCTTTTACTTAAAACTCTTGCTTAACTGCCCTTCAGTATGGTGTTCACTAGAATGGTCAGAGCTGACATCCTTGTCTTGTTTCTGATCGTAAGGGGAAAGCTTTAGTTTTTCACCATTCAGCAAGAGGTTAGCTATGAGTTTTTTGTAGATGTGCTTTATCAGGTTGAGGTATTTTTATCTTGAAAAGGTTTTGGATTTTGTCAGATGCTTTTTCTGCATCTGTGCAGATGTTTATGTGGTTTTTGTTTTTTGTTTTATTGATATGGTGTATTACATTAATTGATTTTTGAGTGTTAAGGTAACCTTGCATTCCTGGGTTGAATTGCACTTGGCCGTAGTATATATTTCTTTTTATATACCATGCTGGATTCAGTTTGCTAGTATTTTGTTGAGGATTTTTTTTTAAAACATTTTATTATTTATTTATTTATTTATTTATTTATTTATTTATTTTGAGGGCAGTGTCACTGGCCCTCATATGTGGGACTGGAACCAAGGCCGCTGGCTTCTCAAGCCAACGCTTAACCACCATGCCACTCTGCCGGCCCCTGTTGAGGATTTTTTTGTGTCTCTATGCATAACAGATATTTGTTTATAGTTTTTTTTTTTTTTTTTTGTGATGCCTCTGTCTGGTTTCCCCAAAATATGCTGGATTGATTTTTGCCACCAATTAAAGATTTTACCTGTTTGGCTGCTGGCATCTATACTTAGGGTCTTGTAAGTAAAGGCTAACAGAAGTTAGAGGTGGACTGTATTTCTGACTCTGCTCTCAATTTGCTGTGTGACCTGGGATAAGTCATTTCACCTATTTGAGCCCTAGTTTTCTCATAAAGTAAGCTCCATAATGTAAAGGTGTTGGACCGAGTTATATCCAGAGTACTTACCATCATTAAGCTG
The DNA here is from genome assembly GCA_033961575.1 of Aselliscus stoliczkanus. Taxonomy (NCBI): domain Eukaryota; kingdom Metazoa; phylum Chordata; class Mammalia; order Chiroptera; family Hipposideridae; genus Aselliscus; species Aselliscus stoliczkanus. The sequence goes on along the minus strand of CM066732.1, from coordinate 150,539,442 downwards.
GTGTTCTATGGAATTTCTATGGAAGTCTTGGTATAGACAAAAGTCAGGAATGGTGAATGACTTTAGAAGATAATTCTGTTTTGCCAAAGGATTAATGATTGAATCCCACTGAAAACAAGTGTTCCCTGATGCTTTTTGAATTTGATTCCGTTTATATTGGTTTAATTTATAATTAACTCTTTAGGAACATAATGATTACCTACAGTGAGAGATTTGGAAAGATTTCAGGGGCAATCTTAATTATTTGTAAGAACAGTGCAGCTCTCTTTTTCATGTTATACGTGCATAGATATATATTTCTATCTCTGTGTGTATATTTTTTATAGTACTTTTCCACTTATTCACACTTTGCTTGCCTTGAGAAGAGTAGGCAGAACTTGTGCTCTATCTTTAGTTTTATAGGATACATTAGGAAGGTTAAAATTATAAATAGGTTATTGATAGTACCCTAGCTTAATTCCCTAGAGCCTAGATCTTAAAAGAAAATCCCTTCTTAACTTTCTGCCACAAGTTTTAGAGATTAAGAGAATGATCTATTTGGGCACAGACAGTGGCATCTCATCCCTTAAGTTAAGGGGGATTTCAGGTATATTTTGTGTTTGTAGTCCTTAAGGGGAACAGCCTTCTTAGGTGGCAAGTCTATTGTTGTATCAGACCCAACATTAACCTGGATTCCAAAGCAAGGAAGAATCCTGAAGCCTCAGCTTCCTGGGGACACAAGTGGTTCACTGAGCAGGACTGAATTCTTCACATGAAAAACTGATGCTTGGTGAAAACTCCTCTAGGGAAAATCTAACATAATATAATATCATGTTGACGGAAGCTTCACAATTAAATACACTGTTGAGAGATGTCAATCCCAAAATGCAGTGGGAAGGTGGGGTTGTCATAGTTATCTCCTTTGAGCTTCCATAATGATTTACAGATCTCTCTGTGCACCTCAAAGTTAGAGCACTCCTACATACCTCTTGTTTGCAAGGGAAGATGAATAGGGTCTAAAATAGAAGCTTGCCCTTATTATGTTTGTCTCTAGCAATACCCTTCTGGGTTCAGGTATCGCTGTTCCTCTGAAAATCATATAAATTCTCTGGATGTTATAGGTATATATGTATTTCTAAAGTTGCCACTGAATTGGCTCTCGCCCTCCCCCCACTTTTTTTTAAATATTCAGTAGGCATCTTCCCCTGTGACTGCAGGGAGCATAAGCAGTCAAAGTTCTCAATTTTTAGTGTAGTCCTTGATATTGCAGTTATTTTATTTTACACTCAAGTTTTCGTGTAGGTGTGCTTCTTTTTATATAATCAGTGTGTTCCTGACAAAAAGTTGTGTAAATAGTTTTTTTGTAGTACATCAAATTATTTAGAATATAGAAAGTGAGTTTATAATAATTCTGTGATTAACTCTTGAATTAAAAATTTTTTTGATTAACTTCACCATTTGTGGCTTTACTCTTATTGTGTAGATTTGGCCTTACATTGCTGTTTTCTGACACCATCCAACTTAGATAGCTGCAAACAGGTAAATGATGAGGTCTTGTGTGGTAGGCTGAATAAAGACCCTCCCCCGCAACCAGAGTCTCTGACCTAACCCCGAAACCTGTGAATATGTTTCCTTACCTGGCAGATGTGTGTTTAAGGACTGTAAAATGGGAAGATTATCCTAGATTATTCAGGTGGGCTCAGTGTTAACACAGGGTGCTTATAAGAGGGAGATGGGAGGGTCAGAGTCACAGAAAGTGAAGTGAGGATGGTAGCAGAGGGAGGAAAGGAGATGTGATGGCAAAAACAGGGATTGGGGTGTTGCCGGGGCAGAAGGGGCCATGAGCCAAGGAGTATGGGCAGCCTCTAGAAGCCAAGGAACAGATACCACCCTGGAATGTCCAAACACACAAGCTCTGCTGTCACCTTGAGTTTAGCTCTGTAAGACCCAATTTCAGACTTCTCATTTCCAAAACCATAAGAAAACAAATGTGTGTTGTTAATAAAATCTGAAGTTTATGCTAATTGTTGTGCAGCATCAATAGGAAACTAATACATCTTGCTTGAGATTGGATAAGCCAAGAGATCATTTTATCCCAGGCCCGGGTAATTAAGTATGATAACAATGTGAAGCAGTCATTGAAACCACTATTTTAGTAGAAAATGGTTAACAAGTGTGGTGCCTAGAAGTAGAATGGTGCCCGCTCTAAGGAATCCAAGAAGACATTCCTTTCCAATCTTAGTACCAAGCCTGGCTAAGCTGCTGTTGACCAGCTGCTCTGGCTTTCATGGGAGTGCTCTGAAGTGGGTCCCTGAGTAGAACTCTTTATCATGTTGGTGGCTAGAAAGCAAATCGCAGGCCTGCACCACATGAAGCTGTGGCCTGGCATGCGCCTTGAGCCTCTTCCAGGTACCATTGGATGTCCCTATACTTTCTTTTTATTTTTCCTTCTTTCTTCCTTTGTTATACTTCAGTTCATCCAAGGAATTTACCTTAAATCTTTTCTGGGCCAAGATAGGGATTAGGTAAATACATAATTAAATAAATACACACACATATAAACATGTATCCATACCATAAATAATATGGACAATATGGGAAGAAATTTGACTTTCTATCCAGTGTTTTTTGCTTCTTAAATAAAATCTCTGTTATATGGTGTTTATGCTATTTTTATATTTCTCCTAAAAAGAAAAAAAATGAAGTCTCTAATTAATAACACTTTTGTTTTGTTTTGTTTAAAAAAAACACAACAGAATGGGAAATCAGTAAAATAGAGGCACACTTTTAAAGAAGAATTCTAGTAGCCAGAAGGTGGAGCGTGTACACAGGGCTGCCCTTGTCCCACGCAGCCTTCTGCATTAGTGGAATATCCCATCGGTACCTGGAAAATTTAGTCAACTGAAGCACTCTGTCCTCTACCCACGTTAATTACCTGGAGTAGAGCTCTATATGTTTTTCTTAGAAGGAAAGCTATTTACAATGTGGAACAAGGGTAATTACAATAAATCATGTCTATAATAAATAGGATGCTGCATTAAGAGAGCATGAACACTGAGTCTCAGAGGTAGATTTGCAATGATCCTTTCCCTTGAACTTGCCCCTGCCTTTCCTGTAAGTATAAACGTCATTTGTGTGTAAGGAAACACCATAATTAGGGCTAGATTAGGACAAATCTAATGGAGCCACACACATATCAGACTCATAACTTGGACCTAATTTTGCCATGGATAAGTTGGGCAAAACAACCACAGCTTTATTCATCCATTAGAGTTGTTGAATTCAGGGACTTTACCAGATGCTAGGTTTTAGTTGGGAACAAATTAGACATGGCTTCTACCCTCATTGAACTATACCTAACAGAAAGGCCTTCGATACGTAACCGTACCACTAATTATATGATTGCAGTTGCAGTGACCTCTGTGAGGAAGTGCTGAGTTACGGGAGAGTGGCTAACAGGGTGACCTGGCATTGTGTGAGGGATGAGGGACTGCTTCTGTGAAGCAGCCATGCTCATGTCATGTCCTTGTTCTTATGGGCTGATGAGTGGGGGGATAAAGCATTTCTGCCAAAGGAAGCAACACAGATGGCCCCAAACGGGAAATGGCGTGGCACACCAGCGAAGAAAGGCCTCTGTGGCTTGAGTATCCTATCCAAGCATGAGACTCACGGGAAATGGGATTGGAAAGGTAGCCAGGGCTATTTTGTGCAGGGTTTTGTAGGCTGTGATAAGGTGTTCAGGCATTATCCCAAGGGCAGTGTCAAGCCATTGAAGGATTTTTCAGAGTCCTTTTGCATTGTGAAAACTGGCTCTCATTGCTGGGAGGAGAATGGGAGGAAAGATTGTATTAAGGGAGACCAATTAGGAGGCTATTGCAGAAGTCCGGGTAGAATATAGAGGCTTGGGTTAGGTAACAATTAGAAATTAAGAATTGTGAGTATATTTGAGATGTAGTTAGGAGACAGAATCAACAGAACTTTGTGTTATATTGTTAATGGGATTTTTCTGGCTGGAACAAGTGTGTTTGAAGGTGCTGTTTGTTCAGATGGTGTATTAATTTTGTATTGCTGCAAAACAAATTACCACAAATTTAGTGGCTTATAATAGCACCCATTTATTAGCTCACAGTTCAGTAGGTTATTAGTTCTCACAGCATGGCCAAAACGAAGGTGGTAGCCAGACTGAGTTCACATCTAGACGCTCTGGGTAAAAATCTGCTTCCAAGCCCATTCTTGTAGCTGGCAGGTTTCAGTTCCTGTAGTCATAGGCCTGAGGTCCCAGTTTCCTTGCTGGTTGTCAGCTAGGGTCAAATCCTTCTCATGCTTTGACTCTCTGACTTCTAGATCTTCTCTGGCCTCTAGGTCTTATAATTAGGTCAGGTCTGCCTAGATAATCTTCCTATCATAAGGTCAACTGATTTGGGCTCTTAATGATGTCTGCAAAATCTCTTTATCACAAGAATGGTATCTCTCATTCGCTCAAGGGCAGGAGGTCATGCACAGGGTCATGGGGTCATTTTAGAATTCGGCGTAGACTTCACAGATGGTGAATCCCGGATGAGGTATATAAGGCAGGCGGAAAAGAAAGGTTTGATACAAAGTAAGTTTGAGATGCCTTTGACTATTCTAATGGACCTATATGGTAATAGGAATCATAGACAATGAAAGTTTACTCTGTGCTACATAGTAGGTGCTTTCATCAACTCATTTAATCCACACAATAAACTTTGGAAGTGAGTAGTACTGTTTTTATTATTCAAATTTTGTAACTGGGGTCACTGAGTCTTAGACAGTTCACCAACTTGCTCAGGATTACCCAGGAAGTAAGTAGGAAAAGTAGCTTGGAGACCCATGCAGTCTGGCCCCAAGGCTCATCTAAACCACTGAGTTTTATGTCATCAGTGGAATATGGGTCTGGAGCTTGGAAAAGATATCCAGGGGTGCAGATAAAAATCCTCGCATCATTGACACTCAGGTGATACTTAAAGCCCAGGTGCAGAGGAGATCCCCTTAGGAGAGATTGTAGAGTGGAGAGAGAGAGGAGGAGGAGGACTCAGAACTGAGCCCTGAAAAACTCCAAACCTTGGAGGATGGAGAGAAAAGGAATTGCTAAGAACGGATACAGAGGAGGACCAGCCAGGAAAAAAAACCAGGGGAAAACCCAAGAACTTGTAGTGTTTTGGAAGCCAAGGGGAGAAAGTGCCTCAAGGGGTGTTTGTCAGACCTGACCGACCAGCTCCTGTCTTTGTCAAGCAGTTTGGGTGGAGATTTGATGGAAGAAGCTAGATTGGAATGGGTTGAGGAGTGTATGCAAGTGAATACAACTTTTGAGAGACTTGCTTCTGGAGGGGATTCAAGAGAGAAACAGCCAGAGAGGAATGTGGGGTTTGGGGGGGGGGTGCTATTTGTTGTTTTAAGAGGAGCGATGCTAGAACATGTTTAAATACCACTAGTCTGGATCCATGCCAGAGAAAGAGATTAAAAGTACACAGACAAGAGGGGACAGCTGGTGGCATCAAGATCCCTGAGAAGGCGGACATGGGATGGTGGTGGTGGTGGTGGGGGAGGGGAAGATTGGCCTATCATAAGAGAAGGCCCACTGCTTCTATTATAATAGCAGGGAAGAGGGAGAGGATACAGGTGCGTTTGTAGATTTGGTGGCAGGCAGATAAGGGAGTTTTGAGCTCATGGAGTTTTTTTTCCTTATGAATTGTGAAGAAAAGGCAATTCTTTATTCAAGAGGGAAAATTAGCTACATTGGTTTAAAACATTGTTATTTTGTTCTTTAAAATTTTTTTAACTGTAGAAAAACACAAGAAGGTCACACAAAATTTACATGCTACAAGACAAAACTTTTTAGAACGTTGTGTAATGACTTATAGGAAGAGGTTTTCAGGCAAAGCCGTTGAAATGCGTCTGTGTTTTCTAGAGGTCAGTTCCCTAAACATGTTGTCTGGATTATGCCAAAATTCTTAGTAAGCATCATGTTCTTTTTCTCCTTTTTGAAGTGTTTTATATTTAGTTCAGTTCTTCTAAGTTAAAATTATTTGGTACATGTATTGGGGAAAAAAAGGCCGTTTGTTCCTACTTTATAAGCATTTGTTATTGACTCAAGTTTTCATATTGGCTCACTGTAATCCCCAAATCAGTGGGATAAGTGAACACTGCTGTTTTATACACCAGAAGTACAGTGAGTCTTGAAGGTGAATGATCCCGGCAATAAGAGAAAAGGGGGCAGCGTTGTTTTAAAGTACACAGATATTAAATTTAACTTTGTTCTGTCTCCAGCAGAGAGCTGTCCAGAGATGTGGTTTGAGGCCCAACCACAAATCTAAACAGCTTCAGAGCAGCCTACCACCTGGCAGTTAGAAGGAACTTACTGTGCTAGCGAGTTAGCTTCTTTTCAAGCTGATTTTGTAGAACTGAGCTAATTGGACCCTGCACACAGGGATCAAAGATTTTAGATTTCAGTTATGTACGTGCTGTCCATACTATGCTGGGTACCTCCTACATTTGAGCTTATCTGGCAAATTGTTTTATGAATAATGTACTTTCCCCTGAGAAAAAGAAAAAAGAAAAAACTAACGTAGCAGAGAAAGGGTTCTTTCTCACTGCATACAATTGTCACCTTTTTTTTTTTTTTTGAGGGCAGTGTTAGTGGCCCTCATATGTGGGACCTGAACCGGGACCACTGGCTTCCCAAGCCAGCGCTTAACCACCGTGCCACTCGGTGGGCCCAATTGTCACCTTTTGACTGACACGAAATTAGTCCAAGAAGCTTATGTTTTTGTAACGTTGAGTAAGAAAATTCAAGGTTTTATAAGGAAAGTGACTTCACAGCTTTCTTAGGTTGGTCCCCATAAACTAGATGCTAAATATATATTTCCTAGAGTTTATTAAAAACAAATCCAAACGTATTAAATAAATAAAGACGATTGAGTCAGATTGTGCTCTTACATCTTGAAATCTTCTATTTAGACCTTAAGAGAACTTATTTTATTTTTTCCCCCCTTTCTTTGATCCTCAAACTCTTCGTCCCACAAACACAGTTGAATCTTGTATAAAAAAGTCTGTCCCTCCCTCTATCTGGTTTTTTTGCTCTTATTCCCTTTTCCATTCATTAGCTTTTGATAAATTTACACCTTCGTCTCCCATTCACTCCGATGTGCTGTAACATCCGGCCTGCATCTCAATCACTCCATAGACACTGTTCTCCCTGAAGTTACTACCAGCCCTGTTTTCCTAATCAGCTAGAAATGTCTCTGTTTAATCTTACCTAACCTCTTTAGAGTCGTTGGTGCTGGGGTGTCCATACTGGCCTCCCTTTACCCAGTGAACCTGAGCTCTCCATCACTGACTGTCCCGTCTTTCACTGGCCTCCTCCCTCTGCTTGTCTCTTGAATGCTGAGAATCCATTGTCCACTGCCTTTTCCTGTAACTGTACACACTCTTCCTGGAAAATCAAAATATTTTCATGGCTTGAACTACCATCCAAGTCTCTATTTTCACCTTAGAAAATAGAGTTTCTTATCAGTTAACAACTGCTTACTGAATATAAAACATTTGCATAGCCCACAGGTACCTTACACTCTGAGGCTAAATAATGCTTCTTCCTCTTGCTGTCTGTATTTTATTTAGTGTCACTGCCATTCTCCATCTTGCCAGGACCCTAGCTAGAAACAGGCTGGACTTCTTCCTCTCCTTTATTTACTACATTCTCACTGCCCACCAATGTGCCTCCCAGTTGTGTCAATTCTAACTGAAATATTTCCCTTATCTAAGTCTTGTTCACTGTCATCGCTACAGTCTTAGTTCGATGTCCAACCTAATGATAATAGCTACTGTTTATTGAGCTTTGTGAGTTAGGTACTCTGCCAAGCATTTTGCACGTCTCATTTAATTCTTACAACATACACCTATGTGATTGGCAGTGTGTCTGACACCGCTGGCGCTCAAGCACATACCCCATCTGCCTCACTCTGGAGTCCAGCTGTGGCAGCGACAGTTTAGTGTGGGCATCGACTCACTTCAGGCTGATGAGATCTAATTTCAAGCATGCATGCTGCACATTTTTCACTTTCCGAGACTTTGACTCCTACTCCAAGATTTAGAACCCTGGTGGGAGCTGGCTCAGCAAGTACAAGTGCACATCGCAGAGTATAGGGTGTTAATGTCCCACTGGGGTAACTCTCAACTAGGGGGGTTGGGACTTGATAATAAATACTCCCTTTATTGATTGTAGAGTAGAATGAAAAATTCTGAGAGGCATTCTATACATTCCTCAAAAGGTCTAGATCAAATTGAGTTGAAATGCATCCTCGTATTGGCTTTTCCTTCTTCCCAATTTTGGTCTCCTGAGGTCTTCCTCACTCCTTCTCACTGGGGTTCCCTTCCAAATAAAGTGCTTGCACCCAAGTCCCACCTAAGACAGGTAGTCAGAAGTGGCTCTTGAAAGCATACCTTAGATAGGGTTTTGGAGTGGCTCATCGACTGGTGAGACTGCAGCAAGGACACCATTGCGGGCAGCAGTGGTGGTGGCAACCCTGGCATATGTGACAGAGCAGTTACTAAGGCCCCTTCTGCAGGGGGTTGGGACTGGCATGGAATGGGAGGTGAAGTGTTGGGTTATACGATAGCTCTGGGACTTGAGTGGTATGGGGCCAGCGATAATTAGGAGGATTCTGAGGTTGACTGGTCTCTTTTACCTTCAGAAAACTTGAAAACGAGAGAATGACAGACTTTGGCCAGCCAGTTTTCAGTGCAGGTATCTCAGATGGGAACATTAGGTGGATGAGTCTGAGAACCATGAGCTCCTGAATTCCCCTAAATCCTCTGGGCAGGCAGAGTCAGCGCCTTCTTAGAAGTGGACAGCCTTCCCTTATTTTGGAGACCACGCAAAGATCCGACTGAGGTGCATGCCTCACAAGATGATGCTTATCTGCCTCCACCCTGTCCCATTCCACACCCCTGTGGCTTCCAGAGCAATAGCTAGATGCACTCTCAGCATAATCTGACCAGGCCAGGCATGTTCTTGTTGGGAGGAAATCCTCGGGCAAATAATCTCAGCACCTGGCCAGGTATGTACCACTCAGAATGGGGGGAGCATGTGGGGAATGGATGCTGAAGGTATTGGACCAGGAATGGCAGAATAATAAGGCTGGGTGGAGGAGAATTTATGAATATGGGAACACTTACCATAACTCAGGATTTAACCTCCTAGTAACCTGATCCTAATATACTGCTGGGATGGTTTCTGGAAGCTTGGACATCAATGTGACTTATAGTAAATTAGATAAACATGCAAGGATTGCTTTGGCAGAGGATCAAGATCAGAAGTGTCAGAGAAGAGAGAATATTTGAATGGATTTATTCCGTGAGATGGAGAACACCATCTGACTGTGATCCTGAGTAGGGTACAAAGAACACACTTCATTCCCTAAGGATGCAGAGTGCACTGGTGAAGGAAAACAGGTAGGGCTTGATCGGAGATGCCTTCATGGAAGTGGGTTCCTTTGTACTCATGGAAATGATAGGATTCTGGAATAATAGAGGCCAGATGGTGGTGTTTACCATTAGGATCAAGGTGGATATAACTACCATAATGGGCCAGAGTGGCCACAGAGCTCTGTGGCCCTGGCTAGTAGGTCATAGGGCAAGAAGGATGGACAGCCAACCAGGATGTTACTTGACGTGTATGATTAAGACCTTCATCTCCAAGGGACCTGAGCCTTTAGTTCCCTTGCCCCCTTATTGAATTATGGCTGCTCTAAATGCATCTTCAGAGTATTCACCAGGCATGGGAGCAACTAGAAACATAATAAATCCCTTGAGTTCAAGATAAACTCCTTCCTGTCACCATATGTATTAGCTAAGCTAGCTCCTCCCTGATGACTCAGTGACCAATTTATTTCTTCTCTAGCTTTATTGAGATATAATTGACATATCACATTGTATAGGTTTGAGGTATACAATGTGATGATTTGACGCACGTACATTCGATGACAGAGGCAAAGGGGAGTCTGAGCCATAGTCCATCAGTTCTCTCTTATCTTCAGACTTCACATTATCTTCAGACTTGAGTGCAGGCTTTGGCTCACTTTGCTCTGACAGTGTCTTGTCTCAATTGTGTTCACTGTGCATCTTTTCCTTTCTGCACAGCTTCACCCAGGCTCACCCAGCAGCAGGGACAGGTAGGTGCGCACGGAGGCTTGTGCAGCCTAGAGATGCCGTGAGGTTAATGCTTCTCCTCGGGCCAGGAGCCAATGGAGACATGCTTCTCCTGTCTTTGCACAGACAATTCTAAGAGCTTTCTGATCATTCCTTAGAGAGTCTTGGTGAGACTGAGCTTCAGTCGCCCACACCAGTGAGGATTGCAATAAGGCACCTTGTGCTGGCTCATGCCCCTTTCCAATGTCACCCTCCTTGGTCCTTGACTCAGGCTCAGACAAGTACGATTGTGTGTGTGTGTGTGTGTGTGTGTGTGTGTGTCCATGTCCGTGTGTCCATATGCCCACCTACCTGTCCATCCGTCCATCCATCCATCTGTCCATGCATCCATCCACCCACCCACCCACCCAGATTACAAATAAAGGACATAGCATGGTAAAAGTAATTGCTCAGCATAGCTTTAGTGCATGGTAGAGCCCGAGTTCTAAACTGAGTTCATCTGAAGCCCAGACATGTTCTCTTCATTGGTTATACTGCCTTTCCGCCTTCCAAGATGGAACCTCAGCTCATTCTCAGAGTCCTCAGTGACCTGGCCTGCCCTCTTGTCCACAGGGGCTGTTGACAGTTCTCCAGTCTGAAGTTGTCCCATGCATGTGCTCTCCCTTTGCCAATACACTCCTTCCTTGCCTGTCCTCATGCTGCATTTGCGGAGACGCACCCCTGAGGGTCTATCTGGAAAATGCCTGTGTACCTTTTCTTTCTCTTTCTTTTTTGCATTCAACTTTTTGTTTTGTTTCTTTCTCTTTTGGGTTGCTTGTTTGCTCATTTCTGTTCTTAGTTTTTGTATTTCTGCTTCAGGATTGTCTTTTTTTTTTTTTTTAATATCCCAAATGCTTGTTTCAAGATTTTAAATTCAGTTTGGAATGTTGTGTCACCATGTTCTTCAACTCTGTGGGTTTTCTTTTGGAGGAGGAGGGATTCATCAGCGAAATGCTTTTATTAGTATCTTCTGAGTTTTTAAACAGTCGTTTTCTGTTTCTGTGGCCTGCTTTTTTTGTGTATCTGTTCGTGCCCTACTGAGAAGTTCCATGACACCCTCTCTGTGCTCTTTCTTTTATGGTGTTGTGGGAAGGGTGGGGATATGTCTTCTTCCTCTAGTTTCTGTGGGATCCTTAATTTTTCCCTCTTGCCCCCCCACCCCCCCCACCCCCATCACTGCCTTGTCTCCAGTGGCACCTCCCCTTACTCTCCCTCTCTCTGGTTTGCTCTCAGAAGCTCTGCTTCTCCGAGGCTGCCATTTCTGTCCAATCCCACTGACCCTCAAGGACTTCTTTTCTGCCCAGTGCTTTAAACTACAAATACTCCTAACCCGTATGGAGTATTTTGGCTTTTCTGGCTGGTCCTTTTCTGGTGATGATCTTGTCTTGCTTTGTCTAAGTCCTCGGAGCTTCTCTGCTCCTTTTCAGTGTCTCTTAAGTGTCCCTCCTTGTCTCCAAACCTGCACTCTTGGTGTGGGGGTGGCAGGAGCTCTATTGGCATTTGGTCTGTTTTTTTATTACAGGTCATTTGAAGGTTGTATTCTCTGTCTTCTATTGCTGCCAACGGCATGGGTCATAGGTGGTTTTATTTCCTCTCTTTGTTGGTTTCATGGTGGGTTTTTTTTTTTTTTTTTTAGTGAACTAGAAGATTTGGAATCAGGCAGCCTTTATTGTCCCCCAAACCAAGAAGTTTCTCTGTACTTTCAAACACTCAGCTCAAACTTGACCATCTTCTCTTTTTTGACAGTTCATTATTTGAACTTGGGGTGGTTGGGTTTGCTGAACTGACCCTCAGCATTGCTGTACCCTGTCAGTAGTGATGATAAGCTTGGGAGACTGGCATGTATTACTGTAAATCAACATAAAAATTATCTTTTAAAACTTTAAATTACAACTTTCTAAAGTTGACTTTTTCTCTTTTGGGTTTTGGAGTGTTGCTGGACCATTGAAATCTTTCTGATGTTGTGTGTTTGGCTGGGCCCCCACTCTGCTCAACATGGCTTGTTGAGTTTTTATGTTCACATTGGCTGTTCTGAAACATTCTTTTCTTTATATTCACATATATATATTCTTTTTCAGTTACAGTTGACATACAATATTATATTAGTTTCAGGCGTACGACACAATGAGTAGACATTTGTATGACTTAGAAAGTGATCTCTCCAATAAATCCAATACCCATCTGACACCACACATAGTTATTACAATACTACTGCCTATATTCCCCACGCTATTACTCTACATCCCCATGACTATTTTGTAACTACCAATTTGTACCTCTTAATCCCCTACCCCCTTCACCCTTCTCCCCAACCTCCTCATCTGGCAACCATCAAAATGCTCTCTGTAAAGCAACCAACAAAATGCTTTCTGTTTTGTTTGTTTATCCAGTCCTCTAGAATCCACATATGCACGAAATCATATGACATTTACCATTCTCTATCTGACTGACTCTGTTCAGCACAGTACCCTCTTTCTGTCTCCAATTACGTCCAACCATGTTATTGTAGATGGCGAGATTTCATTCTTTTTTATGGCTGAGTAATATTCCATTGTGTATATGTACCCCCTTTATCCATTCATCCATCTGTGGACATCCAAACTGCCTCCACACCTTGTCCATTGTAAACAGTGCTGCAATGAACATATATATTGGGCTGTCGGAAAAGTCATGATGTATTTTTTCTATGTTTTTTGTTGCAAAAATGTGTCATGACTTTTCCAACAACCCGATAGATGCACACATCCCCTCGAAGTAGCATTTTGGGTTTCTTCAGATAAATACCTGAAGTGGGATTAGTGGGTCCTTCTTTATCTCTTTGTTTTAAAGTCCATTTTGTCTGATGTAAGTGTTACTATCCCATCTTTTTTTTTTTATTTCCATTTTTATGAAATATCTTTTTCCATCCCTTTACTTTTAGCTTGTGTGTGTCTTTCAATCTGAAGTTAGTCTCTTGTAGGCAACATATGTAAGGGTTTTGTTTTTTTATCCACTCAGTCATTCTGTGTCTTTTGATTGGAGCATTTAATCCATTTACATTCGAAGTAATTGTTGATAGATTTGTAGTTATTGCCATGTTACTATTCATATTTTTGATCTTTTTTTTGTTTCTTCTTCTTAAAGAAGCCCTTTTAACATTACTTATAAAACTGGTTTGGTGGTGATGAACTCCTTTATCTTTTTCTTGTCTGGGAAGCTCTTTATCTGTCTGGTAATTCTAAATGATAGCTTTGCTGGATTGAGTAATCTTGATTATAGTGAAACATTTTTTATTCCCATATTGCTTTGGATTCCCTACTGGCATTACAATTCTATGGGGCAGGGATTCTGTCTCTTGTTCACAGTTGTATTTAATCACATAGAATCGTGTCAGATATTTGAGGGAATGAACAATGGATTGAATTTCATTTTCTTTATTTTTAGTAACAAACCCTGACTTAGTTGACTGAAACTTAGTAAGGCAATATATTTTATATTTGTTTCAATCACTTCTTTCTGTCTGTCTCAAATTATGTCATGTTTTTCTTGTCTTTCTGTTTCTTTATACTATGGTAAGGATGACTCTTGTTCAATGTTTATCCTCTATAGTTTAAAAAAGTTATTTTAACTATGGAATAGCTTAAAAATAATAATTACAAAATATATGTAAAGTGCCAAGAATAATGCTGCAATAATTCTCCATGTATCACTTTGTTTATGAAAAAGAATGTTCCTTTTGAAGTACCTGAGAGACCACTCCCTAGCTTCATCCCTTTTTTTTCACAGGGGGAATCATTTTCTTGACTTTTGTGTTAATCATTCTTTTGCTCTCTATGGTTTTACCACATATAGGTTTCTAAACAATACAAACCTACAGTCCTGTTGTATGCTTTCCTCTGCACCTTGCGTTTTTTCACCTAGCCTGTTCTCAGATTGATCCATGTAGATGCATTTAGGTATATTTTGGTCATTATTATGGTTTTAAACTATTATATGTATGAAGATTACAATTTATTCATTTTCATTCTATCAATAAACACTTGAGTTGTCTTCTTTTTCCTCAAAGAACATTATTGCTGTGAACATTTTTTGTTATATTTTTTCTGGTGCACGTTTATAATAGCTTCTCTAAGATGGGAGTATATACACATGTTTAGCTTTGTTGGATAATAGTGATTTTGTTGTTGTATTAATTTCTACTCTTACCATTGGTGTATAAGTCACGTGCTCCTTATTCTGTCCAACAGTTTTTATTGTCAGATTGGAAAAAAATCTTGGCCAGTGTGGGAGGTGTGAATGTTACTGCGATCTTATTGTAATTTAAAATTTACATTTCACTGATTACTAATGAGATTGAACATGTTTCATATGTTTATTAGCATCTTAGAGTTCTATGAAGTGCTCATTTGTGTCTTTTGCCTTTTTTTCTATTGGATAATTTGTCTTTTTTATTGAGTAGGATTCTTTTTAAATTCTGGAAAGTAATCCTTTGTCTTCTAGCCTCATGTATTATAGCTTAGGGTATATAGATGTCCTTGGGTATTATTGAAAGTGGGGTATGTTTCTTGTTTACTGTATTTGAGAGCAGTTGTTTTGAAAGGCTGTGATATAGAAAGTTCTTTACCATCTTGAAATTGGAAGTCAATAAATTAGTTCCTTTCAGTGAATTATAGCAACAGGTAACATATAGTATTGTGTACCTACTATATATGTGGCACTGTTCTAAGTGCTGTACATTCATTATCTTATTTAATCTGCACAATATCTGGTTTGTGTCACACACTTTCCTAAGAGTTTTGAATATTTGAACTCTTTTTATCACTACAGCAAATCCTATAAGGCTGGAACTATTAATATAGTGATTCTACCGATGAGGATGCAGAGGAAGAGGTTAAGCAACTTGTCTGAGAATTCACAGCTGATACATGGAGCCTAGAGTGTAGCCTGTGCAGTGGGACTTTAAACCATTATTGTTCTAGATAGTTCTACATGGGGCCTACATGTAATTAGAAGTGGTTAAATATTTGTAGAATAAATATTTTAAAGGATACTCTGGGTTTTAACTCTTTAATTAAAATGATATTTTTATAGATACACTTTTTGCTTAGCTGCTGGCTACTTGCTATCCTTTTCTATGAAACCCTAATATCTTTTTATTCTTCCATTATTTTCAGAGTCAATTTTGGGGCTGACTGTGTGGCATGGTGGTTAAGAGCTGGCTTGGGAAGCCAGCGGCCCCGGTTCGGTCCCACATATGAGGGCCAGTGACGCTGCCCTCAAAAAAACAAAACAAAACAAAAAAAAACCAAACATAGTGCAGAGTCAATTTCAATATCATAAATAAGGACACCTTAGTAAAGTGGAAATTACTTTTTAAAAGCTAACATGTTTTTTATCCCCATTTTAGTAGTTATAGAAAATGGAAGGCAATAATGAAGCAAATAATCGGAAAGCAAAATTGAATTTTTTATGTCTTTTCCCATGAGGAGTCTATGGGTGTTTGATTTTTTATTCTTGTAATATTCCTTTAAAATTACCTTTTATAGGTCCACAACAAAGAAAAAATAAGTTTTTCTATGGTTAATCTTCTTTCACTATAGGTGTCCTTGAGTTTAAAAAAATACATATTTAGGGCCGGCCGAGTGGCGCTGTGGTTAAGGCCAGAGGCCCTGGTTCAGTCCCACATACGAGGGCCAGTAACACTGCCTTTAAAAAAAAAAATACATATTTATGCTTAGCAATGTACTATTGTCCATATTTTATAGCTACTTTAAAATTTGTTTTTTTACTTTCCAGATGTATAGTGCAAATTAAGAATTACTATAAATACAAAATTAAATAAATACCTTCCTTTGTGTTTACCACCCCTTCAGATAGGCTGCTATATTTGTGCTAAGTAAGAAGGTAGTTAATAACATCGAAATCTATATGTAGATAACCATCTGTGTGTACATAAATGAAAGCCTATGTGTACATATATTAGTGTTTCCCTTTATTAAAAACGATGCAGCTTCTCTTTAAGGATATTATGGATACAGTCATCTTCTATAATTTAAAGTTGGCAATAACTATATCTGCTTTCTGGGAACTCTAATTAAAGCATTTTCCTTTCCACCATTTGGCCAGCCGAAATGTTACATGTATTTGACGGGTCTTAGTGGGATTTACTTCATGTCATTTGAGTTTCATTAGAACATGATTTCTTTAATTTTAGTATTAAGAGGTAATCTAGTTTTCACATGCTAAGAAGTACATTTCCTTATTGCTGTTAACAGAAATATTAAGACGTATTTCAAGTTTAAAATGAAGCTTCAATTGTAGGGATTTCTGGGTCTCTTTCTGGCATGAGATAGGTTTGTTTATGGATGGGTGGAGTCATATGACTGGCTGTGGCCAATGAAATTGATCAGAAGTTACAGGTAGGACTTCAGGGCATTTAATTGCCACTGTGACACCTTTCAAAGCTTTTATTTCCACTACTTCAGTAACTGGCAGTATTTTAGATGGTGGTTTCTCTGTGATCCTGGGTCTAGTAAAGAAGACATGGAACTTAGACCCTAAGCTATCCACATTGAGACCCAAAGGCCATTTAGAATAGAATGAATGAGAAATAAACTTGTTTTAAGCCACTGAAATTTAGGGTAATATGTTACTGTAATATAATTTAGATGATTCTGAGTGGTAAAGTCTTCTGTAGGGAAAGTCTTGTATGAGGCCCCTTAGAATTTTTTAAGATTATTTTTTGAGACTGTAAAGAATCCACTTTTTTTTTTTTTTTTTTGTAAGAGAAAAAGGATAGTGGCATTTAGCTTTCCACCGAGGGTTGGGTAGAAATGGGATTGGAGGGTTTTAAACTTTGGGAACATCTCTAAGAGACTCCCAGACCAAACTGGAAACTTCCAGTTTGCCTTGAGGATTCTTTTGTGTTTTTTGTGAACTCTAGAAATGACATTTTAACAATGAGCAAGGATAGCCATTCTAGGTCTGGGGGATAATGACAGCTGCCTGGTTCCAAATCTCCATAGACACCCCTCTTCCCAAATCCCTACCATGTATCAATAACAAGCTCAAATAAAACCACCTATGACCCATATCTTCATCTTGCTTGGAGATAGGGAATAGCTTAATCTTTGGATCACATCTAAGTAGGGTAGGAAAAACAGCACCATATTCCAATAGCTCTCTTGCTGCTGCAGTCCTGTGGGGCATAGAGGGGGAAAGCGGAGTCTTAAGAGACTCTTTAAAAAAGAAGAAAGAGACAGAGAAGTCTTAGACAAAACACAGGCAGAAGTCATCCTCAGAAAGAGAAAGTGTCAACAGTATGCCAAAATACTGATCCCCATCCTGAGACTTGATAGCTCACGGCTTTGGCTATGGATAAGGGCTTGAAAGTGAGCCGGATCAGAAGTGGCAGAGTTAAAGAAGCATTGTTTTAGAGGAGAATAAAGATGAAAGGGGTGGGCGTCCTGGGAATGTGGCTAGTGAAGAGAAAGAAAGCCAAGGAGAAAATTACATATCTTGCAGAAACAAGAAAAATTACCTACCAGTCCCTCGCCATCATCCATTAAACAAAGTGAACCTCACTAAACTGATAGGACACTCTTACACTAGGAACCTTGTGTGCCAAATGTATAGAAATAGAAAGAAATTCTTTAATACAAAACTACTGTAAAAAGAAAACAGAAAGTGTAAATCAGAACATTCCAGCTGATGCAGTCTCCCCTAAATCCAACTTTATGCAGAAGAAAAACAGGTACACAATACTCCCAATGGAAAAGATATCTTCAGAGAAACACTAGGTGATGTTGAAAAAACACCTTGAATCAGTTATTCAAAAACTAAGAAAGAAATGGACAAAAAACCCAGGAGTAAATGTAGTAAGAATTGATTGAATTCAGGGAAAAAAGTGAAGAAAAAGACAGAATCGTATTGGAAATGAAGACTGAGTAACAAAGGCCCTGAGGAAGAATAAATTCAAATGAAAATTTAATAAGAGGCACTGAAGAAAAACAAGGACACAAATTTTTAAAAATTAGATCAAGAGAAAAAAGGTCAAGAGAAAATTGTTGAAATGGAGGACAAAGAAGATGTAACATGTATAACTGGCATCCTTAAAGAAGAAAAATAAACTATCCAAGAAGTGTAATTGCAAAAATAGACTTAATTCTACGCATTGAAATGGCCACTGGGTACTGGAAAAAATAGAAAATGTAATAATTGGCTCCCATAATGATCATCTATGAGACATACCCTGGTAATACTATTAGACTTTAATGATAAAATTCTCAGAGTTTCAGGCCAAAAGTTCAAATAAATTACACAATGGTAGGATAATTAGCATCAGACTTCTTGAAAGCAACATACAAACCAAGGCAACACGGGAGAATTTTTTGTTTTGTTTTTTAAAGAAACTAAAGGAAAGAAATTGCAAACCAAGGATTATACTCAGCCAGCTGCCATCAAGATTACGGCTAGAGGAAAGTTTTGAGTATGCAGGAACTCAGAGAACACCCTACACTAGTGGTCTTCTTGAGGAATCTGCTTGACAATGAGTTTCAGCCAAACAGATTGGGAGAAGGATCGATGATGAGCACTTAATATTTATTTATAGAGCTGAGACTGAAACAAGAATGGGGCCACAGAAAGAATAGTATGTAAACCTTAAATTATATTGTATATATAACCGTTTGTAATTTATATTGCTTAAGTACTCTTAGAGCATAAGTATATCTACTTGTTTGCTCCCAATGTTAGATTCAATTTCAGTTTTACTTGAGGTCACAGCAAAAATCTAGTTCTTTGAGATGTAGCATACAGAGAAGCAGAACTAAGAAACCACACAAACCATGTAAACATTTGCAAATTCAAATTTCCAAGCTAAAAAGGTGGTGGGAAGAGGTGTAGGCCTAACTCCTCAAATTGCTCAGCCTCTTTTTCTGCTTCAGTTGCCACCATCTAGCCTCTGGTTGCTGACATTCTGATGTTTGTTCAGGGCACACAAGGAGGTGAGCACATAGGTTGTTTGAGAAGTGGCTTAGCGATGACATGGCGGACCATCTAGAGGCATGGACATTATTGAGTACTTCACATTTCATTGGTTCAATATTATAATATTATAACATTATAATATTTGGGATTCATCATTCAGAGTCCGAGCATTACTCTTGTACTCATATTCTTATTTTTATGGGTGAGTTGGCCATATGCTTATTGGTTCATTTGGGATGACTTAAATCAGTAAATAAATTTAAGGTCAAATAATTTCCTGCATTAGGAAATTGTAAGTGAATAGTTATGTATCAACTGAATGAGGCATCCCTTACAATATTTTGGAACTCGCATACCACATATATGTACAACACAAATCTATGTACAGTGTAAATCCATATACAGCACAAGAATAGGGACATCAGATTTAAGTACATATAAAATGACATAAATATACATTTCCTAGCTCTGTTCATGAAAGAGCCTAAAAGTAGTAATGGGCATACCTGGCTTGGTTCCTAATACCATTTCCAATTAAAAGGAGTTAAGGCTACTTGTATGAGAAAGCAAGGAAGTGCTAAACAAACAAATACAGAAGAAAAAAAAAAGATAAAGAAGAAAGAAAGAAAATGAAGTGGTCATGTTAGAGGGACACAGAATCCACCTTGAATATGCTTCCATTGACCAAATCCTGGTCAATTGTGCATCAAAATACTTAAGGACAGAAATGCATTTTAAGCCATTGAAAATAGTAATCCATAAATAGTTTGGCAATGGATGGATGGATGGTTGGATGGATGGATAGATAGATATGAAGGAGGGAGGACTTTTCTCACAGTACAGTGCTGGAAGAGTTGGAAAATTATTTTGTAATCATTATTTGGTTCAGGCAAGAATCATCAATGGAGGCTAGATTTAGGTGTGGGAGTTTGATGAGCAACGGAATATTTTAATGGCCCTATAGTATCTCTCCACAGATTGCTTATTGCAGGGGGAAAACGAGTATCTAAATAATGAAGAAATTGGACAGCGCCTTGACTTGGTGGTCAGAAGTCACCAGTGAAGGACAGACTGACATCGTATGGTTCTGGTTGTGAAGCACACATAACTTAAGTTATATTCCAGTGGGGCAGGCATAACCTGAATCAGGAGGAAACTTCAGTCAAACAGCAAATTCTATTTAAACAAACAAACAAACCATGATCTCTATTCTTCAAAACAGTCAGTTAGAAAAGACAAAAGGTTGAAGAAATCTTCCAGATTAAATGAGACTACAGAGGCCTGACAAAATAAATGTAATATTTGATTATATGCTGGATTTTGTACTCAAGAAAAAAGTGCTATTAAAGGCTGGATTAGTCAGGGCTCTCCAGTAAAACAGAACAGGATGTGTATAGATTATTTGTAAGGAATCGGCTCACGTGGTTGTGGAGGCTCTCAAGTCCAAAATCTGGAGGGAGGGCTTGCAGACTCGAGACCCACAGAAGAGCCAATGTTCTAATTCTAGTCTGGAGGCAGTTGGCTGGAAAATTCTTTCTTCCTTGGGGGAGAGTCATCTTTTTGTTCTATTCAGGCTTTCAACTGGTTGAATGAGGCCAAACCACATAAAGGAGAACAATCTCCTTTACTCCTAGTCCATAGATTCAAATGTTAATCAAAAATACCATCACGGAGGATCAGCTGAGTGGCTCAGTTGGTTAAGAGCTCACTCAAGAGTGCAGCTGAGCTCTGCAGCAGTTCCATGCCCAGCCCGAGATGAGCTGCCACTGAGCTGCCAACAGGTGGCAGGATGGCTCAGCTAAAAAAAAAAAAAAAATACCATCACAGAAACACCCAAAATAATGTTTCACTTTTTGACTAATTAGCTGGGCACTCGTATAAATCCCCTTAAATCATACTTAATCTCCAAATGAAATCAACAACGAGGTCATACTTCCAGCTAACATGATAGAAATAGCCTGTGTACAATGGAAAACACACTAACCCTTCCCGCAGGGGAGGAGTCAAAGTCCTGAGCGTGGGTTACGCTCCTCCTTGCTGCCCTCTAACGGAAATACTATCCTCTAAAGTCAAAACATCACACGTTACATGATAAGGGGAGAAGAGAAGGAAGAGAACAAAGCTAAGTGTTATATATGTATTCGTATGGATACACAAGGACACGCCCAAACATTGATAACAAAATAAGGAAGAAATTCTCATGACAACTCCAGGCTTTATTTCTGAAGGGGTCACATGATTCGTACACCACTGCTTTCAGGAATATCCCCGAAAGGAGCTGTAGTGTTGTAACTGTCCCCTTTGGGGTGGTGCCCTCCAGCTGTGCAGAACCATTGTAAACCCGGCTTGAGTCTTGTCTTTTCTATCTTGACCTTGGGGAATGTCCCCTGAGGCCGTAGGCGCAGGCTGGGAGTGTGAAGGTAGTGCAGCCAGAGAGGGGGCCATGGCACTTGGGCCCCCAGGGCCTGCTCGGCCCCAATCTCCTGTAACTACTTTTATGTGTTGATTGAGTATTGCTGTAAACACCTAACTTTTTGGAGGGCAATCAGTTTTACTCAGAGCCCATGGCTTAAATATTAATCTTTTCCAAAAACACCCTCATAGAATAATATTGAATATTATTCAATATTAGAATAAAAACACCTAGAATAATATTGGCCAAATTCTAGATACCCTGTGACCTAGCCAAATTGACCCATAAAATTAACCATAACAAAGAACATCAAACAATTGACAAATGAGAATAGGGACAATAGATTACAGTGTTTTTATCGATGTTAATTCTTTTGAATTTGATAACTATACTGAGGTTACTTCAGAGAATTTTTAGGAAATACACACTGAAATATTAAGGAGTAAAGATGCATGATGTGTGCAAACTACTCTGAAGTAGATCAGAAAAAATAATGTGTGCGAGTGTGTGCGTGTGTGTGTGTGTATGAACAAGAGAAAACAAATGTGACAGAATGTTAAAAATTGGTGATTATGAATATGAGCGTTGTCCGTTATTTTTGCAGCTCTGGCTTTTGAAAGCACTTTAAGGTAAAATAGAAGTGTAAATGACTAGGGAACACTGTAATTGTGTTTAGAGGCACAAAAGATCTATAACTTTTTATACGACACGATAATTGTGCTGCTACCTTTGTCATAAAATTGAAAGCATTAATTGCTTAGCTTGGTTTCAGGGGAGTATGTCACACTTCATGTTCGAATGACAGGAGGGGACACCTTGACTTTTTTCTTTGAAATTACAGACGTGGTGTTGGAGCATGGCTGTGGGGGAGGAGACAGAGTCAAAACGGACAGGTGAGGAAGGATGGGGCCGGACTAAATCATAAGAATGAATTTAGTTTCTTCCGTCCCCAGTGGTCATAGCATTTGGTAGCTCACTAGGAGTTAAAATGAACATTTTTAAAAAGTAGGATTATTCTTGAAAAACGAGTTGGCCCTATAAAAGTTTATAGCTGTGAGCACAAATTATTGCAAACTGATATTTGATTCAAGGCTGCTACGTTTAAATGCTAATGAAACCAAACTGGCACTATTCGCAGCATGGAATCTGGAAAATAGAAGAAGGGAAGGGTGTTGATATAAAGTACTTTAGCACAATAGAATTAAGTGCAGAGGTGACAGTAGAATTGCAGTGGAAAAAGGTTATGACTTAGGAGGAACAAAAGGCTGCTGCATTTTCTCACATCAAATTGAAATCTGATCCTTGGGACTGTTACTTTGTGCTATTGAAAACTCTTTTATATCTTGCATGGAAGGTATCATTTAAAATATATCAACAAATGTCAAAATAATTTTGGAAGCTGGAATGTTTGCCTTGCTGTCATGGTTTCAGTTTTTGTCATTTAGAAGTTACCTAATTTTTTGCTTGCCAAAATACTGAAGTATGACTCCTGTTGTAAATGAAGGTGTACCTTAACTTAAGAATACGGAAAGCTGTGCTGAGTGTAAATAGTACTGCTCGGTTCTTTGTCTGTCTAGACTTAGGTTCGAAGCACGATTGTCTTTAAACTGGCAGATAGCTAATGATTTATAAACTAACACTAAGGGAACTTGCTTTGAAAAATAATTCTGCTAAATTATCTGTTTCTTCACGTTTTTGTTTATATTAACTTCAGCCCAATGACATGGTCTGGAAATGAAGTATTCTAGGTGGCTGTTCTTTTTTGTTTCAAGATTTTTTTATTGGAGATTTGGGGGAGGGGAACAGCATTGGGGAACTGGGGAAGAGGAACAGACAAGTTGCTGTCCTTTTGTTCTTCAGTCTAGTTGCGGAGGACGTTGCTTCACTGGCCCATGTTGGTATTATCATTGCACTCTTCCCGGATCAGGCAGATCCGTCTCCGGCCTCTGGATGGTTGCTCACCACGGCTATTGGCAGCTCACGCTCGCTGCCAGCCACTCACTGTAGCCTATGGCAGCCCACTGCAGCAGGGGCTGCAGCCTACACCATTGCCGGGGCTCGCACAGCCCAGCTCCACCTAGAGCTGTTGTTAGCTGTAGAGGGCAGTGTCACTGGCCCTCGTATGTGGGATCTGAACCGGGGCTGCTAGCATCCCAAACCAGCTCTTAACCAATGCACCACACGGCCGGCCCATAGGTGACTGTTCTTTTAAAGCTATGTTTTATAATAATTGTGAATTTTCAAACAATCTGACTACTGTGAAACCCTTTACTGTCCTTTGGCCATCTTCATTTGGAAATCCCATAGACATTTCATGTACTTATTTTTTAATTCACGAAGTTTAATTTCACCAAATCTATACACACACACACACACACACACACACACACACACAGAGCTGCATATTAAACAGTGATATACTGCTAGATCACATGCTAGTACAGCAAGGCCAGAACTTATAACATTTCAGAATAATGCATTAATAAGCAAATAATTATTTTTATAAAAACAATTTGCTTAGATGATATAGTGTGAGATGTCTCAAAAATGTGTGCATTTTCAAAAATAAGTCTTAGAAGCTTTTATGCTATTAAGAAGTATGTCACTTTTTTTACTGTATAGCCCTAATGTTGAGGTATAGTTTACATACAGTAAAATTCACTCTTCTTGGCATACAATTCCAAGTTTTGACAAGTGAATGCAGTTCATTTGAAACATTTTTTTTAATTAAACTTTATTGGGGTGACAGTTGTTGGTAAAGTAACATAGGTTTCAGGTGTACAATTCTGTAATACATCATCTGTATATCACATTGTATGTTCACCACCCAGAGTCAGTGAAACATTTTGAAAATGGATCTTACCTTTTAGTCCGAGTATCTCATGGTCATTTAAGGATTCTCATTTTGCACTTGAAAGATTGCGTGATAGCTGTTCAGAATTTAATGATCTTAGCAATTTCCAATATTTTTGCTTTGTGTGCAGTAGTATTAGTGAATGCCATAGTAAGGACTTTGCTTTTTCCTCCTTCCCGGATTTCAGTGCCTGAGTGTCGCCTTTATTGTTTCTGGCCTCGACTGGCACATCCACCTGTGGTTGGCTTCGCTGTCTGCCATGTGACTTTTGCCTCACTCACCTCCCGCGCTGCTGCTGGTGGTCTGAGGTACAGAGCTGATTGTCTTCATCTAACTCTGCCTGAAATCTTTCATTGGCTCCCCATTGCCTTTAGAACAAAATAGGTACTTTTCCAAATCCAGCAGCCTCTGATGAACCGGCTCCTGCCTGTGTCTTGCGCCTTCCTGCCCGTCCTTGGCAGGTCCTGCCTGCACTGTGGCGGGGGCCCAGGTATGCCCCGTTCTATCTTCCTGGTGCTTCCGTGTGTGTCTTCTGCTGGGCAGGCTTTTTGCTGCCCCGCTCTCCATCAGTGCCAGCTCCCCCAAACCTTCAGGTGCAGTGAGATGCCCTCATGCCTTGCACCTGGGCAGCTTCATTTGCCTGATGCCTCCTCTGGACCCTGCTCTCTGGCATCATGGAGGGTGCTGGCTGCAGTCTTGCCAGTGCTCTGCACTATATCAGGTGGACGTCAGCATTCAGAAAGCCTGTTCAGTAAGCAGACTGGGCAGTTACTTGAAGAGTATGGATTACATAAAACCTAGAAACAGGGAAGGAGAAGAACCTATGTTATCAGAGCAGCAGGCGCCACAATTCCCGGCCTGGAGGGCACCTTCCTGGGGCATAGCCTTGATATCAGACCCACTTCGGGATGTGAGTACAGATGGTAGGGTGGCTGAGAGCAGCGGAGGAGGAAGCCATGTGACAAGAAACAAGGGGACAGATTTGTTCCTAATAGGGATGGAGAGAGAAAAGAAGGAGAAAAATCAGAAAAACGATGCGAGGCCAGGAAACAGGTGAGATAAAGACCTCCTCCCTCAAGGTTGGAAGATGGAGAGAACTTACAAATAATTCTAGTTCCAGTTCCCTTCTCCTAGGAATTGACAGGAACCTGGGGAGGGACAGGCTTTGGACTTGCACAGGCTACGGCCCTGAGTCCGTTCAGCCTAGGTTATAAGGTGCTGGCAAGCTCCAGCTGATAACTAGGATTCATGCCCAAGAAAAGATTGGAAATGGACACACGAAACACGGGTAGCTGGCGTCAGGATGGCGGGGGGGGGTTACAATCGCGCCTCCCCCCCCCCCAGATCTTGTCTGTTATAGGTCATAATGAAAGAAAAGTTTTAAAAAGCGAAAAATGTCTACAATATTGTGCTGGGATCTTTTTCACACCAGGACTTGGAGATTAGAGGCTAATGTTTATTTTTTAAACGTTGAAAGTGCTAGAAAGGGGAAGGTGAAACTAATTATTGAGGAATAGGGAATTTGAGCCAAGACTGGAACTCCTTTCTTTATAAAAAACAGGAACTTTGTGATTAAATCGTTAGGCTTTGTTTCTGTCTTTAAAAAAATTTTTTTCTACATAGATGAGCGAGTGTCTCAAAGAGAAAAAAACATCCGTTACGTGCCTGATGGTTGGACGAGGCTTCTTGGAGACAGTGTTTTAGAAGTTGATGGTGTTCTGTAGGTCACAGATTTTATACTCAATTATGACTGAATTATTTCAGTTTCAGCTGCAGCAGCTGTAAGTTTCTCTACTTCCTAGTGTATTCACACTAGTGTAAATGTCACACTGTTGCCTTTTATAATTGTTCTCCTTTTCCTCTGAAATGAAAAGTCAGAAAACCATTGACAAGGTAATGATATACTCCTGGAGCGTCTGTATATGTTGCTGTTGGTTATGTGTTCCTTGATAGTCGCAAATAGGATTCAGTGCTGGGTCATTACGCTGTTTGTGGTTTGTTTTTTTTCATACTCTGATTTCATGCATGTAGCTACATGTAGTTACAATCATGAAAGACTGATGGATAAACCCCAAATGACACTTGACCAACTTACTGTGGGAATACAGATAAACAAATACATGAAACATTTGTTTGTTTGATTAGTGCATTTTCCCCTTTGAGTAAGGGTATCAAGTTAAAATTGGTGAGCATGGAACTAGAAAAAGGGAAGGTGGCTGTGTATTTCAATAGCTAAAGACAGAGGCTCGGGAGCACGATACAGCCATCTTCAGGATAAGGGTACAGCTGTCTCCAGGATAGGGGTGCACCTGATTAGGGAAGCTGCTGATTAGGTTGTCCCTGGAAAGTGCTAGAAACACCTTACTCAATTTGGCATTTTATTTTTTTGTTTTCATTTTTTCCAGTCTGGCTTTTGTTGTCCATTCTTTAAATATTTTACTTCTTTTGATTAAGATAGTTTAAATCCTTCTATGCTGCTTACAGTGATGTCTGTCTTGTAAGGAGACTTTCATAGATCTCACTTCATGCTCTGTTGTATATTTCAGCCACGCTGATTTCTGAGACATCTTACTCTTGTTTCATTGCTGTGCCTCTCTGGTACTCCCTTCGGAAACCATTTGTGTCCATTAGAAAGGCTGTAATCTTTTTTTCCATCCTCAACACCCTAACGTGTATTTATCCTTCTCTCCGTCCTTGAATCCTTCTCTCTAACCCTTTCTGTCCTGGTTCCTCTGATCACTTCTGAAGGATCTGCTCTCAGGAACCACCCCTCCCATCTCTCCTTTTTCCAGCCTTGCCCATATTCCCTGTCTTCACCAGCCTTCTCTCTCTTCCTTGTAAGTTGGGAAATGCTTTCAGATGATTCTTTGCCATTGTCCCTCAATTCCTTCCTTTTACACCCCCATTCTTGGAACAGAATTTTCTATATCTGTTGCTTTTAAGGATTTTGTTTTGTTTTTCTGTCCTCATCCTTACACCCTAGTCTCCCCGCCTAGACTTGAGGATACAACTGCAACTCAGAACAGCCGAGTGGAAGAGATTCACAGGGCAAAGTGTTTAACGAGGGTGGGGGTGGGGGTGGGCTGGGGTGGAGACTGTGGAACTTCCCTGCCCTCTCAGGGAGCGGCAGCATCCCGAAGCTCTCAGAACCATTGTTTAGGCATTTTAAGGAGGGCTCATTATGTCGGCATGATTGATCAAATCTTTGACCATTATTGACATTATCGATTAACTTAATCCCTAGCCCCTCTCCCCTCCCTGAAGTTTTAGGGTTTTCTAGCAACCAGCCCTCCCATCCTGAAGCTATGGGGGCTCCCAGCCACCAGTCATCTCATTAGCATACGAAAGACACTCTTGCCCCTCTGGAGATTCCTAAGATTTTAGGAGCTGTGTGCCAGGAACCTGGGACCAAGACCAAATATCAGCTGTGCCAAAAAAATGGATACAAGGGGACACAGGTCAGCGTTGCTTAAGCAGTAGTTCCCCGTAATCAGAAGTGTCTGGATGCTGATGGGAACCACTTTGAGCACCTTTTGTAACTGCAGAAGTCAAATACAACTTGTATTCATCTTTGGTTATCAGTATGTATTGAGTATTGCAATTTTAATATAGTTTTTCTTTCTTAAAATGTGTAAACATTTTTTTGGCACTCTGTATATAGGTCCCATTGTATCACAGTTAGTCTGTGTTGATAATCAGTTTTTTTATTGATACCCTGTCTTTCCTTGGATTCTATGTGTTGTTTGTTGTCTAATCATTTCTCTGGCCCCTTTTCTGTTTGCATCCCAACTCCTGGTCATTATCAAGATCCCTCCTTCTTTTTCAATGGCCTCCTGAGGGCTTTCTTCTTGAAGCTTTAGCCATTTTTCCTGTCCTCATAACCTTGTGTATAGTAGGGGAAGAAAAATACATTTTCCTCTGCCTTTCTAAGTTCTTAGTTGGGACCCCTGTAACAAAAGACATTAACAAGAGAAATGTACACAAAGGTATTTATTATAAATTTTATGTGGCACTGGAGCCTTCCTAAGGAAATGAAGACCTGCAGAATGTTAAACGTTGGGTTTGAAAAGGCATATGATAGGACAAAGGGTGTGCGGTGTAAGTCTAGTAACCTGGTGGACACTTAGCGCGGCCTGTTTGTTCAGACCCCTCTCTGTGTTCCTTGTCTTCAGAGATAAGGATGCTTCTTTCCTCTGGGTAGAGGATGGGCACCTCTCACAGGAAGGCTTTCTGACCCGCTTCAGGGGAAGGTCAGAAAGTTCTTCCGCACATGCTGTTTCTCACATTCATTCAGCTTCAATCATTCAGTATGCCAAGGTGCTGTATTTTGGGGGTCGCGTGTTGAACCCCATCAGCCTGCTGTCTCTGCAGAACTTTTAGTTCCTTGTCTGGAACTGCCTACATGGCAGCCACTTTAGGATGCCCTGCCATCACTTCAGAATAGTGTTGAAACCTCACAACTTCCCCTCTTCCAACTTTCCCTTTCAACTTCCCCTTTCAACAAAATTCTGTCATTAACACTACCATTCACCACTTTCCTTTCTGTACTTAAATATGGGGCCAGTGGGGGACAATGGAACAGAAGTTCAATTAATTTGTCCTTGAAAGCGGGGACCCTGTCCTGTGTGCTTTTTTAGTCTAAGCACCCAATCAGGTGTTAAGTGAATGTTTCTTAAACTAAGTGTTGCAGTGAACCTTGGGTCCACTTTTCTTCTTCCTTGTAGTTTCTGCTCAGACCACAGCCTCTTGGCACACATCTGGTGTATTGCAGTAACTTCACCATCATTTAGCATTAATCTTTCCTTGCCGCTGTCCACATGGCACACTGCTGTCAGAGCATTTTGCTAAAACCTTGCTTTCATCCTGCTAAGCCATTGTTGCTTATGGAATGAATTAAAACTAATTAGCGTGGCATTACAGGTTGTGAATCAGCTAGTTTCATGCACTTATTTGATGTTATATTTTTACTAGGTCTCCCACAGAAACCAATTAGAGCTAATTAGAACAGTCCTCTTATTGTTCTCTACTAGGAAAAGACTTATTCCTGCTTACACTTTTCTCTAGCTATTCTTCTAGCCCAGAATTCCCCAGCCATTGTCTCATCTTTGCCAGTTCAAATCCTGTACCTCTTAGCTAAAGACCTAACGCTAGTCCTGGCGTTAGGCCCTCGGTGAAGGAGGGCCTGTGTTCTCAGTGAGTGTTTCTCACTAGCGTCACGTGGTAATGATAGTCCGCTTCATGTCCACACACTCCATAATCCTTACTATTAAATTACATTCTCATAGCTTATTGCAAGGTTTTTTTTTTAGATTTTTTTTTTTTTAAAAATTGGGGAATTGGGGGAGGGGAACAGCTTTGGGAAATCGGGGAAGGGGAATAGACAAGATGCTGTCTTTTTGTTCTTCAGTCTAGTTGTGGAGGACGTTGCTTCACTGGCCCATGTTGATATCGTCACCGCGCTCTTCCCGGATGAGGCAGATCGGTCGCCAGCCTCTGGATGTTTGCTCACTGCGGCTCTTGGCAGCTCACACTCGCTGCCGGCCGCTCACTGCAGCCTATGGCAGCCCTCTGCAGCAGGGGCTGCAGCTACGCCGTCCCAGGGACTCACAGCAGCCCAGCTCCAGGTGGAGCTGTTGTTAGCTGTAGAGGGCAGTGTCACTGGCTCTCATATGTGGGATCCAAACTGGGGCTGCTGGCATCCCAAGCCAGCTCTTAACCAACGCGCTACTCGACCGGCCCAAAATTAGTCAAAGTATTTATTTATTTATTTATTTATTTATTTATTTATTTATTTATTTATTTTTAGCTGAGCCATCCTACCACCTGTTGTCAGTTTAGTGGCAGCTCAGCTCGGGCTGGGAATCGAATAGGCGACCCTGTTGCTCAGAGCTCGAGATCTTGAGCGAGCTCTTAACCAACTGAGCCACTCGGCTGGCTCTGCAAGTTTAATGAGTGATTAATTCATTGAATAGAATCTGGTATATGAATGCCTTAGTCATATACTAAAAAACTTACTTGAAGTGGCTTTTTATTTCTACTTCAGCTGTAAAAGTACTTTTAAATTAAACCTTTTCTTAGCTTTAACACAAACAAACCCTGGGATCTAACCAAATGATTTCAGCACATGCTCTGTGCAATACATTTGTTCAGTGTACTGGAAACTATGGAAACAGAATGAAAAGTGTTTCTACTGATTGTTTTCCTCTATAAGAATGGGAAGTTCCAAGTTAAATATTTCACAACTTTAAAAATATAATCATAAGTAATATGCATTACAACTTACATTTCGTAATAGAATTGCCTAGAAAGCTGGGTTAGAAGCCATTTATCAATGATAGATTATGGCTAAAATCCTGGAAGAATATGCCAAGGATTAACAACTATTTTTGAGTGGTTTGGGAGATTTTCAAGGTCTACTTTAGGCCCATTTATATTGTCTATTTTTTAAAAAACTGTGAACCTAGATAATAATAATAATGGTACAACAAACAAAGGTATTTAAATTTGAGAGAAAAGGTAATTATCCTTTTAGTTTAAATTTATTATTTTAAAAATTACATCAGTCATATTTTCCCACATTGCTGATAACCATATTATTATACAAGGAGCTAAAGGAGTCTGGTTGCACTGTTAGGAACCAAGTATTTTATATTCATTGTATAATGCAAAATTTTTTCTTTAACTACTGTTAATAATTCAGACTACTGTTTTCTAAAGGGATTATTTAAATAATGAAATTCATTTGCGTTTTGGCAAACTTTTTTTTTTTTTTAATCCATAGACTTCTTGTGAAGGGCTTGAATGAAGTCTTAAAAGTGATTTTCTAGCCAGGAACTATGCATTACAGGATAATAACAGTAATCAACAAGTGAAGGGTTCTCAATAGGATAGTTCCTAATATTTTAATAAGAAAAAAATTGGTTAAAATTGCTCTGTGAAAGCATTAAGTGTTCATACCTACCTTTTCTAAATGAATAAACTTAGTAATCCATTAATATAAAAGAACTATAAATACTTTTGATGAGAGGAGATTGTCTTAGCTGATTAACAATAGAGATAGGCTTAAAGTAGACCTTGAAAAGTTTAAAAATATTTGTTTTAGACCAAATTTACTAATATTTAACAATTAGTATGATGTGGGCATCAAAATAGATGTCAGATACAAATAACTGATATGGTCATGTACCAACTAAATAGCTCTAGTCTGCGTTTTAAAATTTTGTTGATAATCTTTGTTCTTTTATATATTTGTGAAGAGTTTTCATAGGCATTATTTCTGTGGGAAGGAGTTAATCTTTCAAATGAGATAGGGGCTGAGGGTGAGGTTTTGGTGCCATTAAGCTATATAGTCAGAAATCCAGAAATGCCCAAATTCTGCCCAGGCAATCTTCTCTTGTCCTCAGGAGTCATGAGGGAACTGTGTGAAGGACCAGTAGCCAGTGGGACTCAGAGTACCCATTAAAGAAGCTGGGCCAGCTTCCAACACACCAGTGTAGAACTCTTCTTAAAAGCAGCATTGTGGAAGAGAGTCAGAGGAAGAGTAATAGATATATATGATATGGGGGGGGAGTGGGGTGGTGTATTGGGGGTGGAGGGTTGTCACTTTGAGGGGTAAAATGTATAACTATTGGTGTTGTACACCTGAAACTAATTTAAAAAAAAAATCATGTCAAAAAAAAAAAGAAGTAAATTAATATTCCACAGATTGTCAAGCCCTTGGTTTTAAATTTGTTCTTTTCAGTACTGCATAAGTCATTGCATGATGATTTTAATTAAAAAATTAAAAATCAGAAAACCAAAAAAAAAAAAAAAAAAAAAAGCAGCATTGGTTCTGCAGTTTAGGCTTCAGCCCTAAGTGAGGACTCCTGCTTCTCCCCACGCCACCCCAAAGCCACCTAATTATAGTCTCAGGACCAGCATGCTGAGGTGCGTGTTAGGTGGTTAGAGGAGAGAACAAACTGGTGAGTGAACACCAGGTCCCAAAAGAACCTCCGAATCCGCTTAGTTAACTGCTGGATCTAATGAAGGGAGAAGTGCACAAAAATGGCCGTTTGGTCCCAGGGGGTCAGGCCTGGCCAGAAGTTTGAGGCAAAAAACAAACAAAAAACCGAACTAACAAAAACAGACCTTGTGTGGAGACTGTTCTTTTAACACACTGATTCCACCTACTACTAACTGTGCCCAGTTAGAATTTTGGACTCTTAAATAATTAGATTAGTAACCTCTCTTACCTTTGGGCAAAAGTAGACCAGGGGTTGGGCAGAGACATGCCTGGCACAGGAAAAGGAGCTCCTCCACCCACAATAAAATACCAGTTACTCTTATGTGTGATGAAAGCCAGTGGACAGTTCTGTCAATAGTGCCGGCCTATTTCTGGGACAGTCTGGTCCCCGGCGTGCAGGCAGCTCCACACCATGTGATCAACATGCCATTTTGGACATTACTGAGGCATGTCGTGACTCAGAAGGGCAGAAGATTCCTGTAATTTGCCATGTTTATTTCACCTCTAATGTGAAGTAAAATATGTAAATATTTTCAGTCTTGTTCTAGTAAATGTTGTTATTGTTGCTGGGAAGTTTGAGCTCTTGATCTTAGGTTAACAGTTTAATTAAGAGAAATGTAGTTTATTTTTAAGCTTTTATGCTTAAAGGCTTCTAATTACAATGCCAAATAATAGCATGGAAATGAGAGCCAGTTGGACACCTAGACTCACATGTTTGTCATTAGGATTCTATATAGTATCATACATTTCCTTTTATGTGTCTTGTCACCTGAAAAAAAAACCTTTATAATTTGCAAATATTCATCCATGCTTGAAATATGAGAGAGCTACCTATTGACTTGCTTCCATATACAGAGGCTGCAAAAATGTATATACATTTTAAGAAAGGAAAAACTGTATTAAAATTGTAATCTTCAATATATACTAATAACGAAAGATGAATACAAGTCATGTGTATACAGTTTTTTGGCCCTCCCCAGTACACGAACCCTTACTTTGCGTAACAGATGTAATGTAAAAGAATCATATGGATATTAAGTTTCAGATCCCGAAACGGGCCTATGTCGTATCACCTTTTAAATTTTATTTTACTGTTTGAAGTTAACTTGCTAGGATAGTAATTGAAGTTAAAGTAGAAACTGCTATTGTTGATTGTAGAAAGATTATTGCTTCTTATAATGTCGAAATAAGGACCCCCTACTAGAGAATTCCTTTATAAACAAACAAACAAACAAAAAAAAACCTCTAAAGCCTGGACTTAATTTAAGAGACTTGAGAGTAAACTAAAGCAGATAGACTCTTATGGGGAGTACATTAGACAAAAGGAGCTCTAGGAAGTAACTTTGCCCTTTTGCTGATTTTGGCTTCAGGCTAATAAGTACAGTCCACATTCAGGGGCCTCTGGTGGAAAAACAGTCTCTCTGGCCAGGAAAACTAGAAACCAGCAAACCCTGACCACTGAAGATAGTGGAGGAACCCCAGAGGGAGAAGAGTTAGAAGAGGGAGAGGCCTCAAATTTTGTGTGCATGCATCTCTGACTGACGTCTGAACTATGCGTGAGTACAAGACTCAGAACAGCTCTGCTAAAGGCAAAAAAATCTGAACTGGACTGAAGCTACCTCCTAAGAAACAAAGCGTACAGTTCTAGCCAAGCCAAGCCAAGATATTTGCCTGCTAAAATAAAAGAAACAGCTCTCATTGGAGGAAATAATAACAATATAGAGTCTTCACAAATTAACATTTTTAGTGTTAAGGATACAGTCCAAAATTACCTTGTATATGAAGAATCAAGAAAATGGAATAGAGCCCAAGAAGAAAGAAAATCAACTGAGTCCTACTCTGAGATGAATGAGATATTGGCAATAGCAGACAAGAATTTTAAAGCAGTATTTTCAATGAGAGAAAACAACATATTCTCAGTGGATGAATAAAAGAAAAAAATCTTATCAGATAAATAGAAACAATGAAAAAGAATCAAATGAAAGTTCTAGAAATGAAAAATACAATACTTGAAATAAAAAAGATTTGCTGGATGGGTTTAACAGTTGAATAGAGATCTCAGAAGGAAAAGTAAGTGAACTTGAAGATAGAGCAATAGAAATTAACTAATGTGAAGAGTAGAGAGAAAACACATGGAGACAAAATGAATGTAGACCTCTTAGGTAGTATCAAACAATCCAACATACATTTAATTGGAATCTCAGAAGAAGAGGAGTGAGAGAATGGGCTAGAAAACAAATTTTGAAAAATAAGGCAAACATTCCCCAAATTTGATTAAAACCAAAAATTTACAGATAAAAGATACTCAGTGAATACTAGGCTGAATGAATGCAAATCATGACAAAACTGTTGAAAGCCAAAGATAAAGAGCAAGTGTTGAAAGTAGTAAGAGAAAAATGACACATTTCGGAGGAGCAATGATCCAATTAATGACTGATTTCACCTCAGAATCTATGAAGGCCAAAAGAGAGTGGAAGAACATGTTTAAAGTAATGAAAGAAAAGAAAAAGCCTGTCAATTCAGAATTCTATATCAAAGGGAAATATCCTTCAAGAATGAAGGTGATTCCAGAATTAGATAGTGGTGATGATAGCACACAACCTTATGAATATACTAAAAACCACTGAATAATACACTTTAAAAGGGTGAATTTTATGATATGGGAATTATATCTCAAAAAAAAATTTTAAATGAAGGTTTAAAAAAATAACTTTTTCAGATAAAGAAAACTCAGAGAATTCTGCGCTACAGGAAATGTCAAAGGAAGTTCTTCAAGGCTGAGGAAAAGTGATACCAGACGGAATTTTGGCTCCTTGGAAAAGAAAGATTATCAAAAATGATAAAAATCTGCAGAAATGCAAAAGTCTCTTTCATGTTAATTTCTTTATAAATCATATATAAGCAAAACTTATAACATTGTCTTGTGCAGTTTATAACATGTATAGAAGATGTTATCCTATATAATACATAACAACTATTCCATAAAGGATGATTGTAAGGTTTCTTTATTTTAAGTGAAATGGTACAGTATTAACTATAAGATGATATGAACAGTTAAGAGATGTATATGTAATCCTTAGAGCAACAATACACTATTTATGCAAAGAAGTAAAGTTAAAATGTCAATGTGAAATTGAAACAAAATTCTAAAAACACTCATAATTTTTTTGAAAGATGAGAAAGTAAGAACATGGAAACAAACAACAGAAAAAACAAGTTAAAAACAAATAATAAGGGCCGACCGAATGGCTCAGTTGGTTAAGAGCTCGCTCAAGAGTGCAAGCTGAGCTCTGAGCAACAGCAGTTCGAGGCCAGCCCGAGCTGAGTTGCCGTTGAGCTGCCAAAAGGTGGCAGGATGGCTCAGCTAAAAAAAAACAAAAATACCCAAAACAAATAATAAAATGGTAGCTCCAAACCCCACCATATCAATATGTACATTAAATTGTTAATAGATTAAACTGTTAGTCTAGCAATTTATATTAAAATAAATGTTAATAGATTAAACACTCCAGTCAAAATCCTAGCAAGCTTTTTTTGAATAGAAATTGAAAATCCAATTCTAAAATTTGTGGGAAAGTACAAGATAATCTTGGAAAAGGAGATCAAGGTTGGAAGACTTATATTACCAATTTCAAGACTAACAGTAACCAAGGCAGTGAACTGCTGACATAAGGCTAAAGGTAGATCACTGGAACAGAACAGAGAGTTCTGAAATAAACCCATGCTTATGTGTCAATTGATTTTGACAAAGGGGCCAACATAAATCAATGGTGAAAAGATAGGGTTTTGTTAAATGTTACTGGAACAACTATATGAGAAAAAAATCTATATGAGAAAAAATTCTTGATCCTTACCTCACATAATAGAAGAAAATTAACTCAAAATGGATCATAGACTTAAATGTAAGAGCTCAAACTATTAAACTTCTAGAAGAATACATAGAGTATCTTTGTGACATTAGCTTACCCAAGGGTTTTGTAAACAGGATCCAAAAAGCATAAGTATAAAAAAAAATCTGATAAGATGGCCTTCATAAAAAATTTTTTTTTAAAATTTGCTTTTAAAAAGACAAGAAAATAAAAAGGCAAGCTACAGAATTGGAGAATGCATTTGCATGACATACATCTGACCAAATGTTGTTATTTAAATTATATAAAGAAATCTTACAACTCAACAGGTAACTCACAAACAACTCTATTAAAAAAAAATGGACAAAATATTTGAACAGACAAGATCCCCCCAAAAGATATACAAGTGGCCAGGAGACCCATGAAAAGATGCTCAACATCACTTGTCATCAAAGAAATGCAAATGAAAACCACATTGAGAATGCAGAAAATTTGAAAGAATAGACAGAAAAACTCCTGCAACTAACAAGCAATTATAGCAAGGTTGTAGGATACCAGATTAATATACAAAAGTCAATCGTTTTCCTATATACCAGCAATAAACAAGTGGAATTTGAAATTAAAAACACAATACCATTTACATCAGCAGCCCCCAAAATGAAATACTTATGTATAAATATAACAAAATATGCACACGATTTATATGAGAAAAAGTACAAAACTCTGATAAAAGATATCAAAGAGGAACAAAATAAATGGAGAGATATTCCATGTTCATGGATAAGACTCAATATTGTCAAAATATCAGTTTTTCTCAACGTGATCTATAGATTCAATGCCATGCCAACCAAAATCCAAGCAACGTATTTTGTGTATCTCAACATACTGATTCTAAAGTTGACATGGAGAAGCCAAAGACCCAGAATAGCCAACATAATATTAAAGGAGAAGATTGAAGGCAGAGACTTACACTACCCAACTTAAGACTTACTGTGAAGCTACAGTCATCAAGACATTGTGGTATTAGGGAAGGAATAGAGCCAGATAGATCAATGGAACAGAATCGAAAGGGCAGCAATAGACCTCCATAAATATAGTCACATAATCTTTGACAAAGGAGCAAAGACAATGCAGTGAAGCAGAGAAAGTCTTTTCAACAAATGGTACTGGAAAAATTGGACATCTGCATGCAAAAAAAGATGAATCTAGACACAGACTACATTCGTCCCCCAAATTAACTCCAAATGGATCACAGACGGAAATGTAAAATATAAAACTAATAAAACTCCTAGAAGATAAACAGAAAACCTAGATGACTCTGGCTGGTATGGTGATGACCTTTTAGATATAACACCAAAAGCTCGATCCATGAAAGAAAGAATTGATAAGCGGGACTTCATTAAAATTAAAAACTTTTCTGCAAAACCAATGTCAAGAGAATGAGAAGACAAGTCACATACCAGGAGAAAATATTCTCAAAAGTCACAGCTGATAAATGACTGTTATCCAAGATATACAATTTTTAAAACTCAATAATAAGAAAACAAACAGCCCAATTTAAATATGGGCTAACAACCTTGATAGACAACTCACCGAAGAAGATACACAGATGACAAATAAGCAGATGAAAAGATGCTCCCCATCATGTCATCAGGGAATCCAGAATGCTGACAACCCTCAATGCCAGTGAGGATGTGGAGCAGCATTTTTCTTGGGGCTGCAGAGTGGTACTGTCACTTGGAAGACAGTTTGGCAATTTCTTATAACACTAGACATACTCTTATAATATGACCCCGCATTCTTGCTACTCGGTATTTACTCAAAGGAATTGAAGACTTATGTCCACACTGAAACCTGCACACGGGTGTATAGCAGCTTTATTCATAATTGCCCAAACCTGGAAGCAACCAAAATGTCCTGCATAGGTGAAGGGATTAATAAGATGTGTTACATGCAGACAATAGAATATTATTCAGCACTAAAAAGAAATGAGCTATGAAGTCATGAAAAGACACTTTTCATGGGGGAAACTTAAGTGCAAAAATGCCATCTGACAAGGCTACATACTGTGTGACTCCAACTATATGACATTCTTGAAGAGGCAAAACTATGGAGACAGTGAAAAGATGAGTGGGTGCCAAGGGTTGGGGGGAGGGAAGGATGAATAGGTGGAGCACAAAGGATTTTTAGGACAGAGAAATTATTCTATATAATGCTAAATACTGTGATTGTAGATACATTTATCCAAACCCACAGAATGCACAACACCAAGAGTGAACTTTAATGTAAACTATGGACTTTGGGTAGTAATGACGTGTCAGTGTAGGTTCATCAGTTATAACAAATGCTCCACCATGGTGAGGGATGTTGATAATGAGCAAAGCTATTAATGATTGGGGACAGAGGGTACATGGGAAATCTCATGTCTTCTGCTCAATTTTGTCATGAACCTAAAACTACTCTAAAAAATAAGTCCAGAAACAAACAATTAGATACCACTTCACACCCACTAGAATGGTTAAAATTAAAAGGCCTGTTATTACCATGTCCTCAAGAGGATGTGGAGCCAATGGACTTCTCATATATTATTGGTGGGAATGTAAAATAGCAGAACTACTTTAATAAAATAGTATGGCAGTATCTTATAAAGGTAGATGTGGATGTACCATATATGCAACAATCTCTTGCCTAGATACGTACCTAAGAGAAGTGAAAACCTGTGTCCACAGAAATAGTTTATCATAGCCCCAAACTGCACATAATATAAATCTGACCAACATCGTCAGTCCATCAACTAATGAACAGAAACGCAAATTGTGGTATATCAATGCTATGGAGTATTACTCTAAAAAAAAAAAAAAGAATGAAATACGAACACACACACACACAAACCTGGATAAAACTCAAAAACATTAGGCTAAGTGAATGAAATTGAATGCAAAGAAACTATGTGCTGTATGCCTTCATTTATATGGAATTTTAGAAAAGCTAAAACTGTAATGACTGGAATTAGATCATGGCTTGTCTGAGTCCATGGTCTGGGAAGTGATTGGCTTCAAAATGACGTACTGAACATTTTCAGGATGATGGCACTGTTTTATATCTTGGTTGTGGTGGCGATTTCATGACTGTATACAGTTACCAAAGTCCCTCAAACTGTTTGTTTAAGTGAGTGAATTTTACTGTATATACATTATACCTCAGTAAAACTTAAAAATGTTCATTGTAGATATTTGGTGCTCAGATATTTTCAGTTAATTTTCCCTTTGAGCAAAAAATTGACCCATGAATTGTTTGCTTCTATTTATCACCAAAAAGTAAAATAATAAGAAAATAAAATACAAATCAGAGTTAAATGGTGAATAATTTTATTTTTGTTTCAACACCAGTGAAATTGTAATTAATTTTTTAAAATAATAAAGGTTACTGTTTTTCATGTCCTCAGAGTAGAAAGACATGAACCAAAGGCATATTGTCTGAAAATCCCAGATAATGGCTGTGAGGACGGTTTTCAGGATCAAGATCACTGTGTCCTATTCTCTTGTAGTTACAGCTGCCTGGTCCCCAAATGAGATTAAGACAGAAGACACCATGAAGTAAAGGAGTGCATTAGGACAAGCTGATCTTTGGTACCTTATCCCAAACTGAAACCTTGTCCTCAGTAAACCGAGTTGGTCCGCATGGATCTGCTTACG
Organism: Aselliscus stoliczkanus; assembly: GCA_033961575.1. Lineage (NCBI taxonomy): Eukaryota > Metazoa > Chordata > Mammalia > Chiroptera > Hipposideridae > Aselliscus > Aselliscus stoliczkanus. Next base: position 150,499,478 of record CM066732.1, on the reverse strand, counting down.
ATTTATTGGTCCCTTTGTCCTAAGCAGATACTAAACTTGTTCACTGGAGTCTCATCATTCTTAAAAGAAAAGGCCAAGAACGATAAACTCTGGGAGAAACTCAGGGTAAGAAAGAACGTGTTTTCATAAGCACAGGGCTAAGCTCTTTTCAAACCCAGCATTTTTGGGTTTTCCCAGGACTTGGAAAAACTTGAGGTTTAAGAAAGGGAAGAACCTCCCCCGAATTCTGCCTTCCCTCGTCAGCCACCTGGGAACGATCTTGAAAGAAAAGCAGTACACAGACTACCTAAAATTTCAGCAGCTGAGTCAAAGAGAGGAGAATCCGAAGAGAATATACCTTGAGCTAACCTCATCAGAGCTAACAGAGCTAACCTCATCATCTGAACTCTTTCCCCACCACCCCGTTCCCTCAAGTATGAAAGCCATTGGTTCCTTTCATCTTGAGCCCTGCCCATTCTTTTTCCCAGAGGATAGGAGTTTGGAGAAGCCTGAGTTCCCCTGGCAAGCAAAGTGTTCATGTATGTCAGGAACCAAATAGTAGAGGTGGTAGATGAGGAACAAAAGCAGCCTTTCACTGATCACCTGAAAGATCTTTGTGAATGACCAGGGTTTCCTAGGCGCTATACTTTGTAGAACAAAGAGGAATCAGTCTGTGATCTCTTTTAATTTCCTGTGAAAGCAATTCTGTGGTTAGTGAAGAAAGATTGAAGTGGCTGTGTATCAAAAGATAGTTGCGTTCTAATCTAGTTGCAGATACAGTTATCGGAAAAGTACAGTGCTTTTGGAAGGCTGGCCCTTTACATATCTCTCAGTAAATAAAAGGTGACTCCTGATAGTGAGAATCAGAGTAATAATTTTTTTTTGTTGTTCTCTATTTTTATTATTAATAGTTACAGATGTACAAAACTATGCAATAGTTATCTTTTTCACCCCTTACAAAGTGATTACTCCCTCCCCCTCCCTTGGACACCTACCCCCGATATCACACATATCTATTACAATTCCATTGATTCCATCCCCACACTATACTCCACATCCCATGACTATATATGTGTTAAGTTATAGTCGACATCTAATATTATTCAGCGGCAGCTTCAGATGTACAGTGCAGTAGTCAGGCCTCTACACCGTCCATGAAGTGGTCTTCCTAATAAGACATGAGTCCATCAGATCCCCTAAAAAAATATTTACAACATTATTGATTATATTCCCTAAACTCTCTTCTGTCTCTGCGGTAGTATTGTATTACCAGTTTGTGTTGCCTCGTCCCTTCCCCTTCTCCCTCATGCCCACCCCTGTCCCATCTAGCCCTCATCAGTTTTTCCTTTGTGTCTCTAAGACTATTTCTGTTTATTTTGCTTGTGTATTCAGTTCTTTAGATTCCACATATAAGTGAGATCATATGGTATTTGTTTTTCTCTGACTGACTTATTTCACTTAGCATAATGTTCTCTAGTTCCATCCATATCGTTGCAAATGGTACGATTTCTTTCTTCTTTATAACTGCGTAATACTCCATTGTGTAAATGTACCACAGTTTCTTAATCCAGTCATCTACCGATGGGCATTTCGATGTTTCCAAGTCTTGGCTATTGTAAATAGTGTTGCAGTGAACATAGGGTTCATATATATTTTTGAATTAGTGTCTTGGGTTTTTCAGGATAAATACCTAAGAGTGGAATTGCTGGGTCATAAGGTAGTTTCATTTCCAGTTTTCTGAGGTACCTCCATACTGACTTCCATTGTGGCTGCACGAATCGACAGTCCCACCAACAATGCAGCAGGGTTCCCTTTTCTCCACAGCCCCGCCAGCACTTGTTGTTTGTTGATGTATTGATGATAGCCATTTTGACCGGAGTGAGGTGGTATCTCATTGTGGTTTTTATTTGCATTTCCCTAATGATCAGTGAGGTTGAACATTTTTTCATGTGCCTGTTGGCCATCTGTATGTCTTCTTTAGAGAACTGTCTCTTTATTTCCTCTGCCCATTTTTCAATTGGGTTTGTTTTTTTGGTGTTGAGTTGCATGAGTGTTTTATAAATTTTGGATATTAACCTCTTATCAGATATATCGTTGGCAAATATCTTCTCCCATTCAGTAGGCTTCCTTTTTGTTTTATTGATGGTTTCCTTTGTTATGAAAAAACTTTTAAGTTTGATGTCATCCCATATGTTCATTTTTTCTTTTACTTCCCTTGCCCGTGGGGATGTATCAGTAAAAATATTGCTCAGGGTAATGTCTGCAAATTTAAGGAGTAATAATTTTTAACAGTTTCAACGTATGACTCTTTTAACAGGTCTTAAACTTAAAATTTTTTGGCATAATGAAGTAACAGAATTTAACACTCAAAACCAAATCAGTATTTCAAAAATCTTGGTTTCTGGTGGGCTTTAACGTAATCTGCTTTCCATGCTACAGGACGACGTGCTGTTGTGTGTTTACTTTAAGGTACTGCCTGTGTTTCGGGGACTCATTGTAGATCCATTTGATGTCAGTGTGGACTCATGGGCCCTGTAACACGGATTTGTTCTCACTATAAAATTATGCATTGATAGTCAAACTCTTAGAAACAAAGTTGATTCTATTCCTCAGGGGTTGGGGGCGAGGGAAAAGAGTTGTTGTTCAATGAACATAGAGTTTATTTTGCAAAATGGAAAAGTTGCAGAGATCTGTTGCAGGCATTGTGCGTGTAATTAACACCACTGTATTGTCCACTTAAAAATGGTTAAGGTGGTATATTTTGCTATGTGTTTTTGACTGCAGTTAAAACATTTTTTTATACAGTTAAGCTTTGTAAAGACACTGAAATTATTTGTCCCCTGAAACTTGTAATTCCAGAAGTTCTTAGTTGAGTCTGAAAGTATGTTTTCTTGAAGTTATAGTCCCAAAGGCATTGATTTATTTATAAACATTTATAATAATACTTACTGGTAAAAAACAAGCACTGTATAAATTTATCTTACGTAATCTTCATCACAACTCAGTGAGGTAGGTGTTTTATTTTCTGCCCAATTTTATTACGGACATTTTCAAATATACAGAGAATTTGAAAGAATTATATATTGAACACCCTTATACTCGCTATCTAGGTTCTTAATTAACATTTTGTTGTAATGCTTTAATCACCTATCTGTTCATACTTATATTCATCCATTATCTATCTTATTTTTTTTATGAATTTCCAAGTAAATTGTAGATGTCAACAGGCGTTGAGGGTGGGTATTTTTATTATCCCCATTTTACACTAGAGGGACCTGAGACACAGAAAAGTTAAGTAATTTGTTCAAGGTCACGCAGCTTTTAAGTGGTAGATCTAGGATTTGGACCAAGCCTCCTTAACAACATCTACGGAATACTGGTTCACATAATATCAATAGGTATTACCATAAAAAATAATTTTGTGGTCCAGTAAATTTGTCAAATGTAATATCTCAGTCTTGAAGATTCACATGAATATTTTCATGGTATATAATCTGCAAAGTTCAGCAGTCAAGAAACCGATTTAAGTTTGTTTAAGCTAACAGTTTTCAAGTTTATTCAACTTGAAAGCCCCTTTTCCTCAGACATAACACATATTAACATCTCATAGGATAGGACCAGAATTCAATGGGATTTATTTTGGAAAATGCTCATTTATAAGATATCCTTATTTTGTGTATTTAGGATGGAACACGTTTTTGAAAAATTTATATTTTTAAACATATTCGTAGAACTGTAGAGCTGGCCGAGATCTTAGAATCTATTGAGACCAACTTTCATTTCAGAGATGAGGGAGCTGAGACACAGAGTGGCCACATCTGGCTCAGGTGCTGAGCGCAGAAATGGGAGTAGAACCATCTATAACCTGGTGTTGGCAGTTAGGAGACACTTAGTAAATATTCGTTGAATAAATGAATACTTCTTCTAAAATCTGTCCAGTTTTCTTTCCTCTACATATCCATCTACATATTAAAATTTGTGTTGATTTTCAGATTATGTTGTTCAATAGAGAGTCATTTTATGTGAACCTTGATGCAAATGATATATAGTTACTAAATTCTAAAAAAAAAGTTATTGTAATTGTATAGCATGCAGAAAATTGCATAGAACAAAGCTATGCAGTTTAACAGTTAATTCTGAAGTGAATCCTGGCTGACCACCCAAGTCACACAAAACATTGCTGGCATCTCAGCTGTCCCTTCCTGCTGCTGATCCCCTTAATTCTGTTCTCTCTTTGTTTTTTAGCAAATTTAACAGGACATGCTGAGAAAGTGGGGATTGAAAATTTCGAGCTCCTGAAGGTCCTAGGAACTGGAGGTAACTCTTAAGTGAATTCTTTTTTGGGGGAAAACAAACAAACAAACAAGAAAACAACTTGTTATTCCTATGACAAAGGATTGATATCCCCAGTACAGAAATCAGCTAAAATTGAAAATGTATAAGGAATCCAGTAGGAGAACTGTCAAAGAACAGGAACAAATGAATCATAGAAGATATACAAAAGGTAACATTTAAAAAAATTAGCAAGGATTTAGAAAACAGTCAATCTCTCTTACTCTGCTGTTGGGAATGTAAATTAGTTCAATGTTTACATAAGAGACAATATTTTTAAAAATCACTAACATTTATAGAAAACTTGTTACTTGCCAAGTGCTCTATAAAGTGCTTTATACTGACTGACTCATTCAGCCCTCACCCAACTTCATTGATATTCAGTGATCATCCTTTTTTTTTTTTTTTTTTTTTTCAGCTGAGCCATCCTGCCACCTGTTGGTTGGCAACTCAGTGGCAGCCCAGCTCAGGCTGGGCATCGAACTGCTGTTGCTCAGAGCTCAGCTCTCACTCTTGAGCGAGCTCTTAACTAACTGAGCCACTCGGCCGGCCCGATCATCATTTTTAATAATTAACTCAAGACCCTTCAGAAAGCTAACAATACTAGTTTGGTTAAATGGAACATGGATCTATATGCCCTGTAATCTGCATAATAGATTGAAATGATCTGTATTTACTAACATTTTTGAAAGCTCTCCATAATGTAGTAAGTTACAGAAAAAGGCTATAGAAGAGAATGTACAATATATAATTTTCATAACAAAGAGTTGTATGAGTCAGTATCTGTATGTGCATATATATATAGAAAAATCTCTGGGATATATGCCAAACGATAACAGTGGTTGTCCCTGGGCAGTGGGATTTTAGATAATCTTGATTTTTCTGCTTTATACTTTTCTATGCCTTCTGAATCTTGGCCACCACTGTTCTTGTTGATAAAGACCCAGGGTCTCATGAATGTCCGACCCAAGCATTTGCAGACATCCCCACTTAGAAGATCCCCACGTTTGGCTTCATGCTGTGCTTTCACTGTTCTGAAATTCTAATAATTCATGAACAGGGCACCCCACCCTTTCATGTGCACTGGGCCCGCCCTTACGGAGCTGATGGTGTCGGGAGCGCATCCTGTCTCTCCAGCTTCCCCACGAGTGTGCTGCACTGCACTCACCGCTGCTGAGAACAGGCTGCTACGTTTTCCTTCCTCAGGCAGCAATGAAAAGCAGGACTTGCACTCTCTTCGTCCATCTTCAGCAGGCTTGTTGTCTCTTTCTGGAAGGGGATAGAGAACCTCAGAGGACAGACCATTCTTCTTCCACCAAAGTCTGGCTTCACCCTCGCAGGGGCCTGCCTACCTTCCTAGATTCCCAGCCCCTGATGGATGGATTGCTGCTCTCCCTAAGAGGGTGTTTCCTGTGCTTTCCGAAGTGCCAAGCCTTCTAGCTGGAGGACAGAATCCTTTCTTTTGGGCTTCCACAATCAACACCAGCCACTGCCTGTGGCGTACACATGTGTATGCACATGTTCAGGTCGACATACGTACTGTGTCTTTAGGTTATTTGGCAATGAGCCTGCATGCCTAGGGCCGTGCCATACCAGGGCTTCATAATTGCCCTGTTTAGCATACTGTGTAGAGCCTACCTTTACAGCAGCCTGTGTTAAGCCCTATGGTTTATTTTCATCAACTAAGCATTTTATTGTCAGGAAGAGTACAGTGTAATTTTCAACTTGCAGATTTTACTGTGCTTTCTCTCTTTCAGATCATTTGTAAAGATATATACATATATATATTAAAAACTAGCCCACCCCACCCTATCACTATGAAATCATGCTTTCAAAATATCAAAATAATCCCTTTACTCCTCCCTTTGTTTCTTATTCCAAAGGCAGTATCTTATCTACTCAAAGGGGAAAATGGTCTCAGTTCTGTGGTGACGCAGTTCCCTTAGAACTAGTGTCTGTGCCATCTTATCAAAAGCTTTTTCAGGTCAATTTATATTAGTCACAGAATCTGTTTTATCTGTGGGATTTGCATTTTACTAGCTTTATTAAAATACAATTCACATGCTATGTAGCTCACCCATTTAAAGTATACAAATCGATGGCGTTTTTGTTTTTTTTTTAAAGATTTTATTGGGAAATTGGGGGAGGGGAACCAGCCAAGTTGTTGTTCTTCAGTCTTTGTTGTGGAGCTTCACTAGTTGCCATCTGGCTTCCGGTCGGCAGCTCGTGGCCTCTAAGCTCAAAATGCTGTGTTCAATCGTAGTTACGGGTGGGTGTAGCCACCATTCCATGTGGTAGTCGAACCAGCTGCCTTCTTGTTAAGAGCACACACTCTATCCACTGAGCCATCCGGGTTGGCAGCTCAACTCAAGGTGCTGAGTTCAATCTTTAGTTGCGGGTGGGTGTAGCCCACCAAGGAACAGGCAATCTTGTTGTTACACCAGCTGAGCCATCCTGCCACCTGTTGGCAGTTCAGCGACAGCTCAGCTAGGGCACAGCGTTCACTGGCCCATGTGGGAATCAAACTGGCAGCTCCGTTGCTCAGAACTCGCGCTCTAAGCCAACTCTTAACCAACTGAGCCACTTGGCCGGCCCACAAATCGATGGTTTTAGTATATTCAAAGAGTTGTGCAACTATCACCACAATTTTAGAACATTTTCCTTACCTCAAGAAGAAACTATGAACACTTGAGCAATTATTGCTTATCAAATTCACCATCCTCCCAGCCCTAAACAACTACTCACCTACTTTCTATATCTAAATGTCCTTTCTGGACATTTCATATAAATTGAATCATATAATATTGGTTTTTTTATGTAGGATTTCTTTCACTTAGCATAACGTGTTCTAGGTTCATCCATGTTGTAGCATGAATCAGTAATTCTTTCCTTTTCCCGGCTCAATAACATTCCATTGTACAGATCGAACACATATGTTTATCCATTCATCAGATGATGGACATTTGGGTTGTTTCTACCTTTTGGCTGTTACGAATAATGCTGTATGGACCTTCGTGTACAGGTTTTTGTGTGAACATATGTTTTAATTTCTCTTGAGCATGTACTTAGCAGTGAATTGCTGTTTTAAATGATAATTCTATGTTTAATTTCTTGAGGAAGTACCGGATTGTTTTTCAAAGTGACCACATTATTTGTCATTCCCACCAGCAGTGTATGAGGGCTCTGATAACTTGACATCTTTGTCAATACTTCTTATTAACTACTTTCTAACTTTTTTTTTTTTTTTGAGGACAGTGTCACTGGCCCTCATATGTGGGACCGAACCGGGGCTGCTGGCTTCCCAAGCCAGCGCTTAACCACCGCGCCACTTGGCCAGCCCACTTTCTAACTTTTTGTTATAGTTGTCCTACTGGATATGAAGTGGCCAAGGTTAGTTTTTAAGAATGAAATTCATTAATGCTTCTTGTCCCGCTTAAGTAATTAAATCATTCAGGTCAACTCACTCTTTTTTCATTTTCTGCTATTTTACATGAAGTCATGCATACTTAAATATTTTGAATGCAAGGCTACTATATAACTTCCCTCTTAAGTTTATTCCAGTTTTAAATGATCCTTGATATAAAAATGATCTTTTTTTTTTCCTGCAGGTGGAGTGTAGCAATTTGTGAGACAGTCAGAAGTCTGTGACAGATGAATATTATATGTTTAAACTTAAATTACAATCTGTATTCCTTGAGAAGTTTATAATGTCTTGGCCTATTTTATTTCCATCAGAATTCATCTCTTAATTCAATAATGTAAATCACCAGGAAAATAGGATTTGGTTAAATGGAAATTTTCTCAACAGCTGAGTTTTCAAGAGTAATGCTTTATACATAGTAGCCTCTAAATAAATATATTTACTGAATGAGTGAATAAAGGAATGAATAAATGAGTACGCTTATTCCGTATAGTAAGAGGTTTCTGTAAAATTCTTACATATTAGAAAGCAAATTTCTATTTTTTATTTGTAATATTTACATGTCTTTCCATGTTCTAGAGATTAAAGATTGCATTCTTTTCATACTTAAGTTTTAGAAATGTTTTCAGCTTTTATGCTTTTTTAGCAAAAGCAAAAAGTTAATAAAAACATTAGCACAATTGATCAAATGAAACTACTATTAACATAATTTTGCATATGCTTTTGATTAACCCAATCACTGATTTTGTTTTAAAAATAGATTTGTAGCAACTTTTTAAGAAAATAAGTTATAAAAATTCAGACTAATGTCATCTTTTAATTTCAGACATGGTCAAAGCCCCAAAACTTTTTTATTTTATTTTATTTTTTTTTGAGGGCAGTGTCACTGGCCCTCATATGTGGGACCGAACCGGGGCCGCTGGCTTCCCAGGCCAGCGCTTAACCACCACGCCACTCAGCCGGACCCCCAAAATTTTATTCAATAGTATTAGATAACTTCTTTTTTTTTTTTTTTTTTTTTTTTTTTTTTTGTCTTTTAAGCTTTATTTAAGGGTCATGATCCGTGATGGATTTTAGATCTTGTTGAAAGCAGCCACGTCCATGGACTGCACATAGTCCTCAAAAGCAGTGATCTGCTCCTCCAGCATATCGGTTCCAACTTTATCGTCTTCTACTACACACTGTATTTGAAGTTTCTTAATTCCATACCCTACTGGAACCAGTTTAGAAGAGCCCCAGACCAAGCCATCTGCTTGAATGCTCCTGACGCACTCCTCTAATTTTGCCATATCTGTCTCGTCATCCCACGGTTTCACATCTAGTAAGATGGAAGACTTGGCAACAAGTGCTGGCTTTTTGGCTTTCTTTGATTCATACTGTGCAAGGCGCTCTTCTCTTAGCCTCTTCGCTTCTTCACTTTCCTCCTCATCATCAGATCCAAAGAGGTCAATGTCATCATCGTCTTTACTGTCGGTAGCTCCACTTCCCGTGGTGTCTTCCACATTAGCGGGACCATACTTGCCCAGAGCTTTCTTCACTCCAGGTAGGCTGGTCTTTTCCTTTTCGTAAGACTTGATGTGATTATACCAGCGTAGAGCATTGTAGAAGTCGGCAGGTGGGGGGCCGGACACGGCTTCAAATACTGCCACGTCTGCTTGTGATGGTACGTACCCCTCGATGTAGCTCTTGTCCGCCAGGTAGTCGTTGAGCACCTGGAGTCCGGCACGGCTTTTCAGGTCTCCAAAACCCATGACGTGGGCAGATCCTGGAGCTGGGTGGCAGCGCAGGAAGACGGGGCTCCAGCAGCCGGTGCAGAGCACGGAGGAGGTAAAAAAAAGCTAGATAACTTCTTAATAGCAAAACAGATGTAGAATCTATAGATCTTCTCAAGCACACTATTAAAATGTAATAATTTTTATCACTGAATTTTATAATATGTAACAAAAGCCATGAAACTAATTCTGTTCCTTGATCTGTCAATTTTATACTTAGTAGTATATTCCAAATATATAAGTAGAAATAGAAAGGCAGTTTAGTTTTTGTTTCTGATAAGATGATAGCTTATATTATCCTAGAAAATTCCCCTCATTTAAACTCCTGAAGTGCTGGATAAAATACCTTAAAAAAGGTATTCAACTGTATATATCAACTGTCAAGAATAAGGAAAATCCTTACAGTTAAAAAATAAAATAAGAGCAGGAACCTAGAGAAGTAGATAAGCTCCCTGAAGGCAGAGCTTGTGCTGGGGAAATCTGCCAGAGAACTGGGAGCTAGTTCTTTGAATTTTCCATTTACATGCTTGGCATGGAGACAACATCTAAGGCTCACAAAAGGTAGAGAAGGCTACTTCCCAGTAAAAGACTAAATGAGAAAAAAGTCCAGCCTGCAAAGGAAGATGGAGAGGAAACTCTTCTGCCTTGGCATTGGCTCTGGGTGAAGGGAATAAAAAATCAGTGAAAGCGTTTCCTGAGCATTCACAATGTAAGTCAGGCATCATGCAGGTTTGCAACTTGAATTTGTATACGCTTGTGTGATTCCAAAGAACAGAAAACAAGTAAGAATTTAGTTGGTAGTTCCCAGGTGCCTAGTGAAAGCAAATGTAAATTATTTTTGGAAAAATAAACTACTGTGCAGACCTTCAAGAAGCACCAAAGAAAGTTTTACAGACACGATCTTACTGTCAAGAAGCAAGGTACCATGAGTGAAAGAAGTGGAAACAATAAATAGCAGAACTAGACCCACAGAGACTTGGAATTATTAAATATGAAATATGTGCACGTTTATATGGTTTTAAAATTAAAGAGATTTGGTTGTTAATATTAAGGAACTAGGCATGCTACAAAATGACCAGAAAGGTTTGAAAAAGAATCAATAGTACTTCTAGAAGTGAAAAAAATAATTCAAACCATAAATTCAATAGGTGGTTCACTAGCAGATGAGATATAGCTAAAAAGAGAATGAAGAAATTGGGAGATGGATTTAAGGGAAACATGCAAAATATAGAATGGAGAAAAAAGAGATGGCATGTATAAAAGAGATTAAGATAAAGAGGACAGACAGAAAAGATGTGAATTTGTCTAATCAGAATCCCAGAAGTGGCTGATAAAGTAGGGAGAGGCACTATCCAAAAAGACAATAGCTGAGAGTTTACTAGGATTGGCTGAATATATGAATTCACAGATTTAGGAAACAGCAAATCCCAAGCAGAAAATTATAATAAAAATTCTTTTTTTTTTTTCCAAGATTTTGGGAAATTGGGGGAGGAGAACAGTGTTGGGGAATTGGGGAAGAGGAACAGCCAAGTTGTTGTCCTTTTGTTCTTCAGTCTAGGTGTGGAGGATGCCGCTTCACTGGCCCATGTTGGTATTATCATTGCGCTCTTCCCCGGGTGAGGCAGTCACTCGCGGGCCATTGGACGGCTGTTCATGGTGGCTCACGACAGCTCTTGCTGGCTGCTTGCCACTCACGGTAGCTCATGGCAGCCCACTGCAGCCTATGCCATCACCGGCCACTCACAGCAGCCCAGCTCCAGGTCAAGCTGTTGTTCACAATCTTAGCTGTAGAGGGCACAGCTTACTGGAACATGTGGGAATTGAACTGGCAGCTTGCGCTCTTACCAGTTGAACTGCTTGGCCGGCCCAAAGAAATTCTTATATAGATACATCTTAGAGAAACTGATGAACATCAGAGAAATACCCTGCAAGCATCCAGTTCCTTATGTATGAAGGAACAATGATTAGATTAACAAATGACTTTTCAACAACCACTGTGAAAGCCATAGGGGAGTGGAAGAATATCTGCAAAATGCCCAGAGGAATAAAAACTGTCAATTTACAATTGTATACCCAGCAAAACTATTTTTACAAGTGAGAGCAAAATAGACATTTTCATCTGTAAAAAAGCCGAGTGTGTTTTCCGTCAATAAATAGGTCCTCACTAAAAGAATTCCTAAAAGATGTAGGGAAAAGAAAAGTGATCTCAGGAGAGCTTCTGAGATACAGAAAGGATTGGTGAACAAAGAAAATGTAAACAATATTGTCTATGTGAAACTGTAGTTGTAATGTCAAAATTGGGTTTAAAAAACCTGAAATGTTGGACAAAAATAGCATATAATTTGGGAGATCATAGAAGGTTGTGTTCAGATGTAGTGTTCCTCAGATTTTAACATGCATACGAATCTTGAATATTCAAATTACCACAATGATTGAAAAAAGAGTAGAAAATCCGAATGGTCCTGTAACTTAAAGAAATTGGTCAGTGAGTAAAAATCTTCTAGTAAATCTGCTAGTAAAACACTTCCTACAGTGTTAAGAATGAGTACTGCCAGACATTAAAGGCATAGATAATTTTAATCTTTCACAAACACAGAGAACAGAAAAAGTGGGATTTTTTCCCTCCAATTCATTGTATGAGGCTAGTACTATACACTTGATTCCAAAAACAAACAAAGAGAGTAGGAGGAAGGAAAATGCTAGGCCAGTTTCACACATGTGAAATTTAATATCACATTTATAAAACCAAACCTTATATTTTATTTCAACACATTTAAAACTTTGTCTCATTATTTACCTCAGCCTTTTGAGTGGTTTGATCACAGGTCTTTAAGATAATTCTGCAAAGGTGAGGAAAGAGTTTACATTCACTTTTGTATCTCCATTTCATGCTTTTCTGCTGTTCCAGAATTGGTCTTTTGTTAGCCATAGAGGCTGCCTTCCCTTTTTTGTCAGTTGGCAGTATACTTGCTTCTAAGAAGATGGTAAAACCAAGAAATGTCACTGTAGGTTTTTCTGTATTTAAAATCAATTTTGATGACTAAATGGAGTGGGTGGAAACTTTTATTATGAATATAATAAAATCTCAGTTTTTATTCAAAAATTTCACCACAGATCTTTCAGTTTCATAACCCTTTTAAGATCATTTTTTTTACATGCACTATTTAAGCTAATAGAAAAGTCTCATCAGATATCCTTATGTGTCATGTCAGGTTTTCTGGAAGTGAAACTGAAAACTCTTCTGATGAATTAATTTTATATATTTTGAACTAGAATAAATGCTATTCATCCGATATGTTGAAGACTTTGTGGAATATTGGAATATGAACGATTTATTTGTTGATGTAATAAACGTAAATGCATGTAAAACACGTGTTCCTGAAAAAGATCTCTCTTTTTAGCTATCTTGTTTCTTTTGGCCTATCACTAATTTGTTGATCAGTTTTCTAAGCTAGAGACTTGGAAATAATTTTTGATTCTTCTCTATTTTGACCTTTTTATTTCTTGTTTCCCCACAAAATCCTATAATTTTCCCTTCAAAATGACCCCTGGATTTACCTTTGTTGCTCTTCATGCCATCCTCATGTTACCTTACACATGCATTGCTGTTACGGTTTTCTTAACTGGCCTGCCTTTCTGAAAGTTCGCTCCCCCATTTTATGCATTTTATGTATATTCTATTATAAATAATGTGCAGCCTCATTAAATGCAACATTACTGCTCTGTTCGCCTGTTTCAGAATTTATAGGGCCTTTTTTTCTTGTTAATTATTCAAGCCCAAATTCTTTCTTTGCTTTTCCAGGCTTAGCTCTATTTTCTCCTGTCATTTTTCTCCAGTTACCCTGGTATTCCACCTGCTTTCCAGTCCGTTAATTTTCTGTTACTCCCCTGCAATTATGTGCACTTGGCCACCCTCTGGTGCCCTGCCTTCTCTCCTTCTCCCATCTTAGTGCTCCTCTTTTTTTCCGACTGTGCAGATCCTGCCAAAATTGCATCATTCTCTGAATTGTGGCTCTGAAGCTCCTTTGCAGAGAACACAGTGCTGAGTGTGGTCTCTGAATTTCCCTTCACATCTGCCATTTTTCTTCTGGATGGAAGCTCTCAAGGTCATCGCTGTATGTTTTCCCAACCCTGTTGTCCCTCTCCTTGCCCATCTCCATAACAGTATGAGGTATAATAACAGTCTCACAAGTATGCTCGTATAATTCATGCTCTTGTCTTTAGCATTATTCTTGAGATTGATACTCCCAAGACCAGGGAATATCTTTAGTTCATCTTTCAGAAATATTTTGTTTCAGGATGAGATTTTGGATTATTTGTGGGAATAATGACTCTGTTTTTATTTCTCTCCTTACCATGTCTGCCGCCTGCCTTCTGACCATTTTGCTTTCTTTAAGACCTCTGTCCAAGTATGGAAGAAAGTTTTCAAACGTACCCACTGAGTGCGTCATTAGTCATTCTGACGCCTAATGAAGTGGAGCATGAAGGTCTCAGCTAAAAGACTCTAGTATTCTCTTTGAATTTTCTTTATTCATCGTACACAATCCATACGTTGGAGAGCTTTTGTTATTATGACAAAAAATAAAATTTGCTGTGTAACTGTAAAGAGTACAGCTGAGTTGATTTCTTCTTCCAATTTTGGTGCCTTCACAGTTGTGAAGTACTTGGGTATCGAGGATGACTGAGAAGTCGCCAGGTTTGAGCCTTGACGTTATCTTTGCGAACTTGCATTCCATGGGTAAATCACAGGAACCCTGGGAGCCTAAGTCCCTATTGGCATGAGTTAACAATACCTATGTCACAATGTTGTTATAAGATTGAGATAATGGATATGAATTGTCGGTTTGCTAGATAACCATCAGTTGTGGTTATTGAACAGGGAACTCCACTGTAAAGCTACACCCTAAGTTAGAAAAAATTATTTACGACTTATTCATAAGGATAGATTTATTAGTTTTTTTTCACATAGTCACTCACTCAGCATATGGGGGAGTAATTTCAACTGAAGTTATATTTCTAATAATAAGAATCTAAAAAATGAAAAAGTATTTCATAAATGAGATGTTGACTTTTTCTTAGCATTTCTAAGAAGTCGATTTGTGTATTACCTTAAAAATAATATGCCATATGAACATGTCTTTCTTCCTTATTCTTTTGTCTTCTCTTAACTATTCAAACATTTTAGGTTCTTAGCAACCTTTCTGTATTTTAGGTTAACAATCTTATACTAAAATATATGTAAAACAAGCAATAAAACATTTAGATTGCCTGATACATGGTAAATGCTATTCTATATACACTCTAGCTATTTATGTAGCTTAAAAGGAGAGAAGCCCAGCTTCTAACAGAGCTAATATCATTCATTACTAAAGCCTCAGATTAGCTTGAAAAACACAAGTGAATGTCATTTCTTAACAAACATTTTGCTGTAAAGCCTAAAATACGTCCAACAATAGGGAAATACGTCTATCAAAAGACCTTCCCGGTTTCAGGCTGGTCTCCCCTAATCCATTCTCTACACAGCAGCCAGAGTGAGCTTTCTTAAGTGCAGACTTGATCACATCACTTCGAAAAATCTTTCAGTCCATTCCCATTGCTCCTGGAATTCACTCATTCACATGGATTTATCAAGAGGAAAGTACTATTTTGGGTGCTGGGGATAGAGTAATGAGCATTTTGAAAAAAAGATACATTACATACAAACTTGCAAATTGAATACTATGGATCTGGTCTTTATTTAATGTGGCATTATTTCTGGGTTTACGAACCCTGAAATGAATGTTGGCACAGCATAGAAATTCCAAATGCCTTGTCTCCAGTAATGTCCAATGAGCAACAACCATTCGTGCCTGCCTCAGTCCTGGTGCCCTCATAAGAAGGTCACTTTTTCCTTATCAGGTGGTTTTGTTCATTTGTTGTTGTTGTTTGTCATCTAATCAACATCAGATCTCACAAGTTCTGTGGAAATATTTTTTGGCTAGTGGAGAGACTACCTTTGGGTTTCTCGCCCAGCCTCCAGTGCCAGCCTCGCCATGTTGACTCTTAATAGTTCTTTACTATTTGGTCCCAGACTTGATGAAAATCATCCCTGACAGGCCAGATGTTAAAAAAGAAAAATTATTTTTCTTTGCTGCAGACTTTCCAGAAACTCGTTTTCTTTATGAAGACGTAATTCTAGTTCTCCTGGGTAATTTGCCACTAGAGGGTGCTAGACACCGCAGGAGACAGCAAAGGCAGCCTACTGCTTGGTGAGATGAGAGGGCAGAAACTTTAGTGGAGTCATGTAAAAGACTTAAACAATATGGTGTCTTAGTCATGATTTGTCATTTTATTCTCTTAGGTGTTTGGAAAGTACACCCTGTTAAAATAGGCATGTATTCATTAAATTGTCAAAATTGTCATTCAGAAAAAGTTTATAATCTTGCATCGGTGTAGACCTGCTCCACGTATGCCTCAGTGTGAGCCCGCAGCGTTTATGGAGCTCTGAGAGGTTAAATGTTCCTGGTGTTTTATGCCATCACGAAAGAGGATTTCATATGACGAGGCTGGCTGCCATTGTCTCCCTGGTGTAAATACAGTTCCGTTTCTTATGCTGTCTTAGGTCATGTTCACTAGTAGCAGGGCTGGGATAGGGATGTGGCCGCCGGCTCTCAGGAGGGACTGAGGGAAGCATCCTGGCCAGGGGAGAGCCTAAGCAGCCTGTTGTCTTTGCTGGGGTCTAGATTCAGCCTGAGCTTATGGGAAGTTTTGGAACAAGATGGAGGAGACAAGCCAAAGCACCCATGTTGGTCATGGGCTGCAGGCTGCGGGGGTGCGTGTAGGGTAGGGAATGGTGGGATGGAACCTCCCAGGTGAGGCTGTGGCTCTGTCTGCCGTAGGCGTTTCTCAGAGAAGAGGGCAGCTGCGGGCTGTCAGCAGCTGTGTGTGGGCGCACCAGCCTGTAAAGTGTGACCTGGGAAGGCCCTGATCGCATCTACGACAGATGGGCATGAACACTGGCCACGACTGTCGTTAACACTGGCCTGTAAGGCAGAACTATTTAGCTAGGCAGACAGCTTGTTTGTTGAGGTATAAACAGAATGATTTAGGAATGTGCTTGTCCTTATTTCTTTGTTTTCCTGTATTTTTCTTCTAGTGAGATCCGCGGGTAACCACATGCATGGGTGGTCATTTCCTAGTCTAGACCTCACAGTAGGACATGGTCTCCTTTGCAGCTTTTTATTCTTTCCTGCTAGACCGGAATCTTTAATTTTCAAGTAATTTGGCACCAGGGATGAGAAATCGCCCATGGTTTACATGGGTCACCTATATGAAGATAGAAGTTGGCTTCAGCCGCATACTCACATACATGTAATTATAAGCCGGGTTCATGCATGTGGTGTTAGTGTTTTCTCTGAGACCTCCAAGTGCTCACCTAGAACATCATTATACAGTTAGTCCTTAATGTTCAAGCTAATGCTGTATGCATAAGTGAAATCCATAGCTAATCCTATAAGTATGTTTCATTTTCAACATTCTCACACGTGAAGTCTTTTCTTAGAAGCTGTCACCATCCATGAGAAAATGTACTGATTTGTGTTCCTGATTCAGCTGTACAACTGTTTCTGACCATGAAAGTTGTTAAGCAAATGAGTCAAATGGCCCTGGTTAATTACAAAACTGAAATTGGATTAGATGTAGAATGCTGGCACTTTTATTATGTCTTTTCCAGATCGTCTTTATTACGTGTCTTCTAGAAAGGAAATAAATGTTTATGCCTAAAACAAATGGCCCGCCTCAGTCTCTTTCATACAAGTCACTGCCTGTGATTTCATATGCTTTTGCTGTCTTATTTGTTTACTTTTAGCATATATTCGTATTTATCAATGCGAGCATGTCTTGGGTTCATATCTTTTCCCTATATGTTAGAAGAATAACCTATTTTAATCAGTCTACCTTTATTAATCTGAGAAATTTTGTTTTTATGATTTTACAAATCCTAACAATGGCTAACAAAAAAAGTTATATTAAATGGCACAAGTTCTCCTCTTTTATTTCAAAATTATGTTGGAATACTTAGTTTAATAGGTTGTTTCCTAATATTTGGAATTTAGTTTGTAATTAAGATGTCTGTCATGTAAAGGAATTTAGGAATCAGTGTTTCTGTTTGATAAACATGTAAAATCAAGTATACTTTATTTTAAGAGTGTTTTAAATTTTACCTATTTTCAAAGGGATGTAAAATTGTTTTCAAAGATAGGGAGGAAAAGGGAACCTTAAAAAAACAAAGAGGGCCGGCGAGTGGCGTGGTGGTTAAGTGCTGGCTTGGGAAGCTAGCGGCCCCGGTTCGGTCCCACATATGAGGGCCAGTGACACTGCTCTCAAAAACAAAACAAAACAAAAAAAACAGAAAACAGAGCAAAAGCCAGATCAAAAGACAGTGAAATCAATATTATAGACATCTGGAATGAGATAGTTGGTGTGATTGAGTCTTAAATTTAACTCTGAGGTTACTAAGAGGTGGAAATAAAGGGAAAATTCTTTGGCCTTTTTTTTTTTTTTAAGGGAAGGCTTATAAATTCACTAGCACAGTGGCTTTCAAGCTTTTTTGACTATTACCATAGGATGAAATAGATGAATTTTTATATTGCAGTTCAGTATGTGTATTTATGTATGGGTGTAGACATACAGACAACACACGTGTTCCCACTGACACTTACATAGTATTTGTTGGTGTGCTAGGCCCTATTCTAGATGCTTATATTAATTTATTTAATCCCCAAACCATGTGTTGTAGGAACTATTAGTATCCCTAATGAGGAAAATGAGACCACAGTTATGTTAACTATTTTGCCTAAGGTCACACAGTTTCTAAATAGCGTATCTAGGATTCAAACCCAGGCAGCCTGGCACCAGAGTCTATTTTTAACTATTCTGTACTGTGTTCTTTTTTTTTACCCCCCATGTTCCTAGATTTATTTGTTCACATTTGTATAACGTGTCTGTGTGTGTGTGTAGAGAAGAGAGGGAGGGAGGGAGAGGAAACAGGAGTTTCATGAAACATTTTCAGTATATTCGGTTTTATTTTAGTTTTTTAAAATGCTCATTGGTAGGGCCGGCCGAGTTGCGCAGTGGTTAAGCGCTGGCTTGGGAAGCCAGCGGCCCCGGTTGGGTCCCACATGTGAGGGCCAGTGACACTGCCCTGAAAAAAAATAAAATAAAAATGAAATGCTCGTTGGACCCACTAAATTGATATCATCATCCACTAATGGGTCACAGTGCAGTTTGAAAAAAACTGGTCTAGAGAGACTATTAACAAGAACTGAAGTTATCAAATGGCTCCCTGTCATGGACATTAAATAATTTGAGAATAGCATTTTTGACAAAAGACCCTGTCCTTGAAAAAACTGTTTTATTTCTGTATAGTCTCTTTAAAAAATGACACATAGAAGATTAAACCTCAGTTTACTAAAAGTCTCTCAGAGTTTAGCGACATCTGTGGACCATGTGAGATGTTCTCTGTTGATCTGTCTTCACACAGGGTGGATTGTAGAGAATTCCTGGGATGGACAGTAATTCTTTTCCATTCTGAGATCTAATTAGTCTGATGTTTCAGGTGGTTTGTTGCAAGTTCCAGATCATGGTCAGTTTCACCACTGAGCCTCAAGCACCCTGGTTGTGCCGCGGTAACACGGATCTGAAGCTGCTTCCCTGAGAATTCTTTCAATGACGGTGGTTTTCCAGGGGCTGGATATGTACTCTTCCAGCGTTACTTACCATGTATGTTTTGCTGGCCAATTTCTAAGGGCAGGACAAGTGGAAGTTAGAGTTTCGTTTCTGACACTGCTCGGAGCGAATGAAGTTCTCCAGGGGAAGAGAGAGGGGAAGTCAGGTGGATTGCCAGTGCCCAGGACATATCACATGTGGAAAGATAGAAATCTGTCCCCAAGTTAAATTATATATGAGGAAGGGATGTGGCCAGGTGTTGTAATTAGTTCTTATATAGTTGTGGCAGATGACAAAGCAGTGGCCATATATAGATGTCACTATGTTAAGATATTTTCCTTTTCTAGAAGGGTGACATGACAGCTCAAGTTTCTTAAGAAACTTTCACCAGGGAGTGTTGCCTGGTATCATGTTTCATACACAAATGAAAAGGGATTAGATTACTCCATGAGAGCTCATTGTTCCTTCCCTAATGGGAAAAAGTTGGCTAGCTGTAGCTTGGGACTATGGATCCACGGTGCTGGTTTCTTCAACGTTAGATCAAAATTGTCAGCTGAGAAGAGGTGTGTGACTTTGTGCTGTAAAGCTCTGTCTTTGGTTCTTTTTCTGTTTGCTAGCTTGTTCTTTTTTTATTTTTCCCATGAATTCAACATTATTTGAGTTTCCATGATGTGCCAGTTCCAGTTACTGTTAATGATACAAAGTTAGTAGAATCAGACATAGTCCATGATTTTGTGGACTTTACAGTACAGCAGAAGTTAGATAATGAAGCAATCACACAAATAAATGAAATTTCATGTTTCTGATCATTTCTGTGACAGAGAATGCATGGTGTTAGGAGAGTATAAAATTAGAGGAGTTGTACTCGTCTGAGAAGTCAGGAAAGGCTGGATGTCTAAAGGAATTAGCTAAACGAGATGGTGAGAAGGTGGAGAGAGGTAGGTAGAAGCTAGATAATTTATGTTTTAGTAATGATTCTTTTTTATCTTAAGAGCAATGGAAAAATCAAATGTTTTGATCCAGAAAGGTTATATTTTTACCGACAATTTGGATGACAGCACAAAAAGCATATTTACCAGTTTGAGGGTGAAAGCAGCTAGGCGGCATAGCTAGTCTGGATGATGGCCAAGTCACCCTTTATCAAGATTCCAATAATCTAGACGGATGAGAGGGGTGAATTCCAGCAGGGACGAACATGATCCTTTAGTTAGTGGAAACACTCTTATATGCCACGATTGGTACTGTGATTAATCAAAACATTGGTTAAAGTGGAAAATTATTTAAAATGGATATATATATATATATATATATATATATATATCATATTACTTTTCATTTAAAACATATAAATATATATTCACTTCCAGTCTGTGGATGTAGACACAAGACTCTGAGAACAAGTTAATAAACAATGGTTTATTTTGCATGAATCGCACTTGTCGTGTGTCATCTAAAATTAAGTTTCAGGTTCTTTAAAGCAGAGTGAGAACCAGATGCATTTGAAGTAATCTGAGCACACAATCCTGTTAGATGTTCACAGTGTTCTCCCCTGGACTTTTATAGTTGTTTCACCCACACCTAAGTTTTCATCAGCTCTTTTTAAGTGTCTCGCTTTTATCTAGTTCTTCCAAAGCATTCAACCTCAGTTCTTTCACATTTACATTTCAGTGGTTACCTGATATTTAGTCAAATTATGTAAGAGTAATAATACATATGACAGGCATAAACAGGTAAGGCAGTGAGTGTCACTCACTGATGTGAAGCAGAGCTGAGCTGCATGGGGACAGAAGTGCACGGTGAGCAGTGACAGGCATGCAATGTGTGGCGGAGTGTTTTATGGAAGGAAAGGGGAGGATCACTCAGTGCTGGGAGTTGTCTGTTAATAAATGGAAGACACTAAAAGCATGTTGGCCGGTTTTCTTTTTAGACTAGTTCAAGTACAATAGTTTATGCTACAGGTTTGGCATGGATTCACTTGTGTGTACAGTGTGTATAATACACTTAAGCAGCATTACTAAATGGACAGGAAACCATGATTTTACAGTGGTTGAGCCATTCAGATCTCAGTGAGAGCAGCATTTTCTAGGTGAGCTCTGTAATAAAGGAAATAAACCAGAGGCCTTCTGGAATAATGGTTTTTAACCTTTTCCTTCAGAATAATGCATGTCAACGTATATAGGTTTTGCATGCATTTAATTTATGGCATTGTAAGTTGATTGCTTTTACAGACTATAAAAATATTTTTTACAAATTGGTCTCATCATGTAAATGCAAAGATTAAAGGCTAGTTCCTAAATTTTTTTTCATGAATTCAAATTGTAGAAATAAAATGAAAAGATCAGTTTAATTATGCTCAACATAAATTTCAGGGAGAAAGCTGCTTTTGTGTAGCTTGAAAAGGCATTTGAAATTGTGCAGTGGCTTTTGACAAGGCAGGCAGCACAAATGCCATCTTGTTTTTACACCATCAGTTATAACTTTTCTTTATTATGACAACAAGTGCTATAAACCTGATTTATAATGATAATTGTGGCAAGTGGAGTAAGAGTCCCACATTTGGAAAAACAAACTGAGACCTACTCCAAGGAACGAGGCATTTTCCCCGACACTGTTTAGTTCGTTTTACATTAATTCCTGTACCATCTGGCCATTGAGATCCTTGTCAGCAAGGTTAGCCCTCATTGTGCTGTGTAAGGTAGGATAGAATTATAAATCCGCATTCCAGTTTGAACAGAAGTAACCTTCATGAGATATCTGTAGGTTCCCTCCAACTTGTGGAAGTCTTTCCCCCGCTTTGGAAAAGTTGTAGCTGTGTTGAGCCAACTCTGTCTTCTAAAAGCGCTCTTGGCTCTGAGAGCACATAGGTTTTCAGCAGAACCCAAAATGGAGTGTCTCTAGGGCTTAGAGTTGAAAGGTTTACCTCATTCATACGGTCACAGATGCCTGTCAATCTAAGTCAGGAATTTGTCTTGTCATTTATTGGTCGAATTTACTTTCCCTTAGTCTCAGAATAAGAACTTCTACCTCAAGTTCAGTCAAGTGCTGCAAGGCTCGTCCTCTGGGAACCCAGTGAGCTGCATGGCCTCTTCTGCTCACATTGTTTGACAGAGACTCTTGTGAAGGCCATGGCTGTGATGAATTTGGTAAGACATACAAGACTCCTGTAAAGATTGCTAGGTGTATTGAAAGCCATTGCACATTGATGCAAAAATTAGAGTCATGCTGGGGCCAGCCGAGTGGTTCATTTGGATTACAAGCGCAAAGCTCTGAGCAGCAGGTTCACCGGTTTGATTCCCACATGGGCCAGTGAGATGCATCCGAGCTGACCTGCCAACGGGTGGCTCAACTGATGAGAGCGCATGCTCCTAGCAACAAGGTTGCCGGTTCAACTCCTGCAACCTTGCAGGGATGGTGGGCTGCGCCCATCCACAAGTAAGATTGAACATAGCACCTTGAGCTGAGTGGCCATGAGCTGCTGACAGGTGGCGAGATGGCGACTGGACTTGGAGCTGAACTAGCTGTGCCCTCCACAACTAAGATTGAAGGACAACAACTTGGCTGTTCCCTTCCCCCAATTCCCGAATAAAATCTTTTAAGAAAATTAGAGTCATACTATTATATAAAGCACGAAGCTTAGTCTCTACCTAAGTGGCTCCTGCAGAGGTGCTGCCAAACATCCGTTCTAGGGCTTCATCTCAGCAGGAAGTACTGCTGTTTATCCTTTTTAGCCAGAAGAGTTTTTACCATGGGTAGGTAGCCTTTGCAGTTTCCAAAAGAGGCTTTCAAAATAGGAATTCTTGAATGACATCAGCACACACATAACAAATGAAAGCCAGGAACTGGCTGCGCTGGAAGGCAGGCAGTCATTTATCTAGGTGCAAACTAGAAGGAAGTATTATTGCCACCCATTCCAGTTTCAGGGGTCCCTTTTAAAACATAGGAAACAGGCAATTGTGAAGTGGATGGCGCCGTTCAACAGAAGGACTACCTTCTCCCTGTGTGCTGCTCTGCAGACCAGCTTCCCCAGGCCAGAGAGGTGGTTTCTCAAGTCAACATGTTTTCTTCCCTCTTTGCAATGTGATAAGCAGACTAAGGGTGCTGCAAAAACAAGGCTGCTTGGAGGCAACTGTGTTTTAGTTAGCAGCCTACTCATATTTAAGATACTGTTTGTCTGAAATATTTGTTGTCTGGAATGTTGGAAGGCACTCCATGAATTTGGTTGACATAAGCATCTATTGGCACTTTGCACAGGTAGCTTTAGTTAGTCATGGCAATTATAATGGTAAAAAAAGATTTATGAGCTTCATCAGACTTTTCCCCTGGTATTTTCTGATAGATGAAAGTAATTGTATTGGCAGGATATATAGTCTTCAACTCCTATTATTGGAAAACTTCTGGATATCATCATATGGCAAGGAGGATGACAGTTTAATATTTGATCTAATGTGGCAATAAGAATGGTTTCTTATTTGACCACATATGTTATCATCCTGTGCTCATTTGGAGTGAAATACGACATTTTTTAAAGTAACGGGAAAGAAATCAAAAAATATTTACTGACTCACAGAGCACAGCAGTGGGGCCGCCTAGTGGTGAGAGCTCTCAAAGTCATTTACTTTAAGATTGGTGTAAGGAATAAGGACATTTTGCATAGACGAGATGGCATAATCTTATTTTTAAGTATTTAGAAAATTATCTTCTAGAAGAATGGTAATATTTTATGTAAGTTCAGAGGGTATAGAAGGACCAAAAGATGAATATTATTTTTAAAAGGCCAGTTTCCAGTCAATATAAGGAACATGTTTTAATGTTTAGATCCCCCCACCAATAAAACAGGCTACTTCACAAAATGTTCTCCTCTTGAGAGTAGCAGCACCCAGTCTATGCCACCATCACAACACCTAATCTGTATTGTGACTTCTGTTTAACGTCTGGCTCCTTATTTATTTGCCTGTGAGGCCATTTACTTAAGGGAGGCAGCTGGAACTCAGCTAAGAGTGTGGGCTCAGAAGTCGGGCTGAATGGGCAAGTGTCACCTTGGGTAAGTGACCCCACACCTCTCTGTGAAATGGAGGTAACCCTCCCCTCTTACAGGAATGTTGCAGGACTCGAATGAGTTAATATATCTCTAAAGTGCTTGATAAATACTCGATGTTAGATGCTCTGTCTCCCGCATGGTCAGCACCTGTGCTGAAAAGCAACCATGAGCGCTAGGGGTGTTGTAGAAAGAGTCTCTTTGTTGGAGAGGATGGATGGATCACAGAATTTCCAAGGACCAGAGACTGGAGATAGGATTCTCAGAGGTCAGGAATTTCGGGTCGGGCCCTGTGCATGTAGGGAACACAAGCTCCATACTCGGGGACTTGCCTTTCTCCCGAGTGTCTATGTGGTGTGCCCTGTGGAAGATACAGTACGCCTCACTAGAATGTTCTGGAGCTTCAATTCAGTGCTTCTGAGCGGGTGAACCTCTCACCTTTATACTTCTGGTTAACTTGTTAGGTTCTAAAAGTTGTCTTGTCTTTTTTGGTTCACTTGTGCCTCACTAATAAAATCTCAATCTATAGTTACTTTATTTACAATGACATAAGACACAAACATTTTGTGAACTTGATTGATATTCCAGGATGTGTTCAGTATGTTTATGGTGCCCATTTTATTAAAACCCAGAGCATCTGTTTTCTAACATTTGTGAGGAATTCAAATTTGTGCTCGCTGATGGCCAAGGTTGTGGTCCCTGGCGCCACACTACTTGGGTTTGATCAGTTCTGCCAGCTCTTATCCAAGTCTTTGGCCACTTCCTAAAGTATCCTGAACCCACTTCCTCATCTGAAAAATGTGACCACTGGAAGTCCCAACATTGGCTGTTCTGAGGGTTAAGTGAATCGGTACGGAGAGCACGTTTAGCACAGCCCCTGGCACAGACGCTTAGTAAACCTTAGACAACCTTAGTAAACGCTGGTTTTCCATCTTCTCGGGAGTATTACAGCCGTTCACTGACCCGTTGTGTGTCATGTGTCTGGTCTCATTTACTTCCCGAAGTACTGAACCGAGTAACATACAGGGTACAAGCGTCCTTCCTTTAAAGCTCTCTTATTGCAGTGGGTGGATTAGAACAGAATTGTTCTACTGGAGTGGTGTGGGCAGAGTACATGGAAACACTGGGCTGGGTCAGATTTGGGCTCCCTCCGCAATGGTCTGATTAAGGGGTTTCACTTCAAAAGGGAGGCTGGGCTCAACCCTCCCAGGAGTGTTTGCCTTTTTAAAATGGAAGAGAATTTATATCTAGGGATGAATTGGAAACATACGCCTTCCCTCTCAGTGTTTTTGCTGCCCTTCCTCCTCCCTCGTCTTCCCACCTCTTCCTGCCCTCACCCCCTTTTTGAGGGAAATAAATGCCCATACCTGCACCACACACAGGAATTACCTACTGAGCCCTTACATCGGGAGAATGTGGTGAGGCTGACCTGCTAAGCTGGGAATTACGGCCCAGAGATTTTAAAGGGGCTCTGTCAGTATTGCTAGCAGTTTAACCTTCTGTCAGGAGCAAATGATCTCACAGATCGTTTTGAATTTCTGTTGATTTTTACACTGAATTTATGTAATAAACATATATTGTTTTACTTTGTGGCAAATTAAAATGTCATTCTGAATAAATAATAAGCGTGCTTACACGTCATTTTCAATTTAAATAAATAAAAGTCATACTCGCATCTAGTAGATACATTGCGCCCGAACTCGTAAGATGTGCACTGTGCCCAATGGAGGGTTAAGATCTTTTTATGGGCCGGCTGAGTGGCGCGGTGGTTAAGCACTGGCTTGGGCGCCAGCAGCCCCGGTTTGGGTCCCACATTGGAGGGCCAGTGACACTGCCCTCCACAAAAAAAAATAAAAAATAAAAAAATCTTTTAATGTTTTGTTTTTTTTTTAAATCTGAAGTTTCTTTTGTTTATACAATGTCAGTTTATGTTGCTTATATTAGTTTTTAAATAAGTATGGAGGAGCACTTGAGGTACTTGATTCATATACATGTATGAGATTCTTATTAAGAACTGTTTTCCTTTGTTTGCATCAAAAGCAAAACCTAGAGCTTTTATCTGATGTCTGAAATGCCCTAGTTGTTCCAGAATTAGACTGTGGTTAATTGACCATAATAACAGCTAGTTTCCTACAGCTAAAAATATTGAGGAGAGAATACCAGTAAAAGAGTGAAAGCATAACTTTGTCAATAGTAGTTAGATATGCAAAGACTGAGGGTTAGACCTAGAAATAAATAATGTTTGGCATAAAATTGAAAAAAAAAATCTGTCAAAGCACTATTTGAAACAGCACTAAGAATACTTTTTCATTCAAAGAGTGTTTTTTTGGTGCATTGCAACTTTCAGCTTCCAATAAATTACCTTGCTGCCTGGGTAACATCTTAATTCTTTTCATTATTTTTTTTTTCATTTTCAGCTTATGGAAAAGTATTTCTAGTTCGTAAAATAAGTGGTCATGATACCGGAAAGCTGTACGCCATGAAAGTTTTGAAAAAGGCAACCATAGTTCAAAAGGCCAAAACCACAGAGCACACGAGGACAGAACGGCAAGTCCTGGAGCATATAAGGCAGTCGCCATTTTTGGTGACACTGCACTATGCCTTCCAGACAGAAACCAAACTTCATCTCATTTTAGGTAAGTGTCAGCTGTCGTCAGACTTTTTATGGAAACATTTTTTCTGGGGTCAACGAGTCTTGAGTTACTGTAATGCACTCAAAGGGTACCATACTTTGAACTTAGGAGAAAGGCAATATTTTGACTTTCATTTTTCTGTTCATGGTGGCATTTCCTTGACTCTCATGAGTTGCTCTGAATTTGGGACCTCTAGACCTGAAGGAATTTATATACTTCTATGCCACACTCCATTACTAATCTTAAATCCTGGAGTCGTCCGGTTCCCTGGACAGTATGCTTCCATTCAAAGGTGTTTGCATTTTTTAAATGGAAGAGAATTTAGACCTTGTAGGGACGAATTGGAGACCTGAATTCAGTGAGGACTTGAATAGTGACTTGGGCCCCAGTTTCTGCTGTAGGAGTTCTCAGGCATGTACAGGTTTGGGCTGACAAGGGGATATTTATGGAAATCAGTAATTGGGAAAAATAACAAAAGAAATAAAAGACTTCTATTCTCAGAGATGCTTTGCTTTTCTAGTGACAAACCTGCATACCTACCAATCAGTCAACCCTTTGATCACTCCTATGTCTACCCACAGGCACTTTCTGAATTCTTTCCTTTCCCAAATAGACTTGAACTATTTTGTATGAACCTTGGAAATGTCCCCTGCACGTATCTCCAGATTGCTTTGCAGAAAAACCACACCATTTTCTGTTCCTACTAGAAGTACATGGCAGTACTTGCAGTATTGCATTCCGCCATCATTGAATATTTTGTCTCTTACAATTTCAGTCCTGTTATTGTGATAATTTGCATGTGTGTATTATGACCCTTGTTATCAAGCTATTCTGGGGACTAGATGAGATAGAATGTCACTTAGCGCTCTGTAAGCTGTTGCCATTTCTTTAGTGCCTGTCGTGTGCCAGTGCTGCACTCAGTATTATTCATAATATGACTAACCCTCACAACAGTGCTGCCAGAATCCCTTCATTAGTGCTGCCCAAGCTTCTGGAAGCTGCATTTCTTGATGTTACATATGTTGTGTCAGTTTGAGAATGAAGACTGGAACTCAGGTCTGACTCATATCAAAGTTTGCCCAACAGTGCTGCCTGTATTCTTTTATTATTGGTGGTTACAAACAGGGTTTTAAATATATATTTGACAATTTTATTGGATGCTCTCATTTTGGATATTATACTGTTATCAATGATGTCTAAAATTGCCTTCACTTTTTGAGTCCTTCACTTCAGGTCCATTTGCAATGATTACCACCCACTAACACTCCTAAGTCTTTCCCACATGCAGGCCTGCCCTTCCGAGGGCCCACTAGTGTTACCTCTGCAGGTTGCAGCAAGTCTGCATCATTTGGCCCTTTGTTCTGCTTCCTGTGTATCTGCTCGGCTATGTTATTTTCTGATTTTTAAACATGTATTCCTTCAGAATTTTTACCCAGCAGGGTGTAGGGGACAGAACATTTTAATACAATGGTTTCAAACATTTTGAGCAGCAGAGGGCTACCCTCAAGTGAAAACTCAAACATTCAAATGGAAAACAAATAGAACTGAGGAGCTGTGCTCGCATTGGGACTTAAGGGCACCAAGCCCTACCAGCTTATTTCTGTCCCTCACCCACCAGAACTTGCAAGGAAGCCCGAGGGAGTCCAGGAAGAGTAGCTGAGAAATGATTATCTTGTTTAAGCCGCTTCCTTTATAATGAAGCAGCCCATAAAAATTATATCATGCCCCTGAGATCATACAGCTAATACGAGCCAGAAGCAGTAAGAACCCAAACTCCTGGACTTCTCTTTTCTGTTTTCTGACCTAACTGTACTGAGTTGTTTTTTTAATTGTTTATTGTAAGTGGTTTTTGTCTGTACTGTTTTTAATTTCAAAGTAGGTGCGTGAAATATTTTCTATTTGATTAAAACACAATAGTCCTTGATAGTGTTGATTTTCCAGTAGTTTCTCCATTATTTTTGTTCTTTGTCAGTGGCCCATAAATAAACAAATACAAAGCATAGCAAAACAAGAAAACCATTTCTTGTGCCAGCTTAAGCGTAGAATGTGGACTAGACAGTGTATTCTATCAAAAATGAGGCCATGCATTTAGAAAGCATGCCCTCTACCTCCTCTCCACACAGATTTAATATAATTTCCCTTTGTGCATGTTTATAGTTGTTATTTGACTTTAAAGGCAAAACTTCATAGAAATCTAGACCAGGACTTTATTAAAAACTGTTTTTATGGTTCACTTTTTTGTTCACGATGCTTAGAATGCACACCAGGTCAGTTTTCCAAATATTATGCTATACAGTTAGACCCTGTCTTGGTCTGCTAGGGGGGCTGGCATGACAAAACATCACAGGCTGGGCGGCTTAAACTACAGAAATGCCTTTTCTCACAATTCTGGCAGCTGGAAGTGCAAGATCGGCCGCCAGCAGGGTTGGTCTCTCCTGAGGGCCGTAGGAAAGGGCTATTCCAGACCATTCTCCTTGGCTTGCAGTAAGCCACCCTCTCGGTGCCTTTTCAGGTGGTCGCCCCCCTGTGCATTCACACCCTGGTGTACTTTTTGTGTTAAAATTGCTGCTTCTTACAGGAGCACCAATCAGGTCAGAGTAGGGCCCACCCTAACCTCCTCATTTTAACAACTTAGCTACCTCTTTAAACACCCTGTCTCCAAATACAGCCACATTCTGAGGTACTGGGGCTTAGGGCTTCAATCTAAGAATGGCGGGGAGGGAAACACAGCTCGGCTCACAACTGTCTCACTGTCTCTAAAGGTTTACTGACTACTTGATTCAATTTTTGTGTTCTATTAGAAGTTAGTTGATGGCGAGAATTTACATGTCGAGAGCTTCAGGGACCCGTTTGACCTTTTTTTCTGATGAATAGGTAAACTCTACAAACTTTTTAAAAATATATTTTAGAAAGCTATTTTATTGTTACAAAAGCATATCTATAGATATAGATATAGATATAGATATAGATATACATATAGAAGAGGTAGAAAAGCAAAAATAAGAAAAGAAAAACTTATTTTCACTACTCAGAGTTTACCTCATTGTATATTCGTAATTACTTTGTATTTATTCTTCTAGACCTTTTTGTCTGTATGTCTGCGTTCATGTATGTTTTGTTAAAACAAGGTTATACTGTGCATACAGTTTGGAACCAGATTTTTTTTTTTTCCAGTTAACAATGTCAGCCTTTCCTGGTTCATTTTCATTTCATTTAATACCCAGTGGGACAAGCTATTTATTGCTGGACAACAAACCACTCTAAAATTTAGTCACTTAGACAATGACTTATTGTCTCGTGATTCCGGGGGTTTGCTGGGAGATCCCTGCTGCTTTCGCTGGGGCTCCATCACGTGGTGATCAGCTGGAGAGTTGGCTGGGCTCCAAGGGCCAAGATGGCGCCACTCTTGTGTCCGACAGTTGGTGCTGGCTGTTGGCTGGGGCCTCTCTCTTCTCCTCCACGTGGCCTCTTACCCTCCAGTGCAGTAGGTCAGCTCCTTCTCCGAGCAGCTCCTGAAGGCTGCCACCAGGGCCTAGCAGAGGCTGCACGTCCTCCAGAGGCGTGCTCTGGAGCTCACTCAGCCTCGCTCCCAACACAAGACTGGCCCATTTAACGGGGAGGGAAATAAGACTTCACTGTCCACCTCTTTAAAATTGAAGTATAATATACATACATTGTTTTAGTTTCAGGCATACAACATAATAAGTTGTGATTTGTATGTATTGAAAAATCACCACAATAAGTCTAGTTAACATCCCTCACCATACACAGTTACAGACTTTTGTTGTTGCTGTTGTGATGAGAACTTAGAGGATTTATCCTCTCAGGATGTTCAAATACACAGTAATATTAACTATGATCACCATGCTGTACATTACATCCCCAGGACTGGTTTGTTTTGTAACCGGTTTGTACCTTTTGACTCCCTTCACGCACTTTGCCTATCCCCTGCCTGCCCCCACAGCCCTGGCAACCACCAAGCTGGCTGTTCTCGGTATCTATGAGCTCAGGCTTTTTCTTTCTTTCTTTCTTTCTTTCTTTCTTTCTTTCTTTCTTTCTTTCTTTCTTTCTTTCTTTCTTTCTTTCTCTCTCTCTCTCTCTCTCTCTCTCTCTCTCTCTCTCTCTCTCTCTCTCTCTCTCTTTCTTTCTTATTCCACAAATAAGTGAGATCATGTGGTATTTGTCTTTTCTCTGTCTGACTTATTTCACTTAGCATAGTGCCCTCAAGGTCTATCCATGTTGTCGTAAATGGCAAGATTTCATTCTTTTTTAGGGATGAATAATATTCATGTCTGTGTGCGCGCACGTTATACCTTCTTCGTTCGTCAGTGGGCACTTAGGTTGTTTCTCAGGCTGCCCACAGCATGCTGTTTAGTGTGTATGGGTTCTCTGTTGCTAAGTTTGGCTGAGAGTGTAGGTCAGTGGACATTTATAGTCATTCTTGCTGTTCTTTAAGATATTTTGAGGGCAGATATGGAAATTCAGTTCCATGTTGCTGTCATGCTCCTACCAGGACTCATGGCTCACTGGAGGTTTGTAGACCAGGCTTGTTCCTTGACGATAAAATTTGCCTTGTAGGCACAGGTCTTCTGTAAAGGATAAGAGTAGTATAATGTTAGTGTTATCTTAACAGATACTTGCCTTTGACATTAGTCAGATATGGAATATAGCATTTCTGTCAGGACTGACTGTCTGATTGTTTTCTACAATATACTTTGTTTAGCTGTGATTGCCTTCCATTCATTGATATTGTTTTGGCCAGCCTCTAAATCGGGGTCAGCAGCAGTGGATTAGATTTGTCCTCTGGGCTGTAACTCATTGACCCCCTCCTCTAAACCTATCTGTTAAAAGTCACATTAGGGCCGGCCGAGTGGCGCATTGGTTAAGCGCTGGTTTTGGGATGCCAGCGGCCCCGGTTCGGATCCCACATGAGGGCCAGTGACATTGCCCTCTACAGCTAACAGCAGCTCCACCTGGAGCTGGGCTGTGCGAGCCCCGGTGATGGTGTGGGCTGCGGCCGCTGCTGCAGTGGGCTGCCATAGGCTGCAGTGAGTGGCCCACAGCCAGCGTGAGCGGCTGGCAGCCAAGCGTGAGCTGCCAATAGCTGCGATGAGCGACATCCAGAGGCCAGCGACCAATCTGCCTCATCCGGGAAGAGCGCAATGACGATACCAACAGTGAAGCAACATCCTCTGCAACTAAACTGAAGAACAAGAAGACGGCAACTTGTCTGTTCCCCTTCCCCGGTTCCCCAATGCTGTTCCCCTCCACCAATTCCCCAATAAAATCTTTAAAAAAAAAAAGTCACATTAAAAAAAAAATCTATATTATTAATATATTTTAAGGCTCTGTTTTAATTTAGATTGAATGGCATTATGTGGATTTGATACATTTTCTCCTTTATATATTTTTTGGCTTTCCAAATCTTATAACATGGAAGCCATACCACCTTTTATAACTTTCTGTACCTGTGTATAGTTATAACAAGAAATATAAAAATATTTTAATCTATCCTATTCTCTTAAAAATTGTATTCATTTCAATTAACAATGGGAAGGAATTCTATGTGGACAATAATTTGTATAAAACAATTTTTGTTGGTATTCTGTGATTTCTGTAAGTAGTAATTTTGTCAGAACACCAACTGATCTATGACTGTTTCAACTGCCAGATTAATCAGTAGACTATATAAGATGCTAAAAGGCAAATCACAAAGGTATTTATAAAGGCGACGCTAAGTAGCATTCTCAATAATGAATGCCACCCCAGCATTATAGACAATTCTGGTATAATGAGTCATCCTTGCAATAAGTTCAAAGGTATTTAAAACATTAAAGTTTCACTTTTGAGTATCAATTTCATCTCAAAAATTGCAAGGGGGAGGATACTTGCTGAGATGGTAATAGAACGGTTCATGATCCGTTACAGTCTTGTGTGTAGCAACACAGACAGTAACTGAAGGAGCTTCCTGGCTTTGAAGTAAATGTGATTCATTCACAACACTGATAAAGAGATATGTCTTAGTCAGAACTTGATGATGATTTTGATAAGCTAGAATGCATTTGCCTGAGGTGCTATTAGAACGTTGAGCTAAAACCAAAAGAAAAAAAGTGACATGGCTTTGGCATGACATTAAAATTATTTTCAGGTATATGTGGTACATCATGTTAAGACTGTACTTTAGATACAAGGCAAGAAAAACGAGCAATCAAGAGAGATGTAGGTGGCCTGGAGGAGGAAGAGTAGGTGGAAATGAGACCCACAAAGTGTGGGAACTCATGTACAGAAGGCGTATCTGAAGGAAGAGAAAAATTTGTAGGAAAAAATAATGAAAGAAGACCAAGTAGCAGTATATGGGGGAGGGGAGTACCGTATGAGTCACGGGGAGACATGGGACTGATAACAGCGAGTTCTTTGGAAGCTGCCACCATACGAAATACAAGAGAGACATTCCAAGGAGGAGAATTTGAGACACATAGGTTAGATGACCAGAGGGTTAGTCAGCATATTACTAGAAATAAGTAGGTGTTCGGAGAGTGAAAGTAGAACAAAGAATCTTTCCTTGAAAGCAGGAGATGTAGGAGTTAGCCCTTCTTTCTGTCAGCTAACTCGGCTACTTCCTCTCCTGTAAGGTTGACATCTATGAGATGGCATGAACGAGACACAGCCTTAAAAAGCGGATGAGCTCTTTCCATGGTTATTCCTTTGCATCCTCAATGGAAACTAGTGCTGGTTAAGTAGTTTCTGTAGTTTTCTGTAATGCCTTAAGGCTTATCAAACTCAGTATTTCTAGTGGATTACAGTATCTCCATTTGTTAATAGAAGCATGTAAACTATGAACAAGGAGAAGTTTCTGGGTCCAACAGAGTCAAGTCAGATGTGCAGAGGCCTTGAGCAGCTGAAACTATCTGCTGCCAAGTGACATGCGTTCCTTTTCAACCAAGTGAATTGGTTCCATATTCTGAATGCACTCAGATCATGGCCTTTCAACAGTGATGTTGATAGTGCGAGTAGGAAAAGTTGTTGCAAATACTTACAAATGGCTTTGAACACCTAATTTTTTGTTTTGAAACGTAAATAAATATAGTTGACCCTTAAACAATGCTGGGGGTAGGGGCACCAAACCCTGCACAGTCAAACATTTACCTATAACTTTTCGCTCCACAAAAACTTAACTACTAATAGCCTACTGTTTACCAGAGGCGTTACCGATAACATAAACATTTGATTAGCACATATTTTGTATGTTACATGTGTTATATACTGTGTTCTTACAATACAGTAAGCTAAAGAAAATGTTATTAGGAAAATCATAAGGAAGAGAAAACATGTACATATGTTTTATGCATTCACGACAGCGAAATTATATGACCAAATATATAGAATTATTGGCTCTAAGCCATTTAAACATTTGAAGGACAGAATAGTTGATCTTAAGGCAGTTTTTCTGACAGTAATTAGCAAGACCATCTGCCTGATGAGGCTGCTCCTAGTAAAACCATATGGATAAGGGCAATTGAAACAGAGCATAAAAACCACTGTGTTTGGAGTCCGCCTGCCTGGTTAATATGCTTCATTCTCCCCCTTATCAGGATATGCTACTCTGGATACTTTATTTAACCTGATTTTCATCGTTCTCTGGAGATTATCCTGTTTTTCTCTGGGGTTAATACTGTTATGATAGTACCGACCTCGGCATTGTTTATGAAGATCAAATTCATAATCATATCTGAATAGAACAGGCACATAGCGAGTACCTAGTATCTCTAGTTACTACTTCTTTGTCTAGTCTCAAAAGCAGCGAGCTGTGTTCAGATGCAGATTGTAAAGGAGGGCAGCCCAAACCCTGTTTTACCTCACTGACTCTCACTGTTTCCCACTTGCCCTGACTGAATGGAGTTGTTAAGATGCTGCGTCGGTACAAAAGCAGTGTCCAGGACTGTGGACTGAGTCAACACCACTTGGCCCATTTTCATCATGATAACCACAGAGGCCAGAAAAAGCCATAGGAGTATCACTAAAAAGCGGGACACACTTATGCCACTTCTGACAGTTTTCCTGTCATAAAGGGAATAAAAACAGTCAGCATTGGCATTAAAAGCAAGAAGCTCGCACTTGAATTTGTTATGGAAGAAATTGTCAAAGACTTGAGAAATCTGATTTCTAGAAATCTAATGAATCATGATTTTGACAGGAAAGCTGTTCAGGATAGACAGGTGGGCATGGATCCCAAGCCCGCCAGGCAGACTGGACCTTAACTAATTCGAGTAGTAGAGAGTTTGCACTCTGGTGCTTTATTCAGCCTGAGCTTTCTCATAAATCGTAGGTGGAGAAATGTAATTTATGCCAAGTTGGAAAGGGAGGGGGGAATTCCTTGAATTATAAAACTGAGAAGAATCTTACTTTCAGATGTCAATGAGGAGATGCATTTTCATCATCTCCCTGACCCCATTGACCTGCTGCTCACTGTATCCCAGAGCCTGCGTCATTTCTGATTCCGGCCGTCTGTCTCTCACTGTCTCTCTTTTTTTAAAGATTTCATTGGGGAATTGGGGAAGGAGAACAGTGTTGGGGAAGGAGAACAGCCAAGTTGTTGTCCTTCGGTCTTAGTTGTGGAGGGCACAGCTAGCTCAGCTCCCAAGTCCAGTTGCCATCTGGCCACCCATCGGCAGGTCACGGCCACTTAGCTCAAGGTGCTGTGTTCAATCTTAGTTGGGGGTGGTCATAGCCCACCGTCCTGTGTGGGAGTCAAACTGGAAACCTTGTTAGGAGCACGTGCTCTCACCAGCTGAGCCATCCTGCCACTTGTTGGCAGCTCAGCTAAGGTGCAGCTCACTGGCCCATGTGGGAATCGAACCAGTGATCATGTTGCTCAGAGCTCACACTCTTGACCAAGTGAGTCACTCGGCCGGCCCTCCAGCGTTCTCTTTTGAGAGAATAAAATTTTTATAATTCTACTCAAATGTAATAATATCTCTATATCATCTTTTCTAAATTTTGTTTTATTTGTCGTTTCACTGCCTGGCTAAGCTGTTTTTACTTTCAAGGGCAAGTCCCAACCTTGCCCTAACAAAGTTACTAGATCTCTAGCTAAACACAGAGGTGTAAAGATGCCCAAAATGCAGTTCTGACACATCATCAGTACCCAGAGATCTTGTTGAAAGTGAAAAGCCCCTTGCTCCATTTCACTTTTTAAAGCTCTGAACCTCACCAGCCCAATTCTAAATACAAATAAGCTCCAGGATGGCGACACCAGGCAGGAGTGGAGGTCAGGGCGCAGTGAGCTAGGTGCCCTGGAGAAGCTGGTGTGGGTGTGCGCTGTCACGGGGAGGTCGTGGGGCTGGCGAGCTCTAGGGCGCTCCTCAGAGTTTCCCAGTCAGCACGCATCCGTGTGTCTGTAAGTAAACTCGATAGGAACTTTACTGTCCAAATGTACAATGCCTCCTTGAGGGTGATGTTCCTTAAACTTTGTTTGGCTTACAACTCCTTGGGGAAATGTAGTCAAAGCTGTGGACCCTGTTTTCTCAGAAATATGCACATATGCTCATACTCCAAAACATTGCACATGATTTCAAGGAATTTATGAAGCACTTTCAGAATGGTTTATGGAACTTTCTCTTAATGCTCTAAAGCTGGGCATAAGAAATATTTCTTCCTCTTCCTTTGGCAGGGTTCTGGTAGGGCTTTTTTGAACCTTTCAACAGTCTTAGAATGTATAACTCAGGCCGGCTGAGTGGCACGGTGGTTAAGCGCTAGCTCGGGAAGCCAGTGGCCCCGGTTCGGGTCCCACATATGAGGGCCAGTGACACTGCTCTCAAAAAAAAAAGAATGTATAAAGTTTATGATGATAACTGCCATTTATTGAGCTCTTACTATTTGTCAGACACTGTGTATTCCTCATGTCCAAGCGTGAACTCTGGATGGGCCCTTCCAAACCTGTTCTTCTGCAGCCATTCCCATGGCAGGGAACACCAGTAGGGCTGGGTCTTACTCCCATCACTGCTGTCACCTTTCTCATAGCCACCATTATCTCACACTGTGTTTATTTCAAGTGGTCTGCTTATTTCCACCCTGCTATGCTCAACACAGCAGCTAGAGTCATTGATCCTATTAAAATACAAGTCCAATCATACCACTCCACCCAGGATCCTCCAGACATCTCCCATTTCATTCAGAGTGGAAGATGAAATCCTTGTGATGGCCAGGACCTCTGTGCTGCCAGCTCCAGGGACACTGTTCACTTGCATCTCAATAAGTTGTGCAGTGCATGGCGTCTAGAGCAGCCCTAGTAATGATCTGCAAGGACACAGTGGCCACTCCAGTACTCTGACTCATTCCTGGGACCATGGCTCTCCTACTACTTTTCCTTCAGTCGCTCTTCTAGCTACGCTGGTCTCCTTCCTGATCCTCCAATACATCAGCCCTCTCGCACCTCAGGGCCTTTGCACTTGTTATTTCTGCCAAGAACAGTCTTCCTCCAGATACCTGCTAAGCTCATGTCTTCATCTTCTTAAAGTCTTTGCTCAGAAGTCACTGTGGTGAGACACACATTGGCCACCCTCATTAAGATGCCGTCCTCACCCCTACCCTGGCACTCCCTATCTGCCTTTAGTTGTGCTGTTTCTTCCATGGTAATCATCCTCTTCCAACATATTAATAGTTTCTAATTTATCTATGTTTCTCTCTTCCCACTGGAATGTAAGCTGTACTAGGATGGAGATGATTGTCTGTTCAGTGCTATGTGTGCAGTACCCAGAAGAGTGACTGATATATAATAAGGCTCAAATATCTGTTGTATGAAATGAACAAACCCCAAGAAAATATATTGTTCTTTTTTCTTGTAAATATGGTTTTAGATTCAGAGAGATTACGCAACTTGCTTAAAGTCACTTAACTGATAAATGGTATAGCTGAGATTCTTGCGCTTTCTGCCATCAGAGACCTGTGTTCTTTTTTTTTGAGGGCAGTGTCACTGGCCCTCACATGTGGGACCGAACCGGGGCCGCTGGCTTCCCAAGCCAGCGCTTAACCACTGCGCCACTTGGCCGGCCCTCCAGAGACCTGTGTTCTTAACTACTGGAAATATTTATTTCCAAAGATATGCAAAATAAGAGGTCAAAATTTAGTCCAGAAGTGACAGTCTTACAAGGCTGAGGAATCAGAAGTTTGAGTTGCTCACAGAGTGGCTGAAGACTGGGGGATGGGATTCTGGACAGAAGGGAAACAAAGGTGAGTGAGGTCAAGTTCAGAAATCCACGTACCTTGACTGACTTCTTGACAGTGAATGCGTGGGGTGAGAATCTAAATAGCCAGTAGCTAGAAGGGCCAAATAAAGATTTCAGCAGCTCCCACCTTAGGAGAGACAGAGTTTGGAGCTCAGCTCCTCGCAAGGTACAGGGACTTGGTAAACAGCACAGGATTTTCATCAGAATTCTAGAAGAGCCATGCCTGAGGAGAGAGACCCACATTCTCAGAAGCAAAAATAAATAATAGTAGTGAATGTTAACCCATTAAGTAAAATAAGACACTGTGAGTCCATTCAGACGTAAATAAATTGAATGTTTGATGTGGATTTGACAGTCCATAGTTTCTAAGTACTTCTGGAAAATTACTTAGTAATTACAAAGGTGAAGTAGGTAACTTTATGGTAGCAGAGCACCTGAGAGGATGCACCAAGAACAGTGTCGCTTCCGTGATTTTCCTCGCAGTGATGCTCATCTGAGCATCATCACAGAGGAACATCAGACACTCAAAGTGTGGGACCGTCTACAAAATCCAAGCCTGTGCTCTTCAGAAGTGTCAAGGTTATGAAATCAGGAAAGACTGAGGAACTATTACAGGTGGAAGAAAATAGATATGTGAACTGAAGTTAACATTTGATTCTGAGCCAGAACCTTTTGCTATAAAAGATCTTTTGTGACCAGCTAGGGAAACTTGAA
Organism: Aselliscus stoliczkanus; assembly: GCA_033961575.1. Classification (NCBI taxonomy): domain Eukaryota; kingdom Metazoa; phylum Chordata; class Mammalia; order Chiroptera; family Hipposideridae; genus Aselliscus; species Aselliscus stoliczkanus. The sequence goes on along the minus strand of CM066732.1, from coordinate 150,460,662 downwards.
TTTAGGGTGGAGGATTAGATGGTAATCATATTTCCATGTTAATTTCTTGATTTTTAAATGATTATGTTGTGGTATGAAATACAAATGAAAGTAAGTATACATGAGTGATGGGATATTGAGTTGGCAACTTAGATGGTTCATGAAAAAAGTTTTATGTACTATACTGACCACTTTTCTGTACATTTGTAATTGTTTCAGAATAAATTTTTTAAAAAAGTTGTATTTTTATATACTAGCATCGAACAACTAGAAAGTGAAATTTAAAAATATCCTTTACAGAATGATTTTTTTAACCTAAAATATTTAAGAATAAATTTACTCTGTAAAGTGTGATACATTGCTGAGGGAAATGTAAGAAAACCTGATTACAATAGAGAGATATACCTGTTCATGGGTTGGAAAATTCAATATTGTGACCATGTCAGTTCTTGCTAAATTAAACTATATGTTATAATAGATGCAAAACTATCAAAATAAAAATCCAAGCAGACTTTTTTGTAAACTGACTCTCAAATTCCTATCCCAAAACAAAGGTACTAGAATAGTCCATCCAGCCTTAAAGAAGAAGGATGAATGTGGAAGCCTTAAATGATCTGATTTCAAACACATATAAAGTTATAGTAATGTAGACAGCCTGGTATGAGACATATAGGTCAGTGGAATAGAATAAGGACTCCGAAATAGATGTACACTTATGCGGTCATTTGGTTTTTGACAAATGTGACAAAGCAATTCAATGGGGAAGAAAGTCAGTACTGGAACAACTGGGTGTCTGTATGGAAAGAAGTGAATCTCAACCTTTACCTTGCTCTGTACCCGAATATTAATTTGAGATGGATACCTGCTTTGCCAGAATACCAGGGTCAACTATGAAGAATCCTGAGACCAGAACAAACCTCAAACAGTGGCCTCGAAAACTAGCCTTGAAGGAGCCTGAATTTATTGGATCAGACTGTGGAGTAATTTAGGCCCTAGGGCATTATCAAAAATAATGCATAATCAGGGCCGGAGGAGTGGCGCAGTGGTTAAGCACTGGCTTGGGAAGCCAGCGGCCTGGTTCGGGTCCCACATATGAGGGCCGGTGACACTGCCCTCAAAGAAAAAAAAAAAATAGTGCAGAATCAGCCAGCAATTAGTATAGCCTGACAGTTGGGTGTTACATCAACAGAGACACAAACAGCTTACCGGATCAAGGAAGGAGTGAAAAAGGGCCCTGCCTGAACCACTGTGGAATCCCCTAGGCTATGCCCTCTGAGGAGCAACATGAAAGGCTCATGCTGCAGATGAAACAGGCTTTACTAGAATAGTCAAGCCAAGTTATTAAAGAAAGAAAGAAATAACAGTAAAACAAGCCTGGGATGGGGGTAGGTATTTGGAATCAGATCATAACCCCAATCCACAAGAAAAAATGTGAAGAACCAAAAATTGTATAAGAAGATTAATATGACAAACTATAAATATATACCTCTCCTTTCTTCTCTCAGCTGCTTTGAAAGATATAAAGTTGTATAAAATAATAATTGTAATATATTGTTTGGTTTGTAACATATATAGTTGTACTATGTATAACAAAAATAGCACAAAAGGGAGGAAGAGAGAATAGAGCTAATAAGGGTTAGGTAATGTTTTATATATCTCTGGAATTGGGTTGTTTCTGATAAGTTAATGTGTATGTGGTAAGCCTTAGAGGCAACCAGTAAGAAATTAACTAAAAAAAAAATAAAGTGAAATTTATTAAAGTGATTAAAATGTACCTGAGCACCTGAAGAGATGGAGTTGATTTGAGCTGAGATGGGGCAGGCTGCGGGAAGAATAATAATTATAATAATTTATAGTAGTTGTTATTTCCACTGTATAGCTAAAGAACTGATCCTGAGAGAGACTTAATTTGCTCAGGACAGGACACAGTGGAGCCATTGTCCAGGCCAGGTTTATCCATTACAAAACCCAGGTGCCTTGGACTCTATCCAGTGACTCTGTCCTCAGAGACAGGAGTACTACATAGGGTTTTTTTCACAACACACTTGCCTTTCAGTTACGGAGTAATTTTTTTCAGAGACTCTGTTTAATATTTATTCCAATATCAAGAATTTGTATTTAATTAAGGATGAAATAATCATCTATGAGTGCTTACTATTGTATTGTCGATAAAGTCATGACGTATTTTTTCTATGTTTTTCTTTGCAAAAATGCATCATGGCTTTCCGGACAACCCAGTACACATGGGGACGATGTTGGGTTTGTACGAATAAACTGCTCCTAACTTTACAAAGCTTAAAGTTTAGCAGGAAAAGCAAGCATACAAATAAGTATTTTTAATATGGTAAGATAATTGCAGTGGTAGAAGACTTTAATAAGTACAGTGATAAAGATAAAAGGAAGTGATCAACTCTGCTGAAGTGGTTATCGATGAGATAGTTGAGTAGGACATTCAACGATGTATAGGAGTTTTTCAGTTAGTCAGCTGACCTATAGGTGCCTATTTCTGTGTCATGACTGACTATGGAAACCATTTATGCAAAAATATCAGTATTAGATATAAGTAAATAGCTACTTAAAGGTAGAAAAAAATTCATTGTTATAATAATTTGCAGAAATGCTATGTTCCTTTACACCTTTTTAATAATTAGCTTTGTGTTAAGATATAATTAAAACTCCTTGGCAAAACACAGAAGCCTTAGAAGGGCAATGTTGTTTGCTGGCATGTGCTTTATAAAATGCATTACAAAACAACCAGTTATTAAGAGTTCCTTCATTCTGTTACATCTGTGTTTTGGAATTTAAAAGTTAAATGGCCAAGATAAAACAAAAATTTGTGAATTTGTGAAGATTTTGCTTCGTTAGTTTATCAAGTTGTGGTAAACTCAACAAATGAAAATTCTTGGGATACATGTTTTCAGATTTTTTTAGTAGAAAAGCTTTAAACTGTATTTGTGACTATTTTCTAGGTATACTTTGTTTCTCACTCACAAATGTGTATTAAGGTAGCAATGGTTAGTTTCTGGTGGCACCATCATCAGTTTATGAGTAAATGTCTTGGTAGAGCCATTATGACCATATTGTGCTGTGGTTTTTATTATTATTATTATTCAGTGCCCTCATTTATTTCTCACTGTCGTCTTTTTGTCTTTTATTTCATGATTCCTTTCGGAAAAAATGGGGGGAAATAGGGCAAACTGAAAGGGAAATGGAGTCTTTTATTTCGGGTATGTTGATTCGGCCACGGTGTGCTGCTTTTACTTTGGGGCTCTGAGTAGGAATAGGCGGCTGCCTGTTACCTAATTATACATTTTCGGAAGGGAGCCTAGAAAAGTCTGGAAAACAGGGAACCTGCTTCAGAATAGTGACTGGCAACTATTACAAAGGAAAGGCTGAGACTTTTGTGTTTTGTTTTGTTCTGTTCACTTTTTATTTTAGTTATTGTAGTGGCTGATGTTTTGGTATTCCACAGCAAGCTAAGTATCATATGGCGATGGCAGAGGTTTCTGATATGCTGTATTTGGGAAACTATTTAAAGATGTGCAGATTTCATATAATAGTTTTAACAGCAATACTCCATACAAATTCATTTGCGTGTAGTGTAGGGTAGTCATTCTTTTATGAAACTGTACTACTATATGAATTTCGTAATATATTCCACATGAAACTATATACTAAGACTTGTACAGAAAAATCATATATTAAAATCCGTACCTTATGGTTAATCCAAAGTGATTAAGAGGAAATACTTCCTTTAGTTTATGAATACAAGTCAAAGAAAGAAAAAATATATTTCATTTTTAGATTATATAAATGGTGGAGAACTTTTTACTCATCTTTCTCAAAGAGAGCGTTTCACAGAGCATGAGGTGCAGATCTACGTGGGAGAGATTGTGCTCGCCCTCGAACATCTCCACAAGGTAAGGCGCTTAACCTATGGGATTTCCGGTTTCCAAGTAATGATGGAGCTAAAGAACGAATGTTTTTATGGGTCTTTGTGGGGATTCTGAAATCCCACGTGCAGACCGTTAACCCGGTTTCTCAAATTCCTAGTTCCCTTTTTAAACATCTCCTTTCCTTTGGTAGTTCCTGTGATGCAGATTTTAAAGGCAGAACCTGAGGAATTTTTTGGTTTTGTTCATGAAAAATCCTGATGCTTATTACCAAGTAGCATCAGAAGAAACACTTTTATTCTTAAAAGGAACTTTAAGACCAAACCACAAGTCATAAGATATATTTCCTTAACTGTGACTTACTCCATTGTAGACTCTGCCTGTACATCTTCAGGGCATTGATTCGGTTGGAGAATCTGAGTTATTTGAGAGAAGCATCTACTTACGCTACCCAGCTTCCCCTCTGGCTCTCTTTTCCATTTGTTTTGTCCCCAAGGCCCTCCCCTGGGCCCTCTGCCTCTCTCCTCCCCCATTGCTTCCATGTAGATGAACTCAGATACTGAACACTTGAAATGAAATTCATGTCTATGATGCTGTTGAAACTTTATAAAATGAGTTTAAACTTTTTAAAAAATACTGTTTCAGATACTACTAACCTTGATTCAGGAAACTTTGACTAAAAAAAAAACTTTTTAATTTATTTTTTGACTTAATGAGGAAGCATTATTGTAGATGCAAACACTCATTATATAGACGGTTCGTATTTGAATAATTTTCATCAAGGGGTGTGAGACTGTAAGGAGACCAGCATGGCTGGAGTCCCTAAATTAGGATGATACAGGCACATCATAAAACCACTGTTATTCTTTCTCATGTATTCAGATACTATACTGAATCACAGGTAACAGATTAAAGTGCTGATTATGGGACATAGAAAAGAATGGAGAAGAATGAAGGAAAAAGGCAAGAAGAAGGATGAAATTTTTAATCAAAGGGGCAGGGAGACTAGAATTGCAAAATGGAGACAATGGATGGGAGAGGCTGTGAGAAAAAATGATGCGACGATATAAGAAAAGAAGGAAAGGATCAAGAAATGGGTAAATCTGGCCCAGAGCAGAAATGAGACTGGGCAGGGGAGAGGGATGGGGTTCAGAGCAGGAATCTGAAGAGAAGTGAATGAAAAATGTGTAAGAACAGGAGGGAAGGAGAAACGGCCCTGGGTGGTAGGGCTGCAGTAAATAAATAAGGTAGGAGCTGAACTGAGGGGATGGAACGGACACCTGTGTTCCTTTTGAGAGAATTGTCAGTATGGTGACAAGCTTCATGCTTATGGCTATTTTAGGGATATAAAATAGTTATGACATCTTTATACATGAACTAAATTGGACCCACGAATAGGCTGAAAAGATCTTTGCATTTTATGCTTTAGGGGTATTAGGTGTAACTTTTTATAATATAAAAATGATGGTGGCAATCACCATCAATTCTAGAGTAAAAGCTAAGAAAATACAAGGCTCCAACAGGAGAGCTTAAAAAATTCAGTTTTTAATTTGTGTGAAAGCTTTAATTCTGTTAATTCTATTTATTAAAGGAAAATCCATGAACATTCATTATTATTAAAACAGGGTGATCAGAAACACAGAACTAGAGAACATGATGAACTCTGGGTATAAAAGTACTTGACATGGAGTGAGAGTAATATATATAATCAGATGTCAGCTAAGTTTCTTGTAACCTCACTACCCTAACCTCATTTACCCTAGAAAGGTAAATACAAAGAATAAAACACAAAGCTAGTTTTATTAATCTAGATGCATCTACTAACACTGAGTTTCCCGGGAAGAGACAAAAATGGGAGTTATTTGCAAGTGATGAGGCAAAGCAGACAGTAAATCTTTTCCAAAGAGATTGTTAAACAAAAAAGTTGTCCTGGTTAGGTGCTTGTAAAGCTTCAATGCAAACGTCTGTTCAATAAACAGTAGATGTTTCCTTCCTCAGTTTCTTGTGCAACACTGAGGTTCTTGGGGGGAAATTGCCCAGCATTTTTTTTTCAATTTTAAAAGAAGTTTAAGAATCTGTTTTTTCATATATGTAGTATTGAGGAAAGCAGTGTTTCTAAATTTAAAAACATTCAATTTGGGCTGACATAACATGAAACATGGAATTCACATATACTGAGCACTTCTTATATGACTTGAGTAGATTTATGTTTTATACCTGAAGTGTTTTACTATAAAACTTACATGCAAAAACAAAATGGAAGGATATATAAATATTATCTCATTGACTTTCTTTGCTTATTTAGAACTAAAGATCAACGAAAATTAACCTATGATCTTCAACCTTTATGTTTAGAAGCCTATTGATTACCTATTTGACAGGACACTGTGCTAGATACTAGATAAATACATAAAAAGTGAAAAAACAGCATTAGGGTATGGTTATATCAAAACAAACAGGAAATACTTGGAAAATAACAGCTCTTTTTAGGTAAGTACAATGTCAATATAGGTGGTAGGAGTCAAGACAAAGAAATGACCATTGTGGGACCTGGTTAGTCTGGAAAGCCATCTGAAGCCGTTAGGGAAGTGATGGACATGAACTTGCTAAGGAAGCACCTGCAGATCATCTGGAATGAGGATGGAGTCTCTGAAGAAGAAAAGAGAGGAGGAAGCAGTAGTCGACAGGAAGGGCCCCTCATTCCATAGAGAATGCAGACCTGGTGGGAGGGGGCTGAGGAGCCCAGCGCATGCGCCCTAAGATGAGGAGATCACTCGGGCCCTGGCCAGGGACTAAGCATCCTGTCAGGACAGTGGCTTTGGGGGGTTTATTTTTAAGGTAGACAAGAACGACTCTCCTAATTTATTTTTTGGAAATTGTTATTTTTAAATGCGTATTTATTTGTTTTTGCAGTTGGGGATTATATACCGTGACATTAAGCTTGAGAATATTCTACTTGATTCTAATGGCCATGTGGTGCTGACAGATTTTGGTCTGAGTAAGGAGTTTGTGGCTGATGAAGTGAGTATTATATTTTAATTTAAAGTTAGTAATAACAACGTAAACAATGGTGAAAATTTAGCTATATAATAAGCATTTAATAGGATAGTACCATATTTATTATGGATTTTTGTGCAGGTTTGTCTAGAGGAATATTTGGCATGAATGACTGTAAAGATTTTTAGTTTAAAATGACCATGGAACCATCCTGTTAGGATTGCAGTAAACCTTTGATGAATACATCAGAATTCCCCAGTTTAAAATAAAAGAAAGCTATGCATTTCAGTTTCCCCATAAAAGTTGACTGAAAATTTTAAATAACGCTTTGGGGCCTTTAGGAGAATTATGGCTTAGGTGGTAGCCATAGAGAATTACAAAATAATGCATACACAGTTTACATTATAATTAGTAATTAGGACATGTCATGTTGTGATGGTCCTTTGAATTCACTTGACAGGAATGACAAGAATCTACTAGACTTAATTCTTTAATAATTTTGATTTTTTTTTTTTTTTTTTTTTTTTTTTTGCTGACACGGTCTAAAATGCAGTAGCTTATGTGCAGATTTTAAATATGGAGGACTTCGCATTTTCAGTATTGATTAGATCTTGTTTAATATTACAAATGCATTTAATAACATTTAAAGTTGTACATCTATTAGTTGTAATTAAATGCTATTATGTAGCAGTCGTAATAAAAATTATATTTTTATAATAATAGTTATTCAAAATAACTAAGTAAATATGAATGCCAATTTATTTCTATCCAAGAAATTATTGGTATAGAATACAGAATCATAGTAAAATTTTGTACTAAAAGACTTTGCTATAAAACACATCATTCTTGGGTTCCAAATTAGGTATCTATTTCCAATTGTTTGCTTTTTGTAACATTGCCAAAGCAGTCCTAGGTGAATTAGACAAGTGCTGAAATTATAAAAACTAAAGATCCCACTTTTTTATCGTATCTGTATTCATTCATTTTTACTTACTCAGTAAATATTTCTCGACCACCTCTATTATTCTAGGTACTGGATAATATGATGATGAATAAAATGGAAATGGTGTCTGCCTTCATGAAGCTGTGGTTATGACAATACGTTGATATTTTTGATAGAAAAATTATAGTTATAGATTAGATGAATTTGGGGGGAATTTACTTAAGAGTTGGATTTTTAATACTTTTTTTCCTTTGTAAAAATTTTAGTTGCAACTTCAGTAAATTGTGGCTGATTAAATATGTTTATAGTTGCCTCCTCACTTATCGCCATCACAAGTAAAAGTAAAGGAATAAAAGAGGCATACACTCAAAATGGAGAGAAGAAAATAGCAACCAGATTTTGGAAGATGAACAGCAGAAATACTAGTTGTAACCGATATTCATTTATATTGAAATATCTTCTTTCTTGGGATGAGGTGTTGTTTTTCTTTGTTTTTTTTTTTTGTCCATTTCTATTTTACCTCCTTGGTTTTCAGTTTAAATTAGCATTCTTTTTTTTTTTAGAGATTTTATTGGGGAATTGGGGGAGGGGAACAGACAAGTTGCTGTCCTTTTGTTCTTCAGTCTAGTTGTGGAGGATGTCGCTTCACTGGCCCATGTTGGTATCATCATTGAGCTCTTCGCGGGTGAGGCAGTTGCTCGCTGGCCATTGGATGCTGCTCATGGCAGCTCACAGTGGCTCACAGCAACTGCCGGCCGCTCACGCTGGCTTCCAGCCACTCACGGTAGCTCACGGCAGCCCAATGCAGCCTATGCCTTTGCTGGTGACTCACGGCAGCCCAGCTCCAGGTCAAGCTGTTGTTCACCATCTTAGCTGTAGAGGGTGCAGCATCACTGGCCCTCTATGTGGGATCCGAACCTGCGCCTTGCTGCTCAAATCAGGCGTCCCAAGCCAACTCTTAACCAACGCACCACTCGGCCGGCCCCTAAGCTATCATTCTTGAACACAACTGAATCCTAAGTCAGTAATCTGAGAAGCCCCAAATAGGCTGTTTGTACCTCTGACCCCCAGAAAGGCTCAGGAATTGGGGGCACCAGGTATCCCAAAATAGGGGTACAGGTGATACACAACACAGGAGGGTTGGTTGTATAAGAAATAGGTGGCTCCCAGATCCCATGTCTACCCTGTTCACGTAGGCAACCATGCCTTCCTTACCCTCCTGGAAGACTGCAAAGATTAAATAGATAGACTGTGAGTTCAGGGCCCACAGGCACAGCTGAGAGTGAGGACGCCATATGGAAACTACTGGGTGAAATGGAAATTGACACAGTGAACTGTGGAACTCCCATGGCCTCCTTCTGCCACTTCACTCTGAGAACAGTGGCTTCCTAGGCAAGTTTGCAGGATTCCTGTCTGAGAAACTGAGACCAGAACATCTGCAGCTGCTGTCAGCTGGTTGTTTTGCCAATGAACTGACCCCATCAGGCCTCCTGACAGAGATGCCTGTGACTTGACAAGGCCCAGCCGAGGCCACAGAGGCATGTTGTGATGATGTCACAATTTCTTTTTATATTTTGATTTCAATATATTTCAATATAATTAGTTTCCTACACCATACTATGTATTTAAAAACATGATTCTGTGAAGGGGTCTTTGGCTTCAACAGCCTGCCAGAGGGTCCTTGGCATGTAACAGACCCCTGCATAGAAAGATTTGGTGGTCACCTTTCCTCTCTCCATGGACCCTTCCATAGATTTGCTCATTCACTCCATCAGTGTACGTTGAGGGGCTTTTGCCTATTAGACGCTAGGCTGGGTTCTGGTAATACAAAATGAAAGGAATCACCTTGTGAATCCTATATATATGGGCGTGTGTGACTGATCATTCAGCAGACATTGCCCTTGGAGAACAGAAAAATGTTAGAAACAAACAATCAAAAAAAATCAAACATGGGTCAGAGCTGTTGGGTTTTAATAAAAATTAGTCAGGTATGCTGTGTGACTAAATCAGCCAGGTCACTCCTCACAAGAGAGACTTGTAATGTCTACAGTCACTCCTCAGGGAATGAAGGCAGTTCTCATCAGAGGCCATAACTTGGGGACACCTAGTTGTGTAGGTATAAAATTGAAAAATGGATTCAATCTGAAGTGGAGAGGTGATTTATAGATTCTCTTATTATTCACTGAATACAGTCTAACTGCATTTAATATAGTTATGTGTTATTGTCATGTACTATTAAGCTTTACAGTTTCATCTGTTTTACCCTCGAGACTACCAGCTCTTAGCCCTAGAGGGCATACTGTCATGCTTCAGGTTTAATTCCGAGGGCCCTGGAAGCTTTTCTGAGCCCCCTAAAACTTGATCTAATGGTCCTTTGCTCCCCTCGATTCCACTGAGCACCTGCTTAGCAAGGTTTCCTGCCTATACTCTTTCCACCTTAAAAATATTTCCATCAAACGATTTTTGTTTTGATTAGCTAACATTTGTTTTGAGTTTCGTTTCTCAGCCCAACTCAGTTATATTGATACATCATCTTTCTTGGAATGAGTTTCTTATTGTCCATTCCTATTCTGCCTCCTTGGTTTTCAGTTTGAACTCCAGTTTACGGAGTTTCTTCCTTAGTTTCCGTTTATATAGAGATTATATGTCTCTATCTCTAACGGACCTCTCTGCTTTTCAACCCCTTCTTCTTCCTCTTGGACCATTTCTGTCACCATTTAAGCATACCTAGTCTTTCCTGTCTTAAAAAATTTTTTAATGAAGACACAAATGGATGGACTGACTGTTAAACAGATAGATAAAAAGAAAATCTCAGGGTGGCTTAGTTGATTAGAGCGTGTGCTCTTAAATCTTTTTTTTTTTTTTTGAGAGCAGTGTCACTGGCCCTCATATGTGGGACCCGAACTGGGGCTGCTGGCTTCCTAAGCCAGCGCTTAACCACCGCGCCACTTGGCCGGCCCTAGAGTGCGTGCTCTTAACAACAAGGTGGCCGGTTCGATTCTCTCGTAGGATGGTGGGCTCTGACCCCCCACCCCCCCAACTAAATTGAAAGCAGTGACCTGACTTGAAGCTGAGCTGCGCCCTCCACAATTAAGACTGAAGGACAGCAACTTGACTTGGAGCTGATGGGTCCTGGAAAAACACAATGTTCCTTTCCCCAATTCCGCAACACTGTTCCCTTCCTCAATTCTTCAAGAAAATCTTTAAAAAAAAAAAAAGGAGAAAGAAAATCTCAGAATCCCATATTCCCTCTAGTTATTGTCCTGTTGTTCTTCTTTGTCAATATTTGTTTACACGCTCGCTTTACTCACCCACAAGTCTCTCACTTCTTAGTCTACTCTAATTTGACTTGCACCCCTTACCAAGCGACCGAAATGGTTCTTGCTGAGATCACAATGGACTTTAATTTGAGATGCTTTTTATTCCTCATCTTACTTAACTACCTAGTAATGTTGAACTGGAAACTGCCTCTCACCTTGGCTTCTGTGACACTCCTCTGACCTTCTTTCTCTCTGTCTTTTATAGGCTTTTCCTCTTCTGCCTGACAGTTCAATCCTAGGTACTCAATCCTAGGTTCCTCCCAGCTCAATTCTAGGTACTCCTCGCTGTTTATGCTGCACTCTCTCCCTATATGCTGCTGATTCCCAAATATATTGAGTTGTTGGAAAAGTCATGATACATTTTTGCAACGAAAAACATAGAAAAAATAACATCATGACTTTTCCGACAACCCAATATATGGCCAACCCTGACTTCTCTTCTGGGCCCCAGACCCAGTCATGCCTATGGCGTATTTCCACTGGACCCTCTCATAGGCTTCTCAGGCTCAACATTTCCAAAACCAAACTAACCTTCCGCCACCCAAATCTACTTCCCGTTCAGTGTATCGCAGTTTTATGTATTACAAATTCTGCCCTCATTTACTCTGGGAAATGTATTTCTATTTAATTTTCAGGAATCCATTTTTTATGTATGTTTGAAGTTTCTGCTCATGGTATAATACTCATCTCTCTGTTTATTTGTTAATTTAATAATTCAGCAAGTATTTATTGAGTACTTACTGTGTACTAACTAGACCCTAGAAATACAGTGGTGAATGTAACAAATTCCTTGCTCTAATGAGCCTGTATTCTAGAGGTATTCATCAAATATTGATATTATTTCATGATGAATTATTTAATTATGAATTATTTCTAGATTGTATTTTGCTACACTGGATTTTATACAGAATAAATTTTATTTATTTTAGAAACCTTAAAAATTTGTTATATGATAATGAACACTTCACAGATTTGATACTTTTACAGATATTTCTTTTCTCAACCATAGAATTTGATAATCCCCATGGGATTCTGAGAATAAAAAGACATTTCTACATGTCTTCAGGCTAGTGTAGGTCGTTCATAGAATTTTTTGAGAGTACAGCTCAGCAAACATTTGTTGAGTTCTTACCGTGAGTCAGACAATCTGCTAGGCGTTAGATATATGATTCTAACACTGAAGACTTTAGACACTAAGGGTACCTATTCTTACCTATTTATTAACAAATAATGTCAAAACGATACATTCATGTGTTATTAATTACCTTCTACTTAAAAAGTGGTATATGCATTGTATGGTTTCATAATTTAACATTGAGCATTTGAAAATTTTTACAACAGAATATTGAAATGAATCTGCAGATAGATAAATAAAAATAGAAGACCGATAACATCCCCAACATTTAAAACACAGGTAGCTAAGTTAATTATAACCCTCTACCATGGTAGCTGCTCTTAAAAGGAAAAGGTCTATGGATTTGTGACTATTTTCTCTTTCCAGAAAATAGAAAAATGCAACCTTTGCTCAGTTCACATGATGTTTATTCATTAATTAAGTTTTTGAACATATAAGAGGCGTTTTAGTATAGTGGAAAGAACATATGTTGAAGTTGGAAGATCTTTGTTGATTCTGTACTTCCTGACTGCGTGACATTGGGCAAGTCACTTAGTCATTAACCGCTTTGAGTTTTAGTAAACAATTTTTAGTCACATCTAATTTATAAGATTATCATATGGACACATTGAGTTAATGCTCATGGAAGTACTTTTTAAAGTGTAAAGCACTATGTAAATATCAATTTCTACTTGTAAGAGGTACTACTCAGATTACTGTGAGCAAAATTAAAACATGTGAATGAGAATCTTAAATTATTCTCCCTTCATATTTGTAGGGAAGTTTTAAATTACATCTATTCCTAATAAATGCTAGTTACTAATGTCATTGCAGGACCCTCTGTGATAGCACGCGCCTCTCAGGATGCCTACGTGAGGCTCAGGACCCGTAAAGAGCACGTTTGCCGTAGGAATCCCATAACCCAGCTCTCTGAGGCAGCTCTTTGAGTTACTTCTGTCTCTCTTCTTGATTTGTAGTGACATGTATTCACAGACCTCTTCATAACTTTTCTTATGATAGAAATGATTGGCTTGGGTAAGATTTATTCATAGTACTTTTTCTTATTTTAAGGTAGGGTCAAGTACAAGTTCATTGGGCAGGTTTGATGTAAATTACATCACAGAATAAGCAGGGACAGCTTTTGAATTGGGAGTCTTTTCACAGAAACTTCTGTCACATATTCTGTTTGTTCAAATAATATTAAATACAAATAATTTTTATTTACTTGAAAACTATACTTAGCAGTCACATTATCCTATATTAATACAGAATATATTAACCTGTAAAAGAATAAGTAATATGTAGATTATTTTGTCTGTTTACTAAGAAAAAGGGAAGATTATTTAAAACCATGCTAAGTGTGAGAGAATTTCAACCCATAAGGGGAATTTAGCAAAAGATATCCTGGAATACTGACGCTGCATAAATGTGATTATTAAGTATTTATATTTTCCAAATTTCTTTTAAAATGTTTTATATCATGCTTTATATCAAACATTTTAAATATAATAAAAATAGAGAATATTATATAATAGAATCTGTGCGTCCACTATTCATATATGCAGTTATGAACATTATGTGTTTTTTTCCCCCACTTATTCAGCAAATACTGATTGAATGTCTACTATGATTCAGGCACTGTTCTGTTTAGGTGTTGGAATCTGGCAGTGAACAACATAGACAAAAATTTCTCCCCTAGACAGGGAAGCAGACGACAACAGGTAAATAACTAAAAAATGTATGGACTGTATTAGATAGTGGTGAGTTTCAAAAAGACAAGTACAGTAGGAGAGAGGGATAGAAGTCTCAGGGCGAGAAAAGGTTGTACTTTGAAATCAGGCCATCGGGAAAGGCCTCACTGAGAAGAAGGTGACAGTTGAGTAGACAGTTGAGTGACATGAAGGAAGTGAGAGCACGAGCCATATCAGTATCTTAGGAAGAGATTTCTAGATAGAGGAGTCAGCCAGTGGTAAGGTGCTGAGGTGGGCATATGCCTCGGCTGTTTGTGGAACAATGAGGAGGCCAGTGTGGGTTCACAGAATGAGTCGGGGCGAGTAGTAGGAAATAGAGACTGCCTGTTGACTACTTATTGAGGAGAGGATCATGTGAGGGAGGATTATACAGGTCAGACAGGACATTGAAGACCCTTGTAAGGACTGTGGCTTCTCTGAGTGACATGGGGAGCCATTGGAGAGTTGCAAGTAGAAGAGCAGTGACATGATGTGACTTATTTTTGAAGGGTAATTCTATTTTCCAAGAATGAGCATCCTGTAGAGGGACAAGTCTAGAAACATGGACAAGTCTAGACTTTCTAGAAAAGTCTAGAAAGCTATTGCATTCATCCTAGCAGGGAGCCTGGGATTTGGGAGAGAAGTCTCATTTAGAGATACAAATTTGGAATTTGCCAATATATAAGTAATATTTAAAATCATTAAAATGAATGAGAATATCAACAGAATAAATGGAGATAGAAAAGAAAAAAGGACCAAGCTCTAAACTCCAGGCTATTCATCATTAGGAAAGTGAAGAGAGGAGGAAGAACTAGCAAAGGAAGATGAGCTAGCAATAGGAAAGAGGACTGGGAAGTTGGGAAGAAAATAGTCAAGTGTGTTGTCTTGGAAACCAAATGAAGAAATGTTTCAAGGATGAAAATGATCAACTATGTCAAATACATTGTTGTTAGGTCAAGTAAGATGAGGGCTGAGTATTGACTCAATTTAAACCCAAGGAGTGAGAGAATGGGAAGAGATTGTCATCTACAAATGTAGGCAACTCTTGGGGTTTCCTGTAAAAAAGAAGGGTGTAATTCTGTGGAGAGCGTAGCAGAAGATGATGTGGGGTCAAGAGAGCTCTTCTTGTTTAAGGTGGGAGGAATGACAGATGACATAACGCTGGTTGGCACAGTCCTGAAGAGGAAGTGGGGGTAACTATAATAAGGTAATTATACAAGAAAGAAAGGGGGAAATGGCTGCAACACTCTCCTTAAGAGGAATACACTCGAGTGTGCAAGTGGAGATGCAGTAGCCCGTAGCCTGGTCAGGTCATCCTTGGAAAAAGAGGAGAAGGTTGAGTTCCTGGGCACAGATGTGGGTGGCTGTCAACAAGTGGTGGTGGAAGCTTCTGGAAGGTCTTTTCTGGTTGCTTCTGTTTTCTCATTGAGAGTGACCAGGGAAAAAGAGACCTTGGAGGTTGGAGAAGAGAGAAGATATAAAATAAGCAGCGAAGACAGTGGGAGAGTGAATGGATTAGGAAATGCGTGTATTTGCTGGACAGCACTCTAGGCCCACGTGAGGTTCATGACCATACATTTAAAGTGCAATTGGTCAACCTGATTGGGGTTTTTCTCCAACCACATTTAGCTGCACAGGTTCAGGCAGAGTGGATGGTACATTGAATTTACATGTTGTTTTAGTACCCTTGCTTCATAGGTCTATATCCATAAACAATATATACTGTTAGCTTGTGTTTATAAAAAGATGTGCATAAATGGCGTGTCATATTGCAAATTAGTTTCTATTTGACTTATAATTGAAATGTTTCCAAGTAGATAAATTTGAATTTTTTATTCTCTTTAGCTGCTGTAGAATACTCTTTCATATGGATTATCCAGTGTTTTCTTTTTATCCGTTGTCTTACTGAGATATATTTAGGCTTCTGTGTTTTCTCTACCAGAGTGTTACAAGTTTTTTTGATGTTATTGATTTGTTGGAGTTCTTTAATTTTTTTTTTTTTTTTTTGAGGGCAGTGTCACTGGCCCTCGTATGTGGGACCCGAACCGGGGCTGTTGGCTTCCCAAGCCAGCACTTAAACCACCACGCCTCTCAGCCGGCCCTGTTGGAGTTCTTTAAATATTCTAGATAACCATCTTTCATAATTGCATGTTGTGTGAATTTCTTTTCCAAGTCTTTCACTTGTTTTTGACTTTGTTTAATGGTGTTTTTGCCATTCTCATATTTGACATGTTAATGTAATCAAATTTACTAATCTTTTAAGATTTACATTCTTTGAATTTTTTTTATAACTTTATAATTGTGGTAAAATACACGCAACATAAAAATTAGCGTCTTAATCATTTTTTGGTGTACAGTTCAGTAGTGTTAATAATATTCATCGTTGTGCAAAAGATCCCTACAACTTTTTCCTCTTGCAAAACGAAACTCAACCCCCATTGAACAACTCCTTATTTCTCCTCCTAGCTCCTGGCAACCACCATTCCAGTTTCTGTTTCTGTGAGTTTGACTACTTTAGATACCTAATGTTAATATAAGTGGAATCATGTAGTATTAATCTTTTTGTGACTGGCTTATTTCACTTAACATAATGTCCTCAGGGGTCATCCATGGTGTAGCATGTGACAGGATTTTCTTCCTTTTTAAGGCTGAATAATATTCCATTGTATGTGTGTATGTACATATTTTATTTATCCATTCATCCACTAATGGACATTTGAGTTGTTTCCACTTACTGGCTGTTGTAAACAGTGCTGCAATGAACATGGGTGTACAAATACCTCTTTGAGGTCATGCTTTCAATTCTTTTAGCTATATACCCCGAAGTGGGATTCCTGGACCATATGATATTTGTGTTTTTAATTTTTTGAGGAACCTCCATACTGTTGTCTATAGCCACTGTACCATTTTATATTTCCACCAACAGTGCACAAGGGTTGCGATTTCTCCACATCCTCACCTATTATTGTTTTTTCTGCTTTTTTTTATAGTGACCATCCTAATGAGTGAGAGGTGATAACTTGTTGTTTGAGGTACCATTTCTATAGTGATTAGTGGTATTGAATGTCTTTTCATATGCTGTTGGCAATTTGTATATCATCTTTGAAAAGATGTCTGTTGAAGTCATTCACCTATTTTTAAATCAGGTTATTTGCTGTTTTATTGTTGAGTTGTAGGAATTCTTTACATATTCTGGATATTAACCCCTTGTTAAGTATATGATTTGCAATTTTTTTCTTCCATTCTGTAGGTTTTCTTTTCCCTTTTTTTTGTTTCCTTTTATATAAGAAAGTTTTTAACGTTGATGTCGTCCCATTGGTCTATTTTTACTTTTGTTGCCTATGTTTTCATTGTCACATTGAAGAAATCATTGCCAAATCCAGTGTCATGAAGCTTTCCCCCTGTTTTCTTCTAGAAGTTTTACAGTTTTAGGTTATACATTTAGGTCTTTAGTCCATTTTGAGTTAAATTTTGTTTTGAGTATAAGATAGGGGTTCAACTTCATTCTTTTGCATGTGGATATCCAGTTTTCCCAGCTGTTTTTGTTGGGGACACTGTCCGTTCTTCATTGTGTCGTCTTGGCACCCTTGTCAAAGATCATTTGACCATACGCATGAAGGTGTATTTCTGGGCTCTCTATTCGTTCCATTGGCCTATATGTCTGTCTTTATTCCAGTATAAAAATATTTTAATTACTGTAGGTTTGTAGTAGATTTGAAACCAGGAAGTGTCAGACCTCCAACGTTGTTCTTTTTCAATATTGTTTTAGCTACTCAAGGTCCCTGAGATTCCATTTGAGTTTTAAGATTTTTTTTTCCTATTTTGCAAAAAATGTCACTGGGATTTTGATAGAGATTACACTGAAACTCTAAATCACTTTGGGTAGTGTGGACAATTTAACAATATTAAATTTCCAATTGTGAGCATGGGATGTCTTTCCACTTATTTGTCTTCTTTAATTTCTCTGTCTTTTTTTGAATTTCACTCATCTTCCCTCCTCCCTCTCCTTTGGCAACTGTCAGCTTGTTTTCTATGTCTGTAGGTCTGTTTCTGTTTCGTTTACTCATTTGTTTTGTTTTTTAGACTCCACATATAAGTGAAATAATACAGTATTTGTTGTTCTCTGACTTATTTCACTTAGCTTAATACTGTCTAGATCCATTCATGTCACAAATGGCAAGATTTCTTTTTTATTGCTGAGATATATACATATATATATATATATATATATATATATATATATATATATATGCCACATATTCCATATTCATTCATTTATCAATGAACTCCTAGGTTGCTTTCATACTTTGACTATTTTAAGTAATGCTGCAATGAACATAGGGGTGTATGTATCTTTTCAAAATAAGTGTTTTTGTTTTCTTCAGATAAATACCCAGAAGTAGAATGCTGGGTTTTATGGCAGCCCTAGTTTTAATTTTTTGAGGAATCTCCATGATGCAAGTATGAGCTGTCTTTCCATTTCTTTGTATCTTCTTTCATTTCTCTCATAATAGTTTGTAATTTTCATTGTCAAAAGACCCCTTGGCGAAGTTAATTTCTAAGTACAATATTTTATTATATTTGGTGCTATTTTAAATGGGATTTTCCCCCTTGATTTCTTTTTTGTTATTGTATAGAATGTAACTGATTTTTGTATGTTGATTTTTGTATTCTGTAACATTGAAGTATTCACTTATTAGTTCTATTAGGTGTGTGGCTTGTGTGTGTGTGTGTGTGTGTGTGTGTAATTTTTAGGGTTTTTTACATATAAGATCATATCACCTGTTAGCAGAGATAATTTTATTTTTTCTTTTCCAACTTGGATTTCTTTTTCTTGCCTAACTGCTCTGGCTAGGACTTCAGTGCTGTGTTGAATAGAAGTGGTGAGAGGAAGCATCCTTACCTTGCTACTGATCTAAGAGGAAAAGACTTTCAGTTTTTCCACCATTGAGTATGATATTTGCTGTGGGCTTTTCAAATACGGTCTTTATGATGTAGTTTCCTTCTATTCCTAGTTTGTTGTTGAGTGTTTTTTCATGAAAGTATTTGAATTTTGTCAAATACTTTTTCTGGATCAATTGAGATAATCATACGGTTTTTTTACTTCATTCTGTTAATGTGGTGTATTATATTAATTGATTTTTGAATCTTGAACCATACTTGAATTGCAGAAATAAACCTCACTTGGTCATAGTATATAATCCTTTTAACTCAGTTTGCTAATATTTTAAACTTTAGTTTGCTAGTATTTTGTTGAGGATTTTTGTATCAGTTTTCATCAGGAACACTGGCCTATAATTTTCTTTTCTTGTAGTATCTTTCCCTGCCTTTGGTATCAGGGTAATGTTGGCCTCATAAAGTGAGTGGAAGTGTGCTCACCTCTACATTTTTGGGGAAAAGTTTGAGGAGGATTGGTCCTACTACTTTTTTAAATGTTTTCTAGAATTTTCCGATATGCCATCTGTGTCTGGATTTTTTTATTGTTAGGAAGAGTTCTTGATAACTGATTCAATATTCTTACTGATATTGGGTCTGTTTAGATTTTTAATTTCTTTTTTTTTTTTTTTTTAAAGATTTTATTGGGGAATTGGCGGAAGGGAACAGCGTTGGGGAATCGGGGAAGGGGAACAGACAAGTTGCTGTCTTTTTGTTCTTCAGTTTAGTTGCAGAGGATGTTGCTTCACTGTTGGTATCGTCATTGCGCTCTTCCCGGATGAGGCAGATCGGTCGCTGGCCTCTGGATTTCGCTCATCGTGGCTATTGGCAGCTCACTCTTGGCTGCCAGCCGCTCACGCTGGCTGCAGGCCACGCACTGTAGCCTATGGCAGCCCACTGCAGCAGGGGCTGCAGCCCACACCATCACCGGGGCTCGCACAGCCCAGCTCCAGGTGGAGCTGTTGTTAGCTGTAGAGGGCAGTGTCACTGGCCCTCATGTGGGATCCGAACTGGGGCCGCTGGCATCCCAAAACCAGCGCTTAACCAATGTGCCACTCGGCCGGCCCTAGATTTTTAATTTCTTAATGATTCATTCTGATAGAGTGTATGTTTCTAGGAATTTATCCATTCTAGGTTATCCAATTTGTTGGTGTATAATTATTCATAGTAGTCTCTTTGTAATGTTTTCTCTTTTGTTTCTGATTTTAGTTATTTGAGTCCTGTTTTTTTCTTAATCTAGCAAGGAGTTTGTCAGTTTTGTTGATCTTTTCAAAAACTATCTCAGTTTTATTTTTTCTCTTTTTCTACTTTGTTTCATTTATTTCTGGTATAATCTTTATTATTTCTTTCTTTCTGCTAACTTTTGACTTTGTTTTATTAGTTCTTAGGGTGTAAAATTAGGTTGTTGATTTCTTTGAATATTTTTAAATGAAACTTTTTCCTATCTTAGTGTAATAAGATATTCCCTTCCGTTTTCTTTTTAAAATTAACTCTTTGAAATCGTTAATTTACCAGGAATTAACTTTTTATATAAAGTGGAATGGGGGGATCTTATTTCATTTCCAGTTAACTGAACTATTCGTTGAGTAGTCAGTTATTTCTTTCCCCACTGATTTGAAATACAACCCTTGTCATATGCCAAATTCCTATGTGTGTTTGTGAGTTTATTTCTAGGCTCTTTACTCAATTCCTTCTTACTGTTTGTTTCCCCCTAAGTCAAAACCAAAACTCTAAAAGGCCATGATTTTCCAATAAGTTTTAAATATGGTAGGGTGAAATCTTTCTCCTCTTCACTCTTATTCTACCATTCTCTCCTTTCCCCTGACCTCCTTCTTCCCTCTTCACTATCTTCTCTATTCTTGGTCTTTTCCTTCCCCACAAGAATTGTGGATTTGAATTAATGAATTAATTTGGAGAGAACTACAGTATATGGATATTGAATCTTCCAATCAATGAATTTGCATAAATAAATATTTATATCTTCCCATTTATTTATTTATTTATTTTTATTTATTTATTTTTTTTGAGGACAGTGTCACTTGCCCTCACATGTGGGATCCGAACCGGGGCTGCCGGCATCCCAAGCCAGCTCCCAACCACCGTACCACTCGGCCGGCTCTTCCCATTTATTTTTTTGTCTTTTATGTCAGTCAATAAAATTTAGAATTTTCTTTGTAATGCTTTATACATATATTATTAGATTTATTTTATTAACTTTATAATTTTGTTACTATTTATAAAAATTAGAATACAGTAAAACCTTGGATTGTGAGTAACGTGGTTTGCGAGTGTTACGCAAAACAAGCAAACATTTCTAAATACATTTTAACGTGGTAAACAAGCAATGTCTTGCAATACGAGTAGTTTGTTTCCAGAACGAATTATGCTTGCAAACCAAGGTATTACTGTATCTGCATTTTTCTTAGCAAAGCATAAGAATGTTGTTTATCTTGTACATAACAATGTTGCTGAATACATTAATTCCACTAATTTACAGATTCACTTGGATTTTTTATGTAAATTACTATAGTTAAAGAAGAAATCAGAACTACTATTTGTAAGTAATGATGGTATTATATGAAGTGAATTTTGAATCATTTATATAAGATAGATATCCTATGTGGGGGTCCAGCCTCCGCAGAGTCCAGGGGTTCCCTCAGGTGGGGACAGCGTTGGTGAGAGCAGAAAGAAGAAGAAGGTGGAGACACCGGAGAGAGTTTTGCAGGAGTGTCACACTTTATTGTTACAGCATGTCCCATTTTATAGGGAGGGACTCTTGACCATTACCTCAATTACAAGTTATATTTCACATGATCATGATCTTTTTTTTCTCACAATTTTTCAGTTCCTTACTTCCTTGAACTTGTTTTTGTGCATTAGGGGTACAGTGTGACCTGCTCTGTGTCTATGGATAAAGAATTAATTTATCTCTACATATCGCCTAAAGAATGGTTTCTATGACTACCTAGTCATTATCCTAAACTCTTAACAGCTAAACACAATCATAAGACTCACAGGGTGCATATTTGAACTATTACTAAGAGGCTAGCAGCAGCTGTGTATTGGCTTTAATATTTCATTACATCCACTTTATGCGATCATATACTTAATATAAGAAAGGATAGTGATCTATATCTTACTGTACAGAGGACTATGTGATTTTATATAAAAGGGCAATATCTATTCTTTATTTAAAATCAGAGTATTCATTGTTACAGCAATGCACAAAGCGCTAAATCAAAGTAAAGTTGTTGATCAACATTCTCGGCCCCATGGTCAGTAAGTCGTCTCTCATCCAAACTCTCATGGCTTGGAGACCTTAGTCTCCAAGGGGACTTTTCACTGTGATTATCTTAGGCAAGAGAGCTCAACGGACTGATGTTATCATCAGTTTTTCACAGGCAGGCTGTCAGTTTCTCACAGACAGGCTGTTGGCCTATGTGGCCAGGGGTCTGAGCCTCCTGAGAGGCTTGAGTCCCCAATTTCTCAGTTCTGGGGTCCCCATGGGACCTATAGCCTGGCTTGGATTGTTTCCTTCTTGGGAAATGTTACCCGTCATTGACGTACACAGCCATCTCTCATTGGGGAACCACAGGAACTTGCCATAAATGCAGTGAAAGTACTGTCTCCTATAGGATCTGGTGTCGAGGAAAGGCACAGGGGCTCACAGGAGTGGAGACTATAACTGACCATAAAACCTTGTCACACATTGGGGTGCTGACGGCTCCCAACAATCCTATTTCTCTGAAAGAGTCCTCTGAATGCTATTAGGATATATACATATATTTTTCTTCCCCCCCCCCCTTCTAGGTGAGTGTGATTGTCTTTTCAAACAGTGATTTAAGATTTTAAAAAATTTGTAGTTATATTTAAGTTTTCAATTTCCTGAGTCAATTTTGGTAAGTTATATGTTTACAGAAAATGTTATATTTTTTCTTTTTAAATTTTGGGGCATTATGTTGTTCATAGAATTTCCTTATTTTGTAATCTCTGTTTTAACCGTTGTATTTGTAATCTCTATTTTAACCATTGTAATATTTTCTTTTAAATTATTAATATTTATTTGTAACTTTCCTTTTTTTTCCTTGATCAATTTGCTAGAGGTTTGTCCTTTTTATGAATCTCTTCCAAGAAACAGATTTTGTCAAGCCTCTCATTTTTTTTCCTCTTTCTTTGATAATGTTCCTTTATTATTTCATTTCTTTTACTTTCTGTAAGTTTCTTTCATATTCTTTTTCTAAACTTTTGAGTTGGATGTCCAGCTCACTAATATTTAATCGTACTTTTTTAATTTTTAATTTTCTAAGAACAGTTTTAGATGTATTCACAAATTCTGACATATAGTATTTTTATTTTTATTATTACTCTAACACCCTAATATTCATTGTGTTTTTCCTTTGAGCTATAAAATATTTAGAAATGGGTTTTTAAGTTTTTAAATACATAGGATTTTTTGTTATCTTTTTGTAAATGAGCTCTAATATTGTTTTCTGTCTGGAGAAAAAATATGTATATGATTTTTTGTGTGTGGTATTTGAAATTGACTTTGTGACATATTACATGATTAATTTCTATAAATGTGTCATGTATACCTGAAAAGACTGTTTATTCTCTAATTGTTAGATATAAAGTTTTGTGTATTTTCATGAAAATGGGGCACATCTTCCATAGCTTCACTAATTATTTTCCTGCTTGATTGGTCAGTTATAGAAGCGATACGTTAAAATACCCACTCTGATTGTGTGGATTTTGTCCATTTCTCCTGGAAGATCTCTCCACTATATAGTTTATGGCTCTTCAAAAAATTTTGATGATAGTCAGCTTAGTGAATTGTTCCTTTTATTATTATGTAATGATCCTACCCAATTTAATAATCCTTTTTACCATAAAGTTCATTTTCCTCCTAATAATAAGATACAGCTTTCTATTGGTTGATGCTGGTCTGATACATCTTTTTCTATCTCTTTACTTTTCAGCATTTTTTTGTCATTATGTTTTAGTTGTGCCTTTACAAATAACATGTAGCTGGGTTTTATTTTTGATGTAGAGAGTTTCTGTCTTTTAACTGCTGAGTTAAATCTATATCATTACTGATAAATTTTAATTTATTTTTCTTATTGTGTGTTTTTCTTTAACAGAATTTCTCTGTTTTTTTCCCTTCCTTTCCTGTCTTCTATTTATATGATTAAGATTTATTTATTTCATTTTCCCCTAATGGTCTAGAAGTTATATATAGTCTATTTCTTTTCTGTTAGTGGTTATTACCCTGAAAATGTTAACTTACGAACTGACTTAATAAATCTAAAATGAACCATTATGTCTAAGATTATCATGACTACTATAAGAATATTAGAATGTTTTAACTTTAATTATCCATCTCATATTAAATGGTGTTGTTACTTATTATTTTAGTCCCACCTTATATTTCTTTAAATTAATCATCATTGTGTAATTATTATTTTTGTTTTACAAATTCAGCACTTGTTTAGTTTAGATCTTCCCACATATTTACCTGTTACCTCTGCTCATTATTGCTTCCTACACCTTACTCTTTTCTTATGAGTTCAGTTTATTTCTGATGTGCATCCTTTAGATAACTTTTTAGCAAGAATCCGTGAATAGTAAACTCTTTCCTTGTCTTAATATGCTCTTATTTTGTCCTGCATATTCAGTGATTATTTAGCTGGGTGTAGAAATAGTATCTAGGAATGGACTAGTTTTCTTTGTATATCTTTTTGTTGTAAAATAAAACAAAAAGCAAAAAGTATGTCTTAGTGAATTCCTAATAGGCAAACAGTCTTATAACTACCACTCAAGTTAAGAAATAGAAATTCTCCACCTATGAGTATATTTTCATTTAGTTTGCTTGAGACTCTTAAAACATTCAGGATAATTTTCTCAACTATAGCTCCTATTTTACAAATTCTGTCTTCAGTTGTATCTACTCTGTTTAATCTGTCTATTTTTTAATTACCATATTTTTTCATTGATATAGTTCTATTTGATGCATTTGCATATCTTTTTAATCTTTCCTATGCTGCTACATTGTTTTATGAATATTTTCCTTCTATATCTTTCATGTTGTACAACATGCTATTCTTTTATAGATTACTGTTCTGCTGTCTCAAGTAATCTATAGAGTCTGGTTTACTTATGTAGTAATTTTTGTCTCCAGGCCTTTATCCATGTGCGTCCTAGGCTAGCTAAATTGTGGGACTTCCCCTGCTTCTGTCATGTGTTCCAGAATATCACGACACTGGACCAGATTTTCTCACTTTCCCATAGCATGGATGGCGGGTATAAATGCAGGCCCCAAATCTGCAAGAGGCACAAGCTTAGAGATTTGATTTCACAAGAGGAACATTTATTTGTTTTTTATTTGTTTGATTTTAATTAAATTTATTGGGGGTGACAATGGTTAGTAAAAGTACATAGGTTTCAAGTGTACAGTTCTATAATAACATCATCTATATATCACATTGTGTGTTTACCTCCCAAAGTGACTTCTCCTTCCATCACGGTATATTTGACCCCCTTTACCCTTTTCTACCATTCCCCATCTCTCCCCTTACCCTCTGGTAACCACTGAACTGTTGTCTGTGTCTATGAGTTTTTGTTTCTTTGTTTGTTTGTCTTGTTCCTTTGTTGCTTTCAATTTTATATCCCACACATGAGTAAAGTCATATGGTTCTTAACTTTTTTGTCTGATTTACTTCACTTGGCATAATAATCTCAAGATCCATCCATGTTGTTGCAAATGGCACTATTTCATCTTATGGCTGAATAGTAGTCCATTGTGTGTGTGTGTGTGTGTGTGTGTGTGTGTGTGTATATATATATATATATATTTGTTTGTTTTTTAAGCTGGGGCCCAGACAGTAACAAACCTGTGCCAGTGAATTAATTTTCTTTTTCTAGACTTTGCATTTACTGAGGGTTCAGCTTTGTTAGGTTCTAAGGTTTACACAAGAGTTGCAATTCCTGTCTACCCCATTTGAACTGAGGGCCTCATCTTTTGTCCTCATTAGAATATCAAAATTAAAGCTTCTGGATTGCTGAGACCTGTAACAATTTGCCTTCTTCCCCTTTGTGCAGCTGCAGCAGGGGTCATATGCCTCCCCCCTTGGTTTTCAGCACCCCATTTTGGCTGGCACCTAGGACTTACCCTTTCTTGTGAGCACAGTCTTGCATGATTAGCAATGCAATGCTTCTTTTTCTTTTTTTTGAGGGCAGTGTCACTGGCCCTCATATTTGGGACCGGAACCGGGGCCACTGGCTTCCCAAGCCAGCGCTTAACCACCATGCCACTCGGCCGGCCCAATGCTTCTTTTTCTTAAATCAAGCATTTCTACAATAAATATTTGTTGTGAGGAGATTTGTCAAAATTAGGATAGGAGAAAATACAGGGTGTGTTTTCATTGGTAATTTTACACTTAACTCACAGATTTATCTATTATAAGCAGAGATCAGGATAAAACATTGGCAAATAAAAACTAGGAATTATTTAATCTAGTGTTTATTGAGAAATACCTGAGAGCGTGGCAGTTGAGTTCCTATTTGGATTCTTTCTTAAAAGGAAACCAGTTTTTTTTTTGTGCAATGTGATCTGGTCCTTCTCTCATTAAGGAAGTGAAGCCTTTTTGATGAGCCAATCACTTAAGTACAAGAATATTCCATATTATCTGATAGAATGGTGCACACGTGTTGCTTTTATGATTTTTATTCAAGTAAATTCCATTTGCAATTTTACTCCGTGGTAGCTTTAATAAGTAATGTTGCTTATAAAATAGTATGGACTTGAAGTCTAAATTCCCTGTCTCCCTGAGAAAAATATTACTGTGAAGATATTTTGAAGAAATAAACAGTAATTACAACAGAATTTAGCTGTTATTCTAGAATTTTTATATCATAGTTCATAAAATATGGCCTTGCAATTTTTCCTGCCCCCCAAATGGAAACCTTCCCTCGTCATTACCTTATCGGTTTGTCATCTTGGTAGAATTATCTGAAAGTCACTGAAAGGTAGAAAGAACCCAGTGGGAATAACACTTCCATTGGGGCAGAGGAAGAGGAAGCCTATACAGAATTGTAAGGGGCTAAAATGGCAATGTTTTAAAAAACCAGAGAGATAAAAAATGTTTTGTCTTTGTTTACTGTTATTCCTTTGTGACTGGACCGTCCCAGCACTTTTAAGTTTTTAATTTTTCCGTCTCCTGGAATTTCTAGCAAATAAATAATTATGTAATGTAGGTTCTACCTACCCTCCTTACCTCCCCCCCAAAAAAAAAAAAAAAAAACCAGAAAAACTAAAGTGAGTTAAAAGAGAGCTTGAAGGTGGAGGAAATATCTTTGAGCACTTAATGTGGTTCTCAGCTTCCTGTCTGTTGAGACAGTATAGGAGTGAGTTGCATAATTCTTATTGTCAGATAACGGAAGACCTGGGAAGTGGTTGTGACTATCGGACCTTTTGGTCAAGAATCAATACAATCCGTATGTTTCATATCCGTTTTACACTAAACTTATGAATATCTAGTGTTTCGAAAAAGTGTGTGCAGATTTTCATGACTTTAAATTTCTAAATTTAATCTTTCATACTTAGAAGGAAATATGCATAATTTCAAAATGGTTTATGAGATGGAGCTGCCTATAAATGAAAATTTATATTTGCTAAAAAGACTAGTTTTCTAAATAAAAATCTGGAACGTCAATAAGTCAAAACCCATTTTTACTCATAAGTCATTTTGGAGAACTATTTTTCAGTGTACCTAAACTTTATTTAGCATATGTTTTAAGGTATCTTTTAAGATGAGATTAAATAATAAATACTATGGCTTAGTAATTTTTATGTGTTTCTTTGTCAGCTATATAGTCATTTTTTCCTTAATATCCAAAGAAGGATTATTGCATAATAAATAGTATATTAACTAAAAAAACACTATTTAGTATTATGAAGTTTGGGTTTTTTTAAAAAGTAATTTTTTAAATAATTCAGCAAATAGGTGAATGCTTCCCAATACACATATTTTTTTCTAAGCATCTCTAACAAAATGCTAAAAATTATTCATTACTTTTTATGCACAAATTTATATAGAATAATTTTATTTAGCTTCAGTCTTTCCAGTAGTTTGATACAAAATTAACATTTGATACTGAAATGATGAAGCAGAGAGATGATGCATTTGATATATCATTTATATTAGCTAGTCAATAACATTCTAGTAGCTAATAAAAAATTTTTCTGCAGATCTACACATAATTGAATTATTTCTTTTAATTCCTAAGGGGATATTAATCTTTCACTATATGTAGCACATTAAAAAAATGAATTATAGACCATATTTTATTTTATTTATATATGTGTATATATATTACAGTTAAGTAGTTTTAATACATTCATTACCAAAGTGTTTCAATAAGTTCATTACATCCATTCAGTTTTGGGCTTAACTTTTTGCCAACAGAGTAGGGCACTTCTACCACATATGTAACATTGCTGGAGTAATGTTCTTTATGTTTAAAATTGGTAAATAAGAGGAATGCTTATTTTTCTTGAAACCTTGTTAGTAGAAGAGTAAAGTGTAAATTGAAAAGCTTCCTCTAAAATAGTTTTGCAAAGTATTGTAATGGCACCAAAGTACCTTTAAAAAGTTTCAGATATAGCCATATGAATGTATATTATTAAAGAGGACTTCTTTGCCCCTACTTAATGTATCTGCATTGCAATTTAGATATTTACTCTTCTTTACATTGGGAGGAGTCATATGACACAGTTGGTCATTTAAAAAACTACCTTCTTAAATTAATTTTCAGGCTGATATATTAAATTAGCCCTTTTTAAAATTCTGGAAAAGAGAAAAAAACATGTTTAAGAGACAATCTTTTTTTTTTATTTATTTTTTTATTTTTTTTGAGGGCAGTGTCACTAGCCCTCATATGTGGGACCGAACCAGGGCCGCTGGCGTCCTAAGCCAGCGCTTAACCAATGCGCCACTCGACCGGCCCTATAATTTTTTTTTTTTTTTAAAGCAGCTCAGGCTGACATTGAACTGCTGTTGCTCAGAGCTCAGCTCACACCCTTGAGCGAGCTCTTAACCAACTGAGCCACTAGGCCGGCCCAAGAGACAATCTTTTTTTAAAGACAGTTTAGCTCATCATCTGTAAACATACCATTAGCAGTGCCAAACCTAGTCAAGATGGTAAGGTAGGAAAAACATGTTTTCATTTTTGGGTTCCCTATCCCCTTTCTTAGCTTTTGGTCTTCCTTACCCCTCCAAGTTTCCTAATATTTTCCCAATTGTACCCATCTGGAAATAAAGTCATCCATACTATAAAGTGTTCGACAGTCCATGTTACCCTACTACAACTACTTGCATTCTTACAAAAAAGAATGGTTAAAGAAACCAATAATTGAAATATACACATATACAGAAATGAAGAGTAAATGAGTGGACTCATGAGTGGATGATGAGTAGATACGTGGTTGAATGAGTGATGATAGAGCTTAAGGCCTGGGAAGTCTCTGACAGGACATTGACTCAGGACTTATGCTGTGTACGCGTAAGTGATGGCCTATGCTGGTGAGAAGAGGGTCTGTCAGGTAGATCCTACCTCTGCTTTGTTGTATGCAGTAATCTCAACCACTGACATGTAGTATGAACTTTCTTATTTTGTCACTTGTCATACTACCTTGAAATCTTATCCCTTTGTGCTTGTTTGTTTAAGGCTGAAAGAGCGTATTCCTTTTGTGGAACTATTGAATACATGGCACCAGATATTGTCAGAGGGGGAGATTCGGGACATGACAAGGTATGTTCTATTTTTGACATTTTTTTATATATCTCTATAAAATGTATAATAAGAATCCTAGTTAATAACGTAGGTACAGCCTCTTTCTGGTGTCTTACCTTCATTGTTTCCTTTCCTTTGCTTTGTGTTCATGAATATATTATGATATCAAGTGTTTTGGAAGAAAGAGATAATAGAAAGGTGAGGACACCAGATTTCCCTTTTTTCAGGTTTTATTGGTGAGGATAATTTTTTCTTTCATAGAATAACACTCTTTGTTAAAGGAAACCTCAAAGTCATCCAGCTCTTCAAATAATAATTTCTGATATTTCCATTAAAAGAGTCTATATCTTGAGCAAAGCACCAGTTGTAACTATTTAAAACGAAAACCATTCTTTTTCTGTTGCGTGGGACCTACGTTTGTAGGACACAGCTGAGCCACAAGACAGTACAGAGGTGTCTCTGAATGCATAAGCCCTACATTGTTCCTGCCTGAGTCGTGCTGAATTATTTTGGATGTTACTGATGCTTCTGGGTGTTACTGATATTTGCTAGAAAAACATACAGAAACATATAGTTGACGGTTTCACCTTTAGTTCATATTTGCTATCTAAGAGATCATTGAAAAGGAATTTAAATTTTCTTATTCCCAATTTCTTTTAACTTTGTAGAGACACTGGAGACTTTATTGATTATCTCTTCCACGGAAATAACCATTGTAACAATCCTTGGAGAAAAAAAAAATCCTTTCTTAAGCATTCAGGATAGTCTTAAATTTGTTTTCCTAAGCCCTCTAAAGAGCTGTTTTTTCTCCTCACTTTTCTTTGTGCAAACTGAAGACTGTAAAAGAGGCTTCTCAGTAATTATGTTCTAAAATCTAGGTCACATGTTTTTTCTTCCTGTATTAAAGGGTACAGATTTGTTCAGTTCTTTTGCTTTATTAATAACTTTCTCCAAATAAGGAATTCTGACTGTGTTTTGCTCCTCTTCTTCCCCTCTCCCTCATCCCCTTTTAAAATCCCACACATACAGTCCAAACATCTTAAGTGTGGAGAACGTTTGCTCATGACTGATCATATGGTTAATGCCTGTGCTTCAAGTTTTCTTGACTAGGAATCTGGTTGCAGAGCTGTATCAACTGAAGAGTACGGTTTCAAATCCAACACAAAGCATTCCTGGGGTCTTGACTCAGATAGCAGTAAAACTGCTTGTATAAATAAAAGAACAGAATTGTAGGTTTACTTGGCCTCAAGGTATTCTTGGAAACGTTTGGGGAATTTGGTAGGAATTTATAACTGTTAAAATGTGAAAATTACCTTCTACCACCTAATGGAGCCAATTTTTTTGAAAGAAAACCATACATGACTCCTAGGATTTCTGCAGAGCTGAGGTCCAGAATACAGCTAGTCGGTGGGAGTTCATGGGCCACCCTGAGACCTTTCAGTTAATTAAATGACATAATGTTTGCAGAGTGCTCATTACTGTGTCAGACTCTGCTCTCTTTTGTGATTCCAGTCTGGCGATCTTTATGTGTTTTCTTGAAAATAGCTCAGGGCTCATACATTTTGCATCATTTTTCTGAAACCTTAGCCCTGAAATTGGGAAGCAGAGAGTTTAAAATTTTAGCATCTAGTTAATATCTCATTGGTGTAAGCTTGTATATTCAACCATTATTAAAATCGTGATTTGCCTAATTATAAAAGAAGTAATTTTCAACATATTGACATTCTTTAAATTATATATAATTTCTATGTTCTCAGTTCAGGTAACTGCATTTATAAATTAGTTTGCAATTTAGATCACATTTTATTTTATTTTAAATCTCATCATGCTCCCCACAAATGAAGACTCTTGATTTAGGTGACAGACTTTATAAGAGGAATTGATTTAGGTGGTTATGAAAAAATAACATCTTTAGATAGGATTTTAAAAATTTTTGTTCTTTGACTTTAAAGAATTTTATAATATTCATTGGAGCTGGATAATTAATAAAAATGCTGATTGATACTTATTTTCCTTTATCGTAAGTCCAAAAATTTCATTTACTTAAAATTTTTAAAATGTATTTTAAATTAAAAAATTTTTAATTAATCAAAACCATCACTAGTTTAGGAAATAATTAAAACACTTTTAGCCCCTTGATTGATAGGCTGAATGTTTCAAATGTATGTTTAAGTCATGTGCTGAGGATACCTAGATCGTTGTTCTCTAAATGTCTTTCTTGCGTGTGCTAATTTAATACTCTGCACAGAAAGCTATGTACAAAAGCTTTTTAAAATATTTTTCAAATATATAGCTTTATTTTGTTCCTTTTTTATCTTATGAAATATATATTAGTAAATACTCTATCAAATGAAATTGTATTTTGCAGGCAGTTGACTGGTGGAGTTTAGGTGTTCTAATGTATGAATTACTGACTGGAGCATCTCCTTTCACTGTTGATGGAGAGAAGAATTCCCAAGCTGAGATATCTAGGTAAGACTTAACAAAATAAAATGAATAGATTGTTACCTCAAAGGAACGGATCAAATTTTTGCAATTAGACTGATGGAAAAAAATAAGTTTTTAAACGGCGATAGACAAAATTATGTGCAAGTAACTTCCATTTATACTCTTATGGGATATAGATATATGACCTTTAGATTTCTTAATGTTATATGTGCCCAATTAGAGCTTAAGTTTCATAGGGATAGTGTTTTATAATTGCTGTGTGTTCTAAAATGAGCGTATTGTTTTAACCTAGTAAGTACATCGTAGATTGAGAAGGTATTTGATGGACACTTCCTTCCCACTGTATACACACTTTGTGACTTTAACATGAAAAAACTGTAGTGATACTTTTCAACTCATGGATATAGGCTCAATAGAAACAAATACCATAAAATCACCCTCTTACAGGTTATCCCATTCTATTCCTTTCCTGTCAGAACTGCAATGTTGCATTTTTGTTTGTAATTATTTGATTAGTGTCTCCATCCTACTAGATTGCAAGCTGTGTGAGCGCAAAGGCTTTGACCTGTCTGGCCTTGACCCTCAGCATTGTATGCTCAGGTGCCAGCGCGGTGCTTTACTATGCAGAATTCAATAAGTACTTTTGGAAAGAAGGAGTTAATGAACAAATAAATGAACAGTGATAAAACATACTAATTGCTAGTTATGTTTTTGTCCTGCTTTTACTTGAATTTTATAACTTGGAGAACAGATTTGACATTAAGAATTAAAAATTGAGACTTCCACTTACCAAGATGGAGTAACAAAAACCAGATTTACTTTCCTATGTGAAACAATTTTTTAAATGGGCAAAGTATGTGAAACAACAGTATTGAAGACATCGAACATCTAACAGTGAAGGACAGTGAGCCCTGAGAGATGGAAAGTACGAGGTGAGCCCTTTGGTTGCCCGGCTGCAGCGCAGGGAGGGGAGCCAGGCGGAGCTGAGAGAGAGGAGAGAAAAGAAGGTGCCCCTCAAGGACTCTGTTAAGGACTGATAAGCACAGTGTGAGGGTGAGGCGACTACTCAGTGGGCTTAAGATGTTATTTCCCTCCAAGTTGTTCTATAGATTCAGCACAATCACAATCCCAGGCTTTTTTTTTTTTTTTATGCTGGAAATTGATAACCTGGGTCTAAAATTCATATAGAAATGCAGAGGACCTAGAATAGCCAAATGACCTTTGAAAAAGTACACCAAAGATGATTTTAAGACTTACAAGCTACAGTAATTAAGACTGTAGTCAGATATAGGCAGCTGCTTTTTTTTAAATTACAAGGTGTGAGGTCAATTTGGTGGAAAAAAACGATAGTCTTTTCAACAAATAATGCTGGAACCATTGGTTATTGTGAGGGGAAAAATGAATTTCTATAAATACTTAGCAACATATAGAAAAATTAAAAGCAGATCACAGACCTAAATGTAAAACCTAAAACTATAAAATTTCTGGAAGAAAACATAATGGAAAATCTTTGTGATCTTGGGTTAGGTAAAGATTTCTTAGATTCGACATAAAAAGTGCAATCCATAAAAGAAAGCATTGATAAATTGGAGTTCATCAAAATTTTGCTCTTCAAAAGCAACTGTTAAGAGAATGGAAAGACACAAGTCACAGACTGGGATTAAATTATAAATCATATTTGATAAAGGACTGGTATCTAGACTTATATGAAGAACTCTCAAAACTCAAAGGGAAAAAAAACCTTCCATTTTTAAAAATGGGCAAAACATTTGGACAGTTCACCAAAATCTATGTGTGGCCAATAAGCACATGAAAAGATGACCAACATCATGAACCTTTAGGGAAATGCAAATTAAACAACAATGAGACACCACTATATACTCAGTGGAATGGCTACAAATAGACTAAGTATATTAGAGTTCCCCAGAGAAGCAGAACCAATAGGAAATATATATGGAGATTTATTATAAGGCATATACATTTATTATAAGGAATTATAAAGAATCAGCTCACATGACCATGGAGGCCGAGAAGTCCCACGATCCGCCATCTGCAAGATCGAGAACCCAGGAAAGCCAGTGGTTCCAAAGACCTGAGAACGAGAGGCGCCAGTGGTGGGCCTGGGCAGAGCCTTCCCTTCTGGGCAATGGGCCTCTGTTTTGGTTGTAGGAGGGGTCAGATGCAACAACTTATCCTTCACCGTAGAAGAGATATCCTGACACCACTGGATCCCCAGAAATCACTAAGATAGGAGACCCCTGAATTTTTGACAGATTTATTGCCCACCATCTGACACACAAATGTCTTACCAATAAACGTAGAGTAGTTGCTGTATCTTGTTCACTAGATCCAGTCAGCATAAGGTCATCAGTACAATGGACCAGTGTGATATCTTATGGAAGGGCAAGTGATCAAGATCCTTGTGAACTAAATTATGCCATAGAGCCGGAGAGTTGATATACCCCTGTGGTAGGACAGCTGAAAGCCACTCCTTTTGGCAGGCCTTCTGGACCGGGATGGAGAAACAGGCATCTGCCAGATCCACAGCTGTGTACCAAGTACCAGGGATGTGTTCACCTGCTCGAGCAATGAAACCACATCTGGAATAGCAGCTGCTATTGGAGTCACTGCCTGGTTGCCGCTTCCCATGAGCCACTGTCATTCTCCAAGGACCATATGTCTTCCTCACAGGCCAAGGAGGCGAATTGAATGGGGATGTGGTGGGAATCACCACCCTACAGCTTTGACCTCCTTGATGGTGGCACTAATCTTGGCAGTCCCCCAGGAATGCAGTATTGCTTTTGGGTTACTGTTTTCTAGGTAGAAGCAGTTCTGATGGCTTCACTTGGCCTTTCCAACCGTTATTGCCCTCACTCCACAGGTCAGGGAGCCAGGGTGGGGATCCTGCCAGCTGTTAAGTATTTCTGTTACAATTATGCATTCTGGAACTTCGGAATAACCACAGGATGGGTTCAGGAACCCACTGAATCCACTGTGAGATGGACCTGAGCTTGATCACCTGACCTCCACAAGCCCTGACTCTGAGTGGTGGGCCACGGTGACGTTTCAGGGCTCTAGAATTAGCGTCAGTTCAGAACCAGTGTCCAGTAGTCCTTGGAAAGTATGGTTATGGCCTTTTTTCCAATGTAGTTATTCTGGTAAAAGGCCAGAGGTGCCTTTGGGGAAGGCTGGGAGAGAGATTAACAGTATAAATTTGGGGGGGGGGGGTCCTTCCTCAACGCAACCCACCTTCCCATTCATTGAAGATGTTCTGGGTAATATAAACTGGCTGAAGTATGGGAATTCACTGAGGGGCAGTTGACTGGAGGGGAGGGCAAGTTCATGACAAAGGGACCCAGGGAACCTTTGGAGGCTGCTGGGTATGTTCATTATCTTGACTGTGATGGCCTCACAGATGCACACAAGTGTCAGCTTACCAAGTTGTATACGTTGTATGTGGGAAGTTTACGTCAATTTTACTTCAACTAAAAGAGATGTTTTTAAATGTACCCTTTACAGACAGATCAAGAAGTAAATAATTTTTTGCTATTCCTGCTATTTAATACCAAAGTTAAGTCATCAGGAAGATTTCTTGTTAAAAATCACAATTAGAATCATGCCTGTTATTAAAAATTCTAAATATGACTTGGCTTATTTTAAATGGGCTTTTTGAAAATGTTTCAGGATTATAGAAAACCTTGGCCATACCCTAGAGAATTTGGGGCCCCTTGCAAGGTTGATTGTACCTGGTGGCAGGCGAGGAGTGGCCTTAACTTGACAGCATTGAATAGTGGCTCCTCTGACGGATTCCCCACTTTCTGAGTCCACAGACACAAGCAATTTCTTTTTAGTTTTGCCTTCTACCACAGGTCTGCCTGTAGGGAGATGGTATATTGCTGGTTATGATGGCAGGAACATAATGTTCACGTTTAAATGGCTTTTATTGCCTTTAGATCAATCTGTTGGCATTTAGAAAGAGAGAGAGAGCCTGAATCAGATTTCTATAAACTCTTAAAACTACAGCAAAGTTTTCAAGAATTTAAATAGGATTTTTCCCCTTTAATCAATTAATTATGCACTTTGTTATTTTGTTAATATTTTGTTTAAAGCTTGGCATTAACTTAGGATTCCATGGGTTTTGGTGGGATTTTTTTTTTTTTATTCTTGAAATGAACAGTGTCATGACTGAATTGTCCTACCTTTTCCTTTCAAGATAAGGCATTTGAATCATCTTTCCTGGTGTAAAATCATTCATAGTCTGTTCTTTTAAAAATATGCTCCATTAAGATAAATGTATCATTATCTTGTCCCCAGATATAAATTAACCAAGGCTTTTTCTCATCCTTGAATTCTTCCATTCCTTAATTATTTTAATCTTCCCTGATCTCTGCATACTTTTTAAAGTTTTTACTTGAGATGCTTCAAAAGAATGTATTTCACAAGTTATCTACTTACCTCTTGTTGTCTACAGGTAGCCTAAAATCAGAACAAAGCCTTTTTTCTGGTACATCAGATTTCCAAATAAAAGAATTTAGAATGAGAGCAAAACCTTTCTCAGTGACATAAAAATCCCTTCATGAGTGTCTGTGACAGCCATCTGCTTTCTGTCTGAGTGCCATCAACGAACGGAGGCACTGTTGTGGAAGGTATTTTCAAGGAAGCCCGTTCCATTATTGAACAACTTGAGCTCTATAGAAAACTTTCCCCCTTAAAATAAGCTGACATTAGCTTCCTGTAACCTCTTCATGTCAGTCCTGGTTCTATCCTTTAGAGAATGTAGGGAAGTCCTGTTGCTCCTTCCAGACATTGCTTTAGGTATTTGGAGATCCTTTTATCTGGTTCTCCTCATTCTCCATATGAAATCATTTCCAGATCCCTCACATCTTGGTACCATTTTGAATAAATACTAAATTGTCAACATTATAGATTTGAGTGGTTGCTCTTTAGCTTTTCTGTGAGTCTGATTCTTATTTCCTGTGTGTAGCGTGTGCTTTTCTTACTAAAGTGTCTCCTGCTGGGTTTTTTGCCTTTCTGTGGAGAACTCCTTTTTTATGTGTGTCACTGCCACATGTGGCAGAGGTACCTCCCGGCCGTGGTACCTCTGTCGGTTTTTCTGCCCACCCCTCCAAGAAGGATCCCTTTGCTTGGCTGGGGCTTTTTAAACTATAACTGAATACGATCTCCCCTAGAACTAGGAGACAGGTTCTGTTCGCAGCTCTTCCGTCATCCCTCTCAGAGCTGTTGGTCTCACTTTCTCTGTCTTTGAAATGTAAAAAATATTTGCCAAGAGATGTTTATTTGGTAGTTCATTGTCCATCAATAAAATATGCTTTCTTAATGTGTTTCATTGTACTATTATTATATAAACATGATGTTATATAAATTCAGGTCTAAGTGTTATCAGCATAATGATATTAAACTCTAATTGTACTATTTAGGTCAGGGATTGGCAAACTACTCGTACAACCCACAGGCCACATCCACTCTGCTGCCTGTGTTTTTGTGTGGCCTGTGAGCTCAGAATGGTTTTTATATTCTTAAATGGTTGAAAAAAATCAAAAGATGGACAATATTTTATGACATGTAAAAATTATTTGGAATTCAAATTTGTGTCCATCAGGAAAGTTTTATCAGAACATGGCCATGCTCGCCCCGTTGCGCGTCACCTCTGGCTGCGTTCGTGCTCCTGCAGACAACCGAATAGCTGCTCCAGGGGCTGTATAGCTTACCAGGCCTAAAGTACGTACTGTCTGGCCTTGTAACAGTTATGTTACCCTGCTAAGTAACAAATGACATCGCAACTTAGCGGCTTAAAACAACATCCACTTATTACCTCTGAGTTTCAGTGGACCAGGAGTCTGGGCACAGCTTAGCTAAGTCCCCTACTTCAAGGTCACTCACAGGCTGCCGTCAGGGTGTTGGCTGGGCTGTAGCGATCTCTGGGCGCAATTGGGAAAGCATCTGCTTTCAAGCGCATGTGGCCATTGGCAGCATTCAGCTTCTCGGGGTTGTTGGACTGGAAGCCTCAGCTGCCTGCTGACTGTTGGCTGAAACCTCCCTCAGTTCCTCCATGCCGGCCCGTCTCACGTGGTGGCTGGCTTCTTCAAAGCATGCAGCCGGGATGGCAGTTGAGAGAGTCCCCTAGGAAGATGGGATGTTTTGTATCCCAGTCATGAAAGTGGCATCCTGTCATCTGTACTGTACAATCTTGATTATAAGAAAGCCTCTAGGTGCAGCCCACCCTAAGGGGAGAGAATTACACAAGACCCTGAATACAAGGAGACAGCGATCACTGGGGACCATCTTAGAAGCCTGCCTACTATGTGTCTTGTACAAAAGGTTTTATTTGGGTAATTAACTTATTTGTCCTCTAGATAATTATTTTAATACATTGATTTTGTGTGATGTGCGATAGTATTCTAAAACAAAACAAGCAGCAATTTGTTGTATTGTGTTTTATCCATGTTAATTAGTAACACCTTGAATTAGCTCATTTGTATTTAAAACTTTCTTCTGTATAATTATAGATGTGTTGCTTTTAGAGTTATGTATAGAATAATTACAGGTATCATTTCTTACCCTGTTTAAGAAGACTTGATATTTATTTTTTCCTTGGCGTTCTTATCCCTATATCTTTATGATAAAATCCTTTATTGGCATATTTTATGAAGCCTTCTTGATTCCCAATATGCTGTTTGTTTGGGTTTTTTCCTTTTCTTCCTCACTTTAAGTGTTTTTGTTCCCAATAGCAGCATCCATGTTTCCAGGCTTTTTTTAACTAGTCACCCCTCAAACCTATAAATGTTTGTCATGATAGCTATTCATCTGCACGTTCTTCTACATGACACAATTGCAGCAGCGTCAGGCTGGAGACCAGTGATTGGGGGAGGGGTGTAGCGAGGAGGAAAATGACCCCTTCCTTGGTACTCAGATTCCCAGCTTTCTGTCTTATTACTTCCTTTCATCATCCTTTGGATCCATTTGTTCCTGCCTCCATTGTTCCTACTCCATCGTGTGGGGTAGAGCTGAATCATAAGGTGTTATTAATTTGCCCCCTGAAGCACTCCCTGGGGCAGGGGGAGGGGAGGAGGTAGAGGGTTTAGAGCCCCGAATAAAACATGTTGCTGGGAGGACAGACAAGGTTCACACAGGCTGAGGGTAGAAGAAAATGCCTTTCAGATGGTGGGCAATACCGGGGCCTGCAGACAGGAGGGTCGACTCCCTGGCATCCTGGGCACTCTGTGTACTGCTCTCAGTGGGTCTGTGATCTTCCAAATGAAGTTCAATTGATGGTTCCTATTCTAAAAGGAATGTTCATTAGTGTTTAAAACATGCATACGGGGAAAATAGCAGTAACACCCAGAGACAAACACTTCTAATATATCTTTTTAGTCTTTTTCACCTGTATAATGTTATGCTCATACTGGAAATATAATTTCATATTTTGCAGTTTTTGTCTAAATTTAAAAGCATTATCTAATTACAAATGCTTAATAAACATAATTTTGTAATAGCTACATAAAATATTGTTGAGTAGATACACCACAATCTGCTTTACATAATATGCTTTATTCCTCTAGTGTCGGACAAAAATTTAAAATAAGTGAAATTTACTGAAATCTCTAACTCAGGCATATAGGTAGTTCTGTAATTCTGGGACCACATGAGAACCAGGAAGTGAAAGTCAACAATATAAAGTCATGAAATAGGAAAGAATTGCGAACTTTTAGATGGAGGACAAAGAGAAAAAACAACCCATGAGAGTGCATGCCATCAGCAAAAAAGTGAAAAAGTTATCTGAGGCATCTGTTGAAACTGAGTAAGAAAGATCCTGAGTGAGCAATAGAAAACAATCAGACATTTATTTATTCAGTAAATATTTGTTGAGTACTTGCTATGTGCTAAGGAATGTTCTAGGCTCTGGAAATAAAGCAGGGAACAAAACTGCTTTTAAAAAAAGAATCCTTATTCCCTTAGAGCTTATATTTTAGTTGGTAGAGATAAATAATAGGCAAATAAATATATAATAGTCTAAAAATTCCGTGAAGAAAAATAAAACAAAGAACAGGGATAAAGGGTGTGGGGAAACAGCTCGTTTAGTTAGGATGGTTAGAGAAGGCTGCTCTGATAAGGTGACAGGTCAGCAGAGACTGTTATGTTTGTACCATTGTACTAACAGTCACTGATACTTTTTTTATTGGGACAGTTCTTTATCGCTCTATTTTAGTAAACATATAAAACATATGTGCAAAATTTCATGGGTTTGTCTTTTCCACCACATTTTATTATGAAAATTTTCAAATAACCTATTACAGTGGATGCCCATATACTCACTGCCATGATTCTACCATGAATATTTTCTCATGCTTGCTTATTACATATCTACCCATCTATCCATCCCTCTGTCAAAGGTTTAATTTTAATCTTGAAGTCCTTACCCTTCACTCCATAAGTTATTCAGTTGTGTATTTCTTTTATTATACCACAGGGGTTTTCAGAAACTTACCATTTATGAATAGGAAGAAATTTTATATTAATTTTTAATATTATTATAGATTTTAATTTTCTTTCACTTTTCTTTTTACATGTAGTTCCTCAATGCATTGGGGCTTCACTTGGGGTTGTGGCACAAGGCAAGCGTCATGCCTTGTTTATTTCCCAAATAACTGGCCTCCCCAACACATGTGTCAAACAGTCCGCCTTTCCTGTTTTGGCTGGTCACTTTTGAAAAACAATATGAATTTTTCTATATGCCTCAGTATTTTTCAAGTTGCCTTTTCTGTTTTGATTTGCCTGTTAATTTATTTTATTAGCACTTTCACAATTTTGCTTTATAATACATTTAAATGTATATAATAGGCACATCTTGCTGAATTATTTTCTTCTTCAAAATCATCTTAGCTATGTTATGTGCTTATTCTTATAAATAAATATTAACACATTTTTTGCGGGAAACGAGTAAACTCGTCATATAGCTTTTTATGCCCGCTTACAAAGTGTTAATATTATCCATAGTCTAAAATATCTCACTGAAACTTATATCCATATATGTATATTTCTTGCTTTTCTGAAAGGAATCTTTCCTCATCTATAAAACGGGATAATAATAGCTGCCTTTTGATAGGATTGTCGTATGTATTGAATGACAGATGAGAAATGTTCAGCGTGATACATCCACTCAGGGCTGTTCTGATTTCCTGAGGGCTCTGCGATTTCCTTGGAAGCAAGGAAAAATCGTGCTAGGTTATTACCAATTCAGAAGTCAAGCACATTGGGAGAGGTGAAGTGTCTCCACTCTTATGGCACGATGCTCTGGTACGGTTAAGACGGCATCCCAGGGCTCCCCGCCCGTGTGCCCACTGCCGCCATGCCCATCCTGCAGAGCCCCATGGTCTGCGGTTCACATTGCCATCCATACTCACAGGGCATAGTAGGCTGGACTCTGGCACCAGTTTTCCTTAGCTTTCTAGAAGGATACAGCATGACAATCAAACACGTCTTCATTAGGGGTCCTTCCAACCACCTACCTGGTTTCCCAGCCCAAAAAGGACACACTCAGCCATTTGTGCTGAGACCCAAGTGGCGGGTGTGGACCACCCCACACGGATGCTGTATCTCATAACTCCCATGAGACAGCCTCCAGCACCCCACAAGGACACCCTTGGGGCTAAGGGAGAATACACAGAAGCCTGTGTTTTCTGAAAGTGTTTTCAATAAATAGCTCTGGACCAGAAAACCCTCAGGCCGCATGTGCCTGCTCACACCTCTCAGGCCAGCTGCAGGTTCCCTCTCAGTGGTAACCTCACAGTAACCGCTGACATTTCACATTTATCTTGACCCAGCATGTTTCAAGGAAACAGTATAAGAAGGTAAATCCAAGATTGTCTTCCCAGGAAGACAAGATTTAAGGCTGCTGTGAGCTCTCTCTCCTTACCACCCCACCTCAGTTTCTGGGCCTCTTCCTGGCATGCACTTCGCTAACAGGAAGAGGCATCAGAACTCCACAGGAGCTGAGGAACCCCTGTGCTGCTCCTGTCACAGAGCCAGCAGGGAGCCCCTCTTCCTTTCATGCACCTCCTGCATGGCTCCTGCTTTCACCCCTCCACGCTGGGTGGGTGCTTGCCACCTCCTGCCCCTGTCTGCTCCTGCTGGTCCTGGCCATGTCCTTGCACTCAGGAAAGGCGAGGGTTTGGGGCTGTCACAGGTGGTTCTTGGTGTTCGCTCATCAGTACTGTTTTCAGGTTTTTACTCAGGTTCTTCCGGATCTGATCCCTGCCTTATCCGAATCTCGAACCCTAGTTCCCTGCACGGGGCCCCTGCCACACACCCAGCTTGCACACCGAGGCTCGTACACAGCTCTCGGAGGGTACACAGCTCGCTTTCTGCTCCTCTCTCCGGTCTTGGCGTCCCCGTGAGGCCTTCCTCATTTCTGGTGCTCTCTGCTCTCGCGCTGCTGCTCCCCTGTCGCTGAACCCACTGTGGTCAACATGGCTGACCATTCCTGCCCCCAGTACCCGGCATGGAGTAGACTTCTGTAAATGTCAGATGACTCAGGTTTACGAAGTAATGGACCTCAGATGTACCTCAGACGATGTCAGCCGAGCTTATTTCTGCTTGAAATGAATGTTCAGAAAAATGAATGTCAGCAATCAGGTATCTCTCTATAGCCTGGTCCTTTTACACAGGAAGTTGCTGCCTGCAAAGGTACATTAAAGGTGGAGAAAATGGAAAAGACTATGCTTATTTTTCTCAGAGAGACGGGGCTCCCAGTTTTCTGTCAGATATGCTTACGCCTGGTCTGAGAAGATTAAACCCTGCTGAGTAGTATGCAGTGGGAGAAGCCCGGAGAATAAAAAAGAAAAGAGGGTGCTGCTTATCTTTTTATTTGTTCTACCATCATTTTCTTAGGTTCCCGGATGGAGTGCTAGATGTAGAATTTGCTTTAAAATGAACAACACTGCAGGAGTTTTTGGTCAAAAACGACAGTTCCACTATGATTTCCCAGCTTCTCCGTGGCTGCTTGCCACAGTTTGTGTTTCTTTGTGGGTTGCCGTAGGAGGAGGGAGTATAACAGTTAGTAGCTCATTTTCTCAGGCATGTGCTATGTTCCTGATGCTGTGCTTAGCATTGTGCTTCCAGGTACTGTTGTTATCCCATTTTACAGTTGGGGAAACCGAGTTACAGAGAGATTAAATAACTACCTCAAGGTCACATGGGTCCATCAGCATCAGAGCTTGTTGAACTCTGAGTTTGAACTCAGCCTGGCTGAGTTCTTACCATACA
Organism: Aselliscus stoliczkanus; assembly: GCA_033961575.1. Classification (NCBI taxonomy): domain Eukaryota; kingdom Metazoa; phylum Chordata; class Mammalia; order Chiroptera; family Hipposideridae; genus Aselliscus; species Aselliscus stoliczkanus. Next base: position 150,417,232 of record CM066732.1, on the reverse strand, counting down.
GTACTCTCTCTTACAAATTTATTGTCTGTTTTTGTTCCATAACAATTATTCATATTTTAATGTACAATAGGGGACCTCTCTCAAACCCAGGTAATGGAGTAACTGTTTCTCTCCATGTATATACTGTGCTAAGCTTCTTAATTTCAATCAGTCCCTTCAATTATTTCTTTCTCTTTAAAATTTTGATCTGGCTTTTAAAGGGGGGCAAAGGTGCATTTGGATCGGATTGGTTTCTTCTGTGACCTTAGAATAAATTTATGTATTTCATCAAGAAGCTTGATTATCTCAGTTTTTTACTTTCCATATTAATAAAGAGCCCACTTGACTCCATCTTTGAGTGCCACTTGCCTTCTAGGGCTTCCCTGTCTTATTGTAGCAGGTCGTGAAGCAGACGCTTTCATCCCATGAAAAGCCCTCAGGTCTGGCGCTCCTTTTCAGATACCAAGAGTTGAGCCATGTCCAACTGGTTCTGACTCCCTGTCTCTTCTCCCTTCCCTCTGCATCCCTGCTGGCCCCTTATGTTCGCTGGCACACAGGAAAAGAGACCTGAGGTGGGGATGGCCAGGGTTCTCTGTGGTACTTTCAAATCTGAGTGTTGAACTCACTTCCCTGAATTTACTAAGAGCTGTCTCCATTGTGAAATCTTTAATCAGAGAGTCTGGTATAGCTATAGATAGGAGGTCTAATCTAGCCCCAAGCCTTTTGTTGTTGTTCCAATTAAATATTTGGGATGGTGGCTTCTTATTAGGATTGATTTATATTGAAAAATGATCCAATACTTTTTGTTTCTGCTTATTTGAGTTTCAGAAATTTGATTTTGTATTTTAAATATTTTTATCTCTCTTTTTAACATGTAGTTCAGTTTCAAAGTGTGTTACACTATACTTGTTTTTGCTAAGAATACCATCACTATAACTTCATCCTCTGGTTTTAACAGCAAGTTTTATCTGCCTACAGGAGAATATTAAAAAGTGAGCCTCCATATCCCCAAGAGATGAGTGCTTTAGCTAAAGACCTAATTCAGCGTCTTTTGATGAAAGATCCAAAGAAAAGATTGGGATGTGGTCCACGTGATGCGGATGAAATCAAAGAACATCTCTTTTTTCAGGTGAAATTTACTGTACAGATGGTTTCATGTGCCCTGCCATTTTCAGGGAGTTTAAACATGGTCCCTTTGGAGTCTCTTTCTTCCTATTTTCACATACATTGTGCCTTCTTAACATGACAAAGATTCTTCTGGAAGGATAATAATTCTACTCTTAAAGACCTAAATGGTCTTTTTCTCCCTAAATGAAGTGGGAGTAGGGACGATCATAACATTTGATTTTCTACATATGGCAGTTGACCCTTGAACAACGTGTGGGTTTTTGACATGCCCCCCCCCATGCAGTCAAAAATCCAAGTACAACTTTTGACTCCCCCAAAACTTAACAGTCATCCCTCAGTATCCTCAAGGGGATTGGTTTCAGGACCCTCCCCCTGCTTCCCTGGACACCAAAACGCTAGGATGCTCAAGTCCCTTATATAAAATGGGGTGGAACAGTGCCTACAGCCCATCCTCAGCATTCTCAGATTCCCAGCCATGGATCAAAAATACTGTTTTTGATCTGTTCTTGGTTGAATCCATGGATGCAAAAACCAGGGTTAGGGAAGGCCTACTGTATATTTATTGAAAAAAAAAATCCATGTGTAAGTGGACCCACGCAGTTCAAACCTGTGTTCTTGAAGGGTCAACTGTAATTGGTTAGAGTTTCCGAGTATTTGTTTCCATTTGTGATCACAAGATTTAGGCATAGGGACTGAGGAGACTTTTATTATATTTTTTGCTTCTCTCTCAGTTCATAAGCCACTGTGTTACTAAACCTTTTAGATTGTGATTTCATCTCTTGTTTTCTCAGGAGAAATCTTAGAAAATTCAAAATCTACGTATTTCTCATTTACGTATCTGCAACATGTAGAGAATTATTCATTTATCGTCTTCGTACTTGAGATAGTGCTTTTCTTATTCTGAAAAAGCCTAATGAGACCATTGTATAGAACACCAGCACATCTGCTCAATTTAGTTTGCTCAATTTTGTCCCCGAAAAAACACCAAAATTTTAGATAACTGGGGGAAAAAAGTTAAATTGGCTGAGTTGGCTAGTTGTTTCAGGCTAAATAGTCAACCTGGGATACCATGACCTTGATTTCTAAAACCCTGAGTTTATGACTTTGAAATAATTTAATTGTATCAACAAGCGTGACCTAAATGCTTATGGCCTAAAGGCACCATCCAAGTTTTATTTTTATTCTGCAAACTGAGCTTTTACATTATTAGCACCAAAACAAAGAGAAAACTCTGCTAGAGTAAGCTTTCATGTTGTTAATTATTGTTTTTTAAATATAGAAAAACAAATAGTGATTAAGAATAAGAATTATCTATACTTCTGTGCTCAAAAAAGAGCACATTTATTTCAGTCTTTCAGTATAACCATTTTTAAAAATCTTATTTTATATCTTACAGAATTTCAGTAGCATAAGAAAAATTAGAATAAAATTAATTTCTCAGTATGTACATTTTATAGGTTCATATGGCTCGGAAAGTTAATGTTTGAACAAATGATTTCAAATATCTTAATTTGAGAAGTTTGGCTTAAAAATTAACAATAAGGTAAAATTCAAGAAAGTATTCAAGGAAAATGTACCCCTAATCATATTTTCCTAGGATCTTTTTCTCCATCGTTCTCTGTATTTGTGAATATGCTGTCTTTCATATTAGAGAAATTTCTTTTTTTAATAGGTTGGAATAGTAATTTTAGATTATTTAATTATCTTGACTTTTTAAATGACAGGGACACATTAGGAAAAAACAGAATTTGACTTGTAAAGACCTAAATAGAGTAAGATAGAAAGGATCATAACAGCATTTAATTTTCTGCATCCTCAGTGTTCTACCAACAGATTTCTTTAAAGTACCCCTCTAGGGAGTTGTGATGGATATGTATGATATGGGGGGGAGTGGGGTGGCGAACTGGGGGAGGGGGGTTTTCACTTTGGGGGGTAAAGAGTATAACTATTGTATTGTGTTGTACACCGAAAACTAATAAAATAAAAAATAATAATAATAAAAAATAAAAAAAAATAAAAAATAAAGTACCCCTCTACTCTAGAATTGTCTCTCAGTGTATGTACAATAGCCAAGCACAAATTGCATGCTTATGATGGAAAACATTACAGCCACACAGAAGAAAGAACGCTAGAAAGTCAAGAGACTGTTCAAATCCTAACCCTTCCACTAGTTTATGTTTAATGAAAAGGTTAGTTCTTATTTCTGGGCTTCAGTTTCCAGCTGGATCAAATAAAGGAGATAAAATTTCCATCTGGATCAAATAAAGGAGATAAACTAATCTCTAAAACCCATTCTAGCTGAAAATGTTGAAGATCTATAATTTTAATGATTTTATCTTTACTGCCACCACAAGAGGGCATAATAAAACATTTAATGTTAGTTGATTAAACTTACTGAATGCCATCAGCCTAGAAATGCAAGTTTCACGTTTACCATCTCTAAAATCAGTATGCATCTTACATTGAACAACATCTTACCATTCTGTTGGTAACACTTTTTCTTTCTTAATTGTATATAAAATAATGATATGTTTTACTATCAATGATGACATCTTAAATTCAAAGAAAAACATTAATAAGATATCTGTAGGACTCGAGTCTTTACCTGAGATTGTTTTAAGTGATAGAAGGAACCTAAAGAAAACAGTGGAGGGTTGAATATGAATAATATAAAACAGCAATTTATCATACTATAAGTATCTGACGTGGTGGAAAAGGGCCTTGGATTATCCCATGGGGAAAACAACAGGCATGTTTATAATGCTAGAATACAGTTGAATGAGAAAAGAGTGGTCACCTCAGTATGTTAGTATCATTTACATCTATAGATGTAAACAAAGGCATGACTTATACTGAGTTTATTTTCTAATCTGTCCAGATGAGCAGGAGGAAAAGCGACTACAGGAGCAGAGCTAGTTGACAGTACCTCTAGAAAACCAGGAGTCAGCCTGTAGACTTAATGTTCGTATCCGCAGAGCATTTAAAGCCCTTTATTACACTTTTGCTTTGGCTTGATACCTTTCTCAGGAGGCTCAGAACAAATGCAATTTTTCTGTATCCCTCAGAGTAAACTAGGTGTCCTGATGCCCCCCAGAGGACACTCAGAGACTCCACAGTGATGGAAAGGAGCTCAATTTGCAGACAGCCCTGGCTGGACCTAGAAGCTCCAGTCAGAAAATGGGCTCATGCTTATAAAAGCATTGTTTTAATCATTAGTTTGAAATGTATTCCTCCCTTTCTATGGTCAATTGAAGTCCTAATCTGGCTTTGTTATTCTTAGAAAATACAGTTCGACTTCGCTGATTTCTACTTTGTACTCATTTTCTTTCTCTGTTTTAGAAAATCAATTGGGATGATTTAGCTGCCAAAAAAGTGCCCGCACCATTTAAACCCGTCATCCGAGACGAATTAGATGTGAGTAACTTTGCAGAAGAGTTCACAGAAATGGACCCCACCTACTCCCCGGCAGCACTGCCCCAGAGCTCTGAGAGGCTGTTTCAGGTAACTCCTCAGGGTGTGCCCTGGCCATCTGGCCTCCAAAGAAAAGGTTAATTTTCCCACATGGAAGTTTTTTGGCATCTTAAAGACAGGATTCTCTCATCTCTTCAAAATTATTAAATACAGAGATACTGCAGATGGTTAACTGAAGCTTATGATTTGTTAAACAGCATCCATTGTTTATGTTTATTTTTGATATAAAAAAGTGTTGATTTTATACCTGAAATTTTATTTCTGTTCAGGCTCCTTTATAGAAAATATAATACTACCTTATTTTATCTCCATTCATATATAATATTCTCTTTTTTTTTCAATTACAGTTGACATTCAGTATTATTTTATATTAGTTTCAGGTGTACAGCATAGAGGTTAGACATTTATATAATTTACTCAGTGATCCTCCATATTAGTACCCACCTGGCTCCATACATAGTTATTACAATATTATTGATTATATTCCCTACACTGTACTTTACATCTCTGTGACTATTTTGTAACTACTGATTTGTACTTCTTAATCCTTTTACCTTTTTCACCCAGCCCCCTAACCCAACTCCCATCTTGCAACCATCAGTTTGTTTTCTATATCTGTGAGTCTGTTTCTGTTTTGGGGGTGTTTTTTTTTGTTTCTTTATTTTATTCTCTAGATTCCATATATAAGTGATATCATGTTATTGTTTTTCTGTGTGATTTGTTTCACTTAGCATAATACCCCCTAGGTCCATCCATATTGTCGCAAATGAAAAGATTTCATTCTTTATGGCTGAGTAATAATCCATTGTATCATATATGTACCACATCTGCTTTATCGAGTCATCTGTTGATAGGCATTTTGGTTGCTTTCATATCTTGGCTATTGTAAATGCTGCTGCAGTGAACACAGGGCTGCATATATCTTTTCAAATGAGTGTTTTGGATTTCTTTGGATAAATATTCAGAAGTGGAACTGCTGTGTCATAAGGTATTTCTATTTTTAATTTTTTGAGGAACCTTCATACTTTTTTCCATAGTGGTTGCACCAATTTGCAATCTCACCAGCAGTGCACAAGGGTGCCCTTTTCTCCACATCCTCACCAACACTTGTTTGTTGATTTATTGATGATAGCCATTCTGACAGGAGTGAGGTTGTATCTCATTGTGGTTTTTATTTGCATTTCTCTGATGATTAGTGACGTTGAGCATCTTTTCATATGTCTATTGGCCATCTGTGTGTCCTCTATGGAGAAATGTCTATCTAGGTCCTATGCCCATATTTTAATTGGATTGTTTGGGTTTTTTGGTGTTGCGTTGTATGAATTTTTTATAAATTTTATATATTTAGCCCTTATCAGATGTATCATTGGCAAATATCTCATTCAGTAGGATTTCTTTTCGTTTTGTTGATGGTTTCCTTTGCTGCACAGGAAACTTTAATTTGATGTAGTCCCATTTGTTTATTTTTTTCTTTTGTTTCTCTTGCCCAAGGAGATACATCAAAAAAATATTACTAAGAGCAATATCAGAGTTTACTGCCTGTGTCTTCTTCTAGGAGTTTTATGGTTTGGGGTCTTACATTTAAGGCTTTAATCCATTTTGAGTTTATTCTTGTATATGGTATAAGAAGGTGATCCAGTTTCATCTTTTTTGGATGCATCTGTCCAGTTTTCCCAGCACCATTTATTGAATAGACTGTCTTTACGCTATTGTATATTCTTGCCTCCTTTATCATAGATTAATTGACCATATAGGCATGGGTTTATTTCTGGGCTCTCTATTCTATTCTTTGATCTGTGTGTCTATTTTTATGCCAATATTATTCTGTTTTGATCACTAAAGCCTTGTAGTACAGCTTGATAATCGGGTAGCTTAATACCTCCACCTTTGGTCTTCTTTCTCCAGATTGCCGTGGCTATTTGGGGTCTTTTATGATTCCATATAAATTTCAGGATTATTTGTTCTAGTTCTGTGAAAAATGCCATTGATATTTTGGTAGGGATTGCATCAAATCTACAGATGGTGTAGTATGGACATTTTAACTGTTAATTCTTCCTATCCATGAACATGGTATATGATTGCATTTATTTGTGTCTTCTTCAATTTCTTTTTTCAATGTCTTATAATTTTCTGAGTACAGGCCTATGACTTCCTTGGTTAAATTTATTCCTAGGTATTTTATTTCATTTTATTTTTTTATGCAATTGTAAATGGGATTGTTTTCTTAATTTCTCCTTCTGATAGTTTATTATTGGTATATAAAAATGCAACTCTTTCTGAATATTAATTTTGTATTCTGCTACTTTATGAATTAATTTATCAGTTCTAATAATTTTTTGGTGAGATCTTTGGGGTTCTCTATATATACATATACAATATTCTTTAATTCATAAACAGTGTTACCTGATTCTTTATCTTCAGTGAGTAATCTTAACTGCTTTTCTACAAAAATATTTAGAAAGGATTTTATGTTTAGAAAAGGATCTTTCTCAGATTTATGTTTAGAAAAGGATCTTTCCATAGAAGATGAAATATTCTAACTATTCAATGATATCATAGCTTCACTTCTTTGATTTCCATAAGTATATTTAATCTGGCCACCCAGACTGCGTCTGTAGACGTTCACGACACCAATATCTAGCACTTGTCTGGGCACACAGTTGATGTTTTAAAAAATGCACATTGAACTGGTTAATGAATGTTCTCGCTTGAACAGCTTAACCATCTATCATTATATCACTTTTGGTTTAGCACATCATTCTGCCACTTGATTTTATTCCTTTTCTAGAACTCAATTTTAAATTTAATTAGTCTAAGAAAATATAATGAATCAGATAATTGCTGAATTAGAAACCAACTGTAATGAAACTTGCTTTTTTTTCTAGTTTAAAAAGCACTTGGACCATTTTGCTTAATACCTTAACTCCACCTTCTTGGAGAAGTTAGTAGTGTTTATAAATGCACTTTTATCAGCAATGCAGAAGAATTACAGCTATGAGTCAGATTTGGGGAATGGAATAGGAAGGAGGTATTTTTCTGCCTTTAATTTTGAATTGGTTTAATTCTACCAGAAGATGGCATTATCTCCTTCAGGAAAGCATTTTTCTATTAATTTGAAATAGCCTTGTGTTTTAGATTACAAATAAAATAAAATTAGATTCACCTTAACAAATATTTGAATGTTTCTTATTATTTCTTTTAATTTTTTTTAAGTCTCTACTAAACTGGAAAATGGAAAATCCGTATTTTCCTCCTTTCCTTTTGTTTTTTTAGGGCTACTCCTTTGTTGCTCCTTCTATTCTGTTCAAGCGTAATGCAGCTGTCATAGACCCTCTTCAGTTTCACCTGGGAGTTGAACGTCCTGGGGTGACAAATGTTGCCAGGAGTGCAATGATGAAGGTACATAGATGTGGTTAATTAAATGGCCTATTTATGGTTTGAATACTAATACTGATTCTCAAGTCCAGTAAATGTAATAGACTTCCTTACCACTCAACTAAGATGCAATTTTAAGAAATGAAAATAGCAAAAATTGCTATAGAGAATCATTAACATCAATTTGAATAATCTCCTTTGTACAATGACAGAAAAGTATGTGTCTTAAGTAAATGACATAGATGAACACTGAATGAGCTAAAGATGAATTTTAGAAGATTATAGATGTATTCCATTCATATTTATTAACATTAGTAATGTCCTATTATCTACAATTTTATTTATCCCTGTGTATTATTGATATTTTCTTAAGTTAAATGATGTTGGTTTCTTATCAGGACTCTCCATTCTATCAACACTATGACTTAGATCTGAAGGACAAACCATTGGGAGAAGGAAGTTTTTCAATTTGTCGAAAGTGCGTACACAAAAAAAGTAACCAAGCGTTCGCAGTCAAAATTATCAGCAAAAGGTATGACGATTTCTGGCAATCTGTCTTATGTATTCATTCTGGTCAATGGATTCTGTAAACTAAGATTTTAATTTAAAAGGAAATCAACAGTATATTGTAAGGCTTTTTACTCACAGGTTTAGCCATTCAGTTCCTCGGTTGGTTTCTCTCTACACTTCTGTCTCTAATAGGTGTTTTCTGATAAAGTCATCCATTTTAGACATAAATCATAGATTATGATATGTCTTTGACTTTATTATGAGAAAACTTCCTTGTGGCAGTGATATTTAATCAGACTTGCTTAGTGAGTTCAACAGCTGTTGCCATTCCTATTTGTTGTATATTTGAAATACTTTTTTTCTGAAATTATTCAGTGATCTACTAGTAGCTTTGAGAGCCAGCTCATTGTTTTGGTAACTGATTATTCCCTCCATGATTATATACTCTTATTACCAAATTGTCAGGCAAGCAGGGCATCCATTTCTAAGTGTGATTAGCTTTTTTCTGACTCAGAAATAATCAGTTTCTCAACAATAATGCGCTACTTGTTCTGGTGGGTAGTATGACTCATTACTTTCATGGAAAACTCATTCTGATACTTTATGACACTTAGATTCTGAATACACTGTAAATAAAAACAAAATTGGGGTCGGGCAATGCTGATATCAAAACTTGGTGAAGACATTTTTAGAAGCTAATTACTTTATCTTGTAGGATGGAAGCCAATACTCAGAAAGAAATAACAGCTCTGAAACTCTGTGAAGGACACCCCAATATTGTGAAATTACATGAAGTTTTTCATGATCAGGTATTCCACATTTTTTTCCTCTGCATACTAATTCACATTCAAGTTTCTACTTTTCCCCAGTTTTGTTGGTGCTACTGGGTCAGAGTCAGGAATATGGGACGTCACCCAGAGGGCAGAGAAACCACTCCACACACACTCTTACCCACCCCCAAATCCATGCATCCTTTCACTTTTGCTTTTCTCATTCAGTAGTAGTCATGTGTGACCTGGAGTGAGGACAGAGGGACAGGAGCTCAGTGCCACTGCCACAAGCTGCACGGTACTTATTGCCAGTTCAGCTGCTGCCACCATAGCTTAATCACTCATACCTCTCAGGACTCAGAAATTTTTGCTTTCAACTTCCTTTTCACTACAAGTATAGAATCGTACTAAGCATGATTCGTGCAAGCTAAAGAACACATAGGAAGCAAAAGGGCAAAGAGCCTTACCCCAGGTGGCGGCTTTTGCTCAGCAGGCCGTGTCACACTGCCCCCTCTTCACTCTCAGTCCCGCTTCCTGACAGGAGCCAGCTAATGTACAGTAAAACCTTGCATTGCAAGTAACGTGGTTTGCCAGTGTTCTGCAAGACGAGCAAACACTTCTAATACATTTTAACATGGTAAACGAACGATGTCCTACAATATGAGTAGTTTGTTTCCAGAACGAATTATTCTCACAAACGAAGGTATTACTGTATATAACCTTGGATATGGGAGGAGTGCCATTGTGTCAGGTCCATATCTCCTCCCCAGTTCCTGCACTGTCATCTTCTATGACAGAAATTGCTCCATTGCAGTTATCTTCCCCCTGGGGACTGGGTGGGATGACACAGCCCTAATCAATACAACATGCTGGGCGCAAGAGCTAACACCAATCATGGATGGGGTTCGCCCTAACTTTTCCAAAGAAGAAGCTGAGATTCGAAGGATGATGCGACTTTTCCAAGGTCACAGAGCAAGTCAGTGAAAAATCCAGCTGGGAAAACCTGGTCTCCGGTTCCAGGCCCTCTTCATTGTGCCGCTCTAACATCCATGTCCTAGGATAGCTGCCACCCGGTGCTCTACCACGGGGACATTTACCTAAGTGCTGTGCCCAGGAATGCTACATCCTGATGAAACCAGGCAGGGCAGCATGGTAACTGAAATAACGGCTGCGATTTACTGTCACATACCTTATGTGATCCCGGGACTCCACATGGATTACTTTATTCAATCCTTACATAACTCTATGCGGTGAGAAAGCTACAACTCACACAAGTAACAGGCTCTCAGTTTGTAAATGGTAATGCAGGACTCTGAACCCAAGCAGTCCAATGGCAGAGCAAGCTTTTCATTACTTTGCTGCCTTAGGGGAGGCAAAACACGCCCCGGCTTTCCCATCAAGTGGCGAAACAAAAATGATACCATCGTCTTTTTGCTCTTTGGCTCTCATAGCCAGACAAGGAATATCCTTGTCATAGGGGCTCGGTCCTGCCCCTCTCCTGCCTCCACCTCATTGGGCTACTCAGCCACATGCGGGTAGTGAGTCCCCTGTCCACTGGAGAAGCTTGGGACGAGCCTGGGCAACTCCTCAATGAAGAGGATTCACCTATCAGTCAAGGGGTTGGTGGATGACCTTCAGCACCCGCTCTGTTGTGTTGCCCCCAGCTACAGCCCAGCAGAGACTGATGTCAGATCCCGGGAACAGCATCGCTCATGTTTTATGTCACAAGTTTACATTTATCATTTGCCATTTTCATATTCAAGAGTTACTAGACTATAAATTGTCTCCTGATACAATCACACATGTACTCGTATAAATATATTATCATTCTAATATGCAGTTGTTGATATCTTGGGTTGTTTTTCCACGATGGTGACACAGTTGCCTAGATCATCCCCAGTCCACACAACCTTCCTTTCAAGTGATGGGTGAAATGGGTTGAGGGGGGTCTTCGGACTTTGTACAGCAGTATAGTTCATTGTGTGTCCCATGATTTGTGCTTTAACACTCTGAGTTTACCACTCTATTGCTGCTGTAACAAATGACCACAAACCTAAAACAATACAAATGTATTATCTGACACTCTGATGATCGGAAGTCCCTAATCAGTCTCACTGGCATCAAGTCAGGGTGTCAGCAGGGCTGGTTCATTCTGGAGGCCCTAAGGGACAGTCCGTTTGCCTTTTTCAGCCTCAGAGATGGCCCGCATTCCTCTGCTTGTGAGCCTTCCATGCATCACTCCAGTGTCTTGTTTCCAGAAGCCCCTCTCATACTGCTGACTCTGATGAATGTTTGAGATACTCTCCCCATCTCCCATCCCTCAGACACTCCTGCCAAGTCCCTTTACCATATAAGGTAATATCCACAAGCCCTGGGGAGTAGGATATGGCCTCTTTGGGGGGCCACTATTCAAGCTACCACATAGGCATTTTCTCATCCTAACCTACATTTTATTGGTAAGGGTCCTGAAGTTCACAGAGGTAAAGTAACATCCCCAAGGTTAGAAGTGAGTAGCAGAACTGGCAACAGGCCCAGTTTTGACTCTAAAACCTGTCTTTTAAACCATGTAGGGATTGCCCCATTTCTTTTAAAGCTTTCAGGCATGTCCGTTCAGCACACCTTGGTCTTTGATCTTATTGTCTGATGTAGAAACTCAGTCTGGTTTGGTCTCTCGTAGCCTGGGAACAGTTCTCATATTAAAAGGATTGTTCACCCTTTACAATTTGCACAATACCTGCAGGACGATGTTTTTATAATTGTCTTTCTTATGAAGCGTTTTTCTGGCTTTTGCTGATTCAAAGGGAAACATTTTGTTTGCTGACGTGATGTCGGTTCTATAATGCACAGCACCACCTAAATCTGAATATTGATTTGATATAGCTCTTTTTAAAACATTTGTTTTTACTTGAGAGCTGATATAATTCCTTTGCTTTTCGATACCTTCTATGTTTTCTTTACAATGTATGCAAAGCCTAGTAAGTATATAACCATTTAAACCATTTAACTAAGATAATGTCATTGGGGTCAAAAGCAATTATTTTTTAAAACCCACAGTGAGTTATGAGTATTTGCCTTAGGCATTAACAGGAACCCTGAGACTCATCTGTTGAGCCCTAAAAGGAGGTTTAAAGTGATGTCACCAAACAACGTCTATTTTAAAAAGTAAATTTGCCATTAAATGTGTGTGTCAGGTCTCCCCATGGGCAGTTGCTCATTCCCCATCAGTACCCTTCCATATTATTTACAGCAGTCAGTTTCACATTATTATCAGCGCTAGGTCACACTTTAAAAAGAAACATATGTAAGCTTGATGGAGAGCATTGGAATGGAATTCAAATGAAAGAATTAGTCAAGGAAAGGATATATAAAGATTTCACTGCAGTACTTGAGATTTTCCATGACCAAAATAGAATTCTAAAACCCCATTATCTTTCAGCTCTTTCCTCTGAAACACAGGGATTGCTGACGATTATTTTTAACAAGGGGTTATTGAAATGTATTGGTGATAGTTCTTAGTCAATAAATGTTTCCTACAGCCATAAACATGTCTCCATTAAGGCCTTGCGCTTTGTTCTTCCTCCTTTTCTAGCTTCACACTTTCCTGGTGATGGAACTTCTGAACGGGGGAGAGCTGTTTGAACGCATTAAGAAAAAGAAACACTTCAGTGAGACGGAAGCCAGCCACATCATGCGGAAGCTGGTTTCCGCCGTAAGCCACATGCACGACGTCGGGGTGGTGCACCGAGACTTGAAACCCGAGGTAGAAAAGGGCCTGTCCTCTCCTATAACTCAGCCAGGTGCCATTCGTGAATGCCCCCCAAATACGCATGGGCTTTTTTCTTTCTTTCTTTTTTGACTTTTGGGACTCTCTGTTAAATAGATACTTGCAAATATCATGTTTCTTGGATTTTTTTCTTTTCTATCTCAGTCTAAAAATAAATTTGTCCCTTTTTTTTTTTTTTGCCTGCTGATCATCCCGAGGTTCTATTTCTAAGTGTGAGAGCCTTTTATGGAAGAAATACTTTATGCAACAGTTGTGGACTAAAAATAGAATGGAAATTTTTGTAATGGAAAATAATATCACTTCTATATGTATACCATTTTAGAGGGCTTTTTTTTAATGAAGTATTTTGAAAGCTTATTTTTCACATTTGTAATCAAATTGATTAGCTCAGAAATAGGAATGTATATAAGTCCATCCTAAATATTTAAACATAAAGAATTGTTTTGGTTTAATTAGTTATGCCATTCTTTATGTGCTGTCTTTTGTTCATGTACTATTAATATAAGATTTATAGAACTGTGTAGCAAAGCAGAAATACCAGCTTTTATATTTCTTCTTTGAAAAGGTTAATAAAGAAGGTTCTAACTCTGGGATGATCCCTTTTTAGTATCAAAAATATGAAAATCCCTCCCTTTTAGAAAATCATCAAAATATTAATGAAAATTAAAAACTAAAACCCAGTAATTTATAAAAGAATAACAATGAATCATCTTTTGCATTTTGCAAAATTATACATATTCCCTCTTTAAAATGGACCTTCCTTTTTAATTACTGTGCGATGATAATACATTTTTTAGTATACTTAAAATAATAATTTATTTGGTGTTTATTTTCTGTGTTAGACCACAAAAGAGTCTTTTTCAAAAAGCACCATTTTTGCCTTTTATTTAAGTATCTTGGATTATTGGTAGGAAAGTGTTGTTGTTAAATGGGATTCTGAGGGCCTGCTGAGTGGCGCGGTGGTTAAGCGCTGGCTTGGGACGCCAGCGGCCCCGGTTCGGTCCCACATATGAGGGCCAGTGACACTGCCCTCAAATAAATAAATAAATAAATGGAATTCTGTGCATTCAAATATTATTAACTGATTCCTGAAGTAAACTTTTGTGTATATACTTTCTGTTGCTGTTGTTCATATTACTAGCAATTAATGAAAAGTGAATTGTGTTTTGTGAACTTGCAACTATGATAGCTACCCCTCTGCTTCCTTCAGCATAGTTCTCACTTGCCTACAGAACGCCCACTGAAAATATGGTGCTCTGTACGTTGGAGATTAGCTGTGTATTTTTAAATGTGAAAGCACACCACTTAAATGTTTTCTTGATAGACAAGGAACATGCATGTAATTTTTTTAATTGAAATGATCTGTTCCATGACTGTATAGAATTCATTTTCACATTTTATTCTTTGATAACTAGCCATCTGTCATCTCATGAGTCTCAAATGATGCAACTGAGCAGAATTTAAGTTCGCCTTCCTAGTTTACTGATGAAAAGATATTTATATAGCTTAATTCTTCTTACTTGTTATAAAACTTTTCTTTCAAAGTCATTTGAAATGAAGAATTGTCAGGTTCTTGAGGCCATTGTACTACAATTATAGTCCTCAAGCAAAGTATTCTTTTGGAGAAATGAAAATATTCCTTTGGGGGGCCGGCCGAGTGGCACGGTGGTTAAGAGCTGGCTTGGGACACCAGTGGCCTCGGTTCGGGTCCCACATATGAGGGCCAGTGATACTGCCCTCTTAAAAAAAAAAAAAAGAAAATATATCTTTGTACTAACATTTTCATACTAAAATAGTTTCACCTTGACTTTTAAATGGCAGAGTATATTATTTCCAAACTAAAAATTTAATACCTTTCCCAATGATGTAGCATATATAACCTGATTATATATCTTTTGGTAGATATTTATGCAGCATTCTTTTTCTGCATAGGCAAAATCCTTAATTTAGATGAGAATCGGAAAAATTTAGAAGCTGGCTGACATTCTTAGTAGGCTGCTTTGTAGTTCTCAAACTGCTCCCCATTCTCTTGAAAGATTAATAAAAAATATACCAAATTAGTTTCAGGCAGAACTTGAAACAAGGATAAAAGGAGATTGAATGTCACTCTGTACCATTCCTAACCGTTGACACCCAACTCCACTTAAGAGTTGGAAGAAGAATGGAGAAGGCATGTCACATCCCCTCCACTTCCAGGCTTAAGGTCAAAGAAGTCCATTGCCAGTCTTAATATAGAATCAACGGAAGTCATTTCCAAAGATTGAGTAAGCTGCATGACAACGGACCAGGTGTGCTTCCCTGGCTACTCTGTGTGGCACAGGACCTGCCCTGCGCGCGGGCTCAGGAGTCATCCCAGGCCAGGTACACATCCTGGGTACCTGTGACCTAGGTTGTGGTGAGGTCTTACATTTACTTTATCCACATCTTAATTCCATCACAAATGCAGGATTAAGAATTGCATGGTAGAAGGCCCGCCGAGTGGCGCAGTGGTTAAGCGCTGGCCTCGGAAGCCAGCGGCCCCGGTTCGGGTCCCACATATGAGGGCCAGTGACACTGCCCTCAAAAAAACAAAACAAAAAAAAAAAAAAAAAGAATTGCATGGTAGAAAAATTGTAAGCTCTTTTCAGGTAATTGTTTTGCTTTTCTTTCCTCCCACTTTACTTATTTTTAACTTTTGAATGGAAGGCTTAGAAGATTTTTCTTCTTTGTATCAATGAAGCCTTCTATGATGTCTTTTATTTCAGTTAGAATAATATTAACAAAGCAAATAATGTGTGGAGATGGGAGATGATTTAGTGAACATTAAAGGCATAACAGATTTTGTTAGGATGTCTAAAGACATAATCAGATTCACTTACTGTGGCTACTAGCTTGATGTGCCAATAAAAATGATTTGTACGTCAGTAAAGTTAGCATTTATTAAGGATGTAATAAATTCAAAAAGTAGTACAGAAAAATCTTAGGGATTGAGAAACCTTGGTGGATGAATAATTCAAAAATAACAATGTTTTCTGAATGATTGAGGGATAATTTCCATAAGCATCAAAAATGTTTTAAGTATTAACTGTTTTGGAGAAAACAGCTCTGAAATGTAATGTATTTCTCCACCATGTCTTCTTCAATAGGCTATACTAGATCTTATATAACTATTTTATTGATGACTTCATTCAGTAGACAATTATTTATCAAAGCATGTACCATGCGACTGTGCCAGGCCCTCGGGGTAGTCAGAAATAAGGTGGAGGACACACAGTCCCCTACCCTAATGGAATTATGGTCTAATGGGGATGAAGATACTGAACTGATAATGCAGAGGTGATAAGTGACAGGAAAGGAAAGTAAACGATACAGGGAGAAACTATGAAAAGTCCTAGGTTGGTGGCATGCTCAGGATGGTGTGTCTAAATGAGGAACATAGGGACCTCAGCCAGCTTGGAAGGGAGGTTGACAGAGGAAATAGAAGACAAACACCGTCAGAGTTCCAGAAAAGCATAGACAAAGGCTCTGACATCAGACAAGGCACGGTGCAGTCGAAAAATGTTCCACATAACATTGTAAAATTGACCTAATACAAAAAATGTAAAGCGGCTGCAGCAGTGCAGACGTCCAGTCCCAGACCCTGTCTGTCAGGCCTCGCTGTGTCCAAACCCAACAGCAGAGTAAAGATGATGTACACAAATGGCATCCCCAAGCCCAATGACATGTAATGAGAGACTAATTTAAATGTTTGTATCTTGCAGAATTTATTGTTCACTGACGAAAATGACAATCTGGAAATTAAAATAATTGATTTCGGGTTTGCACGCTTAAAGCCACCAGATAACCAGCCTCTCAAGACGCCTTGCTTCACTCTGCATTACGCGGCCCCAGAGCTCCTGAACCATAATGGCTACGATGAGTCCTGTGACCTCTGGAGCTTGGGCGTCATTCTGGTGAGTCCATTTCAGGAGAGCCATTAAACCTAGTCAGGTCTTGGATGTCACCTGTATCTACCTCTCTCTTTGCTGTTTTTCTTACATTCATGAAAAAATTGGCAAATTGGTCCCTTTTCTGTACCAACCAATTGCAGGCCTGACTGAAGACTATTTCCCTTTCTTAGAATTTATATTGGAGAAATTTTAGGAATTTGGATTTTCGTTTATTTTGAAATACTTAAGACAGCTGTGTTTTATGTGAATAAAAGAGTTACATATTGTTTTTTAAAAGAATCAATAATATATTTTCAAAAGATGCATATTAGATATAATGTAAAAGTAGCAAAGTGACTCAATAGAAAATCATTTAAAAAACATATACTTTGAGGGCCGGCCGAGTGGCGCGGTGGTTAAGCGCTGGCTTGGGAAGCCAGCGGCCCCGGTTCGGTCCCACATAGGAGGGCCAGTGACACTGCCCTCAAAAAAAAAAAAAAAAAATCTACCCTTTCATTGGGCCGGCCGAGTGGCGCATTGGTTAAGCGCTGGTTTTGGGATGCCAGCAGCCCCGGTTCGGATCCCACATAAGGGCCAGTGACACTGCCCTCTACAGCTAACAACAGCTCCACATGAAGCTGGGCTGTGCGAGCCCCGGTGATGGTGTAGGCTGCAGTCCCTGCTGCAGTGGGCTGCCATAGGCTACAGTGAGTGGCCCGCAGCCAGCGTGAGCGGCTGGCAGCCAAGCATGAGCTGCCAATAGCTGCGGTGAGCGACATCCAGAGGCCAGCGACCGATCTGCCTCATCCGGGAAGAGCGCAATGACGATACCAACAGTGAAGCAACATCCTCCGCAACTAAACTGAAGAACAAGAAGACGGCAACTTGTCTGTTCCCCTTCCCCGATTCCCCAACGCTGTTCCCCTCCACCAATTCCCCAATAAAATCTTAAAAATAATAAATAAATAAAATAAAATAAAATAAAAAACATATACTTTGAGGTTTTCAGACTAAAATGTAGTTAAAGAATATCATTTAGGATAAATTAATAAATAAAATTAGAAATATTTATAGTAACTTATAGTAATCATGGTAACCATGCCTTTCACAAAATATCCTTAGCTGCCGTGATCCGAAACAGAACATTAAGCTAGAAAAATCTCAGCATGTCTTTTCTCAAAATAGCTTGACTTTTTTTCTGCATATAATTTGTAATTCATGATCTTAGGGAGAAATGTTCAGACAATACAGAAAGACATAAGGAGCAAAGTGAAAGCACTTGTAATCTTGTCATACGGAGAGGTTGCTATACAGGCTTACTCGCCCTATGACTCCCCCGACTGCGCCATTTTTTATATGCTTTATATCTTTCTACAGGTTTTTCTATAGACATGCATATATACTGGGAGTTTTTAATAAATGCAATGATATTGTACATGTAGGTTGAGTCTCCAAAGTTTATTTAACCATTTCTTTACTAATGAGCTGTTAGCATTTTCCAGTTTTTCACCAATTATAAACTACACAAATGAATATTTTTTTTAATATATGGGCTTGCATTTGTCTCATTATTTCTTTAGACTAGATTTCTAGGAGAAAGGTATACACATCTTTATTTTGACATATATGCCTGGATTTTTTTCTGGAAGGCTTAGCACATCATGTTCTCATGAACGGTATGCAAATACATTGAGTGCTGTCAATTTCAATCTTAAGTTATTTCCTGCTGATGTTATCATTTGTATGCATTTCTTTGATGGATATTCAGTCTGAGTATCTTCATGTATTTGGACATTTGTATTTTTTTCCTTTATGAATTGCTGTTTATGAGCATTGCCCAGTTTCCTATGGGACATTTTTTCTTACTGAATTGTAAAGCTCTGTTAAGCATGTTAATCCTTTGTCTGCCATTAGTATTGGAAATGGGTTTTTTTTGGTTTGTCATTTGAAAATTTTGTTTAGAGTAATATGGTATTTTAATTTTGTTTTTAGAAGGTTTAAATAGAAAAAAATCCTTTTTTAAATTAAATTTATTGGAGTGACAATAGATAGTAAAATTACAAAGGTTTCAAGTGTATAATTCTATAATACATCACATTGTGTGCTCACCACCCAGAGTCACTTCTATCACTATATATTTGACCCCCTTTACCCTCATCTACCACCCCCCTCCCCTCTTACCCTCTGGTACCCACTAAACTGTTGTCTGTGTCTATGAGTTTTTGTTTCTGTATTTGTTTGTCTTGTTCCTTTGTGCTTTCAGTTTTATGTCCCACATATGAATGAAGTCATATGGTTCTCGACTTTTTCTGTCAGACTTATTTCTATGGAGTAAGATATGTCAGTCTGTTCCTTTATGGTATCTGGCTTTAATGTCAGGTTGTCACTCTACCCTGACCCTAGTCCAAGATTATAAAAATATGCTCCTAAATTTTCCTCTAGAAATGTATGTTAGTTTTAAGGATTATAAAAATATCCTCCTAAATTTTGCTCTAGAAATATATGTTAATTTTATACTTTAATCTGCACTCCATCTGGGATTTATTTTGGTGTCGGTTTGTTTCCCCCAGTGGCAGGCCAGGTGGTCCTGCAGGATGGTCCCTTTTTCTTTTATGCTTTATACGCGTATGATTTTCATTTCAGTAATTTTAAGGCATCGTTTATAATTTTCAAGCTAAAATTACATATTGATGAATAAGATTTTTTTTTTTTTTTTTTTTTTTTAGGGCAGTGTCATTGACCCTCATATGCGGGACCCGAACCGGGGCCGCTGGCCTCCCAAGCCAGCACCCAACCACCGCGCCACTCGGCCGGCCCATGAATAAGATTTTTTAAATGAAAATAAACAACTGACTTATATAGATTTGAGAGTTTTATTTAATACCTTAAACTGATTAAATTTTTATTAGTAGCACTCTCCTAAAAAATGTCTAAATAAAAAAGAGCCTTCATTTTGTGTAATATAAGATTACCCCTTATAAGAGAGCCCTTACTTTAAATATAGGCCATTTTAACCATTATGCTTTTTAAAAGACTCTTCGACATGAGACAAGTATTGTGGAGCTTCTGAAAGCCATATCTACAGGAATAACTGTGTGCACTGGCCTGGGTGGACGCTGTGCTCCTCTCCAGATCCCATTGTCAACTTTTTAAGAGAAACGGGACAAGGAAACAGTTAAATGAGGCGACAGGAGTATAATCACAATATTCAGACTGTGTGAAGTCCTACTGGACAGACAACCCAGTTTCTCCAGCAAATAAATTATAAGAAAAAAAATAACATGGGGCCAGCCGAGTGGCGTGGTGGTTAAGCACTGGCTTGGGACGCCAGTGGCCCCGGTTCAGGTCCCACATATGAGGGCCAGTGACAATGCCCTCAAAAAAAAAAAAATAATAATATAACGTGGGCACCTGTTCGTTAAAAGACACTTAAGAAACAATGTTTTCATCTTGCTTGAATTATATCATTCAAGGAACTTCTAATTTCAATTCTATTTATTAAATTCAAACTAAATGTAAGTCATACAGATGTAATTATAACATACAAGGTATATAATGCAATTGGCTAATTTGAATATTGATTGGGTATTGAATGACACAAAGGAATTATGGCTAATTTTTTTAGGTTTGGTAATGGTGTTGTGATTGTGGTTTTTAAAAATCCTTGCTTTTAGAGACACATAATAAAATACAAATGAAAAACAAAGTTAACACCTGCATTAAACTGCCAAAATAAAAAGAGTACTTTGCAGATATTTCCACATAAAAGAATGCATATCTCCGGAGGGTCTAGATACAAGCCCTGAGTCATTCCTGTGCAAGCATAGAATTTGTTTGGAGTCTCCTGATTTGCCTTAGAAATCTATGTCCCTCTTGCATGTTGCATCCAGTAGACATGAATGTGATATTTTAATATGAAAATAACTTACATTACCCCCACTGAATAAAACAAATACCTCAGGAAGAGGCATCACACAATATCATGTGGCTTTGCTGACACCCTAGTCTACCCCTGGGATGTGTGATCCCCATCAGAAACATACAGGACTTTAATCAAAATAGAGCTCACACACTGTCTTAGGCTGTTGGGCTGCCATAACAAAGTACCACAGGCTGGGGGCTTCAACAAGAGAACTGCACTGCCTCACAGTGGTGGAGGCTGGAAGTCCAAGATCAAGGTGCCAGCATGGTTGGTGTCAGTCTTGTCTTCCAAGAGGGCCTTCGCCTTGGATTAGAGCCACCTGCTTGCTGACACTGTGTGGCCCTCTGGGCTGGGCACAGACGTGGTTACTTCCTACCTGCCAGCCAGTCCATCACCCTTTACAGTTCCCCTCCCACCTCTGAAAGCCTGGAAGTCTCAACAAGCAGAGGGAAAACCCTCCAAAAAGTTTAAAGAAGCACTTTTTAAAAATCCTGTCACTGCTGCAAGGACAATCCTTAGCTTTTTGGTTTTTCTGTTGACTTTTTAAAGGGCAAAAACCTTAAGCATAAATTTTCCAACACATGGCGACAATGAAACAAGGTAACTGTAGAGAATTCATTATATTTAACACAACAATGAGAAAAATAAAATGGGGATGATTACTAACAAAATAAAGAAGGCCTAAATATGGTGTTTTAAAAATTCTTAACTGGGCTGGCTAAGTGGCTCAGTTGGTTAAGAACATGAGCTCTGAGCAACAGCGTAGCTGGTTCAATTCCCATATGGGCCAGTGAGCTGTGCCTGAGATGAGCTTCCGCTGAACTGCTAACAGGTGGCAGAATGGCTCAGCTGGTGAGAGCTCCTAACAACAAGGTTGCAGGTTGGACTCCAGCATAGGATGGTGGGCTATGCCCATCCGCAACTAAGAGTGAACACGGGGCACCTTGAACTGAGCAGCCCGGGTGGCCAGATGGCAACTGGACAGGGGGCTGAGCTAGCTGCGCCTCCACAAAGATTGAAGGACAACAACCTTCCCCACTTCCCCAACACTGTTCCCCTTCCCCAATTCCCCAATAAAATCTTTTTTTTTTTTTTAAAAAAAGAAAAGTTCTTAACCGTAGCTAATGTTCTAGGGAAAGAAGGTATGGAATTGGATACAAATTCTGAAGGCAACTCCCTCCATGTTGTATTCTTTTTGTTCTGAATAAATTTATAAAAATGGTTTTAAATCTCCATGTCATAATAAGCCATTCTTCTTTATTTACAGGTCTTCGAAATGTGTTGGTTGCTTTAGTGATAGAAGTCACATAATCCTTTAAATCCAATAATGCTGATTGTAATAAAAAATTATGCGGATGAAACATTCAGTGAAATGTTTTGTGTTGTTTTCCCAATAGTATGAATGAAAACATCATGGTTTGTTCCCTTTTTTCCCCTCCATAGTATACAATGTTGTCAGGGCAAGTTCCGTTCCAATCTCATGACAGAAGTTTGACGTGCACCAGTGCAGTGGAAATCATGAAGAAAATTAAAAAGGGAGATTTCTCCTTTGAAGGAGAAGGCTGGAAGAATGTATCTCAAGAGGCCAAAGATTTGATCCAAGGTAAGAATCTAATGAAATTTTGCCTTCTATGTAATATGCTGTGATTGAAGTGGAATCACACCCATTACCCATGTACTTGTTTAATTGCTCGAGGGATCCACACGTGTTCTGAGAGGCCCCCAGGCCACTCTCTTGAGCCCTCTTTTCTTATCATATCCACAGTCAGCACCTGAATTAGCACTTGCATTCACCAGCATCCCAAGCTAACAGCCCTGTAACAAACCTGCACTTTTTCTCTCTCCTTCCCCCGCAGCATGTGCTGCTCCCATCTCCCTCCTTTGCACTGCCAAGAAGCCAGGTCAGCAGACAGAAAGCCAGGCACCCCGACAGCCTCACCTTCCACAGCCAGTCCCTCTGTCCTGCAGGCTCAGCGTCCCTCCTAGCTGTCCCCCTCGCCATTCACATGGCCACCACCTTAGTTGTCATCATCGCTCCTCTAAAATCTTAGAGCAGCCGTGCAGCTTGTCTCACTTCCTCTGACCACCTGGCCATCACTGACCCGCACAGTGCCCTTCTTAATACCCAAATGTGACCACGCCTCTCTGCTGTTAACATCCTGCAGAGAATCCATTAGCTTCAGGCCCAGCCCTGCAGTGGCACGTTCAGAACTCAGAGGCCTTCCTCGCCTGGCCCTGCCTGCCTCTGCAGCGTGTCGCCCCTACTCTGCCATTGCTGAGCACTCGAACTCCTCAACGAGGCCGAGCGCTGGGATTCCTGCACACCTGTGCATGTGTCCTTCCTAATCCCTGGCCCCACCCCCTAGACAGGTTCTTCTGGAAGCCTTCCAGGTGCCACTTCCCCTGGGCTGAGCCTCCCCCGGGGTCCCCAGACACACTGTGCGCATGGGTTTTGCTCCTGCCCTTGTCTCCTGATGGTGCAGTAGCTGGGTTTTGTCTATGTATCTCCTCGCGCTTCTCTTAGAGCCTCCGTCTCCATTTCTCTTGTGCCTTACTACCCTCCCTGACCTGTAGAAGGTGTTTGGACATCATTGAAGTAGATCTAGGTATTCCCTCTTCATTTGAAGAGGTCACAGTGGGAGTCTTTGACGGTCTTTTCTCCTGACTGAGAAGTCAGCCAATAGCATCCTGTGTTCACTAGGGGGTTTAAATGCATATGAAAAGGTAACTGTCTTTGTAGGATGTTAATGCCTTATGGAAACCATCATGTCATGTGAACACAATCAGGATTTATGTCTGAAGTTGATTTTAAACTATACTTGAAATGACAAAACATAAAATAAAAATATTTGTTCTCACAGGACTTCTCACAGTCGACCCAAATAAAAGGCTTAAAATGTCCGGCTTGAGATACAATGAGTGGCTTCAGGATGGCAGTCAGCTGTCCTCAAATCCTCTGATGACGCCTGACATCCTGGGATCTTCAGGGGCTGCTGTACACACCTGTGTGAAAGCCACCTTCCACGTAAGGCCCCGGGTTTGAAAAGGAAGCACCCATTCTTACTCTACAACTCAGAAACATACTCTTAGTAATACATTTAAAATAATGTGTCCTGTATGTTTTTATAAATCCCTTCACGATATAAACACATTTCATGAGCAGAAAGTGCCGGGGAGCAGAGTCCCTGCTCACCCACAATGTACCTGCTTGACAGTCAGAATGCGTTTGGGAGAGGGGGCAGCAGTCTGATGTTTGAATAGTTGGAGATCTTCTGTAGGCAATGAAAACAATGTACACAATATTAGAACTTTGCTCGCGAGCTAAATCATTTTCTTTAAAAACTATAAGTAAACACTAGGGACTTTCCCATGTGAAAGTCTGTTTATTCAACAGTCATTTCGTGCCTAATATATTCTAGAGTCCTTGAGAGATAAGAAGTACATTGCTTGGCGTTAAGTGTAGATTCTATATGGGAGAGGCTGAGACTACATAGCAGCAACTATGGATTTTGCACAATGGATTTTGCACATTTGTACCAAGCAGATGCAAATACATTAAGATAATTGTCTAAGGAGTAGATAGGTTAGGGAGAAAAAAAATTACCTCTGAAGGGATTATCTTGAGAAAGGAGAAGGGATAACGTTTCCTCTTTGGCTATAGAAATGGATTAAAAACTTAACAAACCCCGGTCTGGTGAGGTGTGAATTGTTTAACTGCAAGAATTTGCAGCAGGTGAATCAAATCTTACCCGTGACACGTGATGCAAGGTTGTCAGGGGCAACCGCAGTGATGCCTAAGCTTGAGTCTAAGCAGAGACAGTCGCTGTGAGAAAGCCAGCCCCAGGTTTGTAGAGCTGATCTTCTCTGTGTATGTGAAGCGGCCAAGATAACAGCCAAATTGCACGGACATGGATGTGGAGAGCAGGGCCCCAATAATGGATTAAGGCTTCCCTGTGTTGGGACTCTGTAGTCAGAGTTTTAAATCCTAGACACAGAACTAGTAAAAGGAATGGGGGAATGGGGGGTGGTTGGGTGGGGGATGCGGGTCGATTGCTATAGTCTTTAGGAATTTCCAGTTGATGTTTTTTTATTGAGAGGTAGCGCTAACTTCTTCAAAAGGTGTGTTCGAGCCATGACTCCTAGACAGCCTCGCTGGTTTAATTTAAACAGAGCCCTGAGAAATCTTTTCCACAAACTTCTGTACCCTACCAGGTGGTTTGGATATAATTGTTTTTAGGACTTTGTTCCCCAAACAACTTGGAGCTATGGTTGCCAACCTCAGGTTGTCTTCTTCTGTGAGTCATAATCCCCAAGAATACATCAGTCCTTTTACCTTTACCGGAGCTCCCCTTTTTTTTCTCCCCTAGGCCTTTAACAAATACAAGAGAGAGGGGTTCTGCCTTCAGAATGTCGATAAGGCCCCTTTGGCTAAGAGAAGGAAGATGAAAAAGACCAGCACCAGCACGGAGACACGCAGCAGCTCCAGCGAGAGCTCGCATTCGTCTTCCTCCCATTCTCACGGCAAAACGACGCCGACGAAGACGCTGCAGCCCAGCAATCCCGCTGACAGCAGCAACCCAGAGACCCTCTTCCAGTTCGCGGACTGAACAGCACAGGAATGGTAGGAGTGTAACCCGTGACCCATTGCACCCTTGGTCCCCTCAGCGTATTGCCTGAGGTGGTGTTTCGTGCTTTTAAAAAAAGTGTCCCATTGGTCTCATTGGAATCTGCCTCTTAGGGAATTTTTTCAGGAAAACCCAATCGGTTATCCTTGTCCAAAAACACTGGACAGAGAATGTTACTGTGAATAAAGCACATATCATACTGTTTAGCGACCTAGTGTGATGCCAGCAGGACTGTTCTTGAAAGAGCAGAGGCACCTATAAGTGTAATCAGAGACTAGGTGGATTTGAACAGCTCACAGAGTGAGTCACAGGCTTTTCAGATGTCTGCCAACAAGAGTTACTCCTGTGATGATGACACCTTTTGCTTCGCCTTGTGGATAATGTGGGTTTTTAAGAGATTTGCACTCTTTGAACAGTGGTTGATCAGAGAAAAAAATGTCTGTTTTCAAAAAGTTTCTGTAATAATTTTATGTGTGGCATATACTTCTTGAGAGAGGATTTTAACTTATTATTTTTATTGTATGGTTACATGATGATAACCTGCTATTATGAATCTTTTTCTAACAAGTAAAAGAACAAATGCAAGAACTTAACAGTCTCAAGCTCTATATTTGGGACCCACCTGAGACGCATGCTAAGCTACATATGGTTTTGATTTTGCACTGCTCCTTCCTGGCAATTTGTTTTAACAGTTACTGCAAAAACATTAAGGTACATGTCTCTGTTTCGGTAATAATGCACTTTATAAAAGAATCTGAATAAACAAGTTGTTTTATAAAGTGCACTGTTCAAAGCATATGTACTGTATCTTTGCCATTTTTTCCATTATGTACTTTAAATTTGTACTCACCTCCCCCTCCTTCTTGGTTTGCAACAAGGAGAACGGGCCGAGTGGTATAACGTCATCTTTAGCCACTTAGGCTCTGATGGAAGGAAAATCTAAAGGGAAATTCTTTTAAACACTGTGCTTCATATTTGTACACTGTGTTGTACTACAGCGAGGCATGTCCTCCAGTAGTCGGATATTCTGTACATAATATTTTAGAATCATAACTATAACTTGTTTTGAAATTTTTCTGTTAAATTTTAAATCCAGAAAGCCTATTTTATAAACTTATGCAGAGCACTTTTATGGCTCAAAAGTTCTGAAATCATACCGAAAACAAGTGCTATGTGATAAAGACATTTCACTGAAAGATTGCTGCATTTAAAAATATGATTAATTCATTCCCTATGCAAAAAAAGGAATGGTGGTAGGATTTGTATGTTACCTTTTCTTTTAAAGCCATCACATGAAATGTCAGGACTGAGAAAGGTGATCTTTGTTTACAGGAATCATGCTTAAAAAGATAACGCCCAATGTGTTCATTTTCTAGTTTTTGTTAATGATAACTCTGGCACATTAATTTGGAATGTGGGCATGGTATTTATTTATTCCTTTCTTGAGATAATAGCAGCATTAATTTCAGCCAGTTATGAATACTAAAAATATTGCACTCTATGTAATAGTAGTATATTTATTACTAAATCAATGTATATATTAATAGCACAGGCAAGAAAAATGGCAAATATTAAAATATTTTCAAAATATTGTTTTATCCTGTTCACATTTTTGTCCACAATAGTTATTGGAAATAACTTTTTATACTTTTCATTGGCCCAATTGGCTACATAATTTTCATTGAGTCAGTTGTACTCCTCGCTTTCATTCCTCGGTAATGACAGGAAATCGTACGTGAAGCATTACCAAACTATATACATGTAGCTAACTCACAAAATGTGATTCCATCAGGCACAGATTTATAGTAATTAAGAAAATGTCCATTTATAGTTATTTTGACTGTATTTGGAAATGTGTAAGTTAGCCCAAGTCATTTTTAAAACTGCATCCTGATAGAAAACACCAGTTGTAAAGTGGAAATTAGAAGGACCTTGTTGGTAATGGAAAATGATCCAGAAAAATTATCAGTGTACCCTAATGATTAATGATGTAGTTGATTCATTGTGAATACTGGAAATCACTGGGTTTCATTTTCACTTATTTCCCTTGCCTTCTCATCTGGAGGACGTGACACAAAATGAAATGGGCAAAACATCGGGCAGATAAAGAGAAAGGAAAGAGAAGTCCAATACATCAGCTTATGAGCCTTCCTGAATAATCTAGATGGGGCCCTTGAGAAGAGCTCAGAAAACGCCCAGAGTGGTGCCCTCTTGTCAAGTATCTCGTAGATCAGAAAAGACAGCATTTGATGCTAGTTTGCAGCAGCTAAGTTGTGTGTATGCTGTTAGGGTACAATGAGATGCACTTTCAAGTTCACAAAGTTTTCATTTAGTCATATCAAAAGTAAACCAAAAGCACTTCATGTGAAAATGTTAAACGAAAGGACTCTTCTGGTATCAGGAGTGAAATAGAAGTGGACCTAAGGAAAACATACATATACGTTCTCTTTGTAAAAATTTTGGAGATAAAGCCAAACCACCCCTTCCCTTCTTCCCTTCTTGATTTTATTGTATGTAGTTTTCATATCATCATAAATCCCGACTCATATCTATTTTAGAACTACATATGGCTAATTGAGAGGCAAGATTAAGAAAAGGAAGGAAATAGAGGAAAGACATTTGAAAAGACCAGTTTCTTCTAATTACTGTGCCAGATCCTATGGCTGAGTGAATTAAATTAGTGATTTTGAAATTCATTAATTTTTCCAAACCTCCGTAAAATAATAAATCTCTGAACCACTGGAACAGAAAATCAAGTCTCAAGTTAATTTCCACATGCTTGTTTGTCTTGAAGTTGGAGATTCGTTTACCCATGGAAAACTGCCTTTTAATTTTTTTTTATATTACTGCTGATTTCTTCAATAACTATATAAAAGGCGACATTTTAAATATAAGGTAAGTTATTTTAAAAAAGCCTGCTAGGATAACAGTGACTATTTTTTTAAATAGGAAATTCCTTTTATATCTCATTTTATGTTTTAAATATGGTCTCAAATACTTTACAAAAATGTATAATTTATTGTCCATTTATTCACCTTGCCCCCATTTCACACACCAGTTATTGTCATATTATTAAATCAAGGTACCTCAAAATGGTGAAAATTTCAAAATTATTGGCCCTATATGTATTTCAGATCCTTTGATTATTTTAGGTGTTCTCCCAATGACCAATAATAAGAATATGATTTGGGTATTTGTGTTATCACACTTCTAGTATTCTTTAAGATCCAAATAAAAAGGTTAAATTCTGATATGCCACTTGCTTACACTATATCAAAATAATTGTCTTATAGATGAATTATTGTAATGATAAATATCTTAAAATATATAACTTGGCCCCTCAAATGTCTTACACTGTTAGCACCGCAGTTTCTGGCCTTTAATTACTTATCTTCACTTGATACCTTTGTTTAGCACTAAAATGAATGTTGCAGGCTCTAATGAAATTCAGAATTTAAATGTGATTATAAAACTCAAAGAATGAAAAGTAGTCACTAAGATAACAAATAATTATGCATCAATTATTGTAAGTATAATCTACCCAGAGGAAATAGCTCTACAGCAACATAAAGCTTTTATTCTGTCTTGTTAGGTGACTTCACTCCAATTTGTGACATTTCTTAGAATATTTTCCTTAAGAGTAATTACTTAAATTTTGTCTATCTGAGGAAAAACATGTATTTTCAAGGGGGCAACAATTTTCAGCTTAAGAACATTTTGTTAGTCTCATTTCATTCCTCATCTTCAGCATTTCTTACTTTGAGGCTTTCATGACATTTTCTTTGTATGCCCAACTCCCCGGTGTGTGATTAAGCAATTGATGCTTCTCTTTCCCAGGGCTGTCGTCCGCCTTTTAGTTCATGAATCTGTGGATTAAGCAGGTGCCTATACTTTATATTCTGCTTCTATTAGACTGAAAAGGAGTAAAAAACTAAAGTGACTCCCAAATATATCCATTGTCACCTCTTCATAGGAGTACAAAATAGGTACTGTTGATTGCCAGCCATTTTCTTTCCGTTATTACCTGTCACCACATGGTCAATGCTTGATAGTTCATATTTAGAAGGAAACGTAGTTTAAAAGGCAGGTTTTGTCGTAGTTATTCATCAAGCTTAATTTTCCTGCTCTATTTCCGATGGGGTAGGTGGAAGGACATGTTGTAATATTTTCTAGTTAGATAGCTGTTTGGGTTGTCATAAGGAGTAGAATACTTCAGATAATGGGTTGAGTTAGTATTTAATACTGAGCTGTTCTCCAAAGCACAGGAAACTGGGATAATACTTAGTATTATGTTGTTTGCATTATTCTTTTCCATTGCATAACATTTATCATTTGTACAGTTTTACAAAATTTGTCGCTTTGCTTTAAAAAAATCCACTTTTATTCTTGTTCCTTCCTATATTGAGCAGTTTTTATCTTTTCACTTATGGTTTAAAGTCCTAATATAGTAAAAAAGAAGAAAACAGAGCCCCCACAATGTCATGACTTAGAAAAGGAAATTTCAGTGGTAGACACAGAACACTATGGCTTGTAGATGGATTGGAAAATCATCATTTCTGTTGTTTGCTTTGTTTTAAAATCCAGTAAGGTCAAGGAACTTGACATTCTTAGCTGCAGTTTTATTTTTAACTTTATGAGAGGTAGTTGTGTAAGATGTGCACTGTTTTGTTGGAATGGATATGTGATAATCCTCTTCATTAAAGACCTGTCCCTGTGGTAGACATTTGATTATTCATAACAGTTTATTTTAGGTACTGTAGTGCTATTCTAGTTGTTCAAATTATAAATACTGCAAAAAGGGAGAGATTAAATGTGCAATAATTCTCATTCTTCTGATGAATCTAAAAGGAAATATAAAGTGCTACACTACATATAAAGTTAATGTTTTTGTAGTATGATGTTGAAAACTATCCCTAAAAACTTTACCGGCATGAATTTTTATAAAGAAGAAGAGAAAACTACATATCCACACACTGAGAGGAATTTTGAAAAGACTGGCATTTTAACGTATAGCTGGTGTGCCCCTGTCTAAATTGGCTTTCATCCTTAGGTGTTGACAATCCTCTAAGGTGCAGTAATCTATGTCACTATGTAAATTCTTCCACAGCTTTACCTAAAGATCGGAATTTATCATACTAGAAAGTCAATGGAAGATAAAGATGAAAAACATTGTTTTTCTTCTGTTCTACATGGGCAATTAAAAGTATAGTCAAGCCACAGTTCAAACACATGCCTTTCCCATCCATTGCCGTGTGTGCAGTCTTTTTAGCTGCAGAAAAGTCATACTTGCTTATCATTGCTTTTTCTGTTTCCCATTTATCTGACCTCACACGTTAATGCGTCCTTACACTGAAATCTCGCTTACTACTTCTTCATGTTTCCATGTACTGACTAATGTTTGTAGGTTGGAATTAAAGTCAGAGAAATGACTCGATTGGGACAGACAAGAGAAAAACTGGGGATGGAAATTACGTAGTATAAGGAGGTAATGATAGATACTGTGTGAGAAAGTGAGCGCCTTCCAACCCTGGGACACAAACATAGGACTACTTTACAAAAGTCCTGTTTCAATGGCCGTACAGGTAAATCTCTTTTAAAAATTGTATCTACTATGTGGATAAATGAATTTATTTTAACATGTCTATACAGGCTTTGTTAGGTGGCTATTTTCTTCCAGGAGGCCCTTGTGACAACTGTCCTCTGTCTCCCTGCCTTCTCTTCAACTATTCCTGCTGGCTTCTGCCCAGACTACTCATGTCCTATGGCCAAAGGGAACAGTCCAAATGGAGCACGAAGACTACACAGAGTGGCCATGTTTTTAAAAAATTGTATGGCATAGGTAGCATGTAAAGTGCACAAATCTTAAGGGCACAGCTCAATTAATTTTTACACATGTATGCACCCGTGTACCCACCATCTAGATCAAGCTGTGAGGCTCCCCATCCATACTCAGACATAACCACCATGCTGACTTCAGTCGCCACAGATGAGTGTTGCTTGTTCTTGACCTTTTTTTGTAAATGAAATCATACAGTCTGTAGTGTGTTGTGTCCGGTTCTATCTGATCGCTACTATGTCTGGGTAATTCATCTGCATGGCTGCAGGTAGCAATAACAGTCATGTGCTCTGTTTTGTAACTCGTATTCTGTCAGACGAGTATATCACAGCCTGTCCTTTCTGCTGTTGATGAGCATTTGAGTTGCTTAAATTTTTAGCTTTTCCATCCATAGCTGCCATGCGCATTCCTGTATATATCCTTTAGTGGGCATGTGCGCTCATTTCTCGGGTTTATGCTTAAGAATGAGACTACTGCGTATAAGATGGATGTATTGAGGTTGTATAGGATATTGCCAAATAGTTTTCAACAGTGGTTGTACTAGTTTACACTCCCACCCACAATGTGTAAGAGTTCCAGTTGCTGTCCATCCTCATCAATACTGTTGTACCATCTGCCTTATTAGTTTTAACCATTCTGGGAAGGGTGTGTTTCATTGTGGGCTTAGCCATTTTGGAAGTGTATATTTTATTGTGGTTTTAATGTGCATTTCTCTGAGAAGTACTGATGTATGGAGCACCTTCTTACAATTCATTAGCCATTTGGAGATTCTCATTTGCTCAATGACTGTTCAGGTCATTTGTTCATATTTTTGGAGTTGTCTGTCTTTTTAGTGTTGATTTGCAAGGGTTCTTTACATATGATTGGTATGAGTTTTTTTGTCTGATCTATTATAAATATCTTCTCTTTGATTTTCTTTTTCACTTTCCAAATGGTGTCCTTTGAGGATCAGAAAGTAATAATTTTTATGAAATCCAGTGTATCAACCTTTTATGGTTAATGATTTTTGTGTCCTGTTGGATAAATCTTACCCCAAGATTAGGAAGCTAGTCTTAAATTCTTCTTAAAACTTTGTTGTCTTACCACTTACATTAGGCCTATGATCTGTCTAGCACTGATATTTGTAGTATGAGATAATAGCCAACGTTCTTTTATTTCCATATAAGTGTTCACTTGACCCAGCACAGTGGATTGAAAAGCTCAGTGCATTGCAATTGCAATTTTTATAAAGACTTCATATCTGAGAATGTAAGACCTCTAACTTTGATCTTCCTTATGGCCTTGGCTATTCTTAACCCTTTGCATTTCCATTCCATACACACTTTAGATACAGCTTGCCAATATCCCTGTGGGAGGTAGGGGAGGGAATATCTATTAGGGTTTAATTGGTTTTGCATTGAATATATGAAAAGGTCAGACAATTAAGTTCACGAATTTTCCACCGTGTGCTTACATGGTGGAAAGTTTGCAAACTTAATTGTCCACCTCTGTATAGGTATAATTCAGGAGAATTTATGTTGGCTCAATTTTGAGTTTTGCACTCCATAGACATGGTATATCCCTCTGTTTACTTAGGCCTTCTTTAATTTGTCTCAGCAGTGTTTTAAGGTTTACATGTAGAGGTTAGACTTATTTCTAGATTTTTAATGTTTGTATTTTATTGTCTAATTCTTTTTTTTTAGTACAAAGAAAGCTAATCGATTTTTTAATTGCCTTTGCATCTAGCAGCCTTACTAAATTCACTTTAATTATGATAATTCTACAGATTCTTTTGTATTCATGTATACACTCATTTCTTCTGTAAATAATGATAGTTTCATTTCCCCCTTTTTCCAATTTTACTTTTTTTGCCTTATTGAGCAGACCAGGACTTCTAGCAAAATGTTGGATAGAAGTGGTGGCAGTGGACCTCTTTAACTTGATCCTGAACTCAAAATAAGAATTCAGTATTTCACCATTCAATATGATGTTTGCTGTAAATTTTTAATAGATACCATTTACCAAATTAAGTAGGGTTTTTTTACTCCTAGTTTTCTGGGAATTTATTAAATGCTTTCCTACCTCTATTGAGATGATCATGTGTTTTTTTCTCCTTTATTCTCTTATAGTGACAAATTACACTAATTGCTTTTCAAATATTGCATTCCTAGAATAAACGCTATTTGGTCACATTATTTTACTTTTTTTATTTATCAGTGGATTCAGTGTGCTAATATTTGGCCTAAGGTTTTTGAGTTGTCTTTTAAATGGAGTATCTAGTGCATTTACAGTTAATGTAATTATTGATTACGGGTTTTAAGTCTGTCATCGCAGTTTGTTCTCCATTTGTCCCATTTACCCTTTGTTCCTCTATTTCTCCTTTTCTGTCCTTTTTTTGAATAAACTAAGTACATTACCCATTTTTTTCCCTACTATGTTAATTTGTTGGAGAGTTTTCAATTCATTCAGCAGTAACCTTAGAAATTATAACATGCATCTTTTATGTACCACAATATACCTTAAGTTGGTACATTACTTACTGCTTTCCAACAATTCAAGAACTTTTTCAGTTTAAATCTGTTTACTCCCGCCTTCCTTTTATGTTGCTGTCACATATTTTACTTCTGTATTCTGTATATATTTTAAACCTCACAACACATTATTTGATTATTATTACTACTACTACTATTATCTGTTTTACAGAAGCGGTATTTGGTTTTATTTACCTATGTTTACTCTTTATGATGTTTTTCATTCGAACCTGCTTTTCCTTACTTCTACCTGAAATTGTTTTCCTCTTGCCTAGATCTCTGTGTAGTATTTATCTTTGCGCTAGGCCTGCTGTCAATGGATTTTCTTAGCTTTTGCTTTTTGAAAACTTCTTTTGCTTTTATTAGCTTTTATAACACCTATACTGAGTTAAATTCACATATACCATTCACTCAAAGTGTACAATTCAATGTTGCCTTTAACTTTGAAGGATATTTTTGCTGAGTATGAAATTCTAGGTTCAGCACTTTCAGTATATCCCTCCGTTCCTTAATTTCTGTAGAAAAGTCGGCTATCAGTCTTCCTGTTGCTCCTTTGCAGGTCATACATCTTTTTTCCCCTCTGTCATTTTTTAAGATTTTTGTCTTTGTCTTTGATTTTTACAATTTGACTATGATGTATTTATATCTCTGTGTGGTTTCTTTATCTTAAGGATAATGAATTTGTTAAATTTATTGGTAGATGTTCTTCCTCAATTTTAGAAATTCTTAACCAGTCATTATTCAAATAATTTTTTCCAATCCATTCTCTCTTTCTGATTTCTAGGATTCTTCCAAACCTCTTCACCATGTTCCAAAATTATGTTACAATCTTTTCTGTGTTTTCCATTTTTATTTCTTCTTGTACTTCAATCAGTGTAGTTTTCACTGGCCTGTCTTCTAATTCATTTATCCTCTATTCTGCTGGATCTAATGAATTTTAATTTCACATTTTGTATTTTAAGTCTAAAATATTCATTGGCTCTTTTTTATAGATTCCTGGTATCTCCTGAAATTCTCAATCTTTTTCTCTGTAATGTTCTTGAACACATTAATTTTCAAGTTCTTGTCTGATAAATCTAAAGTCTGAATTACTCCCTACTGATTGTTTCTGTTGTGCATATATGTTTTCTTTTGGGTTTCATTCACTTGGTCCTGTTTTTTAGGATGCCTCATAAGGTTGGCTGACTACTGTATATTATGTATTAGAGATTGTAGAGGCCCTTCATGTTATCTTCCTCCTTAAGATAGTTGGGTTTTCTTCCCCAGGTAGGTTGAGTACAAGCCGATCCCTGTAATCCTACTGAACGTTGATTTTAGACTTCGTTAGGAACTGAAACTGGTTTCAGTTTCTGCCCTTCCTCCTGGCGTACAGCTTCTCTGGGTCCTCCACTGAAAAGCCCGGGGGTCTTATCAGGGCCACTTCATCTTGGTGGTCTTGACTCCCAACCACTGTCATCTCAGCACCTAGAGCTACTAAAAGCTCCCAGTTGCTGCTGTTTGCTGGGCTCCTGGGTGTCTCTTCTTGTACGCATAGGTTAGGATCAGCAAACACCTCTAGGAGACAGCATAGCAGCATTTCAGGCTCACTTCCCTGAGCTTTTCCTCTCTCTGAGATTTTGCCCCGCAGGTTCTCGCTACTTTGGCCGCCCAAACCCCAACCTTTGTCTCTCAGCCAACTGGGATTGCTGCTTTGTGCTAGGAATTTACTTCCCTGGGCGGTGAGTTTGCAGTGCCCTACAGAAGTCAGAATGAGTGGAGCTCACCACAAGGGACTTCGCTCCCTTCCTGCAGGGATTACAGCTCCTTGGGTTTCCCCTGCATGGATTGCTCCCCAGTGCCTATGAACAGATGGGATGGGTGTTTATTTGGGTTTCATAGTTGTTTCAGTTCCAATCACAAACTATTCTGTTGTTGCCAAAAGCAGGAATTCGATGGTAATCACTTTAATCACCGTTATTTCCTCACAGTGGCTTCACACAGTGACAACTTGGTTGTCACAGGTTCACATGGGAAGGCACCAGGTTTATTCATGTGTTCCTTCATATACTAGACACTTTTGGAGCTCCTGGTCCGGCCAGGTCCTGTTCTAGATGCAGGTACCATGGCAGGAAATAATAAAACCAGATCTCTGCCACATTGGCACCTTTAGCTGTTTGTCTTATAGAAAAGCTCCTCAAGGGTTTCTGTGTCATACTTGTACTAATTAGAGACTTTTCTTATGTGTGACTGAGAGAGGACAGGCTGAGACCAAGACCTTTTGGATTCTAACACCTTTCTATTTTATACAAATGTGTTTAGCCTTTTTATAAACTCTGCACCCGATTCACACACAGGGCACCAATCCTTGGTCCACCTTTTGAAAGCTAAGACATTCTGCTTAATTCCCTATGTATGAGTTTCTGCATCACGCAGACAAAACAAACATCTGAAAAACTCACTTTTTGGAGTACAACTATATGACAACTAAGTTAAAACTCCCAAGAACCGACTTACGGAGTTCAAACTTAGCTCTGAAGTCATTCTATGAATGTCAACATGAGATCTGGTGAAGAATCAGCCTACTTGTGGTTTCTCATTTTAACCCCAGTTTTTAAAAGAACACTCCACATGCTGCAAAGCACTTCTTAAAGGCTTTGAGATACTAGAAATGTCTTGATGTTCCCAACTTTCCTGAATAGATTAAATGTCACTGGTACCAAGAGAAAAATCTAACCTGGGCACATGCCATTGTTAAGACATTATGGTCAAATCAAGAGTTTTCCTCCTTTGTTCTTAGTTATTGTCTCCCACTTCGGAAACTTCACATATTCCAGAGATGATGATTTGTACTTCCAATTATAATCCATTTTTATGTGATCAAAAGGCAGTTGGAAAACTAGAACACCATCATACATATGAGCTCTGTAGAACCCAGGAAAGGTCAAGAGCCATGAGCACCCTGAATCGGTGGAATTAGAGCCCCTTTGGAATGGCTTTCAGAGCTGCCTGTGAAAGCCTATGAAGCCAAACACACAAAATCACATATTGTATAAATCCATTTATATGAAACAGACCGAATAGGCATATCCATAGGGACAGAAAATAGATTAGCGTGTTCCAGAGGATGATAGAAGGGGGAAATGGGGTGTGACTGCTTAATGGGTGTAATTGAGGTTTGGGGGTGATAAAAACGTTCTGGAATTAAATAGTAGTAATGATTGTATAACATTGTGAATGTACTAAAATCTAACCGGACTGTACACTTAAAATGGAGAATTTTATGTTATGTCAATGTTATCTTTTTTAAAAAAATCTCTCTCTCTCTCTCTCTCTCTCTCTCTCTCTCTCTCACACACACACACACACACACACACACACACACACACACGAACTACCAGCTAGAAAGGATATAGTTATTTTAAGGAAGTTAATTCTCACACCCTGCTATTCAGAGAATACCATCCCAGACCTCTTCTTTGGCAGCAACTGTTGGAAGCATAATGGATATTATGATTGGAAAATCGTCTCTTACAAACAGAAATTAAGTTCTGGGGGACAAAATGAATTTGTTTCTTGCAGATAACACCAAACTCCCAGCCTAACAGAGAGAGGGCACCTCCTTTGGTCATGTTCTCCCCACCGCCGCACACACTCTGTGTTGAGTAATGGAGTAACGTTGGGATAGATGGCGAGGTGCTATGTGTTTTAATGGTGATCACATTCAATGTATCATTACTTTTGTCTCTGCTCTAAGGGTTAATTCTGTGCTTTTACCCTCATTGTCATAGACTTTTATTTACATACATTTTTCTTTGGTGACACTGTTCTCTTATTTGCATACATTTTTCTTTGGTGACACTGTTCTCAAATCTTTTCTTATCCTACCTATATTAGCTTTCTCTCAGAACCAGGTTCATTTGTGCATTTCACTGAAATGTTATTTATTCATGAAGCCATTTGAAGCAGATTTCTTTTTCTCAAACATAATACCATTGAAATACTAGAAAATTATGCTACTTGTGACTTTGCCATTTTCCTAAGTACCCAGAGGCTATATTGTCTCCCTTACCTCCACTGTATACAGTTAAAAATCTTTATCTGTGACAGCTTATTTATACTCGTTGAATGCAAAAGTTGTATCAACATGAGAGCAAATGTATACATCTTTTTATTCAACAATTGAGATATCACATGAATCTTTGCTTTTGTTTCTGGCAAAGATGAACTATATGGAAGAAAATTAATTCAACTTTGAAATTTTCAAATGCTTTTATAGCAGATGTAAATAAAGTTGTTTCACACTGCAAATTGTTTTACATAAAAATCTTTCTGTGAAGAATACATATTGCAGCACAATAAAATCAGTACTTTTTATATATTTTGAATATAAATGTTTTGAAGGTATTATTTAATAGTAACTCACTATTGAAAATTCTTTCTTAAAGTATTTAGAATAAAGCACACCTCAAATGTATGAATAAGTATAAGTATTTTGTATCAGTAGTCAAATTGTATGTATGTTTTAAAACAAGAATGGGCTGGGAAGATAAATATTTGTTTATGATTAGTATTTTCTGAGTGGTTTGGATAAATCTTTTAGATATTTGAGTAAAGTCTAGCGTCCGAGTATTCCAGATTTTTTTCATTTCAGTGTTCATGCTTCTCAGCCTAGTGTTGGCTTTTTAACGTCAAAATACTCAAACCCTACTTACCTAAAAGTCCAGGAAGCTTTATCTGATGATGAATACATTCAGTGAAAAACTTGACTCTTTAAAAATTCTAATTAGAATTTAAACTGACTTCCTGTGTATATTATGAAACCTAAAAAAATAACTTTGTGACTATTAATGTATAATCCTCATTACATAGGCTTTTTTAAAAAATTAGTTTTTGCATTAGTTTTGTGTTGTTTCAGATGTTAGCAGATTGTAGTTAAGCGTTTGTTTGAAATCTGGTAGCATATTTAGGACTTATTAAATTATAAGTTAAATGTGAAATCTTCGTATTGCATTATAATTACTTAAAATTAGGCTGCATTAATACTCTACACACATACCTTAGTTTGGAGGAAAAAATACAATTCTATTTCCTAGTTACTTAACAATTAACTTAATTCTTACTACTTAATAGTTTAATACTGTGACATGTGCGTGTGTGTGTGTGTATCCACACACATATATTTGGGATTTACACAATACCTAATTAATAAGACCCAGTCCTTAAATTGACTACCTGCACTGCTATGATTCCCACCTATAATGAAGGGGTGTGAGATATCTGCCTTAGTTTCTTTTTGAATGAAAGATATGGATACAAATATAATAGTTCAAACTAGTAACACCACATGGTTTACTAAAGAGCTAATATAGCTGTCACAGGGAACATTCCAGAGTCCCAGGATTATTTTAATGTAGCTTTAAAGAGGGTGAGGGTTTTGATTTAATACAAAGGCTTCAGAGTGCCAAACTTCAGTATTTCAAACATCCATGAATAGTAGATATTTGTTTGTTTTTTAAAGATTAAATAACAAATGGATTTTATTTACTTGGTTGATTTTATCTAGTATCACATTATAAATGTGATGCTTATTTCTCTATTAGCTACTTAACTGTTGGTGTCTTAATGGGAACTTTCATTTGATTAGTAAACTTTTTCTGTTAGGTTTAGGGTTTGTGACTTTTTATGTTTGGTTGGTTTGGGGGGTTTTTTTGGGCAGGGACGTGATAACCTAAGAGATTTCTGCAGTAGAAAATATCATGAAACTATATATCCCTTATAACGTTGTGGCATTTAGAGGAATATTTCAAAGCCCATGTTGGGAGATAGGCAAATTAAGCAAAGCAGCATAACAAATCCTTTTTTTTATATGTAGTGAATTCATCTTATATATAGAATGACAAGCGTATTTCGCAGGTTTTGCTAACATTCTGGGCTTCTTTTCATTGTGACTGCTGTACAAACTTGATAATGTCCCTCCCTGATAAGAGGCTCACTGGAATTTATTTTGTTTAAAGACAAATATTTTTAATACAGAGAAACTTAAAATGGCAAACTCTAAATTAGTATTACCCCATGGCAGCATTAGATACCAGCCATACTAACAGCATGCAAATACACTGTTTTTCATTAAACCTGGCATTTTACGTTGAGAGTGTTTTTAGATCAGATCTTATCTGGGTGGGTTTCATGTGATTGGACTAATACATATATATTTGCTTCCTTGAAAATATTTAGACATTAGAAATGAATGGTCTGCTTATGAACCATAGATTTGAGAAACCATTTTAGATGAAATTTCCAGTCTTAACTTTTTTGTAGATGAATTGCTTGGGCACAATGCTATGTTTCTATATTCTAGAACTATTACTGAATAATACTATTTATCTCTTTATACCAACCAACATACTATTAAATTAGCTCTTTTTTGTTCAAACAAGCACTGAGATGATGGGAACACTGTGTGGAAGTTGGATGCAGAGTTGACCATTGTACAGAGAGCCTCTTATGAGAACTGCGGTTCAGAAAGCAAGGCCCCAGCTTTGTTTCTCAGCATTGAGTTTTAATAATATCAACATCTTAAGAAATGCACATTTGTCCTCTAAAAGGAAACAGGGTTACCAAGAAAAGCTCTCTCTATTCTTTCTCTCTTCCCTGACGCTTGGCTTTAATTGAAGAATAAAATGGATTGTGCATGACACTTTCCATAAGTGTTGCTGATGATTTTGTGAAAAGGCGGTGGGAAGGTGGTTCAGTACTGTATTTCCAGACTGGTCACAGACGTGGTGACTCTGAGCAAGTCACTCGGCCTCT
Source organism: Aselliscus stoliczkanus (assembly GCA_033961575.1). NCBI lineage: Eukaryota > Metazoa > Chordata > Mammalia > Chiroptera > Hipposideridae > Aselliscus > Aselliscus stoliczkanus. Next base: position 150,376,625 of record CM066732.1, on the reverse strand, counting down.
CTGTGTCTCCTTGTTTTCATCTGTAAAATGGGAATAATTATATTTGTCCTTCCTCACCTCCATAGCATACTGACAGATCAAAGAAGAGGGGGGAAAATATCTATAAGGTGCATTGATCCCAAAGATGGGCAGAATACAGAGGTAGCTGTTATTAAATAATGGAGACTTTGTTATATAGCAATTTAAGTTTAAAAGGGTCTTTGCCTGGTTCTGTATAGTGAAAATCAGCTAACATTTTGAAGTAGAAATTAAAAGTAGGTACGTTTGAAATTAAATAGATTTTTAATGTTTATGGTCCCAAAGAGTGTTAGTAAATATTTATAGTGTAGATTATAGGTCTTAGTGTGGGTTAAAATATCTCATTATATATGCTAATTTGCAGAATGTCTTGTTATTTGAGTTTGACTTCACTTATTTCAGAGGGCTACATGGTTGGTCAGATGAAACCATAGTCACAGCAGTATTTGTAGCCTATCCTAGAATCTTACTTAGCATTTCAGAGCCTTAGCGCTCATCCAGTGCAATCTCCCAGCAGAAGCGAGGTTCCCTCTGGTAACGTCACTGACAGGTGCTTGTGCAGCCTCTTCCTGAAGACGTTGCAAAAGGGAGCATGCTGCCACCTCACTACTTCGATGGGTACCTTCTGTTCAAGGATTTCCTGAAACTTGGAACTAGTCACGAGTGACATGGAAAATGCAAGCCTTTTAATTTGTATCAAACACCGTCCTATAAAGGACATAGGTTTGTAATATTTCCTGGGGTTTGTTTTGCTTTGGGCATGGTCTCCCCATTGATTTGGTGGTTTTCTCTGTTGCGTTAATAATTTGAAAAGAGCTTCCCATTTTATTTGTATCTTCTTCCATTTAGTATTTATGGTAGCAAGGAGGGAGAGGATGTCTAGTTTTAAAATGGGCTGAAACTATGGACTTCTGGTTTTATCTTACTATGGCAACTACAATGATTCCTATCTCTTATTTAAAGGTTCTTCAAAACTAGAAGCCATTCCTTTCAGGTCAGTGCCTAACAAGCAATTTCAGGAGCTCTGGGGAGAGGGGGGCTGATGCGACCCTAGAGAGAGAACAGGTTCTGAGTATCCTTCTAAGGAGCATACATGGCATGCAGCTGCCCTACCAGCCGCCAGGCAAGAAGGCTGTGAAACAATGTGTCAATTTTCCTTTAGTGGGTCAGGTTTGGGGACCTCCCTCCTCCCTCCCTCCCATCTTTGGATGAGAAGCTGTGCTTGATCTTGTTGCAATCCAGGTTACCACGTTACCTTGTTATCAGCCTTAGACTCTACACCCTGTAGCAGTGATTATCTACATGTAGCCCGAATTAACTATTTTAGGCCATTTTAAACAGCTGCTTGCAGCCCACTCACATCAGCTATGCAGCGGTTCAAAGTGGTCTTTCAGGCAGAAGATTCACCAATCTGAATGGATGTTTCTAAAATAAAAGACCTGTGCTCGGTGCCCCTTTTAAAAAGCTCTTTTCAGGAGCCAGCCGAGTGGTGCGGTGGTTAAGCGCTGGCTTCGGAAGCCAGCGGCCCCAGTTCGGTCCCACATATGAAGGCCAGTGACACTGCCCTCAAAAAAAATAAAATAAAATAAAAACTCTTCACACATGGTCACAGGTTGATCTCTAGCCAAAACTTTGTTTCCAGTTTCAGAAGGCCTGTTTCTGAAGGTGTCTTTGTAACCATTTCATTGCTGGCTCTGTTAGTCAACTGATAAGTAGTAACTAATTCATCATTCCTTCAATATGGGAGGAGCATCTATTATATTCAGACTCCCAGGCTGCCTCTGCATCCCAGCTAGGACCAAGTGCTCATTTGTCAACTGAGAACATAAACCTGTCATGTTCATTTGTCACCGAGGGAGGAAATTATTGTATTTGCAGAAACTTGCTTGCATTTTCCTTTTGTTGGTCTTTGCTATAGTCTTCCTGGCTTAATGAGGTTTTTTACCTGCATACCTGTTTTTCTCTCCCACTCAGCCTTACCCCAGTTTTCCAATAGGGAAAATTTCTTTTTATTCAAGAAAGGAGCAAAAAATGCTCTTCCGTGAAGTCTACAGATAGTGTTTCCTTTGGGAGTAGATGACTTCTTATTTTGGTTGTAGACATCAATTTGAATGGCCATTAGAACAGGTTTTTAACCTCTTTGAAAAAGCCCTTCTGGGGCAGACCTTTGATGGAGCTACTCAACTGGCATGTAATTAGAATTTTATTTGCATGGCTTTTTTTCTAAGTCTCTCTAGAAGAGAGACATTCTTAAGATGCAAGAAATGCAGTTATTCTCATATCAAGGATCAATTGTATTTTATATCGGCCTTTCATGCCATCTTCCTTTATTTTTATTAGTATTAATTCTCAAAGGGAGTAACTTCTATTTTTTGCTTGATACCTCCTGCATTTAGTAAGTGGTAGCATCTCTTTATCTGCTTTTGTGAACCCCATATTTATAATACTTTATGATAGATTTTTAAAATTGATTCATTCTAGCTGGGCTAGAATCTTCAAGTATTAATTTATACTGAACGTTCCCTCTTCTGGGATTATTTAGATTAGCTAAACATTACATTTTTCTTTCATTGCTATAAATATGCATAGTTATGTCAATGTTCTTTGAATGCTTTATTATAGTGATAATTGGGGCTGCTATTGATAAAGGTAAACTATATGGAGTTAAGAATTTTTATACTATGAACTATTTATTGAGAATTTTCAGAATTCCCTAGTACTTGTCTTTTACACTTATAAGAGGCATGTATTTTTCTCCCTTCATGGTCTGAGTGTTAGTTTTCCCTTTGTTCAGGCAGCTCTGAATGAGTTGTATCTACTGGAAAACACACATGTATCCAAAAGTGGATGTATTGTAGAAATGTGATCTTTCTTTGCGTCGGGAGTTGGGCCAGAAAGTTTTATGTATGGGTTTTATTTTTAACAAAGCATAAGGGCTTCCTTTTTTTTTACCAACTTGTGTGTGTGTAAAGATGTATTTGTTCAAGCTTTAAGAAAAGAATAAACCTGTCATTGTTCAAATACTTGACATTTGATTTGGATTTGTGGAGTGTTTTTATTGGGGGGAGGGTTTTACAGTATGTTGTTCTTTGGAATTAAGTGAGATTGTTAAAGAAACATAACAGTATACAGGTATATCAATGACTTTGTGTCTCAGAGGAATGACTCAAATTAACTTGGTTTTGCTGAAACTGGGGGTAACTGAAGGCAGAGTTTTCTATTGTTTTCTTATCTACGCCTGTCTGTTCTCTGCAGTGTCTTGAAAGGAGAGGAAGCCACCCCTGTCCCGTGTTCTCTGAAGGGCATATCCTCTAGTTGCCCACTCATCACTCTTTCCTGTCACATGACCTGTGGGCTCCAGAAGAAACCAGCCCCAGCAGATCAGAAGGAAGGGAACACCTGGGTCTTTGTTCCCTCAGCTCTTGGCAGCTGGTTCCCCAGCCTCCTTGGCTGCCACCCACACAGTCTTCTGGGCCTCAGACCTCCCTGAGAAGTGACTCTCCTCCCCGCTACCTTAGCAATTGTCCCTCACCTTTATCCTCTGAAACTCACACACCTTCCACCCCTCAAGGCCAGCTTCTCTCAGTCTTTTGAAGAAGTAGTTGCCTCATTTCATTATTGTGGAGGCAGCAGCAGTTCATAGAACGAGCACAGGCCCAGGCGCTGTATTTGTTAGCTGTTGCTGCATAACAAATAATTCCCAAACTCAGTGGTTTAAAACAATGGCCATTCATGAGTTATGAGTTCACAGTTCCTGAGGGTCAAGATTCGGGGGCAGCTCAGCTGGCCGGTTCCTGCTCAGATTAAAGTCTTTCATGGGCTGCAGTCAAGGTGACTGCCATTGTTTGAAGGCTTAGCTAGGGGCTGACAGATCTTCCAAAATGGCTCACCCAGCAGGCAGCTTGCCATTTGGGCCTCTCAATAGGGCTCTTTGAGTGTGCTTACCATATGACAACTGGCTTCCTCTGAGCTAATGATCTTAGAGAATGCAAGGGGGATATCGCAGTTCCTTTGCTGTCCTAATCTCAGATGGCACAGGCATCACTTTCTCTAGAAGCCAGCAACCAAATGCAACCACACTCAAGGGGAGGAGAATTAGGTGCCACCTTTTGAAGGGAGGAGCACTAGAGAATTTGTGGACATGTTTTTAAATCTCTGCAAGTGCAAATCCTTACTCCCTCATTTTACTCACCATGTGATGTGGGGGTGAGATACATCCCAAAGCCTTAGTTTCTTCATCTCTAGAAGGAGTATAACACAATCTTCTCAAAGGGTTATCATATGAATTCAAAGTGTTTAAAAGCTCCTACCACACCCAAGCTGACACACAGTAGGTGTTCAGTAAGTGGTAGTTATAATCCAGGCTCTGAAAGAAGACCGAGGCTGGAGTCTTTGCTGAAAGTACAGGTGAAGATGGAAGCCCCCCCACGTGGTAGTGAGAAAGTGTCTGGGGAGATGGTACAGGGAGCTTCCCCTGCACCATATCCGGTGCTTCTTGGCTGGTTCGGTGCATAAGCGAAGATGGGCATTCGTGCAGTAGCACGAGCCTTTGATCTAGAGGCCAAGAAATGGCCCAAACAGCGACGTCTCCCAGTGCCTTTAGTTGAGCAAATCCCTTCCTTCCTTCTCACCTACTTCCCGGAGTGACCCTTCTTGGGACTGACACCCCTGAGAGCTTTCCTCAAGCCTTTGTGAACTTGAGTTTAACCAACTAAAACAAAAATTTGAGAGTGAAATCAATGTGTCCTTAAGTTAGAAGCTCAGCTCATTACCTGGCCCCAGAGTAAAGCTTCATTTGTTTACAGTTGACTTTGGACTCCCTGTAGCTGGGCTGTGTCCACCTCACCACTCGTTTGTATTTTGCATTCAGTTTGCAACTGCAGGGCATCTTTTTAAGGCTTTGTTTCCAACTGGATGCATAACAGAGAGCAGTGGTTTTTTTATTTGCTGAGGAGGAAGCCTGTTTGCCTGCTGTTCTGACTTTGGGGCCTGTTCCTTTTACAATCTTAGTCCTTTCCCATTTCTTAGAAACTTTAGCTCATCCCCATGCTCCCAGAGCCCTGTGCTCGATTTCTGTCCCCATCCCCTGCCTCTCTCTAGGCCCTGAAACCTGCAGACCAAATGAAAGACGCACCAGGGAATGGTGGAGTCTCCCACAGCACGAGGCCTGTGGCTGAGAGGGAGGGAGATGGGGTATCCCCAACCGATGGCTTTGCAACGATTGTCCTCAGCATGTTTTGCTCTGTGATCAATGCCCAGATCCAGGCAGAGGCTCAAAACTGGACTTGGGCTTCACACCCTGTGTTTCTTTAACTTTGGTCAGCTGTGCGGTGTGTGCCGTCAGCTCAGGCTGGGACAGACGTAATTCTGCGATCTTAGGTCCAGCTCTCGCATTAACAGCTAACCCAGGCATGCATTTGGCTGTTTATAAGAAAGAATCCCCAATGTTAATCCAGGTGATCCCAAAGGCCAGGGATTAAGAAGCTGTGTGAAGGTGTGGGTAACGGGGAACTTGGGGCCAAACCACACCCCACACAGGTGGCTCCTGCTTGCTGCTGCCCCGTCCAGGTGTTTGCTTTGTGGAATGTTCGGCTGCAAATGACGGTGAGCCACACACTCTCAGATTGGGTCAAGAATCTCCTTTTTGTTAAGATAATAATGTATGTAAAGCCGCCATGGATGTTTCTAGTGAATATTAGTGGTCCCGGATGATACAGCTGAGCAAAACCAGCAGTCAGTACTTTCCAGATTGCACCCTGGTGGTGGTTTGAGGCTGCAGCTGGTACAGATGTGGAACTCATAGCAAACGCAGATTGAGGCCACCATGGGTCCCTTCACTGAGCAATGTGGTGTGACCACATGTGTGTGGCAGGGGGGAAAAACACACAAAAAAACAAGCAAAACAATGGATGAACCAGCCTGGCAAAAAAGTCAGAATCAGCCTGTGATGGAAGATTCCAGGGAAGTTTGATACCACCCCTCAATACTGCCCGAGTTCCCAGCGCTGGAGGGTCAGACCTCTCTGGGCCTCAGTTTCCTCATCTGCAAAATAGGGATACTGCTGTCATCCTTTAGTCATGCTCTCGGTCTGCGGAAGACTGGAACATTCTCCGGCAATTCTTTATACTGTAAGTTTTATAGAGACTGATACTGTCAGAGTGCTCAAAAATGAGAGTGGATATTGACAGGTTACAAATATTGAGGGAGAGTCTCAGGCCAGTAATACACTGCACAGCTGGAAGGGGGCTGGGGGAGGGTCAGCACTACCAGAAGAAGCCCTGCAGGTAGGCTGGGCAGAGGGGAAGGGCGTGGGCTAGGGCGGTAACGTCACAGCTCTGGCCTGACCCACACCCCTCATGTTGACTGTGTTGTTATTATTAGGGTGAGAAGGGGGCACCAGTGGGCTGAAGTCAAAATTTGAACTCAACACACAGGTCTGCCGTTGCTGACCCTTTTGGGATGCAGGAAAATACAGTGATGGGGATCAGAATTGTGAGCAATTTTCTCCACCGGGTCAGACAGAGAAGCTATGTGTAATGGCAGCCCACCTTGAATTGCCAATGATTCCAAGCATAAGTGCAAGTGGCAGGGCTCTGGGTTAGAGCTGGGCCTCGCTAAGGAGGCATTTGCACAGGCAGCTCCGACTGTATTGCCAAAGTTTTATTTCTTGAGCTGAGTGGTAGCACACAGGTGTTTGTTGTAGTATTCCTTATGCCTTTTTACACATTGGAAATACAATGATTTTTAAAACGACGACACAGGCCTAGCCCCACCAGCAAAGAGCAGCCGGTTCCTGATCGCATAACCTGAAAGAAAGGAGCAGAGACACCGTAAGAAAGAGCCGCAAGCAACAGATCGGAGTGCCAGTGGTTTCGTTCATACTGGTTTTAAAACATTCCCTGAACAACGGAGAAGGAAGACATTCCACCCTGAGCAGGCTGAGTGGCTAGAGGAGGCCGATCAAGGATGAAAAGTTCAACCCAGATGATCCCCAGGCCGAGCGAGCAGATGGTACAAAGCTCAGGGTGAGGAAGGAACTGTGTGTGCTCAGCCGTGCAGACCATCAGGCCGTTGGGGGTGCGTGGGCCTGGCCGGATGAGGGACCTAGAGAACTGAATCCATCCATAGGCCCCCTTAGTGGGACTGGACTGAACCTGCAGGGGGGCGGGGTGAAGAGCAGTCAGGTGATAAGAAAATCTCTGGTCTGACGAACACAGAAGGGTTTCCATGCTCTCCATATGCAAGGCCGTCCTGGTTCTGTTCTCATCTCTGCCTGGGTCTGGGCTCTGGGTAGTTCTATCAATCTCTCTGAATGCTGGCCATGTTCTCTCATCTTTTCCAACCCTGATGGACATAAAAATAATTGGCCAGGTGTCCCACTCAGGGTCTTTGTTTGAAGACAACAAAAACTACCTCTGAAGAAATTAAGCCAAAGGAATGGATGACAGGAAATGGGAGAACTGCAGGACCAAAGGAATAAAGAACCGGGGTTGACACAGGTGGCACCGTGGGCTGGCCCTTGGGTCTGGGGAACAAAAGGTGGTGGATTCTGGGATCTGGGCCTCGGTGCCGAAGGGCATCCGAAGAGGCGTGAGTATGTGTGTTTCTTTTGTCCTTTACCCTGTGTCCCTCCAAGCAAGACTCAGCTACCTGGGAGGAAGGTCCGAGGTGCATGGTAGGTCACCTGCCAGCCTTGGCAGGAGGAGGGCCAGGCATCGCTCTGACAGGCCCTGAGTAGATGCTACTTTGAGGTCATTCCTCAAAAGCCAAAGGGAAGCATAACCAGGAGATGGATGCTGGGTGGAGATAACCTCAGTAGCCAGTTTCTCAGGTCTCCTGCTCTGCCTCGTTTTCTTGTTTGGCCTGTTCCATAACCCACCTGTCTCCCCAGCAGATCCCAAACTCCAGGAGGACTGTCAGGTTTTTCATCCTCTGTGTTTCTCTAGGAAAGGTGGAGAGGGCGGGAACTCGGCACCATCCTGGATGCTTAGTAGCTGCTTACAGAATTGAATTCAATGAAATCAAAGAAAAATGGAAATGCGGATCTTTTCAAAGGACGTTCTGGTAGTTAAAACGTTTTTGTATGTGGCAAGGATGGCATATCAAGCCAGCTTTGTGTTTCGAGGCCTCTTTGCCCCACAAATGACTTTATGCTCACCGCCACTATCACCTCCCCCCAGGCCGGGTGACTCCCTGTGGCATTGCAGAATAATGGAATAATTTTGCTATTATCAAGAAACTGCGTCCAACAATGAGGGTTTTATTCTGAGATAAAGTTTGAAAAGAGGCTCAATAGATGCCAAATATTAATAGATTCCATCTTTGAGGAAGAAAGGAATGCAGATTACAGCTAAGCTGTGTTGACTCAATCAGTCTATTGACACTGGAACCCACTGCCTTTCCTTTCACAGCTTGAAAGCATGGGACTCATTGCCTCCGTCAGAGGTCACATGTGCTTTCCCAATGGTTAGCGCACCTTACTTTCTAAGAGGTGATTAGGTAGCCACTGTAATTAGGGGCCATCCATGCTCTCTGAGAAAACCTCACTGAGGCCACCCCACTGGCCAGACTTCATGGGAGCATCACTCACAATAGCCAAGGAGCAGAAACAGCCCATGTGCACAGCTGAAGAATGGATAAATGAAATCTGGTATCCTCACAATGGGACATTATTTGACAATAAAATCGAATGAAGTCCTGATACATGCTACAGGGTGGAGGAACCTTGAAAACATCATGCTAAGTCAGAGAAGCACATCTTGGATGATTCCATTGATATGAAATGGCCAGAATAGGCAAATCCATAGAGACAGAAAATCAGTTAGTGTTTGCCAGGGGCTGCTTGGGGAGGGGGGTGCTAGGAGTGACCGCTAATGGGTCCATGGTTTTTTCTGGAGTGACAAAATGTTCTAAAATTGTGGCGATGGTTGCACCACTCTGTGAATATATTAACAACTACTGAATTGTATACTTTAAATCAAAACTGTGATTTACATCTCAGGCTTGTTTTAAAAATCACACATTCCAATACATTATCAGATGTTATAGGTGGCCTCTCAGCATGACAATTCCATTCAATGAAAGTTCCTTCATTCAAAAACTACAGCATGCCAACCATGGACCCAGGTGATGTGGGGGATGGTGAAGCCTTTCTGAGCCTCACAGTCTATTCAGAGAAGCAAATACCCAAATGCCCCTAACAGGAGAGTGATTATAGATACCTGGGATAGTAAAAGCATGAAGTGTAAAGCAAAGTGACAACTGGGAGAGCTGGAAATCCCAACTACTCCTTTCCCTTGGGGAAGGAGATAAGCCTGCTGAGGAGGGGGTGGAGCTCAGCTGGATTTCCCTTCTCCTTCCTTTGGGCGCTCTTCAGAGACACCCCTATTGAATGGATGTGTGGACTGGTGAGCCCAGAGTGGCTGGGCATCCTGGGGGTTGCATGGAGGACAAAGGCCTAGCCCACATTGCCTGGGAGTCCACAGCCCACCAAACAGGGATGCTGAGCCAAGGACCTGCAGAAGGCCACAGAACATATGACAGATGCTGGTTTGAGTGCCTAGGATGGTAAGTGCTGCAGGAGTGCCAAGTCCTGCGTTGGCTCTTTCCAGATTGTGCTTCTTAAGCCCCGATGTGTGGGCAGATGCCTCCTGGGCCTGTCCATGTGGACATGCATGCAGCGCTGTGTGGAAGTCGATAACTTAAATCATGTGAGGGAGAGATGCAGACTCACAGCCCATCCCTGAGGCCCATCTGTGGACGCCTGGCTCTGCCTCCCCCTTTCCCTCCCCACCCCCAACACACACCCTCTTAGAAGCCTTTCCCTCCTCCTCTACCTCCTTGTCCAACTACCTGAGCAGCACTCTGCTGGGTCAAACCCTGCTCTGAAGAAAGGTCATGATTCTAGGTCCCCAAGTGTGCACCAGAGCCTCCCACATGGGGTGAAGCCCCACTAGAAGGGCCCCTCAGCCGTTCCGGGGTGGCAACACCCCCACTCCCCAGACTCAGCTCATGAGCCCCTTCTAACTCAGAGCTACAAGGGCCCCTCTACTGCGACCTGTTGCTCACGTCAGAGGCATAAATGGAAGAGCTGGGTTGAAGGTGGGGGATGGGTGCCTTAAGGTTTATCTTTCATTGTACAAAGAAAGTCCAGCCCTAGTTAAAACAGTTCTGTAGGTGAAGGACTTAGCTTTTGGGGCTCGAGGCTAGGGAGCACCCCGAGACTTCCCAGTGAAGCCTGAGAAGCTGCCTAAGATGACAGGGAGACAGTCTAATTTTCCCTCCCAACCACACCTCCCCTTCCGCTGGGGGAAAAAAGCCTGAGGTTCTTGAGTGAAAAGCTCCGAAAGCAGCAAAGGGAAAAAAGCCAGTCTCGCAGGAAAGCCCTCCAGCCCATTCATGATTCCCGTGACCCTTTGTAACCCTGCGAGGCCTCCAGCTGGCGATGTGACTCACTTCCCCCTGCACAACTTGTGACTCGGTCTGAGGGACACTGGTGGTGTGCTGCCTCTCCCTGCTCTACGGCCATGTCCTCTGCCTGCCTGCCTGCACCCCTGCTTGCCCCACCAGTGCCTGGCCCTCCATCAGGAAGTCCCCTCTCTCAGTCCTGCTCTCCATTACAAGCCACAGAAACCAACCCTGGCTGGTGTAAGCAGAAATGGATTGATTTAATCTCAGGTGGCTCACAACCACCTGAAGGGACCTAGCTGGGAGCTGGGTCACCAGCAACACGGGCTGGAAATCCTCCTGGGGCTGGTCTAGCAAGGAGAGAGGGCACTGTCACCACGGCTGGGCATGGACACCCATGGCCACCTGCTCCAACCCCACCCAGACCTGCCAAACCAACCTCGACCTGTCCCTGGGCTCTGAGTGGCATCTGCCCGGCAGAGCTGAGCATACCCGTCCTCATTGCAGCCACAGAAGAGTCAGGCTTTGTGAGTGCCTGGCACTTTCACCTTCTCCAATGGGAGGAAGGTTGTGCCTCATGAGATGGGGGATTCTCCAAACACAGGAAAGGGGATAAAGACCCCAGTTAGCCACAAAACAGGGCAAATGGCCATTCTGCCTCCCATGAGTAAGCGCATCTCATTTCGCTCTTTCTGCCCTCTGCCTTCCCTGATTTGATAACTGTCACTCAGGCCGTCATGGCCTAGTCAACCATTCAACCCATATTTGTTGATGTCCCAGGCCAAGGGCAAGGGACCCAGTTCCTTGAGAAAGCTCCTTAGAACAGTGTTCTGCATGAAGCATTTGGGGCTGTTGACCTCTGGGCAAAAGGGTCAGCTTCCCTGGACTGCAGCAAAGCAGAGGCTGTAATATAAGGTCATCTTTTAAAAGATGACATCTTAAAAAAAGAAACCTGGGTGGGGCGAGGACCAGCCATTATGTGTCATGCTCCTTGAGCAGCAGAGATATTCAAACCATCCAGTCCACTGTAGTTCATCAAAAAATAAAACACCTTCCTAGAATAGACATTGCTGCAGGCATCTTTCTGCTGACCACAGGCTATTCTGGGCAGTATTTCGAAAATGAAACGAATTTATTTAAAGCTTGCAACAGGAGGTACAAAGGTTGACTTGACTGCCTTGCTGTGAGGGAGAGCCCTGGGCTGTGACTCAGTGTCATAAGGGGGAGTCCCCTGAGGTTGCAGCAGTGGCCTGAAAGTGTAGGTCTCTTCTCCCCACTGTCCCACATGACTGGCCACAGGACCCTGGGCAGGTCACTCGGGTCTCAGTCTCCTTATCTGGAAAACAAAGCAGAACCACTTAGGAGCCCTTGGGTGGTGTAAAAAATCATATAAATGGAGCCACTTCAAAATGGAGTTGGAGCTGCCCTCCCAGAGGAATTGTCTTACTTGTCTTATTCCACAAACCTTTGGAATGTTTAAACTGGACAAAATAACCTTTGGACTGGGCCAAAAGCAGCATGGTACTCCAAACGACTGTTTGCAAAGCTAGCAGGAAAGCAGACATTCTGACTACCAGGCTGAAAATGGAAGATACTCTTTAGAATTAGCATCACTATGTATGTATACTTAAAGAATAACTTAGCTTATTTACACCTATAGAAATTCCCTCCTTGACTTAACAATATCAATAGAAATTCCTTCCTTCTATTCATGTAATTATTCCCCTTCCCTTTCTCATAAAAACTCCTTGCCTTAACTCTCTAATGAAACACTATTTGGATTTATGCCTGAATTAGTGCTTCCCAAATAGCAATTCATTTGGATCGCAAATAAATGTTTGTTGCCTCTTGCTTTGACGTTTGATTTTAAGGTTAACACTGGCAACTAACAGGAATCCACCTGGGTTGGCTAGGAAGGGTTTATTGTCAGAAAACACAGGCTGAGGAGTCTCCTGCAACCTGAGGACTAGAAGGCAGCTGGGCCTCAGGAACGTTGGGAAAGATCTTTTCTTCAACTAATGTTTACCGAGCTGCCACTGTATGTGTCAGGTCACGTTCAAGGCCATGGAGATCCCGTGATGAACAAACGCACAGGAACTTTGCTCTCACGGAGCTAACGGGGAACCAGTATACAAATCTGTATGATAGCACTAAAGATGACACAATGAAGACACTGCAGCAGGCTAATGTGACTGAGTGTGGCTGGAGGAGAGGCCGCTTTGAAGCCTCACGCTGGGAAATGACATTTAAGAACATTCCTAATTGTCAGGAATGAGGCAGAATGGGAAAGATAGGAGCAAGCGTTCCAGACAGAGGGAATGGCATGTGAAAGCCTCAGGTGGGACTGCACTATGCATGCATAAAGACTGGAGTCCCACGAGCCGGAGCAGGTGACCCGAGTGAAGTCCGAGAGGGAGGTAGGGGCCTGGTGGTGCAGGGCCTGGGAGCATCTTAGAATGGATTCTCTCTCTGCCCCCATCTCCGGGCCTACGTGCCTACGTCACTCCTTTCTCTGCAGATTGGCCTCCTCTGCTCCCCAGCCCACTTGGCAGAACAGGGCTGCCCTTAAGTACAGAGTTCACCCATAGGGTCTAGTTGCTCTATGGGGACCATCTCAATCGATTTCCAGGAAAGGGCTGGTCACAAGTGCATCTCTGGTCCAGTTACCCGTAGCCAAAGCCACGGTAGCTGGTGGGAGACTTGGGGAGGCCCAGGAGGTCAGTGGGAAGAACAGGGACCCCTGAAGCAATCTCAAAGACTGCAAGGAGTTGATTGAAGCCAGTAGTTCTCAAACTTGAGTAAGCATGTGGTTCAGTAGATCTGGGGTGGTACAGACTTAGATTTCTAACAAGGTCTGATGATACTTTAAATGCAGTGTCTCCAAAAGGGGTCCACACCCCTGGCCCTGCCAGTTTCTTCAACCTTCAGATTCCAGATTCAGGAGAATGGGGCATGGGACCCAACCAGCGTGCCATCAGTGTTCTATGGCCCTCTGTACATCAGGGTTTCAGAATCACGGTTTTGAAATGTTTCAAAACGTCAGAAATGTCTTTGTTCCCAACCTTGAGTGTCACCATGGGGGAAATAAAAGGTGACCAGCCAATGGACTTCGCTCAGTGTCCTAAATGGTTAGTGGTTCATCAGTGTGTTTCACTGGATTGAAACAAAACAAGCCAACCTTCCACTTTCACGGAAGAAAATGAGAGTTCCCCTAGAATAAGTAAACCCAGTCTCTGGCGTGGGTAAGAGGTCTTTCATCTGGGCATTTTTATTTCTCCCTGCAGGAGCCCGGGTCCGGCTCTGCGTGACTCACTGCTCAGGGTAGATAAATGCTGGGAGAAAGTTTGGGAACTTGCCTTCCCAGCCCCAGTTCCCGCCACGGGATGCTACCCGCCGGCCCACCCTGCTGCCTGCGCTAAAGCCTGGGTCCACCAATGAAACGCCGAGGTACTCTATGACCTCATCGGAAGGCTCTTTGATTGGCTGCCGCTGCTGCGCCGAGCCTACCCCGGGCCTTTAGAGCTCGGGAAGGCCGTGCGGGCCTCATCCGCTAGGCTAAAAGCAAACCGATTTCCACACCGGGTCTTCAAGTCTGGCGGGCTTCTCTTCAAACAGATCCCTCAGAAGAAACTTCTGCTCTCAGACAAAAACTTGAGTGTTCTTTCCAAAGTACTGGTTTCCTGGGCTGACCTTCACTGATGCGCTGAAGGTTAGCTGGTGCCTTCATCTTCCTCCTTCCTAAGTACCTGACACATTACATTTATTTCCCACTTATTCTAATCATGTATTTTAACGAGTTTTGTCTTGCTTCTCAGTGGATGAGTTTCTCAAGCCCGACCTTACTGTGGAATGCTAGTGGTCATCTCCCCCACGATTAACGTGGGAATTAACTGATGCCCAGAGAGGGTATATGACTTTCACAAAGTCACACAGCAAATTAGTTACAGAGATGAAAATCAGATCCAGTGCTCCTAACTCCAAGTTCAGTGTCTCATACTGTCCCCCCTGCACCCCAATCTGAGCTGCCTGAGAGCTTAGGAACCTCAGCTTGTGGGAGAACCCCCATACCAATAAGGGATAACTGGAGCTTCCTCACATTCTAGCAGGTACCTAGGTCTCACTTTGACATGAGAGAATCATGGAGGGGAGCCCAGCAGCCTCCTAGAGCAGTGCTCTCATTTTACAAATAAGGAAATTGCAGAAGACTAGTCATAAGCCAGTTGGTGATGGGTAGGGGCAGAAGTTGACCCAGGCCTCTGCCCTTCTTATCCAGTAATGACCCCCAAATGCCAAATGAACAGAATGCCCACGAGTTTCCAGGGGAAGGTCCATGCAGTCAGCGTGGTTATCAGACTGAAAGCACCGGTTTTGCAGGGTAAGAAAACAATCAAAAGTGTTTAGGCTTCTCTGGCTGGCCAGCAGGTCAGACGAACCTTCATCACAACCTCTCTGACCACCAGGTGCTTTGCTACAGGAAAGGAGACCAAGCTTGGGGGGTTTCTCATCTGATAGTGGGGTGTTCGGGGCTTGATGTGTATAAATGCTGTGACCCTATTTTGAGTCCAGAGTTTTTGAAAACTCAGAACCACTCTGTTAGATGGTGGGAGTTGGCGAACAGACTAGACCTAAAATCCTTTTTGAAGGCTTTCCTCAGGGGTTACCTCCTCCAGGAAGACTTCCTGGAGCACCCAGGTAGGCCAAGGGTTCCTCTACTCCCTTGGAACTCATCTGAATGAATCCAGCTGCAGAGCTGTTGATCACTTCTTTGTTCCTTTTCCCAACTAGACCATGAGTTCCTTGAGGGATGAGATCACACTTTATACAATGTGGTATCTCCAGGGCCTAACACTGGCATATAGTAGATGCTCAATAAATGTTTGTTGAATTGAACTGGCATGCTAATGGCTTAGTGCAGGGGAGGATCACTCACAATTCTGAACAGAGGCAGAGTCGGTGTGTACAAGGCTCCTAAACACAGAATGAGAATTACCGTTTCTTTTTTTTTTATTAGTAAAGTGTTTTACTAACAGTTTATTAGTAAACTATTTGCCAACACAACAACCAGATCTCTTGTGCTTACCTAGTTCCTGATTGCTCTTTAAAACTCCAGATGTGTGAACCACTGCATTATTCAAATCAAACCACAGCATGTATTTTCTTCTGTGCCTGGCCTCTTAGGAAGCTCGAAAATCAGTCTAGTCACACTCTAGGAATAGTCTCCTCTCTTGTAGCAGATACAATGCTCTCCCCTGTATCCATATAGTTCCTGATCTATATTGTTCATTTACACATATAAATATTTTATCATCAGCCACTCCTTGCCCTTTTGAAGAAAAGTAGGACAGGCGGTATATAAGGTAACAGGAAAGTGTCCCTAGAACTCTGAGTGTGAAAAAACAAAACAAAACAAACAAACAAAAAATGCTCATGAAGATAAGGGATTCATTCCTTCCACACAGGCTTAGACCAGAAGCCAACTTCATTGTTGCATGGTGTCCAAAGCCTATGCAAAGTCAGCATGTATGGAGATGAGAGATGAAAATTCACAGAGTTGGTCCAGCCTCGTCCTGGCAGGAGAACACAGATCTAGGACATGTGAATGTTCTCAGCCCTGGAATGTGGGCTCAGGAACAAGACCAAGACAGCTCTCAGAGCTTTTCCAGGGCCTGGATGATGACCTTCTTGAGACTTTCTCCTCTCTGGTTTCAAGTCCATGTTCACCAAGCACCCTCCTAACAACCTTTCAGCTTCATATGCATCCTGACTGTGGAACGGGGTCTCTGGGTATGGGATACTTGGGGGATGATTTTTCACCATACACAAAAGTTGGCATGGAGTGTAAACAATGCTCTCTGATGGGCTTCCTTAGTGGAAATAGGTGGGGCACCCTGGAATACCCATGCATTTCTGGACTTTCAAAGCTGAAGGCCATACCAGGAACATGGTTTCCACACATGGGTCATATCTTGCCCAGGCTCTCTCCTGGAACAGCCAGTCAGCCTCCTACATTTGGCTCTTCCTCTCAAATGGCAACAGATGGTTAAGTGAGAAACATCAGCTTGAGTGCCTGCGGCTGAGTTGCTCCCACTGGTTTGTCCCGACAATGGGAACCATGACTTCAGACAGTAGCAGGTGGTCCTTGGGAAGAAAGTCAGAGGACCCCAGGGTATTTCAAGGGCATGGAGGGGCACAGAGCCATCTTGAGTCATCCTCAGAAACCCTGCTCCAATCAACAGTGCTGATGCTGCTTTTACAGACAGCGGCCTTATTCATAAGAGCAAAGCTCGGCACTGGAGATGTAAATCTGGATGATGGATAATGTAAGTGTGGTAGAATCACACCAGGGAGTACTGCACACCAGAAAAGGAAGGAACCACAGCTAAGCAATGAGGACAAATTCAGGAACATAACAAGCAAAAAAGGAAATTACAGAACATGATGCCATCTTCAGAAAGTGTGAAGCCAAACAATATCATGTATGGGGCTCTACATTACACTCTTATTACAATAGGTGGCAGAAAGTGAGTATGGTGATAAAACTTTTTTAAAAAGCAAGGAAGGGTATAATAAACACAAAAATCAAGTTGGTGGTTAACTCTGGGGTTGTCAGTTGGTTCCCTGGTGTTCATTTTATTTTTTCATTACATAGGTGCCTCTCGATCATATGTGTTTTTGTAGGTATCAAATAGTTCATAATTAAAAGCTGTCCAAAGGCACTGCAGCTATCATTCCTCCAGCCTCAGGCCTGCAAGCTGTGCTGGGGCTTCCAGGTGCCTCATGAGCAGGGCCTGCTCTTGGGGCCAGCTGCTCCCCCCTCTGGGGCTCCCTAGCTCAGGCAGCCGGATGACAGGGCTGCTGCTCCTCATGGAGAGGTCAAAGGTTAAAAATGACTGTTCTGTTAGCACACTGAGGCCCCTGTCCTTTCCTAGTTCAGGATTTCCATCTCCCCCTTAAATCTGACCCATCTGTTTCAGCGAGCTGATTCCCACTTCAATGCAGGCCTGTCTGCTGGATGCCCAGGCCTGGAGCACACCCATCCAACCCAGCCCCGCTACCTTCCGTCTACATATTCATTCAGTCAACAACTATTTCCTGAGCACCTACTACACACCAGGCACTCTTCTCTGTGCTGGGGATATGGCAGTGAACAAAAGCACACAAAAATCCCTGCCCTCATGGAATTACATTCTAGTGAGGGGAGACAGACAATAAATATGAAATTAATAAATGTAAATCAGGTGAAAACCGTAGCAGAGTAAGAGGATGGGGATGAAGGGAATGTCAGGGGCAGGTCTGGATAGGGTGGTGAGGGAAGGCCTGTCTGAGAAGGCAGCCTTGAGGCAGAGACCTAAAGGAAGGCAGGGAGGAACACGTGGACATCTGGGGAGGGTCCTCCCAGGCTGTTGTGTCAGCTTCACCTGGAGCTCCCCACCCCCCACGTGGCCCACAGTCTCTCCTCAGCTCTCTCTCCCTCTGCTCACCTCTTCCGTTATTCTACTTGTAAAGGGAAGCTAGGTTTTTGGAGAAAAAGGACCAGGAGATTTCCAGACCACAAAGGCAATCCCCTTCGCCCTGACCTTCGCTCTGAGCCTGTAGCTTGGCCCCACTGTCCCTGGCAGGCCAGCTTTTCTCAGGAAGTAACCTAGAAGCAAACTTCCTGAGCTCTCTCTCACTTAGCTTCTTTCCTGCCAGGCATTGTCAGCTCTAAAGGCTGGGATTTTTCACATCCTTGTCAAACTTGTAATACCAATGCCTGGAAAAAAGATGCTGGCTTAATTACTATGGTTAGCATGACCGACTTCCTACTCCTGAATTTTCCTGAGTGCCACCTGCAGGTAAGCTCACCTGGAAAATAATTTTGGGAGCTTCTCATTCAATCACTTGTCATCTCTATGATAGTTGTGACAGCAGCCAGAGCAGCCCGGGCCATGGATGAGGATCAGAACCTCGCAGATATGGAAATGGGCCCTACTTTCTGGCTCAACACAGTGAAGGCCCAGAACATTCTTTCTCCAGAGGAGAAAGAATGGATCAGGCTGACAATGTCTGTCAGATTTTGCTCTCAACCCCTGTAACCCAGCAACCTCAGCGCTTAAGCAAATGGTCTGACATGAACTCTGATGGGTGTTGGCCACTTCCATGGTGGCCTACAGTGACGGTGGAAGCCTCAAATGCAATCACTTGTATTTATCATTATGGTGTTAAATCCTAAAGAAAAACATTTGCAGGTTGATTCTAGACCTTGGAGATTCATTCATTCATTTGTTCATTCACTCTCTCATTCAAGCTCCTACACTTTGCCACTACACTATGCTGGGTGGAAGGGGCACACAGACGCAGAATGACAGCTCACATTGATTGCACTCTTACAGTACACAAACACTATTCTAGTGCTTTCCCCATATTTCCTCATTGAATTCTCAACCAACTCTAGGAGGTAGGCATTATAGCTGAGAAGCTGTAGGTATGGAAGGCATGGGGAGGTCCAATGCCACTGGCCAGACAGCACATGCTGAATCAGGGTTCTACTCTGCCCTCATGAAAATACAGGCTTTGGGTGAGAACTTATCAGCTCGGCGGGCAGAGCGATAGAGACCAATAATTTTCACGACAGTGTGGCAACTGAGGCAGTATAAACATTAGTCATTATTGCAGCAAAGGTTGCTATTAGAGGTCCCATCACAGGGGAAGTACCACAGCAGTGGCTTTACCCGGTCTGTCGGGTGTTGTGCAAAAGCTTCTTGATGACCTTTGGCCTGGGTCTCAGAGAATGAACCAGAATTTCCCTCCTGGACCAGGGAGGAGAGCATGTTCCAGGCAAACATCCAGAGAGGCAGATCTTTATGCCAGAGTTGAGAGGAGAATATGAGGGTTTGGAGGAAGGGAAATAGATCCTGCGGAGATTCCTTCTACTTCCCTTTCAATTCGCTCTTGGTGGAACCAAAGGGCCTGTTGAAACTTGAACATTCTGTTTGCCCTCTTCTTGGGCTGTCTACAGCATCTGCGGTCCAGCAGGTCAACGTTCGTCTCCTGGTGGGGCTTTGGGGGTTCTGGCAGGTTATGCTGATCTTCACCCCTCGTGTCTCTTCATGTCTGAATTCCAGCTTCCTCATTGGTAAACTGGGGTTCACAACATCTGTTCTCCCCAAGAATAGTCCAGGGCTGCTGAGGGGACGAGAGGAACCTGCATGTGAGAACGCTTGGAAAGTTGGAGGAAGGTACTGGATGGGATTATGCTGATGACGACTCGGGGCTTCCTCCTATCTGGCGTTCCAGACTGTCAGCTCCATCCCCAAATGGGCGTACGCTCCACCAAGGCAGAAATTTGGTCTGTTCAGTTCTCCACTAAATCCCCAGCACCTAAAACAGTGCCTAGCACATAGTAGGCGATCACTACCTAGTTACTGAATAACTGAAAGGATGCACAGACTGGACACCTGCCTCCAACTCTCAGTCTCAGCGCCAGGACAAGGAAACCCCACTGGTGACGCCGCATCCTTCTCGGAGGGCAAGGGAGCTGGCATCTGAGCTGGCAGCAGTCTTTGTTTGGGCAGGTGCCCTGCCTGCCTGAGATGGCTGACTCTAGCCCACTTCGGGCTGGGTGGCCCTTGAGGCTGCCAGAGGCAGCGGGGGGCCTATTAAGGGGCACAGGCCAACCCAGGCCCAGAGGTAGCTGCTGGCAACCTGAGACCGCAGGACAAGCCCAGGCAGGCCTGCCCCTCACATCCACCCCACACCCGGCTCCAGGCCATGACGTCCTGCCCGGCCGGCGACCTTTCCCCTGGTGCCTGCCCTCCCCAGGCCCCGAGGACCCGCCCTGCTCCGCGCGGCGAGCCTCTCCCCGTCCTGCCCCGACCCCGGCCCCCCGGCCCTGCGCCCAGCCCCCCTCGCCCTCCCCGCCGCGCGCCCCCGCCGGGCCCCGGCCCCGGCCCCGGCCCCGGCCCAGCCCGCGCTGCGGCTCCGGCCCTGGCCGGCAGGGGCCGCTCCTCGCGGCGCCCGGGCCCCGCCGCCGCCTCCCCGCCCCTTCCCCGGCCGGCGCTCCCGTTACGCCGCGGAGCCGGGAGCCGGAGCCCGAGCCCGCGGCGGCAGCGGGAGGCGGCGGCGGGGGCGCTCGGCGGCGGCGGGCGGCGGGGCCTGCAGGCGGCGGGCCGGGCCCGGCCAGGCCGCGATGGCGACCAAGAAGGCGGGCTCGCGGCTGGAGACGGAGATCGAGCGCTGCCGCTCCGAGTGCCAGTGGGAGCGGATCCCCGACCTCGTCAAGCAGCTGTCCGCCAAGCTCATCGCCAACGGTAGGCGCCGGGCGCTGCGGCCTCTGCCGGGCCAGGCGGGCCCCCGGGGCGCGGGGCAGGGGCAGGGGCGCGGGGGCCGGGGCGGGGGGGGCGGGGCGCGGGGCAGGGGCGCGGGGGGCAGGGGCGCGGGGCAGGGGCGCGGGGCACGGGGCAGGGGCGCGGGGCAGGGGCGCGGGGCGCGGGGGGCAGGGGCGCGGGGCCGGGGCGCGGGGCGCGGGGCCGGGGCGCGGGGGGGGGGCGCGGCTGGGCCGCCAGGGCGCCGCGGCGGGGATGTGCGAGGAGCCAGGGCCTTAGGAGGCTCGGGTCCCGGGAGTCACACGGTGGGGCGCCCGGCGGGCGAGGGCTTGTGCCTGGCCTCCCAGTCAGGCGTGCAGAGCGGGCTCCTGTGGGGTCAGGTGTAGGGGTCTCAAGGAGTCAGATGCTGTACAAGGGGTCAGGGGCCGGCCTTGGGGTTCTAAGAAGTTGGAGGTGATGGGGGAGGGTGCTGCCTGAGGACGTGGGTGTGAGTGTATGGGGGAGTCCAGGGTGTGTGTGTGTATGGGGTGCTCAGGGAGTCGGGATGTATTTATAGAGGTCCTGCGAATGGGGTGTTGAACACGGACCCTTGGGAAAATATGGTTTGTAAACATATGGCTTCCAGGGGCTCCAAGTGGAAGTTCAGGCTTGCGGTGTGTGTGGGTGGTGGTGGAAGGCAAGTTGAGATGTGTGTCCTGGGGTTGAGAGGGTAGGATATCCAAGCTGTGCGTCTAGGGAGGTCAGGTTTGGGAATCTAGAGGAAATAGAGTCAGGGGAATCAGGAAAGGCAATATTGCAGAGGGAGGTGGGAATATGGTTGAAGAATGTGGGGCAGTGGGGCTGGGTGCTTAGGAGAGGCGAGAGTCTGAGGGAGCCATTGAGTACTTGGACTTAGTCTTTGATCCTGTTGCCTGAATTGGATCTTGTACCCAATTGAATCAAAATTGCATCCGAAAATCCCATTTGGGAACACAGCTCCACGTGGCCTTATTTATTTTGGAAGCAAGAATTGCTAATATTTGCTCGTCTGTTAGTACCCGCCAAAACCGCGGGCACCAGTGGACTGGCGAGAGAGCAGAGGTTTTGTCTTATTTCATCTCTGGCTTCCTGAGGCTGGGTGAGCACATGTTGGCTGAATGAATGAATGAAAGGACATCTGCACTGTTTTCAACCTTCTCACTTCAAATTGCCCAGAAGTAGAGAGATGTCAGGTGTCATCTTCAAGAATGGATTATATTTGTGCCTTTTATGGTGTGCATGCCTCAGAATAAGGGCTTGATGTTGTGCATGTTCAACTATGGTACCTTGCTTTGGGCGGGTAGTTCCTGGGCAAATGCGAGTGCCATGATTCTGCCAGGGGCATGGAGGAAGCATGGACCTATCTGGGTTCAGCATTTGAGCCAAAGGTGTTCAGTCTCGTGGGCCCCAGAGCGGCTTGATCTTATCCTCTGTGTGGCTCACCAGCTTCTCCGTTTTTCCTCTCCTCTTCCTACCTGTGGCATATTCTCATTGCTTCTTGGAGTTGGACAGTCCTTGGAGTTGGGTCTACTTTGTCACTTCCCAGTTCCATGGGCATATACTAACTTCCAGACAGGCTGAAGTTAGGATTAAATGGGTTCATTTGTGAGGCCCTGGTTCTTTCCCTCAGAGCTACTTGTTTCCTGCTTTATTTACTCATTCAACTCGTATTTGGTGCCTACTTGTGCCAGACAAGGACAGTGGTGAACAGCACTGACCAATTTCCTATTTTTATGCACGTATCCTTCTCTGAGGAGACAGACAATAAGCAAATATGGAAATCAATACACAGGATCGCTTCAGCTAGTTAAGTGATTTAAAGAAAACAGACGAGGTAATGTGGCTGGGAATGGTGGGTAGGGGAAGAGGGGGCAACTCAAACTACAGTGGTCTCTGGAATGAGCGGGTAGATGGGCTTTGGTGGCATGGACCCATCTTACTCACTTTCGAGGCGTCTTGTGGCTGGGCTCCCCTCCCAGGGCCTGGTCCCTGTCGCCAAAGCCACAGTCATTAATGGAGCTTGGGGAGCCGGGGAGTGGGTTGTGTGGGGCGTGGGTGAGGGGCTTGGTGCCTAGGGGAGGTCTGTTTCTAAGTTTGGCTTTGGGAAACTCATGAGAGGTAGATTTCTGCCTCAGAACCCACATGGGAGCGCTGCCATTGATGGCAAAGGTCCACCCAGACTTGAAAAGGTCAAAGAGAGAAAATAAAAAAAAAAATAGAGCAAAGAAAAAGATGAAACAAAACCAGAATTATTGTAGCTCTCTTTTGGGGTTCAGAGAAGTGTTTCAAGGAGAGTCCTTTGGCTGATGGGGGCTCCCTTCGGCCAGTGGTGGGATTCCTCCTGGCTTTGGGGCATCAGCTCCCTTTTTGCGCCCTCATGGACGCACTAGACCTCAAGTTCTGGGCAGATTTGGCAAGACTCTTAAGCTAAAGCATTTGCTGCTTAGAGTAAGGAAAGCGAGGTAATGTCATGTTTGTCATACTAAGACAGTTACCACAGGCAGAAGAGAGCGCAGCCTTTAGAACTAGGCAGACCAGTGCCTGACTCCTAGATCTGCCACTTTTAACTCTGAGTCCTTGGCCAAATCCCTGAACCACTCTGAGCCTCCTCTTCTAAGAATGGGGATTAAAGGACTAACCTTGCCCGGGTTGTTATGAAGATGAGAAGAGCTCATGACTCCTACTTAGGGCTGGCCACAGAGCCTGACACCTTAGTAGGCAGACCATTTATTCATTCATTCCACAGATATTGAGTTCTCGCAATGCGCTCGCCACTGGGAATATATTAGTAAACAGAATAGACAAAGATAACAAACATCCCTACCCTTATGAAGCCCACATTCTAGTGAGGAAAGGGCAGGGAGACAGATAAATAAAATCATTAAGTAAAATATACAGGATGTCAGATGGTGGGAGGCGGAGAGGGAAGGTGCTTTGGGAGTCGGGAGGTTGGGGCACTGGGAAAACCAGTGTAAACAGGGTGGCTGAGGAAGGCCTCATTGGGAAGGCAGCATCCCAGAGGAGACCTGGAGGTGGGAGAGGGGGCTTCGAGGGCACAGGCCTGAGGATGGCGGAGAGGTGGCGGGACCAGATCACATGGGCCCTCGTAGGTCATGGTTAAGGCTTTGGCTTTTCTCTGAGTGAGATGGGAGCCACGGGAGGGTTCTGAGCAGAGGAAGCCCTCATTCTCAATGCTCCTCCTTGCAGTGGGCCCCCCGACACTGCAGCATTAAGGGCTCTACGTAGTGGAGCCTGAGAGGGCACGCTGCTCCAGCCTGACTCCTTTGAGATAAGCTGGTTCAGACAGTTTTGCCAAGAGGTGGGTAAGGAGAAAAGGGCACATGCCAAACTGTAAACAGAACTCAGAAATCCATTTTCTGCCTCATACTCCACCAGAGTCACCATTTTCATCATCCATCTCAAAAAAATTAAATGTGTGGCCACTATGTGCCAGGGCCCAGTGAGTCCCAGCCAAGAGAATGATGACACAGGTCAAGGGTGGGAGAAAATGCCACTCAAGTCTAGGCTGTTGCTGCCTGAGGTGTGGCCTGGGGACGGGCAGAGTGGGCATCCGCGGGGGCACGTGAGGAATGCAGACTCCCGGGCCCTACCCCCGACCCACAGGGCCAGACTCTGCATCGTAACAAGGTGTCCAGGGCATTCGTGGGCACAGGGAGGTCTGAGGTACCCTGTTCCGGAGCTGAAGGGGCAGTCCAAGGGGGTCCAAGGTGGATAGCCATGCATTGGCTTCTTGTTGGCTCGCAGGTAAGTCCTGGCTTTGGGAGGGCAGTCCCAGCTGCTCCCTATCCCCGGAATGTCACCCTCCAGCCTCCCAGAGAGGCAAGGTTCACTGCTGTGTGAGGAAGCACAGTAATCTGGCTCCTGGCCCTCAATTTAGACTCTACCCATAGCTGGCTGGGTGACCTGGAGTCGGTTACTTACCTTCTCAAAGCCTGCATTCCCTCATTGGTAAGACAGGGTTAATAATCCCTACACCAGTAGGGTGGCTGTGAGGATGAAATGAGTTGATATATGGAAATTTGAGTACATGCAAAATGTTGGTGCTCGCTCCCTCCAGCTGACTCAGTGTAACCCTGAGCAAAGCAGGCTACGTCCCTCGATATCACCTGGTTGGGAAAAAAAGAGTGGGAGACCTAGAAAGGACACAGCTGAGCTCAGGCCTAGACTCCCGCATATTTCAACGACAGAGCCAGGCGTGCTGGAGGCCTGTGTCGGCCCCAGCGGACAGCCACTCCCTTGCTGAGACAGCGTGTTTCTCCTCTGTTCTCCAGGCTGTTAATCTTCTCAGGCGCGAGCTCAGTTACTGAGCTCACCCAGAGTAATTGGGCCCTAGATGTAGTTTTTCCATGAAGGGATCATCACCTTTCTGATGAGGTGTGATTTTGAGACATTTTAATTACCTCTTGGTGATGGGTAGATAGGGCAATAATGCCTGAAACAAAGATGATTTCCGGGGCAAAATTTGGTTACAAAATGTATCTAGCCCACTGAGTAGGAGTGATGTTTCTTGTGTTGGCCAGCAGCTGATATTCCCAATGGCACTGTCACCTCCAGCCCTGTGGCTTCCTGTTCTGAAGGCAGGCTGGACCCCTGGCTCTCTCTGGTCTCACTCAGTCCTCTGGAGGCTTCCCAAGGAGGAGGGAGTTAGTGGACAGGGGGCCTCCTGGCTGGCCCCAGGGTCTTCTTTGGAAACAAGGCTGAAGTTTAACTGAGAGTCTGCTGTGGGGTGCGAAGGTGGCACTGTTGTTTAGCACGGCTTCTTTGGACATTCCCGGGGTACAGCAGGCTCTTGGGCGTCAAACTACCCTCAGTGGGGAAGGACACCCATGAGACCTTGGTGGCCCTCCATTCTGACCTTCCCAGGGCAGCCTGCATTCAAACACCCTGTCCTGTTGTCCTCTGAAGGACATGCCTTTGTGGCAGACCATGTATCTGGACTTTTGGATTCAAAAGATTCCCTTATTCGACAATAACATACAGATGGCTGTGAGCTAGGCTGTGGGGCTCATGGTTAGTACAGTATAGTCAGGGCCGAAGGACCATGACCTTGTGGCTGCACACAGTGGGGCCAGGACTTTCAGCTTTTCCCCAGCCTCCTGTTTGGAGGAATTTTAGGCTTTGAGTGGGAGGGAGGAGGATTCTTGACATTCATCTGCTTGACCAGCCAACCCTTCCAGCATGTCCTTCCCAGCACGTCCTCCTGTCACCTTGGCCAGTAGGGCCTCCTGGACCCTCTCGCTCACCTTGCATAGTGTCTTTCCACCTGTGTTCATGTTGCTTGGCTCTGGAGGTCTCTCTGCAAGTCGGAAGCCTACCCATCTGTCAAGGTCTGGTTTAAATCCCTCCCAGCTGTCCTTCCTTTATAGAAAAGGCTGTTTGCCTCAGAGAATACAACCATACATTGTTAGAACCAGATGGCACCTGAGAGATCACCTTGTGTAGCAGTTTTCAAACTGTGCCATTGAGGAACCCCTCTGGGAACTGCGTTTGGGTCCTGGTGGCTGCATGGGCAGGCCTCGCTCACTGGAGCAGTGACACTTTTCCTTATGGTTTCCTTGGAAGTGAGGATGATATGCTTAAAAACCACATTAGAAACCTGCTGATCTAGTCCAACCTCCCCATTTTACAGATGGGAAAACAGGCCCGGGGAGAGAGATTTCTTCCTTAAAGCCACTAGCTGGCGAGTGACAAGCAAACAGAGCAGGTCAGAGCTCTGGCCCCTGCATTCAGTTGTTTCAGTTCAAAGTGTGGTTCTGTGGTTTCCTACCCCAGAGAGGTATTTCACGTGTGAAACCCCATTTGTACAGTGGTGACACACATCCAGAGTCCCTTTTCTAAAATCATTGGGGCCAGATATATTTCAGAATGCAGAAATGTTCAGAATATGGTACATATGCTAGACATGATGTGACACTCCCTGTGGGTCAGGGGCAGCACTTCATCAGAAAACATGTCAGCATTTCTTTATCTAAATATACAAACAGTCATTGCAGAGGGATAAATAGACCATAAATAGCTTCATGTTGGTTCAGTTGAGGTTTTGCTGCCTAAGAAGTTAAAGCAACAAGAACCAGCGTTGGTTTTTAGGGAGTTCTGGATTTCAGAAATAATGGTTAAGGGATTGTGAACCTGTAATAATAGTGTCAAACTTGTAGGGTGGTTGTAAGGACTAAATTAAAAAGCAACAACAAACCCCCCTAGAAGTGCTTAGCGTCGTGCCTCCTGCACAGGGTAATCAGCTGCTGCCTCATGGAGGTGGGTGGTACCATCTCCCATTGCCCAGTTCAGGGCTGCTCCCCGTCCCCCACATCACCTATTTGGGTGTGTGCCTTGTCTCCCCACTAAGGTGGTCAGCGGCTAGAGGACAGAGGGTTGTGGTTCCGCTTTAATGAGTTTGGAGGCTCATAGCCCGTTTTCCGTGTGCTGTGTTGAATTGGCCCAGACTTTCCAGAGCGGAGGCCTCCCAGCAATTGGAAGAGGCCTGAGGAAGTGAGGCTGATGGCCTTCCACAATGGAGTGAGGGCCAAAGTACAAGTGGGGACTCTCTCCCTGAAAAGTGGTCTCCTGCAAGGACTGGTGCTTCCTTTGGGGGCTGCTGGCATCCAGTGAGTTGGGGCCAGCCAGAGGCTCCCTGGTTGTCAGTGCAGCATTCTCCACCTGCATTCATCTTCCTCCCTCCTGACTGAGCCCAGATTATGTTCAGCTCTCAACCCCTCCATGTGCCATGAGCTTCATGTACTGTAGGTGGGTCCTGGCCCCCAGTGGGTTTACTCCCTTGCCTGTGATTGGTTAAGGCATGAATATGTGACTTAGTTTTAACCAATGAGACACTAGGGGCATTTGTTGTGGGAGGGGCTTCTGGGAAAAGTAACATGTACGCTGAAGAGGCAAGGAGAATTGTCTCTCTTTTTCCTCTGGAATTGTTCATGTTTTTGAGGCCTGGAGAGACCCAGCCCAGGAGTGAGGCTGATCCACGGAGAGAGGTAGCCCAGAGATGAGAAGAACGTGGTCCCTGAGTACATTGCTGACCTTCCCTGGACTTCCTGTTATGGGAGATAATACATGCCTTCTTGTTGAAGCCACATTGAGTTGGATGTTTGGTCATTACTTGCTGTTGAAGTCATTCTAACTGGCACATCTCTTTACTTAACCCAGAGCACCCCCAGCTGCCTCCAGTTTTGCACCAGGTACTCCGTCAGGCCTGGCCTTTTCTCTTGATTCACACTGACCTCACGTGGGTGGATTCCTACTCCTCTGGGTGACCTCATGCTTGGCAGATGGTGGAGGGTTACAGGCCTTTGACTTGTGTGAAAACCAGTATTTCCCATCTGAGAAGCTGGAAAGAGGGAAGAGATTTTCTGAGACCTCTCAAAACCATTCCGTCCGCCACCAAGACAAGAATAGCAGTGTTTGGCAGATGGATAGGATGAGTGCCACCACAGAGAAGCCACAAGCCACAGGAAACTAAATGGCATGGCCATAGGCTCTGCCACCCACCGGGCTTGTCTGTCCCTCTTCATCAAGTGTAGCAGTAGTGGAGGCCCCAGAACTGGGCAGAACAGCATTTTTTGGTCCTTTCAGAGGCCTGCCAGACGTGGAGTCAGAATCCCCAGCCACTTCCCCGCCGAGTGACCTGTGCACGTCACTTGATCCTCTGAAATCTTCGTTTTCCTGACTTCACAGGTGTTAAACTGGTGCCAGTGGGGAAGAAGAATGAACAAGCATTTCTTGAGCTGCTGCTGTGTGCCAGATCATGGGCATGAACTTTTACATGGATCCTAGTCAGTCATCACAGCAACTGCGTGAGGAGTGGGGTCAAGGTTGTAATCCCATCCATGCAGGGCATATGTAGGCTGAGGCTTGGAGATAGTCATTGAGCCAGCTTCTCACCCACTTCCGACCCTAGTCCCTTATTCTTTCTACTACACTAATGTTTTTCTAAACTTCTCTGATCAGAGAATCACCAAACTGGCTTGTGAGAACCCTGATTGCCCCACTCCTAGAGGCAGCAGGTCTCAGGTGGGTAATGCCCGCGCTGCCAGTTCGTGGACACGTGCAGAGTAGCATGGCCCCAGGGAGCCTGGCCATTATGGGTTCCCAGGCCTCTCTTGGGTCCCAGATGGGGCTGGGAAGCTGCATTTTAAAATCAAGCCTCAGGTGATTTGTGTGATCAGGCAGGTCTGGCAGCCCCAGCTCTCAACCACAATGCTTAGCACTTAATGAGTACCTCCTGTGTGGGGGGCCCTGCCCCAGAAGAAATAGAAGGAGCAGGTCACCAGCCACGTATGGCTCAGAGTAGTCACTTAGCTTCTGGGCAGCTGAGTCCAGGGGCTGGTCAGCAGCTCCCAGTCCCAGGCTGGGCCCGAGCTTCTGCTAAAGGAAGGTCTTAGAGGGGTTGGGGTTGAGGAAGCAGGCCAGGTGGTGATGGTGCATGAGTTCCAGGACCAGACTCGGGCCATGATGGGTGGGACAGTGTCACCCTGCAGCCTGAGAACTGACACCATCACTTACAAGGTTGCAAGGTGCACCTGGGTTACTGGGGGCAGGGGGGGCTTATGTGGCAATGGCCTGGTAGAGAGCCAGGAACAAGATCCTGGGCGGAGCGTGGCTTTGGGGCGACTGACTCATCCTAGTCTGTTTGAGACTTTCCTGGTTTTAACACCGAAAGTCCCGTGTCTCGGGGACCCCTTCAGTCTTGGACTGGTGGTAGTTCACCCTGTTCGGTGCATGCAGGAATTTTAGCAAAGGGGAGAGGAACCCTGGTGCAGGCAAAGGCCGTGAACTTTGCCACGGCAGACCCAGGTTCAATCCCAGGTCTGCCACTAGCTGCTAGCCTGGCTTTGGGTGAGCTACTTAGTTTCTCTGAGCCTCACACTTTATCTCAAATGTTGTTCTGAGGAGTAAAGGAGATCATCAGTTTGCAGCACCAGCGTTGTCAGAAGCAGCCTGCCTCAATCAGGAGTATTATGTGTGGAAGGAAGGTCCACTCAGTTTTCAGGGATAGAGGAAGCGGGCAGGATAACTGTAAGAGCAGTGACAGCAAAGGTGGGGGTGGGGCAGGGTTCCTCGTTACTGAACTGTGACTAAGGCCCGAAACATGCGACGAACGGTATTAGCTGCGTCGCAGAAGCAGGCTTCAGTCCAGGTCTGACAGACTCCTCAGTCTTCTCTTCTGGTCATTCATTCACCACTTCCGTGAGCTCAGGATAGGATGTGGGGGTGCTGTGGTGTGTAATGGGGACACAAAGATAAATGAGACCATTGGGTTGTCTGTTCCACGAGGTAGGGATTTTTTTTTTACTCTTTTGTTCATTGCGAAATCCCAGTAACATGTTTGGCATACAGTAGGGACTCAATTAATTGTTAAATGAACAACTTGGCCTCTGCCCTTGAGGAGTTGGCTTGGATCATTCACTTGTCAAACACCTACTGAGTACCTACTATGTGCCAGCCCCCGTCCTGAGGACCTGGAATGCAGTGGTCACTAAGACCATCCTTATGTTCAAGTCTAGTACATGGCGACTTGGCATCATGTGGTCAGGGCTGGAGTGGCAGAGGCCCAGGGCTGTGGAAGCCCACAGGAGGGCGTGTCCACGTGAGGCATGGTCCCACATCTCAGAGGCTTGGTGTCATCCTGAGGGTCACTGTCCTTGGCCCTGCCTGCTGGGGCTCGGGGTGAATTCTGGCTGAAGGGTTGCTGTTTGGTCTGACTGACGGCCTGTGACCCTGTCTTCCTATTGCTCGTGCAACTGCAGGGTGGACACTTGCTGAGCGGCCCTTCCGAGGGAGGAGTTCCTGGTCCCCTCTGCTGCCCTTCCTTGTCCCTCTTCCGTCCTCACATATGGGCCAGCTCAGCCCCAGTACTGGGAGCCCTGGCTCTCTTGAGGAACTGCTCTCTGGCCCTTGCAGGTTCCACGCCTAACAAGAAGCAGTGTTTTCTCTCAAGCTAGCCAGCCTGGGAGGAGTGCCCAGTCGGTGAGGTGATGCTGCCAGGGGTGCCGAGCCCAGGGACCTGCAGTAAATGTCACTTTTCATTCCCTGACCCCCAGGCCGAGGGAGTCAGCTCTCCAGAGCCTTGGGCCCAGAGGCTTGGGAAAGTAGGTCTCCCAGGCCCTTCTCAGCCACCCACTCACTGTGGCAGCCTTGTCCCTGCCCCCACCGCACCACACACACCAATTGTGTCCAGTCTCCCTTGTGCCTGGCATCTCACTTGGAGAAATTCCTCAGGCCCAGCTCAGACCTCACTGGCTTCTGACACCCTTCTGAGTGTCCCCGGTGGTCTTTTGACACCCCATGCCAGGGCTTGTTGGTACCTATCTCCCCTCAGACCGTTCTTCTTGAGGGCCGGGACTGAATTGGGGCTTTGAATTTTTAAGAAATGCTTTTTGACTCTGTGGCACTTAACATGTCTGTGTGGAGCTGACTTCCTGAAAGCCATTTCCAAGCCTCTGGGCTGGCCTGATAACATCCCCCTGCCCGTTAGAGTCACTTCCTGCACTTCTGAGCTCTGGGGACAGGCCAAACCAACTCCAAGCTAATGACTTTTAAGTTACCATTTTTTTTTCTTAAGCTAGGTTCCTGTGTGTGTGTGTGTGTGTGTGTGCGCGCGCGCGCACACGTGTATGTATATATGCATGCGTGTGTGTGCATGAGTGCGCATGTTAGGTCAGTGTACTCGTCTGTTCTGCCAGCACAGCAGAGTCATTGTTTTCTGTTCCCATATTTTACTGTCCCATCTTGTCCTTCCAGCTTCTGCATTGTGTGTGGACATGGGGAGGAGGCTTTGGCATGAAGCCTGGACTCCGACTTCCAAGATTTTGCCAGAATATCATTTCTGCCAACTTCTTTTGAGCTCTTTCACCTTTGACTTTTGCCATCTTTGCCTTTCAGTCATGAGTTCCAAATAGCTGGACCCTCTGAACTGGGTCACAATTTAAACGAAGTCAGTAGCGGGGGAACACTAGGGGCCCTGAGCTAGAAATGTGAAGTCCTGGACCTTGGTGAACAGTCAGGTCCCCACGACGACGTGCCGGGCACCCCAGGGAGGTGCAGAGTCTCCAAAGACTTGGTTGGACCCTCTCCATAAAGGGGAGGCATGCTGACTGAGTCATTCCAGGAATCTACCTGAAACCCTTACAATGCGCCGAGCAGTCCATGAAGGTGAGAGCAAGGGGTAGAGGTCAGAGAGCTGGGGTGTAAGGCACAGGAGCGTCGCTTTCACTTTGGGTGAGATGGGAGTCCTTGCAGGGTTTTTAGGGGAGGGATGACATGATATGACTTACATTTTAAAACAGGGATGGGGAGGGCCGGCCGAGTGGCGCGGCAGTTAAGCGCTGGCTGGGGACGCCAGCAGCCCCAGTTCGGGTCCCACTTATGAGGGCCAGTGACACTGCCCTCAATAAATAAATAAATAAATAAATAAATAAATAAATAAATAAATAAAACAGGTATAGGGACAACTAATCCCGATCTTCTAGTTGAAGCACAGGCCCTTCTCCATCCTGCTGCTTGTCAGCGCCTCTGCCATGCGTGCTGCTGAGCAGCTGCATGCTGTCGGGGGAAAGACCTCGGCCTTGCCACCACCTGCACTTGGTGACAATAACCTGCCACTCTTCCAGTATGTTTGTGTCCGACTTTCTAAGATGCCTGTTTCACATGTTCTTTTCTTGTCTTAGACCTCTTACAGCCCCTGAATGCCATCCTCTCCTCGCTCACCACCTTGCCTCAGACTTTATTGAGGAAATAGAAACAATTAGGAAACCCGCGAGTTTCCGACCACCGAGTCTGCCCACTTTCCTCCTGTCACTGCCTCGAGGTTTCAGTTCTTTTCAAAAGCCAACAGCCCCTTCACCTTTGCTCAGAATCCCTTCTGTTCTCACTTTCTCAGGACTTGGCTACTGCAGCCATCATTCTTCCTCCTGGGTAAATTCTCTGTCTCTGTCTCTTTCCTGGACCATTCCGTTCAGGACTTGCCTGTGAAAACCTTCCTTAACCCCACACTACTATCTAATCACCACCCCATCTCTCTGCCCCTTTGCAGCAAAGCCTTCTCACAGACTCATCACCTCCTCAGCCTGTTCTGGTTGGGCTTGTTATTTCTTGCACCCCCTGAGACTTCCCATGTTAGGGTCACCCCCTGATGTTGCCTCCATGTGGCCAAATCTAATGTGCTTTTCTCTTCCTTGATATTCCAGTTGCTTTGAATCCACTTGACTAGTCCCTCTTTCTGGAAACGTCTTCATCTTGGTTTCTGTGCCATGATCCTCGTTTCTCTTCCCTGGTCCTTCCCACTCAGACTTTCAGCTTTGATCTGAACTCCCATCCACCGACTTGATCTCTTTACTTGGGAACCAAATGTCATTTAACTTGGTCAAAACGGGGTTTTTGCTTTTATTCCTCCTCACCTCAGTAAATGGCAAAATGGTGCCACTGTTCACGCCACTGTGCAATCCAAAGACGGGAATTCATCCGTCACCCCTCTCTTTCCCTCATCCCTAATGCATTAGTTTCCTATTGCTGCTGCAACAAATTCTCACACATTCACTGGCTTTAAACACTGCACATTTGTTGTCTTATAGTTCTGGAGGTCAGAGTTGGAAATGGGTCTCATTGGGCTAAAATCAAGTGACAGCAGGGCTGTGCTCCTTCACGAAGCTCTGGGGAGGACTCTGTGTCCTTGGTTTTTCCAGCCTCTAGAGGCTGCCCACCTTCCTTGGCCTGTGGCCCTCCCTAGTCTTTAAAGCATGTGTCTCTGTGTGACTGTTGCTTCTGTCACCGCATCTCCTCTGACTCTGACCAGAGGCACCTACTGATGGCTAAGTCCCAGGTAATCCTCCCATCTCAAGATCCTTAATCACAACTGCAAAGTCCCTTTTGCCATGTAAGGTGACAGGTTCCAGGAATTAGGACATAGACATCTTTGGAGGGGCTAATTCTGTTTACTGCACCTCCGATCTAATCCATTAGTAAGTCTTGTTTATTTTACCTCCAAACTGTGCTCTCACTCAGCCGTCCTCTCCCTTTCTGCATTATGTCTCCCCCCTCACTCCCTTGTCTAAGCGTCTGTCACCTTTCACCAGACTACTGCAGTGACTTTCTAACCGTTTCTGCTGTTGCCTCCACCCGGCTCCAACCCCAAATTCCTTCTCCATGCAGCAAACAGAGCTTTTCAAAACCTAAATCAGACCATTTCATCCCCCTACTTACACCCTCCCTCTGCACGTAGACTGAACACCAGAATCTCCCACAGTCTTCGAGGATGTTCGCTCCTCTCTGAGCATCCCCACCCCATCCGTTGCCTCTGCTCCTGCCACACTGGCCGTCCTGCTGTTCCTGGAACACGCCAGCTGTGTTCCCACCCCAGGGGCCTCCATGAGCTGAGAGAACGCTCCTCCCTCAGTCGCCCAGGTGGCTGACTCAACTCGTCACTCAAGTGTCCCTCAAGCCTCTTTCCCTGATCTGTCACGTTTTAGTCCTCTGCGCATCTCTTCCCACTGACTGGACTTTTCTGGTTTGTCTCTTTATCTCACCTGTCTAGAAATGTAAGCTGCATGAGGGCAGAGGCTTCCTCGGTCTCCTTTGCCACTCTGGGTCCCTGGAGCTGGCAGGTACTGAGTGAATGCTGCTGATGAGTGAATGTGCCACGTGCTGTGAGGAGTGTTTTGCTCAGCCGAGAGAGCTGGATAAAGCTTCTCCAAGGTGACCCTGCAGTGCATCTCAAATGATACTGGGCTTCTGGCAGGAGAAGAGAGGCAGGCACCCTCAGGTGTGACAGATGCCATGGCCTGGAAAGGATGCTGAGGGCCGGGGCAGTGTGTACATAAGAGGCTGGTGGCCCAGGGAGAGCTGAAGAGGGGCTCTCGGCAAAAATGGCAGACTTAGAACCCCTTCACATCGTTCTGAGATGAGGGACTAGGTCGTGGGAACCCCGCTGTGGGTGACCAGGCCAGCTGCTGTAGGTTCAGCGTGCACTGCAACACAGGCCATCTTTTTCTTTTTAAATTAACTGGTTATCTTGTGTAAGTGATGAGCGTACATGGTAATAACAATCAAATAATAGAAAAGGGTATATAGTGGAAAGTAACCGCCTTCCTACATGATCTCTGCGTCCTCTCGCTCCCTTCTCAAGAAACAACCACTCTTACGACTTTCCTGGGGGTCCTTTCAGAAGTATTCTGTATATTTGTACATTTATAAGATAGTTTGTTGTTGGTTTTGTTTTTTACACACCCTAGTGATATGCTTACTGTATACCCTAGCTTGTTTCTCTCTCTTTCTCTCTCTCGCTCTTTAAGATCGTTATCTATTTCTGTGTAACAAACTATTCTAAAACTTAGTGCCTACACGGCCACCTTTTATTGTGTTTCATGGCTCTGGCCGGCCAGGGCCTGCTCCTGCCTCCGCAGCCAGCTGAGGGTCAGCTCAGTGGTGTTGCTGCCGTGGCGGGGCCTCGGCTGTGACGACTCAGCCCTGTTCCTTTCAGCCGGCAGGCACCAGGCTACTCCAAGCATGTCCCCATGGTGGTTATAGAGACGCAGAAGTGGACAAGCCCTTTTCTGAGCTCCATGTGTGTCAGAGTTGCCGCTGTCCTATTGATCAGAACATGTGGCAACGCCCGGGGTCAGTGCGAGAGGCCACAAAGCATGTGGATTCAGGGAGGCCTGGGGCCATTTGTGCAGCCCAACTACCATGGAGTTGTGTTTACACCTGTTCCCTTTGTTTAATGGATACACTCCATCCACGGCCATCGTCCATTTAACAAGTCCCTGTCATGGTTTCTGTCCTTTGCACACCACTAGGGCTGAATGTGATAAACATCCCTGTATGTGCATCCTTGTGCGTATATCTGGCTGGGTAAGTTGGTAAAACTGGAATTCCTGGTTCAGTGGTACAGGAGCATAAATTTTGTAGATATCGCTTAATTGTCCTCTGTAGACACTCATGCTAATTTATACTCCTACCAGCTCTACCCAATGGCACCTGCTTTCCTGTTAACACTCTTTGCCAGGCAGGGGGATGACAAGTACTGCAAATGTTAAGCTACCTGTGACTTATAGAAGGCAAATAAACAAGGGGATGAAATTCACTGAGGTCATACTGAGACTAAGAAATGGAGAACCTGGCTGTCTTTGCTGGGTAACAAAGGGGACACTGCAAAACCAGTTCCTGCTTGAATAGGGGTTTGTCTTTCCCTCTTGGACCAGAGCCCCAGCAGGAATGGTTTGAATGGACCTAAATGCTTTTCTATTGACGTATAAACCAACTTGTGGAGATTTTTTTGTATTGATATCAAGTACTCCCTGGAATAGAGTAGAAACCCAAGGCTTTTTTTCGCCGTCATCTGATCAGATCTCATGTGTGAGCTGCTTATCCTGCAAGGGAGAAGGCTGTGAGGAAGGGGCAGTCACCTCAAACAGCAGAGGCCACAGCCCCTCCTTCCCAGGGGGAATCAGGGAAGCCGAGGCCGGGAGCTGTGCCAGCCCAGGCTTGTGGGATTGGGGGTCATCTGTGTGAAGATGAGCCTGGGGACCAGAGACTGCTACTGGGGGCTAAGTCGCATGCTTTTCTCTGTGAGGGTTCTCTGGGGTGTTTTCTACTCAGCTTCAGGCTCTCTCCCTCTAGAAGTCACTGGGGGGCTGGTTAAACCTCCTTAAACCTCCCAAAATGCCTGTGGGAAATGTAAAGCCAGCCCTGGGTACCCCTGAGCCTCTCCTCACCCTTGTCACCTGAGAATCCTAGCAGGTGGGGTAGGAAAGGGACTTAGAAACTGCCTGTCTGGCCCTGCAGCAGAAGGGTTAAGCAGTTTGGCTTGTTGGGAGGGAAGCTGGGCCCCTCCTCTCCATGGGTTGTGCCTGGCATGCTGGGGAGACAGTGTAGGGAGACTGCCTGGGTTCAAATCCCAGCTCCAGGACAGACTGGCTCGGTGACCTTGGGCATGTTGCTGCACCTCTCTGGCCTGGTTCCTGCCTGTGAGATGGAGATCATAATAGTATCAACGTCCTGGTGTTGTTTGGAGGATGAACAGGGTGATTGATGGAATATGCTTAGCTCATTGCATGGCTTTCATAAGAGCTCAGAATGGCTTGGCGAGTCATGAGTGTTGCACAGCATTCATATCCCCTGACTAGATTGCAGCCTCTTAAGCACAGGGCTTGTGTCCCGTAGAGCTCTCTGGCCCCACTAGATCCAACATAAACATTCTGGTAAATAGGAAGTCCTAAATGAAAGAAAATAACACTAATAGTAACGAACCTTTATCAGCACCTGCTTTGTACTCCATGCATTACAGATAGCATCTCTAATCTTCGCGGTAGCTGGGTGAAGAAACTAAGGTTCAGAGAGGTTAAGTAACTTGCCCAGGGCCACACAGCTAGTAAGCAAAGGGGCTGGGATTCAAGCCTAGGGCTGCCTGAGGCCAGAGCTCTTTCCTCCACATTGTACTGCTGGGACCCTCTGTTCTGGAAAGTACATCCTGGCTCCACTTTGCAGCCCTGCTGCCCCACCTGCAGTACTGGAACACCCAGCTGTGTTCTACTCTGTGCCTGGTGCCTGTGAGCAGCCCAGCGGCAGGGAGAGAGACTGAGATTTAAGCCTTCCATGAGGCAGAACTCGGATATAAGTGTTCCCTGTTCCTGTGTTGCCACTGGAAACTCAAGGCAGGTGTAGGGCTGACCTTGTTTGTTACCCACTTCTCAGGGATCATTGTCCTCCGTTGCCTGATGTCCATTGTCTGAAAACTGTTTTCTTCATGTATTCTGTCACGTTTTTGTTGTTTCTGATGGGAAGGTAAATTCGGTCTGCCTTGGCTGGAAGCGAAAGTCTATTTTTAATATTTTGATCCTCTTTTATTTTATTTTATATTTAATCCTTTAATCTGCCTGGAATTAATTTCTTTGTGTGCTCCAAGGTGCTTTTCCCCCTTGTGTCTCACTGTTCTAGCATTTGGGCAATAACAGCTGGTTAGGCGACGTCTCTTTCCTTTGTTGCTAGTGGATTTTGCACCAGGAGCCCGTGAAGTCTCTGGCAAGTGCAGCCAGTGCCTGTGGAGTGTTGGTCAGGTTGTCGAGCCCCCCTCATCATTAGGCCTGAGCCTTGCAGCCTCTGTATAATTCCTCTGGCATGAACTCCCCGATGTGTGTGAAGTCTCTGCCCTCCTGGTTAGGAGAGAGTGGCAGAGAAGTCACATTTTTTTGAAGGGGAGCAAAGAATACGTAATTTGCTTGGAAGATTTATCGGAGCCTGGAAATTTCAAAAATTTCAAAAATGATTTTGTAGTCACCATGCCTCAATTCAAATCAGATGGTAAGCCCATTGCTCAGGGTGCGCCGTTGATCCTTGCTTCCCTGGCAGGAAACTCCCACGATCGTGCCCCTCGTCCTCTCCCTGCCCTTTCATGGTTCCTCTCTAACCATGCTTGGAGTTCCCCCAAACAGCTAGGCTGTGCCATGCCTTCGCGTGTTCTGTTCCTCCTGCCTGGAATGCCTTTCCCCACATTTTCCACCTTGCAGACATGTGCCTGTCACATGCTTGGTGACGGGTTTGTCTCCTCCTCCACCCACTGAGGACTGTACGTCTTCATGAGAACCCGTATCATGCTGAGTGCGCCTGAAGGACCGGAACCTCAGGAAGCAGCCATGTCTCTGAATTTGAGGAAAGCTCTTCCTTTCACCTGAACCCGTCCCAGGGCCCTCCCGGTTGTTCCGATAGAGCTGGGCTCTCTCCACATCTTGGCAGCAAGACTGGCGTGATTCCCAGTGTCAGGAGATCGCTTAACTAGATCCCACATGGCACAACGGTAGTGGTTTTTACACTCCTCTTTCACTGTGCAGCCCTTTATTTGCAAGCCTAGGATGTAAAACGAATGAATCAGGAGAGGCGAAGTCAGGTGGTCGTATCGGAACCCTCAGTTGGGTTCTGCAGAACCTGTTTAGAAACCAGTGAGGGGGCACGGGTGTCGGTAAGGTGTTCTCACTGGTTCTCCACTTAAAGCTTATTTCATGTTTGGGAGATTAGTTAGGACACCAGTTTGGCCAGTGTGACAAAGGTCAGAGCAGCAGTGACTTAAGCAAGCACAGGAGGAAGTTCATGTTTCCCTCTCATGTAATAATTGATCGTAAGCAACAGTCCAGGGCTTGGTGGTGGCTCCGGGGTGTTGGAGACCAACGATCATTATGTCTGCCATCCTCAGCAGATGACTTTCATCTCGTGGTCTTTTCCATCAGCATAGCCACCTTCCAGCTAGCGGGGTAGGGTGAGGACCTGGAGGGCAAGCTTGTTCCCTCTAAGGTCACGACCCAGGTGCTGCCTGTAGCACTTCTGCTCATGTCCCAGCAGCCGGACCGTAGCCATAAGCGGCATCTAGCTCCCAGGGAGCCTGCAAGTGTAGTCTTTACCTGGGCATGTGTGCCAATACAAATTGGGGATTCTCATACTGAAGGAAGGAGCGGAAAAGGAATACTCAGGACCAGTCTAACCCTGGACAATGCAGTCCAAGTGCCTTGGCCTGTCATCGAATTCATTCACCATTTATTGAGCACTGGCTCTGTGCCAGACTTTGTGCTCAGCCCTGGGACTCAGAAATAAATACGCACAGATTCATCTTCATGCTGCTCTGTGCAGTCTAGAAGGGTAGACAGATATATAAACACCCAGGTTAGGGTGCTTGCGGTTCCTGGGGCTGCTGAGGGTGGCCTGGGCTGGGGCAGATCAGCAGTGCTTGGAAGAGCAGTAGGCTTTTACCAAGTAATGGCGAGTGGTGTTCTCAGCGTTCCAAAGCATTGCGAACTCTTGAGGAGGGAACCAGGCTGGCACATGCAGAGACCTTGGCCAGGGCCTCGACCAGGAGCCAAGGGATTTGGACATCACCCTGTGGGGACAGGGCTGAGCAGGGAGGTGGGGGGAGGGGCCTTTAAGTCCGCAGTCCCGCTCCCAACTCGAGTCTCCATCCTTCTCACTCGCCCACACCCTCCTCTCCGGCCGCTTGGATCAGTGGACTTCGCTTGCCTTTGCACTTTCTCGTGCTATACTGCTCAGCCTGGTTTGCCTTTCCCTGCCCTGTTTGCCCATCCAGATCCTACTCAACCTTTAAGGCTCAGTTGAAAGGCCACAGTCTTTTTCCCCCTAAACCTCATTAGCTCTAGTTCACAGTCTTGCTGTGTTCGCAGTATTGTTCGCATTTTATACATGGAGGAATTGATGCTGTAAGCGGGTAAGTAATGTGCCTCCGTCCCACTGGATGCTGCTCAGGGCAGCCATGTTCAGATGCAAGGTCAGAGGAGTCTGCAGCAGGGCTGTGAGCAGAGGGGGAGGCATACTGCGGAATAATGGGGAATAATGTAGAATAAAGGGGAGGGAGGATTCCTTAGCTCAGGTGTACACAGGGGCTTTCTTAGCTGAAATTACCTCATAGGGCCAAAATCACAGAGTGCCAAACTGAGATTTAAACTGAGGACACGGAACTCATTGTATTTTATTTTATTTTTGGAACTTTAAAATACACAGAAGAGAAATCCAGCATATACTGATAGCAAACCACTCGGAAGTAACCACCATATAATTCCAATTTTAAAAGAAGTTACAATTTTCTCTAATAGTAATATAGAATGATTCTTAATAAAAATAATTCAAACTACAAAGATGAGAATTTAGAAATTGTCCCGAGGCCCGCCGAGTGGCTCAGTTGGTTAAAAGCTTGCTCAAGAGTGCGAGCTCTGAGCAACAGGGTCACCGGTTTGATTCCCACATGGAACAGTGAGCTGCGCCTGAGCTGAGCTGCCGCTGAGCTGCCAACAGGTGGCAGGATGGCTCAGCTAGTGAGAGTGTGTGCTCCTAACAACAAGGTTGCCTGTTCGATGGTGGGCTATTCCTGCCCGCAACTAAGACTGAGCTCGGCACCTGGATGGCTCAGGGGATAGAGCGTGTGCTCTTAACAATGAGGTGCTGGTTCGACTCCTGCATGGGATAGTGGCTAGGGCAACCTGCAGCTAATTGAACACACCTTGAGCTGAGCTTGCTGGGCCCTCCACAACTAAGATTGAAGGACAACAACTTGGCTGTCTTCTTCCTCCAATTCCCCAATAAATTCTAAGAAAAGATCATAAATAAAAAAAAAAAAAAATAAAAGTAAGTAAAAATTGTCCTGAATCCTATCGTTCAGAAGTTCCTATCATTTACTCTAATGGTAATCATTCTAGGTATCTCGGGATATAGACAGATACAAAGAGAAGTTGACACACTTTTATAAACAGTGATCATTCTCTTGTCCAGCGATGGCCACTAGCTGTGTGTAGCTACTGACCAGTTGAAATGTGGCAGATTTGAATTGAGATGTGCTGTAAGTGTAAAATACACACTGGATTTGAAAAATTTAACATGAAAAAAGTGTAAAATATCTCGATAATTTAAAAATATCAATTACTTGTTAAACTGATAATACTGTGGATATATTGAGATACATAAAATATGTTATTAAAATTCATTTTACCATTTCTTTTTTATTATAGCTACTAAAAATTTTAAAATAGCATATGTGTCTTGAATATATTTCTATTGGACAGTAGCACTCTATTTAAAAATAGGTACTAATAAGTATTCATGGGAAAAAAGAAACTAGGGGGAATCTGAAGGGATTGTTGAGCTCCAAATAAACACTTCACCATGTGACATCACTTCTTTTCTTCTTTTCTTTCTTTCTTGCTTTTTTTTAAAAATTAAAGTTTATTGGGGTGACAATTGTTAGCAAAGTTTCATAGGTTTCAGGTGTACAATTCTGTAATACATCATCTATATAGCACCTTGTATGTTCACCACCCAGAGTCAGTTCTCCTTCCATCCCCATATATGTGATCCCTTTTACCCTCATCTATCACCCCATTACCCCCTTACCCTCTGGTAACCACTAAACTATTATCTGCCAATGAGTTTGGTTTCTTCATTTGTATTTCTTGTTCTTCTGTTGTTTTCAGTTTTATATCTCACATATCAGTGAAATCTTATGGTTCTCTACTTTTTCCATCTGACTTATTTCGCTTAGCATTATAATCTCAAGGTCCATCCATGTTGTTGTAAATGGCACTATTTCATCTTTCCTTATGGCAGAATAAGTTGTGTAAATGTACCACATCTTCTTTATCCAATCATCTACCGAAGGACACTTTGGTTGTTTTCATGTCAAGGCCACTGACATCACTTCTTAAAAGAGTCCAGTGAAGTTTTAAAAATACTGATGTCATGGTTTTCTTTTTTGTTTCTTTTTTAAACACACCATGTTTTCAAAGATGAGAACATGGCCCTCTGAAGCGCCTTCCAATTTTGGATATATTATTGTTTGCATTGTATTGGTTTATAATAATTAGATTCTGTTTGTAACTGTAATGCTTTTTTTTTTTTAAGTAATGACTATTTATTTATTTATTTATTTATTTATTGGGGAACAATGTGTTTTTCCCAGGACCCATCAGCTCCAAGT
The DNA here is from genome assembly GCA_033961575.1 of Aselliscus stoliczkanus. Taxonomy (NCBI): domain Eukaryota; kingdom Metazoa; phylum Chordata; class Mammalia; order Chiroptera; family Hipposideridae; genus Aselliscus; species Aselliscus stoliczkanus. The sequence continues at coordinate 150,334,391 of CM066732.1, read as the reverse complement.
CAAGTTGTTGTCCTTCAATCTTAGTTGTGGAGGGCACAGCTCGGCTCCAAGTCCAGTCACCTAGTTGTGGGGGGAGCAGCCCACCATCCCATGTGGGAGTTGAACCAGCAACCCTTTTGCTCAGAGCATGTGCTCTAACCAACTGAGCCACCTGGCCGCGCCTGTAACTGTAATCCGTGTAAGCACTGAGTGCCCACTGTGTAAATGCCAAGCCGTTCACTGTCAGGCCTTGAGCCCTGGATTTCTTTATCAGCTGGATTTCATCCTCAAGAAGGGCTCGTCCTTCTGGAAGGATGCTGTCGCTTGTCTTCATACCTGACTGTGTGTCGCTGGGTCCAGTCCACTTGGTTACACTTTGTGTCCCTGTGCCCTCTGCAGACATTGCTTCATTGTCTTTTGGTGGTGGACACTGCTATCAGGCCTGCCTAATGTTCTCCTCATCTTATAGGTGACTTGCTTTTCCTTCTTGGACAACTAAAGAATTCTTGAGTTCAGTAACTTCACTCAGCTGTATTGTGGTGTTGCAGGACCCTAGGTCTTATCTCTAAAAGATTTTTTTAACCTCCCAGTACACAGACCATGGCACAGCTGAGAACCATAGATTCTGCAGCTTTGGGTCACTCACCAGAAGACTTGGAAAGGTTCCTGTTGCAGCTCTCAGCCTTCAGTGGACCTGCCTCCCAGAATCTCCATTAGTAGATTGCACAAATAACAGACATAGCTGTTCTTCTTTTTAGGATCGGAATGTTAAAGATAAAGATAAAGTCTATTTTGGCAACTAACCCCAGTTGAAGTTCTTTCCCCTGCATCCCAGTGGAAACTGCTATCATGATTTTGAAGTCTATCCTTCCAGATCTTCTAAACCTGCTTTTATATTTTCATGCAATTATGTTCTGTCCCATCACAGCCTTGTTCAGGCTGGTGTATGAATTGTTGGGGTTTATTCAGAATAGCCTGGCTGTGTGGATTCGTAAGAGCTATTGCTGAACTGAGCTTTTTATTCTATTAATGACCCAATACAGATACTAACAAAGTTAAAAATATAGATACTGTATGCTTAGGAATAAAGCCTTCACACAGACATTCCCAGAGATCAGTGTCCGCATGGTTTGACTTTTAGACAAAAACAGATTGCATGCATTCAGGTCATTTTAACACAAACTCATTTTAAGAATCAGCCTGTACAAGGCATTCCACCTGCTCATATCCATGTATGAGGCCATAGAACAGAGGAGAGCTGGGAGGTTTCACTGTGTCATTCTTGGAAAAGACCGACCATTGGGCTTTGTGTGTGTTTTGTAAAGATCATCCTGAATAAATCATACGACAACTCTGTGTTTATTCAGCTGACTGGAGCTCTCTCTGTGTTAATGTGTATCCATCTCTCTAGATTCATTAACTGTATGACAAAGGAATGACTGAACGCTTGGGCCACCACCTTTTTAAGTACATACTCTGGAACATTCTTTACGAATGAAAGGAGTTCACTATAAGATGGTGCTTACTTGCACCCTGTCTAAGGTTATGAAGTTCCAGAAGGGCTTTGCTGGGGCGTGGAGCCAGGGTGGGGTGGTCCCGAGGTCCGGGGGGCAGGGGGTTCCCAGCACACAGACCGTTCCCTGGCCCATGGAGCTTCTCCCTGTGTCCTTTGTAGATGACATGGCAGAACTGCTCCTCGGGGAGTCGAAGCTGGAGCAGCACCTGAAGGAGCAGCCCCTGCGGCAGGGGGCCAGTCCCCGCGGCCCCAGGCCCCAGCTGACTGAGGTCCGCAAGCATCTGACTGCCACCTTGGACCGGGGGAACCTCAAGGTACTCTGGGATGAGGGGGGACAGTGGGGGGGCTTCTGGCTCCACCTCCTCTGAACTGTGTGGTTGGGGAGGATCCCCACAGACGAACTGGGCGATGTTCAGGGTGCGTCATGCTGCCAGGGCTTCTCGTCTTAGAAGCAGACCAGCTCCCTGTACCACTGATGTGCCAACCCCTAGGCTGGCTGACCACCTTGTGGGGGCTTCAGCCCAATAGAGTCTGATGAGAGCCTTCAATGACACATTATCCTGATTAATGGCACTATAAGCTGTCATATGTGGTCCAGAGCTCAACCTGACCCTGTTCCACTATAGGAAAGAGAGGAGTTAATCAGGAGTGCCACTTACTGCACAATTTCCTGCCTAGAGTATGTGGCCCATGAAGGCCCCGGGCTGCTCTGGCCTAGGGCTGTGTGGGGTTTAGTACTAGTGACGGCAGGCCTGGTGCCTTGGTGTGGGGGACTTCCGTCTGCCCGAGCGATGGCACAGGAGACCCAACCACGGCGCTCCTGTTTACTTGCCCTGTTCTCTATTTGTACCCAGCTTTCCCTCTCTGTCTCCTGTCTTTCCTTTCTTGCTTCTTTTGATTCCCCCTTCATGTCACCTTCACTCGCCCTGCTCCGCCCCCCATCCCCCCACCATCCTCTCCAGCTGCCTATTGTCCCAGCTCTCTTTCAAGAAGTGCCCAGAAGTGGGCCACCTTGGCTGCAACAGCTCCTTTGCCATGCTCTGGCTGGTTACCTGTGTGTTGCCTACCCTGTCACAGCTGTAGATTAGAGTACGCGCTTCTGTAAACTGAACAATCTAGCCTTGTATAGCCTGGGTTCCAAGGACAAGGCCTGGGAGAGGGTGATAAGTCTGTTTCCTTATATAGGTGGCTGGGTGGCCTCTTCTTTCTCTGCTGTGAGTGGGGGCCGGCGAAGGGAGGAGTATGAGGCTGGTGGCTGTGACCTGGGGAAGCCAACCTCTCCTGACTAAGCAGGAAGGAGAGCCCATCAGAGGCCTGCAGGCGCTTGCAGCCTCCGGGGAGGGGACCCAGGGTCAGTAACCTAAACAAGCTGGAATGGCTCAACGAGAAAGGTTTGCCCCTGGAAAGAAAGCAAGTCCTGATTTTTGCACCAGTTTGGAAAGCCTCTCTCCTTGGGTTACACTCCCAGTGCAGTGAGCAGCACATACCAGGATGCCTGTGGAAACTTCCTTTTTTGAGACAGGTGCTCATGTGTTTTGTTCATAAAGCATTCCTCCCATTTTTGCCCCAGCTCAGCGCAGCAGCCTAAGGGGTTTTGTTTTGTTTTATTTTGCAATAGCTTTATTGAAATATATTGGACCTGCCACATAATCCACCCATTTCAAGTGTACAATTCAGTGGTTTTTAAGCTACTCACAGAGTTGTACAACCTTTTCCTCAATTTTAGAACGTTTCCATCAGCCCCGAAATACACCTGTAACCATTAGCAGATTTCTCCCATTCCCACCCTTCCAGCACTGGGCAGGCACAGTCTATTTTCTGCCTGTATAGATTTGACCATTCTGGCCATTTCATATAAATGGGAGCATACAGTATGTCACCTTTTGTGCCTGGCTTTTTCACTGGGTATACCGTTTCCAGGTTCATCATGTTTAAGCATGTATCAGTGCTTCCTGCCTTATCGTGCTGAGTAGTATTCCACCGTGTGACCAGACCACATTCTGCTTATCCATTCTTCAGTTAATGGACGTTTGGGCTGTTTCCACGTCAGGGCTGCTGTGAGCTATACTGCTGTGAATGCTTGTGTGCACACTTCTGTGCGGAGAGCCGCAGATGGCTGAGCCCCCAGGGAGCATCATCCCCCATAATATTATAGGAAAATGTTTTTTCTCTCCTTTTCCTTCTAGTCAGAATTCCTACAAGAATCCAATCTGATCATGGCCAAGTTGAATTACGTGGAAGGAGATTATAAAGAAGCTCTCAACATTTATGCCCGGGTGGGCCTGGATGACTTGCCGCTCACAGCCGTCGCTCCATACCGGCTTCGGATGATCGCGGAAGCCTATGCTACCAAAGGTGAGGCGTGCGCCACGCTCCCTGCGAGCTTCCCCGGGCTACACTGCTTGGAGCCGGCAGAGCCTGCCTGGGACCGGCAGTATGACCCCTGTGCCCTTGATTGGTGATTAGTTCTAACACCTCCCTGCAAGGCTGCCAGTTGGCCCCCGTGGCTCGCACTGGGTATTGTAATTCTAAGCCCAACAACACATTGTTGCCTCGGAGCCTCAGCTTTTCACTTACCACTAAAGAAAATGAAGGAAAATCATTTCAGTAGTTTCCTGATAATTAATATGCTATTTAAGCAGGGACTTTTTTTGGTAATTGAGATGCTGCACAACACATACAGGGTTTCTTATCCTATGGCCAATTGCCCACATGGCTGACCATATTTTTACTCATTCATGGCACCTCTGGGTTAATTAAGGCGAACTGGTTGCTACACATCAGCCACTGTAACAATCAGTCAAGCGGTGTTTAACTGTGTGCCGAGGGAAGGAAAGGTAACTGTCACCCCGATTGCTATGAAGGCGTTTGTAATCTAATGTGAGAGCGTGCAGTCCCATGGAAGGAGAAGTGACAGAGACAGGACACACACATTATTTGATCTTTCCAAGTTGCCATTTCCTCATTTGTGAAATGGATATAATCATATCCACTTCATATAGTTATGAGGATTAAGTCAAATAAAGTTTGTAAAGAGCTTAACATAGTACCTGGCACATACTAAATGCTTACTGGATGCTATTTTAAAATGCCAGCCCCAAACAAGGCAGCAAATAGTAAAAACTGGGTGTGGGTAAGAGCTTTTTAGGGGCAAGAGAGGTCACTGCAGGGCACCAAGGTCAGGAAGGCTTCCTGGAGGAGGCGGGGCACTTCAAATTGGACTTATAAAGGTTATGGTAAGAAGGGGACCATCTATCTGAAGCAGCTTCTCTCCTTCCTGCCACCAATGGTCCAAACCATGAATTGTGACTGCCTGTGACCAGGGTCCCGGATGGGCTGACGTCCCAGAGCAGCAGCAGGCTGGCCGCTTGTGTGCTGCCAGCTATCTGACTTGGCTGTCCTGTGCAATGTTGAACAAAGACCCAGCCTGAGGCACACGTAAGAGCTTTGTGATGGGGGCGACACATTCATCCAGCTCCCTGGGGACACTCGACTACTGCCAGGTTCTTCTAATTAATCTTCTAAACATCCCTGCGGGCTGGGAAAAGTTCCTGTCACTCCCGATAGGGCATGCCGGCAGTTTAATGGGCACAGTCCTTTGAGGCTGTCTCAGGGGGTCCTGTGTTTGCATCTGTCTGTGTCATGGGGTGCGCTGGGGTCTGTGCCACCTAGCTGCCCTCTTCTCTCTCTGGTGCTCACTCAGCTACCTCGTGGCCCTTAGCCTTGGGGCATGTGTGTGTGTGTGTGTGTGTGTGTGTGTGTGTGTGTGTGTAATTTTGGGCCAGGGACGATATTCAGCAGTGAGAGCAAAGCTTCGTTTGGCAGTTTCCAGTCACCTGAGTGACCTGAGGCCTGGGGGACGCAGCCAGGAGTGGATTTGCTAGTTGGGGGTGGGGGTGGCTCTGGGACCTGCTAAGTTAGCGTCAGGAGCTTAAGTCTCAGTATTGGCTCTGAGGAATCCTGGTGGTAGCTGACTGTTTAGAGGTGGCACTGCCAGCTTAGTCTCGTGGCTGCCACACAAAGTAGGCAAGCAGGACAGGAGACTCGGGCCCTGGGTCTGGCCCTGGGTGATTCGTGGTTAGCATTGGGCCCCCAGCTATGGGACTAAACCACTCCGCTGTTGGGACACACCGGCCGGCTAATGGGAGACCTGGCTCTGGCTAGTTGCTGCCTTCTGTAGTCATGAGCAGAGTCACACATGTACAGGGAGAGAGAAGGGTCACTTTTGCCTAGAGCAGGTGGCCTGCAGTCCAGGAGGACCCAGGCCCTGAGAGCCTGGGTTGGCCAGGTGAGAGACCACATGGCATAATGGTTGTGAGTATCAGTGCTGAACCGTCTGCCTCGGTCCAACTCCCATCTCTGTCACGTACTGGAAATGTGACCTTATGCAAGTCCTTAACGTCTCTGTGCCTCAGTTTCTCCATCTACTACTCTCTCATTGGGTTGTCGGGAAGATTACCTGAGATAGTATATATAAAATCCTTAAAACAGTGCCTGGCACAGAGTGAGCCTGATGTAAATGTTAGCTTAAAATGTAAGTGTTTGGTGGGAGGACCACTAGAAGTGACAATAACAGAGGAAATTGCCCCTCAAATTCATGGAGATGCCCAAAGAAAGGCCAGCTCTCTGAGGAGTTCAAGAGGCCCTTGGCCTAGCTCTGTGTAGGAATATTCTTGGTTGTTCTTTCCTCATCAAGGCCCTGGAACATTTTTAAGGAGAGATTGCTGAGTACTCTGAAATCAGAAGCTGTGCATCACCAGCCTGCTGGCACGTGAGGCAGCGTCTGTTTAGTCAGCTCCATATTTCTCATGCTTTTGAATTAGTTACTAACATTTCCAACTTGGTAACAGTTAAAAATTTGGCTTTTCTGTCTTCTTGGGAAAGAAGGCTAGAACTATCCGTCATTCCCCGAGGGCCAGACCACACTGGAACTGAGCACACCTGCCCCGTGGATGAATGTGCCCCCAGCCCACGCCCCTCCCATGCCACCTGCATGCTGCTGTAGGGGGTGGAATTGACCTGTACATTTTCATAGGTCCCCTAAACGTTTTCTTGGTCACCCGAGGTCCGACTTGACCAGGGCTTCCAATCAGAGCCTAGAAATGTCATTGAACGCCCACATCTAATTCTTCCAGCCATGGCTGGGAGCTCTTTTCCCAGCCACGTTATGTTAGCTGTGGCTTATTGGGAATCAGAAACCAACATCCTTACTGAGGCCAACACCATGTTAGGGCTTTACTGTCTCTAATCCTCCAAATCCCTAATTTACAGATAAAGAAAATGTGACTATGTGTGGTTACTAGGAATGATATCAGTGCCTACTGTGTGCCAGTGTCCTTTATTTGGGTATCTCAACCAGTTTTCACAACCACTCTGTGAGGTAGGGACTATTATTCTTCCCATTTTACAGATGAGAACACTAAGGCACAGGGAGGTTAGATAAGCTGCTCAGGGTACTGGGAAGTGGTAAAGCCAGTTCCAGAGCTCGTGCTTTCCTACTGTGTGGCAGTAGGACTTAGTCTGAAGAGTGTTCAACTCCAGAGCCCATGTTCTTAACCACACTGCTCTATGGCACGTGGGATCAGGTAAGGTTTCCTCAGCTAGAAAGCATGCAGGTCACTAGAGAACATTCTAGATTTGTCCCTATATCCCTCTTCTCAGCCCACCTACCTTGTTCCTCCACCTTCACCTCTTGCCCAGGTTTCTTCTGGTAAGTTCTGTCCTTCAAGCTCACATGTCCTGTCTTCTCTGAAACTCTCTGGGACTCACCCATTCAGAGTCAGTCATATTCGGTACCACCATAGCACAGTAGGTTAGAATTACGTGAAAATCATCTTAGAATTAGCGGTACCATTATTAGACACCCCTGCTAGTCGGTGAGTTCCTTAAAAGGCAGAACTCTTTGTTTTGGCTGTTTGCCATCCTCAGAACTTAGCTCAGTGTCGGCACATAATTGTGCTCAATTAGTGAATGAAATTGATAAAAGTTCCCTTGCTTGGCTTCTTACTGAGATGCTTATCGTGTAATTCGGGTGGTTCTGGGTGCCTTTGCCCCCTAGTCCATCACGGTCAGATGGGTTTTCGTTGCCTATGGATAACATACTGAGCATTTTTCGATGGTTCCGTCATTCCTTCCAGTTATGGGGAATACCTGTAAGAACGTGCTGACGTCACACCGTTACTCACCTAACATGGAACTTGCCCAAAGGTTGTGCGGTTTGGTTCATTTCCATTATCAGGGAGCTCCTAAGTGGATCTCAACACAGCTGCTCCCCTACCCCAATGCCTTCCTCCTGTCTCTTAAACCTGAGTAACAGAGAATGGGAATAGAAGAAATGGAGAGACTCTTTAGCTTCTGGACGTTTTGGGTTAATCGAGTGAGCAGAGATTGTTGCTGTGGGATACAGATGGAGATATCAAGTGAAATCCCCAGGACACTGAGTGGCCACAGATGTTCTTTTCCCAAATGCGGGGGGAGGGAGGAGCGGACACATGGCTGCTGTCTATTTGGAGACTTAGATCTACTAGGCATTTGGGACTTAGATTTACTGCAGCCAGGGCAGTGGGAGCTGGAAGTAGCTTGCCTTCCTAGAGATGGCCTTTGTAAGTGCCTTGTCCTAAGAGGACCAAAATGCACGGGCTCCAATATGAGGGAAGTCCTTTCTCAGTCCTGTGATAGTCCAGCTGGTCAAAGCTGGGGGTGGGGTGGGGGGCAGCTGTGTTCTCCGAGGTTACTATTCCTCCCCCTCTGCGAGGACGCAGTGCACATCTGTGTGACTGAAGCTGGGCTGCTTGGAAAGGGGAAAGGACACATGTCTGGGGTGAGTGGGAGCAGCACACCTCAGCTCTGCTGCCAGTCCACTGGGGAGAATCACTCAGGAGCACAGCCGCCAGGAACCACTGGTAACGTTTTAGTGTATTTCTCTATACTTACCATATGTATGGTTTTGTTTTTGTTTTTTTAATAAAAATGAGATTATACCACATACACTGCTATGCGACCTGCTTTTCCCACTTCACTACAGATCTGTGACAAAAGATACATTTGTGCAACATTTCAGCAGCTGTACAGCATTTCATTGTGCCATAAGCTATAATGTATTGAACCAAAACGCCTCTATTTTTAGACATGTAGGTTTTTTTCAGCTTTTCTTTGTTATACCTAAGGCTGTGAGGAATACGCTTCCGGCCTGGGCTTTGTGCTTGTTCTCAGTGATTCCCTGGGAGGGGTTACCGGAAGTGGAACTTCTGGGTGGAAAGAGAAGTATTTCCAGGCTGCCCTGCAGAAGGCTGCACCTGGTGCTTTCCTGCCGCCTCTCATTCTGGCCGACACTGAATAGAAACCCCTTGACCTGAAAGGGGACATTTATTCTTCAGTTGTTAGTTGAGTATAAGGTGTTTGGAAAATAAAAATATAAAGCAGAAAATAAAATTGGAAAATAAAAATATAAAGCAGAAAGTAAAATCGGTCACATACTGCCACTCAAAATATAATAGTTAACCACTTTTAAAGATATACATATCTTTAAATATATAACATTTATAAATATATACACATATACTTAGATAATATTTGATACATAGCTAGGATTATTCTCTATATTCTATTTTATCGTCTACTTTTTTCGCTATGTGTATATGCAATTATTGTTCTATATCATTAAGTATTTAATGACTGCAAAGTCATGCACCTTATGGATATTTTTGAACCAGTTAACCATGGAACATCTGTGTTGTTTCTGTTTTTCATACTACAAATATGCTCTATAGCTTTTTAAAAACAGCTGTATTGAGATATTCATGCACCATAAAATGCAACATTTTACAGTGTACAGTTGAGTGGTTTTTAGTATATTCTGAGTTGTGTGACCATCACCGCAATCGATTTTAGAGCGTTTTCGTCACCCCAGAAAGAACCCTGTACCCGTTAATAGTCATTTCCCATTACCTGATTGATGCTTCCCAGCCCTAGCCAACCACTAATCTACTTCCTGTCTCTACGATTGCCTGTTCTAGACATGTTCAATAAATGGAATCCTATGATAACGTGATGTTTTAGGTCTGGCAACTTTCTAAACTTAGCCTGCTTTCACAGGTTGCAGCTTGTATCATCCCTTTCTGTGGCCGAGTAATGTCCCATTGGATAGATAGCCCACATTCTGTACATTTTGTTAATGCATATGCATCAATTAATGGGCATGGGGTTGTTTCCACTTCTTGGCTATTGTCAATAATGCTGCTGTGAACATCTGTGTACAAATTTGGAGTGGATGTATGGTTTCATTTCTCTTGGATGTGTGTATAGGAGTGGAATTACTGGGTCATGTGATAACTGTATGTTTAACTTTTTAAGGAACAACAAACTGTTTTCTAAAGCATGGCACTACTCTGATGGTTGATGGTTCCATTTTTTCTATGTCCTTGTCAACACGTTGTCATCTGTCCTTTTGATTACAGCCATTCTAATATGTGTGACGTGACCTGTCATTGTGGTTTTTATTTGTGTTTCCCTAATGACTGATGATGTTGAACAATTTTTATGTGCTTATTGGCTATTTGTATGTCTTCTTTGGAAAAATATCTATTCAAATCTTGTGCCCATTTTTTAATTGGATCATTTGTCTCTTTATTTTTAAGCTGTAATGGTTCTTTATATATTCTAGATACAAATCCCTTTACAGATATATGTTTTTAAAGTATTTTCTCCCATTCTGTGGGTTGTCTTTTTACTTGCTTGATGATATCCTTTGAAACACAAAAGTTTTAAATTTTGATTAAGCTCAGTTTATCTATTTTTTCTTTTGTTGCTTTTGTGCTTTTGGGGTTATATTTAAGAAACCATTGCCTAATGAAGGTCACAAAGATTTACTTCTGCATTTTCTTTTAAGAGTTTTATAGTTTTAACTCTTACATTTAGATCTATGATCTACTTTGAGTTAATTTTTGTACACGGTGTGAGGCAGGGGTCCAATTTCATTCTTTTGCATGTGGATACCCAGTTGCCCCAGCACCATGTGTTTTTCTCCCATTGAATTGTCTTGTTGAGTCAATTGAACACGAATATAAGGGTTTATTTCTGGACTCTCAATCCTGTTCCATTGGTCTATATGCCTATCCCTATGTTAACACTACACTGTCTTTATTACAGTAGCTTTGTAATACATTTTGAGATTGGGACATGTGAGTCCTCCAAATTTGTTCTATTTTAAAATGATTGTTTTGGCTTTTATGTGTCCCTTACATTTCCATATAAATTTTAAGACTAACTGGCCAATTACTGCAAAAAACAAAACAAAACAAAAAAACAAGAAACCAACAAACTAACATGCTGGGAATTTGATAAAGATTTTGTTGCAGCCGTAGACAATTTGGGAAGTATTGCCATCTTAACAATATTAGGTCTTCCAACTCATGAACATAGGATGCCTTTTAAAATTTCTTTCAAAAATATTTTGCAGTTTTCAGTGTATAAGTCTTACATTCCTTTGGTTAAATTTATTCCTAAGTATTTATTTTTTTTGATGCTATCATAATGAAATTGTTTTCTTAATTTTAATTTTAAATTGTTCAATGCTAGTGTATAGAAAATACAGCTGATTTTTGTATAATGATCTTTTATCCAAATAACCATGCTGAACTCATTTATTAGTTCCAATAATATTTTTGTGGATTCTTTAGGGATTTCTATATACAAGATCATGTCACCTGTAAATAGGATAGTTTTACTCTTTCCTTTCCAATCTTTTATTTCTTTTTGTTGCCTAATTGCATTGGCTGGAACATCCAGTACAAGGCAGAATAGAAGTGACCACAGCAGAGATCTCTGTCTTAGGGGGAAAGCTTTCAGTCTTTCATCAGCAAATATGATGTTAGCTCTGGGTTTTTCATAAATGGCCTTTATCAGGTTGTTCTCTGTTTCTGGTCTGTTGAGTGCTTTTATCACGAAAGGGTGTTAAATTTTGCTAAATGCTTTTTCTACTGAGATTATAATGTCATTTTTGTGCTTTATTTTTTTAATATGGTGTATTACATTGATTGATTTTCATATGTTAAACCAGCCTTGCCTTCCTGGGATAAATCCCACTGGTCATGATACATAATGCTTTTTATAGGTTGCTGGTTTTGGTGTGTGAATATTTTGTTGAGGATTTTTACATCTGTATTCATAATAGATACTGGTGTAATTTTCTTGTGATGTCTTTGTCTGGTTTGGGTATCAAGGTAATGCTAGTGTCATAGAGTGAGTTGTGAAATGTTCCCTGCTTTTCTTTTTGGAAGAGTTTATGAAGGATTGGTGTTAATTCTTATTTAAACATTTGGTAGAATTCACAGTAAGCCACCTGAGCCCGGGCTTTTCTTCATGAGAAGTTTTTTGTTTACTAATTCAATCTCTTGGTACTTTATTGCTTTAATAGATTTTAATAGAGTTTACTAAAAACAAAAATACCCTTTCCTTCCTCCACTTCCTTTTACATGGCATCTTTTCACTGGAGCCCTGAGCCTCTGGATCTTCGCAGACAATCTTGGTCAGAAAGGCATGATTTTTCACTAGTTACTAGTTTTAGGGTGCAATAGTCTATTTCCTCTACAGTAATATCTTGAGTAGCAGCTCAGTCATGTTATAAACTCCGTACAGTCAAGAAAGCAGCACTTCCTATATTTCCAACTGATCCACAAAGTCGGCCTGGTGCATGAGTCCTGTTTCTTTTCCTGCCAGGGAACTGCTAGCCACTGCCAGGTTTTAAGTAGGAAGAATGGCTTAATTAAGTTTAAGAGCAAGAAAGATCTTTCTGCACAGCGTGGAGAATAGATTAGAAGGAATGAAAGATTATGGGGAAGGAGACTGGTTGGAGAGGGGAGCTGGCTTTGTCCCTTCCCCTCCATTGTTTCTGAGGTGCCCAAATCAGTAAGTTTCTGCCTGGGTTTGGTCAATAGGAAGCACTGGCAGGAAATTTGAGAGCAAGAGGAGAGAGAAGCCAGGCTATTGCTCTTTGTCTGCCTCAGGCAGCACCTCAGACAGCAATTGCATCTCCTCCTTCTGTCCTTTCCAGTGGCCTCCTGCTGTTGCCAAATTCTGGGCCACACCATCGTCTTTGGCTTTTCATCTGTTTTACCCCTTATGTAGACAATTATATATGTTAAATTATCCTTTATTTGGAAGACCTCGCGTGATTTATCCTAGCTGGATCCTGACAGATATTGTAAAAGCCCAGACTGCTGTAAGCCATGGAGGCAGTGTGCGAAGGTGGTTGAGGAGGAATCAAGATGACTGAGATTATTAGAAGCTCACTGGGCACATAATGAGGTAGTTAAACCAGGTAAGGAGTGCAGGAGGAGGAGCCAATTTTCCTTGGAGGGTTTGGGGAAGAGAACTGGGTTGGAGTTCAACGTGATGATACCTCTCTGACCACAAGAGGGCATGTGCGGAAACCATCCCTGTTCTGGGGCTGCTGCTTAGCTGAGGGGTCTCTAGGCTAGAGGTTTGTCGTTGGTCAGGATTTAGGAATTGACCGTGTAGAGATTTGGTTACAACCCTAAATGAAGCTCACTCAGAGGAGCACAGAGAGTGAGGAGGGTAAAGACTGAGCCTGGCGCCCAGTGAGGCCCCGACATATAATAAGTGGGGAACTCTACCGTAGGCAGGGTGCCTGCCGGGGCTCTGGGGGAACGAAGGGAAGGGAACGCAGATGACACAGAGCCTAAAACATGCAACTATTTGTACATTTGTGGCCAATTTCTATTCTTAAGTAGGTTGAAGGTGAAATGTGGTGAAGGCAATAGGTAGACAGTGGCTTGCGTGTCAGGCCAAGTCAGTCTGAGGTTTAGTGTACCGTGGAAAAACCCACACTGAGGTAATCACACGTAGACCCCTTTCCCCACCCCTCACTCCCCCAAATCATCTTTTTCCTTATTGTTGAAGCTCGGGTTCCTGATGAGTCCTCCTGCTAATCACAACAAGTATTGGCATGGCCGTGCATTTTTCCAGGTGTTGGAGGCCATGTCCTGCTTGGTGCCACCACACCCTGCCACCAGCTGCCTGCTGGCCTGCCTGCTCGCCTACCCTTGCCCCTGCCATGCCCATTCCCCACCTCTGCTTGTCTCTTCCCTCTAACTTGGGAGTCCTCCTCCACCCTCGTGACATCTCGGTGACAACCTCCGCAGCTCCGTTGTCCACATCAATCTCTCCTTCTGTTCCATCTCTTCTTATAGTCAGCACTATCCAGTTGGCATTCAGTTTTTGTTGAATTGTTTCACATCTACCACTTGTCTCTCTCAAACTGGATTGTATCATTAAGTCATTAAGTCAGCAAATATGTGGATGCTCTGGGCTGGACTCTGGGGCTGCGTCACATCTAAGCTGTTTGCTTTGTACCTCTGCGTGAGCACCAGGGACAGGGCACACAGGGGTGCTTGTGACGGATGGCTCCTTAACCACGTGTCCCCGGCATCCAGGGGCACGCTGTCAAAGATAAACTATCTGAGTAACATACAAGGTGCTTAAGCAAAAGTACAGTGTTTTCAGTGTATTCTGAAATCCTCTCCATTTTATATAAAAATAGATTTTGTTTGGGGGCTGTTATAAAACAAATAATCTTGTTTCTGATTCCTCTTCAACCCACATTCAGCGTCAGGTTGGGCCATCCCAGTTTGTGGACTGTCTTTCACCTGGTTTGGCTCTGAAGAGTCCATTTCCACGGCTCATTTTCTTTGACAGCCGGTGACCCCTTAACGTAGTTTTCTCCCTTGCGCGGTGTGCTAGGTGTTGTGTTTTTTCACTCTGAGGATTTGATTCCTTACTTCTAAGATCCTCTTGGGCTATAGACTTATACAAGGCTGGCCATGTTATAAAAGATCACCTAGTTCAGACTCCCACTTAATATTTTAGAGCCAGCACGCGTGACTTCTAGTCCAGTGCTCATTCTGCCACTACCTATCACTTGCCTTCCATCACTTACAAACCATCATGTGTAGTGTTCCCTTTCTTCCCCCAAATGTTCCTGATGCTTTGGGAATGAGAAAAGCATCCATATTTGGAAAGCTCAGAGCTCTCTGAGGGCGGGAGCAGAGCACGGATTGTTCTGTGAAGGAGGAGGGTGTCAGAGCTGGCGCTCCCGGCTGTCCCCCAGTCACGTTGGGACCGGTGCAGCAGAGCAGGAGGCTGTGCTGGGCCCGGACCGGGTCTGCCTGCACAGCACCTGGACTGGTGAACCAGGCAGAGGTCTGCAGCTGCCCTGCAGGGCACACCGCAGCCTCGCAAGACAGGGAGAAGAACTCAGGTTTGCTGAGCTCCGACTGTTGTGCCAGGTTCTGGAATAATTGTAGTAAATTATTAATAGTAACTACAGTATTAAATAAAAATCCTTCTAAGCACTTGCCCCTTAATGGCCTTAACCTGCACATCAGCCCCGTGAGAGGGAGACAGACAGGCTTCCCAGTTAAGAGGAGTCAGGGTGGATCCCCTGTTGCAGCCTGGGTTTTTTTTTTTTTTTCCCTCCTGTGCCATCAAGTGCTTGTTTCGTAGACTGAGGCTGGCGTGTCATATTTTCAGGAACTCCCAGATTCAGGGGCTGCTGCAGCCAGACCGAAAGAGGCTAGGCTGACCTTGGGATGCTGCTAGGTGCTCTGGTTTGGGTTGAGTGGCTCCCAGAACCAGTGTGGAAGTCGCAGGCGTCTTGGAAAACGTGTCCTTGAACCACATAGACAGCACTCAGCCTTCTTATTTTCAGAGGAGGGTCTTGAGTGCTCTGGGCACGTTCAAAACTCAGAATTCCCCAGAAGGAGGACATCCCTGCCTGGGGCCACACCAAGGAGGAGGCCGGTCTCCGAAGTCGTCTGGAATGCCGGCCTCTTCCACCAGGGGTCGCAGGCGCTGCATCCTTACCGGCCGGGCATCCCGGGCCCCCCCACCCCGCCCCGGCTCCCGCCTGTCTAGGGTGCACGCCTCCTCCGAGCGTACTCGCCCGTCGCTGGCCCAGAACTTTGGGTCATTCAGAGATTCCAGGGGAGGTCAGGGATCGGAGCAGAAGGGCGAACTTGCCAGCTGTCTTGATTAACCTTGGATCAGGGAGCCTCCTCAGGGAGTCCTGGGCAGTTTCTAGAAAGCCGTGCCTTCCGTAGGCGTTTGCACGCGGGCCTGGCGGGCCCTTCCTTAGGCCTGGTGCACCTCTGCTGAGGAGCGCGCTCAGTGCTCTCCGAGACTCCCACGGGAGGCGACAGCGTGCGTACATTAAAATATGCAGTGCACTGATCACTTGAAAAGAGAAGGGAGGTACGAGTATGTAGCCTGGTGGTGGAGGTAACAGGAGTTGATGTGCTTCCTTTTTTTTTCAGAGATAGAAAAATCCCTGGTAATAAGCACTGTAGAAGCCCCAGGGAGATTTCTGGAAGGGGCCAAATCTAAACCTGACCTTTATGCACTGAATATTTGCTAATGGCCGTGACCTTCTAGGTTTCCTGGAGCAGGACAGACAACCAACCCCTGGCAATGCTTCTTCCCTGACAGAAAAATTCTTCGGTCTGTTGGGGGCTGTGTCCCAATTGTGTGGACCTGCTGTGGTCGTAAGCTCATTGGATCAGGGCTCAGGGTTGTCTCTGCCAATATCCCTGTATGACCTTGGGCGCACCCTCTCTGAGCTTAGTTTTCTCCTCAGCAGAATGAGGAGAGGAGGGAAGGTAGGGGATCCAGGGTTTTGTTTTGTTTTGTTTTCCTTGAGAAGCTGCTTTTCATTTTTTTCTAAGTCTTGAGATTCCTTTAGGTGTAGTGAAAAAAGTTTTATAGAAAAGTCCATGAGTGGAGGGGATGAGGTGGTAGAGGTGGGGCCCGGGGAGGCCTTGCAAAGTGCTTTTGCCATGTGCAAACCCCAGAAAATGTAGGAGTAGGGGTATTGAGAGTGGGAGAAGTCATGAAGCCCGGGGCCTGGTGGAGATGTGCTGTGTAAGCCTTGTGCTAGCTGTTTATGTCCACTCTGATCTCTTCCCATCCAGATTTAACAAGTCTGCAAATGGTGGTAGGAGGCTTGATGCTGTAGTGCATCTAGCCACTCATCTCAGGTTGCTAGTCAAAGCTTCCTGTTTATATTTAGATGGTGTAAGAAGAGTAAGAGCCCTTTTATTGCCACCGACCCATATTCATATTTAATATTGGTCTTGTTAATAGACTCCTCATTGGTTCTCTTTTTGGAAGTAAACAGAGACTCAGAGTCCAAAGAAAGCTTATGGGGTGGAGCCTTTGGTGAAGAAGGTCCACTGAAGTGCTTATTCTCAGTTCTTCTGTGAGACCATGTCTGTCTCAGTCATGTACTTTTTACATTGTTTTGCAAATGTCTTTCTCCTTCATTCCACTCAAGGTGGAGCTTTTCGAAGGAGAAGACCATGTCTTGTTCTGGGGAGCCCAGCCCTCACCACAGCACTGGACACAGATGGTAGCAGTTCTCACTCTTTGCTATAGTTGAGGCATCCAGGGGCTACACTTTTTTCCCACTCTTTTTTGGGAAAGGAACTGGAACCAAGACCAAAGTTTACATGTCATTATGTATAATTAAGGTTGAGGGTCTGTGCTTAATTCAGAGTGGTCAGAATATGGGTGATTGTTATCTTCTCCATGCTTTTCTGTATTTGTCAGGTACCCCTCAAAAAAATTGAGGATTGTTATTGCCCCCAGGAAAGATGCTTATTAATAACAGTAGTTACTATTTATCAAGTACATAGTTGTTGTAAGCCAGGCACTCACCTAACTAAGCCTCTAAATAATCATTTGGAGCAAGTGCTGTTATTCTCATTTGCTTGATGAAGAAACAGAGGCTCCGAGATGCTGAGTAACGTGCTCAGAGTCACAGAGCCAGCAAATGGAGAAGGAAGGGTTTGAATCCAGGTCTGTCTACTCAAAAGCCCACGTATTTTCATTTCTTAATATTTTGCCCAGCAATTTGGCAGTTACACAATAGATGTGATTTTTTAGCACAAAGATTAAAAGTAATAAAATGTAGGATTACCACATGACCTTCCATTCTAGGTACAGATGAGGTGTGATCAAAAGATACAGTGAATGTTTAATTAAAATTTATTAGCGTAAAAGTCAAATTGCCATTAATCCCCCTCATAATACTCCCCCTCGCTTTGAACACGCCTATCCCATCATTCTTGCCACTTTCGGCAGCAGTTCTGGAAGGCCTGTTTCATGAGTGTCTTTAGTTGAGTTGTCTGGCTGCCTCAATATCCTGAATTGATTCAAAATGTTTTCCTTTCATGGTCATTTTGACTTTGGGGAAGAGCCAGAAGTCGCACAGTGCCAGATCCAATGAAGAAGGTAGATGAGGACACACCATAATGTTTCTATTTGACAGAAATTGCCATACCAGAAGTGATGTGTGACACGGAGCATAGCCACGATGGGGGATGAAGCTGTTTGCCCATTTCATGTTAATGTGTTGTTTGTGATCCATGATTTATGGCACATTTTAAAACACACCTTCTCTCAACTGTAGCTCACACTCAACTGACTGCACTGAACAAGTTGAAACTTGTCACACACTGTTACTAAGGTTCGATTGATGTGCTGCTTTCCATATAGAAGATCCCTGTGTTTCCATTGAATGGCACTCGACAGTAGCATTCACTGTATTTTTCAATCAGACCTCGTAGTTATATGTCCATATAAAAACCAGTACATGGATGTTCATAGCAACATTCTTCATAATATTCAAAAAGTTTCAACTCAAATGTTTATCAACTGATAAATGGATAAATAGAATGTATTACATCCTTAAAATGGAATATTATTCAGCAATAAAAAGAAATGGAGTGTTTGGAACTAGGTAGAGATGGAGGTTGTACAATACAAGGTCTGACAATTAAGTTCGCGAACTTGCTGCACTGATGTTGCTATCCTTTTTTGATATCAGAGGGATTATTCATAATGAATTTGTACCAACTGGACAAACAGTTAACCAAGTTTACTATTGGAAGTACTAAAAAGGCTGCATGGAAAAATTGGATGACCTGACCTTTTCGCCAACAATTCATAGCTCTTGCATCACGGCAATGCACCAGCTCACACGGCACTGTCTGTGACGGAATTTTTAGCCAGTAAACAAATAACTGTATTGGAACACGCTCCCTACTCACCTGATCTGGCCCCCAGTGACTTCTTTCTTTACCCAAAGATAAAGGAAATATTGAAAGGAAGACATTATTTTTGAGGGTGGGGGTAGTGTCACTGGCCCTCATATGTGGGGTCCAAACCAGGGCCGCTGGCGTCCCAAGCCAGCTCTTAACCACCGCACCACTCGGCCGGCCTGAAAGGAAGACATTTTGATGACATTCAAGATATCAAGGGTAATATAACAACAGCTCTGATGGCCATTCCAGAAAAAGAGTTCCAAAATTGCTTTCAAGGTGGACTAGGTACTGGCGTGGGTGCATAGCTTTCCAAGGGGAGTACTTCAGAGGTGACTCATTTAGCAGTGAGGTATGGAACATTTTTTTCTAGGATGAGTTCATGAACTTAATTGCCTGACCTCATTTTATGAGTGTACTACTAAATGCCGCTGAATTATTCACTTTAAAATGGTTAATTTTATGGTATGCGAATTTCACCTCAATTTTTCACAAAAGTAATGAAGTGAGTAATGACACTTGCTACAGTAGGTGTGAATCTTGAAAACATTATATTAAGTGAAAGAATCCAGATACAAAAGGCCACATATTGTTTGATTACATTGATCTGAAATAACCAGAATAGGCAAATCCATAGAGACAGAATAGTGGAGTGGTGGTGGCCGGGATCTGTGGGGAGGGTGAGATGGGAGTAACTGCTAATGGGTGTGAGGTTTCTTTCTGGGGTGATGAAAATGTTCTGGAATTAGCTAATGGTGGTGGTTCCACAGCTCTGTGAATATACTCAAATTGCTGAATTGTACACTTTAAGCAGGTGAATTTTGTGGTATATGCGCACTATCTCAATAAAACTGTTATTAATATATGTATAAATAATATGACAAATGAATAAAATGCTCCCACTTGGAGGCCTTCCAGCCTACTGTTACCTAAAGAACATAGAGATGTGAAGAATAATTGTGAAAGTTACTGTTTTTTGAGTCCTTCCTATGTGCCAGGTACTGTTCTAAGCACATAGCATTTTACGTATAAAGTCAGCTGTAGATTAGGTACCAGGGATCTGGCTGCAGAGCCCACAGTCTTAGCTGCCACATAGCATGCTTTACATATAAAGACAGACAAATCAGAGATAGAAGAGAGCATAAAGGCTGAGAGCAAGAACTTGGGAGTCAGAGAACCTCGTTGGAGTCCCAGCTTTGCCACCTAAGGATTGTGTAATCTTGGGTGAGTCACTTAACAGCTCAGAGCCCCAACTCCCTCTAACGCAGGGATGACAGTGAGTCCTCCCTCGTTCTTCTGAAGATTAGAAAAATCATATCACACTCTGAGAACAGTGTCTGGCATGTACTTAGCACTCACTACATGTTATTATTAATACATTGTGTGGTTACTAAGTAGAGACCTAAAGGGCATAAATTCAAATTGCAAACTCATTTAGTGAACCTTTCAGGTTAAATTAGCATCTCATTTGCTCACAGAATTCTGGAAGGGACATTGAAAGATCATCTGCTCTAGCAGGTGAATGTCTAATTCAGGGCCTGGCATCCTCTTCTTTTATGAGTGATGTGTGTGCATGTGTGTGTGTACGTATGTGCACACCTCCTAAGAAGAATATGGTGACTCTTGAAGGAAAAAAGCCATTTCTGAAAGCACTCGGAAGGGGCCAGCCCTGGCTTCCAGCCCAGAGGCCACCAGGAATCACAGAAGCTCAGGACTGATGGGGACCTCACCGCAGAGCTAGACCAGCCCCCCACCCCCCTGCACCCCGCCCCCAGCATCTGGTGGTTTCCATCAGCTGTCTCCTCTTTAGCTTGCTCAGGGGCTTGTCTTCCCACTGAGCTGAGTATATCTGACACCGTGGGAGCACGGCCATTCTAGAGGTGAGAACTCAGGACCGGCAACCTGGGGCTGCCTTTGCCTGGACTTGGCTTTGAGGATTTTAAATCTCTTTTCCTGAGTTTCTTTTCAGCCTTAGAAATTGAGATCCCTGGAACTCGTCTTGCTGTCTTTGAAGTCCATACCACAGGGCTGGGTTATTGGAGACATGGTATTATAATAAAGTGTTTTTGGTCCTTCCAGCTATAAATGCCCTTGTGGGTCATGTTACAGCAAAGCTTCAGGGTGCACCTTTCCTGGGCTTGGCTCCCAGAATGTGGTTCAAAAAAAAAGGGAGAAACCAGTGCCTGATGTTGTAGTAAGCAGTTCACATAATTATATTTTATAGGCTTTTATTGTGTTGTGTAACTTCATACGAAATTGATTCTCTGTTCATTTTAATGTGTTTTTTAAAATCCAAATATTTGTTTTGACTGTTAGCCATCTAAAATTATATGGCTCAAGATGGTATCCCAGTAGTTCAGTCCTTCAGGACACGGATGAGGGCTGGGAGGCCCTGGGATCCAGAGAATTGCCCCGGGTGCCGCAGCTCTGTGTGGAAGGGAACATCGCTGCCCTAGGGCCCTGGACTTTGATTTCTATGCCTTTCCCATTTGAAACTCATTTTCATTGTCACTGCTGTTACCAGACACTGAATTTGTTTTCAGAGACTCAGTGAGACATGGGATATTGTGAGCAGACTTTTGTAGTCAGGTAGACCAGGGCTCCAAACTTGGCTTTATCATGTACTAGCCATAAAGCCCCAAGTTCAATCTTATCTATAAGACATTGTTAACACCTTCCTTGCAGGGTGACAGTGACATGAAATGCTGCATGTCAACTCCGGGCAAAGTGCTGGCTGTTGGGTGAGGCCTTGGTAAATGAACCTTTATCATGACTGTTCCATCTTGCATCAGTCTTCTAGGTGAGGGACCTCTGAAAGAATTTGGAATATTAATCCCTCAGTGATCACTGGATTTGGGGGCACTGAGATGTGTAGCTCTCCACTTCCTCAGCCAAACCTCCATGGATGGATGGCCCTTTGGGAAATAATACGGAGCTTCCTTCAGAGGTGATGAGACCTCGATGGGGAAGGACACCAAGGGTGGGGGTCAGCTTGCTGTGTTATGTTCTGGAAGCCACACCTCCACAGAGCAATCCCGAGGCTGAGCCTGGAGCTTTGAAAATGTCCAGGGTCATTAGTCTGCTCCTCAGCTGTGTGTGTAGTGCCTTTCCCAGCTGTCAGGCCCCCTGCCCTGCTGGCATCTGCAGAGAACCCCGACCTTTGCTTCCTCTTCCTTTTTCCACAACGTTGGAAGGAAGATAGCACCTACTAAACAGGACCAAATAGGCTAGCACACGCGGAAGAGCTTCAAAAGCAGTCAAGTATGATCTAAATGATGTTCTTGTCATTAATGTATTTGAAACGTGTTACTTGTCATAGAAAGGGCCTTTCAGAAGTGAGCCTGTCTGTGGGAATTCCCTCCTGTGTCTGGGAGATAAATTTTAGGTTCAGTGGCTCCTTAGCTTTCTTTCAGTCATCTCACTTGGTCACCGCGTTTTTCACCCATGCTTTGAAGATGGCCTTGATGATTGGTCAGGAAGCACTGAATTGCTTTGCTTGTTGTACACAGTTTTTTTGTTTGTTTGTTTGTTTTTGAGGGCAGTGTCACTGGCCCTCATATGTGGGACCCGAACCGGGGCCGCTGGCTTCCCAAGCCAGCGTTTAACCACCGTGCCACTCAGCCGGCCCTATGCACAGTTTTGATGTTTGTACATACAGATCTGACTGAGATGTTCATTAGATATTCCTGTCACACCAGTTATTTATCCAGTCTGTTTTTCATGTTTTTCTTTGTCATGCATTTCTCTGGAAAAAAAAAAATGAAAACATGATTGATGAAAGCTTTCCAAACTGACAAGGCGTCATCTGTAAAGAGGGCCAGTTTGGGCCGTGACCTCGGGACTTTGCTTCTCAGACAGTGTTGATCTGATCCCAGACACTTGAGATGTTATAGTCCAGTCCAGAGGTCCTGTAAGCAGCTTTTGACAGAGAACTAGATATTCTGGAAGTGAGCTGCACAGCCATGGATTCACCGTGGTAAATCAGAATGCCACCTTGCTCTGAGATGTGCCCAGTGGTGCATGGGATGAATGTCATAGCATTTGGGATAAGGAAAGGAACAACATTTACCATAAAGACCCTCCTGCTCTGGGTGACACTCTGAGAGGAGACAGTCCTGCCGAGTTAGGGCCCTCGGTGACTGGGTTTCAATATTTTAGAACTCAAAATACAGATGATAGCCAAACTGTATTGAGCTGGGTTTGGTTTTTCTTTGATTCAGTGGGCTTGGCAGGTCTCTGAGGGCCTTGGTCACCCTCCTGAGTATTAGTGGTCACAGAGTCCAGCATGCAGTGGTACCAAGTACTAACGGGCAGACCCATTTTTTTTCTGCCCTTTGACACACTAGAGAATTTGTTTTTTTATATTAAATCCCTATTATCAACTTGTATGTTGTTTGCTTGCTTGTCATACAGCAGAAGGCAGATTATGAAACAATTTGTCTCTTTTTGTTCTTTGCTGATGGTTTTAATTTTGCACAATTGAGCCTCACATTTTGGGAACTCTAATCAAGTGCTTGCTGTTGAGTGGTTCTGGAGCTATTCTATAAAAGGTGAATTTGTTCAGTGTGTCTTGTATTCACCTTCAAAGAAAATTTCAAGAGATTCTAACAGAGTTCCACTGGAGAGGCTGCTTAGTGATTGACTTATTTTATTTATTTATTTATTTTGCAACTGCACAAACAACTTTGGCTGAGTATTTAGCACGTAGGACAGGAGCAACATCAAAAAAGTTATAACTGTATTCCTTATGTTAAAAAGGTTTACTAGAGGCATAGAAGTTAAAAATAGACTCAAATCAAATTTACAGAGATAAAAACAACAATATCTGAGATGAAAAATACACTGGATGTGAGTAAAGACAGATAAGATATTGAAAAAAAGATTAGTGAACTTGAAGACATAGCAATAGAAACTATCCAAAATTAAACATAGAAATTCTTTATTTTTTAAGTGGAAAGAACATGACGTGTAACTTCAGGTGACATGATATGTGTATAATTGGAGTCCCCTAAGGAGGGAGGAGAGTAACAAAAAAATTTTGAAGAAATAATGGCTGAGCATTTTTCAAATGTTATGAAAACTGTAAATCCTTAGATCCAGAAAGCTCAGTGAAGCCCAAACACAAAGAACCATGGAGAAAACTAAACCAAAACACTTCATAATCCAAATTGCTCACAACCAGTGATAAAAGAAAAATCTCAAAGGTACCAGAAAAAAAGACACAGTACACACAGATGAACAAACATAAAGGTGACAGCAGATTTATTGTCTGAAACCATGCAAGTGAGAATAGAGTGGAACGACACCTTTAGAGTTGGTGAGGGCCAGGGGGACAGAGGCAGTAAACTGCCAGCCCTGAATTCCACACTCAGTGAAAATATCTCTCAAAAATGAAGGCTGAACGAAGTATTTTCCAGACAGACAATGGCTGAAAGCATCATCAGCTGAACTGCACTGTAGGAAATATTAAAGGAATCCTTTAGGTAGAAAGAAAATGATACCAGAAGGAAATATAAATTTATACAGAGGAGTGAAGAACGCTGGAAACCAGAACTATGTTGGGGACTGCATGAGTTTTTCCTTATTATTTAAATGTCTTTAAAAGGTATTTGACTATTTCAACAAAAATAATCATGTAGGGCGGGATTTATAAACTTATGTAAAAATAAAACGTATATAATAGGAAAATAAAGACTGGAAAGAAAGAAATGGAAATATGCACTTGTAAAGGAGTTATACTATATGCAAAGTGATATAATATCCTTTAAAATAGACTGTGTTAAGTGAAACCCTGAAAGCAACCACTGACAGTTAAGCTCAAGACTTCAATGCCCGTTTCAATAAATGATAGAACAAAGAGACAGATGGTCATCAAGGACATAGAAACCTTGCAACAACACAGTCTATTTGTAAATAAAATATATTTATTTTGCTATTTCTTACAAGCATATTCTTATCATACAATCCCAGCAATTGTGCTCCTTGGAATTTACCCAGTTGAGTTGAAAGCTATGTTCACACAAAGACCTGCCCATGAAAGTTTATGGCAGCTTTAATCATAAATGCCAAAACTTGGAAGCAATGGAGATGCCGTTGAATAGATTAATGGGTAAGTGGAATATTATTTACCAAGCAAAGGAAATGAGGTATCAGGCCACCAAAAGACATGGAGGGATCCTAAGTGGGCATTGCTAAGTGAAAGAAGCCAGCGTGAAAAGTCAATATACTGTATAATTAAGGCAAAACTGTAGCAACAGTAAAAGGATTAGTAGTTCTGGGGTTTGGAGGAAGGGTGTAGGGATGAATAGGTGAAGCAGGAGACATTTTAATTTTTTTTTTTTTATTTTTTTTTGAGGGCAGTGTCACTGGCCCTCATATGTGGGACCCGAACCGGGGTCGCTGGCTTCCTAAGCCAGTGCTTAACCACAGCGCCACTCGGCCGGCCCGCAGGAGACATTTTAAGGGCAGGGAATCTATTGCTCACGGTGCAGTAATGGTGCATACTTGACATGACCAAACACTCCTAGAAATGCACAGCGCGAAGAGTGAACCCTAACGTCAGCTATGGAATTCAGTTGATAAAAAAATAAATAAATAAATAAAAACAACAGCAACAGAACCACATTATGGTGAAACATTGAACAAATGTGGTTTGTTATATGCCACGTTTATGTCAATAAAGCTGTTACAAATGTCAAGTCTTTGGCTGAGCTTCACCTTCTGTGACAAAGAGTGACCTCTGAGCTCCCAGCTGCGCTGTCCTCAGCCATTGGCTCCTTGTGAACAGAGGTGGCTTCTCCGCCTTCCCACGCTGCACAGCCTTCTCCCGCGGCTTTCTGCAGCCTGGAGGGACCGTTTCTTTGGGTGAGGCCATTCTCCAAATGAGGCTCATGAGGCTCTGGGTCATTTTCTGGTGTTGAATGTGTCTGATTCCCTCTCTGTAGAGGCATCCACTCTGCAAATCAGAGCGGCCAAAGACCTGGGTTCTGATTTCTGGTGTGCTGTTAACTGCCTGTTCTGTTTGGGACAACTCATTTGCTTTGCTGTAGCAGACCTCAGCTTCATCTGTAGAATGAGCGGGTTTTCCAGGGAATTTCTCTGGCCCCTTCCAACTGCAGACCCTGTTTCTGTTTGTAGCAAGCCTCACACTTCTACATGGAATGGAATGTGTGAGGTGTGTATATACAGGCATCCGAGAGCACTTGACACAGCAGCAGCCCTACTGTGTGCAGAGAATCTGGAGACCCTCCTACAGGCTGGTGCCCAGGGCAGGGGCACAGGTTGTTGCTGGGTTCAGGATACAGCTGCTCCTCTCAGCAGTTATTTTTGTAGCCTTTCATGCTTTCCTACATCCCAGCCCTGAAATCTCTCTTGGCAAACAGTCTCTCCTCCACCTCCAAAGAAGTGCCCACATGCAAAGTTCTGGGTATTTTCTTAGCTTGGAACTGAGAGGTGGCCTGTGTTGTAAATGTTACTCCAAACTCCAAGGCTGAGAGTTGGAAGATTTTCCTAGTAACTGAGGCTCCTGGGAGCACCTAAAAAAAAAAATTTATGTTCAGTTGGTTAAGTGTACATTTTGGGACAGACATTCTTTAGGTAGTATTGTGCTGTGAGCCTAGCTCTACTGACCTTTAAAAATTCTTCAAGGATCTTGGGGCCTAATTTTCTGAGAAGCTCTGTTAGGTCTCAGTGGGGTCATGGTGAAGTGCCTGATCAGATTCTCAGCCTGAATATCAAAATCAAGCGGTGCTTTGTGTATATTAATCTATCACTTACGAATACTCTTTGGTGCTCCATTTTGACGTTCCATTTCGTCCTTGAAGAGAGAGGGCAGAGGACAGATTATCTGCCTCTTTGAGTATGATACCCTGAGACCATTTTCTGGCCCTCTAGAGCAATATTTTAAAAATCAAAACCCATGAAAAGCAACTCACTCAGCTTTTGTGTTTGATTCCTTTTAGGACTTTGCTTAGAGAAGTTGCCTATTTCCTCTTCTACCAGTAATCTCCACATGGACCGGGAGCAGGATGTCATCACCTGTTATGAGAAAGCAGGGGACATTGCACTCCTGTACCTCCAAGAGATAGAAAGGGTAAGTGAGGACCACGTGTTCCTTCCAGTTGGTAATTTTGTGTGTGTTTTTTTGAGGTCAGTGTCACTGGCCCTCATATGTGGGACCCGAACCGGGGCCGCTGGCGTCCCAAGCCAGCTCTTAACCACCGCGCCACTCAGCTGGCACAAGTTGGTAATTTTTTTTAAATACGAAATCAGATCGTAGAGATCTGGTCCACCTCCGGAAAACCTTCAGCCTGTCTGCCTGTGGGTACAAAGCTTTCCTTATACTCTGTAATGCTAAGGAGAATATGGCCCCCTGTGAAAATAGGTAGGTCAGTGTTTGGGAAACATTTTAACATCCTTTAATCAGAAATGACAGCATGCATCTCTTTACACCCTCAGTGGCCTGAAGCGGCTAATTATTCCTATTCTTCTATGCAAAATGGGCTGACCTCTGATTGTACTTGCGTGTAATATGTGCCAGCATGTGTTCCTCCAGGTTTGGGCGGATGTACTCAGTGGCTAGCAGGTTGTGTGTTCCCTGAGACCCTTTGTGATGGTTTCTCCCATCAGTCAGTGCTCTGCCTATGGTGTGGGAAAGTGGAGACCAGCAGCTGACAAGAGGGCCACCTGAGCAGAGAATGAATGAGCAAGAGACCCCGAGCTCACCCCTCAGGCGGAGGAAGTTGCGGTCAGGAGGGGGCCATGGCGGTGTACGTAACTGGTCTGTTTAGGATTGCTGTCTGTAGGCTCTGCTCTTTACTAAGCTTCTTCATTTCTCAGCCTCAATTTTCCATCTGTAAAAGGAACATAATAATAGTTCCTACTTCATGGAGTTCTTGTGGGGATTATAAAATATCATGTAAATAAAGGCACTTAGCCTAGGATTCTCTGCAAATGTCACTTATTTTTACTAGTAGCAATAGCCCTTAGCCATCTCTGCCTCTAGCGGGGTTTTCTGGAGTTCTAACCGAGGCTCAACACTGATTATTTCCCCCTTCAGACCTGGAGATGCATCCTGTGAGATTGTTTGAAATGATTAGAAATCCTGGGAGGCTTGGAAAATGATCATAGTCTTGTTTCCCATAAATTTTATGGATTCTCTGTTTCCATCAAGATTAAACCAGAGAGGGGCTACCAAAGTCTTGTTAGTTTTTGTTATTTTATAAATGTACAGACTGGAGGTACTTTTTTCATAAATCTCTTATATGTTGATGTATGTGAATTCTGGGGAAAATGACCTTCCTTCAGTGACCACTGGGCTTGGTGGAAGTTCAGGGGTTTTTATGAGGCAAGATAAAGGGTTTTTATGAGGCAAGATACCTGCTTGGCCTTGTTTTAAAAATAAAAAAAGAAATTGAACTTAAATGACTTTTAAGAATGACGTCAAATTGAAAACAAATTTTAGGGAAATAGAATCTAAAAGAAGTACAAGACTGGGGCAAGCTTAGGTAAATCGTGCTTTAGCTTTCTGGGTAGCAGTCCTCTTACATGGAAAATCACACGTGATCTGTTCCTATATTTGTTCTGCCCGCAGAGGTGGTCAGTCATTCAGTGTTTTTCCCCTCATTTCCCAGCCATTCTAAATGAAGAAACTTCTGTTTGCCAGGACCTTTTGGCATTTTGTTTATTAGTGTTGGCTCTTAACTTCATTCACCAGCAGGCATAAAACTGGGGGAGAGGGGTGACTGGTTAGCTCAGGTGGTTAGAGCATGGTGTTGATAACACCAAGGTTGCCGGTTCGATCCCTGCATGGCCACTGTGAGCTGCGCCCTCCCTGAGTCAACTATGCCATTGTAGCATGAAAGCAGTGTGTAACCAATGACCATGACTGTTCCCCAATAAAATTTAAAAGAAAAAAGGTAATAAAAGAAAAGCTTGCTTTCTTTAAATAAATAAATAAATAAAATAAAATTGGGGAACTTTTGGGGGACAGTTCGGAGTATTTTGGCCAGTGTTTTTTCGTCACCTGGGACCGCCAAATCGTGCTTCCGAGGCAGCCCCACTCTCTGAGTCTCCCTAACAGTGGGCATGTTTTGTGATGTTGCAGTTCTTTGCTTCTGGAAGAGCAGTGATCCTTCAGAAAGAGAGCTGACCTTGGCTTTCCCTCCAGCTAACCAGCTGTGAGAGGCAGCAGAGCCCAGTTGCAAAGCGACTGCCGGTGTTTTGGGATCCTGGTCTTGCCACCTCCTAGCTGTAGAACTTCAGACAAGTTACTCAGCCTCTCTGTGCTGCGTCAGGATCCTCATCAGTAAAATAGCAATAGTAATTGCTGTCAGGCTGTTGTGAGGATAAAATGGTTTTCCTTATGTACTGCCCATTACGTGGTTAGCACACAGTAGCATTAGTTTTGTTGTCATTCTCTGTTTCTATGTCACTTGGCAGTGGGATCTTTTGTAACAGTAGAAGATTTCAGATATTTAGATAAAAACTGGAATATTATGAACACACTATTTTATTTAAAATCTTAAATAATTTTTAGGGCAATGTTAATGGAGCAATTTTTTCAGGAGAGTTTTGTTTTCTTTCTCCTGTGTAGGAGATAATGGGACAACATTTTGACTGGAGTCCCTGTGTTATATCTGGGTTCTGGACTTCTGTTCATCTGACTAACTTTGGTTCAATCATTTATTTCTATGCACTTCAGTTTTCTGTTCCCATGGCGGGGCTAATACTGCCTGACTTGCCCAGGGCGAGAGAACCAGCGAGCTGCCAGGATAAGAAGGCAGGGCCAAAGAAAATTGGAATACACGAAAGCTGTGTGCATTAAATGTTTGTTTAGTGTTGTCCTTGTTACAGTAGGGTTACAGAGACATCTACTAATAATTTGTTCTCTGAATGGGGCATAAAAGAGACCTCTAAAATTGTGCATATAAAATAATTTAATCAAATCAAATTAGAGCAGATAGAATTAGTGAGGACATGGGATGGCCTTGATTCATTTATCTTCAGGTGGTGGCCTTCTGCCAACAGTAAATCGTGTTATCTGCCCCACAAGGAGATTCTAGTGGTGCAGTGATAGGAATAAAGATGACTTCATCCTTGGATAGCACAATGTGAGCCCCGCTTTTGGCGAATGAAATCATCCTGTCCTGCCCTTTGCAGGCATCAGCCAGCCCGCCTGCTCTGGCTTTCTTCAGCAGACTCAGTGCCAGAGTGGAACTTTACCTTCTGCTGACAGTTCATTCCTTTACACCCTATTTTAGAAAAGAAGTTGATGCTAGATTATGGGACACCCATAGGCTTTTAATGGGCTCTTTGAATGCTAAAGTTTTGAGGAGAAACAACTGGACCCCAAACACTGCAGGGCCCAGCCTGGGTTTCCTCTGTTCGTTGGGACTTTTTCACGGGTCAGCCTGACCATACCGGGAGCCTTTTACTTTTTCCTCACAGGAAGAGCTTGCGGTGACATAGCTGAGGTGTTGGCTTCAGAGCTGGATTAGATTAAGGTTACGGTGTGTCTTGAATTCAAACCAGATGTCCCAGGAAAAGTACTCCGTGCTGCTGTTGAGAAAGGCAGGTTGTGACTCCGGAGGTTCACGTGGTCATGCTTTTGGCGTTAAAATGTGAGACAGTAAGGAAAGGACAGATTCTTTCTTCTCTTCCCCTTTCTAGTCCCTGCCTTTTGACTCCAGCTAAAGCAGCAGGTTCAAGTTCAAAGCTCAATGTAGTCAATCTGAATGGATACTTCCTTAGAGAAATGGCAGGAAACTGGCCAGGCAGTGTGCTCTCACGGTGAGCCTGCCATCTGACTGCCTACAACACACTTACAACTGAGTTCGAAAAGTCCTGAAACCAGAAAAGAACAGTAGCTTATTTTAATCTTTGTATGTTCTCAGTCAGTCTTTGCCCTCATAATTTCATAGTGTTAAAGGATTTTATGTCTGTCTTTTTTTCATTCAACATTATGTCAGAACTTGAAAGTGTTTTCAAGGCTACATAATATTTCATCAAGTGGATGGCCTTTATGGCATATTTAGCGTATTTTGGGGTTATAACCTGTTGTTATAAATAATGCTGTGATGCCAGATTCCTTCAGGCAGCTGTTTGCTTTGCATTGTTTACTAAGGGCAAGTTCCCGGAATTGGGGATACTTTTTACCATTCTCATTACTGCTTATTGTGTCTAATTGCTTTCAACAAGTCATACCACCTTTGGCAGTACAGGAGGGTAGTGGTTTCTTGGCAGCCTTGGCAGGGTTGCTCTTGAATAAACGTTATTTTGCTGAACTGCTGGGTGAAAATGGTACCTTCCAGCTTTCGCTTGCACTTCTTTGACAGTTATTCAGGTTGAAATTGTTTCCATCTATTTGCTTACTGGTTATATTTTTTTTCTTACTTGCAGCATTATTGAGATATAATTCAGATACCATACAATTTGCCCATTTAAAGTATACAATTCACTGGTTTTTAATACATTCACAGAGTTGTGCAAACATCATTGATATTGATATTTATACCTTTTATTTTATTTTTTTAATTTTTATTATTTTATTTTTTTTAGCTGAGCCATCCTGCCACCTGTTGGCAGCTCAAAAGCAACTCAGCTCGGGCTGGCATCGAACCGCCGTTTCTCAGAGCTCAGCTCGCACTCTTGAGCGAGCTCTTAACCAACTGAGCCACTCGGCCAGCCCTACATCATTGATATTTAATTCCAGAACATTTTCATCACTCCAAAAAGAAATGTTGTACCCATTAGTAGTCACTCCCCTTTTACCTCCTATCTCCCAGTCTCTATAGATTTGTATATTCTGGACATTTCATATAAGTAGAACCATAGAGTGTGTGGTCTTTTAGGACTGACTTCTTTGCCTTGGCATATGTTCTCAGGATTCTTATATGAGGTGTGTTAAAAAAATACAGTGAATGTTTAAAATTTAAAATATATTACAGTAAAAGACACATTGCCATTAATCCCCCTCAGAATACTCCCCCTCATTTTGAACACACTTATCCCATTATTCTTGCCACTTTCTGAAGCAGTTCCGGAAGTCCTCTTTCATGAGGGTCTTTACTTCATCCTCTATCATGAGAATGCTCCATGTCACACATCACTTCTGATACAGTGATTTCTGTCAAATAAAAACGTTGTGGTGTGTCCTTACACACCTTATTCACCGGATCTGGTGCCATGCGACTTCTGGCTCTTCCCCACAGTCAAAATGACCATGAAAAGTAAAAAAATTTTTGAATCAATTTGGGACATCGAGGTAGCCATGATAGCACCACTGAAGACACTCATGAAAGAGGACTTCCAGGCTGCTTCAGAAAGTAGCAAAAACAATGGGATAAGTGAGTTCAAAGCGAGGGTGAGTTTTTTGAGGGGGATTAATGGCAATGTGCCTTACTGTAATAAAATTTTTTTATTTAAACATTCACCATATTTTTTTATCACACCTTGTATGTTGTAGCATGAATCAGTACTTTATTCCTTTTTATTGCCAGATATTCCATTGTATGGAAATACTACAATGCATTTATCCATTAGTCATTTATCATTTAGGTTGTTTCCACTTTTTGGCTGTCATAGTAATGCTGCTATAAATATTTCCATACAATATTTTTTCTGGACAAATGTTTTCCTTTTTCTTGAGTATATATGTAGGAGTGGGATTGCTGGGTCAGATGGTAACTTTATATTTAACTTTGTTATATTTCCTTTTTGTCTGTTTATACTTTCCTTTCAATTTTTGGATATAGGACTTTTCTCACAATTTGAATAAAATCTTTATATCATAAATATATTAACCCTTTATCATATTTGCTCTGAATGTTGTCCCAATCAGTAATTTTCTATTTTTAAGTTGTATATAGTTGAATTTTAAATTTTAAATCTGTATATATAGTGGAATTTGATTTTTTTTATTACATTTATTTCATTGTTTTAAAGCTACAATATTGGGATAAACCTCCCTCTAGGATTTAAAGAGTTTTCAACCATTTTCCATATTTTTAAAAATAACTTTTAATTTCAAATCTTCTGGGGATTTATTTTGGTGTATATTAGATATGATTCTAATGTTTTTCTCAAATTTTAGTGCCTCTTTATGATGATCTTATATCTTTTTTTCATGTTTTCTGTCATGTTTTAAGTCATTCAATATAATGTTAGATACAACAGTAATTTCTGGATTTACTATTTTGTTCTGCTAATCTTATATTGAACCAATATGACACTGCTTAATAAATATTTTTTTTATTATGATGGTTGTAACATCTGAAAGATTAGCAACTACTTTTTTTTTTTCCAGAATATCCTTTGTCCTTTTCTGTTGTACTTCTAGATGAATTTTAGAATAATTTTATTTCATTCTAGAAAAATCTTATTGGGATTTGGTTGAGTTTTTATTAACTCTATACATTAATGTGGGGAATAGTGCTTAGTCTTCACATATCTATAACTGATATGTCTTTCCATTTTGCAATACTTTTTGTATTATACAGATTTCTATTTTATTCCCAGATCTTTTCTATTTGTATTACCTGTGTATAGGATTGTTATTTTTTTTTCATTGTATTTTTCACATACAGCAATGCTTTTGATTTGTTAATGCACTTGCACAAAGATTTATTGAGTTCCTTCTATGTTCTGCACACTGCACTTGACACTAGGGGCACTGGAATGAGTAAGCCACAGAGCATGGCCTTAGGAAACTTATGGCCTCATGAGAACACAGGTCCATAACCAGTGTGGGGAGCGCTTTGGTGGGAGACCTGCAGAGAAGGGTCTTGGTGTGGCAGTTCAAGGTCAGCTCCTGGAAGTGAGAATGCCTGAGCTGAATCTTGAAGGCTGACAAGGATAGCAATATTGGATTATTAGCCACAATACGGAACTCCTGTATAAAAATAGAGCTGATTCTTTTCATTTTTCTAAGAATACAAATAGATAGATAGCAGAAGAATGATTTTTGTTGTTATTATTTATTCCTTTCTAATGTTTCCCATCTTTGCTCTCTCATGCCCTACCTCCAGACTTTCTAAAACAATGTTAAAAAATAAAGGTGGTGGAAAGTATCCTTATTTTGTTTCTACTTGAAGGTAACTCTTTAATGTATCTCCATTAAGGGTGATAATGTTTATCTTTTCATTAAGTTTCTCATTTGCAACTCATGTGAGGTATATATTATTATTCCCATTATACAGATGAGGATGATGAGGATCTGAGAGATCAAAGGAGTTATCTTAAGTTCACAAGTGATGAGGATTGTCAGAACCAGATCTAGAACCTGTGTCTTTTGACCTAAAATCTTTCATCCCTATTCCCTTGCTATTATTCTTTCTCAGTCATTGGGTGTATGATTTGCTAAGCAGGCTGCACTTGTTAAAGCTACTTGTTGACAGTCCTCTCACAAGGAAGTGTTTATCCACAAAACAAGTGGTGGCTTCAACACTGCCAAACAATGCTCCTGCCCTGGCCCGTGTTAGAGGATCTTTGTGAGGAAGGGATTAAATCCAAGATGCTTAGAGCTCAGGGAAACCCTGGGCTAAGCTATTCCCTCCCTCGCCTCTTTCCCATTTTCCCCAATTACCACCTAAACCTCATCCTGGCCTCCCTGACCGCTTATCTTTTGGACTTTGTTCTGCAAGCAAACACAGTTTGATAAGACAAAGGCGGGAGGAGCTAGACTACCGACCTGACTTTCAGCACCAGCTCTAAAGCCTGCAAGCTGTGTGATTTGGGCAACTCACTCAATGGAGCAAAGTCTCAGTTCCCCCTTCAGTAAAGAGAATAATAGTGTGTATCTCAGAGGGCTTTTGTGGGGGCAATAAATGAGATAACCTGTGTACCTACGTAATGCCTAATGCATAGTAGTTGCTTTCTTATTGCTTTTTTCCTTGCATTTCTGATTGGTCTTGCAAATCATTCATTCATTCACATACTATGTATATGGAATGCTCACCCTGCCTGAGATATTGCAGTAGGCACTAGAAACGTTAGTAAATGGAGTATGTCTGGCCTGTGACTTTGTGAAAGTTATACACCATGGAGGTAGAAAGCCAGTAATCAAGTTAAAAAATACATTGTTAGATGCAATGAAGGATAGAATAGGATGCCGTGAAAGGGAAAAATAGAGGCAGACCTACTTTATGTTAGGTAGTCAGGGATGGCCCTTGGGAGAACATAACAGTCAAATGGATACCTGAGAGATGAGAAAGAGCATATGAGTAACATGATCCAGATTATGTTATAAAAAATCATTCAGGCTGCTTGTGGAGAGTGGCAGGGACATAAAGGAGCAAGAGAGGATGTGGAGACTCCAGGTAGGAGGCTGTTGTAGAAATCTAACAGAAAGCGATGGTAGCTTAAATACAGTAATGATTGTGGAAATGGGTAGATACAAACGTATCTGAGGAACAATTAAGAGGCACATGGTAATGGATTAGATGTAAACGTGTCAAGGGGTTAAGGCTCGCTCCCTAGTGTCTGATTTGGGCAGCTGGGTAAATGACATTATTTATTAAGATGGGGTTATCATAGAGACTTCAGTTATGGGCTGAACCTGGACTCCTAAGAGTGTAATAATCCTCAAAGTTTTCCTGAGGAATGGAAGTTAGATGACTCTTGCTTGTCCCAGAAAGGCAGTCTAGGAATTAGGAGGGAAATGCCAAGAAAGGGGCCCTTGAGAATGAGCCCATCTCTGAGGTCTTGGGATTTATAACATAAAAGTAAAATGTGTGACTACAGTAGCAAAGAGAATAGGGGAGGAAATGGATGTATATTGCTATTAAGTGTTTATAGTATATATGAATTGGTATAATATTATTTGAAGATAGACTGTGATAAGCTAAAGAGTTATATTATAAACCCTAGAACAACCACTAAAAAATAAGAAAAAAGATAATTAGCCATTCAATAGTGGAAATGAAATAGTGGAAATCATTGTCTAAAAAAAAAAAACAGAAAAAAAGAATGAAAAACATATGGCTCAATACAAACAACTAGCAAGATGGTTCCAATCATGTCAATAAGTACATTAAATATAAATGGTCTAAACTCCCCAATAAAAAGGTCAATAAAAAGGTAGAGATTTTCAGATTAAACAAAAAAGTAAGACCTAACGTACACTATCTGTAAGAAAACAATTTGAATAATTTTTGGGTGGACAAAAAGTAAAGTTATGCACTATGAAAATAATAATCAAAATAAAGCTAGAGGGCTGGCAGAGTAGCTCAGTTTGTAAAGAGCTCACTCAAGAGTGCAAGCTGAGCTCTGAGCAACAGCAGTTCAATGCCCAGCCCAAGCAGAGCTGCCACTAAGCTGCCAACAGGTGGCAGGATGGCTCAGCTAAAAAAATTTTAAAAAATAATAAAATAAAATAAAGCTAGAGTAACTGTATTATATCAAAGTCGAATCAGGAACAAAGAATATAATCGGAGATATTACATAATAGAAGGAGTCAATTCATCATAAGACATTAAAACATTATAATCCTAAAAGTGTGTGTACCTAATAATAGGGCTTCAAGTGATATAAAATGTACAGAAGAATTTATAACATTAAATGCTTATGTTAGAAAGGAAGAAAACTTTCAAATCAGTGATCTCAGTTTCCAACTCAAGAAACTAGAAAAAGAAGAACAAATTAAAGCCAAAGCAAGCAGAAGGAAGGGACTAATGAAGATCAGAACAGAAATCATTGAAATAGAAAACAGATAAAAGTAGAGAAAATCAGTGAAACCAAAAATGGATTCCTTGAAAAGATCAATAAAATTCAGAAACTCTTAATAAGATTGAACAAGAATAAAAGAGAGAAGACACAAATTTTCAATACCCAGAAAAGAGGAGATAATTATAGACATTAAAAGGCTGTAAGGGAAAATTTGACCAACTTTATGCCAATAAATTTGATCACTAATGGAAAACAGACAAATTCCATGAAAGGCACAAACTATCAAAGCTCATTCAAGAAGGAATAAAGAGTTCGCTCAAGAGTGCGAGCTGAGCTCTGAGCAACAGCAGTTCGATGCCCAGCCTGAGCTGAGCTGCTGCTGAGCTGCCAACAAATGGCAGGATGGCTCAGCTAAAAAAAAAAAAAAGAAAAGGAATTGATAACGCAAATGTTCCTATATGTATTTTGAAAATTGAATTTGTAGTTAACAACCTTTCCACAAAGAAACTACAAGTCAAGTTGACTTCATTGGAGAATTCAACCAAACATTTAAAGAAGAAATGTTAACAATAATATAAAAACTTTCAGAAAATAGAAAACCAGGAAAATACTTCATAATTTATTTTATGAGACCAATATCTCTTATGAATACAGATGCAAATACCTTCAACAAAATACCAGTAAACTGAATCCAGCAAACATCTAGAAAGGATTATACAGCATGACAAAGTGAGGTTCATTTCAGGAATGCAAGGTTGATTTAACATACAGAAATCAATTAATGTAATACAACATATCAGTACACTAAAGGACAAAAGCCACATGATAATAATAATATCAGTAGATACAGGGAAAACAATTTGGCAAAAATCCAACACCCTCTCATGGTAAAAACACCAAACAAACTAAGAATAGAAGTTATCCTGATAGATGTCACTATGAAAAACCCACATCTAACAACTCTAAGATGGTGAAAGAATGGATGCTTTTCTCCTAAGATCACTAAGAGGACAAGGATATCTGCTCTTACTATTTTATTTCTATTTATTAGAGGTTTTAGACAGCACAACTAACCAAGAAAAAGAAGTAATAGTCCTCTAGATTAAAAAAGGAGAAGTAAAAGTATCTCTACTTGTAGATGACATGATCTTATATAGAGAAAATCCTAAGGAATCCACAAACAAAAGAAACGTAATGAACAATTTCAACAAGGTTATAGGATACAAGGTCAATATTACAAAAGTCACATTAATTTGTATACACTAGCAGTGAACAATCTGAAAATGGAATAAAAAAACAATTGCACTTATAATGACATCAAAAGATTAAAATATATTGGAATCATAAAAAAGAAGCACAAACCTATGCCCTGAAAGCTCCAAATCAGTGTTGAAAGAAATGAAAGAAAACTTCAATAAGTAGAAAGACACCCTATGTACATGGATCAAAAGACTTAATTTGTTAAGATGGCAATATTCCCCAAATTGATCAACAAATTCAACCCAATCCCTGTCAAAATCTCAGTTGCCATTTTGTCAGAAATTGACAAGTTGATTCACAAATTAATATGGAAATGCAAGGGACCAGAAGAGCAAAAACAACCTTAAAAAAGAATCAAGTTGAAGGACTCACAGCTCCTGATCCCTCAACTTACTACAATGCTACAGCAATGAAGACAGCACATACAATTCATATTCCTGAAAAATAAATGGAAGAAATGGAATAAACAAAAAAATACAATTATATAATCAAAGAAATTCTTCAACAAAATAAAACTATTGAGGATTTACTTTGTGCTAAGTGTTCTATCTATTCATTATCTCAGTCCATAGCACCATGCTAAGACCATGCTCCTTTGCCATCTCCATTTTACCAGTGAGAAAACTGAGGTCTAGAGAGGCTGTGACTTGCCCAAAGTTGAGGTGTTCGGCTTTGAACCCAGAATGGCAGCCTGACTACAGTGCATTACTTTATACTACAGATCTGAATTTGTAGATTGAGAGTTATACTGTGCTCCCAGGAGAACTGGCACAGAATGATGAATGGCGAGATAACTCCTGCTAGATTTGCTAGACTTCAGGGGAAAAAGGATTGCTCTTTCCAGACCATCTGCAGGGACAAGAGTAAGGCTGGCTTCCGAGTTCTCTACAGCAACTTTCAGTGTCAGACAACTGGAGAATCATCTGCCATGTTCTCAGGGCGAGAAAGTATGAAATCCAAGAATGTCATAGTCAGGTTTGGAGGAATAGAGACAAGGGACAGACATTCTCAAACATACAAGAATTCAGGGTCTATAGCATCCTTGAGCCCTTTTGTACAATATTCTACCAAGGATTGATTCCAAATAAAGAATTCAAGAAACAATGAATACATTTTAATATAGGACTGATGTAAAACAATTATGGAGTAGGACGTGATTGTTAGGAACCTTGGCAATGTTAAAAGAGTAATGTAACAAAAATAGGCTGAGGAGAAAGCAAAACAGAACGTAGTATGAATATGTTAATGTCTTCATCTTTATCATGGGTCACTAGATGCTACAGTTGAAATATGTAGGTAAAAGAATGACCTTTCTCTCTCTCTCTGTCTCTCTCACGTAATAACTTTGTATAGTGACAGATGATTACTAGACTTATTGAGGTGATCACTTTGTAAGGTATATAAATGTCATTCACTATGGTGTACACCTGAAATTTATATAATATCATATGTCAACAATAATTTAAAAATAAATTAATTGCTCTTCCTGTGAGCCACCTGAGGTGACCTCTGAAAATGGTTCACTATTCACTTAACCCAGAGAACCCCTCAAAATCATGGAAATCAAGAAGTTCAAATCTTTCTATTCACTTTAAGAACACTCACGAAACTGCCCAGGCCATCAAGAGTATGCATATCAGAAAAGCCACCAAGTATCTAAAGGATGTCATATTACAGATGCAATGTGTGCCGTTCTGTTGTTACAGTGGTGAAGTTGGGTGGTGTGCGCAAGCCAAACAGTGGGGCTGGACACAGGGTTGGTGGCCCAAAAAGAGTGCAGAATTTTTACTGCATGTGTTTCAAAACACAGAGAGTAATGCTGAACTTATAGGCTGAGATGTAGACCTCTGGTCATTGAACACATCCAGGTGAACAAAGCTCCCATGATGCAGCGTGGAACTCACAGAGCAGAACTTACAGAGCTCACAGGTGGATTAACCCATACATGAGCTCTCCCGGCTACACCGAGAAGATCCTTAACTGAAAAGGAGCTGATTACTCCTAAACCAGAGGAAGAGGTTGTACAGAAGAAAAAGACCTCCCTAAAGAAAGTGAGGAAACAAAAACTTATGGCCTGGGAGTAAATTCAGCACCAAATAAAAGCTAATGAAAGTAAAAGCAGAGAGCTGACCCAGTGGCTCAGTTGGTTAAGAATGTGAGCTCTGAGTAACATAGTCGCTGGTTCGATTCCCACATGGGCCAGTGAGCTGCGCCCCAGCTGAGCTGCCACTGAGCTGCCAACAGGTGGCAGGATGGCTCAGCTGTTGAGAGAACGTGCTCCTAACAACAAGGTTGCCCGTTAGACTCCCACATGGGATGGTGGGCTATGCCCTGCCCTTCCCTCCCGCCCACCCCCCCCCCCCCCCACAACTAAGATTGAACACAGCACCTTGAACTGAGCAGTCACAGCTCAGGCACCCAGATGGCGACTGGACTTGGAGCTGAGCTAGCTGCGCCCTCCACAACTAAGACTGAAGGACAACAACTTGGCTGTTCCCCTTCCCAAATTCCCCAATAAAATCTTAAAAAATAAAATAAAATAAAAGTAAAAGCAGAAATAATAATAATAAACCAATTAAAAAATCCATATTTTTCTGAAGTTGAGTGGTTACTTCAGTCATACTTTAGTTTCTCCTGTTTAATTAAAGTTAAATGTAATGGTTTAAATTAAAACTGGCATCTAGAATACAATCTCAGTTTTTGTCAAACGATTATCTTTCCTCTTGATACATCTGTATGGAGAGAGATCTGGATTGTTCAGTATTCAATCAGTATTAACTGGTTATTTCTGTGTGAAGGAATTTTGAGATGGTTTTTAATTTTCTTTTTGTATTGTACTGAATTGTTTTTGCTTTAAATAATCGAGACATTAAAAAAAACTATTTTCAAAAGCAAATGAAGGATAGTTTTTAAAAGTTTCAAAGTTAGACCTCCAAGTGGAGATGCCAAGGAAGTAGTTGGATAAATGAGTCTGGAATTCAGAAAGGGAAAGTCTGGACCAGAGATTATAAATTAGGGAGTTGGCAGCCTACAGATGAATTCTGAAACTCAGAGGAATGGATGAGATCATCTTGAGAGAGACTTAAGGGAGAGGGGACAAGTGCCCAGGACGGCACTCTGTGCATCTCCATCACTTGGGGGGTGGGGGTGGGGGAGCCTGCATTGGAGCCAAAAAATGACAGTTTCCAGAGGTAGGAGGAACACCTACCTCTTAGGGCTTGCAGAGCTAAGTCGTGAAGGAGCCAGGCAGTGTTGATAAGATGCTGGGATGCAGTTCAAATACAAGTAATGCCACAACAAACCGTTGGTTGTGTACCTTCTACAATATTTTTCTAGTTCCCAAAACTCACAAGTTAGAGAGCTAGCAATTACTTCAACTCCATTTGGAGAATAATTTCAAAACCTCTAGAATATTTGGGGTTTGGCTCACAGCTGGGTCTTTGAAGAGCTGCTGACTTTCAGCAAACGGGGACAGTATGTTTGGAGAGCAATTGTATGGTTTTTAAATGGGCCACAGTAGCTTCTGTTTGATAAATGCTTTATTTGACTTGTGAGTTTAAAGCGAGTGTCCTCTGTAAGAGTAGACTCGTACTTCTACTTCGCTTTAAGCTACTCAGCTTGCAAGCTTTTCTCCTGATTAATTTGGTAGTCTTTCTTGCAGGGCTAAAAGTTGAAACCTTTGAAACCTCATTATCTGTTGACAAGAGGTCAAGTTTGGGAAATAGGAAGCTTAGGTTGTTTTTCTCAGCTCTCCCCTGCAGCACGGATGACTGCTGCTCAGTCCACTGGCCTCGGTTTTATAGCCTGGAGAGTTGGCCCTCTCTGGTTAATATTAGGGCTGGTGCCGATCACAGCACTGAGGTCCCAGCCCTTTTAGGAGCTCCTGAAGCTCAAAGGGCTGAGGCTACAGTCGGCCGGTCAGTGACCTCAGCCATTGGTGGATGATGGCTGTTTTCTTTTGCCCGTTGCTGGGATCTGCTTCTGTGTCACTCAGCCTCTCTGTCCACATCCTGGCATTCGGCGGAGCCCCTCCAGCTCGAATGCCTCTCCTGGCACCATGCACGCATCAGCACCCGTCACTCCTCAGCCCTTGGTGCCAGGAGGGCTGCGTGTGCCTCTGGGTTGCTTGGTTGCTCCCTGTCTCATAAAAGCCGTTCTCTCTGCCTTCCTGACCCCGGCCTATGCACTGATATTTGCATATCAGGAAGTTGATTTTTCAAATTGTGCAGTGCATTTAGTGCTAGGGTTTAAAGGACGTAGGCTTGGATGTGGATCTGATTAGTTTTCCGATTTTCTCCCCTTCTAGGTAATATTTACTAATATTCAAAACAGAAGCCCTAAGCCTGGCCCTGCTCCCCACGATCAAGAACTAGGTTTTTTCCTAGAAACAGGACTTCAGAGAGCCCATGTCCTCTATTTCAAAAATGGGTAAGCCTTCTTCATTTTTTAAATCAAGTTCCTAAAGAAGGAAAATAGAAAGTCTTACTATGCTGTCTTCAGTTTAGTTATTATAACAAAACAATTTTAAATATGAACTATAATTGGATTTTTTTTTTTTTTTGAGGGCAGTCACTGGCCCTCATATGTGGGACCCGAACCGGGGCTGCCGGCTTCCCAAGCCAGCGTTTAACCACCGCGCCACTCGGCCGGCCCTGTAATTTTTTTAGAAGGAAGAATAGAGGCTCTTTTGTCCCTTCTCCACCTGGCTTTCTTACTTTCCCATGAGATTAGAAGGTGGGAGAATGGACGAGGGGGCTCCCATGTGAGTCTGAGTGATAAGTACGGGGCACTAAGACCAGTGGGGTGGATTAGACGGGAGCCAAGCTTTTTGCTGCCGCATCCTTCCTTCATGGGAATGGTATTGCACATGCCTCCCACCTTCGATGGGGGAAGAGTTCATGAACTGGAAACCCTGGCATACAGGAATATCATCTCCCTTTGTTCAGAGGATTGGAATTGCCGAGTCCCATATGGTTTTTATGAAAGTGAGTGTGGCTATATTGCCTCATAAGAACATTTCTACTGGAGCTGCCTTTGAGAAGAGTTTAAGAAAGGTTTAAGAGCCTGAATGTGCAGGGTGTAGCTCTCTAATGCATTTGATGTTTGTTTTGCTCTTATGAGAAATGCAACGATTCTGTTCCAAACCTCCTCAGCTGTCCCTTGTTTTGACATTGTGCTGCAGGATAGATGTGCATGAAGACCAACAGTAGGTATCTGGTTCCTCCGCCGCTCCTCCTAGGCTGTGCATGGGAGGCCCCTCGCCGCCCGTTCCCTTCCTCTCGGAATAGTCAAGTAGTGCTTTGAGCAGCCCCGGGGACACGCGTCCCAGCCTTTGGATAAATGAACAGTGGAGTTGCTCCCTCTTCATTGCCAAGAGCTTCAAGCCTTGGGGTGTAGCCCATGGAAGTGGGTTTCATTGCCCTGGTGGCCCAGAGCGGCAGGCAGCCCTTTGCATTTGCTGGGAGTGAGTGCTTATTTTCCAAATCCTATTATACCATGGACAAGGCCTGCTTTGCTCCAAAGGCCACTGGTTCAGAGTGGCATAGCCCACGAAAGGCCACAGTAAACACCCCAAGGTTTGGAATGGCTTCGTGGCTTTGACACAAAGATGTCCTCCAATTTGATCTCATCTGTCACTGATTGAGATCATCAGCGCCATGGTGCATGTCCCCTCTGCTGAGTTTTGAGTTCTGTTTTCTTTACTGTTTTAAATAAAGGGAGTAGGGAGGGAAGTGGGATATCCTTTTCCTTTTCACAATAAATGGTGGTCATCACAGAGGAACCCCCAACCATTGCTCTCTCTCCCTCTAACCTGCGAGTGTCTGTGGTTGATATGCAAGTCCAAGTACAGAAATGAATTCCCTGGGGGCTCTCGGGCACCAACCAATACCTGCTATTGAAAATGCTTTGCGTAAGATCGATCAGGGTGGGCTGCATAACACATTTTCATCCGAAGCCTAGCCATGGAGGAGGGGAAGGCAGGGCTGTTGGGCTCGACTGCCTGTCAGGAAACATTGACTGCCCACTGAAATCTGACTAGAAAATAATGAGGAGGAGAGGTGTATTATTTATCACAAGATGATGGACTACAGGCTGGGAGTTGCTTACTGGCTCATTTCTCATTTATACAAAACAAGTTCAAGGAGATACCCACTGACATATCAAAGTTAAGGGATTGCTTAACTTTGACATCTTCGCTGTCCTTTCCTTGTCCTCCTGCCCTTCTCTCCATGCTCTAAAGACCAGTGATGGCATTGGGCGAGCCACTCAAGAGGGTCCTTGCCTGCTGCAATGTTATGAAGGCTGGGACTCTGCAGCAGTAATGAGAGATTACTTTTGGGTAGGTAGAGGTGAAGGCTGGTTTTGAGACCACAAAATATGGAAGAAAGGAGAGGAATCGGTGGGAGGTTTTTGACAAGCCAAGTGCTGTCAGGGTTACTTAGGGCCCAGAGCCTCACCTGGGGGTTGTTTGTCAGTGGACAACTCCAGCCAGTATCTCTGTGGAGCAAGTGGGGGCCGGTGCGGGTAGTGCTGTCTCTGAGCACCAGTCGCTTCGCACAGTTCCAGCTCCTGCTGTGTTTGTTCCTTTGCTGTCTCACTCCTTTTTTTGTTTTTCTGCATTTTAAAACATATGTATTTGGGAAGATAAAATGGACAGATTTGACTGATTTTTGGAGATAGGGAAATGTATCATAAAAAGGTTTTGCAATAAGAGAGAAAAATTGATAAAGCACATTGTCTTCTCTAGAGATATACTTAAAGATATTCAGCTGTTTTGTTGTCATCCCTGAGGACTTAATGAGTTATAATAACTACTTTTATTCTTTTATAATACTCCATTTTTTCCAAGAGTGAGTGCCAAGCTGGCGAACTTGGCTCTCTTTCAGAAAGAACGTGACTCCAGGACGAGTTCCTGGGCCC
Source organism: Aselliscus stoliczkanus (assembly GCA_033961575.1). Taxonomy (NCBI): domain Eukaryota; kingdom Metazoa; phylum Chordata; class Mammalia; order Chiroptera; family Hipposideridae; genus Aselliscus; species Aselliscus stoliczkanus. The sequence continues at coordinate 150,289,937 of CM066732.1, read as the reverse complement.
CTCCGAATGCCCGAGGTCCCAGCGATGCCTTTGTTTACAAGTACTTTTCCTTCATCGTCACTGATTCCCATGGCGGCACCCCTTTCATGTCCCTTGCTGCCTGCGAGGTGGCAGAATAAGTAGAATTGCTCCTATTTTCCCCATGGTGACCTGGCTGCCCGGTGTTATCTTCAGCCCTTTTAGCACCACCCCACGGCAGGGGACATGTTGCCACTCTGTGTGGAGGTGCTGGGTCGGACCCTCAAACTGTGGCCTTGCCCAGCACCCGCCTCTGGGAAACAGCACTTGACCCTTAGTACAGATGTTGTCAGGAGATGGTTCCCCGGCTCGGCTAACGGGTGTTTTCTCATCACACTTGTCCTTGTGTCTCATCTATAGCACGTCACACATCACCTGTTCCTTCTCTCCTCCCATTGCCCCCTTCCCCTTCCCCCTTCCTTCCTCTCCTCCCCCTCCTGTCCCTCTCTCTCTTTCCTTCCTCTCACCCCCTTCCTCACCCTCAGTTCCCTTTTCCTTCCCTCCTCTCTCCTTGTGCCCGCTTTCCCAACACCCCCTCCTCCACCCTCTTTCTTCCTTGGAGGGCGAGAATACCAGGTTGCCATCTGAGCCCCAAGTGTCCTGGGCATGGACTGACTTGGAACACACGCACATCTATTTCACATCTGTGTCTCTTATCCCTCTGGGTGGCAGTAGCAAACCTATTAAGGATTAAAAAAACTCTTGCTCAGGCTCTGCAAGTGTGAAACAAGAGAGCGTGTTAGCCTCAGAGGACCAGGGCTGCTGCCTCCAAGGTTCTCGAATTGCCTTGCTCACTGCAGGCACTCGTTTGAGGGGCCCTGTAGTCAGAGGACCTGGGTTTGGAACCAGCCCGTCTCCTTGCTGGGAGACCCTGACGTGGAGAAAGTAGGAAGTCAGGAAGTCCTCATATGGTCAGACATTGGCTCCCCTGAGGTACCTGCAATCAAGCCAGGGTATAAAGTGGTATGAGGGCTCTTTGGAGTTCTGTAACTACAGTCAGTCACCAATGTGAGTTGGCTTTAACTAGACCACTATTCACCACTATGCATTGGCTTTAAAATGTTTTTAAACTTCCCCACTCATCTTGTTGACCTTTACACCTGTTCAGCTCTGCTCAGGGTAGCCTAGAATTAGAAGCTAGAAAAGGGGCAGTGAGGCCGACAGTGTCCGTGGGCTCCTGAGTAGGGGCACTTCCTGGGCTTATGGCCTTCCGAGGCCAGCAGTTTCAGCAGACAGGCTCCCGCAGTCCATGGGATTGGGGGAGGGTGCTGGCCAGGCAGCGAGGGGGCTTTGCACGATGCACTGGCCTCTCCAGGCACGGGGGCAACTTGGCGTTGCCTCTGCATTCTAGCTCTCTTCTCTCTTGCAGTGATAAGAAGTGTTCACTTTTTTAAACTACACACTACTTTTTATACTATGAGTCACATGCTGTGAACATGAGAGAATTCAGACACGTTTCCAGTAAGCGTTTAACAGGTATCAACTTTTTGTACGTGACATTCTTAAAGAGATTCGGAGATGAAAAAGAAATGGGCCTGCATGCTGGCACATAGCAGGAGAAAAGCAAGAGCATGAGACATGAACGTAAGTAACTTCGAAGGTGACAGTATGGTTGCAGAAGAGTAAACAATGAGAGAACGCCCTCTTACTTTAAGTGACATCTCCAGGCTCCCTTATTCATTCATCCTGGGAGGTCAGTTAGTCGTTCGTTTAATGAGAATTAGTTACACACCTGTTGGGAGCCAGGCCCTATCTTAGGTACTGGGGGTATAATGGTGAAAAAGAGGGACCAAATCTCTGCCCTCCCTAGAACTTAGTCTCAGAAAATTAAGAATTAAAATGAGCCCTAAGTCAGGGTAGTTTCTACATGTTGTGGCACAGGAAGTCCAGGTTGCCACAGAAGCAAATAAGAAGGCTGTGTGTTGAGACAGCTGCCTGATTTGGAAAGGGGGTAAAGCTTGAAATGATGTACATACAAACAGATGGGGTGGGGGGGCGAGGAACCAGGGCAGGGAGCACATTCCAAGGAGTTGGCAGAAACATAGAGTTAGCACTGTACTCAGTGTTGTATGTATTCTGCACTGTAGTCTGGTTGGAGTGAAGGTTTCTTTAGAAATCTGTGACTTTTTAACTAAGCCTCTCAGTACAGGACCTGGCATGCAGTCGGTTTGGTCAGTCATCCAACAAGTTGTTACTGTTATAGTTCTGCTATGCGTCAAGAACTGTGCTTGGTACAACACTGGCAAATTTAAGAGACATAATCCAGGCCCTCAGGGAGGGTACAGTTCAGTGAGGGAGGCAGATAATAAACAAGTCATCTAGTGGATAGAATCACAAATTGTAGTAAGCACTAGGAAATGAATGGGGCCCGTGAGAGCGAATAACGGGGGGCACCTGCTTAGGTAGGGTGCTCAGGTGCAGCCTCCCGAGGAAGTGACACTGAGACCAAGACTTGAAGGATGAGAAGTGAGTCAACAGGCCAAGAGCAGGAGCAGAGGGCCCAAGCATGTGCAAAGATCCCGACCCAGAAAAGAACTGTGTTTAAGAATCTGTGTGTTTAAGAGTCCAGGGTAGCTGAAGCAGAGTTGGAAGGGGGAGAATCACAGGCTCTCTCGGTCTGGCCTACCCTAAAGAAGGCAGGTCTACTAGGCGGCATACAGTGGGGGGTGACTGTCCAGTGAAAAATCCCCAAGTCGCCACAGCAAAGGCAAGGTCATAATAGCTGGGCAAGGCATTAAGTGCTCCCCGGAAAGATGACCATGGTGGGAGAGAACAGGAGAAGCGGAGGGATTTGAGATGTTTGTTAGAACTACTGGTGAATTGGGACTAGCCAGTGAATTGGATTGGAGGGGGGTGGGGAGGAGGAGAGAGAAGGGGAGGGCAACAGAAGAACCAAAGAGGACTCCCCAGTTCAGGCATGAGAATTGGTTAGACGGAGTGGGGAAGAGGAGAGGATCAGATCTGGAAAAAGGGAAATCAAGGATTTGCCTTTGGATAGGTTAGGTTTGCGGTCCCGTCAGATGCCTAAGTGGAACTGTCAACGAGGAAGATACAGGAGCGCAGAGGGGAGGTGGCGCTTCAGGTATAAATGGGGAGTTTAGCAGATTGAGTGTAAGCTGTGGAGTGGATGAGATCAGTGAGGGACACGGTGTAGAGAGAGCAGCGAAGACAGGCCAGGACTCAGCTTGGAAACATGCTGGAGTCTGAAGTTGAAAAAAGGGAGGAGCCTGTGGAGGAGCTGCTTGAGGTGAAGGGACACCTGGAGGGTGGGTTCCTGTGAAAGCCTGAAGAGAAGGTGTGCTGGGGAGGAGGCAGAGATCCCCTGTGTTGAATGGTGCTGTGATGTTAATATGGGTAAAGAGCAAAGCACTGCTCTAGAAAACATGAAGACATTTGTGAGCTTGAATAGACTTCCGGTGGGAAGGTTTAAGAGCACAAGCTAGGTTGGGGAGAGAGAAGAGCAAATGATGCAGGAGGAAGTGGTGGCATTGTATGTAGGCCACTTTCAATAAATGTTGTTTCCTTTTCCATTTTCTTTTCTAAGATAGCGTTCTTTCTGGAAGGAAGGATGATAGAAAGGTGGTGGAAGACTAAAGACCAGGCTAAGGAATAGAGAATTCATTCTCTAGGTATGGAGACGCCATTGAATCCCAAGGGTGGGGTATCAGGAAGGGCCACCTGTCAGTTTGTTTGCAAGGCATCTAGTGCCAGCAGAGTCATGTCCCCCACTTCAGTTGCACTTGGCTCATTGTACTTGTTTTTTGGCCAGAGGTTACAGTCGGACCTCAGCAGGAACTGTGATAAGTTATGCAGCTGACTGAGAGGAAGATGGGGGTGATGGAGGGAGCGAGGGAGATGGGAAGGAGTCTGTGCAAGGGGGCCACTTCGTTTACTGCGACAGCTTCAGAAGGGAAGTTTATGGAGCAATGTGACTCCTGCAGCCTGACGAGCCAGGGCCACCTTGGTGATGCCACATATCATTATCACGTGTCTGGAGGACTTGATCAACCTAACTTAGTGTGCTAAGCACTTCATATGAGTCATTTCACTACTAAGGAAAATTTTCCTAATAGTTGAACTGATTGATGGTGGGGTATAGAATCTGTAAATCCTGGAGCTTAAATGTGTGAGAGGCACAGTTGTTTTAAGCACCATGCCTTATAGATGAGGAATCAGATCCCGAGAAATCACGTTCAGTAATCATTCAATAAATACTTACCAAGAACCTTACTAGGGTACTTGTTGGGGCCAGATACTGCTCTGAGTGAGTGAGTCAGGTCTAATCACTGCCTTCGTGGAGTTTACATTTTGGTTGGGGAAACAGTCAATAAACCAGGCAATAGGATTTATTCAGTGTCGCACAAGTAGTTGGTGGCCGAGTTGGGACCCGAGCATCCTTCTTTGATACCCAGTGAAGTTTCCTTACCACTCAGACCCTACTGAGCATGCCCAGTTAGTTGTCCCTTCTTGAAAATGGAGTACTGAGCAGCATAACTCGAAGGAATACATTACGCTTAGAAAATAAGGACTTTTAAAAGCCAGCCTAGATGTAATTATTTATGTAATGAGAAGTATCAGCCAAATTTCCTCTGTTTTGTTTAAATGTAGACTAGGCTCATCCCTTAATGCCATCAAAACTTTAGTATGGAAACAAAAGAACCTTTGTCTGTTTTAATTACAAAACTCCAAGATTACTATTGTAATGAATAAGGAGAGACAGGTAATTGCTTCCAGTGCACTTCATAATGAGTGTTAGAGTCCTGTGCCATCTGAAAGCTGTATCAGCAAGGCGGTGCATCCTGTTTGTCTGTCCTTGGCTTCAGCTGAAGCCAGGTCATCCTAGGTTTCCAGAGAGCAGGGGCGTGGGGTGGGGCGGGGCCTAGCGAGCTAATTGGCAGTTAGTTGCGGCTCCCAGAGACCCCTCCCCGCATGGGTTGCCCAGTTGTATGCCGCCTCTTTTCGCCACTGTTCAGAATCAGAATTCCCTGAAAGATGAACCGATATAGGAAATGATTCCAGGGCTTCATGTTGGATTTATCTAGGGTAGTGATTTTTCACTGTAGTGGGGGCAGGAGGGGCGGGGATTATTTATTCACTTATTTATTCATCCATCCATCACACATTTATGTGCTAGGAGCCGTGGTGACACAGCAAATGATCCCGTGGATATTCTAGTCCAGCAGGAAAATAATTATAAGACGGCTAAGCCTGAGGAAAGGATAGAAGAAAAAGCTATTTTTTGTTTTTTATTTAGCTTTTCACTTTGCAAGCTTTCCTAAAAAGAGATGGTTATATAATATGGTGTCTACAATTCAAAGTTAACTTAATATTTTGATATTTCTCCATAACTCTTGATAGGACTGGAGATTGGTCCCCTGGGCGTTACTGACCTAAATGGCACCATTTGCAGGCCTGCTCCGGGGCAGAGCTCCGGGTGGGAGTGGCATGGATAAACACACACAGCAGGAACACGCAGTGTGGTATGAGGTATACCACCCACCTCTGTTTGGCTTCAGGTGATATGTGACATTGTTCAGGTGTTGAGGACAAAATGGTGAGCAGCCAGACATGCTCCTCGCTCTCAGAGAGAAAACAGAACATTAAATTCTTGGATGTATAGCTACAGCCTGAGATAGTGCTCAGAAGGAAAGGTACCCATTTGTCTGAGAGTCCATTTTAAAAAGAAATTGACCTAGATTTGGTGGGTAGGGGAGGTTTTCCTGAGGAAATGACTGAGCAGAAACCAGAAGATGAATCAGGAGCTAGGAGCTAACTAGCAGAGGCAGGATAGGGTGGGAAGTGTGTTCAGCATTGTTTAGAACTGAAAGTATTCTCAGAGGCATCTTGTCCAACCAACCCATCCTTTTCCTCTGCTTTATTTTTCTCCTTAGCATTTAACTGGCATTGCATATACCATGACCAGGACTTACCAGGATCTTCATAGGTTCTCTTACACATTTTGACCCATAAGACTTTCATTGGTCACAGCTGGCACCCATGTGTTTAGAAATTTCTAGAACAGAAGCATAAATTGCCAGTAGGGCAGTGTCAGGGATTACTCTTCTGTATAAATTGTGCTCTCAGAGGTCCATCGGGCCACCCAAGAGCTGTTCTCTTTGCCCCTCCCCCCTCAGGTGCCAGCTCAGGTGCTAGACAATGAGCTTCACTTTGAGGAGGAGGTGTCCAGGGTCCCCCAAGGGATTTGCTCACATTCAAGTGAGCCCAAAGCTATCTTGTCCCCATCAGATATTTATAGATCCTTCCAGCCCAGATGCAAGTTTTCAATGAAGGGTCATTTGAAAAATATATTTCCTTTTTCTTATATTTATAATTTATTTTTTATTAAATTTATTTGCGTAACATTGGTTAATAACATTATATAATTTCCAGGTATACAAGATTATAATTTGACATCTGTGTTCTGTAGTGCGTGCTCTCCACCCAAAGTCTAGTTTTCTTCCATTACCACATATTTGACCCCCTTTGCCCACTTTGCCCTCTCTGCAGGCGTCATTTTTAGCATAAGCAATGTTGCCTAGTAACATAATTGACATTTTATCTTTATTAGGTTTCCAGGGAAACAGAACTGGAAAGTTAACCTAAGGTCAAATTCTCAAGCAGAAGAGGAAAGGAACTTGTTAACCCCTTGCCCATTTGTACTTTTTTTTTCTCTTATCTAAATTGTTTATTGTGTATCTCCCATGACTGGAATATAAATTCCTCCTGGGCAGGAATTTTTTTCTGTTTTGTCTGGTGAGAGATCTGTATCTAGAGCAGGGTTGGGTATAGAGTTGTATGTGAGTGAATGAATGGATGAACGAACAAATGAAGGAACTTATTTTCGGGTGAGGCATCTGTGGCTCACAGACGCTTAACAGTGGTGTGTTTTCTTTAAAGTTAGTTAATGCAACATACATTGGTTGAGAGCTAAGTGATATATTTGTTGGGCACTGTGCTAGGGGCCAGGGATGGAAGGATGAACAGGCCCCCCGGACTGGCTTCCTGGAACCCGCAGCTGCGGTGACTGCTTCTGGCTGGTCCAGAGGGAGATGGCCACCTAGGTCTTCCTGCATATGATGTCCTTCCGTGAAAAGAGGCCAGAGGGAAGGCCGTAGGGACCGCTGCTTCTGCCCTGTCTCTGAGCTGGCGGGTATTTACAGTCATGGAGGCCTTATTATAAGAAACTCCTTACGCAGGCCCTGGCAGACGCCTTCCTTTCTGAGAAGCTCCTAGCGTGGTGGCATTTTGGCGCCTGAAGACCTCCCCCCTTAAGCTCACCACGTACTCATCTGCATGGGACTCCGGAGTTCCCACAGCAGGAAAGAGAATTAACGTCTTCCGTGGTTTCGTTGCTTGAGAATGTTTGCTCCCAGAGCCTCCCAGACCGGCAATGTCAAAAATATGTAGCTCTTCAAGTTGAAAGCTCGAGGGGAGCAGTTGGACACAGAAGCATGTGAGCGTTTCAGTGTGGCCTTTGGAGGCGGCCCTTCAAGGGCAGACCTGCGAAATGATATATGTGTGTCGGGAAAGGAATCCACATCCTGTCTGGTCCAGAAGGAAGCCAGATTTCACCCTCTCTGAGCCTGTCCGACTGCGGGGAGCTTTCTTGGCTATTTAGTGATGTCTGCGCCACAGAGCAGGTCCTGATGTGTCTGCCTGGGAGGGAGGGTGGGTGGGAAGGAGTGTGTGGGGCCAGGTCCCTGTTCCGGCTCTTGGTTAACTTGCTTTTTCCCTTCCTTGGTTGGGGTGTCAAATGCATTAATATTTTACAAGAGGGCAGGGTGGGGGTGGAGCCCTGCTCTTTTCAAGGGGTACTTCCTACCTATTTCTTTTTAAATCATTTTTCTCTCCGTTCTTTTTTTTTTTTTTACAGAGGTATTTTTAGTCAACTTTTAGAGAGAGTTGCAGAAAGAGATTGAGCTCAAGCCCAGAAAATGACTGAGACATCTTTGGAGAATTGCTGACTTTTCTTAGGAAATACTAGAACCTTCTATTGAAAATGAGAGGGGCCAGACATATTCTTACAAATACCTTCTTGATATTTGTATGACATCTGCCATAGATCTGTACACCAATGAAGAAATCTATAATATAATTGTATGTTCTCATAGCAAAATCCTGCATTAAATGACAAGATTTTTTAAAATGATGAGTTTTTTTTTTTTTTTAGTTGATGTTTGGTTTTTCCACCTTCCTCTCTATTTTAGGTTTGATTTTTATACTTTTTATTTATAAGTGACTTTGATTCTCTAGGCCTGGCACAGACACACTGTACCTTTCTTCTGCCAGCTCTTCTATATCCTGTCTCTGCTGGCAGGTGCTTGGTTGGTGGGTATGGTAACTGGTTCTCCTTTGAATCTCCCTGACAAATTGGCATCAGACGCAGCAGTGTCTGCATGTTGGAAACACACAGTTGAAATAGCAGGAAGATTCTAGTGCTGTGTTTCTTCTGAAGAATACCCTGAAAAACTCATTAGCCAGACTTGGTAAAATCTCTGAATTACAGATTTTTAACAAGATGCAATTTTATTTCTTTCAAGTACAATTTGAGCTAGTAAAAAACAAAAAAACACAAACTCTTGCCTACTCAATTTTATGAATGTTATATTGAGAGCCTGCTAGGCGCCAGTCACTAGGATGAGCTCTGGAGATATGAGATGAATAAGAAAATGTTCTTTGACCTCACGGGGAAGACAAAGATGTCAAGAAATAATTATAACACCTGGTGAAAAGCACTATCATGAAGGATGAGCTGAGGGAGAAAGAGAAGGGAGGAGAGGAAGGAGGAGGAAGCCACTTGCCTTGGGCCAGTTCATCAAGTTCCTTGGAATTGACATTTGAACTTGGTCTTTGATGGGAGGGGTAGGATTTACCATCTGCAAGGGTAAGAGTTCCATGTGTTAGGGTGGGTTGGGGTTCAGGACATGTAGTCATGATTGAACGGTAGATCTCCCAGAACAGATGCACTTTATAAGCGCTTGAGAGTCAGCATTGTCTAGTGGTTAAAAGCACTGACTCTGAATCCAGCTGCCTGTTACGTCTCCTATTTACAGGCACTGGAAACTTGGCAAGTGACTTACCCTTTTGGGTTTTAGTTTTCTCGTTTGTAAACTGGGAATAATAATAGAACCGACTTCATAATGTTTGTTGTTGGTGGATTAAGTGAGTTAGTCATTATCATGTGCTTGGACAGTGGCTGGCATGCAGTAAGCACTCTACATGGGCGGGACAAATAAATAAGACCCAAAAGAGTGAAGGGTTTGTCGCCTCACTAGAGGGAAAGGTAAGACTTGGCAGCTGAGAAATCTGGGAAGATGATAACAACAGTTGCAGCATAGTTTCTGGATCTTCTCATATACCCATATAAAAAGGCAACAATAACCAGATTGGAAGACGCAGAATCCACGGACAGCATTTACAACAAAACTAGATGACAAACCCCAAAGCACAGGCTGATGGAGACAGACTGCTAGCAGCTACAGACTAGCTTGTTATTTGCACTTGTGTGGGCTAGAGCAGAAGGAAGCAATGGGGCATCTCCTGCGATCAGGAGACCCTAAAATAGCCAACAAGTATTTATTGGAAGCTCGTCTAGCCCATTGGAGATTAGCAGCTAAAAATGAGAGGGTTTTGCCAAGTAAGATCGAAGGAAGCGGCTGGGGAGTCTGGGCCTTCCGAAGGCTTCAAACTGACCCACGAGGGCTCTTTGCTGTGACTGGGCCCCACATTGAGGAGAAACTGACAAGAGTGAAATGAAAATTGACCAAGAAGTGACAGAAGAGACCAAAAAAAGGTAGAGATAAAAGTGGGGAGCAGGAGATATAGCAGCCAGGAAGCAAGCTGCTATATTTTTTAGCAGCTTTATTCAGGTATAATTTATATATCAAAAATTCAGCTGTTGGGCCGGCCGAGTGGCGCATTGGTTAAGCGCTGGTTTTGGGATGCCAGCAGCCCCGGTTCGGATCCCACATGAGGGCCAGTGACACTGCCCTCTACAGCTAACAACAGCTCCACCTGGAGCTGGGCTGTGCGAGCCCCGGTGATGGTGTGGGCTACAGCCCCTGCTGCAGTGGGCTGCCATAGGCTACAGTAAGTGGCCCGCAGCCAGCGTGAGCAGCTGGCAGCCAAGCGTGAGCTGCCAATAGCCACGGTGAGCAACATCCAGAGGCCGGCGACCGATCTGCCTCATCCGGGAAGAGCGCAATGACGATACCAACAGTGAAGCAACATCCTCCGCAACTAAACTGAAGAACAAAAAGACAGCAACTTGTCTGTTCCCCTTCCCCGATTCCCCAACGCTGTTCCCCTCCCCAAATTCCCCAATAAAATCTTAAAAAAAAAATTCAGCTGTTGTAAATACACAGATTAATGTTTTTTAATAAATACACCCAGCACCACAATCATCGACACAATTCAATTTTAGAACATTTACGTCATTCTGAAGAGCTTTCCATGCCTATTTGCAGTCAATCCCCACTCCCAACCCCAACCCCCAGCAACCACGTATCTGTTATTTGTCTCTATAGATTTGTCTTTTCTAGAAATTTTATGTAAATGGAATCATAGAATGTGTAGTCTTTTTTGTCTTGCCTTTTTCACTTAATATTTTGTGGTTCATGCACACGGTAGCATGTATCAGGAGGTCATTCCTTTTATTTCTGAATAGTTATTCTATTGTGTGGCTACCCTACATTTTGTGCGTTCATTCACTAATTAATGAACATTTGGATTATTTCCTCTCTGGGGCTACTGTGAATAATACTGCTGTGAACATTTGGCCACAACTCTTTCTTAGACATGTTTTCATTTCCCTTGGGTAGATTCATAGAGTGGAATTGATGGGTCATATGGTAAGTTTATGTTTAACTTTTTAAGAAACTTCCGGGCCATTTTCCAAAGTGGCTGTACCATTTTACGTTTCTACCAGCCATTTATGAAAGTTCCAGTTTCTCTCCATTCTCTTCAATACTTGGTATTGCCAATTTTTAAATTAGAGCCAGTCTAGTAGGTGTGAGGTGGTATCTCATTATAATTTTAATTTGCATTTCCCTAATGATTACTCATGTTCAGCTGCTTTCCATATGCCTGTTAGCTATTCTTATATTATTCTTATAATATTTTGCCATGTTTTCAATTGGGTTGTCTTCTTATTATCAAGTTATGAGAGTTCTTTATATATTCTGGATACAGTCTTTTATCAGATATATAGTTTGCAAATATTTTCTGCCAGTCTATGGCTTGCATTCATTTTTTAATGATGTTGTTTAAAGAGGAAAAGTTAATTTTAATGAAGTCCAGTTTATCCATGTTTTTCTTTTTAGGTATCATCCTTTTGGTGTCATATCTAAGAAATTTGTGGCCAATCTAAGACCACAAAGATTTTCTCCTGTTTTATTCCAGAAGTTTTATAGATTTAGCTTTTACATATAGATTTCTAATCTATTTTGAGTTAATATTTTTGTGTGGTGTGAGGTAAGGGTCTGAGTTAAATTTTTTTTGTGTCTAGGTATCCAGTTATCTAAGCACCATTTGTTGAAAAGTCTACTCTTTTCCTATTAAATTACCTTGACAGTTTAGTAAAAAATTAATTAATTGAACATAAATGCGAAGGTTTATTTCTAGAGTCTCTATTTTGTTTCATTGATTTATATGTCTATCCTTAAGCCAACACCACACTGTCTTGAATATATAGCTTTATAGCAGGTTTTCAAATTAGATAGTGTAAGTCCTCTAACTTTGTTTATTTTCAAAATTATTTTGTCTATTTTCAGTCCATGGCATTGCCATATAAATTTTAAAATCAGCTTGTTAATTTCTACCCAAAAAGCCTGCCAGGATTTTGATAAGGCTACAATGAATCTCTAGATCAATTTAGGGAGAATCATCATATTAATAGTAGTAAATTTTCCAATTTCCATTTATTTAGATCTTTAATTTCTCTCAAAAATGTTTTTTTAACAAAAAATTTTGAATTTTTTGTTAAATTCGTTCCTAAGTATTTTATTCATTTTTGTGCTATTGTGAATGAAATTGTTAATTTTATTTTCAGATTATTCTTTGCTACATATTGAAATACTGTAAATACTGTTAATTTTTTTTATATCTATATTGTATCCTTCAACCTTGCTAAACATTAATTAGTTCTTGTAAGTTTTTAATAGATTACTTAGGATTTTTATATACGAGATCATGTCCTCTGTGAATAAAAAGAGTTATATATTCTCCTTTTCAAACCGTATGTCTTTTATTTCTATTTATTACCTGATCGTACTTTCAAGAACCTCCTGTTGAATAGAAGTGGTGAGAGCAGACATCTTTATGTTACTCCTGTCAGATTTGAGCATTCAGCCTTCCACCATTAAATAATATGCTAGTTGTAGGTTTTTCATCGATGCCTCTTTGTCTCTAGTGATACTTCTGCACTTAAAACCTGTCTTATCTGCTATTAATAGAGCCACTTGAGCTATCTTGTGGTTACTAGTGTATCTTTTTTATCCTATTACATAGTGTATCTTTTTTATCCTTTTACTTTCAGCCTATTTGTGTCTTTGAATTAAAGCACCTCTCTTGTATATCTCTTATAGATTGCTGTTTTATCCAGTATAAAAATTTTTGCCTTTTTGTTTGTGTTATTCCTATTTAATATAACTATTGATATGATTGGATTTACACCTCCCATTTTGTTCTTTGTTTTCTGTGTCTCAGGTCTTTTAAATTCTTTGTGTCTCCCTATTGCCCTCTTTTGTGTTAAAAGTTACTTTTTAGTATTACATTTTAATTCCTCTGATTTTTTTTTTTTTACTTATACTTTAAAAAAAAATTTACGATTATTTCTCTATGAATTACAATACAGTAATACCTTGGTTTGCGAGCATAATTCGTTCCGGAAACATATTACTCATATTGTAAGACATCGCTCGTTTACCAAGTTAAAATATATTAGAAATGGTTGCTCGTCTTGCGGAACACTCGCAAACCACATTACTCGCAATCCAAAGTTTTACTGTATACCTCTTAAATATCACAATCTACTTCAGGTTGACTGACTTAATTTCAGTAAAATATACAACTTGCCTCTAATATAGCTTTACTTCCTCCTTTTTTTGTGCTACCCATGTCTCTATGTGTTATAAACACCACAATGCAGTATACTGATTATTTCCTTATACAATCCTATTTTTATAGAAATTAAAAGAAGAAAAAGATTTAAAAATACATTAAAACCTTGAATTGAGAGTAACTAGGTTTGCAAGTGTTCCTCAAGATGAGCAAACATTTCTAATACATTTTAACTTAGTAAACAAGCGATGTCTTGCAATATGAGTAGTTTGTTTCCGGAACGAATTATGCTCGCAAACCAAGGTATTACTGTATATTTATACAATATTTTATATTAACTCACATATTTACATTTCTCGTACTCTTACTAATTTATTACTGTGAATTCAGATTACCCTCTGTTGTTATTTCTTTGTAGTCTGAAGGACTTCCTTTAAAATTTTGTATTGGGCATGTCTGCTGTCAATAAATTCTCTCACTTTTTACCTGGGAATGTCTTTACTTTGCCTTCATTTTTGCATGACAGTTTTACTGTATATAGAATTCTTGGTGATAATTTTATTTCTTTCAGCACTTTGAGTGCATCTTCCACTATGTCTGAGAAGTCACTGCTAATCTTTCATTGTTCCCTTATATGTGATTGTTTTTCAGTTGTTACTTTCCAGATTGTTTGTCATTCAGCAGTTTTATAATTTTGTGCCTGTTTTTCTTCAGTCTTTTTTTCTCAATGTTCTTTGGGTTGGATAATTTTTATTAATTTACCTATAAATTCAATGATTTTTCTACCATCTCAAAGGCTGCTTTTGAGCCCATTAAGGGAATTTTTAATTTTAACTCTAAAGTTTTCATTTAGGTAACTTTTATAGTTTCTGTTTCTCTGTTGAGAATCCCTATTTGTTTAATCATTGTCATCTTATTTCCTTGTAATCTTTAAGCACAATTTCTGTTAATTCTTCTATCATACTTATAACTTCTTTGAAATCCTTGATTGCCAAATCTAACATGTGGGCATATCCAGAGTGAGTTCCTATTGACTGTTCTTTTTTCCGAGTGTAGGTCATGCTTTCCTATTTCTTTGCATGTCTCGTAACTGAAGTAGTACAACCATGAATTAAAAACTAGGAGGAGAATATTGATAGCATGTGCAGAAGATAAGTTTTCACTTTTCAGCAATCATAACAATGATGGCATTATTGGTATTGCTATTCTGAAGCATTTTGTGTAACATAGAATAAAACAAATGAATACTTATGAAATGTTCTAATTCTATTATCCCCTGGTCCTTGAGAACCAAGAATCTTGGTGTGGAAGAAAGGCAAAATAGATTTAAGATAGAAGAAATCAAGGAAAAACTCTGTAGTTCTGAACTTGAATGATTGAATTAGAAATATCAGTATGAAATCATGAGGAATCTGTGTATGTGCATGTGTGTATATGTATGTGTGCATGTGTGTGTATGTACACATATATACATGTATATGTGAATGTGAGTGTGAATGTTCATATCAGTATGAAATCATGAGGAATCTGTGTTTGTGCATGTGTGTATATGTATGTGTGCATGTGTGTGTGTACACATATATACATGTATATGTGAATGTGAGTGTGTGTGTGTGTGCATGTGTGTATGTGAGAGACAGAGAAGAGGGGAGGGGAGGAGAGGGAAGGGGAGGGCAGGAGAAGAGAGCAGAAGAGGGGAGGGGAGGGGAGGGGAGGGGAGGGGAGGGAGGTCTGGCTTAGTGACCCAGTAGCTATGAATATGTCTTGCCTAGGTTGTTATCTTGAAGTACCATTTTCCAATAAAAGAAACCTCATTCCAGTTCTGGGATAGGAAATAAATAAGGTGAGTCTGGAACACCTTTAATACGAGATTGCAAGGACACTACCAAGATTTATTGGGTCAGGTTAAAAGCATTCGGGCCAAATATAGGACAATTTGAATTTCAAGAAGGATAAAAATTGCAACAGACTCGTCAAGTATGATTAAATTCATGAGTTCTAATTCAGTGTCAGGCAAAGTAAATAAAGACCCAAACATTTATCCTACTTTTACTTTGTGAACTGGAAAACCAAATATGAAATAAAAGGACATACCTCCCTGTAAAATTACTCCAGCGAATAAATGAAAATGGAGTAAAGAATTAGAATGTCACCATTTTGTAAACTCTCAGGGAATTAATGTATCTTAACTATTGAGCATCAAGGACTGCTAACATCAAAAAAATGTGACAACCGGATGCGATGTGCCTGCTGATAGAAGAGGTTTCCTGCCATGGGCAGAGTCTCCCAAAGGGATTGAGTGAATTGGTCACCTCGAAATCAGCTGCCAGTTGCAAGAAATACAGAGAACAAAGGAATTTATCGAATTGTCCCACGACTGTGCAGTTTTCCATCTATTGGGAAACTCTACAGGTCAAACAGTTCAGGCTCTTTAACAGGTAAATTGTAAGGGAAAGAAAGAGGTCAGAAGAGAACCTGTAGATTGAGAGAGATTTTAAAGACTCATCAAGGAAGAATAAAGTGGCAAGACTAAACTGTAGTATAGGGATGCATAGCGGAGTGGCTAAGCCATAGAAATGGAATGAGGCCATGCCTATAACGTCAGGACGGCAGCCATTTTGGGATGCAGGTAGAGGCCTGTTCATTGGAGTGGGGCGAATGACAGTGGCCTTTCTTTTTTTTTTTTTTTTAATTTGGTGGTAGTTACAAAGGTGTTGCCTTATAATAGTTCCCTAAGTGATATATTTGTTTATATGGCTTTCTGTGTCTATATTTTATGCAATACAAAGGTTAACAAGGAATGTGGGGGAGAGAACAGTAAAAGATAGGTTGGAACAGTGCCCAGCAGAGGGAAGGGAAGGGGTCTCTGCCCTGGGAATCCACGGGCCAGGATTCTAGCCCTGGTCCCACCCCTCACTCCCGGAGCTGGTGGGCAGGCCTCTCCCTTTCCCACTCTGGGACTCAGTTTCCCTCTCAGTCAACTGAACATAATGAAAACCAGCCTGCCCCACCAGGTTGGTGGGAGAACCATCTGGAATAATGGGTTGGGAGATGGCATGTCAGCGTCATCTCAGAAGAAGATGATGATGATGGCTAGCGTTTGCTGAGCACTGACTGTTCCCTCTGTGAGTAGGAGGTATGCAGCTGGGTTTTATCCTGTCGTAGCATGTGAGGACCCAGCCTCTGTCCTGAAGGAGCCAAAAGTCTCGCGGGCTCTCTTGATAAGAGAGTACAGTAACTTTTAATTATCTTTTCAGTGCTCAGCAAATTATTAGTAAATGTCAGCTCTTCTGGATGGCTTATAGGGGCTTCAAAACAGCGTATGCCCCTGAAAAAATTAAACATTCTCCCCACAGATCACATTTTCCCTGCTAATGTGCTTAGCAAAGCTTTTTTTTTATAGATGGTGCCAAGGTACAGTTGAACTCACCATTGAGTGAGTGGTTGTGAATTTTGATGGGGAAGGACCAAATAAATAAGGCTTATCTGATGACAGAATTTAACTTAGGAGCTCGTCCTAATGACTTGTGGACAGACCCATTTCTATATTGTCATCATTTTGTCCCTGTTAGTCCCTTTGTCTGACCCTGTCTTACTTCAAAGTTCTGCTTCCACTGTGAGGCTTCGGCCACTCAACAGAAATTCTGCCCTTTGTCACCCACCCTCACTGGGAAGGGCCACAAATCCCGTCCCTTTAAAGCCCAGAGTGTCCAGGCAGAGGCTGCGCCTGGCCGTTGCTGCTCTCAGCCTTCTTGCTTCTCTCCTGCCTCTGTGGTGCTTCTGTGTCATGGGTATTAGTCACCGTTTCCAGTTTGTTTGAGGGCTTTTGCATGACAGGAATCATTGTCAGCCTTTCTGGGCACAGGAATCAGATTGGGCCTGGGTTCAAATACCAGCTCCTCTGTTTGTGGGCTGTGTGACAATCACGGGTGTGTTACATAATTTCTCTGAGTCTTTGTTTCCTCATGTACAAAACTACAGAAGCTGCTAAGTAAATACTTGTTAGTTGAGAAGAAAATTTTGACATAATATATAATAGAAACCAATTCTAATTTCGCACTGTTTTCTGCTAAACCAAAGGTACATGAACATATTAGTGGCTGCTTTTGGCTTTTACCCAATAAATATGTATCTGTGGACTGGAGGGCCAGATGGTGGGTGGTGGGAGGCAGCGGATGGTTGGCGAACGGGACGATTGACATGATTGTGAGCGCTGGGCCAGGAACTTTATAGGTGCCCCTTTATCCAGGCTTGGGGGTAGGCAGTAGCCCCATTTTATGAGTCAACAAGCACCGTGAGCCCTGCCTCCGCGTCCTCACCCCTCTCAGTGTGTGCCCAGCACCTGGTGTTCCCCCCCCACGTTTCCAGATGTCTCACATTCCATTCTCCCTTCCTTTTCTTCTTCTATGATCACTCTCAACCTTTGCTCTTTGCTATCCCCAAATTATTAGCCTTTCCCAGGCCCGCGCAAGTTGTGACCTGACTTGTGAGAATCCAAAATGGCGTCGTGCTGCCTCAAATCGAGCAAAACTGGTTTATTTCCCCAAGAGCAACATTGGAGGCTTTTATTTACCAGCTTGGTGGCACAGCGTCCTCTCTCCCTATTGAGAGTATCTGGCCTGGATTTGAGCAGGACACCTCAGGCAGGCCTGGGGCCCAAGCACCCCCAGAGTGGCTGTCACTTCCCGCCCTCTCACAGGCCTCTCCCCCTTGTCTGGTTGGCTCCTGAAGCCATTTGTACCAGTGACCCCTGTGCATTTAAAGGTTGTTTTTTTTCCTTTTTTTTGAAACTGAGTCCCTTGGATTTTTTCTCAGTAATTTAACTTTTGAAATATTGTCCCCAGAGGTTGTTTTGGAAATGCAGTTCCCCTGTTTTGAAATGGAAGTGAACATTGCGCTAATTGATATGCAGTCGAACATTGGGTGCTGTTATCCTTGCACTTAAATTTCAGCTCAAACATCATGTCCTCCCCAGGTGTCCTTTCTGCCTTCTCTCCCTCCACAGCGCTGTTAGCTACATGGGCAGGATAGTCAGAAGTCCTTTTACCTATGTGACTTTGCTGCTTAGAACTGATTCATGTTTCTGGTCATATTGTTTGTTTTTGTTTTTGTTTTTTGAGGGCAGTCACTGGCCCTCATATGTGGGACCCAAACCGGGGCTGCTGGCTTCCCAAGCCAGTGCTTAACCACCACGCCACTCGGCCGGCCCTCAGGTCATATTGTGAACGGACCATTTCTACCTCCTAGACTATCTTTCTTGTACTTTATTATTGACTTTTAAAGTGAGTATGAAATTTGCCTGGTTCTCGTCAGTGCCCGTGTAATTGTGTCCCTTCCTATGAAGCACGTCATTTGGAGCCATGGCCACTCCTGCTGTCCTCGTGCTAAATGTGCCTGTCTCCCAGCTCCCGCTGGATGCTCAGTGGGAGGAAATTACGTTGGTGCTTTGGTACTTAGCTTTTCTCTTGTCAGTGTTGTATTACGTTCTCATAAACCTCTAGTGGTTCAGCCACCCAGACCACCCATCTGAGGTTCTAAACCACCTGTAGCGGCTCAGCCGCCCAAGCTCATATTTTTGTGTTTGGCCAGACCCTTGTCTATTGATTCAGAACAATCTCCAGATGTTTGCTGTATGGACTAAGCTAGAACAAGAAGGATTCGAGTGCCAACACCTTCGGTCCCTGTACTTCATCAGGGTTGTATTTGTCCCTGTCCCTCCCCTGGGGGTTTTTGGTGGAGACTGTGCACTCCTCCCCACGGACACCAGCACTCTTAGAAGATGTCGCCATCACTTCCTGGGACAGTGACCACAGAGCCCCAGAGAAGGAGCTTTTTTCTGTCCTCACCTGGCATTAGTTACCTTTTGTCATTGAGAGCATGGTAGGCTTTCAATAAATAGTAAAGTGAATGAATGGTTCCACCTGGGGAATACCTTTTTTTTTTTTTCCAAAATTAAATGACTCCAAAGAAGTAAAACAGATTTTCATGTTCTACAAATTGACTGGAGGGTCGATTCCAGAATTCCAAAACTGTTTGGAGCAATGGCGGAGTTTTGAGGATAATGGTAGTAATGGCGAACGCTGCAAAACTGCTTATTACATGTATTAATTCATTTAACTTTTGCAGCCAATCTGTGAGACGGGTTCATTTATCATCACCATTTTACAGGTGAGGAAACTGAGGCACAGGCATTTCCCCAAGATCAACAACTAGTGAGTTGCAAATCTTCAATTTGAGCCTGTAGTCTGGCTCCCGTGTCCCTGTTCTATTTTGTGTCTCTAAGTCTAAGTATGTAGATAAGAATATGGATTTCCAGGTGAGTCCTTTGAAGAGCAACCCTTACATGTTAGGTGCTGGTTTGTTTATTAAAAGTGTTCTTAGGCTGAGGAGCCCGCCTCTGTGTTAGATACTGTCTGGCTTCTAGGATTAAGATGAACATCATCATAGTACAAGTTTGCGAGGAAGTGTGCTTGTCGGCTGGCTCACGGTTGCCTCCCTGTGCACTGCAGGCCTTCCACATGCAGTTTTTGGATGAGGATTGATATCCTTTGCCTCATTCCCAGAGGTTGGGAGGGAGCAAGGACCTGAGACGGGGCAAGCCTCACCATGTGTCTGTGTTTCCTCAGAGGCTCAGGGTTTGGGGAGGGGAAGGAAGCGCCAGAGGCCTGAGTGGTTCTTTTGCCTGAGTGGTTCTTTCAGGGCCGTTGGTCCAGCTTCTCTCTGTCGGCCTTCCCTGCGCCATGTTGGAAGGAGCTGTTAGTGTGTCCCCTGTCGTGGCTCCCAAAGGCACTCTGTGCTCTGTGTGCCTTGTGCCCTTGCCACCTGGACACAGCTTCTGCTCAGCATACTGCCTGCCCACTGCCTGGCCGGCTGACCAAAATGTACGATTCACTCTGCTTCTGTCATGAGGAGGCCTCCATTACTGAGGTAGTCAAAAAAATGTTAAGCCCAGTACAACTTTCATTAGGTTTGAAATGAGACTTCTGGAAGCTTCGCCTGCTTGTTCACATCCCAGGGTGGATGGTTGTCACACCCTCCATCACTGTATCCAGGCTGCAGCTGGCTTGCTCCGTTGATCAGAGAGAGTCCTTTGCTAATGAGGCCAAGGTTGTGGGTTTGATCCCTGGCCCCGGACTGCAGCGAGCCATCTGTCTTCACAAATGCATGTCATTGGATACGAGGCAAAGAGTGTGCACAGAGAGAACAGAAGCTGGAACCCATTCTGGGAAAAACAGCTCCCTGACAGCCGGCCAGAAGCGTCCTCTTGGACTGTGAAGAATGGCTTTTTCTTCCTCCACTTTTCAGATCTGGGTATCTGGTTTTGATTTCAGGCTTTCCTGAGTAGATGATGCGAACAGTTATACAAATGGAGGAGAAGCAGTGCCCCAGCCTGAGAACTAAGAGAAGCTGACCTGAAATGCATGCTGTATTTCTGGTTTTCTAGGGTGCTGAGTGTTGACAGGGCCCAGAATGCTGGTGGGCGTATCTCATGATGGAAGAAGTATCGCTTTAGTTGTCCCCTTTGTAACCAAGAAAACTCTTTTCAGCAGGGAGGATGGGAAAGGGATTTCAGAATATAAGATGGTGCTCACTCTTTTCTTTTGGGGGGGCGCGGTGGTGGGTACACAGCTTACTAAATGTCACTGAGTGTCTGGTTGACTCTGTGAGGCAGTTGGAAAAGGAGAGATGGGTACAAAGAGGGCCTGTGCTCTCAAGATGATCACCGTTTGGTTGGCAGGCAGACATAAATACAAATGAAAAGCAGTGTGTTGAATGCAGTCAATGATCAAAATAGGTGCAGGCTTCTTGCGAACACCCAGGATTGGTGCCTTTGCCTTCCTGGAGAAGCTAGGAAAAGGTTCCCAAGGGTAATCTTTGACCGGGGTCTGGAAGAATGACCAGAAGTTCCTCAGGACACTTTAGACTGAGAGCAGCATGTGGAAAGGCATATGGGCAGCAGAGTTTCCCTGAAATGTATGGCAGGCTTTTTTAAAATCTCAAAATCCTCATTATCTACACAGCTGTCTAGAAGCTGCCAAGCCGGGCCTGTCCAGGGATGTCCCTTGGTACAGATATGTCACTGCTCCCGCAGGCACCCATGCGACAAAGCCACCAAGGGCCTATGAGACATATTCTGTTTAAGAGAGTGCTTTGATGTGCTGCCTGCCAATCCATGTACAGTGAGAAAGAAGGGGATAAGAAACAACTAGGAAATGTATCCCCTTGTGGCCTTGGCTCATTTGGCTCATCGTAATTCTGAATTTCATTCATTCAGTAAATATTTTCTGAGCACTTTCTGTATGCCAGGCTCTGTTTGAGGGGCTTGGGAAATGTCAGTGAGCAAAACAAAGGTCTAGGTCCTCAAGGAACTTACGCGTAGGTTCTTAAGGAGGATGTGAAGCCATTTAAGGGCCCAGAGGCGGGAGTGGTGGCCCTTGTTCACCAGTGTACTGGAGTGCTAGCTGGTAAGAAAGAACATGGAAAAAGCCAAATGAAATGATCTATTGTGTTAACTTCTCTGGAATTGATCTTTAGTTATAAAGTTCTCAACCACAGAGAAGGAAAAAAATATTAAACATACTCTAGCAAGGGTACCATTTCCTTATTACCCAGGAATTTGACATCTAGTATAAAAAGTATTTTATTCATATCAGAACTCTGAGTTTGCATGACAATGACAGTTGATAATGACAGTTGATATTGAATTTAAGTGTATTGGTGGCCTTGCCACACACTGAGGTCAGAAGATAATTTGGAAGGATAAGTTAAGGGGAAGAATTGTATTTCCCACCCTACTCCCAAGAAATGAAAAGAGAAATAACGAAACAATATATTGAACTTGCTGTTGAAGTAGCTGCCCATCACGAGATGGCATGGTTCTCAAGTCTCCGAGCTCCCCCCAGCCTTGGTTTTCCATTTTGATTTTGATTTTGGAGCTCTGGCTTCCTTCCCATGGGTCCCCCCTTGGTTTGATCGTACAGAGGCCCAGGTGACAGTGTGAAGGAGCTGAGAATGTGGTTCAGAGTCACGGAACAGGACAAGGCCAGGCGCTGCTGTAGGCTTGTACGTAAGAACGTACGTTACAGAGACCAGCTTTCGAAAGTGCTGCTGTGGGGCCCAAGGGTCAGGAGGGAGGCCACATGCTGGCGAGTCCGAGCCTTCCCCGGGTGCCTCTAGGAGGCCCTGCTTCCGCAGTGACCTGAGGGCCAGCAGACAAGACCCAGAAGGAGGGGATTCGGAGGGAGGAGGATGAAACCAGACAGAAAAGGCAGGAGAGAACAGAAAAATGGAAATAGGTCAAGGGGGGACTAGAATGTGTCTCCGTGAGAAGTGACTGGGCTTTCCTGCCAGAGACAGGGCAGCAGGTCGCCTGGGTTTAAGCAAGAGCTCTGCGGTGGTTCGCTGGCCCGGGCTCCCCCTGCTGGGTCGGGCCTGGGCAATGATGACAGGAAAGCGGGGTTTTGCCTACCTGTTGGGCCCAGCCGTCGGCTGGTGGTCGAGGGACTTGCAGGCCCTTTCTTCTTGGTCATAGCTGAGCTGCTGGGAACTGCACCCAGCTCAGGAAGCTTGCCGAAGCCAGGTACAGGAGGTGAACCCCAAGTTCTGACAGTTTGCCAGAGTACCCGCTGCTCAAATGTTGGCAGGAGCATTCCTTTTGAGACTAGTTTACCATAATGAATTCTGACATCATTGCACTCTCCGTCAAGGTTGTTGAAATGGAATAAGTGACTAATGTCAGGGGTCTGCGGAAACCCTCAAAACCAGGGACATTCCTTGGCTCTCTTCATTTTGAGTGTTTTTAAGCAGTAGTTCCTTCTAGATATTTAATAGGTCTCAGCATTTTAAGAATAAACTAATAGTTCAGAGATATAAAAGCAATCATGTGGCTTTTGTTTACTTCCCTCAAATTGGGTTATTACATAGTGTTTAGAATGTAATTCTTGCAAGCTAATTCCCATTTTTTGTTCCTTTTCTATCATAATTATCCATCTAGATTAAATAATTTTTCTTCTGTCAACAGTGAAAGTGATTGGTTGAATAAAATGATTTTTGAATGAAAAATGTACAAATGGTGTAGGCATCAATGAGAATTGTATGTTTTGCATTTGGGATACTTTTTCCTTTTCTGATATTTAAAATATGCAATCTTTCACCTCCAACTCCTCCTCCTTCCTGCTGTCAGACTGGCCTCTGGTTGGACCACCAGCCTCACGGTTGGCCCGATGGTGCCACACTCATTTGACTAGCATAGCCCCAGGCCTACTGAGACATGGTTGGCTGCTGTGGAGTGTTTGTTTACAAGCAGGATTCTTCCCATTTTGAGGAAGAATTTGATTCTGAATCCTAAGCTCTCTCCAGAAATAACCTAGAAACAGTTTTGAGAAAAACTTGTATCTGCTTCCAAGGTATTATCGGGGCTTTGGGAATTTGCCGTATCATGTGGGTGACATCCCTTCAGTCCGGGAGACTTCCTCCAGTTCTCCACCAGAGGGCCTCGGTCCTGCATGGCAGAAACCATCTGGTTCCTCACAGGGAAGGGAATTTCTCTATCCATCATTCCTCTGTTAAGGCAGCTGAAGCATTACCCTCGGACACCGGACACCGGGCTGCTTCACCTGGGCCAACAGGATTTTCCTTCCAACTGTGAACTGGGTCCTAGGAGGATCTCATTAGCCGTGATCACTGGAGCGCAGGAAATTTGTATTGTGTATATATATTAAGCAATTTGCGTATTAATGATTAAAAAAATTGTACACCTGCCTGAGCTCTTGTATTCATGTTTTGTTCTTTCTTCAAGAGCTGCACTTCAGTTTGAAAAGTTACATTTCTTTGGCCCAGGATGGTGATCGAGTATGGCAGAAAGCTCTTGGCTCGCTCTCTTGCTGGGTTTGTGAACCAGAGCAAGCCATTTCACTCCTGTGTCACAGTGATCATTTGTAGCTGGAATATTCTGTGCTGCTCTAACTACATAAGTGTCTCATTCTGCAAGGAGGGCACGGGGATATCCGAATGGCCAACTCCTGTCTTGTAGCCTTCCTTGGGTTACAATATTTAGATTTGGTACTGCCTATTCAAGGCCTAATTTCCACCCCTTTGAACCTGGATCTCCATGTACATTGTCTCGATCCCACCCCTATTTCTTCAGTTCAAAATGCTGCTCCTTTTGTACATAGTAGGAGTTTAGTCTGTGATCCTGGAATAAAATATGTCCTACCCATCCCTTTTTCAGCCGTAGTTGTTTCCTTCCCTCCCATATTACTTAAGAGAACCGCACTTCAGTCCAAAGCAAACGTCCTTTGTTGCCTGGGAACACAGATCCCATAAAAATAAATGAAGAGGAAAGCAAAGTAGATTGCATGTCCCAGGGCCTATCCCCTCATTTTTATTCGCGTCCCTGTTAGATTGCCTTTAGCACTGCTTGGAGTCCTGAGCACAAGCTTCTCTTTTTTATGCCACCATAAAGCTTCTGATCTGCTATCATCTGATATGTGTGGGTAAGAGGACTATGGGAGTATTTATGTATCTATGCCAATAAACCACTATCTTTAAGTTCTGGGGCTGTTCTTGTGAATGAGAGTCCTGGGATGACATGTAGGTATAAGATATGAATTAATAGTCCTTGTGAGTGCCTGTAACATACAGAACCCACATTCAGTTTGATTTAATACCTTTGTACAATTTCAAATGTCATCCAAGAAGAGAGCCAAATACCTAGAGCTTCTGCCACAGCCTGCAGGGCTGGCTGACAAGTTTGCACCGGCTGACCCGCTCTGCGGCTTTTTGGAAAGACGAGATGTGTTCTAATGAGCAGGTTATAAATATCACCAAGTTATGTCATAGGTGGTAGCAGCGCTCACTTGTGAAAGGACCGGCGGGGAAGTGCTCGCAGCAGAACAGGCCAGGCACAGCCTTCAGAGAGGACAAGTGGGGCCTGGATGTATCGACCTGGATGTTACTAAAGAATTATTTGTCCCTTCATAGAATGTGTCACCAAACATGTCTCTGTGAGGTGTGTTGGGCCACGATATGAGATGTGTTCTGATCACAGTCAGGTGGCTCCAGATTCCATATGCATCTGCTTCCTAGCAGAAGGGGCCTTGGACGCTTTGCTGCTTTTGTCAAAAAAGAAAGTGGCACGGGGAAGGGTGAGGTTTGATGGATTTACTGGATAGGGATTTATGTTCTCAAAGATGCACAGTGGTTGCTTGGTGGAACCCCTCAGTTTCCTTTCCTTTTATCTTTGTCTTGCCCATAAAATTGCAAATTCTAAAAAGCCTGTACCCACCTTGCTTGCGGCGCCTTGTTGATATTCCTATACCACTCTTACTACCACCCACCTTTTAAGTGAAAATATAGATTTCAGTAGCACTCAACAGAGCAGGAAAACTACTGAGCCATTATAATGTTGGAAATAGACTCTTGTAAGGTAGTTTGCTTTTGTTTGTTTGTCTGGCCTTAGAATTAGTTCTCTGACTTTTATTTTTTTGAGAA
Source organism: Aselliscus stoliczkanus (assembly GCA_033961575.1). Taxonomy (NCBI): domain Eukaryota; kingdom Metazoa; phylum Chordata; class Mammalia; order Chiroptera; family Hipposideridae; genus Aselliscus; species Aselliscus stoliczkanus. Next base: position 150,264,368 of record CM066732.1, on the reverse strand, counting down.
AATTTGGTTTTGGAAGCACAACAAAACATCAATCCCAGGTCAAAATTTTCAGAGTTGAACAAAGATGGGCAGGCATATTCAGAATAATTGTTTGCTTAAGATCTAGCCAACAGCTTTTATGTAGACAAAATGCATTGAACTATGTGTATAAAATATTTAACATTAATGCACACCAGATGGAAACCCTGTCAAATTCTGTATGCACACAGGAACTTGACAAGAGGAGTTGGGAGATTTAGAGAGCTCCTCAGAGCAGTTGAAACGAGAACAACTCAAAACCTGCGAATGGTAAGTGTGATTAACGACTTGATTGAAACCCAAAGGGCACTTTTGGGGTGTTTTCTCTCTCTCTCATATATATATTATTTATTGAGATACAGTTTACGTATCATACAATTCACCCACTTACAGTCATTCGTTTTTAGTGTATTCACAGAATTATTCAGCTATCACTAATACTTAATTTCAGAATATTTTCATCTCCCCAGAAAGAAACTCCATAGCCATCAGTCGTCCCTTTTCCCCAGCTCCTGCCAATCACTCATTTACTTTCTGTTTCTATGGATTTGCCTATTTTGGGTATTTCATATAAATGGAATCATATAATATGTGGTCTTTTTGACTGGCTTCTGTTACTTTAGCATAATGTTTTCAAGGCTCATCCATGTTGTAGCCTGTATTCGTACTTCTTTCCTTTTCATTACCAAATAATATTTCATTGTATGGATGCACCACATTTTATTTATCCATTCATCAGCTGATGGATATTTGGGTGGTTTCCACTTTTTGGCTGTTAGGAATAACACTGCTATGAACATTCTTATGCAAGTTCTTATGTGAATATATGTGTTCATCTTTCTTGGTTATATCCCTAGGATTAGAATTGCTGGATCCTATGATAACTATTTTTAACATTTAGAAGACTTGCTGGACACCATTTTACATTCCCACCGGAAGTTATGAGGATTCCAATTTTTCCACATCCTTGACAACATTGTTGTTTATTATCTGTCGCTTTAGCTGTAGCCATCCTAGTGGGTGTGAAGTGCTGTCTCATTGTGGTTTTGATCTGCATTACCTGATGGCTAATGATATTGGGCATCTTTTCAATTGCTTATCATTAGTGCTGTCCCTTGAAACATAAGAAATGCATCCTGTAAGGCAGGTGGAATGGCAGCCCTCCCGGATGCCAGGGTGGTGAAAGGGTTGTTTGTACGCCTGTGATGCATACCCAGCACCAGACAGAGCAAAGCAGATTAGACCCTGAGGAGCACCTCGTCGTTTGACTAATTGTATCGACTATAAAACTTAGATGAGAAATAAGGAAGCTCATAAAATAAACTGGTTGATCAGGAGCTTGGCTTTCCTGTTGATTTGAGTTCTCTCTCTTTTTAATCCTTTCACTTTTCTGCCTGGCAAGGCTCCTTCATGACCCTTCCATAACTTGCCTTTCAGAGCCATGGGCACTGAGTGAGTCCTTGGGTACAGGCCTGGGGCTTGCTGGAAGCTGAACAAATGGCACCTGTCATCATGGTTGTAGCAACCCCATGTAAGACTGCAGTTTCTTCTGTCATCCGCGTTGTCCTCCCATTATCAGGAATCCTTTAAATGCTGTGAGAGCGTATTCAGTCGGGCAAGGCTAATGGATTCTTGTCATGGGAAATGAGGCAGTATCTTCGTTTTGGTGTCTCCAGAGTTTTAGGAGCAGACATACAACTGATGGGACGGGATGGCTAGGCCATCGGCTTAGCTAGAATTATGTGGGGGTGGGACGGGGGAGGGAGGTGAGAGAAGATAAGCAACTTCACATACACAACCCACCAAGAACCCACTTGGTCTTCAGTATTTACCATATATCAATGTGATTTGTAGGTGCCTTGAAAAATTCAAACAAAACATTTTGATTTGTAGAGTTCTTTAAGAAAAAAGCCCTGCAAAATACAGATAAAAACTGTTGCCAAATGTCCTTTTTCTCAAATCAATCTACTCTCAACGTTCCGTAAAATTTCTCAACTGGTCAGTATGAACAGCTTCTTCCAAGATTTGGAAGCATGTGAAAAGTAATTATTATATTAACAAATGTTCTTATAGTTATTTTAAAAGCACATTTAACAAGCCAATCTTTCAAAATTGCTTAAATGTGGAGCATTTGTTCATATTATCAACTCTCAAAAATATATATTGATTCATTAAGGAAATGAATGAATGGCTTTTCCTTGTGAAAAGGAACAAGCGCGTTGAATATACTGTTGGAATCTGCTGCTGCTGACTTCATTGTTATTTTTCAGAATTAGAGCGTATCTTCCATTTTTGAATCAATGTATTTGAACTTATAAAAACCCTGTGACGTAGGATTCTGAATAGAGATACGTTAGAAAGGAGGAGATTTCTTTGATTTTTTTTTTCTTTTTTCTGACAAGTACAGTGAAAGGCTTTTCTAAAGAAAGTCTGGATGGACTGGAACTGCCCCTGGATGTTTTCAGCTGGCAACTGGTAACTGTTTACGTTAGGGGAGTCACGTCCCACTTTATGTTGTACCTGAGGTTCAAGTTGACCTTTGGTCTTCGTTGATGATCATTGAGTGACCTAAATCAAACTGTTTCTAATTCCTTGAGTGTTGAACCACAGGTATGCATCAGAATTCTCCAAGGAACCTTGAACAAATACCCATCCATCCCTGTGCCTGACTCAGCAGTGCCAACCAAGGAGGTCTGGAGCAGGGCCTGAGAATCTTATTTTCTAGTTTCCATAGCGATTCTTTGCCCACCCTAGTTGAGAAGCACTTCCTGGGTCTTATTAACTGGTCACTTTTTTTACCCTGGATATCAGAAGGCTTCTCCAGCTAATGCCATTCACAAGACAGTGCTTCCATCAGCCTTAATCACTATCTGATTCTTTTTAGATTAGCTGTTAATTGTAAATTTGTGATACACTTCTGAGATGGAAAAAATTGTTTTGTAAAACTCAGTCTGACATAAGACCATAGCAGAGAAGGATTTAAAAGCACATTTATAGCAACCCCGCTCCCAGATAAATACTCCAGAGAATTGAAAGCAGGTGTTCAAACATGCAAACAAAAACTTGTATATGAATGTTCATAGCAGCAGTATTCACAATAGCTAGAAGATGGAAACAACCCAAGTGCCTCTCAGCTGATGACTAGATAAGCAAAATATGGTGCATCCATACAATAGAAATCATTCAACCATAAAAAGAAATGAAGTACTGATACATACTGCAACGTGGATGAACCTTGAGAACATTTTGCTAAGTGAAAGAAACCAGACACAGAAAGGCCATACACTACATGATTCCATTTATATGAAATACCCAACGTAGACAAATCTATAGAGACAGAAAGCAGAGTCTGGAAGGAGGAGAAATGGGGAGTGACTACTTAAGAGGGTATGGAGCTTTCTTTGGAAATAATGAAAGTATTCTGGAACTAGAGAATGGTGACGGTTACACAACATTGTGAATGCACTAAATGCCATTGGATTATACACTTCAAATGGTTAAAATGGTGAACTTTATGTTATGTAAATTTTACCACAATTTAAGAAATACATTCCAAAAAGTGCATTTCATGACCAAGTTTATACGTAAAAGTTCAAGTCTTTCAGGCCCATTTCCCTCCCTTCCTTCCTTTAATTCAGAATTCGTTGGACTGTTACCTACAGTTCTTAAGTCTTTAAACTGCAAGGTAAATAAAACCTTAGTATAAAAAATAAAAGGTATAGATTTTGGTGAGCTTGCTGATAATTTCTCATAATCTTCTTTCCTGAACTTCACTTGAGCTTTCAACGAGCACAGCTGAACATACTTTCTAATCGGTAGGGCACTGATGAGGTGATGCCTTTATAATATGCAATCACATCAAAACCTCATTTTAAAGGTCTGTCTGATAGGCTAATACCCTGAGGGAAAATGAGACCTAGTATAAGCAGCCTAGTGGTGGACCAGCAAATAGTTTACGGCAGAAATTTTTATAATTTTAGAATCCTTCCATGACAGCCCTATCCAGAAAATAAAGTTTCTTGTTCATTTTTTTTTCCTTTAACATTTTTTTTTTCTCAGCTATCGTGAGTGGAGGTAATTTTTGTCAGTTGACACTTCTAGCAGAAGTCATTAGCTTATATGACTGCAGTGAGATCAAAATGAAACTATAACGGAACGTTTAAGAAAACAGTTCAGGAACTGTTTAGGTCCTGGAAATTGTGTTCTTATGAGATCTTTACGGATGGCTCAGTTGGGGATGATAGGAGTGATTTAATTTCACATTTTTGTAGACATTTAAAGCCAATGGGTCTTACTTGAGAATAATCAAGAAAATTTGCCTTTACCCAGTGATTATCAGAAACCACTAAGCTGGTGATTTGGTTGCACTTAAGTTTCCTTGTGGTGTTTTAAGAGATTTCACATGGATGAAAGCCTAGCAACGTTCTCTTCTGGAATATATTTATTTAAAAAAGGCTCATTCTCCGGGAAGATCAGTATCCTTTGTCTGCATCTTGCAAAGAGTGCTGAACCTGTGAGGAAATCCTGCTGGTTGGTCTTATTTTGCCACCTCTAGCTGACGATGGGGTGGCCTGGACCACCCTGAGGTGCAGGGCTTCTGTTTTGAGAGATTTGTTATTTCTTTTATCTTTTTTTTTTTTTAAACCTCCTCTCTTCTTTGTCACTGGAAGATTCTGAGGTACATGAACTGATATGCATCCGTCAACAAAATACTTCCAAGTAGATGCCACACACCACCCGCCTCATCCGTCATACACGGTGCTGCCCTGGGCAGTGCAGCGCCACAGTTTGGGAAAGCATAGTAACCCACTTCTAAGCTGGGAAGATGAGGTCCAGCTATTCCTGGGTCTTCACACCGAGAAAAGAGATGCCTATCCAACTTTAAAAAAGGCCTTTCTTGATCAGTAGCCATGATGCCTTCTTGGCATTCTCTATGTCACAGGCCAGTGGAGCCTTCAGGCTGGAAGCCCAGGGTGCATGCACCAGGACAAGGCTCCCTCCCAGGGTGGGGCCATGTGGGGCTGGCCCTTGGCACTCTAAGAAGGAAGACATTCTAAAAATCTATAGTGGACATCATCAATGAAGATATATTTTTCAGGGAGAACATCATCTAGGTTGAGTACTGGCTTTTTGCCAACTTCGGGCTTTAGCAGGCATCAGTTGGGAAGTGATATTTGCATTCATCTATTATTTGTAAGGGCTTTTGGAAGAAAGCTAAACAAAAATTTCAGTTGTTTTCAGTATAAAACATGTTTAGTGTTCCAGCGTGCAACAGAGGCAGGTGGCATTTGAAGGGCATGAACTTGTTTTGTTTTTTTTCTTTACTTATTCAAATAACTCAGTGTATCTTGTCTTCTTCTCTTTTTTGTCTTCAACTGATATAATTTCATCAAAAATTTTTAATTATGAGTTTTTGAAATAGTGCCGAGCACAAAGTGATGATTGAAAAATGTTTATCAAATGAGTGAATGAATGAATGAATGAATGATACAAAATAGATTCATGGCTATTCCTTTGCTCTTTTGTGTTTCCAGACAATAGCAAGGCAGTTGGCGGAAATCTTGTTGCGGGGTATGTGTGAACAGAGCTACTGGAATCCCCTTGAAGACCCGCCATGCCAGTCACCTCTGGATGATCCCCTCCGGAAAGGAGCAAACACAAAAACCTACACCCTCACTCGAAAAGCCCGCGTCTACTCAGGAGAGAAGTATGAGAGTTGATGTCCTTGTTCGTATTGGACTGTCGGAAAAGTCACGATGTATTTTTCTGTTTTTCGTTGCAAAAATGCATCATGACTTTTCCCACAACCCAATAGGTTAGGGAATGGGTGGGAAACTTTGGGAAAATTCAAAGATGAGTAGAAGTTCAAGGGTAGGTTTTTCCCCTGAAAGAGAACCAGATGAACAAGTCTCTGTTTACCAACTTAGTGGAGATACCTCATTACTTCTCACATTTTTTAGCAGACATCTTTGCACTGATAAGGACATTTTACTTAGGGAAACGCTCTCATCTCAGACATCACTATTGCTTGGTCTTTGGGATTCTCATTCCATTCATTAGAAGAAGCCCAGCATTATATAGCAATCAGCAACAAAGCTATTTGTAAGCCAGAGTTACCCTTTTTTCTTTTCTTCAGTTCCTTGATCCTTTTGTTTAAAAATTTGTTTGAAACTGAATTAGCTATAAGAAGGAGAATTAAATAACTTGCAAGTGATTCTAAGGTGATGCTCCTTTAGAACTCTTTAATTTTTTAGAATTTCTTGATCACCTGTGAGGAAAATGGACGAGTGAACCACTGTAGTCTCAGCATGGGTCTTCGCCAGGTCCAGGAAGGAGGAGATGGGAGGGAGAGAGACCATGAGATTGGGCTGGGGGGATGGGGGGGGAGACGGGTCTGGAGACAGGAACATTCCTTGAGGCATTCCTGATTCCTCCCCTGAGAGCCTTCACTCCCCACCTTTGCCTACTCTTACGAAGACAAGGCTTGGTAGCTTTTCGGAATCTGTAGAAAGGAAAGGAGATCGTGTATGAATAAATTTGGAAACCCTCTCTGGTTGTTGTCAAGTTGGAAAAATGGCTGAGAGACTGCAGGCCACTGCTTCTGAGGCTCTAGGGAAAGCACTGATAGACATGGGGGTGACTAGATGCTTACTACCTGTGTGGCTTCTGAAAATGTTTGCTGTGTTGTAAAAGAGGACAGCCTTTCTCGAGGCAGCAGCCCCTTAATCTTCTTACGTTGAGCTTGGCATCTTTTTCCTTTATCTTGTTCAGTTTGCATTTCTTGTATGGATTCAGACAAGTGAGCGTATTTTAATTGAGGGTTCATCCTCCTTTCTCACGGCCTTGTCGAGCCGTGAGTTTGCTTAGTTCACAGCCTGTGTTTACTCCCTAGTCCCTATCAGGATTCAGAGAACATCTGTTCTAGCAATTCCCAGTCTCTCACTTTGAAAATGCTGACCCCTCCTTATGAACTATTTAGAAGCAGATTTGGGTTCATTTTTAAGTGATATTTATATCTTAAAAATAGACCTTAATTTTTATTTTATTTTATTTTATTTTTTTTGCTTTGGATGCTTCTTAATAGACAGTTATATAAGGTGCCAAATAGATTGAAGAACTCAGGTCTTGCTCCCTCCCCCTGATCAAGATGGACATGTGGATGACGGTCGGTGTCTCTTTGAGTGCTGTTCCAATGTGGCTCACTCCTGAAAGGCGGTCAGCTCACAGTGCTGACCACTTCTCCTTTATTTCTCAAACCACTCAGATTTCATCTCTCCTCTGACACCAGCTTCCCTATCTATACAATGAGAATTATGGAACCAACATGCAAAGCTAGAAAATGTGGTTACTAGTTAAAGGAAGCACTCCCATACCAAGACTGGTTACTGAGTCACAAGTTTCATTCCACACAGATACACACAATTGATTTTTTTAAACCATTTTTTAAAGACATAATTCACATACTGTACAATTCACTCATTTAAAGCATACAATTAGTGGCTTAAAATATAGTCACATAGTTGTACTTCCATTACCACAAGCAACTTTAGAACATTTTCATTACCCCCAAAATAAACCCAGCATCCCTACCCCAATTCCTTACATTTTCGTATGAATTTTAGGGTCAGTTTGTTCATTAACTGCTTTCAACAATTTGTAGTTTTCATAGTATAAGGCTAGCACTTCTTTTGTTAAACTTATTCCAAAGGTTTTTGGGTTTGTTTTTATTTTTGTTTGGGTGTGTGTGTTATTCTTTTTGATGCTATTATAAATGGAATTGTTTCCTTAGTTTCATTTTTGTATTGTTCATTGCAAGTATATAGAAATACAATTGATTTTCTCTATTGATTTTGCATACCACAATCTTGGTGAATGCTTATTAGTTCTAATAGTTTTTATATTCCTTAGAATTTCTATATGCAAGGTCATGTCATCTACAAATAGAGATTAGTTTTACTTTTTCCTTTCTAACCTGGAAGCCTTTTAGTTCATTTTCTTCTCTAGTTTTCCTGGCTGGAACCTCCAGTATGGTGTTGTATAGAAGTGACAAGTGGACATCCTTGTCTTTTTCATGATCTTAGGAGGGGAAAAGCATCCAACCTTTCACCATTAAGTGTGATGTTGGCTGTGGGTTTTTATAGATGACCTTTGTCAGGTTGAGGAAGTTCCTTTCTATTATTAGTTTGAGTATTTTTATCATGAAAGGGTGTTTAATTTTGTCAAATGCTTTTCCTGCATCTATTGAAATGATCATGTGGGTTTTGTTCTTTATTCTCTTGAAGTGATATATTACATTAATTGATTTTTCAGATGTTAAGCCAACCTTGCATTCCTGGGTAAATCCCACTAGTCATGGTGTATAATCCTTCTTATTTATTGCTGGGCGTGATTTACTAGTATTTTGTTGAGGATTTTTGCATCAGTAGTCATAAAATATACTGAGCTGTGGTTTTCTTTTCTTGTGATGTCTTTTTCCAGTTTTGGTATTAGGGTATTAGACCTCATAGAATGAGTTGGGGAGCATGCCTTCCTCTTCTATGTTTTGAAAGAGTTTGTGGAGAATTGGCATTCATTCTTTTTTAAATGTATGGTAGAATTCAACAGTGAAGCCATCTAGTCCTGGGCTTTTGTTTGCGGGAAGGTTTTGAGTACTACTTCAATCTCTTTACTTGTTATAGGTCTATTAAGATTTTCTATTTCTTCTTGATTCAATTTTGGAAATTTGTCTATTTCATCTAAGTTATCTAATTTGCTGGCATACAATTGTTCATAGTATTCCCTTATAAAAAAATTTATTTCTGTAAGGTTGGTAGTCATGTTCCTTCTTTCATTTCTCATTTTAGTAATTTAGTCTTCTCTGTCTCTTTTCAGGTCAGTCTAGCTAAAAAGTTTGTCAAATTTTGTCGATTTCTTTGAAGAACCAAATTTTGGTTTTGTTGGTTTTCTTTTTTTGTGTATGTACTCTCTATTTCATTTATATCTGCACTAATCCTTATTCCTTCAGTTATCACCATCAGTTTTTGACTTTCTAGTTTTGTGTGTTCACAGTCCTTCTTCTGATTTATTAGTTAAGAGAGAAAACCTATTGAGTTGTACTTGTCTTGGGGCTTTTTTATTACCAAGTCAGAACTGTCTGATCAATGAACTCTATGGCAAAAGGACATTATCACCAATTCAGTTATGGTTGGAAGGTAAAAAAAAAAACGGGGGGGGATCCATAGATAATGATTAAACCCCATTTGGGTAGTAGTCCCAAACTCTCTCCCTCTCCTCTCTCTGTTATGAGAAATATGAGTACAAAGCAAACCTTAAGTGGCACAGACCTTTCCAGCTTCAGCAGACCACAAATATCATTTGGAATGGTTGGTTATAACAGAATATAACTGAATAGCAAAGTCTGCCAGAAAGCTCCACTCCCTGTCATTATGACCGGGATGTGAGGTGGAAACAGGATGCTTATTCCCTCTCCATCTTAAATTTTGAAACAAAATAAAATATTGACAGTCCTAGATAGAAGAGAGGGGAGGGACCACATTCCATGGGCCTCTTTACTTCCTGTCTTCTAGGTCTTTCTGGAAATATATTTTTTTTTTACCTTTGTGTATTGTTGGTTTTTTTTTTTAGTAAGGTTTTTATTGACACATACATTGAGAAAAATACACAAATCAAAACTATAAAACTTGATAAATTTTTACCAAGTGAACACATCCAGGTAATTAGCATCCTGATCAAGAAATAGACATTGCCGGAACCCTAAAAGCCCTCTTTGTCCCCTTTCCCAATTACTACCCACTACCCAAGGGTGACTTTATCCTGATTTTTATCACAATAATTAGTCTGGCCCATTTGTGAACTTTATATAATTGGAATCCTACTTTTAAGAACTTTTTGTTTAACTCCTTTTGTCTAATGTATTTGAGAGATTTGCCCATATTTTTGCATGTAGTTGTAGTTTGTTTTCATTGGTGCATAGTATTCCATTTTATTAATATGCTCCAATATGTTGATCTATTGTATTTGTGATAGAGTTTTGAGTTGTTCTCATTTGGGGCCAACAGGTATAGTGCTATGAACATTCTTATACACGTTTCACAGGGCACATATGTGTGCATTTCAGTCAGGTGTATTTTTCCTCTCATTGTATTCTTCATAAACCACATTTGAGGTGTCTTAGATAATTAAATGCATATTAGACTTCATAATTACACAAAGGGTATTAAAAACCACTATTGTTCCAGGAAGTGGATAATGGAAAGAGTTATTGAAAGCTAAGAGTGCCGGATATTGTGCTAAAGTTCTTTGTAGGCCTAGGAGGAGAAAGTAATGATCATGAACACTAAATGTAGGTCTGAACCTCCTGGTCGCCAGTGCAGAGGTGTTTGGGAAGGATGAGGGCACTGTGTAAAGGATGAGGGGTGTCAAAGGGTCAGGAAGACTACTTGATGGCGAAACTGAAGCCATGTGAATGACCAGCTGCTCCGCTGATTGCCGCCCTCTCCTCTTCTCTCGTGCAGAAGGCCCACCTTGAGTCATCATGGCCCACTAGGAACAAGGAAGCCTCATGCAGGATGATGTGTTTGTAAAATTCACCCAGTCCACCCACAGCACAGCTCAGTGCACTGGGGCAGATCTAAGTGAAGGGCCCTTCTTTCTTTGTCATGAGGGCAAGCATCTGACCAAATGGATTGACAAAAAAATGGAAGAATTATGTAGAGGCCCGAGTATTACTCAGAATGGATCAGCTAATCCCTTATAATCAAGAGGCACTCTTAATGTTTAATTTAAATCCTTTTCCTCTCTTACACCCTCATCCTTCCACATAGGCCTGGGACTGACATTATTTTCTGCCTTGGTATATTTAACACACAGTGTGACTTGAGGTGGGGTTGGGGCTGGGGATGCAGCCATTTGTGGCTTTGATTCTTCAGCTCTTCTCTGGCTGGCTGTGGTTCAGAGGTTGTATATCTCCAGGAATTCCCTCGCAGCATTACAGTCAGGCATATTAAAATTATAAAGACACCATTACTGGGCCTTGCAGTTGATGTTGTCATTATTTACAAATCAATTTTCTTGTGGGTTGGAGGTGCTCAAGACCCTCCTTGCACCTACATTAGAGTCTGTTCTGACTCCTGGATGGTGCCGTTGACCTTTAGACATCCAACTTGTCATTAGTTGTGTAATAACTAGAGGTGACAGATGAAATGCAGTTGGGTAAAGTAGGATTAATTTCTTTTGTGTTATTGTCTACCCCATACAGTGACATTTCTCACCTATCCGGGGAAAATTTTAAGAACGGACTTATTATTATCTGAAAGCCTTGGCAAGATCATGGTTACTATTTATAAGTGAGGGTTCTCGCCCATGTTCCCTGTGTCTTCTATAGAATCAGATAATGAGATTGGGAAATTCATCCGAAGTAAGAAAAGAAGCAACTTGCCTAAAGGTCAGCCAGTGAGTTAATAACGTGCCCAGGATTAGAACGCAGCCACCACCACCCCCATTCTTAGCCCAGCAGCCCTGACACTGCCACCGCCTCCGCCAGCCCCACCAGTCCAGCTCCAGTGAGCTTGTCCTCACTGCCTGCTGATCCTATTTTCTCCCTGTCCCGTTTTTGTCTCCGGCCTGCTCTTCAGTCAATTTCCTGTAGGTCTAGAGTTCCAGTTTTCCAACCCCACAAGGCTGAGGTCTGAGCACCCCAGAATCTCCTCTGAGGTCCTGGGCTCCAAGAGGAGAACATCACAAAAGCGAAGGCATCAACAATTTGGGCTGTTCACCCTGAGCTCCACACTTCCCTGAACAAGGAAGAGGAAAGGAATGGCTAGAAATGTGTCTGAAGAATTCATAATTACTAAGAAAGGGGCGTCCCAGTGTGTAGTTTTTCAGGCATGTCTCTAAACTACCCTTTTTCCCCATAGCCCGGACAGTGTGGAGTGCCCCTGCGTCCTCATCCTGCCTGCCTTGAAAGGAAGGGTAGAGGAAGTGGAATTAAAATCAGTTAATGTGCTAATTGTTAGCAGCTCTGGTAAAAATAACACAACTTCACATTTAAGCAGGCTGAATGGCTCAGATGGAATTTGGGGATTATCCATGGACTGAACTGGCTGGTGTGAAGTCACAATTAGCATGGGCTATCTCTCTTTTCAATTAGTCTGGACAATGCAGAACTGGCTATCCGTGAAAAAATGGTTAATGTTACTGCTTTTTTGTAAAAGCCAGGATATCAAGAAATGATGGCTGGATGGACACACACACACACACACACACACACACACACACACACACACACACACACAAGCTCTATTTCTGAATTTAAGGGGGAAGAAGTGTTCCGTGTTCTCAAAATCCAGATCACTTCAAACTGCCTCTTTAAGGAAGTCACTGCAGATTTCAGAGTCTTGCTCTTTGCTTACAAGCCAACCTTTTCATAAAATTTTAGCCCTAGAAGAACAATAGGAACCATCTCACAGGTGGTTTTCTTACCTCTGGTAGCCACTGTACTTTTTCTGTCTTGCTTTTCATGGTCCTTTGATGCAATAAAAAAATTGCCATCACTTCAAAGAAAGCAAGTATTTATAATGATTTGGAAAAAGGTTTTGTTATTTTGGGGGGAAAGCATCCCATCTCTTAAAGTAAATGATTGTGATGTTACCCTTGGGAAGATGTAAATTTAGTCTTTATTTAGTCATCTCTAAAACATCCAGGAGGCTTTCTTAACCCACTTCATTTTTATTGCACTCCTCTTCCATTCCATGAAAAAGAGTTGAGTTTGGCCCAATTGGTGATAACATTTGCAGTTCTACTCAGAGGATTCTAGAGTTTCAGAACAGGAAAAAGAAAATGCCGCAAGTCTTTAAAAATGCTCGAAGCACAAAAAAAATAGGATATAGAGAATGGATATTGGGGTTATGCTTGGTTTTTGTTCTCTAATCTTGAGCAACACTGAGCTTAAAAGCTTTTGCTTTTAATCCAAGATGTTAGAGTTCAGCCAAATTCCATAAAATAGATTAATAAGGCAGCTAGCTCTTGCATGCCACCCCATAATAAAACATGGGTTTGAGTAAGATAGCTCACTAAATTCTTATGGTATTCTAGAAATTATTCAAACTCTAAAATTGCTTCTAATCTCATATTTCATCTGAAGGATAATATATGCCAGTTAGCAAGAAAGAGATAAGAAAAGTGCTGTTTACTGAAATGTCTGCAATTTACACCTCCATAACGGGTTCAGGAAAAAGCTAGTATCATTTAGGTAATGTCAGTTTATAGCCATCTAAATTTCTGCTTCCATAGTAGGCATATATGTTATTTGAGCTTTTAACTTGGCTTTTACAACTTCGCTTCATGCTGCTGCCTGCCATTAAAATGCATAGTTAGGATGTATAAATTCCATAGATACCATAGAAATAAGCAAATTCATTCAAGTGTCCAGATTATATGTCCAGTATTTTGTATGAGTTCTATATAAAAATCCAGAAGCTTTTAGCATTCAGTTCTGCTCATAGTCAGTGTATTTTGTGTCATTTTGAAATTGCCATATATCAACGTTGATTTTCTTTATACAGCATTTTTTGTCCTCAAGAGAATACTGAAGAAGCCCTGTTGTTATTGCTGATTAGTGAATCTATGGTAAGTAGAATGTGTTTTATTTTCCTTTCCCATCTTTCTATAATTTTTTTTTTTTTTTGAGGGCAGTGTCACTGGCCCTCATATGTGGGATCCGAACCCGGGCTACTGGCATCCCAAGCCAGCGCTTAACTGCCGTGCCACTCGGCCGGCCCATATATAATTTGTCTTTTGATATGGCTACTCCATCAATGTAGTGACTCTGTAAACGGGATGCCTGGGTGGGAAGAAACAATAGATGTTTAAAAGGAGGGATGTTTCTTGATTCACAGATAGGGTAGAATGTTCCTTGGTTGTCCCGGAGCATGGAGCCTCTCTACCTGTAGCAATTAGCAGACATCTGAATTCAGTCATTTATCCACCAGGTATTGATTGAACACTAACGCAAGTGTATACTACAGGTAAATAACAGCTAAAATGATGACCAAAAGAATTTTACAAGGAGAAAGAAGCCCCCAAAGGGTAACCTTTACAAACCTTCTCCATTTGCCTTGGTAAGAGGCAGAGTTTTGGGATAAATCACTTGTATACATGAACCTCTGGTTTTCATAGCAAGAGCCTGATGAAATTGCTTCATCCTCTTACCCACGTCCCCTCCCCGAGTTCCCACCCGTTCCCCAAGCCTCGCACAGTCCTAGGCCGTGAGAGTTCACTCCTGTTCTTGGCTCTGCTGTTGTGAGGGTTTTGTTTTATCAGACTATTAGATTCCTTTGAATTGTTTTTTAGTGTTTGGCCAGGATATCAAATGTTAGGTCTAGAATTTCACTGCTCATCTACATGTTATTAGGGGTGGCCCTGGTTTGAAACTCCCAGGAGTAATGTGTCTCATAGAAGCTAATATCTCGGCAAGTCGATGTGTGTGCTGAGCACCTGAGCAGGGTGGCCAACTCCTGGAACTTGAAAGGACCTAGAGGTCCTCACATTCATTCACTTATTCTGCAGATGAGGCACGCGAAGGCCAGCGCAGGCAAAATGCCTGCATCATGAAGTGGTCTGCTGCTCTTTCTAGTAGCTCGAACTGCCTCTTCCCATGTCTCCCACCCCACCTGGCAGGCAGGAGGAGAAACAGGAATCACAACTAACGTGAGACAAGGTGTTTCCCTTCCTGCCCAAGCACACAGGTTAAATGGAGGTACCAAATACGCCCAGGCGAGAAAGACTTGCAGATGGAGCAGAAGAATATATGTGTGCCGAGTGAAGAAGGGATCCAGAGAGGCTGGACTTAGCCAGGGAGGGCCGCGTTCTTGCCTTTAATGTGAAGTTCTGGGTTTTCTTGTTCTGTGAAATGGCTCAGGGATGTTTACAAGAGCAAGACTGCTTGAGTTACCATTCTTTTTATATGGAAGCTGTTTGACGTCATTGGCCTTTCTTCCTCTGAAGGAAACGGGTCGTCCCTTTGGCTCATCTTTCCTTCACGGTCAGCTGGTAACTTAGGAAGGTGTCATTTTCAGTCTCTGCCTTGACACAGTCAGGGAAGGCATGCATGTGAACAGGCTGGCGCTTGGGGGCATTCAGTAACGGTTTTTCATACGAGCAAGTCTCACCATGGCTTTGTCATCAGTTCTTTGATGGGGACCAGGTCTTGTGGCCTCCTAGCCACCATTTCCGCATTCTAAGCTGGACTCTTCACTACTTGGCTTCCTTTGGGTATTGTTATTTTAGACAAGTTCTGAAAGCTGATTGAAAATATTGAGTTCCGTTGTCAGATCGTGTGCTCCAGTTTGGAATTTGGAAAACATGGCCACATCTCTAAAATGTTTGTGTCTTAGGACTGATGTCTCCTTCCCTCCTGCTGAAGTGACAGGAACAATAGTACTCAAAGTTGGGGTCCCTCTGAGACAGTCAGATTTGGCTCTGTGGTATTTATAGTTGCCTATAAATGTCAGGCGCTGGTGAAATCCAGTGATGTCATCAGTAAATATGAAGGACTAGGTTTCCAGCCAAAATGATTATGTTTTCCCTGTAAATCATTCCATAATTATGTAGGTTGAAATTTAAATTATGTTACCTTTGGAACCCTTTTTTCATGTTCCTTGAGTCCTTGATTTTAACTTTTTACACAGAAAAAGAATGTGCTCAAGTTCAGAACCAAACTAAGAATTGCTGTTTTGGGTTTGTTTGGTATTCTTTTTATTTTTTAATTTTTTTTGGTGTTTGGGGAAATTGTATTCTTCTTGGTTCTGACTTTAACTTAGAAGCATAAATTTGTCGATAGTCTCTCTGCTTACAAGAGCTCATTTGGAATTCTACTGCTCTTTCACTTCACATCAGTTTTTCCCAGGAGAAAAAGAGTTATCAGAACTATATTTGCACAACCAACTCTGATACAGTATGCTGGGATATTATTTGTGGATCTCTTTGAGGTTCTATATTATACCCTTTTAATCAAAAGACACTGAGAGACTTTCTCTAAATGTTCTTTAAAAGAAGCCATTTGCCATAATTTGAAGAATTTTCTTACATAGTGTTTTGTTTTGTTTTGTTTTCTTCCAGGCATTGGTCTCAATATGAAACATTTATAGCAAATAAATCAAATGAGACCACTTATAGCAAGTCCTATTTCTGTCAGGGCTTCTTTTGTTGGCTTAAAAGCCACCCCTAACAGGAAAAACTTAGAATAAAATCTTCAAAACTAGGCTTATTTCCATGAGCGATGACTCACGTTGTAGGAAGTGGCCTGTCTGATATATTCTCATTTGTCTTTGACATTTAAGAGCAAGGAGTTTGAAAGTGAGTAAGTACTGATGGGTAGCTAAAAGTAAATGCCTTGGACGCACACGCAGAAAGAAAGCATTTTGTCTCATTAGTGAGAGAGGAGGTGTATGCCTCCACTTTCCCAATGTCAGGCAGAAGATTAACATCAGCGTGCCTGGACAAGTGACCCCGATACTCATGTAACCACTTCCAGAGGAAAAACTGAGGGTCCCTTTCTGTGCTCTTAGAGACAGAGAGATATGGAGACTTCTGTTAATTAGCAAGGGAAAAAAGATAGGCAAAATCTAACTTTATTGGATTCTGAACTCCCTGTTAGAGAGAAAAGGAAAATGAGCTAGTGGTTAGAGGCTCTAATGCATGGGGTCTGTCTAGAGGAATCTGGAGAGAAATTACGTTTCAAAAGTAATGAAAACAAGTTGCTGCAGAGAGCCTCTGATTTCTAGATAGATGAGATTAATAAGCTTGAATGTGCCTGCTGCATTTCTGCATTAAGCAGTGAAGATGTGAAATAGGCAAGGAGTTCTCTTGAGTCCTCTGTGGTAATATCTTTAAAACCAAAATTTGCTTGCTCCTTGCTTTCTCTTATGCATCTGTTCTGTGCCTCCCTGAACAAGATTGAATTAGCCTTCGTAGCCTGTTCCAGTGAAGATGTCTGTTAGGGATTTGAACGTCACTTTGGTGATGGAGGAAAAGTATGATGTGTCTCCGTAGGACTGATGGAACTTGATGACACCATTTGGTGATGGGAAGCGTGGGGCCGGGAGTTTTCTCCCACTCTTTAATGTCGAGCAGAAGCAGGATCTGCAAGTGAGACGCAGCAGGGCCTCTCGGCCGAGGGCTCAGCTGCCCCAGAGCACAGGGGTGTCTGCAGTGAAGCTGTCTGTGCACCTGAGCAGGAGAAGTCACCCTGCTTGGCACTGGCTCCTCAACCTTCCTCCAAATACCTGCTGGCAGGTATACATGTGCCCTCTAGGATCCCACTGCCAGGGCTTCCGTGTTTGGAGAATGCCATGCACCACGTGCTTGGTGCTCTGGGGATTGTGGACAAACAACCGGAAGTGACAAGCCCCTTACTCATTCCTGCCCTTTTCCCCAGACCCCCGCAAGCTGTTAGGGGAAGGGGGCCTGGATGCCTTCTCTCCACAAAGCGATAGCTGTGTGCATGGGCTGGCTCACCATCTGCTCCTCTCTTCCGGGTTGTTTCCAGGCCAACCGGGATGCTGTGCTGAGCAGGATACCTGAGCACAGGAGCGACCGCCTCATCAGTCTGCAGAGCGCGTCTGTGGTCTATGATTTACTGACCATTGCTCTTGGAAGAAGAGGCCAGTATGAGATGCTGTCCGAGGTACAGCCCTGAGTCTGGATGACTTCCAGGTGGTGGTGGGTGGTGCTGGGAAAGCTGTGGGGCTGGTCCTGGCCCCCGCTTCTGGCCCATCATTTAACTTCAGTTTCCTCCCCCTGTAAAATGGGAGTGGGGCTAAATGATTAGATGGTACCATTCTTTGGCGGTCACTTCCTGCCAGTGGTCCAAAAACCCTACTAGCTGTGATTTTGTGTGTGAGGCAAGGCAGTCATTTCTCAAGCAGTTTTCTGTTTTAGGGTAATTTCCACCAGCACCAAAAATCTCCCATCTGTGCAGTTAATTTCCTTAAAAAAAGGTTTTATTTTATTTAAAGTGTCAGTGTGTAACTCCTGGTAACGTGACAACTTCAGGCACAGGATGTTGTCCAGCAAGCTGGCCTAGGGTCCATGTAAGCAGCGTTTTTATTCAGGGTCTTCTGTTTGGTCAGAAGAGACCCTAGCAGATTATAAATCTTGTGCATCTTGTGTCATGTAACATTCCCTCAGCTTCTGAGAAACATTTAGGGTGGAAGCTTGACTGTTTTCGTTTCAGAAGAAGCTGGTTAACCTTGGGCTGCGGTTGTACGTTATTGAGTTGCTGCCCACAAAACCGAATTCTACAATGGTAGGGGCTACGTACTTAACCGATACCATTTTATCTTTTCTTTAGTGAAGTAAAACGAAAAACAACAACTCATTTTGTTAAAATGAACTTTTCCATGTTATTTATCTTTCTTTTTCTAAATTTATACACATTGCAACAGCCTCTGGGCATGTGGACAGGGCATGAAATACAGTAACAGATTGGCTGAAATCAGATAAGTGCCCGACTCGCCCTCCAACCTGCCGGTGCCCCGTCACATTAGGCAGCAGAGGAGCCTGCATGGCTTGGATCTTTTTTTAGTCTTTGGTTTGGTGACTATACAGGGCAGTGGTTACTCAGTCTTCAAAAAAAGCCCCTCACAACCTGGCTAGATAAAGCAGTGTGTCCAGATGTCCTGTCACACATGGCACACCCCCTGGGACTCTGCCCAGGCTTGGGATCGGCCCAGGTCCATCACTGCCCTGGGTGCTGTGATTTCCTGGGACCCTCTCCCCCTGGCCAGTTTAGTTCCTGTCTACCATGTCCACCGCGGCGCCCATCTGTGGGGACAGCCCGTGGTTGAGTTCTTTGAAGATGAACTTTTTTCCTCCAGACAAACCACTAAACTGCTCTCTGGGCCAAGGCTGAGTGGTTTGCTTGTCTGCTTTCATCCCATAGTGTAGCAGCGTAGCCTTTCCCTGGCTTGAAATTGGCCAATGTCTGAAACAGGTGTGAGGAGCTCGAGGTGGCTGACTTGGTTACAGGCTGGATGACCCCTGCCCACGGACTTCTCGTCATGCCATGAATGACTCTAGGGGGACGGCTGTCACCTTAGCAGCATTCCGCTGCAAGCCGGCAGCTCCCTGGCATGTGCTTCCTCCTGGCATGGAATGCTGGGACCTTGTTTTCACCCAGATGACTTTCATCTTGATGTCACATTTAGCTTCCATCTTGTGGTGATGACCTGACGCCCGAGTCACTGGGTAGCCTGCTTGGTTGTTGGAGGCCTTTGCGATTTAGAATTTCACTACACTAGTCACATTTAAAACAATGGCGACAGTGCCAGGGGTTACCTCGCAGGTGCTAGAGTCTACTCTAGGCTAGGAGAAAGGGAAATTTATCATTGTATATCCCTTGGAGCCTTTTGAATTTTGTGCCATATCTGTGTTTTATCTATTAAAAATATAGATCAGTTGATAAAATGAAGGACATTCATATCTTGAACACATATATTTGCAGTCCCCTATTCTGTGCCACGGGTTGTGATTAAGGCTGGGATACAGCCATGAGCCCGGCACTGTCCCCCAGTGAGCGGCTCCCAGCCTAGAGGGAGGCAGCCAAGCAGCAGGCAGTTGCCGGCTGGTGTGGCTGGGGCTGGGGAGGGTTCACTGCAGGGCCTGCATTCAGTAATAAAGATTTGAATAGTTGGCTTCAGTCTTTCTTGGTGTTTCTACTTAGTTTTGCAGCTGGAGCTTCTCCCAGCAAATGTTTGATGACCATGATGTCTCAGATCTAAGTAAAACAGGAGGTGTCATAAGTGAAAGGTGAAAGTGCACGGCACCTCGAGGCAGTGGTTCCATCATCCGGTAGCTCGGTTTCTGAGGATCGGGGCTTGGCCCACCCTTGGCCTAGCGTGGACCCTCTCTCCTGTAGTCTCAGGCCCCGTCTTACTTAGATGTCTGACTTCCCTCATTTGTTGAGGTTTTCTCTCTCTTTTATTTTTCTTTACTTCTCATCTGCTCAGCTTCTACTTTTCTCAGGACTTTAGGTTTAAAGGATAACTGGATATTTTTTAATTGAGGTAAATTCATATAACAAATTTAAACTGTACAGTTCAGTGGCGTTTAGTACATTCACACTGTTGTACAACCATCACCTCTATCTAATTCCAAAATATTTTTGTCACCCTAAAAGGAAATCCTCCCCCCATTAATCAGGGGATGGAGGAATTGTTCCCCATTCCTCAATCCCCACAGTTCCTGTCAAGTACTATTCTGACTATGGATTTACCAGGTTTGGGTATTTCATATAAATGGAATCATCCAGTATATGATCTTTTATGTCTGGCTTCTTTCACTTAGCATAACAAAGTCATCCACGTTATAACCCGTGTCAGTAATTCATTCCTTTTCATGGTTGACTAACTTTCCATTGTAAAGGTATATCGCAATTTGTTTATCCATTTATCAGTTGATGGGCATTTGGCTGTCATGAATAGTGCTACAATGGGGAAACTGGATTTTAAACGTCCTATATGACTTCTTTGGGCGCCACTAGTGTTCGTGATTATCATTATTATAATTTATCATGGTAGTGTATTATATTTCCCTGTCTTCATCTCCTGTATTGACACCAGAGTTATCTTTCTAGAACACAGAAAGGCATGCCATCCTTCTGTTCAGAAACATGGCTCATCCCTTCCCCTTCTTTGTCTCTCTTTTTATTTTGTTTTACTTTTCCTCTCATAATGAAATTGCCTTCATTGTTCATCTTTCTGCCATATGCAACAGCCCAGCGGACTCCTTGAAAAATCAAACAATACATACAAATATGGAAAAGGAAATAAAAGGCACTTGGAATCCCACCCTCCTGAGATAGTTGACCACCCAACGACATTTTAGAGACCACCCTTTCATGTATCTCTTTATGAATAAATGCATATAAACTCATGTAAGTTTCAAGGAATGGGATATTGTGTCTGTGCCCAACCATTGCTCTTCCCTCCATTGGCACCCCACCCCATCCCTGTCTCCTCAACCCCCAAACCCAGGTCAGCAACCTCGTGTGTCCTGGGCACGGGCCCCAGAGAGAGAGCTTGGGTTTGAGTTCCAGTTGTGTGACCCTGGAACTCATTAACCTTTTATGCCCCAATTTTCCTTCTTTAAAAATAGGGATAATAATCATACTCAGACCATTGTGAGAGTTATTCACTAATCCTGGAAAGTACTCAGAACAGAGCCCAGCACATGGAGCTCACTAAATGGCGGCTGTGTGCGTCTGCACTGTTCCTAGGCACGGGAGTTGCCAGGACAGGGGAAGCAACCAAGTATACCAAAAAAAAAAAAAAAGAGTCTTTGGCTTCCAGAAACTCCCAGTCCAGTTAGGGAAATACAATAGAAAGCCCTGAAAAGATAACTACAGTTGACCCTTGAACACCAGGGGTTTGAGCATGGGTCTGCTTATACGCAGATTTTTTCAATAAATACCTGTTGTCCTTTCCATCCATGGTTGGGAGTCTGCGATGCAGAGGGCCAACTGTATGCGTTGATCTACACCATTTTCTATAGGGGGGTTGGGCATCTATGGATTTGGGTATCCACAGGGGGTCCTGGAACCCCTGTCCCACTGATACCAAGGAACAGTTAAGTTTTGGCATAGTCAAAAGTTATATGCATATTTTCGACTGCGCAGTGGTCAGCGCCCCTAGCCCCCATGCTGTTCAAGGGCCAGCCATAATTAGAGGAGACTGGGTGGTGCAAGGCATGTTAGACGCAGGTGAACACACTAAGCCAGTTGTTTATTCTGCAGGTTGTGCAGGTTGGGGTGCCAGTGAGAGATTACGAGTAGCTGATGTGTGAACTGGCTCTTCAAGGCCTGATAAGAATTAAAAAGTCTAAGAGCAGAGGGACACCCTTCATCATCAAAATCATGGAGGTGTGAGTGCATTAGGCCTGAGGGTATGGGAAATGGAAGCTTGTTCTCATGGCGGAGGCAGGAGAGGATGTTGGACAGAAGCCTAATTGTCAGACGCCCCCCACCCACCACCACCACCATCACCGATGTCTTGGTACGGGCAGCTTGTGTCCCTTGTGGATATGACCTGGCCATTTTGCCCCCTCACTGGTCTGTGACCAGGTCCTCAGCCTCAGCCATGCTGCACAGATCTTCCTGTATCCCGGCTGGAACCCTTTATGAACAGAAAGTTACAACCACCAGGCCATTGTGAGACAACAGGCCTTACCTCCTTCTCACCCTGTCTTCATACTTGCCTTCCTTCTCTTGTCCCCAGCCAGCATGGTGTGTTTTTCCCCTGGCTCATCTCCTTGGCTGACCTGAGCCCTAGACGTTCCTGCTCCAAAAGGGGAAAAGGGCAGTGGGGCCTCAGCTGCAGTTCCCACCATGTCTGCTTGTCTTCCCTCCTCCTGGCGTTGATCCCTTTGGGTGGGTCATGCAGCACTGGGCGGACCCAAGCTTGCAAGAACTGTGTTTATGGGGGAGCAGAGCCACTTTCCCACAAAAACTTTCTATCTCTTTCTTCAGTTGCATTTATTCAAGATGGAAGGCTCCTCTCCCATCTCAAGGTTGGCTCCCTTTGTGTGTGCCCACATAACGCCTTTCTTTGTTTTCAGGGCACTGTTCAGCCACATACTGGGCAAAGGCAATGCCAACCGAAGGTTTATCACATCCTCATTCTGACAGGTTTAAATATAAGCACAATGTTTACCGTATCTCCAGTGCTATGAGTTTTGGTGTTTTTTTAAAAAGACTAATTGTGAGCTCTGCTGAAAGGTTTGTGTGGGAAGGAACACTTCTTTTTTTTCCCCCTTCAATTTAAACAGCAGCACTTGTTGGCATGACAACCCGGGCTATTAAAAGGAAAGCAACAAGCACTGCTTCCTCTGTTTTTAGAATGAACCCAAGCTGCTAAGGAGGCTTGTTTCTTGAATTTGACTATTAATGGCTCCATTTCGACAGAATGTTATGGGGTCCTTTTTGAAGGAAGTATGCATCCCCTCTATGTAGACATGGCAGCTTTAATGACAGAAATGATATTTTTATCTTTCCTGTGGAACTCCTCCTATTCATTTGTTTATGGGAAATCTCAACAACATTATAGTTCTGTGAGTAGAGCTGTCTGGCAAGTTCTGTACCATACCGACATTTTCACCTCCCTGACCAAACACTTATTAATCAGGAGCGTTGTAGAAAACACTTGAACATCTAACCAAGCCTGCTTAGCAGGCCTACCATTTGTTAGTTTACATTAGGGTTGGGTACTCCTTGCAGCCCCACTTGTACTGGAAACTCCCAACCTTGACCTAGGAGCCGAGGTCCCTGGAAGGCATCCGAGTATCCTGACACTAAAGGAGCTGCCAACTTCTAGGAAATCAAGGCAGAGAGTTTGGTTCAATGTAGGTGCTCAATAAAAACCTGCCGAATTAGCCAATGTTTCAAAGCCAATGTACATTTTCATCCTGTATCAGACTTCTTTCCTTTTTTTTTGCTGAACAATATTCCATTGTATGTATATGCCACATTTTGTTTGTTCATCTGCTGATGGACTTGTGGCTTGTTTCTACCTTTTGCTATTGTGAATCATGTTGCATACACATCTCTGGCTTCCTGTTTTGAGTTCTTTGGGGTATATATCCAAGAAGAGAATTGCTGGGTCATACAATAATTCTATGTTTAACATTTTGAAGAACCATCATACTCTTTTTCACAGTGGCGGCACCATTTTACATTCCTAGCAACAAGGTTCCAATTTCTCCACATCCTCACTAACATTTGTTATTTTTTGTTTTTGTTTTTGTTACAATAGTCCTCCTAGTTAAGTGTGAAGTGGTATCTCATTGTAGCTTTGATTTGCATTTCCCCAATGACTAACGATGTTGAACATCTTTTCATGTGCTTATTGGCCATTTGTATATCTTATTTGGAAAAATATGTATTCAAGACCTTTGCCCATTTTTAAATTTGATTGTTTTTGTTGTTGAGTTATAGGAGTTCTTTATTTATTGTGAATGATAAACTCTTAACAGATATATGATTTTCAAATGTTTTTTCTCATTCTGTGGTTTGTTTAGACATTTTCTTGGTAATATCCTTTGAAGAACAAGTTTTTAATTCTTAAGAAGCATAGTATGTCAGTTTTTTATTTTGTTGCTCATGTTTTGGGGGTCATATCTAAGAATCTACTGCCAAATCCAAGGTCATATATTTAGGTTGTTGATCCATTTTGAGTTAGTTTTTGAATATGGTGTCAAGCAGGGGTCCAAGTTCATTCTTTTTATGTGGAAATCCAGTTGTCTTAACAACAGTTGTTGAGAGACTATTCTTTCCCCATTGAAGGCTCTTGACACCCTTGTCAAAAATCAGTTGGCCATAGATGTATGGATTTATTTCTGGGATCTCAGTTCTATTTCATTGCTCTATATGTTAATCCTTATGCCAGTACCACACTGTTTTGATTACTGTAGCTTTGTAGTAAGTTTTGAAATCGAGAAGTGTGAGTCCTCCAACTTTGCCCTTTTTCTGGATCGTTTTGCCTATTCTGGGACTCTTGCAATTCCACATGAAATTGAGCATTGCCTTTTACAGTTCTACAAAAAAGACTGTTGGAGTTTTGAAGAGATTGCGTCGAATCTGTAGATCTCTTTGGTTAGTATTGCTATCTTAGCAGTATCTCATGTTTTGATATCAGATCTGAGTTTGAATTTCAGTTCTGCTGCTCTACATGCCAAGTATGAACTTGAGCAGATTCCTTTATCTCTCTAAACCTATCCCCTTATGTGGAAACTACAGGTAATAATAGGAACCTCCAGGGGTATTGTGATGAGTAGAGAAATGGTGTATGCAGTATGCATGGGACTGTTCTGATTGGCGGTGTTGAGTCCGCTTTCTAATGTAAAAATCCCCTCTCTAATAACCCTGGCAAAGGATCCTTGATCCTTAGTAGGGTCTTTCTTTGCATAGTGAGAAAAATCTCCTTTTCTAGCTGTGTGATTTTGGGAAAGATATTTAAGCACTCTGGACTTCCACCTCAGAGATCGTTGTGAAACTTAGCGAGAGGTATAAAGTAGCCAGCACAGCCTTGGTATATAGTACATACTATTCCGTTCTCTTTCCTTATTGCAAAAGATTGATCTGAAATGTGTCTCCTCGTAACTTTCACCTGTTCTATCTCTTTGGAACAGTAGGGCAAGTCATTCATGCCTCGATGACATAAAATGGCCCATTCCTTCAGTCGGGGGGTTGACAAACTTTTCTCCAAAGGGCCAGATACTAAATATTTTAGGCTTTGAGAACCAAGAGACAACATCAAGGATATTGTGTAGGTATAACAAAAGAGGAAACACATTTCCACAACATTTTTATTAAAATATAATTGTGAGTACAACTTTTTGTAATACAGGTACATTAATGAGAAGAATGGGATTATTTGAGGGGTTGCATTTCATTTAATTTGGATTCAAAGTTACTGTTTCCTCTCATCAAATTAATGGCAAGTGTTCATCTACAAATGACTGTTAGCTTTCGGGCTCTGTGAAAACAGGCAGCAGGTCAGAGCTGTCCCTCAGGCCACAGTTTCTCTGATAAGCCATCACCTCCAGATTCTTTGCATTTTGCTCCACTCCCCACTGTGTTTTCTTGTTTGTCCATGCCCCCCCCCCACCAAAAAGGCACTTGAAAGAATGGATCCTAACACTCAGTCCATATTTACTCCTTCGTCGAAGCATTCACTGAGCACCTATTTTGTACATGACACACATCTGGGCTGCTATACTCTCGACTCCTTCCCTCCCTCAGTCCTTTCATGGCTGAAGCAGCAGCTGTGGTTGAAGGGTTAAAACCTGGTGCCCCAAGCCAGCAAAGGTAGGCTGAAAACAGGCAGAGACCAAACTATGAGAGGTAGCTGAAGTGTCAGGAGGAGGGAGAGGAATGAAATGTCCATTTCTTAAATGTAGAGATTCATTTTGTAAGAATAACAACAGACAGCTAGCTACATCAGCAAAACAGCCAATGGAGTATGTACTATTAACGTAGGATCCTGGAGACCCCCTACTCGCTCTGCAAACTTGGCCGAAGCTGCTCCCTAGAATTGGGCAGCGAGCATACCATAGGGTGGCGTCCAGCAGTCAATTCTGTAATAAAGCCTGTGACCTTTGAGAAACAACCCACTCTCTATCCTTCCACCATGGCCAGCATTTGCCAAAGCAATAAAGCTTTGAGACTCGTCTGCGTGGAGCAGTATTGCTGCTTTAAAGCAAAAAGAACTGGGAAGGGACACGGATGTGGGATTTGCTCTGTTTTATTTTCAATTTCAAGGGAGAAAATCTGAGCAAAACTTGATGGACATTGTCTATGTTTTCTCAAAACCTGGGTTGGCGGGACTTTTATTTGTACCTGCCTTTTTAGAAACTTTCCCTGGACCCAGACTCTTAGAGAAAAGATCTCTCAGATTCCACTTTAATTTGTACTTTCATTTTTGGTTAATTTAGAAATAAGGCCCGGAGTCGAATGACGATTATGAGACCTGGGTTCTAATTTCAGGTCTGCCACTGTGTGACCTTGGGCAGGTCCTGTCTCCTCTCTGGGTCTTAGTATCCTAATTCGAAAAGTAAGAATGGGAAAAGATAATTTCGAAGGTCTCAACATCTAAGAGAATGGTCCAAATTTCATCGCTAACAGTAAAGACATGAAATATTATCCATATACCATGTTAAATTGAAAAAAAAACATTGTTACACAACTGCCAAGAATTACATTTATTAGCCAACTCATTAAGTACATATGACGTGGAAAAGAAAACCTAATTAATGGAAGAACCTGTATTATGAGAACTCTTAACATATGGCCAAGCTGTCCACAAAGGTGAATAATGAAGGCAGTTCACTATGGTATTTGTTCTAACAGTGATGAATTTTAGACTTCAGCTCGGCTAAATTTGAGGCTAAATCTGATGATTTGATTCCTGCCCCCTCCCCCTTGGGTTTTCGGATGCCGAATCTTACTCTTGAGTTCCAAGAATAGACTCTGGCTTCTCCGTGCCGTGGTATTACACAGCTGTCACTGCCATGCGCCCAGTTCATGTAATTGGGCTTTGCGTCCCAGGAAGGTACTTGCTAAACCCAGTTGCTATGCCAGAGGTGCCTCATTCCTGGAGCCCCTTCAGAAACAGCAGATTTATGAAAAGCCAAAATAAGAGCCTGGAAAGGATAAGCTTTTGCTACCGAAGGAAACATGTTTTGCAAGTGACGTTTTGACTACCACTCAAATGATTAGGATGCCATTTAGTTAGACTCTAATTGTTGTTCTACCAAATATTCGTGGTATTGAATGAATGTTATCTGGGATTGAGAAAGGTGGCAGCAGTACGATGATTGCAGCACATGGGCCTGTGTTTCCTGGCAGAAATAATACTCCTGCCAAACAGATCTTCTTTTCTGGTAGGGGAGATGATTTGGAGATGTCACCTGCTGTTTTGTGTGGGTGACTCAGGGATCTAGAGACCTGGATGGGACCCCATGTCCCTCTTCCCAAGCCCACGCTGCCATCTCTCCACTGGACACCAGAAGTGAAAAGGGGCCAGAATCTAGTTCTTGTCTTCCCTTTTCCACATAGAGGCTCGTCCCCACTCCCTTTGACACCCACTGGCACCCCCACCCCCACTCCCAGGGCCCTGCTTTCTCCCCTTCACCCTTCCTTCAGGTCAAACCCCAAACCCCACAGGATCTGCTACTTCTTTGTTTCATAAAAACAGCATCAACGGTGACATGTTTATACATCCATTCTGTGCCAGACCCTCCTGTAAGCATTTCACATGCATTACTTCATGTGGCCCACATCCACCCCGTGGCTGGTAAGTAAGGAGTTTGGGTGAAGCCTGGGCAACCTGGCCCCAGAGACTGCTGTCCTCAGCTCCATGCCCACCCTCACCCTCCCCTTTCCAGCCACCAGCCAGGCAGGGCCTGGGGGATTGAAGCAGCCTCTCAGATGCCCCCACCATGCACAGAATGCCTATGCTTCTCAAAAGTCCATTTCATCAGTACTTCTTGTAGACTGGAACCATTATTATTATTATTATTATTATTATTATTATTATTATTACAATTATTATTATTTGGTCTTATATTTATTTATTTATTATTTTATAGTATATACTCTGTTCCCAATCTCCCCTCCCCAGTAAATCTGGAAATTTTTACTCTGTCACACACAGATAGGAGTAGGGTGCTTATAAGAGATAGTGAAACAGAATTGGGGAGACCAGACATACCACCTAAGAGGAAGAGGTTGTGGATAGCAGCACCGCCAGTGACAGCCCAGCTTTCTTTATTGTCTTGGAGATATTCTTTGAGAAAGGGCCTCCTTTTGTGACTGGGGTATGTGGAGATGAGCTGCTTAGGGAGTTATATAACCTGGGTGTTTACAGGAACATAGGGGAGGACGTGTGATAGATCAAGCAGTGTGCTTGGCGTCAAGGCTTCGGGAACCTCTAGAGCTGTCTGGGTCCTTTTTCAAAGCCAGCGCCATCACCGTATGTAAGACACCAAGAGCCCCCACGAAGACAGCGCCATTGGCCATGTATGATGCCAGAGGTCAGACACCTCGGAATTAGGGTGAAGGGCTAATTTGTAATTGTTGACTTGTATTTCCTAACTCTGTGTATGACATCCCTATGGCTTATCATGGGATGTGGGTTGTCATAGTTATGACAAAGAGGCCTGAGCTGGGAGGGGTCTGGGAAAAGTTCAGCAGTGTAGGGGGAACACGTGACTCAAGTAAACTGAGCACCTTTCAGGTGGGCTGGGGACGTGGCTTCCCTGGTGGAGATGGTGCTGGTGGGTAGCATGAGATCTGTGAAGTTCCTTGAGAATTCTGCAAGCTGGAAAGGCATCAGTCCTTAGTAGCCTTGGGGATCCCAAAGAGGCCTTGGGAGCAAGGGCCCCATTGGCAGTAAAAAAATCTTGGTGAATCTCAGAAATAGTGCATTAAACCCATGGCACCCTTAAGCACCTTTTATTTAGCTATATTTTTGCTTTATGCAGCATGAATGGGCCTGGTAAATTACGAGTGAGTGGCATGTCTGTAATTAACATCTCAGAGGCAGCCCAGGGTTATGGTTAAGAGCTCCGACTCTGGCACCAGGCGGCCTGGATTCAGATTCTGGCTCTACCGGCATCTGGTGGAGACCTTACACAGTCACGTGGCAGTCTGTGCTCCAGTTTCCTCTTCTGTAAGTGGAGGACATAATAGGACCTGCTTGTACCTCGTAGGATTAGGGTGACCAAGTGAGGCAGTTCTTGTAAAAAGCAGTTAGAACAGTTTCTGGCTATGCTGCCAGTGTTATCCAAAAGCGTGTTTTCGTAGTCTGTCTGGGCTGCTGTAACAAAATATCATAGACCAGGTGGCTGACAAACAACAGACGTTTATTTATCACAGTTCTGGAGGCTGCAAGTCCAAGATCATGGCTCCATCAGATTTGATGTCTGGTGGAGGCCCACTTCCGGGCAACAGGCTGCCCACTTCTCGCTGTGTGCTCCCGTGGTGGAAGTACCAAAGGATCTCTCCTCTTTTCTAAGGGCCCTAATCCTATTCTTGAGGGCCCCACCCTCATGACCTAATCACTTCCCCAGGACCTCTCCTCTTAACTCCATTACATGGGGTTAAATTCGACATATAATTTGAGGGGGATACAGACATTGAGTCCATACTCATTGTTAAGGAAATACATAAACCCATATTCTAGTCTGGTTCTGTAAAGGTGTGCACTATTTTTAAGTGTCTCAGATTGAATTCTTTTCTAAAATGAGGAAACAATATGTAAAGTTAATCATTATTTCTGATATAATGCATTATAAATTTGAATTTTCATATTTTAAATTTGGGTAAAGTGATAGATATTATGCAATTTTCTTCCTAAATATAAGAATGTTATAGACTTTATAGCTCACCTTTATTAAGCACTCATTAGCCTATATCTGAGGTTCTATTCTTGTTGCTTATATATATTAACTAATGCAGCCTTCCTGATAACTCTACATTAATTACTAGTATATTTCCCATTTTATTGTGAGGAGTCTAGATATAGAGCGGTTATAATTGGGTTGTCCAAATTCACACACTAATCTGTAGTGGTGCCTAGATGATCTCTAGCTACCATTATGGTTGTGAATTCTCCATTCTGGAAGGTTCTTAGGGAGAAACTCTTTGTCCGGAGCTAGGAGGTAGGGGTTGTTCTAAGAGGGGCCTGAATCATTTGATTCGGGGTACCTTCAGGGCCTTGGGTGTAGGCACCAGCGTGACTGGTTAACTCTTACAGAAAAGGCATTTATTGGTGCACACTACTCACAGGATCCATGGAAAGCAAATGGGTATGAACAGAAATTAAGGAGAAAAGGCCCCTGCCCTAGTTTATCCTGGAAGGCCTCCACCAACCCTACTGTACTGTGGCCCCCCAGGTCTGGCCCCTGGGAATAACAACCAATGGTCTGTCCCCCTGTCTCGCGAGCTCCAGATGCAAAGCGCTGACAGGAACATCTGATTGGCTGTGCCTGGGTCATGTGACACACTGCTGTTGCTTCCCTTCTTATTCACCTTTGGGTTGAATAAAGGCCGCTTCCCTTCTATCTAGGGTGCCTCCCACCCCCAAAACAAAAATTCAGAAGAGTTTTAAGGTGATAGGCAGCCAAAATGAAAACTGTTTTCTCCTTTGGGGACTTCAACTAGATGCTACCCAAATTCCCTCATAGCCCCAAGATCCTGAGTCTACTCCGTGAGGGCTGGTATTTTCCTGCAGCACCTGGAATGGAGCTCTCTAGCAGTTAGGCTTCCAGTGCGTGTTTTTCACTGAGTATAACGAGTATGTTAGCCTTTGGCACAAAAGAAAGTAAGGATGCACACTTATTTATAGCATCTAGCTTTTGATTCAGAACAGCCTGTTTCAGCTGCAGAGCTCCTTTTGTTTATCAGGAAAACAATTAATATTTATCATTCCTCTTAGCAAAAGGAGGAAGAAAAGCCTTTAAACATCTAACTGTTCCCTGTGTATATATTTAAGTACTTAGTGGTTATATTGCAATGAATTAGTTGAGTAGAGCTGTTAGAACAAACCTCACTGTTGATCACCCTCTGCCCCTTCCCTCCCCAGAGCAGCTCCTTTGCTGGTCCCAGCCGCTGGCTGTGATGAGGATTCTGGTTTCCTCCTTCATCAGCCCTTGTCCCCTCCCCTAAATTAGTTTCTAAGTACTGTTAGCTTTTCATAGCTTCTCTCCATAATACCTGCCCTCCCCCACTTATTCCTCACTGGGTTAGGTCTTTCCCCCAGCACCCCATCTTGCCTACTTGATTTTTTTTCAGCAAGCTGCTTTAGCATTTTTCCCCATGGTGCTTCTTAAAGGCACAGTAACAGGTTCCTGTTTATCAATACAGCACAGCAGTTAAGAGGTCTCTGGGGTCAGGTTCAGATCCCAGCTCTTTCTTCCTTTGAGTGTCCGTAATAGTGAGAGATATATCCAGATGTAATTAACAAAACAAGCTTAGAGTCACTTAACCAAATATGAGTTTATTTTCCCCTCTTGACAAGGAGGCTGGTGAGAGGCTGCAGAATCTCATGGTATCTCTCTTTCTGCTCAGTCACTGTAGAGAGTGGTTTTTACCCTCATGCTTCTCAATTCACTGCTGTCCCCCTCCAGCAACGGGTCTATGTGCCAGGCAGGAAAAAGGGCCAGAGCTGCTTGCAAATTGCACACCAGCTGAGTATGCCCTCCTCGTAGAGGGCTATCCTGGAAGCCTCACCCAGTGACTTCTGCTGACGTCACATTGTCCATGGTGGAGTCACATGTTCACCCCTGAGATTGCAGCTACGCGTGTTGCCAGGGAGCTCAAAATGAGGGACCAAGTAAGTGTTCATCTTACTTGGGACCTGCGGATATCCATCCTATTCCATCACTAGGCATATAGTAGGCGCTTATTAACTGCTTATTCCTTCACTTTTTAATATATTTTCATTAGGATGGTTTTTCACAATAAACCAGCTAACATAATATTTACTGTGATCTTCTCTGTAAATACCATTTAAAATTCTGGAATCCTTTTCTCTCCTCTCCCACCACCTTACTTTACGTTTATTATGTCCTCCCATTTGTCACCCTCTCTGTGGCCCCTTTGACTCCCAGTCCTCAGCCACCACTCCTCCCTTCTTGTCCATCCATAAATCCTGAGAATCCTGTCTTTCTCTCCTGCTCCTTGGCTGGCCACAGAGCATCACTGGGCGGGGGAGAGGGGAGGGAGGATGGCAGCACGGTGCTGTAGATGCCACTGCTTGTCCACAGCAGTCTTTGAGGTGACCCTGATATGAGCATTCTGCCCCTTCAGGGTGAAGCTTTTGTTGTTGTTTAAAGCTCTTCTGTTCTTTTTAAAAACTCCTAACCCTATTATTTTTCTTTCCTCCCAGCAACCACCTCATTCCGTCTTTACAGAGAGAACAGTGTTTGGGCAGGACAGCTCCTAAAGGGTCTCTCTTTATCTTAAGGAACCTGCTTCCAGAAGGGAAGGCCTTCCATTTCTTCCAGGGACCTGGCTCTCCCTGGTCTCTGGGACCTCATTTATCTCCTCAGTTTGTCAGAATTTCCTTTTTTCTTGAGGCTGAATAATATCCCATTGTGTTTATATATTGCATTTTGTTTATCCATTCATCCATTGATGGACTTGGGTTGCTCTCACATGTTAGCTATTGTGAATGCTACTGTGAACATCAGTGTACAGAGAGATATCTGTTTGAATCCCTGCTTTCAATTCTTTCAATACTTTTGGGGTCTGTCTTAATGCCAGTACCATGGAGTTTTGATTACTGTAGCATTGTGGTAAGCTTTGAAATCAGGAAGTGTGAGTCTTCCAGCTCTGTTTTTTGTTTTGTTTTGTTTTGTTTTCCTTCTGAGGTTATTTTGGCTATTTGGAGTCCCTTGGAATTTTTAGGATGAATTTTAGGACGGGTTTTTCTATTTCTACAAAAAACACCATTGGGATTTTCATAGGGATTACACTGAAACTATAGATCACTTTGAGTAGCATTGACAGCTTCACAATATTAAGTTTTCCAATCCATAAACATAGGATGTATTTCCAATTGTGTGTGTGTGTGTGTGTGTGTGTGTGTGTGTGTGTGTATTTTTTTTTCTTTCAGCTCAAATGTGTGTGTTTTGTTTGATCTTTCTCTTGGGGCTCCAGATTGTCTCTAATTATCTGCAGTAAATCACCACATAACACTCACCATATTCATACCAAACTCATTAATAAAATATCTTTCTTTCCCATTCTACTTTATTCTAAAGCAAACAAACAACTCTCTCTCGTAAAAACACACATGTGCATGTGCATGCACATGTAGGCATACACACACATGCATGCACTTACATACACAATGGCTCTCTCTACCATAGGTTTGCTCCCAGGTATATAGGCCAGAGATTTTGGGGGTCTCCTTCAGTCCCTATGCTTCAGCAGCTGCCACCCCTCCTCCCCTTCTTTGGGTGACCTGTCCTTGCTGATTCTGAATCATACACATCGCTTGGTTCTGAAGTCCCTGGACCATCCTTTCCATCTTATTCCTAGCCTGCCTGTATTCTGGTTTTACACACCCTCCACACCACCATGATCTTCCTAAAGCTCTGATGTGATCATGTCACTCTGTAGAAACCAGAGGCTCCCCACTGACTGAGAGTGAATGATTTGTAGATTACCCACCATGGGTAGGCACTGAAGATACGAAGGAGTCAGGATTTCTGCCTTTGATAACTTCTCATTGTGGGACTGGGCTGGGCTGGGGCAGGAAGGATGAAGACAGTCACATTAACATATAGTTAGGAACTTTCGGAGCACAGAAGAGGAAGAACCAAAGCTGGGTGGGAGAGGGAGATGGAGCAACTTTGAAAAGGAGCCGCCATGTCAGACTCTCATATGTGGCCCCAGTCCACGCCTGCCTTCCAGCCTGATTCTCCCCATTCCTGCCCCAGTGCCCTAGGCTGGATTTATCCTGGACCCCTCACTGTCACCAATTCAAAGCACACACTGTCATGCCTCCCCATCTTTGTTCACACCCCCTCTTCCTGGAGTGCCATCTCCAAACCATAGCTGTGTGTTTTTGTTTTTTTGCCTCATTAATCAAGGCCCACCTCAAACACCGTGCTTCCAGTATACCATTCCTGAATCCTGTGGCCATGTTGCCACAGTATTTTCTATTTCCCATTCTTGGGGCAACGTGTGAGTTTGGGCTTTGTATTTGAGCTGTTTGTGTACCTACCTTCTGGTACTAGAAGAAAAACTACTTGAGTTCAAGGACTGTGTTTTAGTCAGCTGTGAGTTGTCTTGCCTCCTGCACAGCGCATCCTACCCAATGGGGACTCTGCAGGAGGGGTTTGGTGGAGCATTAGATTATAAGCATTTAAGGGAAGAAGATTTTGTGGAACTTATCTTAGTGTGCGTAGACACAAACTCACAGCTGGAACACTGGCCATTCTCAGATGTCTGCATTTGTCCTTCTTTCCAAACCAGTGCTTAGAAAGAGCCATGAAGTTTGCCTTTGAGGAATTCCACCTGTGGTACCAGTTTGCTCTGTCGCTTATGGCTGCTGGAAAAGTAAGTCCCCCTGTGATGTGCAATTCTCTGTGTCCCTAGTCGGTGTCTTTGAGTCCCAAAGGGTGATAGAATACCTAGGTGAAGTCTTAACCAACTGTTTGAAACTGTCTTGTGTTCATTTATAAATGAACAATGACATTTAGTTATTTAACCTAACAGGACACATCCTTGGGCAGAAAAATTCTGACACATTTTGCCTTTTTGTAGCCATTGTAACTTCACCATCTGAAGATGTGGCTTAAAGTAAGGCTAGCGCTTCACACTGACAGTTTCAGTTATTTGAGATTATAAACTTATTCCCCAAGGGGGAATCTTTTCGTTATCTTTAGCAATGTATTGTATTTGGCAGTATGTGATATTCTCAGAAATGTGGGCCATGAAATCCCAGGGCTGCAGCTGAGGCCTGGGCTGTGTGACCCAGGACAGGTCACTTAGTCTCTCAGTTTCCTCTTCAGTAAACTAGAGTCATAATAATCACACCTACTTCATAGAATTGGTACCAGGTAAATGGATATTGCCCATAAGGTGCAGCACACACTGAATAAAGGTTGTAGCCACTGTTATTCTCGTTAATTTGGGCCTTTAATGAACCTGTTCTTTAGTGAATGGTTAAATTTGGGATATAAGATTATCTGGGCTAAGTAGAGACAAATTTAGTATGGTATGCCTTAAATTGTATACTTTATTTTTTATAATACTGTGAGCCTCCACTGTCTTTATGTTTTTCTAATTTTTACAGTGGCTCCTTAAGTAGGGAAGAAAACTAGGGCGATTCCAGGGACGCATTTCCGCGTCTTTTAACCACAGTTTACTCTCCTGTCACTCAGGAGCCCCAACCTCTGGTTTATCGCCACCCCCAGGCTCCTCTGTGGTTGGGCTCAAACACTGAAAACCTCATTTAGAGGGCATCTTACCAAGAATCCCTCTGGGAAGACTTTAGTGTTTGGTTCTGTCAAACATTTTGAGTTTCACAGAAATAATCTCCTTTTGCCAAGTCTGCCCGCGCCGTGAAGGTGCTGAGAGAATGCATCCGTCTGAAGCCCGACGATGCCACCATCCCGCTCCTCGCCGCCAAGCTGTGCATGGGCTCCCTTCACTGGGTAAGTGGGGCTGGGCCTCTGCTCGCGGGGCAGGCCTACCAGCCTTTGTTATTTCAAGACTGAGGGAAACAAACACAGGACAGTTCAGAGCCCCGGACCCCTGGACCCCTGGTCGGGGCCACTGGCCTCCTTGAACCTCACCCCCCACCCCCTTCCCCGGGACAGAGGGAACCAGTATGTTTCATAGGAATGTGCTTCATAAGTAGAAGTGGTAAGATAGAAGTGGAATTCATACTCATATACATCTTGCTGTAAGAAGGTAATGCCGGACCGAGAAGGTGGTATATGCCACTAAAGGATTCACGCTCAGCAGAGCCTGTTTCTGTGTAAAGCAAAGAGTCTCCATCGACTTCAGCTCGTGTGAAAACCTAGCGTTCTTCATTCCTCTCCCTTCACATATGCTTTCTTCTTCAGATATTCTTGTTCACATTTAAATTTGGGAATAGCCTGATCTGTCACGCTTTTAGTACCTCAAAAAAATACCATTTGAGTAGAAAACTCAGACTAGTTGCTGAGATGGTGGTATAGATAATTCCCACAGAACGATGGAGTTTTAATTTCTTTTCTGTCACTTCATATCAAGATTGGCAATAAGAAGAACTTGCTCAAAAGCCTGAGGTGCCTTGCTAAGGTTTTTTATCATTATGGTCCTTGCTGCCTTCCCCCCTCCCATTTATTTTCACTCAGCAGGACAAAAGTAAGCCTTGTGAAGAAAGTGTTCTACTTTTGTTAGCTTTTACTTGGTAAAGTGGAAGAAAAAAGACATTTTGAAAGAGCAGGCTGTCGCCTGAAACACACCTATGAAGGCATTGTGTGGTCTGTGCAGGTTTTGACAATTTGGTGCCACAAGCGAGGGAACAATGCTGGCAGGCCCCAGGAGTGGGCGGAGGAGTGGACCAAACCCCTCAGTTTTTTGAAAATGTCAGTTTCCAGCTGTGGCTGTGCTGTACTGCCTCCATTATGGACTGTTCATTACTGCAACACACGTTTCTCTAACGCCTAAAATAAACCCGACTCTTTCTTTTTCAAAGATGAGAGTAACAAATCTTTCCTGTATATGTTTTCTACATTTGTATTATGAAAACTGCCAAACACCACAGAAGCAGAGTATCATGCACCCCCATGTACTGTCACCCAGCTTCAATGACATCAATGTTTGCTAGATTTTGAAGGAACAAATCTTATTATTTTCGCCTCCAAAGAATTGTGCGAAAGGTCTCGTTGTGGGTGTCGTTTA
Source organism: Aselliscus stoliczkanus (assembly GCA_033961575.1). Taxonomy (NCBI): domain Eukaryota; kingdom Metazoa; phylum Chordata; class Mammalia; order Chiroptera; family Hipposideridae; genus Aselliscus; species Aselliscus stoliczkanus. The sequence goes on along the minus strand of CM066732.1, from coordinate 150,227,392 downwards.
CAGGTGCACATTTTCTCACTGGAATCTGCTCAGGCCAGTCCTTGTGCTGGTTGCTGTAAAATAAGTAGATGGAGTTTTGACATTTTTAAGTTTGTGGGAAGGAAAATCCAAGCCTAAATGGATTCATTATGTCAAAAAAAAAAAAAAAAAAAGAAAGGAAAGACCCGAACACAGAACATTTCAAGAACTTGATTATTTACATATATATATAATTCAATTTCTGAGTACCTAACACAACCTAATTACAGGACCAGTCAGTAAAATATAAAGATGAAAAGGATAAGAGTCCCACCGAGAATGAAAGTAACTTGGAAAAGACAAAATGCAATAAGGAACGCTTTAAAGGAAAAAGGAAAGATGGGAATCCTGAGGACTGTGAGAGGCTCAAATAAAGAAAACAGAACCACGGGAGTGGAATTGGAAGATCTAGGAGTTATGTTCACAGTGACTCATCAGAAATCTGTTTTTGGCAGCAGATGCTGATGGGAACTTATGTTAGAAATTCTGCAGGTTGTTGTTGTTTTTCATTTGTCTGATTTTTCAGTTGGAAGAGGCTGAGAAGTTTGCCAAAACAGTCGTTGATGCAGGAGAGAAAACCTCCGAGTTCAAGGCCAAAGGCTACTTAGCCCTGGGGCTGGTGTACAGCCTGCAGGCCACCGATGGTGAGAGAAGCCCCACCCATGGGCTACCTGTCTGCACTGCAGGATCCCCAGCCCCCTTTGTCTTTGGAGGGTAGATGAGCTGGGTCACTCTGGTGTGCCATCCTGTGGGGCCCCTCTTTGCTTGGACTCTTTGGAGAATGGGAGAAGGAAGGGACCAAGGCCTTGAGCCAGGGCCCCTAAGCCCTTTTCCAGGTACATTGGACTGTGGTACACAGGTGACCAGCTGGCAGATGCAGGGCACATGCTGTGAGGTGCAGGTGAGCAGGGGGCCTCGAGAGCCGATTTACCCAGCCCAGCCTGTGCCTGCCTCTGTCCCAGCACTTTGCTGGGCTGTCACCCCGGGAAGGGCTGCCGGGTCTCAAGCACAGGAAGGTAGAACAGTTCAGGTCAGCGTCTTCCAGGAGCTTCCTTTGATTGGTCAGGGCCTGCCGCTTTCCTTCTCCATTTGCACATTTTAATTTCCCGATATGTACACATGAAGTGCAGCAGCTCACTAAATATCCAGGCCGTGACGTTCTATGTTTGGGATGTCCTTAGAGTTTTGGTGGATGGGCTTCTGGCTAAAAAATGTTTTGTATAACTTAATGAAGTTTTCAATGATATGTTTGCAGAAAGTGTAAGTAGATCAATTGTTTTTCTGAACTCTAGTATTATTCCTTTACATTTTTATTGTTAAATATAACAAGAATATTTTAAAAATTCAAAAACAAATGTATAATTTAATGAGTTAGTATAAGGCAAATATCGTTGTAATCACTACCCTGCTTCGGAAATGGACCATTGCCAACCCCCAGGGACCCCTTCCCGCTCACCGGACCCCTTAAGGGAAAATACTATCCTGACTAATAATATTTTCTTTATGGTTCGTTTTTTTAATAAATTACCCCAAATCTTTCTTTCTACTGCCTTAAAATTACAAAGACCCTGGAGAAGGTTTACATATCAATTCATTTTTAATCATGGACTTTTGCAAAGTTTTCATATGTGCGTGATATATTGGCAATACCCAGCACATTGTTTTAACTATAGTAGCTTTCAAGGAAGTGTAAATTTAATGTCATATATTTATCCATGTAGATTCCTAGTTTGGCCTCTACCCCTAGTTAGCCCTGTGACTGGGAGAGTCGCTCCACCTGGTGGGCCTCATCTTGCATCCGTGATTCAGTTGGGTCGCCTCTGTGATTCGCTCTGACTCCGTCACTGTTTGTTAGCCGCACCCTGGTTGTCTGGGGCAGCCTCCCCCCATTCTCAGCATGCCTGCCATGCTGGGTTTGTTAGATAAGGCCTTCCCCTAGTTCCAGCCATAAACAGGTCTCTCTAGGACTTTTCCTCTTGCCACAATAAAAAATATGTTTTTAATTCCTACAGCAGATGTGAAGAGATCCATTTCTCACATGTTCCATACAGGAGATGGGTTGGCTCACAGCAAGATGGCCTCACGCTTTTGAGCCGATTTTCCAGTTTCAGTGTGGGGTTTGCCTGGTTTATCCCTTGTGTTCATATCAAGGTACCAAAGGTCCTGGCCATTGCACAGTATGAATTAAACTTTCCTTTCATGGCATCAAGCTAGTGCCCTTGGCCTTGGACCCTAGCCTCTCAGTGCCACCTTGAAGGCAGTCCAGTTAATACCATTGGTGTTCAATTCATTTCAATGCCATCCTCGTAGAGCCTGTCCCATCTTCACCCAAGAATTACATGCCTACACTTGAGAAAACAGAGGTGTTCCTCTCTGGAGTTCCCAGCTGGTCTTTGATGAAGGCCCCCTATGCCTGAGGCCCTCAGGAGTGACCATCCAATGCACACTCTCCCCTGGCATGGTTCCACAGTTATGCTCAACAAGTGCAAGGGTCTCGGCTTGGCCTGGGCTTCGTTTCCTGTCTTCAGCAGTGCATGGGACAGGACAGGGCACATAGGCATCCAGAGTTTGTGGCTTTTAATCTGAGGGTACGTGTAGTTTTGTATTTGTCTGAAAGTCGCTGATCTCCTGTGCCACTGACTAATTGACCCCTTTCCTCAGCTTCTTTGCGAGGGATGCAGGAGGTCCTGCAGAGAAAGGCACTTCTTGCATTTCAGAGGTGAGTGGGAGTTCATTTTTTTCGCTCGACTGTACATAATGACACCAAAGTATGAGAAGTATAAAAAGAAGAGATATTTATAAAGATTATGTAAACAGTGTTTTACCCCTGGGAGCCTTTCGTCTTGAGCACTGAACACGCAGTATCAAAATTTGCTGCATCATTTGTTGCCGTGTAAATCCGCATTTGTAATCTGTTCATCCATCTGAGCACATTGTATTTATTCCTATTAAAGCAAGTTCAGCTCTAAGAAGACAGATAATTTGTATGTCTAGGGAGATGATTCCTTTTATTAAAGACATTTGTCATCATCTATAAAAGGGATCGTTCTTTGCTTGATTTTTTTTAAAAAACCTGTCAAGCTTCAGTTTTTTTATGTTAAGAAATGAAAAAGCCAGATTTTAGGACAGTCTCTGAAATACTATGTCAAGACAGTCGGGCCAGCATCTCCAAGCCCCCCTCCCACCTCCTACCCCCATCATGCCTCATAACGCCTTGTGCTCGTCTCCATCATTGTACCTTTTGTGAAATTTGGAGAATACTTGAAAATTAGAAAATGCTTGAGTGTCATAGTGTTCTTTCAGTCCCTTTTTTGACCTCATCCTCAGTCCCACATCAGCAAGGTAAATAGGACAAGTAGTATGTTTAACCGCAGGTAAGGGACTCAGATGCAGGTGTGAAAAGAATTACCAGAGTCACATAGCTGTTGAAGTCAAAATAGAACCAAGGTCTCCTGACTCTAACCCAGCTTTTCTGGTACCTACTATACTTCCCTAATTTTATTTTTATTGCAGGTATAACAAATCGCTAAAATGAATTGTTGCTTGAAAATATAGCCCCATGATGTCAAATCTATAATTGCTGTGGACCCTTTTCACTTTAACTATAGCTGAGTTACATTTATTTCTTGGAATTGTATTAGAACTTACTTAAACCAAAATTTCATGAGGGACTCTCAATACCCAATAGACTTCGTTAGATTTCTTTCCTTAGAACTGGGTGGCCCACAGATTTGTTGCAGTGTATGTATTCCTTTCTTCATGAAATCATTATCCCTTGGTTTCGGTTAGTCTAAAATTCTTCCATCTCATTTCTTTCTGTTTCGTAGCAGTCTTGCCCATAGTATCTTCGCCTTACCAGTCTCAGACTAGTTAGTGACAAAAAGCACCAATTGACATCTGCAAACAGATTTCCTATCTCTGAGCTAAGTAAGCTTTTGTTGACAGAATTTTCATTTCAAATGATTTGGCATTTTAAATTCTCTGGTCCTAGTCTGTAAAACCTACACATGAATGCCTAAGAAAGTGGTCATTACATCTGTTTCACTTTTCTTAAACCAGCACATCTTACCGGTTCTCCCAAAACAGCCCTAGTAGTGGTCTGCCTTGAGCCACCAGAATTCCTAACTTCATGTTACATAACAGCTGTTCCATTGGCCTGAATTCCCGCCCCCCCTTTTTTTTCTTTACTTAGGTTTTAATTCAAAGAGATTTTTTTTAAAAAATATTAGTTCATGTGGGAATAAAGAATAATAAAATCCTACTAACCTATGTGATTTATTGGAGAAGGCTAACCAAAATTTGTATTAATATTTGTGTGAAATAAAGACAATTTTTCAAAGAAGTAAAATGATTTTCTTTCAAGACATGTTAACTAGCACTATTCTAATGCGCTGTAGGCTTAATCGATAAGGAAAAGATTTTGAGTAAATCAGAATGATTTGTATTACTTCTTAAATGTAAATGGATCTTTAAAAGCCACATGAATGAAAAGTACTGTTTTTACTATTTATTTTAAATCTTCTTCCCATAATTCTATTTGTACTATTGTTCAGCAATTTTTTGTTGTTTAAAAAGAAAGCCATATAACTCAAAAAGGCCTGGGGTTGCAGATATAGCATGTAAAAACTAACCCTTAATTATGCCTGGAGTCAGAATTTGGAAAGATTTGCTCTCTGGTGGGTTCTAAAAGGTGATTTTTGAAGGCATCCCAGTTCATTACTGACTCTTAACGTTGAGACCCTTGACTGCTCATACGTTCATGAGCTCAACCCAAACAGCTAAAGCAGTTCATCCGCCCTGTACCAAAGTATAGTGAAGGAAAACATAAGTGTTGTTGGCAAAGCTATCTGCAGACACTGCATTGATCTGAGTAGCTGCCCCTGGGGGCTCTCACATCCCACGGAGAGCAGCAAGCCTGGAAACAGCTGAGAGCATGTTTCAGGGACTTGACGCCAGCATGCAGGATCTGGGCTGCTCCATGAGGAAGAGATGGCATGGTGGCATTCGTGTTTGGCACTCTATGTGATACACCGCGATTGTCCTCTCTCCCTCCTAGCTTGAGTTTAAGTTTGAATGGGGTGTGATGTGTGTGTGTAGAGTGACCAGCCATCTCAGTTTGTCAGGAACTGCACAGTTTCCCACAACATGGAACTTTCAGCACTAAACCCAGGAAAATCCTGGATAAACCAGGACAAGCTGGTCCTCTGATATGTGAAACTAGTGGGAGGTTCCTAAGTACTAGATTTAACCAGGTTTGTGCATTTTTTTCTTAACGTAATAATACTCTAGTCACGTGACCCCTGTAAGCAGGACTGAAAGGGACTTCAAAGAGAATTGGCCAAACAAGAGAGGAGGGTGATATGGCAGAGAGACCAGGCCTCAGAATTGCATCTCTAGCGCTGTCTCTTTTGCTAGATGTTCTTGAACAAGATGCTGAATAGTAGATGCTCCATAAATTGTAGTTACTATTGCTCCAAAGTATATGTCTTACAGACCAGGGTCAAAATTGATCAGCCTTCTCTATATTCTTGGTTCAGCTTTAAAGGATGTTAGAACTATTCTAGGAGAGCACTGGGGTGGACCTCAAGGTATCCTGGGTTCTAGCCAGATGGCCTGGGAGGCCCATCCCATGCTGTCCCATGGCAGCTTGACATGCCTCCCTCAGGGCACTGCTCACACTGCTCTGTAATCATCACTGTGGGTCTCCCCCTCTGGAGTAGAAGGGATGCTCCTCAAGGAAAGGTACTTGTATGATTCATCGCCAAGCTCCCCAGAGGGTGACACAGGCCTGGCATCACAGTAGGTGCTAAATAATGTAGGTGGATGGATGGGTGGATAGATGGATGGATGGATGGATGGATGGATGGATGGATGGATGGATGGATGGTGGATGGATGGTGGATGGATGGTGGATGGATGGTGGATGGATGGTGGATGGATGGTGGATGGATGGATGGATGGATGGGTGGATGGATGGATGGATGGTGGATGAATGGTGGGTGGATGGATGGATGGTGGATGGATGGATGGATGGATGGATGGTGGATGGATGGTGGATGGATGATGGGTGGATGGGTGGGCAGCCTGGTGAGCCAGCAGTCTTATAATTCTTTCTTTCCTTATGGACGAAAGTTGAATCAATGGATGTAGAGGTACTTTGATAAGCGATGCACTTTGTGACCATCCTGGTGGTGACATTTTTAGGTCTGTGGGTTTCTCTTAGCAGCCCTACCAGATGCCCGCCATATGGGAACGGGGTTTATGGGGCTGCTTTATATGCATGTGCAGAGTTTAGCAGCTTACAGTTTTCAAGAACACTAATGTCTTTCCTCTCGCCTGTATCGCTTGATATCTGTCAAGCAGGTTGGCTGTGGGCACATCAAAGTGATTTTTGTCACAGGAAACGTAGCTGCTGAAGTGGTTCTGCATGATTGAAGAGTCTCATGAGATCGATACCAGGCACTTTTTCTTGTTTTCTTGGGCATTCCCTTTATTTTCTTTCTTCTTTCATAGGCTAAAGTAGTGAGCTGGACTCATTAGCCCAACTATAAAAATAAGACTTTTTAAAGTATATATGTTTAAGTTGTGCCTCATAAGAAATTAGATATCCATTATCGGCCAAATTGGCAATTCTTCAGATATTGCCCTAATGCACCCCAGGAATGCCAAGATTTCTAGTACTTCTGGTTCATTTTACTTCGCAGCACTGTGGCTAACAGTTAATAACCATTTGATGAGGCCCGGGTGGGACCTGTGGTAAGAGCCATCCTCGTAGCCATTACTCTGAGTTCACCAGACTATTGGTGTTGGATGGAGGCAGCCATGATGTGACCTGACTTCATTTGTGGAAAATCTAAACTGGGCTGAGAAAATGATAGCTCTGACGAATTCTTTTTGAGGGCTACAGAAACCTGACTTTTTATTAATTATGAAAGAAGATGAGATAAAATAAAGAATGCTAAATAATTCAAAGTTTTTCATAATTAATTTGTATTCAATTTCCCTGAATAATTGGGAGAGACAGAAACCATGACATTCCAATCTCACTTCTTATGAACACCAAAGAAGAAAATTCTTTGATCTACAAATTCATGGAACACCAATACTTATTAAATAATAAAAACTGGAGCATACTAGTAGAAACTGACATTTAAAAGGGCAAAGCAGGGGCCATTTGAATGGCTCAGTTGGTTTAGAGTGCGAGCTCTGAGCAACACGGTCACCGGTTCAATTCCCACATGGGCCAATGAGCTGCACCCGAACTGAGCTGCTGCTGACCTGCCAATAGGTGGCAGATGGCTCAGCTGGTGAGAGCATGTGCTCCTAACAACAAGGCTGCTGGTTCAATTCATGCATGGGATAGTGGCTACGCCCACCCGCAACTAAGATTGAACACAGCTCCTTGAACTGAGCAGCTGTGAGCTGCCGACAGGAAACCAGATGGCGATTGGACTTGGAGCTGAGCTAGCTGCGCCCTCCACAACTAAGATTGAAGGACAGCAACTTGGCTGTTCCCCTTCCCCAATTCCACAACACTGTTCCCCTTCATATGTGTGTGTGTGTGTGTGTGTGTGTGTGTGTGTATATATTTTTTTTTTTTAAATGGCAATGCAGGAAGATGGCCTCATACACTAAGGTGAGAAGGCTGTGTCTTGAGGCATGGTTACTGAGATGGGAATTTAGGTGCTTTGCTTTTAAGATGACGAAAAAGATGGCGACACCCCCAGTCCCATACATGAGCTGCCATATTTGCCCAAACAACGTCCTGGGTTGTCGGATTTATGTTTTCGGGGTGGCAGACACCTGGAAGACTCTTAAGTCTTTTGCCCCCCACAGCAGACGGACAATTCCATTAAAAGTCCTTATTACTGTCGGAAGCCATCTTAGCATGTTTGCCACCATTAAATCCGTAATGATTTGGCTTTCTTCTTTATCTTGAATTTGTTTTCTGCTGGTAGAAGATCCTCCTTTAATCACAGAATGTTGACAGAAAGGCAGAAGATTTGTTTACTATCTGGGTCCCACCATTTGTAATTAGTCTGCTCCATAGTGCCTTTTCAAGAAAGTAAAAGTTTGTTTTTCTCTTCCCTCCAGGCTGTTAGATGCAGAATTGTGTCTTGGGGACAGTCACAGTTTGAGTTGCTCATGGCGAAATACAATTGACTTCTTTTGTAATCAATTAGGAGGCCAGTACAGCTTCTTCCCATCAGGTGTCACAGGCCCGTTAATAAAACTAAGCCTAGTGTTTGGCCACAGAGTCTTACAAGTCAGAGTCACATGGATTAAATTAGTAAGCTGCATGGAACTTGGCAGAAGCTTCTAAAGACCGAGTACCTGTCTTTTCGCCCTAGAGTTCATCAAAAACCAAAACCTCATTTTACAAGCAAAGCCAGGTCTTGGTTTTCATCTGGCTCTGAAATCCAGAAATGTGAATGAAGTATCATTAAGGTCAAGCCAAAAGTTAACCAAAGCAGCCTCGCTTTGCCACGTGCTCTCATGGCCTCACCATGTCCCTGCATGACACGTGGCCTCTCCTGCTCAGGCTACGGGGGAGGTCGGGGCTCAGGGCCTGTGGATTCTTCACCCCTCGGAGCTGAGGGTTGCTGGCTGCCACTTCAGAGGCTGAACGAAACGGAAACAGGCTCCTGTGTCATACCTACATACAGTGAAGGGGCAGATGCATTAGTTACATTTGTTAGTGAACAAAGGAGGAGTCCTAATGAAACATTAAATAGTTAAATAAGTGACCTTGGTATAAAAATGCAAATGTGTCCACAAGGATATGAAAGACAGTTCGGGGAATATAATAATGTTATAAAAATTTTGTGGGGTGTCAGATGGTCACATGTCTTGTTGGGGAGACCACTTCATGGATGGAGTAGAGGCTTGATCACTGCACTGTACACATGAAGCTGATGTTGTATAATATTGTATGCCAACTGTAATTGAATATATAGATAGTCACGGGATGTGGAGTATACTGTGGAAGGGAGTCAAAGGAACTGTAATAGATATGTATGATATGGGGGGAGGAGTGGGGTGGAGAACTGGGGGAGGGGGGTTGTCACTTCGAGGGGTAAAAAGTATAACTATTGCACTGGGTTGTACACCTGAAGCTAATTTAAAAAAATGCAAATGTGAATACTTGCCCTTGTACTAATAGCCATAAACACTCTTTCAGAGCCCACAGCCTGTCACCTACGGATCACCAAGCAGCTTTCTACCTGGCTCTGCAGCTTGCCATCTCCAGACAGGTCAGTTTCTCTAATGCTTCCTAACCTTGGTGCACCTTTGGCGCCTGAGTTGCAGCTAGCATTTGGTCTTCCATTCACTGAGGCTGACCTGAGGCAGAGGCTCTTCTCATAGGATGCTGAGCCCTCACAGCGAGGGCCCTGGTGTTTAGGTCAGTTTGGACATAAGCTGTGAAGACACCAGCGTGCCAGGCTCTGCTTTTGGAGGTTCATGCCACAGATCTGGAGGGCCCAACCTGGGGTCAGATGGCAATGGATGGCACGTACCCCGACCACAGGGGTCATCGAAGAGCCGTGTCCCTTGCCAACAGAGCCCAGTGCTGAGCTCTCAGCATGGTGGGAATTGAGTCACTGGTTGGAGCCTGGTTGCCATAAGAGTATTTGTGATTGACAGCAAGATGCCAGCAGGCATAGACAAAAGACACCAGTTCCTTTAAGATACATAGAAGATCTAAACAGTTACACATGGTGGATCCTCAAAATAGGAGACTCAACAGTGTTCTTGCCGGAGGGGCAAGCTTTGCTTGGCCTTCATTTTCCCAGTGGTGGTTTCCAGAAGCTGCCTTCGCCATTCTCATCCCCTCCCATCCCCTCCCAGCTGTCCTGGAGGCTCTGGCCACACGCCTGCCTGCCTGCCCACCAGGTGCAAGACACTGGTGGTAACCCCAGCACATTCCTGAGTGCTGACTGGAGGGTGAATCAAAGGCCAGCTCCCCAGACATGCCATTCCGCTGGCAGCCCTGGGTTGTAGGCATGCATCTCACTTCCCGGAGGCCTGGGAATGGTGTTGAGACGTGGGTCCCATTGACAACCTGGGGACTTAGGAAACCAGGAACTGCCTCTATAAAGGTCCTCTCACCTGGCATGGTGTGACCCCCAGCTGGATGGAGCAATGTTGCTGCTGCAGCAGCTGTGGGCTGGCAACTGGGCACCTGGCCGCGCTCCTCCAGCAGGACCTCCTCTCACCTCCTCCATGGCGCCTGATCTCCTCCTCCCTCTTGCTTGGCTCTCCTGTTCAGTGTCTTTCTCACTACACTTGAGGTGCCACCAGGGCAGGAAACATGTCTGTCATCATCACTGCTTTACCCTAGCAGTGGAGCACCACCTGACAGGTGGTAGGCACTCAGTACCTGTTGATGGAGGAACCAGCTTTGAGTTCCTTCAGGTAACTAGTCCTGAAGGACATCATTTGAACCCTGTATCAGTTTGTGCCTGACTGTTCTTGTCACCCCTGCAAATTGGCACCATGAGTACTCCCTGCCTTCGACCCTCCCCACAACCCCAGGCGGAGTGCTGTTCACACAGTCGGTTGTCACCCTGAGGAGTGGATAAGTAGGTGGAACCTTGTGGGTCAGCAGCTTCTGTGGGCACACAGTATGACTGCACCAGACCTTGGCAGGAAGGAGGCTGTGGCCTTATCTTTAGAGCCAATGCCTTTTGACTAGGAGAAGTTGAAAGAGGAATCAGAAGAGCTAGAGCCACTCTCATCTCAGACATTCAATATCCGAGTGGCCTTGGTCAAGTCATTTCACCTCCCCTGGACTCAGCTCCCTTCCCAGTAAACCAAGGATTGGGCCATCTGAGCTCCCTTCCAGCTGTGATGATAGCTGTGCTTCTATGGTTCAAAGCACAAAACAGCCAGCATTTAGAACAAAATCTATCAAAAAGAGAATTTCAGAGAGGAAAACTAACAGATTTGGGAAAGACAGAAGTCGTGGCCTCCTAAGGCGTGAGGCTACTGAGGATCTAGGAAGAAGCAGGATTGCTGAGAGGGGCCTGCACCGAATCGGAGGGGAGATCGGAAGGAGCCTGGGGGCAGTTGTGGAAGAAGCTTCAGTCTCAGGTTCTATTTAGAAATCCAGCTCAGGCTCTGATTCTCCCCAGGCACTGCCAGACCTGCATGGGATCTGCGGGTTCAGTGTTCATGATGTGTGCACTTCGTCAGCCATTGTGCTTGAGTGATTTTGAAGGAAGTCCGGAACAGCTGTTACATGTGAAGGTTCAGGTTGTGTCTGGTCACTTGACTTTGGATCCATCTGCTTTGTATGTGGCCTTGCAGTGTGTTTCTTGGATCAAGTTATTTGGGGTTGTAGTTTGGGAAGGTGTGGGGTTTTTGTTTGTTTGCTTGCATATTTTCCTTGATGTCTAATGGAGATCCAAGACAAACGAATTTGAAAAGAATCACTGGTGTCTGATTATTTGGAAAGCTTTGTTAAAGGTTTTATAACTTACTAAGCACTTTCATTTCAGTAATACTTCTAAAAATGAGAACAGTTTGGCTAAGGCACTTTAATTCCACTAAAAACCTCTGGCAATTTTTATGTGTCTCCATTTAGAGTGAACGTTATTAGGCATAATCAAAAGTAGATCAGTTTTGTGGAAAAAAGAGAGTGTTTATTTAGGGAGAAACAAAAGATTTAGTATTTGCTGGCAGTTACACAGAGAAACAGGGTCGCTGGTATCGCTTCATTGGTGAGACCGTTGCCTGAAGAACGCAAGCGTTTCCGTGTGTGGTTAATATCCTGGGGCTTTCATGCTTTCATAAAGACTTGCCTTAGAATGTGAATGTGGTACAAGGCGAAACAACTGTCAGTATTTACAGAGAATCAGAGCTTGAAGGGGTGGCTTCGTGTGTGTGTGTGTGTGTGTGTGTGTGTGTGTGTGTGTGTGTGTGTGTGTTTAAAATTCTTTTGGGTTTTGTTTTAATCCAGATACCAGAGGCTCTGGGGTACGTCCGCCAAGCTCTTCAGCTTCAAGGCGATGATGTGAACTCTCTGCACCTGCTTGCCCTCTTACTGTCAGCACAGAAGCATTACCACGATGCCCTGAATATCATTGACATGGCCCTGAGCGAATATCCAGAAAACTTTATGTAAGTGGTCCTAGGAGTTTGTTTTCCCATACTCAAAAGCTGTTAAATTTACTTCTCCCCAACTTCCTTCTCTAATCTACCTAATTTAAGTCCTTCATGGATATTCTGAGGGTAAATAGTACAAAATTCTTTTTACTTTTGTTTCTTCATGATATTTAGAAACAGATAAACCATTGACCCTTGAATAATGTGGGGGTTAAGGGCACCAACCTTCTCGCACAGTTGAAAAATCACGTATAACTTTTGACTTCCCCCAAAACTTAACTACTAATAGCCTACTGTTAACTGGAAGCCTTACGTTGATTCACACATATTTTGTATGTTATGTGTATCATATACTGCATTCTTACAATAAAGTAAGCTAGAGAAAAGAAAATGTTATTAAGAAAATCATAAGGAAGGGAAAATAGGTACATTTACAGTATTTATTGAAATACATCCACTTATCAGTGGACCCACACAATTCAAAGGCCAACTATAGTCTGTGAGGTCACCCTTATTAAGTTAAAATACTTTATCCATTTTTTTCACTGTGTACTCTTGGGACATAAAAGATGATTTTTGATGGATTGTGGATGACCGTTTTTATTTTAATAGTTACATATCTTTCAGTGTACATTAGAAAAAATATAATTGCATATCAAAGTGTGATTTCATGGAAATTATTGGTCAGAGGGAAACTAAGGATTTTTTTTTAAGATTTTATTGGAGAATTGGGGGAGGGAAACAGCATTGGGGAATCAGGGAAGGGGAACAGACAAGTTGCTGTCCTTTTGTTCTTCAGTCTAGTTGTGGAGGACATTGCTTCACTGGCCCATGCTGGTATCATCATTCCGCTCCTCCCCGGTGAGGCAGATCAGTCGCAGGCCTCCGGACGGCCTCTCACAGTGGCTCTTCGCAGCTCAGGCTGGCTTCCGGCCACTCACTGTAGCCTATGGCAGCCCACTGCAGCAGGGGCTGCAGCCTACACCATTGCCGGGGCTCGCACAGCCCAGCTCCAGGTGAGCTGCTGTTAGCTGTAGAGGGCAGTTTCACTGGCCCTCATACGTGGGTTCTGAACCGGGGCTGCTGGCGTCCAAACCAGCTCTTAACCAACGCGCCACTCGGCCGGCCCCCGACTAAGAATTTTTTTAATGAGTTTTTTTAAGTCAATTTAAGGACCAATATTAAGTAAATACTCATGCAGATAGACCTGGATGTGGCAAAAGTTACACTGAACAAACTCCAATGGCTGAAACTTGGGAAACTGCTTTAGAGCTTGTTTGTCCTTCGTTATCAGGGGGTTTCACTAATCTTCAGGTGGTTATTATATTTTAAGCAATTTTCATCAGAATTCCTGACCTCTTTGGTTTTATTCTCTAGGAAATGGAATTCCTTAAATCAATCAGTATTTGTATGTAACCTAAGAACTGTCATTATAAACTGCCCTCTGCTTGAATTGTCTGCTTACCTTCATACCTTCCCTCCAAGGCCCTGGATCCAGGCCTGTGGGTTGGACGTTACAGGGGACAGTCTTTGGGGCCACTAGGTTCCTATGTTGTCTTCCGTAGAGTAGCCTAGTAACCAGTACACAGCGGCCAGAAACAGTAACCAGCCCTGCACATTGACTGGTTCTAATTGTCTAAGAGGCAGGGGCAGTAATGGGGTGGGGGCCGCTTGGGGCAGGGGGAGGGGAAGGAATGTAGCCAGTGGCCCAGGCTGGCTGTCTTCATTTTCAGAAATAAGAGCAGTTGCAAATTTTAAGTGGCTCAGCTCTGGCTTTCTTTCCTTCTCTGCCTCATCACCTCACTGTGTTTTTAATCAGTGCATTTCAGCAGCTCTTCTTGGAAAATTGGTTCACACATTTCCATTACAAACATTTCTTTGTCTTCAAGTGAAAAGAGCACTTCTCTTCTCCCCATCGAGAAAATTCTCATTATAACCCAGGAAACCTCTGACTAGAGATTTCTTTTGTAGGTTCAGCTATTTATGCAGAGTGAATTAAAGAGCTCTGCAGCAGTGCTTTACGTCTTGCAGATCTCACACTCGCTCTTTTGCATACAGAGTATACTTCTGGATTATGTCCGAAGCTGGTTAGCCCATGGAACCTTAAAGTGGTTAAAGCACTTAAAAAAAAATCTTCGGTCCTTTACCCATCAGTGAAGTACGACCTGATGCAATTGAATTCAGTTTCTCTCATCAGTATTTATAAAGGGGCCCTTTCCCTGCCTCCCAGCCCCCAACATCTTCCTTCGATGTTAGACTCCAGCTTGTGGCTCCTGCATAGAGAGCCTGGGGCATCATCTGAGCACAGGCTTATTAAACTAATAGCCGCACCGCACAGCAAGCAGTAAACAGTGGTGGCTAATACAGTAATGCCTCCAAGTGACAGCAGCTGACGGCCTTTTCAAGTAGTAGAAATGAGAAACAGCAGTAGAGATATTTGAGGAATGCAAGCCTGTTATTTTAATGTTAAGCCTGAAGCTCAGAAAAGCAAAGCATATGGCAGCAGGTCTGAAAGCAGCCGATGACTTGTTTGCTTTTTAAATATTTGTATTTCTTCCTTTGTGATGAGAAATTTCTTCCAAAGAATATTTTATTAAAAGTAGGGGGCCGGCTGAGTGGCTCGTTGGTTTAAGAGTTGGCTTGGGAGTGTGAGCTGAGCAGCAGAGCCCAGGTTCGGATCCCACATGGGCCAGTGACGATGCTCCCTCTACAGCTAAGATGGTGAACAGCTCAACCTGGAACTGGGCTGCCGTGAGTCGCCGGCGATGGCGTAAGCTGCAGTGGGGTTGCAGTGGGCTGCTGTGAGCTACTGTGAGTGGCCGGCAGCCAGCATGAGCTGCCAAGAGCCGCTGTGAGCGACCATCCAATAGCCAGCGACCAATCTGCCTCAGCAGGGAAAAGCGCAATGGTCACAATACCAACATGGGCCAGTGAAGCAATGTCCTTCACAACTAGACTGAAGAACCGAAGGACAGGAACTTGATCCCCCAACGCTGTTCCCCTTCACCAATTCCCCAATAAACTCTTTAAAAAAAAAATAAATAGTCAGGCCCGATGTAGTCAGTGGATCCCATGGTTTCTTCCCAACCTGGGTAAATCATTGCAACACCAACCTCACAAGATTATGTGGACACTTGTAGTGTTGTATTGTCTGTCTGTTGGTGACAGGCTTGTCTCCAGCAGATTGGTAGACTCAGAAGCCTGGCAATGACTTGTGTCCCCTCAGCTGTACCTGCCACCAGCCGAGTTTGTCACTGATATTTACTCACTACCTGCTAGATGGAGGTGAACCCCTTCCCACTGTTCAACTGTTGAATAGTCAAACTGTTGAGCTAAGAATTGATTTAGTTAGCCTCTTAGCCTGGCGTAGAGAATAACAGAACTTTTTGGTCCCTGTTAAGCTTATTCAAGGTACTTAAACACCAACTTTTATCATTTCGCAGTGACAGTAATGATGGGCAACACGGATGCTCCTCCAAGGGCATTCAGCTGTCTCAGCTAGTGCAGTTAAGGCATCTGTACATGCTAATCACTTAATAATTCATAGGAATTCTTATTGTTATTACTACTACAATGTTTTCAAATACAATATTTTAGGATCCTTTAATATCATTATTAAATATTGAATAGAAGCAAAAGACTATTAAATATATTTCAAATATTACAATAACACATGTATACCCACTTCTTCATTTAAGAAAAAGAACATTAATTGTGCCTGTGAATTTCCTGTGTACCTGCCACTGTCCTGTCCCTTTGCCTCTAGCCTCACAGGTTTTCTACCGTCCTGAATTCTTCGTTGAGTATTCTCCTGAGTTTGTATACCATATACAGAAGGTGCCAAAAAATGTATACACATTTTAAGAAAGGAAAAAACTGCATTAAAATTACGCTGATGTTTTAACCACTTTGAGCACCTCTTATACTTGCAGAAGTCAAACGTGACTTGTATTCATCTTTTGTTATTGGTATATATAAAGTATTACAATTTTAACAGTTTTTTCCTTTCTTAAAATGTGTATACATTTTTTGGCACCATCTGTATGTCTGTACTCCTAAATAATAAAAATTCAAGTTTTGCATGTTTTAGCATTTTAAAAGAATGGAATCACACTGAGTACATATTTATTCTACTTGTTTTCATTGCTTATCATTATGTTCCTGAGGCTCATCTTTATTGCATACAGCAACAATTTATTCATTATACTGATGAATTGCATTCTATTATGTAAATATACCAAGATGTGTTTTTCTAGTTTACGTTAAGTGGCTATGTGGGTTGTTTTTGGTTTTCGGCTCTTATGAACAGTGCTGCTGTAAATATTCTTACCCAGGTCCACACATGCAAGCATTTCTGAGAGTGAAATTGTTGGGTCATAGGACCTGTGCGTCTTCAACTTTCCCAGATAATTCCAAACTGCTTTGCAAAGTGGTGTGCCAGTTTACACTCCCACCAGCAGCGCCTGGGAGCCCATGTGGCTCCATACGCCACACGCGGTGCTGTCAGACTTATTTTTGGCAACATGGTTGCTAGTTAGTGGTATCACACTGTGAATTTATTATAAGTTGCATGTCCTTCATTATTGATGAGGTTGAACACCTTTTTGTTTGGTTATTCATTTAGCTTCTCTCTTTTGTGAAGCACATCTAGCATCCCTCTTTTCTAACTAGGTCATCGTCTTCATACTACAGACTTTGTAGGATTTCTCCATATATTATGGTTACAAGTGCTTTTGTTGGTTGTATGTGCTGCAGAAATCTCCCAATCTGTGCCTTGTCTTTGATTTCTCTTAATGATGTCTTTTGATGAACAGAAGCTCCTAATTTTAAAGTAGTTAAATTTATCAATCATATTCATGGCTAGTACTTCTGTGTCTAGTTTAAGAAACTTTGCCTTCTCCAAGATCATAAAGAAAGTCTCCTAAGTTATCTTTTAAAAGCTCTCTTGTTATCTTGCACACGTAAAGCTAGGAGTCCATCTGGAATTGATTGTTTTATGTATGTGTGGTGTGAGGGATCCAATATAATTTTTCCCCATATGGACACCCAATTGTCCCAGCATCGTGTCTTGAAAAGATTCCTTTCCCTGTTACTCCATATGGCTACTTTTGTCCTAAATCAAATGTCCACATGTGTGGGAGCTGTTTCTGAGCTTTCTGCTTGGTTCCATTGGTCACTGTGCTCGTTTCTGTGTGACTGCCACTCTTTCTTCATTCTTACAACTTTATTATACATGAGGTAGATCCATCCTTGCATCTTGCTATTTCAGGCCTTTGAACTTTCATACAAATTTTCAAATCAGCTTGTCAGGTTCACAAAAAAAGCTGTTGAGATTTTTATTGGAATTACAGTTAATCTAATAGCTCACTTTGGAGAGAATTCAATATTTATGACAGTGGGTTTTCTAATCCCTGGCATTATATCTCTAATTATTTAGGCCTTTAAAAAATACTTTTTAAATGAAGTTTTATAATTTACTTAATAAAGATTTTGCTAATTTTTTACTAGATTTATTCCTAGTTACTTGAAAACAATTTCCATGATTTTCTATTTAAAATTCTGAGAGGTTAAGGAAATTTCCTTCTTCCTGGTTTGCTAAGAGTTTGTTGTTGTTTTTTTAATCATCAATTGATATCAAATGCTTTTCCTGTACTTATTGAGATGGTTATATGATTTTACCCCTTTAATCTGTGAATAGTGTATATATTTTTTATTTTTTTATTATTATCTTCAGGGGTATAAAACAACATAGTGATTAGACATTTGCACACCATACAAAGTGATAATCCCAATAAGCCTGCTACCCATCTGACACCGTACATAGCTATTACAATATCATTGACTATATTCCCTATGCTGTATTTTACACCTTGTGACTATATATATTTTTAAAATTATGGTTGACATTTAATATTATTTTATATTAGTTTTAGGTGTACAGTGCAGTGGTCAGGCATTTATGAAGTGACCCGTCTGATAAACCTAGGACCCATATGACAACATACATTGTTTTTACAACACTATTGATTATATGTGGATAGTATATTAACTGTTACTTTAAAATGTTAAATTCTTGGAAAAAGCCCAATTCGATCATGGTATATTAGCTTTTTTATGGAATCAGTTTACTAATTTTTTAAAGAACATTTACATTATGTTCATGTGTGAAATCATTTGTAATTTTCCTTTCTCATTGTATCCTTGTCAAGTTTTGGCATCAAGGTTAGGCTAGCCTCATAAAATGAGTTGAAGTAGTTCTTTTTTGTGTGTTTTGGAATCATTGTGTGAGATTAGAATTATTTGTTCCTAGAATAATAAGTTTTGGTAGAATTAGTTCGTAAAACCATCTGGGGCCAGTCTTTCTTTCTATGGAAAGACTTCTGATGCTTTTAAAAAAAATGATTATAGGATATTCAGGTTTTCTACTTATTTTAGTAAGCTATATGTAATATATAATATATATATATATTTTTTTTTTGTTTTGTTTTGTTTTTTAAAGATTTTATTGGGGAATTGGTGGAGGGGAACAGCGTTGGGGACTCGGGGAAGGGGAACAGACAAGTTGCCGTCTTCTTGTTCTTCAGTTTAGTTGCGGAGGATGTTGCTTCACTGTTGGTATAGTCATTGCGCTCTTCCCGGATGAGGCAGATCGGTCGCTGGCCTCTGGATGTCGCTCATCGCGGCTATTGGCAGCTCACGCTTGGCTGCCAGCCGCTCACGCTGGCTGCGGGCCACTCACTGCAGCCTATGGCAGCCCACTGCAGCAGGGGCTGCAGCCCACACCATCACCGGGGCTCGCACAGCCCAGCTCCAGGTGGAGCTGTTGTTAGCTGTAGAGGGCAGTGTCACTGGCCCTCATGTGGGATCCGAACCGGGGCCGCTGGCATCCCAAAACCAGCGCTTAACCAATGCGCCACTCGGCCGGCCCATATAATATATATTTTAAGGCTTTGTCCATTTCCTCTAAATTTTAAATTTTATTGGCATAAAGTTGTTCACAATGTTTGTAAATTATTTTTTTTTTTTTAAAATGCTATGTTGCTTTTTTTCTTTTTTTTTTTTAAGATTTTATTGGGGAATTGGTGGAGGGGAACAGTGTTGGGGAATCGGGGAAGGGGAACAGACAAGTTGCTGTCTTCTTGTTCTTCAGTTTAGCTGCGGAGGATGTTGCTTCACTGTTGGTATCGTCATTGTGCTCTTCCCGGATGAGGCAGATCGGTCGCTGGCCTCTGGATGTCGCTCACTGCGGCTATTGGCAGCTCACGCTTGGCTGCCAGCCGCTCACGCTGGCTGCGGGCCACTTACTGTAGCCTATGGCAGCCCACTGCAGCAGGGGCTGCAGCCTACACCATTACCGGGGCTCGCACAGCCCAGCTCCAGGGGGAGCTGTTGTTAGCTGTAGAGGGCAGTGTCACTGGCCCTCATTTGGGATCCGAACCGGGGCCGCTGGCATCCCAAAACCAGCGCTTAACCAATGCGCCACTCGGCCGGCCCTGTAAATTATTTTTAATTGTCATACAGCATCTGCGATTAAATCTTTTTCATTTCTAGTACTGTTAATGTACCTTCTTTTTTTTTTTCCTTGAACAGTCTTGCCAGAAATTTGTTACATTGATCTTTTCAAAGAGCCGGTAGCTTTTCTATCATCACAACTATATGTTTACTTCCTCTTTTATGAATTTCTGTTCTTATTTTTATTATTTATTTTCTTTGAGTTTGTTCTGTTTTAATTGGTTTTCCTTCTTAATCATTTAAGTTGGATGTTTAGTTCATTAATTTTTTTGCCTTTGTTATTTTATGACATAAGCATTTAAGACTAAACATTTCCCAAGTACTGCATTAGCTGTACACCACAAGTTTCATTATATGAAAATTTTGTGACCATTTAGTTCTAAATATTTTTAAATTTCCATTATTTTTTGACTCATTAGTTATTTTAGAACCGTGTTTTATAATTGTCAAATATGAGCTTTTTTAACCTATCTTTTGTTAATGGGCTTTCAACTTCATTGAATTGTGTTCAGTGACTATTATCTACATAAATTTCAAATTTGTTAAGACTTTTTTTATGGCCCAGCATGTGATTACTTCTTGTAAATATTTCATGTGTGCTTGAAAAGAATGGTTGCTGGATTTGGGAGTAAATTTTTATGTATTTTATTAGGTTAAGCTATTAACTATGCTTGTCAGATCTTCTTTATTCGGACCTTTTTTTTTTTTTTGTCTACTTAATTTATCAATTATTGAGCAGAAATATGTTGAAATCCACCACTGGAATGGTAGATTGCCCTGTTTTACCACATAGCAATTTTTGCTTTATATATCGTAAAGCTATACTATTACGTACGTATACATTTAGAATTGCTCTGTCTTCCTGGTAAATTCAGCCTTTGATTGTTAGGTAATAAGTCATGTAATTCATTTTGCCTCAAAGTCTACATTCATATATCCACATACATGAGTGCATATATATATATATCTACACACATACAAATTGTGTGTGTGTGTGTGTGTGTGTGTGTGTGTGTGTGTTTGGAATATCTGTTTTCATTCTCTTTTTGTGTTCTTTTATTTTAGATATGTTCTTGTGCTCATTATATATAGCTGATTTTTTTTTTCAACTCAGGACAACAGTCTTATCCGGAATATTCAGTCCATTTCCATTTATTGTAAATACTGATATATTTATATTAGTGTTTGCCATCTCATTTGTGCCTTCTGTTTGTCCTGCCTTTTTTTATATCTTATCTCCTCGCCTTTCCTACTTTCTTCTAGATTATGTTTTTATTACATATTTTTCCTTTACTAATTTGGAAAAGCAACATTGTGTTTTGGTTGTTGTTGTTTAGTGATGACCCTAGAAATTTTAATGAGGGTCTATTTCTGGCAAACTTTTTCAGTTTGGATCTAAAAATATCTTTGGCTTTGCTCTCAAAAAGATTTTCAAAAGAGATATATCATCCTAGGCTCACCTTTTCTCACAGCAGAAGTAAACTAGAAAACATGGTTAGGATCATTCTTTACTTGAATGGAGTATATATATCTGGTGTGTTTTTTTAAAATCATCCTTACTTGGCAAGTAAGATTGTGTTTCTCGCACTGTCTCACTTCCGCATGCACTCTCAGAGAAACTCAATTTAAATTGAACTATTATATTGAAAAATGTTTTGATGTAGTGATTACTGAGAGGCCAGATGTTACAAACTATTTTTATGTCTGAGCTGAGTGATGGAGTAATGAACATGCCCATTAACTTTGCATTTGATAGAAAGTTGGACCACAAAGAAGCTGTTCATCTCATTTAATTAGAGAAATGATCCATGGATATCTGAAAGGCATCTGGGGGAGGGCTGAGTGCTAGATAACCAACCCAGGGATGCCCATCCGTGGGTTCCCTGGGTACCCTCGGTTGCAAGTTGTGGAGGGGAGTCTTTGGGCGGAAGAGAGTGGGTGGCAGCCTGAAAGGCACCACGGATCAAAGTGGAGCGGATCCAGTGGTGCGGTAGCTTAAAATCAACTTTCCACAACACATAAAACAACCTGAATAAAAAATGGGCAGAGGGCTCAAATAGACATTTTTCCAGAGTATATATTAAAATGGCCAATAAACACGTGAAAATATTCTTAGTATCATTAATCATTAGGGAAATGGAAATCAAAACCACAATGGGATACCACTTCATACCTATTAGGATGGCTATTATTTTTTTAAAAAATCAAGTATGGATGAGGCTGTGGAGAAACTGGAACTTTTGTGCACTGCTGGTGGGAATGTAAACTGGTGTAGCCACAGGAAAACAGTGTCACAGTTCCTCAAAAAATTACTGTATGATATCCATCAATTCCACATCTGGGTAAACAGTCAAAAGAATTGAAAGCAGGAACTCAAGCAGATAATTATGCACTCAAGTTCACAGCAGCATTTTTCACAATGGCCAAAAGGTGGAAGTAATCCAGTGTCCATGGATCAATGAATGGATGAACTAAATGGGGTGTCTACACACAATAGAAGATTATTCAGCCTTAAAAAGGAAGGACAGTCTGACACGATGCCACAGCATGATACATTTAAAAATGATAAATTTTATGTTATATATGTTTTACCACATTTTTTTTTTTAAATCAACTTTCTAACTTATTGACCTATGCTGTGGTGGAGGGTTTCCCCATTCTTGGAAAGTTGAGATTAGATGGCGGGGCCCGTCTGCCCTTGGGGCTCTCTGACTCTGGGTCGTGAAGCCACTGTTCTTCTGAGAGGGAATTCTGAAGCAGGGAAGCAGCATCCCACTTCGCCGGCCTGTTCATGGAGTCTTTCTGTGAGGCCTTGGGCCTGTGGTGTTGCCTTCAGTAAATGCAGATGTTTGTCAAGAGAGACAGCACCCCCAAAAGTCAATGAAAAATAGCTTAGAAACAGAAAACTGGGTTTACTAGGCAAGGGCAGAAGAACTGCAAAGAGGAAGTGGAGGAGAACTGTATTTGAAGCCATATTTGCTCACGAGAGGTCCTTCCTTTCCCCAGGGCCAGAGCAGCTGTGTCCTCGGGTGGGGAGCTGTGCTGACCCACACCTCTCCCCGTTTCCACGTGACCAGTCCCAATTTAAAGTCCTCACGGGAGTGTCCTGCTACCTAGAAAGTTCCCCCTTTCTGGTTAGTTCTGAGTAGGCTGGAGAGAACCCTTCAGGGCTCACCGATTTCCCGTCAGCCCAGGAGGGGAGCTGTTCCCAAGGCCTGGCGGAAGCGCAGCAGCCAGGCTGGGGCCACCACACCCGAGGCCTCCATCCCCAAGGGTGGCGGCGGGAGGTTGATGTACTTAGTGCAAGTTCTCCTGGACACCTCATTCAACAATTCAAAGTGCGGAGTATCATCCCCAGACATGTGCCCATGTTTCCTGTAAACCTCTGGATTCGCGGCACCTGGCCCAGTAGTTGGCACACTGCCAACACTTATACACATTTGTGCAGTGAACGGTTGAAAGTGATGGCCCTGCTGTAGGCTGGTAGCCTTAGTCCACAGCTACGATGCATCTACCTGTGTTTCTTCTGTTGTCCCTTTTGGTTTTCACTCTGCCAAGTCCCACTAGGTAATAAAATGATGGTGTCCTCGCACTTATGGTAAGTGGGTCACATAAAGCGCCTGCTAGTGACCCAGACAGCTGTGAAAGAAAACATCAAACAGCACAAATACAGTTGAATGTTAGTTCATTTGTAATGGTCTTTTGCATTTTGAGGTAATGAAAGTTCACTATTAAAAAACAAAGCAGAAAGATCTGAGAGCAAAGAAGAAAAAGGAGAGAATCTTCAAATTTATCCCATAATTATTCTTGGGATTGATAACCCAACGGGCGATGATCAGATTCACTGTCCTTTGAACATTTCCCCCACTTCATGGGTAGAGAGCCCCCACTTTCTGCCAAGTGTGTGCCAGGCTCGGGAGAGCCACGGCTGCGGAAACCATCCCGGCCTTCAGCAGCTCACAGAGCTGTGTGGAGAATTACTATAGATGCACCAAGTCGCTCAGAAGAAACAAAGATTACCACTGCAGCCACCCCCACCCCCACTGTCGGGGGAAAGGACGGGGCGGGGGGGGCGGGTTGCGCAGTCTTGCTGTTAAAGCTCCAAAGGCAGAAATCCTGCCTTCAGTCTCCCTTGGCACCTCTGAAAAGAGCCAAGCAAAACAAAACATGATCCTCCGTGATGTACTAAGTAAGAACACCCAGGAGGTAAAGGCAGAGCCTATGGGGGATGTGGAAAACAGGCCAGGACTCACAGGGGCAGATTTCTGAAAGTGCAGGGACTCAAGGGTGCATTCCACACCCGATCCCAGAGAGATGTTGTCCCCCTCTGGTCCCAAAGAGCTGACTCAGCTCCCCAGTGCTCTGCAGGCTTCCTCCTTCCTGACTTGGAGTGGAGGGAGCCATCTGTGTCTTACAGAATTTCAGGGATTCCTTTGAGTCCATGTCGCATCTGGCCTGGGTGCCTTCCTTTCTAGGTCTAGGTGAGTGTAGGATCTCCATTCTTTTAACATCTGCCATTGTCCACTGAAATGGGCCCAGATGTCTCGTGTCTTCATTTGAGCTCCCCTCCTCAGACTTGGGAATGTGGGGAAATCAGGGCCATGGGAGTTGAGTCAGAAATAAAGATGGAAACCCTCCAGAGCAGTGGCCTTTGGGGAGCGGTTGGGCAGCAGGCTTGCTTTGGGTTCACCCCCCCCCCTCATTGCAGAAGTGACCAATGGCTTTATGGTTCGGGAAGAAGAGATTATTTCTGTTTAGAGCCTGAGGAGTTTGATGGGAAGACTTGCTTTCAAATATTTTCTGTTCACCCATTTATATACCAGATGGCTCTTTGACACTTCCTGTGCCGAAGGCACCCACTCAGCTACCCGCTCAGCTACCATTCCCCAAACTGAGGGCAGGTTCTCCGCCTCCTACTTACGTTGCACCCGGCAGCCCCCAGCACCACCTGGTGAGACAGTACTCAGGAAACTCTCCTGACTGTTGGTGTCGGCGCTCCATTGTTTGGTGGAAAACACTAGATAAAACGCTCCCCTTCATAGAAGGGTCACACTCAGGCATGGGAGGAGGGCGGTGTGATTCCAGAGGTGTTTTTAGTTCATTTCCAGCTCAGGTGCTGACTCCTGGACCTAATCAGAGTTGAGATTATTAGCTGAAACAGGAGCAAAAAATGAGCCAAACTGGGGTTTCTTGAGGTGATTTATTTCAGTTAAATATGTCAGTTGTTTGTTTGTTCTAAATATATCGCTAGAAGGATGGGGGAGTATTCCAGATTGTTGACACTTTGACTGAAATGAGAAACAAAATGTAACTGATACGGGATCTAACAGGAGTCCCTGCCTGTCAGAAAGAGGAGGCGGGATTAGGATACTGCGAGGCACAGCCAAATCCTCAGAGAAGGTGGGGACCGTCCTCAGCACCCGTCCGACACTCACGAGCAGCCTCTCAGCCAAGGATGAGGGGCTGGCTGCTAAGTTCTGTAGAGCAAAGTCTGCGCCTGGAACTTTCTTCTGCTAAATAAGTGTGCTGTCGATTTTCCCAGGAATTGACAGGTGGGGGGCCTGGGCTGGGGTCACGGCCTCAGTGACAGTGAGGCCAGTGTGGGAAAAGTGCTGAGGGACCTCCCAGACTTGCCCACACATTGTGCAGCGTCTCCTTCTCAAGCAACCATGGGCCTTAAAAGTGGTCAGATTTTGGGCCGGCCGAGTGGCGCGGTGGTTAAGCGCTGGTTTGGGAAGCCAGCGGCCCCGGTTCAGGTCCCACATAAGAGGGCCAGTGACACTGCCCTCAAAAAAAAAAAAAAAAAAGTGGCCAGATTTTAGAAGTTCCTCAGTGGTTAAAAACTCCTGGACAGAAGTTCGCCAGTGAGCCACCGGGTCAGTGACTGGACAGGACTTGATCCCTAGAGAAGAGCCACACTCTTCAAACTCCTCCTTTGGTGGTTCTTTCAGTAAATGGACCAGGCATCAGTGTATGCAGTGTGGATTTTATAAAAGTGCTTGGATTTGATCCCTGAAAAGCCTGTAGACTAGGGGTTTCCTTCTGGTGGCCTGTGAGCTGACATCTGCTGGTAGAGTTCTGTGAGGTCTCGTTTCAAAATGTTTGGATTTGATTACTTTTAGAGTAGGCTGGCACAGCTCCAAACACTCCCTGATGCCTTGAGCCCAGCTCCCATTTACTCGGCTGGTTTTAGAAGACATTTGAGGTTTTTCAATCCTGAGAAGGAC
Organism: Aselliscus stoliczkanus; assembly: GCA_033961575.1. Lineage (NCBI taxonomy): Eukaryota > Metazoa > Chordata > Mammalia > Chiroptera > Hipposideridae > Aselliscus > Aselliscus stoliczkanus. The sequence continues at coordinate 150,201,527 of CM066732.1, read as the reverse complement.
CCACGATGGCAGTGGACGATTACTCAGTGCACTGCAGACTCAGGAGGTGCCCTTTATGTGGGTGACAGTGTGAATGGTACCCCCTGGGTTGGCACAGTGACCCCCACTGGAGACACTTGGGGAGGACCTAGATGGAGTGATAGTGCAGCCATTGGAAAGCCGACCAGGAAATCTCTCCCGAAGGAAGGGAAGGGTTCTGTTCAAGACCAAGGGTGGGGGGTGCCCTTCATTTGTGAGTTTAACGTAAGAATTCCCACTGAATTTAACAACAAAATATTTCCGCAATTCTTATGAGAAGGAAATAAAAACAGGTAGGATTTCCTAAGTATAGGGGCTATAGACATTCTTTTACTTGGAGGTCTTAAAAATAAAAAAATCAGACCATTGAAGGTTAGGATGGAGAGTTAGGAACTAGAGTGGTGCTTCTAGACCTAAATTTGCACACAGATCACTTGGGAACCTTGTTACATGAAGGTTCTGATCCATTGGGTCTCGAGTGGTGGGTGTTCTGTGTTTCTCACAAGGGTGTTCCCCAGGGGTGCTCGGGCTGCCTGTCCTGGACCACATACTGAGTAGCAAAGCATTGTAGGACCTCTCAAAGCCTTTTTCAGCTTTGGATTAGTTGGAAAAATCCATATATTTTCTATAAGCCAATGAACAGCCTGTCAGTGCAGCAATTAGGTAAGCCAGGTGATCAAAGACATTGTGTATTTCCTGTGAGCAGGTAGGCCATTTGTTCCGGTGACATTTATTGAACATGCACCATTTGTGACACCCCAAACAACATTTGACGTCTAGTGGGGAGTTCCATTCCTTCCCACGCTTCCAGCTGTTGTCAAAGGATCCTCAGGGTCATCTAAGATCTTGGATTTGGGGCCTGCACATCTGTAATCCTAGTGTCATTGGCTCATCTGGTGGTAACTGGGCTGTCGAACAGCATCAGGCCAGGCAGCTCACAGGCCAAGGACGGTATTGATTTTCAGTGACAGTGACTCAGCCCGGGACCAGACGCTGCTTTTTGCAGAGAACATCACCTTCTACAATTGGGCTGCTTGAGAATCCGAGCCAGGAACGCCAAGGTTCCAGGTCCAGCACACAGTAGGTCATCAGAAATGTTGGTAACAATGAATTGGGATGGATTTCCTCATTGGAAGCCACACTGGAACCTGAAGGAAACCCCTCATTCCCCTCTGAGGGGTCGGTGAGATGTGTCTAATGCCATACCTGACCCTGAGCAGCAACGGCTGCCTCTCCATCCTTGCAGACTTCGCTCCCCGCTAACTCCTCTGGCTTCACGTTCCATCTCCCTTCTCTTAGTCACCACACATTTTATTTCTCTTACCTTTCTGATCTGTGGCTGCGAAACCATCTCTCAATTTAAAATTTCATTTCAACATATTTGCATCCTTTCCACCCCATCTATAATGTCTTTTACTTGGAAAGTTGCTCATTTTTGGGGGGATGTCTACCTCTCCAGTCAGGCTCCCCAGACGTGAGAGGTGGGGACGGTATTGAAGTCCCTCATTGCCATTGACCCCCTTGAGCCAATGCCACATGCTTTTCTGCACAGCTGTTTTGCATCCCTGCCTGCACTCAGCAGATAAAGAGCAGGTTCCTGGCACGCTGAGCCCCGGAGCACACACACACAGGTCAGCACAAAATGCCACATGTCTAGGGTTCCTGTCATTTTATTTCTGAATCAGCTGCCTTGCATGCAGCATTCACAGATCCGCTAATTAATGAGGGTTTTGTGTGTTAATGTGCACGTTTCCTCCTGGTTGTACTTAAGGAGTGCATTGTATACTGCCAAATAAAACTGGAGGGAATTATTACTTTAGTATTTCTCTAAACTTTTCGAATTTATGTTCATTGAGAGCTCCTCATCAGAAAACTTCGTGAGACATCCGCATATTAGATTTCGGAATTTAGAAATATCTGCCCTTTTAGCTTCATCTTGGGCCCCAGCCTTATCGCCAGATTCCAGACACCATTCCTTGAGTTTACTGTGGACACTTCACCTCCCCGCCTAGGCTCTGGGTGTCCCACAGCCCCCAGGCAGAACCTGGCTCCTTCTTTTGTGCTGCCCAAGCGCTTTGTCCATAGCCTGTTTGTGTTCGTCCCTTATCACGGGTCTAAAACACTAGACTGTGAGCTTTTGAGGGGAAGATATCATGTCTTATTCCCCTTTGGAGCCTCAGGGGCATAATATGTGCTGTTAAAATGGTTGACAAAAGAATGAACACATTCAAATTCACTGTCAGGTACTGTCGTATAGGTAGTCACCTGTACAAATATGAGAGGTTACAAAATATATTTTATACATATGAGATGAGGAAGGAGATAGATCCTGCCTGAGGATGGGGCTTATGGAAGATGTCCGACAATGGGATGTTTGCAGTTGGGGTGGGAGGGGTACTGGGGAGACGACTTCTAGGCAGGCAGGTGGACCACCGCGAGCCTAGATGGGGAGATGGGAGGGTCTACGACGAGCTAAGGGGTGGTAACTGGAGCCTGGGACTCGTCGGGTGGAGCCTGGATAAAGTTAAACTAGAGTGATAGACTAGAGGTGTCCATTAGTTGGGGACAGTTTCCAGGGAGTCAGGAAAGCCTTTGTGGGGCTGATCATTAGATAATAAACCTAACTCGGGTAAAATGCCACTTAGATGTATTCCCTGAGGTGCCCAGTGAAAAGTCACAGTGCCACATGCCCCTGAGCTGCACCAGGGACTTGGTGTCTTCTTTCTGAGCTTTACACGAGCCAAACTTAGTTGTTATTCTATTTCAAGAGTTATCTGGGGATTCTTTTAAAAATCCAAAAATAGCGTAAAATATTATTTCTATTTGTTCTAATGAAAGGTAAAACCTTGATTAACTGGGGCTCTCAAATGACCAGAACTTTGTATGTGCCTGACTTTTGGGTGAAAAAGACAAGTCACAAAAAGTACAAACAATGTGATAGTATTTGAAAGAACCATATTGGTATATCCTAGAAACAATAATACCCCAGCGGCCCTGTTCTCCTACAGCCCTACTCAAGTTTCCGAGTCATCATCTGTCCCCAAACCAGAAATCCTGCCTAAGATTTGTGATCAGGTCTTTTCTTCTGATTGGACTGATTGGACTGTAAACGCATTGAGGGCAAGGGACTATATTTTATACCACGTTTTATTCCGCACAGTAGCTAACACAGATCTTTGTGCCTTTTAGGGTGTTACGTATTTGGCAGTGGATTAGAAAATACTGTACATTCGCATCTGTCTTCCTGAGTGTCAATAGCGTGGTTAGACTATATTAGGTCATTCTCCTCTGTCTCCCGTTCAGTGCCTTGGAGTTTGATGGGCTTGGGTTTGCATTTCTGTTCCACCAATGACTGGCAGTATGAACTTGGGCTCATACTTAACTCTCAACCTAACTTGCAGGGCTGTCATAAGAATCTGTGATTAAATCTTTAAAGTGTCTGACAGCTGCTGTTGTTATTGTTATTTTACATGTCTTGAAAGCAGAAGTTCCCTGGCTTACAGCTTATTATTCCACAGTTGAAAGCTCTGGTATTTTCTGGAATTGCCTTATCATCTGGAAACAGATATCTCCTATTACTTAAGGATGGCTTCCGTGCTGTGGTGCTATTTGACCTGAATCTTGAAAGATGAGTAGATACTTAAAAAGCAGAAATGGATGGAAAAGGCATTCCAGACAGAAGGGACAGCATGTGCAAAGATCCCCAGGGGCATGGAAGAAGTTGATCACCACTTGAATGGGGGATGTACGTGATGGGCAGACTGCCCATCCAGGTTAAGCGTTTGGGCAAGGAGCCAGATCATGAAAAGTATTGTGGAAGATGCTAGATTTGGTCCATCAGTAACATAGATTGGTATTCTAGCAAGTTTCTTCTCTTCTTCATTAATTTCCTGTAAGTTTTCAATGAGTCTCCGAACAAACAATGTTTTAATTAATGAACCTTGAGCCAGGGACAGGGGGATAGGAATAGACCATTTTCCCAGCAGGCGAGTTCTTACTATACTTGAGAGAAACATCTTACTTAATTCATGGTTGGACCTGGGCGACATGGGCCAGTGAATGGTCGCAGCCTGGCAGTCTCTTCTGCCCTCTCTGTCAGGGTGACAGATCCACATTTTGAAATGCAGTCAATGCTTGTTTGTCCCAAATATTTTCATAACTTGTTTTTTTGCCTCGGGGTTTCCTTGGTAGATTGAATTCATGCTATCTTTGGACATCAACCACAGCAAATTAATGCTAATCATGCTTTGTGTGCTCCTCATTTCTGTGCTAATGTGACACACCCAGCCAGATGTTTCCCAACAGTCTTCAAATGTGTGAGCAAGGTTCGGCAAATATGATGACAGGTGTCAGTTGGTCTGTTCTGGATGGTGTTGTCCGTCTCATGAACAAGCTGAGGTTTGGGGTAATGGTGAGAGGGAGCACTGTCTCAGAGGCAGGGCCCCTGGCTCCTGCTGTGCCTGTGCTTTCACGGGAGGGCCAGCGTCCGGCTTGTCAGGGTGTTCTGCCCATTGTGCTGGAAACAACTGAAAGGCTGAGAGCCTCAGCTATTCCTCCCCAGCCTGTCTTTTCCAGCTCTTTTTCTCTGCCAATCTCTCTCATCCTGTTCCTCTTGCTTCCCTAACAGGTGCCTTTTCCATCATTTATGCTCTTGTTCTGCTATTGTTCTTCCTGTCTGATTCTCTTAAATCCAGCCCACACCTTATCAACTCCATATCCTGAGTCAAGTGTTTGAAAGCTGTTATTTCATGTTAATTAGAAGTTCTTTTTCCAGCCAAGAAGTCTTGCACAGAGCTGTTCCCCCAAACTGAGGGCTTAGAGACAAGCTCTAGCATTTGGTACTTTGGGTAGCTTTAAAAGACTCGTGGGTAATTGCTTTTAGAGCCACACCGCTGCCTGACATGCAGGGAAACCTTCCTCACCAGCTCCCAGCCCTCCCAGGGGCAGGCATAGTCTGAGCTTGGCTAAGCCAGGGGAACTCAGTGTGTCCCCCACCATCGTCCTAGATAGGGCCTCCGCTGGCCAAAATTGCTTGGCAACCAGCCCGCATCCAGGAGGGTCTCTGTCTCCGAAAGGTCTCCACCAAAAGCTGACAGGTGGCCCTTTGGCTGCTTCTCCTTCCTTTGTAACACATCTCCCAGTTGACCCCAGTTTGGTGGGAGATTTTGATGGAACAGTACTCCACCGCTTCTCGGCTCAAGAAGATAACAGCAGGAGTCAGTTTGTGGCTCCTAAAAAACCCCTCCAGACACCCCGAGTGGCTGTCACTCCTTGGAGGTGGTCCTGGAAAGAACTCAAGGACTTCCTACTTCTTGAACGTTTTTGGGCAGAAGCCAAGTCCTGTTCTCACACCTGGCCTCACTCTGCATGCCCCCCTTCCTGTAGACCAGGACTGCACCCTTCTCAGCACCTTGTCCATCGTCCCATCAGCCCAGGCTCCTGCAAGCCCAGGTTTAAGGAAGCTGCCACCTAGACCCACCCCCTGGGCCCCCCCAGCGTCCCTCTGGGCGTCCTGGGTTCCATTTGGAGGGAGTGGTTAATGCTAACCCATTCCTGAGCTTGGGTGGTGAATGGGTTACGACCACCTTCATTTCGTCTCCCTCAGAGGAAAAGTGCCTTCAAATGAGGCCATCACATCATGCACTGGAGAGGAATTCGCCTTTATGTCTAACTGAAATCACTAGAAACGTATTTCTTTATCTTCTGCGGTTCATAGAGAAGGTAGTCAGTGATCAAACGCTGGTTTAAGGCCCCCTGACCTCCGAGCACAATTCTTGCACTGTGGAAGTGAGGACAGAGCGAGAGAGCGAGAGAGCGAGAGAGCGAGAGAGAGAGAGAGAGAGAGAGAGAGAGAGAGATTGGGGTTCTTTCACTAAGGAGAGATGAAACACCACCTACTGAGAAGGGTTGTTACAAAGATGACACTGATATTGTTTGCAAAGTGCCAAACAGGGCCCGGCACACAGGAGGCCTTTCATAAACAGGATCTCCTCCGTCTTTTTCTTATTATTAACAATAATTACCAGCTAATATGATACATACTGAGTAGAGACTATAAAGGTGTAAACAGGGTATCAATGGGAGACTTACTTGATGAGGTGGGGTTTTCGCTGAATTTATGAAGAATTAAGGAGAGATGTGGATTAGCAGAGACTGAGATTGAGGACATGGCACATGAATTCATAGAGTTATGAAGAAGCATAGCCTTTGGCCAGTAAGTATACTGGTAGGAGGAAGGGTCCATCCAGTGGGATGCATGGCGCAGAGTGGATGGTGAAATGGGATGGGCCAGTGGGCAGAGTGCCTTAAAGGGCTCAGTGAGGAATTTTGACTTATCACAGACAGTAAGGAAGCATTTTACGTAGTTTCTTGAGCTGGGAATGAAAATGATTTGGGGAGATCTTTATAATGTAATTTCTTAGAGCCGGGCAAGTCAGGGGAGAGGAAGACCATCAGGAAAGTATCTGGGCTCATGCTAGGACTTTCACAAGGATAGTAGTGATGAGGCCAGGACCAAGAGAGCTGATGTCAAACGTAGACTCTCAGGGTAGGATAACTCCAAGGGGCCAAGAAAGAGAAGGATCTGAGCCAAGAGCTCAAGGGTCTAGATAGGGGGTGAAGCCATAGAAAGGTGAAGCCAGGAGATAGTGCTTATGGAGTGAGTCGCTGAAGTCGTTGCCCCTAAACAGCAGGGCTGGGGAAGATTAAAGAGCAGTGGGCCTTGGCCAGACGTCCCCATCTTTACATACCTTCGGTTCAGGCATTTTGAAGCTTACAAGATCTGTTCACCTTCATGTGATAATCATTGTGGAAGGTTATGTGTAGGTATTTACATCAACTGTTTAAGTTTGTCAGTAAATCAAGGTTTATTACACAGGAGTCACATCGCCTGTATAATTCTGTAAATAAATCAAGATTCGCTTTTAATGAATTTTTGGAGTTTCGCAAATAAATTGGTTTTGTTCTGAAAAGCAAGCTCTTAATAAAAATCTCTGTGTTCTGAATTAAAATTGGCCACTCTGGTACATGTCTCCTGACCACAAATGGGCACGTTGTGCCTGCATTTGCCTTAATGGAGAAACAGGCAAAAACATATGCTGAGCTGGGAGTTCTGGAATCCTTGGCCCTGCTGCTCCTGCTCTCCTTAGATCCAACTCTTGGAGACCTCGTTCTAGAACGAGTACAACAGCTTCCTGGGCTAAGCCAGGCCGCTTGGATCTGTTTTGCTGGGGACTGCCTGGCTTAAGCTGTGTTGTTTTTTCCTTTCGTCTCCCCACCACAGACTGCTGTTTTCCAAAGTGAAGTTGGAGTCACTCTGCCGGGGCCCTGATGAGGCACTCCTCACTTGTAAGCACATGTTACAAATATGGAAATCCTGCTACAACCTAACCAATCCCAGGTAAGAGGCCAGCAGTGCCTGTTTTGCATAGTTTTTGCATGGGCCCCTGCCCATCAGTGCCATCTCTGATTGGCATTTAGCAGACATTGAGCCTGCCCCCACCTACCGTGCACCCCCCGGTCACCACGAACAGCAGATAATAGTGGTGAAGCTTCCCATGCTCCATTTTTAAGGGGATTTTTCTCCCAGTGGCTGATGAAGCCTCCAAATCATGAGTTTCTTTTGCTTTTTCTGCCATGGTGACCCACTAGGCTCGATTCACAATTGATAGCTATCTGATTTCTCCTAACTTCCTTGACAAGTCTTATCACCTTTTTGGTGGTTTATAGATGGACTAGCTAGTTATATATTCCAGATGGAATTTTTACAGTAATATTTAAAAGACCTACACAGACCACAGGCCACATCCTATTAGGGAGAGTAGGAATCACTATTGGCGTGATAAAACGTAATTTTCAAAAAGTTGAAATCATAACACAAATAAATAGGAAATAATCATATATTAAATATTTTATTAACTTCATTAACTAGTGAGGGAATTAATAAAATGTTAAGGCTCATTCAAAGAAGAATTTGAAAAATAGATATGCTGAAATGAATTTGCAAATAAATGCAAAAACAATATCCTATAGGACAATCAAATATACTGTTTGAGATTATCTGTCTCTACAGGGTGGAAATCAGTTGTATCTTGACCAGACAAAATTCATTTGCCTGACTGTGCGTTTTCTACAGGCCAGCTCTGGCCTGCAGAGCTGTAAAATGTCCTCGTCAACCCAAGTCAGTCCAAGGGGCTCACCCTAACAGAGGCAGGTAATCGGGATGGTCCACTAGTCCACCCCCAGCATGCCACTGAAATACACCCAGTAACCTATTGTGTCCATTTTCAAGTCTTGGGCAATTTTTCCTGGCATATGTTTAGATTACTAAGTGTGCCTTGCCCTATAAAGGAAGTAATTTAATAAAAAAGGGATGTAATGATTCAAGTGAATTCAAACAACTGCTCATACACTCAAAATAGTTTTCAAGTTCATAGCAAGATGTATGGACAGCCCACATTATGCTCTGAAAAGTCGAGAGCCTAAAACAACGTGTAAGTCAAATTGTGAAAGTGTACCAAGGGTGTGGCTTGCCAAGTCCAGCCCACCAGGAGGCTGGTATGTGGGCTGGTGGCCAGGGACTGCAGCTGCTGGCCTGGGGAAGAGGAAAGGTGGGATGGGACGCAGCAGAGAGCAGGTGGGGTTCAGTGTGAGGTTTTGTTTTACAAAGTTTCCGCAGTTAAAAAAAAAAAAAAAGTTCAAAATCAGAGCCCTGTTAAGGGGTGGGTCCTTGTCAACTGACATTAACAGACTTGTAGCCACAGGCCCGGTGGGCACTGCAGTTAGAAGGGAGGGAGCGCTCATCCTAGAACGCCAGCCCGCTGTCCAGTTCCATGCCCAGCAGGCAGCCACACGGCCCCTTGCAGAGTCCGGGTCACAAGAGTTAGATGAGAGTCCCCTTCATAACCACAGCCTGTGGCACGCCCCGGGCTCCATCTTCCTCTTGGTGAAAAGATAATCCTGAGACTGGCCTCTTCTTTTGTGTGGGAATGCTCTGAAAATAAAGATCACTTTAATTTTTTAAGAATTCTACTTTCCTAAGTCTTTAAGCAGGAATAGAAAATGCCCATCTTTATCCTCCCTAAAAGCCCCTCACTGCTGGCCTAAGAGACGCAGCAGGATTTGGGGGCGACTCCACCATGAGCCCAGCTCACAGGAGATGCTCCCCAAGCTGGTTGCTTCTGTACTGGAGCGCATTCCTTTGCCTGTACTGCCTTTAGAAACGAGAAAATAAGCCCATCAGCTTTCATGTTGCCAATTTTCCCTCAGTTCTCCACACCTCTCCCACCTCCCCACATCTCCTCCCACTTAGCAACCAAGAATATTGAATGTGAGGAGAAAAAAAATAGCAGAATTGAAAGCTTTTTAAAAATACTTAAGCAAATGCCTGGGCTGTGTCCATACTTCCTCCGTTTCCTGAAGGATCTTTCAGGGGCCAGAGCAGGGAGGAACCCAGGCTCCAGGCACAGTCTGGGTGGGGGTGGGGGTGGGGGTGGTTGGAGGAGGGCCCATGGCCGAGCTGCCCCCTCCCGCCCCTCCTCCCTGCCTGCTACTCTGAAAACCTTGAGGGAGGCGGTGGTAATCCAGCAGCCCCTTGTTAAGGAGCTTCCTGTTTGTTTGTTTGTTTGTTTGTTTAACTTTATCTTCTCTGGGAGATGAACAAATACCTCTCCCATAGCCTTTACCATTGTACAAATTGAGACATTCTCCCCAGTAAGGCGCCACCCTGCAGGAGAATAAAACAGCAAAACAGGAGGGCTGTGCCCTCTTCGCATCCTCCAGATAAAGGCCGCTCTGGGTCCAGCAGCCTTGAGTCTACCATCAGGTCACACCGGGTTCTAGAAAATGGTAGAATCTCATGAACAAATGCATGAGAAGCATCCCTGCTTAAAAAAAAAACAACTGAGCAGAAAGCAGTTGGTTTCTCCCTGGAGAAGGTCCACACTGACTTCCGGCCCAGGATGCCCTTATTTCTGAGCCTGATCAATTGTGCGGGCGCCTCTGCTCAACCCACCAGGGCTTCCCATGGCTCCCCACCCCCTCCCAATTCCATCCTGAGGCTGACAAGGGGCCTCCAGGTGATGATGAGGCAAGGAGGACCACATGGGCAATAAGGGGACCAGACTGAGACTAGGCCCAGCTTTGTGCTCTCTGCCACTCCTTCCTCCTCTTTATTTTTGCCTGAAGGAACGTCACTAGGAGCTGGTCTCTGAACTGAGCCTTAGACAGCTTGCAAAGAGCATTCCACCTGCAGTCTGAGAGCCTGTCTCTTGCAGTGAGCAAACTGGTGGGTGGTGTTCTCTGGAGTGTACGTTTGGCAAGGTGTCTGTCATTTTAGAAGCCGGATTTCTTTCCCCAGGTCTGCAGTTTGGCTTGTATTAGAATTTTGCTTGCATAGAAGTCTGTCTCATGTCTTATCTTCTCTCTCTTAGTAGTGTACGAGGCACCCTCAGTTCTTGTGCATTTTGACTTGGCCACTTAAGGCGGTGTGATTTCTGCCCGGATCCTCTCCAGAAGGTTCCAGTAGCCTCCCTGAACTGAACGTCACAGCATTTCAGCTAGGGTTCGTGGTCCCCTTCTCCACTGGGGCTGTATGAGGCCATGTGTGTACGATCTCCAGCCTCAGCCTTAGCCTTGCAGGATAGTTACCACTCTTTTCTCTTCATGGAGAATGAAATTGTACCTGAGCAAGACTAAATGACTTGCCAATTAAGTTTTCCCAATTAAGTAAGTCATAGAGCTATGATTCCCACCCAGGCCTGTCTAACATTAAACTCCCTCCACCATACATGCTCCCACTCTGAGCTGACAGCCAACTTCTCTTGCTTTGTTTTTATTTATTGTTGTTAAGCACTTCTTTTCCCCTCCTCTCATTGCCTCTTGGGCCCTCTCCATCAAGGAGCCATGAGATTGGAAGAAAATGTTTTCTTCCTGATTCTTATTTTAGTCACTTACTAATGAATACCATTTAAAGTCGTTGGGTTTTTTTTTTTAAGACGATTGCTGTGCTCTAAGCTCAGTTGGAAGTTGAAGACCCCATTTCATACTCATAGTCACAACCATTTTGGTGGAACTTTTCGTTTTACAAAGCAGGCTCTCATTTTATCTTCAAAGTAGCCCCATAAAATAGGCAAATGTCATGTTATATCACATCCACTTTACGGATGAGAAAATTGAGGTACAGGGATGTTGGGTACTCACTTTGACTCTTACAATCCATTCATCTTTTTTTTTTTTTTAGCTGAGCCATCCTGCCACCTGTTGGCAGCTCAACGGCAACTCAGCTCGGGCTGGCCTCGAACCGCTGTTGCTCAGAGCTCAGCTCGCACTCTTGAGTGAGCTCTTAACCAACTGAGCCACTCGGCCGGCCCTATCACTTTGACTCTTACAATCCAGCCTTCAGAGTCCTGGACAAAAACAGGCGTCCCCTCTCCCACCTGCCCCACTCATGTTTCCTATCCAAGGCCCCTCTCTTACATCCAGTACTTACTGTGTGTCGGGCCCTGTTTCAGGAGCTGGGAAGAGGCAAAGCTGTGACAAGAACTCCAGGGTTCTGACTCCTGGCCCCCACCAGCTTGTCTGTTGTTTTTAACCTCTGTGTGGTTATGGAAGATAGAGGATTCCCAAGAAAAACTTCCAATTGCCACTATAACTTGAACCATCATTACAATTTATTCTGAATTTTCAGTCCCAAGGGGGGACAGAAATTACCTGGATATGTACGTCTACGTATGTGGGTACCTTCAGCATATGTACCATGGATTTGGGGTTCCTTCCAGTTTTCTCTCCCTAAATCCTCTACTAGCACCCCCGACCAGGAATGGTTTTCCTTCCCTTCCTGCCGCCCTCCTTGGGGGGAGTCGGGGGCTGCTCCTGGCAGCCTAATGGCCAGGCAGGGAAGAGGGGAGATAACTGGGCTGTTAGGGGGGTATCGGGTCCCCCGGAGGTGCCCAAGCAGTCCGCATCCCAGAGGGAGAGAGGAAGGCAACCCGCAGGCTTTCCTGTCAGAGACTGGCCACGGTGAGAGAGCTAAGGAGACCTAAGGGTTGGCCCTTTGTCCCTTCTTCCACATTCTTTGGGTCATAGCAAAGGCAGATCTTGATTGGTTAAAATTCTGCAACCTATAAATGAAGAACTAAACACTGCTTAAAGCGTGGAGCAAAATTCTCAATCAGACACAACAATCAGAGTGGAAACAAAGGCGCCTCCAGTTTTAATAGTTATCCGTATGTCAAGTTTTCAAAAGGAACCATGGAAGATAAACTAAGGAGGGTAACCGAATGTAGTTTCAGCAGGTTGAGGGGGAAGAGATGCTGTCGTTACCAGTGGATAAAGTTCACAGGTTAAGCTTTCGGTTTCAATTGGGGTTTCTAACTAAGGAGTTGCAGGAGGTCTTTACCTCAGCTTCCCCATACCTGCCATTGCACCGGAAGGCTGGAAATAGGTTGTCTTCAGAAATTAGCCAGCCCTATGAACCTCAGGTGCACGTGTGTGGGTATATGTGTTATAATGGCACCTGGCATATACCTAGGAGTTACAATTCCTCCAAAGCCTCACGACCTCAGGTCAGCCTTCCACCGTTCTATGTAGGAAGATAATCCATATCCTCACCTGACAGAGAAATCACTCAGGGAAAGTGGCCTTGCCCAAAGTGACCTACTTGTTAGGGACGGACGTAGGATAAGAACCCAGACTCCCGGCTGCGTCCCAGGACCCAGCCTCATACATGGCAGCCAGCCCTGTGCTCTGAAACTCGGTGAGATGGAAAGCCTACAGGATTACGGCTGAAACAGCCATTTCTGATCCACTTCCTGAGATTTGGTCCACTCAAAAGCCGGGCGGATCTGTTCTTTGCAATGCCAGCACCTCTCATGGTGTTGTGTCCCAGAATCCCCAAGGCGATGATAATTAGCACTCTATTTTGAGATAATGTCTTCCGGAAAACTCCTAAGTGAGGAGCTATTGCAATATTCAGATTTTTTGGTAATATTTTTTGTAATATTTATATTAAAAACACATACATGAACAGACCAGTGCTAGAAATATTTAGTCAGTAATGTGATTAATGAAAATTTGCATGAAAATGTGTGTTGCATTCTGCTCAGAGACCTGTATTGTTTCTGGTTGTGGAAATAATTAATAGAACACTTTCCAAAAAAACATGTACCCGATGATGTAATAAGTACAGGCTGACAAGTAGTCTGTAACTAAAGCAAGTTTCCTTCTGTTTCCTGCGGATTTCTCTAACTACATCACTGAATGTGGAAATTGCAGCCTGGAAACCATATTAAGTTTCATACCAAATCTTGTTTGTAACCACTTTTAGCAACACTGCCTAGAGGAAGGAAATTGTGTCCCTTTATTGTAGAATTTGAACTTCTTAACAAAAAAAAATATCACTCATAGAGCCCCCAGATTTGGGGAAAAAAAAAAAAAAAGCAGTTCAAAGAAAAACATTAGGGACTCAAACCTCAAGAGAAAGATATGCTTCTTTTTGGAGCCTTTCTGATGAAATATCATGATAGAGGCAAAAAGAATACTGCAATTGTTTTTGCTTACCAGCTTCTTAGACTTCAAAACAAAACAAGAAACAAGAGTCTGTATGAGCTAAGGTCCCTTAACTGTTTCATTCCAGTCGGGCGGCTGTGGGGGACGTAGCAGGTAGGAGCAGCCGCCCGGACGCTGGTGCCAGGAGCCTGCTGTCCCCTCCACCCGACCTTCTCCGGCTCGGGAGCACTGGATGGGGCTGCAGCTCCAGCTCCAGCTGGCCTTGTGACCTCACACCTCCTGTTCCTCATCTGTTAAACAGGAGCATCAGCCACACCATTTATCTGAAAGGCTTGTTCTGCGACACAAACGGGGCCGTGGCTGTGCTCACCTTTTGAGAAGTAGGGGCCAGGGGTTCTCGAATCCAGCTGGACATTAGAACCATCTGGGGAGCTTTGAAAACTGTCAACTGCCCCAGAAATCCTGTGGGGTTTTTTGTGTGCTGGAGTGGGCCCTTGGGATCCGTGTTTTTTAGTAAGGCCCCGGGTGATTTTCCTGTGCAGGCAGGGCTGCACAGTGCAGTGGAGCACTGGTGTCGAGGCTCCGGGGTTACTAGACTACTCAGGGCGGGTGGGTTTGGGCTTGATGAGTTCTAAGACTTCACAGCATGGAATGCCATTCCCCCTGTAAGGTGGATGGAGAGCCTGGTTTGTAGTTTTCATTTTTATATCTTCTAATGACTCAAGAGAGGCTAAAATTAGCAAGGATCTGTGGATGTGGTTTAAGCCGTGTTTGTGGTATTGAATGCTGAAAGGAATCCCAGCCCAGGCCGGGCAGAAAGCAGGATGCCTTGTAACAAATGGAAAGGTGCCGAAGGACGTCAAAAACGCATTTCAGGAGTTGGCATTGGTTGATTCTGTTTCCTCCCCGCCCACCCTTCAAATGACTGACACTTGTAGCTGTGTTTTGCAGTGATTCTGGACGTGGGAGCAGCCTCTTAGATAGAACCATTGCTGACAGAAGACAGCTTAATACAATCACTTTGCCAGACTTCAGCGACCCCGAGACAGGTGAGAATAAATAGCCAGAGGGGATGGAATGGCGACTGTGGGGCCTGGCCCCAAGAGATGTGGGGTGAAGACACCCACAGACTGGGGCTGGGAAAATTCTCATGCAAATTGGTTAAACTCTCATTTAAGGTGCATTTTCTGCGGTGTCTTTCTCAAGTGCCTGTTCACAGAGGGGGGAAGTAATATTGCATGCCCAACAGAACTCTTTGAAATCTTTCTATTTTTCCCCTTGCTCTTGGAGCCTAAAATTCGAAACTAAAATTAGATTGTTCCCATCTCCATCAAGCTTCTCCTCTGCTTTTCTGTTTCTCCCTCTTGCTTTAGATTTCAGACCTTACTGAAATCGAGGTTTTGATTTCTAATTAGTTGCACATAGGAACACACATACATCCAGCAAAAGACCCTGTAGGGAGGCAGGTGGATTCTGAGCTTCTGATTCTGCGTGTCCCACATGGAGGCCTGTAGCACTCCCTGCCTCTGAGCAAATATTTACACCTTGACGTTCATGTTTCCACATTTGCCTAAGTACAGAGGAATAAATATACCTCTGTAATTTCCAACACTCCAAACAAGTAATTCTAATAGTGATATTCAGCAGCAATTTGGAGGACTCGACAGACCCACAAAATATACAGAAATTCATTCCGCTCTACGCCTCAAAGGTAGTTCCGGTGCGTTTGGAACCTGGTTCTGTTGCTTCTCTCTCACATCACAGGAGCCCGTGTGAGGCTTCCTCTCTACCTGGGTGTGCCTTCTATGGGCTGGCGTCATGAAAGGAGCCTCCAGGCTCTTCTGCCCTTGTGCCAAGTCCCAGCTCTTGACCAAGTCCTTCCAAAAAACCTAGAGAGCAGCCCTGAGGCGTGCACAGTCGTCTCCTGGGAAATCTCAGCTGGGCTGGGAGAGCTAGGGCCTCTGGGAGCCAGGTGTGATTCTCAAGCCCATCCTCTCAGCTACCAGTGGACTTGCATCCCTGTGGTAGGCTCCCTTTTACCAATATAAAGTTGGCTTAAGAAGTGTAATCCCAGGGCCCTGTGAGGGCAACCATACTAAATTCAGACCCCTTTTCCTCCTCTGGCGTGGACCTTAATTTCCCCCAGACTTCAATGCCGCATCACACTGAATACAGATAGTGACAGAAAGGAAGTAAGATCCTTGTTATCCGTGCCCTCTCTACCCCTTGGGACCCTGGAGCCCTCAGGAGTCTCCCTCTTAGGTTAAACCTTCTCAGAGGCCGTAGTGTCCAGGTGAGGTGTGTCTATGTGGCACGGTCAGGGGGTCTCTGCCCCTTGTCCTTGGTGGTGCTCTGGGTGGAGTCCAGGGCGTTGGAGTCGGATTGCTAGGGAGGCGCCCTGGAATGATAGGAGAAAACCACAGCTTGCCAGGCACAGGCCAGGGACCATTTTTTTTTGTTGTTGTTGTAGTACTAGCCACAGGAATCCCTCCGAGACTCCTTTCGCCAGCCCTGCCCCCAGAGTCTCACTGTGGTGGTTTACACACCACCAGTTACTCACTCAGGAGGCCAGGGAATCAGAAAAATGGAGGCCATGGTAGCAGGCCTTATCAGCTGCAGGAGGGTTGTAGATGAGAGTAAAACATTCTGAAAGGATAATTTAAATCCAAGAGACTTAAAAATTAGGGAAGCTCACCTGAAAGTGGAGAAAGATGCCCCCATCTTAATGAATAAAAGCCAGTACTGTAAGTTCAGCTCAGCAGGCAGTGCAGGAGGCCAGCGTGTTCTTCCTTGTACACCCGTGGGAACGTCCTGTCTCATAAACGACCCACAGTTTTTGTTACCTCGAGTGCAGAAGGTGCTACAGAGAAGTTTTGCTTCCATCCCTGTCGATTTTTATTAGCTTTTCTGTTTACCCTTCCAGTGTTTTTCTCATGCAAATAAGCATAGATATTATTTCCCATGTCCCCTTACATAAAAATATGCCGTTCAGCACCCCGCATTTTGCACTTACCAGCATACCCTGAGGACCCCCCATATCCATCCATAGAGGCTGTCCTCATTCTCCTCTACAACAACGACGTATTTTATGAAGCGCAGATTTCACATTCCAGACTTACCCATCCAGCATGACCGCAGCCATTTTCCTGCACTTTGCCCCAGTTGTCAGTTCTAGTGGTACTGAAGGAGGCTGGCTAATTTTGAAAATCTGCAGCACTGCTCATTTAGGAAAGCAACTGGGTTAGACAGAAAAAGAGAGAAGGAACTTATCCGAGGTAACAAATGGTCCCAAATCAAACCTAAGTGAGTCCAAGGTCGGCTGAGGTCTGAGAGCACCCAGCCCTGGCGGTGACAGCTTATCAGTAGCGTTAGTCCATGCCACACCCAGCACTTCACTGCTTTTCTGAATTCCCTAATTTAAAGGGCACAGGCATCCGACACGAGCAAAGCCGTACAGTGTCAGCATCGGCAAGGACGGGCCAAAGCCATGGTGAACTTCCACGGTCATGAGCTTGCCGAGTCTGAATCGCCTGCTATGCACTCCTTTGTGAAGCCATAGGCCCTTGGATCACTTGTTTTTATGTTCCAGAACTAAAATTTATTTCCTATTTATTTTTTAAATTTTCTATTGTGGAAAAATTTCAAATATACCAAATTAGAGATACTAATATATTGGGTTGTCTGAAAAATCATGACGTATTTTTTCTGTTTTTCATCGCAAAAATGCTTCATGACTTTTCCAACAACCCAATATATGAATTCCCATGTGCCTACCACCAGCCTTCAGCAATTAGTATCCTTTTTTTTATCCACCTCTCCTACCCCACACATAGTTTTTGTAAAGTATTTTTTTAAAAATTCCAGACATCATAGTTCACATGTCAGAATTCCAGTATATATGTCAGACAGATAAGAACTTTTTAAAAATATAACCACTGGGCTGGCCGAATGGCGCAGTGGTTGAGTGCTGTCTTGGGACGCCAGCGGCCCCGGTTCGGATCCCACATATGAGGACGAGTGACACTGCCCTCAAAAAAATAAATAAATAAATAAATAATAAAAAAAAATAAAAATATAACCACAATACCATTATTATACATCTGGGTCATTATAAAGTGCAGGCTCAGTTTCTTGATTTTGAAAGTGATTAATTCACTAGTATATGGTTTTCCACCTCTGAAATTGTCCACATGCAGACCTGTGGAATAGCGTGAGAGGAATCCATGTCTAGAAGTTTCGGACTGGCACGTCCACTGCGGCTAATAGAATGGACATTGGTTTTATTAAATGGATGTGGCAAACTGAAAAAGCCCCCTTGAAGAAAATTATTTCCCTTCTAATATCACCTCTGGCTCTCCTTCCCCCCACCTCAGTCATCTGATGGTCCCAGCCATCAAAAAGGAATCAAATGAAGTGACAGTCGTAACTTCGAAGCCATGAATCATCGTCTTTTCTTTGGAATAGTTGGCAGTTCCTTAAATAGAGGATGAAAAACTTTTTTTCTTCCTTTGGGCTCTGAAACAGGATGTGGAATAAGGGGGATTTATCTTTAATCGCTGGTAGATCTTACTGGTCACCTATTCAAAGCAAAATAATTCCACGAACTTCAAAGTTTGGTCCATTTTGTCTGGGGGCATGTCTCTGAGGTGGCCTCCCCATTGCTGGGTGTCTCTCCAGCTGTAAGACATGAAGGTGGCAGCTATGGCTTCCTTCCCAGCCAGTGCACCAGCCATGGACCAGCTCAGAAAGGGAGCTTAGCACCAACCGCTCCCTTGTCAGGCTGCTGGGACCAAGATATCTTGTTGCACCTTAGCCTTCTACACCTAGGAAAACCTTAGTTTTCAAATAAGCTTTATGTAAGTGCTTCTCATTAAAAAAAAAAACAAAAAAACAACAACAACAAAACAATCTAAGAAAAGTCAAGTTCTAACCCTTTCCAACTAAAAAACAGTCGTTTCCTCCAGGATGTCCTGGCTATTGTAGGCTAAAGATGTGTTATTTTTAGTGCAACGTACTGCTGAGTCTGCCCAGGTAAACCTGAGTTCTTTTGATTCCATGATGTGGTTGCAGAACAATTAAATAACCAGTGGAAAAACAACAAATTTGTTTTCTTTGAAAAACACTTGAATTCTATTGTCAAGTAGAGGAATGATTGTATATTACATGACCTCATTTTCTTTGCAGCTTATGTGAGTATATTAAAAGCTAGTCTGTTTTTTTCTTTGTGTTTCTAAAGGTTTTTTTTTCCTTTATCCTTTTTTTTTTTCTCTTTCACTTTTTAGTGTCAGATTCCTCCTCCTCCTCTTCTCTTTCAAGAACCGAATCTCCTCTCCACCTGTTTGTATCTTCTCATCTTCATTCTCATCCCAAACCCGATACCTTTGTGTGGCCCCCAGCAGCTCATTCATTCAGTGACCCAGGTCCCCGCCGGGAACCCTCTCTGTGTAAACATGGTTTATGGTTTTTCCTTTCTTGTTAGATCTGTTTCATTTGCCTGATGTTTCATTTTCTGATAATCTTCCTAACTGATAAGCTGGATAAGAAACTGCATCCAATTCATCTGAGAAAAAACCTTGCTAATTTGAAAATCCAAAAGCTGTTTGGGGTGGGAAGAGATATTGGTATCCAAGTTCCAGCCTCCATTTTGGAAAGGAAAGGAAACCTGTTTTGAGCAGAATAAATAGAAGCTTTTCTAGAATATCTTTCCTAGTTCTCGGGTACTTCTGTGCTTTCCTGGAGTTGATACAAATACATCAAAATTCTGTTTTCTAAAAAGGCAAATTAGAAAAATTGGCAAATGATAATTTATTCCTAAATATTTCTGGTTCCCAATTTAGAAATTCATTTGACAAATCAATGGTAATCAAGCTAGTATTCTAAAGACAATGGTCATATGCCCTTGAAATATGTGGTTCTCTGTGTGCATGAAAACCACACAGAGAGCTTTGAAACCTACAGACCCCTGGACCCCACCCCAGAGTTTGGTAGGCCTGAGGTGGAGCTCAGGAATCTGCATTTATAAAACACCCTCTTATCATTCCAGTGCCAGTCGGTTAGGAACCACAGTTTGAAAAACAGTGTTAAAAATTGTTTTCCATTTCCAAGGAAGGAAAATGTAGGATTTGTATCATGAAACCATGCAGAAAAATGGAACATTATTTTAATCTAATCTTTTAAATAGTACGGAAATTTGAAAGTCCATTTTAGGATGTTCGGAAACATGTCAATGAAAACAAAATCCCTGTATTAAAATGAAACACTGGTTGATGAAGTCTTTAAATAGGACCTAAATATGGATCTCACCAGGAGAATCCACCCTTGTTTTCTTTCACTCATTTATTTAATGTTCACTTTACCAGCAGCACTGCCAGAAAATTTAATCTCTATACCCATGATTTATAAGGGCTCATCTTTGTTCCAAATGTTTAGTTAGATGCTAAACAAAAGCTCATAAGAGGAACTACTGCCAAAAAGAACTACTTGCCTAAAGTACTCATCTTTTGGTTGGCTAACCTACTGTGTTACACACACACACACACACACACACACACACACACACACACACACACAGAGCCAGGGCTGGAATGAGGCTATCACCTAAAATACATCAGCCTGAGGTGGAGCTCAGGAATATGCGTTTATAAGACACCCTCTTATCATTGCCAGTCGGTTAGGAACCACAGTTTGAAAAACAGTGTTAAAAATTGTAACGCGCTGACCTTCCTTGCTTCTCAGCATACTCAGTGTTCTGACCTTTGCCTTAATGGCAATCCCAGTTTTTATGAAATGAAGAGATGAAGAGAATGCTTATAAACTGCTTATGTTTTTAATCCACTTCTTAAAATAGACATTTTCCCTTAAAAAAATGCCTAGGGGCAATTGCCAGCATCAGTTCTTCCAGAAAAATTGTTTTTTATGTTGACTTTTGATCAGTTTTTTGATCATAGAATGGGATCTGACTGTTCTAGAAGAACTTTATATGTTCCCACTACCCCGTCCACTTTTGTGGGCACAGCAAACACACCGACCTCCACACTCAGCCAGTATTTATCACGCTGCCTCCCAGGGCCCCTGTGTTCTTTAAGATCAAAGTCCTGTCTCATCCAGTGAGGCACTTCCATCAAATTAATTAGTAAATTGTCAGGGTGATGAGCACCCACATCCCAGGCAGTGCTCATTTGTTTATGTTTCGTGAAGCTCATCTTTCTCCCTTAGGGAGTACCTTGCCAGTAACCAGGTATTTCAACTAAGTCCAAAGTCCCACAAGTCTTTTTTCCCCCATTGATACAACACTTAGTTAGAGAAGGGAAAAACACACCATACGTTACTGATAAATATAGAATTTCCTAATTAAAATTGTTATGAATTTGAATCCCAACTCTTTCCATTCAGACAGCTAGCCAAGACCTGAATGAAGTTTTATGAATTTCTCTCTCCAATCTTTTGACCTAATAGAAATGAAAACTAGCCAAACCCTGCAAACTGTTGAATCATAATCAGGGTTAATATGTGGAAAGACCTGAAAACTACTTGTTTGATGACTTTCCGTTTCCCTTTGGAATTTCCCGCCTTGGAAACAACACACATTACATGAATTGTTCAGTTTTCATGTGCTGGTTGAGCATTTAAAATTCAGAGGGGAATGCCCAGTTGGCTGCTCTTTGGTTTAAAAAAAAAAAAGAAAAAAATCATTGTTCGTGGGGAAATGTGTCACACTTGAATTGAAACCTAATTCCCAACAGCCAGACTTGCAGTTGGAAGATTATTGGAACTCTATTTGCTTTTTTAGCCATCATTTTGATTTTTCAAATGTTTCGTTTCTTGGTTTTAATTTTTGGTTTGATTTGTTGTTCCAAGGCAACTCTCCAGACGTATACTTTCATGGTTTTCCCTCCCTTTTTTCAGTTAGTAAGTAGTTTACCAATCTATCTGTTAACCTTCCTGAGGGTCCCCAGAATCACGCTTCCTTCCCTCCACCATGGAACGTGTGTTGTTGGATGTTGGTTGTCGACTGTTGGGAACGTTGAGCTGCCACCTGCCTGCCCTCCCTGCTACCTGGGGCTCGTCTCTCCTGGGATTCTAATGCTTCCGCTGCAGCTTGGGTTTAAATGCAGAGGAGGCAGTACTTGCGTGGGAAGGACTATAGAAGGAGGCACTGCGGGAAGATTGCCCCAGTGAGGTGTGCAGGGGATGGGCATGTGGGCACCAGTCTCCCTGGTGCGGTTGTCTGTAGATTTCGGGGTAGAGGGAACCAGTTGAATCTTAAAATTCCTTTCCAGTTCAACCATTGTTGCTCCGTAGAAAAGCAATTCTAATCATTCATTTTCCGAATAAGCTAAACAGACATGATACAACGTCAAATACATCTACCAAGATTTAAAGGAGACGAAGCAATTCCATGGGTGTAGGCCTAGTATTTTTATCGGCAGTATTTTTTTAAGGCATTCATAAATTATCACATTTCCCAAATGATGTTTCTTAGAACACTGATTCTCCCTGGTCAGATAGTGCATCTCCTTCCTAGAGACTCACAGTTCACAGTACACATGAAAGGCTCTGAGAAGTCCAGCAGTTTAAAAACTTTGACCCAATGTTCCCCGGCTGATTTCATCATTTTCCATCCTATGGAATCACTGTTCCAGGGACCGCATCTTGGGAAATACTAATGGGTATGGTGAGCCAATGCACTCAAGGTCTGAGTCTTCACTGCTCTGGCAAACGTACCCCACTGAGTTGATTTCCCCTCTGAAATCCAGCTCAGCCTAGCCGTGCCTTTATTTTTCTTTAAAAAGTCCATAACAGAAAAGAGGTAAGTTATGTATTGTCCTCATATTAGGGCTTTTCAGGTGGGGGAAAAAAAAGGGTCCTTTTTATATCAGACTCCTCAGATACATTAAAAAGATTTGATTCTCAGGGCCGGCCGAGTGGCGCAGTGGTTAAGCGCTAGCTTGGGAAGCCAGCGGCCCTGGTTCGGGTCCCACATATAAGGGCCAGTGACACCGCCCTCAAAAACAAAAACTAAAACAAAAAAGGGGAAAAAAAAGATTTGATTTTCAGAACGTCAGGTTACATTAAAATTGTCAAGCAGCCCTTGTTAGTTAAAATGAGGCTTCCTATTTTTTTCCTGAGGCTTGATATATTTATACAAGGTACAGTAATACCTTGGTTTGCGAGCATCATTCGTTCCGGAAACAAACTCGTATTGCCAAGACAACGCTCGTTAACCACGTTAAAATGTATTAGAAATGTTTGCTCGTCTTGCGGAAGTCTCGCAAACCATATTAGTCACAATCCGAGGTTTTACTGTACTTATATTCTCTATTTTCCATAGAAACAGCTCCAGATCTCTCAAAGGTCAGGAAACTTGCAGAAGGACCCAAGCAACTCATTTTCTCTCCCTGGGTATTAGTGTCCTCTGCTGTAAAGATGTACGTTTACTCATCCTTCTGTCCACAGATGCCTTTATGGTTTGCCCTAGGCGAGCCGGTTTCAGGCCTCTGTCAGGTGGGTGCCCTTCTCCCCGAGCTGCATCCCAGGCAGCTGTGGCATCCGGGGGAAGGTGACCCGCCCGATCGGAAGAGACTCACTGGAACACGGCCACCCAGGGCGCTCTCCACACTTCCCGGCACCGCTTAGTCTTGATGCCCCACGCCCCCGTTAGCCATCATCATTATGGAGAAAAATGTGTGTTGACGTTTTATTCTCCTGCCCAAGAATGCTAAAATGACAAATGCCGGCTTGGGTCCTTGGCTCAGGTTTTTATATCACTGGTTCTGGTGAAAATGCTGCTCTCTTTAGGAATACAGAGCAGGGAGAAGAGAATAAACAGACTAATGAAAAAACACACCTCTCAACTGCAATGAGGCTGAGAAATAAATTCAAGGTAGTCATTTTTTCTGTTTCCTTTATGGCCAGTATTTTATGATTGACTTTGCATTTCCTAACATTTGAAAATGTATGTCATGATGAGGAAGTGACAAATCAGATGGCCTATTTTACCCTCTGCTCCTGTTTAGTAGGTATTTTCCTTTAAAAATCTATATATGAAAAAGTTATTCTATTGATGACCCCGCTGCATTTGAGGGGTGGCAATTTGAGAAATTCAGCCCTAATGATTCAATTATAAACCTTTTCTTGTTTTAATTAAATTTAAGCCTCCTTAATTAGTTCTGTGGTGTCTTTAAATGAGATTGAATGGAATTTTAGGAGACTGACAAGTCAATAATGACTGGCTCTCAGATAGAAGTTCAAGAGTCTGTGTCCAGGGCCGGCCGAGTGGCGCAGTGGGTAAGCGCTGGCTTGGGACGCCAGCGGCCCTGGTTCGGATCCCACATATGAGGGCCAGTGACACTGCCCTCAAAAAAAAAAAAAAAAAAAGAGTCTGTGTCCAGTAATTAGAATTCCGCCCAAACCTGGGAGGCTGTTCCCACACATTCAAGGACAAACACAGCCTTCCCCGGCAGAGGGGCACCTCAGTGCAGAGACAGCCTCACACACGTGCAACGGGGAGGGTTTCAGTGGAAGTGGGAGCATCTGCCCAGTTTGGTCCCCCAGAAGGTACTGTCTCCCGCCAGAGCCAGGGCGCGGCTCGCCGACAGCTGGCATCTTCCTGCATGCGTGTGAACGCCTTCCCTCCACGCTTCCGTGTGACCGCCTGGCCCTGCCAACACCCACGAGCCGCCTGCTGGGGCGCCCCCGCATGCCCACTGGTGACCACATATCTCAGCCTCTCCCTGCCTTGTGGGATCCTCCCCTAAAGCTCTCCCTGGAAAGAACTTTCCCCTTTTAGGAGAAGACACATTTTGTCAGATTTCAACTGTGCTTGATATTCTGTTAAAGTCGTTTGGAAATTGTGATCTCGTCTGGGGACCGTGGGTTTGGCTGTCCTGATTTGTTTGGCTGTCTTAATCTCTTTTCCACTCAGTAAAAAAGGAGAATAATTACTAGAATGGTGACCACAGTTATTTATCATAGGAGCCCACAAGCAGGAGGCCTCATTGTCAGTGGGAGGTAGGTGGGACCAGGCAGCTCCCTGTCAAGCCACCACAGCCCCGCGCCCTCGTCACTTGGTTGACACCCTACAAAGAGGGGAGGTGGCAGTTCTCACTGGATGAGAAATGTGGAAGGGAAATCTCACCGTGCAGTTTGAGGAGCCCACCACCCGAAATCAGCTTCCTCACAACAGGACTATCAGCAGCAAAGATCGGAATTGTCCTAACACACCCATGAGGGGATGGGACATACTAAAATGTTAGTTTAAAAAAAAAAAAGGGGGGGGTACAAAGGAAATATGCTTAATTTGAGGGCTGAAGTGGGAGTGGACTCGGATATCTCTGCTCTGCCTTCAAAAAGTAAGAGATCATCCTCACTTAGCTACTCAGCCATTACCGCCTTCAGCCCAGAGGACACACTGGTCTTTAGGCCACAGGCGGCAGGTGTGAGAAGGTCACTGGGCTGCCAGCAGTCTGCAGTATTGGACTGCTTTGCTTCCAAGCCCTATCTTGAGAAACAAATTCTTTTCCTGCTAAAAATGAAACATTTTAAGCACAGCTCTGGCAGAATGCTTAGTCATTGAGATTGCTGTTTAGCATTCAGGCCTTTAAGAGGTGGAACTGCTGTTTCCCCCCCACCCCCCTTCTTATTTTAATGGTTTTGGGGGCACAGCTTCTAAGAACTGGAAGCTGAATAAACTATTGACACATAACATTGAATCACTTCAGGACCAAGGGAAAATAAATATAG
This sequence comes from Aselliscus stoliczkanus, assembly GCA_033961575.1. Classification (NCBI taxonomy): domain Eukaryota; kingdom Metazoa; phylum Chordata; class Mammalia; order Chiroptera; family Hipposideridae; genus Aselliscus; species Aselliscus stoliczkanus. The sequence continues at coordinate 150,176,261 of CM066732.1, read as the reverse complement.
AGGTTCATTTGCAGCGGGTGACTCCGCTGTTTCTTTTCAGAAAAACGCGGGAGGGCAGGTGTCTGCCGCGGTAGCATTAGGCAGAGAGGATGTGGGTGACAGGCAGAGAGATGGGACTTGGGGTGGGGCCACGTGCTGCATCATTGTCCCATATTCATGCTCAGGGGGTTCTGAGTTAATTCTGGGGCCGGGAAGCAAAGAGCCACCCCGAATCCTGAGCACATATCTGAGACTGAGATACGTGTACTGATGTCTCTGGTGGAGGATTTTTCCCGCACATTATGTAACACTTGTCCCTTGTTCCTGCGCTGTGATGCTCGCCAAGTCACTAAGTGGGCGGGGTTTCATCTGAGATCCAGTTTATCTTGTACATGCTGTGAAGATGTGAGGGGACAGGAAAGGTGGACTTCCTTCAGACTGTAGCCACTTAATGCCACCAGTCAAAAGGACAGCTGGAATATAAACATATGCCATGCTTTCCGTGACCCTGCTTGTGAAAATTCAGGGTTATCAGACATAATCAAGTCACATAATTTATTATGCCTTTGGCTTAACAAAATGATTGGCTCTGCAATCCCTTGGACTGGTGAACTGGTGAAATGCGGTTCCCTTGTGATTGCCACATTCAAGGTCTATGTGAAATTGAACCACAGGTGTAGTGTGCTTTGGAAAAAGGATTTTTGTCGGGGCTTCAGCTGCGAAAGCAATTTGAGCTGGCTGTTCCCAGTGTCCTACTTGTGACAGGGTTTCTCAATAGGCTGCGGCATATGATAGGAGCAGGGCTCAGGAAACCTCGGTTTGGGAGGGGTTCAGAGCTTGACTCACAGCTTCCCGGGGTCCGTGGCTTGGTTCCTGGTCCTCTTGGCATGTGAGGAAGTGCCTCTTTACCGTAGCTCCTGGGTCCTTGCCTTGCCTTCCTCTCGCCCACCCCATCCCGCATGGTGGTCCAAGGGGAGCCCAGATGGAAACCCTGGATATAGGATCAGAATAGTCCTGCAAGTGGCACTTTGCCTTCCTATCAGGTATCCAAGATAACATTTCCTCTTGGGCATCTGGGTGAGGGAAGCAAAAGCGGTTGGCTGAGGAAGTGCCGGTCTCCTCAGCTCCGGGGCCGCTGTCCCCCTAGGCCATTAAGGCAGTTAGGTCACAGGCCGGCCGAGTGGCGCGGTGGTTAAGAGCTGGCTTGGGAAGCCAGCGGCCTCGGTTCAGGTCCCACATGTGAGGGCCAGTGACACTCCCCCCCCCCAAAAAAAAATGTAGGACCTAAGGCAGTTAGGTCACAAAATCCGGGCCAGATTGTAGGGCGAGCTCTCACTGCCCGCCTTAGCTCTCAGCTCCTCTCATTTCACAGTGGCTTTTCAGAGCCACTGTGTCCTGTGACAGGGACTCGCTGGAGCACAGCAGCTGCTCCGTCCTCAGGGTTAGGACAGTGAGAAGCACGTCTCGGATGAATGTGATGAATAAGAGATGCGCAGCAGCCCGGCCACTCTCCCCAGCTTCCCTGTCGAACCTGATAATTAGGACGCTTATTTCTCCACAGCCTTAGATTTCAAATTAGAAATATGTCTTATATTCTTCCCTCTAATTCCTTTTTCAAGCCTCCATTTGTCCACTTCCCTTAGAATAATTATTCTCTTCACCCCATGGATGCTGTGAGAACTCATTTGTTTTGGTGAAAAAGAAAAGGGTTGCTTTAAAAATATGTTAGCTGGACTAGCATTGCTAGTCGTTGATCTACGTAAATCAAAACCCAATAGCTATTTTATCACAGACCATTTCAGTCCTATGACACAGTAAGATACAAGTTGTTTTGATTATATTTTTCATCAGATATAGTCATTCTGGTTCATAATAATGTTTATCCTTTTTTTCCTTCAAATTCTAATCCAGTGGAAGAATTTGACTTGTGTTATTGCCAGGAATAGTAGGCGTTTACTGTTAAATAATTTTACCAGTATTGTTAGTCCCCTACTATTATTAATAAATATCTGAATGCTCTAATATCCACCCTCAGTTAAGACCACAAAGGGTCTCTGCCCTTATGAAATGTGTATAAAAAGGGATTGACTAAGAAGGAAAAAATTATTTCTGATAAACTTCAGTTACGTTCCATATTTAAATGAGTTGGTTACATTAGAGATGGGGGAAGTCACCAAATGAGGTGCAGTGCTTAATCTATGTGCCACTGCCATTTTTAGTCCAGCCTATTGGATGTGATGACAGCCACACCGAAAAGCCCTTTGAGACAGTAAAGGTTCTGGCCTCTGAACCATTATTAGGGAAGGAAAGTAGAGTATCCAAAAGAGAGGACCACTCCCTTCTAAATTTTGTACAGCGACATATCTACTGACAGTACTCATTCATTCATTCATTCATTCATTCCACAAGCGTTTACCATGTACCTGGATTGTTAGCTGCTGAAAATACCTAAATGGAAGGCATGGTTCCTGTTTTCTAGAGCTGCACACAGTCTGACAGGAGAGACAGTTACATTAACTTTAACATAAAGCAGGACAGATCTGTGCAGTGATAACCATACCCACAGGGTGTTATGGGAGCATTGAGGGCCCAAGGCCTAACTGTTTACAGGACAATGATAGGGAGACGAGACGGAAGGCTCCCGGCAGCCTTGCTGGAGGAGGTGGTGTCCGCACTGCTTTTAGAGGCTAGATTTGGAGTCAGGCTAGTGTTTCAGTCCTGGTTTTGCCACCTGCTGGCCGTTTGACTTTGGCTAAATTACATAACCTCATTAAATCTCAATTTTGTCATCTAAACAATGCAGCTAGTAGCATTGTTACCTGCCTCAAAGAATTGCTTAAAGATTAAATGAGATAATATGTATAAAGTGCTAATCACAGTGCCTGAAACATGGAATGTTCTCTAAAACTGGTAACCAACACTGCTGTCAATCATCATCATCATCATTTGCCAGAATTTGCAGTGAAACATTTTTATGAGGAGAATTAATTTAGTTGTATATTGATATCACAAAGAGAAGGAACTTTCGCACAAGCTCTGATTAGTTCATGTGTGGACCAAACAAACAAAATGGTTAATCCAAAAAGCAAAATTAGCCCCTCCAGAAGTCAGAAGCCCGTGCAGCAAAGGAGCCATAGAACCTGGTAGAAAAGTTGCAGAATTTTTCTAGAGCAGTAGTTTATTGTAGTTATTTTTAAATAAGTGACTATTTATTTTAAACATGTCTGTTTGGATTTCTAATAGGGTAAATATCAACAGATGTAACCCATGTAAACAAAATCTCTTTAGGGTTCTCAATAACTTCTCAGAGTCTAAAGGGATTCAGAGACCAAGAAGCTTGAGATATACTGTTCCCCAGATTGTTGAGCTACAGGGGGCAGGAAACCTCAAGCCGGCTGACACGTGTAGAGCACGCCTTTAAGCTTTTCTTGACTGAATGTTAGTAACATCTGCTTCCTGTCTCTCCGGGTCAGTGGGTCTCAGTCTTCGCTCCATATTGGAATCTGTTGGGTGATTTAACGAACACATGCCCGGCGCCGCCCCTGGTGCTGTGTGATTCAGTTGGTCTGGGGTGTGGCTACAGCATCATGAATTGTGTAAATCCCCAGGTAATTCTGAAGTGAAGCCAAGGTTGAGAACCACCCTTCAAGATAGTGAGAAAGTCAGCCAGCTTGGTAATGTCAGGGTATAGCAACTACAACCTCATTTATTTAACTGATAGTTGCTACTAAAAATCTCAGGGAGAGTCCTTGTTATCAAAGTTAAAATATGGTTTTTCCATAAAACAGGCTAAACACAAAATAAGACCCCCAAAATCAACAGGAGTTTCATCAAAATTGCTGTTAAGATATTTTGTTGTAGTTTTTAAGTAGTCTAAGCAAGGTTGATTTTTGCCGAACTTTATCAATTCTCCTATAGCAGAATGGCATCGATCATTGACTTTTACCCCGGGCCTCAAGCTCCTCCTTTTCGTGTGGCAGCATTCACTCTGGAGGACTCAGTGGTCCTTTCCCAGGGGCACGCTCCTCTTGCTAGTTCCCCCGCAGGATATTTGGTCCTGTACACGATGTCCACTAAGATGTTTGGTGCATGCCAAAACGTACTCGATACTTGGTCCTTCCCAAAACACTCACACTTAAAACATTCCTGGAGGGCTGGCCGAGTGGCTCAGTTGGTTAAGAGCTCGCTCAAGAGTGTGAGCGGAGCTCTGAGCAACAGCAGTTTGATGCTCAGCCCTAGCTGAGCTGCCGCTGAACTGCCAATAGGCGGCAGGATGGGTCAGCTAAAAAAAAAAAAAAAAAAAAAAAAAAAAAATCCTTGAGTTCCAGATTTCAAAGATCTTCTTGGCATGGCCCAAAAGTCTCCATGGACATTTTGGTCAGGACCAATGTCTGGTAATCGCTGGTCCTCATGGGTGCTGTCTGGGTGTGGATTACCCAGAGAAGGTGGACCCCACTCTGGTTTCTCTCTATCTCCCATGACTTAACCTGCACCAAACCTCCACCGAGGGATTTCAGTGTATGTGGAGGAATCCATGTTTCCTTCGTGTTGAAACAGTCAAAACACAATCTCGTTTGTCCCCAAAGACACAATATGGATGGCCAGTCTATTGCTACAAATACCCTTAAAATGAATAAATTATCCTGCTTTTCAAAGCCCCAGAGAAATTACTTTTATGCTTGCAACTTCGACTTATCCAGAGTCTAACCAACTCAATTTATTTCAGTGGCCAGCACCTGTCTTTATATATTATCACCATTTTAAGCTTTTGGCTAAGTTGGTAGTCACCACTAATGATGTTGCAGTGTTTATCTCCATTTTAAACTTGATGATGAATTATAAATGAAGAATGTTGCCAGTGAATATAAATATCAACAGTTTTAAATTTGAAGTAACTGAGACGCCTGCTCTCAGTTCTGAAACCTTACCTCCAAGAGTGAATGTTGGGAGGAGTGGGGAACAAGCCCTTGCTTAGAGGTGGTCTCCAAACATGACACGTTTGGCTTCTGAATGGAAGTTCTTTCCCCATGTTCCTTTGACCAGTGAATGTGCTCAGTTGGCTTCTGTCCTTACCTCTCAGGATTAGGCAGGTGCAGCCTCTGAGCCCCAGGCATCTTTGCTGTCACCCATCCTCCACTAGTCTAGTGTTCGCCATAATAGTAGACATCTATTTATACACAGGGCAAAAGTGGGCTTTTTCTACAGTTAAGTCATGTTCTAGAATGTGACTTAATATTCTAGGGGTATTGCCCACCTCCTGAAGACCAGGGAATGAAGTAAATAGGAAGTTGCCGGGTTCGTCTTCAGAATGGCCCCCATCTACTCCAAGTACTACCCTGGGAGCCAGTATGATTCCTTCCTCCGCCTCATGCTGTTTCTAGACTTAGGCCCCTACAGCAGCACTTTGTACGTTCACTTTGTAGACTTCAGTGATGCCATGTTTTAACAGGTGTGTTGCCGCTGTGCGCTAGCTATGCCGCTCCCACCCCCAACACTCACACGGTCCAGACCGAGCTTCTGGAGGGCTGCTGAGCATAGCATGTGCTCTGGTTGTTGACTAAGAGATTAGCTAAAGCCAAGGACAGAAACTAAGGTCTGGCTGTAATCAGTGTATTTCTTTATGGACCATAAAACTGAGAAACATCCTGGGGAAAGGGGTGTGTGTACGTCTTGAACTCATGTCTGTGTGTGGGAGGGGGTGGGCGGTTGGTTAGGTCTGCCCTTTCACTTCTGATGCCATCTTCTCGGAAACCTCTCACAGGCTCTGTCCATGCCACATCGGTGGCAGCCTCAAGAGTGGAGCAGGCCCTGTCAGAAGTGGCCTCATCTCTGCAGAGCAGCACCCCCAAGCAGGGCCCGCTGCACCCGTGGATGACGCTGGCACAGATCTGGCTCCATGCAGGTACCACTCTGCTCCCAGTGGGCCCTCCCCACCCCACCCCACCCACAGCCAGAGGCTGTAGGATCCTGTGGGCATTTGCCTCATTAGCCCACAGCCCCTCATCAGGAGAAATCAGAGCTTCTGCAGTCACACACCAAAATGTTACTGCAGTAACCCCTCCTAATCCACAGGGGATATTTTCCAAGATCCACAGGGATTACCTAAAACTGCAGATAGTATCAAATGCTATATATCTGTTTCTTCCTATATATATGCCTATGATAAAGTTTAATTTATAAATTAGGCACAGTAAGAGATTAACAACAATAACTAATAACGGAAAAGAAGCATTTTATGGCTTCGCTTTGGCATGTCCAAATTGCCATCATCATTACGTGTACTCTGGGCCATTATTAAGTAAAATTCGGGTTACTGCACACGAGCTCTACAATACAGCAGCAGTCGATCTGATAACAGAGATGGTACTGAGTGAGTGACGGGGGGGTAGTATATACAGCGTGGAGATGCTGGACAAAGGGATGGATCCCATCCCAGGAGGGACAGAGCAAGACGCACGAGATTTCATCGTGCTACTCAGGGTGGTGTGTGATTTAAAGCTTATGAATGGTTTTCTTCTGGAATTTTCCATTTAATATTTTCAGACTGCAGTTGACCTCAGGTAACTAACAGCATGGAAGGTGAAAATGTGGATAAGGGTGGACTACTGTACTTCTTTGCAAGAACCATGAGTGACTATCTGCCCATTCCTCCCTTGCCTTGGTACCCTGACCCAGAGCCTGGCACAGAGCAGGCATCAGGGAAGATTTTCTGAATTGGACTCTGAGGATCCCAGGGAGCTTGCTGTGTGTGGGGTGCAGGGTTTGTACTGTCGCAGGAGCCAGAGAGCTAGGCTGTAGACTTTCTTTCCAGGACACAGCATAGCATGGTGTCCCAGGCCTGGAAGTCTGGAAGTCCTGCAGACTTGACGTGGAGTCCCAGCTGTACTACTTAGCAGCTGTATAGACTTTGAGTTAATAGCGTCTATCTCAGCCTCAGTTTCCTCACCTGTGCAGTGGGTTAATAGTGCATGTCTCCTGGGGTTGATGAGCACAGTGCCTGGCACATGCTGGAGTCCCTTGGATTCCCTGGGAAAGGGGACAGGCATATTGATGACACAAATGTCTTTATCAAAGCCAGGGGAGGGGCAGTGTTTCCAATGTCCCCCCACCCCCACCCCCGCCTCTGATGGCCCTCCTGGTAATCCACAGAGAGGGAGGTGGGTACAGCAGCTGCTGAACTGGAAACAAGCACAGGAAGCAGGCACAATCGCCCCTCCTGTTTCACGCGGCTGTTTCTGTGTAGCTGGAAATCCCAAAAATAAATCCAGCACGGAGGCATTTTAGCAATGAGAACCCCGCTATGCAGAAACTCCGAGCCAATGATGGCTGCTGATTTACTTCCATATTTATATTTCTACGGCAAAGGTAACTTCTGTCCCTCCATTTATTATTTGATCTGCAAGACCCTACCTGGGCCTTCCGCACTCGCCTTTTTGGGGCGGGTGATAACAGCCCACATTTGGCTGGGGAAAGTGCTTATTATCCACCGTTGTCCATCTGTTTACTGCACTTTTGCCAAGGCTAATTGTATGATGTTCAGCCTTGTTTGGTACCATTGGCAGATCTTTGTATGTGAAAACACTGTTGGATTTACCTGGCCTTGGCATGTCACGGCTCCAAGCGCAGCCAGCCTCTTCTGTGTCGGCATCTTTAATTGAGCCATAACAACTACCGTAAATTAACAAATTATATTCCTCTAAGCAGAAGTACAAAAGAGGGAGGGATGATTCATGAGGGAGCTGACTGTTCTTCCTGCACAGACGCTTGCCAGCATTGGGCCTCTCCCTGCGTCCTCCACGAGCTGGCTCTAGGGGCAGGGCAGCAGCCGTGCCGCCTCCATCCGTAGCTCTCTTACAGAAAAGCCCTGACCCCAGTCCAGGCTTGTCTGTCCTCGTCAGTCGCCTTCATGAGCAGTGACTGCAGAGAACAGAAAGGAATGAGCCATTACTGTCCCCACCAGAGAGACTGGCCGAACCTGCAGGGCCAGTGTGGGGACGGGATTGTCTTTCAAATTGGGCATGAAGTCCAGTTTTTGAAGGGCCAACGTCGAAAAAGCCAGAAGGGCTGCTCTAGGCTGGAATTCGCTCCCTGGACCTCACAGGCGTTGCCTCTTCTGCTTGCTTCTTGGAAAAGCTAATGACCTGAGCGAGAGTCCCTAAGTTCCAGGACAGCGTCTTGCTGTGGCTTGCTGCCCCTCACTCAATTACCCGGACTTTGTTCCCCTTCGTGTGGCCTGCCATGACTCTTGGGAGGAAATTTTGAAGCTGCTTGTTAGAACATTGGAGCTATCCTTGAATTTGTATATAACCATGTGACATCCATGTCTCATTGCCATGGCCTGTAAGACAGAATAAAGCTCTCGTTGCTAGGTAACGGGTATGGCTTTTAACATTCTACAAGTTAAGTTGATGGAATTGAACTTACAGAAACCAAATGCCGTGTCTGCCTTATAAACTCTGGGTAGAAGATGCATGATGCTCACATGTATATAGTGAACGTTTTATGTAATATGAATGAATGGGGTAAATTAGAGTCTGTAGGATTTGTGCCATATTGGCTCTTTCAAAGCAATGAATCTGAGTCAAGATTTAGAAGCATATCACAGATTCACAGTCTTTGAAGAGGTAAATTCAAAAGAAATTCAAAAAAACAGACAGCCTCGCCGAACTGTCAAGTTTTGCCAGATGTGGTTTGAGCTCTACTGCTCTGAGAGGCAAAATAAAAGTGACCCGCATTTTTTGACAACTGATGGAAACCAGCTAACATCTGCGTCCATCACCAGCTCTAGCAGGACTGCCAGATTCTATAACTTCTGCAAGCTCTAGAAGAAACTAGTTAGATCAAAGCCTAACACCTAAGGCCCTGGTATTTCTGTCACATTTGTGGGTCTCCTCTCTTTTGGTTTTTTTTTTCTTCTGGAGATCTGAGTATAGTGAGAGTCTGTGATGGGAGCCCATGGTGGCTCCAGACTTCAGATTTGCTGGTAAGGTCACTCTGAGGCGACCTCAGATTTCCATTCTATTGTCTGAGAGGATCCCTGGGCCACTTGTATGTCCACTTGAATGGCAAAGAGATCTGACTAGGACAGCCGAACCCTCATCTGCTGTGAGGGGTCGGTCCAGAGGCCAGAGGGGAGCACTTACCGAGGCAGAGTAGGGATGCTTGGCGACAGCGTCCCTCGTGATGGGACCTCTTCCCTCAGCCCGCTTCCTCCTGTCCTGGGCCCCTGTGACCCCAGTGCCTCAGACTCTTCACCAGAACCCCCAGTGGCCAACCTGCCTGGGTTCCGCATGTTTTGTTCTTTGGTTTGTTTGGACCTATGTGACAATTCTTAAAAAAAGTATTTTTGAATGAATAATACATGCATTTGGTACACAACTGAAAAGGCACAAAAGACAGAGTGAAAAGGGTCCCTCCTCCTGCTAACCCTCACCCACAAGCACCCACTGTTGGCCATCTGCATGCCTCCCAGAGATGCTATAGACCCTCGGAGATCCCTGCCTATCAGCACCCATAATGGAAGGCCACTCACGCTTTGTAACAGCTGTAGTAGAAACCCCCTGCGTGCGTTTATCATAGTTGAACCAGAACGCCCCTGATTTAACACTTAGAGTATTCCTAGAATTTCGCATTAGTAAATATCCGTCCATGTGTTGTTCTGTACCTGTCAGATAAACTCCTAAAAGTGGAACTGGTGGAAAGGGTGTGTACGCTTTAATTTGATAAATTTTGTCAGATTGCCTCCACAGAATTGTGCCAATTTACATTCCAGCCACCAATGTGTGAGTGCCCATTTTCTCACATCCTTGCCACCATACAAATTATGAAACTTCTAGATCTTTGCCACCCTGAAGGTGAAAATGGCATTTCCATTGTCTGTTCAAGGCTTCTGCCCATTTATCTTCTTCGATACTGAGTGTTTCCTTTTGATTTGTAAGCATTTATTATCTGTCAAAGAAATGTGCCTTGGGTCTGTGATATGTGCTAGAAATATTTCCCCTCATTTTAATTTTGTTTGTGTCTTTTTCCTTCTTGCCATTTCTTTTAAATACCGTAATCAATCTTCTGTTTACGGCATCTGGGCTTCATATGATATTTAGAAAGCAGCTGCCCATTGTTATGGTCCCTTTTCCTGAAAGTTCCACGTATCCTCCAATGCCATTTGTATATTCATCATTGTATGCAGAAGGTCAGAGAGATAATTTCCTGCAGTTCACAGGAGGGCAAGAGTCAGGAGGCCAAATTAGAGCATTCGGTGCTTATCATACCTCCTAACACGCCTCACTGGGCTGTCCAGCTTCTTTACAGTGCAAACCCTGCTGCTGACCCCTGGGAATCCATAGTCACAGTCATCCAGAGTTGAATCAGAGCCTCTCCCAAGCCAAGAAGCTTCTTGGTGCCCATCTTTCAATTTCCACATTGGGATGGCAGCTAAAAATGACTTTGCAGTAGGTGGTTAATTTCTGCTTGTTACTTACTAATAATTATAGCTTTTACTTTGGCACCTCTCACAGTCGAAACCAATGGCTATTCTTAGATGTGCAAGATCAGATTTTCTGATTTCTGCTGGGAACTGGTTTTGTTTTGTTTTTTTTGAGGGCAGTGTCACTGGCCCTCATATGTGGGACCCGAACCGGGGCCGCTGGCTTCCCAAGCCAGCTCTCAACCACCGCGCCCCTCGGCCGGCCCTCTGCTGGGAATTGAAAGCTGTGATACTCTCACAGATTCCTTGGCCCTGGTCTGGCCTGGCCTGGCCCCTGTGCCCCTCACCCTACCAAGCTCCTGCCAGCCACCACGGGGCTGCCTCAGCAAGGTCCAGGGATAATAATCCTGTGGCATGGCCACCCTGACAAAACCAAGAGAGCTCCCAGACAGGTGGTGTGTTGTTACGGCACAGGGAGTGCCTGTGGGAGGGAGCTGGGTCCCCAGGGGTCACGCCTGCCTGATCAGTCAGCCCAGTCAGCCCGGCCCCTTCTTCTGCCCCGGGGTGGGGTGGTGGTGCGGGCGGCTAATGAATGGTCTACAACTTGCAGGTGGCTAACGTCTACCAAGGACTGTGCATGTGTCAGACATTATTCCACAGACTTCATGTCAACTCGTTCAGTCCTCATGAGGCACAGAGATCCTACTCATGTCACTTCACAGACTGTCAAGTCGCTTGCCTAGGGTTACCTGGCTCATAAGTGGAGAGGCCAGAATTCAGACCCCGCCAGTGTGGGCCCCAACCCCAGCTCTAACTAAGGCTGGACTCGCCACCGTATCCTTGAGCATCTGTTTTCAGGCCACATTCGGAGCTGGGCTCTGGAATGCAGTGGTCATGAAGAGGGACCGCATTCCTCCCTTCATGCAGTCTACAAATGGCGAAGCAAAACAATCACAAAAGACTTCGTTCCCACTGTGCTGAGTGCCACGAGGCAGTGGAGCGGGTCCCTGTGAAAACTGGCGACAGAGGTCTTCCCCCAGCGGGAGCTGGTGGAGGCCCGAGCACATGGGAGCAGAGAGCTGCGGAGTGAGGGGCAGTTGGTCAGGACGATGGTGGGAGGCCCAGGACAGCACGCGGAAAGGCCTGCGTGTTAGAGAAATGGCAGGGGCCCCTGGGGCCTAAGAGAAGCCTAAAGAGAAAGCAATACAGGGGCCCAAGGTGAGGCAGGCTCATGCCAGACCCTTTCATCCAAAAAGCACTGAAAAGCTATTGAAGGACTTCAAGCAGGAGAGTGAAAGGATCAGTCTGAGGTTTTAAAAGATCACTCCCTCTAAATGTGGAGAATGGAATGAAAGGCAGCCAAAGTGGACGCAGAAAGAGCAGAATGAAAGTCAGGGATGCCGGCTGACGTGAGAGAGGAGAGCAGCCTGGCTGAGGTGGTGCCGGTGGGGGTGGGAAGAGGGGGCTCTTGGATGCATTTCGAACTTGTTGATGGACTAGATTGGGGTGGGGTGGGGGTGGGTGAGGGAAAGGGAGAGTCCTGCGTTTGGGGCTTGAGTCCATGGGTGACTGGGGTTCCATTTTCTGCAGTGGGAAGCCGGCGGTGGGGTGCGGGGAGAACTGATGTGTTGGGGTCAGGGAGAAAGAAAAGCCCCGACTCCTGTTTGAGAAGCATCAGGTGCCTGAAGACGTGCGAGTAATGAAGTCAGGCAGGCAGTGGGTGTTCAAGCCTACATGTCAGATTTGGGCTGGAAACCGAAATTTGGGGGTGGGAATTAAAATCAGGGAGTGTGATGAGAAGGCCTAGGAAGAGTGTCAGTGCAGGAGGGAGAGGACTGGGACAGGGACCTGAGCCCCTCACCTCCACTGGGGAGAGGCAGAAAGGCCAGAGAAACAAAAGGGGGTGTGAAAAAGATGGGGAGAGACCAGGAGAGGTGGCGTGGTGGCCACCAAATGGGGTGTACAAAGGAGTCTATCGCAGTATAATCAACGGTGAGGGGATTGGAACCCTGGTCCCACCTTGGTCTACACAGGAGGGTGACCTGGGCAGGTTATTCTTTTTTTTTTTTTTTCAAGAAATTTTATTGGGGAACGATGTGTTTTTCCAGGACCCATCAACTCCAAGTCAAGTAGTTGTCGAGTGCTCAGCTCCTTGGCCCATGTGGGAATCGAACCGTCAACCTTGGTGTTATGAGCCTTCACTCTAACCACCTGAGCTAACTGGCCACCCCAGGGCAGATTATTCTTAATCCATCTGAGCCCTAGTGCTCTCCTCTGCAAAACAAGGACCGTTGTGACGGTCACACAAGATAATGCATGGAGAGTGCTCAGCAGCTAGCAAGCCTATAAAAAAATAACAAAACAAAACAAAAAAGCTCTTTGTAAGGAGTATGACTGGTAGGATATGCTGTTGAGAAACTGAGTCAGAGAAACCAAAGCATTTGCTGGACTTGGCATATGGGATTTGCTGGTAAAGGTGACAAGACAGGTTTTGGTGAGGTGGTAGAGATGGAGCCACACTGACAAAGGCTGCAGAGCGGATGGCAAGTGAGACAGTGGAGGGCGGCTGGGGTGCACATTCCTTGTGAGAACCTCTGTGGAGCAGAGTGGGGACCTGAAGGGTAGCTGGGGAGGAATGTGGCGTCAAGGCAGGGGATTAAAAATGGCCAACGCTGAATCACGTTGATTACTGATGGGATGATCAAGTTAGCATTGGGACCCTTATCATCCAGACGAGAGGGAGGACATGTGAAAGCACGAATCCCTTGAGAAGGCAAGAGACTGGCTGGGCCCAGGGCACAAGCAGAGGGATTCGCCCTCAGCTACAGCGGAAGTGGGGCAGCGTGGATGGATGTAGAGGACAGCCATGGGCTTGTGGGTTTGGGGCAGGAAGCGGCCCGAGGTCGGCTCAGCTGGCTTCTGTTTTCTCTTGGAATGATGAGTCAAGGTCAGCCAAAGGGGCGGGGGCTGTGGGAAAGGACTGAGGAGTCAGAACAGCTGGGCCAAGGCCTGGGAAGGGATAAAGTGTGTCGCAAATGTAGAGAGGATGCGGAGCTCGCCTCTCCATCCCACCAAGCCCCTGGGGAAGGGATCACTGCACAGACTGACACCGCCATTAGCATACTGGGAAATCAGTGTCCATCTGGCAGCCACGACTCTGCTGGAGGCATTGCTCAGGCCCTCCTTGAGGGCACGCCCTGGCCTGTTCCTCTTAGGGGCTGCAGGCCCCAGCTAGGGGCCTGGCCCAGAGAAGCTCAGGATAGGACCCACACATGCAAACAAAAATCACTGCCTCCTTTCACTTCCAGTCCCCAAACAAGGAAACAGTAGAGAACAATTCCAGCAAGAGCTGACAAGGATGGCGACCTCCCCAAGGCCTCCATGACAGAAAGCTCGTAAGGACACAGGACCCCTTTCCTCTTTGGCCCACGTGCTGATCTTTACATGAAAGAGCGAAGGCATGAAGACGGGAGGTCCGCTCAGGGGGCCCCGCAGCTCCGGGCAGACGCCTGTGCTCACCCTGGGCTCTCTCCTCTGCCCTCCACGGGCATGGCCCATCTCAGAACCACGTTGCTAAGGTTTGCTTCCCAAGCACAAGTCACACACACCCCTTTTGAGGGAAGCAGGGTTTGGGGTAAAGGAAATGGTTTTCAGGGGTCAGGGCGCCTGCTGGCTAAGCTCCCTGCCTGCTTGTCTATAGGCCTGGCCTGCAACACTGGGGAGGACCTGATGGCACACCAGCCCTTCCCTGCTCCCTGTCTGCCAGACCTCAGGTGCAACGGCAGGTGCGATAGCGCCCATGCGCTATGCGGCCCTCAGGCTGCCTCTGCCATGTACTGCCCCTTTGTGCGAGTTCCTGACAAGGTATCCTCTGAGGAAGCAGGCTGGGCTAGCCAAAGGCACCTTTGTGAGAAGAAAGCTCCCTCGCATTCCTGGGAGAGGGGCAGCCCTGTGCCAGGCGCACAGCCTGCCAGTGGAGTCCAGGCTGGGTTTCAGCCACGCTCTGTCCAGCACCTTTGCACAGTGCACAATCTGCACAACTGGGAGCCCAAGGCAGGCACTTTGAGAGCCAGTTCCCAGCCTTGCTGCTGAGGTCCCCCAGGCAGGAATGCCTCTTCATCTTGAGGAAGAAATAGTCCTCAGACCTTCACAGCATAGCTCGGCCCTTTGCAGAGCACCTCTTTAGTTTGGTTCAGCAAATAATTTCAGAAAGCCTTCTGCGCAAGGCAGAGGTGGAGCCAGCTTGATCCCAGCCTTCCAGGAGCATGACGTCTAGTGGGACACATGCAGGTTACTGCACTACAAGGCAGGTTGGGTGGTGGAGACATGGTTTACCCAGGAGCTTCTGGGGAAATCGTGTGCAGGGTGGGGACTGGCAGGGCCTGGAGTGAAGCATGGTGTGTCTTCAACAGATGACAATTCATGAAGGGCATTTGGGACAGAAGGGACAACACCCCAAAGATGTGGAGGTGACACCGAGTTAAACAGAGAGGGCGGGATTTGCAAAGGTGGCAGGGCCCTAATTTTGAATGTGAAGCCAAAACATGCTACCTTCCCCTGCAGTCGGGAACCACTGAAGGCTGGCAAGGAGAGGAGGGAATTTATTTGCAACATTTCTCATAGTACCCAGGTGACAAGGACAAACCAAGGGATTCCACAGAGGACAGCCAGAGCTTAGAGGCTGAGCTCTCAGGATGAGGCAGAGCTGTCCGTGACCCTGAATAGCCCCTTCGCTTTGGTGAGACGCTGTCAGCTGCCAGCAACCAGGACGGAGCCTTCATCCCTGTGACTTGCTCAGCGAGTGACCTCTCAGAGCCCGCCCTGCAGCAGGGGCCCCTGACATTGCACCAAAGTGTGTTCTTGTCAGCTCTAAGTTCCCAGAGCCCTCTGTGTTGTTCTTTCCATACAAGTGCTTACATCTCTTAATAAGCTCACAAGGCTCTCTGTTTGTTTATTCTTTTAACTTGAATTTAGCCCCGGCTGAAAGGGTCAGGGAAACTTCAGTTGCTTCTCTGGCCTCTGACTTTCTTCACTGACCTGAGCCACAGAAGTGGTTGCCTTCCTGTAACCTTCATTCAGCATTCATTAATCTACAAACTTGTCTTGAGCACCTACTAAGTGCTAGAGCCTGTGCTAGGAGATGCAGAGATGACGGTGGCTGGGAGTTGCTCATAGTTTTTGTCGGAAAAGACAATAGCTGATCATATTCTGGAGGCTTTAGGGAAGTATGAATGATACACTCCTCTCTTTACCTCCTGAGTTCTGAGCCAGTTAAGAAATAGATGGAGGCGTAGATGCCGATCAGACTCGCAGCTTTGTTACGAGGGAGGCTGAATCCAAGGGTGTGGCTTGAGCTCTGGTCTCAGTTGGGCTCCCTAATGCATCGCAGCTGAGTGGAATTCACCATCCCAAATGGCTGCCCTCCCCGTTGCAAGGGCAGAGCCCAGTGTCACGCCTGTAAGAGCAAACCGAGAATGCAGGCACCCAAGTGACAAGGCACTAGACAGAGAGCTCTGAGGGGCCACCATGAGCAAGCCCAAGCCCTCCTCCCAAAATGCATCAATGTGATGGGACCTGGGGGAAGGTAGTGGAGGAGCTGGGTGTGTGGCTGTGGCAGATGGGCATCTGACATAAACAGGAAGCAAGACTGGAGGGTCCCCTCTCAAAGATGATGTGTCTGAGGGGATAATAGAGGTAACATAGGTGCTATGGGAATGCAGAGGAGGGAGCCGCTAACTGTGGAATCAGGGGTAGGTATCTGTGGAACCCTCTTCTGGAGAGACGTGGGTCCTTGTGTGAGCTGTGGACTCCCAGGAAGGCAGGCTCCCCTCCCAAGCAGTGGAAGCTCATAGGCAACGCCTGCGTGGCCTCGATGTATCCTAGGGGCCAGCGTGTCCCTGGGGGAGAAGGCCCCTTGGGGGGTTCCAGGAAGGGTTTTCCTCTCCCTCTCGCAGCCCCATCCCAAACGATTTGATCGATGTCAGAAATCTCACCACTAAGGTTTCATTTCTGGAGCCTTAGGCTTTGTGCCCCCCCTCATAAAGGGGGAACGCCCACAGGCATACCTCACTTCACTGCACTCTCAGACATTACATTCTTTACAATGGAAGGTACGACCGACCCTCTACCAGTGAAAAGATCGTGATGAAGCCTCGCTCAGGGGATGGTTAGCATTTTTTAGCAATAAAGTATTTGTAATTAAGGTATGCACATTGCTGTTTTATTTATTTTTTATTTATTTATTTTTTATGTTTTTATTATCGGTAACAGTGTGTTTTTCCAGGACCCATCAGCTCCAAGTCGAGTAGTTGTTTCAATCTAGTTGTGGAGGGCACAGGTCAGTGGCCCATGTGGGGATCGAACCTGCAACCTTGGTGTTATGAGCCTGCGCTCTAACCACCTGAGCCAACTGGCCAACCCTACATTGTTATTTTAGACACAATGCTATTGCACATTAACAGAGACTACAGTGTAGGGTAAACATAACTTGTATATGCACTGGGAAGCCAAAAACTGCACGTGACTTGCTTTATTGTGATACTCGCTTTCTTGCGATATTAACTTGACTGTGGTGGTGTGGAACCCAGCCCTCAATGTCTGAGAGGTATGCCCGTATTCTGAGCCATTGTCTCAAAGGAGCCCTGGTAAACAGAAAGGCTGGACCTGCATCTCCCAACACCGACTTGGCGAAATGGAGCCGCAGGGCTCAGATGAGCCATTTTACCTCGTGGCACCTTGGTTTCCTCACTCTGTACCCTTGAAGGGGTGAGGCTCGACTCAGCCTTACCTCGCCACTTTCAACGCCTCTGGGCTTCGAGCTCCCACCCTCTTGGCTGATCCTCACCGCTGCCCAGGGAGAGATGGGGGCCGGCTTCCGGGCCCCCTTGACGGTGAACAGGCCCAGATGGATTGACTGCCTCACCCAGGGCCACACACAGGCCCAGGTGCGGGAGCCACACCCTCGGTGTTCTCATGACACTGTGGCTTACAGTCTGGGTACCCCAGAACCCGGAGGTCCCCAGCGGTGCCTCAAGGGGCCCAAGCCAAGGGGGAGGCAGGCTGCCCATTCCTCAGATCTCTTTGGAAAGAAGAGGCTCCATGGCGGAAATGGTTTGCACATCACTGCAGTACATTGTGCCCTACGTCCTTGCCTTTGACCTTGAAATGGAGGGACTGGGGAGCAGTGTCGGCCATGCATTTGTCCACCAGTCTGCCTCAGGAGCACAGGCCTCATCAGTGACCTGGGTTTCCTCCTCCGACTTCTGTGCCACTGAAGCAAGTCCGTGAGGGCCTGGATCTTTCTCCCACCTTCATGATCACGGCTCAGCCCAGCTCATCTTCCATTTCCTAATCATGTGAAGGGAGCAACAGCTCAGATGTGTGGCTGATAAAGACACGGTGGCCTCACGGAGGACCCTCAATGCACAAGACCCACATGTCATATTGGTGTGTTTAAGACACCGCCCCCCGCCCCATTCCCCGGTTTGAATCTTGTTACAAAAATCCTGGAAGCGTTGAATCCCCGCTCTCTCAAGTTGGCCTTTTCTCCATAGTGACCAGAGGGAGAGGCCCGGTGCGCCTTACCCGCTCACAGGCAGCTCTAGCTCTAGGCGCGGGGGAGCCTGGGAATGGACATAAATTCACCCCCAGAATGGAAGCAAGTCAGGAGCAAGTGTGCAGCGAGAGGAGCATGGCACAGCCCTCCAAGAAGCTGCTGCCCTCAGGCAGCCTGAACCTGCCGTGGGCACAGGCCCGACTCTCGGGCAGGAGCCCGGGGAGAACTGTGTGACTGAAAGACATCGGCTGGCCCTGCAGCACTGCAGGGTCACTAGAAGGATGTTTATGTCCCAGGAGGGCAGGCTTTCCCTGGGCCCAAATCGGAGGACAGACAATGCCGTCTTTGCTCTCCTAGAGCCCCGTGTGTAGTGAGTACCTGCTCAGTCAGCACCAGGGGAGCTGACCCTCCAGAGCAGGGAGGCAGGCCCGGTGCCGGCGTTGCCGCCATGAGGGCTCAGTAATGAGCTTGAGTTGCCTGAGTTTCCGCGTCTGAGACACGCGCCAGCCTCTCCTCCCCAGGTCCCTGGGCCAGCCCATCACCTCTGTGCTCCCTGCTGAGGGGAAGGGACACAGCAGGGCCACGTCCTCCAAGGCTTTGTCTTGGCCTAAGGAGTCATCACTGAGGAGAGGGCCATCAGGCTGGGCGAGGTCAAAAAGTCAGCGGCGTCCAAGTCAACACAGACTGCCACCTGTGACACCACCTGGCGTTTCCAGTCTCCAGGCTTCAAGCTGGAGGTGGGGAGCTGGAAAGATGGACCCACAGCAGCAGACCCGAGACCCCTCACAGAAACACACCAGGGACACAGAGAGGTGCCGAGGCCGGGCTCCCCTCTGGGTGGAGGGGGAGGGTCACAGATGGCGTCTGGGGATGGTGACAATTGAGCGAGGCCTTAAAGGGGTTTGGGGGGTTGGTGGTATCACAAGAGAATACACTGAAGCTTGCATGGAAACAGCAGTGCTTACCATGGGAGAGCCCAGGGGTTCAGGGAGTAGTAGGAACACAAGTTAGTGACCCTGGGGGGGAAGGAGGGCGGAGCTGGTCACCGAGGCCTCTGAAAGCCAAGCAAAGGGACCTAGATGTTATTGGGCTGTCAGAAAAGTCATGACGCATTTTTGCAACGAAAAACATACAAAAATTCATCATGACTTTTCCAACAACCCAATATTTGGTTCAGGGGAGACACTGTTCTCTGTAGAGGCCGAGAACACAGGCTCTGCCCCTAACGTGCCCTGGGACCTTGGACAAGTTGTTCAGCCTCTCTGTGCCTCAGTTTCTTTGTCGGTGTAATGGGCTAAATGACAGTATCCATGGGCTCACTGTGCAGAGGCAAGGAAAAATGAGAACCCTCTGGCACAAACCCTCCGTTTCATGAATGTCAGCCACTGTTATTGTGACTGTGACCATTCATTCATTCAGCAGCTGTTTCCTGGGCCCCAGCTGTGGGCCGTGCAGGGTTCTGGTCCTGGGGACCCGGCAGTGAAGGCACAAACGCTCTTCCTGCCCTCCTGTGGTGTGTGGCTTACGTCCTAGAGGGAGAGTAATGAGACAAGATAAACCTGTCAGTTGGTATAGAGAGGAAGAGAAAGCAGGGGAAGGAACTGGGTGGTGGCGAGCGGTGAGGAGAGGCAGGAGGCCTTAAGGAAGGAGAATTTTCTCGCAGGGCGATGACCCAGCCAGAGCTTTGCCTCAGGGGCCGGGCTGGCAGCAGCTGCTGGGACAGATGGCAAGGAGGCAAGGCAGGAGTGGGGGCTCCAGGACACACTCATTAGGTGTGCCAGGAAAAATAGTAAAACTTCTGTGTTTCTTTTTATTGTGTCCTTCTGCCATTTCTATGTGTGCATTATATTATACACGGTATATTAACATACATATAAGTCACTTGGAGAGACAGGTGAAAACATCTGTGCCAGGCGTGGAGGCCCGTGAACGGATGAGGAGGGGCTGGCCTGGCAGTAGGAGAAGGGGTCAGTGGGCCCAGCACGCAGCGGCCACCTGGGCAGGACCCTGGGCAGTGGTCTTGACAGACACGGCTGAGGAGCAGGGAGAGGAGGCTGATGTCCTAGGAAACGCAGGCCCAGCTCTGGGGAGCTTGTGGTGCCGTGAGGACAAGGGGACGAGGAGAGGTGGCACTTGTGTGTGCCTGACAGCCAGGTGGCACTTGGACCTGTGTGAGGGGATCTTTCGGGGCGGCGGGGGCTGCAGAGCAACGTGTGACCCTCGACGTAGAGTTGGGAGGGTTGAGGCCTGAGATTGGAGGAAAGGTCATTTTCCTGCTTTTTTTAAAAAGTGACAGCTTGGTTTTTCAAAGGGTTTTGTTGAAGGAGCAGCCATTTTATTTCATGCCCATAAATATGTGAGCCACAGTCTGCTGCCCTTGACACACATTGTGGCATCAGGGGAGCAGGCCGGCGGGCAGAGGTGTTGCCCTGTGAGGGGCTGTGTGCCTCTGGTTTCTTGTCCTTGAGCTCATTCCAGCCCTTTCTCTGTGGTTGTCAGAGGAAGG
The DNA here is from genome assembly GCA_033961575.1 of Aselliscus stoliczkanus. NCBI lineage: Eukaryota > Metazoa > Chordata > Mammalia > Chiroptera > Hipposideridae > Aselliscus > Aselliscus stoliczkanus. Next base: position 150,155,798 of record CM066732.1, on the reverse strand, counting down.
GCAGGTGTCCCAGATACCAAGGCGTTCTAGGTGGGTCCTGAGGGTGGGTGTCCTGGGGCGGGGGAGGGCACAGGCAGGCCTCACTCCCCTCTCGTTGGTGGTGACATGTGTCCTATGCAAGGTCCCACAGTACCAGTGACTCAAGTCCCTGTGTAACAGTGGGTGTGAAAGACTGTCATCCTGCAGCTGTTTCCACTCGGGGTGGGGGCTTGGCTGCCTCTGGGCCCTGTATATTCTAGATGGGCCCCTGCCAGACTCCCGTGGGGGGAATGTAAATGTCCCCAACCAGAGTCACAGCCATTCGCAGGGCCCCTGCAGGGCAGTGAACCTGCCTCTTCTGTCTTCCCCGCAGCTGAAGTCTACATTGGCATTGGGAAGCCTGCAGAAGCCACAGCATGTACCCAAGAAGCTGCCAACCTCTTCCCAATGTCCCACAACGTCCTGTACATGCGCGGCCAGGTTGCCGAGCTCCGAGGGAACTTCGAGGAAGCTCGGCGGTGGTATGAAGAAGCCTTATCCATCAGCCCCACCCACGTGAAGAGCATGCAGCGACTGGTGAGTGACAGCCGGCAGGACCCCCACTCTTGGATGGGGCTCCGCTTGGAAGCCGCAGGTAGCCCGTGGCCCTCAAACCCTGTTCTGGTTCCAAAGGCCAGATGCAGTTAGCTTGCCAGGCTGCCCAGTGCACAAAGCCAGCAGCGCCGTCCCCGCTGTGGTTCATGAAAATGGAGCCCCTAGGAGGTGGCAGTTACCCGGTGGTCCTGTGTGGTGACGGGGGAGTTTCAGTCAGGGGGCTCCTGGCCAGCAGCCGAAGCCGCCCTGTGGCTCTGGGTTTAATGAGGACATTCCTGTGGCCCAGGCACTGTCATTGTCGTCTTGGTCTCTGTACTGCTTGTAGCAGCCACCCTAGGGGGTGTCCATCCCCCGGGGAGACTTCAGTATGAAAGTCAGAGCCCTTTACAAACTGAGGGCTCTCTTCCCTCGAGGGAGCAGGAGACTCAAGCTCATCTCTGAGGCCCCTGGTTAACAGGGGCCTCCTGTCAGGGACAGGAAGGGGCGGGCTCCGTCGCACCCAGAGGACCCAGTAAGGCACCCCAGTTCCTACACTGTGTGGGGAGGTGGCTCTCCGGAAATGTACACGTCCCTCTTCCGGATGCCCAGGCCAGAAGCCGGGGGCTCCGCTCCTGCCCTTGCCTTGGGGTTGGCCACCTGATGACCTCGGTTCCCGTGAGGTCGGGGAGCAGACCTACCACTCTGGAGGGTCTCAGCTGTTGAGAACACACTGAGCTCAGCTCCCACACAAAACTGTCAGCCTGCTGCTGTCTTCCTGTGACAGTCTGAACTGAATCGCACAGGTTAACTGGGTCCAAGAAGCTGGGGGAAGCCATCTGCCTTCTCCGGGCCTGCTTGCCTGGCTTAGGGGCTGAGTTTTCGTTTCATTCTTAGTGGTAGGACATCCGAGACGTAAAGAACCGGAGGAAAGGAAAGCTAATAATGAACTGGAGGTGCCCTCTAGGTGGGCTGCCCTCGGGAGCCCAGCATCCGTAATCAGTGATGTGTGATGTGGAAAAGTGCGCACTGGACAAGGAGTCCAGGGACAGACTTATGGCCCCAGCAGCATCACTCTCTGGCTCTTTAACTTTGGGAAAAGCCCGTAAGCTCTCTGCACTCAGTTTCCTTTCTATAAAATGAAAACATCCAACTAGATTGGCTGTGAGTTTTCATCCAGGGCTAAGAGGATATGGTTTGTAACGAATAAGTAAAATATTCTCTGAAGGATCCCAAAGTCTTCGTTCTCTTGCCATTCGTCATAGTAACATTAGAAAATGCACAAGAGCTGAGCAGTAGCAACTGGGTCTCAGCATTAGGCGTCGTGGGAAGAGTGTGTATCTCCGAGTCACATCTGGGGGAAACTCAGCCCCAGTCCTTGCTCCTGGGGAACTGTGGTCTTGTTGCTTCACCTCCAGGAGCCTCCCTGTTTCTATGCAGTGGGCTGTGACCTACACCATCCTTTTGGGAGAGCTGAATGAAATGAGTTGCATAACAGGCCTAGCAGAGCTCCTGGAACCTAGTAAGTGCTCATTAAATAGAAAACGGAGGACAGTCATTTTCAGGTTTTAAAATCAGTCAAACCGTGTAATAATTACAGCTACTTGGTTTTTTTTCAACTCCCCTTTGTGAGCATTTTGTAGCTCAATATAGTTTTATAATTTTACATATTATCCAAACCTTCGTTTGTTTGATTAAAAAGTATTACATGGCTTTTAATTTTTGTCTCCCTATTGTAAGAGGAATTTATAAGCGCTTTGGAGATCTCCATGCTTTTTCTAGAGCATCGCAGAAGAGGTATAATAAATGCCATGTGCCCAGCCTTTTTATTAAAAAGAGGCACCGTGTTTCTACCTCGAGGCCTATCAATTATTTAGAGGAGTATTTCTTATTCATCCCCAAAGGGAACACATGAGACAAAAGATCAAGTAGGAAAATCGCACTGGGAAAGTTTTCGGTTTCACCTTTGGAGCCTGTCAAGACACCTGAGCTCTCTGACAAATGCCAGGCACCCGTTTCTGAAAGGAGGAGTGGAGGGCCCGGCAGAGGAGAGCTGGTGAGCGAGGGCCCTTGCCTGCTGGGTCGTGGGCAACAAGGGAGCCTTCTGTGACTCAGGGACACTGGCTGCTTTGGAGGTCTCACCAGTAGAAAACAGTAATGACAATGAGCTCTTCAGATTTTTCTCAATGCATCCCAATAGGCTCAAAAACCATCCAGACTGGAGACAGGTGGACACCAACAAGCCTACAAATTTTGAGGAGTTTAGATTTTCGTAGTCTGAGGCTGCCCAGTGACCATGATCAGTGTGACTCCCAAAGGGTGGCTTGGATGGTTCCTTCTTGGTGACCTTGCAAACGACGTACACTGGCCTGTATCCTCCCAGTCTGCCCTCCACAGCTGGCAGGAGCCCCACTTGTACTGTGGGAACTCCTGGTGCCCGTGGAGGGGCAGCCCCTGGAATCCCAGGCCCTCCAGCCCGAAACATCACGGCACCTCTTTCCTGCTTTCCGCCCCATGCTGTGCAGAAGGGAGGAAGGTGGCCTCACATACGCTCTTCGGCTAAGTAGGAGGCTCCAGACCAGAGAGACCTGGACTCAAGTCCCAGTTCTGTCACTCACTAGCTTTGGGACCTTGGGCAAATTACTCACCCTCTTTTGTGCCTCAGTTTCCTCAGCCATATAAATGGGTGTAATATTAGCACCAGACACAAATGAAGCACAGAAACTGAAAATCTCTCACTGAGTCACAAAAGACCCTGCCTCTACCGTCCTGGAAACCAGACTGGTTTGTAAGCCCCTAGGTGAGGAGGAGGGGCCCAGCAGGAAGACCAGCGACGGTCTTTTTAGCAGGTCAAGGCCTAGAGAAGAAGGCGAACTCCAGGCTTATGTGGCACAGGGAGGCGGGGATGGAGGCGAGTGTTGACACTTGCCTGGCACTCAGGAAGAGGAGTGTGCAAGTGAGGGGTAGGCCAGGGACACCTGCCCTGGGCCAAGGCTCAGGAGGTCAACGTTAGAAGGAGTTTTCAGAGCGGGAGCACCAGAGATCACCGAAGAACCAACCAAGGAGCTTCCGGGGAAGGGACCCACTGCAGGCGATGGTGGCTCCTAGGAGCCCAGAGTAGGGAGAGTGTGTCTGCGTCAGCACCGGTGCTCAGGGGGAAGGAGGGGGCCGGGGATGGTCGGTAGGAACTGTTTTGAAGGAAGGAAGCCAGGTTGTCTGATCCAGGTGGAGACCAGGTGGCCGATGGTGACTGGGAAGAGCGTGAGGGGTCAGGAGCTCAGGCCTGTTCCGTAGGGAGCAGTTATTTGTCAGTGCCCAGGGGTTGTAAGTGGCAGCATAGCATGTGCCAGGTCACCTGGCCCAGCTTGGAGGAGAGGGACGAGTTAAGCAGAAATGCAGACACGTTAATAGTTAAAAAGCAATAATGAGTTGGCAGAAGGTATTCATTAAAGTTAATAGAAGGTCAGACTTAACAAGAGAAATGTAAATTAAACCCCCGTGAAAACTGACAATTTTCTAATAGTTTTGGCCTTCATATATGTGTTTAAATTCACATATAGAGAGAAGGGAGAAGAGAACTAGTGTTTAATATTAATGATAAGTTAGCACAAGACAAGAGAGGCAGAGAGCAGAGTGTGGGCAGATATTAAGGATGCAGTGAGCTGAACGGATGGGAATTACAAAGCAATGCTGCTGACAAGGGGAGGAATTCATAGACGGATCAGACTTTTCCCAGGAAATCGAAAGGCATATTTTCATATCATCTTTGCATAAGTGTATAAATTTACATATATTTGCGTGCTATGTTTAAAAGCCAATAGCTCCCGGTACCCAAAATGAATTAATGAAACAGAGGGCCACCTTTTCCCCACCATTTCTCCTGTGATCTGGAGCAGGGGGAGATGAGGGAATGGGGCTCGCGGTGGACTGAAGGGTGGCCTCCCTGGGCAGTGCGGCCCAGACCAGGGGCAGGCACAGAGACTCAGGGCAGCTGAGGACAGAATTCCCAGGAGGGCCCTGCAAACAGGGACATCTGCTTGTCCCCTGATAGCGTCAGCCCGGGCTTTGGAGAGCAGCGTGTGAGGTGTGAGGGGAAGAAAGGTACAGGACCTTTCAAGAGAGAGAGGAACGTGGGAGGGAGCCAAGAAGGTCTCGTGAGGGGAGTTGATAAGCCTAGAAGGGGCAAGTATTGCTGAGAAATAAACTCACCCTCGAGCGTATTAGCAGAATGCTCAGGTCTCCCACCAATGCGCTTGACAGGTTAAGAGAAGGTGAGGAGCAGGCTGCGGGGTCATCAGGGCTTGGCGGAGCTGGCAGCTGGTGGAGAGAGGGAGGCAGTTTCCAGGGGAACTGTGGGCTGGAGAAGGACTGGGCCGGGAGAAGCTTGGGAAGGGGGCAGGGGGGCCCTGGAAAGCCAGAGCCCCTGCGCCTACCTGACCCCTGCAGGGGGGGAGGAAGGGAAATGGTGCGTCACCCCGAGGGGCGGCCTCCAGCTCAGGCGAGTCTGGCAAGGCCGAAACAAGGACATTTCTGAGCTGATGTGAGAGGCAGGAAAAATAGAGATTAAAAGCACTAAGGAGCCATCCCTTTGAGTGTCAAAGTTCAAAGTTCAAAGTTCCCAAGATGGGGGGGGAGGGGGGGCAGGAAAGGAAAGAAAACCATCAGTCAATCAAAGCATGGTAGCTGGAAGACAGGAAGGTGGTAAGTCTACACCCTCTGTCAGAAGAAGCAGTGATTAAAGACCATTGGGGAAGCTCCCTAAAGAAAGGGGAAGGTGATTGCAAGGTGAGACCTTGGAGGTGATGGGTTAGGCCTAGGTGACTTTCCCAAGGAAGTGTGGCTGAGGCCGGCCTGCCCAGCTGGGGGGCCCCGGGATGGGGTTCTAGAAGGGAGAACACAGCAAGATTCAAGGGACTCCTGCTCAGTGGAAGGACACAGTGCTGAGGTGGCTGGGGGGTGGGCAACCTAACACCAGAATGAGCTTTCTGTGTGGGACGTGATGGGCCCACCGGTGCCTGTTTGTCTCTGTGGGTGGGTTGTACCATGTGGAAGCCCTGCGTTCCATCAAGATGGCTCCAGGCTACAGGTCTCACACACAGGCCACTTTTGAGGGTTTCTTCCATGATCCTGTGTTTTCTGAAACATTAGAAATCTAGAGAGACATCCAGTGTAAAAACTTCACAAGCGGTGTTGCCGTTGTGTTCCGAGGGAGTGCCTTAGTAGCAGACTGGCAGAGCAAATGGCTGAGCTGTTTGAAAAGTGCATTTTCCTGAGAAATGCCCAAAGGCACTCCACTTGGATGGTGGGTTTGGAAGGAGGACATGGGACAGTCAGCGCAGGGGGATATGCTTACAGATTCTTACTACATTTTAAGTTGTTTTAACAGCTCTGAAGATTGGTCCTGAATTCATCACCACAAGGCTGAGTAACTGACATTACTCGGAAGAGGCTGTTCCAAAGTTCAGAGGGGCCTGAAGTCAGTTTCCTTTAACTGGCTTCAAGCTTGCACGCATATTTATGGTGGGGAAAATGCTTTATCCCATTATCTGTGACAAGCCAAAGGATGGTGCTGAGGGTTGGAACTGAGGGAAGAGACGAGAGCCCTGGCTTGCCTAAGGCAGCCTGCACTGCTCAATTATGAAACTGTTTTTTCCTCTCTCTCCCATCTTTTAAGTGTCCATCTGTTTAATGAGATTTGGACAAAATTGCTTGCATCTCATATTTTATTAGTTAGCAGTACGTTTTCCAATTTGTGCCTCTGCTGGAGGAGCGTTACAGCCTGACGTTGGTGAACTTTTCAGGGTTACTCCAGGGACTGGTGTCTGTGCATCGGTCTGATTTATCCATCAGTCTAGCAAGGGGGACGTGGGGCCACGAGCAGCCCAAGGCACAGGCAGACAGGACAGGGTTACACATCCTTCCCCTGGAGAAACCAGGCTCGAAGAGGGGCCTTTGATCCCTTCTGGCTCTCTGGATAAGACCCAGGTACAATTAAGCTAATGAAACAGAGCCATGATACCCTTCCCCTTTCAAATGCTGATCTGTGGAAGTGGATCTCTTTCAAACCAAGTATCAATTTTCTTTCCGTAAGTGGAAAGAATGATTGACAGGAAATAAAACATTACCGTAGTCAAGTGAGAAGGCTCTTTCATCTATTAATTATATTTTATTTTCTTTCGGGATGGAAAAACAAAATGCTTTTAAAATTAAGGAGAACAATTTCTTTCTTTGAAGAAAGACTTATGAAATATTTAATGCCTGCCCTTCCTGTGCACCTGTGTGCTTGTTGATATTAGTCTTTGAAAAGTGTACAGGCCTTAATTTCCCTAATACCTTTACTCGCTGTAATTGGCATTCAGACTAACGGTGCAAAGGAAAACGCAGTGCATTCTGCTGGCTGTCTCGGTCTCTGTTCTTCATTCCACCTTCTCTCCCTTCTTTTAATGGTGTGCTCTGCACGTACGCTCCTTTGATAGCTTGAGGCCTTTTCAAGAATTATTAATACTTGGCAGGAATATCGCTTTCACCTCTACGAGGACATTGAAAACCTCATGCACCATACCTGACATGTGCGTTCTCCCTATATGAGGTGAAATGGAGAATGCCGTTTTTACTGACAGGGAAAGTGCTCTTGGCGACCTGCCCCAGGTTACCTTGCAATGTAGGAGCAGCACTGGCCTGGAAGATACTGAGATGGATGTCAGTAGAGTCATTAAAGCGTCTACGGCTTGAATGATAGGACAGCATGGAGGTTGAGAGCATGGTGCTGGAGCCACCCTGCCTGGGTTCAAGTCCCAGCTCTGTCACTTATTAACTCTATGGCCTGTGCTAAGTTCCTGAATCTTTCCGTACCTCCATTTTCTCGGCTGGGAAATGGCAATGATAATAGTTCCCACTTCATGGTGTTATTGTCCAGGGTAAATGAGTAACTACAGGCTGCGTACCACTCCGTAAACACTGGCGATGAGCCTCCTGTGATTCTCTGTAATTTAGGTCACACCTGGCAGCAGCCCATCTGTAGCTTTTTGACAGTGAGGGAGACATCTTTCCAAATGAGCTGACCATGGGTGTGGCTTTCCTTCTCATCTAGCATGACCAAATGTCAGCAGTTGGAGGAGCTGAAATGCGAATCTATCATGGCACGTGGATGCCAAAAGCATAGTACTTTTGCTTTTAAGTATTACTTTCTGACTGCTTCTTTTGAGCCTGTGGCCCAGGTTCTTAAGTTTAAAAAGGAGTTGAAAGGAATGGGTAGAAGCCCCAGCTGGGGTGACTTCCCAGACAGAGACCGAAAGCATCTCTTTTGGCTGCTGTGGCAGACGGGCCTTCCCCATAGCCAGGCTGCGGGTGGGCCCTCGGCCTGAAGGGCAGGGTCTAGTCAGGCAGCAGAGGTCAGTCTGGTGGCAGGAATGAAGCCTGGCTCGGGTGTCACCATCTCTCCCACCCCACCGCAGAGGGACCCTCAGCCCTTGACTCCTCTCTTGAAGCCCTTGAACCACCATGGAGTTATTTGTTCGTGGATCTGTCTGCTCACTGGGGGAAGAAACCATGCTTAAGGCAGCACAGTGGCCTGTGTAGACCGCAGGCGGCAGTAGGGCAAGGTGGGCTGGGGAGAGAGACAGGGAACTTGAACTTGACAGGTGTCCCTATTCCTCTTTTACAAATGAAGCCCCCCAAGCACTGGATGCTGTTTCCCTTCAGATTTTGAGCAGATGTCATTGGAACATGCGATTTTTGAATAGTCAGATGAACTATTTCTTTGTGCAGAGGGCTTTGGGGGTTGCTGGCCTGGCCTTGGCACAGTCCCCTCCAACCCAATGGGAAGTGACCTGGAGATGGGGCTGGAGAATGCAGCCATGTGGTTTCCCATGACACCCCAGAGGCCAGGTCGGAGCTAGTTAATAGAACCTTTCAGTACAACATCTCCTTGTGTTACAGGCTGGATCTCAGAGAGCATGTGTTGGGCTGTGAGGCGGGGCTCCTGTCAGGTGTGCTGGCACACCTGAAGCACCTGCCCCAAGGGCTGATCACGGCAGAAGGCGTGAGGGGCAGCCCCTCTGCTCAAGGGCCCTGGGTGGCGGCAGTGATGACCCCTCTCAAGTTTAGATCCTCTGTCCCATTGTCCCCAAGCGCATTCTTCTTTGTCAGATGCTGCACCCCATAATAGTAACCGTCCTTAAAGCAGAGGCTGCTGTAGAACAGCGCCCAGGAAGCCTTGCTGGCCTCTGTACTGGTCTTCCCAAGCTGATGAGTGTCCCCTGGCTGTTTGCTCTCTGTCCCCAAGGACGGCACTGCAGTGACAGAGGCCCGGAGCAAGTGAGGGGCTGCCTGGCGCTAGGCTTGCCCAGGGCGGGTGTCAGCCAGGCCTCCAGCTCCCTCAGCTCAGCCAGAGAGGATCGCCCTCTGGGAAACTGACTCACGCTCACCAGGCCCACGAGAGACCTAGTTCCAGACCAGAAATCAAAATGATAACTTATAAAGAATTGCACTTTCCTGGCTCGGACCCCCCGTGCTCTCTCTCCCTCCTCCCCAGAGGCGCTCACCCTATAAGCTGGCTGCCAGGCCCCAAGGCCTGACCCTCAGACAGAGGCTGGGGAGGCTGAGATGGCCACCCCAGGGCACCCCAGGGCACCGAGGCAGACATGTTGACATGGCAGATGTCAAGGATTGGGACTGCGTCGATTCAGGCAGCAGCCCCTCCTCTGCCCCTGACAGCCCCCTCCTGGGGCCCCAGACTCTCCCACCTGCCACTTTCCCCTTAGACCACAGCCTCCCTGCCAGTGTCCTGTGGTTATAGAAGGGCCAAGAAGGGACAGGCTCAGGCCTTGGGATTGGAGGAAAGGGGGGAGTTGTCACCCAGGCCTAGGGCAGCCTCGTTCTCTCACCCCTGTGTACTAAACAGGTAGCATTAAGCAGCATTTCCTGTTTGTAAAGGACACCCAAACCCCACCACCCCTCAGGTCAGACGACTTCTCTATAGTAGCATTTCAATTAGTCACCCCCACCCGTCATCTCCCGCCAGGGGCACTCCCCCGTCCCCTGATGGTGACTCAGAACCCATCCTTGGCCCTTCCTACGTGGTTCCCTCCGTGGATTGTGAGTCTGGTGTCCCATTCAGGGCTTGACCTTCTGAACTTGGTCCCCACCCCCCTCCCCCAAACCCGGGTTAAAGCATCTTCCCTTGTTTCCATGGCACCAAGATACCTTTGCTCTCACATCCAGCTTAGGGGGGCTCCTCTGGGGAGCAGAGAGGCGGCCACGCTGCTCTGACTGGGTTTGCGCTGTGCCTGCTCTGTCTTCGGGGGAGGAGGCGACAGCGGCAGCAATAATGACCGGAGTGTGCCTGCTAGAGCTGGGGTTAAGGGTTGACCCCAGTGGAGAGGACACTGGGGGCAGTGCGGGGGCCGGGGGAGTATTGGAAATTATTTGGGGGAAGAACCAGGTTATTGAAAAGTTTTTCATGACACAAGCTGTATCATATCCTTTTGAAACGGCATACTTTTAGCTTAAGACATTGTGGGGTTGGGCATGTGTGTCCTCCTGGGAGCAGGCGGAGTGTCCCCGGGTAATCTGGAACTTCTGCTGTACATCCACATGACTCCTGCGTGGCTTGTGGCCACGTCTTGCCAACCCCTCCCCATAAACACCCCCACCCCAAGCACTGTCGCTTGGTGCAGACATTTTCTGCTGCTGTTTGGATTCCTCCCACCACTGCAGCATTTTCTCGGTACTGGCCAGGGAGAAATGACATCGGGCCACCGAGGACTGAAATCACAGGCCCAGAGACAGCACAGACCCAGTGCGGGCTGAGAAATGCAAGCTATGTCGCTAGGCGTTCCTTTGCTGCAGCTTAAGGAAAAAAATTAATTCTGTGTTTATTTCTATTTTCTGTTTTAGAGTCTTAGATGACTAATTACAGGCAGTGCAGTTCAGTGTCTCATTAGTAATTATGATCTAAAGTTATTTAAATTCTGACACACTCTATCCAAACCATTTATTCATAGAATTCTGCCCTATTATTCCAGTGCAATTTGACATTTCGCTTTCACTGTCTTCCTGCTTTGCCACAGTTACTGCTCCCTAGCTTGGAACAGGCCACCTGATCCAAGTTTTTACTTATCTAGATTGTTCTGTGTTCTCAGATACCGGTCCCTAAGTCCCCTCCTTAGTTCCAGGCCCCCTGGATTTTAGCCCTGCTGCATCTCGAATTCCACCTTCCCCACGTTGCCTGGCTACGTCCAGTCCATCATGCCTGAATTGGTTCCCCATCATTTGGCGCTGGTCCCAGAGACGCCCCCCACCGCCGCCTTCCCCCTCCCTCCATGCTCCTGGTCTCTCTCTCGGCCATGTCCACCACAGGTGTTGTCTGGACCTTCAGGCTGAGCTGAAAGTACTCCCGCCCAAAGGTCTAGGGAGGACATCTTGTGAGAAACTTGTCCCAGGTGCTGCTTCAGCCTTTCTTCACCCACATGGAGGCTGAGGGTCTGAAGTGATAGCATATGAAAGCCTGTGGACCTGACACCGACCAGAGAGTTGAAGGTATTGCAGGATTTCAAAGACCAGTGAAATCCCCTACGCCAAGCACCCCTTTTACAGATGGAGAAGCCAAGCCAGACAGGAGAAGGGACTTGCCAAGGACAGAGGGCATTGAGTGGCAGACCCACCAGGAATCCAGACTCCATCACTCCTGAAGATTTCATGCCCATTTTCCCTATCTGTAAAATGGGATAACAGCATCTGCCTTGTTGGGTAGAGGGTGTGGGGAGAAAGATATCAGGTCCCTGACTCCTCCAGCGCAGACCCTGGTCTTAGGGAGCCCCGCCCCTCGCTCTGGTGAGGAACAGTGGAATTTTCCGCTGTCTTTGGGGATTACAGGCTCCCACTCTGTCTTGAAGTCAAGCCGTTTCTGCTGAGCTGCCTCCTTTCTCTTTTGCTCCCAACTGGAGTGAGTCTTGGTCACTTCTCTCGCCTCCTACCTTGCCTGGAAGTGTCTCTCCCTCCCCAAGCCCCACATATGTCTGAGTCGCCAGTTTCTGCACTGATTTCCGAGCCCAGCGGGATGCAGGTGTGTTTCCAGGTTAGCCTTCGGCTCCCCTCCTGTTGCCAAGGGGTTTGGGATGAGGGCTTGCTTAGGAGGAAGGAATGACAAATGTTCCAATGACAAGCATGTTCCAAGAATCACCAAGTCTAAGCCCTCAGGCTCTGGAAAGGTTCTCTGACTCGGAGCCTAGGCAGGCCTCTCTCCGCCACACAGACCCACAGAAGCCTGCTCTGGGGCCCTGACCGCATGTTTTTGGAAACCAGTGAACGCTGCTGACCAAAGCGTGGTGTGCTGGTGTGCAGAGACTCCGCCCAAAGGCATGTGGTGAGAGCACTGCCCAGGGTCCTGAGGTGGCCTGGCCCCTAATGTACTTCCCCAGGGCCTCGCAGCGTCCTGGGGAGAGAACAGAACCACATTCCGAGAGCCCCACAGCCAGCTCTCTGACCTGGGCCCCGGCATCCAGAAAGCTCCAAGTCTCCAAGGGCTTTAGCAGGGCCCTTTGAGAACCCCGTAGCTAAATGGTCCCTCTGCCAAGGTTCCAGGACTCCAGGCCACTGTGCCCTGGCAGCACACTCCCCTCCCCGTGGCTACTTTGCCTCTTTCACTCCCCACCAGCCTCACTGACTGATCCATGACCCCTCTCTCCCTCTCCAGTGTACTGCCCGCCTTTTCTCCTCTGCGTGGTATTGATGGAACACCTGTCTCTTAAAATACCTTTGCAGGTATTGCTTCTTTTAAAGCCTTTCGGAACAACAACTGTCTAGTCACCCAAAAGGCTTGTGAAGCAGGAAAGGACTCCATATGTGAGCCCCAGCTCTGGGTCCGGCAGTGTTCCAGCGTTTTCTTTAGCTTCACATTCGGTCACCATCTATTCAGCACACAGCCTCTTAGGGATTGCCGCAAGGATTAAACCGATGATATATGTGAGATGCGTGGAAGCTAGTTTTGTGCCAGAGGCTAGACTAGATCCTGAGGCTGTAAGCGTGCTGCTCCTTCAAGTCCTGAAAGGAGAGAAATTCGCACATAGAAGGAAGCATACGGAAAGTCACCGGCACTCTGATAGGCTCGGCGTGTCCTCGGGGTGGGGAGGCAGAGAGGGCTCCCCAGAAGCTAAGTGTCAGCAGCTGCATAGAAATGTAGGCTCTTCTGCAAGTTAGGGAACAGATGGAGTTTAAATATATAATCCTTAAAAAGAGCCATTGGAGATAAGTATGGGACGATTGGGGAGACCTGAATGTGTGCCAGGTAGATGATAACGAGATTCTTGTTGCTTTTGTTAGGTGTGATGCGGTTTGGTGGTTATATAAGACAACATCCTTATTTTTTAGAGATTCCTGCTGAAACGTCACAATACCTATAATTTCCTCTAAAATACTAACCCTTGACCCCCAGAATCGATCAAGAAAGTATGAAAAATGTTAGCAGTTATTAAATATAGGTAGCAGGTGTATTGAAGTTCATTGTATTAGCCTTTCTACCTTTCTGCAGGTCTGAAATTTTTCAAGATAAAAAATTTCAAAAATAAAGATGTGAGATCAGGGTGGCATTTGGGAGAGATTGTTCTGGAAGCTGTGGAGGATTAAGTTATGTGGAAGCCAAGAGACACAAAGACTGGATCTGGCTAATAGCACATGGGCAGTCCAGGACAGGAGATGCTGAGAAGGTGGACTCAGTAACTACCACGTGATGAGGGAATTGGAAGGTTCTAGGCTGACTCTCAGACACCTGGTTCAGGGACCTGTGTGGACAAGGTGCCTTCACAGCAGGAGAGGGCACAGGAGAAGGAGCAGCCACGGGAAGAAGGAGGATGCGCGTCTGATTGGCCATGTTGAGATGGGGTGACCTGCGTCCATCCAGGAAGAGATGTCCCTTGGTGTGTGGCTGCGTGCGGCTAGAGGCTGGGGCACTTCTGGGCCTGGAGCCATGGTTGGGTGCAGTGGCCTGTAGGTGGTAGCTGAAGCAATTGTTAGGAGGACATGAGTCTGCCTGGGATGTGAATAATCACAGAGAGGAAGACAGAGAATGGGCTAGGACAGACCCAGGGAGGACCAGCAGTTAAGGAGCAGGAGGGAAGTTGAACTAATGAGAAAACTTAGGTTCTGACAGTTTACAGTGTTTCCACATCCACCCAGCTAATCCCAGCTGTAGCTGGGATTTGGGCCCGACCCTGCCAGAATCTCAACCCCCGCTGCTCTCGGCTTACGGCTATGGCCAGTCTTGTGCCCTGCAGTGGCTTGTGTGACGGCCCTGAAGCCCCCTTGCAGAGGGGAGTCTCAGTCAGCAAAATCTCTTCTTGATAAGTGTCAGGAGCGGAGTGACTTGAATTAGAGAGACAGCTTCCACATGGAGGAGCCAGGGGGCCTGGGCTTCTCAGGGTCTCAGTGTCTTCCTCAGTAAGTGGGGATGATGGCAGCTGTCCCACCAGGCTTTGGGAGAATTAGATGTGATCACATGTATGAGCCAGAATGACTCCGATGGTGTCTAACAATGAACATGTGTCTTCCTTCTTAGGAGAAATGTGACCCGTCCCCTTTTCATGTCTATTGGAGACCAGATTCTATTGACAGGCATCAGTCTCCCAGGGTGGCCCAAGCTGATAATAACAATGACTGTTTCTGCACGGAATCTTGCACACGCATGCGCGCGCGCGCGCACACACACACACACACACACACACACAGCCTGGGATCTGGCCTTGCCAAGAGGTCAGTCTTGATTAAATCCGTAATTGAAATGCTGGCTGATGTCCCTCCAAATAAAACAGAAACTGCTGGCCCACCCCCCACAGGGGATTTGTGGGACATGATGCTGTGTCTTTCTTAGTGAATAAAGGAGGGGAATGTGCCTAGTGCAGAAAACAGCCCCTCCCCCTGCAGGCATCCTTGTCCCCACAGCTGCTCTCTCATCCTCTGTGCCAGGCAGCAGGCATCCAGACAGATGCATGTGGCTAGAACCAAAGCGCAAGCAAGCGATCCCTGCAGAGATCTCCCAGAACAAACTCGAAGCAAGATCTGCTGCTTCCTCAGACAACATGCGTTTTTCCAGCCCTTTCAAAGCCAGGCAGGTCAATCGAGTTATAATTGGCTCTCTAATTAGAACTCCCACAAGCTGTTAAATTCTTTACCTGCTGCCCGGCATCTTACACAAAGGTGACAAATCTGCTTCTGCCTTTGGAATGATTAAAGAAAGCCGGCTACAATCAATCCCATCCTTCTTGCTGACAGTAGCCACCCCCTAGCACTCCATGGACCCCACACACCCCCACCAGCGAGTAGGACAAGGGACACAGCCCAGTTTACGAGAAAATTGGCTTTAGGGAAGTCAGGCCCAGCAGGCTGTGTCACTGAATGATCTTCTGGAGACTGAATGGGAGAAGACAAAGCCCCCAGTCCCATCTTCCCAGATATCAAGAGGTGTTCTGACGGTCGTTCAGTGGTGCCTTAAGCTTCCCCAAGTCTATTGCTGGATGACAGAAGAAAGCCTATCTCCTTTCTCCCTTTCATATCCTCAACCCTGAATAAACAGCATTTTTGTGCTGACTCCCTCAGCCACCAAGAGAGCGTCTGCCTTGGCTGACAGGATGGGCGTATGTGAGGGTACCAGCACCGCCCGCGTGTCCTGTCGTCTCTGCTGTGCCAGGTCCCCTGCTGTTTCCGCCAGACCGAGCAGTGTGGGCCGCTGGCAGCCCACAGCCCGGCCTGCTCCCCTCTTCCCAGCCCCGCCTGCAGTGACATCACAGGCCGCTTGAAATCAGCCATGGTGGGAGTGTTTATACCATGGAAATTGGCAAGTGTTACACATCAGGGCTTTTGTTTTTCTTTCGGAGAGTCCAGCACACCACTGGACTCCCAGGCCCAAATGGTTTAACAGAGGGACAGGAGGCAAAGGAGATGGGGGTGGGGAGCAGTGGACATAGGCAGAGCAGAACACAGATATCTGACTCGGGACTTCGGGGTGGACGGTGCTCGTGGCACAGGTACAACACAGCTCACCTTGCCACTCTAGGTAGAGACAGAACAGCTGAGTGGAGGCTCAGGGGAGAAAACAAGTCTCGGAATTGCCTGGGCAGGTGGCAGGGGGGTTTAGGGTTAGGACACATTTTGGAGCACGAAAGGCCCACACTTGGATTCTAGCTGACGTCCTTCCAGATGAAGCAGAGACCGTTGGTCCCCCCACATGGGAGCCATGGGGTGTGATGCTGTGTCTTTCTTTGTAAATAAAGGAGGGAAGCATGCCTAGTGCAGAACTCAGCCTCTCCCTTGGCAATTTGTATGACTTGGACGTGTTATCATACAGAAAGGAAAATCTCACCCTCACAGGGCTGTCGTGAGGGTAGAATGCATCTCTGAGCACCTGCCCAGCACATAAGCTTGACTGAGCAGCTGGTGGTTTTCTGTGCCTTCGCTTCTCCCAAGACAGCATGGCTGTGAGAATCGTGCATGAAGTATGAGGTGCCCCAAGACATGGAGGATGGATATCGGGTCACCCCTGTGGCCTGCTCTTCCCATTCTCTGAGGGGAGGAAATGGCTCACTTTGCGGCAAAGCATCCCAATCGGAGGGCAGGGGTGCCCAAGTGGGTTACAGGGAGGTTGAGGCCTCAGCCCCTGGGGCAGCCAACCCACCAGGTCATCACCCGCGGCTTTGAGCAGCCACCTGTGTGGACCCCAGTGAGGGGTACAGCGTTGCCTTTCCTCAGTCCACACGGCGTAAGAGTCATGTGAGCGTAACCACAAAAGCAGTATTTATTGTGGCTTTAATTTACTCTTCCAATTTCCGCCGTCTCTCTCCGAGTGGTTGTTTAAGCCCCTCAGGGATCCATTTTGGAGCTCCCTGCACAGGCCCTTGGCTTAGAACGGGCTCCCTGCTCCTCGTTAGCTGTGGCCCATTAAACGGCAGGTGGCCAGCACACATCCACTCAGCCCCTAGCGCCTCTATACATCGCTGCGCTCTTCCCATCGGTGCTGACAGAGGATTTTTGAGGAAATACTCTAATCTTGAGGCTGATTTGTTCCATATTGAAGTGGTCAAGGCTAAGAGCTCAAATGTGTGGGAAAAGAAAGTGCCAGGCTCAGCCTCTGTTCCATTTCCACAGCCGCTGTGTGGCTCCCCGGTGGCAGCTGCTCCCCACGCATCACTGCTCCAGCCCTGGGACAAGATGCGGGCGGCTGGGTGTGCCCTGGGGAGAAAGTTTATAATGAAAGCCCGGGACTGAAAGTCTCCATTTTGAAGCAAACCGCCTTTTTCTTTTCCTCGCTGAATCATAGCTTTCCTCGGCTCTGGCGCACCAGGCGTGCCGTGGGATGTGAGTAAAAAGCAGTCAAGGCAGAGCAGGGCGCTGTCCAGCGAGCCCCCCCACCCCTCCTTCCTACCCACATTCCGGGCCGTGAGTTCTCTTGTTATTTGTGGAAAAAATTTTTCCAAGGCTTATCAGTTCCAATCCTCCCTCCATCAGAAACTATCTTATCATTTCTGTTTGTTCCTGTTTAAAAATGGAAAAATAGTTAGTGCCAGACCATGGCAGCGATGAGGAGGGCACTTGCCAATATGACCGCATTCCCCGCGGCCAGTGGTAAATCACCGGCCTTTATGTCCGGTGGGTCAAGAGAACTGTTCCTCTCCAACTGCACCACCGGCTTGCCCGGGGCGGGCCTCAAGTGGGCAGCCCCCAGCAGGGCCTCTTGAAAACTCAGACTTTGGCTTCATGTCATCCCACCGGCTGCCTGTGTAGCTGGTGTTTTCCATGAAATCCGGATGGAGCCAGCATCCTGAGGCGGCCTTCAGGGATGGGGCCTGGAAGCCTTGCTGGCTGTCCTGGCTGAGGAGCACGCCCACCATCCCACCCCCCAGATAGCACCCTCTCTGCTCCTAAGTCAGCCTGCCATGAGCACAGATCCACTGCGCCCAGAGGTGCAAGCTGGCCCAGAGGCATGGAGGTTTCCACGCCCTTCTCATGGTGGACTCTGGGCTGAATGGGAGAGGGTGGCTGGCGTGAAGCCGGGAGGTGACACCCATGCCATAGTCATCTATTGAGTGCCTACAGTGTACCAAGCGTTTGCCAGGGACCGGGACTGCATTTACTGGGCCACCCAGGTCTCTGGGGATGCTGAGTCCCCACAGGCTGCCTCCGGGCAGCTGAGGTTTCTCCAGTAGCTCTTGTCCTCTGCACTGTTGCCCTTTTTGAGCTTTCCAGGGTTTCCTGTAAACCCAGGAGCCTTCCAGTACTCCCTGTGACCCCATCCTCTGTCACCGCTCCACACAGGACCCGGGTGTCCCTGGGTATCCCCGGCCATGGGCTGCCTTTCCAGAGTCAGAGCGAGAGCCGCCTGCACCGCTCAGCCAGCCGCAGCAGGCAGCCTCCATGCCCAGTCCGCGCCGCCGAGCCCGCTCCTCTCTCCCCTCAGTGTGCCGCGCATACCGGGGAGCGCCTTCCAGGGCCACTCTCTTGTTGGTGCCCAGTTTTGTTGCTGGAGGACAGAGGCCCTCTCCTCCTCCCGGCAGCCCCTGCCAGCCACATTGGCCACTGCCCCTCGCCCCTTCCTGGCACGCGGTGGGCACTCTACCCCCAGGCTGGAGGAAAGAGAGGCGGCCCTGAGTGTTCTCTGTTTGTTTCTCCAGTTAAGGTCTCAGCCCCAAAAGAACAGGTGCACACAGGATGTGTGAATAGGTGCTCCAAAAAGCACTGGTTGGATGGAAGATTTTACCAAACCCTAGAATTTTTACCTGCACATCTGCTCCACCCCTTTGTTTTCTAGGTTGAGAAACAGGGAGAGAGAGAGAGAGAGAGAGAGAGAGAGAGAGAGAGAGAGAGAGAGAGAGAGAGAGAGAGAGAGAGAGAGAGAGAGAGAGAGAGACAGCGCTCTGCCTGAGCTGGACAGTCAGTGGCGGATCACAGAACAGGCCCAGGGAGGGGGGGACATTCCCTCAGTCAGCATGACCCCTCCCCTCTGTCCTGTTCCAGGGAGAGCCAGGACTTCTACTGGAAATACTGGGACAGGCTGTTGCTGTCAATGTTTGGTGATAAACGGTCAAAGTACAGTGACACCCCCGCCCCACCCCTCCCCACCCTGCCCTCCCCTGCCCTGCCCTGCCCTGCGTGCCCAGCCTGAGGACAGGTTGAAACAGTGGCCTGATGAGGGTCTCTCTGGGTCATTGGGAAGGGTCCCCAGCCTTGGACCTCAGCAGTGGGGCCAGGGCTTCTAGGACCCCACCCCCCACTCTTGGCCTCTCCCAGGAAGCCCCACATCTCAGCTCTGTGTGGTCACATGTGAATTGTTATTCTGACCATGAGAACCTCCACTCCCCATACCAGAGCCCTGAGATCGTGTCTCTCCCCCCACCCGCATCGCCACCAGCTTCAGGGGAGCTAGGCGGCTGCCTGGGCCTGGGGTCAGCTGTGGAAGCCGGGGCCCAGCTCACTCAGCGCCTCCCAGAGGCCCGTGTCTGTCTAGCTGGGCTACGCAGGCCTGGGGTGGAGCACTGCCTTCCCAACACACTCGGGCGGCAGCAGCCTCCTCTGAGGGCGGGCGGCTGGGCCCCCAGAGGGTGATTAGCACCAAACTTTCCTCCACGTGGATACCTCGGGCCATGGGGAAGTGCTGACTTCCAGGCCGCCCTCTGCTGTGGTCCCTGCCCCACTTGTTGTTGGGGAAGGTGAATAAAAATAAATAAATAAGCCAACCAGGGAGATGTATAAATAGTCAACAGGAGCCTCTTGCCCATTACCAACGGAAAAGTATGAGCAAAGGGAGGTGTGTTGGCACCCGCAGAAAACGCCGCTTGGGTGTGGCAGGTCCCACCGCACCAGAGCCAGGCTGAGGTGTTCTGTCCCCCAGGAACTGGTACCTGATATTTCCTGTTCACGGCGAGCCACACTCACTGCCACACCAGTGCGTGTGATTTAAATGGCACAGTTGGGGAGGGGAGGCTGGAGGCTCATCTGGAATGTTACCAAGAACTGTCTCAGGCTTGCCCAGCATGCCCACATCTTTTGGGGACCCCAGGGCTTTCTCCTGGCCCCTTCCACCACCACCCTGCAAGGGCCCCCCGCCAAGCCTGAGCTTCCTTCTCACTGATGTCCTGTGATGTTGTGTGGGACTTGCTGGGTCTGACATTTCCTCAATTAGGTCACGGACCATGCAGAGCGTTGGAGGCGCTTGCGCTGGTGTTTCTCTGTGTGTCCTTGCATTCATGAGTGCTTTTCCTGGAGCTGCAGCCAGCAGGGAGCTCACCCCCACCCCACCCCACCTCACCTCCCCCAAGCACAGGATATCCTATCACCCTGCGAGCCTGGTCTCCCAGGATCCTGCCTGCAGCAGCGTGGGACACCCAGGCATTGGGACACTGATAAAGTGATTCAACTCCCAGGGCTGGGGGTGGGGGAGGCACCAGGGAAGAAGAGAGGGAGCAGCTCCCAGCCGCCTTTGCACTATTTTTCAAGGAGGAAGCAGACATCTCTTACGTCTTCTAGTGCTAATGTCAGAGAGAAGCCCACATATCGATATTGAGGTGAAGTCATCCATCCGTTAACGTCAGTCCTTCCTCTTTTTTTCCTGACCAGCCAGATGTCTACGCCATCCATTCCAAAGGGCCAGTGAAGGGAATCAGGGTCCTGGCTCGCTGGGCTGGAGCTGGAGCTGGGGCAGGGGGACCGCCAAGGCACAGGGTACCCCATCTCTGATTTGGAGTTTGACCAGTTACCTAAATCACCTCATCTGCCGGCAAAGATTATAGATGGGTGTTGTTCTAAGATGAGCACAGCAGACACAACGCTAGCTGGGGACAGGGGTGTCGCAGGGAAGGGAGCCGGGCTGCCCATCGCGTCCGCTCCGCGCAGCAGAATCCAGACTGAAGGGACTGCCGTGTGCGTTACCCTCCCGGCCCGCCTCAGAGGGCGCTGAGTGGGCGAGCATTGTTCACATCACTCAGATGTGAGCGGGCACCCCCTCGGCCCTTCTGCAGCCAGATCCTCCGGTGGTCACCTGGTGCCCCTGGAGTCGGGGAGCCACCGCCTGAAGGAAGGCCCTGCAGCTGACTGGATGGGGAGCCACGTCCCCAGAACCTCTCCCCTAAGGAGGATGACTCCCAGCTGAGGGCTGTGGAGTCCAGAGCCAGCTAACGCGGAAAAGGCCCCTTAGAATATGTCTCTCTGGTCCCTAAATGCCTGACACCCTCTCGAGAGACCCTGGTATCCTGACATGGAGCAAGGAGCGCTGAGCTGGTCCTCAGGACACCTGAGTTCTGAGACTCAACTTGGCCTTTACCTGGCTTGGTAACTAGCCAGGTACTTGCCCTCCCAGGTACGCCTGCCCGAGAGATAGGAGCCTGCCCCACACCGTTCAGGTATCATCAGGAAGAGGTGCCTCCTCCAGGAAGAACTCGACACGCAGGGCCAGACATCTGTTCACAGGAAGCTTTTAGAGGCAGAGGCGTCGGATCCGATTTGGGATGGCAGCTCCTCCTCGGAAGCTGCGTGGCCGTGAGCTTCAGCCTTCTCATTTGTTTGAAAAGGGGGAGGGAAGCATCTTGTTATCTCTCCTGGGCTGTCCTCCTTATCCTCCTAACAGGCCTTCTCTGCTGCAGACACCCTGCCCAGCTCCAGGAACTCTCAGCCTGGGGCTGGCCCCACAGCAAACCCCTCCAGGCCAGAGAGAGCAGGGAGTGTGGCCAGAGTGACAGTCTGTGCCACCGGGTGCCCAGTGCCCGACACCTGGTTCCACAGTGTGCACAGGCGCTCAAAGTTTGTGGAAGGGAGGCGACAAGTAGGAACAGCTTTGATTGTAGCAGAGTGAACGAGTGTGCCTCCACCTGGAAACCTGGATCCCGGTGCTGTCCTCAGCTCACCCTGTGATCTTGGCAGAGGGCATCCCCCTCAGGGCCCCATTTCCTGCTGGTACAGTAAGAAGGCTGGCCCTTTGGGGAGTGTTCGCGTGCCCTTCTCTGTCATCCCTGACCACCCTGTGGGCACCTGCTGCAGAGAGAAGACAGGCTGTGGGTCTTTGGTGCGTGCAAGCTGCTGGCAGACTGGCCGCGATCCCTCCCCTAAATGTCCCTCTGATCCCCAGTGACTGTTCTCTAAAAGCCACCACAGCCTGTGGATATTTTGGTACTAATGCTGAAGCACCAGTTTCACAAAAAAATTAGGCCAGAGGAAATTTGGGGCCCAAGAGCCTGAGTCTGTCTGAAGTCCACTCGAGGCTGGACAGGCTCTTTGGCTTAAGGCCAGACTGTCTCATCCTCACTGCTGGTGTTTACTGCCCTGATGGCCCATCGCGCTGCTAATTGCAGAATAAGCTCTTCCAGAACATTCCAAACCGTCCTGGAAGAAAGCAGCTTTAAAAGATTCTTCCGGTCAGATGCTTTAAAAAAGAGAGAGAGAGAAAGAAAGGAAAGGAAAAGCCACACTCACGTTTTCCTGGGGCTCAATGACTGGTCCTCTGAACCCAAAGTGAGGCCTCCTTCAGACGCTATGTTCAGCAGCAGAATTCAGTGAGGTGGGAGGAGTAGGCTGAGGCCTGAATTTACCATTCCGCTAAGCCCTGGAGTGAGTGCGTACGTGCTATTCTGGAAGCTTTCTGCAGATTCTGAAGGGCTGTCAGGTAGGAACGGGAGGGGACTTTTCTGCATGACTCCAGAGGACTCAGCGAGCATCAAAGAGTAGGAATTAAATAAAAGGGCTAATTAGGATTTCCATATCGTTAACCAGGAGCTCAGACTGCCCACTGATGGTGTGGAGTGCTCAGTGAAGTGGTGAGCTCCCCGTCACTGGAGGGTGCAAGCAAAAGTAGGAGGCTGCCTGTCAGGACTGCAGCAGGGGCTTGTGGGTCATAGGGCAGAGGCCAAAGCCCCGCCCCCTCCTAACCCCAAGGATTCCTGCTTCCATTGCAGGTTGGCTGCTGGCTTAGAAAAATAAGAGATTTTTTTTGAAAAATTGAGTTTTGTTTCCTTCTGCGTTGAGTTCAATGCTGGAAAGTTCTGGTCCCCAGAAGGCACATTTCTTAAATAAAACATTTGACCTGGAAAAGGGGCCCCATGAGAGCACAGCCTCCTGCAGCCAGCAGATACCCTGAGTGAACAAAGGTGCCGGCAGCCTCTCGCGCTGCTCTGGTCATCCTCCGAGTGGGTGAGGGAGGGCAGGGGCTGGGGGTCTTTCCCTCATCCCTTCTGGAATACTCAGCACCAATTCACAGCACACACCGATGAGGGAACACCTCCAAGGGACGTCTTGTGCCCAGACCACCGCCCCATCCCTGCCCCAGGCTTGCCTCCTGCCCGACCCTCACCAAAGCATTGCCCCAGACCAAAGCATTGTCCTCCCTTCTTTGGTTCCTTGGGCCACAGGCTTGGCCTTGGGACACCGTACCCCCATCTCTGCCAGAGGACTTTGGGGCATTTGGTTTAGTTAACTTGCAGAGGAGTGAGGGGAGGAGCTGCCCGTGTTTGGTTCTGACACGTGAGCAGGGAGAACAGGGGACATGGAGGACAGAGGCCACAGGGATGCCAGGACACTTCCCTGTACTGTTGGCTCCAGCCTCGTTATAGACGGAGAATGGCCAGCTACCACGGGGCTGGCTCCCGCGCACCTCCTCCGGAGCCCTTCTTAATCCCAGTCGGCCTTGGTCAGGAGCCGCTCCTCCAGGGAGCATGTCCAGTGACTGGTCCTTCACCAGAAGTGACATTTTCCCTCTTCTCCTGTGCCCCCTCACGCTCTTCCATCCAGGTCCCCAGAACAGGTCTCCCGCAACCCTCTGTTGCTCTGAAGGTCTAATGGCCTCACGAATGTTCTATCCCCACCCCAAGGGCTGGAGGCAGGGTGGATGGGGCTTGGAGACCAGCAGGTGACAGCTGTGGCAGCCACATGTTCCTGGGGAGAGAGCCACAGCATGCACACCAGGGCGCCCTGTCGCTTAGATCGTCAGGAATGGCTAGCTTGGCTTTTGGGGAAACTGTGTCAGATTAAGCAAATTAAGCAAAATGGCCAAAATGAAACAAAACAGCCCTACACCAATGCCTACCCAGCACTTCTGACCTGCCGAGGGGGACATGGAGTCACCCGACTCCCAGAGGGCCCTTCTCCAGGGCGCCCTTCACACGCCCTTGACAGGCCTCGGGACAGAGGCTGAGTGCAGTGTGTGACCCCCTCACCCCCACCCGCCCTGGAGCTCCAGTGGGCACAGGTGTGGAAGGCTGGGCTGCAGACCCCCGAGGCCTCGGCCAGGACACCTGGGTCCTGGCTCCTGGTCCGCTTCGGCCTTCCACAGCTGGCGCAGCTGGCAGGGACACGCACCCCGCACCCCTGGCAAGCCAGTGCAATTTCTAAGCACTCAAAACAAACAGAATGAGACACAAAACAGAGCCCAGCGTGGACCAGGCCTCACCCGGAGCTGCTGGAATCCAGGTAGAGAAGCTGGGCACTCCCCCACACCATCAGCCTGTTTCCAGTTCCTTTTCAAGGCATTGTTGGAAAGCTGGGTGGGGCTCAGGGCTGCCCCCTCAGCGGCACCCACAAAATGCTCGTGCTCAGACTGTCGGTGCCTGTGGTGCTTGCCAGAGAAGCGGCCGCTCTGGGAGGACGGCAGGCAGGTGGCTGCCACGGCTTTCATTCCTGTAGCTGCTCCGAGGAAGTCCTTTCAAAGCCAGTGTCCCCTGTGGTCCAGGTTTGCAGCCTACTTGTATTCTGATTTAAAAGAAAAGTGCTTCTGAGTACACTATCACCCTGCTTCTCTCTGATCCGTCACATCTTCAGGAAGAAAAATGCAAGCGCCTGAAAGGAAACAGTGGCTGGAGTGTGCTGCCTTTTCTCGTTTGATGCTTCTGTTTCAGCAAATGCAGATTTCCAGACCAGCCTATCAGTCTGCAGCTTCTGAGAAGGGGCAGGAGTTTGTGTGGGGTCCCCGTGCCCTCTTGGGTTCTGGAAACCACTCTTGGGGGCCTGGTAGGTTTCCAGAAGAAAGCTTGTAGCCCCCAGCAGGATAAGCAGAGACCGGCTGGGGTTGAGCACTGTGCTCGGCGTCTAAAACGTGCGCCCTTGCCGCATACCAGGCAACACAGCAGGCGCTCTCCTCTGGCCCTTTCAGGGGTCTAGCTTCGTTCTGTGCTCAACAGCCTCAAGGCCTTGAGCAAGGCTCTTTCCCACTCTGACCCTCTGTTTCATCACCGGTAAGGAGTATAGGACCAGAGTCTGTCGGTTGGTTCTGGAGTCTTCTTGGGGAGCAGTGTCAGGTCTGCAGTCGTGAGCAGGCAGCCTGAGGGGAGGCCAGGGCAGCACGTTGGGCTCCTGTAGGGACTGACCACCTGCTCCCGCCCCTCAGCAGCCGCCTTGCTGATGTCCCTGGAAGGCACAGGAGGCTCTGAGTGGCCGGGGTCTAACTTGAGAGCTTGGACCAGGGTAACCTGAGGCCAGAACTTTTGGGGGCTCATTAGTCAAAAGCCCTGGCAAGAGGCCACACCCACTTCTCCCCACCATCAGTGTCCCCTGCCATCTGCTCCTCCATCCTTCCATCCACTTAAACGGTCACCAGAGCCCGCTCTGGGGGCTGCACAAATGCACTGGACCCTGCTCTTACAGAGAGCCAGTCCAGAGGAAGGCAGGGACAATGGCGAAGGGTCATCCAACTGCAGGCATCATGGCAGGGCTGCCCACCCCTTAGTCATTAATAGTAATGACAATGATCATAAATGTAATATTGATGATGGCGATCATTCACCAAAGGTTTACTCTGCTGAGCGCTTTGCAAACCCTGTCTGCAAACTCTGTCTCATAGGACTCTCCTGTGAGTTGGGGGTTTGTCCCCATTATGCAGATAAAGCATCTGTGACCCAGAGGACATTGTCCAAGCCAACGGTGGAGCTAGGATTCAAACCCAGCCCACATTCACCCCTGTCTGGGAGAGTGTCACTCCTTTCCCCTGCGGCCGGGTGACTCTAACACATGAGCACAGCAGTGGGGGGGACCCACAGAGCCCTTCTTGGCCCCTTGCCTGTGTCCTAAGCCCCTGATGTGCCATCTCTGGCCAGCACAGCTCAGGGTACAACCAGCTCAGCAACTCTGTCATTGTCCCAGAGAGTGGCAAGCTGGGGAGACAGGCTTTCCTAGAGCTGCCAACACAATCCCAGGTTCCTGACAACATCGCCCCACTGGGTGGGGGGGGCTTATGTATCTTTGTGTAAAAGCCTCAGAGATGTCGGTTTGGCTTTAGTGGTCCCAGCAGCTCAGGTGCAGGAAAACCGCAGATCTGGTCGTCAGCCCCATCCGGGATGGGGCCCTGACTCATGGGTACTGGGGAGCTCTGCCCCCTCCCTGAGGTATGTCCTGTGGGCAGGAGCATGGGCTCTGGGCTGAGCCGGCCAGGGCTCGGTCAACAGTGGCTTTAACTGTGATTCTTGTTTCTTAGCTATCCAGGGTCTGCTCATTCATTCCCTCTGCCCTGGTTACTGCCCACCTGCTTGGCCTCAGGCCTGGTGGTGCAGAGGTGACCACAGCTCACCCAGCCCTTGCCCTCTGGGCACTCACAGCAAAGCCTTGTGGGGGAGCAGAGATGGGATAAGCCCCCTGGGTTAATGCAGTTAGTACCTATCTCAGCACAGCTATGAAGGCACTTTTAATCAGTAAAACATACAGTGTGTTGGTCATAATCCCTTGTGCACTAATAATGGATAGAGCCTGGTGAATCCGTTCATTTTTCCTCCCAAGTTTATTTATTTTGGGGGCAGCCTCTTGACAACACTGCCCTGAGCTCTCTCCCACTCCCCACCGCGGTGTGATGGTACCACTTCCAACCCAGGAAGGGTCAGGAAGCTCTTTAAGTGCCCCAGTCCCACCAGACTGTCTTCCCACCCTGCCCTTGGTGGTGCCCTGCAGCCTCTGCAAAACCCGGGCCGTTCTGATGCAGCAAGGGCAGCTGGCTGCTCTCTGCTCAAGGAGCCACGCCAAGAGCAGGGCCTGTGGGGAAGTGTCTGCAGCAGCGCCAGGCCCGGCAAAGAGAGCACAAGGGGCTGAGCCTTTTCCATCCTGCTGCCGAATGTTTGATGTCCAGAGAACTGTGCCTGGGAAAAGCAACAGCCAGAGAGAGAGAGGGATGGAGAGAGAGACCCCTTGCTTGAACCCCAACCAGAACTGAGCCACGTGACTTCTTTTTAGTGGTGGCTTGGCTTTGGGAAGGATGCTTTCTTGCAGGGACATTATCTCCCTGTTCCCTAGAAGGACAAGCAGTGGTCTGTAACACGCCCTTGAGCCCAGAAGGGCTGACTTGGCACTTGGGCAGAGCACCTTGGGGATGTCTAAAATCTCCTGAAGGGGCTTTTGTCCTGCAGCCGCACTGTTGGCCTGAGCCCGGGCTGCAGCAGGACACCTGGGGCACGACAGCCTGCCCGGGGCTCCTGCACGGGTGCCCTCAGAACATGGCAGCGTGCTTAGTCCTTGGGCATCAGTTATCTCACACACACACACACACACACACACACACACACACACACACACACGACTGAGGAAGAGGATCACTGTCCTCAAACTAGCCAAGCCCGTTTTGTCTCATTTGAAATAACGGGTTTCATTTAATCCCTTATTTCCAATTTGGTGCCGCATCAAGAACTTAATGTACAAAACACCTGATTATAATAATTGCAAGCTAAGCTTGGGAGGCTGTCTTCATTTGTGTCTGAAGAAAGGGACTACTAAGTTACCTCCTCAGTGATTCCCCCTTCGTGGGAGGCCAGCCCCAGATGACTCCTCACTATAGGGGCTCCCGAAACGCCAGGGTTGGGCAAGGTGGTATTTGGGCATCCTCTCCAAGGGAGGAAGGCCTAGTGTTAAGAGCACGGCTGCATGAGTGCACGCCTCCGCTCTGCCACTTACTACCTACAGAAGTGTCTTGGGCAGGTCTTTTTTTATCCAGTGTGATCTGCAGCAGCACCAACTCGTAAAGGTGAATGAGGGTTAAACGAGGTCTGGCCTGCCCACGGCACAGCCCAGCACCTGGCGTATAGCATAGCAATTACTTCGTAGCATTAGCTTTTCACCGGACCTCACGCTTTGAGAGCAGCCCTCCTTCTCGCCTTCCCCTGTGTCCCCCACACGTGGCTGAGGTCTGGGCAGTCACTCAGTGCGTTTGGGATTTTCATATGGCGGGGAGGGCAGGTTATTATGGTAATGAAATACGTCAGTCATCGAAATCTCTGTTTCCTGCCTGCCTAAAGGCTGGGAGTGGAGCTGTGTGCCTCTAGGCAGTGTAGCCCGGGCTCCTGGGGAAATGGACATGGTCAGGGCTTTGGGCAGATGGACTAGAGCTCCACGGGGGGGGGGGGGGGGGGGGGGAGGGGCAGGCCAGCACTGACTAAGATTAGGGAGGTGGAAGGGGGCTGCAACCTGCAGAATATGCCTGGGCTGTCACTCCAGTCTGGCTGAACCAAGGGGTTCATACTGCGAGAAAGTGGGCTCCAGCTGCTGGTGAGAACAGTTAAATGCCAGCCTCAGGAGTTAGGCTCTGATCTTTGGAAAAGAGAGGAAACCAGGCCTGTCGAATTGAAAAAGATGTCAGGGTTCTACAATAGTACTTATGAGCACATCAAAGCCAGGGAAGGCCTCTCACAGCACAGAGGGGCTTGGGTGGTGAGTCAGTCCTGATGGCCAGCCATGTCCACGTCCCAGCCCACTTCTGGCTGACCTGCCAGCAATGCTGGTACCAAACAGTGACTCAGACCCCGGCCGGAGCGTGTTCTGGTGATCTCGTGTGTGACAATTTCTGAGCTGCTCTTGGCTCATTGGGGCACTGAGAAGAGACCTATTTCTCTTTCCCTTGCCTGGCCTGAGCTGGCAGCCCCTGGCGCGTCTGCGATGTCTCCCCGAGCAGCTCCAGCTTTAGGAATTAATTCCACTAAACAGATCGCTCAGGAAGCTTCAAGGTCATCTAGAAATGCAGCCTGTTCCTACATTCAGCATATACATCCAGGTATGGGCTGGAAATTTCCAAGCCCACAAGAACCCTGTAACGCTAGCGAACCGCAAAGACTCTTAGCTGCCCAACACTGCGGGTGATGGGTCAGATTAGCCAATAGACATGCCTCCTGCCTGAAGCCCCCATGGTCAGCTATACCCTGATCCAGCGGCCTGCCATTTTCCAAACAAAATTCCCAGCAAAAGTACTAGCGTCCTTGTCCCCACTCCAGTAGGGTGGGGGCAGGTCAGTGCTGCTGAGAGTGGTGACCTCTGGGTCTCCCTGGGCCAAGGCCCTGCCCCTCCTGTGTCTCCGTGTCTCAGGGGTCCATTTTCTGGCTATCAGGACCACCCTAGTCTTTTGGCACCTGTACCATCCCAGGCTGGCCTGGGCATCAAAGGGAGGCAAGGAGTTCTCCTAACCCTTGAGGGAATCTGCAGCATGCTCCAAACAGCAGGCCCAGGCCAGGGAAAAGCTGAGAGGTCTGGGTTATGACGGCGGGAAAGAGCGAGAGTCAGTGAGGAGCAGTTGGAGAAGTGGGAGCGGGACACAGCAAGGGCAGACGCCCATTTGCTGTTAGACGCACGTGGGTTAGTGCCTGAGGGTCACCGGGCTGGTCTCCTAAAGCGACAGAGGTGGCAGCAAGTGGGTA
This sequence comes from Aselliscus stoliczkanus, assembly GCA_033961575.1. Lineage (NCBI taxonomy): Eukaryota > Metazoa > Chordata > Mammalia > Chiroptera > Hipposideridae > Aselliscus > Aselliscus stoliczkanus. The sequence goes on along the minus strand of CM066732.1, from coordinate 150,126,627 downwards.
GGAAGACGTGGTGGAAAAAAGGACGGGGGCTTTGGCCTCAGGCAGACCTGGGCTTGCCTGCAGCTCCACATGCATGGGCCCTGTGACCTTGGGCAAGTCACTTGGCCTGTCTGAACCTTGTCTCCTTGAACCTAAAGTGGTGGTAATATGAGACGGGCCAAGTACAAGTGCCGAGCGGAGTACCTGATGGGGCAAAGTCACTCCATGTAGAGGAAGACAGCAAGCATGGGGCTGGTTCTACAGGGGCAGGACCTAAATTATAGTCTCCACCTGCAGCCAAGTTAACCAAAGATGCCTCTTTCTGTCTTACCAGGTGGCTTGTCCCCCATCACCCATTTACCAAACACATGCAGGGTGTGTCTCCCTGCCTTGTAGAGCCACTCAAAAAGGTTGTGTGTATTCAATACTTGTGATGCCCCAAGAAAGTCACACCTTCTAGGAAAATGATGCGGCCTTTCCATGCCACTGCCCAGATCCCCTCCTACCCTCGCTTCTCTGTTGGATATATTGGAATGTTCTAGAGTGAGCTCCAGCAGATAACCTCCCCTAGAAGAAAGGAAGCAGGAATTCATTAGCCTTCCCATCCTGTTGATTGCAACCTGAGAAAGTGGCCTCCCATTCTTTCTGCCTGACCTTCAAGGTTGGGAAGTGAGGGTGTCAAGCTCTCAGATCTCTCTAAAGGGGGACCAGAGTAGGAACGGCACCACCCTAGGAGATGGATGTGATTACTTACCGCCCCCACCCTGGGCTCCACCCACATGCATTTCAGGCAGGCCCTAGGAGGTAGGAGGTATGGGTTCTAGCCCAACTCTGCAGTAGCTAGCTCTGTGCCTGGGGGAAGAGAGCCTCTAGGGGCCAGAGTTGACTCACCTGCAGAGTGGGAGAGGAACACCTAATTCGCGGAGATGCTCTCCACCACATCACAGGTTCTCCTCCACTGTGAGCTTTCTTTGTAGCAATAAAAGTAGGCCTCGCCTCCAGGTGCATGTGTGTCCTGGCCACGCCCTTGTGAAATTGCTTTGGGGTCTCCAGATGAATTAAATGAACTAACACAGAGATGCACTTAGCACGGTGTCTGGTGTGTCATAAACACTGCGAAAGCACTTGCCACTGTTAATATTCATCCTGCCAGAAAGCCTGGGTCCAAGCTGAATTTTCACCCCTTTCCTTGGCACATGACTCCCTTATCCCCTAGGTGGGTGGGGACAGTGGGATCTATGAGGAAAAACCCTGCACAAGCTGGGGAGTATGTGCAAACAGGTAGGGCTCAGGAGGCTTCTGCTGCTGGTCCCTGCGACCTCGGCCTTGCCTAACCTTGGGAAGGCAGCTCAGACCCAGCGGTTCACACTGGAGGGCGGGAAGGCCTTGCAGTCTGAAGAGAGCAAGTTTCAGAAGCCAAGGTGAAATCCTAATTGTGAGCATGGACTTCCGGCCACCTCTCTTGTTCTAAAGCTTCAGAGAGGGACACCCTTGTCCTGTCCCTGGACACCCTCTCCGAACCCTTAGCTCTGGCAGATCCAATCTAGGACCTGCTCCTTCCTACCCAGGGACTCCAGGACATTGTTAAGACAAATCTAGATGTCAATAAGAAAGGAAACAGGTGATGGTTTTTTTTCCTGTTTTCCTCTTGGAGAGCGTCCAGCTGGCCTTGAATTCTGCCGTGCCCTGGCCAGGGGAGGGCAGCCTCCTTGCTCGGGGAGCCTCCCTGAACAGCCTCACCCTCGCAACTGGGGCCGTGGGGAGGACCCCTCCACAGCGCCACACACCGCCCTGAGGCCATGGGTCTCCTTGGCCATGGCCCCACTGACCACGAGCTCTTCCCAGGTCGGCCTCCCATTTCTTGCCGTAAGTGCTCTGCTTTTCAGACCCTCAGATGCCATGTCCAGGGCCACACACCCTGGGAGAGGTGTGTACCCTCAGGCCCTGGACACTGCCTGTCGAAGGTACCCCGCTGCCTTCCTCACAGCTTGTCTTGGAAGTCAGACCTCTTCAGAGTGATCGTACCAGGTCCCTCGGCACCCATGGTGCCCACTGTCTGTGGCTCAGGCCACAGCCAGCCCCTTGGCAGCCTCGTTTATGCCCCTGCCCCAGCTGGTTCTAGTCCTGAGAGCCCCTCGTCCCCTGGTGAAGTATGGAATTGAGAACACAGGATGACTCCTCAGTGCTGTGGAGTGCTCCCCTTTCTTGGGAGATTTAGGGTCAGATTTGAAAGATGGGCAGCCATCCCACAATCTTGGGTGGGAATACCAAACATTGTGACGATGTCAGGCTTCTCTTGTAGAAGGCCCCTGTTTCGTATAATAATTTGCTTGCTAACAAAGGCAGTGACTCACAAGAGTGAGTGGAGGGGAGGGTTAGCTAGTTTGTGCCTAGCAAAGGAGAGGAGATGCACTTAGATTCCTATCTGCCAAGGTAAAGCAGATAATGATGTAGAGATGCTCAGGTCACAGTAAATGACCATGTGTCAGTTCTTTGAAAGGATAACTTCCTAGGTTTCAAAAATAAATTAAATAAATGAATGAACACATAACCAAAGATGGATGCATTCTGTTCCAATCATTATAATAATGCCACAAATGACATTTCTTTAGGTTAAAAAAAAAGATGACAGGCACTCTTCTGTGCAGACAGGTGTCAGCTGGTACCTACAGGACAGCCCATTGGCTCACTGTAGACCATGGCCATTCCAATTGGTTCACTTGCGAGTGTTAACTATTCAGATGAACTGCACAAAATTGCCGTTTTTATCATTCAAAAATGGCCCAACATCAGCAACTTCATTTTGGTTTAAGCACCTATTTTGACTACTGCCCCTGAGTGCAGGAAGAACTTGAACTTAGTGTATGCCGGGCCCAAAGGAGATGCCTGCCTCCCTCCAACGACGCTCAAGGACAGGCAGGAGCCCAGGGCCCTAGAGTCCTTCTGTCTGACCAACTGTCTGTCTCTCTGATGCCCGCAGGCCCTGATCCTTCATCAGCTGGGCCGCTACAGTCTGGCCGAGAAGATCCTCCGCGATGCTGTGCAGGTGAATTCCACGGCCCACGAGGTCTGGAACGGGCTGGGCGAGGTCCTGCAGGCCCAGGGCAATGACGCGGCCGCCACCGAGTGCTTCCTGACAGCGCTGGAGCTGGAGGCCAGCAGCCCCGCCGTGCCCTTCACCATCATCCCCCGTGTGCTCTGACCGGCGTCCGCCAGCCTCGCCGCCGCTCGGGCCACGGGGGACATGAGTGTGCCACCCGAGGCCCTGGGTGAATGTGTGAACTAACCAAGCCAACCCCGAACCGCCACTTTCCCCACGTGCACTTCTGTTGTTTTTGCCAACCCTATGATCATTTTTTGAACCTACTGACATTGTCAAAAATGGATTATGTGCCATATTTTGTTCCTTGACATCTGAGTTTTAAGTAACATGATTATGGAATTAATCAGCAAATGTAGAAGAATATATTCAAAGTTAAAATTCAGTGGCAGAACAGATTATTTTTATCAAAGCTGTAAAGAAAGCTGTTCTCTCCTCGCCACCACTCCTGCCCTCACCCCCTCAGCCCAGAAACCAAATGTGAATCTTCTTTCTCCCACCTCAGTACTAGTCCACGCCAGGACACCAGCTGACAATTTTTTGGTTTCGTTGTCAATAATTGTACCATGTGATGAATTACTGTCCTCACTTAGAACAAAGCCTGAGTCCAAGAATATTTATATTTTACCAATATATGCCTGTTACAAGAGAAGGAAATATGAGTTATTTAAGTTTAACTTTTTTATGTGAATTCAGAGTTTATTTATCAATGGAAATATGTACAAAGGAGCTTCAAATGGAATATTTACCGACATTCCTTATACATGACAGACACTTGGCTAAATGGGAAGAGGATGTTAATAATAAAATGATTTTTAAATGGACCTGTGACCTGTGTCATTCGTGAAATACCACAGATCCAAGAGAGCTTAAGGCTCAGTACCTGGGTGGGGAGCTGTCTGTACTTGGGCCCCACTTTGGAGAGGTCAGCCCTTGGCAGTAGGAGGTCCTGCCCTGATTTCAGTGTGGGAATTCACCTTTCCCAACTCTCCCCAAGTTATCTGTGATTGGAGCATGTGACTCAGGCCTGGCCAATCAACATCTAGCATTCACGAGCTACAGAGGATCAGGAATGAACATGTGACCTAAAGTGGTCCAATGATAGTGAGAGCTGCAAGGAAAGGCTCTCATTCTTCTGGACTTAACCTGAGAGGTGAGGCTGGAACTGCAGCAGCCCTCCTGCTGCTGAAGGAGGGTGCATAGGGGTGTTGGGGCCAAATGTGAAGCTGAAGACTGAACCTAACAGGGTGTATGGCAGAGACCAAGAACCAGAAAGCGTGAACAGGCCTCTCCAGTCCCTGCAGCTGCTCTGCTGAGCAGCAGTGGGACAGCCCCACTTGCCAGGACCAAAACAAATGTAGAGGACCTGAACTATGACCTTAGGTACCCTAAAGTCTCGAGGACCCCACCTGAGCTAGGTGGTCAGGTCAGGGAACAACTGAGGTCTAGGGAGAGAACAGTGAAGAGAAGCCTGCTGTGGGCAGAGCAGGTAGACACCCCAACCTCAGCACTGACCTGCCAAGAGGCATCTGGGGTCTGGATGGTCATAAATCATGGAATGTGCAATGTGAGACACTGGCGGGAAAGGGCGGGTGCTTAATGGAGGGTCAGGGTCCAGCTTTGCCATTTTGTGCAGAAGTGCAGGGAGAGGCTTGCCCAGATCGGGACCAGAAAGGCATCCAAGGATAATAGTCCAAGGCATCATACCAGCCACCATCTCCCAGGCCAGCTCTGTGCCAAGCCCCTGCCTCAGAAACCCTGTGTACATCAGCCAGTGCAGGGACACTGGTGGTGACTCCTGTCTGCCTGCCCTCCTCCTGCCCCCTTCATAGTTTCCATCTCCCCTGAGAGAACCCCCTCCCCCACTCTCCAACCACATGGTTCAAGGACAGAGACATGGGTCTGGTCTTGCCAACCAGAGCTGAGCTCCACAGCCCCTGATTTCAGTGACTGGTTCAGGTTTGGGCATGGGGCCCAAGCTTGACCAGTAAGAGGCCCCCCTCACCCTACCCCTGGGACTTGTGTTATAGAAATATTAGCAAAATCCTCTTTCTGTTGGGTTTGATGTCTTGATAGGACTCTAGCCTAGGGTTGCTGCTGGCCATTTGGCACTTGTAGGGTGGCCTGCCTGAGAATGATGTCAACTCAGGAAAAGAGGAGATGGAGAGACTGGGTCCCAGGGTCACTGCTGAGGCACAGAGACCCTGGACTTTTCCATCATGAGCCAGTACATTTCCCTGTTGTGCTTAGAACAAGCAGAGTGGGTTTCTATCATTTTATGCCCCAAAGAGGCCTGAGAAATGCAGGGAAGTGTGTCATCCCCATCACGCCCCATTTGGGAACTCTTCCTAAACTCCTCAGTCCTCTTCCTTCGTCCCACCTGCCCACCCACCCCACATTCTGCCTTTTAGTCAGTCCTGTCATTTATCCTAATCACATCTCCAATCTCTCCACCTCCCCCACCACCAGGGTCCCAGCCCTAGCACCTCTCGCTGGACCACTGCCGTGTTCTCCCTGCTCCTACCTTGTCCCCTGCCATCCGTTCTCTGACAGTCCTGCGTGTGCTCTTAAAAGTGAGGATTGGATCAGGCCCCTGCCCTTGAAAGGCCCCTCCATGGCTCCCCCAGTTCTTGCCTGGAAAAGAGGAGATGGAGAGACTGGGTCCCAGGGTCACTGCTGGGGCCCTGGGCTCCAGGGACCTTACGGCCGGGCCCTGGCTGGCCTCGCCTCCTTCCTCCACTCTCTCGCTACTCTGGCCTTCCTCCTACTCCTCTATCCTGCCAAATTAATGAAGTCATTCATTCATTCATTCATTAACAGATGAGGGACCAGAAGCCGCACAGGTAAGATACCTGGCCGGGTCATATGGAAATGGCCTGGCAGAGCCAGGATTGACACCCAAGCCTGAGGGATGAACCTCTGAAAGGTGCCCAGGGCTGCCTGGCTGAGGCAGTTTGGGACCGTGAAACATGGGCAATGCCATGCACAAGACGCCCGTGAAGGCTCCAAGTGTGGAGGCAGCTGGCCAGGTGGGGCTGGAGCATAGGCAAGAATCCAAGACGAAGGTGTAAGTGTGGGAGGCATCAGTGAACGGGGACTGAAAGGCATGGGCTGTGCTGAGGCCATCGCGGGGACGAGAATAGACAGAAAGGGGAAACATCAGCGCTCAGTTCCCAGACATGACAAGATTGACAGGTTGGGAAAATGGAAACGGACCAGCAAAGAACAAGGAACCACTGTGAGGAGGAGGAGGGGAAGCAGGAGAGTGGAGACCCAGGCCCAGCAAAGGCCGGATTTCAAGGAGGAAAGAGGGTCGTTGGCCATGTTCACTGCCCGCAGCGGTCCACAGGGCAGGCCTAAGAACTGACCCTCGGGTTTGCCAACGTGGAGGTCAGTGATGCCCTTGACAAGAGCGGTGCTGTGGACTGAATTGTGCCTCACCCCCAGTTCATATGTTGACGTCCTAACCTCCCAGGTGCTTGTATTTGGAGGTGGAGCCTCTAGGGAAGTAATTAAGGTTAAATGAGTTCGTAAGGGTGGGACCCTGATCAGATAGGGTTAGTGTCCTTATACGAAGAGACACCAGAGCTCGCTGTCTCTGCCATGTGGGCACACAACCAGAAGGTGCCTGTCAACTAGCCAGGAAGAGATCTCTCACCTGAACCTGATTGAGCTGGAATCTTGATCTTGGACTTCCAGTCTCCAGAACTGTGAGAAAATAAATGTCTGTTGTTTAAGCCACCGTATCTGTAGTATTTTTGTTATGGCAGCCCAGGCTGACTAAGACAAGCTGGTGTGGTAAAGCCAGGTTGAAGTGGGTTCAAGAATAGGAAAAGGTGGTGAGTATAGGTAGACCTCTCTTTCAAGCTGATGGCTGCAGAGGCACTGAGAAGGGCAGGGGAGCAGGCGGTAAGGAGTTGTTTTTAAGATGGGTGCTCAGTGCACACATTTGTGTTTGCAGAGGTGCAAGTTAATGAGGCAAGAGAGCTGGGAACTGCTGGAGCCATGTCCTTGAGCAGCGGGGAGGCGACCAGCAGCCTCAGACGGGAACCCGGGTGGTTCTTGTGGGTAGAGCCGGTGGTCTTTGGGGGTTCTCCTCATAGGGCTCCCATTTCTCAGGCAGCTTAGAGAGCCAGCTGAGGGTGAGGGTGGGGAGTTTGAGGAGAATTGGAGGGCAGGTAGGAGGGGAGGGGAGAGAGGAGGCCCTCCAGTAAGGGAAGCCAGCCCCTCCCTGCAGACAAGGGTCTTGGGCACAGGGCCAAGTTGGGCCCCTGGGGTAAGGCAGGCGGGTCCCAGGCTCAGTCTCGGGGCTGGAAAGGAATGCATGCTCAGGCTACCCCCAGGTGGGAACCAAGGCCCTTATTCCCTGTGCCCCTCACCTTTCTTCATGGCCTAAGAGGGCGTGTCCATGTCTGTGACCACACGGAGCAGCCCCCAGACTCCTCCAGAGGGTCACTCACGTCTCCTCTGTGGCCACGCAGTCATCCGCGTATGCCCTGGCCCGTCTGCCCACAGGAAGTTCTGCCCTTAGCCAGGTACCCTTCCCATGTTCTCTGGAGATCTCCACCCTTCACCCTATTTCTTTTTTTGTTTGTTTTTTAAGATTTTTATTAAAATATAGCTACCATACAATATTATTTTAGTTTCAGTGTACACCACATTTATTCAACAGTACCCACCCAACACTATACAGAGTTAATACCACATTATTGATTATATTCCGTATGCTAAAGTGATCACCATGGTAAGTCCAGCAATGATCTGACACTGTACCACGCTATCACAATATTATTGATCTTTTCTCCCCTCTTTAAAGTTGTCAATTAGAGTTGACATTCAATAGTATTTTGTATGAGTTTCAGGTGTACAGCATAGTGTTCAGAAATTTATATAAGTTAAGAAGTGATCCCCCTGACTAATCTAGCACCCATCTGGCTCTATACATAGTTATTGCCGTATCATTGACTATATTCCTTATGCTGTACTTTGTATCCCCCAGACTATTCTGTAACTACCAATTTGTATTTCTTAATGCCTTCACCTTTTTCAACCTGCTCCCCACTCCCTTCCATCTATCACTCAGATAGATCTAGTACCCATCTGATATTGTACCTAGTTATTACAATATTATCATCTATATTCCTTATGCTATACCCTACATCCCCGTGACTAACAGCCAATTTGTACTTCTTAATTCCTTCCACCCACCCCCAATTTCCCTCCCACCTGGCAACCATAAAATTGTTCATTGTATCTATGAGTTTGTTTCTGTTTCCCTTATTTGTTTATTTTGTTCTTTAGATTCCACTTATAAGTGAAATCATATGACTGTCTTTCACTGTCTGACTTCCTACACTCAGCACAATACCCTGTAGGTCCATCCACGTTGTCACAGATGGCAAGGTTTCATCCTTTTTTATGGCTCAGCAATATTCCACTGTATACATATATATACCCCATTCAGGGGCACCTAGGTTGTCTTCTTATCTTGGCTTACATAAATTATGCTGCAATAAACATATGGATGAGCATGTCCCCTTGAAGTAGCATTTTGGGTTTGTTTGGATAAATACCCTGAAATGGGATAACTGGGTCCTTCTTTGTCTCTTGTTATAGTCTTTGTGTTAAAGTCTGTTTTGTCTGGTGTAAGTATTGCTACTCCAGCTTTGTTTGTTTGCTTGTTTGTTTCCATTTTCATGAAACATCTTTTTCTATCCCTTTACTTTCTGTCAGTGTATGAGTATGTTTTTCCATCTGAAGTGAGTCTCTTGTAGGCAGCATATGTAGGGGTCTTGTTTTCTTAACCATTCAAGCCCCCTATCTTTTGATTGCAGCATTTAATCCATTTACATTAAAAGTAATTGTTGATAAGTATGTAGTTATTGCCATTGTATTATTAATATTTTTTATTTTTTATTTATTTTTTATCTGAAAGACGTCCCTCTAAGACTCCTTGTAATACTGATTTGGTAGTGATGAATTCCTTTAGCTATTTCTTGTCCGAGAAGTTCCTTATCCGCCTTCAATTCTAAATGATAGCTTTGCTGGGTAGAGTAATCTTGGTTGTATGTTGTTGCTTTTCTTCACCTGGAATATTTCCTGCCACTGCCTTCAGGCCTGCAAAGTTTCTGTTGAGAAATCAGCTGCCGGTCTTATGGGGACTCCCTTGTAGGTAACCAACTGCTTTTCTCTGCTGCTTTTAAGATTCTGTCTTTGTCTTTAACCTTTGGCATTTTAATTATGTGCGCCTTAGTGTTGGCCACTTTGAGTTTATCTTGTTTTGGACTCTCTGTGCTTCCTGGGCTTATATATCTATTTCCTTCACCAGGTTAGGGAAGTTTTCTGTCACTATTTCTTCAAATAGGTTTTCAATTCCTTGCTCTCCCTCTCCTCTTTCTCATACCCTATAATGCAAATGTTGGCACGCTTGATGTTGTCCCAGAGGCCCCTTAAACACTCCTCAATTTTTTGGATTCTTTTTTCTTTTTGCTGTTCTGATGGGGTGTTTTCTGCTACCTTATCTTCTACATTGCTGGTTCAATCCTCTGCTTCATCTATTCTACTGATGATTCCCTCTAATGTATTCTTCATTTCCATTATTGTATTCTTTATTTCTGACTGGTTCTTTTTCATGTTTTCTATCTCCATTTTTATGTTTCCTATCTCTTAGTTGAACTTCTCCCTGAGTTCACTGAGCATCCTTATGACCAGTGTTTGGAACTCTGCATCTGATAGATTGCTTCTCTCCATTTTGTTTAGTTCTTTTTCTGGAGCTTTGTTCTGTTCTTTTATTTGGAACATGGTTCATTGTCTCCTCATTTTGGTTGCCTCTCTGTTTTTGTCTCTATGTATTAGGTAGGGCTGCTATATCTTTCAGTCTTAGTAGAGTGCCTTAAGTAGTAGGTGTGCTGTGGGGCTTAGTGGTGCAGTCTTCCTGGACACTTGAGCCATCCACTCCAGGTGTGTCCCTTGTGTGGGTTGTGTGTGCCCTCCTCTTGTAGTTCAGCCTTGGTTGCAATTTGCACATCAATGGGAGGGATTGCCCCTCAGGTTCATTGGTTGTGAGGACTGGCCATGACTACAGTGAAGGCATTGTGGTGCAAGGGGTGACCCTACAGAGCAGGATTTGCCTCAGCAGGGCTCTGGCACCTGCCAAATCTTCCCCCTGGGTGACATGTTCTTGGAGGTGACTTGGTGGTATGCCAGCTCATTTCAAAGCTGGCCACTGGGGATGCCAGCCCCAGTACCACCTTGGAGGAGATCCACTGCAAGGCAAGTTCAGCTGCAACTCGTGCCCCACCTGGGGCCACCCAGCAGAAGCCACAGAGAAATCTGCAGATGGCTGCCACCCTTCACTCTATTTCTGTGGGGCACTTCAGGCAGCCTGTCACCCCAAACCCAGCCATGGCCCCAGCCCAGTGGTCTTTCCCCAGTTCCCCTCAGCATAGCCAGTACTGGATAGGATGGGCAATACAGCTTGGCTGAAGGCCACCCTGTGCCTTGCTGTCTCCCTCTTCCATACCTTTCTGCCTGCCCCCACGCAGCCTCCCTTCTAGGGGAGAGCTACCTCTTTCCTTGTCTCCACCTATCTCCCTCCTGCTCTTCTTTCCCAGATACCTGTCATGGAGGCAGGGTGGGAGGTGTCCAATTTGGGGGCACCAGTCACATTGGAGAATTATGACTAGAATTCTCCGGCCTTGTGCAAAGTGGCCACATGGTGGCCAGGCAGCCATTTTCACTCCTGTACTGCTTCCTACCCCACTTCCCTCATTCCTCTCCCTGTTCTCTCCTGCCTACTGCAAAAGCATTTACACACCTGACCAAAACCCCCTGAGATCTTGCATAGGTCCTGTCTTGGGAATTCAGATAATGGGAAGGCCGTGCTGGGCTGGGAGGACCCCACGCCCCACACCCCACACCCCCACACTCACACACACACAGACAGGCTGGTCCTCAAGGGGCTGACCCTGGGAACTGCTGCCCCTGCCACCAGCCTTCTTCCCACACTCATGGTCACTCATTTCCTGCTGCCCCACCCACACTGCAGCCAGATAGGACCAGGAAAAGGACATCCTGTGAATGTCTCAGACAAGCAGACCACCTCCGGAAGATCTTTGGGGGTTAGGCTGAGGCCCCCTCAAGGCCATACCCTTTCCAGCCCTCCACCTGTCTGGGGGCGACCCTGACTGAGTCACTGTCCCTCTCTGGGCCTCAGCATCTGATGAGGACAAACACCCCTGCCCAGCCTGGCTTCCGGGCTGAGATGTGAGTCAGCAGGCAGCTGTAGGGGTTGTGGGGTGCCAGGAAGGGGCGACCACATGTGGCCTCGGAGCCAGTTTGCAGCAGGCCCCTCCTGGAGGCTCAGGCCCTGAGTGGGGCTGGCTATGGGGAGGTGGCAGTCAGGTTATGGGTGCCTTCTGCAGGTCTATATGGAGCCAGGAGCTCCAGCTGGCCATCTGGGCTGCCCACAGCCTCTACGGCCTTCCTTGCCTCCCCCATCTTCTGCTCTTTAGCCCTTGACCCCCGAGGACAATAGGGTTTCCTGGCGACCATTGGGCAGTAGGCCACAGATCTGGCTGGAATCCTAGCTCTGCCTGGTCCTGGCACCTCCAGTAGAGAAGGGCCTCCAGCTGTTGTCTCACAGTGTGGGGGGACACTTCCCCTCACAGGGCTGTTGGGCATGTTAATATAATGAGGGCCTGGGCCCAGGGAAACAGCACAGACATGCTTCTTTCTTCCCTGCCTAGAGCAAGGTGGAAAGTGAGCAACCCAGGGACACGCCAAGGACCTCTGGAGCAGAGCAGGAAGGGATATGCTGACTCTCGTCCCCTTCCGCCCACACAGAACTATTTGCAGCCGAGCTGCAAGCCACACAATGATTTCCACTGCACTTCATTCATTCACTCCTCTGCATGGAGGAAAAGGTGAGGGGCCTGGGTGGGGGTCCTGCCCTGCCCAAGGCGTCAGGCTGGCAGAGATGCAGGTGGTGGCCTCTCCTCACCTTTGCCTCCTGGGCCTCAGAGGGTCATCCTCAGGCCCTGGGAGGGAGGCGAGACCCAGCCCTGCCCACACTCACTGTGGTCAGCTCACGTCTGCAGTGGGGCTCAGGCTGTCAGGCCAGCTGGCAGAAATGTGAATCTGGGCCTGGATGCCCACTCTCTGAGGAACTGCAGGGGCTCCCTAGTTCTCTCTGAGTCTCAGTTCCCTCATCTGTCAAATGGGCAGAACTAGTTGGCTACAAAGATTCAGAGTATGCGTAGAACACAGACAGTGCTGGTCAGCGTGTGCTCCATCCGTGGTCTCCGGCCTTGGGAGCTGAGGTATAGATGCGGATTGGAAGACAGATAGCAAACAGAGGTGTAGCTAAATAAGACAACTACCGGATAGATGGAATTGCCCTGAGCCAGCTTTAAGTGATGGGAGGGGAGCTACTTTAGATCAGATGGTCAGAGGACACCCTGTGAGGCAGTGACGTTGAATGACAGGAAGGTTCCTCCCCTGGAGAGATGTAGGTGTCAGGGGTTCTTTACCTGAAAGAGGATCATGGACCTGGCTAGTGTGCAAAAGGTATGTGGGGTGGGGAAGGCGGGGCATCCTCAAATTGGCAGCAAGGATCTGACGATCTGGCCATGTGAATAGGAAAAGCGTTGTCTACGCTGAAAACATGTGATCAACTTTAAATCCTGTCGAGGTTGTTTTTTTCTTCTAATATGGTCATTCAAAGGTAACTAAGTCAATTTTTACAAATATTTTCATGTAGCCAATAGTGGCCTTAAAAACAATAAAATTAAATAAGACCTCTAGGAGGGAAGTTGGTTTGTGCGGGAACCATGCTACACACTTTCAGTGGATTATCTCATTTAACCCTCACAATTCTATGCAGTGGTCTGTAACGTGACTAGAGCCTAGCTGCTTGGTTAGATTCTGCCAGGTGGCTCTGTGTAGAGGCCAATCACTAGCAGAGGTGAGGGCTCTGGTCTCCTCACCCACAGGCTCACCTTGCCGGCTGGTGCCCAGTGAACGTGTAGTGCAGACAGATGGCACCATCAGCAAGTAGGAGCCAAAGCAGGTAACACCGTCTGGGCTGGGCGAGGTCCCAGGTCTCTGGCATCTCAGGCACTGAGAAGTACTCCCATGAAAGGTCCACTCGAGCTGATGTAACAGGATTCTGACAGCAGGATTCAGGATCCAGCTTCTCTACTGATCAAGTCAGGCAACAAAATAGCAAAAGGCATCTGGACAAAGAACTAGATCTGGTCCTGTGGTGCTCCGGGAGGGGTAGAGGCTACTGGGTCCATCAGAGATATCTGTACAATATCACTAGCCAGTCCACACTTTAACACCATTAATTTGACCCAAAAAAGCATTTCCCATATCCACCCTCATGTTATGGATGGAAAACTGAGACTCAGAGTGACAAGGTGACTCACCAAAGAGCATAATCTGTATTCTTCCCATCTAGGATCCATTCGATCATCTGAGTCTATAGTCTTTCCATGGCCTCCCTGGAGGAACTAGGGCAAAACTGTTAACTTTTTAATACTCTTGATATGTATTAATAAATTGCCCTTCCACTTTACTCTCTGACTGTAGAGTGGAAGAGTCTGATAGTATAGGGTCTGACTGCATCTGCTCACTGCAGGGCCCTACCTCTTAACTGACTAGTTGGAAGGTCTTGTATAGCTAGCTGAAACCCCAAATCCAGCTTCCTCCAGCCGTTCTGTTGTATGGCCAGCCTCGGAGAGCATTCGAGGCTCACCGCAGGGGGTTGTCCGCTTTTTGGCATCACCCATTCTTGCCTCCCTGGTTTGTACAGGTAAGTGGGAGGTGGCAGGTGTCCTGCATGGCTGTCTACATGGTCCACAGAAAAACCTTATTCAACAGATGCCCACCTCACATACCAATAAATGCCTATTGAGTGTCAGCTCTGGGCCTGGACATGCTTCCACATCTCTGCTCCGGTCCAGCATCCCTAAAACCATTTTCCTTCTGATTGTGGTGTGAGCATATGAAGGTCTGACAATTAAGTTCACAAACTCATCCTAGAAAAAGTGCTACCTACCTCATTGATGAATATCACTATGGTCACCTTCGAAATACTCCTCTTGGGAAGCTATGCACTGATGCCAGCACCTAGTCCACCCTTCAAAGTAATTTTGGAACTCTTTTTCTGGAATACTCATCAGAGCTGTCATAGCATACTCCTTGATGTCCTGAATGTCATCAAAATGTCTTCTTTTCAATATTTCCTTTATTTTCAGGTAAAGAAGTCACTGGCTGCCAGATCAGGTGAGTAGGGAGGGTGTTCCAATACAGTTATTTGTTTACTGGCTAAAAACTCCCTCACAGAGTGCTGTGTGAGCTGGTCCGTTGTCGTGATGCAAGAGACATGAATTGTTGGCGAAAAGTTTAGGTCGTCTAACTTTTTCATGCAGCCGTTTCAGCACTTCCAAATAGTAAACTTGGTTAACTGTCCAGTTGGTACAAATTCACAATGAATACTCCCTCTGATATCAAAAAAAGGTTAGCAATATCATTGCAACAAGTTCACTAACTTAATTGTCAGACCTCAAAAGTGAGTCATCTCTCTGGGCCTCAATTTTCTCATCTGTAAAAAGGTTAAGAAAGAGTTTGACTAAATGATCCCTGATCCTTTGTAATTTTATTTTTTTAAAGACATGTTATCGGGTAACAGTGTGTTTTTCCAGGACCCAACAGCTCCAAGTAAAGTCGTTGTCTTTGATCTAGTTCCCATGTGGGAATCAAACTGGCAACTTTGTGTTATGAGCCTGCTCTCTAACCACCTGAGATAACTAGCTGCCCTCTTTGTAACTTTAAACATGGCCACATTTAGGGATTATTGGAACCTCTCCCCGAGTGACAGTGGTAGGTGTGAAGTGAAGTGTCACTGTGGGGTACCGAGCATAGACGGTTCTCAGATAAAAATGAGGCTTGGGAGCTTAAACACTTGAGTGTGGGCTGGATTTAGTGATCCCCATCCATCCAAAGAGTAGTTTGGAGAGGGGGAAAATAGTACCATTTCAATGGAGGAACCTGGCAGACACCACTTTAACCAATGACCAAGGTCAGCATCACCAGTGGTAAATCATGTGGACAGCATGGACCCCTGAAAGGATGGGATGAGAAGGTGCTTCACCTCTGTGGTCCTCCCCCAGAAGTCATGAGAAACATCAGAAAAATCAAAATTGAGAAACTTTCTATATAATATCTGACCAATACTGCCCAAAACTGTCAAGAGAATGAAAACAAGGAAAGTCTGAGAAACTGACATTAGCCAAGGAGCCTATGGAGACATGACAACTAAATATAATGAGGTAAAGTTTCCAAGATAGGATCCTGGAATAGGAAAGGGACATTAGTGTTATAAATAGGTCACATCTGAATAAAGTCTAGGGTTTAGTTAATAATAATATACCAGTGTTATTTCCTTAGTTCTGACAAATGTACCAGATAATATCAGGGGTTAATATTTGGGAAAACTGAGTGAGGGGTATATGGGTATCTGTATTATCTTTGCAACTTTTCAGTAAATCCCAAATGATTCCAAGATTAAAAATCTATTTTTTAAAAAAGTGGGGCTGGCCGAGTGGCTCAGTTGGTTAAGAGCTCGCTCAAGAGTGCGAGCTGAGCTCTGAGCAACAGCAGTTCAATGCCCAGCCTGAGCTGAGCAGCCGCTGAGCTGCCAACAGGTAGCAGGATGGCTCAGCTAAAAAAAAAAAAAAAAAGCGAAATCTGGGCTAGCAGGCACATGTTCACCATCATTAGTCATGAGAGAAATGCAAATCAAAACCACAACCAGATACCACTTCACACCCACTAGGATGGCTGGAATAAAAAAGACAGACAATAGCAAGTGTTGGCAAGGATGTAGAAAATTGGAGCCCTTATATATTGCTGATGGGAATGTGAAATGGTATGGCCATTTTGGAAAACAGTTTGGCTGTTTCTTAAAAAGTTAAACACAGAGCATGACCCAGGAATTCCTCTCCTAGGTATTTACCCAAAAGAAAAGGAAATATCTTCCATACAAAGACTTGTACATGAATGTTCAGAGCTACTTATTCATAATAGCCCCAAACTAGAAACAGCTCAATTGTCTATCAGCAGATGAATGGATAAACAAATTGGGGTATGTTCACATATAGGATACTACTGGCAATAAAAAAGGAATGAACTACTATCGATCCATGTAACAACATGGATGGATTTCAAAATAATGGTGATGAGTTAAAGAAGCCAATCAAAAAAAAAAGGGAAGATATTATATGATTCCATTTAGAGAAAGCTCTAGAAAATGCCAGCTAATCTACAGTGACAGAAAGCAGCCTAGAGGTAGCCGAGGGCAGGAGGGGGCCTGAGAAGGGTGGAGGAGGTTGGATGGTAGGAACTGTAAAGGGGATAAAAAAAACATTTGGGATGATGGGTGTCTTCACTATCTTAATTGTGATGATGGTTTCATGGATGTATACTTAACATCAAAACATATCAAATTGTACATTTTAAATGTGTGCAGTTTATGATGTACCAGTTATACCTCAATAAAGCTGTTATTTTAAAGTGGAGCCTGAGGGACAAGGTCAGTATGGCCTCAGTCTCCCCACCTGTAATATGGGAGAGTCGTGTGTGCCCCGCACCCCCTGGAAGCCCAGGCTGAGGAGGCCGAGGTGAGCCCTGCCCAAATCCCTGAGCCCCTAAACCCCAGGGCTGACCAATTTCCCTCCAAGGAGGGGACAAGGTGCGACTCCTCCCACGAGGGGGGGAGGGGCTCACTTGCTCTGTCTCTTTTTTTTTTCCTGAAGAAAAAAATGCATGATGCTACATGTACTTTGGGGATTTTTTCAACACAATTGTCTAAAAATAGCCTGGGCCACGACAGCCTGATTCCTTTTTAGGAAGGGTTTCAGCAGTCCAGCCTGTCCCAGCAGCCAGCTCAGGAAGTGGAGGCTTGGCCGAGCACTGCCTGGGACCACGGGGACCCTTCCCTTGCTCAGGCCAGACCCACCTCTGGTCTCCCACCTCATGAGAACCAGGCTGTCAGGAGCAGGGGGGCAGCTTCCCATCCTCCCTTCTACCTGGGCCCACAGCCCCAGCACTTTCAGCCCCCTGCTGCTACAGTGCCCTGCATGGCTACTCCGTGCCTCAGTTTCCCCATCTGGGAAATGGAGTGCCCCACTACCTTGCCCCACCCCCTTAGAGCTGGGCTGTGCCCACTGGGCTGAGGGTGTGAACTGACCTTGAGACCTGTACTCACCTACCCTTTCCTGTTGTAGAGTAGACAAGTCAGGCATGGGAAGACCATTTCCTGGCCAAGGGCTCACCTGGACCAGGTACCAAGCTCTAGCACCTTCTGTTTCTTTGGGGTGCAGGTTTGTTTGCACCCTGTGCTGTGAGGGTTATCAATATAATGTATGTAAGAGCCTGGACATCTGGACATGCAGTAGTGCCCTGGCTTCCTAGCTACATTTCAAGATTAATAATCCTCACACCAAACCTATGAAGCTGATACTCATATTAGGGCCCATTACAGATTGAATCATAGTCTCTTAAATTTGTATGTTGAAGTCCTAACCCCCGTAAGTACCTCAGAGCATGACTGTATTGGGAGATAAAGCTTCAAAGAGGTGATTAAGTTGTATGAGGTTGTATGAGTGGGCCCTGATCCAATATGACTGGTGGATTGGGGAGGCAGGAAAAGAGATTAGGACACAGACACGCACAGAGGGAAGACCACACGAGGACACAGCGAGAAGGCGGCCATCAACAAGGAGAGAGTTCTCAGGAGAAACCAACCCTGGCGACACCTGGATCCCACACTTCCAGCTGTGCCAGAGCTGTGAGGCAGTGAATGGGTGTTGTTTAAACCACCATCTGTGGTGCTTTGTGTCAGCAGCCAAGAGCAGACCAGTATGTACCCTATTACATGTAAGGGTAAAATTCGGTAAATCCATAATGGAATTAGATTTAGCTAGTTTGCAGTTTAACTCACCACATAGCTCGCTATCTACTGACCTGTAATTAGACTTAGTTTGCAGTTTGATCCATCCTGATGGTATTCAGCTGTTTTCTCTTTGTTTCTCCCCGTCACTGATCAACTTAAGAACTTGGTTGTGTTCCGTTTCTCAAGGCTTCTGCTTACCTCGTAAATCCCTTTAATTCACAAAATCCTAACCTGGAGAAGAGCAATTTCTTAATCCTTAGGCGGAATCCAATTTACAACTCCCTTGCAGTTTTTACATAAAAGTCTGAGTCCAAGTTTGACGATCACATCATTTTCAAACAGACCAGCCCCCAGGAAGGATGTCAGCCCTCGGACCTGCCTGACCAGCTCCCTCTTTCCTATGTAAGAAAAAGCTAACCTGAAGTTAGGTGCAATTGTCTATTCTAGACTCTGCCCGGCCCCCCACCAGTGTTTCTCTCCTTCCTACCCACGGCAGCCATCTTCTTCAGACACTGCCACAGGCATTCTCTCTGCCCCAATTTAACAAAACCTTTTCTTTTCTTTTTTTTTTTTTTTTTCAGTTTTTTATTGGGGAACAGTGTGTTTTTCCATTTTTCCAGGACCCATGAGCTCCTGGGGGAACAGTGTGTTTTTCCATTTTTCCAGGACCCATGATCTCCAAGTCAAGTAGTTGTTTTCAATCTAGTTGTGGAGGGCGCAGCTCTGTGGCCCATGTGGGAATCGAACCAGCAACCTTGGTGTTATGAGCACTGCGTTCTAACCACCTGAGCTAACTGGCAGCCCCAAAAACCTTTTCTTGCTCTCCCACTTTGTAGAGTCTCGTGTGAATGCTTTCTTCATCTACGTGAACGACCGGGGCATGTTAAGCCAATACACTACAGAGGAAAAGGCCAAAGCTTTGGCGGAGTTCAGAAACGTATCCAGGGTCACATAGCTGACCAGTGGCTGGCGTAGGACTTGAAGCCAGAACTCTCTGTCCCCCAGGCCCTTTCCACCAAGCTCTCCTGAAAGAAGATCATTGCCCTCTCCCTGTCTGGAGCGAGCGCTGACGGAGGGGCTGTGAGGGGGCCTGGGGCTGATGATGCTGTGGCTGACCAGCTTGCCACGCTGTCTGCCCCACAGAGGCCCAGGCCCTCCCAGTGACTGGGGCAGGAGGGGCAGTGACATGAACTCAGGACCCTCCACCTGCCCAAGGGAGCTCAGCTGACCAAAGTAGGGTCAGGCCCTTACCCTGCTACCTCCCTGGGGCTCCCTGGTCCTCAGCCCTGCAGGGTCCATGCTTTGCCCCCTGCCCAGGGCCGCCCTCCGGATGGGGCCTCCTGTACAGCTGTTCCAACTCACCCCAGGAAGACGGGTTGCAGGTGGGCCAGAACGCTGCAGGACAGAACCACCACAAAGTCCATCAGGACAGAGAACAATATAAAATTCAGGCCCCTGCTCCTGAAGCCAGAAGGAGTGACAAAGGAGGGCAGGGGAAGTCTGGCCATGGAGCCAGCAGGTCTAGGGGAATGCTACCTCACTGTTATGCCACAGACAAAACACACCATGTCCCCCGGTTTCTTCATAAAATAAGGGGGGGCGGGTGCTCCCTGACTCTCAGGACTCTTGGGAGGATGAACCGAGGTGCGTTTTCCCTCCCCGACCCTTCCCCTCCTCTCCTCTACCTTTTCCTCTTCTCCCCACCTTCCCCCTCTCCTCCTCTCCCTCTCTCTCCCCTGCAAAACTGAGAGCTAAATGCTCATAGGCTGCAGATCTATGTGTATACAAAGAGACACACACCAAGGCACACCCAAGTACACACAGGGGACACATAGCTCCCTGAATGGAGGGGGCCGGGCTGTGACTCCCCAGTGCCCAGCTTCCTGCCTCCTCTCAGCTGTCAGGCTGCCTCTCTGAGGTCTGCTGCTGCACTGGCAACCAATCCAGGCTCAGGGTCTGGAGCCCAGCTCCCCTATCACCCAATGCAGGGAGAGGATCTCTCTTTGAGTGCACTGCCTGCCTCTGATTTTACAGAGACGAGGAAGGCAGACAGTGGCGTAGAGCCCAGCTCTGGCTCTAAGAAGGGATAGAAATGAGCTGGGGCTCAAGGAGGAGGCCCTAACTGCACCCAAAAAACACAGCTCCCTTGTGGGTCAAGTGATGCAGACTGGCTCTCAGAGCAGAAACTCCAGAAGCCAGGAAAGGCCTGTGACTGGCCAAGAGAGAAAGGAAGCCATGGCAAGAGTCCTGGCCATTTCTCTGATCACCATCACGCCCAGCCAGGACCAGGCGCCGGGAGGAAGCCGCCCCTGACCTCAGCCCCTGCAGCCTCCAGCCGATGGCTTCTCCGCCCTCCACCCAGCGGGCGAGCTGGGCCAGTTTCCCCTGAGAGAGCCTTCCCCTGCACTCTCTGCTCTTCTTGTCCTTCAAATTGTCCCAGCTGGTCTCTGCATCCTCACAGACATTGCCACCTGTCCCTCCACCCAGAGGGGCTCCCGACTGTGGATGCTGCTCTTTCCATACAAATAACAACAGGGCTTAATAGTTTGCCCTTCTACTGCACCTCCCACAGTCACGCACTGTTCAAAGTGCTTTGCATGGATTACCCAGCCTCTTCCAGTTCTTCTATGGGGGAATCTCAGCCCCAGCCCGCCCCGTCACTGTGACTGCTCAGCCTGCCTGCATCTCGGTTCAGCACCGGGTACACTGCAGAGGGAGCTCGGACCCAGTCCCACATGGGCCAGGGGCTGGGCAGCGGGCCGAGGATGGACTGTGTCAGCTTCTCTGGCCCTCACTCACGGTCACAGCCATGGACAGTGGAGTCAGGCGCCCTGGCTTTGAGGCGTGACTCCACCGTGTGTCTGCCACATGTCCTTGGTCCTGTCCCTTGCCCTCCCAGCTTACTCATCTATAAATGGGAGCGTAATAACAGTACCTAACTGATCAGTTTGTTGTAAAAACCAAATATGATCATGTACTGAAGGCTCAGAGCACTAGGCCCCACATGCAGTAAGCACCAGTGAACAGCAGCTATTTCGTTTACTGGGGGCACAATGCAGAGAACTGGATTTATATTCCAGCCCATCGGCATGCCTGCTCTGAGCCTATTTCCTCAGCTGGGGGCGGAGAAGGTGAGGCTCTTGAAGGACAGTGTCTTTACGGCTGTGATGTCTCTCTCCTACAGGCCAGGCGAGGGATGGACATGAGGACCACAGAGAATGCTGGAAAAGCCCAGAACACACAACTATGCTGTGATGTGGGGCAGGTCACTCCTTCCAGGCCTCAGTTAGTCTCTCTTGTCCTGTGAAAGGCTCAGGCAGGCGCTGGCCCCTCTCAAACGCCTTAGCGAGCTGTAAGCCACAGCAGAGACCTCAGGAGGCCTACCTTCTGGGGCCTGCTGTGTGCCAGGCCCCCGAGGCCTCCAACCCTACAAGGTGGCCATCTCTAAGAGGCTGGGCGCTCCTTAAGGCCTCAGCAGAAATGAAGCTGGGCTCTGCACCCCGCCTAGACCCCAGGGTGGCCATACCCACCCCTCCTCTGCCTCCCTCTCTGGCCCCCACCCAGCAGTTCTCCAGAGTTCCTGGGAGAGGGCCAGTGGCCTGGCGTGTGACAGTGTTTGGCTTTATTCTGTCAGAAGAGCAATTTTTCCTCTCCTTGGCTGTACTTTCTTCTAATGACTTTTTGGATCAGCGCCCAAGCTAGATCAAAGACTCCCTGGGGGGAGGACAGCAGCAGTGTGTTTGTTGTGAGAAAATCATGGAGGCAGGCCTGTGGGTCTGTCCCTTGTCCTCAGGGGCCTGGAGGGGGTGGGTGGGGCAGGAGGTGGGACTGTCCTGGGCTCCAGATAGGGGTGCAGGGCCAGAACCCCCTTCCGCCAGAGACGGGGACCAGGAGCAAGGAGGAGGGGAAAGGTGCCCTTCAGGGTAAGGGGAGAACAGGGGGGTTTCCCAGCATGCTTGCCATGACTGGGCAACCTCGGGCCAGAGCCTGTGGACCCCTGTCTTCAGGGCAACCTGAAAATCTGCTTGGGCTAGGAGGAGGGTGAAGGTGGGGTGAGGAGCCTCCGGACCATCTCTCCAAGCTTCTGGCTTCCTTCACCTTCCTCCCTTCTCACACAAGTCGGCCCAGCTGGAGAAGCCTGGAAGCACCCCTTGTTTTGGGGTCTTGCATCAAAGGAAAAAGGGAAGCTCTTCTCGGGAGCAAATGCACCAAAGCTGGCCCCCAAAGATGCCAGGACCGGTAAGGGTGGAGGGGAGGCTGGAAACCACGCTTGCTGGTGGCCGCCTGGAGCAGCCCGGCTGCGGGAGGCCGGCACGGGCAGTTGGTAAACAGGAGGGAGGTGGCTCGCCCGCTGGGAGCTGTGGCGATGCTGCTTGTTGATGTTGTTTTGGAGAAGAGGCAGCAGGCAGGCACTGTGGAGGCCCCGGGGCCCTGGAGAGCTGGTGGGAGCTGGAGGGAACCTATGTGACTGGCTTGTGTGACTGTGCACACACACCCCTCCAGACACAACCCTGCTCACATGAGCTTGCCCATACCTTTGCACACATAGCCCTACACGCATCCTGCACACACCCCTGCACATACCCTACACACACCCCTGCACATGCCCTGCACACATCCCTGGACACACACCCCTGTATACACACTCTGCACACATCCCTGGACACACACATGCACATGCAGCCCTCCAACACCCAGAACACTGTGTGAGGCCACAGTGTGTCGTGGAACAGAACACCTGGTTCAAGTCCCAGTTTTACCATTTCGTGGCTCATGACTTTGGCCTATCACATAACCTCTCTGAGCCTCAGTTTCCCCATCTGCGAGGTGGAGCCAGGACTCCTGCCCTACCTCAAGTTATCTCGAGATTTGACATATTAATTGTCAATTTAGTTAGTCGGCATTGTTCTCCCCGTTTTGTTAAGGAAACGGCATTTCAGCGAGGTTAGAGGAGTGCGGCAAGGGCCCAAGCCAAGTCCTGGGACCTGGACTTGAATCACATTCTGAGCCCAGGAGTCACATGTACGTATACATCACACATCCGTTCACACGTGCCCATGTGTGTCAGCAAGTGCATGTACACACACCACACATGCACATACATGTAGTGATAATGGCCATCGTGCCAGCTGCTCCACATGAGCTCACGCTGAGCAAGTCACACCTCACTGCCTCCCTGATGCATTTGGCTACCAGTATCAGAATTCAGGGAAACCGCAAGCACAGTAATTGCTTATGTAACGAGGACCCTGGGCATAGGGGGCTTCAGGATGGCTTGGCAGCCTGGTGAGGTTGCAGAGGACCCAGGTTCTGTCCATCTCTCTGCCTACCACCCTCAGGAGTCACCTGGTGCCACCTAGGTACAGAATAGCTGCTGCAGCTCTGGACATCGTGTCTGCGTTCCAGCATGAAAGAAGAGGAAAGGTAGCCTAAGAGAATTCTCCTTTCACATCTCTTCCTTCTATGAAGAAGCACAAGCATTCCTAGAGATCCCTCCCATTCCCTCCCCACAGATTTCTCCTTATATTTCATGGCTTGGAGGTAGGTCAGTAGCTACCCAGAACTACACGGGGGGCCGGGAAGGGAGAATCTGGCAAAGGGGCACAGCACTATCAGTGAGGCAAGAGTTATCCCCTTGTGCCTAGCACTCTGCTATTTTGAACAAAATTGGGATTCTGATGGCCAAGAAGGACGGGAGAGCCAGTTAACATGTCTGGCACTTGTGTCATTCGGCCATGAGCTCCATCCTCCATCCCTCCTCCAGGGCACACTGTGAGGACAGAAGACACAGAAGGTGCAGGGCTTTGAACTCCCTGGAGAGGAAGCAAAAGGACCCCATATTCCAGGACACCTGTGCCCATAAAGGCAACAAGTCCAGCCAAGAACAGGCCTGCTGAAGACGGCTTGCTGGGAGCAGGGGAGGACCTCTTACCTGCTGGTGCCAGAGTCCTGACCATAATGTCCTCTGTCCCCCAAATCCA
Organism: Aselliscus stoliczkanus; assembly: GCA_033961575.1. Taxonomy (NCBI): domain Eukaryota; kingdom Metazoa; phylum Chordata; class Mammalia; order Chiroptera; family Hipposideridae; genus Aselliscus; species Aselliscus stoliczkanus. The sequence continues at coordinate 150,102,608 of CM066732.1, read as the reverse complement.
GACATCTAATGCTGCAGTTCCCAACCTGTTTCTTCCCACCCTGACATAGCCAATGGCAGCACTGCCATGGGGCCCCACTGCTCCCCAGCCCTGACCCAAATATCTGGCTGGCTGTGTGTGATGATGTCACAGGGCCGCCTGGAATCCCCTCTAACTTCAAAGAAACACAAAGTCATTTAGAAGCTCCGGTGCTTCGGTGGCCCCTCGGCATGCACCCCGGGACCCCAGAACCCACTGGGAGCCGAGAAGCCCTGAAATCGTCGCACTTTATGAAGATGATTTTTTGAGGATGGCCGGCTGCCAGGCACCTTCTATTATAAAGGCAAATGTGTCCGCCCTTCAGTTAACAAAGCTGGGGATGACGAGCTATGGCTGAGGCCTGGCGGTGGACCTTGGTCATCAGCGTCCAGTCTCTCCTCTCCGGGCACCTGTGACAATCCATGTTTGGGAGACATGTGCCTGTCCTGGTTTGGTCCAAAAGCCTCCTCTTCAAGGTTCCGCTGACGCCTTGTGAGCCCTGCTGTCGTCCAGGCCATAGGCTCTGGGAAGCGGCCCTTCCTGAGGTGAGAGAGACCCATGTCTCCGTGAGCACAACATTTGGGGACCCCGAACCTGTGAATGCTCTGAGCTCCCTGGCTGGCCCGTCCCAGCCGGGCAGCTGTCGTGAGCTTCCTTCCTTCAAAGCATTCTGTGCCATGCTGGCCACCTGCTTAACTAGACTGGCGTCTTGCTTCATGCTTGGCCCTGCAGCTCCCCGTCCATCAGCAGCTGTCTGTCCCAAGCACTGGCAGAGGGAGGTGACAGAATCCCTTCTGACCAGAGTCTGAGGTGTGCAGATCATGGACCCAGGACACTTGCTGCGGGAGGCCCACGCATGGCGCCCTGCACGGGGCCCCTCCTGGCTGCGTCCTCCCTGCACCTCAAGAGGCTAGTCACCTCCAGCACCTTCCCCTGCCGTTCTGAGAACATAACTCCCCCTAAGTGCTTTTGGGCGTTAAGGGTGTGGCGCCACATCCGGGTGGCCCTTCCGTCGTCGGACGGAGCAGGTGCAGTGCTGGTGCCGGGGAAGGCTGGGTGTGAAGGACTCTGAGCAGCGAGCCAAGGAGAGGGAGTCCCCACCATAGCCTGCCTCCGGGCTGTGCCAGCAGGGCTGCCTTCCCTGTGCAGGGGTGGGGGGTGGGGAGGCCAGTTGTCTGGAAAGGTTACTAAAGGTTGTTTCACTCAAAGGATTTGGTTCTTTTCATCATGGCAACTTGGAGACCAGAGCTGGGGGAGGTGTGAGGACACAATGGGGCTTTTGGCTTCCTGGGCAGGGATAGGGCTGTGCTCCTTTCTGGCTGCTACTGCTCTCCCTGCAAGATGGAGGGGAAAGAGGCTGGATGAATGCAGCCATCACAAACTCCTGAAGCGCCTTGTGTGCGCTGGGCCTGAGCTGGTGCTATGGAGACCCTGCCTGGAGGAGCATCGTGGAGGGGGCTGACGGCCCCCTAGGTCACTGTGGAGCCCTGGTTCTCAATTGGGGGTGACTGTGCCACCAAGGGACCATTTGGTAACATCTGGTGACATTTAGGGTTGTTATAACTAGCAGGGGGTACTACTGGCATCTAGTGGATAGAGGCCAAGGATGCTGCTAAACATACTACACAGGACAGATGTCCCCCCACCCCACCCCACACCCCACCCCACACACACACAGAGTGACCAAGCCCAGAATGTCAGTAGTGCATTTCCGGACAACCAGAAGTAGCAGCAGAGAAACCCCTGTAACTATATGAGGCCGCCTGGCAAAACCCCTGTGGCTACTGATCATGCTGCTGGCAGGTGACTCTGGGGAGAGGCAGAGGGTCTTCACTGGGCTCCTGGGAGTGCGGAGCCTGCTGGCTACCGGAGGACCCAGCCCTCTCCTCAGGCTTGTGAGGACCAGCTCTGATTGCGGGTCACGGAGTGGCCCAGGCCTTCCTGGACGGGAAGAGACTCAGTCATGGCCAGAGCCTCGGCAGGTCTCCAGCAGAGAAGACTTGCCTGTGTGTGAGCGTCCAGCTGTTTCCTCAGGCCGGTCCCCACCTTTCCAAGGCTTTCCTGCCCCGAGCAGTGAGGCCTGAATGTGAGCAACAAAACGAAGGCACAGGCACCAGGTCCGCGCCTGGCCTCACCCCACTCTCTAGCACCTTCCCAGCACAATCACACTCTGTCCCATGGCCTGGCCTCAGCCTGCTTTTCCAGCTGCTCCCCACCTTGTCCCTCACCCCCCTGGACTCCTCCCGGGTCCTGACCGCACAGGGTGCCCTCCTGCACTGACCTCGTGCCCTTCCCTGCCTTCAGTGCTGCCCTTCGTGGAGCATTCCCGACCCCACTGAGAATTCCCCATGTAAGTCCCTCCATGGCCTGGTCCATTTCCAGACCTGGACAGTGAGGCCTCCATGTTTCCATTCAGTACTTACTGCCTTTGAACTTTACACTTAAGACAACAGTTTTAGTAAGCTTTTTAAAACAACATTATACGTGTTTGTTTGTATCTTAGCTTAAACAATACAGAAAAATGTAAAGAAGAAAATCAAAGCGACCTTAAGAGGATGGCCGGGTGGCTCAGTTGGTTAGAGCGCGTGCTCTTCACAATGAGGTTGCCGGTTCAATTCCCGCATGGGATGGTGGGCTGCACCCCTACCCTCCCCCGCAACTAATATTGAAGGACAACAACTTGACTTGGAGTGATGGATCCTGGGAAAAACACACTGTTCCCCAATTAAGTTCAAAAAAAGCTACCTTGAGAGATAACTGCTGCTAGCACTCTGGTAAGCATCCTCTTACACCCACCTGCGTACTCACCTTCAAGGTCGTTACTCACCTTACAATTTCACAGAAATGGAGTCTCCTTGTATCTGCTGTCACTGGAGCTGCTCTTTCGTCTATCAATGTGACATGTAGACCTTTCTATGTCACTACAAACACCTTCACCCTGTCTGATCTACTTGCTGTATCCCACTAGGTAGATGGATTATAATCTAATCATTCTGTTCCCTATTAACGGACATCCAGAGTAGTTTCAATTTTCTGTTTGTACAAACAACTCTCTAATGAATATCTATGCATATAGCTCTCTGCCCGCTTGTCTGATTATCTCTTTAGATCTTGATTTGGTGGACACAATTAAAACTGGGGTACTTGTTTCCCAATTGTACCAACTTATATTGGGTTGTTGGAAAAGTCAGGACATATTTTTTTCAATGTTTTTTGTTGCAAAACTGCATCATGACTTTTCCGACAACCCTTTCCAAATTGTACTAATTTATACTTTGAACCAACAGGAATAATAAAAATAAATAATAGCTACCAGGTATTGAGCACTTTTCCCTTGCCTGTCACTGCTCTAAGCACTTCATACCTAACAATTTGTTCAACCCTCCCCACCTACCGCAGGGAAACTGAGGCACAGAACGTTTCTGTCAGTGGTCAGGGGCAGGAATCGGCAGAGCATTCATTTTTGAAGGCGCCCATTTCCTCACACTCCGGCCAACACTAGAGCAACATCTCTAATCTTTTGATTATCTAATGGAAGGAATAAAAGAAAATCTTATTGTTGCTTTTATTGGCATTTTTGTTACCGATAAGGTTGATTTTTTTTTTTTTTGAGGTATGTATCAGTCATTCTTTGATGAATTACTTTTTCAGGTATTTTCCTCATTTTTCTACCAGGCCATCCTTCCTTTTACTGATTATAGTAGCTTTACATTCTCCAGAAATCAGTCCTTGAGGGTAAGAAATCTGCCTTCCCCACCTTCCGTTCACCAGTAGGGACTGTGGGGAGAGGGTCACCTCCTCACCCCACTCCCCGAGGGCCTGGCACGGAACAGGCCTCCAGCGATGAGGCTCCTTGTCATTCAGAGGGGACTCTGGGAGCTCCTAGCCCTGGACAGGGACACAACGCATTTGTCATCGACTCCTGTTTGCCTGTTGGCCTAAAATAACAATTCTGTCTGTCTGAACAGGAGTAGGGTTTAAAGAATGAACAATCACTTTGTCTGATGTCCAGGCAGCCAGGTGAGGCAGATGTGGTATAGTAGCCCCTGGTTACAAATGAGGAAACTGAGGCTCAAAGCAGCTTCATAATGGGCTTAAGGTTTCACGGCCAGGGCTGCCATCAAGCCCCTGCTTCCTTGGTCCAACGCTCACTCTGCTCCATCTCTAATGGACAAGCCCGATGGGAAGAACGGGGCAGAGTGTCCTGCCTGTAGAGTATAGGGGTTCTCGAGGGCCTGGCTCCCCAACACACTCCAGAGCCTCACACACAACAGGTCTTACACACTCCTGTCACCTGCCAGGCAAGCCTCCTGGAGCCTCCCAGCTGGGCTGAGCTCAGGAGGGAGGGAGCCGAGGGAGGGCAGGTGGCACAAGGGCCCCTTTGTGCCTGTTGCTAGGGCCTGGCTGTATTTACTCAGCCTCGGTAAACAGGAGGTGCCTGGAGGCCCGCTCTGTTATGACAACTTAAAGAGCAGTTTCTTTCCTTCCTGAGGCCACTCAAGCCCCTGGCTGCTGGAGGTGATTCCCCACCTCACAGGGGCTTCCCCATGGCTGAGCTGGGGTGTCCTCACGACACAGGGTCAAAGCCGGAGGACATCAGAGAGGTCACTCTGCTCAACCCCTCAAGACTCAGAGCTGAGATGGAGACACTGAGGCCTGGGGAGGTGGGAGGTGGGGATGCTGGGCTAGCCCAAGGTCACAGAGCAGGGGCTGGCAGCTGAGGCTCTGCCTTCTGCACAGTGCTGATTTGCAAAGTGTCCACCTGTCCCTCACACATTGGTCGTCAGCACTTGGCTCAGCCCCAACTCCTCACCACCTTCCTGCTGTCAACAAAAGAACATCCAAACCTATATAAAGGTTTTATGAGTTTGTTTGACATGCCCAGAAGCAAAGCCGCAATGGATTGAGAAAATGCTCCAGAGAATGGCAGTTTTGCAGCTTGTTTTGTATATTAGAATCAAAGAAGGGGATATAAGGAGGGTTCCCTGAAATCCATTGGTGGTGGATGAAGGAGGTGGGAGAAAGCAAAGCGGGGAAATCTCTGGGATTGGATAAAAGGTAAAATAGAGAAACGTTTACTTATTTTATATTGGTGGACACAGGGTAGTTAATAATGAACATGTACAGCACGTAGAGATGGTATGTGGGCAACAAAATAACAATGAGGGGTTCTGTGGTCTGGTGTTCTGGTGGTCTTGTGCTTGGGTGCCTGAAGTTGTGTCTTTGAGGGGTCTGGAAAAGAAAATTACTCTGACATTTCAAAGGTATGTTATCTCAGATGCACGAAGACAATAGAGAAGGCTCACTTACGGTACAAATTGACCTTTGCTAAGGAACCTATAGGTTTGAGATGTGACTACCCGCCATGGCCCGCCCAGTTAGAAATTTATGGTCAGACCATCCTGTGTGGTTACCTTTGGTCATTGAGCTTGTCAGGTCTTCCTCCCCAAGCTTGTCAGGTTTATTATGTAGCCCCTTTTTTCGTTCACACTGCCGTCCCTGAGGTGTGTGGGGCTCACTTGCCCAGCTCACTTGCCCAGCAGTCCACAGGACCAGACCCCTGGACATGGAAGACAACCCAAACCACAGTCATTTTTAAGGCTTTTTATGAAGACATAAAGACACATCAAAATAGAGTTATAAGAATCATGGTGCTACTTTTAATGCTTGCAATTAATAAATGACCACTTTAATCCCCCTCCCAGAGCACTATAGTGGCAGCGACAAGCTAGTTATAGGGTTTATTTTGCACATGTACACGCTTAGGAGCCACCACTGATAGGAGCCTCCCTGGACTGTAAAATGAACTTTCTTTAGCCCTGCAGACATCTCAGTTATGCCTAAGGCTGTCACTCATCTCCTTGGGAAAGAACATCAAAGGGTTACCAGCGAGGCCCTCAGGGCACTAGACTCCCAGGACGGGCGCAGCCGAAGGTGGCCAGCGGCCAGGACTCCTGTGCGACCTTCAACCGGTGCCACCCTCCCTCTGGGGAAAGGCAAAAGGAGCTCTGGGCTCTGCCTTCCCTGCCCCAGGAACCCTGCTCAGCCTCACCTCACACAGGGGACCCAGGAGGGCTGGGGGTAAAGGATTTTGGAGCTAAAAGTTGGTTTCCGAAGATACCCATGGCCCCTGGGCGGGTGCCCAACGGGCTTCTCCAGGCTGGGAGCTCCTCTTGGCCCGAACCTTGCCCTCCGCCACACCTTGAGTTCCACAAACAAAGGCTCCAGGTACCTTGTCTGGCAGGACACTCACACAGGGAATCCTTCGGGGAACAGAGTGGATTTCCTCAAAGGTGGGGGTGAGCTGTCTTAGGGAGGCCTTCTGACCTGGAGTGTCAGGGCAGGGGGAGGAGCCGCAGGGCAAAGAGCAGGGAAGGATTTTCTCCTCTCCCTGGACTCATAGTTTTAGCTACAGGGCCTGAAGTTGTTCCGGTGGTGTGTGAGCTTCCTCGGCTCACAGGTAGGAGCTGGGAGTCCAAGATACGCTGGGCCTCAGTTTCTTACTGCTGCTGCTGGAGGCGGCAGCAGGAGCCCAGAGTGAACAGTTTTTGGAACAATCAAGATCAAGGGCAGTAACCGAGCAGCCCTCGGCCTCGAGGCAGGGGCGTGTTTTGTCACCTCGGGCAGCAGCCTGAGGAGAGCTTCATCCCCATGCCTCCCAAGGCCTGGAGAGCATTCGCAGTGACCCCAGCAGAGAGCCAGGCCCAGGAGACTCCAGAACAGACAGCAGACCCTACCTGCCTGCCTGCTCAGGAATTGCTACCAGGGAGCATGTGAGGGAGGCAGTGCCAGGAGAGATGCACAGAAACAGCAGGGCCCACCTGGAGTGGGGCTGGTTCCCAGAAAGAGGTCAGCGTCACGTGGGGTCCCGCACAGGGAGGCAGAGAGCACACAAAGGAGTAATAAACAACACATCAGCACTCTCTCATTCAGTGTTCTTCAGATAAGAAATCACTTCCAACACTTAATGGCTTAAGACAACATTTCCTTACTATATAGCCCAGGCTCGGGTTCACTGTTCTCACCTGGAGCTTCTCAGCACACAGTAGCTAGGGCTGGAATCATTTTAAAGACATCCTCACACATGTGTCACGTGGTTGAGGCTGGCTGTCAGCTGGGACCTCAGCTGGGGCTGTTGACCAGTGCATCTGCCTCCATGTGGCCTCTATGTGGCCTGGACCTCCTCACACCATGGGTTCCAAGGGTGACCATGCTGAGAGAACTAGACAGAGCTTTGTCACTTTTTCTGACCCAGTCTCAGAAGTCACACAATGTTATTTCTGATATAGTCACGGGCTTGCCAAGATTCAGGGAGTGAGAGCACAGACCCTCAAACTCAAAAAGGAGGAGTGTTAGCACCATGCTGTAAGAAAAGCAAGTGGCATGGGAGGTATGGTGGCAACCATCTTTGCAAAGTATAGCCTGCCATCTTCAGTAGCTATTCATTGAGCCCCTACTATGAGCCAGGCACTGTGCTAAACAGCAGGGATACAGCAGTGACCCAGGTACTGAAGTCCCTGCCTCGTGGAGCTGACAGTCTAGTTAGAGAAGACAGACAACTATCAACCAAATAAATAGGTAAAACAAAAGCATGTTAAGTGGAAGTCAGTGCTAAAGAGGAACAGTGACATAGGGTAGAGGGCTAGGGTGTGCTGTGCTGGTGGATGGGTGACATATGAGAGGTGACCACGAGGAGACCTGAGGATGGGATCCCAGAAGATGGATCAGCCAGAGCAGAGACACTGGGGTAAGAGTGTGTGGGGGGGCCGGCCAAGTGGCGCATTAGTTAAGAGTTGGTTTTGGGATGCCAGTGGCCCCGGTTCGGATCCCACATATGAGGGCCAGTGACACTGCCCTCTACAGCTAACAACAGCTCCACCTGGAGCTGGGCTGTGCGAGCCCCGGTGACGGTGTAGGCTGCAGCCCCTGCTGCAGTGGGCTGCCATAGGCTACAGTGAGTGGTCGGCAGCCAGCGTGAGCTGCCGAGAGCTGCTGTGAGCGGCCATCCAGAGGCCGGCAACCCATCTGCCTCACCTGGGAAGAGCGCAATGACGATACCAACATGGGCCAGTGAAGCAATGTCCTCCGCAACTAGACTGAAGAACAAAAAAACAGTAACTTGTCTGTTCTCCTTCCCTGGTTCCCCAACGCTGTTCCCCTCCCCCAATTCCCAAATAAAATCTTAAAAAAAAAAAAAAAGAGTGTGCATGTGCGGGGTGGGGGGGATGTTGCTGAGGAAACAGCCCAGAGGCCTGAAAAGAGAGAGGGAGGGAAGTGGGGGGCCGCAGGACCAGGATGTGCAGGGTTGTCAGTCTTTGTGGGAACTTTGAGCAAAGCAGGAGCCACAGAGGGGCCATGGAGAGTTCTGAGCAGAAGCTGAGGACCTCTCCCTCCAAGAGCAAGACTGGGAATTAAAGAACACCCAGTCCAATCCCCCCATGTCCTGGCTTTGCTTGCATACCTCTAATAATGAGAAACACACCCCTTTATTGTTTATGGGGTTTGTCTTCTCATGAATGAAAATAAACCTCCTCATAGCTTCTTCTCAGTATGGTCTGCCTTTAAGACCACTGAATGGGTCCTTCCTTTACCCATGATGTTTTAAGGGGGAATGTCTAACTCTCCGAATCTTCTCCATACTGAACCTCACCCAGTTATTTCACTAATTCACATTACCTCAATCTCCTCAATGCTCATCATACTGGTCATTTATGTCTGTCTTAAGAGGGATTAGCAAAATACAGCCCAAGGGCCAAATAAGGCCCTCCATCTCTTTTATAAATAAAGTTTTATTGGAACACAACCATTTGTTTACTATTGTCTATGGCTGCTTTGTGCTGAGTTGAGTTCCTGCTCTGGAGATTGTACAACCCTCAAAATTTAAAATATATACTATCTGGCCATTTACAGAAGAAGTTTTCTGAGCCGTGTCCTAACTGTGTGCTTTAAGTTTCACTCTGGCTGAGATGCTGAAAACAGACTGTGAGGCAAGGAGGCCCATTAGGAGGCTGGACTCTTAAAAATGCACAGTAATAAAATCTCAAAGTACAGTCTTATAACACTTTGGCTGTGTATTTGTACAATTCAAATATTAATTTACACAAAAACACATTTTTAAATTAGACTTTATATCTAGCTCTCTGCAAAGGTTTCTAGGACTTGTCTTTGGTTAAGTAAACACAGATTTCTGTGTGTTTTCCTGAATAATCAGCAGGACAGAGCTTCAAACCTTCCCTGGATTTGAGTCTCTTCGTTCTGCCTGTAAGGAGAGCAGTGGTTGGGAACAGAGCCGATGGTATCCCGAGGTACAATTAAAAACCACAGATTCTTAACTCTGAAAAATAACAACATTAAAAACCGCAGAAGGCGTGAGGTCCACGAAGCGCTGAATGTCTGAGACCAGCCGCCGGAATTGGCCAATGTCTGCACTAGAGAAAACCCGCAAAGCCCACACGACCGGCCAGGCTGGCCTCCCTAGGAAATTTGGACACTCGCCGGACTTTCCACAGCAGTTTTTTTTTTTTTTCCAGTCACTATGGTCATGAAGCATGAAAAGAAAGCACTGAATTGTTTTCCAGGAAGAAAGGGAGAAAAAAAAACAACACTAAAATATTGTTGTTTCAAAAACAAAATAATTGCTTTGTCCTTAGGCTGCCTTAAAAAAGAAAACCAAATATGCAGCAGGACTTGCAAAATTAGACGGAGAAGTTAAAAAAACAAACTAGTGAAGTCTTTACCTCTCCGTAATGGTACCCCCCCGAATCCGTGCCCCTCAGTGACTAAACTGTGTGACCTCTGACCCATTCTGCCCTGGGTCTTGGGACCATGTCTGCGCAGTAGAATCCCCAAGACCCTCTGTCAAAGGCTGTAAGAAATCCCCATGAGAGGGTGAAGGTGGAAGTTCCAGGAGAGATAACCCCCAGGTGTCCCAAATTGGGTCTGAGGGTAGAAGGAGAAGGAGAAATGGCATCCCAAGCATGGCTCTCCAAGATCACTGTTGCCCACACAGCATGCAGGGATGCAAGACAGTGTGTGGGAACTATAGATGTCCAAGCATCGTCTGGGACCTTCATTAATGAAGTCTGTGGTGAAGAACTAAGAAAGGGAGCAGTGAGTGCAACCCGGGGTGACAAGGCTGGGGACACAGGTAGAGAGGTTCAGCCTTTGGGCCAGTGGGGTCGGGCAGAGCAACCACAGACTCCCCCATGCCCAGACCCTGCTCTGGGTTTGATAAGGCTCACCCTTGACCTCCTGGCTCACCTCCCCTGAGGGGCCTCTGGACATGCAGATGCTGTCTAACACTGCCCAAGTCTTTTCTGTGTCATGGCCCTGGCAGGGTGCCGGAGAGCTGGCACTGGACCCGATTCTCCTCTTCCTGCTCAGGAATTTGCCCAGGGTCACAGCTAGTGTAGAAAGGCAGCGGCCCCCACTCAGGCCTCCCAGCCTCGACCCTCAGTTGAGGTCATTTCCTTTTCTCATTTGTTCCATGAAAGAAACCCTTCCCAGGTTAATGGACAGGCAGGCACTGCTGAGAATGAGCCTCCGGGGAGAAGATCTGAGCAAATCCAAGACTAGGATGCAAAGCTCTGGAGGGTGTTGGAAGAGCTGGGTTCAAGTTCGATTATCTCAGGAACTGGCTATGACCCAGCCAGGCTGCTTAAATCCTCTGAGCCCCATTCCCTCTGATACTCCCTAGAATCTATTGAACTAAGTGACCTCTAGCAATCTCGTTTTTCTTAATAACCACAAAAAATGATTAGTTTGTCTAAGGTCAAATGTACCAGGTCAGGCAGCTGGGACCAGCTTCAGGGACTGACTACCTGGCAGGCCCAGACTGCCTTGCGAGAAAGCTGACCTGCTCAAGTGGCATAAAAACTGCCATCTAAGCATACATCCATTCACTCAACCATCCTTCCATTCTTTCTATCTTCGTTACATCATTTTTCCCTCTTTTCATTCTTCCATCCATCTATCCAACCATCTATTTATCTACCCATCATCCATCATTTCATCCTTACTCATTTCCTTTCATCCTTCCATTCATCTATTCCATCCAATTATTCTTTTATCCATTCATTCTTTCTCCCTTTCTTTCTTCCGTATTTCCATCTTCCTCCTATCCATTGCAACTTTAGTCAATCCATCCTTTATCCTTACATCTTTCCTTTCAATATCTATCTTTCTTTCCTTCCGTTCAGTTGTCCTTCCTTCCTTCCATCCTCATTCCTTCAGTATATGCATCCATCCACCCATCTTTTTTATCTTATTTCCACCCATCTTTTTATCTTACTTTCACCCATCCACTTATCCAGTCATTCTTTCTTCTATCCTTCAGTTTGTCCACCCATTTTTTCTGTCAATCAATACATTCATTGATTACATATTTCTGAACACCTGCTAGAGCTAGATACTGCTTATATTTGAATATTCACAATTAGGTTCACGTTTAATCTGGATAAACCATGAGCCAAATCTAGAAATATCTCATAAAGGAAAGAGACATCCAAATACTTAAGGTACAACATAACAAATGTGTTCACAAGAAGTTATGCAAGTCTGAGGGGGAATTGCCAACTCTGGGGTAGTCAGGACGGGTTTCCCTGTATGTTCCTGAGGGATTTGAGGGATGGATGTTTATCTAGAAAGGAAGGCCTTGGCACATTCCAGGCCAAAGGAATGGAATGTGCAAAGGCACAGGGGCATGGAAAGAGGGTGGCAGTTCCTGCACCATGAAGGGAATATTGTATAGCAGGAAGAGAGGAGTATGGAGAAGAAACAGGCAGGAGAGATAAGCAGGCATCCAAGTTCCAAAGGTGCTGTTGAGAAATGTGGACTGTTTTGAGGACAATGAGCCCTGAAAGAGAAAGAGGCATCTGGCTGCAGCAGGGAAGATGGAGGAATAGTGTGTGTGGTGGAGTTCATGACCATAGACAGACCAGTAGGAAGGTCACTCTGGTGGGTAGGAAGGGAGAGAAGAGGCAGTCTGGCTAAGGTGATGGAGTTCAGATGGAGAGAGTGGGTGGAGTTGAGAGCTACTTAGGAGGTACAGGGAGCAGGTGATAGGGGATGAGGGGCAGTTAGTGGGTGGTCAGGAGCCATGATATGGGAGCGTGGGATGTGTGAGCAGGAGGAGGGGTGGGCGGGCAGGCGATGATTCTGGGTTCAGTTGTGGAGAGTCTGTGCATTCTGAAGGAGGGTCCAGCTGCCAGCGTGTAACGGAAAGGAGCACAGGCCAAGCTGTGCTGCCTATTAGCTTATGTGGTCTTCACTGTTGCCCTCAGACCAAAGTTGGGCACTCATTCATTCATTTATTGATTTACCTGTAGGCCCTAGGATACACAGCCAAGTGGCCATCAAGTCCCTGGCTTCCTGGGGGCTGCATTCTGGTGATAGCAACTGCCATTGGAGTTTAGGAGTCTAAGAGGTGAAGCAACCTGCCCAAGGACACAATCTGGTGGCAAGGCCGAAGCAGAAGCTGAGGCTCCAAGGAGCTGCTGGGCAGGGGGATGGCCCGAGTGGGGGCTGCTGACTCAGCTCTCCAGGAAGACTGAGGAAGCTCCAAGTTTGTCTGAGCTGCTGGGTGACTCAGCAAATGGCCCTTCTACGGAAGCCCAGGACCCAGAGCAGAGGGGGACCCAGTAAGACAGCCAGGTGCCCCAGGCGGAGCTTCACTGCCCCTCAGGAGGCAGCGTTGTTTCCTCCCCCCACTTCCTGCTGGAACCTGCCTCCACCCATCCTGTGTCTCCACTGCTTCCTGCTTCCAGCCCTAACTTCCCACCACGCCCTCACTTGGTCCCTCAGCAACTGCCTGTCTCCTTGCCAGACCCTGCATTTGCTCTGGACCACCTACAGGGTCTGAGATGTGTCATTTGGCCACTGAGTGCCTATTTCCTTTTCTGCAAAACAGGGCGGCTACCTGAGTTCTTGGACAGGTTTTTTGAACCATGGCAGACCTGTCGGGGTTTACTGGGCTGAGCAGAAGCTGAGGCCCGACCATAAAGGATGCTCCCATTTCTTGAGCCCTCACCCTATCTAGACTCTTTCCAGATGTTATCCCACTTTATCTTCATGACTCTACAAAGTAGGTCCTGGTACTACCCACCCTTGTCTGTAGGTGAGGAAACTGCAGCACAGAGGTGTTAAGTAACTTATCCAATGTCATACACCTGTTAAGTATGGGGCCTAGATTTGAATCCAAACTATCTGGCTCTAGTTTCCACATGCTTCTACACTATGCTATGTTCTCTCTCAAGGCTGTGCCCTGGGCACTACCTTTTGAATAAGGAGCAGGACCACACTAGCCGTGGAGGAGGGGGTGTGGCAGGAGCCAGGCATACTCAGCATGGAGAAGAGATGGCCTGGGAACAAGGAACTGGTGGGGATTCTTGGAATCCCTTTTCCCCTCTGTTCACCTGGTTAATTCTTACCCACTTCTTTCTTAGGACTTAACTCAAGGCTCTCCTTCCTGGATCAGAAACCCCACCCATGCTTCTGGAGTACAGGGGATTATCTCTCTCACAGGTGATTCCCTTATTGCATCTAGCGCCTTCTCTACACCAGGCCCCAGGCTATGCATTGGACACATTCTCTCACTGAATCTTCAAGCCCCTCTGTCAGTACTTGGCTTGGCTGAGCAGGAGCAGACGTCACTGCAGCTGGCTTGAGAGAAAGGGAATGTTTGGGAGCAGCCTCAGGGTGTCTTGGGGAAACCTGGTCTCACGGACTGCATCCAACAGCAGAAAAATGCAGGAACCCATGTGTCTCCTCTGCATCTCACTCTCTCTTATACCCACAAGCCACAATGTCTCTTATCTGCATTCCTGTCTATGCCCCCGAGACCCCTGAGACAGAATTCTGCTCAGTGCGGGAAGAACAGCTCTCCATCAGGACTGTTCAGACATACAGGGGCTGTCCTGGCAGACAGGGACAATGTGCAAGCATGGTGGAAAGCATGTAGAGATATGCCAGCTCTGATGGAGGCTCAGGCCCCATCAGCCTTCTAAGGACCTGTCCCATTTGAGTGACTCTCAGTTATGAGGTCCGGAATCATCTTCAATGTCTCCAGGGGACACCTCAAAAAGAACACATCCAAAACTGAGCTCTTGGCTGTCCCCCCAAACCTGCTGCTTCCACATCTTTCCCATCTCAGCTGATGGCAATTCCATCCTTCCAGTTTCTCAGACCAAAATTTCAGAGTCATCCTTTGACTCCTCTCTTTCTCGTCCATCACGCCTTTCATCTTTCTGCAAATCCTAAGGGTTCTACCTTCCGAGTCTATCCAGAGTCTGACCTGTTTGCTGCATTGCCCCAGCTACCAACCTGGTCCAAGCTGCCATCGTCTCTCGTCTGGGTACCTGCAGGGGCCCCCTAAACGATCCCCCTGCCTCTGCAGTCCCTTCTCAACATGTCAGAGCATTTTCTTCCTCTGCTCCAAAGCCTGCCTTGACTCCCATCCCACTTGGGGCAGAAGCTAGCCTTTACAATGGCTCCCCCGACTCCTCCTTTCTATTCTTCCAACACTCCAGGTATAGTCCCCTTCCCACGGCCTCTGAACTGGCTGGCCCCTCAGCCTGGAGCCTTCTGCCCCCATATGTCTGCTAGGCCAGGTCCCTCAGGCCCTTCAAGTCTTTGCTCAAGAGTCACTTTCTCAGTGAGCCCCACTCTGAACTCCATATTTAAAATTCTAACTGTCCCCCTTTCCCCAGCACATCCTGGGCGCTCCCAGTCTCCCTTACCCTTGCCAGGGTTTTTTTCTTTTATTCCTCTTAGCACTTACCATTTTTAATGTACAATCTAATTGCGATTATATTATTTATTGTCTGTCTTCATTCCCTAGACTATAAGCTCTCTGGGAGCACTTACTTTACTTTTTCTGCTCACTATCATAGCCTACACTTCTAGAACAGTGACTGCTCCAACATGGGTGCTCGATTAATAAATATTATAATGGAGAGCCGGGGCCTGGGAATGCCTCCAGCAGCTGGTCAGGGAGCATGGGGTCCCCCCTCATACCTAGCTTGGGGGCCCAGGCGGATTCAGCCCAGCTTCTCTCCCTACCTGCCCTCTCTTCCCCTCCCCCACTCTCAGGCAGAGGGGTTATACCCTGGAGGGGGCCTGGTTCTTAACTCTATCCATAGAGTGCTCAGGCATGCTAAAATCCTCCTGAATTGTACCAACACTTTAGATTCACTTGGGGGTTTTCTTGGGGGGAGACATCTTTTTCTCACAGTATCTATTACCTTCTGACATTATATAATCTATTTATAATGTTATGTTTCTAAATTTATTCTTTGTTATTCATCGGATTATCAAAAGGCTATCTGATTTTAAATGGTTGAGAACCACTTGTCTCCATCATCCTGCTCAATCATTCCTTGTCGCCAGCAGGGTTCCTGGGCTCCCAGGCCTAGGAGTTGTTCACCAGGCTCCCCTTGGGTCTGTGACTGCAGCCTTGACCTAGTTGCAGAAACCACAGTTGGCGCCCTGGGCCTCCACCAGCCCCCCAGACTCTCCAGGCCCAACCTGGCGGTTCCCAACCCCCCACAGACCCCACCCTTCTTCCACTCAGGTCTTAGGCTGAGCTTTGCCCCTGAGGATCAGCAAAACCAGAACGGTGGCAGGACGAGCTCTGTGCTGCTCTCCGTGGTCCTGAACCACCTCCCTGGTCCCTGTTTCGGATGAGGTTGTTTTTTTGGAAAGTAGAGGTGGGGAGAGGAATTCTGTAGCCCCAGGGGACCGCTCCCCTCAAGGTTACACTTACCGTTCCTGGAACTCTAATCTTGCTGCTTTTGCTTATATTAAACCTTCTTATCTTTGAGGTCTTGGCTGAGTTGTCGCTCAGGGAGGTCTTCTTGGTTCTGCACCACTGAGGGTGGTCTCCTCTGTGTTCAGATGGTGTCCTGTACTTCCCACATTCCAGTGTGTGGGGACCACCTGTCCAACCCCATCAATCACTTATAAGCTCCTAGTCTGTCTCCTGCACTATTGTATGATTAACACACAAGTGATGAGAATAAATTTTGGCTGTTCAAATAAATTTTGGTTGGACAAGACGTTAGCATGTTCCTTCACTTAAGGAACACATGACAGGTGGAGGGAATAACAGAAATTAAAGGGCCACATTTTACACATGGGAAGACTGAGGCTCAGAGAAGTGATGCAGTTGTACAATCACATGCTTAGGAGTGACAGAGGTGGATCCTGAACCCCAACCCCTTGGCTCTGTACCTTGTCTCCATCCCCTACCTATGCCATCACTTCCCGCTCTAGATTGCAGGTTGTGTCCCTGGGTAATGAAGAAACTGGGCTAAATCTATCTTTAAGGGAATTTTTCTACTCCCAGATTTCATGAAAAATTAGGACCATGGGCTGAGTCTCTATTTTTGGGTACTAGTTTCTGAGTCCACTAAGATTGCACAAGGAAAACCCGTTGTTTCCAATGAGTGGTTTTGTTGTCCAAGCCATATCATCAGGAACAGTCAAGAGGCCCCTGCTTCCAAGAGCTGGCTACTCAGCAGCCACCACAAGAGACCCCCAAAATGCCTGGATGGCCAAGGCACATGGGAAGTTGGATAGGTGGATATGGCCTAGCCTGACATCAGTCTGACCAGTGGCCAGAGCTCCCAAGACAGCCTACATCCCACCTGCTGGTGGATTGTAGGATCTGGGGATTGTCACCTGCAGGGCTCTGAGGGGTAGGGACTGTGAGCCCTGAGCTAGTGTCAGTTTTCACTTCTTGTAACTATCCTATATACCCACCACACAACCACACAAATTCGTGTCTTTGCTTCTGGAGCAGTCAAAACCTGGGTCCTATGAAGCTTTAATGATCAAAATTGGGCTATGGTGGAAATAGTTACTTAATAAAGCCTGTTTGCTAAAGGAATAAAGGTTTTAAAAACATGGGGGCTGTAGGAGAAAAACCACACAGAAGGAGCTGGGTACATGAAAAGTAAGAGAGTGCCAGTTAGGCCAGGACCTACAAACCCTTGAAAGGAGTAGTTGGTCTCCTGCTGGGAACCAAGATTCAATGGTCTGGGGAGTCAGAGCAAGGAGCCAAGATGGGGCAGTGGGATCCTGTCAGGGAAGGCTAGAGGGTGGCTGCCAAAGGCTGACTTTGCAACCTTCTCGCTTTGGCTGAAAATTGGGGCTGTTGAGAGGGAAGCAAACACACACCTCAACAAACCCCATCTACTACTGCATCTGGGGGAAGTGGAGGCCGCCAGTGGTGCCCACCCCAGGCTCCCACTGTTTTCCTGCATGCCCCTGGCCCTCAGCAGCTGGCCTGCCATGCAGCTAGTCCTGTCTATCATGCCCTCATGTGCACCATGGCTGGTGGAGTCACAGCTGAGCCCAAGGGAAAGAGCCCAGGGCAGTCAGGAGGCCTGTGCGACCTTGGATGAATCCCCTCTCAGGCTCAATGTCCCACCTGTAAAATCAAATGGACTAAGTATTCTCTGTGGGTCCTTCATGCCAGTCATGCCAGGGCCCCCTTCCGAGACTCAGTGGGGAGAGGGCTGGGTCTTCACAGAGAAGCAGAGCTGGCTTTGACTCCTGGCAGCAGTCAGAGCTGGCCGCCCACACACAGGCAGGCAGGCAGGAGGCAGGGTGCTGCAGTTTCATTGCCAAGCACAGAGAACTTTCCACTGGGTCCAGGTTTCCATCACCATGGCAACGGTTGGGGGGGGGGTGGAAGCAGAATTCCTCAGAATCCTGGGAGATTGCATGGGCGAGGGAAAAACAAGAAAGTGAGCCCTGAGCAGATTCTGAGTGGACAAGGCCAGCACCCAACTGGGTCCCACATTTCCTCTCTGCCCTCTTTATTCCCTTCTCCCCTTCTTCTCCTGCTTTTGATGTTTCTCTCTGTATCCCTTTTCCTTTTTCTAGGTCCCTCTTTCCCTGCTCCCATTCCTGAACGCTTGCTCTTAGGAGCAGTGGCTAATGTTTACTTAGCACATACTATATATCAGACACCGGTCCAAGTGTTTGACACACATGCCCTCCCACCCCCATGTGGTAGGTACTCTGATCAGCCTCATTTTACAGACAGTGAAAGTGGAGGCCCAGGGAGGTTGGGTGACTTGCCCAGCTCACACAGTAAATGGCAGATTGAGGGGTTTGGCTGGGCTCCTGTGACTGTACCCTCAGCCATTACGGTGTCCCTTGTCTGAGAAATTCCAGGTGCTGCTGTTGAAATGAGGGCGGGGTAGGGAAGCAGACAGGGAACACAGGCAGCACATGTCCATGCTCTGGAGACCCTATGGGACTCCCTCACTTCCCCCTCCCCTCTGATTGTACTCCACACCCACCTTCTTGATTGAGGCCAGGGCCCAGGGCAATGCCAGCTGCCCACACCTCCCTGGCACTACTGTTGGCTGAGTCCCCCGACTTTGGCTAACCACTGCTTGCTCTCTCAGGCCCAGGGAAAGCTCTACAGGTAGCACAGAGTGGTCCGGGAGGCCAGAGACACAGGTGCCATCCTCCAGTGTGCCCTGGGGAGAGAGAGCCAGACCAGGAAGATTGGCCTGTGCCACATCGAGATCCTGCAAGAGAATTGGTCAGAATTCTCAGAGGGGTTTGCTGTTCTCCTCAAAACCTCCCAGGTGATAGTGAGGGGTTTGTGGGAGATCATAGGTAAGAATATTGTGGGAGCAGCAAAGATAACAGCCCAGCCAGGCCAGTCATTGGCATGATCTCCACGGTGAGCTACTCCGCCAAGACTTACAGAGACCAGGAAACACTGGGACCAGGAAAGAACTGCTTCAGCTCTGGGGCCAGAGAGTCCCCTAATCATGGCCTTAAGCATGGCTGACCCTCCAGGCTGGCTCTGCCTACTCCCTGCTCTCTTCTGGCTTCTGCATCCTTGTGGCTCACGCTCCTGTCCTCACTACCTTCGGTGTAATTTTTGTCTTTTGGTCTCTCTACATATTGTCCCACACTCTCTCCTAATCTCTGGCTCAAATTCCCAAGAGAGAGAACCAGCCTGGACCTTTGGCACCCTGATTGGTCAGAGTTCTTCCTCCGGGCCATCTCATTGGCTGCTGGCCAGGCTACTGATTGGCTGCCCTGAGTCTGGTGCTTCCCCCTGGTCCAATCACCTGTGGCCTAAAAAAGGCCAACGCCCACGTTACTAAATATCATTGCTGAGATAATTGGTGCATTTCCTCATTGTTTAAGCCATTTGGAATTGGGAATTCTTTTATCTGAGCAGCCACCTCATTAACTTGGATTTAGGACTCATGCCCTTGGTGATATGTCAGCTGCGTCTCTGCTTCAGAATGGTCAGTTGAGTTGGGGTTTCTGTTACTAGCCACCAAAACCTCCTGTCTGGCATCTCATTTCATAGGTTTAGTGCAAGATTGAATGAGTCACACCTGTTCAAGATCAGTCATGACTTTACGGAACTGAGGTGGGGGATCCAGAATGTTGCCCCAAGAAAACTGAAGGTCCCACTTCTATTCACAAGCCTCCTTCCAGTGGGCAGCCCCAAGTGACATGGAAATCTTGTGTTTCCATCTGTACTCATTGGTGGCTGTGCCCTGACCCCAAGATGCCTATCCTGGAATAAAATGGAGAAATTCACTCAACCAATGCCTTCCCTCTAGTTTGGTCAGGGGAGGGCATAAACCAGGCTCTGAATGCTCAGTCCTGGGCCAAGCTCCCCATTTGAGGAGCCAGTTTTTCTATCACCCATATGGGTGGGGGTGAATATCTGCAGCCAGAGGCCTCCCCAGCCACCACGAGGCTTCACCACAAGTTCCAATCAAGCCAGCCCTACAAATGTCTCCCTGACTCCTGGAGTCTCATGATCAAAGGGATTGTGGCTGCACCTCCAATGTATTATCCAAGCCTCACTATGTGGGTGGAATGTACTAGCTCAGTGCACTACAGAGCAAGACTGGGCATTGAAGAACCCATTCCAGTTTCCCCCACCTTTCAGCCTCTGTTTGCACACCTCCGATGACACAGACTCATCACTTTGTTGTTTCATGGGGTCTTCCTTGGCACGAATGAAAATAGGCCACTTTGTACTTCCCCCATTATGTTTTTCCCTCTGGGACCACTGAGTAGGCATGTCTAACTCTCCATACTTCATTCCACCCAGTTCTTTTACTAATCCATATATGCCCCAACCTCCATACCCCTCACCATACCAGGCACTTATGTCTGTCCTCTTTCTAAAGCAGGGTTGGAAAACTACGTCCCAAGGGCCAAATCTGGCCCACCACCCATTTTTATAAATAAAATTTTATTAGAATACAGTCGCACTCACTCATTCACTATTGTCGGTGGCTGCTTTGGTGCTATGAAGGCCAAGTTGAATAGCTGAGATAGACTTTGTGGCCCACTAAACTTAAAACCTTTACTGTACTACCTGGCCTTTGACAGAAAGAGTTTTCTCACCCCTCTTCTAAAGCATCAGAGTGGTCGCCTAAATGGCACAGGAGACAGGAGGTATGGCCTGACCTTCAGGGTGGCCACTTTCCTTTCCCTTCCTTGATCTCTACATGTGACTGCTTGGTGACTGTGGGGTTCCAGCAGCCATGGCTCAGTACTGGCTCCAAGAGAACCTGTGGTTAACAAAAATGCCAGGGTAACTTTTGCACAGCCTATTGCTAAGGCCTGGTGCTAAAAAA
Organism: Aselliscus stoliczkanus; assembly: GCA_033961575.1. NCBI lineage: Eukaryota > Metazoa > Chordata > Mammalia > Chiroptera > Hipposideridae > Aselliscus > Aselliscus stoliczkanus. Next base: position 150,081,954 of record CM066732.1, on the reverse strand, counting down.
GCTCCCCCGGCCCTTGAATTTTTCAGGACTTGCATTTATCTTGGTTCATTTCATTTTGTTGCCTTTGTCCCAACCTCTTGTCTTACAGAGATTGTTTTGAACTATGAGTCTCTCATTCATCTATAAGCCAGTCTTCCCAGTTTTGTGTTTTCCATATATTTGTTTAGCTTCCTTTCTGTGTGTTCATCCAAATTGTTGATTTTAAAAGAGTCGTGTAGCATGTCACTATAGACGTCCTTGCGGGGTTGTTATTAATCTAATAGCCAATGCTCCTTGGGCATCATGAATCAACCTGCTGGGACCCCTCTCTACCTACAGCCTGCAAGGTTCTACTTTACCATATTATCAGTAAGGATATTTGGGGGTATTAAAGAGCTGCCCACCTTTCAGAAAATAGAACTGAAGAATAGAAGAGACTTTGGAAATCACATAACTGATTCTCTTTTCTCACAGATGGTGAAATTGAGGCCCAGGAAAGTGTCTGATCCAAGATGACAGATGAAACTGGTGATGGAACCAGGAGTAGGGTGCTCTTTGCATGACACCTGCAATGTAATAGAGTAGGCTAACTGCTGCTACAAATAGGCCCAGACATGTAACAGATCACAGCAACAGACATTACTTCTGCTCACACTAGTCCTGGGTAGGTATTCAGGGTGGTTGGTCAGCTGTCCTCCTCACTGCCCCTCAGAAACCCAGGCTCCTTCCACCATGGGCTCTGCCATCCTGTAGGACTTTGTCATAATCTGCCTCCAGCTGACAAAAGGAGACAGAGCCCTGGCCTGGGAAAATCCTACTTCTACTTTGCTGAAATCAAATGACTTTTTTCTGGCTTTCACGGCTCCCCTCACCCTGACCTTGAGCTGTTCCTCCAGGCTTCTCTTAGCCACCGTGTCCTATGCTCAGCCCCTCTGCCCATCCAGGAAGGGCCTAGTCTGAAATCAAGGCTAGCCATGTGGGCAGGGCTGCAGTCCAAGTCAACAAGTAGAGGGTGGCTGGGTTAACTGAGCAGCTGGTTCTGCAAGGAGGCAAGGGGGCCTGTTTCCCCCATCCTGTGGCAGGAGGAAGCAGCAGCTGGCAAATTCACAATTGGAGTCTGCCTACATAGAATCACAAATCCTTCTCTCTGAATTTAAATGTGCCTGGTGCCATGGCATAAGAAGCAGATTTTATCCTGAAGAGAATCATTCAAGCTAAGGTGTCTGCCAACTGGGTCCTCTAAGAGGTGGCCTTCTTTGTCACTGCTGCTGTTGTGGCTGAAGAAGATTGTGAACCCCTGGCCCCAGTTCTTAACATTGCTCGTCCCCCAGACCTCTTCCCTGCTAGTAGTTTTTTGGGAATCTATGTTGGTTAAGTCTGAGCTCTGGCTCCTAGCATTCGAGGTCTTTCCCTTCCGGCCCACTCACATCTCTTCTCTCCCTACATCTCCTCGAGTCCTGCTCTTTCCTGAGGCAGCGTGAGATTGCAGGTCTTTGGAGTCATGAAATTCCTGGTTCTGCTACTCACCAGCAGTACAGGCAATCTCTCTGTGACTCGGTTTCCTTATCTGTAAAATAGAACCAATAATAAGGACATTGTATTGATTAAGTGAAATAAAGGTAGGTAAAAGAGCCTAGTACAGTATAAATATCCATCTTCCCATGGTTTCCTCTTCCTCTCTGCCTAGCTAGCTGTCACTTACACCTCATGCTCTACCTCCAACGCCTTCCAGGGACTCTTGGAGGTAGACCTTCTCTGACCAGCCCATTCCCCAGTCAGCTCTGGGCTGTAGTACCAATTGATGGGGAGCAGTTATATATCTGTAACCTGAATAAAATGCAGGGCTCCATGTGAATCAGCCTTTGCATGAAGTTGCATTCAAGGTCTAGCAACCAAAAGTAATTTTTTTTTTTTTTTTGAGGGCAGTGTCATTGGCCCTCATATGTGGGACCCAAACCGGGGCTGCTGGCTTCCCAAGCCAGCGCTTAACCACCGCGCCACTCGGCCGGCCCCAAAAGTAATTTTAAGACATTCAATCCTTATTCTTAATTCTTACAGAACAATCAAATTCATAACCCATAGCAGATTTCTCAGAAGGTCCTTTGCAATTCCTAAGTTCTCACACACTCTGAAGTGTGAGAACACAGCCCACCCCAGCCTTATCCCCTACAGTTTTTCTTTCATTTTCTCCCCTTGAGTTCTTCATTATGTACATTCCTGGGTCGGGGAGGGGAACATAAAACACAGGTTAATACATCTTGTCCTCCTTATATGTGTTTGGGTTTCCAATGGGTAGCTCCTCGTCTAATTGTAAACTCCAAGAGAAAAAGACTGTAGGTTTAGGGGGTTGACTTTTTATTTTATATCATTTCAAACAGAAAACTTGCAAGAATAATATAAGGTTTCTCTCATGTATCCTTGACCCAAATCATATCATCATTCTCTCTCTCTCTCTCTCTCTCTCTCTCTCTCTCTCTCTCTCTCTCTCTCTCTCCTCTTTGTCTCTCGGTCTCGATAGATAGATAGATAGATAGATAGATAGATAGATAGATAGATAGATAGATATTTCTTAAAATCATTTGCAAGTAAGTCAGAGATATCATGCCCCTTTTTCCTAAAAAAAAAAAAAGAAAAGAAAAGATAAAGAAAAAAAGAAAGGACAGCTTCTTATATAACCATAGTGTGGTTATAAAAATCAGGAAATTAACCGTTCCAACAACATACTGTTATCTATTCCACAGTCCTTATTAGAATTTCATCAATTGTCTCAATAATGTCCTTTTGTAGTTCCTTTATTTTCCCAGTCCAAGATCCAACCCAGGGTCTTGAATTGCTCTTAGTTGCCATATTTCTTTAGGAGGAAATATTTTATGTTATATTTTTTTTTCCTGAATCCTTACTCCTACCCAGCAGTGCTTAGCACAATGCTGTGAACTTAATAGCAATTCAGTAATCACTTTGAATTGAATTAGGAACAAAAGGTTTAATAGTAGTAATTGCAGCTTCTCACACCCTGTGGCAAACACTGTTGGTTGTGTACCAAACAGTCATTCCCCTGAGTTGGTGGATATGGTGGTGTTGGGAGGAAAGACAGGCAGATGGATGTGTGAATAGATGGATGATGGATAGGATGGTAGGTAAATGGATGCATAAGGAATAGTTGGATGGATGATGGATGGATCATAGATGGGCAGATGGGTGGGATGAGGAATATGGATGGATAAGTGGAGGAATTAGTGGATTTGTGAATGGATAATGGATGGTTGAGTGGTTAAATGCGGGGAACTGGTGGGTGGATGTTATTTGTACCCAATATTCAATATGATGTAATGCATCAAGTACTCAGATGAGAGTCAGAAATCCATGGCTCAGGCTCCAGCTCACCTCCTACCAGCTGGGACTTTTGGAGAGCTCCTTCTCCACCCAGGACCTCAGCAGCATTCTCTGTGAAGTGAGGTTGCTGCACTAGTTGGCTTTTTTGATCTCTTCCGGTTTGGACCAATCCTGTCTCAGAAATGTTAAGTGATTTCCTCAAGGTCATGGAGCCAGTACATGATAGAGCCCAGACTGGAATCTGGGCAACCTGGCTCTAAACTGCATGCTTTTTAACGATTCTGCTTCACTGCTGCTACTGGGACATCAGAAGAAAAGCTGGAAGGTCAGCCAGGGCCTCCTCCTTCCCCAGCCAAAGCCCCCATCACCCATCCCCCCAAGCCACCATCCCAGCCAGTCGCTCTGAGGCCTTGCACGGGGAAGCACCTGGGCTTGCTCCACATATTCTGCCTCACCCAGAGCCCAAGGGAGGACGCAGGTCGCATTTTCCACAGTTCCCTCCCTGCTTGCTTTCCTCCCAGCTCAGCCTCTCCATTCCCAGTCCCGGTGAGCCCTGTGTCACACCCTCACCCTCACACCAGGCAGCTTGCAAGACTTCCTGCTTCCCCCAAACCCCAGAGGAATGGGGCGAGGTGCTGCAGCTCTGAGACCTGGCTCCTTTCCAGCCACGTGTGAGAGAAGCTTAGCACCTACCCACACAGACAGGAATGGGGCCCTGCTGCCCCCGAAACCAGGGACGCGCAATTTTCAAGGTGCTTTCAGATGAGCATCACTTGCCGCCTGGATCCTATAGCAGGAGACCCAGTGGGTGCTGATCATGGCAACAGGGGCACCAAAAATAAATGACAAAAAAGAAAACATGTTTAAAAGGTAATATTGTAAAAGCACTATCACAGTAATAGTCATGAAACACATCAGAACTCAGTTGGACTGTGGTATTTCCAGTATTGTTTTCATTTTGCCTGACTTGTGGAGTGGTGGCAGTCCCCAGAAGCTCTTCCAAATATAGTGTCTCAGGGTGGCCCTGACTTTAGGGAGTTTGGAGCAGCACGGCTGACTGGGCTGAGCTGACCCAGGCAGGTCGAACTGAAGCCTGGGTCCAGGCTTCTGACATTGTAGGAGCCTGCTGACATGAGTCACGAGACCTCAGAGAAGCCGCAGGGCTGACTCTCCCAGCCTCAGGTCCCTGCAATTCAGCTTCCCTAGGGCTACCTTCAGGTCGGACGTGGTCCCCACCTTCACTCCCAGATACAGCTCTCTGTATCCCAGATACAGAGCAAAGGTGTGGGGATGGGGGGAGTGAGGAGAGGTGTGTGTGTGTGTGTGTGTGTGTGTGTGAGACATCTCCCAGGCCCCATAACCAGTTCCAGATAGAGCCAAGACTTGAACCTTATGTGGTAGGAAATGAAGGTCCCGGGCAACGTACGTCATTTGTATCACTGAAAAACAGGAGCCTTTTCTAAGAGCTGTCCCTGGCTGTGACCCAAAGTTGTAACTAGGCCAGGAGTTTGCTTTGAGACTTGAAGTTGGACGGAAAGGTTAATATGTTATTGCAACATCCTTTTGCGGACATCCAGTCTTTATTAGAACATGTGTCTGATGCATCTGCATACTATATGCTCATTCCTCGTTCAAACCAATAACCCTTGCTGAGCACCAGCTCTGGGCAAGGCCCAGAGATGATGTGTAAACAAAGAATTCACAGCCCAGTTTGTGATTGGGACAGGGTTTGTGCTAAGTGGCCTGGGAGCACAGAGGCAGAATGACTCATTAATTTTGCCTGAGGAGGTTGGAGAAAGTCTCTCCAGAGAGCTGGCATTTTGAGCTGGGTGATGAGGTATGAGAAGAGAGGAAAGTGAGAGGAAGAACTCATATTTATTGAGTATAGCATTAATTAGGGTAATGCTAGTTGCTGTAACAGGCAAACCCTGAGATGAACAATGGGTCAAACATGATAGTTTATTATGTATTCATGTAAAGTCCCAAACCATGTTTGGGTTTTTTTTGTGTGTTTTTTTTAAGACTTTGTTGGGGAATTGGGAAAGAGGAATAGCCAAATTGTTGTCCTTCAGTCTTAGTTGTGGAAGGCTCAAGCTCAGCTCCAAGTCCAGTCGCTGCTTTCAAACAAGTTGTGGAGCTGGGGAGTGGCGGGGGCGCGGCCCACCATCCCATGCAGGAGTCAAATCGGCAATCTTGTTGTTAAGAGCACGCCATCTGTTGGCAGCTCAGCGGCAGCTTGGCTCGGGCGCAGCTCAAGGGCCCATGTGAGAATTGAACCAGCGACCCTGTTGCTCAGAGTTTGCACTCTAACCAACTGCACCACCTGGCTGGCCCCCAAACCAAGTTTTTTATTAGAGGTAACCCTCCTCCCCCATGGTAATTCAGAAATTCAACCTCCTTCAACATTGCAGCTCCTCCACCTTCACCATGAGGCTTGTCTGCCTCAAACCAGCAGAAGGAAAAAGAGCTTGGACAATTCCATGTGGGAAGTTTCTTATGGGCCTTACCTAGAAGTGACCCACATCATTCTTTTCACTGTTCCCCAATTTTTTAATTTTATTTTTGAGGGCAGTGTCACTGGACCTCATATGTGGGACCCGAACCGGGGCCGCTGGCTTCCCAAGCCAGAGCTTAACCACCGCACCACTCGGCCGGCCCAACAGTGAGAATTTTTAGTCTATCTCCACCATTAACTATCTGTGTGAACTTTAACCTCCCCCAAGATTCAGGGGCTTGCCCTAGTGAATCTCTGCTTATTTGGGAGATACAAGTCCAGCTGGACCCACTAATCCCATGATTGCTCCAGCCTAAGACCTATGCCTGTTACTTTATAAATGTTGACCCAATGAGTGACAGGTAGGTAGGGACTGTTTTAAAAAATTGTAAGACCTTCAGAGCATTTGTTTACTTGATCTCTTAAAATCAAGTTTAGGGTTTCTACCATGTATGATACTAAACACAGATCACCTATTTTGAATTTAATACCCCAAATAAAGTGTTTTTGAGAACTTGATGCATTTCTGAGCATGTGTTCATTTAGTCAAATAGTTATCTGTGGATTTTTTTTTTTTAAGATTTTATTGAGGAATTGGGGGCGGGGAACAGCGTTGGGGAAACGGGAAAGGGGAACAGACAAGTTGTTGTCCTTTTGTTCTTCAGTCTAGTTGTGGAGGATATTGCTTTACTGGCCCATGTTGGTATTGTCATTGCACTCTTCCCGGGTGAGGCAGATTGGTCTCCGGCCTCTGGATGGCTGCTCACAGGGGCTCTTGGCAGTCACTCCAGCTGCCAGCCGCTCACGCTGGCTGCCGGCCACTCACTGTAGCCTATGGCAGCCCACTGAAGCAGGGGCTGCAGCTATGCCGTCCAGGGGACTCACAGCAGCCCAGCTCCAGGTAGAGCTGTTAGTCACCATCTTAGCTGTAGAGGGCAGTGTCATTGGCTCTCATACACAGGATCTGAACCAGGGCTGCTGGTGTCCCAAGCCAGCTCTTAACCAATGTGCCACTTGGCTGGCCTTCTGTGGATATTTTTAAATGCTTAAACTAAAGGTTTAATCTGTGTAAAAATGGCCAAATCATGTGTAAGAACTCTGGAAAACCATAGAAGTAACGCTCATAAACATTAGAGAAGCAAAGAAATGAACTATTATGAGTGCAAACGCTAATTCATTTGAGAGCAGGAAGACAATATTTGAATTTTTATTCAAATCTTATCTAAAACTTAGGAAAGAAATGAAGCTTTGTGAATGTTTCATTTACAAATTGACCTCTAGATTGTCTGAAGTCAGGTGGCCACAGTGTGAGGGGGTTAACAGAAGTACTTTTCTGATTAGTGTTCCAATGTGTTGTAGTTTGGGTTTGCCCAGGCAACTGGGTTTGCAAATTCTCTATTTTTCATTAAATCAACTCTCACCAGGTGGGCAGATGGCTTTAAAATACTTCTACAAAGAATCTACAGGCTGAAGATAGTACTATTCATGTAAGCACAGGAGAAAAACAAGCAAATGGCCATGCTGACCCGCCTCTCTTCTGAGGACAGCCTTTACTTTCAGCTGCACTGAGATAAAACCAATGACAAATCTAATGAGCAATTATCCCTTGCCCCTAGTTTGAAATTCTCAAGGAGACTATTTAAAAAGTGGGTTTATTTCCATCGTTGTGAGATTTTAAGTCCCGATAGCAGTGCTTGAATATACAATAGTTTCTGGCACTTAAATGTATGTATTTGAAGGGATGATGCTCAGATATTTCGGCTGGTGGGGGTGCATGACCAGAAAGTTTGAAAGCTACTTTATGATGATCCAGGCAGCATACACCATCAGAGAAAGAGAAGAATCGTTGGACCTGAGAAGGCCAGCAGGGTCAGCTTACCTGAGGGTCACTCCCTGGCACCTGTCTGTGCTTTAGTTCTCTGTAAAATGCGGATAATGATTGTACCTACTTCATAGGGCTATTATAGGATTCAATGAGTTAATAATACCAAAAGCAGTGTTGGATCATAGTACATGCTCCCAAAGGGTTTGTTACATAAATTGCGAAATCCCATAGGATTTCAAGTGGAAATACTGACTATGAATAAGCAATAAGCCAGAGCATAACCCCGTGTGTCACCAGTGTGAGCTATTGCAAGCAAGAGTCAAACACAAATGGTAGATGAATGATAGATGCTAGGCTGGGTACGGCTACTGGAATCACAATCTTTGGGCTCTCCCCTCCGGTGGAATGCACATGATAACATTTATTCTATCAAGCCCCACACTGGTTCCTGGGATGACAGAGATAAAGAAAAATTGGGTGCTTGCTGGACCTCCCTGGGAGGGCCTGGCCTTTGATAAGCTTTTCCACAGTTATTTGCTTCCTTCCCTCTGGCTTGGACAACTCTCCTGCTGACCCGGGCTCCCTCCCCTCTCCCCTGTCTGGATCTCAGAGCATCAGCCCCCACAGCAACCAGGGTCCCTGAGGAGAGCTCTGACCTCAGCAACTGAGGTCCCCAGATGGGGCAGGCACCCCATAAGAACCCACCTCGAGTGAAAGCAGTTGGTTGCCAGGAGCAAGGGACACAGGACACAGTGGTACCCCAGTGTGTCACGCATCCAGGCTTTCCAACATGACGATCTATTTTTTATCCAGTGGTGTGGGTTGGAAGTCATTTTGGTTTACACAGCCCAGAGGGTGAGTGCCCTGTTCCATCCATCAAAATAATAACTAAGCAATTAGTACATAATGGAATGGAATTGATTTTGTAAAAGGCAGGCATGTGGCCCAGTGGGCTGGGACAATGAGATTCAAAGGCTGGAGCAGGCATGGGGCCAAAAGAGGGCTGAAACCCTGATGGGAGGGAGGGGAAGGGGGTTGTGAGTGAAAAGGGTTGGGGCCCCAGGCTGCTCTGCCCACCTCCTGCCTCCTGTCCGGAGACCCATGTATCTTGACCTTGCACCTAGCCAGTCACACGCTCGGGCTGGGGTCTGGTGTTAGGAGCCACTCATCAACATGGATCTTGCAGGAGGAGCTCAAGCTCCCTGTGGGATGGCCAGACAGACCAGGGCACACTCCAGCTACAGAGCCCTCCAGGTGCCTGTCCTTGGGTTCTGTCCTGGACAGTGACACCCTTGTGTTCCCAGCCCCCAACCTCAAGCCTGGCTCAGAGCAGGTGCTTATCAAATATTTGGTGTGATGAACAAATAAATGAATGTGTGCTGGCCCAGAAACCAGAGGGCCAATATGGTGAAGGGGTTAATTGCACAGTGTGGAGCCAGGCTGCCTGGGCTGTGTCATTTTCCTAGGTGCCAGGCCTTGGATGTGTTACTTAAGTCCACTGTGCCTGTTTCCTCATCTATAAAATGAGAGGGCAATTAAATGAGTTACTAGACGCCTAGGTCCTGGCACATGGTAAGCACTAGCTTTATGATCAGCGGGACCATGGAACCCTGGTGCCATGGCACATACATAAGCACTTCCACCACCTGCCCACAGCCTGTGTGCCAAGTGTCACCACATCCTGCCAGTGCATCCTCCATGATGGCCCTCAGGTACGACCCACCTCCCCACTCTCACTACCTTCCCTCACCCCTCTCCCCTCCTTTCTGACCTGCTGGCCTCCAGGCCTCCTCGTCTCTCTCAGTGGCAGTGAATGCCAGGCCAGGAACGGAAGAGATCACCTAAGTCCCTTCTACTAAACCATGGTCCATGGACCAGCAGCATTATCATCACCCTGGACCTACTGGATCTGAACTGGCACTTCAAGATGATCCCAGGGGATCTGTGGGCACATTAAAGCCAGAGAAGCACTCAGAGTGGTCTCAGCCCTGGCTTTGTGTGGAAATCAGAATCTCTGAGTAACTCTTGGTCATCGGTAATTTTTACAAGGTTCCCAGGGTGAAGAACCACTGACTAGACAATGTTTTCCCTGCACAGAGAGGCTGGCCAGGGTGAAACCTACCCCGGGCCAAACAGGCCATAGAGCGCTGGCTCCCTTCCTCCTGGCATGACAGTGTGACAGCTCGGCCCACCGTTCTGGGCCCCATGGAAATGATCATAGATGAGACACTATCCTGACCCTAAGGTACTTGCGGTCTGGGGAAAGAGATACTTGAGTAAAGAGCCAACAAGGCCATGTGAGAAGGACAGGGGTCTGGGTGCAACTCGGGGAGCACAGGAGAGGGAGTGAAGGGCCTGCCTGGGGGAGCCTGGAAGGAAAGGATGGGGGCGTGGATTCTGAGCCTCATCTTGAGGTGCTGGGAATTTGGCAAATGAAAGGAGGGAACAACGTGGCAGAAAGAAGGAACAGTATTACAAGAGCGTGGATTCATATTTGGGCTCCTTGGTGAGTGTGGGGACTGCTGAGAAGCTCAAAGGGAGGTGAAGCCTGGAGTGTTCAGAGCACACAGGTGGGTGAGAGGAGGATGGAGATGTGGTCCAACAGAATCAGGCTGGAATGCCAAGAAGGGGAGTCTGGACTTTATCCTGAGGGCGACACACAAGCACCGGTAAGAAGCTGCACAGACAGAACCACATTTGACTGAAATCACTGGCAGCAGAGGAGAGAGTGGACGGGACAGGCTAGGAGGGGGCAAGCCATACTGTTTTCCACAGCAGCTGCACCATTTTACAGCCCCACCAACAGCGCACAGGTTTCCAATTTCTCCACATCCTCACCTGGTTTTTTCATCATAGTGTTCCTAATGGATGTGGTAGCTCACTGTGGTTTTGATTTGCATTTCCCTAATGATTAGTGACACTGAGCATTTTTTCATGTGCTAATTGGCCATTTGTATGTCTTTGAAGAGAGAACTATTTTCTTGAGTGTGTGTTTACGTGTGTCTGTGTACAGGTTATAAGAAGGGTTGGAAGATATCATTGAACCTACCATCAAAGAGGTCAAATCAATCGGATTACAGAAGACTGTAAGAGGCAGATCAGAAGTATTCTTGAATTTGAGGCAATAAAGAGCATTGGTTGGTGTTGGGGTGAGTGAGGGACCAGGCGGCCACTGGAAGTAGGGAATCGTGGCCCTGCAGTGCCATGGCAGGGTAACCTGTCATCTGTATTCAAAGAAATCACAAGTCCGTGCAGACTGGTATCCTCTCTCACAAGGAGGAGTGTCAAGGTCACAGTGCAGAGACACATGCGAGATAGGAGACACTGCTCTTCAGCACTTGTCTTGTTAAGAATCCCTTCAGGATACTGCCTTCCCTCTCTTAGCAGTTCCAGCCTGTTTAGAAGTATCAGGAGGCTCTCACTGTCTTCTAAATGGGATACGCAGTGTGAACCTAAATTATCTATGAAAGTCAACTATATCTTTGGTGGGAATTGTCCAAGAAAAAGCTTAAGCATTGAACTAAATTAGCTAATGTAATTGCAATGGAGGCAACAGTTCAGATTCTAAGTATGACAAAAAGAGGGAGAAAAGGATTTTCCAGTGGAAAATGATTGAGTCCCCATACTATCCAAAATTATTGGTTTTATGAGCCATTCACTTAGCAAAATTTCCTGAGTGCCTACTAGGTGCCAAACACTGTACCAGGTCCAGGTTGAAGATGCAGATGACCCAGATCCTACCTGCAAAGTGCTTAAACGTAGCAGCGGAGATGACAAAAAAAGGTGGACTATTATGTGCTAAGGATCTGATGGAGGAATGCAAAAGGTGCCCTGGGAACATGGGAGTGATTGGGCTCAATGGCCACTCTTGAGCTGGGTTTAAAGAAGGCGTGTGAATTTATCGAGAACCCAGGGACAAAGCAGGGCAAGGACCTTCCAGGTGACCCTGCAAGTTTCCTGAGGCTGATCTTCTCAACTATTGTCAAACATTGGTCTGTCTCATAAACTAAAATGTTTACACACACACACACACACACACACACACACACACACACACAGTCTGACAATTAAGTTTGTGAACTTGTTGCAACAATGTTGCTAACCTTCTTTGATAGCAGAGGGATTATTCATCATAAATGTATACCAACTGGACAGTTAACCACATTTACTATTTGGAAGTGCTGAAATGGCTGTGTGAAAAAATCAGACGACCTGAACTTTTCACCAACAAGTCATGGCTCTTGCATCACGACAATGCACCAGCTCACACGGCACTGTCTGTGAGGGAGTTTTTAGCCAGTAAACAAATAACTGGATTGGAACACCCTCCCTACTCACCTCATCTGGCCCCCAATGACTTCTTTCTTTACCCCGAAATATTGAAAGGAAGACATTTTGATGACATTCAGGACATCACGGGTAATACAACAGCTCTGATGACCATTCCAGAAAAAGAGTTCCAAAATTGCTTTGAAGGGTGGACTAGGCACTGGCATTGGTGCATAGCTTCCCAAGGGGAGTGCTTCAAAGGTGACCGTAGTGATATTCAGCAATGAGGTATGTAACATTTTTTCTAGGATGAGTTCGAAACTTAATTGTCCAACCTTGTGTGTGTGTGTGTGTGTGTGTGTGTGTGTGTGTGTGTAGTTTCTCGATCTCTTACTGTATCCTAAGATGAGTAGTAGCAAGTCAGAAATGCATCAGAGGCCAATTATACAGTAACATGGAAGAAACCAATGTGTCCTTTGACAGATGAATGGATAAACAAGATGTGGTACATACATATAATGGAATATTATTCAGCCTAACAAAGGCAGGAAATCCTGATATGTGCTACAACATGGATGAACCTTGAGGACATTATGCTAAGTAAAATCAGCCCGTCACAAAAAGACAAATACTGTATATACTTATATAACGTACTTAGAGTAGTCAAAATCATATATACATACATACAGAAGTAGAATGGGGATCGTCAGAGGTTGGGAGGCAGGGTAACGTGGAGTTACTGTTTAATGGGGACAGAGTTTCAGTTTTACAAAATGAAAAGAGTTCTGGAGATGGATAGTGGTGATGGTTGCACAACATTATAAATGTATTCAATACTACTGAACTGTAAACTTAAAAATGGTTAAGATAGTAAATTTTATATTACATGTATTTTAGCACAATAAAAAAATTGGGGGGGAAAAAAACATTTCCATTAAGTCACATTGATCTGCAGTTTTCACTGTTCATAACTCACCATGCTTCATTCACCCTTTAAACCTCTATTCAAGCTGTGCCCATGGCCTGAAGGCATTCTCCTTGTCTTTTTAGCTATTTCCAATCATTATTCATTGTACCAGTTAAGATCAGACAGGGCTGCTGTTCAGCTAGTTTTCAGCTGGTCTGCATTGATCCACCATGCACTGATGGTTAAAACATTAAAATTCTTCCATACTGGTTGGTAAATATCTGCTTCTCCAACTCCCCCTGTTATCTCCAATCCCTTCCTCTGCTGCTCTAATACTATGGCCAGAGTCTGCTCTGATTAGTCAGTGCCTGTGCCATTCGGGTTGTTAAATATTTTTAATATCACCCTTGGAATAAGGTTCAGCTGCATATAACAGAAAAAGGGGAAACTTAAACAAGATAGAAGTTTATTACTCTTGCTCAAAAAAGTCAAGGGATAGGTAGTCCAGGGACATCAAAGTGGCTCTACAGTGTTATCGGAAACCCAGGCTCCTATCATGCTTTATTATTCTCAGTGCACATTTTCTATCTTCAAGGTCAACTCACTCTCCAAAGAGGATGCTGGAGCTCCAATCATCACATCATCATTCCAGACCAGCAAAAAAAAAAGAAACGGGGACAAAGGGACTCTCCTCCCAGCTGAGTCAGATTCTTTTTTTTTTTTCCGCATTTTTTTTATTAGTTTCAGGTGTACAACCCAATGCAATAGTTATACTCTTTACCCCCCAAAGTGACAAACGCCTCCCTGAGTTCACCACCCCACTCCCCCCCTATATCATACATATCCATCACAACTCTCCTGACTCCCCTCCACAGTATACTCCACATCCTGGGGCCATCCACATATTCAGTTGCAGTTGGCATACAATACTATACAACATCAGCTTCAGGTGTACAGTGCAGTGATCAAGCCTCTACTCCATCTAAAATTTTTACAACATTATTATATTCCCCGAACTGTGTTTCATATCCCTGTGGCAATATTGTAGTTGTCTATTTATGCTGTCTAATCCCTTCCCCTTTCCCCCCATCCCCACCCCCTCCCAACTAGCAACCCTCATTTTTCCTCTACATCTACGAGTCTGTTTACTTTGATCGTTCACTCAGCAATTCAGACTCCACACACAAGTGAGATCACATGGTACCTGTCCTTCTCAGAATGACTTATTTCACACAACATAATAGTCTCTTCACAACATTATCCATTACATTCCCAGAACTGCCCCCATATCCCTGCGGCAACATTGTAGTCCCACCTACACTGTCCAAAACCTTCCCCCTCCCCCTCAGCCCCACTCCCTCCCAGCCAGCAACCATCAGTTTTTCCTTTATATCTGCTTGATATGGGAGTCAGATTCTTTTAAGCAACCTTTCCAGAAGTCCCACATAACACTTGCGTTTTCACTTCTTTGGCCTGAACTTAGTCACATGGCTATATCTAGCAGCAAGGAAGGCTTAGTAATACAGTCTCAGCTTCATTATTATGGGAAAAGGGAGAATGAATATTGAGGGGGGAGTTATTAGTTTCTGATTCTCTTATCCTTCAAGGGTTAGTACCTGATTTCCCTGTGACAACAGCCTCCTAGATATCTTATACATCATCAGAAACCACATAGTTTATATTCACTGTTAAACACTCGGGGGGCGGGGTATGTAAAAATAATAATAGTAGTGGTTGCCATTTATTGAGCCTTACAATGGGCCAGGCACAAAGTGGTTGACCTGCCTTATCTTATTTAATCTTCACAAAATCCCTACATAGCAGGTATTAACTGTCATTATCCCAAATTTGCAGGTAAACTGAGGCCTAAATCGGGGTTAAATACTTGCCTAAAGCCACAGGCCATGAAGAAGTAGAGTCAAGAGTTGATTTATGAGCTTGTTAAGACAAGAAACTATGTCACCTGGAGCACCCAGCACAGTGGTCAGCAAAGACATTAAAAACAAATGAATAAAACCTGTTGGTTGGTCACGTGATTAACTTGTGATGGAGATAGAAACAGGAACTAGAAAGGTACTTAATGGAATGACCTGGGCCTTCTCCAGGTATGGGAAACCGCAAGTCTGAGAAAGAGACAGGAGTTAAACGCTGTGGCTGCAAACGCTGAGAGATTTGCAGAGGCCACAGAATGAAGCAGGATTGAAGCCCAGGGCCTGCCTCTGTGCCCACTGCGGGGTTTTCTGTCCAATGTTCCTCGAGGATAATTTATGCTCCAAGAACAACCGGGTGCCTTCCTCAGCAAGAATTTCCATTTGATGCCTGGCCTACTGCTTGTTTGGATTCCTTTAATTTTTTGGTTACTTACTGAGCAATTAAAACGTCAGTGACGCCATCTTTTGCAGCTCAAACATGTTCAGGCAAGTTGTTGAGCATTTGCTGTCATTGACCGGTAAATTATGATTATTACTATTATTACTAGCTCCACAGAAATCATTCATGCAGGTTACAGCTGCCTCCCAGAGTTTTCATCTTTTCCCATGACAGTCCTCCAGATTGTAGTGCCAGCCTAAAACACCAATTTCCTAGGGCAGAGACTCCCAGAAAGCAGGGTTGGACCACTCCTTCGGCTCAAATAAATAAATAAATAAATAAATATTTTATTGTGAAAAATTTCAAACATATACCAGGATGTTTAATTGCGCCTTATGGAATTGCCATTTCATAAAAGTAAAAAGTGGTCAAAAATCAGCAATTTCATATGACTCAAATTAATAGCATCGTATAATGCCACCATATACCCATCATCACCCAGCTACAAATATCAGTTCTGAGCCAGTCTCCTTTGATCTAAACTTCCACACCTTCCTCTCCATCATAGATCATTTTAAAGCACACTCAAGACATCTTACTATCTCCTCGATAAATATTTCAGTATGTATTCCTCAACAATTAGGATCTTCTTAAGTATAACCCCAATGCCATTTTAACACCCCTCAAAAATTAAAAATCATTCACTGACATCATTAAATATCCAGTCAGTGTTCAAATTCCACCAATTGTCTCATGAATGCCTTAATTATTGTCATTGTTGTTTTTTACTTTGTTGGTGAGAATCAGGATCCAAATAAAGTCCATATGTTATAATTGACTGATATTTCTCTTGTTATAATTGACTGATATTTCTCTTGAGCTTCTCTGTTAATTTCTAAGTTCCCCTTCTGTTTCATCTGGGTTTTTTGTGTTTCTTTCCCCCACTTTTTCTCCCTTTTATTCTTTCTGCTTGCACTGTTTTTTTGTTTGTTTGTTTGTTTTTTGAGGGCAGTGTCACTAGCCCTCATATGTGGGACCCGAACCGGGGCCGCTGGCTTCCCAAGCCAGCGCTTAACCACCATGCCACTCGGCCGGCCCACTTCTTGCACTCTTTTACTGATGAATCCTGTAGCACTTTCCCCTACAGACAAAACCTGGCTGCATCCCTCTACCTGGAGGCTTGATCAGATTCAGGTTTGATTGTGGCAGGATTACTTCATAGGTGATACCATGGTCTTCCATGAGAAAGAACATCATTTCCAGCTGTCTATCATTTTATGATGTTAACTATCATTGACATCACTGCCTAGATTCATTGTATTCTAAATGGTTGTAAATTGGCCGTGGTGACAGGCAGGTGGCATATTCAGTTAGAGGACTGTCATTCCCCACCCTCTGGCCGTGTTGTTTGAGGAAGAGTGATGGGCCTAGATGCTACACTTCCTGCCCACCTCTCCTCTCTTCTCCCCCTCCCCCAACCCAGCCCCCATCCCTGTGGAAAGCACACCATTAATGGAAGGCTAAGGAATTAGCTGGAAACTTGAGTCTGGGCCTAGCCCTGTGGATGCCAGCCTGGGAGGTTGCTAGGATACGCAGCTTCCAGTGCCTCCTTCTAGAGCAGCTCAGACCCTGGATGGGCTGGTGTGTGGTGGGGAGGGAAAAGGAGAGGCAGCACCCAACAGATAGGCCTGCCAAGAAGGGGGAGGCCCATGGAGCTGGGGACATGCCCCTCCCCCCAAGCATCTCTACATGGAGATTAATTCTGCCATCCCCGTGGTGAAAGCCAATCTGAATTTTAAAAGTCCCCCGTCCTATCCTCCCTTGACACTTGCAGTTCTTTTACAACATACCCTTCTATATATAATTCAGAAAATATAACCTGAATGAATAAATGAATGCTAGCCCTTCCCATAGCCCCGTCTGCCTAGCAAACTGCTGATCCACCTTAAGGCTCAATGAAGGGGTGCACCCTCATCCTCAAAGCTGGCTTCAGACTTCCAGGCAGACAGACACTCCACCTTGTGCTTACATTCACCCACAGGTTGCAGTTATCTGTTAAAGTGCTTGTTTCCTTCCCGCTCTGGGCCTCATTCTCCTCTGTCCCCTCAGCACTTAGCTCAGTGCCTTGCATGAGTAAAAGTGATCTGCTTGCATGCCTCTGGAGACAGGATGCTCACTATCACAAGAAAGCTCATTCTGGGCAGTTTCAAAGCTCTTCTTTATGCACAGCTGACCTCTGCCTACTGGAAACCTCCCCCTGAGACACTTGGTGAGCCTGCTAGTGTCACATTGAGCAAGCCAGCTTCCTCTTTCACAAGACAACCCTTCAGAGTTGGATCTCTCTCCATTCCCCTAGGCAGCACCCACCACGGACTAGTGGGAAATGAATCAGAAATTCACATCCTAAGTCACTGAACACTTCACTCCACCGAAGCTTTTTTGTCTAAGGTTAGAGGTGTTCATCCTATTAAGTACAGACACCTTCACCCTCTCCCTGGTCCCACTGGGATAGCACCCCCAGAGCCCTAAGCTGTAGGGCACAGGCATGGATGCCAGAGAGCTCAAAAGGAGGGCACAGGCTGGGCCCACAAGTTTCCTGGGTGGGAGAATCCCCATCCTCACCTTTTCCTGGTGCAGGTTAGGGGACACCAAGGCCTAGAAAGGAGGCAGAGTTTTCTCAGGATCACTCAGAGAATCTGTGCAGAGCTCCAGTTGGGGAGGGGGGAGGCTTAACCAGGCACAGAGGTGACAGCCGGCTGTTCATTCCAGTGGCCTTGCGGTTCAGGCTCTGAAGCCAGCCTGAGTGAGAACCCTGACTTGCCCATTCACCAGCTCTATGACCTTGAGTCATCAGCGATCCTCACCCAGCCTCAATGTCAGTGGGAAGTTAATGTTTGCAACATGAATAGAATAATATATAAGGATTAGCAGTGTCTGCCCTCTTGGAAACACTCTATTAACACTACCCATTATTATACATGTCCACATCCTGTCAGGCTCTGGGAATGAAAAGGAGAGTGAGCCAGACAAGACCCCTACCCCCAAGTCTGGAGGGCCGGTGGGGTCGGGGTGAGGGTGGGGACGTTTAAGTGGGTGAGTGTGTGGTGCCAGAAGAACTGGGGCAGGACCTGGACCCGGGGAATTTTGTAAAATGCTGGCAGTGGGGGAGGATGCAAGAGCTGGAACCCTCTCCTCGGGCACGTGAGAAAGCGGACGCCTGGTAACAGCTTGCCTCTCCTCTAACCAGTGTCGGAGTGCAGAGCCTGGTCCTCCGGCACCGTCTGGCCCAGCTCTGCCCCACACCGGCTTCTCTGCAAACCTGGCACCAGAGCCTTGGGAGCCCGGGACACAGTGAGACCCATTGTCAAGGCAGGGATGAGGGGGTGGGGAGGGGCTGTGTTCCCAACCAATGGGAGCCCAGAGTGATTACGTAATGCTCGAACTCCACCATCATTGGCTGCCCTTCCTGCCATTCCAGGGCCAGTTCTGCGCTGTGTTTTTCACCGCAGGAGGTTTTTCCGCAGAAGGGATCATAGGTGGGGGGTTGGGAGGGAATTGGGGAGCTGAGAATTGAGCCGGGAGCCCTGGTCCCACCCTGAGCAGACCAGGGGACTGACAACTATCGGCTGCTGTCTTTACAGAGCGCAGAGTTCCTGGGGGCGCGCAGGAAACCGGTTCTCTAAACACCCCCCCACCCCCACCCACCCCCACCCCGTTCCATCACCTCCTGGGGCAGAGCTAGTGTCGTTGCGACTGCGGTCCTGCAAATCCTAGGAGAGTTAGGAGGAGAACTGAGCACCAGTCCAGCGCCCGGGGGACAGCTGGGTGAGGAGAGCTAGGCTCAGAGTGCGGGGACCTGGGCTCTCAACAGAAATAAAGCATGAGATTCGGATACCTGGGACCTGCTCTAGACATGGTGAATTACAGGCCTGAGTCCGAACTGTGGAACCTGCAGCCTGGAGCTGCCCAGGACTTGGTTTTGCCTAGGAAATCGCTGTGTTTTTGTAAGAAGATCATTCAAATGGCGTGAAGGACTGAGGGAGTTGGGGACTGGGACCAAAGCAGCTGTTACTTCTCAGAAGAGGGAATGAGACACCAGCACTAGGAGCACCTGTGGAGAGACCCCTGAGGTCCCCCCTCCTTGTCCTCTGCCCCAGGAGTCCAAACCACAGGCACCAGCACATAAGGGCCCTACACTAATCCCTTTCATGAGGGCTCCACCCTCATGAACCAATTGCCTCTCAAAGGCCCCACCTCCTAACACCATCATATTCCAGGTTAGGATTCCAACATACGAATTTTTTGGGGGGTGTGGTGGGGATGGGAGGGTCACCAACATTCAGTCCATAACAGAAGGCATGTGTGAGCTGCCTAAAATCACCAGGGGGCAGAGCTGAGGTGGAGGTTCCAGGAGTTTCTGGAACTTCTTACTCAGCATCAGGAAAACACTGTCCTATGAGAGAACCTTCCACTAGGATCCACCCGGAATGTGGAAGCAGCCTTTGGATAGGAGTTTCAAAAGCCTGCCACTGGCAAATAGGAAAAAACAGGTGGAGAAAACATCCCACCAGGAGGGCCCATTTGTCAGTGAACCTGGCAGATGTCCAACCAGTCCGCCTGTAAGATAGCGGTCAGGCTGATGGCCAGTCAGCTAGGTGATCCATCATTTACCAGCTGGCTAGGTCAGCCTGCCCTGTAGACTTCAGGGCTGTGGCTTGAGGGTACTCTGAGGCTACCTTGAGGCTTCTCAATCCCCAATCACCCCACACATTCCCACCTCTGAATCTGTCTTTCCATTCCCCCTGCCTTTATTAAGCTCTGTATCGGTTCTCTATTGTCACAATAATGTTGTATAACAAACCACAAAACCCGGTAGCTTAAGAGTATGCGTTTCTTAAGCCTCTGAGTGGGTCAGCAGAGCCCTTCTGCCCCTTGCTCATGTGTCTGCCTCTGTGATCAGCTGGCAGATAAGCTGTGGGCTGGGCTTCTCTCACATGCCAGGGCCTTAGCGGGGGCAACTGGGCAACTTTCCTCTGCTCCATGTGGTGTCTCAACCTCCAAGAGCCTAGCCCAGGTCAGTTACACTGAGAAGGCCAGGGTCCAAGACAGTGAGTGGCAGCATGCGAGGCCTCTTATGGCTTGGGCTCAAGAACGGCACACCTCTGCTGCTTTCTATCAGCCAAAGCAAGAAGCACGGGCATCTCAGATTTGGGTGGGAAGGAGCTACAAAGCTCGTTGCAAAGGGTGCAGGTACAGGGAGGCCATTCACTGGGGCCCACAATGCAATCAGCAGCAAACACTGTCTCTGCCCCTCTTCCCTCTGCCTGTGGGCCTATTTCCTGTTCTTCAAGGCCCTTCTCAGTCTAGTTCTTTGAAGCTTTGCCTGAATGTCCCCCTCTCCATCTACCCCAGGACTAAAAAGGGGGCTTCTCTTTGCCCTCCTGACATTTTTTTTGGTGTCTATTTTAAAGCCCCCAAGTCTCCCCAATGCTGTGGGGTGACTTTCCCAGCTGCCATCACTGCTAGACATAAACTCCAGATCCCATGAGCTGCAACAGAGTCCCCTTCACACCTCAAAGATGGGAATGACATCAGGTAGGGCTGAGAGCTGGGAGGCCAGGCTGGTGCAGAAGCTTGGTGAGTCCTGAGCAGCCCACCCTCCTCAGAGCAGGATACTATCTGAGACACCCCCAACTCTCAGTCACACCTGTGTGACCTTGGGCAAATCAGTTCATTTCTCTGAGCCTCTGTAACCCCTACCTCCCAGGGTGGCTAAAAGAGAGAGTGGCTGCCAGTGGATGTCAGCCTCAGGGCAGCAGCAGGCATAATGCATGGCAGCTCCCTGTCTTCTGCCCTATTTTTTCAAGCATGATGCAGATCCCAGTAGTGACTTCCTCTCCACACTCTGCTCCTGGGCTCCCCATAGGCTCAGTGCCCACTCATGTGTATTTGTCCTCATTTGAACACACAGCCTAGCTACCAGGGACTCACACATGCCCGCTTTCCTCCAGCCAGCCCAGTGGCCCCTCATCCTCTCTGCTCCCCTCCCTGCCCTCTTTCCTCTCCCCAGCTGATGCTCCTGCAGAAATGCCCAACCAGGCCATCAGGGCCTTCCGTGGGGATGTCTCCAGAACGCAGAGGCAGCCCAAGGCTCCCAGAAGACGGTCTCGGGAGGCACCACCATATGTGTCTGCCATCATGCTCTTCTCCCAGAGCTTCGCCAGTACCGGGCACTCTGCCAGGGCTTCCAGGTGGCATCGTGACTTGGACAGGAGGGTCTCAGGCTGGCCCAGACGATGCTCTGCTGCCCACCCTCTCTCTGGGTTTCTATTTCTCCTCCTATTCTGCTCTATTTCTGCTTCTATTTCTGAGGTAGTGCTGTGTCCTATTCCCCCTCCCCTCAATATGCGTGGGGCCCCTCAACTCTGAGCTTGTGAAATTTCAACTACAAAGATGATGAGTGTGCAGCAGTGTGGCACTCAGTGCTGAAGAGTCTAAATGCTGCGGTCAGTCAATCTGAATTCAAAGCCTCTGTACTTTCCAGCTGTGTGACCTTGGGCAAGTTAGTTAACCTCTCTGTACCTCATCGTAAAATAGGGATAATAATAGTACCTACCACAAAGGGTTATTGTGAGGACTAAGTAAATTAAAACAAAAAGCTTTTATTAACTGGTCCAGTTCATATCAAGTAATTAGAACCATGCCTGATACCTAGCATTGCAACTGTTTAAGTAACAGCGCTGATGCTTAGAAAGACAGTGGCAACTAAAGAGAAACTAATGGTTTTGGTTTAAGATACATTCAGGGGGCTGAGCCTGTATTTTTGCTCCCTTACTTCCTAGCTGTACGACTTTTGGTCAGCCACTCCAACACCCTGAGCCCCAGGTTTCTTATCTGTGAAACAGGGATAAAAATTAACCACCCTGTAAATTGTTAAAAGGGTTCAATGAGGTCAGTTTACATTTTGAACAGTCTCTGTCTCTTTTTTTAAATGTATTTTTAATTGGAATTGACATGCAATATTATATTAGCTTCAGGTGTACAACATAGTGAGTCAGCATTTATATACCTTACGAAGTGAGCACCTAATAACCATCTGTCACCGTACATAGCTATGATACTGTCGACTATAGTCCCTATGCTGTATGTTACATCCTCGTAATTTATTTTGTAACTCCAAGTTTGCACTTCTTAATCCCCTTCCCCTTTTCTGCCCTCACCCCACCTCCCTCCCCTCTGTCAACCATCAGTTTGTTCTCTGTATCTATGACCTTGTTTCTGTTTCATTTTGTTTGCTAGCTTGTTTTGTTTTTTAGATTCCACATATAAGTGAAATCATTTTTTTTTTTTTTTTGGAATGAAGAGTCTCTGTCTCTTCATTCAGGGTGCAAGTCCTTTCGTCAATATAACTCTCTCTAAAAGCTTCATGGGTTCCCTGTGTCTTTGGTTCCATTCTTCTCCATGTGCCAAAGCCATTTTTACACAACAGATTCTAACTTCTTTATAATCCTTCTAATGCTACCTGCAACCTGGGCAGTTATCTTCTGAGCTCATCTCTTTTTTGTAGTACCTTATCAAGCATAGCCATAAAACCAACTGATGTTCTCTGCATTCTGCCTGGAAATCTCTTTGCCCAAGTCCAAGAGGTCATTTGATAAACTTTGTATTTCCCAAGCTGTTTTTTACCAAATGATTTTATGATGTCATTACCAAATGACAAAGGTTTTACCAAATGATCCAGCACCACATAAAGTGGGTTGCCATTTTTCCAGCCTTCAATAGCAGTTTCCTTACTATTTTTTCAGCCTTTCCTAATAGTTTACTATTGCCACCATCCGGTCCCAAAAACCAGTGCTACATATTTTAAGTTTTGTTATGGTAGCATCCCACTTCTGAGTACCAGTTTATGTATTGGTTAGTTATTGCTCCATAACAAAATATCCCAAATCCCACTGGCTTAAGATGACAATCATTTATAATTTCTCACATGTCTGTGAGTCAGCAGGAAGTTGGCTGATCCAGGGTGAACTTGACTGGCTCTGCAGGTCTCAGCTGGCTAACTTATGAGTCTGCAGTTGGCTGGGGCTCAGCTGATCTAGGCTGGGTTCAGTTGGGGACAGCTCTGCTCCGGCTGTCTCATCCTCCTCTTGGGACCTGTGGACTAGCTTGGTTATGTCCATCTGAGGGTAATGGTAGCAGCATACAAGAGCAAAATCAACTCTGCAAGCCGTTTTCCGGTGTTTGCTTGAGCCATATCTGCTATCATCCCATTGGCTGAATCACAGGACTGAGCTCAGTGTGAAGAGGGAGGGAAGTACGTCCCACCCGCAATAAAAAGGGCACTGCAAAGTCCCACGGCAAAGGACATGGACCTAGGGAGGGATGATGAATTGGGCTCATTGAAGCAACCTGCCACTGTGATCAAAGACAAACACTCGCTTCCAACTCTTTGCACCTGTTTTTTCCTCTTCCTGGAACGTCATCCTTATAATTGTGTACAAGGTAATATCCTCCTTCTTCAGATGAGCGACATGAAGATCAAATCAGAGAGGTGAAGTCACTTCCTTGGGATCACAACAGCTAATAAGTGGCAGAGCCCACATTTAATCCAGGCCTGTTTGGGCCCATGTTTGGTGCCTATTAAATATACTGGTATATGAAGCAAAAAGCAAATCATTTCTGTGATCTTTGTATCTTGAATTGTAGAATCTGATTCTGGCTAACAAGCAGTGGAGTGGGAGCAGGGGTGGACAGCTCACAGTGGTGAAAGAAAAGCTGAAGACACAAGAGCAGTTCCAGAGAACTCTGTCAGAAATGGGCTTTTGGGGGACACCACTGTGAGGATGACTCAGGGTCCCTTTGTCACTCAGCCTAAAAGCCAAATGCCTGGAGGGTCTGACTGGCCCAGCCTGAGCACTGCACCAGCCGTTTGGGTGGGGCATGGTGACTGACAGGCCTGGGCCTCATGGAATCGGGCAGGGTGGCTCCTTTACAAAAATGCTAAGTGAAATTACCACAGCAAGAAGGAAGGGGTGGCCTGGGTGCAGTGCGTGGCTGCCTGGACTTGGGAACCAGGCTGTCTGGGTTTGCAGTCCTGGCTTTCCCACTTACCAGTTGTGCTTAAAAAGTACGCACAGGGTACTTAACCTTGCTATGCCTCAGTTTCTCTCACTGGTAAAATGTCATGGTGCAATAATGGGTCAACCTCATTCGGCTGTTGTGAAGCATCAATGAGCTCTCATGTGCAACAGGTAATGGGTGTTGGCTGGTTGTACCACTGTGTCAGGGGACTGGGAGAGAGAGTAAAGAGCTCTCCTCAGGAGACAGCACAGGCCGCCAAGGTGGGCAGCTGAGGCCCGTGACAGGCTGTGTCCCTCCTGGTCTGGCGAGACTCAGGTTGCTGCTGGCCTCCTACTCCTGGACTCTGCTTCTGGATGGAGGCCCTCCAGGAACAGAGGGAATGTGGGTGCTGTTGCATCGCTGTCACGAGAGGCTCCCTTAGAGAATGGTACAAGCTCACTGTCACGTTTCAGAGTCTCCTGTTTATTGGCATGGTCTTCTGGGTGCAAGCCCATATTAGCAGAGCATATGGCTTCCTGGGCTGGTACCAGATGAGAAGGCAGCAAGGTTAAGTGGACCGATCCCTGAACTTGGCCTGGAGAGACCCCATTGGAATCTTAGCTTCACCCTCCCTTGCTGTGTGAACTTGGGCAAGTTACTCCAAGTCTGGGTTTCATCACCTATCCAGGGAGGGGGAGGTAGAGGGCTCCAAGTGGCATCGCAATTCCCTGAATCTGCCACTCAGAGCTTTACCCCAAAGCTGGGGCCAATTTTGCTTCTCTGACCATAGAGCCTCGTTTGTTTCCATCAATAACCAGGTAGTTCTTAAGTGCCACCCTCTGTGGCTTATCTTTGCTAGTTTGTTTAAGCGGGCCAAACAAAGTGCTGGTTTCCCAGCGCTGTATAGGTGGACTCCACTTTATGACCACCCCAGTGTCACCCCACAGGGCAAGGATGAGAGAGGCCTGTGTTCAATCTCCTGCTTCACTCGTTGGAGTCAGGCACTGTGCGGGGGTAGCAGGTGGGGGCATGGGAGGAGGTAAGGCCAGCTCTCCCGGGCATCAACTGAGCGAGACAGAGCGCCATTGGTCCAGAAAGACACAAAGTGCAAGGGAGGTTCAAGGGACCCCTGGCTCATAGCCGCTCTCCACAAACCACTGGGCAGGGTATGCCCCCGGCCTGGCTGCTCTCACATAATCTCATGATCTCCAGGAAGGAAATCAGGTTAGCCTGACAGGCTCATCTTTTACAAAGCCACTTGTTTTTTGTAAGCTTTGTTCTGTTGCCCTATGTGACCCCAGACTCTGCAGTCAAGTTAGCAGAGAAGACCAACTGATCTGATGGTGGAATGGGGAAGGACCGTGGGTGTCGCCCAGTACCATCCCCTCATTTTTGTAAACTTAAAAAAAAGAAAAAAATGAAGTCAGACACCAGTGTTCAAATCTTGGCTACACCACTAGGTGGCTTCAAGCATGTTATTGAACCTCACCGTGCCTCAGTTTTCCCATCTGTCAAAAGGGAACAGTCATGTTCCCTTTTATGATAAAGTAATGGGGTGCTAACCAAATGTGTAAGGTCCTTGTGAGCCTCAACTGAGCTTGTGCCCAGCACACCTGAGGGCTCCCACCCCCACCCAGTGCTCGCTGCTCTGCCCAAGGCTGGGGGTTCCTGTGCCCTGATGGAAGGGGCCACGGGAATCAGTCACAAGTACCCCAGAGGACCTGCCTCAGGCCAGGGGCTGTGCCAGGCCCTTGTCCTCACCACCCTGTCCCCTCCCCAAACACTGCGACCTCTGCATTGTGATTTTTAAAATTTCTTTTAGTTGACATACAATATTATATTAGTTTCAGGTGTACAATGGAGTGATTCAACATTTACGAATATATACCACATATACACCTTACCAAGTGACCACCACAATAAGCCTAGTACCCACTTGTCACCATACATAGTTATTACGATGTTATTGACTATATTCCCTATGCTGTACATTACATCCCCAAGACTTATTTTATAACTAGAAGTTTGCATTGTGATTTCTAAGCGGCCCCATGGGGTCTTGCCCTCGCTCCTTTGCCCCCCTGGTGGCAAAATTAAGTTAAAAAATGGAAAGGGGTCAGCCGAGTGGCGCACTGGTTAAGATCTGGCTTTGAGACACTAGCTCTGAGCAGCAGGGTACTGGTTTGGATCCCACTTATAGGGGCCAGTGACACTGCCCTCTACAGCTAAGATGGTGAACAATGGCTCCACCTGGAGCTGAGCTGCTGTGAGTCAGTGATGGCATAGGCTGCAGCCCCTGCTGCAGTGGGCTACCAAGAGCTACAGTGAGTGGCCGGCAGCCAGCATGAGCGGCCAGCTGCTGGTGTGAGCTGCCAAGAGCCGCGGTGAGCAGCCTTCCAGAGGCCGGCGACCGATCTGCCTCACCTGAGAAGAGCGCAATGATGATACCAACATGGGCCAGTGAAGCAACATCCTCCACAACTAGACTGAAGAACAAAAGGACAACTTGTCTGTTCCCCTCCCCCAATTCTCCAATAAAATCTTTAAAAAAAATGGAAAGGATCCTCATAAAAGCAAAGCAAGGAGTGCCTGTAGGAGAGGGGAGGGCGTGTGAAGGGGAAAGGCCCCTCGTAGGTGAGGGCTCATCCTATCATTCATTCTATCTTGACCTGGGTTATTTGTTACGCAGGCATTTGTTTTGCAATTATTACAATTATTCATGACATCTTGCATTTGTTTATATCCTTTTCCATATGTCTGCTAGGATGATAATGATGAAGAAATGGACAATGTTTTTAAAGAGGCTTATAAACTGTGAAGTGTGTGCACATATTAGGGCTCATAAATTACTTCTTCCTCCCTGTCCCTTTTCTCTAGGTTTATAATCCAGGATATTGAAGCTAGAAGGGACCATTCTAGTCCGGCCTTCCATATCCAATTATAAACGTGCAAACTGAGTCCCAAGAAGGCAAAAGCATTATCTCCTCTTCCTTCTCTCCTCCCTTCCCAGGGTTTCCAGTCCTGGAACCCATGTTCACCTGGAACCTAAGGGCTACCTCCTTACCTGGAGCTGCTGGAGTGAATCCAGCCACATCAGAGCATTTCCTCTCTTTGGAAACCTGTTCCAACACCTTCCATCTCAGGCTGAAAAAAACATTTGCAATTTCCTCCCGCCCACGACTTCCCTCAGTTGTGCTCAGCCTCAGGAGTAGTAAGAGACTTGATTATTTATTCAAGGACCTATATACACACCCTCCCAGGCTCACAGAAACCCTCTGAGCATCCCTCTGCAAACCAATTTAAAGGAATAAAAACCGGGCTGGGGAGAGAGCCAGGCCGGCTGCAGGTGCAGCTAAGATTCCTGCTCTGACATTACCGGCTTGCAAGAGGCTCCCTCATTGCCCCATCACCTCAGCAGATGAGGCCCTTATTTCCCTCTGAGTAAATTGCCTCCAGCTTGGAGCAGCCAGGAACTTGACAAGCAGCCCTGCTCCCAAAGCTGGTAATTGGCCAGAAATTAGCGGTGACCAAGCTCCATCAGCCTCCCTTTGCTCTAGGCAGTGGGGACCAGCTTGTCCCGCAGTTTAATTTTCAACATTGGTCAGAGAGCTGTGGACACAGCCATCCAGAGGCTACAGGCCTGGGGCCGGGGGGTGGGGGGTGGGCGCTGCTCTTTGCCAGACTTTTGCCTGTGTCCTCCTGCCCTTGTCCAAGCTTATGAGACGTATCATCGACTTTCCATGACATTTGTTTGGCTTCTTTGTTTCCCCTCCTCCGCCATTTCCCTCTCACTCATCTTCCACAATAAGAAAGAGTGGGTGGACTGAAGGCCATTTTCCTTCTTTGACAAAAATGGGAAGTTTTCCCAAGGATTGGTGAGATCCTCCAATTCCCTGCCCTGGAGGGAAAGGCCACTCAAATGTGTGAGCTTGCTATCTGTCCACTGCCAGGCCCAGCTGCAGCAGCAGGGCCACCCCCCCAGGGAAATGGACTCCATTTAATGGCAGTCCATGCCGGGGCCTTGTTCTGCAGTTTATAGGCGAGTAACTTTGTGCAACTCATTTTACCTCAGTTTATGCATCTGTAGATTAGGCATGACAATGCAAAACAGGTACGTGCCACAGGGTGATATGAATAGGCAGTGCTGACTACATAACTTGCAGGACCCAGCACAAAATAAAAATGCAGTGTCCCTTGTTCAAAAACTCATGAAATTTCAAGATGGCAACAGCAGAGCATTAAACCAAGTATGGGGCCCTGTGAGACTGCTCAGGTCACATGCCCTTGGCACTGGCCCTAAGAGGAGGTATTCATTCAACAAATAGGGGGGATTTTGTGCCAGGGACAAGCCATTTGAGCTGACAAATGTCAAGAGCATGGCAGATCTGTTACACAGTGGGTACTCAATAAAAGTGCCTTTTATTTCATGTAAACCTCACAATATAATACAGCATGCAGTACAATCTCTGTTTCACATGTAAGAGAACTGAGACTGCAAGAAATGAATCCAAGTCCATAGCTAGTAAGCAAGAATAGGAAAAGCTGAACCCAGGTCTGATGCCAAGGCCTAGGTCATGTCCAGTTCTGCAGGCCACTCCCTCAGGCAGCCCCAGCTCCTGCTGCTGGAGAACCTTCCAGAATCACTGTCCTGGCTGAGAGCCAAATGCTCAGGGTGACTACTTGGAAGCCTGTGGGTCATCAGGTTAAGAAGGGACATCAACAGGGCCCCAAAGAAGCTCTTGGGTACCAACCTCAATATCCCAACCATTCTTAGAGGCACAAGGGCAGGCTCCATTGCAAGCCAGATTTGACTCCAAAGCTGAGTTTTGAATTTTGAAAGTGAACCATCTGCCGTTGAGAATGATCATGGTCATTCCACTAATAAAACAAGTAAATTTCTTCCCATTTAAAATGTAATAGAGATTGCACTGGGAAATGAAGAGGTTTGAATGAGAAAAATTACCTACTAGGAGCTTGGCACTTAATAGGAGCTCAGTATGCGTTAGTTCAATCTTAAATTAAGTTGGTCACAAAAGTGGACCCAGGGCCAGCCGAGTGGTGCATTGGTTAAGAGCTGGTTTTGGGATGCCAACGGCCCCTGTTCAGATCCCACATATGAGGGCCAGTGACACTGCCCTCTACAGCTAAGATGGTGAACAACAGCTCCACCTGGAGCTGGGCTATGCGAGCCCCGGCGACGGTGTAGGCTGCAGCCCCTGCTGCAAGGGGCTGCCATAGGCTACAGTGAGTGGCCGGCAGCCAGCGTGAGTTGCCAATAGCCACGGTGAGTGGCCATCAGAGGCCAGTGACCGATCTGCCTCACCTGGGAAGAGCGCAATGACGATATCAACATGGGCCAGTGAAGCAACGTCCTCCGCAACTAGACTGAAGAACAAAAGGACAGCAACTCGTCTGTTCCCCTTCCCCGATTCCCCAACGCTGTTCCCCTCCCCCAACTCCCCAATAAAATCTTAAAAAAAAAAAAAAAAAGTGGACCCAAACTACCAGCCTTTCGGTTCCCAGAGACAGGATCTGTTGGGTGTCAGGCTGTTTTTGCCTGGAAATCAATTGCTTTGCCTTCCCAGACCAGAGTGTCACATACAGGGGTGTAGGTTATACACTGCACAATGGGAACGGTGCGCCCCAGAGTTGTACAGTGCCCATCCTGCCAGGGAAACCAGAGGGGATGGACTTACTTCCTGAAACCACTGATATACCCCAGAATAGACAGTAATGGACTAGTACCTCTACCCCCACCCCATAATCTGCAAAACCCACCAGATTACGCTACCTAAATAAAATCTTACCCTGACCCTTCAAAGCTGGCAGTGAAGGGAGCGTTTCCATGTGGGGAGGGTGCCTGTAATTATTGAGGGCCTCCCCAGCTCTGCTCGGGGTGTCCTCACTAGTTACCATGCTACCACCACGCAGCTCTGGGGTGGGATGCTGCTCCCCCTTTACCACCCTTCCTTAGTTCCCCTTAATTCCCTTTTGCCCATCCAAGAGCAGACTGGAACCCTTAACCAAGACTTTATCAGAAGCCCTGGGCTGACAAAGGGGAAATAAACCATTGCGTGCAGCTGGGCCCTCTGTTTGGCTTGCAAGCTTCAGCTCTCTCCAGAGCCCTCAGGCCCTGTCCCAGCCCCATGGGTTCTGAGACCATGCAAGGAATTCACCCCCCAACTGCTCCCCTTCTCTCCTGCTTTGGGAACCTTCACTCAGGAAGAGGAACCTCCAAGAAGCAACACCACTTTTCTTCATAAGGGAATTTCCTCACCGCAGCCCAGGGAAACAGTCAAAATTCTAAGCAACCTGCATCCTGTTCCTCTTATTCTCTCTCCGCCAACATTTTCCTGAAACCTCCATCTCCACAGGCCCCCAGAAAGGAGTGTTGGGGCATAGGGTCAAGAGGCCTGGATTCGAGTCTTGACTCAGCTCTAAACCAGCTGTGCGACCTCCATTGAGTCACTTACTTACTCTGGCCCTCAGTTTCCCCATCCGTAAAATGGGGACTATATTGGCCTCTCACAGAGCTTCTGGGAAGACCCTGTGAATGCCGAGGGGAAATTGTTTTGTGTCTTAGTGTTTAGGTCACTGAGATACCCTGCCTTGTCCAGGGTGGATGTTTTGATTCTCTCTGGAATTGGATGTTGTCCCAGAGTTGGCAAGTGAGGCTCAAAAGGCCACCATTAGTCACCAGCACCTTGTTAATGCTTCCCATGGAGACACCAGCCACTAATGGCTCTCCTCATGTTCCTATGGAGAAAGGAGAGGAAAATAATGGGGACCCACTGCAGGCCTTGCCCTGAAATTTGCACAAGTTCTCCTCCCTGTGATTATTGGTCTATTGGTCCTGGTGGTGCAATTAGGAAGGGAGCAGCAACTGTGAATTCAGAGCAGCCAGCTCTGTTCCTGTTAATAAAAAAGGAGGGAAGGGCATCAGGGAAAAAGGAAGAGACAGTGACCCAAAGAAGGCCATAGGGAAAGGCTGGGGAGTCAGGGAGACACACACACAGACAATAAGAGGCACAGAGAAATCCTGGAACACTTAGACTAGAAAATGAAGCTGAAAAAGAAAAGAAAACTCAAAATTTGCTTTTCAGCAGGCCTACTGCCTTTCTCTCCAGCGTCTCAGGCAGGATCACTTGTGTGGTATATAACATTTGCATGGGGGAAAGGTGCTACTGCACATCAATATAACTTACAAGAGGTTCAAGTTGTCTGCCTCACTAACTTGCCTTCCCTAAGGTTTCTGGAGCAGGACTCAGAGGCCAGGAGCAGTAGGTAGGTAACCCCACCCCCACATCCTGCCCCCAGCCTGGGGACCCTGTCCTCCCACCCGCCCCATGAAATTCCCCTTCCTCTGAGCTCAGCCCACTCACTGTCCTCAGGCAAAGGGCAGCATTCCTCCTTCCTTGGTCTGACCTTCCCCTCCAGCCTTGGGAGCTCCCATGAGCCCTCCTTACTGGCATTGGTGACATGCAGGCTTGTGGGCCACATGTCTGGGTCTGAACCGGGCTCTGCCTTCCTGCCTGTGCCCCTCCTGGAGGGGCTTCAGTTCTGTCATCTCTCAGTGGGAATCCTAGTATTATTGTTACTACCAACATGGGTGGTGGGGATGAAATGACATCTCTTCTAAAGCACTGAGTGTGCCCCCTGGCACCCCATGAGTGCTCTCTCAGTAACTGTTATCTAGTCTGTGCTGTGGCTTTGTGTCCCCAAAGGTGAAATGAAAGGATTGGCAAGTCACAGTGACAAATAGATTTTTACATCACAGTCCAGTAAAATATACACATAGGTACTTATATGAGCAGAAAGAAAACTGGTACAAACCAGCCCTCACGCTGACTCTGTGCGATGATGCATTCAGTTACTCATTTCATGACAAGTGG
This sequence comes from Aselliscus stoliczkanus, assembly GCA_033961575.1. Classification (NCBI taxonomy): domain Eukaryota; kingdom Metazoa; phylum Chordata; class Mammalia; order Chiroptera; family Hipposideridae; genus Aselliscus; species Aselliscus stoliczkanus. The sequence continues at coordinate 150,049,885 of CM066732.1, read as the reverse complement.
TCGGTCACGGCTGCAATTTGAAGAGCACTGGGCAAGGGTCCTCAGAGATACTAAGAGGCCCACATTCTAGGGAGGAAAGACCTCCATCAGGTTGGACTTGGTGACTTGTACCACCCACCTCCCTCCGCCCTCACCCAGAACAACTCTGCTCTTCTCGGTTTAGTCACTGGGCCTCCCCATAAGGCTTAGCTGGGAAATAGTATTCTCTGGTTAGACTCCCAAAAAACAACGAAAGAGTAAAACCAACTGGACTGGCAGACTTTGGGTCATTTCGAGCTTTAGTGGTCTATGATTCTGTGGTTTGAACTGAATTGAGCAAAATGAGTAATTGTGAAAACAGAATAAAAATTTCTGGGAAAAGATAGGGTTAGAATGATTTCATCTAGAGAGAAGGACTTTAATTTAAAGTAAGTACATGATTATTATGCATTACATAAAATAATTACCTGCATCAAGTTGTCCTCCATGTCCCAGACATTTACATTACTCAACATGACCCTCACCACAACTTGTAAGGAAGGGCTTCTCATGCCCATTTTATAGATAAGGAAGCTGAGGCTCAGAAACAGTTAGAACTTGCCCAAGATCACACAGCCATGAAGAACATCTCACTCTCCCAAGAGGAAAAACTTTAAGAGGAGATGTTCCTGAGCAAGAGAAAGCACCAGCGCAGGCCCCTAAGGGGGATGTTTTCTCCTTTGTAAAATGGAGGATCCCACTCCCCCCGCGCCAGGCCTGAGAGGTGAGCCCTGGACGAAGGCATCGCTAGTATTGCCTGGGACTGGTGCGGGTGAGTGGGGACTGAGCAGTACATTTGTAGGAAATAAATCTGCCAGAGATGGTACCATTTATTAATCACCTACAATCTACAGAATTTCTACTAAGTACTTGTATCAGTCAGCTATTGCTGTGAAATGCTGTGTAACGATATACCCCAAAACTCAGAGAATTACGACAGCCATCATTATTCTCACGAGGGGGAGTAAGGGGTCTGCAGGTCAACAGGGGCAACTCTGCCCTCAATGTGTTCACTCAGGGGTCCAGGTTAAAGGGACAGCAGCAACCAGGGGAAACTGTCCCAGTGGAGACAGCAGAAGTGCAGAAGAATGACTAGAAATATGCACAGTGTCTTATTGCCTAGGCTGAGAACTGTCACACTGTCACTTCTCAGTCCAAAAGCCAGTCACATGGTCAGCCTCAATGTCCTTGGGTTGGGGAAATCCACTCTGCCTCTATGAGGCTATGGCAAGTATGGGGTGTCTTTTACAAGCACAGGGGAATGAAAAATCGCAACCAATCATCCTACCTGCCACCGTGCTGACCCATCATATCAGCTTCTGACCTGCAGTTGACTGAAGGCAGGTCAGCCTACTACCCTTTTCCTCCAATCCATACCCAAGAATCACTAGAAGGATGCATCTCCACCCAGGACCTTGGGGAGAAAAGAAATCTGAGACAGAAAATGAAATGTATTTTGAAGCGTGTTGCAAATAGAAAGTGTAAAGCATACACAAACAGACAACAGTTTCTCTCATTTTGTCCTCTGCCATTAGAGATGTTCAGACAAACCCTTCCTAAGAGCGTGTTTAATTTCCAGAAGCTGGAAATCAAGCTGACAATGTGTTGTTTACAAGCAAATTCCAGGGTCTGGAAGTAAGAAGAAAGCATAGCTCAAACCTATGGATTGCTTTTTTTCATTTAGGATCAAGGCTCCATGTTACCCTAACAACACCCCTCCTTTCAGGAATGTCTCTGCTTCTTGAAGGGCATTGAGCCCAGTCGAATGGGAGTGGGGAGAGTCCAGAGGGCAGGAGGCCAAAGACACTCACTGATAGGGAGACGGAAGAATCCGACTGTCTGTGAGACCCCTTCCCTCCTTGGAGCTTGGTCCTCTCAGGCCTCCCGGGGGACACAGACGGTGCTGGAAGGAAGGAGGCAGAAGTGTCGAGCGGGGGTTCGGGAAGGAAGCCTGTGTTCGCTCCCTCGCAGCAGCAGCAAAGACTGTTTACCTCCAAGCCTGTGTTTTTCAAGGAAGTGGAGTCCAGCAGAGGAAAAACACCCTTGTGAAAACACTTCCATGAATTTATGTTGTTCATCTGGGGGATACAGCCCCTCGGCGAGGCCTCTGGGATTTGACGTGGTCAGGATAAGGCTGGCTGCCTCTGGCAGCCTGGAATCCACGGCCATCTGGTAACCAGCCTGCTGGGTCCTCGATGGAAGAACACTGACCAGGTGGTGAGCGTACAGGTGTCACCCCGGGCTCTGTCTCCAGGCAGGTCTCCTTCCTGGAACTGTGAGTGAAATTAGTTTGACAGAGACCACATGCCCGAGACTAGAGGATGGTGGTCTCCTGTGGACATTCATGGAAACGTCCCCAAAAGGAGAGGACAGCAAGTATGTCCCCAAAACTCACCCTGCCAGCAGTGGGGAACTAAAGCAAGGGGCCCCTTAGGGCAGCATCCCGAGGGCCAGCGTGATACATTGGAAGGCAAGACCTATACTCACAAGAACGGACCCAACATTTAGGCAGTGGTTTAATGGCCTCCACAAGATAGAAAATTAACTCAGTCCCCACTCACCCACACCAGCCCTACGCGATACTAGAAATGCCTTTTTCCAGGGCCTCACCACTCAGGTCTGGGGGAAGAGATAGGTTGGGGGACTGGAGTTATGGCCGAGCCAATCAGAGGGATGTGGTTCTGGAGGGAGCAGTGGTCCCCAGCCTTTCCTGAGACACCAGCTACCAGCTGACGCCATCAGGCGCCCGCCCCGCCCTCATACCTTCTCTCCCTTTTAATCCAACAAAAAGCTTTTACCTTTTTTTTAATCTGCATTGGAGCCTGAGGATTTAGGTCTTTTGCATTCAAATGTTTATTCATGTTTAATTTAAACTCCTAAAACTAATTCTGGGGGATCTGTGTACCACGTGGCCCCCTGGGATCCTGAATCCTTGTTTCATCCTCATCCCCAGTCTCATCAGATTAATGCGTTGTGATAGGATTTGCATGTTAGTGTGTGTTTTTAAGAGAGGAACAACAACAACAACAAAAGGGTTTTTGAGATCTTAACGTGTTGTTTTTAGCCTTTTAAATGTTGGGTGGTTTCCATGGTAATCGGTAAGTTGGCTGCTTTGTTCTCTCGTTTTCTAAAGAAGCCAAGACAGCTCACGGTAGCTTCCCAAGTAGGTTTGGATCACAATCCCGTGTCGTCCTGGTGTGGGAGGAGTCTCAGGAGCTGCCCCCTGAGATGCCATCACTGATGGCTAGGGATGCCCCCATGTTGACCTTACTCCCCTCCCGAGGCTCTGGTCTATCCCATCGAGGTCCAAGGAGTCAGCGTGCATGCTAGCAGCCCCGGTCAATCCCCTGCAGACTGGGGAAGAGGTCCTGGGGACCACCTGCCTCTGCCTTCCCAGACCCCCTGTGGCCTTCCAGGGGTGCCTATCAGCATGCTCAGCAAACACCCCCACTGCCTGGGCTTCCGGAGAGCCATTTGGGGCTCTTGCTCCTGGGAGTCAGGCCAGTCACCGTCACTGTGCCCGTGGGCTCAGCTGGTTCTCAGACTTCAGCCCCAGGGGGCCCTCAGTTGAATCTGGGCTACGGCAGTGCTCAGTTCTGCTCCCCACTGCAGCCTATCCTGGGGGTGAGCGTCCCTCTTGCCTGAGTCCCTGAAGTCCGAGTTACTGTCATTTCGACTTTAGGCCCTTTCCCCTCATCTTCTAGAATTGTGCTTGTCAACTGTGGGTCGTAATACACAGGGTTACCCAGCCGGGGCCTGGCAGAAGACAGAGAACCCCTCAAACAGGAGAGCTGGGGCTATTCACAGGGTGTGGGCAGAGTTAAGGAATCCAGCACAGGGTTCCTAGGCCTCCTACACAGCACCAGCCCCTAGGCCTTTGGGACAAGGGGACAGGGGTTGGCGCTCCTCAGAGCTAGAGCAGGAGCTTAGGAAACGGCTGTCCCACGGAGGCTGCCCCTGACCCCCTTCACAGCCACTGGGACACAGCCACTGCTTATTTGTGGCCCAGCAGCTGGCCTTCAGGCTCCGTGGTCCCTCCTGTTGACCAACCTCAACCAGAAGCCAGCTGGCAGGGGGCCCATTGATGCACTAAGACATATCTGCCTCATTGCGGGCACTGGGCAGGGCAGAGGAGGGTGGAGATGAGTCTGGGGGTAAACGAAGAATAGCCAAGCACAACCAGCCCCTGGGCTCCCTGATACCTGCCCAGGTCAGAGGACTCCTCCATGCTCTGCAGCAGTGGCTCTTAGCCAGTCCCCAAACCTCTCCCCAATCTGGTCAGAATCAAAACACCCCCAATGGATCCTTGAGACCCTGCTGCAGCTGGGACACCACCCAGCCCATCTTGAGGGAACACTGCCAGCACCCCACAGCTCCGGTAGCCCGGGCAGGCCTGGGTGCCCAGTGGCTGCCCTCCAGGAGAGCTGAGGGGGCCACATGATTCTCAGGACCCCGAGGCTAGCTGGCACCCCAGCCCCGAGGCCACCCTCCACAGGCTGCTCCCCTCCCTGATCCCCTTCATTGTAAGCAGGTCCACTTCCCTCTTTTCAGCCTCCTTCAGCCAAAACTCACCAAGTGCTTACTCGGAGCCTGGTCCTGCACTGGGCTCTGTGAAGAAGAGACCATGGGATAAGCGCTGGTCTCCAGGAAGCTCTCAGCCTAGTGTGTTGGGGATGGGCATGGGGAGGGATAAAATTTAACTGGGTTAAGGTTCCCACACACACACACCCCTAGGAGCCGGACTTCATTAAAGTGCACCTGTATGTTTGTCAGCTGGCCAATCAGGTGGACCCATGTGATGTCGGAACCTGGCCACAGGATGGGTTAGTTATGGGAACTGACGGAAGGCAGGCCTCCAGAATGGCCATGGGGCAGAGCCAGGTAGGCCATTTCACCTTGGGGGCTCTGCCTAGGAGGAAACCTGTGACTTGCTGGGGAAGAAGGTGCCGGTTGGGGGTTGGAGGCCCGAGTTCTGCGTTGCTCTTACCACTTTCTCCATGTGTTTGGTTGCTTCTTCTCCTCTGTTTGGGACCAGGTCCTTCACCTGTTAAGTGGAGAGCCTGGATAGTCGCTCAGGGTGATTTTCCAGGTCCAAATGTCAGGAAAGCCAACCTCAGCCCAGTCCTGAGTCTTCTTCTCCAGGGGAACTCGGGGCCCTGTCTGGGGTGGGGTTTTCTCCCTGCAAATATGTTTGGCAGGAGGGGTGAGTAGGGTGGAACCGCAGCCACCTGCCCGTGATACTGGGGGCCAGGAGGTCTGCAGGCCTGCCCAGAGCAGGTGAGAATTCAGGATGTGAGTGGGTTTTTCCCTGCAGCTTCTCAGGCAGGAGCCAAGGGACAGATCAGCAAGCTGGCAGGGTGCCACCTGAGTCAGCCCAGCTCTGGCCTCATTTGAGGAAAACTAACTGTAGGAGGTCAGGAAGTCTAGTGCCGGGCAGGGTGTGTGTGCACGTGCATGTGTGTGTACGTGTGTACCCTTGTATGTTTCTGTGGATCGCAAGTGTTCACAGGTATGAAACACTGACATCCATCTGACGCATACCTGACACACCATCATGGTCCTAGAAGTCTTAAGGTATTTTAAAATGTCCTTATCTGCTGGTGACAAGCCACTGCTGCAAACACCCCGAGTGCCCTCTTGTTGCCCTGGACCCCTGGCACCTCCCAACTGAAGGGTTAATTCCTGACCCTGCTCCAGTGGAGGACAGACAGTGTTTGGTTGGTGGATGGAAAGGTGACCCTACCTGTTGTCAATATCTTGAGCATCGGCCTGCGTGTGTGTGCACACCTGTATGAAGGTTTATACCTACAAGCTCGCATGGGTTGGTTTTTCAGAGAGCCGTACATCACCTTTCCACAGCAGTTTTATAAAAAGGGCCCCCCTTCCATTATTTCAGAGGAAGGAATCTGAAGTTTGGAGGCAAGTGGACAAGTATTCAGCTCGGCTCAGATCAGGGGTCCAGGTGGGGAAAGTAGCTCAGAGAAGCTGAAAACCTGCCTAAATCATTCAGCCAGAAAAGAGGAGCCAGGGTTTGGACCCGAGCAGTCTGGACCGCACTAGGCCCACAGTCGGACTGGTCCAAGTGGGTCTGGGAATCAGCAGCAGCAACTTCCTATCCGTTAAACTCCTCAGCTCACACTGGTGAGGGGGCAGCACAGGGGTGACCGGCTCCATTCGGCAGGTGAGGTCCAGAAGTCCACGTGGCAGAGTCAGGACTCAAACCTGGTATTCTGAAGCCAATGGCTGGACTCTTAGCACTGCCCCCAAAGATAGCAAGATGGGCGCAGGGACCCCAGGGCACAGCTGTGTCTTCTTCTCATTTGTGACATGTGCATGGCACACACACCAGGGTAGCATATTCTTAGGTCCCTGAAAGACCCACTAAGAAACATGCATGCATCACTGGCCAAAACAAAGGAACCACCCAAAGTTCCATCAACAGACAAATGAATGAGCAAATTGTGGTCTATCCATGCAATGGAATATTATTCCGCCATAAAAAGGAACAAGGCACTGATATATGCTACAGTGTAGATGACCCTTGAAAACTTTATGCTAAATGAAAGAGGCCAGACATGCTAATAGGTCACATATGGTATGATTCCATTTATATGAAATATCCAGAACCGATAAATCCGTAGAGACAGAACACATAGTGCTTGCCAGGGACTAGGAGGAAGGGATTGGGGAGTGGCTGCTTAATACATTCAGGGTACAGGTTTTCCTTTCGGATAATGAACACGTTTTTGAACTAGGTAGAGGTGGTAGTTACACAACATAGTGAATGTACTAAATGCCACTGAATTGTATACTTTAAAATGGTTGACTTTATGTTATGAGAATTTTACCACCATTAAAAAAAGAAAAAAACGAGGGAGAAGTAGGCAGTTAGTGTGATATATATAAATTTTTTAAAACCCAGCTATGAGGTGCCAGGCCCTGTATGACAATAGTCAGAACAAAGCTACAGTAAAGCCACCTGAGCCCTGGGGTCCAAGTCCCTGCCTTGGCTCCTTGGCCAGGACCACAGTCCCCCTACGGCCAGACCCTGTCTTGGGTTTGCCGACCTTCCCATCTTCTCCCATCCCCCACCATGACAGGAGCCCGTCACAGAGGGGCCACATGGTTGAGAAGGGTCCCCGATGCAGCCCACTTCTGCTGTTTGGCACTTCTGTTCTGTGTAATATTCCACTGCTTCAGTGGTGCATCTTCCACCGAAGATGTATTCAATAGTCAGCAAATATTTATTTATTGAGGACTGCCAGCATCCAGACCTGAAGCGGGAGGCTAGGGATGCTTTGATGAACCAGACCAACCTGGTCCCTGGCCCAGTCAGCTTGTCTTGCACAGGAGACAAACTATGCCAATGTGAAACAATCAAACACAGGTGCTGAGGTGGAGACCAATGGGTGTGTGTCTTATAGAGGATGGTCAGGAGAGGCCTCTTGAGGAGGAAACATCAAAATTGAGACCCAAGGGCTAAGGAGGAACTGGCCAATCCGGAGTAGAGGGACAAGCATTGTGACCAGAAGGAACAGCATGAGCCAAGAGGGATGCCACTCTCCTCTTTGTCAAAGAGGACAGAAGCCAATAAGAGAGAGGCCACTGGAGAGGTCATGCTGGAATGGTCTCAGAAATGGGATTTCAAATTCTGAACTCAACAATGACCCTTCCCTAGCCTTGAGTCACTCACCAGATCTCTAAAATTCTCAACATTGCTACTTCGTTTACTGCCCCCAATTCCCCATGCTGTACATGGGCGATGCATTCTGGAATCTCCATGAGATGTTACATAGATGCCTGTTAAATTCCTGGGAGCCCATCTTGCCAGCCTGAGCTTTCCATATCCTAATTATGTGATGCGGAGTGTTGATATGTCTTCATCAAAGACAAGCATGGGAATATAGACCAGGACAGAGCCCAGTGGCAATCTACTAGAGACCTCCAACCACATGGGAGTTGATACCTGACACATTTTGGGAATACGGTCATATCTACATGCCAGGCCCTGTGGATTCAGACATGAGTAAGAAAGTCTTTGCATTCAAGCAACTCACTATTGAATGGAGTGGGTTGTGAGGGGACCCATGAGCAAGTTGGTTTTGCCAGAACATAATGTGGCAGGGAAGGCAACTGGAGAGGTAAGCATAGCAGCTCATGGGAGCCCTTGAAGAGTGTGTTAAAGAGGCTGGACTTTCCCCCTGGACAATAGGAAAGGAATCCCACCTTCAGGGTTTTAAGCAGGAGTGGCACAGTGAGATTTGCATTTTATGCAGATTAGTGTGGCAAGTGTATGATGGATGGATTTGAGGGGGACAAGCCAGAGGCAAGTAGACCAGTTAGAAGGTGGTGGCAGTCAACCAAGAGAGATAGAGGTGGGAGGTGACAGGGTCATGGAAACAGGTCAGGCTCAGGGGTGTAAGAGGTCAATTGTCAGGACCATCTTCAATCACAGTTAAGTCAAGGTGTAAATAAGATGGTAAGGAAAAAAATATGGCATTTAGTAAATGCTCAATGGGCAAAATAAGGAAAAGGATTGAGGTGGTATTGCAGGGCGGTTAAGAGCGTCATGTCTGCAGCCAGTTTTCCTGAGTCCAAATCTTAGCTCTCAGCTTCTTGGCTGTGGGACCTCAGGCGAGTGTTGAAAGCTCCCTGCCACAGGTTTCCTCCTGGAAAAGGGAACTGAAAGCTACCTCATGGGGCTGTTGCAAAGCTTATAAGAGTGACTATGTGTCAAGGGTTTAGACCAATGCTTGGCCCAGGCTAAATGCTATGTAAGTGTTGGTTAAAATAATATAATCAATATTGCACGAGGGGGAAGAAAGGGATTATAAATGACTCCCATGTTTCTAGTTTGGGTGACGAGTGGATGGCAATACCACTGAAGTGAGAAATTTTCATTCCTTCTGCACAATGTTCCCATTCTCCCACCCAGGATTCCTGTGGGAACTGGCCTGACCTTACAGTAGCCCAACTTCCTAGTGGTGGTTGATTGGTCCAGAGGTGAACACCTGACCCAAGCTAAGCCAATCACAGGCTGTGGCAGGCAGAATCATGGTCCCCAAAGATTTCCACACCCTAATTCCTGGAACTATGTCCCGTTATGGCAAAGACTTTGCAAGTATGATTAAGTTAAAGATCTTGGGGTGAAAAGAGATCCTAGATTATCCAGGTGGGCCCAATGTCATACAAGGTTCCCTTTAAGAGGGAGGCAGAAGGGTCACAGTCAGAGAATCAATGAGTGGGAGCTAAAAGGAAGCAGGTTTCAACCTATGGAGAACGTTCTCACTTGGAATTGCTCAAAACGGAATGTGCTAAATGGCCTTTATTAGGGGATTAGTTAACTAAATTTAGCCAACTCCTAAAAAATGATATCCAAGAATTTAAGTATGTGGAAAAATGTTGGATATAAAAAGTGAAAAAAAGGTGAAAAAATTATAAATACATGATTCCACTTCTATATTCCAGAACAGGTAAATCCATAGACACAGAAAGTGGATTAATGGTTGCCGGGGGCCGAGGAAGGGGAGAATAATTGGTACTTTTTGGGTTGATGAAAATGTTCTAAAATTAGAGTTGTTAGTGGTTGCAAAACCTTCTGAATTTATTAAAAACCACTGAATTGTATACTTTTAAAGGATTAATTCTATGGTGCATGAATTGTATCAAGAAAAAAGTATAATAAAAAGATTATAATGCATATGTATATAAACAATATGTAATTATGTGTAATAAGGATTATTATGCTTAATTTAAAAAAAACCATACCTACAGATCCCAATTTTATCAACAATATCTCTGTATCCATATGGTGAGAAAAAATTCTGGAAGGAAATACAAAGTGTTAACTATATTTTTAGGGTAGTGGGGTCATTTATACAACAGCATTTCTTTTAGAATCAGAAAAAACACTTTTGTAAAAATATGACTGGGCTGCCTGATGAGATAATGACTTGTCATGGGAAGTATTCCCTAAAGTTTGAGAATTACCAGATATGAATACTTGCCCTGGGAGTTTGACCTACAATGTATAACCCAGTCCTTTTAACTAAGATCGTTTTACAACTACTTTTTCACTTTTCAAAGATTTTATTGGGGAATTGGGGGAGGGGAACAGCGTTGGGGAATCGGGGAAGGGGAACAGACAAGTTGCTGTCTTTTTGTTCTTCAGTCTACTTGCGGAGGACGTTGCTTCACTGGCCCATGTTGGTATTGTCATTGCGCTCTTCCTGGATGAGGCAGATGGGTCGCCTGCCTCTGGACGGTCGCTCACTGCGGCTATTGGCAGCTCACGCTGGCTGCCAGCCACTCACTGTAGCCTATGGCAGCCCACTGCAGCAGGGCGCAGTCCAGCTCCAGGTGGAGCTGTTGTTAGCTGTAGAGGGCAGTGTCACTGGCCCTCATATGTGGGATCTGAACCAGGGCTGCTGGCATCCCAAGCCAGTTCTTAACCAATGCGCCACTCTGCTGGCCCACTTTTTCACTTATTTTAATAACCCACTATTTCAAATTCTGACTCGGGTACCATTCTGTGGGGAGGGGGCTGGAGGGGGGGGAGAGAAATCCATCTTTTATTATAAAAAGGAAAAATAGTTTACAGGCAAACTGTACCTGTTTATAAGATAAACAGGATAAAAGGATTATGTGGTAACAAAATATTTAAGAAATTACCTACCTAAAGGAGGAGCCTGGGATTTTCCTTTTCATCTTTATAATATAGTGAAAATAAAACTTTAAAATGTTTGAAATACTATCTGTAAACGCACACTCACTCTAACAGTTGCCGACACACAGGCAGGACATAAATAATTCTGGAGGGAAATTGCCCCTTTTTCTAACCCCAGTTCAGGGATTGTCAGCCATGAGTTGGGAAAGCCAGCCAGCTCCCCAGCCTGGCGCATGAGCTGACTCCGCCCACTCTCTGGCAGAGGGTTGATGGCAGTGGGAGAGATGCACCAAGCTATAAAAAAACTAAGTTTTATTTCCTTCTAAGGTGTCCTGAGTCACAGTGGGTGCTCCAGCCTCCAGGGCTCAGGGAAATTCAGCTCAAATCGGAAATGCGTTTGTTTTTTTCCCTGAGCCAAAGCTGCTGAAAATTCAGATGACGCGGTCACTTGGACTGCATCTCTTGCGGGCTGAGTGGTAGCTTCCTATTTCCGTCCTGGGAGGAGGATGGAAGTCACTTAATGATCAGTTTCTCTGACCCACGTTCCAGTATTACATCACAGCCTTAACAGCAAGCTTACCCTCCACACCGCCCCCAACGTGGGGCTGCTGAGACTTTAAAAATCCCATTTGTCATCTCAAAGCATACAGCACTCCTACGCTATTTTGCCTCCCACCCTTCAGGCTGCAGTTTCAATTTAGACACCAAGTGAAGCCAAGCTTGAGTTGGTGAGAATCCTAGAAAGCCACAGGTAGAAGGTACCTAGTCCAATCATCTTATTTTACCAAGGAGGAAACGGAAGCTCAGAGGTGAGGAACCTGCCCACACCTAGAGGTGGAGAACCAAAAATAGGGGCGAGGTCTAAAGTCTTAGAGCAGAGGGCTCCATACCCACGGTGGTGCCCCATACTGGTAGTCCTAATTCTTGTATACAGGAGGGGCTACTTAAATGCTCTCTGGAGATATGGCCAAAGTAGGGGCTTATCCTGATTGTTCCTTTCTTCAGCCATCTCACTGCTTCTGTGCAGTGGGGAAAGATCCTTCTGGAAACAGGTGGCAACCAGGAGATGGTCTTTCCTGCTGGAGCACCTTGTCTGGAAACCAGGGTCTGAGCTAGGACTGATGAAGGGACAAGTTTCAACTCCAAGGTTCTGAATGGAAGTTGCGACCCACTCCATTTCCCTCGGCTGCCCTGCTCTTGACGTGGCCGAGATATGTGCTTATGGAATTTTAAATTCCCATCTTTTTTTTAATAGTGTTGTTTCTTTACACGATTCCTAAAGAGACTTGGATTAACGTTGTGGTTAAACAGAAAACAAGTCTTTTTATGGTGTACATTTTCTGCAGTAAGCAAGTCTGGCCAGCCTGTTAGAATGTCACTTATTAACACCCAGCTCCTTTAAAACTAGAGTAAGGCTGCAACGGGATGTGTCTATCTATGGGGCTTCTGGCCTCACACACTCACCTACCAAACTAGGGTCTAGGTGGAACTACATCCGAGGGCAGGTGGATCTTGTTCACTGAGCAAAAGGGATTGAAAGCTCCGCAATCTAAAAACCTACACAGTTCGCAGTTAGAGATGAAAGGCTGCAAGAAATGTTTATTGAATACAGTGCCAGGTTTATAAATAAAACTTATTTACAATTTCCATATAGTTGGTCCCCCATCAGAGAGGTGGTTAAATCTCCAAACAGTTTTATCTCAAGATTTACAGAAACGTTCAAGTACATCTCCTTTGCAAATCGCCACGGTGAAGGGTAACTTCGGTTACAAAAGAACTACCACCATCATCTTTGCTACAGACGTTGTTTAATGAACATCATAATAGATCTGGTGAAAGAACACACACTCCACCCATGCCACTACCTTCTTACTCCAAGGGATACAGACAGCAAAGAATTTCTGTCTCCTACAGGACAACTTCAAGGGATTAAAAAAAAAAAAAGAAAGAAAAATAGTAACTGCCAGCTGAAGAGAGAGATTAAGACACATTCGTGGAATCTAGTCACTGCCAAGAGGATAAATTTAGGATATACAACAAAAGGATTATTTAGGATATACAGTAATTAATTCAAATGTTTAAAGTAATTGAATGAACAAAGAGCAGATTGACCAAATTTACATTCTTTGTTTAGGAAGAAGTTCCCAGTATGCTGAGGGGCTAATAATATGCTGCTACTCTTGACGGGTCACAGCAGCGCTAGGCAGACTGGACAGCCACTCATTACAATATGGTTATAAGTACAGTCAGACATGCATTTATAAAGAGAATATAAAAATATGTACAGTTGCTAATTTTCAATGTGTTTTAAGTTGCCGAAAGACACCAATTAAAGTGTGCAAAAATTCATTTGTCAAAAAATCAGAAAAAAAGCCTTCCTTGGCAACAGTGCATTAAAAGCCCATCTGAAATATCAAGATGCATTCACCTTGCTTAACACCTACCCCAAACAGATGGAGAACAAAACTACGAAAGTGTTTGCCAAGTACTCAGCAGTTTTTTGTGGTTTTTTTTTTTATGGCAAGTCTCAGGCTCAAGCAGGATGCCAGTTAAACTAGTCACTTTATATATATATATATAAATATATATGTATATTTATAGAGCAGTTAGAAGTAGGGACAAGAGTTTACAGGAAGGTGCTAACCACTTAAGGTACTGCAACATCCAGCTACTTCCTCACAAACTCACACGCAGACTGCGAACATCCAACCCCTGGGCTGGTCATCCCCTCAAATGCCAGGGGACAAAGACTACAGTGGACTCGGCTGCACCTCTGCATCGAGCTGGAACTCAGCATTCCCTGGGGGAAAGGATTCTGGTTCCCATACAGGATCCTGGCCATAGAAGAATCTGGTTGTAAAGGTTAAGTCTTTTAGGAAAGGCTGGGAACCCCTAAAATGGAGTCCACCCAGCTTCTTGAGAAAGACTTGCTTGAAAGGGTAAGACAGAAGGCCAAGTTTTCCAAAACAAGTCACCCCCACCCTCCTTGAACTACAAAGGGTTCATCTACCACAGGCCCGAGGCTGGGTCAACAGTCAGCCTAGGGGACGGACCTCCTGGCAAGAAACACCCAGGTCAGTAACTTATTCCAACCAAGAGCCCTTCCTTGATCCTCCTATCTCACCAGAACCAAGATATTCTTAGGGGTTCCTTCCAGATTCATGGAATTATGAAAGCCAACCCTAACTCCTGACGTCAGCCTCTCTTCTACCAACCACTGAGTCTAAGCACCAGTGGCAGAGGCAGACAGATGGGTGGGCTGCTCTCCACTGCTCTGACCCACCCCTCTGGCAGGAAATCCAACAAGCTGCAAAATGCCGGAAGGACGGGGAGTAGGAGAGGGAGAAGCCAAGGGTCTCTATATCAGCCCTGAATGCACCCTCTTGGCTGCCAAGAGTGTCCACTGCTTCGCTAGCAGCCTGCCACTGTTCCCTGGCAAATTAAAACCTCCCCCACACACACTCAAAACACAAATCTCCTTGCTAATAAGATACAAGCAGTCAACACCCTGAAAAATACACATCCAGCCTTCATTTCCAAGAGTTCTGCACCTAAATGCAGTATGCCTTCAAGGGGGCTTTTTAAGTGGACCAATCCCACTGCAAAGACCAGTACCAGCATCTTAGTTTGGGTTACAGGTTTATAATTAGACACAAAACTCCCTCTGGGCTCCAGTTTGACTTTCAAGCTGAGGGCTACCATTAGTTCTACTTGGGGGGAAAGAAAAGCAAAGTCAAGTCAACTTAAAAAACAAACAAAAAAGGAGGTTAAGTATCATCATAAATTAAAACTTGTGAATCGAAAGGTGACTGGTAGTGTCCTTTAGGCATGAAGAGACTGGCTTAGAAAAGTGACTACTGCTTCTACCACACACAGCGAAGGTTGAATTACAGACACACGAAATCATGTCTCCTGCACAGATGGTCTCTAGTAGTTACATAAAACAGGTCATCAGCAGCACAATTGAGAACCCCGAAATACATGCTTGAGAGAAAGTGTTTTTTTCATTAAGAGCTCTACTGCCTGAATAATCATTAAGTTACCACGATTCACTCTCCCCCTCCCCCCAGTGAAAATACAACAGACCTGTATGTCCACAAACATGATGAAGCCGTTGGTATCTGCCTGGTTCCAGGCGCGGTCTCAGGCTCAGAGGTTGGTGCTTGGGTGTCAGGAGGGAACACCAATGCTGGGCTGGGGGCATTTAGAGGTGCACTGGCCTCCCCTCCGACTGCCTTGTCCCCATTTAGATCTCAGCTTTACAAAGCATTTAACACCACTTTAAGTTAATGGTCTTTTTATTGGAAAAAAATAAAATAAAAAGACTAGCATTTACAACTTGGAATGGACGTAAATTGCAATTTCTTGAACAGCAATGTTGATGGTTGTGCTGATGTCCACAGCCACAGCCTACCTCTGCTGGCTCCAAGTCATGGTTCAGAAGGTTTTAAAAACAGAGAGTCCAAAGATGCTCCCTTGGTAAAAGGTTCTTTAAAATTTGTGTGAACGGTGACAGCCTGACACCCATTTCGCTCTAGCACAATGCAGACAGCGCTAAGCCAACACACGCGGCCATGCCATCAGGGTGTGTCACCGTCACCACGGGTCAGGGCTCGTGGAAGGACAAGGGGACCGTCCTGCTAGTGGGGCTGCGTCTAGACCGTTTATCCCTCCTCACCCATGTTTCTACACACATCCTGAGAAACGCCAATCCTAAAAGGTTTGCTTTCAGTAAACCAATTATGACCATTTATACTAACAAACTGAACTAGAACCCAGGTGAATAGGTTTTGAAGTTGTTTTTCCATTTTTCGTTTTTTAATACAAATGCCTGACTGAGCTCAATCGTCAAGCTGCATGCATGAAAAACTGGCCAGCCCAAACAGTGTGTTAATCGTTAGCAAATGGAACTGCGAGGAGCCCACTAAGTCTTCCCTATCGGTAAGGTAGTACAAGTATTTATACTGTAAAACGGATGTGTAGCTTGATCTGTAGGGGACAGGACCACCAACCAATACATGCAGATTTTTTGTGTGTGTGGACAGAAGGTACTTTTGACATTCAGTTTTGCTATATAGAAACAGAATGAGTAAATGATTTTTTTTTTTTTTTTGCAAGAGGTAAGTAAAAGATTCAATTTGATTCTTCTAGAGGGGGGAAAGGAGTTGAAAGTAGGTCTTCATTTTGCAGTCATCATCTGTACGAATTCTGAAAAGACAAATAATCATAGCTCAGTTATCTTCAAGAGCAGCCTTAATGAACACGACATCTCTGCACTATGCATTAAAAAACAACAACAGGGAATGTCGAGTGAAGCGGTTCATTTGTTTATAGGTCCCAAAGCGAAGACTTCAAAACTAGGCTGAAGAAACAATGTTTTACCTTCATAGTTGACTTGTCCATCTCCATCAATATCTGCTTCTCTGATCATTTCGTCTACTTCTTCATCTGTTAGTTTTTCTCCTAAGTTTGTCATGACGTGACGTAGTTCCGCTGCACTGATGTAACCATTGCCGTCCTGTGAACATTCAGCAATTGTTACTGACAGTGGCTGGGAGGGGCTCGGTGTCAGCAAGTAGGTCTCGGGCTTCGTTCTGCCCACTCAAGTTACTGCCACCTCTGATCTCGTAGACAATTCCAACCTCCAGTTCCCACTTCTACCCACGACATACGTGCGGTCAGCAAACTCAGAAAACACACAGGCTTTCCAAAAGCTAACCAACTGAAAGTCACAATCAAGAAACCTGGTTCAAATTTTCCGTTATTTATTACTCTTACCCCCTCACTCAGTAAGGTAACTGTGATAAGTCAGGGTATTGGAAAGTGAGATTTCAGAGGCTCAGAAAGTTAGGTTAAGTGCTCTATAAGAGCAGATTGTTGAAGGTTTTAGAAATGATAGCCATACTGATGTCTCCTCTGCAATGCAGAGGCAGGATTACCTTGTCAAAGACTCGGAATGCCTCGCGGATTTCTTCTTCACTGTCTGTATCTTTCATTTTTCTAGCCATCATAGTCAAAAATTCTGGGAAGTCAATGGTGCCATTACCTCAAATTAAAAAACAAAAAGCTCATGTAAAGGAAGTGCTCCAGGAACGCCCCTCTGCAGTGACAGGTCTTAGAGACACTTTATAGCATGGTAAGCACTTCTAGGACACACTGGCAAATTATCTTATTAAGCAGAACCATTTGTAAGTCTAAACAATTGAAATACTTCACAGGGCAATTTCACATGGCTCACAGAATTCAAACTAATAATCAGTGTCCTGGATAGCACGTATGATGCACAGGAAAACTGCACACGCCAATTCCTGTCCATTGAAGGGGGTTGTATGGTTCAGGAGAAAAAAAGAGCACAGGGCGCTACAGGCTGAATCTTTCCCCTCCCAAGGGAAGCACTAGAGATTACCTCGCCCACTCCACGCTCCCACTCCAAGTTAGGGTCATCACTCCGATCTAACTCTGCCCAGGCCTAGATTTGCACCACCCCTGCCCCCCATGAGGAACAAAATATGTTTAGGGATGAAAAAGATCATGATGGGAAAAACTGACCATAAAGTCTTAGAAAGTCTTCTCCAGGGGCCATTTCTCAGCCACGTTATGATGGTAAACTACCTAATCGTTTCTCCCTAACTCAGTATCTTTATTTCCCATTAAGGGCAAAGCTCAAGTGTTTTCACAGCTCAGCTCAGACCATTAATGTTTATGAAACTGTCAGAAGAATCTGTTCTATGGCCAGTATTCCAAACAACTCCTCCTCTAAAACCAAGAGTTAGAGGAACACCCCAAAGACAAGCCACCGATTCGAAATCTAATTTAAATGAAATGGAAATAAAGTCAAATTAGAAGAAAAAAAAAGCCTTAGGCTGAGTTACTCGTTTTCACCAGTACCTTTAAATCAAAACAGTAACTCAGAGATCCCTTCAACTCCTTTTGGCCTCCAAAATTTGAAAGCATTATTGATATTCATGCAAATCAAAATTAATTATTGGAGTGCTAGCTCACAGCCACGCAGACATGTCTTCAGGCATCATTTATTCACTGCAAACACTAGGCTCTGTAGCGTGGGACAACCTCTCCCCGCCAGTTCCACACAATCTGAGGCCCTAACCCATTTTGCCAGTTCTCAGGCCGTGGCTCCCAGGGTTTACATAAAAGAGGACAAAATCACCCCATATTCCCAGATGGCCGATCATCTTAGCAAACTAGCGAGAACTATGGACAACCTCTTTTTCCAAAACAACATTAAGTATGAAAAGCCTTTAGAAGTAGTTTGAAGCCATTGTGAAAGAGCTTAACCAAAACTCCTGCTTCTAAATGTATGTGACCAGACAAGTTATAACTCAACTTTATCACTTTTTGATACCATTGTTTTTTAATGAGTACTATCAAGTCAATCTAGAAAGTAGTCTAGATCCAAATTGTTGATGCCTTGCTCATCTTTTAAAAATCCACTATGTTCTACAATGTTATGCAGTACATTTACTAGTGCATATACAGGGTTTCCAAAAAATACATGGTTTTTTTGTTGTTTTTTTTGCAGGGGAGGGGCGCTCAAAAACTGTTTACTGATGGAAGTGGGCAATTAACAGGTCTCCTGTCCACTGTTCGGGAGGTCAGGGGGAAAAGATGACCGATTGGTGACCAACTGCTACAGGGCTTACCGTTTATTCTTTCTTGCTCTGCGCCTTATACATCTTCTCCATCTGTTGGGTTCTATAGATCTATTCCCTATAGATCTGTTAGGTTCTATAGATCTACAGACTTCATGCACCCCACACCTCCAAGCCTCACGTGATCTTCAAAATTCCCTTCAATAAACACATGTACAGCTCACAATGTAGCCAATTCTATGATAACATCTAAGGGTGCTCTTTACTCACTTCACTTGGGGTTTTTTTCCTCCTCTCAGAGACAGTAAGCTTTTCAAAAAGGTCTGTGGCTATTTATTTTTTACCTCCCCATGGAACTCAGGGCAGACTCATGAGCCAACTGACAAAAGATTGAGCTGTAGGTCACGGCAGGTAGAGAAGAACAATACAGTGAGCCGATTCAGGAAATGTTACAGTGAGCAAGGCAAAAGGCAGGCCCATACTCTTCTATTTTAATTGTCAATGGCCGCAAGGCAACCACAGAAAGG
Organism: Aselliscus stoliczkanus; assembly: GCA_033961575.1. NCBI lineage: Eukaryota > Metazoa > Chordata > Mammalia > Chiroptera > Hipposideridae > Aselliscus > Aselliscus stoliczkanus. The sequence goes on along the minus strand of CM066732.1, from coordinate 150,031,064 downwards.
ATCTTTGCACATCTGCTTTGCTCTGGGGACCCGAAAGACAATCTCGTAACATGTCTGAACTTGAATTACACAACGCTGGCACTCATTCATAGTTCTAAAGCCCTTACCGTCAGCATCCACTTCATTGATCATATCCTGCAATTCAGCTTCTGTTGGGTTCTGACCCAGTGACCTCATGACAGTTCCAAGTTCCTTTGTTGTGATGGTGCCATCACCATCTTTGTCAAATAGGGAGAAAGCTTCCTTGAATTCTAAAAACAAAAGTTTACCTTTTAGAATGAATGTCTTTACCCAACCCAGCCACAATCCACACTTCCCTGGGGGTTGCCAAAGCAAGTTGTCCAAGGTGTGCAAGCTATCAGAAACTGCCTGGTCGTTATCTACTGAAATGGAAACTACGCTAGTCCTATTGGACTGGCCTTTACACAGCAGTCCATAAAGCAAACACTGCTCCTGGTAACCAGCTCCAAAAAACTACAGTATTCTCATTTTTTTAAAGACGACTAAGCTTGAACATGTTTCAATTATACCTAAATCCCATCTGACAAGTGAAGACTGGTCTGTATGTTCCCTTAAGGCCCCTTCCTGTTAAATTTCTACAGCCATAAGAATGCCTTGTCTCATAGCAACACGAAGAGGTTACTAAAGATGTACATTCCCACGTAACCAGTGTGTTCTCTCTACATGGCATTCAGAATTTTCCAAAGGCATTCCTGGTTTCCTAAGGAGAAACCATTGCAAAAAAGTCCTCCAGGGAATAATGAAAGCTAAAATCTAAACTAACACAACACTTTTACCAATTGTAATGGTCCTACCACTCATTTTCACCCATTCCCACTGATTTTAGAATAGCAAGCACAAGCTTTCATGATGGATTACTAAAAGACCTGTGGCATAAAAACTCTGAACTAAATTTCTGAGTAGCAGACTCAGTGCAATCTCATTATATGCAAACCCTCACACTCCGTGAAACACAGTTGGCTACTTCCAAGTGTAACAAATGGGTATTCTTCGTTCCACTTCCTTTCAACATTATCTCCAAAATACCGGCAAGGAGTAACATTATCTCCAAAATACCAGCAAGGAGTAACATCTGACCTACATATCTCTGCTTATTTTCATTTCTATAGATTCTTAGAAAACTGTTCAGGTTATAGGGGAGAGGGAACTGAGTCATGCCTAGTTCTGGCCTCCTGGGGACTCCATGAAGTCATCAACTTACCAGCAATCTGTTCTTCGGTCAGCTGATCAGCCTACATGGAGAAAGAAAAGGTTGTAATTCAACCTACAACACTTTGAGATCAACATTGTTTTTCCAATTACACTTTCAATAGTGACCTTTCCAAAATCAATTTAAAAAAAAAAAAATATATATATATAAATCAAACTGTTTAGAAACTTTCACATTGTCCTTCAATGAAAACAGTTAGAATAAAGGGAACCCTTCATGCCATTTTAAAAACAAAGAATGACAAAGAAGTGACAACATCTCGCTTCAGGTATTCTTTGCGGCTGTGTGCTGTGAGGTCTAACTAAGAAGGGTCAGTTCGTCATTTGAAAAATGGCACCTCTAGTGGCAAAGGGTCCCACAGCATCCGCTGCAGCAGCAGGCTCTGAGAAAGAAGAGCGCCACCTACTGCGCCAGGGACTCCGCAGTCCCCGCTTCCATCCAAGAAGGGACCCAGCCTCCTGACGCTGCTGTCACCGCAGCAAGGATCTCGTCCAGGGACAAGCTTTTAGCGCACCTTGCGCATTGCTGCGGGCACTCCAAACCTCCAACGGGCATTACATAATGGCATTGGGTTGGATTAACAGGCTTTTATATCCATTTTATGAGGTACAATGAAATGGAAAAAAGAAATATACGGCAATTGGGTTACCCCACCGACTTCATTTCCATGTAATAAATGCTTTCAATCATTTAAATTAGGCAGTTACTTGTTAAAAGCCTACCATTTAAAATGGCTTGTGCTTTGGTCAAATTATCCTGATTCGGAAGCCAGGGGGAAAAAAAAAAATTGAACCTCCCACAACTGAGCTGTTAACAAAATTGAAAAAAGCTAAGTACACAGAAAACTACACAATTGTGAGGCTATACCCTCTCTTTTCTAGAGAGGAGAAACTTTGCTGGAGGATATCGACTCTACCCATAGGACATAAGAGCTGCTCATTATAAACACACTTTACTGGAGGTCACCAAGGTAATTCTCACTTGCATTACTTGGTCTCCGCAATACTGAACCTGTGCCTCCAGCCAGGGGAATTAGAAATTCCAAGGAGAGCTAATACGTATTTTTATTTTAATGAAGAACGCCTAATGAAGCCAATAAAAAAAAATCAGTCCTAACAGGAAGCCGATGGTGTTAAGTTTATTTTAACTCTTAAATGGAAACTTTCGCAAATAGCAATGGTGTTCCATTATATTGAAAAACTTTTTTTTTTTCCTTCAAATTAAAGCTGGGTCTTCCCTTTTACCCCAGTGACTGCACGTTGGTTTTCTTTGTATCAAATGAAGGAGACACAATGATTTATGTAACGCCAGGACTACGTCTGTCTTGCACAACAGAAGGCGCTGCCACACCTCGCAAGAGAAGCAGTCACCTTACTCGGAAGAACAGTCCCACTTTTTGCTACAAAACTGCCGTGTTAAAGGGGTTTTATCGAGAGCATCAGCCGCCCTCGACAAAGAAATATCCCCCCATCGCGCTGGCACTGGGGACAGCGGCGCTCTGAACCTGATGGAGCCATGTCCCCACCCCGCCAAACCAGACACCCGGTGGGTGATGTCAGCCCTACCCGCCGAGGGAGGAAGGGGGCTGTGGAAAACACACCCAGCGCGGCGCACAGGCGCATCTGGCGCGCCAGGAGCTGCAGAGAAAGCGGGAACGTGGAGGGCATCTCCCCGCGGACTGGCAAGTGGCGCGCAGCAGGGGAACGCCAAGCGAGGGGCCGGGGTGGGGGGCCCGGCACAAGGCGACCCCGGGGCCGGGATGCGGACGCCGCCCCTCCCCTGCCGGGGCTGCCTCCTCCTCCCACCCCCACGCCAGGGCCCGCCCCGCGCCTCCCACCCGCTCCAGCTCCCCCCGGCGGCGAGCCCGTGGCGCGGCCGCCTCCTCCCGGAGCAGAAACTTTGCGTCTCTAATGGAAACCGAGCCGCGCGCCAGCTCCCTCCTCCCCCGGCCCCCCCCGCCCCAATTAGCGCCAGCCCAGTGCCTCCCGCGGGAAGGGGCCTCGGGGCGTACCCAGGCTCACGCACGCCTTTACTGCCGCACCGAGTAGGGGGCTGCGGGGGTGCGAAATAGGGAGCCCGGGCCGCAGCGCAAGGCTCCACCCCGGGGCGCAGCAGCCGGGCCGCCGCTTCCGCCCTCTCCGCCCCCCACCCCTCGCCTTCCTGCCCCCACTCCGCCCTTCCCCGGCTCCTTCCTTCCCAGCCCACGCCCGCGCCGCGCCCCCCGAGAGGGAGGAGGAGAGCGCGGCTGGGACGCGGTGCCCAGCTAAGTCCACCCGGGCTGGGGAGGGGAGGGTGGGGGGAAAGGGGGGCGCTGATGGCGACCCCCGCGCCCGGGCCGGAGCACTGTGCACCCCCGGCTCGCCCCGACCCATTCATTCTCCCCCGCACGCCCGACCCGACGCCTTAGAGCCTGGGCAGGGAAGGCGGCTGGAGGGAGCTCGTGCCCGACCCCGCCCGGCTCCCCCGCCCCCCGGGGCCCCGAGCGCAGCGCTGCGGGCAGCCCGGGTGCGGCGCGCAGGATGCAGTGGTGCGGGGCTGGGGGAGGGGGTGGATGCGGAAGCCTCGGTGCAGCTGCAGCCGGAGCCCCTGTCCCCGGACAGCAAGGCCCGCTCCAAGGGGACCAGTATTTAAAGGAGGATCCCCGGCCGAGGAAATCGAGATGCAAACCCGGGATGCATCCTTAACTGCAACTGCTGCGCAGTACCCGGAAAAGAGCAAAAGCCCACCCAAAAGAGCACAGAAAGAAAAAAACCGGACCGAACTAAAAATCTGTTAAGAAATCACGGGCAGGCAGCTGCTCCGCCGGCGTTCGCCACTCCCGACCTACCATGGTGTGAGCGAGGGGTGAGAGAGCAGAGGGGCTGCGGGCGGCTGCACCAGCGCAGGGGCCGTGAACGGCGGGATGCCTCCGCTGCTGCTGCTGCTGCTAAGGCGCGGGGGGCGCTGAGCGCTGTGCCGCTGCCGCCGCCGTCTGTGCCGCCGACCGAGTGCAAGTAACGGCGCCGCGTCCACGAGCCTCCCAGCAGCAACGCCGAAGTGCGAGCCTGCGCTCTGTGAAATATATACGGCGCGCCGTATCCCTCCGCCGCGGCCGCCGCGCCCGGAGAGGCGCTGCGAGGGCCGGGCCCTGCCCACTTGGCCCCACCCCCCGGCGCGCCCGGCCTCCCGCCGCCCTCTGCTCGCCCGGCGTCGCTGGCCCAGGCCGGGGACCCGGGCTCCAAGTACCCGGGGAGAGGTGCGGGGTCGCCGAGGCAGGCCCCATCCCGCGCCGGGGCGAGGATACAGCGCCTGCATAGTCGCAATCTGGCGCAGCCCTGGGCTTCAGAAGCCGTCCGCCCCGCGCCCCAGCCCCGTCTCACCTGTGAGACCCCCTCCCCCCCACATCTCCTACCGCTCCCCTGGGGCGGCGGAGCCCTGTTCCCGGAGCTGCGGGAGGTCCTGGGGGTTGGGGAGGCCACGGCGAGCTGGGGGCTGAGGGATTCACCCGCATACCCTCAGCTCCCGAGGAGGGGGGTCTGAACGGGGTAAAGCAGTTTTCCTTATGCAAGACATTGATCGGACATTTTTCTTCTCAAAATTGGAAGCAATATGTAAGACAAATTATATATGGCCAGTTGCTAAATCTGTCATGCTCATAGGCTTCGCCGCTTTTATTTTAATGTTTTTACTTTTCCTCTGAATTTTTTTTTGTATACTTGAACAATATCTCTCCCCTACTAATTTGTTCTCTTTTTCCTATGGAAAATACTATTCATCTTGGCTCCAGTCTGACTGAAATCAAGGTACCTGTGCATCTTTTATAGACCTTAAAACCCATGCTTTGATTTTTTCTCTCTTAATTTTCCAGGTCCTGAGAGGGAACAGATCTTTATTCATAAACCCCTAGAAACAAAGAAGGGAAAAATACTTAGAATCTCATAGATTACAGTTGGTACACACAAACAGCTAATTGGCTCTACTATGGAGCTGGACCATATTTTAACCTACACATCTAGATTATATTCATTTTTAAATAGTATTTTAATCTTTAAATTTACTAATGTTTTCAGTTTATTTGTAAACTAAAAAAAAAAAAAAGACAATTCCAGCTATTAATTTGAAGCCCAAAACTTAAAAAAAAATGTCTTGACAAAGTGCTGTAGTTTCTTTTCCTGCCAAGGCAGAACGCAGAGTTTGATCTTTTGTTTACAGGGCCTGGACAACAGTTGCAAGTTGTCATTTGCTTCCTCTTTCAGAGAAGGTGGCAAAGTGTGTGATTGACAAGCTCTGCTAGAAAGGGCTTCGGTTAATGATGTTTGTGGCTTTGACAAAGTCGGCAGAAAGATGTTTTAAAAGAATGGAAAATGTTCAGACACATTGCAGATACACCAGGACTTCTGGGGTAACCTCACACAATCATCTCATCTGAGGGGCTGCTCTTCTTACTTATAGTCCTTCTAGAATGCTGCAGAAAGGGTGAACCTGCTATAGAATTTAGACAGGCTGCAGCAGCAAGCCTAAGTTAGCCTTCCCTCTGCAGATGGGAAAGGCATTCACTTCACAAATCTACCAATTGTTACTGTCTTCATCACCATCCTGTGTTCACAGAGGGAAACCTGAATGGGAGTAAAGTGCATACATTAATGGGAGAGATGGAAATAGGGAAATAGAGAAAAGAGGACTAATGCAAAATCAATTTAAAGGATATTCAATGATCCTGTGAGTTAGAAGTCTAAATGGCCAAACAGATCATTAAAACTGCTTCATTCCTAAAGGAATTTGTATTCTTTTGTCAGGTTTCTCATATAGTAGTTAAGTACATTGTAAAATATGGTATGCATTGTATAAGTAGAGGAAAAGAATGGCCTAGAAACAAAATGGGTTTATTAAGGATTCATTCAATCCTTTATTAAGGATTCCAGTGTTCTCCATTTCTTATCATTATTTTGGTTACACTGCTACAATCTGTGGTTTCGAAAACCAGGCATTCCCTAAAGTATTATTTCTCCCTCTTTCATTATTCTGATTCTTCATATTTACCAGCTAGAGTTATCTTTTGGTAACTTTTTAATGTGTGAAAGCACATCTTGGATTTCAACTGTGTTGTGTTTATAATGAGGTCATGCTTTATTCAGTTTTATGACTAGTTTGACACACTGAAATATAAGGTCAAGTGACTTGCCCAAGATCTTACTGTGAATCAGGAGCATCAACTAGAGCGTGAGCCCTTATTCAGGGCTGTAATCTTAGATTATGTATTAGTGAAATCAATATCTGAAATTTTAAAACATGCAATATGAGGGGTTTGCCCATTTCATAATGCAGTCTTCTGACTACTTAGATGATCACTGGGTTTTCATTAGAGTCCAATACAGCTGACCCTTGACCAACATTAAGGTCACAGCTGGAACTGTGTAGGTCCACTTATGTGTGGATTTTTGTCAATAAACACCTGCACTTACACGTGGATTTTTGTCAATAAATACCTGCACTGTTTGTGATCCATGGTTGGGAGCCAGTGGATGTGGAGGGATTCTATGCCATTTTATATAGGGGACTTGAGCATCCTTGGATTTTGGTATCTGTGGGGGTCCTGGAGCCAATCCCCCGCGGGTACTAAAGGATGGCTTAAGTTTTTAGGGCATAGGAAGTTATACTTGGATTTTTCAACTGCCCAGGTGCCTGGCGCCCCTAACCCCCGTGTTATTCAAGGGTCAGCTGTACAATAGTCCCTCCTTATCTGCAGTTTCACTTTCTAGGCTTCAGTTACCTGTGGTCAACTGCGGTCCAAAAATATTAAGTGGAAAATTCCAGAAATAAACAATTTGTACGTTTTAAATTGCATGCCATTTTGAGTAGCGTGATGAAATCTTACACAGTCCTACTTCATCCTGCCTCAACATAAATCAACCCTTTGTCCAGCATATCCACGCTGTATACACTCCCCACCCTTTAGTCATGTAGTGGCCATCTGAATTAACAGATTGACTGTCACGGTATCACAGTGCTTGTGTTCACGTAACCCTTATTTTAGTTAAAAATGGCCCCAGAGTGCAAGAGTAGTGATGCTGGCAATTCGGATATGCCAATGAGAAGCTTAATATAATTCCTTTAAGTGAAAAGGTATGTATGTATAGGAAAAAACACAGGATATACAGAATTTGGTACTATCCGCGGTTTCATGCATCCACTGGAGGTCTTGGAAGAAAGTTCCCACAGATAAGGGGAGATTACGGTATACTCTTTTAAATGAATAAACTTCCTAACTTATGGAGAGATCAACAATTAGGAAAATAAGCCACATTGTTGTGGTATCTGAGAACCAAAAATCTATGCAATATATCCTGATATTGAAAGAAAATGGTTATTATTGTTATCTTAAAAATAATGTCAAATAGAAGAAAAGTAGAAAGAATGCAGCCGTAAAACAGAAATCTCAGGTTTCAATATAATTTCTGTCACCAACAAGATCACTTAACCCTCTGAGTCTGACAGAAGGCCTACAAATGCAATAATTGTACATACTCATGGGTACAACAAGAGGTTTGAATTTGATCTATAAATTCCTTCCAGCTGTAAAACCCTGTGCCTGAGATTATAACATATATGATTATAAAATGAACATATTACATACACATATCATAAATGTCATATACATGTGCATACACACAAATATACATGTATTGATAACGAAGAAGACAAATGGAGAAATGGAAATAGTTTAAAAATAAAAATAATATTTGCTGAACATTGACTATGGCCAGGCCCTATGCTAACTGTATGATTTCATTCTTCTGCCCATCCTGTGAGGCAGGTATCACAAGTATCCTTATGTGAAAACTAAGGCCCTGAGAGATTCAGTGATCTGCCTAATTTAAGGGGTGGAACCCAAAAATCTAGCTCAGAGGACCAAACATATAAGAATTACATTATATCTCCTATTATTTAATGGAATTTATTTTTAATTTAATATTTTCTTGGGGGAGTACAAAGAATAAGATTAAAATTTGATTTTAAAAAGATACTTCTTACCCAATGATTTGAAATTAAAATAAGATCATAGGAATGTAGTAATTGCTCTATCTACCACACAAGGAGTAGAGTGTTTGTGAAAGGAAACTCAAAGCAAAACATTTGCTTTGTGATGCTTTCTAGAAGGCGTTTCTTATTTTGCAGGTGAGGCTGCAGAGGTGAGGAGATCTGCTCACTGGGAAGCATTCAACTGATGACATTATGCTTGTCTCAAAAGAGATGACAGAGGGCTCCGTAATCCTAGTCCTGCTCCATGCTGTATCGCCAGGATTTGGCCTTTTAAATTTATCTTTTACAAAATTGTCTTGGAGCAAAACCTGATTTTAAGGCACCAAGTAATACAAAACAGAAGTATAGCCCTGATTTTTATATATATTGAGAGGACATATTTACATATCTAGATCTGCCTCAGAACAAGGCTCTATTTAAATGTTTATTGTGCCCCACACTCCTCTAGGCACCATGAATACAGTAAGATAGACAGATAGACAGACAGACATAAATAGATCTCCTTGCCTTCATGGAGCTTACATTCTTTGGAGAAAATGAATGTGTGTGTGTGTGTATAGGGGGGAGTTGTTTGATGGTTTTTTTCAAAGTAATCTGTCCAAATTCATTCATTGCATATAAACTATAGTCAGTTGTGTCTTCATAGATGGATTATCTAGTTAGAGTATTTTGCTCAAAAAATTGGTAATGCCAAAGTGGAGCCCCTTTCCTGAGCACTTCCCCCTCTCCACCATGCCCAATGCCCTGCTCCCTGCTCCAATAGTACCTTGACGATTATCCACCTTTTGGGATTCTTTACCTCACAAGTCATCTCCAGTAGCCAGAGCAGATTCTTGCTGTTAGTGTGTAAATTTACATTTAATTAAATGTTATACAGATTCGAAAAGTTTTACTATGTCAATCAACAACAAAATACTTCATTTATGTTTCATTTAAAATTTTGCTATTATTTTTTTTTGCTAGTATTTTTGATGAATGACTCATATAGGTAAAGAATAGAGTGAGAATTCTAACATTACATTTAAATTTGAAAACAGGTTACCATCAAAACATGAGCAAGTGTTAAGCCATGGCTTTGTACCATGAGGAAAATATTATCAGTTTTAGCGTATAGGGTGTTTATTTCGTTTCCATCATTTCATAACCAGACGACTTGTCCAGCTTGCAGTGTTCATCAATATATTTAATAGTCCAAACACCATTCGCCTTGCATGTGTGTCCCGGTCTTGTTTATTTCAAGTGCTTTCTTTTGTCTAGTTGAGAACACCTCTTGCCCTCCATTCACAGAGCTTGTGCTTGTTTTGCTAGTAGCTGTGGTGATGGATTTGCACTATTCCCTCTCTGGCCTGGTCCACCCTTGTGACCAAGGTCATGAATATGCAACACAGAAAGCTGGGGCCACAGACAGAGAACAGAGCAAAATAATTGGCCATTAATGAGACTGGGCCTCATTAGCTCTGTGCTTTAACCAACTGAGTTCTTAAGTCACAGGCAGCCCATGGTTATACAGACTTAGGGACCGAGTATGTGAATTCAAATTCTAGATGCCCAATGGGATAAGATCATAGTTTTTGTGCTCTAGTTGTTTACACTAAATTCAAGCTGATTTTTTTTTTAAAAGAAGCTGACCTACTGAACAATGTGTTCTTTAAGTTGTATTATTTTAGAAACTTTTTTTTTTTTTTGAGGGAGGTGTTACTGGCCCTCACACGTGGGATCCCAAGCCAGTGCTTAATCACCGCGCCACTCGGCCGGCCCTAGAAATTCTTGAATCACCATTTTCCTCATTAATCCAAAAATCAAGTACAAAAGTAACTTTAAGCAACATCAACACAGTAACCAGCAACTTCTCATTTCTATCATATGTTCTAGAGTGGGGAACAAACTGGAGAGCAGGTCTAAGATGTCTACACAACATTAGGCATTTAGCAGCTCACAAATGATTTAACAACTATCCAGTTGAGGGATCTGTGGCCACAGTGGGAAACTGGACCACAATGGTAAATCAGATAAACTTATGTTGATTGTGGATTATACCAAAGAATGGGGCACACCAGTTCCAACAGAGAGAAAGGCTAGTTTGGTAACTGTGTGGTTTGGTTTTGAATCATAATGAAAAGCCTTTGTCCTACCTTCTGGGATCTGTGCCGTCTAACACAGTAAACACTAGGCATATGTGGCTATTTCAATCAAAGTTAATTAGGGAGAGGGTCCAAGATGGAGGATCAGGGTAAAAAATGCTGTGAAAAAAAAAAAAGATTAGAAAAATGTTCACCAACATTTTATTCTAGGGCTATTTTTATTTCATTTTTTTACATTAAATTCTCAAAGCTAAAAAATTAAAAAAAAATTCAATTCCTGTTTCACTAGCCACACTTGAAGTACTCAATAGACCCACATGGCTAACGGCTATTGGACAATATAGAATATTTCCATCATCACAAAAGTTCTATTGGATAGCACTGTTCTAAGAGATTTTAAAAAAGGAAAACATACATCAATGTTTGCTTGGATCAGGACTCTTGAGGGTCCCAACATTTTTAATATCACTTCCAGGATTCTTTATTTATCCCAATGAGCGATGTGTCCCTTTCTGATCTGTCCAATATGCTGCCACTAGATTAGTTTCATCATTTCACTTCTCTGCTCAAAAACTTTCCCGGGCTCACCAATGCCTACAAATAAGTCCTTGTGTATAGCATTCAAAGCTTTTCAAGTTTGTTAACCTACTTTTTCAGCATTATTTTAATTATTCTACAAATATGAATTCTCTGTTTCAGACAAATTGGTTGATGCTCTGCCCCCTAAATATATATTGTGCCTCTCGTTGCCTTTTGCATGTCATTCCCAGTGTCCAGATGCCTGTTCATATCTTCACCATCTCTCTAAATCCTACAGGTCCTTCATGCTGTTTAAATTCCACATTTTCTAACATTCCTGATTATCATAGCTCTTTGTGAGCATCTATCTTCTCTCCTGAATTCCTACATCTCTTATCCCTTTCTACCTGGTATTATGTTTTCATGTTATCATGCCTCCTCAACCAGATAGCAGCAGAAGTTACCATCTTATACTCTTTGAACTCAGCCTAGTACCTGAGTCAATAAATACCAAAAGATTATGTAATTGATTAGTACTGAGTTCAATTCACTCCTGGGACTGGGGAAGATAGTAGACATGAATTTTCCAAAGTAGAAAAGGTAAAGCAAGTCCTTTGCCAGTCTTCTTAGATTTGGTGGTAGGCCACACGTCCTCAGGAACATGCTGGACTGTTCCTGCTTGGACCCCAGCCTGTACCCTATATGACCTGTACCCTCTGAGAAAGCACATACCTGAGCTGAGCCTTCCTTCTTTGGCAATTCTCTCCCCACTTTCACATAACTGGATCCATTCCCTGCTTCCTATAGTGGAGAAAACATGGCCAAAGGCAAGATGTACTTGAACAGAAAAACTGGGACTCTTTCTGTCTAAACTCAGTGAGGCTTTTTGAGTTTTATTCATTCTAAGTAGAGATTCTGAGTCATTGGATAAGAAACCAATTCTAGACATCATAACAGAATGATTGGATCATTTGCTGAAAATGCTTGCCTTCAGGAGAATTTTCAAGTTGTACAACTGAGTGTTGGTTTGTCTCCTCCCGTCTCACATTCTCCTCCATAAACCAAGAGGATAGACAGAAATTTTGTTTCCTATTTCAATGAAAGGTTACTCAAGGTTTTGTTGTTTTTATTGTTTTGAAAACATTTATTTCCCAAAAAACATCTCCCACAATACTATGGAATATCATTTGCTAGGTTAAATGGCTGCTTCCTTGGCCATTTAGCAACACAGACTCTGCTATCTCATTTGCAAAATAGATATAATAACATACCTCAAGGGCTTGTGTGAGGGTTACATGAGACAGAAAAAAATGTAAAATTAGTGTGTAAACAAGCCCTAGACAAATATAAGGTGTGGTTGTTTATAATATTTAATATTTAAAGTATCAGTCAGCTAAATTGGCAAAGGGCAGATCAGATGTCAATTCCGAAGCAGTCAGGGAACCTGAGGCAGTAACCTAATGGTTGGCAGTGAACTGCAAGACCCAGGATGGTCTTCTACTGTTTGCGCCCCCAGCAGGCTGGTGCTGGGGCAACAAGCCCTCGGCAGCCTCCTTCCCTTCACCACTCCCACGGACGGCTGCTGAGTCATCACCTCCTCTAGAGCAGCTGAAGAGAGCTGTGACTCAGAGAACTGATTTATAGTTTCATGTTTCACTGCTCTGGCTCTTCCTTGTCACACAAAGTGTCATAGCTACTACACCTGTTTCACACACAGTTTGAAACTTTGGGAATGACCTCAAAACTGAATAAGAGGGCCGGCCGAGTGACGCGGTGGTTACGAGCTGGCTTGGGACACCAGCGGCACCGGTTCGGATCCCACATAGGAGGGCCTGTGACACTGCCCTCTAAAAAAAAAAAAAAAAAGAAAAAGAAAAAGAAAAAGAAAAAGAAAAAAACCGAACAAGAGCGAAACATATAAGCCATATTTTAAATGGCCTATTGATTGACACAAGGGTTCTAATACAGGCATTTCTGGTTTTCAAATCCTAAAGAAAGGTGTGCAGAACAGATGAGAGCTATTCAGCACTGTGTACCTGTGCACACTTTGTACTTTGGGATACTTTGAGGTTGGAGCATATACTTCAGCTGTATTTTGTAAGGTGATACCATAGGCTCCCACCAAGCCCTTCTTAATGTCTAAACGCATGTTTCTTGTGAACATTTGATAGACAGCCGACTAGGTTAGGGGGTTAGGTGCTGCTGGAGCCATGAAACAAGGCTTTCTTTTTGTGAAAGAGCACCATCTCTAAACAAATCCAGTCCATATCTGTTTTCATCAGCTGAAGAAGAGACTCAAATTTTTTAGGAACCAGCCTAAAAGTTGCATAATCGGAAATGAAAATATAACCGTGATTATTCATCATTAGTGCTTTGCTATACCCTAAAAAAGTACTTCGGAATGTTCTACAAGAATTATAATTGTACACCTACATTCCTTTTTATTTGTTACCCATCTCAAAACATTAGCTTTTAGGGATTGGAAAACAGTGCTAGATTCAAGAAGACATAAGAAACTATGATAAGGCTTAACAACAGGAAAGTGTCAGCAATTTAAATGAAGGTCAAAGATTTTAAACAAGTTGTACAGATAAGGCCTAGCACAGAGAACAATTCAGCACAGCCAAGCCCTAAATGGAATAACAAAGTCCAAAGCAAAGTCATCTCAAGATTTTCCAGTCACTCGGAGGCCTTGTGGATAGCATTCCTCTCTGCTCCCTTTATTACAATTAATCTTTGATTAAAATGTTTTCAAAGGTCAAAGGAAAGATCAGTCTAGTATAATTCTAAAGCCCTCTCGGTCCCTAACTAATCACTTAGACCTTACCTAAACAATGGAAAAGGTAGATCAGATGGACTTTCTCTGGTTCCTCCCAAGTTTAGATTTTTATGATCCTAAATATTTTGCTTATGAATTTTGTAAGGAGCTTATGCAGAATTCCCTAGTAAGGGACCCCTGGAGATGTGGATATAAAGAGAGCTGTGGGCATAGAGGACTTAACTGACGAGTCACATCTTTTTATAAATGGTTAAAACGTAAGATCATTATAGAATTCCTACTTTGTTGAATGATACTTGACTAAAATACTTAGAACCAGCCCATGCTTACTCAAACTGACTGATCAATCCTGACATTTATTTCCAAAAATTACATAAAAAGGTCAAAAGCTGGGTACAGGAGATTATCTCTTTACAAAGAGCAGAACAGCAACCAACAGAAGGGGGAAAGTGAGCAATTTTGAGTGAGTCAGATTTTTAAAAAAAATCATTTTCTTCTAAATGTTTGTATTCTTCAAAGAATGTAATAGAATACATACAAAGAAAAGCTTGGAGATAAGCCCTGCAATTTAAGTATTAATGTCTCATAATGATGATATTTCCTTAATTTAAAAATAAAAAGTAGAGACAACTCAAATAGAGGAAAAAAATTATACTGTTGGAAAAAAACCACACAAAAAAACCAAAACCTGTACCTTCTACACTGTAGACTCTCAATAAGTACTGATTGCTTTTCTTGGAACTCTAAAGACCCATCCGATTCTTCAACCACTGTCCTAATTATTGTTCATTCATGCTGTCAAAAAACCTTTACTGAGTTCCTGGAATGTAAAATGAAGTTCACTAAGCACTGAGAATATAAGGATGATGAATTGGATAGGCCCTGTTCTTAAGGAGCTCACAATTTAGTAAGCTAATTTGCTGACCACCAAAAAAGCAGCAGGTTTGGTATGTTCTAGGATTAAATAAGCCCAAAGGAATATTTTGTGGCACACTGATTCACATTTTAGATAAATCTGGGACAGGCTTTATAGTAAACATAAGTTCTTTGTAAATGAAAACTCTCTCTAGAAGTATTTTGGAGACTGCACATAAAAATAAACATGAAAGTGACTTTAAATCCTAAAGCACATAAGCAGAAGCAGGTAAGCCTGATTCTACAGGCACAGTGAAGTTAGAGTTCACATTCTTCAAAGCAGAAATCAAATATTAGAGCTGGAAAAAAAAATCTGGAAATTACCTAATCCAATCCTCTCATTCTACAGAATTGAAAACTGAGGTTTTGAGAACAAAGGGACTTGCCCAAGAATCCCCAGCTTGTGAGTGGCACTGTCAGATCTCTTTTCTCACATCGCCATCTGACTTGACACAAAGAACATGGTACATCATATGCCCTATACCAGGTATATGGCAAAATAAATATTATGTATTGTTTCTTTGGGCAGGTATTTTTGTGGTGGGAGAGGCTCATTTGGAAGCTCAGATATTTGCTCCCTTGGCAAACATCTTTGGGGATGACTACTAGCCGCCTGCAGAAAGAAAACCACAGCTTTGGAACAAGGCTTTGAACAAAAGTTTTAGCAGCAGCGATAAACGGCAACTGGCCACCTATATAGCTTCAGATCAAAGCACAGTCTTTACATGGTACAGTGTCGTCACCACTACCACTTGGTGGTAAAACCTCAGGAAAGGCCACTAATATAGTCTTAGCAACAGGATGTGAATCTAGTGCAGCCACAAAAATCATTCGACTCTCCAAGCCCCTCTAGCGCCCAAATCACAGATGCAGGGTGCTACCCGACAAGGCAGGTCTAGGAAATCCACAAGATTTCATTTTCTTAGCTAGTCTGATAGTAGCGAGAAGAACCAAGTAACCTTTCTTCTCTGCTACTTTCTGATGGAAAATGATGCTCCGAGGCAACGACGGCCTTCGTTCCTGAACCTTCCTTCAGTGATAGAATCAAGTTCCCCGCAATGCTTGAGCCATCTCACAGCTGCAGCGTCAGCTCTAGAAGATGGGGAGTGGGCCGGCCGAGTGGCCCGGTGGTTAAGCACTGGCTTGGGACGCCAGCGGCCCGGGTTCGGATCCCACATATGAGGGCCAGTGACACTGCCCTCTACAGCTAACCACAGCTCCACCTGGAGCTGGGCTGTGCGAGCCCTGGAGATGGTGTAGGCTGCAGCCCCTGCTGCAGTGAGCGGCCGGCAGCCAGCGTGAGCTGCCAAGAGCTGCGGTGAGCAACCATCCAGAGGCGGGCGACCGATCTGCCTCATCCGGGAAGAGCTCAATGACGATACCAACATGGGCCAATGAAGCAAGGTCCTCCGCAACTAGACTGAAGAACAAAAAGACAGCAACTTGTCTGTTCCCCTCCCCCAATTCGCCAATAAAAAATCTTTAAAAAAGAAATAAAGATGGGGAGTTACTGCAGGAGAAACACACAGGCTTGGGAGACGGACAGCCTAGGTTCTCATCTGTGCCTGCCAGCCTGGGGCTCGGCTGTTCCCTCTGCAAGGCAGCCTCCGCGAACCCTTCCAGCACTCGCCAGACTGCGGTCCCAGCTCCGGCCCATCCGAGAACTGGATCCCCTAAACCACCTAGGGGGGGGCCTTTCCTCGGAACAGACGCTTCCCGCGGGGGAGGGCAGGAGGCCCAGCAGGTTCCGGGCGGCATCCCCGCCCGTCCCAGGGCCCCCTGCGCTCACGCTGGGCGATAAAGAAACCACCGGGGGGACATGGAAGGGGGCCCTTCTGAAACCAGCGTGCCCATGAGGGCGCCTCTCGGGCGGCGGGGCCTGCGCTCGCAAACAGGAAGGCTCGGCCCCGCAGCGCTAAGGGAAGGGCTCCTTCTCCCGCGGCCACTGCTTCCCCCAAACGTGCCGGAGGAACGGCCCCCAGCGCCCCGCACTGAGCAGGGGGCCGGGCGCGGGACGTGTGAGCTCCCCCGCCAGGACCACGTCCCGCGCGGCAAAGGGACTCCGTATCGCTGCCACGAGATCAGTCTCAGCTCCCTCGGAGTGGGCGAGCAGGAGCGAGCCTCGCGCCCAAGCTTTTCAAGCGTGCGCGGGCGGGCGGGGCGCGTGCGCGGGCACTATATCTCCCGGCGGAGGAGCACACGGCCGCGGGTCCGCACACGCCCCAAAACGCGCGCTGCAGCCGCTGGCTTAGCTGGCGCTGCTGAGGCTGCTTTCCTGGTTCCGTTTGACACGGGCGCTCTGATAGGCCGGCGCGCCCCTGCAGTGGTTGGCCGGAAGGCGTTGAGCCTCCTGATTGGCTGCTGCGCACCTGCAATGCGTCAAGCCGCGGCTGGCCGTGCAGGGCTCCGCGTGAGTGGCCGTGGCTGGCGGGGCCGCCTGGGGCCTTCGGGAAGGGAGCGGCTCCCCCGGTGGCCGCCATCTTTCCTGGTGGCCGCGCGGACGGGCCCCGGGCGCGGCGGCGCAGGGCGGGGCGCCTTTTGACGAGTAGAACAAGGCTGAGCGACGGACGTTTTAATCGGGGTTTTCTTTTCCCTTTTGACTTCCTGGAGGGTCGTTTTTGATCGGATGCGGAGGATGCGCTGGGGGTGGGATGGGGGCGCGGGCGGCGCGGGACTCGGGGCGCAGCGGCCACCCTGGCCGGGGAGGGACGGGCACGAGCTGTAGCTGCCGCTTCCACGCAACCGCTTGGGGTGCGCTCTCCGTGCGATTTGATGCTTCTAAATGTTTTAGAAGCAAAAAGGAGACGTGTTTCCCGGGCCAGAGGCCTTGCGGTAGCTGGAAGGAGAGCCTGGAAAGCGCGCCGCATGCGTCATGGCTCCCGCTCTCCCCGGGCGCCGTCCCGTCCGCACGGGATGCGGTTTTTGTGTGTGTTTTTTTTAGAACTGCATCAAACAAGCCGCCTTGGAAACTTCTTGTGGGCCCCAGAAACAGTGGCCTGCAGGGGCAAAGCCTGAGCTTGCCTGCCCGACATGCTGCGAGATGTGGGCTGAAGACATTTTTTGATCCTATCAGCTCATTTGCCTTTTTAGGCAATTGCTATGCTGGTGTGTGCATCCGGTTTTCATTCGTCGCTGTGTCTAAGCCCCTCCATAGAAAAGAGGAAAAAACCCCTCTTGTACTGCCTCAAAAGGGGTCCTTGGTCAAGACTCCCCCTCCCTTTAGGGGATACGGATGAAAAGACTAAAATAATATGTTCCCCGGGTGCGTTAGAGATGGGGAAACGGGGGAAAGCCATGGTGGCTTTTGGAGGTGATGTCCTTGTTGGTTTTCTTTGAGCTGTTGCAGGTACAAACTGGGTGGATTGTGGAGATCCAAAGGTGGATTCGGGCCTTCATGTAGGTGTTGCCATGGCAACAGGGAGAAGGTGTTGGTGAATTGCGGGGCCAATCACCCCAGCCAGGCCAGGCCTCTCTGATTTATAAAACCTTAGTAGTAATTGACTCCCCTGCTTTATGCATCCTCCTGGCTTTCCCTTTTCCCGTCTGGATGCAAGATTCCTGTATCGATCCAATCCGGCACATGTGGGCCTGTGGATTTCTGTATTGACTATACTACACGTGCATTCACTGCCTTGTGCAGATTTTTCTGATTAGAAACTGGGTGTAAGAGCATCACCTTTTGATTTGCAAGTGATGGCTCCTCTAATCTTAATTATGACTATGTAATGAATGGCTTTTATGCTTTTTCCCATAGGTAAGTCGTCACTTTGCCTGAGGGCGTCATCTGCCTAAAAAAACGGAACACTCCATTTTGCTGTATATCAGTATACTGTGAGAACACCGAGTTCATGGACTTTGCAAAAGAAAGAAAATTGCAGTTTTTGCATAATCCCCATATAGCAACAACCACTCGTGCTTCCGTGGAACACAGTAATTCAGTGTTCTTTGGCAGCTGCCGTGCTAGGAGCCGGCCACTTTGCTTGCTGTGTGAGAGAGAGAGCAAAGGACTGACTTTTCCGGAGCTTGGGTTTCTTCTGTAGTAGTAAGAGAATCAAATCTATCTCACAGAGCCCTTGTGAAGACTGCATGAGATTGAATATGCCAGCACTATGTAAATTGTGAAACTATGGACATAATGATATTGGGCTACTAAAGCATATATTGAGTGCCCATACTACCTGACCTCGTGAAAGGAAGATTTCCCTTCAAGATTTTCTACTTTTGTGGGAAGAACAAATGGACAAACTCAGATCCAAAGTAAACCTTAAATGGCATAGTTTCTTCTTACATGAAGGCATAACATTTACATAGTCTTATTAGCATATATTGCCACAGTCCTGGGCTCTTGGGGTCACTGTGTCACCACAATTTGCCTTCGACTTGCCTGGTTTTAGGACTCAAAGGCCCATGTCCTATGGACTGTTTTTCAGTGACCCCAAAATGGGAGGATGAACAGAATGGGAAACGAAGATTCTTATTATATAGAGTGATTAGGGTACACTGCCGCTGAAGGTTACTGTGCACAAGAAAATGGATGTCCTTGTTTAGGAAGCGTGGCCCGACCCCTGAAACTCAGCATATCCAGTCACAGTGATCATTTTACCCATCTTGATTCTTCCTTCTCTCAGTCCCCTCCCATGATTCTTTTTTAAAAATATATGCCTATATATATTTTTAAATTTTCTGTTCTGATCTTTATGTCTGGTAAAGCTTTACCAAACTTTTGGTCACTAGACCAAGGACCCCTTTGCCAATCTGATGAAGTCTAGTGCTGTTGTGTTTTGTTGCTTATATTCATAACTGAAAGTATGCCTTTCAATACATTTCACTTAGAGGTCAGTAAAACAAAGATGTTCTACTTTTCCATCCAAGTTCATGGACCTTCCCTGAATTTTCCATGGAGTCCAGGTTGAGAATCCCTGCCTCTCCATTGCCCCATTGCAGTTCTCTTTCCACTCTACCGTTTTACATTCCTGCTGCCACCATCATAGTTCAAGACCTTGTCACTGGTTTTCTAACTTGTGCAAGTCTGTATTGGTCTCCCATGCCTTGTTCCATCTTATCCCCAGCTGATGGAATAGTTTTTCTAAAGCACACTTCTGACCATATCATTTCTCTGTTCAAACCTCCCATGGCTTTCCCTGGCCTCTAGGATTAAATCCAGATTCCTCAGTTCTTTCTGGGCCCTCCATAATCTGGCCTTTTCAGTCCTAATAACCTACTCCCCTTTGCATCTGCTAAATTTCAGCCATATAAATAGTTCTTAAATCTTTGCTTTCCCCCCTCCACCCACCCCCATCCTTTATTCATATTGGCCAAGATTAGTGATTTCCATCTTCTCTGCCCAACAAAGTTCTAATATCCTCAAAGACTTTCTTCAAATGCAAAGTCAGCTAAAATAACCTCTTTTTTCCCCTGGGCTCCCTTAGTACTTTATTTCACCCTCTTCTGTTACCACATTCCACTTTTATTATGAGTGTTCGATTACTAATTCCAGAAGCTTTTGTCAAGTACCCGTTGTGAGTGTGGCCCTGTACTAGGGGTCAGAGGGATATAAAATCAAACAGAGTTGGACCTTGGTTTTTGAAGGACATATTTTAGGCTGAGAGATAATGTGAACCTAAGCAATAATTTTTCCAAGTAAAAGAAACGACAAGTATTTCAGGAATCCAGAGGGATGGAATCCCTCACTCTGCCAGAGGGATGAGAGAAGGCTGTGTGCAGTTAGTACATCTGCACCAGCTTGGTGATCAGAGACCTATATGGATGTCTATAGGGAAGGCATTCCATGCCAATGCAATACCAGCAACAAGGCAAGGAGGCTGAAAAGAGCAGGGCCAGGGGGTTTGAGGGGAGGGGAGGAAATTTAGTCTGTTAATAGGGGGCCTCTTGAGAGACTGGTTGATGTCAGACTGGTTAAGGCTAGGAAGAGAATGGCCACACACTTTAGGCAAAAAGATAAAGACTATCCTGTATGCATGGAATCCATTGAAGAGTTTTGAAAAGACTAACAAAATCAAAGGTGATTTAAGAATAACTAGTCACAGCAAAGTGGGAGGTGACTTTTACACATAGACTGTAGACAGGGACACTGGTGAAGGCAATTACAATCAATGGCTAATATTTATTGAGCACGTACAGTGTGCCATGCAATATCTTTACTTATAATATTTATTGCTCACAAAAAACCCTGTTATTTCACTCCTTTTCACAGATAAGGAAATTCAAGCTTAGGATAAATAACTTTCCCAGGTTCACCCATGGAGACAGAGCTGGAAGTTAACCCCATTTACTGTCTGTAGTAGCTAGTCCACAAGTTAGCTATAATCTGAAAGTGTGAGCAGTGGAATTAGAGGAGAAGAGCCAAGAAATGATACTTTGTTTCAGTGATAGTATTTTCATACTTTATGTTAGAGGTGAAGAATGAAAAAGCAAACATCATTATAATGGGGCTCAATTCCTGGAGACCAATACTGGTCTCATCATGTATCTCCTACATACTTTTCTATAGGAAAGAAGACATCAGTAAGCAAACTATTCCAGTTTTGCCTCATATTACGAAAACTCATAATACCAAAATGAGGAAAGGGTGTAGATTTCAGTGGGGCTTGGCTTTCCACTGGGACTTCTCAGAAGCCTCAAAGAAGAAAGTGGCAACAGCACTGGCTTGGAGGTGCACCAAGTTATGCTTCCAAATATTCCTGTTGGGGGTGTCTCCCGAAGTGAATTAGAATTAGAAATTTTCAAGGCATTTGCTTCTGGATGAAAGACTTTTTTTTTTTTTCTGTTGTTGAGGGCAGTGTCACTGGCCCTCATATGTGGGACCCGAACCGGGACCGCTGGCTTCCCAAGCCAGCACTCAACCACCACGCCACTCGGCTGGCCATAAAAGACCTTTCTTGACCTAGCACCTGTTTAAAGATGTTTAATGTTTTCAGGGCGCTGGAAGAGGGATTTTCCTGTACTCTGATCAAGTCAGCCACTTCTACATTCCCCTTGCTACGCTCTTCCCAATAACTGAAGACTGTAAAAGAAGCAGGGAGGGGAAAGGTCATTTATTAAAATTCCTTCTGTTCCACCCCTCCCAAACCTTCTGGCCTGTTCCTGATTGTAGGTGGAAAAATTAAAACTTGTATATGTCAAAACTTTTTCAAACCTAGGAGACACTTTCACCTTCAAAAACTAGTATATGGGCCAGCTGAGTGGCTTGTTGGTTAAGAATTGGCTTGGGAGCGCAAGCTCTGAGCAGCAGGGCCACTGGTTCGGATCCCACATAGGCCAGTGACGCTGCACCCTCTACAGCTAAGATGGTGAACAACAGCTCAACCTGGAATTGGCCTGCCATGAGTCGCCAACGACAGCGTAGGCTGCAGTGGGCTGCTGTAAGCTACCATGAGTGGCTGGCAGCCAGCACGAGAAGCTGGCAGCTGGCATGAACTTCTGTGAGCTGCCGTGAGCCGCCATGAGTGGCCATCCAATGGCCGGTGACCAATCTGCCTCATCCGGGAAGAGTGCAATGATAATACCAACAGGGGCCAGTGAAGCAACATCCTCCACAACTAGACTGAAGAACAAAAGGACAGCAATTTGTCTGTTCCCCTTCCCCGTTTCCCCAATGCTGTTCCCTCCTCCAAATTCCCAATAAAATCTTTAAAACAAACAACAGAAAAACCCTCTAGAATACATATTATAATACTAGAAAAATACTACCTTTTTCCCTTTGCTAATATCCTTACATCATTTTGTGTAAATTTTATTCTGATTAGATACTAAATTCCTTAAAAACAGAAATTACCTTAAAAAAAGACCCCCTACCACCTGTACCATTGTTGTGCATATAACAGTCAGTCTTGATTTGTCATTTTTCTCCTCTTTTTTGCCTTATCTTTTCTACTCAACACTTATCTCTGATGACAGCATCAGCAGTTCAGTTGTATCCTAGAAAAAATTTATTCTACAATGTTTATTGAATTAATTCTAAATGTCAGCTACCTTAGAACGTGAGTGCTAATTTAGTTCTCTTGGAGTCATGGTCCTTAGCATTTTGGGGGTCAGCAATACCTTTCAGAGTCTGATAATAGCAATAGAAAAACATACATGCATAAAATAATTCTGATTCCACCAAAACCAAAACATTTTTTTTAAATCCAAAAGATCCTCTTCAGTGTGATGTATTTAAATGTTTACACTGTGTAATCACAAATAATCTATCTTTACAGATAATTACTATATGTAGGTATTCGTATGTAGTTGATCAACCATATAGTGCTAAGGGAACTATTTCAATACTCGAATTGCTTTATTTTTAAATCACAAGGCTTTAAATTTAAAAAATGGCCATCTTCTTTCTACTAGAATTTGGAAGGCAAAATACATTATAGCATTGTTTTTTCTTTAAAGTAAATGTTCTAGTTATTCACTGATAAAAGTATTTTTCAAATTATAGTATGCCATATTGTTAAACCTAGTCTTTGAAAGTTTTAAGTTCCAGTTGCTTTTGTTTTAAATTTTATGCTACCTGAAACATATAATTAAATTCAGTTACGAACTGGAGTACATAAATGAGATTTTTCATAGAACATTTTCCCATGAGATTTAGTACAATTGTTTCAATCAATGTTTGTTTTATTATCTTGAAAAAATATTTCTTTTCACTGAAGAGAATGAGTAGCAATTGCACAAGTTGTTATTTTCCGAACAGTTTACCAGTGGGTTTCTTTGTATTCTTTCGCTTGTGGTGTTCTTCCTAATTAATTTGCTAGATTTTATTGCAGAAAGGCTGATAAGAAGGAATCCTGTCATCTGGAACTTGAGATCTCTGAATTTGTGTAAAACTTGTATGTTAAAGGAGACAGAGAGGGGGCAAACGTCATTTGAGAATTTCTTCTCCATGTAAATAATTAATGATGGAATAACTGAACACAGAGCAAAATGTGCAGACGTCCACAACTCCTTATGTCTACCTGGAAACCTGTTGCCATGATTGTTATTTCACTTCAGGAAGATAAGGCTGTTGAGGTTCCCAAAAGGGTGAGATTCCATTGTAGCCTTTAGGAAGGAATCCAATAGGACAGATTTCTTTGTTGCTGGACAAGGTCTATTTTAAACAGTAAAATAAACTGATTACAATATAAAGCATCTCTGTTCTACCCATAAAAAAGATCTATAGGTGGAACAAACATCATCAATATCATCAAGGAACATTATGGAGGTCTTACATGGGCAAGGCACTCTGGGAGGTTCGAGGCTTGCAAAGAATTACACGCAGATCTGTGGTGCCTACGATGACTTAGATCATAGTCAGCATAAGGGCAGGGACTGTGTTTGTATTTATGTTGGGTTTTGTTACATTTATATTTGCTTACACCCTCAATACTTACAACCCTGTCTGGTATATAATCCCTGCTAAATAAATACAGGTTGGACATCTGAATCACCAACGATTAAAATCATTGGGGAGAAAAAGTGCAGTTAAATGAAAGAAAGAGAGCTCTATTTTGTAACGTAGCTTTTAAAAAGGAAAATACTATGTTCTTTTAAAATGCTTTTATTATGGGATATTTGATACATACAAAATAATATGTGTTACACCTGAAAACTAAAAAAGTAATATATGTAATAAATGTAAAATATTAAACATAATATTAAAATAAGCCACAGTGGACCTACCACCTATTCAAATAACTAGAAAATTAGCCATACTGTGGAAAATACTTGTGCGCTTCCCAGTGTCATTATCCTACCTCCTCCCCAGCCCATATGCATTCTCAGTGCAGAAGTGTTTTAACATTGAGATGTATAAATCAGAAAAAGGATACACAGAAGACAAATCTATGTAATTATTAGGAACTGTACATTTAGTAAGTGGCTGAAATCTAAATACATGTAGAAGACCATTTATTAAAGGCCCTTTAAACATTATCAAAAAGTATTAAACAAGGTTACTTCTGTGCTGAATCCTGGGAATATCAGAACACAGGAAAGGATATAATAATGTCTCTGCACACAGGAAAGGAATATACTAGAATTCATTTTCTAGTGTCTTGTCCTTCCTTTTTTTGGTGTGAAATTATTTTTGAAATGTCATTTTAAAAAATCTGCTTTAAATTGTTTTTGTTTGTCATATATAATATTTTCTATTCCATAGTCTCAAAACTGTTTTTAATCATTTTATGTATGTTTTTCCATGTTGATTCTGAGTGAAACTCTCCCTTTGAGTTGTCTGTGAAGAGATTTAAGTTCTAGCACTGGCTATCAGTAAAGTTTTACTAAAGCAGAACACAAAAGAAAAATAAAGATGCAAGCCACAAGCACAATGACATTATAGCAACATTTATTTTATCAAATAAGAATTCTCCACCAATGTTTACAGGTTTATCCATTTATACAATATACAGCCGAGTGTATTGTGTCTAATATCTTAAACTCATAAATTCCTAAAACATATAACATTGTAAATGACAGGACAATTTTGTCCTTCCCATTAATCTTTCTACATCTGATTTCCAGTGCAGTTCTATATGCAACCGTCAAACAAGTTGTATTTTTTATTTCTTTCTTTTCATTTTGACATAATTTCAGTCTTATAGAAAAGTTACAAGAATAGTACAAAGAATTCCCAGGTACCCCCTTCACCCATATTTCCAAACGTCAATGGTGACCACATCAGTGTACCTGCCGATTTTCTCTCTCTCTCTCTCTCTCTCTCTCTCTCTCTCTCTCTCTCTCTCTCTCTCTCTCTCTCCAGACATGATGCCCCTTTGTCCCTAAATATCCCAGTCTATAATTCCAGAAATAAGGTCCTTCTATTACATAACTATAGTACAATTATCAAACTAAGTAAAGGGACATAATACCACTGTTGAATATTGTCTAATCTACAGTCTATTTGAATTTTGCAAATTGTCCTAGTACTGTTCTTTAAAGCCAAATAAAATCCCAGGTCGCCCATTGCATCCAGGTGTCACGTCTCCAGTCTCATTTAATCTGGAATCCTTCTGCAGTCAGTCTTTGTTTTGCACAACATTGGCTAATTTACTGATTTCTAACCAATCAATATGCTGAGAATTTTTGAGGAAGTAAGTATATTTCAAGTAACTGAATTAATCACTGTCAAGATACACAGGAAAAATTTTAGGGAGCAATTATGTTATACTCATTAAA
Organism: Aselliscus stoliczkanus; assembly: GCA_033961575.1. Taxonomy (NCBI): domain Eukaryota; kingdom Metazoa; phylum Chordata; class Mammalia; order Chiroptera; family Hipposideridae; genus Aselliscus; species Aselliscus stoliczkanus. The sequence continues at coordinate 150,005,356 of CM066732.1, read as the reverse complement.
AAATTATGACCAAAGAAATGCTAGAGCAAAGGGTGAGAAAAAACAATTTAGAATTCTAAACAACCCCCCGCCCCCCAATATTAACCCAATCCACTAGTTTTTACAGATGAGAAATGAAAAGACAGGCTAGATAATTGATCAAAAGTCCTCTAGCTGGCCTGATTCCTGGGTTTCTGTACTTTTCTCTATAACATATAATGCTTAATGGGGAAAAAGTCATTATAAAACTGTAAAAGTAGTACATGGTTTATTTTTATTAATTCCATCTACTGTGTTAGGTTTGCCCATAAGAATTCTGCCTACCAGTGGTCTCTGTTACATATCCTGTACAATAGCTGATATTTCATATGTATTATAATATAATATTTTTAATATAAAGCTTGTCATATATAGCACTTGTTTATCTAGGAGCATCTATCTACACGGTATTTAGACAGCAGTGTCACAATTTGTCTAGGACACAGTGTAACATGACCTTGTGTATTTCACAGAAGACAAGGTGGGCTCCAGGCGGAGTTCTGAAGGAGAGGAACCTTTTAACGAGATAGTGCTCGAAGATTTCCACCCAAGTATCTCTGACAGCACAAAGGAGACCAAAGAGGTTTACTGGTGCAGGCCCAAGCTAGTCTACCCAAAGCTACACATTTCTTTGAAACTATGTATTTCATGTTCAAAATTCATGCACATTTATGTTTCTTTTAATTAAAAAGTTGTTGCTCTCTTCCCCCCAACAACCAAGATATAGGACATATTTTTGTCCTGTGGCTACAAATAGCCCTGTACATTACCACACTCCAATTTGAGAAATACATGAACAAATTTATAAAGAGTTGTGTAATTGCATGCGTGAGGTCCAGACAGAACACACTCATGAGTGACACTATAAAAGGCAGTCTGTAGAGAAGTGCAGACTGGAAAGCAACAAGGTAGGAGGGCATAGCAGTGGTGTGGGCTTCGATGCCACCTTGAGGAGTTAGAGAAATACAGTGAACAACAGGACTACTGCAGGTGGCGAGGAAGGAAACCAGGGTTCTGGTTCTCTCTGCTACTCCCTTTGCTGTTTGACCTTGGGCAAAGCACTGAAATCTGGACTCTGGTTTCCTTATATGGAGAAAGACAGGACTAAAAAGGCAGGTGGTTGTAACTTTCCTTCTGGCTATAATATTTTATGATTCATTCTGAATTAATAGGATGCATTAACTTGTTAATAATTCCCATGTTTCATAATTGACGATCTTATAGATGCCCTTAACATTATTACTGGCCACAGACTGCTGGTGAAATGTACTGCCCATTTCAAGGCAACCAGTATATTTACGCTTTTAGGAAGATCACTGTGAAATCTAGGCCTGCCATCTTATGGATCCTAAATGGTACTACCGAAATACAGGGTAGAATATCTGTTAGTCTCAGGAGGTGATTTTTGCACAGATCAAGAGGTTTCCCGGATTATGTATATGTAGCTTATCTTCAAAGGAGTGTATACAGTATTTTGAAATTTATTTTCTTTGATAAATTTTAATTTTAACTCTCTAGAAAAGAATCCAAGTAAATCTAAGAAACCCCCTCACCCCAATTTTAATTGTTTCTTGATCCCAATAATTATTTCCTAGGCAACATTTCATTTCTTTGCTTTTGAAATCGTTTGGAACCAGAGAATGGTTCTTTGAAGTGATTGTGCTGGAATGCTTTTTTTAATGACAGCTGTGATCAGCTACTCGTGCATGATTGTGAAATATAACAGTTTTACTTTTTTCTTTTTATGTAGCTGGGAAATGATGAGGCTAGGTGGCTTTCGATTGCGACAAGGATGTGCATGGAATCCACTCCGTCCATCCCTTGCTAATTCACCTTAGCATTTATCTTCTGTCACATAAAGGATCTAAAACACAGAACTTTTGTTCACAGAACATGGGAGAGTTTACACGGTAGGAAACATTTTTTACAACTCTTTCAAAACTGTAACTTTAAAATATTGCAAAGAAAAGATGAAGGGAAGAAAGGCTGATTCTAAAGTAAATTATGGAATTTGTCTCTAATTAAACTTTGTTTTGTCCCAAACAGATCCAAATACAATTGTTTTGCCTCCTTTCCCACTAATATAATTTGAGATACTGAAATAATCTAAGGATTGCTTTTGATGGGCGTCCTGAAATTTTAGCAGGGGCAAAAAATGGTAATTCTGTTTAAGGTTGCTGGTCTCGTGAAGCTTTTCAAACTGCACTCTATTTCCCACTGGTTTTCAATTTATTTTCACTATGCTTCAGTACTTGTGGAGGTTTTAATCCCTTTCAAGTTGAGACCTGATTATTATTGTGCAGTAGAAGGCAGCATGTGGACATAGCAGACAGGGCAAGCACTTGCTGTAACTAATTTTCATCGGTATGGATCCTTACAGCTGAATCAAACATCGCCCTCTCAATTATAGAGAACTATGGGGGACTTCTGTCCAAACCATTTTAGCTTCTTGGGGCTCCCTCTTTTGCAGAATAGAGATGTTGGCTGAGATTACTTTCTTCCTGATGCCTCTTAGAAGGTTAATGCTTTTTCTAATCACCTTGTAATTGACTATCAGATCCCCTTTCTTTAGAATTTCCTTTCCTCTTGGCTTGACTAAGTTATTATTATTGCCTTTATTTAACAGTGTAAAGTATTATTTCCACATTGAGCCCGATCAGAAGACTCTGACCTCCATGTTTTTTGTTTATTTGGGTCATATTTTTTAAGATTTTTACAATTATTTAAAATGCTTTAAAATTCTGGTCAAAGTTTGAAGTATTTTTTTGTTGTCTGACTCTAATAGTTTACTGAAAACACATTTGAGAAAGCTTTTGGGTTTTACTTCCAGTTTGTTCAATTCATGTTTCAAAATTTTTGAATCATCTACATTTGTTTTTACTCTTAAAATAGGCTGTCATTTAAAAATTATGTGACTATACCAAATGCCAACAATATATTTTGTAGAAATGAAATTATTCACCAAAATAAATCACTATAGTGAAGATACAGATAAGTATTTTGTGAGGTTTAAATTTCATTGAAAAGAGGTAACGTTTGAAATAATTCTAATGCTGAAACCCGGTTTGGAGGAAGGAATGCAAATGTGTAATTTACATGTTGAAACATAAGTGTGTAGCTCTCTATTAAATTTCTAAGTTTAGTTTACTTTCACTTCTGCCACAGGAATATTCCAGTGGCCATAAATCCAAAAATAAAATCATTACCAATTCTGTGCCTTTCACTGAAATATGCCATCACAATATTTTTCTTAAGGCAATTACTTTTGGAAAACTAAGGTACTAGTGAAAATTTAAATTGAGTAACTGGTTTTATACAGCCCTGTAAAAAAGATATTTACAAAAAGATTGTTAAGCAGAAATATTTAATAATGGAATAAGTTGGATAGGAAAAAAAGTAAACTAGATAGTTGTTTCTGTGAAAACTCAAGCATAAGTTGGATTTTGTAGAATAGATTTTTTTCACTGGAAGGGAAGTTGAAACAGACAGACAGATACTCAGAGATCCCTTCTAATTCAAAGTCTAAAATTTTAGTAAGTTTAGACTAGTCTTTTATGCAATTAACCTGAACAATTTCAGAGACTATGACTGGGGCGCATTTTGGGGGGTGTTTAATCATTCTTGAAATATATCCTGAGTTGGAACAATGGTGAAAAATCTATTTCCCTTTTTGTTGCCATTAAAGAAAGGTATGCTGACAGTAGGAGAAAAAAAAAACCTGAACTCCTGTAGCTCTAAAAGTGCTTTGTAAAAGTAATTATCCATTTCAACTTTCTCTTCTATTTCTGCAGATCTCCAGCAAGTCCGTTTTAATATTAGAATGTGAGGATCATTTCCTGTCCTTATTGGGTTCTGGAGTTTGAGGTCCCCCCAAATTCAACTGCCCTTTGCTAACTGGCCGTGTATGGTGCCATGTACCTTGTAGGATCTGGGAGTGGGTCAATGGTCAATTCCAGCAGCAGAACCTTGTGATCAGAACCCAACGACATGGCTCTTCCCTTTTGGGCAGGTACCAGCTACACATCGTCACATGGTTCCCCAGCATACATCTAGCTCCCTGGAGGCCAGTGCCTGCCGAGTGTCAGTGAAGCAATGTGTTAGAATTTCCTGGAGAGGGGTCTCATCGACCCAGGATAAATAGTAATCGGGAGATTTGTTTCTAACCAATGGTGAGCTGGCCCTTAGTAAAACTATGACGTAAGTTATTTTTTATACCATTCACTTTTTCTCCTCTTTGCTCTTCAAGTCACAGCTTCAATCTTCAGCGTCTTGACTTAGTATTCACCCTCCCCTCAAGCTTGCTTTCTGGAAAGGATATGTTATTAGTATGCTAACACAAATTTAGGTTACTGTCTTATCTCTCAGGGGTATGTGCATTTCAAACCTTTCTTCTTATGGAATGAAAGAATAGCAGACAGCAGAGGCATTGGGCGGGGGGAATGGCCCATCTGGAGATTATATCACGTTAAACTATCTCCCAGCCTGCCTTCTTGTACAGTCTTCATCTCTAGCCTCATCTCCAGCATGCCCTCTCATAATGCTTTCTCTCCTTCAGTCAGTCACCAAATATTTATAGAGCTCCAGTGTGCATCATGCACTAGGTTAGGCCCAGGGCGTACCACAAGTGAAAGCACAGTCCCAGCTGTAATGGACTTTATAGTCCAATGAGAGATTCAGACAATCAAATCATCATATAAAGAAATGTCATGGGCCAGCCGAGTGGCACGGTGGTTAAGAGCTGGCTTGGGATGCCAGCGGCCCTGGTTCGGGTCCCACATATGAGGGCCAGTGACACTGCCCTCAAAAAAAAGAAATGTCAAGTTATAACTGTGGTCCATGCTGTGAAGGGAGGGACCGCTTATGCTGCAGGGTGACCTAGCCAAGAGGTCCAGGACATATTCCCTGAGGAGGTTTGGCTGAGCCGAGTGGTAGTTAATGAAACAAAAGGGATGATAGGATGTATTGTTGTCCCATGATTGCCATAAAAAAGTACCCAAACTTGGGTTGCTGAAAACATCAGAAATTTATTGTCTCACACTTCTGGGGGTTAAAAGTCTGAAATGGAAGTGTCAGCAGGGCCGTGCTCTATTTGATGGTGCTAAGAGAGAACTTTTCCTTGCTTCTAGCTTCTGATGTTTGCTGGCAATCCTTGGTGGTTCTTGGCTTGTTGATGTATCATGACTCCATGCACGTGTCTTTGTGTCTTCACATCATCTTCCCTCTACATGTTTGTCTCTGTGCCCAAATTGCCCCTTTTTAATAAATACGAACATTAGTCATATTGGATTAGGGCCCACCCTCTTACCTTATTTTAACTTAATGACCTCTTTAAAGACCCTATTTCCAAATAAGGTCACATCCTAAGGTACCGAGGTTAGGATTCAAACATAATTTTTTGAGGCCACAGTTTAACCCATAAGAGTATAAGGAGTAGATGGGTAGAAGAGTGTTCAAAGGCAGGAGACACAGCGCATGCCAAGCTCCTTAGGTGGGGGTAAGCATGGCTTGTGTGGAGTGGAAAGTGAGGGGAAGCGTGGGAGAGGAAGCTGGAAAGGAAGTAAAGATTAGTTGTTTGGACTACATGAGGGATTTGGGTCATAATGTAAAAGAAATGAAAAGTTACTGGAGAATTTCATCAGGAATAAGACATGATCAGATTTGCACTTCAAAAAAAATCACCCTGGCTGCAGTGCACAGAATGGGTGGTGACAGCAAGAATGGATGCAGGTGAACCAGTTAGGAAGCCACTGCAGCCGAGCAAGTGACAGAGGAAGGGACGTGGAATGGGTCATAAAAAGTAAAGCCAGTGAGAGGTGATGATAGGCCAGATATGGGATGGAAGAGGGAATGGTCAAGGATGATGCATTCCTAGATTTCTGACTGGTTTGCTTGGATGCAGGGAAGGGACGCTGAGAAAGAACCAGGTTAGGGGGCAAAATTGTGAGTTTTGTTGGGCATGTTGGGCTTGGGTGCTCCTTGTGGAACTGTCAAATAAGTGTTTATGGATCTGGAGCTTAGAGGAAAGGTCCCAGCTGAAGATGAAAATTGAGTCATTGGCATGTAAGTGATAATTGAAGGTGTGTGCCCTGGATGAGAGAGTCTAGAGGGAGAAGAGAAGGGAGTACAGGATATTAGCAGAAAATAGGCCTACAAAGGAGACTGAGCCAGAGAGAGGAGGAGAGTGTGGTTCACAAAAGCTGGGGGAAGAGGGAGTGTCAGACGCAGCTCAGTTCCGTAAAGGGTCCCAGGATGTAGCAATATGGAGGTCATGGGTGACCTACGAGAGAGATGCTTTTGTGCAGGGGAATGGGAGGAAGCCACACTGGGGCGTTTGAGGAGGCGATGTATGGGGCGGGGTGGGGGAGACAAGGAAATGAAGACAGTCTATATAGACACTGCCACTTTCCAAAAATTTGGCTGCGAAATGGTAGAAGCAACAGTTGCTGGAAGCAGGGAGTGGGATTGTCTTAGCTCAGGGTGTCATAACAAAGTGCCACAAACTGGGGGACTTAAACAACAGACATTTATTTTCTTACAGTTCTAGAGTCTAGAAGTCCAAGATCAAAGTACCAGCATGGTCGGCTTCTGGTGAGAGCTCTCTTCCTGATTTACAGTGGTCGCCTTCTCTCTGCGTCCTCACACTCTTTTCTATTTTTCTTCAGAGGCCATAAAAAATAGTTATGTAAATGCTTTCATGCTGTGGTGTAGTCAAGTTCCACCTGGAACAAAATTCATGTTGTCCTCTCCATCAGGGTGATGATTCATTCTGTTGTATTAATCATTTCTGGCTCCTTTAATTTTTTTTTTCAAATTCTGGATTTAATTGGTCCTCAATATAAACATTCCTGGGACTCATTTATGTTTTCCCACTCAAACATGTCCTATTCTTCATTTCCTGTATTAAGCTTTCTGTCCCAGGTATGTATTTGTGGGTTGGCATTCAGCTGGGCCTGCTCGGGCTTGTTGAAACTACTGATAAAGAAAGACTGAGTCCCAGCTGGTAGGTAACTTAGGAACACTGGTTCTTACTGGCCTAAATGGGCTTAGGATTGAAATTCTTTCTTTTTTATATTTCTATTTTTGTCTTTTACAAAAAAGCACATGAGCATTTTGTATTCTTATTGTCAAAGATTCAAAATATACAGAAGTATTTAGAACAAGACATAAAAGAAAAATTACCTTCCACCTCTTTTCCCAACACTCCACTATCACTCCATTCACTATTTCCTAAGTGGGATTTGCATATTTACAATATATTTTCTGGGTACATGTACTCAGATACCTCAACTTTCTCTGTCTCTGTCTCTGTCTCTGTCTCTGTCTCTGTCTCTCTCTCTCTCTCTCTCTCTCTATATATATATATATATATATGTATTGACATATAAATCAATATTCACACATTTTATATATATTCATATATTATATTACATTTTATACAGGTATATACACACATTTATAAGGTTTTTTAATCTTAGCAAGACCTTATCACACATAGTATTCTATGACTTGGGTTTCTGTTTAATATGTTTTTGCAGTTTTTCCCTACCTCCTCCCTCTTACTTTTTCCAGACACTGCAAAGTACCCCATAACATAGATGTATCATTCTGTAACCAAGGTCCTGTTGACATTTTCTTCTGTTATTGATAATGCTGCAGTGAGTGCTGCTGCCCTTACATCCTTGTCCATATGTGAATGTATTCCCTTAGGTTAGACTCAGAGAAGTGGTATCTGGGCAGAAGCACTCAAATATTGGGAAATGTCTGTGGTACCCTTTCTGCATCCTCAGTTTCCCCAACTGGTGTGGCCCTGGAACTCCATGGGGCAGGAGATGGGGGCTGGGGAGCAATATGGAAACCACTGCTGCCATATTCCTTTCAGTCAGAGAACCGAAAAAGCTTGCCAGGATGGGCTGCCGACACCTGTGCTCCTGGGTGTCCAGGGGCACAAACACCTTGCTCTGCAAAGCAGAAATCTAAAATTCTGGGCTTTGAAGAAAGATGCAGCACGTGGTGCAATTTTAGTTTACTTAAATGCACATTAAGTTCTTCTAAGGCTTTACTCAGTGATGTAAGTTGAGATAATTGGCTGACTTATATTTAGAAAAAAAAAGTTTGATTTCTACCCTACATCATACATCAACATGAACTTTCAGGTAAATAAAAAATTTAGATGTAAGAAATGAAACTAGAATGTACTAGAAGAAAATTTGGGGGAATATTTATATATTTATGTATTCTAATCATGACACCAAAAGCAGAAACCACAAAACGAAATAAACTAATTTGGCTAGGAGGAAATTATAAAAACTTTCCCAAGACAAGAAAATCCCACATAAGCAAAAGTTTAAGATGAACAACAATCTGAGAAAATAGATTTAATATATTTTATAATATACAATAGACCCGTGTAATATCCTGTATACCTATGTATGAAGAATTCTTACAAGTAAATAGAAAAAGACCAACTCTCCAATAGGAAAATGGGCACAGATCATGATTAAGCCATTTATTGAAGGGAAATACAAAGGACCACAAATATTTAAGTATAAATTAGTACAATATTTCCGGAGCTAATGTACAGCATGATGACTACAGTTTACACTACTATACTGCATTGTATACTTAGAAGTTGCTCCCCCACACACACACACTCACAAATTGACACACACAAATGCTAATCATGTGAGGTAAGGAGGTGTTAGCTAACCTTACTGTGGCAACCATTTCACAATATCAAATCATCACATTGTATGCCTTAAACTTATACTATATTGTATGTCAATTATCTTTCCAATAGAGGGAAAAGATATCGTCTCTAGATTAACAGTCTATATAGTTCATCCTTTCTTTTTTTTTTTCAATTACAGTTGACATTCAATTATTTTATATTAGTTCCAGGTGTACAGCATAGTGGTTAGACATTTATGTAATTTAAGACGTGATCCCCCGATTAGTCTAGTACCCACAGCACTATACATAGTTATTCCCTGTGCTGTACTTAACATCCCCATGCCTATTTTGCAACTACCAATTTGTACTTCTTAATCTCTTTACCTGTTTTTTACCCATTGTTCATCCTGTCCTGATTCTCAACAACTCAGCGTTCTTATCTACCTAAAAGCGGAACTGTATATTCTTGAGATGTTAGATGTAATTAGTCCCAGTCTTCTCCCAATGATATAATTTTGTATTTGCTGCTCCTCCCGGACAGATGCAGGACAGACCAACTCTGGGAGAAAGAGAACAATTATGACCCCCTCAAAACCAGAGTTCAGCTAACTAGTGGATGGCAATGCAGGGGTGGGGAAGTTCAAGTAGTCTAACAATAACAACAGCAAAAATACCTCATATGACTTCTCAGTGAAAGATACTGTGGTCCCAATAGATCATGGATGTGCTTTTTAAACTCTGAAATGGCAAACCAACCGATAGGTCAAATGTTGACAAGCATTCAAAAGAGCTTTTGCTTATCAAATAGAGAACCTTATTGCAAAATCGTTATCTAGTCTACAACAGTTGTCATCTTGTTAGGAATCTTGACTCAAAGACCCTCTGGTCTTATTTTTCCCTTAATTTCCCTTCAGAAATGGGTAACATGGAGGGAAAATTTACTGAGATACCATGACTGGGAAAGTGATTTACCCTGCGATCGCCAAAAAGGTTGGTGGGTTGGTAACAATTTCATGCCAACTGCCAGAGCAGTTGAAAATGAGAAGAATGATTTGGTGCAAGCTCATGGAATATCTCTAAGCATGATTTGCTCGGGTCCCCTTTTCAAGCAAAGGACCATGGAAGAAAAATGCCCCCGTGGTTCTAAAGTGCCTCATCCAAGAACCCACACCTTGCCTGCCACGAGGGTCCTCAGAGGAAACAATTTACCCCAAGTGGAAAGTTCATTGAACATGCTGCGCTATTTGAAACTTACTTGTTCCAAAAGCCCTTCAGAAACCCATCATCCTATTAGCTTGGTCTCTGAAACAGTTACCTACCTGCAGTAAAAAGTAATTACAGCTGTCAGCCAGCAAATAATTGCTCCAGTGTCTAAATGAATGGGGACTTTTAACTGTTCCTAGGTGAGTCAGCTCAGCCCATGGTCTCTGCTTTGGGTGGTATCCCCCTGTCCCTAACAGCTGGAAGAACCGGGATTTGGCAGAGCCTACTTTGTAGAGGGGAGACCAGGGTTCCCACCCTCCCTGCCATGAGCCAGCTGCGCAGATCAAGGCTAGCTCTTGGATTTCCCAGGCCTCTGTTTTGTCACTTGTAAAATGAGAGGAGCAGTTACCCTTGAGGGCTCGCCTACTTGGAAATTCTCTGTTGGATTTGGGGCACAGTTGGGCTGTGTGGTCTGAACGCTGGCAGAATGCTGTAGGCAGTCAGCTCTGGGGATGAGGGTTTCAGGAGATCTCAGGAGCTTAATTGAAAAGTTTTTAAAGGGTTCCTGGGCCGGCCGAGTGGCGCGGTGGTTAAGTGCTGGCTTGGGTAAGCCAGCGGCCCCGGTTCGGTCCCACATATGAGGGCCAGTGACACTGCCCTCAAAAAAAAAAAAAAAAAGTTTTTAAAGGGTTCCTGTGCATGGAGGTCAAATGGGCACAGTTAAGCCCTAGGGGAAACTTATGTGTAACGGCTGCAGATTTGCGAGGGAGTAGATTTGTCAGGTAGAGGCCTGGCCCCATGGTAGCTGTGTGCCTAGAGGCTGGAGCCTGGTGCAAGTGAGCAAACTTGCTCAGCCTTGATATTACTACCCATTATCCTCTGAAAAGGAATACTGCAGCGCTGCGGGAATGTTATATTGGAGAGCACTGCTGATGCAGAGAGCGAGTCCACCCTCCAAGCCACAAGCTTCCTGCTTGGTCTTCCATTTTAGTTACAGCTCATCTGGCAGCTCACAGGTGACTATGAAAATAACAGACCATAGGTAGTTATGTAGCTGTATACCAGCCCCTGTGTTTTGTCCTCTCTTTAGCCCCAAGTTTAACATTAATATTGACTCATAATATGCAATGCTTAACTTAACTGTGGACACATTTACTGCTTAGAGACCAACAATATCAGTTTAGAAGGTGTTGCTAAGAGGACATGAATTCTTTCCTAAATAATTGTGCCTGGGGTTAGTAACAGTAATTAAGCAAATGCCCGAGATAATTATTTACTCATTGTTAATTCAAAGTGTATTTTCTTTCTCCCCACTTAGATTGACTTTATTATCATATCTATGAAAAAATGTTCATAGAATGGTGTATGTTTAATGTGTACCTATTAAGGATGTCATTTGATGTTTACTGCAGTGCTTTAAACTGCTTATCAACTATAATGCTTTTATAAATAATTTTTGATGCAAAGAGTAGGGAAAAGAAATTCACTTGTTTTTTACAAAGCACTTTGTTTGAAATCTTTTGCAGGCAGATTTGACCCTGTGATACTGCCCCCATCCCCCATCAGATGTGTTTTGTTTTCAATGGAACATTTCACATCCATTCTGTGAGCACCTGACTGCTGCTCTCTGCTGAGCACTGGCCAGGCATCTAAGTGCTGTAGAAATTCAGGATACGCACTTGACCGCCTTCTGTTTTTATGTCCCTTGGAGAGCTCTTTTCATTCTCATTGTTGAAACTTTGAAGCACTTGTCCTTTTTCAAGATTTTGAACTCTGTGCAGACAACTCTCAAATCCACATTTCTGGCTCTACAGACTTCCAGGTCCACACCCCCACTCAGGTATTCTGTCATCTGAAACCAAACTCTACCTCCGGGCTGGTCTTCGTCTGGAAGGCCTCTTTTGCTGAGCCTTGAAGGGTGGAGGGTGGACGGGTGTGGAGAGAGGGACTCTGGGTAGGGGAGCAGCAAACAGAATTAGGACGAAAAGTGGTGTGGTGGCGCCACTGTCAGGCTCCTGTGATCGCTTCAGACTGGGAGGAGCCGGAGACAATGGAAAGAGTTAAACCTTGTGTTTGGCTGATGAAACAGTGGGGTGGGGTCAGTGTCCCAAATGGACTACAAGGAGGTTGGAAGCAGGGAGTCAGCCAGGAGGCTGTTTTAATTTTGCCATATAGCATAACGATAGGATTGATTAAAATGACAGACCATGTCCAGGGTCGTGGACCCTTTGAGGACAGAATGACAGCTAGGGATCTTCTCCTCAGAAAATATGCACATGTGTACCAAGTATTATGTGTAATTTTGGGGGAGCTCATGGGTCCCAGAGCATGCTGAAATTGATGGATTTGGCATCCCCAAAAGAAATAGGAATATTTACACAGTGAACTGGTAGAAGTCAGTGAGAGACTTGAAAAAGGAAGCTTTTTGGGAAAGAAGGGAACAGGTTTAGTCTCATACACTAGGACGTGTGCAGATGTGGAGACGCGCTTTGGAAAACTGGACACGTGACTGAAGCTGTGAGGAGAGACCCAGCTGCACGGATCTGAATCACTAGATTCAACTGCAAGAGCTTTACATTCTGAGAATACATGAGCTCCCTGGGTGAACAGAAAAGCAGAAAGCAATCAAGTATTTCCCAATATAAATAATGGGGCAGTAAATATATGGGTAATACTCCTAGAAGAATTGGGGATCACTGTTTTAAAAACCATACAAAAAAAACAGACACTAGGTGAATTCCTAAGTAAATTATTTCATTAACACTTATTATAAAGCTTAAAAGTTAAATGTTAGGTTTTTTGTTTGTTTGTTTGTTTGAGGGCAGTGTCACTGGCCCTCATATGTGGGACCCAAAACCGGGGTCGCTGGCTTCCCAAGCCAGCGCTTAACCACCGTGCCACTCGGCAGGCCCTAAATGTTAGTTTTAAGAATCAAGATCAGGATAGAGGCTGACGATTTAAAATGATAGTTATTGAAATAAGCTTAAGATGAAGAGATACATCGAGATGTTTAAAGTGTTCAAAATTGTTTTCCTGGTGTCTCTTTGTTGCAGTGTAAATCATGCTATTTTTAGCATGCCTCTGCAGTCCCAGTTTCTCTGCTTGTATCCCCTGTCCTGACAGCGGAAGCAGCAGCATCTTTGACCCACCCTGTAACCTGCATTCAGGGGGCCCTTTGGAGACTGACCTCCCAGGAGCCAATGCCAAGAAATAGGCTGTTGTCCAGAAGAGAGAAGGGAAATGATATGATTGGTTCCCAAAATATCCAGGCTGCTGCCCACTCTGTACAAAAAATCATCACTCTCAGGCCGGCCGAGTGGCGTAGTGGTTAAGCGCTGGCTTGGGAAGCCAGCGGCCCCGGTTCGGTCCCACATATGAGGGCCAGTGACACTGCCCTCAAAAACAAAACAAAAAATCATCACTCTGACATGTGGCTTTGGGAATTCACCGGTACTTCTACCTGGGGCCAGAGCGCCACACCTATTCCAGAGACTGAGGTGGTACACATCCCTGTATCTTCCCTTGGCCACCCTCCTGAGCTGTTGCCACTTTCCCAACGGGTCTGGTAGTTACTGGACAGGCCATGCAGGGCCCTGCGTGGGTCCAGGCTGGGACTGATAACACTATAGCCATGAAACACCCTGGAACTGAGCACTCGTTATGACTGTCTCAGAACACACACCCTATTCACTACAACCTACGCTAGGTCTCTATATCCAGGTTCTTCAGATAACCTGAAAGCAGAGACTTTAGAATGAATTGTTGGGGTAATTCTGGGCAAAGTGAGTTATTTACCAAGATAATTTTCCGTGGCAGTTTCAGAGGCCCAAAGTAATCTTTACTTCTCAGGTGCTACGTAGTTTTTGGGGCTCGTTGGGATACTTATGACATAGCCGGCCTGAAAGACCTCCACTCCCCCAGGGCTTACAACTATAGGAACCCTGTTGCTTATTTATTTTTATAGCACTTGTCTCTTATCAGAAAACGTCAGATGACAAGAGAGGTGACTAAATCCAAGGATTTGTGCATGGTCCTGTTAGCTGATGGACCACGTTCCTGTGTGAACCATAACTCTGTGCAGCCTTCACTGACGTTGGGGGTGAGGCTCCTGAGGCATACCATCCTTCATCGTTGAGGAAGGCCCGGGCAACAATCTACTAGATCTTTAGAAGTGTTATATACAAGAAGAGTTGAAGCAAAGGAAGATTTTCTCGTTGGCTCCAAAAAGCAAATTATCCAGAACTGCTTTGGTCTGCTCAGCTGGAGGAACCAGGGTTGGCTTGTGGGGACCTGTCCTAGGTAGGGGGCTCCTGGCAGAGCTTATCCGGGCCTCATCAAAGGAATGGGTTAAAACAAGGAAGAAGCAGGAAGGCAGGGTTAAGGATCAGAGAAGCTGTCCTGAATATCAGGTGCAAGGGGCTCAGAAAGGCTGTAAGCAAGGAACAGGTTGGGGGATAAGATGTGAGGGACCAGGCCAGACAGATGCCTGTATGACAGACAAGTGAATTGGGAACATCCCTGTGACAGAAAAAGCAAATGGCATTGGGGGCACCTGTTCTAACTGGGGGGTGACCAAAGGGGTGAGGGCAGATTGGCCAACTAAGATATGCCAGAACAGACTAACCAGGAAAATTCTAGAAAACTGAGGTTCTGTTATTTTTTTTTGGTTGAGAAATAAAATGCCTAAAATTAGAGCTTGAAGTGTCCTTGTGCAATGGGTATTTTGTATAACTTTGCAAAGGATGAACAAATGTTTATTAGTTACACAGCTAATTGTCTCAAGCACAGGTATCCTTCTGGTGTTTTGTCTGGCCTGGTCTCAACCTGAGTAGCCAAAGGGCTCCCCAGCCTCTGGGGGATTAGTAGTGCAACATCTTGTCATCAGGCCTGGTTTTGTTTGTTTGTTTGTTTGTTTGTTTGTTTGTTTTTGTGGAGGCAACTGGTCTTTCCTTCCTGCTTTCATCCATACGATTGAATAGTAAATACTTTGTGCCAGGCGAACTGTTTCCCTTTCTATTGGCACACCTGACCTGTAGATTTCAGGTCACCAGGCAGAGTGGCTTAAGGTCTGGAAGAAGCATGGGCCCTGCATGGTTGTGTATTTGCAGCGTCTAGCTGGCTTGCTGGTGCTGAATCTGGACTCCCACTGAGCCCACTGGCTGCTTCTGTCACCTTGCCAATGCCTTCTTGTCACTCCCCATTGCGCTCCTGCTCTCGTGTGATGGTGGGAGCAGTTCAGTGAGGCCCCTCTAACCTTTCCCTTGTCTTGGCCTCATCTCCCTGGGAGTTTTCCAGCAGGGACTTGTTCTACATGGGTGTCCTCCTGTGAAAGACACAAGGTTTCCAGGAGATTATTAAAAAAAACCCTGGGGGAATGTCATCTCTGCATTATGTTCCCTAGGCCCTTAGAGGCCAGGACAGTTCTAGGAATCTTGTCAGTGCTTACTAAAAGGAATAGGAAAAGAAATCAAACACATGGACACATTTAGGTCTTGGTGCAAAGTGTAACTTAACGATCACTTTTGGCAGTTCTAAAAATTTGTAGGATGACACGACATGACAGTACTTCCAAAATCTCAGCTGCCTCTTGCTAATACTCATACACTGGATTCTAGAGACTCTTGCTCTTCCGTGCTGTAGCTTGATGGTTCACTGTGACTTTCACAGTTACTCGAGGGCAAAATACCAGGTTTTCCTGAGCATTCTGATTCTGAAAGGCTTGCTTCTAGAAGGTTCTTCACAAGTCCACCAACCTGGAGCCCAGTGTCTCTGGCTGGCATATTAGAGATGCTAATTTAGTCTTCTGTCTTTATTACATGATCCCATTTAAAAGAAAAACTCCCCAGCACTGTTCATCTGATTGCTTAGAGTCTCATGCCGTGATGTATAAAGTTTTACAGTAATTGAAAAAGTAATGAATAACACCCCAGGCAGTAAATAAATCACAAATTTCATTAATTCAAAGCACCGAACACCGATTTGTAGAACACTATAGCACAATGAAAATACCGTTACCTACAGTGTAAGAATGGGAAAGTGGGAATTCATGTTACTTTAATTTTTAATGCACTTATGACTGCTCCAAAAGGGCATTAAACATTAACATAATTTAATATATACACTGGCATTTATTAAACCACTGATTCACGAACAAATTAAGCCTCATGTATTTCTTAAGTATTAAAGTGTCAATAGTGATAATTAGCTTGACCGTCAAAGAGGAAGCCATTATCAGTGTATTCTGCAGAACCCCGCATAGATTGTGCAACCTTATGCTGAAAGATTGTGAAAAGTTACAATCAGTTGCTTGATAATCTCTGGAGAGGTTGAAAGACATTATGCTTTCACTTGTTCTGATGAGCCAAACATTTGAAGATGGTGAAACATGAGATGAATTCCACCATTGATGCCACCTTTCTGTCTAACTGGGAAAGACCTGTTTCTCATGTTTAGGCAAATCAAGCTGCATTATAGAGGTTCTGCCCACGACGTAGGCATCCCTCATGATGCAGAATGGAGATCTACACCCGGAATGTTGCTTAATGAATGGCGGTCACCACGTGTGACATTTCATTGCTGAGGTTGTTGAATTTGAGGGACCTAACCTGGCCTTTGACTCTTTCAATACAAAAACTAACTCAGAATAAGAAGCAAATTGGGATGATTTTTCACTAAAAGAAAAGAGTTGTCGCTCCCGAGACTGAATTCGTTGATAAACCAATCAATGGCGAAACGAACATATACTGTTGTGTTCAGTTTTTTCATAGTTGTAAAAGTGGGTTGATCTGCAGAATTCCATTTGGTCGATGTTGAAATTGCACACAGGATTCCAAGCTGCTAAAAAAAAGAATTTACTGTCTTTGAAATTTATTAGGATATATATCTACTTTAATAGGGCCTTTTGGCTTAAATTATCTAGTCTGACATGCTGCAGTGATCAAAATAATAAAATGATTGCCAAGTGTCCACTAAGCACACCTATAGATTCTATTGATTAATTAATATTTATTTAGGTTCATAATTTTCCCCCAAATTACTCACTTCCACTCAAGATTGTGGCCTCTTTGCTGGTAAGCCCTGTAGAGCCACTTTGGCTAATGGTTTGCAATTATTTATCAAAAAAATTAGTAATCAGAAATTGAAATTTATTTAAATAATCTTGGAAAAAAATAAATTTTGGATTGAACTGTCCGTTTGAAAATAACTCTTGTTTCCTTTATTATAAAGGTAAAAATATTTATTGTATATTGTTCATAAAAATATAAAGTTGAATATGTATATTTCCCACACTTTCTCTACCCAGATGTTACCTTGTTTACTTTGGGGGTGCATAAACTTTGTTTTTCAAATGTATGTATATATTTTTCCCAAAAGTGTGATCACACTAAGCCTATTGTTTTAAAGCCTTTTAAGAAACATGTCATACACCATGGCAGCTTTCTAAGTTAATATATATAAATTGACTTTATCACTTTTTAAAAAAATGATTTTATTGGGGAATTGGGGGCGGGGAACAGCATTGGGGAACCGGGGAAGGGGAACAGACAAGTTGCTGTCCTTTTGTTCTTCAGTCTAGTTGCGGAGGACATTACTTCACTGGCCCGTGTTGGTATCGTCATTGCGCTCTTCTTGGGTGAGGCAGATTGGTCGCCGGCCTCTGGACGGCAGCTCACGCTGGTTGCCGGCCACTCACTGTAGCCCATGGCAGCCCACTGCAGCAGGGGCTGCAGCTATGCCGTCTGGGGACTCCCAGCAGCCCAGCTCCAAGGGTAGCGGTTGTTCACCATCTTAGCTGTAGAGGGCAGTGTTACTGGCCCTCGTATGTGGGATCCGAACCGGGGCTGCTGGCATCCCAAGCCTGCTCTTAACCAATGTGCCACTAGGCCGGCCCTGACTTTATCACTTCTAAGGCTGCGTAATACTTAACTGTATGGACCTTTAGGTTGTTTTTAATTTTTCATATTATGGACTGAACTGTTTCCCCAAAGTTCATACGTTGAAGCATTAACCCAAAATGTGACTGTAGTTAGAGATGGAGTTTCTAAAGAGGTAATTAAGGTTAAATGAAGTCATAGGGTGGGCCTTAAGACAATGTGACTGGTATCTTTACATGAAGAGGAAGAGGCATCAGAACAAAGGCCATGTGAGGACGCAGGGGAAAGACGCATGGGAAACCAACCCTGTCTATATCTTGCCTATATCTTGATCTTGACCTCTAGCCTCCAGAACTGTGAGATAATAACTTTCTGTTATTTGAGTGTCCCACTCTGTGGTATTTTGTTATGGTAGCCTTAGCAGACTAACATACTACTATAAACACAATAGATGCACATTTAAGGTAAATTCCCAGAAAAGGACTTGCTAGTTCAAAAGTATTCCCTTTACCTTCTGCCCTTCCCCTCAACCTGCCTTTATTTTTTTTTTCCTTTGATTTTTAAAAAATATTAGGAAATTCCCATGCAGAAGATTTCAACCCAGGAATCTTCCCACCATCAGTGTCTAATAATGTCTGCTTTTTGCACATACTGGGATTTTCACTATCATTTATTGCAGTGAAATTTGCATTTCTTTGACTATTAATAAGGGCAATATCTTTCCACATGATTATTTGCATATCTTCTTTTGCGAATTGCATTTTCACTTCATGTTCCTATTTTATGGAAGAGAGTCATGTTTCTCTTACTCATTTATAAGAGCTCTTGATAAGTTTTAAGGATATTAATTCAGATGATGGGGTTTAAAATTTTTTTTGTTGCTTCACTTTTTATATTTGTATAAGTTTTAAATTTTAATCTAGTAATATCTATCAACATTTTCTTTTCAGAATTTCTAGCTTTGGTGTCATGTTTAGAAAAATTTTATATGCCCCCACGTTTTAAAATACCTATATTTTCTTCTAGTTTTTGCACATGTTTTTAAAATATTTAATGTTTGTTTCAAGTGGAATTTATTTGGTATTAAGGAGAACTAGGGATATAATACAATTTTTCCTCCAAATTGAAATTTATTTCAAGATCATTTATTGAATAATCTCTATACTCTTCACTAATTTGAAATACCATACTTATGGTAGACCAAATTCTGACTGTGTACTCTCTATCTTGTTTTATTATATCTACCTAGTTTTAAACCAGTGCCATATCATTCAAATTACTATGGATTATTATAGCAATATATTTTAAATCTGGTAGAGCGAGTTTACTTGACTATTTAAATGGCATTCTCGGCTCTTATTACAAGGTTATAAACTATAGTTTGCGTGTGATGAAAAGGGTGTTGCTATAACCAATTGAGTCTTTAATTTTATCTCTGCTGCAATTATGTTGAAGAAATGTCTCTTTCATTATCCCATCACATGATCTTGTGAACATTATCTGCTAATGTGTGTGTTTCCCATTCTGGACCGTGAAACCCTTGAAGGTATTTTAAATGATATTTCCCTCACCTGGAGATAATATGTTATCAACAGAGTAGAGGATAGTACTTAGCATGAAGTTGAAAGATAGTCGTGCTTTTTATTTTTTAAAATACAAAATAAGGAGCTATTTTTTTGTTCTCTATTTGTTGGGGTAACTTTCACTTATTTTAGTTGATTAATTTTTTTGTCTGTTTTGCATTGTATCATCATTTCAGTATTAACCCAAAATTCTTGTAAGTTGTTAGTAACACGAAGATGTTTGTAAAACTATGGTTTGAATTAGATCATCTTTGCTTCGTAAGCCTACCACTTTTGGTGATCCTATAGATGTTAATTAAATTCATCATATATTCTGTAGAAGACTAAACCATGTGATCTTGTAGGACAGACTCCTGGTAGCAGTGTCAGAGAAGACTGAATGAAGGAGGGAATATTTGTTACGTTTTATTTTGGTCAGGGCTAAAACATGCCTAGCCCTGTGTCTAATCTTATTTCTGGAGATGGTGTTTCATGGTCTTATTTTTCTACTATGCTGAATAAAGGAGAGTAAACAAACCAGAGTTCAATCTCCTCTCCCATTCTTAGGTGGGAACACACCTAAGGTGGGAAAGGGGGCAGCGCAGACTAACAGTGATAAGAGGATGGGTGTGTGTGTGTGTGTGTAGAAGATGTAAAACTCTGTCCTTATACCTAATTCATGATAATAGTTGCCTTTGGGGAGAGGGTGGAGGAAAAGCGGGTTTGGGTTTGGGGAGAGGTACACAGGGACTTCAATTTTAATCTATAATGTTTTATTTCTTTTATTTAAATCAGGATTTTTCAGCCTCAGCACTCTTGACATTTTGGGCCAGATAATTCTTTGTTGTGGGGCTGTCCTGTGCATTGTAGGATGTTTAGCAACATCAATGGCTTCTGTCTGCCAGATTCAGTGCCACTCCCTAATTATGACAACCAAAACTATTTCCAGACATTGCTCATGTTTCCTGAGGAGAAAAATTGCCCCTTCCCCCTTGAGAACCATTGATTTATAATAAAAAACAAATAAGCACAAATAAAACAAATTAAGAAGAAATATTAACATGCTAAATTGGGGGCAGGAGTGAGCACATGATAATTTGTTGTATTAGTCTGGATCTTTAAACTCTTCCCGAAGAAGCAAAAGGAAAATGCATCTTTTTATTCTTTTTTAAAAAGATCTAAATCTTTTAGCTTGGAAATAATTGGGTGATGTTTCCAATAAACTGCTGTCTTCATCCCACACAGGCTGGACACAGCCTTACAAAAGCAACCCTGGGGGATGCTGATCTCTGATCTCCCTCTGCACACACTTATTTCATAGAGATTTGTGGTAATTCATCCTCACTCACCATGTACAGCCATGTTGTACATCGGCTCAGTTTATTGCTCCTGCCTGATATCTAGCAAACCCATATCACACCCTCCTTCATATTCATTTCGGTCTAATCCATTCTTTATACTACCACAGACCGATTTTTCTAAAACACAAATGTTTGATATTCTCTTACTATCCTTCAAAACAAGGTCCAAATTCCTTAGCATGGGGCAATAATTGCAATGTGGTTCTTATGCAAATCACCTGGAATTAGCACAGACTTGCAGGTTAAGGGCACTGTCCTAATAAGACTGCTCTCACTTCAGATGCTAGCCACAAGTTCAGGGGTCCCCATACTTTTGACTGACTGGCTACAAATTCACGGATCCCCTCAACCACCTAAGGTATGATGATTTGCTAGAACAACTCACAGAACTCTCAGGAAAGTGCCATACTGATAATGACAGTTTGATTATAAAGGATATGCAATCAGGACCAGCCAAATGAAGAGACGAGACGTAGGGCGATCTGGGAGCAGCCTGAGTGTAGAGCTCCTGTGCCGTTTCCCTGTGGCACCAGGATGCCCCAGTCTCCCAGCACACTGCTGCGTTCACCAACCAGGCAGCTCACTGAGCCTTGGTGTCTTGAGTTTTATTGAGGTTTTATTATGTATGCATGGCTGACAGAATTATTGGCCATGTGATAAAATTCAATCTCTGGCCCACCTCCACTATCTAGAGGTCAGCTGACTCAAAGCTCCAACCTTCTTATCGCGTGATTGATGTTTACAGCATGGTGAGTCCACTTTCTGGGTCATCTCATGAGCATAAACTCAGGTATGGCAGGGATTTACCATGATTAAGAAAGATCACTCAGGAAATTCCAAGGATATAGTGTTGACCTCTGGGGAAGAGCCAGAGACAAGGACCAGACAAATTCCTTATTGTACAATGCATGGCATCAGAGTTCTTCAGGACCTGATTGACCTCAGCCATTCCTCCCAGGCTCACCCCAGCCTCTTTACTGCTATGGTTGAGAGTCCTTGAACATACCTTGCTGCTTTAGAACCTGGACTTCCACACATGTTATTTTCTCTGCCTACATTTGTTTTCTCCTTGGTCTATCCAGTGAATTCATTTGTCAACACCCAGGTAAGCAGCTCCACCGCTGTGGAGCCATCCCCAGGCAGTTAACCCCACCTCCCCAGGACTGCAGCTGTCCTTGTTCATTTATTGATTTTCTTTGCACTTGTGTCCTCAGGCCAGAATTATTTGTTGAGATATCTGTATGTATTGTTGGCACGTAGTGTAGTGACTTTACTGAATCAATGTTTTGTGGAGCTTTGCCTTTATTATTTGAAGTTATTGTTGTCTTTTTTTTAGAAAGTGTCCTCTTGCCCCGTTGGCTGCCATTTTTGCCACCTCACTCCTCATGGTCCAGCACATTGGCAGGTCATCTTTACAAGCATCCCTCTCAGTTATTGGTGGATGAGCTACTATTTAAGATCTTGGGGCTGACAATCCTACCTAGCCATTTGTATTGTGGAGAACTCCTGGATGACACAAATACATATTTAGAAATAAGAAATGGTTAAGTATACTGTGATCCCATCTGTTGGATGAAATATTACACATCTAATATGTGTTTATGAGATTTGTAACAAAACAGAGGGGTGCTTATGTAGAATATTTGGAGGAAAGATAATCAAAACTATGGTAAAAAAAATAACCCAGAAACTAAGACACTGGGAAAGCATAAAACAGAGAAAAGGCCTGCATAGAAATACTCCAAAACAGTATTTGTCTTTGGGTAATGGAAACTGGGTGATTATTCCCCATCTTCTTTATACTTCCTTGGTTTTAAAACTGTTTCTATATTAAGCATGCATTGCATGCTTAAAATGGAAGGAGAGGATACTTCCTTTTTGCATTTCTAAATGGGTGAGCAAAAGGTGAAATCAATTTAATTTACATACTTTCACCTGCGACTGGGAATTTAGAGGTGAAAAACTCCACACTTTTGCTTTTTTTTTGGCAATGAGAGGAGACAGTGAAAAAGAGAAGAATAAAAGGCAGAGGAGATAAACCAGCCACTCCTGCCCCACGCTTAAAAGAGATGCGACCGCAAGCCAGGAGAATCTCCAGAGACCATCTTAGAATGTCACTTTCCTAGTCAAAGAAAGGTAGCCTGAATAGTGGGGATTAATATTTGCTTATTAAAAATTATAAAAAAATGAAAGCTCTATGTTGTTTCCTTGATCTCTTTCATTATCGATGTAACTTATAAAACGTCTATCACTTTCTGGAAGAGCTGTTCACAACAAAAGCTGAAAATTCTTTCATGGTATTTTGGGAAGAAGTGTTAATTTAAAGGTAGGCCACCAAGAAAATTCACTTAAACTTTAAAAACTTTGTAGTTAAAATCACTTTTATCCAAGGTTCTTAAGAAATGCCCTGGGTAGGCCGAGTGGCACGTTGGTTAGGAGCTGGCTTAGGACACAAGCTCTGAGCAGTGGGGCCCCGGTTCGGATCCCACATATGAGGGCTAGTGACATGGCCCTTTACAGCTAAGATGGTGAACAACAGCTCCACCTGGTTGCCTCTATAGCTAAGATGACAGGCGACGGTGTAGGCTGCAGCCCCTGTTGCAGTGGGCTGCCATAGGCTACAGTGAGTGGCCCCCAGCCAGCGTGAGTGGCTGGCAGCCAGCATGAGCTGTCAAGAACTGCCGTGAGCCGCCATCCAGAGGCCAGTGACCGATCTGCCTCATCTGGGAAGAGCGCAATGATAATACCAACATGGGCCAGTGAAGCAATGTCCTCCACAACTAGACTGAAGAACAAAAAAAAGGACCGCAACTTGTCTGTTCCCCTCCCCCAATTCCCCAATAAAATCTTAAAAAAAAAAAAGAAATGCCCTCAGCCTGACCACACCACCCCTCTTATAGGAGAGTAAACCTAAATGAGATTCTTCCTCAAGATTTTAAAGATTCTAAACAGTAACATCATTATCAAATGTTGTTGATGACATCCTCCAATTTCTGCCCAGCTTCTCAAATCCTTACGTATTTCAGGTTCTTGAGTATGTGAATTGTGATTAGGCACAAATAGGCTAGCTTAACTATGATTGAAGAACTATTACTTGGGATTGTGTCCACATATTAAAGGTGTTTCCAACCTAAGATGACATCATTCCCACCCTCCATATCCCCCTCCAAAAGAAGAAGAAAGCAGATCACATCAATGAAAGGCTCTTTATTTCCTTGTTGGTATCTCTGGTTTCCAAAAACACATTTTCTTTCATTTACTTCATAGGGACTACCAGAAAATTCCTTAAGACTGACTGAGTTGATAGACCTGTTTCTCCAGTTTGCCTGAGTTAGTGAGTGAGGATTCTTTCCTTCTTAAGATGAAAGGAGTTTGCTTTTACAAGTTCTGGGTAGACCAGTTTAAAAGTCCCAGTCATCCCTGAAACTAGTTGGAACACCTCCACACTCTGGGATTATGACCTTGAGTGTGAAAATGGTGCCATTTACTTTCATTCACTTTGTCATTCTGTATAATTTAGGACACTTGGTTGTAAATGACAGAAAGTCAGTTTGCATCCGTTTAACTGATATTGATATAGGGAATGTATTATACAAATATTGGGTTGTTTCCCAGAATGCAAGCAGAAGAATGAGGTTCCAGGAACAACTAGAATTAGACTTCCAAAATCTCTGGGACCCACTTCTCCAACTCACACCTGCTTTCATCCTTCTCCCTTCTCCCTAAATACCCTCCTCCTCTAACAGCTCCCGGGCTCTTACACCTTGCAGCCCAGACACACACAGACCAGCTTCTCTTTCTCAGTTCTCATTTTAAAAACTCCTGGGAAAGAACTTGGCTTGGCTTGTCTTGGGTGAGAGTTGGGTTGGGCACCTGAAGACTTGGCCAAGTTGGATCACATACTTACCCTGACCAATCAGATGGGACCAAGATAGCGAGGCCAAGTTGTATGAACATGACCACTTTGTAAATTCAGAAAAGAGGGTGCCAATTAAGTAGAACAAAAGGCATCCATCCACCACCTATTCTTTTTTAAATAATATCCTTCTCCAAAAGTAAATGGGAATTACGTAGGAGCCATTCTGCCAACAAACATGCTCTGAGCACCTGCCTACTTTGTGTCTACCTACCTCTTGGCAATCCTTTTGTTCTTATTGCCTTTTCTATGGCATTGCTTAAAGGCTGTTTTTTATAGTTTCCAGTCCCTGCTTATGCCTACCTCTTTCATTCTTCATGGCCAGTCTGGCTGCCTAGTTTACTGAGACAAGGGCTGTACGTGTCTCATCCAACTCATCTGCAACTAGAACCAAGCCTCTTTTCACACATCTCCCCAGCACAATTCTCCCCCTTTCCTGTTCCATGTCTTCTTTTCCTCCCAGCTTCAGAGAAAAGATTCACTCTTGCCGGGGTCCAGAGGTGATCAAGATTGGTGAGAGGGATTCAGGCTAAAAGAGAATACACTAGAAAGTGTGAAAGATGCTAGAACAGTAATTTACCAGTTCAAAGTGAATAATCTCTGCCACAAAGAATAGAAGTACTTAAAAGTGGTTGAGTAGTGCATTCTCTTCCTTTAGTGAAGCTATATACAGAGCCAAATCATAATTTAAAACCGGTTTTGGTTTATTTTAAGAACCCCCTGCCACAGGCACTGGAAATACCCAAAGTGTCTGTATGGTGAAATAATAATGATAGTAAAGTGAGTCGTTTTCATGCTCTCTGGGGTGGTTTTTCATATACAGAAAAAAACTATTCAAAAGTGTACTTTCAGTTTTGTCTGATGGTAAAAAGTTTGCAGGGGTTCAGACTACTATGGCCCTGGGTCAAATCTGCCTGCTCCAATTTATATGGCCCATGAGTTAAGAATGGTTTTTTACATTTATAAATGTTGGAAAAAATAGAGGGGAGGATAATATTTTGTGACATGTGAAAATTAAATGAAATTCAAATTTCAGTGTAGTTGCCATAGAGACCATATGTCCTACTAAGTCTAAAATATTTAGTATGTGATATTTTTTTCCAGAAAATGTTTGCTGACCCTGGTTTAAAAGATTAGTGTTCAATATATTAAAACAACAAATTCAAAACCTTAGTATATTCGTAAGCTTTAAAAAAACCCAAACAGGTGGTTACACATTCATAAAACCGCCAAAATCAAGATACAGAACATTCCCATTATCCCCAAGAAATTCTCCATGCCCCACGGAGAATATCACTCCCCCTCTCCCAGAACCAGGGACCACTGACTTGCTTTCTGTCACTATATATTAATTTGGGTTTTCTGTTAATAAAATTTTATATAAATAGTATCATATAGTAAGTACTCTTTTGTGTCTGTTTTATTGCTGCCCAGCATAGAGGTTTCTAGATTTATACATATTGTTTTGTGTACCAGTGGTTTGTTCCATTTCATTGTTTTGCTTTAAAAAAAAAAAAAGAAACATTTTAGTGTTTTGTTTAAAATTTTTGTATTATGGAACATTTCAACATACTTAACAAAAATGTCCCAAATAGTGTATGAACCCCCATGTACACATTATCCAGCTTCGACAGTGACCAACTCAGGGCAAGTCTTGTTTCAGCCGTAACTTTGAAAGCCAGGGTCCTTATGACTTTGAATAAATTTACTTTTAAATCCTAGCTCTAGAAATCATCCCTCTCTTCTCCCCACCCCTCCTAGAGACCTAGCCTACCCTACCCCATAATCAGCAACCCCTAATGCAGCAGAAGACAGTAGCTCAGGGACCTCTGGCAGACTAAAGATAACATCCTGACCTAACTTATGTTTCAGTTCCCGAGCCCTAAGGTGGACCAACTCCCTGGCTTCTTACTCATGAGACTGAAAAAGACCTCAGAGCTGTCTTCACAACCTGAAGAAATGATTGCCCTTACCTCACCTCAGACCAATCAGCTCCCAGGACCACCCAGAACCCCTGACCCAAAGTGTCCTGTGATTTTGCCCTGTGGAATCTGTAACCTGCAAACCCTCAGGGAGTTGGGGCTTTTGAGCATGAGCTTCCCGTTCTCCTGGATGGCGCCATTCATCAATAAAAGAGCCAATCTTTCTCCATGGCAGTTCTCAGTGTTTGCTGTTTGGCTCTGCAAGTACCGGGTGGACGGACTCTTTCTGTTCTATAATACCCTCACCCATTAACTCCTTCCTGTATTTAAAGCAATCCTTGGCATCATAGCATCTCACCTAAGTATTTCAACATGTACTCCTAAAAGGTATGGATTCTTTAAAAAAACATAACCACAGGGCCGGCCGAGTAGTGCGGTGGTTGAGAGCTGGCTTGGAACGCCAGTGGTCCCAGTTCGGATCCCACATGTGAGGGCCAGTGACACTGCCCTCAAAAAAACAAAAAACAAAAACATAACCATAACACCATTATAATGCCTGTAAAATTTTAACAATAAAAGTAGTTGTTGGGTATAAAGGAATAGATGTTTTAATTGAAGAACAATGTTCTTAAATGTTCAAGTTATGTTTACAAATTTTGCTTTTTTTAAAAAATAAGTTTAGTACATTTCAGCAATAATTTCCAGGGGTCTTGAATACTGTTTTTTTCCATTTATAAAGGTAGTTAATGAAACACCCCGCAATGTAATTCAGGACCCTTTGAGTTTGGCAGACTATGGCCTGGGGCTTGCCACTATTTTGTAAGTAAAGTTTTATTAGACTACAGCCATGCCCATTCATCTGTATATTTATTATCTATGGCCATTTTCCCAACACAATGACAGAATGACAGAACTGAGTAGTTGTGACAGGACACTCTGGCCCACAAAGCCTAAAATACTTACTTCCTGGCCCTTTAAGAAAGAGTTTGCTGACCTCTGCTAGCATTTATACATCTCATATAAATTTATACATTTAATACATTTTATTTCCTTTTCAGGTACTTCAGTTACCTGACAATATATCAATTTTCTTCAAGTATTTTTATAAAACTAATCAATTATATTTACAAATATGGTAAACTTTAAATTCTCTAAGATATTCTGAAACTCTGCCTAAACTTCATCAGATTTCAACTTAAAATCAGGAGTCTACATCAGTTATCCAATTACTTTAAATTGTTCTTACAAGAGGTTCTCTTAAGCCAAATTCTCTTACACATTTGTAGTACAGGAAATATCGAATATGCTCATATTTCTTTTTACTGCAGAGACATTACTATTATGATGTTGATTCTTCTAAACTTTCCATATTATTTTTCTGGAGTGGAAAGATATAAAACCCTGGGGAAGACGATCACCATCCCAGTTACGATCTGCTAAGGGATGCAGATACTGCCCCAATTAATTGAGGTAACTTAGAGCAGAGATTTTGGTAGGACCTGAGTTTTACAACTGCAGAAATACAGGGGTTTACCGTCCCTCCTGTCATATTAATCCCTTTTTTGTAATTACTATGCAGAGCACTTCAAATCTTTTTTTTTTTTTTTTTTTTGTGGGCAGTGTCACTGGCCCTCATAAGTGGGACCGAACCGGGGCCGCTAGCTTCCAAGGCCAGCGCTTAACAACCGCACCACTCGGCCGGCCCTTCAAATCTTGAAGGGTGCTCATTTTGGTCTCACACCGGACTACAGCTTTCACAAGAGTCCATTAGATTTGTATCTTTTTGTTTCCTAATGTATTTCCTATCTAACTCTAAAGATCTGTGAACAACCTGGGATCCAAAGAAATATCTTTGCATTTATCTATTTTCAACTGCAAATACTGTAGTATGAATCTCTAATGTATACAAACTTTATAAAGTAACATTAGTGCTGTTAGTTCACCCAACAGGATTAAGAATTACTAGATGTCATCTACTACTCTGTTCACCTCTTATTCCTCCATCTGTCTCAAAAAGGTCCTTTTACCATTTGTCCAATCAGAATCACAATGAGGCCATATACTGCATTTGGTTTCTAAGGTCTTTTCATGTATTGCAATCTTCCACTCCCTCAAAGCCACTGATTTGTTGAAGAAACTGGGTTTCTATAATTTCCCATACTCTGGATTTGGCTGATTGCGTCTGGGTGATATGACTTCTTCTTCTTGTTCTTTTTTTTTAAAAAGATTGTAGTGGGGAATTGGGGGAGGGGAACGGCGACCAGGGAAGGGAAACAGACAAGTTGCTGTCCTTTGGTTCTTCACTCTAGTTGCAGAGGACGTTGCTTCACTGGCCCATGTTGGTATTGTGATCATTGCGCTCTTCCCAGCTGAGACAGATCGGTTGCTGGTCTCTGGATGGTCGCTCACAGCAGCTCACGGCAGCTCACGGCAGCCCACTGCAGCCTATGCCATCACTGGTGACTCAAGGCAGCCCAGCTCCAGGTAGAGCTGTTGTTCACCATCTTAGCTGTAGAGGTCACTGGCCCATGTGGGATCTGGACCAGCCGCCCTGCTGCTCAGAGCTCTCGCTCCCAAGCCAAGTCTTAAGCAACGAGCCACTTGGCCAGCCCTGAATTCTTTAAATTGTTCCTTTATCTCCTATATTTCTGGCAGTAGCCTTGATTAGATTTTATTATTTTATTATTATTTTTAGTCAAGTATACTTGATAGGTGGGTAACTGTATTTCCCAAATAGCAAAGACCTTTGAACTTCATAGGACCTTGCATTCTTTGTCATTCCTGAAATATTTAAAATGGTACGCTGATAGAAGTTTGATATCCCATATGCCTTTCTGTTGGACCTGAAGTAACAACTCACATCATCGCTAACTTTTATAAGTGCTTCCCATTGGCAGGCACAATGCTAATTAAGTCCCTTACTTATATGTTTATTTAATTTTCTAAAATTTTGGAGATGAGGACACGAACACTTAGAGTTTGATTAATCTGAGCCCTTTAGGAAGAGATGATTGAGTTCAGGGGTGGAATTGGAATCTCAGTTTCCTAGTACTTTCTGCTCCGAACCATTCTATCTTCCGGTCTCAGCCTTTTCTGGTTCTCCCAGACCCCTGCAGGTATCAATTCCTGGAAAGCGGTCCTGCCCGCCTCCGCCCCGCCGGGTCCTGGGTCCAGGCAGACTGAGCACTAGGAAAACTACACTTCCCAAAGTGCACCGCGATCACGAAGGCCTCATTATCGGCGACCAGTCGCCGGCGCCATTTTTGTGGCGGGGAACGGCGGTGCGGCCTGTCATCATGGCGCTGTTCCCGGCCTTTGCTGGCGCTAGGGAAGCTCCCGATAACGGGAGCTCCAGGAAAGGTAAGCACACGAAAGGGATGAAGAAGGCACTCGGCAAGCTTAAGACGTAGTTTCTCGGTCCCAGGTCTCGGCCCTTGCCTTGGATTTGTTTATCCGCTTGTGTCCCAGAGTTCTCCGCGGCGCTGCAAAGCCTTCTGGGAAGAGCTCTTGCCCTTGTCCCGGCTTATTCGGGACTGGAGTTGTAGAATTATGGAAGGGGAACGACCTAGGAGAGGCTCTGGAGCTGGGACTTCCGTAATACCATTCCTTCGCTGACCCCATCCCTTCTCTGAGCCTGTTACTTCACCTAGAAAGTGGAATAATGGTACTCCACAACTCGAGACTCCTGATGCAAATGCTGGGTGCTCTTATGCCCTCTTCCTTTCCTGTTTTACTTATTTTTGAAATGCTTATTGGGTTAATATCTTTTGGCAAGCCTAGCATCCAGGATCCAAAGCCTAGTCAAGCAGTTGCTCCCCAGACAGGCACAGCTTCTGAGCATAAGAACCAACATTTATTGAGGGCCTACTGTGTGCCAGCGGATGGCATTACATATTTTATTTAAGCCTGAAGCATTCCCAGAAATTCTGCAATGTTAAGAATTGAGGCACACACAGCCATCCCTTATAGATACTGCAAGTTTGGTCCCCAATTACCACAATAAAGCAAGTTGTAATCTTTTTGTTGGTGCAGAGGGTCTCCCATTTGTAAAAAAGTCAACACCTGTGAAGCTCAATAAAACTAGGTGTACCTGTAGTGAATTGTAATTCAAAGTAATCCTAAATCATGCACTTACTGTGGCAGGATCCCGTTGTGCCTGACACCTCCTTTATGTCCACCCATGGCTCTTACACCTATGGGTAACACTTATCATAATTGCAATTTCTTATATAGTGACTGTAATTTTGGTCATTCTAATCTGACTGTAACCTCCATGTGGTCAGGGATAGTGTCTATTCATTGTAGCATACTTAGCCCCTAGCACAGGCCCAAAATGTAGTAAGCATTCAATAAAAATTTGCTGAATAAGACCAATAGGTATTTAAAAAAAAACAAAAAACAGTACAAGGTAGAATGTTATAGTTGTCACAGGTGAGCTACAGGAATAACGACTTCTGACGGGAGGTTCAAATAAGGCTTTATATAAGAGCTAACTTTTGGGATGGGTCTGCAAGAGGGTAGGATTTGGACAAATAGAGTTAGTGGAAGGGCATTCCAGGGCCTTCACAGGCATGTAGAAAAGAACTCCTGAGGCCAGTGCAGAAAACTGCAAATAGTCCAGTTTGTCTGAAAATATAGAGAGGCATAAAGAGCTGTGGGATATATGGTTGGAACTCGTGATGAGCCGGGATAGTGACTTGAATAACAGGCCAAGGGTTTATCCCTTTACTTTGGGAGGGCAAGATGGAAAGTTTACAGGAGAGTGTTGCTCTTGTCATTTATCTTAAATGCTGTTTATCAGACATCTCTGGGTATCCAGCCAGCATCAGGACAATGTTTGTGAAAATGCTTTTTCTAAAGTACTGTATTTTTTAAAATTAAAACAACATTATCACTCATAATGAAATTAACTATAATTCTTTATTATCATGCAATTGCCAGTCAGTGTTCAAAAATGGCTTTTAACAGTTGGCTTGTTCAAGTCGGGATCCAAAAAGATGTAATATTGTTGATATATCTCTGAATCTCCTTCATTTCCCTTGTGATTTATTTGTTGTGGAAGCTGGGTCATTTGTCCTATACACATTTCCCTACATATCCTCATAGTGTCATTTAACATGCTTTTCTATCCCAGTATTTCCTGTAAACTGGTAATTAGATCTAGAGAGTTAATTAGATTCAGATCTAATTTTTTTTTTTTAGTTGAAAATACTTCATTGGGGGTGTTCTCCACTTGCTGATGAATCAAATCAGGAGGATCTGCTGTCCAGTTTGCTCTCAGTGATGTTAAGGTTGATCAGTGGATTCATAGACAGCCTGATTCATCCATTAGGAGCTGTCAGCCTTTCATCTAATGATTTTTGCAACCATTTATGATTATTGCTTGGATCAATTCTTTGGGGTTAAAAAATAGCTATTTCTAATCTTAGCATTCCTCCTATATTTATTAACATCAGTTATTCTATAAATAACTTTTCCTTGAAACTACTGGGATACCTTAAAATACAGTTTAGGCAGAAAAGACATGAGGAATGCTTGATTTGTTCCCTTGTCAGTTTTTAGAATAATGAGTTGGGGGTCACTTTTGGAGGGGACTAATGAAGTGTTTCTTTTATTTTTCCCTTTTCATTATGAATTCATTAATTTTTGAGATACTTGTATTTCAATCCATTGCAGATATAATTTTTCTAATGCTCAAATTGTACCATCTTTGGCTAATGGGAGCCTAATGAACTTGGTGCTTGTATCTTTTTGACATGGCCCAGTTGTCTCTAATCACTTCCTTTCTGGCCTAAAAGACGCCCAGAGCTCATTGCTTACATGTTCTGTTATGGCCTGGAATTGGCTAATTCTCCAAGGAACCATAGTTTCTTTTAGTGGAAAATGGTACAAGTATGTTAACACCCACAAATTGGGTGTTAGGACTACTCATTGCACTGGGTTGTCATTACTTTCAGACATTTTCATTGGTCAGAACCAGGAAGAGAAAAATACATCATGAATTCATACTGATATTTCCAGTTCAAATTTAAAATTGTGTGATTTTTTACTTAATTTCTTTGATTTAATATTGTTATTTCTTTCCTCTTATGCTGAAAAATTTTAGTTCCTAGTGCTGTTAGTACAATTGTGTATATGTTCAAAATAAGTAGTAATATTACTAATACTAAATAGTTTAATATTTCTCTTTGGTGCCATTTGTCTTTAGGACATATTCCACAATGGATGTGCAAATTACTGTGTTTTAAAATCGCTTGAAATAATTCTCTGTGTGGTTTTTTCACCAATTGATGTATAATTAGGTATATTTGTTTTCAATTTTTAGGGATTTCTTATTTTTCTTTTTTGATTTAATCTTGTTTTATAGTTTTTTGGAACATTTACATGGTTCCAAAGTTGAAAATATAAACCAGGTATATTCAGAGAATAAAAAGCTTCTATCTCTGTACCTGAAACTTGTTAGTTTCCTTCCCCTACAGGTGAGAATTTTTGTTAGTGATATCCTTTCATTTCACCCCCCCTTGATGTGAACAACTACATTTCCTTTTCTTAAATACATACTATTCTGTATTTTAGCTTAATTCCCAAAGATCACTGTACAGTGCTTATTTTCCTTCTGTTCTTGCTGCCACCATCTAATTTTTGCAACTAACATCCCCACATTATTACAACAGCTCCTAAATAGTATCCCAATCTTTAGTCCTACTTTCCCTCTCTGAATCACTCTCCACACTGTAGGCAGAACTTTAAAAAGTGTTTACAAGGTGTGAGCAGACAATACAGTGAATGTTTAAATAAAAAAAGATTTATTATAGTAAAAGACACATTGCCATTAATCCCCCTCGAAATACTCCCCTTTACTTTGAACACACATCCCATTGTTCTTGCCATTTTCTGAAGCAGTTCTGGAAGTCCTCTTTTGTTGAGTGTCTTTAGTTGTGCTGTCATGGCTGCCTCAGTGTCCTAAATCATTTTGACTTTGGGGAAGAGCCAGCAGTCACATGGTGCCAGATCCGGTGAATAAGGTGGATGAGGATACACTGTAATGTTTTTATTTGACAGAAATTGCTGTACCAGAAGTGATATGTGACACGGAGCGTTGTCATGATGGAGGATGATTTACGGCACACTTTAAAACAACACCATCTCTCAACTGTAGCTCACACTCGACTGACTGCCCAAACAAGTTGAAACTTGTCACACACTGTTACTAAGGTTCCGTGTGCCACTTCTCATATTTGAAGATCCCTGCCTATCTGTCGGATGGCACTCGGCAGCAGCATTCACTGTATTTTGTGATAACAACAGAAAGGCTCCGTGTCACACATCACTTCTGATATGGCAATTTCTGTCAAATAAAAACATTACAGTGTGTCCTCATCCACCGACTTCTGGCTCTTCCCCAAAGTCAAAATGATTCAGGACATTGAGGCAGCCACAACAGCGCAACTAAAGACAATCACGAAAGAGGACTTCCAGAACTGCTTCAGAAAGTGGCAAGAACGATGGGATAAATGTGTTTGAAGTGAGAGGGAGTATTTTGAGGGGGATCCATGGCAATGTGTCTTTTACTGTAATAATTTTTTTTTTAATTTAAACATTCACCATATTTTTTTAATCATACCCATATTGTAAAACACTATGTGCTGTTCACTGGGCTAAATGCTTTACAAATATTAACTCACTGAATCCATAACAACCCTATGAAGTCTATGTTGTATCTGCATTTTTAAGGAGGAGGAAACAGAGGCCCAGACCCAGTACGTAGCTTGCCTATGTCACATAGCTAGTAAGACCCAGGGCCAGGATTTGAACTCAGGCAACGGAGCTTTAAAATGCATGCTCTTAAAACACTACTTACCTGCTGATCTTTTGAACACTACATTTGATATTGTCAGCCTTGCTCAAAGTTCTCAAGCATCTGTCCATTACTCTTAGGGTAAATGCAAACTCATCCATGCTTTTTAAGGCCGCTAACCTCTCCAGCTTCATTTTGCCCCACTCCTCCCTCCCCCCCCCCTTCCTCAAGGGCCCAGCCATGCACTTCCTGCTGTTTCCCAGAGTCATGCTTTCTCACTTTCAGGCCTTTATGTAAGCATTTCTTTTGCCTAGATGCTTCTTTAGGGGCATATCTGCCTAAGTCCTTGTCATCCTTTAGGTGTTAACTGAGATGCCCTTCCAGGCAGCTTTCTCTGATCCGTACCTAGTTTGGATTAGGGAACCTTGTTATGTGCTCCCATGATGCCCTGTATAT
This sequence comes from Aselliscus stoliczkanus, assembly GCA_033961575.1. Lineage (NCBI taxonomy): Eukaryota > Metazoa > Chordata > Mammalia > Chiroptera > Hipposideridae > Aselliscus > Aselliscus stoliczkanus. The sequence continues at coordinate 149,970,576 of CM066732.1, read as the reverse complement.
TTTCTCTATCTTGGCATTTGTCATATTGCGTGTAAGTGACTGCTAGTGTGTTAGCTCCTTCAGGATCTTGTTGGGTCTGTCTTATTTGTTGTGTATTCCTAGCACCGAGAACAGTGCCTGGCTCTCAGTAAAAAAGTGCCAAATGAAAGAAACTCAGAGAGGTTAAATATTTCATTCCGAGTTGCACAGCTAATAAACAGTAAAGCCAGCATTTAAGCTCAAGTTCTTCTGACTCTAGAACTTGTGTTATAAACCACTCTATGATATTAGGATATTGGGGTTTGGGCTGTTTATACATCACTTTCGGGATCCCTGGGTCTTTTCAAATTGTGAGTTAACTCTGTGCAAGAGCTGACTCTGCTTAGGTTCTCTGTAATCACCACCTAAATGCAGTGCTTAGCCATATGTACCGCTGCCTTTTGTACGAATGTTTGTGCCCTAAGAGTCTTTGTCAGAAAATAAGGGTTATGATCAAAATGAAAAGCTTGGTTCATTCTTTTTAAAGGAACAACCCCTCCCCTAATATATATGCCAATTTATTCATACAATCAGCCCTAGAGATGTCTTTGGAATTATCATCTCTGGAGGTGTGGTACTCACCTGAATTCACTTGAATAAACCAGTAATCAGTGCCATTTTTTTGTAATAGAATGGGGAATGGGCATAGAATTTGGATGTTTTATCCAATTGTGATTCAAAATTTGTTTTTAAAAACTTATATCTATTCATGGCAATTCATGCCTCCCTCTATCCATAGTGGGATTGAATTAAAAGCATTTTCACAAGTGATGGAGAAAGAGAGTCATATAATAAATGTATCACAAAAAGCTTTCCAGCTTCAAGTATTCAGTAATAATTCATTATATTATTTTCAGTAAAATTACACATGGCTGTGGTTCTTCCAGATGCCTGCCTGGTGTTTGTTAGGCAGTAGTTCTAAAGTACTCTTTTTGCCGGATACTTCTGCGCCCTTCTTCCTTTCTTAGATATGTGTATATGTATAGCAGAGTGCTTCTTTCCAGGCGAATTTCAACCTGTGATTTATTTACTAACCTTCAGGGACAAATGGTTTGTCAGCCAGTCGGCTTCTCTATTTTAAACCCTAGGCACTGGTGACCTGCTGTTCTGCTCTGTAATATGTTACATCCTGCTTAGTATTGATGCTATCTAAGTACACATTTGATTTCTATCAAGGGCACTTGTAAATTATGTGAGGATATGAGTAAATATAGAAAGGGACTTTGCAATCAGATTAGTAAAGCATCTTTTAGTCTCAGATAACTTTCTCCAGGATTCTGTGTTAACTAATATTTAGTTGAGCCATCCAAATGTGTTATGTGAACAGGTAAGGGTATGATTAAGCATAAGCACCACATGAGCAAAGACCTCACCTATCTTGTTCACTCACCAGTGTACCCCCAGAGCCTACAGCCATGTCCAGATACATAGTAGGTATTCAGAACTCTGTTCTTTAGTGATTAAAGAATATTTACCATGAAGACTGGATGAATTATAATAGTTGTACTTTATACCTAGATAATGGCATGCTTTTGACAATCTCAAATTCCTTCAGTTTGTTCAGTAAATCGAGTGCTGGGCATACAAAGATGCAAAGACATGGCCCAGATCCTCATTCATTTTATTTATTCGACAAATATTTATTGAGTCCAGTGACTTTGCACCAAGGCACCATGCTAGGAGTTGGGAATACAGGAGTGAGTAGTCATGGCTTTGGCCCTCAGGTTGCTTTTAGTTTGGGAAGAAAGGAGTGGGGGGCAGGGAGGTGGGCTGGAAACTTGGATGTAAGAATTGTAAACCCGCTGGTGTATTTGTTTGGTTGGCAAAATATTTTTGTTTTGTTTGTCTTTCTTTTTTCTGTTGTCACTCCTCATAGTGTCACAGTAATCATTACGAATCTGGTCCTTGTAAGGACCTGAGTTGTTGGCCTTTGATTTAGAATAGAGTGAGAAGACTGACATGCAGAAACTGAGATTACAGTATGAAAATTGCCAGAATTGCCCGATGTACTTACTGCAAGGAGACTTAAGGAAAGCCAGTTCCTTAGTTGACGGAATGAAGGGCAGCGCCATGGCGGAGAGGACTGGGTGGAGAATCGCAGATCCGGGTTCTGATGGGTGCCCTGGGCCATGTGACTTAATGTCTCTGGGCCTCCAACTATTGCTCTGTAGATGAGGGAGTGATATTGAAGCCGTGCTCCCTAGAGCCTCCTCAGACCCACCCTCTCCCTCCCTCCAAACCCCTACAAAAGACTTGCTGCTTTCTCCATTCTGCATGTTGGGCTTCTTGACAGATGTTGTTTGGACAGTGTATTTCTGGGTTAAAAAAAGTTTTCAAATTTCTGGACTAGATAGGTGATCTCCAAAATTCCTCTGGCCTAACATCCAGTGATGAGTACTTCTGATAGTCCATGCATGTTCTCCATTGATACGCTGCCCAAGAAAACAAGAAGCAACCTTTTCATCAGCTGAAAATGCCTTTTGCCTTGACAAAAAGTCATTTGATTGAGATGAAGGTCACACAGAGGGTCAATGATGATGAGTTCAAAACCCTACAGTTTTAGTTCTTTTTAAAGTACTTTCTTCTGCCCCCCACAGTGATCCCATATGGCAAGGCCTTAATCTCATCCTTAACAACCCTTTCTTGCACCTTCTGAAGGCCTTTGGAAAGCCACACACTTTATGATTTTTTTTGACATCTGTATTTATTTACCTTTCCTCCAAGCTGTCATCATTACATAGCATTTTATGGAAAAATCTACTGGAATTATTCGAGAGCATCTTTCCTTGCATATTGTTTGTTCCATCTTTTCCTTCTTTTCTTTTGTTCATTATAGAATCCAATTATTGTGGAAATAATTGTAATGTCAGCAAAGGAACTATTTTCACATGTCTCCTGCCAGGAATTAGGCCCAAGGGAAAGGAACCACCCTCTGAAGGAAAAAGACAGTAGAAGAAAGATCATGTGAACAGCTGTTTAGCACTTACTGGGTATGACCTTACCAATTAATCCCGTGCAGCCTCAATTTCCTTTTCCATACAGTGGAGATGATAATATCTCCCATAGAGGGTTGTGAAGATTAAAAGATACAAGGATGCAAGGTGCTTAACCTGGTGCTTGGCCTACAGTAAGCACTTAGTAAATTAGAATCCCTCTCCTCTTTCCCTCTTTCCTGTGCTTTTTAATGTAATTTTCCTCCTTAGGAGTTTTCTTTCCTCCCTCGCCTCTTTTCACAAATATTTAGTAAACTCCTACTGATGTATGCCACGCATTGATCTCAGTGCTCAGGATATATTGTAGCAGTGAATAAAACCAAGCATCTGTTGTCATGTCACGGAGCATGCGTTCTGGTGTCTCCTCCTCACTAAAATACACTTACCATCAGGGACTAGAATACAGAATATGTAACGAACTGTTACAACTCAATAATAAAATGCTAATCTGATTAAAAAATGAGCATAGTGTTTGAATAGCTGTTTCTATTCAAATATGAATGGCCAGTAAACACACGCGAAGATGCCCAACGTCGTCTGTAGTCACCAGGGAAATGGAATCAAAACTACAGTGAGAAAGCGCATCACACCCACTAGGATGACTAATCTAAAGGTAACAAGTTAGCAAGGAGGTGGAGAAATTGGAATCCTCATCATTGTTAGTGGGAATGTAATATGGTGCAGCCAGTTTGGAAAACAATCTGCCAGTTCCTCAAAATACTAAACTTAGTTACCACAGGACCCAGCAATTCTGCTCCTAGGTATCTACCCAAGGGAAATGAAAGCATGTGTTCATAGAACTTGCACGTAACTGTTCATGCAGCGTTATCCATAATAGCCCCAAAGTGGAAACAACCCAAGTGTCCATTAACTGATGAATGGATAATATGTGGTATAATCCATAAAATATTGCTCGGCAATAAAAAGGAATGAACTTCTGATACATGCCACAGTGTGGATGAATCTTGAAAATTTATGCCAAATGGAAGAAGCCAGTCACAAAAGACCATATATTGTATAATCTTTTTATAATATGTTTATGTCCAATGTCCAAAGTGGGCAAATCTATAGAGAAAAAAGATCAGTGGTTATGTAGGGCTGGGAGTCGGTGGGCGAGTAGGAGTTGGGTGAGGGAGAGTTATTGCTAATAGGTAGGGAGTTTCTTTTGGGGATGATGAAAATGTTCTAAAATTATTTTATGGTGACAGTTGCACAATTCTAAATATTCTAAAAACCACTGAATTGTACACTTTATATGGGTGAACCTTATGGTATATAAATTACGTCCCAGTACAACTGTTGTAATTACCCTTCTAACTTCAACCTTTTCTGGATTCTTTGTTCTTGGCCTATGAATGTGCTTCCCATTCTGAAACAAAACAGGACAAAATACAAACCCCTCTTTGGGCCCCCTTGCTACTACCGTCCCATGTTTTTTTTCCTTTCCTTCATAGCTAAGACCCCTGAAATAAGTAATTTAGAAATAGTTTATTGTAGAAGAGTTAGAAATTAGTGGATAAACAGAAAAAAATTTCAGATATTTAATCTCACCACCCAGAGATAATCATTGTTAATATCTTGTATAATTTTATCATTAATCAGAAAAGTTGACACCTTGTGTTTGTATTTTCAAAGACAAGTACTGTTTGTTATAAGGAAAGGTTTATGTTAAGTTGCTGTACTAAGAATGTTGAAATCTTCTTTTAAAGAAAAATATCTTATTCCCGCGCTTTCGCTGAAGGGGAAGGTCCTGACAACGCCGCCATTGCTTGCCTCCAGAATATGATGGCAAATCGCCTTATAAAACCTGATACTAGAAATTGCAAGAGATCAAGAGAGTTGGAGCCTCAAATGCAAGATAGTCCACAACTATCCTCTCTTGGAAAATCAGATTCCTCTTTCTCGGAAAGCTCTGGATTATTTTATAAAGATGAAGCCCTGGAGAAAGATTTAAATGATATAAGCAAGGAAATTAATCTAATGTTGTCTACATATGCAAAGATCTTAAGTGAGAGAGCAGCAGTAGATGCATCTTATATTGACAAAATAGATGGACTCTTCAAAGAAGCCAATACTATTGAAAACTTCCTAATACAAAAAAGAGAGCTGCTGAGACAGGTTTACAGTGATTGCAAACACACTGCATAGATAAAATTGTATACTTAAAATAAGCGGAGAATTTAAACCCATTGTTGTAGTGAAAGAATGACATTTATGCTCTGAAAGCTTTCTAGTTGTTAAAGAAAATGTATACCTTAAACACAAGAAGGGGAAACTCCTTGAATTTCTTTTCTAGATTTAAAAGGGGCTTGAAACTGGATGTTAATATGAAGCTTGTGGCTTTTCTTTTGAGGGTCAACTATGTGGCAGATTTTATAAAAGTGTAAATTACTTAAGTTATCTATGGATTCCTTCATTTTTTCCCTAAATCTAGCCTTTCTTCAACTTTTAAAAGAGGGCTCAATGAGTTAATTTGATAATGTTTAACAATATTGCACACTTTCTTTTAGAATATTTTGTTTAAATAGCTGATATCTTTGGAGATAATTTTAAAATGTTTTTCATCGTCAGTGTTACAAAAAAAAATTAAAGCTTAAAGATGATTTGTCCAGTTTCTCAACATGTAATAAACTATAACTGTGTTGTTGGTATTTAATATTACCATTTGATTATTTTCACTGATAGTTATACATGGCTAATAAAAGTTCTACATTTAAAATTATTTACTTGTGGTTAAAGGGATAAAATAAAAACCAGAAATTATTAACTCCCCCCAAAAAAGAAAAATATCTTAATCTGCTATAATATTAAGCATGGGCTTTTAGGCATGATTTGATTTTTTAACCTTTTGGAATTGTGTAAAAAAGTTTGAGGTCATTAAAACCTAATGCTTAGGAAGCCTTCATGCTCATAGCGTGTGGATGGAATGCATAAAGGCCGTGTTGACTTTTAGGCCACACTTGTATGGCTTTTGCTTAAGCTGCAGCCTGATATCCCAAGAGGATTTCAGCCGTAAGCATTTTAGAGTGTGTAAAGCCTTATGCCCTGTGAATAAAAATTCATGGGTTCCCTTTGGCTCCTGTGGACTCTTCCAAATGTCTGGCTGACATTGGCTGTGAGTTAGGATGTCAGCTGGTAAGCTGGATTTCCTGCTCTAAAAATCATATTGAGCTAATATCATTGATCTTTTTTCACTTTTGCATGTGCAGAATTAGACTGGCTGAGCAACCCAAGCTTTTGTGTTGGAACCACAACATCTCTGAGCCAGCAAACCGAAGGGGCCACAGCTCTTGTTTCTGAAGGGTCATCACTGACAAGGTAGTATTTTTGGTAGATGGATATTTAGTGTTTCTCAGTGTACCGTCTATAGCTTAGCTTGCACGATGCTTTGATAAAAAAGCTAAGTGAAACTCTTGCTTAAAGTATTAAGGTGATCTTTGGCTATTTTCTCTTGAGATTATTCCTGTCCCCCCATTGCACTGCAGTGACAACGATGTGAAACAGGTATTGCCAATAGTTAGGCCATGAGGGAGATGGCATCATTGTGATTCTTAAGTAACTTTAGAAACCACATTAGTAACCTTGAGACTTCTGATAAATATAGAATTCAGATATTTCTTTAGTTGTATTACCAACACTGTTGTAAAAGTAAAAGGAGCTTGTATAATATAATGTGGGGAAGGGGGCAAATTCCCCTTTTCCTCCTCTGGTTCTTCCTGGCTGGCCATGTAATCAAATCAGCAGGAGGCAAATTGACAAGAGAAAATAAAATTTAATGTTGTGTGCACGGGAACCCCACATGCATGAGTGAGTCAGAGATCTTGCATACATGAGAGGTTCAGAGATAGAAAGGGGAATTGAAGGATATAAGGCATCCTGAGCTAGGAATGAGGGAATGCACCTTGAGGGCATCAAAAGGTCATTGCAGGATGATAAGAGGAGCAGACCTTTAGTACATAGAAGTTTGCCCTGCCCTATAGATAGCTCTACAGAAATGATCTCTGATAACCTCTTAAGAGCAAGGCCCTAATTCAAATTCTTCTAGGTAGTTGGTGTGGGGGGCAGGCATGGTGGTGATGGTGGAGGGGGTGCAGAAGTTTCTCTTGAGCCTGAAGCTAAAATTGCCTTGAAAAGCTCAAAGTAGTCTGCATACCACTGAGGCACATCTTGGGGTAGCTCCTTCTGGACCCCCACAGTAACACAGGATAAAATCTTGTGAAAACTTTGCAGAAAGCAAAATGGCGCACATCTCTACCTAGCTTTGAAAGAATTTTGTTCCAGATCATTGAACTGACAAATGAGCTCTCTTACAAATATAGACTAGATGGTCTCATTAATATGATGAACCCCAGGAAGCCATGTACAATAAAAGCGTAAGAAACCTTGGGATATTGAGAAGAGTTGATGCATGAGATATTTCAATAATGAGGAAGGGCTCATTGTAACCTTTAAAACCAAGGACCAGAATTAAAACTTGTTTGTTTGTTTGTGGGATTTTTTTTGGCATTGAGGACATGCTGGTATAATACGTAGGGCTGAAAAGAAACCTTTTATAACATTGCTTTTAAATACACTATAGTTGGTAAAATAAGTGGTAGATTACTTTCGTTTTAAAGTGTATAAATATGAAAGTACAGGTGTAGAAGCTATTAAAATTAGAATTTCTTCACTTGGTTTTAGTTTAGATCCAACTCTTACATTTTCCTGAATTGTAATCCAGGATATTATATGGGAAATATATGGGAAAATAGTAAGTCTGTGTGAGCATTGTTAGAATTCCCTTTCACGTATTTGTTTATTTGATTATTCATTTACATGTTATTTTCCCTAATTCTCTTCTGAAAATTCTAATGTTGATTTTCCCAAACAGGAGTCCTCCGAAATCAGAGCCTTCAGATGACAGTGATACTAATGAAAAGCTCAAACAAACAAGCAGAAAAAAGAAGAAAGAGAAAAAGAAGAAAAGGAAGCATCAACATCATAAGAAAACCAAGAGAAAACGTGGGCAGTCCAGTAGCAGTGGCTCTGAGCCCGACACTGATTCTGACAAGGACCAATCTTCCAGAAGCAGAGACAGTAAAAAAGAATCAGAGAAAGCGAAGTAGGTTTTCTATTCTCCAATACTACAATATTTTCAATCTGTAATTTTTCTCCCTCCATTACTGTCACAGGTTAGATATTTAAATGATTATTTAACTCATTATTTAATTCCACTCAATCAAAATGGAGTCAATAAATATCTTAGTAAAGCTGGGGAAAAATAGAGGTCTGCCATTAGGTCAGCATAAAAAAAAAAAAAGAAGGGGCAGGTGGTTAGAGCGCAGTGCTCATAACACCAAAGTTGCTGGTTCGATCCCCACATGGACCACTGAGCTGCACCCTCCACAACTAGATTGAAACAACTACTTGACTTGGAGCTGATGAGTCCTGGAAAAACACACTGTTCCCCAATTTTTTTAATTTTTTTTTGAAAGCAGTGTCACTGGTCCTCATATGTGGGACCCAAGCCAGCGCTTAACCACCGTGCCACTCAGCCGGCTCCTCCCCAATTTAAAAGAAAGAAAGAGAGGGAGGGAGGGAGAGAGAGAGAGAGAAAACACTTGCATTTAAAAGATTAGGGCCATGATTTAATTTGAGAAATGTTAATTAGGTCCAGAAAGGATTGTGTCAGAATCTGATTTAGACAAAAAGTCTGGGATTTTTGACAGATGGCAAGTGTGCCACACGTGGGTCTGTGAGCTAGTTCACTACACAGTTCCATCTGTGAGCGGCTGTTGGCCTCCACACTTACACAGAGTAAGAGAAATATCCTCTCATTGATGTATCTTCCTTGCAGTCACTCCCATGACCCTCTCCCCACTCTGGTTAAGGTTCATATAGCACTTAAAAGAGTCATTGTCTTTGTCCTTATTTCACACTTGTTGGAACTGCTGTGCTGAAGATACAGGCCAGCTCAGGATCACAGTATTTCCTTTTCTTGGGGGCGTTATTTCTCTCCACAGTGTGCTGCTCTCTACCTGGAGCATATTCAAGTCACTGCAGGCAGGTCACAGCTTAGGTACTGTGATAGCTTTTCGTCTGCTCAGCCTGACACCCTCCTCCTTAGGGAGGGAGGCACTCTGCCCAGGGATGGGCTGTGGGCATATGGTGAAACCACTTGAATCATCCCTAATTGAACTTGTTTTCCCTTTGATCATACGGTCTAGAAGAGAGAAAATTTAAGTACCCGTCCAAGACATACTTAAAAAAACTTAGTGCTATTAAGATTTTGGGGAGTCTTAAGGGGCTGTGTGCTTAGAAGTCCCATTTTGTCAGGGAGAGCTCTGCATTGGAGGAAGTCTGGAATCAGGCCCCTGGAGTGTCCACCAGGGGGGCAGACAGCCCGTTTTCCCAGGATCCTTCTGTGTCTGACCAGTTGGGAGAACTCTGCAGGCCTGGGCTCAGAGGATGCAGATTTATTTAGCCCTCTGTGTATCTCAGGTGCTATACCGGCAACGCAGACATGCCCTAGGAGGATAAAATAAAGTGGGGAGCAAACAGATTCTGAATTTGACAGAATTTGTGTGGGCAGGACCCTTGCCTGCCTCGCTTGCCATTCATGTACACCCCAGCCTTGCACAGGGCCTGATACATAGGAACATACACGGAATACACTTTTGTCTTGTGAATGAAGAATGCATGTATTGATATTCTTGCTTTTTTGTATGTCTTCAAAGAAAAATATGTTAATCGTTGTGTTGTCTGAAAACTCACCTTTTTTATAGCTGAGCAAAATAAGCTTTAAAGCATTTCCCAAACCCGTGTAGAAACCACCATTAGAACTTGAAAGATAGTTATTTTCAGCCTGTGCTTAACCACATCCGAGATGATCTTTGCAGCCTCCTGATGGTTTTATGATCTAGACAGCATTTTTAAGTTTGTTGATATTTTGCAGACTATCCACAATAAGATCAACATAGAATGTTGTTGTCTTTCTCTTTTACTTTCTTCTGCCGTCTCTTCCTGGGAAGAGGCCTGGAAGAATTGGTTGTTTGCATATTGACCAGGACTAAGATATTAGTGAGTTGTGAGTCCTTCGGTCATGTCAGGAAAGTGGGTTTATGGAGGATAATACACCATATGGGATTCTCTTTTGGGGTGATCGAGGGAGGACTTCCCCAGAGGCTACCACTTCTAATTGACCTTCATTTCCCGGATGACCTCCTGTCATCTTCAGGGGAGGCAGCTCCCTCCCTGCGTGCAGCCCAGACCGCATCCTGCTTCCCGACCTCAGTCCCATTGGTGGGGAGGGGCTTGTTTACTCCCGTGGGGGTTCTGCAGCTGGTCCGTCCCTTTTTTTTTTTTTTTTCCCCCAGTTGGCTTCTCATTTCTTTCTGGACTACATCAGTCTTTCCTTCCCTTCACTGCCCCTTTTGTTGGCAGATACCCCTCCACAGTTGCTCTGAAGGGTATGTGTTAAAATCACCATGTATTTTAACCTGAGATGTGTCATTCAACAAATATTCATTGAATAGCTACTTTGTGTCCCTGAAATACCATTCCCTTGTATTCCCAGCCAAGAATGATTTAGAAGCCTGCAGAACCTTTATTTTCGGCAGAGCTGAAAAGCAAAGATGGAACAAGTTACTGTCTGCTTTGACCACTTCGGCGGCCTCTTGTGTCAGCAGCATTATGAATTGATTTTCCTTAGAGAAGGAAAGATGTTCGAGTCCAGAAAATCCTTCCCTGCCTCTCACTTGACTCTGAGGGGAGTGGTTCCGTTCGTATCTGGATCAGTTAGGGTCTTGTCTTCCAGGGGGCTTTCTGCCCTTTGTGCCAGAGGTCGGTAGATACAGGCCAACACTGTCCCCAGAGCCCAGACTAGGAAAACGAGATTTAGGCCAAACCTAAGGAACACCTGAGACTGAACCATTTAGAACCATGGTTTTTATTGTTGTTGTTGAGTTGGAATAAATAATCTGAGCGCTTTCAAATAAGGTGAAGTAAGGGCAACCCACTTTTTTTAAGAAAACTTGTTGGTGAATTTATTTGAAATTCAAGTTACAATCATTGAAATGAAATATTTAAAAAGAACACCTATATCCCTCAGGTTACTTTCTGAGATGACTTCTTTTTTTGGTAATGTGCTGCATAGTGTCAACACTTTTTGCTTTATATTTTAGAACATTTTTTTGGAGCAGAGGTCCTCTGCAAAATGATGCTGTGAGAAGTTGGAAATGTTTAACTTCTATGTTTCTGAAAATGTGAACTATGTTAAGTGGAAGGTTTCTAAGTGCCTCTCCCTTTTTCTTCTTCACCTTCCTTTGTCCCACAGTCAAGAAAATGCTGCTGCTGCTGCTGCTGATATTGGACGTTGCTTTGTTTGGCTTGAGGACATCCAGGCTCTGACCGGAGAAACCTTCAGAACAGATAAGAAGCCGGATCCTGCAAACTGGGAGTATAAGTCGCTCTACCGAGGAGATATAGCAAGGTATTTAACCCTCATGTCTGTCCCTGGTTTCACTGGTGGGAAGTAACTGCTTTCTCCTACTTTGTCTCTGCCTGTCCGCCCCTCCTCCCCTTGATCGATTCCATTGGGTGTTTATCCATTGCTAAGTTGTTTAGGCATATGTCTTATCTCACATTCTAAAATGGAAATTTAAACTTGAGAGCATGATCCAGGTCACATTAATCTTATGGTGCTTGGCACAGCCTGGCATAATAGGTGTTCAGTAAATATTTGTTGAATGAATGAGTCTAAAAATACCTTGAGATAATTGTGACAAACTATCCAGAAAAACATTTGATCTTATCTATTTGTAATTTTAAAAAGTTTTTTGAAAGCCTTTTATTTATTCACTGCCCACATATGCCATTTAAAAAAATGACATTAAATGGTAGTGACTTTTTCAAAATGTTTCCAGCATACATCACCACGTAATCATAAAAATAGGCGATGGTATTTGTTTCAGTAATGAATTTAAGCTTTTCTCCTCTAATCTGTCAATCAGAAATATTTGAATACTTATTAAACCCTGTAGGCACTTAATACTTCGTAAGACACTGTTGGGGACATAAAGAACAATAATACACAATCTGTTCCTAAATAGCTTACAGGCGATGAAAAGTGAAGGTAGAGAGTCATGGACTAGAAGGCTGAGAGGAGACCTTGAAGGTCATTGTCGTTTTTTATAGACTAATTACATTTAAAATAAATTTCAGGCCGGCCGAGTGGCTCAGTTGGTTAAGAGCTTGCTCAAGAGTGCGAGCTGAGCTCTGAGCAACAGCTGTTCGAGGCCAGCCCGAGCTGAGTTGCCGTTGAGCTGCCAACAGGTGGCAGGATGGCTCAGCTAAATAAATAAATAAATAAATAAATAAATAAATTTCAGTTTCCATCACTCTGCTGCACCTCCACATTTTAATTATGTTTTCACTCATCGTGACCTTATACCTCACCACATAAGCAATTCCAACAAAAAATTCCTTGATGATGAATTTACACTTGATGTAAACTAGTTCTTTTTTAGTGCAGTATTTATAGCTACATACTATCTACTAAAACCTCATGGCTGAGAGTAAATGACTATCACATTTAAAATAGATTCATATTTTTTTTTTTTTTTTTTTTTTTAAGATTTATTTTATTTTATTTTTTTAGCTGAGCCATCCTGTCACCTGCTGGCAGCTCAGCAGCAGCTCAGCTGAGGATGGGAATCAAACTGGTGACCCTGTTGCTCAGAGCTCACATTCTTGAGTGAGCTCTTAACTAACTGAGCCACTCAGCCAGCCCTAAACATACAGACATTAGCCCTTTGGGATTATCTCTTGCTTTTTGTTTTTTTTGTTGTTTTTTTTTTTGAGGGCAGCGTCACTGGCCCTCCTATGTGGGATCCGAACCGGGGCCGCTGGCTTCCCAGGCCAGCGCGTAACCACCGCGCCACTCGGCCGGCTGATTCATATATTTTTAAATTATTTAGGACTCCCTGAAATCTTGTTAGGCTTTCCATGCCACCTCAGTATAGTCCCACAGGTGTGGTTGAAACCCAGTAAAAGTGGGAGGCCAGCAAACGCTGATTGGGCAAGCAGTGTGTGCCACGTGCAATCCTGGGCTCGTCCTTTCACTAGTGTTCTCACGGCTGCTCCGTGAGGAGAGAGCACTCCCATTTCCTGAACAAGGAAAAGGAATCTCAGGAAGGTTTAGTACTTTCTCAAGGTCACACAACCAGCAAGCAGCGGAGTTGGGATTTGAACCTGTGTTTCTCTCACTTCAAATGTTCTCTCACCGTCCACAGAGAATGATGAGACAGGTGGTGTGGTAGGACATTTTCTAGACTGGTAAACAGAGGACTCGGGTTGTCATTCTGACTTTGCCATTTACGGGTAACGTAATCCCAGCAAGTCACTTACTTAAGCCATCAGTCTCCATTTATTCGCTTGTAAATTGGGAATTGTAACTCTCGCTATGCCTTACATGCAAATATCAGAAATATTTGCTGTGGAATTAGAAATTGGTGCACAAATATAAAAGGTCATTATTTGGTAACGGATGAGAAAAGGAAACAGTTGTTAATACTGAGTGGCTTTTGAGCCTCTGCTGATGAATGGCCCAGGCCTTAGCCAGAGTGATTAGAGACAACTTAGTTATGCTGCAGAGATGCTGCTGTGAAGGGCGTGGGACCTGGGTGTCATTTCCTCGTAATAAGGTAAGTCTTGCCTGGTCGTGTCCAGGTCTAGGAAGGCGATGATCCCCGGGCACTCTGAGCTGGTCAGAGGACAGGGGGGATATTGTGTCAGGTACTGAACTTTCACCTTGGAAGAGGGACACTGACAAACCGAGAGCATTGAGAGGAAGGTATACAGGCGACTTGGCTGGCACCAATGTGTGAGGACTGGAGGAGGTGTACAGCTATTGGGCCTGCAGCAGGGCTGTGCTCGTTGTCTTTGAAGCTTTGTTGGACTGTCCTTTGGAAGGTGGATTGGCAGCGTTCTGTATAACTGGGGGAGGCACAGCCAGGACCCAGCGTGGCAGTGCAGGGAAGCCAGATTTGGTTCAGTATAAAAGCAGACCTGGGGGTGCGAGCACCCGGCAGGGATGTGGGGTGTTTTGGAGATTGTGGTACACGGGTTAGGTTCTAAAGTTAGTGTCTAACAGTCAAAATTACCTTTGGAAAACTCCTTAGGACTAATACACTATCTGTCAGTGAGGTTCAGCTCAGTCTGTTTTTTTCTCCATTTTTGGAATGGATTGTTGCTTCTTTGGCTATACACCAGATGAAATAGTTGGCTTATGTTTAGAAGCCAAGTTTTATAAGATAAGAATAGTTTAAACTTATCTAGCCCTTACTATATGGGTAAGGATTTTACCTATACTTACTTTTTGGATCATCCCAGCAATTCTGCAACATAGGTACCATTGTTATCCCCGTTTTACAGATGAGGAAACTGAGACACGTGTGTTTGTTTTCTAAATAACTAGATCAGGGTCGCAGTCACCCAGTTAGTAAATGCTGGCGTTGGCATCCGGACCCAGGCAGCCTGGCACCATGAGAAGCACATATGAACTGAAGGCACTGAAGAAAAAGCCAGTTTCTGTTCCCATCCCAGCCGGCTCACTCTGGGGTTCAGACCCACTCAGTGGATTCAGGGCAGAATTATGTGCTCGATTTAAATACCTCTTTTTTTTTTTTCTTGTTTTCTTATTTTAGTTTTGGTGGCCAAGTGCTAACAGCTGAATTCATTTAAATTAAATGTCCATATGATGTCATTTGCTGAACCTCCGAAGTGGGGGTTCCTACTTCTGGAATTATTCAAGTGAAGACTGGCTGATTATTTGATAAGGATTTCATAGGATAAATGCCTTAATTTGGGAGAAATATTGAATTAAATTACATCCTAGGTCCTGTCCAGTTATTAAGATTCTATGATAAGTGATAAGTTGGGTACAACCTAACTGTCCAGCAATAGGGAAATGGTTAAATAAATCATGGCATACTCCTTTAATGGAACAGTTTGAAGCTAATAAAAATTATAAAAAATTATGTTTTTAACTCTGCTGGTATGTGAAAATGCTTAAAAGTAGGGAGGAAAGCCTGATGCTATATATCAACTATTTTAATATAGGATGTGTGTGTGTATACATATAAGTATATACATACACACATATCTGAAAGTAGATGCTTAATAATATAGACCAGTAAGACCAGTCAGAAGACTCAGGAAACATTTTTAAGAGGTTATATGAATATCTAAAATACTGTTCATTTTTAATGAAAATTAGTAATTAAGGAGAACAAAACTAGTCTTTTTACTTAAAATTTGTTCCCTAGGGAATGATAGGCTTATTTAGAGCCCTTGTAGCACCATTTCGTCTCATCACCTGTTGGTTAAAGTTGATTTTGACTCATAGATGGAGTGGAGAGAGGTTATCCTGAGGTAGTCGAGGGAGAGTTGGGAGACAGAATAAAGAGACAACTCGTACGTATGCGTAAGACGTCCATCAGCCCATCATATTTTTTGATGCGTTTCCAAGTAAATTGCCAACATCAATATAGTACCCCCTCAACACGTCAGCATGAGTATCATTTATTAGAGCCCCAAATTTTAGTTTTTTTCTTTTGATTTAGAGTTTACATACACTATAATATACAAATCTTCATTTGCTGATTTTGACCAAGGCATGCACCGAGACAAGGCAGACCTCTCTGAAAATACAGAACTTCACTGTGACCCCAGAAAAGATCCCCCTGCTCCTTGCCGATCAGTCCACACCCC
Organism: Aselliscus stoliczkanus; assembly: GCA_033961575.1. Classification (NCBI taxonomy): domain Eukaryota; kingdom Metazoa; phylum Chordata; class Mammalia; order Chiroptera; family Hipposideridae; genus Aselliscus; species Aselliscus stoliczkanus. Next base: position 149,954,815 of record CM066732.1, on the reverse strand, counting down.
ACCTCCCCAGAGGCCATTGCCGTTCCAATGTTTTCCACCATCAGTTAATTTTGTCTATTCTAGAACTTCATACAAATGGAATCAGATAGTGTGTACTCCTTTCTGTGTCTGGCTTCCTTCACTCAGCAGAATGTTTCTGAGCTTCACCCATGTGGTGGCACTTATCAGTAGTCTGTTCTTTTCTCTGCCAGTAGGACCCATGGTACAGCCATACCACTGTTTGTTTATTCATTCTTCTGTTCATAGGCACCTGGACTCTTTTCAGCATTTGGCTGTTATGAATAAAGCTGCTGAAAACATTTGTGCCCGAGTCTTTGTGTAGACACGTGGTTTCCTTTTTCTGGGGTAAATAGGTATAGAATTGCTGGGTCAGAGGGTAGGTCTATGTTAGTTTATTTAAGAAAGGGTGAGTGAGGGCCGGCTGAGTGACGCGGTAGTTAAGCGCTGGCTTGGGAAGCCAGCAGCCCCGGTTCGGTCCCACATATGAGGGCCAGTGACACTGCCCTCAAAAAAAAAAAAAAAAAAAAGAAAAAGAGAAAGAAAGAGTGAGTGGCCAGTTAGCTCAGTTGGTTAGAGCATAGTGTTCGTAACACCAAGGTTGCCAGTTCAATCCCCACATGGGCCACTGAGCTGCGCTCTCCACAACTTGAAACAACCACTTGACTTGGAGCTGATGGGTCCTGGGAAAAAACACTATTCCCCAGTAATCCCCAATAAAAATAAAAAAAAAGAAAGAAACTGCCAGACCTTTTCCCAAAGTGACTGTACGAGTTTATATTCCCATCAACAACATATGATATCCTGGTTATTCCACAGATTACTCATCAGCATTTGGCGTTGTCAGTCTTTCTCATTTCAGCTGTTTGGGTGGCTATGTGGTGTATCTCTTTGTGGTTTTAATTTGCATTTCCTTGGTGACTAATAATGTTGAACACTTTTTCATGTGCTTATTGGCCGTTCATGTCTTCTTTTGTGAATTTTGTTCAGATCTTTTTCCTGTTTTTTAGTTGGGTTGTTTATATAATACACATACAGCAAAGTGCACAGTTTTCCTTATCTTTTGTGCAGTCATTCAGTAGTCATGTGTTTGTAACCCTGGGGACTCCTGCATGTCCCATAAAAGCATTTCAGAACCCAGCCTCTCTTCCTCTAGAGTAGAAAATAGCCAGATGTAATTTTATTTGACATACTTTGTTTTCAGGATTAAAAAAAGAATCCCAGACCTATATGTTGTCTTTTGAAGTAGGGACACAGGACACTATTGAGGAACAGGGACTACCCTGGGAGACAGATGACTTAGGGTCACCTAAGCCCTCAGTGTCCTTATTTAGGAGTAGATAGCCTAAAAGAGGGGGTGATGGTTCCCGCCTTTCCTGTCACATATGATTGTGATGATCAAATGACATAATGTATGTGACGGCACTTTAATTACAAAGCTCCAGGAAAATACACATTATTACGATCTAGAAGACAGGCGTAATCTTAAATTCATGCAGCATTAATGAGGAGTTGAAGTGTTAGAGGAATAGGTCAAACGGGCAGAAAAAGTTAATTGCTAATCCTTCTATTTCTGTAAATAGAGACAGTTTGAAGGTAAGAGGAATTTGAATATATGCAGTTGTTAACTTGCATGACAAGGGTTTAAGTCTGATGAGCCTTCAGTCGTTCAGAGCTAGCGCACAATATTCCCTCAGTAACTTCCTCTCTCTTTCAAATACAAGATACAAGAGGAAAGGAGACTCCTGCCTGGGCATTAACCCTAAGAAGCAGTGTATATCCTGGGCGGGGGCTTCTGCAGAAAAGAAGCGCTCCCACAAGCCCCTGGAGCGCTATTTCACGAAGAAGAACGTGGGGTTGATGAAGGTTGACGGAGTTGCTGTTAGCAGACAAACTGAACCTCCCTCATCCGAGCCAATTGCATTCATCCCAGTGACGGGCTCGGACGATGTGCCTCCACTTGTTACAACCTGGTTGAACCCCCTGGGGATTTATGATCAGTCCACCACGCAGTGGCTACAAGGACAGGGTCCTTCGGAGCCAGTGTCAAAGCCATTGGACTCACAGCCAGACCGAGAGGACGCGCTTCTCAAGGCCAAGGTGGAGGAGTTCAACAGGAGGGTTCGGGAGACTCCGCGGGATATTCAGCTGTGGATGGCGTTTGTTGCTTTCCAGGTAAGGGCGGCTGTCCCAGTTCTCTTTACCATACTCAGCCTGACAGCCCTGGTTCTGGGCAAACCCATGTTCTCTGCAGCACTTTCCGAGCTCCTGTGAGGATCCCTGGCACTGAGAATATAATTAGAGGACAAGCCCTGCCCTGAGCTTGCCCAGAGTGCGCTGAGAAAGACTGACGTGTGAAGAATAATTACAGTGGGGCAGTAAATGCTTTAATGTGTGATTTGAGGGTGGGCCTGGGCAGTGACTTGCCATAGAGAGTAAGAAAGGGCTTCCAAGAGAAGGTGACCTCTGAATAGAATCTTGAAAGGGCAGGAGGTGCTCACGAGGCTCGGAGAGATTTGTGCAGGACGGACAGATCTCGCAGGATGCACAGAACTGCGCAAGTGGGAGCCGCTCATTAAATCACCTGATGACATATGTTAGAGCTGTATGCTCCCTTCCTAAAATATATGGATTTGTCTTAGTTTCGCTTACTTTTTTTCAACCACTTCCACAATTATATTTTGTCCCACATTGGGTTGTTTTAATGGTAAAGTTGACTCTTCGGAAAAGGTTTTCAAGGCATCACATCACCTGCCAGTGATGGATACATAAAACCTAAGTTTAAAATGACAGAGAGTAGTCAGGTAAATCAGGGGAAGCAAACACGAGATCCAACACAGTTGGTGACACAGGCATCCTGGGAACGGGATTTCCGTTAAAAGAAATTGTGGTAAACGAATGGTTATCAAGAAAATCTGAACAGCAGTTCATTCTGAGAGGCGAGAAACCTTTCGGGCTTGTGAGTCGCTCTGGGAGCAGTGTTGAAAGTCTGAGGGCCCCCCACCTGGCATTTGTGAATCGGTGTTTTTGTTGTTGAGGATGAGGTCATGCGGAGTCCTGGCCTGTATGCCATCGCGGAAGCGGAGCAGGAGAAGCGGAAGAGACCACTGAAGCTCATCCTGGAGAAGAAGCTGGCCATCCTGGAGCGGGCCATCGAGAGCAACCCGAGCAGCGTGGACCTGCAACTCGCCAGGCTGCAGCTCTGCGCCGAGTTCTGGGAGCCCTCCACGCTGGTCAAGGAGTGGCAGAAGCTGATATTTCTCCATCCCAACAATACGGCCCTTTGGCAGAAGTACCTGTTATTTTGCCAGAGCCAGTTTAGCACCTTTTCGGTATCAAAAATTCACAGCCTTTATGGGAAGTGCTTGAGTACTTTGTCTGCTGTGAAGGACGGCAGCATCTTGTCCCACCCCGAGTTGCCTGGCACGGAAGAGGCCATGTTTGGTAAGGAGGTGCTGACCAGATCCATTTCCGTGGGAGGGATTACACTTTAGGTGAAAGTGAAGATTCATTTTAGAAAAGTCTAAATTGACAAAACCGATGGGAAAATTGATAAAATCGATGAATCAAGCAAAAAATTGGTGTGACTCCTTTTGAGCATAATGGAGTGTGTGGGGGGGGAGGGTGCGTCGAGAGCCAGTAGAGTTAGGAAAGGACCACCAGACTTGAAGTTCCAGCTGTTCTACTTATTAACCCGGGAGACACAGGCAGGTCCTTGAACCGCTTTAGCTGGAGGTGTCCTTATCCATTGAGATGCCCATCAGACCCAGTTCTGAGGTCTCAGGCAGTCATGTTTATGGGGTGCCCTGACTGACTGGAAATCATTGCATAGATATATAGGTTAATGATATTATTATACTGTTCACATTTTTGATGCGTCCCAAAGGAGCCTAGAATATAAATTTCATCCGGTAATGAGATGCTGGAGGCAGCGTGTTACCCAGGAGCTGGAGAGGATCACCCTTGACTTGAAACCTGCTTTTGCCTTTCATTGGTTCTGGGGTGACCTTGGGTAGGTCCCTGGACCTATTTGAGCTCCAGTCTGACCCTCAGCAACAGTAGTATAGTATCTGACTTACAGGATTGTTGTGCACATTGCGATACTATTTGGCAAGTCTAGATCGGTGCCTGGCACACGGCATGCATTTACTTGATCAAAACTCTGCTGTTAGTATTAACTTCTAAAGATATAAATATATTGCTGTAGAAATAATAAACATTCACCGCCTTGACATAAAGAGTCTCATATTTGATATCGTTTGTGATATGCTTAAATAGCTTCATGTTACATAGTAAATGGAATTGTACCACAGTTTAGACCAAGTGAAATTTTCATACATGGAACCTTGATTTGTTTACAGCTGACTCTGAGCAGATGATGAAAACGGCTGGTAAATAATGCCATCTAGTGATCAGCTGAGTACAGATCTTTGCTTTCTGATTTAAAAAAGGCTTCGCCATCCTTTTCCTAGAATTTTTCTTGTAATAATGAGCTTTTAGTGATTACCAATACCCAGACTAGCCTCTGGCCTTATGTTTATGTGACATACAGTTTTATAGTTAATTTTGTTACTATTTGTATTCTGTGATGGTCTCCTATAAAAATTAGAATACATGTGCTTTGATTACAGTACTGTTGGGTGCCCTTTTAAATCAGCACATGGAGGCATCACAGCTTTGAAAATACAGCAGTAGCTAGTTTCAGGGAGCTGCTCTCCATGTCGCACTGCATGGTTTTAGGAGTTATGTTCCTCCCCTTCAGTGCTGTGTTAACCGGGATCCTTTCCCTTCGCTCCCTGCTTTCAGCCCTCTTTCTTCAGCAGTGCCACTTCCTGCGCCAGGCTGGCCACTCTGAGAAGGCCGTCTCTTTGTTCCAGGCCATGGTTGACTTCACCTTCTTCAAACCTGACAGTGTGAAAGATTTGCCTACCAAAGGACAGGTACAGCTCCGTGTGCGTGCTTGTGTGTACGCGTGCGCTCTCCCCCTCCCTCCCTCCCCCTGCCCTCCCCCCTCCTTCGGGGAGGGGAGCTGTGGATTATGGGAGGTGGTGGTAATATTTTTTAAATACCATATCCTCCTTTATGTCAGTCCTGCTGAGATTGTTTCTCAGCAATATTCTGGCAGTCTAAGGAAAATTCCATAAGAAAAGTAGTGAAACATGGAGAAATCAAAGAAGATCCCTCCTCCCCGCAAATACAAAGACTCACTTATATCCTTTTCTTTTTCTTACTTATGGCCCTTGTGTAAATGCTAGTTCCCCCCCAAGTCAGGGAAATAGTCATACCTTTTAAACATGTGTCACTGTCCCCTGCCTGTGTGCCTTCTAATCTGGGTCTTGTGTCCCTTCCCCAGTTAACCTTTCCACTACCTGGAATCTTGGCTGGAGTCGCAAATGAAATGACACTTTGGCACTTTATCAGCACCAATCTGAATTAGGGAGGGGTTAGTCATTTAGATGACAAGGGAACATTGCCAATATTTATGATGCGAAGCAATAAAAATATCTTATCATAGAGCTATGCCTGTAAAAAAAGCCTTCTTTTACCCTTTTCCACTAAGAAAACTCCGTTTCCTTCTCTGCAGAGAAGATCTGGTTGAAGATGGGTAAGATATCTGAATTTATGGCCACCATTTAGAGGCCTTTCTTGAGAGGCGAAGGTCTCCATCTTGTGGAGTTTTCATGAATTGCCTGTAAAGACTGTTTTCATTATTATTATTTTTATCTTTTTTTCTAGATAAAATTGGGTTAAAGAATATTGGTTAATATTGGTGTAACTGATTATTAGTATGATAAGACAGATAACCAAGTTATTTTGAGATGTGCTTTGCTATCTTAAGAATATGCTGAGCTATTCTTAGCCGACTCTGGAGCAGGGGGAGTGTGGTTGGGGGTGAGAAGCAGAATCGCCCCAGGCCCCCCTTGCTGACACTCACAGTGTGGGGAGGGCAGTTATTCATGGGAGTGACATGGCCCAGACTCTGACCCACACTCTTGGAGTTTTAAATACTAACAGCACATGTAATTGCAAGTATTTACCTGACAGCTTTGAAATAAAGCTTTCTATTTAATGACATTTCACATTCTATTTAATGACATTTCACATCTTTATAACTAGAGACATTGTTAACATAAACATAGCAGTGTAACATAAAACAGGCAGTCTGGTATTACTGGTCTGTGTTTCTGTGGAATAAATTCATTGGTTATCACCATTTATCACACTTTACAAAAACAAACCCCTTCTTTTTCTTGAGTGCACTTTCTTCCACCCCTTTTCTAAGAGCCAAACCTGTAAAGAGGGAGGGAGGTCTTCCCAGGTCCCCGTCCTGAGGCGGCTGACGTGTGCTCGCTCGGCGTCCAGGGCCCACGGTGGGACGGCCTCCCCAACCCGTCCTTGGCTCTCCGGACCGTCCTCTTCCTGGCGTGGGAAGCACTCCCAGGGGCTCAGGCTGGATAATCCCGTGGCTCCGGGCCCGTGCTGTGCCCGATGGAAGCCTGCTCATTCTCCTCGAAAGGTTTCTTACAAAAGCTTTCATTGAGCAAGGTATTGGCTCACTTTTAATGTCCTTGTCAGTTGATAACGTGATCACTTTCCGGCTCGTTGCTGTGATCACCTTCTATGCCACATGGCACTATTGATTGCCACTGAGCTGATTCCCGCATGCTGCTGACCTGATGTCCAAATGAGTGCGGCGGGGGAGTGTGGCCACGGGGCCAGGCCCTAACATGCTGACCTTTCACTCACTGGGTGCCTGTCGTGCTCAGCTCTGTGCCAACAAGCAGGTACTGCGTCCCTACTGTGTGCTGGGCACGTGCCAGGTGCTAGGACTGTATTGTCGGTCGAGATGAGCTGAGTCTGTCCTCTTGAAACCTTGAATCCCCTTCCCCTCAAAAGGTTTTGAAAGCAGTGTGACTTCAGGTATCAGTTAGGGGGCCCCGTGGCATTAGGGGAGGTGGCAGTGCCACTGTCCTGTTAGACTGGCCTACCAGGGTCAGAACTGGGAAACCATTCCTCTCCTACCCTTCTCGGTGACGTTGGCCAGTCTTGTCATCTAATCTTGAAAATGTCATCCCATCACTTTTTGTTATATTCTATTTGTTCAAAAAAATCATTGGGTCCAGCCCCCACTCAAGGGTGTGAACCGCGAGGCAGGGGAGAACCGGGGGCTGTCGTGGAAGCTGCCTCTCACACTAGATAATCTTGTTTTCTGTTTTGGGGTGTGTGTCATACTGCTACTTCAAAGACGGGTGACAGGCAGGATTTCAAGAATCATAAGCCCCTCTTATGCCAGTCAGCACTTATTTTGCCCAGTGACTCAGCAGTTTGGCACAAGTGAGGCTCATCTCCATATTTTACACCTGAACAGGTAGAATTCTTTGAGCCCTTTTGGGACAGTGGAGAGCCCCGCGCTGGGGAGAAGGGCGCCCGTGGCTGGAGAGCGTGGATGCAGCAGCAGGAGCGGGGCGGCTGGGTGGTCATCAGTCCAGGTAGGCGCCTGTCACCCTGCATATGCCCTTTTCTTCTGGGATTTGTTTTCATATCTCATGATTATTTGTTTATATGTTTAAGCAAGCCATTTATCAGCAGCTTAAGAACTTTGTACAAACATCAAACTGTCAAAAGTACATGAAGTAGATGTCCCAGGAGAATAGACTGTTTCTTTCCCTTAGAGCCTTTAAAACGGTCCACCCCCATTCCTTCAGTAAGTAACGCTTTGAGTAGTTTTCCTTTTTCCTTTTATGGGCTGCTCTTGAAGTAATCTTGTTATTAATCCCCGCTCCGCCCCATTTTAGTGTGTATTTGAGAGTCTTTTTGTTTTCTTGGCAATGTCCAGATCCTTTGGAAAATCCTTGCCTTTTTAGGAATATTATAAAATAATTATTAACATTTATATAACTCATTCTAAATAACCCCAGTATACTTTCCAGATTTACACTCTAAAACAACACTGTCCAATAGAAACATCATCCAAGCCACATGCGTAACTTTGTATTTTCTAGGAGCCACATTACAAAAGCAAAAAGAAATAGGTGGAATGAATTTTGATACCTGTTTAACTTAGCATATCAAAACATTAACATTTCAACAGGTGACCAATATGTAAAAGCTAATGAGGCATTTTACATTTATTTTTCATAGGAACTCTTTGAAACCCGGTGTATTTTCTATTTATAGCACATCTCAGTTCAGACTAGCCTAATGGGTACATGGCTGCCGTGTTGGACAGCGCATCTCTTAGCTGTTCAGGAATTCCTTCACTCATTCGGCAGAAATAAAGCATAGGATATCTTGAATTGACTTTTTAAAATTTTTTTTAAGAGCAATGTCACTGGCCCTCACATGTGGGATCTGAACCTGGGCCACTGGCATCCCAAGCCAGCTCTTAACCACTGTGCCACTCGGCCCGACTTTTTTTTTTTTTTAAGAAGTGAATATAAGTTATAATCATAAAGCCACTGGTTAAAAATTCTGATGACTTAAGAAAATCCAAATCAATACTGTCATGAAATGTCATTTAGCATTCTAGAACCTTGTTGTCCAATACAGTAGCCACTGGCCATTTGCGGCTATTTTAATTAAAATTAATTAAAAGGAAATAAAATTAAAAATTTAGTTCCTCTACTAGCTACATTCCAAGCGCCCAGTAAGTCACGTGTGGCTGCTGGTTACCTCATTGGGCAGGCAGACGGAGAACATGTCATCATGACTGAAAATTCTGTTGGACGGTGCTGTGCTAGAATACGTCATTCCCATTTTAGATGGTGTGATAACATTAAATCACTTGATTTCATCAGCTAATCAGGTTTTTCCCTGGGAACTTCAGTGTGTTTTTAGGAGAGTCCCTGAATGCCACTCCGTGTCCCCGGGGGCTGGGCCTGGGTTTTACTCGGTTGGCCTCCAGGTGCTGCCCACCACAGCAGCCGGGATGCAGCTTGGTGTTGGTGGTGGCTCCATCTGCTGGGTAGGTGAGCCGGAAGTGTTGTTTTTGTCTAGATGATGACGACGATGACCCAGAAGACGATGACCAGGAAATCAGAGATAAGACGCTGCCCAGGTGGCAGATCTGGCTTGCTGCTGAGCGGTCCCGAGACCAGAGGCACTGGAGGCCGTGGCGTCCTGATAAGACCAAGAAGCAAACTGAGGAGGACTGTGAAGACCCAGAGAGGCAGGCAAGTACCCCGGACCAGGAGGGATGCCAGCGCGGGCTCTTTGCCTTGTCCCCATCCCCATGTGTTTAGGGGAGCCAGCAGAAGGCTGCTGGGCCCGCCGCACTGGCCTGGCTTAGGAGATGGCAGCCTCCTCCTTCCTGCCGAGGGAAACTTCCCTCTTACCAAAAACCAGCGCAGGATTCTGTTGGCTGCTGGTGATGTGCGCCGTTGACCAGACAGTTCCTGTCCTCACATAGGAGGGTCGGCTCACCTCTCTGGAGATTGTCGTCCAGTTACTTTTTCACATGGAAGTTTGAGGGTCAGGATATAAAAATGCAGACTTATTGTCCTAGATTCTTTAATCGTGTCCACTTTCCCTACCCTTCTCTTATAGCCTCAAAAATGGAGCAGATAGGTTTGGCTCCAGAAGACGCGGCCATTCGTCTTCTGGATGTAGAGGCCATTCGGGGACAGTCTTGCTGAGAAAGGAACTGGCATTTGTAACCCGTGCACCAGGCACTTGCTTATACGAGTTTCCTTATTCACCATTCCTGCATGACCTGGTGGTACATGCTACTCCGTCTGGCGGCCAGCAGCTCAGCAGCTCAGGACGTTTTACATTAAAATAAAAGAAGAGACCATTGTGATACCTGGAATTGACCCAGTTTCACTAGCTTACTAACTATGTTGCTTGGCATGTGGCATGTGACAGGTACAGACAGAGGTTTTGACAGGAGTGAGGCTTGTGAGTTTTGGCTTGGTTGGTTGTCTGTGACCCTCCCTACAGATTATGTGCCTTCAGGGTGGGGGTTTTTGTCCTGTTTTCTTCACTGCCTGGACCATGCTTGTCCTTAGTGAGAGTTCAGTTAATATCCCTGGATGTAGAATGAATATTGGTTTGATGCCAGAGCTTCCCTTCTAGGCAGAGGGATCAGCATGAACGAAGGCCTCAGTACCTGGAATGTTTGAGTGGTGTGGCCAGGAATTAGGGCAGGCCAATGGGGAAGAGGGGGAGAGGTGAACTCTGGGCAGGGAGGCGGAGCCGACTTCCAGGGAAACCTCAGCTGACTGGAATGCTCGGGGAGGGTGCTGTCCAGGTCAGTGAGCTCCCTTTCCTGGCTGAAGCTGAGCGTTTAGGGAAGAGTTGGGGTCCTTCTGTGGTGTCTGAGGGTTTTAAAGTTCATGTCACCCTTCCAGAAGCTAATTCTGAAGGCTCAGAATTTCAGCCGTTTCCTGGAAACTTATTTCTGGAGCAAACTACTGCTGTGAGCAGTTTCTTGTCACTTAGCTTTTCCTCTACTCGAATCCTACAGGAAAAAATATTTCCGATTAATTGATGGTTTTGATTAGTGGAATCCCAGGTCTCCCCTCTTTGATGAGAGCCACGAAGACCAATCAGATGAGCAGGACCTTGAGAAAAAGGGTAGTTTCCTTGGCTTTACATTTTCAAGTTATTACATGCAATCAGCTACGAACATTCACAATTCACAGTTATTATTAGGCTCTGAAAATTGTGCTTAACCTGGTCCATTGCTCCTGTCGTGCCCTTCTTCCCTTGCTGCTGTTTATTTTTGAGATTTTTCATTGCCTGAAGCAATTTTGTACAAAGAAACCACAAACTAGTAAAGTTCTTCTATCTTAAAATAAAAAAAACGTTTATTGCAACTTATCAAAGTAGCTACAAAAGCAATTATGTGTGCTTTCAAAGTGAATATGATTCTAGATTTCCTAGGAATCCATTAGGATGCTTTGAAAGTGTTTGGCTTGAGCCTGCTTCCCGTCTCCCAGTACCCCCCTTCTGCGAATCTCCAGGACGTGGCTCCCCGACCATTGTCCTGCAGCTCTCTGGGAGGCCTCTTGCTTTTATGCATCTTGCAGAAAACTTAATTCCCTCCTATGTGTTTAAAACTTAATTTGAATAATGGTAAAGCATTCTGTACTCCTCTGAAAAGAATTGTGGGACAAAATGCGAAGGCGTTTTTGTTTGTTTGTTGCAGTAAATCAATAAGCTGAGCTCCCATATAGGTCCTTCATTTTGTCTTTATTCCAGGTGTTGTTTGATGATATTGGACAATCCCTGATCCGACTTTCCAGCCCAGAGCTTCAGTTTCAGCTGATCGCGGCCTTTCTGCAGTTCCTGGGTGTGCCTTCTGGGTTCGGCCCTCCTGCCTCCTGCCTCTATCTGGCCATGGATGAGAACAGCATCTTCGATCACGGACTTTGTGATGAAAAGCCATTGACTTCTCTCAACCTGTCATTTTCTGGCGTCAGCTGTGTTGGCCGCACGGACCAGTTGGGCTGCCGGCGCTGGACCAGGGGTCACAACCGAGAGGGCGAGGAGTTCGTCCGTAACATCTTCCACCTTGTGATGCCTTTGTTTTCAGGCAAGGAGAGGTCGCAGCTGTGCTTCTCCTGGTTACAGTATGAGATGGCCAAGGTAACCCCAGCCTCCCCGTCCCTGTGGGGACTTCGGCTTGCGTCCGTGTTTATAAATGGAACCGCAGGCTCTTGGTCTTCTTCGGGGTACTAGGCCACAGCACCTCCTCCTTTGGGGACCCTAAAGGCACCTGGGTGTGGCTGCCCGGTCTGAGGGGCGCCAGTGAAGAGGAAAGCAGGAGTGAGTCCAGCTCGCTAGCAACTGGCGTGTTTGTTGTGTTGATTTTTGTATTCCCAGATGTCTGTGATTATATGAACAGTTAGTGGTAAGAACCGAGCTTAAGCTTAGGCAGGGTTAGAGGACTTAGGGGCTTATTAAAATATTAGATAAAACAAGCTAGTGACCCTGCTCTTGACAGCTATCTGCTGGAAATTCATCTATAATAGGATTGACTCTTCTGCCCTCTGCTGGCCACCAGTTGGTATTGCTCTTAACCCTCCACATTTTGATGCTATAACTACAGGTTGCATATACCAGGTTGTATTATTAAAATAGTGTCTGATAAAGTTTGGTGGCCACCTCTCTTTGGAGAAGAACGTTTGGAGTATATAAGCCTTGCTTATAGAGGTTTCAGATGGAAACCCGGATGTGTTCATTTCGGGGCACCCATGGCCTTGGTAAAATCCCGACTGGTTCCCTGGCTCAGGGAGCCTACGTGTGTACCAGACACGTGAGGAAGGAAGGAAGTGCAGACGCGTCGTGCGGCTTTCTCAAGTGGGCAGTAGAGGGGGATTACTTTAAAAATCACAGCACTGGGAGTCATCCTTTTCTTTTTAACCTCTAGGTCATTTGGTGTCTGCACACTAAAAACAAGAAGAGGTTAAAGTCACAAGGAAAGAATTGCAAAAAACTAGCCAAGAATCTCCTTAAGGAGCCAGAAAACCGTAACAATTATTGCCTCTGGAAACAGTATGCACATCTGGAGTGGTTGCTTGGCAACACAGAGGATGCCAGAAAAGTGTTCGATACAGCGCTCAGCATGGCAGGGAGCAAGGATCACGGACTCTGTGAGCTCAGTCTGCTCTACGCCGAACTGGAGGTGGAGCTGTGCGCGGACCTGAGAGGGGCCGCCCCAGCCCGAGCTATTCACGTATTGACCAGACTGACCGAGAGTGGCCCCTGTGGGCCCTACGCCGAGCCCGTGTTGGCCGTTCACATTCTGAAAGCTCGGAAGGCTTACGAACACGCACTGCAGGACTGCTGGGGTGAGAGCTGCGCCTCCGATCCAGTTGCCCTTCGCCGCCTGATCACCTTGGCCAAGTGCTTTATGCTCTTCCAGTATCTGACTGTTGGGATCGAGCCTGCTGTGCGCATATATGAGCAGGTATCTGCGAAACTGAAGGGCCCCGTTTCCCCTGACGGCCCTGGCCTGGAGGGCGGCGCCCTTGAGGCCGTCACGCTGATGCACACCAGCCTGCTCAGATTCCACACCAGAGTCAGTGTCTGCCCTCTGGCTCCCCTGCGAGAGGCGCTCTCCCAGGCTTTAAAGTTGTACCCGGACAACCACGTTCTTTGGAGGTCCTATGTACAGGTTCAGAGTAAGTCCCACGATGCCAGTAAGACCAGAAGATTCTTCGATGCCATCACCAGGTCTACGAAATCCTTGGAGCCGTGGCTGTTTGCAATCGAAGCTGAGAAAATGAGGAAGAGACTGGTGGAAACGGTCCAGAGGTAATGACAGACCATCTCGTTCAGGTGTCTCCTGTGTTTATGGAATGCTTGCCGGGTGCCCCGTCCTGCGAGGCCTCAGGAATCAGAAATGAGCACGGGCGGTGCCTGGCACACCTGCTCTGGGTGGTTGGGATTTTATAGGGAAACATGTCGGAAGAGGAATAAGACACTTGCAGGTAGCAACATGTCACATAGAGCCTTCTGTGGCTATCTTCCTAGTCCATACCTTTTGAGATCCTGACCTCACACGGTGCACAGGGGGTGGCTGCCAGGCCTTCAGGTGTCTGCACGGTAAAAGCATCTTGCTCTGGAGCTGGATTCAGGACTCAAATCCCAGCCCTTCACTTACCACCTGTGTGACCTTGGACAAGTCACTTCACCTCTCTGTAGGTTCCCAAGAAGCAGGGAGTTTGTGTGTGGCTTCTAGGCAGACTCAACGTGGTGTAGAAGCCACAGAACCCAGGGCACTGCCTCCCTCGGGTCTTGGAGGAGCCACATCACATCTGTACGCCGCAGCCCCAGTGCCCAGAGACCTGAGGGCCAGCTCTGCCTCCCACATGCTCTGACATCCGTTATCACTAACGTATCTCTTCCTCCCGCGATGTTGGGGCCAAGACCTTGTCTCAGAGTTACATGGGCCTTTGTCTTGCAGGGTAGATGGCAGAGAGGTCCACGCCACTATTCCAGAAACTGGCTTGACACATCGGATCAAAGCCCTGTTTGAAAATGCGATACGAAGCGACAACGGCAGCCAGTGCCCCTTACTGTGGAGGATGTATTTGAATTTTTTGGTAAGAAGATAGAGTTTTTGTTTTTATGCAGCACTCTTTCTTCCTTCATGAGTGAGAAAGGGCAGGCATCCAGTAGCCACTGCCCAGGAGAGCTGGGCCGCCGGGAAGGTGCAGGCTGCAGGCCCACGCCCTCTGCTGTTGGGAGAGAATTGTCCACCCGGCCCAGGTCCGGGCAGCTGGCCGACAGCACGAGGGCTTTCCGTCCTCTTGTCATGTGTTCACGAGGGCCTGTGTGCTGAGTTCTTCGTGGGCGTGAGGCTTCGTTCCCGGGGTTGGTTCTGGAGGCGCTGGCGGGGTCAGAGGCCAACTTGGTGCCGGCTCCCAGTGGCTCCACTCTGTTAGCTGTGTCTTCAGCTCTGTGCATAGTCCCGGCGGGTGCGCCGGGATGCTCCTGGTCTGCCTGGGACACGCTTTCACCCAGTCACCAAAACGGTGGGGAGACGGGTGCCGTGGGAGTCGCCCACGGGGTAGATTTCAGCCCTGACTGGGGGATTTTACAAGGAGTCCTGGCTTGTTAAGATGAGGACATTTAGAAGGTGAGGAAGGAACGTAGAGAGCGGGTTGTGGCTCGTGACCTTTTCTTCCCATTTGAAGCCCTGCTCTAGTGAGAGGGAAAAGATATCTATGAGGCCATGTCTTAGAACGTGAAATCCTGAACGGAAGAAACCAACGGCCAACTCCAAGCTTTCACCTGGCGTTGAACCCTGCTGTACCTGGTACCGCGCAGGTGTCTTCTGGGCGCCAACGGATAATCTCAGAGAGCAGCTCTCATTTGAGGCTGGCCAGCTCACGTGAACCTGGATTTGCTGGGTTCCAGGATTGTCTGTCTCACAGACAGTGGCTGAGAAAATACAGTGATGCAACCCTTCTTTCTTCTTTTAAAAACAAGGGCAAGTCCTAAGTTTAGTCAGTATTTTCAGAGAGGACGTGGAAGTATTTTGGTGTGTGAAGGAAGGACAGCTCACACTGGCTCCTGGGGTGTCAAGTCAGAGGTCCAGCCTCAGAACGGCTGAGGCTCAGGCCAGTGGGGGACACAGGAGCCTCCCGGCCAGGACACCGGCTGAGTGGCAGGCACTCGGGGGAGGTGGGGAAGGAGGCTTGCCTGAAGCAAGGTTATCACGTGCTGGTTACAGCCCAGAGCTACAGTCTGGGTGCCTGTGGGCGTTAACCTGAAAAAATGGAAGAGGAAGTGAGGCTGACCTTGGTAGGTGGCACTGCGGAGCCATAGACTGGCGTCTCTGGGCGCCATTGCTAGGGTTTCTGGCTGGCCACCAGCCCTCACTAGTCCCGTGCTGGATGTCAAGCACCAGCCACCTGGCAGAGACGTGGCGTCCCCTGGAAGGTTCCCGTGTGGGAACGGGGAGTCTGGAGCAGGTGGGTGGGGGGAAAGCCCAGAAACAGACTTCAGCTCCGTGAGCGCGGCTTGTGCTCACTAACAGATGCGGACACCGGGCCCTGCTGGGTGGGCTGGGCGTGCCCGGAGGGGCCACCAAGCGACCCATCCCTTCCTGGGACTTGGGAGAGGCCCCAGTGGGCACCGGCTTCCGCAGCAGGCGTGGAAAGAGCACATGTCCGTGAGTTGAGAGCGAGGATTTCCTACCTCGAGAGAAAACCTGAGTATCTGCACACTCTCAGACTGAAAGTCCTGACTGAAAATCTACTTTCAGTGTTACAGATGCAGGAGTCCTGGTTCTCTCATTTTTCTGAGAGAGTTCTCAGAAAACGGCAAGTGTTAAAGCCAAGATTCTGTTTGTACGAAGTCATCAGCCTCATCGCACACATGGCCTCGGCCCAGGCCCTGTTAGTAGTGAAAGGCGGGAGGGCCCACGGGAAAGGAGGACGTAAGACCGGTCCGAAGCAGGAAAGGTCCAGTCGCGGGCCCGTTGGTGGAGGGAAGCCACCCCACGCAGCAGTGGCCCCGGCAGCCCCGTGGCACACAGACACCCAGTAGCCATGGTGACAGTGCCAGGCTGACTGACTGCAGCTGAGGAGCCACCGTGTGGGTCTGGTTTCTATAGTCTTAGCCTCCCTGTTTCAATGAATTACTTTTGTTTTTTTCCCCCTCACCTCAGGTTTCCTTAGGAAATAAAGAAAGAAGCAAAGGTGTGTTCTACAAAGCACTGCAGAATTGTCCTTGGGCAAAGGTGAGTTCTAAAGGCCATGGCACCGTCAGATTTCCCAGGACCTTCCTGTCCGTCTGCCTGGCCCGTAGCCGTCATTGGGGACAGGGCACATCTAGGCCTTTTCTTAGTGAAACTGTCCCTGGTGGAGCCTGACCTGTGGGCATGTTTCCTTTCTCTGCACTGGAGCAGGTGTTTCCTGGGGGGGTTGCTGTGGGCGCCGATCTCCCAGCGTTTGCCCCGAGTTCAGCCCGGACGCTGTCTGGATCTAGATCCCAAGTCGGCCATGCAAGAGCACAGGTCAGATGCTCAGAAATCAAACTGATGGCGACTGCAATGTCTGCCAGCAAGTTCTGGTCCCGCTTTGGACGGGGAGGTGACCGACTTCCCTCTGCCTGAGTTCAGCCCTCCCTGAAGGGTGCGGAGCGCGGGCCGTGGGGGGCAGCGGGAGCCCGGCTGATGCGGGCGGTGGCCCTCGCCGCCCTAGGTGCTGTACATGGACGCCGTGGAGTACTTCCCCGACGAGACGCAGGAGGTCCTGGACCTGATGACCGAGAAGGAGCTCCGAGTGCGCCTGCCCCTCGAGGAGCTGGAGCTGCTGCTTGAGGACTAGGGACCCAGGTGTCGCCTGCCCTGTGGGAGCCAGGAGCAAGGGTGACACGCGCGGGAGCGTTAGCAGACCCCAGCTTTTCCTTTCTTTCCAGGTAATTTGTGTCTGGATTTTCAGTCCCTCACCTCTTGCATTTTTTGGATATGCAAATGACACAAAAGCTATCGTTGTACATATTATATATGTGACTGTATGTACATAAACAAGAATCGGGCCAAGTGATAACTGAACCTGTTGTGGCTGGTGTGTGTTCTGCTCTCCCTCTGCCCACCCAGCGCCAGCCCTACCGTGGGGGACGGACCCACCCTTGGGTTTTGCAGATAGAAAGGTCTGGTTACGCAATACCAGGAGCTCCTCCCCTGGGCTGGTTAGTAGGGGGGCAAAGTTTGCCCTTCCAACCACAACAGTGGGGAAGTCATTTAGAAATTGGTGTTCTGTCCTGTATTAAGTGCATTTATATGTAGTGTCTTGTTATTCCCTGCGCCTCACTCAGTGGTGCCTGTGGACTAGCAGCATCACATACGGGCTGGTTAGAAATGCACTCAGGCCCGGCCCTGCAGACCAGAATCTGCACTCAGACAGGCCCCCTGGGGACTTGTGTGCACGTCAGTGTGGAGAGCGTTGCCTGAAGAAAGGAGGTCTGCCAAAGGGGAGCCCACAGCGACCCCCGACTGTGAAAAGTGGGGGATGGAGCCAGCTGCCTCCACCAAAGCCCTGCCTGGGAAAGCCGCCGGTGCGCTTTCCCGTGGTGCGGATCAGCGCTCAGGGGGGCGGCCCCGTTCTGGTTTTGATTTCTAGGGCTGTCCACTTCACTCTGGATTTTTAAAATCATGATCTGTAGCTGCTGAAGAAAAATGTCTTGGGCACCTCATCCAGAGAAGCCTGTGTTGTGAAATAGGATTTTGGCTAGAAACTGATGGACATGGGGAAAAAGCAGGGAAGGCGACACGGCTGGAGCACTTGGCAGGGCGGTGTCTCGGAGCGCCCAAGGAAGTGGGTCAGCCAAGTGGACTCTTGCTGCCCACTCACTGGCTTTGAGACTAAACTGTTCAGAAAGGAAAGTGCAGGAAACAGATGGAGAAAAGGGGCGAGGCTCTGACACATTTGTGGGTGCTCTTGAGCAAGATGAAGTTTCTGAACCCAAGGACAGGCAGAGCTGGTAGGAGACTCATCCCGGACCTTCGGTAAGTTCTGTTAGGAAACCTGTCTCTTAGCAGCACCGGTATCCCTTCCTGCCCCTGGAGTGCTGAGAGCGCACAGCCCCACAGACTTTCCAGAAGGGAAAGCTGTTTCCTTCTGAAGTCACAGACACGTGAACTCTGCGTTCGTTGCTTAAAGAACAAAGGAGGCTGGCTGTGGTTAGGATCACTTCTTTCCCATTAGCTGCTGCTGCACAGCTACCGCCAGCTCTGGGCAACAGGCATTGAAGGCTGCACTGTCATCACCTGGAAGCTCTCCTGACTCCCACTTACTGGGGCCGAGTGGCGGGTGTGGAGGTTCCAGAAACAGGATGAACTGCTTGAGAAAGTGCGCGCTTTATTGGGGAGAGAGCACTGCACATCGTTTTCAGAAAGGTACACAGTACACAAGAGGTTTTGCTAATGAAGGGACATGGATTCCTCCGGGTACCTTTCCCAGCCTCACCCTCTAAGGGGTCGGGCACCCCAACCATTTTCTTGAAGGCAGCTGTGGTTTGCTAGAGATAGAGCCCCTCAGGGGTGCCTTCCTGTTTTTTATAAAGAACATTTTCTTTAGATTTTTTGAAGTCTTCATTTGTTACTTTCATTCTACGTTCTCTCAAGGCCATCAGACCAGCTTCTGTACAGATTGCCTGTAAGAAAGAGCAGGATATGCAGAAAGTGAAATACTTGTTTTTATCCTAATAATTCAGAGAGCTATTGTAAGACACTCAGATCAAACACAAATTGCTCAAACCTATTTGGGAATAATACTAGATTTTTAAAAACGTTTTAAGCATTCTAATTTTCTCAAAGGATCTGAGGTGGCTTCGAGTGGAGTAATTAAGGAAGAGGACTGGCCAGGAATTGAAGCCCCGGGTTCTGGCATGGCTCAGGTGGGGACCAGCTGTGTGGCCAGGCAGGTCGGTGTGTTCTTACAGCCCCACTTCTGTTAAAGGAAGTAATATCTCTAGGAAACAGATGAAATTATACTCGGAAATTTAGAGGCAACAGAGTGTACATCCATTTCATTTGCTTATAGTTATAAGGAAAAAATATATTCTGGATATATATTGTAAGTTTCAGTACAGTATTCATTCTAATATATTTATTTTCTCAATAATTACTTGCCAAAAATAAAACAAAGCAAGAACTTCTGCACATGTGATAAAAACACAGTGCTGGCACTGAAGTTTCTATTTGGTGATGGCCGTCAGGATATTTATTTCAAATGGTTCAGCGGGAAAGAGTGTGTTTGTGCATAGAAAGATAAAGTAAACGGGCAAAATGGTAATACTTGGTAAAGCAAGGTGAGGGGTCTACAGGTGTTCACTATTGTTGCAACTTTTCTGAAGGCTTGAAATTTTTCAATTAATGCAAAACTAAATAATTTCAATTTTAAAGAGACGAGAGCTTTTCCTTCCCATCTAAGACACGAATCTAGTTCTACAGATGCCAACACCATGCAGGTGGGCGCCATCCCACCCCTACCTACCTAACCATGGTTCTCATGCCCGACGGAAACCCAGGGCTTCCCATAAACAGCAGGCTGTTCCGTAGTCAGTGCTGCCAGGCCTTGCTCTGAACGCTGGTCATCTGGGAGGAAACATCCTAGCTCACACGCGTGTCATAAACCAAGAGGGCCAGGCCCGCTTCTCACCTTGATGTCAGCACCAGAGAGGTCATCTTTAGCCATGATCAAGTCATCCAGAGTCACGTCATCAGCCAGCGTCATTCTGCTTGTGTGAATCTGAAAGATGCGCTTCTTGGTCTTTTCGTCGGGCAGGGGGAACTCGATCTTCCTGTCGATGCGGCCTGCAGGTAAAAGGTTCTCTCAGCCCCAGGCTCTCCCTCCTCAGGGAGAGGCCTCAGCCCATCTCCTCACACACGCACTGTCAGTCAGGCCTTTGGGAAGGAGGGCCAGAACTCAAAAAGGGAGCATTCGTCTTGGTAGTTTCTAAGTTTCTACATTTGAATTCATCCCATTTAACAGAAATCCTCTCTGCTACCTTCAGAAACAAATGAACAGTTCCTGAATGGCACGTTGAGGACAAAGGGACAGATCAGTTCTGTTGAAAACATTACGAAAGAGAGTAAACCAATTAGCTACTGCTGCTTTTGGTGCTACATGGATGGCAAAAATGAACCTGAACTATCAGATGAATTCTTTCTTCTGATACAAGTTCTTAAGGCTTAAAAGGGAATATTTGGGAAGGAAAATATCCTAACATAAGATTGGAATTCAAAGTGCTGAGCTGCTCTTAATTATACTGAAGGGGAATTTTGGAAAGTTATTCTAAGTTTCAATGCAGTGTTTGCCTTCGTATGTGTCATTTTATAACTCCCCCAAAGGACATTTAATTCTTACAAAAATACATATAATAAACACATTGATTCTCCATGATAAACAAAAGCAAATTTGACCTGGTCTGATAAGTGCTGGATCCAAAGTTTCTATTCGGTTTGTAGCCATGATAACTTTCACATCTCCCCTTGAATCAAATCCATCCAGCTGGTTCAACAGTTCCAACATTGTTCGCTGAATTTCTCTCTCACCACCGGAATTTGAGTCATATCTTTGGAAAAGAAAGAAGGAATGAAGACCCAAACGATCGCTGGCTAAAGGGGAATTACAACAAAACACCTTACATTTTTGTCTCAACCCATATGTCACATCCTCAGTTATTCTAGCTGAAACATCAGCACACTCTCCCACTGGCCAAGGTACACATCACATTATTTTCTCTGTAGCAGTTCCCATGCCTGAAGTTACATCACTTATTCTGTCCCCACGTTGGTCCCCCAGCTTGACCGTGAGATCCTCGAGGGCAGAGCGGATGCTCAAGGCCTGGTTACTACTAACTGACCATGCTCCAGACAGTCACCTCCTGGGTACTTGCTACCCGGTACTTGGAGAGCCATGGATAGTAGGAACTGGGGCAAATCCAGGTGCAGGCCACACAGGGAGTGCCCAATGAGCGTTCACTCTCAGAGAGCTACGTGGTTTTACCTCTATAGGATGCGAAACAGGTGAAAGAAAGTCTACCTTTTTGTCCCGATGGCATCAATTTCATCAATAAACACGATGGATGGTGCATGTTCTTCAGCAACTCGAAACAATTCCCGAACGAGTTTGGGACCGTCACCCAGGTACTTCTGAATAAGTTCAGAGCCCACCACCCTCAAGAAGGTGGCCGACGTTTGGTTTGCAACTGCTTTGGCTAATAAGGTTTTACCTATTTCAGGTTGAAAAAGACAAAGGGAAAAAAATCTCAAGTGCTGTTTTAACTTAAAAACTCGGTCATTGCCACCTTAAATGGACATAAAATATGGGCAATTCCTATGAGGAAAAGGCATGCCACGGCTCGGCTGTCTGCCATTCTCTCCTCCCAGTCCCTCCAGTACGGACTATCCAGCTCAGACCCTCCTGGGAACATAGTTTCAAGTCAGTCAGTCAAATGACCGCTCGTCCTTTGTAATTTACATAGCAGTGAACTGCTAAGTCCTGGACTGCACAAATTCCTCAGGTCCGTTTATTGCAGAGTCAGCAAAATATGTCTGTTTTTATCTTCATGCCATTTACTCATCCGATATTCTATTCAGTACCAGTGGGCCAGGAGAATGAACCTCGCCTGAACAGCACGAGATAGTTCTTAAGTCAGTGGCTCTCCACAATGGCTCTGATGCTTGACCACCCTCCAGATGAATGTCTCAGAATCTTCAGGGATGGGACCAGGCATCAGGATTGTTAAAGCTCCCAAGGTGATTCCAATGGACGGCCAACCTTGAGCACCTGGTGTTACTTATACACTATTTTTAACAGACTCACATTACTCTTATAAACACCTGACAGTATTATGTTTTATAGCACATACATCTAGTATGTTTGAGATCTTGAGTAAATGCATTCACACTAAGCAGGCATTTGGGGTGGGGGTAATGCCCATTGCTGTCTTTTGTTGTAATCCTTACTGGTGTTTTTAACACATTAACTCTGTGCAGTCTACAATTTCAAGTCTAAGCTCAGTTTCTTAGTGCATCTATTATACAGATAAATCTCCTTTTATGTAATAGGGATTTCCCCAGAGGAGGTGCTTATTCAAAAATCCCAAAACGTTGCTTAGAGCATCTGCTTTAAACTAGGATCCTTGCTCAACAGTTACGTCACTAACTAGCTAATGCTGCTGCTCTGAGATGAGCCGAGTGCCTGTAAAGTGTCAAACACACAGCATACATACCTGTGCCGGGTGGACCATAGAGAATGACCCCCTTAGGGGGCTTTATACCCATCTCTTCATAATATTCAGGATGAGTGAGAGGAAGCTCCACAGATTCCTACAGAAAACACTCAGTAAAAATGAAAGCCTTTCTTACTGAAGCCATCATCACATTCATGAATTGGCATCATGAGTGCACCTCGTTTTCAACAAAAACAAGCTGAAACCTCAGTTCCTCTTGTGAGAGACAATGTGCTTGAGGTCCGCTAGCAGCAAGGACGTACACAGAGACATCGTTCCCGACTGGAGCTCCCAGCACCCATGCCCTTTCCTGAGAACACCCATTTCCTTTCATTTCCCAGCACAAGTCAACCTTGAGCAACGTTTAAGCCCTTTCTCGCAAACAGAACTTTAAAAGGCTAAAATTCACACTTTGCAAATTTAAACTAGACAGAAGCTGGCAATATTTTTCTGACTGCTGGTACCACCTCTGCCATTTCCTGCTGTCTGAGGGGTGGGTCACCAGTGGAGATCTGGGATGGCTCTGAATGACTTCCCTACAGATGAAAAAACCTGCAAAGGGCTGGCCCACGCTATCCTGAATGCCCACTCGCCCAAGCCTCTGGATCAGGGCGGGGCTGCGATTATGTTCCAGACGCCACCACTGTGTAAGTGTGCCACTCCCCCTCCCCCATACCCCACTGGCGCTTGCCAGATAGCCACAGTGAAGTCAACCCAATTGAAACATTATATAGTCACAAGGGAAATGATTAAGTTGCAGCTGCTGCAAGATCACATAATTTATTATTTCTATTAGCTGAATATCAACAAATAGCAAACACAACTGGCAAGCTCTGAGTCAGTTACTGGTCTCCTTAAAAACGAAAAAAACAAAACATGCAAAACAAGTCCAATACCCTAAATGAGACAGTAGTTCAGAAACCAAAAGTTCAAACACCCAGGACTGGCTCCTAGACATACCTTAATTTCCTGGATTTGGTTGTCCAGCCCCCCAATGTCAGCATAGGTCTCCTGTGGGGCCTTTTCCACCTTCATCACTGTGACCAAGGGGTCCGTGTCGTCCATCAGCACCCCTATCACGGCATGCACCTAACGCGGAACATGAAGCTTTACCACGGGAACGTGGGGGCCACACAGCTGTTTACAGTGAAGCGGGAGGGATCACTGGTGGGAGAGGTACTTCACAGGACGGTGGGCAGACACGAGGGAGGAGGACGCTTTCTTGGAGACTTGCCTCACCTTGTGGTTGAGCAGGACCGAGCAGCCTGGCTCCAGCAGATCCTTGTCTACAAATGAAAGAATGCTGACGTAATGTTCCGAGCCCACAGATGTAGACACAATGGCGTGATTGTCATCAATGATCTCTTCCAAGGTCCCCACCGACATTGGGGTCCCCCTAAGATCATCCACCTTTGATCTTTCCTCCTGTATAAGGATGCCGAAAAGGCAAAGCAGATTAGACATAAAAAGCGGCCGATGCTGATCGTTCCGTAGATTTACGGAGCAGTTGGTGCTTTTAAGAGATTGCTAATAATTCATAAAAGCCTGAAAGATTCAACTACTTGAGTTGCAGGTTTAAGTAGAATTCAATTTGTAAAAATAAAACTTATAGTAATTCCTCAATGTACCTCTTGCTTTTCTTCTAAAGGCTTCATTTGTTCCTGATTTCTAATGAATTCTTCCTCCATGAGAAGATAGTCTTTAATTCTCTCCAACTTCAATAATTTTAACCGGCACTGAGTGTGAGGTGTCACTGTAATTAAAAAAAAAAAAAGAAAAAAAAAGTTGTATTATACTTGAAGCTTGAAGTTAGCAATTAATACAGTTTATTCTTAAGGGAAAAAAAAGTTAAGATTTAAAATAGCTTATCTCAGTGGGACAGACTCTGGAAAATTATAAGTTTGGTGACTCTAAGTAAGCAGCACCTAAATGCCAAAGGGAGGGTGAGTTAGGCAGGTATAAGCAAGAATGTAAGACTGGGGATGAGGTCTGTGACCAAACAGCTAATATATGTGAAATATGCTAAATGAACTGCCTATGTATCTATAAAGAATAAAAAAGTCACACACCCAAAAGGTATCTGCTTCGGCTTATTACTCCCCATAGGTGCTAACACCTGCTGCCCACTTACCTTGCTGCACACTAGCTGTAACACTCCCTCCATTTACAGGATTGTGAAATATCAGGGATATTAACTTACATGCAAACAGTTTTTACATACTCTTGTGTTGTTTCTTTTGGTTTGACTTCTCATGCTATTTTTAACATTTATGTACATACACCTGTCACTCTCTTCTTTTGTGGTTTCTGGGTTTCTTGACTTTTTCAAAAAGTCAACCTCCTCCCCTAAGGTTAATCAATTTATTCCTGACTTTTCATTCACTTACTTATTTTTACGTGTATCTATAATCCACCTGGCAAAAAGCAAGGGGACGCATTTCATTTTCTTTCAATAGCAAATAAAAGATACCAGCCATTTATATTAAATAACCCATCCTCTTTCCACTGAAATGTCACCTTTACCATATATTAATTATCCCTATAAATTGATTGTTTTTAGACTTTCTATGCTGTTCCGGCAACCTGATTGATGATCTGTTCTTTATCAATACTGTATTGATTCATTACAGTAGATTAATGGCCATGTTTTTTTTTCTGACTCCCTTCATTCTTAACCAAGCAATATTTTGTAAATTATTTCATTTAACCCGGAAGGATTTGTTTAGATAGGGGTGGGGGAGGTGTTTGAGCTGCAGCCTGAAGGGATGAGAAGCAGGCAGCCATGAGAAGGACTGGGGAAGAACATTTGGAAGCAGAGGGCATGGCCCCGACATGCAGAAGCGTCAAAGAGCACAAGGCAGGGCAGCGTGATGGTCCAGCAAGGGGATTGGTGGGGCTAAGGATGGACACAGGCTGGGTCAGGTCACCTGGTCTGAGTTTTATTCTGTTCAATAGGAAGCCACTGACAGATTTTATGTTCAGGCACCACATGATGTGACTTCCAACGCGATGGCATTTCATTTCTTCATGCGATAAGTGTGTTTCTAAGTTACTCCAGCTCAGCCTGAATTTTATAATCTCACACTGTACTTTTAATACACTGGAGGAGCTGGTTAATGGAAATTCATGGAGTTTCTTGAAGTGAGTCAGTTAGATACTGTTAAAACCAAAATATTGGGTTGTCGAAAAAGTCATGATGTATTTTTCTCTATGTTGCCCATTGCAAAAATACGTCATGACTTTTCCAACAACCGAATATAACCTTTGTTCTAACCTAGAGGAATGCTGATCTAAGAGTCAGAATGATCACAGAAGGAGAGCTTCAGCCACGCCCCTATTTCCGGTCTCCACATTCCCATCTCTAAGCTGCATACGGAGTCAACAGTCGGAAAGGCAGCAAAGAAGAACCATGTCATTACCCAGTGGCAGTTTGCTGGCAGCATCTGGTCCCTTTGTTTTCTTCTTCTTTTTCCCCACTCTAGTTGGGACGGGAGGTTCATATTTCTTTTTCTTGTCCTGAGTTTTCACAACAGTGGGTGGAGGGGAAATCACATAGAAGTCTCATTAAAACAAATATATTCCTTGGGACCATTACCTATTTCCAGGTGATATGATTTTCCTTTTAGGATGCTATTAAAAACTGTCCTTAAAAGCTAAAACCATTCCCCTTAAGATCAGGAACAAGACAAGGTAGCCCCCTTTCTCCACTGTTATTGAACATAGTTCTGGAAGTTCTAGCCACAGCAATCAGACAAGAAAAAGAAATAAAAGGCATCCAAATTGGAAAGAAGAAAGTAAAATTGTCATTATATGCAAATGACATGATACTGTATATAAAGAACCCCAAAGACTCCACCAAAAAACTATTATAACTGATAAATGCATTTAGTAAGTAAAGTAGCAGGATACAAAATTAATATTGAGAAATCAGTTGCATTTGTATACACCAATAATAAACTATCAGAAGAAGAAATTACGAAAACAGTTCCATTTACAATTGCTCCAAAAACTACAAAATACTTAGGAATAAATTTAACCAAAGAAGTAAAAGACCTGTACTTAGAAAATTATAAGGCACTGAAGAGGCAATGAAGATATAAATAAATGAAAACACATACTGTGCTCATGGATAAGAAGAATTAATATAGTTAAAATGTCCATACTGCTTAAGGCAATATATAGATTCAATGTAATTCCTATCAAACTACTAAGGACATTTTTCACAGAAATAGAACATATAATCCTAAAATTTATATGGAACCATAAAAAACCCCGAATAGCTATGGCAATTTTGAGACATAAGAACAAAGTGGGAGGCATCACAATACCTGATATCAAAGATACTACAAGTCTACAGTAATCAAAACAGCATGGTACTGGCATAAAAACAGACAAATAGATCAATGGAACAGAATAGCGAGCCCAGAAATAAATCTATACCTATATGGTCATTTAATTTATAACAATGGAAGCAAGAATTTACATTGGGGTAAAGACAGTCTATTCAATAAATGGTCCTGGGAAATCTGGACAGACACATGCAAAATAATGAAGCTGGACCACCTCCTTACACCACATACAAGAATAAATTCAAAATGGATTAAAGACTTAAAAGATCTGAAACCATAAAACTAGAAGAAAATATAAGAAGTAAATTTGCAGACATTACCCTTAGCAATATTTTTACTGATATATCCCCACGGGCAAGGGAAAAAAGAGAAAAAATAAACATATGGGATTACATCAAACCTAAAAGATTTTTCACAGCTAAGGAAACCATCAAAAAAACCCAAGAAGGCAGCCAGCTGAGTGGTGCGTTCGTTAGGAGCTGGCTTGGGACGCCGGCCACCCCGGTTCGGATCCCACATGAGGGCCAGTGACACTGCCCTCTACAGCTAAGATGGTGAACAACAGCTCCACCTGGAGCTGGGCAGCTGTGAGTCCCCAGGACAGCATAGCTGCAGCCCCTGCTGCAGTGGGCTGCCATAGGCTACAGTGAGTGGCCGGCAGCCAGTGAGCAGCCGCTGTGAGCGATCAAGAGGCCGGCGACCATTCTGCCTTACCCAAGAAGAGTGCAATGATGATACCAACGTTGGCCAGTGCAGCGACGTCCTCCACAGCTAGACTGAAGAACAAAAGGACAGCAACTTGCTTGTCCCCCTCTCCCAATTCCCCAATAAAATCTTTAAAAAAACAAAAACAAGAAGGCATCCTACTGAATGGGAGAAGATACTTGCCAACGATATATCTGATAAGGGGTTAACATCCAAATTTATAAAACACTCATTCAACTCAACACCAAAAAAACAACCCAATTAAAAAATGGGCAGAGGACACGAAGAGACATTTCTCTAAAGACGACATATAGATGGCCAACAGGCATATGGAAAAATGCTCTAACTCACTAATCATTAGAGAAATGCAAATAAAAACCACAATGAGATACCACCGTACCCGTCAGAATGGCTATCATCAACACATCAACAAACAACAGGACTCAACGACGCGCTCCCTTCTGGAAGGGTGGAGTGGGAGGAATTTCTCCGTGTTAGATTGGGACTAACAATGGACACCCAGAAGGACGTTCAACCCCCAAAGCAGCAGCCAATGATCTATATCTGTGGAGAATGTCACACAGAAAATGAAATAAAATCCAGGGATCCAATCAGATGCAGAGAATGTGGATACAGAATAATGTACAAGAAAAGGACTAAAAGATTGGTGGTTTTTGATGCTCGGTGAAACATGGATTTCAGAGGAATATCTTCATATTTGGGTTTGCTGTTAATGTATAGCTTTTGATTGGTGTACTTACCTTTATGAATACAACTGTATACACATGATTTCATTTAAAAAACCATATTGTATTTAGGTATCTATTAATAGTTTATATAAAGAAATTATTTTTTGTTCAAAAAACAAACAAACAAACAAACAACAAGTGCTGGTGAGGGTGTGGGGAAAAGGGAACCTTGGTGCACTGTTGGTGGGATTGCAGATTGGTGCAGCCACTATGAAAGTCAGTATGGAGGTATCTCAAAAAACTGGAAATGGACCTACCTTATGACCCAGCAATTCCACTCTTAGGTATCTATCCAGAGAAATCCAAAACACTAACTCGAAAAATTATATGCACTCCTATGTTCATTGCAGCACTATTTACAATAGCCAAGACTTGAAACAACCGAAATGCCCATCGGTCGACGACTAGATTAAGAAACTGTGGTACATTCATACAATGGAGTATTAATTACTCAGCCATAAAAAAGAATGAAATCCGGGCTGGCCGAGTGGCGCGGTGGTTAAGCGCTGGCTTGGGAAGCCAGCGGCCCCGGTTTGGTCCCACATATGAGGGCCAGAGACACTGCCCTCAAAAAAAAAAATGAAATCTTACCATTTGCAACCATATGGATGGACCTAGAGAACATTATGCTAAGTGAAATAAACCAGACTGAGAAAGATAAATACCATATAATCTCATTTATATGTGGAATCTAAAGAATAGAATAAATGAACAAACTAATCAGAAACAATCTCAGAGATAGAGCAAAAACTGAGGGTTGCTAGATGGGAGCGGGGTGGGGATGAGGGAAAAGGCGAGGGGATTAGAAAGCACAAACTGGTAACCACAATATTGCCATGGGGATACGAAAGACAGTTTGGGGAATATAGTCAATAATGTTGTAAATATTTTGTGGGGTATCAGATGGTCACATGTCTTCTTAGGGAGACCACGTCATGGATAGTGTAGAGGCCTGACCACTGCACTGTACACCTGAAGCTGAAGCTGAATAATAATGAATGCTAACTATAATTTAATATATATATAGTCACAGGATGTGGAGCACAGCATAGGGAACAAGAGTCAATGGAATTGTAACAGCTAGATACGATGTCAGAGGGGTAGTAGATTGGGGGAGGGGTTATCACTTTCTGAGGGGTGAAATGTCTAACTATTACATTATTTTGTACACCTGAAACTAATAACAAAAGATACTATCCTTAAAAAAATAAAACCTGGGTTTTATATTCCTACAATGCTAATATGTGAATGTAATTGACCTTTTAATTATACACCATGATAGATTATTCAGGAAGGAATAGAGGGGTCAGAATTCCGAGTTACATGCCAAAAGTCTGAGTCGATATAATCTGAGACAATTCTTCACATCTCAAGACAGTAAACACTAAAATTACAAGCAAGTTATTTGAACACTTCTGTAATATTATTACTTTTACACATTTAAAAATCATTAATTCAGGCCGGCCGAGTGGCGCGGTGGTTAAGTACTGGCTTGGGAAGCCAGCAGCCCCGGTTCGGTCCCACATATGAGGGCCAATGACACTGCCCTCAAAAAAAAAAAAAATAAAAAAAATAAAAAAATCATTAATTCATAAATTCCTATTTGACAGGTAATTTCTAAAACGTGAAAAGGACACTATCTGTAGGCCAGACTGGTTAAATAAACACAGGATCATTTATATTGCATTTTAAGATTCATGAATCCCCAAAGAACTTCCTAGCTGAGATCTATGACATTTTCCACAATTTACTCACATCACAGACTATCTGGCTTATTTACCTTGTCATCCTTCTTGCCACCTCCAGGACCGTGACCACCACTCTGACTTTGACCCTGAAAAAAATCAGAGGTATAAATTCAGAATATGATCCCTTCAACAGAACACCCCTTTGATTTTCCTGTGATTCTAGGACACTTCCCCTCACTTCAACATTTCTGAACTTGCACACATTTAGCATGCTAGCATTTCTTTTTTCCTGAAAAGCTGTTAGTAGAGCAATGGTGGACCTTGTAATTGATTGCGTTTTAAATCAAGGACAACTCTATTAAAAAATTGATATAACTAATGTATCATAATGAGGCTAAGCATCTAAGACCCTCCCCACCTTGAGTGGAAAGGTGTATAGGGCTTGGAATTCTTTAACATAAAACTACCTAACGAAGACCACCAAGAGTTTATTTTGTGGAATAAAGTGATTTTACCTATTGAACAATCATTTATCATTCATTTACTCCTTACCAAGATCACACCAAGATCCAGGAGACTTTCATTTTAACAGCAACTTATATACACCGCCCCATCCCTAAAGCCAGGGGCTCTCGGGCAGGTCTTTTTCCCCCAACTTGAAAAACAGAATCACCTTAAGGTATCAAGAACTTAAGTGTATTAATAATAAGTTCAGTGGGATTTCAGGTTTTAAAATATCCTTCAGTACAGAACAACACTTAATGCAGAGCAATGTCTCAGAAATGATGGCATTTTAAATAATCGTGAACTTACTTGATTTGGGGGCCCTCTCAGTACCGTTAAATCACTTCTATATAGGCACCTCTAAATGAATACATGGCCAGCTTCACTATCAAGACAAAACTAAATGGCCTTATCATGGTTACCTAAAAGAGTTAAGGTCAAATATACCTGCCCACATGCAGGATTAAAACTCTGTGGTTTATTCTGAAGAAGGTAATTAAGGGCTGTGAGAAATTTTGGGAAAGTTATCCTGCAGCAGGCTATCCAAATTATAGGCCTTTAATAATTACTTACCCTCCTAAGGGAATACGCTGTTGGCTGGGGCAGCTAATGTTTGTCGGGTACTTCCGATGGGCCAAGTCTGTACCAGACCTTTCCCTTTCCTGTCTCCTTAACTCCACACAGTCCTTCACAGCAGGGTTCATTACTATTCCCACTTTCTAGATGAGGAGCGCGAGTGTGTTCTCTCTCTCCCCTTTAAAAACCCTAGCCTTTACAGTGTGACATCCCATCTCTTTAGCTTACCATGCGCCATCTTTGCCAAACTGGCTGCAGGTGCCTCTACTTTCCAGGTGAACTTCCCAGGTTCAGCTACCTTTCTCATGACCCTGCAAGCCTCGGCCCACCGGAGGACGCTGTTCTGAACCAGCCCCAAACGTTGGTATGTCTGGGGCATTCTCCATGTTTCTCGGTCTCCAATAACAAGCATGCCCATGACTGAGCCAGCACCATATGCCATGCCGTGTGCCAACCATTCTCAGTATCCTCTAATTCTGATGAACACTGAGGTTGGTACTGCCATTACCTCTAACTCACAGATAAAAAACCAAGGTCCAGGGATGTAACGTCTACTGTCACAAAGCTTGTCCGAGACGTGCCCAGAAATCACACTCCAGTTTACTGCATAGCAACGTGTGTGTATGTGTTTCCCTGCTGCGTGGGTGTCGAGTGGACCACAGCAAGGGCTCCTGAAAAGACAGAGTTTGTGCTCTCGCACAGCCACTTAACTGTGTCTGGGTTTCCTCCTTGGTGAGGATACTAATAACTGTTGTGAGGAATCCTGAGACGATGCTGGAAAAGTACCTGGGGCGTGATTATCATGCTTAGAAGACCGTCCCCAAGTCCTTATGCGACTACGCTGCCTGGCCGCGCTGTTCACCACGCAGGCTGACCGCAGGCCCTTTGCACCTGCTGTTCCTTCGCTCTGGGCCGCCTTTCCCCGGGGTATGTGCACAGGCTACTCGCTCACTTAGCTCGGTGCTCAAATCTCACCTTCTCGGAGGGATCTTTGCCGACACGCTACCCTATATATTTAAAACAGCCATCCTCCCCCATTCTGTGCTTTTCTACGCAACGGCCCTATCACAGTGGCCGTCTCTACCCCCTCCCTGACATGTGCCACATGTCTCTGCCTTACCTAGAATGTAAGCGCCACAAAGGCAGAGACCGTCCATCAAGCCCGCTCTATATCCTCGGCCGAGAACAGAGCCCGAGCCAAAAAAAAGGGTGCAGGTGCTCAACACATATTTGCGTGATGAACTAGCGACCACAGGCAGGCCGCTTGCATATTGCTGCGAATGCACCCGGGACCTTGCCCTGCGAGCTCTGCTATCCAAGCGTCCGTCCTTAGCTGCCTCCCCGGGCGCGGCCCTGCGCTCCTGCGCTCCTCCGCCGGGCTGGCTCCGTCCCTCCCGTCACACACCCTCCACCCGGGCGCCTCCTGAGCCCTGCGTCCCAGCTCCCAGCACCGCGCGCCGGCCTGCAGGGGAGCCGACACCGGGCCGCCTCTCTGCAGCCGCAACGACCCGCCTGGCGGACCCCTGGAGCGGAACCCCAGCCCCGGGTCCCCCGAGCAAGGCCCGCGGTGGGACCCGGCCCGCGGGGGACCTCAACGCCGTGTCCGGGAGGGAGGCCGGGCGGGCCGAGCGCCTCGGGCAGCCACCTCGTTCCCTGGTCTCCAGCCGCTCCGACTCCGAAGCACCGCGACCACCCCCCGAAACCCTTAGTCACTCACCATCTTGCTTCTGCTTGCTGCAGCCGCCGCTGCCGGAAGTGCATCGGCCACAGCGGTCCGTCCAAAGCGGAAGTGGCTTCGGAGGGGACGCTACGGGGGCCGATAGGAGCCCCATCCCGCACGGACCAAATCGCGCTTCGAGGGCTCGTGTAGGCGGGTTGGGAGCAATGATGTATAAAACGTGAACTCTATACAATAACTTTACTTTTAGAAAATTTAAATCGCAGTTAGTAGACGATTCTAAACAACTTGAGACAATGACCTCGACTGTCAAAGAACACAATTGTGAAAATATAAAACGTTTGAAATCATGACTGGGAAGCATGTACTCATTGCTCCAAGAACCGGGGGGGGTGGGGGGTGGGGTGGGTGGGGGTTTGGGACTGCGAAGTTCATTCACATATACTTTGCGCCAACTTTTAAATTATTATTGGGTCTCGAATTAATCTGCTTATCGAGAGGATTTCTTTGATGAGTTACCTAAGACTTTTTTTTTTGTTGTTGTTGTTTTTTAAAGGTTTTTTTGTTTTGTTTTTGCTTTTTTTGAGGGCAGTGTCACTGGCCCTCATGTGTGGGACCCGAACCGGGGCCGCTGGCTTCCCAAGCCAGCGCTTAAACACCGCGCCACTTGGCCGGCCCCTCCCTCTTCCACTTTTAAAGATCTTGGCAATTACATTAGGCCCACCAAACAATCCAGCATAATCGCCCTATCAATTGATTAGCATCCACAAATCCATCTGCAACCTTATGTCCCCATCACCCTGTCACCTAACATATTCACAGGTTCCAGACATTAGGACATGGTCATTATTCCACCTAACACACTAGCTATTCAAATGCGGGCATGTCACCTCCTTCTCCCTGCCTCAGTTTCCTCCTATGTTCAAGAGAAAATAATACCTCAGATTCATTCCTCGCCCTCCTCACGCCACGGTGTCATCCAGGTTAGATCAACAATCAGCTCTGGTGGGAGAACAGAGGGCAGGAAATGGAAAAAGCAGGCACATGTATTCCCATCCCCCTCGCCCCCCTTGGTCTCTGGTGCCTGGGGCAGCGGCTGCATGTCCACCGTGGCTCTAGAGCTCACCAGTAAGGACTCGTGTGGAACCAGCTTCCACACAGTGACAGGCCCCTGGGCTTAATGCCCCCTTTGTTCCTCCACCGGAACGGTGACAGTGACTTCTTGCTGTTGCTAATCTCCAAGCTGCCTCCTGTTCTGTGTTGGCTTTTCATCACCTGCTCTAAGTCTCTGGGGCAAATGCTCAGAGTGATGTCCCAGCTGGGCCCTGGCTGACACAGCGTCTTGGGGATGCTGGCCTCCAACCCCAGGAGCACAGCCCTCAGTGCCAGGAGCTACTTGAGAGCTCTCTTGCTGGGCACATGGTCGGAGCTCCTAAAGTATTTATTGATTTGGTGGCCCAAATCATTCAAAGCCATGTCTAGTGAAACAACGTAGGACCTAGTTTGGGGACGGGTGCACCTTGGGATTAAAACCCCACAATCCCTCTGTGAAGGACTGTCTCTGAGCCAGGTCGAGTGGGAGGAGGGCAGGTCCTGAGCCCCGCGCCAAGTCTCAGCTATGTGACCTTGGGAAAGTCACGAAGACCATCTCAGCCTCAGTTTTTTCATCAGTTTAAATGGGATAATACACACCTCACAAGTCAAAGACACCAAGAGAGGAGGATGATAATGCTATTTTCAGATTCTCAATGGATTTTTGCCAAAAGTAGATGGAATGGAGGCTGAGGTATGTGGCTAGAGGTCCTGTAGTAGACGCTGAGGTCTTCCAGCTCAGCAGCCCCTCTCCAGCCTCAGGATACATCAGAACTAGCCAGCCTCCCCCCAACCTCCTCCCCCCCAGCTAAAGGGCAGACTCTGGGGCAGATGAAAGTGTTGACACTTTATTATCTACCCAGCAGACTCTATCATGATAGGTTTTTTTTTAAATAGGTATTTTATTTTTTATTTTATTTTTTTTAATTTTTTTTTGAGGGCATTGTCACTGGCCTTCACATGTGGGACCCGAACCAGGGCTGCTGGCTTCGTAAACCAGTGCTTAACCACCACACCACTCGGCCGGCCCTATCATGATAGTTTGATCTCTAACATCATTCACGGGTTCTTCTTTAACATTGGAAAATTTGCTTTTTTGTCTTTTCTCTTGAAATGCACATTTCCATCCCACTTTTCTCACATAACTTTCATCCTAATGTCATATATTTTTGTGCTTGGAAATATTTTTTCTTGATCCACCCACCTCCTATACATCTCTGCAAAAATTTTTATATAAATTGGTATTTTAAGATGTATTCTGTCTCCAAGGTGCTTATGTGTTAAAAATGTTTTCTGGAGGATTAAGATATGATCAATTATATAGTACATGCTTGGTCAAAATTAAATATTATGTTATGGATAAATTAATTCTAAGGAATTAAAAAGTAACCTTTATTGGAAATGCATCTTGTAATAAGCAAGCAGACACATCTCTCCCCATTTCATCTATCCATAGATGAATATGACTTTGTTAGGATGGGGCAAGGCTTAGCTTCAATTATATTCTAATTTGTCACTTGCGAGATGGTTGGTCTGAGAACTCTTGTTCACAGAAATGGGAAAGGAAAGAATTTAGTAATGAAAATGTCCCTCAACTCTTCTGTGTCATATAATCATATATTGACCCGTCAACGAAACCTATTATTAATGATAACTTGAATTAAGTCTTTCTTCTATGTGATTGCAGAGAACTAGAAAACATTGACTGTACAAAAAGATTTGTTTGCCCAGTCATGAAAGTCATTCACTTTCTCAGTTTCTGAGAAACACACCCAAAAGTATTTACCATGACATAATCAAAAGATTATTCATTATCCCTGATCAAAAGTTATCCCTGTTACTCTTTCACTCAGAGACTCCTTGTTTCAACTAATAGTCTCAAAAAGGTTTGGAAAAATTTAGTATAGATTTCATTATACTTTTGAAAATACTGTAATATTTTTTCTAAGATTTTTTTTTATCACATAACCTTTTAAATATACTTTGCCCAAATTGTAGAGCATCAGAAATTTAGAATATTCTGCCTGTGGAAACTGTCTAATTGGCAAATTATGCTCAGCTTCAAGCCTTTTCGTGATAGTGGTGAGGGAAGAGGGGAGAAAGAGGCAAATGTGTAAATGCTGGGAGCTCAGGGGCGCTTGTTGACAATGGGTGAGGCCTCTGGCCCAAACGACAGTAACAGTGTGGTGCAGTGTGAGGGGCACTGGCTGGCAGGCAGGGCCCTGGGGTCAGGTTCTGGCCTTTTCTCTAGCTTTCTGCGTGACCCAGGGAAAGTCCCTTCCCTCAATGGGCCTTACTCAGTCTCCATACCTTAAATATATATATATATATATATATATATATATATATATATATATATATATATATATATATTTAAATGATGAAGGAACAGTCTGGCTGTTGCTCAAAAGGTTAAACAGCAATTCCACTGCTAGGTATATGCCCAAGAGAAATGAAAACATGTGTCTACATAAAGCTTGAATGTACATGAATGTTCATAGCAGCATTATTCATCATACTCTCCAAAAAAGTGTTAACAGCTCAAATGTCCATTGACTGATGCATAGGTGAACACAATGTGTTCTATCCATATAATGGAATGTTATTCAGACATAAAAGGAACAAAGTATTGATCCATGCAACATGAATGAACCTTGAAAACGTGTTAGGTGAAAGAAGCCCATCGCAAAAAGACCACACGTTATGTGTTTCCATTCCTATGAAATGTCTAGAATGGGTAAATCAGTACAGACTGAAAGTAGACTCGTGGTTTCCTGCAGATGAGAGAGGGGTGTGGGGGTGACTGCTAGTGGGTATGGGATTTCTTTTTGGCGTGATTGAAATGTTCTAAAATTTACTGTGGTGATGGCTGTACATATTTGTGACTACAGGTTTCCTTGCCATCAGAAAGTAGAGCGATCCTATGAAAAATTTCTTAAGCGGAAATGGCGTAAAGCATCTATCATCTTAGGACACATCACGCTATTTTCACTTTTTGCCTTTTCTTGTAAAACCAAGAATCCTCTTTGGATTTCTTGTGATTAGCAAAAACAGGTACTAATGTAGGTCTTTTGCAAAAGTGAAGTGTCGTAAAGTGTACTTTTGAAAAGCGGGGCATAGCTGTATCCTAAAAACCATCGAATGGTACACTTTAAACAGCTAAATTGTATGGTTGTGAATTATATCTCAATAAAGCTGTTGTGTTAAGAAACAAGGGGTGATGTAGCCTAATGGTTAAGAGCACGGACTCTGAAGCCAGGCAGCCTGGGTTTGACCTCCCAGCTCTCCACTCACATAGTATGTCAGTGTGTGACCCTAGACACCAGTTTCCCCACCTGTAAATGTGGTGTACTGATAGATCGTATTCACAGCACTACTTGGAGTAACACATTAGGTGACATTTGAAATTAGGGCCATTTGATAATTACGAACAGAATCATAGTCTAATGAGTCGAAATCATTTGTTTTGCTTAAACTAATTATCACTATTCAGTCCATTCTAGGCCTTTTTGGGATCATTCATAGGCTAGGCACACGTGCCTGGTACACATAGTAAGCACAGCGTGTTTGGTTTTTGTTTTTTTTTGTTGTTGTTTTTTTTTTAGCTGAGCCATCCTGCTACCTGTTGGCAGCTCACCGGCTGCTCAGCTCGGGCTGGGCATCGAACTGCTGTTGCTCAGAACTCAGCTCGCACTTTTGAGCGAGCTCTTAACCAACTAAGCCACTCGGCCGGCCCTACAACATGTTTGTTAAATAATGTTCATTAAATACTAAAGTATTTGGGTAAAATGACTTGAAGTTTGATAATCTGCTACCAAAATTAGCCCCAGCTTTAGCGCCCAGGTTGCTCCTTACTGTGGGTTCCTATGCTTGGTGACTAATGAGTGGTGGCGTGTCTGGGTGACTGATGGGTACATGCAGTTCAGATACTCACCATCAGAGGGAGCCAAACAACCAAATACTGCTCAGTGGCCGGATTAGAAGTTCTTGTGGAACCGGTGTCTGTTCCTGGTCTCCTAACCGGCCCGAGGCACTCTGCCTGACATGCCTTGCTCACCCACTCCCGGTGGTTGGCCCACACTCTTTCTCACCGTGGCTCTTGAGCCCTTTGGCTGGGAAGCCTGGTGTTTGGCCTCTATTAGGTTCAAACCCTGACCCCTCAGGCATTGCTTCTGGAATCTACTTGCTGGCCTTACCGTGGCCAGCTTCCCTCCTTCTGTCCAGGCTCCACCTGGCTGGCCCACCCGTACAGGAGAGATACTAGCACTGCTTGAGCCCCTCTTGG
This sequence comes from Aselliscus stoliczkanus, assembly GCA_033961575.1. NCBI lineage: Eukaryota > Metazoa > Chordata > Mammalia > Chiroptera > Hipposideridae > Aselliscus > Aselliscus stoliczkanus. Next base: position 149,916,995 of record CM066732.1, on the reverse strand, counting down.
TGCTGGAACCAGACTACTCCATTGTCCCTGGATCCCTAGTCCTCCCCTTACCATCCCCCCTCATTTTCTGCCTCTGCCTCCCATTCCTCTCCTTGGGCACTTGATCCTCAAAGATGAACTAAAGCTAAAGACTTTGATTCTACCCATATTTACGGAGTGCCCACTAACTACCTTTTAGACATGGGCTCAGATGACACACAACAATGCTTTGAGTTGAGAAATTGGGGCTGAGAGACACTCAATGATCTGCTCGAAATTATACAGCTGATGGGCAGTTGGGTCTAACTTGGACACTCTGGCTTCCAACCTTTATTTTCATCACCTTTTTTTCTCAAGAAAATCCAGAAAGTTTTGGGACTGGGATGCACCCTAAAGTTCATATTCTGCCGTTCCCGTCCAGTTGTTCAGTGCCTCAGCCAGCCCCCAAGGGGCGCCATGACTCTGCCTACTTTCATTTCAGGTCTCGGCTTAAACACGGTGGAGACCCTCTCGGAACCCTAGAGTTGGTATGAAGATTCGTTTATGCTGAAAATATCTGAGATTCAACAGATACAGAAAGATGCCTCTCGTAGCTTCCCTTATCTGACTAAAAGCAGTAGCTTCTGGGAAATAAGGCTGCCATGAATTCCCTCTTTGGGGCGAGTCTATTTCCAGGAGAGAGGCCAAGAGTGAACATACCATGAATTCCATCTCTGGGGAGTTTTATGGCCCCGAAGAAGACACAAAACCTACTCATACCTGTAGAGACAAACATCATCATGAACTTTCTTATCTCCCGTTGGTTCTCCTAAAAATCCATCTATCTTTTCTAAAAGCACCTATTTGTTCTTCCCTTAAAAGCATTTTTTTGGGCCGGCCGAGTGATGCGGTTGTTAAGCACTGGCTAGGGAAGCCAGCGGCCCCGGTTTAGGTCCCACATATGAGGGCCAGTGACACCGCCCTCAAAAAAAAAGCATTTTCTGCGTCCTCCCTTTTCCCTGCTAAGTTAGGTATATAAGCCTCTAATTTGAACCACATATTCTACTATTTCTTTTGCTAGCTCTTATATGTATATGAATAAACCCATTTTCTCCTGTTAATATGTCCTTTGTCAGTTTAATTTGCATGTTCCCCAATCAATAAATCTAAGAGAGTAGTTTTTCCTTTCCCACAACAATATTGCACCCAGGTCATCTTCTCCCTGACCCTCATATCTGATCCCTCCTCCACCATAGCTCCTCATCCTTTTGTGTGAGGCTTTCTAAGAACAGTAGCTCTTTATTGGTGAGGCTGTGGAGAAAAAGGAATCCTCATATACTGTTGGTGGAAATGTAAATTGGTAATAGCCACTATGGAAAACAGCATGGAGGTTCCTCAAAAAATTAAAAATAGAACCACCATATGATCCAGCAATTCCATGTCTGTGTATTTATCTGAAGGACATGAAAACATCAATTTGAAAAGATATCTGCACCTCTATGTGCATTGTGGAATTATTTACAATAGCCAAGATAATCAAAGCAACCTAAGCGTCCATCGATAGGTGAATGGAGAAGGAATGTGATATATATGCATAAATAAACACAATGGAATATTACTCAACCATTAAAAGGAAATCTTGCCATTTGTGACAACATGGATAGACCTTGAAGTCATTTTGCTAAATGAAATGTCAGACAGAGGAAGACAAATACCGTATGATCTCATTTATATGTGGAATCTTCAAAAAGCAACAAAAGGAACACCTGGACTCATAGATACAGAGAGCAGATGGGTGATTGCCAGAACCTATAGTGGGTGAAATGGATGAAGGGGGTCAAAAGATACAAACTTTGGGCCAGCTGAGTGGCACATTGGTTAAGAGCTGGCTTGGGATGCCAGCGGCCCTGGTTCGGATCCCACATATGAGGGCCAGTGACACTGCCCTCTACAGCTAAGGTGGTGAACAACAGCTCCAACTGGAGCTGGGCTGTGCGAGCCCTGGTGATGGTGTGGGCTGCAGCCCCTGCTGCAGTGGGCTGCCATAGGCTACAGTGAGTGGCCGGCAGCCAGCGTGAGCTGCCAATAGCCATGGTGAGGCTGGCAACTGATCTGCCTCATTCGGGAAGAGCGCAATGACGATACCAACATGGGCCAGTGAAGCAACGTCCTCCACAAGTAGACTGAAGAACAAAAAGACAGCAACTTGTCTTTTCCCCTTCCCCGATTCCCCAATGCTGTTCCCCTCCCCCAATTCCCCAATTAAAAGCAAAAAATCTTTAAAAAAGAAAAAAGATACAAACTTCCAGTTATAAGATAAATAAGTCATAGGGAGTGAGGTACAAACAGCATGTACTGTATTGTACATTTCAAAAATTGCTAAAAGGGTAGATCTTAAAAGTTCTCACCACACACAAAAAAAATTATAACTATATGAAGATGGATGTTAACTAGACTTATTGTGGTGATCATTTTGCAATATATACAAATATAGAATCATTATGTTATACATCTGAAACTAGTGCAATGTTATGTGTCAATTATATCTCAATAAAAAATAAAATGCAACACACTCCATTGAGGAATGCAGATTCAATAAAAGACTTTTGTAGCATCTCCTCTAATCCCTCCTCCCCAGGCCCCTACATTGGATACTGGGGGTGTCTGAAAGCAGTAGAGTGGGAGAGGGAGGGAGAGTGAAAGGAAAGGCTCTGCTCCCCCCACTCCCCACTGTGGGGTCATGAGCCATGAACTGGGTCTGAGCTGGGGGGATGAATGGTGCTTTAATCTGGACTGGACTTTTTAATCAGAGTGAATCTTCCAAAATGTGACTTCTTAATATTAGAAATAACAAAAAAATGCTGGGATCTGCCTAAGATATCCAGTGGTGAGAAGGAGGATTGCTCAAGGCATGGGTGAAAGCACAGGTTGCAGAAAATTAAAACCATTTCCAGTTTGAATTCACTCTGAATTTTAATAAGCCAGTCGTTGGTTCATTCATTCATTCATTCATTCACTCATTCATTCATTCAATATTCATTGAGCAACTATTATGGGCCTGGCTCTGGATGTCCTGATGAATAGACAAAGCTCCTGTCCTCAGAACAGATATTCTAGTTTGTGTTTCGTTGCCCAGGCTGTTCCCTCTACCTGGCACTGGGGGCTCCTTTCATCTCCCTGCACGTGACGAGACTTCTTCCAGACTCAGTCAGGCTTCACGCTGACCTCCTGCGGCAGCTTTGGGAACCCTCGTTTCCATTCCCTCCATTATAACAAGTAGCAGCCTGCTCTAATCTTAGGCTCCTGTGCCAGTTCTTCTGCTGGCCTGGAGTCACCTCACTATCCACAGAGTCTCAATGATTTGAATCCTTAAAGAAAACTCTGAAATGACTGTAAGGTAACTGGGAAACCCTGCCTCCCTTTACTCACCGTTTTCCAGCACTTTCCACCATGAGGTCCTAAGATTGTTGTTCTCCACCTCGAAACCCTGGGCCTCACTTTTCCCACCTGTGAAGTGGGTATAGAATCCTTACCTCCTCAGGTGCTGTGAGGATGGAATGAAATTGGGGTGCGTGGAAAGCCCGTTCCGGGGGCGGGGCTGCTGGGTGATTTAGCCCTGTGTGTGCAGGTGTGCTCTAGCCACAGCCCTAGAGGATCCTTGCTACACAATTACTGTGCCTTCTGGGTCATCCATCACGTTACAAACTTGGGACCCTGATGAGCTTGCCAGCATTTACTAGTGCCCGTGTATTTATGGAAGGACTCCTCAGAGGAGATTATGGTTATGTAGCATTTGTCTAATTGATTCTCCCATAATGTCCTGCATTTCAGCCAAATTGCACTAGTTCTTGTTTCTTGTACTTACCTTGGGATTCCCAACTCCCTGCCTTTATTCATACTTCTGCCACTAGCTGTTAAACTCCTACTCTACCCTAAAGACCCACTCAGATGCTGCCTGTCAGTAAAGCTTCTCTGTTAGCCCTAAAGGTTATGTTCCCATTCTCCTTTCTTAAGAAGGCCTTTTCATCCATTGACTTAATTAGGAAGGTTGTGCATCACTCATTCCTCTTTCTGGGACTGGAAGCTTCTAGAGTAGGAACGAAATCTGCTTCCTGGGACCTGTGCCTGGTTCAGTGGCTTGTGTATGAGGGGAAATACAAGGGACTTCCCCGAAAATGGAACTGAGGTCATGGGGGGCATGGGTAGGTCCGGGGACAGGAGCCAAGCAGCCCCATATCTGAGCTGAGCTCCGCCTCCATCACAGTCTGCCTGAATTTGTCCCCATCATGCCAACACAACCACCGATTCATGGGCACCCAATGCTCACCCATTCACTCCCAAAGGCTTCTTCCAACTCCCAGGGAGAATCAGCCTCATGCCCTTGGCTAGGTAAGATTAAGTGCAATTTATTAACAAGAGTGTTCACTGAATACCCAAACTTGGCTTTCTCTGTCTTAGCAAAGAATTCTTCACAGAGCAAGCTCCCTGGGGAAATGCAGCAAGCAACAAGTCCTTGTGGCATTTGAACATCTGGAAAGGTAGCCGCTGGGAAGATTCTAACCAAGCTGCCGCCAGCCAGCACACATTGACTAATTTATGGAATTCAATTTGCAATATTACTAGTAAACATCAATACCCAGGTGTGTCGGCCCTACCTGCCAGGCAGTGAGCATGGGATTAAGAACTGATTTCAAACAGCTCATAGCCAGGACCCCTAGGTTCCCACCCCTTCAGCCCGAGTGATTGCCAGGCTCCATGGCTGGGTGGGTGCCCGCTGGATTTCAGGTTGTTGGCCGGGAGCATTTACTGAGCAAATACTGTATGCACAGTACCCTAGAGGTTAGAGAACTTGGCTCTGCCGTTTATGGGATGTCAACCAGTTTTGTCTCTCTGGACCTCGTTTCCTCAACTGTAATGTGGGGACAATGATGGTGACAGTGATCAAGACCGTTTCCACGGTAAGTCCTCACTTAACGTTTTCTACAGGTTCTTGGGAACTGCGACTTTAAGCAAAACAGCGTATAACGAAACCAGTTTTACCCAGCACTAATTGATATAAACGACTTAAGTTCCTGAGACATATATCTGGTCACAGAAACATCACCAAATTTATAAATAAAGACCCTATACACTTCTATTAAACATCGAAATAAATGTGAAACTACACAGACATTTAAGAAAGATGAATAAAAACAAGTAAGATAGGGCCAGCCAAGTGGCGCATTGGTTAAGAGCTGGCTTGGGATGCCAGCGGCCCTGGTTCGGGTCCCACATATGAGCGCCAGTGACACTGCCCTCTACAGCTAACAACAGCTCCACCTGGAGCTGGGCTGCTGTGAGTCCCCGGGAACGGGATAGCTGCAGCCCCTGCTGCAGTGGGCTGCCATAGGCTACAGTGAGCGGCCGGCAGCCAGCGTGAGCTGCCAATTGCCGCGGTGAGCGACCATCCAGAGGCCAGTGACCGATCTGCTTCATCCAAGTAGAGCACAATGACAATACCAACATGGGCCAGTGAAGCAATGTCCTCCGCAACTAGAATGAAGAACAAAAAGACAGCAACTTGACAGTGTAGACATGCCAGCTCCCCTCATGTGAACAGCTTTGGGTGGGGGAGGAGACCCGAGTACCTGGAGGAAACGCACACAGACATGAGGAGAAACTGCAAACTCCACACAGACAGTGGCCCCAGCTGGAACTGGATTTATTAATTTTTTTCTCATCAACCTTATAATGAAACGACATTGAACAAGATGACATTATTTGAGGACATGCTATATCTGATGAACACTTTCAGTGTGCCTGGCTCTGTGCTAAGAGCTTTCCAGCCATATCTTATTTGATCCTTATAACAACTCCAAATCTAGAAGCTACTAGCAGCACCATTTTATAGATGGAAAACAAAAACCAAAGCTTAGAGAGTGTACTGGTTTGGATAGTGTCCCTTGCCCTCGCTCTCCTCCAATTCTGACCTTCCTGGAACCTCAGCCTGTGACCTTATTTGGTTATTTGGAAATAGGGTCATTGCAGATGTAACTGGTTAAGCTGGGTGGGTTAATACTGGAGTTAGGGAGTTAGTACTGGAGCACAGTGGGCCCTTCCTCCAGTATGACTGGTGTCTTAATAAAAAGAGGACTTACAGCCTCCAGAACTTGAGAGACTAAATTTCTGTTGTTTCAAGCCACCCAGTTTGTGGAATTTTCTTCTGGTAGCTTTAGGAAACTAACAGAGAGGTTAAGTAAGTTGCCCAAGGCTGCAGAGTGGGGAGGCAGAAACCCCAGGGTTCCAAAGCAGGTTCAGAATCTGATTCCAGAGCCCCAGTGATGAGCAATTCTCTTTATCAAATGAGTCAGTTGTGTCAATCAGTGCCTGGAACATAGCAAGAGCTGAAAAAGTGCTACTATTGTTACTGTTGTTATTAATTACACATGATCATAGGCTCGCTCCCTCCGCCGCACACTTCATGGAGTTGATGTGAGTGCCCTGTAATCTCTCAAGATCCAGACAACTGTAAATTATATTCTCATGAATAGTATCAGAGACAATGAGGTAAAGAAAAATGATAGCTAAAAAAATATTTTTCCACAACCCATTGAAAGGTGTTTACTCAAAGCAAGACCAGTTCATCCTGATGAGAAGGGAGTGGGGAGTCAACAATTCTGTCGTCTTCTGGAGAGAACTTGAGATTTTCCTGCTGCTTCGTTTGTGTCACCGAATGCTGCCAGGTACAAGGCAAGAGGGAGAGAACAATGACCCCCACATCTTTTGCCAGGTGGCTTTGCACTGCCACAGGAGGCACATGTTCCAACTCTGGGTTGGTGATGTGACTTGCATTGGCCAATAGAATGAGAGGAAGTAACGGTATGCTTAATCTTGTGCATTTTTACCTGCTCTCTGTGCCCGTCATCACCCTGAGAAGAGTGTTCCAGGGCAGTTTGCTGATTCCAGGAGGAGGATGAGAGACATGGAGCAGAGCCACTTCCAGGGAGCCCAGCCTACACCTGCCAATCCCTAGCTGTAGACATGAGCAAAATCAGTACTCACTGTTGTATGCCATTGAAATTCTGAGGTTGTTCGCTGTGCAGCATTATTGTAGCTAAAGCAAATGGATACAACCCCCCACAGAATTCCTCTTTTATACACACAGGTCTGCAAATGATGCTCTAGTCACCTGGACCCTTGATCTGCTTGACTCCAGTGCCTGGGCTCTTTCACCATTTCACATAGATCCTTTATTTGGTGAACTCCTACACATCCTTCAAGACCCACTCTAAATGTAAGCTCTTGGTGAAGGCATCCCTGATTCTCTGAGGCATTGTTTTCCCACTCCTGGACTCCCTATTGTCTCTTTAACGTGATATTAGCTTGTGATTATTTGTTTACTTCGGCATCTTTCTCCCTAGGCAATGAGCCCCCACAAAATGGCTATACTCCATTAAAATAATCTTGCCTCTTCCTTCAGAGATGTGGGCTGTGTACACTTAATTTCACTTCTGATTTTAAGCTAATTTAACCTGTTAGCCTATTTGTTCGCTTATTTCTGACATTTACCACTAATCCAATTAGTGTGGAATGAGGATTCAGTCCCAGGGGAGCTAACGGAATGGTGTTCTCAGGGTCAAATCCAGCTCTTAGCAATATTGTGGACTCTGCCTTCCACCGCTTCTTGCCCCCTTTAACACTGTCCCCTGTGGACACTGAGGGCTCTCTGACTATATATCTTTCTCCTCCACTGGCTGATAAACATTCACCCCAAGTTAATGTCCCTGGAACCATTTCTTTAAGGGCCCGCATTCAATTCAGAAATAACTAAGAGTGGAATTTTACTGGCCTGCTCTTAGGGGGCAGGGCTGTGCTGAGACTTTCGTGATTGCTTTGCTCCAGGAGACATATTAAAAACTATATTTATATTTTAGGGCTGTAGTGGTATAAAGACAAATGTAATCCAGGATGATTTATATTCATTTCCTCCTTCCCTTTCTCTTTTGACAGGAGATACAGTTTTATTGTAGAAAAGCTGAGTTGGCAGAAGTCTCAAATATAATAGCACCAGAATGTTGAATTCATCTTGTTACAATACATAGGGGTTGGGGTTCCCATACACAGCTGTACTGCGCTCCCTAAGTGTTAGATGTATATATCCCCTTCAACAACAACCATTTCCTGCCTCTGGCCCCAGCCCTGCCACTGGCCACAAGATAGGCACAACTCTTCAGGGCGACATCCATCATGTGTTTCCCAGGCACTGGTTCCTAATCCGTCAGGCTTCCTTCCCAGTCTCTGGCTCCTATAGCCCTGTGGGTGTTGGTGGCTGTATCCAGTGGTGTTGGTCTCTGCAGTGGCATGTGAGGGGAGAAGGGGAGAGAAGAGGGAATGGCAATTGCAAACCTTGCTTGGGGACGCGTGGCTCTGAATGGAAGGAGACACATGAGGTGGTAAATCAAAGGATATTACTGGGATATTACTGTTTTACTGGGAGTGACGCGAGGATGGTGCAGTGGTTACATGTGGTACATGGTTAGGTGTTTAAAGCTTTGGCATCAGCCAGACCTACCTCTTCATTCCTCTGATTTTGGGCACCTTTAACTTCTGTGACCTTGAATAAGTCACTCTTCTGAGCTCCATTTCCTTTGTTGCAAATCAGGGATCATAATCGTTCCTATGTCATACGGTTATTGTGGGGACTGCTTACAGTAATGTATATATAATGCAATTGGCAGAGTGCCTGGCACGCAGCAGAAACTCAGTGAGTGTTCGCTGTCATCACAGAGAGGGCTCATCAAAGAGACGAAATGTACAGAGAGAACGGGGCAATGAAAGAGCCCAGTCCCTCAGCCAAGTCCCTACATGGCCTCGAGCCTCGCACAGAACATACTGTAGGTTCTGATTGCCTGATGCTGACAACTGGCCCCTCTGTCTCGCTGAATGTTTTTATGCCGAACGTGGTCGAAACATATAGAAGGACAAGAGCTGGGACTTGACTGAGCTCATGGAACAGGCTGTGTGCACTGGCTCGGGACCTGCACACCACTAAAAGTTTAACACATGTCTAGACGTAGGGTGGAATTTGGTCTAAGACTTGCGTTCATTACTTCCTGGCAGCAAGGTTTGGTTGGGGGAGCTAACTCTCTCTCATCTCAGAGTTTTCAGGGGTCACCATCATCTAGCGAGCCTGGTCATCATTCTTAGAGAATCTGTTACGGGAATCTTGGTTCTTCTTGCCGACACAGTGAAGAATCAAAGGTCAGCAAGCTGATTAATATGCAAGCAAGGTTTATTAGTGATAAGTTCTCAGGGAAGAGAACAGGCCAAGCCTAGCTGAGAGAGGGAGAGAGAGGGAGAGGGAAAGTGAGCAACAGAGAGAGAGTGACAGAGGGAGAGAGGGGGAGAGGGCCCTTGTAACCAGGACTTATAGTTGAGTGACCTCCTGAGATGGGTGGAGGTCTGATTCATCCTTATCTGGCTCCAGACCACCTCTCCTCATCTATTGTTGTAAAAACAGATACTGGCTGGAGAGTGTTAAAGCTATTTAACGAGCTTCTTCTGTAGGCATTATGGGTCCTCTCTCACCCGTCCGCCTTCATTTTCTAACTTCCACCTAACAAACCTAAGAATTGTAAATGATCGAATTGGCCCACATCAGGACACAGGAGGCACCAGAAATGGGCTTTTGAAGTGAGGAGATAAAAGGGCCAGGAAATGAAGAGAATGGGAGAAGTGAGTTGTCACAGAGATTAAGAAAGTAGAGTGACCAGGGGTGGGAAGGTTGAACACCTTCAAATCAGTCTCTTCATCTGCCTCATGAGCCGGGGTTGCTTAGTGGCCGAAAGGCAACCAACTGACTGGTCTAAAGGGACTGTGGAGTCTGCCTTGTAATGCACTGCTGTTGAGACATAGACTAAGAAACTTAGCAAGTAAGTTCACTATGACTGTGGGTGAGCGACATCCACTCCTCCTGCCCATTCTTTGTATCTTCTGTTCGTGGAACAATTGAGCATTCTAATGAAGGGTCCTTTTATGTAAGGCTTTGAAAATGGAACTGATTGGGGGAACATCGCTCATATTTTTTTTTTTTGGAGAGTCTCTGGGTCAGAGGCAATTTCTGTAGCTGAAGAACAACTGTCTTCAAACTTTCAGCGCAGAGAATGGATGCTTGAAACATTCATCAAGAAGCTGTCTCTGTCTGCTTCCCACGAGAACCACGATAGGATTCAACCCTCAGCCCCCATTACTAACCTGAGAAAAACGTAGAACAGGACATGTTTTTGGAGCAAAAACAAATTGACAGTTGTAACTAGTCTCACCCTGAGTCACTCCATATTCAAGAAAGATATTTGACTTGAATATAAAACTGCATCCTTATCAGCAATCATTTAGAAGACTTCTCCTTTGTGAAGCTAATTAGAGGTATTTGTTAGATTCAGTAAAAGGCACATTTCTCACTGAAGGGGTATAATTCAAAAGGGAAGGACAATGAAGAAAAGAAACTATTATAATTTTTCATAAAAGGTGAGAACTGGTAATTTCCCAGAAAAATGCAGGAGAGGATGAGAAAGTGAAGTGGGGAGGGGTGTTAGGAGACTCTAGAGAAAAGGAGATAGGTAGGTAGGTAGATGATTGATAGAAAGATAATAGATGATAGATAGATAGATAGATAGATAGATAGATAGATAGATAGATGTAGATGATAGATATGTAGATAGATAGGTAGAGATGTAATAGATAGATAGATTTTGATTAAGAAGGTCTGGGGAGGGCCGGCCGAGTGGCGCATTGGTTAAGCGCTGGTTTTGGGATGCCAGCGGCCCCGGTTCGGATCCCACATGAGGACCAGTGACACTGCCCTTTACAGCTAACAACAGCTCCACCTGGAGCTGGGCTGTGCGAGCCCCGGTGATGGTGTGGGCTGCAGCCCCTGCTGCAGTGGGCTGCCAAAGGCTGCAGTGAGTGGCCCGCAGCCAGCGTGAGTGGCTGGCAGCCAAGCGTGAGCTGCCAATAGCCGCGATGAGCGACATCCAGAGGCCAGCGACAGATCTGCCTCATCCGGGAAGAGCGCAATGACGATACCAACAGTGAAGCAACATCCTCCGCAACTAAACTGAAGAACAAGAAGAAGGCAACTTGTCTGTTCCCCTTCCCCGATTCCCCAACGCTGTTCCCCTCCACCAATTCCCCAATAAAATCTTTAAAAAAAAAAAAAAAAAAAAAGAAGGTCTGGGGAAAGGCCTGAAAATCTGCATTTAAAAAAAAATCTCCCTAGGTGATTCTTATGATTTTGAGGAAGGTGTCACATACTGGATGCACAGTGCTCTCTGGCAAGTAATTCTATAAAGACTTCAATTCCAAGGCCAGCTGCAGGGAAGGCTAAACAAAATCCAGTCAACAAAAGACATAGGATGGCATAGAAATCTTCCATCCAAGGACAATCATGAGGGGATGTTTTTAAAAATGTCCCTTATAGGGGCCGGCCGAGTGGCGCGGTGGTTAAGAGCTGGCTTGGGACACCAGCGGTCCTGGTTCGGGTCCCACAGATGAGGGCCAGTGATACTGCCCTCAAAAAAAAAAATGTCCCTTATAAATAAAAAAGCAAACCTTCTGCATAAATCCAGGTCACTAAATCATTACCTTCACCTACTACCTTAGTGGGAGTAGTTTCCAGAATCGTTATTTTGACATCTGGGCAATTTAAGATAATCAGATATGGCTCTGAGATGCAGAAAAAATGCAGTTCTTGGAGGCATTGGTATCTGGCAACAGCGGCATAGCCTGATGGGGACACAAGCTGGGCCCCAGGGGAGAGCTCTTTCCTTGTCCTTCATAGCGCATGCTTAGGACAGCATTCTCTATTGGAAAAAAGGGAAAAAACCCCCACCAAATCTGGAGAACTTGTTAAAATACAGATTGCTAGGTCCTTGCCCTTAGAGGTTCTGATTTCTTACATTGGGTTTGGGGCCTCAGACTTTGCATTTCTAAGTTCCCAAGTGCTGCTGCTGCCGCCACCATGTCTGGGGTCACTCAAAACTACTGTTCAAAACAATGGCCAAGACTTAGGACGTGGGAAATGAATGGGAACCACAGGTGTATGTTCAAGTCATGGCCCAAGTCAAGGTGTGATGGGCTGTGTGCAATCTTGAGAAAGTCTTGGTTTCTTTCTTTTTAATTTTTTACTTTGAGATTAATTTTAGACTCAGAGTTCAGTTGTAAAAATAGTACAGAGTTCGTTCGCATTTACCTTTTATCCAATTTCCCCTTAACACCTTACATAACCATAGAGAAATCATCAAAACTAAGAATTTAACCTTAGTACATGACTATTAACTAGACTACAAGTTATTGGATTTCACCCCAGTTTTCCCACTAATGTTCTTTTTATGTGCCAAGATTCAATCCAGGATCCCACGTTGCATTTAGTTGTCATGCCTCCTTCCCCTCCTTCAATCTGTAATAGTTCACCAGTCTTTTTGTCTTGCATGAGCTTGAGGCTTTTAAAGAGGACCTGTCAGTGATTTTGTAGTATGTCCTTCCCTTTGTGTCTGTCTGCTGTTTTCTCATGATTAGACTGAAGTCATGTGTTTTGGGGGAGGACACCACCGAGATGCGGTGCTCTTCTCAGCGCGTCACTCCAGGCGTCGTGCGATGTTGGTGTGCACTACTGGTGCTGTCAGCTCACTTGGTTAATGTGGTGTCTGTCAGAATTCTACATTGGGCAGCTGCCATTTTTCTCTTTGTGATTACTAAATATTTCGGTGGAGTTTCTTTGAGATTACAAGCATCCACATTCTGCTTAAACTTTTACATCACTAATTTTAGCACCCATCAGTGGATCTCTCCTATAGCACTTGTCTCTTTGATTGTCTCATGGTAATAATTCTCTAGTTCCCTAATTCCTTCTGTTTATTAATTGGAATTCCTTCTGGATGAAAGAGCTATTCCTTCTATGCTTGACAGTCTCTGGCTTTGGAGCTGCACAGCCCTAAGTTCAAAGCCCAGGGCTGCTATTTAAGACACTTCTGCGGTCGGGCACTTCTGGCATAGTAAGGAAAATACTTGGGTTTGTCACCTGAAGCAAAAGGCAACTGTTGGGGGAGGGCTCTGTGGCTGTGTGGAGCCTGGATGGAGAGCCCCACTTCCCCATACAGAGACTTGGATTCTCCTAGCTGTACACCAATCAGCCCTGACAGCTCAGACAAGGAGCAATCCCTCCAGGTCTGTTTCCTTGTGTAAAAAACAAGATAGTTGGGTGCGGCGGTTCCTCAGGGTCCTCCCAATTCTGATGCCTCCCGCTTAACATTTCAGTTTCATTTGCCATAAGTTTTCTCCTTTATTTTCTTTATTGCAGCGGTCTGCCCTCATCGTTTCTGATAGTGCTGTGTATACACCACTCTTATCATATGGAAACAACAGCCATTTCTTTCTAACTCTGCTCTCATCCCCAAAATGTTGTCCCCTGGATATATGAAGAAGAACAACAGCCCTTGCGTGGAGGCTTCAACTACTTGGGAGTTTAAGTAACTAGACTTGTTACAATCCCAGAAGGCAGTACCAAAACTGATCAGACAGGAAAAGCCAACTTTCATTTTCTGGCCTAGAATGTTTCTCCGGCCATGAACCCAAGATAATGCCCACCTTGAAGCAGATTAATTTCCTGCTTCCTTTTTCTCTGATCGTAATAAATGCCTGTTTAATTAGGCACCCCACCCCCACTATCCACCATGAGCACTCATGTAATCTTCGTTAATAAAATGAGGATTCATTCAATTTTCAGCTCTAATAAATAGTTGGCCATTATCTTTGCAATGGGCCCTAAGCCTTGATAAAAAAGAAATGGACTCTGTGACCACTCAAAGGGAAAATGATAAGCTATATTCTTTAGTCTCAAAGCTGAGTCTCCCCCACCACTTTGCTGCAGTTTTAGAGGCCTGAATTTAGTTTTCTTATTACACTGAGGTCTCACAGACACCTTAGCTAAGCATTAAGATCTTAAAAACAAAAGAAAGGAAAAACAAAAAGCAGAGAGGCAGGTATGAAGAGCAGAACAGATGGTTTCCTCAGCCAGGGCGCCCAGCAAGTTGGCTCTGAAGGTGGCCCAGAGCCCAGGCACATATCCGAACCCAGGGCGCCCAGCAAGTTGGCTCTGAAGGTGGCCCAGAGCCCAGGCACATATCCGAACCTTTCTCCCCTGCTTTTTTGGAAGAGGCTGGGAGAGGTGGCGAATTCAGAGTCCCAGGGGGGAAATTAGGATCTTCAGGATTTTTATTTCCAAATGAAGAACAGGGCAGCAGGAAATCAGGGCTTACTTAACGCCCCCCCCCCCCCGCCCCCTTAGGCAGTTAAAACCCTGGAGCAGGGTGAGTAAAGAAACTACTGCAATGTCTTAGGCTGCTTTTGTGATTTGTTCTGAAAAGACTGAATTTAAACTTAAAAGAATAAAGGTACCAAGAAAGGCATTGAGGCTTCAGCTTCCGGCAGCCTGAAAGTTGCCTGCTTGTTGGAGCCACACCATGAGATTTGTAAAACTGGGCTTGAAGCTAGAAGGAACAGCTCCAGAAGGAACCCAGCCACAGGCAGAGCTGAGCTGGATGGCAGTCCTCTTGGTGGCCTCTCTCCCCTCGGTCCAGTGTCCACTCCTCACTCCTACCTGTCCCCACTCGTCTCTGCCAGCCTATTGTTCATTATCGCAAAGGCCCCTACCCCCCCTGAGAATTCATTGTCCCGGTTCAGCGTGGTCTGGTGGGGGCAGCCGTTGGCTGTCTCGGACAGCTGCTTCTGCAGGATGGCCAGCGAGACCTTGTTGGCTGCCAAGAAGTCCTTCATGGAGATCATCTCCCCCGAGGGACGCCGTGCATCCGTGTCGCTCTCCATCACCCCATCCGTTTCTATGGAGATGTTGCACCGGTTCTGGACATTGCCCGGTATTATCACATTCCTCCGTGACCGCGAGAGTCCACTTTGGCACTGCTGGCAGCACCCGCCATCTAGTTTCCTCAGGATCCAGTTCACGGACTGTTTGATGAGGATGGAGATGACGTTGAACAAGGAGTAGATGCAGCAGACGCCCATGAGGATGAAGGCAAAGTTGGCGAAGCGGTAGAGGCCCTGGCTCTTATACTGGGCGCTCTGGCTGCTGACCAGGTCCCCGAAGCCAATGGTGCTGAAAGCCACGAAGCAGAAGTAGAGTGAGTCCAAGTAGCTCCACCCCTCGATGGAGGTGTACATGGCCGAGGCGCAGCAGGAGACCAGGACAGAGGCCACGCACAGGATCAGCATGACATAGTACACGGAGGGCTTCCAGCCAGCCAGGCCGTCCGCCTCGCGCTTCCCCGGGTTCCTCAGGCCCTCCTGGGGCAGGGCCCTTTGGCTCCGGAGCTGCTGGTGGCGGCACGACTTCATGATGTAGGCGATGACGGTGATCAGGCGCTCCAGGAAGAGGTTGAAGAACAGGATGGTGCTTGCGCACCCAATGAGGCCATACAAGATCAGAAAGGTTTTTCCTCCCACTGTCGCTGGCGTCGTCATGCCAAACCCTGCAGGAGACAAAAGGCAGAGGAGAGAAGAGTGAGGGAGGTCTTTGCTGTGACTGGGGTCAAGATCTTGGCTTGGATAGCTGGCAAAGGACCTAAAGAAACAGCTTCACGAAATCCCTCAGTCTTGGCCTTTCCGGGAATGAGGGAAAGGCCTCATTTCCTTTTGGAGACACCAAGGGTTGTTCCGAGCTGGGGCCATGGCACAAATCAGAGAAAGGCACTTGGTCCTGCAGGTGGATACAGCTTGTGAAAAATGGTTTGGTGATGAGAATGTAGGCTGGATTTCTGCCCCTCCTTCCCGGCCTGCTGGATGACTTTGTACAGTACACAACCTGAACAACCATTGCTCAACGGGCATTGTTCAGAGAGATAAACAGAAGCTCACACAAAGAAAGGCTTATACAGTCTCACTGGGATTCACTTACTCTATAAACGGTTATTGAGTGCCATTCTAGAAACGGGGGATATACCTGTGGAAAAGACAGATCTGGTCCCTGACCTCAGGGAGTTCCAGTCTAGTGAGGGGATGACTATATTGTGTGATAGGTACTGGCTGGAGGACATGCAGGATCCCATGGGAGCTGCTCAGAGGGGAGCCCATTTCAGACTGGGGGTTCTGGGAAGGCAAAGCAGGGAGACCTGAAAGCCAAAGAGGACTTAGGCAGGCAAGGGGTGTGTGTGTGTGTGTGTGTGTGTGTTGATGGTGGTGGTGGTGGTGGTGATGGGGTTGTTTCAGGCAGATACCAGCATATGTAGAGATGAGAAATTTGCTCAATGTTCTCTCATTTCTAAATAAAATTCTCCCATGCTTTGGGAATGAAAGCTGAGGTGTTGGCTGATAAACTATAAAATGTCTCTCTCTTGCCTTTGTCTCTTACTGTTCACAACTTCCACCTCCTTGACTTTTCCACCCCTGCACACAGACATGTAACTAAGAATACCCACTGTAGGGCAATGGATGCCGCCAAGAAAAAGGAACAATAGAAGAGAGCAGTGGTACACTCGGCAACAATCAGAAGAGAACTTTCTCATGTCACAAATGGTGTCTTTTCAAAATATTTCTTTCTGATCCCAGAGGGGCTCATTATTTTCCTCTTGGAGAGCAGAGCAGCAGTTGTTGTTATGAGTAGCTCTTAGCCACAGGTCATAGCAATCATGTATTGAGCACCTGTGAAGTTCAAGGGCCTGCACTAGGTGTTTGAGCCACACCAAGATGACCTGGACCCCAGGGAATCCAGCATCTAGCTGGAAACAGGAAGCAGCTATCTACCAAACAAGGGACAGTGATTCAAGGGCCAAAGGCATGATGGGGCTACCCTGGGGCGAGTGATGTGGGCACACACAGGTGTGCTGCTGAAGTCGGCTGACATGCGTGATAAGCTGATTTTTCCAGTGAAGGAAACTTTCGGTGATTTTGGGACACATTCCAGGGACTTACAATTTCTAGATTCTATCTTGTTTATTTGGTTTTAAAACATTCACTTTTCTTAAAGAAAGGATATTCCATGACTTCTGATTACCTACTGGACTTGGCGGATCAGTGCCATCATTTCAATCAACAAAACTAACAAAAAATGGGCCAGCCGAGTGGCATGGTGGTTAAGTGCTGGCTTGGGAAGTCAGCGGCCCCGGTTCGGGTCCCACATATGAGGGCCAGTGACACTGCCCTCAGAAAAAAATTTAAAAAATAACAAAAAATGGCTCATGAGGTGGTGGTACCCACGGAGGCAAATGGGGACAGCCTCCTAATGTTTGCAGTGAGAGGTGTCCATAGCTTTTACCACTCTCAGACCTTACAAGTGGGTAAGCTAATAGTGCAGGCTTTTTCATGGAAAGTCTTCCCTTTTTGAGCCCCATAATATGGAGCATTAAAAATGTCTTGGATGGAGAATAATAAGCCTCCGGGTCCTCCTGGTGGGGGATGAGGACACAGGCATTATCAAAGGCCCACCCTCTGCCAGGTATCACTGACTCCTCATCCTGTGGCGTGGCGGGAAACTGGGCGTTAATTACTCATCTATTCATCCTATTTGATAGATGAGAAAAAAGCATACAGAAGATAAGTACCTTGCTTGAAGGCAGAAAGCTGGAATCAAAACCTAGATTTGCCTCCCAGGCCTGTGCTTTCCCACTTGACTACGCTGAGTGCAAGCGGCTGTCAGGCGTACACATGAGAAGTAGAATTGAGGGAGGGAAATTAGTCAAGAGTTCCTAGTGTCAGGCTTGCAAAGACACACAGACTGCAGCGGCTGCCAAGTCTGGTACCAAAATCAGGGGATTGGCAGGCATCAGAAACTGCCACCCTAAGCCTTCACTTTAGTACAACATACGTTTCTGAATGCAGGCGTGCCTCTTCCAGCAACTGAGGTAAATAAATCCGTTTGAAAACCTGTTCCACCTCATGAATTTCCGTCTCCTTGTATTTCATAGGCACCAATGAGACCCATGTCACAGGTGGTGCTTTTCAACCTCCAGTTTATTCCCTGTGCTTCAGGCCTCAGGTCACCTGAGTCTGGGAGCAGATGAGTTAGCTGACGGGACCAAGGGCACAGAAGTTCAGTTTGGAAGCCGAGGAAGTCCACCTCGCAGTCCTACTCCAGTCTAGCTCCGGTGAGCCACATCAGACTTGACTTAATGTGACTGTAACCGGTAGGCAGCTCCTGGGACTTGGCCAGGCTCCCTGGGGTCCGTGGGGTGAGGAATGAAGCGATCGGGGCTGCCAGGGTCCCAGTCACACCCAACAGAGTCCTTCATCGAGACCATGAAGAGAGGAGAGCAGGCATGCAGCCTTTTATGTATATGTGGTCAACGATATAGTCTTTCAAAAATTTAACCATGGCAAAAAATGTAAAAGCTTTGCATTATGCTATTTTCCAAACACACACAAAGGTAGAGAGAATGCTATAATAAACCTGAATTTCCCAGTTTCAGCAACTGTCAACATGTTGGCCAAGCATGTTTCTGCTGTCCTACCCCCCTCCCCCGCTTAATTGGCTGGAGTCTTTTAAAGTAAATCCTAGAGAGCCCATTCCATCCGCTAATAACGATGCATCTAACTGACAAGGGCTTTATGTTCCCAAAATAACCACTATGCCATTATCACACCCAACAAAATGAACACTAATTTCTAAACACCCAATAATACCCAGTCCATGTTCAAATTTCTCAAAATTATCTTTTTACAGGTCAACTATATAAATCAGGATCCTAACAAGGTCCATGCATTTTTTTTCTTCTTTGTTTTTCTCTTCTTTTTCTTACATTTTTGTCTTTTAAGTCTCTTTTATTTGTTAACTCTCTCATTTTTTATGCTATTGATTTTTGCATAAATGTGTCCTGCAGATTGCAATCACACTTTTTCCTAGAAATATTCTAAAACAAACAAATGTATATTATATGAATGCCTTCAGAGGTACTAGCAAATCTCAAACAATGCATGAGACATTTAAATTGGCATAAACTAAAAAGCAATTTGGGAATATGTAGCAGGTATCTTAAAAATATATCTTTCACTATGTTGTTTGTTTGTTTTTAGGGATATATTCCAAAAAGTATCAGAAATGTGACGAATTATGTACACTGATGTTCACCTTTCCTTTACTTTCCATAATGAAGTTCTCAGCAACCTAAGTATAATAGTAGATTAAGAGCCGGCCGAGTGGCGCAGTGGTTAAGCGCTAGCTTGGGAAGCCAGCGGCCCCGGTTTGGGTACCACATGAGGGCCAGTGACACTGCCCTAAAAAAAAAAAAAAGTAGATTAAAACCTAAGAAGATAATAGGGAAATAACTAAATAATGTAGCCTTTAAAATGAACCCATTACAATTATATATACAAAGATTTTTTTTTTTTAATTTTACTGGGGAATAGCTATGGTCATTGGTTACATATTGCTTTCATGCTACAATGGCATAGTTGACTCTTTTAAGGAGGGTGCAGCTCACAGTGGCCCACGCAGGGATCGAACTGGCAACCTTGGTGTTATTAGCACAATGCTCTAACCAACTGAACTAATCAGTCACCCTACAAAGAGGTTTTAATGATTGGAAAAATGTTAAGTGGCAAAAAACAGAGACAAAGCATGTCTGCAGAATGACTCAAGCTTGGTACATTAGGGCATCCTCATCCTCTTTAAATATTTGCTGAAGTTATGAGTCCTTCCTAAAGTTAAGAATATTTTTGGAATTTGCTATTTTTAGGGTTATGACTCTTCATTTTAACAGTAAAGCACCTTTGACAAAAAAATTACGAACTCATGTGTAGCAAAGATTTAACTATTTTCCTGGTAACTTCTCAACTAGGGGACATTTCTAGATTCTTTAGCAATAGTAGTTTACAAGTTAAAAATAAATTACTGCTATCCTAACTATAAAAGTTGAAAACTTGGGTGTGACAAATAAGAATTCTTTAAATCGTGTGCATAACTATAAGTCAGTAATTTTTATACTCAGGAGGCAACAAAAATTAGCCTCATGGGAATCAGAATACGTCAGCTCCCCAAGAGGAATTTTACAAATTTCATTTCCCCGAGAAATACACTTAGTCACGGGGGCACTTAGCTCTGTGTTTCAGGCTTTCTCAAGATCCTTTTCTCCTCACAAGCATCTAGCTAGTGTGATGGTTGGAATAAATGCTGTCATTATTTCGGATTTAAAGTAGGGAAATCATTTGATTTACTTATCTCAAGTAGGTGTTCCAATTCCCGTGCTACTTAACTTTTAAATTGTGAAACTACTCCTTAAAAGCAAGCACTTACAATTATGTTCAGCAAGATGTAGTCTGCCCTCCCCCAGACTACAAAGAAATGGTTCAATTAAGTAGAACATTACCACAATGCAGGGCCTTTTCTTCAACATGAGGGAGAAGATTGGGCTGTAAGACATTTTGATCAGTTATGAGAATGATCTCTTTATTTTGATGGCTCCCAGCCCACCTTCTCAACACCCTCCTTTTCCCCCACAGCAGCCTCTTAGCTTCTTTGTAGGATCCTAGTGCCCCCAGAAATCCAGTTTGAAAGCCCAAGACCTGGAGAATATCGGTGGTTCTCTTGTCTTTTATGGTTTTGCTTAGATGTATGTTGTAACAAGAACAAAGCATGACCTGGGCAAGCTAAATGACAGTATCACATATAAGACTTACGAAATGTGTTATTTATATCAAAATCTATGTTCTTCCCCCAGTTGTATCTCTTCTTTACACACTCATGAAATTTCCTATCTGTTATGGACTGAATGTTCATGTCTCCCCTCTGCTCCCCAAATTCATATGTTGAAACCCTATATACTAGGAGGTGGAGCCTTTGGAAGATAAATAGGATTAGATGAGGTTATGATGGTGGAGCCCTCATGACGGGATCAGTGCCCTTAGAAGAGTCGCCAGAGAGGGTTTTCTTCCCTTCTCTGCTCTCTACCATGTGGATACAACGGGAACTCAGCAGTCTGCCACCCAGGGGAGGGCTCTCACCCAGAACCCAACTGTGCTGGCCCCTGATCTCAGACTTCCAGCCTCCTGAACTGTGAGAAATGCATGATTACTGGTCACCCAGTCTATGGTATTTGTTGCTGTAGCCTGAGTTAAGGCAGTGTGTTACCATCGCACCATTACGTACCCTGCATTACGTAGAATTTCCTAGAAATATTTGGCAAACATCCTCATGTTTCTATGAAAATTAGCTCTAGTGAACCAAAGCACCCTATAGAAAATCAAGTTTTCCTTTCCTCTTCTTCCTTCTTTCCTTCTCTTTTAGTTTCCTCCCCCTCCCTCTTTCCCCCTTCTCCCCCTCCCCCTCCCTCCCTTCCTTCCATTTCTTTAAAACAGTCTTTAGAGACCCACCTCTCAAACCTTGTTGTTTTTATTTGTTTGCTTTTTATTTATTTTTTTAAATTGGGGAATTGGGGAGGGGAACAGTGTTGGGGAATTGGGGAAGGGGACCAGCCAGGTTGTTGTTCTTCAGTCTTCATTGTGGAGGATGCCAGTCGCCATCTGGCTGCCCGTCGGCAGCTCAGGGCCTCTAAGCTCAAGGTACTGTGTTCAGTCTTAGTTGCAGGTGGACGTAGCCACCATCCCATGTGGGAGTCGAACCAGCAGCCTTGTTGTTAAGAGTGCATGCTCTATCCACTGAGCCATCCGTGTGGCAGCTCAGCTCAAGGTGCCGAGTTCAGTTTTAGTTGCAGGCAGGCGTAGCCCACCAAGGAACAGGCAGTCTTCCTATTATTAGCACGTGCTCTCACCAGCTGAGCCACCCTGCCACCTGTTGGCAGCTCAGCTAGGGCACAGCATCACTGGCCCATGTGGGAATCAAGCTGGTGGCCCTGCTGCTCAGAGCTTGTGCTCTTAAGCTAACTCTTAACCAACTGAGCCACTCGGCTGGCTCCAAACCTTGTTCTTTTTAGAGGCACCTTCTGGGCTGTGTCTAAATGAATCACTGCTCTGCAATAAACAATCCTTTGAAGGGGCCCTACTGGGAGGTCTTCTTAAAAATATTTAATTTTGATATTATTAGTTCCAGAAAGCAGTCATAACTTTTTTTGCCCAGAGCCAGCAGAGAACCAATTTCAAAGAGCGCTGTAGCACTTGTGGCACAAATAGAATCGGTAGACTAATTTAACCGCCAGAGGAAATGTTTGAAAGTATTGTAACACAATGCTATTTTACCTAGTCATGGGGAAAGAAAGGGCTGGCTCATTAGGATTTATTTCCCTGTGGAGGGAACTAACACTGAAGACAAACACCTCCTCTGAACTCAGGCTGTTAATCCAAATGCGAGGCTCTTTAGTAAATTATGGAAATGTGAAACGTGAAAAGTGGAAACGTGAAGTTAGAGTCAGAGAACAAGTCTGAGGCACCCAGTGCAAACCAGAATCTACGTTCATCTGAAATCGGATGCGCTGCTCATCAACCACACTATTCATTCTAAGTGGGGTCAGATTTGGTGGCAAAAACGTGTGGCTGGAAAAGGGCAGTCCCTGTCGCCCCTTGGGGAATGGGAGAAGAATGGGCAGCTGTGCATTCAGACCAACGGCCTTGAAGGGAATGGTTTAAACCCCAAACTTGATCTCAGAGACTGTCCTCTCAATGTACTCTCGCTGGGAGCTTTCTGGAGTTGACACAAAGGGATTGTCTTCTGTTGAAGTCATTTCTAGTTTTACTGGCAAAACAGGCTCTCCAATAAAAGTTGGCCTAATTTGCCCTTTTCCCCCTTAAGAATGTTCTATACCTCTACCTTTCCCTTCTCTCCAACGGGCCTCTGAAGTGTTTCTTCTCCTTTTGCAAAACTGTAATAGTGTAATGTCACTATCACAGTGATTTATTTGTACTCGTGTGTGTGTGTGTTTAGTTCTATACAATTTTGTCACATGTGTAGGCTCATCAACATCCTTTTTTTAGATTTTATTGGGGAATTGGGGGAGGGGAACAGCTAAATTGTTGTCCTTCAGTGTTAGTTGTAGAGAGTGTAGCAAGCTCAGCTCCAGGTCCAGTTGTGTTGCTCAGCTCAAGGTGCTGTGTTCACTTACTTGCAGGTGGGCATAGCGACCATCCCAAATGAGAGTTGAGCCAGTAGCCTCATTGTTAAGAACGCACGCTCTATCCCCTGAGCCACCTGGTGGCAGCTCATCTCTAGGTGCCAAGTTTAGTCTTTAGTTTCTGGAGGGCGTAGCCCACCATCTCGAACAGGCAACCTTGTTGTTAGGAGCACATGCTCTCACCAGCTGAGCCATCCTGCCACCTGTTGGCAGTTTAGCGGCAGCTCAGCTTGGGTGCAGTTCACTGGCCCACGTGGGAATCGAACTGGTGACCCTGTTGCTCAGAGCTTGCACTCTTGAGCAAGCTCTTAATCAACTGAGCCACTTGGCCAGCCAACATCATTTTTATAATAAATAGTCCATTCTTTCTCTACTCTCTTGAAATGTCACTTTTATCAGAGGCAAGATTCTTACCTTTTTTTCTGGATTCTGTATTTCATTCCGTTGATCTGTCTATACTGGGACAGGTACCAAAAACATAAACAGTTCTCCGTTTTAATATCCGTGAAGATATTTTCCTCTTCCTTCTCCCCTCTTCTCTTCCCCCATTCTCCTCTTTCTTTACAAAATGTCCCTAGCTTATTTCATGTTCGATTTTCCCAATGAGTTTTAGAATTATTTGGTTAAGCTCCAGAAAAGATATTTGGATTTTGACTGGGTTTGCCTTATATTTAGAGATTCATTTGTGGAGAAATGACATCCTTACCAAATTGGCTTTTTCCATCAGGAACACAGTGTATCTCTCCACTTATAGAACACTTTTAAAAATAAGCCTTAGTAGAATTTTATAACTTCTTCATATGAATCCTGCACAAATCCTGTCACACTGATTGATTCCTATTTCATGGTTTTGTAAAAGATGATGTGAATGGAGTCTTTCCCACTACCATACATATTTTTTAGTTGTTTTATTATTAGTTTTTCAATTGTGATAAAACATACATAACATGAAACTTACCATTTAATCATTTTAAAGTGTGTAATTTGATGGTATTAAATATATTCACATGATGCACAACTATCATCACTATCTATTTCCAAAACTTTTCATCATCCCAAAGAGAAACTCTGTACCCATTAAACAATAGTTCCTTATTCTTGTCCCAGCCCCTGGTAACCTGTATCCTACTTTCTATCTTTATGAATTTGCCTATCATATAAGTGGTACCTCATATAAGTGCAATCAGACAATGTTTGTCCTTTTATGTCTGGCTTCTTTCACTTAGCATAAATTTTAAGGTTCATTCATGTTGTAGCACATATCCGATCTTCATTCATTTAATGGCTGAATGATATTTCATTGCATGTATACAAGGCATGACAATTTTGCAAACTCATCCTAGAAAAAATGCTGCATACCTCATTGCTGAATATCACTATGGTCACCTTCGAAGTATCCCCCCTTGGGAAGCTATGCACCGATGCCAGTGCCTAGTTCACCCTTCAAAGCAATTTTGGAACTCTTTTTCTGGAATGGCCATCAGAGCTGTCATCATATTACCCTTGATGTCCTGAATGTCATCAAAATGTCTTCCTTTCAATATTTCCTTTATCTTCAGATAAAGAAAGAAGTCATTGGGGGCCAGATCAGGTGAGTAAGGAGGGTGTTCAATACAGTTATTTGTTTACTGGCTAAAAACTCCCTCACAGACAGTGCCGTGTGAGCTGGTGCATTGTCATAATGCAAGAACCATGAATTGTTGGCGAAAAGTTCAGGTCGTCTAACTTTTTCATGCAGCCTTTTCTCTCTCTGACATCTCTCATCTAAGCTGTGAAGGAATCCGGGTGATTCTGCTTTCCAAAATATAGTTAGAACCCAACCATTTCTCATCACTTTGCCTGCCAGCACCCTGGCCCAAGATATTCTGATGTCTACCCTGGGTTCTTATAGAAGCCTCTTCACTGGTCTCCTGCTGCTGACTTTGCACATCTGACAGCAGCCAGAGCTGCTCTTCTTAAATACATCAGATCATGTACTCAGTGGCCCCAAACCTTGCAGTGGTCCCCATTCATCTGGCATGAAAACCAAAGTGGACCCAATCTGGCCCCTCCCCAATTCCACCAGAACTTCCCCAACCCCTCTACCGTTCACCCCTGCTGCCCCAGCCACAATGGCCTCCTTGTTGCTCCTACATCCCAGGCCCACTCCTGTATCCCTTGTTGCCTTTGCTTTTTTCCTAGATATAATAGCTACAAGTCTCACCTCCTCACCTCTTTCAGCTCTTTGCTTAAATGCCAACCACCTAGTTATAATGGCACCCCATTCCCAGAGCTCCCATCCCTCTTTTCTACTCTCCCCTCCCCATAGCAATTATTACCATGTAATGTGCTGTTGCG
Organism: Aselliscus stoliczkanus; assembly: GCA_033961575.1. Lineage (NCBI taxonomy): Eukaryota > Metazoa > Chordata > Mammalia > Chiroptera > Hipposideridae > Aselliscus > Aselliscus stoliczkanus. The sequence goes on along the minus strand of CM066732.1, from coordinate 149,891,658 downwards.
TTTTACATATTTACTTGTCTGTTGGCCATCTCTCCTCATTAGAATGTTAGTTCCAGGAGGGCAGGTTTTTCAAAAAAAATAATTGTGGTAAAAAACACTTAGCACAAACTCTACCCTCTTACCACATTTTTAAGTGTACAGCACAGTATTGTGAGCTATGTGTAAATTGTTGCCCAGTGGATCTTGAGAACTTTTTCATCTTGCATGGCTGGGACTCTATCCCCATTGGACAACTCCCATTTCCCTGTTCTCCCACCTGCCCCAGCAACCACCATTCTACTTTCTGCTTCTAGGAGTTTGACTACTTTGTATACCTCATATAAGTGGAATCATACAGTGTTTGTCTTCTTGTGATTGGTTTATTTCACTTAGCATAATGTCCTCAAAGTTCATCCATATAGCATAGGACAGGATTTCCTCCTTTTTTCAGGCTGACTAGTATTCCATTGTATGGATAGAGCACATTTTCTTTATCCATCCATCAAGGGACATTTAGTTTGCTATTGTGAATAATGCTGCTATTGTAAATAATGCTTCTATGAACATGGTGGTGCAGATCTCTCTCTGAGGTCTTGATTTTAATTCTTTTGCATCAACACCCCTCATACTCTACACCCCAGAACTGGGGTTGCTGGGTCACATGGTACTTCAGGAGGTCAGAGGTTTTTGTCTGTCTTGTTCATTGCTGTATCCCCAGGGCCTAGGACAACGCCTGAGACCTAGAAGGTGCCCAATAAGTGCTGTCATTTTATATGTAAACTCTGTATTAGCTTGCTTAACTTCAACTCCTCCAGTACAGCTTCTGCAATCACTCCCACAGTAAGTTTTCCAATGCAACATTCCATTGGGAAAGTGTTTGCAAGTAAATTATTGGGTTGTCAGAAAAGTCATGATGCATTTTTGCAACGAAAAACATAGAGAAAAAGTGGTTTTCAAACTAGAAACAACCATTTAGGTAAACAATTGATAACTTTTTTTCTTTCTTTTCTTTTTTTTCTTTTTTTTTAGCTGAGCCATCCTGCCACCTATTGGCAGCTCAGTGGCAACTCAGCTAGGGCTGGGCATCGAACTGCTGTTGCTCAGAGCTCAGCTCACACTCTTGAGTGAGCTCTTAACCAACTGAGCCACTCGACCGGCCCTAATTGATAACTTTTTAATAAACCATGTTTATTGGTGACTCTGGCAGTTCTGATTATTTCAATGGTTCTGCTTAACTCCTCTTGCTACTAGGGCCATGCACACAGTGGAGGCTGAACAGGGTTGACCAGGAACCAGACAGCAGGCTGGGCTAGGCTAGTGGAGCCCTGGGAGCAAAGAGCAGTTCTGTGGGTAGGAGAGTGTGGCATTGTGGGTAGGAGAACAGGTATTGTGGGCAGAAGAGCACAGCATTATGGGTAGGAGAACATGGCACTGTGGTGGTAGGAAAGCCCACTCACAGTGCTGGTAGATATCACTCAGGATCATTGGCACAAGCAGAAAATGTCAATGGTTTTAGAGAGAAATCGTGCTACCTAATTAGAGTAAGGTAGAAGCAAAGCACAAGGATCCTGACAGAAGTCAGGGTATAGTGTCAAATCAGAGATGAGGGAACTAGTAGAGGCCAGAATCCAAATGGAACTAACCACACCAGTGGCACGGTCCATGCCAGGACCCCCCACCATCACTTGGAGATCCCAGGACAGAGGCTGTTTGCCCTTCTCTAAGCACCTTCCTTGGCGGGCAGATAAGGGCTGCCAGGTGTCACTGCTCTTGGGAGAAAGGCTGGGCATAGAGACGTGTGCTGGGGCTGCCACATCTGAAGAAAGCTCCCTGTCTCTGAGTCTTCTTCACAACTCAGAGGCCCGCAGGCTGCAGCCCATGTTTCTTCTCAGGATTCCTTTTTCAGTTCTGATGACATCAGCTGGAAGATCGTAAGTAAACAGGAACTTTATACCACAATGGTCACTGAAAGCCACTGCATGCCAGGCTATGTGTTACACAAAGAAGAAGTAAATACAGTCCCTGCAGCTGCATGGCGAAGACAGAAACATATCAAGTGTAAGTGAACCATGATGATGATGATGATGATGATGATGATGATGATGATGCTGGCCCTCACATGTGGGACCGAACCGGGGCCGCTGGCTTCCCAAGCCAGCGCTTAACCACCGCGCCACTCGGCCGGCCCTAAAACTGTGCATTTTTTTAAAAAGATTTTATTGGGGATTTGGGGGAGGGGAACAGCATTGGGGAACCAGGGAAGGGGAACAGACAAGTTGCTGTCCTTTTGTTCTTCAGTCTAGTTGTGGAGGATATTGCTTCACTGGCCAATGTTAGTATTATCATTGTGCTCTTCCCAAGTGAGGCAGTTGCTCTCCCCAAGTGAGGCAGTTGCTCTCCAGCCATTGGACGGCCACTCACAATGGATCCTGGCAGCTCACGAAAACACACCCGCTGCCAGCCAGCCCTACTGCAGCCTACACCATCACCAGTGACTGATGGCAGCCCGGCTCCAGGTAGAGCTGTTGTTCACTATCTTAGTTGTAGAGGGCAGCATCACTGGCCCTCATGTGGGATCTGAACCAGGGTCCTGCTGCTCAGAGCTGGCATCCCAAGCCAACTCTTAACCAACGTGCCACTCAGCTGGCCCCATTTTTGCCATATTTTACGGTTTTACTTCCGTAAAGGGAAGAACGCATGTCAAGCTTGTGAAAAGTTGCATAAAGTTTACGGTGACAATGCTCTACAAGAACGTCAGTGCCAACGATGGTTCATGAAATTCCGTGCTGGTGATTTTGATCTCAACAATGCTCCTCAGTCAGTGAGGCCCACCGAGGTTGATGACGACAAAATAAAAGCATTGATCGAGTCAAATCCCGTTACACGACACAAGAGATTGCAGAAACATTGAACATCCATCATTCAAGTGTTCACAACCACCTGAAGAAGCTGGGATACATAAGCAAGCTCTATAGTTGGGTTCTGCATAAACTCAAAGAAGTTCATTTGACAGCGTGTATAAACATCTGCAATATGTTCATTAAATGTGAAGAAAACGATCGTTTTTGGAAGTGACTGATAACTGGTGATGAGAAGTGGATTGTTTACAACAATGTGGTGTGCAAGTGGTCTTGGTCCCGATGTGATGATCCGCCTCAAACGACATGGAAAGCAGACATTCATCAAAGGAAGGTTATGCTTTCAGTGTGATGGGATTTTAAAGGTGTGTTTTTCGAGCTCCTACCAAGGAACCAAACAATCTATTCAAATGTGTACTGTGGCAATTGGACAGTTTGAATCAATCCAGAAACGTCCAGAGCTTGTTAATTGTAAAGAAATTGTGTTCCATCACAACATGAGACCACATACAAGTTTGATCACGTCAAAAATTATTGGAGCTTGGGGCCAGCCGAGTGGCGCATTGGTTAAGCGCTGGTTTTGGGATGCCAGCGGCCCCGGTTCGGATCCCACATGAGGACCAGTGACACTGCCCTCTACAGCTAACAACAGTTCCACCTGGAGCTGGGCTGTGCGAGCCCCGGTGATGGTGTGGGCTGCAGCCCCTGCTGCGGTGGGCTGCCATAGGCTACAGTGAGTGGCCCGCAGCCAGCGTGAGCGGCTGGCAGCCAAGCGTGAGCTGCCAATAGCCGCGGTGAGCGACATCCAGAGGCCAGCGACCGATCTGCCTCATCCGGGAAGAGCGCAATGACGATACCAACAGTGAAGCAACATCCTCCGCAACTAAACTGAAGAACAAAATGACAGCAACTTGTCTGTTCCCCTCCGCCAATTCCCCAATAAAATCTTAAAAAAAAAAAAATTATTGGAGCTTGGATGGGATGTGTTGCCACACCGAACACACCCGCCTGACCTTGCACCGTCAGATATCCAGTTGTTTCGCTCTCTTCAAAATTCCTTGTGTGGTATAACATTCAATTCAGAAGAGGCTGTAAATCAGCACCTTGTTCAATTTTTCTCCAATAATGACAGTTCCTTCCATGGACGTGGAATTATGAAGCTCACTGAAATATGGCAAAAGGTTATTGAACAAAATGGGCAATGTATCACTGATTGATCTTTGTTCTTCATATAAATAAACAACTTTTGAAAAACATAGAAAAAATACTTCATGACTTTTCCTATAACCCTATATATGTCAAACCCCATCCAATTGTACATCTTAAATATGTGCAGATTATTGTATATCAATTATATTTCAGTAAAGCTGTAAAAGACAAAATCTATGGTTTAAAGCAAATAGCTCTCTTTATGCTCTTCAGCCTTGAAGTGCAATGCCACATCCTTGTATGTGATTGCACTGGGGAAAATGCTCGTAGGAATGTGGTCAATATTACAGTCATTTCCTGGGGAATAGAAAAGACTGAGAGAGGACCCTGGGTGGGCTGCTAGCAGACCTGAAGAAACTAAAATGTCCAGGAAGACCCCATCTCTGGGGGACAGGGTGGTGGGTGGTAGAATGGTGTCCACCCTTCCATTCACTCTTGTAGGAGCCTAAATTGGTCTGCCGAGAAACCACATGCCTTCCCCTAATGTAAGGGTGGGTGGCTGAGAGCTGTGAGGAGGCTCAGCACCCCTAGCCCCAATCCCACTGCTTTGAAGTTGCCGTTATTTACTTATTCCCCAGGAAATGTCAGGGCTCTGCCAAAAGTGACCAGAGGAATGATAATAAAAAATGCTCTGTCCCAGGGAGAGAATAATCTTTTGCTGATTTATTTCTCATCATAGAACCTAAAACCTACAGAAGTCACTGGCAAATTTATCTTCAGTTCCCAACTAATATCCTTAACTCTCAAACTCTACTAGACATAATTAATCTTCCTCAGACAATTCAGAGGGATCTTACAGGGAATCTGGTGGGATTGTCAAAGGAGCAACATTAAAATGAAACGGTTTTCAATTTATTTCTGTGCTTGTCCAGTTGTAGTACCAAGTTTATTTCTCTGGAGAGAGGGGTTTGGCATGGAAGGGATAATGATCCATGATCCCAGCCCTCCACTGAAGTTTCACAATTAATAGCATCATTCCTTGGCTCCGTTTCCCCAGGATCTAGATTACTGCTTTGTAGTATGGTCTGTTAGTGTTTAAGTTCATTATTTCTTAATGGACCTTCAAGGACCAGAATGTTCTTAATGGGAGTAGGTCTTCAAGAGCCAGAAGAGGGCCGGCTGAGTGGCTCAGCTGGTTAAGAGCACGAGCTCTGAGCAATAGGGTCGCCGGTTTAATTCTCACATGGGCCAGTGAGCTGCGCCCGAGCTGAGCTGCCAACAGGTGGCAGGGTGGCTCAGCTGGTGAGAGCACGTGCTCCTAACAAGGCTGCTGGTTGACTCCCACATGGGATGTTGGGCTACACCCACCTGCAACTAAGATTGAACACGGCACCTAGAGCTGAGCAGTAGCAAGCAGTCGGTCGGATGGGAGCTGCGCCAGCTGTGCCCTCCACAATTAAGGTTGAAGGACAACTTGGCTGTTCCCCTTCCCCAATTTCCCAACACTGTTCTCCTTCCCCAATTCCTCAACAAAATCTTAAAAAAAAAAAAAAAAAAAAAGAACCAGAAGAAATGAACGAGTCTGTCTAGTGTTTTTACTGTAGGTGAGATCAGGCACCGGGAGAATCTAACTTTTATTTAAGAAGGCTAACTTGATGGCTCAGAGGCTCTGGGGTGTAGCTTCCTGTTTATTCTTATAACCACACTCTCAGCTGGAACCCGTCAGGGGGCTTTTACTACCCTAGTCTTTCTCATGATAGCCTCCCTGATTCCCCTGAAATTGTGGGTCCTTGTAGTGTTAACCCTGACAGTTGGGTGTTTTGTCTTTCTTGTTTTTATAATTGAAGTGCCTGACTTAAGCTTTGATCGCCCAGGCATCCGCTTCAAAGATGGCTATCTCCAAAAAACACATTGCCAGCCACATGACTAGATAAAGAGCAAGCTGGCCCCCTCTTTATCTAGATCTTGGTTGATTTCAATAACTGACCATTTGGGTCATTTATTTTTTTCTCTCCATGCATTAAATTCCCACTCTTATGTTTTAAATTTACCAACAAAGAGTGAGCCCAGAAAACCCTAGGCCCCCACCCTTGACCCCAATAAAAGCAGAACCCCAGGCCTGTGCCCTCTCTTTCTCCCTCTCTACTCATGACCTAGCTGTGTGGCCCCAGGTGTGCTGTGTAATTTCCAGGTCCTATAAGGAATAAACCTTTATTTTTTTCAGTTTCCTGATGTAACCATCAGGAATGGTGTTTCGCAATCACAAAAACCACAAGGGCTGTTCCAACCACAACATTGGTTATTGACCGGCCGAGACACAAAGCCCTAACATCTCAAATCTGACCACCACCCCTATGCACGGCCACCCCACGGTGGGGCAGTGGGGCCACTGACTTTGGGGTGGCCATGCAGATAGACACGTTTTCTCCCAGCATCCAGAGTTAACTGTAATGTTAATTTTTCTTTAGAATGTTATCATTTAAACATATAAATAGGATGCTGTCACTCCCTTGCAGAAAGTCCTTCAATTGCATACTATTGCACAAAAAGAAATAGCTCTGGCACTCACCTTGGCTTCCAGGGCCCTGCAGGCTCTAAATCTCGCCTGTCTCCAAACCCCTTTTGTTACACTCTCCCCTTGCTCATTGTACTTTGGCTACCCTGGCTGGATGCAGGACCTTGGTAGAGTAGATCCCCCTTACCTGTGGTCTTGCTTTCCGTGGTTTCAGTTACCCGTGGTCAACTGCGGTCTGAAAATATTCAATGGAAAATTCCAGAAATAAACAATTCATAAGTCTTAAACTGTGCGCCATTCGGAGGTGTGATGAAATCTCACACCGTTGCACTTGGGACACGAATCATCCCTTTGTCCAGCACATACGTGCTGTGGTTTCGGACATCCCTTCGGGGGTCTTGGACCGTACCCCAGCGGATATGGCGGATGCTGTATCTGCCTGGAATGCTCTTCCCCAGCTCTCCATTCACACTGCTGACTTCAGGTCTCAGCTTCAGTATTGCCTCCCCAGACCGCTGCTCACCTAGGAAAAGCTTGTCCTTCTGTCCATTTCTACACTATTATCTAGTCTGCCTTTTTCTTTTTTTTTTAAACAGCACTTGCCCCTATCTCAAATTACCTCTTTATATACTTGTTATAATAGAATGTAAGCTCTCTGAGACGATGAGCCTCATCATCTTTCTCTCTGACATCTCTCCTGGGCCAAGCAGATGCCTGATCCATCCTGTTCCTATGTGCTTTCATCCTTCCATCGTACTCCGAGCCACACTCCGTGTGATGATGGAACCAATCCCTTATGCCTTGCTGAACCTTGCCAACCTCCCTTCTAACTGCCTCTCTGCCTGGATGGGCTTCTTTTGGACCCAGCCTCCCCCTTCCCCTTCTTCTGCGGTGTGTCTAGAATCCAGAGCCCCAGGCCCTCCAAGTGTTTAACATCCAGCTGCCTATGCAAGCCCATCTTGCTGATGTTGCCCAGCTGCATTCTGGGAGGCCTGCTGGAGTGAGTCAGGATCACATTTAGGGAGCTCCAACTTCAAACCACCTGCTTCAGGGTGATACTGTGTTGTGTCCTAGGATATAATACAAGATTACCCCGTAAGAAGCAACCTCTTATTCATAGTCAGAGGGATGCCACTAGCTGGTAGGGAAATTTGTGTGCAAATCAGAAAGAGGCTCCCCTATGGGCAGGGTGTGGAGTGTATGCAGGCTGGGTTTTAGCTCTCCACTGAACTCCTTGGGTGGGGTCTTGTGCAGCACACAAGTCACACAGCTGTACATAGCATCTTTGGGTGGTTATCTACATGGCATGGATTTTTAGGCTCCTTTCGGTAAGCATCTGTTCTCTGACATTTTATATGAACTCCCAGTTATCAATGGTAAATAGGGAATGCAAATATGAAAGCCAAATCTTATTTTAATAAACCTCACTGCTTACTGAGCCATACCTACTCGTATGTGCCGGGTGCTAGGTTAGACACTTTAGCACATTGTCACATTTTATCAACCATATGTCAGCACTTTGTGAAAAGAAAAAAATAAGTTATAGAGTTCAATTGCTATAAGATCCTATTAGAAAATCAAAATCAATTACGGATGTATGAATAGATAGAACACTCTTAATAGTTATTTGGAGGGAGTAGGATTTTTAATGGAACCCTACACTCGATATATTTCTGAATTGTTATTATTATTTTTTTTACAATGAGCATATAATCCTTTTAGAAACAGAAAATAGTAATAAAGATATTTCTATTCTGGAAAAAATACATGGATTAAAAACTGTAAATATAAAGTCAAATTAATTGCTTTGAATTTCAGTTTCTTTGATAAACAACATAAAAGTTAATATAAGTAAAATCTTTTATTTTACTTCCTGTCATGGGTACTGATAAGCAGGGAAATGACTCAGGTCAGAGGAGGAGATGCTGCCAGCCCTGAATAATCAGGTCTGGAATATCTCCCCAGTCCACCAGGGATGACAGCAGCTACTCAGGCAGAACCCATCCCGTCTTCACACTAACAGTTAAACTGCTTGCCTGGCTAACAATGAAATCAATCTCTAATTATAAGAAGCTACAGGCTTTTTAAATGCACAATTGTGTGTGTCAGCAGCTCATTACCATTGCGTCAAGTCACTGAGCGAGAAAATAAATTCTGACATTTGCAGTTCTAATGTGGTAAGCACGCAGCTGAGAGTCAATTATACTGTTCATGTTTTTACAGCTCATTTATTTCCTCCATTTTTAGGAATAACTTAACTAATAGTTTTCTTTCATTTGTTCCTGGTGTGTCATTTTTGAACAAGAATAGGAATGCTGGCCACAATACAGAAAAGTGGGGTGGGGGAGTCACACTGCTGAGTTGAGTGTGTACCTTGTTACTGGCAGGAAAATCCAAGTGGAATTAGACAGCCAGTGACCCCACTGCAGCAAGGAGAAAGGAAACCAAAGGCCAGGAGGGCAGAAGAAGGCTTGCCACATTTTTGCATGTTTACTTTGGCTCTTTTTAAATGAGCCCAAACATGAAGAAATATAAATCAGAAAAACTCAAGAACTGCTCCATGCCCTGTGGGTAATTTGTCCTATAAACTGTACTTTCACTGCCTGTTTCATTATTTTGTGACTTGTTCTTTGTTCTTCTTTTCATTTCTCTTTCACAGTCCATCTTAGTCCGAGAAGTACACAAAAAAGGTACTAATGAAAGTAGCCTTGGGGGAAGGCCAAGTGGCTCAGTTGGTTAAGAGTTGGCTGGGGAGTGGGAGCTCTGAGCAGCAGGGAGGCCCTGGTTCAGTTCCCATATGGCCCCGTGACGCTGCGCCCTCTACAGCTAAGGAGGCGAACAACAGCTCGACCTGGAACTGGGCTGCCATGAGTCACCAGAGATGGCGTAGGCTGCACTGGGCTTCTGTGAGTTACCGTGAGTGGCTGGCAGCCAGTGTGAGCTGCCATGAGCGGCCGTCCAATGGCCGGTGACCGATCTGCCTCAACCGGGAAGAGCACAATGATCATAATACCAACACGGGCCAGTGAAGCAACGTCATCCACAACCAGACTGAAGAACAAAAGGACAGCAACTTGTCTGTTCCCTTTCCCAGATTCCACAACACTGTTCCCCTCCCCCAATTTCCCAATAAAATCTTTAAAAAAAGAAAGAAAGTACCCTTGTGACTTTAAAAACCTAACTGCTGGTAGCCTTTCACCATTCCAAAAAGTATTTAAGAGCTGATGGGGCCTGTAGTCACCCACAGTTCAGCCTGGAATGAGGGGAGTAGAGACGGGAGTACCTTCCCTCCCTCTCCAGTCCCTCTCCCCCTCCTCTTCATCCCCACAGTCTATCCTGGAGCCTTCATTCAATGTCTATTCCGGATGGACACTGAGGAAGGAGATGAAAGATTCCTGCCCTCAGACAGCTCAGAGCTTAGATGCACAGACAGCAAGTAAGAAAGTATTTTATTCCAGGATGCTATGTACTGTGTTTATTATAATGGCAACCATGGGCATCGACTATTTTATTTCCACTAAATTCTTAGACAGTTCAGGTTTTAGCAAAATGTTTTTAAAAAAGAAAAAGAAAACGCTATAATCAATGAGCAAGTTTTTGTCCCTGCTCTAAGGGAGAGCCTTATGTAATGCTTTTTAGGGGGTCCTTGTTAAAGGGTACTCCCTTCTGGGTTCAGGATTCACTTGGTAAGAAAGTCTCCAGATTCCCTGTCCCCACCTCGATCAGTGTCACCTGCTCCCAGCTGCCTGTTCCCACTTAGAAGTAACCTGTTTGTTGCCTGGAAACCACAAGAGCAGAAGCAAAGCTCTGTGATGGGCAAATGGGAGACCTGCAAAATAGATCAGGGGCCATTTATTCCATCTAGTCTATTTTGCAGGAAGTGAGGAAATGACAGGCCAGAGAGATGGAGTGTGCACACCCAGTGTGCACAGACTTCCCTGGTGCTCAGCCTGCTGTTCATCCCCATCCCGTCTGCTCTCATCCACCTTCCGGTCACTTTTCATGACTCTCAGACCAATCTCCCTCATGGATAACACGTTTCTATCTCCAGACACTACCTGGCTTGTCTGCCCCCCGCACTGCTGCCCTGGCCAGGTGTGCATGCCCTGCAGGCGCCCTGTGTCCTGAGGCCTGGCCCTGTACTTCAGTATCAGTGGAATGGTTCCGTTCGTGCCAGGCTACGACTGCTGGATGCACATTCTTATCTCTCTTGGAGGAAGAAAGTGGCTTATTCGAATCCTCTGCTATCACAGTGACTCTGGGGACCCGTCTGGTAAGTCATTTCAGGGACTTCAGGCAACTTCTTTAACACTCCGCGAACAGTGCCATGCCCCTGAACTCAATTAGAACTTAAACACAGAATCAAACATGTTCCTTTTCTTGAAGAGGCCAACAGCACAAATGAGAGTGAAGTGCAAGCCAAGTGCCCCCCAACTGGCCCCACAAGGCCCGACATTCCTCACGCTGACCTGTGATGCAGGAGCCACACCCTTCCGATGACATTATGGGCCTTCTTCTCTTGAATGTCCATCTGTGAGCCAGTGAACACCATCCGCCCTATGTCACTGAAGGTGGGAAAGGTCTCCTCAGACCTGACACTAGGCAGCCAGTGGTCATCAGATGGAAAACAATGGAACCTCAACAGTTTTATGTTTTGAAAATCTGAGAAATTACTTAGGTAGTCCCCTTTATCAGCCCTGAAACAGTGTGAGGTGTCAGTGAACCTCAGCACCTCCCTTCCCTTGGCTCTCAGTGAGAAATGCTGACCACATGCCATGGCTGGCGACATGGGCTGTGCCGAGGCCCAAGGAGATGCTGGCCAACAGCACACTTCCCGTCTTTCCTTTGCCAAGAAGTCATCAAGCACACGGAGGGTTTTCTTTCATGAAACACTTTATCCTTATCTTTGTTTTCTTTTTGAATGAGTCCCAGTTGTAGGATTAGGCACAGCTTAGTGTGTTTTTATTGGAAGACCTGGGTCAGCAGCATGGAGGTCAGAGCCCCCCAAATGAGCCACGAGGCCCAATTCTTCTGTGATTTAACAATGTGTAATGTAATACGCTCACCGATGACTTTACAGGTATTGGGATGCTTTAGTAATAAGCCTTGCAGCCAGGTAAGACTCTCAAATCAGTTCTGTGCATGATGAACAGGCTACCTGGAGCCCCACGACTCCCAACGCAGGGTGGCCCCGTCAGCTGGAAAAGCGTTTCTCCTCAGCAGCTGCGCACTTTTTGGTTTGTTCTTAATAACACTTAATATCTGTTATTCCTAATAATACATATTCATTGTAGAAAATTCAGAACATGTAGAAAAGCAAAGAGAAATTAAAACCCACTCATAATCCTGCCATCCAGAAAAGGATTCCCCATTGGTAAAATGGTGATAAACAATAATACAATAGTACAAGAGTGTAAGGAATAAATGAGCTGATAGTGTAAAGAGCCCAGCACAACTTACGAGCTAATGAATGTAAGCGGCTGTTATTGATAACGCGTCTTGATGCATTTCCTGTCAGACTTTGCATGTGTGTTTCACAAACTTTGGGTTTTTTTTTTTTTTTTGAGGGCAGTGTCACTGGCCCTCATATGTGGGACCAAACCGGGGCCACTGGCTTCCCAAGCCAGCGCTTAACCACCGCGCCACTCGGCCGGCCCTGTTTCACAAACTTTGGGTCTTTTTTAATGGAGAAATTTTTCTTAAAATTCCTATCTGTGTCCAGTTTCAGCTGGGTTCTGACTACTGCTTCTAAAGCTATATTTCATAAACTATAATGGGAAGGAAGATGCAGAGTCAACATTAAGAAATATTACCTCTGTGTATAAAGGAATAATGTTCATGCCTCGCAGTTGGACATGAACTTGTAGGTATGTTTCCAGGGGCAATAATGGGTTTTCTCAAATCATACACATTCTTATCTAGTCTCCTTATCAACTGCACAGGCTTTACCCAAAAGACTATCTGGGATGAGTTTCAATTTGTAATCACAGAAAAGAAAGCAATGCTCTGTGACCTGCATGGAGATTAGACTGACCACCTTGGTCTTATAATCAGTCAAGCTCACCAAACCCAACTGTGTCCATCAAAGTTCCCCACATGTGGCCATTTCACTCGGAGTCTTGGGGAAGAGCCTGGCCTGTGCCTTGTGATCTCAGCCACGGCATCAGGACTTAACATACGTAATCAGTTCCCGACATTACCGCCAACCCCTAGGATTATATGGCAGAAAGGACCCGATCTCTCTTTTCTAGAAACATAGTTATACTGCAGAGGCAAACAGGTGGCCTGCCTGACACAACACTGTAAAAAGCACTCTTGAGGAGGTGTTTTTAGGACAGCAAGGGCCCAGGAGAGGAGCACAAAGGCTGCCTAGAAATTCAGGAAGCCTTACTGGAAAGGTAGACTTGAGCTGAGTCTTAAAGGAGCAGTTTGAGTTTGTCAAGCGGACAAATGAGGAGAGAAGAATCCAGAAGTATCAAGTGTGAACTTTGCACTCAGCCTGCCTGGTTCAAATCCCAGCTCTGTCACTCACTAGCTCTGTAATTTTGGGCAAGTTCCCTAACTGCTCTGTGCCTATTTTGTTTCTGTTTTAAATAAGATGTTTTAGAAATCAGCTTTACTGAGATATAATTCACATACCATACAACCCACTCATATAAAGCTTACAATTCATTTAAAGTGCAATAGTCACAGAGTCGGTCAACCATCCCCACATCAATTTTAGAACATTTTCATCGCCCAATAAGGAAACCTCATACCCATTAACAGTCACTACCCATTTCCCTCCGATCCCCCAGCTCCACGCAACCACTACTCTCTAATGTTATACATCTGCCTATTCTGGGCCTTTCAGGTACGTGAGCTCATACAATATGTGGTCTTTTGTGGCTGGCTTTTTTCACACAGTATAATGTTTTTGAGGTCTGTGGCTATTGTGTCATATATAAATGAGAGTAATAATCTACAGCTCAGATGTAGGCTGTGTGTGTGTGTGTGTGTGTGTGTGTGTGTGTGTGTGGTTTAGATGAGATCAAGCCTGCCCGGTGTCTGGCACAGATGTTTCTGGGCAGAGACAAGGTAGGGAACAGGTTAAACATCTGTCCTGTCTGTAACAATCCCATTACCCATACATTTAGATGAGAGAGTGATAAACCAGGGCGATGCCCACAACTGTTCAAAGTCTAAAATGGTGTGTAGTGAGAAAGGTGGGACATAACTACAAAGGTGAATGCATCAGAGGTGAGGCAGGTCAGGAGGACGAGCACAAAATGAGGATTATGGGCCTGTCGAGTGGCGCGGTGGTTAAGCTGGCTTGGGAAGCCAGCGGCCCCGGTTCGGTCCCACATACGAGGGCCAGTGACACTGCCCTCAAAAAAAACTAAAAAAAAAAAACCCAAAAAAACAGAATAAGGATATGACGAAAGCATCCTCTAAGGCAACCTGAGAATTAGACATGGAAAAGGGTTTTGCAGAGGGCGAACTCATGTAAAAGTGGCAATAGTTACTATTCTTATGAAGCCTGTTGGAAAGGAAAAGAGGGAATGGAACATTTACCGAGTGCCCTATGATATACTGGGCACTATGCGTGTGTTAATTCACATCAACCTCCACAGCCCTGTGAGGTCAACAGGGATGGTTGCAATTCAGAGAGAAGGGAACTGAGGCTCAGGAGAGACCGAGAAATCTGGGCCAGTTCTCATACCACGGCTTCATTTTGAGAGGCTGGGATTCAAGCACAGGTCAGGCTGATGAAAGCTGATTCTCTTTCCGACGTGCTCTGCTTTGCCACCAGGTGAGTGAAGTAATTGTGTAGTGCCCCCTCCCCCGACCACCCCAAGCCATCCCTTCTTCCCTTATTTATTTTAAATGAACTTCTCCATCTTCTTCCAGTTCTGGCATGTGATACACATCAATCTGTGATCATCTTATGTGTCACAATATCATAAAATTTCAACCACATTTCCCCTGAGACTTCATCTTCTCAAAATGAAAGTGCCTCTTGATTCGACACTACGATATTCTAATGGGGAAACAGACAAAAATGACTGTGCTGATGGTTTCCGCCATGGCGTGAGGACCTTCTCCAGTTTTCTTTTGGCTGCTTGAAAGGAACCTAAATGACTAAACCATCGGCTCTCCTGACTCTAGTAAAAGACATTCTGCTCAAGTTATAAGAACTGTTCACTGTTTACTTTCCTTGACAAACCTGTTAGAGTCCATTCTTTTGCTTGTTACACCCAGTGAAACATACCCAAACAGTGGAAAGATCTCTGTCTTCTTTTCAAAAAGTGTAAAACATGCTTGTCTCAGTGGATGAATTCTTTCCCGTCCCACAGTTTTAGTCATGTTGAATGTAGAGAAAGGACATGAATAATACCAAGGATTTGAAAACGTGGCTCAATGGAAGTTTTCTATACTCTCATGAGAAAATAAAATGGTATAACTACGTAGGAAAATGAAGAAGAATGATATGGAATGTCGTCAACTGCAGCTTTCTCCATAGCTCCAATATTATGTTTCTAAGAGTCATCTCTACTATGTGGAACCTATAAATGCAGTTCATTTATTTTGGTTCTACCTAGCATGTTATCATGTGACTATTCCATGGTTTGCTTAGCCAGTCGTGACAGGGGGCATTTGAGTTTTTTCCAGGTTTCTGTCATGCCGATCAGTGGCACAGTGGACATTCTTGGTGATGTCTCCTGGTCTACCCACAGCAGTGTTCACTGCGTAGTTCTTAAGCGTGAGCATCTGTCAAATTCCCTGGAGGGCTTTGTTAAAACACAGGCTGCTGGGCCCCCTTCCCAGAGCTTCAGATTCAGTAGGTCTGAGGTGAGGCCAGTGGCTTTGCATTTCTAATGTTCTCAGGTGGTGCTGCTGGCCTGGGACCATGCTTTGGAAACCAGTGTCCTACGGTAAATATCTAGGAGTGGGATTTACTCTTCTTACTTTCAAAGCCAAGATGAAACAATATATTGCTTAGGGTTACATGCTTATATGATGAAAGTATAAGTTTTGAAAAGCCAAGGGAATGATCACCACACAGTTCAGGGTGTGGTCACCTCTGGGGGAGGGGAGGTGGGTACATGTAGGTGTTAGTAAGTCTCCCGTTCTGAGGGCAGGTGGGAAGTTCATGGGTGTCTACCTTATTAGGGGGATTTGTAAATTACCTTTATGCTACACATATTCTTCTGTATGTAGCAAATGCTAAGCAAAAAAAAAAAGAGGGGGGTGAATTCTGCCAAGTACTGTACTATGATGCTCAGGAAAAGTATCCTGTAAGAGAAAGAATGAGAAAATTCTCCAGACAGAACCCACCTGGAAGGACTGCTGCCCTCAAAGGAACTGGTGGAGCGATGAAGGGGACCAAGGGAATTCCCCCCCACCTCTCTCCATTAACCCCCATCTCCAGAAGCGAACGTGCTGAGTGTTGCTGCTTTTCCTGCCATTGTGCCTTGTCTGGGTTATCCATTCATAACACACTGGCAAGTCCCAGATGTGCTGGGCAAGTGGGGAGTCAGGGGCAGTGAGAAGCGAGGAACCCAAAGGGCAGCGGCCTAGGAGGCCCAGACCTGGGTAATGAGGCTCCTGAAGTGGCAGGAACTAAATACTACATACAGGTGTTTCTACTGCTTACATTTTCATTTTCGTTTTTTATTTTTTATCACCAGTTGAATCCTCCCTGGAACTGGAAATAAACTGCTGCATGGAAAATTGTCAATCTTTCCCTGAAGGAAAGAATAAATTTTATTTGGAGACACAGAACTTAACCACTTCATCAAGTACCTGAATATTTGAGCCATCACGTCCATAAAGATGAGATACACAGTTCCTGTTCTTCCTCTGATGGACTAGAGGGTAAAGAACCTATTTTTTATTCCCATGTGGAGACTGATTTTAAATCACCACCCTATTCTAATGTGAAAAGCTATTCTAAATGCCATGGGCTATAGAGCTGGATTCCCACAGGCCCAGGGTCAAGCCAGGTTTGCCATCAACTCGGGCGATTACCAAAGCTCCATCTGTTTTCTATGATACATAGTTTTCCTTATTTCCCAAAAGTATACTCAAAATGGTCACAGAATGTACTTTGCTAAAGGAAACATATCCTGGGAACATCAAATGGCTTTAGTATACTATGAGTGAGTTGTATGAGAAGTAGAGAAAGCAGGATACAAAAAATAAGACAGTATCCTGAGTGCTTTTACTTTCAAACTACCCAAAGAACAAATGCTCCCACACCCCTCCCCAAAAGAGCTGCTCCAGGGCCATGCCCAGACACACACACACACACAGAGCACCGTTTTCTGCTCAGAAAATGCCGAAAGGTTCTTCTTACTCTATAGCACATACATGGTACTCTGGAAGAAACACTTGTAAGCACAAGATTTTTTTCTTTTTTACTTAAAATATAAGCTTTTAAGGGCCGGCTGAGTGGCGCATTGGTTAAGAGCTGGCTTGGGACGCCAGCAGCCCTGGTTCAGATCCCACATATGAAGGCCAGTGACACTGCCCTCTACGGCTAAGATGGTGAACAACAGCTCCACCTGGAGCTGGGCTGCGTGCACCCTGGTGACGGTGTAGGCTGCAGCCCCTGCTGCAGTGGGCTGCCATAGGCTACAATGAGTGGCCGGCAGCCAGGGTGAGCTGCCAAGAGTCGCGGTGAGCGACCATCCAGAGGCCGGTGACCGATCTGCCTCATCCAGGAAGAGGGCAATGACAATACCAACATGGGCCAGTGAAGCAATGTCCTCCACAACTAAACTGAAAAACAAAAAGACAGCAACTTGTCTGTTCCCCTCCCCCAATTCCCCAATAAAATCTTTAAAAAAAAAAACTTTTAATTTTATTATAGTTTTAGAGTAACAGAAAAATTGTGAGGACAGGACAGAGAATTCCCATATCTCCTGTGCCTAGTTTTCCCTTATTATTAACAGCTTCTATGAGTGGGGTACATTTGTTACAATTAATGAACCAATACTGATGATATTTTTTAAATTAAAGTCCATACATTATTCAGGTTTTCTTTGTTTTTACTTAATGTCCTTTCACGGCTGCAGGATCCCATATTACATTTAGGCACTGCTTGTCTATGAGACTCTCAGACTTCCCTTGGTTTTGGTGACCTTGAGAGTTTTGAGTGCTGGTTAGGTATTCTGTGGACATGTCCTCAGTTAGGATTTGTGTGAGGTTTTTCTCATGATTACACCGGGGCAATATGTTTTAGGGAGGAAGACCACACAGTGGAAGTGCTATTCTCATCACATCATGTCAAGGGGACTCACTACTGACACGACTTATGGATGATGCTAAAACCTTGAGCACCTGGCCGGGTTTCTCCTCTGTAAAGATACCCACTCCCCTGAAGACTTTTCCCTCCTGTGCTCTTGGAGGAAGTCACTGTGGGAAGTTGTGCTCCATCCACCCCTCAAGGATGGAGTATCTGCATAACTTATTTGGAATTTTTCAGGGGAGATGAGTCTCTCCCCATCATTTATGTATTGAATCATTTACTTATATTAGCATGGACTTATGGATATTTACTTTATATGTGGGTTATTATCCAATACTACTTTATTTTATTGCTCAAATTGTTCCAGCTTTGGCCTCTTTCAGCGGGTTCCTGATAGAACTCTCTCAATGTGGGGTTTTGTTTTTTTTAAATTCTTGAGCATTTCCTTACTTAGTTCATATGATTTTCCCATGAGCTTTCATCCTAAAATTAAGCAGATTTGGAGGTTGAAGGTGGAAGAAAATAGGGATTCCTTTGAAGTTTGGGGGCCTATTATAACTATGATTTTCTTTATAAAAAGCCTACCTGTTCTAAATGATCAGTCCTTTCTACATTTTCACCACAAAAATCTCTCTCTTCCTTCCATCTACAGTAACAGTTTCCTCATTCTCCTTTCGTTGGAACTCCCATCAAAAAGTGCAGAATTTGGACCTCACATAGCACCTCATGTCCAAGGCCCTCAAATTCAAAAACTTCTTGATGGGCCGGCCGAGTGGCGCATTGGTTAAGCGCTGGTTTGGGGATGCCAGCGACCCTGGTTCGGATCCCACATGAGGGCCAGTGACACTGCCCTCTACAGCTAACAACAGCTCCACCTGGAGCTGGGCTGCGAGCCCCGGTGATGGTGTAGGCTGCAGCCCCTGCTGCAGTGGGCTGCCATAGGCTACAGTGAGTGGCCGGCAGCCAGCGTGAGCAGCCGTGAGCCGCTATGAGCGGCTGTCGGAGAGGCTGGCGGCTGATCTGCCTCACCAGGGAAAAGCTCAATGACGATACCAACATGGGCCAGTGAAGCAATGTCCTCCACAACTAGACTGAAGAACAAAAGTACAGTAACTTGTCTGTTCCCCTTCCCCGATTCCCCAACACTGTTCTCCTTCCCCAATTCCCCAATAAAATCTTTAAAAAAAACCCAAAAACTTCTTGAGCCTAAGACTTGAGTACCAAACACTTGCTTTGTTTCTCCTTTTATAAATTCTGCAAATTTGAGTTGCTAAGTTCCATGACAACGCGGAGAACATGCTATTTTTCAGAGTTCAGCTGTATTCGTTTTCTACTGCTGCTCTAAAAAAATGACCACAAATTTAGTGGCTTAAAACAACACAAATTTATTACCTCACTCTTCTCTAGGTCGGAAGTCCAAATGGGGTTCACCACACTAAACCCATGGTGTCTGCAGGCTGCACTTTTTCTTGGAGCTGCTAGGAGAGAACAGTTTTCCTTGCTTATTCAAGTTGTTGACAGAATTCAATTCCTTGTGGGTGTAGAACTGAGGGTCCCATGTGCTTGCGAGTTGAGAGCTGACGGCTGTTCCCAGCTGCCCTATTTCCCTGTTTGTTGAGGCTGCCTACATTCCCTGACTGAGGCCCCTTGTTGCCAAAGATGGCAATGGTGGGTGAGTCTGTCTCATGCGTTGACTCTCTCCTATTCTTCTTATGTTTGACTTCTGCTAGGACCAGTTCTCTGCTTTTAAGAATTCATATAATTAATTAATTAATTATTTTTATTGGGGAACAGTCTGTTCTTCCAGGACCCATCAGCTCCAAGTGAAGTAGTTGTTTCAATCTAGTTGTGGAGGGCGCAACTCGGTGGCCCATGTGGGGAATCGAACCAGCAACCTTGGTGTTATGAGCACTGCACTCTAACCAACTGAGCTTACTGGCTGTCCCCATATGATCAAATTGACCACACACAGATAATCCAGAATAATCTCCCTATTCAAGGTTCCAGGGGTTAGGATTTGGTCATCTTTGGGTGGGGGCATTGTTCGGCTTATGACATCAGCATGCTGTCTAGTCTACCACAGGCCTTCAAGTAATGAGGACTTTAACGAATAAAAGAGCAAAGGAATGCTGCAAGCTAAATGTGCATGACCTGGAGACTCGAAATTGAGTTGCTGCTGTTATTTTGCCTGTTAGAATATATTCTGTAAATAAAGTCCAGTGTTTGTTGGGCAGAATGCATGGCAGTTTAGGATAATGAAAGCAACTCAGGTCTCTCTTTAGTATTTCAATGACACATTCAAATCACCAAGGAGCTTTAAAAACAATAACAACAAAAAATACATGTTTGCTAGGGCCCTCCACAGACCAATCAACTGAGACTCTCCGGGGTCATTGCTACTTAACAGCTTTTCCAGGTGATTCTAAAGTTCAGCTGGTTGAAAGCCAGTGGTGTACAATTAGCCATATTTCATAACTGAGGCTTTGCAATCTTCCGGATTCCATTCCCTTTTGTTATGTGGAAGTCCTAACCCCCGGTACTTCAGAATGTGACTGTATTTGGAGACAGGGTCTTTAATAAAGTAATTAAGTTAAAATGAGGTCACCAGGGTGGGCCCTATTCCAATACGACTGGTGTCCTTATAAGAATGACACAGATACCCACAGAGTGAAGACCATGTGAGGACACAGAGAGAAGGCGGCCATCTACAAGCCGAGGACAGAGGTCTCAGAAGAAACCAACTGCTGACACCTTGATCTTGGACTCTGAGCCTCCAGATCTGTAAGAAAATTAATTTCTGTTGTGTGGGTCCCCTAGTCTATGGTACTTTGTTATGGCAGCCCGAACAAACTAATACATCTTTTGAGCATCTATCAGATGCCTCCAGCTCCCCTATTAAGTGCGAGCTCCTGGGGGTGGGCCTTGCCTTTTCACCTTGGTTTCTCCTGAGGCTTATCATGCTGTTTTGAATATAACAGTAGTTCAAGAAATACAACCAGGGCCGGCTGAGTGGCTCAGTTGGTTAAGAGCTCGCTCAAGAGTGCGAGCTGAGCTCTGAGCAACAGCGGTTCGATGCCAGCCCGAGCTGAGTTGCCGTTGAGCTGCCAACAGGTAGCAGGATGGCTCAGCTGGAAAAAAAAAACAAAAAAAAAAAACAAAAAAAAAAAACAACAAAAAAAAACAAAAACAAAGAAATACAACCAAAGCAGTCCCAACCCTGGGTTGATGTGCCAGCTCTGCCCTAATTGGCTGTGATCTTGGCTAAATCAATCAGCTTTGAGTCTTCATCTGTAATATGACATGACCTCACACGGCTGCTATGATGGGAAATCTACCGAGATCTTTCCACAGCTTGCAAAGGGCATGCACTGAATGAATGAACAGAGTGTCATGGGGTAAGTCCATGCAAACTTTTTCCTTCTTTCAGCTCAGCTGCAATTTTAAAAATCAGTTCTAACATTGGTCTCCAAGTTACAGCTTTTTCTTTTCCCCTCACATGTATTGAATGCCTTGGGCCAGTTTGTGAATATCATGTTCCAAATAAAACCCAACAATTTCACACACGGTCTCTAAAATATAAATGGATGCAGCTCTTTTGGAAAGCAATGTCAAATTATGAATAAAAAGCTGTTAAAATATTCATATCCTATTACCCAGACATTTCACTTCTATTACTCAATTGAAGGAAAGATGCTAAATATAGAAATAACTTTACTTATATTTACTTACAGCATTATATATAACAGCGAAAAATCAGCAACAATCTAGATGTTCAGTAAGAGGATAAATAAAATATAAAATATAATACATGCCCAAGGCAGACTATTATGAAGCTATCAAAATTGTGAAAAATGCTTATATTATGGTGCTTATGAGGAAAAGATACAGAATACATAAGTGAAAACGGCATAGACCTATAAGCCTGATAGAAAATCTAACAAGGTGCGAATAAAGTGGGTGCCTTAGCTGGTGGGAATAGGTGTGACCTCTCTCCTTCTATTTTTCTCTGGAGTGTCTGACTTGTTTCTATAACGAGTATAAACTACACTTTATCAAGGGAGAAAGTAGAGTTAATACAAAACAACCAATGACAAAGAGCAGCAACAGGTCCTGAGAGACCGATGTAGCCTGGGGGCCGAGCATCCATTACAATGCATGCAAATGATGGCCTGCCTTTGAGCTAATGACCTGGCTCTGGCGTGATGGGGTCCCTCCCCAGAACACTTCCCCGGTGTGCCTGTAAAGCACATCCTAAGGAAGCCACAGTACTTACAGGGAGGCACAGGCAGGAGATGCCAAGTGCTGCCTCAGCAGCTTCTCTTCTGTCCCTTTAGCAAAACATTCTCCTTAATTAATTTAACAGAAACCTGTTGATGAAGGTCAATGTTTACATAAACTTGCGATTCTGATAAGGCCCGTGTATTATTCTTACACTCTGCAGCACTCATGACGGTGAGTGGCACAGTCACCCACTCAGTTCTAGGCATCTAGGCATTGACTCATGCCTCCCTTGCCCTCTTCACTGCACTAATCCTTCAAGTCATATCGATGAAGGACCCCAAATCTCTATGCATCAGTCCACTTCTCTGTGGCTGATGCCACCACCATCTCTTCCTGAAGAAATGCAATAAGCTCCTGAGCTACAGCCTGCTTTCCTTCTATCTAAATGCATCCTCCCCTTCTAAAGTAATAGAACCTCCTAAGAGAACTGGGCACATAGCCACTTAGAAAAAACTACATTTCCTTGTTGCCTTGCAAGTAGGTGAGGTAGGGGATGTGGCACCTTGTGGATGATGTATGTCCCCGCTCCCTTCCCACGGGCTGGAATGAGGACAGAGTGGCAGTGGTTTCCAATTCTTTAGTTCCTAGGAGGATGAAACTGAGCTGTCAGCCAATAGTGTGTTAGGTTCCTTCTGCTGCTGTAACAAATCACCCCAAACATAGTGGCTTACAACAACCAAAATTTATTCTCTTCTAGTTCTGGAGGTCAGAAGTCTGAAAACAGTTTCATTGAGCTAAAGTCAAGGTATGTGCAGGCTATGGGCAGCCGGTTAGCTCAGGAGGTTAGAGTTCAGATTTTAAACACCAAGATTGTCAGTTCGATTCCCACACAGGCCAGTGAGCAGTGCCCTCCACAACTAGATTGAAAACAACGACTTGACTTGGAGCTAATGGGTCCTGGAAAAACACACTGTTCCCCAATAAAGTTTAAAAAAAAAAAAAAGGGTATGCATAGGCTGGTTCCTTCCGGAGGATCTAAGGGAAAAACTTTTCCTTGTCTTTTTAGCTTCTAGAGCTGCATTCCTTATACTCCTTGGTTCATGACCCATGCTCCCATCTTTAGAGCCAGCAGGGCAGCACTTTCAGAACGCTTTCTGCTTCCATCCTCACATCACCTTCTCCTCAAGGGACTCTTCGGGTGTCCCTCTTTTATGGATCCTTGTGATGACATTAGGCCCACGTGGATAACCCAGGATTGTCTCCCCTTTCAAGGTCCCTGACTTTTCACATCTGCACAGTCCCTTTTGCCACACAAGGTAATATTTACAGTTTCCAGGAATGAGAAGAGCTATTCACGGGGGTGGGGCATTATCCAGTCTTCCATAGTCATTAAATATGAGTTTTGATGAACATGCACATGTAATGTTTGGCATATAACTCAGAAGGCATTCAAAGAACTGAGGGACAATGCTAAACAAAATTTCCTTCCACTCTCATTTGCCTGTTTATATAAACAAGGCTTCTTGGATGCTTAGATTTAAATGAAAAATAGGAATAGAACTTAATTTAGACGCAATTCTTTCTAGCAACAAGTAATATTCATTCACTCACACATCCATTGGAAAAAAATATTATACGGCTCCATTCATCTCATTTAGAAATGTATTTTCGAGTCAGCCGAGTGGCTCAGTTGGTTAAGAGCTAGCTTAAGAGAGCGAGCTCTGAGCAACAGGGCCGTTGGGCCGTTGGTTCGGTTCTCACATGGGCCAATGATGCTGTGCCCGAGCTGAGTTGCCACTGAGCTGCCAACAGGTGGCAGGATGGCTCAGCTGGTGAGGGCACATGCTCCTAACAAGATGGCCGGTTCAATAGTGGGCTGTGCCACCATTGACTGAGACTGCAACTGAGACTGAACTTGAGCTGAGCTGCCGCCGGGTGGCTCAGAGGATAGAGCGTGCACTCTTAACAACAAGGCTGCTGGTTCAACTCCTGCGTGGGATGGTGGCTACATCCACCCACAACTAAGATTGAACACAGCACCTTGAGCTTAGAGGCCACGAATTGCCGATGGGAAGCCAGATGGTGACTGGCGTCTCCACAACGAAAATTGAAGAACAACAATTTAGCTGGTCCCCCATCCCAATTCCCCAACACTGTTCCCTCCCCAAATTCCCCAATTAAAAAACAAAATTCACTTTTTGTTTTTTAACCAAATTTGCTACTTATTTGTATGGTCTTGATAAATTATGTTTTACTAATAATTAAAGGATAACTCAATCAGGAAGAAATTTAAAGAAATTAAACCCTATGATCACAGGAAATTTAAAAAAATAAATTTCAATTTATATATATATATATACATATTTTGTTATAGGAGAAGGGTGATCAAGGAAAGACATATATAAAATATGTTGTATTAGTATAAATTTCTTTGGGGGAAGCAGAATGGATACACAGGTTCCAAGAGAAAAAGAAACAATAAAAAATTTCTGACAGTTAAAGAAAATCTTGTTTATATATTTTTAAAATGGATGGTGGTTGGTGGGTATCAAATTGCAATGGTATTTAGAGTCCATTGGAAGATTTAGAATCCATTTAGAAGACAGATATAGTTTTGTTTTAAACATCTATATTTATAACGTATCTAAAAACCTATCTTTACTATTTACATTTATGAAGAAATTCAAGATGCTGACTTAAAAATGTGTGAGCTTTCCAAAATTCTTTTAGGAGGTATATGAACAAAAAGTTTGAAGACAACTGCTCAGGGGGCCTGCTTGTCAGGAGAGCACCACCCGTTTGGCCCCAGCGAGGATATTTTGCTCAAACCACAGTACTGAGAAGTCTCCTTGGGCCCTTGGACTAAGAGATACTCTCAACAGCTCTGCCAGCTCCATCAAAATAACAACAGAAAAATATACAGACTCCTCTATTTACCAGCTCATCCCTTCTCTTCTCTACACTGCCCAGCCAGAGATATTTATTTGTTAATCAGACCCAAGACCCTCACACTCTGGTTGCCAACCCAGCATGCCTGGTGGTAAGAAGAGACCTCCTGATGGCTGCAAATGTTAAGTTCTGACCAGGCATTACCGCAGGGCTAAACAGACGTATTGACAACTCCACCAGGAAAAAAACAAAGCAAGATTCCCGTGACCCATAGTCACAGCTTGTTATAAGACTACTTTTATGAATGTAAGGCATAGAAAGTGATTATTTTGGGTAAACAGGAGCAGACATAATTTGAAGTAAACTCTTAGAGGGGATTACTTGGTTATCTTCACTGGAATGGTGTAAGCATGCATGCACACAGCACAACACAAGAAGGAGCAGAATCGAAACCAAGAATCAAAGTCTGCCCAGCATGGGTTCTCTGAGCACATAGTGGGAACACAATCATACTTAGTTGACTTGAAAAACATATGCAACAATTAACAAAAGGAAAACAGATGGCTAGTTATTCTAATAGGAATAAAAAGGAATAAAGAAAGAGGGTGCAAATTTCCAAGCAAAGGTAGGCTTCCTGAATCAATCAGACTTCATCACCCATTTGGTCAGGAGTGGAAAAGGCTTCGGGGCTCTAAGCCAGCCTGTTTAGGCCTCTGCCTCAGCTCTATTATTATAACCTCCATGACCTTGGACAAGAAACCTAATTTCCTTATGCCTCAATTTCTTCAGATATAAAATAGGAACTCAATCTCATAAGGCTGCTGTGAGGAATGAATAAAATAGCACTTAGGCAACCTTAGTGATTACTAGCTATTATTCTTAAAAATGGGTATTCTTGAACACTATTCTCATCAATGTCTGGGCCTTAGGATAGAGAAATAAAGGAGTGTTGCCACCTCCTATTTCAGGGCTGACCACCCAGCCTTGATGGGCATATTCCAAAAGACTTTCCTGGGGAATCCTGAGATATCTCAGAGGAAGCACCACCAAGGGTGGGGCCCCACTGTAGAGGCACACAGAGAACACTGATCAAGGGGCACTGTCTAGGGGTGTGTTGGGGTGACAACACCTACTTGGCCAGGTAAGAAATGCATCTGGGGCCAGTGATTCAGATGCCCTGTAAGGAATTTTGCTCAAAGACAGAAATCCAAGTCTGGCATTGAGCTGGGGAAGACAGTTTGTTGGGGGGAACAGGGAGTATTTTTGCTGCCTCTTGGACATCAGTTATAAGCCAGTTGCTAACATGGTACTGAGTTTAGGAAAACCTAGGTGAGCAGAGGACCACAGCTGCCATCACCACACTACTCAGGACTCATTCACTTGCAAGAAATGGACTCCCAATTCAAGCCAGTTTAAGCTGAAAAGGAAGACTGGCTCATGTGACCAGACCAAGAGAAAATGGCCCTTCTCTGGGATGGCTGGGTCCAGCCCCTGACCTGGTCTGAATACTGTTTTCATCTTTGTCTCTCATCTCTGCCTTCTTCACATGTTGGTCTGTTGGGAGATAATTCTAGGATTTCTGCATATCTTCTGAGCAAAGGGCATTAACAGCTTTGTTTAAAGATGTTTCTGAAACTGCTCTGGGGCAGGGAGCAGATTTGCTGACATTCTAGGATCTGGCAATGGCATCTTAGATAGGACACCAAAATCATAAGCAAAAAGAAATGAAAAATAGATCATTTAAATTCTACCAGAATTTAAGCCCTTGGTGTATCAAAGGATTATCCAGAAAGAGGAAGGACAGCCTGCAAAGTGGGAGAATATATTTACAAATCATATACCTCACAAGGATCTAGTGATTAGGATTTTGTATCCAGAACTTACAAAGAACGCTTACAACACAACAACAAAAAAACAAACAACTTAATTCAAAAATGGGCAAAGAACTTGAATAGACATTTCCATAAAGGTACACAAGTAGCCAATAAGCACACGAAAAGATGTTCAACATCATTAGTTACTGGGGAAATGCACATTAAAACCACAAAGAGATCCCAGTTCATACCCACTAGGATGGCTATAATTTTTAAAAAAAGGAAAATAACAATTGTAGGTGAGGATGTAGAGAAATTAGAATCCTTTTACACATCTGGAGGAATATAAAACATTACAGCTGCTATGGAAAACAGTAGAGTGGTTCCTCAAAAAGTTATACATAGGGGCCCAGCCGAGTGGCTCAGTTGGTTAAAAGTGCCACATCTGAGCAACAGGGTCACCAGTTTGATTCCCTCATGGGCCAGTGAGCTGCGCCCAAGCTGAGCTGCTGCTGGATTCCCTCATGGGCAGGATGGCTCAGCTGGTGAGAGCACGTGCTCCTAACAAGGTTGCAGGTTCAACTCCCACATGAGAGAGTGGCTATGCCCACCTGCAACTAAGAGTGAACATGGCACCTTGAGCTGAGCGGCTGCAAGTTGCCAACAGGTGGCAGGATGGCGACCGGACTTGGAGCTGAACTAGCTGAGCCCTCCACAACTATAACTGAAGTACAACTTGGCTGTTCTCCTTCCCCAAGTCCCCAATAAAATCTTTAAAAAAAAAGTTATACATAGAATTACCATATGACCCAGCAATTTCACTCTTAGATATACACCTCCAGAACTGAAAACAAGTACTTGCATGTGGATATTCACAGCAGCACTATATATAATAGCCCCAAATGTCCATCCACTATGAGCACTGATACATGCTACAATATAGAGGCATCTGGAAAACATTCAGTGAAAGAAGCCAGACCCAAAAGGTCAAGAAGCATATGACTCCATTTTTATGAAACATCCAGGGTAGATGAATCCAGAGACAAGAAAGCAGATTGGAGGCTGCCCAGGACTGAGGTGGGGCAGGGGCAGATCGGGGTGACTCTTCATGTGCACGGAGTTTTCTTTTGGGGTGATGAAAATGTTTTAGAACTAGATAGAGGTGGTGGTGCACATTGTGAATGGACTAAATGCCACTGAATTGGATACTTGAAAATGGCTAATTTTATGCTACGTAAATTTCATCACAATTAAAAACAAAGCTAATGTCTCCCTCTGGCAGAAAAGTTGAGTACGTTTGCTTGCAGCCCCTTCTAAGAAGGGGGATTTCCTGCACTCGGGGTTCCGGGTGTGACACAGACCCATGGGGTGTGCAGCATTCACTGGAGCCTGCTGTGCACGGCTTCCATGGGTTCTCGGAAGACAAGGTGGGACCTTTGGGGACAGGAAGCTCATACTGCCAGCTGGGCTGAAATAAGCTATCTGAATTCACCTGGGCTTGTTTCCTTTCTGGAAAAATCTATGGAAGTGTGGTAAGCTGACCTAGAAAAGGCGGGCTGCTTACAGCCTGCTTGCTGCTCGAAAGGCCTCGCTGCCCCCTGATGAACACGGACCAGCATAGCAAGCTGAGCGTCCTTTCCAAGGGTGCAGTGTGCCATAGCAACGGACACACAACAGAACATTCTAGTCATATCCTATGCTTGCTTTCACGCTGTAATGCCAAGAATGTTTGTGGGCAAAGCAAGTGTCAAATCCTCAGGGACTTAGTGACACCTATTCCAAGAGAATATAGATTTAAAAGCAGGCTTCCGAAAAACCTCACAAGGCTACTGATGGGGAAGAACAAGGAAGGGTCCTCTGAGTGCCTTTTACTTTCATCGGAGCGGTGCCTCCATGGCTCCATGTGAAAAAGAGTGCAGACAGAAAATGTAAGAATTCATCAAGCTGTACATTAAAGGTTTATATACTTGACTGCATGTATGTCATATTGTAATAAAAATGTTTTTAGGGCTGGCCGAGTGGCGCAGTGGTTAAGCGCTGGCCGGGGAAGCCAGCGGCCCCAGTTCGGGTCCCACATGTGAGGGCCAGTGACACTGCTCTCAAAAGAAAAAAAAAAAAAAGTTTTTTTTTGGCAAGGTAAGTATAGAACAATTTTGGAATCCTTCCATTTAATTAAAAAAAATTTAAAAAGCAAAAACCAAGAGGCAGGCTAAACATTTTATCAGAGCAAGACACTGCTCTTTAGAATGAGCTGTGCGATGACTATAGCTCTGGTTGATCCTGGCTGACTGAAAACTCACCCGAAGAGCTTTTAGAAAACAT
The DNA here is from genome assembly GCA_033961575.1 of Aselliscus stoliczkanus. NCBI lineage: Eukaryota > Metazoa > Chordata > Mammalia > Chiroptera > Hipposideridae > Aselliscus > Aselliscus stoliczkanus. The sequence goes on along the minus strand of CM066732.1, from coordinate 149,862,678 downwards.
CAATGCCTGGCCACAACCCACAGAGAATCTAATTTAACTGGCCTTGGGAGAGAAGACAATTTTATAGCTCCCTCGGTGTCTTATCAGTGGTGGACAAACTATGGCTCACGCACAAAAAATCTGATTTGCTTTTGGAAATAGTGTTACTAGAACCCAGTCATGCACACTTGTTTATGTACCATCCACGGCTGCTTTCACAGTATACTGGCAAAGTTCTGCAGCTTTATCAGAGGCCTCAAGGCCTGCAAGCCTGAGATAGTTACTAAACTGCCCTTTAGAGAAAAAGTCTGCCGGTTCCTACCTCAGCTCGGGACTACTTGTCTCAGTCACCGGGGAGTTTATAAATAAATCAAAAAAATGTGCAGCACCACCTGGAAACCTCCTGACTCCAGCTCTCCAGAGATGGGGCTTGGACATGACTTCTTTGTAAATTCCAGATTTTCATGAGGAGCCCTGAGTTCTGAACTTGGGCCCTTGATGCTGTGGGGTGATACAGCTGCAGTGGGGCCCGAGAAGCAGCAGCAGTGGGCTGGCTCCTCCGGGATCATCTGAGGAACTTAGTTCAACCGATTTCCAGCCATCACCCTTCAGAGATTCAGAGGCAGGATGTCTGGGGGAGGGTCCATCAAGGGATCACTGACATCCAGGGGTCGAAATGAGACCAAATCCCAGCCCCAGTGTTTTAAAGGCACAATTTCACCTGGACACTGGAATGTGCAGGAGGTTGGTAGAGTCAAGTGATGTTGATCTGACTTTGGCTTTAAGTTCAGACAAGAAGCAGGCTCTGCCCAGGCCACACTGGGGGGTGGGCGGGGTGCCTGAAGGTCTCTGCACAGGAAGTGATCAGAGGAGGACCCACTGCATGCAGAGCCAAGGCCACTTAGCAGAAGAAGGCACTGGTGCTGAGGGGCTGCTATACGGTGAGGTTGTGCTCACCTGGCAATGAACTCCCCCAGGAAGGTCATGGCCATCTGATTCCAGAAGAGAAACCAGCAATCTATTCCTCACTTTGGAGGATGATTCATGAAAATATCCCGAGAACCAGGAGTGTGCACCTCCTGCTGGTGGTGAGTGGGTGCGGTATACATACTCAGGCATCTATCTTGGACCACGTGTGACCTCCGTGGTCCAGAGGATGAGGACGGGGAAGGGCTGCTGTAATTAAGGGAGGGCTTAACCAGGCTTTTCAAGGACCAACAGGATTAGTTAGACACCAGTGGTCTCAAACTTGGCTGCATATTTTAATCCCGTGGGGGCGGTTTTGAACACCCAGAAGCCCAGGCCATGCCCCAGACCACTTACATTGGAATCTCTGGGGGTGGCAACCAGGCACCAGGAACTGGTAACGCTCCTCAGGGGATGCCAATATGCAGCTGAGTTTGAACAGCCTGGTCCACACATTGTGGGGGAGGGAGAGTCCAAGGGAGCTGGTACCAGGGATGAGCAATAGAAAACTGACTGGAGCCTGGAGAGAGAGACATGGGGAGATGCCAGTGGCTGGCAGTGCACAGAAGTCTACCAAGGGGTGCAGAGGGGCAAGAGATGGGGCACAACCAAGGGGCTCCACTGGGAGGAGAGTGAGCCGCAGTGCTCATGGGAGAGAGCAGTGGGAATTTGGGGTTGTTTTTGCCTTTGGTCCAGGGCATTTTGATGCCACTGTATTTGGGGAAATAATTTTACACTTTCAGAAAAGTTGCAAAGATCATATAGAAAGTTCCTATACACCCTTCACTCAGTTTGCCCTGATATTAACCTTGTATATTGTCACGTATTGGGGAAGGTCAACAAGATGTGACCGCTGGTTTGATCCACAAGCTGGACCCAGGCGACTGGTGGCTCCCCACTGCTTCCCCTGTGCTATGGAAGGTGCTTTTCACTTTCCTTCTCTGCTCCCAGAAGCTGCTCCAAGGACACAACCCTGAGATAGAAATGTGGTGTTGAGACTATCTGGACTGATCCCAGTTAAGGCCCCTTGGGTTCATGTGTAATCCCAGATAGGGCCTCCATATAAACTTTTAAGATTTGGCAGGCAGAAAATTACAGTCATGCGTCACTTAATGACGGGAATACGTTCTGAGAAATGCATCATTAGGCGATTTTGTTGCCGTGCAAACATCCCAGGCGCACTCACACAAACCCAGATAGATGGTACAGTCTACTCTCATCTAGGCTCTAAGATGTAACCTATTGCTCCCGGGCTAAAAACCTGTATAGCAGGTTACTGTACTGAATACTGTAGGCAACTGTACCACAATAGTATCTGTATATCTAAACATAGAAAAGGTACAGTAAAAATACAGTGTAAAAGATAAAACATGGTCCACCTGTATGGAGCACTTACTGGGAATGGAGCCTGCAGGACTGGAAGTGGTTCTGGCTGAGTCAGTGAGTGAGTGAATGTGAAGACCTAGACCATGACTGGACATGGCTGTAGACTTTATAAACATTGTCCCACAAGCCTCCCCGCTACTTCCTTCTGACGGGTCAGAAACAGAACATGGAAGCTGTCAATTCTGCTCCATAAACAGGGAATGTGGGCCTGATGGACTGGAAATATTGAGAAGAAATGGCTGGGTAAGACATGGACCACCATAATAGTGACCATCAGGAGGGAGTGAAAGGTGCCTGAGGATCAGCAGGAATAAGAAATCATGATGGAAAGATGTAGGAACATAGGGGATAGTCATGGCAATGTGGTTTAGGCTACTGCATGTTGGCGCAGCCGTCAGATTACAGAACTTTGTGATATTCATAAAAAGGGGAGGGTGTTTAACATGGAGAAGGTGTAGACCTGAGGGCTGAACATTGTAACTTTGGAAATTTGCTTTTGATACCATTGACCCTATCTGGCACAAAGGGCTCTCTCTAGCATTGACTTGGAAGAAATAAAACTTACCTATGCTTTACATCATTACACCCTGATAGTATTTCCAAAGTGCAGGGACAGGCTGGCTGCACATGACCACAGGAAGCTTTTACTGGAGTGGCAGTGCCACCTAATACTTGTTAAAGGGGACCCTGTAGCCCTGTATCCTTGTACAGGGTCTTAGGTCCTCAACGAAGAATTTACAGCCACGCCCTCTGAAGACCATCGGACTAGATCTGGGGGCTGCTGCACCCCCTGAATATATACCTCAGTGCTGACACAGCCCAGTGGCTGACTCACTGGGGTATAATCTGTGCACCCAAATTTGAGGTTTTGTGAGTGAGAGGGAATCTATTGCCAAGCCCCACAGATTTTGCTTCCATTGGAGAAAAAATATTGCCTCCTAAAGCACACCTTTCCATTTCTTACAGGTCATTCAGCCCCAATACAATCTTCAGGGACCACCGTCCTATACGCGGTCCGTCGTTGACTAAAATGTCAACCTGTCTGTATCACCTGTCTGTGCTTGTCTTGTGGTCCCCTGAGAAAAGCCTTGTAAGTTCCCTTACTAAGTCCGCCACCTACCAAGCTGCAGTGGTCCACCTCTCTCTTCAGTCTCTCCCTGATCTCCAAATCCAGATTATACCTGGGAGGGTGCAAACCAACACCATGGTACACTTGTCAAAACTCAACAGCCACTATTGGTACATTACTATTCACTGAACTCCAAACTTCATTTGCATTTCAATAATTTTTCCACCAACGCGTTTTTTCGGTCACAGAATCCAATATAAAATGGCATTTAGTCATCTAGTCATAATGTCTCATTTGAATACCACCATTTTTTGCAGACTCTTTTTGACCCAGTTGGTGCTTTGCCCTTAAACACATTTTTTGTTCTGTCTTTGTGAATATATAGATTTTAATCTGAACTTTACCAACATTGAAGAAATTTCTTTGAGAAAGTATTTTCCTCAGCAGATTCCATTATAAGCCACTTTAATCTTGAACAATTTTTCCATCCTATACAGTTAAATTATTACCATGTTATTGCCATTTTAATTTTTTTGTCTGTCCATCATGGCTTCTGATAGTCTGAGTTTCCTTGATGACCACATTTCTACCAAGATCCACTTTCCTGGGTCAAATTTTGCATATTCAGATTTTGCCAGGATTATTTTTTTTAGAAATCAATTTTACAATATGGCATTTTTTCTTCTGTTGGTTTTCTTTTGTGTGGGTTTTTTTCTGTCACATCTAATTTTTCCCAGTACAACTGTTGCACTTTTCAACCTTACCAAGTTTATATTTTCTCATTTGTGACACATTTTATTATGCATAGTGTTAACTGCTGCCAGTTTCATTCTGCACTTATGATTTGTACTAGTAATATTTACTGATCACTTGGATAAAAGACAGATAATTTGTATTTTTTTAGGTAAGCCATGGAAGAATTGAGTGGTTCTTCTCAGCTATTCTGGGAACACTCTACTGCCTAGAATTAATCGATTGTATTGCCCATCTCATTCTTCTGAATGCTTGAGCCCACTTCATATGCTGTGGAGTGGCACAGCAATAACAAATGATGGGTCAAATGACTTGCTTATTAAAAAAAACAAGTTTCAATTTCTTTCTTTTTTTCTGATGCTGTCCATCAGTAGCATGGCCGTGCCCACAGAACACAATGTAAATGGCACCCTTGGAGTTGTGCAAGATGGTGTGGAAGGTCAGCAAAAGACAAGACACAAGCACAAGGCAAAATAAGCAGAATAAGATGGCAGGCAGAACACCAGCCAGAGACACAGGTACCAGAAATGGGACAGAGGCAGAGGCTTGGCCCAAAGGAAGACATCCTAGTTCTTGGAAACAGGGCAGAGGTCAGGGTGGGGCCAGCCCCAAGGTTGTTTTGCTGCCGAACTACTGACCTGGTTCTTTGGGCCCCACCTTCCCTGGAGGAGTGGTGTCTATTTCCAAGTCTGGAGCAGGGCCCCACAACCCACTGGTAAGGGCTGCATGAACGAGGTGGAGCCAGGAAGTTTCTAGAGAAGATGATTCATCTGAGGAAATCAGAAGCCTCATTTATGTAAAAATGTTCCCAGAAGGTTTAACTGTAATAGCCAACTGCCTGTATAGGGGGAAGGTGGTTTTACTGCTACAGCTGAGCCACCCCAGGGCTGTGACACTATCGTGAGGGACAAGGAGGACATTCTGTATCTAGAGAAGGAAGGACTTAGCCACTTCTCCAGATGCCCTCAGATGGCCTTTTCCAAAGCAGGGCAGGTCAACACCCCTCTGCCTGGTCTCGGAACAAAAGGCAACATTCCACTGTGTCTTCCATAGTCCCCTCTCCCACGGGCAGATGAGAACAAATGTAACCAACAGGAAAAGGGCACAGCCTGAAAATAAAGGATAATTGGGCTTGAGTAGCAAATAATTCTCCTCATGCTCAATCTGGACTACTTGACCTCATCTACTAGTAAGCTACTGACGGGAGGTCTTATCTGTGTGTATGGGAAATGTAATCCACATTTAGAAATAAACGCATAAATGGCTCGAACATCTAGGCAGCCACCACCCAGGCAAGAAACTGAAAATTCCCAGAACCCTGGATGAGTGGTCAACTTTCCAGTCTTTCTCTGATATTCCAGGAAAGGTTTCTGATTTGACAGCATCTGACATTTGGACAGAGAAACAGGGCTTTGTTCCAAAAGAGCCTCAAGACCCAGAGATGTCTAGGTAAGTATTGGGGGTTCTCTACCTCAGTGGTTTTCAGGCTCAGGCTTATATATTTTTCACAAGTACCACAGGAGATGTGATGGCAGAAGGCTGTCAGAGACACCCTGCTCTGGAAAGATGTGCCCTGAATCGACAGAAGCTTAGTGTGAGAAGGTCATGGGTGTCCTTTAGATCCCTTGCTACTCCAAGTGTGGTCCTGGATCTGACGAATGCAGAATCGTGGACCCGGCCCAGAGCTCCTGGATCAGATGCATCTAAATAAGATCCTCCAGGAAATTTGAAAGTTTTAGAACATACCTCTGGGTTCACTGAAGAGAGTTCTCAACTGGAGCAATGCTGCCCCTACAGGGCATCCAGGAAATAGGAGTTTGGCAGGTGGATTGGCTGTCATATGATTTGGCATTTTGTGGGCAGGGGCCAAGGATGTAGATGTCCCGTGATGACTGGTACAGTCAGCACCTTAAAAAGCTGTCTTGCTTCCTGCATGACTTTCAAACATTCCACTGGATGTTCATGTATACAGAAAACCCGAGCCTAGAACCTAATTCTTGTTTGTTTTATAAATAAGCACATTGTTGGGCAGGCCTAGTGGCTCAGTTGGTTAAGAGTTGGCTTGGGAGACCCTGAGCAGCAGGGCCACCGGTTCGGATCCCACATGGGCCAGTGATGTTGTGCCCTCTGCAGCTAAAATGGTGAACAACAGCTAGACCTGGAGCTGGGCCACCGTGAGTCACTGGCAATGGCGTAGGCTACAGTGGGGCTGCAGTGGGCTGCTGTGAGCTAAGGTGAGTGGCCGGCGGCCAGCATGAGCTTGTGTGAACTACCATGAGCAGCTGTGCAATGCCATGAGCTGCTGTCCAATGGCCAGTGAGCAACTGCCTCAGCCGAGAAGAGCGCAATAACGATACCAACATGGGCCAGTGAAGCAACGTCCTTCGCAATTAGACTGAAGAACAAAAGGACAGCAACTTGTCTGTTCCCCTTCCCTGATTCCCCAACACTGTTCCCCTCCCCCAATTCCCCAATAAAATCTTTTAAAAAATAAATAAATAAGCACACTGTTTTTTTTGCACAATTTTAATATATATTGAAATTTCCAGGAATGCAACTGCCATATAAATTGAGGGAAGAGTCAACGTTTACTTTAAATATTACTAAGAGTTGCTCACCATCTGTGATGGTTAATTTTATGTGGCAACTTGACTGGTCTAAAGGATGCCCAGAGAGCTGGTGAAACACCATTTCTGGGTGTGTCTGAGACGGTGTCTCTGGAAGAGATTAGCACTTGAATCAGCAGACTGAATAGGAAGATCCCCTGCCCAGTGTGGTGGGCACATCTAATCAGCTGAGGGCCTAAACAGAACAAGAAGGCTGAGGAAGGATGAATTTGTTCCCTCTGCCTGAGCAGACACACCCATCTTTTCCTGCCTTTGGACATCAGAGCTCCTGGTTCTCAGGCCTTTGGACTCAGATAGCAGCCTCTCAATTCTCAGGCCTTCAGACTCCAGTTGACCCACCGGCTTTCCTGGGTCTCCAGCTTGCAGACGGCAGACTGTGGGACTTCTTGGCCTCCATAACTGTGTGAGCCAATTCCTACACTAAATCTCTGCTTGTATGTATTTATCTCTTCATTCATCCATTGGTTCTGTTTCTCTGGTGAACCCTACAACATCATCTCAGACATTCCCATGGCGACAGTGGTGCAGAAGTATGTAGCACAGCACACCTCTGGTGATCCACCTGTAAGTACAGCACCTGACTACTTCCTCAGCGTCAGACTCTAACATTTAGGTATTAACATATACTGTATATTACTTTCCTATAAAATAATTGTTTCTTTTTTTTGGCCCTCACATGTGGGACGGAACCGGGGCTGTTGGCTTCCCAAGCCAGCACTTAACCACCACACCACTCGGCCTGCCCAAAATACTTGTTTCTTCTTTATATTATGATTAGGTCAGTATACCTTCTATTTTGAACTTCTGTATCTAGATAGCTTATTTATAAAAGTTCATTTCAGGATAATAAAGGAATATTTGATTTATAAAATTTCATCTCAGTACTACAACAAAATTTTGGACATAAAAAGGAAGTCGTTGGGCCGGCTGAGTGGCTCGTTAGTTAAGAGTTGGCCTGGGAGCAAGGGTTCTAAGCAGCAGGGCTGCTGGTTTGGATCCCACGTATGAGGCCGGTGACACTGCCCTCTACAGCTAAGATGGTGAACAGCAGCTCCACCTGGAGCTGGGTTGCCGGGGGTAGCCGGCTACAGTGTAGGCTGCAGCCCCTGCTGCAGTGGGCTGCCATAGGCTGCAGTGAGTGGCCGGCAGCCAGCGTGAGCAGCCAGCAGCCGGTGTGACCTGCTGTGAGCTGCCATGAGCAGCTATCCAATGGCCGGTGACCGATCTGCCTCAGCTGGGAAGACTGCAATGATCACAATACCAACATGGGCCAGTGAAGCAACGTCCCTCACAACTAGATTGAAGAACCAAAGGACAGCAACTTGTCTGTTCCCCTCCCCCAATTCCCCAATAAAGCCTTTAAAAAAAAAAAGGGGAAGTCATTGGTATGACAGAGCTGAGAAGAACTGCTCTGGCTGAATTGTCTACTTTATTAGGCAAAGGATCTGAAACCCAGGGAAGTAGGGTGCCCATGGTCACAGGGGTGATGTGTATCATAGATCCAGACACCCAGGAATCCAGCCCCCACCAAGATGGCCTCCCGGCCCCAGTACTGCCCACCCAGCCTGCCCAGCTGTCTGGACAGCTCCTCATGTACTGAAAACCTTCTCTGCCCCTGCGCTTGCCAGGGCCCTGCGCAGTGATTTGTAATGTCACACAGCCTCAGAAGGAAGCTCAATTATTAATTTTCCACCCCCAGGATCTTTTCATTGGAGACAAAGACATTATAAAATAAAGGAGCCCTTGTTCCTGGTTCTCTTTGGATACAAAATGCTGCCTTGTCTGTTTGGAGTTGACCTTCAAAAAAAAAAGGCAAGAAGAAAACAACAACAACTTTGGATTTTGGAAGGCAATGGATTTTGTAGCGAAAGATCCAAAGCCTGAGATTCCAAGCCCATTAATACACTATCACCCTCAACGACAGCAATCTAGGGCCACAGGGTGGGTGGCATCTAATCTGCATACACAGAGTGTCCTGGAGACATGTGTAAGAACTTCTATTGCTCAAACATTGGTTGTTCTGCCACCTGCTTTATTCTGAATATGAAAATGAAGGGACACCTTTTGTCTCTAACGACCATCATTTCCGGTAAGGGCATAGAGGAGATAAATGAGGGGAGGGCTACCTCCCCACAGGTGGTAAGAGAAGTTCTCAGGTCTTCAGGGAAGGCTGAAGGATGGTGACTCAGTTTCATGAAGAGCCAAAGGAGAGGTTGAATCCAAAGGGCCTGAAGCAGGAAGGCGCTTGGGGGTCAGAACAGAAAGGAGAGCAGTGTGGGTGAGAGAGGTGGCACTGCTGAATGTCTCTAGCGGTACGGATGGTCTCACCCTCGTGAGACAGCTCTGGCAGACTTCTTCAGATTACCACACAAAGGTTTCAAAGAAATAAAAAAAGGATAAAATTATCAAGTGAATCACAAGAGTCCCCAAACACGGGAACGCATGTTGTGACAAAGGGTTATGTGTCTTGTTGCCATCTGGATGCTTGCTATGCGAAGGGAGAATACCGCCTTCGGAGAACTTGTGTTTCCAGCGAGGCTTCCAAAAACTCACCAAAGAATGTCCTATAGAATAATGGATTTAAAATAGTTTCTATAAAAAAAAAGAACGTTACTGGGCTGGCCGAGTGGCGCAGTGGTTAAGCGCTGGCTTAGGAAGCCAGCGGCCCCGGTTCGGGTCCCACATATGAGGGCCAGTGACACTGCCCTCAAAAAAAAAAAAATGTTACTGTTTTCAGGAAGGAAAGGGTCCAGAGAGAAAACCCTAAAATGACTCAGTTCCTGACACCCAAGAAGAAGAAGGTAGGGAGTGGCCAGTTAGCATGAAAAGAAGAGGGCACGCGGGTTTGAGCCAGGCATTCATACTGCAGTGTCTTTAGTAGAGGAACAATAGTAGAAGGTTCAACTGAGAAGAGGAAAGCTGATGCCGAAGGAGGGGAGAAGGGAGTTGTCAGAATGGGGAGAGATCAGGAGAGAAAGAGTGGAGGATGGACACACGGACAACAGCAGCTAACTCCTGCCTGCCAGAAACGTGCAGAGACAAAGAGGAGGTCTTAGAGGGCTCACAGACTGTCTCCAGCCTCTGGGTAAGATCCATGCTTCATTCTGGTGAGGGAGAATGGAAGAAGTCTTCAGAGGTAGGAGATGCACTTATAGATCTCTCGGTACCAAGGACACGAAAAAGACACCATTCTCTCCTTGGGGCAGACAGGCTGCTCTAGTTTCCACATATTTTTCAATCTCCATAAAATACCTGCCCTAGTTTTCTTGGGAAAAGCTCCTGAAATAACACAGGTTGCCATTAAAATTCCCAAAGTGTTAATGAACATAAAATTCCTCAAACTCTAACACCTTAGACTAAAACTTTCCAATTCAATGGGAAAACAGCGGCCAGAGAGAGAAGCTCGCTGTGCACACCTAAGAAAACAAACCATCCAGAATCAGAAGCTCTGTGGAGAGGCCGCATTCCCAAGGGCTATGCACAGATGGGGGGACCATTTCACAGGCTGGACACATAGGAGGGAACACACTGTGTAAATTGATTCCCAATAACCAGGAAGAGCAGCTGGGCAAGGAGACAACGATCTGAATGTGTCTGGGTGGGGCAGGGGTTGGGATTGTGGATTCTGGAGTCCGGCCATCCAGGACTGAGATTTCTGTCTTTGCCACCAGACATTTGAGGCACACGCAAGAGCTTTCCTTCACCCCTCTAAGCTTCCGTTTTCTCATCCATAAATGAAGGTACTCTGGTAAATGGAAGAGCTATGCACCAAGCCTGGCAACCAGTGAGCTTTCTCAATGTTGGCAGGTATTTTTACCAGTACCACCGCAGGTGTACACCCCCACCTTTCGCCAGAATTAATGGAGCAGCCACAGATATCCAGGAGTCCATCTCAGCGGGCCATTCCTGAATGAGATCCCCACCTCACTGTCTCAGTACTTGTTTTGCCATAGGAGGACAAGACGCCCACACTGGGGTTCAGGGCAAGGTATCAGAGCGGAGATAAAGATCCCAGAAGAACTGTCTCCTGCCTGTTCTGTGCTGGTGAGAAAGTGCTATCAGAACTGCTGTGGACTGAGTGCCCCTGGACAGGGTGCGTGGTTCTCAACACCTTGCCTGTCATTCTTTTACTCCTCTGCTCAACTCTGTGAGGTGTTACCACTACCAACCCCGTTACAGATGGAGAAACTGAGAGGCACAGAGGAGTGAAGCACCTTGCAAGGTAACTCCATCGATAAGCTGCAGCCCACTTACTTGTAAAAACGGTGGAGGCATCTGCCTGAGTCAAATGTCTAACCTGAGTGGCAAAGACAATTCTAAAAGGGGCAGCTCTTCACAGTATTTTTCAAAATCATTCCACTGTTTCAGGAGAACAAATCAAAGCTATAAAAATAATCACTACTAATTTGATGAAATTACTGTTTTTCTTTGCTCAATCTACTGCTTCATCCTTCGAGGCCTAATAACTGTGGGCTGATTAGGCCTTTGTCTGCTCTGACATGCACCATTTTCTCTCCAGGAAACAGAAAAGCTGTATGCCTGGAGGTCACCTGTTTCCGATACAAAGTGACTTATTAAGTGTAATTTCATTATTCCTCTACTTCCAGATTAGGTTTCATTAGGGATTGACCATTACTGAGGTTCGAGAATTGGCCAATGACAAAAAGTTAAGACACAAAAATGCAGCCATGGCACCTACTATGGAGTTTTTAGGGTGGAAAATGAACTCACATCTTTGCATCAGGGTTCCTACATGAAGCTCTTTTTAATTGCATTCAGTTTAGGTTTTTCTTTTTTTACTGTGGCGAATCCCTAATTATCCAGATTATCTATATTGTTTATGCCCGAGTAGGATTAACTCCAAAGAAACTTTATCCAAGCTGGCAGGTACTTCCTAACATAGAAAAAGCAAATTAATTTTAATATTGAGCTGCGAAGGAAAAGGCAGGAGAAAGCCGAGCCTTAGGGCTAACAGAACCGCTGCTCAAGAAAACTTGGAATGACACTGTTAGTCAGATGTGGGTGCCTAGCAGAGAAGGAAATTTGTCGGGGGGAAGAAACCAGTCTTCACGTCAAAGCCAAATACACACAATCTTTGGACCATTTGCACTGCTTGTCTCCCCTGGAAGTAAAAAGCATGGTTGTTTTTTTTTGTGTGTGTGTTTTTTTGTAGGAGAAAATATGTGCTCTAGAACTTTCTCCGTTAGCAGATGTTCCAAACCCTTCTGAACAAGCCTATGAACATCAGGACCACCCGTTTTCCACTTTTCTGCTGTATTCGTCTGGTCAGGTTTCACAAATGTTGACTTGCTGCTTCAATCGCCCAGAGTTTATCTTGCTGTGTACTAGCAGTACTTTAAAACTCTAACTACAGTTCATCCTAAGCAACGAGGGCAAGAAATCACAGGAGCTGTGTGTCTCTGTGTGTGTGTGTGTGTGTGTGTGTGTGTGTGTGTGTGTGTGTGAGAGAGAGAGAGAGAGAGAGAGAGAGAGAGAGAGAGAGAGAGGGAGATTGCATGCTATTTAAATAAACACAAATTCAAATCAATAAATAAGTAAATGGCCATTAATTATCCATTAGAAATACAATGCTTTCCATGTATTACCTAAAATTACATGTATCCCAGTGGAACTTGGAGAACCCTGCAGGAGGAATGTCCAGGTCCTCTGAATCTGTATTTTAAAGCCTATGTGGAACCCCCAGGCTGCAGCCTGGCACATGGTGAGGAGGAAAAGGTAAAGCAGATGCAGGAGGCCCAGCGGGAGACCAAGAGACTCATCCCCTCCTGAGGATCTACCAACGTTTCTGTCCTGGGACGATGAGGAGGGTTTGGTGCCTTGTGATGGATTCTCCTTGTTTGCTTAAGTGTGAGTGGGTTTTGATACCTGTGCTTTAAAGAGCCCAGTTTCACCTTCCTCTCCCTGGCCCTCAGGACACTGGATACGCTCTGTACTAATGGGTGATATCACGTGAATGTGATACCATGGGCGTTCCTATCCCATATTTCTTTTCCTAAAGGGGAATTCTTTTCATTGCAGTTTTGTCTTGTTTCCCTTCCAGTATTGTATATTGGGTATGTTGTCGGTGGTGTAACCTAGATGCTCAGTCCACAGTTGGCAGCTGGTAGGGGGTCATACCTAGTCCAGGCACTGTGCTAGGTATAGACACACAGAAGTGAGTGAGATAGACGTGGAGCTCATGATTCCATGCAGACAACAAGTCCCAAGAGGTCTGGGAGACTCCCACCCTTCTCCATGGAGTGAAAGCCGAAGCAGAAGTTAGAAGATGTGATGCAAGAAGAGAAAGAATCCAGAGGGGCAGAGTGGCACCCATCAAATCCCATCCCGACAAATCCCAGTGTGGCCCAGCCGAGTAGGTAATAAATCGGTATTTTCAAAAAACTGGGCACCAGTTCAGTTACAGAATAAGCACATTCAAGGTACTCAGATCCCGAACTGTACTCCAGAATCCCATTAGTGAGGATTTGACACAAACCTCCACCCATGGGTGAGGAGACCTTTGAGTCTCCTGGGAGGACGGTGGGCAGGATCCCACCCAACAGAACTGAGACAGCTCACGATCTTCTCAACAAGCGAATGGGAGACAGGGGCTCACAGGAAACGTTGAACCACCCAGAACTGTCTGCTCTCCCTGGGGCCCCTGCAGCCCTCTAGCAATATTCAAGCTACACTAATTTAGGCTGGCACACCAATGGGTCAGGGCTTCTTGAAATACATCCTCAAAAATCTCCACTATTCTCCTTGACTCACCCTCGATATGTCAAAAATGCAGAGATGGCAAAGAGAAATCTGGATGACAGCAACAGCTTTTATGAAAAAAAAGAAAAAAGGGACTATCAAGGAAGAATGAAATCAGTGGAAATGAAGCTGACTTCATTGGTGCTTGGAAAATAGCAATTCTACACCATGTTTTTGGGGTGCGTTATGCTCAACTAATTAATTAGTTCACAATACAATCTTACTCGTGAAGGTGATGCAGCAGTCTAGAAAAAGCGTGGGCTGTGGAGCCAGATGGGCCTCCTCCCCCATCTGCAGGCTGTGAAGCAAAGAGCAAGCTTCTTAGGTCTCGGTTTCCTCATCTGTGGAATGAGGTCTTCATCATCTACCTCAGTGTTGTTCTGAGGATCAAAAGGGATGATTATAAATCTGCACTTAATAGGTGCCTGTGCACTGAAGGGCTCAGCAAATTTAATTATTATAATCAGTGTGCCAAGTTAGAGTGTTTGCTCAATGAGTGCCCAGAGAGTTGGCATCCGGTGCAAAGGAGGTCCCTGAGAAATGGTAGCTGTTTCGTCTCACTTTCCTCTTTTAGTGTGTCGTGATGCTTCTTTAAAGACAAAGAAATGAAAATGCTCAAGTCTGAAAAGCTTGTGTTTGGTATCTTGCATCCTACTCATCTTCTTTACTCCCTGGCAGGTCCCTGCCCCTTCAAAATGCCCCCTTTGACATCTATCTCTGTGGCGTCTGCATCTATGTTTAATAAACTCAGTTAATCAGTTAACAACTGTCTCCTCTCGGGCCAACCGAGTGGCGCATTGGTTAAGAGCTGGTTTTGGGATGCCAGCGACCCTGGTTCGGATCCCATATATGAGGGCGTGTGACACTGCCCTCTACAGCTAACAACAGCTCCACCTGGAGATGGGCTGTGCGAGCCCCAGTGACGGTGTAGACTGCAGCCCCTGCTGCAGTGAGTGGGCTGCCATAGGCTACAGTGAGTGGCCAGCAGCCAGCGTGAGCGGCTGGCAGCCAGTGTGAGCTGCCAATAGCTGCGATGAGTGACCATCCAGAGGCCAGCGACCGATCCTCATCCGGGAAGAGCGCAATGACGATGCCAACATGGGCCAGTGAAGCAACGTCCTCCACAACTAGACTGAAGAACAAAAAGACAGCAACTTGTCTGTGCCCCTTCCCCGATTCCCCAGTGCCGTTCCCTTCCCCCAATTCCCCAATAAAATCTTAAAAAAAACAACACCCAAAAACAAAGAAAACCTGTCTCCTCTCTTCATGTATAATGAATGTGTGAATGTCATTTAGCACTGTCATTTACCTTCATCCCAAACAAACACGAGGTTATAAGAACATGGAGAGTTTTTACAGAGGAGTCACTAAACACGTTTTATTGGGTTAATGTTCCTAAAAAGGGTCTTTAAACATGGAGCTCCCTTTCCCAACATGAAAGTGATTTTATTTTTAGGTAACAATCTTGCCAATGTTTAAGTAAGTGCATATATCATGCAATTCTTCGCCCCCCTGCTTTTCTGACTGACCTCCCCTCACCCGTCAGCACGGGAAACCACAAGACGCCCCCTCAGCCCCTCTTCTAAGCTTCATAGTCTTAAATCATGTACAGAAGCATCAAACCCCACCCAAGAACAGGGTATTCAAATGTCTAATATCCTTTATGGGTCCCTTAATGCCCATAAATAAGGAAGTATTTATGGTACAATCACTCTGGCAGGATTGTTCTGCATTCCAGGTTTCAGAGCAGTCTTTCCCCCAGACACTTGGGCATTATCCAAAATCAACATAGATAATATCCAGCAAGACCTCAGAGATGCCATTTTTCTTTTACTGTACTGTGTCAACTGCCTACACACAAAGCTTGGTACGTCTTTAATTACTCCCTGAGTTTCCTGTGAACTTGTCACTTTTCACCATTTGCAGTTAGTGGTCTTCATTTCCCACAGGGGGACCTTTAGCCTGTCACAAAGTTCATGCTTCTCTGGTTCAACTCTCATTTATTAAATACCTTAGGGAGAAAATATGTTTGCCTACTGATTTGGGATGACCAAAGGGAAGTCAACAAGAATGGAGTAAAATCTTCCTACACCCCATTAATGAGAAACTTGATTGCCTCAAGATCAAACCGCAAACAATTTTTAAAAACGAAATTATGGGCCAGCTGAGTGGTGTGTTGGTTAAGAGTTAGCTTGGAACGTCAGCTCTGAACAGCAGGGCCCCGGTTTGGATCCCACATGAGGGCGTGAGCAGCCAAGAGCTGCCGTGAGCAGCTGTCCAGTGGCTGGTGACCCATCTGCCTCACCCAGGAAGAGTGCAATGACGATACCAACATGGGCCAGTGAAGCAACATCCTCCACAACTAGACTGAAGAACAAAGAAACAGCAACTTGTCTGTTCCCTGTCCCTGATTCCCCAGTCTGTTGCCCTCCCCCAATTCCCCAATAAAATCTTAAAAAAATAAAAACAAACAAAAAAAACCCCACGAAACATAAGCGACCCAACTTTACAATTGTCTATTTTCTGATGGAAAGCCAGGGGATAAGATCACTTGGTTCTTATATCTCCAAGGGAAAAGGGGAACCTCAGTAGTTAAGCCAGGGGACAGGAAAGAAGTCAAACACAGTGATGAATGGCAGTGACACTCAGCTAGTTGGGTAAGACCAGGGTACCTGTGGGATCCCCAAAAGGAGTATCCATAGCTCTTCTACACGTGGTTGGCTTGTAGGAATGTGTGCCCAGCACAGCCAGATTTTCCATTTTTCCAAGAGAAATAAAAAATCTACATTTTAAAAGTTGACAGTTAATTTGAATTTTCTCAAAAACTCTGAGGCCCAAGGAGCTGACTGGTGTAGGCTCAGAAGAGCCGATTACGCCCATCTTTTCTGTACTCTGCCTCCTGCCTTCGCTGACTTTGTGTTCATAGCTTGAAATCAGCCATCATTGGGAATATGTATACCACACAAACAGGCAAATGCTACCATTCAGTTTTTGTGTTTTTTAAGCTGGTTTTTAAACATTTACCAGCATATCACTATCTACAGGCCTAAAAAATCATGTTGCCTTTGCCCAAAGTTGCAGCATCTAACTTACATATTAAACAAATAGTGTTAAATAGGCATAAAGAGTATTATATATTCCCAAATCAGTATTTACAACAAAGAGTACACATGACACTGTAAGCACAGGGGAGAGTCAGGGGCTAAGAGTCAGAGGGCCATGGTAACTAGCTGTGAATGCAGAGATAAAGAAACAGTGAGGCAGCTCTGAACCAGCCTACGCTGTAGGAAGAGCACTGTGTCAGTAGGACTTCTCTAAATGCTTGCTTCCTCTCCACTGCTCTGAAGAGTGTGGTAATTGACACTCCAATGATGACCCTCCAGATACTGCAACGGTCTGAAATGTCTTCTGAATCATCAGGCAAAGATGAGATTACATACAGTGATTGAGCAACAAGAGTGTTTCAAGTCAGTGTTTCAATGACAAGTGGATTAATGCCTTTCGCTAATCACACAAAGGGCAGTGCCAGCAGCAACTGCAGTTCCCCTTTCTCTCTACATTCACAATCAGACTAAACTTAGTGCATTCTCACTTCCTGTTTCCTGTTCCACGGAGCCTTGGGCCAGTGTGGGGAAGCCAATGGTTCCCTTCCCAGAATGTTTTTTGTTGGTTTTTTTTAAAGATTTTATTGGAGAATTGGGGAAGGGGAACAGGCAAGTTGTTGTCCTTTTGATCTTCAGTCTAGCTGTGGAAGACGTTGCTTCACTGGCCCATGTTGGTATTGTGATCATTGCGCTCTTCCCGTGGCTCTTGGCAGCTCACGCTGGCTGCCCATTGCAGCCCCACTGCAGCCTTCGCCATTGCCTGCAGCTCACTGCAGCCCAGCTCCAGGTTGAGCTGTTGTTCACCATCTTAGCTGTAGAGAGTGCAGTGTCACTGGCCCATATGGGATCCGAACCAGCAGCCCTGCTACTCAGAGCTTGTGCTCCCAAGCCAACTCTTAACCAATCAGCCACTCAGACGGCCTTCAGAATGTTTTTTAAATGAAAGGAATAATACGCATAGGATTACAAAACTAACACATGGTTATTAAACTACAAAACAAATGTGTGCTACAGCACATGCGCTTCTTTACTGAAACATTAAATAACAAGAACAGGTCTAATAACTACCATCATTTTGAGGTGGTGAGGGAGAAGGATAATGGTGGCATCTGCCACGCTGTCAAATGAGAGGAAAATATCTGTGATTTTTACTGGTAACAGTGACAATGCCACGGATGCTGCTCAGGCTACCTCTGGGTTGTTGCCTGGATTCATTATTGAAGGAAATGCTAAAGGTTGCTTAGTAGGAAGTTAGTAAACATAAAGATAAAATTATTTTCTCATCCAAACTTATAGACCCCCTGAATTCTATCCATGGACCTGTGGTTAACAGCCCCAGTTGTCAGGTTGGGCACATAGTAGGAACTCAATAAATTCCAACTGAGCCAAACTAAATTCTTTTTTTTTTTTTTTGAAGGCATATGTGGGACTGAACCAGGGTTGCTGGCTTCCCAAGCCAGCGCTTAACCACCGCGCCACTTGGTCGGCCCTTAAATTCTATACTTAACATGAAATGGGTGCTGGGTGTGGTCCTAAGGAGATATGAGAGGAGAAAAGACACTGTTCAAACCTAGTGTGGGATGGGCATCTAGATGTCTTCCTTATTATACAGCCTGGCAGCCCAGTTTCTTCAAAACAATAGCTTACAAAAAATATTCATCAATAACATCAAATAGAAACCCACTGATAGCAAAAATAAACACAGAATTAGGGCCATAAGCTTTTACTGCAGTTTTCACTAGACTTTTGACTATCTCAGAGGCTAACTTCCCTCGAAAATTTAAATCATAGCCGAACAAAGTTTGAATCAAAGTCCTACTATTTCCTAGTTGTGTGACTTTGGGCAAGCTACTTAACACTCTGGGCTTCAGTTTTCTCACCCATAGAATGAGGAAAATAATAGTCTGATTGCATAGGATGACAGACTACGTATCTAGAATGTTTAGTATAGTGCCAAGGAAGAGGAAGACTAGAGTACACGTTAGCTGTGAGAATACCAAGATTTGTTAGGTAGAAGTTATAATGTAGGAGAAGGGGGAGGGTTGAGAGGGGGTCCACAGTGCCCACAGAAAAAGCTCATAAATAGCTTTGATTAACTGCCTCTAACTAACAACAGATGACAAGAGGTGGTCTGGAGCAAGATAAGGATCTGAGTCAACAGACCTCCACCCATCTTAGGAGGTCACGCCCTTCCACAGAACAGCATGCACCACTTTTCCCACCAAATCAGTATGTAACTCCCTCACCCTCCCCAGCAAACTAAGTCCTCAGAACAAGGGCTCTCTCTCTCTCTGGCACTCCTGTTCTCTCACCCTTGCTTTCTCTCCCTTTCTTTCTCTTCCCGCCTGCCCCAGGTAGGCCTGTGCTCTTCCCTAAGAACATATCACTAATAAACCCTGCTTGCATATTAATCAGCTTGCTGACCTTTGATTCTTCACTGTGTTGGCAAGAAGAACCAAGACTCCCGTAATAGATTCTTGCAAATTGGTTAAGAGAATGTTTACATTTTTAAATTCTCAAAAATTTGGCAGTACCTCCGCATATTTACAATTAAGAGTTTAGATATTAAAATTAATAATATGCATTACAGAGCTATTGTACTGCCCAATAGTTAGAAACAGCCTACATGTCCTGCCATAGGAGGAACATTTTCTTTACTGGACACCCATACCAGAGTCATATACCCTTGGCAATCTCAGAAGGACATATAAGAACCATAGATGAACACTTCCCAACTCATTCTATAGGCCAGTATTGTCCTGATGCCAAAACAAGATAAAGATATCTCAAGAAAGGAAAAAAGTAGATGACTACTTCTTTTGGATATACAGTCATGTACTGCATAACAACTTTTTCATCAACAAGGACCACATACATGAGGGTGTTTTCTTAGATTGTAATGGAGCTGAAAAATTCCTATCACTTAGTGACCTTGTAGTCATCGTAATATCATAGCACCCTAAGTTCAACACTTTTAAAAGTCAACTCAGGATCCCTCCATCTGACCCACCTTGGTGCCCCGTTTCTGATGACAGTAGCATCATCCACCGTGACTCACACTGGTGTGTGTCTGGGGCCATCCTTCCTCCTTCCTTCCAGGTCTACCAAGGATCTTGGAAATTCTTCTCTTCTTTACTCTCAATTGCATCCCACTCCAATACATCCTTCCACCCACACCACAAGTGGGTGCTTGACCTGACCTTTGCTCTTGTTAAGTTTGTCATGCAAATATGACCACTCAGGGCCCTGTAGGGCTCTCTCAGGGGCTCTGGGAAGACTGGGTCTTTTTCCTTGGATGCTAAGGATCATGCAGATCTGAATCTGGTGGGGCCCACCTCACCGCTCTGAAGCAGGCCCTGAGACTGGTGCTCCTAGGGAAAAAGCAAAGCTGAGACAGGGACACACAGAGAGGGAGACCTAATGACATGGTTTGAACCCACAGATCCAGCTTGTCTGAGGTGGGAGTTTCAGTTATATGTGTCAATAAATTATCTTTTCATTTTCATTAAATATTTTTTTGTCAGAGAGCTTTATTAATGACCTTAGTTTAACAGGAATTAAATATTCCTTTTTATTTGCATTATCGTTTTTCCTTTGGAGGCTAACATTGGTAATAACCTAGCTAAGAAGAACAGGGAGGGATGGGAGAGATGGAAGGGGGGCAGGGAGAGGGAGGGAAGGAGACAGAAGGAGAAGGAAAGGGAGGGAAGGGGAGGGAAAGGGAGGGGAGGAAAAGGAAGGGGAGGGAAAGAAAGAGAAGGCTGGCCAGCCAGGCCCAGCTGAAGCAATGGAACCGGGCAGCCTTGAGGGACTCCCATGCCTACCTCTGTGGCCGGTTCCGCTCCCATCATGCCTTGGGTAGCTCTCCCTGCATCCTGCCCTCACCACACTCCACCCCATTTCCTGTCTGAGGCAGAGGCCATTTGTTCTGAGCTCTGTGCCCAGGCTGTCCCCAGCGGACCTCCCACCCGCCCTTCTTTGGCTCTCCTCTGCTGTGCCTGCCGTCCTGGCACTCCAGATCCTGGGCTGTCAGTCACAGCCTCCTCACTTCTCTCCCTGCTTCTAGACTCCTCTTCTAAGAGACACGATACATTTCTGCCAGATTAATCTCCCTGGCATTCCAGTTTTTATTACGGGATTCTTCCCCAGTCTCTAGCAGCAGGCCAGCTCCACTGGGCAGAGTTCCCACCTGTGGCCTGACAGTTAAGGCTCTTTGTGATTCATCATTGATTATAGTCCTGTGACAAACACGGCTAGATGCCTCCAGGGTTCTTTCTCTCCTTATTCCTTAGTAATTGTTTCCTGATACATTACAATCCGAAATAAAGAGTTCATTTCCCAGCCACCCTTGCAGCTGGGTATGACCATGTGACAAAGTTCTGACAATGAAATCGAAGGGAAATATTATGCGGAATTTCTGGGAAGCCCCCTAAGGTGGACACTGTTTGTGCTCCACCCAGATCCCCCTAAACCCTTTGATTAGCTCTGTGTGTCCATCCCCCAGCTGCTGCAGGCTTGACTGCTAACAGTTGACACCTGTGAGCATGGATAGCCACCCAGGAGTTTCAGGTCCTTCCCACCTGGAGTCACAGCCAATGAGTGACTGGTGTGGGAATGTAAAAGCGCAGTTCCTTTGCCTCAAGGTAATTTATATTCCAGAGCTCCATAAAATAAGCTTGGCTTCTTTCCTTTTCTCATCCTCACTTACTTCACTCTCCCATTAGCCTCCTCTGGGAGCCCTTCCTTGATATCATTTCCACCCAAATCCTTAGTCCAATATCTGCTTCTTGGAGAAACTGATCTAAGACATCTCCTTGAAAGGGAAAGGACATGCCCTTTCTTCCATCCTACTTCATTTGGATGTACCTATGGTGTGGATGTGATGGCCAGAGCTCCAGCAGCCATTTTGAACCCTGAGGACCAGGGCAATGCTGTAGGGATAGCAGAGCTGAAAAAGCCTGACTCCCTGCTGACATTGTACAGTCACCATACCAGCCCTGAACTGCCTACATGCAGTGCAAACCTCTTTTCTGAGACACAGTAAAACCTTGTGTACTTTCTGAGTCTTCTAACTTGAAGCTAAACAAAATTCCTAACTGATATACTCTCTTACTTACCAGCCATGTGTATTTGGGAAAGTTACTAACTCTCTCTGAGCCTTACTTTCCCTAACTCAAAGGATTGTTGAGAGAATGAGCAGGTCATCACCTCTTCCCCACCAGCTCCCAGACCTCATGTCCTTCAGGAAATCTGTCTTAATTAATTGAAGAAAAAGTTGTGGTTGTTCCTTTAAGTTATCAACTCTAAGAATTCAGTCTTCATACATTATTCCATTAAATGGAACATAAGTATATCCCTATATGGTCAAAGTTTTTCACACATTTTTTTTGGTGTTGGTATTGGTTGTCAAATAAACAAAACAAAACAAAAAACTAAGTCTAAAAAATATGGTAGGTCAAGAAAAAGTATAGCATTCCTCCATACCAAGTACCCAAAATATAACATCTGGAGCAGAAAATATCAACAGCCAGAATTAATAAAACAGGCCTTAGTGATAAAAATGCTAAATTTAACATAAATTCTGTTTAAAAATTTTAATTCCCAAAGAAAGGTCTCAAGATTTTGCTGGGAATGGGAATGCTCTTAGGAAATAGCCAGAGAAACTAAGAAGGGAGGAACCTCACAAACACACAAGATTGAATGAAGAAAATCTACTTTAAGAGAGATAGGAATTATAAACTATCAAAAGCAAAGGCAACAAAAGCAAAAATAAACAAGTGAGACGACATCAAACTAAAAAGCTTCTGCACAGCAAAGAAAACCATCAACAAAATGAAGAGGCAACTTAACAAATGGGAGAAAATATTTGTAAACCATATATCGGATAAGGAGTTAATATCCAAAATATATAAACAACTCACACAAGTCAATAGCAAAAAACAAAAACAAAAAACCCAAACAATCTGATTAAAAAATGGACAGAGGATTGGCCGGCCAAGTGACTCAGTTGGTTGAGTTGGCTTGGAGCACGTGCTCTGAGCAACAGGGCTGCCCACATGGGCCAGTGAACGCTGTGCCCTAGCTGAGCTGTCACTGAGCTGCCAACAGGTGGCAGGATGGCTCAGCTGGTGTAACAACAAGATTGCTTGTTCAATGGTGGGCTATGGCCACCTGCAACTAAAGATTGAACTCGGCACCTTGAGCTGTGCTGCTGTCCCGATGGCTCAGAGGATAGAGCGTGCCCTCTTAACAACAAGGCTGTTGGTTCGACTCCCACATGGGATGGTGGCTACGCCCACCCTCAACTAAGACTGAATTCAGCACCTTGAGCTTAGAGGCTGTGAGCTGCGGCTGGGAAGTCAGACAGCAACTGTCGCCCTCCACAATGAAGACTAAAGAAAAACAACTTGGCTGGTCCCCTCCCCCAATTCCCCAACACTGTTCCCCTCCCCCAATTCCCCAATAAAATCTTTAAAAAAATTTAAAAAAAGGGCAGAGGATCTGAATAGACATTTTTTTCTAAAGAAGACAAACAGATGGACAACGAGACATGAGCAGGTGTTCAACACCACTAATCATCAGGGAAATGCAAATCAAAACCACAATGAGATATTGCCTCGCACCTGTTACTATGGCTATTATCAACAAGACAGGAAATAGGACTGGCCGAGTGGCGCGGTGGTTAAGTGCTGGCTTGCGAAGCCAGCATCCCCAGTTCGGGTCCCACATATGAGGGTCAGTGACACTGCCCTCAAAAAAAAAAAAAAAAAAAGAAGACAGGAAATAGCAAGCATTGGCAAAGAATGTGGAGAAAAGGTAGCCCTCATACACTGCTGGGATTGCAAATTGGTGCAGCACTATGGAAAACAGTATGAGGTTCCTCAAAAACATAAAACTAGAACTACCTTATGATCCAGCAATTTCACATCTAGGTATTTACCCGAAGGAAACAGAAACACTTACTTGAACAGATTATCTGCACCCCCATGTACATTGTAGCATTATTTACAACATGGAAACAACCTAAATGTCCATTAACAGAAGTAAAATGTGTACACATACACATACATATACACAATATGGAATATTATTCAGTCATGAAAAGAAGGAAATCCTACCATTTGTGACAAGATGGATATATCTTGAGGGCATTACGTTAAGTGAAATAAATCAGACAGGGAAAAATGAATACTTATGATCTCACTTATAAGTGGAATCTAAAGAAAAAACCCCAAAACAACCAAAAATCTGAACTCATAGATGTAGACAAGAGATTTGTGATTGCCGGAAGTGAGGGATGGGGTAGTGCATGAAATGGATGAAAGTGGTCAAAAGGTACAAAGTTCCAATGATAAAAAATATAGGGTCGGCCGAGTGGCGTGGTGGTTGAGCGCTGGCTTGGGACGCCAGTGGCCCCGGTTTGGGTCCCACATGTGAGGGCCAGTGACACTGCCTTCAAAAAATAAATAAATAAATAAATAAATAAATAAATATGAAATAAGTCCTGAGGAAGTTAAAAAAATAATTATAAATCAAGAACTAGTAACATGATAATAAAGACAGCAGGAGAATAGCAAAGAGGAACTTGCAATATTTAAACCAGTGCCTGACACATAGTACGTCCTTAATAAATATCTTCTGGAAACACAGTAAAATCAGCAGACAGTAATCAGACAATGGAGAAAAAATTGAGTTAGCTGGAAGATAAATGGAGAAGAGTCAAATCCAAAACATGGAATTAAGCAAATAGATGAACACAAAGCAAAAGTACCTGTAGACTATGAAAAATAGGACTATCCAAACTAAGACTAATAAGGGTGCCAAGATAAACATACAAACAAACAAAGGATCATTAAGAAAACACTTGTGAAAAAATTCCCAGGATTGAAAAAACTTTGATCAAGACATCAATTACTCATAGACTACCTTCCAAAATAATCCCCAAAGGAAAGATGCCCAGACAATATTTTTTTAGAGGATACACCTTTAGGTTGCCTACACAATATCATTGTCACCAACACTGTCCTCTCTTGCCTCCATAAAGGAACCTTAATTGTGTTCAGGATAGCGATGCACTTCCCGGCAAATCGGGGTGAGGACATTCTGACCTGGTCTGGCCAAGGAGATAGAAATGAAAGCTGAGGCTTCCAAGAAAGTTCTTTCGAGGGACCAATTCAGCAGGCACGCATCATTGCCTTTTCTCTTCTCCCTTTCTTCCTGCCTTGGTGGTGGTCACAATGTCTGAAAGAGCTGTTTTGAAAGCACACCATCGAAGTTTGCCAGAGCAGAAAGACAGAAAGGGCCAGGACTCTGCTGACCCTGGACTGCAAGGCTCTCAACTTCTTGCTATGTGAGAAAAGTAAACTTCTAGTTCTTAAGCCATCATTACAGGGGCTTTCTGCTACCCCAGCCCAACGCAATCTGTTGTTGATATATTTGTCATTTTCTTTTTCTTTTTAAATACTCAGACAAAGACTCAGTAGTACAGGCAACAGAAAGGAACAATCCAACATCAAGACTGAAGTGCTAATAAAAGTAGTTGCAGAATTAGGAATAAGCAGCATGGAGCACAAAGCACAGAGAACCAGGGAACAAACTTTCCTTTCTTTTTCCTTCTCCATTCAGTGTTAAATGGGGCATTATTTTTCAGACCACATAAGAAAGTAATTCTCTTGAAGATTACTTATCTTGCCTTTACTTTGTTTGAAAGCAGGTGGCTTGAGATATTGCAATGGTGTTAAGTAAATTATTGACTAAAGCCTAAAGGTCCAGAGGCATGAGAAGCCTGGAACTGAAATGAAGAGGAAGATACCAAAAGGAGACAGAGCTAAGATCACTAAAGAGAAAAAAAGGGAGATGTTCTCACTTATCTTAGAACACAATGCAGGTTCTAAGATTAAAAAAGAAAACAAAATGTAATTTCAGCAAATTTTTCCAGAGAACAAGATACAACAACAAGGGATCCTGCAGACAGGAGGGGTAGAGGGAAAGGGGCTGAACCCCAAAACACAAGATTCCATATCGAGCAGAGAAAGTGGTCTTAATTTTACTTATAAACATGAAAAATAGTGGCAAAATAGTTTTTTTGTCTGCGGGAAGTTTAGATAGATTTCATCTGATCACACATACAATGACAAAAAGGATACCAAATCACTGTAATAGAAGGTACAGAATTGAAAAGAGAATAGAAAGAAGTACGGAACAAAAGAGGATACTACATAGGAGACCAAACATTAAATGTGCCAAATTCCCCTACAAAGAGAAAAGTCTGAAACTGATTAAAAAATGAGAATATAAAAATGTATACCTAAAAATGGTTTATCTAAAAAACCTTACTAAAAATTACAACTGGAGAGGTGATTGATTTAAAGACAGCAAATATCTGCTAATATATTGCAGGAATTTCATATCTAAGTTTAAAAACAGATGTTAGCATATAAAGCATTAAGAGGTAAACAATGGTATTAATAAAATGATACAAGTTACACATGTGATGAAATCAACAACTGAATTTATATGCCCCAAAACACACAACTGAAATATTATCTTGGGTGTGTTTACTAGATTTGGAGTGTATTTGGAGATTATGTTCTCTCCTCCTCCAAAATTCAATAACATAAGGGAAAACCCAGCTGAAATATATAGATACCAGGATACAAAGAAACACTTAAAAAGAAAAGAGAACTCTAGAAAATGCACTTTCTCAAAACATTATGTGATAATTTTAGATATAAATCAAAGCATAATTATAGAGCCAATCACACAAAACCACTTAAAAAGCAGTCTTTTCAAATACAATTTGAGATGAGTTAGAGCTAACCAAAAAAATGGATGAGACTATTTATCTCAACCATGAAGAGCACCCGAATTTATAAAAATTGCCAGTCAAAATGACTACATTTGGGGCCGGCCGAGTGGCACGTTGGTTAAGAGTTGGCTTGGGATGCCAGCTCTGAGCAGCAGAGCCCCGGTTTGGATCCCACATGAGGGCCAGTGATGCTGTGCCCTCTACAGCTAAGACGGTGAACAACAGCTAGACCTAGAGCTGAGCTGCCTTGAGTCGCAGGCAATGGTATAGCTACAGCCCCTGCTGCAGTGGGCTGCCTTGAGCTACCGTGAGTGGCTGGCAGCCAGCATGAGAGGCCGGCAGCTGGCGTGAACTTTCATGAGCTGCTGTGAGCCACCGTCCAACAGCTGGCAAGCGACCACCTCACCCAGGAAGAGCGCAATGATGATACCAACATGGGCCAGTGAAGCAACATCTTCCACAACTAGACTGAAGAACAAAAGGACAGCAACTTGTCTGTTCCCCTTCCCCAATTCCCCAATGCTGTTCTCCTCCCCCAATTCCCCAATAAAATCTTTTTTAAAAAAAGAAGACTACATTTGGCTATATAAAAATCTATTTTAGATACCAAAAAAATGTAATAGTCAATAAAAAGGTGGCAGGATAAGATCAAATTTTGGACATAAATAAATATAACAGAGATAAGAACTTGAGGGGTCTCCTTCACCCTGGAGGCATCCCTGGCCATGCCAGAGAAACCCAGGGACCCCTTGGAGCTGAGTTTGAAAACCACTGCCCTGGGTAATCTATAAAAGCAATACCTTGTGGTCTCCATCATATGCTTAATAGGATGCAAGACCTAACACAGATAACCTAGAGGCTAACATGCCAAGAACTCACAGGCAGAGTCAGAAATGATTGGACAGGGGCCAGCCAAGTGGCTCAGTTGGTTAAGAGCCCGCTCAAGAGTGCTAGCTGAGCACTGAGCAATGGCGGTTCGATGCCCAGCCTGAGCTGAGTTGCTGTTGAGGCAGGAAGGCTCAGCTAAAAGAAAAAAAAAAGAAGAAATGGACGGACATAGAGGTTATTATGCTAAGTGAAATAAGTCAGATTGAGAAAGACGAATACACATGATCTCACTTACACGTGGAATGTAAAGAACAGAATAAACAAAACAGAAATAGACTCATAGATATAGAAAACAAACTGATGGTTGTCAGATGGGAGAGGGGTGGGGTAGGGTGAGAAAGGTGAAGGAAGTAGGAAGTACAAATTGATAGTCACAAAATAGTTATGACGGGGATGTGAGATACAGTGTGGGGAATACAGTCAATCATGTTGTAAAAACTATATATGGTGCCAGATGGGCATTAGACTTACTGGGGCGGGGGGAAATCGCTTCATAAATTATATAAATGTCTAACCACTACACTGTACACCTGAAATGAATATAATAATGAATGTCAACTATAATTTAAAAATACATACATACCCATGGGATGTAAAGTACAGCAAGGGGAATACAGTCAATGGTATTGTAATAGCTATGTACAGTGTCAGATGGGCAGTAGACTTTCTGGAGTGATCACTTTGTGAGGTGTATAAATGTCTAATCACTATGTTGTTCTGTTCACCTGAAACTAATGATAATATAATAAAGAAATTGAAATGAATTGAAAGAGAAGAAATACGCCTGACTTGGAGATGAAAGTCCTCGTGCAGGCACATTAGTTGTCATGGTGATGGGAGGAAGGTTGCAACTTTGAGAGGACTGAGCAATAGTATAAAAGGAGGTATAATCCTCCATTTCTATGGATTGCTGGTCGGTAGGTAGAGCACTACCCAAACCTTTTACCCAGGGAACTGTAGACATTATATTATCACAAAAGTCCTGAGATCTGCTAACCAGACCATCTCTGTCTTCCTCCATGATCCTCAGTCACCTAAGGACCACCACAGCTGAAGAAAGAGGTCATGAGCCTTTGGTTGGCAACTTTCCCCACAACAGGCCCCCAAAGGAAGAAAAATGGCAAAGGAGGGGTGCTTTGAAGGCAGGTTCCACGTCACCACCATCTGGGTAACTCGGGACATCGCATGGAAGCTCTTTGGGGTGCAGGATTCTGGTCTGCAACACGAAAAATTTTTTTTTTTTTTGAGGGCAGTGTCACTGGCCCTCATATGTGGGACCCGAACCGGGGCCGCTGGCTTTCCAAGCCGGCGCTTAACCACTGCGCCACTCGGTCGGCCCTGCAACACGAAAATATTAATAGTACCTACCCTTGTAAGGTTGTTATGAGAATTAAACATACGTAAAGCTGTGTACTGGGCTTAACCACAGTAAGCACCCAATAAATTTCACAAATTTTATCACATACAAAAGTTTTAAAAAAATCACATATAACCCCCAAGTCCAACAATTTGAGGATAGTTAAATCAACGATTTCATATTAATGAAACACACAAAGTTCTTGAACAAGTGTACAGGAAATAATGTAAAAGGAAAAAAAAAAACCTAGAATAGTGTGTACTATGGACTACAACGTGAAGACATGAGAATCAAGACTGAAGAGAACCTAACTGCCCCTTGCTCTTCCTTTTAGAAATCAGTGGTTACACAATGAAACAGCTGATATGCTTGGTTTGCCCTCTGCAGTGACCAAATGTCATGCACAAACAGGTAACTAAGTGAACTGAAAATATCAAGATGCTTCTACTGACCAAGAAGAGTTAAGAGCTTTTTGTCCTTCTTGCTCCAGGGAAAGAAGCCTGGAGCTCACAGATCAAAGCTGTACCCCAGGGTTGCAAACTCTACTTACGCTGTCATCAGACCTGTCTGGCCAGGACAGTGTTGTGTTACAACCAGAAGCTGAGTGTCTCCAGGCTGCTCTCTCCTGGGCACAGGCCTCACTGCCCCCTAAGCCCACTCCTCAAGTTACACACCTTTGCATCACGGTCTGACCTTTGGGTTCGCTGACCACAGGGTTTCCCTTTGAAGGAGGGGTGATCAATAGAAGAGATGTGGGAGGTTGATCAGAGAATGGGAACAATAAAATCTGAACACTTAGTTAGTCTTCTAAAGATGGCTCTCTGGGGCTGGCTGAGTGGCTCAGTTGGTTAAGAGCATGAGCTCTGAGCAACACGGTCACTGGTTTGATTCCCACATGGGTCAGTGAGCTGCACCTGAGCTGCGCTGCCAACAGGTGACAGGATGGCTCAGCTGGTGAGAGCACGTGCTCCTAACAACAAGGTTGTCAGTTTGACTTCCGCATGGGATGGTGGGCTGTGCATACCTGCAACTAAGATTGAACACGGCACCTTGAGCTGAACAGCTACGAGTGAGCTGCTGACGGGCAGCCAGATGGCGACTGGACTTGGAGCTGAGCTAGCTGCGCCCTCCACAACTAAGAAGGACAACAACTTGGCTATTTCCCTTTCCCAATTCCCCAATAAAATCTTTTAAATAAATAAAGATGGCTCTCTGGCCAAAGGAAGTTGCACTGGGTGTGCTAAAGGTGTGTGTGGCATTTCACACACGTGGTATTACGTCTGACAATTCAGACTCAACTGAAGGAGGCAGAGCCTGGAGGGCGAAGGGGGAGCAGTGCAATGATGGAGATGCCTCCTGACGAGGGGATTACAGTCTCCCCCCCACTCTTCTCTTCTTCCTCATAAGGAGAAAGGACTGTGGGTTGCTGGGTAACTACCAGGACTATCCTTTACTACGGAGAAACCAGGTACTTGGAAAAATACTGAACAAAAACTAGCATTCTTATAAGATCTGGAAAAGATTTTCTGAGCACAAAGACAATGGAAGACATCACAATAGGAAAAGACTGAAATACGACACGGCACAGAAATTTAAAATGTGCCGACACCTAAATAATAAACATGGACCAGAAAACAATCATGACTGGAGAGCATGATATTAGCGTGACAAAGGTCTAAAATCTTCACAATCCAAAGCCCACGTCTACAACGACAAACACAACATCCCCTTGGTCCCATCAGAAAAATGGGGGGAGGATTAGCTAGTTAATGCAGAGAAGATGAGCTATAGGTACCTTTCATGTTTAAAATTAATCAACTTGAGCATAACTCAAAGAAATTCTAACTATAATGAAATTCATTCTTACCTAATTACAACAAAATGCTCGTGTTATAATGGTTATATGGAAAACAATCAAATACAAACGACGACATATTTCAGTGATTTTAAGATATACTTTTTCCAACGTTATAGCATCTCTTAAGTCGGGATGATCTCACAATTGTTAGCATGTCAGAATTTAATTGGCAGCATTCTTTTCTTAATGGTATTTAAAGTAATGATGTAACTTAGATTCAATAAAATCTTTACCACTTCAGGTTAACTATAATATGATGCTCCAAACTGTTAACAGTGGTTCTCATTGATCGGTGGAATTATGGGTGATTTCTACTTTCTTATACTTTCCCAGATATTTCCAGTCCTCTAAACCAAATATGTATTTCTTTTAGTAACAGAGGGTAAGCAAAACAAAATCTGGTTCTAATCCTGACTTTCCACTTTATAGCTGTGTAGTTCTAAGTAAGATATTTATGCCCTCTGTACCTCAGTTTCCTTATTGCCAAAATGGAATTAATTACTTCTATCTCAAAAGGTGTGCGTGCAAATGCTTTGTAAAATGTAAAGTGCCTATTCAATGCATGATTAAAATCATGACACACATATGACACCCACTAATGTGTGACATCCATTAATGTATCTGGGGGATGTTTTATTCTTTCTGAATGCCTGTTTATATTTGATGTCAGCTTTATACTGTGAAATGGTGTTTCCCAACACTTTATTGTTTGAACCTGATATAATTTGATTTCGAAAGCTCTTTCCTGAGCCCTGTTCCCATGCTGCAGGGGGCGGTGGGGACCACCAACAGATTCTGAAAACAATCTTCAGTTCGGCCCCACATAGATTTGCACATTGGCCCGGCCATATCACATACCTGTAAGACCGGCTCCTGAACCCCACAAGAACCATGAGAAGACTGCTCCACAGGTGCTAACCACGAGCCACACCCTGGGCCAAAAAGGGGCACCAGCATAATTGTTTATGTTTCATAAAAATGAATAAAGGGCCGGCTGAGTGGCGTGGTGGTTAAGAGCTGGCTTGGGATGCCAGTGGCCTCAGTTCGGATCCCACATGTGAGGGCCAGTGACACTGCCCCCCCCAAAAAAAAAAGTTAATAAAACCTGGTCATCTACCTTGAGCAGCCCATCACTGAGCGGGGCTTGGCATCTTGGTGTCAGAGCTCCTCAGACCCACATGTGCTGGGGCCACTTTCTCAGCCCGAGCCCACTGCATCCGTGCATCTGGGCAGGGGTGCCCTAGATCACTTACAGCTCGTAACTACCTGCTGGTGCGGAGGTCCATGAGGGCCACAGCTGAGCTCATCTCCCATCCCCTCTGCTCCAGGCTGGCCACCACCCATGTATCAATGTTCTGAAGCACAGAGGGCTTGCCTTTGTCAGCAACATCACAGAAACAGCCTTCTGCACTCCAGGGCTCTCTGTAATGTGCCTAGGACTCACCTGGGTGTTCTGTGAAAGAGCAGATTGATTCGGCTGGTCTGGGGTTGGTCTGAGACTCTGCCTCTCGAACAAGGTCGGAGCCTATGCTGACAACACTAATTCATGGACCAGCTTCGAATGGTGAGGATCTTCAAAGGCAGTCTGAATTTCCAGCCCGGTGCCTATCACACACGCCTCAGGTGTGCTCCCTGTCCTGCCTACATCAGAGCCACTCGGGGAAATTTCTTAAAGTGTAGATGAACTGTATCAGAAGCTCCGCAACGGGGGGCCCAACCTGCAATGTAACAAGTATCACACTCCCCTCAGGCAAGTTACACCAAAGGATGGGAACGGCCAGTAGGGAATTCTAAATGTCCTTTCTGGCCCATGCGAGCGGGGGCTGTATGCTTGCCCTGCATAGCTCTGACTTTTACTGAATTGCACACTGCACGGAGGGATGTAGCGGCACACGGTTCTCTTTCTATGGCCCGGATGCCGTGGAGATTAGTCACCACATTATTTACTCCCCTTCAGGATAATCCATAGGAGACATTTTTATTCAAGTCTGAAAAAGCTGGTGTCTTCTAAGCAGCTGGCTTGGCAATTACACAGGCCCTATTGATACATATCTCAATAATTGGTGGATTAACTGTTCTCTCCTACTCCAGGTTTCTTATCTCCCCAATGTCTTCAATCCATTAGTATCCATTTCTAGTGCATTGTGCTCGTGTGTCGTACGTATCCGTGCTGTTCATCAGTTTCAAGTCTTACCCATTTCTGGACTCATGGGGGGAATATAGTTCCTTAAGTCCGTGAAGTCAGATGTGTCCATGTGACTTGATTGGCCAATGAAACGTGTGTGGAGGTGACGTATGTCACTTCCAGGTGGTGACTACTTAATTGCTGGTGCTCCACTCTTCAGCACTTTCTCCCCTCCCTGGGCAGTCCCGGAAGCGTGAGCTAATGAAAAGCAGCCACAAAATAAAAGATGCCTGGACCATGGGCCAACAAAGGGGACAACTGCCCTGGGAGTCACTGCACCCACAGTGGGCTCTGTGTGTTAAGCTACTGAGATTTTGGGGTAACTTACAGCCTAAACCTACCCTGACCATATTATATGGAAATAACCTCAAATTCTTTTTGGACAGAAGCTGAGTTATAAATACACAGGCAAACACAGAAATAAACTCTTAACAAAAGCATATTTTAAAAATGATATTTATGGAAGGTCATTTACAGGATAAACTGCCCATCCAATTTCTCTGAGTACTTCAAGTATATTTTTGCTTCCAGTCTGATCACCAGCCTCTTTTGGCATTAACGTCCCTGAGCTATGTTTTAATACTCTGCTCTGGTTTTTTAAATTAGGGTAAAATATATACAATATTTATCATTTTAACCATTCATAAGTGTACAATTCAACGGCCTTAAATACATTCACACTGTTGTCTAAACATCACCACTATGTACACCCCAAAGTTCCTTATCATCCCCAACAAAAATGCCACACCCATTAAACAACGCTTCTGTTCTTCCCCTGGTAACCTTTATTCTATTTCTGTCCCTACAGAATTTGCCTATTCTAGGTACCTTATAAATGAAGTTATATATTTGTCTGTCTCTTTCTGGCTTATCTCCATAAGTATCTTGTTTTCAAGGTCCATCCATGTGGTAGCATACATCAAACTTTCATTCCTTTTTATGGCCGAATAGTATTCTACTGTATCTATGTACCACATTTTATTTATTTATTCATCAGTTGATAGACAATTGGGTTGTTTCCACCTTCCAGTTATTATGAATAATGCCTCACTAGTGTTGTGTTTTTTGCAAGTGGAAGATTACAACTTGCTTTATTGTAACACTCTCTCGATTACCGTGGTCTGGATCCAAATCCACAATATCATCGAGGTACACCTGTGCCAACTGCCTACTCTGGCTCCTGCCTACTAGCATACCTATACTGACTTAGTTTCCTTGTATCACTTCCTCCTCTCCCTGCTTGTACCCCTTACCCCTGCCAATAAACTGTTCGCACTCAAATTCTGGGCTCAAGGTCTGCTTCTGAGGGAACCTGAGCTAATACAAAGCTCCTGTTTAGTGATTTCCTAGATCCTTTTGCTTTCCACATTTCTGTTCGTGTTTCCCTGGTTCTGAAGTTTTATTTGCATTTTATGATTATTTTACTGTATGCTTTTGTTGTCTGTTACCTCAAAGTCTTCGAACAATAAAGCACAATGGAGCTAATTTTTAGAAGAAAAACACCATCATGTAATATTATGATTAAAATAGAAGATATACATGGTTTGTAGACTGTGATCCCAATTTAAAAATATACATAACATATATGTACATATGTGCATAGGGAGAAAAGGACAGAAAGAAATGCACCAAAATGTTAACAGTGGTTAACTTCGGATGATGTCATTATAGATGGTTTATTTTTTTTCTTCTTTATACTTTATTTTACAAAGGCCATGGAGCTTCAGTTTCCTCATCTATATCATGGGGATAATCACACTTACCTCATGAAGATGTGCCAACAAACTGTGAATATAATACAGCAATTAGCTGCATCACATACTTACATAATAATCCCAATACATGCCTAATAGGTACTCTAATAAAGGGTAGCAAGTTATTACAAGAGCAATTAATGAAATAATTTAAAATGTTAGAAATGAGAAAGTAAAAATAAGCCCATACTTATATAGTGCCTTGTACTTTATAAGAACATACATGAGCTTATTGCCCGTCACAAGAGGGGCAGGTGGGAGGCAGTGGGCAAGAGACAGGACTAATACCAGCGGTGCCAAAAAAATGGATACAAGCGGACACTTTGGTCAACATTGCTCAAGCAGTAGTTCACCATAATCAGAAGTGTCTGGATGCTGATGGTAATGACTCTGAGCACCTCTTGTAATTGCAGAAGTCAAACATGACTTGTATTCATCTTTTGTTCATCGGTATGTATTGAGTATTATGATTTTAATAGTTTTTTCCTTTCTTAAAATGTGTATACATTTTTTTGGGCACCCTCTGTATTTACTGAATAGCTACAGTGTGCCAGACACCAAGGCAAACCCTTTGTAGACATCTCAGAGGAGAAAGATGGGGCTGAGAACAGTTAAGACACTTGCCTAAGTTACACAGGCTGGACTGACCAACAGCTTCACCTTCACAGGCTCGGTCCAGGTTTCCTCCTATTCCACCAGGCTCCATCACTGTATTTGGCCTCTTACATGCCCACCCACCCATGACATCCTTAGTTTCCATGGCATTCATGTTCACCGGTCTATAACACACACTCTGCTCCTTCCTATCTCTGTGTCCATGGAGAGTAGTACCAAGGAGTGGCTTGTGATGGTGGTGATGGGGCAGAATTTAGCCTCCTAATCTCCTATCAAGACCACTCCACATAAATATTCAACCTAAATAAAAACCCTGTACTTGCTATGCAAACATAGCAGATTCAAGGTAAGTTCCGAATCAGTTTGGTGACTCCTAGTTCTCCCTACATAGAAATTCTGGAACTGTCTTCTGAGACACGGGAGGTGACACAATTGGGAACTTGGGGAATTCCGCTATGAGAGTCCAGTGGGGAATGTGGGCTGGGGGAAGAGAACTTCGGGTGGTATTACTCCTCTGTCCCCCACAGGGTCTGGTGTTCTGATCATCATGGAAAATGCTATGTGAGTTTTTCTTGTCAGATACCCAGTTATTGTAATATCTTAATGGCTTGCTGATGGGCAGGGGTGGGGGTTGTAAGCCAGGCATTCCCTAATCATGCCAGCCCTCTCTGCCTTGCCTCCTACTCACCAAATGAAGCCCTGGGCTTTTCTAGACTAACTTTGGGAAGTCGTTTTTGACTAATCAGGCCTAAGGCTGATCTGTTATACTTTGTGCTCTTTCTTTTGGCAGAATGTCTACGTAAGACAGCCACGTGTGGGAGCTTCAAGGGTGTTCACCTTGTCATCTGCCTCACTGACAAGCTCTCTTATAAGCAAGTACAGGGGCCACAGTTACAAAGCATCTGCCCACTGAGCCATTTGCCACTGTGAGCCATTACCGTGCCTGGCACCTGGGAGCCACTCCCTTTCAGAGTAGCCTTCAAAACCCCCCACCTCCGCTCCAGGTCTCTTCTTTCCTCAGAATTTCCACATCTTCCCCAACCCCCTTATCACTCGATTA
The DNA here is from genome assembly GCA_033961575.1 of Aselliscus stoliczkanus. Taxonomy (NCBI): domain Eukaryota; kingdom Metazoa; phylum Chordata; class Mammalia; order Chiroptera; family Hipposideridae; genus Aselliscus; species Aselliscus stoliczkanus. Next base: position 149,826,510 of record CM066732.1, on the reverse strand, counting down.
TGTTTCAAGGGTGAATACTCCTTAGGGGTGTGGTGCAAAGACTCCTTACTTTTTCCTTCTGCAGGTAAAAAAGGCATAACTGATCGCAGCCATGCCACACTCCTGCTCAAAAACTCTCAATGGCTCCCAGTTGCCTCTAGATGCGTTCTACCTTCTTAGTCTGACAGTAAAGGCCCCCCTCTATCTGTTAGCCAGACCTTCCTAGCCTTCCTTGCACTACTGTATAGATCAGTAGCTCATAAAGCCTCTGAATGCAATTCTCTCCTTTTCCAGAGTGCAAAGCACTTTTAGTCTCCAAACCCAAAACATACCTTACACTGACTAAGCCCAAAGGTCACTTCTCGCCCCCTTCATCCTGGTAGAAAACAGTTTCCATCCTCATTTGCACTTTTGCTTCCTAATTTTCAACCTGATTTTCTCCTTGTAAGCTTGAAGTCAAGGACCAGGCTCTTTTTAAATTTGTGCCTCCCCCATCTGATCAGTGCCTTGTGCGTGGTCCTAACTCAATAAACGTTTATAGGTTCCTGTCCCATTTTGTAAGTTCTCTCCGGAAAGTTCCATGAACTCAAGTAATGTCTTCTTAAAACTAGACTGAAACTCTCCCAGAGCAGAGCGTCTCCAAATTTAAGGCTCATTCAAGTCCACTGGGGACTTTAACTGCAGATTCTGACTCAGAAAGTCAGGGACAGTGGGGAAGACGGGGCTGAACCTCTGCATTTATACCAAGCTCCCAGGTGATGCTAATGCAACTGGTCCATGGGCCACATGTAGAGACGCGGGAAGGCAACGTCACCTGTTGGTCAGGAAACAGTTCCCGTCTGTGCCGCCGGGCTGAGCGCGGAGGTGTCGAAGGCAAGGTTAGGGGGCGCGCTTCTGCCCTTCGGGCGCCCCTCCAGGAAAAGGCCAGCGAGCCCTCCCGCGCCTTCGCCCGCTCGCGGGGCTCACTTACCTATGGTGGACACAACGGTGCCCACGAAGTAGAAGGCTCCGGTGAAGTCCCAGCGCGGGCGGGCGTTGTCCACGCGGATGCCGGCCTTGGCGGCCTCCTCGTAGTGGCGGAGGAAGCCGCGCAGCTCGTCGCGGCTCAGGTTGTGGCGGCGGCTGAAGTTGGCCAGGCGCTCCTCCCAGCGCTGCTTGGCCTGCAGCTCGTGCGCCAGCTCCAACGCCGAGAAGACGGCGGCGCCGCCCAGCAGGTAGAGCCCGATGAGCGCGGCGAGCAGCAGAAAGCGCGCGTTGTCCTCGTTCAGGTGGCCCGAGCCGCAGCCGCAACCCCGGCCGGCCATGGCCCGGGCCCCGGGGGCAGCCCCGAGCCGGGCGGCCTGCTGTCCAGGCGCCCCCGGGAGGTCGGGGCTCGGCGGGGCGCTCAGCCCGCCCCGGGACGCCCGGCGGCCGCTAGCCCATGGGCGCCACCCCCGCGGGCCGCAGCCCCGACCGCTCCTGCGGGGCTAACCCTCCACGTCCGCCGTGGCTCCTGATTTCAAATCCGCTTCTCGGCAGCCGTCTCCGCCCACCGTGGAGTGCTGACCCTGCGGGTCCGCGCGACCCGGCGCAGAGCCCGCTCCCGCTGGGCAGCAGGGCGCAGTCTCCACCCGGCGCCCTGTCCGGCTCGGCCTGGGGGGAGGGCGTGGCGCGTCCTCGGCGCCACCTCGGGCGGCCCTGACTCTCCCCCAGCGCGAAGGCTGGGGGCCCTCAGGGGCCGGCGCGTCGGCAGAGCCTCGCGGACTCCGTCTCGTCCATCATCGCTGGGGCGCAGGGGCTCCGTCGGCTGGCCCTGCTGGCGCCTCCCCCAAGGAAAGCCGGGCGCTAAGTCCCAGTGGCGGCGTCGCGCGGAGCCCCGGGCCCCTGGGGCTCCCGGCCCGGCGGCGGGGGGCGAGGGGCGGCGGCCGGAGCAGGTGCGGGGCGGGCGCACGGACGGTGCGGCGCGGCTCGCAGGTGTCCACCTCCCTCCCGGCCCCACGCTGCGCGGCTTCCGGCTGGTAGAGCGGCTGGAGGAGGAGGAGACCAGAGAGAGGGACTGGAGTAAGGGAGCGACGGAAGTTAGGGGCATCTCCCCCGGGCAGCCTCCCTCGCCGGGCCCCCGCCGGAACGGCCTTGGCCTCCGGCCCCTGCGCGGGGGCGGCTCCTGTCCCCACGTGTCCGCTCCGCGCGCGCCGCCAGCCCCAGCTCCCGCTCCCGGGGAGGCTGCCAAGGACCAGCGGCTGGAAGGGCCCCGCGCGCAGGAGACGGGGATCTCGTCAAGTGCCCTCTCCTCCACCAGGGCTGGGCTGCCTCGGTGCCGGCAGCGCTCCCCCGCCCCATGCAGACCAGAGGCAAAGCTCCCCGCACCGCGGGAGCCCCCTCCCCAGGACCCCGCCTTTCAGGGCTTGCTGGCGTCGCGGCCGCGTTCGAATCTCACCTTCCCGGGAGCGCCCCCTCCGCTGGGACGGTCCCCAGCGCAGCCCCTCGCCTCGGCGCTGTCCTGAAGAGCGGCGCGGGGAGCCGAGGTCTTAGCCTTGCCTGGCAGGCGAGCTCCGACCCTGCAACAGGTGGAGCCACTCGGCTGCCTGCGGCAGCGACGCCACCCGGTTCCCCGCCCCACGGCCGCGCGGGGCGGCCCCCAGCGCTAGTCTCCGCCCGCAGATGCCCAGCTTTCGCTTGGGCCCCCGGGGGGCTGCGATACTCCAACCCCCCGCGCGCAGATCCGGGGAGTGGGTGCTGAAGAGGCGGGTCAGGTGCTTAGCGGGCTGTGTGGGTCCCTCTCGGGCCAAAAGAGGGCGCTCCGTCCCCTTCAGATACACCTCGCCCCCCCCCCCCCCCGCTGTGTACCCATCCACACACTGCCGCTGCGAATCAGCAGCCCCTAGAATGTGGGAGTGAATCAGGATCCATAAAGGAATGGATGCGTGGGCATCTTCGATCTAAGAATTTCCCCGCCTGCCGAGAGAGTGGTCCCAGACTCAAGGCCCACCCACCCACCTACGCCTCCAGGAGCAGAGAATAAAAAACACACACAGCTCTGGATTCCAGCATTCTGGCACCAGGAGCCCTGATGCTGCTAATATTCCTCTCAGCTCCATTATCCAGTTTCAAATGCCCTCTTTTATCTAGCCTCTCGGGGGCCAAGAGCTCTAGAGGGGTAGTGCACATGGGGACATGTGAATACATTCTGGGTGATTCCTGCAATTACTCATTCCCCACCATTTTATTATGAAAAACTTCAAACAAAGTTGAAATAATATTACAGTGAACATTTTGCTTGCGTTATTACGTATCTATCCAACGCTCTTTCCATCCATTAACCCATTCGGTTTAAATACATTTCAAAGTAAGTTGTAGACATTAGTACACTCCCCCCTCTCCCCAATACTTCTCCCTCAGTATCATTAACTAGAGTTCAATATTTACAGGGTGTTTTTCGGGTAAAATTTACATACAACGAACTGCATAAATCTTAAATGAAACATTAGATGTGTTCTGATAAATGCATACAATTCTGCAAATTAAAAAACCTACCTATCGGGCATGGTGGGTAAGTGCTGGCTTGGGAAGCCAGCGGCTCCGGTTCGGATCCCACATATGAGGGCCAGTGACACTGCCCTCAAAAAAAACCCACAAAAAAACAAAACAAAAAAACCCCCTACCTATCCAACCTATTAACCAAATATCACCAACAGGTCAGAGTTACCACATTCCTTCCCAGCAAATTCTTGCCCACATTCCTACAGAGGAAGTCACTGTTCCTAATTTTTTCTACCACTGATTGGTCTTGCCTTTATAGCACTAATTTTTTCCCGCTTGTCCTAGATCTTCATAATATTTAATCAGTTATGCACATTGTTTTGGAAAGATTTTATTGGGGAATTGGGGTAGGGGAACAGACTAGTTGCTGGCCCATGTGGGATCCGAACCAGGGCCCTGTTGCTCAGAGCTCACGCTCTCAAGGCAATCTTAACCAACTGAGCCACTCAGCTGTCCCTAATCAGTTATGTACATTTTTGTGTAAAGCATTGTTTTTGAATTTGTTATGTCTTAGAATTTGTTCCTTTTTATTCTTAGTTTTTTACTGTTTGAATATGCTATGCCATAGTTTTATTTATGCTCCTCCTATTGATAAAAAGTAGGACTGTTAGAAAATTTTGGCTATCATAAATAACATAGGAACATTCTTGTACAAGTATTTGTGGATGTGTTTTCCTATCTGTTGGGTAAATACCTGGGAATAGAATTGCTGGATAGGGTAGGTGTAAATTTAATTTTACAAGAAACTGCCTAACATTTTTCCAAAATAACTGTACCAACCAACAATCCTCGTGAACATTTGGCACAATCATTTTAACTTTAAACATACTGGTGGATGTGAGAGGAATGTGCTTTTTGGCCACTTGTATGTCTGTCTTTGTAAATTATGTTAAAATGTTTTTCCCATTAGAAAAATTAAAACTAGTTTCTTTTGAATTGAGTTGTATGGATTCTTTATATATCCGGGACACCACTCCTTTCTTGTATCTCGCAAATATTTACTACCAGTCTCTGCCTTGTCTGTTTATTTCCATAAAGATGTTTTCTGATGGATATGTTTTAAATTTTGGTGTAGCCCAATTTATCTTTTATGTTTGGTGCTCTTTGTGTATTATGGTATCATTACTTCCATCAAGGTTGCCAAGGTTTTGTTATTCTTTTTCTTCCTAAGAAATTTTTATAGTTTTAGCTTTTATATTTGGGTCTATAATCCACTTTATCTTTTTTTTTTTTTTTGAGGGCAGTGTTACTGCCCCTCATATGTGGGACCCGAACCGGGGCCGCTGACTTCCCAAGCCAGCGCTTAACCACTGCGCCACTCGGCCGGCCCTAAGTTTGTTTCTATATGGTGTGAGGTAAGGGTCAAGTTCAGTTTGTCCACATGCAAATCTCATTATTCCAGTGCCATTTGCTGAAAAGACAAATAAGAGTGAATTTATTTCGGGAATCTGTAGTTTGCTCCTTATTTGTCCATCCTTATGCTAATACACAATATTTAGATTGCCTGTAGCTTTACTGTAGGCTTTGAAATCAGAAAGTGTGTGTCCTCCAACTTTGTTCTTCTTTATCAAGATTGTCTTTGGTATTAATTACATTTATTTTCATTAAAAAATTGTGGAATCAGCTTGTTTAATTTCAAGGAAAAAGCCTTGTGGGGTCTTGATGAGGATTGTGTTGGATCTATTTTGGGGAGAACTGATAGTTTAATTCATGAATGAGGCTCATCCTTTCATTTCAGTCTTCTTTAGCAAGTCTGCAAGATCTTGCACATCTATTGTACATTCATCCTGAAGTATTTTTGTGGGGTTTTTTTGCTATTGTGAATGAAATATCAAGATTTCATTTTGCAATTGTTTGCTGTAGTATATAAAAATACAAATAATTTTTGCAAATTAACTTAGTTCCTACAATCTTGCTAAATTCACTCATTAACTGTAGTAGTTGATTTCTTTAGAATTTTCTATGTAAATACTCATGTCATCTGAAACAGGGTTTTGCTTCTTCCTTTCGTAATGTTGAATTTCTTTTCTTGTTCTTGTCTTACTGCAATGGCTAGGACCTCAGTATAATATTGAACAGAAGAGGTGGAAGCAGATATCTTTGTCTTTTTCAAGATCTTAGGGGAAAGCCTTTGGTTTTTCACCATTAAATATGATGTTAACTGTGGGGTTTTCATAGATATACCCTTTATCAGATTGAGGAAGTTTACTTTTTTGTTTCCAGTTTTCTGAGTTTTTTTTTTTTTTAAACATGAATGAGTGCTGAATTTTGTCAAGTGCTTTTTCTGCCTCTAGTGCAATGATCATATAATTTTCTCTTTTATTCTGTTAATGTTGAATTTCATTGATTGCTTTTCTAATGTCAAACCAACCTTGCATTTCGGGGATACATTTCACTTGAGATTTCTACTTATTTTCATTCTTCTACTTCCTTTTGGGTTTACTTTGCTTCTTTTTCTAGATTCTTATGGTGGACACATATTTCACTGATTTTAGACCTTTCTTTTCTAATGTTAGCATTTTAAAGCTATAAGTTTCCCTGTTATCCCTGTGCTAACTGCATCCTAAAACTTTTGGTATATTTTCATATTATGTTGTTCAAAATATTTTTTCTTCTTTGACCCATTAATTAAGCAGTGTGTTGCTTCATTTCCAAATATTTTCTAAGACTTTTTACATTTTCAATGTGTCCAGAAAACCACATTCAGTGTCTCATTGTAAATTTGAGACTTGTTTTATGATCCAGCACATAGTTGACCTTAGTGAGTATACCATATATGTACTTGAAAGTAATATGTATTCTGCAGTTGTTGGGTGTAGTGCTCTATAGGTGTCAATTAGGTCAAAGAGGCTAGTAAGTCTAATATGGTGACTACTGAGCACTTGAATGTGGCTAGTGGCTACCGTCTTAGCGTAAGCTGAGAGCATTTACATTTAATGTAGTGACTTATGTGGCTGGATTTAGGTCTACTTTTACCATTTGCTTCATTTGTCCCCACTGATTTTTGTTCCTGTTCTCTCTTTCCCATCTACTTTTGGATCAATTGAAAAAAAAAATTTAAATTCCACTTTACCTATTGACTTTTTAGCTCTTTGCATTATTTTTTAAGTGGCTGCCCTAGGGATTAACTTTTCACAGCCGTCTGAATTAATATTGTACAACTTTGTATAAAATACAGAAAGCTTGTGGCTGTAGAGGTTCATAGCCCACCTTCTCCACATCTATTACGCTATGGTTGTCGTTCAAATCACATCTACATATGCTAAAATGCACAATTTTTTTACTATTTAATCAGTAATATACATTCTTTTTTTAAAAAAACAAAAGATTTTATTGGGGAACGGGGAGAGGGGAACAGACAAGTTGCTGTCTTTTTGTTCTTCAGTCTAGTTGTGGAGGATGTTGCTTTATTGGCCCATGTTGGGATCATAGCGCTCTTCCTGGATGAGGCAGCCTGGTTGCCAGCCTCTGAATGGTCGCTCACCACGGCTATTGGCAGCTCACGCTGGCTGCCCACCACTCACTGTAGCCTATGGCAGCCCACTGCAGCAGGGGCTGCAGCCTACACTGTCGCCGGGGTTCGCACAGCCCAGCTCCAGGTGGAGGTGTTGTTAGCTGTAGAGGGCAGTGTCACTGGCCCTCATATGTGGGATCCGAACCGGGGCCGCTGGTGTCCCAAGCCAACTCTTAACCAACACTCCACTCGGCCAGACCAATATACATTCTTAAAGAAGAGAAAAATGTAGTCTTATATTGATCCAGATATTTGCTATTTCCAATCGTTTTTCTTCCTTACTGAATACTGATTTCTCTCTGGCATACACGCTCCCTTCAGCCTGAAGCGTTTCCTTCAGAATTTCTTGTAGTGCAGATCTGCACATTCTTAAATTTTATCTGAAAATGTGGTTATTTCAAGTTCATTCTTAAAGGATACTTTCACTGGTATAGATTTCTGAGGTGACTTTTTTCTCTTAGCATGTTAAAGATGTTGTACTGGGGCCGGCTGAGTGGCTCGTTGGTTAAGAGATGGTTTGGGACACTAGCTCTGAGTAGCAGGGCCCCGGTTCAGATCCCATATTAGGGCCAGTGATGCTGTGCCCTCTACAGCTGAGATGGTGAACAACAGCTCAACCTGGAGCTGGGCTGCCAAGTCGCCGGCAATGGTGTAGGCCGCAGTGGGGCTAGCCGGCAGAAGGCGTGTGCTTTTGTGAGCTGCCGTGAGCTGCATTGAGCCACTGTGAGTGGCTGTCCAATGGCTGGCAAGTGACTGCCTCACCCAGGAAGAGCGCAATAATACCAACATGGGCCAGTGAAGGACGTCCTCCACTAGACTGAAGAACAAAAAACCCCAGCAACTTGTCTGCTCCCCTCCCCAATTCCCCAATAAAATCTTTAAAAAATAAAAAAAGATGTTTTACTGCCTTCTGGCCTCCATTGTTTCTAGAGAGGTCAGTGGTCCCTGGACTCATTGTTCCCAGTTCCCTCTGGCTGCTTTTAAGATTTTCTCTTTAAATTTGGTCTTCAGTAGTTTGACTATGATGCACCCAGTGGCACTTCCTTTGTATTACTCCTGCTGCTTATTCACTGAACTTCTTCAATCTGTAAATTTGTCACCAAATTTGGGAAATTTTTAGCTAGTATTTTCTCTGCACCACACTTTCTCATCTTCTCCTAGGATTCCAATTACCTGTTAAACTTGATATTATCCCTCAGGCCTCACACACACACAACTTTACTTCAATGTTTCCTTTTTGTTCTCCAGATTGGATACTTTCTAGGGACCTACCTTCAAGTTCCCTGACTCCTCTGTCATCTCTATTCTGCTATTAAGCCCAGCTAGTGAAGTTTGTTATCCTTTTCAGTTCTAAAATTTCCATTTAGTTCTTTAAAAATATCTATTAATCTGCTGAAATTTAGTGTCTTTTTACTCAATATGAAGATCTTTTCTATACCCTTGAACATAATTTGAATGACTGCTTTAAAATCTTTGGAAAATCTTGGGGCTGGTTTTCTTTTGAGAATGAGCTGTTTTTCTGTTTATTATTTGTGTATTGAGTAATTTTGGATTCTATCCCAGACATTGTAATTGGTGTATAATTTACAATGTGTTACAGAAGCTCTGGGTTCTCTTATGTTCCAATGAAAATAATTGATCATTATTTTTAAACAGGCAGTTAACTTGGCTGAACTCACCTGCAAAACTGTCTCTCCCATAGCAGGAAGGAGCTTAGATTTTAATTCAGTTCTTTTAGCCTTAGCTGTGTATGCATGGTTCAGTGGTTAGCCAGAGATTTGAGCCAAGTTTATATACAGAATTTGGAAATTGACTCTGGTTCTTTTCTATTTCCCTCTTCACTCTGAGGCTGTGGTTGCTTCAAACCCTGCACCCCGGAGCGTGAAGCCTAGACTGCACGTTTTCCACTTGAGGTTTACCTGCTTTGCATGGTGCAGACTGAGACCTGATCTCAGGTCAAAAGTGGTAAAAACAAACAAACAAAAAACAAAACCCAGGAAACTCACCCACTGCGGTGTCTTTCCTCATTGAAACACCCCTCCAGTTTCTGCCTGCATCTGGTCACTTGCAATACCTTTAAGCAGCTAGGTTTAAAAAAGTTAGTTTTCAGATCTTTTATTCTTTATTTGTGAAAGAGCTGGTTCAATAGAAGCTATTTGGCCCTGCCAGAAACCTGTTAGTGGGTTTTCCCACAACATTTTATGATGAAAATTTCAAACATACACCAAAGTTGAAAGTTTTATAGTGGCAATCTTGATTATACTTAAATTTTGTTTGCTTCATCATGTATATATCCATCCATTAATATACCTTATTTTAATGCACTTTAAAATAGTGGCAGACATCAATACACTTGTCCCTAGATCCTTCAGTAAGTGTGTGTGTGTGTGTGTGTGTGTGTATATATATATATATATATATATTTCACTAGAGTTCAACAACTGTTTAGTTTTTTTGATGTAGAACTTACATATAATGAATGCACATATTCCAACTGTACATTCTTTGAGTTTTAAAAATCAGCTCTACTGAGCTATACAGCAGATCCCTGAACAATAGCATTTTGTTGGAACGTTGATAAAATGCTATAGGAACTTAACTTTTGCTTACATCAATTAACCTATGGTAAAAACTGGTTTCGTTATCCGTAGCTTTATTGTAAGTTCCAGAACCTATCAACGACATTGAGGACTTACTATAATTCACATATAGTGAAAGCTACCAATTCAGTGTATAATTCAAAGGGTTTTTGTAACATGTAACCAATGCCACGATCATGATAGGAAGCTTTTCATCACCCCAAAAGCTCCCTCATGCAGCCAATCCCCTCTCCCCACTCATGCACTTACTTCTATGGCCACCCAATTCTGCTTTGAGCAGGAGCCAGGGTGCCCCCCAAGAATAGGAATCAGAGACCAAGTGGAGAGGCTGTCTGCTGCCAGGTGTGTCGTGGAGCGCCAGAGCAGAAAGGAACAGAGGTGTGGGGCCAAGGCTCAGGCCGGGCTCTTCTCAAGTGTTTTCAAGCTGTGTCTCCAATAGTGCTGATTGGGTCATTGAGACCACATGGTCCATTCCTCTACCTAAAGGCAGACTCTGCCAATCCAAGCACAAAGATGCCCATTTCTTGAGCCCATGATGGTATCAGAGGTGTTCAGGAAGCAGGAGCACGCTCTCATCATCTTCAAGAAGAATGCAGCCGTACATAGGTTCACATGTCTCTCTGAGCCTGTTTCTTCGTTTGTAAAATGGACTTCCTCCCAGGGATGAAGTGTCGGCTCACCGTGGGGGTTCACATTGACTGGTATACCCCACTGCCGCTCAACCACCAGGAGGACCCTCTCTCTCCCAGAGGTGGTGGGCACGGAGTTTCCAGGTCAGCTGTGCAGTCGGCAAGGCGTTTTATGGCTGGGCCCAGCGGTGAAGACTTCCTTGGGAACAGAGCCCCCTTCCGGTGGAATCCAGAGGCCCAAGGCCACCCTGCTGCTGCCAGGACTCATAAATCTACCCATCTTCTAGAAACAACCGGCAATTGGTAGCGTGGAAGCAATATTTGTGGGAAAACACTAGCTTTTCCAAAGGCATGGGGTTTATTTCCTACGCTTGACTTACCATCCTCTAAGTGCCCCAGAGAGAGACTGCCAGTTCTATGCACTTTTCTTTTTTGAAATTTCGAAAGTTTTTTTTAAAAATTAGCTTCAGGTGTACAACGCAGTGCAATAGTTATACTTTTCTCTATGCACTTTTACCGAGAATAAAAATCATTACCCAGCTCCACCTGGAGCTGGGCTGTGCGAGTCCCGGTGATGGTGTAGGCTGCAGCCCCTGCTGCAGTGGGCTGCCATAGGCTACAGTGAGTGGCCCGCAGCCAGCATGAGCGGCCCGCAGCCAGCGTGAGCGGCTGGCAGCCAGCGTGAGCTGCCAATAGCCGCGATGAGCGACATCCAGAGGCCAGCGACCGATCTGCCTCATCCGGGAAGAGCGCAATGACGATACCAACAGTGAAGCAACATCCTCCGCAACTAAACTGAAGAACAAGAAGACAGCAACTTGTCTGTTCCCCTTCCCTGATTCCCCAACGCTGTTCCCCTCCACCAATTCCCCAATAAAATCTTTAAAAAAAAAAAAAAAAAAAAAAAAAAATCATTACCATTTGTACCGGGGGTGCCATAAAAATGTATACATGACTTAAATTCATCTTTTGTTATCGGTATATATTATTACCATGTTAATGCACCTTTTTTCCTTTCTTAAAATGTGTATACATATATGTTTGGCACCCTCTGTACTTGTGCATTTCTTGCCAGTAAGCGTGCCATTTCATTTGCTTCTTATACCAATCCCACGAGGCAGGAAGGATAGGCATTAGCCCCACTTAACAGATGAGAAAATGCCAGAGGCATCACATGACGTGTCTGAGGTCTCAGTGTGGAGACTGCAGCGCTGGCACTAGACAGGGCTGAGTCCTGAGTGCCTTGGGGCTGAGTCACCTCTCCTGTTTTGGTCACATCTCCAGCCATCCCCCAGGTGACCATCTGTTTTCATTCAAGGTAGGTGAACTAGCAAACCTGGGACGGAATATGTTTTATATTGTTACCCTGACCACATTCATAAATCGAAACAAAAATCTCACATTGTGTTACACAGACATTTTGTACTATATTTCATTTAAAAGTGCTGGTCATGACCCCCTAAATTAATTTCACGATTCACTGAAGGGTTGTGACCCAGTTTGAAAAGTCTCTGTTCTAGGAACCGCAGGCGTTTCCTGCTTGTCTTTGGAGAGTTCTGTGCCTGCCCCCTCCTCACCAGGGGCAGACCCATGATCTGGGCATTGTGACTCAACCTAGCCAATTTGCAGGAGCTACTGGGAGAAAAGTATTTTTCTCTGGAATGACAAGCTGGGAGTAACATGGGATCCTGAAACTGGGGGTTGATTGGTGGGGAATCTCAGCCTCTGTGGGGGAGAGAGCTTGCTTGAGAATGATGTCCGTATTCCAGAAAGCAGAGTTGAGGCTTGGAGACAGACTGTTACATTATGACCCTCTGGCTTCAGCATTTGTGGGACTTAACGTTCAAATCTCTTTCATTGCTTAAGCCTCATTAATCTCATTTCTGTAATTATAAAAGCATCCTAATGTATTCTTTTATAAAAATATTGATGAAATATTACTGAATAACAAATATTTAGGGGCTTTTAAGTTTTAATAATGTCAATTATCTGGAAAAAAAAAACACAAAACACACACAAAAAAAACCCAAAACAAAAGCCCCACCAAAATCAGCAGTCAGCTGTCATCACGTTCATTTCTAAAGAACCTATGAGCAGAGTCACCCAGAGTATACGCAGTGCCACCATCTATGTCCTTGGGGCCAGAAAGGGACATGCATTAGTTGTGTGACCTTGAACCTTCAGTTTCCCTGCTATAAATCAGGTTAGTTAGTATCACATGCCCCATTGTGTGATGATGTATATAAAGTCACCTACGATCATAACCCATAATAAATTCCCTATGGACCCAATTTCTCCTTTGCTTTTTCCTTCTAAGCTTCTCTTCATTCGTGTGTATTAAAAAAACTGGTCCAGGTGCCAGTTTCCAGTTCTTAATAAATTGCAGTGGGGCTCTCTGAAAACCTTGCTACACAGGAAACAGGAGAACTGAAGCAAGCACCGTAGACCGATTAACACTGGCCAGAGTGAATGTTCAGGGGAGCTTCTGGTGGCCTAAAGGCATAAAATGTAATTCATCCGCAGCAACAGGATTCTGCTCTTTGACAGACTTGCTTGGAACTCTATAAAATATGGAACACAGATCATACCCAGACTGGCAATGCTATGGCCCCCATCTTTGCCTCCCTCGTTTCATTATTCCGCCCCCCACCCCGCCCCCAGCATCTTCTGTGCTGCCTTCTCTTCTGACACCTGGCCTGGTCCCTTCTGCTCTGGGCTTTAGATCTAGTGCGCCATGGGAATACCAGGTCTCAGTCAGGAAATTTAACAGAACACGCTCACCATGGCGGGGAGCTCAGCCCTCAATGCTCACTTGGAGGAACCTGCTGCACTGTCAGGTTTGGGCTTTACTAGTTCAGTGCCCAGTCCTGCACACAAAAGTGACACTTAGCGGTTGGTTTTATGTGCCCTTGTTGGTCCTGTCATGCCACCATGATGTGCTATTATAGCGGACGGAAGGCACTGGTTTTGTAGCCACAGTTACATATTAGATGTAACTTGGCTGCAGCTTGGGAATATCTGCCACACTTGCTATGTGGGTTCAAACCCAGCTCTGCCACTTGCCAGCTGTGTGACTTTGGATCAATATCTTAATTTTACCTATCTTTAAAATGGGGAGAATAGTACCTCCTTCACTGGGCTATTATGAAGGCTAAGTCAGTTAATATAACACTCCAACGCACAGCATAGCAAAGGCAATTAAGAAAATATCTTTAATTTTTTTCAGTGAGAAATGTTAATGACTACAACAAACATCCATGTGCAAAAGAGTGACTTATGGAAAGAGAGAGGGGTGCAGATAAAACTTTAAGGGAAGTGAACACCAAGCACAAACAAGAACATCGAATGGCTGCCGCTCAATGTCTTACAACTTAAGCTTCATAGAACTTCGGCCCTCAGGACGGAACCCACATGTTCCCATGTGTATCTGGGGCTTTGACATAAGGAATGTTCCAAATCCATGGCCGATCTGTGGGGGGGAAACACATTACATATGTATAATACTGATTTTAACAGGATTACGAAGACTTCACTCACCGTATAGGATAAAACCACTCATGCGCTGGAAACTACAAATTGTAAAGAACCTGTTTTGAACCAAACCCTAGTAATAGCCCATTTCAGATGATTGTTTTTAGTAAAGGTTCGCATTAGGACAGGGGTGAATGAACATGGAAGCAGGCAGGCAGAAACCCGGGGTGCACTCTGGCTGCCCAGTTACACTGACAAGTCACTTCACCTCTCTAAGCCTCAGTTTCCTTATCTGTACCTATGTCATGATGCTGTCATGCGGACTGAACGAAATATATCTGTGTGGAGTGCAAGACGCTGTGTCCAGCCAGAGAGAACCTAACACGTGTTCATGTCCTGCCTCCATCCTCCTCTGCAAAGACAGACATTCGGAATTTGGCCTCAGGTTCCTCATCTGTGAAATGGGAACTGATCGGCGATTATTGTGAGACGTAAATGAGAGAACACCTGTGAATGTTCCTGCATGTTGTAAGTGCTCAGTACATGTAACGTTTTCTTCCTTTTACCTGATGTTTCAGAAACTGAAAAAATCCGTACAATTCACTTTTAGCACGCATTGCTGCTGCTAGTCAAACCATTTCAAAAGAACCATAACGAGATGGGCAGGGAGTACATACACTGTGGGCACTAAAAATAAATCCCCCGATGATTGTCCTGGTGGGTATGAGAGAGGGGTAGAATTCAGCCAAGGTTTGGGGCTGGGGATGGGAAGTAAAAGGCCCAAGGCCAGACCTAAGCCTAAGGCACTCACAGGTAATCCCCAGCTCCAATGTCATTCAGGGAAACTCAGGTTAAAACAAACAAACAAACATGGGAAGCCAGCGGCCGGCAGGTGCAGTCCCACATATGAGGGCCAGTGACACTGCCCTCACAAAAACAAACAAACAAACAAACAAACAAACAAACAAACAAAAGGACCGTGAAGAACAGAGAAAGGAAGGAAAGACAAAAGGAGCAGCACAACCCCGAGAGGGGAAGAGAGAGAGAGAGATCAGGGTCAGTCCTGCATTGCTGGCAGGTTTAAAGTGGTCTTGCAGAAGCCTTAGGCTCTTTTCACCAGCAGCTTACCAAGGAGAAGTGGAGAGAATGAACATCAATCCCCTATTATATGCCAGGAGCTAAACTGGACATTTTAGGTAACCCTGTAAATGAAAAAAGGGGCCACAAACTAACCCTGACAAGCTCAGGGGAGGCCAGCATGGAGGGCCTTACAAACTCAGGGACCAAAAGTAGCCACAGGGGATGGGCTGAACATACAAATTCCTAACTAAGAGCGAGTCATGGTGGGTCCTCACGTCCTAGGCCTGTAGCTTCCTTGACAAAGGTCAGTCTTTACCCGAAGGGATGCCTGTTTATTGTCTTTCCATCTAGGATAACATACCTTTGAAATGTCAGTCATCTCCTTTTCCAGACCCCTCGGGGCCCAACCAATGCACCAGCGCCCCTCATTGTCATCTTGTTGCCCTCCGCAACTAAGACTGAAGGACAACAACTTAGCTGTTCCCCTTCCCCAATTCCCCAACACTGTTCTCCAATGAAATCTTTAAAAAACAAAACAAAAAAACCCCAAGAAGCAGAATTCTATGATTCAAGCTAGGAGTAATCTTTAGTCTAGGATTCACAAACTGATTTGAAGAGTAATCAATGCCAGGCGCTAAGAAACTAAGAAACTAGGGAGAAGACTTAACATTTCTATAGGAAAGAAAACTTAAAAAAATTTTTGGAGGGGCTTGTGTGTGTGGGGGATTGCACTCCTCGCCCAGCCAGGAACACTATCTCATGCGTCTGGTGTGATGCAGCTCTTCTAATAAATCGCTCTCTTACTACTTTGCCTCGGTAGCTCGTTCAGTTCTTTGCTGGAGACTCCAAGAACCTGGACATCGCACCAAGAAGGGCCCACTCTCAGACAACAATAGGATTACAATCTAAGAAATGGGTGTATCAGAAGGGGCAAGTTTGGTTCACTACAAAGCCATAAAGGATGGGGAAGTAGCTAGAACCCAACCATCACTGTGTTGGGAGGAAAGGGACCCACTGGGCAAGGAATCAGCGATTTTGGAATATTAATGGGATGATATCACTAAAACCTTCTGATCAACACCCAAATTTGCCTTGTTCAGAGTCAACATTCACTCAAACACTATAGATTATAATTTTGCTATCCATGTAGGCCTCTACCTCCCCGGAAAAAATACACTGGTTGTGGTGATATGAGCATCATTTGCCATTTTAAATTAGTAAGCATGGCCTGTGTGGGGGTTTAGAACAAGTCACCCCAGATGGGTATCTCTGTGGTATGCAGATTATTTTGAGCTAAAGGCAACTTTAGCCCCAGGCTCAAGAGAAACTTCTGCCCCTCCCTTAACTATCTAGAAAAACTTGAATTAGGGCCTTGCCCATAATAAACTATTATCAGCGATAGGCTTCTGACCTATCTACAGGGCAGGGCAAACTTTATTTACTAAATGTCTGCTCTCATCCTGCAATGACCTTTGGGAGCACCCAAGGTGCATTACCCCATCCCTAGCTCAGGGTGTCCTTATACTCCCAGGTTCCTCATCCCGGAGCCTGTCGCATGTGGGGTCTCGGATTCTCTCATGTCTGCGGGGTTCCCATACATACGATACATTAGATTTGCTTATTTTCTCTTGCTAACCTGTCTCTGTCTATCTGATTATTAGGCCAGGTGTGATTACACTCTCCTTGTGAGTCTGATAAGAGTGAACTTGCCTCCAAGGCAGACATTCAGTGGCTGAGAAAAGCGTAATTGCAGCCTGCGGGCCTGGGGCAGAGGTGGTGCCAGCTACACAGCCGCCCAGCCTTCCTCCAGGACCATCAACCAAAACTCCACTGACTTCTCATTGTGAAAAATACATGGTCACTGTCCTTAAGAAAGCCATAGCCTAGCCATTTTCAAAGTGTGGTCTGGGGTCCTCCCTTTCAAGGGAGGGCAGGGCTGTGAAGTCAAGATTATTTTCATCATAACTTCAAGCTATTATGGGTCACTTTCGCTTTCTCACAAGTGTACAGAAGATTGTGACATGTGATATCACAACAGAGCAGCTAGGAGGCTCCAGCTGTCTTCTGCCAACCCGGATAGAAAGAGGTTTGTAAAAAAAAAAAAGAAACAAAAAACCACCTTCCTCATTAACTTTTTTTTTTTTTGAGGGGGGAGTAGTCATAAAAATATATATATATTATAATGGGTTTATTGCTGTGTTTTCCAAAGCAAATATATTCAAATTCCTTGGTGTTAATTTCTGACACAGTACATATCAATAGCTTTAAACCTCCGCATATATATAAAAGCGCTTCATGGTCCTCAATAATAAGAGTGCAGAGGGGTGCCGAGGACCACAAGTGTGAGAACTATGGCTCCAGGGGCCCTACACAGGGCTTCCAGAGCGGTCCACAAGCCAGCCTCCCACTGAGGTATCAGTGGCTTTTCCTGGGCTCTGTTTCTGCTCTGGTCCATAAACCCCAGGTTTTCCTTCACCTGTGTCTCACCTTTGCTTCCATACAGCTCTGGAGGCAGATCGTACGGCACAGGGAAGGAGGCTGCCGGCTCCTGGCTGCCCGAGAAGAATTTCTGTTTCACTCTGAAGCTGTCCAGGCCCTGCAGACACACAGAAGGAATCTATGATTGCACCCATTGTTTGAAAAAGATCTCAGAAGCAGTTGTATCTTTATGGCATTTGCAACAAAATTCAAGTTATTTCAGAGCTATTTTCAATGTTCTGTAGGTTCAAATATATTTACACTACTCCCCCAAATTATTTACATTATCCAAATTACTATTTCTCATAAATAAGAGGTTCAAATTTCAGGCATTAAATTATAGCAAAGTTTCCAAAAGTTTAAAAGGATATAAAGACACAAGAGTAAAACAATTTGGGATATTACAGTCCATTTCTACTTGCTAACTGCTATGTACAGTTTGCAGGGAGTATTTAGAAGACTGTATAAAAAAATATCTCAAAATACTTTCAATATTGCTATAGTAACAGGCTGCTCACTCTGGTGTAACAAGAAACAAAAGTTGCTTTCATGTAAAACAAAAGCGGTCCAATATCACGTGATGGACTATAAGAGTGAGAACACTTCAAGATCCAATGAAATGGAAGGTTTATTCCAAAAACTCTAGAATAGGGTATTGATTTTGGATCTTAGTTAAGAGTGGAAAATCAGGCTCCTTATGGAGGCTGATGTACGTAACCGCCATTTCCTTCTAATAATAGGTTATTCTTAAGGGCCTGATGGGGGTGCAGGTCCTTGATATGTTAGCTGTGTTCTCCTCACCCCCACCCACACTGATCACCCCCTGGGTCCCTTCTAGGACTAGCTTGGAACTTCGTTTGCAAGTCTGTCTGTCTGTCTCTCATTCCTTCTGTCCACGCACCCAAACACATATCTACCCTTCATATCTCAAATCCTTACATATCAAACTGCGCTAAGGTCTCAGGAACCCATACAAAGAGCTAGGTCGACGGTTCTTAATGTTGGTGACTTAGGAGGGGAGGTCACGGCCACAACATAAGGCATGCTAAGAGCTGAAGTCATGGTGACCGTGAGTTCCAGCCTTTGTTTGGCTATTTGCTGAGCTGTGTGAATGGCTCATGTTTGCATTCTTTCATTCAACACAATGTTTCTTTCTTTCTTTTTTTATTTTTTTAAAGATTTTATTGGGGAATTGGGGGAGGGGAACAGCGTTGGGGAACCGGGGAAGGGGAACAGACAAGTTGCTGTCTTTTGTTCTTCAGTCTAGTTGTGGAAGACGTTGCTTCACTGGCCCATGTTGGTATCGTCATTGCGCTCTTCCCGGATGAGGCAGATCGGTCGCGGGCCTCTGGCTGGCACTCACCGTGGCTATTGGCCGCTCACACTGGCTGCCAGCCACTCACTGTAGCCCATGGTAGCCCACTGCAGCAGGGGCTGCAGCCTACACATCACCGAGGCTCGCACAGCCCAGCTCCAGGTGGAGCTGTTGTTAGCTGTAGAGGGCAGTGTCACTGGCCCTCATATGTGGGATCCGAACCGGGACCGCTGGCATCCCAAAACCAGCTCTTAACCAATGCGCCACTCGGCCGGCCCAACACAATGTTTCTTGAGTCCCTCCTCTGTGTCAGGCACTGAGCATATAGGAGTTACCAGGAATGTCACTATTCCTGTCCCCGTGGGGTGTACAGTCTAGCTGGCAGACATTAATCAAATACATCTTAAAAGGTAAAATAACCACAGTTAGTGATAAGCATTATAAAGAAAAACAGGAGTGTTTGAAGACAGAACAGCAGGCCTGTTTTAGGTGGGGGGAGCAGAGGGTCAGTGGAAGCATCCCTAGAAAATTGATATTTTAATTAAACTCTGACCCCTAGAAAACTGACATTTTAATTAAAATCTAAAGGCTGAGTAGGGTTTGGTCAGGTGAGGGTGAAAAAAACGTTCTAGGTGGAAGCAACAGTCCAGAGGTGGCGAAGAGCGTCTATGTTCCAGGAACTCACAAACGCTGGGCAGTGGGACATGGCCACTCATGTATGCGGCCTCAACTGCCTTAGTTGTCAAGTCAACATGACAAAATGTCTGGCTGTTACCATACTAACGTTTCTTACTTTAGCACTCAGCACAAGTCTTGGTGCAGAGCCGGTGTTCAAGCAATGCTGAGCAGTAAAAACGGGATTATAACACCTTCCCTGCTTACTTGATGGGCTTCTGCATTAGAGCGAATGAAATAACCTGTGTGGAAGTTCCTTCTGTGTGTGAAGCTCTAGAAAGGGGGGTACAGGGGGTTTACAGCACCGATGAAGACAGTGGTTATTAATAGCACGGTGAAAGGCGGCACGTGATGGATGCTTAAGCAAGCTAGACGGAAAAGGAAGGAACGGCTGTTTACCAGTTGCAGGAAAAGGAAAGGCCTTATAGAAAATATCTCAGCTGGGCCTTGAAAAACTGCCATAATTTTGATACACAGAGAACATTGGGGAGATGAGTGTGACCGAGGGCAGAGTTGGAAAAGCACAGAACAGGCACAGGGGGTGGGTGGGGGGGCTGCGAGTGAACTCAGGCGGGCAGGAGCTGGGGAGACCTGGATACAGAAACCAGGGCCAGGCTGGCGCGTGTTTCGAATGGGAGGTGGTGTGGACACCTGCAGTTGTACCCACTGGACAGAACCCATCCCCCGGCCGGTGACTCGGGATGCGAGTGTGGCCCAGGTCAGAGGTGTTGGGGAAGAGAAGTTTCAGCTGGGGCGCTCGTTTGGCGAGCTGCCGGGTGCTCTCATGTCCATCAAACCAAACTCTGTAACATGGCCCAGGTGCCTGGGGTCAGCCTAGCCTGAAGCAAGGGACCTGCCCTCTGTTTGCCGTTTTTCTCATACTGTTTGAGTTGGTGATCCATCACTTACTA
This sequence comes from Aselliscus stoliczkanus, assembly GCA_033961575.1. NCBI lineage: Eukaryota > Metazoa > Chordata > Mammalia > Chiroptera > Hipposideridae > Aselliscus > Aselliscus stoliczkanus. The sequence continues at coordinate 149,806,339 of CM066732.1, read as the reverse complement.
CCCGAAGCACCACAGGACCCCAGTCAGAGCGTGGCCTTGACTTTGATATCCCAGGAGGAGTTGCAGAAGGTTTTTGAACAGAGAAGTTCCACTCTAAAGGCAGATGACACAGACTGGGAAGGGTTGGACTGGGAATTGCTACGGGGGTGAGTTTGGATGATGGGGCCGCTAATCCGTGGAAACAGAAAAGAAATGGATCTGAAAGAGACTGAAGGGGAAATTAATAAAACCCGGGCTACATGAGGGCAGAGGAGGAAGGGAGCAGGGAGGCCAGGACAGCTGGACAGGGCCCTGCCGCCCGCCCTCTCCCCTCACTTCCTCCTGCTCGGCAGAGGGCTGCCGGGCCTTCTCCTCCACCGGCAGCACTGGTGTCCCTCTTCACACCTCACCTTCAACACATTCCGGGTCTAAGGACAATCTTAACAATCTCTTACATTTGTCTATTACTGATTTGCGGGTGACTCTAGGTAAGTTACTTAACCTTTCTGGGCCTCAGTTTCCTCATCTATTGAATGGCTATAGTGAGCATAAGTCATTTAGAATGATAACTGGCGCATCGATGTAAATTAGTATAACATAAGTATATTCAGGATGTTCTCTGTGATGTAATTACTAATATTTTACAAAGGAGGAAACAAATTTGGAGGTTGAATAGTTGCCCAAGGCCACATAGCTAAGTGGCAAGGGCAGAAATCGAATCCTGTCTTTCTAATGCTTGGTCCTGTGTTCCTTCCACTAAACAAAACGGTCTCACACTCACCCACTGGGAGCCATGACAAAGGAAGAACTCCTTCTGAATTTCAGAGGTGATGATATTAAGGCAGGCCAAGTCAGGATGGGCCAAAATCTGGAAAACTTGGTTCTTGATATACAAGGCCAGAGGCTAGAAAGGATGCCAATTTAATGACTATTAAATGCTTTATGGAATTTCAGGTAAAAATGGCTTCCCTCTTCTTTAGCTTCTGGCTTATTCCTGTTATTTTCAAATGCGTCGCAATGAAAGATTAAGGGTCTTTATGTCCTTGACCCAGACCTGATGCTACACTTTGTGGTATCTGACTTCACATACAAGAAAGTTTGAGCCACCTACGTCTGACAGGAAGCAACATGCTTTTTTTGGAATGTCATTTTTGATCCAAATTCTAGGGTATTACACGTATATAAAAAAAGTACCACTTTTCCCTTCAGTCTGGATGTCAAATAATTCGAGGCTGTCTTCTAATTATCATTATTTATGAATCACAGTGGTATCGTTTGGCATTTTACAAAATAGAGGAAGTCACCCTCCCAGAAGATACTTCAAAGATAGTTAGGACAATACATTTATGAAGCACCAGGTGAGAGGGTGGACATGTAGCACACATGAGAAATTACTGGTTTTTCCCTTCATCAGCTTTGGGAGTAAGAGAGCTGATTATCAGTGTGACGGCTTAGGGTTAGCAGCTGAGCTCAATCACAGAGAACAAGACACATGCTCAAAGTGCAGTTAGAGATTAAATGATTTTTTAGTTGCATCTGAGTAGCAGTCTCCAGCAGTAAAACCCTGTACAAGGTGCCACATCTTCCTGGGCGAAACATTAATGGCAGCTGAATCTTCTAGAAGGAGCACACCCAATCAAAGACGAAGTGACAAGGAAGTGAATTATAGGAAAGTGGCTGTCTGTCCTTCCTGGAAGGCCGTCCAGAATCATCAGCTGGCGGCGTTTCCAGCTAGGGGCTTAGGAGAAGCTTTGTGGGGGAGAATAAATCTAACAGGGCCAAGGAGGACGCGTGTTTGACAAGCAAAGGGCTGACTGAGTGTAGAGGCGCACACTTCAGAAGGAGAATAAGCAACAGATCATCATGTGTGTGACGCCAAGATTTTGTTCCCTCGAAATTTAGCATCTGCCTTCCACCTTCTGTTGGACTGCTTGTTGAACTGCTGCTACTGCTAATACTAACTGCCACCTGTGCCCGGTACTTGGCTGAAAACACTTCACAGGTCACAACTCTTCTCAAATGATCCTATACTGTCCCCATCTCACAGCTGAGAAAAAGGATGCCTACAGAGGTAAAGCAACAGGCCCCAAGTCTAACAGCTTGTACGCAGGATCCCAACTCCATTCTCTGTCTTTCTGGCTCCTCTAGCTCTGAGGTTCCTAAGCCTCACACTGTGTTCCAGAGAGTTCTTTTTCTTGGTCCTTGGCCTCTCTCCCTCGTGTCTGTTTATGTCCTGTGTCTTTCCGAGTTCTTTCAGAGGCTCTGAGGCAGAGCAGCCGCACAGGATCACCCGAGGGAGGTGGCTGTTGCTGCCACAGTCTACCTCACCCGTACACTACCGAGCACTCAGGGGTGACAGAGCCCCAGGGTGCGGCAGAAGGGGCGGGAGGCTGTTCCAGTTCACAGTGAACCTTGTCTTGTGAGCCGAGGAGAGCCACTGAAGGTTTAGGGCAGAGGGTTACCGACCCTGACAGGTGGGCAGAGATGCAGCCTCAGAAGTAGGTTGCAGCGGAGATGAGGAGGGAGGGGAGAGATGGGATCAGCTGGTCAGAGGACGGAGCGACAATGACGGAGCAGCAGGCAGAACAGTTGATAGGGCAGATGGAACGGGCTGCGGCACTGGGTCTGGACAGGACCTGGCTTCATCAGCTGAATGGGAGGACACGACAGGTTACGAGGAAACACCACCTGAAACAGTGTCACGCGGATGTGGCCTCCTGGGAAAGCCTGCGAGTCCGCAGCTGATGGGCTGGGTCTAAGGCCGGTCCTCAGACGTGGTTCGGGGAACACGACGGGGGGGTTAGGGTGTGTGGCTCTGGTAAACCCCATTGGTTCTTCCAGCCAGGGCCATAGTTACAACACTGACATTTTTGGCAACGAGACAATGAAACAGTTTAATCAGAACACAGAAAAGAGAGAGACTTGAAGGCTGAAAATTCTTGGGGGTTTCGTCGAACCATTTTTGATTTTGATTACAGAAGAGAGAATCTGCCATCCGGTGGGGGAAGTGAACCTGGGACTCAGAGGGGCTGAGATGGCCCTTGGCTAAGACCGGTGCAGGGATGTTCAGGCTACCTTGGTCTGGAGGAAACAGTACTGGACACAGGCCCGTGATTCTCAGATGCTGATGTACATTATTCCCAGAGGTAAGAGGAATTCTACCCTCAAAGTGTTAGGCAGGCTCAAGTCCAGGGCCTAGCCAGCACCTAACAAAGTACGTGCTCAATAAACACCAAAATGCATGAAGTTCAAAGAGAGAAATGCTTGTATCTCCCTGATATACTCCCAGATGCCTAAGGGTTTGGAATACAGCTACTGATCTTTGGAGTCACTGGATCTTTCCTAAGTAAGATTTTCAGAAGCGAAATGAATTAGTCTAATCTAAAAGTTAAGCACACCTATATTAAAGGCACAGCCCCCAAATCATGATACACTTGTGTGGAGGAGACAGCTTGCTGATGTGGCCGCTGTCTCTCTGGCGAGCTGGACCTGGGCCAGAATGGAGGCTGCTTTCTGCAAACCCCCCTTAGACACTCTCTGATGTTCAGTCTGACATGAATCAGCACGCCTCCCCTGCCTCCTGCTTTGTGCTGGTTTCTAAACAGGTTCTTTTTTTTTTTAATTAGTTTTCGGTGTACAACACAATGCAATAGTTATACTCTTTACCCCCCAAAGTGAAAACCCCCCTCCCCCAGTTCGCCACCCCACTCCCCCCCCATATCATACATATCCATCACAACTCCCCTGACTCCCCTCCACAGCATACTCCACATCCCGTGACCACCCACATATTCAGTTGCAGTTGGCATACAATACTATACAACATCAGCTTCAGGTGTACAATACAGTGATCAAGCCTCTACTCCATCCATGAAGTGGTCTCCCTAACAAGACATGTGACTATCTGACACGCCACAAAATTTTTACAACATTATTATATTCCCCGAACTGTGTTTCATATCCCTGTGGCAATATTGTAGTTGTCTACAATAAATAGACATCTGAACAGGTTCTTATGCTGACCTGGACAAGCATGTCAAGTAACTTTCTGTACCTGGCAGCACTCACATACTAGCTCCCCGGACTGTCCCCCACGTTGCCACATACAATTTGTGGGCACCTGTCAAGCTGCGCAGGGGTCCAGTTGGTCTGGCAGCCGCGGAGACATGCCTCACATGTAAGTTTCCCTTAAAAAACTCTATTAACTGCCAAACTTGAGTGGCCAGCCTCTCTCTTCTGTCCCTGCCCTCCGCGTATGGAAGCAGGCTTTCTCTCAGGAGGGCCATTCCCTGGGTCTGTGTGTGAACCACTTGGTGAGTGAATATCAGTCCTTAAGAGAATAAAGTCTTCGATTTAAGATAACAAACACTACAAAGCACCGACAGTGTAGCAACAGTGGCTAAGTGCTGGGTACCCAGTCAAATGCACCTTGACACAAGGCCCCAAAGCTCTCGGCAGTGTTTCTCCTCAAAGGGAAAGCTCCTGACTCTACACTCAATGGCCAGTGAGGTTGATCTCCAAGCAATGTGTCTACCGATTATTTTATTTAAAAGAAGCAGGAAAAATGGGAACAAATCAGAGTTTGGTTACCAGGGGTTTATCAGTTTCCAGGTCAATCCTAGAGACTTCCAATGGCATCTTAATAAAGAATGGGAAACGCTGGCTCTCCGCCCACTAGTTGTTAGGCCATAGAGTGTCACTTCCCACGGTTCCTGAGTGGGAATGCAGAGAGCTGCCGGCCTTCTTCTAGGGGTACCTCCGCAGGGTGTGAGACTGTGCCATTCTGGGCACAAAGCTGGACTGTTTGCAATGCTGGCCTCAAGTCAGTGTTCCGAACACAATGTCCAGGACGGCCTACGAGGGAGGGACAAAAGTGGCAACTCTGGTTGCTGATAACACAGAAATGTGGGTGTTTCGGACAGAGCTCTGCCTAACAAGCACAGAGGTGGGCTGATCTCAAGTGAGGAACAGAGTGAAGAAATAAAAAAGTCACTCTAGTCAAGCTGCTAAATTACTAAAATTAAGTAGGCTGAAGCATGAGGAAACAATTCTATTCTTGCTTTAATTAGCCTGGGAACTTAAACTTTTGAACTTGCCAGTCCTGTGTCAATGTCTGGACATACATCAGACCTCCAGATAGCCCTGATTACCCCCCCGAAGGACTCATGTACCCTGTCTTCCTGACACCATGATCCAGGCCACTGTATGTGCCCAGGCCTTCTGGTGCCCACCCTCCAGAACACCTGGCATCCAGCGTCCAGACTGCCTGACAACCATCCTCGACCACTCCCAGGACTAGGAATGCACTTTTTCTTATAAGAACTCTAAAACTTTCCTTTCTTCTCTGGAACTCTCCTGGGTTTCTGCCTAGTTGTGTTTCCAGTTTGCAAACCCTAAGACCTTTGAATAAATCTTTATCACTTATTTCTAGCAAAGCCTCTACACTCTTTGAGTTTGTTCAACACAAGAAAGCGGATTCTGGGAAATGTCCAGCCAGAATGACTACAATACTGGGTATTAAGTCTATTTGGCAAACATGTAACTAAAAATATTAAAAGGCATGTCTTGCTGGTACTGAAGAGAGAAGCCTACAGAAAGAAATAATACTGGCCTCATTTCACAATAAACAGTGCTCTTGTCAGTAACTACTTCAAGATTATGATTGATACAGAAATTTTTAAGTCATCTATTAAATGAATATACAGGGTGGCATTTGTTAGAACTGCAGTTGTGTGTGTGTGTGCGCGCACATGCGCTTGCGCATGCTTTAATTTCAACAAGATGGCTGCAGGTGAGCTATTCCACACTGCAAATTGCTTATAACAAGATGTGTGACACATTTAAGCACCTACTACATGCAACACCCACTGGACTAAATCCACAGTCTCCACAGTTCTGCACATTCATTCGTACTCTAGGAATTTATAGGAAGCGACATCAACTAACAGCTACTGAGAGCCTCCCCTGCGCCAGGCCCTATGAGAACGCAGCTGAGTCGAGTCAATGAGCCACAAAGTCAAAATCACAAATCAGGAGGATGTGATGAGCCCCAGGTTCTAGAAAGCTGTGGGACGCAAAGGAGGGGCACCTGAAGAGAAGGCAGGTGGGGCTGGGGTTTAGGGGTATCACTCCTAACGTAGTTAGGCTCCTTAGAAAGGTGGTATGATGGTTAGTTTTGTGTCAGCTTGCCTGGGCCACGGGATACCAAGATCTGTGGTCTACAAAGACCTTCTGGCAGAGGGTGGGGGGCAGCTTGGAGGAGGACAAGGCGAGTGGGGTGAGAGGCTAGAGCAGCAGGACTCGACACGCCCTGGACACAGTGGCAGCAGGGGTGGCCAGAAGGGACAGGTTATCATGCAGCATTAAAGAGTTAGGAGCGACAAATTTGGCGATCACACAGAGATGGGGTAAAGGAGGAGTCAGAGGTGACTTTCTACACTTTGAGCTGGACAATGGGGTGAGCAGTAACAATGAGTCATCAATAACTAGAATTGTGTAATAGTATGGTTTAAGGGGTTAAGATACCCATATCGTCAAGTACCCGTTGAAGAATATAAATTAAATTATAATTATAATTGGAGAGAGATTTTATAAGATTCTCTGAAAATTAACCTGATGAGACCAGTAACCTCTGCTTAAAAAACGGATGGCATTCTACTATCTGTGTGGGCCAAAGTCCAACCCCCGTGTGTCCTGCCTGTCAATCTTCAGAAGAGGGTTCCAGCCTCACGGTCCACACCCCAGCTCCTGCCCAGCTTTGCTGTTTCTCAAATATATTATAACACGTACTCTCTGGCTGGAAGCCTCATCTCCCCTGGGTGATGGGTTAAACTCATACTCATTTTTCAAGACCCAGGTCAAATGTCACCTCCTTAAACAAACCTTCCCCAAGTCCCCCAGGCAGACTGCACTGATTCCTCTTCTCAGTGTCCTCATATTTTGAATGCCCCATACCACAGTTCTCATCACATACTATAGTAACTGTTTCCTTAACTTATCCATGAGCGCCATAAGAACAAAAACACCATTCTCACTCCTGTTCCCAGGACCTACCAATCAGAAGGCCCGGGTGCTCGCGGAGCTGAACCGAGTGTCCACAAGGTTGTCCCCGGCGGGCAGCGTTCAGTGATGGGCCTGAGATACACCGAGGAGGGAACCGCCAAGTTGTTCAGCTACCCAGCCTCTTTCACGGGCGAGGCCGCCCATTCTGTCTCGCATAACTCAGGAAAATGAACACATTACCTCAGGGCCCAGATCTGTGGGTTGCCCTCACGGTCAAAATCATAAATGCCAACTCTGTGAAGGCCACACACAGGTCTACCAGCTGATGTCGTGAGCTTCCCAGCCTCCCAACGTGTGCTCCTGCCATCCCCCTACATGGGATGCCCATCCCTCTCCACTTGCCCTACATCATAAGCCTCCTTCAACCCTCACCCCATGCCACCTTCTGCTCCCAAAGGCATCCTCCAGTCCATCACCTTCACCTAAAACGTCTGCACTTAGCTCAGTCATTCCTTTGGTGACTCGTCACTTACCACCTTGTAATAAATGTTCATGTCATGTTTCACAATACTTAAATATTGTTATCAACTTTACCCAAAGCAGTATCTTTGATCCCTAACCAGGTACGCTCCTTGAGGGCAGTGGTTCATCAGTGCAGGCTGCATGGGACTGGGGTACAACCTGGCTACTGTCTTGGGCAGGTCATCCTGACTAAAGGAAGAGAACATAAAAACCCACTTCATTTCTCACGTGACCAGTCAGGCAGTTCCAAGTGCGAACTTACAAACGCTGAAGGGAGGAAAAGGACCCCGAGCTCGTAGGAGCGAATCATCAGCTGGGCGCCATTTTTCTCCAACGCTCCCCAGGCGGCCTTGGACAGATTCGCGCTGTAGGGACAAGGGCACACAAGGAGGAGACTCAGTGAGGCATTGCAGCGTGGGTCAAACTTTCACAGCTGCAAGAGCATGGGTCAGAAACACAGATAGTCGCAATCATGTTCATTCAGCTTATGGAATGTAAATCCAGTTGTGCCGCAATCTTCAAGATGTATCTAATTGCAAATTTAGGGTCCCTTCACTCGCATCTGCAGTTTTGCCTGAGGGAAGCTATTAAAATATTGTAATTATCCTTCCTTAGAAAGGGTCTCCCCACCCCCAATCCAAAACTTTTTCTCTTTTTGTGACACTAAGGTAGCTAGGAAGTTTGGTTTGGTTGTATATAAAAGCAGCATTTAAGAGAAAACTATGTCAATATAATCTTATGTGGTAGTATCTTAAGCTTTGTATTCTTTTGCCCTTTGTTTTTGGCTAGGTAGTGCTAATTTCTACTTTCAATCTAAAGAAAAGCTCTGGGGGCACTAGATTCAGATTTGTATCCATAAAGAAATGGCGCACAGGCCGGCCAAGTGGCGCATTGGTTAAGAGTTGGCTTGGGAGTGTGAGCTCTGAGCAGCAGGGCCACCGGTTCAGATCCCATATGGGCCAGTGACACTGCGCCCTCTACAGATAAGATGATGAACAACAGCTTGACCTGGAACTGGATTGCCATGAGTCACAGGTGACGGCGCAGGCTGCAGTAAGCTGCTGTAAGCTATCATGTGCGGCCAGCGGCCAGCATGAGCTGCCATGAGCCACCATGAGTGGCCGTCCAATGGCCGGCGACCAACTGCATCAGCTGGGAAGAGCACAATGATCACAATACCAACATGGGCCAGTGAAGCAACATCCTCCACAACTAGACAAAAGAAAAAAAGGACAGCAACTTGTCTGTTCCTCTTCCCTGATTCCCCAACGCTGTTACCTCCCCAAATAAAATCTTTAAAAAAAAAAAAAAAAAAAAGAAACGGTGCGCTTAGAGTCATACTTCACACAAAAATAGGGTAGTGGGAGGATGGCTAAAAATCACTGAAGTGCTATCAGGATGCTCAGGGTTAGAGATGACTCAGCCCCGAGGCATCATCCTTAGGAACTCTCTCGGGCAGCAAATCAGGCTGAGAACTCTCACTCACCATCCAATTAACGTAAACTCACCGTAAACATTTTTCTTTCCAGTTAGGTTCAACCAAATTCTCTTTCATTTTTAGATGAGGAGAAAACCCCCAGCTATTAGACCCTGAGCGTCTGATGTCATGGGTAACCAAATATGTCAAGATTCATTCACTGAGGCATCGAGTTTTCTTTTGAACCAAGTACAGGAACTATTGTCGTGGGAATTGGACAGTCCGAGAGAAACTGTTACAGAGTAAGGTGCAAAGAATGATCTCTGTTCCGGGTCCTATGGAAACAGACGTGAAGGATGACAGAAATCAGGGCTAAGGAAACTCTTGAAGAACTAACTTAAAAAAAAAAAAAGTGTATTTACAGACCTTGCTGCCTTTTATGGACCACATTGAGGACAGGGAACCTTTGATGCTCGAGGGCCACGCGCAGGAACATCAAGGTCTGTGATGTGTCACAAAGATATGCCCATGATGACAGCTTGCTTTTACATCTCTCACCTGTTAGTAAAATAAGGTGACCTTTGGGCAAAGACATGGGTCTAACTGCAAAGCCAACTAGAGAGCATGAGGTGGGCGCAGTCTTCTTACAAATCTCTCTCCCATTTTCTAGATTATCACCTTCCTGATAACGACCCTGACTTGTCAGCATCTTATCACCACATGCCAGAAGTGCTTTCCAGAGGCTTGTTCTCATTCCTTCCTCACTAGTGGTGCTTTCCTCAACATTCCAAGGCCTGAGGGCTAATTCCAAAGTAAAGATAAAGGGAGTCCATGAGGACACTTCTTCAGATGGTTTCCTCCAATCCTTCCTTTGTATTTAGCTTCTAACAGAACTCTAAGCAGCTGGAACCTTAAACTCTCATCTGAATAACGAGACAAAAAGTCATCTGTAGGCTATCTAGGTGCTAAATCAATAACACTCGTTGAAAGAGCATCCTTAGAGCAGCTGGGTGGCTCAGTGGGTTGGAATATGAGCTCTGAGCAACAGGATTGCCGGTTCGATTCCCACAAGGGCCAGTGAGCTGCGCCTGAGCTGAGCTGTCAACAGGTGGCAGGATGGCTCAGAAGGTGAGAACATGTGCTCTTAACAACAAGGTTGATGGTTCCACTCCTGCATGGGATGGTGGGCTGCGTCCCGTGACTAGATTGAAAACAGTGACTGGACTTGGAGCTGAGCTGCGCCCTCCACAATTAAGATTGAGGGACACCAGGGCCGGCGCAGTGGTTAAGCGCTGGCTTGGGAAGCCAGCGGCCCCGGTTTGGTCCCACATATGAGGGCCAGTGACACTGCCCTAAAAAAAAAAAAAAAAAAAAAAAGATTGAGGGACAGCGACTTGACTTGGAGCTGATGGGTCCTGGGAAAAACACACTGTTTCCCAATAAAGTTTAAAAAAAGAAAAAGAAAGAGCATCTTTAATGATGTCTTACACTCTGAATACACTTTGGATCAGTGGTTGTTCCCAGGGCAACCAGAGAGTGCGGCCTAACTTCCAAACTCTGCCCCGCCTGCTGAGTGTGGTGGTGTCAATGGGCGCCTTCAAGTGTCCAGCGGAAGCACTGCTGTTCTTCCTGAGGCAGTGACACCACAGAGCTGCTCACAAGTTCTTTTGCTCCCGAAACTCCAAAGGAGCTCTAGTTTCTCGTCTGTTCCATTCAGGACCTCTGTCCACTACTTGTCCTGGCTTCTAGCGGTGGCCACTGCCATTATTCGGGCCCAGTTCCACCCCTTTTCCTCTGTCTCCTGCTGGACTGAGCTGCCCCCCTCCCGCCTCCCCCAGGGCTGTGGTTTACTTTGTTGTTGCTCCTGGATGTTAAATACCGCTCTATCACCAAAGAAGGTTGGGGTGTTTACTTTGTGTGCCTTGGGGTATGGAATGATTCTGTAAGCTGGAGAATTCCAGAGGGTGGGATTCTGGGTGTCCGAAGTTGCACTGTCCACCAGCAAGTCTGCCCAAACCACTGGGAAAGTAATGGTGGGTAAAACATGGCTTGTGGGGGACAGGTGTGTGTGACGGTCATGGTTCAACCAGAGAAAAGAACCACTACAGGGGCATGTATGTGTGTGTGCACGTGCACACACGTATGTAGTATGTATATAAAGATAATCTGATATCACCTAACGGTGGGAGCCGGTAAAGCAGTCTCTGTAACGTCTCTCCTGATGCTGGAGCTTGAAGTCTGCGGGGCCGGCAGGAGCCAGGGAAGGGTGGAAATAAAGTGGAGCAACATGCTGGAACCACCAGCAACGAGCTGAAGCCACCCGTACAGATGAAAACCATATCAGCTCACACTGCCTCTGGCATCGCAGGTGGAGGGGTCCTGCAGAAGCCAGGCCCTTCGCCAGGGCTAAACACACACTCCTGGCGAGGCCCAGGGATTAGAGAAACTGGGGCTGGACCCAGGGCAGTGCTTTCTCACGCCAACAAGGTGGCTGGCAAAGTGACAACGCGTGCGTTATAAAAATGACTGCTGTTCCATCTTCCCCTCCAAAACTCCACAAGAAATGTCCTCTGGGGCCCATCCTCACCGAAAACATACAAGAAAGGGGGTCCTGGAAAGCGTGGGTCAACCTAGGCAAAATGACACACTGCAAAGCCCCCAGTGGGGTGTTTTTTCCTGGGCCCCCGGCTAAGTTGACCGAAGGTCAGTTATTCCAATGGGCAGTTTACAGGCCCCTTAAGGAGCCCGACTGGTGGCAGATTTCAGTCACAGCTGCAGTATGGCTGCCTATTAGACACCTGATCTCAGTCCACAACATGGAAATTCTGCCCCCAAGTTTAAACCTTTAGGAGGAAATTTAATAATGTATCACAAAAAATTCCCAAAGAAAAGCTCAGGAAAGCACACATGCCATTAAGGGTATACAGAGAGAAGGCAGGCAGGCCAACGTTGAGAAAGGATCCTTGAACCCCAAATCAGGAGAGGGGATTTTGTCCCAGCTTCCCACTAACTGCGACACCCTGAGGCACTCTTCTTCCTAGGCCACAGTTTCTTGTCTCTCAAACGAGGGGTTTTAGCTGATGAGGCCAAACATCCTTTTGGAATTCCAGTCTACAACTAGAGACATCCATGCTCACATTTAACTGGATGCCTCCTCTCCGCCTGCATATGCCAACCACAAAGATAAAGCCCACAGTTTTCACTGGGAACTCACCACCGAGGACTGTTTATTTGAATGTTCATGATAGTGTGTTGGGGGAAATAGCCACACAAGAAAGGGGAGGAGCAATGAAAGTGGTCTCTGGGCCAAACCCTGCAACGTATATCTTTAAAAGTCTCAAATTTGGGGGCTCAGTTGGTTAGAATGTAGTGATCATAACACCAAGGTTGCCGGTTCGATCCCCGCATGCGACACTGTGAGCTGTGCCCTCCTTAAAAAAGCCAACTATGCCATTGTAGCATGAATACAATGTGTAACCAATGACCATGGCTGTTCCCCAATAAAATTAAAAGTCTCAAATTTGTTAATACAGTAGCATCATCTGCCACCTCCAACCCCGGCCTGAGCACCTGTTTGAGTGGCTGATTGAGTTTACTCTGAAGGTTTTGTTAGATGTAGAAATCCCCAAGGATGACTGCTGTTAAGGGAACATGTGTCCTGTGACAAAACATTTCTTTTCATCACTAGTATTTAATCTGGGCAGCAGCTGCACGAAGAATTTAGAGATGACTAACAGGCTCAGCTTTTAGCCACACATCCTACAGGACGAGGGATGGGGCTCGGGTGCAGACACTTTCACAGGCAGACGCAATAAACAGAATGTTGACAGTGGATGTGAGAGAAGAGGGAGGCTGAGCAGCTGGGGTGACCAGGGAAGAAATGATTAACTCTAGCCAGTGCTGCTGTCGCCTGTGCCCTAAAACTCCACAGCCTGTCTGTCTGTCTGTCTGTCTGTCTCTCTCTCTCTCACACACACACACACACACACACACACTCTCTCTCTCACATAGTAAGTCCATTTTTTTTTTTTTTTTTTGTGGGCAGTGTCACCGGCCCTCAAATGTGGGATCCGAACCGGGGCCGCTGGCGTCCCAAGCCAGCTTCTCAACCACTGCGCCACTCGGCCGGCCCAGTAAGTCCATTTTACATTTGCTGTAGGTTTTCTTGTACTGACCTTGGGCTCTGTTTCTTTTTATATACCGAGAAAAAATTTCACAAATAATATGGAAAGATAATTTGCACTGTAAAAGATTTAAGTTGTATACAGGTATACATAACAACGTAATATTTCATTTTCATGGATTCTGTTAAATTTCACTTTAAAACAGTCCCTTCTGTTTAGACTTTCACCAGCGGGGTAAGAGACTCTCTTTTTGGACTCCTGAGAACACCAGGTGGGTAGTACCTACGAAAATGTTTGCTAACCTAACAGGCAAAACATAACTCATTTAAATTTGATTTCTCTGGTAACAAATGGTGCTCAGGATTTTTAACTGCATTTACTGGATGGACCATCTATGTTTCTTAACTCTGTGAATTATCCACTTTAAAATTATGTTGCCTTTTTGACTGATATGCAGTGTGCATCAGTTTCCTATTGCTGCTCTAACAAACTGCCACAAATTTAGTGGCTTAAAACACCAGTCTTATATCGTACATTTCTGGAGATGAGAAGTCTAAAATGGCTCGGCCATTAAAAAGAATGCAATCTTACCATTTGCGACAACATGGATGGACCTAGAGGGTATTATGCGAAGTGAAATAAGTCAGACAAAGACAAATGAACAAAACAAAAACAGACCTCACAGATGTAGAGAACAAACCGATGGTTGCCAGATGAGAGAGGGGTTCGGAAGTTGGGTGAAAAAAGATGAACGAATTAAGAAGTGCAGGCTGGTAGTTACAAAACAGTCAACGGGATGCAAAGTGCAGCACAGGGAATATGGTGAGTGATACTGTAATAGCCACTGACTGCGCCGGGTGGGCACTAGACTAATTAGAGGGAATCGCTTTGTAAATTATGTAAATGTCTAACCACTGTGCGTACACCTGAAATTAATATAAAATACTGAATGTCAACTGTAACTGAAAAATACATATTATCTATAGCCTGTGCACCTCTACACTAAATTATAAACTCCATAAAGACAAGGATTATATTTTCTTTGCCTTAAACAGGTCCTAGTGTGTAACAGTTGCTCAATAATTTTTTTTAAATGAATGAAAAAAGTCTAAAATGGGTCTTGCTGGGCTAAAATCCAAGTGTTGGCAGCTTCTCTGTTCTCTTCTTCAATTCTCTAGTCTGACTCACTCCAACAATATTCTGAACCGCCAAACCCGGCAGTTGTTTTATATTCCTTATTCTTCTAGACCAGCGGTTCTCAACTGGGGACGATCTTGGCCTTTAGGGGTCATCTAGCGGCGTTTGGGGACATTTTTCATTGTCACAGCTGGAGGGTGGAATGCGACTGGCATTTGGTGGGTAGGGGTCAGGATGCTGCCAAACACCCACCAATGTACAAGACAGTCCCCACAGGAGAATGAGCTGGCCCATGTCAGCGGCGGGGAGGTTGAGAAGCCCATTGCTAAGCCTCTGCTGCCCCAACAGGGTATTCTCCTTTTTCACATCTCGCTTTCTTGGCTTTCTCTCCACATGACGATCCGGCTTCTCTCTCACTTGCTGTCCTTCTTGCCCTGTACCTTCTAAATGTATGCTCTGTCCTTGGCTTGATTTTACTGCCCCCTCTCCCTTGGGGACTCTTCCCCTCACCAAGTGTAACCATCACTTTGACAAAGATGACTGCCAGACTTCTGCTTTGACTTCGCATCAAATTTCCCAATGGGCACCTCCAAACACAAGCTGGATCTCTCTGTTGGGGTGTCACATTGTCACCTCAAACCCAATACTCCCCAAAGTGAACCTATCAGTTGCCTTCTCCTCTGAAAACCAGCTCTCTCCTGAATTCCCTTCTGCCCACAGTCTTCATTCATTCAGCCAGGCTCAGAAATCTCGGGCAGTTTGGCATTATCTGCTCCAGAGGCAACTATGGACAAGCAGACAGCAAGCTATTTTACCCTTGGAATGTCCTTTCTATTCCCAATAAGATCTCCCTAGTTCAGCCCTTTTCACCCTAACGTCTAGATCCAAATGACTGCCGTCTCTGGTTTCTCATTCTACGTCTTCCTCCAGTGGTTCTCCAGTCTCAGTGTGTCCTTTCCACGTTGGCACACACAACATAAACGCACAGCCTGGCACTTAGGACCCTCCGCAGTCTGATCAAAGTAACACCTTTCAATCCCATTATGCCTTTTCCTGACCCCTTTACTTTTATTTTAACTGAGCTGATTTACTGACTCCCTCCATGTCTCTGCAGACATCAACTCCAACTCCTTGTCCACATGGTCCCCGCACCGGCTCCTCTGGGTATCCGAGCCCTTTCCTCTTCCACAAACCCCGTACTCTTTCGAGACGCTGTCTGGCTGTTCCAGCCCACAGGTGTCTCCCAAGTGAATCCTGTAGATGATATGTGGGCAAGAAACATCTAATTAATTCACGAAAGGAGACTAATACACAAAGGCTTAGAAGACACAGTGTATCAAAACGATTTGCTCATTATGGTTAAGGAATTGAGAACTTGAAAGTCACGAAAAGTAGAGAAAACATCTGATGGTTGATGATTATCAACCACAGAAGGGCAGCGGCTGGGAGCAGAATCTGAGCTTGCCACATTTTATCCGTTAGTGCCAATGTTGCAGAGCCTTGATATGGTCAGGTATCTGCCTCATACAGGTGACATGCAGATCACATAAGGTAAGGTGTGTAGAGAGTCCTTGGCATGTAAATGATGCTTAATAGAGGTTAGCCATTGCCATCACCAATAGCTTTGCTAAACTGGTGGCAGGAAGACTGGTCCTTCTCTCTGCTGTGAGTCACCAAACAATGGATTCTCCAGAGGGAAGGTTCATCCAGGCCTCCTGATCCTAGAAAGTGTTGGTGGCAGATGGGTCTAAAAGGATTCACCAGGTTGCTTCACTGATTTCACAATCCTTGCACAAGTGCCCATGGCAGAAATATAGTGAGCTTCTATTTTATTTTGTAAGGGGAGTCAAGGGGATTTTGGTCTCCTTGATACAGATATACATCCCCTGATTTTTAATATAGATATGAGTGATAAAGTACTAGGCATTTAATAGCAGGGTTAAAATTAAACCAATTCAGCAGATGTCCAGCAATCATGTCAGATTAAGTACCAAAGGGGAAGCAACATGTCAGCTGCGTTTGAGGGCTGGTATGAAGTTTTATAGATATGGCGTGTTAACAAAAGAAAAATGAAAATGATTACGAAACGTTTTCCCACAGATAGTTGAGAGCAGAGCACGACAGGTGGTCAGGCACTTGGGTGTGGACTTTTGCAAGTAACAATTGTGACCAATCACCAAATAAATACTGAAAAATCTATCTGCAAACTGACTTTGTTCCTCAGTCACAGGCATGTCATGACCCCAAGCAAGCTCTTGCCAATCCACAGTGAACCTGGAAGGCTAGCTTTCACTCCAGTGCACAGTCCAGCCTTGCTGCCAGCCTCACCTTCAAGAGGACCTATCTATACTTGATCCCACAATTACACGGCTTCAGAAGCCATCACATCAGCATCCTGAATCCAAAATGACAAAAAATACTGTCAAGCAGGATCAAAAGTTGCTTTTGCAAATATCAGGTCAACTGAGAACAGCCTATCAAAGCATTTCAGTATGTATTTAATAGTGACCAATGAGATAACTGAGAGCTGCTTACTGCTTCCATTTCTACTGATACGTTCGCTCCAGTATTTTGGTTCATCTCCTGTGGTGGAAAGGCAATAGGAAAACTTGAAAAGCTTCCAATAACAAAACTATGAAATGTTCATTAGAATGGGCCCTGGGAGGTTATCTACTATAATGTTTTTTCAAAACCTGGCGAGTCCTTTGTTCAAAAGAAACATTTAAGGCAGACAGAAGGCGAGCGTCTCTAGGTAAAGTGGAACTGCACCTACTGAGTCAGTGGGCTCTGAATGGGGTTTCCAGAACTCCTGAAGTGCCGAGGAACATGGCAGGAAAAACACTGATGTAGCCCAACCTGGCCACGTACATGGGGAAACAGCCTGGAGAGCTGACGCGACTGTCTAGAGGCTAAGGAGGGGTTGCAGCAGCGGACTGCTTGTATAGCCAGGAGCACTGGAAGGTCCAATGTACCTGATGTTTGGTCGATTTTCCTTAGGGACCTTGAAAGGCTTTCTGAAGCCGCTTCCCTGGTCCCCCACAAAGCCAGGGAAGGAGGTGCCTGGCCTGTTTCCCTGGGTCCCACGAAGGCACGCCTGCTGGGGGCCATTCTGGTCCTTTCAGAGCCTCACAGTGATCAGCAACTGCTGGTGCTGCACAGCCAGTGATGATGGTTTCTACCGAGACCGCCTGGACAGCTCGGGGAGCAGCCTCCATGGGTTAGGGACCGGCCCCACAGGCCTGCCGGCATCTGTAACTGCCAGAGAGCCACCTCGCAGCTTTCCAGTGACTCGATTCCTCCCGCCCCACTCCAGCCCGCTCCCAAGTCCTTCGCATTCCTCTGTAAAAATGTCTCTCTGTGAACGTCTCTGTGGGAAAGCCCCTCTGCTTTTCCGTTCCACTGCCCCCTGAGAGTCTCGTCTGGAATTTCACATCAGTTTATCAGCAGGCTTTTCTGCTTCCATGCTTTATTTCCTCTAACCCATCCCACCAGCCAACTCCAGAAAGAGTATATGACTTGGAGGAAACAAAACATCTGAGTTCAGTTTCCACTTCAACCATGTAGTAGATGGGCAGCCTCAACGCTGTACCTGTATCTACATTCATAAACTAGGAATAATAATAATAATAATAATAATAATAATAATAATACCTGTTCCATTTAGATCGCAAAGAGCACATGACGGCATTATCATGAAAACAGTACGTCAATTATAAAGTCTTGCACAACAATAGTCATTATCAGTAATACTCACAAAACCAGAGTTGATCATCTAACTCCTTTGTTCAGAAACATTCAGTGACTCCTACCCGAAAAGGCTGAAGTCCTCTGCCCGGCATTCAAACTCCCCAAGCCCGGCCCACCATGGTCAGGCTTCTCTCCCATCCCTCCCTCCCCACGCCAGCCCAGGTGATCTCTCCACCTGCTTTGTCTCCGGACCTCAAGTGCACGATTTCTTTTATGGAGAGTGGCCACCTCGGCCTATCAACCACAAAACGTACTGCTTCCTGAAGCTCCATCTAGTTAAGGTTACGCAGACGTGAACTCTCTCTTCCCTGAACCGACCCCTTTCTTATTGGTACCACCCTGGATGCCCTGAACCGCTACAGGGTCAAATCCCCTGAAAACACACACACACACACACACACACACACACACACACACACACACACAGGAGCAAGCTCTCAGCAGATCAGCAGGTCCAGCTATCAATATCCCAAGCTCGGGGTCATCTGCAGGCCCCACAGGCCCAGCACGGTATCAAGAACAGATAATGAGGGCCGGCCGAATGGCACGGTGGTTGAGCACTGGCTTGGGAGGCCAGCGGCCCCAGTTCGGGTCCCTCGTATGAGGGCCAGTGACACTGCCCAAAAAAAAAAAAAAAAAAAAAAAAAAAAAAAGAATAGGTAATGAATGTGGATTTGCAAATGGAAGAACAGAAGAGTAAGACTGAATGATGATACGTGACAACAGGAACGTCCTGAAGACCCAGGCTCTGGCTGGCATTAACCCCTATGCAACGCAGCTGAGTTTGGTCTGAACAGAGTGGATGGGCAGAAGCTGGAGAAATTAGGTGCTCAAGAAATCTGTCAGCTGCCTGGTTGTTGACTAGAAAATGGGAACTAGACGGTCAGAATGGAGAAGTGTTTTAAGAGTCTAAAGCTGCAAGTGCAGAGCCCTGGCAAAGCCCGGCTCAGAACAGATGCGTGACAGACTCACAGAGGCAGGACACACAAAGTCTAAGATACAGCAACCTCAGGCTGTTCACTGCCAGCCACAGCCATCTGAGCTTGCTCAGCGGGGGCTACAAATGACATTTGAGCTAAACTAAAACTTTTACCGGGGGGTGGGGGGGCAAGGCTATGGCAAAGCAATGAGTAGGAAGTCAGGCCATACTGGGCGAAGGGCCAGGGGAGGAGTCAAGGAAAGGCCGGACTCAGCAGCTTTAAAGGGCGTTAGCAGGGATTGGGGGGGGGGGGACCTGGCAAGGTGCTACTTTAGGAAACGGGGGCTGCAACAAGTTTTTGAGCTGTGGTTCTCCCCAGGGCTTCAGGCAGCAGTGCCAGCCCCAAAGCAGAAGGACAAGAAGACAAGTTCCTTATGCCAGGACCCCGCCTGTCTTGTTCTTCCACCATAACCAAAGCCTAAGCAGCAGCCAGCTCAAGGACAAAAAATATTCAGGCTGGACTGTGGACTTGAATCGCAGCTCCACCACCTTTCCAACGGGTCACTCGGGGCATGTTCTTTAAGCTTCTAAGCTTTAGTTTTCACATCTCTGAAATGGGGATAATACTGCCAGCTCCTAATTGGGAAGATTAAATGAGTTAGTACAAAAGTGCTTAGGCAGCACAGAGTAAGCACCATACAAGTACTTGCTATTATTTGTCGGGGGGATTTCCTTTGGGGGCAGCTCCGGGTGAAGGACTCCCTAATCACCTCTTCATCCAAAGCCACAGGCACACTTTGGGACTAGCAATGCCAGTGTGCAAAGGGTCCTGAGGCCCTCAGTCAGGGGTGGCAAGCCTTTCCCCATCAGGGACAATGCTCCCTGAGCCCTGCTTCCATGAGCCCTGCTCCCTGAGTCTGAAAAGGAGCTCACTGTCTTTGGTGTATGTGAACCAGGATGCAAGAAGGCGAGGGTGGTGATACGCCCTTGAATCACCTCTAACATAGAAAGGAAGTCATTCGCAGACTTAACTGCTGATAACCATTATTTGTAACAAAGTACACGAGGCACAGACCAACTGACCGCAGTGTCTGGGAGCTGGAGCACCAGGCCCCCGAGTCTACCCAATTTGTCACATGTACAAATATTTTTTTGCATGTGGTACAATTTGATTTTGGACCAAAAAACTCAGACAAAGGAGGAAAAGAGACAATTTGTTTCAGAATCAAAGGGACAGACATTAGAGAAGAAATATTGCACAGCGATGTTAAAAGCAGAGGAGGGAGGAACATCTTTTATGTTTCTGCAAAAAGCCATGGTGGTTTCGTAGACAAGCACTTGTCTCGTTTTTCCCTAAAGTGGCAGCACCAACATTTCTGCTCATCCCAACTATCCCATAATGACTGTCCGTTGCTAGGAAACCTTAAGAGCGACTGCTTTCTGCCCACCCACAATGCACAGCTTTCATAATTGTTCTCTCTGGGTTTGCCAATTACTTGTAGGCACTATCTTTTCAGCCAAGGCTGCTTCTTCCAGCTCATCTTCTTGCCTGCTTAGTTCTATGGCAAAATTTAAACACTGCATTTGTCATCATGTCCCAGTAATTTCCTTAACAACAGGATGCCCATCAAACACAGGGTGATTTCATGGCAGGATCGAAAACTATAAATAGCTTTCCATAAAAGTAACCAGCCAAAGGGGAAATTGCCAGCCAACAAAACATTCTAAAAAGTTCAAGATGAAGTGCTAGTTTTAAGTTTCTTTGAACATATACTTCTGGCTGAACATATATGTCTTGACCACACAGAATAATTCTGACCAATTTTTAAATAACCACATTAAGTTCAGAAAAGGCTATATTTATGGACAAGTCTCTAGGTCACATATAAACAAACAAAAAAAAGACTTTATAAGCTGCTGTCTCAAATTCCAAAAGGTTTAATGAGTATGAGCTTAACAACATGTGGTTGTTAGCGGATACTAAAATCAAGCAGTTAATGCATATTGAATACATCATATAGTTTAATAGGTAATCTCCACATAGATTCTTTTTCTCATCATCCTCAGACTATTTAATAAGTAAAAAGCCCAGATTATAAAAATGACTTTTCCAATATTTAAGTGACAAGGCTAGTAAGTGGGCAAGCCCAAATTCAGATATGGACCTCATGGACCTCTGGACACCAAACACTTGAGTGCTATTTCCTCTGGAGTATGTTGGCTGATTGGATACTATCCCCATCTGAAGTACCTGGTTTTGAAAATGGTGATGGGATTAAAGCTATTAAACCCGAGGCCCTAGTAATAGTGGTTTGAAGTTGAGGAACAGCACAATGGGGGGCCGGGGGCAGGAAGACAAACTTTCTCTGCACATCCTTTTCCTATTACATACACATATTATGTATTTGAAAAAAAAAAAAAGCAGCATTGTAAAGGGCTCTGACTCAAACACACATTGGTCACTGACCATAAACAGTGCAGTATTAGATGCCCAGGGTACAAAGGCAGGTAAGATCCTGCCCCAGCTCTCAAGCAGCTCATAAAGAGCCCATAACATATTGAAGAAAAGGGACTCAGAAAGAACCAATGAGGAAGATGTAAGAGCACCAAGCAAAAAGTATACAAAACACACAGCAAAAAAACAATGAGTTATATCTGCTGAGTTAGAAAAAGTTTCAAAGGGGAACATTTGAGGGGGACCGGAAGGATAAGCATAAAAAGGAAAACATAAACTTAAAACCTGAGAAGCAGTCAGAAAGTGAACGTTAGTTAGACTAAGGGGGATATTGTTCATGCATTCATTCAAAATTATCTGAGCCATTATAGACCATGCACTGTACTAGGCACTACATTTTGTTTTGAAAGAAAATATGGACTTTACACAAATGATTACCAATAGTCAGGATGAGTATTTTGATAGGAAAAGGAGTGTGGGAATTACAAACTCATTTTCTCCTAGAGTGGAACAAAAACTTGTAACGCAGAGTCCAATAAAACAAAAACTTCATTAAAAACGGTTTTAGTGCAGATTTTATAATGCTTGGTGATGTGGCCCCTATATACTAAAATATGGCCCAGGATCTGTGAAAAATGTTCTCAGTCAGAATCCCAATCACAACATATGAAATAGGGGAAATGAAAAACTGTGATTTATGTGTATTTAAAAGGAAAAATAAAATGGAAGATGAAAACTATATTCATTTTTTATAAGCATTTTTATGAGCTGTCAGTCCCTGATCTTCAGTATGCAGTTTCCACATTTGTGAGGTGTCAATCGAGTAAAATAAAGTCCCCATGACCAGGAAGCCAATGTCCTCTACTTATGATGGGCAGAGAAATGACAGGTAAGACGATACACTGACACTACATAGGAAATATGTAAAGTACATCTCCAGGGTGATGAGTGGTTTTTTTTTTTTTTAGATTAGGAAATTAGACCTTGGGGGAGCCGCCTTATCTTTGATAAGACTTATTATTTTTTTTTTTTTTTGAGGGCAGTGTCACTGGCCCTCATATGTAAGACCCGAACCAGGGCCGCTGGCTTTCAAAGCCAGTGCCTAACCACCGAGCTCCTCGGCCGGCCCCTTATTATTATTTTTTAACAACTCCACCTACCCATGTGAACGGCTCTCCAGTTAATTGTGCTGCAGTGTTATTTCCTCGTTCCAATAAAGTTGCCTCCTTACGCTCCAAATAATTACAGAACTTCACTTCTCAAACAACCTTTGGAGCCTGAGCTTTACTCTTTTGAGTACATTCAAGGGTAGTTAGGTTTAACTATGGAAGATAAAACTCAATTTGGAAAACAGTAAGAAATTATTTCAAATCAAGGTTGGAGAATAAGATGGATGAATCAAACTGGATAGTAAATACCAATGAGGCCCGTGGAAGGCAGAATTTCCACTGTGCCCTTGGTGTACACATCCTGTATAATATACTGCCACCCACCCCCCAGCCCGAGGGTACGCAAACATTGTCAATATGATGGGACTTCATTCCCACGGTTAGGCTGCCAATCAACTACTGTAAGTTGATGAAAAGGTTTGGAATAATTGTGGGTGGACCTGACCTTATCAGGTGAGACCTTAAAAGAGGGACTGGGTCCTTCCTGAGGCGAGAGGCTCTCCTTTGGCTTCAAAGAAGTCAACAGCTGTGCTGTGAAGCACCGTGGAGAGGACCAGGGCATGGAAGTGGCATGTGGGAGCTGACATGGCTCCCCCACTGGCAGCCACCAAGCAAGCAACTGAATTCTGCAAACCAGTGAGCTTCGAAGAGGAGCCTGAGCTCAGAGGAGACTGCAACTCTGATCAACACTTTGATTCTCTGCTTAAGCCACTTAGTTTGTGGTTACTTATCACATAGCAACAGAAAACTAATACAAGGCCCCAAACAGAAACGTCTATATTTGATAAAAGTATCAAGTTTCAGAAGGGAAACACTTCTTTGGATGTACAGATATGGATTATTTCAAAAAGGAAAGTCATTTCATATTGCTTATCGACCATCTTGTTTATTAGTGTTATAACTGTTTCCGGGAAATCTGTTTTAGTTTTGTTGCACTTAATAAAAAATGAACATTAACATGATTGGTAATATAAAAGTAGGAAAGTGTCCAAAAAAGAGTTAAATTTATTAGCTTTTGATGTATTTATCTTTTGCTAAAATCCATTTCTTAAAACATAATACATCGGCCACTTGGTTGATGGCTTGTTAGATTTCCTAGGCGCTCTCACCACACTTGGACTAGAATCCATGATGCTCCCTACTACCCTGCCTCATCACTCTAAAGTAGGAAAATGTATGAAATGAAAGGATCACAGCACTCATCAATCAGTTGTTCACAAGGTTCTGAATTTACTCTCAAAGGTGACAATGTTCTCCACCAGGACAGACCACCTAGCCAGACCTCACCTGCCCTCTCACCACCACTCACAACAGCAACATCACTTTGCTGTTTCTCACACACAACCGGCACCTTCCTGCCTCAGTTTCTCCGCCCTCCTGGCCAGGAGCTTCCGCCAGCTATCCATCCACGTGGCTCTTCCCTGAAATTCCCCATGTCAGTCAAGCCTTCCCTAACCACTCTATTTCATGAACAGCCTCCCTGCCCCTCCCCGACCCGGGTACTCACTACCCTACTGCACGGTGCTTGATGGTGTGCTTGGCTTGTTTCGCCTCTCTGTGCTTCAGTTCCCCATCTGTAAGGGGGACGAGCAGCTACACTGTGGAATTATCATGAGGATTATATGAGTGTGTATGCGTGGATGAAATGTGCTTAGAACAGTGCCTGGCACTGACGGGAAGCACTACATGTTATAATAGCTCTGAAAATCTAAAAACAACCTAAACCAACTTTGAAATTAAGCTTTTACTTAACTCATTTCATTTACTGGCAAAGCTTAATCTTCCTGACTCACTGGATGGCAAAAGTTGACCTAAGTTGACATGACACTACTTGTAACACCACTTAGGATGTTGATAGAAGGTATGTGTACCATATTATCTTTCTAAATTTCAAATATTGAACTATATCTGGTCCTAAGGATGCTGAGTAGAGGACTGGCACCTAAATTATTTGACTTTATTTTTTTCTCTATAGCACTTATCACCATTTCATAAACATATATCAAGAAATGGACTTGTTTTTTTTGTGTAACTCCCACACAATAATACAGTCAAGGACTATGTTTTATGATTGTACTCCCAGTACCTGGAAGAGTGCATAGTGTAAAGTAGGTGCTCAGTTCATGTTAAATGAATGGTTGGTTAACTTTTATGATGTCCAAAATAGAACATGTAACATTTCTCTTCAGTAGAAGATTTTTTTGTGGAGGATGGTGACTAGTTGCTCTTTAGCTCATGAGGAAAGGCCTGGATCCAATTCATTCATGAAAAGCCCAATTGTATTTATTTCCTGTATGTTCCTCAACTCCCAGACCAACCTTCTGCCACACTCTCCCCTGAAAAAGCCACAAAGACTCAATAATCAGTTCTAAAGATAATTCCAAAATATACTATATGTACACCAAACTTTTGAGCACAACAGCTCCAACAAACAACCCCACCACAATAAATCAATCTGTAATCAAACTGACCACTGTCCCACGGAAATCAGTTCCATTCCCTGGTATCACTGTTGATGACACTGACCACCCCATCTCCCTACAGCTAAGCCCCCAAGCCTAGGAATCACCTTTGAAATATCTCCTGCCTTCAATGTTACAGCCACTATCCTGACCTTCACTTAGTTTCCTCCGTAATCAATCAGCACTGAACTCCCCTACATGCTAGCTATTAGGCGTGCTGAGTAAGATGGCCGTGAACTTGGCCCAGAGTCTGGAAGGGAAGCCAATGGTCACACAAGCAACCACACTGAAAGGGAAGGAGCGCTGAGCAGGCAGGAAGCCCAGGGCGTTACGGAGGCACCAGGCTAAGGAAGCAAGGAGAGCTTCTCAGTGATGTTTACGCTGAGAATTTAGACATGGTTAAGGTCTTGCTGGGTGAAAATCTATCTATGCAGAATAGTCAGAAAGCACTGCAACCATAATGAAATAATATGTGGACAGTGAGCTGTTTGATAAAACCATTTTCATTCTACTGTGAATTCCACCAGAACAGGGACCTCATCTTTGTTTATCTCTCTATCCCTGTGCCTGGACTTGGGAGAAGGAGGAAAATCCGTGTCTGAGAAAGATGAATGGTCATGGACAGTGAGGCCTGGGAAGCCACAGGTGTGATGGGCCAGCAGGCAGACAGGTGACCACTTCAGAAGTCCAGGTGGTAAGTATCTGACCTCGCGGTAATTTCAGGGGTTAGCAAAGCAAAGTGTGAGACATTTCAAGGATGAAAAGACTTTGATTGATATCTCCAAAGCACCCTTGTGCCCACCTCAGGCACAGAACAGATGTCTTCCTATTGTAACTATTTCTGCATCTGGCTTCAACTTCTCTGAAACTGTGAGCATTTCAAAGGCACTAGGTCAATCTTAGTGTTTTCTCCTGTGTGTCCGGCATCCACAGGAGGAAAAGACTTCTGCGGGATGCTCAGAGGAAGAGCTAGGACAAGAGGACAGCCAGGTTTTACACCTGATGATGAGAGAGTGGGCAGGTGCCACGAGGACAGAGAGGGATGTTGGGAAAGACACTCCTAGACAGGTGAGCTCTGTTTGGGATGTTCTGACTTTGAGATAAGGTGACAAACACACCAGAAAAATGAAGGACGTTACTGGTAGGTATCTCTTATATTTGGGATCTACATCTTCCCTTATATGGAAGGGCTGACAGTGGGTCCCAAGTATTTTCGTTTTTTTTTAGGGCAGTGTCACTGGCCCTCACATGTGGGACCCAAACCGGAGCCGCTGGCCTCCCAAACCAGCGCTTAACCACCGCGCCACTCGGCCAGCCCAGTATTTTCTACATTGTTATTTAAGTTCCATCTCTCAGGTATGTTTTAATCCTACTGGAATGCCATGTGGATAGATCAGGCCATGATTACATGCTCTACAGAGGCGTTGGTTATGGGCCTCCTTTAAATAAGGCTCATGTCAGAGAGACACAGCAAACTAATGACAATTCACAAAATCACTTTTTGGATACCCACTCAGTATTTGGAGGAGTTACAAACACATTTTAAAAATCCCTCCCATCAGGAGTGTAAGGATTATTTACCTTGTGACGAGGAACCACGCAATCTGGCTGAAGTCCGGAGAGGGTCTCATGTATGTCTTAATATGGGGCATGGCATTGCTGCGGCCAGATGTCTCGGCTGACCATTTGCTAGTGACAGGATAGACACAAGTCATTAACTAGAAAAGTACAAATGGGTCATAATCCTAATATTAGAAAACTCCATGAAAAGCAAAATCCTATAATCTAA
Organism: Aselliscus stoliczkanus; assembly: GCA_033961575.1. Classification (NCBI taxonomy): domain Eukaryota; kingdom Metazoa; phylum Chordata; class Mammalia; order Chiroptera; family Hipposideridae; genus Aselliscus; species Aselliscus stoliczkanus. The sequence goes on along the minus strand of CM066732.1, from coordinate 149,779,617 downwards.
AAAATAGCAAGTAGAAGGTTCTCTGTGATATAGCCTGTAACAGCTTCTTAAACTCTGTTCAGGTAACAGAACAACGCACCTTCATTCTAGAAGGCAGGTTTATAGAAAAAAATTTATCACCACCCACACAAAAAGCACAGTAACCTTTTGGCACATGGCCTTCCCATTTTCTTTGCCATAAATACACACACATATGCATATATTATATTATTTCTGTTGTGCTTTTAACAGCATGTGTGCACATCTCGTCTCCTAGCGGGACTGTGGGTTCTTAAACACTGGAATCATACTCCCATAGCAAATGATAGAGTGGAGGCCCAGTAAAAGCCTGTTGAAAGAAACAAAATACAATATGGGAAAAAATATAAACAGTATCAGTATCAAAAGGGAATGTTGAAAAAAAGCTGGCGGAAAATTCCAAAATACTTTAGTCAAACGCTGATGATATTCACATATCTTGAGTTTGGATTGTAAGTTTCCAACACTGTCAGACTAAGGTTCCATGGGAAAGAAAAGGACCCATGCCATGAGCCAACAATCCTTACTTATGAATATACATAAGAGGATGGTCCCTTAAGAGGACGGCCAGCAAGAACAGAATCGGGATTCCATTGATCTATCGTTAGATTATCAAGTTCACTTAAATGAAGACAATACTGAAAGGTCCTCAATCCAAAGAAATGTCCTTTGTAAGGAACAACCTCTCATGAAAACATCAAAGAAAGGCTCCAGGTGACATACTGAATCAGACTGAAAGTTACTGAAATGTAATCTGCCCTCATTTCCGGCTGTACAACCAAACAAATGCCTGTTGAAGCAAGTATGAAACTGGGATCAGCCTAGAAAATGCCAGATGTGCAGCCGCTGTAGCTGGAGGACAAAGGACATTCCTTTTGGTTGTCCATTCAACTGTTTTCTGAATTCTTACAAGCCATATACTAACTACCCTGCATGCCGGAGAGACGGTGGCGAGGGCTCTGCCCTCCGTAAGACTGCAGTCACACCGTGTATGACTGTGTAGACAGAATGGCTATATTTCCTATATTGGAAATATGAAATAAAGATATATATGTAAATTCTAAACTACCCAACATGTTATTTTATTTTTTTCTTTGAGTGCCAATATATACCCAGAAACCTCACAGAGATAAATTTTACTCTTTGGTATTAAAAGCCTATTCCAAAAAAAAAAAAACATTCAAAGCTTTGTTTTAAATTATTTCTATCACTAACATATGTAGATAAAAATATATAGCTATATTACATAAGGTCCTTTTAAAAACAATCTGACATAAATAACATTCTTATTTCTAAAAAAAGCAACAGCAGCATTCTAAACCAATTACTTACTGAAAATAGGAATGAAGCCAATTCTGTTTTTCCGCTGTCTGGATGCTATAGGGGAGAGAGCCCCCAGCTTTCAAAAAAGGAAAATAAATGCAAATTATGGAACATAATTTGAGGATCCTTCGTTACGAAGAAAACCTTAAGTAAACAGTGAAAAGGCAAAAGGGAAAAAACAACTTCCATGATGTCATCTTATGGAATAGTTCTTGGACAGGAAACGTCTATGCTTGCACTAGGTGAGTTTTCTCGATAGGGTTTCCTTCCTTAGGGATGCATATTAAATAGTCAGTGTTCACTATCTGAAAAGAAAAAGGAATTTAATCGCACAGGGGGTGGCAATTTAATATTTATAACAGCACAGATTTGAAGTGTTTGAAAAACCACAGACAGAATCTTGGCCCATCCAGCTGAACTCATGAAGCTGAGACATCCTTGGCTTTGCTTTCCAAGCTGTGGTCTGGAGCCCCTGTTTTTGCCAAGCCCAGGACCCTGGTGCCGAGATGGAGAACTCCTAGGAGATGCTGGTTCTTCTGCCTCCTTCCCCTTTCACACTCTGCCACTTGCACAAACTAGCTGAACAGATTCTTACAAATGGAAGAGGATGGTCACTAACATGAAGGAAATTAAATTGTGCAGCAAATTTTTTTTTCTTTTGAGCTGAGCCATCCTGCCACCTGTCGGCAGCTCAGCAGCAGCTCAGCTTGGGCTGGGCATCGAACTGCTGTTGCTAGCAAATGAGTTTTAAAAAAGGAATTCTAGGGGGTCTGGTTAGCTCAGGTGGTTAGAGAGCAGGCTCATAACACCAAGGTTGTCCATTCGATTCCCACATGGGCCAAGGAGCTCTGCCCTCCACAACTATATTGAAACAACTACTTGACTTGGAGCTGATGGGTCTTGAAAAACACACTGTTCCCCAATAAAATTAATAAAGGAAATCTAAAAGCCACATTCCTACAAAAAAAAATAAGTAAAAAATAAAGATACAGTTGCAAGTGAAAACAATTCGAAGCCAATTTTTGTTCTTTGAAAGGAGGAACGTTCCCTTGCAGACCCATGAGTCGCTTTCCAAAGACGTTTGGAAGTTCTCCTTAGTAATCTATCCAAAGAGGGCCTTAAATGTCTCCGACTTACTAAAGGCGGCATGCTGTATATCCTACTGCAAATAACTAAAACCATATTCAGGGTCTCAGGAGCAGTTATAAAATAGATTTATTGAAAATATCATGTTCTGCTCCATTAAAAAGTATGGTTTGAATGGATCTAGCCTGTTAGAAAGGCAGAAAGTGAAGACAACAAAACAAAGCAATCCACCACATCCAAGTCTCAGTAAAATAATTTCAGCTTTGCCACTAAAAAGCAACAAATGGGCTAAAACACTCCAAACCCTATGGAGATTTTTCTGGCAGGGTCACATCTAGTATGACAAGCGATAATTGGACTAAAGTAGTCGAATTCAGAGCATTCTGCTTCCACCCATAAGCAAATGCCAATCAGACTTCCTTTTATGCCAAGGGCATACACTGTTTGGGTTTTTGGTTATTACCTCCTGAATGCGCAATCTGTGGGGGCTGTTGAATTCTAAATAAAAGTTAAGTGTCCAGCACTGGTATAAGGGAAATAGAGAACAAGGTGATGTCTACAAAATAATCTTAGGCATTTACAGATGAAGCTCTTGAGAGATGCTTAGTTGTATAAACTAGGCTATAATTAAAGGTTGAAACATACCTTTTTTTTTTTTTTACAAAGATTTTATTGGAGAATCGGGGAAGAGGAACAGACAAGTTGCTGTCCTTTTGTTCTTCAGTCTAGTTGTAGAGGATGTCGCTTCACTGGCCTACGTTGGTACTGCAATCATTGCACTCTTCCCGGGTGAGGCAGTCACTCACCGGCCATTGGCATCTCACAAAAGTGCATGCCAGCTGCCAGCCAGCCCCACTGCAGTCTACGCCATCTGGCAGCCCATCTCCAGGTCGAGCTGTTGTTCACAATCTTAGCTGTAGAGGGTGCAGCGTCACTGGCCCTCATGTGGGATCCGAATCAAGGCCCTGACACTCAGAGCTGGCGTCCCAAGCCAACTGTTAACCAATGCGCCATTTGGTCAGCCCAAAATATAAGTTTTGAACTTCAAATATATCTGTGTCTGGGAGTCAAATTTGCAAAAACCACACAACACCACAGATTCAGGCAGGGAGGATGGAGACAGAGAGAGATCAGAGAAAGGCATGTTAGAATTGCTCTGAAAAGGCACAGAGCAGTAGGGAAAGCTGGATTTATTTGGACATCTTGTCTGTTCAGCCAATCCGTTGGTGGCAGAGGCGAAAATAGGCTAATCAGCAGAAATCAGAATATCAATCACTCAGAGGGTTACTGTGAGGTTACATAACATACAAACTGCCCAGCTGTGTGGTACCATCTTTGGAATGTATCATTGCTTGATATTACTTATTTTCATGATTTTTATTCAATGAAGAGAAAATCATCTACAAATTTCTAACCAATACTGTCTTCATCTCAAGGAGGAAAGGATTCTCATTACTTGTTTTAAAAAAGTTTACCAGGGCATCCATGAAATATATGCAAAAAGTACAATTGTGACAGTCGTCCCAACAATTACCTGGATATCCTTCTAAGCTGGTTCGCACATTTTCCACAGATGGATAGATCTAAAAATAAATAAGAAAAAACAAAACAAAACCATAAAACAAGAGGGTACTATGTTGAAGAAACTATTTGTTTAAAAGAATGCTGATTAGTTTTTAAGAAAATGAAAAATCTCAATTCGAAATACTTAAAAGACTTAGAAAATGCGTTAAAATTTAAAATATTCCAATCTTACTGAAAAAAAAAATTGAACTTCTAATAGTTAAATCACAGGAAGCAAATATATTTGATGAAAAAGAAAAACACTACTTTTCGATGTATTTTTTCCTTTGAAATGCCAAATTAACATTGAACTGAATGCAAAATGAATGATTAGCTCAAAGAGGTCTACACATTAATGCTTATGAGTCTGCTAGCAATGCTTTTCCCAGCATTTTTTCCTTGGCTTGAGAACCTTGGGACAGAAGGGACAACTGCAGGCTAGTCTGTGGCTGAAACGGAGCTCTGGCTGCACCAGCACGCTCCTAGCACCAGGTGATGGCAGGGCCTCGTGATTACAAATGATGACGCCATAACTGCTGTTTCCACCCAAACCTCACTGAATAAAGCATCTATAACAAGGAGGACTGAGTCTCCAGTCCTCTCCTGGACAAGAGAACCTAAATAACTAAGTCAAGGAGGCAGAGCACTCACCAGATGAAGAGGAGCGGCACTTTTCCCTAGGGGCCTGCTTTCCTTCCCCAGCGTCACCAGAGTCTCCTGAAACTCGGAACACAACCACTTCGATTGGTCAGCCCCCATGGAGCCAATGCTTGAAAACTGACCTACTATGGGCCAGGCCTCCGCTTTAGGTATGGACGAGCCATGCTCTTTCAGAAGCTGTGGAATAACAGTGAATGAGATAGTCACTCACACATGGACAGAAACGCCGTAATGACCCAGAACATGGTTTTCTGCCCTTGAATTCCCTAATTAACAAAAAATGCTGAAAAGATTAGTGACCAATTTCACATCCATGTGTACATATTTTTCTTCTTTGGGAAATAGTTTTTAAATTCTAAAAATATTTTATTTTAATGCAGTAAGTGGGTAGGAGAAGTCTTTGACTTCTCCCAAAATGCTGATTTGTATTAAAAGCAAAAATAGATAAAAAAATTTAAAAAGATCCATTTTAGTAGAAATGTCAGCTAAGTCACCAACATGCCTTATGATGTCAGATCGTTAGTCTGAAATCATAATTGTATAATATACCTACATAATACATCAAGGTCAAACTATTGTATATTTTGACTCCTATCATGTGAAAGAGGTTTTAAAACTTGGGCTCCAGGTAGCCCTTACAATGAAAGAGAATATATTTACATAGATACCTAGCACTTCAAGCCCTGCAAAAGAAGGATCTGCATTTCCTGCTTTGACATTTATGCAGCTGTAGAAACCATTCAGAAAATATTAGGAAATCTCATCCACTTAAATATGTGCAGAGTATCTACCCAGAGGCTGGAGATATCAAGAAAAATAAGCTGCAATTCCTGCCCCAGTGGAGCTCGCATCCTAACTGATGCATTGCTTAGTTTCACATGTGTTATTTTTCTTTAATATATGATTATCTAATATAGTATCTAATATTAGCTTAGGCATTAATATTTATAAACACTCCACACTGGGTGCAGCCTGGTGTTGGAAACAGGACTGAGCTGACAACTACAAGACCCAGTGTCTATTCTGGCGCTTAGCCCGGGTTGGCGGCATGACCCCGGACAAGTCTCTGGGCTTCCACCTACATGCCAGTGAAACAGAAGTCTGATGATACCATCTTCCAACATGAACTACTGTGTGTGAAAAGTGCTTTTAAAACTTGACGATGCTGCTTACCTTCCAGTCAGACCGTGAGTCCACACAGCATGTGCTATACCCAGCCTGTCTAAGCCACCAGCTCAGAAACCAGTAACCACTAGCGCTTACTGAACACTTAACATGTGCCCTAAACTCACTGTTTCATTTCATCCTTACTCAACTCTGCGAGAGGGGAGCGCTATTATTACCTATTATTGTCTATTTTATAGATGACAAGAGAGGCAGGTTAAGGAGCAAGCCAAGGTCATGTGACTTGTAAAGAACAGGTTAGGATTTGTCTTTTGTTTTTTTTTGACGGCAGTGTCCCTGGCCCTCATATGTGGGACATGAACCGTGCCACTCGGCTGGCCCTCAGGATTTGAACCCAGCTCCTGGCATCTACCTGCAAAGCTGTGCGCTTGGGCAGCAAGCTCTGCTCTCTCTCTACGTGAAGGTATGAAGATGTTGGCTTCGAGTTCTTGCCTGCTTTCAGCTGTGATCTCATTTTTAAAAAGATAAATTAAATATTCATTAACCATGGGGAATTCTTAAATAAGTAATTTACAGAAAAAGAGGTATGACTTTTAAGAAAGGCACTTTAGGGAATTTATTAAGGTTGGTAAACTGTCTCCTAAAGGGAGATGAAGAAAACTTTCATCTTTAACTTGCTTGTTTTATTTTGTTAAAGACCTTTCTTTGTACCAGCAGCAAATGGGATTTTTGTAGTAACAATTCTCTTAAGGGTGCTGGTTTAGTAAACAAAATACATTATAGCTCAGTTGTAGCCTTTACTCAACACTATTTTCTGTGCTTTGTTGAATTTGTGTGTTAAAAGTCCCTGATATGTTGATCAAAAGCTACAAAATATCTGCATGAATGAGAAATCCTAATTATCTTTATTACAAGAAATATAAAAACTAGAAGTCCATATACTTTTGTCATTTAGAAAAGACTACACCTATAGAAGAAGCATAGCAAAACATCAGAAACTGAAAACTCTTAGATAATCAATTTATCATGTGCCTATTTTTCGCCCAGAATTATGCTAGACACTGTGATGCTGCCACCAAAATATACAATTATAAACAAAAAAGGAGAAAGAATATACATTGAATTTTTTAAAAATGTTAAAATAGTAAAAATCCTCTTACCTTCCTAAGCCTAAAATGTCCCCAATTATCTTTTTGACTTCCTTGAAAGCGTCCTGGGGTTGATCCAATGAGGTAAACGCTATAAAGATATAAAATGTGACAGAACACAGTGATGCGATTTGTGGACCCCCCAAATCACAAAATACACATGAAAACTAATGTAATTATGAAATAATCTAAGAGCCAACCCATTTTCTTAGGATGCTTCCTAGGAGAAGTAACTGAGATTTAAACTCATCTTCAAGTACACCAACTAATGGTGGTATACCTACAAGGCATAAGGTACAGGCAAAGAACTCAACAGGAGGCTTAGGGTCAGGGGGATGATTTACTGGCTCCACTCCAGGGCCTGAGAACTGGAGATGCAGATGGTGACGGAACCTGCTTTCATCACCTCAGGAAGGACAGCTAACTATCGCCCAACCTCTTTCCAAGACCCCTGCATGTCAGACCTCAAGCGGCTCTCATGGTAGTAACCTACTGTAAGCGCCCCAGCTCGCTGAGACGACACATACTTTGTTTCAGAGAGATCGTGCTCGTGGATGGTATCTACCCACTGCTTGAGAGCGGGGGCATTATAAGCCGTCAGGTAGCTGATGAGATCGGCTTTAAAACGTGTTGTTGATTCTCCAGATCTGTGGGTTCCATGGACAATTCGTGGGTACAAGGGGCTCAGCCATATTCTGGAAGGAGAGAAAGTAACTATCAAGAGTCAGGAACACAACTCTCACAATGATACCTGTGTTCATTCCGCACTCATCCTGAGGAAGAGGTGCGTTTTCACAACCCACCTACATGTGACCCTTACAAAACATAAATCTGATCACACCAAATAGCTTCCATCATATTCAGAATTATTTTTGAATATTATCTCACAGTGCGTTTAAGGCCCAGTAGATTTAGCCTCTGCTCACCTCTCCCAGTCCAATCCCTCCAGGCTTTCTCTCATTCATTCACACCTTCCTTTTTCTCCATCTTTCCTCACCCACTGTATTGCTTTCTGAGATGTCATAACAAGTTAATAGCTCGCCTCTCAATTGTGATATAGCAAATCCACGCCACCTGTAGGAACCCCAAGCAACATTTTGCCCATGACTATGTCAACGTAATGCTTTAGCCACGTGGAAAAGAATAAAAGTTATCTATAAAGAAAAATATATGGGTAAATGTATTTTTAATAAAATCTCATTTTCACGATATGTTTGCTATAGCAGTTTGAGATATTTTCAATATCCTATACTTTCTGGTGTCTGGAATGAGTCTATACCGCATTTAATGAAATTAGATTAACACTAAAACCTCAGACTTTCAAATAATAAACAAAGTATTAAAGACATCTTTCATCTCATCAATTCTTTCTCCCCAAAGGGAAAAAAATGCCGTTTGCCAAAGCTTCTATGTTATACCCGCAAACGGAAAACAATCATCTCTAAGCCCAATCCTTCTATGAACTGCTCCATGGTAGATTACAAAAGAGTGCCATTTTCAAACCTCTTGTGCTCAGTTTCTTCAACTGCAAAATTGGGTTAATAGTCCTGCTTCACAGGGCTGTTCTAAAGACACACACGAGGTAATGAATAGTGTCTAGCATATGGAAGCACTCGGAGTACAAGCTGTTATTGTCTTTCGCCCCTTTTATTGCAGCTACCTCCCCCACCGTCCTACCCATTAAGCCAAAAGGAAACTGCCGAATTCTGCTTTTCGCCTGGTGGCCCCCAGAGACCAGCAAGACCAAGGCCACCAGAGCACGAAGCTTCCAGAACCACAAGGATCCTGGCTGGGTACCTTCTGACCTGTGTACACGTCTCTAGCAGGGTGGCATGTCTGCCTTTCCCTTCTCACCTTGAGGAGACCCTTCGCACAAGGAGGCAACAGTGGGACGAAGGCTGGAGCCCACATCTAACTGGCCATGTCACTCGGGCAAGCCCAGCAACCTCTCTGACCTCAGCCTCTCCGTGCCGTGCGGAGCTGGACGGATGTGAAAGGACTCTGCTCCCAATAGGAACTCGGGGCCCACTGGCTGAGTGGGGCTCCTCCAGGATTAGAGGTTCACCCACAAGAGTGGTTCTGGGTGAGGAACATGACAATGACTTTCTAACCCAGGATACTGAGGTCTTAGGGATTTTTAACACTTCACAAAATAAGATGATAAAATGATCACCGTGGGCCAAATAATGTGAAAAGTGAGAAATTAACAGGTGGACCAAGAAGCAGCTGAAAGGATGGCTGGAACAGAAAAGGGTTAGCAGCGCCATGGTGGACCAGTTAAGATTATGCAGAAGAACTGGTTTTAAATGTTTTTTTAAACTTACAACCAACAACACGAAACTGCAAAGCATCAGAATGAGCCAGGAGGCGACAGTGCCCCACTCCGGATGGCTGCAAACGGAGGCTGGACGGAGAGTTCACGCCCTTGGTACTTTTTGAGTTTTAAACCAGGTGAAGCTACTACCTAGTCAATAATTTAAAAAACAAAAATACTTAAAAAAATTTTTTTTAAATAAAGGAAAATAAAATTAGCACCCAAACCCTTACCCTTACCCGCTTCTCCATAGCAGCCATCCCCAGAGCAGTCCAAGGAAGCGTGGCCAGCTACAGACTCAAGCTTTCGGTCCCAGAAGGAGCAGGAGGCCGGGGGTGGGATGCTTTGAGGCACATAAGACTGAGGACCAACTTGATAATCCAGCGAGTTAATCAGTTTCCTTAACCCTCCGTCGGGCGCAACTGATCTCACAGATTCATTGCACACAAAGATGCCACTACGAAATACGTCTTCACTATGTACTAAAGTCACAAACACGACTGGTGATAGGTTACGGTAGAGGGGGAAGATACAGACGCGATGAGTCACCATACTTTACTGTTAGATATTTGCAAATGTGTGTGCAATGAATCTGTGAGATCAGTGGCGCTCTACAGAGGGCTAAGAAGTTACAGTAATCTCCTTTCCTTTTTGGGTGGGGCTATATATAAGTCACAAACCCCAAACCCAAACCTGTGGCTTAGAAGCTCTAGGGGTAGCAAAGGTGCAGTTAACCAGAAACGCAGTAAGGAGATCGAGACAGTCCTGTGGTTGAGGCTCTTACAAGACAGACTGGCAAAAAACCCCTTGACCCTGAACCAATCGGAATTACACTGCATTTTGAGATGCATAGATTAAGAGGGACACTCAAACAAGAACATGGGTGAAGGAAAACCATCAGGGAGTGGGGCTGGCGCTCAAAGCCACCTGCTGTGGTGGGGGAGGGGAGTGCAGAGAGGGAACAAGGGATGTTAGGCTTAGGGGAAAGACCATCTTTCAAACTTGGAAGGGCTGTCTTAAGAGAGGTAACTCTTGCTGTACATGCACGCGCAGGTCAAAGCAGGCCCAGTGGGTGGAGGCCAGAGGCTCATATGTATTTTAGCTCAACCTAAGGTGGGAAGGGCTCAGTGACAGCTATGACATCCCTAATTAGTTCCGGACCAGGATAGATAATGATACGGGGCAAGGTGGGCAGGGGATGGTGAGAGTGGAGAAAACTTGGACCCTGAAAAGTTGCTAAAGGAATGCCTGAGTTTCTTCTAACACAGGAGGCTATTACCCAACTCTTCACCTTCTTTAAGAAAAAGGGCAAAGATGTATAAAATGGCAAAAATTTAAGAAAGGTAAATTAAAGCTTACCAAGAGAAAGACCAATGGTTAAAACTTGACTTGAGCAAATCCTTAACATCTCTAAAAATAAACCCAAACCTCCTCTCAAAAAAAAGATCAACAAGTAGAGTCTAGCATATGTGCACCAAGGACAACCAGTAATAAAGACAAAGCATGAAAAACCCTCATGTTCAATTCTCCTGGAGAGTCACAACCCTACGAACATGTTAGATTTTACAAAGCCACTGGTGTAGATTTGTTTGATGGGAAACTATACTGATTAGGGGTGAGGGGAAATTTTCAGCAAATGATTAACCCCCAAATTGTCCTTTGATGCCTGCTGGGAAGTGGCAAGCATGAGTCCACGTGCGTACAGCGGGGAAGTGGAGGCTGAGAAGGTTATCTGGACGGTCTCACTGGAGAGGTGTGTTCAGCCCTTTTAGGTCACATCCTCTCTCCTGCCTCAAATACTCGGAGCTACTTGGCTGTAGAGTGTATGGACCCATTTTTGTAAAAACTAGGAAAAAACTACTTTGTGTAAATATTTACCTATGAGTATATGTATAATAGAGACAGTTGTGGGTGATCATGTTATAAACTATTAACACTGGTTACCTCAAGAGTTACTGTGGGGAGCACTAAAAGAATACTATCACTTCTCCAGTATGTCTCTTTTCTATGCCATATGTGTGGGTTTTTCACAATTAAAAAAAAAAAAAATAGAAAAAAGAAAAATAAAGCAAATGTTCTGGCTTTTGACTGTTCTCAGCACACACAGCCACTGCCAGGAAGTGAACAGAGTCCCACCCACCCTTGTGTTTTCTGGTGCCAGTCAGCATGGATGAGGTTGGAGGTGTGTATGACAACCCGGAGGCCTTCTTCGTACAGCAGTAGCATCATTTTCCTGTAAAAACAGAAAAGCCATCAAAAGGCATTAATGGTTACTTTCAAAATATGTAATACCTTTCTAATGTAAATGTAATATCTAAAGGAATCCTTCACTCTGACATTCCCCAAACTTGTAACATCTATAATCTGCCGTTCTGCCACACTTAATCGTGATCAAGTCTGCAGATGTGACTAGATAGAAAACCACCTTCCAAAATTCTCTCAGTATTTGGTGGTCCATGAGCTTCTGAGCCATCCTGTCCATGTGGCCAGTCCTGGCACTTCAGAGCCCTCACTCCCCACCCCAACGTGGCCTCTTATTATCCATTTAGCATCATCTGTTGCTATTGGGGACAATATGAACCTTCTTGTCCAGTGTTCCTCAAGGTCACAACCTCTTGCTGTATCATTACTAGCATTAAAAAAAACTGCAATAGAATAAATTAGAAACTCAAGACTATGTTGCGTGTATTATAGTAAGTTCAGTATTGGTTCGTGAAGCCTCTTTCGGCATATAAGCATGGACGTGTGTGGTAGGTAGGCTGAAATGTTAAATGTGTTTCTTCTTGTGGGCTGCCATTTAAAAAACATTTGGAAGAGGCGTCATTTTCATACTCTCCAGCTGCCATGCTTGTCACCGGTGTGTACCTGGGCTTGAGGTCAGTCTTTCCCTTTCCAGCCCATTAAATCAGACTTGGCTGAGTCCTCTCTTTCCCACAGGTCTCCCCCAGGCCTTCAGTTATCAGACAGACTTCTCTTATTTTACTTACAGTGAGAGAAGGGGACTAGGATATAAATAAGAGCTTTCCATGTGAAGTTGGAAAATCTACACCCCAGTCTTCATCGGTTAGAAGCCTGGTGACCCTAGGCAAGTCACTTAACATCCCTAAGTCATTCTGTGTCCCTGAGCCTTGGTTTTCCACTTGTAACCTGAAGGATCAACCCTTTGTTTACTTCCCAGGGTTCTTATGAGGATGAAATACAATATTCATTTTGTTAGTTGTAAAACACTCTCACGTGTATCCTCCCATTACTCCTTCAATGCCTTGCTTTACTTTGTCATCAACTATTGGGTGATTTTTCGTCTCCTGATTGTTTTCTAATTATTTCAGAAATCTAAGGTCTCTTTCCCCAGCCAGAGAAGCACTCCTTTGGGCTGTAACTCTGTTTTGACTTATTTCCACTGAGACCAAAATTTCCTTAATACTCACTGGTGTAAGTCAGTCACACATGGGGAAAAAAGTGAGCCGCGGGTTCTCTCAAACAGCAGCATGAATACTATTTGGATAGGACAGGGTCAGCATAAAAAGATGGAAAAGAATATAAGAACAGAGAATGATTTAGCTCTTCCCAAAATGAGAATTTAACCCAAGCTGGCAAACAGTAAATTAATGCAAAGCTGGAGAAATGACAGGTGTTAAGCCAATCTTGTTTCCATTTATGACATGTGTGCTCTGAAATCTGTTCAAATTTATATACACAGTTACCAAATTAGCAGCTGATTATAATTAAGAATAAGCCAGTTATGAATTCATGATATGAGTTTTACAAATATTTCCATTAATCAAGGCATCAATTATCAGGAAAATCCCACACTAATGTCAGTGAATCGTATCAAACAGAACTGTGAACCAATCTAAGGGGAGTCATATTAATCCTTTCATAGACAAAATGCCATGGCACAATTGCCAATAAGGTAACAATTAAAAATGGATAAAAAGGGGTAAGAAATGGGATCTCTCTTGAAGAATGCTGACTTTGCATATTATCTGTTGAGCTGTGAAAGCATCAAAAGCGGATGCTTCCCAAATTTGAAGATATTTCTGTGTTGAGGGAAAGAAAAGCAATGTCTGCAGAGCATCTACATGCCAGGCACTATTCTAGAAGCTCTGCAGAATGTCAGCAAGCTAAATCCACACGATAACCCAGGGAAAGTGTCACTGCTCCATTTACGGCCGCAGGCTCTGTGGCTGGGAGGGGTTATGAGAATAGCCAGGTCACAGAACGAGCCAGAGAAGAGCTTGTTAGGATCAGACGTGCTGGGACCCTCAGCTCACTGTGCACGGCTTCCATGGGGCTGGACCCAGCCATGCACATTTCATGCTACTAGGCGTAGGAGTGGGTGAGGTGGGGACGATGTGGCCTAGGCACGAAAGGGGACTAGAGATGGGAGCGGGAAGAGGCATGCCCGCCCATGCTGCTCACCTGGCTCCGGGCTGGGTGGGGATGTTGGAGTTGAGCTGCTTTGGCTCCCTCTATGGACTTGTTGGGGCCATCAGAGCTAAATGAACTCCCAGCTCTGGGGGAAACTGAAAAGCTTTAGAATTCTAAAGCACTGCGAGATAAACCCTGGGATTACATGGCATCCTACAGAAACATGGAGGGGGCACGGTTAATGTCCCTAACTGGACTACGGGCTCCTGGAGAGCGGGGATGCATCCGGTCATTTCCAGGTGCTCCGCACAGAGCTATGTCTCAGGGTGCAAGGTGGACCCGGGCCTGCCGAAGTGTATGCGATCTCAAACCCACTTCCTATATACCGTGGTGGCTCCACTCTGTTTAGTCCGGGAGGTGGTTTCCGCTCATCACCATGAGCTGGAACATTTTCTTCCTTCTCTAATTCATGTTTGTCTTGCCTCTGTCACCAAAAGACTAAAGGTTGCAAGAACAAAAATGATTAGGTCTCAAAACACTTTATATCCCCTAGAGCTGTGTCTCAAGAATAGATATTTAATGAATAATCCCTAAAACATTTTAAAATGAGCTACTGCCAAGTAATTTCAAGATACAAATTCAATCTCATACGAATTCAATCTCTTATAAGATACCAGCATTTTAACAAAATGTAAACTACACATACATCTGGCTGAGAAAAGTTCTGTTATAATTACTCTCCCAGGCATTTATAACTCTGAAGGCAGAACTCGGCTGGGTTTAACCTGCAAAGTGTGTATGCTGGGAAGGAAAAGGAGGCATGAGCTTGCAAAGTGTGTGTGTGTGTGTGTGTGTCTGTGTGTGTGTGTATGTATTGAGGCGTGGCGAAGATGGACCAAAGGAAACAATGAGTCCATTTCAGCAGTGAGAAAACAGAAATAAATTAAAAACAAGTTAAAAATAAATGGGTTCTGGTCCTGTCTCCAACACTGGCCTGAGGAAAACTCAGGGGCCTCTGGTCTATAAGACGAAAAGGAAGGACCAAATAATTTTTGAATAGCATTTAAAGAAGGACAGCCCCTTTAGGGTAAGCCCCAGTCGATTACCACTGTTAGATCTCGGCCAGGCCCACCACACTCGGTCCCTCCCAAACAGAGGCGCAGGCTGTCCTGATTGCCAGCACATTAAGTGCAGTGTGACTTCGCCCATGATATGCCGATTGCTGGCACAGAACATGTGGCCAGCACAGGAACTGGGCTCTGGTGGTCCAGAAAATCATTCCTAAAACCCAAATAAATGACAGCACTTGCTGAAGGTATCTTAGAATTGGTAAGGTATTTATGCTAGGGTTCCAGCTAGGGGTGGGGGACAAGGGTTCATCTGGGGTTACCCATTACTGGCGGAAGGTCTACCCATGGCAGGCTGACTACTGCCACCCATCAGAGTCTCCTGTGATGCAGCTTGGGGAACCCTAAGATGCTGAGCTGCCTTATTCAAGGCCGTTTTGTATCCTCCGCCCAAACTGGCATCCTGTGAGCTCAGCGCCATGTACAGAATAATTTACAGGGAGCCGAGTGCTGGAGTTGACGCTCACCAGTCCTCAGACCCTGTCCTCTATTAGACTGAAGCCATCTAGCTGGGGATGGTTGGTAAACGCTGCAACTTTTATTAAGGGCATCTAAGGCCAGATAATGCAGAGCTGATGGGTATCCTTTTACAAAATGGCTCAACCCTTTCCGCTCTGGTTCCTTCTTTTAAAAACAGATTGGCAAAATACAGTTTTATGTACAAAGAGAAAGAACGTATGCCTTCGGTTTAGGTCACCGTACTATCGGGAAAGTAGCAGTCACAGCAAGACTGGGGAGAACTTCCGCCCCCCCCCCCCCCCGATTCGTTTCTGCCCTACAGAAACCTGCAGGAACAAGCCTGAAGCAGCCATTGCCATTACTGGTCTGGAAGAAACACGAGGTATTGTCACATACTTTTCACAAACCCCTTCTAGAGAAGTGTGATTTATGAAAATATTGAAACGGGGAGAACACTGTCTTACTCCTTTTCTCATTTATAGAGCAAGTTACATAAAAGGGCTCAGCCTCAACAGCTGTAAAACAAACCTAAAATGGGAGTCTAGTTGACAATCAGGTGTGACGTGTCATGTAGGAAGAGTAGAAAAGGTTTTCCTGTCTATGGTTTGCAGTGTCTCAGAAAACTATTCTAAACAAAATTTCTGAGCTGTCTTGAGCAGGGGCAGGTATCAGCCTCTCAAGTTGACAATTTTTTGTAAAACAGTTTTTCTTTCAATCACAGCTTGGAGTTCACCTAACAATATTCTTTTTGATGCACTCAGAATCTTATAAAAATCATAAGACTTTCTTTAAACTAATGGAATCCACAGGCATGTGACTAACACACGTGCAGCCATCCATAACATGGACCACACAACCTGTCTATTCTCCTACAAGGAACGCCCTGACTAGAACGCAGAAACCACACCACAGATTTGGACTTTCATGCTGAAAGCCAGGTCCCAGTACTTTGTCTTAAGGTTGTTAGAAAACAACTCCACTTTCTCTACTTCCATACTCACAGCTTTCTTTCCCCAGCAAAATCATCACATGTGAGTTTCTATAAAGGCACTCTCTGAAGAGGGTCCTTTGGTTTATTAAAATCAGATCTTCCCCATTTCATAAAAATTTGCTTACGTGTGGTGTGTTCCAAACGCAATATCCAACTTTGCCTAGGATGAAAAAGAAGTCAAAGTCACTTATTTAAAAAAAACCTCAATATCTTTCTTTATTTATTGGAAATTAGAAAAAGATTTAGGTCAACTAGGGTTTTTCAAACTGCTTTTACTGCCCTCTAGCGGACAAGCCCTTGATCGACACTACAGCTTCTATAATAGCATCCAGTAAGGCTCGTTTTTAAAAAAACTTAAAAAACGTTACCCAGAATGATTCAATACATACTGCATTTTTAATTATAGTAATTGGAAACAGAGAAGCTTAATTTCTTTAGTTGTCAAAAAAAACTAATTAAAACAAATGAGACTCTAAGCAAAGTTCTAAAATGAAATATTTGGTTAATACTGAAATTAATACAAGCAAAAAGTTTTCAGAGCATATTTAAAGGAAACACTGAATGCGGTGGCAGCATAAAGAATTGTATTATGATGTTAAAACATTTTCTCACATTAATAACATAGCAATTGCTGAAAATAAAGAAGACAATATGTTAAATCCATTTTTGTGTTATAAAATGATAACTTTACAAACAAATGGGGGGAAACTGGGTGGAGAAATAAAACATTTTATCTAACACTCACTATTGTAAGACCTTGACCATTAAGCTGAATATGCCCAAGATGTAGGCTATGAAAGAGTTAAAAAAAAACAGAAACGTTAAAATAGCAGTTAGGAATTCACAAATCCTACCTAGCTTCACGACTTTGCATGACTTTGGAAAAAATTCACATCTCTGTGCCTCACCTTTCTCCTCTTTAAAATGAGGGTACTGTTAGGAGGTTTAGTGACTAGTCAGGAGTAAATGAGAAAAAGTATTTGAAGTGCTGAGGGAAGGGGGCTTTTGGGGTAAACCCACACTGTACCCTCCCTCCAACCACATGACAGACAGGTGGGGCTGTTTGCTGGGGGCAGTGACAGGCAAACTGGAACACACAGGTGAGTTATGACACACCCTGTTTCAGGGATGCTCACAGACCAACATGTACTTGTGCGGTCTGGGCACAGAAGAGGGCAGGGAATTGTATTTCATGTCTTTAAAATTACAAAACTAAAATGAATACTGCTACTCTGTTAATTGATACTTGGCTCAGAAAAAGCAATGGTCAAGAGACTTGGCTTTTGAATTTAGGTTTGCTATAAATTGTAGGCTTTTGGGCAAGTCTAAGCACAAAAACAAGGATGGTAATACCACTTCAACTGACAATATTTAATGGGTGCTCCTGGGGACAAATGCACCAAGTCCCTTGCATAACAACCCTATAGTATTAGCAAGTTCAAAGATGAGGAAATCAGGCTTGAAGAGGTTAAGTGATGAGCCCTAAATGACACACCTAGATGATGGGCAGGCTGAACCTTGACCACCAGAAAGCCTCAATCTGCAGCCTCCAGCCTGTATGTGCAAAATGGGAGAAGTGCCAGCATCCAATGATCCTTTGATTGACATTAAAGCCCAGAATTCATCTTACTGACAAGATACAAAGATATTTCAAAAGGTCAGGATGAGCCACAATCTTCCTGTACTCAGACAAGGTCTGGGAGCTCCTGAAAAGCTCTTTGCACAGGTTGGGAGGCCAGGGGCTCGCTTTGCCCTCTAGTGGTCGGCCTGGAGTATGGCAGCAGGCATGCCACAACCTCTCAACTTTTTAGTACAGGTCCTTTGTTAGTATTCAGAAAACGCTATTTCTATTGATTTAATCACTGGTATTCAAGGTTCCTCTGTTATTTTATTTTCCACCCACTTTTGGTCTATGAGAACTATTCTACTGCAGTTTAACCTCTTCTGTTTTGGGGGGAAACAAAAGCAAAGCAATGGCAACTTCAGCAACTGCTAAGCAAAGGCGTCTCTGTGTAGAAGGTGAGCCACAAACATGTTGGGGAGAGGGAAGTTTTCAAACTCCAACTACATAAAGCACAGCGGGGAAATCGCAGTGCTGAAACCCAGGTTTTGAGAGGCACGCTGACAGAGGCAGCCTGAAAACGGCGGGAGGTAGGGAAAGCACAGGATTTAAGTTGCATCAAATACAACTGAAGAAAGGGAGAAACTTAAGGGAGAGAGCTTCAAATATAAGAATCGCTGATAATGCAAGGAGAAGAATCATTCTATATGGCTCCAGAGGGGAAACATTAGGTCCAATGTCTGGAAATTACAAGGAGGAAGGCTGGCATGGTTCATTTTATAGGTCAACTTGGCTTAGGCCACAGGATCCAGATATTTAGTCAGATGTTTCAAGGAAGGTACTTTTCCGATGAGATTAAGATTTACATCAGTGGACTTTGAGTAAAACAGATTACCCTCCACAATGTAGGTGGGCTTCATCCAATCAGTTGAAGGCCTTAAGAGAAAAAAGATCGACTTCTTCAAGAAAGAGGGAATTCAGTCAGCCTGTGGGCTCAGGATACATCATGGCCGCTTTCCCCGGTCTCCAGCCTGCTGGCCTGCCCTGGGGATGCTGGACTTGCCAGCAGCCCACAACCACATGAGCCAATTCTTTAAAAAACAAAACAAAAAACCAAAAACAAAACAAAACAAAACTTCTCTCTATATTTACACATCCACACCTGTACTGGTTGTTTCTCTGAAGAACCCTGACTAACACAGAGATATCATGTCAAAGTAAAGAAAAATCTTTCTAACCACAAGGGCTCCCCACCGAGAGGGCGGGCTATCTCAGGAAGTATTTGAGCCAAGGCTGGACAGGTATCTGTGGGGGGTGCTGGAGACAGGGTTCCTGCATTAGGTGGGTGGGCAGACGAAATGTCTAAATTTCCTTCCAACTCTCAGACCAAGCACGATCTCAAATGCCAACACGCAGCTTACCTGGCAAAGGGAAATGTTTTCGTAAGGCTTTGCCTCAGCGTGTAAGTGAGCCTTAGCTTCTCGTTTATCACCGTGCACAAGCAGGATCGGTGTCTTCCTGAAAAGCGATCAGAAGTATTTAAAATACATCATTCATAAAGCTGGACTCTTGCCTAGCGAAGGAAAGCTGGCTTCCTTATCACCTGACATGTGCTCCTGGCCTCGGCGGTGACTGAGTACAGTGCTAACACACAGCAGTCATTAGTTAATCTTCCCTAACCAGTTATCTTTATAAAGGGGTCGCGTGGCCCGATCTTAAAGCTCCGCTGCGACCCTGTGGGGTTGTGACTTAAGAAAGTCCTTGAGTAATGAATTATCTTCTTTGGTCCCAAAGGGCATACAGCTGGCTCTGTGTTAATATGCTTAAATTCAGACAGATTAGAAGATATATAATTACTGTTGTATAGCATGATGCTCTTTTCCTTGTTTTGGAATAAGCAATGGATTACCCTGTTAGGTCTACATTCACTAAGCTCCTACTGTGTGCTAGGTACTGCACTGGACTCCCCAGGATACAGGAGTCAACAGGCCCAGGACTACGGCACAATGCAGACTCACGAATAGGAAAGGTTATATTTTAATGAAACAGAGTCTAAGGTACATGGAAAATGCTGTATTTTTGAATTCCTAAAGACAGCATAAAAATACCCTCCAGGAATAGATCAAAAAGGCTTTTAAGGAAACCATGATCTTCTCCAGTTAATTTAAAGCAAGATAATCCTTAGAAATCAATATACATTTACAAGTGCTCCCAACAAAACAAAAATTGGGTTTTTTCTCCAAAGAGCAGTCAAGATGAACAACTGTAGCCACTTCTGCATTTATCAGTCACAGTGCAGGATGATTCTCTACCAAACATCAAGGGACAACTACAAAGAAACACTATAGAAAGGGCACTTCCAGTACGAATGCCTGGCTCCCTAATGACCTTTATTCTAACATATTAGGCCAAATAAAACTAAGAACACGTCTTCCCAACTTTTTTCTATTTGGAAAATTTTTCTATTTTACAACTAGGAAAACAGTAGAGAATCATGTAAGAGACACTCAAGTACCTATCACCTAGGTAGAGTCACCAGATCTGCAGGACTTTAAAAAAAAAAGAAATTAAACACGCTTGCCAGATGTTAAAAGTCTGAATTCCCTCAAATGTGTCGGTTCTATAAACTATCACAAAAAGGCAGTGCGTGATGGTTAATTTTATGTCACCTTTGATTGGGCTAAGGGGTGTCTGGATAAAACATGGTTTCTGGGTGTGTCTGCCTGGGGGTTTCCAGGTGAGATCAGCATTTGAATTGGTGGCTCGGTACAGCGGAAGACCCTCCCTAGGGTGGGTGGGCATCCAGTGTTGAGGGCCTGAGTTGAACAAAAAGTGGGGAATTTGTTCTGTTCTTGCTGCAGTCAATTACTCATAATAAACCTTCCTCTATGTGTCTCCTGTTGGTTGTTTCTCTGGAGAACCCTACCATGGGTAGCATCTGAGCCACCAGGTAAGAAGGTGGAAACCATCATGATCTGACAATCATGTTTTTCCTGTATGTGCATTCCTCCTCCTCCTCATTACAGATTCCGCCATGTATAATACATGTGTCAGAAAGCGTGTGATGCTGTCTTCCTTTGGTCTGTGTTGCCTAACCTCAGGCTGAGGAGCGGCAGAAGACAGACTGAAAATCCATCACCTCCATAACCTGGATGAGGGAAGGTCCTGTGACCCCTTTCATTAACTCCTAAACTACAGGAAGAACCATTTGAGAAAGAGACTCTCGGTGCTAAGTGAAGCATGGCATGCTGGCCACATGTGGCACGCTTACAGTTCTGGAAAGCAGGTGGTGGAGATCTGTTCCTTCACATTAACACTGGACATAAAGTTCTCTTATGTGGATTAGAATTTGTCCTTATCTACTTCTGGACACAACAATGGAGGAACATGCTAAAACCTATGTAAGGATGCACGTGATCAGAATAGATCAAAAAATGCCATTTTCCCAATAGACCTTTAATGTTTGTATGATTTCGATGGTTTCGAAAGACATACTCCAAAAAAATGGCCGGCAGCTGTCTGAGAAGCACAAGTCTTTGGTTTAAAGCCCTGTTACAGTTACGATGCCATCTATCACCATGTGGAACTCACCTGAACTCTGGTGGATACTGTTTTATGAGCCAGTCCACGTCAAAGCAGTAGTTAAACTAGATAGGGGGAAGAGAAAAAGAACTAGGTCATGAGTCGTTTAGCCAAGCAGACTATAAGGAGAACTGTCTGGCTATTAAATTGAAAGAAACTCTAAAATAACGATGAACTATGTATTTTATTTGTAAACCTGGAGAGTGATGCTACAATACTCACAAACCTAAAATACACCTTGAAGGGAATACATGGTTCAAGGCATCAGTGGAGTGCATGAGAAAACGGGTGCTAAGGAAATTTTCTCTGCATGCTTTGGCAGCATTTGTTTTCGCAATTTCTGAGGGCTGAGTAATTTAAACAGAAGGAATTATAAATGCATCACCTTTCCCCTAGGTGATTATAACAAGGACTTTTAGAAAAGAACATTTCCTTTCAGCCTAATTATGCACTAGCTTTGTAAAAAGGCATCTTGACTAGATATTCACTAGGCTTAGAACAATTACATCTCGATCCCTAATTCTATGCTGGGCTTACCTGTGGGGGATCCTCCCACCTGGGTAATCCGTGACCCTCCTCTTGGACACACTCAATGTAGCTAAGAGAACTCACCGTCAGTCACACCACACACCACCTTCCATCTGGAGACCAGGTGGAACCCGGCAGGTACAGAAAGTCTTGCTTGCTTTCTTTAGGGACATTTTTTTTCAGACTCTTTACTAGAGATCCTGGAGCGTTACTGTGATTTCTCAACACAAGGGCACCAGCTTTGTCAGGCAGGAGCAAACATGCAGGAGTAGCCATAACTGTTCCTCACTTCTTTTCGGTAGGTGCTGGAAATTTCTTACTTTTCTAAATCAAACCAAACTTGACTTGGCCTTCACCTCTCTACCCACACTGCCCCGGGGTGCTGCCCCAGAGTCCCATGAGATTATCAGTGTTCCAAATAGAAGTCCCTCAGACTGTAATCTCCAAAGTGGCTTCTTAGCCAGTCCTTGTAGCCTAATCCAGAGGCAGGAGCTCTGCTGATACTGGCATTCATGTTCCATGCTGACGGCTGTGGATCCCACAACTACAGTTATGGTATGTGCCACCTCGGGGACACTGCACAGGACTGAGACACAGGTCCCCACCACTCATATTTTCTTATGCAGTTGTTTAATTATTTGTCCCGTTTCATAAAACAAACAAACAAACAAACCAAAAACCAATAAAAAAAACCACCACCGTAAACTCACCTGTGCTGAAGATACAAGCGTCCCAAATAGAGGAGATAAAATATCTGAGAAGACAAAACATTTAAATCTAATTCATACTTTGACAAAAATTCTCTAGTAATAATAATCACAACTGACTTATTCAATAGTCACCGATGATCAAAATTTGGCTTGGAAAATAGTGAACTGAGAAGTTACAAAGCTAGCCTTCAATGTCCCATAAAATTCAAGAGAAAATTTCTCTGTGCTATTTAAGGATGCTTATTATGTATTCATTAACAAAATATGATATCAAATTAAAATCCACAACTTTCATGCTGGATGATGACTCAATTTTAGAAATCTCCAAACAAGACACTGATACATGTTTTTCCTTCCAGATCTTTTACTTTCTATCTCCTTCAAGTACTCATTCAAGTCCCTCTCCAGGAAACCTCCCCGAGCCGGGCCTAGTAAGATGGTTCTCCCCTGGAGCCTGAGAGCACTTGCTTCCTGAGGAGGACAGGGCAGAGGCACCCACAGCTCTAAGTTTGCCTTTCTAGCTTTCCAGGTCATCTCTAAGGAGGCCATGCCTCATACGCATTCAAGCTTGACTTCGGGTAGGTCAGAAAGCTCACTTCTCACAAGCTACAGCATGAAGGAAGCACATGATCATTATCAATCAACCATTCCATAGTAACAGCCGCACCAGTGCAGGGCTTATGACGTATCAGGCACCACGCTGGGCACTTTCCATGTAGTAACTCTTCCATGTAGATTACTCCCTAATCCTCTGAGGTGGGGTCTGTCATTCCATTTTGTCAATGAGAGGTCTCTCCTTAGGAGGCCACCCATAGCCACACAACTAGGAAGGGGAGATAGTCACATCTGAACCCAGGCTGTGTGACTCCAGCACTTCTGCTCTTAACTACCAAAGTGTCCCTGAGGATTAGGAATGGACTCATTCATTCATTTGCCCTATATTTCCTGAGTGCCTCCTATCTTCTAGTCATGAGCCAGACAAAGATTTTAAAAGAACAAAGAAATCCTCTTAAAAAAGCTCTATCTTTCTGGGAGAGTTGCACCATCAAGAAATAAAATGCAACACCCTCCTTGATGGTATCTTCTATTTTGCCCCTGCTGGCCACTCTACCTTTCTAAATTTTACCCATCTTTTTTGGCCTATTTGAAGTCCCTCTTCCTCCATAAGTTCTTCTAACAATCTATGATTTTTTAGGCACCACTCCATATGTTGGAGCAGTATATCAGTTAAGGGCATAGATTCTGACGCCAAAGGCCGGGATTCAAATCCCAGCTCTATCATTTACCAGCTCTGTGGCCTTGGGTAGGTTATTCAACTTATCTAAACTGCAGATCTGTCAACTATCTAAGGAGGGCAATTGTAACATCTACTCATAAGGCTGTTGTGAGGATTACAGTAGATAATCTATAAGAAAGCTCCATATTAATGTTGCCTCCCCTTCCTCAATATCTTGGTGCTAATAGCCGGTCTTTACCATTTTATTATATACAGCAAAATCTTGCATAGTTCTCTAATGATTTCCTGTCAATCTCTTTCAAATAAAAGAAAATAAAAACACTGAGATCTATCTAATATTTCTTTAAAGTACCTAGATAAGAGATTCTCAAAATGAAAAAAAACCATACTCCCTTGCAGTATGGAATTAAATATACCAACATTTATACACCACACAGAAGATATACGCGTATGATATACAATTATATATTTGATACGTAATTAAAACACTATTGACAGTGCACATACTTTATTCTTTTTTTTTTTTTTTTTTCTTTCTTTTTTGAGGGCAGTGTCACTGGCCCTCATATACTTTATTCTTGAGTGTGGGATGGAAAAAAAGGTAATCTGAAATAAGGGTCATGCTTGTTTTGTATATCTGCCATGTGAGTATATTATGCCAATCACTTCATGTATTTTTCTCCTTTTTCTGAATCCCCAGTTTACAGATGAGTAAACTGAAATTGGGAGAATGTTAGGTCCTGTGTTAATTACCCACACAGCGAGTGGTGAGGCCAGAATTCAAATGCTGCTCTAGGGTTCTACAGCACCTGCTGTTCTTCCTTAAAGGAAAACTTTCACTTCACCTGGTACTTCTGACACCAACTGTGTGGAGTTTTGCACACAGACCAATTCTCTAATTCTCTGCAGACAGCAGCTGGGTGTCATACAATTTCATTCAATTCTGACACTATCCACCTGGAGTTGGCACCAGATCCCATAAGCTAAGGGCTCAGTCCCACAAGAATGCTTCCAACTCAGACACCAATCACAAGTCCAAGTCCAGACCTCCTCTACTTCTGACTGTGAAGCTGTATCTTGGGGTTTCCACGAACCCCTCCTTGGGTTTGATACTTTGTTAGAAAGCCTCACAGAACACAGGAAAGCACTTTACTTACTATATTACTGGTTTATTATAAAATAATACAACTCAGGAAGAGCCAGGTGGAAGAGATGCATGGGCAAGATATGGGGGAAGGGGTGTGGACCGTCCATGTGCTCTTCAGGTGTGGTCTCCCAGCACCTCCACGTGTTCACCAACCTGGACGCTCTCCCAGCCCCTTCAGTTAGGGCTTTTTTTAAAGCAGGGTTCATTACAGGGGCATGCTCAATTAAATCGTTGGCCATCAGTGCTTAACTCAACCTCCAGCCCCTCTCCCCTCCCTGAACGTGAGGAGTGAGGATTCAAGTTCCGATTTTCAGTAATTGGTTCCCGTGGCAACCAATCCCTCATTCTTAGGGGCTTTCCAAAAGTCACTTCATTAACATAAAGTCAGGTGTGGTAGAAAGGGGCTTGCTATGAATAACAAGATACTTCTTTAACCTTTATTACTTAGGAGATGTTTAAAGAGCCTGGGACAAAAACCAAATATAACCAGGGATGAAAGCCAAATATATTCCACAATCTCCCCAGATGTCCCTGGGAAAATAACCCAAACCACCAAAGACCACCTTTTGGTTCTACACTGAAACATCTATTTATTGGCATGCTGCATTGCTTTTGCTTCTTCACCAGGAACCAAAACCAGGCTTCCAAACACTGGTTCTCAAACTTGATTGGGCATTAGAATTCCCTAAAAGGATTGTTGGGGCCTTTGCTCCCACAGTTTGATTCAGTGAATCTGAGTGGTGCTCAAGAATGTGCATTTTTAACAAGTTTTAGGTGACGCTGATCAAGTATTTGCTACCATTAACAAATTACTACTGATCAAGTTTAATCTTTAACTTAAAAGTTAAACAATTCTAAACATTGCACGAAGTGTTTCAACTAGTTGGTTGGTCTGTGGGGCTGTGAGAAACACACTCTGATTTCCGGACCTAAGTAAACAGCTCGCTGTCAAACTCATGCATTTGGCTCCTCAAAATGGTATTTTCCTTTTTCCTGTAGAGTTAAGACCGTGAAGAAGGGGTTCTTGGAGATCACTCCAGGTCACCCTCCTGGTTTCCCAGAGGGACACCAGCACACTTACCCTTGATGTGGAGGGCTCCAGAGTTATACTTTGGCTTAATTCCAGAGACTCTAGTGAGGTAAAATTGGAAGGGGTTCCCTTTATCCAACATGTCCCAAATGTCCTGGCCCTCCCCTGACGTTTCATATTCTTCCTCCTCCTCATTGAGCCCCTGGCAGAAGTGATTTCCTGCTCTTGGGGCAGCGCTGTCTTTGAGAGGGGGGAGGGCTTTCTCCTCTTTGATCACCACTTTCTTAGCATGCTTCTGCTGGGTCTCTGGTGGCAGCTCATCATCACTGCTGGAGAGACACCAACCCAAGTCTTCCTGGGAACCAGTCTTCTGCCTTTTGGGAGGTGAAACTTCTGGAACTACACCTGTGTTGCTGAATTTCAGGGGAGACATTTTCCTCCGGTGGGCGGCTTTCCGAGCCTCAGAACAGGTGTACCTTGGCTCATATGCTGCTTCCTGCCCACCATGGGGGAGAAGAGACGTAGATGGCTTGTCTAGTTTGGGCTTTTCCTCCTCACTTTCATCACTACTGGATATCGTCCACTTCCCATAATTGCCTTCCTGAGACATTATACTTCCTCTGGAAACAAGATAGAAATATCATTATTTTTCCATTCTCATGGTTGCCACTGGAAAACTCTACTGCTCACAAATTCCCATCATATAAGTGTCCACAACACATACAGTGCACCTGACACCTACCAGATGTTGAACCACGTAACCAACATCAGCAACTTTATAGGTGTTCGGAAGTGTGTTACCAGAACCTGCTATAGGAATTGGGCAAATACAGTGACAGCAAAAATCCTGGTCACTTTCTCCTTCTCTTCCTTGGTCTTTCAATCTAGACCTTATTCTTAGATGCCCCAGGAAAGGGGATTGACCCAAAATCCACAACAATACAAAATGCTTATTCTTGACCCTGAAGTTTCCAACAGGTGCTTGGTGCCAAGGCCAGTTTAAAGAATTTCGAGAGTAATTCTGATTATGTTCAAACTTTAATTTACAGCTCTGTCACTCACCAAAGCATGGGAGCCCGAAGGACTTCAGTAAGTACCTCTTACTTCCCCAAAGACGAGCCCCTTACCATAAAGCCTAACAAAGTCCTTGACAGCGTCAAATGATCAATTCTGTATACACATTACTTAGAAGCATATACTTCCCTGAGGACCCAACTAACTTAATAAATAATTATCCTATTGGCCTGGCCCTAAATCTAACTTAAAACCTGCAGAGAAGAACTTATACTGATGCAAATCACTATTTTATTTTCTAAACCACATAGTTTAACTTCCACTTTCTTGATCTCAGAAGAGGAAAACAGATGCCAAGGAAAATAAAAATCTGAAGAAATTCCCCCACCAATTCTTTAACTTGGAATGTTAGAGCTTTTATCAAGGGGTGAAAAAAAAATTGTATATGCAAATGAGTACTCCATAAAGCTGCTAACTCTTCCTCCAGCCCCCTCTTCACCCCCCCCCATAGCACACCCAAGTGGGTGGCACAATTCTTTCACACTCCCAACTGCTTAAGAGCTTGCAGACGATCAGTAGGACATGGGAGCCTGGCTCCTCAACTGAGACTCTGTGTGGCCTGTCATGGGCAAACGTAAGTCCCAATTTCAAATCCAGGCATTACTAGGTGGTAAATCTATGCTTGGGAAGGTTACAGAACTGCTGAACCTGCGTTTTCTTTTCTGTAAAAAGGGTATTATTCCTACCTCACAGAGTACATGCATTCAACAATTATTTATTGAGCAGCTACTATGTGCCAAATACTGGGCATGGTTAACAATATAAAACAGTTTCTGGGGCTGGCTGAGGGGTGCATTGGTTAAGAACTGGCTTGGGATGCCAGCTTTGAGCAGGAGGACCCCAGTTCGAATCCCACATAGAGGGCCAGTGATGCTGCGCCCTCTACAGCTAAGATGGTGAACAGCTCTACAAAAATCAGTTTCTGCCCTAGAAGAGCTTACATTTGAGAGGAGAAAAAAGTAACACAAAAATAAACAACAACCACCACCACCACCAAAAGCCAAGACATCTTTACAGACACTCCTTACATTTGACAGGTATGAGACAGACAAGGATGCCTCCCGCTGGGGATGGAGGGGCTGATGAAGGCGGCAGGGATGGAGCCCAATGAGCCGACTCCGGGTACGCAGAGGAAGTAAGGACAGCCGCTAACTTTTCTGGGCGCTTCCCAAGGGCCAGGCACGTTACGGGGTACAGACTGATTTCATTTTCACAAGTCTGCAGGAAATACCACGACTGCTCCCATTTATGCGGAGACAGCACCCAAAGGTGACGTGCCTGGCATAGGGTGACGCTGCATGTGCGCTGCTATCCCTCCTACAGCCGAGGGCACCCCTCTATGCGTGGAGAAGCCGGAGTAAGATCCAGGGGGACCCCTCGCGCTCTCACTCCGGGCAGGACTCGGGTGCCTGCAGCGCCGGCTGCTCGCGCCTCCCGGGGGGCCCAGGAGGGAGCCCCACCTGGTTAGTGTCTTTGCAAGATGCTCCCCTCCCCTCCGGACCCGCCTTCAGCCCCACCAGGTGCTCACGACTTCGCGGGCCTCCGCACCACGCGGCCCGGCCGGCAGAAGCACCGTCGCAGGTCGGCTGCCCCAGCCCCAGGGTTCACACCGGAGGATCCCGGCGTCTGCGGCCGCCGCGCCTGCGCGCAGTTCAAAGCCTCCCGGCCGCGCGCGCTCCCGGCCCGCCCCTTCCCCTTCCGGGACGCGCGCTGCTGGGTCCTAAAGCGCCCCTTTTCCAGAGGGGCTGCCAGGGGCTACCCCCCAGGAGGGGGCGCCAGGGAGACCTGGCTGCCTCCAGCTCCACGCTCTCCTTCTGGCCACATCTACAAAAAAGGGAGAGAGGAAAAAGAAGTGTGCCCTCCTTTCTCCGTTAATTAGCAAAACTCATCCCGTTTACAGGGATGTTCATAGACAGCTTCAGGTTCCCAGGGATGGATGCTGGGGGGTTTGTTTTCCAGGCAGCCCTGCTGAGCGCTGGGACCTGTTTTCCCGAGAGAAGCGGGCCCGCCTGCGGCGCACACTGCAAAACTTGCTGTGAAATAAAAGGTTCCAGGAGCTCCCATCGGATTCCATCTCGAATGCCTGTTTGAAACAGGTGTGTGTGTGTATGTGTGAATCTTACTCTTTGCCAGAAGCAGGGTCTAAGATAAACGCCTTTGGAAAACGGAGCCCTCTCCATATTCCTTTAATACGGATGTTTGCTGTGGAATTTAGGCTCAGTGCTAGTTATACTATTTATTCTCGGAGTTTCTTTCGTACCAGACTCCTTTCCCAGAGGATTGAATGAAATAACTTGCCATAAACGTCCTAAGGGCTCAGTTGGTTTGCCTTGTGCCAGGCATCGTGCCGGGTGTTGGGGTTACAGGTGGGATCATACAGACTCCAGGGTTCGACCCGGATGGCTTTCCTGCACTTGGCTCGTTTCGTTGGTTCCTTTTGTGCTTTGTTCACACTCTCTTTGAGTTTCCTATAATATCACAGTGCTGCAGATCAAAATTATCAAAAGTAATTTATTGCAAGGCGTGGGGCGAGAAAATGAAAGGAATCATGCAGGACACATCGCAGCAGCACCTAGGCGAGCTGTATTCCCAGCAGAGCCCAAGGAGTTAAGGAGACGAGACGGGGCGGTACCCAGCGCTGGGGGCGGGCCTGGGAGCCTCCTCGCTATAGGCTGTTCCGAGGAAACGTTAATACACAAAGCCTCTGGCCAATAGGACTGCGGGATCCACGCCCGTGGCTCTCAGGTCGTCCAATGGGAGAAGGCGTTGGAGGTGCCTGGCGAAGTTCAACTTCCTGAGGCGCGGTGAGCGTGCGGCGTGGTCCGCTGGCTGCGTTTCAGGTTCTGGCCGCTGAGGTCGCGGGGTGCGCTGTGCGGAGTTGGTGGTGGCGATCGCGATGTTTTTCTCCCCGGCTGGGGCCCGGCCGCGGACGTGGGAAGCCAGCCCCTCGGAACACAAGAAGTGGGTGGAAGTAGGTGTCCGGAGGGCTGAGTCTCGGATCCTCACTGGACTCGGGGCTCTCACTTGGGTGTCCCCGCCCGGGGCTTGCTCAGCCCCGTTGCACAGACGAGGACTGGACTAATGTCATTGGTAATGACCGAGCCTAGAGCTGCAGGGCTTCTGGCTCCCTGGCCAGTGTGCCGGCTGCTTCTAGGTTCCTTCCCCCACTCCAGCCCCCTGTGCCTAACTTTCCTAATTCGACGACCGAAATTTTGGGTAGATTTTAACCCAATGGTTTGAAGGAATTAATTTGCGTCCGTTGAGCCATGGACTCGGTGGAACTTTTGAGGGGGTAAATTTTAGCCCATCCATAATATTTCTTGAGAATTAAAAGTAGGATAATGAACGTCTATGTTTGATCCCTATGGTTGGGCAGAGTTTTAGATTTTTGAGATTCCAATGTACTATAAACTTATTAATAAGAAAATAATAAAACAAAGGGTTTCTGTGTTAACTGAAGATATTTTAATGCTCCTCAGGTATTCAAAGCATGTGATGAAGATAAAAAAGGCTATCTAAGCAGAGAGGACTTTAAAGTTGCTGTTGTAATGCTGTTTGGGTACAAGCCCTCCAAGGTAGAGCTTTCTCGATGTATTTGGGGTTGGGACAGACAATACAGTGGCAATTACGAGTGGATCCTAGATATTGATGAAGTTAATCACTGCCTTATAAGCAATTTCAGAGATGTGCCCAGTGCTGAATTTTACTCTTTCATCTTAAGATCCCAACTCAGGGATGAATTAGAAAGCTATCTCATGAGAGCCCACAAAGCCTGTCTCACCAAGCTGCTAATAATGATAATAAATAAGAGATGCTAGAGTGGTATCAAGAGGTAGGGCTGGGAGGCATTCACAGAGGAGGCATTCACAGAGGAAGTGACATGCAGAGCTGTTTTTATTTAAAACATTTTTTGCTTTATTTAAATTCTAGAAGTAATACATTTACATAGTCAAAAATTCCAACAGGGCAGAAAGGTATAAAATGGAATGTGAACTCCCCTTCCTCCCTACCAGAGCATGAAAGAATACACCACCATCATCACCTCCATCACATTAAAAAACAACAACAATGGTTGCACAGTACGCGCATTATCCAGTTTCCTGTTTTTGGTCATTTAGATTCTTTCCCTTATTTTTCATTCCTACAAACATTGCTGCAATGAGCATTCTTTTATATGTGTATCCTTGTGGATGTATATCTGTGGAATAAATTCCTAAAAGTGCAATTCCTACGTGCATTTGAAATTTTGTTGGATATTGCTCCGCAGGAAAGGTTGCACTAATTCACTAATGAGAGTTGAACTGAGCTTGGAGGAACCTCCTACTTTAGTAGGTCAAGTTTCCTGTTATCCGCATGTTTGTGTGGCCCCCCCTTGCCTGTTACTTCACATCTAAAAACGGATCCCTTTCATTAAGCTGCTGAACTGGAATGAATCAGAGGCAAGATCTTGTTGAGGTTTAAGAAATTCATCTGTAGTCATCGAGCCGAGGGAGCTGTTCAGGGCTCTGCCAGCAGTGCCTTCCCTCATGCCCTCATTAGACCAAACAGCTGACCATCACTTTGGCACATTGTTGCTCATGAGTGGTCTCTACCTGTCAGATGGCAAGCCCAGTGAAGCCAGGGACTATGTGATGTCCCACTTCTCCATCCTTCATTATACTTAAGTGCATCACAGTGTCACAGGAAATATGGTCTGTTGACATAAATAGGTCCCATGAACACCCAACGTGGGTTCACAGTGGCTCGACCCAACTACTCAGGGATGTTTGTTACTGTGAGGCTGATTGTGGAGCTCAGAGGAGTAGTCAGGTCTGGCTCCCAGAAATGGCAGCTCTCTTGTTAACGTGCAGTCATTTCAGCTGAAATTCCAAAGCAGGTCAGCGAAGCGGAGTTGGCTTTCTAAGCATCCTATTAACCTGGGTTCAGCTGGAAGGATATGTGGTCCCCTGCCTCTATCACCCTTGAGTCTACTTAGTTGGTTTTAATTTTAGAATATAAGTGAATAATTTAATGACAGATACAGCGATGTCGTAACTTATGTGTGCACATTCCATTAAATTAAATAGATTTCTACTTTTATTTTCCTACTTAGTTGAGGTTCTGGATTTTAGTTTTTAATCAAATGAAATGTTTATTGACCGTAAATCACTGAGCAGTAAAGTGCTTATGCAGCAAATCACATACACTTAACAGTCGTTTGTACAATGAACTTAATTAAATATGTAACACTTAATGTGTACCCTTTTCACAGCACATAATGTGTGAAATTTAACAGATTTTTTCTTTTATACTAGGTTGAGGTTTGGGGGTTTATTTTATTTCATTTTTTATTTTTGGAATTTTTATTGGGAAACAGTGTGTTTTTCCAGGATCCATCAGCTCCAAGTCAAGCAGTTGTCTTCAATCTCGTTGTGGAGGGTGCAGTTCCATGGCCCATGTGGGGATTGAACTGGCAACCTTGGTGTTATGAGCACTGTGCTCTAACCACCTGAGTTAACCAGCCACCCAGGGGTTTTATTTTTGAATATTGTTTTTGAGCAAATGAAATATTTACTGAATGCAGGTCATGAAGCAGTAAAGCACTCATGTAATAAATCACTTACACACTCATGCAATTGTTGACACAATGAAATTTTTTAAGTAAGTGTTCCTATTTACTAAAAGGACCACTTTCTAGTTGCTAGAGATATAAAGGTGAGTAAAGCAGACCCTACTTTGAAGCAGTTCACAATTTACTGTAGAGAGACTTATAAAACTAGGTGATAAACACTCAGCGAGAGAAGAACAGAAAGAACCAGAAAGTGAGGGGGACAAGGAGGAGAGTCAGCGTCTAGTGATAACTGTACTAGGGGTCCGGGCGTCATTTAGACTAAAGGAGTTAGGCTCCTGATAGGAGGAGCCTGGGTGTGCTTTGCGGTGGTGGAAGTTACGCCTTGGTGACTGATTCAATGTGGCGGTAAGGCAGCCGTGTGACACTAGGACTGAAGCAATAGTGATGCCACACAGAAAGAAAATTCAGGAGTAGGTTCAGGAGAAAGTCAGTGAGTTGCGATGGGGGCACATGAAGTTTCAGGAGGCTGTGAGCACACCACATGCATTCACTCATTACATTTTGTGCTGGTGTCTAGGTTATGGTGGGAAAGACCAGCTCCCAGATGGTGCTGCCTCTCTTAGGTACAGGAAAATGGGTGGACAGGGGAAGGCTGGAGACAGATTTGGGACTCCTCAGTTTACAGATGGAAGCTCAAAACTGGTTGGCACTGCCCAAGAAGAGTGGGCAGAGTGTGAGGGCAGTAGCCTGAGGGTAGCACACTGGGGAGTACCAACATTGAAGGGCACGCAGGACTCCATAAAGAAAGTGCAGTGGGAACCAGCTGGGGGAGGCAAGAGGAATCAGAATGCCAGGCATGGAATCCAAGGTGGAGACACTCCGTCAGGTGCTGCCGAGGTTCTAATTTCATAATGTTTATAATGCCCTTGTAATGATACGGAAATGCATATATTTTCATCTTTAGTGAAGGCAGATCCCCAAACTACATATACAGTCTGTTGTCAAATATGTTTAGAATGCACATGGGAGGAAAAAAAGCTGGGCAGGCCAAAATCTTAATGGTTTTCATTGAACGCTGGTTTAAAATTTTTTCTTCTACATAATTTTTTTTAGTATTTCTGTGTTTTCCACATCATGTTACTTTTACAGTCAGAAAAAAAAAAGTCATGGAGTCCATTTCTGTATTTGTCTGAAATGGAAAGGTTACCTTTTAGGTTATGCTGTGTATGTGACAGCCATGTTGGTTTTACTTGCTTTGACTGTTTTGGGTCAATGGAGTAGTTTTAGGGTCATTAGAGTCTGTTACAGATGCAGCTGGTATCTTACAGCTATTCATAGGATGACTGTTACAGCTGTCCTGTGACATAACTTGTCTGCTGGGCTCAACAAAGTTGGTTTCTCATAAAACATCGGTCCCCACACCCCAGGAATTAAGAATGTGTACTGTGAAAACATTTCATGAAATCATATGTCCCATTTTTCTTTCTTCTTTCTAGATAGAAGCCGATTCTGTGATGTCTTCAGTAAATCCCAACACTTCCGGTAATTAATAAAGTTAATATTAATTTTTAGTACCCTTATTTAGACATTCATAAAACTAAAATTAAGAGTGTATAGAGAGACTATAAAGAAATCATTGTGTGTAAGCACGTCTTTGTTTTATTCTGTTTCAAAGAAAGAAGTTTTGGTTATTTTAATTTTGATTAATTCACATAATCATAAATATGTATATTATAAGAAAATTTTAAACCACTGAAAAGCATAAAGAAAAAAATGTTGCTTATAATTTCAACATCCAACAGATGATCTGGGTTTCCTGACTTGAGTAGCTGAACCAACAGAAGTAGCATTTCCTGAAATGGGAAGATGAGAGAGATTTGGTGTTGGAGGAGACCAAGAGTTCAATTCTGAATATGTTAACTTTGAGAAGATTCAAGCAATGAAGTCAAGGCTGTCAGGCTGTATGAATATTGAATTCAGAGAAGTTCTGGGCTGAAGAAATAAATTTGGGAGTCATCAGCACTTAGATAGTGTTTGAAGCAATAGGAATGGATGAGACCATCAGGCAACACAGAGTGGACTGAGAATCTTAGGAACTGTAACCATTAGAAATCAGGTAGAGGATGAGGAAATGGAAAAGGAGACTTTGGAAGGGCTGAGGGGCAGGAGGAAAACCAAGAGTTTTGAATCAAAAGCCAAGATAAGTGGATATTTCAAGGAAGAGGTTGTGGTCAACGCTATCAGATATGCTGTGGAAAAGTCAAGCAGCATAAGAACTGAAGAGGATCCATTGGCATTAGCAACCTCGGGGTGTTTGGTGACCTTAGCAACAGCAGTTTCAGTGTGTGGTGAAGGCTGCAGCCATGCTGGAATGGGTTAAAGATAGATGGCAAGTGAGAAAGTGTGACAACATGAGTATGTGAATAGATAAGTGTTTCAGTAGGACAAGAGTGGCTGTTAGCTTTTTTTTTTTGAACTTGAAAATGTATCTAAGCTTAGCAGAATCATCTAGTGAAGAGGGAAATGAAAGATGACAGAGGGAAAGAGATGAATGCCTGTTTGAGGAGGTAGAGTCCAGAGCATGCTGGTTTGGGTTTTTAAAATTTACTTTTTTTTTAAGAAATAATTTAAAATAGTACAGAGAATAGCTGTATACCCTTTACCCAGATTCACTTATTGTTAACATTTTACCCCATTTGCCTTCCCATTTGCACTTTTTTTTTTTTTTTGAGGGTGGTGTCACTGGCCCTCATATGTGGGACCGAACCGGGGCCGCTGGCTTCCCAAGCCAGTGCTTAACCACTGCACCACTCGGCCGGCCCTCCCATTTGCACTTTTTATCAACACCCCCTCTTCTTGCCACACTGTACATAGCCACAGCACACTTATCAACTTCATTAATTTATATTGATACGATATTTTAATCTGACTTCCCGTCTATATTTCATTATTGTCATTTGATCTAATAATATCCATAGCAGCGTCTTTCCTTGTTTATTACAGGAATTTTTCTTTGATTCGTGTCTCTGTAGCCTCCTTTCTTCTGGAATATTTCTGTTGACTTTTTTTTGCCTTTTTATAAATTGATATTTTGGGGGAAATACCCCACCCCTCACTCTTTTGCTTTGTTTTGTTTTTAAGAACAGTCCTCATGTAGAGTTTGCCTGATGTTTCTCTAATTCCGTTGAAGTCCAGCATTCTCAGCCACAATACTATTTCTGTGATATGTCGTTCTCCAGGTGCCATGTCTGGAGGCACACAATGTCCGCCTGTCTCACCTTGACAATAATTTTTATCACTGGTCGAGATGTTGTCCAGTTTCTCCATTATATTATTTCTTTTTATGTTTTCTTCCCTTGTGACTAATAAGTAGTCTGTGGAAGGACACATTTAAAACATTGTCTGCTCACCCCAGTTTCCCCGTAGATTGGGTATTCATTTATGAGTCTCATTTGATCCAGTTTTTGCCCACAATGGTTGCAAAGTAATGATTTTCTAATCCAAGTGCTTCTTTCAGTTAGCTTTTGGTATTTATTTTACCATAATTAAGAGACCTCCCTTATTCCTGATTGATCTATTTATCTATCTTATCAGCGTGGGCTGATACAAACAACATAATTTGTATGTTTTTAATGATTTATAATCCTTTACTTATTTTAGTGCTCAACATGACCCAGGTTTGGCCTCCTCAAGCTGGCTCCTCTGTTCTTTTGATTGGTTTAACTTTTTCTTTTTTTAAAAAAAAATCTATTTATAAATGTTAGATTTACAAAAGAGTGTATTGGATTGTTTTTTGTGTCCAAGGTTTGGTATCACATAAGAAACATGAATTTTAGAACAATATTATTGCTAGGAGAACATGTTTTTTTGTATCCTCTCTACCTTGATGGAATTTCCATGGGTTATTCAAATATTATTTCTTTGATGTTCAATTATTGATAGTTGTAACTTCTTGGTCAAGCCTTCCCTCCATTTTTTTTTTTTTGAGGGGAGGTTCTATGTGAATATTCTAATCTGTTGTACAAAGATTTCTGTCTTCTGGACATTTGCCATGTTTTTTTGCATTGATACGGTTTCTCCACTGTAGGAGTCCCCTGAGAGCCAGTGAGTGATTCTGTCTAGATGAAGGTCTTTCCCCACTCTATTTATATAACGTGACTCTGTTTTGTGACTTTTCTGATATAGCAAGTGTGACTGTTGCTGAAGGCACTCTCACATTCATTATTTTCATAGATTTTCTTCCTTCTGTATAATCTCTGATTCTGAGTTAAGGATTTGACTTCACACAGGTTTTCTTTCCTTAACTAGCTCTTTGATGTACAGAGAGGCGTTCCTTTGGAAGAAAGATTTCCCATGTTCTTTATAGGTGTAGTAACTTCTCTGATGTCATTCATATAATGCCTGAAAGACCAGTTCGGATGCTGGGATGGCATCAGTTTCCAGCAGAACTTTTTCCCACATTCAATATCCTAAATCCGTCTCCCTCTCATATGTTTATCTCACATTTAGTAAGGTATGACTTCATAAAAAGGTTTTTCCACATGCGTCCCATTCATGTGGTTTTTCTCCTGTGTCGTTCATTTGATACACAGTGAAGGGTGAATTCTAGCAGCAGATTTTCCCCCCTTCTCCCCGGGTGCTCTGACATAAAGTGAGGGCTGACTTGCGGCAGAAGGATGGTCCAAGTGCCCATTGTTACTTTTCTCCCATAAGTTTTCTTATTCCTGATGTTTGAGAGAGAGTTGACTTGTGGCTTAAGATATGTTCATGAAATTTATAAAATTTCGTCTCCTTTGTGAGTTCTCTAATTCTTGAGTTTTGACTCTATGCAGAAATACATCTCATCTTTGTTGCAGTGCTAGAGCTTTCACTTGATGTGGGTTCTGATATACCTTGGAGCTTCAGCTTTTCAACAAGAGTTCCTCTATGTTAACAAGGCCTGTCCCATGCCTGAATTCTCTCAGACATAACGAACACGGCCTTATTGGGGAACTTTTTTCTCAAATTCATTATGGTCTAAGGATTGCTTCCAAGCTGCAGTTTTTTGATACTGAAAGTTGTCTTCCCTATGAGAGCTTTGCGCCTTTGATGATTCGCCTCTGGACCTGCTCCCATGTGCGTTTCCTTGCAATTAATAGCAAGGATGTTACATCTACTCTCGCATTCACTTCTCAATCACATCATTAGGATGCTTCCTCTCACAGCATCTTTTCCTAATAATTAATTTTAAAATACATTTCAAAAGGTTACAAAGTAAATTAGTCATCTGAGAAATTCAGGGGAAGATTGGGTTGGAGGAATGAGATCAAAGTGTAGGTGTTTAGCACCTCGCTCCAAAATTACTGTGAAAGGGCTCTCCTCAGTCTACCGGCTTCCAGTCCTTTACCTTCCTCCCCTGGTCTTGATACCAATGTGAAGTTAACTTTCTCAAAGCATCTCTTCATGATTTAAAGGAATAGACTTATATCCAGACTTATACTCACTCTCTTAACTAGCTTCAATTTGTGTTCACGTGAAAGGGAAGACTCAAGACCACAAATATCCGAGAGAGAGAGAGAGAGAGTAAAATAGCCATCCTAGCAAGGAATTGCTGCTGAACTCTGATTATCGCTAACATAATTGTTTCCTTCTAGAACTTTTCAATACTGAACGAATTTCAGAACATCAGCTCCCTCTTATCTCCTGTTCAGTGACATCAGTCATATTCATATCTTCTTCTTGCAGGGAGAGGGTTTCTGCAGAGATTAAATGTTTTTTCTCAAATATATTCTCTCCCTCCTTAACATTTGATCTTGAAGAAGAACTGAAATGTTGACCTTGGCTTTCTAAGAGCAATTTATTCAGGTAATCGACTTTTCAGAGGTCTTCTGGGTAGCTGTGACTTGGGAATTCTCCCGCTAACTGTAGCTCTGACATCCAAAGTCGTGTCAGGTCTCCAGCATGCCAGGATTCTCTGTATGGGTGCCCAGTGTCCGCCCAGCTTCCTAGGTGAAGTCCACACTCGCATCCCGGATCCACCCTGACTCGGCAGACTCCTGACGATGCACACACTTTGTATAGTACCGAAACCTGGATGCCCAGATCCTATTGTAACTCCCAAGAGCTTCTGGTCTCTCTAAAAGTGGGTCGTTTCTGTAGCAGTTCCTTGTGAGAATTAAGAGTAAAAAGTTAAGTTAGAACTATTAGAAATACGAGTAGAAAGTTGTATACGTTAAATATGTACAGCTTTTTACATGTCAGCCATACCTCAATAAATCATTTCTTAAAAACAAATAAAAAGAAAGAGAATTCAGGGCTCAGATCAGAACTGAGAAGAAATTGCCCTATGATCAATTAAACCCCTATTTCCACTGCAACCCATTATCCTTGTTGCCAGGATGACCTTTCTTACCTAAATCCCATTCTTCCATCTTCTCCATACAACCCTTATTAGATCATATTTTCCCTTTAGGATAAAGTAGTAACTTCTTAGCATAGTATAGTGCCCCTCCTCTTTCTTTATCTTCATGTTTTCCCATATCAGTTATTTTGAATATTCGATAGTTCTCTGACACACATTTCTTCACACCGCCATGTGCTCTGATTAAATGAGTACAAGCACCACCACCCCAGCACTTGTGCTGCTAGCACCACCACTATTATCTCTATCATCACCTTTAAATCCATCCACACCAAAGCTGTCATCACTGTCGCCAGCAGTGTCATCTCGCCCGCAACCACCAACGCCAGCACAATCACCACAATTCCTCCCATCACCTCCATCACTGCCTCCACCAGCACCCACCTGACAAAGTCATCTTTTGAAAGACTTTGTTTTAAGGGTTAGCGCCTCTGTGAATCTACAACTTTATCCTCTGTGTCTTCAATGAACCCTATTCAACAGCCTTTTTAAAAATGTGATCCCAGAAACATTTCCCTCCTGATGTTAATGTGTACAAAATTACCTTCATTAATACCTGCTTCCATGTGGTTTGAACTAAGCCTTAAATATTTTTGAAAAACAATGCTTTCAGACAGTATAAATAACAGAGAAAATACAATTTTCATGCCTTCATAATAATAATTATAATAGATTTACTATCCTGTAAGTATATATTTTAAAGTATGTTGTTTTGAAAAAAAAAAAAAGATACGAGTAGAAAGTCTCAAGGAAAGTCATACTGGGAGAATTTGAGGGCAACCAGAATGAGTAGCAAAAATGTGCTAATAACCTTTGTACAGGCTCCTATGACCTAACAAATGCGTATTAGCAAAAACTTTAGGCACCAGATCTAGGAATTCTATTTGGGGGAGAAAAAACTCAAGCCACTGGTTTAAGGAAGCAGCAGATCACTGTTGGGGCTGGTTCTAACATACACTATTGCTACCTCCTTTTAGGGTTTTATTTCATTACAGCCCTTGCCCACTGTGATAAATTGTATAGCTTCTCGAAGTGCAGAGAATGAAAGAAGTCTGCAAGGAGAAGAGACCTGGAAGCTTAGAGAGGCTAAGTAATTGGCCAAAGCTAGTAAATAGCAGACCACAGTGGTCTGATCTCCAACTTACCCCCTCAACCTTTTGATGAACCCTTCCCTTGATTTGAATAGTGCCATGGGTCTTATTAGTCACTGGGACGGAGCTGAGGCCAGTGTCCATTCTCCTAGGAACTTAAGTAATCAGTGAGTTGAAGTCAAGAGCGGGTTGTTACACGAAAGGCAGGTTCTGTGCAGTTGCCAGAGGTTGATGTCAAATTTGGTGGAGCGCTACCTAATGTTCACAGCAGATAGGGACTCACAACCAACAACAGTGATCAGCGTCCATACCATAGAAACTCCTTTTCTAGAGAGACACCGTTGTGTGTGACATGGCATAGCTCTTCCACAGTGTCTCATAGAGGGCAGACTGATGAATAGATGTTGATACCCACAAACTGTTCAGTAAATACATCAGTAAATGTTGTAGAGCTATTCCTTACACTTTTTTCATTGTAGGCCAGTATTTAATGCCATCTGTGTCTGGGTGATTGCACGAAGGGCCAAGACCGTGTGTGATCGCAGATGATTGACTTCATCGTGGGATAAATTGTAGAGCATTTTATCGGAATCACAGCAGCTGAGAACTGATGGAACATGGCCCCACTGAATCCCCACACAGCTGTCTGTGTGTTTTTAGCCCAGATTCATGTAAAATGTGCCTCAGGGGAAAACCAGCACAAAGTACATCAGAATTGTCTTTTAACTGGGTGATCAGATGGAGTTTTCCCTTTTTCCATTTCTGTTTCCTTGCATTATTGCCCTTTTAGAACACTGAACATATTTTATTTTCACGCTTAAAAAAGAAAAAGCTTCCTAGGAACTTTTAACCTTTAACTTTGAATGATGGGAAAATCAAAGAGATTGATTCATCATAAAGGTGATTATGGACTGTTTGGCTCGTTCATACTGTCCAGTGTCAGTTCAATTGAAAAGTAATTTATGGAGGCTGAGGTTAATGGCCCGCTGGCTTGTATGCTTTTAGTTATTACTTTCTTGTCTGACTTGTTTTGAACCAGTTGACTATTATATACTTTCCCTAAATTTAAATTTCCATTTTCTAGTCTTTCAAGTTCTATGTAAATACCTTTTGTTGTTGTGTATGTTTTGTTTTGGGCTCCTACCTTAGTAAGACCACAGTTTGTTGGACTTCAGATTTCAGTTGACCTCTTAGTTCTTTTCTATAATCAGGAAACTGTATACACATTAAGGTTACTTACCTGTTCTTGAAATCATAACCCTGGGACTGTTTTGTGATATTGCCTGGATATTCACCCCTAAATTTATTTATTTACCCATTTAGAGGATGCTGAATACATTTCATTATAGGGATAGGAAAGAATTAGGAAGTGGAGATACTGACCTAAAGACGTTTTTTGTTTTGTTTTGTTTTTTAAATATGGAGTAAGAAAGATGAAAGAAGTATTGTCATTTTTTTTTATGGCCAGATGTCACATGGATACTACAGACAAGAAAACCTCTAGGAGTTCAGTAGAGGCCGGCTTTCCCTTCCTGCACACGCGTGGGCCGGAGCTGGATGTGGAAGGATGAGTGGAAAGTGAAAAGGCAGAGCAGTGAGAAGAGAACATAGTGATTGAATAAATGCAGTGCGATGCGAGCTCTGAGCTTGTCCTCCGCTCCTGGGGCTCTCTGCTCTGCTGCCGATGCAAAATTAGCTTGAATTTAGACTTAGCCCACACCCTCCAACCCCATAGAAACGTTGCATGTCATGTTGACTTTGCTGAGGCATTTTGTTAAGTACAGAGAAGGGACTTTATCACCCACTCTCCACAGCAAGCAATCGAAAAGGCCAGTTTAGGGCTGTCTTTTCTGGAGGGGCTCTTTCTACATACCACCCCTGTGAAGTTTCTCTCGCAGACCCTCTGCCCCCACTGTGTCCGGTGTCGTCCCTCAGTGGCTGAAATTTCTTCTCCCAGATCTCTGTCCCTCATTTTACAATAGCCCCTGTTCCCTGCCCCACCTCAGATTTGCAAACCCCAAACTGTCAGTTGTCATACTGTTACTAATGAGCCTTAGCATAAACAGAATATTTTATGGGAATATTTTTACCTCCCCAACCAGCCAGGAGTGGAGCGCCTACCTACACACAAATTGTGATCAGCAGAGTAAGCTGCCCTGATGGAAGCTGAAAGTTGGGAAGGGAGGGTTGAGGACCAGTCTGCCTAGAAGGAATGATGAAGCTTGAAATTCCAGAATACAGTATCAGGACTTTGTGCCGTTAACACTGAGGAACCTTGGAAGGTTCATAAGCAGGAGATGTACATAATAAACAAGGTAACGATTCCTGTCCGTTTCTTATAGAAATAGGTTTTATTAGTTCAGATTTCTCTATTCTGTCCTAACGTCTTTTACTGTTTCTTTCCATTTCCTTCCCAATGATATAGTAAAACTTGATTTCTTCCACGAAGGAAGATTCTTTTCTCTTTATTCCCCTACTCTTATGTAAGAAGCTGCAAGAAAATATTAGTCCTCTGAATTTACTTATCCATCTTACTGTGATGACTCACGGCCATCAATTCCACTTTTCCCTTCTGTCCTTACAATATTTTTATGTGAACACATTTTGTCCTTTTTTTTTTTTTCTCATTGTCTCCAAACAACATAATCTGAATTTTATTTCTCAAACTAGAGTAAGGCTTGCATTATTCCTTTTAAAAGGTCACTTAATCCTTTTAAACACTCATTTTTAGGCATTTTCAATCCCTGGAAAAATTAGTATGTGGCACAATGAATGGGAACCCTGCCTTTTGTACTAAATCTAGGACCAGACTTGCAGTCTAAATAACTCGGCATTTTTATTGTTTTCTCCTTCACTCTTCCCAGGTTTATTGCACTTTCTAATTTAAGCTCACTGTGATAGCCAGAAACTAGACTAGTCCTTCATTTTCAGGAGGATTTCTGTGTGTGCGCTGACCCTGAAGCTTAGAACTGTGAACCTCCATAAAATATATACATAATGAAACTTTCAAAGAAAATATTTATATAGTTTTATTGGACTTTTTGCAGTGAAAGATGATTATTCTCCTAGGAAACTGCTTAAAAACAAAAAATACAGAAAAGATAACATTCCTAGTATGTCTCTCTATATGACATATCTGTGTGATATGTAT
Source organism: Aselliscus stoliczkanus (assembly GCA_033961575.1). Lineage (NCBI taxonomy): Eukaryota > Metazoa > Chordata > Mammalia > Chiroptera > Hipposideridae > Aselliscus > Aselliscus stoliczkanus. Next base: position 149,736,370 of record CM066732.1, on the reverse strand, counting down.
TAAGTAGTTCGGAAAGAAAAATACACGTATTCATTAGAGAACGTGAAAAGGGTCCGTTTTGCTAAGAGCAGACTATGAAATGGAAGGAAATGTTTCCAATGGTATGGAAAGTGCATAGACTTGGAGAGTCTAGAGGGATTTATAAAAATCATTGGTCCCTGTGGTCTTTAAGGCATGATTCTCCGTCCTGGGACCTGTGGGGGCACCTCCAAGGGCACCGCTCGCCAGGGAATGGTGGGGAGCCCACCTCTCTCCAAACCGAATAGTTCTGCCTCATCTCCTCTATGCGTTAGGCTTTCCTACAGCTAAGAAAAAAGTCTGCCAATCACTGACAGAGTCGAACTCCCCAGGCAATTTCTGAACATCTTCCTCAGACAGATGAATAACACGCTCAGGCAGACACACAGGTCAGTGTGGTTCCTGATGTTTTGTGATCCTCATCAGGAATGTGGGTTTAGGTAACAGTTTAGCCGACCAGTGTACACAGAAGACCCAATATTATATTTGAAATTAGAATGTTCTGAACATATTCTTTACCTCCATAGGTAGACACAGTGCACGTCTCATTGGGTATGAAATCTGATGGCAACAGAATTATCCTATTTTACCGTGTGTAATGCTCTCCTGTGTATAATGCACAACCACGTTTTTGGCCCAAGCTTTAGGGAAAAACTTTTAATTTTTTAATTCAAGTTTTTATTTGTTTATATTTAGGTACTTGTTTTTTGTATTATAAAGGAATTTTAGCATTTATTTTTTAACATTATGGTACAAGGAAATTTTATGTAACAAATAATTATAAAACACAAGAACAGATACAAGATACAAGAAATTGTATGTACTAGGAACAGATGTATGATACTACACATCATAGAACTCTTCTGTTGTTGCAAGTTCCTAGTAAGTTCCACAAAACCGCTTATCGTATTCCAGGGTGTTATTTTGCATAAGGTTATTGTTACTGATTTCTAGAGTTACACTTTTAACTCGTAAGTATAAATAAAAGAATTAAAAACATTTATATAGATACGGAATTATTACTACCCATGTATCCTTGCATATCCTTATTTTCCCTCACAAATTTGGGCAAAAAAGTGCACATTATACACTGCAAAATATTGAAAGCTTTGGTGAAGTGGTAATTTTAGGTTTGAATATTGTGACAGCAGGTGGAGCTAGTAAGAGGACTTCTATTTCTAGGCTGTTTAAAAGCAGCAAGATACAGAAAACTTACATCATGCATTTACATTTCCGAGCTTCAGGAATCACAGGTCATGATGCATTGGCTTTGGAACGTGACCATACTGCTCCAATGTGAGAGCCCAGCTGCATGAAAACCTCTCTGTCCTTTTTAGAGAAGAAACTTGATGTATTGCTATGGAAGATTAGAATAAGTTAAGGGCATGTGGGGTAGGGGGACAGCAGGGTGTGTTTACATGGTTTAATATCACTTGATGAACTTTAGAATATTGACTTCAAAAACTAAGGTGTATGATCTTCTGGAAAAATAGTGTCAAAGAACTTGATTGATTACATATACACAGTTATTTGTGTTACTAGGTTGTTTCTCTTTTTCTTTTTTAAATTTTTTTAAAAAATTTAGTTTTTAATTAGCTTCAGGTGTATAACACAGTGCACTAGTTATGCTTTTTACCCCTCAAAGTGACAATCCCCCTCCCCCAATTTTCCACCCCACTCCTCGCCCCCATATCATACTATCTTGTTTCTTTTTTTAAGTGGTGATAAACATACACTTGAAATCCACATACATTTTCACCCAGGAAACAACAAAGACTATTTGCTTTTCATCCCACAAGATTATGAAATAAAGACATGATGACTTTATAGCTCCAAAAAATGAGTTTTCTGAATATGTAATCTAAAAGATATTATCACTCATGTATTTTTTTTTCTTGTGCATCACACATGGAACCATGGAATTGTGCTTTGTTTTTTACCATTCCCTAAATCAGATGCAATGATAAATAAAGAGAAAATATTATCCATCCATGTTTTCCCTTACCTCTGTTTTTTGTTTGTTTTTTACTATATCATATGTAATTGGGGTTTCTGAAATGATGATTTATTTTGCTGGCTATGTGAATAAAAAGTGACCTCCTTTTTGGCATTACCCTATTTTGCCGTGTATAAATAATGTGCACTTTTTTCCCAAATTTGTGAGGGAAAATAAGGATGCACATTGTACATGGGTAGTCCTAATTCTGTATCTATATAGCTGTTTTAAATTCTTTTATTTATGCTTGTGAGTTAAAAAAGTGTAACTCTAGAAATCAATAATGATATCCGTATGCAAAAAAATACCCTGGAATATGATAATTGATTTTGCTGAACTTATGAGAAACTTGCAATGACGAAGAGTTCTTGGCCTTCTATGATGCGTAAATATCATATATTTGTTACCTTGTAAAATTTCTTGAACCTTGTATCTGTTCTTGTGTTTTATAATTATTTGTTACAAAATTTCTTGTACCATAATGTTAGAAAATAAATGATAAAATTCCTTTATAATTCAGAAAACAAGTACCTAAATGTAAACAAATAAAAATTTGAATTAAAAAATGAAAGTGAAGATTTTTTTTTTTTCCCCTGAAAGTTTGGGCCAAAACCGTGGGTTCACATTATACATGGGAGCACATTATACATGGCAAAATACAGTAGTTTACAGAGTTTTAAGATCATTTAAAACATTTTAATGCTTTTTTGCTGAAAACTAGAGATAATACCTTCCTATTATTTTATTTACTTATTCAACAAACATTAATGAATGCCTTCTTACTTGCAAGGTATCATGCTAAGCACTGGGGATAAAATTTTGAACAACGTACAGTGTTTCTCCTCAGTGCATCTCAGGCAGATGTGTGGCCAGTTAATGACCAAAGGACCTAGATTCTATGAGTATGCTGTTCGAGAGGACTGTTGAGTCACAGGAAAGGGACTCGCCTGAAAGAAATCAGGGTAGCCTTCAAAGAGGTCAGGCCCTCATTGCCTCTGGAAGGAGATGTGAAAATTCACTAGAAGGCGGAGGAGAGCACACGTCCCAGGCCAGGTATCCACTGCATGCCAAGGTACGGGGCTGTGAAAGGGCCTCTCGTCTCTTGTTGGGAAGTTTGCTAGGGAGGCTGGAAAGGTCGGCTGGGGCTAGATTGGGAAGGGCTTCATAAGATACGCCTTGACCATTGAACATAGTATTTAAGAATTTCAATTAACCTAGATGCTATTTAATTGATTAGCTTTTGGTGTGCATGAAACTAAAGTTAGAGGTTGGAGCCTGTGGGAACATGGCCTGATGACTTCAAGTTTGAGCTCAACTAGCAGTGTTAAATATGTTCCCCAGTCCCAAGGGTGATGAGATGAGAGTGGGGCTGCGCCAATACGTACCCTAATGACTATGGGGGAAAACGCTCCATATGCTAGTTCCACACAATGCATATTGATTCGGCACATGCCAAGCGCTCTGGTAGGTGCTGGGAGAGAGGCCTCGCTGCCCACAATATTTCCAGCTGCTTACTTGACTTTTGCTCTTGGTTGTCTCCAAAGCATCCAACTTTTAAGTCCAAATCATGACTCTCATCTCACATCCAAATCCTGTTTTCTCTAGCCTTTCTCATCTCTTTAAAATGACTCCTCAAACCACTGCGTACTCAAGGCAGCCTGCAGGGGTATTCCTCACATCTCCTTTCTCACCTGCCTCATCTAACCCTTCATCTGCTCCGAAACCTCTGGGAACCTTCCACTCCTCCGTTCCCACTGCCAGCACCCTCACCACCACCTCTCCTGCAAACAGGCTCCTCACCGGTCTCCCTTTTTACATTTTTTACTGGGAGAAAGTCCTTTTTCCAGGCAACTGCCAGAAAGATTTTTAAGAAATCTAAATCAGATCTTGTTGGTTTTGAATTCAAACCTTTTATTGACTTCCTATTGCAACTTAAATAAAAACCAAATTACTTCCTGTGGCCCACCTCACCAGCCCTGTCTCGTATGGCTGTCTTGCTCACTACATCCCAGCCACCGTGTCCTTTTTCCGTTTCTCCCTCTTTCCACCCATGGCCTTGGCACCTGCTATTTCCGCTGCTCGGAATGCTCTTCCCATCCTTTACCAGGTGCTATCTTCTTTTCACTTAGTTCTTAGCTGAAATAGTAACTCCTCTGAGAGCTCTCTCGTTCACCAGAGTCCACTCTGCAGAAAGATTCCTGTGACTTTTAGAAACTCCTGTTTCTCCCCTCACTGCACATGCCATGATTTATAATTTTGTGCACATTTGCAATCGAACCTGTATTAAGCACTGTGTCCCCCACTAGCCCAGTAAGTCCCTTGGGACTGAAATCATGCGTGTTCTCTTTTCCCCGTTTCCAGAGCTTGACACAGTGACTGGCACACAGTGGGTCCTAAAGAGTTGTACGAATCATGTACACACAAAGATAGATGGACGTTTTTAGTTTCTAAATCTTTACAAATAAGAAAAATGTGGAAAATGAAGAAAACAATTTCCTATGTTTTTTTCAACCTTTGGAATTCTTTTAGGAAAAGTAGGCAGCTCAGTATCATCTCACCGAAAGGCAAAGGGTACTAGTTTTTAGAAATTAGCACGTGGTTATTACTGTATGATTTGGGGCTATTTTAAGTCAGTAATACGTTTTTGTAAAGGCACTCCTGATTTATAAAAATGAACTGCTCTTTTTTTGCATAGTTAAGGGTCAGGTCACTAAAATGTTTAAATTCTTGCCTCTGCTCTTTAAATCTACTACAAAGATCACATTAGAATTCATTTTAATAGACTTTGTAAGCACAGTATCCAATCTCATATGATCACGCTGGGCTCTTTTATTATGAGAATCACAGGAAGCAGAGCCCGAGGCTGTAGAACAGTCATGGGGTGTACCCCAGGCTGGGGACGGTGCCAGCTCTATTGTTTATGGAACATTCTCTCCACCTTCATCTGGGGCGCGCAATTGGTATTGACTTTTGAGAAACTACTACTTCTCCCTGATCTCCCAGTTGGAAAAAAAACCCTGCGGTAATGACATCTGGCTAGGAAAAAAGGGATCAAAGAGGTAGAAGGAAAGAAAAATTATGAGACCTTGTTTACTCTGTAGTTTTGGGCCCCGTCTGTTAGATCTGTTGTAGGGAGGAGTGTTACACTTTTTTGAGATCACCGGTACACTTTTTTGAGGTCACCTGTCCTTTATCCCCAGGAAATGCCAATGAACTACAACAATCTACCGCTTCTGGTTATCGACTGCTAGTGTTGGACCTACTAAGCATTTAGCAAAATGTCTTTTTGACTTTATAGGTCTTGAGGAATAAATAACTATTCAGCAAGATTAAGACAAAATTTGTTTGTGATCTGTGTCACTTTTTATTTATCTTTGTGTTTTGTTTTTTTCCTCCCCAACTTTTAGGTATATTACTTGAGGAGTTTTTAAATATTATAAGGAAAAAGAGGGAAGCTCAACTGTATCGGAATGAAATAAGACACATCTTCACAGCTTTTGACAGGCACTGTAAGTCTCTTTAAAATGTTTTGATATTTAAAATTGCAGTTAAGACACTGTGAATGGGAACATATACTCAGTAAATCAGATAAATATCCTTGGAAGTTGATTTTTCTCTATTCATTAGCTATTACCTTAGATGTTAGCCTGAATTGTTTTTCCATCGTGATCTTCAGTTCTTGACATTTACCATGGATGAAATATTTACAGTTCTACAGTTCTACTTAAGATTATAATGGGGACAGCAAGAGGGCTGGCCATGTGAGGTATAGGTCATGAGACACCTATGGAAGTGTAGGAGACATGTGGCCTCTCCTTGGACTCCTGCTTGGACCTACACCAAGTGTGACTGGGATTGAGGGGCATCAGACCCCCTGCGCCCCATGATCACAAGCAGGATGAACATGCTTGTGGACTCCAGACTCAGTGTCTTGACTGCTATTATAGTTTCCCTCTAAATATTGCTATATTGTAATTCTAATACCAAGCAAGAAAGAAAAGTGAATTTGGAAGAATAGTTTTAGCAAATACGAAGGCTTGAAGCCTTATGCTATTGTTGCATAGTGTATGTCTCTATAGTTCTTTTCCTGGGACTCAGAGAATCAGTACGTGATAGGCCCAGGAGTGGCTTTTGAGATCACCTGGGACTGCACTGAAGGAGAGTATAACTAGATTCTTAAATTCTTCCAATGAGAATCTGAGATTACCTTATGTGTAAAATCAACTATAAATTACTGCCCTTCTAATAATACATTAAAGTATCATGCACGTTTAATGACTAAAATAACAGTTCATAGGGTTAATAGAAGTAAGTGAATGTTTTATTTTTTGTTTGCAAATAGATCGTGGATATTTAACTTTGGAAGATTTCCAAAAAGCATTTAAGCAGGTGGCTCCCAAGTTACCAGAAAGGATTATCCTCGAGGTTTTCAGGTAAGGCACCAAAACCTTCACATACACCCACCCCCTGATCTACCATTTGCTTTTACAAGTTTAAAATTTTCTGGACAAAACTTCTTTACGCTGATGAACTAATGAGCATTTTCATCTCATAGCATACTGTCATGATCCGGAGAGAGTTAGCTATTAATGCATACTTACCTTTGACAGTGGGGTGCTTGCACACCAGGGAGGTGCATAAAAACATTTGTTGGTAGGGATGGGAGAGGAACAGAAAGGAGGCAGAACGTCTTTGTATATTTATTTATTGACTGAAAAAGAAATGAAGCTTTACTATCTAACATGGATGCTGGTGTTCTCCTGTGCTCTGTATTTCATGAGACGTAGGTTAAACATGGTTCTTGAGTTGTCCGGAGAGAAGAGATGGCATTGCTTAATGGTGGACCCCTGGTTCATTTGCTTTCATTAGTGTATTGATACACATGCAATCCATGCATACCTGATACATAGATTTAAAGACTATATCATGTCATCTTTATGAACTATTCCCGACAAAGTGGCCAGGTGGCTTAAAGCAGTTCGTGTTAGGAAACTGCAGGTTGAAAGTGGAATGACTACAGGGCAAGCACATGTTGACATGAGGAGATGGTGAAGCTGCCTCTTCTCTGACTGCTAGTGTGAGCTCTTCATCAACCCTATCAACCGGGCGTGTTAATTAGGGTTCAGTATGGCAGCAAGAGCCAGAAACTCTACAACGAAGCCCAAGAAAGGTAGCAGTATGCATCTCTCTCACATAAACCTGGGCAGTGCTGGGCAGATCTGATTGCAGCTCAGTCATGTAGGACCCGGATTCCTCCTTTCTTGTTCGGGCTGCTCAGCATCTGGCTTCCTCCTGCTTCAAGGCTTCCTTCAATTTTAGCCATCAGACTTACATTCCAGCTAGGCAGGAGGACAAGGAACAGAAGATAAACTTCTCCTTTTGAGGCTATCTGTTATTTCTCCTTACATCCCGGTGGCTAAAACTTAGTTCCAAGGACATGTGTCTCTGCAAAGGGGGAGGGGGATGGAAAAGGGAGTCTTTGCTCTGGGCAGGCAAGTGCCCTCTGAGTTTCTGGTACCGAGGAGGAAGGAGAGGATGGATACTGGGGGACGTCTGCTGGGTGTCCCCATTTGGGATAAAAGTAATTTCATGAAATCTGACCAGAAGTCAGCTCTACCCACTAGAAACAATCAGGCAGGTGATTTGAAATAAGGATTCGCACTCACTGTTATTAACAGTGACATACATGAAATTTTTTTTTTCTTCAGCTGAGCCATCCTGCTACCTGTTGGCAGCTTATTGGCAACTCAGCTCGGGCTGGGCATTGAACTGCTGTTGCTCAGAGCTCAGCTCACACTCTTGAGCGAGCTCTTAACCAACTGAGCCACTTGGCCGGCCCTGACATTCTTTAGCTGCATCATTCACAAGCAACTTATTGAGCAAATGAACTGAAGGAGAGCAAAGGCGTTAAGGCCAAGTGTAGACTAAATGCCACAGGACAGTATTACTTAGAACTGGCACAACCGGTTCTTTAAAATATAAGAGCATCTTCGTACACACTTTGTCATGAGATGATTAATGAACATCAGTGTAGTTCTACCACCCAGAGGTTGTGATTAACAAAAGAGCAGGAATTGTTACTTCACTTTCCTTTATCACAAGACAAGTGTCCAAATTTGCCGACCTTCATGTGTGAAGTGGTTTCAGTGGAGCTGCCTCAGAAATTTTTGAAAAACGCACTTAAATATAGACACAATTGTTTTAACAATGTGGGAGAAAGTAACTGCTTCTCAAGAGAAACCTGTCCTACTGGGAGAGCAGTTTTGAAAATGGGTGTTTGGAAATGTGATTTTTTTTCTTTTTTAATCATGTGTGGTACCTAAAATCCTTCACGTCTGCATGTTCAATATGTTGAAAAGGGAATGTCCCAATCTGGTGAAAAAAAAAAAATCTTACAAAGTTTCGGTGCTTTTAGAACACAGTTTTTAAAGATATAAAAATTTAATTGCTTTAATAAGTTTTGAAGAGCAACTAATATCAGGAGGGATGGACATTTACTAGCTGAATGTCAGTTAACAATAATAACACAATAATAATTTTTTAAAAACCCACCCCTAAACCCTTTCCTTATCAGAGGATGGAATTAAAACCTCGAGAGACTTGGTTCCATGATTCCCTTTTTTCATTTTATCTACATATCTTCATGACACATCTCTGACAGCCATTGAAACCAAGTATTAAAACAAATTGCTCAGTCACAAAGGATTAAAATGAGATGTTCAGAAATAATGAAACATATTAAATCATGTTCCTGATAAATATGAGTAATAATTTCTAGTGACAGCAAAAAGTCATTTGCCATTAACAAATAAAATATTCGTATCTTTAATTTTTAGAATTTCTGTATTATGCTTTATGACGTACATATTAATATAGTAGCACATGTGCATATAACCTATACATAAATATATTTATAGGCCCACAAATCTTATCTTTCTGAGGATTGTGTGATCAAAACAGTTTGGAGACCACTGCAATATATAACCAAACAAGGCATTTTATTTCACTGAACATGCCCTGCTTAAACTGTAATTTGTATTATTATTATTATTATTATTATTATTATTAATTATATACCACAGTCTGTAAATGATTGCATAAATGATGCATAATAAGTATTAAATGAAGTTGTGGAACAAAAAAAGGAGAGAAAAATATTTTCTCTAAGTGTAAATTGAAGCAGTCTAAAGAAACAGAGATGTCTCAGTTCTATACAACTATTTCTGTGGTACAAACAATTTTCGAGAATAAGGAGAAGAAACCCAGCTTCTGAGGCTGTTTGTGATGCAGAATTACATAGTGTTTCTAAGGTTAGACACTCCCTTTTTGAGAATCTTGATTAGCGTAGCATTTGACGTAATTGGCGGGGGTGAATGGAGTTGATTACCCAGGTCCATGGCTACCCAGAAGAAAGCTGGTATTGGAAGATCACTAAAAGAAGGCAACTAGAAAAGGAGGCTTCTGATTAGGCCAGAGTCTTCAGTGGTTTCAATGACTGAAGGAGTTTTCATAATCATCCATTCATTGACTGCCAGATTCATCCCAAAGAAACTTCTAAAGATCCAGAGTAGTCTCTTTCAGAAGTACTTGCCCATATTGCACTTTCATTTTACAAGCCAAACCAACCAACCACAACAATAAAACCAACCAAACAAAAAGAACAATTCAAAAAGACAGACTTGGAGCCTAATCAAAGAATCATTTCATTTTATAACTTGATTTGTTACTGATTTGTCATTCATTAAATCTGAGGGTGTTCCAAGAACTAAATGAAATATTTTTATAAGGTTTGTGAATTGCTGCTTAACTACTAGTGGTGTTTGCTTTGGTGATTTTATCATGAATAAAAGCAGTGTGGTTTTTAAATCGTATATATGTATTGTTAGAGCTGATAACGTTCAAGTTCTGTTTTAGGATTATAATCTCTTTCGTTTTAGCCTTACACTTAAATGGATTCAAAGCTTATCCACCAGGCCTTGTGCCATCCTGAAGTTGATCCTCTAGTAGGGATCTAAGAACCCTGGTGTCCTTCATATTTAAAAATGTTTATCTGGGCCATTGTCCTTGAATAAAAATATATAATGGAGTGAATGTTAACATATTCGAGTCACTTTCTTTTTCTTTGAAAATACTGATTATATTGAGAGTACTTTTGAATTTTTTGTTAATTTCTATTTCATTTGCTTGCTTTGCTCACCATATCTGTTAGTTTATTTTCAACAATATCTGTTTTCCTTTGCACTGCATCCAATATGGCTTTTTTTTTCTCATTATGGTTTTATTTTTTTCGTACTTTTTTTCTTGAGCTCTATCTGCTGATGTTTCATTTCCTTTTGTTATTTTTCTGTATCTTGTTATTTTCTAATATCTCCCCGGAGCCTTTTTGTATCTGCTTTCAACTCTTGTTTTATGGAGGTGTTTGCTTTATTGGAGAAAGCAAGGATTTCTGAGGGCAGTGTCACTGGCCCTCATATGTAGGATCCTAACTGGGGCCACTGGCGTTCCAAGCCAGCTCTTAACCACCGTACCACTCGGCTGGCCCTGAGATTTTATTTTTAATGGATAATTTTTGGGGGGCTGCTAATTATAGCTTTTTTTCATATAAATTAAGGAAAGTAAGTTTTCTACAGAGGGAAGGGTTTTGAGGAACAAATTACTTTCTTAATCCAGGAGATGATTATCTTGTGTAAAAAACAAAAATTGGTACTAGTTTATGTTATTTCTAAAGATATAAAACGTTTACTATTTGGATTTCAAAATTTGAGATTCCTTTCAGTGTTTAAAATTTGTAACTTTGCTTTCCACTTAGAGCTGATAATCATGATTTGTATATTGTGTTCTAAAATAACTGAGTGTATTTGCATAACTAACTTTCTTCTACAAATCGCAGAAGTTTAAGAGTATGAGAACTGAAAATACTGCTTATATAATGGAGTTATTGTGAGATAATAGGCTCTTTCTTGCACAAAAAGGTTAAGACAAACAAACAAACAAATCTTTCCTTTTTAAGACTACTAGAACTTACTGAAAACTTTGTCGTACTATCTTTAAAAAAAAAAAAACTTTCACAAATCTTCAGTGACTCCAATGGGTAAAGTTAAAACTATTTAACCTGGATCTTCAACATCTGGTCACCTTTTCAAATTCATCTTTCCTTAGTCCCAAATTCCTGTTTCCCTTGGCGCAGTGTTTGTTTCTTTGGAGGTGTGAAGTATTTAAACTTCCTTCTGTTTTTCTTGCTGGCAACGCCTTTCTCTACTCCTTACCTGTTCACATCAGTCCCATCTTTCAGGGTCCTACTTGATAAAGCCTTTTTTTCTTCACATCGAACAGCCTTGTCTCCTTTCTCTAAATTTTGATAGTGCTTATGGTTGTGGATTCTTTTCAATCACTTACTTGATAAGCAAAAGTACAGTGTTTAGGATTCTCTCCATAAAATACTATTACAAACTCTTTGACTTTATGAATTATCTACAACTCCCACTGTCTCCAGCATATTGCTTTATGCATTGTAGTTATTTAATAAATAGGTGTTGGTCCATTGTCACTCTAAATACCCAGTAATGGTAAAATTCTCACTTCAAGTTCTCTTCATGGTTTTTATTTACTTCTTATAAAGTAGGAAAAAATACATTAAAATGTAGTCAGGAGCTTTATAACCACGTGTGACTTTCCCTTCCATTTTTCTCTTTCTATGTGCGATTTTCATGAATTCATCTCTGATGGCATCTCTTTGCTTTATTTTGGAGGCACTTTCAGCTCATGGTTTAGCCTCTGCTGTCCTCAGGAAGCTGGCGTCATGTTCTTCCTTGACTTTGCCTGCGATCAGCACCATGTAGTGTCTCTGGCTGGTGTTTTTCTCTGTGTGGATATGTTTACTTCTCCATGCCTAGGAGCCTTCTCCATCTTGTCGTAAGCACAGAGATCTGCACATTCGCACCACCTGTCAATTGGCAAAAAATTCTGGGACGTTTCTTCTGCTTCCCAGATATGAAATGAAATGTGGGTACAGCAAGCCCTCTCCCTGACCCACCGTGCAGCATTCTGAGCACACAGGCAGGTTGTCAGATATTAATGTCATTTGGAAATACTGAGGCAGCATTGTGGGACACCACAATGCTTTCCAGTCGCAACTGGAGACGTTTACAGTTATATCTTGTATTTCTGGTGTTAGAATCCTATTTTTCACGTTATGTGGGGAAGGTCAAGAAATATACAACATCTGATTCTCCTTTTTGAGGTATTAAAATTGGTCGACAGTAAGAGCATCATGACTCATTGACTGAAAGTTTTCAATGTCAGTGGGGGTAGCGTCTTAGGAATGCAATTTTAAAAGGGAGTGATGGATATTTTTTGGCAGAAAGATCGTATGTGCCTTGTATGGCAGCCATTATAGAGGGAAGGGTTGTCATGAGCTTGGGTAAAACAAAGTAAGACTCTTCTGTTAAGCTGAGTGGAAGAGAGTCTTACAGAGCCAAGGGTCCTATAGGAAAGTGACTTAAGGTAGCATTTATTTTTCAAACCATTTGCATCTCTTTTGAATTGTTATTTCTTACTGTGTTCTTTAGATTCCTATAATCCCTTTCCGCCAGCAGCCAACTGGTTACGTATCATTTTCTTGGACAATCTCTGTCAAGACAATTTCCCAGTCATTATTTTGGGCATCAGAACTGTTCTCGTATAAATGTAGTCATGTGACCTCAACAAGATCATAGTTATAATGAGTACCTAGTTAGATACATATGATTATTGATCTATAAGTATCTACATGCTCCTTTGTATAGAAAAGTATAAAAAAAGACTAGAAATCCTATCTCATTCTTTGTAACCATACATAGACATGCATGCCTGGTGTGTGAGTATGATGGCCAAACAAGGAGACTTCTTAGGTTTCCAGTTTTTATTTCATGAATTTTTGTGTCTCATCCAGTGGCCATGCTTTTGTTTTCATTTCAATTTTTTGTTTCAAAATTTTATGGTCAGAGATTCCCCTTTTCTGATTATCCTCTTGCACATGATCAGTATGGGGAGTAGGGATGTGTATAAGCTTTTCAAGTGACCTCAGAATTTCCACTCTCTGGCAACTTTTACATGTAGTATACTGAATAAAACTGTACTTTAAAAATCCCAGCTAAGGGCTGGCCAAGGGGCGTGGTGGTTAAGTGCTGGCCTTGGAAGCCAGTGGCCCCGGTTCGGTCCCACATATGAGGGCCAGTGACACTGCCCTCAAAAAAAAAAAAAAAAATCCCAGCTATAGAAATAATCATCGTCTAATCACTTTAAGAAAATGCCTGTTTTTCAGAGAGTTCTTAATTGATTTTGCTCCATGGACAAAAATTATATCCTTGCATTTGACGATAGTCCTTGTACCAGCATAAACTTTAGAATTGGTGACACAGGAATTGGAGGCAAGTAGAGGAGAGTGATGACTTTATTACATAGATTTTCAAACAGAATATGTTATTTGAGTTCCTTCAGTTAAACTAATTTAGTTCATGTTTTCCAGGATATATTATTTGACTGGAAGGAATATTTCATCTCTTTCACATTTAGGTTGTCCAAATTTTGTAGTCCTCTCATGTTAAACCCATCCAGACACAAATTCTATTTATCCTTCAAGGCCCAACTGTTCCGATATTTATCTTGAAAGCTGGCCTTACTCTACACCCTACGTACCATCTTCAAACCTCCCAAAAGAAAATAAGTCTCCACCTTCTGCTTTAAACTCCTAATCTGTCATAAATATCTTGCTTGTTTACGCTTATACGTAGTTATTGGTGTACATACATTATTCCCAGTATTAGAACGTGAGTTCGACATGAGCAGGCACCCTAAGCTATTCATCATCACGCTCCCCACAGCACAGTTTTGTACGTGTTGAATAGATGACTACATTTTATGTAAATGAATGGTTCATGTAGTAAACAGGCTTTTTATTATGCATTTTTGTTTCACTCTCCGAATGCCACACTGTCGCCATGTTAACAGTTGCATAGTACAGTAAGCCCTAGGGCTGGGAACCAGGAGACTTGAGTTCCAGCCCCAGCCCGGCCGCTTACCTGCCTTCCCACAAATCACTCAACTTCTGCGGCCTGCATTCTCCTCATCGCAGAAATGAGGGTGTTGTGTTATATGACCTGGCAGGCTGCTTCTGGCTCCGAAACTCATTGATGGGTTTATCTATCATGGAGCGAGGCCTGGCAGCCCTGTTTTCCTCTATTTTCTCTGTGTATCACAGATATTATTCAGAACCCACCCCAGCATGAATACAGATGTCGTCTGTCAGTGTGACAAAGACTGCTCTCGAGAGGAAATGACTGGGTTTGACAGCCACCCAGCCCGGGGTTTAGTTTTTGAGATGTCATTCTAACAAGTGTTGTGGCCAACGTATCCAATTTCTCATCTACATATATGGTTGAATACACTGTTCTTGTTGTAATCGCATGAGGGCTGTTTTTCTTTTAATCCAACTGCTGCATAAGAAACTGCTGCCATGGGTTCTCTCTTTTGACCAAAGGTTGCTAACCCTTTCACTCATCCTTGAAAGTATTAATAGCTGCATATCATGAATGTATTCATGCCATTTTCCTTTACAGAAAAAGGAATCCATTTCTAATGTTTTTCTTTTGTGATAAATAGCTAACTTCTGAGTGAAAGTTTTGATAATGTTGTGTTGTACTTATAAAATAAGAAAAAACTTGTACTGAAAAGAAATGTATATTTTATATGCGATATTTAAATGAATGTTGTCTTTAAGATGTCAGGGTAAAAATAGGCTCAGAAATAAGAGCTACACTTTAAAGTTTCGATTGTCCTCCTTACATATAGCCTTAAATCAGAGCCAAAGATTTCCAATGCTGTTTTTATCTATGACGCACACCCCTGTGGGTTTGCTACCTCATGTCTAGCCATCTTGTCGACCTAACTCCTGTGCAGTCACTCCCTTCCATCAGGTTACTTTGAATAGATACCTGCTTGTCATTCAAAGAGTGCTCCAAAGACCAGCAGCATCAACATCAGAGGGCCTAATGTTGGGCCTCACTCCAAACGTCCTGAATCAAGTGTGTTTAATATGATCTATGGGTGATCCATAGTTTGAAAATCATTGGCTACCCTCTAGTTAAATTTTGGGTAATGAGAGTAAACTAGCATAGCTTTTTGACTTGAGTAGCTTTGCAATACCTATCAGATAAGGTCTAGGCATACAAGGCCCCTACACAGAGAGAGAGACCTGGCATGCCATTTTAACCTATCTCCTAGCATTTCCCAAACCCCAAATTCTGCTCCACCATTCAGTTGTACTTGCTATATACTGAGCCTGTCTCATTTCTCTTCTAGCATTCCTGCTCATGCCAGGGTCACTGCCCTCTGGGTCCTCTGACTTCCCCATCTACATGTCTAAATGGTATCCATTCCTTAGAGCTTAGCTGAACTCTGTCTTCTGTGCAGCCTTCCCTGATCACTCTAGCCCACGAAAATGCCTTTCTTCTTCCTTAGAACTCCTGTAGCACTTGCCACACGACTTTGTCCAACCACAGTAACCATACTAACACTGGCAACTAACATTTAGTGAGTAGTGTGTACCAGATGCTGTACGGAATGAATCCTCACAGGACCCCATGGGTCAGGCTCTGTCCCCATCTCGTGGATGAGGGAAGAGCTTGGGGAAGTCCAAGGACGTGCCCCAGGTCACCGGCTGGTGAGGAATGGAACCGAGATTCACATTTCAGCAGGCTGGCTTCCCAGCTTATGCTCTCTGTCGCTGTTCTGTTCCCTTCTCAGTTCTTTGAACAACATAAATGTCCTGTGGGTAGAAACCATGCCTTTTATCCCCTCAGTTCCTGGCATAAACGTGAGGAAGAAGTTATGTTCCCTCTGCCCAGGAATGCTCCAGAGAAACCCAGTTGCGTAATTATATAGCTTTTCCCTTTCAGATGAATTGCTTTGGTTTGGATTGTTATGCTTGAGATTTCATTTGGTTACCTGCAACAGAAACAAAAGGAGCTGTTTACAAAAGTATACAAAAGGAAGCTGAGGCAGCATTTTATCCCAGGAAGCCGGAGCGGGCATTCCAGGTCGGGGGACCCGACGTTGTGTGTGTTGCCTTTGGAAGTCTATCACAATAGCCAAGTATTTTGCCAAATAAACTGGGAAAGCAAAATATTTAAACATCAACAAATGGGGTTTTATCATTTTAACTGGGTCAAGTGCTAAACTAAATTTTTGATTATCTCTTCATAAGGCAGGGTCATACTCTGATTCACTTGGAAAACCCTTTTCATCAGTTGCTGCGAGTTTGGCATTGTGTTTTGTCATTTCCAGCTTGCCCACATTATCCGCTTGTCTTCCCTCCTTGGTTGCAACCTGCTGCTGGAGAAAATCAGGGTGAAATAGTAATTAAATGCGCTGCAGACTTCGTGCGGCGCCTGTTCGTTCCTGCTCTTTCCCTCGCCTCTCTCTGCCTGTCACCAGAAGAGGTAGGACAGACACTAATAGTCATAACCTTCCCCTTTCTCCTGCTTACCGCTCACATCTACCCCTCTCCCACCCACAGGACGTAGAGTTTTACAAGCCTAGAGCTGGTTACGGCTGCTGGGCCCTCATGTTCCACCCCATCACTCTTCTTCCCTTTGCTGTACCTTCTGTACCCCGACTCTCTTCTTCTTCACTGTGATTAAGCTCCAAGTATGTTGATACCACGTCCCCCTCCTCATCTCCACTTATAACCCAGACCTCAGGCCGAGCCTCTGCCCAGGCCCCGGCCTCGGCCCTGACCAGCCTGCTCTGCGGGGCCCGAGCTTCTGACTGCTCTGGAGCCTGGACCAGTTGCATGCCAGCCTGAGACCTAGAGCGAGCTTACCACGTGCACCTACCTCCTCCCCAAACACACAAACCACAGTCAGTTTCCCTTCTCTCTCTCTCTCTCTCTCTCTCTCTCTCTCTCTCTCTCTCTCTCTCGTCAGGCCTGACGTCTGACAGCTGTGAACTCTGCACCCACCTTCCCTTCCTGGATCCTGTTGCTTAGATCCCCACTGTGGCCTTGACCCTTGATTGCTGTCCCAGGATGGGACTCCAGTCTCTCAGTTCAGGCTGAAGCTGTTGTGCCCACTTGACCAAAGCTTTTGGACTGCCTGAGTCCATCATCTGCCCGCAGTTCCTCAGCCCTGGTCCCAAGTGATTCCGGAATGCTTTCCTTTTAGTGCTGAGGGTTGGTAGACCTGTCACTCAAGTCACGTCATACCCCGTTGCCATCCAGGGGAAATTTAACTTGTCTGTCTTTGATTCGCTATTCCTGGGATGGCAGAGTTGGCACGTGTTCCGTCACCAGCCTATCTTGTACCCGTGGTCTGCACTCATCTGACGAGCCTGATTCCTTCCCAGACTTGCTGTCTGTCATGGCTGTGCCGAGCCGTTCCCACTGCTGTGCATCCCAGGGGCCTTGCCTTCTGCATCACGGACAGGGGCGTGGCCTCTGCAGGTTTCCATTTCTTCCTCCTCTTCACTTCCAAAGTTCTCAAGTATCCTTCCATTCTATTGCTAAGGAATTTGGGTTTTATTTTTCTTACAATTTCTCTCCTTTGTTATGATCTTCCCTCCCCTTCTTCTGATCTAAGACATTTCTCCATCATCCAGCTCCCCCCTCGTCCCCCCTGTTTATAACTTCCATTCCCTGCCTGCAGGTACACTCCAATCCGCTGCCCCCAGCCTACAAAGCTGCTCCCCCGACCCAGTTCTCTCCAGGTAGCCCCCTGTCCTCTTTCTCAGTTTTTATTCTTGTGAGCCTCTCAGGGCACTCAGACTCTGCCTGGGGACCCTGACCTTGATGCTTACTCCTGGCATTGTGTCATCCCAGTGCCGGTGATGGCACTTCCCAGCCACTGACCACCTGCTAGTATTGACTACATCCGTGCAGTTACCCTACACATCAGCTTTATTCATACCCATTCTACAGATGAAGCTGAGCTCCTTTATTGCTAATTTCAAGCCAGACTTGGCTGGCTTCTCAACTCTTTGTCTTTTGGTTAACGAAGGAAAGTCACAGGAAACTGACAAATAATCAAAGGTTTTTTTTTTATATGACGGCAGTCATGTTGCTGATGCTTATTAATAGTCATGTGTTTTCGTTACAACGTAAAATTGTATCTTTTGATTTACGAATACCACTGCCTAATAACAATGGTGGAGTAGACCGAATTTACAGTTAAAATGTCTAAATGTACTTAGCATTAAATTTCATTCAGGAATCATGGTAAAGAACATATTTATAAAGAAGAATACAGGTTACAAAATGCTTTTCTTCACCCAGGTCATCTCATTGTGAAGGTTCTTGGTAATCCTTTCATGATTTTAAATAGAAATCTTCTCTGCCTTGGAGGTGGCACATTGAGGCTCTCATCCGAGGAGAAGAGAGGGCCGTAGAAGAGTCTCACTCTCATTCCCTTTTTGCAGAAATGTAACTGTATTTGCTGGAGAGAGAATGTTCAATGAATACATGAATGGATGAGGGAATGAATAAATAAATGAGCAAAGGAATACAATGAAGTTGATCAAAATTTGCATGTTCAAATTATGTGTTAAATTGGGTAGAGCAGCTGCCGGTCCTTAATTTTATCTGGGCCTAGTGCAAATTGTCTTCTCTACTGGGTTTTCAATTGCAGATTTGACCACACATTTGTATAGATGTTTAAACTGCTATCATCATAAAATTATTACAATAGTTTTAAATTCTATGAGAAAACTTTTAACAGAACTCTGCCATCAGAGTCAAATTCAATTAACCAGATGGAACCTTTTTTCTTTTCCTTTTGTTCACTGTCTAGCAGAGAAGTTTATGCTGTGACCAAATTTGTTATAGTGTGGTGCCGTTCATTCTGCTGGTTATAAATTTGTCATGGCAGCAAGTGGCTGGATGTACTTTTCATAGACAACTTGTATCTACAAATTGGTTGTTTTGGGGGGAAAAAAATTGGACTGACTTCTTCAGGAATACTTACTCTCACAGATTGACTTATTGTACGGAGATCAGATTTGAACCCCAAGGGCTGAGTTGTGCTGTCTGTACACTGCTATCCGTTGCTCGATATGTTTTTTTTTTAATCTCCTTCACATTTATTTATTTATTTATTTATTTATTTTGAGAGCAGTGTCACTGGCCCTCATATGTGGGACCGAACCGGGGCTGCTGTCGTCCCAAGCCAGCGCTTAACTACCGCGCCACTCAGCCGGCCCTCGATATGGTTAAACAGGAAGAAAAGGTAATGGCAGCACATATATCGGATGGCAGAGTGCATCTCTGAGTCAGGAGTCTCGGTGGAAAAAGCTCACGTTTTTTTACATATGAAATTACCTCCTCATTTTTATTTCCAATCAGATTCATGTCTTATTAGATACTGTAGACTGGCATAGTATTCAAGACCGTTTAGTTTGCTCTCTCTCTTAGTGTCTAATTTTCATCGTAGTTCTTAGTTTTGGCTTTTGGTAGAATGAATCGAATTAGCTTTACTGGGTAGATTTCGTTTTCTCTAGTGACTTACTAACCAAAGCATACCTTCTTATGTGCAAAAGCCAAAGTGGATTATTATTTATTTGACTGACAAGGAAAGTCATTTCTAATTTTATTTAGTGACTGAAATAAATTACTTTGCTGTGAGTTAAATGTGAAATAAATGTGTGATCCTCTCTTAATGAACAAACCAGATTGAGAGCCAAATAAGTTTGTAGTAGATCTCTTTAACCAGTTGGTGGTGCTAAAAACTCTAATAAACTAATTGGAAGGAGAGGAGGTTAACCTGGAGCCTTTCCTAATAAATATTATCTTATTCATTTTTGAAAAATTAACACCAAAAATATATGCTCAAATTATTGCATCTTATACGCTTAGGAACCAGAGCAAACCTCTTTGATGGAGAGCAGAATCTGAATCTAGTAAACTCATGCAAAGATATCATTGATGGGCCGGCCGAGTGGCGCGGTGGTTGGGTGCTGGTTTGGGAAGCCAGCGGCCCTAGTTCGGGTCCCACATATGAGGGTCAGTGACACTTCCCTCAAAAAAAAAAAAAAGATGTCATTGGCTCCCATAGTACTCACATTTTGGAAATTGCATCTCGTGTAACATCTGGCTCCATTCCGGAAATGGCTGTTAACCTGCTGTCTGGGGAATGGAGGTGTGGGCGATAAGGCATGCTAGAGCGGTATTCCTGGTTCTGTTCAGCTGCTGTTTTAGATTTAAGTAATAATTTGTGTCATCGCTACTAATTTTTTAGCATTACCATGCGTTTTAAGGGTTAGGTTTGTTTATTTAACCCTTTGTTTTTTTAGCGCCCAAGAAGTCCAATAGAGCAATAGTCTGTTGTCAAACGCCTTCTGAGAGACGGTCAGAAACACACAGAGGCCCGGAGTCAGGGAGAGCCAGTTTTGAATGTCCCTACGTCTTTCATAACTGCCCCTCAGGCACTTACATAAATTCTTTACAGCTCAGTTTTCCCCACTTGTAAAACGGGGATAATAACATCTTTTCCCAGGAGTTGGTGTGAGCACTACCCAAGGTAATGGGTGCTCTTTATATGTCAGTTACCCTCCATTCCCTTGTTTGTGGCAGAGGCTGTGACTCAGTTATTTTTGAGCCTGCACTGTACCCCCAGATGGAGCCAGCACCCTAGGACAGGAGGCCCTCTTTGTGTCTGGGAATGCCTCATGCTTCACTCATGAAAAGACCTGTCGGGCCGGCCGAGTGGCGCATTGGTTAAGCGCTGGTTTTGGGATGCCAGCGGCCCCGGTTCGGATCCCACATGAGGGCCAGTGACACTGCCCTCTACAGCTAACAACAGTTCCACCTGGAGCTGAGCTGTGCCAGCCCCGGTGATGGTGTGGGCTGCAGCCCCTGCTGCAGTGGGCTGCCGTAGGCTACAGTGGGTGGCCCGCAGCCAGCGTGAGTGGCTGGCAGCCAAGCGTGAGCTGCCAATAGCCGCGGTGAGCGACATCCAGAGGCCAGCGACCGATCTGCCTCATCCGGGAAGAGCGCAATGACGATACCAACAGTGAAGCAACATCCTCCGCAACTAAACTGAAGAACAAAAAGACAGCAACTTGTCTGTTCCCCTCCGCCAATTCCCCAATAAAATCTTTAAAAAAAAAAAAAAAAAAAAAAAAAGAAAAGACCTGTCTAGGTTGCAAAGTTCCACAAGGATTTTGGGAAAACTCACAGACTCACAAAAGAACTCCTCACCTAGTATGTGGTTTTCAGGGTTTTGACTGTCTGTCCTGGGGATGTTTGTGTGTTGGTCTGAATCTGCCTAAACATTTGAGATTGAGGAAGCAAAGACAAGGTTGTCGAAAGATGTGACAAAGGTATCACTCAGAGTTTGTTCATCCATTTATTCGTTCCACAAACCTTTCTTTTTTTTTTTTTTTTTTTTTTTTTTTAAAGATTTTATTGGGGAATTGGTGGAGGGGAACAGCGTTGGGGAATCGGGGAAGGGGAACAGACAAGTTGCCGTCTTCTTGTTCTTCAGTTTTAGTTGCGGAGGATGTTGCTTCACGGTTGGTATCATTGCTCTTCCCGGATGAGGCAGATCGGTCGCTGGCCTCTGGATGTCGCTCATCGCGGCTATTGGCAGCTCACGCTTGGCTGCCAGCCGCTCACGCTGGCTGTGGGCCACTCACTGTAGCCTATGGCAGCCCACTGCAGCAGGGGCTGCAGCCCACACCATCACCGGGGCTCGCACAGCCCAGCTCCAGGTGGAGCTGTTGTTAGATGTAGAGGGCAGTGTCACTGGCCCTCATGTGGGATCCGAACCGGGGTCGCTGGCATCCCAAAACCAGCGCTTAACCAATGCGCCACTCGGCCGGCCCTCCACAAACCTTTCTTGAGCAATACTGTTCCAAAGATGAATTCTAGGAGAGCCTCAGTGCATACGCCTCCGAGAGCTGCAGACTTCAAAAAGCAGGATGCCTCCTGCTTGGCAGGAATTGATAGGCAACCCTTATCTATGTAACAGGAAGATTATTTAAATTTAAGTATTTTTATAATATTATAAAACTAGTGTAGGATTATTTGTAAAAATTTTTTTTTAACTTTTTGAAACTCTGATTGTTTTATTAAATTTTCCACAGCATACTTTGTGTTTGGAAGGTTGAACCATATCAGAAGAAGGCTTCAGTGGATGGTGAAGTCATAAAACACTATTATTTAGGTGCTTTGGCAGTCTAGGGTTTGAAAATATAACAGTGTAAGGTATAGATTTCTTTTGGAATGGCACAGCTAACATCTTTGGTTAGGTCTGACTGATAGATTCAGACCTTTGAGATTCAGATGGTGGCGGAAACTTTAGCCATCACCTACGCCATCTCTTGTGTTATAGCTGTAAGGAAATGGAGGCTTGGCGAGTTTAATGGTTTCCCCACGCTTACACAAACCTAGATCAAAACTCAGGTCTCCAGGTTCCCAGTTCAGTGCCAGTACATTATTTTTCATCCTGACTTCTTCATGAGCCATTTTCAGTGTAAATAAAAACCAGTGTATGCTTGTCCAGCCTGTAGTTAACTTTCATACTAAACATGGAGTATCAGTCCTGCCCAATTACCAGAATGAAAACCTCGACTGTATCCAAGGCAGTTGATTAAGGTGCTTGTACATACGATTCAGAGCAGAACCAAGGGGAAGCGAGCACACCAGGCACGTACCATGCAGTCCTCAGCGAGGGCAGACGAGTGCCTGCCTCTCGTCGCTTGCTAGGTGAATGGCGTCCTGTGCTGCAGGTGTGTTAGTCATTTCTGAGTTTGTTCTCCACTAAAAGTGACCTCATTGTTTTGTGCTCCTTTTCCATAATTATACAGTAACAGGAAAATAAACCAGCTCTGCGTACAGCCCACAGCAGAAATCTTGTGCTCTTTATGCAAGTTTGATTTATAGACGTGCACTGCAGAGCGGAGTGACTATGAAACATTCATCTTCCCATTGCCGGTTGCCATGGAAATCAAGTACACAGAGCAGTGTCATTCCAGCCCTGGTGATGCCTGCAGTAGTTTATTCCTTTGTTGTTCTCGTTTCTTAAGCAACTGCCTAGCATTCTTTCATCATTACAATTAATCATGCGCGCGGGTTTTTTTTTTAAATCTCTTTTATCTCAAATAGAAAGCACTAAAAATGTATGAGAAAAATAGGGAGAATATAGATATTTTTGTGGCTTTAAATATGCATTTCCCCCCCTCAGTCCCGTTGGAAAATAGGTCATGTAAAAAAAAAAGAAAGAAAAAGCACATATTAATGTACAGAAATTTCAATAAAGAGAGCAATAATAGAATCTGAGGAAAAAGCAATCCTATGTTAAAGAAATTTTAAGGAACTTCTGATTTTTAGGCCTGCCAGTGTTTGGAGCTAAGTCTGCATTTTGGGTAATGCCAACCAAAAAAATGCCCCTGAGCTATATATTATCGACTCTCCTTTTGTTTTGTTAGCCTCCTTAGGGATTTGAACAACCTAAATATTTGCTGGATAGATACGATAGATATTATAAAGTAGGGGTCCTTTTTTCTTTAAAGGCTAATAAAGTTCAAGAATTTTTTTACAGTGTAAGTAAAAGGAGTTCTTGTTAGTCTTCCTTATTATTTTTTAAGAAGAAACCTTCTTACCCCAGTTTCACTTAGCATAGTTCAGAGTACATACTATGCCAACAAGTAATAAGTGCTTGTTGATAATCTGCCTTCTTTTCCTGGGCTTCCGGCCAGGTCTGTTGGTTAAGGGAATTGTTTGGGAGTAAACCCGTCGGAGTCTGAATCCCAGATCCTGTGCTTGTTGGCTGCGAGACCTTTGCAGACTGGCTCCACTTGCCGTGGTTTCCTTATCTGCAGAGTGAACAGCTATAAAATGAAGGTAATGATGGTTTGTTGGGGGGAGGATCTCAAGGTTAATTCATGCAAAGGGCCCAGCCTTGTGCCCGGCGTGGGATAAATGCTCAGGCTGGGGGACTCTTGTGGTGGTGGTGCTACCAGGATTGCTGCTCTTCCCACTGTGGCTACACCAGGTCAGAATGGAGTGGAGAGCTGAGCTCTGACCCAGGGTCAAGTCCAGCACCAAAGCCCAGGACCCTCGCCCCCTCATCCAAGTTCACAGATCATTGCCCATGCTTTGTTTTACATGAGCTACATGATCTCAATTCATGGCAACACTGTAGATACTAGGATGGTGGCCTGGAGGTATGTACAGTGGTCTTTTCATCTGCAAATTGAGAAGGGAAGGCTGCTGCAAATACATGTTTCTCTCAATTGGCCCTATGGTGGGGGGGTGGTTGCTGGGCAGGGGAAGGAGTGAGCTGCCTGACGGTGTGTCTTGCTGGGCGAAGGTAATGATGTTTGTCTACAGAGTCTCAAATAACATCTGATCTGCCTCCCAGCCCCATGCTCCCTGTACCAGCAGTGGCTACAGCCTTCCTTCAGCCTTTCTGGAATGGAAGATTTCCGAACTGGTGGCAGAAGCATTCTTTGTTGAAATTCACTCTCCTTGGCAGCCCTCCAGGGCAAACGACAATGCTTCTTTATTGGATTTAGCTTTTGTTTGGTTAGCCTTGTATTTTGTCTGTTTTGCTTTGTGCAGTTCTTCTTCCCTCCACCCCCAATTTTCATGTTAAAGTTCCTTGGACTTCATTTCTATTTGTTTTACTAGCTTGCTTCCCAGTGTTGCTAAAAGTTGTTTGCTTTAAAGCTATCACAAAATAAGTAACCTTAGATTAATTTGTCATTTTTCACCCGAGCCTGATCCATAGCACGTGAACTAGATGCGCTTTTGTTAATGATTAAAACACAACAGTCTTGGGCCAGCAGAGTGGCGAATTGGTTAAGAGTTGGCTTAAGAGCACGAGCTCTAAGCAACAGGACCCCCGGTTCGATTCCCACATGGGCCAGTGACTCTGCTCCCAAGCTGAGCCGTCACTGAGCTGCCAATAGGTGGCAGGATGGCTCAGCTGGTGTAACAACAAGATTGCCTGTTCAATGGTGGGCTACACCCACCCACAACTAAGACTGAACTCGGCACCTTGAGCTGAGCTGCTGCCCGGATGGCTCAGTGGATAGGGCATGCATTCTTAACAACAAGGCTGCTGGTTTGACTCCTGCATGGGATGGTGGCTACGCCCACCCGCAACTAAGATTGAACACAGCACTTTGAGCTTAGAGGCCATGAGCTGCCATTGGGCAGCCAGATGGCGACTGGCGCCCTCCACAACTAAGATTGAAGAACAACAACTTGGCTGGTCCCCTTCCCCAATTCACCAACACTGTTTCCCTCCCCCAATTCCCCAATAAAATCTTTAAAAGCAATACAAAACAAAACAGCCTTGATGGTTTCCCCTTGGGACACTCGGATATTATACCATGGGGTCCCCAGCCCTCGTTATGTGTCTCTTTGTTTTACCGTGTCCCACCATCAGTTCCTCATGTCAGTTCTAAAGAGATAGTAGTGTAAACCTCTCTGAATCCTTGCATTCTCTGTTGTTTTTCCTTCTCTCCACGAGATAAAAACCCTAGGGTCAGACTCTCATGTTTTCTAAGTGAAACTCCTGACACCCGAAGAGACGTGGGTACTCAGTAGGCATGTATATTCTTGTGACTGTTTTAGACACAGGTTCTGTAGCTTTCCAATCAGTGCCCGAAATGTAGACCTTCTCTAGATAGTTGGCAATGTTTGTAAATCCTCCCTGGACGACTGATTGTATGTATGGTCCCGCCTTCTACTCAAGGTGCCGCGTGCATTCCTGTCATCTCTTTGCCCCCTGTCACTATCCGGGGGTGGCGCTGCCCTGTGCATGGCTACCCTCAGCCTTCTTTGTTTTAGAAATAAATATTTGTTAACATCTACTGCATTGCAGATATTGGGAATATACAAAAGTAAACAAGATAGACACTACCCTGCCCTGGGGAGGTGGGTAATTAGACTCCAAGATGGTTAATCCTGCCAGATGACCACAAAGCAGTGTGGGAATATCCAGGAAGGATATTTCATACAGGCTGGGGAGAGGGCACCAAGAAAGTGCTAGCCAGTGTGCGACCTGAAGGATGGGAATAACCAGTCAAAGAGAAGGGGAGTGTGTTCCAGGCAGAGGGCACCTTCCTGGAGGTCAGCAGGAGACATGGCACTTTGGGTAACTGAGAGTTGATCAGTCTAGCTAGTCTGCTATTGAATACACTTGTTTTCCTTTGTCTGGGTGGGTGGGCGGGGCCAGAAGTATAAATGCAGAATGATGAGACTGGCGAGATAGGCAGGGGCCAGACCATGAAGGGTCTTGTAAATTGTTGAGAAGTTTGAACTTTATCCTGAGGACAATGGGAAGCCATTGAAATGTTGTGGGTTGGGAAGGGACAAGATCAGACCTGTGCTTTACCCAGTCTCACGTATTACAGTGTGGAGGATGGATTAACATGTGGCAAGAGGCACCTGTGTCTGGATTGGTCCCAGGGATCACCTTCTCCAGCTCACCTCCTCATCCCTATAGTGTGTGTCCACCTCAGCAGTCCCGCTTCCCGCGTCTTCCTGATTACTGCGAAGGCTTGCTCCAAATTGGACTCCCCTTTTCTAGCTTCCTGCCATGAAGGCCAGAACCCTGCCTTCTCCCCAGCCCCTGGCTGGCACTTGCTGTAAAATGAACGTGTCTTCTGAAACACCCAGATTCCTCGTATCACCCTTGCCCAGAGACTCTGCTTTGCCTACCAGCCTGGATCCCTGAGGATTTGGGGGCCAGTTTTGATCTAGCCTGAGCAACTCTGACCCCGGAAATTCATTATAATTCACACAGTTGGCCCTTCCTGCCCGGCCAGCCCAGTCCAGACCTGCACCCGATCCTTCTTTTTCCCACTAGCAGTTGAGTATCCCAGGTGTTCCACACCGACCCCCACTGCACCCCCATATAGGACAATAAATGTGGGATGATGGATTGAATAAGATGAGTTGTACTAGCCAGTAGACTTTGGGAAAGTCACTTCTCTGTGCCTCAGTTTCCTTATCTATAAACTACTGATCCTAAGAGAATCTACAGTATCGAGTTGTTTGGGGGATTAAATGATTGAATGCCTATGAAAACACCATGCTTGGCCTGAATTGGCACTCACTGGTTATTAATGTTTTTATTAAGGTTTCTCGACTATCCTACAGACATTAAAGGTTTCTGACCTGCTGGAATAATTTGCCATAGCCAGATGGTTATTGATCTTGAAAGGTCCACGCTTCTTCACTGTGGATAACTGAGAGATGACAGCAACACTACACCCTGCCCAGCCAGGGATACTGACCAACTCGGCTTTATTTTCAACTTGAGGTTTTATTCGGTGCTGATTTTGTTCCATAAATTCTCTTAGTTTTCGTGAAATTAAATTAGCTTTGCGTTTCATAAATGATGCTCTATTCCAAAAGGCAGCCATGATGTTTGCCTCCACTTTGTAGTCTGGGCATCCTAAGACTAGCCTTTCTTCCTTAATAAGAGAGAGAAAACAGCTACTGGCTGATAAGGCAATGGAAGACAACTCTCTATTGGTTTGTCCCACAGATAGTGACTGAGTGAGTGCCATGTGCAGGGCACTGAGAAGGGTACTTTCGGGGCTATGAAAACAATCAGGCAGGGGCCATCTCACGGAATGACCATAAGATAAGGTAGAAAATGGAACCTGCTGTGGAAGAACAAAGAAGTGAAAGGGTTTCATTCCAGCCAGGGCAACCCAGGAAATTAACAACTGAGTTAGAGTCTGAAGAATCCTTGGAAAGAAAGACATGCAGGTAGAGAGCAGCGTGGACAGAGTGGAGAAGGGGAGATGATGGAGCTGGTGATGAAATAGATGTGAAGGAGTGATCAGAATAGCTAACACCTGTCGAGCGCTTGCTGCATGCCAGGCCCTGTCCTAAATGCTTGCTTGTCTCAACTCATTTGATCCACTCTGCAACCCTCTGAAATGGCTACTGTTTTCTCCCCATTTTACAGATGAGGAAACTGAAGCATGGGTGGCAGAGTAACTTGGCTAAGACCTCATTACCTGATAGAATTTGGCATTGACCCAGACAGTCTGGGTCTGATTGGAAACACAAATAAGCAGACGCATCATGCACAGGGAAGCTTTTTCTCTCACTTTTATAGCTTTCCCCATGTGTACCCTTGAAAGGGGTTTTGAATCTCTTTATCAGGCAGATCTATCTACTACGGTTTATAGATTTCGAAAGCATGATTTTATTTAGGGGCCTTTTCCAGTTCAGTTTCAATAGAATAAAGATCTGGACAGCATATAAATTTTCACAGTCAAAAATAGAGCTAGATAATCTATGGCTGTACCCTTTTCATAGACCCAAGGCTGTGGATATATGAAAACACTGGCTGAATTGTACATTTTTCCCCCTGATTTCTGACAATTTGGTCATAAAACCTTTTGATAAAAATATCAAAAAAGCTCACACTGCAGTACTGGAAAAGGTGACTGCATTAATGGCAAAAAAAAAATAAAATCGTATTTTAGACTGTCATGAACTGTTTAAACATCATAATGGGAAACATTCCTGGCTTAAATAATTGAAATCCGCATTTCGCAGAACCCGTCTACTCATCTCAACCTTTTGTTATGTCTTGAAACAAACCAGAAATGGACTGGCTTGAGCTTCTCCATAGCTCTTTCTTCTCCATGTGAGGGCAGTGGGATATGCATGGGGCTGTTGGTCAGTGTTTAGGCCTGGATCCCGTATTAGAGGGGAACTGACTTAGGCAAGTGTCTTCACCTCCTTGGACTTCTATCTCCTCTTCTAAAGGATGTCTACCTCTAAGTACCTTCTCTGTTTGTATACCTTTTGTCTACTTACCCTTTAAAGAAAATTGTAACTAATAGTACATGTGATCTAATGGCAGGAAATGAAGAAGAAAAGAAAAAGCAAATAATTTCATTTCATCAATTTCATTCATTATTTAACAAATGTTTAAGCACCTACTGTGTGCATGATAAGTATTTGTGTTTATCGCTTCCCAGTATTGCTGATAATTATAATGTTAACTTCTCAGATTTACCTGGGATTTGCCTTCTCTCAGTTTCCCCATCTGTGGCTACATTATTACTATTGAATCTTATACTATTTAATCTTATTTTTTTTATAACAGGTTTTTGTTTGTTTTTTAATTTTATTGGGGAACAGTCTGTTTTTCCAGGATCCATCAGCTCCAAGTTGAATCATTGTTTCAATCTAGTTGTGGAGGGCGCAGCTCCGTCATGCATGTGGGGATCAAATTGGCAACAAGTCGGTGTTATGAGCACTGTGCTCTGACCAACTGAGCTCACTGGCTACCCCTCATCTTATTTTTTTGTTTTTGTATCCAAAACAAACAAAGCAAAGCAGAAACCTTTCATCTCAAAGGAAACCCTCAACATGTTACAAATTATTATTAAACCATGTACAATATTTTTCTTTCAATTTTTTTAAATGTAAAGAGGCTCCATTTAAACCCACTGGGTTATGCTTCTTAGGAAAAACCATAGCCATCAACTCTTCACATCTAATCCAGATGGGTCAGCTGACTTACTAGTTTTAATGGTTTGCAGTGATAAATTTGTCGTAGAATTGGAGCCTTCTCCAGGTTATAAATTGCCCAGACTCAAGCGCTGTGGAAAATTTATAAGGACTGCCATTAGAATAGAATGTTTTAAATTATCTGTTGTATTGAGGGAAAAAAAAGAGAGACCTGATAAAAGGTTTATCAGATAGTCATGAGTTCATGTGACAAAAAGGAGTTATTGGGCTATTTGTCAAATGATAAACTGGATAATGATGATGGCAAAAGTATCCGTCATTTTTTTTAGTCGTTCAATGAGTGCCAGGTACTGCCATTATTTCATTCAGTCTCACAGTAAGCTAATGAGTTGTACACTATTATTATTCCTATTTTACAGATAAGAAAACTGAGCTTAGAGAGGTTAATGTTCCCAAAGTCACAGTTAATAAATGACTGAACATGTTTCAAGTTGCTTGTTGTCACCTTCCGTTCATCATATTTAAGGTGAAAGTCATTATCCTTGTCCCCAAGTCGGCTCTCTTTCTATTTCTGTCAGTGATACCATGATTTTCTTAGATTTATTCTTGCAGTCGTCATTGATTTTTTTTCTCTTCCTTGTCTTTGCTCTCATGCATTCAATCACCGAGTCCCTTTGCTTGTTCATTGTCTTTCTCTGTCAACCCTGTTCTCATCCCCTTAGTCCAGGTGGCTAAGCCTTACACCGAAGTGTACAGCTAAAGGCCAGACTCAGTATTGGAGGTTGGCTACCTTCTGGTTGCCACTCTCTTAGGTTCCTTGATTCTCTCCTGATGAGCTAGTTACCAAAACACAACACCGCCCTTTCCCCTTGTGCATGATAACTCCTTTCTGGGATGTACCTTCCCTACACCCTGTATATGGGCCCCTCCCTTTCCTCAGGGTGTGAGATTGGGTCTCCTTCTCTCTCACACTGTGATCAGTCCATTCCACCACGACCATCCCCCCTCTTCTCTGCTCTGGTGAAGATAGATTCCGGCTCTCATTTTGCACTAAGCACATACCGTCTGCCTTGCCTTGCCCTGCCCGATGGCTCTTCCCATATGCAATCTGCCGATCCTGGGTGCCTGGGGTGGGGGCGCGGGGACTAGATTCCTCACCATCGCCTGGAGCATTGCTGTCCATCCGAGTCTCCATGCCCGCGTGCATGTACGAGGGTCAACATTTTTTTTTTTTTGAGGGCAGTGTCACTGGCCCTCATATGTGGGACCGAACCTGGGCCACTGGCCTCGAAAGCCAGCGCTTTAACCACCGCGCCACTCGGCCGGCCCCGAAGGTCGACATTTTTATGGGAGCTGTAGTACATCTCTCACATTGAACTCATTGAGTTAAGAGTGCTCCCATTCATCCCCCAAACCGCCTTTATTCAGAGACCCACTTCACTGGAAAGGGACCCCACGCATTCCCAGGCTGTGGGGGTGGGTAGTGTGTAAGGAGGGCCGAAGGCCGCATCCCTGAGGGGAAGCCCCTAGGCACAGTGGCTGGGCCCTCCTCCCCATGAGAGGCGGAGTTTATTGCTCCGCTCTCTGAATCTGAGCAGACCTGGGAACTTAACTTTGATGAAAGTACACAGCATAAGGTAGCACGAAACCTCAGGGTGACCTTGGGAACCCACAGAGGGTCCCACTGAAGCCACGCCTCTTGCCCCCCCCCATCAGCTGTTGGGTTGCTGTCTCACTGTGTGCAAGCAGATGTGGTTTGCTCGGGATGCCTCTTTAACCACAGCCAATGCATTTTAAAGTTCTGCTTGTCTATAGAAATGGTCTTGAAAGTAGATAATAAACTGATTATTTACATGTCCTAACACTATAATTCTGGTTTGTCTCTTATAAATTCCTGATCGCAATCCAAAGCTAACACTGATTTTTGTTTGTTTGTTTATTTGTTTTTGAGGGCAGTGTCACTGACCCTCATATGGGGGACCGAACCGGGGCCGCTGGCTTCCCAAGCCAGCGCTTAACCATCGCGCCACTCGGCTGGCCCAGCACTGATTTTTAAAATGCTGATAGTTTCACAACTCTTAAGTTAAAAAAAAAACACCCTTATATTCTTGGTTTGTAAACACCTGGAATTTTCCCTCCCTTTCTCTCCCACCCATTATATGGAAACAACCTATATATTTGCCAAACAGCAAAACAGCCTTTATTTGACAAGTGTATATTTCATTTTTGTGCGACGGCCGTATCCTGGTAACATTTTCTTTCATGGAAAATGACGATGGCTTCCAGGAGTATATGTGGGTTTTTTTTTTGTTTTTTTCTCTTTCAAATGCATGAAGTTTTAAAAAATGAAACTTCATTTCAGGCAGAATGATCTTTGGTTTTATAAACGTAGACTAGTTTTTATGGTTCTGGGGTTGTTCATCATTTTAAAACCTATTAGTTGTCGCAGGTCAGCTTGAAAAATGAGGACTTTTACATTTAACTTAGACAAAATACCTCATGATAGACTTGGAAACTGTGCCAGTAAAATTGTGTTTGAATGATTCTTGAATTTGTTTTTTAAGGGACAGCTTTCTTCTTTAAACGTGTATTAGGTAAAACAGTTATTAAAATTCTAGCAGACGTGTAGGAGCGTCGGATTCATGCACGATGCAGACTCCGGTGGAGGGGCTTTTAGGCTGAACGATTGACCTAATGTCTTGTATCTCTTTTTCTGGCAGACAGAAAGAATCCCATCTCATAGGCATTTTATTCAGTAATATGTCCATATTGCATTTTACCTCTTACTCTTTCTCAGGCTACAAAAATACCTGCGACATAGTGAGATAGCTCATATCATTGCTAGAGAAGTGCATGGTAATTTGGATAGAAAATAATGCAATAGCTTTAGTAACAGAATATCATTAAATTAGTGCCTCATGTAAAAATCGAAAAGGGATTTGTTTTTAGTTTTTAATGGGTCAGATCAGTGTGATTAAAATATGTAAATGAAATAACGGCATTTACTTCTGTGGTCTTCTCAGTGACATAAGCTCTCCCTAACATTCATTGTGAGTATTCCATTTTCTTCTGCTCTCCCCCATTTTTAAGTAAATCCAGTATGATAGGTTTTGAATTTGCTGCAATAGGGCATGCATTTGTTAGAGGCCTTGAAATTGAGGAATTTTTAAATTGGGCAGGTGTATATTCATGAATTCATTCAGTAAATGGTTATTGAGCACCTACTGTGCGCCCCGTGCCTTTCTGGATGCTGGAGGTAGGGCTGTAACAAAGCAGACAGGGCCCTGCCCTTAAGGAGTTCTCAGCTCAGTTGTAGGAAGGCACACAGAAGTAGTAAACATGTTAATTTCAGATGGGGACAGCAAGCTCTATAAGGAAAGTAAACAAGAATAAGTGACAGAGGGACTGACGGTGGGGGGCACTGGTAGTGGGGAGGTGAGGAAGGTGTTTTTGAGGGGTGACATTTGAATAAGACCTAAATGACAAAAAGCTGAGTGCCATCTGGGAGAACAGCTACCCAGAAAGAGGAAAAGCAGTTGAAAAGGCCCTGGAGTGGGTACAAGCTTGGTGGGATTGATAAACAGAAAGAATATCGGAAAGGATTGTAATGAGTGAGAGGAAGATGTGAGGTGAGATCTGAAAGCAAACAGGCATGATGATGCATTCATTCTTCATGGATGCCACCCCACGTTATAATGTTATATTATTATATTATGATATATAGCATATGTTATGTTGATATTATTTATGTGACCTTCTATAAGGTTGCAAACCTCATAATCAATGAGATGGAAAGTTAAAGAGAGGCGTGAGGTTCCTCAAAATGTGTTTGTTTTCTGGGCACTCTTCAGTGTACAAAGTCTTGATAATGGGTGTGTTATCCTTTCTTGGATCCCCACCATCTCTCCACGTTTGTTTCTAATCATCAGTTAAATCAGTTCAACAGATATTTCCTGAGTCCCTGCTGGGCCCAGGAAACTGAGTCCACTGGGCTGTTACAGATGAATATAGCAGAAAATGTGATAGATTTCCATTAAAAAGCAACTTTCCTGGATTGTATCTATTATTGCAATCATGGGTCAGCTACCTTTTCTAAGATATTATTTATCCTTAGGTTACAAATTGTGAAATAATATTAAGGACCAAATACCTAATCTAAATGTCAGTGATTTGTAATGTTAATGTAACTTTCATTTGTTCCTTTTCATTGGAGACACAGGGCATGAAAAAAATGATTTTGAGGCTTATGTATGCATCTGTCCAAAAAGGGTTTATCATTTGAGTACCTCTTCTAGAGGAAGGAAATTGTTAAAAATTAGCAATTTAGTGAAATACACAAAAGTTCTAAAAATACATATTCTTTTGAATGAAGCAACACAGATTTGTAGACTCTGTTCTATTATTATGGTTATGATTCAGGGTGTCTAATTTAGACAACGGAATCAGGAAATAATAGAGACTATCTCCTTTCTGTGTGTCTTCAGACCCTGTGTAGTCATAACATACTGACAAAATTTCCACTGAATTAAGCTTTCTAGTGATTTATAAGACATTGAAATGCATTCCTAAGAGCACTTATTGAATTTTCCTTCAGAGATAATTAATAAAAAGGTTTTATTTTTAAAAAGGCAATAAGAGTACGTTTCATTCTGGCAAAAAAATAAGTTCTAGAAGCCTTTCCCTGGTTTGCTGCTAGTCATTCCACTCTTTGGATGCTTGTTTTGCCTTATTCTTCCTCTCTCTGATTCTGTGGTTTAATAGGTTTCCCTTCTGTTTGAAATAAACCTGTGGAAGCCAGTGCTACATTTAGTGTGTATCTCCAGGCATGGCCGAGCACCTCTTCCACTGGTCTTGTTCCAAGCATTCTGGAAAAGAGCTGACAGGGCCTGACTATGACAGGGCACATAGCTCTCATAGCTTTGTCAGCTCTGCTGTTTTTCTGTATGTTGTGTGTGTGTGTATGAAATATTTGAGGCAGGGGGAAAAATCCATATATGTTCCTCCCAGGTTAAGAAACAAAATGTGCTGTTCCAAACAAGGTTGAAGCCCCTTGGGTTGCCTTTCCCCTTGTCTCCCCCAGAGAGAATCACTACCCTGAATTTTTTTAATCATTCATGTGTGTCTTTATATTTTATGGCACAGATTTATGCATTTTAAATAATACATAGTATTGCTTTGTATATTTTTAAACCTTATATCAACGCAAATTGCTTTTTCGCTTATCATTATGTTTTTAAGACTCATCCACATCAATACATGTATCTTTATTCTCTGTGCCGTATAGTGCTATGTTGGGGCTTAGGGGATACAATAACTAGGACCCCCTTTTACCACCTAGAATAAATTGAGAAATAGATGCAAGTGTGAGAGAGCAGTGGATAAAGATCCTGGCTTTATTTGTGAGATAGCTCTGTTGGAAGGATTAAATAGGCCTATCCCTCCAGGCAAGGCTGTGTAGTTAGCCTGGGACTACCCCATGAGAGGTGCCCTGTGGCATTGGGGAGCAGAACACTGTGTAAGTCCTCACAGTCAGGCAGCTCACAGAGAGAAAGGAGGAGGGCCGCCACTCCTCTGGGAGGACAGAATGAGGGGGTGGGCAGAGCCTGGGACTGGGACTCTCGAAGAGGTTTCTTTGCTTGTAAGTATAAAGACCGGAAAGGAAAGTTTTTCCCAGAACCTTTTTTTTCCATTATATAAGTATCCCATAATTTGTATGTCCATTCTCCTATTGGTGGACTCACTTGTTATTGCAAATGGTATTGTAGTGATGCTTCTTGTCCACACACGGGGAGACTCTGTAGGGCACATGCACATGGCAGTAGAATGGCAGGGTCAGAGCTTTGCATATCTGCAGCCTGACTTGCTGCCTAAGTGGTCTTTCACATGTAACTGATCAGTCCATTAGAATTCTTTTCCATCCGTATTCTCAACACTTGTTATCAAACTCTTTCATTTTTGCAAATCTGATGGGTATGAAATGGCATCTTACTGTAATTTTTTTTTTTTTTTGAGGGCAGTGTCACTGGCCCTCATATGTGGGACCCGAACCAGGGCCACTGGCTTCCCAAACCAGCGCTTAACCACCGCGCCACTCGGCAGGCCAGACAAAGCCTCTTTTTTTTTTTTAGCTGAGCCATCCTGCCACCTGTTGGCAGCTCAACAGCAGCTCAGGTCGGGCTGGGCATTGAATGGCTGTTGCTCAGAATTCAGCTCACACTCTTGAGCGAGCTTGGAACCAACTGAGCCACTCTGCCGGCCCGAAAATAGTTTAGGCAAATACCCCAAACCGTATATATTTTCTCTACTAAATAATGAACTGAGAACTTTTTTTTTTTTTTGAGGGCAGTGTCACTGGCCCTCATATGTGGGATCGAACCAGGGCCACTGGCTTCCCAAGCCAGAGCTTAACCACCGCACCACTTGGCCGGCCCTCATCTTACTGTAATTTTAATTTCCATGATTACTGGTCAAGTTCAGGATCATGCCTGCTAGCCATTTTGGTTTCCTCTTCTGTCAATTTCCTATTCATATTATTGGCCCACATAAAACTATCTGTTTTTCATATTTGCGGTTCTTTATGTATTCTGCATACTAATCCTTTCTCATTTGTGAATCACAAAAAATTCTTCACCTATTTGTGGCATGTCTTTTTTTTAAAAAAAATAGGGCACCTTTTGATAAATATCTGATACACACACACACACACACACACACGATTTGGAAATAACCATTTGGCATTTTATATATAACTTTAAAAAAGAGAAAGTATAGGACTCTTTGACATGTCTGAAGTCTACAATTACACAGCAAATGTGTGAAGTATCACTTGAGCATACTAATAGGGTCTATCTTGTGATTTTTCTGCCTGTTGGAATGTTCATATCATCTTTGAACAATTGCTAACCTTTCTTTCCTATACATATTAGGCAGTTTGAATAATATTTCTGCAAGATTTACCCTACTTTTCAAATCCTTTGACATTATAGCATTTAATACTTAATGTGTAAATCATAATACTTAAATTACGAGTTTTTGCCTCAGTGTAATTGCATGAAAAGGTGACTAAATACCTCCAAACTTATCTACCAGATTTATCTACCACTTGGAACCTCTCTTATGTGTAATAAAACTTTTCCATTTTAACTAGTCCCATGGTAATGCTGTACTGATGCTTCACTCTCTCCTCAGAGCTTGTGGACATTGTTATCAGTGAAAGACACTCAAGTACTAAATTACATTATCATGCTACTTATATGAGGAAATTGCATCGTGAGTTTGCTAATTCTTGATAAGAATGGCTTCTTACAGGGTCATAAACTTTCATCAATAAAAAGATCCTTAAAGAGCAATTGCTACCGTCTCTTATTGTACACATGAGGTTACGTGACCTACCCAAGGTCACACCCCTGGGCTGGCACAGATCATGATCAGGACACAGGTCCCTCAGCCCTGGCACAGGTGCTGTCCAGTACAATGGTGTCCTCGTCCATCCCGGCTGCTGGACCAGAAGGCCATAGACAGGTGCTTATTTCTCACAGTTCTGGAGGCTGGGAGGTTTTAAGTTCTATGTGCTGACGGATTCAGGGTTTGGGGAAGGCCCGCCTCCTGATTCAGAGCCATCTTCCCCATCTTCCTCATGTGGTGGAAGAGGCAGAGGAGCTCTGAGTCCCTTTTATCAGGACACTAAGCAGCTCCCAAGAGCTCCACCCTCCAGTACTATCACATCGGGGATTAGGTCTCAATACATGAATTTTGGGGGAGCACAAGCTTTCAGTCTGTAGCAAATAGAATCATAGCTTTATTTGCTATTTTTATAATGAATAAAATATGTGTATTTTTACAGCTAGATGTCCTTGACTGATAGGTTACAATGCATTTAGCTGTTTGTCACTGGCATCTTCTTAGTTTCTTAGTACTGAAGGAATTATTTATCATGCTTCCTTAAGTTAGTGTTATGGAAGCAATGTAAACTGTTTTCCTTCCTCATTTTTGACTGGTATTTACATGCTAGTCTTTCCAATAGGTTGTATAAATAAGTTAAATGTTATGGAAAATTATTCCAAAATGGAATAAGTTTGCATAAATTAAAACTATGGTGCAATAATTTGAATCAGATTGTAACAAGATATAAATTTGTAAATGTGTATAGTTAATTTTTTAGGTACAATTTTTTCATGCATGGCTACTCTTTGGTTTATATAAGTTAGCATGTTTAACATTACAATGATACATTTAATCCAAGAATTAAAATATTACTATTTACTCACATACACCCATGTCCCCCTCCATCTTGTCTTTCTGCTTTCTTAACCACCCATTAGGAGCCACTATCCAGAATTCAATGATTATTTCCCAGCCTTAAAAATACATACATACATGCACACACATATGAGTATACATGTGTGTATATACACACATGCCTCTTTCCTTAACTTTTCATCGTTTTCATTTGAAAACTATATAAATGTGTCAAATGTATGTAGTCTTTTGTGACTTACTTTTTTTCACTCTGTAATATGTTTCTAGTATTTATCTCTGTCTTATATATAATTAAATTCACTCATTTTAAATGTGTATAACATTCCATTGTATGACATTACCGTCATTTATCTATTTTCCTGTTTACTGGCATTTAGTTTTTTCTCCCTGACTTCTGGTAATTTTGGTATTACTGCTAATCCTGTATGAACAGTCTTGGATCTTAACTCCTGGTGCCCAGGAATAAGTGTTTCTATTAGGAGTGGAATTCCTGGGTTATAATGTATGCAGATGTTTACATAGATACTGCCAAAATATTAAAATGCCAAGTAATATTTCGAAATCATTTGTATTAACTTGCATACCAAATGATCTCTGTTGGGCAAGCCCGGAATCTTGAATCCTGGCCTCTTCTCCCATGAAGACACCCAGCCAAACCTCCAGGGCAGTATGGACCCACACCCGCAGGGCAAAAGTGGCTGTGGGGTGTCCACTTTCCACTAGCCTCTTTGGGTTTGGCTGACCCAAGAATGTGGCCTCGCCCCACTCTGTTTTTAACTCAGTGCCTTTTGTTTTAGTGTCTTGTCCAGCTTTTTTTTTTTTTTTCCAATGCGGGGATCTATCTGACAATACAAAAGCAGGAACCCACATGAATTATTAAATACTTTTTCTCTCAAACTTTTCTTTCTAAATTCTCTTTTCCAAATATTGATTTATTGAGCAGAGCATTAGATTTATTAAGTGTTGGAAAAGACGAACCACTCATTTGTAAGAGATGTAGAAAATATATAAAATTAGTGATGAATTTCTAAAGTTGTGTGATTCTGGCATTTTAGTGGTGCTGCGTCTTCTCTTGCCATTTGAAAGATATGCCCACTTACTGTTTTCCTCTTGAATATCACTTAAAGGTGTACGTTAAATATTTATTTTTCATGTGACATAAAAGCATATTATCGGGAAATAGTGATATAATTTTAATGAACATGCCATTGAATCTCAACTTTTAAAATCTCATCCATTATTTATGAGAAGAAACTATACAATGTTTTCATCAAGGTATTATATCTTAAAATCACTTTTCTTAAACCTGACTTCAAGATTTATTAAAATGCATGTTTTACTATATCTATAACTTGTATAAAATAATTAACTATGTCTGAGTGTGTTGGTGGGTCCCCAAGGTTTGGTGATTTTTGGAAGGACTCAGCATATAATTGTACTTAACGCTCCAGTTTGTCACAGTGAAATGATCTGAAGCAAAATTAGCAAAAGGAAAGGCCCATGGGGTGCAGTCCAGGGTAAACTGGGTACAAGCTTCCCAGGACCCTCTCTCAGGGACGTCACACGGGATGTGCTTACTTCCTCCAACAAATGTGACAACACATGTGGTATGCTGCCAGCCACGGAAGCTCATTAGAGCCTCAGCACCCAGGGTTTCTATTGTGGGATGGTCATCCTGGCAGGTACCGAAATTCCAGACTCCCAGAAGGGAAGCGGGGGTGCAACATAAACCATATTTGTTGCCCAAACAGTCTTAGGCACAGTGACCCATTCTTATGAATTAATGTTGAAGGGAAACTTCCAGAAATCCACATTCCCAGATGCCAGCCAAGGGCCACCCTTGTAAGCAGGGTAGTCAGGCCTGCTATGTGGACTCTTTTCCACACATGGAGTTATGGCTAAAGTTTGTAAAGCACTCACTATGTGGCAAGCACTGTTCTTTATTTATTTCATCCTCACAACAACCATTTCACAGATGATGAACTGAGACACAGAGAGGCTAAGAAAGTTTTCCAAGGTTGCACAGCTAATAAATAGTAAATCAGAGTCCAAACTCAGGCTTCAGAATCTATGATTTATCAAATGCTCTGTTGGTATTTGCGAGTTTTTTTGTTTTTTGGGGTTTTTTTTGCATTTTGTTTCTCCTCATGGATGTTCCATACATTTCCATATAACTGTGATGAAAAGAAATTGTCTTCGTATCCTATTCTAGTCTTCAATGTTGTTTCATGGCTCTTAGTTTTCAAGTTTGGAAAATCATTCTAATTTTCCTCTGCAAATCTTTCCTGATCTCATAGGCGTGTCTCAGCCTTTCTGTTTCTGTATTGGAGGACCTAAATTGTTTATTTCCATCTGCCCACAGAAGGCTTGTCTGGTCTTGGACCACAGCATAGTTCCACTCTTCCTTCTATGCCTCCTTGTGGTCCCTTCTGAGATACAGCAATTAGAATGGCAAAAACAGAAGGTGCCCGCATTGCACTGTGGTTTATAAACAAAGACAGGACAGATTTCCTGTTTTATCTCCTTCCTTGTGATTGTCATCATTGTATTAGCCATGTTGTCTACCTCAGTACGTGGGACCATGACTTAGTGAAGGGTCTTTAAATGCCTCTGGACCGCCTTCTGGCATATAGATGGTAACTAATGTCACCAGTAGAGCTTGCCTCCCTATTATTGTACTTTTTTTTCTGATTGAAATGAAGAGATTAACCATTTGCTATATTCATTCTCAAGGAAACACATTAGAGCTTCAAGCAAAGTTTGAGTATTAACACATGTGCTGAAATATGATACAGATGTTTCATGTCTTACTCTAATATAACCTTACTGTTCACCGTCACCTGTTTTGATCCCTGTCTAAGCTTGCTTGCTTTATTCCATTAACACCTGTTCCCAAGAATATACTTACAGTCTGTTGTCTTTTCTAAATAGATGATACATATGTTAGAAAAAGATTGATTTTTGCCAGCGTCGTTCAGTAAATACCTTAAGGAGTCCTTGTTATTTTATTTTCAGTGTTATTTTATTTCAGTATAATACCATAAGACTGCTTTTAGTTAAGTGCCATAGAAGAAAACATGCTATATGACTGAGGTATGATACTTATTTAAATGTTCATGGATAGGAAACAGGTTATTTCTAGCTTTACATTTTTAAAAAGAATTGTAAAACTTTCAAACTACTGTATGAAGACAAGTGTCCTTGCATTTTTATAGGCTTAGAAAGCTTATGTCAAATTTATTATGTCTGTGAGGTCCTGAGCATCTAGTCATTTGAGACATTTGCTACCTTCTATTCTGGGTCTGTGCATTTTTGGTTCCCTGTTTAAACATTGCATCATCAGAGAGGCCTTTGCTCTCCTAAGTGACTTCATCCTATCACCCCTCCCCCAGCAATAAATCTCTACTACCTGGGTTTATATCATTCATAGCACTTATCAGTCTCTGAGATGAACCTTTGTCTTTGTTTGTTTATTGTCTGTTTCTCACACTTGACTCTAAAGCTTCTTGAGAGTAGTGATGTTATGTGTTCCATCTCGATTACCTCTGGATGGTCAGGTTAGCACAAAGCACATGGTCATTTAGCTCTTGTTGATTGAATCAATGAATTAACTTATTAAAGGCTGCCAGAAAAATAAGTTATTTATGTTAGCTATGACATTTGATCTTCGACAATTCAAGTGTATCAGATTTCCTTTGGGTTTCTTAGAACTGGAAGAGGGTATCCAGATGGACCCGGGGTTTAGGTTCCAATAACTAGCTAACCAAAAAGTTAATCATGTGTATATTTAATCTCTAGGCTTGACTATTTTTCTGATTCTTTGGGCCCTGAGAATTGTGTATCTGCCATAAATCATCAAATCTACAATAAACCAGGGCTTGCCAAATTTCAAGATAACAAATACATCTTTTTGTGTCCACTGGAAATATTTTAAACACAGAAAGTATAGATAGTAATATAATGTAACACTTGCTTTTCAACTGCCATGCTTTATTCAGTCTTAACATTTGCCATATTTACTTTAGATTTTTAAAGAAAGAAAATATAACCTGCAGAGTTGAAAGCCCCTATGCATCCTTCCCTAATTTCTTACCCTGTCTCTCTAGAGAGGATCTGTATTTTGGTATTTATCAGTCTTGTGCATGTTTTAATATGACTGCCCAGATATTTATTCATAAATAATATATTGTCTTGTTTTGCATGTTTTCAAATGTTATATCCGTGTTATCGTATTGTCCATAACCCGGACCTTGCTTTTTTTTTCAAACTTAATAGTTTTTGAGATTTATTCATAATGACACATGTAGTTCTTATACTTCAGTAGTTTTCATTGCTATGTAAAATCTCATTGAAAGATAATGCTGCATTTTATTTTTCCAGTTGCCTGTGGATGGACATTTAAGTTGTTTTCAGTTATTCACTATTTCAGTTACTGCTGCAGTTAAGTTTTCTTGTACCTTTCCATTTGTATGTATGTGCAAGAATTTCTCGAGGGCAGTGCTTGAGAATCTCTTTCACCTTATTACCCCATAGACAATGAGGATATTTGTAAAGCACCTTTAGGTAAATAGACAAGTTGCTTTTGGCTGAAAGCAAGCTGCCTGCCTGCACAAGAGACGTTGGGGCTCAACTTCTTGCCACTCCTGTAAACCATCTGTGGCAAGAGTTTTGGGAGGCCATGTTCAAGGGGAGTGGTCTTTGTATTTTCCTATAAGAATTCTTAAAAACTGTGTACCTCCTCGTGCATTTTCAGCATGATAGCTAACACTTTTCAAAGTGAGTTTATATGGCTGCAAAGCCTATCATTTCCAGTGTATTATAAATATTGACATTTAAAAATAAAACTGTTATCTCACTCCTAAATTTATCCAGTGGAATCTGAATAACCATACTGATTTGATACTTATCATTTTTTTTAAAAATGTGTGAACAAGCATTTAAACTGATGTGAACAAATTCTTCTTTAACAATTTGAATTACATCCTTTCTTTTTGAACTCATATTTCTATTTTCTTCCTTGACTAAGTTTTATCTTATTGTAATAGTTTTTTCATCTTTTTGGTTTTCATTGATAATATTTTAAAATTAGTTTACTGAGGTTTAATTTATATATCTAGAATTCTCGGTTAATAGGTGTACAGTCATATGAATTTTGACAAATATATACAGTGTGTAACTAGCACCACAATCAACATATAAAATATTTCTATCCCTTTTAATTCCCTCCCTCTACTCCCAGTATCTTGCATCACTGATCTTATTTCCTCCCCTATGTTGTTGCCTTTTCCAGAATGTCATGTAAATGAAATAATACAGTTTGTAATCTTTGGTATTGGGCTTCTTTCACTTTGCATAATGAATTTGAAATTCATCCATGTTGTTGCATGCATCCTTCTAACTGCTGAGTTGTAGTCTATCATATGATGTACCATAGTTTATCTATTCACCAGTTGATGGACATTTGGGTTGTTTATAGTTTGGAGCAATTATGAATAATGCTCCTATAATCACTTGTGTTCAGGATTTTGTTTGGATATTTGTCTTCATTTCTTTTGGGGTAATAAGTGTGATTTCTGGGTCACATGGTAGATGTATGTTTTAATTTTATAAGAAACTGGTAAACATTTTTTCTGAAGTGCCTGTACCATTTTGCATTCTCACTAGCAAAATATGAGACTACCAGTTGCTGCTCATTGTTACTGGCACTTGGTATTGTTAATTATTTTTGTTTTATTTTTAGCCATTTCTCATAGGTGTATAGTGAGTGGTATCTCATTGTGCTTTTAATTTGTACTCACCTAATGACTGATTTAAATCATTGTTTCTTGTCCTTGCCATCCATATCTCTTGTAATGAAGTATATGTTCAAATCTTTTGCCCATATTTTTATTTTATTTGTTTTAAGTACTGAGTTGTAAGAGAGTTTTACATACTCCAGATACATAGTCCAGGTTCCAGTCTGTGAGTTTTATTTTCATTTTCTTTACACTTTCTCTTAGAGACAGAGTTTTTTATTTTGACGAAGTCCAATTTACCAATTAAAAAAAAATTTTTTTTTGGACTTCCAGTAAAATGGCAGAATAGACAGACGCTGTGCTAACTACCTCCCGGTATCACACCAAAATGACAAACAAATTATACAGCATTCAACCCCGGAGGTCCCCGGAACACTAGATGAACAGAACCACTAAACGAAGAACTTAAAGAGGAGGCCACGTCTGGTCTGGTAGGAGGGGGCGGAGATGAGAAGGGGCAGAGACAAGACGGGGCGAACCCTGTGAGGGAGGTCCCAGCCGAGGGAAGCTTGTCTGGTTGGGGGAGAGACCCTCCGGCCGCACCCCAAGCTCACCAGCCCAGAGCTCCTTTGCTGGGAAGAGGAGTTCTAAGACAGCCGGCAGTAAATTAGTGAGGACTCTCTTTGCTCAGCTCGGTGAGGCTGAGAGCGGCTGGAGAATCAGTGGGGCCGGCGCCCGGGCTTGCTCGCCGGTGAGCACTTACCTGGTTCCTGGTGGAGGGGGTGGCTGTGTGAGCCGGGAGCCTGCGGGGACGGACTGAGCTGAGCACCTTTGGTGCAAAGGCTGGAGGTTTTGGGACTATTGTTTCCCTGGTGTGGAGTCTGCACGAGAGTGTGTACAGAAGGGCGCCATTTTGTCGGACTAGGGCCCTCCCATGGAGGATCAGGTCTGGGACCTCATTGGTCTGGTGGAATTGGCGCAGAAGTGCGTGTGTGTGCGTTCATGGGCGCATTTGGCCCTCGATCCCCACCCTCCACCCGGCTTATACTGCGTTGCCTGGGAAACGCTGGGCGGGTGCCCTCCGGCTCCAACAGACTGCTCACTGAGACCCGGGAGCGCGCGAGCCACCTCGGATCCCCTCCGCACGGCTTGTGCTGCGTTGCCAGGGAAACGCCTGGTGGGCATGCTCCAGCTCCAACAGGCTGCTCACTGAGACCTGGGAGTGTGCAAGCCGCCTCGGGTCCACTCTCTGCACTCCGCTTGCAGAGTTGCCCGGCTGGTGATTGGTTGTCAGGCTGC
Organism: Aselliscus stoliczkanus; assembly: GCA_033961575.1. Lineage (NCBI taxonomy): Eukaryota > Metazoa > Chordata > Mammalia > Chiroptera > Hipposideridae > Aselliscus > Aselliscus stoliczkanus. Next base: position 149,691,579 of record CM066732.1, on the reverse strand, counting down.
TCAGCCTGATCTGCCAGCGGCTGATTGGGACAGGCTGAGACTGGGAGTTTTCCTGAGAGTGTTGGGCTGTGAGCTGTGTGCCTGCGTGATCCAGCCAGGGCTCTCCTGGTGATCTATCTAATACATCAAAGCAATCCCAGAGCGACAGCCAGAATGGGGAAACAAAGAAACATGTCACAAGTAAAAGATCAGAAGAAACCTCTAGAAATAGAACCAAATGAAACAGAGGGATCCAACCTTTCAGAGACAGAGTTTAGAACACTGATGATAAGAATGTGTAACAAACTTAGTGAGGACATAAGGAAGAATAGAGAAATCATAAAAAACTACCAGTTAGAACTAAAGAATACAATAACTGAAATGAAGAACACACTCGAAGGAATCACCAGTAGAGTAGATGAAGCAGAGGAGCGGATCAGCGATTTGGAAGATAAAATAGCAGAAATAACCCAGTTGGCACAACAAAAAGACCAAAGAATGAAAAACAATGAAAATAGTTTAAGAACCCTATGGGACAAGATGAAGGGCAACCACCTTTGCATCATAGGAATACCAGAAGGAGAAGAGAAGAAACAAGGGGTCCAGAATGTATTTGAAAAAATAATGACTGAAAACTTCCCTACCCTGGTGAAGGAAATCAACATACATGCCCAGGAAGTGCAGAGGATTCCAAACAAGCTGAACCCAAACAGGTTCACACCAAGACATATCATAGTTAAAATGGCAAAGGTTAAAGACAGAGACAGACTCCTCCTAGAGGCAGCAAGAGAAAGACAGCAGGTTACATACAGGCTATCGCTTAAAATTGAAGGAGAAATAAAGAGTTTCTCAGAAAAGAATAAGCTTAAAGAATTCAATATCACCAAGCTAGCATTGCAAGAAATGTTAAAAGGGCTTTTTTAAACAAAAGAAAGGGGTAAACAAGCTAACCCAGGAAGACCAGGAATACAGATAACAAAATGACAATACATATGCACCTATCAATAATCATTTTAAATGTGGATGGGCTAAATGCTCCAATCAAAAGACAGAGAGTGGCTGAGTGGATAAGAAAATAGGACACATGTATATGCTGTTTACAGATGAAATAAGATATTTCATGCAAATGGAAATGAGAAAAAAAAAAGCTGGAGTACCAATACTTATTTTGGACAAAATAGACTTTAAAATGTCTACAATAAAAGACAAAGAAGGGCACTATACCCCTAATAAACATCTATGCACCCAACATTGGAACTCCTAATTACATATAACAGATTTTGACAGACATAAAGACTGAGATCAACAGTAACACTACCATAGTAGGGGACTTCAACACCCCATTGTCACCAATGGACAGACCCTTTAGACAGAAAATCAACACAGAAAAAGGGGCCTTAAATGACACTTTAGACCAACTGGACTTCGTTGATATTTTTAGAGCATTTCACCCTGAAAAAACAGAATATACATTCTTCTCAAGTACACGTGGGACATTTTCCAAGATAGACCACGTTAGGCCACAAAACAAGTCACAGTAAGTTTAAGAAGATTGAAGTCATAATCAAGCAGATATAAAGGAAAAACTGATGGTTGCTGGTTGGGAGGGGGTGGGGATGAGGGAGAGGGGGAAGGTTTTGGACAGCGTAGGCGGGACTACAATGTTGCCGTAGGGATATAGGGGCAGTTCTGGGAATGTAATTGATAATGTTGTGAAGAGACTATTATGTTAAGTGAAATAAGTCAGTCGGAGAAAGACAAGTACCATATGATCTCACTTATATGTGGAATCTGAAAAACTGAATGAGCGATCAAAGTAAACAGACTCATAGATATAGAGGAAAAACTGAGGGTTGCTAGTTGGCACTGGGGTGGGGATGAGGGGAGGGGGAAGGGATTAGACAGCATAAATAGACAACTACAATATTGCTACAGGGATATGAAACACAGTTCGGGGAATATAATAATGTAAAAATTTTGTGGCATGTCAGATAGTCACATGTCTTGAGAGACTGTGACATCAGCTCTTCCCTGGATTCTCTGGTACTTTGCATTAATCTATTTGTCTATCCCGGGGCAAGAACACACTCTCTTAATTATATAACTTTATAATAAGTCTTGATATCTAGTGGTATAAGTCCTAGAGCTTTATAATTGCTTCAGAATTTCCTTGACTGTTTTTAACTCTGTATTTCCTTATAAATTTTTGAGTTTCAAATTCTTAATCACTATATTCTACTGCCCTATAAGTAATACTATTTTTCATTTTAGTGAAATAGCCAAGATTACCAAGGCAACTAACTCAAAAGCCTGTACTCCTTTCTACCTGCCTCGCAAAATCCATTGAGTTTACAGATAGACATACTTGGCACATTTTTTATCATTTGTTTTCTTTTAAGTTATTAACATTTATTGTTTTCCATTTTATTATTTAGTTTCCATGATCATTTTTCAGCTTATTATAAACCACCTTCAAAAGAAAAGTAAAATGGAAGTAAATTCTCAGTTTAGGATCAATTTGAAATATGGTAAGAAACTTTGAGTATGAGGTCAATTAATCTGAGTCCTTCATCTGGCTATGCAGTTCAGTGTTCATGAGAAAGGAATCATCTGGCTATGCAGTTCGGTGTTCATGAGAAAGGAGACACAATAAATATTAAGAAAGCTATACTTGTAAAACCTAGAAGAAATGTAAGCTGAAAAATTATTATAGGCCAGATGTGAAAAGAGGATATAGGAATACTAACGTGTATCCTTACACGTCTGACTTTTCTGATAGAACAATTGTGTTCCAGGGAGTTTATACATAATGAATCTTGCTTAAAATCCTCCTAAGACTGTAACATCCCTGTGTTGTAATAGGGGAAGAATCCTCACGTTTCTATTGTTGTAATTAAAAAAAGCAAGACCATGTAAGTTTACGGCCAGAGTGAGTCAAGCTGAATATCAGGCAATCCTGAATCATAATCCCATCCATACTCTACCTAGAAATCATTACCTACAAGAACAGTGAGAGGAACCATATGATCCCAGCAGTAGGCAAGTTGGCATACTAAGTAGATTTGGTAAAGGTAGAGTGGGCTCTTTGTGTTCTTCAAAAGTATTTATTCAGACATGTATATAAAAGATAATTATGGTATATGTTTGTAAGTAGTTGAGGTATTTGTTTTTTGGTTTTGATGCTTGGGTTTTTGTGGGAACTTTTTTTGGGCAGCTTACCACAGCTAAATATATACATTGTAGCACATTGAAAAATAGAACAAACTTAAGTTGAGTAAATAATATGGTTTTATAGGGTTATACCATAGTTGATATTATAATCACTAAAGTAAATAAGTGACATGAAGAAGAGAGCAATAACAGGTGTTATGGTACTCAAAGAAACCAACATCCAGAACAGCAAAAGTGATAAAAGGAAAATAATAAGAAGTGACCTAAATTTCATAAAAGATGAGGTGTGTTTTTAATGTCTTTAAAAACAAATGAAAGAAGGAAGATAAAGACGGTAGACTAAAAATAAAAATAGTCATATGATGTGAGTCTGTCCACCAGAGCTTAACAAAAACAATGGAGAATAGAAAAAAATGGCACTAAATATTGAATACAGTAGTTATTAAGTAATGATCAAAGGATAGGAAAATGGGGGAATGTGTTTTGGCAAAAAGAACTGTGAAAAGAAAGCAGAAAATACAGTTTAGGTCAATTCAAATGAGGTAAAGGAATAGAGAAAGATAAAACCAAGTAGATAATGTTCAAAGCTAATAATGTATATCCTAGTGTTATGCACATTGCTTAGCAACAAGCAACTTTGTTTTTAAAAAAGAATGAAAAAGGGGGCCGGCCGAGTGGCGTGGTGGTTAAGCGCTGGCTTGGGAAGCCAGCGGCCCTGGTTCGGTCCCACATATGAGGGCCAGTAACACTGCCCTCAAAAAAAATAAAATAAAAAAATAAAAAAGAATGAAAAAGGAAGTACAAAAATCAATTAAAGGAAGAGATACATGTCTTGTAAAGAAGTCCGGTGCAAGGTGAAAATGAGAAAAGCCAAGATGAAAAGTGAATTTAGACCTCAAAGAAGGTTAAGATAAATATTCACATTGTTAATCGTCTCTTAGGTCAATTTAAAAAAACACTTAGACACTGAATTGTTAATAGTCATTATAATAACTGCCCAAAGTAGATATTTTGATTGCTATCAAAAATGTACTTCAGAGTCTGTATAGAGCATTGAAAATGGATCTAGATATACATGTTTTAATATTTTAAGAAAACATTTTAATTCAGTATGATGAAAACGAAACTGTGAAAATAATTATTTTAAAAATATGATTTAGGAAGGCATTTGACAATGATTTCCATCTCTCATTTTCTTATTTTGGATATGGATTGTCGCTTTGTACATATCTAATACTTTATTTAAGGATATTTGGACAGTAGGTAGCATCCAACATGTTTGTAAAGTTCAAAAGTACCTTTATGTAAATAATAGATTCTAAAGGCCAGTAGACACATTTAAAAATAAGCAAATAAATCCATTCATCCCATACTCAGCCGTGAAAATTTGCAATATACGGATTTAGATTTGCTCTTATAAACACTGAAAGCAATACAAACACTAAATAACCAAATACCACAGTTACCACAGGGTTCATCTGGTAGAAGATTGCTGTCTCAAAATATTCTTTGGAACCATCTTTTAGTACGGCCCAAATGCTCATACTTGGAGACATAGTAGAGTCTCCAAGTCTGTTTCCCCCACCCGTGTAGTAAGTGATCAGTATTCCACAGTGTTTGAATGAAAGCACAAACTTAATTACAAACATAGAAACAATTGAGCAAAAATGATAATCAGGCTCTTTTTGTTATTGCGTTCTGGGACCTGGACATCATTATTCATGGTACAGCATAACAGTGCTTTCTGCCAATTAGAGTTCTTACTGGTCATTGGTTTGAAAGCGGTTAAATTAAGTGCACAGTTGGCTCTCAGAATAGTTACTCAGTGTCTTAATATATGAAGGGGTACCGTTTGAGGCACTCTGTTTTTGAGATAGTCCTCAGAATTTGTTTGTGTTACGTGCCATTGAGTTGGCTCTGAGTTCCAGCAACCCTATGAATGAGTCATATGCACAATGCCCTACCCTCAGCAGCACTAGAATTTACCCATGGCTAAAGCTGGGTACTATTAATTAAAGCCGCAGATCAAAGCAAGTACCACACCCTTTTCTAGATTAAAATACGATATTGTTAAGTCTGAGACACCATTGATCCCAGGGTACCATCATATTATGTGCCACTAATGAAAGAAAAAATTCTGCCTGTTAAACTATGACGCAATGCTAAAACACAAATGACTGTAAGATGCATTAGAGATTTTAAATTGTGGGTAGGGTGTCCTGAGAATCAATGAAGTAATATAACGTGCACCTTAAGCCCAAACAAACATGTCATAGCCACCTGGTTCTGATTTGTTTTCAGACTTCATATGTTCAATACTATCCTCATTCAGTTTACTTTATTCTTCCTTTTAAAGCCCTTCTTACCCTATTTCCCTGGATATAACCTTGAGATCGCTCAAAAATGGCATTGATCATCTACCCAGAGAGTTGGTCTCTGACCATCTCAGTTGCATGTCCCTCCCTGACCTACCCTAGTCTCCTGAGAGGGTGTGGATACTCACTGGGCTCTTTCTTGCCTTGTCAGCAGGACCTGGGCATCAAGACCAGGCTCTAGGGCCATGGTCTCTGCACAGGAACGGCAGAGCTTTCATTCAGTATTGGCCGAGCTCCTTCTAGATGCCTGGCATTGTGTGGGTGCTCTAGGTGACAGTACTGACGTAATCCTGCAGGCAGGACCCTTGCAGTCTGGTGGGAGAGCAAATGGGTAGGGAGGGACTAGAAGTCACCTGACTTTAGCCACAGCAGACAGCTCTGTCAGGGGATACCGTTCCTCCCCATCTCTGCCTTATTTGCTGTTCCTCCCTTTCCCCGACCCTGCTTACACCTTGATAATATTAAATGAATATGATGTACTCACATTGCACTGAGCCTATGAGGAGTTATCCCATGAGCATACTTTGCACAGGAATTTGCTGTACTCCAAATCAGACCCCCGCAGATGGGGGTAAGAACTCGTTGTGAGGATGATGTTCGATTTAGTCTTAGAGAGAGAACACGTGAGAGAGGCCCAGCCCCCTTGGCCTTGGGATGTGACCACTGCAGTCCTATCTGGTTCCCTCTCCTTCCTCCACCACCACCAGCAGCACCACTGCTACTGATAATAACAACAGAACCCACTCTGGACCTTGCATCGCCTCCAACTCCAGTTCAGCCAAGCTTCTTGCAAGAGTAATCTGTGCTTGCTATTTTTTCACTTACCCCCAATCTCTTCACTTCTAAACTCACAAGGCTTTCACCTCGGACAGCGCTGCTGAATAATTTTGCTGAAGTCACCAATAGTCTCCTAATTGTCAAATTCAGTGGACGCTCTTCACTCTCCGACCTCTCTTCCATAGTCAGCCCTGATGACCACTCCCTCCTGGAGCACCCTTTTCCATTGGTGTCTGTGACAGTACTTGTTGTGGGGTCTGGTCCCACCCGTGACAGCCATTTCTTTCCATCTCCTTCAGGGGCTAGCCCTCAGCCTTCGTGCCCCTTCCAGTACTCTCCTCTGCACCAGTATACTCTCCCTGGGAGATGTCATTCACAGCGTCCACTTCCATGTGTGGCACTCCCAGTTCCTGCCGCTATCTCAGTCCTGTCTTCTGAATTCCACACCCATGTCTTCATTGCCTATGTACCATCTCTCTCTGGGTGTCACCAGTGACCCCTCAAACGCCACATGCTGGAAATACTTTATATTGTCTTTGACCTCAGAGCTGCTGCTATTTCTCTTGTTTCCTGTATTACTTGGTTCATGATATCACCATCTACCAAGTCACCCCTACCACAATCCTCTAAGAGCTTCTTTTCTTGACCACTTATAACCAACTGGTCGCCAGATGTTGTCTGCTCTGCCACCCAGCTCTGTCTCAGGTTTCCCTCCTCGCCATCCTTGATCCATGCTGTTATGAGTTTGCCATAACAAATACCACAGACTGGGCAGCTTAAACCACAGGAATTTGTTTTCTTAGAATCCTGGAGGATAGCAGCCTGAGAGCAAGGTGTCAGCAGAGTTGGCTTTTCCTGAGGCTCTGTCCTTGGCTTACAGATGGCCCTGTGTCTTCTCCTGGTCTTCTCTCTGTGTGTCTGTGCCCTAATTTTCGTTTCTTACTTTTTTTTTTTTTTTGAGGGCAGTGTCACTGGCCCTCATATGTGGGACCCAAACCGGGGCCGCTGGCTTCCCAGGCCAGCACTTAACCACTGTGCCACTCGGCCGGCCCTAAAAGACAATAACTTTTTTTTTTTTAATTTTTTTTTTAAATTTTCGTTTCTTATAAGGGCACCAGTCATATTGGATTAGGGCCCACCCTAATGACCTCATTTTAACTTAGTTACTTCTTTAGAGACCTTGTCTCCAGATAGATTTGCTTTCTCCAGTGCTAGGGGTTAGTACTTCAACATCGAAATGTTAAGGAGACACAGTTCAGCCCGTAACCCATGCTTTCATCATCTCCTTACCAGCTAATTGTGTGCTCTCCGAATTTGTTTTCCTACCTTCAATATCATCTCCATTGTGCCGTGTCCCCCATACCACCATCTGAGAGATTATTCTGATTTCAAATATGAGCACATTATTGTCCTGCTTAAAACTCTTTGATGGCTCCCAGTGACATTGAGTATAACGTCTAGATTCCTTCAGATTGCACTTTTATGATCTGCGTCAGCACCAGACTGTATGCTCCAACCATTCTGAAATATTTTAAGTTCCCTAAAGGTTTCAGATCTGCACCTCTGTGCCTTCTACACCCAGCATTTTGTATCTGGAATTTTCTTAGCTCCACCTCCTTTTGTGTCACCAACCATACTCATGGCTCAAAGGAGGCAGGAAGTCTCACCTCCGAGGGGCCAGGAGGAAATACTGCAAATAGCTGTGGTACGAACAGAGGGAGATTGTTAACATATGAAAAAGCATCTCTTTCATATGGATGCCATAAAAAAGAATATGTTAAAATGTAAATTACGTTACTGGGTATAGACATTTCTTATTCTGTGGAGCCCCTGAAGCTTTCTTAAAGGACAGATTAGAAAATTGACATCTTCCTTTTGTCACTTACTTAGCCATCATCATATGTAATCACGTCCTAACCCCTTCCTAAATTGGGAGCCCTGTCTAAAGGCTTGAAGTCCGGAGCACTCACGCTCAGCAGTCTCTGTTCTTTAGCCCTCGACACACAGTAACAATTCAGCTTTTCCCCAGCTTGTCTGGAAAAAAAAGAAAAAAATGAGTGCAAATTGCAAGAAATGCAGCACAAATTGTGAGACGTCAGTACATTAGTAGCCACATGGGAAATCGGATGGAGTCAGGGGAATAGGTGTAAATTGCAGGATAATAGAAAGGGGAGGTCAGTCCGTTAGTAATGCAAGGAATGTGATGGATTTAAAGAAAAGGTACAAATTACGGGGTAATGTAAAGTAGAGGTTAGTACATTAGGAACATGGGAAAACTGACGATTTGAGAGGAAAAGGTGCAAATTGTAGGATAATGTAAAGGAGGGACTTAAGTGTAAATAAGAGCTTCCATGAGACCAAGGAGGCTTGTCGGCCATACAGATGCTGGCTAGAACTTTCCGCATTTTTATGGTTTAATCTCACAGCAGATCTTTATATCTCTTAGAATGACTAAATTCCAAGCTCATATGACAGAGCAAAATTACTGTTCTTGTCTAACAGAGGAAAAAAACCAAATCAGAAAGATTCACTTAAAACTTCTGAATGCCTGAACCTAGAAACCTTGTATGTATCAATCCTGATAAATAAACACACACCTTTTGGGGAACTCTTTGCTGTGCACAGACACAATTCTCCCAAGAGTCTCTGTAAATAAGACTCATTTCTGGACTCCAGGTAGAATTTAAAACAATTATACAAAAAAAAAAAAATGTTTTCAATAAAAATGGTGAAGAATAGCAGAAGATGGGAGATTTTGGGGACTCAATGGACCCCTTTTGTTTCCATGCATCTTGTGAGTAAGGCGCTGGCTGCCCCTTGTTCCAGACTACCTTTTCAAGGGGGTTTGCATTGTGAGCAGCCTTAGAAGACAGTTAGTGTCTCCCTGTATGGCAAAAGGCAGGCATTTTAAAAGACCTGGGCTCCCCGAACTCAAGATTCGCCCTCCGTAACACAACCCTCTGTATGTGCAGGCACCTGTCTGGGCCCGTCGGCATCACCCCACAGAATGGGGGTGAGGTGAGCTGACCAAGTATGCTGGCCTGCATGCTGCACCTCGAGTGACGAAGCGCTCTGTGTGTGACCCAGCAGTCCTGGGTCTCCTGCCAGCATCCAGGCTGTGTGGCATGCCACCTTGGTCACCTGCAAGGAGGCTGACTCCTCAGGTTCTTCAGTTTTACCAGTGAGAATGGGGTAGGTTGCTGACAGTGACGTGGCTTTCTGGAAGAAGGATGAGGAAATCCTGACCCCTGACAGGATTTGAAGGAAGTCCATAGGAATTAGTAACGGATACGTTGACCAAATTACATGGTCAACCAGGCGACCCTAGTCCTCTGCCTTATTACTTGTTAATGAAGAGGAATGGGGAAGGTAGCTGCTGTCGATGCGCAGACAGCACCTCTCCCCCCACCAGGGTGGTGGCCACCCGTACAAAGATTCAGACTGGGTGGGCAGCAAGGTCTCCTGCCATTTCAGACAGCAGCTATACAGACAGACCCCTGTACCGTGCGAGGGTGAAGGGAAATTTGTGACTGCAGTGGGTGCAAACCAGGAGAATCCGTAGGACGTTACTGCTTCTCTTGGCAGAAGAGGAGCTGGGCGGGCGCGCAGCGTGTGTGAAGGAAGAATGGCAGCAGCGCAGCCGGCCCCGCCCCTCCCACCCTCTGTGGTGCAAGCTTTAAATCCATTTGCAGAGAAAATCTCAAAGGTTTTACAGTGTTTATCCAAACTAAACAATATACATTTAAAAGTCCATGTTTTGAAAATAATTATTTTGAAAAGCAAGGGATCGATACATTCAAAATTCGGGAGAGTGATTACTCCTGAAAATGAGGCCCAGGGCAGAGATCTGGAAGGAGCGCACAGGTAGGTACAGTCACGCTGGCCATTTTCTAATAGTTCTGCTTTTACTATCGTGCTTCCTAATGTAGCTACTTGTTACATATATTCTTTCTTTTGTACGTATCAACTATTACGTAATACATTTTTATGACCAGCTTTGGGAAATTTAGTTTCTAATTAGAATTATTGAATTTGCTATGAGTTCTATAACATCTGTTCAATTCCTCTGTGGATTTCAGTAGAGTAGGGGATAATGTCTTCTCTTAACCCTCCTGTATCCAACTGGAAAATGGCATATCTGCATACTTTCAAGCAAGAAACCCTGGAGATTTTCAGTGTTTGGCCTTTCTTAGATAGTAAATATGCCATGAAATTATTATAATTTAAGTGCTCTTGTATTTGCCTAAGCTAAGATTAATTAAAAATTATTTTAGTGTGATATCTAATTCTAGATAGTTCATTTTTTTCGTTCCTAAAAACAGGCTGTGAATATTTTCTATATTTATAATGCTGAGAGGACATTACCCAGGCATTTGAGAAATTTGGGGAAATCTTAAATGTATTCTATGAACTCCATTGTCCATGGGGGATGGGGAAGCCATCTTATTTCCCTTCCTAATTCCACCTTCTGTCTACAGAGTGAGAAACAGGGGTTCTTCAAACCTTTCTCAGGTGGCAAAACTCTAAGAAGAATTTTGTGCTTTTTGTGTCCCCCGAGGATGACTGCTTGGCCCAGAACAATGCCCCTGGGAGGTCTGCAACCTTTATCATGTGGGGGAGGATAGTACGCTCGTTGGCCTGGCTGACCTTGAGTCAAGACGCTAGATTCTTTGTGAAGTCACCCTTAGGTGGTTGTCCTCCTACTAGCTAAATGTTTTTATCACCTGCTGGAGACCAAACGCTTTCTGTGCTTTGTTCCATTTACTCTTTACAGCAACCCGGAGGTGGTTATTGTCATCATCCCCATTTTGCGTTAAAGCAGGGCTTGGAGAGAGGTGAAGCAACTTTTCATGTTCTTCTAGTCAGGATTCAAACTCAGTTCTGCAGATCCCAAAACTCACTCTTTTAACACTGCCAGAGCCTTGCCGTTTAATCCATTTATTCTAATAACACCACGTGAGCATATAGACTTTTTTTTACCTCATGGAAGTCAGAATGCCACAAAGTTATAGCCATCAGAAGTTATATAGTAAGGACAAGCGGACCGAGGTCCGTGACCTCCTGGATGGAGACTATATTGGCAGTTGGTGAGATCTGGTAACCTGCTAAGGAATTCCATACTTTTCTTTCTCACCAAAACTGTATCGTCAGTGTCTGGATTTAACATTTCTGAAGTGTGACAGGGAGGGAGCAAGCACCTCAGAGATATTTTTGTTTTGCTGAATGTGGTTTTAGCTCTTTAACATGCTGGAATGAGACCGAGTGCGCATACATTTGTTTCTAGAAGACGGCAAGCAGGGTTTGAATTGTGTTTTGGTCTCTGGTATTCTTGTGAACGGGATGAATGTTATTTTCTTTCTGATTTATAATTGGTCCCTATGAGGGAAGTCAATTAGTTAATGTGAAACAGGCTTCAGAGGAAGAGTTTGAAGTGTTTTTATCTTTAGCTTGCAAGTATATCTTTATTCAACTACAGAAAAAAATAAACAAATAAATACTTGAACCTGACTTACAGAGCACTTACAATAAGGAACTGCGGTATAAAAAGTAGGAGGGAGCCTGCCCCAGAGGTACCTCAGACATCATTGAAGATAAGTGCTCAGTGCTGGAGAACCCAGGAAGAGAACCCCACAAGTGCAGTGTTTCCAGTAGAGCATCTTACAGTAGATAGTTCACTGCTCAGCTCTAGGGAGAGCTTTCATCTTGATGTACACTTATACATGCCTCATTCTGGTGGGGCTTGATGCAAAATCAAAAGATCTTTCCTTGCAAGGACCACACGATCTCCTGTGCGCAGTGGCTGAATGCATAATTTGAAATGCAGGCCACTCCAAATCACAAACTACGTGAAGGTCTTAGAAGATGATCAATAAGAAACCTTGGTTTTCGTTTAGTCCTTCTGGGTTTCTTCTCAGGGGCCAGGTTCTTTGATTCCGTGATCAGATTGCACACTGTGGACTTATCAGTTAAACAGGTGTTTACTGCACAGGTATTCTGGGCTTAGTTCAGAGTTTTCCCCTTGGAAGAAACAAAGAGAGTATCCAGCTAAGAGCAGATTGGTTTCCAAAGATAGGGAGAGTTGAACCTGGAACCTGGCGTGTAATGCCTCGACAATATAATAAAATGGTGCTTGCTTTCCCAGGCTAGCCCATCTGGCATCTTTAACCCCTAGGGTGGTTGACTCACACCCTAATGCCTGTGGGTCCTGTTAGAGGTCAAATACTGCAAGAAAAGTAGGGGTAGGGGGCCTTTGCGTTTCTGGGCTCACCCTTTCAGTGCCCCCCTACCTCACAGGTTCCCATGTCCATGTGACTCACTGCCCCCAAATCACCAGCTGCTTCTTCCCCCTCTCTCCTGTCCATCAAAACTCTCGTTTCCTCAGGGTAGCTGATCTCAGGTAGGTGTCAGTGGAGAAGCATTTTGATTTAACTAATTCATACTACAGCGTATATAACTGATATGCCCATAATCCTCCCAGAGGCGTTTGTATTTAAAAAAAAAACCCCACACATAATACCTATTAAATGCTTATTAAATCAAACAAGTATAGATTATTCAGGGCAGAGAATACAGTGAAATAAGAGACTAAGAGGGGTGGCTGGGTGGCTCAGTTGGTTAGAGCACATGCTCTGAATAACAAGGTTGCCGGTTTGATTCCCACATGGGATGGTGAGCTGACCCCCGCCCCCACCCCCTCAACTAGATTGAAAATAGGAGGGTCACCATGGAGACAAATGGCCCCATGTGAAGTTTGTTCTCTGGGGAGAGCTCCCCAAAGCCAGTTCTTGTTTTCATCACTTCTTGTGCTGCTTCTGAACTCAATAGTTCTAGAAAAGATCAAGTGGTGACATGGCAAGACAGCAATAGGAGCTCCGTTGCTGGAGGTGAGGTTTGGGGAGAGCATGGGGAGGACCCGGTGTTGGCTGTGGACATCAATGACCAGTTGTAGGTGTGAGTTATACACTGGCCTAAGGGAGGAGATAGAGGAATCTTATGAAATAGAGCGCAGAAATCATGCAATCATTAAGCCAATTCAGGTGACGAGCAAGGCTCCTGCCTTCATAAGTAGATTCAATCAAGCCAGGAAAGATTTAGGTAAACAATTACACTAAAACTAGATCACCCCAAATCTCTATCCCTGCTCATTAGAAAAACAAAGGATGTCGGGCCGGCAGAGTGGCGTGGTGGTTAAGCGTTGGCTTGGGAAGCCAATGACCCTGGTTCGGGTCCCACATGTGAGGGCCAATGACGCCCTCATTAAAAAAAAAAAGAAAAAAAAGAAAAACAAAGGATGTCATGATTGATTACAACCGGAGCCCTGAGTGAGATCGGGATCAGCTGACTTCTCTGAGGGAAAGACCTGGAGATCAAGTCAGCCCAGCCTCATGAAGAGGATGGGGAAGGTCAGGCCACATGGAGAACATTGGAGGCAAAATGCACAGTGTGTGCAAACCCAGGGAGCAAAGGCTCTTGGTGCCTCTGAGGAGTTGCCAGTGAGGCTTGAAGAGGGAAACCTGTGGACCAGAGAGAGAACAGCTCTGTCCCCCAGATAGTGTAGGCCAGGTCAGGGGCTCGGAACTTCAAAGGTTTGGGGCCTGACTTGCAGAATTGAAAGCGAAAGAGTGACAGGTATATACTGTGTAACCCTGACTAGGTGTGTAATTGGGGTTTAGAGGAGGGAAATCTATTAGTGAGGGTCCCTCAGATCTGACAGGCATAGAGGGGGCTCTTGTTGCCTCCTACCTGAAATTTGAAGGGTGCCCAGCAAAGCCTCTGCTCAAAAAGATCTTTTCAGTCACCCCTGAAACAAGTGTCTAAAATCCTGTAATTGAAGAATTCATCTCTTTTAAAACTCAGATTCCTGGGCCGGCCAGGTGGCGCGGAGGTTAAGCACTGGCTTGGGAAGCCAGCGGCCCCAGTTCGGGTTCCACATATGAGGGCCAGTGACACTGCCCTCAAAAAAAACCCAAAAAACTCAGATTCCCTCACAACCAAGGCTGAGGCAAAATTATATGTAAGTAACATTTAAAATATTTTTCAGGCTCTCCCCCACTCCCCTTTTCTAAATCGCCTTTTCCCTTTCTACGCAGCACCTTTTGTCCCTTCAGATACTCTAGACTCAGTCTCTGAATCAACCCCTGATTTCAGGAAAGACCGTCCAGTATGACTCATGTGAACTTTATGATGCAGTTTTGAATCGGTCTGTAGGATGTAACCGTGACTGTAGCTCAGATGCCTGACGTGATAAAGACTTGTTGGCTCTCACAATTGAACGCTGGAGAGGTGGGGTTGGCTTCAGTATTGCTCATCAGCTCCGCACCTCTGGTGTTCTCTCTCCCTTACCCTCGCTCACTCTGTCCCCTGTCATCTTGGCCCGATGCCCACTAACTACAGTAGTTCCAGGCCTCGTACCCACAACCTCAAGGAGAGTGAGAGGTCTTGGGCTTCTCTTTGAGGTCATGGGACACCCCTGAACCAAGGACTAAGGACAGGAATGTCTGCTAATCCAAGAACCAGTCACTGTGGGCAAGGGGGCGTGTCCTACTGATTGGCAGAGCACAGCCCCAGAGTTGTGGGTGTGGGTCGGGTCCTTCTCTCTCAAATCAGGGGCATCCTGGATACTGGCAATGAGAGCAAGGTTGAGTGGGTTTTAGGGAAGTGCCAAGCAATGCTGGCGACATAGGGGTATTTATATTTTAAGCCTATGTCTACTTGTAGAATGTTAAACAGATGTGGGTGCCAGCAAGCAGAGAGGAGAGGAATTATTTTCAGAATGGACAGTGGGGCCATCTAAGGGTGCCTAAAACATGCTCCCCACACCAGCTTCCACCCCCCCACACACACATACCCTCAGACAGTCACTTATCTACTGGTGTAGCTCGGATTATCCACTGATTTGTGTCTCTGACACTCCTGTGCCATAAGCATTTGAACCTGGGAGTCTGTGAAGTTTAAATAGGCTAAGTGTGTAGGTACGTATGGTGGGTGGAACTCAAAAAGATATAGATGGGGCCGGCTGAGTGGCGCGGTGGTTAAGAGCTGGCTTGGGATGCCAGTGGCCCTGGTTCGGATCCCACGTATGAGGGCCAGTGACACTGCCCTCTAAAAAAAAAAAAGATATAGATGGTGTTTGTGTAGGACCATTATGCATTATTTAAAAAGATGTGTTATTTGAAAAAATTTAAACAGTGCTCTACATTGGATGTATTAGAGTACTGTTAGAATAAGTTTGGCAGGTGAGGAAGGAGATGCAAATAAGGGTTATTGGTTAATTAGAATAAATGAGTCTTCTTTTTTTTAAAATGGGAGTTGTTTCATTGATTATCGTTTTTACTTGCCTAATTAATACAGGGCTATATTGAATTCTTCAGAAAGCTTGCCAAATAAGGCAAACTATATAGCGTTTAAAAATTTTAACCCCAGGTCCTTTCTCTTCAACCAACTACATTTTGTTAACATTCACATAGATATTAAAATTAGAATGAGCGTATGCATCCTCATCAACAGACATTTGTCATGGGCAGGGTGCATCCTAGTTGCTAGGGATACAGTGAAATAGATAGCACACTTCCTGTCCTCAGGGAACAGCATGATCTATTTGTGAAGAAAGGCACAAACATGGAAAATAAATAGTAGCAGATCTTTCACTGCCTGGTTCCACCAGGTGAGATGAAACAAGGAGTTCAGGAAAATGAACAATTGCTGGGGTGGGAGGAGAGGGGCGGCCTGCAGAGGATGGGAGAGGCACAGGTATTGGCAAGGACGGAGAGAAGGTCCCAGGCCCCCAAGTAAGTTTGCTTTTGCGGTTGCATTTCATTCTGTTTTCCGTAGAGTTATTATTAGAGTATTTCGTTTATTCAAGGGTTTCCTTGTTGTCTGTTTCCTATAGAATTGTTAGGATTTGGTCTTATGAATCCCTTCCAACCATTTGGGTAATTTTTAGCATCTCTGTAATGACTCGCTATTACCATTTCAGGATTGTTTTATGATATAATAATGACGAAGAAAGTATTGCCAAAAGCAAACTGGAAAATAAAAGTATCAACAGTTATATTTCTTATAAAATAAGTGTAGGGGCAATTTCTTCCTTACAGTTGCTAAAAACTGTTCCATCTATACAGCCACTATTTTGCAGCATCTTAAAGTGTTGGCGACTGTTACTCACCCTGATCTTGGCCTGACACATTCAGACATGAAAATTTCAGAAAAGCGAGTCTGTTGTCAAGTTGGCAGAGTGTTTCACTGGCTTTATTTAACATTGAGTTGTTGGATTAGTCTTCATTTAATAACTTTAGGAGTAAGCCTGAAATTTTCCATTTAGTATTCCTTCTTTCCTTTTAGTTATTTCCTGTCCTTTACTCTTCATTTCTTTCTACCAAGCCTGTAAGCTCCCCTGTTTGGCTGTGAATTCCTTTTGGACAGGGATGATTGAATCCTTGGAGTTTTGGACAGTGCTCAATAAATGCTTAGTAAATGAATGAAAATAATATTCCACATGTGATCAGAAAGAAATAATGCAGAGGAAATTAGATACGAGTACATATGTGTGATTTTAACTTTCACATGTGATTTTGAAGAGTCTGTCTTATTACAGCAATTTCCTGCCAGTTTTACCCTGCCAGGAGCTAACCTCGATAAGAAGGTTGTAAGATTTATAAGCCTAGGAAACAACTCTTGAACGTCAGTTATTTTGTGAGACAGACCTGTTACCTGTGACATATTAACACGTTTGACAATGTGGATGCTCAAATGTTAAAAGATCTTTGGCTTCCTCTCCTGCATAATTAAGTTCTTCTCAGAACAGCTTGTATATCATAGTTTCCACACATGTATTTCAGACTAGTCAACACAACTAAAATTTGATTGTGATTACCAGCTTTTCAAAGTCTTCCTTCATTTCCCAGCAGGCAGCTTCCTGTCAGAATTCATTTCCCATTTGGAAAATATCTCTCTGACCCACGGTTCTTTGGACACAAGTCATCCTTCACACATTTGGGTCTACTCATTGTCATAAATCCTTAGCTCCTCCAATGCCAGAAGAATCCTTTATATTCAGAGTGATAAGATCTATCGAAAAAATCAGAGGAGAGAAAACTAAGAATGTTGAAAGATTTTGTTCCAGTGATATTTCCAATTTTTGAAAACATGCTTTCAGTGTGTATCTATCCCTGTTTTTACAGTTTAAGAAATTAAAGTAATAACTGTTACAGTTGGAGCAGGATGTGCTTTCTGTTTTCCCTCAATCCTTATATAATGAAAATTAAGCTTTGGCAGAGCTGTGGTATAATTAAGTTCAATTTAGCAAACATTTATGGAGACCCTTTGTTTGGGCCTTCATTGGTTGGGTCTCTACAAGAACTGCCCTTTAGTTGCAGAAAGCGAGCGTGAGAGACTGTGATCCAAATGTGACTGCTAAGGAAATTAAAATTCACTGTGGGTGGAGGGGGGTTGATTGGGAAGCATCACGCGAGGAGCAATTTCATGTTGGATCTTGGAGAAGGTACTAGATTTCACTTGCAAAGGGGCAAAGTTGTTCCAGGTAAGGGGCACAGAGATTGGATTCAGCAGGGCATGTACTGATTCTTGGACAAGGAAGGGACATGATGACAAAGGTCTTCATGTGGCTTCAGGCTGCAGGATGTGCCGGAGAATGGAGCAGCTGGCCCACAGGAAGCATTGTAACTGACTCCGGCTTAATCCATGAGGTCCTGTTTCAAGGGTAAAGGAAATGGACATGAAAGGAAAGTCAAATCTTATAAAAGTTACACAGAAATAATCTGGTCGCCTCAAAAGCTGGTTGGGTATTGGGAAGTAATACGGACAGAACTGTCAAAGTTATTAGCTCCCAGGGCTGGGAACCTAGACGAATAGCGGAATCATGGTGCCATGTTAGCATAAATGGCAGATCAGAAAGAAAAGTGGACCAGCCAGAATCTTGAGAGGATGCCTGTGGTGCAGAGGGAAGCCAGACAAGGAATGATCCGAGCAGAGCCAGGCACCTACAGTGTCACAGAAGCAAAGGGAAGACAGTGTTTCAAGACAGAGGGAACAAAGAAGTCAAGAAGTCAGAGGTCCGAGTTTGGTTTGGGACCGAAGGACGAAGTGTTCACCTTTGAAAACTTGAAGGTGGTGGAAGTGGATACCAGATGGCAAAGACTCTGGAAAGGGACAAAAGCTCGTGTTATTGGTGAGACTGTAATACAAGATCCTTCAGATATTTCCAGTAACAAATGCCTTTGAAGGAAATCCACTCCTTACCCGACTAGTGTTATATAACAAAATGCCAGTACGTTATTAATACCTGTAGATTTAAAATATACCTATGTCTACTTTGCAGCCCCAAAACATTGTTTTTATAAACCACTTGGAAATAACATTTTTATTTTCTTTGATGCTACTCTTTCAAAATTTCTCTTATCCCTCTCTGAGATTTATTTCTAGGTCATTGATTTCGCTTCCAAAACTAGTGTTTTCTATAAGCTTATTTTATGCTCACTAGAGTTTAAATTCAAACATTTTTCTGACAGTAGCAGCTGAAATAGCTTCAGAGATATTTTTTTACCTCTACCGTGCTTTATCTTTGTTGATTGTATATTTTCAAAAACGCCCCAGATTGATAGGTCCTGAGATAGTATGCCCATCGTGATAACGCAAAAATTGTGTTGTGCTTTTCAGAATTGAGAAATACACTTTACCCTTCTTCTGGTTGTTGAAGACATCCTTTACGCCTCAAAGGAGCCGATCAAGAAAAAAGGACGTTAGAACCTGAGTCGCAGGATCCAGTTTCTGTTCCCTTTTTGCAGCATTACTGTGGGGAGGTCAGCGCCTAGAGTTTTTCAGCTATGATGTGAGAGGATTTTTTAGAGGGTCAATTAGGTCTCTTTCAAATAAAAAAAAACAAACCCTCAGAACTCATGAATATATTCCTTTATTCTTTAACTTTGTCATCAAGCCTACCATATGGTATGATTCATATTTGAAGATGCAGTCGGGTTCCTCCAGCATGCTCCCCTCCGTGTTCCCTAAAGGTACTGCGTGCTCTGCCTGTGCTGGAACATCACCTCCTCCTGCATGTGGCTGACTCTCTGATCCTTCTCACCTCATGTTACCTATTGTCGAGCATATGAAGGGTGCCTCTGTTACCCAGCACCTGCTGTACACATCAGGTGCTCAGTAAATATCCGATGATCAAGTAAACGCGCTATATTGTATTATTGCCCACCCTGGTGGTGGGGAACCACCAGACTAAGCATCGGAATCAATTATAAGTTTAAAAACATGGCCATCTCCAGGTCCCACCACCCCCGGCTGCCTTTGGTATTTGAATTTCTATTATGGAAGTGGGCCTGTGCATCCGTATTTTAGAATATCTCCATAGGTCGTGCTCATGTCAGAAGCTCTAGTCCATCCCCTGTGAGGTCCTGCAGGTCACAGACTATGGTCTCTTTCAGTCATTCCCAAGCTCTAGGGTAATTCCTGGCAGAAATTAGATATATAATAAGTGTTTGTAAATAAGTGAATGTAAATGTTGAGATAAATATACGTGAGAATAAAATGCCCTTTCTTTTGGTGGCAGATATAAACACTTCAAAACTTTAAATACCAATTCACGCTACCCATAAAAATTTATATTTTTAAATAAGTTAAATAAATGATTTAAGTGCCCAAATCACCAGCTCTGATAAAATTAAAAGCTCATGGTTTGTTACCTAATAATTGTGGCTAGGGCTATTTTGCTCTATTTGCCTGGTTCTTATAATTTTGGGCTATTTTTGAGTAACAGATTACCCTGCCACTTAAGCAGATGCAAGCAGTGTACATTTGTTGCCTCGCCTGTGGGTCGGGAATCTGGGAGTGGCACAGCCAGTGGTTCTGGGTCACGTCCTCCCTGGAGATGATACTCAGGACCTGGCTGGGGCTGCCTTCTTCCGAAGGCTTGAGTGGGGCTGGAGGCCTCCCGCCTGCCTTGGCTCACTCAGACGCCGGGCACATTGGAGCCTGTTGTTTGCAGAAGGCCTCAGTTTCTCGCCACATCTCACCAAAGACTTTTCAACGTTGAGTTCCATATGCTTATCATCAGAGCTACTTGAGTGTCTTCACAACGTGACATCTAACTTCCCCCAAAGCAGGTGACCCGGGAGAGGGACGCCCCACTCCTGAGGGAGGAGCATCAAAGAACTTGTGGATGTATTTTAAAACCACCACAGCCTGTGACACAGGCTGTGTTGGCTACCTTCAGTGCTTTGTCTAGGATCTGAAAGCATCTGTGATCCAAGTGATTTATTGCCTATCCATGAATACAAGGTGGCTATCAGAATTTCTGGGTTTCACTTCATTGTTTCCAGTGTCAACTTCCTTTTCCTTTCCTTGTATACGATAATGAGATGCAGCGGTAAAAATCATGAAGTGTTAGAATCAAAAGATGTCATTTTCTCTCTGCATTCCAGACCAAAACCTTTTCCTGTCTAGAATGCAATTCGGGTCTTATCCTCTCTGAGCCTTCTTAATGGAGGTAGGAAGGAGTTTCGGAGCTCTGCTCAATTTCCTGATGAACCAGTGAGCACCACTTAACCTGGCACTCACCGATGATTAGAACAGGTGCCCAAAATAACAAGCCTGCAGAGGAGCGCCTTACAATTCAAGGAGAGCTTCTTCAAAAGTGGAAACGCTGACCATCACGCATTTTGTTGGTGATTTTATATGGAACTTGAAGAAAGACAAGAGATCAGTCAGGTCAGCAACAGCTGTACGCCCAAATGGTGGGGTTAAAAAAAAAAAAAAAAAGAACTGAAAAGCATTTATTCAGTGATCATGCCAGGCATCAGGCACTGGGGTGTTTACATAATTGTCTCATTTCAAATAAATTCTCTTTCAGTTCTTCTCCATCATCCCCAGTGAGTCTTCCTGCCTTCGTGTACTTTCTCACACATCTGGAGTCTAGACTTAGGAATACCGTCACAGTTCTTGGTCTGTATCTGTCTGCCCCAGTAGACTGGGAGGTGCCTAAGGGGCAGAGCTGTGACTTTCATCTTTGAATCCCAGGTGCTCAGGGCACTGCCAGGCCCCATAGTTGATCTTTATTGTTTGTTAGTGAATTGAACCAGCTTTGTTTGTAAGTAAAGATCACTATCTCCTTTTTCTCTATAAGATTGTGTAACTTGACTGAAGCTGCACAGCATGTGGCAGGGTTTGGGATTCAAAGCCACATCTGTATTTTGTACTTCAGCACAGACGCTCAGGAAGACTCTAGGCGGCGACTGTGTTGGGAGGTCCAAGTAACATCCTTACAGATCTTACCTGGAAGAAATTACTTAAGAGTATCTCTTCCTGTGTTTACCCAGAATGAATCACTGTAGTTTAAGAGACTGCCAAAAGGAGACAGTTTGTTGATCAGATAAAAGCGTCTTAAGAATAAGCTGCCCTATTGTACTCAGACTACAAAGGAATCTTTAGTGTTCCCTGATGTTCTTCCATCTCTAAGAGGGATGCCAAACGTTCATCACATCTAAAGTGCCAAGGGAACGTCCCCTTTCTCTTCCCATTTTTTTCAGGGATTTTACAGCGGCTGATAAAAGAATTGAACTTGGTATTTCCATATGAAGTGCGATGGAAGCTCAGAACACGAGAAGATCGTGTTTCAGACACACACACACACACACACACACACACACACACACCCGGCAAACCCATCATGACTAAGAAGAGGCCTCATTGCAAGGCCCCAAACTGGGAGTGATAGAGGAGCAGATCATTCAAATGATGTTTTAGGTCTAAATGCACAGGACCCTAGTGACAGGATATGCAGTGGAGGGACATGGAGCTGGTGAGGTGACTCATAGGCCTCTGGCCTGGGAGTCCGAGTGAATGGTGGCTCCATTCAGTAGGACAGGAGACACAGGAAAGGAGCAGGTGACAATGCCACTCTGGGATGTGTCTGTGGGACAACAGGAAGGTGTTCTATCTAGAAATGGGCAGCAAGGTCAGATGGTCCCATGAAATAGAAGTATTCCCAGGATACCTGGGAGAGAGCCTGAGCCTGAGGTGTGTGTCTAATGGCGGCCACTTCAGGGACTGGCTGACAGCAAAGAGGCGAGCTGCGCAGGCAGCCTTTCTTGGCTGGGCTGTTCTGTTGGGAATCCCTGCTGCTGTCTTTGTATTATATCCCAGTGTCCTGATTGAGGAGGGAGCAGTGAGTGACCTTGTTTGCTGATGTGGGAGGGAGACTGGCTTGGGGGTGAGGGTCCTTCTCTCTGCCACAACTCCCTCCTGTAGGCTGGTGTGTGAGCTTCTGCTTGTTATGATTCTGCAATCTTCCATACTTCCTTTTTTGGGGGGTTTGCTTTCAATGTTGTCTATATCTATCTTGAAATGTCATTCATTTTTCTTTTTAATAGATAACCACAAATTCATGCTTTTATTATATTCTACAAACTTTCCAGCTGGTTCACTTTTTGTGCTAATCTGAGAGCATGATTAAAATGTCTGACTTCTGTTCTTTCCTTACAAATACTTTCCTTCTGTCGTTAATTAACTGAAATCACTCCTGTGTAAACAAATAACAATTGCACATTGTGCTTCCTACACTCCTTTCTCGTAGAGATTTCAGTGCATCCCTTGTTTGTTAAATTATAGTCTTTTAAAAATACTACCTGTGACATATTTTGTCATTTTGTATGATGCCAGTAGAAAACAAAGGATCACGACTGTAATTTTATTCTTGTTACATCTTTTCTTTAACGTTTATTTGAAAAACCAGGGTGGCAGGTGGAGTGAGGCCAGCTTTGGACTCGCACCAGCTTGGAAACCTCAGCCCTGCCATTTCTCAGAGCTGCAGCTGTAGATGTGTTGCTTCAGTACCCTCTCTGTGCCTCAGTTTCCTGTACTTAAAATGAAGGCGATAATATTTGCCTCACAGATGATGCAGATTAAGTGACATAATGCAAGTTTTATGCTCAGCACAGTGCCTGGCACATAGTAGGTGCTTAATAAATGCTAGCAAGATCTATTTTTGTACAGTAGAAGCAGCTCTCTTCACCAGTCCATCAGCTTACAGGAAGCTTCCAATCCCCACGCAGAGCAATCCGGTGGATGGCACCGCCTGGTGAACACTTGAATTCGGGCGGCTTCTCCCCTGTGCGTTCCTGTGCTTCCTCCAGCCCACGGAGGGGTATTTGTTCCCAGCCCTGTTCATGTTGTTTGCTCTCAGACCTACTTGTACCAGTTGAGCTTGTTGTCGTCATGTAATTTAATTAAATATTAGACAAACAGAATGTAAAGATTAAGTTTTAAAGGCTTTGGGAAGACTTACTAAAGGTTAGCCACTGAATTAAAAAAAAAAAAATCTGAGGTGTTTTCATAGAGACAGAAAGTAGAGTCGTGGTTGCTACGGGCTCGGGGAGGGGGACTCCGGAGTTCGTTTTTAATAACGGGAACGGAGTTTTAGTTTTGCGACACGAAAAGAGTTTGGATAATAGATGGTGGTGATGGTTGCACAACAATGTGAATATACATAATATGATTCAACTGTACAATTAAAAATGGTGATGGTGCATGGTGGTTAAGCACTGGCCTGGGAAGCCAGTGGCCCCTGGTTGGGTCCCACATATGAGGGCCAGTGACACTGCCCTCAAAAAAAAAAAAATTTTAAAAAATGGTGATGGCAAATATTATGTTATGTGATTTTATTACAATTAAGAAATTTTTTTTTAATCTGTCACATTAGCTGTGGGGGAGATAATATAAAGATTGGTGGGGGGGGATAAAAAAATTTAGAGCGATTCCCCATCTAGGTCGTTTTCCAATGGTCTTTAAGTTTTCATACTTTCAGGAAACCAAACTAGGCAATCATAGGCATTGTGTTTTAGGTGTAGGTTATGTGAGTAGAGCAAAGTGTGCTCACCCATGGAGCAGGTCTCAGAGATAAAGGCTTTGACATAGGTGCAAATATCAGAGAATACTTGCATATTTATATTTTAAGTTTTAAATGAAACATGTAAGTTAAGTATGTGTCTTCCGTTGGGCTCTGAGCCAGAGATTTGCATGCAGGAAGTTGGTTGGGGAGCTCTTGAAACCAGGCTGTGTTGGGGTAAGGGAGCCAGGCTGATGGGGGGAATCCCCACACAGCCCTCAGCCAATACTGCAAGGAGCACTGGTGCCGACCACCCTTCAGAGATGTGACAGGTAGAGGCCACCTATACTTGTTCTCCTGCCTTGGGAGAACAAGTCATTGGGTGTGGGCTGCCCCAGGGGAAGGGCCGTCACCACCAGCAAGGCAACTGCCTTTGGCTGAGTGGAGGTCCACAGTTTGTCAGCTGTGAACTCTCAGCAGATGACACTTCCAGCTGGGGGATTGGATGGTACGCCACAGCATCCACAACCATGCGTGTCCATGTTTTGAGTGTTTCCCCTTCCAATAAACTTGGTCCAGAGTACTTCAGATAAGAGCATCTTTGTTGTTTATACATACTCTCCTGAAGGTGTCATTGTGTTTGGTCCTCTTTACATGTGCCAGTTGTCCCATTTGGGATAAAGCAGGCCTATGTGACTTAATGGCAACTAATAAACATTTGTGATGTGTTTGAAGCTTGCCTGATGTTAGGACTCTGTTGACTTTTAAATACTTTCCAGTATATATTTCGAGATTCGTGAAACCTCAGGTTTTTGTTTCTTAAATTTCCAGTCTTTTGTGGCATTTGATGATTTTTTTTGTCAGCCTCTCCATCTTTATGCCATAGGCCCTCTTCCTCTCATACCCTATCACCTGTGGGTTTGGATCTGCATATTGCTCAGTTACTCTTCCATCAGCCACAAGTAACTGTTCATTCTTGTTCCTTTCACTTGAGCATTTTCACTTCAGACCTGCATCTCTCTGTCCTGATCCACAAGCTCTCAATGAGAACGATGGCCAATCTCCAGGATGCACAAATTTCATTTTTAGATACACTCTCGATTCTGAAAACAAGAGTCCTGTTATGTGATTGCTTTGTTTGTTTTTACCATCTTAGCCACTTTTTTTTTTGAGGGCATTGTCACTGGCCCTTATATGTGAGACCCGAACCAGGGCTGCTGTCTTCCCAAGCCAGCGCTTAACCACCGTGCCACTTGGCCGGCCCTTAGCCACTTTTAAGTAAACAGTGCAGTAGTGTTAACAATATTCATATTGTTGTGTAACCAATCTCTAGAACTTTTTCATCTTGCAAAACTGAAACTCCATATCCATTAAACAACTCCCATTCCGCCCGCCACCCCTCAAGACTCTCGCAATTACCATTCCACTTTCTGTTTCTGCGTTAGACTACTCCTGTTACTTCATGTCCCAGTATGTTTTCTTTTTCTGAGTGACTTTCACTTAGCATAATGTCCTCAAGGTTGGAATTTCTTTCCTTTTAAAGCCTGATTAATATTCTGTTGTATGTGTATACCACATTTCATTTATCCGTTCATCTGATGATGGACATTGGGTTGCTTCCATCTTTTTTTTTTTTTTAAAGATTTTATTGGGGAATTGGAGGAGGGGAACAGCGTTGGGGAATCGGGGAAGGGGAACAGACAAGTTGCTGCCTTTTTTGTTGTTGTTGTTCTTCAGTCTAGTTGTGGAGGACGTTGCTTCACTGGCCCATGTTGGTATCCTCATTGCTCTCTTCCCGGATGAGGCAGATCGGTCGCCGGCCTCTGGATGGTCGCTCACCGCAGCTATTGGCAGCTCACGCTGGCTGCTGGCCACTCACTGTAGCCTATGGCAGCCCACTGCAGCAGGGGCTGCAGCCTACACCATCGCCGGGGCTCGCACAGCCCAGCTCCAGGTGGAGCTGTTGTTAGCTGTAGAGGGCAGTGTCACTGGCCCTCACATGTGGGATCGAACCGGGGCCGCTGGCATCCCCAAACCAGCTCTTAAGCAATGCGCCACTTGGCCGGCCCCCATCTTTTGACTATTATGAATAATGCTGCTATGAACATGGGTGTGCAAGTTTTTGTTTATTTTTAATACATTTTTTGTTTGTTTCTATCACCTTGTAAACGCTAAAGAGGAAGTCTGAGTCCCTTTGCAAGTGTGACCGCAAATGTAACGCAATGAAAGATACGATGATTTCCCAGCTATGTCTGTTTTTCTTTCTCGTTTTGGCGTGCGCTAACCCTTTCACAGGAATAGTGTTCAGTCTCATTTGTACCTAGCCCTTCATTTAGCCATGTTGTTTTGTTTCCTTGGTTTCAAATTTTATCTCTTTAGACGAACTGGGAAATGAAGCCTTTCATTTGACTTGCGATCTTGTACATCCTGGCAGCTCATACATGTAATCGTGGAACAAATAAAACAGCTGGAAGAAATCTTTCCTGAACAAAACCCAAGTGGGGCATTTGAGTGCGAGCCAAGATTTCAGCAGCGTCAGAGGGAGATGTAAAAAGACTGCCTATATTACAACACCAACAAATCACTTCTGGCCCGATAGGAATGCCCTTCAGGTAATAATCAGACAGAGGGTAGAGGCCTTTACACATTTAATTGCCTGCCCACAAAATAAAGTGTTTACTGTGACCTTCCAAGGCCTGAGCACCAGGTTAATTACTGTGATGTACGTCAAGGGAGAACAGCGCTGTGACTCAGTGGACTCGGCAACGGAAGGAGGTTCTGAGGCTGCGCAGTCCGAATGCGGCCTCCTGCTAACCTGCCGCGTGGCTCTCGTCAAAACCCTGCACTTTCAACTCCGTGGGGTTCTGTTCCTCCAACTGAAGTCTTGAACTGGAATGCAAATTTAGGTACTAAACAACTAATAATGAATGAAGCCCTGCATTAATGGCCTCTTTTTAGAGGAAAAAGCTTAATGTCCCACCGTGACCAAAGAAGTAAAATTTCACTGGACATTTCGACAAGATTGGATATGTATTTTTTTTAAATGTATACACGCATGCATATGTCTGGACTGACACATGTAAAATCAAAAGCTTGGAATGGAGGTAGGTTTTAAAAATATGTGGAGGAGTGTGCCAAGTTTTTAATCATTTGTTAGTTCATTCAGCGAACTTGAATGATTACCTAGAGTAGTGCTTCTCAAACCTTAGGAGCATAAGAGTCACCCTGAGGGCTTTTTAAACACCCTTTCTGGGTATTGCTGAGTCACGGCATAGTGTGCTGTCTTCCAGCTTAATTCCCATTGTTGATGGTTAGCCTGTCCCGAGCAACTCCCTAGGGCTGATGAACGGGAGTCAGCCAGGCAGACAGTGTGGTGGAGCCATAGCTGCTGCCGGCTGAGGGTTCTTCTGGGCAGGCCGGGAAGTGAGGGGACCATTGCACTGGAGAGGAGTGAAAAGATGTCCGCTCAGAGCTGAGTAGGGAGCCGAGGGGAGTGGAGGCTGGAGAGATGAAAGCTTTGCAACTAACAGCCCGTAGTTGGACATACTGCAGAATAACTGGCCAAAATTCAGGTAGCCAGGAAAAAAGTAGGGAGTGGGGAAGGCAAAAAGAAAAATTCTGCAGACTCCCACTGAGCAGTGTTCGTTTCAACCATATTGTTTTAACACGTTTTCACTGAATTGATTTTGAGTAAGTTGTTTTTGGCAGATTGCTTTCATTCACATTATCTAGATCCAAATTAATAGGATTTGGGGGCTTCCTGGACCCAGTGCTGGAGCCGCTTGTGCAGGCTGTCAAACCAGCTTTGCCCGTCTTTCCCCATCTGGCATCAGTGGTATCTCCTTGGTAGGTTTAACTCAGCAAATGCTACAATCAGGGAGTTCTCCTTCCTCCCTCAGCCCCGACGAGAGCCAGTTCCCTAGCACACTCCTAGAGGTAGCTGATTGAGATGGAAGAAGCCCAGGTGTTCTGGGTTTGGGCTGGGACTTGAACGTGGACATCGTGTACCAGTGGTGGGGTGCATGAACTGTGGGGTCAGAAGGATCAGCGTTTGAATCCTAGCTGTCATTTTCCTGCCGGTCCAGGAGTAATTAACGTCTCTAAACCTGTTCCCTTCTATGTGATATTTGACTTACAGATTAGGTATAATAATTAATCCTTGAGAGATAGAAGCTATTATGATTATTATGTAGTGAAGGAGGAGCATGAGGACATTAGGTTGATTTTTTTTTTTTTAATTTGTGAAGTTTGACCTGCTTTTGGAGTTTTAGATAGAGAGAATCCTGTAATAACAACTACAATAGCTAACGTTATTGAGTGTTAACTATGTGCTGCTACATGTATTATTTCATTTAATCCTCAAAAAAACTCTGGGGGCAGATACCAGTGATGTGATTACCGCTGTTCTATAGCTGGGGAGACTGAGGTTTAAGTGGATAGCTGTCTCACTGCCAGTAGCTGGTAAGAGAAGAAACAGGAGTGGGAATGAGAATTTGTCTGAATTCAAGGTCTGCTTTCTTCACCAGTGTGCATATGGGGATTCCACTCACAGAGACAGCTAAGCCTGATGGTCCAAGTTTATGAATCTCACGAGTGGTTGAGGCTGTAGGTCTGAATGAGGTCACACTGGAAGGGCCTGTAGTGTGAGAACAATAGAGGACAAGGATGCAGCCCTGGGTAACACTGGTGCTTAAAAGGCGGGATGAGTTCAGAGAAGGAAGGAATGGCCAAGAGTTTCAGGTGCCACAAGGAAATTACAACAGGTCAGAATTAAAAAGGATTCCTTGGATTTGGCAATATGAAAAACATTGATAATCTTAACAAAAGCAGTTTGGGTAGGATAATGGAGACAAAGGCCAGACTGCTTAGGGTGGAAAAGCACATTGATGAGGAGGAGTTAGAGAGAGCTGGTGTAAGCCACTTTTAAAGAATAAGATGCTAGAGAAGCCACTCGAATCTAGGGAGAGATTTAACAACATGTATGTGTTGGGGAGAAATAGTGGGTAGAGTGAAGGTATAGGAACTTGATTTCTCCCAAGTCCCTTAGGAGGTGGGAGGAATGGGATTCAAAGTCTGATCAAAGAATTATGACTTGGTTGATATGGATTTCAGTTTCGTAGGGTGGCACCATGAGCTCTAGGCGAGGCAGAAAATAAGTAAAACCAGACATCCAAAGACAGAGAGTGTAGAGTGGTCAGGGTCCTGGAAGTCTCGAAGATGTTGAAGGGAAGTTGGGAATAAGTGAGCAATAGAGTTGTAAGAATAAGGAATCACGCACAGCGAGTGAGAGCTTGACATTGGCCAGTTTATACCAAGAGAAGTTCTGGGTGGTGGACGAGGTCCCTCGTCTAGGCATTGAAGGTCAGGTTCTGAAGCAAAATGGAGTTGAAGGGCATCAGAATTGAGGAGATCAAGGCATTCCAGACCTAGAATTGTGGTTGAGACCTCACACCAGTACCCTTCTGAGTCTTCACCTACTAAGAATACATCTTTTTAGAATACGTGTTATTAATCCAAATGTTTATGTCTAAAGAGTTTCCTCCCAATAAGGGTGGGAACACTCTTGATGGGCAGTGACATATTCTTTAATTGGTATCTGAGAAATCTGATAGAATCTTCAACTTTTTCTCAGGATCTGCTTCCTGGGAACGGTAGGTAAACAATATAAAAGTTCTAGATTCATTTCTTCCTCTTCTAGGGGCTATACAGCTTACAGTTTCAGAAGTTCATGATAATTATAATAGCTGTCATTTGTTAAGCTCTTGCTACAGCCACTTTATGAATAGAGTATCTCTTTACAGCCTTAAAACAACTCCACGAAATGGGTACAGTTTTCGTCTCTCTTTTGTAGATGAGGACTCTGAAGATTAGGGATGTTAAGTCCCTTGTCAAGGTCATTCATTTGTAAATGACGCAGCCAGTATTCAACATCATTTTTTTTTTAGCTGAGCCATCCTGCTACCTGTTGGCAGGCAGCTCAGCGGCTGCTCAGCTCGGGCTGGGCATCGAACTGCTGTTGCTCAGAGCTCAGCTCGCACTCTTGAGCGAGCACTTAACCAACTGAGCCACTCGGCCGGCCCTTAAATTTTTTTTTTTTTTCAGTAGGCTATTTATTTATTTATTTATTTATTTATTTATTTATTTATTTATTTATTTAGAGGGCAGTGTCACTGGCCCTCATATGTGGGACCTGAACCGGGGCCACTGGCTTCCCAAGCCAACACTTAACCACCGCGCCACTTGGCCGGCCCGCAGCCAGTATTCAAATCCAGGCAATCTGCCTCCGGAATTCAAGATCTATGAGAACTATGAAAACCTGTCTGTCAGTGGCTGGGGAGGCCTCAGCCAGCCTCATGGTGGATGTCAGTGTATTCCTGGTTGTGAATGAAAGTGGCCCCTCGAAAGGTCGTGTCCAGAGACGCACCACTGGGCCTGGGCCCCTGGCTGGACTCCCTCTCCCCAGAGCCCATCTTCATCCTGCTTCTCCCTGGAGCACAGATTTACCGTGCCTGTGAGCGTCCACACCCCACACAGCACTGCTTTCCCAGGACAGCGCCCCTCACCCCCACGAGCAGCGTGAGTTGTTTCCCAAAGCCTCCCGCAAGGTAAACCTCTACTTGAAAGGGAGCTGAGGACTGGCCTGAAAGACATCTATCTCACTGTATCGTTGGCACCTGGACATATCAGAAGGTTGTTCCACACAGACACTGTTACTATATTGGAGCTCCGCTGTTCAAAGTGCAAGGAAACCTTAGTTTCCCTGATGTGGAAGCATTAGTTCAAGAATGCTCGGAAAAGTAACATAAGAGGAATGCAAGGAGACAAAAGCATTTATTTTGTAATGATAAAAATGAATAACTCAATGAGACGGAGCTCCTTGAAAATCACATTAATTTGCTTCTAAATTAATTTGCTATTTGCTTAAAGCTATTTTCAGGAAATGATACCTTGTCCTGTGGATGCCCAGCTCCGACGTTCACATGTCAAAGATGCATTTACCAAGGTCTCATACTTGGAAGAACTCCTGTTGCATATTCAGAAAGTAGTGATGGAAGAGAAAGGACGAGCACACGCTTTTCAAACGACAATATGTTGAGCATATTTTTCAGCTTATGTTCATTGACCAGATGAAGGTTTTAATTTTGACCTTTATCTACAAACGTAAAAGAGTATTTTATATTATCTTTCAAGAAGAAAAACAGCAAAACCATTTTGTTTTACTTTTAAAGTTAGGTCTATTTCTAAACAATATCAGTTTGCACCAAATCCCTGATCCCCATCACCTCCCTGCCCTGCTGCCTCCTCAGTACCCACAGTGCAAGACACTATGCTGGTGAGAGGCAAACCTGGCCAGTCCACCCCAGAATGGTCCAGAAAAAACACTCCTGATCATGGGGTCTGAGGCCGGAGGGCAGATACCTAAAGCCAGGTCCCAGAAATAATAGCAAAAATGAAGCCAGGAAATTGAGTTCCAACTAGGACTTACATTAAGGTCCAGGTGTCAACACCCAGGGCTGGAGCCCGCACCAGGTGTTGGGGGAGGAAGCCACTGGGAAGCCTAAGAGTAAAGAGCAGGGGAACTGGCCCCGCAGAGGTGCTCAGGCTGGACGTCAGCTTGGGCGGGCCAGTGCCTGGGCAGCCTGTCACAGGCACCCTCGCTGGCTTGTGCCCCTCCTTCCTGTATTCATCCATCTAGCCCAGAGGCTCTCTATATGTGATGCACCGTCCCACGGCTCTGGGAGATAAAAAATGCCTTCATAATGCTAAGGCATTTCTTGCCTTGCTTCATTCCGTTGACATTTGCATTAATGATGCAAAGACTGCGGTGGATAAAATGACACAAATCATTTTACCTGTGTTTTATGTGAATCAAGGCAGAGAGAGGCACCAAACTATACTAGTCATCATTGTGTTCTACACCACCTTCCCCTTGCGTTAAAAAAAAAAAAAAAAAAATTCAGTTAAGAATATCCTTGATGAAGCAATAAACATTATTTTATTAAATCTCAATCCTCAAGTGCATCCAGGGAGGTATCCATACAGCATCTCTGTTACCTGTCTCCAGGAGAAGCACTTGCACAATTAATTTGAGATCTGAACCAGCCACTGTTTTAATGGAACACTGATTTTATTTGAAATCGAATGACTGACAGACAAACTGCCGTTAGTCAGACTTGAGTATTTGGTGGACATTTTCTTAAAAAAAATAAACGAAGTAAGCCTGTCATTTCAAGGAAAACCACTGACAGACAGTATTTGTTGCCAATGATAAAATTTGAGCTTTCAAGTGAAAATTAGAATTTTGGAAACTTGTATCCACCACCATGAGCTTGACAGTTACTCAATACTTCAAGACTTTTCTGATGTATTCAGTGGTGATATTAACAAATGTGATTTTTTAAAATATTGTATAATGAAATATGTTAACATTTAGAAGATCTGTATAACTCAATGAAATAATATTTTTCTGATAATCAATGAGTGATGTTACAAAACCATGCTTGAGTAAAAGATCTATTAACACTACAAGATATGCCAGTGGATTTTAATATAACAAAATGTGAGAAGTTAATTGATATGGTTTCAAATTCTATATTGCAGCTAGGCTTTAAGAAATTACCACTTATTGAGTTATAGTATCAAAAAAGAATATCTACAATTATCTGAAAAGACTATTAAGACTCCTCTCCTTTCAGCTACATATCTGTATGAGGCTGTG
This sequence comes from Aselliscus stoliczkanus, assembly GCA_033961575.1. Taxonomy (NCBI): domain Eukaryota; kingdom Metazoa; phylum Chordata; class Mammalia; order Chiroptera; family Hipposideridae; genus Aselliscus; species Aselliscus stoliczkanus. Next base: position 149,658,710 of record CM066732.1, on the reverse strand, counting down.
TTTTTCTTTCCAAAGGGCATTCAGAAGCAGATATGAGATTCTAGTTATAATTTATTAAGCAATACATTTAAAATACTTGCAAAAATGTAAAATGATTCTCACTATTTTTTTGTTTTAGAAAATTGACTTAGTTTCAAAAAGATTTATGTCAAAATGGAACGGATTCATAGTTTTTAAATGAATTAACATTTTGTAGTTTTCTCAGTTTTAATTTCTAGTGTAGTAAATATTGATATTAATCGGTAGAGCCCACATAAACAGAAACTCTTTAGGGTTCTCAATTTTTAAGAGTATAAAAGAATCCTGAAGCCAAAAAGTGTGGGAACTAGTGACCGTGTACGTATTGAGTGTCTGGCATGTACTGGGCCCAGGCTGGTGCAGAGATAGTGTGGCGTCCTGGACAGAGGAGGGCCTTGCCCAGGGAGCTAATAGCCGCCTGCAATTAAACAGATATTTCCCACAGAGGGTAGTAAGTGCGGTGAGAGGAGAAGCACCAGGTGAGGTGGGAGCACATTGCAGGGGCACCTGGCCTTGTGTAGGGAAGACTTCCAGGAGGAATCACACTGCCTGTGCTGATTCTTGAAGGATGGATGAATCAGCCAGGCAAAGAGGAGAGGTTGATTGCTTTGGGTATGTGGTAAAGCACACAAAGAGGTCCACATGCAAGAGATCATGGCCTCATTGCCGAAGTAAAAGAAGGAGAGTAACGAGCCCAGAGCGGAGGGGTGGTGAGACATGAAGCTGGACTGGAGGACAGCCGCCAGGCTCTGAAGGGCTTTGTGAGTTCAGGAGGTAGGGCCTCCTCCCAGGGAAATGGAGGACCCTGGAGGGTTTCAAGGCAGGAGAGTGACATCAGATTGCGTTTTAGACAAGTGTCCCTGGCAGTAGAGAAGGGGTATTTAGAGGCAGGGAGTTTACATATCTAGGTAAATAGATTGGGTGTGGTTAAAGAGGGGTGGGTAGGCATCGATATTGAATCCAGGTCTCAGGTTTAGACCTGGGGATGACAGAGGGAGCACAGGAGGTACAGGTTAAAAAGGAGAAGGATGAATGCCATTTGGGTCACCTATGGCTATCCAAGAGTGATGCCCCGTCAGCATTTTGGCTGTGGTTCTGAAACTGAGGGAGAAGATCTGGACTCGTCACATAGATTTGAGAATCATCGGCATACAAATGGTAACTGAAGCCAGGGGCTGAGTGAGATCTCTCAGAGAGAGGGTTTAAACAAGGGAAGACTGCCTAAGAGAGAACCATGGGGAGACCGACATTTATTGTGTAAGCTAAGGAAGGAGGGTGTGCAAAGATAGCTGAGAAAAGTGCCCAGAGAATTGAGATTCCAAAAAACTATGTGGTCATTGAGACCAAGAGAATAGAGTTTCTAGAAGGAAGGAGGGGTCAGTTTCTAGAAGGCAGGAGGTACGGGAGAGAGGGATGGAGAGAGAGTGGAAAGGTGGGGGGGGGGAGAGAGAGAGAGAAAGGGATGAGATGAGATTATTGTAATTCTATGGGAAGGAGCCCATTAGAGAAGGTTCAATATATACAGAAGAGAAAGGGAAATCAGTACAGGGAGGTTCTAGAAGAATCAGGAGGGGAGGGGATTTGGGAAATGGTTGGAGGAAAGCCATGCCTCCAATAAAGAACCAGATTGCAATCAAGGCATACGGTGGAGAGAGCATTAGCTGAAGAAGTTGAGGATGTAAGATAGTTTAATTATAAATGGAAGTTCTATGGTCGGTGCTCAATGGAAAGGTTTAGGAGAAGTGTGGAGGTTTAGGTTAAAGGGGGAAAAACAAGAGCAGTGTGAGGAAGAAAATAGGGGAGACTGGAAGGCCAGAGGGGCTCCCCAGAATGACCAAGCGTAACAGTTATGCGAGGAAATGGGAAGGATGTACAGAAACCTGTATCTTACTGTAGATATTGGTAGTTTAATTACAGCAATCTTTTTACACAATAATGTGTTTACATCACAACCTAAAAATTACCTGCAACAATAGATTTCTTTTTCTTTTTTTTTTTTTTTTGACCACCGAAACATCATTTTCTGGCCAATTCAAATTATCCTTATGTGTTGTTTACTTTTATGTTCACCAGGTTAAATCTTCAGTTATGCTCCTGCCATTAAGAATTCCCTATGTAGAAAAATCTATTCACTATGAGCACATTTATTGCCTCATTGAGTTGCCTATTTAAAACGCAGAGAACTACAAATTAAAGCGGATGAATGGGTGCTATTTTCTTGAATACATCATGTTTTTCTTACAGTCCAGATTCATGGTTTACCAGATGCCAAGTCTCACTTGTTTGGATATTTGTTCCTTACTGAAAGGGATGCTCCCTAAGATTTACATGTGCCATTTTTAGCATCAGGGGAAATGATAAAGCAGATGTAATGGAGACAGTTGCTTTTGGGGGGCAGTTAAATGGTTAACAGAGACATTGGTCTACAAAATCTATTTCTCTGAGGTTACTTATGCAAAGTATAAAACAATTTCATTGAAATTGTAAAATAAAATATCTCAAGCAGCGTCCACACAAGATTACCCTATTAAGTCCTTCCAGATTTCAAGTCTTAGATCCCTCTACTAAATATTGTATTTAAGACTTTGTTCCAGATACATTCTTTCATGATGTATTCTAATTTCTTTAGATTTCTAATTCTGGTAAATGTGAATATACCTGTGTTGAACATGTGTAAGTGTGGACTACAGTATAATACCAGGGCACTAAGTGAGAAAGCTTAGTGGATCTGATCTGGAGGTCAGAGGTTTTTGTTTGTTTGTTTTTTTAATTTCTTCCCATTGTGACTCCAAAGAGGGATTGTGTTTTCCACTTGGATCTTCATTTATTTTGATAAGCCTCCGCTTTTCTCCTTCAGACTTTCCAAGGTCATCCTGGAATCCTTTCCCATGGTAACCAAACTTTCCTACACCCTTCACTGAGGGATAGAACATTGCATCTGCCTTCTTGCTTTAACTGATATTTGGCTCTTCTCTGAGAGCTTTGCCCATTCGGTCCTTTGAGCAAACACTGCTCCAGAAACACAATGCTGTTTGGAGACCATCATTTTCCATTCCATGGTAGACCCTGTTTGGTCATCCTGCCATCTGACTTGATTTTCCCTGGCACTGTTCACTGCTTGTCCATGGCGCTGTCACCCACCAACCTTCGGGTCACCTGCAGCACATGTGGCCTCCACTCAGATTCTAGACCTGACGTCATCTGGGGTGCCACCCAGCACTTTAGATTCTCACTTCCTTCACCCTCTGTTCTCATGACCTTCATCTCCATTACATTACCTGTCTGCTCCCTTAGCTAGACCCTGGACCGTTACCAGGAAATGCACCACCTCCAAAATTTCACATTCAAATAACTCCTTTCCATGAGTTAATACCTCTGACACATATTGGGTAGCAGGGATGCTAGTGGGCCTTCATACTACGTTTCTGGCTTTTTAAGGAATGTTTCTACAGTCTCTCCATTTAGTATGACTCTGCTATGGGATTTTGGTAGAAGGGAAAATCTCTTATATTCCAAATCTTGTAAATTTTTCCATTGAAAATAGGTGTTGGGCTTCTTTGAGTATTTTTCCTACACATGTGAGAGGCTCCTACTGTTTTTCTCTTTTAATCTGATATTTGCACCATTAAATATTTTCTCTCATCCATTTTGTTTTCTCTTTCCTTCTGAAACTTCTTTTAGTTTAACATCAGTGCTTTCCTTTACATCTTCTGTGTCTCTTTGATTGTCCTTTTAGTTTTTTTCTCCTCCCTTTTTTTTTTAATCTCTCTATACTGCATTCTGAGAGATTTCCTGAGTTCTGCCGTTCAGTTCATTAAATCTCTCTTAAGTCTTAAGTGTCAGACTTTCCAATTATATCATTTCATTCCAGTATTTTCAATTGGTTCTTTTTTATTTCTGCCTGTTCTTACAACCTTCTTTTACATTTTTTTAAATTGAGGTATAATTGACAAATAATATTATATTAGTTTCATTGATTTGATATTTGTGTACATTGCAAAATGATTACCACAGTAAGTCTGCTTACATCCATCACCTTCCATAGCTACAAAAAGAAATTTTTTTCTTGTGATGAGGACTTTTTAGATCTCTCTTCTTAGCAACTTTCAAATATGCAGTATGCAAATATGCATTATTAACTGTAGCCACCATGCTGTACTTTACATCCCCAGGATTTATTTATTTTATATACAACCTCCTGATTTCACAGTCTTGCTTGATAACTATTAATCTCCCATTATGACTTTGAAGATTTTAAAAGTCTTTGTCAGAGTATTGTGTTACACATATTTCCTCAGATGTGAATTGTCTCTTGCATTGGCCTGCCTTTAATCATGCTGCAGTCTCGTACAGTTTGTAATTTTCCTTTTCTTGAGAGCACAATTTCCCTATGCGTTTGCTCTCCAGGGGTAGTTTTGAGATTGCCTCAATCCCAGGCCCATGAGTTCCTTGGCTCTGAAACAAGCCATAAATTAAGCATGGCTCTGGAGTCCTACTGCAGGGAGTAACAATTTCTGTGCCCACGTGCAGTGCAGACTCCACTGCTGCTAAAGTATTGGCATCTCATCTTCATTTCTTGCCTCAGGTAGTTTGGGGTCTTGACTCCAACTGAAAAAATGGAACTAATCTCAGCCCATCCCACCTCTGTTATTGGTGGGGCTTATTCCATCCCTTTCTCTTTGCAGATACAGAAACCCCACATCCCAAGTCTTCCTGGCACCTGCCCCACCTCTGATCTCACAGTGGCCACATGATCTTAGTCATCACTTCCACCATGGGCTTGTGACCCTTTTTATTCATTGAGTTTCTTTCCTTGGTTTTAAAAATGAGTGAGTCAAGTGAGTCAGTGAGTGAAGGCCCCAGCATAAAATAGGATATCATTCAGATACTTAAATTAAAAGGTTTTAATGACGGAACTATTTACAGAAGAATGGACAGGAATAAAGAATGCAGCAAGGTCATCTGAGGTCTCCAGAGACTAAGCACAGCAGCTGGCTGTTACCAGGCTTCATCCTGAAGGAGCAGGGGAGGGAATGGCATTTGTGGAGACCAGGGAGCACTGGCACTGTTGGGGGGGGGGGGTGTAGGGGGGCAGGGGGGAGTGTTCCTGTTAGCAGCTGGGTTTGGAGGGGGCGGGGGGCCTCCTGGTAGATGCTGAGTTTGGAGGGGAGCCTCCTGGTAGAAGCTGAGTTTGGAGGGGAGCCTCCTGGTAGCAGCTGAGTTTGGAGGGGGGCCTCCTGGTAGCAGCTGAGTTTGGAGGGGGGCCTCCTGGTAGAAGCTGAGTTTGGAGAGCGGGGGGCCTCCTGGTAGAAGCTGAGTTTGGAGGGGAGCCTCCTGGTAGAAGCTGAGTTTGGAGGGGGGCCTCCTGGTAGATGCTGAGTTTGGAGGGGGGCCTCCTGGTAGAAGCTGAGTTTGGAGGGGGGCCTCCTGGTAGAAGCTGAGTTTGGAGGGGGGCCTCCTGGTAGAAGCTGAGTTTGGAGGGGGGCCTCCTGGTAGAAGCTGAGTTTGGAGGGGAGCCTCCTGGTAGAAGCTGAGTTTGGAGGGGGGCCTCCTGGTAGAAGCTGAGTTTGGAGGGGAGCCTCCTGGTAGAAGCTGAGTTTGGAGGGGAGCCTCCTGGTAGAAGCTGAGTTTGGAGGGGAGCCTCCTGGTAGATGCTGAGTTTGGAGGGGGGCCTCCTGGTAGATGCTGAGTTTGGAGGGCAGTGGCCACGGCCACAGGGCAGGCCTGAAGCAGGGAGGGAGCAGGGGAGAAATGTCCTATTCCCTCTTCTCCTGCCCTCCTATCTTGTTGGTGCCTGCTGTTGGCCATACCCAAAAAGAAGGCAGCCAGCAAGGGATCCCAGGTAATGGGGTCCAGAAGTGTGCAGAGGAAGGCAGAGAATGGATTAGGACTATATGCAAATAGAGAATGAATAGAACAAGGCTTATGTGACATTTTTATCAAAAAAAAAATGTATCTGTTATTTCTGTATGTTGCAGCACACTGAAAATTTTCAGCACGTGTTGTCTCTGCCATGTTGACTCAGAGTCCAATACTAATGCCTACTCCAACCCCGTACCAAGCTGCCTCCCTCATCAGGCATGCCCCTAACATTTGCACAGCTGGGGGCAGGAATACAAATGGAGGCCACACACTGTATGTTTGTATGTGAAACTTATAAATCAAGGTAAACTACTAAATAAAATATGTTTCATCTTCCTACCTTGACAAATGTACTTTAATAACAAGCTAGAACGCAAAGTTTTGATTTAGAAGTCATCAATTCCTGGGAGGTCCACATGGGACATGGGACTTGGCCTTGGGGGAGTGCTGGCCTCTGGTTTCTGGTTCTGCCCCGTGTGGTCAGGAGCCTCACACGCACTTGTGTGGACACCGAGCTCTCCATCTGAGCTGATCCCACATCTGCAAACAGCCACCCTTTGGGCAGACTCAGGAGGAGGCCTGCACTGGCCCTGAAAGTGAGCTTAGGGATGATTGGGCAGAGGATTCTGGGGTCCCGGTACCTGAAATGTGGTCTCAAAGGTGTGGGGGCAATGTGTAGGCTTGGGGTGAGCACTTCCCCTCAGTCCTACAGACTCCTCATTCTATGGAGAGAGTCGCAGCTGGAGAAGGGCGAGAGCAAAGCCCTGTAACATGCAGCCCCAGAGCAGGGCCCCTCTGGCTGGGATCTGGTGCTCGTTCCATTACACCTCATCTTCACCTTCATCACAACCTGCAGTCCTTTGACCCTCATGTTTTTCTCAGACCATGGACCTGTCGTGCGACTCCCATCTTTCGCTGTTTAGTCTGGAGCCTGTGGTCCATCATGCTCTCAGCAGCGCCCTCAAACTCCTTGCCCCCTTGTTCTTTCATCACTTCCACCTTGCAAAACCTCAACCCTGGATCACCCCAACTCTCCATCTTCCCGCTTTACACTCAGGTTGAGTGCCTGCAGAATAAATAGTATAAGCAGCATATGCGTGTCCATCCCCAGCTGGACCTCTGTGCCCCCAGAGCCCCTGAAGCCACTCCCAGGGAGCTCTTCCTGGTTTCCACGGAAGCCCTTTCTACCTTCGCCACTTTTCTCAGGCTCCTGCCCCACCATCTTCCCTGTCACTCTCAGCAGACGGCCTTGCTTCCTACGTCTCTAAGGAACTAGAAGTCATCAATAAACAATGCCTTTTACCTCCTGCTCCCCTCTTCAATTTGACTGGACACTGCTGGTGGTGACAGGGAAGATGAGGATAATGGATAACTTTTATTCACCTGTAACCCTTAGCCTTCCACTCTGACTCCTTCCCTCCTGTCACAGTAATGAGGTGCTGTGTTCCTGTCCCCCCCCCCCCCCGTCTCTGACATATCCTCCCATCACCTCTTTGGAATCGGCTGCTTTTTGCTTCCACCGGACCTGACTGCACCACTTCTCTGTCTAATGCTCCACGTTCCAGCTGCAGCCACTCCTCTGTTTCTCAAATCAAATCCCTGCCAGTCCACAGTGGTCTTGTTTCTGCCCCAGTAACTCAGCTGAAACAGCTCTGAGCAGGTTCCACAATGACCTCTTTGTTGCCAAAGCAATAGGTACTTTAGCCCTTGACCTTGGTATCCAACACGAATGAGCATGCCTTCTAAATGTGCTCTTCCTGCTTTCCCCACTGGCTTTCCAAGTCCGCTTCCCCTGAATGTTGTCTTCCCCAGAGTTCTGCCCTCGGCTGCTTCTCTTCTTTTTTTTTTTTTTAAAGATTTTTTTTTATTGGGGAATTGGTGGAGGGGAACAGCATTGGGGAATTGGGGAAGGGGAACAGACAAGTTGCTGTCTCTTTTGTTCTTCAGTTTAGTTGCAGAGGATGTTGCTTCACTGTTGGTATCGTCATTGCGCTCTTCCCGGATGAGGCAGATCGGTCACTGGCCTCTGGATGGTTGCTCACCGCGGCTATTGGCAGCTCACGCTTGGCTGCCAGCCGCTCACGCTGGCTGCGGGCCACTCACTGTAGCCTATGACAGGCCACTGCAGCAGGGGCTGCAGCTCACACCATCACCGGGGCTCGCACAGCCCAGCTCCAGGTGGAGCTGTTGTTAGCTGTAGAGGGCAGTGTCACTGGCCCTCATGTGGGATCCGAACCGAGGCCACTGGCATCCCAAAACCAGCGCTTAACCAATGCGCCACTCGGCCGGCCCTGCTTCTCTTCTTTTTATACCAGCACCTGGCCTGCAGAAGTGCTCAATCAATATCAAATGACATATGCAAATCAAGCTGCTGGTTTGAACTTCAAGCAACACGCTCGTCTTTAAAAGTGTGAGCAAGGGCCAGCTGAGTGGCTCATTGGTTAAGAGTTGGCTTGGGAGCGTGAGCTCTGAGCAGCAGGGCCCAGGTTCGGATCCCACATGAGGGCCAATGACGCTGCGCCCTCTACAGCTAAGATGGTGAACAACAACTCGACCTGGACCTGGGCTGCTGTGAGTCGCCGGCGATGGCGTAGGCTGCAATGGGGCTGCAGTGGGCTGCCATGAGCTACCGTGAGTGGTGAGCAGCCGGCAGCCAATGTGAGCTGCTGTGAGTCATAGTAAGTGGCTGTCCAAGGGCCGGTGACCCATCTGCCTCAGCCGGGAAGAGCCAATGATCACAATGCCAACATGGGCCAGTGAATCAACATCCTCCACAACTAGACTGAAGAACAAAAAAGGACAGTAATTTGTCTGTTCCCCTTCCCCGACTCCCCAACGCTGTTCCTCTCCCCCAATTCCCCAATAAAATCTTTAATAAATAAATAAATAGTAAATAAATTTTAAAAAGTAAAAATGTGGGCGAGAAGGAACAAACTTTTTTTGGAATGATACACATTTCCCATTATAAATGATGTATTGCTCACTGCAACTGGAGCCCACTGAAGGAAACAAAAAGCATAATAGCTTGTTTCAGAACTAATATGGCCATACGTTAGCAGCAGAAATGATGTAGCTATCTTATTAGAAATACAATAAAGAGATTATTGAGCAGCTGTCTCCCCACACTGTCATTTCATTTTGCTGTGTAGTAGTTTGGCAGAGAATCTAGAAAAGGGAAAAATTATTAAGCTACTTTGTGTTCTCCTAGAGTAAATGATTTCTGCTCTTTTGAGAAACAAATCTTAAAAGACAGTGTATGTCCCATGTTTATTGGAAATAGAACATTTTCAAAGTTTTTTGTGATTTTTTTCTCCCCTAGAGATAAGTGATGAAACATTGTGTTCTTTTCCCTTCCATATCTTCTGGTAAAGTTTCTCTTAACTCCCTATTCCACACTCAGAATTTGAGGGCCATAATTACATCTTGAAACCCCACTTTGCAACAAGAATTCTGCAGAGACCTATTTAGTGCTCTCTTTTCATTGAGATAAAGAGATGCTACGGGTAGAGCATTCATTCGTTTATTCATTCATCATTCATTCAACAAGTAATTATGTTAATAGCCACTTAAAGTCATCTTAGAATGGGTAGTATTTCATATATGGAAATATGCTTGGCAAACAAGATGCTGAATTTATTTTTTACCTTATTTGGCCTTGACCTGCCAAAGTTTCTTCTTCCCACCTTCAGACTGTTAGTCAGCAGGACCTACTTTGCATGGTCACGTGTGTCCCATAATCATGATTCCATCTCTCTGCCACAGCCATTTTATAATGATCTGGGTCATGTTTCCTTTGTGCTACTCTACGCTTAAGCAGAAAGAAAAACTCCTATCAGAAGATAAAAACTCTTAAAAGAAGGAATTGTTAACATTAAATCAGAAGAGTGACATTAAGTCAGGGTTCCATTCCCTGCTGATTGGTATAGCTCACATTTTTACAACATAAATATGAACTAAAAAAGTGATATTGTAACCACCTTAATTTTTATTTACATGTCCAAGAAAATGAATATGGCTGTAAGGGAGCTAGATGAGACATACAGACTTCAGGGGTGGAAATTATTAATGCTCCTAATCTTCAGGGGTTACTAGGTGCCAAAAACAGCACAAGGCAGAATTGAACACGGTGCCTCACCCAGGATAAGAGCTCACATGTGTTGGTAGAGGAGTGTAAAACCATGCCTTTCAGTAACACAAATGTGTGGCTTAGGCTGGGTGTGAGGCTATAGGGAGTGGTGGGGCTTGTGGCAAACTGGAGAGCTCCCAACCTTAAAATGGCATCCCTGCTTAAAAAATGGGAAAACTATGCTGGCCAAACAAAAACATATCTAGAAGTTCAGTACTTCCTCTACCTTGAGTTTTAGATCTCTGAATTTTGTCCTTTCCCTTATTTTCTTTTATTTCATTTTTCTTCTTCCTATCACCAACCTCCCCCTGACTCTGGCTGTTTGCTGCCTCAGACAAAAGCTACAAAGTTTCTACCTCATTTCAAAGAACAACTTGAACAAAATGTGCCTGTGTTTGAGAATGTTTGCTTACATCTGAACCAAGCATCATTTAAAACACTTTTTAAAACTCTTCAATCTTTGTTAGTTTTTCTATTACATATGTGTATATGATACATGTTCTTTATTTAAAACTTCTAACAATATAGAAGTAAGTAAAGTAAAATGTGTTCCTTTCATTTTCCCCTCTGCCAATCTCATTTCCCAGATAAATAGTATTTATTGTTTGGTGTGTATACATCCAGATTTTTCCTGAGCATATAAGCTAATGTACACATGCACAGACTTCAGTACCTAGATTATATATAAATATAATCTTATTCAAATGCTATCACACCATTCTGTAACTTGCCTTTTCATATACTATATTGTAGACAAATTTTCCTAATAGTTTATGTCACATTTTTTGTTAACTGCTCTCCTTTCAGCAGTTTATCATTCTATTATGATTTGCTTCACAGTCCCTTTTAGTGACATTTAAATTGCTCCTCGCTTTTTTGCTACTTTCTGCTCTTACTCAGCTCTCTATATGGATGCGTGATATGCATCTCCATGTTCAAAACCAAACTCCTGATCTTCTCCCCCAAACCTGCTTCTCCTAGTTTTTCCATCATAATTAATGGTAACTCCATCCTTTGTGCTGCTTGTGCCAAAGGGCTTGGAGTCCCCCAAAGCTCCTTTCTTTTCTTCCACTCCACATCCAGTGTGCAGTACCTCTTGGCACCTCCACTGCTCACCCCTTCCAAACTGCCATCTCCCAACCCATCTCTGTGTTTTCTGCCTGTGCTCCACAGTCTGTTCTCAACCCGAGAGATTCTTTTCAAATATGCATCAGGTCAAGCCACTGCTCCACTCCCAATCCTCCAGTGGCTTCTTATCTCACTTGCATAAAAGCCAAAGTCCTTAACAGTGGTCATCAAGGCCTTAATCTGGTCCCTTGTTATCTTCCCCCACCTCCCTCATCCTCATCTGTAGCTCTCCTGTTTACTCATGCTGCTCCAGCCACACTTGCCTTGTCACTTTTCCTCAAACACACCAGGCATGCTCCTGCCCCAGGGCCTTTGCACACATTTGCCTTCTGTGAGCAGTGCTCTTCCCCCAGATCTGCACAAGGCTTGCTCCCTAACGCTTTCCAACTATAGGGTCAATCATCCCCTTCTTGTTGAGGTCTTCCCTGGCCATGGTATTTATAAACAACACATTTCCCAACCTTCTCTAACTCCCTTCTTTATAGTATTTATCACCATCTAATATACTTACAGTAAAGGTTACTTTTTATTTTGTTTATTGTCTGTCTCCACCTCTAGAAGATAAGTCAGGGAGGCCAGGAAATTTGTCTTTTTGGTTCTCTGCTGAATCTTCAGCAGCTGGAAGAGTGCCTGCCACACAGTAGGTTCATAGTGGCTACTTGTTGAATAAACAAATGTTATGAATGTGTCAGCAGTGAACATTCGTGTACATATATAGTTGCTATATTTCAAGGTGAATTAGAGGTGGAAATGCTGAATAAGAGCGCATGAATATTTCTTTTTTGAAAGATTCTTTATCGAGGAATTGGGGAAGGAGAACAGCGTTGAGGAATCAGGAAGGGGAACAGACAAGTTGCTGTCCTTTTGTTCTTCAGTCTAGTTGTGGAGGATGTTGCTTCACTGGCCCCTGTTGGTATTATCATTGTGCTCTTCCCGGGTGAGGCAGTCGCTTGCCCGCCATTGGACGGCCGCTCACGGCGGCTCACGGCAGCTCACAAAAACGCACACCAGCTGCTGGCCAGCCCCACTGCAGCCTACACCATCGCCGGCGGCTCATGGCAGCCCAGCTCCAGGTTGAGTTGTTGTTCACCATCTTAGCTATAGAGGGTGCAGCATCACTGGCCCTCATGTGGGATTCGAACTGGGGCTCTGCTGCTCAGAGCTGGCGTCCCAAACCAACTCTTTTTTTCTTTTTTTTAATTGGGGAATTAGGGGAGGGGAACAGCATTGGGGAATTGGGGGAGGGGAACAGACAAGTTGCTGTTCTTTTGTTCTTCAGTCTAATTGCAGAGGACATTGCTTCACTGGCCCATGTTGGTATCATCATTATGCTCTTCCTGGATGAGGCAGATCGGTCGCTGGCCTCTGGACGGCGGCTCACCACGGCTATTGGCAGCTCACACTGGCTGCCAGCCGTTCACGCTGGCTGCGGGCCACTCACTGTAGCCTATGGCAGCCCACTTGCAGCAGGGGCTGCGACTATGCTGTCCTGGGGACTCTACAGCAGCCCAGCTCCAGGTGGAGCTGTTGTTCACCATCTTAGCTGTAGAGGGCAGTGTCACTGGCCCTCATAGGTGGGATCCGAACCAGGGCCACTGGCATCCCAAACCAGCTCTTAACCAATACGCCACTCGGCCAGCCCCCAAGCCAATTCTTAACCAATGAGCCACTCGGCTGGCCCTGAATATTTTAAGTTCAATAAATATTGCCAAGTTGCTTTTCAAAAAGTTTGTACTATTCGGTATTTTGGATTTTTCTTATAAAAAATACAGTGTTAAAAAAGAACTTAACCTGGATGTGGGGGTGAGGGTACAATGAAAGGGACCTTTTAATTCAGAGACTCTTCATCTGAGGTCTGTAAACACAGACCCGTAATGGATATTTAGCATCTTTTTAAACTAGAAAGGTTGGTAACAAAGCACAGACATTTTAGCAGTATCTGTGACTTTGTCACCAACAGAAATCACAGATATCCCTGTATCATAACACAAATGTTGCAGCTATCTTGGATTTCTGTTCACCCTCTTCACTGCTTTGAGATGACTGTGAACCCTCACTCCATGAACTGCCACGTCCCGTTCCCACCACTACTTATATATGTCGGCCACTAGATCTTGTTGTTTAATGAGTTAATAGATAAGTACCTGTGATGCATTACTGCTTATTTTTTAAAACTACTGTGATACCTATTTCAATATAGTTAGTTTCATTTTATGTATTTAAGATCAGCGTCTTTATCAAACTGCCACAAGGATCCATGGTAGAAAAACCCTTAAGAACCCTATTCATTGAAGGTTCCACTATTGGTCTGGAAGGAGTAAGTTATCCCTACAGACAATCATAAGGTATTTTATAAAATTGAAGTGACACAAAGTGTCAGTACCAGAAGAACCGGTACAGTAGTATTCATAGCTCTCGTGTGTTTCATTCATTCATCCAGTGCGTATTTATTACGCACTCTGTATGCGATCACTGTAAGGGGCCCTGGGGAATCAGAGGTGAAGGTGTGCTTGCTGCAGCTTACTGCAGAACATTTACAGTTACTCTCACCCAAGGCCCGTATCAGGGATGCCCATCAAAGTCGCCTTCCCAAAGCCTCTCCTCCCTGCCCACCTCTGCATGTGGGAGGGCTCAGGCCTCACTCCTGGCTTTTTCCTCTCTCCACATTGTCTCATGCAAAGTGGTAACATTCAAATGCTGGTGATTTCCAGAGTTACCCTGCAGATCGGGCTTCTCCATAAGTCCCAGACTTGGCCATACTTAACCATCTCTATTTGGATGACTTATAGCATCCCAAACTTAAGATATCCAAACATATTTTTCCCTACTGTTTCAGTAAGTGGCCTCACCATCCACCCTTTGACTCAAGCTAAAAATTGCTCAGGGGTCTTCCTTGAATCTTGCCTTGACTCACCTCCCCTTATCCCAAATCCCTAATGCAATTCATCAGTAAATACCATTGGTTCTATATTTATAATACCTTATGACCGTGCTGCTCAGAGTGGGGTCACAGATTGGTCTTAGTCTATGACCTGTTTGTTACTGGCCCATGACAAGTTAGGTATAGAAATCGAGAGTAAACATTAGCAGCTTGTATAGCAGTTTGACATAGTCATGATGACCAGTCTCACAGTGGTGAACCCATCTCATTGGAGAGGTATAGGCCATTTGAGTATTGACAGGCTCAAATGGTGAGTCAGAGGTGATGCAGGTGGCGTGGTAAATAACCATGTTACAATGTGTGCTATTTTATGCCCGGTTTGTCAACTACACCCTAAAGTGTTGGAAAAAACCTGTGAAAATGTAAGCATTTATTATAACGTATTTACCAGTTTTCATTTTTAATCAAAATGTTTCTACTTTATTTAACATTATTAGTTCCTTAGGGAAACAGATTTACATTAGTTGTTTTCACCTTCAATTTCCTGAAGGTAGAACAAGTCTCACTGGAATTTTTGTTGTTGCTTTTATCGTTTTGGTGAGAAAACACTTAGCTTTTTGGCATGTGGCAAGAATAGAAACCAAATGGTGAAGATGGAATTGAGTCTGAAGAAACAAAGACTCAAGAGTATATATTGGTTTTCCTTGAAACTAATCCCTCCACATACTGAGTTCAGTTTATATCATTGATGTTGACATCCTAAAAATAGTGTTTAGTTATTTGTAGTGGTGTGCTGGCTGTGAAGCAATGGAACCATCAAAACGTATGGGGCATTTACTTATAAAAAATAGAGGTCAACATACAAGAATGTTTTGAAAGAAAGACTATTGGATTAAAAAGCTGATTGAAACAGTTGTTCAGTATTTCACATATAAACATCATGGCTTTAAGGGCTTCTTAATAAGTAGCATTTCAGCTCGCCAGGACTGACATCCACACACCTGAGACCTTGGTGAAAAACTGTATCAGCGGTATTGGCTTGGAAAAGTCGGGTGAATCCACAGTACAGAAGGTAATGCGATGCTACTTCCAGGGTCCCCAGCTCAGCATTTTCAGGGCCCAGCTAATGACATGGAAGACTGACTCACAGAGCGATTAAAGCTGGCACTGTACTTTTTCATTGCAGCATCATAACTTCTCTCATGTTCCTGTTTATGTACAATTTGACCATGATGGCGAAATGAGGGAAGAATTCCTTCTTTGGGCTCCATGGCTGACTGTCTTGAGTCTGAACTGTATAAAACAATGGGTGGAGTCCATTGTCAACAAACGTGGTTTGGATTTACATTTTGTGGAGGCTCAGAAAACATCCTGGGGTGTAAAACCCTGCTTGAGGGGCTGCCACCAGGATGTAAATCACTGTGCAGACTCTCTCAGGAGAAAGTCCTGCTAGGAAGAATGTTGTGGAGCTGAGCAGTGTAGTGTCATGCTAAAAATCACAAATGAGGTAAAAGCTGGTGTTAAATTCTGGATCATTCCCTTGTGTTATGTGATACTGTGGAAGGAGATCTTAAACAGCTGTTACGCATGCTGAGGGACGATGATAATCGAGAAGACAAATGTTCCGAGGACGTTTGATCTACAAAACAACAAAGCAGCAAACAGTTTGGTCCAGGCTTGTTGAAGAAATGAATTGGACAAGCACGATTGCTTATGTATATCTAAGATCTTCAGTACTTTTCATGATCTCAGGACTTTCCTACAAGGAAGAAATGCACGGCAGATAAGCTCAAAGGGCAAAAACGAAAGTTAGAGCCTCGTGAGAACGGTTTCTACAGATTATTCTGGCACACATTCTGTAATTGAACAATTATCAATGTAGGTGATGGTCTTGATATTGTGAAAAGCTATCACAAAACATCTTAAAAGTTTGATACAGCATTTTGAATTTTATTTTCCATCAATAGAAGATCTATACCTTAAAAATGCACGGATCCAGAATCCATTTCTTCCATCAAAAGATAATTTAAATGTAACTGTAATGTGTAGGATACATTGCTGGAACTGATTTCTAGTGAAGGGTGTAAAGAACCCTGAAAACACAGTAGCACTTTCTCCATTTTAGATAAAATTTAAAAATGAATAAACTGAGCTCACTGAAGTTGCTCTAAAATCTCCTTCCATTCCATTCTGTGAAACTGGGTTTCTTATCTATTATTAATTATTATTATTATTATTATTTAAATGAAACACAGAAATAGTTTCGATGCATATTATCCCCTACAAGTAGCCTTGTTGGCAATCCCACCTAGATTAGATAAGTTGTCAAGCAAGAAGTAAGTCCTTTCATCACATTAAAAACTTCAAACATTTATATACACTGTGTATCTATAGACATTTACTATGGAGATTCATTTTTTTCCCTCCAAATGAAAAAAAGTTACATGTGTAATAGTGAGCCTATATATTAGTTGCCTGTGTGCATACTTTCAATGAATAAACATGTACAATTTCATACTTTTTCCCCTATATCATGTTTACCCTGGTAATATTGATTGCAGCATAATTTCCTGTTTGTTGAACTAATAATAGTACAAAATTACAGGTTTTATCTTATATGTCTTTTTCTTTCATTTTGTTTTTCTAGTAATTCATTTTTATTAATTTTTACGAAGTATCAGTTTGCAACAGACTGGAAAAAATTTTAAAAGGGTCTTTTACCACAGAGAATTTAAGCAGCACTGCCTTGTGGGACTGAATATAAAATGAGGCTTTTCTTCAAAACATGCCCCTCTGGAAAGAATTAGTTCGCTTACAAAGTCTGTCAGACCACAGGACATGCTCTCAGTTACTTTATTTTGAACCAGAAAGTAGCAGTTGAGCCTGAAACAGCCTCAGTCAATGCAAGGTTTTGAAGTTTACAGAGGTCACCTGATGGAGGTGACCTAAAGAAGGAAAAAAGTTAACACAGATCTAGTTTTTTATGCCTGGTGTTATAAACTCAAAATTGTAAATATTGGCTATCATCAAACCTTTAAAAATCATTTTAAAAGCAATACAATAAGCGGTTACTTATTGGAGATCACAAATATATATCTTAGGTTAAATGGGAAAAAACGCAAAACACACCTTTCATAATGTTATCATGCAAATAGCTACTGTGTGGCTTTAGTAAAAATTTCTAGTGTCAGTACCAGGCATGGAATTACAAAGTCCTCTACTCTAGACAACCCTAAGGGATGTGAAGATGACATGCCCTGAAAAACAGAGTTAACATCTCAGAAGTGGCTCTGGCGATAATGAAAACGTTTATATGACATAGATGCAGGACAAGAATGAATAAAATTGTTTCTGAAGACATGATCATGGAAACAGCAACCTGTGTTGGTGGTTAAGCTATGGTCTCAGCCCCGCACCCACCCTCTCATACCCTGCATGGTGAGGCTGCCACTGAGACCTTGACATCCACATCGTTTCTGTACCAGCTGCGTTTTCAGGTCCCGTCCTCTGGGGGTGCAGAGGATACCAGACGGCTGGAAGAGGGAGAAGCAATGGCTCCTTCATGTCTCCTCAGGTCCCGTGAGGGTTGTCGCAGCACCTACAGTTGGTTCTAGCTTCCCATTATTCCCACCCTGGACCCCCTCAGGCATACTAGCTGCAGCCTCCAGCACCATCCCGAGAGGCCTGGGCGCAGTTTCCCAGGACCCCCCACCAGCCTCTTAGGTCCTCATAACCTGTTTCTTCCCTTTGTGCCTTCATCCCTGGTGATGATTTCCTGACTGGTACCAGCTTGGTACCATGATCCCAACTTGGTACCAGGCGTGGCCCCCGGTGGTCTGGGGATGGTTTGGTGGTGTCTCTGGTCCTGAATGCATCGCCGAGCAGCTCGCCAGTGTGAAGGGGAATGTTAGTAACCCATGATGAATGCAGTGGCACCGCCGTTAATCAGGCCGTCCCCTGAACTTGGTGGTGGTAAAGCAAGGCAGTCGAGGCTCTGCACTTACCACCGTAGTTACGGTGTAGAATGGGACGGTCATTTCTGCCTGGGCGGCATATTTATAGAAGACTAAACCCCCAGCTCAAGTCATATGTGGACAATCGGAAATGACTCCCTTCTCTTCACGTCCACTGCTGCCGTCCTACTATATAAGCCATCCTCATCCCTCCCCTGAAGTGTGCCCGTAGCGTCCCTTCTTACAATCCACTTTTTCATACAGTGACTGAAGTACCTTAAAACCAGCCCCTCTGCTGAAAACCTCCAATGATATCCTCTTGCTTTTAAAATAAAATCTAACCTCTTCAACCTCATCTCAAATCCCTTTCTTCCTCTCAGTGTTTTAGTCTCTCTAGCTCTTTCTGGCCTTAGGGCCTCCCAGATTTATAGTTCCCTCTTGTTGGAATTCACTTCACTATCATGTATTTTTAAGCTCTCTGGCTCTCTGCATGTCTGACTGCTTCTCATCATTCATATCTCCCAAGCTTTCTTTTGTAAAGTAAACCTTCAACAGTTTCTCCTAGTAAGTATGCCTTCATGAGTTCATTTCTTTCATAGCACTTACCACAATTTATATACATTCTGTTCATTTCCTTGTTGTCTCCCCCACCAAACTACATTCCATTAGAGTAGAGAGCCTGTCTTATTGGTGGTTGTGTTCCCAGGACCCTGCCTGCTCCAATACCTATTGCATAGTGGATGATCAATAAATACATGTTGATCGAATGAGTTTTGGAAATCATTTCCCTCAGTTAACTTAAAATTTTAGTTTTGAAGTATTTCAAGCATGCGGAAAATACCGTAATCAACCCAGATACCTGCCAACCAAGTTGAACAGATTTTGACATTTTTCCATGTTTTCTTCAGATTGCACTTTCTTCTTGCTCTCTTGTTTTTTCAAGAAATGTTAAACATAAGAGAAACTTGTCCATTTTAAGTTCTAAATTATTAGCACAAAGTATGCATGATATTATCTTATAATCATTCTAATGATTGTAGGATCTGCCTCTGTCCATCCTGATACAGATAATTTGTGGGTTTTTTCTTTTTGATCAGTTGCTACAGGTTTACTGAGCTATATTCCTTTTGGCAGACCCTTGGGTCCTACTGAGTTTTTGCCATTATAAAAGATAATTATATAAATGATTTTCTTCCAAGAGCACATTTTGACATTTTTTTGCAATATAATTGACGTGCAGTAAGCTGCACATATTTAAAGTGTACAATTCAATCATTTTTGACATGTGAACATTCGTGCGATATCACCACGTAATGAATATACCCATCCCCATCAAAAGTTCCCATGTATCCCTCTGCCATTACTCCTGCCCATCTGCCCATTCCCACCCCCCGCTTCCCCTTTTACGGGGATCCACCAAACTGCTTCCTGTCACTACAAATTATGTCCATTTTCTAGAATATTATATAAATGGAATCACACAAAATGTACTCACTTTTGTCTGGCTTCTTTGACTCAGCATAATTATTTTGAGATTTATCCATGTTACAGCGTGTACCAGTAGTTCATTTCTTTTTGATTGCCGAGTAGTAGTCCATTGTATTGATATACCACAGTGTACTTATCCATTCCCATGGTGATGGACATTTGAGTGTTTGGGTGGAGGTGGTGTTGGCTTTTGCAAACAAAGCTGCTATGAATGTTCAGGTATAAGTCTTTGAATGGCTATGTGCTTTCTTTTCTCATAGATATGATTGGATTATAAGGTAGGTGTATCTTTTAATTTCTTAAGGAACTGCTGAACTTTTCGAAAGTGTTCTCCCTCTCGCCAGCAGCAAATGAAAATTCAGTTGCTCTACATCTCCACCAACACTTGGTCTTTGTAAATCGAGCCATTCTTACAGGTATGCAGTGGTTCTCTCATTGTCGTTTCCAGTCATATTTTCCTAATGACTAATGACATTGGAAATCTTTCCATGTGCTCAGTTTCCTTCCGTATGTCTTCTTAAGTGAAGTGTCTGCCCAAGTATTTTGCCCATTTTTATTTTGTTTGCTTTCTTATTGAATTTTGAGAATTCTGTATATATTGCTTTATCAGGTATATATGCTTTGCAAAGATTTTCTTCTCATCTGTGGCTAGATTTTCCTTCTCTTCAGTGTCTTTTGATGAGCAGAAGTTTTTAAAATGTGCTTTCTTTGGATACATTTTCAGAAGTAGGATTAAAGGGTCAAAAATATAATCTTGTGTGTGTGGTTCTAGTTACCTCTCGTCAGGCTGCCTTTCGGAAGAGTTTAAAACAGTGCTGTTGAATAATAGTATGTTCCAACTCTAGGCTTTATCACTTGTCTTTAGAGTGTGCAGTGTTACTTTACGGTTTTATTTCACTCCACTCACCTGGCAAATTGAACAGCTGCTTCAATTTGGTGTATTTTTAAAAATTCCTTTGATAACTTTTGACCATTTATCCTTGGAAATTTTGATTTATGCTTACTGACTTGTAAGAGCTTTTTATATGAGTATAATTTAGATGTCAAAATTTGCATGTAACATTTATCACAAATATTTTCATGTCAATATTTACCTTTTATCTTATTTTATACTATTCCTCCCCCCCCCAAAAAAAAAAATAAACCAACTACCACTTATTTGTAATTTTTCCTGTTTTTTTAAATAGTAAATCTGAATGGCCACTTGGGATAAATATATTATTCTGTTGTCTTCTAAATTTTAGAAATTGTATGTTAACTTTTTCTTTACTATAATTTTATTATGGTTTATAGTATAAAGTAAGAGCCTAAGTTTATATTTCTTAATATTAACAAATAACCTCAATAGTTCTCCTTTCTGTTGCACTCGGATTGTCATATATTAAATTCTCATATAACTTATGTCCTATTTCTAAAATCTTTACATTGTTCAATGAATTTCTGAAGTCAGCAACATGATTTTAATGGGCTTTGCCTTATGATATAATCTGATATTTCCTAAGCAAGTTCCTCCTTATTGTCCAAATTAATCTCTGATAATTTTTATAATTTTTATTTAAGTTATCCTATTATTATTTGAAAATGTATTAAATATATAAATTAACTGGAAATTTTGCCATGTTTATAATATTGTTATTTTTCTCCTATAAAATATTTGTAATTTTATTTATATTAGGTTGATATATCCCACCTTAGGTTAGTTACCATGTAGGTACTCAATAAATGTGTATTAAGTACAAATCTATTTTATCATTGTTACAAGGGAAATCTGTTTTCCAAATAAAAATTCTAATAGTTAATTATTTAAAGTGCTATTGTTATTTTGGAATATGTTTTATATGATAAATATTCTTGAATTGTTTTATTTCTAAAATTCTTAGTAGGTTTCTTTGAGTTTCCTGGGTTCTATAATCATGACTTCAGCAATTAATGATGTTTCTTCCCTATTAATTTCTCTTACTTGTTTCTCCTGCCTTATCACTATGGCAAGACCTTCTAATAGTTTATTAAATAATGTGTACAGTAAAGAGTATATTTGTTTTGACTTTGCTTTTAGGAAACATGCCACTGATTACTCTGTCTCCACTCAAGACAACATTAGCTTTTTATTTTAAAGTTTGTTTTGTTTAGTTTCCAGAAATTAAAAATCAAGAATGTATGTTATATTTTATAAAATTTCCTTTGAAACCTTCTGATATACAAATAATTATGAGTGCCTACAAAGTATGCTAAGGGTGAATTAACTGTATTATAAAAGGAACATGTTTCTTTTTTGATTACTTTCCATTTTGGTTCAAAAATGTTTCATGTTTTGCTTAGGATTTTCCAAGATTTTCTTTTTGAGGAGACGAGCGTTCATTTGTCTTGTACCTAAGGCTCCCGCAGACTTCCTGTTGTCTCCTTGTCTCAGCTGTCTCTAATCTGCTCACTCGACTTTCCTCTTGATACTCATTGCTTTTTATTTTTCCAGTGCTCTATCAAATCAATCAACACTGTAAAAACTACGATGTTCCAGGAGCACTTTTCTCCTCTAACAGTTTATTTCCTCACTACTGCGCAGAGCTCAAGTTTACAGCTAAGTAGTATTAATTAAAAAGGATTTTATAATGAAATTCCTCTCATTTTGATACCCGTGCTTCTGTTAAACTCAATTTTTGCTAAGGGCTCTTTTCTTAAAAGCACAACCCAGTATCTGTGGTCGAAAAACATAATTAAGAACTCTAATGGAAAATTTTCAAATATACACTTACTAGATAATTATAAAGAATTATTATTTTGAAATGTTTTTGTACTTTTTTTCCCACCCCTGAATTACTGGAATGTTCTCTGTGCTATTCTGTGGAGCTCTGGGGAGGACACTCGACGTGAAGTCGTGATGCGAGTATTTCCAGTCCAGGTCTTAACCTGTGTGGCTACCCATAATTCTGCACGGCTGTGAAAAGCTTTGGACTGACTGCACAGCACAGTGATCCTAATTCCAGTTTACCCCTTTTCCCCACATAAACTGAGAATGATGGAGGAGTCGGAAGTGAGGAGTCCTGATGTCTTGTTCCCAGTACCGCACGCAGAGTGTGCATAGCTTTGAGCTGGCAGTTTTCTGCAAGGTGTTCTTTCTATGTAATATGGGACCAATGTGGATGTTTGACAAAGATCCCTGTGATCTCAGAAAGCCCAGAATTATTATGAGCTGGACATAGGGCTGTGTTGTGAATCAAGAGACCTGGTTTTCTATTCTGGTTTTGTTGCTAACTGTAACTTTAGGAAAGTTGCTTTCTGCTTCTGAGCCTCAATTTCCTCATCTATAAAATGAAAAGAACAGGCCAGGTGGCTTCTCAAGTCCCTTAAAGGGAAAAAGTGATTAGTGCTATTATTCTGGAAGAGGGTCAGAATTTGGAAACGTGGTGGGCAGGTCAAAAGGGGCATTCCCCCCTCGCCTCCTGCCATGCACCAGCAGGAGCTGACAGGTGGCAGAGCTGAAACCCTCAGCACAGCAGGTCACTTAGCTGTGCAGGGGGTGGTGGTGAGCTGGGATTCAGAGAAGCCGTGGGGAAGAAAAGACATGAAAAGTTCCTTCCTTGGGGTGTTTGTTCTGTACAGTGCTCCAAAGGTTTTAACACCAAGGGTGAAGTTCAAGGGTGTTTTATCCCTGTGGTTTGATTCAAACGAAGAAAAAGGCTTTGTGTCAAGTGAGCCAACTAGACCATGTAGTCACAGAAAGGAAGGTGCCACTGAGGAATGTGCACCCAGATAGGGCGCCCCGAAACTCATTCCTCTCTACAGATTCAAACACACTTGTTTCTTGCAAAGTCCTACCCATACCATCTTGGCATTCATTCCTTTCGTACACACCTATATTATGTGAGCCCTCGAAGTGCTAAATTTTTTTCCTTTGTTGGCCATCGATCTCCAGATGATTTTATCAAACGTGAATTTTCCCTCCAGTATTAACTGCATGCCAGGAGGAGCTGGCAAAATTGAGACGAGGTGGTTGTGTGCATGGGCAACTGGGTCATTTTGCTCTGTGCGCCTCCGCAAGTGTGTGTAGTGTGCGTGGGGGGAGGGGGAGGATGATCCGGTTACAATAGGTAAGAAATAGGTAAGAAAAAGAAAATGAAAAGAAATCGGTAAGAAGAAGAAAATAAAAATCAACCATATTCCCATCAAACCAAAGATAATCGTTGTTACTGTTACGGTGCAGGAGACCAGCTCCCGCTAGTCTAGGGGCTCCCTCAGGTGTGGATAGAGTCGGCGAGGCAAAAGAAGGGAGTGGAAACATAGGGGAGTTTTCAGAGAAGTGTCACACTTTATTGTTACAGCATGTCCCCTTTTATGGGGACTCTTGACCATTATCTCAATCACAAATTATGTTTAACATAGTTTTAATGTTTTGTCTTTCTTAGGACTTTTACAGTCTTTATGTCGTTGTAATTGTTTTCTCCAGGGTACACTGTGACCTATTCTACGTTGAAGGATTAATTTATTTCTACATATCGCCTAAAGAGTGGTTACCATGACTACCTAGTCACTATCTCAAATTCCAGCAGCTAAACACAATCGTAAGACTCACAGAGCGCATACTTGAACTATTACTAAGAGGCTAGCAGTGGCTGTGTTTATGGTAAAAAGTATCTAAAGTTTATTCCTATGTGACTACAATAGTTAGCAACCAAAGGGGGGTCTCAAACTTTTCTTATCCTATGAGGGGCTACATATTATTACAACAGAGGCTAACATCTGTTTCTCAGTCAAACCCTCAGTATTTGTTGCTACAGCAATGTACAAGGCAGAGAATCAAAACAAGTCTGTTGATTAACATACCCCATGGTCAGTAAGTTGCCTCTTATTGGAATTCTCATGGCCTGGAGACCTCTCACAGCAACATAGGCAAGTGAGCTCAAGGACGGATGTTATCATCAGTTTCTCACAGACAGGCTGTCAGCCTATGTGACCAGAGGCCTGAGCCTCTGTTTCCAAGAGGCTTGAGTCCCCTATTTTTCAGTCCTGGGGTCCCCATGGGGCTACTGCCTGGCTTGGGTTGTCTCCTTCTCTTTAGGAGATCGTGCCCGTCATTCGCTTGCATAGCGATCTCTCATTGGGGTACCACAGGAAGTTGCCATAAATGCAGTGTAAGTACTGTCTCCTATAGGATCTGATGTAGAGGAAAGGCACATGGGTTCATAGAGGCAGGAGATATTACATGACCAACCATAAGACAACACCCCAGACATCCAGTGCTGAGCGTGGATCTTTACTGCAATGTGACCTTGTCACTCACTGGGGTGCTGTTGGCTCCCAGCAAAGGTATTTTTTTTTCCTGTTTTTCCATGTTTTTTTTTTTGTTGTTGTTAAAGTAAACAAGTTTTATAGCCCAGGATTTTCAATTATTTTCTTATGTTCACTTTATAAATAACCCTACAATCAACATATTTGTCTGAGCTTTGAAGTTGTTTCCTTAGGAGAGGTGCCTAGATGTGTGAATACCATATTAGAGAGTACAAATTTATTTTATCATTTTTATGACTCCTGATTCTTATCAAATCGCCTAATTAACAAATTACACTCCCTCTCACATCATCTACCCTTTTCACCTCATTCTTGCTGGTGATTGAATGTTAACTTATTTTTCAAATATTTGCTAACATAATAGGTGAAAATAGTGTCTCATTTTTTGTTTTATTTCACTGATTGCTAGTAATATTGAATATTTTCATGTGTTTATTAGCTCTTTCTAATCCCTCTTCTGTGAATTATCTATTCATATGTCTTTTGCCCATTTTTCTCTTCTATATGAGAAAATTTACCCATTATTTTTATTGTAACTATTTTATCAGTTTATTGTTTTATTCTTACAATTTTTTGAATACGCAGAAATTTTAAGTTTTCATGTATTCAAATCTGTGATCTTTTCCATCACAATGTCTTCCATTACTTTTATTTTTTACGGTTTTTTTTTTTTGAGGGCAGTGTCACAGGCCCTCGTGTGGGACCGAACCGGGGCCGCTGGCTTCCCAGGCCAGCGCTTAACCACCGCGCCACTCGGCCGGCCCTCCATTACTTTTATATTAAGACAGTTTTCTTCCTCTAGAGACTAAGTTAATATTCATTTCCATTTCCTTGATTGGTTTGAATCAGTGGTTTGAATTGTAAGACTACTTAGAGTCCTTTCATGTATTTGGGATTTGTTTTGGTATATAGCTTGGGGGTGATGATCTAAACATTTTTGTTCCAAAAAGCTACCTAGTTTTTCCATTATAGTTTGTTAAATAATCCCTTGAACAATAATGAATAATCACTCATTATCATTTTTGTTTTTTTTTTAACAAACTATGGGACCTATGCAGGCTGTCTATTTTGTTCCCTCGGTCTCCCTATTCTTCATCAAGGACACGCATTTTTTCCCCCCAGTTCTTTAATATGTTCCAAAACCTGATACTTCTTGTTTTCAAATTGTTCTCGGCCCTCCTTGCCTGTTTATTTTCCAGATGAATGGTGGAATCATTTTTGTGGAGTTCTAAGAACCTCCCTTTGGGGTTTTGATGAAAATTGCATTCAACCCATAAATTAATTGGGAAGAATTTGGCATCTTTACAATGTTCAGTCTTCCCATCCAGGAATACACATATGGCATGTCCCTCCACATTTTCAAATATCCTTTTGTATGTCTCAATGGAATTTTATATTTTTCTTTATATAAATTCAACACATTTCTTATTAAGGTATTCCCAGATTATTTTATATTTGGGGTACTTTTTTAATGACCCCCTTTAGTTTAGATCCCCTATTTTAAAAAAATTTTGTCTGTTTTTAAATTTATTTTTATAGTTGACATACAATATTATATTAGCTTCAAGTGTACAATATAGTAATTCAACATTTATATACCTTACAAAGTGATCACAATAAATATAGTAACCATCTGTCACCATACAGTTATTCAGATATTATTGACTATATTCCCTATGCTGTACATTGCATCCCTGTGACTTATTTTATAACTGAAAGTTTGTACTTCTTAACCCCCTTATCCTTTTCTGCCTTCATCCCCAACCCCCTCCCCAAGCAATAATCAGTTTGTTCTCTGTACCTATGAGTTTGTTTCTATTTTTAGTATCACTTTTTCCCCCTGAAGATTGCCAAGTACTGACAGGAATTTGAGTGAAAAGCATATTTGCTTCTTTCCAAGCTTATAACTTGGAGATTTAGAACTAAGATTAACCTTAAATATATATATATATTTTATATATGATAAACTTGAGGTCATGAAAGGTAAAATAATTTATATAAATACCACATAATTTGTTCAAAGAGTAGCTAGATGAATACTTCCAAAAGTCCATGTTCTCTGTCTCAAGGACATGCGCAGCTTAAATATCCAAAACCCCGTCGCTCTTTGGATTGCAGCCAGAATCCTTCAGTGGCTTACGCAGTCCTGAGCAGTTCCTCCCAGCTCGCCCTCTAACCTCGCCCCACTCTGCGTTCTGGCCATCTCGCCTTTTCTCGGTCCCTTGAATGTCCCTGGCTCTCTCCTGCCACGAGCCCCTTGCACACGCTGTTCCCTCTGCCTGGAAAGCTCTTCCCCGACCTGCCTCTCCCAATTAACTCCCTGCTCATCCTTCACTTCTCAGGTCCACTCTGCTCTCATGGGATTGCTGCCCTGACCTCCATGGCTGGTCCCTTCATTCCGCCCTCACTTAGCTCCTCTATCCTTCCTCCAGGGCACTTAGCACACCGGTTGTTATTGTGCTTTTTTGTGCACATTTTTTGTGCTTGTAGAGATATTTCATTCTCTCCCTGAGTGGACTAAAAGCTGCAAGGGACTCTGTTCTTTTCTGCTCACCCCTCCATCTTCGGAACCTCATGCACCTAGCCCATCATGGGCTCTCAGTGTGTCTGATGAATGAGTAAATGAATTCAAGAATCTATTTCTAAGGGGGAAAAGCATTATTAATGAATGTTGTTCTCTCATGAGCAGGACGTGGCTATCCAAGTAGCAGTCTCACACACGTTTGTGTCTTTCCACAATGTCAGACTTCCTTAGCATAAAGCCGTGGATCTAGTCCTACCGACTCGGTTTACCACAGGTGTTAACCAAGGTTCCAGCTACAGGAGAGTCTCCAATAGTCGAGGTAGAGCGGTTTCACACAAAAGGGTCACACAGGTTTGCAAGCAATAGGGTTAGGCAAGGCAAACAGACTCTTACGAGAAAGGATGAGGGAGGATGGCGTTCAGCGCGAGTCCCTTCGGCGCTGGGGTGCGAAGCGTCGGGTGTCAGGCCGGGCTGGTGAGACGGTCAGGAGGCAGGCCTTCAAGCGCTCTGTCTGGGAGGAGTGCAGGTGCGGCTGACAGCGCGTTGGTTGAGGCCTGGGCGATGAGCCGTCAGAAAGGTCAGGTTTTATGCTCAAGACTGGGTGCCATGCACCCATCTCCAGTCCGATAAAACTGTCCAGATGGTCACAATCCACCCTGTGTCTGGAGTTATCTGGTTAGGACGTTTGCTGGGTTTGCCTTTCATGGGATGCTCTGGCATGGCTGTCACTTTGTGACTGATGTAGCTATCAGAATATTAGAGTCCATTTTGTGTTCCTAATTAATGCTTTATACAGTTCATTGACACATTTATAAAAGCAGAAAGACTAGAGTATTTTCAAAGTCCAACAAATAAATTCATTTGATAAACTTATATAACACCATTAAAGAATGAAAATGATGAGGACTGCAACAGTGGGGGGAAATGTTTATATTATGTTTAGAATACCAGGATACAAAATGTTCTTGTGTTAATCAGAAGAAAAAGTGCCAAAATGATCATAGCAATTGGTTTAAGACCATGGGATGGTGAGTGATTTTCTCCTCACCCCCAAACTTTGCCTGTTCACATGTGCATGGATTCAGCACATTTCTTGAATGCCAGTGTGTGACAAGCACTGTGTCAAGTGCTAAGAAAAGCACAGTGAACCAGGTGTATGTGGTTTTTGCCCACTGCAAGCTTACAGCCAAGTGAGGAGAAATAATCATCATAACACAGATGGTCCAATATTCATGGACTGTTGGAGAAAATATGGCTTCCTTTACCATAATGTGCACCGTAGGCTAAAGAAAATATTTTTTGGATCGGTTCCATTATTATTGCTGAAGTAAAATTTTAAATTGGGGGGAAATTGTAGGTGTACTATACCCATTTTCTTTAGTCTGTAGGCTTTGAAGGAGATTTCCTAAATTGTCTCTCCAATCCTGTCCAATACTTCCGAGCGGTAGACTGTCCACTCTAGAAGGCAACCATCTGGGATCAGGACACACTTTTCCTGGTTACCTTAGTTCAACTACATTAAAAAGATGCTGTAGGTGATCATTAGGGCGCCATGATGCCAGCCCAACTCAGACTCATTCCAAAACATTCGGTAGGTCCTCAGCATTCACTTCTATAATAGGAAACTGCAAAAGCAGTTATCCTAACATAAATTCAATTGGTCTCATCTTCTCACACTTAGGTACTCAATGGCTGTGCCTCTGTGCTTGGGCATAATGTAAATACTTAATTTGTTTAATAAATATCTTGAAATAGCCTCTTTGAGTTGTTACTAGAAGGGCACGAACCTTTTAACTCGCTTAGCCAGCACAGATCAACACTTAATGTCTTTAATGATGATCCAGATCTTTCTTAGTGGCAGAGATGCTCTATAATCAATGCTGTGACCCTGCCTGGAGGCAGGCAAGACTAGATAATCAGCAGAAAGTGTCACACGGGATGGGGCCAGTAATTTGAATCCCTGAAATTGGTATAAGTGTGTCCATTTGCAGGAGAGCACAGTTTCTCCCCAAGGCTAGGAAGAGCCCCCCAACACCTATAATGTCCCTTAGTGATTTACAGATTATGGAAACGCCTTATGGCCAGTTTCTGTTCTCAACCAGAAACCTCTGAAGATTCTTCTCTCCTCCCCCAACCCACCCACTAAGGCAAATGTCAGCTTCTGGCCCATTGGGCACCCACCTTGAGACTAATTCTCAGTGCTGGGCAGGAGGGGAGAGACCTGTCAAGGTTGGTACTGGGGGTGGGGTGGGGGATGTCGTATGCAATTTGTGAGACCTCATATGGGGGGGTACATCCCCCTTTCTTCCCTTCTCCCCATACCAACCTTAAGAATTATTATTTCAGGGATAGAAAACAAACCCTGTTTTCCAGATATTGTACATAGAAGTACTTTCAGGTTTCAGTCCCAAGATATCCCCTTTGAACTTGTACTTCGAGTCCCTTGGTTTTAGCCTAGGGTTTGATTAATTTGTCCATGTTCACATTCTCGGTGCATGTCCTAATTTTCTAAACACTTGTCATGTGCCCTCTGACCCCTCATCTCTTTCAAGTTAAATTCTCATATTAAATGTCCTTATAGTCATTCCATTTGGTATGACATTGTGATTATTGGTGGGCTTTTATTAATAGAGTGCTTCTGATAATCTGAGGCAATTGTTTCTTTATGAAATGTTCATTTTCTTTTTCTGTTATTTATCATTGTCCACACACCCAGAGGTTTTTAAAAGCTGGGAGCATGTTGTAAACGAAAACATAAATAATTTATTATAATTATGCTGAACTAAGTCCAGATTTTCTATTGGTTCAATGATGCACACCAATGAGAAATGGGCTGGGATATAAAAATCTTATTTTCCCAAATGGATTATTTAAAATGAAAGTGTAAACAGAAAAAAAAAATCTTAATTTTTGTGAATTCCTGCATCCTCATTTAATGAAAAAACAAAAAACCCCGTGACGTGATAGAATTTTAAAATAACGTTCTTATAACCAAGCTGTGTGGAGTTAATCCTGTGAGTTATTGGTGAGTCTGCTAACACGGTGTGAGAATTCATCTCTCAGGATGTGGCCACGGCACAGCCCCTAGGTGGCTGTCATAGCACTCCCAGTCGTGTCTGATTGCAAGGGAGGCAGGAAAATGGGCTTTAGCTCTGTTCTCAGGAAGAGAAGGAAAGAAGGTACATTTTGTTGCACACACAGCAGGCTCTGCCTAGGACTAAAACTCCAACACCCACCCCAAATGGATAGCCAGTTATCCCAGCTCCCTATCCTCCCAGCCTGTTTCATCCCCCGCCAATTTGAAATGCCTCTTTTGACTTTTGCTGAATTCCTGTAGAGATATGTTCTCATTCATTGAGTCCTGGGTCATAAACACACCGCTTTAATTAGTGAGGCTTTATATCTTGTTTTTGTTCTGAAATTACTATTTTTTGAAAAATATTCTGCATCTTCCGGTGTATTTATTTTTTTCAGATAAACTTCCAATTCCATTGATCTAATTTCCTTTAAAAAGGTAAAACCAAATAAACAAAAAACTCTACAATGCCCCTATCATACGGGTATATTATTAAAAATATATGCCACTTGAAAATATTATACTATTAGAGAAAATAAGCATTATTTGACAATGGGTGTTTTCTCCGAGGAAATATGCTTTTAAAATAGCAAGCTTCCTATCGAACAATGACAAACAATGTTATTAGCAGGGCATTTATAAATGGCTTGATGTTTGTAGTTCATATTTCAACTTCAACTCTATTTGTTGCATTAGCAACATGAAGCTCATTAAGCCTCATTCTTTTAGTCCATCTCGGCGAGCCTACAAACCCACAAATACTCAGCTTTCTTGTCTGGAAGTATGTAATCTTTCCTACATTACACTTGAAAGTTCAGCTCATTCCTAAACCTCCAGTCAAGGATATGAACTTGTTGCTTTCAGAGAGGCCACATCTGTGCATTGAGCCATTACACCATCTGTTAAAGTGGTCAGAGTTCATTTTATTGCCTCCTTTGTGGAAGGACTTGTACTGTAAAAGTGTGTGTTATTGAAAACATAATTTTCCTCATCATTATGCTTTCTTTCTAGCCAGATCATAACCTGCCAGAAATCTATTGAGCATACAGTGAAAAGCTCTTCAGAATAGCTGTTCTTAAGAGATTAAATGATTGCCATTCTGTCCCATTTCTTTTATCTCATAATCAAGTTCAAGATGATGCTAGATATCTCAGCCACAGTGATTATATATTTGAAATAGAAATGGCTTTATCTCCATTCATTTTCCACACTGTTGAAGGTAGGATCGGGTCCCCTCCCACCATTTACATTTATATACACTGATGGTTCTTTACCACTGTCCACAGGATTAAAGACTCAAACTACTTTTTTTTTTTTTTTTTGAGGGCAGTGTCACTGGCCCTCATATGTGGGACCCGAACCGGGGCCGCTGGCTTCCCAAGCCAGCGCTTAACCACCGCGCCACTCGGCCGGCCCTCAAACTACTTTTTAAAGGCTAAAAATGGCCTACGGGAGTTGGGTTGGTTTTTAAATTTTTCTGTGTAGAACGACACTAGTTATATGTGTAGATCCAGCTTAGATGCATCAGAATGTCGAGCTGTATCGAATCATAGCCCAATCATTGAACCTGATAAGTGAAGAGGTTGAGATTCATAGCAGCTAAGAGACTTGCCCTGGGTCACACAGCTCCTCCACAGCCTGGCTGAGACGAAAGCTCATGACTGGACTGTGTCTGTGGCCTGCCTGCCATAATCTGAGCAGGCCCGTTACACAGATAGGGCGTCAGGGACAGATGGAAGATCTAGTCACCCAAAAGTACAGGCAGCAGACTTTTATGATTAGTTCAAAGGCGTTCACATGGCTTTTGTTCTTTATCCTTAAAGCTGTCTGATCTGTGCTGTTTTCACAATTTCTCTTCCAGAGATTCAAACTGAGAAAAAAGATCATGTCACTATTAGAGAAGGAAAATGAAACTTAGCCAGAAATGAGACTTTGGGCTATCTGGTGATTGGATGTGTCCACGTGCCCACAAATAGTCAACAGTCAGGCATTCTTTCCTCCTTTCAAAGTATTTCTAACTTTAAATAAGACTCCTCATTTTTAAAACCTAGTAAATAGGAAAAAGTGAGTCATTTTATTTATGGTTGATCACTTTTGCCAGCTGTGACTGCATTTCACATCCATTTTTTCCCTTTTTTTCTTGGACTAGAAATGCCATCCTGTCACTCTTGAGAGAAAAAAACCATATTGGTCCCATCAGTAGCCTTTTTTTAGGACATAATCACGGTTAAGGCACTGTGAACAGAGATTTTTCTTGGCTACAGCAAGGAAGTTATTTCTTTAGAATGCAGAACTATGGAGTATAATCAATCCAGAATTGTGGGATAGCACCTCAAGAGAAATCTGACTTATTTTAGAATTCCTTTCAAAATAGAATTTGTTTCAAAAATATGATATTTATTAAGTGTCTGCTGTATGTCTACAAAATGCCTGATACTGCAAAGCTTAGAAAAGATTTCAGACAGGATACCTGTTATATCAGGATACCTTTATTAGCAAGTACCAGGAAATCCATTTAAGACTGCCATAAACAACCCAGGGAATTTATGGGGTCATGTGACTAAGAGTTTTGACATAGAGCATGCTTCAGGCATGGTTTGATTAGGCTCCACTCACTCTGCTATTCTTCTGACTCTTCCCCTCACTACTTGTGGCTCCGTTCCCACACTGATAACTGACATTTAAAAGCATGTGTTTGGATAAATGTTTGGATCAATACACTTTTGCATGACAGAACTGTTGTGGAGATTGCACCCTTATGATAGGAAAAGAACTGTTGTAATACTGAGGCTCACCTGTGCATACCAGCTGTCCAAAAAAAAAAGAACTTTTCTTTTCTCAACTCCCAAACCGAATTCCTAGGCTTCACTATGGTTGGACCAACACTTTACCAATCAGTCATGCCAGGGGAGGAATGCCATGTCCTAACTGGTTTAAGCCAATCAATCCTTGAACCATCACAGTGGTATGGAGGGTGGGATTATAAGGATTGGCTTAATGCCAGGCCGATCCCACTTGCAAAACTTGAGAAGATCCGCCTACCCAAATCACACAGGCCCTGCCTGGCCCATGGGGTGGGATGGATCCTGGGGATGTAACCAACAGCGTCCACTAACCTTTCATCTAATAGGCTGAGCCTGATCCTAATGAGGCCGAAGTCTTGCCTGGCTTGTGTCATTCCCTGTTCCTGGCCTGGTCTGGCCATCTTTTTATCCTTCACAGTTTATCCTCCACTATCTGCTCACGGCCAGTCCATAGCTGTAACTCTGCATCCAAAAAGCAAAAGAACTCTCTTGGATTCAGGACTATAATGTCCTCACACTGATGGAATACTTAAAGTCTAATAATACTATTTATTGTTGAAGACTAAATATTATGAAATAAGACGTGTATAGTAGACAGAAAAGAGAAGACTGCTGCTCTCTTTTTCCGGTTAACTCTGACATTTCAATTGCCTGGAGCTTCAAACATCAGAGTTCTTCTTAAAGTTGCTCTTAAAATCATTTTCCAAACACAAGACACCCTAGATCAGAGAATAGATCATTTAAGTAGTGAGGTCCCTGTCACCTGAATGAGAATCGGAGTGCCACAATTGCTGAAGGCTCCATCTCTCAAAAGAAACTTTCTGCTGTGTCTCAGCCTGGGTTCCTCCTTGAAAGCAGAGCTTTGGATGAGGGCTTGCATGTTGGCTGTGTGTTTGGGAAATAACTCCAGTGAGCACAACAGAACGAGGGAAAGCTACCGCAAGGGTCACTTACCCAGTTTGATACTCCTGTGGGCAACTGGAGCTCAGTCTCACCAGATCCACCAGCCAAGAGATGACCCGAGTGGTGTGCCTGCGGGGCAGAAGGAGAAAGCAGTGCTCCACTGACGCCTGTCCCCTCTTCGGTCAAGGGTTGCCTCTGGGGCATTAACTCCTTTTTTCATACTTCCGATGGCATCTGTGTGAGGGCCACATGCAGCTGTTAGCACCCTCTGGGCAAACAGCCAGAGGGACTCGGTGCCGGGCGCTGCCGAGGGGAGGCGCTCCCAGCAGTGGTGGGAGCGAAAGGTGGCGGAGAGCATGGGGGGCTCGGGAGGGACACGGAGGGAGCCCCACGCACACTGAGCTGCCCGTGTCACGTGGGAGCCTAGAAAAGACCGGAAATCATCTACATCTCTCTTCAATCTTTCCTGTGTGTCTGAATGGTTTTTCTTAACACATGTCTTTAAAAAGGTAAAATTAATAAACACATTACCAGCTGAATTGGGTAGAGCCCTGCGGACTTTCATCAACAAAGAGGCAAGCATGCCAGTGGGGAGAACCAGCGGGTTCCTCAGAAGAGAAGGCAGCTTGCGGGAGAAGCTGTCATCATCACATCTTCAATTGGCGGGGCCTCTCATCCCCAGCAGGAGCTCCTTGCTAGAAGGGTAATTTTTACTTTCAGCGTTCAGTCAGCCTGACAGCTTTGTCCCTAATGTAATGGCAGTTTTGACTTTAGTTTAAATTATTCCATAAAGAATCAAAGAGAAAGAGATTCTTTCTCCCTTTTCCCCACCCCAAAGATTCCACTAAGAAAACTTTTCTCATTTCAATCTTTGCCTCCACATTAAATTTCTCGTTCATGTTTCAGGTAAATCAGTACGGTGTCAACTTTCAAAACCCTGTGTGACTATCACAGTGACTCAGAATAATTGCCGCCTGTCAGTGTATTTGCTGGGAACACAGATATGCCTGTCAGTGGCTCTGTTATCACCACCAGGAGCTGGCCTCTCGAGTGGGGTCTTCTCTGGGCTCAATTCAAAACCTTAGTGATGGCAAGGCAGAGTGCTGAGGCAATTATCTGCATAATCCATTCAAGGAACATGTATGCCTCAGCTGCCCCTGAAGTAACTTGTTTTTTTGTGTGTTTTTTTTAATGTCTTTAAAGCAATTATTTGAGTAAGTGCAGATGTAGCTGAAATGTTCCAAAGAACTCCCTCCAATTTTGGTTCCTCTAGCCCAGTGGTTTTCAACCAGGGACGATTTTGTCCCCCGGGGGACACTTGGCGCTATCTGGCTGTCACAACTGGGGAGAGGGGAGGGTACAACTGACATCTAGTGGGTGTAAACCAGGGATGCCGCTGATCGCCCTCCAGTGCACAGGACAGCCCCCCACAATGAAGAGTCCTCCAGCCCCAAATGCCAACTGTGCTGAGGTTCATAACTCTGCTGTAGCTGTTGAGGGTTTCCACATGAGAAATAAGGTCATTTGTTTAGGAAATTCAGATTAAAAAGGAAAATATTCCTTCAGTTGAAAAAGGTATGATAATATAAAGACTATTTTAAGTCAAAGTCACTCATAAGACAAATTTCTGTTTAGCATTTTACCTTCTGTTGCCCAAGTGAATATAGATTGTATAAGATTGCAATTATAATACAGAGGGTACCAAAAAAGTGTATACACGTTTTAAGAAAGGAAAACTATTAAAATTGTAATACTCAATATATACTGATAGCAGAAGATGAACACAAGTCACATTTGATTTCTGCGATTACAAGAGATGCTCAAAGTGGTTACCATCAGCATCCAGACACTTCTGATTCCGGCGAGTTACTGCTTGAGCAACGCTGACTAAAGTGTCCACTTGTATGCATTTTTTTGGAACCCCCAGTATATGCTCTAGTTTGTATTCTTGTTTCCACTTAAAATATAGTCTTTATATCATTTCTTTTCTTTTTTTGAGGGCAGTGTCACTGGCCCTCCTATGTGGGACCAAACCGGGGCCGCTGGCTTCCCAAGCCAGCGCTTAACCACCGCGCCCCTCAGTCGGCCCGTGTTTATATCATTTTAATAGAGAATATTTCATTGTTTCAATGTAATAAAATTAAACTATTCCCTCTTTTCTTCTTCTTTGCCTCCCTCTCCTCCTTCCCTTCCCCTTGTTCTCCCTCCTCCACTTTCTCCTCCTTTGGCAAATGCAAGTATTCTAAAGTCTGGCTTTAGAGAGCTGGCCACGGAGTGCTCTCAAATTATTTTACAATAACTCTTTTCTGAGAAATGAGTACTTTCAAAACATTACAAGAAATTGTTATGATGTAAATATTTTCACACAAAAAAAGCATTTACTACTTGTGAGAAACATTCACTGTTTACATGTTTTTTAAATTAAAAAAACACCTTATGTTTCTCCAGGCTGTATGAGAGCAAACACTGTGGCCTGGCTTAATAAAAGACTTGCCCTGCGAAACCCTGGCTCCTTTCGGCGGAGACCACACCCAGCCTGGGCTGGCGAGGTCCTCGCAGCGCCACTAAAAGGGAGGAGCGAAATCTGGTCCAACAAATCAGGATAGAAAAGACGCCAAGGCTAAATTAAAACTCATGCGGATGGGCCGGCCGAGAGGCGCGGTGGCTGGGAGCTGGCTTGGGACGCCAGCGGCCCCGGTTCAGGTCCCGCATATGAGGGCCAGTGACACTGCCCTCAAAAACAAACAAAAAACTCATGCTGATGAAAGTAATTATAACCACTTATATGATGAGTTACGAAATGTATTTTAAGAAATACATTTCTGTCAATACTTTGACAGATAAGAAAACTGTCAAAGCTCAGCAGAGTGGACTGAGTCTCGTCACGCCTGAAATTCTCTATGAACCCCAGTGTTAGCTGGGGTCTTCCTACACCTCAGGGTTCACAGAGTATTGCCTAGAACCCCCATTCCACACCTGTGGAATGTTAAAGCCCTTCCAAAGACTTTTGGAAATTTCTGGAAGGCTGATGGCTCTGCGTTCTCATTTCTGGGAGTTCATTCAGTTGATGGGTTGCCTTGTCATTGCCCACGTGCTCTGCTCTGCTGTCTCCGATACCTGCTCTGACTGAACTTATTGCCCCACTCAGCCTTCCGCCCCTAACTTAACACAGACACCCCAAACACACCACCCCTCCCTGGAGTGTGTGCCTGTTGCACCTCTTGGTGAAGGATAGGGAAGTTATACCAAGTGATACAAACAATTTGGAAGCATACAGTAAACGCAGCAGTTAACTAAAGGACTTCTGATCTTTGCTCCACTGGGGACATTTTCTTGGTCCAGTTTTCCTCGTATGGGACCAGCCCCTCCCCTCAGTAGCTCCCTCTTCCCACACCTCCCTTATCTTGCTTCTCATCCCCTTCTGCCCAGATGGTCTAAATTGTTCATCCTGAGTTATACAGAGCCATTCAGCTCTCTGGAGTGCCTACTCCCAAAATCAATTCCAGACCTTCCTTTTACATCTTAGAACCAAGCAAACCAAAGTCCTTAACTGGACCTACATTTCTAAAAGCAGTTATTAATAACAATTCCTGTTTCTCTTGTACATCTATATAAGCACTATTAATTCCTTTGAAAAGTCATTTCTGAAATCTAGGCTTGTATATATGTCTACAGTTGACCCTCAAACAACAACATGGGTTTGAACTGCATGTGTTTACTTATATGTGGATTTTTTTCAATAAATACTATAAATATACTTTCTCTTATGATTTTCTTAATAACCTTGTCTCTCACATTATTGTAAGAATACAATATATAATATATATGACACACAATATCTGTGTTACTCAACGATTTATGTTATTGGTAAGGCTTCCAGTCAATGGTAGGCTATTAATAGTTAAGATTTTGGGGAGTCAGGGTATTCATGGATTCTCAACTGCTGGGGGGGGATGCAGCACTAGCATCACTCCTAACCCCCCTTCACCCCCCCCCCATTGTTCAAGGGTCAACTGTATATCTACATTCATGTGTCTGTTAAAAGAGCAGCTACTTAACTACATTGAAATGCTCAGGCTTCAACAGTAGGGCAAGTTAGTCCAGTGTTGTACCTTGGTGTTCCATTTCCTGCTCTGTATCTCTAAAGTGCTCAGCCTGACACTCAAGGGGTGCCTACCATCCATTGCTTTACTCTACAGCCTCATTTTGCAGAGTTCATCTCTCACTTGGTCTGTCTTGTACCTGGTCTCTGTTTACAAAATGCAGTTGGGCGTGGACACCATAATTGAGGTCCCTGAGTGATGGATCCTAGATGCCTTCTTTAGTGTGTATTACTTCTATCTGGCTAGTAATTAGACTCCAGAAAAACAGCAGTGATAAACTCTCTCCCTCCTTAATCCCCCAATACCTCCTGGGAGACAGTAGATACTCCATAATGTTGTCAACTGTATCCCCAGATTCATTTATTCTACAGATTTCATTCACTCTGCAGCCATTTGTTGTCTGCTGTGGGCTAAGTGGGGACAGCAGTGAAAAAAGAGAAAGGTCTTACCTTCCCAGAGTTT
Organism: Aselliscus stoliczkanus; assembly: GCA_033961575.1. NCBI lineage: Eukaryota > Metazoa > Chordata > Mammalia > Chiroptera > Hipposideridae > Aselliscus > Aselliscus stoliczkanus. The sequence goes on along the minus strand of CM066732.1, from coordinate 149,620,099 downwards.
ATTTATAGTGATGGTGAGGGGTGGCACACTATTTTAGTGCTGAACGTATGTTGGTGACTCCAAAACACATTCTAGTTTCTTAATTAGAGTAAAACCCCTTTTAGGGTTAAATGTTGTACACGGAAACAATGAAACTTTTTTACCTAGTGACGTTTTCTTCATCGCAGTACACCACTAATTCAACCCACCAGCCACATCTGCTCTCTGATCACACAATGATTCGAGTGTGGGTGCTATGAACCCTCCTTTCTCCAGAATAATTCCGTCTGCAATGAAAAACAGTATATTTTCGCTTTTAAAATTATAGCTCTGAAACATGAATTTCCTCTTCACGCTTCTCACTGCAGCCAGATCTACTCATACATGTGTGTGTGACAAGGAAGAAAAGTCAGAAAACAAAAAGGATTTTACTACGTCTCATTCTAAATATAAACATGACGTTCCTCCATTCACTATGTGAATAAAATGCCACCCCACACATTATGAATAAACCTTTCCATTTTTAACACCTCTTGGTGAGACTGGGCCAATTTTATGTGTTTGGCAAAGACAGCAAGAAAAATAAGAAGTTAATGCAATTTCAGTAAAGGTTATTTACTGCGAAAATCAGGCAAAGGGACTCCCTTTCCTACAAGCACACAGCATCTCAATAAGTGAATAAACACACCAAAAATAATATTATCAGAAGCAGTTTATTCTAAACATTACTTTTCTAGGTTATCCACTTAGCTCACCCTCCGAGATGTAGAGTTCAACCATACCAGCTCAGAGCGGAAAGCAAAAAGGCCATTTATCTAATCGAATTCCTTGGGGGAAAAATACTTAGGCAATATTAAGAATCTTCAATTATCTAATTTAATAAAAGGAATGATTTCTATTCTGTAGGCAGTAACATGTGATACTGGTTATGTCTAATCCCTTAGAAGAGATCTGACATTCTGCTTTGGGTCTTGTATAGCATGAAATTGTCATGTATATTTTACCAAAAGAAGTAACAAGAGTAATGCCTTCACAGTCTGCAATCATTTTATGCTAACACATTGCAACATGGTTTTGTCCTGGGGCAGAAAAGGGGGGATTTTCTCTACTTCAAAAGAATAAAAAATTATCATCGCTTTATCCAGAACCATTATAGACTTCAGAGACTTTGGCATGAAATATTCAGAAAGTTTATTTTAGAATTCAATATTTTAAAAGCCTGCTTTAAAACTATTACAGTGATTAGTGGTTCTGTTACTTGGGCCAGCCTTTGCTTTAAAAAGCCCTGTGTCATGGTTGATACCATTTGTTGTTGCAGTGAAATATAATTTGCATAAGGCATGCAATGCATTGTTTTAGAATGCCCCCCAAAGAGGAATTGTGACCACTATTCATTAGTTATACTTTCAAACACACTTTTTAAATAAACATTACTTTTACTGGTAATGGTTGAATGTGTTGCATATGCCGTGAATGTGTCTGTCTACATGCTTTATCCTACCTATGGGAAGTGGGTACCATGTCTCTGCTCCCTGTTGGGGGGAGGGGCAGTGTTCTTGGCTCAGTGGTTCTAGGGACGCACAGGGCCACCCCAGCTGAGGCCACCTACCCCTCAGCCCTCAGCCAGAGGCTCACGTCTTCACCACTCTTTATAGGAGTCAGGAAAGTTGATTGTGAGGTGTTTGTGAGGATTTAACAGAGCTTACATGGCCATGAATGAAGCCAACGAGAGCTTCTGGAGCTAGAGTTAGCCACGTGGGAATTGCAATGCAACCACTTCTCTCTGGAATATTCTGTTTATTCAGGGAGGCAACGTGATACAGAGCACAGAGCCCTGGTTTGGGAAGTTAACCATCTTGATTTGAGTTCCAAGCCTGCCATTTACCAGCAGTGAGATCTTGTACAACTGCTGAAACTCTCTAAGCTCAGTGTCTGTAAAATGGACCCATGCCAGCACCGGTGCACAGATTCACTGAGACAAGGAAAAAGTGACGTCAGTCATTGTGCCCATTCTCATTTATTCCCCAAAGGCCTGATCCCTTATTGGTTTAGTCCCAACATTGGGTGTTGGGTAATGCATATATGTTTATTGACGTGTCACAGAAAGAATTTTCAGGTTGACTAGAAAAACCATCATTCCTGCTTTTCTTATATAACCTGTGCATTTGGTTTCATTCTTTTAAATGTGTGGAATATAGTATTTCTGTAGCTTTTAATATATGCGTTTCCCTTTCCTTTCGACTTATCCATGTAAGAAAAAAAAATGGAATCAACCTTAGCCTTTAAGCGGATAAAATAGGTGCCTCTCACATAGATATGCAAAGTAATAAAGCTTTTGATGTGCTCTTGAGGCTTAAGTGTGATGAAAATAACCTGTAAGTAACGTCCTGCTTCATTTTCCAGAGAAGTAGATCAAGACTCAGATGGTCATGTCAGCTTCAAAGACTTTGAATGTGCTGTGAACTACGGACAAAATGAAGCCTAACCATGTGAACCGCGTTTGGCAACTTCTGGGGAGACCGATAGATTGTAATGTATTTAAATGCCAAATTGCACTCCCCTAATGATGTAATGCTGCCTACTCACCATTAAACTCTCCATTGTGGTTTTCAGTGCTGATAATTGCTTGCATCTCAGTTTCCTTCCATGCGGCTAGCAGCCCTGGGTCAGGCTGTTGATGTGGCACTGCCCTGGGGCGGTCCCCAACCCCCCCTCCTTCCTCTCAAGGCCCCAGTCCCACCTCACACTGCAGGCTGGGGTGCTCCACCCATTAGTAGTCCTCTCCTCTCCACCCTTGGGCTCCCTGGTTCTCATCAGTTCCTAATTTCAGCAGAGGAGTCACTTTCTCCTGCCAATGGGGCCAGTTCCCTCCTTGCACTCAATTTGGGTGGAACAAACTATAGCACCTACCTGTACCGAATGCTGACTGTGTTCCAAGCAATGAGCAAGGTGTTGGGAAAACGAGGACTTAAGACTTCTCTAAGGTAAAGTACCCACAGTCAAAATCATCACTGAAAAATGGTCCTGGGGCATTGGCCATACAAGAGAAACCAGACTGTGCTGACCATGAAGTCCTCGCCAGCCATCTACCAAAGAAGCACAGAGTGGAGCAGGGTACTGGGAGGAGGGCTTATTCCCAGAACCCTCTGCGATGGCCTGGGCCTGGGGGCCTGGCACAGCGGCCGGCCCCAGGCCACCCCACCACCACGTGCTGCACCTCCCCTGGGTCTGGGCGGCTCGGCCTTGACCAAGAGCCTCAGCCATCTGTGTCCATGCTGTCGTGCTCTGCCCATTCACATCTGGGGTCCCGTAACTTCCGTCCTGGAACAACAACTGTGACGCTGAGCGTTCAGCATTTATTTAAAGTAAATACTGGTATCAATACTAATATTTTATCTATACTTATTCAGAATTCCTAACATGAATAACATTAAGAAAATGTCTAATGTAATTCAAGTTAGAGAAGTATTAAACATCAAAAGATCAAGTAAAAATGTAAATATATAAAATAGAACCATTAAGCGAGCATCATTCTAACACAAGTTATTAACAGATAAACTTAATAAAAAATAAGGTCTTAAAATGTCATAAATCACAGAAGCCTAAAGAGATAACAGCCAAATGTAATTTGGTATTCTCGATAGGACCCAGGAACAGAAAAAGATTTTAGGTAAACACCAATGAAGTATGGACTTTAGTTAATAATACTGTATCAGTGGTGGTTCATTAATTGTGACAAATATGCCATGCTGATAGAAAAGGTTAATAACGGGAAGCTGGGTGAAGAGTACATGGGAACCCTCTGTACTACCTTCACAATTTTTCTGTAAATCTGAAACTGTTCCAAAATTAAAGTTTATTAAAAAATAAAGCCTTATTCAAAAATTAGCAAACTAAACATGCCCTAAAATGAAGAGAACTGAAAATCATTAAGATACACAAATGAAATATTATTCCAGAAACAAGTGGATCAATGGTATCATGTGTGTTTTAGTGCAAATTGTTCCAGCTGATGAAAAGCCCTGTCTGACTGTGAGTAGAGTTTTGTTCAGCAAGTATTCTCTTCATAAATTGAATAATTGAGGCATTGAGCCTCATCTCAATACATAAATGATACTGATTTTTTATTTTTAAAATATGAAAATTAGAGTCACATACTAACAGAGTGCCAGTGTATTTCAGTAATAGCCAGAATGCCAAGACCTCATATTGCAATCACTATTTGGACCTCATTTCTCTTGGGAAACATGACAAGATAAAGGGAGGGGCCACTCCCTCCAGTTGTGGGAAGCTACAGGCCAGCTATGAACAGCTACTAGGCAACTGACTCCCTTGACCTTAGATTAGTCCAGGTTCTTTTTGGTCTCAATGACGGAAACCTACTCGAACGAACAGATTAGACAGAAAGGGAATTACTGGGAAAGAGTGGGTTAGCCTGTGGGGTTCAACACAGGGCGGGGCAGCAGTACAACCCCGTTTCCAGGATATCTAGAACCAGCACCTCCAGACTGCCTCGTCCCATGGTCACTGGTCAGCGTCACACCATTCTGAAAAGGAACTGGCCCATGACCTGTCCAGCTCCAAGTTCAAAGACCCCAGAAAGAGACTTTGGTTGGACCCTGAATCAATCAACTCTGGTTCACCGAGAGGGTCTAGACATGGCCAGTGGGCGCTCACCCAGGTGTACTGTGGGCTGGTCACAGGGAGGGGAAGTTGATAAAGAGTTGGGCAGCCATTCCATTTTCATTCTTAGAAGAAAACAATATGGCTGGCACCTTGTCTAGGAAGGAGAGCTACCCTAGGATTTGCTGCTTAGTAGAGCTCAGGCTCTCAGAGCGCAGCCCAAAAAGAAAGAGGGGAGATGAGGAGCTGCTCATGTCACCTCCTCCTTATCACTTTCCCAAACCCAGTCCAAATCCTCATCCTATGAGCTTTATCCCTCAGCTTCTCACTTCCAAGCCCCTGTCCCTACCCTCGTCCCCAAGTCACATGGTGCTATCTGTGCTTTATGACCTTGTTGGTCTGTCCTGAGTTGAATGGCCTAAGGGTGAGTTGATCCCTTGGAAGACATTGAGAGTGAAAGTGAGTGAGACATAGCAGCGCTTCTGTGAGCGGCTGAGTGAGTGGGTATGACTCAGGAGTGAGCAGCAGACATGTTTTCTGCCACATGGCCTGGATATCCGAGACAGCTGGTTTGTAATGAGAGCAGAAAATGAAATAGACACCAACCGGGGAACAAGAAAGAAGCCGGAGAAACCCTATGGTACTTGATTTCTAGTTAAAGCTTGTGTGCGAGGCCCAGTCCTAACCCTTTGGGTCCTGTGAGGTAACCCTGTATCCTTGCAATAAATCTTTCGGCTCAAGCCAGCTGGAGTTGCTTTCTGTTATTTGAAACCAAGAGAACCCTAACTGTTACGAGCATAGAGCCAAAGGACGGAGTCCTAGGTAACGTAAACATTTACTGGGCAGCAGAGAAAAGAGTTCTCTAAAGGGACTAAGAAGTGGTTGAAGATGGAAGAGGAAGTTGTTACCACTTCTCCTTTCAGGACCCTGGCCTCTATTTGACCTCTCACTAGAATCAGCCCCAGGCTTCCCCTGCGGCCACAGCCCCCAAAGAGACCAGCAGTGATCTGCTGAAGGCCCAACCCACCAGCCCCTCCCCGACCTCGTCACAATTGTCCCTTCAGCATCACACTTGGCCCTTCTCCTGGGGCCCTCTCTCTTTCGCCTCCACTACGTTGGTCTGTCTCTTGGTATTTCTGTGCCCATTTTTCCTCCCTCTGTCCTTTCCTGTTTCATCTCCTACAACCATCCCAGAAGGTCCTGTCATTGCCAATTTTCTGGATCAACACACCCTCCAAGGATCATTTCATCCCAAGACTACAGCTCTCACTTTCATGTGTATGACTCCACAAACAAACCTTTATCTTTAGTCTTGACCACTGCTCAACCCTAGACCTGTTTTTGGATTTTTTTTTTTTTTTTTGGTGTATGGAGGGGGTGCTTTATTTTGTTTATTTGTTTGTTTTAAGCTTGAACATCTTGTAGTGCCAGAAAGTGAGGAAGTGCTAAAATAAACAAACAACAACAATAAAACCCTGTGCTAGTGGGGGCAATGTCAAAGGGTTACAAGAACCACCAGAGCTCCCCGCGGCCAAAGCTGGAACAATGTGGACAACAATAAACATAGTAGTATTGGATGATAGCCCAAAGTTATAAAATAAATACATAGGAGTCCATACTGATTCAAATTAATGATTGGTTGATTGAATAAATAAACAAATGCAAGCGTAAAGACAAATCTCCCTTGCAGAAGAATTCCAAATAATTAACGCAGAGAGTCTGCCCTCAATGAGAGGAAGCACAGCTCTCCATTCCTTCAGCGTGGACGGCAGGTAGTGACCTTCATCCAAAGAGTACAATGTGGAATCGGAGGGCAGAATAACAGTGGAAACACCTGACAGTCACTATGTTAGCCAGGGGATCGAGGGCAGTATCAATAATGGTCAATCATGTTGATACTATGATTGAAAGTGGTTTTCCTACCCAAAACCCACAGCCCAGTCTAAGCAGAGAAAAACATCAGACAAATCCCAATGCAGAGACATTCTATAAATACCTGACTGGGGTTCCTCAAAATTGTCAAGGTCACCAAAGGAAAGTCTGAGAAACTGTCACAGCCAAGAGGAGCCGAAGGAGACGTGGCAGCTAACTGTAATGTGATAGCCAGGATGGGATCCTAGAACAGTAAAAAGATATTAGGTAAAAACCCAGGAAATCTGAATAAAGTATGGACTTTGGGTAATAATGTATCAATATTATTTCATTAATTATAATAAATGTGCCCTGTTAATGTAAGATCTTAGTGATAGACAAAAGTGTGTGTGGGGTATTTGGAAACTCTACTCATGATTTTCCTGTAAATCTAAAACTGTACTAAAAAGTTTCTATTTTCTTAATTTTAGATCTGTATGATGGAAATTATATCCCTTGCCACTATTTAAATTTACAATTAAAGTCTAGATGTCAATTAAAAATGTGTTAAGGGGGTACATAGCTTTTCAAAATAATGTTATGGTATACATTAGCAGAAAACTTTGAAGACCCCCACTTTATGGCACCTTTGTGGGGCTCGCTGAACTCTCAGTGATGACCCATTGGGGTCAGACCTTTGCCACAGGGAAGTCTGTTCACAGCCTGTTGTATGATATGGGTTGGTTTCTGACAAAGAAGAGACCTCATATCGTTTCAAGTATCTGCTTTTGAATTGCATTTGGAGAACCTTCAAAAACCAAGAAAAAAAGTCTCCAGCTTTCCTATTATACTGCTTTCAATATACATTTCAAGGAAAGAAATCCCTTAGCTTTGAATGTATTGAAAAGAAAGCCCTTTATCCTTCTTTTGAACTTCATAATTCCTCACAGCACCGAGAAACCTGTAAGGCGCCATCCACCCTCAGGTGTGGTTCCTACATTCTCCCTGTGTCCAGTCTCAAAAGGCCTGTTACTATAGCCAAGACGTGGAAGCAAACTTAGCATCCATTGAGGGACGAAGGGATAAAGATATATACTCATTTCAATACATACAGAGTGGAATATTATTCAGCCATAAACATGAAGGAAATCCTGCCATTTGTGATAACATGGATGAATCTTGAGGGCATTATGCTAAGCGAAATAAGTCAGACAGAGAAAGACAAATACTATCTGATATCACTTCTAGGTGGGATCTAAAAAAGCCGAATGCATACAAACAGAAGAATGATAGTTCCAAGGGCTGGGCCAAGGTGGTGGTGGTGGAGGAAATGGGGAGATGTTGATCGAAGGGTACAAACTTCCAGTTATAACATGAGTAAGTTTTGGAGACCTTATTATTATTATTTCCTTTCTTCTTTCTCTTTTGCTTTTTACTTTTAGCTACTTGAGACGCTGAGGTCACGGATTTTCAGCCTCTTTTCTAATACTTATATTTAAGGCTATAAATGTCCTCTAAGCACTGTTTTAGCTGGATTTACAAGCTTTGTTATGTCTTACATTTGTTATTATTATCTTCAAAATAGTTTCTAATTTCTGTTGTTATTTCTGCTTTGATGCAGGGGGTATTCAGAAGTGAATTGTTAAATTTTCCTTTTTTTTTACTTTCTAGTTTTCATTATTGATTATTAGCAAATTCCATTGTGGTCGGAGAACTTATTTTGAATGTTTTCAAACCCTTGAATCAATTCTCTTTTAAGTCCTTCAATTCTCCTATGAAAAAATACATCTTCCCATGTATTTAAATACATTTTTAAGTATAAATACTTAAATTCTATAATCTGATGAGTCTTAATTCTCTTGAATGTTCCAATACTACTTTTAAACTTGGATATCAACATAAAATCCTAACTCTAAACCAACTTGTCTCTTAAATTGGAATCACAAAGTGAACCTACTCATCAGTCTAAAATTACTGTCCAGGGTGGTAGCCACCAATACATGTGGCTATTTAAATGTAATTTTTAACTCATCAAAATTAAATACAATTTAAAATTCAGTTCCTCACTGCATAGCCATATTCAGTAGCCATATTATAAACCACACAGTGAACTGTGATTGGCAGCTACCATATTGAACAGTGCCCAAGAGAACATTTCTATCATTACACAAAGTTCTATCGGACAGCACTCCCTACACACTCCTTTAGGGTGCTGGCCACCCTTTGGATTCTGGGTAACTGATCCTGGTCCAATCAGGTGACAAAGTCATGTGGCACCAACATGGTGATTTGTGCAAACAATTAACCCCATACAAGGGAACTCCTTAGAAAGGGATTGACAAAAAATTTTGAGGCAAACTCCTGGTTACCCTTGAAGGCCCCAAGCCAACACCACCTCCTGTGTGACCACTGTCCTAACTCCTTTAGTTCATAGAGATGAGTCATCCTTTCTGCGGGACTCCCACAGCCGTCTCCTCAGTGTTCTCTCATGTTGCCGTATGGTTGGTACATTTCCATATCTGTCCCCAACTCTGGATTAGGAGTTTCTTAAGCCAGGACTAAGTGTCTTTTTTATTTTTGTGTCTGTGCTATCTGACACCCATGTCTGACACACTGATGAATGAGAGGGAAATTTCTCCGAAGGCAGTGTTATGAATGAGGCTGAGCTACAACTCAGTAGACCTGAACCCTCCTCTCCACTCAGTCGCTACCTCTATGCTCTTCGGCAGGTAACCACTTCTCTGGGGCCTCAGTTTCCTCCACTCAGCAATTTCAATGAGGAGATTGACTTGGATAAGGTTGCTCATTGCCTGTTACACACAAATAAGCATTATATGAACAAAGGATGCCGTGGCCAAGGAAGCTCAGGAAATACTTGGTCAAAGATAATAAAAGGGTTTGTTTTTTTTCTTTATTTTTTTTACTGCAGGTTCACAGAACTTTTAAATGCTAAAGTTCATTACAGCACTGTAAGAAACAGGTAAAATGTATCGAGTTTCTCAGACTTGTTTGATGGACCATAGAACCATGGGTGTGTGTGTGTGTGTGTGTGTGTGTGTGTGTGTGTGTGTGTGTGTGTGTGTGTCTAGAGAAACAAAGCCATCCTAAAGAATTAGTGTCCCATGAATCATTCCTTGGGAAGTGGTTGATCAGCTAATCTCTAAGGGACCTTCCAGTTCCATGTTTTTATGACTTTTATGAAGGCATTGCCCAGTCTGACCATCCTTGGTGCCTGACTTGGACAGTCATGTGTCTGAGGGCTCATAGAGCCACACAGTTAACCTTCCACTCCATCCGCCCCTGCTTCCTCATTTCCCCTTGCACTCCCTGCCCCACCCAAGGAAAGGAATTGGAGCAACTCTACTTTCAATGCCTGTCAGTAGGGAAGGGTTGGGGTGCATGCACCTCACTTTGGACCTCTGGTGGTAATGTCAGTGCTAATCTAAAAGAGCAGCTGCTTTGAAAATTGTAGCGTAAGACAAAGAGAATGATTTTATTTTAATTTAAATTGATTTTCTCTGATCTACCATGTTTCTTTCATATCATGGGTGTCACTGTTTAATATATCTAATTTGAACCATAACTTAATATATCAGGCTTTCGTACCCATGAATTCTTAAAGCAGCAACAGATTATTAATGTTATGTTAATAAGAAAGCAATAATGAAGTATTATACAGGGTTCCTATTCCATATATTATTAATGAAGACCTTTTGTGTTTTTGTGGGCCTGATACTTCACAATGTGGTTGCCAAATAGATTAGAAAATCTTTTTGCCTTCTCAGCAAAACTGCCCCAAATTAGGCTACGTGACTAGAAAATATTTGCAACAGGTAACAAAAAATGGCCATAAGGCATTGTGTGATAGGAGACAATGGACTTATTTTAATCTGAGGTTGTCAGAAAGCAACATCCTTATTGCTCCAGAGTGAAACGGTTCTATCAGATGCCTTAGAAATAAAAAGTAGAACAAAACAGGTTTTCACAAAGCTTAGTCCTGTGCTGTGTTAAATTATCACATGCACTGGAACTTACTAGCATTGAATGTAAAAACCAATGTTTATTGTATGTCTGCCATTGGCTGGCACTGTTCTAAGCACATGCATGGTTGCATTTAATTCTTGTGGCAACTCTAAGACGGAGGTATTGTCTTTATTCTGAGGAGGGGGAATAGCACAGAGATGTGAAGGGGCTTTAGTGGTAAGTAGCAGATCCAGGGTTTGATCCTGGCCATCTGAGTCCTGAGCCCATCCTTATAACCTCAACACTGAGAATGAAGGCCCCTGGCCTTTCGGGCCTGTGCCTTGGGTTTGGGGAGGCACCGTAGGTCTCTGGCCTATCCAGAAAGGCGTCAAGTGGGTCCAGTAGTGGACTCATCTGCCTGCATCTCAGAGGTCACCACAGGTCTCACAGTGACCCCCAGGTGGACTGTTACGTAGGTATGGGTGTAGTGGTCTAGACAATTACACAGTGATTCTATTAGTGGTGACCACAGTCACACACTCAGCTAAAAGGGCACTTTGTCCTTCATGAGGCTAATATCACCAGAGGATTGGTGACGTGTAATCACTTGCACACATGCACCCCACCCTCTCCACACCCTTGTCCTCCCCACACACCTACACATGTCCTCTGTCCCAGCGGTCAGCCCTGCGCTGCCCTCAGGTGTGGTTCTCTCCACATCCCAACCATTTCTCGGAGGAGACAGGGCAGGTGACCTGTGCCATGCTTGACTTTGTTCAGAGGGGCTTAGGCTGTGCGTTCACCCCTCAGGAGGCCCAGTCATATACTCAGGTGTGGGGGATGCCACCACCTAACCCCCTCAGTCAGGAGCGGGGACAGGGTCTGGAACCCCTGGATTCCAAGACCTCGGCAATCATGTCACCATCTCGCCTTCTCCCGCCATCACTGGGCTTCGCCAAACATCAAAATTCGGAAAAGCAAAATGCCATCCTTTTCAATCATTTGATTTTGAAAATGGGAGAATGATACGAAGTGGACTTAGCCAGTGCCTTTTCTAATACTAATTCTATGCCAGTTTTAGTTTTAAGGGTTTTTGGCTTTTTTGGGGGTTTGTTTGTTCCTTTGCAGAAGCAGTCAGGGGAGTGACTAAAAGCTTGTTCATTTGCAGGGTTTTTCTTTTGGAAATGAACATGCTGGCACAATTTTAATTGGGTTTTAGTTGTTGTTGTTTTAATTCTCACAGTGATGGCTTGGCTATGTCTTTTGGGACTGCAGAGGGAAACTGGCATCTGGTGTTTGAGGATTCTGGGGATTTGCACCATATTTATGTGTAATAACTATACAGTAAATAAACAGAATGAATAATTAAGTGAATAATGAGTTTCTCAGAAAAGAGGACTCCTCTGAAGACAGAAATTCTCACATGCGCTCCACCCTCCCTCCTGTGTAGCAATTCCCCATTTTCCTCACTGTATCATTGCCCCCATGGAAACCAGAAAGGACATTTTCCAAACCTAAATCAAGCGTGACCTTAATCAATGTGGTTTGATACAAATGATCTGTTTTCTTCCAAATTGCAAGGATGTTGGATTTATGTCTCTCGGAATTATCTTTTTTACCCTCGAGAGAGATATTTGCCTCTTTAAAAATAAAATCCATGAGATTAAATTATATTGAACAGTGTTTCTCTGAGGGACTAAAAATGTGAAATTCTAGAAATTCACGTTATCTAGCAAAATTACATAAATGCATGTTAATACCCATATTCGCCAATACAAGGAGCACTTGCTTCTACAGGCAACCCAGGCCCACAGTACATCTTCCCAAAGGGAAAAACAACTGTATAATTACTGTTTCCCTTATACACGTGTTCATCTACTTGCTTATATGTTTTATTCATGAATGCATCAAGTATTTAATGAGCACCTACTATATGCCAGGCACTCTGCCAGGCTCCGGTGATAGATACTGGAGTGAGCAAAACCAATTCCTGTTCTCATGGAGCTTGCATTCTTATCAGGGAGATAGCAATCAAATGATGAAACAAAGGTTAAGCTGCAACTGTGATGGTGTCTATGAAGGAGAAGGTGTTAGTTTGCTAGGGCTTCCATAACAAAATACCGCAGACTGGGTGGCTTAACCAACAGACACTTCTCACAGTTCTGGAGGCTGGAAATCCAAGATCTAGGTATAAGCAGATTTGGTTTCACCTGGACCTTTCTTCTTGGCTTGTAATGGACATCTTCTCGGGGTGTCCTCACATGTTCACCCCTGTGCCTGTGCATATCTGTGTCCAAATTCCCTCTTCTTATAAGGACACCAGTCATGTTGGATTAAGGCCCACCCTAACTACCTCTGTTTAATTTACCCTTTTCTTTAAAGGACCAATCTCCAAATACAGTCACATTCTGGGGGTTAAGACTTCAACATATGAATTGGGATTGGTGGGGGGACACAAGTCATCTATAACAAAGAGGTATCTCACATAGAGATAGGAAAGGGGACAGGTCAGATACCCGAGCAGGGACACAGTATGAGCTCGCTGAGGAAACGAGGATCTAAATGATGACTCAGAGCTAACCAGACAAAGAGGAGGGAAGGGCATTGCCAAAGTCCCCAGTGGTCAGGAGCAGAGACCAAAAGGAGCTGACCACGTGCTGAGGGGCTGTGAGGCATAGCATGGGGCTAGGATGGGGCTGACTTTACAGAGGGGAACAGGCCAGGCAGCACCTTGTAGACAGGCAGGGAGTTTTGTCTTTTTCCCCAATCAGAGGTTTTTAAGTTATGGCAGAAGTGGCACGACTAGATTTGCCTTTTGGAAACATCAGCCTGGCTGCAGTGTGGAGGACTGACGTGAGGGGTTCCACGGTGCACTCTGGCAGAGTGTCGGATACAGGAAAACACTGCAGGCATCCAAGTAAGAAATGAAAGTGGCGTGGGATGGAATGGGATCAGAAAGAAATGGGCGGATTTGATAGACCTATGGGGGAGCAACGCATTAGGTGTGGGGCAGCACTGGATGACAGGAGTTTGTGATAACACAGGTTAGCTGTGGTGGGCCCTGGGTGAGGGAGAAGAAGACAGGTTGTCTCCTGGATTTCTGACTGCCGTAACTGGGTAAACAGGGTGCAAGTCAGTGGGGTGGAGAACGCTGGAAGATGCCCATGTTTGAGTTGAGTTTTGATCATATTGACATCAGTAAACACCAAAGGCCTCTGGGTTCCTTTCTGGTCCTTGGCTCGGGTACCTCTTCCCCCTGCACATACTGTTCTGCTTGGAACATGCCTTCCTGCTGCTGCTTCCCCACCCATCCACGTCTTCTCTCAGTCCACGGGCCTGCTTCCTCAGGCTAGCCAACTTCTCCACCCATATCACACCTGTACTTTTCCTCCAAAGCCATTGTTACAGTTAAAATTACATAATTATTTGTTTAAATTCTGTTTCTCCCACTAGAATGTGATGCCTACAGAGGCCAAGACCATATCTAGCTCCTCAATACAGCAGACTGGTAGTTCTAGAGCTAGACTGTGTGGGTTCCAATCCGACTCCCCTCCTTCCACCTGGTGTGAACTTGGGCAAGGTATTCAATATTGCAGTGCCTCAGTTGCTTTGTGTGTAAAGCATGGATTATGATACTATATCCTTCCTAGAATTGTTTGGATGATTAAATGAATTAATTAGCATAAAGTGTTTATAACAGTGCTTGACATATAATAAGCCCTTAATAAATGGTAGGTTTTATTATTATTATTCATTACTATATCCTTAAGTATTTGATGGACAGATGATCAGATAGATGAATGGACCAATGAATGGGTGGATTGAAAAATGGAAGGATAGGTAAAGTGGCTGGAAATAAAACCCAGTCTTTTTAAAGCTATATATTGAGTGAGCACAGTGAAAAAGCAAGGAAACCCAAGTGGGTATTGTAAAAAGGGGGGCTAGCTCCATACGTCAAGACATAGCTAAATTCCAAGATATTGGGTCTTATTAGGATAAACTCCTTTATGGTTACTTTCAGGCAGGGTCTTAAGGAATCTCCATCAAGCCTTCTTTAATGATAAACCAAGTCATGTGTTTCTTGACTTCAGTAGAGAGAGAAAAAAATATCCCCACAATCCAGCCATTTCCTCCTTAATTAAACTGATGGCATATTTCCCAACTAAACAGTGAATTTTCTTTTTAAAGGTATAATTTTAAAAATTACGTTGACTCTCATGTAAACAATAAATTGATTCATTCATTCATTTTTGTGTTCCTCCTTCAAACACTGATGGGATCCCTCTGATGTGTCAGGTGCTGTGATCGGTAGGAGCAGTCACCGGGTCAAATAAGGTAACAGCATTGTCTCTGTCTTCTAGGAGCTTAAGAGTCCTAGTAAACTTTATCAAGAGAGCTTAAATAAATATTAATGATAGCTATCCCTGATCAACATAAAGCAAACACAGAAGCAAAAGCTGGTTTCTGAACACAGGGCAGCAGACGAGGGGCCATTGTCCCTCTAGCTGTGGGTCACCCCAGTTTGGCCCTGCTTTGAGCAGCGAAGCCACCACGCTGAGGCCGAGGCAGCTCAGCCCCAGCTGGAAGATATTTTCATTGTTGTCACTCTATTTATGAAAGCAACTCATGTCTGGTATCTTCTTTTTACCCAAAGGATTCTCTTTCTGTAATTTATTACAAAATTCAAGGCCATTTCATTAGGGAGAAATGCGCCATATCATTATTATAACAACTCCCCCTATTTTTGTTCAATTTTGAAACTGACAATCTAAAGACTATTTTTAGCTCAGTCATGTGAGATTATTTGTTTCCTTATTATGAGTTTTTCCTTTGGACTAGTTAACATGAATTTTATGCTCACTTATTATGTCACATGCTCCAATTCAATTTATTTTAAAGCAGATTCTTTGGGGAAAACTGTAGAGCTAATTTGAATTGATTCTTCAGAGATTCCATTTTAAATGAAGTGCTATAAAATTGGCAGACAAAGTGAAAAAATGGAATTGAATTTTCTTCTTCAGCTACTCATTGGATTCAGAAATCTTGCTTTTCGACATTGCCAAGGGTTTTGATATAATGTTTTATGCCATTTTCATAACATTTATCTTAAACTCTACTGCTTTTAGTTTGTTCAACTCAAAATGGTTTCCTGATATTTACATGGGGAGAAAAGAGTTCTTGCAAAAAGACGAATTGGGTGCGTAAATACAAACTTCCTACTATCTACAGTGGTGCCCGGCTATAAAACATCTGATATAAAGCACGTGTTTCAATTCCAAAGTGGATATCGAACGTTCGTGGACAAATTCGCTGAGGAAGGTGTGAAACAAAACTGCATCCCCAACTTCCTCCCACTTTGCCCAATTTATATGTCCCCCTTTCATATTTCATGCATTTACAGCTTGAGGAAAGCATGGGAATAATAGGTAAGATTCCTGATGGCTTAATTTCCTGTCCTCCCCAGACCCTGAGAGATGCCCATTGTCCGTCAGAGCGGCAGGCTCCAAGCTCATCAGAAACAGCCGGCACTGGGTGGGGAAGGGACCCCGGGGCTGGCCCATCTGATTCTATTCAATGATTTATATCTGATTATTAACAATCTCATGGAAAATACATAGAAAACACATGTCTACAGTTTCATCTTGAGACACACTTGTTTTCTTTGATGTGTTTGTAAAAGGGGGTTGCATTTCACACTCACCTTTTCTCCTGAATTTCCTAATAGCACCTATCATTCCTACTGACTCAGATAGCAGACCGAACAACGCGGCGGCATGGACGGTCTAGGGCCAAATCTGCTCTGCTACCATCGAGCGTGGCAATAAGGACTTGGAGTTAGTCCCCCTCAACACAGGTGGGTCTTGAAAGAAGCAAATTGTTGCTGCCTGTGTTTTTGTTCTGATTACAAAAAAGATAATGTGTGAAGTGAGCGCATCTGCCAGCCAGGGTTTGGAGGAAGAAGCAAGCCCAGGGCTTCTCCATTAGCCACACAATGCCTGGGGGGGTCCCTGCTTGTGGGGACCCACAAAAGCTTTGCCTTTCATTAAAATAAGTATAATAATGAATCCAACCTAGGTAGTATTTGGTTTTTATACCAAAATAGCCTTAAAATGTCCATTTAAAAAGTTTTTCTAATGGAGGAAGGCAGCAGCCCATGTAGGCAGTGTCTCGGACCCATGAAATGCAGCCCTGAGCAGAGCTGCTGTGAGGAACATGGGACAAGGGATTGACTGACTGTGGGGTGAGCCTTTGAGAGACTGTGGGAGCTGGCAGAGAGCTGTCAGCGCATGTGCAGACCTCTGCGTGTGGAGGTAGCCTAACGTTACTGTGTCGTTCGCAGACCAGGAGTTGGGAAGAAAAGCTGGATGTGAAGACAGTGGTTCTTAGCCAGGGCTGATTTTGCTCCCCCGGAAGACATTTGGCAATATCTGGAGAGTTTGGCTTGTCACGACTGGGGTGACAGGTGCTCCTGGCAGTTAGGGAGTAGAGCCTCTGATGCTGCCACAATGCACAGGACACAACGATAAATTATCTAGCTGAAAACAGCAACAGTGCGGAGGCTGAGGAGGCTGGAGCGTAAGGTTAAGGAAGGCTGGGACCTGCGAGGTCCGCTGGAGCCTGTCCGTCTCCCTCGGAAGTTGCGGCGCCCTTCACCATGGAGCTACGCTTGCCCCTGGCCAAGGCTTTGGAGAAGCTGAAGGAGGGGTTTGGGCATTTGCCGGGAAGCTGCAGGTTGTCGCCCCATGCAACCGGGGAGCCAGCCGATGGCAGCAGTGCGTGAGCTGCCGCTGTGCATGGAGCCCTGCACCAGCCTTCCCAGCATAAAGGCTGCCACCTCACTGTCACCTTCCGAATCTCCTGCGAATTCCTCTGGTGGCCAACCCTAACTTGGAATGGAACGGAACAGGGAAGGGGACTCTAGGTAATGTGGGTCCAGCTTAGCTACGTTGACAGAGTACACAACCTTCCCAGTAGATCGCGTGGAGCTCTGCTCACTAGCACTTTTTACTTAGGAAATGGCTTTCCCTCACCTCCCTCTCAACCTGGCCTGCACTTAAATTGGACTTGGTATTTCAATTGCTTTAATCTGCAAACACCAGGTGTGACTCAGACTGACGGCTGTGCACCAACATCTGTTATTTCCTTCAGAAATAGAGGCTTGACTGGACACACACGTGCCTGGACAGACCACATGTCCCTGCAGTTAGAGCTGGATGTGTCACTAATTACTGTCCACGCGACTATGAGGGCAAGCAGCTGTTTCAGCTCCAGTGCTGGGCCCTCAGACACCAGCTGTGCACCATTCCGTGTGTTTCTTCCCACTTCCAGCCGGAACCCACACATGGAGCCAATCAGTTTCACCCATACACTGACAAGCGCTGAGTAGCCGGACGGAAAGATTCCGGAGGCTCTGAGGTGCAGGGAACCCTTCTCCTTAAGGAGTTCTGAGTGAGTATAGCAGTCACTTAGGTTGTACAAGATAAAGGCCAACCCACATTCACTTAAGCAGAAAAGGGATTTTATGCGCACACATAATTGGTAAGTTTAGAGTAATAGTTTCAGGCCTAGTTGGATCTAGGGGTTCAAATGATGTCACTGGGATCCTGCATCTCCATGGGCTTTTTGCAGAAGTCAAGGGAAGGTGGCTTTGAGAAATTTCAGGCTCACAATTCTCTTAGATAGGAGTTTCTCTTTTCCATGTGTATTTTTTTTTTTTTTTTTTTTTTTAGCTGAGCCATCCTGCTACCTGCGGCTGCTCAGCTCGGGCTGGGCATCGAACTGCTGTTGCTCAGAGCTCAGCTCACACTCTTGAGCGAGCTCTTAACCAACTGAGCCACTCGGCCGGCCCTCCACATGTATTTTTAATTATGCAGAGCAAACGCTGACTGGTCCTGCTGGGGTCACAGGCTCACCCCTGAATCAACTGCTATGAAGCCCAGAAGAAGAGAGATTGGAATGGGCCTGTAACATTAACAATAGCTATAATCCAATCGGGAAGTTAACCAACATTACCAGGAGTGGAGACATCTGCAGTGAAGGGGGTTAGGTCAGGAAGTGTCAGCTGGGGTTGAGAAGCAGGAAAATGGTGCTCAACTGGGATAGTTAGAAAGGCTTCCCAGCAGAGGTGAGCTTTGAGCTGGGCATTGAAAGACTTAGAGTTTTAAAATGGATAAAGAAGAAAATACTGTACTTTTCATTCCTGACTATTTTCAAAGGCTCAAGCAGGCTCACTAGCCCTGTGGGATAGAAGGGATCATGTTGTGTTGTTTTTTCCCCTTTGTCATTGGTTCACGATGAGAAATGTTTTGCTTTGAGCACCCTGTCTTTCCAGACAATGACAAAAGAGGGGAAGAGTCTGGTTGTCAGGACACAAATCTCCAACAACAGGCACTTCCACATGAAGCAAGAACACACGGTGCTTCCCCATAACCTGGAGAAAGGTTGGTAAGTGTAATTGGCAGTTCTCTTAATTGGTGCAGAAAGGCTTGTTATATAAATAAATGATTCAAATACGAAGTGATTTACTGTAGGAAACAGGCATTTCTCCTTCTCATTTCTCATGTTCCTAGGATGCTTTCTTTCAGTTTGGAGTGGAATAGGCTTGTAATTTTAATACACATTTATTAATTCCCAAACTGTCTAGTGTTGGGATTTTAGGAATATATTTTTTGGTGAAGTTTCAAATAGCTTAGTGATTTTTCAAGCAGTCAGGCAATCAGAGCATGGCTCATTTCTTCAGTACAGGAGCCAGTCCTTTGGGATGGAAATGGCCCTTTGGCCAACCTGGGTGCTCTTGACCTTAAAGAGCATGATGACAATGTCATGAGCAGCCACCTCCACAGCCATCCAATATCCCCTGTGAGAAAGGAAACTTTTTGTTTGTTTCTATTTGTTGTTTATATTATATTGTTTGTTTTACTCTTTTATCTGTTTGTTTATGGGTATGAGAGAAAAGTAGGGTTGTAGGTAAAGTTCTTCAGGAAACAGGCTTTGAGGCAGTTATTTATTGGGGGTGTACTTTTGGGAACAACACTTGTAAGAGAGTGAAGGAAAGGTCGGGCACAGAAAGAAGTTGAAGTTCAAAGCAGCTGCAAAAGAGGCCTCAGCCCATCTCATGGGGAACTCTGAAGATCGGATGGCCCTTCAGAGATCTCTCAAACTGAGGCAAGATACCGAGTGCCTTAGTCCTTTGGGAGTCTTGGCAACACATCATAGTAACCACCAAAGATGCACTGAAGGATTCGGGCGGATGGTGGTGAGACTCTCAGGGGAAGTTGAATGACTAGCCCCAGGGTCTGATACTTAAAATCTCTGAGACCCAGAACCTAAATTTTCTTTATCTGTCCATAGATAATTAGCTTTTCCATGACAAAGCCACACTATGTAAATTCAGACAAGACCAAGAAATCCATGGCAAATTGGTTTACAATGAGACTATCCTTTTGCAGTGATCAAAATGTTTATGTTCTTGGGCCGGCTGAGTGGCGCAGTGGTTAAGCGCTGGCTTGAGACACCAGTGGCCCCAGTTCAGATCCCACATGAGGGCCAGTGACAGTGCCCTCTAAAAAAAAAAAACTAATTATCCATGCTGCTGGGAACATTCTCCTTTGAGTCACCCAAGCGTTGTGACATCAGACTCAAGAGGAAGAAACGTGGTCCTAATACAGTCCTTGGCTCTCCAGGGAACACCTACCTACTCAAAATAATGTACATGCAGTTTTTGGTTTTCAACTCAGAATTAACCTGTAGACCAAGCAGAGAGGACTTATCATGGTTACAGAACAGAATGTGAAGCTGCCAGTCAGAACAATGGAAAAGCACAGATCCAACTGACAGAAGTTGAAAAGGGAAAGTAGGGAGCTGAAATCTTTATCACACATTTGTGGAGTTAAGAAATATTGTGTCAAGTTCATGGAATGAGAAAGAGAATTCTAAGGACATTAGCCAAAATTATAAAGGTAACCAAAAGAAGAATTAAACATAATACTATGACGATCAAACTTGGAAAGGGAGAAGGGGAAGTGAGCGCAAAGTAAGTAAACTTACATTTTCAATATTGATAGATAATGTATAGCATTTAACAATTATGAAAGAGGGGAGTAAGCATATTATGTATGGCTGTGGGGTAACCACCAGCAGGCACCAAAACAGAAATGGTCAAGCGGTTGGTTTTAGGATGTGGTTGTGGGTGGAGGCTGTTTGAGGGGAGAGCATGTTATTTCTGAAGTATTTTATTTTTTTATCCTATATATGTATTCTTTTAAAATTTTGAAAAATATGCATAATTAAAAATCTGGTAAAGCTTAATTATTCATCAGAAGGATGTTTGGCAGGTAGGCTCAGCATGGCTTGGGGGATGGGTCTCAAGTTCTGGGGAAACACAGTGAATTCTCCTCACCAGCAATGGAGAAGTTTGGTGACCTCTCAATTTCAGGACCTGTCTAGACCAAAAAGAGCTCGGTCCACACAGACACATTTTAATTTGCTGGATCCTGTTTCCTTTGCTGGCCACCCCTCTGCGTCCCAACAACATGGATCAATTTGAGTCATCTGACCTCTCCCAGAGTAGGCTCTTTCAGTCTTTGTTGCTCAAAATAGGGAATAATTGTGGACACACATTAGGCTCTCTTAAAGAGCTTTAAGTACACCTGAAACAAATTTTTAAAAAATGGGCGAGGGGAGAATACATATACAGTAAAACCTTGGATTGCGAGTAGCATGATTTGCGAATGTTCCATAAGACGAGCAAACATTCCTAATACATTTTAACGTGGTAAACGAGCAATGTCTTGCAATACAAGTAGCTTGTTTCCAGAATGAATTATGCTCGCAAACCAAGATATTACTCTATATCCGTTCCCAGGCCTCACAGCAGACCAACTAAATCAATGGCCCAGGCTTTAATATTGAAAAAATTAATTCCCCATGTGTTTCTGTTATATGCTTGGAGTTGATCATCCTTAACCCAATTGTCCAGTGTGTCACTCATCAGAGTATTGAAGACAATTCACCTCATGGTAACTCACACCTCCTTCATCATCGCAGTCCTTGCAAGAGTGGTCATATTTCTTCCCAGCACAGCATTTGAGCCTCCTGACAACTCCTCCCATCTTTAAACTCTCTCCCTTTGTTTCTCTGATCCCCACTCTCCCTGGTTCTCTTCTTCTCTGCTGAGCCATCTGTCTGCTTCATGGGGCACCCCTCCGTTGCCTTCTGGGACTGTTCTCTCAGTCTTATCCACGTTCTCTCAGGGATTTTAACTACCTCTTAACCATGATTATGACCACACTGAAGATGGCTCCCAATCCATCACCTCCATCCCAGATCTCCTTCCTGAGCTCCAAGACTGGATACCTAATTGCCTACCAGACATTTCCATTTTGATATCTCACAGGTACTTCAAACAAAAGCTGCCCCCAAATGGAATTCATCATCTATTGCTCCCAACCCTTTCTGCCAGCTTTCTTGCTGTGTTGAATGGCACCAGTTATCTAACCCCATTCAGTTACACAAACCCAAACTCCAGGAGTTCCCTGGACACTTCCCATTTCCTCCTCCCACCAACATCCAATTCATTCTGAGTCAACCCCTACTACTTTATCTCTATGGGCCAGCTTAGGTTAGTCCATCATCATCTCATCCTTGGATATCTACAACAATCTCCTACCCAGTCTCCCTGCCTTAATCATGACCCCTTTTGATGCTCCCTTTGACCAGCATGATCATTCCAAAGCACAGATATGACTGTGTCAATCTCATTTTAAACCCTTCCATCACTTCCTCGTGGCCTTCCAAAGTCAAAGTTAGAAAGACCCACCAGGACCATAATAACCCACTCCTCCCTGCCTCTCCAGTTTCTGCCACAAACAGACGCCCTGGGCATCTCCCCACACTGAGGCCCCCGACCCGCCATCCCTCTAGTCTGCCAGCCGGCTTCCTCCTTGCTTTCCCCTCAGTATCCGGGGCCCAGAATGCCCTCCCTGCTTTTCACCTGTCTCCCACTCACATTTAAAACTTTGCTCAGCCTTCACCATCTCCAAGTCACCTCCTCCTCCTCGGTGCCTGGGAAACAGTTGTGTTCAAGAAATGTTTCCAGAATGAGAGAACATCCAACGCTTTGAATTTCGGAGAGGGAATAGAATTACTACGTGAAGAAAGTGAAAAAGAGAATTATAATTTATCTCTAATTCTTCAAATACATTGACTTCAAAGGGAGGTTTATAATGTACTCTCACACAGCCCCTTCAAAGGCCCCCAGTGGGGACCTCCATTTTAAACAAGACTCCACTTTCATTTCATCTATTTTATATGTTGGTCTTCTGAGAAAGGTCTAGTTCAAACAAAGTGTTTTGTGGCTAAGAAATATTTGAAAACCAATGACCTAAATTATTCAAATAATTAAGGGAAAGTGTAATTTCTATTTGATTCCCCACATGAACACAAAAAAGTTGTCAACAATCTATGTTCCTTTTTTAAGCAGAATAGCACAGAGATGTTTTCTACTGGTTTTACTTAGTGTGTCTCAGTGCTGCCTTTTGGGTTTTTTTGTTTGTTTTTTGTTTGTTTGGTTTTTGGGGGGGTCTTTAAAAAGAAATTATTGTTTTGAATTGGTAATAAATGGTTATGGTAAAAAAAAAAAATTCAGTGAAATATTATGATAACTTCCCCACCAACACTTAACCTCCCATACCCCCAACCCCCATTCTCCAGAGACAATACTGTAGCCGAGTTCATTGTGTCATTCAAGAGATTTCTATGCAGGGGTCACTCCTCCAGTGGGCTGGAGGCACATCGCCTTGTTAGGGACAATGGAAGGGCAAGCCTTCTAAACTGATGGTTTAATCATTACAATCTCAGAGTGGTCCTGGAAAGACACCTGACGCTGCTATCCAATGACTGTCAGGAAGAAGGGCTTAACATCAACTCTTCCAATATCAAAATCGTTTTTGGCAAACAACCTCTAGCACTTCCTTGGCTCCTATCCAAATACCCATTTAGGTCAGCTTATTTACTTAACCCAGGGGGACATTTTTCTCGTACTACTTTTAGTTTGGAGGCGTTATCAGGAAATTACACTACTTAAAATGAGGCAGTGTGTAGGTGCTTTCTGCCTTTTTTTTTTTAAACATCATGAATAGGTTTTATTTGTCACCATGAAAAGTCTGAATTTTAAACAGATTCTTGGACCGGGGTCTCATATCCATTAGTTTCTTCAACTTTAGCCGCTGTCTCATCCCCATTAGCTTTTCCAGAACTGGTACCTTTGCCATGAAGCTCCATGAGTTTTCCCAGCTCAAACCTGGGCTTCTTCAGCGTTTTGACTTTTCTAACAAAGACATCATGGAGCAGGTAAATAGATTGGCAAGCCTTTTCTATGTATTTTCCAATGCTATCTGGAATCAATTTATTGATCACTTCTTTCAAGTCATTTGTCTGCACCTTTCAGGTCCTGATTTCCATCATCTTCTTCTGGATTAGGTGGACCTGTTGATGCTGAGCGTAGGGTCTTCTGAATCTTATTGTTGCAATTTTTAGTAAAACCAACACAGAATAGATGAAGCAAATAACCATCAGTAGTCTTGACATCAACATGAGTTTTCATCATGGTCTGCCATTGTTTTGACCACAGAGCACACTTTGTCACGGGTACGAACCATGCTGAGGAAATTGGTCAGGCAGTTTTTGCCCTGAGCATCCTCAGGAATTAGCTTGAATTTTCTAAATGCAGCTTCATCATTCTACAGATCAGCTAGGCTCACTTCAAACACATGACTCTTGAGACCATCAGATGCAATTTTGTTTCCTTGAGTTCTCGTGACTAGTGTTTTTCCAATATTTCTTACGTTGAATAAAGCTGGTGCTTTCACATCATACCAATATTTCTTAGAAAATAGGTCAACCGCTTTCTGCTTGGTTCCCTTTTGCCATCTTTTGTAAGGCGCTAGTTCCTGCTGACCACCAGAAAGGCCTGATTTTTTTTTTTAAGATGATTAGAGTGAATATTTGATATTTCAATAAATGGTGTTGGGGCAATTGACTCTCAAATGGGAAAGAAAAGAAAATTCCTGCCTATCCCTATCACAGAAATAAATTAAATAATTACTGAAGATCTAAATGGCTGAGGGGGTATTCTAAAATTATTGAAAGAAAATATGAGAACACCTTTATGAATTTGGAGAGGAAAAGCTTTTTTAAAAACAGATAACACACAAAAAAGAAAAACTATAAATAAAGGTACACCTGATTACACCTAATTAAAAACCTTTTGTCAATACCATGAACAAGATTAAAAGACAAGTGGTAGCCTGGGAGAAGATATTTACAAAATAGCAAGCAGAGGATTATTATCTAGAATATGTATAATTACCACAACTCAGGTAGAAAAAGACATACAACCCAAAGGAAAATAGGCAAAGGATGTGAACTGAGAATTTACAGAAGAGAAAATAAGAATAGGCAATGCATGTACGAAAACATATTCAGCTTCATATATAATTAGGGAAGTGCAATTAAAACAATAATAAGATTTTTTTTTTTTTGCCAGTCATATTGGCACAAATTTTTAAGTTTGAAAATAGCAAACGTTGGCTAGAATGTGGGAATACTGGTATTCTCATTCACTGTTGTCGAGAGTGTAAATTAATACAGATGCTTTAGAGAGCAATTTGGCAGCATCTTGAAAATTTGAAAATGTGCCAGCCTTGTAGCACAGCGATTTCATTTGTAGGTATTATTCTAGAGCTACTCCCACATGTGTGTGCAAGGATCCATGTGAAAGGGTGCGTATTTGTGCTTAGTTTTCATCTAAATATCCACCACTAGGCAGGCAGCTAAAAATACGGTATTTGTAGTCTGTGGAATGTTTGCTACCTGTATTCTTTTGCTCAGGCTGCCATGACAAAGTACCAGAGACCAGGTGGCTTAAACCACAGATATTTATTGTCTCACAGATTTGGAGCCCAGAAGTCAGAGATCAAGGTGTTGGTAGGGCTGGTGTTTTCTGAGGCCTCTCTCCCTGGCTTATAGATTGCCGTCTTCTCTCTGTATGTCTTCTTCCGGCCTTCTCGCTGTGTGGGTCTGTGTCTTAATCACTTCTGCATGGACAGCAATCTTATTGGATCAAGGCCCTAATGGCCTCATTTTAACCTAAGTATCTCTTTAAACACCCTATCTCCAAACAGTTATATTCTGAGGCATGGGGGATTAGGACTTTAACATGTGAATTGGGCTGTGGGGGGCGGGGGGGGGGCGGGTACAATGTACTCCATAACTCTGCCCCTACAAGGATCGGGTGAGATCCATGTGTAACAATGCAGCTTCATCTCAGAAAACCACGCTGAGTTGAGAGGGCGCGAGGCCTAATGGTACATTCCTTATGGTCCTAATCAACACTGCGGGCATGAAACGCAAATGAAACCTACACAAATACCTTATTATATACAGTAGTCCCCCCTTATCAAGGTCAATCGTGATCTGAAAATATTAAATGGAAAAAATTCCAGAAATAAACAATTCATACGTTTTAAATTGTGCGCCGTTCTGAGTAGCATGATGAAATCTCTCGAATACTGCTAAGTCTCGCCCCAGATGTGAATCACCCCTCAGCTGGGCAGAGGCAGCGTTTCCGCTCTGCAGATGCTGCCCACCCGTTAGTTACTTAGGAGCCATCTGGTGGGATTGCAGTGCTTATGTTCCAGTAACCCTTCTTTTATTTAATAACGGACCCAAAGCGCAAGAGTAGTGATGCTGACAATTCGGATATGCCAAAGAGAAGCCGAAAAGTGTTTCCTTTACGAGAAAAGGTAAACACAGCACAATAAGATATTTTGAGAGAGAGAGAGAGAGAGAGAGAGAGAGAGAGAGAGAGAGAGAGACCGACCGAGACCACATTCACATAACTTTTATTACATTGTTTTAAAACATTGTTTTGTTTTATTATTAGTTATTGTCGTTAATCTCTTCCTGGGCCTAATGTATAAATTTAACTTTATAATAGCCATGTATGTATAGGACAAAACAGTATATATAGGGTTTAGTACTAGTCATGGTCTCAGGCATCCACTGGGGGTCTTGGAATGTACCACTTTTGGATGGGGGGGCGCACTATATAAAACATTTCAGTATTCTGGGAGGATCAGTTCAAATGCATTGGAGGTTGCCTCTATGTTGATTGGTCAAACATGACTTTAGCTATAGTGTTTTATTTCTTTAAAGAATATTGGCAGAAATTATGGTAAATGTGAATGGTTTCTAATCCTGCATAGTAGAATATGGTAGTTTGGTTATTATATTCTTCGTATGTTTGTATATTCTTTGTATATTTTCCTGTATATCTTAAATTATTAAAGAAGCTAAAAAAGCAAAAGAATGACCAACTCACCCATTCCTCAAGATACTTTAAATTGATTTTGGGGTGAAGTCAAACCATGAAGGAGCTGCAAAGCAGAATTTCACCTCTACCCCCCCCAGAAAAATCATTGCTCTTTCTCCCTGCATTTTGGGGTCATGAACTTCAGGATGGTTTAGGAACCAGCTCTGTGAACTTCCGTTTGAATTTATTTTAGGAAGGTGGTTGATTACCTTGGTAACTACCTCACAGTTTTTCAACCTACTGAGGACTAATTTATTCTGGAAATGTTGTTATGAGCTGGCTAAAATCTTTTTAGATTGAAGAGGGGCATAAATAAATAAATGAGTGTTATATTCAATGCCATCGATGTTTCTCTGCTGGTGGGTAACAGGCTAATGCCTTTAGAAGGATGAAAGCAACCTTACTGAACTCCTATCATATGCCAGGCACTCTGCTCAAGGCTTTCAATAATTGTCACTTGAATTTTCATTTTCATAACCTTATGAAACAGGCTATAAGGAACAATGAGTTTAAGTAACTCATCCAAAGTCACATAGTAAGTGACTAAGCCAGGCTAACTTCAAATTATGATAGAATATTTTGAGGAAAGAATATTTGGGAAGCCCTAGTGTTCTATGATTGTACAGGGAATGCAAGAGGAGAGGTGACCAAGTTTCTATTAATTTCTTGAGAATCTACTTCCAGGGCAACAATCCTACGAACCAAAGATTGTTCGTCCCAATTTTGAAATGAAGAGACTATAAAACTCAGAGAAAAAAAAGTTTTATTGTTCCTCAAGATGAAACAATAAATGAATCTATGAGGCAAGTCTTTTTTTTTTTTTTAAAGATTTTATTGGGGAATTGGAGAAGGGGAACAGTGTTGAGAAATTGGGGAAGGGAAACAGCCAAGTTGTTGCCCTTCAATCTTAGTTGTGGAGGGTGCAGCTAGCTCAGCTCCAAGTCCAGTTGCCATCCGGCCGCTTGTTGGCAGCTCACAGCTGCTCAGCTCAAGGTGCTGTGTTCAATCTTAGTTGTGGGTGGACGTAGCCACCATCCCATGCGGGAGTCGAACCAGCATCTTTGTGGCTAGGAGCACGTGCTCTCACCAGCTGAGCCATCCTGCCACCTGTTGGCAGCTCAGTGGCAGCTCAGCTCAGGTGCAGCTCACTGGCCCATGTGGGAATTGAACCGGTGACCCTGTTGCTCAGAGCTCTCACTCTTAACCAACTAAGCTACTCTGCCAGCCCAAGGCAAGTCTATTTTTAGAATGAGAGAAAAGGTTCAAGGTAGGGATCTTCCATGAAATATACATATGCTGGTCCCATGTCTTTTGTCCCATTGTAGTAGTCTGTAGGGCTGTCACAAAAAAGTACCACAGACTGGGTGGCTTAAAAACAGAAACTTGTTTCCACATAGCCTGGAGGCTAGAAGTCTGGGGTCAAGGTGTTGTCACTGTTGGTGTCTTCTGAGGCCTCTTCCCTTGGCTTGTACATGGTTATCTCCTCCATGTATCTTCTCATCAGCTTTTTTATAAGAACAAAAGTCATACTGGATTACAGCCCATACTAATGACCTTTTTTTCGTTTTCTTTTCTTTTCTGTTTTTCTTTTCCTTTTTTTGTTTTTTTTTTGTTACTTGAGTACTTCTTTAAAGACTCTGTCTCCAAATACAGTCACATTATGAAGTACTGAGGGTTAGGACTTCAACATATGAATTTCAGGGGGACACAAGTCAGCCCATAATGCCCATCATTCATGGCTGGGTTAAGCCCATGCTACAGAGGGACAGGATGTTTTTTTTTAGGAAGCTTCTATGATCTGGAGAGCTGGTAGAAAAAGAAAAAAAAAAAGAAAGAAAAGAAAAGAAAAAGGAAGGAAAAGAGAGCCCTAAGTCATAGATCTCTAGAGAGATGATTAGGGCAAAAGCGCCCTTTCTGTCATGAATAATTCCTTATGAACTAGTCTTCATTTCAATTAATTCACGTTGTTGTATCCTACTTTAGTTATGCCACTGTTGAAGTGTTCAAACACAGCTGAGAAAAGAGAAGCTATTTCTTCACTGCATGAATGAAATCATGGAACATTCAGATAAAAACAGCTTGTGTTTCCTACCCAAATTTAACACCAGACTTGAAAAGGACAATCAAGTGTCAACTTGAATTGGTGATTCTCTTTGTCATTATTTACTGAAGTGATCTATTTGGGGTGGTAGGAGTGGTCTTCCGTCTTCCCCAAACTAAATGGAATGGCTCCTTATTTCCTGGGAATATAAATCTTACAGGAAAACTCTTCTACTTTGCTAAACAATCAAGTGATTCAGCGCCTATTTGCAAAGGACGAGAGTCTTTCTTGCAAGTGATCTGTCTCTTTTGAGATCATTCAGCAGGAAAGAAAATCTTGCCCCCACCACCTCATTTATAAAAAAACAAAAAACCTCCATTTCGGAAGTAACGCGTGGCTTGGGACACTGTTGTTCCTCTCTTCTATTGACTTTCTCTCTTGGCGCGTACTGAGTCTCATGGCTTTAATTATCACTTATATACAGATGATATTCAAATTTACACTTCATTTCCAGCCCTTTCAGATGATGTCACCCTTTGCCTTGCCCCAAATTTGGCTCACGTCTTGTCTTGGATGAGCCACAATTTTCTCTGATTGAATATGGATGAGATGGAGGATTTGCTGTCTAGTTGTAAATAAACTCTAAACACATTGGAGTTAATTTACCTCATTGATATATCTTGCCCCTCCAGTTAAGAGCAAGTATGTTCCATGACTGACTTGGGATTATTCTCCTTCTTTCATCAGAGATGACTTGGCCAAGGGATTCATCTTTACAAAATTATCTAAAGATATGGGACAGTTTCCATCACTCCCAATTTTGGCAGGAATTCTGGTTATCTCACAGCTGAAATTCCACTGTGATCTTTGCAAAGGCCTCCAATAAACCTCCTGTTCACAGTCTACTTGGAATATGGCTGCCCTTTGGCCTTGCTGTGTGTATACAATCCCAGGACACATTCTCCTTCAGGCAGCTGTGCTAGTTTCTCTTGCATGGAATAAAATGTTATTTGTCAAGATCTTGGCCAGATTCTCTGCCTTCACATAAACTAGCTTTTGAAATTATTTAAAATTATGGTCTCCCTTTTTCAACACTTGCTTGCTGTTTTGGTTGGAGATGTGGTTGGAGATGTACCCTACATAGCACTTCGATACTCTTAGAACGTGCTATCTTCAACAAAAAATTGTTATTTGAAAACACTAGGACTATTGCATTATAATCATTAGCGTATGAGAACCTGGCACATAATAAGCAAAAAGCACCTAATAAATACTCATCGAATAAAGACTGGGTAAATGAATTTATAATCCTTTGACCCATTTGTGGGTTTTGCTGCTGTAGTTATTTATAATATATTTTATCTACCTCTTAGATTATTATGTAACTGTGTCTGTATAATTATTATTTCAACTAGAACATATTAGAAATCTCCATTAACATAACTGAAAGGTACAAAATAGAATGTTTGGAGTTGTCAATTAGCCAATTTGTCTTGTGTTGCTTTTCTTCATTATTTCGGTGCAGCTAACGGTTCATTCAGCACATTTTAATTAAAAACAAACATATGTGGGTCTGCTAAGAACTCTAGTGTCTAGTAGCATAGTTAGACAGGGATGGCAAATATTTCTAGCAGTGACCATATGATATCTTCCATTCATCTCAGCAATAATGCTCCAAATCTAATTATTGGGAAGATGGCAGCTGCAGTCAGTTAGGCTTTTTTTTTTATTTTTACCGAGATGTATTTTTTCAGCCTGTTGTAGAAAATCAGCTGCTGCTGGAATCCTTTCCAAGGCTGAAATCTCAGCATCTACAGGTCTTTCTCCCATTGCTTTCATTGTGACACTACCCATTTGTCCCTGCCATGTGCCTTCTGGCCTGAAGATGTTCCAAGGAAAAGTATAGTCTTCTGACAAGATCTCTTTCTCTGTTTATACAAATATGTGAGGTCTATTATCGTGGAAGGGATAGCCATGGAGCAGGTGTCACCAGGAAAGCTTCGTAGAATGATGTGGTATTACCTGCATGATGTCCCTGTGTCTCAGGATCTGGTCTTCGGCTTCGCAGGCTCAGAAGCATGATTCTATCAGTGTCAATAGAGTAGCTTAGCTTCTTACTAACTGAGGACACAGAGGAGAATGTATTCATTTAAAATGAGAATTATAACAATTAAAAAAGATTCACTTATTCTAAGTGTTCCTCTGGTGAAATAATGGAGAACAGGGATGCTAGAGTCCGACCACTTGGGCTTAATTTTGTTTGTGCTGCTTGCTAGCACATTGCTCCATTTCACTAACTGTGGCAGCTGGTCTTGAAGGTGGCTTCATGAGCCTTGCCTCCTAGTAGTCACACCTTTGTGTCACTCCCCTCTCCACAAGGTGGGCCGGACCTGTGATGCAAGTCTAACCAATGGAAGGTGGCAAAGGTAATATAATGTATGTGATTGTGTAAGAGCACATAGCACCCATCTTGCTAGAATTTCTTCTCCCTCTCTCCCTCCCTCCCTCCCTCCCTTCCTCCCTTCCTCCCTCTCTCTCCTCCCTTCCTCCCTCTCTCTCCTCCCTCCCTCTTTCCCTCCCTCCCTCCCTCCCTCCCTCCCTATGACATGTGCTTTTGGAGTCCTGAGATGCCGTGATGCCATGTAAGAAATTCTACACTGTGGCCACCAAACAAACACATGGAGAATCCAAATAGAAATAGAGACAGGTGCCCAAGGAGCTGCCTGTCTTCCAACCCAGCTTCCAGCTATTCAAGTCCTTCCAGTTCAGGCCCTAGATATGTGTATCATGAGGCCCCCAAGATGATGTCATCTCCCCTCACATGCTCACTGCAACCACAGAGAGATCCCACATGAGAACCACCCAGCTGAGCTCAGTAAACTCCCAGAACTGTGTGAGAGAAGAAGAAATGAGTGTCATTGTTTTAAGCCACTGTTTTGAGGTAGCTTATTATGTAGCAGTGGAGAACTTGAAAATATACACATACCCAAATTCACATTTGTATGCATATACATCCTTATATATTCTGTTGTACATATACATAGTGACAAGGCTTGGTAACTAGTGGTGTCAAGGCTATTGTCACATTTACTATTATAGCATAGACATTTGCCATCCCTAGGGTCAGCATGCATGGTTTCGATTCTTTGCAAATCCTAGACTCTTGCTGTATGATCACTTGTAATTTTGCTGAGCCATGAATTTGAGTCACAGGCTCATGGGTAGGAATGAGTGTCTCAGCTAGTGAGTGATCCTAGCTGGCCACCAGCACAAACACTGCTTTGTTCTCTACTCATAGTTCCTTAGGTAGTGAATTTTAGGATGTGATTTTTAAAAATGTTTTTCTCCTTTGTAAACACACACAGAGTTCTGAAAAGTATTCACTGATTTAGTCTTAGTGACAGTAATGAAGAGATGACAAAGAGGCCTGAGAAAGAGATCCCCCACCCAGTAATAGAAATTTCAAAGAACACAATGTAAATGTGATGGCAGGTTGACTTTATAAAGTGAAAACAGTTAGCAGATGCGGTCCCCAAACCAGGGAGCTTGATTCATTAAGCTATTTTGGTGAGGACTTTGATGAGAATGTTGTAGTTTATGAAGTCATTAGAAGCCTTAGGCATCACTCATATTTTTCAGTTAAAATATACTGCATTTTGAGAGGAAATTGTATGCTAGTTATTTTCACCGATTTGTGGGATATTTGAAGATGAAGGGCATTCGATTCTTGAATTGCAACAGAATGCAGTCCTTTGACTTCATATGTGAGATGCTTTGCTAGGCATGTGCAGCACTGAGAAAAGTATGAGGTCCTTGCCCGCGAGATGCATAATCATACATTTCATCCCAGTGATGGGGGTGGAGGGAGGACGGGAAATGAGAAACAAATTAAATATTATCACTCACACTAATGGGAGGTGAGTGTCGCCTATGATTAGGTGGTTTAGAGAATAAGGACTGTTAGTTCAGAGAAAAGAGCGAGAACTTGAGATCTCTGGTAGGATCAAGTGCAAGCTCATTGGTCTGGCATTCAAGGCATGCATATATGTGTGTGTGTGTGTGTGTGTGTGTGTGTGTGCGCGCGTGCATATATATATATATATATATATATATATATACACATATATAATGTATATGAATTTTAAGAGATGTTAAGACTTTGGTCAACGTTCCTCAAGCAGTAGTTCCCCGTAATCAGAAGTGCCTGGATGCTGATGGTAACCACTTTGAGCACTTCTTGTAATTGCAGAAGTCAAACGTGACTTATATTCATCTTGTTATAGGTATATATTAATACAGTTTAGTTTTTTCCTTTCTTTAAATGTGCATACATTTTTTGGCACCGTGTGTGTGTGTATGTATATATATATATATATATATATATATATATATATATAGAGAGAGAGAGAGAGAGAGAGAGAGAGAGAGAGAGAGAGAGAGACAGACAGAGAGAGACAGAGAGAGAGAGACAGAGAGAGAGAGAGACAGAGACAGAGACAGAGACAGATTTTAAGCAATTGACTTAGGTGATTGTGGAGGTTTAGCAAGTCCAAAATCTGATGGGAGAGGCTGGCAGGCTGGAGGCATGGTGAAGAGTTGCAGTTGAAGTCCAAAGGCAGCTTGTTAGTGACCCAGCAGAGCTGATGCTGCAGATGATGTCCAAGGGCAGTTTGCTGGCAGAGTCTCTTCTTGCTCCAGGAGGCTGGGCTTTTCATTCGATTCAGGCCTTCATCTGATTGGATGAGGCCCACCCAACATTATGGAGGGCAATCAGCTTTGCTCACAGTCCACTGATTTAAATGTCAACCTCATTCAAAAACACTCTCATAGAAATATCCAGAATAACGTTTGACTAAATATTTGGGCACTGCAACCCAGCCAAGCTACACATAAAAGTAACCATCATAGGAAAATATTCAGTCTCTCAGTGTGTCAGTTTCCTCATCTGTAAAACAGAGATAATCTTAGTTGGTGAACATAAAGACTAAATGAATCAATGCATGTGTTTAGAACAGTGTCTGCACATAGCACTCAGTAAGTGTTTGCTCTTGACTGTTATTATTATTATTATTAATTACTATTGTCATAGGCTTTGGCTGTATGCTTCACTCTGATGAAAATGCTAAGAAAAAGTTTAAACAGGGCCACCAAGAGGAATGGGGTGTTTGGTTGGGGACACTGCTAATATAATAAGAGACTTCATACATTAGAATTCATATAGTGTAGAAAATGGAGGCTTGCATACTAGCATTTGCAGACTGTATTAGCCAGTGCTCCATTAGTCAGTGGCTATTTTTTTCTTGTTATTCCATAAATAAATTTTAATGTATTCAATTTCCCCTATAAACTGTTTATTTACTGTTCATATTAATGCAATATGGCAAAAAAAATTTACATGACTGGAATCTTTTGAAATCTACTAGTGCATTTCTCCTGCTTTTCATTCTCTTGATTTCTGGTGAGAAAATTCATTTTGCTCTACGTGGGTTTGAATTTACTATTACTTCTCAGGCATGAAGCATCAGCATAAATCAAAAGTCTGATGGAGGTGATTAAGAATCTGGCTTGGGTTGGCCAGAATAGGCTGTGAGCCTCTCCAAACCCTAGCTTCTTCGCACACGGTTATTGTGAGATTTGCATGGGGAGTCTCAGCACTGTGCCTGGCACTCAGAAAGCACTTGATGCGGGGGAACTAGGATGATTCCTTTCATTAGTAATTCTCTATATTGTTGTTACAATGTTCCTCCTTGAGCTGAAGAGACATGGCCTCCTGAGTCCCGGAATGACTGTGTGAAGCAAGTCACGTAGCAACCAGGATCACCCCTGTGAAACTGTTTCATATACAAGCAGTAAACTTCTGTGGTTAACCTTTTAAACTTGGGGTTTCCTTATTATAGCAGCTGGCTTGTTAGGCACCGTGCATCACCATAACCAGTATGGTCAGTTATATTGCAAGAAGGTCACTAGCCTTCATGATGTCCTCTCCACCTCTGCAGACTTCAGGAGCCTTGAACTTTGGTAGAAAGTATCTGCTACATAGCTTATTTACTCTCTGTATCTACTAGTCAGTGTCAATGCTTCTCTTTTTTATGGAAATGTCCTGCTTCCCCTGTTGGA
Organism: Aselliscus stoliczkanus; assembly: GCA_033961575.1. NCBI lineage: Eukaryota > Metazoa > Chordata > Mammalia > Chiroptera > Hipposideridae > Aselliscus > Aselliscus stoliczkanus. The sequence continues at coordinate 149,585,153 of CM066732.1, read as the reverse complement.
CAATATCATAGGTATTGATTTAAGGGTGCAAGAAATGTGACTTGCTTTTGTTTAATTTTTTTCTTGAGTTCCCAGGTTACTGCCATAGCAGAAAAGGAATTCTAGTTAATTTGGGGCTTTCCTTATTTCTTTTGGAGTTGCATCTGAGTTCTGGGTTGTGAGGATGGGCTTCTGGTTTTCAATGTTATCATCTAATGCAGGCATCCTCATTTCTGTTTGGTATTTCATTGTTGGGTTTTAACTGTTGGGTTTTTCACTCATTCTTTACTGTAAGGCCTCCCTCCATTGGTGTCCAAGTCTCAGCATTTTCATGCCCCTTATGTGTACATAAGGATAAAGAGGCCTGTGTGAGAGTCCAAGGTGTAAGGGAGTCTGTCTATGGGTCAATGGGTAGAAGAAAGACAAAAAAAAATAAGTTAATGTTTTAATAGTTTAAAAATATAATCCCACCCAAAATGAAGGCACTGTGTTCTAACCATATCCTGGTACCCTGTCCGGCAAATCCAATTACCTCAGTAAGTATTGGTTGCTCCCATTAAATGGTAAGGAATAGTCAATGGGCCACAGAAACAGAGGAAGAAAAGATTCCCAATCATCTTTGAAACAGTAACTTCAAGTATGGAAAGGCACTGTTATGGGCTAAATTGTGTCCTCCCCAAATTCATATGTTGAAGCCTTAACCACCAGTACCTCAGAATATGACTGTATTTAGAGATAGGGTGCTTAAAGAGGTAATAAGTTAGACCGATGTTACTAGAGTGGGTCCACTCCAATATAATAGGTGTTCTTAAGAAAGAGATTGGGTTACAGATACATACAGAGGGCAGATCATGTGAAGCCATAGGGAGTTCCTTTAATCCTCTGCAGCGGCTGCCAAGGCCAGAAGAAGGCAGTGCTACAGCTTGTCAGTATAGGACTGAGATGCATCTTCAGTTCTATACTGAAGAAAGTGTTTTTTAAAAGTCACAGTATGTAAATTTGTTTCTCAGTATGCAAATTTGGACACATTACTTCTGCTTCAGTCATATTAGAATAACCAGTACTACTTGTTTTCTTCTTGCTGTAAACAATTAGAAGACTGGCCAAAATATATGATACAATTATTTTTAGACATTGAACAGGAAGACTATAACCTCTGAGAGGAGGGAAACAAAACAAGGTGACAGAACCAACAGGGAGCTATAAACTAAAATATTCTCAGCATTCACAATTATCTGGAAGACAGTGGAGTACCACCCAGTCAGTGTGGAGAAATCTCACTGGCCTCAGTATTAGTTATCCATGTCTGCTGTAACAAATTAGTATACATTTATTGGCTTAAAACAATACCAATTTATTATATTAGTTCTGTAGACCATAAGTCTGACACAGATCTCACTGGACTGAGATCAGAGTACTGGCATTGGGCATTCCTTTATGGAAACTCTAAGAAATAAATAGTTTCTTTGCTTTTTTCACCTTCTGGAGGCTACCCACTTTCCTTGGACTCCTGGCCTCTTTCCTCCACCTTAAAGCCAAAAAGACTGAGCTGAGTCCTCTTCCTGCTCTAACTCTCTGGTTTTATCTTCTGCCTCCCTCTTCAGTTTAAGGTCCCTTGGGCCCACCTGGATAATCCAGGATAATCTTCCTATTTTAAAGGCAGCTGATTAACACCTTTAATTCCAGCTGCCACCTTAATTCCCCTTTGTAACCTAACAAATTCCTGGGTTCCTGCAATTAGGATGTGGATGTTTTGGGGAGGCCATTATTCTGCTTACTAAAACCAGTGAGGCCTCAGAACAGTTATGCCAGAGTGCTGGAGATAAACCAGACCTAAAGGAATGATACTAGACCTAGCCTAACAAAGTTTAAAACTAAGTGCAAAAGAATTAAACTGATCCACAAGTATATTGATGCTTGCCAAAATAAACTTCAATATGCTTTAAAGGAGGACTACAAAATCCAGATACAAAACAGTGTGATGATTATAATCACCATCAAAAGTTACTAGGGCCGGCCGAGTGGCTCAGTTGGTTAAGAGCTTGCTCAAGAGTGCGAGCTGAGCTCTGAGCAACAGCGGTTCAATGCCCAGCCTGAGCTGAGTTGCCATTGAGCTGCCAACAGGGAGCAGGATGGCTCAGCTAAAAAAAAAAAAAAAAAGTTACTAGACAGTCAAAGAGGCAGGGATATATGCTTCATAACTAGGATAAAAATTAATCAATAGAAACAGAACCAAAAATAACAGCAATAATTGAATTATCGAACACGGACTTTAAAATAGCTCTTATAAATATGCTCAAGAAATCAAAAGAAAATATGATGGTAATGAGGAGAGAAATGCAATCTATAAAAAGAGAAATGAATGGAATTAATAGAACCAAATGAAATGAAAAATTCACAGGATAAATTTAGCAAGAGATTGTACACTACAGAAGAAAAGATGAGTGAACTTGAGAAAATTGCCAAAGAAACTATTTAGACTGAAACACACAGAAAAAAAAAAAAGATGAAAAGAGTTTTAGACCTGTGGGACAAGATCAAGTGGTCTAATGAATATGAAATGGGGGACCCAGAAAAGGGGCAACAGAAAATCTATTTGAAGAAAAAAATGGCCAAAATTTCTCCAAATTGAATGAAAACTGTAAAGTATAGATCCAAGAGGCTTATTGAATCTCAAGCAGAAAAAATGCAAATAAAACACATCACAGTACCTCATAATCACATTGCTGAAAACCAGTGATTAAAAAAAAAAAAGTTCTTACAAGTAGCCAGAGAAGGAAAGACATATTACATTACACAGACAAAAATTTTGACAGACTTCTTGTCAAGAACAATGCAAGTCAGAAAACAAAAATGCACTGTCATAGTGTCAAAGGGGGGAAAAAAGTGGAATTCTATATCCAGAAAAAAGAACTTTCAAAAATGAAAGCAAAACAAGACTTTCCATACAGGAAACCTACACTATAAGAAATGATAATGGAAGCTTTACAGGCTAAAAGAAAATGATACCAGTTGGAAACTTGAATCTACACGAAGGAAAGAACACTGGAAGTGGTGAACGTGTGTGCAGATATAAAGTATATTTTTCTTTAATATTTTCTTTGAAAAGGAATCAAATTTTTATGGTAGAAATAACCACAATGTATTGTGGAGTTTAATTACACATATAGAAGTAAAATGTATGGCAACAATTGCATAAAGGACCCAAGGGGAGAAATGGGGGTATGCTATTGTAAGGTTCCTAGGTTATATGTTAAGATAGATGATGTTATGATTTGAAAGTAGGCTGTGACATTAAAGATGCATATTGTGAACTCTATACTCCACCCAAAAATAAAGCAGGTGGCTGGAGATAATAAGCCAAGGGAGAAAATAGAATCTGAAAAATACTCCAAAAGAAAGCATGAAACAGGAAAAAAAAAAAAGCAGATAACCAAGTAGGAAACAAAATGTAAGGTGGTAGACTTAAATCCAAGCATATCAGTTACTACATTAAATAAAAACACTTTAATTAAAAGCCAGAGACTTTTAATTAAAGTCAGACTGGCTAAGAAAGCAAGACCCGATTAAACATTGCCTATAAGAAATCTAATTTAAATATAAAGACACAGGTTAAAATAAAGGAATGGAAGAAGATATATTCTACAAACATTAATCACAAGAAAGCTGAAGTGGCTATATTAATGTCAGAAAGGTGAATTTTAGGATAAATAATATAACCAGAGATAAAGAAGAACAATTTGCAATAAAAGAATCCATTCATTAAGATAATAAAACAGTCCTCAATGTCTTATTCACAGAACTTCAAAATACAGAAAGCAAACACTGAAAGAACTTAGAAAAGATTTTAAAAGACACTGTTAATGAGTGAGTTTAAAGCTTTTTCTTTCAAAAAATAGTGTTGGGGCCGGCCAAGTGGCATGGTGGTTGAGCGCAGGCTTGGGAGGCCAGTGGCCCCGGTTCGGGTCCCACATATGAGGGCCAGTCACACTGCCCTCAAAAAAAAAAAAGTGTTGGGAAAACTGAATAGCCACATGCAAAAGAACCAAGTTAGACCCTTACCTTACACCATATACAAAAATTAACTCAAAACGGATGAAAGACCTATACTTAAGAGCTAAAGCTATCAAACTCTGAAGCAAACAAACATAGAGATACTTCATGGCATTGGATTTGGTGGTGATTTTATGGATACAACATCTAAAGCACAGGCAAAAAAAAAAATAGATACATTGGTCTACATCAAAATGTAAAAATTTTATTCATGAAAGGACGCTATCACCAGAGTGAAAAATCAATGCATGATATGGGAGAAAATATTGCAAATCATATATATATGATAAGGGATTAACATCCAGAATATAGAAAGAGCTCTTACAACTCAACAGCAAAAAACAAACAACGAGATTGATTCTTTTAATATGAGGTTCACAGGAAAATTCATAGAAACAGGAAGTGGTTGCAAAGGGCTGGGGGTGTGGGAATGGGGAGTTAGTGGTTAATGGGGACAGAGTTTCATGTGAAGAAGATAGAAGTTCCAGGAGTGGTTAGTTGGTGATGGTTGCAACAATGAGAATGTACTCAATGCCACAGAACTGAGCACTTTAAAATGGTTAACATGGTCAATTTTATGTTATGTATATGTTACCACCATTAAAAGAAAAGTAAAGAGGAAAGAGGAGGAGGGAGAGGAGGAGGAGAAACATAAAGGGTTTGGGAAGAAAATCTCAATATGTTTTGAGATGATTACATTTCTTTTTCTTTCTTTTTTTCACATCCGAGGGGCATTCTTATATTGCAGTCTGGCCCGGTTCCCCTCTAAGAGCACTCCTGTGTGCTAGAAATCTGTGGCCAAGTGGGCCTGTGGGTATGTATGCTGGCATGGGAACGAGGTTTTGCCTACTTCCCAGTTTAATTTAGGGGAAGGCACTTCACCAAAGTGCTTAAACAGGAAGGAGAAATTACCAGCGCTGTTATTTTCTCTTCGCACAGCCTCAGGATTCAAGCTAAGCTCCCATTATCCTTCTCTCTCAGTTCCTCTAAAAATACTCATTTCTCTAGTGGGTTCCATGGAGAAGGGACTCAGGCTGGTTCCACAGGTGCAGAGGGAGCCGCTGGCATCCTGGTCCTTCCAGGCTCCTGCAGCGATAAAGGACCCTGCCACCAGGGCTCGGGTTTATCCTCGGCGGCACCCCGCACATTCAGGGTCGGGCCAGATCGCAGACTTGGATGTGGACTTGCTTTCTGAATGACTGAATAAGTTATTAATTGATCCAATAGCTAATAGACCCCCTGGATAGTTAATTCAACGTGGTCATGGTGCAAATCCGGCACCAAAGGGGTGCCTTCTGGCATTCATGTCATAGAGAACTCTGGCATGTTCACGTGACATTTTAAATGAGAATAACAATAACAACAACTATATTGGCTCATATTTGAGGTACTTTTCTCATATGGATTGATTTAATTCTCACAGCAATGCTCTAAGGCAGGCTTTATAACCATCCTCATTTCTCACGTGAAGAAACACGGTCTTAGAGAGGCAAGGTAACTTTCCCAGGTACACACTCTTCCATACATTTTGTATTCCTTCCTTTTTTTTTTTTTTTTTTAGCTGAGCCATCCTGCCACCTGTTGGCAGCTCAACGGCAACTCAGCTCGGGCTGGCCTCGAACAGCTGTTGCTCAGAGCTCAACTTGCACTCTTGAGCGAGCTCTTAACCAACTGAGCCACTCGGCCGGCCTCTTATTCCTTTCTCTTGACAACTACTTCTACAATGGGGTGTTCCACTGAGAAGCTGACTAATTTGTGACTTGCTCTGTGTTGCTATAGTATTCAAATTATTTTGCTAGCAGACCACTGGAAACCAACTCAAAATTTGCTGAAGCAAGTATGGAAATGTATTAGCAGTGTAACCAAGACAATCGGATGTATTGTTTCAGACACAGCTGTATCCCAGTGACCAAATGGTGGCACAAGTCCTCTCTCTCTCCTTCCCTTTCTTACACACACACACACACACACACACACACACACACACACCCCACACACATACTTTTACACTTCGAGAGTCTGCTTACCTCGCTGCTGACATGGCTAAACTAACTAGCATCAGGTCTACATCCAAAAGTTTAAAGTCTGGCAGAAAGAGAGGGCTTCTTTTTTCCTCAAGAATCTCAGCCTGAATCCTGGATTGAGTCTTATGGACCTGTCTTTTTTTTTTTTTTTTTTTTTTAAGAATTTATTGGGGAATTGGCGGAGGGGAACAGCGTTGAGGAATCGGGGAAGGGGAACAGACAAGTTGCTGTCTTTTTGTTCTTCAGTTTTTAGTTGCGGAGGATGTTGCTTCACTGTTGGTATCGTCATTGCGCTCTTCCCGGATGAGGCAGATCGGTCGCTGGCCTCTGGATGTCGCTCACCGCGGCTATTGGCAGCTCACGCTTGGCTGCGGCCGCTCACGCTGGCTGCGGGCCACTCACTGTAGCCTATGGCAGCCCACTGCAGCAGGGGCTGCAGCCCACACCACCACCGGGGCTCGCACAGCCCAGCTCCAGGTGGAGCTGTTGTTAGCTGTAGAGGGCAGTGTCACTGGCCCTCATGTGGGATCCGAACCGGGGCCGCTGGCATCCCAAAACCAGCGCTTAACCAATGTGCCACTCGGCCGGCCCTGGACCTGTCTTGAATCATCTAATATCCCCAAATCTATCACTGTCGTCAAGTGAAAGGAAACCTCCGATTAGCCTGGCCTGAGCCAATTGCCCATCTCATGTCTGGAGGTGGGGGAGGGGTCTGCCTCAACTGTGAATCAAGAGGGAGAAAAACAAATGGAGATGCTGTTAGGAGGAAGACGCTGAAGGAGCAAGAGTACATGCAGGATAGACACAAACAATAGATATTCACTGCTGCTGCCAGTAAAGCAGTCAACGGTGGCCACTGGAATCTCACCTGCCCTCAAGGTGGAATATAGGGAATCTCTGTGTCCTTGGGTGGGATGTCCAGTGGCCTGTATTGTCCCTAGAAAACTAGGCAAGCAAAGTCCTTTTAAAGATGCTCACAGCTTTGAATTCATGACCTATGCATCACTCAAGAAACGGAATCACTACCATATTTTCACTTTTATTTTGATATTCATTTATTCATTCAAGAAGTATTAATGGAGCTCCAACTCTATGTGAGAACCATGAAATACAGAGGTGAATCAGCATCATGACCCTCGCTCACACTCCAGAGAGGGGCTTAATGTCCATTGCCAGTTAATGTAGATTTGTGAGACTATGTAAATCATGTGAAACGTTTGTGTATAAGGTTGGATTTTCCCATAACGCTGTGGGTAGAATTTCATAAAGTAGCATGTAGTCAGTGCATGTTTGCTGATTGATTATAATGGTAAAGATTATTCTTCTGTGTCATTATTTTTTCTCTGTTGTTTATCTGCTCGGAGACCAATCAGATCATGAGTGATGGAAACTACTGGCTATGTCGCCAAGAATAGTGATGTAATGCTATTCCTTCTATGTGGTGGAAATTGAAACTATTTACTATGGGAATCCCCCGTCTATTAATCATTTGCATGGTGGTAACCATGTGTGGGAATGGGGGGGCCTCGAAACTGCCTTTGTTCCCTTTCTGTATCTTTGCTACTTTTGATATGGAATTTTAATCTTAGTGGGTTAAGTTATTTCTGGTGAGATGTTCAGAGACTTTCAAGCATCTCTGCCTTTTTGAACATCAGCTTCTCTGTGGTGTGTTTTTTTTTCTAATTATTCCAAGTATAGTATAATGACCATGAGAGCAGAAAAAAGAAACATTTGATGTTCTTGAATTTCATTTTTTTTAAAAAAGATTTTACTGGGGAATTGGGGGAGGGAAACTGTTGGGGAATCGGGGAAGGGAAACAGACAAGTTGCTGTCCTTTTGCTCTTCAGTCTAGTTGTGGAGGATGTTGCTTCACTGGCCCATGTTGGTATTATCATTGCGCTCTTCCCGGCTGAGGCACTCACTTGCTGGCCATTGGAGGGCCGCTCACGGTGGCTCACAGCAGCTCATGAAAGCTCACACCCGCTGCCAGCCAGCCCCACTGCAGCCTACGCCATCACCGGCGACTCTCAGCAGCCTAGCTCCAGGTTGAGCTGTTGTTCACCATTCTAGCTGTAGAGGGAGCAGCGTCACTGGCCCATGTGGGATCTGAACCAGGGCCCTGCTGCTCAGAGCTGGTGTCCCAAGCCAACTTCTAACCAACGCGGCACTCAACTGGCCTTTGAATTTGATTTAATATTTACAGCTTCCATTTAGTGTCCCTATTGTTATTAAGTTAATTTCAATGTCATTTTCAAGGTACCCACCGGGATTACAGTCATTTCAATACAAGTTAGTATACAGTTAGACAATAAGTTGGCTCATTTGATTTAAACACAGGACTTTAATCTGTTTATATGCTGCTCAAAGCTCCTAGGATAGTCATTGTAGAGCTGGGGTACTGTGCATTATTTAAAATATTAATTCATTGATCAAATATTTATTGAACACTTACTATGTGTCAGGTACTGCATTAGACATCGGAATATAACGCTGAACAAGATAAAGTTCTGCTCTTGAGGAGTTTTCATTGTAGAGGGGGAGAGAGGTAATTAATGTATAAATAAATAGGTTTGTATTATCATGGGCTATGAAAAGATGTAAAGCAGGGCATGGGGTACAGTCGGGGAGGGATTCTTAGATTGGGGGGAAGTGTATCAGTCTGCTCAGGCTGCCATGACAAAATACCACAAACAAGGTGGCTGGAACAGAAGAAATTTATTTTCTCTCAATTCTGGGGGTGAGAAGTCCAAGCTCAAGGTGTCAGCAGGTGTGGTTTCTTATGAGGGCTCTGTCTGTGCCTCGTAGGTGGCCGTCTTCTTGCTGTTTGTTCACCTGGTTGTCTCTGTACATGCACATGTCTGGTCTCTCTCTCTCTCTCTCTCTCTCTCTCTCTCTCTCTCTCCACCCCCTCTCTTTCTCTGTCTCTCTCTCTCCCCTAATCTTCTATTCTTACAAGGATACCAGTCATATGAGATTAGAGTCCACCCAAATGAGCCCATTTCAACCTGATCACCTCTTTAAAGGCTTTATCTCCAAATACAGTCATACTCTGAGATGCTGGGGGTTAGAGTTTCAACATCCGGATTTGGGAGGACACAATTCCGGCCATCACAGGGGCTCAGAGAAGGCCTCTCTGAGGAGGGGAGACGACTGAACAGAGATAAATAAGGGAACAAGTCATCTGAGGAAACAGTGTTTCTGGCAGGGAAAATAGTGACTGCAGAGTTGGGCTGGAGTATGGAGGAGGCCTTGGTAGCCAGAGCCCAGTAGGTTGGGCAAGGATGTCACAGGCTGAGGCAGAGGCCAGCTCATGGGGACCAGTGGAGGCATGACAAAGACGGAATTTTCTTCTTGTGTCACAGGAAGTCGTAGGAGTATTTTGAGCAAGGCAGGGATGTAGTCTCACATGTTTTTAAAGGATAATTTTAAATTTTATAGCATATTTGGGGTAGACTCCCAAGAATTCAGTGGGAGATCATACTGATGAGGAAACCCAGAAAAGTTTCTTGGAATAGTTAAGATGCAGACCCCAGAGATTCTTCTCCACCCATTTTCTAGGACTTCATTCCCTGGAAGGTTAAGGTATCAGCTAAGAATTATTTGGGATTACTGGATTACTGCCAAGGTTTCTCCTGCCACATTCAATGTTGCTGAGTTTGTGACAAGAGAAATATCTGGTTCAATTTGCATATCTGGAAGAACACCCTTTTCTTGAAGAAAAGGTTATGATGATTTGGTCTGTAGTAATTTATTTATAAGGAGTAATGTTAAATGGCTTCACTTAGAACAACTCAAATCAGACCAAATCTGAGGTGTCTTTTCCATCTTTGACAAATGCCATCTCTAGACTTACGTGAAGCAATGAGAGTGAATAACAATTACTTTGTGAGTTTTGAGCAACTTGTGCCAAAAGATAGGGATTTCCACAAAGCAGTTCCTATGCTTCATATCTAGACCCCTTTCTGAATTGGCCAAAGTCCGGGCTTTCTAAAGCCCCACTGCAGGAAGCCTGTGGGACATTGGATCATACCACCAACCATCAAGATACTTCTTAAGTTGCTTAAAATGGTCATGTCCATTTTTACCGAGGATTTATGTTATACTCAGATGCAAGCAACATACTCGATAGAAAACATATTCATTGACTAGATTAGTAGTCATTTTCATGGGAACTTGTAAACTCAAACCATCAGTTTTTCCCTCTTGAATCTCCATTAAACATTGTTACTTAGGGCTGCCTTCCAGCATCTGTAAAGAGTTTCCTCATATAGAAGAAAACTATAATGATGTCTCTCTCTCTCTCTCTCTCTCTCTCTCTCTCTCTCTCTCTCTCTCTCTCACACACACACACACACACACACACACACACACACACACAGAAACTTTCAACTGTAATATCCTGGTTAGAGTTAGTAAAATTTTAGGAGAGATCAGTTACATTTGAAAAATAACAAACACATTTTCAGTCTTTCTTCTTTTTGAAACATAGTATCCGTTTTATGGAAGGGGGAGATAGTAAATAGAAAATACATTTAACTAGTATATGCCATGGAAATCATTTAGATATAACTGAAAACAACATTAATATGAATATGAAAGCTTCCCTCACCCCACATAGGGAGAGAAAATGGACTAACCTATTCTGGTAAAATAGTTAGAATTATATATGTGGGAATAAAGTCCCTATGAAAAGATATAATCTAATGTGGATTTCTATATCTAAACCGTGTTTTGACCATTCCTCTAAAGATTGTCTTCAGGCACCTGAGGAAACCAGATGCCCTAGGATGACAGCATGTTTTTCATAGAGCCTTGGCACTGAAGGAGAGAACGCAAAGCATAAGCCAGAATGTCTCAATCAAGTTCTCGGTATTTTGAAGCTATCATTGATGGCCGAATTAAAAGGGTAGCACAGCGGTAATGTTGTTTCATTTGCTTTAATAAGCAAAGTTAGAGGTTATTTATGATAACACAGTCATCAGTGGAATGAGTTCCTGTGCATTCTGAAAGCATGAAGCCTCACTTTGAGTCTTACTATTAAGTCCTTGCTGTGAAGGGGTGGCAAGTGTTATTAAGTTGTTAGATTAGCAAGGTTCTACTGCATTTTCGCTTTAAGCCAGAGTGCTTTCACAGCTGAGCTGTAATGCTCTGAAAATGCCTACATAACAAGATCCAGACGTGGATTTGAATCCCAAATGGTAAACGGCCAATGGCATTTATACACCATTACTTTGCTGAAGCCATAAAAAGTCAGCACGTCTGAAAAGACACTCTGCCTAAATCCAAAAGCATAGAGGGAGCCAACGCAGGAAATAGGTGGCACTTTCAATGATAGCGTACCTCTACAGGGTAGAAAGGTAGTTCTGTCTTCTAGAGAATACCAGCACGAACTTCATTCCCTTCTTAAGAAGGCAAATAGAAAGAAGGAACCTAAATTATCCTATTGATGACTGAATGTTACCTTTAGCTCCCCGGAGTCCATGCTTGGAACAGAATTTCAAGGAATCACATTTAGTTAGCCTGCTGGCCAAGTGGGACTTGCTGCATACTTGGGTAAACACAAGGTTTCCTAATAAACTGCCTTTCTTAGAAATCTCAAGTACTCACATCCTTAAATTCAGGAAAATCTGAATTTCTCAGAGAGGCAGGAAAAGGGATCAAGTTGCAGAACAATAGAGCTAGAAAGAAACCCCCAATGTACCTTATAGGGCAGAGAGCTAAAGGAGTTACAGAAATTACATTTCAGAAAAAAAAACATTTCAGCTGCCAATCTGTGCTCTAGTTTTTAAAGGTGCCTGGACCCGTGACCAGGTCGAATCTTGTCCAAACTCCATTTGCCTGGCTCGATTCAAAGTAGTCTGTGACTTTCATTTGCCATGTGATTGATGCCTTGGGCAGTGGTGCAGAGACCAACAGGTCCTGGCCATGGGCTTGAAGGGGTAGGGGGTGACCGTGCACACCGGCAGCGAAGGTGACAACGTGGTGTTGGGGGGGGAGGGGAGGTAGGGAAAGGTTTTAATGATGTTAGGAAGAGTTTAGTGAATTGTAACCTGGATCAGAAAGTAATTTTTTCCTTTGTTTGGTTACTCAAGGTAGCTTCTCAGAAAAGTTTAGGGCAGGGCCAGTGATGCAGAAGCAAGGTCCAGTATCAAGAATGTGGGTTCTAGAAAGATGAATGCTATTGATCCATGACTACCTTAGCAGAATCCTAAGTCACAGAGCAGGGAAGGTACAACTGTTTCCCAGGAGGATGAATGATGACATTCGACTGACGATTGTTGCAAACTTTTGGATGTAAAAATGAAATGAAAGCTTTACCCATGACCCAAAGTAGCCATCATTGTTTTAATAATACATACCAGCTCAAAGACTCCTTTTGGGGCGAATGGTTCTGCTAGTCCACAGTCGTTTCAAACCTCTTAGTACACTGATGTCCTTCCGCGTATTATATAGATTTTTTTTTTAAATGGGAAAGTCCCCAAAGAATAAGGTAAATTTTATCTTATAAATAGAATAAATAAAAATAGGTTTCTGACTGTGTATCTGTGATTGCAACACCTAGAAATAACTGGGTAGATTTTCGCTGTGTGGGAAGACACATTTGGAATTATTTGATTTAAAATGAGAGCTCTGTGGCTGGCACAAAATTGACTTGGAGTTAGGTCCTGGAGAGCTACCTCAAAGAGAATGACAATCCTCACTCAAAGAGGTAGACACTGGCAGGTGGGGTGAGGTGGAGGGAGGGGTGCATGACTACCAAGGACCGATGAAGAGGTGCGCCTTGTATATTATCTTGGGTCAGTTTCTCCCACAAATGGACTTAGATATGAGGATTCATGTGCAAGGATTGTTTTGTGGTTTTTTTTTTAGTTTTTTTTTTAGTATTATTGTTTTATCTGGACTCAGGGACCCATCTTTTTTTTTTTTTTTTTTTTTAAATATTTTATTGGGGAATTGGCGGGGCGGGGGGAACAGCATTGGGGAATCGGGGAAGGGGAACAGACAAGTTGCTGTCTTTTTGTTCTTCAGTTTAGTTGCGGAGGATGTTGCTTCACTGTTGGTATCGTCATTGCGCTCTTCCCGGATGAGGCAGATCGGTCGCAGGTCTCTGGATGTCGCTCACCGTGGCTATTGGCAGCTCACGCTGGCTGCCAGCCGCTCACGCTGGCTGCGGGCCACTCACTGCAGCCTATGGCAGCCCACTGCAGCAGGGGCTGCAGCCCACACCACCACCGGGGCTTGCACAGCCCAGCTCCAGGTGGAGCTGTTGTTAGCTGTAGAGGGCAGTGTCACTGGCCCTCATGTGGGATCCGAACCGGGGCCGCTGGCATCCCAAAACCAGCGCTTAACCAATGTGCCACTCGGCCAGCCCAAGGATTTTTTTTTTTTGACGGCAGTGTCACTGGCCCTCATATGTGGGACTTGAACCGGAGCCGCTGGCCTCCCATGCCAGCGCTTAACCACCACGCCACTCGGCCGGCCCATGTGCAAGGATTTTTAAAGAAATTGTTCCCTGGGGGAAATCAATGGGGTGGAAGGACTTGGCAAGGACAGACAGGAAGGACAGAGAACAGGAAGAAGGCAAACCGGGGAGCCATTTAAGGCCAAGTCCCAGCCTCGGCCTGACCCTGTGGCGAGCCATGGAGTGTGAGTTACACCTCAGACTGTCCCAACTCCAGGCAGAGTGCTGAGCTTTCATACTGGGCATCAGCCAGTCTTTGACTGAGCACCCCACCCCGCACCCCCCACCTGCCAAGAAGATCTAAATTCCCCGGCACTTCTGGGCCCAGTCTTCTGAAGAGCGCCACTGGTGCTGGCCATTGGAAACAAATGTAGAAGCCAAGGGCAGGGCATCCAGAGATGGAAAAAGGATTTTGAGGGGGTCAGATCGTGCCCAATAGAGTTCACCACAACCTGTGGATAGGGCAAGAAATAGATATTTCCGATATGAGTTTGCAATTCCAAGGGTAAACACTTCAAACTGCAGAAGCTGGTTTACAATTGGGCTGCTTCTCACATGGGCAGCTCCATGCAAACGGAAGTGGCCATCATTTGTCTACCTCATCATGATTCTAAACTGTGGCTGGTGGTTCCCCTGGGCAGCACTGGGAGGCCAGCTGCTCTATAATCTGTGCCCACTGAGCAGGTCCCTCTCCTCCTGCTGCTCTTACGGGGCTGGGTACCTGACCTGTGTCTGGCTGAACCCTTTTCTCTTTGACTAATAATTGGAGAATCTGAGAGTGTTCTCATCAAAAAAGACTACCTATTCAAGGGCTAGATTTTGTGATACAAGCACTGTAAAAGTGTCATGAAAATGGAGGTTAATTAGGACTAGAGGAGCCATGAAAGACCTCTTGGAGGGTATGAAACTTCATTTTGGCCTTGACACTCAGCAGAATTCAGGCAGGTAGAAGGGCAAAGGAAGGGCACCCTGGCAGAGGGGAACAAATTGGGCAAAGACGCAGAGGTGAGACCTGACACGCACTTTCATGGCACAAGTTGAAGACAGGCTTAGCTGAAGTGAGGGATCAGAGCTGACTGTTGGCTGCCCTGGGTCTGATAATTGGGTCATGGTCTTAAGTCGTCTTCCCTTCTCCTGCTTATTTCAGCTTCTTTCTGACTCTCTGCCCAATGCCACACTCAGACTTGCTTTCCATCAGGCTGTGTCGTGCGCTGGACCATCCTCCTAATTAATACACGCCAGGTTCCATGAGCTGACATGCTTTCCATACAAAGAAACAAACGATACAAGCCAGGATGAAAAACAGAACAAAATAAAGACAGCAGGGGGTGTTAGGAGTGAACAGCATCACAGAACAGGCGAATTGCAGAGACTTTTTTGGAAAAGGGGGAACCTGATGTGTTAATTAGGAGTTTATGTCTATAATAAGACTGCTCAGAGGAGGGAAATGAAAGAAACAAAAGGGGCCATGGAAGGGCCTGTTCAGGCGGAATGGGAGGTATGGGTATA
The DNA here is from genome assembly GCA_033961575.1 of Aselliscus stoliczkanus. Classification (NCBI taxonomy): domain Eukaryota; kingdom Metazoa; phylum Chordata; class Mammalia; order Chiroptera; family Hipposideridae; genus Aselliscus; species Aselliscus stoliczkanus. Next base: position 149,570,125 of record CM066732.1, on the reverse strand, counting down.
AGGGGAGGGGGAGAGTCTGCTATTCTCTGTTGACTTACGTGTGTCTGCCGTCTGTTGGCTCCATGAGACAGAGGACTTAGCCTTTTGTGTTTTGTAAAGCACCATGAATAAAGAGCTTCGGGTAGAAATAACAATGCGCTTTCTGCCCCCAAGACCCAGTTCAACAAGAGGATCGCAGCCTTACCGGCTCCAGCTGGTGGCGGATTGGGGCCTTTCAGAGGCTATTCTACTCAGAGTTCCTCTGCTGCTTCGATGGGCCAGTACAAGGGTTCAGAACAAGAGGAAGTGGGGCAAGGAAGTGAGCCGCCAAAGGGGGCTTGTGGGGCTCAAAGCCTTCATCCAGCTCCTGCCCGCCAGGCTTAGGGGATCTGAGCGTGGGTACTGAAATCAGACAGATGTGGCTCTAACCTCCGCTCTGCCACTTGCTGGCTCCATGGTCAGGTGTTGCAGCTGCTGAGCTGAGCAAAGATAGCCTATGTCCTACACTGCTGCCAGGTTCATTTCCAAAAGCACAGCTTCCAACATATCTTCCCGCTATTCAGCCGTGGCGGTGGCTCCCAACTGCTCAGCAGAGTCAGTTCACTGCAGGCTTTGCGGACTGAGTTAGTTTACCCTCCCCAGCTTTTTTTTTTTTGAGGGCAGTATCACAGGCCCTCATATGTGGGACCCGAACCAGGGCCGCTGGCTTCCCACGCCAGCTCTTAACCACCGCGCCACTCGGCTGGCCCTAGTTTACCCTCCTACACCTCACTCTCTTCTTCTCTGAGGTAAGGATGCTGGGATAGGGTATATTCAATAATTGTTCAATAAGTGAGTCTTCACAAATGCTGTCTACCTAGCAGCTGCATAGATAAGTTGCTTATTCATTAGAAGTTGGGCTGGAAATAGACACTAGGACTTGTGTTAATCCAGTGGTCCATGCTCAAGACCATGACGGCAGCCCCTGCAGTAATAGAAGAAGCCCCACCTGTCCATGGGGTCTTAGGAGAACCCGCCACCCTCTCCAGGGTTCTCTTTCATGGTTTGTAAAATGAGGAGGTTAGACCAGGTGATCTGTGTGGTTTCTGCCAGTCCTCACATCTACAATTCAGTAAGATCACCCACTTAGTGACCAAACAGCAGGATATGATGTGTGGAGTTCATAGTGATGAAAAGAGATTCAGGGAAAGATGCTAGCTGACTCCTGCTCCACCTTCTCTATTATTTCAGAGCAATTGACTCTTGGAAAGACCAGACCAGGTGAACAATTCTTTGCCATCTCGGGATCTCATTATCTTTTAATAAACAATTAGTTGTAATGTTCAGAGGTGTTTTTAAAATCACCTAAAGTTATAAACTATAAATACACATAAGGAAGAAATTTTCAATTCCACAGTCCCAAAACCCAATGATCACCTCTGTTAACTTTTCGGTACATAACCTTCCAGATGTCTTCTATGAGCATATATCCAATTATTATTATTATTATTTTTTTTTTTTTTTTTTTGGTCAAAAACTGGAACCATGTTATACATTACTAGTTCTATATTTTGACCGCTTAGGTTTTTAGGACCCGTTTTCCTTCCTTGTTTGTTTCTTGATTATATTTTCTCTTTTTCATCTTCAAGGTGTCCTTACAAAAGGTATCTCAAATTCTGGCTTTATTGTGAACACAGTGGAAAAAAGGCAGGGGCTTGCTTCAGTGGCTGGAGGAGAAACTTGGGAGGGTCAAAATACAGAGAGCTCTTAGGAAGGTGAAAACAGGAAGGAGGTTTACCTAGGTGAACTCTCTGTGCGTAGTGGCTTGAGTTGTGTCCCCCTGAGAGATATGTCCATGTCCCAGCCCCAGGGACCTGTGAATGTGAGCTTATTTGGAAATTGGGTCCTTGCAGATGTAATGAAGGATCTGAATGTCGTCCTGGAGAAGATATTTCCATATTTGCAGAAGGATGGACCCTAAATCCAGTGACTGGTGTCCTTCTAAGAGAAAGGAGAGGGAATTTGAGACAGAGATGCAAACACACACACACGGAGGGGTCATGTGCAGATGGAGCTGAGGTCAGAACCATGTGTCTGCAAACCAAAACGCTGCAAGGATGGCCAGCAGCCAGCCGAAGGTAGGGGAGAGCAGGGAATGAATTCCCCTCAGAGCCTCCAGAAGGAATCTGAGAGAGCCTGCCAGCACCTTGATGTTGGACTTCTGGTCTCCAGAACTGTGAGAGAATAGGTTTCTGTTGGAAGGCGCCAAGTGTGTGGCAATTTCTAGGGACGGCAGCCCCAGGATGCTAATCACCCTCTAGCTTTTGCTCTCTTTCCGTTTTGTTCTTGTTTCCTGACTTGCCTAGTGAGCCACTGAATGCCTTGTCAGCAAACCCAAGAAGTCAGTGTGGGAAGCAGGCTCAGGACGACTTCAGTTTCCTGACCAAGAATGTCACGCAGTGTATCCCAGAAGAAGCACTTTATGATGTACAAATTGGGCCACCTGCTGTCAAAATTCAAACTGATAAAGGCAGTTGAAGACTCTGTGGCACCCCAGTAGTAATTTATAGTTTACAAAGTATTTAAGCCAAAGCCTATCCATCTTTAAAATAAAAATAAAGCTATGACTTCATCAGTTCCTAGTACCAGCTTTAAAGCTACTGAGGTCCGATCAGAACCATGCCTGAATGAATCCGTCTCATCTCTTCTCTTTGGTCAAACTGTTGCTGCTGATCGTAGCTGAGAGGATCCCAAAGAAAATCGTGTGCACTGCATGGAGAAAATTCTGTGCTAAATAAAAATTGGTGTTGCTCGTAAACACTGTTTTAGAAGAGTTCTTTAGATCTTCTTAGCTAATTTTTTTCTCCTGTACTACTAACACTTACTGTATTTACCCTTCCTTTTATTATTATGGCAGCAGGAAAAAAAAAACGCATGTCACACTTTCTAAGAGAAATTGCGAGGGAAGGTGAGAGGTACATATCAGTGTGGGCTTATTCCCATGTAATGATTGAAAATAGATTGATTTGGAAGTTGTGTGAGGGCCTAAAGTTTGAGAAACTGATTTTCAAATTTGTGCTTTCAATGATAGAAATGAATTTCATGGGGTTTAAATTTCAAAAATTAATTTTGTTTTCAGGAAATTTTCTATTGTGCTAATAGCCTTGATTTTACTTAAACTGTCATTCATTCTGAATGCAATTTGCAAACCATACTAATTGCAATTTAGATCCACCCAAAGCAGAGAAAGGAAGGTTACAGGAGAGTAATGCCGAAAGTTATTCAACAGATTTTTTTTTGTTGTATGTTTTCTTGGTTTCTTCCATGAACCAGGCCCCTGCGCTGGGTGCTGAGAGTCCCAGCCCTCTAGGGCTCACAGTCCATCAGGAGAGGCAGACAGTTCTGATGGAGTGGGACCTTGGCGGGGTGTGCCCTGGAAGCCATGGCAACCCTGAGGTGGACGCCCAACCTCAGGGCTGCTCTGGTTTCAGAGGCTGTGACGTCTTAGTGGGAAGCTGAAGAGTTGGTTAGGGCAGGGGTGGAGGGTTGGAAAGGAAGGTGAACAAGACAGAGGGAACTCAAAGGCCTAGGGCTTTGGGGATCATAGAAAATTTGAGAAACTGAAAATAGAGCAGAAGGGAGTGGGGAAAATCTGTGAGTGGAAGTCAGTCAGAAGAGAAGGGATTGGATGACAAAGCTCTTGGATCCTCAGGCCAAGAAGAGTGCTGTTGGTTTTAGGGGACTGGGAGAGTCACAAAAAGCTTTAAGCAAAGTGTGATGTGACTAGACTTGTGTGGCACAGCTGCGATAGCAGTAAAAGGAGAATGACTAGGGAAGTCAAGTTCAGTTGCACCAGTCTTATTTGGGGAGCAAAAATGCGCAACTTAAGTCAAGGATGACCACATAGGTAGTGGAATTCTCCCATACACATTTTGTCTGTGTTGAGAAACCAAAGCAGCCTAATCATAAAAACGGTAACTAAACTATTATTCTGAATCTAGTACCTGAAAACAATGAAATATGAGACCAGACTTGAGCTTCTTTCCCTGCTCTGAAAATACTGTGTGGTGAAGGCACTTGCCCTTGAAAGGAACCATCTTTCATTTCATGTAGTTGTAGTAGGCAGGCCTAATGAAGGGTGATGTTGGAACATTTCAAATCAAATTCTCAACTGAGGGTGTTAAGCAACTTGTTATTTTAAACGATTTGGACCAATATTTGCATACGCAAGCAAGCACATTCTTCCAACTGGCCCATTATATAACCTCATTTATCCCAACAGGTAATAAACTGCCATAGATGTGGAATTAGGAAAAATCCAGGGTTCCCTGCATGCACATGTAATCAGACCAATAAGAGATAAATACACTTGTTAGGGACAATAGCTGCCTCCCACTTTTCTTGCTTCTTATGAATTATTTCTGTTCTCAATTCCAAATCAAGAAAAGCACATCCTATGTCCTAACTCATGCTCTCAGGTAAGTGTCGGGAGACCTAATATCGATGGCAACTGTACAGAAATGTGTTGGAGTGAGACATGTCTGCTGGTGCACTATCTAGAAATAGAGCATTCTATATGCTCCCCTTCCTTTTCTCCCCACATCCTAGTCAAGGTATCTCATTCATTCATTCATTCATTCATTCATTCAATCAGCTTTTTAAGGCTACTACTATAACCTTGTGTTGAATATTAAAGGATAGATTTCATGTCAAATCAGTTACATTTCTGACCTCCAGCTGTTGACAACTCCAGCTGAGGAGTTGGACTTGTTAATGGTGCATCAGAAAAGCCCATGTCTGGGCCAGATGAGTGGCGCATTGGCTAAGAGCTGGTTTTAGGATGCCAGTGGCCCCGGTTCGGATCCCACGTGTGAGGACCAGTGACACTGCTCTCTACAGCTAACAACAGCTCCACCTGGAGCTGGGCTGCACAAACCCCAGCGATGGTGTGGGCTGCAGCCCCTGCTGCAGTGGGCTGCCATAGGCTACAGTGAGTGGCTGGCAGCCAGTGTGAGCTGCCAATAGCCGCAGTGAGAGACCACCTGGAGGCCAGCAACCGATCTCCCTCATTCAGGAAGAGCGCAATGACGATACCAACATGGGCCAGTGAAGCAACGTCTTCCACAACTAGACTGAAGAACCAAAGGACAGCAACTTGGCTGTTCCCCTTCCCCGATTCCCCAACGCTGTTCCTCTCCTCCAATTCCCCAATAAAATCTTTAAAAAAAAAAAAAGCCCATGTCTGTATGGTGCTGACCCCCATCTCTTCTCAGTTCTGAGAGGCAGCACACGCTCTCAAGCTAGGCTGTCCAGCGAAGGAATCCCAGCTTTGCCACTCAGGTGTCAGACCTGGGCAAGTTATTTTCCTCTGGGAGCCTCTTTCTCATCTGAAACGGAAATCCTAATACAGACTTCCTGATATCACTGTCGTGAGGATCAATAAATTAAAAATGTGTCGAGTGCCTAGAACAAGGCCTGGTACATAATAAGGACTCAATGAACTTTTCTCATCATATGCACCTGGAGTTCCTGCCTAAAAATAATTTACTGTGTGACTGCTGTGTGCAGGGCCACACCCTTGCTGCTGCAGGGGCCCCAAAGGTGGGCATTGCATCTCAGCAGGTAGATACAACCTGTACACCAATAACCATAGATAAGATGAAGATGTCTTCAAGACTACAGGCCAGTCGCAGAATTCAGTATTAGTCTTCTTTTACTGCATAACAAATTGCCACAAACTTGGTGGATTGAAACAATGTGCAGTTATCTCACAGTTCCTGTGGGTCAGAGACCTGGGCTTGGCTTAGCTGAGTCCTCTTGTCCGGTTTTCGCAGGCTTTTATCAAGGTGTTGGCCGGGGCTGGGTTCTCATCTGAAGGCTCAACTGGGACAGGATCCTCTTCCAAACTCACATTGGCAAAATTGAGTTCCTTGAGGGTTGTCATCCTCCCTACGTTTCCTGCCATGTGAGCCTCTCCAACATGGCAGCTTGCTTTATGAAAACATGAAATCCAAATACACAATAGAGAAGGTCTCCTAACCAGATGAAAGTCACAGTCTCATGGAACGTAATTACAGAAGTTAGCAAGCTGTTCAGGGCAGTGAGGGAAGCAAAACGCTCCACAGTGCCCCCTCTCTGATGCTCTGAGTTTCCATGCACTGTGCTCCCCATCATAAGATTTTATTGGGGAATTGGGGGAGGGGAACAGTATTGGGGAATCGGGGAAAGGCAACAGACAAATTGCTGTCTTTTTGTTCTTCAGTCTAGTTGCAGTGGATGTTGTTTCACTGGCCCATGTTGGTATCATCATTGCGCTCTTCCCGGAGGAGGCTGATCAGTCGCCGGCCTCTGAATGGTCGCTTACTGTGGCTATTGGCAGCTCACGCTGGCTGCCGGCCACTCACTGTAGCCCATGGCAGCCCACTGCAGCAGGGGCTGCAGCCCACACTATCGCCGGGCCTTGCACAGCCCAGCTTCAGGTGGAGCTGTTGTTAGCTGTAGAGGGCAGTGTCACTGGCCCTCATATGTGGGATCTGAACCCGGGACCACTGGCATCCCAAACCAGCTCTTAACCAATGCGCCACTCGGCTAGCCCAGGGACCCGATCTTTCTGTGTCTCCCTAGTGGTTTGTTTGGAGTCAGATTCTGGGAGGAGGCAGAAGCTCAACCTGACTTACCATCTTATCAGCAACCAGAAGTCTGTGTTAGTTGTTCATATGTGAATCTTAGCTCCTGTAGCAGTTGTGGTACTCTATCTAGATCCCTGTAATCACCCCTTATTGGTTTAGTGTACCCATTCCCCGGTTCTACAGGCTTTGCTACAAAGACTTCATATCTACAACTCTCTTCAGAGAGCTGCACTCGGTACCCTGGAACCACTTCACTCAGATGACTCCAGAATCGAAAGAGCCTGAGAACTAACAAACCCTCCTGTAGCGAATGACTAACTGGTATAGACATGTAAGAACCTAGCTCCCTTACTTTCAGGCAGTATAAACCCTGCAGAGTAATTTATTCTCAAAAGTTCCTCAGGGGTTCAGGTCGAAGCTGGAACTTTACTTTAAAATCACAACCTTGTCTGGCTAATTTTTGTTCCCTAATCTGCTTTTCCTACTCCCTTACCAATTTCTCCTGGGGTGACTTGCTTAATAAATTACTTGCACACAAATCCTCTCCTCAGGGTCTGCGTCTGCGGAAACTGCCTGAGACAGTTGGTGCCACAAGTAGTCCCAGGGAGCTGACTTTAAGGATGGGGTTCGTGATGCAGCTCGCTCACCAGCAAGATGAAAAATGGGAATCCCATCCCTGGTGGTAAGTGGCATGCTGTATTTCTTTCTTTTTCTTTTTTGTATTTTTTAGAAATTCAGCATATCTTCCTTATATACCAGGGTTGCCAAAACAATGTGGACAATTTGGTCAACGTTGCTCAAGCAGTAGTTCGCCGTAATCAGAAGTGTCTGGACGCTGATGGTAATCACTTTGAGCACCTCTTGTAATTGCAGAAGTCGAATGTGACTCGTATTTATCTTTTATTATCGGTATATATTGAGTATTACCATTTTAATAGTATTTTTTCCTTTCTTAAAGTGTGTATACTGTTTTTGGCACCCTCTGTATATAAAGGAAAATTGCATATAATAATACCTTATTTTACTTAAGAACATATATACAAATAAACCTTCAATTAGTACTATATGATAAAACATGAAGAAAGCAGGCTTTTTTTTATGTACATAACATTAATTGTGGCATTCTGCATCTTTGTATCTATGTAATTACTGAAACTTTCACTCTTGGTGAGCTGTGGTGGGATACAAATAATGGAAGATGCACTGGCTTGTGCCATATCTCTAGCTTTTGAGAAATACAGAGGAAATAACAATTATAAGGACCGTGTAATTGGGGGGAATTGGGCTTGAGCTGGTCTAGAGCATATGGGTAAAATGCACAAAGGGGGCTCAGACCTCTATGTTATTCACCAACCAATGCACTTACAGCAGCTCACAACTGTGGCCTCACAGGTTATCTCCCATGACCCGCTGATAGAGGCAAGATCCCAAATTTGACTCACACATGGGTTGACTCAGTATATTGGTGAAAACTAAAGAAGAACAGCTGTGTGCCACAGCCCCTCCAAGAGGTGGCTCTGAAAAGACCAATAAGGCTAAATCGTTGTAACAGGCAGAGCTCTGGGCATTGTACCTGGTCATCCACTTTGTACGTCTAAAGATACTGATAGACGCATGGGCAGTGGCAAATGACCCTGCTGGTTGATCATGAGACTGGAAGGGGCACAACTGAAAGATGGGGGATAAAGAGGTTTGGGGGCAGAGGACCAATGGGAGTGAAGATCTTTGTGCTGCACCTTACTGCCTACCAGAGAGCACTCACTGCATGAGAGGCACCAAGCAACCAGACAGACAGGATGATTCATCCCACAGATGTCAGCCAGCGTTTGTCCTTAGCTCCCATAATCCTTGTCCAGTAGGCATAAGCCTATGGATGCAGTAGCTTCAGTGATGGAGATGAACGCGATGAATGAGTCCAAAAGCAGGGGCTCCTTCTCACCATAGCTGGTATAGCTGCTGCCACTGCTGAGTGCTGGACCTATCAACAACAGACATGGACTCTGAGTCCCCAGTAAAGTGCTATTCCTTGAGGAGACCAGAGACTTGCCTGCAAGTTAATTATGTAAGACCCCTTTCACCATGGGAATGGCAGCATGTTGTTTTGACTGGAATTGATACAAATTCAGTATGTGAATTTGCCTTTCCCACCTGCAGGGTCTTAGCAAGATCTACTATTTGAGGACACAAAATATCTGATTTTCTGACACAGGATCCCACAAACATTTGCTGCCCATTTTTTTTTGTCAAAGGAAGTGTGGTAATGGGCAAATGATGAGAGGATCAACTGAGCCCATAACATGCCACACCATTCAGAAGCTTCTAGCCTGATATAACCACCTTTTAAAGGCACTTAGAAATAATGCCCTGTGAGGTCACGGCACCATCGTTCAGGATGCAGTGTGTGCTTAAACCAATAGCCATTACATTGTGTTGCACCTCCAGTGAGTTCAATACATGGGTCTGGGAACCAGGGAGTGGAAGAAAGGCTAGTCTGGCTCACTGAAACTCTCAGCGACCTTCTTGGGGAATGCATCCTTCCCTTCTTCACAGCCCTGGGCATTGGGTCTAGAGGTTCTACAATACTTCTAAGGAGGTGAATGCTTCACACCAGGGGACACAGGAAGAGTCCCAACTAAACTTCAAGCTACAGTTACAGTCCTATCATTTTGGACTCCACCTAGTCAAAGAAAGCAGTTACTACAACGGCAGGGGTAACTGATCCCAAGTTTCATGAGAAAGTAAGGCTGCTGCTACATAATGGGGGCAGGGAGGAATATGTTTGGCCCTCAGCTGATTCACTGGAGTCTCTCTTGCTGTTTTAACTGAAAATAGTCAATTGTAGCAACCACTATGTGATAAAGGCATGGTAGTCAGAAGCTCAGACCCCTCCCAGATGAAAATTTGGATCACTCCACCAGGCAAGCCACCTAGATTAGCAGAAGGGCTAGCTGAGGATGAAGGGAATAGAGAATGGATGATAGAGAAGAGAGATGGTAGGTATTACTGTAGTTACCACTTTAGGGCCAGCTGCAACAGCATGGGCTGTGGTTTGTCCCCCTAGATCTGTGACCAATTAGAATCCTGAGTAAGTTGTGACAAGATGGAGTAGACTTGATGTGAGACTAATGTGAACATGAATGGTACAAGGGGTGGACTATGGTGGACGCTTTTGGTGCTCTACCCCCATCCCTTCAGATCCCCTTTACTGGTTCAGTGTACCCCTGGCTTTGGGTGTTCCTTTCCTAATGGCTCACATCTCCAGCCTCCTGCAGAGAGCCACCTTCCCTTAATCTACAGGAGCTTCACCCAGACTCACCCCAAAACCAAAAGTGCTGGGTATTTATGCCCCCCCATCCCCTCCAGGAAGGCCTACAGGCCAATGGCTGGCTGGTGCAGGGGTATAAAACCCCAGCTTCCTTGCCTTAAGATGGCATCAACTCCCTGTGTAATTTGTGCCCCAGAGCTGCCTTTGGATCAAGCTGAGGCTGGAACTTGACTTGAAATTGCTCCCTTGCTTGCCTGTTTCTGCTGCCCTGTTCTACTTCCCTTACTCCCTTGCAAGTTTCTCCTGGAAACACTTCCTTAATAAATTGCTTGCACACAAATCCTTGACAACATAAGACAGTTCCCTAGGAGAATATAAATTCTTTGTGGACAGACACTGTTTAGGAAAAAAAAAATGTTTAATCTCACACAGTATCTAGCACAGCGTGGGATACCTACAGGAGTCAACATGGGTTTGGGCCAATTCTCTGGTTTATATTCTCTTCCTTTGGTAAGAATCTTAGGATCCTAAGTGGTGATTGCGGTAGTTAGTACATGACAGACTGGAACATCAGTAAATTACCAGCGAGACAGCAATGTAAACGGTCCCAGGGTTTTTTGTTTTTTTTATAATTCCGATTTCAGTTTTTCAATCCCCTTGTCCAACCACTTCCAGACAGCGTGTCCCAGTTGGTGTGGGAGTATGTTTGGATGGTAAAAGGCATAATGGGTGTGCTAGCCAAGAGGCAGCTGCGGAAGAACACTTACTGTTATTAAAAAAAAAAAAAAAAAAAGCAGGGGCCTTGAAGTTGAGCAAGACTGGACCTCAAATCCTGGCTCCACCCCAGCCAGCTGTAAGACCTTGGCCGCATTTTATTCATGTACAAATGAAGTTACTAGGTCCTACGTTACAGAACTGAAGATGAGTTAATATATGCAAAGTACTTAGCATTGCTCCTGGACACAGTCAAGCCCAAGAAACTGTGCCTTTCCGATGGGGAGAACCGTGGGAGCCTGGGAACTGCTGTGCTTATCCAGCCAGCGTGGGGAGAGGCAATGCCAAAGCGCCTTCATTCATTTCTCCTCCCAGGACCCGGCACACAATGCTTGTAAGCCAAAGGGAAAGAGGACGTCCTCTTGGCCGGAAGGGCCGGCCTTAGTGGAGAAAGGGCCTCAGACCCTTGGCCACGGCGCGGTTTCGCCACTGCCCCCCCGACCCTCCCCCACAGCCTTCCCCTCAGGCTCATATAGGCGAAGGATGGGAGCGGAGACGCGCCGCGGAGGCGGACGCCCCTCGCCTGTCTCCTAGCAACCCCCACCCCGCCCTGTCCCGCGGGGGTGAGGCGCCGGCGCCGGGGAAGGGGCAGGAGGTGGGGGCGAGAAATGGGCCACGGTTGCCATGGGGACGTGGCCGCGGCGCCCGACGCCAGGGATGCGGGTGGGATGCGCGGGCCCCATGTCGGCTGCGGGACTGCATCCCTGCCTGGCTCCCGGCCCCGTGGGGACCAAACCTCGCACTAGCCGGTCGCCTCGGGGGGGGATCGGAGCCGCTTGGAAGCGTGGCGAGGCCAGCTGACCCCCGTGGACTCCCCCGCAGCTGGGCCATTCAAAGGCCTAGAGATTTTTCATCTTGTCCCATTGGGGACAAGTGACTTGATTTGGTTTTGGAATCTCATCGGACCTCTTTCCCACCTACGCAGGACACACACACACACACACACACACACACACACACACACACACACACACACACACGTCCTGTCTGAAGTCCCCTCCTTTTCTCTCAAGTGTTTCGAGGATCGTTCATCTTGGAAAGAGACTATGCAGAAAAAGGAGAAGCTTCCAAAATCAGCCTTGTAAAACAACACTGAAAATAAGTATCATATTTCTTGAGGGCCTTTTTAAATTGAAAACGTCCATGCCTAAGAGGGTTTTCTGGATTTGGGATTTAAATCTGCATTCTTCTAAGTCCCTCTCTGCAATGAGGGCATTTGGTGGAGAATTCAGTTATGGAGCATTCAATTTAAACCTATATCCCTCTCTCTATAGTGTTATGATTGCTCTGCTAAAGGACCCACTAACAAAGACAAAGACACACAGATCTCAGTTTTGCTCTCGCTTGAGAGTATTTTTAACAGAGGCGGAGTCAGTCACATGTTTGTGAGTTTAATGAAATTGACAAGGGCTCTGAGCGAGAAAAGCTTCTATGTAATGTAAAGAGAGCATTGGGTGCATAGAGATGCCTTCTTTTTGGATTTAATTGAACCAGAGCTTTTCACATAGAACCTTCTCTTGCATATATTTTTCTCAATCTGCTGCAACTGGAAAATTTAAATCAAAATCCTGTTTCTTATGTTCATTTTTATGGTAAATATGTCTAAGCTGAGATGATGCGTTTTCTTGATCAACAAGGAAATGTGCGGCAATCACTGTGAATTGAGCACCTTGCTGATTGAGCAACGCTTGAACCTGGAGGCAAGAGCGACCATAATCTTAGAATAAGAATCCTCCATGGTAAATTTCACAAGCACATTTACAGCTAACCTTTTTCCACTCCAAAGGATGATTCACTTGGAACTTTTTTATTCTTCACTTTGTCAGAGTATTTAATCTCTTAGAAAACCACTTTCACATACTTTTTAGTTTGAAAACGTGATTATAGTGGGACAAGTAATCATGTCATTTATAATATGATAATAAATTATAAATATAATTATATATGTATTTCTATTACTCCTACTTCATTTCCCCCCAGTATCTAAACCTTTCATTTTCATCCTGGAGAACAGAGGATAAATTCTGAAAGTTAAATTTTAAAAATCTGCAAATAATAGTTCCATGTTTAGCACTATTGAAAAAAAAAGAAAAGAACCTAAAAGCTTGTGTGTACCTAATGACTTTTTTGTGCATGAGGCAAATCCCTAAAATAATCTGCTTTGAATTTGGTAGTTTCGATGTTACAATAGCAGACACAATAACAATGTATTTTGTAATAAAATATTAGCATTTGCACACATTAATTTTTATTTGGTAATTTTCATAGTGTCTGATTATTATTCATTCATTATCCTAATGGTTTTTTCACAGAAGTTATTCATCAGTATAAGCCCAGACCAACCTGACTGGAAGATATCGATAAGGGTCCTCATAGCAAATAGAGCTGGCCAGGTCAGCTATTTAACTGGTTGGTTGATCTCTGTAGATATAGGTTTAGTTACACACATAAGGTAGCCCAGCCTTCACTCTTTAAACTTCATTGACCACTTTGGAGAGTTTAATAGCCTCTAGAGATGCTCATAGGATTTATTGCAGGCCCTATGTTATTAAGGATGTTTGAATGTTGAGAAATTCACTAGATTTTTCCATGTAGTTTGTAATGTGGGACTGATCTTCATACAGCTAGCCCAGTTAGTGTCCAGTTTTGCAAGGTTTCTGCCTTATCATTTATGGTTATTGTTTTCTCAGGAACTAATATTTGTCGTACCCCAGATCCATTTTGCATGCTCACCTTTTCCTCTCTTCCAAATAATCAGTGACCATAAGCTTTGATCATCTTATCGTATTACCTACTACCAGCCTCTTATCTAATCCTGCATTAAACTTGATTTACTGCTTTATCTATACCACTTTAATCTCTTGGAGGCTTATCATAATATGGACTCTTTAATGAAATATTTTATCATAAGAATAAACTAACCTTTCTCCATTCTTCTAGATTCCTCTAGTTTTGCCCATTTACCTCTATACCTTTATCTTTCTTTAAATATTCATGTTTCCCAGTTTCATTTCTTATATAATGAAACAAACCAAAATGCTTATCTTGTTACTACAGAAGTGATTGTGTTACCACAAAATATGGACTGTTCTTGTTCAACTCTTAATGACTTGTGTTTAGTTCTCCTGATCTCAGTAAAATATACATGCTTCTGTTGCTAGAAGACACCCCATCCTGAAATCTTAAAAATCTTCCCATCCAGCTGCAACGCCAGCCACCTAACATCCTTCAAATCCATTCCTTTGCATGTGAAGAGGCAATATAATGTAGTTAGGAGACAAGACTGGACTCAGTAGAATTCAGTCCTGATTCTAACTTACTAGCTGTGTGACTTTAATCAAGTTTTTTTGTTGTTGTTGTTGTTGTTTTTTTTGAGGGCAGTGTCACTGGCCCTCATATGTGGGACCCGAACCGGGGCCACTGGCTTCCCAAGGCAGCGCTTAACCACCGCACCACTCGGCCAGCCCTTTAATCAAGTTTTTTAAAAACTCTCTAGGCCTCGGGTACCATACCTATACAATGGAGATAATAATAATGCGTAGCTCATTAGGTTTGGAGATTTTTAAGGATTAAATGACACAATTCTTGTAAAATTCTTGGCATGCAGTCGACACTCAGTAAGTGTCAGCAGTGGCTACCATCATTATTATTCATCATTATTATTATCAACATTAAAACATTGCGCTCACTGTCACCAATGAACTTAGCTTTAATTAGTTTATTGGATGAGACTCTCCACAGACAGACAGGATTCTGACAGGACATAAACCAGGCATTTTGATTCAAGAGGGGAAGGGGACCAGGAGAAGGGAAAAGCCCAGTGCACCAGCCAGTGCCTGGAGGGGTGTCCACAGAAATAGCCTGGAAAGCTAAAGCACAGCATGGGGTCACAGGCACTAAAGATGAGAAAGGGGAGTGGAAGGCAGAGACCACAGTAGAACGATCTGCATAAAATTAGCCATGACATAGTCAGGCAAAGCCATGACCAGTGTGATTTTTAAATATATGTAAGAATGTGAGACCTACTATATGGGAAAAATATTAAAATATGGAGGATCCTGAATACAGGTTAAAGACCTAAGATCTAGACGGGAAGAGGTTTTTTTGTTTGTGTGTTTGTTTTGTTTGTTTGAATCAGTCAGAGTTCCCTGGCAGAGATCAGAACCCACTTTAGGGAGTATAAGCAAAAAGAAATTTATTACAGGGTGACAAATGGCTGCCAGACTTGTATTTGGGATTGAGGGACCATTCTGGGTTGAGCTTTAGGATCTACTCACCAAACTCCCACCCAGAACCGGGCTGTGGTAGGAATTGCTGCCTTTGTGCAACAGGAAACTGCCTGCCAAGCTGTGAAACTGTCCTCCCCACAGCCGGCTTGGCAACCTCTCTGCCACGGCCATGATCAGGAGTCTGCCACCATCAGAAACCCCCAGCATCAGGAGGCCTCCACTATTGCTGCCAGCTGCAGAGCCATGGAACCTGCACCAGCAAAGCAGATGTCCTCCTTTGACACCTACAGGCTCGTGACCACACACTGGCACCTGTGCTAACCCTGTCCAGGCAGCACGCAGTGGCTGCTTGACCATGCTTGCCAGTAGAAGCAGTGGAAGCCCAGAAGTGAACCTGGATCGGGCATGGTGAGATCATAAATTCCATCCAGAACTTTGCTACCAGTAAGTCAGAAAGGTGAGTTTGGGTGTCCCCACCTCTGCAGGAGAGGAAGGCACCCAAAAAAGAGTCTGGAATGTCTTTGAACACTAATCCTTGTCCACTGCGTGCCCACCCTTTGGTGGCTAAATGTCCATGTACACCCTTCTTTGCAAATGGCAGCTCCCAAATAACAACAGGTCCTCCTTGACGTATATCGTTGTATTACCCTTGATGTCCTGAATGTCATCAAAATATCTGCCTTTCAATATTTCCTTTATTTTCAGGTAAAGAAAGAAGTCATTGGGGGCCAGATCAGGTGAGTAGGGAGGGCGTTCCAATAACAAATATAGTTATTTGTTTACTGGCTAAAAACCCCCTCACAGACAGTGCTGTGTGAGCTGGTGCATTGTCATGATGCAAGAGCCATGAATTGTTGGCAAAAAGCTCAGGTCATCTAACTTTTTCAGGCAGCCTTTTCAGCACTTTTTTTTTTTTTTTTGAGGGCAGTGTCACTGGCCCTCATATGTGGGACCCGAACCGGGGCCGCTGGCCTCCCAAGCCAACGCTTAACCACCGCACCACTCGGCTGGCCCATTGGCACTTTCAAATAGTAAACTTGGTTAACTGTTTGTCTAGTTGGTAGAAATCATAATGAATAATCCTTCTGATATCAAAAAAGTTTACCAACATTGTTGCAACAAGTTCAAACTTAATTGTCAGACCTTGTATGTAAGTGATACATAAAGAGAACAAGAAGAAAACATGAGTAGTTAACTACATTCCTTGTGTTTGCTATGGTCACAAGTCTATAGTTGATACTTATAACTGCCTCTGCTACCCTTTCCATGTAGCCTTTGTTTCCAATGGGCTGCTCAGTGGGCCAGGCTTCTCTGCCTGGTGGCATGTCCTAAACTTTCTTTCTGGAGAAACCTGAGTTCTAGGGTTTCTGGTGTGTTCTCTAACTCTTGCCACTGGATGTGGACATACTAGGAAGCCTCCAGAGAAGATACTGGCCCTCACTGCATAGCAGCCGTCTTCATTTTCCCTGATAGTCAGGAACCCAATGACCAGGTGGGAATCTGAACTTCGAGTACAGTGGAACCATGTGTTCCCTGATGGAAGAGTTCACAAACCTCTATATCTACAGCAACTCAAAGTCATGGAGATGCAAATTAAATTCTTTTATGTTATCAGGCTTCATAATGAAAGGTGCCTTTCCCAATTATACCTTGGTTTCCAGATCTATGAGATCTGGACTTCTAGCCTGCAGAATTGTGAGACAATTAATATTTGTTTTTTCAGTCACCCAGTTTGTGGCATTTTGTTACAGCAGCTGTAGCAAACTAATACAGACTACATGAGTATGCCTACCTGTAATTTATGGTGTCTTTCTCATGGCTTATAAATGGGGCTCAGTGTGTCCCATCGGAGTTGCCAAAAAAAGTCAAGCAACTGTCTCCACTGTTACTGATAATTCTGTAATATCCACCACTGAGAAGTGAACTCCCAGAACTATTTGGGATGACATAATTGTTTCTTTTATGAGTAGCAGTATTTTAACTCAGAGATGATTTAGAATGAGGCATAAAAACATTTAAGAGGATCCAACCTATAATATTAATGTTTTATGTCAAGAAGGAATCTGTTCATATTGTTTAAGAGAATTTAGCCTCTTGGTAAAACAGGCCAGTCTTGTTATTCTAAATAAAAATTATAATTGATTTAGGCTTGTGATTTCTAAATTGAAATCTTTCCACCTTTATACAAAGTATTGGAACATTTAAGAGAACTTCAGATTCAACATAGTTATAAGATTATAGTAATAGTTATGTTATAAATAATTTATGGTCTACATGGAAATATGTACATTATAATTATATAATATATCATAATATAATTATGTATAAGTGACTTTTATTTATAAATATATACACATTTATAAGATACAACACAGTTTATCAGATGTGCAAGAATAATACAAACACTTGGGAACTTTTTTGTTAGTTAAGATAGATACCTGAGTTACGTTAAAAGTAAATCTAATACATCAAGTATATATAAATGTTGCTTAAAATGTTTAAAGAAGTTTTAACTGAATTTATAAAAGCCTCCTTAAAAGTAAAGGTTGTCAAGATTTGCCAGCTTTATATACAGAATAATAAGATCTGTATGTTGAATCCAAGACAGGGGTTGGCAAACTTTTTCTCTGAAGGGCCAGAAAGTAAGTGTCTTAGGCTTTATGAGATCTATGGTCTCTGCTGCAGCTACTCAATTCTGCCACTGTAGCACATAGACGAACTCTTAATAAGCAGGTATGGCTGTGTTCCAATAAAACTTTACTTTCAAAGACCAGCATCCAGCTAGATTTGGCTCATAAGCTGTGGTTTGCCAACCTCTTATCTAAAAGATTTAGATTTTCAAATACAAGTTTTTAAATTTATAACTTCAATAAGGCAAATGTTAAATGTGAAAATAAACACAGCCACTGGATAATCTTTCCTGTGCACAAAAGCCACCTTGAAAGGCATCTAAAAACTCAGATTGAAATGAGCTAGAAGGCATGGGGTAATAATGCAATGTAATAGAAAGAGGATGGATTTTGGAGTTTGAGACCTGGCTTCTAGTTCTGGCTCTGCTACTCAAGTAACTACACTATCTGTAGAAAATCATTCAGCCTCTGCTCTTTGTAAAGAGAAGAATATAATCTCCATTGCACCTATACTCATAGATTTGTTGCAGTATTCAAGTAAGATTTCACATTGAACTGAAAAAACATCTTTCAAATATAGGGTATTATTATCACAAAGTCTAAATGCATTTGCACAAAATTTTGGCCCACAAAATATAACAGGAATTTTGAATAGTTTCTTATCATATTTATAATGTGAAAATTTTTCATGTGGGTCATAATTAATCTATGATGTTCTGCTGCTCAGAGTTTAAATTAATTTAATACTCTTGAAATTTGTCTCTTTAACATAAAAAATATTAACATAGGCACTCTATAATTTCAACAGAGTCAACATGGATTTTTTTTTTTTCTAACACCAATTTCTTTTCCAGGAAAAGCCCAATTTTAATTTAATTCATGTTTGTGTTCCACAGCTTGCTGTTTAATTTTAGAGCTAGAAATAATCTTAGACATCATTCCATTTGATCCTACAGCTGTTTACAGACTAGGACACTGATGATCTGATGGGCTAAGTGACCTGCTCGAGAGCACATAAACAGGAGCACATTTATAACTCAATGATATTATGAATTAAAGCACAAAACCGATAATGATGGACCTTTGTATCTGTATGACTTGCTTGGTGGTATGATCTGAACCTTACACAAATAATGTACGACGAGAAAAACCAGAGAATGATTTACAGCTAAGAATGCATACTGCAGTCCTTTCAGTCTAGGAAAGTGAACTATTTGGAAACATATGTGTAGAGAAAAATGATCATTCATTCCTTTGGGTTCTTTATTTTTCTCATTTGTATTATAATCCTTCTGTAGGTTTCCTGGGACATACTGATAGAAGGAAATAGTAAACAAATCAACTCCCACATTCTTTTTCAGTGTTCGTCTGCAGAAGGTTTGCCTATGTAGTTTACTACTTTATTTTATTTAATCTAATCAGGTTCCTGAAAGAAATGCCACTGAGGAAGATTTCTAAGGTGTATGTTTTCATGCTGGCATTGAAAAGCATTAATGGAAGTTAAATGTGGAAATCCCAGCATGCTGAGATAACTTTACAACTGTAAAATATAATTTCCTTCCAAGTCTTTTCAAGCCTGGAACGTGGAGAACGGCTCGTTAAACTCAAATTTTTATGTAGTTGCAGTAGTATCAGAGAAAGGAACTAATTTTCATTCTTTCTTTTATCTTAGTCTTGTTACAGAGTTTACAGCACAATCTACTCGACTGGGTTTTCCTCAGTTCAGGGGGCAGAGGTTTCATGCAGACACTACTTATATGACTAACATGGATTTATGTTGCGAATACAGATATGTGTATGTGGTTTGTTATAACATTGGCATAATGCTTATACATTGTTGAGTAACCTGCTTTTGTCATTTAATATGGATGTTTTCTCTGATGATTAAGTGTTCTTTTGCAAGATGATATTTAATGGCCACACGGTACTCCATCAACTGGAGGAACCGTCATTAATTTACCCATTCTACTGTTGGACATTTGTGTTTCTAATTTTTCAATATTATAAATAATGTTGTGATGAATATCCATGTGCATAAGTCTTTGTTCCCAGTTCTGATCATTTTTGTAAGATAAATTCCTAGACACAAAATTTCTGGTCCAAGAAATGTGAATATTTGTAAAACTCTCAATATAGTGATCACAATAATACCATTTATTGGGCTCTCTATATGCTAGGCACTATGCTATAAGCATAATCTAATTTAATCCTCATAATAAATTTGTGATATAAGTACTATTAACATCCACATTTTTTTTCCAGAAAAAAATGGAGGCTTGTGCCCAGAAAATGGTTAATACATGACAGTGTTTGGCAGACACAAAATTTGAGCACAAGAGCTGATAGTCTTAATTATTACACTATTGCCACTTCCGTATTGCCAAAATATCTTCCAAAAAAGATTTTTACAGTTTTGATTTCTACCAGCAATACGTGAGCGTGCCTGTTTCCCTGTACTGTGGAGGATGCTTTGATTGTGAGGGAAGCTGAACAAATTTTTCTCATGTTTGTTGGCTGTTTGCTGATGTCATTCCTGTGCATAGAATACATATCTGAAATCTTTTCTTTTGAGATAGAGAGTCAGATGATCTGAACTAATCACAGCTCTGTCCCTAATTAGCTATTTGATGTCAGGAAAAATCACTACAGAGTTCTGAGTGTCCATCTCCTCTTGTGGAAAATTAGACGGTTAAATTAAATGATCTCATCCATATCTAAAATTCTGTGATTCCATCCATCAGTCCACCCACCTTTAGTCCCTGTCATTGGGTAATGTGGGAGGAAGTAGGAGGTCACGTTTGTGGTATATTTTAATTTTCATGGTATATTTTAATTTATGTATTTAAGGACGCGCCTTTCCTCCAAAACATCTCTCCCACTCCTGGGATTCTCTGCCTGAATCCCACCCTTCAGTCCCTGGGACTTTCATTTATCATTCTGTTGAGTCTCTTCTTCCTGCTTGAAGGGTTTTGTTCTTTGGCTTCCCTTTCCTATGGTTTGCTCCTGCTCAGATTCCTTCTCGGGCTTCTCTCCCTTTTCCCCAAAATGTTGGGATTCCCCAGGTTTGCCATTGGCTCACTGCTCTTTAATTAGATCTCCCTCAGCCATACAGATTCAGATGGGGTTCCTTGAATATGCCATGAGTCTTGTGCCTCTGAACCCTTGAACATGTTCCCTTTCTTCCTTTCTTTACTGAGTCTGAGTGTGTCTATTGAAAAGCAGCCTGGCTAAAATTTGATACATGGGTTTGGAGTCAGTCAAGTTCAGGTTCTAAATGAACTATGTACTAACTGTGTGACCTTGAGTAAATTATGTATCTCTATTTCTTCTTCTGTACAACGGAAGTAATGATAGCATCTACTTCTTAAGATGGTTGTGAAAAGGACATGAGATAATGCATGCAAAGCATGGCCCATGATGCTGGATTTTTTGAGCTTTCAAAGCACCTCTTGTGTACATCTATCCAAGCATTTCACATATTGACTTCTGAATAGTCATCTTTTCATCTCCATTCATTTGTTAGCACTGTGTCTGGCACACTGTAGGCACCCAGCATCTGTTTGTTGAGGGAATAAATGAATCACACTGAAAATACCTTTTGAAGGTTCTTGTATGGTGGTTGTTTTATTTCTTATTGTTACTCTGGTTTGTTTATTTGTTTGTCTTACTAACACCCTATCGGGAATTGCTTTCCAACCTGACATACAAGGGAACAAAATTAATTCCCTGAAATTGTCAGATGGTTGAAGAACAAGGATGCCCAACCTTGAGAGACAGAGTGGTAACTGAATAGGGAAGTGAGAGTGCATTGAAGACAAAGTTTACATGTCTGTGTTTTCACTATGGATACTCTTAAGATGCCCTAAATTCCCCTGCTTTTCTCCCTAATTCTATTATAGCAGAACCGTTGGCCATGTTAGTTCATCATCATGGGCAGGCTCAACTTGATATATACTCAGACATAACTAACATTACCTGTTTAGCCCTCAACATAAGGTCATAGAGCAAATGAGCAATAAAATATCTCAAACTAGATATCGTCACTAAAATTAAAAAAAAAAATAGCATGCATATTTGGAAAATGCACTGCCTGGGAAGGTGGCCAGAGGTTAGAGATAGCAGAGAAAGCAAGGATAAATGTATATGGGGAGAGGGAGGCCTAGAGGTTTATTTGAAAATTGAGATGTCTTTGGGGGAAGTAAAATCAATATGGCCTATGGATCTTTTAGTATAGGCTGATGGTGAAAGCATCACAACCTTTTTTTTTTTTTTAAAGATTTAAAAATAATTATCCACGCACATTAGCTGGTGTTTCTCTAAAGAAAAAGAACCTCACAAGTACTGTATTTCAAAAAGATTGTAAAATAGGAAAATTGTCTCCCAGGTATAAACTGATGCCTGGCCCATGCCTGAAGTGCTCCACAATGAGAACATGGGGTTCTTATTAAGATCAGCTCTGGCACCCACTAACAGTAAATCCCCAGTCAGTGTCACCGAAACCACATCTACCTGCCCTCCATATCCCTCCACATTTCCCCCAACCCAAGCTCTCTCTCTAATGTGTTTAGAAAATTGAATATATTTTGTTGAATTTTGCCCTAGAAATGTAATGCCCTTCACTTATCTCTTGCCTTCCCATCTCTTGTGGTTTCCAGTAGGTCTGCACAGTCAATGATGCTACAAGACTGTGCACTATTAATACCTTAAGCAGTAACCCAAGGCATTCACACAAGACAGGGAACAAAGAAAGCATGGTGGAGAGGTAGGTAATCCACTCAGCACAAATACTAAGTTTCTAGCCTAAGAAATTCAAACTCATGGCAAGCCCAAGAATCACTCATGATATGGAAAGATACAGCCAAAGCCTTGTACATACTTGTATTCTTTATGAAAGCACACAGTTACATGTTCTTTTGACATTTGATGAAAAGCATTTTCAAAACTTTTCCTTTTGCTATGAGGACTTCTAGTGTTTTTCCCTCCATCTTACCCCAATTTGGATGTTTAATTTAAAAAAAGATAAGGAGATTTGGTGTGGGGTAAAGAGTTTGAAAGGGACAGGAGGAAATAGACCTCTTTGCCTCTTCCTAGAATTCCCTACTCCTATTTATTTATTTATTTTTATTAAGGTGCTGCTGACATACAATATTATATTAGTTTCAGGTGTACAACATAGAGATTTGGTATGCATATAGCTTACAATGTGACCACCATGCTACGTCTAGTAACCATCTCTCACTGAACATAGTTCGTATCATATTATTAAATATATTCCCTATGCTGTAGATTACATTTCTGTGACTTATTTATTTTCTATTATAACTGGAAGTTTGTATCTCTTCACCTTTCGCCCATCTGCCACCTCCTCTTTTGTGGTGACCATAACTTTGTTCTCCATGAGCCTGTTTTGTTTTGTTTGTTCATTTGTTTTGTTTTATTTTTAGATTCCATATACAAGTGAAATCACATGGTATTTGTGTTTCTCTGTCTGACTTATTTCACTGAGCATAATGCCCTCTAGGTCCATCCATGTTGTCGAAAATGACAAGATTTTTTTTTGCTATGGCCAAGTAATATACCATTGTATGTATGTACCGTCTCTTCTTGATGGATGCCTAGGTTGCTTCCGTATCTTGGCTATTGTAAATAATGCTGTAGTGACTGTAAGGGTGCATATATCTTGTTTTCATCTTATTTGAATAAATACCCAAAGTGGAATTGCTGGGTCATATGCAAGTTCTGTTTTTAACTTTTTAAGGAAGCCCCATACTCTTTATGTCACTAGCATCTACTCATCTTGAAAGCCGAGCTGAAGTGCCAGTTGCTCTGAGCGTTGCTCCTCGATTTAGCAATCTCTGTTAGACACAGCTCCTCTGAGCTTCTCGGTCTCCATCCACACCTCCATCACATAATCTCCCCCAGAAAACCACACAGTTCTGGATGGCAAGTACTGGATTTTTCCTATCTCTATCCTCAGTGCAGTACCTGCAACATACTACACCTCAGCCAGTATTTGTTAGATGAACAATGGAATGAATGAATGAATGAATGAATGAATATTCAAAGGAGGAAAAGAGAATGGTGGCAGGTGGTAAGCAGTCTTCAGAAAGTTAGAAACAAAAGTGCCAATACTCCTTCAGACAATTTAAACACGGAGAAGTCCTGAAGTGAAATCTGTTTTTCAACCTCCATTGAGACCTGTTAGACTCGTTCCTGCCCAAAGTATATGTTAGTCCTGAGTGAAGCACAGTCCGTGTTAGAACCGTGACAGGAGGAAGCACTGAGGCCACGTTCACGCATGCAGTTAGAGCAACTTGATTTAAATACAGTAAAAGCTTGAGAAAATTAATCCCGGAAAGAAAAGCTCTAGTGGAAATCTATTTCTGTTATTTTAAAATGCAAATATTCAAATGGCTACATTATCCCACACTGAAGCAAATACATCTGAGCGATGTGTAGCAGTGGAAAAACTTCAGTGGACAGACTTGCTTGATGGTCGTTTTAGTACCAAATGTTTTCCCTCCCAAAATGTTTCCTTTACGTTTCCCTCTCTCCTAAAACTTGATAAACATTTTACAAGAAAGCCAGTTTTTTGGGTTTGTTTTTTTTTGTTGTTGTTGTTGTTGTTTTGAGGGTTGTCATTACATTTCTAGAAACTATTCAATTAAACTGAAGTTCAGTTAAATTAACTTTGATTAGCTCCTAGGAATAAGGCACAAAGATACCCATTATAATGCACATCATCCTTGTACTGATTAAAGGGGAGCAAGTAAATTTTGATAAAATAAGGTATATGAAAGGCCCAATGCATCCTTTCACATTGCTTTGGAATTTTCCTCCTGGAATACAGAGCTGATTATATCATACGCACCCCTGCCCCCTGCAATTCCAAGCTTTTGATGACTCTATCTCCTACTACTGAATAAACATCAGATTCCCTAATGAGAAGCCTGTTTATGTGGCTTATCCAAACTGAAAGGCTCCCAGCCCTACCCCAACTCTCCCCAATCCCCCCACTTAGGAAGCAAATATTCTCAGAACATTGTTTTAAAATTAGTTTTAGGTGTATAAAACAATGCAACAGTTATCCTTTTCACCCCTTACAGAGTGACACTACCTCTCCACCCCCGATATCACACATATCTATTACAATTCCATTGACTTCATCCCCACACTATACTCCACATCCCATGACTATATATGTATTAACTTACAGTTGACATAATATTATTCAGCGGCAGCTTCAGATGTACAGTGCAGAGGTAGAAGGTTTTTACCAGGACAAGAGCCTAGAGACCATACTGGTTGATTAAATATCCCTTCTTTAAAAATCTGAAAGAGCTCATAATATTAGAACAACAGACAAAAGGGATTATGGCAAAATGTCTAAAGAAAAACTATGGCTGATCTCACTGCATAATTACTGAACAGCATGTTAACAAGCTTCCATTGAAACAAACCCTGTTCCCGACATGATCTGTGGTGTTCCAGAGCACCCTGTGGTGTCAGTCACCTGCCAGCATCCTCTATTTACAACATCATTGTTCTTTGCTCTCATCACTGTCTGCGGTTCACTGCTGGAAACCTACGTGTGTCCACATGAGACTCGTCACCCCCTTTTTGGAGCGTTCAAACCATCGGGTCTGCACTTGCTTAGACCTCCATCTTTAAAATCCAGTCTTCCTGCCTCAAGTACAGAGGGTTCGTTAATATATTTCTATAATCCATTCCTAGTTTTTATTGTTTTTGATTCTGGACAAATCCCATGAGGCACTGAAATAGTGGGCTCTGCCTTAAGGGTCCTGGGACAATAGAGTTGGCTCAGTCTGATGTTTGATTGTTTCATGCCCACTGCACGTGGGCGACATTAGACAATACTTGACTCTTCCTGCTATTCCATCCGTCTTCCATTACCTCCCTCTTCATCCAACTGCCCTTGGGCACATCAGAGTGATCATTTTTGCTGTTCCACAGTTATATCTACAGTGACAGCCACTTATTGACAGCTTTTTATGTGCCATGTGCTTTCAGGAAGGCCACATGGGGTAGATTTAGACGGAGGTTTAAATTAGGGCTCTGTTACCTAATCCCCTGGTGACCTTGGGCAAGTCTTTCAGAGCTTTCAGTTTTACTTTTAAGAGCTTCCATTTTCTTATCTGAAAAACGAAAATAAAAACTACCTTATGGTATTGGAATATATATGCATATATGTGTGTGTGTGTTATGTATAAAATTGTTCATCTCATTCCTTTGTGTATAGTGTCTTTGCTTTTATTGTTTCTTCCTCCTTCTGGAATGCTGTTTGTTTCTATCCTCCACCTGTCAAAACCCTACTCATATTTCAAAGCCCAGTGAAAAAGCCACCTTTTCTAAGAAGCTTTCCCAGATCTTGCAAATCAATTTCCCATGGGTTCCCACACCTCCTTATTTACATATTTGGTAACCTGGGTTTTCCAGGGCACTTAACCTTGATATAATAACAGAGCCACAAAACCAATCACAACTAGCTTTTCTCTAGTCCTGTCCTTATGTGCAATTGTAGGAACTTCTCCACCCAACTCCCTTTGCCCTTTACTTCTTGCCTCAGGGAACCATTTTATCATCCATCAGATGACGTTGATCCTAACTTCCTTATACTTTCCCAATTCTGTCCTTTAACTTCATAGTGCGTACTCAATAAAATGATCACTTATGCAGGAATGAGCTCATAGGAATGAGCCTGTTTGCATCAAGCAGGCCATAAGCCATTTGGGGCAGGGGCCAGTGACGAACTGGTTGGTCGTTGTATCCCCAGGGTCTAGTCCAGTGCCCTGCACACCGGTAATGCCCACTAAATGCTTGGGTCATAAATGAACACAGGCTCCATTGGTGCCCCAGGCTGTTCATCTGCAGTTAGCCCTGCCCTCCACTGTCTCTCACTCCCTACCCTCTGCTCCCTGTGATGCTGTCTGTTGCTGGAGGAGCCTTTCCAAGGAACTTCTATCTTCTGAGTCCATCAGGGTCCCACTGATGATCACAGTGGTAGATGCACATTGGTCTCCCATACGTCTTCTTCAATCCAACTTGTGGCTGGACTGTCCAGCTGCTTAAAACTGTGGGTCTGGGCCATGTCCATACGGTCTCCAACAAGGACCCCCAGTGGGAGAGGAAACTATTCCCCATTGAGGGATCAGTGTGCCCTTGGGCACTGGATGGCCCATAGATATGCTATTGATGGAAAGATTTTGTCTACTCTGGACCTCACACCTTAAGACTCAGGGAGGGATATGGCTGAAGGCCATGTTGTACCCAACCTATCGCATTATTCTTCCCTGGAAGCATTCAACTTACTCCATCTTACGCACCTGTACTCTATCTCCCCTTAGGAATATTTCTTCCCAAAAGGCCTCTTGGTTCATTGGGCATATTGGTGTCTTACAGCTGTGCCCCATGGGACTTCCAGGCACTGTCTGGTTTCCTGCCACACAGTCACAGCACTTGTTATAATTGGTATTTTATTACAAACTTCATATTTATATCCCCTAGATTTTAAATTCCTGTAAGAAAGTTATTGTATCTTATTTGTCTTTGCATCTCTCTCTCTCTCCCTCCCCACAATCTCCTCCCCCAGTACCTAGTCCAGGCCTTGGGCATATTAGTTGCTTAATAAATATTTATTGCATGAATCAGTGAATCAACAGATGAGTAGTTATTAAGAAAGAACAGGCTTCACAGAGATCCTTGGAGTCCACATGAAATCTTGGGAGGGCACACAAGAAAAAGGAAGGGTGGGGCAACAGTAAAGGAGCAGCCAGAGCAGATGCCTCTTCTGCCTGACAGTTGTGTCTGTGTCAGAGTGCTTTCCTTAATCCTCTTGCTCCCCACAATGAAAAGGCAAGAAGGAAGCTGTAGATCTCTGCCTAGCAGGGTTTCTGCAAAAATCAATACTTTCTGTTTACAAATTACTTTCTTTCCATTTATGTATAGGCCTTGCAAAGAGAAAAGGAAGTAGAGACAAATAACCTGAGACTTACGGCTGGGACGAGGTCAAGATGAATTAACCAGGTTTGTTGGCCAGATTTTTGGACTAGCGAAACATTTCCCCAGTATCAGGTAACAAGGCTTGTACACTGCTAAGGTACCCACACATTTTCTTTAGGTCAAATATCCTTTTAAAAAATACATTTGTCTAGGGCCGGCCGAGTGGCGCAGTGGTTAAGCGCTGGCTTGGGACGCCAGTGACCCTGGTTCAGGTCCCACATATGAGGGCCAGTGACACTGCCCTCAAAAAAAAAAAAAAATACATTTGTCTAGAATGGAAGGTTGTTGTTTTGTTTTGATTTTTGGTTTTTACATTTGCATGCACATTCTTTCTGTTCTAGTAGGCACAGTTTACCACCATTATGCAATAAGTCTCGCTTCATCAGAAACACACAGTCTATTTTTACAGCCCCCTTTCTCTGTGGTGGATGTTAGTTAGTCTCAGAAGCAGCATATGGATTTATGTTCCAGCCATGCTCCTGCTCAGGGCTTCTTTCTTCATGGTTTGGCAGGTGATGTGGATGGGGGAGAACTTATTTAACTTATACTTGATCTAAGTTTCCTAATTAGGACAGAATCTTTGTCTCATTAAAGTGGGCATTCTTTAGAGCTGAAGGCTTGGATGTCTATACAATAGAAAAAATAAATTTCTTCTCCCCACCCTTCCTTTTCTTTTAAACGTTGATATTAAGCTCCCCTTTTCCACTGACTGCAGCATTTTCCCTTAGTGAAATGCTTTTGATGACAGATTCAGAAGCTAAACCTGTTTATGAAAAAATGGACCAAAAAAAATATGTCTTTGACATCAAGTGTATTTGAATTACTATGTTGTGTTTCTTAAACCTTCTTGAGAAATGGAAGACCTGAAATTAAAATAATGAAATCTGAGTCCTATATCTCCTCAGCCATCCCTCTGATTTACCGAGGGTGCTTACACCTTCGTCTATGCCTTATGGTTCCCCATCTGAAAGAGAGGTGCTTGATTTCAAGGTAGGTAATGATCTGACATAAATTCTCAAGCACAGTAATGCTCTTTCTCTTGTTAGGTTAGAAATAGGACATATATATTGGAAGCAGGGCTGAAATTTTGACCCTAATTTTTCACAGAATTCCATAGTACCTTCTCCAACAGTGTCATGATCCTATCCGCCAAAGGAAGAAGGTTTGAGAGAAATATATATTATCCTTGAGATTCAGATTTACTGCTCATGGTTTCAAATATTTTGGCGCGTTGCCCTCTCCACCTCTGCTACATTCTGGCAATTCGTTATGCATTTTCCTGACATTCCAGTGCTCAGCCTGAAAGAGGAGGTTGCGTTACAGAATTTGTCTTCTGAGGTATGCAAAATTCAGCTCTGCTTATACTTGGCCCTCCCTTTTGATTCTCTATCCTCTTCTCCTTTCTCCAGCACCTGATTCAGAACTTCATGATCTAGCCCAGTGATGTCCAAGAGAATAAAATGTGTTAAACAAAAACCTACAAGGCCAAAAGTTTTTCAGAAAGAAAGGGTGTATTGAGCCATATGCTAGTCATGTAAAAAAATAAACAAACCAGGTTTATGTCCCCAGCAGCAGGGCTAGATGGAGAAGACAAATGTGTCTGCTGTCCTGGGGCGGAGGGGACTCTTTTATACAATGAGTTTGGAGAAGAAAGGTGTAAGTTGTTTTGAAAGACTTCTCATTGGCTGTAGATAAAGGGGACAGGAGAAGGTGAAATGGGCAGAGCTCTGGGATAGGTGCGTAGTCCCTAAGGATGAAGTACTTGTGGCTTTAGGATTGGTTGTGGGCAATAGTCTGGAAAGTTCGTGGGTGAGCAAGAGGGGTAGCTATCTTCTCTAGATAAGAGCTGAAATAGCCACTTGAATGTTGATTCAACGTTTCAACACACATTCAGGAATGTGAGCACAGTCTTGTTGATTTTGACCCCTGGCTGTCTTAACTGATTAGCCTCTCTTATCTCTCTCACTCTCCGGACCACTGTAACTTAAGACATCTCAAAAATTTTCTCTCGTCAAATGTGTGCCACATATGTAATTTAAATGTTCTAGTAGCCATTGGGCTGGCCCAGTGGCTCAGTTGGTTGGGAGTTGGTTTGGGAGCACAAACTCTAAGCAGCAGGGCCTCCGGTTCGAATCCCACATGGGCCAGTGGCGCTGTGCCCAAGCTGAGATTCCGCTAAGCTGCCAACAGGTGGCAGGATGGCTCAGCAAAAAATAAAAATAAAAAATTAATTAATTAATTAATTAATTAATTAATTTTCTAGTAGCCAGGTTAAAAACTGTGAAAAGAAACTGGTAAAATTAATTGTAGCAGTATATCCCAAAGATTCTCATTTCAGTATGTAATCAATATCAGCATGTGAATATATTTATATTCTTTTTTTTAACACTACGTCTTGGATGTCCACTGTGTATTTTATCCTTGTAGCACATCTCAGTTCAGCCACATTTCAAGTGTGGAATAGCTGTGTGTGGCTAGTGGCTACCTTAACCTCATTGGACAGCATAGATATATTAATAGAACATTTCCATCACTGCAGAAAGTCTATTGGACAGGGCATGTGCAGCCCATACAGGAGGATTTTTATCTAGAAATTTGTCTTTCAGAAGAGGGCATCACCTGTTATCTTCACTTTCTAAAGAGCCTTAGGCAGTGTCTTTCTAGTCAGTAAAATAACAAGAAAGCCCATTTCTGGCTATTTGGATGTGTTTTTCCTCAGGGCTCAAAGTATACCCTGTAGTCCCCTGAAAGCAATGAAAACACAGCCAAACTCTTTCCACCTGGCTTGGCTTATCTGCTCCTTAGAGGCTGGCGCTGCCTCTCTGTTCCTCATGAAAATTCTCACTGGTGTAAAAGTTAATTTACATATGATTCCTTGAAGTTCCCAGGACTCATTTTAAAAGGACCTGTCCTGGGCTGGCTGAGTGGCATGGTGGTTAAGCGCTGGCTTGGGAAGCCAGTGGCCCCGGTTCGGTTCCCACATATGAGGGCCAGTGACACTGCCCTCCAAAAAAAAAAAAAAGGACCTTTCCTCCACCCACCTTCAGAACTGCTCAAAGAAGCAGTGTGCTTGTAAATGTTTAACAATTGACTCTGTCTGGAAAGGAGCCCTGATTTGTAGTGTTTGCCAACTTCTGTGGTATAAACACTCCCACTGTGGTCAGTGATTTCAAGCCATACATGTGACACCTCTGAACATGGAGGTGGCAGAGACACTCATAGTCTGGTAGGAGATGGCACCAACACATCACTGGAGCATAATAAAATATATGTGACACCTCCCCGCCCCCCCCGCCATTTTCACGTTTTCAGGAATTTATGGACTGTATATCATAGACTATCCTTTACGTATAGATGTCCAAAGGCATCAGTGTGCTGGGTAAAAGTGAGATTTTAAGCATAGTCGAATTTAGTAAGACTCACATGTTAGCTTAGCAAAATATATAGAACGTTATATATTTTTCATTCTTATTTTCCACATCTATGCTCATAATTAACAATACAGATCAAATCAATATTACTCTGTTTAAATGTAGCTGTAAGTGATAGGCAAGATAAGTCAGACAAAGACAAGTACTGTGTGATATCATTTATATGTGAAACCTGTATAAAATAGAATAAAATGGCGGTTACCAACAGATTCGGTGGTGGGAGGGAAAAGGTATGGAAAAGAGTGATAGTGTTTAAATGTACAAACTTGTAACAAGTGGTAAATAAGCGATAGAGATCTGAAGCACAGTATAATGAATATAGACAATAATATTGTACTGTCATTATATAGTGTGATAAATATCTCTGTCAACAATCATATTACAATATATAAATGTATCAAAGGAACACGTTGTATACCTTAAACTTACATGTCAAATTTGTTCAACTGAAAAAAAAAATGTAGCTGAAAGTGAGATCAGCTTTCATTAACACCTTTTTATTCTGGTCAGATGACAACCGTACTACCCATTGTTCCATAAAAGGAAACAACATCAAATACATAAATAGCTTGAGAATTAATCTGAATTTCTCATTGACCCATTCTTCCAGAAAAAAAAAAAAATGCGTGTGCTTTGTGAGGCTGAAATAAATGGTATAAAGATAAGATAGTCAATCTTTTTTTAAATAACAACAGCTGGCATTTATTGAGCACTTTGTAGATAATACGTTTTTTTAAGTGTTTTCCCTGTTATATTTTACTCATCCTCACAATGCCGCTCTAAAGTAGATACTTCTTTTAAAAAACAGGAGAAAATCAAATATTTACTACATGCACGGGGGGATTCACAGAAGCATGAAAATTCCCTAAAGTAGATATTTTTATTATCCCATTTTTACAGATAAGAAAACTGAGAGAAGTCCATGGAATAGAAAACCTCTACATAATGTGAAGTTCATAAATAGATAGTCAAGGGTTGATTAATTCAGTAATTAAATGATTTCAAGGCAGTTGATCAGCTTCTCTGCAATTCTTTTTTCTTTTTTTTCTGCCATAGTTATTCAACATTTATATACATAAACAAGTGATCACCATGGTAAGTCCAGCAATGATCTGACACCATACCACGCTATCACAATATTATTCATTATATTCCCCATGCTGTACATTACATGCTCATGACATGTTTTATACCTGGAAATTTGGACCTCTTACTTCTCTTCTTCTTTTACCCCTTTTTAAATTCATCAATTACAGTTGACATTCAATATTATTTTATATTAATTTCAGGTCTATTGCATAGTGGTTAGACATTTATATAAGTTAAGAAGTGATCCCCCTGACTAGCCTAGTACTCACCTAGCACTATACATAGTTATTACCATATTGTTGACTATATTCGCTGTGCTTTACTTTGTATCCCCATGACTGTTTTTTAACTACCGATTTGTACTTCTTAATCCCTTCACCTTCTTTCATCCTATCGCCAAACCTCCTCCCATCTATCACCCTGATAAATCTAGTACCAATCTGACACTATACATAGTTATTACAATATTATTGACTATATACCTTATACTATACCCTACATCCCCATGACTACTTTGTAGCAACCAATTGGCACCTCTTAATCCCTTTCCCTTTTTAACCTCAACCCTCAATGCCACTCCCATCTGGCAACCATCAAAGTGTTCTCTGTGTCTATGAGTTTGTTTCTGTTTTGTTTATTTTATTCTTTAGATTCCACAAGCAAAATCACATTGCATCTGTCTCTGTCTGACACTCCACTCATCTTAATACCCTCCAGATCCATCCATGCCACTGCAGGTGGCAAGAACTCATTCCCTTTCATGGTCCATCAATATTCCACTGTGTATATGTACCACCTCCTCTTCATCCATTCTTCCATCAATGGACACCCAGGCTGCCTCCACATCTTGGCCATTGTAAACAAAGCTGCAGGGAACTGGATGCACATGGCCCCTCGAAGTAGTGTTTTGGGTTTCTTCAGATAAATACTCTGAAGTGAGATTACTGGGTCCTTTTTGTCTCTTGCTATGGCCTTTGTTTAAAGTCCATTTTGTCTGGTATAAATATTGCTACCACAGCTTTGTCTGTTTATTTCCATTTTCATGAAACATCTTTTTTCATCCCTCTACTTTCAGTCTGTGTGTGTCTTTCATTCTGAAGTGAATATCTTGTAGGCAGCATATGTAACAGTTTTGTTTTCTTATCCATTCAGTCACACTATGTCTTTTGATTGGAGCATTTAATCCATTTACATTAAAAATAATTGTTGGGCCGGCCAAGTGGCGTTGTGGTTAAGCGCTGGCTTGGGAAGCCAGCGGCCCTGGTTCAGGTCCCACATATGAGGTCCAGTGACACTGCCCTCAAAAAAACAAAAAACAAAACAAAACAAAATTGTTGATAGATACGTAGTTATTGCCATTTTATTATGTATATCCCCCCCCCTTTTTTTTTTTGTCTTAAAGAAGTCCTTCTAATATTCCTTGTAATACTGGTTTGGTAGTGATGAATTCCTTTAGCTTTTTCTTATCTGGGAAGCTGTTTATCTGTCCTTCAATTCTAAATGATAGCCTTGCTGGTTATAGTACTCTTGGCTGTAGGTCCTTGCTTTTCATTACTTCGAATATTTTCTGCCAATCCCTGATGGCCTGCAGTTTCTGTTGAGAAATCAGCTGACAATCATATGGGAGCTCCCTTGTAAATAACTAGTTAGTTGCCTTTCTCTTGCTGCTTTTAGGATTCTCTGTCTTTAACCTTTGTCATTCTAATTATAATGTGTCTTGTGGTGGGCCTGTTTGGGTTCATCTTTTTTTTTTTTAAAGATTTTATTAGGGAATTGGGGAAGGGGAACACAGTCGGGGAATCGGGAGAGGGGACCAGCCAAGTTGTTGCTCTTCAGTCTTCGTTGTGGAGGGCGCCATTCGCCCTCTGGCTTCCCATCGGCAGCTCGTGGCCTGTAAGCTCAAGGTGCTGTGTTCAATCTTAGTTGTGGGTGGGCATAGCCACCATCCCATGCAGGAGTAGAACCAGCAGCCTTGTTAAGAGTGCAAGCTCTATCCTCTGAGCCATCCGTGGCAGCTCTGCTCAAGATGCAGAGTTCTTCAGTTGTGGGGGGGCATAGCCCACCATTGAACAGGCAATCTTGTTGTTACCTGAGCCATCCTGCCACCTGTTGGCAGCTCAGCGACAGCTCAGCACAGCATTCACTGGCCCTTGTGGGAATCGAACTGGTGGCCCCGTTGCTCAGAGCACACACTCTAAACCAACTCTTAACCAACTGAGCCACTCTGCCGGCCCCCTGGGTTCATCTTGTTTGGGACTCTGCACTTCCTGGACTTGTATGTTTATTTCCTTCATCAGGTTAGGAAAGTTTTCAGCCATTTATTTCTTCAAATGGATTTTTCAATCCGTTGCTCTTTCTCTTCTCCTTCTGGTACCCCTATGATGAGATGTTGTTATGCTTGATGTTGTTTGCAGAAGTCTTTTAAACTGTCCTCATTTTTTTAAGTCTTTTTTTTTTCTTTTTTCTTTTTGCTGTTCTAATTGGATGTTTTCTGCTACCTTGTCTTCCAAATCGTTGATTCGATCTTCTGCTTCATCTGGTCTGCTGGTGATTCCCTCTAATGCATGCTTCATTTCAGTTGGATTCCTCA
This sequence comes from Aselliscus stoliczkanus, assembly GCA_033961575.1. Classification (NCBI taxonomy): domain Eukaryota; kingdom Metazoa; phylum Chordata; class Mammalia; order Chiroptera; family Hipposideridae; genus Aselliscus; species Aselliscus stoliczkanus. The sequence continues at coordinate 149,535,510 of CM066732.1, read as the reverse complement.
CTTCTGACTGGTTCTTTTTTATGGTTTCTATGTCCATTTTATATGCTTGCTCTCTCTTTTTTTAAGTTCTCGGCAAGTTCTGTGAGCATCCTCATAATGATTGTTTTGAACTCTGTATCTGGTAGGTCGCTTGTCTCCATTTCATTTAGTTTGTTTTCTGGAGCTTTCTCCTGTTTTTTTCATGTGAGATGTATTTCTTTGTTTCTTCATTTTGGCTGCCTCTCTGTGTTTGTTTCTATGTATTAAGTAAATCTGCTACATCTTCCAATCTTGACTGGGTGGCCTTATGTAGTAGGGCTCCTGTGAGGCACAATGGCACTTTCTCCCTGGTCATATGCACCACGTGCTCCAGGAATGTCTCTTGTGTCAGTTGTCTGTGCCCTTCTGTTGTAGTTGAGCCTTGATTGCTGTTGGCACTTCAGTGGGTGGGATTGACCCTCAGGCTGAGTAGCTGTGGGGCTTAGCCACATCCAGAGCTTCTGGGCTGCTATGTAAGGGGCTTAATCCACTAAAAGGAATTCATCCCAGTGGGCTCTGGTGCCTGTTGAGACCACTCTTTGGGTATGTCACTTATGGAGCTAATTGGGTGGTCCTCTGATGTGGTCTAAAGCCAACCTTCAAGTATGCTGGTTCTGGGTCCTCTTGGGAGGGGCTCTGGTGTAGGCCCAAGCCACCCACTGCCTGTGATCGGCCAAGGACTACCTGGCAGGAACTACAAAGTGATCCATGGTCATTCACTGCCTGTGCTTTAGTCACTGCCTGTGCTAAACCAGGAGGTGCATGAGAGAGGCCACTACAAACTGGGGCTGGCTGCCACCAGTACTGAGCCTGGGGTAGGTCTGAAAAAGTCAGGACACCCAGAGGCTTTCTGCCACCTCCTGGCTTCTGTAAAGTTTAGCCACTGATAGAGCCTCGTGTGGTATGTGAGTTGGGTGAGGCAGGGTCTCAGGGAGTCACCAGGGTGGGATGCATTGTGTTCACCAGGTTAATGTAGATTCTGGTTTGGTGCCAGGGCTGAGCCTAGAGCTACTCAGCAGAAGTCTCAGAGCATATTGAGGCCAGTAGCTGCCCAACTGGTGTTTGTGGACACCCGCCCCCCGCCCCAGCATTGTCAAAGAAAGTATGCAATGTAGGGGGGCTGGCTGCTCGCTGAGAAAGTGCTTCTAGCATTGGGTGAGTCAGGTGGGGCAGAGTCCCAGGGAGTCACCAGGATGGAGTGAACAGAGCTCACCAGATGAATTCAGATTCAGATTTGGCCATGTGGGGGAGGGTTCAACACAGGAGAATGACCCCACACAGGGAAAATGGCAACTGTCCTTCCAGTCCTCTCCCCAAAGCCACACAACTCAGTCCCTCCGCATATGTCTTTGATGCCCGCCCCCACCCCCAAGTCACTGTCCCTCCACCAGAGCCCAGGGTGAGTACCTGAGAGCAACAAGTCTGTGTGCAGGTTCTTTAAGAGTACATCTGGGTTTCCCTCAGCCCTCTGTCCCACTCACATGGTCAGAATCCCCACTGGATTTCACAGCCAGATGTTGTGAAGGCTCCTCTTCTTGATGATTTGGGCTGGGGAGCTTGGTGGGGGACTGGGGTCCCTGACTCCTTTAGGGTGGGGAGGGATACCTCTGTGGCCAAGATATCTCCTCTGACTCTCAGCTACCACATATAGGTGTAGGGCCAGCCTGTTTTTCGTCTCTGCCCCTCCTACCAATGTTGATGTGGCTTCTTCTTTATATCCTTAGTTATAAAACTTCTGTTCAGCTAGACTTTAGATGTTTCTCCAAGTTGGTGGTTCTATAATTTAGTTGCAGTTTTAATGTGTTCTTGGGAGAGGGCAGGAACAGCATTTACCTACTCTGCCATCTTGGATCTTGGTGTGATTGTTCTCTGCCAAGATAGTCAGTCTTAAATATGGTTAAATGTGGGACTATAAGTTACAGAGTCTGAACTAAAACGGACAAGCCATAGGATCTTGGGTAAATATTTAAAACTACTCAGGGCCTCATTTTCCTCAACTATGAAATTAAAGGGTGACTAGGTCAGTGCTTTCTAAATTTTAGTCAATCTTATGTATGACCATTATCATTTTTGTCATTTCCATATGCCACCTGCACTATTATTTTCTTAATATTTTTTTAAATAAACGCATCTCTTTTTACTTAACTACTGAGTCTTTTCTTAAGTATAATAATAACATTTATGAAATAGTTTCAATATGTTAGTTCTCTTGTTTCTAATACACATTGATATACAAACATAACTGTGAATTTAACCAATATGTGTGTACTTCCTGAAATTATCTTGTGTACCATACATGGCTACCACCCTACAAATGAGGTGATCTCTGTGGGTCCTAAAGCATTATTAGTTTGAAAGCTGTAATAATTTCAGCCACTTGTATGCTTATTGTGGGAATTTCAGGATTGATTCACATTACAGTGACACTTGTCATTCAAGAAGATGAATGAAACTAATGGATCATCTAGTCATACTGTTGTCCAGGTCTCTCATTACAGATAAACGTGGTTTGAGACTTCTATGCTGAAAAGTATGTGCTCCTATACCAATATAACTTTCTTGTTCCATCAAGCAGCAGAAAAATCTGATCAAAAATTTAAATGAACACATTTTGCATATAATATTTGGCTCTTACTATTAAGCTCCATAAATAGGTAGAAATCTGCATATAAATCACATATTTGTCTAGTTGTCTCTATGGGGGTTGCAGTGATGGTGCTTTAAATATCATGTGAAATTTTAAGTGATTGCTGGGTATGAGAGAGACTATAAAATTATTTTTATTTAAAAATTAGGAATTAGAAAACAGGACTTTCTTTAGAGTTGATGTGGCTTAAATAATGTCAACCAAATGAATCATTGTCAATAATTTGCATTTAAAATATAATTAATTATGTTAGACTGCCTGCTATTATACTAGGAAATTAAAATACCATACATGTTTATAATAGGAAATTTCTCAATTATCTTTTTTAATCCACTATGGAGCTACACATTTATTTTCATAGGAGGAAAGAAAAATATATTATGCTGCTAAAGTAACACCAGTCTTTTCTAGGATTAAGAATCAGTGGATGAGTTGTGGGATTAGTGATTTCTGTTCTCAAATGAATACCAGATAGGCCAAACTGACAGCACAAAGAGTTGAAGAAAAAAAAAAGGCAGAAAAAGTCACATTTGATAATTACATTTGTTTTTACACCTTCTCTTACTTAATGAAATATTCAAAAAGTTGATTTATAAGAGACTGTAACTCCTGAGTTCTGATTTAACCCAATAAAAGTTCAGACTCTATTTTGTTTGGGAATAATTAAGTAACAATATGATAATCAACTAGTTCTTTTTATTAGAAATGAAAATTTTGCCCACAAAATAATTTTCAGGAAATGTTCACCCCACTGTTCATTTAAACATCTAATAATCAGTTTATGTATATGTTTATTCTAAAAAATAAGATAAACAAATTTAGTGTATGTCCCCTATTATAAATGAATTAGCAATACTTATGTAATTATTAACCACACATTTAAGTAATGTTCGGCGTTTCAGCATAAATGCTAATTTACATATTTTACACATACTCATGAACAAGAGACTAGAAGCAGTTATGTTGATCACTCAGTATTTCAGAGAATGTGATACTGAAGAAATAATGCAGTTTGCTATTTAATCTGGGTAATTCATCTGGAATCCCAGATTCATTGGCTCATACATTCATCTGCATTCCATGACAGCTTACCATGAGTTGGGTTCTATACTCAGTTCCTTGCAAGCCTTATCCCATTATTGTCCCTATTTTTCAAAGGACACTGAGACTTTGAAGGGCTAAGGTAACTCTGTAGGTTTTCCCAGCAGACCCGTGTGGCAGAGCTGGGTTTGAATATAGACAGCTGGCAGTGGTCGGGCTCTGAGTTCCTGCTGTGTGCCAAACACTGGGCTGAGTTCTGGGAACAGTGATGAGTTAGATGCGAATGAGAAGCTTAGAGAGATTATGCAGCCTTTCACTTAGAACTTCAGAAACCTAGAATTGGAAAGACCACATGGAAATTTTCTGGCCAAACTCCGTTTTATCACAGATAAGAAAACAGTGGCCTAGAGAGGGTAAGTGTCTTATTCTCAATGTGTAAGTTAGATAAGTGTATCAATAAAAATGTAAAGATAAAAACTATGAATTGATCATTTAAAATGCTGCTGATGCCATTTACTAAATTGTATAGACCTTTGTGGCTTAAATGTATATATATAACCTAGTATCTTAACCTATTCTTTGCTCAAACATAGCAAAAATATAGGTGTCAATGGGTGTTATAACTATAGCTAAAATAGAGATAAAGAGAATGCAATAACAATTCTGGTTTATTCAGATCAACAATTGTAAATTGAGTGCCTGTGTGCTGGGCACAGTAGTTAAGTATTGGATAAATAATGATGAACAAGGTGTACACTGTCTTTGTCCTTGTGTCTGTTACCATGCAGAGAGGGAGACAGATAATTAATGTAATCATTGTACAGTGCGATAAGGGGAGGTTCAGGGTGTTGTTGACACATAGGAGGGACATCTAGCCCAGTGCAGGGACATCAGGGCCAGAGGGAGAGTTGGGGGAAGGCAGTCCAGATAGAAGGATGTTCATGTGCCCGACCCCCTTGAGAGGTAGCTGGACTTGTTAAAGGTACTTTTGCCAGGATCCTTCCATTTGCTCCTTGAGGTCTAATTTCCACCCTTTGCCCCTGCTCTCTGATGGGAGACTGACTCGCAGGGCTGCATTGGTGAGCACCAGTGTGCCCTGTGGCTTCTAGGTGAGTTCAGCCATTGAGAAGCCCCAGGAGGAGATTTGGATGGAAGAAGGTGAGTGAGTCCAGGTCCTCATGGGATGGTTTCTGATTGGCTGATGGTGTTCTAGGATACCTCTCCACCAAACTCTCTTCCAGGGTCCTGTAATGGCTCCCTCCTTTGGGTGATAACAGCCCATGGTCGCTGCACTATCCCTGTGGTTTTCCTACAGCCCACCCGCCACTTTGTACACTGTCCCATTAGCAAGCCTTCCATGAATCATCCCAATTTCATGTGCAGAGATTCCTAAAAGGGAAGAAACAGGAGAGGAAATGGGATTCGCAAGGTAGGTGTGGATAGATTCACCAGAAGGTTTATAATCTAGGTTAACAGAGTTTGGAGTGTAGCCCAAGGGTAGCTAGGACCGGGGTCAAGGAGAACCTTGTAAGCACAGTAGGATCTTGGATTTTATTCTTAGTGGGCTGGAAGGGCTTTGAAGGATCTTCAGCAGGAGAGTGACAGGATCAGATTTATGTTTTCCAAAGATCTCTCTTGCTGCTGAGTGGAGAATAGATTCTCAGGGCTAAGGGTGGAGACTACATGGGAAGTTTTGCTAAAGCCCCAGTGAGAGACTGGGGAATAGCTGGCAAGGTCATGAGAAATACTTAAAGTATGGATCTGGTTTGAAGATCCAGTTGACAGGGCATACTTTTAGATTAGATATGGTAGTGGGTGGTGGGGATATGGAGAACTAAAATAGACAATCATTATTGCCCTTCTGGAGTTTTTATTGTAGTTAGGGTGTCTGACATTAATCAAACAACCACTCACATAAATGTAAAGTTCTAACTGGTTAAGTGCTCTGAAGAAAAACCCAGGACTATTATAGAGGGAGTCTGATGTGGCCAGGGGATAGGGTGTTGTCAAGGAAAACACCCCCTTGGATCCAAAGTACCCATGTGCCCTGACAAGGTGGGTATGGGTAGAGAGGAAACAGCATGTGCAAATGTCCTGGGGTAGGGGTGGGGGTATGTTTTGGAGGGTCCAATAGAAGGCCAGGGAAAGAAATTAGAGGAAACTTGAGGAGCTGAGCCTGTGAGAGAGTAGTTAAGCCACTGCATAATATGAATTGAGAAATGGAAGTTAAAATGGAGGTTGAGATGACATATCATAACTATTGAAATAATTTCATTGTTAGCCTAATGCAGGGTATCAGAGTGGGAGATGGGGGCAGGAGGAGTGAGATCCAGTTTTTTACAATTGGTAAACCAGTGATACCATTATATCAACTCTGTATTGATGATAATTCTTTCATTGTGCATACTTTACTTGTGTGAAAAAAAAACATTTAAAGAAAAAATCGTGTAAAATTAAAGAAGTTTTGAAAAGGTTTTTGGTTGCTTGTTACTTTTATGGAGTCATTCTAAGAAGATGAGGGCTGGAAGGTACATGGGATTAACTTTGAAACTCTATTTCCAGACCTTGGGCTTATGCTGTGGACTGGCTTGGGTTTTGGATCTGCTGCTACCTCTGTCTTTTGCGGGAAACCAGTTCCCACGAGTCCAGGGGTTCCCTCAGGTGTGGACGGAGTCGGCGAGGCGAAAGAAGGGAGTGCAGACACTGGGGGAGGATTTCAGAGAAGTGTCACACTTTATTGTTACAGCATGTCCTCTTTTATAGGGACTCGACCATTATCTCAATCACAAATTATGTTTAACATAGTTTTAATATGTTGTCTTTCTTAGGTCTTTAACAGTAATTGTTTTCTCCAGGGTACACTGTGACCTATTCTATGTTGAAGGATTAACTTATTTCCACATATCGCCTAAAGAGTGGTTACCATGACTATCTAATCACTATCTCAAATTCCAGCAGCTAAACACAATTGTAAGGATCACAGAGCGCATACTTGAGCTATTACTAAGAGGTTAGCAGTGGCTGTGTTTATGGTAAAAAGTATCTAAAGTCTATTCCTATGTGACTACAATATTTAGCAACCAAAGGGGGTCTCAAATTTTTCTTATCCTATGAGGGGCTACATATTATTACAACAGAGGCTAACATCTGTTTCTCAGTCAAACCCTCAGTATTTGTTGCTACAGCAATGTACAAGGCAAAGCATCAAAACAAGTCTGTTGATTAACATACCCCATGGTCAGTAAGTTGCCTCTTATTGGAATTCTCATGGCCTGGAGACCTTGGTCTCCAAAGAGACCTCTCACAGCAACGTAGGCAAGTGAGCTCAAGGACTGATGTTATTATCAGTGTCTCACAGACAGGCTGTCGGACTATGTGACCAGAGGCCTGAGCCTCTGTTTCCAAGAGGCTTGAGTGCCCTATTTTTCAGTCCTGGGGTCCCCATGGGACTACCGCCTGGCTTGGGTTGTCTCCTTCTCTTTAGGAGATCGTGCCCGTCATTGACTGCATAGTGATCTCTCATTGGGGTACCACAGGAAGTTGCCATAAATGCAGTGAAAGTATTGTCTCCTATAGGATCTGATGTAGAGGAAAGGCACATGGGTTCATAGAGGCAGAAGACATTACATGACCAACCATAAGGCGGCACCCCAGACATCCAGTGCTGAGCGTGGATCTTTACTGCAATGTGAACATGTCATACATTGGGGTGCTGTCAGCTCCTAGCAATCTTTGAGCTCTGTTTTACTTTTTTTTTTTTTTTTTTTTTTTTTTGAGGGCAGTATCACTGGCCCTCATATGTGGGACCGAACCGGGGCCGCTGGCTTCCCAGGCCAGCGCTTAACCACCGCGCCACTCGGCCGGCCCTGTTTTTTTTTTAATTGAGGTGAAATTCATGTTATATAAAATTAACCATTTTGGTTTTTAAAAAAAATAATAATTTTATTAAATTTATTGGGGTGACATTAGATAGTAAAATTATATAGGTTTTAAGTGTATAATTCTATAATACACTATCCCTTCTATATATTACATTGTATGTTCACCCAAAGTCCATTCTTCTTTCATCACCATATATTTAATCCCCTTTACCCTCTTCTACCACTCCCATCCCTTTACCCCCTTGTAACGACTAAAGTGTTATCTGTGACTATGAGTTTTTTGTTTGTCTTGTTTGTTTGTTGCTTTCAGTTTTGTATCCCACACATAAATGAAATCTATGGTTCTCAACTTTCTCTGTCTGACTTATTTTGCTTAGCATGATAATCTCAAGATTCATCCATGTTGTCACAAATGGCAGTATTTTATCTTTTCTTATGGCCGAGCAGTATTCCATTGTATATATGTACTATATCTTCTTTATCCAATCTTCTATAAGGACACTTTGGTTGTTTCCATGTCTTCCATGTCTTGGTTGTTTCCACTGCACCATGAATAATGCTGCAGTGAACATAGAAATACATATATTTTTACGGATACATGTTTTCAGATTTTTTTTTTAGTAGATACCCAGAAGAGGGATTGCTGGGCCATATGGTAATTCTATTCTTAATTTTTTGAGACACCTCCATACTGTTTTCCATAGTGGCTGTACCAATTTACATTCCCACCAGCAGTGTATGAGAGTTCCTTTTTCTCCATAACCTCTCCAACACTTGTTATTACTTGTCTTGTTGATAATAGCTATTCTAACAGGTGTGACGTGGTATGTCATTGTGGTTTTGATTTTCATTTCCCTAATAACAAGTCAAGTTGAGCATTTTTTTTTCATGTGTCTGTTGGGCATTTTTATGTCTTCTTGGGAAAGGTGTCTGTCTGGGTCCTCTGCACATTTTTTAATTGGATTGTTTGTTTTTTTGGTTTTGAGTTGTATTAGTTCTTTATATATTTTGGATGTTAGTCCCTTATCAGTGGTGTTGTTTGCAAGTAGCTTCTCCTGTTGGAAAATTAACCATTTTAAACTGAACAATTCAGTGGTATTTAGTAGATTCGCAATGTTGTGCAACCACTTTATCTAGTTCCAAAACATTTCCATCACTCCAAAATAAAATGTCATACCCATTAAGAAGCTACTTTCCATTTCCCCCCTCCTCTCAGACCCTGGAAACCACTAACATACTTTCTGTTTCTATGGATTTACCTATTCTGGATCTTTCATATAAATGGAATTAATGGAATTGTGTTAAATGCCTTTGCCATATCAATTAAAACTATTTTGTGACTTGAATCTTTTATTTTGTTAATGTGGAGAATTACATTAATAGGCTTTCAAATGCTAAGCTAATCTTGCATACCTGAATAAACTCAACTTGTTTATTACATGTATCACATTTTTACACATCATTGGAATCAGTTTACTACTATTTTGTTTAGTATTTTTGTATCTACACTTATGAGTAAGATTTTCCTCAAATTTTGTTTTCTTATAATGTACTTTTCTTGTTTTGGTATTAAGGTTATGTTGGATTTTTAAAGTATTGTTGGGAATTTCTTTTTTTTTTTTCTTTTCTGGAAGCTATTGAGTAAGAATGGTGTCATAATAGCACTTTCTGAAATATTTGGTGGACTTCCCCATGGAAACTTCATCTGGAATTTTCTTTGTGGGAAACAAATTGAATTTCTATAACAAATATAGGACTTCAAATTTTCTATTTCTTCTTGTGTCAAATTTGGTAAATTTTGTTTTTCAACAAATTTATGTATTTCATTCTAAATTTTATAACCTATTGGCATAATATCCTCTTATTATCTTTTTAATGTTTATGAGGCCTATAGATTTTACCTCTTCATAACTAATATTTGTCATTTGTTCCTTTTCTCTATTTTTTTCTTCATCAGTATTATCAGGAATTTATAAAAATTTTTGGACTTTTCAAAAACCAACTCTGTTTTTTTTCCTTTTTAAAAATTTATTTATTATTATTATTATTTTAGTGTTGTTGTTGTTGTTGTTATTGTTGTTGTTTTTGAAGGCAGCATCAATGGCCCTCATATGTGGGACCCGAACTGGGGCTGCTGGCTTCCCAAGCCAGCGCTTAACTACCGTGCCACTTGGCTGGCCCTTATTATTTTTAAATGCTAAGCACATGTTAGCTATTAGCATTATTATAACAGTTAATTGGATTTCAGTACCTGGCAAAGTTTCTTTGTCATGAAGCTCTGATATGGTCGTGGAAGCAGACATCTGGAAGAGATTCAGCAAAACCTTCTCTTATGATAATATCCTGCCTCCTCCTTGAAGGATGGGAGGGGGTGGGTTGATCCAAGCCCAAGCAGTTGCCCCAAGCTAAGAGAGTAACACTTAGGAAAGGCTTTGGAAAGTTATTAGATCAAATACAAGGACAGACCATAATAATAATCACCATATCAATAAAAATGAATATCAAAATCAACTCCATTATAGTTATGTTTCTCCCAAATAGATGTCTGCAATCATTACGCAATGCAAGAGACTCTTGGGGACCCCAGCCTGTGGGCTTGTAAATTAGCAAGATATACAGTAAATCCTGGGAAAAACCAGGGACAATTGTATGAGACCAGAAGATACACCCAGCCAAGCATCCCAGAGCAAGGATCTAGCCTTGCCAGGTCAGCAATGCTAACTAAACTCTATGAGTGGGACACAGCAAAGTTAGTCACTCGGGTGCTTTCTTATGGAAAAACCAACTCTTTAAACTCTATTGATTCTATTATGTTTGTTTTCCATCTTATTAATTTCTGCTCTTATTTATGTTATTTTTCTCCTTTCTTGGGTTTATTATGCTATTCTTCCCTTAACTCCTTGAGATGATTGCTTAGTGAATTGATTTTTATCCTTTCTATTTTTCAAATATGTACATAAGGATACAACTTGTAATGTATATTTATGTGTGTGTGTGCGCGTATATGTGTGTGTATATATATATATATATACACATATACGCGCACACACACACACACACATATACTCACGGTAATACCTTGGTTTGCGAGCATAATTCGTTCCAGAAACAAACTACTTGTATTGCAAGACATCGTTCGTTTACCATGTTAAAATGTATTAGAGGAACACTTGCAAACCACATTACTCGCAATCCAAGGTTTTAGTGTGTGTGTGTTTGTGTGTGTGTGTGTTTGTGTGTTTGTATGTGTGTGTGTGTGTGTGTATATATATATATATATCCATATATATATATATATGGATAAAATTTCCTTCTAAGCACTGCTTTACCTCTATACTACAAGTTTTGATATATTGTGATTTTACTACTATTCATTTCCAAATATTTTCTCTTCTGCATTGTACTTTCTTTTTAACCTATGCTAATTAGGAACTATGTTGTTTAATTTCCAAATATTTTAAGGGATTCTAATTTATTATTATAATAATTATTAACTTCTATTTAATTTAACTGCAGTCTGAGAATGCTCTGTATGATTTTAATTCTTTTATTTTATTTATTTATTTATTTATTTTATTTATTTTAGAAGGCAGTATCACTGGCCCTCATATGTGGGATCTGAATTGGGACCACTGGCGTCCCAAGCCAGTTCTTTTTATTTTTTTTTATTTTTTATTTTATTTTATTTTATTTTATTTTTTAAATTAGTTTCAGGTGTACAACACAGTGCAATAGTTATACATTTTACCCCTCAAAGTGACAACCCCCACCCCCAATTTGCCACCCCACTCCCCCCCCATCATATATATCTATTACTCTTCCTCTGACTCTCTTCCACAGTATAATCCACATCCCGTGACTATCTATTTATATTCAATTACAGTAGGTATACCACCTCCGCCAAGCCAGTTCTTAGCCACCGCGCCACTCAGCTGGCCCGATTTTAATTATTTTAAATTTGTGCCCTAACATATGACCACTTTTGGAAAACTCTCCACATGTCTTTGATAAGAATGTACATTCCACAGTCGTTGGGTAAAGTGTTCTACATATGTTCATTATGTTTCTTAATTCATGCTCATCAATTAATTTATAATCTTACTGAATTTTTGTCTGCTGCTCTATTAGTTACTGAGTAGAGGATTAAAATTTTTCATTATGTTATGAGTTTCACCTTTCAATTATGTCATATAGAGATATACAACTAAGTATCCTTCATTATCTCCAGTAATGCTTCTGCTTTAAAGTTTACTTTGATATTAGCATAGCTACATAAGCTTTTGTCTCATCGTGGTAGCACAGAGTATATTTTTCCATATTTTTACTTTAAACTTTTCTGGTCCTTATACTTAAAATGTGACTAGCATAAGCAGTGTGTTGTTGTTTTAATCTAGTCTGGAAATTTTTCTCTTAATTGGAAAATTTAGTCAATTTACATTTCATATAATTACTGAAATAAATCTACCATCTTGCCTTTGTTTTCTATTTATTCTACATGTTCTATGTATTCCCTTTTCTCTCCTTGCTTGTCTTCTTTTTACTTAATTCATGTTTATTCCTATATTTTCTGTTGCTCTAAGCTTGTTATTTATACATTTTGAACTATTTTTAAGTAGGTGCCCAGTAGATCACAACATGCATTCTTGACTTATTGAAAAAATGATATAAATTGTTACATTTACTTCTTCTTAATAGCTCTTCAAACTTAAAACACATTAACTCCATTTACACCTCACATTTTGGGCTATTTTTCCCATGTATAATTATACACACACACACACACACACACACACACACACACACACACACTGAGATATATATATATATGTGTGTGTGTGTATATATATATATATCTCAAGACATCATTATTATTCCTTCATACAGTAAATATTCACTTAAATTTATGTATTTGTGCATGTATTTATCCTTTATTCTTTCTTGCAAATACCATCTAGGATCATATTTCTTATTCCTAAAAATCTTTCTTTCATATTTGCATTAGAGCAAGTTTGGTGCTAAAAAAATACACAAAATATCTCAGTGTTTGTTTGTCTGAAAGTGTTTCTATTTTACTTTCACTTTTGAGGAACATTTTTGCTGGACATAGAATTTTAGATTGGTAGCTATTTTCTTTCAGCACTTGGAAGATGTAAGTCCACCATCTTCTGGATTCCATTGTTTTGTTGAGAAGCTAGATGTAAATCTTATAGCATTACTTCTTTGAAGCTGTTTTTCTTCTGTATGTTTTAAAGTTACATTTTTGTCTCTAATTTTTAGCAGCTTTATTATTAAGCATATGCACATGCACACACACACACACACACACACACACACACACACACACACACAATGCTTGGGTGTCCAAGGCACTTTTTAAATCCATTAGACCACTTACATCTTTACTTACCTCCTCATTCTCTCAGCCAAATTCCACTTCAAATACCAAGCTTACCTCTCTTGGGTTTTCTCTAATTCATATCTTGATCATACAAATTATCTCTGCTTTTATATTTATATAGTATCTTTAGAGTTTTTGGCATGTGTATGTTTTAATATTCTCTCTGGCTTTTCTAATTTTTCTCAGAAGGAGAGGGAGACTGAGTTTTATTTGATAAATATGGAGGTTGAAGAGGAATTATTTTGATTATGTCATGAACTCCTTCTCTGTTAATGAAGTGCCTCTACCAGGCTAACCTCTGTACCAATAAATGACAGACATGAGGAATGGTAAGATGCTACATAATTGGATGGCATGAGGTTCACAGTGGAAGAGAAGTTCACATGAAGGTAGAGAAGTGGTGATTTGACTGCCACAATGGGAAGCTTAGGAATAACAAACCCTTCTTGCTCTCACCCCACCTCCAGCTCCCTGCCCTGTCATATGTCAGTGTTGTGAAAACAACTTCTACTGAGAGTCCTTTAAAAAACATCCATGTCCTCAAGAGAGAGCAGATTTCAGTTATAATTATGAAGCAGAGGGACTATTGTGTGGAGTGGTAGACTACGTTAGGAAATTTCCTTAGCATTTAGTAGGGATTCCAGAGGATGAAATGGAGGGCTTGGGAAAAAGAAGTGTGTCCATAAAAACATGCTCATGCCATTTGAAGACTGTGATGATGAAGTTAGGGATGAGATATTCAAGCAATCAATATTGAGACCAGTGATATTTCATGACATTGGGAGAGTAAATTGAAAAATGGTTGCTGACAAGACAGCATCCTTCAGATACCTTAGAGCCAAGGATATCTACAGATGGCCCCAACCCAGTTAGGAACTGAGTGACCCAACAACAGGCATAGGTTTTATAAATTATGTACATGGATATCATTAGAATATAATGATTTACTTATTTGACTTAAATTGTTATAAGAATAACCCCTTAAAGAAAAAGATGTGCAATAGCATTTGGCATGGTGCACCACTACAGTGTTATAGGACATAAATATTGAAGGCAAGTAACAGACCAAGCTAGAAAGAAGAGCAACAATATGAAAATCATTCTGACTTCCACTGGACAAATAGAAGACATTTCCATCTCTAGAAAGTAGCAAGAGTGAAAAACAAGAAAGGACAAGACAACAAAGAGACTATAATGACATTAGGAGAAGGAAAATTTTCAACAAACTATTGTTAAAAGAAAATATAACCTAGGGCAGGAGGCATATTTGAAAAACGTGATCACTTTTTAGGAAGTTGCTAGTGCATGTAGACATTCTCAGGCTTCAGACCATCACTTTGTCTTTGAGATGCCAAGGGCAAAAATCGCATTTCTAGAACACATGTGGCTCATGAATACAGAAAAACAGAAAGTGTAAGTCATTGTTATGTTCCCTCCTTATCTTTGTATACCATCAGATTGGTAATTTTCATGGTAATAAGTTCATGGTTGAGAGTAGACACAGGAATGGCATATATAAAGACCTTTGCAATAACATTTTACAACCAGCATATTCTTTTATTTATTTATTTATTTTTTGTAGACCAGCCTTTAACTTTTCTTCCTAGGAATTTTCTTCCCTATGTAAGTTATCTTTAAATAATAAAATTCTTTTTTCTTACTAGTACGCACTGCTTGTAATGACTTCAATGAAACATTCAGGTCATTTGGAACACAGAACTGTTTTGTGATTCACATTATTACAAAATATGTCCCATTAAGATGATGCATAAGCTGAACTGGAGTTAATGAACCTACATTCTTGCAGGGTAATTCAAATTTTAAGGGTGATATCAACTTAAATAAAATAAGAAAGGGAAGGAAAATCAAGTTCATTGTACACCAGAGATCACGATCTTTATCTCCTCGGTTCATAAAAGCATATCTATTGCTCAGTTACTCTCAGACCATTATTAGAGTGGTTGTAGAGCACATATATGTTTATAATTAAGTGCCCCTCTGTGGCCATAAAAGGACTGCATGTGTTTCCACAGGGAGTGCATGTGGAACTTGATTCATAAGCTTTTAAGAGAGAGTGGGTACCTTTAACCTTTATGGAACGCTGCATGGAAATGTGTGGCATGTCCCCACTTAGTATGCAAAGCAAAGGTAGGAACACTACTGCCCAAGCCAGATCACCCACTGCTGGTTTTGTAAATAAAGGTTTATTGGAACACAGTCATACCTATTCATTTACATATTGTCTGTGGCTGCTTTAATCCTGTAACAGCAGAACTGAGTAGTCGCAACAGACACCGTATGGTCTAGAAAGCCTAAAGGATTTACTATCTGGCTCTTTAAAGAAAAGGTTTGCCAACTCTCAACCTAAAGGGAAACGTTCATTCCATACCTGTGGACCATACAGATAACTGCAAAATGAGTGAAGCCTATATTAAATTAATCAAAGATTTCAGAGCACAGTATTTATATTATATATAGTGTCAAGGTTCTAGGATCCACCTGACCTCCATAGGAATGTGTCTTTTTGAAAAGCCTATACTACTTGGTATTTTAAACTCTTCTGTTGTCAAGAAATTTAATTAATTAATTAATTAATTAAAACAATAGCCTCTAGCTTTTTTTTTTTTTTTAACCCTCCTAAAACACAGTGTCTCATGTTCCCCTTCTGGCTCCATGGCAGCTGTTAACTATCAAATACTATTTCTAGAACTGTGCTGACATCAGTCGACGATCATACACAAAGCTGTTTGGCAGGACATACACCGTGCGAGTTGAGGCTGTTAAAATGAAACAGCTCTGTTAAAATTAACTCTCTTCACATCACAGGGAAAATTATCTGTTTGCCAAATCAAATCCTTCCTCCATCAGTGGGGAAGAACCATTTTCCAACCTCTAAAAAGGTAATTCAGACACGGGGGGGGGGGGAACCCCTCCAAAATTAAAATGATAAAACAAAAATTTGCTTGACAGCAAAAGTACTTCCAAATGTATGAAATTGAATCCAAAACTGAGCCTGCAACAAATTTAACTGACAAGAAAGTCTGCATAATGGACTTGGTTTTATTATTAATGCTAATATGGGTACATTTTTGTTCCATTGTGCTGATGGCAAGAAGATAAATGCCCACCGAAGGCACTGAAATATCTCCACTCCATTGAAACACTGATTGGAGTTAGAATGCAAACACTTATTCTTCACTTGTGAGAGAAAAAAAAAAAAAAAATTAAAGGGAGTGCTACTGTTAGAGGCCATTTTAGAATCAGGTATAGTTTTGAAATAGAATTTCTTAACATAAGTAAAGGCAATATTTAAAAAAAAAGTGTTTCTTTGTGGAACTTTAAACTATGTAGACATAAGTTCATCAATATCATATATTTCTTACATGATTTTTAATTAGAATTTCTTTAAAATGAATAATTAACCTCCTATAGTCCTTAAAATCAGTGGTTGAAGTTTACATGAAGGGCAACAAAATCAAATGGTGTTTATGCTTTTTTCTGCCACCTCACCTCTCCCTGAAAAAAAATCAATGTTTCAAGCCCTCTCCTCTCCTGAACCCACGTCCAGCAGCCAGACAGGAACGGTGAGAGTGAGGGTCTGTGCCGAAGACTATCTGGCCATTTTCAGGTTTGTGAGCCAAGGACTCAGGATCCACAGTTGTTTGCAATTGGGAAAGCCAAGGGTCTGGAAGCCAGGAAGTTCAAGCCAAAGCCAGTGTGTGTCCAAGCCAGTAAATCAGTTAATCTGAGAAGGAGCAATCGGGTTTTGGAGATCAAGGCTAGCAGAAGGTCAGAAACTCTGGGAGGTAAGTAACAGCAAGGAAATAGACTATAGGAATGTCAGCCCATAAGGTAATGTCTATTTGTGTTTGATGTTAGGGGCTTGTTTATGCTCCCTCACAGTTGCACACAGAGAAGCAGGGACAGCTACTTGGAGAGTACAACTATTGTGGATAAACCTTGATCCTGGCTGCAGCCAGCCTTTAATTACAAGGAGGCTGTTACAGACCTCCATACTGTAGAGATTATTTAAATAGCAGTGACACCTGTGCTCTAAGCCTGTGCTAATCATTCCAAATTCTCCCACCACTTGCCTTCTCCATTAATTTATTTAACCTTTTTCTACTTTCTAGTTCAGTTCTATCTGTGGTAGACAGAATTTTAAGATGACCCCCCAGATTCCAGCCCCCTGGTGTACACACCCTGTATAATGCCCTCCCCTTGAGTGTGGGTGAACTAGTGAGTATAATGGGATATCACCCTTTGAATAGGCTACTCAGCAGTTGACTGAGTTAGGCAACAGGGTAATTATCCTGGGTGGGCCTGACCTAATCAGGCAACCCTTTATAAGAAGATAAAGCACCAGAGAGATAATACCTTGCTGGCCTCAAGGGAAAAAAACAAACAAACTGCTATGTTGTAAAAGGAGGGGAACACGTGGTAAGGACCTCAAGGTAGCCTCTAGGGGCTGCAAGCACTCCCTCGGCCATACTGATGCACTGAAATGAATTCTGCCAACAACCAGTGAGCTTGGACAGAGCCTCAAAGGAGACCCCAGCCCACACCTTGATTTCAGCCTGGTAAGACCCCAAGCAGAGGACCCAGCTAAGTGTACATGGACTCCTGAGCTGTGGAAAATATGAGATCATGTTTGTCTTATTTTAAGCCGCTAAGTTTGTGGTAATTTGTTATACTCGTACAGTAATAAGAAACTAAAACATTGTCCAATAGAGCTTTCCATCACAGTGGAAACATTGTATACCTGTGTTACTAATATGGTAGCCACTAGCCACATGGAACTGTTGAGTATCTGAAATGAGGCTAGTGCAACTGAGGGATGGAATTCTTTATTTTATTTAATGTTAATTTAAACTTGAGTAGGTGGCTAGTGGCTAGCCCACTGGACCATGCATTTCTAGATGAATAATAATGAAGACAACAAACCTCTGATTTTAGTGTTCTCGATTACAAATAGCTCTTCTCTGAGTTCAATTTTTGAAATTTTATCTTGAACAGATTCTCTGGGGAAACAATAGGAGAAGCCATGAATGATGTCACTCCTACTCTGTCTTCAACTCATTCCCTCCTCCAAATCACAAAGCTTCTTGTGTCACCTGAAGTCTGCCCTCCGTCAGGACACTCTTCCCTTCATTCTTCATCTGTCTAATACTGACATAATACTTAGGTCTTGATCCAGATATTGCTTTCTTGGAGAAGAATTCCCCGAGGCTCTGCATCCATCAGCTATTGCTGTGTAACCAACGATGCCAACATTCAATGGCTCAAAAACTCATTCTTTATTGTTGTTCATGCACCTGTGGATGAGCTGAGTTGTCTGATAGAAGCAAGGCTTACGCATGTGCCTGTGGGATGCCCGGAGGCTTTGCTTAGACTGGGTTTGACTGGGGCACATTTGTGGGATCAGGTTGCTCTGGGTGTCTTTCTTCTTCCAAGGACCAGCAGGCTAGCCTGGGCATGCTCTTTCCAAGACAATGACAGAAGTGCTACAGACAAGCATAATAAACACACATGGACTCTTGAGGCTTACGCTCAACACTGGCACAACATCACTTTTGCCTCCTTCAATTGGTCAAACCATCACAAGGCCAAAGCCAGAGTTTAAGGGTGGGAAGTGCACTCCGCCCCTTTTATAGGAAGGACTGCAACACCCATGTGGCAAAGCGCTTGCATACAGGGAAGGTGAAGAATTGGGGTCATGACAGGATCTTTTGTAGTTTCTTCATTTAAATTGGATCCCTCATTCTTAATATCTCACAGGAAAGACTTTTCTTTCAAGGCACTTGTACTTGGCAATTGTGTATTTATTTATGAGATTATTTGTTTACTGACAGTCTCCTCCACAATGC
The DNA here is from genome assembly GCA_033961575.1 of Aselliscus stoliczkanus. Taxonomy (NCBI): domain Eukaryota; kingdom Metazoa; phylum Chordata; class Mammalia; order Chiroptera; family Hipposideridae; genus Aselliscus; species Aselliscus stoliczkanus. Next base: position 149,516,658 of record CM066732.1, on the reverse strand, counting down.
TGTGAGCTCAATGAGGTCAGAAATCACATTTATTTTATTCACTGCTGTATCACCAGAACCTATGACACTCAATTATTTACTAAATAAATGTATAAACAAATGTCTGAAGACCATTTGAAAAGCTAAATATGTTCTGATAAACAGGATCTGAGGACAGATAGTTAAAGGTTGAGAGCACAAGTAGATATCATTTAACAAATTAATTTATGAAAGTCAAGAGAATTGAAAAGTAGGAGAATGTGTGTATGTCTGTGTATATAAAATTTGTATGTGTATGTATGAATATATAAGGGCAAGAGGGAAGGAAGGAAGGAAGGAAGGAAGGAAGGAAGGAAGGAAGGAAGGAAGGAAGGAAGGAAAGGAAAAGGAATTACAAGCTAAAGAAATCATAGACCAGATAGACCTGTCCTTGGAACTATAATACAAAAATCCTCTAATACTCAATGAGTAATTAACAAGAATATACATCACATAGGAGCCAATAAGAATGAGAGACTCTGTGTACATCATATTGTTTACATTTGGAGATGCTGCCTTTTAGTTGCGCAGGTGTCTCTCCAGAGGCAACTGTATGACAAAAAGTCCTAAGACCCATGAAGTCTACTTTTCATTTGCAGACATATCAGATGTTCTTATAGACTCTTTTTTTTGTTCACCCCATGGGTTATGCAAAATCTCAAAAATGTTAAAAGTCCCTCTGTTTCTTCTTGCCATACTGTAATTTATTTTGTTATTTGGGAATTCTCAGCAAGGTTTCTTAGCAGTGTTGATAATTATTCTGTTTTGGGAGGGAATTCATAAAAGGCATATGGAAAGGATCACTGAGATATAGTTGTCCTTGCTTAGATGCTGTGTTCCTGGCATGAATATGAACCATCTCTGATTTTCACTGCTCCTACAGAATTTCCAGTACAACACGGGTTTTTGGTTTGATGTCAATCTAGTTAGTCCTGGATTCCAGTAAAGAGTTCTTGTTTCTCCATTTTACTTGCACACATGATGCATATACTGGTATGTATACATGTCTTTTTTTTTAATCAGGATCCCAAATAGCTGCAGGATGTTAATGACATATTACTTTCTTTGCTACAAGCAACATCTTGAACTCTGAATCACTGCCAACAATGTAATTGTAGTGATGTGAGCCAGCAGCATTTCTAATTGCCTTAAAGACAGTGTCTTTTTTTTTTTTTTTTTTAGCTGAGCCATCCTGCCACCTGTTGGCAGCTCAGCGGCAGCTCAGCTCAGGCTGGGCATCGAACTGCTGTTGCTCAGAGCTCAGCTCTCACTCTTGAGTGAGCTCTTAACCAATTGAGCCACTCAGCCTGCCCAGACAGTGTCTTTTAAAAGTTTCGCATTTGCATATGGTGTGAGGAAGTGATCCAGTTTCATCCTTTTTCACGTATCTGTCCATTTTTCCTATCACCATTTATTGAACAGACTGTCTTTACCCCATTGTATATTCTTGGCTCCTTCATCATAGATTAATTGACCATAGAGGCATAGGTTTATTTCTGGACTCTCTATTCTGTTCCATTGATCTATGTGCCTGTTTTTATGCCAGTACCATGCTGTTTTGATTACTGTAGCCTTGTAGTATAGTTTCAGGTAGCATGATACCTGCAACTTTGCTCTTCTTTCTCAATATTGCTTTGGCTATTTGGGGTCTTTTGTGGTTTCATATAAGTTTGAGGATTATTTGTTCTAGTTCTATGGAAAATGCCACTGGTATTTTGATAGGGATTGCATTGAATCTGTAGATTACTTTGGATAGTATGGACATTTTAACAATGTTAATTCTTCCTATCCATGAGCATGGTATATGCTTCCATCTACTTGCATCTTCTTCAATTTCTTCAATGTTTCATAATTTTCTGAGTACAGGTCTTTTACCTCCTTGGTTAAATTTATTCCTGGGTTTTTTGGAGTTTTTTTTTATGCAATTGTAAGTGGGATTGTTTTCTTAATTTCTCTTTCTGATAGTTATTGGTGTGTAAAATGCAACTGATTTCTAAATATTAATTTTGTATCCTGCTATTGTACTGAATTATTTATTAGTTCTAATCATTTTTTTGGAGGAATTTTGGGGCTTCACTCTATATAGTATCATATCATCTACAAATAATGACAGTTTTACTTCTTTCTGATTTGGATTTGTTATTTATACTGATGTAAAAGCATGCAGAAATATTTATGGAGCACCTAGTATCTTCTGCTGTTGGAAACACTAAGATGGATGACCAGCTATCTAATCTCCATGGGGCACAAGATCTAGTGTGTGAAGCACATGTGTGTGAACAAGTGATTCCAAAGAGATGTGATGCATGCTGTCAGAGAAAGATGTGTGCAAAGTCAGCGGACACTTGCAAGATGAATTGATTCATTTTGTCTGAAGGTCACCCTGAGAAGGAGGTGATGCTTGAGCTTTGGATGAGTAGAAATTTAAAAGTGGGTGAAGGGTGAACCAGCTAGAAGAAGAACTTTGAGAGATGTCAGGGTCCAGACCCTGAAGGACCTGCTTAGTTATACTAAGAAGTCTGGGTTTTACACTCTATGGCAGTGGTTCTCCAAGTGTGATCCCCAGACCAGCACCATTACCCTCAACTGGAAATGTGTTAGAAATGCAAACCGTTAGTCTCCACCTCAGACTTCTGTGTCAGAAACTCTGGGAATGAAGCCCCATAATCCGTGTATGAACAAGTCCTCCAAATGAGCCTGATGCGTGCTCAAGGGTGAGAAACCACGGCTCTGTGTGGCGAGGAGCCATGAATATGTTTGAGGGGGGAGTAGCTAGCTCAGATCTAGGCTTCAGAGTGGCATCTCTGACCATGATATGAAGGGTAAATTAGAATTGGGAGAGGAAGTGAAGGTGAGTGGAGGCAGTGAGACCAATTAGGAAGCTAATGAGAGCATCAGTGGTAGCCCTGGTAAGTAACCAAGGATCCAGAGGGAGCATTTTGCATGTGTTCTGATTAAGATGCAGAGGCCTTAAAGGCATCAGGTTATTGAGAGGCATCACACCCTATGAATGAAATCAGTGGTGGAGGAGCCCTGAGGCCACTGAAGAATTACTATAATGGGCTAATGAATCCAGGTACCTGCCTAGACTAAATCCATCATCAGCTCACACGTATGTCTGCTGCTGTTCCCAACCGCTACAGAGATGTTTCTGAGTAATAATATGCACTGTCATTGCAAATAACTTCCAAACTCTTAGTAACTTTTTGTCATTATGTATGTTCATATCAGGTACTAAAATAAAGCTACCATTTTAGAGGGGAATTTTGGAAATATTATAAGGAGTCCTCATACTTATAAAATTCCCAACCCCAGATATGCTGCCTTGAGTGCCACTTGGTTATTATTGTGAGTAATGGAGGCCCGGTACAACATCTGAAATTCACACAGATAATGGCCATTTTAATTTGTTTTGGTTCTCCGATATTTCTTTCTCTTTGTAGGGTTGAGTTTGTAAGCTCAATACTCAAAAGATTGTTTAGTTCTTCTTGGTACTTTGTATATAATTAGGGTACTGGCCACCACGTAAGTGACAATTCTTACATTAGAGCTTTACAGTCTAAAAAACCCAGATCTCCCAAAGGTATGGTTAGCTGAAAGATTAATTTATTTTATAATGTAATTGTCACCTCCTTGTACAAAGAAGAGATCTCTTTATTAAAACAGATAACAAACATTAAAAAGCAGGGGAGATAGCCCCACAGAGCATATTACTAAAATAAATATATACCTAAGTATATTTTCTACATTTCTCACCCATTCTTAATTCTTATCAGTCGTTGTTAATCTTTGTTTTATTCATAAAGCTTTGTACAAAATTTCTTTTTTAGCCATTGTAGTCTTTATACTTCCAATCAAAGCCCTGAGCTGCTCTGACTGCACCACAGCTTTCCCCAAAGTTCCTTGTTCTGAGTCACTAGAGTGGGACCTGCTTGTATGGCTGGCAGGATTCATTCGGACTTTCCAATGTACAATAGATGGCGCCTCTGCCCTCGCCTACCCACTGTAAGGTTGAGACCATCAGCTTGCTCTCTCATTTTATTAAAAGTCTAAGACCCACCTTGAACTTCCTTCAGTGGGGGCAGGGCTTGCCTCTCACCAGGAGAGCCTTACCTCTGACTGCTCACTCCTACATCCACTAAGTCTTTGCTTCTTCTCATGCTTTGAGCTGCTTCTCATGCTTCTCTCTGTGTAACAACAACCATTTTTAAAAAGCACTAATGGACTTGTAGAATGTGTACATCAGCATAATATGGTTTTATATGATGTTTATATTAGTCAGCGTTCTCCAGAGAAACAGAACCAATATGATATAAATAAATATATGTGTACATGTATACATACACACACACATACACATACAGAAAGATTTAAAGGAATGGACTCGTGGTTGTGGAGGCCGTGCAGGATAGGACAACAGGTAGAGACCCAAGAAGAGTTGATTTTGTAGTTTGAGTCCAAAAACAGTCTGGAATCAGAATTCCCTCTTCTCTGGGGGTACCTTAGTCTTTTTTTGTAAATAGACTTTATTTTTAGAGCAGTTTAAGGTTTACAGCAAAATTGAGGAAAAGGAACAGATATTTCCCATATACCTCTGCCCCCACACAAGCACAGCCGCCTCCACTGTCCACACCCCCACCAGAGTGGTGCATTTGTTACAACTGATGAACTTGACACATCATTATCACTCAAAAGTCCATACTTTACATTAGGCTTTACTCTTGATGTTGGGTGCTCTATAGATTTGGACAAATGTGTAATGACATGTGTCCATCATTGTGATAGTATACAGAGTAGTTACACTGCCCTAAACATCCTCTGGGCTCCACCTAGTCATTCCTTCCTTGACCCCAAACCCCTGGCAACCACGATCTTTTCACTGAGTTTTTCCTTTTCCGGAATGTCGTGTAGTTGGAATCCTACAGTATGTAGCCATTTCAGACTGGCTTCTTTCATTTAGTAATGTGCATGTAAAGTTCATATGTCTTTTCATGGTTTGGTAGCACATTTCTTGGCAGCACATTTAGAGCTGAATAATACTCCATTGTCTGGATGTACTAGGACCTCAGTTGTTTCCTTTTAAGGCATCCAACTAATTGAATGAGGCCCACCCGCATTTGCCTTACTAAAAGTCTGAATTAAATATTAATTTCATCTAAAAAATATCTTCACAGCAACATCTAGACTGATGTTTGATCAAATATCTGGGTACTGGGGCCTAGCCAAGTTGGCATATAAAGTTAGCCATCACAAGTTCACCCGTTATCAATTTGGCACCTACACACATCTCCTAAACCATACTTAATTTTCAAATAAAAACAATAACAAGGTCATACTTTCAGCTAACATGATACAATTATCCTGCATACAATAAAAACCGTGCTAACCCTTCCCAATGAAGAGGATGCTAAGCCCTTGGGAGCCATTTACTGTTCCTCTTGATATCTCATAACTCAAATACTGTAATGTAAAGTTAACAACACTAAAAACTATGATATGAACTCAATGCATCTTATGTTACATAATAAGAGGATATAAGAGGGAAGAAAATAAAGATATTTGCTACCTATGCATACACAATATATCTACATAACTCTCTCTGTTAATACATACACATACAAACATTCATAACAAAATAAGGAAGAAATACGAGGTGAGATTACAAAATACGGTGAATGTTTAAATAAAAAAAATTATTATGGTAAAAGACACATTGCCATCAATCACCCAAAATACTCCCTCTTGCTTTGAACACACTTATTCCACCGTTCTTGCCACTTTCTGAAGCAGTTCTGGAAGTCCTCTGTTTTTGCCCATTCAGGGATGTCTGTCCACATACCTGTTCTCCAGGCTTCTTTGTCACCAATTTTCCAATGACGCTCCTTCCAAGTCAAACCACAGAACTCACGTGGCCACAGCCCATGAACTAGTATATAATTGCACGTCTGGCCATTTCTCCTTCTAACCAAGGAGAACAAACAGGTGCATTGCTCAAAGTTCTTCCCCTGAGAGGACTTCACTTCACCACTGTCCTTCAGGGATGGCCCAGAAGGGGCAGCTATCCACTTTTGAGTGGTGCCTACATATCCTGCAGAACCATTGTAAACAAGCCCCAAGTTTTCTTTTCCTCCAAGTGATCCTAGTGAACTCCCCATGAGGCCATGGGTGCAGGCTGGGAAAGAGAAGGTAGTGTAGTGGGAGTGGAACCCCAGGGAAGAGTTAATACTGCAGTTTGACTCCAAAGGCAGTCTCTGGCAGAATTCTCTTTTCTTATGGGACAGTCTTTTTCAATTAATGCCTTCAACTGGTTTGATGAGGCCCATCCACATTATGGAGGGTAATCTGCTTTACTCAAAGTCACTGATTTAAATGTTAATCTTGTCTAAAAAATGTCTTCACAGAAATGTCTAGAATAACATTTGACCAACATATGTGGGTACTGTGGCCTAGCCAAGACACATAATATTAACCATCATGTTTTTTCCTAATAGGAAAAAAACCTCTCCTCCCTTCCATAACCCTCCTCCTTTCTTTCTGTTCTTTTTCTTTCTACAAATATTTCCTGAGAGCCCACTAGATTCTGATCCTAGAAGCCTACTGATGAAGTTGAGCTGTCTCCTTGGTAACCATCTCTAACCCAGAGTGGAATACAAAGTGCTTTCTGAAGCCGACTATCTTCTTTAAAGGGACCATATATCCCTTTCCAATTTTAAACCCTAACTTCCAAGAATACAATTTCACTATCTCTTTTAAACAAAAAAATATTAACAGTTTTACCAAGAGATTAATGACTGATACCACTGTTTATCTGGGGGGTGCACTCATTTAGATGCTTCTGATTAAAAATGTGTCCTGATTTGGCCAGAGATTGGCTGAGAGATTACTCTTCTATTACAGGATTTGTCATAGAAATAAATGATTTAAAAATATTTCAGAGGAAAACATTAAACCCACTTTAGAAAAGAAACTGTTTTCAAGTCAGTTAAGTGGTTGACTATGTAATTAATGAAACACGTAAGTTACACTACACTTAAAAATAGATTTATTAGGGCCGGCCGAGTGGCGCATTGGTTAAGCGCTGGTTTTGGGATGCCAGCGGCCCCGGTTCGGATCCCACATGAGGGCCAGTGACACTGCCCTCTACAGCTAACAACAGCTCCACCTGGAGCTGGGCTGTGCGAGCCCCGGTGATGGTGTGGGCTGCCATAGGCTATAGTGAGTGGCCCGCAGCCAGCGTGAGCGGCTGGCAGCCAAGAGTGAGCTGCCAATAGCCCCAGTGAGCGACATCCAGAGGCCAGCGACCGATCTGCCTCATCTGGGAAGAGCGCAATGACGATACCAACAGTGAAGCAACATCCTCCGCAGCTAAACTGAAGAACAAAAAAGACAGCAACTTGTCTGTTCCCCTTCCCCGATTCCCCAACGCTGTTCCCCTCCGCCAATTCCCCAATAAAATCTTTTAAAAAAAAAAAAAATAGATTTATTAAAACCGATCCAAAGATGTCTTATTTGTCAAAACACACTGGAAAAAACTCTGGAAGTTTACTTTGAATTAGTATGTTGTTCCTAAACTTATTTACCACGGGGGTTGCTTTTCTACAAATCGGACGGCTACGCAAACCAGTACTAGCGGAGAATTCTGAAGCTCCGCCCGTATGGGGTTGTGTGCCTAGCATTCATGTTGCCATGCGGCCAATCTCATGTCTGTTCTTTCCAACACCCCAGAAAGGGTACAAGTCTCCCTCTATGGTTTCTTCCCATCCAGGCCTGTAGTGATGTTCATGGTTCCCTTCACAGCATCAAAAGTTTCCCAGCAATCCCAATCGCCTGCTGATGTTCACTTATTTCCTCAACTATTTCTATGAAGGTGTCTCAAGCTATTGTAAAACTGACATTTAAAATCCCTCATGATACTGTTCCCTTGAAATCAAGTCCAGTCTTATCACACATACACTTTTGCCACTTAGTAATGGGTCCAAACTATTAACCAGAATGCAAAATAAGTGTGGAAATGAGAGGCCATCACACACTAAGTCACGCATTACAAGACCCATTTAAGTAGAACAGCACAAAGCTGATTGGTTGAGAGTACAGTTGACCCTTGAACAACACAGGATTAGGGGCGCCAACTCCTGTGAGGTCAAAATCTGCATATAACTTTTGACTCCTCCAAAACTTATAACTAATAGTCTACTGTTGACCAGAAGCCTTATCAATAACATAAACAGTCGATTAACACATATTTTGTATATGAATTATATACTGTATTCTTACAATGAAGTTAGCTGGAGAAAAGAAAATGTTATGAAGAAAATCATAAGGAAGAGAAAATATGTTTAGGTATTTATTGAAAAAATTGTCACAATAAATGGACTGGCACAGTTCAAACCCATGTTGTTCAAGAGTCAACTGTGCTTTGTAGTGTAGGAATGCTCATTGGACAGGAGCATCCAGCATAGTCTGTAACATCCTGTCTCATTGGCTGAGAGCACATGAAACCCTCAGAGCATAAGAAAAACAGACATTGCAGTAGAATCTATTGGATTTTGTGTGACGATACATATTTTTCCTTTAAAATTATGAATATGAAATCATTTCAAGAAGAAGCAGCTTTATGACCAATTAGTGCTACATGGGGCAGTACTGAATGTAGCGTGCCTGTACTTGAAAAATTATTTTATATTAAAATATATCTTTTTTTTTCATTAGATCTTCCTTGTATTTTTTTTTCTTCTTTTTTTTTTTTTTTGAGGGCAGTGTCACTGGCCCTCATATCTGGGACCCCGAACTGGGGCCGCTGGGGTCCCAAGCCAGTGCTTAACCACTACGCCACTCGGCCAGCCCCCTCCTTGTGTTTTTATTGATTTTATTTCTATTTCTGTAAGTTGATGTATGGGCAAATGCAACTGTTTGCCATTACATTTTGCATATTTCCCATTTCTCTAAACCTACTCTACATACTTTTCCTACTTTTACCAAAACCTAAACAATTTTCCTAAATTTTTGAGTTATTATAGTTTTTAAATGTGCTTGTGATCTTTTTCACATACTACTTGGCATTTTCATTTTCTGTCTTTTCTCAAATCTATTATAAAGCCTTGATTTCTTCTTTCCTAGAGTGTACAAAGAGCAGTTACATCATGCCTATTCGACTTACACCAAACCATCCCTTTCCTGTTTTCAAATATTCTTCAAGTACTTAACATGAATTCTTTCAAAGAATATTACTTCTATTAAAAATAAACATACATTTATTTTTAGAAAGATAAATGTATCCTGAGAGTCGAGTTCACTACCATTTCCACTGGAAAACCATAGATCAGGTTCCCCATCATCAGCCCTGGGGAGCATTCACACAGGTGGACCGTCTCCTGAGGCCCTTGGGTATCCTGATCCTTTCTTCTGGGTATGCTTCAGTTTCTCACATGGCTCAGGGCCAAGGTCTTCTGTTTTAAAGCAGTGTCTCTTAATTAATATGAGTCTTGTAAATGTTCATGCACTGCTCATTTTGCATCTGTCTTTTATTTACTTATATCCATTCATTCATGCATGTTTTCTAGATATCCATTGCACAGAAATGTTAGTTGTGAAGGGTGGGAAGTGAAAGATCAAATAAGGCACTGGCAGATCCAGAGTCATAGTTGTCTGTCTTTTTGCTATAACCTCACATTGCAGAAGGGTAAAATATATCATCTTTAATGCAGACTTTTCATGGTTTTAGACCTACTGCCTCCCATATGCCAAATTAGTTTAAGAATTACAAAACAAGACAATACCTATTTTTGAACTGGAACAAGTTGACGACTTTTGCCAAAGTTTGTCATCTTCAGGGGTGTTTTTGTCATGCCTGTTATTGTGTACTTAGAAATTCCTAGTGACTCGTGGCATGGCCACCTGCTTTTGTAAATAAAGTTTTATTGTAACACAGCACATACATATTTTTAGGTCTTGGCTGTGGCTGCTTTTGTGGTATAAAAATAGAATTGAACAGTTGTGACAGAGAATATTTAGCTCTCAAAACCTAAAATATACACTATCCATGCCAATAAAGAAAATGTTTGTGACCCCCTGCTGTAGAGATTCATAACATTTTTGGCCCTTTAGACAGATAGAAGGGATTTTATGGACCCAGAGGATGAATTAACATAGCCTCCTTACCTCCATTTCTGTGTATCTTCAAAAATAAACTATACCACCGTCCATCTTGAATGTGTTAAAGAAAGAATTGCCAAAACAGTGCTGGCCTCGCCACTTAGGCAATTAAAAATATTTTTAGGGCCGGCCGAGTGGCGCATTGGTTAAGCGCTGGTTTTGGGATGCCAGCGGCCCTGGTTCGGATCCCACATGAGGGCCAGTGACACTGCCCTCTACGGCTAGCAACAGCTCCACCTGGAGCTGGGCTGTGCGAGCCCCGGTGATGGTGTGGGCTGCAGCCCCTGCTGCAGTGGGCTGCCGTGGGCTGCAGTGAGTGGCCCGCAGCCGGCGTGAGCGGCTGGCAGCCTAGCGTGAGCTGCCAATAGCCGCGGTGAGCGACGTCCAGGGGCCGGCGACCGATCTGCCTCGTCCGGGAGGAGCGCAATGACGGTGCCAGCGGTGGGGCAGCATCCTCCGCAACTAGACTGAAGAACGAGGGGACAGCGACTTGTCTGTTCCCCTTCCCCGATTCCCCAACGCTGTTCCCCTCCGCCAATTCCCTAATAAAAATCTTTAAAAAAAAAAAAAAAAAAAAAATATTTTTAATAGCCACACTAAAAAGGTAAAAGGAAACAGGTAAAATTAATTTTAGTACGGTATTTTATTTAACCCAATATATCCAAAATACTGTCATTTTAACATGTAATGAATAGACAAAATTAGTAATGGCATATTTTACATTTTCTTTTTGTTCTAAGCCCTTATAATTCAATGTATATTTTATATTAATACTTGCAGCATACCTAGATCCAGGCGGGCCACATTTCAAGTGCTCATGAGCCCCCACAGAGCTAATGGCTACTATACTGGGCAGTGAGGGCCTAGAGGCCAGGGGAAGGGGGTGGCCTCACATTCTTTTTGTTTTCATTTGTTTATTCAACTTTCATTCAACTTTAGATAGTTATACTTAGGTCTTACAAAGGTAAAGACAGAAACCCTGTTCTGAAAGACTTTAATTCTTACTTGACTACTTAATTACTTATGTAGTCCTTTTGCATGTCTCTGAGTATCAAAAGACAGTCATGGTGACCCTAGGAAAATCCTGCTAGATTTCTGGAGGGACTGTCATTACCAGAGCACAACATGATCTTGAACAGGACAACTAAAGAAGATAGGAGGAGATTTCCATCTTAAAATACCTTGTATATGCTTACCTTTTTCTTCTTAATCAGAGAAAGTCAGCAGCCACCAGCTGGTAGTTCTCCTAGCAAGGCCCAGGTGTGCACATGCACCAATGTAAAGCAGAGTGTAAGCTCAAGAGCCCAGCATTCCTTGAATGACTGAATGTCGAAACATAGTCATGGGCTGCATAAGGATGTTTCTGTCAAAGGCAGGCTCTATATATGATGGTGGCATACTTGGACCGTACAGCAAGGTGAGAAGTAGGCTATACCACCTAGGTTTGTGTAAGTGTGCTCTAAGATGTTCACACAGTGACAGAGTCACCTAATGACGCATTTCTCAGAACATATCCCTGTCATTAATGGCATATAACTATATAACGTTTCTTCCTCCTTCTTTCTTTCCTCCTCTGATGTCTTCTAAAGAGCTGTTCCCCTTCCTGTTAGTTTCAGTCAAATGTACCTTCAAGCATATGGAATTGTATGGATAATTAGTGACTATGCCATGAATCATAGTATTTCCTGTTGATCAATTTTGTCAGTCTTTCACCTTTCTTATAATCTGGTTGAAAACTTGCTCCTTTTAGTTTAATTTTTTTTTAAAAAATTATTCAGAAAAGAGAGATTGGGAGCTAGGTTAAGAATTGGAGAAAGCCTTCACTGAAACATAGATTTTGGGGTGTGTGTGTGTGTGTGTGTGTGTGTGTGTGTGTGTTAAGTATATTTGTGTTAAGTACTCTTAAGTCATCTTAAATTATTTCCTTATTTTATATAATGCAACCACCATATGGCCAAGAAACACTTCATCCTCTTCAAATACAGAAACAAAATATTTGCATATTCCATGGGCAGGTATTGGATAGAGGTGGCTGACCTTTCTAATAGACAGAACTCACAGTGTCAAAGAGAGAAGTTGAGTATGAACCAGGCCTCCGTTGGTTTACTGTAGGCAGGATGTAGGAGTGAGATGGTGATTTTTTTGGCATGCATATTTCCATCACCTCTGTTTTGCCCATGGCAGATATCATTAATCAACCAGTACATTCCTTCCTGCTGAGCACAAATGTGAGCTCCGAAACTTGCTGAGTGTAACACTCTAGGAAGGCACTATCACATGATAGGAGTTGGCATACAAGATAAGACCTATTTAACATCTCTGGTACACAAAGTAGGTTTAGCATCCAAGACAGTGGTTAAAAGATAAGGAGCTGCTTATAGTCTACAATAAAATATCTTTTATGGCCACCTGAAGACAGTCTTAAGAAGTTCTGAAGGGCAGGAGCAAACAAAATGTGTTTGTCATACAGCAGTTGAAGAATGGGCAGCATTAAAACCAGATAAAGGCCATTAAGTTTTTTTTTAATATTTTATTCATTAAATATTTATTGAACAATTACCAAGAGTATTTTAGGAGTTTTCTTCTTATTTTCATGTTCTAAATATTTTACCAGAAGTTTCCATTTTCAAATTCCTTACTATACTTTAGACCATAGAATTTTAAAATAATGGAACCTACTCTGAAAAAAGTCACCTCTTCCTCATCCTCTCAATTCAGGAGCTATGGATGTCTTATGAGCAAGTTTTACAAATCTATTCATGCAGTTTCACAAATCTATTTATGCAGTTTGTTCCCTGCATATGTAACCCTTGTATGCATTGTGTGTATTGCTTTGTTTTGTGTGGGTCTTGTTTTTTAATTACAAAGGACATCTAAATTAATATTGGCCCTGTTACTCTGAAGTTCATTTGCTGCTTATTGACTTTTCAATGTTATGAACAAAAACAACATTTATTTTCCTATCAACTTAGCTATTCATATAAGGTGACTTGCAATATCCTAGAGTATATTGCTCCACATTTTTTTTTATTGTTGGGGTTTTTTGTTTACTTATTTTTAAACAAAGAATCCATTCTACAAAGAAGACAGAATACCGTACTCACTGTGCCATTCTTATTTATTTTAAAGGAAACAATGCCTTTATGCGGCAATAACTCACCTACCCAGAGGTCACTTTTCCAATAATGTCAGTCATAGAGAACCCAGCTCAAAGAAAACGGGCTGTGAGAAGTTAAAATAAATGCCATAGATCCCATTCACTAAGCGCATGCATTTTATTTCCATCTTCTTACTCTGTCATTCAGCAACTGTTTTCTCCCATTTTAGACACAATCCTAATTTCTTAGTCCATAGATGAATGGAAACAACTAATTCAAAGGAGGTCAAGAGGCACCTAGATATCAACATGATGGCTAGTAACAAAGAAGACAGAAAGAGAACCAGACTCAAGGACTCAAAAATTAGAGCAATTATGTGCTATTTTATGTTTTGTCAAATAGTCCTACATACTGTAGCAATAACTTCCACTACCCTGGAAATCATGTTCCTAACTAATTCATTGAGTCATCGAGCTTATTTTATGTTCAATGCTTTCTATTTAAGAAGAGGTAAGTATTTACTTTAGGAGTCTCCTGGATGCAGGGGGTAATGTGTCAAAAAAAGAAAGCGGACGGGCTCAAAAGCACAATGGGTATTTTGGTTTCCTAGTCTCTCCTACTTCTTGTGGAACCAGATATCTCTTAGTCTCCTTTTCTTTATCTATATAATAGAGAAAGTAATTAATGAGTTGATATTCATAAAGTACCTGCCCCAAAAAGGGTGGTTGCCAGAATCTCCGAAACAGTCTCAAGTCTAAAGTTATCAATATAGAGAAAAGAACACAGACGTGCAGGGTGTGACAGAGGAAAGGTAAGATCAAGTGATAGCTTGAGGGTGGGTAAGCTATGAGAGGATTTTTTTTATTTTTTAAGATTTTTATTGGGAAATTGGGGAGGGGAGCAGTGTTGGGAAATTGGGGAGGGGAACATTGTGTTTTTCTGGAACCCATCAGCTCCAAACAAGTGTTGTCCTTCAATCTTAGTTGTGGAGGGTGCAAGCTCAGCTCCAAGTCTAGTCACCGCTTTCAATCTAGTTGCGGGGGGGGGGGGACGTAGCCCACCATCCCATGCAGGAGTCGAACCAGCATCCTTGATGTTAGGAGCATGTGCTCTCACCAGCTGAGCCATCCTGCCACCTGTTGGCAGCTTACCAGCAGCTCAGCTCAGGCTGGGCTTCAAACTGCTGTTGCTCAGAGCTCAGCTCTCACTCTTGAGCAAGCTCTTAACCAACTGAGCCACTCGGCTGGCCCTAGATTTTTTTTTTTTTTTTTTTTTTAGCTGAGCCATCCTGCCACCTGTTGGCAGCTCAACGGCAACTCAGCTCGGGCTGGCATCGAACCGCCGTTGCTCAGAGCTCAGCTCGCACTCTTGAGCAAGCTCTTAACCAACTGAGCCACTCGGCTGGCCCCTGTGATATTTTTTTAACCATAGTTTATTGAGGTCTATACCTGGTGTGAGGAAACTGGGTACCTGCACTGGGCTTTGTTGTAAAAACAGAATACAGGAAGCATTCCATCTCATTTCTCTTTTCTGAATATTATTAAATTTTTTTTTTTTTAATTTTCAAGTCTGTTTTTGAGAGCAGTTTTAGGTTCACAGCAAGACTGAGAGGAAGGTACAGAGAATTCCCATATGCCCCTGCCCCCACACATGCACAGCTTCCCCCGTTATCAGCATACCCTCCCCCAGAGGGGTGCATTTATCGGAATCAATGAACCTACATTGACGTATCATCACCCAAAGCCCATAGCTTACATCAGGGTTCACTTTGGTGTCATACATTCTGTGGGTTTGAACAAATGTAAAATGACATGTATCCATCATTATGTATCACTTTATGTATACGGAGTAGTATCACTGCCTTAAACAACCTCTGTGCTCAACCTACTCATCTCTCCCTCCCCAGCTCCTGGTAACCACTGATGTTTTTACTGTCTTCCAGAATGATACAGTTGGAATCCTGTAGTATGTCACCTTTTCAGAATGGCTTCTTCCACTTAGTAATATGCATTTAAGTTTCCTCCATGTCTTTTCATGGCTAATCGCTCATTTCCTTTTAGCACTGACTATCATCCTTTGTCTGAATGTACCACAGTTTATTTCTCAGTTTACCTACTGAAGGGTATCTTGGTTAGTTCCAATTTGAGGCAATTATGAATAAAGCTGCTGTAAACATCCATGTGCAGATTTTTGTGTGGACAGAATTTTTTTTTTTTTTTTTTTTAGGGCAGTGTCGCTGGCCCTCATATGTGGGACCGAACCGGGGCCGCTGGCTTCCGAAGCCAGCGCTTAACCACCGTGCCACTCGGCCGGCCCAAAAATTTCACTTTTTTTTTTTTTTTCATTTAGCTGAGCCATCCTGCCACCTGTTGGCAGCGCAGTCCATGGCTGCTCAGCTCAGGCCAGGAATCAAACCAGTGACCCTGTTGGTCAGAGCTTGCACTCTTGAGTGAGCTCTTAACCAACTGAGCCAGTTGGCTGGCATGGACATAAATGTTTTAACTCCTTTGGGTAAATAACCAAGGAGAGCAATTGCTGGCTCGTATGGTAAGAGTATGTTTAGTTTCATAAGAAACCGCCACTCTGTCTTCCACAGTGGCTGTACCATTCTGCATTACCATCAACAGTGAATGAGAATTCCTGTTGTTCCACCTCCTTGGTGTTCTGTATTTTGGCCATTCTACTAGGTGTGTAGTGGTATCTCATTATTTTAATTTGCATTTCCCTGATGTGATGTGATGTGGAGCCAATTTGGGAAATTTTTAAGTGAAATGCAGTCTTTCTTTATATCTTCAAATCACAAAAAGTTCTACACCACATTATAAGGATGTCCTTTTCATTCATTCATTCATTCATTCACACAGCTTTTAACAAACCTGATGTGCCTACTATATATTGGGTGCTGTGCTAGTTGCTTGGTATACAATAGTAAAGTAACTGTGATCGTTAAAGAAGGAAGAGGAGGAGGGGGAGGTGGAGGAGGGGAAAGGGAAGGGGAAGGAGAAGAAGGAGGCCAGAAGTGTTTCCTATTCTACCACCACCAAAATCTTGAAAAACATGGAAGCTTTCCATTATAACACTTGGCATGCATTAAATTTGAGTTGACGTTAAAATTTGGGTCAACATTTAGTGGTGACAGAGAAAATCAGGGTTGATGTTCAGTTGAATGTTTTCCCAGATAGAGAATTAGCTGAATTAAGGAAGATATGGAAAGAGAGGAGTTCGTTTTGAGTGGCAGTGAATTAGCAGAAGACTTCTCTTCCAGTCACCTGCTGTTGGTAATTGGTGCAGCATCAACTCCTGCAAAGACCAACAGGACAGAAAGTCCTCTTTACTGAAAGGATACAACCCCTGGTTTTGACAGGCGGTCTCTTGTTTATGCACCTAACACTACAGCAAGTCTTCACATTAAGGCTAGTCTTCTACCATATCTTACTAATCTCAATAACGCAAAAAAAAAAAAAAAAATCCATCATTTATATTTGCATCAGTGTTCATATGAAATCATGTTTGAAAGATGGATTTATATGTTGTAGTTACTAGACAAGATGATTTTATTTAAACATGGTGCTTACTACTTACAACACTCAATAAAATACCATAGAAAAGGTACTTGAATCTGGGGCATAAACAAAGGGGATCAAAAGTTGTATGGTTTTCAACTGGCCTGTCAGAGCTCTGTCCAAGCATAGGCAACAACTAAAAAGCTAGTCTTACATTATCTTAGAATTTAATTTCTTCTTTTTATAGATTTTGCCTTGGCAATTCTTGGGATTGTGATTTCAAAGACCCTGGGGATTCTTAAACAATCACCTGCTTCATTTTACTGATCAAGAACTAAAATTCAAAGAGGTGAAATGATGCATACAGCTGTGTACTGTATTAGTGGCAGAGAGTTTACTGGACACAGGCTCAGGGGACAAGCACAGCTGTTGCTTTTTTCTCAGACAAGACTCTCCGGCAGAACAACATCCGAAACACGATATTTGGGATATCTTGTATAGCTGTCGAGAGTTACATAGACAAGACAGAGGTACTTTCATAAAAGGAGTTATTGATCAGTTATTGCCACCTCATTTTATCCGCAGTACCTAGATTAGCTTTTCTCTGCTAAATTTGATAGCAGTTAATGTCAGTTTCAACCTTTGCCTCTCTCACTTGACTGAAGTATGCCACCATGAAATGGACACGTTGTTCCTCTGGTTCTCACAGCTCCCTTCTGCACCACTTTACTTTAACAGCAGGACACGCACTTGCTGTTTATCTAATAAAATTGTAAACGTGTGTGTGTAAGAGAGAGAGAAACCCAGTGGTCTAAGGAATTTTATGGTCCAGTTTAACAACTCAGTAAATGGGATTTTACATTACTAGGCTTTTTTCCCTACTGTATGATGAAGAAACGGTTTGTCTTTTAATTTACAGCCTTCTCTTAAAAAGAAGGTTGCATCAGCTACAATAAATTCTGGATAAAATTTTTCTGCTAATTCATTTTTCACTGAGCCAACCAGTCTGCCAACAAGCTGCTTCTTTATTTGAATTCAAATTGACAGTGAAATATTTTAAAGCAATATATTTGTGGCTTCTTTTTCTTTTTTTAACGTTTTTGATCATTTAAAATTCAATAGTGCACAGAATGCAATTATCTCTTTCAATAAATATTTGCCCTGACTTTGGAGTTGTACTATTTTTGAAGCAGAAGGTAAACAAAAATGTTCTGAACCAAGTAAGGAAATCTAAGACTTTGATGGACTATATGACTATAAAGAAAGCACTTTACCTCACCAGGCCTCATTTTCTGTTTATAAAACAATAAGATTGGACTAGAGAATCTTCAATGTCTCTTCCAGCCCAAGATGTCATGTTTGTATATACTTGGCCAAGAAATATAAGAATCTTAGCAAGTCCCAAGGCTTCAAATGGCATCTACATGTAAATGATTTCCAAATCTTCATCTGTAGCCTGGTCTCTCTCTGGAATGCTAGATGCATGCACCATGTATTTATTTGCTATCTCCACTTAGATGATGAATAAGCATCTCTAATTTAACATGGCCAAGTAGAATTCCCACTCCACCCCTCCAATGTCCAAAGTAGCTTTGCTTCAGTTTTTCCAAATCAGTGGGATGGCTTTACCACCCACCTAGTTACTTAAGCCAGAAATCTAGGACTTATCCTCAGTTTCTCCCTTTTCTTCCCCAGTAACATGCAGGTATTGGCAAGTCCTAATCACTCTACTTTGAAAGGTATCCTGAGTCTTTCTACTTTCATTACCTTCCTCCAAGCCCTCACCATCCCTCCCCGGGTCACTACAATTACAGCCCAACTTGTTTCTTAGCTTCGCATCTTCCGTCTGCAAACTGCTTTCCACACAAAAGCTCGAGTGAGCTTTTAAAAATATGGATCAGACCCTGTTTCTCCCCTGCTTAAAACTCTTCAGTGGCGTTTTATCACACTTGAGATAAATCTGAACTTTTCACTTTGATTTACAAAGCTCAAAATGATCTGGTTCCTGTCTCTGTCCATTGCCTCATTTCTTTCACTTTCAACTTCCCCCATTTCATTCCAGTAACTCTGACCTTCTTTCCTTTCCTTTCACATGCCTGTATTAGTCAGGTTTCTCCAGAGAGAGTCAATAGTATATTTACATTTATATACATAATGAAATTTATTATAAGGCATTGGCTCATATGGTTATGGAGGCTGAGAAGGCCCACAATCTGCCATCTGTAACCTGGAGACCCAGGAGAGCTGATGGTTGTCTGAATGGAAGGCCTGAGCACCAGGAGGGCTGATGATGTGAGTTCTAATCCAAGTCTGAAGGCCTAAGAACCAGGGATGCTGATGGTGTCAATTCCAGTCCCAGGGCAAGAGAAGATCAACAGCCCAGTTCAAGTAGTCACTCAAGGAGTGTGAATTCTCCCTTCCTCCACCTTTTTGTTCTTTTCAGGCCCTCAATGGATTGGGTGACACCCACCCACATTGGGGAAGGCAATCTTTTAAACTCAGCCTACTGATTCAAATGCTAATCAATCCGGAAACACCCAGAAATCCTGTTTAACCAAATATCTGGGCAACCAAATATACTATGACCGGGTCAAGTTGACACAGAAATTTAGCCACCACACATGCCAACGTCGTTCCTCATTTAGGGCTCTAGTGCTAGTTCTCCTTTCTGCTTCAAATGCTTTTCCATTAATTGCATGGCTAGGTCCTCCTTGTCAATTAATGATCGCCTGGACTATCACCTTCCCCAGAAGAATCCTTCCCTAGCCATCCAATTGTAAAGTAGCCACCTAAGTTTCATCCATGTATTCTAACTTCTGGATTAAGGTTGACACAAAAGGAGGATCTTTTCAAACTGAGTGCTATGAACTCCACAGTTCCCCTGAAATAGTTGCTGTGTTTTATGTCTTTGTGGGTGTATGTGGTTGCCTCAAATTCTCAAAGGAGTGTGAGATCCACAAACGGTTAAGAAACATTCGAAGCAGTCCTGCTGGCCCACTCATTCATGCCCCATCTCTCTTGGCTCCCCATCTTCCTTTTTATCTAGAAAATTAGAATTTACGTTTTATAAGGCATCATAGGTCATTTCCCCTGGGACACTCCTTCTTGTGTCCTGGCAGAGAAAAAGGGCCCAATTTCACTTTGGAACAACAACAAAGTTCAACCCTAATCATTGCGAGGCAATTATGAGAAGCAAGACACACACCACTACCCTTCTGACAGTCTTTTACAATCCAGTTTTATTATTCAGCTTTTACTAAAATGCTAATCCCCTGAAAGGAAAAAGAAGAAGTCTCTGTATGAGTTCTTGAGCACAAACCAACATCTTCAAGGAAATGTGAATGAAAAACCACATTGACATAATTTCAAAGCTACAGTAGGAGAAGAGATGACCAGAAACCCTCCCTTGCTGCTGAGAAGGGGAGGTGGTGTGGTAAGCAGCTTATGGGAAGTAGAATGAACTGAATTGGAAGTGGGAAGGTAGGGAGGAACATCTTGTAAATCCATGAGCTGTATGACAATAGAGTAAGCCACCAAGGAGAGTTGAGACAGGTTGGGGGGTGGGGGTGGGGGTGGGGGCTTCTTGGTGACATACACCCTCCTGTGATGGCCCAGCCATAATTTTTAGAACCATGTTGGAATATATCCACCCAAATAAGTTAATGTTCTATTTTGACATTAACAGAAGCAAATCCCACCACATGGCCTAGTCTGTTATGGTGTCCTGCCAATAAAAAATGTAAACATTCCATGGGGTTTTGCACTCATAACTACCAGAAGTGATGAACTTTTCTTTTTAAAATTTTTCTTGGCAACACCAGTAGACCTGCCCTTGGAATTCTGTCCTAGAAATTAAAATAATAGACTATAGAGAGCCCTCGCTTATATCAGCGTGATGGACTAAATCGGTGCTCGCGTCTACCAAATTCCTACGAAAAGGAAACATTGCCCAAGAGAATGAATTTGGGGCGCTTATTGTAGTACTAATTTTGTTTCTAATCTCATTTGCCTGTTTTTCTTAACAGATATTCTGAAGAGGCACCCATAGAGATCAATTCCAATTTTCAGATAGCATGAACTAGAGCATGCAAGGATAAGGAAGGATGCCATTTTTATAGTAGAGAAATGTTACATGTTTAAGGCAGTGGTTGGCCTTTGGACCCAGTAGAGGGTGGACTTCTGACCATCTACTTCAGCCCCATGATGGGGCCCTGTTCACCCCTCTGAATCCTATAATGAGGATCATAGACAAGGCTGATTTCTCTCTCTCTCTCTCTCTCTCTCTCTCTCTCTCTCTCTCTCTCTTTCTTTTGTATTATCCGGAGAGAGAGAGACCCCTCCTTCCCTTCCCCCATCCCCAGCTTCCTTCAGGCCTTTTCTATGGCTCACCCAAGCAATAGCGACCCAGCAATATGGTCAAATGGTCAGAATGAAGATACTCCATTGGCGGATAAAGGTTCCCTAGACCCTGGGCTGAGTTTGAGGACCTGTTCTTAGAGATATTCCCTAAAGGATGCTCCCAGGACATCATTTGGCAGCACCACTGCAGAATGGGTTATGCTGTAATGTAACTTCCTTTTCCTTCTCCATCCATCTTTCCCAGTGGATTCGGAACTCCTTGAAGGGAGAAATTTGTCTTCTTCCCTGGAGTCGAGTTGGCCCATGGTTGGTTCTCAATCAATGTTGTTTCAACAAATGAATAAATCACATGTGATCTAAACAAACAGGTTTGAGGAATTTTAGGACAGGGTTCTTAGAGGAGAAAAGGCACAGGCAAAATTTCAGCGATTGGAAAATCAAAATCAATAGTAAGTGTGTCAGAGGAAAAAGATTAATTTTAGCAAGTGAGTGGAGATACACTGGAGAGCAAAGCCATGAG
Organism: Aselliscus stoliczkanus; assembly: GCA_033961575.1. Lineage (NCBI taxonomy): Eukaryota > Metazoa > Chordata > Mammalia > Chiroptera > Hipposideridae > Aselliscus > Aselliscus stoliczkanus. Next base: position 149,495,008 of record CM066732.1, on the reverse strand, counting down.
AGATTATGGGGGTCCTGGGGTGTAAATAGTACATTGTATACTCTGTGGATGGTTGGGAGTCAGCAAAGATCGGGGGCAGAAAGTGATGGAACCAATGGTATTTTAGGACAACTAAGTATATGGCCACAGGCAGCTTCCCTGGGAGTAGGAAATGAGGCTACATAGGCCGCTGTGTACAAACCCTGGGAGTAGTAGGGATCAGCTTGGTCACTAGAAAAGGCAGGACTCGCTGAGATTGCATCACTGTGTCTTCCAGTTAAACATAAGAATTGTCCAGGGTCCTGACCCCTTGAGACACCTTTGTTCTTTTCCTAGCTCCCATCTGCTTGGACTCCCAGGTCTGATGGGCCTTTCTCCCTTGGCTGCCCAAGCAGCACATGTCATCTGGTGTGAGAATAACTGGGAAGCACAGGGTGTGTTGGGGCAGTAACAGTGCTCAAGAGATGAAGGGGGCTGGAATGAGGCAGAGACTAGGGGGAAAGACGAGGGGCCAGCTTTAAGAACAATTTCTGAGGCAGAATCTATAGAATTTGGTGAATGAATGTGGAGCAGAAGGTTCAGGGCATGTTAAGGATAATTTTGGGATGCCGAATATAGAAATGAAAGAGGAAGTTTAGACCAAGAGAATAAACAAATCAGCTTGGGACATATTGAATCTGAATTCGAGGTGACAGTAAAATTTCCATGCAGGGGTCCAGGAGCTTATTGGAGACAGAGATCTGAAATCCAGGAAGGAGGTGGGTGCTGGTTATTGGTTATTGGTGATCATTTGAAGGCACGGAAATGGATGTGATCACCCAGATAGAGAATATGGAAAGAGAAAGAGGTAATGATAGAACATCAGTGTTTGAAGATGGGCAGGGGAGGAGCCAGAGAGAACAGCTGGGAAGGACTAGCCAGAAAGGTAAAAGAAAGTAGAGCTCAAGGAAGGCAAGAGTTTCCAGAAAATAAAAATAGCAGCATTATGCAGCACAGAGAGGTAGAGTAAGCCATAGGGGTTCACGGGAGCGTTAGTGAGAGCGATTTCAGTGGCAGCCGGGTTGTGGAAGGCATGGGAGGAAAGGGGATGGAAACCATGGTTCCCACTCTTTGCAGCAATATGGAGGGATGTCACCTTCCTCACTCAGAAACAGAGTCTATGGACAACTGAACGGAAAGGAATTTGACATGAAAGGTAGAGGGCGATGCTTTTCATTGAGAGCCCCAATCCCGTTCTTTTCAATCTACCCTGCTTGCATGTAAGACCTCGAGCATTTGTTTCTGGGCTGTGAACAGTAGTGTAAGCGAAAAGCATAATGATATTGTTTGCCTTTTTGTTTTGTAAGAAGTTATCCTACTTCCACTTTTAACGTTCTGGGAGAATAATATGAAAGCATGTCTTCCTGGTTTTTATCAATGGAAATTCATATTTTCTCAATCTTTTAAGAAATCAGTTCTTGGCTTTTTGAGTCAAAATGATCCATCTCACATTGAACATTTCTTATTATCAAGTTCAATGTCATTAAGAAGAGTCAATGGATGAATTATAAGCATTCACCACAATGTGATTTCTATAAGACAAAGAGAAAAGGCTGAATAAAGAAGAAGTGACTATTGAAACTGTTTTTTCTCTAGTTTGAAAAAAAAAAAAAACCCAGCAAAAATGATGTTTTCTCTGTCACTATGGAGGTTTGTTTTGTTTTGTTTTACTTTCTGTTTTTGGTCAAAACCCTAGTGTATTACATTCTTTAGTGTCATAAAAAAGACTCTTCCCTGCCTGTGGGATCAGAAACATGTACAGTAGCCCCCCCCCCCTTACATGTGAGGTATACATTCCAAGTCCCTCAATGGATATCTGAAACAGCAATGCTACTGAAAACCCTGTATACACTGAACATGCATACCATGTAATAGAAGCACTGCAACTTCTTTTGGGCACATTCGAATTGCCAGCATCACTACTCTAGCGATTTGGGGCCATTATGAACTAAAATAAGGGTTGCTTGAACACAAGCACCGTGATACCACGACAGTCGGTCTGATAACCGAGGAGGCTTCTAAATGACTAGCGGGTGTCTACAGCATGGAAATCCTGGACAAGGGGCTATTTATGTGCCTGGAGGGAGAAAGGAGGATGGTGGGAGATCTCATCATGCAACTCGGAACGACATACAATTTAAAACTTATGAATTGTTCACCTCCAGAATTTTTCATTTCATATTTTCAGGCTGTTGTTGATGGCGGGTAACTGAAACCGTGGAAAACAAAACCACAGATAAGAGGGGACTACTGTATACAACACATTCCCCATTTTATCCGTGCAGAAAGATATCTGAGATAAAAGTTGCTTACATTTTTGGTTGATTCACTTAGCATCAGCCGCCAAGGGTAACCAGTTAAATCCTCTATGAAAGCAACTAGCTTATTCTGTGACCACAGAGAGCCCCATTCCTGTGTGTGTTGTGAGTCTGGTGAGAGAGTGGGGCATCAGTGCAAACTCAATGCTACTGCTTATAAAACAATGGCTGGTTGGTACAGCTGGTATCCAAGAGGGAGACTATGGGACAAGGCCCTTATGTCAGTCAAGAGAAGCTGGCTGTGGTTGATCCAAGCAGAAAGGGCATTTATGTACAGCATGGTGAGTGGCCCACAATCTTCGTGGGGACTGGAAGGCCAGCAAGGGGGTGATGCAGCCTGGAGGAAGGCCCAAAGCCATGCTGCAGACGGGTCTGGTGATGGCCCTGCATGGACCCCAGCAATGCTGCATGCTGCCCTAGAAGCTGATCCACCCCTATGGCTGCTGAATGTGGCACCATCCCACTCCTTCCTATCACCAGCTGCAGGGGAGCCTTCTTTATGGCCCTCCCCCAGCTACAAGAAGGCTGGGAAGATGGTTTTTGGCACGTCCACTCTTTAGTGGGGAAGTGGCTTTGCCTCCTGATGTTGGGGATTCCCCAGGCACAGGAAGGAGGTCACATCCTGGGCAACTAAAATGAATGACAAATATCACCTTGCACTTGAGAACTGGGACTATCACTTTACCTTCTTTACAGGCCCAGACCCAGCACAATGCCCGGCACACAGTAGGTGCCAACAAGACTTTCGATCATGAATGCTCTGCCAACATGCATTCAAGGGTGAGCTGCGCCTCACAGATTACTACTTGCCTAGAGAGCCGAGCACCTTGATGACACATACAGCCTCTGCTTTTTCAAACTGTGGCTCTTTTGCTGAACCTGCGGTAATGTGGCCGTATTCTATTCGCCTTATTCGATGGGATCTATGGCAAAGCCATTAACAAAATTCACCATTCACTCAGTGAAAATCTCTTCTGACCCCAGTAAGTACATCACAATTTGCATGATATAAAAAAATAAGGAAATAAAAGTATTTAAATCCTCTGGTCTCTATTAAGTTAGAGAGAGAAAAAGGCTATCTCAGCATTTTGAGATGAACATCTCAAAAACTACTCAGGATGGCAAGTGGTGTAATCTGTGGTGTCATTTGACAAGATTCTTCTTCCTAGCCACTGTCCCCCAAAAGGGAATGCAGAAGCTGACTGAGTGGCAAGCCATCCATTTTCTGTGAAATAAGGGGAGCACTGGGGGCTTAAATGGTAAGGTTATCAAATCTCAACATCGAAACCACTACCTTAAAATGACTTTCACACAGGCAGCGTTTTTCTCCTGACAGTAATGTTTGCTATTTTAACGTACAATATGGTGCCTTGCAGACACTGGAAGCTCAGTGACTTTTTCTTGGTGGTGATAAGAGCTAGAGATAACATAAATTGCCTCTTATTTTGGTAACAAAAAACTTGGCATGTTTTTGGACCTGGAGGCGACATTTTAATATAGTATACTAAAAGTATAGGTGAAGTATTAGACCTACTGTGTAGGCATTACTGATTTTGATGCATTTAAATAAAATTATTGCTACTGTTGGATGAGCATTTGTTGTAAAAGTAGAACAGAAAAATTCCTGCATACCAGCTACCCAACTTTCTGTAATATTAATATGATAAATCACCATGATACATTTATGAAAACTAAGAAATGGACATTGATACTAGCTGTTAACTAAACTACAGACTTGGTTTGGATTCCTCCCCCACCCCCCACTTCTTGTCATTTTTTTTTTCAGTACTAATTTCAGCTAGAGGATCTAACATGCTATAGTTGAGCTACATTATTTCAGAAGAACTGGGATTAGATATAAAGACGGCTCAGAAAGACTATAAAACCTCCCATTTTATGTGCCAAGCATAAATATGTTTTAAATTTTTTCCCCAAATATTTTGCATGCATGATCGGATTTCATCCTCTCCAGAAACCAAGGTGGGGTTGGGGATGGATGGTGGTGTAGATACTGGTATATCTACTTTATAGCTAAGACAGATAGATTTAGGATGCCAAGCAATGTTTGTAAGACACATCAGCTGGGAAATAGCAGAACAGGGATGTGGACTACAGCATCTCTGATTCCAAAGCCCATAACTGTGACGGTCACCCCTACAGTACAGACTGAAGGGCATGATCACAGGTGTCATATAGATACCACCTCTCAATCAGCAGTCGTGCCCAGGACCCACCTTCCAAAGGTCGCTTGGATCAACTGTGGCAGGTGATCCCAGGGTAGAAGGTAGTCCTGTAACGATGACATGTGACTCTCTGTGAAATGTGTGATGTGTGGAATCATTTCCAACCCTCGCCACCCCCCTGGCCCGCACAAACCGGAAGTTCTCCCTGGCCCCTTCTTGCGCGGGGTGAATGCGGGGCTGCCCACTGGCTCTCCTGCCGGAGCAGCTGAGAGGAGCGGGGGCGTGAACATCCCCACGTGCCTTTTGCTTTTCTTTCCTGAGTGTTTCAAGGCTTAATTAACGTGTGTAAAGTGATCTGAAATGCAGGGATAAAAAGAACTGGGCAACTGCAGAGTGCCCATGATTACCTAAGGCGAGACAGCTGAAAAAGGGAGGCCCAGGGAGACAAAGGGTCTGGGGGAGACACAAGAGGCCTTCAGCTCAGCAGCCAGCTGGTTGGCGCGAAGCCAGAGGGGGCTGTTTTTGGCAGCTTCCACCCTAAGCTTCCCTCTCAAGGCCTGCGTGGCAGCGCTGCTCGGGAGTCAGACCCCAAGATAAATAATTCCTAGAGGGCCGAGCCAGAGCTGAGGAAAACGGGGTTGAAGACACAAATCTCAGCCAATTCTGTAGCTAGCCCTGTAGAGAAGGGGACAAGATGCCCCCTCCATCTTCCCGTATTGCCCACGTGGACTGTCCCCAAATGACTGGGTTTGGTCAATGAAGGAGCCAATGTGATAAATATCAAAGAGCAGAATGAAGCAGAGTGAGCTTTGTTCGTTCCTTTTGACAAGCGCGGACTCATAGTGGTGATTTAGCACTGTCACCTGTGGGAGCCAATAAATCCTGTATAAAGCAGTGGGTAAAAATAATGAAGTCTGAATCATGCACTCGTTCCCCATCCCCTGAGTGTGTGTTCCCAAAAGAGCAGGGCCATTGGTTTCACGGAAAATGCTAAAGCTTGTAACTTCATGGGTGAAGGCGGGTGGCATTTTATTGCAATTTAAAGCATACAAAGAAGCAAGTGGAAAATCTTTCAATGTAAGCTGATACCACCTGTATCTAGGAAAGTTAACATTATGGGGTTCTCTCCAATAGAGTGAGGGTTTCTGTGCATCTGTATATACACAGTGGCTATGTATACAGCCTATTCTAAACTGTTTATGATGATGGAGGGAAAAAGGTTTATTTGGGTAATCCAAAGTTTATATTAGGCTTTCATCATGTTTTTATGTCCTCCTTGGGCTAATAGTTGGGTTGGTATCCACCTCCTGAGCCCACAAACTGAGGATGTGGCTGCTGGCAGCACACTACAGCTTGGCAGCCAGAGCAGAAGGAGGCCCACTCCCTCTGACTTTAGTTAGAGAATTCCAGAGAACCCTAATCGGTGTGGCATGGGGTCAGTGGCCTACTCTGGGGGGACAATCCTATGTCCAAGCGAGGAAGGGTCACCCTGTAAGATGCGTGCTTCTGTCAATACCATGTAAAACAGAAAATCCCCAGAAGGAGAGCCAGATGGCCTGGCTCTTCGTGTATCGACTCCAACTGAGCAGTTAGAGAGGCTAGAGGAGGCTGTTGTCCCCAACGGGGGGCACATCTTGACTTCCAGGACCCACCATAGTCATCCAGTTTGTTCTTTTCTGGACCTTGCACTCTGACTGATTCTTCCTGGAGTCGTGTCTGTGGGATACCTTTGGTGTATGTAACGTCACATGTTGTTCATGCGTCACTGAAGGGCCATCTGAAAGCACCAATGATGGCTTCCTACAGGTCTGCATTGATTGTTGCCAGAACTAGTATAACAATAACCTTCCAATAAGTGTCCCACCTCTGTCTTTCTCCCTCCTAACTCATTCTCCAAACAGGTCCTAGAAGGATCCTTGCAAAACACAGAGTCCCTTTCAATACTGGGATGGTGAATTTTATGTGTCAGCTTGACTGGGCCACCGGGTGCCCAGATATTTGGTCAAACATGATTCTGTGTATGTCTGATGAGATTAACACTTAAAGCAGATTGTCTTTTCTCATTGGATGGGCGTTATCCAATCAGTTGAAGACCTAAATAGGACCAAAACTCCGAGTAACAGGGAACTCAACTCCTTCTCAACTTCTTGAGTTGGGACATGAGTGTTTTGCCTGCCTTTGGACTCAAACTAAAACATTGGCTCTTCCTGGGTTTTGAGCCTGCTGGCATTTGGGCTGGAACCAGAGCCTCAGCTCTCGTGGGTCTTTAGCTTGCCAATGGCAAATGTTGGAACTTGTCAGACTCCATAATTGCGTGACCCAATTCCTTACAATAAGCCTTTTTCTATAGAGATTTAGACCCTATTGGTTCTGTTTCTCTGGAGAACCCTGACTGATACAAATACCTTTTATATTTATTAACTTGATTCATTCATTCATTAAAAAAGTTTAATGGGGGCCGGCCAAGTGGCTCAGTTGGTTAAGAGCTTGCTTAAGAGTGCAAGCTCTGAGCAACAGGGCCACCGGTTTGATTCCCTGCCTGAGCTGAGCTGCTGCTGAGCTGCCAACAGGTGGCAGGATGGCTCAGCTTTAAAAAAAAAAATTTAGTAAGCATCCACTAGGTGCCAAAAACTGTCTTAAGTTTTGGAAATGATCACTGAACAAAACAAATATTCCTGGTCTGGTGGAACTATTATTTATGTGAGGGGCAGTGGTAGAGGGAGAAAGACAATCAATTACGAGTAAATTGGTGACATGTTAGGAGGTGATAAGTCCACGGAAAAAATGAAATAGTAGAGTAGGATCAGGAGGAATAAGAGACATTGAAAAGGGGACATTTGAACAAAGGCTTAAGGGAGATAAAGGCGTTTGCCATGTGAAAATCAAGACCAAGTTCAAACCCAAAGGAACTGGTCCCTGCCTACATCTCCAGTGGGATCTACAGGCCTTTCCTCATAACAGACTTGGATTTGAGCTGTAATTCTAAATATCTGTAATTCTAAATATGTAACCCTAAATATCTATGCAACATTGGACAAGTTTGTTCACCTGTAAAATGGGAATAAAAATAGTACCCTGCTTCTAAGGGACCAGAAATGAGAAATGCAGGTAAAATGACTCAGTGACTCTTAGCTGCTATTATGGTTGTTCTTACTCCTTCCCTCCTCCACCTTATGCCCCCCCTCCCCTCTTCCTCCCAGAGAGCCCAGGGCCTCAGGCCCCACCCCAGAGCCATTCTGACTGGCTGCGGGGAGCAAGCTGCAGTCTCCCTTCTCAGCCATCACCCTGTCTCCACACCCTGGCTGTTGTCATGGCTTCCTCACTCACAGCCCTTACTCTCTTCTCATTCTCCTTCCCTTAAACCACATTCTGGCTTCAGGTTTTTGTCTGGCTTCCCAGAGCTGCTTGATCCCTTGCTGGGATGTTTCTTGATTGTTAAGCTCTCTGCTTAGTTTCCTGTAAGAAGCCCCTGCTTGGGAAGGGAGACAACAGGGTTTCTGTGGTCAGGAAACAAAACCAGTTCAAATGTTCACCATAGAAAATATTTTTAAAATAAACTTTGTTTTCTTTTTTTCTAACGGTTTTAAATTGAGCAAAAGATAGAGAAGATAGTACGAGAGTTCCCACATACCTCATGCCTGGCTTCCCAGATCGCTAACATCTTACCTGTTAATGTGGAGTACATTTGTTACAATCAATAAACTATTACTGATACATTATTACTAGCTAAAGTCCATACTTTATTCAGATTTCCTTAGTTTTTAACCTGATATCCTTTATCTGTCCTAGGATCCCACCTACCACCATGTATTTAATCATCATGTATCCTTAAAGCGCCTCTTGGCTGTGACAGTTTCTCAGACTTTCCTTGTTTTTGATGACCTTGACAGTTTTGAGGAGCTCTGCTCAAGTATTTTCTAAGGTGCCCTTTCACTGGAATTGGCTGACGGGCACAGAAGGAATTTAATGCAAGGGATTGCTCACACAGCAAAGTGATGGAGAATCGGAGAAAGTTACCTAAAGACTAATTAATTTCAGCAAAGAACCTTTAACATCCCATAACTAGAGTGTTCACAGGAAGTGGCTGTGTTACCTAAACCAGGAGCTGGGGTCACCTGGGGTCACCTGGTAGAAGCCTCAGCCAGATGCTGCCACTGCTGGGGATGCCCTCAGAGGCAAGAAGGCGGGGAAGAAGTCATCCTGCTTTTCCTTTCCTCCCACCTCCATGCTCCCTCCAGTGCCTCTCATGGACCATGCCCATACCCATCTGATTCAGGAGTCTGTGAAATTCGGTTGCAATGGCTGCTCCTAGCAATATAGGGCAGAGAGCATGGCTGAGAATGGCTCTAAAGACAAACTGGCCCAGGACTGGGACAGGTGGCGTGCGAACACACAGCACACTGGCAGACACAAAACCTAAAACTCTAGGGCTGAGCTCCTGCCACCTAAGCACCTTTTTGTTCCTTATCAGAGGCTAAGAATTGACTCCACCTTATACATGGAGGAGTGAGGTTTTCTACGTGCCATCCCAGCACTGAAAGTCCTCAAAACCCCTGGAACCTCTGTGATGTGGTTTCACTGCAGCACTTACCCCACTGCTCTGCAATTGTTTGCCTGTCCATGGGCTCTGTATGATGACGAGTGCTTTGAGGGCAGTACTTATTTTTTATACCCAGAGCCCTAGAACAGTACCTTGCTCACAGTAGGTTTTCAAAGTTTGAAATATACACCATTGAATGAATGAATGGATGAATGAATGAATGAATGAATGAATGAATAATGGTTTCTTTTGACCAGAAGGTCCCTCTTCTGGTGTGCTCTAGCTTTGAGGAATTGCTCCCTCCCAGCATTTCTTTTCAGCTTCTCATCACCTCCTATTGGTGCTAAGATTACTGTGAGCCTAGCATTTGCAACATTGGAAGGCCAAGTGGATGCTGTGACTATAAAGTAATTAGACCAGTTTTCAACAGAGGAATCAAGTTGTGCATTCATCCCTCTAAGCGGTTCCTTAGGAAGGTCATCCACATGTTCCAAGATGCTGCCATGCCTGGCTTCTGTGAGCTGCACACACACAAAAGGAATGGATCATTTTAAAGAATAAAATGTTTCTGTCTTTTCAGCTAAATGTCACCCAGCCCTCACCTGGCTGGTATTTAGATGGGTTGGGACGCATCTATCAGATAAGTTACATTTCCTTTCGGCAGAGGGGAGGAGGAAGTGGACTGCCACAAACCGAACAGACTGGTGACTTTCTCATGGGTGTACGAGGGCTGAGAAGTAATGCCTTGGTTGTCACCAGGTCTGAGCAGTGACATCCCCATCTCACTAACAGGCCACCCCCTATCTGAAATGCCTGAGGTGCCAGGGTTTTTGAGGACTTTTAGTGCTGGGAGGGCACACAGAAAACCTCACTCTGTTGTGTATAAGGTGGAGTCAATTCTTAGTCTCTGATAAGGAGCAAAAAGGTGCATAGGTGACAGCAGCAATGCTCAGCCCTAGAGTTTTAAGTTTTCTGTCTGCCAGGACAGCTGCAGGACAGAAATCTGACCATCCTGGGTCTCACTAGCCATCTTATTTAGCAGAGACAAAAATATTTTCAAGTAGCCTCTTCTTTCTGTTCTGGCAAATGGCTATTCTAATACAGGTAAAAAATGATGACTATAGAAACCTCCCTTCATTTTTGTTCTGGATGCCTTATTTTCCACAGTAGTTATGGAGAAATAGTTGGGAAGCCAGGTGGTGTATTGAAAAAGCAGAGGTCTGTTGGAAATGTGATTTTGGATACGTCAGTTTCCCCTTCGATACCTCCATTTTCTCATTTGAAAATTGGGAATTATAATGTCTGTTGCATCACAGAGGTATGGTAAAGATCACATGAGATGTGTGCGTGAGTACTTTGAAGATTGACAAGTGTAACATATTACAACTAGTTCTTCACGTCGACACAAGGCAGCAGACAAGGTGCTTTTGATGTTTAATTAATACTAAAAATCTTCCATTACATTTATTTAGCCATAATTGGGAAGGAGGAGGGCAAGAGTAATTTTCAAAGGGACTTGTTCTGCTCCAAAAATAGAACTCAGAAAACACATATTTGATTTTCCTTTTGGTGGCAAACCACAGTGCCATTGTTATTAGCAGTTTTACGGAACCGTGACCTTCAAACTTGGTGATATCAAAGACGGAAAGAAAGCTCCCAGTTTTGAAGACTTTCAAAGAGGTTTTTCAAACGAAAACACTTATTTTTGAATTAAGGGCTAATAAAATGGTCCTCTTAAATAAGCACTTGGGAGTTTAAAAGTTTAAAAGTGGTCTGCAGTGAATAAATGTGCTGGTAGGTCACTGAAAGCCCTTTTGGGGACAGTGAGGGTACTCTGTTCTTGGGGGTCCATGTAACATCCTTTTCAGAGTTAACAGAGAAATTTAGAACTTACATTTTTCCGAATTGTACGTAAGCTGATTTGTATATACATCTAGGACCATAATTTACTTTCAGTTTACTGAATTTGCGAATTTTCACATTTGTTTTAAATTGTAATTAAGTTTTCTCTGTGAGGCACACCATATGCCACCATTAATTCTCTCTCTCCTTGATTTCTTAGGAGATACATGAGTGCATATTTTGATGCAATTTTGAGGTCTTTTGAAAATCAAATGACTACATGTTTAGCCATATGGGCCTTTGTTATTTAAAATAGCATATGATAAATAAGCGAAAGCAAATGTAAAAGGACTTGTTAGGAAAAAAAAAATAATTGGAGAAACGGTTTAAAACATGGTTTTAAACACAGAATTTCCACACACCCCCTTTTTATTTTGCGTGATGGTTTTTAAACTTATCTTTCGTGACCCCTCACTGTCTCTTACCGTCTGCGACATGCACTGTCACACGTGCACCGGGCAAACCTATGAAACCAGTTATCCCCCTGTGCTTTTTACACTGGGGCCGCAGATATTAACATCCACCTTCCACGAAGGAAGCTGTCGCCAAGGTTTTCCTGTTAACATCTTGCGCCAGGATTTGACAGTCGGCTCCGGCGCATCCGCACCTACGGTGCCCGGTTTTGGAAAGGGGCCGCCGGGTGACTCGGTTTTCGCGGGGATTCCCGGGGCTCCCCAGCTGCCTCCCGGCCCCCGGCGGGCGCGCGGCGCGCACTAGGACCCAGCAGGGCTCCGGGCCCGGGGAGAGCCGCGCGGCCGACCCCGGGCGGGCGCCGGGGCGGGAGCCGGGGTTCCGGCCGCGATCCGCTCGCTGCAGCTCCGCGGGGAGACGGCGCGACCCGGCGGCGTGGCCACCCGCGAGTCCGGTGCCCCCGCACCCCCCAATGCCGCCGCGAGACGCAGCGGGGGGGCAGGCGATCGAAGGTAACGACAATGGGGCTCATTTCCTGCGCGCTGCTCTCCTGCTCGGGTTCAGCATTGTCACGAGAAGCCCTCGCTGTTCAGGCTGCTGCATTTGGGGGCACCCTTCGGGTTTGTAAAGGGGTCCGCCTTCCTGTTTCCACCTGGTTTGATGGATGTAGAGCATGCAGCCCAGACGGGAGAGATCCGGGGAGGGCAAGTTGCATATTTTCATTAGTTTTGTCTCAAAAGTAAGTTCATTAAAAAAAAAAAAAAGTTTCTCAGGAATGTGTAGATAGTCGTTTATAAATTTTTTTTTAAATAGCCAACAAATGGATAATTTTTAAAATGATCAACTAATTGATGCAATTGTTAATTACTTCCTAGGGCTTTACTTCTCTGGGCTCCCCAGGCGTTACTTTTATTTTCAAGGAACTAACGTGTTAAATGTGGAGTTTGGCTCAGGCGGAGTTTACAGCATTGCTGTCGCAACTGTTTTGCTATCCATTATAAACAGTGTCAAATCTGTGGGCAGTTTGAACCTCTTTTCAAATACTGTAACTGGTTAGCCTGCTATGACATCTACAGATGAGACTTTCCTTAGAGGGTAGTCAGAATGTTTCCCATTTTGGAGAAACATTGTTTTGAGGAGATAAAAAAAACACCATGATTCCTGGCTGGGAAGGCTAGAGAGACTATTTTTCATGCTTTGTTTATACTCCGGGGATGACATATGGGGAAGGGAAACATATTCTTTCTCTACGGCTTTAATTGTGGGATTATTAATTTCTTTAATTTATTAGTTTCAATTGGTTGGGCTCAGGGAGCCCTCTGTCACAGGATGTGCTTAAGGTGACACATTTGCTAGCAGTTGGGACACATGATTGCAAATGTAAAATGTGCCTCATCTGAAAGGGCTGGTCTGCTGGGAGCTCCCATGTGGAGCCCTGTTAGGCAGGGTGCGACTGGCTCATTGAGGAAAAAGGGAATCATTTTCCTTAGCTAAGGAAGACATCCTGTGATATTCCTTTTGTTCCCTGTTTTTCATTGATCGCCAGGCTCTGCCTTAGAAGAGGGCAAAGCAGCTCAGAGAGTGCAGAGCTCGGAAGACTGCACAAATGACTACAGCCTACTTTAACTCTCACACTGATTGGTCAGTTAGACTGAGACTTAGGAAAACAGTCCCCCAAAACCTTCTTTACAATCATGCTGTAATTTCAGATGAGCCATCTCATGCACAGATTTCTACAAGATTGATTTTTTAATTTGGATGCAATTTGCTTGAGGTACCTTTATGTTTAATTTTGTTGTTGTTGTTTCTATCCAGATTAAAGTAGGCCATTTTGGTGACAAATTTCTTTGCAGACGTCAGCTACTAGCTTACATTTAGAGACATATCACTTTACAATCCATTCTCCATTTCTCTTCAGGAGTTGTAGAATGCAAAGTTGTTCAACTTAGAATAATTTTTCCTGCCGTTTTTTTTTTTTATCTGAATACTTAAGTAGCACTATCCGCAGATGGATGCCTAAGTGTATCTTTACTTTGATAATATAAGTGTCTTGTGCATTAGCATGGATCACGCATGAAATTTAAGTCTGTGCAACGGTGAAAGAAAAAGGCAAGAGCAAACAGTCAAAATTGGCTTGCGCACTGTTGTAAGAAATTGTGGCATCTGGTTTGAGAATGCATTTTACATCCAAGAAAAAGAGCATTCTTCACCTTATAAGAATATTAATTAGTAAATAATGGGAACTGTTATAGCTATAAGAGGAAAAAAATATAAGGTCGGTGAACTTCTTCTCCATTTGAGTCTTTTTTAAACACCTCAATTAAAGAAGCACTATCCCAGAAGTTGTTAAATGTATAAACACTTTCCTGATTGGCTTAAAAACTTAGACACAGGACATGGATGGAATTTAATAAGCAGTGAGTGGAGACATGGTTGTCATGGAAACCAAGAAGAGTAACCCCCGCCACCCCTCTCCCCGAAACACTACCATAACCACCACCCCTTACACACACACACACACACACACACACACACACACACACACACACACACACACAAAACTGCATGTCATCACAGATGCCTGGAGAACATGTTGGCTTCTGTAAGCTTTCCCACAGCATCTGTTGAAACCTAAGATTGTGCCTGTCAAATCAAGGTCATTTTACAACAACAACCAAAAATGCAGTCTCCTACATTTCATAACTGTATTTTTGTTGAAAATATGTGAGGAAAAAGCCTTCAAGGAAGGATGAGCACACGTGCTTACTTGGCATTTTGCTGCTTCTGAGTTGTGCAAGGAAAGCCTAAGAAGAAGGTTTTGAGCCCTTTAAATTGTAATTGTGGAATCAAATTGATTTGTAGGTCTACTGTTACAATGAAACTCTTTAGAGCTGTGAAGAGGAGAATGTTACCTGTGGATGAAGAGTCATGTGGGGGCAGGTATAATGAAGACTTTCTCTTTGCAAGAGGGTTCGAAGTTGAACTCGCACAATTGAATTCCAAAAAGTGTGGCATTTTTGGAACCCCGCTATAAGGCTGCGTGTGTAGGGATAAATGAAGACCCTGTCTGAGGCTTGGGGAGTATCAGGAAGGGTCTTCTCAGCAGCTGAGCGTGGAGGAAAGGAAAACTAAATTGAAATAATAGTTTTAAAACAGCAACTGTTATTATTTGGTTAACTTAGAAAAGTTTCCTCTCCTTTTGTGAATAGAGAAGAGTGCTTTAGTTTTTAGGATAATTAAGAGGTTCCCAAAATTAAGGTTATGAATATTTTCAATGTCTTAGTAGTGGTTTCAGTGACGGGAGTAAAGAAAGAAAAGTTTGGAGACACCCCCCCCCCCATTCCCCCGCCCCTTTCTCTTTGCTAAGTGAAAAATAACCAAGGAGGCCCTCTCCTAAATTTTGACTTTGGGGATCAGCAAATATAAAAACAATGCATTTCTTATATTTCTCTATCTTGTCAATGGTACATTTTAAGTTCTTGATATTCATTTAGAAATATCTTCCTTCTAATCATGATGATTTAGAGTATTGCATGGCTTTATCTTAATTGAAAATAGCCAGTTTTAAATTTCATTTAATTAACACTTTGATCTTTTTAAAAAGCAGCAAGTTTCCCTTGTTTTCATCAACTCATTGCATGGGGGGAGAGAGGAGGTAGAAAGAACCCTAACTGCATTTCAATGTTTACTTAATATCCTGCACCTATGTCATAGGAAATACTGTAGACTTTTAGAAGTGACATAGCATCGGTGGGGGTGATTTAGCATACATTTCATGATCCCGTGTTGTCAGATATCTAATGGATTGGGATTTGGTGAAAAAGGTTAAGTTTAATGGCACAACTGTTCTCTTTTAGCAAAGGATTTCCTGCAGGGAGCTTTCTTATCTGGAGCTATGTTCATTGGCAGGAAACATGTCAGTTGCTTGTTTTTACAAACTGAAGGAAATGAATGGGATTTGTTGGTTTTTAGAATCTGCCGTCATTCTCCATTGTCTGACAAATAGTTTGCTCAGAACACTTGATTTCTAAATGGACTTTTGAGGAGCACAAATAAGTCATTCCAAATCTTTGGCATTTCTGTTTATTTTTTATTTTGGGATTAGAAAAATTGATCATTATACTACTATGCATTGTACAATTTACCAATACGAATTAGCAAAATGCTCAATAAAGTGCCAATTCATTTTCAGTTGTCAGATATACATATACTCACTGTAGCAGGCATTTTTTTTTGATAGATACTCCAAATTTCTAATAATTAGCCTAGAATACCAACCAAATGCCCATCTCAATTTTGGATTAGCCTGGAGAGATCCAGGGAGAGAGGCAGTTTCGTTCTTCTCTTTCCATATAAGAACAAAACCTGTAACACTACATATCATGTATTAGCCTACTTTGCTGATGGCAAACATTTGATGTAGGGGGAGAGTTGGAAATTGGGATTGGGGGTTTGCTAATACCAGTTTAGAGTCTGTCTGAGAAAACAAATCTTAGCCTTGAAAATAACTATTGTGCAAAACTCTGGATTATTTTTTTGATATTATAAATAAATATAGTTGTTTCAATTTGTGTATGTTTCAAATTCTGGGAGAGGAAACAAGGGCTAGCTTCTTTAAAGGAAATAAGTGTATAATAAACTCCATTGGAAGGAACAGGCTAGGGAGGGGGTTAAGAGGGTCTGAGGGAGAAAGACCCATTTGTTGCAATGGTTTTCACACCTTTTTGAAGACATCATTTTTGTTTTATATTTAGCACTAAATGAAATCTTACGCAAGACCCTAATGTATGAGTGGGATGAAAACAGAACTGCTTTGGGGAAACCAAGAGCCGGGAGCCCACAGCCTACTCTCTTCCTGTGGTCTGTGCCTGGGACAGACCCTCCAACCCTAGTACTGCTCTGAGCACAGCTTGGAAACCACAGCTTTTAAAGCACCCAAAATATTCTCTAAAGAAGGCCCGAGGGAATGACTTGCCGAGTCCTGGAATGGATTAGCTGAAGAGAGAACTTTTGTCTTGACAATTTAAAAGGGCGCTTATGCTCTGAGAGAGTCGGAAAAAGATATGTAATACAATGTACGCTAATAAGCCAACATGTAGCTAGCCAAAGATTGAACCTGCCCTAAGTATGAAAAAGCCCTGGTCCAGTCTATAAGAGGGAAGGAGAAAGAATATTTTTAAGGGTTACTTATGAACAAACCAGGGCCCGTTTTCCTTATAAGTTGTAGGAACATCACATGGAGTCGTTTGAGATCCGTTGCCTATGATTGTCCTCGAATGCGTGGATTTACTCTTTTCCCACCTCAGGAGCTGTTATATCACTGTTATTCTATCCGTCAGTGAAAATTATTTAATATTTAGTGTCATTCATGAAATGAAAAGTTTGCGAAGCTATGTAACCTGCTTGGCAGACTCACTGGTGTTTTGAGTGTTGAGTAAAATGATAACACACAGATGATATTTGAATATCATCGTATATTCACTTCACCTCCTCTGTTATGAGATTGATTCAAATGGCAGTATTGGGATTGGGCTCAGTTCTCCTTTTACATCCCAGAAGCTACAGGGATTAAGCTTTCCAGGAGGGGCAGACAGAGGAATCCCCTGCAGTTCCATTCTTGATTTTTCACAACCCCTTGATTCGCATATGCACGGTTTCAGAGGTGAGGAGAAATCAGCAGAGATGACAGGCACATTATAGTAGCATTGTGCTTTTCATGGCCACAGCCAACTCCCTGCATTGTTTCTTGGAGGCTGCACAGTTGGGGGAGTTTGTAGAAGTAGAAAGAACCCCTCTCTGTAGTCTCCCATTCCACCCTGCTTGTCTTGCTTCTGTTAGCTGCATGGAGTTAGAGATGGCAGTTAAAATAACCAGTGTTCCAGGAAGTCACAGGTCTTCCAACAGTTTATGCTGGCACTTTTTCTTTTTGTAAGAAAATAGCTCCCCTACAAAGATGAAACTAGTAGAAACACAAAATAGTTGTCTGTAGTGGTAGTGGGTGAAAATGATTGTGGTTAACTTTTAGTTGTTGAATTGTACTGAATAAAGCTTTTCATGTTAAACCTGGTTAAAGCTATCTTACTTCTCCGAACACCTGCATTGCAAAGAAGATTGAGTGTGTATGGCCATAGAAAACCAACAGAACTGTCCCAAGGTATATTCATGATGAGAGACCAGTGATTCTTCTTGACTGAGCATGTAAACTCTGATGTTCTTGGGGACTTGGTTTTGGAACTCAAGGATGCATTCCAGTTACCTGGATGTTGCTGAAACGGCTGATACGGGACTTCAAATATTATATGGAGTGTGTACCAGGTACTTCTGCAGATGTCACTTTCTTAAGATTCAGATAGTCACACAAGGTTAAATTTTAGATAACCTCAGATAGCTCTTCACATTCTGAAATTTTCTGATTTTGGTCAGCTTAACATTTTTACAGCCTTTAAAATGAAAACAATTACCATTTAAGGACTAGTTAATACGTGTCTCTAAATTAAGATAGTCTTATGGTTTCAGGGGGACTAAATTTAGAATTTAGAGTGGTCTCTTGAGAAATAAGTTGTTCTGGGTGAGTTTGGCAATATGAGGCAAATAGAAAAATCACATCACATTGGTAAGGGACTTTCTTATACCAGGTGCTGCCCCTACATTATTTTAATTGATTCTTATAATAACCTAGTATTAATACACTACTACTGCTACTAAATAATGACAGTATACATTAACATCCCATTTTACAGATGAATAAACTGAGGCAATGTGTTCTCAGAGCCACACTCTTTTGTAGCCAATTAGTTTTCACTCTCAGTTTCCCCTGCCTCCAAATTCCAGGCATCTTCCACCCCACTAGCTACCTCACAACTGTTCCTGTTTCTATTCCAGCACCGATAACTTCCCCCTCCATACTTAAAATGGAGTCTCCTCCTGGGAAAAATTGCAGAATTGGGTGGGGAATATTTGTTGTGACTTTGGCAAGAAATATACTTCTCATCATTCTGTGTTCCCACGTCTGATCATTAGGGTTGGGAGGGACTTTTTAGTTGTCTTATTAGTGATTAGCTTCTGTAAATCATCTTCATCTTTTGAATTACCCATCACCTACCGCTGAGTACCTTCACCAATTTGGTTAGTGGGACCACAGGGATGACTTTCCCGAGTTACCCAGATATTATGCTTAGCCTTTCTGTTGGTGGCATCCACAGAAACTGACTTCCTAGATGTCATTCGCTGTCATAATTTGTATGAACTGCCCCACAAATTCAGGGGTGCAAATACAATGATATCTTGTTTATTTCTTTCTGAATAAAGAAACAATGGGCTTAAGTTGTCAGATTGGCAGGATGTCCAGGGCCTCCTTCTTGGGGCTCTCGTACCCTTAAGTCATGCAAACCCCATGTGGGTTTATAGAGTCCAAGTGGACAGGGTCAGTTTGACGTCCACATCGAAGCAGGGAGCTCTACCCTTATTCCAACATAGGGGAAACTTACAAGTTAAATCTCTAGCTGCGCACCCACACTGCCTAGTATATGTGTGACCAGTTGGAACTAGCCATGGAACCGCTGTAGACATTTTTAGTGAAGTAAGTGCAGGCACTTTTTAATCCTTGTTAAGTCTTCAGGTGAATGATTAGAACTGGATGCAATGAATCCATATTTCACATGTGCATATGCTGTCAGATTTCACACATATGAAATCATTTTAAAGAATCAATCGAGGGACGTGCTTAAGATATATATGCACAAATTTGAGGAAGCAAATCACCCATTCATTCAATGGACAGTTATTGAGCACCTACAGCATACCAGGTACTGTGCTTTGTGATAGGGACATGAGGGTGAAGAGGTCACTCTGGGGCAGCCTACCATCTGTAACTCTGATTGGCTTCTTATACTGTAAATACCCCCAATGGGGCCCTTTTCAAGTTCATATTGTAAGCTGATACAGACGAATGGAAGTGACCCCCCTCCCTGAGCTCCTTCTTGAGGTATTATGCCTTTTGTTTTAGATAGAGGCTGACCTTGCAAGGAAGTTTCCAGGGTAGGTAGTTTATTTGAGACAGGATCCCAGGAAGACACCAGTAGGGGGCGCGAGTGGGAGACGGAAGAGAAGGCAGCCAACAGTGTGACATGTCCCGCCAGTTACCACTGTGGAGGGGAGCTCAGGCCCGCTGCGGCACATCAAGACCGTGTGTCCAACATGCGACATGCCATTTTCAGTCACTAGTTGGTGACCGCTCTCAGGGGGCGTTAAGCCCCAGCCCTTGAGGGTGGCGTGCAGGCTGGGAGAGCAGACTTGGACCCACGCAGATTCTTTGGGATTTGATGCTTGGGTAGCAGTCCAAGGTTGGGCTGGTGTGCCTGCCCTAAGATGAAGGTGGCCAGGGCTTCAGCCGCTTCTCGGACCACTCTCTTCCACAGTCTTGGAACTGTAGACGCTTTAGAAGAAGAATCATTTTTAATGGTCCTCTGACCTTCAAAATGAATGAAGATCCCGGGGTTTTCAGTCTGAAAAATGGGAACAAGAGAAGTGGCCTACGTCCAGAGTCCAGTCACTCAGGCAGAAATTTTTCATAAGAGCACTCATTTTGTTCTGGTTTTTGTTGTTGTTCCAGCTATTATCCTTGTTTCCCAGGTTGGAAAACTTGGACACCCACTTATTTTACATTCCACCTTAACCCGGGACTCGGTAATGTGGAAATCCTGATGGGATTATTGTGCGGGCTAATCATAGAGTCCCTGAAAGGCCCTTGGCACGGAGCCTGGCACGTAGTTACAACTTAAATTATTGTAGCTATTTTTATGTTGTTATTTTTGTCCTTATGCCTCTCATCTGCTAGGAACATGTGGTGGCCCGCTGCGGCTCACCTTACCAAGGCTGTCCTCCTCTGCCTGGCTTTCAAGACCTTCCAGAATCTGGACCTACCCATCAGGGCTCAGGGAGTATCCTCAGATCTGTCTACTCAGGGTTTGTTCCTCCCAGAACTTGCCTTGTCCCTTCCAGCTCCCCTGCCTTTATTCATCCTGTCCCTTGACCACAACCTTCTTCTTCCTCCCTTCCCATGTTGAAGAGTCGCTAGTTACACCCGTGCTGCAACTCCAATGTGTGGAGAAAATGCAATTTGTTCCTTTTGTCTATAGCAAACCTTCCTCCCCAGCAAATACCCCATTGGTCATCAGGGAAAAAAATAATGACTTTTGATCCCATCCATTTTAAAACTTAGTTTGATCTGATAGTCCAAATGGTCCCTTAAGATAATTCTCAGTCTTCCTAGGCAAACAGTGCCCATTCCTTCACGTTGTCCCCTTCTTTGCCTGTGATGGTGTACGTGGGAAGGTGTGTCAAGTGCACTCCTCCCTTTTGTTTCTTATGGAGGACAAGCAAACAGGCTTCTTAGGTGGGGTGGCTCCTGCTGTCAGGGACTAGGTCTTCCACCTATTGGTGCTGCTGGTTCTATACAGCAGGTCCTCGAATAATGTCGTTTTGTTCAACATCATTTCATTAGAATGTAGGTGAGATGCTATAGGAACTTACCGTATTTTGCCATGTATAATGTGCACTCACATTTTTGGCCCAAACTTTCAGGGGAAAAAAAAATTTTGTAATTGTAATTTTGTAAAATTTTGTAATTTTAATTTTATAATTTAAACATTTGTTTACATTTAGGTACTTGTTTTTTGTATTAGAAAGGAATTTTAGCATTTATTTTTTAACATGTTATGGTGCAAGAAATTTTATGTACTGGTAACAAATTTACGATATTTACGCATCATAGAAGACCAAGAACTCTTTGTTGTTGCAAGTTTGTAGTAAGTTCAACAAACCAATTTTCATATTCCAGGGTATTATTTTGCATATGGATATCATTATTTATTTCCAGAGTTACAATTTTAACTCATAAACATAAAGAAAAGAATTAAAAACATTTGTATAGATATGGAGTTAGTACTACCCATGTATAATGCGCATCCTTATTTTTCCCTCACAAATTTGAGCAAAAAAGTGTGCATTATACAGGGCAAAATATGGTAACTCTTGTTTATATCAGTTAGACTATGGTAAAATTGGTTTTGTTATATATTGTTTCGCTTAAAGTCGCAGAACCTATCGATGACATTCAATACTTACTGTATGAGGTGTGATCAAACAATATGGTAAATATTCAAATTAAAAAAATTATTACAGTAAAGACATATTGCCATTAATCCCCCTCAAGATACTCCCCCTTGCTCCAAACACACTTATCCCATTGTTCTTGTCACTTTCTGAAGCAGTTCTGGAAGTCCTCTTTCATGAGTGTCTTTAGTTGCGCTGTTGTGGCTGTCTCAGTGTCCTGAATCAATTCAAAATGTTTACCTTTCAAGAACAGTCACTTTGGGGAAGAGCCAAAAGCTGCATGGTGCCAGATATGGTGAATAAGGTGGATGAGGACACACCATAATGTTTTTATTTGACAGAAATTGTCGTATACCAGGAGTGATGTGTGACCCGGAGTTTTGTCATGATGGAGGATGGTTTATGGCACGCTTTAAAATGCACCTTCTCTCAACCATAGCTCACATCCGACTGACTGCACGCACAAGTTGAATCTTGTCACACACTAATGTTTGATGTACCACTTCATGTATTGAAGATCCCCACCTCTCTGTTGGATGGCACTCAGCAGCAGCCTTCACAGTATGTTTTTTTTATCATAATGGAAAGACTTGGAAAGGCTCTGTGTTGTACGTTGCTTCTGGTACAGCAATTTCTGTCAAATTAAAACATTACGGTGTGTCCTCATCCACCTTATTCACCGGATCTGGCACTGTGTGACTTCTGGCCCTTCCCCAAAGTAAAAATGACTACGAAACGTAAATGTTTTGAATTGATTGAGGACATCAAGGCAGCAACAACAGCGTAACTAAAGACATTCACAAAAGAGGACTTCCAGAACTGCTTCAGAAAGTGACAAGCAAAATGGGATAAGTGTGTTCGAAGCAAGGGGGAGTATTTTGAGGGGGATTAATGGCAATATATCTTTCTCTGTAATAAATTTTTAAAATTTAAGCACTCACTGTATTTTTTTATCACACCTCATATTAGCAGTTGAAGTCAGCTTCTATAACATATAGTCTAGTCCAGTAATTTTCAAAGACCCACAATAAGATACAGATATATTGTCATGAGATTCTAGTAAGCTCATAGGACATTATGTGTACATACACAGACGATGCAGTTTTTTACTAAATAACATGGGTAGCCCAAACATAACTTTTACAAGGTATTATTCTTGCTACACTGGATGCACTGTTATCTCCTCCATTCTATTTTGTTCAATGAAAAAAAACATGGATTTGGACCAGTATGTGACCCCCAGTTTGCAAAAAGTGTTAACCTTGTCAGCCTCTTGGCTTTATCACAGCCTTGTGTGGTACTCCCTCCTCGCTCCATTCCACCTCAGCTTTCATTGTCAGCAACTCTGAGGATTAGCCATAGCCTCCATCAACCGTACTGGCCTGGTGGACTTTGCTAGGGGTCCTCTCCTGTGGCCACAGCTGACCTGAGGCTCCCTCTACTTGATCACACTGCAGCACCAGGCTGCTGAAGCTGTGTCCCAGGCTGCTGCAGACTGTCTCCTCCTCAGGCTCCAAATAATGCAGGGAAGTGGGCACAAGAATATCCTCCTGTTCTTGGTGTTGCCTTCTCCATTTAGGAGGCGGAATCACCCCGGGGTGATCAGGACAAGCAGCCAACCCCTCCACCGTCTCATCTGTTCTTATCTCCTTTTTATTTTCCCTAATTAACTGGACTCCGAAAGGGTCAGGCGCTTCTTCCCTTTCACCATCTCATCCTTCTGTCATCAAGGCAGAAAGATCAGGGACTTCACTGTCCCTAATGGGTGAAAGTAGCATATTCTACTGCCTTCAGGTGAATTCTTTGAGTTGAATCCTTCCGACTCCTGTTAAATGGTCAAAAATCCTGTCCCAAGACAAAACCTGACTTTCAAAGTTGTGGAATATCTGCCTGTGGCAGAGCCTGCTAGTTTCCCACCTATGTCCATTCTCTGCACATTTTAGTTGGGATCAGCTAACAACTGCATTTCTTTCTTTTTTTTTTATTTTTTATAAAGTTATATTTTATTTATTTTTTAAAAGATTTTATTGGGGCCGGCCGAGTGGCACGTTGGTTAAGAGCTGGCTTGGGATGCCAGCGACCCTGGTTCTGATCTCACATATGAGGGCCAGTGACACTGCTCTCTCTACAGCTAAGATGGTGAACAATAGCTCCACCTGGAGCTGGGCTGCTGTGAGTCGCCGGCGATGGCATAGTTGCAGCCCCTGTTGTAGTGGGCTGCCATAGGCTACAGTGAGTGGCCGGCAGCCAGCATGAGTGGCCAGCAGCTGGCATGAGCTGCCATGAGCCACCGTGAGTGGCCATCCAGAGGCTGGTGACCGATCTGCCACACCCAGAAAGAGACAATGATGATACCAACATGGGCCAGTGAAGCAACGTCCTCCACAACTAGACTGAAGAACAAAAGGACAACAACCTGTCTGTTCCCCTCTCCGGGTTCCCCAACACTGTTCCCCTCCCCTAATTCCCCAATGAAAATCTTTGGGAAAAATAAATGATTTTATTGGGGAAGGGGAACAGTGTTGGGGAATTAGGAAAGGTGAACAGCCAAGTTGTCCTTCAATCTTAGTTGTGGAGGGGGCAGCTAGCTCAGCTCCAAGTCCAGTCACCATCCAGCCATCCATTGGCAGCTCATGGCTGCTCAGCTCAAGGTGCTGTGTTTAATCTTAGTTGCTGGTGGGTATAGTCCACCATTCCATGCGGAAGTCCAACCAGCAACCTTGTTGTTAGGAGCACATGCTCTCACCAGCTGAGCCATCCTGCCACCTGTCGGCAGCTCGTGGCTCCTAAGCTCAAGGTGCTGAGTTCAATCTTAGTTGCGGGTGGTTGTAGTCCACCATCCCATATGGGAGTCCAACTGGCAATTTTGTTGTTGGGAGCATGTGCGCTCACCAGCTGAGCCATCCTACTACCTGTTGGCAGCTCAGCGGCAGCTCAGCTCAGGTGCAACTCACTGGCCCACATGGGAATTGAACCAGTGACCCTGTTGCTAAGAGAACCAACTGAGTCACTCGGCCGGCCCCACAACTGCATTTCTAAGACTCCCTTACAGATAAGAATGGCAAAATTCTAGCCACTGGGATGTTAGTAGATGTGAAGTGTGTGGTTTCTGTTTTGTGTTCTTGTTTTTCTTTATAATTGTAATATATATATATATATATTTTTTTTTTTTTTTTTTTTTTTTTTTTTGAGGGCCGTGTCACCTACCCTCATATGTGGGATCCGAACCGGGGCCGCTGGCATCCCAAGCCAGCACTTAACCACCGTGCCACTCGGCCGGCCCCTATATATATATATATATTTTTATCACAAAACTACATATAATTTAGTTGTGTATGCTTTCTTATAAATGGAAACATTTTATATATATATATATATATATATACACACACATATATATGTATAAATGGATATGTAGTTCTGCAATTTCCTCTTTTTGTTTTTGTTTTTGTTCAACATTATGTTCCTGACAAACACCTATGTTGTTGAATGTAATGTAATTCATTTATTTCTTTATTGCTGTATACTATTCCATGATGTGGATATACTAAAATTTATTCTATAATGCATGAACATTTATTTGGGTTGTTTTGTTATTACTGTATTGCTATGAAAAGTCTTTGAAAAGTCTCCCAAACAATGCGAAGACCTTAACTCCAGTTACACCACCCACCCCACAATTTAGGTCCCACAGGTTAGACATCTCATTTTAAAATAAAAATGTTTGGGCTGGCCAAGTGGCTCAGTTGGTTAAGAGCTCGCTCAAAAGTGCGAGCTGAGCTCTGAGCAACAGCAGTTCGATGCCCAGCCTGAGCTGAGCTGTCACCAGGTGGCAGGATGGCTCAGCTAAAAAAAAAAAAAAAAAAAAATAGAAATGTTTGTTCAGATTTATCCACATACTGTTTTCTTTGTTTATAATTCCTTCACCCAACCTCACCAGCCAAGATCACTTCTCTTTTTAGATTTCAATTGTGAGGATCAATTGAAGGAAAACTATTTCAGTTATTGTTGGAAAATTTTATTTTTCCTGTTTTCTTAAAATATAGTTTTGCTAGGTATAAAATATAGTTTTGCTAGGTATAAAATTCTAGTTATTTTTCTCTCAACACATTAAGGATGTTCCATTGTTTTCTGGCTTTTGCTGCTGAGAAATCAGTGCTAAATCTAACTGTCACTTGTCACTGGAGGTATTCTTTTTTCAAGAGTACTTTATGGCTACTTTAAAGGTATTCTTTTTGTCTTTGGTGTTCTGCAGGTTTATTATAAAGTATCTAGATGTGAATTTCCTTTTTATGTAATTATTTTGCTTGGGATTTTTTGTTTTTCTGAGAATTTGTGGATTGATTTTTCTCATCAGTTCTGGAAGATACTCAAAATACTGTCCCTGCTCTGTACTCTTCTTTTCTACTTCTGGATTTCAGGTTAGGTATATGTTATACTTTTGTTCCCTGTCTTCTCTATGTTGTAACCTTATTTTCATATTTTCTGTCTCTTTATATACTATTTTTAAGTGCTACAACCTAGATAATTTTTTCTATCTTCTTCAATTTCCTGAATCTAATTTGTTTAATTTTGTCACCGCTTATATGCTTGTTGTCTTTTCTTATTTATTTCAACATTTTTTTTATATTCTGTGTCCAATAATTTAAAAGTTTGAAGTCTTTGCAGGTTCAGCTCTATCTATTATTTCTGCTAGTTGTTCATGATGCTTTGTTTCCTTATGCATGTGTGTCTTTGTGGGTTTTTTTTTTTTTTTTTTAAGATTTTATAGGCGAATTGGGGGAGGGGAACAGCATTGGAGAATTGGGGAAGGGAAACAGACAACTTGCTGTCCTTTTGTTCTTCAGTCTAGTTGTGGAGGACATTGCTTCACTGGCCCATGTTGGTGTTATCATGCGCTCTTCTTGGGTGAGGCAGATAGGTCTCCAGCCTCTGGATGGCTGCTCACAGTAGCTCTTGGCAGCTCACGCTGGCTGCCGGCCACTCACTGTAGCCTATGGCAGCCCACTGCTGCAGGAGCTGCAGCTGTGCTATCCCAGGGACTCACAGCAGCCCAGCTACAGGTGGAGCTGTTGTTCACCATCTTAGCTGTAGAGGACAGTGTTATTGGCCCTCATGTGGGATCCAAACCGGGGCCGCTGGTGTCCCAAGCCAGCTCTTAACCAATGCGCCACTCGGCCAGCCCTGTTTTGCTTTGCTTTGTTTTATTTTCCTGTGACCTTATTTTTATTTTATTTTATTATGTTTTCTTTTTTGAGACTTTATCAGTGGGAATTCTTTAGGGTTTGAATTGAAGGTGAGTTTCTCTGGATTTTGCATTTGTTTCTGCCTGAAATCATCACCAACCTTCAAAGCAAGGACTTAAAATTCTCAACTTGAGATTTTGGGGACCAATGCCATAATCAATTCACATTCAGAATCCATGTGAGGGCTTATGGTTACAAATTTTCAATAAAGATTTTACCTCTTCTCAGCACTAATTTCTGAGACAGGCAGTTCTCGAAATTGCCTTTTGGTAGACATTTGGAGTCCTATCTTTAGCAGGGCACCTCTTATTATATTTTGTACTGTGATGGTTCCTGGCTGTGTCAGTGCCACCAAGTATATGCTGTGTTCCCTGTGCCCTGCTAAGTTGTAGAAAGAGAAGCTCAAGCACTGTCAGTAAGTTAAATGCCTGCAAGGTGAAAGCTGATATATATGCTATGCTTTGAGTATTTCTCATTTTCATGTGAGCTCATAAATACATTTCAATGTTGTGAGGAAATATTTTGTCCAACACTTTTAGTTGTTTTCAGAGGGTTGGACAGGTATTTTTTTCTGCCATACTACCAAAAAATAAACTTCCATTCTTTTTCTCTTTAAATTCCTATTTATTTATTTATTTATTTATTTATTTATTTATTTTTGAGGGCAGTGTCACTGGCCCTCATATGTGGGACCGAACTGGGGCCGCTGGCTTCCCAAACCAGCGCTTAACCACCACGCCACTCAGCCGGCCCTTTAAATTCCTTTTAAAATAATTGTAATATTCCCTGAAACAGATGAATGCCTCTGAGCAACTAGGGTGAAGATCATATATATGTGCAGAAAGCAATAGAGAAAAATCACAATCATTATTTTCACAATATTACCTCTTTCCACACATATTGAAAGGTATTTTAAGCCTTAACTTGTATTAGTTGAGGTAAGACTAGCTGCCTCAATAAACCCAGTGGAATGAATCAAAATAATAGAAGTTTATGCCTTACTTGTCCCAAATGGATGCCCTTCTAGGGGATGGCTCCCATTCAGTTGGTAATTTAGGGAATCATGCACTTTCAGTTCAATGGCTCTGCCATTTTCAACCTATGGCTCCCAGGGTCATTGGGCTTATTTGGATCACACTGGCAAAAAATAAGGAAGGAACATGGAGACTCTTCAGTGACAGGTTTTCACCAGCCAGTCCTAGATGTGGAATATTCTACTTCCTTTCCCATTCAGCTAATACTTGATCAGATTGCCACATCTGACTGCAGGGAGGCATTGCTGGAAAGGTAGCCTGGATGTGAGCCGAGGACAAAGAATAAACAGGTTTAATAAACAGCCAGTCTGTCTCTGCCACATACTTGCCCTCTAAAACCAGCTCATCCTGATTTCTCAGTTCTCTGAGCTCCTATTTCACTTATAATCAGTGCCACCAAGTTTAGGATCTAATTATCCTGAATTATTTTATGTTTGTACAGTTTAAATCCCCAACTGTATAATAACTACCTTGAAGGTGTGAATTTTGTGCCAGAATTTTGAAATGGGCCCCTACCGTTCAGCTTTGATCATATAGTATGATCTAAAAGAAATTAAACCTCTGAGCAAGAGGAGAATGTTGTTCTAAGACAATACCTGCTAATATATTTAAGGGTGCCATGTGGTGGTCTGCAACTCATTCATTACGTTATTCCTTCAATTTTTCTTCTGAGAATTCAAATTTGTCAAAATAAAAATTTGGAGAAAAAAAGCAAAACCCCTGAAGTTTGGAGCGGGCTTTAGAAACCATAGTGGCATTTCTATAGGGGATCATCACCTCAGTTGAAATCAGCCTTTTCAGCTCCCCCTGGGTTGTTATGCAAATTCATTCAATCATTCTGAAAATATTTGTTAATCTATACTGAGTGCTAGATACTAATGAGTGGCTGGGCACAGGGAGGTGATCCATATAGATGAGATCCACCCTAGGTGGGGTTAGATGAGTGGGTGCAGACAAACTGCTTTGAGTGGACAACCACCTTTACAGTTGACTTTGTCGTTCTACGTTATTTGTATGATGTGAAAGAAAAAGGCTTGGTGCTGTCTCAAGTCCTTCAGTAGAGACCTTGCCCTCCTTTCTCCTTTGGTTTTAGGCCTTGCTTAAGGAGGCCTAACTTTCTTCAGACCAGTATTTAGCCAATGAACAAGCAGAGATGCTCAGCACTTGAAGATTTTCCCAGGGCCACAGATAATCTTAGCTGAACTGGACCTTGGATTATTGGCCTTCAAATCACCCTCTACTTGAGCTGAACTTATTACTTGTTGCTAGGCTCAGTGTTTTCAATGCTTCATTTTTATTTTTTGTTGCTATTGGTTTTAGTAAATGAGAATGACATATGGAGCTGAGTTAAATTGTTTGAATCATAATTTGTTTTCTTTGAGTGGTTTTCTTTCTCTACCACACTGTATTGTGGATGGAAAAATACACTAACTTCTTAGTAACTCTAACTAATCTATTATCCACCTGCTCAGAGGCAAACACAATGCATGTGGCAAATTACTTTATATGCCGATAAAGCCTATGTTTTGGAAAAATGTTGGGCTGTTTATATACTAGACATTGTTTTGAATCAAGCCATCTAAAATATGCAGATGAAGAACAGGGAGTTGTATCCTGAATAGGATCATTAAAATTCCAGGAAGGGTCAGGCTGCAAAGTGTAAGACGTAGAGTCTATAATTAGGTATTGTCCATGTTTTATTTGAGTAGCTCCTTGAGCTTAGCTCTGGCATTGGTTGGAGAACAGCTCTCCAGCCCAGAGGGGGGTCACTCTAGAAAGTGACTTAGGTGGCAAATCTAGCTCCCTCAAGAGCCAAGACAGAACAAGAATTTCTGACAGATGAGAACAGAGTACTTATTGATTTATTTCTAATAAAATAGATGAAGTTAAGGAAGGGAGATACACAGTGCTCTTGAAAATTATATTCACTTTCTTCTCAACTCTGAGGCTTCTTTCTTATCTTTTTAGAAAAATTTCTCTCATTTCAAAAAGTTTTCAAAACTCCTTTTTTGGAGGTACCAAGTCTCACCTAAGGACATTAATAGATATAGAGCCCAGGAATTAGCAATGAGCTACTGAATGGTCTTTTCCTGCCTTGAGCATGGGCTCATTTCTATCTTTAATAACAAATATTCAATCACTGCAAAGGGAAGACACAAGATTTCCATGGTCTTGACATGGCCAATGTGATTTTGAAATTTATATACCGGGGGTGCCAAAAACGTGTATACAAGTGGACACTTCGGTCAACATTGTTCAAGTAGTAGTTCACCGTAATCAGAAGTGTCTGGACACTGATGGTAACCACTTTGAGCACCTCTTGTAATTGCAGAAGTCAAACATGACTTGTATTCTTCTTTTGTTATCGGTATATATTTAGTATTATAATTTTAATATAGTTTTTCTTTCTTAAAATGTGTATACATTTTTTTGATACCGTGTGTGTGTGTGTGTGTGTGTGTGTGTGTGTAACATACTTTTATACTTTGTTGTGTCAGAGGGCTGTAAAAAATTATTGTTAAAGTAGGTATCAGGCAAACAGAAAGGTGCTTTAGAAATCCAGTTACCTTGAAGTTTATTTAAACTAAGAGAAAAAGGTCATAATGTCTTCATGCAATATATACTTGGTTCTTTAATATTTACTCCATGCATTTTTATTGAGAAGACGGTATATCCTGATTTGTTTGTAGCAGTTTTGGTTTGTGCCTGTTGCTCCAATGTAATCGCTACTAGTATCTCCTTTCATTTTCAATAGTGACCTGGTTTGTATGATAAATTGTGGTCACCTCACGTACAGTGGTAGTCAATGTGTCTAGCAATAGTAGATCAGGTTTGTTTAGACAACTGTTCTGCTGAGAAAAGCTGCTTAAAATTAGAAAGGAAAAAGAAACATTGGAGAGCCATTAAGGCAATGAGGACTTGCAAAGCCAAGATTTGGGAGGAGGAGCGAAGCCCTGAGAGGTGAGCATAGCTTTTGGATCTTCTTCTTGAGATAGTTGTCAATTCCAAAAGTAGTAGCTAAGAGTCTGAGAAATTTAGCAGAACTTTCAATAAACTCATGGGGTCAGAGGCATGCTAATTGTATTCAGGTCCTGCCAAAAAGCAGAAGCCCTAGTAAATAATTGAGGATTCTACTTGGAACCCTAAGTCAAGATGAACCAAAAATAGAAAAACTCTCACAGGGACTGAAGCCAAAAATCACATATTTTCAGATTAGTGTCCCCAGCTTAAGTGCCTGCCAGAAGCAAAAGCAAAAATCCTCTTGGGAGGAAGATACATGTTTCAGAGCCTCATGTTATCACTGGAGTTTTTCATGTACTATATCTGTCACCCAATGAAAATAACTAGAAATATGAAAAAAGAAGACATGATCAAAAACAAAGAAAAAAATTGACGAATAAGATATACCTATAAGGATCCACATAATGAATTAGTCAGATATGGTCTCTAAAGTAACCATGATAAATATATCAAAAGAATTAAAAGATAAGATTTAAAAATTTGCCAGAGAACTGGAAATTATAAATGAGAACCTAGATCTGAAAAATGTTGTTACTGAAGTTAAAACCTAAATAGTTACTGAAGTTAAAACCTAAATTGAGGGTGATGAGAAACCTCTGAGACTGGATTATAGTGATGGTGATGGTTGCACAACTGAATTAATATACTGAAACCATTAAATGTACATTTATAGTAAGTGAATCTTATGGTATGGGTGTTATACTTTAATAAAGCTATGGGTTCAATGGAGTAGATGCAGTTGAAAGAGAGTTAATGGTTTAGAACATAGGGCAGATACACCAAAGACCAAAAATAAAGCATGGAAAAGCAAAATGATGGAAAATAAGTACAGGATTTTGAAAGACATGTAACATATAGTGGAAAGCCCTAATATAAATGCAATTGGAGTTTCAGTAAGAGAGGAGAAGGAAAAATGGAACAGAAGAAATAATTGGGGAAAAAATGGCTGAGAATTTTCTAAAACTAAGAAATGTCAAAGCCATAGAATTAAGAAGCCTTTAGACACCAAGGAGTGTCAGTACAAAGAAACTTAACCTAGGAACAACAGTAAAGTTTCTGAAAATAAAAACAGAGAAAAGCTGAAAAGCAGTCAAAGGAGTATAATAAGACTGACAAGTGAGTCTTCTACTCAAACAATAGAAGTCAGAAGGAAATGGAATATCTTTAAATAGCTGAAAGAGAACAAGTGCTAAGCATGAATTCTATAACAAAGATCCCTCAAAACTGAAGAAAAACTAACTTTTTAAAATTATTGTGAGCAGCATCACTTGCACAGAAGGAAAATTATTCAAGATCAAAACTCAGAGGTGTAGGAAGGAATGACATTCAATAGAAATAATAATTAGATAGTTAAATATAAACAAATATTTGCTGTATAAAAATAATAATGTCCTGTGGAGTTTAAAATATATAGGGAATAAAATATATGATCAAAGTGGAACTTAAGTTTGGAGAAATTAATGAAGTTAAATTGTTCTAAGGTCCTTATATTGTATAGGAAGTGATAAAAGAAACTAATTTGTAGTAGCCATTAATAAGTTAAGGATGCATGTTTTAAACTCTGGATAATCTTTTGAAGAGTGATTAAGGAATATATAAATAATAAGCTAAGAGAAGGGGAAAACAGAATAATAAAAATGCACCAATAATTCAAAAGAAGGTGGAAAATGGGAGAAAATGGATCCTTAGAGTAGGTGAGACAAATAAATAATAGTTTAAGCTGTAATACATCAGCAATTACATTTTTAAAAAATAGAGTAAGTACTCTGTTTTATATAAACAGGGTAAATATTCAAAGATTATTAGATTGGATTTTTTAAAAACTTATGTACTGCTTCAAAGAGACATACCTTACTTAAAAAGATACAGAAGGGCCAAACATAAAAGGATGTAAAAAGATATACTCTGCAAATACTAACCCAAAGAAAGATTGTATACCTATGTTAATGTCAGATAAAGTAGACCATTTAACAGGCAAGAATTACTATTAGAAATGAAAAGGGATACTTTATGATAAAAAAGTTTCAATTCACCAGGAAAACATAATATTTATAAATTTGTATGCAATTATTAAATACACAATTGTAAGACCTACAAGGAGAAATAGGGATATCAATATATTAGAGATTTTCATTTAACTCTCCTAGTAATTGATACAACCAGCAGACATAAAAACCAATTAGGATATAGACAGTTTGAACAAAGTTAATTAACAAACCCCATTGAATTATGAAACAATGCACTCAAAATACAGAATATACATTTTTTTTCAAGAGCACATAGAATATTTGACATTGCCCATATTATGAGTCATTAAGCAACTCAGCACATTTCAAAGGATTTAATTCATACACAGTATATTTTCAGATCACAGTGACATTAAACTAGAATTCAATAACAAACAAGATAACTGAAAAAATCCCTGTATGTTTAGAAATTAGCAATCATGGGTCAAAGAAGAAAACTAGATAATATTTAGCAATTAATGGCAATGAAAATATGACATATCAAATGTTGAATGCAGCCAAAGCCATACTTAGAGGGACATATGTAGCCTCAAATGTATACATTAGGAAAAATGGAGAGGCCTAAAAATCAATAATCTAAACATTAATTTCAAGAAGTTAAAAAATAAATTTAAGTGTTTTGAAAAATTAAATTTCCTACCTAGGAGGAAGGAAATAATAAAATAAGAGAAGAAATAATGAAATAAAAAACAGATATCCTATAACAAGAAAATCAATAGAGGCAAAAGACTAATAAAGTTGATAAATCCTTGTAAAACTAATCAAGAAAAAAAAGTGTAAATAATGAACTAATATCAGGAATGAAACAAGGGACATCACTATATTTAGAAGATAATAAAGGAAGGAATATGTTGAATAACCCTGTGGCAATATTATGACATAAAATTTTAGAAGAAATTGACAAATTTTCTAAAAATGCCACTTCCCAAAACTCTCTCAAGAAAAATAGCAGTCTGAGTAGCCCTATATCTACTCATATGAATTTGTAATTAAAAACCTTACCACAAGGACAACTTCAGACCCAGATGGCTTTCCTGTTGAATTCATTAAATATTTAAGGGAGAAATAACACATATTTTCCACAAACTGTTTCAAATAATAGAAAAAGAAG
This sequence comes from Aselliscus stoliczkanus, assembly GCA_033961575.1. NCBI lineage: Eukaryota > Metazoa > Chordata > Mammalia > Chiroptera > Hipposideridae > Aselliscus > Aselliscus stoliczkanus. The sequence goes on along the minus strand of CM066732.1, from coordinate 149,461,084 downwards.
AAATACTCCCAACTTGTTTTAAAAGGTCAGCAGAATTTTGATACTAATTTTGATACTATTAATATAAGAAAGGAAAATTAACACCAAATGTCATAGCCTTTGGAGCCACACTATGGACTCCTATGGCCCCACTTGGTTTGGAGGGAAAAGAGCCGATTTGGGGGAAAAGGAAAACGTGGTTCTGGGAACACAGAGCTTTCTAGGATTCTCGGGGCACATATAACCCACCAAGATGCTCCTCTAACCCTAGGAAAGGGGAAAAGTCCCTAAAAACACAGTTGAAATTTAATTTTCATCAAATAAGGCCTTGAGATCCAGAATTAATTAGAAATAAAGTAATATGTCCCTTGCACTCAACTTGCACCAGTTGTGGAGCAAATATAGGGAAATATATTCATTCATTTATGTAGTTTTTGAGAAATATTACAGGGTATCTACTCTGTAACAATGAGAAAGATGGTCAGTGTTCTTCTACTGTGGAGCTGACATTTGATTGAAAGGACAGGGAAGCAAAAAGTAGCTAAACAAATATATGTGATGCTATCCAGTAAATAACCATATAGGGGGCTGGCCGAGTGGCTCAGTTGGTTAAGAACACGAGCTCTGAGCAACAGCGTTGCCAGTTCTATTCCCACATGGGCCAGTGAACTGCGACCAAGCTGAGCTGCCACTGAGCTGCCAACAGGTGGCAGGATAGCTCAGCTGGTGAGAGCATGTGCTCCTATCAACAAGGTTGCTGGTTCAACTCTCACATGGGATGGTGGGCTGCACGGCCCACAACTAGATTGAACACGGCACCTTGAGCTGAGTGGCCGTGAGCTGCCGACGGGTGGCTGGATGGTGACTGGACTTGGAGCTGAGCTAGCTGCGTCCTCCACAACTAAGATTGAAGGACAACAACTTGGCTGTTTCCCTTCCCCAATTCCCCAACACTGTTCCCCTTCCCTAATACCCCAATAAAATCTTAAAAAAACCCCAACCATATAGGGTAAAAAAATAATAAAATAAAGTGATAAAGAAAAATAAAATAACCATGTAGGGTAAAGAATGACAGTGAGACCACTTTGATAAGGGCAACCAGAGAAGAGTTCTCTAGATATAAGGGGCCAGCCAAAGGGCACAGTGCATTGAAAGGCCCTGAGGTTGGAACCAGCTTCTATGTTTGAGGAACGGGCAGAAGGACCGTTGTGGCTGGAGATTGGTGGGTTGTGGAGTGACTAGAAGATGAAATGGCAGGGCCCCATCACTTCGGGTCTTGTAGGCAAGGAAAATATGGATTTTATACTAGGTGTACTAGGTATAATAACAACCACTTGAGAATTTTAAACAAATGAGTCACCAAGTCTGGTTTATAGATTGATTTATTTAAAATTTATTTTTAATTATAGTTTATACACAATATTATATTGGGTTGTCGGAAAATTCATGACGTACTTTTCTATGTTTTTCGTTGCAAAAATGCGTCATGACTTTTCCGACAACCCAACATTAGTGTTAGGTGTACAACATAGTGGCTCCACATTTACATACCTTGTGAAGTGATCCCCACAGTAAGTGTAGTAACCATCAGTCACCATGCATAGTTATTACGATATTATTGACTATATTCCCTATGCTGCACATTACATCCCTGTGACTTAGAACTGGAAGTTTGCACTTCTTAATTCCCTTCCCCGTTTCTGCTTATTTTCCCCACCCCCTCCACTCTGGCAACCATCAGTTTATTCTCCATATCTGTGAGTTTCTGATTTGGGGTGGGGAGGCGGCGATCAGGAGCTCTGTCTTGGACAGCCACTGTTTGAGATGCCCGTTGCGGGTGTCAGTAAGGCAGCTGGGTTATTTCCTCCTAGAGCTGGGAGTGGGGGTAGGGAGAGTCACTGGCACATGGGTGGTGTCTGCAGCTATAAGATTGGGTGGGATCACCCAGAGACAGGGGGCAGAGAAGAGAAAAGGGCCCAAGACAGAGCCCCGAGCACTAAAATTTAGAGATTGGACCAAGGAAAGATGAGCTAGCGAAAAGTCATTGAGAAGGAGCTTTTATTGAGGTTAAAGGAGAATTGGGGGTGTGATGTCCCAGCAGCCCAAAGAATAACAGTGACCAGCCAGCGCTGGACACACAGTAGACAGGCACTCAAGGAGAGTTAGTTTCCTGTTAATGTAAATGGGACCGTTCATTTATTTTAGGTCTTTCAAGGGATATAATATTACCTTTCATCCCATCATAAATTTAATTTGCAATGGCATTTTTTACCTCTTTCATATGTCTTTCAAGGTTAAAATATAGAGCCCTGAAGAGTTGTGGGTTGGTCACCTCTCTTTGGAAAGCATGCATTTACCAGCCTGCAAATCCACCAGGTAGAGATTTCTCTTTTTCCGCCTTAAGTTCACATGGTTTAATTTGCCTGAGTAACCTGCTGTCATAGGTTTTCATAGAGCCCTGACACCTAACAGAGTAATTAATGCTTTAGGCTTTTAGGAACTGTTTCAGGTTTTTATTAATCACCGTTGTGATTGCACATATGAATTATGAAGGAGTTATTTTGGTAGTTGGATTTCCCCCTCAGAAAAATTTCCATATTTGTTCATTATGAACTGATAGCCTGGAGAAGAATAATAAAAATGGAGAATGTTCCCCGGGTCCTATGCAGGCATTTCAAAATGTCCAGGGTGAGGATTACTTCATAGAAAACAGGATGGTGAGTTGTTCGAAGTTGGTAGTTAAATGCTTGCTCTTTCCCTCACTGTAAATTAACTAGAGATTCTCTATGACTGCCCCGAATGTAATAGGGTCTGTGTGGCCTGTTTAAAGATGCGTGAACATCAGAAGGAATTTGTGGGGTTGTCTACAATTCCGATCATTGGAGGAATTGCTCCTAGGACCTTCGTGATTAGTGTGCTGTTCATTTGGGGGCTTTCCAGGACACGGAGGTATCCAAGTAACTGGGAGGAAATAGAAACTCATTCTTCTAATTCTATGTAGGGAAAACATCATGAATTTTCAAAATTATGTGATTGTATTTGGGATTGGTATGAAGAAGGAATGTGATGCATGGTGTCTGGCCCTCAGGATTCAAGCTGACCTGTAAAAACCAAACACAGGAACTGTTTGTTTTCTTTGGAACGCCTCCCTCCCCCTAAGGTACCTGCTCGCCCCTGACATGCGCACGTTCTGGCCACAAAAGCTCGTGTGCCTGCAGGTGGGGCCTGCTCACCATTTGCCATGGCATGGGGGTAAATGTGGCTTTCCCCTGTGTTTACAGGAGATTTTACTCTGTGCTTTTTACTCTGACAAGAGAAGGCGTGCTGCTTTACTGGGAACAGGGATCTTTGCAATGATTAGAGTGATTTTCTGTGATTCTACCATACTTGGGGAAAATTTTTGAGACTACAAATAAAAGACAAAGTGGTTCTATCAGTGTGTGGATGAAGGCAGCCACTCTGCTCGTATGCAGTGCCTTGGCTATTGAGTCAAAATACCTGTTATTGCTCTAACTGCCATTTTCACTCTCCCTAAGTGGCCAGTTAGGATGAGGGGTAGGGGAAGGAGGTGGGTTTGGGCAGAAGGGAGTCCATTTGCAAAGTCGATAGAGAAAGTATTCAGGCTGAGCAGCAGACATCTGATCTGAATTCTATATAGATAAGGGAAGGATTTGATACCCAGCAGATGGGCCACCCTGCTAATTCCACAGTAGCTTGCTGTGACAGACTATGCACTTCTAATCTGATGGTATTTTCATCTTAATTTACTTGCAACCTGCTTTTTTTTGTGTGTTTTTTTTTGTTAGGTAACAGCATTTCTGACAAAGGTGATAAATTTGCTAAAGCTTAACATTCAGATTCTTTCCTCATATGAGTGTTACATAATTATATATACATTTGGGCTCAAAGGTCCCAGTCTAACAAATTCCCTTTGCCGAAGTACCATTTGAGAGCCTATTCTCTCATTAATTTTATTTGACATTTATGTCAACATTACATTCCTAGCCTAAAAGGAGAAATCACATGCGTACGCAGGGATGTATTTTAAAGTGGAATATTTAGTTTGGCAGTGAAGAGCAGCCAGCTAAGTCCACTAAAGCAAAATTTTCTAAATTAGTTAATATGAGGCGGTCTACATGCATGAAATTTACATTGTTCTACAAAGCGCTAAATGCTGGCACACCTGGCCGTTTTGGTATTCGTCACATTTTTTTCTCCAGGCTTCCCAGAGTTGACTAAAATGGTGTCTGGAACGTTAACTTGGAGGGGCGGGGGTCCTCAGAGGCTAAAGAAATGGACCGAAAATACGTCGTGATGGTGTCAGGAGTGGAAGTTGCTAACGTGAGTCCTGGTGAAAAAATCAGCCCCAATTCTTCATCCACTTACAGATCAGAGCGAGGACTTCATCAGTTAAACGCGAGGCCTCCAGGCCCCGGTTCTGCCGAGAGAAGAGTTTCAGAAACACTGCGGTTGAGGTGCGTGGGCAGCTGGGAGCCCCATGGTGAGCTCCGTGATTTCTCTGACCAGTTGACAGTCACGTGGCCACGGCATTGCTTAGCGCTTCCAAAAGTAGACCAACGCGTGATTGGGGGTTATTAGCCCTAAATAAGAAATGATTGCTAGGTAACATTGGTATCCTCTGACTCAGGGGTCTAGATTGAATTGCAAATCAGCGGATGGCCCCAGAGAGGGAAGGAGCTCTCCCCAAGCAGCGTCCAGGGGCCTGAACATGCCAGTTTGTTTGGTTCCGAAATGCTGACGTTCACATACTTCGTGGTTTACGTGTTCTTGAGCTGTGCTTTGTGCGTGACTGTGACAATGAATTGCAGAACCTGCTTTTGTTTTGCAGAAAACTCACCAATGGTGGAGAAGACCTGCCTTTAGTAGGGAGTGAGCCCCTACTGACTCCCCATTCTGGTGTTCATCCTTACCCCCCACAGCTCCCCAGACCTGCAGGGTTTACTGACCCAAAATAAACACTTCTGTCCCTCCATGCTGTCAAAATTTAAATTGTTCTACTAAGTAGCTCACATGGCCGTTTTGATATTTGTCACATTTTGATATATGTAATATCATGACTCTGAAGGGTCAAGTGGTTGGTGACCAGCAGATCTGTGAGCCTGTCCAGATGGCAAGGTCCCTCAAGGTCATAACTAGAACTGGGCTTCCTGCTAGCTTTGTTGGGTGTGTCTGTGCACAGGTGGTGGTGGGCGGGCTGTTTTGTTTTAGAATTCTGGTATATCTTCTAACCCCCTCAAAGGTACTACATGCAGAACTAAGAAATTCACAGTTTTCTGGCAGTCAAGGCAATTCTGGATTTTATAGGACAGAGATTTTGAGAGCTAGAAGGGCCCCAGAGGTCTGAGCAACTTTTGCACAAATAGATAAGCCCTGAGACAGTTGCCCAGTCTTTCCTCCTTATGGCTACCACCTGTGGGATGATCAGATCAGCTCCCCATTGCCAGGCCAGTGAGATGGGATGGAATATGGTAAAGATTCTTTGCTGAGAGCTGATAACAGTTAGGTTCCAGCACCCTAGAATGGAAGGTCTCTTTGAGACTGTGGAGCCAAACCCTGAGGCCACAGGCTCAGGATGGCAGAGCTGGGACTGGTAGCTGGCTCCCTTGAGCCCTTAGTTTAGTTATCCCCTCAATATTTTGGGTAGAAGATGATTAGAGGCATGCATTGGGTCAGTCTCCTCCCTTCCCCCCCGCCGTCCCGCCATCCCCCAGTCACCAAACATATTCATTCCAGGCCTTTATCAACCCCAAAGAAGACCTAAAACCTTATTAGGTAAGTGTTTACCTTGAAACCGATCTGTCCTTGTTGAGACCATGCCTCCATTTTTGACTCAGTTCAATGAATTGCCATTCCCTTAGACAGCATCCATTTCTCTGGAATTCTTGCTGCTGCTGCCACCTGCCCATGGGGATCTTAGTCCGTTCAGGCTACTTGAACAAAATAGCTCGGACTGGGTGGCTTATAAACAAGACAGATTTCCATCTCACAGTCTGGGGGTGTAAGCCTGAGATCAGGGTGCCAGCATGGTTGGGTGAGGACACTCTTCCAGGTCACAAACTGCTCATTGAATCCTCACCTGGGAGAAGGGGTGAGGCAGCTCTCGGGGGTTTCCTTTATAAGATACTAATCGCATTGATGAAGGCTCTGCGCTCATGAGCTAATCACCTCTCAAAGGCCCACCAAAGCACATTGGGTGTTAGGATTCCAACATACGAATTTTTGTGTTTTTTTGGTGGAGAGAACACAGACATTCAAACTACAGCAAGAAATCACACTTTTCAGCCAGGAAGTGATGCTCTGGGGGAGACTGAATGATTGGGTGGAGGCTGCATGGAGAGCGCCCCAGATCAACAATAATTGCAGACAGCGGCCGTGGAGATTATTTTCTCAGCCTCTTATCACCTTAAAAATGACTCTTCTTTGCTGCTGAAGACCTTGCTTTATATAGATGTCCCTCTTCCTTTAGCCTTTAGGCTTGGCCTGGAGAGCTGTGTCTGACAGGACCCTTAGTTCTCGTCCTCCCCAGGACTTGTACTCATGGCACCTGGCTTGTTGCTTGGCCCAGGAATAGAAGCGCAGGTCATGTCCGTTCTGTGTGAAGGGGTGCTCCACATGCAAGCCTTCTTCTCCAGCGCAATTTAGAAATTGCCAGGGGACTAGCTCTATGGCTGGAGGGCCCAGTCCCTTCTTTCATGAAATATTTGGAAAGCAACAGGTGTAGCTAGTTTCCCCTAAGTGCAGCATTATTGGCATCTGGTCTGTTGTAATATATTTTTAATATACTGCGTATGCTTTATCTGAGTAAATCAGTAGGTATGTTTTGAAATTAAATATTTGCTAAGGGCTAGGTCCTCCTGGTGTTCAATTATTGATAACAAATTTCTCAGACACTGTATGAGACTTGATGATATATGATTTTCAAGTGACCTGCCATTTATTAGACTTTATCTGCCCATGAAATCCATTTCCAATTCAGACCATATCTACTTCAGGGATTTCTTGCCAGAAATCTATTCCCAGGTTTCTCCTTATTTCAGTGAAATATCTCTGTCTCAGCACCTTTCCCAAGGTGGCTGATCGAATCGGGGCCCAATCACTTATCACTTCTCATTTCCTTTGACAGGTCTGTCAAACTGGGAAGTGCACCCTCAGAAGCAATAGGGACCCACCACCCCCTTTACCCTTTCCTGTACGATGGGAGGTTAAAAGAGGTGAACTCTGGGAACCAGAGCCTTGCTCTAGAATCTATAAACACATACAGGACCATCTTTGTGGCCAGGAAACCAGAAGTGGTCTCCCTGCCTTGCCCTGTGTCAGGAGCTGTCAGGCACCTCTCCTCAATGAACAGAACTCAGAGACCCTGAGCAATTAGAACTCATTTGCATGGCATGGAAGGCCACCGGGCCCATCAGCCTTTGTCGGCTCCCCTTTCCTCTCTGACTTGTCTGCAGACAGGTGCATACTTCTGGCTGCTGCAGGGGCCAGCTGGCAGGATGACTCTGACTTGTCATCACAGAAATAAAATTTGTCACCCCTGTGTTCTCAACCTCTGTTCTTTCATGTTTAACCAGCACTCTGAATCTTTATAAACATGTCAGGGTTTCTATTTTTATTTCCTAATTAATTCAGAAAGGGAGCAGAAGACATGGCTAATGATAGAAAAGAGAAAGGGACAGGGAGGACTGAAGGTGGCTTTTGTTTTTCAGTTAGATAAGGTAATTGAAAAAATATGGGCGTCCAACAATTTGAGAAATTACTTGGGGCCTGCCAATACCTTGGGCTGTGCTGAAATGGGTCAGAATTTATGTTTATGTCTAAACTGAGCAAATAGGTTTAGCAAGTGTTTATTCTTACACGAATGGACAATGATACCTTACCTCATTTTCCTACTCACAAGGGAGAATAAGAATTTCCACATATATTAATTTTTTAATTACTCGAAATGTATTCCTTTTAGCACTACTTCTGAAATCATATTCTCCGAGTACATTAAACCTAATTTAACCTTTGTCTTGAGGATTCAAAATCATCTTTATAAATATCTGGAGCTGTGTACTTTAATGATTCCAGAATCTTAACAATCTCAAGGGTGTAGTGTTTTAATTAAATGAGCATTTCCTCCATCCCATTGTTACCGAAAAGGCTAAAATAATAGCCATGAAATAATGGAAAGAATTCTAAACTTAGAGTCAAAACTCTGGTTCTAATTTAAGTTTAATCATTAATTAGCTGTTTGACCTTCTGCAAGCCTCTTGACCTCTCTGAGAATTCATTTCTTCGTCTATAAAAATGGGGAATTGGACTGTAATGTTCCCAAGGTTATTCAGGTTGCTAAAATTTTCTAATTTGACGCTATGGAACCATGCTATTCTATAATGTCAGTTGTCCTCAGAGCTTTTAAGGTGAAGATTATTTGTTTCTTTATGATATGGCCCCAGATTACTAAGGTTTTCTAGCGATTGTGTTGGCTTTGAAGCATTTCTCTTTTCCATGGGTTGCAAACTATAGCCTCTGGGCCAAATTCTACCTACCACCTGTTTTTGTAAATAAAATCTTCTTGGAACAGAGCCAAATACTCATTTACATATTGTCTATGGCTTCTTTTTGAGGGACAATGGCAGAGTTGAATAGTCACATCAGAGAAAGTATGATTGGCCATGCCTAAAATATTTACTATTTGATCTTTATCTTTACAAGAAAAGTTTTTCAATCTGCTGCTCTCCTTTTATTTATTTATTTGTAACTCTCAGTTTATCACTTTTCCAGGGAATCCATTTTATTTATTTATTTTTTACTTTTTTATTCTTTTATTTTTTTTGAGGGCAGTGTCACTAGCCCTCATATGCGGGACCCGAACCAGGACCGCTGGCTTCCCAAGCCAGCGCTTAACCACCGCGCCACTCGGCAGGTCCACCAGGGAATCCATTTTAATTTACCATACCTACTTAGCTAGAGGCTAAGAAACCAGACAACACAACTAATGAAAATGAAGTTCAAAGAGAGGGTCAACAGGTTCTAAACAGAAGTTCAAGGGATCAGTCTTTGAGTGCAGTGCTAAGTGCATGGGCTTTTTAGTTAGATAGTTACAGATCCTTCTTTCTCATTTAAATTTCTGGGTCATTTTTGGACGGTTATTCTATGTAGTTGAAGCCTTACCACAATTTGAAATTTCTAGAAATGGTTGCTTTCATTTTGCTGGGAAAATAAAATCTACTTCCCAGATATACATGCCACTTCATACATGTGCCATTACTATTATGGTTAAGCTCTGTGTAAAAGTAGTGAACTGAATTTGAGATTAAAAGACCTAGGCTTAGATACTGCCCCATGGCTATCTGACCTTAGGCAATCCCTTTACTTTCCCAAACTTGTTTCTTCATCTGTAAAATGGGAAAGATACTAAATTTATCATAGGGCGTGCCACCAGGGATGGCGCCACCCTTCAACAGCCCTCTCGTCACTTGGGTGGAGCAGTTTTGAAACCAATATGCCAAATTATAGAAAATAAAATGGGCCATAAACAATGGTGGGCAAGATCATGGTGCCTTAAAATTTACCAGGTGACTCCATGTATTTTCTGTCTTCTGTTTGCCCAGGTGATTAAGCTTTGCCAGAGCCCTGCGTTGGCTCAGCTAGTGATAGTCAACCTTGGGTTCCTATTAGGCCTTTATTCCTGTGTATAGCTCGCTGGGTAATTCATAGGGCCCTAGCTGTAATAGCATCAACGCCAATTCCTATCAGGTACTGATGGTCATGCCATTTCATGGGCATAGATCTGAGACCAGGTGTGTATAGAAACTGTAGAGATGACTGCCTCCCTCTCCGGTCCAAAAATTCCTTAAAGGCAGGATCTAGTTTTTATTTTAGCTTCAATTCCCCATTGACTAGAATAATGTCTGGCCTCAACAAATATATGTTGAATTGATTTGTCGTGTCCAAGGTTTTCTGGTGGCATAAAGATTTCTTTGAGGTTTCTGTGTTAACTGTGTGTCTAGGTAGACCTCCGTGGTAACCATCTATTTTAAATTGGTTCATTGTACAGTGTTCCGTGTAAAAACACAGCCACTTTCTGGAGGCAGTAGCCCTTCCTTTAGGAGATAGAAATAGAAAGCAGGCAGCAGCAGCAGCTACAGCAGAGCTGGGCTGAAATCTTAGTGGGAAGCCTTGTCTTACTTAGCCTGCTGCTCACCCAGTACCGCCATGGCTTTCTATCACCTCCATCCTTTCTGTGACTCTGAGGTTGGCACCCACTTCTCATCCATTCCTTTTGCTCCCCTGCTGTCTCTCAGTGGGTAATCCGGGTCAGATGATGGGAACCAACAAAAAGACTAATCAACAACTCAACTTGAAGGTTATCTTAGAAAGGGCCAAAATGGTACAGCATGATGACTATAGTTAATAATACTGCATTGCGTATTTGAAAGTTACTAAGAGAGTAGATCTTAAAAGTTCTCATCACAAGAAAACAAAATTAATGACTATGTATGGTGACGTATGTTAACTAGATTTATTATGGTGAACATTTTGCAGTCTATACAAATACCATATCATTACATCTGAAACTGATATAATGTTATATCCCAATTGTGCCTCAATAAAAAACAAACCAACAAAGGGCTAAATCATCCGTGACCCATGTAGCTTCCTCCTATATGTATTACATATACTTTCTTCGGAGATAAATAACAAGCCATTCATTCATTTAATAAAATATTGAATCTCTGACTTGCATCAGGCATTATCTTAGTTGTTGGGGTTATAGCAGTAAAAAGGACAGAGGAGGCCCTTGCCAGCAAGGAATTTATAGTTAGTTAACAAGTAAACAAGTGAAACAATTGCAAATTGTGATAAGCAAGGAAGGACACAAATGTTAGGGGCCAGCTCTGAGGAGGTGACATGCGCAAAGAGTCTTAAAAATCCAGAAGAAGCTCGTTATGCAGATGGTGGAAAGACGAGCTTCCAAGCTGAGGGCACAGCAGGTGCAAAGACCCTGAGGCTGAGGGAGGGAACCTAACTTGAGCTTCCAAGCTGAGGGCACAGCAGGTGCAAAGACCCTGAGGCTGAGGGAGGGAACCTAACTTGGTGGGACTGGCGCAGCTTGAAGGCATGAAACAGGGTGGCCCGGATGGAGGCCCAGGAGGTGGTAAGGGGCAGGCTGGTCTTGGAGGAGGCTGGGTTTATTCCAGTTGCCATGGGAAGCCATTGGCCAGTTTCAGGTGTGGGAATGACATGGTCAGGTTTCTATTTAGAGCATCACTCTGCTCTTGTATAGAATGGTTCTGAGGTGAGCATGAGTGTAATCATGGAGACCAGAAAAGAGGTGTTCTGGACTTGACAGGATAAGGGGAAGTACTGAAGTTGTGAAGACGAAGAGAACTCTCTGGTTTATTGGAATGGAAGTGAGGAGGGACAAGGAGGTCCAGGGATGCTGACATCTAAGAGGTGGCGTTTATTAAGATGCGAGAAATTTGGGGGACTGGTGAGAAGATAGATTTGGGGGGAAAATTTAAAGTTCTGCTTTGAAATAAAGTGCATTGGTGGCACCAGGGGCCCTTTGCAGCTGGTAAGTGCGAACCAGCGTCACCTTTCTTATCCCTGTCACTCATGAGTCATACCATGCCGGGTTAAACAGCAAGCTCTGTTCTCTCACGTCAACCTTCCCGAGGTTCCACTTCGTTACCTAGGTTTATACATGTGCCATTCCTGGTAGTTAACATAATCGCTAGCATGCAGTAGGTGCTCAGTAAATAACTGGTGATGACTTGTGTGCACCAAGCATCGCTAGCTTGTTCAAAGAGCTCGACTCTAAAGCAGGGAAAGGAACTGTGATTAAAGGGAAAGAGGGGCAAATAAAGAGGGCTTATTCTGTGTGTGCGGCGTTGATGAAATGGCTCTTTTTCTAAAAAGGGACTTTAGATGAATGATGAGGAAGAAACGAAAGAAAAACTATTTTTAGGGGACACACCTGGATATCTGGCCCTTGGGCCACCTCTCTTGACCTCTATACCTGTAACTTTGGGTGGGCTGTTGGTAAGTGGCGTGGTGGTTAAGCACTGGCTTGGGAAGCCAGCGGCCCCAGTTCGGGTCCCACATATGAGGACCAGTGACACTGCCCTCAAAAAAAAAAAAAGAAAAAGAAAAAGAAAAACCAAAAAAAAGCAACACTTTGGGTGGGCTGTTGGTTGGGGGGTCAGGGTCGCGCATACACTCCTGTCTTCCCTTTCCCTTTCCATTTATCCTCCTTTTCTCTTATTCCCACCTTAGAGGGAAAAAAGGTGAGGCGACGGGCAGGAGGAGGAGAAGGAGGTCAAAGCAACGGGCTCCATTCAGGTGTCACAAGGGCAGGGGACATTGTTTGGAATATGTAATTATCTGCTGTCTCACACACACACACACACACACACACACACACACACACACACACACACACACGAAGCAGTCATGAATAACTTCATCTCCTAAAAACCAACACAATGAGTGTAATTTTGACTTCATGGTGTTAGTGTGCTGGAAGACTGAAGCGATGGTAGTGGCACCACTTATTAACTTAGAAGCGCATTTCTGTGATATGTCCCATGTCCCAAACAAGTAATTTTTGACAAAGCAAAATAATGAGGCCTGTGTCTTGTGATTTTAAAAGCTAAGCATTTGTTGCATTTAAAAAATAAAAATTTTAAGTTATTTCTTCCCTGTAGGAAAGTAAAGAAATCCATGATAAAAATAATAATTAAATGCTGACAGTGCTAAATTTCTACCCAGCATGAGCTGGCAGCAGTTTCATACCAAAACATTAGGTCATTTGAAGAAAAAAACCTGATTAAATACCTCTGTAGCCTTTTCTGATTAGCTGTTCTTAACAGAGTCTGTGACAGTAATGAAAGGGTGTAATTTGACAGCCACAATTTACTCTTGAATAAAAGGTAAAATAGAATAGACTGTGTGCGTGAGGCTTTTATAGGAATTTCTTGTTGGTCTTTACTAGTGGGGTTTGCTTTACTAATCATTAGTTTTTAGTCGTTCCGAAGAGCCCACCAGCCAGGAATTATGTGAGATGAAAAGTATGTCGGATTACTGGGGTGAGGATTGGGGGACAATTTCAATGGCAGCCTTTCTTTCCTTTTTTCTCCCTTCTCCACACAGCAGGTTTCGTATTTCTGGGGTTAAATGACCTTGACATGAGCAGGTTTGGGAAATGAAGTGTAGATTGCTGAGATCGTCCCTGCATCCCATGTATTAATTTTCTGTGTCTGGAAGCTCCTGGCGTCTCTTTGTATTAACTCGCTATGGCATGAGGGCTGCAGGCCAGATTTGACGTGAAGATGGAATGATTATGTAGCATATGGTAAATGCAACAGCCACCACTAATTACTCGTTCTTTTCACTTTCTTCTTGAATTTGAAAGTGTTCTCCTGTTTGCAGCCCCAGTATACTCTTACCTTCAGTAGATATGAGAGCAAATGACTTTCTTGGCTATAATGTGATAGAATCATAGAGTTTCCAACCAAAGAGAGGACTTAGGGCTCATCCAGTCCAAAACTTCATTTCAAAGACAAGATCACTGGGCTGGGGGGCGGTTAACCTGGGAGAAGTTGCAGGATGGAACCTAGAACTCAAGTCTCTCAAGCTTTACACGTGCCTGTGGCTTTCCTTTTCTGTCCTACCTCTCCAACGTATCAGTGTCCTAGGGCTGCTATAAGAAAGTGCTACAAACTGGGTGGCTTTAAAGCAACAGGAATTTATCCTCTGATATGTTCTGAGATTAGAAATCCCAAATCCAGGTGTAGACCGAAGGCTCGAGGGGAGAATCTATTCTGTGCCTTTCTCCTGGCTTCCGGTGTTGCCAGCAATCCTGAGTGGTGGCGGTACAACTCCAGTCTCTGGCTTCAGCTCCACGTGGAGTCTTTCTGTCTGTTTCTACCGGTATCCCTTTTCTTAGGAGGACACCTGTCAGATTGGAGTTGGGGGCCCACCTTACTCCAACATAGTCGCATCTTAACTAATTGCTAATTGGACCTGCAAGGCCCTATTTCCAAGTAAGGTCACTTTCTGGGGTTTTAGGAGTTAGGACTTCCCCTTATCTTTTTAGAGAACACAATTCGATATGTAACAGGTGAGGCTGGCTAAGGTTTTTCCTGGAGGGTTTGGGAGACATTTAACTGCGAAGAATCATTATCACCTTCAACTGTACTTTCAGAGCTCGTTCTGTCTCTGTGCTTTCCCTGTCAAATGCAGGAACCTGAGTCCTTTCCATTTATTATTAACGATGATGACATGTAGCTTTCACTCTTTCACAGGCAGTGAGAGCATGTGAGGCAAACTGAGGATTAGCCATTAAAAAAATGGATCAAGTTAGAAAGAATTCAGAGACAAGAGTTGAGTCGTAGACATTTGTTGTTGTTGTTGCTGTTGAGGGAAGTGTCACTGGCCCTCATTGGTGAGACCGAACCAGGGCCGCTGGCTTAACCACCGTGCCACTCAGCCGGCCCTGACATTTTTGATAGAGATTCTCTAGGTTCTTTTTCAACCTGCCTTCATTCAAGCCCTTCGATTTGGAGAGTTTGTTCTACTTATTTTTATACTTGTATATTTCTTTATAATTTAGAATATAAAATAACTTATTCTATAGTATTTATTCAACAATCACCATTATCCTCCTTTTCTCCTTAACTATGATTGTTTCGCTATCCCTCACTCAAAATTCACCTTCTGGAAAGCTTGACCATTGTAATTTCTTCGATCCTGTCATGCTTTGCCTATAATTCATAATGGCTCCTCATTCTGCCATTGTTAAGTCCCTGCAGGGCCCCACGGAGCCTCCTTCAAATCCAACTGACTTACTTCCTGATCTCCAAATGTACCTGGTACCTGTCCACCCCCATACTGGGCTCTGGCTTCTCTTGCCATCTGAAATATTGTTCCCATTACCTTTCTGTGCCCCTGACTACAACCTACCCACAAGGGCTTGCCTCCACCATCCCTCTTTCATGGGTGCTGCCCAAACAGGAAGTGATCTTCTCCTGAGTGAATTCTAGTAGAATCTCTTGGCAGTACCTCATTTAGATCTCACAGGACTGCCTTGCAAAGCTGTCTCGTTATAGAAGTAGTGGACTAGTAGCCACAAGACCTGTCTTGCCCGTGTGCTTCTGCCATTACCACTGTGTGGCTGTGGGCACTTCCGATACTGCCTGTCTCCCTTTTGTTCTGTGAGAAGCAAATGAGATAGAACATTAAATGTATTTGAAATTTGTCTATGAGAAATCCTATTCAAATATTTCTAATTTAAGGGGACTCAATTTACTCATCTGTAAAATGGACCCATTGATAATAGTTCCTACTGAGGATGAATTTAGTGAAACAGAGGACAGTACCTACCTGGCTTACAGTAAGTCATCTCATGAGTAGTTAGCTGTCATCATCATTATCATCATCCTCATCATATATACGCAGATAGGATTGGCTGCCCCTTTAGGACAGACGTGTTCTGGGATCTCCGTGTGTAGGATGGAGTCTTATATGGGATGCTTGATAAGCACTTGCCGGCTAAACTGAGTTCCATTCTTGTTGCTGTGTGCCGGACTGACATTCTCTCGCGCTCCTCCCCTTTTTCCCAAGTTATTAAAATTCCCACTGATCACTCTTTAGCCTGGAAGTTTGTTTTTTTTTTTTTTTTTAAAAGATTTTTTTTTTTTAATTGGGGAATTGGGGAAGGGGAACAGCTTTGGGGAATCAGGGAAGGGGAACAGACAAGTTGCTTCCTTTTGTTCTTCAGTCTAGTTGTGGAGGATGTCACTTCACTGGCCCATGTTGGTATTATCATTGCGCTCCTGGGTGAGGCAGTCACTTGCTGGCCATTGGACGGCCGCTCACGGCGGCTCACAGCAGCTCACACTGGCTGCTGGCCACCCACAATAGCTCATAGCAGCCCCACTGCAGCAGGGGCTGCAGCCTACGTCATCAACGGCAACTCACGGCAGCCCAGCTCCAGGTTGAGCTGTTGTTCACCATCTTAGCTGTAGAGGGCAGTGTCACTGGCCCTCATGTGGGATCCGAACTAGGGCCACTGGCATTCCAAGTCAGCTCTTAACCAATTCATCACTTGGCTGGCCCTGGAAGTTTTTAAATGAATAAAAATCAACCCTCTGACAGCAAGCAGTATTGGTTCTGGCTCGAAACCTAAACTAGTTTGATCGGCGAATCGCTGTGGTGGTGCAGATGTCATCATTCAAAAGTGGTCCCAATTCCCTGTCTCCTGATCCTTCCCCATCAGGGTGTAACATGGATGTGTTTTGAAATGGAACATCCCCTATTAGTTTCATTGAGCGTAGTTTTGACCGCATCACGGTTTGTGCAGTGTCCTCATAGTGTCTTTGGAGCTGTGTGCGAGGGCAGAATTAATTGTTCTACAGTGTGGTGCGGCAGAAAATTTCTGGTACCATTTTCTGTTCCACATCTGATGTAGGGTAGCTGCTTAAATGATAGTGGGTAAATGGGGAGAAACAAAAACCTGGCAGATGACTACTTAGAAATAAAATCTTCATATGTTGCCTGAAAATACATGGCACAATCTGCTCACATACATATAAAAATTTGCAAATTATATGCTTTTTGATATTGATACAATTTTTGAATTTTTTGAGCCCCCTTCCCACCCTGGGTGAATCTTACCAATACACTTTCTTCACTAAGTCCAAGTCTACCATCCCTATTTTTTACATGGATGTAAAGATAGAAATCCCTTAGGGGGCTAATACGAGTGTATTTCTTTCTTTCCAAATACCAATATGATGCCCTGAGTAGCACTGATGCTCAAAATTTGTTGATAACTGACTTTCTAGGACATATGATCTGGGTAATTTTCCCAAGAATTGATGGTGTGGCAGCAAAATTAGTGATGCTTATTTAGAGGTAGTTTTCCTATAAGGAAAACTTACAGAGGTTGAATGGGAAAATGGTTAATCCTGCTTCACAGATACAGGTCAAGGACAGTAGATGCTGCTGTAGAGAGGGCCCCAGGAGGAGACAAAAGAGCAAAAGAGGGTGTTGTCATTTTGATGTGATGGCAAACTAATATGGCAATCACACTGGAACCCCTTTCCCTACACACACATTTGTCCCTTCCACACCTTGTAATAGGATGACACCAACCTGACCAAAACAACAGGAACAATACACAGCCTTTCTCACTAATGCCACTATTCACAATTACACAGTTCACTCTGCTTTGGGTAATTTTGGGAGAGCCCCCCTCTTCCCTCCCCTCCCCCCACCCCACTACCACGTTTCCCTGGTGCCTATGAAAGTAGGCATTGCTCCTGAAGGTGCCTCAAAGCCATCAAGGTTACTCAAGGACGCTGTGAAGTCTCACACCCTCTCCATGGAAACCACCTTTTGGTGATGCCCACCGACCATGACATCTTCCCTCCTTTCCTCTCCAGGGCCTGTGTGGACCCCCATCTTCTGCTCAAGCCCACGTGGCCATTCCACATCCTGTACTCCTGAGGTTACATCTCGGGCTGCTTTCAGCTATTTTCCTGTCATTTGCTGCCAGCATCCTTTCCAGTTGGTCTGGGCATAGGCATGGCAGTTGTTACCTTTTAAATAACCTAGAGCACCTTTGTTACAAATTTCTGAACTGAGGCTATGTCAGGAGGCCACAGAGCAGAGGTAAGAGGGGGAGACCTGGATTCCCGTGTCAGCTTTGCTACTGATTGGCTGTGTGATCTTAAGAAAGTTAATCATGTCCTCTGAGAGCCACATGGGTGTCTGTCAAAAGCCCTTACCCTAGGGACTGGCACGCAGCACACCTTCAATAAGTGGTATAGCTGGTTTTATTTTTCTTTTGAAGACCCTCAGAGATACCAAAAAGTAAATCACGTGAAAGCAGGTAGTGTAATTTGAGGTCTGTAATAATAGATCATTATAAAGTAGTAAGACTCAGACTTGTAAACTGGCCCTGGAGTCATTTCTAAAATCAGTGACAAAATCTACCACTGCTTCTAAGGCCAGTGTATTCCAGGGCCCGACTTGCCGTCCAAGCTTCTATACCAGGAATGAGTTGTACAGGTAACTTGGGGCCAGGAAATGGTTCCCTCTCCTTGCAGCCAATCAGAATGGGGGGGGTATAGTCCCCATTATGTCTTCTTATCCTGTTATCAGTGATCCAAGGGTTCCATGGGACCACAGCCTGGCCAGCCTCTGGCCTGTGCTCACTATAGTTTGTGCAGGAAAGCCTAGCCTGGCATATCCTCACTGTTGTTGGAAGACATCCCTCATTCCCCAAAGTATTTATCTGAGCTGGTTCAGCTGCCTTCTTCCCCTCAGCTGTTGCTGCTGGGTCCCAGAGCTAACAAGAATGACTTTACTTGTCCAGACACCGCTCCCCCCCTTTCACTGTTAACAGGAGCTTTGCACCCAGATGCTATTTGTATGCAGATGTTTTGATACATGATGCCCTAAAAAAAGGGAAAAACAATCCTATGACTTCGTAATCACACTTCCCTTATTACTTTTGGTAGCACTGTGCCTTCCGGAGAAGGTGAGTGAGAACCTGAAGTGATAAGTAGAAAGGGGTTTTGTGTTAAGAGAGACCTAAGCCTGCTCCAATGTGAATAGGTTGCAGAATATCCACCGAGCATCTTAGCTAAGTAATGATAGTCAAGTTGCAGCCCCCCCTTGCCCAGTTACTGACCCTGCTTTCCAGCTGGCTCCCCTGGGCCTGTTGTGGCCAGGTGATGGTGCCACCTGCCTGCTTCCTCTCTCGCCCCTGCCTTGGCTGGGTCTGCTGGACCCCTGGGCTCCAGACCTCGGCGTCTCTCCTCACTGCGCAGCTGAGGCCGGCCGCTCAGCCTTCCCTGAGGAATGGGGCTTGACAGAGACCCAGGATGAATCTTGACCTGAGGCAGTGTTTAGGGAACTTGATCCCAGAGCCCCTGTTGCCTAGTCCAACCTTAAGTCTTGGTCCTTTTTATTGGTTCCCCAACTGGTCCCCAGGTCCTACCCTGTTTCTGAGGCCAAACCTCTGTCTTGTTGTCCTGGCTGAGAACCCAGGAATGAGGGGCCTGTGCTCGGCCCTTCCCTGTCCTTGTTGCAAACTCCAGCCTAACAGATGCATGTGCCAACGTATTCTCTACCTGTCTGCTCTGAGTTTTACACTATGCTTTCCTGCTCTATTCTCCCTGTCAGCACATTCTGTTTTCTGACTTCATACAACCTTTTTTCCTACACCACCACTTGTTTTTTACTGCCCTGCCCTTTGTATACAGTGGAGATACTCCATGCAGGTTTTAACTATGTGCTCAGAGCAAAGATAGATAGGTAGGTAGATAGATGATAGATGATAGATAGAAGATAGATAGATAGATAGAGGATAGATAGGTGATACAAAGATAAATAGATGACAGATGATTGATAGATACATAGATACAAGATTGATAGATAGATGATAGATCGATAGATGATAGATAAATAGATGTTAGATAGATAATAGAGGATAATCAATAGATGATAGATAGATAGATAGATAGATAGACAGACAGACAGTGTCTGGAGAAGTAGAAGCCAGTCTTCAATATGCACAATATACATTGTGGATTTTTACATCTATAAGTTTCCTCTATTTTAAAGCAATTTTTAATGTTAAAGTAATTTTGTCCTTGTTGTTTGCCTTATGTTTTGGCCTAACTCCTGCATAGCATGACGCTACGTTTCGTGTTATGTCAGAGACCTTGCAGCGCTTGCGGTGGCAGCTTTGCCTTAGCGCCCGCCCCAGGCCAGCGAGCAGATCTGCTGCTGAAGCCCTGCGAGGAGGCCCTGTGTCCAGCTCCCTAGGCAGTCAGGCTGCAGTGCAGGCTCTGGGCCCGCCCTCAGGGCTGGTGAGGTGAAGGCAGCAGTGGTGCACGGAGAGTTGGTCAGCTTCCCTTGGAATGGTCTACCTTTCGGGTTTGCTGCATTGCACATCCCACTCGCCCTATGAATGGGACAGGAACTTCATCTGAATTTCTAGACAATCCTAACGTGCTTACTGTCCCAGGATTCTTCAACTTGGTGAATAGTAACCCTCCAGTAAGAGTGAGAAATGGGAGGAGAGTGTTTCCTGTATATCTATGGAAAGAATGACTTGAAGAAAATGAACAGATTGATGTAGTAGCTAAATAAAGGGGTAAAATTGGTGCCTTGCATAAAGGTGTAAGCTCAGCTTAATGAAATATTGCTCATTATAGGCTCTGGCCACAACTGGCCTTGAAGACAGTCAAGAGTTTGGGTGACCGTCACAGGGTTTTGGATCCAAGTCATAGCCAGTACAATTTAGTACCAGATTGCCAAACCACAGCTTAGCTGACTCAGCTACTATGTGCTTACCAAGCCCTTTCCCAACCGTAGGTTCTGGTGGCTGCGTGCCAGGCCTCCGAGACAGCTCTGATTGGGTTTGTCTGCTTCTGTTTTGCCCCATTGCTCACAGCTCTGGCTGCCCTGCCCAATTGCCCTCCAGTGGGGACAGAATATAGTTATTCTGGCTTTTTAAGATCCTTCCTGGGGCTGGCCAAGTGGTGTGTAGGTTAAGAGTTGGGTTGGGACTCCAGCCCTTAGGAGCAAGGTCCCTGTTCGTATCCCAATCCCACATGCGGGCCAGTGACACTGCACCCTCTACAGCTAAGATGGTGAACAGCTCGACGTGGAGCTAGGCTGCCATTAGTGGCCGGTGATGGCATAGGCTGCGGTGGGGCAGACCAGCAGCGGCTGTGTACTTTCATGAGCTGCTGTGAGCCACCATGAGCCGCCGTGAGCGGTCATCCAATGGCCAGTGAGCGACTGCCTCACCCAGGAAGAGCTCAATGATAATACCAACATGGGCCAGTGAAGCGACGTCCTCCACAATTAGACTGAAGAACAAAAGGACAGTAACTTGTTTGTTTCCCTTCCCCGATTCCCCAACGCTGTTCCCCTCCTCCAATTCCCCAATAAAATCTTTAAAAAAAAAAAAAAAAAGGTTCTTCCTGTCCCTTTTCCCAAATTATCTGGATACTTTTGATATCCCAAACCCCTTTATGATAAACTAGAGACCAAATCCCCAGGGACTGCCCAGGGAATAACTTAGGAATCAATAACCTAGCTTGAACCCAGAAGCATTACTTGTCAATTGTCAAAAAATGACAGGTCCATATGGCTTGTGACCGCCTTTTCCTGTGCCTTCTGTGGGGCTCTGTCTTCTGCCCCCTCATAGGAGTTCATACGTTCATTCTCTCCCCAACATTGTTCAGTATGGGGAAGGCCTGTCCAGGGATCTCAGACTTCTGGGGAGGGTCTGTGTTAGTCCTCCTCTAACTCCCCTCCACCCAATACTCTGACCACCCAGGTGGATAATAACAGGTTGATGATATTGATGGTGTACATAGAGAGTTAATGCTTGTCTAGGTTTTGGCCTGAATGACAGAATGAGAACAAATAAAGTTTTAGTATTTCTTTTTTGCTTGTTATACAATGAAAATTATCCAGGCAAATAGAAAGTGCAAATTTATCATCAGAGAAAAAGAGAATATTCCCTTTCTATTCTTTTCTGCAACTAAGAGGCATTTTGATGTAGTAAAACACACACACACACAAACACACACACCCATTAGATTAGAAGGTAAACCACATGAATTCTAGCCCTGGCTACAAACTTTCCGTGAGGTCTTTGGTCAGATCTGCTAACCATCTTGGCTTCCTGGGCTATATAATGGGAATAATATTTTTATATCTCCTTAGTATCTTATTGCAGTTATTAAATTAAGTCATATATGAGTAGGCTTAAAGAACTAGAAAGCACTGTACAAAAGACCAGTTTGAATATTATTGGCTAGAGAGGAAAGGAAATAGGAGAAAGTTAGGATATAAAGTTGCAGTTGACAGAAGAGGAAATAAGTGGTTCAAGTTCAAAATAGTTGTTAATACTCTGTGTAAGGCAAGGTGAGGACAAGCAGAGACTCATTGCTAATGGAAGTATGAATTGATACAACCTCTAGGAAAAGCACATTGGTAATAGTAGTTGAAGTAGAAAATGTGAATATTCTTGGACAATTCCATGTCTTCAGATTTATCCTACAGATGTACTTGTACAAAATAAGGCAGCTCTATATGTACTGATATAGAATGACTTGAAAGATATATTAAGTGAAAAATGAAAAGTATGGGACAGTTTATAAAAACCATTGTTCTGTTTTTTCACAAAGGAAAAAAAAATGCTAGTATTTGCATAGATTATATCTGAAAGGATACCCAGATTTAGATAATTGTTTTAGATTTTTTTTTCTTTCTTTTGTTGTGTTTTGTTTTGTTTTCCTTTTGGTAGTTGTATTTGCTGGTTTTTTTCTGTGTTGTTTTTTTTCCCCCTGCTGAGGAGTGGAGTTGGGTGGCTGATGACAGGGATGATAAGGTTCCTTACTTTTCACTGCATATCCTTTTGTGTTTTGTACCATAGGCAGACATTATCAATTTTTAAAAATTGAAACAAAAGTAAACAAAAAATCAAAATCAAAGTGAACAACAAAAAAATACGGACAAAGCCCCAATGCTTCTACTTTCCTCTTGCCAAAATAAAATGAGAGGCAGAAAGTCACTTAACAGAAAGATTCAGTTTTTTGTTTTGTTTTGTTTTCTTTCTTTCTGCCCTTTATCATGCTCAACTTTCATGTGTCTTCTTTTTTGTTGGAGTAAAGTTAGAGTGTTTTCCTTTTACTATTTGGAATACTAGCTTGAGTTGACTGTAAAAAAATGATTTTATTGTCACCATTCTAAATGAGCCAAACGGCCATGTCTGTGCTTTCCCCTTGATCTGCCAGTCTTTACTTCTGAGATCTGAGTAACCCTTGAAAAGTTGTGAACATCAAACCAAACCTAGAGATTCCTTTCCCCTGACTTCCCAGTGAGTGATGGAGCTGGCTAGAGAGGACCCTTGGGCCCTGCCGCCCCGAGAGTCTCCGGAGTGATTAGAGAGCTGTTCAGGGGCTGTGGATCTTAAATGGGTATTGAACATTTTGTTAAGTGATTCAAGTTCTGCCTTCCTGCTTTATGATAAATTACAAGTTGTAGTTATTTGGGGATTGTACCTCCTGACTCCTGCTTTCTTTATTTTACTCTTTTTAAACATTCATAGTGTTTAAGCAGGGGACTCATTTAGTTTGGGTTGTCTTTTTAACTCGATTAACCTACAACCATTATTTCGTAGTTCTTCCTTACCAAATTGTCCTCTTTTGTGTAATTATGGGGAACTCGTGGCCTCTTTGCTGTGAGTCCGCCTTCCCCACCCCCAATCAAGTGGGATCTCTTGAAGATTTTTCAAATGAAAAGGCCTCCATGCACGAGTGCCAAGCGCCCCTTCATGTTGATTTCCCATCACCTTTAATTAGGAGAATTCACCACGGCCCATGTGGAGACACCCTCCGGGCCCCAGTAAAGAGCTTGTTTCATTGTGTATATAGACAATTTGGAGTTAAAGGCTAACTTCAACTGAGGGTCATGTTTACTTTTCTATTGTAAACCAAAGTCACTTGTTTGTTTCAATGGGGTTCAGCTTGTTTATACATTATTCATATCTGTAAGTTGGAGATAATACGTGTGATTATGACACCTGTGTGAAGTGCATGCTTCTATTTGCTGGTAGGGACTTGAGTTTAGGTAGTATTTTCACAGAACTTTTGCAGCAATCCTTACAGTGTCAGTTAGGCAGACAAATCATTGTGTCCTTCACAAAACAACTGAGCACATAATTCTGAGCGATTTTTCAGATGCCCTGTACAATGATTGGCCCAAGGCCTATCCTAACATCATGTACTAGAAGCAGCCCTGAGTTCTTTGAAGAAGAAAGATAAATCTGAAGGCAACAGATTTCCTTCTGTTTCCCTTCAAGTGGCTGGCTCCAATTCAGTGATTAGTTTTACGGAGATCGTCAAATCATGAAAATGATGGCGTATTATATTACCTTTACTGAGGCAACTTTTACTAGGTTCCCAGAATCTCTGGGTTCCCAGCTTTTTGGGGTCTTGCATGAGACCTTTTGTCAAGGTATTAGATGAAAACAAAAACAAACTGAACTGTTCTGGTAAGAGAGGGTTCTGGTGTCCAAAACTGAATCATGGGTAAGGCCCTAAAAATGGAATTACCAGGACAGGTAGGTATCTGGCATAAGAGAAAGAGAAAAATGTTGAAAGGAGGGGTAGCCAGGCCCTCGTGACTCTGTATATATTCAACACTGTGCCAGCTGGGTCCACAGTGTGTGTGTGGGGAGAGTGGAGTGGTTGACCAGATAGACAGAACCCACCAGGAGGAATAAACACCCTGGAGCACTGTGTGGGGGCACTAATGGGGCAAGGTCCCACTTTCACCACCTGTAGAAGATGATGTCAGCACCTTGGACTGCCCCTTGAGAAGCAACTTTGGAGGGAGCTGGGGGGTGCCCTTTTTTGGAGGGGTGAGACGGGCTACAGAGTTGTAGTGATGTTGGTGGGACCAGGGAAAGTAGAAGCATCAGAAGCTACCTCTGCTTTATGACTTTGACACTAGTCTTGCAAAACTGATCTGAATAGTGAAGAAGACTGAAAATAAAGGAGACGAGCCCCAGAAAGTTAGAGCGACAGCTCCTGATCCCCTTAGTGCAGTGGAGTGACCATGTAATGGATGTTTTCCCCTATCTCACCATCCTATCATTTGCTGTTTTTTTTTTTTTTTTTAAATGGGCACTTTTGCCTGGTGCTGCAGTGAAAATATTTCCACAATGCTTGGTAAGTAAATGGAGTCTTAAAGCTTAAACCTCCGCCCCAGGCAAGGAACCAAAGGATGTCATTGTGCATAACTTCAAAGGCTGATAAGATGTTTAAGGTCGCTGCTCCCTGAAAGAGTTTCTTTCTTTTAAGGCCAGCCAGAAATATTCGTGTGCATGTCTGTGGAGGCTCTCGTGTGCTTGCCTGTACCCCCACGGAATGTTCCTTTCTCTCTCTGCCCTACAATGATTGCATTGTGCCTTGGATGATGGATGTCCAGCAAGCATAGTATTAAAAGCAGTACCTTTGCCATCTGGAGGAGTCGAAGAAACAGCCGTCTTCATTGCACCATTTCAATGTTTGCGTGAAGCAGTCATCCAAGGACTTGAGTGTTCTTGTTTTTGTTTTATTATGACTGAGGTGGTTTTATTATGACAAGCTGGTGAAAAATAAGCAAGCTGCTTTCTCACCATCTCTGATCATCCACCATGTAACGTCTCTTGGTGACAGGCCACACAGGTTTAGTTCAGAGTCTACTGTTTGTCAAGGACACTTCTCTGGCTCTCTCTTTTTTCAATTTTTATCCCTGGGTGATACAGGATATATTGATTTCTCTGTCACCAGCAGACAATTTGGCGCAGCAGATGCCCCCAACCTATAAAGGAAGAGGTGGGAGATTTTCAGTAAATTGTCCAGGAAATAGGGAAATACTGGCTGCGCTGCTGGTAATGTTTACTATTGACGGCACATTCTTTCACATAGAATATCTTCCAGCTAGAAGGCGGTTTTTATACATTTTGATTTTGAAAAGGAAGGCCTGCACTGTTCAGTCTAGGAGGATAAGGCCTCAGAATAGTAGGAATGGAGTCCTTGAAATGATTCATGACCCCAGAGGTGGGCCATGAAACACAGATGCCTTGATGGCCAAAGATGGTGATTCCTCCTTTGTGTCTTTAGAGCTCAGTGAGCACAGTGCTTGGAGCTCCTGGGTGCTGGGTGAATGCCTGTGGGTTGCTTAATGAAAGTATAACATAGGGTTCTGGTGCTTGCTTGTAGTTCCCTTGTCCTTCACCTGAATTCCTGGCTCTGAGGGTAGAGACAAAACTCCCTAGTCTTACCTTAGGATGCCATTGTGACTTACTGTACTGAGGAGGCATCACACTGCTGCCTTCCACTGAAGGAACCTTAGCAGACTGCCAGGAAAAAAAAAAAAAAAAGTGACATAAATGAGGACTTGAGAACCTCACAGGCGGAAGCTCCCATTTTTGCATTCCAAACTGATGCCCTCAGGCAGACTGGAGATAGCTTAATACAAGCCTATTTGTAACACTCCGGTTCCAACCAGATCAAAGGGCAGAGAGCCTGTCTGGGTTGTAGCTTCCAAGATGAAAAGTGGACCCTGGAAGTGAGTCTGTGTGACTTGACTATGCCTTGAATCCAAGAAGAAATACCAATTCTGTTATGGATGTTTGAGCCATCAAAATAGAGACTTTGAAGTCTCTTTGCCTGTAATAAATTGGATTCAATGTCTCCCTCACCCTCCACCCCCACCTTGGACTAGTTTAAGATTGGGGGTTTCTTCTAAAGTGATGCTTCTTGTCCGGCTTGTTGGGAAAAATGTCAGTTAGGTGCTGGAGTGCCGAAGGCCAGGGCCTGCTCAGCTCCGAGACCGATCTTTCAGATGTTCCAGAAGTTACTGTGATTGGGGCGACTAGAGGAGCTAAAGGTAAAAGGGAACCTTACTTTCTTTCCTCAAAAAGACTATGGAAATGTTGATGTTTTTTATTGCCTGAATCAGGTTTTTTCAGACTTTTAGATTCCATGGATTAGTAGAATTTCAAAAGAATATTTTCTTTTTCTTTTTTTTTTTTTTTTTACAACTAAGGGGTTTAAAAATGACCATTTGTTATCACAGTTGTGACCATTTGTTATTTCATAGAACAACGGGCCCTCAAACAAACCAAAAATGTCAGTAAAAATTAATTTCAGGATAAAAGCAGTCTTTTTAATATAATACATTTAGCATTATAAAAAATAATTAGTAAATGATAATGATTTTTCTCATGTTGCCTCTAGCCATTGAAAACATTGTCACTGACCATACTGGTTTGAAAACTCTTGTGTTAGGCTGCATACATTATGTGCTATATAGACATGCATACGTACACATAAACTGAAAACAAAAATCGTAATTATTGTGGTAATAACTTACATTTACTTTAGGCTTTTAATTACAGAGTACTTTTACATATATTATCCCATATGATCAGTTTCTGTCTGCCTTTGAAACATAAATTAGTCTTAATAACTTAAGCTAAATCGAATTAAGAATAGAAGGGAAGTCTAGTGTTTAAACTGTTAGCGTCCTAGAGTCAAATATGAATAATTTTAAAAATTATCTACTGCTTTGATTTTTCCATGTCGCTGTTACCCTGCTACATTAGAAAGAGTAAATAAACGTAATACTGTGATGATGTGCACACATCTTTATAACCACATGTATAGCCTGCTCACATACATGCATATATTTATGATGTTTTTTCTGGGGAAAAAAATGAAACCATATATTCTGACAAACATGAATATACATGTGGGGAATAATAAAATTATCTGAAATGCAGTAGGAGGAAATCTGAGGGTTACATGGGCCAGAGAGTAACGGGGGGAGAGTGAAAGAGGAGAGGAGAGGAGAGGAGAGAGGAGGGTGGAAGACGGGGCTGGTAAGTGAAAGAATGAATTTTTTTTTTTTTTTTTTTTTTGAGGGCAGTGTCACTGGCCCTCATATGTGGGACCCGAACCGGGACCACTGGCTTCCCAAGCCAGTGCTTAACCACCGCGCCACACGGCCGGCCCATGAAAGAACGAATTTTACTCAAAGTGAATAAAGTTGTTTCTAGTCCCAAACTTATATTTAAAAACAAAAATACAGAGGGTGCCCAAAAAATGTATACACATTTTAAGAAAGGAAAAAGCTATTAAATTGTAATACTCAATATATAACAATAACAAAAGATGAATACAAGTCACATTTGACTTCTGCAATTACAAGAGGTGCTCAAAGTGGTTACCATCAGCGTCAGACACTTCTGATTAGGGTGAACTACTGCTTGAGCAATGTTGACCAAACTGTCCACTTGTATACATTTTTTTTTGGCATGCCCGGTGTATTTTGACTTCAACTCAAGTGTCTCAGAAGAACATCTGAATACAAGGTCTGACAATTAAGTTTGAGAAACTTGTTGCAACAATGTTGCTAAACTTTTTTGATATCAGAGGGATTATTCATTATGAATTTGTGCCAATGGAACAATCAGTTAGCCAAGTTTACTATTTGGAAGTTCTGAAAAGGCTGCATGAAAAAGTTAGACGACCTGAACTTTTCGCCAACAAATCATGGCTCTTGCATCACAACAATGCACCAGCTCACACCGCACTGTCTGTGAGGGAGTTTTTAGCTAGTAAACAAATAACTGTATTGGAACACCCTCCCTACTCACCTGATCTGGGCCCCAATGACTTCTTTCTTTATCCGGAGATACAGGAAATATTGAAAGGAAGACATTTTGATGACATTCAGGACATCAAGGGTAATATGATGACAGCTCTGATGGCCATTCCAGAAAAAGAGTTCGAAAAAAGTTTTGAAGGGTGGACTAGGTGCTGGTATAGGTGCATAGCTTCCCAAGGGGAGTACTTCGAAGGTGACCATAGTGATATTCAGCAATGAGGTATGTAGCACTTTTTCTAGCATTAGTTCGCGAATATAATTGTCTTACCTCGTATAGGTCTGACTTGAATGAGGACCTTTGAACAAGATCATAAAATCTTTTCCTATCCTGCTTGTTCTCCTAGGAGTCTAGGCTCCCTAAGGTTCCCTGAAGGAGGGTGCAAGTGCCAGAATTCTGGTTTGCAAGAGTTTCTCTGAAGCAAAACCTGTTGCAAGGACTGTAGCCTCGTTGCTAAATCGGCAGTCATATTTTGAAAACCCTCAACCAAGCTAGACCTTCAATTAGGCATTGATTCATCATTCAATTAATTCATTCAGGCTTTGATCAGTCAACACATATTTACCTGGTGTCTCCGCTAGTCAGGTTTGGTGCTGGGCAGTGGGGGTACTACTAACAGAGATCAGGATAAAATAGTTTCTACCCTTGGACAGTTCACAGTCCATTGTGGAGAGAGGCAAAGTAGGGAAAAAAGATAATTAATTAAAATACTGATGAGTTTTGGGTAGGGAGCAAATGGGGTGCTATTATCAATAGACTTGAAATAAAAAAATCTTGCAAACTCATCATGTAAAGAGAAAATTTATATATATATAAATTTATATATATAAATATATATATATTTATATATATATACGATAGTTGCTGAAGACTATGTGTAAGGAATATGCAGTATTCATAATTTTTAAAGTACAGTTTATTGAGCACTTACTATTTATTAATCACTGTACTTCATATGTGTTTTATACGTATTATTCATATAATGATAAGAGTTAGGTACAGATGTTTTCCTAGTCTAGATGGCTGTATACTTAATTGTATGGATGGAAAATGGGAAAAACAACTAGAAACAACCAAAACAGCTAAAATATATGAGATCTTACCAAGGATCAGACATTATTATGTAACTTGGTACTGTCTGTATTATCTCATTTAAATTTTATAACTCAAAGAGATTTGTTTAAACTTCCACTGCATAACTGAAAGAAGTATCACTGATGTTATATAACTCACCCCAATTGAGTCACCTTGTAAATGGAAGACATAGGAATTCAATGTATGCATAAGGCCAGCCATATATATATATGAATAAGACCAAGGTTATATAATATATTTGTATTGCTTTTATAACATGAACAATTATTTTAAGAAGGAAAACTGTGAGGAAAACAATTATTAACTCCTAGTTTTATCATGGCCTCTACTTACTGAATGATGGCTCTGCAAAGCCGTTATTTACCAGGTTGCTTACAGGGAGCAGAGAGCACTTCAATAGGAAGAGTACAGCCAGTTCACTGACTTAGCACTCGGACCACAGACTCTTTTTTCCTTGACACAGCACTGATGGTTTGACCAGACAGCCTAGATTATCCATAAACTAGTTTTTAAAAATGTTTGGAGGCTATTTTTACACACCATTTTGTTCTCTTCCAATAAGAAACACAATCATCTCACATTAACTGAACATCTATTCTGAATAAGGCCCTGAACTTGCACTCAGGGAATACACACCTGGTAAGAGAGAAGTTAGTTCTATACAAAGGATGAATATAAAGTAGAAAAGGGCTGGGGTAGGGGCAAAGCTACAGAGAGGGAGGGGAGACTAAGCAGAGGATTTCTGGGGTGGCATTCGGAACGAGACCTTAAAGGGTGGGCAAGCATTAGACTTGTGGAGAATGGCAGTGCCATGCACGTGCTCAGCCACTTCTCCAAGCCCATGGGAATACCCATTAAGCCTCTTTTTTCGTATTAAAACTAACAACTCTTTGTTTCCTGAGGGCATATGTCTTGTTAGGGAGCAATAATAATATATCAATTTCCATCAAGTTGCATTTTATCATCATAATGGTTACAGAGGAGGCTGCTTTTAGCTCCTGCAGTACATTTTAATGTGTTGCAAGAAACATGGGAGCTGACTCAAGGATAATGGACCCATAATGGACTAGGAGCTGATGAGGCCACAAATGGGACATGCCATGGCTGGGGCACCAAAGTGCTTCGCTCACCGTCATACACACTCTCCACATGAGAAGGAGCCGATGGGCACAATTGGATTTCACCTGACACTCCTTGGAGATGTGTGGGCAAAATTGCTGGTCCGGTTGGCCTGGATGCCCTCAGTGTCTCCTGTGGGGGCCCTGTGCCCACCAATGATCACAGGTTCAGGATTGTATAAGAAGACAAAGCACTCTGTCACGGAAAGTGTGTGTGGTTTTCTGAAGAGGTTGTTACCTAAGGAGCTGCTGGCATTATGACTGCTGTGGAGGATGTTTTTCTAAAAGAAAGAAAAGTTCGAGATCAAGTGTGAGTGTATATTATGGCATCCCTGGCAGGTAGGCCTGCTCCACACCAGAACCTTGGGAACAGGCAGACATGGCTTTCGAGCCCTCAGCCCTGAAGATTTGGGGAGTCTAGTCGGCTTGGTCAGTATGCTTGTATCTTGGAGGTGGTTTCATAAACAAACACAATAAGTGTCAAACTAACCTTTTGCAGAAGAACTTAGCTCGTGAGAAGAAACCATTTTGCCTTATGCCCCAATAGTAAATGTATCCTAAATAAAGCCTCACCACAAAAGCTTTTTCTATCACCTCTACAGCATTTGGATGGGACCTCGGAGCCCTTAGAGAGCCCTTGCTGATTATGGATTAAAGTGCTCAGATGTTTGCAAGAGAAGGTGCAAACATCGCCACCTCACACCAGACACAAAGATGTTTTTGAATCCAGAACTTCTCATAAAAAACAAAACCACCTCACGTTAACTGAGGCTCCGTCTTTGTAACACTAGTATTTCCCTCCAGACATTCCTGGATGCTATTTTTTTCCCATTGTTTTTGGACCTTTTTGTTCAAACAAAATCACGTGGCTACTAGCCGGTGCAAGAGATTGATCACCCAGTAGAATGAACTTGAGTGAATTCTACTTTTCCTGAGAAGTTAGTCTTTAGTTTGGGTGTTGGGATATTTCCTGCCTCTCCCTGATTCCTGAGTTTGGAAGCGAGGGAGTTACAGTATGTTTTGATTCTGGCTTAATCCATCAAAATCAAGTTAGTTATAAGTGATGGAAGAGCTTACTTGGTGTAGTCCGGGCTGCCTGGAGACATCAGTCACATGCCCAAAGCTTGCTTGTTGCCCGGCAACCTTGCTGGAGGAATAGATTTCCTGCCATTGGCTCCCTTTTAGTCGAGGTGGAATCTATTACCACTACTATTCTAGCCCAGACAACCTGAGCTGGAGTTTAGCTGAAAAGAATAGTTGGAATTTTTTTGTTTCTGTTTTTGTTTTTAATAATACAGACCCATGTTTCTGGCTTCTAAACGTTACTGCAGATTTCATTGACTTCTAAATAAAAATTTAGAGCTTATTACTATTACTTAACATTGCTGAAGCTAGAATGGTCGGCCTTGTGCCTGCTTGGCTCCTAAGGATGCTCATTGTTTAATTTCTGTAGATATTACCATGCAAGGAGTAGGTGGGGACCCTGAGCATCCAGGTTGAATGGGGAGCAGATAAGAACAACATCATTTGCCCGAAAACTTTTCTAAGTCCTCATGGGGTGTAGTTGTCAGCTCTGGTGCTTTCTGGAGACAAATTTATCATCTGGCTGTCGAAGCTATTTCTTCAATTATACACTATCTAGGTCTGATTGAAAAGTGCCTGTGTATTCCTTCCTCTATCCTTCAATCAGAGAATGTCTTTTGTCTTTTTGTAGCTAAATACTTCACCAGCCGGATTGATGGTTTCCATCTACCAGGGGAGTTTGCTTTACTGTCAGCTTGATTGTTTTGCTTATGCTCTTAATGTAATAGCTTTGGGTTGTAGTGAGGGAAGATGATGGGTAAGCCCAGGTCAGGTGGCTGGAGTTATTTGCCTTTGCTGAAATGCAATTTTAATAATGGACTGTATCAGCTCCATGTGTTCTCTTGCCCCTTTGTAAAACAAAGGAAGATCTCAGTGCATTAACCCATTGGTGATAGGAAAAATCAAAATCGCCAAGAACCACTTAATTAAATGACATTTGCATCTCCTATTAGACATCTTGCAAATAGGCTGCAGGAATTCTCTGGATAGGAGAAGAGGGGGAGGATGGCTCCTTTTTTCATGAGTGGACATTAGCCACCTCATCAATCCCACTCTTTTTAAGGGCCAAATGCAGAAAAGTACATTTTGTGATTTGGCGGAGGAATGAGCTAACTTGAGAAAACCATGACTAACTCGATAAAACAATCTCCGAATGTGTTTATTTGTTTTGCTCTTTCTAACCTTTATTAATTATGATAACTCAGGTATTTGGGTTTATATTTTCCTAAGTAATTTTAGAATATTACTGAGGGCCGGCCTAGTGGCTCAGTTGGTTAAGAGCTTGCCTAAGAGTATGAGCTCTGAGCAACAGGGTCACCGGTTCGATTCCCATGTGGACCAGTGAGCTGCACCTGAGCTGAGCTGCTGCTGAGCTGCCAACAGGTGGCAGGATGGCTCAGCTGGTGAGAGCATGTGCTCCTATCAGCAAGGCTGCCTGTTTGGATGGTGGGCTATGCCCACCGGCAACTAAAGACCGAACTCAGCACCTTGAGCTGAGCTGCTGCCTGGGTGGCTCAGGAGATAGAGCGTGTGCTCTTAACAATACGGCTGCCAGGTTCGACTCCTGCATGGGATGGTGGCTACGCCCACCTGCAACTAATTGAACACAGCACCTTGAGCTGAGCGGCACAACTAGACTTGGAGCTGAGCTAGCTGTGCCTTCCACAATTAAGATTGAAGGACAACAACTTGGCTGTTCCCCTCCCCCAATTCCCCAACACTATTCTCCCCCAATTCCCCATCACTGTTCCCCTCTCCCAATTCCCCAATAAAATTGTAAAAAAAAAAAAAAAATTATATATAAAAAAAATATTACTGATGCAAGGGACCTTTGAGAGCATATTTCAAGTGCCCAGTTTTGTGAAGAAGGAAACCAAAGAGGTGTAAAAGTTGGCTCAGGGATGCACAGCTATGTCGAAAGTGGCAGAGCAGAAACCAGAATTCTGGCCAGTTGACTCTTAATGACAGTGCCACCCAAATGATGTGTTTGAAATGAAATGAAGGAGAAGCATCTACTTTCACAGCTCTGATTCCAACCATATAACATTAAACAAATGTTTAATGTCAAGGTGGGAGAACCCCAGTTAACAATGAAATAAGTAAGAAAATTACAGGTGGTGATAAGTACTTAGCTAACATATAAGGTGAACATAAGAATGTTGGTGGCAATTAGGTAAGAAAGTATCATCTGCTCAAGTACTTAACTCTTTGGGAACACCTGCATTTTTACCAGTAACAGAAAATACACTGGATACATTGAAACCTCTGGGAGTGATTCCTTGTCACACATGATGTTGTAGCACAATGGAGACATCTGCCTGGTAAGGCAGTGAGCTTCCCCGGACACAGCGTACAAACCAAAATCCAAATCGGTAGGTTCCTTAGAATTCTTCCAGCTCATGGATACTGTGACACAACGACTTCCTTCATTGATTTGTTCACTCAGTGATTCAGTCCCTTCACACTGCAAATACTTACTAGATATTTCCTAATTACTATTGAAAATCTCTGCACAACAAAAATATTTCCAGACTGAATTGGACATACTTAGATCGAGGAACATTCTATACAAACTTGCGTTAGCAGCAGTCTTTGGACATTTTATCATAATGAAATTTGAGTTTTGAAGTCACATAGCTCATTTCTTCCTAACTGTTTTAGTGCCCTCGGCATCTTTACATACAAGACTTTTTTGTCTTTTATTGTGTCTGATGAAACTGTAGTGTGAGGATTTTCTTTAGTTTTAGGTCTGTATTAAGCAGGTCTTTTAGAGGGCAGTGGTAAAAACCAATGTACTTGGCCAAATGAGGAATCTATTTTCAAAATCATGATCCTATCTCATACCAAATGGTCGCTTGTTGCTGGCATTGCCTCAATCTCTATGTATTTCCTCAGAAATATGCTGGATCCTGAAATCTGTAAATTTACCATGGATGGGTATGGTATTTCCTTCCATCACCATGCTGCAAACACCGATTTGAAGGAATGGAGTGAGAAAACAACTAAAAGTATTCTGCTGTTTTTTGCATTTTCTTTGTTTTCCTGATACACTGTGATGTCTGGACATCAGAGTTCATAGAAAAGTAGAAATAGCCCAGGGTACTGTTTTTATCATTTTATATCAAATACATTTCCATGAAAATTTGGCTTGTGAGGAGTTTTCTTCAGACTTTTCTTCTGTTTTGGTGTGTTTCTTTTTCTTTTCCCATGTGGCCTGTCAAGTCTTTCACTTGTAATTAAGTTGAATAGATTTTTGTTTTAGCATAAGAAGACACAGCCGTGGTGGAGTAACCACTGTCACCCTCTCTCTGTCGCCCCTTGAGTATCTCACATGATGGTTTCTGACCACAGAAGTTTTGTTCTGTGCTAGGCATACTGGGTGATTTGACTCAAACATTCCCACTCACTTAAGGGCAGGTAATGTCATTATTTCCATTTGACTGATGTGGAAACTGAGGCTGAGAAAGCTTAGGCAATTTTTAAGCCAAAGTCACATGGTATAAGTGGTGAGCAGGACCAAAAGTTGCATTTATATAATTTTAAAGTCCCTCTACTGCTATGGGCAGTAGCTATGATGCCCCCTTTATTTCTCCATGATGGGTACCCTCTCTTTTCTTTTAAACTGGGACAATGTCCTTATAATAAGAAGGGAAGGAGATTTATGTATCATTTCCACCAGACCAGTATTTTCTATGTGTGTTTTCCACAATACTAGCCAGCAAACTGCTTCTAAACACAAACAAAAAGGAGTCTTGCATTAATTTGCTCAAAACTGCATATTATATCATCCATAGGAGATCCTGGATTCACTTTTGTATATTAAAAGGTCTGAGGTGTCCTTCATCAAAAACGTATTTTTATTTTAAAATTAAAAATATTAATTTTTGTTGTATTAAATTATCCCATATTTCCATTTGACCATAGAACCTCCCCCCACCCCCCAATGCCTTTAAAAGCACAATTTGGAAAAGTCCTCCATTTAAAGACAAGTGAAGAGCTTAGTGCATTACACTATACACTTGAATTTAAGAAAAAAGAAAAGAAAACGGAATGTTCTCAGGCCCCCTAAAGATCACGGCCTCTGCTTCACCCTGTTCTGCTTTAAAACTCTGCCTTTGCTTTTTACCCAGATTCCTCCAAGACAAGAAATGTGAGCCCCTTGCTCTTTATCTCCTGCCTTCAGACTTCGTTTTGCCTGAGTCATGACTAGGTTTCTCACCATCTGTGCACTTCTCCACCCACCACTGTACATTAAGCTCCTTGAGGGGAGGAACTGGGCTGTGACATCTCTGTGGTCCTATAGTAGCTTCGTAACCACTTAGATAACACACAAATGAACTGCGTTTCGCATAAAAGAACAAATGTAGATACGGATTTGTTTTCCTGAGTTGACTCCAGCCAAGTGAATAACCCTTTCTTTGGGTGCCAGTGAGAAATTTGAGAAGCTATCGTCACTCATTTATATCACTAGGGTTCCATTTGGAAAATGATACCTCCTGTTGTCTAATTTAATTAGTAATTGTGTTTTCAGTTCCAATTGAAAGCCTCGGAAGAAAGGGTTGCAATAAACTGGTGTTTGGTATTATTATTGTTACCTAATTATATTTACTGTTGTGACAGTTTTAGATGAAGGTACTTTTCAAGAAGGAACTTGTAAGTGTTATCTAGTTGGTTTTCCTCTGTTCCTCCGCCAACTTCCATGTATTCTAAAGACCAGTCTTAAGGATGAGCCCTCTTTTACAGATATGTAAATTGATGCACACAGCTTTGTTGTTGTTGTCTTTTTTTTATTTTTTTTAACACATGGCCTAAAGTTATATGGCAAGTCCATTCTGGATACAGAGATTGAGCCACTAGTGTTTTCCAAGATGTCACCCACACATTCATAAAGGCAGTGTGGTCCCAGCAAAAGATGACCCAACAGGAAGTTGGCAGATGTGGAGTCTGCTTTGGCTGTCTGTTGACTCGTTGGATGGCTTTGGACAGTTCGTTCATTCCTTCATCAAGCGTTTTCTGGATTTGCTACCAGGTTCCCCGTACTAGGCTAGATTCTAGGATTACAAAGATCAACAGGATATTGTCCATGTTCTTAAGGGACTTTCTGTTTAGAGTGTGGATTCTGACACATAAACCAGTGTGCTCAGAAAAATCCATAAGTGCTCTGTTAGATGTGTCCTGGTAGTGTGGGAGCCCAGAGGAGGGAGGGGCAAACCTGGTGCTGCAGAAAGGCTTTGTGGCAGAAATGATTTGAGCCTGAGCTTTTTCGGAGGGGTAGGAGAATATATAGATACAAAATCTCATTGAGAGATTATGCCATGATAAGGAGTTTGGACTTTATGCCTCTTTGTAATTTCCTGATGATGGGACCCACTGAAGAGCTTTAAGCGGGGACTGGCACAGTTATTTTTGCATTTTAGAAAGGTAAGTGTGGAGGATGAATTTACGTAATCTCTATGAGCCTCGCTTTTCTCATCTGTAAGATGGACACAAATAATACCTCCCCGTCTTGCCTCATGGGTTTGTGTGGGTTGCATTTCTCTCTTTAAAATGCAGTAAGAATGACTACCATGCACTTACTACTTTCTGAGCAGTTTACTCCTCACAACAGCCCTTTAAGGTCATTATTGCTGTTACTTGCATTTTAGAGATTGGATGGTCACAGAGGCTGAATATCTGACTCAGGGACACACCGCTAGCACTAGTGGCACAGCCAGGATTTGAATTCGGGTCTGTCAGATTCTGAAGCCCCAGGCCCTTTGTCACCATGCAGTGCTGTTAAGATGCTGGCGAGTTTTTCTTCTGCCTCTCGTTTCTCACCTGAGGCATGTTGGCTTGTGGCTGCATTTTGCCTCCAGTGACCTTAGCAAAGAGCATTGATGTATTGGAAAGACACAAGATCAGCACCAAACTATTATTTGCAGCCATTTAATCTCTGTCTTTAATAATGTGGTGTTTTATTATTAAGTAGAACTGAATTTATGGAGTAGAATATGTGACTTTAATTCTTTTGTGCTAACTGGGCATTACAAACTGTGGGGGGCCAGCCTCCGCAGAGGTCCAGGGGTTCCCTCAGGTGTGGACGGAGTCGGCAAGGCGAAAGAAGGGAGTGGAGACACTGGGGAGTCTATAAGTGTCACACTTTATTGTTACAGCATGTCCCCTTTTCTAGGGACTTTTGACCATTACCTCAATCATAAGTTATGTTTCACATGACTTTGATGTTTTTTCTTTCTCAGCACTTTTACAGTCTTTGAGTCCTTGTGACTGTTTTCTCCAGGGTACACTGTGACCTATTCTATGTTCAAGGATTCACTTATTGCCTAAAGAGTGATTACCATGAATACCTGGTCATTACCCAAATTCCAGCATAATCGTAAAACTCACAGGGCGCAGACTTGAGCTATTGCTAAGAGACTAGCAGTGGCTGAGTTTAGGGTTAAAATTATCAAAAGTCTATTTTTTTTCTTTTTTTCAACACGTGCAATATTTATACTTTTTACCCCTTGAAGTGACAACCTCCCCCCCAATTCTAAAAGTCTATTTTTATGTGATTATAATACTTAGTAGCAAAAGGAGGTCTCAAATTCTTTTTATCCTACGAAGGGCTACATATTATTGTAATAGAGGGTAACATCTGTTTCTCAGTCAAAGCTTCAGTATCTGTTGCTACAGCAATGTACAAGGCAAAGAGTTAAAACACGGCTGTTAATTAACATACCTCATGGTCAGCAAGCTGTCTCTTATCAGAACTCTCAGGGCCAGGAGACCTTGGTCTCCAAGGAGACCTCTCACAGCAATAACCACAGGCAAGTGAGCTCAAGGACTGACGTTATCATCAGTTTCTTACAGACAGACTTTTGGCCTACATGACCAGAGGTCTGAGCCTCTGTTTCCAAGAGGCTTGAGTCCCCTCTTTCTCAGTCCTGGGGTCCCCATGGGAGCTGTAGCCTGGCTTGGGTTGTCCCCTCTCTTAGGAGATCGTGCCTGTCATTGCCTTACACAGCCAGCTCTCGTTGGGGCATCACAGGGACTTGCCATAACTGCAGTGAAAGTACTGTCTCCTATAGGATCTGATGTAGAGGAAAGGCACATGGGTTCATAGAGACAGGAGATATTACATGACCAACTATAAGGCAGCACCCCAGACTTCCAGCACTGAGCGTGGATCTTTACTTCAATGTGGCCTTGTCAGACACTGGGGTGCTGTCGGCTCCCAACAACAAACGATGTGTGTTTCTATGGTTATCTACATAAATCTTCCTTCCAACATTAACAGAAAATCAATCGTGGCTGACTCCATCCTTTTGGGGAGTTCCTTTGAAGGTCCATATTATGAATAGGTAAAAGCGCCAATGAGATGGATTAGAGCAAGGAAAAGACCTTGAGTAAGGTATGCCTGTCAAGAGGGGTTGCCAAAGAACAGAACAGATAAAGGTAAGGACGAGGGTCTGGCAAACTGAGCAAGTTCTGCGTGTGGAAAGAGATGCT
Source organism: Aselliscus stoliczkanus (assembly GCA_033961575.1). NCBI lineage: Eukaryota > Metazoa > Chordata > Mammalia > Chiroptera > Hipposideridae > Aselliscus > Aselliscus stoliczkanus. The sequence goes on along the minus strand of CM066732.1, from coordinate 149,422,060 downwards.
CTGGAGAATATTCTAGAAGTTCACACACAGGCAATTGCAGTCCCAGGAGATGTAAACAGCACCTCATTGGTTAAAATGTTTATTCAGTGTATTTTTTCTGTACTAGGTCACTGCAGGGTGAAAAAAGCCTGCGTTACCTGCTGTCTATGAATGAGTGTCTTTACGTATTGCTGCTCAAAGATTCAGGAGGTTCCAGAAGAATAATTAAAATAAAATGTTGTTCCACGTCTTGACCTGTGTTCAGCATGCCCAAAAATAGTCCTGAAAAATGCCAGGGTTCTACATTTTGTGTCTTGGGAGGAACGTTTTGATCAGCCTTCAGCTGCTCATAAAAAATAAATACTGCCGTGCTCTTATAAGGACTGTTTCTTGAAGATCTTTTATAGAGTTTGTTTCCAGCTGAAATTTCACCTCAACTGGAAAAAAAAAAAAAAAAGCTGTGCCTTACGTTTTACATTAGGCATGTCGTGCCAGAGTAAAATAATGGAATCATAAAGAGAAAATGCTCTATTGAGATAAAACAGCTGTCCTTTATACTCACTGCTTAAATACAATTCATTTGCTGTGTGTGGGTATGCTTAGATGGGAAAGAATATTAAGGGAATGAGAAAGAATTTCTTTATTAAATGAAAGAGCATTGCAAAAAATATATATCCCCCTCTCCCCCACATTGAAGCAGCTGTTTTAGAAGAGCAAGCTGTGGAATGTGGATGAAAGTATATTCCCCAAGACCCCAAGACCCTACTGCCTGGCTTGTAGGAAGAATGGAGTAAACGTAGGATGCATGTGCCATGGATAAAACTGTCCTCATGGCCTCAGTGTGAGGTAGTGGGTATCGCTGCCTAGTTCATTGTTTCTCAAACTTGGATGTCTATTGGAATCACCTGGAGAGTTTGAAATGATATACAGTAATGCCTCGGTTTGCGAGCATAATTCATTCCAGAAACAAACTACTCATATTGCAAATCACTCATTTACCAAGTTAAAATGTATTATTAGGTTGGTGCAAAAACCTGTAGTTACTTTTGCACCAACCCAATAGAAATGTTTGCTCATCTTGCAGAACACTCGCAAACCAAGTTATTCTCAATCCAACGTTTTACTGTACCTGGTTCCAAGCCCAGAGATTCTGACTTATTTGGTCTGGGATATGGCATGGGCATGGGGCTTTAAAAAATCTCCCAGAAAATTCTGATGTACACCAAAGTTTGAGAATCACTGGCCTAGAAAATGACTCATTCCTTTTTCTTCCTGTGTTCTTTGCAGCTGGGACAGTCTGCTGTAGGGACTTAATTTGGAAGCCTCCACCCTAACTCTGGGGCAGAAGTCTTCAAAGCCAGACTCAGAGAGCACTGGGTTAAGTGTTCAGGTTGATAAATTCCTCTCTTTAAAGGCTAAAACGGTAAAATTCTAGTGGTCCTTTGAAAATGAGTCCTGAGATTTTTTTCCATCACAGAGGAAGCATAAGTATAATGATTCCATTGTTTGTGATAGGAAAAAGTGAGACAACTTAAATGGCTGACAACAGGGGTCGGTTAAATAATTTACTGTGCATCGGTGTGATGGGAGGTCATGCTGTCTATACATTGTCTATAGAGTTTAATGACAAGGGGATGTTAAGTGAAAAGGTCTGTAAAGTGTTACGTATAGTATGATTGCACTTTATTAAAAATATACACTTAGGGGCTGGCCGAATAGCACATTGGTTAAGAGCTGGCTTGGGACGCCAGCGGCCCCGGTTCGGATCCCATATGAGAGCCAGTGACACTGCCCTCTGTGGCTAGCAGCGGCTCCACCTGGAGCTGGGCTGCGTGAGTCCTGGAGATGGCATAGATGTAGCCCCTGCTGCAGTGGGCTGCTATGGGCTATGGTGAGTGGCCGGCAGCCAGCGTTAGCGGCCTGCAGCCAGTGTGAGCTGCCAATAGCTGCGGTGAGCGGCCGTCCAGAGGCCGGCAACCTATCTGCCTCATCCGGGAAGAGCGCAATGATGATACCAACATGGGCCAGTGAAGCAACGTCCTCTGCAACTAGACTGAAGAACAAAAAGGAACAACTTGTCAGTTTCCCTGCCCCGATTCCCCAAAGCTCTTCCCCTGCCCCAATTCCCCAATAAAATCTTTAAAAATATATATATATACACTTAGGAAAATACATTCTCTGTGAACTCTGTGATAGGAAAAAAGGAAAAAGAAAGTATCCAGATGCAGGCAAAATTCCAAATAATGAAGAATTAAGTAGGAGATACTGATCAGGATGTCTTGGGAAATTGAGTCTTTCTTGACCCTAATTTGCTGCCGTTAAAAAGAAAAGCAATGGAGCTACATTCCTGATTATGGGCCAGATAGTCAGAACCTCATATCCCAATGTCAGTGGGAGCTTTTCTCTTTTCTTTTTGGGATTTCCAGGTTATGTTGGACAGTACAGTGTGCCATAAATAAGAAGGAACGTGACATTTCATTAGTACTTTGCTAATGATAAGGTTTGACCCTCAATAATTCACTTAACTTTTGTAAGATTAGTTTCTCTCAGTCTGTAAAACAGGAGTAATACTGTCCCTTCGATCTTCTATTCCAAAATTAGACAGTTTGATAAAGGACATTTAATTTCTGACAAGGAATGACCTCCAAAGCCGGTATGTTAGCTTGGGGTGATAGAGAATGGGTGTGTTCACCTCAACACCAACCAAAAATAGTCACAGAGGGTATCCAAGTGGACCTAAGAGCCTGAGAGCAGGCTTGGGCCATGCCTCCCAAACAGAATGTGCCCACATCCAGAATGTGCCCACAGAAATGTTAAAATACAGATTCTGATTCAATAGGCCCAGGTGGGGCCCAAGAAAGTCTGTATCTCCCACAAACAGCATTTCCAGGTGATGCTGATGACACTGATCCCTGGTTCACATGTTGAGAGGCATGGCTGTTCAGAACATCTGCTGGTGTGAACGCTTTTCTTAGGGCAGCTGGAAGAGAATAAGACAGGGACTGTGAAGACTGGTATGTGTAGCTGCCCTCCACGCATGAGATAAATGAAACACAAGCATCATCATAATTTTTTGGCTTTGAGCTCTGTGGCCCCAAGCTACTTGGTGTGATCAATGCCTATTTATGTTCTTGACTACCCTTTTTATAGATACTAATTTTTATATACTTTTCATTCTCTACATGACCTTCGGGGGAGTCTGAGTATAAAAATTTAGTTTTCCCCCATTAATATTTTTCCATTTTTATTGAATTCTGGAATGTCAGCTTCCTACCTTTCTCTGTGATTCAATCTATCTCTTGAGACTTTGTTACTTATGTGTGTAGCTAGAGCTCTCTCTCTTTTTTTAAAGAAATTTTATGGGGGAACAGTGTGTTTTTCTGGGACCCATCAGCTCCAAGTCAAGTAACTGTTTCAATCTAGTTGTGGAGGACATTTTTCCAGGACCCATCAGCTCTAAGTCAAGTAATTGTTTCAATCTAGTTGTGGAGGCGCAGCTCCTTGGTTCATGTGGGAATCGAACTGGCAACCTTGGTGTTAGGAGCCTGCGCTCTAACTACCTAAGCTAACCAGTCGCCCCTAGATCCCTTTTATCTGGTGCCTACAATAGTCATTTTTTTAAAATCTCTAGGTAAGTGGCAAACTTATTCAAAATAATCATCTAGTTGACTTCATCCTTATGAGGTTGTCAGTGGAAATATTGGGGTAAAATCAATCTGCCAACATCATCCTAAATAAGATCTTTTAATTGTATTGTTTGCCTAACTGATAGATTTTTATTTTGCCAATATAAGTCAGTAGCTGTGTTGTGTTTTCCTGATGGTTTGTAACTTTCTCACATATTATTTAAGGTTTGTAAAGTTTAAGAATAACTGTAGTTTTCTGTGTTGTAATTTAAACAGAGTTTGGAAAGGGAAGAGGGTTTTAAAAAATATGGTTGTGACATGTTTACTATGAACATGTGAAAATGGAGCCCAGGATTATGCTGGTGGTATATATATTGTATCTTGTCAACAAGAAAGCTTTTATGTTTATGTATTTAACATGGTATTTTCTTCTTTAAAAAGAAAAAAATGAGAACTGATGATGTCTCTTGGAAGACTTAAACATATTCTGGTTTAAAATAGTCCTTTATAAGTAGACTTCTTGAAGTTCCCATGGCTTTCTCTTAGAACTGCAGACCTTTTGAAATTGAGCTGTTTTTCCCTAGCTGCAAGCAGTTATTCCTCATTCTCTGAGCCTGTGGTTCTCAAATATCAGCATGCATCAGACTCATTTGGAAGGCTTATTAATGCACAGACTGCTGGGCTCCACCCTCCGAGTGTCTGATTTAGGAGGTCTGGGTCGGGCCTGAGTGCTTGCATTTCCCGGGTGATGCTGATGCTGCTGGTCCCGGTACCACACGTTCAGAATACTGCAGTTTAAGCCCCTGCTAAGTGTTGTTCAGAGCCAGCAGCATATATAACACATATACTATACCTTGCTGCTGCATCACCGGGGAACGTGTCAGCAGTGCAGAATCTGAGGCTCCAGTCCAGACCTGTTGAATCCGAATCGGCGTTATAACAAGACCCTGTGTAATATGTGTGCACATTAAAGTTTGAGAAGCCCTGCTTTAAGCTATTTGCAACAGCATAAATGCTCTGATGATAGCACTGGGGTTTCATAAGCACTGAGGCACAGGGAAAAAGAAAGTCCTAGAGAAATCAGAACTCTTAGGTACTCACTTAATCTTTATGACATCATCATCTCTGGCAAGTTGTGGTCACCCTGGCCATAGCTGAACTTGCTTTGATTAGATGAGTTCAATCCTGTACCATACTAAAAGATAATTTTAAATTATTTAGTTAATTCTAGAGAAAGTGACATATGCATTTATTTAAAACTACTTACAGAAACAGCATCCTAAATTTACAAATTGTTTATCACAGCAAAGTGAGGTCAAAGAGTCAAGATTCGTTCACTGTATGTTCTGCCCACAGTTTGTAACCATTCAGGATGGTGGCAGACTGATGTGTCTGCAGACCTGGGAGGTTCCTTTGGAGGCCACACTCTGCTACATGTTCTTCTCCTCCTCTCTCCACAGCCACAGGATGACATAATGAAATCTGAAGTTCATAGTTATAGTCCTGAGGCATTGTCTAAAATAGTTGACAGTAAACAACAACAAAGGATTTTCTGGAATATCTAGAATATACACTTAATCAGAACCCAATGTGCCCCCCATGCCTGAATAAATGAAGAGCCTACTGTATTTTTTTTCTTTCAAAGAAATTCAGTGACAAACATTTCGGATTCATGCTTGTTACTTCCTTAAAAGAGGATAGGAATGTCTAACATTGGAAAATATATTTTCTGCCCCAGTTCCCAAAAATTACAAGTACCAAAAAAGAGGAGTTGGGGGAGAAAGAAACACAACAGAAGGACAGTAAAAGCATCTAGATTTGCGGTTGTGCTGCTAAAATTTTTTCATACTCCTGTTAGTTGCGTGCCAGGATAAGCAATGCCACAAAGAAAACAGGGTCCCCTTCTTGTGGAGTCTACTGAACCTGAAGATTTGTGGGGCCAAAGGGGAAATGTTATATAATCTAACTGGTAATTCATATTCAATATTATATATTAAAACAAACACAGATTGGGCTGGCCAAGTGGTGCGATGGTTGGGAGCTGGCTTGGTATGCTGGCAGCCCTCGTTGGGTCCCCCATGTGAGGGCCGGTGACGCTGCCCTCAAGGAAAAAAAAACAAACAAAAAAAACCAAACACAGATTGTTTATGGACTAGCAAGTAATGTGTATGAAATTTTAAGTAAAGTATGATACTTAAATTTGTTTTTTGAGGCTGGTTGCTGTGGGTTATATCGCCAGACCCCTTGGTTTTTATTGCTTTTATTCTATAGAGCTACATTGGTGGAAAACATTAATAAGCACGTCTTGAGATATCAGGTAATAAAAAATATATACCTATATTGATGTTACTTGATACATCATACACTGCACATTTTCAAAGTGTGCAGTAGTTTTGTTTTGTTTTAATTTTTTTTTAAACTTTACTAGGGAACAATGTGGTTTTTCCAGGACCCATCAGCTCCAAGTCAAGTTGTTGTCCTTCAGTCTTAGTTGTGGAGGGCACAGCTCAGCTCCAAGTCCAGTCACCATTTTCAATCTAGTTGCGGGGGTGTGTAGCCCACCATCCCATGTGGGAGTTGAACCAGCAACCTTGTTAAGAGCACGTGCTCTAACCAACTGAGCCACCTAGCTGCCCCCAAAGTGTGCAGCAGTTTTGACATAAGTATACATATGTAAATCCATCCCAACACTTCAGATAATGAAGGTATCCATCACCTGCAAAAGCATCTCCATTTTCCTTTGTAATCTGTGCTTTTATCCCTCCCTACCCTTGCAAGAGACTATGAATCTGCCTTCTGTCACTATAGATTGCTTTGCATTATCTAGTGTTTGATATACATGTAATTATTTAGTATGCACTTTTTGAGGGAGTGTATCTAGCTTCTGTCATTCAGCATAATTATTTTAAGATTCATTCATGTGTAAGATTCATACATACATAGAGTATGCATTAACGCTTCAATCCTCTTTATTGCTGAGTGGTATTCCATTGTACTTATGTATCGCAATTTATTTTTGGGTTCACCTTGTGATGGACATTTGAGTTGCTTCTAGTGTGTGGCTATCAGAAGTAGATCTGCGGTGATCATTTGTGTACAAACCTATGTATGATTATGTGCTTTCATTTCTCTTGGGTAAATGCGTGAGCTTGGAATGGTTGGATTATATGGTAGGTGTGCTTAATTTTGAATAAACTGACAAAATGTATCCCAAATTATTTGTACCATTTTACATTCCCACCAGCAGTTATGAAGATTGCTGTACATCCTTGCCAAAACTTGGTATGAGCTTTTAAAAATTTTAGCCATTAAAAAAAAAAGACAATTTAGCCATGCTAATAGGTATGTGGTGGTAGAATCTCCTTATAGATTTAATTTGCATTTTTCTGTCTCTTAATGATGTTTAGCATCTTTTCATGTTCTTATTTGTTATTAATATATCTTCTTTTATCTTTTGCCCATTATGTTGTTGGGTTGGTTATTTACTGATTATTGAGTTTTGAGAGTTTTTAAGACATATATTTTTGTTATAAATTTTTTGTCAAATATGTGATATGCAAATATTTTATCAGAATCTGTGACCTGTATTTTTATTCTTAATATTTTCTTTCAAAGAGCTCACATTCTGAATTTTGAAGTTTTATTTATCACATTTTTCTTTTATGGATTGCACTTTGGATGTTATATCTAAGAGGTATTTGATAACATGAGGTCAAAAAGATTTTCTTTTATTTTTTTTCTTTGAAAGTTTTATAGTTTTACATTTAGATATATGGTCGACATTTGAATTAATTCGTGTATATGGTATAAGGTATGTATTGAAGTTCATTTTTGAATATATGGATTTTAAATTGTTCCAAAACCATTTGTTCAGAAAACTTCCTTTCTCACTGAATTACTTTAGTACCTTTGTTTAAAATTTATTTACCAAATATGTCTGAGTCTATTTCTGGACTCTCTATTTTGTTCCATTGATCTATTTACCTGTCTTGATGCCAATATCACAGTTCCTTGATTATTGTAGCTTTATAATAAGTCTTAGGATCATGTAAACAGTTCCTCCAAATATGTTCTGTTTTTGAAAGTTATTTGGCTATTCTGAGTCCTTTGCACTAATTTGTAAATTGTTACTCAGGTTGGCGACTTCTACAAAAAAGTTTGATGAGATTTTGATAGGGAATATAATGAATTTTAGATCAATTTGAAGAGAATCAACATCTTAATGGTATTGAGTCTTTTAATCCATGAACATGGTATATGTGTCCATTTATTTAGGTCTTTAATTTCTTTCAGTAATGTTTTGTAATTCTTAGCTTATAGGTCTTGCACATCTTTTGTCAGATTTATCCCTCAGTATTTCAATGTTTTTACGTTATTGTGAATTGTATTTTTTATTTTAATTTCTGTTTGTTTGCCAAGATGCAGAATACAACTGTTTTTTGTATATTGATGTTGTATCCTGCAACATTGCTTAACTCACTAATTCTAGGATCCTTTTGTAGATTTTTTTTTTTTTTTTTCCTTGCCTGATAGTTCTGGCTGGAACCTCCAATATAATGCTAAATAGAAGTGGTGAGAACAGAAAATCTTGCTTTGTTCCTGATCTTAGGAGAAAAGCATTCAGTCTTTCACCTTTAAGTATAATAGTGGCTATTTAAAAAAAAAATAGATTTAATAGTTGAGAATGTTTCTTTCTATTCCTAGTTTGCTAATAGGTTGTACCAAGAATAGATACTGGATTTTGTCAAGTGCTTTTTCTGTCTTCTGAGATGATCATGTGACTTTTCTCATTTAGTTGTTACTATGGTGAATTATATTGATTGATTTTTCTAATGTCAACCCTGTATTCCTGGAATAAGCCCCACTTTGTCATGTGTTATTTTTTTACATTTATTATTGGATTTGATTTGTTAAACTTTTTAAAAGAACTTTTGCATTTATGTTCCCCGAAGGGTATTGGGCTTTAGTTTTCCTTGTACAGTAAGTCTTCACTTGTCATCACTATATTCTTGGAAACTGTAACTTTAAGCAAAACAATGTGTAACAAAACCAATTTTACACTAGGCTAATTGATACAAGCAAGAGTTAAGTTCCTATGGCATATTTCAGGTCATACAAATATCACCAAGCTTCTAAATAAAGACCCCAAATACTTCTGTTATTGAATATGAAATAAATATGAGCTATATAGACATTTAAGAAAGAGTAATAAAAACAAGTAATATTATTATTTTCCAACTGGCTTATTCTAGTTCAGGTTCATTGGTGGCCAGAGCCTATCCCGGCAGTTCAGGGTACAAGGCAGGAAGAACCCACCCTGACAGGACATTCTTCCATTGCAGGGCCACTCACATACACTCTCACTCAGGCTGGAACAATTGAGACCTGACATTCACCTCATGTGCACATCTCTGGGATGGGGGAGGAAACCCAAGGACCTGGAGAAGACTCATGTAGTCATGGTGAGAGCTTGCAAACTCCACACAGAAAGTGGCCCCAGCCTGAATTGTTTTTTTTTTTTCCTCATCAATGTTATAACAAAATGACATTGAACAAAATGATATTATTATTTGAGGACCTGCTGTATATCTTTGTCTGGAATTGGAGTGATCTTGGTCTCACCGTATAAAGTGTAAAGCCTCCTGTCTTCAATTTCCTGGAAATATTTGTATAGAATTATAATAGTATTATTGTTTTTCCTTAATGTTTGGTAGAATCTACCACATAAACTATGGGGGCTTTGAGTCTTCTTTGTGGGAAGATTTTTGCCTAAAAATTCAATTTCTGTAACAGATGTAGGCCAATTCAGATTATCTATTTCTTTTTCTTTTTTTTTTTTTTTAAGATTTTATTGGGGAATTGGGGAAGAGAATAGCATTGGAGAATCGGGGAAGGGGAACAGACAAGTTGCTGTCCTTTTGTTCTTTAGTCTAGTTGTGAAGGATGTCGCTTCACCAGCCCATGTTGGTATTATGGTCATTGCACTCTTTCTGGGTGAGGCAGATCGATTGCTTGCCATTGGATAGCTGCTCACAGCAGCTCATGGCAGCTCACACTGGCTGCCTGCTGCTGCCGCTGGCTGCCGGCTGCTAACGGCAGCCCACTGCAGCCCACTGCAGCCCCACTGCAGCCCACACAGTTGCTGGTGACTCACTGCAGCCCAGCTCCAGGTTGAGCTGTTATTCACCATCTTAGCTGTAGAGGGCGCAGTGTCACTGGCCCCTATGTGAGATCCGGACCAGTGGCCCTGCTGCCCAGAGCTCGGCTCCCAAGCCAACACTTAACCAAGGAGCCACTCAGCTGGCCTCTTGTTATACTTTTTATATCTCTAGGCTATAGTGACATCACCTTTCTCATTCCTGATATTGGTGATTTAGGTTCTTTTCTCCTTTTTTCCTGATAATACTGATTAGTATCAGTTTTATTGACCTTCTTGAAGAGCCAGCTTTTGGTTTCATGAGTTTTGCCTCCTTTTTTTTTTTTTCTATTTAATTGATTTTGGAATTTTTTTTTTTTTTTTTTTTTTTTTTACTCTTATTTCCTTTCTTCTGCTTGCTTTGGGTTTCATTTGCTCTTCTTTTTATAGTTTCTTACAGTGGAAGACACTGAAGTTATTTGAGACCTTTCTTCTTTAGTATAGGCATTTAGTGTTTTCAATTTTCCTTTAAGTCTGCTTTAGCATTGCCCCCCAATTTTCAGTATGTTGTGTTTTCATTTTCATTTAGTTGAAAATACTTTCTAATTTTCCTTTAGGTGTATCTTTGACTCATGGATTATTTAGAGATGTGTTATTTTTCAATTATTTGGGAATTTTCCAAATATCATTGTTATTGATTTCTAATTTAATTTTATCATGGTCAAAGAACATATTTGTACGACTTGAATCCTTTTCCATTTATCAGTATGTTTTATGGCTGAGAATGTGATCTATTTTGGTGAATATTCTATATGCATTTGAATGTGGAATATTCTGTTGTTGGGTGCAGTGTTTTTGACATTAAACCAATTATATTGATAGTGTTGTTCAAACCTTCTATCCTTACTGATTCTCTTTTACTTGTTCTGTCAGTTATTGAGGGAAGGTTGCTTAGATTTCAGATGATAATTGTGGATTTGCCTATTTTTCCTTGCAGTGCTATCATTTTTCTTCATATATTTAGAAATTCTCTTAGGTGTCTAAAAATTTAGGGTTATTATGTTCTTTTGATCAATTGGCCCCTCTATCATTATGAAGTTACTCCCTTTACTGTGGTAATAGTTGTTTGGCTTCTATGTTTGTTATAAACCCTACCATTCATCATTATTATTTTTGCTTTAAATAGTCAATATTACAAATTGTTTTTTAAAGAGATTTAAACAAGAAAAAAATGTATTTTATATTACTCTACATAGTAATTATTTATGGTGCCTTTAATTCTTTTGCATATATTCAGATTTCCATCACTTTCCCTCTACTTGAATGACTTCCTTTAACATTTCTTATAGTGCAGGTCTGCTTGTGATTCTTTTAGCTTTTGTTTGATTGAAAAAGTAGTTCACTTTGTTTTTGAAAGTTATTTTCACAGGTATAAAATTCCATTTTGACAGTATTTTTTCTTTCAGCATTTTAAAGATGAGGCTCCACTGTTTTGTGACTTGCATTGTTTCTGATGAGATATCTGCTGCTATATTTATCTTTGGTCTTCTGTACCTAATGTGTTTCCCACCCTTTCAGGGTGCCTTCACCATGTTCTCTGATAATTTAAAGTCTTTTTTTTTTCTCTAAAAGTTTGACTGTAATTTACTCAGACATGATTTTCTTTATATATATCTTGCTTGGTGTTTACTGATCTTCTTGAACATGAAAATTTACGTCTTAAACCAAATTTGGGAAATTTGGGGCATTATATCTTCAAATAATTTTTGTCCCTCATTTTTTCTATCCTGTCCTCCTCTCCTCCCCTTCTCTTAATTGATTCGATAGATGTTAGATAGATAGATAGATAGATAGATAGATAGATAGATAGACAGATAGACTCATAGGTACCAAGGTTCTAATTTTTTCCAGTCTATTTTTATTTCTCTCTGTTGTATAGACTGTACGAGTCTGTATTGTTTTCTAGTTCAGAGACTGTCTTCTTTCCATTCTGCCCTTAAGCCCATTCAGGAGATTTTTAAAGTTCAGATTTTTATTTTTCATTTGGATCCATTTGTTTCTTGTTCATTATGAGCATGTTTTGTTTATGTCATACATATTTTTTTTGTAGTAAGATATCATGTGCACAGTTGTAATAGGCTTTTAAAAATCCTTATCTGTTAATTCTAACATCTGGATCATCTTGGGGTCTTTTTTTTTCTTTTTTATTGCTTTTGACCTTTCTCTGAGGCAGGTTATATTTTTTCATTTCTTCATGTGTCTAGACATTTTGGATTGTAACCTAGATGTTGTGAATGATACATTGTAGAGGCTCTGGATTCTGTTATTCTTGAAAAATGTTGATTCGTTTTATTTTGTTTCACCAGGCAGTTATCTTGAGTAACCTGTAACTTCAGCCCCCACCTTTTTTGCTGTGGGCAGCAGCCAAATTTCTTTTCATTTCATTTAGCCACAGCTTTTCTGCTTGTAATTGTCCCACACATGGATAACCTCAGATTTGAGCAGAGCTTTTACGCAAAGCTATGTCTTCCCTCTCAGATTCTCCCTTTTTGGGGTTTTTGAGGCTGCCCTAGACTCTATCTTCTGGTTCTTCAGTCTAGGAACACCTTGGGTTTCTATCCCAGTTGTAAGTGCCCCCCATGTGACACTGACTAATGAAAAGTCCTAGAAAATAGCAAGTCCCCCTATTGCCTTTCCCTTCTCTCAAGTGTAGACCCCTGTATAGTCTCTGCCCCTTTTGTGTTCTTCACTGTCTTCAGGGAATATTTTTGTTGGTTTCTTAAATCTAAGTTTGGTAGTTGTTACCTGTAAGAGGATTGGCATGTTAGAAACCACTCTGTTATTACCAGAAGCGAAACCCTCCCCTACCCCAAACTTGTAAAGCTTTATTCTGAGCTCTAGGTTCTTAAGTCTCCCTTGGCTTCACCCCTAAGGTGAAGGCATACTGCCCCCTTCCCACCTTAGTCCCAGGCTGGACTCCTGCTTTTCCTGGAGGGACTGTTGGTTCTAGTCCCCATTCCCATTGGCCTTGTCATCTCAGGACAGGCTGTGTCTCTTCACACCTGACCTCCTGGCTTAGGCTTTCCCCCTCCAAGCCGTCTTTAGCACCTTTGCCCAGAGTTTCCTAAAGTACCAGTCACAGTTTCTGCTTTGCTCATAGAGCTTCAGCAGATCTCCATTGCCTATGATGGCAGGTTCCTCACTCACAGATGGTGATAGATCAGTACTGTCCTTGCATTCTTTTTCACAATCCTTTCTCCGTAGTTTTCTAGCTCCCCTGAAGGTAAGGGAGGCAGAATGAATGGAAGATTGTCACCTCAGCTCCACTCTTACGACTTTACTCTCAGTATGTAGCAGAAATATCTCAGAACGTCAAGGAAATGAAAAAACATGGTTTTCTTTCAGATAGATTGGCCTCCTGGGGCTTGCAGCTTGTGCATCCACAGGTATCCACAGTTACACAGTTGAGCTCAGCCTACATCTGACCTCAGTCACCCCTCCCTCTTTAGCTTCATGGTTTCCTCTATCTTGGCCCACCTCATCTTTGAGCAGGCATACCACACTCACTCCACATGTCTAGGTGAGTGCTTGGGAAGAATTCATTCTTCAAGGCCCAGTTCCAGTTCCTATGTCTTTTCTTTCATGAAACCCTCCCTAAGTGGCTGGAAGTCATCTCTGCCTTTATGTTTTTGAGTTATTTAACATGGTTTTATTATAAGTAACAGAGACTCCTCCAGACCAACTTAGTTTTTCTAGGAGTGAGGGAGAATATATTATAAGGAGATTTGGGTATCTAATTTACTGTTTCCCATTCTCTATTCCCGAGAAAGATAATCTGATTGGCCTGGTTGGGTCAGGTGTGTACCCTTCCTCCAATCAGTCTAGGCCGGGAGAACAAGGTCACGTGATTATAAACATGACAGCGTGATGTCGTGATTTGGGGTTGATCAAGGGAAAAGATGTGACCACAAGGTGGCAGGAGCACACAGAGGCTTTATTGGGCAATATTTTAGCAGGTTTGCATGGGATAGGGGCTGGGGAGAAGCCCCTCCGGGCAGGAGTCTGTCCAGACACTATAAAGTGAGAGTTCAGGGTTGGCACTACGGAAGGGAGGAGGGAAGGGAACTTCAGGGGAGACGGATGGAGAGGGGGCTTATACATGTCTAGGTGATGTCATTCAGCAGCGTATCGCAGAGTCTACATCCGTGAGCTCCTCCAAAGGTCTGTAGTGGCTGAGGGTCTTATAACTATAAGCCTCTGTCTTATCAATGGCTGGCAGATGCTGGGTGTAGTTTTGTGGGGTATGCAAAGCAGGCAAGCTCTAAATGGCTAAAAATCTGCTTGTTTGGGCTATTTTAGAAATAATTGGATGTGTAAAATTTGAGTTTGGCACCAGCAGGCTTTTGTGCTAACAGCTCTCAGACTGCAGCGAAGAAATAAACAACCTAGGGGCCAATATACATGGCCATCTTTGGCTCATTTATAGAGCACTCAGACTTATCTCTTGTTGATTTTGGCAGTGGGGAGGGGAGTTGAAAGGAGGAGACAGTTTCTTAAGAAAGTAGGGATCTCTGCAATTGCTCTTCTGGCCCTCATCACAATTGTCTAAGTATTACAGATATTGGTGTGCATACCATCTCTTGTAAGCTTGTTGGCATATTTATCTCTGTGTTAGCTAAAGTACCCTTTGCCTTATTATACAGGGTAAATGTGAAATCATGTCTGTTGAATGAAGGAATGAATGCATGCATGCATGCTTTTCTCCTCTCTGAAATGCTTGGCATCTGTCTGAAATCTACTCATGTGCGGTCATCTCTCTTCCCTGGACTGACCTTTGTAGTTTTCTTTTCTAGGATCATCTGTAACACTCCTTTCACACGTGCCATCCTATGTGGTTATGTTTGTATTCCTACCAAGACTGTACATTTCTGGAAGCCTTGGGATACAGCATCTCTGTCTTTAATCTTTCACGTTGTTAGAGTTGTGCCCTGCCCGGGGAGCAGGGAACATGAACCCATGTGGTTGGGACGCATGGCGGCTGGAGGACTTGGTCCTCAGGTGAGCAGGAGGAGAGTCTGAAACTGCAGTCATGTTTCAGAAAAGCGTTGGTGGTGGTGGCCAAGAAGACAACCAAATGCGACCGACCCTCGAGAAGTAGCACAAACAGAAGGTCAAGTGACAAAGTCATTGTGGAGCAGAGAGAGGTGGAGGGTGGGCGAGGCTCTGTGGACAAGTCAAGGGGAGCAGTTCAGAGATGAGATGAAGACCAGCGTGTCTGCTTTACAAAGCTACTGGAAGCCTGAGGCTCAGTGCTTGGCACAGAGCTTTACATGCACTGGGAGGACACTAAGTGTCGTGACTGTGTTTTTCTGAGTCCTAGGTGGCATTGTAGTCCCAGAAGTCAGAACTTACGTCACAGCAGAAGGACAAGTTACTGCATGTAGATTGCTAAGTGTGTGCTCATCCTTGAAATTTCATTTACTTATTTACTTCTATGCCTTAGAAGAGTGGGAGCGTCCGTTTCCTGTGTAAGGACATAAAAGATTCAAGCAACAGAGAGTGCAGAGAGACGAGAAACTTTAACCAGATCCCATTTGTCCGAGTCCTCGAAGCATCATCTGCACAGAGCCATCTCTGTACGTAAATAAAATGCCTGCTGTGTGTAGGCGCCTCACAGATAATGGTGCCGTGTACTCTGCTTCTCCAAGGTGTGCAGCTTATGGATGAAATCAACTACTATTCTATAACAATTTGGATACTTAATTTGGTCAGCTTGGATGCTGGGGTTTTCTTTCACACCCAGTGGCATTTTGAAAACCCTGCAGCCATTTCAAGTGGTACGGCTGTTGACCGAGGCTCCGATGGAGATGAGGGGCACACCTGCGCCGGGGTCCGAGAGACAGCCACGCTGTCATAATCATGGCCGCTTAACCGTTCCTTGGGTACCCGGGGCTGCAGGAACGGTTCCTGCTGCAGGCTGGGACCCTGACCTTCATGATTAGAAAGTCTGAAAACCTAGCCTTTGACTTCATGACATGTGTCACTGTAAAAATTATGCCCATAACTGCTCAGTTTCTTCCAAATGGTCTTCACTGTATTCGAAGCACTTCTGAAAAGTAAAACCTAATACTTTTCTAAATGACAGTGTATGCCGTGAGTTAACAGTGGCGGCCGTATTCTTAGTGGCTGTAAATCTCGGAAGAAATGTTTTTCTGCCCTTGCCCAAAGCGGATCGTCCGCCTAGGACTGGCCCTTTCGAGGAACGTGGAACATGTCAGTGTGAAGGTTTCGCACAATGATCCGTTTTAACTCTTGGTCCGCTCTTTTAAGGAGAGTACCCCTGATAGAGCCATGGGAAGCACTGAAAAAAGTGAAGCTAGTAGAATGGCAAAATGCACAGATGGAGTGGGGAGTATAAAATTCCTCGAAAGCGCAAGCCGAATGTGTGATGAACTAAAATTAAACAGAGTTGTGCTAAGTGTGAGTGGTGGAAAGAGGGCTGTCCTGACAGTCAGTGTAAGCTCTGTAACAAACGTGACCTTGACCAACCTCATTGGGCCTCAGTTTCTATGTTAACAAAGTCTGGTTACAGTAGATGATGTCCACTTCTAAGGTCTAAGACTCTAGCTCTAACAGTGTGATAAGGAACATTCATTGGCATATTTTAGTGCAATTATTTTTAAACTTTCTTTTTCGGGGGAGGGGTGTGGACAGGGGGACAGTGTGTTTTTCCAGGACGCATCAGTTCCAAGTCAAGTCGTTGTTTCAATCTAGTTGTGGAGGGCGCAGGTCAGCGGCCCATGCCGGGATCGAACCGGCCACCTAGGTGTTGTGAGCACTGCGCTCTAAACACCTGAGCTACCAGCAGCCCCATTCATTGGCATTTTAATTGCACTTCACTGAAGCAACATGGCTGTTGTCCTGGCATGTGATTTACACAGCGGTTGGCTCCAGAGAGGAGGTGAGGACAGCCACGAGTTTATAATCGCAGATGCTAAGGTCTCGAGTCTGATGGATGGCGAGGCCAAGAGCAAGTCCATTTATAGGGACTGGCCCTTTGAGACTTGCAGCAGCAAAACTGGAGGAGAAGTGGGACGTTCTCCAAGATTCCAGCCAGCGCGGGCCCTGGGTGATGGGGTAAGGGGCGCTCGGTTACCCGGCGGATAGGAAAGCTCCCCATTCCCCACCCTCTTCTTCCCTCACTTGTCACTTTCCTCCTTTTCTAGCATCTTCTCCTCTGCTCTGGCATGTCTCCTTATTGTCTTGTTTTCCTTTCCCAGCATCATCCCCTGCTTGTCCAGTGGCCCTTCCGCCTCAGTCACTCGCATCCTGGAAGAAACTAAGATAGAGCAATGTCCCCTCTCTGGAAAAGCTACCAACTTTTCTCTAAGTGCAGAAGAGGGTGTGTGTGTGTGTGTGTGTGTGTGTGTGTGTGTGTGTGTAATGGAAAGAAAGAGAAAGTTACATTTGGTGTAGCAGTGGAGAGGGTGTTGACATTAAAAAACCCCGAAACCAACTCAAAAATAGTAGTACTGGAAACAGATTTGCACACGTGGAAGCTGCATTTGGGAAGTTGCATTTGGGGATGCTATGGGTGCCTAGTTTCGTTCTTACATGTCACTCTTGTCACTTGACCTGTGAAAGTCTGCCCCCATGGCGCCCGGCAGCCCTTGCTTCAGACCTAAAGGGGATTGGAACAAACCATCGTGATCACGTGTGCTGCCACTATGTCACATCAATTATTTTGAGCTGAAGGCATTTGAGCAATAGCAGATTTCGGAAGGGCTCTCTGCTCTCTCTCTCTCTCTACCCAAAAATGGGGCATAACTTCCTGTGAGCTAAGTACCCTCCCTGTACAAGATGAGAACATTCTTATCACTGGAACAAGGAGTTGAAGCTGAGAGGAGTCTGTAAAAGGACACCTTATTAGAATAACCCTTATCTTCCATTAGTTTCCCCCATATATTTCCTAGTTACTTCGCCACAAACCCCCTTTTCTTTTGCCTTGTCACAGCTCACAATTTGTTACTCGTTGTTAAAATGGTATATAAACCCCCTGGTCTAACCCCCTTCTTGGGTTTTTCACTTCTTCCTCTGAAGCTCCCTGTGGCATGTAAAAATACTAATATCAAATAACATTTGTATGTTTTTTCCTCTTGTTAAACAGTCTTTTTTCTCAGTTCAATTCACAGGCGCCAGGTATAGAACCTAAGAGGGTAGAAGAAAAGTCTTTCTTCCCCTAAAGTTCCCAAGCAGCTGGTCATGCTGCCACCGCCACCCCCTCCTTACTCCACCCCGCCCCTACCTCCATGATGGCTTCCTGCTCTGCTCTAGGAAATTGTAGATATAATTATTTGTTCTAAGTTGTAGGCAAATGACTGAGAATGGGTATGCCATCCTGAGAAAGCAGTATATTGTGCTTTTTGCTTCTAGGGACTCTGCACTGTTCATGTCAGCATTGCAAAACCTCATTAAGCCTGGGCCAGTTTAGGTGCAGTGTGTTTAGGGGGTGACCTCTAAGCTTTGGGCAAATTGGATGCTGAGGGAATGTGAATAATAATGTGAACTATAAACCAAGCAGGTTTTCTGGAAACCCCGCCCCCTAGGATGATTTGAATGTGAGTTGAGTACCCTCTGGACACTGCTGATGGCCCCAGGCCCGCTCTAGCCAGGTGTGCACCTTTGGGATGGAATGGGAGTAGAAGCAACCTTTGGGAAAAGGCAGACAGGGAACTGGTCACTCATTTCAATTTGTGATTTCAAAGTTGCAATTGCCAAACTCCAATAATACCTTGTTATTCTCAACGTGATGATGACCATGGTCACGGATTTTCTAGGGGTTTAAGTGAAGCTATCCACATGCCCACTGGTCTCCTGCATGATTGGCGATGTGCATTGGTGAGATGCATGGACAGGTCAAAGGGCAGTGTGGCTCCTAGACTTACATTGGACACACAGCGTCATCTCTGCTTAGCTGTAGCTGCCTTCAGTGCATATGTGGGACTGGCTCTAAGGAAGATGTGATTTTCTCTGGCTCCATGGATGTCATGAGACTTATTCGGGATCCCTGTCCTGGGTCTTGGAACTGGAGCCATTCTCAAACTACACCCCAGATCCTGTTTATAAAGAGAAGCAGAGTACAAAGAGTTTTGGGAGTTAGGAGGCATGGGTTCAAGTCCCAGCTCTTCTACCAAAAGGAAGTGAGACCCTGCTTGAGTCGTTTAATTCTCTGAGCTGCCCCCTCCCTGTTTTCCGGCTTTCCTCAGATCATCCCTATTTGTGTGCAGGGGTTGGTCTGCCTGCCAGCTTTGATCCTCTTCTTGTCTGTGTGCATCCGATGCTGAGGAAGGAGGAGGAATCCAGGCTGAGTGGTGAATGAGAGCTGGAAGACTTGGGGAATGCCTTTCCCAATGAAGCCCAGACTTGCATGACAGGATAAAAATAGCTTCTACAATCTGTAACAACCAATCAATTTGAAATTTCAAATAGTTTTTTAGACTGAAAAAGTACCGTTTGCATTAGATGTAAGCAAATGATTGCTAAAGTCCTTGAGCGTGATTGTTGGTACTTTAAAAAAATTTGATTAGAAATTAAATTCTTTCTTAATTCTGCAAATATTGAAGGGCCTATTATATGCCACACACTGGGATACATACTGGCACTGAGCAAAACAGACAAAAACCTCGACCTCCTGGGATGGATATGCCAGTGGAGGGGTGGACAAAATAAACAGTATGTATAATTTGCACATAGTAATAAATGCAGCGGGGAAGGATGAAGTGGGGAGGGCCTATCGGAGATGCAGGGGTGGGGCTCTAATGACAAACAGATGGCTGGTAGGTTTCCCTCACTGAAGGAAGTAAGGGATAATGGCAGGTGGGTATCTAGAGGAAGAATTCTTCAGGTAGAGGGCACAGCAAGTCTGGAAGGGGGTGTCTGGCCCATGAATAGCAGGGATGCCAGGGTGGGTGGAACAGAGTGAGTGAGGGAAGATGAGCTCAGAGTCATACAGTGGGTGGTGGCGGTGAAAGTGGACATTGGATGATGGGAAAGTTAGTGGGAGGGTTTCAAGGAACGTCATATAACATCTGCAGTTGACCCTCGAACAACACAGAGGTTCGGGGCACAAACCCCCTCGCAGTCAAAAATCAAAGTACAACTTTTAGACTCCACCAGCACTATTAGCCTGGTGTTGACCAGAAGCCTTACCGATAACATGAACAGTCAGATAACACATATTTTTAATGTTATATGTATTTTTTACTCTATTTTTACACTGAAGTAAGCTAGAGAAAGGAAAATGCTATTATGAAAACCACAAGGAAGAGAAAGCACATTTACTGCATGTATTGAAAAAAAAAAATCCGCGTATAAGTGAAACCCATGCAATTCAAACCTGTGTTATTCAAGGGTCAACTGTACTTTCAAAGGGCCGATTGATAGCGATTATTTTATTTTTTTTGCCATGTGACTGCTCAGCCCTGTTCAGCTGAAAGCATGACCACTAGGGTGTGTCTGCCACGCTCCTTATGGGCCCAGAGGTTCCAGACACAGGAAGGCTGGTTGCCTTTGAGGGTTGGTGGGAATGTGGCTTTTTATGAGGAGCATCAGTACTGCGTTGTACAGACTGGTCCGTGCTAGCTTTGAGCATCATATCCCAGGCCTCCCCTCTGGAGACAAAGCCCACGGCTTTGTGCTCTGGGTACGGAGCCCAGAATCTTGGTGATCTAATTTTGGCTCGACTATTATTAACTTCTGAGGAACTTCGGATACATCACTTCACATGCTTGGATCTCGGGCTGCTTCCCTGATAAAACGTGGTTATAATCATTTCTACTTCACAAGCAGGTTATTGAGGCTTCATTATATAAATGCTTTTGAGAGCTGTTCTTAAATGTGTGATTTCCAGGCTTTAGTCATTACATAGTAGCCTACCTTTTTTTTGAAATGAGTGTGAAATCCTCTCCCTGCTTCTGTTCATTTTAATGACTGCAGAATTGACAGTAGATAGTGGCAAATGCTTATTAATGTTACTCACAGATTATTGTGGGTTAAGAAACCAACTAGGCACTGACCTTTCTTGGCTGTTTCTGAAATAGTCACACTTCCCATTATTTGTGTATGTCAGCAGAATGACCTAAATAAAGTTAGGGTTGATCACTTTCAGAATATGTTTTGGATTTCTCCTCACAATAAAGTTAAGGCATGCTGATGCATGGTTTGCAATCACATAGAAAGACATTTTTAGCAAAGCACTTGCTCAACTAGGGAGAGTTTTTATTGAACGTTGGTTTCTGGATGTGGTCAAATTCTCAAATTTCTCAAGTGTTTCCTGGCCTGCTCAGGACTGTAGTAGAAAGCAGTCTTCATTGGTCACTGCCATTTTTCCATTGGTGGGGCAACTTGATAGGGGTGATTGCGTCTTACCTGCATCTTACCTTACCACCTTGGAATCCCAGATCAGCCTGACACTAGCTGGGGTTGGGTAGTTTAGATCTCTACCCCTGTGCTGTTAGATGGCCTTCTGGGCTCACTTCACCAACTACTTAATCAGCTGCCATCCTCGCTGGGTAAGGCAGGTGGGTTCAGGGACAGTGTTTCACTAGGTTTGTAATTTTAGGCAACCTACTGATTAAGGCAAGCCAACAAACGAGACAACATTCACAAGCACCACCAAAATGCCTTTGGTCACACCTGTGTCTCCGGTCAAGTTTAGGCTGCGGGGATAAGACTTGACCATTACCACTTAGCCAGGTGGAAACCACACAGGGTGTTAAGTAAGGGATCACACATTTTTTCTAGCCCTTTGCTGTTCCTTCTGATATGCACTACCGGAATGAAGGTGCATAAGGCCTGTTGAGGAAGAAAGTGCTTCATAACCAGTTCCTGTCTGGTTCAGAGGCTCCTGGCATGAGTGGGGACTGAATCCAAGAGCTCTGGATGCCAGGTCCCTGGAAGAGCTAAGTGGGATTGGTGACGTGGTAGTAACTCGTCCTGTGGGCCATGGTTGCTGCTGGTGAGACTTTGGTCTAGTAACATTGTAATGTGTCATCTCACAGAAAGTCTATACCCAGGAGAAGGTCTCTCCCAGGCAATGGGAAGCCACTCCTTAGAGATTTCCCCAGACCTGGGACTTTGATTAGGGTGAAGCTCTTGGGGTGATAGGTGAGTGGAGTAGAGATGTTGGCGGTGGGACCAGGTTGTTGCAAATGCTCCAAAGCTTTCCTCACACAGGGCTGTGGCTCTTTGCCTGCCCTGGCCCTCTCTAGTGCCCCTGGAAGAGCACCAGTCTTCATAAACTGGGGCTGATTGAAGGACTGGTCCATTGTGAATTATTGCCAGGACAGATCCAGGAGAAATGCTATCATTTTGTTCTCCCAACTTATTAGTAAGTTGGTAAAAGATGGCTCACTTCTGTCACAAGCCTTGCCAACCACTTCCCATTTCCAAACGCATAGGAATCAAAACGTTCATTGTTTGGACCTCCTCTTTGCATTGTACCCATTTCTGCAAACACGTGGGATGCATTCTTGAAAACGTGGTTTGGGAAGTGAGCTAGCATAACACCCCATGTTTCAGTCTTGTGCGGGTTGGTGTCCCCTGAATGCACATGAGTGGATTAGCAGTGCACATGACCACTTGGCTTGCATATTTCCTGGCCCAGGGACAGGATGAACAATGTTGGCTGGGCACTGTCAGGGACGCTCCCAGCTGGGGCAGGGGGCTCCATCTAGCCAGGGGAGCAGACAAGTGTGAGAGCCAAGGGGAGTGTCCCTGCTGTTGGTTTGGCCCTAGGTCATTTCCTTTCTGGCTGTGGCGATAAATCGAAGTCAGGAGAAAATCTGATGGGCTTGACATTAGAGCTTATTTTACCGTGTTCCATACTTGTATGTCTTTTGGAAGCGGCCTTTGTGAGTGGTCTTCTGGTTCTTCATCCCATTGTTAACAAAATTTGAAAAATTTAGAAACTCCTGTGTGTGTTAACATGCCCGGTGAGACAAAAATCATTACCGTGCCCTCATGAGTGACAAAAGAGTGGCCGCCTCCTAGTGGAAATCACACACTTGTAACTAGCCAGGCTGCGACAGAGCCACAGCCCCTGATCCCGTCTGTCCCACTGTTGTCTCTTAGATGGTGAAGTGGCTCAGCCTATGAAACGTGTGGTTGCTATGAATTATGTTGTTGGTAAGGAGAGTTGGAAGCGTTCTCGTTTCTAGATTACCTTTCAAATATTCAAATTCATGCACCAGTAGCATATGGCTGGAACTTTTATTTTTTCACTCAGATGTCTTCCAATGTGCTTCATTGAATTCCAGAGCCACATCAGGTTTGAATTTTGAAAATGCCAACTGTATACTAACTGAATGTGAGAAATGAAGAAAACTTTCATGAATGTTTTTTTTTCTTCAAATAATGGTGATTTATTTTTCTGCGTTTATATAAACCAGCTGAATGGATTTTTTTTTTTTCCATTTTGGTTCATTTGCATCTTGATAATATTCAGGGACCAATGTTGCCAGTGTATTCTTAGCTAATTTTCTACAAGGTAGTTCCACAACTGCACGTGTCAGACATCAACGACAAATGGATCGTGGTGGTCTTGTCTGTCACCCCTCATGACCAGGAGCATGGCTTGGCTTCGGATGCACAGAGAAGCCATTGTCATCTTTGGACTCCTATGTCGGTTCTGTCGTCTCAGCCTGTCCAAATTTTGGTCCACTAATTATCTGACTATATTTTTTTCCCATTTGGGTTGAGTTTAGTTTGTAGGTGCCGTTTATACTTTGGTCTCTTACCAGGTGAGAGTTCTTTAGAACTAACAAAGGAAGGCTTTTATCTGCTCGAGTTTCCTCAGGTGCAGAGAAAATTAGCCCCAATGTGTGTTTTTTTGCATGATCTCAGTCAGAGGCTCTATCAGTGAAAAAAACGTTGTTCTGGAAGTCAGAAAGCCCCCAACAGGGGGAGCTCAGCTAGGGGCTCAGAGAGCTTCATAAGCTTTGGGGGAGCCCACTTGTGGAGACCTCTTTCCCCTACCCTCAAACATGCTAAAATGCACCACAGTCCACGTGAAATATAACTCACACATCACACATCTTCAAATCCAAGTTACCATTTTAATTGTAAAATATAGCATTATTTTATGTACCGCTAAGAAAAAAGGCTGCCTAGTATTCTAATTAGATCCACTGATTTCACAGAGTTTAAATGTAGAGAAACGCACATTTTAGAATTGGTGAAATACTGTTTAATTACGAGTTGAGTTGCATTTGGTTCATTGAGATAATGCTAAATTTTGTAGATTTTATAATGATTTATTTCTTTAAAAAAAAAGAAAGCCAAAACACTTGTGTATCCATTACTCAATTTTGGCACATCTCAACATTTCACCATATTTGCTCCAAATACTTTTTTAACAATAAAACATGGAAGATACAATTGCTGGCCCCAGTACATCCCTCCCCAGACCCAGGACTGATCTCTCGCTGTGCCCCCATATAACCTTCTTGAATTTGGTATTTATCATTCCCATGCATGTTTGTAAACTTCTAATATATATCTCTACCCATAAATATATTTAGTGTGTTTTTAACACTGCTAGTTGTCCACCAGCATCCATTACCTGCTTCTTCCTTTCCATAGTAGAACCCTGGAGCTTTAGCTGGATACCATCTGTCCCATATGCTAAGTGACTAAATTCTGGCTGATGGATGAACATGGAAGGGATAGGAAAATGTATGGATTTTACCTACAAAATGAAGTTGCAAGCCTTCATGTTCTCTTTCCTCCTTCCATATTACTGGGACAGGGACAAGGTGGTAGTGAGCTACTGAAAACCATACAAATGTGGGGAACACACTAGGAAAGCAGCAGAACTAGAGACAAGAATCCTGGGTCCCTGCCTTCGAGGCACCAGCTGCCCAACCACATCCCACCCCCGGCCCCACCAGACTGCCTACCATCTTGGGCTGTTTTGTGAGAAGTAAACAACCAACCATATTTTTATTTAAGTCAGTGTTATTTGATCTCTTTTTAAACAGACCCCAAAATGTTCTCATGGAAATGGTTCATTCTGATTATGTACATCACTAGTGACTTTTTGTATTAAAAACTTCCAGTTTATTAAATAGGGGGGATTAGGGTAAAACACATTCATGCAATTCACCATACCCTCAGATTAAAAAACAAAACAAAAAATTTTTTTTTTGCAACTTCCCCAGTGGCTAGGTATCAGTGTCCAGTCCTGGAGTGGATATGTCCCCTTTGAGGGCACATGAACTGAGTTCATTGATTATCTTCGATATGTAGATAGAGGAACTTCACACACACTGAGGACAGCCAGCTGCTCTGACCCCAACTGGAGACATTTAAAGCCGTCCTCATAATGCTAATTTCGGAATGAAAAGCTTCCATTCCCAAGAGAACTTTCTTCCCAAACCCTGATTGAGCCTCCATATGTGCGTCCTGAGAGTGAGGCCTTCTTAGCTAATTTCTCTCCTCGAGCAGCTGGCCCATAATTCCCCACACCTGCACAACAAACAGCAGAATGGCTGCTCCAGGAAAAGGACGGCCCTTGCTAGCTGGCCAGCATTCTTGCAGCTCCATGCCAGGGTACCATGCTGTTTGAGATGCTTGCTTTCTGCAAGTGGTTAAGTGGCTCAGGGCCTCTGCCAGAGGGGCCATCCCTCTGCCAGAGCCTCAGGCGGGTTTGTGGAGGGAGCGGGTATACAGGGTCCATCTCCAATTCTTTCCTGTCCCGCTTTGCAGCCCCGATGCTGCCTGCTAGGAGCACACCCACTAGCTTGTCCCTAACCTCACAGGTCAACTGGGCTTCTGCTTTAATGTCAGGTCTGGTCTTCACTTTCCCTCTCAAAGGGCACTTGGAATAGTGCTGCAAGGCCCCTGGCCTCTTCTTTTGAATGAGGCGCCATCAGTTCCAATCATGCTGGATGTACCTTGACCTTGGGCCTTTTCTCCCTTGCATGAAGCCCTGGGTTGTCAGGTGAGTAATTCTCAGACTTTGATAGTCTATGCATTGCTTTGATGCAAAAGATCACGGGTGCCTCTTCTGCCACCTGTGCCAACATACAACATATAAACATCCCAAACATCCAACAGAGGTTTCTGGAAGGAATGGAAAGGTGAGCACTGCTTCGAATGAGACTCAACAAGCCGAGCTTTGATCAGTAGTGCCCGTAAATTAAATTCACTCTGGAAAAAAAGTAAAGCCAGGCCATAGAGAATTCCTTCCCTTCAGTGGTGGCTGGAAACTCAACTGTGCCGAATTCTGTGCAATAAGAAGAAAAAGAGGTGTGGGAGCATGAAAAAGTCAGCTTGTGCGTTCCAGTCTGACTCACCTTCAGATTTCTGTGGACAGTTTTTGCATCCTCAAAAATTAAAATTAGAAGTAAACGTTCCCTTAAAAACCAGTGCTCACATAGACTTGCCTAATCACCAGTTCACCTGAAATTCAATTCCATTCCGAGTGTTTTTGTATTCATAGGCGGTATCTTGAAAAAATGATTGAATTTAAAAATTAAACATAAACTAAAATTTAAAAACAAGCTGGGTGTGCCCTTTGAAGGCTTGATTTATAAAGCTTATAATGCCAAAGAGATGGCCAAGAAAAGCAAAGGACATTCCCATGTAAAAACACTCAGAAAGGTTTTACATTTATAGGCAAATTACTCATTAGGCGACTGACTGGCTTTAGGCTAATTGACCTAGAATCAATAGCATCCCAAAGTTGACACTTTTTTATTTTATTTTTATTTTATTTTTATTTTATTTATTTTATTAGTTTCAGGTGTACAACACAAGGCAATAGTTATACTCTTTACCCCCCAAAGTAAAAACTCCCCTCCCCCAGTTCACCACCCCACTCCCCCCCCATATCATACATATCCATCACAACTCCCGTGACTCCCTTCCACAGTATACTCCACATCCCGTGACCATCCACATCTTCAGTTGCAGTTGGCATACAATACTATACAACATCAGCTTCAGGTGTACAGTGCAGTGATCAAGCCTCTATTCCGTCCATGAAGTGGTCTCCCTAACAAGACATGTGACTATCTGACACGCCACAAAATTTTTACATTATTATATTCCCCGAACTGTGTTTCATATCCCTGTGGCAATATTGTAGTTGTCTATTTATGCTGTCTAATCCCTTCCCTTCCCCCCATCCCCACCCCCCTCCCAACTAGCAACCCTCAGTTTTTCCTCTACATCTACGAGTCTGTTTACTTTGATCGTTCACTCAGCTCTTCAGACTCCACACACAAGTGAGATCACATGGTACCTGTCCTTCTCCGACTGACTTATTTCTCGCAACATAATGTCAATTACATTCCCAGAACTGCCCCCATATCCCTGCGGCAACATTGTAGTCCCACATACACTGTCCAAAACCTTCCCCCTCTCCATCTTCCCCACTCCCTCCCAGCCAGCAACCATCAGTTTTTCCTTTATATCTGCTTGATACGACTTCAATCTTCTTAAATTGTCTCTCTGGGTTAGCTTGTTTACCCCTTTCTTTTGTTTAAAAAAGCCCTTTTAACATTTCTTGCAATGCTGGCTTGGTGGTAATGAATTCCTTAAGCTTCTCCTTTTCTGAGAAGCTCTTTATTTCTCCTTCAATTTTAAGTGATAGCTGTGCTGGGTAGAACAATCTTGGTTGTAGGCCTTTATTTTGTGTCACTTTGAATATCTCCTGCCACTCCCTTCTGGCCTGCAGACTTTCTGTAGACAAGTCAGCTGTTAGTCTAACAGGAGTTCCTTTGTATGTAACCTGCTGTCTTTCTCTTGCAGCCTCTAGGATTCTGTCTCTGTCTTTACCCTTTGCCATTTTAACTATGATGTGTCTTGGTGTGGACCTGTTTGGGTTCAGCTTGTTTGGAACCCTCTGCACTTCCTGGGCATGTATGTTGATTTCCTTCACCAGGGTGGGGAAATTTTCATCCAAAGTTGACACTTTTGTGTTCAGGGACACACCTTCTCAGGTCTGTATTCATTTTATTCCAGACAAAATTCTAATCAACTCTCTTATTTAGTTTCCCAGCCCCTGGCATATTAGATGTGAATCAAAACAGTGAGGGAACAGAGAAGGCCGGGCCGCTTTGCATGGGGTGGAGGCCAGCTGATGGGGGCACGTGGAGGCCAGAGAAAATGAAAATGTAAATACAAAGCTTGGAAAATCACGGTAATGTGGGGCCTGTCCTTGTGTGGGTGACCTGGTCCACCTCCTGCCCATGGCTCTGTGGCTTTGGAGAGCACCTCTGTATTATGTGCATAATACCAGCCAAGTCATGAAAAGTGTAACAGGCTAAATCATGGGGTATGCATTTTGCCCAATTCATTTTCTCAGACAATCCATTTTAGAAAGCCTTTTATCAAAAAGAACCAAATCGTGACTCCTGAGTTGGAGTGTTTGTTTGAAGGCCCCCTGTTTCCCCTGCCCCTATGGGGAGTCTCCCCAGGTCTCTGCCCCTCAGAGCGCCACTGTTGCTTCCAGAATGCCGCCAGCCCAACAGGAAATACATTCAGGAGGCTGGAAACATTTACTTCTAGGCAATCCTCTCTCACCAAAAGGAAGCATGACCAAATCCAGTTAATTCTTGATATTGAGGGTACCGTGGACAGGAGGTCGTGAAAAAAACAAAAATCACGGCGAATTCCACTTTCGATTATCTATAAATCCAGAATGTCTTAATTCCTTAGGGAAGTGTATTAGTCAGTTTCCCAGAGAAACATTACCAATAGGATTCACGTACATACATCCATCATACATACCAACAGGATATACATACATAATACATATGAACCAAAGAGATATACATGCATACACACATATGTACATACACATCACACACACACACACACACACACACGCACACACACACACACACCCATCACAGGATACTAACTACTTTATTGCTGCTTTTTGCTGCTCCCAATCCCCCTTTCCTCTCCAAAGCCCAAGGAGCCTCCCACTATCCTTCCCCTGCAAGGCCCTCTTTGAGCAGTGGCACCAGGATTTAGGGCTGGAGCCCCTATGGATGAAGGGTGCTCAGGGCTTTGTGAACAGACTGAGATGACCTGCTTTGGGAGCAAGTGCTGAACTCATCCTAAAGGCTGGGTCTTCTCCTCCTACCCTTCGGAGAAGAGCAGATGAGAGTAGGTAGGCAAGGGCAGAAAGGACCGTTAGCTTAACCACCAGCTATAGTTAATATCTGCGCAGCTGATCTGATACTTTGTATCTGTTCTTTTATATATATTGTTACTACAAGTCCTTTTAAGCTCTTTACAACCAGCTGCATTTGTGAGCCAACCTGAGGCATCATGGTGCATGGAAAGAGCATTAAATCAGGTAATGGAGAAAGTTCTGCCACTTGCAGTGTGACCTTGGGCCAGTCACTGATTTTCGGAAACCCGGTGCTCTCTAATGTGAGATGGGATTGTTGGTACTTGCCAAACTAGTTCATAGTATAATCTTGTGATAGTTCAAATGGAATAAGCTATGTGAAAATGCCTGGGCATACTTGACAAATGTAGATCCAGAAATGTAAAGAATGACTGTTTTTATTGCTATGGCTCTGCTCTTTAAATTTGTTAAGTACTGGTCATGATTAAAGGGTCATCTCTACCTGCCCTGCTCATACTCACAGACTAGGCTTTCTACTGGACCCTAACATCATGAGATTGCTTTTAAAATGTGATTTATCTCTTTCACCAGTAAAGTTTGTATATCTCATTCCTATTTTGCTTTTTCTTAGGGATGAGTTATTATCATAGGATGTAGCCAAGAATGATTCAATTTAGGAAATACTAGGAAAGTTTTGCTCAACTTTAGTAGGGTAATTTCGCCATAATTTCTGCAAATAAAGTAGTGGTTCCTTTAAAACATTCCAGCTCGGAGTCACAGATCTGCACTTTGAAAGACTACAATTGATTGTTTAGTGCAAAAATTATATTCAAGCGAAGTGAGTCAGCATGCAAATCTAACGTGTGGCCATTTTCATCTAGATTGAATATTATTAACTAGCCCAAGGGATAGAGTGTAATTAAGAGTTGAACAGCTTACTTTTGTCTGCTGTGTTGGGTAACCCCATTATTTAAAGTGGTATATCAATGGGAATAATAGGAAGATGGCCCAATGCACAAATATTTACACATTTTGGCTTTCAGGTGTATTGAAAGCATTTGACTTTTCTCCACCGGTCAGTCCAAACATTTGATAAAGGCAGAGATTTGAACTTGCAGCAAAGAAGAGAACGTTCAGATTCTTGGAAAAACATTTCTTTCTGAATGATGGCAGATTTCCATCTTGTTACTCATTCACTCATTCTAATACCTTCTTCCATGGGCTTAGGAACAAAGGCCAAGTGGGGACAGATGAAACCTTTGTCGAGGGTTTATGCTTTTGCCTAATTAAAACTATTGGATTTACAGCCTGCTAATGCAGCTCTAGTTGGAAGGGAAAATAACTCTTAGCTTGGATCCACTTCAGAAAGTTTGCAAAACCTTCTCCCTCTGTCTTTCATAGAACCTATAAGGCACAATGCTGATAGCATCTTTATTCTGCTGCAATTCCTCGAGAGCTGTTCTTCTTTGGTGAGACACGATGCTCACCTTTTTGTCCTCCCCACACCGTTGTAAAAAGAAAGAGCCAAAGTTCTCCATTTCTCCCAGGAGAAGTTAGTGAAAGGATCTATTGCAGAGCTGCACACCTTCAGCAGATATCCAGCAGCCTAGGTTGGCACACAGCGTATTTCCAGGTTTAGCACATGTATTTAGTACATCATTTGATAATGAAAAAAAATTATATATATATATATATATATATATATATATATATATATAAAAGCAATGTGAGACTAAAGGAGAAAGAAGATGAATGTTAGCATTCCCCTGGGGTTCATGGGTGAAGGAATTAACACAGCGTGGCACTCTACCCTAGCTGTGTTTGTTTCCATGGTAACAGCTACGTACATGTTTCAGACTATCTACGGTGACACAGTTGCAGAAATAGTAGCTTGCAGGTTTCTGATATCGCATCAGTGGACAGGCAGCACGCACTATATTAAGTAAGTGTAAAAGAATTTAAAATATAGCTCTGATTCAGCTGAGCGATGCATCAGGGGGCTTGGCATTCCCCTTCCTCACGACAGCAAAATCTGGGCAAAGTTGAAAGTTGCAAGATTCCAGTCAAACAATTGTCCTTGCTTGGGTAAGTATTATCAAATGAAACAAATGTGAGGGAGTTACGAAGGGAAGAAAATGGCCTTGGCAGATGACATATTTAAGAAGGATATTGTCAGTGAAGCTAATATTTTTTGGAGGGTGGGGGCAGTGATGGGTAAGGAATGAAAGCTTCGGTTGAAAATAGCTGAGTCTTAAAGCAAATCTAATGTGCAACAGAATCTTTAACTGCTGCTGAGTTTATGGCAACTAAGGTCTTTGAACGTATCTTTGTGGAAATTGCTTTTATATAAAAATGATCAGGTGAGGAGCCCAGAGGTTGATTGAGTGTGAAGTTAAAGGGAAATTGGGGCTCCATTGTCTTTTCTGAATGCTTATGTAAATATCTCTCTTCCTGTGGTGACCCTGGTTTGTCTTTGACATTTACTGCTACTTTTTGGTACCATTTGCTGGTCTCTGTGTTTATATTATGCTGCCACATTGTAGGCTGATAAGGCTTGAATGTGGGTTGGAGAGCAACCAAGTAAATATGATAGACTTTGTCAGTGTGTGACTTTACAATCAAATTGTACAGCAGTTTAAGAGGAGAAGTGCTCAAATTGGTATTTATTTACATGCTAGACCTCTGCTTTTGAATAGCAGCCTAGGTATTAGGTTAATGGATTTCAATGTGCACGTTACAATTTGCGGGAGCTTTCAAGTATGTTGTAGTTCAATTTATACTGAGTTTTTAATGTCAAAATATTTTTATGTATGCCCGTTATTCAGTTTAAGCCTGCATTTACCTTATAGTTGTATTATGCATGTATCAGTGAAGGGAACGTAAAATGGCATGGTAATTTAAGCTAATCTGTTCATTTAAGAAGGGTTCATTTTCTGACCATAGTTGGACTTTTACAGAAAGTGGCACATGAGACATGCAACTCTTTTGTAATATATGAGACTATTTTTCATGTGTGTGTGTGAACTACCTATAGCTCCTCCTGCATGCTGTCTTTCACAGGAATTATTTGACTAGATGGTAAAAGAACACCTATGGATGGGGGTGTGCCTGGAGCTTCCTGAACACCCGGGTATATGGAGGGCTGGGACAGATCTTGCATTATAAATCAGGGACTTGAACCCTAGAATGTCCGGCAGCCCAGTGGGTAGATACAATTTGCCTTTCTAAATAAGGCATTCCAAAATGAAACTAATGTTGAAGCTTCTTCCCATTTATGCCTATCTGCAGCCTGAGCCACCCAGAGATGGGAAGTTAAGTATGTGTCTTCTATGAGGAATTTCTTTTTATGGGGGCTCAGACCAAAGGGCAGCTCCTTTCTAAGAGGAGGCTCCCCACCTACACCCACACTCATCCCTGTGGAGCTGCAAGACACAGCCCATCTTTGGGGCCCAGGAGAGGGCAGGCTTACAGACCCCCTTCACTGGCCCGGGCTTGTCTGGTGGAGCCCTGTGTATCATGGTGGGTAGCTTCTCCCTGTGACAGCTGCAGGAAGCCACCTGTGCTTGGCCTCCCAAGGCAGAGGAACCGAATTCCATTGGTATGAGGTTTATATCACGTTCTGCTATTATTACATTTGGAGGGGCCCTGGAAACCTTGGGCTCATTAACCTTGGGCTCTGAAACCGGACATCAGAAAAGTTTCAATGAACTATGTTGGATGAGTGGTTCACCATTTGCCTGTTGGGGAGTGCTGGAGCAGGCACTTCCAACAGTTAGGACATTTGCATATTTTTTTCATCACCCAGAAATATTTTCCAGTTAAAACAAACAAACAAAACCATCCGTCTATGCCATGTTATTTTAACTCTTTCATAAGAATAGAACAACACACACACCTAGACGCCAAGCCTTAGGCCAAACCAGTCATTCGCATTTAAATCCTGGCAGTGCTTGTAGGAAACTCAATTGCTTCCATTTGAAGGGCCAGGAAATTGATTTGGAAAAAAAAAAAAAAAAATTTGAGGGATTCCCAAATAATGGCAGCATGGAATGAGTCAGAGACAAATGAAGGTGCAGAGTGATCTTACTGCCAGTCTTAAATCGTGTTAGGATGGCCAGAATCAACTTCCTGAGGCGGAGTTCATTGGGAGCCCCTGCTGCCTGGTAACTGCTCTTGGTGGTCACAGGGTGAAAGGCGGTCTGCAGGCTGGCGTCCAGGGCTTTCCACCACTGGCCCCGTCCCAGCCTTCCCTCTCACGAGGTCCTCTCGGCCTTGAGCATCCTGTGGCTGCCCGAGGGCACTGAATACTGTGTGCTGGCCTCCCCTGGAGGCTTCTAGACCTCTGCTGTTGGTGCTGCCTCTGCCCAGGTGCCTTTACTCCCATCTTTGTTTTGTAAGGCCCAGCTTCAATTTCAGTTCCTCCATAAAACCCTACAGATCTCCTCCTCTCTCCCTCTTTGGGAGGATTTCTCTGTCTTTCGTGTTCCCATAACAGTGTCTTTGTCTTCAAGGATAGCGTGTATTTTCACTATATTAAGGTTCATTGTGTCCCCCCCTTCACTGAGATGTAGGCGTGTTAAGGACAAAGGACCATGACCTATGTGGTCTTCCAGCTTTGGCCCTACCTTGGACAGTAACTCCAAACTGTGGTATTTCACCGAATTCTTAAGACCTTGTAAAGATATACATCATCACACGCTCTTCAAACTCGTACGTTCTCCGCTTAAAGGGAGTTGGTTGGTTGGATACGGAGATTCCTAAGACACTGTCTGTCACAGCACCAAGCGTCTGGACCAGTCGAGCCACTTTCAGAGGCTCCAAACTTCTGGCTGTTTGGCAAACAGAGACGAAGGGTGTGGCTGATTTTTTTTTTTTCCTTCATATTCATAGTATAACAAGATTTTAGAGCCAGGAGGAGCCTTGTAGAACTAAACTCCTCACATTACAGAGGAGAGAATTGTGAACCTGAACTAAGTGACTTGTCCAAGGTCACATGGTTGTTCAGTGACCCAGGTGTGTGGATGCAGCCAGTAATACCTCTATGTGATCCTGCCTGCTGAGCTGAGCCTTCCTGACCCAGCCAGACCTTGGGTTCCACCTACGACATTACCAATCAGCTTGTGCTTTCTGTCCCGTGTTGCAATTGGCTGGCTTTCTCTATGTAAACACTGTCATCCGACAACAATCCCGTGGACAGGCTTTTCTAAAAGCTGGTATCGTTGGGGTAGAATTAAAAACAAAAGTGGACTGAGAGTTGAACTCAGGGGAACTGGGAGCAATGCTGACAATTCATTAGCCATCGCCTCACTGAGGATATGGCAGCTGCTGAATTCAGTCAAGTTCAGACCCTTAAAAAGAGTGGAAAAAAGAAAGCACATACTTTCCAGGGCCTGGGCACCACACAGCTGGGCCAGCTGGGTGCAGCACCGTGGCAAAAAGATCTCTTCAGTTTCGGAAATCTGAGACCGGAGCTTGCACACAGGGAGGGGAATGTGGCTGCAACTGGACCTGATTTGGCGTTCCGTTTCTGGGCTTACATGTGCCTGCAGTTATATGAGACTCAGCTCCTATGGGAAGCCTGAGTATCTAAAGAAAGAACCAGCCCTCCAAGTTGACAGAAGGAGCAAGCCCTGTATGGGAGTGCGTGCGTGTGTGCGTGCGTGCGTGCGTGCGTGCGTGTGTGTGTGTGTGTGTGTGTGTTTAAAGGCCTGCATCTAAGGTCAACAGGCATTTTAAGAGGAATTCTTAGTTTTCTCTATAAACGTTTACTTCCTCTTGTCCAGAGTTAGCCTGTTAAGGGAATAAAGCGCAATTCAGGTTTCCAAGTTGGAAGCCTGATTAATCTCTCTGCCAGTTACATATGGAAATAAATTAGTAAACGGTCCATGTGGGACGAAACTACTGCAGAGATGATAAATTATCACCATCGTATATGTCTGTGTTGCTGAAGACTGAGCTGTGCTTGCCAGGCACTGCTGAAAGATAACTGGATGCTCTACCGTGGTTAGAGGAATAGAATTTAAAAAAAAAAAAAAATCACAAGTAAAAAATTTACTGTGAAATGTTTCATGGGAGAGTGGTTTGGTTGATGCCAAGATTGTTCCTTAGAACTGCTGTATATGCAGATATTTAAAAGGAGCCTCAAGGGCATAAGAAACATTTTAATTTTGTATTTTCAAAGGCCAGTGCAGTAACAAGTATTAATTAGTACACAAGTGCCTCAATGACGAGGATACTTCCATACCTCTGTGCAGTACTGCCCTTTATACAGTAATTTTCATAGCAACTTCATGTCTATTCTCTTATTTAAATTTCAAAGGAGGGGCAAGTTTGTGCCTCAGTTTCTTGATTGATAAAAACCTGAGGTTTAGGGGGTTGAGTGCCTTTCCATAATGGCTCGGATGGCTAAATGGCAGGGCTGGGATAAGCAGCCAGATATCGCCAATACTGTATCCAGCTGTGTGTCTATCACAGCCTGTATGACATCAAAAATGTTTTCAGTATCCCATCATGCTATTCATCTAGCAGCACCTAGGAAATAAAGCATTCTACTGATGTGAGTTTTCTAGAAGCAAAAACCAAACCTTGATGATGAAAAGTATTTTTTTCTCTACTTGAAGGTGTTGAGTATCGGTTTAACTATTTTTTTTTTTTACATGTTTTAAGTTTTCCTAATCAAGGTATAATTGACATACCACATTATGTTAATGTCTGGGGTACAACATAATGAGTTGGTATTTGTATACATTGTCTCCACATGATCACCACAATAAGTCTCGTTAGCATTAGTCACCTTACATAGTTACCAAAAAAATTGTTTTACTCTCTTGTGATGAGAACTTTTAAGACCTTTCTTAGCAACTTTTAGATATGCAAATACAGTATTGTTAACTAGAGTCACTTTGCTGTACATTACAGCCCTGTGATTTTATAACTGGAACTTGGTACCTTTTGGCTCCCTTCACCACTTCTCACTCTCCCCCTTTAACTTGTTCCTGTCACGAAGTCCCACCATTGTCCATGGGAGTTATTTTGTAAAGCTGAAACCATAGTTGTCCGCAGGGGCTTTGTAGGTCTGGTAAGATTCTGCCCCTTTGCAGAATGGCCCGAGGCTACTGTGACATCCAGATTCCTGCCTTTTTAAAAGTGTTCTTTTGTGTCTTCCTCCTGGGCAAAACTTCAGCAGTTAATCCTTGAAGCTGCCGCGGTGCTCCCCTCTAGAAAACGCAATGCGAAAAGTACACAAAAACAAACTGGGTTTAGATGTTCAAGTCACCTAGTTTATCAGGTGTCAATTTCTAACATAAGTAACAATGCTGCCAGTGGTCTTCACACAAGAAAGAGAAGATACAGGCCCCTGGGATTTACCTGTTTGTACTTGGAAGTGACCTTGTCTCACCTGGATCACCTTCGAGTTTGTCTGGCATCAGCCAAGCCTGGCTATTCCGTGCCCCTGAATAACCTTCATGCTTTTTCTGGGCCTTTGCTTCAGCTCTTGCCTGTTCCCATCAGTCAAAATAATGTCCAGTTCTCAAGGCCCATTAGTATTGTTATTGTCTTGAAGCTTTTCCCTTACCTGTCCTGCCCCAACCCCCAACAGGCTTCTCTTCTGAAGCCTTTTGTTAAAGGAAATAGCTACTCTCTGTATTTGAGTTGCCTGTATACATTTCCTGTCTCCCATAGTGGACAATTCTTTTCTCCAAGGTGCAGATTTCATCATCTCCTCTCTCTGACCCTTCCTTCTTCCCTCCAATCCCCAGCTCAATACTTTGCCCTTAATTGAAGCTTAACATGAGTCAGAATAGGGTAATTTTGTTTTACAACAGGTTAAATGTCTTTGGATGGGCGAATAAATTAAAGATCTAAAGAGTGTATCAGAATCATTGGAAGGGCTTGTTGAAACAGATCACTGGACCCCACCTCCAAATATTTAGATTCTGAGGTCTTGGGTGGGGGCCAAGAATTTGCACTTCCAACAAACTCCCAGGGATGTTATTGCTTTTCCAGGGACCACTGTCTGAGAACCACTGATTTAATGAATTTTTTCCCTAACATTCTCACACAAAAGTTCATAGAGTAATACTGTTCTTTTCATTAGAGAGTCTACTGATGTGTCTTCCTTGAGGCGGAGGCCAAAAAAATATCTTCCATCAAATTATTATGCAGTCTGTTTCGTGTACCAACCTTCCTATTTTGCAAGATTATTGGTTAACTGCGGCTGAAAAACGTGCAGTGCATTTAGTGAGATTCAGCTTGATGGCATCTTTTTTTCCCCAAGGTGTAGAGTCAGAGGAATTTTATTTTACAACAGAATAGAGAATCCTTGACTTTGTTGTCTGTGTACCTGGTATACATGGTCGGACTCTGGCCTTGAATGCTTGATGGCACTCTGACGTTTTTCCTTTAGACAGACAAGTGTTTCCGTGGCAGCTGTGATAAAAGCAAATGATCTCACAAATGTCTCAATTGCAGTTGTAGTAAAATGAGATCATCTCACAATGTTTATGGCATGTGTTTTCAAATTTCTGGGTCCTTGTATGCCCCAGGAGGCAGTTTCAAGAACACTCCATCTTGAAAGACCCAGTGCTTCAGTAACTTTCCAAGAAATAAAGAGGTACTGTTGCAATTGACATTTTCACTGAAGTGTGTCATCTTTTAGAGTCAGGCCAGAGATGACATCCATTGTGGCTGAGAGGGTCCTCTCTCCTCCTCTGCTCTAATCCCGTCTTCCGTCTGCTTCTCTCCACCAGCTGCTAGAAGCATCCTCTCCTCGAAGACCAGCGTTCTTGTGGTAATGGAGGCTTCTTGGTCCTTTCCGTGACTGGAGCAATGCTGACCTTGGTTTCCTGGACCCATTCCGACTCAGGTAACCATGCTCTGCCATCCCTAACTCGCTTATATCTCACAGAGATTGCACTGAAGAAATGAATGACCAGAGCTAGGTTTAAATGCAACTGCCAAATGGATTGTTTATCAATTGGTACCGTCCTCCTCTCTCTTCAGTCTCCTTAATGATCAATTTATGCAGCTTATCAGACTGACAATGTGGTCAATCCACTTTTGGCATTAAGATAATGAAAACATTGAATTGCATCTTTATTTAAAGTTTGGAGGGCCGGTTAAGAGCTTGCTCAAGAGTGCGAGCTGAGCTCTGAGCAACAGCAGTTCGAAGCCCAGCTCGAGTTGAGCTGCCGCTGAGCCACCAACAGGTGGCAGGATGGCTCAGCTAAAAAATAAATAAATCAAAATTTAAAAAAATAAAATTATAAAAAAAAAAAGTTTGGGTGTGTGTCATAGACACACAAAGCAGCAGGAGCACTGCTGGGAAATGTTTGCATAGAAGCCGGCTTCTCCTGTCGTCCCTCTACATCATTTTCGTCCTCGTAATTCCACATTTTCCTTGAATTATATTAATCTTTCCAATGTCGTACCTTTTAATTTAGGTCAGTGAGTGTGACTGAATATTGGTTATTTGTTCTCGGGACACAGGGGGATAAGATAGTCTGAGACGTGGAGCTCCGCTTGGAGCTCACAGCTTAGCTGGAGCCACTCGTCAGACAACGGCAGGTGGTGGTGCAGCGTTGGGTTGGGCCTGGACACTGACGGGAGCTTCTGGTTCAGGGAATGGAGCGACCTTCAGGACTGAGGTTGAAATAATTAGGGAAGGATCTGTGGAAGGCCGAGGGCCTCAGGCAGGCTTTGTGGACCATTAGGCCAGGGGGAGGGAACAGCAAGGGGCCTGGGTGTGAAGGTGGGAGTGAGCCTACCCAGAGCCCCGGCAATGAGGGCCCTGGCTGCCTGGACCTGAAAGGGTGCCGAGAACCCCGATCCTTTGTCACAGCCAGAGTCAGACTCCCCTTCAGAGCCTGGGTCCCTTAAGGTTTTCCTGGGGAAACCCCAACTGCTCTATGATAGAGAGGCCATGGCTGGCAGCTTCCTTCAGGGACAGTGGGCAATGTCACCCCGACCCTGGCTGGGCTGCCACCTTGTTGACCTTCGCTGCTTCTTTGGGCCTCTGCCTGTCTGCCTGAGTATTTCCTCTTCTCTTACTCACCTGCCCTTCTCCTCTCCAAACTCAGCCTGGCAGGTGTGGCTTGACAAGGCCCTGGGATGAAGCAGGGGCTGTGTAAGGTCAGTACCTGGTGATGCACAAGGTGCTATTCTGAGCTGAGAAGTAGAATTGACAGGTAAGAAACATGAACACGTGTTTATAAGTTGATGCCGAGAGCCTATCTAGAGAGTTCTGAAAGCCGGAAGTCAGGGCGGGTCTCAAGTCTGAAGCTGGGGCCACAGTGAGGGATGGAGAGCCAAATGCCCTTACTAATTCTAAGATGGCCCAGCCCATCCTGCCCACACCTAGCTCTTTTCCAGTGTTGCTTTTGGATAAAGCAGTGGTGGCTTTCGCTGCCCTGGGTCTTGAAGGTGCTACTGAGAGTTGACTGCGGAGGCGCCCGCTCTTCCTGTCGGGCCTGCTCCACCTGCCTTAGCAGGCTCCCGTGCTCCTGCACCTGAGGTCATGTTGACTCAGGAGCTTGGGCCTTCCTGGAATCAGAGCCATGGATCCTAGCCACCTTTTTTATTTCTTACCCAGAGTTGGATTGCAGCAGTGTGGCTGTCCTAGATCCAGTGTTTTAAGGTTCCAACTCTCCTCCGTCTTGTGACACCCACGTCTCAAAATGTGGCTTCCTGGTTGCTGCAACATGTGGGGGGGAAAAAAGAGTTGAGAACACACACTTATTCTTAAGTGGCTTAGATTAGAAAGGACTCAAAACAATTCCACATCCACAGTCCATTGGCCAGCATTAGTCACATGACCCTGTCTGGCTCTCAGGAGGCGGGGAGCAGGGAGGAGCACTGGATTGCAGAGGTTCCCCACTGCCCTGGCCTTCCTGTGTCACTGTGGGAAAGCCCATCTTTTTTCTGTGCTTTTGTTTGCTCATTATTAAATGGTAATGAACCCAGCCACATATTTTTCACATAGTTTGTGAAATGTGCAAATAAGATGTAGGAAAGAGCTTTAAAAGGTATATAACAAGTTGTAAAATATGTAAGATATAGTTGTCACTTAATTTCATTTTTTTAAAAATTTTATTTATTTATATATTTTTTTAATTAGCTTCAGGTGTCCAACAAAGTACAATAGTTATACTTTTTACCCCTCAAAGTGACAACCTCCCTCCCCCAATTCTCCCCTCCCACCCTCACCCCCATCACTTAATTTCTTTATCCAATCTTGAATGGTGACGGGCTGGAGTCAGAGTAGTCACACACACCCCAATATTGCCTGAGACCATCCTAGCATTCCCCACTGACCCAACATAATTATCATACAATCCTCCCTTTCATACCCAGAAATATCCGAGTGTAGACAATAAATTATGTGGTCACCCCAAGCTTGACACCACTGGTCATCCTTTGAGATTATTGTTACCTACTTTTTACTGAGCTTTTCTAAGTCAGACATTATTCTAAGCTTTTGTGTGCATCACTTCATTTAATCCCCAGAACAAGCTTTGAGGTAGATACAGGAATCTTACTTTGAGGTGAGGTAGCATACACAGAGAGGGTTGAATCATTCATGATCACACAGCTATCAAGTAGCAGCACTTTGCTTTGCGCCTAGATCTGTCAGACGCTGTGTTCTTAGGTGCCCTGTGGGGCTGCCTCGCTCATCCTTCACAAGGATTGAGCCCTTGACCCTGTGGGGGCCCCCCTTCCCTGAACTGGCTTGAGAATCTGTCCCTAAAACAGAGGCTGGTAGACAGTTACAGCCCTGAGCGGTGAGTCCAGCCCTTGGTGACCCCAACAAGAAGACAAAATGTGGGATCACTTGGTGAATCTCTAGAGCCAGCAAGTGAGGACCAGGGCTGGCGAGCATGTATCCTGACTTTCCATCAGTCCCCTTCCATTCGCATTGCCCTGACGTCAACATGTGCAGCTTGTTTTAAAACTAGGCACTGCATTTTCCATAGGGAGAAAAGACTTTATTTTGAAATCCAGGGTGGAGTAGAACTAGCCAGGGAAGACTGGCATGTGCTGTGCACTCGATCCAAACAGGCACCTTTCCCAACACAAACCACTAGGAGAGATTGAGCTCTGTTTTTCAGGAAGTTTATTTACAAGTTTGTTTATTTTGAAAAAATAACAACAACAACAACAAAAAGAAGCTGGACCACAACCAAAGACCAGCTCGCCTGCTGAGGCATATCAAACAAAAACCCATCTACGCACAAGATGGTATTAATTTCCCCAGTTTCTGGCTTTCCTAATCAGTGTTCAAAACCAAACCCCTGGAATCAAAGGGAACAGTCTCTGCAAAATGAATCAAATGTAGCAGAGTCATCTATTGCATTGCAGGCTTCCAGAATCCCCCCAGAAAATTATATATGTGGTTTCTAAATGTACAAAGAAAACTGAAGGAATTCCATTATGAAGAAAAATTAGATGGAAATTTCTAATCCTGTCTCATAAACAATATAGGAATAACT
Organism: Aselliscus stoliczkanus; assembly: GCA_033961575.1. Lineage (NCBI taxonomy): Eukaryota > Metazoa > Chordata > Mammalia > Chiroptera > Hipposideridae > Aselliscus > Aselliscus stoliczkanus. The sequence continues at coordinate 149,380,684 of CM066732.1, read as the reverse complement.
TTAAAATATTCTGCTTTAAGCATGCATTTAATTTGTGCTCTGGGAACCAAATAATGTTGCTAAGATAAAACATTCTAATAATGATTTATGTAAATTTATTTGTACAAAGTAATGGTGTAGTTGCCTATAGCAAATTGCTTGGAATATGAAATGACATTTATGAGATCTTTTTTTCCCTCCGAATGAATACAATGGAGAAAATGAGAGACTCCAGAAACGGAAAAAAAAAAAAAAAAATCCCTGTTCAGAGGAGAGGTAGAGACAGCTGGACAGGTTAGAGGGTGTGTAAACAGCCAACACACTCAATTCAATATGTTTTCCTGTGATGTTCTCATTATTTAAGCCATTTTAACAGCCACACAAAGTCTGTGCGTGTTAGATTCTTAGAAGTCTAGAAACTTTTATCTTTGTGATCATAAGCTGCTCAGACACCAAAGCTTTTTCAGAATAGCCAATGACAGGTCACCTGTTCTCATGGTGCCCTGATAGACAGGGCGCTTACAACACAGGTTACAAAGAGGCCAAATGTAATTAAAAATTGGGCAATTAATCTCAGTTCCCAGTTACTGTAATACCAAGGAGCTTATGCTTGTATCATCAGTGGGGCCCAAACATTAATAAACAAAACACAAAACTCTCCCAAAGACTGATTCATAGGCCTACAGGGAGTTTCCCTATTGGCTGCCCAGTTAAAGCCTTTGATAATAGCAGTAGGTGTTTCCCGGAAACGTTTTATTGAAATAGAAATCCCCACTCTGTGTAACAGAGGGAGTGTCTCGATCTGTGCTTTGGCCCTGTAAATGCCCAGTCTTTGTCATAACCTGTACACTTTGGAAAAGGTATGGTGTTAGCACCTTAGTTTTGGAAGGCATTGATTTTTTTTTTCTTAAAGTAATTTTACTATCTCACATGATCATTGCAATCATTTTTTAAAATTTATTATTTTTTAAATTAGTTTCAGGTGTATGCAATCATTTTTGGGAGATAGGTTGAGAGTTTGTATTCTGTATATCAGGAAACTGAGAGCCACAGAAGTCACAAAGCAAGACACTGGCAGAGTAAGGGGACGCTGACGTTTATCCCATTGTCATTACACACTAAAGCAGATGAAAGAAATTTGTGCATACAGGAGAGCTTGTTTTACTTAAAACAAGTTCAGGGTTTTGGTCTCATCATAAGCCATTCTGGAATGGCATCAACTATCTAGAGAGAAATGGGTTTGTTTAATTGGACAGAATGACTTCCCAATCTGGTCGATAGCTATAGTGGGGCCAAGGCCTGAGGGCTGCAGTTACAGCTCCAGAGAGAGAGGGCATAAAGCCTACACCGGACTGTAAAACCGAATGAAAAGAACACTGGCTTTGAGGAAGGAGGAGATGGCCTGGGTTTCCAGCAAAACCGTTTAAATTGCACATATCATGGAAGCCATGGCCTGTGGCAGGACTGGTTTTAGTGAAATGGCCTAAGACCCCTAGGGAGAGGCAGTGGATATTAGGATGAGAATATCAGCCATACTTACAGGTTCCTGTCCTTCTTCTTCCTAGGTGAGTGACTGGGTGTGATTTCTGAGCTGTGGATTTCTAGAAATAATGTAAGGCCTCTGAGCCCTCATTTCCCCATCAGTAAAATGGGGATGATGATATTTAACTTACAGAGATAGTGTGAGAATGAAATTAAGTAATTTTTATAAAATACTTGGCACAGTGCTTGGCAGATAGTAAACACTCATTTTATGGGAGCTCTTAAAATGATTATAATTGTTATTGCTTAAGAATTATGGTCCTGGGCAGGCAGAGTGGCGCGGTGGTTAAGCGCTGGCCTGGGAAGCCAGCGGCCCCGGTTCAGGTCCCACATATGAGGGCCAGTGACACTGCCCTCAAAAAAAAAAAAAAAAAAGGTCCTGACTGATAATGGGAAATGAAATTACAACACATTTTTTTTTATTTAATTGAAAATTAGTCTAAAAGATTTCTAAATCAGTTGTTTCTGTGTACTGAAAGATAATAAGGTAACTGTGAATTCATCCATTTGCCCATTCAACAAATAGCTCTTGATGTCAAAGGCCCTTTGCAAACTATTTGTGAAGGATGGAGAGGTCAGATCCAGAGTTCTGGTCTCAAGGGAGAAGGGAGATTTTCACACATGGCACATAGGCACTGCGTGGACCACTTTAATACGCACGGTCTTTGTCTTTTAAGAATTCAGAAATTAAGCGGGTCTAAATCCGTACTTGTCACTGAAAATCCAAGTTCTAGTCCAAACTCTACAAATTGGTTCCCTTCAAAAGCAGTCATCTTGGCTGGCTGTGGAGTAGGTTTATGGTCATGACGAATAGATGGAAAATCTTTGGTCATTTGCTCCTGCAGCTTCTGCCTGCAAAAGAAGGCATTCACGTTCTTTGCATATGTGTTCTCGGCCATTGTACATCAGGTCCTTAGGCCGCAAGTGTAGATACACCCTTTTGTTAGAATGCATTTCCATGAGAAGCATATATACTATTTTCTTATCAAGGGTGGAAATGAATCCAATGTAAAAATGTGTTGTTTTGTTTTTTGTTTTTTTGAGATGGCTGTGTCGTTATGTCACCTTAGAGAAGGTGTTTCACAGAAATTCTCTGAGGGAAGATAAGGAAATATGAAAAATTTTCAAGTGAAATGAGAAAATAAGTCATAATTCTCAGATTCTGGATCCAACCTGGTATGTTTCAAGGGGCCTCCAGTGTGGGAGGCAGATGCAGTTCTAAGGTGCACTGCTTGAGTTTACAATCTAACGCGGGTTGGGGGAGGGTGGGGACAGACAAATAGGCACAAATAAGTATTCAAACATGACCTTTCCCCCAGTCCAAGGCAGAGAGAAAAAAAAAAAAACACTAGCTAGTGAGTTCAGTATACTTTGCCAAACAAAAAGTTGGCAACCTACGCTTGTCCCCGAAACTATTTTTGAAATTTTATTGCAGTGCAAAAATCACGATCTGGGAACTTGGTTGGGTGGGTTCTCTGGCCCCTTCTCCCCTGTGTAGTCTCACCTCCCTCTCTGTCTTCCTCACAGCTCCTACTACTGTTTGCTGAGGTCCACAGCCTGTGGCTTATGCTCCTTATTAAAAAGGAGATGAGCAAGTGTTAGAGGCTTACCCGCAATTAAGACTTTCTTCGTGATTTAAAGAGGAGGAAAAACAGCATTTGGAAAGATGAATAGGCATCTGTCCGTAGCTCTCTGGGTTAAGAATACACAGTCCCACATTTATCTCCTGGCAGAAATCTGGCAGACCCAGCCCCTGCCGAGGCAGAAGCGGAGCTGTTACACTTATTCCCCCCACAGAAAATGCTGTATTGTGCCAACCGTTTCCCAATAGTGGATAGATTTAATGTGTCCACATTTATTTGACTCTCACTCTGCTGTGTGCATATGAACTCTTAAATGGTTTTGTTGGCATTAACCCGGGACTGAGTGTTTTGGGCCCTAACTCACAACTATGCTCAAAGCTTGGAGCTCCATCAGTGGTGGCAGCAGCATCGCCCAGGTGAGAGCGTTCTGGTTTCATAGGATAGAAGTAGACACACAGGAAGAATTGGCACTCAGAGCAGGGGCGCTGCCCAGGGACGCTGAGCTGTTCTGGAATGGAAGGCTCTTGAAAGAGAAAACGGCATCCAAATTGGCCACGTTAATATGGCAGCTCGTGATGAAGGCGGGGAAGACGCTTGTGTAAAGGGTATGATATCACCCCAAGCCCCGTCCAATGGCCTCTGAACAGTTGGACTTTTAAGGGACACTCAGACCCTTGTAGAAGGTGTGCTAGTTTGGGAGGTGAACACATCTGGCAGCAAGTAGGTTAAGCCCCCCTCTTCAGCGTTACTTTATTCTTCCTGGAAGCTGAAGAGAGTTCACTGCCTTTGACTTTTTTCCCCTTGAATACCAGACGATACCGTTACCTCACATGTAATACATATTTCTCCAGGTGAACAAAAAGAGGCAGGCAATTGGTTGTAGTCGCTACCGGAAAGTCCAAATTACTCACCAATGAGAGTGTCACAGGCTTTCTCTGTGATTAATTTCATCTGGTGAGGGGACACCTTCTCTCCTGAGTCAGTCTTGGGTGAACTGGTAGAGAGTTGGGCCGTACTAAGTTCTGCTTGAGGACTGTATGCTTTCTAGAGTGTTCCATCAGGGGCCCTCTGAGGTAAACAAGGACATGGCCTCCCCTTTTACAGAGTAGTGTGTGACTATGCGATAGGTGGTTAGGTGCTTGATAACTGATTCTAAATAGTGACGGCCTATTATTATTGTGGCATTTAACTTTATTCTTCCCATGAATGTAAATGAAGCATTATACTTCGTTACAAGAATGTATTGTTTTATATATATGTATATATTCATATAATATTTATATTTAAATATGTGTCTATATGAATATGCATGTGTGTAGAAATAAGTTATGATATTGATTCTGGGACAGTTTATAGGATTCATTGTTTTCTTAAGATGTGGAAATATCAAAATTACCACCATTTTTACTAGTTCCACTTCTGTATCATTCAGTCTGTATTTCTTTTTTGAGCTCTTCTATCCAGGGCACTTAAGTAGCCTCTGGATGTATATGTGTTTAACTGAACAAAAGTGCCTACAAGCTGCTATTTATTTTATTAAACAGCTTGGACAGAGATGTTTGGTCTGATTGCTGGAAATTGTTAGCCTATCACTGAACTGTTCTGATCATTTTTATTTTTCAAGTTGCATTGCTTATGCTAATAATTATTACTATATAAAAGAACATGCTACTTTTATTTTTACAGTTCTTTCATTAATAATTTGATTGACTAATACATCCAACTGTTTCTGTGACACACATCAGAGTAGTTAGAGATTGGCCCTAGGCACCTTGGGAAGCCAGAATTTAGGTATAAACTTTACGGCTTGGGGTGGGGATATGGGTGGCAGGCAGGTCCTTTTGACCTTGACATCCAATCAGGTGGCTGTACATTTCTCCTTATATTTATTTCCACGTATTTTATTGATTCCCCAGCAATGACTCTGATCTAGTCATCTTAACAACCTAAGAAATTTGATCATGGTGTAGTTAATTTGGTCACTAAAGTGAATAGATTGGTACTGATATGTAAGTTCAAAAAGTAATGATGGCTAAAACAGTAAATCTGACCTAAAATAATTGCATCAGTGGCTTTTCATAAACAGAATCTGTGTCTGTGGGGCCTGTTCTTTAGAAATGGGGAGATTTTATCGCTGACATTCCTGGACGGCATTGCAACTGTGTAAGACAATGTTTTGATACATCTTGCTACAGAAAAACTTAGTCTGTGGATTTCTTTTAGTGTAGGAGAGTCCTACAAATTTTGTCCTACTTCTTGTTTATTAAATAAAATGATGAATTGAAATATGCCTCTGGAGGCATGAAAGGAGGGTTGAAACTGACTCTGGTGGGTGTCAGCCCATGGTGATGTTCAAGGAACTGCATTTTAAAACTCTGAATTCAACAGGGAAAATAAAGCCAACAAAGGAATCCCCATTTGGCAGCCCAGCCTGATATCCGGGAGGCCGAACATGCGTTGCTGGAGAGAGTTGTGGAGGAAGTCTTCCACATCAGAGACTAGTTTATTAAAACAATTGCCTTCTCCTCCACTGGAGGATGGTGCTCTTTGAGCAGGTGTTAATGGCTGGCCCTTGCACCTGGGAATCTGTTCACAGGGGCTCAGGAAAGGGATTAGGGGTTATGAGGATTGTTTGAGAGCTTAGTTTTAAATTTTACCTTTTTGAGAGGAGTGTGGTTTCTCATAATTAAAAATTATGTCTATTATCTGTAATAAACAATTGAATTCCTAGGACTGCAAACTCCATGGGTGCACAATCTATTTTAATACAGTCAAACCCTTGACCATCAGTTACCAGTTTAGGAGAAGAAGGTCATGTTCCGGTGACTAAGTGGTACATATGTGTCACTCAGGGTAGACTAGGTTGGGGGTAACAGACAGCACCCAAAACTCAAGGGCATAACACAATGAAGGTTTATTTCCTGCTCCCTTTATGTATCTATTGAGGCTGGCTGGGGGCTCTGCTCCATGTCATTCTTGTTCTCATTCTCAGATGGAGGCTGAGTCCCTGTCACCATGGCTGAGGGAAAGGAGAAAATGGCTGATCACATGCTCACTCTTAAGGCTTTTCGTGACATATGTCACTTTCACTCATATTTTATTGGCCAAGGCTAGTCACATGGCCACACTGTTTCCAGTAGGTGGGAAGATGTAATACAACTGTGTACTTGAGGGAGAGAGCTGAAATATTTATACATAGTTCTAGGATGTCCACAGTATACACCTTCAATATTAGAGCTAGAACTGTAGAAACATAGCTCAACTGAAGCAAGGGAGTAGAATTTATGAGAGAATTGTTTATATCCTTCAGAAGAATGGACCCATCACCTGAAGTAGGGTTGTCTTATCTTGTCAGTACTGTCCTTTTGTTTGCCCCCCATACTCTCCATCTTACACACAATTATAAGCCACTCAAACAGTCAGTGTGCTTGCTATACAGGTGCAACATCCCCCAGCCATCCCCTTCCTAGCTAGCCCAGAGCCACCTCTAAGCTCCTCCTACACGGACCTTCTGAAAGACCACAGCTGTTGGTTTCCCCTTCTCAGGTGTTCTGTGTGGACTGTTCCAGTGTTTGAAGTCATCCTTTAGTTTTCATTTGCTTAATTGGGCATCTGAAGGTCTCTTCCTACAAAGACAAAGCCCTGTTGGTTGGGGCAGTGGTCTGTGTGTACAGCTGACCAGGGAAGTTGCTCGTCACTCACCAGGCTCAGGGATGCGCCTGCTGTCTTCACCTCCATTCTCTCTGCATCTTCTGTTAGTCTTTACCAGGCTGCTTCAGCGTGCTCGCTGAGCAGAATCCCAGGGTCTGGGCTTGGGTTGTTGGTGTAACGAGTTCCATCAAGGCCTTAATTATGTTCTTCCGAGGCTCCCAAAGGAATTGATATGCACACAGGAGAGCCTCACTTAGCCAGCAAGTTCAGCTATCTGGAATATAGCCAAGAGTTAGAAAAAAACCAAAACTTATCTCAGAGGACAAAATAGCTTTCTCCAAATCCGTGCACTAAACTTTAAGTAGGATCTACCTTGTTGGTTTTGTGTTCTTCGTGTAGCCACACTCCTGATCAACTTGTTTTTTTGATTCTCTTTACTTTTATAGATGAGAAAACTAAGGCACAAAGAGGTTAAATGGTTTGCCTAAAGTCTCAAGGCTGTGAGTGATAGAACAGGTTCTTAGGATTCCAGGCTTAGTCCGATAATCTGTGTTTATGATGGTGGCAGTGAGATAAGGAAAAAGGTTGAACTGTATTTAACTCTTTATTATTTTTTTTAAGGAAGTAGTAGAAAAATATGTAATGACTATAGGATGATTCCCTTTAAAATAACCACTTTATGTTTTTAATTCTAATGTGTGATAAGTACCAGTGGGCTGAGAAAATCTAGTAAAGTGGAACGTGCTGCCTGATTCTGCCAAACAAATATGAAGTCACTAGAGTTCTCTTTGCTGAACTTCTAGTGTAGCTGGTATATAAATAGATGCTTATGAAATATTTTTTTGCACAATCAAGATGAAACCTCTACACAGTCTATGTCATGATGATCACCCTAATTCTGGTGTGCTTGGGTGGGACATGGGTGGCTTCAGGAATATGCTGGAGCAGGGGCAGGCCCCGCCTGCGAGACTGAGGATGGCCGCTTCATAAAGGAAAGTTCCTGCATGGCAACCGGCTCAGGGACATTCACCAAGGTCCTCAATTTGTGTGGCGCTTCGCAGTGTTCAAAGCGCGGTCATGCACACCATCTACTCTGCTTACAACAATCTCGTGTGTTGTTAGGCAAAGCCGGTGTCAGTGTCATTTCCATCACTCAGGAGAAGACTGCGAGGCTTGGAGGGAGGGACCCAAGGCCACCACCAGCTAGAAGCAGGCTCGGAGCCCCTCACCTGGGGCAGGTGCTCACGCCCCTACATTGTTCCATGAACCCCTATTCTGTTCACACCTTTGGGGGCAGCTCCCAAGGGTAGTCGAAGGGAAAATCCTTGCCTACTCCAAGCAGCTTTCTTTCCTGGCTAAAAAAAAAAAAAAGTCCCATTCCACACAGAAGGAGAAAGGGGAATGTGAAGGTCCAGTCAAAACACGAACCACTTTGCTCTCAGGCAGAAGAAACATTTGAGATGACGTGAACAGGAATAAAAAAGACCTTGGAACCTCAGGCAGTTTGAAGGCCAAGGCCGAGGCTGAGCCTTCCCAAGTCTGGCAGGGGAAACACATGACTCACGATTGCTGGTTTGGAAGGGGGCGCTCACCTTCACCCAGGCAGTGGAGACCCCCACCTGCCTACCTGGCCCAGATGTGCCCTGAACAGGAAAGAGGAAGATTAGCTGCTGGTCGTCAGACTCTCCTCTTGGTGTTGGGGGGTCATGGCATCCTTGGGGTGTCCCCAAACCCAAGTTCTGGTCCAGGCTCATCTCTAGAACTTGCTCAGGGTTAGACTTTAAGCCATTTAGGGGACCCCTGTGTCTCTATTTTTCTCATCTGTAATTTAAATAGTTCTTAGCCTCACTCATAATTTAAAGAGGCTCAAATCAAAACAAGAAGGAGATACCACTTTCACTTGTCAAATTAAAAAAATTGAGAATATCCAGTTCTGTAGAGGGGTTGAGAAACAGACACCGTCTCTCAGTTTTCATGGCAGGGTACATTGGCAGAGGGTCTTGGGAGGGCATTTGGCAATATCTATCAAAACGTATTAATATATGCGCGGACCCAGCACGTTCACCCTTGGGAATGTATCCTGTGGATCTACTCACCGAAGTATCAGAAACTGGTCAATAAAGGTAGCTTGATATTGTTTATAATAGCAATATCAAAAAACTGGATACAACCTCAATACCCATCACCAGGGAATTAGGTAAATATATATCCTTGGCACACAAGTGTATGTATGTCGTTGGCACACTGGACAATATTTAAATAGGATGACATGCAAAAGGTACAAAAATATAATGGTAATAAGTAATACACACACACACACACACACACACACATATATTTGAGTGCCATCTACATTCTAAGAAGTTTAGATGTGTTAACTCATCTAGTCCCATTTTACAGAAGGAAAAGCTAAGGCACAATGAGATTAAATAACCTGCTCAAGATCATAATATAATTAGAAAGTATCATGGCAGTGGGAGGACAAAGCAAGCATTCTGTTTTCAGAACTTTGTGCATTGCCTTCTGACTTACTCTGTTTGGGCAGGTATATAGCAAAATACCACAGACTGGGTGGCTTATAAACAACAAAATATATTTCTCGCAGTTCTGGAGACTGGAAATTCAAGATCAAGGTGCCAGTGTAGTCCACTGAGGACCCTCTTCTAGGTCACAGACTTCTTGTTGTATCCTTGTGTGGTGGAAGGGGCTCAGGAGTTCTCTGGGGTCTCTTTTATAAGGGCACTAATCCCACTGATGAAGGATCCACTCTCATGACCTAATCACCTCCCCAAGGTCCATCCTCCTACACCATGATATTGGGAGTAAGGGTTTTCATATATGAATTTTGGGAGGGCACAAATATGCAGACCATATACCTCCTTAAGTGAAAAAGAAAAGCAAGTTTCAGGAAAGTGGGGTCCTATTTATATTTTTAAAATTAAGTCATATGTACATGTACATATATGCATATGTGTATATGTGCTTGTATTTTCATAATTATTTTTGTCAAGATACACAAGAAACAAATAGGGAGGACTGAGGGTTCAAGGTAGAAGGAACTTTTTACACACATTCCTATACTGTTTTGTCTTTTTACAAAACCCGTTCATCTGTCAGTTTTGTTTTATTTATTATTTTTTTTAAAGATTCTTTTATTGGGGAATTGGAGGAGGGAACAGCATTGGGGAATCAGGGAAGGGGAACAGACAAGTTGCTGTCCTATTTTGTTCTTCAGTCTAGTTGTGGAAGACTTCGCTTCACTGGCCCATGTTGGTATTATCATTGCGCTGTTTCCCGCTGAGGCCGTCGGTCACCGGCCATTGGATGGCCACTCACGGTAGCTCACGGCAGCCCACTGCAGCCCCACTGCAGCCTATGCCGTCGCTGGCAGCTCACACCAGCTCAGCTCCAGGTCAAGCTGTTGTTCACCATCTTAGCTGTAGAGGGCGCAGCGTCACTGACCCATGTGGGATCCAAACCGGCGGCCCTGCTGCTCAGAGATCACACTCCCAAGCCAACTCTTAACGAGCCACTCAGCCTGCCCTTGTTAATGTTTATATGGAGCTACTTTGTTTAGGTGGTGGGACTAGGGGCAATTTACATTGTACAAAAATTTTTCTGTATTTAAAAATTAACCAGTAAATAATTGTAGTTTGAAATGAACAGGTTGGACATAGCCCTCTCAGAGAGCCCCTTCCACATTAGAAATTTCCTGATTATGTTTATTAAGCATGTGTCCAGCCCTGTTTCTTTTGAAACATGTAATGAAACCATGGTCTCTGCCCATAAAGCTAAGAGTTGGAGCAGGTGTGGGTGGATGATGATAACCCCACGTGGAGCAGCTAGGATCCCACCGTTCTCTGCTAGAGGCTGGCTTGTCTTGCTGGCCCGGGACGCATTTTCTTCCCCAGCTGAGTCTGGGATGATGAGAGCCACTGAGAGGGGAGGCCAGTGTCATGCAGCCGTCAGTACCGCAGAGCCCGGGGAGGCTCCCGCCTGCTCGGGATCCCCCTGAATCTCTGATTATTACCACCTAGTAGCTGTGTACCCACAAAACAAATTTTGTGCTAAGTGCTATGACGATCTCTGTACAAGCATTGTAGTTACTCTTTTCCTCCCGATGCTGTTGATGATGATTCTGATGTGCCCCCTTGCTTCTGCCTTAGTGTTTCAGAGTGACCCACCCCCTTCCTCCCCCCTCCCCCCGACCATGCTGTATGCCTTAGGGGATCACTGTGGTCACTAGAAACAACCATTGAACAGAGAAAACTCCCCAAGCCCCCTGGAATTTTCTTATTTTGAAGGGTTTGCTTTACTTAGGGAGGCCGTGCAGACATTCACGATGGTCTGTTCATACCTGCATTGCAGTGCTCACCACGCTGTAGCACAGCTGCTTTTACAGCTGGTGTCCTTCACTAGGCCGTGGGGGCCTGGTGGGCAGGGTCTTGACTCACCTCGCTGACCCATGGGCCTAGAACTGGCTCTTACGTAGGACTCCAAGAATGTTTTCAAGATGGGTTAGTGCTCGTGGACAAAACAGTTGTCTGAACTGTCAAGAGGCACTACAGAGCGAGTGGCACAAAAACCAATTCCCTATGCTTGCTGTCAATTGGAAGAGAGATGAAAATGAGGAGAAATAAGTGAGGTGTTTTTTTTTGTTTTTAGTTTTTAGTTTGGCAGAGTCATGTTTGGCAGCAAAATGGCTGCCCTGGGGGTGGGGGGACTGACTGAATTGGTTACTCTCAGTTTGCTTTAAGTGGAATAACCTGTATGCCTCAGTGAGCTGAGTTGTGATTTAGGAGAGGGCGGACACGGAAGGAAGAGAGATGAAAAGTAGGAGAAATAAGTGGAAGTGATGGACCAGAGGCCCTGGGAAGTCGCTGGAGGCTGCAGCACCAGGGAGGCTGCATTTGCTGGCGGACTTCCTGCCCACATGCTCACTGGTGTTCACACTGTGACTCCTTTGGGGGCAGCTGGTAGAAACTCTTTTTGTGTGTTTGTGTGTGCCTAATTTATAAAAATGAATAAAGCAAATGAGATGGGGACCACCCCAATATCCTACCTGAATAATCAGCCTGTAAAAAGAATACTGTTCACCTGAAAACCTAAACACTGGAATAAGCGTTTCAAATTAATTTACGATATAATCCAGAATGATGTCCTTAGCCTACTGTATCCAGACAGTTCCAGAGTGGAGATTTAAATGGAAAATTGCAAAAGTGTCTTCCACCTCAGTCAGGGGCACCAATCAGTCAGTCTTCATCTACTGGAAAGAGTAGAAGTGACCTCTCAGCATCCGAAACAATGAACAGCTCAGGTTGGAGGTATTAGATCACGCTTCACAGTCTTTGCAACACTTAACTCGGTGAGTTTCAGGGAGCCTGTTTTGCATGTAGTCAGTAGTGTAAAACACCACTTGTGTGGGGCCATCTTGAAAACTTCCTGCCAGATATTATTGAAGAATTAAGCAAGAGGGTAGAGCCCACTTCATAAGCTGTTAAGGAAGCTTTCTGAGTAAAGCTTTCTGGGAAGGGGGAATCACTAGTAAGTTTTCCAGGTGTTGCTGGAAAGGTCGCTAGACACAATGGCCATGTGTATATGACACCAGGATTGCTTTTTAGTGAGCTGGGAAGATGGGACCTCTTGGCTGTGATTCTGAGGAAGGCTGTATGCAAGAAGAATAGATACCTGAGCTGCCTCTAAACTCCCAAGTTAGTGTAGGGACTCCCAGGTCTGGGAAAGGGGGTAGGTTGGGAAACAGTAAGAAGAAGAAGCCAGAGGCATCTTGCAGCCCCACACATACATGATACTTTCTCATTCTTTGGTGCCCCCATGTCCACTCAGCTGATGGAATCTGGAGAATGCTCGCATCTCTTTCATCCACACTATAGGACAGTGGGCTGGGAGCCTCCACCCCTGCATTGGTCCACAGCCACACCAGCAGGGGAGCCCCACTTCTTACGGCCCTGGAGCAGTGGTGCCTCGTGAGATGGCTTTGTCAGCGATTAGCCAGGTTCCTTAACATCCCAGTCATGCATTTGACCTTGGAGGATTTTTCCAGTATCAGGGGTTCTCTTGATGAAGAAGAGGAGGAGCTTGACTTCTGTCTGCATGATTGGGAAAGCTCACCAAAGTGGGCCTCCCTACAGGGAAGGAGTTTCACCCAGAGAGACAAGGATTCCTGCTTCTCCCTGATCAATTTTAAATAGCCTTTTGGCGTTTCTTCCAGCCAGCAAGAACTCAGAGCTATTGAGGCACAGTCTCTAAGCTCCCTGCTGTATAATCAGGAAACATTCATTAATGAAAAAGTTGATGCTTATAAATCTCGTTTTATCAGACAGAAAGCTGATTACCTGGAGCGGAAGCTTATGTGGGCAGGGCCTGTCACAATCCTCCCCTGCTGTGGCCCAGCACTCCTCATGACAGGTCACAGGCTTCCTAAGAGGACAGATGTGGGCCTGGATACCTCTCAGGCTTTCTCTAATGCTAGTTCCCAAGTTCTGAAATACCCTTTTTCTCCCTTCCCCACTTTGGCCTCTCTTTAAGTCTGATCCATCTTTCCAGGTCTGTCCAGATAGATCGTTGCCCACTGGGCGCCTGTCCTGATTACACCAGTGCCAGCGGCATCTACTTTCTTCTGGCACCTCCTTCAGATAGCACGTTGTATGTTTCAAGTAATTTCCTATAATCATAGTAAAAGTGCTATCTTTTATAAAGGACGTGGCTTCTCTTATTATTTTCATTAGAAAGTCTTTAAGACTAATAACATCACTCTCAGCCTCTCAGCATGGGTTCCTGATACACTTTCATTAATTCATTAACACATTCATTGATCATTCGAAAAATATTCCTTAGGTATCCTGGGCCAGGGTACACTGGTACTGGGGAACCAGCGGTACACACAGCAGAGGCCCCTGTCCTTGTGACATCTGCATTCTGGTGGGAGAAGACAACAAGCAGACAAGAGTTTCTGATTCGGATCGTGCATTGAAGGAAGTAAATAAGCTGTGTGAGAAAACGCCTATGGCGCTGGTGGTCTGGGAAGACGGGCTCCGAGGGGAAGACATTTCAACTGGCCCCTGAGCAAGAGAAGGGAGCAGGAAAGAAGGGTGGGCATCACCCGTAACCTGGGAATGTGGCAACACGGTGGGCTCCTGCAGGGAGGAGGCTGAAAACTCTTTGCTTCAACTGCTCATTTGGTTCCTGAAACATTTTCCCTTTTTTGTCTGGTATATTTTTTGCAACTTTTTCTATTGAAATAATCAGAGGTTCAGAAGTTGCAAAAAAAAAAAAAATTGTGTAGAGAGGACCCCATGCATCCTTCCCCTAGATTCCCCCATGATAACATCTTATGTAACTATAGTACCTCATTAGAGCCAGGAAATTGACATTGGCACAGTACCATGAACTAGACTCCAGACCTTACTTCGAAGACTTCACCAGTTTTTATATGTATTCATTGCAGAGAAGGGACTTGTGTCTGTGTGTTTGTACACATTAACGATGTGTACATTCTTTAAACTATCTGCTCATTGTTTCAGGAATGTTTGACTTATTTATTCAACAAATATTGATTGAATGCCTACTATGTATCAGTTTGTATCGGGTACTGGAGACACCAGGCAGAGGGTGTTGAGAGGATTGAATGATTGACCAGGGAAAGCTGCCCAGAAGAGGTGTTGGAGTCAGCTTGATGAGAAGGCCTGGACGTGAGAAAGGCTGACCCATCCTGGAAATGCCAGAGGAGAGAAGGGGATGAAGTTGGCTGGGGTAGGTTGGGGAGCCAGGCTGAAGGTTTGGGACTCGAGGCCTCTTTGTGGGTTCCTGGATGCCTGGCTGTGGTAGGAACCCAGAGAATGACTGTGCTTGACTGATGACTCTACTTAATTTGTCCTCTTGCTGCTCCATCCTTTTAAGCTATAAAGGCGATGTCTGCTATGTGCAGATCTCACCTGGGGGCAACTCCTGGGTGCAGCCTCACAAGGTCCCTCCTCCCAGGCAGAGCATGGAGCAACAAGGAGCCCAGTCACCATCCACTCTGGCAAACCCGTGTTTCCCGGAGAAGCAACCTGTGTTTGCATATCATTGACATTTGTTGTACACGAAGAAACTTGGTGTTGAATGCTATTTAGATGTGTCCTTCAAGTTTTCCGAAGATGGAAAGAGACGCCCGTTGACTACGGGAGCCTCGCAGATTAAAAAGCGCCCATCCACCAAAAAAGGAATGTTCTTATTAATCAGAGCACTTACTATTTGGCTCTGACCTTTTGAACGTGTCATTTGCGGGCCGCAGCCGGTTAGACATAGTCTGCAGGGCTCAGCCGGAATGCTCAGGGACAAGGTGTAACTAGAGTGACCCTTGTGTTTTAGAACAATGCGCAAGGAAAAGAAGCCTTCTCCCTCACCTCATTGCCCCATTGAGAAGTAGCTTGGATTTCTAGGAAAAGGAAAGAAGGAAAATTGAATAGAGGACCCCAGCTAAGTATGCTGTGGGCTCCCCAGAGAGCTGCAGCATGGATTGGGCTGCCCAGGGTCATCCCATGGTTCCTTAGCAGCTGCCTGGCAGCATTTACAGTGCCTTCTCCTGCTGCTGTCGGGCTGACAGTCCTGAGCTGGATGTCATCCCATGTAGATGTGCACCTTACTCACCCAGCACACAGTCTGTCTCCTTTGTTCACAGGTTGTGTAATGCAGCCCTGAATGGGAACTCTGACATTATACAGGCAGTGACCTTCCTAGCAAAGGATTCTGGGTTTCCTGATGCATGTGATGGACCTGCCTTCTAAATCCAGTTGGTACTTGCACAACCCGGACAGGCAGTGAAAGCTGCAGTGATGTGAGAATGCGCGTGCTTCCGCAGCCTTTTTTATAGGGCCTTCCCACTCTGCCCTGCAGAGGTGCCCGAGCGACAAGTGACTCCATTAGCAAAAGCATTCACTCCCCGCTGCTGCCTCCGCAGGGCTGTGTGGCAGGCAGAGTGTGTGTGGCAGATGCCAGAGGCATAAGGATGAGCTGGGCTGAACGACTGCTATTGCAGGCTCCATGCTGCCCCAGCCCCTGTGCATTCTAAAACAAGTCATTTAACCTCGCTGGACCTCTCTTTCCCCATCAGTAAGGTAATGGTTATGGACCAGATAATCCTAAGGTTTCTGCAAAACAAATATGCTGTCATCGTCTGGGTACAGGCTTGTCAAGGAATAGTATGACCTTTTAGAAGTTCCCTTTCTGAGGGTGACTGGTTAGCTCAGCAGGTTAGAGCGTGGTGCTAATAACACCAAGGTTGCCGGTTTGATCCCCACATGGGCCACTGTGAGCTGCACGCTCTTTAAAAGAGTCAACTATGCTATTGTAGCATGAAAGCAACGTGTAACCAATGACCATGGCTGTTCCCCAATTTAAAAAAAAAAAAAAGTTCCCTTTCTAAGGTTTCCCAAGGCTTTACTGATCTAAAGTGCAACAGTATCTTTGTCACTTTAAGTCACCATAAGGTGTTTTAAAATGGTCCTATTGCTTTTTTAAGGGACACATCCTGCACAACTCTTTGCTGACCCCCCTATTCAAAGAGCCCACTAATAGTTTGTGATTCAGAGACCAAAATGTTGAGATTCCCTCCAAGTCAGGACATACTGGCTTAGCCTTCTTACAAGAGGAGATGGATGGGGTGAGCAGTAGAGAATTACTTTTTCTGGTCTGTTCGGGAGCTTGCAAATGAAATTTGTTTCCTTTTGTCCTTTTCCACTCGGCAAATATCGACTTTGACTCTTGGCTGTGAGTGGCCTGGAACGAGAGTGGCTAATCTTTGTTTAAAGCATTTATCTTCTCCAGGGTCAGGTCAGCCAAAACTTTTTTCTGTACTTGTTGACTGGAACCTAGACTGGGCCTTGATGGCTGTGTTCGCTGAGACCCACACGGAGCCAGCCCAGAGGGCTCCACACTCAAGACGAAGTAGCTGGCAGATTGAGGGGAGGAGGGTGGGTAGCTGGATAACTCTTTGGTAATTATTTGTTTTCAGGCGTGCCAAGACTGCTCTTGAAACTCACATTACTCACAAGCATAATAGCTGAGCTCTCAGCTCCGTCGTATCTCCCTGCTGAGTACAGAAGGAATAGGGTAATTTTCTGAAAAGTGCATGGGAAAACACTTGGTGAAAGGGCACCAGGAAGGCAGTGGTGTGCCTGGTTGACCCGCATGCTGAGTTTTGGGGGAGAACAATGCACTCCTTCCAGGAGGAAAGGAAGTCCCTCGATAGAGAGCCAAAGTGGCTGTCTCCAAAAATGTACCTTGTGTGTTTCCAATATAGAACCAGCCTGGGTCCAGGCAAAGGGAAGAGCTGCAGATGGCAAGACATATAGAAAAGGATGGATATTTCTTAAAGGGGAAAAGCCTTGGAGAGCCCTGGTTTGCAGAAGCAGTAAGAGCCATAGCCATCTCTGATCTGATATTTCACCATGCCACCAGCGCTGCCTCCGAATCTCCTGGTCACCGTGACATCAAGAGTGATGCTCATGTGCACAGACACATATCCTGATTGACCTTCATGTCCCCTATGAACTTACCTCCGTCCACTTATTTCTCCCAAACACTCCTTGCCCAGGATTTTCTGTATTTGCCGTCTCCCACCTCTTCTAAAAGTTGTTTGGAAAAGTAGCAAAGGCTACTGAATGGGGCTTCGGAGAGTTTCAGCCCAGGTCTAGACGCTGCAACAACTGTGTCCCCCTTTTGATTTTTCCCTCCATGTCTTCATTTATTTGTTTGTTTATGCAGTCTTTTAGTCAGCATACATTTATTGAGCATTTACTATATGCTAGGCACTATAGGCCCTGAAGACCTGGCAGTGAACTTGACAAATGAGGGCCGGTCCTCTTGTTCATATTTATGGCATGTATTCTTATACCTAAGAGACATCAGTATATATTTGCTAACTGGATAAATGGTTCATACCGTCTCTGGCTTACTGATCTATAGTTAAATGCCCAGACTCCAGTTGGGTAGTATCCCAATGGAAAAAAAAAAAAAAAAGGTAGCCAGAACAGAGATTTTTATTAACATAGATTCCAGGCCTCAGTTTCAAAAATGTTCAAATTTTCACTCATCTTAGTTTGCACTTAGTTTTTTGGGTCAAATGGGTGTGATGGACTGTCAGAGTCTTTCAGCTGATGAATCACTCAGTCGGTTATTCAACAAATACTTATTGAAGACCTACTGTGTGCCAAGCACACTTCTTATGTCCCTGTAGAGGCATCCATTGCATCATCAGCAAATTCTCTTCTCCACACCTCAGAGATGATGCAAGATGACTGTAGAATTAATAAAAAATGCAAAAACATGGGAAAGATGGTCTCCATGGAAAGGATTTCTTTCTGCAAATGGGCTGATTGATTTCCATAATTTTCCACAAAGCCAAGAGAAATACAGTCTTCTGCATTCTTCCCCTGCTTTCCCCAGAGGTCCTATTGTTGTTCCCCATTTTCCAGATGAGAACACAGAGGTTTCAAGTAGTTAAATAGCTTGCTTAATATCATATGTTAAGAGTGGTGGAGACAGGATTTGAACCTAGGCATCTGGCTCCTGATTCCACAATTGCCATGTTGGATTTTCCTTAGCGAACAGGCTCAAGCATCCAGAGGCCAAATCAGAATCACACCTCGACAGTTTGGGCCTGGGCTGAACCAGAACTGCCCACAGACCTGGTGGTTCTCCTTGACTGGTCTGTGTGTCCTCCTCTCATGCACTCCTTTTCAGGAGCGCCATGAAGGTCTCTGGAAACAGTGGACCACCTGATAATGTTCTGAGCAAAGCTGCTTTGAGGGAGACAGGAGAAGCATTGTGTTTAACGGAGAGGCTGTTGCCATGTTGGTTATTAACCAGTAGCTCCCGAAGTGCAAATGAAATCCAGTGTCTAACTTTTATGTGATACAGCTCTGACTGCCTTCTCAGATTATGCCCTTTCTACTACAGCATTCATAAAAAACATTTACTGACACCTACTATGTGCCAGCCATTGTTCTCGGTGCTGAAAATGCTGTCCGTGGAGAATACGGTAGATAGGTCTCTATTTTCTGAAGTATATATCAGACAGTGGTGTCTTGCCAGGGCCTGGGACCCCCACTTAAATTAGGCAAGTAGGAGAATGGGGTTCAGGATGTAATATGAAGACCTTGAGTCTGCAGGGTCCAAAGCCTCTTTTGTGGTTAGGGTTTAATCAGGCATGTAACTTTAGAGATGTAGGTCCTTTGAGGACATTTAATTATTCATCAGTGTTTGTTAAAGGGAAAGTACAATTATCGTGGAAGATCCAGAATGGGCATTTTGGGGATTATGCAGTTTGCAGTTTTAAGACGGGCTGGTTTGGGAGCAGGCTGCAGAGGGTGGGCCGTCAGGCTGACATCCCACCAGTCTTGCCTCCTTGCTTTCCTTCGCCACCCACCCACCCAGCACCCAGCACCCAGCCCCGCCCGGTCTTTTGTCAGGTAAGGACGCTGATGGCTGCTAGTCTCACCAGCACCCCTTAGAGTTACTCCGTGTGCTGTATGGATGGGGCTGGTGTGGATGGGACCCCTTAATTGGGGCAAGTTTAGCATCTCTGCCCCCACTCATCAAGTGCTGGTAGCATCTGCCTTCTTTGTCCCTACAACCCAAACTATCTCTATATATTTCCAAGCATTCAATGTTCCCGTTGAGAACCTCAGAAATGTGTCTGTTTTTCCCTGCATCAAAACCCTTTTGCTCTCTTTCTGCCGTTGACTATACCAACTCCAGGTGGTGTAGTGAGACTTTTTTCAATTGTTCCTTGTCCCACTGTTTCCCGACTTCAGCCCCTGTCCCTGTCCTGTGGTATTTCAACAAATGGCAATGGAGCACCCCTTCCATGGAGGGTCTGGTCAGGGAGGGTCAAGGTCTTCACATGAGGGAACATCAGAGATGATTCCTTCAAGCCTTTTATCTTACTAATGAGAAAACTGGACCACGGGAAGGAAACTTATCCAAGCTGACACCCCCGAGTCACAGCCCTATGTTCTGTCCATCACACCTGCCACTTCTCAAATATAAAAAAATCTTTAGTGTGAAGGTATTCGAAGAGCTGGAATTTTGAGCCATTTATCAAATGAAGTTGCTGGGATTAAACATATAGCCCAGAGCTACTATTCTTTACAACAAGTGCAGTCCTCTCTCTCCCTCCAGGATACCATAAGGGGCAAAGATAGGGTTGTAGACAAACAACGAAACAATGTGAAGCTGAAGGAATTTGTTTTCCCCCTTCTGATTCCAAGTTGTTTAATGTTAAAAAATAAAAATGTTGGGCCGGCCGAGTGGCGCGGTGGTTAAGTGCTGGCTTGGAAAGCCAGCAGCCCTGGTTCGGGTCCCACATATGAGGGCCAGTGACACTGCCCTCAAAAAATAAATAAATAAATAAATAAATAAATAAATAAATAAATAAATAAATAAAATGTTTAATCCTAACCAATTTAGAAGTGCTTAGCATGGAATGTTTAAAGTCCCTAATGATCCACCCATCAAAGATTTTCTGTACTTATATTAACATATCTAATACCATTTTGCAAAAAACAGACCTGATATGTAGTTCTGCAACATGCTTTTCTCTCTGAGAGTCTTTACCCTCCAGCACCTCCATCTACCTTTTTCTTTTAAAAGCTGCCAATTTCCATGATATGAATGAACCAGGGTTTAACTAGCTGATACCTTTTTTTTTTTTTTTTTGAGGGCAGTTTCTCTGGCCCTCATATGTGGGACCCAAACTGTGGCCGCTGGCTTCCCAAGCCAGCGCTCAACCACCGCGCCACTCGGCCGGCCCAAGCTGATGATACCTTGTTGATGGACATGGCGTTCTTTCCACTTTCCCACTAGCATAAGTGATGCTAAATTAATCCTTGTACATGTATATGAGTATTTTGCACTACTGTGTATTTCTGGATGATGAATGCCTACAAGGAGAATTGCTAGGTGAAAGCCAACGTGCATTTTAAATTTAATAGAAAATGCTAAGTATCCCTCTAAAAATGATAGGACACACTAACGGTCTCATCAACCACGGGAGTGCCTGTTCTTTATATCTTCACCCACAGTGAGTGATTGCTAATCTAAATCTTGGAGCTAGGTATTGTTAAAAAGACAACATAATCATTTGGTACAATGTAAGTTCATTTTTAAATGTTAATCTTTTCCATCAGGGTACAAGCAGTTTAAAGGTATGGTGGTTGCATTTTAGATAGGCGTTTCTGAAAAGGTTTTTATTTCAGATTTTTGGAAACCCGAAACTAAAGTCTAGTCCCTTTTCAACCTTTTTTCCAGTGTTGCCTGTTGGAGCTGACTTATTTACTGGACCCTGGCCCACAGGCTGCTGAATGTGAACACATCGGTCTTCTCAGAGCTCCATACGGGGAAATAGCCAATTTCCAAGCCTCCGCATTTTAATGGGGGCCAGGGCTGAGGAAACTTTTTGAAGCTGGCTGATTTTTAAGCTAAGCTCCCCATCAAAATGGCTTCCCCCAGCAGGCTTTAGAGCACACATTTCCTAACCCAGATGGCCTTGCCAGCCTGGACACCTGGCTGGGACAATGAGCTGGCACCTCCTGTGTCCGCATTAGTGCTGCTCCCGTGATGGTGCTGATGGTCTCAGCTGTGCTCATTGCCGCCCTCCCCTAGGAATGCTGGGGAGATGGAGATGGGCTTGGCCAGGGAGCTTTTCCACAGCTCCGCTCAGGCACCAATTAAGCCAAGGGTGGATAAAATTACCCTTCCTTGGAAGGTCGTTATTATGGGATGCTCCTCTGAAAAACCAAACTAGGAAGAAGTAAAATCATCTCCTTGGGAAATGACCCCCTTTTTCTGGGTACCACAGCCTGTTCTTTCTGCCTGTCTGCCCCCTGCCTCTTGGGATACACCTTGACGACACACCTTTACACCTCCTAGGGGCACAGGGATCCCTGCTTTCTTTCCAACTTGTTTTAGGGAGTGAAACTGGTATCAGTTATTTACACACTAGTATGAATGTGAGGTACTGGATTTTAGACACTGGGCAATAGGGGCTGTGAAATGAGCTGCCTACAGGGGCTTTTTTTAAAAAGATTTTATTGGGAAATTGGGGGAGGGAAACAGCGTTGGGGAATCGGGAAAGGGGAACAGACAAGTTGCTGTCTTTTGTTCTTCAGTCTTGTTGCGGAGGATGTTGCTTCACTGGCCCATGTTGGTATCGTCATTGTGCTCTTCCTGGATGAGGCAGATCAGTCGCCGGCCTCTGGATGGTTGCTCACCATGGCCATCAGCAGCTCACACTGGCTGCCAGCTGCTCATGCTGGCTGCCGGCCACTCACTGTAGCCTATGGCAGCCCACTGCAGCAGGGGCTGCAGCCTACACCATTGCCGGGGCTAGCACAGCCCAGCTCCAGGTGGAGCTGTTGTTAGCTGTAGAGGGCAGTGTCACTGGCCCTCATATGTGGGATCCGAATCAGGGCCGCTGGCATCCCAAAACCAGCTCTTAACCAATGCGCCACTCGGCTGGCCCACCAGGGGCTTTTAAAGCATGGCTCCTTCCTACTCCCTGAAATCACTCTAGTGAGACCATCCTCTCCTGAGTATTAAGTGGATTCAGTGAGCTGAAATATTTAGACAAGGTGGCTGGCAGAGCAGTGGTGTCCTCCTTTGGAATCCTAATTATTCTGAAAACTCCACAGTCCCCAACCACCCTTGCTTGAGTGATGACTTTCAAAAATATACTTTGTGTCTTTTAAAAGCTCTTTTCATTTCAACTGTGTATTACATACACACAAGCCTTCAAATTTTTTGAAATGGCCAGTGATTGAACATACTCAAAGATAAAAAAATTGAATCTGAAGTGTTAAGACAGGCAGGCAGGGGTGATGAAGATTTAACTTGTGGGACTGTCACCCTCAAGCTACAGTAGCTCTCCAGAATGAACACAGAGATGTGGCAGCGTCCCATACATCTTGGCCTGTTCTCAGGCTGACATATGCATGGTGACACGTTACTGACAGGTAACACGAAGAACTGAAAACATATCAATTCAGAGGCCAGTCAAGGAAAGCCTTGTTAAATTATAACATGGCCCGGAAGGCTCCATTTCCAGGTGGGTGGCTGAGGGGCAGTACATGGGTGGCCCGCAGTCACTTTTAGAGCTCGGGCCCTGGTTTGAGGAATTAGATTTCTTGACAACCAGGCAGGATATTCAGAACATCATGTTGCCAGCTGATCTTCACTTGACCTGATCATAAATGATCGCCATCGGATGCCCCCCAGGGCTGGGTTGAAGGTAAAGAGCTGGCTGACTCATCCTATATTCTACAGACGTCATCAACATCCTGGCATCAGTAACAAAATGGGAGGCAGCTTGGGGTATTTTGTGTCTGATTTGGGGTCTTTAGTTAACACTGGCTTTTCTCTCTTCCTGTCCTTGCAGAATCCTGGGCTCTTCACTCTGAAAGAGACCTTAGCATTCTTCTGGTCTGCCCCACCAATTGCAAATGGGAAAAGTGAAACATCATTGTTGAAACCAGTGGTGGGAGGATGTTGCCTCCAGGCCATGTAAGGTCCCCTAGATACCAGGGAGGAAAGGCTTGCCCTGGGGGACCTTCCTGGCATGCTTCGTGTTCCAGATTCATTTAACAGGCGAGCCTGGAAAGCTATTTCTGTCAAAGGCACAGGGAGCAAAGTTGTAGGAAAATAAAATAGAGAATATTCATTTTCTCAACTGGGAGAGATTTTGGAAAAGAGCTGGACCTGCCCTCATTGTCAGAAAAAGACACTGAAGTCCAGAGTGGTTCCAGGGCTTATCCAAGGGGGTTGAGCCCTAAGGCCGACATGGTGGGCTGGGTCAGGCTCCCGGGAATTGCTGAAGTTTCAGCAAAGCATGCTAGCGAAGACCTAGAGGAAAGAGGAGGAGAGAAGGGAATCCTTTTCAGTGGGGGCCGTGGGCTCCGAAGCACCTGGGAGAAGGTGTAAATGGCAGTGGTGGGCCTGGGAGATCTTTACAGATCTGCCCCTCCATGAAGCAGTGATTTTAGGACTTTAGTAAAGAAATGCATCCTGTAGAACCCATTTCACTAAGCTCTGGTCTAGAAACATTTCCATGGAGGTTGGGAGAATGAAGACCCCCATGAAACGCCCTAGAGTGGGGTTTCTCAGGGAGCTCCCATAGGTTTGCACGGTCGCAGGCAGCTGTCTTGGCATAGTGGTCCCTTTCCTGCCACCCCTTGGCTCAGTAATGCATGAGTGGGGTGTGTTAGGAGCTACAGAATATCTGATTATCTCCTCTGCCCAGTCTGGGTCCGGAGAAGTGCCCCTAAGGAGTAGAAAATGGAGTGGACAGGGTCCATTGGCTCTGCCCGTGCATTAAGGAAGCATGTCAGTGGCTTAGAAACAAGGGGACATGGCCAGCGTGCCTCTAGTGACAGGAGTGTCCTCGTGTTGGTCTTCTGTTGTGTCCTCTTGGTGGACCACCCCCTCTCATGTCTGAACCTCATGGTCTGTTCCCCTTAACTCAAGAAATCTTACTTTTTGGCCAAGTGGGTTTTTTTCAGAGTCCAGCTTTCTGGCTCTCCTCATGAGCTCACCTCCCCCAAGAGGCTGCCTGATGGCAAATTCCCTTTTAGTTGCTGAAGGAGGCAGAAGTCCTCGGGCAAGGCTGTCAGACCCCCATAGTGAATTGGCTGAATCATATGCTTAGGAGGTTACAGATCTGGCAACGCCACTGCTCTAAAAGGGAATGCAAAATGTCCTATAAGTTGGCCTCCTGCCCCCACAAATGTGGTAATTCCAAATGTCACCTTGGCATTTTCTTCTCAAGTAAATTCAGTCTTGTTCATATCACAAGAAATCTGGAAACATGGACTTCAGAACTTGTGTTTATTTCTCAGTCAGTCCTCTGATTGACTTGCTGTGTGACATGTTGAACTGTTAAATTTCTTTTGTGCATAAATGTGAACATGAGCTGTGAGATTTTTATCTCTGGAGTACTGGAGTCTTGTGGTTTATTTTGAGTCAAAGAAAAAATTTGGACTTCCATATTGTATGGGTGTGTGTGTGTGTGTGTGTGTGTCTGTGTGTGTATGCGAGGCATATGGATTTTTAAAATCTCACAGATGATTCTAAAGGTAAGGAGACATCCTGATAACATCGCCTTCGGAAACTAAGGTATGGGAACAATTTGGGTAGGAGAACAGTATTTGATTGTTAAGTCAAGAAAATAGAAGTTATAACAAAGGAATACATTGAATTTAGAGAGATGCTTTGCCTATCAGAACACATGAAAGATTTTTATGCTGCAGTTCTTTGTAAAGTTCTTGTAAAACATACAAGAGAGATGCAGAAATCACTCCATTTTGAAGGTGGAGAAATGAAGACACAGAAGGAAATGTTGACATAGTAATTCTGGGACAGGAGTGGATTTGAATCCAGAAGATATAAATAATTCTTTATCTTTTGCTCTCTCTTAAAAGACCTTGGAGAGAGACTAGTGATTTTCCTGAGCAGTCATCTCAGAACTATGGGAAGAAAGATGGGAGAAGGACTGGGATAGGAGAGAGGGGCGCAGAACCCAGCTCAGTATCATATCCTGTCTTTCTTGGTACGCAGCATGGTGGGGTGTAGGAGAGAGGGCACAGGTAGATGTTGGAGCCTGTCCTTGCTAAATGCTTCTGCTTTCCTCCGAGTGACCTCTGGCCATAGAGAGCATGGTCTTGGGGCTTTCTGGATAAGGACCCACACAGCTCCGTTTTTACAGATGACCTCCGTGACCTATGGTGGTGGGGGAATCAATTAAAACACTGATAGATATATTCATCTGGAATTTACTTTGTTGATCTTATAGTAGGAAGGACAGTACTTGTTCTAAGAAACGAATATTAAACGTGTGGTTTTGAGGTTCACAGTGTGTCTTACATGCATGCGTGTGTGCAAAAAGACGTCTAGAAACCACTGTGGACGTTTGCTTTGAATTGCAGATATTTATAAAGAAGGTTAGGCAAAACAGACTTGGTGCCAGAGATGCAGATTTGGTGTGGGTAACTGTTTATATGGAAAGATTGGCTTTTTTGTGCTGCGTCCTAGGAAGCCTCCCAGCCTCCAGTGGGTGTGGGTATCTTTCCGAGTACAGCACATATTTATTTGGGTGGTAGGGAGTTGATAATTCTCCTTGTAGGAATCTGAGGTACCACTCGGTGATTTTCAATAGAGAGGATGGCAGATGGAGGCTGGTGAAAGTTCAGAGAGCCACTCTGTGCTATGTGGGGTAGCTAGGTACCCAGTGCACTACAAGTCCAGCCCTCAGTGACAACTCCTACTGAGAGTTCCTACAATTTCCCTGTAACTCACATACTCTATGGAGAAAGCTCTGTGCTTTCATTTTCCTGTGACACCAATGGAGGATATGAATTAGGATTATTTTTCTGGAGAGCAGTTTGGCAGCAGGAATCCAAGGCTGTACAGTGTGAGTACTCTGACCCAGTGATTACGCTTTTAGGAAATCACTGTAAGGACATGGAGCTGCCTTCAAGGTGTATGAATAAGGCTTTCTCCGACAGTGTTCGTATTATCAGAACACTGAGAACAACCGTAATAGCCAACAGAATGAGGGTATCTAAGTCTCTGGTTGTATCACATAATGCTGCATAAGCATTTACTCACTGCACAACCACTTATTGAGTGCCTACTATGTGTCGGGCACATAGTAGCTGTGATATCAAGACTAACATGGTTTCAGCCCTCCCCTCTCC
Organism: Aselliscus stoliczkanus; assembly: GCA_033961575.1. Classification (NCBI taxonomy): domain Eukaryota; kingdom Metazoa; phylum Chordata; class Mammalia; order Chiroptera; family Hipposideridae; genus Aselliscus; species Aselliscus stoliczkanus. The sequence continues at coordinate 149,354,181 of CM066732.1, read as the reverse complement.
TCCAAAGCTCAAACTTTGTTGTGGAAACAAATTTCATACATTGTGAAGTAGGGAAAAGCAGGGTACAAAATGTATTTACAGTGTGATCTCATTTTTGTTATAGGCATAGAAAAACCCTGGAACACAGGCTGAATTGTTAACAGAGGGATAGAAGCGCGGGGAGCCAGCCCCCGCAAACCCAGGGATTCCCTCGGGTGGGATGGCATTGGTGAGGAAAAAGAAAGATGGAGACACCAGAAAGAGTTTTGCAGGAGTGTCACACTTTATTTTTACAGCATGTCCCCTTTTATAGGGGTTTCTGACCATTACCTCAATCACAAGTTATGTTTCACATGATCATGATGTTTTCTCTTACTCAGGACTTTTACAGTCTTTACCTTTTTTGTAATTGTATCTTTCCAGGGTACACTGTGGCCTATTCTATGTTCAAGGATTTTACTTATCGGCTAAAGAGTGGTTACCATGACTACCTCACAGGGCTCAGACATGAGCTATTGCCAAGAGACTAGCAGTGGCTGAGTTTAGGGTTAAAATTATCAAAAGTCTGTTTCTGTGTGATTATAATACTTAGTAGCAAAAGGAGTCTCAAACTTTTCCTATCCTAGGAAGGGCTACATATTATTGCAATAGAGGGGAACATCTGTTTCTCAGTCAAAGCTTCAGTATCTGTTGCTGCAGCAATGTATAAGGCAAAGAGTTAAAACAAGGCTGTTAATTAACATACCTCATGGTCAGTAAGTTGTCTCTTATCAGAACTCTCATGGCCGGGAGACCTTGGTCTCCTGGTCTCCAAGGAGAGTTTTCACAGCTGCATAGGCAAGTAAGCTCAAGGACGGATGATCTCACCAGTTTCTCACAGAGGCTGTCGGTTTCTCACAGACAGGCTTTTGGCCTATGTGACCAGAGGCCTGAGCCTCAGTTTCCAAGGGGCTTGAGGTCCCCTATTTCTCAGTCCTGGGGTCCCAAAGGGGGCTGATCTCTTAGGAGATCATGCCCGTCATTGGCTTGCATAGCCATCTCTCATTGGGGTACCACAGGAACTTGCCATAAATGCAGTGAAAGTACTGTCTCCTATAGGATCTGATGTAGAGGCAAGGCACATGGGTTCATAGAGGCAGGAGATATTACATGACCAACCATAAGGCAGCACCCTAGACTTCCAGTGCTGAGTGTGGATCTTTATTTCAATGTGGCCTTGTCAGACACTGGGGTATGTCGGCCCTCAACATAGAAGCTTTGGGCAATGGGGATATATACATGCTTCCCCGCCGCCCCTTTTTACTTTTCCTTACTTTCTAGTGACCATTATGATTTTTATAATTTTTTAAATGTGACATTGAGAAAAAGAAGAGAGCAGATTTGGGTTCTAGACCCAACTCTTCCTTAAACTGGTGGTGAGATCTTGAGTGAGTCAGAGAGCTACCGTGAATCTCCTTGGAACAGCAAGGGATTGGCCTCTGAGGCCTCCAGCTGGGGTGGAGGTGGTGGTGGTGGTGGTTTTGAGATCTCCAGCTCTCCTCTCATGACACTGGAGATTTTGCTGCAGGGCCAGCAGTCCACAAGCTGTTACGAGAGACAGGACAGCAGCCAGACTACTGAAGCCCCAGTTCCTGGGCACTTTTGATCTCCAGGGCTCTGGTCCTCTAGGAATCTATCTGGTGATGAATTCATATGGGGAAAGGAGTTTCTGTATTAGGCATATGATAATTAATTTAAGGCAGTGCCTCTCACCTAGCAAAAAAAAAAAATTTGGACTAACTCAGCTCAATGTCACTGTACCCAAGAAAACAAATGATAGCAGCTCCATCCATTAAGCCTTACCCAGGTGCCAGGCACAGTGTAACATGCATTTTGTGGACATTTTTCTAATTTAGGCTCATGACACCCCCTGAAATAGCTCTGCTAATATGAACAACGTCAGATAAATCATCAGCCCAATTTTACAGGTGGGGACCTTGAGCTCAAAGGCAGGTAACCTGAGCAGATAACCCGGGTAGAGGAGGTTGGGGTGCAATCCCCTATCTATCTGCTGTGAAGCAACATTTTTAACCTCTGCTTTAGGGCCGGCCAAGTGGCGCAGTGGTTAAGAGCTGGCTTGGGACGCCAGCAGCCCCAGTTCAGGTCCCACATATGAGGACCAGTGACACTGCCCTCAAAAAACGCCACATTAACCTCTGCTTTGTAGTACCTCCCACTCCAAGAGGCAAGCTCTAGTGTAACCGTAAAAACAGATGTCTGAAGCCAGGGGGACCTGTGAGGGGTGAGTAATCCATCGAGTGGTACATCATTGGGAACCCAAGGAAGGCAGAGGCTTAGGATGGGCAGAAGCTTGTTTCTTATGAAACTAATGCAGAGAATGCTACTCTTAGCTGTGTTTTCTGGAAGGTTAAACATGATGGAGTTGGGAGGGAGGAGAGAGAGCGAGAACACAATCCCCCTCATGCTCACTGGAATAACTTTTTGTCCGGTTGTGATTTCAAACCAAAGGTCACCATTGCACTTTATGTACTGATACCTCCCCAAAGAGTGGTAGCTTACACCAAGAGTCGACTTTTTATCTTGAAATACTTCCTTGCTTGTTTCCAGCTTTGCTTATTTAGCAAGTATTAAAAGATTATAAAACCTATAGGAGATAACCAGATAGGAAAATTTAAGTTACAATGAGGATAGGAATGGTTTCTTTTACCCATCAAAAGATTGTTCCAATATGATAGGTAGTCTTATGTTTCAATTCCAGTTCCTCTATAGTTCAGTTTCTTCTGATTCATCTTATATACCATGACCAGGTTAACCTTTCTTAGATGCCATTTCCATGATATGTCCTAAATTCCTTAGAGGCTCCCCGTTGTCTGAGACAAAATCTAAACTTGTGGGTTTGGGATTCAGATCCCTTCCTTTTTTTAGCTGAGCCATCCCGCCACCTGTTGGCAGCTCAGCGGCTGCTCAGTTCCGACCGGGAATCCAAGCGGCAACCCTGTTGCTCAGAGCTCATACTCTTGAGTGAGCTCTTAACCAACTGAGCCACTTGGCCAGCCCTCAGATCCCTTCCTAATCTGGCGCCAGCTTTACCTTTCTAGCCATCATTTCTATTATTCCCACGAGTGATCCTTTTGTTCACGTGAGCAGGTCTAGTCCATGGTTCTCTGAATATCTCCTTGATCTTTCTCTTGCTGACCATTTGTTTCTCTGCTCCCTGCAGTAAAGAACAAAGTGGAATGTCCTCCTTTTCCTTTATGTTTTTTATGAAGTCCTACCCATTCTTTCTGGCACTATTCATATATTTCCTTTTTTTTAAAAAACAAACAAACATTTTTTAATATCCCAGCCTGGAGTGACCTGGGTTTCTCTTATCATACACCATCTTCAGTTGGAGTCCCCTGCCTTATGGGGCTGTGACTAGCTCAGTGCCTTGCATATCACAGGGGCTAGATAAGCACCAAATGAAAACCATATGTACCATACAGCTGGCTAAAAACGGAGTGCTTCCTGTCCTAGCCCTTCTATACCAAAGACAGGACCTCTTACCCTTCAGAGAACAAATAGCCAATTCTTCCTGTCTCGTGTTTGAAATGCGTATGTTGGGTATTAGCTAATTATTTGTCATGCATTTGTCACTCATGACTAATCCTATTTTATGAATGAAATGGAAGCAGAGAGGTGAAAATACTGGCATGACCTCACAGAGCTGAGCCGATGGTAGGAAGGGCACTTGAACCCAAGTTTCCTCCTGCTAACTTCTTAGGTGACTGTCCTTTTAATCCGTGAGTCATAAGCCAGCAGGAACTTCCGTAAATATTCCCGTGGCTTTTGTCATCCTCTCTTCTTTACTCTGAAGGTTCAGATAATAAATATTTTAGGCTTTGCAGGCTGTGATGGTTTCATTGCCACTGCTCACTTCTTTCTCTATAGCCTATAGCTACAAGTAGCCACAGGCAATCCATAAATGAATGGGTGTGGCTATATGCCAGTAAAACTTTATTTATTTATTTTAACTTTGTTGGGGAACAGTGTGTTTTTCCAGGACCCATCAGCTCCAAGTCAAGTTGTTGTCCTTCAGTCTTAGTTGTAGAGGGCGCAGCTCAGCTCCAAGTCCAGTTGCTGTTTTCAATCTACTTGCGGGAGAGGTGCAGCCAACCATTCCATGTGGAAATTGAACCAGCAACCTTGTTGTTAAGGGCACTCACTCTAACCAACTGAGCTACCCAGCCACCCCCAATAAAACTTTATTGACAAAAACAGGCAGTGGGCTGGATTTGGCTCGCCCATTGTAGTTTGCTGACCCCCTGCTATAGAAGGTTTCCTTCTCTCTGTTTCCGATGATGGGTTGGAAAGTCAAGTTAGCCATAAAAATTTTTCCAATTTGAATACTGAGCAGGCCCTGCAGTTGGGTATAGGCTCATGTGAAAATTATGTCCATGGCTGGGAAGACTGGCTGGTAGGATAAAATTGGGAGGTTTTGGATGTTTGAGCAGTACACTGTAACCCATAGAAGAAAGCCAGTCATCCATCAATGTGAATATTAGTCTCGAGGGAGACTGTGGAGCTTTCAGGAACTAACCAGCCTGGGCTGTTCGCCACTGTCAAAGGGCAGAGTTGCATTGTCACCTCCCACAGCCAGAATGTTCTACCATGGCCAAAGCCTACCAGCCTCAATCCGCAGGCTGCTGTCCCATTTCTCACTTCTGAATGTGGACACCGCCCCCCGCCCCCCCCAAGAAAAGTCAGAATTACGACAGATGTGTTACAACGAGCTTCCTGGTCGTGTCATCATCCACAGCACTGAGCAGTGTTCACAGGTGGCAGAAAGCTGGGAGTGATGTGACATGTCTGCGTAGATAGAAGCTGCACCTGTACATCATCAGGAAGGGTTACAGGAGAGGGCGACACCTGTGCCCTCAGAGGAACAGGTAGGTTTGAAAAGAAAACATCTAAAACATCTAAAAACTGCTTATGTGCTTACCCCCTCCCACTCCCCTGGAACTCTCACATTCTTCAACCAAATGGGGCTGGAATTTGAAAGTCTTGTCTTTAAGGTCAGGCACGTTTATTCTAATCCCCTGTCCTGAGAGCGAGTGCTGTTTGCCCTTTCAACAGAGAGATAGCATGAGATTCCGGACCAAGAACAGAAGGGTTTTTCAGAGGCCTTCCAGGAGTTGTGGAAAATATCAAGAAATCCTAATTAATTCCAGGAAAGATTTTCAGTAGTTTCTTGATTGTTTAAATGGCTGTATAAAAAAAAAAAAAAAGAAAAAAAAAGACGGAAAGCTTTCATCATTCTGCTTAGGACCAAACGGACTGGTTTTAGGCATTAATGTGAATAATGAGTAAATAGTTCTTTAAGTTGGCTCAACTCTTGTTCTATTATAAATTCTTTTTATTTTATATAATAATAGTAAGCACCTATATAGTGTTTGCCCTATGCTTTGCATCCCTGTAAGTACTTTACGTATTTCAATGTGTTTAATTATCCTAGGAGCCCCGTGATGTAGGCGGTCTTATATCCCCATTTTACAGGTGAGGACAGCAAAGCACCAAGAGGTCTGATGGCTTGCCCAGACCCTCACATCTTGACCAGGACTGCACACAGGCTGTGGTGTTAATAGTCCCACTGTCCAGCCTCTCATCCTTCAAATGGATGTCATGACAGTCAAAAGTATGAGTGTATTCTTGCTCATGGATCCACTGCTTTCCAGAGCAGACCGATCGCCTTCAGTCCATCCCTTATTTGGCAAAGGTTTCCAATACTCACCATCTGCTGGGCAGGACTCTGCTGTTCAGCTTGCTCGGGAAATAGGGGTGTCCCAGTGGGCCTTTATGGCCAGCAGCAGTATTGGGTGAGGTGAAGAACTCTCTGTGTGATGTCATGTCCATGGACTAACTTCAGCCCAGAAGAGCAGACCTGTTCTGCAAATGTGCACCGGTGAACTAATCTCATGGGATGATTATAACAAATAAAAAAGCCCATGTATTAATTTACAGTGAGAAATATTACTGCCTGGCTGTGGTTTGGTAAGCTTGGGAATAAGGAAGGGAAGTTTGGACGATTTGAATGTCGAGTGCCATTGGAAAAGCCAAGTGGTCCCAGCCCTCTGTGTAACTATATACTATTGTTCCTGAGACACCCCCCCCCCCCCCAACTTCAAGGCCAAGGTTTCTGCTGCCAGTGTGCTGGGCGGGCCTTGGAAGAGGTTTCACCTTGGTAGAATTTGTAGGAGCCTTCTGTACTTTGACCGTCTGCCACACACATGCCACCCAACACTCTTCCCCCAGCCCACTTCTGGAGGACACTTTAGTCCTTTAAATAGGTTAACACAGTCCACCCTTCGGGTGGGAACTGGGCTGTCTCTCTGGAACTTTGCATATCTATACCCCGCCCCCTGCTGAAAGGGGGCCGTTTCTGGGCTCTCTGGTTGGTGGGATGTGTAGGACAGATCTGAGGCTGTGAGGGTGAATCAGAGCAATTCCCAGGGACACTGTTACATGGTGAAGTCAAAGGCCTTGAGTTCCACTGGTTCCCTGGGCTCCTCTTGGCTGAGCTGCCCTCTGCTTCAAGAAGGTAAGTCACATACTGCCTAGCAGTTTCATCATTTTTAACATAAAGTGAGGGGGACCAAAAAATAGCAGGCCCAGTCCTGTGAGCAGGGAGGACAGTTCCCAAAGAGTTTCCGTAGTTGGGGAAGCGGGCCCCGATTCATCAGACACAAAAATGAGTCAGCAAGGAGTTAATCAGATGCAAAGCACTATACCATTGTACCATGGTCTGAACAACACAGTTGTTCTGAATTAAGAGGGGAGGCCTGGCTCCAGGCTGGGGTGAGACCCTGGGGAAGGGCCCTTTTGGGGAGCCGGGGAGCTGGCCCTTCACCTGTGCTCTCACCCCAGATCCAGGGCTGCCTTTTCTGAAGTCAGACCAGTGTCTGGTCCTCTCGGTGTGTTCCTCCCTAAAGCAGTCAGTGACCACCAAGGCTTGGACATGTGGACCCAAACATGATATCTGTCATGCTGCAGTCTAATCAGCGTCACCTGAACCATAAATAGCATCCAAGGAAAGGGCTGGTCACCAACTGAGAAGTTGTGGCTGGAAAGGTGACCCGCTGCAGATTCCCACTGTTGACTGTTGACAAGGGTTGAACCCTCAGCTCTGCATGAAGTAAAATAAGGCTCTCTCTGCTCCTGGGGTTTGAGCCGCCCCTTGTCCCCTAAGTTTACCTGGAAGCTGGTGCAGCAGCCATTGACCAGGAAGGTACCCCTCTGTCAGAGAAGCAGCCCTTCCTTTCCTTGCCTTGTGGGATGGGCAGGCCAAGAAGCAGAGCTGGTAAGGCAGGATGGTGCCCTGCTGAGGAGCCCTTTGGCTCCGACTGCTGGGTTTACTTAGTTCCAGTTCTGCCCCTTATTAGCTGGGTAACCTTTGGCAGGCTGTTTTAGCCCAGGTTCCTCATCTGTACAATGGGGATAATAGTAACAGCCTCAAATTGCTGTTGGCAGACTGAGAGGAAATGGTCTGTGAAAAGCTAGGAGCCTGGCACACAGTAGGCACATATGACATGGATGCAGGCTTCATATGGCCTGAAGCCTGTTCAGTTTTGGGGGGAGGTCTTTAAGAAAAGGATGTAAAATTGTAAATATAAAACCAGATATGAGAGGAAGCATTTATTTCAAAATGAAAGAAAATACAAAGTATATAATTAAAAAGCTGACATCCCAAACATCCCAAAATCCAAAAAAATAACCTAATGTTATTAATTAGCTGTTTCATGTATGTCTGTGTTACATTTTTTCCTACATTTTTGGGGTTGTGTACTCTTTGATCATTTTTTTCTAATGATGGTGATTTTGGAATGCCGTTTTCTCCTGAGAGAATAGCAAGATGATCCACTCATTCTTCTAGCAAGATTGATTGAGATTTGTTTTTTCATTATTGATAGTTTAGAAAAAAAATGTTTTTTAGCTTCCCAACTGGTTATTGATAATGTCATGTAAGTTATTAGGATTATTGTCAAATCTGTGTAACTTCTCTCAAGTTTCTTTCATATATGAACTATCAGGTTTCAGGACATTTTAAGGTTTTCTGTGCAGTGGCTAATTTTAAAATACTGAAGACTGAAGATGCTCATTCAACGTATTTGTGGGGTCCTTCCCAGGGCTGTGGAAGGGCCGTGTGTTGCGGGGGGGGTGCGTTCCCCGCAGGACTAGGGTTTCCCTCAGGTGTGGATGGAGTCAGTGAGGCGAAAGAAGGGAGTGGAGACACTGGGGAGTCTATGAGTGTCACATTTTATTGTTACAATATGTCCCCTTTTATAGGGGCTTCTGACCATTACCTCAATCACAAGTTATGTTTCACATGATCATGATGTTTTCTCTTACTCAGGACTTCTACAGTGTTTACTTTCTTGTAATTGTATCTTTCCAGGGTACACTGTGGCCTATTCTATGTTCAAGGATTTTACTTATCATCTAAAGAGTGGTTACTATGACTACCTGGTCATTATCCAAATTCCAGCATAATCGTAAAACTTACATGGCGCAGACTTGATTTATTACTAAGAGACTAGCAGTGGCTGAGGTAGGGCAAAAACCATCTGAAGACTAAAGTCTGTTTCTATGTGATTATAATACTTAGTAGCAAAAGGAGTCTCAAACTTTTCCTATCCTACGAAGGGCTGCATATTATTGCAATAGAGGGGAACATCTGTTTCTCAGTCAAAGCTTCAGTATCTGTTGCTGCAGCAATGTATAAGGCAAAGAGTTAAAACAAGGCTGTTAATTAACATACCTCATGGTCAGCAAGTTGTCTCTTATCAGAACTCTCATGGCCGGGAGACCTTGGTCTCCTGGTCTCCAAGGAAACCTCTCACAGCTGCATAGGCAAGAAAGCTCAAGGACGGATGATCTCACCAGTTTCTCACAGAGGCTGTCGGTTTCTCACAGACAGGCTTTTGGCCTATGTGACCAGAGGCCTGAGCCTCAGTTTCCAAGGGGCTTGAGTCCCCTATTTCTCAGTCCTGGGGTCCCAAAACGGGGCTGTAGTCTGCCTTGGGTTGTCTCCTCTCAGGAGATTGTACCTGTCTTTGACTTACATAGCCATCTTTCTCTTTGACTTCCCACAGCCCTGGGAAGGACCCCACAAATATGTTGAATGAGCATCTTTGACTCAACTTGCCATAAATGCAGTGAAAGTTTTGTCTCCTATAGGATCTGATGTAGAGGAAAGGCACATGGGTTCATAGAGGCAGAAGATATTACTTGACCAACCATAGGGCAACACCCCAGACATCCAGTGCTGAGCGTGGATCTTTATTTCAGTGTGGCCTTGTCACACACTGGGGTGCTGTCGGCTTCCAACAGTGTGTGAGTGAGGGGTGCTGAGGTTTAAACTTCAGTATTTCATAGTAAATTTTCCTGTGAGTACTCAATAAATGTTAACCAGATCATATTTCATTATATTTATTTGCCACTCATCATTTTAGTTTTACTCTTTTAGAATTACTAAGGAATATATTCTCACTGACACTAAATATAATTTTAAATTAGTCAAATTTGTGCAACAGTCATGCACTCGTTCAGTGGCATTTATTGACTCTATTTTGATCTACCTCACATTGATCATTGGGAGTGTTTGATGACGTAAAGCAGATAAAATACAGCTCAATTTCCTCAGATAGGAATAGCTACTGTTAAAGAACAAAATTCCACTGAGTACATTTGAAAAATCTCATTGGTTTTTTAAACGATTCTTGAATTGGGCAGCACCCCAACAAGCAACTAGAAAGGAGCTTCCAGAAGTTGTACAAAATGAAAGGTTTTTCTAGGTAGAAATTGGGTGGAATAAGAAAAGTTACTAGCAGAAGAAAAGATTGTTCAGGCACCAGCACCTTTCATTGGGAGAAGGCAGGGGTCTTACCAGGCTGAGGATGGCACTAGTGGAGATCAGGAAAATCCTGACTGGTTTGTCACATTCCTGGGAGGGACTGAAACTTTGAATAAGCCTTGGTTTACTGTCCTGGGGCAAGTGACTCCACCTTGGGCCTGTTCTTTCTTTCTTCCTTCCTTCCTTCCTTCCTTCCTTCCTTCCTTCCTTCCTTCCTTCCTTCCTTCCTTCCTTCCTTCCTCTCTCTCTCTCTTTCTGACTACAGTGTACTCTATAACTTTAGCCATTATGACTGTCGTCACCTTGCCATCAGCATCCAATCTGGGGCTAGGCACTTGAGGATGTATAAAGCTGAGACATTGTCCCTCCAGGAGGTTGGAATGGGCCCAGCTGCTGTTCATACTTGGAGACCTAAATCATGATTTGTCTCAAGTTCTAAAATAGACCTGCCCTCCCCCATTAGCCTTGAGTTCTCTACAGTTCATCTCTATTCGTGAATTCTCCATTCATCAATAATATCCTATTAATAGGGCCACATTTACACATGAAGCCATACTTTTCAAGTGCTCAGTGATAATATTTAATTTTACGTTTTTCTCCCAAATCTTTTTATTCTTATCAAGTCTAGCCAAATTTGTTGAAATATGCCTTTCTCTGTTTTGTAATGTTAAAGACTACTACAGCAGAAATATCCTTGGACAGGCAGTCAAGAAGTTGGATCTGCCAGTAACTTTGCGTGGGTATCTGTTGGGATGCTTTGGGCTGCAAATGACGGAAAAGCCAGCTCAGTGTCTAAACAGCAGAGGAAGTGTGTTGTCCGCTGCTGCCCTGAGTCCTGGCAGGACCTGCCCGTTCTTGAGCTGATGATGGGGTCAGTCCCACTCACACCACAAGGCCCTGGAAATTTGGGGCACTGTTGGGAAGGGAGAGGAGAAGAATAGACACTAGAGAGGAAGCTACCAAGGTGTATTCTGACACGTGGCCCTGTCATTTCACCTCTCTGGGCCTCAGTTGCCTCGTTACATTAGGGGCTTGTCCGACACCATTTGTGAGGTACTTCCTAAGGGTAACCTTGAAGATTTTATTTCCTATTTATTTATTTATTTATTTATTTAGAGGGCTGTGTCACTGGCCCTCATATGTGGGACCCGAACCAGGGCCGCTGGCTTCCCAAGCCAGTGCTTAACCACTGCACCACTCGTCCGGCCCTCCATTTTATATTAATTGATTTTTGTAATGAAGAAACAAACCTTTGCTGGCCAGTGCTGTCAAGCTAAGAATGTAGTTAGTAAACAGATCGCTCTGTTTAAGATCCAATGATAAGTCAGGGCAGTCAGCCTTAGTACCTTTCTTCCTACCCGACCGAGTTACAGATTTTGATCTAGAAAAAGGAGCAGTGGGGGATGTGAGGGAGGAGCCGGAGAAAAGGCTTGTAAAACCTGCTCTGACTTGATAAGCGCGTTGTCGGCACAGCCAGTGGAACTTAGTTCATTCACAGGAGACTCAGAAGGTCTGGGCAGGGTTAGTTTTTCTTACTATAACCCTTAGAGGCTCTGCTATGATGCTGGTGTCACCAAGAAGCCAAGAGGTTTGATTTGGTTTCAGAGGGAGCTGGAATTGGCAAAGGCCAGAGCAAGGCTCTAAATGGCAGTGGAATCAGGTCCGTTTGGATAGCTGAGGGTTTCCTGAGAATGAAACCACAGACCTCAGCCTCCTCCTTCCTCCGCTTTATATGGAGCCCTTGGCTCGTCTTGAGATGCATTTCCAGTCACGGCACCAGGAAAGCTTTCAAGGAAGCACCTGAGGGTGGTTTGTGAGGAACAAACTCCTAGGCTTTGATACCAAAGTCTGTTTGGGAGTGTCATGGATGTGAAGATGATGACATGGGTGCTGGAGGTGGCAGTGAGTTATGGGAGCATGTCATCCCTCCGTCTCCAGTGTGAAGGCTCTCGAGAACCTGTGGGGCATGGGGCTGCCTTAGGAGGGGAGTGTTACCCTCCTGTCCAGGATATATGGGGAAAAGTTAATCGGATTAGTGGTACAGTCAGTATATTTTCATTGTGGCTGGCTGATTTATTTTATTTTATTTTAAAGATTTTATTGGGGATTGGGGAAAGGGAACAGCCAAGTTGTTGTCCTTCAGTCTTAGTTGTGGAGGGCGCAGCTAGCTCAGCTCCAAGTCCAGTCGCCATCCTGCCGCCTGTTCGCAGCTCAGCCGCTGAGCTCAAGGTGCCGTGTTCAATCTTAGTTGCAGGTGGGCACAGCCCACCATCCCATGTGGGAGTTGAAACCTTGTTGTTAGGAGCACATGCTCTCACCAGCTGAGCCACCCTGTTACCTGTTGGCAGCTCAGTGGCAGCTCAGGTCTGGCGCAGCTCACTGACCCATGTGGGAATCAAACTGGTGACCCTGTTGCTCAGAGCTCACGCTTTTAACCAACTGAGCCACTCGGCCGGCCCCCGTGGCTGGCTAATTTTTGGACGTATTTATAGAGTTGGCCAAGGTTGATCTGTACCTTGACCGAATTCTCTGTAGTAAAGCTTTTGGAAAATAGTCTAGGGTGGTGGCCAAGGGTGTTTCTAAACTGGGAGAGAGTAACCACCTAACTTTGTAAAGTGCCAGAGAAATAGTTTGAAAATGGTTTCTAGTCAAAGGTTTCAGCTTTGGAAGCATTAGCTTGAAGAATTACCATCAGATCTTTATCTCTGTGGTTGTAAGATATTGAAAAAGGGTTCAGGGGGCTGGCCGAGGGGCTCAGTTGGTTAAGAGCTTGCTCAAGAGTGTGAGCTGAGCTCTGAGCAATAGCAGTTCGATGCCCAGCCCGAGCTGAGCTGCCGCTCAGCTGCCAACAGGTGGCAGGATGGCTCAGCTATAAAAGGTCCATATGTTGCATTGGGGGAGGTGAAGGTAAGGATTGGAGAAAGCATCGATTGTTCTGCGGGCGCTTTCATAGATGCATGTTTCTTCTTAGGGCCTATCCAGATGGAAGATGGGGACAGATTTGGATATTTAGGCCTGGCTTCTGGAGTTGTTCACTATCATGAGGATTCCGCCCCCCCCATCCCCCTCCCCCAATCTTTGTGTTTTGCTTTTCAGATAGGAGCAGAGTGCTGGGTGTGTGACCATCGCCCTGGGTATTTTGGTATTATATAAATATGTTTGTCCATTCTGTGAATGGCGTCCATTTCTATGTGAGCACAGGGGACTAAACCTGTGAGAGCAGAATGGGTGACTATGGTTCGTGGCCCATTTGACAAGCGCTATGCAAAAACCAAATCAAATAAGCCCGCAAACCTGTGATAGAGGAGCCTATGAGATAGATTATAAGCGGCAGGTTACACTCTGTGATCTTGGAAATCATATCTTGGATAGTATACATAAATAGGAGAACATAGCAGGTAAGAGGGTGAGCTCTGCAGGCCACAGAGATGTGGTGTCATAACTCCATTTCATCTTTACGAGCAACCAATGGTTGACTACTGGCAAATGACTTAATTTCTCCAAGCCTTAGTGTTCTCATCTGTAAAAGAGGATGACGGCACCTGTGTCGTGGAAGGTGAAAATAAATAATACAGGGAGCACTCTTGGCTTAGTGCCCAGTCTATAGGAAGCATCTGAGGGCTTTTGTTGTTAAATATGTTTTGTAATTCTTTGAAGTCATTGGCTACTTAGTGTTCACTGTTTGGTAGGAACCTCCTCAGGCCAAATGGACATTACCTTTGACCCTCCTCAGAAAAATGAGAAGTAGGGCGCTTTTAGGACCGTCTCTGGACAAGATGTCCCAACAGTGAAGGGAGCAGCGAACTGTGTCTGCCAGACATGCTATCAGGGAAGGGCCTACGTGCACCTTAGTTTCAAAGCAGCGTTGTGCCCACAGCCTTCCACAAAGAGGTGACAGGAACCCAGCTGGGGGAGAGGTGCAGAGCTGCCTGCCGAGACTTCAATGAGACTTTTCCATGTCTTTGGCTGGAACTGGGTTTTTTACATGTTGTTTGGTTTAAAACACAACCAAACTGCAAGAACCCTTGCACCAAGGACTGAAAGAAAGAATGGCTTCTTACCAGATACAGACGCGTGGATAAAAAAACATGCTAAGCAGGCGAAGGCCAGCCAGATTGCGGTCGGTAGGTGGCAAAGTACTTTGCTATAAATATTGCAGGACTCCTCTTTCTCGACTTGCAAGAAAAATTGCTTTGCATTTCAGACAACAGCCGTGGCTGGAGGAGCCTGTAGTTCATGTGCAAGAAACTGAAAACAACGTGGAAGATTTTCCTGAAATGGAGTCAGAGCTTGGCCCAGGCTCACTTTGAAGTGAAAGCCCTGGTCTAATTTGCCTTCCATGCATTATTTCTCATATATTATGCAAGATCCCTGGGCCAAAGACCATTCGTTTCCCCCCCGCTGTAATCTCGAGGTGTGTGCAGGGTACAGCTCAGCTTCAGACCATTGTGCTTTCACTTTTGGTTAGTCAGAACCTCCATCTGGCGGGATTTGAATATGAGTGTTTTCTGTGGCTTTTCTGTGGCTCCTTTTCAAAGTATTCAAAGCAGTTTAAAAATACATAATGTTCAGCGATCTGACCAAGAACTAATGTAAGTACTTATTTGGGGACTATTTTTAAGAAAAAAGAAAATTGATTAGATTTGAAATTCTTAACTCTTCCTACGTCTTGAAAATAGATTAAAAAAAGAAAAAAAAAGGTTTGAAAAACATGGGACTACTTCTCCAGTCAGAATGCTTTTAGTAATGGCAGTAGTAGCAAATAGTACAGTTTATGAAAACAGAAGAGCTAAAATTCTTTATTTAATATTAAACAGGAAACTGAAAGTTGTCTGCAGCAAATGTGGTGGGTTTTCAACAAACCTGCTGCTGGCTTTATCTTTGCGGAAAAGCCTAAATGAGACATTTCTCCTTTTTTTTCCTGTTCAGACGGTGAGTTTTCATGAAAATCTTAACCAAAATGTGACCAGGGGAAGCAGGTTCTGTATTATCAGGTTTTGAAGCAACATGTTTCCACTAGCACCAAAAGAAATTGGGAAGCAAATTTGAAAACCCCTCAAAGAGTGGAAAAGGCTTTGCACTTTTGTCTCGCCGTTGTGCAGTGCAGTCTGTCACTCATCCAACACGTGCCTATGAATATTCTTTCTGAAGACCTGGGCTTCATTTTAAGGTCAGCCTTCAATTTCTAGAGAATATAATTTGCTGCTATTTTTAGGGTATCATGATTGCTCGTAATAACTAATGGAAAAAAAAAACTCAACAGAGAAATAAATGTGGAACAGCTGTGTCTGCTTAAATTTGATTAAAGGCTGTAAAAAGAAAGTAAACAGAAGAATGAATGTGACAATAGACAAGGGAGAGACAAGTATCCCCCTCATTGTGAAAAGTTTTACAGACATCACTGGTTTCACCTCAGAGGCTGGTGTCGTCTGTGTTTAAAGTTTACTTTACTGTTTGTCTTGAGTGGGATCAGTGTTGTAGTGAATAATTTATAGCCAGCATGAATGAGCTCATTAGTCACCTTTTCAGACTTTAAATGAGTTTTGTGGTTGTCATTACTCGAGCCTTCTGTTCAGCCACGGAGCAAAATGACAGTTTGGCAGTTGGCTGCCTTGTCGCGGGGCATTCTGCTCCCCTCCGGTCTGCGCTGCTTTTGTATTTCATTGAAACCTTCCCTTTCTATTTCTGTGCTGGTTCTGAGACTCTCACATTGCAGATGCCTTTTGCACCCTACGTTTAAATGAGAAGTTTTTTGGGGATTAAAAAAACAAACAAACAAACAAACCACCTTTCAGTTGCATCTGCCAGAGAGAAAGAAGTAGATGGAGTGAGCTTTTTCTAGCAACGGCTGTGTATTATGCCCTTTGTGTTTGGTTTGATATTCAAGTTACTCAAAAGCAGCGAGCTGGGGAGTCCGTGTTGAGGGGGCTAAGCCAGGTTCTCACAGGGTGGTGGGCATTGCAGGCAAGGGGGTGTCCCTGGAGTTTGGATGGAGAAGGGTGTTTCAGAGTGGGTTTGCACTATTACAGTCCTCAACATCAATATGACGTGAGTGTGTGTGGATGAAGAAATTACTCTAGCAGTTCGGCCGGGTCAGATTTCCAGGCCCAAGTAAACCACATTTTTTCTACGAAGGGGGTCAACAAGATGACCTTTCAGCATCCCAGTCGACTCGGGTCCAGATCATTGGGAATGGCCATCACTTCTTCCCCATCTCCATGTCTTCCTTGTCCAAATCATTAAGAGACAGCAAACTGTTGCAGCTGCCTGCTCACCATGCCCTTGGAGACTTGCCTGGGAAGCTGGTAGGTGGGGAAGATGAGCCTGGACATGCCACTAGCAGGTGGGATTTCTTTGGAACGGATGTCATGAGGTTCATTCCTCCCTTTGAACCTGGCCTGGGCAGCCTCCAGAGAGCTCTTGACATGCACTGTCTGGGACAGAATTCCATCTGGAAGGCCAGGACTCTGTGGTGTGCCCACCTTGGCCCTCGGATAGGTTCTGCTGGCACTGATGGTGAGTGGATGCTTGCCCGGGGTGTCACAGCCAACCGCCTGGACCCCTGTCCTGAAGGCTCTTCGATGTTGGCTCTGAGCAACAGGCACTAAAGGCTGCCATCGCCAACGTGGGCAGCACCCCCTTCTGGAATCCATATTGTTAGATAGCTGGCCGAGCACTGGGTGAGGCATGTAGAAAAGATGCTCAGTATTCCTCTGTGGAAGAAATGCCAACTTAAAAAGGATGCTTGGTTGTTTGGGGGCCAAATCTTTGAAGCCAGGCAGAGTCACATGTCTGAGCCCAGAGAACTGAGGTGCTGTTAATTGCACCCACTGCAATCCCTTTGGCTACTTCCTTTCCAGCCGAGCTTGAGGTCTCCTGTGCACCTGAATCAGAACACTAAAGGCACAAGAGATGCTATTTTTGGAAGGAGCGGGGTTTCAAGACAGGACGTGTTGGTGAGATTCACATCCAAGAGAGGAGAAAAGACATCAGGTTTGGCTGTCATAAGAAGTTGAATAAGTTGCTAATCCCTCCAAAATATCTTTGTACAGCAGGGAAATATGTTGGTAATATTTTAATCTATGTACTGTTTCCCAGAGAGTTCATCAAATTGGGAGCTTTTACTTTGTTTTAAAAAGACAATTTTAACAAGAAGAATTGTTTTCTTTCACATCCCTCTGAAAAAGAAAGATGAGAGAAGTTATTTCTTGGCATGGTTACGACTTTGGCAGACCTAACCACTGAAACCCAGGAGGCTGGTACTTGGTGTACTAGCTGAAGAGAAGAAAACAATAAAAGCTCTTAAAAACTTTGCAGGAGGAAGAGGTTGATTTTACGTTTCTTCGGCTAATCTGTATAAGTTATTAGACACCAGCTTGAGAGAAGGCTAAAAGGGAACAATTTTTTTTTTCTTTTTCTGTTAAGCAGTCCATATTTTTGATGTACCACTGTGCCACATGCTGTGAGCAGAGAAAAATGTATAAAATAGGGTCCTTGTCCTTCAAGGAACTTACAATCTATTTGACACTCCGTATCTACTTGATTTATTTATTAGAAAGCTACACTATACCATATTGATTGTGGCACAGAAGCTGAACTTTGGTTATTTGCAAGTAGTGCTTTTCACTGAACAGTTCTAAAGTCCTCTTTTCCTTCCCCTTCCTTTATTTTCTGGTCAAGGTTTTTCCTCCCTGGAGCTCCACTACTTGTGGCCTTCATATCTTTGAGCCTCACAAGGTTCGATGAGAAGTCAAGTGATCTGAACTGGTCTGAAGTGTCCCTTGAGTACTACCTGGAGCATGGCTCCAAACTCTAGAGCCAGACTGTGTGGATTCAAATCCCAGCCACATCACTTACCAGCTGGCTGTGTGACCTTGGGCAGGTGGCTACACCTCTCTGTGCCTCTGGTTGCTCATTTGTAAGATTGGCATAATAATCGTATCTGCCTCACACGGTTAACGTGAGGCTGAATCAAAAGACTGAATATTTTCAGAGCTTTAGAACACTGTCTGGTGCTGACTAAGTGCGATTTAATTGTTAAATACAGTCGATCTTCGTTAGTCACAGATTCCCTATTTGCAAATTTGCACACTAGCTAAAATTTATTTTAACCCCCAGATCGATCCTCGTGGGGCTGTCACGGTCATGTTGACATATGTAGAGCAACAAAAATTTGAGTTGCCTGATGCCCACGTTCCCGGGTGCGGGCGAGGAAAGCAGTGGTCTGCCCGCTTGTTCCAGCTCACCTTCTATCGTGGCCTTTCCGGGGACTGCTTACTTTGTGGCCGCAGTGTTCTGTGCTTTCTGTTGGTGATTTTGCTTTTTGAAAATGGCACCCAAGTTTAATGCTAAGGTGTTGTTTAATGTTCTAAGCTCAAGAAGGCTGATTGCCTTGTGGAGAAAAACATGTGTTAGATAAGCTTCATTCGGCAGACATGGGTTGTACTGCTGGCCATGAGCTCAATGTTAATACATCAACAATATATTGGGCTGTCGGAAAAGTCATTATGCATTTTTGCAACGAAAACCAGAAAAAATACGTCATTACTTTTCCGACAACCCAATATGTTAAATAAGGTGTCTTTCGGTGGAAACAGAGAAAATAAGGTTATGTTTTGATCAGCTAATGAAAATGTTATGGCCAGCAGCTCTCGGAACCTAATCGTGTATTTCCTCTAGGAGTAATGCTTCAGTAATTATTGTTTGTGGAGACGTCATAGAACACAGCTAGCTACCTTCAGTAATGAGACTGGACTGTACATGAATGAAGTCCAAGAGCTCAGAGTGGCAGCCTCTTCAAGGGAAAGCTTCCGACTGCAGGGGATCTCTCTGGAAAGGCAGGAGCAGCAGAAATAGTTCTGGCCATGTGGAGTGCCTCAGCTGGGCATAGATTTTCTATCAGATTTGCAAAAGAGATAACATGTAACCACATTTGGTCTCTTATAAGCATACACTGTTACAGAAGAGCCATCTGGAAATAGAGAGTAAATGCCCCCCCGCCCCCGAAATTCCTAATTCAAGAGTATTTCCCTTCATCTTTGAATGTACCTAAGAATTGGTAGAGAAAGTTTGATACTCAAAACCTGTAAATTGAAGGCTTTCATACACCCAGACAATAGACCTCATAGTGTAGGGTATAATGTTGGTTATACTTAGCAATTCTCCTGTTTGCTGGGCGCACTGGTCTTTTCAGAAGGGGATCGTTTTGTCCCTTCTGATTGAAAAGATCACAAAATGCTTCAATTTGGTGAAAAGCTTTGACAACATATTTATTTTCCCCCCCAAACTCTTACTTTATGAAATGTTTGCAAATTGTTTCACACATACAGCCTATGAGAATGTGAAAGTGATTCAGAAAAGGGAACGTTTTACTTAAAAGGACTGGAAAACGTAAATGGAAGGGAACAAAGGGAACCTGGGGCAGTGTGGCCCACAAAATACAATAATAGGCCTCTAGCATTTGATTTTGGCAATTTCCAGGTTTTCACGACTTTAAACAATGTCTCAGCAAACACTCTCCTCAGTACATTGTTGCATATTTCAGTGCATTCATTCAGCACATAATGAGTGTCTTCTGTGTATGTCAGGCACTAGAGTAAGTCCTAGTGTACACTGCTGAATAAAATAGGCATGAGTCCTGCTTCCATGGAGCTTAGTGCCTCATGCGGGTAGGCAGTCTGGTGGGGAAGTTAACTATGATAAATTAATTCCTAGAAGTTGGAAATTTAGGGTCAGTGGCTATGCTCTTTTGTTAATTCATCTTGTCAGATGATGCTCTTGAATAGTTGTACCAGGTCCCACTGGCCCCGACACCCACACCAACACAGGTATGGTTATTCTTTTTAAGTCTGTGCCAATCTGATAGATGAAATGAGATATCACACTTGCAGTTTGCATCGCTTTGTTTTCACTGAGGTTGAGCATCTTTTTTATGGGTATATTACCATTTTTGTTCTTCCTTTTGTGAATTTGCCCTTTCATAATTAGGGTGATAGTGTTTTTCTCGTTGAATTGGAAGGGTTATAAATTTAAAATATTAATCCTATTTCATATATATATATATATATATATATATATATATATCTCAACTATTTCCTCATTTTTGGTTAACTTGATTTATGACCTCTGGTACTACACACAAATTTTATATTGTTATGCAGTCAAATATGTCAATATTTTCCCCTTTGATTTATTTATTTAACAAAAATAGTGCTAAGTGCCAGGACACTGTTATATGTTTTTCTCAAACATTATTTTATTTAATCTTCAGTACAACCCTGTGAAGCAGGTATTGCTATTAATCCCCCTACCACCACTTTTTTTAAAAGATGAAGCAACTAGGAAGAGAGAAAAAAGTTAAGGACTTTGATTAAGGTTACCTAGCTAGTAAATGGTAGAGAATTTGAATTTAGTCCCGGGATCTGATGCTAACCACTGTGCCACATAACCTCTGGCCCTGACATAGGCTGTGTTTGTTTCTTTGTTGCTGCTTTATAAATGCCCATGGAGTCTCCCCATTCCTGGAGGGCATGTGCCACATCTTTTGTTTCTCCTGGTTCCTTCCGGACCCCTCCGCAGTAACTGGGCATAGAGTGGCTACATGCCTAATAAATCCTTGTTGACTGAATGAATTGACTAAATCTGGATTCTGGGTCATCAGCTCACACTTGTGTTTGTGCTCAAAGAGGAGTTGACAGGTTCTGTATTTCCATTTTGCCCCCTGTAGGAGACTTGATAAGCTCAGGTTTGATTGGTTAGGGCACCTGAGCTAATTAATAATGGACATCACCCCACTGGTTCAGCTGTACTTTTCCTCCCCACACACCCTTCCTTCCCTCTTCAAGGAAACTTCCTGGCTCTATTCCCTGCAGCAGAAATTCTAAGATGCCTTTTTCCCAGGCCACCCCTCAGAAACTGTCACGGAAACACCAAGAATGCACAGAGGAAACCCACCAGAGAGGATGATGCTTGGCCAAGTCTTGAGACTCACCAAGGGTGGAGGGTCTTCCAGCTGTGATAGTGGGCTTCTCTTCCTTGTGCATTGAAGGGAAGGAAGGGAAGAGAGTTTTTATCATTACAGAGAGCATTCTCACGTTATCTCAGAGAGACTCTTAGTCACCCATGATTAAAGAGTTATCTTTGACCATTATCTCTCCCTTTTTTTTTCTCATACTCAATCGTTGGACAAATCCTCTTGGTTATTCCTTTAAAGGCTCTCATGCATTCATTTTTTTTCCAGCCTCACTGACTTTTCTGTAATTCAGTGGGTTTCAAAGTGTGATCTCTGGGCTAGCAGAGGCAGCCATCACCTGAGAACTTGCTTGCTAGAGATGTGAATTCTCAGGCTGCATCCCAGACCTACTGAATCAGAAACTTGGGGGTGGGGTCTAGCGAGCTGTGCTTTAATAAGCGCTCCAGGTAATTCTGTGGCATGCTCAGGTTTGAGAACTGCTTTAATGGAAATCGTCCCCCCCCCCCCCGCCATTATTAGAATTTATAAATGTAGTAGGTGCTCATTGTAGAAAATTTGGAAAATATAGACAAGTATAAAAGAAGCAGGCAAAAAAATTATCCCATGAGTCTACCACTCAGAAGAAACCACTATTTTAATATTTTAGCATTTTTTTCTAACTTTAAAAAACACATGAAAAAAATAATCTTTATTCCCCTTTGTATGGATTACTGCAATGCTTTTTGAGTGGTTCTACCTGCTTTTGGTCTTCCATGTTCTCCTTCTTCCAAAATTCATCCTGGATCCATGATCTTCTCCTCCCCCTCCTCCCCTGAATTGAGATATACTTTACATACAACACTGTGTATAAGTTTAAGGAGTACAATGTAGCGATTTGATACATTTATATTGCAATATGATTGCCATTGTAGCCTTAGCTAACACCTTTATCATGTCACATAATTACCATTTTTCAAGTGTTGGGAACAATGAAGATCTAGTCACTTAGCAAGTTTAATGTTTATAATACAGTTTTGTTGTCTATAATCACTGTACTGTGTATTAGATCTCCAGGACTTATTTCTCTACTAGTTGCAAGCTATTCTTCTTCTTTTTTAAAAAAGATTTTATTGGGGAACTAGGGAAGGGGAACAGCCAAGTTGTTGTCCTTCAATCTTAGTTGTGGAGGGCGCAGTTAGCTCAGCTCCAAGTCCAGTCGCCATCCGGCTGCCCGGCTGCAGCTCGCGTCTGCTCAGCTCAAGGTGCTGTGTTCAATCTCAGTTGCGGGTGGACATAGCCACCATCCCATACGGGAGTCGAACCTACAACCTTGTTGTGAGGAGCACATGCTCTCACCAGCTGAGCCATCCTGTCACCTGTTGGCAGCTCATTGGCCGCTCAGCTCAGGCACAGCTCACTGGCCCATGTGGGAATCCAGCTGGTAACCCTGTTGCTCAGACTTGTGCTCTTAATCAACTGAGCCACTCCGCCAGCCCCATTCTCCTTTTTAAAGGCATATTTATGGTAGTGCAACTTCTTGGACTCAAAAATATTTAATAGTTTCTCTTGTCCTCTGAGTGAGTGCATATAAACTGCTCACCTATGCATTCAAGGATATATTGTGATATGATGTTTCCATTTGTATCCACTAATATGCGTGCATATTCCATAAAGCACAAAAACCTTGTATCTGTGGCACCTCACACAGCCCCATGTACTTGGTAGGCACTCAGTTCTAAGTATTTGCTCAAAGAACGAAAGTGTCTTCTAATCTCATCAGGCCGCATCTGATATATCTACATGTGCCATTCTTTTCTCCTACCTGGAACAGCACCTTAGGAAATTCTGATCCCTCAGGTGTGGTGCCCTGGGTATCTCTGGTAGAGAAGCTCAGGTCTAGAGCCCCATTTCTACCCATCTTTATTAGATATCCTCCATCCAAAGTCATCTCCCTCCCCTCCCAAGTCCTGTTGTACCAGATGGTTCCACCATTCCCCTTGCCCTCAACTCTTCGGAGGGGAGGGCAGAAGGGAGGAGTCGCTTGACTCAGGCTAAGTCAATCAGATGATTTCCCTGAGAATTTGAACTATGTAGTGGAAGACTGAGACAGTCTGAAGGTGGTGGGTGCTAAGTCAAAAGGTCCTTTGGATTTGGTGCTGGCAGCCATGTGGTCCTAAGTGAGCAGGGACCAGGTATAGAAAAGGAAGAAGGAAAGACAGCGTGGAGAGAGGAAATATCTAATGCTTTCTCAGTTTCTGTGCTGCCTGCACCGGGCTGACCCAAGGACTCTCTTAATGTTCCAGTTTGAAGGATCTTTGATCAGGAGGCCATCTTTGCAGGCCTGCCTCAGATTCCTCCTCCTATTTCACAGTTCCTCAGGTCTTCCCGCTTGCTGTCAATACCCTCTCACCGCTCATCCATTCCGTTCTTACTGCCTCCACCTGGCACATAGCGCTTTACTCTGAACTATTCCATAAATAATCATATTGGCTAAATAACCAGTGATGGGGGAGGGGCTTTAATGTTCCAGGGCAGAGAAGCATGTTGGAGACGAAAGCACAAAACATCAAAAGGAGGGGCATTCATCTCCATCGTAGAGGAACCTCAGGTCCCACACTGACAGGGGACTGACTGGGCTGGGATCTGGGTGCTCCTGTAGATACTTATGTGCACTCCGTCCCCTGCCCAGACAGGGCTGCAGAATGGTCCCATCAAGTCCCCACTCAGGAAATAAGTGTTGCGCACAGTGAGTTCTAGGGCACACATAAGGTTCTGCTGTCAGATGTGTTTTGGTTTTTTTTTTTTGAAGGCAGTGTCACTGGCCCTCAAGTGTGGGACCCGACCGGGGCCACTGGCGTCCCAAGCCAGCGCTTAACCACCGCGCCACTCAGCCGGCCCTGTCAGATGTGTTTTGAAACACTTCCACTTGTTTCTTTGAGACTTCTCAGGGTCTAAGGCACAAAGATGCTTTTTGAAAAGTTCGGGAGAGGAACTGAGAGGGAGGCTGTTCCTAAATGAATTTGGCCCCTGTGCCTTTTTTGCCAGGGAGCATGTCCCAGAGCTGGGGTTCTATAGAATTATATGGTGAAAAAGCCACACTAAGCCTTCCTTTTGCTTTTAGGAGAGGTCTGGATCCCCCATTTCAGACAGACAGACAGACAGGCAGGCAGGCAGACAGACAGACATGTGTATTCGGCTCTCCACATCAGGCAGGGCTGGTCCACCACTCCAGGCTGCCACCTTCCCACATCTCTTGTCACATTTGTAATGGAAGAGAGAAATGAACAACAAGTATGCTTGAGAATAGAAGAAATAAAAAAACACGCAGAGGAAAGGAAAGGTGAGCTAATAAAAGCAGCTTACCTCACCATACTCCACCCTCTGCTTATGGCTTCTCCTGGCCCAAGACTTGCTTGCTCATCTTTTAAGTTTTTGTTCACCTCGGATGGCTGGTTCAGTCACTGGAGGCTAACAGCCTGCGTGGAGAGTTTTAAGAATGACATATTCCATGTGCAATAACCTTCAGCTCACATCCTCTCATCTTACACCCTGAGGAAGAAGGGAAGTGCTGGGGTGAAAATACAGGCCACCTCTACTTAATGTAAAGAGATTCCTAGCCCTGGTGTAAGTGTGGCTGGGGAAGGGGAGGGCTGGTGACTGATGATGGAAGGGGACTCTTTCTCACCCAGCCTGTAAGGAGCTAGGACAAAGGTCTCTTACCTTGGTTCCTTGGATGGGACCTTGAGCATTCTCAACTGATATGCTGATGAGGGGTGGGACCTGCACTGGACCCAGCTCCTGTCCTGGTTTTTGTTAGACTTCAGAGATGATCTAGTTCGTTTCTCTTACCTCACACTTTTTGCTTGGTGGCTTAGGGTAGGTCACTTCAAGTGCTCAGTAATTAATGGGGTGGGACCGGATGACCTCAAGCTGCCCCTGGGCCTCCACCTCTGAGTCATCTCCTGGTTGGGATATGCCATCCTACTGGTAAGTAAGGAGGCCTGTGGTGAATGTCCTTGCTGAAGATTTGCCACCCACCATCTTGAAGCTTTGTGACAGGGAATGACTCTTAGACTGATTGGGGTTTCCTTACTTTTTGAAAAAGAAAAAGAAAAAATTCAGACATCCTGTGGGACTTTTCTCCTCCTTCGGCTCGGTTCCAGTGTACCGAAAGCTAAAGGGGTTTCTGAGGGAGATCACTCCCGACCTTAGTTTTTTTTTCCTGCAGTTTTCAGATAGCTGAAAATGGCCTGTCCATTGGCTCAGGTGAGTTCAGGTAGGGGTGGCTGGAGTGACCTGGACTTCTCTTCTGTGGAGGAACCTAGTGATTTGGCTACCTGGGAGTGTTGTGCAATCATATTTTTATTTATGTCACCACCAGGGTGTCCTGTTGGACTCTCCTTTCATCCACTCTAAAGGCAGCTGCTTGGTGTGACTTTAGCAGTGGGTGGCTGTTCTTTGGAGCTTAATGACTTGGAGTGGTGGCTGTGCCGTTGGCTGGGTGGCCCTGCACATTGTCGGGTTTCTGGAGAGCTCCAAGTGTGAAGGAGATGAAGCTTGTTTTCGCTAGAGGTTTAGAAGTAGGTCGGGGCCTTGTGCACAACACGCCAGAGAGGCCCCACCGGCGTGGCCTTTAGGACAGGCCTCTTGCTCGGTAATGTGTCATGGCCACCGTCCCTCCGTTGGCAGACAGGCGCTGGCCGACGGCTGGAGGAGCGGCCACCTGGGCCGGAGGCTGCAGTGCCTTTGTGCCTTTCCTCCGGGGGCACGCGGTGGGCGCTGGAGGAGGGCTGGGGACGGCCCCGGGAGCCCCGCCGGGACGCCTTAGTTGGGGAGAAGTGCCATCGCTTCTCCCCGCCTCGCACGCATCGCCCGCCTCGTAATTCTTTTTATTTTTACTTTCGAGCCATGTAAGGCGTGCGGATGGGGCAGGAGAGCGTTCCGGCGGCGACACGTTGCCAGCAGCCGAGCGCCGGCTCGCCCGCGTGGCTGGAGCCCGGGGAAGGGGCAGGCCACATGCCTGCAGCCGCCCCAGCCCCGCCGCCCAGGGTGGCGGGCGCTGCGGGTGGCGGGGCCCCCGAGCCGGCCGCCCGGGCCCCGCGGCGCCGCCGCCGGCGAGTCCTTGCGGCCCAGCCCGGCCTCGGCCCCGGCGGCGCCCCGGGAGCCCCCGGGCCAGGCACCGATCGCGGCGCGCAGGGCGCAGGCAGGGGCCGCCCCGGGCCGCCGGCGGCCCGGCCCGCGTTTTCCGTCTCTCCGGCTCCCTCCGCCCCCCGCGCTCCCCTCCCTCCTCCTGCCTGGTCATGTGTCGCCTTTTTTTGTTTGCAGTGGAAACAATTTCTCGCCGCTCGGCGCGCCCCGGCCCGACGCGCCGCGGCGGAGGCGAGCGGGAGGCGGGACGGGGCGGGGAGCGCGGCGGGGCCGGCGGGAGGACGCGCAGCGCGCCGGGCGGACGCCGCAGGTCCCATGCCGCGCCGCGACCCCCGCGCCCCTGCCGCCCGCGCCCGCGGCCGCCCCCCGCCGCCCGCCGCCCCGCGCTCGCCCGAGCGCCGCGCCCCCGCCGCCGGGCCCCCAGGCGATGCCCGCTGGGCGCCCGCGAAAGTTTGTCGGCTCCCGCTGAAGGGCAGCGGCGCCCCCGCAGCCCGGCGCCCGGCCCCGGCCAGGTGAGTGTGCCCCGCGCTGCGCCGGCGCGGGCCTGGGTGCCGGGCGGGGGCGCGCTCGGAGCCGGTGCTGGCGGCGCCCCGGCCGCTTTGGAGAGCGAGGGACCCCGCGGTGCCTGGAGAGGGGGGCGCGGGGCGGGGGCCGGGCCGGGCGCGGACACACGGGAGCCCCCGAGCGGGGAAGTTGCGGTGTCCGAAGAGTTTCCTGCCCGACGTTGCGGGCGCTCTCCCGGTGCCTTGGTTTCCAAGAAAGACGCCCGAAAGGAACAGAGTTGGGATTATGCACGGAGGACGGGATCCCCGCCGTTCCGGGCCGGGGCGGGGGGTGCTGATCCGGAGGAGACCCCCAAGATGGGAAACAGGCTCCTAACAAAGATACCCTCCCCCCCCAAACTGCAGGCTTAGCACCCGCAGGGAGCGTCTCCCGAGACCCCCGAGGCCCGACCCCTCCTCACCCCGGCCCTCTTTGCAGCCCTCCTGGAGCCTTGGAGAAGTTGGGGGGACGGCTGGCATCTATGGATGTGTTTGTAAGGCTGGCCTCGGTGCGGCCAATAAAAGGTTTTTATGACATCTGACCGGCAGTGAAGGTATGCGAGCTCCCAATTACCCTGTCTACGGAGAGAAGAGCAGTTTTTCCCGTTGCCTGGCAACGCCGCTGATGGACGCTGGACGTAGCCAATCGCCGCTCCCGCAGGTCCCCTTGAAATGTTTTTGACAAGTACAGTACCAGGGAGTGGAGCGCGTGCGTGTGCGCGCGCGCGTGGAGAAGGGGGGGTGGTTGCCGCCGCCGCCCCCCCCCCCCACTCGCGACTGCCCTGCTCCGCTTGGAGAGGATTTCTCAACTTTTTAAAGTTCACATCGAACATCTGTTCAGAGCTGGGCCCATAATGTCTTTGTCAGTTATTTGGAGACGTTCTGATAGCCGGCAAGAAACTAGCTTTTCTGCTGCCTTTAGTCCGTTAAAAAGCAAAAAAAAAAAGATAACAAAACACATCCAGTCATAAAAAAACAAAAAAGAGGGTGTGTATGGGGGGCGGGGACGTAACCAATAGCACACCAAAAAGTTGTAAGGAGGTCAGTAGTGAATAACTATTTGCGTGTCTGGTGGAGCAACCTTTTTGGCAGCAGATTAAAAATGTTTGCTTAACTGCGGACTCACATGATCTGGATTCTTTTTTTTTTTTTTTTCCCTTCTGAAATACGAGGGGAAAAAAAAGATTTGGCGAATTATGTAGTTTGAGTATAATAATGGAAAACTCCTCAGCTGTGGTTTCTGGGAACTGATGTTTAAAATGGAACTGTAGTGATCAGCAGCTCTTGATACTGTTGCTGTAAAATGTGGATTTATAGGGATGCACTTAACAGTTTGAGGGCATGGGTGAGGGACAGAGACACAAAGCAGGCACATGATCCAAGGGGACTGAACCCCGTAACCCTGTCCTTGACAGTGCCGTTTTTCTAATAAAACCATATCGCTGGCAATGTTTGTTTAAAACAAAAGAAAACATGGAGAATAGTGTGTTCCTTTGGGAAGCTGCTGACAAATAAGCAAATTAAAAAGAAAGAGAGCAGCATGTTGTCATAGCAACAATGCAATTAAATTACTTGACTGTCAGCCATGATATAATTTTCCTGTTTGGAAGCTCAGGAGACATAAAACTTTCGTTTGGAGCTAAAGTTGACTTTAGTGGCTGGGTAGTACTCTTTTGTATTTTATATGTGGCTATTGCTGGTTATCAGAAAATTCAGTTTTCTGTTGGGATCTGAGGAAACTTAGAAAGAGACAAATCTAGCTTTCATTTGTTCATAAAAGCATTATCAGGCTGGTCTCTGTCAAATCCCCAAGCCTAAAGATACCTGCTTCTTTTTTTAAATATGTCACGCACTACTCAGGTTAGTATATGACAGAAAGAAATATTCCATGTGGATGAACATAAGGTGTTCAAACTGCCCTGCTCTGGGACTTGGATGGCCATCGAAGTTTTCTTTCCTTATACTTGGGCATCTCACAGCTGCTCCAGAGCTCCTGCCTGGCCTTCTGTCAGCAGGTTCTGTTTGTTTGTCCACCTTTGGGAAGAGGAGTAATGCTACAATTCTGGGGTGCCCTTGATTGGCTGTGTAGTGCCCCTCATTCTGCTTTCTAGAATCCCACTCTAGAGCCTCCCCAGCTGAAGTGGCAGTTATTTCAGGCATGGAGTCAATGGACATTTCAAGCCCTAGAATGACCATATGTTTGTTTTGATGTGCTCATTCTTTTTTCTAGATAGATTGCTTGATCTTCTTACTTGCGGGGGAAAAATTTTATAAAAGACACACTTCCTAAACCAAGTGCATTGTTTGAGCGCAACAAGCGAAGAGTGGGAGTCCTCTCTCGTTATCTGCACTGTTCTCTCTATGTTACATTGAGTATCAGGGATTGAACAGCTTGGTATCTGCTGGCTTCATTCTTACCACATCCTCATTTTCTTTTCTTATCAGATATTTTACTCCCTGTTCTAGGTCATTGATACACATGGGGATGGAGGGGGGCCGAAGAGAAATCTGTAGCAATTTTTGTTGAATTTGCTTTCCTGTCTTGATGCTGCCCCTTGCTCTTCTGACTTTTTTCAGCAATTTCAATTAATGGCTTATCTTTCGTATTCCCTTTTTATGCGTGTGATGCCTGAAGTTACTTTTTTGTTCAGAGTGTAGTGTCCCAATCAGTAAATGTACTTCTTCCTCCAGTTCAAATCCAGAGAATTTAAATGCAATTAAAGTTGCAGAGTTTTTGGTCATGACTTATAGAGGGAAAAAAGAACCAAACAAAACACTACCAAATTGATGCTCCCTGTGGCCACAGGTTTTATTCTGAAGCAGTCGTAATGGTCTTTGGGTGGAAACAGCTGAACTTAATCTGAAACAGCTGGCTTTAAAAGGTACAGGTATTTTCTTTTTTTGAGAATGATAAACAATGAGACTTGTCACCCCAAGTGATAGGGGTTATGCATTGAGCTTATTATACAGTGTTTGTTACAAGGCTCTAGAGAGTTTTACCTTTGTACATTATTCATGTAGTATAGATAAACTGAGGCAGCAAGAAATAACTGATTTTCCCAGGGCCACAGTGAGTCTTCATAGGTCCAGGAAGAAGATTGTGCAATTTCCCTTTCTTTTTATGTGCATTTGCACATTAAAGGTGCTCTAAATATTTCCAGTCTTACTGTATTGAGAGGGTGACAGGGCATTGTGTTGTAGGCATGGTGAATCAGTTTTACTTACTACGCACTTCTGTGTGGTGGAATTGTGGGTTTGTGTTACTCGGCGTGAGAGCCATGAGCTGGTGTTCCTATGTGGTAAGGGGTCCATCAAGGTGGCAGGGGTGCAGGGGCAAAAGAATTAAGCGGGCACAGCTGCCTTTCCAGTGTGGGTTTCACTAACTCATCTTTTCTCTGTAATGTGTTTACCAGGAGCCTTCACGTAAATGGGTCCAGTCATGCCTCCCAGTAAGAAGCCAGAAAGCTCAGGAATTAGTGTCTCCAGCGGGCTGAGTCAGTGTTACCGGGGCAGCGGTTTCTCCAAGGCCCTTCAGGAAGACGATGACCTCGATTTTTCTCTGCCTGACATCCGATTAGAAGAGGGGGCCATGGAAGATGAAGAGCTGACCAACCTGAACTGGCTGCACGAGAGCAAGAACTTGCTGAAGAGCTTTGGGGAGTCGGTCCTGAGGAGTGTCAGCCCAGTCCAGGACCTGGACGATGACACGCCCCCATCCCCCGCCCACTCGGACATGCCCTACGATGCCAGGCAGAACCCTAACTGCAAACCCCCCTACTCGTTTAGCTGCCTCATATTTATGGCCATCGAGGACTCTCCAACCAAGCGCCTGCCAGTAAAGGATATCTACAACTGGATCTTGGAACATTTTCCGTATTTTGCAAATGCACCTACTGGGTGGAAAAACTCAGTGAGACATAATTTGTCATTGAATAAGTGTTTTAAGAAAGTGGACAAGGAGAGGAGTCAGGTAAGCCTCTGTCTAGAACTCCAGTTTTTCTTTTTTAAAGTAAAATTTGTTCTCCATTCAAAAAGTGTTAAGGAATGTGAACTCTCTACCCTGAAGCAGCAGTTATAAATGGATAATGTAATTTTCTTTCATTCACATAGATAGTGGCAAAGAACTTCCTGTTCCTTAAGCATATTCATTAAATACCCTTTTTTGGTATTTGTGCTGGATGGAGGGTTTCCCACTGTGATATCTGAACATAATCATCCAACAGTGGTTTTGCACCCATGATGGGTTCTTCCCTCCGTGTGGTTGGGTCAGTTTGGGTTTAGAGTACAAGGGGCAGCCCTTAACCAGGAGGGTATGTGTGTGTGTATTTGAGAAAAATTGCCATTAAGGACTAGAGGAAAATGGCAATTCTTTTTGAAAGTTAACTTGGGAAAAGGCAACATCTTCGGGATTCTGGAATAAATGGACAGGAGTGGACATTGGGAGGTGATTCAAACATACTTGTCTACTCCAAGACTGAACAAAGACAGACAGGAATTGCCCAGGTGACTCAAAATCAGGCATCTACCCAAGTGTTTGGCAACTTTGGAACTCCCTGACTTTGAAAAATTGGCTCTCGGTAAAGTTCCCACCAGAGACTGACTTAAAAACATTGACTTTTGACTTGAAAGCCTTAGCTCGCGCTTCCTGGTCCACAAAGGGAGATGGTTTTGATAATTTGCCTTACCTTTCGTGTAAGGAGTATAATAGTTACAATAGAAATTGGGTGGACGGTTAGAGAGGGAGAACAAAACTGTGATTTGCCTTGGAGTTCTGAAAGGTAATGTAGCCACAGTTAAAAGAAATTGCCAGAAAACGTTTTCTCCGCAGAGTTTTCGTGGGACCATTTTCCAGCTTGGTTTTCCATGTTAATAATGCTGCTGTATGCAGCTCATGGTCTGCTTTCACCCTTTTTGAAGATCAGGCTCAGGATCACTGTTGGGTGGGGTCAGCAGCTCTGCAGGGTTGGGGCCTTTCATTTCTTTCCTTCTCTCCAGAAGCCTGTTTCTGTTTCCAGTAGAATCTTAAGCGTGAGAAGATTCTCCTTGTCTTGGGCATGGACGAGTACGAATAAGAAAGTGGTGAAGGCGTATTTCTCCTTCTGTAGCTGGGCATGCTTGTCTGCACATGTTGTTTACCCAGAGTTCTTTGTTCAAGATGGGGAGTGGGCATCATGCAGGGCTTGAGGAGGGGCGTCGCCTGGGGAGAGGACAGATGTGGACACTAAGGACCCATGTCTTTGATCCCTGGTGCTGCCTGGATCCAGGGGACACGTGTGACTGTTCCCGTGTTCTGGGCCCTCCTGCCCCAGGTCCTGTATAACTGTGACAATTGTAAGGCGCTGTTGCTGTCCCCACGTGTCCAGTTTTTTTCCTCCTCCCCATCTCAGAATGGACAAATGGACTTGGCTCTGTTGAGTGTTTTAAGCCTTTCTTTGAAATTTAGAGAAAAATTTGCTTCTCCCTGTAAAGAGCCACGTCTGTGGTATTAAAAGCCCCTGTATAGGTGGGTCCTCTTGGCAAGAAATGGGCCGTCGTCGTAGGAAGTGATTCCAGGGTGAGAATTTGGAGAAGAAAGTGCTGTTTAGGTCCCGCCAAAGCAGCGTGTCACTGATAAAGCAAGGAGCAGGGCTCTCAGACGGGGCTCGTCGCCGCGTGCCCGTGTCTCCATGTGTGCCATCATGCAGATGCACATCAAAGTGATTGAGCAAACGCACACTCTGAAAGTTTAAACGAGCAACTCCAAAATGTGCACAGCGACAGGGAGGCATGTTCACCAGCCCTGGGAGTGGCAAGGGGTGTTGGATGGCATGTCAGGGAGAGCTCTCCCATGCACCCCCTATTCCCCCAAATCATTTTCCAGGGATGACAGTTGTCATTCTGAATAAATGCAGATATCGCCGGTTGAAAGGGAATGGTTTTAAGGACTTAAGATTGTGAATACATGAAATATTAAGTTCTGGCTTCCTAGCCATGCTGACCTGTGTTAACATGTTTCTGATGAAATACCAGTCAATTTTGTGGTTGCGAGTTTGTTCCCAGGATTTGTGATGCTGTGAGAACAAAGCAAGGAGAGTGAGTTTCCCCTGTTTTTTCCTCTTCTCTTGGCCTGCCCAGGGGCCATCAGGTGGCTGTTCTGAGAGGCATTGACTCTAGACTCACAGGGACTTCCAGGGCGCTGACCCATTCATTTGGGGTTTTCTACAATGGCTGGCTGAGTAAAGGGGAAGGCATTCCCCCTGACACTTTGCCCAGCGAAACCTCCTTCGGCTCTACAGGTGACCTTGTTCTTCCCCAGGGGTTGTGCTTGGCGGTAGCTCGCACACTGGGGTTCGGCTGCAACACAGTGACTAAGTAAGTGCACCCAAATATTGGTGGGAAATGTTAGATGAAGGGGAGAATGGAGCCTTGCAAGTTGTATTCACAGTTAGCCATCCCACGGCTTTTTTTCTCTTTTAAATGTGGAGAACATGGTTTTAAACTTGGCAAAACTATGAGACCATAAAATTCCATGTGATCCTTGTCCCTGAGGGGTTGGAACGCATACCCTGCTGGACTGTTTGGCTGGGATGTTGGCCCTGGAACGTACTAGGTTGCATCAGAATCACCTGTGGCATTTAAAAACAATGACGGGTTCTGGGTCCCTCCCTGGAGATTCTGATTCAGGTGGTGTGAGGTGGGTTGGGGAAAGTCGGTGTCCCCATAAGTTTCGTAGGTATTTCTGACTTGCAGCCAGATTTCAGAATCCCCGAACTAGATGTTTTTGAGTTTTTTCCAGTGCTTAAGCTTTCATCAAGAATATGTTCTTATGAATGAGTAAATCAGGGGAGAATAGATGGTTTTGCGTCTGTGTTCTCTCTCTCTCTCTCTCTCTCTCTCTCTCTCTCTCTCTCTCTCTCTCTCTCTCCCTTTCCCTCCCTCCCCCCTCTCCCTCCCTCCCTCTCTTCTCTCTCTCTCTCTCTCTCTCTCTCTCTCTCTCTCTCTCTCTCTCCCACTCCCTCCCCCACCCCACTCACCCCCCCGCCCTCTTCTCTCTCTCTCTCTCTCTCTCTCTCTCTCTCTCTCTCTCTCTCCCTCCCTCCCCCTCCCTCCCTCCCTCTCTCCTCTTTCTCTCTCTCTCTCTCTCTTTCTCTCATATCTCTTACAGGAGTTTAAAAGATAGAGTTTTATTTTTTAATCATGGAACATTTCAAACATACATAGTAGAGAGAACAGTGTGATGAATCCAGACCCATCAGCACCGCTGCTCACCTCCTGATTCTGTAGTGAACACGAGTTTCCCTTCCTTACTTTGTTCTTTTTTGTTGCTTAAGTATTTTGAAGCAAATCCTAAACCTCATGTCATTTTATCCCAACATATTTTGGTGTGTGTAAGCATAATTGACCTTTTCTTACCTCATCACAACACCAGTGTCACCCCCCTAATGAAATGACCAGTTCTTTGGTGTTACCTAACACCAGGTCTGTATTCACATCTCCTCAGATGGGTTACAAAGTATTTGTTTGAATTAGGATCCAAGTGCTGTTGACATGTCACAATTGACTGTTAAGGTTTCCCTTCGTTGGGTTTGTTTTCATCCCCCTTTTTCATGCCCTTCCTTGTTATGGAGACCCGTCCTTTGGGCTATGGAATACCCTACATCCTGTCTGCATCATTGGGGTTTCATTTAGCTTGTTCCTCTATCCCCTGTATTTTCTGAGAAATGCAAGTAAACACTAAAGGCTAGCTCACATTCTGGCTTTTTTATCCCCAGGAATATAGCGAAGTCTTGTGTTGTTCTCACATCAAGAAGCCTGGGTGACCCTCTCCTGAGGATGCTGAGCTTGAACTGTGGGTTCCCATGGGGTCGGCGTCTCCCTTCTCTGTAGAGTTCCCCATCTGCCTTTCCTCACATGGTTTCATCTAGTGAGGACCTTTGCCGGAATCAAGACAGACTTTCAGTCAACGATTAAGTTTTATACCTCTTAAATACAGACCTTAGTTAGGACTGTAAGATTCCTAAGTACTAACCTCTTTGAATACTTGCAAATGAGAAGTAAAGTGCAGTGTTTTGTTTTTTTTGACTGCATTATAATAGTTCAGGTGTGTTTCTATTTCTGTGCTTTTTCTCAACTTTCCCCTTATCCCTTTCCTCTTACCCCTTTAACAAAAAAAAAAAAAAATTGACATCATAAGAAGGTATATAAAGGAAACACAGTACGAAAGTATTTGTATTTTACCCAGAGCTGAGTGCTTTAAATGCTATTTTAGATTACAAATATAGGCAACTTATCTTGGTTGAAATGGATTGTATTGGAAGCCAGGATACCTGGTTCTAGTTTTGATGCTGGTGCCACGTGGCTGTCTTGGACCTCAGTTTTGTCCTCTATAGAAACAGGGGTTTATAGTTGCTGGGGGCTTTTTAACTTGGGTCTTTGGGTGTCAGAGGCTCTGCAAACAGCCTGAAATTATTGACCACAGGTCATGTGACTATGCATATTTTATTTTCCTAGAGGATTCCAGGATTTGTTCGTTTAGTTTTTAGCTTCTTCGTGGAATCTCTGACCTCCTGAAAGGTGAGGAACCACCAGTATTTTATAATATCAATAGTGGACTTAATATGGAACACCCTGTTTGTGCTTTCTGTGTGCAGTGTCCCATTGCTTCCTCCCTCCAATCCTATAAGGTAGCTCCTATTTTTCTTCTTAAAATAGATGAGGAGGTAAGCTCAGAGTGGTTGTCACTTGCTGGAGGTAACACAGCTCGTAAGTAGCAGAACAGGAATTCCCACTAATTCCCTCCAATTCTGAAGGGCTCCTGCTCAAGTTAACCCTGGGGCTAGATTACACCTTTTCAGTATAGAGGCTTTTGTAGATGGTCTCTATGTGCTTCCTCAAAATATTCTATGAACATGAGTTACAGGGGACTAAAATAAGCCAAAGAAACCCAGAATTCACGCTGGGGGTGCAGGATAGAGAAAGGTCAGTACAGAGAATGTTTTTATGCTCTTGCGATAGGGGCCAAATTCTGCCTTTGTCAGCAAATGGAAAGGTGTCACATTCGCACGAAGCATATCACTGCCCTGTGTGCTTCCTGTTTCCAGGCTCTGTCCTAGGCCCCCTGCCTCCCAGGCCCCCCTCTGCTGTGATCTGGCCCAAGCTCAGAACCAGCCCTCCCTTCATAGACACTGTTTATACAAGCTCTCTCTCCCTCCAGTTCTCGGCCCCGTTGATGTGCTCTTTTCCATGCACATCATGATGAGATTCCTTTTTAAAGGCAGCTTGGAAAAGGCAGTCGCACCTCTTACGTCACAGCACCCCCATACGTACAGTTAGCTCCGATTCCCTCTCCTTGCTGGTGTAATCACAGGGTCAGGAGCATTTCCCCGTCCCATGACGCTAGTCGACATATCCGTGTAATTGACAGCCATGCTCGTAAGAAGATAAGATTTATTTTGTTGTTTGGATAAATAACGCTCTTTGGAAGGCTCTGTAGTCTGGTCCTGATGGGTAAATTCCTAAAAATGAGGGTGGCGTTGGGCAATGGGACATGCAGAAATGTGATGAGGCGTGTAAGTCTTCTGTGGTCTCTGGGGCATGTGATGATGCTGTTCCTGCCTGAGCTGGGGCTGCCCCCCTGGGAACATGGCCTCTTCCTCCCAGCGCCCACTGCGTAACTTTCTCTTGTCTGTGCCCTGGGCTATGTCGCCTCGGAAGGTTGAGACTTTACCAGGATCTCTGAGGGGCCAGAAATAAACATACCCCATGTCACAGGCCCTCGGGTAGGAAGCACTTCATACCACCATCCTCTGTCACCCTGAGAATCCTGTGTACCGCTGTTGGCCATGCTTCCCGACGGACCCATTTGCCCCTTCCAGACACGGCCGCTTCCTGATTCTTCCAGACAATGGAAGCCTTGGCTGCCGGGTCATTTCTGTTGTCTTGGTCTTGCCCAACTGCCCATTGTTTGTCTGCTCAGTCATTCCACAAACTTTTCAAAGTGCCCGCTAGGGTCAGTACCTACTCCACTTAACTTTATACCATGTGGAAAAGGATATAAAATTGAATCGTTTGGCCACAGCCTAGAAAGCGTTTGTGGTCCAGTGAGCCCTCCCCACAGTTTCTCTCTAGCTAGTGCACCTGAACCAGGAGAAGCTCTTTCAGCACTCTCTCCTCTTTTATTTGTCTAGTTCCTGGTCTTCACATCATTGCTTCTCTGGCCCTTACTTTCAAGGATATGCTGCTTTTCCAATCCCCGCAGGGACTCTCCTGCTCTTGACCTTGATGAGAAACTATCCAGGTCTCCTGGAAAGCTTGGTTCTTCTGGACCTGATACAGGGCATCTATCAGGTATCTCTCCACAGCTGTTCAGAAAATGTTGCATTCTCTTTGGTCAGGCTTTGTGATACCTCAGTAGGTCTATGAGATGCTTCTTCATTGACATACTGCCTGGTTATCCAACCGGCAAGAAATTGTTTTCGGAACCTCCCCTGTTGAGCTGAAGAGGCTTTGGGATTCCCCTTTGAAATCACTTTCGCTGCAGGATAGTTCTCTGCAGTAAATATAGGAAGTTGGCACGCTGACCTCCTATTTGAAAGCCACCGGTTTTGCTTCTTTCACAAATAGTGATGGGTTACTTGGATTATTACATACTCTCTCACGGAGCCCTTGGCCATAAGAAATGCTCTTAAGCTTTGGCAAGATGATGGCAAGTTTTGGATTTTGAATATTCTTATGGGGGAGCACTTGAATAAATTGTTAACCAAGCATCCTTCTGCTGTGGGAATGAACTTGAGAACACCAAGAAGGGATTAGTCAGGATGAGGTTTAATTGTTCATTGTAGAAAATCCAAACAACAGTGAATTAAGCATAGAAGTGTATTGCTTTGTCACATAACTTAAGTCTTGCGGAATTGGATAAAAACCCACTACATTTCATCTGTCTTTTTGCTCAACTATTCTTAGTACATTGTTGGTTTCTATTTTCAAATTCTTTTCAAGTCTTTTCATGGTCTAAGACGCCACCAGCTAGCTTGTTCTCATTTTAGGAAGCAGGAAGGGGGGGTATGCAGGCAAAGACAAAAGGAGGTTCCATTGAGTTAGCAATTTTAAGGAGCTTTTCCAGAAACCCCACACTCTGCTTTCATCTCATTGGTTAGAGCTTGCTCACATGATAGGAAGTCTGGGAAATGTAGTCTTTTAACCGGGCCCCTTGCAATCCCAAATAAAACATTGGTTTTGTTACTAAGGAAGCATAGGATTTTCTACTGCAGAGGTCTAGATGCTTCGTTGACGAATGTTGCTGGACCCAAGGGATATGTCGGAACAGTATCAGGAAAAGGAAGGAGAGAGATGGGTGGTCGGGGAGGTTATGTAAGTAGGTATGAGGTGTTGGTGGAGGAGTTAAGATGCTAAGGGGAAAAGTTTAAATTGTCCTAGTAACTTAACTAAAGCAGAGATGCTGACCCTGTTTTTTTTTTTTTTTTTTTTTAAACATTCCAGTTAACCAGGATTTGCTTCAAGATATTTGGGTTACTTTGCATTCAGTATCTTCAGAAGCAATAGCTTGACAGAGGTGGTGATGTCGTCTGCGCCAAGCATGATAAGAAAAAAAGCGAGGGAATATATGGTTGACGATAGAGAGGAGTGTCACGTTGTTCTTTTAATAATAACTTGGCGGTTTGCTATATGAGGTTCCACAGTTCCCAGAACAGAATTAAGTCTTTGGGTGTGTGTGGGTGTCTGGGTGTGTGCTGGTTTGAGTACCTCTGCTTGTGAACTCAGCAGGAGAGCCGTAAATACAGTCAGTGACTGTGCTGCTTCTCATGGGGAGAGGCTCCCCAATTACCCTTCCAGCTCCTTTCTTCCCACGGGGCGTGTGGGGTTTCCCTCAGGGCCCAGCGGGGTCAAGTTCATTGTTGCCTTCCATTTATTGGAGCTCTGTGAAGTGCCTCCCAGATGGCTGTGACTGTCCTCCTCTAGGGACAGGGCCAATAAGTGATTTAACTAATGTCATTAGACAGAAAACACTCAGCTAGCAGAACATTTGTGCATGCCTTGTTTTTAGAAGGCTAGGCCAGGTCACGTGAGCCCTGACTTCAATCATGGCTATAGTGGAGGGGAGAAAAATCCGGTCTCCTGGAACCAGAGAGTGCAAGCAGTGTGGCCCAGAGCCCGAGTGCAGTCACACTGAGTCCTCCTAGAATACTCACGGAATGCCGAGTGCCTTCCAGAATCTTCCATAGGTGCCGTCATGTAAAGTGAGACCCTGCAGAAGCCTTAGTTTGCAAAATAAAAATCAGACACTGCACTTACCAAAAGGAGTAGCACAGTTATTTTTGAAGAATTTTCAGCAGTGGTTCATTCATGACACACATATTTGTGGACGGCCACGCACTGTTCTGGGTGCTGGGGATACATTGGTGACTTGTGACAGTTCCTTGGCTCTTCTCCTAAACCATCCATGGGGCAGGGAGTAGTAGGTAAGTGGAAGGCACAGCTTGAAATGTTCAAGGCCTAGAAAGGAGGCCTGGAGGAAGCATATTAAAGAGAGGACAAGGAGATGTTTAAAGGGACATGGAGGGGGGTAACATCTCTTTGGGGCTCGTTAGAGATAATGGAAATGACATTGGCTTAGACCAGCCCTGGGTTTTGCAAATGAAGGCGTGTGAGCAAATGTGGGTTGGGAAGTGGGATGGAGGTCAGAACAAAAATTCGATTGTGACCATGTTAAACTCGAGATGGCTTTTGAACATTTAAGTGGAGCCGTCAAGTTGGAAGTTTGATATGTGAGTTTCAAGCTCAGTAGAGAAGCCAGAGTAGAGGAATGAATCTGAGATGTATTAGTGTTTAGTTGGTGGACGCTAAAGAGGATTTCTGGGTCACCTCTCCATCAGAAAGGAGGTGAAATCCAACCTCTATATCAGCTCTTATCGGAAATTATATTTCCATCCATGTTTGATTAGAGAATTCATTTTGGGCTATGTTTTGGTATGGCAAATAAAAACAAAAGAGGAAGAAATTCAGAATTATTTCAAAAATGACTTACCTGTCATTACTGTAGGTTTGCAGGCAGAAGCGAACAAACCTTTGCATTTTGTAATGAGGGTGTAACTTCTCAATGTGCTCAGGGCCAGCTGCGTCTCTGATATGATGAGAGAAATGCATCCCAGTAAACATCTCATTTAGCAAAGCCCCCTAACCCATGACTTCTGCGAGTTCCTTGCCATCTGGTCCCTGGCTGGAGAGAGGAATTTTTCTTGTATATTCGTCTCCATAGCAACGAGTTTGCAGTTGATATGGAAAGTAAGCAGTTGCCTTGGCAACAGAGTTGCTGATGTGGTGGCTCCCCTGCTTTCAGGGAATGGATAAGCTGACCAAACTAGTTTAGATGCATCCTGTAGGGTGCTGTAATATCGGGCTGCACATACTGGCCCTGACAGTGTAAAATCAGTCCTGCTTTAAAAGAGATCGCAGCCCCTCCCCTTTCCAGAAGGAAGGGCTTGCAGAGGTAATAAATCAGACAAAAGTAGCTGCTGTCAGTTGAAATAGATTAGAAGAGGGATCTCCTGGTGGAATTTATTTAGTTGTCGTTTAAAGGAGAGTGTCATAGTCAGGACATATTTGGTTGCAAGGAAAAGAAAGCCACCCAAGTGGGCTTACGTAAAAAAGTGCGTATCCCAAGGACATAATAGTCAGTCCCATGGACCAGTGGCAAGGAGCAATGAAGCACATCTCGGGTCCATGGTGATTGGAGCTGCCCCCTCTGTCCTTCTGTGGCCACATGGACACTCACCCCTGTTTTTCTCTGGGAATCTGTTTTGGTCTCCTCTTTGCAACCTGGCTTCCTCTGTGTTGGTCTTGAATTCTGCTTCCTCACTCTCTTGGCTTGCTGTGGTGAAGTATTGGTGCCAACCCTTGTGATGTGAGGGCCCCAGTGCTCAGTGAAGCAGACCTCATCGCCGGATGTAGTTCCAGACACATGGGCTTGTCCTTCCCGGGTTCGGTGTTCATCCCTGGTCAAAACGGGGGCGGGGTCCCCAGGATCAGGAGAGCTGCTGAGACTGTTCCTTCATCCGGGTTAGAGCTTGGGCTTGGGTTTGAACAGTTTGAACATGCCTACAACAAAATGTTTTCTGGAAAGCCTTTGGCCTTTTGAAAGCATTTTCACAATGAAAATAAAAATAATAAGGAACTTTATTTTGTACTTTCTGCTTCCCTTTGGGTCACCTCAGGACATCTCTCACAGGTGACAGAGATGGGCACACCAGAGAACTCGGGGACTGTCCCGAGCCCCCCTTCTGCTTTTTGATCATTTCTGTAATGACTTCATCTTTCTTGCATTTCATTTCCATAGATTTGGGGCCAGTGGCTCACAAGCTAGCAAAGTTTTTCTTTGGTGGCTACTTCTTCCTGCCAGCTGCCCTCAAATTGCCTATAATCACAGGGTTGAGTGATTACCAAAAATTGTGAACTCTAGCCCCCTGTTCTAGACAGGAATAAATGTCAGCTATCCAACACAAATTGTCCTGGTTTTCAAGATCAAGAGATTGGGTAATGGTTCTTGTTAACCACTGTGTGTGTACCAGCCTAAGTCATCGCATTGAGATTTTCAACATGAGGAAAAATGTAATTACTCTCTGCCGGGAACTGGAGATATAAAGAGATTACAAAACTCTGGTGGAATAGTCTGGGCAAAGATAAAAAAGAGACCAGGAAGGTTAAAAGTGGCATTTGCCAATTGTCAAGGGATTGGCCCATGGCCAGAATTACATGGTGTGGAACTCCAAAGGAGACAATGACCCCTGAAGTTTAGGAACCCTGGGCAGGAGACAGCATTTCATGAGCTGGATCCTTCAGGATGGGGGGTTGTGACAGGAGAGAGGCGGTCACCTGAGTCATCCGGGGTAGCTTGGACACCGGGTGGGGATGCATATGGGGGAGGACTGAGTGTGAAAATGGGAACTGACGTTTTTACAGGGCTTGTTGTGGGCTGTTTGGAGTTGTGTGAGGCATTCCCTGATCTTACAGCTTTCCAACAACCAACCATAAAGTAGATTTTATCTTCTTCTTACAGGAGAGGAAACTGAGGTTCAGAAATTCAGTGGCTTGCTAGGGTGACACAGCCAGATGTTGAATCGAACTCTGAGACTTTGTTTTTCCTTTAGCCCAGCTGGCTGAGGCAGAGGGTTCCTGTGGGTTACGGGGGGAGATGGATTTGGGAAGGTAGTTATTTTTGTTTAATGGATCCTGTTTTCATTGACCATTGCTTTTATTTGTTGGTGTGACCACTTACTGTGAACGGCATGAGCATTCTGAAATTC
Organism: Aselliscus stoliczkanus; assembly: GCA_033961575.1. Classification (NCBI taxonomy): domain Eukaryota; kingdom Metazoa; phylum Chordata; class Mammalia; order Chiroptera; family Hipposideridae; genus Aselliscus; species Aselliscus stoliczkanus. The sequence goes on along the minus strand of CM066732.1, from coordinate 149,312,373 downwards.
ATAGGAATGAAAGGAGTAACCCACCTGCTCAGCACTGCCCTCTGGATTTGGAGCGTTGGGGTGGGTTTTTCACTCTTTTTGTTTCAGATGGTAACATCTTTTCCCCTGTGGCATTGTAAGTCAACACAGTAATATTAACCCTTTCGTTCTGTAGAAAACAGGGTCAAATAGGTGATTTCATTCATTCCTTTGTTCATTCAACCACATTGAGTTCTTAGAATGTGGAGGTTGTTGGACTAGGTGCTGTGGGGACACAAAGAGGTGTAGGACCGGGTCCTTGAGGGGGCACTGCAGGGTCATCCCTGATCCTTTTCTTCAACCCTGTACTCAGTCAGTTACAGAGGTCCCTTGATTCTACCTCCTAAAGTTCTCGCGTGTCCCTTCCTCTCAAACCCCACTGTTGCTGGTCTTCATTCTTTCTGGGTGGTGCAGGCGCCTCCTAAACCCCTTTCTTTCTCCACTTAACTGTTTCCCCTGAAGTCCACCTAGTACAATGCTGCCTGAGGGCTCTGTTAACACACAAACCTGTTTTGTCACAGCCCTTCAGCGGCTCCTGTTACCTGGAGTGGTTTGTCTCAGCGTGCTTCTGATCACCAGCTTTAGAGGGAGCTCGTGTTTATTAGAATTGCAGATTGCTAGGCCTCAGCCCAGATGTGCTGACTGAGAGTTTTTGGTGCTGCCGCCTGGGAATCTGCATTTAAGCGGCTTCCCAGCTGAAATTTGAGAAGCGAGGCTTAGAGAGGAACCAAGCCTGCAGCTGGGTTGCCTGTTCTTAAGCTTTTTATTATGGAAGATTTCAAAACTGTGGCAGAAGGAACTATCATGTACAATGTAACCATCATCGGTGTCCACACATCATATGTATCATCAGCATGTGTCCCATCTTGTTTTATTCTATCCTTTTCTGCTGCCCCTTCTCACCTCAGGCAGGGTTATTTTAAAGCAAATCCGAGGCAGTGTATCATTGAATCTACAAATATTTCAGAATTTGTGTCTAATACAATAAGAACATACTGCAACTGTAAAACCATTATCACGCCTAACAACAAATTAACCATGATTCTTTAGTATCATCCAAAATCTAGTCTGTTTTAGAATGTATATGATCGTCTGCTAAAAAGATGCCTGGCAGTGGTTTGTTTAAATTAGAATCCAAAGAAGATCCACAATGACATTTGATTGATGTGTCTCTTTATTTATTTTTCTTTCCTTTTTTTTTTTTTTTTTTTTTTTTTTTTGAGGGCAGTGTCACTGGCCCTCATATGTGGGACCCGAACCGGGTCCCCTAGCTTCCTCCTAAGCCAGCACTTAACCACCGCGCCACTCGGCCGGGCCGTGATGTGTCTCTTAAATCTCTTTTTTATCTATGCTCCTTCCTCTCCCCTCCCTCCATTTAAAAGAATCCGTCTTCCCTTTTCGTCGTCTCCTGCCATTATTCAATGTTCCAGTCCTTGTGCCGTGGGTTGGGACTCCCTGTTTGTGCAGAAGACCATATGCTCTTATGCTGTTCCCTCTGTCTAGAATGCTTTTCCTCCTCTTTTATCCTCCAGATGCTGCATTCTCAGTTTGGAAGACCCCACTGACCTGCCCTTTTGCAGAACCTTCTGGAAAACATCCTTTGCCATTTTAGTTATTGTTCCCCCAAACCCTATAACACTTATTCTGTTGTGTAATTATCTGCTTCATGCTTGTCCCTGTCGTTGTCCTACCCTCACATCGATATCCACCCTGAGATTGAGGGCAGGGAGCCCTTCTTTTCCATTTTTGCATTTAGCATATGGCCCAGCATGCTAGAACTCTTGAAATACCTTCTGAGAGAATGGACAAGCCATAAGCCACCAATTCAAGTATTTTATAATAAACTTAGGGTCAGCTTTTGGGGAGCGCTTGAGTATGTACTGTTAATAAGGTTTGTGTACCCTGGATGAGTAGCTTTCTCTAATTAGAATGAACAGTGCTGCCTAATTTTCTTCAGTCCACCGGGGTGTGGTCAGATACCTGCCTCTGTCTACCTTCAGAGGCCAGCAGCGGCCTTCCTTCCTTCCTGCTGTTGCCATCACTACTGTCCCCTTGTCAAGAATTAAAAGGAAGAGAGGAAACCCAAGCCTTGGTACCAAATGTGCTGAGCAAAGAATGCTTTACAGTTGCTGGAGAAAGAGGGGCTTCAGGAGGCCCTCTGGAATTCACTTAATTGTAGGCGACACCCAATAGTCTGTCACTTTGTTAAAGTGCACTGGAGCACAGCAGATGTGTCTTCACTGAGGGTGGTTTTTTGATAGGGATCTCTTTACTGGGATTCTAGAAGATGATGTGGGTTTATAGATGAAGAATCTGAGGTCCAAATAGTGCAAGTGACTTGCTAAAAAAACCCGCGTAGCTCAGCAGAGAGCCCAGGTCTGCGGCCTCTTGGTCTAGGGCTCTTTTCTCATTGCTTCACTGCTTCCTAAGGACGCTGATTAACTGGGCACACACATGAACTGGTGCTGTTTACAACTGGTGCCGTTTACATAGGATTTATTTTCCTTCATATGCCTTATTCTGAGTCACACTGAATGTACTAAATTTTTTATAAGCGAATTTCCATTTCTGTTTGTGACCTTTGAAAAATATGCTCCAACCTATCAAATTTGCGTTTCCATAATTACTCAGAATGTTCCTGGGTTTCAGTCTTTGAATGAGTCTATGGACAGTATTTTGAGTTACTTGCTAATTGGAATTATAATCATTGATGACATCTACACAGATCCTGAGCAAAGGACCCAGTTCTGTTTGTTGATACAGATATTATGTGCAGGTTGTTTGTAAGTAGTGACACGTGTAATCGGAGGACGGTTGTAAGATTTTTTTTACCTAAGTATCTGTCTTTAAGTGTACATTCATCATCGCTGGTTCTTTGACTTATTTTATTGAGGGGGTTTGTTTCTGTGAAATTATATTACTAAATAATGTAATTGTACCACTCTTGTGCGGTGCCTGAAACTCTCTCATAACTCACTCATTCATCCAGTCGATGTTGATTTCATGCCGATAAACAGGCTTTGTGCTAGACATCAGCAAAACAAGAGTGAGTCCAGCCGAGTGGGAGAGAGATACTTTTAAAGAAATACATATACAGCATGGCATATGGCATCATGCAAGGTGCTGGGGGAGGGGGAGGGAGGGGACTGCCTCTTGGTGTTTGTAGGAGTTGATGAACAAGGTTTCACTGAGAGGGATAATAGAGAGAGCGCTTGGGTTGTGCACAGAGCACTGACATTGATGTTAGGTTTTATTTATTTTTTTTTGAGGGCAGTGTCACTGGTCCTCATATGTGGGACCCGAACCGGGGCCGCTGGCTTCCCAAGCCAGTGCCTAACCACAATGCCACTCAGCCGGCCCCGATGTTAGGTTTTAGAGCTCACCAGCTCTGTGAGCTTGGGTAAGTCCCTGCATCTCTCTGGAGCCTTGGATTTCGTCATTCGATAAACCTTCTTTTGTGGGCCCACTGTGTGTATCCACGGTGTTCATCCAGCAGTTCATCTGTAAGCTGCGTTAGCCTAGATCCGTGGTTCCCAAACTACTGGCCACGGAGGACTTGTTTTTTTTTGTTTTTTTGAGGGCAGTGTCACTGGCCCTCATATGTGGGGCCTGAACTGGGGCCGCTGGCTTCCCAAGCCAGCGCTTAACCATCCCGCCACTCGGCCGGCCCCATGGAGGACTCTTATTACCTTCCCCGCTCTCTGCTTTTGTCAGACACATAGGATGACCACAGGTACAGTTTCTGGTGAGCATCTGATAACCAGTGTCAACATAGTGAGCTAAGGACATGTCTGCCCCAAGCACAGCAGCTGGACCCAGCCGCTTACACAGCAGTGTTGTGCATAACAACTATGTGATTCCTGAAAGGCTTTGGGGAAGCGTGGGAATGGAGCCCTGCCCTCCCAGTGCTAACAGTCCCCTTTCACTTGGGAACCATGGAACTGCGCTGCGTGTGATCTGTACGCCCTTTCCTGCACCATGCCTAAAACTCAGTGAAGTTGCATGGATAGGGACTCACTAGCTGTGACTAAGTTGGATCCTGTGTCTCCCTGGGGCCCACAGGTCTCTTGTTCTCGCCTGTGTCCTACAGCCAGCACTTCTGAGCACTCCCTCAGTGCCCACGGGACCCCAGGATTAGAGAACCGCAGCTCCAAGTGTCCTTTCACTGCCGAAATGGGAGTCTGGGTTAATCCGTGGCCGTGCCCCCTGGCACACCCGGGTACCTGACCGTATGTCCTAGGCCAGACATGCCCACACTGGGCTCTTAGCTTCTTTCTCTCCGTGCGTTTCTCTTGATGATGTTGCCCCTTTATCAAAAAGCATTAAATTACCTCTCAGCGAAGTCAGAGGCTGTGAAGGGCATTTGTGGTCTTTCTCATCTTTCCTCCCCAAGTTCCTGCTCTAGACACGTCACACCTCCGGGCTCTTTCTCCACTTTTGTCCCTCTGTCACCGTCACTGCAGACAGGCTTGCCATCTGTGCAGGTGTGATTATTGCCAGATGGTTATTTTCTTAGCAGTGGTTGAGTTTTATGAAATGTAATCCTAGTGGGTCTGTTTTTTTTTTTTTCCTCCTCTGTGTAAAATATTTGGCTTACTCACTTTGCACCATTTGTTTACCCTGGTTCTGGGGTGTACAGGTTTGGTGGGGTGTTCTGGCTGTCACCTGACCATGGCTGACGGAGGTATCACTTACCCGTAGCAATTTAGAGACAGCCATGAAGGTTTTCAGATAATCTATTCAGAAATGACAGTTTATTCACACGGTGTCATTGCCGGATGTCTCATGGTGCTCTGTGTTTGCCTCTCTGAGCAACCCTGTGGCTTGAATCATGTCCCTCAAAAAGATATGTATGTAAAAGTCCCAATGCTCAGTACATGTGAATGTGACCTTATTTGGAAATGGGGTCTTTGTAGATATAATCAGGTTAAGATGAGGGCATATTGGATTCGGGTGTGCTCTAAGCTAGTATAATGGGTGTCCTTACAAGAGGAGGAGACACACACACACACACGTACGGGGAAACACGTATGTGAAGATGGAGGCAGAGGTTGGAGGGATATGTCAGCAAGTCAAGAAGCTCAGGGATGGCTGGCAGCCACCAGAAGCCGCGAGAGAGACGTGGGACACATTCCCTTTCAGAACTTCCAGAACAAACCAACTCTGCTGACACCTGGATTTTGGACTTGAAGCCAAAATCCAAGCCAGTTTGTGGCATTTCTTTTTTTTTTAAAGATTTTTATTGGGGAATTGGGGGAGGGGAACAGCGTTGGGGAACTGGGGAAGGGGAACAGCCAAGTTGCTGTCCTTTTGTTCTTAGTCTAGTTGTGGAAGACGCTGCTTCATTGGCCCACGTTGGTATCGTCATTGCGCTCTTCTCGGGTGAGGCATATTGGTCGCCGGCCTCTGGACCGCTGCTCACAGCGGCTATTGGCAGCTCATACCAGCTGCCGGCCACTCACTGTAGCTTATGTCAGCCCACTGCAGCAGAAGCTGCCGCCTACACCGTTGCTGGGACTCACACAGCTCAGCCCCAGGTCGAGTTGTTGTTCACCATCTTAGCTGTAGAGGGCAGTGTCACTGGCTCTCATATGTGGGATCCAAACCGGGACCGCTAGCATCCCAAGCCAGCTCTTAACCAATGCGACACTTGACACTCCACCAGCCCTGTGGCACTTCTTTAAAGCACAAATGCTGCAACAAAAAGAAGTAACAATGAGTTTCTGCCTACACTAAAGACTTTAGGATACAACGTAGCCCAAAGTACTTAGGAATTGTGCAGTGGACTCTGTCCTTCCACAGAGGAGGGGACTGAGGCCTGGAAAGGTGCTGTGGCCGAACAGTGGGGGCCGGTGATGGGCTTGGGTCTAGAGCCCACATCTCCCGAGGTTAGAACTTCCCACCCCTAAGCCCGCCTGTCCAGTCCATTTGGATCCCGACCATGTTCACATTAAAGAACAGAGGCCAAGGTAGGGAGCAAATGGCTTGTTTTTCTCTTCCGTTTTGATGGTGGATGAGACACGGATCTTGATCTTGACGACAAAGTGAAGAGAATTAGGGTTTTGGTTGTAGTTGCTACCCAGACTGCGAGCAGAGAGCGCAGTGGTGGCACAAACCAATGGGGTCTTATTCTGGACCGTAGCTAATTTGTCATGTACTTGAACTTTCTTGATCAGAAATGATGTGTCATAAGCTCCACCAAGTTCTTTTGCTTTCTCTAATCTCCCCTCTTTTCTCTAAATAAAAGCATTTTATAAAAGGCTCTTACTGTTGCTTGTAGGAGAAGGTGCTTTGGGGGATGGAGCAGGAGTAAGGCTTAGTCTTTTAGATTTATTTGAAAATTCTAAAAGGTGTCACCCTATTTTAAACTTGTGACGCTCACCTCACCCTCTCAAAACCCGACTTATTCTCCAGAAGGCGCCCTTCCTTGTAGCATTAGCTTTCTTGGCTCACCCCTCCCCACTTAGAATGTGGGGTGTTTATGGGCCTGGCTCAGCCTCCTCCTCAGGCAGCCATCGCCGCACCCTCTGTCCTGGGCTGTGTCCTGCACTGGGACACCTGTCTCAGGGGCCCACTCACTTGCCATCCATGCCCATTGCAGGCTCTTAGATTCATTAGATACCTGGTTCTTGCTGCCTGGAGGTCAGCTTGAATTGGTGCCATACCTGCCCGACATTTCTTACTCAGAGCCTATTTAAACCTTGAACTTGGAGTGACTCTTATTTGGAGTAACATGTTCATAAGCAGAAAACCCTTTTGAATGAACCATGAAATCATGAGGCTCAGTTTGTACAACTGCGAATGTCCACATCAGTTGAGTTCTTGGAATAGAAGCGGAGGGACTGACCGATCCTGTTAGAATTATTAATGTATGGGCTGTTTTGTTCCTGATGACTCAATCTTTGTATGAACTCAGTTTGAATAAGCATCTGAAGGCACTTTTGTCAAGTGTCGTCCATTTGCCCAGTGTAGCCCCGTTTTATTTCTGAGCAGCAGTTGTGCCCGGTGATCGGGCTGCTTCTCCAGGAGGAGGACTTGCTGGCTGCCTTGAAAGCTGAGGTCAGTCTGGGTTGCTGATGGGCGGTCAGGCTGCTCCCTGGGTTCAAGGTGATTCTCTTCCCCAAAGTTCTCACTCTCCTTAATTGGCCCCAGGAGACCAAACATAAATAAGTATCCACAGTTCCCTACACACCAGTCCTCTTCCCCTCTGGATTGTGGTTGGCTGGATCCACTGTTAAGCTTAGCAGCTAGAAAAAGAACTTTCTGGAGAGATTGCCTCCCGACACTGTCTTCAACTCATTCGGAAGCTTTGAGCTTCTGTTCTTTTGTCGGTGACCTTTTGTGATGAGGGCAGGGACTCTTGAGGAGGAACCGGACTAAATGTAAAGCTGGACTCTGCCTTCGAGAGGGTCTCCCCTCCCACCTGGGAAGGCCTCTGTGGCGGTGGCCCTTACAGCATCATTGTCAGGGGATGGCACAGACTTCAGAAGCGTTTCTGGAGCTTTGGGTCATACCAGTGGATTCAATTACTTCGGAGCTTCCTTGCGCCATTTTTATTTCCTTTGATACCTTGTATATTATTTTGTTTGGCTTTTCCCCTCTAGAATAAAGGCACATTCAATAATAAGAATTCTCTCGTATCCAATACAAAATGATACTGCTTGTCAGTTTGAAGAAAAAGCAAATTGTCTGCTCTGTGGATTGGGATTTCCGCTTAAAAAAAAAAAGCAGCTTAGAGAAAATCCCCGAACAGAGTCTTCTGATTGAAAAATATATTAGTGGATTTCACGGCTTTATCATTTTTCTTAAAGTAACAGTTTTTCTTACTTTTAAAACACATTTTATATGTATGCATTAAGATATATATATGGAAACATGTGACTGCAAACATTCCCAGTGCAGAATTTTTATGGTTTACAAAACTGAAAAAAGTCTTTATTTCATAAAATTGCGTAGTTGGAGAGAACGCTGTTTCTTAAGTACAACCCTCTGCCATGGGCCAAATGGCAGGTGGTTCCCTGTGTAGCCATGGCCAGCCTGAGACATTTCTGTGAGACCTCCATGGTGGGCTTGCTAGTATCCCGTCCTGACACCTGCAGAGCCATCCCCCTTTGAACGCTCAGTTTGGTTTTCTACACACCATCAAGTGAACTACCCATTGTTCCCGGCCTGCCAGCCCAACACGTCAGTTGTTGTAGCTTTTCATCTTTGTCTTTATAGCCCATTTTTCTTTTGTGTGTCTAACCATTTGGAATGTTCGTGTACTTTGCCCTTGTTTTATAAGATTTGAAATTAAAAATTAAAAGGGTTAATAATAAGAGTTATGAAGAGCATAATTCTCCTAAGCTCATCCATTGAGAAGGAGCTGGAAACCGATTGGCGTGGCTCTTGGGTGTTGATTGGGTAACTGAGAGAGCCCTTGGTTGTGAAGGGGAAGAAGAAAATTAAAGGGCATGTATGAAATGCCGCAAAAGAATTGTGGGTGCTGGAATCCGAAAGGTTAGGTACATTTAGGGGTTTCGTAATCCTCCCTGTGTTTTGTTGGTTTGTTTGTTTGTTTTAAGTGCTCGGAGAAGGAACACTCCTTTATGCTTGGGAGACAGACATTGTGGCAACAAGTTTTTGACTTCCCTGCATTTTCTTTGCAAACCCATTTTCAGGAAAGCGTCCCAGATGAGAAAGGATTGCCATGATTGCTCAGACAGATCTGTAAGTGCCCCCTCGGGCTGCAGTTCTGCCCAGTGGAGCTTTTCTGGATAAATAGCTCCTTTTCATAAGATGTCTTTGACTCAGTCCCAAGTCACCCTAATTTGGTGGCTCAGATGCCCAATTTCCCAGGATTTTCCCCTGCCTTTGGACTCTTCCATTTTCCCATTTCCTTCATGGATGTTCCTGGCCCCACAGAGAACTGTGGGGCCAGCGTGCTGCCTGGCCCTGGTGGGCCACCCTTAGTGCCCCATTCCTGATGCCCGTTATCCATCCAGTTTCATCACGTCTTCTCTCAAAGGCTTTGCTTTGGCCTCTGAGGTGTTTCACTTTTGATTTTCCTGCTGCTCACCCACCCTGGCACCTTCTAGTCTGTCAGCTTCCAGCTGTAATGACACCTCTTCTGAGATGGTGTCCGTAAGCTCTCCTGCTGGGCTTTATGAGGACTTCTCCACAGACACTTAGCCCAGGTATGTTTATACATTTGCTTGTTACTTGTGTACTGTCCATCTCCTCCAAATGGAGGACAGGAACCTCCTGAAGTTCTGAATGAACGAATGAACGCCACCCCCATTCTTTTGGTCCCTTGGCGCTGAACATGGCGGTTGTCTGATTTCCTCCTCTCCTTGGTCATCAGTCTACTGAGAACTCAGGAAGAGCAGAGCCCCAGCACCCGGCCCTCTGGACCCCACCTAGCAGGTCCCACACCTTCTGTCCCCGAGTTCTGGGTGCAGCGTTTCCAGTCTGCAGCCTGGGTCCCCTGCAGCCCGGGTACTGGCACCACTGTATTCATGTGTCCTCACTGGTTGCTGACACCCCCGGAAGTAAGTTCCCATCTCTTCCCTGGCTTTCTAGACCCCTTGGAGCTTTCACCCATTTAACTTTGTTTCATGTTGCTCCTCCACATGTCTGCTCTGCAAACGCCACCAGGCTTGGTCCTCTGCTCATGCTGTCGTCACCTGGACCCCTGTTCCTTCTCCCTTCTGTCTGCCCCAACCCAGCTCTTTTCCTAAGGGCTCAGCTTAACACATTGTTTGTGGGAAACGAGTAAACTCGTCATATCGCTCAAATGCCCGCTTACAATGTGAATGTGGGAAACGAGTAAACTCGTCATATCGCTCAAATGCCCGCATGCAATGTGTTAAAGCCCATCTCCTGAATAGAGTCTACTCTTGACCTTATTATCTCCTCTCTCTGGCCCTTGCCATGTATTGTCTGTCTATGGAGTTTTTCATGAACTTTATAACAAAGTCTGCCATCTCATGACATAAGGAGCAGTGTGGGTGATTTTTAGGGGTGTGGAGATGGAATTAGAGACCTAGGTATGAATCTTTGTTTCACCGATTGCTAGCTGTGTGTCAGCTAATTAATTACTGTTAATGAGCTTCGTGACCTCATCTGTAACATGAGAATAATCATGCCTTTCTCACATGGTTGTTTAAAGATTAGATGATAATGGGGGTGCAACTTCTGGAATGTAGTAGATACTCAGTAAATATTATACGGATGGCCATTTTACCTGTGTTGGTGCACTGCACTGATTGGTGCCCCCCCCAAACTTGTATGTTGAAGTTGTAAGTATTTGGAGATAGAGCTTTTAGCAGGAATTTACGGTTAAATGAGGTCATGAGGGTGTGGTTCTGATCCAGCAGGATTGGTGGCTTTATACAAAGAGGAAGAGAGAGACCTTGCAAAGCAAGGAAAGGCCACTTGAGGACACAGCCAGAAGGCAGTCACAGCATTTTGATCTTGGACTTGTAGCCTCCATGACTGTGAGAAATCCATTTCTGTTGTTTTAAGCCACCTAGTCTATGGTATTTTGTGACAGCCTCCCGAGCTGGCTCATAACAGTTGGCTTTCCACTCTAATGAGATAATGATTTGTTGAGCTGATGTTAATTGAGCACTTGTTATGTCAGGCACTTTCTCGTTTAACCTTACATTTCTAATCTCTCAATTCTCATAACCGCCTTCGGAGATTGGGTAAGCAGCTCGCTGAGGTTCTGGTAGCCTAGCAGTGCCATGGTGAGAACTGCAGCCTCACGTTGTCTCTCAGTGAGTAAAACTGAGTCTTGTGAAAGTGGCCCTTATGGATGGGTCTTTACGTATCGGTTACATAAGTAGCCTTTGTCTTGTTTTCTTTCTCCTTTGCTTGCTTCTCCCTTTAGCAATGAGCTAAATTTAAGAGACCAGAGAGAACATTGGCCAACTGTTTTTTTTTGCCACTGTCATTGTTATTCAGAGATAAATTTGTTCCACTCCTCAGGTCCCAGATGGCTTTACTAGTAATTAGTTCACCCCTTTCCCCTCAGAAGTTGGTGGATTTGGGCTTCTGAAAAAGATAAGCTATGTGAAGTCTAACTTAGGTTCAGGATGTTGGGGTTATAGCTCTTAGACTTCCAGTATCGTGTATATATACACATAGACAATGGCATAGATGCCTTATCAGCATGTTTATAATTTATACCCCACTTCCTTTTACTAAGGATTACCCTAAGACATATGACATGTTAAAGTAAAAATAAAAAATAGACAAACCCTATGGGTGGGGGGAGCAAATATTTTAAATTCTGAAGCTGATAGCATTTGCTGTGATTGAGTGCCCTGGCTGCCAAGGCAAAAGTGGAAACTCAGCTGGTTACATAATTCTTCTTCTCTGGTAACATGCCGAATCAGGAGAGAGTCATAATGCTCAGATGCCAGATTCTAAAGAGAATACATTGTGGGGCTCTTTCTCCAAGGGATGTAAAACCACATAGTTTACAGCATGTACAGCAACCGTACAGAAGTGATCAAGGCTTTTGCTCATGCTGTTAGTTATGGACTTATCCTTTTCTGTCCTGGATAACTCCTGTTCATCCTTTAGACCTTGGCAGGGGTCACCTTCTCCAGGAAATCCTCCATGATGCGCTCTGTCCAGGCCAGGCCGAATCCCTCTCCTCTGTGGCACCATAATCCTGTGGGCATATCTTTATCTCTCCACCTCCATACTGCTTTGTGTTGTCTCTTACAACCAGACCTAATGTTCCTAGGACTCATTCCTGGTATTGTGGTAGGTGGATGGCTGTGTTTGTTGAAGAAAGGGCTAGAAAACCAGTTTCCAAGTGGATGAAACCAATTTCTGCCAATGCAAGTCATCAGCTGTTTGTAGTGTCAGCCCCTCATTAAGTAGCTTGTCCCTGACACAGAAAATGGTACATGTCATTGTAGCTATTGGAAGGGCGGCTGTCAGGCGTGGACTCAGGAGACCCGAAGTCTAGTCCTTACTCTTCCAAGAGGCGTGACGCAAACATTTCACGGGCTGAGTTTCCACATCTGTAACATGTTGAACAAGTGCACGTGTTGAATCAAGTCAGAGAGTGCAGAGATGTGGACATCATGTCCAGTCCCGTATTCCATGCCCAGGGTGGGCACCCCTCAGCCGCTGCGGGCACCCTGAGCAGGGCCAGGCTCCTTCTTTGAGCGTCGCTTCTGGTAGCTACTGTCAAACCATTGGGGCTGGTATCAGAGAAGAAGCCTATTTAACTTCTGTAGTTCTCATTTTAGCTCTCATGATTCTAGAAAATGCCCTAATTTTCCTGTGTCATCACTATACTGGGCTGGAGAGTGCCCCCCCCCCCAAATGCATGTCCACTTGGAACCTCAGAATGTGACTTTGTTTGGAAATACATTTCTTTGCAGATGTAAGAAGTCATATTGGGTTAGGGTGGGCCCCAAGTCCAATACTTGTGTCCCCATAAGAAGAGAGGACCTACACACCCAAGGAAGAGAGCTATGTGGCAATGGAGGCAGAGGTTGGAGCGATGCAGCTATGAGCCAAGCAGCTACCAGACCTGGCAGGAGGCAAGCCTTCAGAGAGTGGCACTGTCAGCTCCTTGATTTCCGACTTCTGGCCTGTGAAGAGAGTCTTTTGTTTTAACCCACCAAGTTCGTGGTCATTTGTTACAGCAGCTCTAAGAAACTAATACACTCCCCTCTTATTTTTATGTGAAAACCATCCGTTGTGTTTCCTGCCTCTGATGCTAGTGTGTCCCTCCTCAAAGGCTAAAGAAGGCTAATATTTTGGAAGATGTCTTTTTTGCCATGCCATGTGTGGTGGAAAGAACCCAACATTTCTCTGACTGTTCATAAAAATGTAGGCATTGATTAAAAAGCGCCCTTTCCCAATTAATAGATGAAAGCATATGAATTACTTTATATTTTTGTGGGACATATGTTGAGTTCAGACTCCCTAAGGTCTTATTCAAATGACTGAAAACCTGGCCTCTGCAGTGTAATTCACAGATGGTACTAGCTCTAGCCAAAAAAAAAGAAAAAGATGGGGTGGGGGTGGGAGGGACAAACCCTCATGTTCAAAACAAAACTACTCGAGTGCTCTGAGTAATGATGTGTTGCGCGAACAGTGTTGGATGGGGCTTGCCCCCTGCCTGTCCCTCGCAGGACCCGGCAGAACGCTCTCCCTCTGGGCCAGGGAGCCTTTCCATTGTCACTTTACTTGTCTTGTTCAGTGTGACCTGCACGTTTCTGTCTGTGTTCCCCCGGCCTAAGTTACTGCCCTTTCTTGATCCACCGTTTCCCTGTGTTATTTAATGATCTCAGCACTCTACAAACTGCATGACTATTGTCCCGTTTTATAGACCAGGAAGCTGAGGCTCAGAGAGACAATTAGGTGACCTTTCCCGGGTCACACAGCTAGTCAGCCGGGAAGCAGAATCTGAACTGAGATCCACCTGGCTCTGAAGCCTGTGTCCTCTTACCCACCTCAGGGCATCCTGTGTGTGTGTGTGTGTGTGCGCGCGCGCGCGCAATGGACAGGAACACACTGGGATGGACACTGGCAAGCCTGGAGAGGAAGCCAGTGCAAGAGAACATGAGGGAATTGCGGAGGGGATGATGGCACGGGATGAGGTCAGAAAGCTAAGGAAGGTGCCATGCTGAGAAGGGCTTGACTCCCACGCCTGGAAGTTAGGATGTTTTCTGCCTACACTGGGGAGCTGTCGAAGGCTTGGACATGGAGGGGAGTGGAGTGTGACAGGAGTGGCATTTGCAGTAGTTATACCTGGCAGCAGGGAGCAGAGTCGTGGCTTAGCGTCAGGGGAGGGGCTGGGGTTTGGCCAGGGTGATGAGGGGTTGAGCTAGGCTGGAGGCTGTAGGAAAGGCCTTGGTGATACCAGACCTGCTGTCCCCGAGTTGGAATCCACAGGCTGTGGTGACACCTGGGGGCCGTGGGGTGGGCAGACAAGAAGACTATGAGTTGAGGTTTAACAGAGTGGTGACGTCATGCACTATGACAAGTAGCAGGAGGTAAGGGTGGGTTTGGGGGCAATGGGAAAAGATGCTGGATCTGGTCTGGCCTTGGTGGACTCCAGGCATTGAACAGTCGTCTAGAGACCACCAGTTGACAGCCGGATGTGTGGACTGTGTGTGGACCAGGTGAGGCTTTGGAGATAGGTGAGAGGATCAAGCCAAGGGCCTGGGGCCCACCTTGCCCTCTTTTACGCAAATGTCGCGAAGCCCTTCCTGGCCTGTGAGCACTGGGATGGCGAGACTTGGCAGCCTCAGGGCCAGGATCCTAGGGGTGTGGAGTTAGTAGTTGGGGAGGGTTGTTATGATCATGCCACCAGATGTCGTGAGGAGGCTTTTTAGAAAATTAAGAACAAACATACAATCTTTGTGGTTTTGTCAGTGGACGTCCTCGTGGTGTCTTTGTGATGATTCTCCAAGAAGGTAGCTTTTCTCCTTTGGTCGCTGAGCTTGATTTCAGAGTTACCTGCAGAGCCTCAGGCACCTCCGCGCTGGTTTCGCCTCTAGTCACATGGAGACCATCTTCACATGTCATTCTGAAGGTGAATCCCAGGACGGCCCATGGTCCATGGGGCCAGTGACGTCATTGCCTCTGATTTTATAGGAAGAGGGCTGCACCTGGTGTGTGGCCCAGTACTCAGTGAGAAGCCTGTGATTGCCCTGCTTATGGGCAGCGCTTTTAAGGGATGTAGCTCGAGGGGGCACACCTGGGAGGTGGGGGCGGCACTGTCAACCCCGAGTTCTTTCTGAGACCTTCTCAAGAAGGCTGACTGCATTTTCACATTAACATAGATGAGGAGGTGAGGCTAGACTGAAGTCTTTTGGTGTCCCTGGAAAAATGGGACCTTATTGAGGATGTGGAAGAAAGGGCCTCAGCCATCTGCAGGGGGTCAAGTGAGTGAGGGGGGAAAGGTGCTATTCTATATTCGAATTGAGCTTGCATTTGGGGGTTCCTCTTTCCTCCTTTTGGGGGATTCCTGATACATTCTGTAGTTTATCATGCTTTGGAGCAGAGGTTCTTAACTGGAGGTGATTGTCCCCTAGGGGACACTTGACCATGTCTAGAGACTTGGTTTTCAAAAGGTGGGGGAGGGATGTTACTGACCTCTAGTCGGTAGAGACCAGGGACTCTGCTAAACTTCCTGTGACACCCAGCACAGCCCCACCACAAAGAATTACCCAGCCCCAAACGCTGGTAGGGCAGATGTTGAGAATCTGTAGGCTACGGTTCCAGCAAAATCTTTGCATCCTTACCTGCCTGCTGGGGAGGCCTCTGGGTACAGCCAGGGCAGGTCCCTGAGTGAAGGTCAAGGTGGGGAGAGGCCTGCATGGAGACAGGGGCCAGGCCACCAGCCCTGTGCTTGCGACAAGCTCTGCCCATCTGAGGTGAGGTCTCTTAAATGTCAAGTAAGGGGAGCTGTCCAGATTTCCTAAGACCCTTTTCAGCCCTCCCTTCCTGAAATTCTAGAGCTGACCTTCTATCCTCATAACCTGGGTGTGATTCAAGCCCTGTAGGAAGAGATTCGATGAGACATCATTTCCTTTGCTTTTCTTATTTTTATTTGCATTCGTTTTTTTCCAAAAAGGTAAACATTGAACACTATAAAATATCGGGTTGTCGAAAAAGTCATGACGCATTTTTTCTGTTTTTCATTGCAAAAATGCCTCATGACTTTTCCGACAACCCAGTACATATTTAAAATGCCCCCTTATTTTAATAACTATGAACCATGACAAACATGAGACTACTCTTTTTATTTCAAGGAGAAAAGGCTTGAATATATTTGACACATTTCTGCTCAGTGATGAAAATCCTGGGTCTGATTCCTTACTGCAGACAGCCTTGTGCGTGGTAAGTGTCTCTCTCAGGATACACCCAAGCTGCAGGGATCCCCGCAGACATCTCTGGCTCTGAGAGAAGGCGTCTTGGGAGTGTGCAGGATCCCGCGAGCCCCAGGATGTCTGGGTATTCCCCAGCTGATGCAGCAGACGTTAAGTCATGCTGAATAGCTATCTCAGCTCCCACCCCTCTCCATACGCACGCACACGCAGTATCCTGGGAGCACTTGATTTTCTATATCAGTGAATGGATAATGTGCACAAGGTAGCAAAAGCTGTTTCTCCATTTGGATTAGACGAACAGCCTTTCTTCTTGGACATCTCCCCTGTTCGTTTGCTTAGGGCTGCCATACTAACGTATCAGAGACTGGGGGCCTCAAACATCAAAAATTGATTTCCTCACCGTCCTGGAGGCTGGAAGTCTGAGATCAAGGCGTTGGCAGGGGTTGGTTTCTTCTGAATCCTCTCTCCTTGGCTTGTAGATGGTCGACTTCTCCCTGTGTCTTCACACGGTTTGCCCTCTGGTGTGTGTCTGTGTCCAAATCTCCTCTTATGACACCAGTCATATATAAGATTAGGGCCCCGCCTAATGATGATCTCATTTTTAGTTTAATTACCTCTGTAAAGACCCTGTCTCCAAATGCAGTCACATTCTGGGGTCCTGGGGGTTAGGACATCAATATGAGAATCTGTGGGGATGGACACAGTTCAACTCAGTGAGTGCCTCTAAGGAGATGTGTGGGGTGCTGGTTGTCTCTCGGATAGGACTTTACAGATCGTGATAATGGCACCGCTGCTTCCCCCTTGCCCCCCGCTGTTCATATTTCTATTATGAAAAAATTCAAAGCTACAAAAAAGTTGCAAGAATAGTACAGTGACTACCTATATACTTGACTACCTGGAATCAATAATTGTTAACATGTTATATTTGCTCCGTCTTTATATATAAGTTATATGAATCAATTAAAAGAAAGTTGTAGGCATCATGACGATTTACCCTTTAAAAGGTCAGCATGGATCTCGTAGGAGTAAAGACCTTCTCCTGTATAAATGTAAGACCATTATCATACCCAGAAAATATGAAATCGTCCCTTACAGCATCAGATATGTAGTCTGTATTCAGATTTTTCCAGCTGCTCCCCAAAGTTTTTTACAACTTTTTTTTTTTTTTTAACCAGGATCTAATGAAGGTACAGGCATTGCAGCTGGAGCTTTATATCTCATTAGTCTCTTCAATGCAGAATAATCCTACCATTTCTTCCCGCCCTCCCCCTTTTCTTTCTTTCTTTCTTTTTTTTTTTTTTTTTTTTTTTTTTGAGAGCATCAAGGCCAGTTGTTACAGGGGATGCCTCACATCCTGAATTTGGCTTATCATTTCCTAGTGATGTTGTTCGTCTTCTCAGTGTGTCCTCTGGAAGTCAGATCCAAATGCTTGTTTAGATTCAAGCTTGTTTAAACAGTTGCCAGGTAATGTTGGGTGCTTCTTAAACCACCAGACCCCATCAGGTTGTCCCACTGTCAGTGATGCTAAGTTTGAACGCTGGCCTAAGCTGGTGATGCCCGATTACTCTGCTGGATGGTTTGTGATTCCCTTTGCAATTAACCCATAATCTGTAGAGAGATAATTTGGCACTATGTGCATATCCATTGGTGATTCTTGCCTGAATTATTTCACTGGGGAAGGAGGGGTTGCAAAATGGTGATTTTTTTAATTCAATCCTTAGTTGGCATTACAGACCCAAATGTAATGACTGAATTGTGGGGAAAAGGATTTGTGTCAAAATCACCTCTAATGGTGGCAAGTAAATCTCTCTGTGTGAATATCACTATGGACTCAGGTTTTTATTTAGTCAGCGTTTTACAGTCAATTGCAGTCACTGTTTTTGTGTTCAGATTATCCCAAATTTGGCTAATGAGGCCCTTTTTAAGCTGCCTTTTATGTCCTTGGAACATGCCTGTTTTAGTCTTTGATACGTACCTCCTTGCTTTCTTGCACAGAAATGGCAAGACAGGGGTCATCCATTCCTCCCAAAAGCTCGGATTCCTTTCTGTGGAGAATGGAAACCAAATCTAGACATGAGGCGTGTTCATAGTGGCTGGGGTGGTACCATTTTAGGGCTTTCAGTAGACAGAACTAAGGAAAAGTAGAATGATGAGTTTAATAATATTTCCAAATCACTTTTAACATCACTTCGTGCTTTATTCTACAAGATACACAAAATAGTTTCAAAATTCTGTTGTCTGTCCCTATTAATAGTATAATTCTTCTTGTAGTTCGCTTTGTCCTTGGTACATACATTCCACTAGAATGTACCGTCAGTATTGAGTTCAAAAGCCATGTGAAAGAATTCTTTTCCCTGTGAGGTTGTGTCGCCAACTTGATCCTCTAGTTAGGTTATTTTTGTTTACCTTAAAAGTTTTTATTTTAGGGCCGGCCGAGTGGCGCATTGGTTTAGAGCTGGTTTGGGATGCCAGCGGCCCTGGTTTGGATCCCACATGTGAGGGCCAGTGACACTGCCCTCTACAGCTAAAATGGTGAACAACAGCTCCACCTGGAGCTCTTCTGCTGTGATTCCTCGGGAAGGCATAGCTGCAGCCCTGGCTACAGTGAGTGGCTGGCAGGCAGCATGAGCGGCTGGCAGCCAGCATGAGCACCTGGAAGCCGGTGTGAGCTGCCAAGAACTGCTGTGAGTGGCTGTCCAGAGGCCGGCAACCGATCTGCCTCATCCAGGAAGAGTGCAATGACGATATCAACATGGGCCAGTGAAGCAACATCTTCTGCAACTAGACTGAAGAACAAAAGGACAGCAACTTGTCTGTTCCCCTTCCCTGATTCCCCAATGCTGTTCCCCTCCCCCAATTCCCCAATAAAATCTTTTAAAAAAAAAGTTTTTATTTTATTTTAAAGTTATGGCTTTGGGCCGGCCGAGTGGCTCAGTTGGTTAAGAGCTCGCTCAAGAGTGTGAGCTGAGCTCGGAGCAACAGCAGTTCAATGCCCAGCCCAAGCTGAGCTGCTGCTGAGCTGCCAACAGGTAGCAGGATGGCTCAGCTTAAAAAAATAAAAAAAAAATGAAAAATAAAGTTATGGCTTGCTCTTTTCTTTTAAAAAATCAACTTTATTGAGGCATAATTTAATACCCTTATAATAAACGTACCTGTTGAAAGTGTTTTGATTAATATGTATATACCCATGTAACCAGCGCTGTAGTGGAAGATGACAATATTTTCGTCACCATAAAAAGTTTCCTTTGCCCCTTTGACTCAGCCTCCTCTCCCTCCACCTAATCCCTCAGGCAACTACTGGTATACGTACTTTCTCAGGAGATTAGTTTGACCTTTTTTAGGATTTTTGTCTTACTGAAATCATAGAACAGTATGCTTTTATTTCTAGCTTCTTTTACTCAGCATAGTGTTTGTGAGAATCACAACTATTGTGTATATCCATAATTCATTCCCTTTTATTACTGAGTAATATTCCATTTTATGGAGAGATCATAATTTGTTTATCCTGTTACCAGCTGATGGATTTGGATTGTTTGCAGTTTTTAGGTATTACGAATAAAGCTGCTCTGAATATCCTTGTACAAGTCTTTGTGAGGATATATGAGTTCATTTCTCGTGGGTCAATAGCTAGCAGTGGGATTGCTGGGTCTCATGATAAGTGTATGTTTCATTTTATCAGAAAATGCCAAACCATGTTCCAAAGTGGTTGTGCTAAGTTCCAGAGTGGTTGTGCTAATTTACATTCAAAGCCCAACAATTTGTGAGCATTCTAGTAGCTTCACCTCCTAACTAGCACTTAGTATTGTCAGTGTTTGTCATTTTAGCCATTCCAATGGGCATGTTGTCATAATTCACTTGAATTTGTTTTGTTCTTTTCTCAATTGAATTTTTATTTTGAAGAATAAAAGATTCCTTAGTTCCAAAGTCAAAATTCCATGAAGAAGGATATTTAGTGCGGTCTCAAACTTATTTTTCTCAGTAATTCCTACTATCGAAGGTGTGGTTTAAAGGATTGTGTCTGTGTTCGACTGGGTGATGAGCAAAATGGAGCTGGTCCTTCCCTTCATAGAGCTCACATATTAGCAGGGGGCATAGGCATTAGTCAGCCTCCCAAATACATGTAAACTCATAACTATGTAGGAAAGATAGGAGAGGGCTCAGCCTGTTATATCTGGGTTTCATCATAGTTTCCCAAGGAAAAGAAATTGCATTCCCTCCCTTAATACTTGTTGCAAATTTTCCATAATGCTGGTACTCTGGGACCTGTAGTAACAGGTTCAGCCCTGGGAAAGGAACCAACACCCTACAGTAGGAGCCCAGGTCGGTGGAAAAGTGACGATAAGCCTTCACATGATCTGTTGGCTTTAGATGAAGTCGTATAGATTTGTTCCTCACACACACTTGGTTGACACACACTTGGCATCTTTAAAAAGTATGTTGGCAACACATGGTTTAAGTTAATTTGTTAAACGCCCTTTTTTTTTTTTACATTGTAGATACTGACATTGGATTGGAACCATCCCTCAGTGATTAAAGAGTGTCACTGCGTGTTATGTTATCAGTGTTTTGGTTTTTCAAATTACTATCCTGTGGGTTTGTTGGAGATTCCCCACCTGCATCGACCTATGAGACAGCTCATAGATTTTAGATTTGAAACTTCGGTTTATGTTTTAATTTCCTGAAGGTCACCCTGGCACAGCACAAAACACCCATCAATGGTCTTCAGGATGAGGTTGCCTGTTAAGTCTGAAATTCTTAGAAATTTTGATTCAGTGTTGTTATTGTTATAATAATTGAATTCATACCATGTTGTTATTATCCACTCCATAAAGTGTTTAAGATAAGAAGCATTTTTCAATCAGCTCTTGCAAAACTGGAAATTTCACTGACGCTGTTGTCCTATTTGCAATTTTTATGCACGGTTAATGTGACTCTGAAGCATAATAGTAATCATTGATAATGCACTTATAAAGGAATTCTACAGAGAATATTTTTAGTAGCAACATACTTTTCTAATACTGTAATCAAGTATTCATGTTTGAAATGAATAAAATATTTCCACTTCCTTCACTTTTGAAGAAGACAAATTCTGCTCTTTCACGGTATGCAATATAGTCAATTATTTTGGAAGTATTGGTGACATATTTCCCCTTCTGCCTGATTGCTGTCTCCTGTGACTTGGGAACTTGCGAGGGAATTATTATGCCCATATTGTGGCATGTAGATTCCAAGAGTGAAATTCTAGGGTGATCAATTTGGTTTTGATTTTGCCAGTCACTGCCCTGGCAGGAGGTGGTTGGCACACTCAAATTGAAGTGGCGGTGGAGTGTTTAATAAAGGGGGATATAAGAAACCAGCAAGGATGGTGTACCACCCTCCGGGATGGGGGTGGCAGGGTTGGAAAGGCAGAGGCAGCCCACCATGGAGGTTTGAATCCTGGCTCTGCTGCTTGCTAATTTATGATCTAGGAGGCAAGCCCTGATCTTTTTGGAGCCTGTTTTCTTAGCTGTAAATGGACTTAATCTCAGATGCCTTCATCAAGTTTAGGGCCACCTGAGATATTTGATTGCCCTTTGAAATTTGCTATACACACGGAAAGGTGATGTTTGGTCTGCAAATGGTTGTGTGCCAGCAACACAAATATAAAGTCGTAATAATAGTAACTTTTGACTTTTTCATTGACATGAATGATTCAAGAAAGCGTGTGTGTATGTGTGTCGGAAAGCATTTGTATGCACGCTCCCATGTAAGGATATACATTACTTAGTATGGTAAATGATCCCCAAATCATTCATGATATGACTTGGAAATTTGTGGTTTTATTGCACCAGGCTACCTACCTAATGGTGTTGGTCACAGACTCTCATTTTGGTGGTGAGAGTTACTGATTCCAGAGTCAAACTGCATTCATTGCATATTAGGCAGGTTAGTTAACCTGTCTGAACCTGACTGTTAACATCCTTATCTGTAGGGTCCGAATACTACCTACCTTCTGGGTTTGTTGGGAGATTTAAATGAAATGATACAGGTTTAGCCTAGGATAGTGCTTGGCACCCGGTCAGTTCCCAGTGCTAATGGTTGTTACTGCTATTACTACTACTAGTCCTACCATCACTACTGCTAAACGTCTGGTTATACCTAGAGTTCCAAGTTGGACTGACATTTAGCTCCTAGCCCCCCAGTTGATTCAGCCATACACATATACTGAGTTATCATGGCTTGTGCATACGATTTCCATGGATAATTAAGGGCTGACTGTGTTTGGAAACCTTACTGAATCGTGGGGCATGGCCTGAGAGTGTGGCTGGGACACATCCCGGTGTGGTGCTGGACTACACACCCAGCTTTTCTGTCCCTGCCCTTCCCCATGGGGAGATTGGAATACTGGCTGCTTACTGAGAGATCCCATTTGGGGCTAATGCTATGCTCACAGAGTCCTTTTACACTGTTAAGTGAGACGAACGCTCTGTGTAAAGTGTTCGTTAAGCCGGAGATCCCCCCCCGCCCCGTGCCTCATAATCAGGTAACTCATAACCTTTGGCAGACTTCCTCTCTGGCAGACCTCTTGTTTGCTATCGTGTCTCCTTGAGTCCTTGTCAGCTATTAATCAACCTGATGAGCTGGTTGAATCCCTGGAGGATTGTTCTTTGTATTCTGTGTCTCAGGTTGTAGTGAGTTCTCAGGTGAGCTGAAAGGTGTCCAGAACCAGCTGTGTTGTTCCAGGTGCCCCTGTGACCCTGGGACAGTCCTCTGGGTCACTGTGCTTGTCGCCCAGGGGAATCCCATAGTGACCAGAGCTCAGTGGTGACACTGGCCTTTCCAGGTGGCACACATCATTTTATCACCCAAATGCTGCAACCTGCAGGATAGGTTGCAAATACTGAGGTTATTGTCAACGCCTAACTTTTCGCAGGACCTCACAGGAATACAATTTGTGAGAAAGACGTGATGATGAGATTGAGGACCAATATCATTTGCCTTTTCAGTACTCTGAAATGGGCCTCAGGGAGACGAAGTGTGAGGCTCAGAAGCGGGGAGGATTAGATGCCGTGGTGCCCTGGCTCTAGACAGCTGCCGAGTCAAGTCACTCGTGAGGCTTTCATGGGGCTCCTAGGATTCAGATCAGCCAGTCTTTTCAGTAGCCTCTGTTCCCTTAAATTTTTCCTCAGCCCTGTTAGTATTAATCACAGGGTTGATTCTTTCTCTGATGCCATCCCCCTTTCCCTCTCCCCCGCTACCCTCTCTTCATTTGCCTGGAGCTTGATAAGGCCTGTGGTGAGTTCTGGACTGGCCACCTCTTACCACAGTTTTCCTTGACACACGGTCTCCCTCTCCCAGCACATGCTGCCGTGCCGTCTGCTCCCATGGGCTCTGTCCTTGTCTGGACCAGCATCTACCAGAATTTAAAAAGAATTCATAACACAATGCCAGTTGGTCATTGTCGCTTCTCCCACTCCACTTGGGTCAGGGATGGTTTCAGATTTATCTTTGTAGTAGTAGATGCCACAACATTAGGGGTCTAGGCCATGCTCAGACACCCTTTGCTGTTGGGGAATACTTGTTCTAGAATGTAGAGGCGCCGTAAAGGCAATTTCTCCCTCAAAGTGGGCCAGCTGGTGATGGCGAAAAGCTGGGCTGCCAGACGAGGGCCGTCCAGCAGAGGCCCTTTGTGGGTGAGCGGGTGACTGGTGGGTCCAGTGCCACTCCTTAAAAAACAAAACCCACAAGCCTGTGTGCATGTTTTATTGAGAGAGGGGGGTCTTTATGATTTTTTATTTTTTAAATAAAAGTCCATAATTCCGGCCCAGTACACCCACATCCTGTAACTAAAACTTTTACCTGGGCAGGTGCATTCAACAACTTTTAGTTATGGAAATAAGGTGATCAAATTATATGTGCCAATTAGATTAGATCATATTGGGACATTTAAAAATAGATGAGTAACTACTGACAACCAGAAGATAAAGTGGCACTAGTTGAGCCAACCAAGAGTGTCTCTGTCAGACCCACGTGTGCCTTTATTACCCTCCATAAAACATTATTGCGTTAATTATCCTGTGCAGCATTTGAATCACTTTAAAGAAAATAGAGGTGCTGGCGAGAGCCAGAGCTGGCGTTCATCTTCCCCCTCCACTTCATACAGTGTGTTTGTAATAAAAGCCCTTTTCTGGGTCTTGAACTTTGAAAGTAACTTTATTTTTATTTCTGAGAACGTAATAAATGGTGAATTTTACCTCCTCTCATATCTACTAGCTTTACGTCAGTTTGCCTTTTGAACTAAAAAAAAGCATGGAAAAGGCAGTTTAGTATGTCTCTAATTCTGCCAGGTGTCCTCTTTGTAATTTGTGTATGCGATAATTTTAACTTGAAGACTGTAGATGACACAAACATCTGTTACTAAACCATTTCAAAAGAGGATTATATCCACATTTCGGACAACTTGATCACATCATTATACATTCCCCTTTCATATCAGGTGACAAATAAGACCTTTTAGATTTGCATGTCTTTGTTTCTGTAATAAAGTTATTAGCAGTTAAATGGTCATGATGAATTTATCCATAGGTGCATGGGTGTGTGTGTGTGTGTGTGTGTGTGTGTGTGTGTGTGTGTGTGTGTGTGTGGTTTGATACCCAGCAGTATCTTGAATTCATTTGAGCAGTAGGTCAATTCTTTGAAGTGGTGGAGTATGACCGGTATTAGAAGGATATAAAACAAGTGTTTTTATACTCACTGTGTGCTTTCCCAGTGCTTAAAATATTTTAACTGTCTCCGTGTCTGTACTCTTTCTTAGCCTGCCTAGGTAATACTGTGAGGGTTCACATAGGGAAGATCACTTAACCCTTACAGACAGATTGGTGAAACTAATTTGGGAGAATCCCAAGATGTCGTTGGGTAAGAGCAGTGATTTTATAGGTACCAATTCTTTGACCTTCTGACTTGGAGTATGAGGGTACGTGTGTGTGTTCTCCCCCCCACCCCTTTTATTTATTGGAATTTAGAACTTACCAGTGTAGAGCTTGGCAGTGTAAGTAAATATATTTTGGATGTTTTGGTGATCGTTTTATTATCGATTGTTTTTAGTGCAGTAGCTATTGACTGCCTTTGGCAGTTCAGAAACAATAGAGTACAAACAATAACTCATTTCAACCCAAACAAACACTTACTAGCTCTGCCAGCCTTCGGGAGTTGACATGCTTCAGATTTGCCCCCTCAACCCGCAATGGAAATCACATCCATGGGTGATGGAGGGCATGTGGCAGACATGGGGCTGCCACAGATAGTGAGTGACAGGAGCGATTCTGCAAAGCAAAAGCATTGGTAACTGATAAACTGGGCTCCCTTCACATTTCCACCCCCACCCAACTTCACCATCCTAGAGGTCAGTTTGGTTTTAGGCAAATCTTGGGGCTATTTTGATTTTATTTAGGTGTTAATGCAAGGAAATTATAGATTCTTCCTGCGTTGATGAAGCCATGCTCGTGCACACGCATGCACACACCTGTCCAGCCACCACATGCCTAAAACAGTTCCTTCCCCACCTGTGCCACCTGCGTTCCTTTGCCCCATGTCCACAGATGCTCAGTGAAGGGGGTTGTGTTCAGAGACAGCCGAGGCATATTTCTGAAAGAGCTAGGATGCTATAAAGTCCTCATAGAGCTCATGTTTCTGAATATTGTACAAGTGACAGGTTAATCATGATCTCCATCTCTATAGTTTTTGGAACACATCTGTAAAACAATAGCGAGGCGACTGCAGGAGTGGAGGCGATTTCCGTGTCTGATATTCAGAGGACCCGTTGTTAGTGAGTTTGAAGTCTTCATTGGCTGTGATTATCAGGCACTTCGTATCCAGTTCCCCAAGCCAAAGACCTGGGGGTCTGCCCTCCCCACCTGCAGGGCCCCGCCCCAGACCTGGTGTTAGACAGGCGCACTGGGCCAGGGTCTTGGAAAGAAATTCCGTTTGGACCCAGGTATGATTTCTCTTTTCCATCCCTCCTACTTTTGGGGGGAAAAACAACAACAACTCAAACCCTAAAAACTATAAGAGAGCAAAGTGGGACATTTAAAACACTGCAAACAGTTGTTAGGGAGACCCAAGTGTCTGATGTGATTTCTTTTTAAATCTTTCTTTTGGAGTAATTATCTGTTTTGCTATGGGGAATGAACATTGAGGTATCTAGAAAAAAATTCTTTGTAATCAATTTTGTTGTTTTCTCCCTCTTTTTTTTCATGTACTTGGTTAGTTCCTCAAGTCATTTTCTTAATATTTTAAAATTTGAAAATTCCCCCTGATGTCTTTAGACTATAAATTACAGAATGTTAGGACCAAAGGGGCTTTTAAGGAGTCACTCACCCACTAAGTATTTTGTTCTGGTGTGAAGTCACAGTCTTTCATTAGAATAACTTTTAATTTTAATTTTAATTAATTAATTAATTAACTTATTTATTTTTATTGGGAACTGTGTTTTTCCAGAACCCATCAGCTCCAAGTCAAGTAGTTGTTTCAATTTAGTTGTGGAGGGTGCAGCTCAGTGGCCCATGTGGGAATTGAACCAGCAGCCTTGGTGTTATGAGCACTGTGCTCTAACCAACTGAGCTAACCAGCTGCCCCTGTTATTGTTTTTATTTTTATTTTTCCCCAGTACCACTCAACTTCTCTTGTGACTTCCTTTGTCAGAGAGGAGAATTAAATTAATTACCCGCCTTTTAGATACTGGGTATGGTGCATAATGCATTCTATGCATTACCACATTAAAACCGAACATGACGTGGAGACGATAGTATTATATGCAGGCGAAGACACCGCCAGTCTGAGGGGGTGTGTGCTTTCTTTCTGATGGACAGCAGGGCAGCAGTGTAGACAGGGACCATCGGGTCGATCCCTTTATGGCTTGGAGCACCTGTGAGGGTGTGTTCGGGCATGCGCCCTGGGAAGGGCCTGGCATTGCTCCTGGCCCCTCTCGCACTCCGGAAAGGTGAGCATGAACCTAAGGGCACGAGACTGTACAGGGAGCGAGTGGGGAGGTAAGAGGAAGGCAGGTAAGACTGAGGTGAGCACACACGTTCCCACGGGACAGGCCCAGGTGGGAGCCGGAGGGCTGCCCGGAGCAGGGGGTGTGGGCGCTGAGTGGGCCCACAGGAGGAGCCAGCCTCAACGTGTGTGCGGGTGTGTGCTTGCACATGCATGTACAATTTTAATACCTTCCTCCCCACAACACTCATCCTTTTTCCCTCCTCTGTTGTCATATAGCCTTTGACCGGCTTATGTGGTCACTTATAGTTGGTTATTGTTTGTCTCCCTCTGGAGGTTCTGCACCTTCAAAAATGGACCCATCCTTTGTGTCATGGTGACCGGCCTAGCACTCTGTTGGCTTTCTACAAGTGTTGTTAAACGACTTGCTTCAAAATGCAGCCCAAGGGGCCTTTTCTTAGGCCATGGAAGTTTGAGTGGGTTTTTGACCTGTTATGGTCTGGATTCTGGCCTTGTCTGGGGGCTGACAAACGAGTTTTGTGGGAATGCGAGAACCTGGGCTCTGAAAGTATCAGCCCTGGGCCGCCCCTCCCCCAGCCCCCTCTTACCCTGCCCCCCCCCCAGCTTGCTTCCCCCCTCTCCTTTATGCTAGCGTGGCCCAGAGAAGCCTGAGAAGGAGCCAGTGCACATAGAAGAGGGGTCAGCAGCGGGGAGTGCGGGCACTCTTGTGGAGGGAGCAGAAACGAGGCAAGACCAGCATGTGGGGGGCTTCAGCAGGGCGCCCCCAGGGAACTAGCTAAGTAAACATAGGAAAACAAACCTAGGCTGTTCCCTGGAGAAGACTTGAAGCATGCCTTCCAGACCCTGGATTAACTTTCTATATAAAGCAGCTAGAAAGGCAACCTGAAAATTGGCAACTCTGGGACCACCTTTCGGTAAAGCTATACATACATGTCTTTTGGTGCTGAATGAGTGGACCTGATCAGCTCCAGTTTCCAGGGTGAGCCCACGGACCCCCAAGAGAACAGCACAGGGTCCTCAGAGGCCTAGCCCTCCCTGCTGGGGGACCTTTTCTTCTAGGCCAGCTCTTTCTGTCCATCCCAACTTGCCCCCCACTCCCCCTCCCCCGCTTTATTCCCTAAATTGACCCATCTTCCCATCCTGCCTCAGGACAGAGTGGAGGCCATGGCCTGTCCTTTCCATGAAGGAGGTGGAAAGTGATAACCTGTTAAGGGAAGGGACCTTAGAGTCCTGGGAACCCAGGGGCCTTGATGCCAGAAGTAACTCCAAGCCAGGGCTTTCTTCCTCAAAATCCCTTATCCCTCCTGGAATCACTTAAGTGACCAGCTCTTGCTTTGTTCTGTTTTTATCCTGCCATTTCTACCTCTATCTTAGTGCATCTGATACAAAATGCCTCCTTTGGACCAAGGAAAGTTCCTCGTCCAATGGGATACAAATAGCCATGTGTGGTTCTTTTTTTTAGATGAAATTCTGTATCATTTCACCATTTGACAAATACCTGTCCCATCAGAGCAGGGCCAGTCTGTTTTGGAGCTTAGGGTCAAGGAAAGCTGGCTGTTTAGCATTTTTATCATCATAATAAGGAGATCAGTATTTGTTGAGCTTTTATCATGTGCCAAGCACAGTATATCTCATTTAATCCTGTGAAGCAGTTATTGTTATAATCCATCCATTTTTATAGATGAGGAAACTAGAGCTCAGAGCAGTTAAGTAACTTTCCCAAGGCCACACAGCTGGGAAACGGAAACGAAGTTTGGTCTCAGGTCTCCCTGAGTCCAATGTCCATGCCAGCCGAGTTAAGGACTACCTTTTGAAAACTCAATAATGTGCTTGTCGCTGACTTGACCACACATCAGTACTGGCCAAGAACAGAAAAATGGCAGCGTCAGGAGGCTACAGGTGATGGAGAAATGCAGGACCATGTATACTAATTAATCTATGGTTGCACATCTTCAAAGCATAGAGCTATGAGCCAATGGGATGATTTAGTCTGATCACCTAATGTACAGACAAGGAGACCAACCCAGAGAGGAAGAGTGAGCTGCACATACACAGTGATTTCAGAACGCAGTGATGTTTGGCGCAGCTAACACATAATGCGTGTTCTTACGACTGATGGGTTTACTGACCGCAGCCTGTGACTGTCTTCGCTTCTTCCCAGGTGTCCCCCTTTCCTGCCTTGAAGCACTTGACATAGATCATCCTCAGCACTCCCTTCCTAATCCCACAGGATCCAGCCCAACTTTCCTCGCCCCTGAAGGCCCCTTCCCTGGTTTTAGGTTCCCAGAACTCCAGGAGTGTAGGAACCGTAGGGCAGGGGGCAGTGAACCATGGAGTACGGTTTTGTAGCTAAAGTACTATGGGAGCACAGCCCCGTTTCCTCATTCACGTCTGTGGTTGCTTTCGTGCTACAATGGCAGAGCTACAAAAATATTTACTCTGACCCTTGAAGGAAATAGTTTACCGACCCCTTCTGTGGAACATCCAGTTGATACTGAACCTGTGAAGCCAGACCACCTCAAGTCTACCTGTGTACATTCATGAGCTTTTGCTCATAAAGGTTGGGGTCACTGAGAGAAGAGAGGTGGCATACGTCCAACAAGCTCTTTCAAGTGCCTTAATCAGTAGTTCTTGGTACCTGAGTGTCTCAAAGGTTGTATGTTCCAATGAGCACTGGATTTGCCCCTTATCACAATCTCTGACCTGGTTTGTTGCTCAAACCAAACCAGGACTTTTTTCCTTTTCTTTACCTGCCACTTCTAATCCAAGGTCCAGTGGGTTCTCCAAAGCACATCCTGAAGCTGTCCTTGTCCCATCTCCACTGCTGCCACCTTGGGCTTGCACTATGGCATCAACTCATAACAGATCTTTGTAGGCCCTCATGCCACTTCTAACCCATTTATTCTTTACACAGTGGCAAGTTCCTGTCTTCTAACTCTTGCTCTCTTTATTTTCTGCGTAGAAGGCATTACAGCCTATCATGGTCTTGCGTAGTTTTTTATTTACTGCTTTCTTACCCTTCTAGAATCCAGGCTTTAAGAGAGAAGTCCCCTTTTGTATTGTTCTGTTTTCACTAATGTATACTGCACAGTGCCTGGCATGCCCTGGGTACCATAGGGATGAGGGGATGGACGAGGGTGGCCAGCTCCCTGCCCCATTTTGATTGGATCCTGCCTCATTATCCCCCTTCTCAAAGCATGGCCCCTCCTCCACGTTGGGCATCATTCTTCATTACTGCTGGAAGTGGGCCTTATTCCTCAGAAGCGATGAGAAGGGGGTAAAAAAGGAAAGGAAACCATTGTCCTAGACCAGAGTTTACCACACTGGACCCAGATTCCTAGTATCAGAAGTGCATGTTGCCTTGTGATCCAGTATGCACCTCTGTACCTGCATACACACGTACACATTTCAGAAAATATCACTTGCTGCAGGTGTTTTCTAGACTATTCTATTTGGCTCTATTTTGTTCCTTTAAAACAATGCTGGTTGTGACTCATTCCACTGATTTAATGACCCATTCATGTATCATAGCTCACAGTTTGTAAACAATGTGAGGAACTCACAACCCGGCAAAGGAGACCCCACACACAGGTGATGTCAGACAAGCTGGCGGGTGCTGCTGTGTGGGTCCACAGAGCCGTGGGAGCGTGAGAGGTTCTCGAGCTGCCAGGGGCGGCCCGTGGACCCAGACCTCTCAGGAGGAAAAAAATGTTAGTTTTAGCGGTTCCATTTAAGATTTAATTTAGTTGTATTCTTATCTTGCTCTCTTTTGTTTAATCTTTCTCACTAATCAGTTCTTTCTACAATATAGGCTTTTTTGTCTTTTTTCCCCCTTTTTATATACTGATTTTTTTTTTATTATTGTTAAGAGGAAGTTATCAATTATTTCCCAGGTGCTTTTTAATTAGAAAAAAAAAAAGCTTGGCCTATTCCATATCCTTTTGGTCATTTTCTCTCTACTTTTGACATTAGTTTTCTCAGACTCTGTGTGTGAGTGTGTGTGTGTGTGTGTGTGTGTGAGAGAGAGAGAGAGAGAGAGAGAGAGAGAGAGAGAGAGAGAGAGAGGAGAGAGATCATTTATAGGAACATTTTCAATCTTAAAAAAATATATATTTTTAAGGTGAAAAATATTTTGAACATGAAAATGTATCTGTGAATGAAGATCTTCTCTTTTTTATTTTGCATTCCTTAATATTTAATAGTACATGGCCTTTGCAGTTATTATGGTAAAAAAAATGCATATTCTTTATATAAGATGTAGATACTTTTAAAAGCTTTGACTCAAACATATTACACAACTATAATTAAATTACACCCTTCTCTTCCCTAGTTAGGGGCATTAAATGCAATTTTTTCAGGCCTAAGAAACGTAAGCATTCTCTCCTGTGTATTTCCATTTTAAAAGATTTCAAGTCAACCTTTTTTACTGTTCTGAATTGTTACTTGAAACCAAGGAGAATGCTTGCAAATAAGACACATTGCTAGCCTCTCTCACGCTCCTCCCAAACTCTCTACCCTCCGATCATTGGAGGGATTAAAGAGATTGACAGTGACATGGGTGTGTCCCGAAGGTGCTTTTTTTGGTTAATTTTTGCTCTTTGAAAATTGTAAGTATGAGATATTGAAGTTAGTGTCTGGTCTGTAAAAACGTACCAGCAGTTTCAGACTCCTCTCACTGTAAAATGCAGGATTGATCAAGGTAGGAACCATTATGATCCACAGTCCAGGCAGATGCCTGGATATTGTGAATATTGTGAATCTGTGCTGACCAAGTTTGCAGTTAAAACCTCATGATGACTGTGCAAAGATCCGGGCAAAAGAAAACTTCTAGCAGCTAGCTTGTTGTGACCCAGAATTGGCTTTCTGAGCAAGGGAGACGTTATAATAGAGAGGACATGGAGTGAGGGGTGCATAGAAGGCACATGTGGGGTGGGGTGGAGATAAAGGGGGAACCTGAGAACATAGAAAAGCTCCTCAAAGTGACTCTGCTAAGCCAGGACCAACGGCACACAAGTAGACTGTTACTTTACTCCTGGCTTGCCACATCAGCTCACAGCAGGCCCCTCTCAGTGACACTGTTGGAATTTGGTGCTTATTTATGATGGGTGGCTTTGGGAATTTCAGAGCTGATTTAATGAAAGGCATTTTATACCCAGCTTTGCTCCCTTTCTTCTGTCAGGAAGGCAATGTTCACGGTACCGTCTGCCAATTTATTGAGTACCTGTAGGTGCTGCCATATCATGCCACCGTGGGGCCTGGCACCAATCTCTAAGGGGTCTTTATTGTGCCATTGAGCAAGCCAAGATTTTCTGTGGGACCATGATTTGCCCAGGGCCACACAGGAAATGAAGAAATGCCTGGCTCCCGACCTGTTGTTCTTACTGTAACTCCGCCTGCCTCTCTTACCTAGATCAGTTACCTTGTGAAATGCCCCTCCCCTCCCCCCCAAGCCTGCAGGTTTTTCCATTTAGTTTGTAAATAGTATTGTAATATAATAAACAAGCTACTTAGGTCAGGGTTAGGAGAAACCACAGTCTTGGCATATTATGTCCCTGAGAGGGTCAATTGTCCATTTCTTTATCATGTTTTTATTCCCTGTAAGATTAACTGGCCCTACCCTAGAACACCACCTTGATGAAAACAAAAACCATTAGGTTCCCAGGACAGAGATAATCTATTTTTGCAGAAATGTTTGGGTTGCATGTGGGCCCTGGCCCTCCAGGTAGCTGGTCTGGGGCCTTTGTGTTTTAATCACGGGGCTCCACAGTGAGCTTTGATGCAGTCAGGCCAGGACCCCCATTGCTGAGGCATTACCTACGGGCTTCTGTGCATTGTTTCCCATTATCTAAATTTGGTAGCTCTGGTCTACCCCTTGCTCTCCCATCCTTCTCCATCCCTTAGCTTTTGGCTTTCTTCTGAAAAGCGTGCTGAGTAGCTCTGAGAGTCTGTGGCGGATCACTGGGTGGCTTGCCTGCTATCCTCAGAATGTCTCATCAGCTCCCCTGAACTAATGTGGGCTTGAAAGTGGACACGTGAAAGGAAAGGCCATATATGGATGTTGAATTTTCCATAGTTGAAATCTTTCTTATCTTTAAACAGCGGGATGATTAAAACTAGGAACTAGGAACGTGGATGTTTTAACTAAAGGCAGGTTAGCCTGAATGGAACCGTGTTCGGGGTCAGGCCTGCACCTGGGGGTGGGTGACTGGGGTGATGGGGGCTCCAGCCCCTGACCTTGGCTTTGAGCAGTCCCCTGTTCTCAGTGCACTAGAAAGAGTTAATTCCAGTTCCACTGCTTGCTGATGTTGTTGATAGTAAAGAATTTTAATGCGTTCTATGAATAAGTTTATAAGTAAATGATTTGGTGAACGGATGACCGAAATACACATTTTTAAAAGCTTCTTTAAAAATTTGAGGAATCACTTATTTTTACTTCTCCTTCTCAGAGATTTTCTTGGGCCTTCCCCCCTATAACAGTGAAGCAATTTTCTTGTTTGCTTTCTAAATCTTCCTGTAGTACAATGGTTCTGAAAATAAGAGTCTGTTGGCTGGAACCATGGGATGGGCATGGGTTTATGTAATTTGACTTCTTTTCTCTCCAAATCAGTAAATATTTACAAAGAACCTTATCAAACAGCTTTGGGTACATTTGCTTTTGGAGCAGTGACTGCCCAGCGGCCTGCTGCCAGTAATAGTGGGTCTCACAGGGAAGACTATATATATATATGTTATAAAATACTGCCCACAGACCAAAGCTTCCCACTGAAAGTGGGCCCAGCAAGGCTCCCTTTTTCCATGGAACCAGTTTTATAAAATTTGCGTTTTAAAGTTTGACTTCTAAAGATTTGACTAATTTAGCCCTGCAGCAGAGTACTCTAAACTGAGGAACCCAAAAAATAGATACTAGATTCTGACTTAGGTTTACCACTGTTGCCTGAGTTCTTTTGTTTCTTGGGGGAGGCAATTGCAGAATTCCACTTAAAGCTTAAATGTTGTACCATTTTAAGTAGGAAAAAAGTGGCTTCGTTTTCTGTTTTTGTAAAGTAATACCAATGTAATATGGTTTAAAACAGAACTCTTGGGTTTTTAAAGTGGAGATGGAGTTTAGAGGGTATCTCAGCCCACATTTTCTTTCAGTATTTGAAATCTAACAAATATAAACTGATTTTTAGAAGAGAATACATGTTCTTCAAAGTTGATGAAATAATAAAGGAACTAAGTTTTTGGTCATTAGGATGTGAAAATTACAATATTATGTATTAGCATCACCTGAATAACATGTTCATTTTGTCTGTCAAACTTAAGATGCGTAAGACTCTATTGTCAGAGTACAGTATTACAATGTTAAGGCTGGCAAACAGTTAACAAATACGCGAGGACTTTTAAAAATAAGTAACGATGATAACAGCTGTGTATCTACTTAATGCAAAATACTTGAAGTGTCTGTATTAATCACTTTTGTATTTTGATTTTCTTCGCAGAGTATTGGGAAAGGGTCATTGTGGTGCATAGACCCAGAGTATAGACAAAATCTAATTCAGGCTTTGAAAAAGACACCTTATCACCCATACCCGCACGTGTTCAATACGCCTCCCGCCTCTCCTCAGGCATATCAAAGGTAAGCAGTTCAGCCTTATTTTATTGTTTTTTTTTGTCTACTAAAGTTGCCTTCTTTTGACAGAGACAGGCATTGAAACTCATGTACTAGGCTGTGTGATTTTTAAAAATAACTAGATGAATCAGAAAGAAATGAAGTATTATTGGAATTACATCCATTGTTGTATTTCTTGCAAACCTTACCGCTTTTGCTGCTTCGGAGGATGTGGTCCCAGAAACCTTCATGGCGGGTGGAATATTGTCTTTTTGGGTAGAAACATGTACAAAGAAAAGTTGACAGCGTTAAACTCTCAGTGTGTCACAGCTTGTTGGAATACAAGTAACAGGAACGAGCCCAGTAAGCGATTCCATCTTCCTGTCGTCAGACCAAGAGCGTCCACAGGACTCACCCAGGCGTTGTTATTCTGGTTTCACCCAGGCGTTGTTATTCTGGTTTCCAGGTAGCTGGTGCTCCTGAGTGATCATTTTGTTGTGGTTACTTGGTGTTTGGCTCTTCCAACAGCACTGTGGAGAACAATGGAGACACTTATTCCCGCTCACATGCCCATTTGTTTTTGAGACAGGGAGGTCATGGCTGCCATTTTTACAAAGATATGACGAGGGGAGGACATGTAGCTTGTCCCTTTTTGAAAAACATCGTTAATGTTAGAATCGAAAAACTACAAAAAATCTCCACAGAACCAAATTTTGAAATTGATTTTATCTTACATCGTGCTTGGCTTTGACATCTTATCCTTCAATCCTACAAAACATATATATGTTTTTAGTGTATAGAAATGTTTCTGTTGTGACCACCCAGTTAGGAGAAATTATCCTTGGACAACGTGTTTACGTCAGTGAGGAATAGCATGCATTCGTAGCCTTCGGCAGTTTTCTAGTCCACTGCTTTACAGATTCTTCCTCTAGTCGTGTGTTCTGCAGAAAGGAGCAGAATGATCCTCCGAAACAGCATTAGTGAAGTTCTTGGGCATCTCAGTTGAGAAGCATTCCATCACAGGCCCTAGACAATCAGTCTTCAGCAAGAGACGGGAAGGAACAGCTGGGCTCTCTGAGAAGACTGCTGTACGTCTGCCTTTGCTAGGCGATTAGCGTGATGGTAGCCATAGCAACTGGAGCGTCGCCATAGTAACGCGTAGCTGAGACAGGTGCAGTTGCATCACAAGGCTGTTTGTTGCCTGGCAAAAGGACAGGCCATTAGTACTTAGATGTACGCTGTTGCCTTAGAAACAAATAACCCTACATAGCAACTACAGTTGGTTTGAAAGATGTGGAGAGGGGGAAGAAGGTTGTAGCAGTTTTTGTCTATGTTCATAAAAATCAGTGGAAGCATACTTTATTGGAAATGACAACTTGAGGTCATATAGCTGTAGGAGATAAAATGGGATTTTCCACAACAGCCCAGCCAATGTTGTAGAAATGTCCAGAAGGACAGAGCCATATGCTTGGCTTTCTTCTTGTGGCTGTAGCCACTCTTGAATTGGAAAGGAACTAGGGCTGGAGTGGAGACTTGCTGAGAGACAAGGTTGGTGGCAGAGGAGATGACACAAGGTATTGAAATATTTTCCAGATTCACTGGTTCCTTTGTCATTCTACTCCCCCTGCCCTGCAGACCCCACAGATAACCCTTTACTTTCCTCCCCAGCTTTGACCTCAGCAGTATTTGAGATCTTTTTGCTTCTAAGAAGTCAAGAACAGAAGTGTTATTTGCTGGGTCATATCAGTGGTTCATTTAGGCCAGTATTTTGTTGCCAAGTGTGACCCCAAGGGAAACGCAGTCATTATTTAATAATTTGAAGGATTAGAGTGGAGCTGTGGGGGTTGCAGTAAGAATGCACGCTCTGGCAAGAGGTTGTCTGAGCTGGCCTAAGCTTAATGACTTCATTTGATTTTTTAATATAGGCATAAAAATACAGATGAACCAGAGCTTTTGTAATGAAAATAATTTCCAAATGAGTACTTCCGCTCCCATACTGTCACCTCCTGTTCCTTTTCTCCCAGGTGACTGAGGGGGAAAAAAAGTTTCTATGTTTACCCATGCGGGTTGCTTGGATTCTCTCGTCAGAAATGTCACTGGATGTGGAGTGAGATGACAGCAGATTTTAGCCTGCCTCTGCCATGTCTTAACTGTGAGAACAAGTCACTCTGTCTTTCCTAGGGACTGGAATCCTTCCATCTGAAAGCTAAAAGTACTAAACACTGGATGATTGTACCGTTTGTAGGATTTATTATGGTGTGATATTCTGCTCCCATTCTGAGCCATCGGGCCACTTGCTGACATAACTTAGGGAAGATGCAAGTGGGACAAAGCAATTCATGAAACAGGGACCAAACTTGCTGACTTGACATTCTCTGGCTGGGTCCCCTGTGATACAGGGCATCACCTGTCCACTCCTTGCAGGATTGCTGTGTGGGGGCACCTGGGAAGCTCTCATGAAGCTGGTACTTAGCATATAAAGATGGTGATTATCCTGGATGGGTGGTTATTGCTAGTACTGACAGGTGTGCTTGGCAAGGAGCGCTCTGAGCTGTGCTGCAGGTGGCTGAAACTGGGGGGAGATGAGGCATCTGAAAACCCTGCCCCCACACTTTGTTCACATCCAAATAAAATGCTCAGTACTGTGGTGTGTAGACTCGGTGCCTCTGGTTTCCTGGATACTCTTTTGGATGTTTGTTAGAGTGTTCCCCTGGGCCTGCTTCTTTTGATGCCCCATTTGTGAAAGTTTTTAATACAAATGCAGAGCTCGGTGACACTAGCCCTTTATTAGTTTGCTAAAGCTGACATTGCAAAGTATCTGCTGAGTGACTTAAAACAACAGAAATTCTTTTTCTCCCAGGAGAGGAGAAGTCTAGCCTCCCTGGAGGCTAGAAGTCCAAGATCAAGGCGTCAGCAGGGTTGGTTCCTTCTGAGGGCTCTCACCCAGCTTCTGGCGGCATTTTGGGGGCACTACTTGGCTTGTAGAAGCATCACCCTAATCTTCACATGGTGTTTTCTTGGTGTGCTGTGTCCAAATTTACCCTTTTTATAAGGACACTAGTCATACTGGACTGGGGCCCATCCCACTCCACTGTGGCCTCATTTTAGCTAATTACATCTCCAATGACTCTATTTCAAATAAGGTCCCATTCTCAGGTACTAGTGGCCAAGACGATAACATGAATTTGGGAAAGGGACACCGTTTTTCCATAACAGCTCTTTTCTCAGTAAGGCATTTTTGCTGATATATGTGGAAAGGAAAGTAAGGAAGTGTTCAAAAAACAAAGTGATGGAGCAATGTCAAAGTGACATGAAAGCCTACCTGAAATCGCTCCCAGTGGCCAAAGCTGGGACAATCCAAGCAGCCAAATAAATAACATTGTGTTGGGTTATAATCCAAAATATAAAAAAAATATCTATGAGTGCACACTGATATAAAGAAATGATTGAATAAATGGGTGTAGAGACAGATTTCCCATACAGAAGAATTTCAAATGATTTATGCAGACACTCCAGCAGTTGGAGCTTAACTCCCCACTCCCTGAATGGCTGTACTCAGTGATTTCCAAAAAAAGAGTATAGAAAAGGAAGTTTATAGTAGAAAAACCTGGCAAATACCACCCTGGCCAGGTGATCAAAGCTAAATCACATCATCCACAGTGTGAAGCTGACAGCATGTGCCTTGGCTGTGACATCGTGAAATTGACATTTCACCTCTGACGTCTTCCTCCCCCAGATTCATAACTCTAGTCTACATGTGTGTAAACATCCGACAATAATTTTTGTCCTCAAGGAGGGGCATTCTACAGAATACCTGGCCAACACTCCTCAAAGCTGTCAAGGTCATCAGAAACAAGGAAAGGCTGGGAAACTTACAGACCAGAGGAAGCCAGGGAGACATGGCAGACTGATTGGATAATATGAGATCGTGGATGGATTCCTGGAACAGAAACAGGGCATTAGGGGAAAAAACAAGTGAAATGTGAATAAACTGTGCAGTGTAGTTAATAGCCATGTACCACCGTTGGTTCCTTAGTTGTGACAAATGTGCTATGTAGCAATGTAAGATGTCAACATTGGGAAAACTGAGCGAAGGATATACAGGAATGCTTGGAGCTCTCTCTCTAACTTTTCTGTTAAAGAAAAAACAGCTCCTAACACAGAGACTAGTTGAGTTTATCGATTTGTATCCATTTTAAGTATCCACGTCATTTTTGGTGTAATGAAAGGTAAAATCACTAAATCGTTGAGCTGTTTGTTCCCTGACCTTTAGCATCTGTCTCTGTCATCGTTACAGGACATTGGAAGAGCTGATGATAAGGAGCTCTTGCTTTTACCTTCTCTGTAGTATCTGCTGAGCTGCTGGAGGGGTATCACTATTTGGATATCACAGTTCTTGAAACTTTTTGTGTGTGTGAAATGGCATTCAGTTGTGCTTTGTCATTTCCCCATGGCCAAGCTCTGGGAACCCGGGCTGACCACGCCAAATCAGCTTCCTGTAGGAGTCTAACCCTTTGCCACGATAGCCTCAGCCTCTGGAAAGAGGAGAGAGGATGTTATATTTGGGTCTCTTGCCCATACCCCTTCAAAAAAATCCTATTACCTATTTTAATGGTTATCTTACATATGCCCTTCTTTCCTAGATGTGAAAATTTTCATTAAATGGTATACATAGTTTAATGTTTTTGATACAGATATTGCCAAATTGCCTTCCGATTTTTACACTCTGTTCCAATCTATACTCCCACCAATTTTTTAGTAAACTCCCGTTTTCTAACCTTTCTCCATGCCTGATGATTAAATAAACAGTCCCCCAGTGGGCCACCTCGAATTTTGTGATTTTGATAAGTTATAATGGGGCATTTAAGCTTTAAAGTATTAGATTAATGCCCTGGAAATAGTAGATAACCCATAACAATGTTTATGACATCAGATTGTTCAGAAGTTATGGATATGGATCTTATGTAATGTCTTCTCTGGTATAGGCACCACCAATCTAAAATCAGTTTACAGAAAAAGACATTTTAATCATCTCTTACCATAGGTGGGAACAGGTTTTATGATGAATCAAGTGGTATGGTTTAGTTTCCTGGATGATCAGTTTTTAGAGAAGGAAAATTTAATAAAATATACCTAATTTGAGAGCCAGAGCAGTTCTGTGTTTCTTTGGTAAATCCAAAGAAATGTCAGCATCTTATAAGTCTCTGTGTGATTGATGGGTTGTCCACGTTTGGGCTTAGAGGTACTTAAACCATTTCAGGGGATGTTTGTTTCCCAGTATACCTTCCATTTGTTGTTTCAATATCTTCACCCTAAAAATACTTTATATTTTGTGTTAAGCATTGTAGCATTATGTGTACAGAGTTAGAAAAGTCCATAAGACTGTTATTTGCTGATCTAGGCCTAAAGATTTATTTCTTGAATGACTTCAAGTTTGCAGAGTGAAACCATTACAGGAAAGTTTCTGTTGCTCTCACTTTTTTTAATAAAGAAAATACTGGACACTTAAACTTATCATTTAGCTCTTTATGTTTCATTTTGCTTCTTCCGAGCAATTTAATGGGCCACAAAAATATACGGCCTCTCCAAAGATTTGGCCTTTCAGATATTGGGAGTCCTAACGAAAATGGCTGATTTTAGTGCTGATTCAGCAAAAGGCTTTATTTTATCCTGCCTGCTGCCCTGTTCATAGGCTTTGAGGTTATTCTTTATAATATTTTTAAAAAATGCCTGTGTAGCAGAGTTATATTGCTAAGGATATAGACATTATACGGGGTGGTCAGTATATATCAGAATGAATGAAATCAGCGTGATGTCTCACCGGGTAAGCAGGCTGTGGCTGAAGGAGTGACCTGGTAATGGCTGATGGAGGATTACATGGGGAGGCAGGAGGGAAAGGGAGACGTTTGAGGAGCTCATCCTTCTAGACAATTAGAAGATTAGAAAATCCTCAGAATGTTAAGCTTGTTAATTCCCCACTAAAATGCTGAATTTGCACACAGCAAGAAATTCACTGCTTGGATGGTGTCCCATAATTTTTTTTAACTTATAAGCCATCTTTCATTCCAGTTATTCAGAGCTGTGTGTATTTAATAATAGTTGGCAGAGGAACTGGAAAGCCACAATACAATCAGTTTTAACTTGCACCGAAGGAGTTTAATTGTGAGATTGTTGTGTCACTGCAAGTTTTCACTCAGTCAAGCGTAGAGAGAGTGACTGAGAGTAGTTGCATTATTGTTACACTCCTTATGTTTACTCGTAAGCTCCATATTTGATGGGAACCCTAAATCGTTTTTTAAATGCTCCTCATGTTTAGTACACGTACTCTTGTAAGTTTAATTTAAAAGGGTGAAGCATTAGGTATTTTGAAAGAATATGCTTAAACTGCAACTTTTTGTGTAGAGTAATTTTTTAAAGAGTGTTACCTTTAAAAAATCAATATGAAGCTACATTGTGCTAAATATGTAGAAGGATGTGCTAAGTTAATGTGGTAAAATGGATATGGGATTGGATGACAAGATTTTCTAATAATAGTATTTGCAAATACTATTGTAATTTTGTTAAAAAATTGGGGGAGACAGATAATAGAAAAGGCTTAAAATTGAAGTGAGGGGGTCATTCATTTATAAAAAACAGTTCTAATTTATAGTGTGTACTTCAAAAATCCATTAGTTGGGAAAAAAATAATACATTTAAGAGAAACAATAAAAATCCATTAGTTGACTATAATTTTATTTTCGTATCAAATCATATTATCTATTGACTTCCGTTATATATTCTGAGTTGGTCTCACAATATTTTTGATCTCAGCATTTTGCCTTCATAGTATGCTATCCATTGTACATTTCATCCCACATTATTTTATTTAAATGGAAAACAGCCCCTGTTATCTTTGAGCGCTTATAGTAGGCACATCACAGGAATATTGGGCCCAGTCATCCAATTTGATCCTGTGTTTACACTCACTTTGAAAGTTGAATGTTTAAACATCTAGGCTGAGAATATCTATTTTACTCAGGTGCTGAGTGAAACTCATGGCTGAGAGACCCCCTCTGAACTCTTGGGGTGCCCTTCGTCTCTGGTTTGCACTCTATTAGCAGAAGTGTTAGGATGATTTCAAATCTACTACTGATAAATTTCTGTTGCTCTGACTCCTGAGATGATGGATGACAAAGAGCTTCTGTGTCCCTGATTCCTGGTTAGAAAGTTGAAGTGTTGATGGACTCTGTAGGAGTCTGGGGTCTTCGCCGATTGGCTTCCTGTTTCTTTGCTTTTCCAAAGAGCCAATGGAGGACGTGGCAGATGCCCATCAGAGCCTCTTCTGTGTTGTTAGAGGCAGGGAAATGTCTGCAAGGTGGGGCTGACCTGCAGTCTGCATCAAGCCCCTTGCCTTCCCAGAGGGGGAGAAATTGATCTTCCTGTTAGAAATATGAAAGAGCTGTCAAAAATGCACGAAATCAACAATGAACAATGTGAATGCAACAGGCAGAATGTGTTTTTGTTTTGTAGTGGTATAAAATTGGCAAGTTTTTCATCATAGCAGAAAATAAAAACGTATTACTGCTGTCTCAAAGCATCTCTTTCTCCAACTTCTAGTTACACTAAATGCTCTGGATTTCATAGATTAAACGGGGTGGGGGGGGTTGTTAAGAAGCGGAGGTGTAATACAATTAGATTGGACAGTGGGACCCATCATTCATAAAAGATTTTAGAGGAAGGTAGAATGGGGAAGGATTAGTTTACTGTATGTTAGCAGTGAATTAGCTTAGTCAAAAGGGAGTCTTAGGTAATAGTAATAAAAGATACGTATTTGAACAAGTGATATGGTTGCCAGTAATTCCTCCTTTCAGTGTGGATCAGACCTCACCAGGAAGTTTCTGTCCAGATGCAAGGGGCACTTTGAGATAATGAGGAAAGCGACCTGGCTGGTTAGGGCATCTGTGGAGAAGCTGGCAGTGTGTGACTTGGACGAGAACGCCATCAGCCAGGAGGGATTTGACTCAAATGGGGAGAAGTTATAGAAAGAAAGATTTCGGCATAATTAAAGAAAGGTCTGTCCAAGAGAATAGCATCAAATACCATGCCAGACACTTAATAGGAACTGGGTAAATGTTTGGGTTGGTGGGTGAATGAGCTATCCCGGGGGATGCTGGTCCAAGCTAGACAGCCAGCCGCCAAGATCCTCTGAAGAATTTCATTTTTGCAGGGAGAATGGCAAGGTTAGCCCTTCCAACTCTTCAGACGGTCTGTCGAATTGCAGCGAAATAGGAATATCATGCTGTAAGGGGTGTTTGTTGTACTCTGAGTGCATGGGCTAGGTTGGAAACAAAAAGTGAGGGAAAATACACATGGCTTTATGGCTCAGAAAGGACAGGTCAGATTCTTTTCTTGAAATTGGTTAAGTCCAGATTTCAAGATCGCAATGAGACTAATTTAGTTACTCTTCTTTCTGTGTCATCCAGCTTTTTTATTCTTGCCCTGTAATTACCTCCCTTATTTTAGTGACACTTCTTTGCATTTCCTTCCATGTGAATAAAATTATCTCTGTAGTGTTTTGCCAAGCAGAAGATCATTTCCAAAAGCTGTCCATCAAATCTTCTAGACCTTCCCCCTATTGTTTATCCACTGAATTAACTGAGAGCAACACCCACCCTTTGTACAAATCTCCATGGGAGAGCCAAGCCTGGTGTCCCGTTCTGTGGAATCACATGTTTTTGACCAGAGTCTCTGATTACATCCTTAACCTTTTGTTTTTCTTTTGTGAGGCTTGTGTCACGTTATTTGTCAAACCATCTTTGAGACTCTGCCATATATGTGAAACTTGCGGGAGTGTGAGAAATCCTCAGAAATTCCACATTATTTGCTAACTTCTGAGTTTTAAGTCATCTGGAGGAAACATCCATAAGCCATGTAGACACATTTTTTTGAATCCTTATCTTTTTAGATTGAGTTGCTTAATCACTATTGTCCAAGTTGAGACACGCTCTCTGTGTGTTTATCTACTTGTAAATGGAAAGTTTTGGTCAAAGTCTGTGTACCAGCTTGCTTATTCCACCCATGTCTCTAACAAACTTAGTAGCCCTCACCCCCCCTCCCAAATCTACAATAGCTTGACAAGAATAAAAGTG
Organism: Aselliscus stoliczkanus; assembly: GCA_033961575.1. Classification (NCBI taxonomy): domain Eukaryota; kingdom Metazoa; phylum Chordata; class Mammalia; order Chiroptera; family Hipposideridae; genus Aselliscus; species Aselliscus stoliczkanus. The sequence goes on along the minus strand of CM066732.1, from coordinate 149,268,790 downwards.
AATGGGGATAAACACATTCAAAGGGAAAAAAAAGTAAAGAATTTTAGCAGCTTTCTCTACCTCCTTTCTCCTCTTCTCTCCCTCTCCCCTCTGTAACTGGGGCTTCTGAATGAAAGATTTTTTTTTTTTTTAAACTATAAGGAGAGCAGATTTTCTTACTTTAGGATTTTCTGAGTTAGAAATTGACACATACCCGCTTTTCTGCTTATGGAGAAGCTGAGGCACATAGAGAACCCTTCTCCCCACCCTTAAACTTTCCAGCAGAGTTGCCCACTGGAGGCAGCTGTTCTGGCTGGCTTTGGGGAGTCCCTTAGGCCCACAGGCCCCCTGCCCAGCCTTCTGTCTGCCTGCACTTGCTGTGGAGTGGACCCCAGCTGGTCCTGCAGGCGGGTGGATGGACACAGCAGCTGTGACGTCCTCAGGAGGAAGAAGTCTGGGGAATCAGTGAGGAAGCAGGAAAACAGGAAAGACCTGAAGACCTCAAGCTCTCAGAGTGTGGCCCTGACGTCCCCACTTCTCCCTGCCGCCCTGTCTGTCAGAACCCTGCTCTGTTGTGGACCGGAAGTCAGACTAGGCATCCCTCGTGCCCTGTCCCTGAGGAGCTTTGGTGCCCTTCGGCAGGTCCTTGTGCCTCCCTGACCCTCGGCTCCTGTGTAAGAGGCTAGACGGTGGAGCAAGACCTGGGAACCCCACACTAGCTGGCACAGACTGGGACTGGAGGGCCCCAGGCTCCCTCCCAGCTCCGGCATGCTGACCACCATCAAATCAGGCCCAGAGCAATCCCAGTGTCTCAGAAAGACACGCAGGTTAGAACCTCACCTGGGCCTCTCACTAGCTGTGTGACCTTGGACAAACTCCCTGACCTCTCTGAGCCTCCGTTTTGTCGTTCATATTGTGGCATAAGAATACCTATCTCAAAGGAGTCCTACAGGTGTTAAATTCAGTAAAAGGATGTATCAAATGCTTAGCACTTCTGCCTGGCCCACAGAAAATCGGTGTGTTTTAATTTCTCCTTCTGCACTATTGCCAGACTTTCTTTTGATAAATGTGTAGTTTTGTGTTTTGCACATACTAATTTGGCCTTGTATATATGGGTTTGCATTGTAAGGTATCTTTTCATACTTGATATTCTGTAGTTTCCACTAGATTTAAGATCAGTGAAAAACCAGGATTCTGAGTTCTCACTCCCTGTACTTTAAACAGAACCTGCAGACAGGTGTTATTCAAAAGCTATTTAACAATGATTCTTCTTAGAGATATAGCGCAGATTATGAGAAGAGGGCAAAACATTTTCTTCTAGTTGCTCAGGAGGCCAGAGTAATTGGCCACCCTTCTCCCTATCACTGTTAAGGGCCAAGTGGAAGGGAAGAGAGAAGCTTTGCTCTATAGCCCTTCCCTCGAAAGATACTTGGGCAATTTTGCAGCGTTGGAGTTTCTGGCCTTCCATGCCCTTCCCCATCTGTCTGCCAAGGCCCCGCTGTACCTCTGGGTATCACAAATTTGGACCGGGTCATTCCTCAAGCCCAAGAGACCCATGAGGCTACTCTGGGATGGAAAGGTTATAAATTCGAGGCTGTTGACTGCAGAGCACCAAATACTGTCAGAGGACTCCACATTTTGCAGCTGCCATAGAAAATGCAAATGTGCTTCAGGTGGTGCTGGCCAGAAGCTGCTCCCGCTTTGTCTCATTCATTAAGCCTTTGAAAAGAAGCCTCCCTGGGCTCCTTACCGCAAAGAAGCATCCTCTGTACACACTCGCTGCAGAAAGGAGCACTGGAAAGGTAAGGCAGGCTCCTGCTGTCCCTGCCCTCATCACAATGGGAAAAGTTTTCACCACAGGCTGGCCCAAACAGTCAACTGTGTTCATTCTCTACCAGATTCATAATCCGTGTTTAAACTCATTAGTTCCTCCCCCCATCCCCCACCCCCTCCACCCCCGCACCCTGCATTTCCCTCCCCCCCACATTCTTCTTTGATGTGAACAAAGCCTGTCTCCTCCCTGCTCTGCATCTTGCTTCTCTCTCCCAGGAAATCTTACTGTTTTCACTTTCATCCCCCAAGAAGAAAGTCACCCAAATGTGATCCTTCCCCACCTGCTAAAAGATGAAGACCTTGATTCTTTGTGCTTTAAACGTCTGTGTTCAGCGCTCACAGATCCGTGGTGCCCCGGCCCTGGGGTCTGCGGAAGGGAGCCTGGAGATGGCCCTGCCACCTGAGGACCACGCGCTGGTGCTGCTCCGCCCGATGCTTTAAGGAACTGTTCTTGAGAAAGGAAGGGTTGGACATATGGAAACACCAATGGAACTTTATTCTTATTAAAGCCCTTTGAAGTTCCCTCTTTCGAACACCTGCCCCTTTCCCCCTCACCTCTTATATGTGGCATATTCTGTCATCAGGGTTGTTGAACTCAAAGTTATAGGAAAACCAACCTGAACTTCTGGGAAACGACTCTTTGATGCAGTTCATCAAAAATCTATTTCCACCCAGTATTGTACACTTCTAGGAAATAAACTGTGAATGTAAGGTCATTCTTCAGCATGACAGGACTAGAAAGAATTTTAGATGTAGCCAGTCCCCCCTGCTTTGGACCCTAAACCATTCTGGATTTTGGGCGGGAAGCAGAACACCAAACGTTGATTGAGCCACCTGCTCTGTGCCAGGCTTGGTATAAAAGAGATCATCCATGCAATGCCATAATTCTTATAAGAATCTGATGAAATTGATTTTGTCGAGACTGCCACGGGCCTGCAAATGGCAGGTTCCACAGCTCGCAAATGGCTAAGCTGGGATCTGAGCCAGCATGGCCTCATTCTTCTGACTCCAAAGACTGAGCTCTTCACACCTTAATTTGGCATCTTGTGGTCACTGTCTTTTGTGGAAATGTTCTCTGGTATCTAATAGTTGGAGAGTTGAGCCTGGAAAAGGAAGCATGGCGTGTCACTTTTTAAAAGGCAGGTTTTGTAGCATAATAAGGGCAGGGCAAATGGTGGTGAAATCACTTAGGAGGATGCTACGATAGATCAAGCCAGCGGAGAGGAAGGTCTGAAACTGGGGATGGAGAGGAGGGGACAAAGAATTGGAGGAAGATCCATGGGACTTGGTATGGGGAGGGGGTGGAGAGGAAGCTAAGTGGGTCTGCCTTGTGTGGACGGAGGAAGGCACTGAGAGGGAAATGAGAAGGGAGTGACTGAGGATCATGGTGGGGTGTGCGTGCGTGCGCACATGTGCACAAAAAGATCACTTCTCTTTTAGACAAAATAGAAAAGTAAATGTAGAGTGGGGTGAATCATATAGTAGTTTCTCAAACTTTGTAATTCGAGTTTTATGATTTCAGAGATTAGTACTGACTGTTTAATAAGAAAAAGAAATTAACTCAAAGTTCACAATATTAAAGAGCTCGTCGTGTCTATGAATTCCACTCTTAAAGTTAATTAGGGTTTGGTTTTGTTTTTTCCTCTAGGCTTATTTAAAAACTCTGTCATCCTTGGGAATAAAGGGCCATACTTCAATCATCTTCCTAGTCATTTCTGTGTGTCATTTTTATTATTATTTTTAAATATGTCTATGGGGAGAGCTGATAAGAGCTTACCCAACTTTTGAGTTTGAGTGTGCTGTTTGGTCATTGTTGTTAAAGCAACATATTTTGTGAATTCTTTCAAAAAACTCTCTCACCATGGGCTTGAACCTCCAATATATGCATACTCAGTAAATATTTGTGAAATAAAAATGAATACATGTAATTAGCATCTTTTATTTGACACTGAAGTCATAAAATGGATTAAAGACACAAAAGTTCATAAAGGAATAAGCAGTGAAGATTCTTCAGAAAATACCCAATTCAGGTTGACCCAAGTGTATAAAAATTAAGCTCTAAATAACTATCAAAATGGTGCTGTGCAATTGTATACGCTTATGTGCTCTGGGAAGACTTATTGTCAGACATGGTGAGCACTGCTGGCCATTGTGGTTTGTGTGTGCCACGTGGAAGGGATTACTTGGATGGCAGTCTGCAACATGTGAAGATGTTTTCAATATTCTGAAAAAGTGTAAGAATGATGCTAACTTTGAGAAAAACCAACTGAAATCAATGTGGTAGACCATTGAGCTCTTTTGCAATTAGTCTTGGAATATTTGGTTATAACAATAGCATTAAGGAGGCAAGGGGTGGGGTATCAGAATCACTAGAGGGGCTTTTATAAAATTATATAGGATGTCAGTGGTTGGAGGAGGCTGTGTATATTGGGGAGACTTTGCTTTCAATTTGCTGTGAATCTAAAACTTAAAACAATAAAGTCTTATTTTCTTCTAAATTTATACTTATATTAATTTTAAATTTATGTACCTATATAGTCATATCTATGTATTTATCATACACATAGTCAGATATGGTATTTAAAATCACTGCCTTAGTTGGGCCACAGCTATTGTGGTGGTGGTGTTGGTGGTGGGGTGGTAGTTGCTTGTTGCTTCTCTGTCGTGAGCAACAGGAAAATCATTTTGAGAATAATTGTTCTGTAGCATCGAATGTTGGAGCAGAAAAGAACCTAAAATCACTCAGTTTAGTATTCCCCAAATGAGTACCACAGTGAACAGTTTCGAGATGTTAGGACTTAACTTTTGAGTATGCGTGAAGTTTTCCATGGTCAGTAAGTTTGGGAAATGCAGCCCATTAACTTCTTTGTAGTGAGCTAATTCAGATGTTTCCCCACACTTTATTAAAGACACTTTTTTGGCACACTTAACATATCTGAAGGAAGACGAATTTAGGGAAAGGTGATCTAAAATAAGGATGTTTCAAAGCACGGGCTGCCACTCACTAATGGGTTGTGAAATCAGTTTAGGGGTTGCAGCCATTCTAATAGAAAGTACCTGAGTGCATTACGCATACGAGCATAAATGTTATTTTGCGCAACGTTTATTTTAGTTGTGTATGTGGGTTTGTATGAACTCAGGCATAATGAAAAATCTATTTTTTACTATAGGGTATGCATCCCCCCCAAATTTGGAGAACACTGTTCTAATTCACTTCCTCAATTTTATAAGTAAAAATACTGAAATGGGTCTCAAGATCACGTGGGGAGTTAGTGACAGATAGAATCTGAGTCTACCCCTCATTGCCTTCCATCTACACAATTGTTCCGCCAAATTCATAAATCACCTTAATTTTTAAAAAGCAGCACTGTTGCCCATCAACAGATGAATGGATAAACAAAATCTGGCTTATATGTACAGTGGAATATTATTCAGCCCTAAGAAGGAGTGAAATTCTGATGCATGCTGCAACATGGATGAGCCTTGAAGACATACTAAGTGACGTAAGCCAGATGCAAAAGGGGTTAGGATTGGATTGTCTGATTCCACTTGCTGTCCCTCAAATAGGCAAACTCACAATGAGAAAAAGCAGATTAAAAGGTACCCCTGGGGCTGAGGAGAGGCGAACTGGAAGTTAGTGTTTAATGGGTCCAGAGTTTCTGTTTGGAATGATGAAAAAGTTGGAGAAATAGATGGTGGTTGGTGATGTTACACAACAGCATGAATGTACTCAGTGCCACTGAACTGTGTACACTTGCAGAATGGCTAAAACGGCAAATTTTAGGTTAACGTGTATTTTACCCCATAACTAAAAAAACATCATCCAGCCACAGAAGGACAATAATAGCCACAGTATTTCTTTTAGACTGGAGCAGAGTGTGGCCACATGTGGCCTTGATTCCAGAACCCCTGGCAGGGGATGACTGGGAGGGTTTCCACAGGTGATGCATTTTATAGCAGCAAGTCACTTAGCATATGACCTTTCCGGTGCTACTAGCTCCGATTTTCCAACAGCAACATTTGGATAAACCAACAACTTGCTTTTGAAAGGCCGAGCAGAAACATATTTCGTGGTCTTTCTCTTGGCTTCATCTTTTTCATCAGTTGATCTTTAGCCCTGACCCCCAGACAAATAGGCTTTTCTTGCGTTCCCCTTCCCTCTTTCTTCACAAGACCGCCGGGCTCGTGGTAAACAGCAATTTAAGCGAAATGCTCCCACCCATGAGGTGGTTATTGTGTTCCCTCTGTCTCCATGCTCTGTCCTTGCTTCACATGTGTGGGTATGAGAATCAGAGGAATCTGGGGAAGCAGAAATGAGGGCTGAGGCGGCTGGATGCTGGAAAATGGATGTGTGGTTCTTCCTTGGAGCCAACTAAGGTTTTTGACACTAACGATGCCAAGGCAATTTCTGCCCATGAGAGCTGTGGCAGGTGGGAGTCACCCGTTGGCTGTGTGTGAGGACTTTGGAGGTGTCTTCCTGTCAGGCGAGCACCCTTTCGCTTCTGGTCCCTCCATAGGTGTTGACAGACAGCAGGTCTGTGCTTGTGGCCACCCTGTTGGCATCTCTGCAGGCCTCAAGTTGGCATCTACAATAAAGGAAGCCTAGAGAAAATGCCTCTAACTCAACCAGTGAAGATGTTTAACTTGGTTTACTGGGAGCGAAGGAAGTGACTCCAAAGTGGTTTATTTTTATGTCACACCGAAATTTGCCGCAAATGAGGGGAAGGCGGAGTGGCTGGTAGAATCTTCCTGAATTGGGCAATGCATCATAATATTGATCTCAAAGCTTTTAGCATAACCTTGCTACGAGTTTGAAATTTAACTTAGGGTTGTTGACATTTAAAGCCAGAAAATTCTTTGTTGTGGAGGGCTGTCCTGTGCATTGGAAGTTTAGTAACATCCCTGGCCTTTACCCACCAGCATTCCCCCACCTGTGATTATCAAAATATCTCCAGACATTGTCAGATGGAGGTGGGTGGGGACACAAAATCACCCCTGGTGAGAACCATTCGCAGGGTCCAGATATCTTCTGTGTTCTGAGTTTTAGGCATTGAGGACTTTGTCAGTTGTTATTCTGGAAATGATAGAAAAGGGCTTGGGCTTTTTTGATTTGTTTGTTTGAGACCTTTCTTAGTACAAGACTCAAATCTTTTAAGTGTGTGCAAAGTGTCATCGACTAGGAGAAATTAACACCTAGCACCAGTGTCAGAGTAACTCTATTGTCCATGTGGTGGCTGTTTAGTCACGACTTCAGACGTAGTGTCTCCTAGAGATTTGCATTATGGTGAGAGTCTGGGGCCTCTGTCATTTTTTCTGCTTTGCTGCTTCTCCCAGATGTCACATTGGGGTCCTACGTGATTACTGAGTGAACTGGAACCAGTAAGCTGAAACTAGTGGAGCCTGCATCAGTAATACCTGGGTATACCTCTCCCCTTTACCTGCTTACCAGTCACGTGGCCGAACGATGTGAGCAAGTTATTTAATTCCTCTTCTGTGTCTTTCTCTCCCACATCTACATGGAGGAAGATACCTGCTCTTTATCTTATTAAATGGCCACGGTGTGGCCACTTCATCTCTTGAGCTCACCTCATAGAATGGTGTCAGTTGGTTAAGACCATGGAACTCTTTGTGGCTTCATTACCTGTTCCAGAGCCCCAGATGGATTCCCAAGTTCCCTCTTCCAGAAAGCAAAGCATCTGTTTTCTGCCACTAGACTGGATTAGCTAGAATGCTGCTTTATTCATTTGTCCAATGTTGCTGGCACTCCCATGTGGCATGCTTTGTGTAAGCCACTTGGGACACTCAGATGACTAAGCCAGGTTTCCTGTCACACTCTGGTTAGAAAGATGGATTTATACATGAATGCAGTAGGAGAATTGTTTTCTATCAAGAAGGTTTAACCATCTTGCCTAATTTAGAAGCTCTTCCTAAACCGAAGAACTGGGACATGGTGGTGACTTGTTTGGAAAGCGCTGTTCTGGAAGCCTAAAAACCTGGGTTTTTGTGCTGACACTGGCTCTGATAGCTGTGTGCACTTACCCAGGTCACTTCATCCTGCCAGACCTCACTTCCTAGGTTTGTAAAAGGATGTGTATGGACTACATCATATCTGAGATCCCTTCTGACTCCTGTAGTCTATGCTTACTAAATATACTAGTTATATTGGAATTACTAAATACTGTTATAATATGTTTAGAGCTAGAAACCTCATGATTAGCCAGTCTTTGTGTGGAAGATTTATGGTAAGTTTTAAAAATGGGTTCCCTGCTCACTTGTGTCTGGTGGGGAGACTTGGATGACTCTGGGACGGTCTGAAGTCTTCAACACCCTGAGTCCCCATTTAAGGGGTAAACCAGTAGTCTGAAAGGTTGAAACAGACGTCTTGCCCTGGAGCTCTATAATGAAGTTACTATGTCTAAACAGACCCATCAACTTCCAGAGGCTTCATTCCACAGCGATTTTTGGGGTAAGGGTGCCTTTTATACCTGTATCTTTCTGTTCACTTACAGAATACTATAAATAAACTCCTTAGGCCAAGGTTATCTATTTTTTTCCACCTGAAGCTGTAGGTAAGTTTGCTATCCAGTTTAAACCTTGTGACACCTGTCACTTAGATCCTGTATGCTCCATCCCCAGTGTTCCAGGGCAGGTAACCTCAGGTGGCTGCAACCATACTCATGGTAAGAGATGTCCAGTCAGGGATAAGGTCTTGTCATGCACATGACATATAACAAGGGGAGAGAAATACTCAGGGCATTCTTCTCTCTTTCTTCAACACAACTTTGCATACGAGTATGTATTAACATTTCAGTTGTGGTCTTGCAGGTAAATCTCACCTTCTCCAAGAAACCATCCTGTGATCTCCCACTGCACGTTAGAATAAATTTCCTGAATCACCTAGATGAAACTTGGCAGTGCCTGCCTCATAGTGTGGTCCTGTGTGAACATGTGCTATTTCTCTTACAAGATTGTAATCATCTCCTAGAGCCATGATTGTATTTAATCACCTGGAAAGACCCCACGCCCCGGGTCAGGCTGTGCGTGCACGCATGTGTATTACATAACTGGTAAATTCTGGTGGCCTCAATGGATGGATCGCAGTGTCAGGCAGTGGGAAGCACTCAATAAATAGTTGTAGAATTGGACTGAATTCTAAGTGTTAAAATATTTCACAGTTCTCTAGTCTTCCAACTTGATGCTGTTTACTGTGGGGTGCAAAATAAGATGAAGCTGTGAGTACACACTAAAGATTGTAAGTGCTTGCTGGTTAGCTGAAGAGCCATAGAGCTTTTAGCTGTTTTACAGCTCTGAGTTGTTTTTTGTTTTTTGTTTTTTAAAGCAGTGTTTACTATTTCTGGCCATTATGTATACTAATATAAAAATTTAATTAGATTCTTTCTTTTCAATTAATTATTATAGCCCTGTTTGTTTGCTCTCTCAACAGAGCCTGCATTCTGGGAACAAGAGAGATCAATTTTCTATCACAAAATTTATTACTTTTGACTAAAGTCCAGTGTGCCTGTGAGTGTATGCACCACTTTCGGTGACTTCTCAGGCAATCAGGGGATTGTGTATTGTGAAATGGGCAAATATTCGGGTAGCCTAAGAAGAGAAAGGCTTCTTCTGAGCCAAGAGGAGTTTGATTTGGTCATTGTCCTTTTCAGAGCAGCAAAGATAAAATTCGTACACCTCCAGAGATTGAAAATCTGCACATGTCTTAGTAATTCCTCATTGTTTAATATCTTTTTAAGTATCTAGAGAGTTGAAATTAGGTACAGACTGTGCATAGGGTTCTGGCTTAGGAATGGTTCTTTCTTTGATGGCACCTGTAAAAGAAGGTGTACATTCCATGAGGGAAGGGAACTGTAGCGTTCTTTTGTTACCTTCAGGACCCACACAGTGCCTGGCACATAGTAGGTGTTCAGTAAGTATTTGTTGAGTGAGTTTCCATGAGATAAATAGCTTGTTTTGCTTTTTATCTTAAATAGCTTGTTTTGCTTTTTATCTTTAAAGTATTTTCTGGATGAAAGGCCCTGCGACCATGTCTGTAACTCTCCACAAATAATGTCTTGGATGGGGCTGCTTTTCAGGGTTAGGAGATGCTACCACACCTGTCTTCAAGAGCTGCAGCAACGATATCTAACTTGACAGTGCAGGGGGGTCTGGGCCTAGTCTCCATGAGGCACAGGTAATAATGCCCACTGCTGTTCACACGGCCCCAAGGACAGTGTGAGTTTGGGAGTCACACACACCTGGTGCAGAGCCATCTACCACCAGCTCAATGACATTGGGGCAAGTAGCATAACCTCTCCTGTTGGTTCGTCATCTGTAAAGCTGGGCAGGTAACACTACCATCCAGAGTGGGTGGTGGAATTAAATGCCATAGCAGGTGATGTCCTGTATACTGAGACATTCAGTCAGTATATCCATGTACAATTTCTTTACCTTCTAGTGGTGTGTAACCTATGTGAATATGGTGGTTGTCCACTCTCTGTACTGGGTGGCTTACCTCTCACTCTTGCATGAAATGGGGAAGATGTGAGAAAGGACCTCAGTTCTTTGGTGCTTTAGGGAGTCTGTGATATTGTACAGAGTTAATAGCTAAAGCACAAATGCAGGAAGAAGGAAGGACTCATCCTGTGTAGTGGTGGTGGTGGTGTGTGTGTGAGTGTGTATGTGCATGTGTGTGCATGCGTGTGTATGTATGTGTGTGAGTGTGTGTCTGTGTGTGTGAGTGTGTGTCCATGTGTGTGTGTGAGTGTGTGTGCATGCTTGTGTGTGTGTGTTTGTGTGTGTGTTGGGGTAAACCAAGGGGCAAAAGCTCCGGGAGCTTGACTGAGAAACTGAAGTTTTAATTTCATTTAATTTAATTCCCAAGTGACTGACCACATGTGGCAAGCGACTAGTGCATGGGACGGTGTGGCTGTAGGGCCTGGCTTTGCCTCCAGGGCTGTACATTTCCGGGGAGCTTGTGAGAACTGCAGAATCTCGGACATCACCCCTGACCTGCTGGATCCGAGTCTGCTTTTTAAACCAGAGCCCCAGGGGTGGGGTTCGTGTGCACATCGAAGTTTAAGGAATACTGGCTGGCCTTGGAGCGGATCAGTTTTCCTCCATGCAGTTGTGGCGCTGGTGCAGGATGGGACCTGGGAGCTGAAAGGTTCTTACTGGCATCTCTGCCTGCTCAGCTGTTCTCACACCCTGATGGGGCTTTCAGGGGACCTATGCATGCGAGTTTCTCTGCATCCTTGTGGTTAAGACATCAGAGAAAAAACTTAGATAGCTTTCCGCTCACGATTAAATGCTGTTTTGCTTATTTCTCCTCATAAACTTTCTCAATCTCTGTATTTCCTCATTTTTTCCCCAAAAGGTTGCTCTCCTTTTATCTTCCCATTCACCCCACTACAACTTGGGTTTTTTTCCCTATTACTTTACTTTGAATTGGTAAAGATGTGAGTGTGTACACACACGTGCATGCGCACACACACACACACACACACACACACACACACTTTTTAGAAGTTTCTAACCAAACCGGTACATGCAGGTTGTGGTTGTCTTAATGCTTTCCCTCTGGCTAGTGTCAATATTTCAAAAGGGTAAAGAGCATTTTCTCCTTAAGTAAATTAGAGAAATGTCTACGAAGACCCCTCTCCAAGTTTTAATAATTTCTCTTCTGTAATGGTGCTACTTCAACCAGTTGAAACAACAACAGAAACCTTTGCACATTTCCATGGGTCAGAATACTTTGGCTAGTGTGAATAACGCTTTGGTCTTGTCGAAGTTAGCCAAAGCTGGGAATTGGACTTTTCTGTTTATTTTCACGGAGACTTTTCATTTTGTCCCCTTTTAAGTCTCGAGTGGCTCCCAGATTTCATGCAGTGATGGCTGTGTACCAGATGCTGTCTATATGATGTGTGTAGCAGGTTGAAAACCTTATTAGGCTGCATCTGGCGAGCTGCCAAGGACATCGTGAGGAAACTGAGGCAGCATGCTGAAAGGGCCACCACACCTGGGTTCCATGCCCCTAGAATGCATCTCAAAAACAAACCCAAGTTCCCAGTGCCGGGAAACGATGGAGCCAAATTTAACCCCTGGCAGTTTGGTTCCCAGGTGTACACCCGTCCCCACCGCATGCCTGCCTTTGCTCTCTGCGGGAACCAGCTCTCGCCAGCATCCTTTCTGCTTGCTCTTTCCAATTGTTGCTGCCATTGCTTTAGATCCTTTACTCCTTAAGTCTTTTCTCAGGTGTCACCTAACAGGCCTCTTCCCACCCAGCTGCTTCATCAAGAAGCGCACACGCACACACCCTGCTTTCATTCTCTAATCCCATTGCCCTTTATTTTTCCCCTTAGCCCTTTTTTCTCCTTTTTATCACCTGCCTCTTACACACTTATTTGTGTGTGTCCCTTGAGAGCAGGGACTGTTTTGTTCACTGCTGTATCCTCTGGGTCTAGAACACTGCTCAGCCTATAGCAACACTAGATAAAAATATTTTTGAATGAACCATGAATGAATGACTCTACCCTGGACAGCTGCTGTCACCTCCCATTTGGTCTCTTTCTCACCTCTGTGTTGGTGTGCTCCCTGCAACCACCCGGGTGATCCCTCTGAAACTTCTGCCTGTCCCTGAGTAGTTCCTTCCAGAGGCTTCCTGTTTTTGTGGCTCCTGACTGCCTCTTAGCCCCCTTCTCCTCAGCCTTACCGAATTGTCTTTCTTTTTTGACTGTGCCACACCACACCTTTTCTCTGCCTTTCCTTCCGTGGCCCCTGCAGACCAGACCACTGTGTCCTCATATGGCCCGAGCGCCATCTGTCCGGCTTTCACACTTCAGAGCCATCTTGTCCTCCGTTGCCTCTACGTTTTGTGAGGGCAGGAACCACCTCCGTCTTGCTCCTCTCCGCTCCCCCACCTTCGGGCTTAGCGCCCCGCCAGTGTAGGCACTTAGTGACTATGTATTGGAGGATGAATGAGGCCACTTCATTCTATGGGTAGATCCACACAGAATTTGTGGGAAGCCAGTCTCACTTCTCTAGAATTAAGTGTTTCTCTGGCACTACGCGGGCTTACTGTTCAAGCTGTGAGATTTAAAGACAAAATGCTGCCTGCTAATTATTAACAGTTGCCCTGTAAGAACAGAGCTGTTATGGGGCCTTGACCCCTGGCATGCTGCCCCCCTTCCAGCTGGGAACAATGCTGTGGAGTGGGGTGGGGGGGTAGGCAAAGGCAGCTACAGCCCTGGCACCCATCAGCCCTCAGATTACCCAAAGAGGATTGCGGCCTTGGGGCCGAAGGAGTAGGGAGTGGGTAAAAGGATTTGAAATGAGATTATAGGACCTAAAAAGCTCCTTGCTTTTTGTGCAGGAAATAATGTGTGCCAGTGTTGTTCCAGGCAGCGAGACAATCCAGTTTCGGGCCTGGAGTGGTAGATCGATGTCCTGGGGCTCTTCATTTACTTCAAAATAAGTTGATCTGTAGTTGTCCTTATTAGGCTTGTTAAAAACAACAACAACAAAAGGAAGAAGAAAGACAGGAATGGAGAGACGCAAGAAGAGCTCATAAAAGTAGAACACACAAACAAAATTGAACACTTGATCTATTAAGAGCGTAAAAGACAGCATGCCTTTAAAGCACATCTTATTTGGTCTGTGTGTCTTCAAGCCCAAGTCTGGAAAGTGAATGGGTAGTGCGATGAGAAGAAGGGTCATTGTCCTCCTTGACCCCAGCTCACAAAAACCCTACAAGCTTGGTTGGGGGTGAGTTAGAATGAGTTAGAATCAGGCTGCTGTTCTCTCTACCATTTGTGACGGGGTTTATAGCCGTCATAACAATTCTGTTAATGCTTTAAAGTCTTTTTCACTTCTCATGCTTCCTGGAGGTATATTTTGTTTGGCTCTTGGCCCAGGTGCCTCTTATAACCCTGAATCTTAGTTAGCGTCCTCTTCTTTGCGCTGCCTGCTTCCTTGCCTTATCTGAAGGTTTTTTACTGATATGAAGTGGCTTTTTGCCAGTAGGAGAGCGGGCCTTCCAACTCCTCCGAGTATGATGAGGGAGACCCACAAAGGTTTTGTCTCGCAGCTGATAATACCTGGCTCCGACCCTGGAAGGATGGTAGAGGATTATTAGCTAACTCAGTGAGGTATGCGAAGGAATTTCAGGTTGTCTGAAACTCAACGCAGAAGCTGTCGGGTTTATCTCCCCTCCAACAAAGGGATCAGGTGGTGGATCATGAATGAGGCTGCTTACTTCTCTGGGTAGATCCACCAGAACTCGTGGGTAGCAAGTCTCAGTTCTCTAGAATTACGTGGCACCACGAGGTCTTAACTGTTCAAGCTGTGAGATTGAAAGACAAAATGCTTCCTGCTAATTGAAGAAATGAAAGAAGACATTTGAGAGATGCCTCCTACTATGGAACTGTGAGTTAGCACAAAGTTTGGGAAATATGGGTCCCCTGGTTACAAAACTAACTGCCATGCCTTGTGTTTGAACTCCCACCGTTAAAATTTTATTCTGAATCGATGGGACTGTCTTCTGCCATACTTCTGCTAGAACAAGCTGAATGAATACTTGGACGACATTGGGTTTTGCCTTTCCATGTTCAGTTTGTAATTATGTTGATGTCAAGTAATGTGCTCACCCTTGAGAGGCCACCGAAAGGGACTGTTTTGAATAAATCCCTGATTGAAGCTTCTGGCCTGCCCCTTTCTCTTAAAAGTGAAATCATTGCTACATTCCCCTGCCTGTGGTTTTTTTATTTGAAGACGGGGGCTAGTTGGATTTCAGTTAATTAAAGTTTCAATTGTGTTTGATTCTACAGCAGACCTAATATTTATTTACCTTAATAATGAAATGCAGTGTCACCCTCTCTGAGCTCGCTGTCTCACTGGACAGCGTGGGGAGTAGAAACAGCCTTCAAACCTGCTATCCCTGCGTGGTGATTTGCCTTTGGTGTTTGTTTTGGGTGTTATATTCATATCTGAGCAAAGTGCTGATGTCGGCTTCATAATATGAACATTCCTCACAGAGCAGACCAGGGACTGCTCTCCTTAGCAAGTCCTGATTGCAAAGTAGGCCCTGGGCTAGTAATATCTGAAGACTTGGATTTTGAGAGGTTTCCCACCATTCCGAGAACTGATCATAAGAATGGTTCGCTGTACCTGACCCGTTTGTGTAATAAACAGTGTGATCGATGGAAGAAATCTGGAATATGGAAGTGAGCGAGGCAGAGGGTGTGACGTGAGCACTCCCCAGTGACAGAGTTGGGCGCCGAATCTGCGTGAGCGTCGCTTGTAGACAACGGTTCACAGGTATTGTGCTGACTCATTGCTGGAGGAATTGAGTATGTCCTGTGTGACTCCACTGGGGAGGGGGCGCTCTTGGAAGCTTGTGCCTGGTTTCCTCAGGACTTCTCCCTCTGTGTCCCTCTGCCGAAGTCAGTCATCGCCGTGAGCATATCTGTGCTGTCTGCTGAGTCCTGTGAGTTGTCCTGGTGAATCACCCCACCTGGGGCTGCCTTGGGGCTCTTGGCACACCTTCTAAACTGTTCTGCCTCGCGAAGTTTCCTATCACGGCAGGTCTTCCCCTTCAGCCTTATATCCAGAGTCAGAGACCTCGGAGTGTCTCTGGTTCTTCCCTTGATTCTGGCACCAGATCCTGTTGAGTTTTGCCTCCAAAGTGTCTTTAATGGTCAATTACTGAATGAATGAATGAATGAATGAATAGGAAACAGAGGGAGGAGAAGGGAGAGTTGGTTAAGATACCATTTGTACTCTTAAGAAGCTTATTAATTAATTGGGGGACATAAGATGTGCTCAGAGATGAAACAAAGAGTCTGAGAGGACTGTGGAGCAGCTAGTGGCTCGCTGTGCAAGGGATTCAGAGAAGGAAGGCAAACCAAAGTGTTTCAGCAAAGTTACCAAACTCACGCTTGGCCACCATTTCAGATCGCACAGAGAGAAGCAAGATTTGGTGTGCTTCTAAGAAACAGTTATGAAAGTGAAGTCTCCTGCGGGACCCTGAGATGCTACCCCTGTTGAAACTTGGCTTTCTCTGGGGTGACGTTTTGAGCTACTTAACGGGGTGTGCACACTTCCAAGAGCACAATCATTGTACAGTGATTCCTGAATGGCTCTCTCCGGGGTGTCTAGATTTCCTCCCTGTTCTCTGAGGTAGAAGGGACTCCTGGGAAGAGGAAAATATGTATCAGTGCCCACGCTGCCTCCCAGGACCCTTGCCCCCTCGAGCACGTCTGAGGAAGGAGGCTGCCTTTCACCACGCCTGGCATCACTGAGTTGGTAGGATGGGGTGCCTGAGTCGGTCGCTGTTGATTGTTATGCAGCTGTGCCATGTGGAGACAATTTTGCCTTGTGAGCTTCCTCAGTAACTGCTAGAGGCCAGATTGCAGGAAGTGTTATCGAGCTTGCTGTTACTGCCTTATTTTTTGTGCTTTAGGCAGCCGCCAAAGTTACCATAGAAAGCTTACATCCAGAAGCTGCACCACAGTCCTGGGATCATGCTTTATTGTGCAGGATCTTTGTGTAGAGCTTTGTATCATTTAGAGCTTCTGCTGCCTAACACCCTAAGCTAAATGGCTTAAAAGAAAGATCATTTCTTTGCTCATCATTCTGTTTATTGGCGGTTTGGATTGGGCTCATCTCTGTGCCTTGTGGTGTTGTCTGGGCTCTCTGGGACCTTGGCTGGAAGGGCTGGGGCAGCTGTCTCCGTGGGGTCTCAACGTCCTTTAGTAAATTGCTCCAGGCATGTTCACGTGGTAGCAGACGGGTTCACAGCAACAAGAGAGAACAAGCCCCATTATGCAAGCGCTTTTCCAGTCTCTGCTTGTGTCATGTTCCCTAACGTCCCGTTGGCCACAACAAGCTACGAGGCCGAGCCAGTCATTGTTGGCAGGGCTCAGCTGAGGGTGTAGATACAGGGAAGCGTGATTGTTGTGGGCTGGCAGTGCAGTCGTTCACATCAAGGAGTTTATCTAGGGTCTGGCCAGAAATGAAAGCAACAGCTGTTGCCAGCTCTCTTTGCCTTTCTCCTTCAGACCGTCGCCTGGGATGGGTGCAGTCAGTGGATTAGACACTCCACTCACTGGTCCACATGGGTCTCCTTAGCACTGCTTCTCTCTGTGACCAGTGACTCTACAAAGGCTTAAGCCATCTGGCTCACAGATTGATGGGCACTCTTCGTCCCAGAGGACCCAGCAGAAGAGTGTGGCTGGATCAGCACAAATCTGATGCTAATGCTAGGAAAGGAACTCCAAGCTGGCCCTCAAATACAGCCCGTGCTGGTAGTTCTGACAAAATGATATCTAAAATCCCCTGTGTCTCCTGAGCCTGGGCTGCATCCTCCTTCCATTCTTCAGCGTCTCTGAGAAAATGCCAGCCACTGTCCTGTGTGCACATAACCATGCTGTGAACGACACTGAGGACGCGGCAGAGGAATGCAGGAATCTAGGGGCGTGAGAAGGACAGACTTGCCTGGGACCCTGGACACACAGGTTGTTGAGCTAGGTTTGCTGCTAGGTGACTTGGACCTCTTGGGCAAGCGGCGAGGGGAGCTGAGGGACTAGATGGCATGTGCTATCATCCCAGTTCTAGCAATCTGATTTTAAGATGTGTATCTTTTTCGAGTTATATTAGAGGTTGTATTTAGCAAATATTATCAAAATAATTGCCTCGTGATGTGCCAGGAAACAAGAGCGGAGGGAATGATTTTGAGGTCAGATAGGTGTTTTCATGTAAAGCTGGAATAAGGTGGACGGAATAAGACGAACGGATGGTCTTCAGGTCCTAGCAGGAAGCTGGGCCTTGGGGGTCAAAGGCACATTAAGGACCCTCTCCTAGTGCGGCTGAGTCAGGTGAGAGGTGTGTAGGGCTGAGTGGGTATCAAGGAACTTTTACCAAGTGCATTTGGGGAAATAATTCAAGGAGATGACTAGGCTTCTGAGGCGTGATTGTTAGGGAGGTGACTTCTGCCGCAAACAGGGAGGAAGAAATTATTTGGGTGAGAATGAATTTTCTGTTCTTGTAGTCTGAGATTATGACAGTGCTCAGGTTGAGCAAATTCACCTGTTATGGTCACTGGACGTCAGAAACCCTACTGGTGGGAACTAGGTTGGCTGCTTTCAGTATCGGTGAGTGTGAAAGATGGCCAGAGTGACTGTGTGTGCATGTGTGCACGTGCACACGGAGCCTAGTATGGAAACTCATGGGGCTCCATACCAACCCGTCCACCTCACTTCTGAGTTCCCGGTTCTGGTCTCAGCTCAGGAGCCAGGAACTGAACTCATCCTGACCAGCGTTGTACCCCTAAGGCTTTGCGTGTTGCCAGTACCTGTTAAGCACTTGAGAAATATTTATTGAATTAACGAATCAAGAAAAGCTGGAAGGGGATTTTTGAAAAGCATCTTTACATGGTAATTTTTACAGAATTAACCCTGGACATTTTAATCAGTCACAGAACAATGACTGTTGATGTCTTTTAAGCTTTTTTGGTGGCAGTGAGATAAGAAATGAAAGGAAGCTGACAAAACAAGTGACCAGAATTAAATTTATACACTATTAAAAAGAGCACAGACTAACTGCCAAAAGCCCATAAACCTGAGTTATTTAGATTACCAGCCGGGTGTAGTAAAAGCACACTATCTTTTTGTGCTGTATTTCTATTTTTCCAGAATTAAAACAGCTTTAGTGTATTTTCTAATTGGTAAGTACATACTTACTTATGTAAAATGGTCAAACAACAAACCAGTATAAAAAATTCCAAGAAAATACCCTTATTTCCATGCTGTTAACATTTATGGAAAAATGTTTACTTGTGGTAAAATATACATAAGGTAGAATTTATTATCCTGACAATTTTTAGTGTAGAGTTTAGAGGCGTTAAGTACATTCACATGGTTGTGTAACCAGTCACCAGAGCTTGTGCATCTCACAAAACTGACACTGTTTACCCATGAAACTCCTCCCTGTTTCACACTGCCCCCCACACCCTGCAACACCACTCTCCTTTCTATTTGTATGAATTTGATTCCTTTAGGTACCTCATGTAAGTAAAATCATACAATGTTTGTTTTGCGTGTGCGTGTGTTATCTGGCTTTTTTCACTTAACATAATGTTTTAGAGGTTCATCCATGTTGTAGCATGCATCAGAGTTTCCATCTGTATGCTATTACTGTGAGTGTGTGTGTGTGTGTGTGTGTGTGTGTGTGTGTGTGTTGGGTGTGTAAGAGTGTTTATCCATTCACCCTTGGGAACCACCTGGGTTGCTTTCACCTCTCGGCTATTGTAAATAATGCTGCTATGACCATGGACCTTGAATCTCTTGTAACATGCCCCTTGGCACACACAGTCTTCATTTATAAATGGGATCATACTGTGTGCTGCCTTGTAATGTGTATTTTACTCAATACTCTGCCATGTGCAATCTTGTCAATGAATATTGACATCAATACTCTTTTATTATGTTCATCATGTATGCACCCTCATGTGGATTTATCTATTTGTGGTTGGAGATTGACGTTGTTTTTCATTTCTTGTTATTGTACTTGTGCCTCAGTAGACATGGTGAGACTCATACCTTTGCTCCTTTGCCTAGTGATACAAACCAAAACAGTTGGGTCTTAGGCTGGATTCTGCAAGATCTGAACCCGAGACAGGAAGTTGGGTGTGAGTGATTTACTAAGGGGGTCTCTCAGGAGAAGAGGAGGGAGGGAGGGAGGCAGAATGGGGACCAGCTGAGCAAAGAAATCCTGAAGTCTAGCCTTGGCCTTATTGGAGCGAATCACAGTAAAGGATTGCCCCCCTTGGGTCAGTGGAGCTTGTCAGCCACTTATGTTGTTGCTCACATGCCGGGGTGGGGGTGGGGGTGGAGGTGGGGGCTCAGTCGAGGGCATTTCTAGAGAAGGTGCTGGGTGTGAGCTGTTACCGGAACCCTCACAGCAGCTGGGGGTTTGGTGGGGTGAGTGCAGCCCCTGGAACTGAGGCTGTGGGTGGGACATCACCACTAATGTTAACAACATTTTTGTTACTTTATGCCTGCAACAAAGCTTACTACATAAATGCATTTTTAACAGCCCTGTGGTCTAGGCGCTTGTATAGCTCCAGTTTATACATAAAGAACTGAAATTGATAAGTAGCTTTTCTAGTGTCCCACAGCTAGTAAGGGGAGAGTGAAACTGGAAGGCATGTCTAGGTCGGTTCTGTACTAGGGCCCGAGCTGTTTATCAGTAGGCTTAGAGACTAACAGTGAACTCCTAAAAGCAGAATTGCTGAGCCAAAGAGATAGTCATTTTAGGTATACGTATATATCTAAATTTCTCTCCCCACCCCTTCCGCAAGTTGTACTAATTTATATTCCTGCCAGTACTTTGACTGCTAATCCTGCCATCCCTGGTCTCGTCAATCATTTAAATATCTGCTAATCCAGTAGGTAGACAGGTTTGGCCTTCATGTTCTTTTCTTTCATTATCACTGAGTTCAACGCCCTTCTCCATGTGTATTGGACAGCTGTATATATTTTTTCTTTTTCTGAAGGCCCAGTTTTTGGTGAAGGCTTTTGGCTCTTTTTTGGTGGCCCTCTGCATTAGTGTTTGAATCCCCCAGCCTTCCCATGGTGATTTGAAATGCTGCAGTTATAGTTTCCTTGTTTCGCTCCAATGCTTCTTTCTATTTCTGGACTTTCACTAAATTCTCTGTCCAGTCTGATTCAGGACTATAACTTTTTAATTACTGTGCAGCTTATTTTAAAAGATTTAGCTTGTAGGATTTCTCTTGTCAGCTAGATGCTAACTAAAGGTTGCTAAGTCTAGGACATTTATAGGCCGTCCAGCCCCAAGTAAGAACAGGTAAAACTCTTTTATTAGTAGTTAACAATGGTACTCAAGTGCCGGTACCTTTCTTTAGTGAAAGCACCATTTCTCTTTTGAGCTCTGTCTGTAATACTTCCATTTGCATGGCAGCCTCTTCCCTTTCCTTAAAGGTGGTGGAGAGGTAACCTGAGCTTAGTCTCCATTTGAATGATCAGTCTCTAAGTTAGTGCTAAATTTGCAGTTGACAGAAAGTTTGACTCAGAGTGACTTAGGTACCCATGAAAATCAGTTTCACTTTATCTAACCAGACAGTCACGAGTAGGTGTAACATCAGCCAGAGCTTGCTTCATGACTCAGAATCACCAGTTCCTCCCTCTCCACCTATCGGCATTTCTTCTCTGTGTTGCCTCCTTTCTTAGGCAAGCTTTCACCTCGTGGAGGCAAGATGGCTGTCAGCCCTGCATGACTCCTTGAAGGTCAAGTCCAATGGTAAAAGAGAGGACCTCCAACCCCCTAATTTGAAGCTGACTGCCATTGGCCTAAAGACCAGTAACCGTAACAGAGGAAGGTGTATACTTTTTGACTTAATGCCCACCCCACATTTGGGGAGGGCTGGCACCCAAGGGAATTTGTGGAGCTGTTACTGGAACTTCTTCCAGTAACATCCATCCAAGGGAATGGATGCTCGCTGGCCAGGTACACCAGCGAATGCCCACTACACCCACGGTGATAGAATGGGCCTTAATGATGTTTTATTCTCACGTGATAAAGCTCAGGATGTTAGAATGAAAGGGACCTGTTTTTAGAAAGCAGTGCTTTCCCTGGGTCTGGTGACTTGAGTACAAGGGGATCCCCCTTTTAAGTAATTCTGTGGACTATCTGGAGAGCCTGGGGACGGTGAGGCCATCAGTGACTCTTGGCAGAGCTTAGTGGGGTTCTCATCTTTTTAATGAGTGAGGCAAAATGAAAGCCTGCCATTTCAGTCGTCAACCAAACGGTTCTTTAGCACTACTGTAGGACTCACTCTCCAGAGGTCGGGCATCACCTGGCCACGAAGGGGTTAAACTGCACCCCCAGGTGGCAGAAAGACAGCCCCCCCAACCCCCCTTTAAACTGCATTTCCTCCCCAGTCTCTTGTTTGGATTATACTGTTACTTAAATGGTTAGCTATCTATGCCCAGTAAATGAAGGTGTTACTTAAATTCCTTTTTCTTTGCTTAAAGCATAGACTCTTCTATGAAATCACTCCCTCTTTTTAAAATAAATTTTTAATTCTAATACCAGAGGCAACCTGTATAATGGAAACAGCAGTGACCTTGTTTCAAGGTCTTCCTCTGCTCCTGACCAGTGTATGGCTGTGGGTGAGTCACAGAGCCTGTCCTGGTCACTGTTTTCCAGTTTGTAAAATGAAGTGGTTGTGCTGCACGACCTCTGAAAACATAGAATAGGGTCCCAGAATATTAGTCGGATGTAGCTGTAGAGAATGCCAAATCCAACTCTCACACTTTCCAGAGGAGAAGGCCCAGTGAAGTTCAAGGGCCTATAAGGGATCACATTAGAGGGAGAACTTCAAACCTGGTGTTTTAGTTTGGGCTCTTGAATATAAAGAGTGAGAGCAACCATTTACTAAAGTGAAAAAGGAAGAGTAACTGATATGCTAAGAGAAAAGAGAAAATGCAATCATATAAAATACTTAAAACCTCAAAATGCAGAAAAAAGCATGAAGACAAAAAAAAACAACAAAGAATGAGGGCAACAAATAGAAAACAATAACAAATACAGTAGATATTAATACAATTGTATCAGTAATCACTTTGAATGGCAATGGTCTAAATGAACCAATTAGAAGATGGAGATTGTCAGAGTAGATCAAGAAACAAGACCCAACTATATGCTGTCTTCAAGAAACCCACTTTAAATAAAAAGACCCATGTAGATTCAAAGTGGATGGTTGCAGGAAAATATACCATGCTGACACTAACCCAAAGAAAGCAGAAATAGCTATATTAATTTCAGACAGAGCAAATTTCAAAACAAGGAAACTTGTCATGGATAAACAGGAACATTACATAATGATAAAGGACTCAATTCTCCAAGAAGACAAAACAGTTTTTAAGTGCATGTGCCTAACAACAGAGTGTCAAACCGTATGAGGCAAAAGCTAATCAAATTGCAAAGAGAAATAGATGAATCCAGTATTATAGTTGGAGACTTCAACATTGTTCTATCAGGAATGGAGACGTTCAGCAGGCAGAAAATCAGTAAGGGAATAGTTGAACTCAGTACCACCATCAATCCACTGGATATAATAAACATCTATGGACGACTTCATCCAGCAACAGTAGAATACAGTTGTTCTGAAGATCACATGGAACATTCACCAAGATAGACCACAGTCAGGGCCAGGAAACACACCCTAATAAATTTTCAAGAACAGAAACCATAAAATGTCTGTTCTGAGACAATAACAAAATTAAATTAGAAATCAGTAACAGAAAGATAATTGGAAAATGCCAACATACTTGGAGATTAAACAGCACGCTTACAAATAACACATGGATCAAAGAAGAAATCTCCAGAGAAATTTTAAAATATTTTAAACTAAAGGAGAAATGAAAACACACTGTATCAAAATTTGTGGGATGCAGCAAAAGCAATGCTTAGAGGGAAATATATAGCATCAAATGCATATGTTAGAAGAAAAGAAAGATCTAAATCAATATCTATGTTTCCACCTTAAGAAACTAGAAAAAGAAGAGTAAAGTAAGCAGAAGTACGAATTAGAGCAAAAATCAATTAAACTGAAAATAGGAAATGAGTAGTGAAAAATCAATGAAATCCTAAAGCTGAAGATCAATAAAATCAACAAGCCTCTAGCCAGGCTAACGAGGATAAAAAGAGAGAGGATAAAAATTGCTAATATTAGAAATGAAAGAGAGGGCATCACTACAGATCCCATGGACATTAAATTGATAAGAAAGGAATACTATGAATAACTCTAAGCCCACCAATTTGATAACCTAGATTAAACAGTCTAATTCCTTGAAAGTCACAATTTGCCAAAACTCACACAAGAAGAAATAGACACTTCAAATAGGCTTATATCTATCTATTAAAGAAATTGAATCAATAAATAGTCTTCCAAAACAGAAAGCACCTGGCCCAGCTGGGCTCACCAGTGAAGTCTACCAAACAATTAAAGAAGAAATTATATCAGTTTTCTACGATCTCTTTCAGAGGATAGATGCAGAGGGAATACTCCCTAACTCATTCTGAGGCCAGCATTACCCTAATACCAAAACCAGACACAGACATTACAAGAAAAGAACACTACAGACCAGTATCACTCATGAGCATAGATACAAAACTCCTCAACAGAAAATTCTTCAACTCTAACCAAGTATATAAAGAATAATAACACCATGATCAAGTGGGACTTATTGCAGGTGTGCAAGTCTGGTTCAACATTTGAAAATCAATGTAATCCATCACATCAGCACGCGCACACACACACACACACACACACACACACACACATTTAACTAATATAAGGATAAAAGGATTTTTGTAGCCAGGAATACCCTAGTGTCTGCTGAGCTCTCCTAGGGGTTCAGGTACCTGATTCTCAGTTCTCTTCTGCCTGTGGCTGCAAACACCTCGCTACAAGCCAGGTTCCTCTGCTCACAGCTTCAGCTAGCCCATGAAGTCCACTCAGGCCCCGGCTACCTCCTGGCCTCTTGGCTGCTTCTACTTCATAACGCTTCCTTCAGAATTTATTCGTATAATTCCAGTCTTGAGGACTCGGAATGACTCAGCTTCTCCTTTCGAGCTGGGCCATGTAGGTTATAGATCATTTGGAACTGTTGTCCCTTGTGGTCTGCCCTCATTCAAGGTTCTACTCTGGCCCAGTCAGCTGTGGCCATTGAAGTGGGCTCCTGTGGCATAAAGCATGGCCGCCGTCCCTCAGCTTGCTGTGGAGCGGCATTTTCCAGAGGAGAGAGTGGACCAGCAGCACTGGGAGACCAGCAGGTCATCAGCTACCCTCCAGCTCTGAATAGTGCTTTTCCCACCTCAGCCTGAAAAAATGAGGAGTATTTTAAAAGATGGTGGACCTCTGGTGGCCCTAGCAACTGTGTTCACTGCAGAGAACAATGTAGGGCATCCTGAGGTAATTCCAGAAGATTCGGGGTCATTTTAGGGGAGCTGATGCTAGCCAGCAGGACTAGGGGGTAAATACACTTTTTAAAAATGTTGCTGTTAATTACTCTCATGCTTTTCTTCCAGAATTGCCACAGTCTTATATACTGACAAAACTTGAAGATCTTTTCTCTTATGTCAGGTTGTCAGGTGCAGAGTGTCCAAAAATTACTTATATCTGTCACGCACTTGGTCTTTGATGAGTGGAGATTGCTTTCGGATTTATTGTAAATGATCCTGGAAGGCTTGAAAAATGGCACTTGACAGTGGAGTTGGGAAAGGGTGGTTAGATGGTGAGGACCGTGGTTATGCACAAACTGCAGGCTGTAATATAATGCAAAACATGTGCTCTAAAAAGTATAAGCAGAAGTGTAGGCTGCCAGTGAGCTTCAAGGTAAACGGAGAACCCTAGAGGGAGAGGGTAGCAAATGCAGAGACTTTGGACTGCTTCAGACTTCAGCAAGAGCACGTCCAAATTTTAATCTGGATCAGCACGTTCCTAAGAAAGTTCATGGACATACAGCATGGTGGGCGGGCTTATTCACACACAAAATATAATTGATTCCATATTCTCCTCAAACCTAAAAACAATACCGGTGTTTGTGTTTAATAATAAAATCACTTCCATTTAGAAAATGGTGTCGATTTATGTAGACCGTCTGATGAGTTACTCAGATCGCTCTAATAACAAGATAGAGGAGAAACAACCTAAGAAAGACATTTTCAAGAGAATGTGTGTGTATAGAGGGGGAGGAAGGATTGGTTAGCTGAAATCAGAAAGACCCCAAGTAATGATTATTAAATTTATACTAATGTAAATTAGTATTTCACAGGCACTGTTTTCTGGACATTTCTATAGCACATTCACTCAAGCAGCCCAGACTGACAGCCATTTGGTGGGAAATGGCTTCTTTGTTTTTGTTTTGGTCATGTTTAAAGTTAATCCAAAATCAATTTCTTTTTCAAGAATGAAAACATCACTGGTCTTTATTTCAATTCAGAAGTCTTCAAACTTTTGCTGTAAAAAGCCAAATACTAAATAATTAGCATGAAACAGCTATATCCGTAAACCTAGGAGCATGTGGTACCCAATAAAATTTTAATCTATGAGCCCTGGGATTGGATTTCGTATGATTTTCACATGTCATAAAATATTATTCTTTTTTTTGTTTGTTTGTTCTTAATTTCAACCACTTAAAAATATAAAAGCCATTCTTAGCTCTGGGGCAGTATAGTTTGGCCAACCTCTGTCTAGTTCTTACTCTACTTTTGTAGTTGGTGTCTTGTCTTTTGGGGAGAATATTCCTAACCTTTGCATATGAAAGGGGGCCAAAAGGTATATGTGCATCTCCACTGTTCTTCCAGCCTCCCTCTGGGGAATGAAGCAAGGTTTTTAGAACTTTGATTTTTCGGGACTTTGCCACCAGAACCGTGGCCCCAGTGGCAGGGAGGCCAGCCTCATGGACTCTGAAAAAACCCTGAACTCATTCTCCACCCAGGGAATTCTGAGTGACTCTTGAAATAGAACTGAGAATGCAGACAAAGGTAGAAACTTGAGAGTCAAGCTGTAAGGCTTTTCATCCAGATATCTCTGTGAAGAGTTGTGAAAACTCTTCAGAGGTGGGTTTTTTTCTTTGTATATTTTAAATGATTTAGGTGTCTCTGGTGCTTCCTTTCATCCTTATTCTTAGATAAGCAAGCGAAAGGCATGCTTCTACAAAATGTACGCACATGATTTTGCTTAGTACAATATTTAGAGAAATTATGAAAGTTGCAAAAACATACAGTTTTCCTGAAATGATATGCGTAACTGGGGACAATGAAATGAAGACAGATATGCACCATATGTAGTTAAATCAATTTAATAGAAATCATTCTTATTAGGATGCCCTCCCAAAATTCTGAATAAATATAAAGCTGTAAATTTTTGTCCCATTCTGTAATTAGTCTAC
Source organism: Aselliscus stoliczkanus (assembly GCA_033961575.1). NCBI lineage: Eukaryota > Metazoa > Chordata > Mammalia > Chiroptera > Hipposideridae > Aselliscus > Aselliscus stoliczkanus. Next base: position 149,242,010 of record CM066732.1, on the reverse strand, counting down.
ATTTAGCAGTGGCTCTTCCTGATTTGGGAGGAAGCATGCTTGACTGTTGCCAGGCAACAGCTAATCGGGTATTAGCTGCCAGCAAGCTGTTGGCAGTAACTGTAAATTCTTTTGTCTTGTTAACAAAAAAATGAGTGTTAAAGATACCGCGGTGTATAAAGTCTGTTCTGTTGTTCAAACATATATATAACTTAGGTGATAAATTCCTGTACTAATACGACCTCCGTGTGCTGCTAAAATTTATGTGGATTTAGAGAACTCGTTCATTCTTGCGCACGAGTTACACGCAATGTGCTCATGGCACCAAAGCTCATAGAATGGGACAGTGATGTAACAGAGGCATTGCAAGACAGGTCTGCAAAAGAGAAATGGAGGTTTCTGGTAAGTTACAGGTTGTGAAACGTATGCGAACTTTTAGCATAAATATCCCAAATGAGGACTCTGGCTAATGAGCTGGAGTCACCAGTTCAGCACCGTTGACCTGTCCCCATCGCCTGGTGGCGAGCGAGCTCCCAGGGTGTATGGCAAGTCCCGCCGCAGCCAGGCTCCTTGTCCCTTGCCTGCTCCAATTCAACCAAGCTCTGCAAGTTTTCCAGGACAAATCCTCATAAAGTGAATTCTCACCTCATAAGCAAACATGGTGTGAGTCATCCTTTGGACACATAGAATTAAGAAGGAAGAAAAACCACTGTTTATTTGGTTGGTCCATTCCCCCCACCCCACCCCAATGAAACAATACTATCCCAGGCTTGACCCCAGACCATTGTCAGCACTCTCCCTTTTGGTTACATATTTCTAAAAGACATGGTTGATTTTCTGTTAGGGGTTGCATACTCCACCAGGCACTTTGGCATACGTGTTCACCCTTAACCCTCATACTCTGCGTAAAAGACACAGCAGGTCCCTCGGGCCAGGAGGGGAGGAGCTGGAATGAAAGTCGCGGCTTTCCTCTGTCTTCCAAGCCCATGCTCCGCTTTACCTCAGTGCCCTTACCTCAGTCAGAGTCTGGTTTGCAGAAGACATAGGAGAGGTCCAGTTTTGTCCGGTGAAACCGTGTACGCAATATCAAGGGAACAGCTAGGATGTTTAATATGTTTCATTCTTCACTTCCTTGATTTCTACAAACAGCTCTTAGATGTTTTTTAACAAGATAAAAAAACAGTCCTCCACATTTATAAGCCCAGTTTTCCATATTACCAGTTCCTTTGCAGCCTCCCCTGTGCCTTCCCTGCACCCTGCAGTCGAGTCTCACCCCACAGGAAGCGTCTCTCTCTCCCATCTTCCCTTCAGTGGTGCTGTCAGGATCCCTTTAAAGCTGGAAATTTTGGATCTTCCTTGCCAACCTCCCTGTTCTTCCCGGGGCTCCATTCAGCAGAGAGAAGTATTGTCTCCAGAGGCAGCAAGCCCATTTCTGTCCCTTTTCAGTATTTTTTTTTTTTTTTTACTACAAGCCGAGCTCCTTTAGCGACGTGTAAACACGTTGGAGTATGTTAACAGCTGCCTGTCTTTTAAAGTTGAACAGGCTCAGAACTCAAAGGGGAACTGCTTTCAGGTTCTGCTCGTTTGGATGTGACAGCATCAAAGCTATTTTTAGTGGAGCGATCACCGGCAAGAAGCTGCAAACGGCTGCTTTTAACTATAAACAGTGGAAAGAAAGGATCATTTATGCACGGCTGCAGCTCTTGAGTCCATTTACGTGGGAGACAAAGGGGTGTGTAAATCTCCTCTTCAAAGTTCTGCAGGCATCTCATGCCGGTTGAGAGCCGATCACCTCTACAGAGAAGGGTAATGTTCATTTAGCGCTTGGTTGCTTGGGCTCCGAGTTACACTAGATGCACTGATAATAGTGAATAGTAGGACTGTCCCCCTAGGTATTCATGCTGAAAAGAAGGGAATGTATACATGCTCAGAAGCATCCAGTAAACTTTTATTTCCTGTGGATCACTGAACTCAAGAGGCAACAGGAAATGAGAGATGGGTTATATAAACGTCGTGGTACAGTGGAAAGAGCACGAGTCGTTATAGCTGCCAGCCTCATGACTTCACCTTTCAATTGTGCCCTTACCTGTGAAATGAAGATCACTATACCAGCTCTATCTGCTTTACAAGGCTAGTTTTTCTCAGCAGACATTTATTGAACACCTACTCCATGCCAGCCATTGAGAACTAGCTTAATAGGTCAGTCGTAGTCCTCTAAGACGTCACAGTCTAGCCATACACAAGTAGACTCCTGTACAGCGTAGAAGAGGCCAGGTCTGCTCCTGGGCATGGAGGGAGGTGGGAAGAAGGCAGGAAGCACAGAATTTTCAAAAATGCTTAAGAGTTTGCAAAGAAGACCATAAGGGGAAGGATGGTTCAAACAGAGGCAGCTAAGTGAGTGAGGACAGAGGAAAGAGGCATTCTGGCATGTCAGAGGCCTGTGAATAACTGTGGATTGCTAGAGCACAAACTAAAAATACCAGATAAGGGATGGCAGGAGATGAAGCTGGCGCAGTGGAGCCAGTGTTTAGAGCTAAGGAACTTGGACGTGGCACAGGCCACCGGGAGCCAGGGAGTGGATTTGAACACATGATTGGCTGCATTAGGCAAGCATTAAAGTGGAACCACCACTAGTGAAAATGGGTGAAGTTTCCAGACATGAAGCAGTTTAATGCACGCCTTCTAGGTAAGCCCTACACATAAAGTTCTCTTCCCAGGAAAGGCTGGGGCTGGGACAGCAGTCCTGACACTGCGGCGGGTGGAAGGTACGGAGGTGGTGTGCTGGGAAGCCCTTTCCAGCCCCATGAAGTGCTGAGCTGTGCCAGCAAGTGGGAGGGTGACTTGTGTCCCTCAGGAGCTCTCAGCCCGCTCGCCCCCACGAGGAGGGTGTGAGTCCTGGACAGCAAGTGCGTGCTGTGTGTGGTCAGTGGACACGTGAAAGTGAGCGGAATGGCCAGGCACCAGGAAACACCCTCCGTCCGGACTTGGGAGCTGAAGTTCTCCTTAAAGGTTTCAGGAAGCTAAGGTTTTCCTGAATATGCTTCGAGTTTCAATTATGTGGTAACGCTAATATGCCGTAGACATTCAAAGAATGGGGTTGTGCAGAACAAAACAAAGCAGAACAACAACAAAAAAACTTCACACACTGCTACACTGACTGTGCCCAAGAAGGAATGTTCTGAAAAGTCACCATCTCCAAATTTTTGTGTACCCCATATCAATAACTATGGCCAAAAAGTAACATTACTGTTTGAAATGATGTTGTCTTTGAATTTAATTCTGTCAAGGAAGTTTAGCAAGGTTTGTTGCTTCATTTTCCTTTAACGAGAGGAATAAATGTTTGTGTAAGCTTTCTAGAGGAATCAAAGGGGTGTTAGGTTTTCGGTGTTTCAGAGTCAGATACACTGGCCCTGGCCCATGTGATGTGGGCAGAGGACTAGCGCGCTTGGGTTTCCCAATCATTTCTTCTTTGCTTTTCTAGAAGAGGACTTGGGGTACACATGGGGCCGTTTGAACAGGGGAAAGTCACAAGCGAGCAGTGGCTTGGTACCGGTGGCTGGGGAGGTGGCCAGGGATGGCGTGGAGGGGAGGGATGGAGGGAGCAACTTCCAGGTGGGGACCAGGTCTTCACGCTCAGTCAGAAGGAGTTTAGGTGCCGAAGCCAGTCACGATGTTTGTTGCCTTAGGCCATAGTGACTTTTGTCTTTATTACTGAGTTTTTTCCTCTGAAAGTCCCATAATATTAGTTCAGTGAAATAACGAGAGGTAGCGTTATTTGCATTACCTGTATTGAGCAGTGTTGGTTGTTTGTCATGGGCTCAAAATGATGTGTCGTCTTAGGACAGGAGGCTGGCCTGTGGCAGCCCTTCCTGGTATCAGCGAAACTCGTCATTAAGATCAAGGCAGAATGATATTTTCACTGAAGACGTGTTTCCTCCTAAAGTTGTAGATTTTTAGACAAAGCTTTCCAATTGTCACTTGTTTCCAACTACACTGACACTCTCTAAAGTCCCCAACTGGTTCCAGATGTTAAACTGAAGCTCTTGTGTACCATCCTTAGGACCCCCACAAAACTGCCAAGGGGCGGAGAGAGAAGAGCTGGGGCTCCTGAGTCTTGAGGGTTCCCTGCACCACAGCACGGCCAGAGGGGACAGCCCGGGACTTACTGCTGGGCTGCCTTTGGCTACTCCATCTTGGACCCGCCATCATCAGACAAGCTTTTCCTTTAGGGGGCTTAGTGCCTGTGTTTGCGGGGCAGTGATTCTGAGACGGAAATTCCATGGGAAGGCTTCCAGGTTTCAGCTCCCCAGCAGTGCACCTAGGAGGATATTGAGGGGCTGGTCACTGGGCAGTGGTGACAGCCCGCATTTATTGAGTACTTATGTGGTACCAGGCCCTGTGCTGAGTACCCGACGAGGTAGCTGACACCTTTGGAGCACTATATAGTTTCCCTGGGAACAGGATAGTTGGTACTGAAGTTACATGTCAGTGGCAGCACTGTTGGGCCCCTAAGAAGGGACAGATGAGCGTCCAATCTGGGTAGCCTCATGGAAGAGAGAAGGTTGTTGATGGTTTCAGCCCAACAGGAGGGTCGCTGTCCAGAAGGTGTGAGTGTCCAGTTTCACTCATGGCACAGTCATGACCTGAGGGTACTAGACATAGGTGTCATTCTCTATATAACCGTGAAGCCTTTATTTTGTCTATTTCCCCATTCATGTCCCTGTCGTTTGGAGGACAGGACAGTTTCTTCATTACTATGTCCCCATTGCAGGTGTGAAAACATGTTTATTCAATGGATGAACAAGCGAGAGAAAAGGTGGGTAAGCCTCCACCCTATTTCCAGAACCTTGGGACAGGCTCAAGAGTGCCATCTGCCTCAAGTAGTACCTGGCCAGCCATTAGGGATGGTCTGTTTGTTTATTTACTTATCTGTCCATTATTTATTTTAAATGCTTAGTAAAATGCACATAACACATCTATCATCTTAACCATTGAAAGTGTACAAGTCACCGTGGCATTAATTACATTCACACTGTTGTACAGCCATCACCACCATCCATCTAAAATTGGAACTCTGTACCATTAAACAGCTCGCCATGTTCCCCTCCCCGAGCCCCTGGCCACCACCACTCTACTTTCTGTCTTTTATGAATCTGACTATTCTAGGTACCTCATTTATAAGTGGATTCATAAAGTAATTTGTCTTTTTGTGACTGGCTTATTTCACTCAGCGTGATGTCCTTACGGTTCACCCATGTTGCAGCACGTGTCAGAATTACCTTCTTCTAAGGCTGAGTAATATTCCACTGTATGTATATGCCACATATTCTTTGTCCATGCATCCATCAGTGGACACTTGGGTTGCTTCCACTTTTTGCCTTGTGTGAATAATGTTGCTGTGAACATGGATGTGCAACTCTTTCTGAGCTCTGGCTTTCAGTTCCTTTGGGTAGATGCCCAGAAGAGGAACTGCTGGATGATACAGTAATTCTACATGTAATTTTTAGAGGAAGTGCCATACTGTTTTCCATAGCGACAGCACCATTTTAAGGGGATGCTCAGTTACCTAACTCTTCCTCTGTGAGTCTTGCCTTTCCTCTCTGAGTTTTAAAAATGCAATCCCCAACCGTCTCCTCCACCTGCATCCTTCGAACAGGACTGGTTATGGGGCAGCTGGTTAGTTCATTGGTTAGAGCACAGTGCTCATAACACCAGGGTTGCCAGTTTGACCCCCACCTGGGCCACTGAGATGCATCCTCCACAACTCAATTGAAACAACTACTTGACCTGGAAAAAAACACTGTTCCCCAATTCAAAAAAAAAAAAAAAAAATCTGGCCCTATGGCGTTGGATAGGCTGGGTGGGCCACCCTTGCACAGTTGGCCTAGATTCCGGATCTGTGTACCACTTTCTCCCAACCATCTTTAGAAAATTTAGCTTTGTCCCATTGGCCCCTGGGCAAATGTGCTCTGGGAAGTCCCAGGCTGCTTCAGACACTAAGCTAGAACCAAACTGGCCCTAAATGCGTAGCTCTTGGAACAGCTGTTCAGTTTTCCTCAATTCCACCATTTTAATTGTGATTAGTAGGTTCATTTGCATCTAAAAGGCGCAGTTTTCTTATCAGCACCATTGAGTTGGGGAACCAGTACGCTCCATTTATATAGAGTGGCCCATTTTAATCGGGCCCATTAAGCAGTAAAAGTAAATGTGGGTGTTTTACAAATGCAAATATATCATGCAAATAATGTACTTTACGCTGAATGATGCCTGGGTTTTCATATGTAAAATTAGCAACTGTGTAGCACAAAGATAATGATAAACACCTTTGCATCTGTTCTTAAGATGTATCATGAGCCATATGCATCTAAAATTGTAGCAGTGGTTTCAAGCCAGGTTTCTTCCGTACACCCAAACATGCATTCCGTATTATCAAAAATATACAGGTACTTATCTAGTTATTTATATATTCCTAAGTAATCAAGAAATCACAGAAAAGAGTAATCCAAATTACCTAACCTATTACTTACCATCAATGATGAGATTTATAATTTTGTTTCCATTTTAAAAGATTTTTCAGTTTTTATCTGAGATGATGCTAGTGGAAGAAAAAATGTTGCTATATAGGCTAGTTCCATCCTAAGAGACTTAATTAAGTCTATAAGAGATATTTTTTTAATGCTTAGTGTTTGAAATAATTTTGTTTTATGATATGCAGGTAGCATTACTGCTATTTTATAAAATCACTTAGTAGAATAAGTGATTTTTTTTTTTAATTGGGGAATTGGGGGAAGGGAATAGCCAAGTTGTTGTCCTTTAATCTTAGTTGTGGAGGGTGCAGAAAGCTCAGCTCCAGGTCCCTTCACTCTGCTCAGCTCAAGGTGCTGTGTTCAATTAGTTGCACGTGGGTGTATTCACCATCCCATGCAGGAGTTGACCCGGTAGCCTTGATGTTAAGAGCGCATGTTCTATCCCCTGAGCCACCCAGGCAGCAGTTCAGTCAAGGTGCCGAGTTCAGTCTTTAGTTGTGGGCAGGTGTAGCCCACCATCTCAAACTGGCAACCTTGTTAGGATCACGTGCTCTCACCAGCTGAGCCACCCTGCCACCTATTGGCAGGTCAGCAGCAGCTCAGCTTGGGCATAGCTCACTGGCCCATGTGGGAATCGAACCAGCGACCCTGTTGCTCAGAGCTCCCACCCTTGAACAAGCTCTTAACCAACTGAGCCGCTCGGCCGGCCCTAGAATAAGTGATTTCTATGTACAGTGAACTCAGCCAAGTTCTAGGAGGTCCCCTTTAGTCTCTGCCCACATGGGTTTCTGGTCCTTAAAGGTAAGACACACCCCATGGAGAGTGAATTAAAGGTATAAGGAGACATTAGATCAGCAAATACTGCAGAGTACGCTCACATCCCAAATTGGCTGTACAAACAGTAATTACTAGATGAATTCAGAGTGCGGAGAGGGCCCAGGGTGGGAGTAACCGAAGAAGTGTCTCCGGGATCTGGTATTGGAGTTGAAGTATAAAGGAGGGATGGGACCTGAATAGGTGAAGGGAACAGAGCCGAAGGGCATTTCAGGAAGAGGGGGAGCAGAAATGGCTTGAATGGGGGTACATGTGTGTTCAGCATATTGGGGAGTGGGGAGAACACATTGGGAAAGAATATAGGGCTTCTGAGGGGCAAAGAACCTGTTGGACTTGACTCTGCTCTATAAACTACTGGTTTTCCACCCTTTTTATAATCACCGAACTCTTCACATGAAAATTTATGTGGAAACTCAGTACATAAGACACATGAAAAATGAAATTCTTTGGGCCGGCCGAGTAGCACGGTGGTTAAGCACTGGCTTCGGAAGCCAGCGGCCCCGGTTCGGGTCCCACATAAGAGGGCCAGTGACACTGCCCTCAAAAAAAAAAAAAAAAGAAATTCTTTGTTGACTTTGGGCAGGACCCCCATCTAGATACTCTCTCTCACCCCCACCGTTGGCAGCACTGTAGGCACCTGCTGGGGGTTTCCGGGGAAACAGTTTGCAGAGCAAGGGGAGAGCACCCAAAGGTGCTGTTCTTTGAGAAGGCTGTGGGGTGCCAGGCAGAAGGCCTGGAGTGGAACCTGTGAGGAGGCTGCTGGCAACATCTGCATAGGAGTTGACCAGAAAAATAGAAACACAAAGGAAGAGAAAGTGCCAGACACCTGAAAAAGAAAGGGCTGGCAGAAATGGGTGATAGCAGGCGGGTGTGGGAGAGGAAGGCGTTAGAAACTGCAGAACTTTGAACGTGAGCATTTTACAGGTGATCCCCAAAGGCGAAGTCAGTGTTTTCATCTTTGTTTTTATGAGGAATGCTGAGTTACACTGCAAACGATTAGTCCCTCAACAAACATCTTGTAGGTTCCAGCCAAGTTCCAAGTACTACTGTAGGGTGATAGGAATTTAGGGAAAAGAAAGACACCAGTGTCTGGATATTATGAGGAGTGAGCACACCGGAAAGGGAGGCAGCCATGGACACTGGTATGGGTTGAGTTGTCCCTGTCCCCCCACCAATTTATATGTTGATGTCTTTGATATCCTAATAATACCCAGTACCTCAGAAAAAGAGCTTATTTGGAAATTAGGTCATTGCAGATGTAGTTAGTTAAGATGAGGTCATACTGCAGTAGGGTGGCCCCGTAAGCCAATATAAAAGGGGAAATTTGGACACAGATGAGCACACACAGGGAGAATACCATGTAAGCATGAAGGCAGAGATTGGGGTGCTGCATATATAAGCCAAGGAATGCCAAAGATTGCCATCAACCCTCAGGAGCTAGGAGAGGGTTGTAGAACATATCCTTGCTTACAGCCCTTAGAAGGAACCGAACCTTGATCTTGGAACTGAGACAACTGATTTCTGTTGTTTAAGGACTCATCTGCAGTCCTTGAGACACTGAGAAATCCGGGGCAGTGTTGGAAGGCCCATGGGGATGAGCAGGGGAGGCAGCAGTGGGAAGTGGGACTCCTTGTGGGGGAAGAGGGACAGCCGAGTGCTGTGTCAGGACACAGACTTCCCGAGTTTGGAGACAAAGACAGCTGGAAACTCAGAATTGGAAAAGCTAGGTTTTCCATGTCCATGAGCTCTCCTGGGAAAGGAATCTTGAGTATAAAAGAAGGGAGTGCTAAAACTCTAGGAATGCCCCAATTTTGGGGTCAAGGCTGGACAAAGAGCTAGCAGAATATTTAGAACGGAGAGTGGGAGGAGGAGAACCAGGCTAGCGGTATTTTGATGCTAAAATTGGAAAGGATTTTAAAGAGATAATGTCAGAAGTTATAGAGAGTTTATGCAATCAGAAAATGAAAGTAAGCTTCTTGATTGAGCGCACCTGGGAGGGCATGGAAGGGGAGAGAAGAGGTAGTAGTGACATCAAGGGCCACTAAGCTCTGAACGGTGGGGGACCCTGACATAGGATTGTGGCCAGTCCAGGGAGACTGACATGAGGAAGTAGAGGTCGGGTGCTCGGTGCCCAGCTCATGGGCTTTGTTAATGTATGGCAGATTTATGGGAGCCCAGATCGGGACACCAGCAGATGTTTCATGATGGATGAGATAAGGTACTATTAGTCTTTGGAAGGGAGAGGCGAGTGGCGACAAGAGGTGAGGGAAGGAGGAAAGGTTCCAGAGGAAAAGAGGGCAATAGGGCAGTTACTTTGGCAAAGAAGAAGGTACAGATACAGGTAGAAATAATGAAGGGTGAATTGGGCTGATGCGAAATGGCTTTGGTTTTAAGAAGAAAGGAGGTGACACTGGCTGATGAGGTATGGAGAGAGAAGTTTGGAACTTGGCCATGTGGGAGAAGACTGGGTCCAGTTTAGTTGGGTTGCTGACCACTAGGTCACCATGTCAGCGATTCTCCCTTAGGGGAAATTTTATCTCACAGTAGACATATGGCAATATCTGGAGACATTTTTAGGAGCTACAACTGGAGGAGGGGTTGCTACCGAATTCTAGTGGGTGGAGGCCAAGGAAGCTACCGAACACCCTACAATGCACAGGACAACCCCTGTGACAAAGAATTACCCAGCCCCAATTAAGAAACCCTGCCGCCTTAGGTCAGTAGTTCTCAGACATGTCCAACGAGGAAGGCCTAACTTCATAGCACGCTTTGTGGACAGTATGAAGCATTGATGCATTTAAATAACACAGGATTTAAATATAGCTGGCTACTCCAGAGCAGCTGCCTTGGTCAGCTTCTCACTGCCATTTCAGCTCTCACTCAGCACATCGGTGGCCTTGGCCGTGGTGGGCACACAAGAATATTTCAGGTTGATCCCGTTTGGCGTCAGGATGAGTCTCTGGTTTTAACATTTGGCTCAGGAAACAGAGCAGTGCCGATCCATGTTTTGTCCTCAACATGATCTTGCCTCATTCTTAGTGGTGGTTTTGGTGATCCTGGCTGGTTGTCTGGATCTCCGTGATGCACACCCCCCCCCCAACAATGGTCAGCCCCTGAAAACTGGCTAGAAGCTCCCTCTGATTGTACGACCCTGAAAGGTCACTGTGTGTAGCGGGCTTGCCAATTTGTATCTACACAGGATTCTATGTGGAGTTAGCTTTTTTTTTTTTAGCTTTCTCTTGAGTAGATGGCAGCTGAGAAGTGGCTTCTTCCTGCCTATTGATCTTAGAAACTGCTCTTCAGTTTAGAAACTGAGGAACATTTGTGATGAGAGGATCTCAAAGCATTCTTAGAAAAGAGGAAGAAGTCTGTCACAGGAATGAAGAAGAGCCAAACTGGGAAAGTCACAGAGTGTAGGAGGAAGTGCTGGCACCGGGCCCGCCACTTAACAAGAAAACCGAACTGCACTTTTCTTGTAATCAAGACCACCACTGGGATTTGTGCAGTTTGTAGAGCACCCTTTTTGCGTACGTCAACTCGTTCCATCCTTGCACACGAGATACTGTCACGGTCCCCAGGTTGCAGGCATGGAATTGAGACTTGAGCACATTGAAAGACTTTTTAGCTTGTGTTTTGTACCGATTCTCAGAATCCAAAAATTGTGCCGTCCCTATCACACCTGGGATGGGACCAGGTGGCCACTGAAAATCCCTTCAAATGTCAACACACTTCAGTTTTATTAGGAAGGTTTGTAAAAGTGTCATGAAGTTCCCTGAGAATTCTGAACGCTCAACTGTGCTCTTGAGTGATACATCTCAAATTGTGAACAATAGCTGATGAAACCTGAGACCATCTTGCACATGTCTCTCTGTCAGACCGCTCTGATTCTCGGATTCCAAACATCAGCGACTGCCATCCTTCACCCAGGGGGTCTGGGTCAGTGTGTGGTGTGGGTCCTGTTTGTTTTTCTGCTGTTTCCTAGCAATTAATCCACAGTTAGATTTAAAACAATAGAATTCCAAGGTTTTATTCTTTTTTTTTTTTTTTTTTCAGAAATTCCCTCTTATCACTGTTTCACTGTTTTATTCCTAGGAAAACAGTCCGATGGTAGAGGCACATATCCGAGGGTATTGCCTTCACCCTCTGGTTCCAGCGTTGAGAATATGTCGGGTCTGCATAGTTGCCTAAAGCACAGGGGGTGAGCCCTGGCCTCTGGACGTGCTAGTTTGGGACAGGCTGGTCTCGCTGCTTTAGCTCCGTCCGTGTGGGTCTCTTCTCCTTAGTGTGCTGTGAACCGTCTGGCAGACATGCCGACTACAGAGGCCGCTCGGGGTCACAGCGCAGAGGATGGTCCGTGAACGCCCACCCTCTGTAGGCCTTTAATTCACTTCTTCCAGAGACTTTCCTATTTCAATTCTTTCTCTCGTTTTGTATTTTAAAAATGTTTACCTGTAGTGAAATACACATACCATAAACTATTATATGATCCTCACCATTTCATCGTTAACCCTCTTGACCGCTGTATGGGTCAGCGGTGGTAAGTGTATTCCGATTGTTATGCGGCCAGCCTCCACGATGCTTTTTCCTCTGCAGGACTGAAGCCCTGAACCCATTAAATACTCACTCCCCACTCCCCCCAGACCCTGGAAAGCGCCGCTCTCCTTTATGCCTCTGCAAATCGGACTCCTCCACGGACCTCACATAAATGGGATCTATAGTATTTGACCTGCGGTGCCTGGCTTCTTGTCCTTAGCAGAGTGTCCTTGAGGCTCCTCCATGTTGTAGTGTCTTGTTCTCTCCTTCAGACATACCAGTTCACATTGGACAGCTGCGTTCTTAGGGAAAAAAGTACTTTTCTTAATTTGCTTTTCATTAGATTTACAGAAAGTCCAGGCGATGAGCACAGGTGTGGTTCTTGCCAGAACCTGCCAGGGTCTCTTGGTTACAACCCAGCTGGTTCTCAGAATGATGAAAGCTCATGAGTGTAGAGAAAACACATGACAGACAGATCGTATCACATTATGCCAAGATCCATCTTAGTGCGCTACAACCTGTTGACTCACGGTGTCCCCTTGGGAGCTGGAAGTAACGCAGCTGAGAGCGCGAGGCCCAGGGAGCGACTGAGGGCCGTGAGTCTCCGGCAGACGCCTGGTCTGCTGTTCAGGATGATATCGCTCATCTCTCGGGATTTGCTGGCTCAGCTCTGGTCTTAATGATCAGCTGGATCAATGTTCTCAAATGCCAGTTCACAGACTGCCTTTCTGGCAGGCAAGGCCCTCTTAACCTGTTGGCGGGCTTCTTTTGTCACAAAGCAGGTTTGGCTTAGAGTGCTGAAGGTCATGGGATTCTGTTAAGAGCTTTATTGAAATGAGACATTTGTGGGGCCTGCAATGTATTGTTTCTGCTAATAGGAGCCCACGTGTCTGTGTGTCACATACTGTTAGCCTGATTGCTTTTTCTAGCCTGGGGATTTTGCTTTGGAGAGATTCATAGTGAAATACCATCCACAGCATTTTTCCATGAAGAAGGATAGCCACAAGTTTAGTGCTAGAGGACTGGAAGAGGAATGCTGGAATTGAGAGATGAAGTTGGGGCCTTTGATGTGTGTGTGTGTGTGTGTGTGTGTGTGTGTTGTGACAGTGGGCTAGCACCGGAAGTCCTGGTCTGGTCTTGGGCTGATCACTAACCAGCCATGAGATGACTTGGGCTAGTCCTTTCACTTCTCTGGCGGTGGGGGGGGAGATGGGGGGGGGGTCCTGCCCTGCCACCCACAGGGTTGGAGGGTCCCATGCACTGTAATGGAAATTTGCTATCCTAGCATCAAGCAATGTGAGGCACACCACTGTAGGGTGATGGAAACCCACTTGGGTAGGTTTAAGGGGGCCATAATGGCCACCTCTCATGGCCATGACTGGGTACAGGTGACCTACGACTGAGTGTGAGTCCCCTGCCCTCCCCCAACACAAGGCACCCCCCACCCTCCCTTCTTTTGATTTGCCATTTGAATTGGTGCTTTCCACCGTGGCCTCGGATTCTCCCTCAAAGACATGGATGACATGCTGCTTCTCTGAATTACTGGGGTTGATATATGCTTGTAAGTAATTCATACAGTGTTTTGTTTTTTTGAGGGCAGTGTCACTGGCCCTCATATGTGGGATCCGAACCGGGGCCGCTGGCGTCCCAAGCCAGCGCTTAACCACTGCGCCACTTGGCCGGCTCAATACAATGTTTTGAAGCTAACTTAAAGCTTTAAAGACTAGCAAGCCAGGAACATCTCAAGACTGGGGGGGAGAAAAAAAATCAATTTGCAGTCTTCCCAAACTGCAGCCACTAGAGCCGTAACCACTGACCTTTCTATGGACGTTTCTTGTCTCTTTAGGTAGAATCATAGAAGGTTGGAGCTCGGTAAGTGTGTCAGTAAGTTCCTGGAAGCCATAAAATACAGCTTTTAATCCTTTTCCTCCTTCCCTCCCTTCCCCCACCGTGTCCTTTTCAACACCAAGCACAATTCTCTCAATAAGCACTTAGCAAATTCTTGAATCTACTAATAGTTACATGTCATTTCGAGGGATCCTCCAAAAGAAGAGCATAGAATATGGGGCCAGTGAGCACAAAAGCTTTGCAGTTAGCGTGACAGGAACCAGCTTTCCTTGAGGTAGAACGAGACCACTGGCGAGGACTTCATCAGTCACAATGGGGGCCAGGTAAGAGCACAGGTGGGTGGCCAGTCCAGACCTTTCTCTGCTACTAGAGTATAGATTACACAGGCAGCACAGCTGGGCGACTAGAATAGTGATCAGTGACTGAAGTGGCTTGAGTTAGAAGGATGTTGTAGAAATCTTTAAGTAGATTTCTATCATACAGAGAATTTTCCTTACCTAAACCACTGGATTTACCCTTCCCCAGTTCCCCAACATTTATTCCATTCCTGGCATCTACTCAGTTTTCAGCCAAATCAAGGTCAGGATAAAGAGGCGATTTGGATGGAAGTAAGCCGGATATTCAGGCTCCTGCAGTAATACTCAATTATTGAATTCTCTAGAAGCACCAACTCCTCAATAATGAAGTCCTCAGTTTTTAAATATCTTGAGAAATCAAGTGATTCGGTATTGGCAAAAGCCAGCTTGCTCTTTCCTGCTTTCTTATAAAAATAAGATGGTTAAAATCCCCGGGAGCTGGCTGGGACTGTTAGAAGATAATCTTAAGTATTTTCATGCATATTGTGTTTCATGCAACTTGGAGCCTTAAAAGCCCCCAAACTGAATAAGACCGGAATCAGGTGGAAGAGAAATCATGCTACCATGCTTCTCCAGCCCTGTGACCCCAGCCAGATCTGCTGTTGTCCTGGGCAACTCCTGGCCACTCAGAGGCCACAGCTGGCCAGAGCTGAGAATCAGGGCTGCAGGAAAAGCCATAGCAGAGATGCATTATCTTCTCTTACTCTGAGTACAGTGGGTCCAAAACAAAATAAAACAAAAAGGTACATTTACTTACATCAGTGTGTTTTCTAGCACATACGACATTATTTTATAGTACTTTATGCTTTGTCTCTTTCTTCCTCTCTCTCTACTTCTCCCCGATGGTGTAACCTGTCCCTGCTCTGTGATTTATACCTCTGGTAATGAAGTTTTGATCAGCAGAATATGTCATTGGCATTTCTTTTGTTAATGGTATTACAGTATTAGAGACCCTGGCCCTACTATATGGTATTGCACTACTATAGCCCTTCAGATTTCTTACTCTGTGTGTGTGTGCGCGCGCGTGCGCGCCTCCATCCACTGAATTTCCGAATGTATTATTCAAACCAACTTTTTATTTTTTTAATGTTGAAGGTGATTGAGAATGCATTAATCAATATCATTTAACATGGACTGTTTCGGCGAAAAGTAGTTTGGGCGGGGGTGGGGTGGTTATACCCTTTCTTGCGCTGGATGTAATAACATTTTTGACTAAGTGCCTTCTGACATTAATCTAAATCAATCCTTGGATTAGATTAATTTGCGTTCCACTCTAAGGATGCTTTACTAAGACAGGCTCGGGTATGAGGTTTGTCACTGGGTGTCTTAAAAGCAGTGAAAATGCTTGTCTATAAATGCAATCAAGTGTCTTTGTGATATACCCATCTTCCTTATTTTCTTGCCTTATTACCAGACTGTGGGTGGTAGTAAGATAGCTGCAATGAAGGAATGAAGTGCAACATTTTAAGCCAAGAGATTGAAAACAGGATGTGAAACAAGAGAATAGAGGAGGGAGAGAGCCAATCAATGTCATAGCTGTATGTTAAGGATTTGGTGGTAGAAAAGCCAAGAAAGGCAAGGTTGCATTTGTAATTGGCAGCTGGCACCAGGAAGTGTTGGAAAATCCTCCTGGACTCAGACATGGGTAGATGTTCTTTGCTACATGAAATCGTAAAATTATGATCAAGTTTACAAAAGTTATAAGCAATGATATTGAACTGTGTGAATTTGCCATTTTGCTTACCTGCAAATGATTTCAGAGCCCTGGAGGGAGCAGGATCAAGACATTCACCAGAATACCCACACAGACAGGCCCTGCCCTGTGAAATGGGAAGGCCGTTCATCATAAAACAAAAGCAGTGGTTCATTTGGAGAGGCTATAAATAATGCGTAATTGGGCAAGTGTTTGAGGCCATTTTGAGTGATGTGTCTGTAACTGAGCTGGTCCTCATGCTGGTTTCTCTTTTATTTCAGCACATCAGGTCCACCCATCTGGCCAGGCAGTACCTTCTTCAAGAGAAATGGAGCCCTTCTGCAAGGTAGGTCTCTAGAAACTCCTCTCCCCCTCTCCCACCCCATCTCAATACTCCTTTGTGCTTGTGTCAATCAGGAGAGCTCCATCTTGTTGAGGAGTGGGCATTGAAGAGGTATGGCTGTTGTGGGGCAGGTCTGTTTGTCCAGTTCTCTTTATTTCTTCCTATTCACGTCTTCTGGTTGCTATGAATTGTTAGTCTGAAACTAGAACTGCTTCTTCAGTCTGTCGTCACTGGTCATATTCTAGAAGCATTTGGTTTGCTTTGGTGAAATTGGAATTACATTGAAGTTGGGATGTGACAGTAGCGTGAACTGGACTGATAAAAACAGACCACATTATGTATTTTCAATGCTTGGACTAAAGAGGGATGTTTGGGTGTTTTGGCACCTTGGTCGTCTTGGAGGTCCACTCGTGCCTGGCTGTCCCCTAATGTCCATGTATGCCTGGAAGGGTGGCAATGGTTTGTTCTGAGGCTCAGAGTTCAGACACCTCTCCCTTGTCCCTACAAGTATCATCTGCAGGGATACATCCTTCCTGCTGTCCAGCCCATCGTCAGCTGCTTTTCACGAGCACCTGTCCAGTGGGTTCAAGGAATTCAACCAGTGTTTCATCTCTATTTTTCCATTAAGTTTGTCTTGAAATAGCCAAAGTTAAAGAAGAATAAATGGTTAAAAGTAGCAGTAAGATGCATTCTAAATACATTCAGAAATTACTTTTAGGTTATCACCATTCTGGATATCTGCTCTGTAGATAAGCTGGCATTGGCTGGTTTCCCAAGGGGCTCCCAGTTTCCTGTCCCATCAGCCTCTTTGATGGTCTAGGTGTCAGAGTGACACAGATGGCTAAAAGCAGGTGAATTTGGTTTTACTAAGCGCTTTAGAACTGTACTGGGCTTATGGTAAGGCGTTTCAGTGCATTTTCATTGGTTTAGAGCTGTGTTTGGTGGGTTAAAGCCTCTTTTCCTTAAAAGTACATGCTGGGGACTAGCTCTGTGTGTGAAGAAGAAGAATATAAATGTGGCAAAGAAGAGAGATATTCATCCTCAGTTTCTGGAGCAGCTCAAACAATTGTGAAAGATACCACATTTTTGTTGTTTTGTAGGCCCTGCAATTTTGTATTCTCTTTCTAATCATCCGTGAAATTGGAAACTTAAGAATTTCTTTGCATTTTTGCTTGGTACAGGTGAAATTGAGGCAGGCAAGTTTGATTAATCCTAATTCTAACAACCATCAGAGACATCCTAAATATTTAAGACCAAAAGGGAACGCCCTGCACTCTCAAAAATGAATAGATAATTTAAAAAATAACCTCTTCTGTTCTCTCTTTAGATAGTATACGTGAAAACGGATTATGATGAACCTTTGGGTTTTTTTCAAGTGAATGTCAAAGTTACGTACATCTTTATTTTCCCTCTAGATCTATAGCAATGATATGACTACCATCTTGTTTGAATTGTTTTCAGAAAACGGATTTATTTACTTGGAACATTTCCTTATAGGATTTTTATTCATTAAGTTCCACATTAGGTAAGATTTGCTCTGTGCATATTAGTTTTGGGTTCTTTCGGGCAAAAGCATGAGGAGAAACATCAATAAGGTTTCTGAAATTGAATGATTTTTACTCTGAGAGTCGATCTCATGAGTGGGAGGCCTTTTTTTCTTTACCTAATGGGGTTAAAAATTCTCCTAATTACTCTAGGCATTGAGAATTAAATTATTACAGAGGCCAGATGCTCATTGAATCCACATCCAATTCAGTACAGCCCCCTTATTTATTTATTTATTTATTTATTTATTTATTTATTTATTTATTTTTATATATGCAAAAATTAGAAGGATCTTAGACTTTGGAAGGGTGGGCAGGGATTTATTAGGTTTTTGGGTGTTTTTTTTTCTCCTGTGATGTTTCTTTATTTGCTAGGTCTGTATATAGAGTTCTCGAGACACTTTTATATTGTGACATGATTTTTCAAACCCTGTGCTTGTTCTTCCTAATTAATATTTTTGTGTTCCTTGGGTGGGTGTTACTGGCTCACCGAGAAGTTACTCAAGCCCGCAAGCAAAAGTTTTACAATAAACATGGGCTTCTTGAGAAGGGAATTACCCCGGTCATACCAGTGGAAGGTTTAGTTTAAAATCAAGTAGAAGACAATCAACCTGACTTACGTTTATTTTTATACTTTATATTTTTAAAATATTCCTTCTTTTTCCCTATGGCAAGCAGGAGAACAGTTTTCTAGACACCTGACAATGGGAAAGAACTCTCTTAATGGGCTCCAGCCCCAGGGGTTGGGATTGAAGGCTAGTAGGACGCTCTAAAGAACCCCATTTGCAGAAGTGGGGTAGATAGAAGGTGAAGCTTGGTCATGCAGGGTGGCCCCGGCCCAGGGACCAGCCTGCAGAAAAGCCCATCCTGACCGTGGGCCCAGATCCTGAGCAGAACTGGCTGAACCAGGGACACGGGGAGACCCTGCTGGGTGGAGTGGCCGGAGGGGTTGAGACCAAAAGAATGCGGAGCAGCAAACATAGGATGCGTCTCACTGTTTAAAGGACCATAGGGAGAACTGACGCTTGACCAAGGCCTTGAAAAAGTGATAGATGTGGGCACGTGGAAAAGAAAAAGGGCATTCCCACAAGGGGACACACAGCAGGAGGACGCAGGCACAAGAGGATCACGAGAGCAGAGGAGTGGGGTCTTCATGTGGTAGGATGAGTCAGTCACGGGCACTCTGGGATTATGACATCACAGGCGTCAAGATACATTTAAAGACAATAATGTGATGTCCGAAGAGGAAATAATGGAAGTTAAAACAAGTGGAACAAAATGACATAATGGTGACAGTGTTGTCTGACAGTGGTTTGGTTGATAAACGATCGAGCAGAAACATAGTCCAGTTTTTGTGTTTTTTTCCTCCAGCCAAAAACCAATTGCAGGAATTAACTGGAGGTACTCGAGGTCCTATTGAGTGCGGCCTGTGTATTTGGGTTCTTGCGGCATCACTGGCGAGAGGGCCTGCTGAGTCACCTCGCAGTTTTGAGGATAATGGGGTAAGATTTAGTTTGGATTACACCAGGCACGGGTACTTAACATAATTGGTCATTTCATCAATTCACAGTATTTATTTGAAATGCCATTTAGGCGGCTAGAGACAGTTTTAGTATGTGAGCAGTTCTCATGGACTAGAGAGCACTTCAGTTCTTTTACAACAGAGACCTAGTGGAGTGCCAGAAGGGGACAGACCCATTGTTTCAAGGGGACCCAGGATGGGGCCAAACAGATGGCTGTGGCTTATTCTGGGCCTTGCAGGAGTGGCCAGCGGACAGGTGTCTCCGACTGCCTCCTCCGCATGCCTCTGTTATGGTCTCGAATGTGTTTGAAATACATTTTTAATTTTGTTAGTTAATAATGTCTCTTACTTTCTTAATTAAAAGAGTAAAGTGTTATATATTTTTTCCCCTTTCTAAACTCCCTAGGTGTCCCCCCAACACACACAAACACACCCATCAAACTTAAAATTAGGTGACTTTATTTACATCTCCCTCGGATGAATTATTTTGATGCTCAGTGATTCCTCATGAAAGACTGTCCTCACCCCTGGTCTGACCCTTCATCTGGTCCCTGGAGGTTTCATCCCAGCGCTACATGTGGCACTGCTGCTACTGTGTGCGTCGTGCCTTCTACAGCAGGAGGCTGCCGGCCACTGTCAGTCGGCCGATCGGTCTGTCTGCTCTTCCGCTTCTGCGCCCTTGGCTTTCACGGGCCTTATAGACCTCTGAGCTCCCCACAGAGTTTTGTTGTGAAGGAAGCTACTGCCTTTACAACTCTGGGTCAGCTGACCACTTGGGCCCACCTGTTTTTATTTCCAGCTCCTCCACTATGCCGCCTGCAAGCATTTCTTTATTATCCATCTCTGTGTCAGGCACTGGCTGAAGCTGGAGTCCCCCCCCCGCCACTCCCAGCCCGCTCTGGGGTCAGACCACATGTCTCAGCCCTTTGACACAGCCACCGCAGTTACTAACACTCCGCCAGCCCTCCTGGCCTTCCCTCTTTCTTCCTTTTCTCTATTGCTCTAGTATTGGGCCACTTAATTATTATTAAACCTGTTTCTGTAGGATACTGTGGTGGTGGAATTAAAATAAATTCCATAACACACATAACAAGTTTTTATTTCCATTCACTTCTGACACCCCACCAGATGAGCTAATGAAATGGAAAGAAGACCTTTTTGCAATGCACAGAGCGGGACTGTGCTGCTGCAGACACAAAACAGGGAGAAAGGACATCAGCCCCTTTGCTGCCAGATGCATGTTGGTCCTTTGCGTGCACAGAGCGCTGGCCATTGGTAAACCATGCAGGAGGTTGGTCATGGCCATTGCATGACTTGCTTTGAGGTTGCTGGGTTCCTAGGTTCTAGGTTAGCTTCCTGGGAGGAGTGCTACGTGCCACCCACTCTGCACAACCCCTACCGCGTCCCATAGCTCTGGGAGGCATGTTGACTGCAGAAATATTTGTGTTACTCACTTTGGTTCTATGCTGTGTCATGGAAGTCTCAAGAGCAAGTGCTCAGTATATCAGAAACAAGGGAGAGTGGAAGAGGTAGGGCAGGGACCTGGACTCTGGTCCCAGCACTGCCACTTCGTAAACTGTGACCTCGGGCAAATCACATGGCATCCCAAGGCTTCCTTGTCTGACCTGTTTATTAAGGAGTGGACCTCAGGGATGGCAGGGGTTTCCTGTGGAGTACCAGCTCTGTTCTAGCAACTTCCCTAAAAATAGGGCAGAATGGATTTTGAGGCTTAGCTTTAGGTCAATGGAAAAAGAGGGCTACCTTCAGCCAGTTGTGTCTTCAAATGCATCTAAGGAGAGGAAAGAGGGTGGTGGCAGATCCTGCTCTTTGAACAAGACGACTCTCAAAGGTTTCGTGGACCTGAGGTAGGCAATATTATCGATTTGGACAACCTGGAAACGAACTGTGTCTTGGCTTCTTGGGCAACTGACTTAGCTTCTCTGTGGGGATAATAATAATGCTTATCTGTTTGTCTCATGGGGTTCTTGTGAGAATTCAATGCATTCATATTAATAAAACATTTAAAACAAGCTAAATTCCCAATCAGAGTTAACTATTGTAATATTTGGCAAAACTGTGAATCTAGGAAAGTCGCACTAAAATCCCGTGCGTGTTTTCCCTGTATCCCGCTAAAACATCCCTTGTCCAGGAGCCGGCCGAGTGGCGCGGTGGTTAAGTGCTGGCCTTGGAAGCCAGCGGCCCCAGTTCGGTCCCACATATGAGGGCCAGTGACACTGCCCTAAAAAAAATAAAAAACATCCCTTGTCCAGTCGCTGGGGCAGAAGACTGGGTGCCCCGGACTCTGTTGGATTTATCCGTAGATCTGAAAGACAGTTTGTGCATCTCTTTATCTCAGATTCCTTATAAGTAGGACTGCTTCCTGGAGCAGTCACCCAGCTCACAACACTGAGCTGTACCCCATGCTCTAAAATTGATGTGCATAGTAGGTGCGGAGAGAGCCATGCTGGAGAGCGTGGATTTTATGCCAGGTCAACCCGGGTTTGAATCCCTCCCTCTCTGGGCACCAGCTGTTTGACCCAGGGCCCTTGTTTCAATTGTATGTAAAATGGGGCTACGAGAATCTTGGTGGAGACTAAAGGAGAATGTGAATGTGAAAACGTCCATCCCATCCAGTACCTGGCACCTCTCAAATGCTTGATAAAAGCGAAGGTTTTCAGCCTTTGCCTTTGTGTCATGCTGAAGGTTTCTGGTCATTAATCCTGGCTGGTGTATTCAAGGTGAAAAGTTCCCAAACTCCTTTCCTTTGCACGATTTCCATTCTCGCTGCCAGCACTGCCAGTGTTTCCTTTCTGATTGAAACAGGATGGCGCTCCCCAGTTCTGGGGTCTGCAGCTGCCCGAGATCTCTTCATCCCAGGCACTTCTGTCCTTAAAGGCCCACGGATTGTCCGGTTTCCCTCGACCCTCCCCCACTCATTTCTTTCACATTTGGTCACAGCCCCCGGGCCCTTTGGCTTCTTTCATCTAATCTGCTCCACAAGCTGACTCTTTTGTCCATTTTGCAAACGAGGGCATCTACTAATGCATAAATCTCTTGATTCTTGCCCTCAGGCACACCCGCTTCAAAAAGAAAATAGTAATAATAGAAAGGAGGAAAAATCCTGTCTACATTTTCCCCCAGTCCTAACTGCCTTCTGTCCTCTTTGGCCTGCAGAAGCCCTTAGGATTTTAGGAGGGGCACTTTTCTCTTGGCATCCTTTGTCTTTTTGTTCTGCGCTGCAGTTATTTGTTTTTAAAGGTATTTATATAACTGCAATAATAAAGTCAGCTGGCTGGTTTTGTATACCATCAGGTGAATTTAAAGGGGTGCTGTTCCACTCTTCTAATCACCCAACTTCTATGTGATCACTGAGAGCATGTTTTTAAGTTTGTTGAAAAACATATACAGTAGTGGGCTTTTAAGAGAAGCCTTTGGTCCACTCTGACCTCAACTGTCTTTTGGGAATCCAGATTTGCTCACTCTGCAGTTACCCCAACGGCCTCCGTGTCTGCAGCCTGGCATGGACTCTGAGAAGGCTGCAGTTGGGTAGCCCGTATTTTCCTGTTTGACTTTAATTTCAGCGGGTCTCTACCACTGGCTATAGGAGCCACTCATGAAAATCCAGTGTTGTGCCCTGAGAAGACGGCAGTCCGATGGACAGAGATAGGGAAGTCAGAAGAGGTGGGCTCTGCCAGGGAAACACAGGTCACATGCTCATGTCCAAAGAGCAGGTCTTGTCAGATAGGAAAGAATTATGTACTTGTGTATCATTGGGGCCCTGTCTGAATCCATATTCATTAGCCCCCCCCGGGGACTGGGAGTGGCAGGGGAACCAGAAGGGATTCTAGAAACCAATACTGCAAATCCCAGCACGCCTGGGGATGGGCCGACCCTGCTGTTTCAGGGTGACGTCCAGCAGGCGGTGGAAACTGAGGCCTCAGTTTTAGGAGAGGCAGGCAGGGTTCGAGAGGGAGCTTTGGAAGTTGTGAATCCAGAAACAACCGTTGAAGTAATGGGCCTCGATGAGACTTTCAGGGGATATAGAATGAAAAGAGGAAAAAGGTCCGTGCTGAAGACCCAGATTTATGGCAGAAGGAGGAGTGGTCGCTGACAGGAGCAGTAATAACAGTGAAGAAGCAGCTCAGTTATCAACTGAAGTGAAGGGCAGAGAGTTCCAGAAGGAGGGAAGGGGGGAGGAGCACCCGCCTGCAGAGAAGCGGGGGCGGGGGGGGGACCCACGAAGAGCCACCAGTTGGCCCTGGTGGTTAAAATGGCCCTCAGTGTACAACCACCAATGTGCGTTCTGTCTCTATGGACCGGCCAGTTCTAGGCATTTCATGAAAATGGAACCATACAGTGTGTGCCCTGTTGTGTTGGGCTGTATATGTTCTTTGCATTATTCTTCTATGAGCCGTATTATTACTCCCATTTTGCAGATGGCAAAATATAAGGCCGGAAGCGGTTGTCCAGCCCAAGGTCGCAGAGCCAGGATCAGAAACCTGGACTCACACCTTTCTTTGGTTCAAAATGGCATAAATATTTCTACACAGTTTTCCAGTTTAGACGTTCAGATATTCTGCAGTGTTTTGCAGACTGTGGCCAAAAAGAATCCTGTTCTAGTGCTGAAAAGCAATTGATAATCACAAGACAAAAAGATGGAAATGAATACGTATGTTGTGTTCCTTTCATTCAAGTAATGAAGGGGCTGCATTTCTCTTTGTCCCCACACATGACTTCTGTAAACAGCTAACTTTTAAGATATTTCAAAGACCGTGGATAGAGAACAAGAGAAATCCTGAAATCAGTCATTCAAAGGTTAATACAATGAGGAAACCATCCCTTAACAGAATGAATATTTATTTGAGTGTACCTGAATTTTACACTAGTAGGTAGAGAGATAGATACAGATATTTTATACCACTTATAATTCATCAGTAGGAACATTCCTTATAGTATAATTTTTTGAGCATTTAAAATGTGCTTCTTATCTATTGTATCAGATTATAAAATATAAAGGTTACACAACCGTGGATCCTAGTGTACCGCACAGCCGGCTTTTATCAAAGTGCTCAATCTTAAAATACAATTGGAAAAGTCATTCCCCTTGAAGTTCTGCTTAACTGCGCTTAGATAGAAGTCTAGAAATAGTTTTATACATATTGCCAAGAGGCTTACAATGAAGGAGAATTTAGACTGTACTCTGAGTGAGCTGTTCGCGTTGTAGTTTCAGAAGTGAACTTAAAAGAACCCACTTGTAAACCGGCGCGAGGTCAAGTTTGTGTTCTTGTTTGGTTCCCTTGACAACTGAAAGGTGTGGCTGAGAACTGCCGGGGAGTATGCACCGCTGTGCACGCTATCAGGAGTGAATGCATACCTGTGTGAATGTGGCCTGTCCTCTCGGGTTTTTGTTATTGCCCCTTGTGAGTCTGCAAGAATAAATCTCTCCAGCCTTCCCCTTGCCCCTGTTTCTCTGGTGTCTCCATGATCCTCGGCTTTCCAAAGGATCTGAAGATAAAAGACCTCAGTTTTCAAAGCAGACATACCTGGATCCATCCCTTGCCTTGCTACCTAATTGTTGTTAACTTTGGAAAAGTTAATACCGATCTTGCAAGATGAGTTTAATTATTAGGATTAGATGATGATAGTCTACATAGAGTCCCCAGCATTAGTCATTGCTCTTAAGTGCAGGTGCCATCACCCTGCAGTCACTCCAGGGGAAGCAGCATGCCTGGGACAAAAGAAGATGGACTTGGAGCCAACCCGTCTTGGATGCGAAGCCAGCGTCTGCCATCCACCAGCCACTGGACCTCAAGACACTTGTCTGATCAGTTTGAGCCTTTCCTTTCCAGCCAAACAGATACAACTTCATGGGATTTTGAGAGAATTGAAAGATAGTGTGTGTACAAGGGCTGGCACAGTGCCTGATGATTATTGAGTGTTCAGTAAATAGAATTCATTATGTTGACTCTTTCCAGGTCTGCACATTCCTAAGGTTTTCAATTGCTTCAACCCCCTAAATAACAATAATGAAAAAATCCTTCCCCAGTTGAACTGAAGTTATACCTTCAGGGATGCATAAGACTGTTTTCAGCTTCTTTGATGCTCCTGCTACGTTAAGGCGCATACCCAGGAGATACCCACAGCAGGAGCAGAATTTGAGTCCTCACCAGCAGTTCTCACTGGCACTTTGGAGCGACTAAGATCTCCGGCATGGGTTGGAATGGCTTTTGATTTGTTTTCCTGTTTCTTCCTCCTCTGAGTGTCTCTGAGCCAGAATACAAACTATGTGCAGAGATTCCTTGCAGAGATGTGAGGGAGGCCGAGCGAGAGGGAGAGAAAGAAGGAGACATACTTGCAGTGATAAAGAACTTTAGAAAAAAATCAATTTAAAGGGCCATGCTGAGCTTGTCCCCACTTCACAGTCAGAGTAGCCCCTCTTTGGGCTGTGATTTCTTTTTTAAATGGGGCATTTTCAGAATGTTTCCATTCTGCTTATTTGACACACATTGCAGTGAGGCGTTAGAACCACAGGCCTGTCAGGCCTGGTGACATCTGCCAGTGGAGCTGCGCTACCCCAGTGTCTTGGCTGTGGATTTGTTTCCCACACTCTGAGCAAGACTGAGAGGACATCGTGACAAGAGACAAGAAGCCGGTGACGTGTAGAAAGGCCAGTGCTATGTTTATCATTTGTGTGTAGTATTTCTCAGACTCGGAGAGTCTTCATTCTTTAAGTTTCACCATGACTAGGAACTGAAACAATTATGAAATTTTTACTTTTAACCTTTTGCAGCTGCAGTAGGCCCACATTGGGGTGTTCAACAAGGATGACATGGGTACAGTAGCCATAGGAGGGCATCTTTCTCCTGTGGGAGCCACTCTGTGCCCACCCCTCACCCCCAACTTCCAACATAAATTCCAAACGGGAGGTTCCAGCTTCTTACAGGAGCTCCCTGGCCTCGGCAATTCGTGGAGGGAAGGGCATGTGACCCAATCCAGGCCAAAGTTTCACCCTGCTATTTTTCTTATCTTGGGTCTGGAAGCTCTAAAGGATGTGTTAGCATCACAGGGTCCCCCGTGTAAAACTGAGTAGTGTATAAGAAGTGGCACCAAGGCTAAAGCAGAGATGAGGGTTCGCTTTACCACTGCCCTTTCCGGGGCTGGATTTGATGAGCTGCTCAATAAATTCCCCTCTTTACTTAAATCAGCTTGATTTGGGTTTGTTTGTTTTTGAGGGGTGTGTGTGTGTGTGTGTGTGTGTGTGTGTGTGTGTGTGTGTACATCTAAGAGTCCTGACTAATAAAAAAATCTCTAAGTGAATAGCATCAGTTACGCTAAATAGATATCACTGATGATTTCTATGTATGAGTGAAATTCCAACCTCTCCATTGTCCTAGGAGATCCACTTAGTGGTTCCGTTGTCACTTGAAAGAATATAAAATGAACTTGGAGAGCTTTTCAGAGATGGTGACTTGACTTAAGCAAACAAAGTAGGATCACGGTAATAATAATATCAGTTCTCTTCTCTCCTCCAGCGGAAATAGGCTCGGAGAGCCTCACATTGAATTCACAAGGTGACTGTCACCTCTTGTGCTAGAAACATCAGCTTTGAATCTACCATTTCCCGAGTGTTCCAGCAAAAGTTCTGAGAGGCACTGTAACCAAGGGAATGGGAGGAAGGGTTGGATTGGTTTACCCTGGGCGTGGAAACATCACTTGGAAGCACGTGCATGGATTGGGAGATGCAGTGTTCTCTAGATGCAAGTCAGGGTCAGTTCCCAAAGAAGGGAAACAGAAATGTCCATTACCACAGCACAGCCATTGTAAACCACAAAGCAATGGGCACAGACAAATGTCAGGTTACATGTGCAAGACTATGTAGCCAGTAGGTGGAAGGCCTAAGGCCTGAAATGCAGTCTTCCCATTTGAGACTCCTCCAGCTTTCTTTTCATGATAATGGCCGCCGTCCTTGGGTGTACAGGACTGCCAATCTCAGGGCATATGGTGGTGTCAATTAACTTAAAATAATTTCCCGGAGGCCCAGAATCTGAATGAATGATGACATTCATGGATTGCCTTAACTAGACTTGCCTCATCGGGATAAAGGAGGGAACGAAGTTGGGATATACTGCCCTTTCCTGAAGATTATTAGCCATGAGCAACCAACCTCAGGATTTTTGCAAACTTCCCTTAGCAGCCAGAGTTGATCCCCAGAGTCCCAACTTTAGAATACAAGAATCTTGGACAGTTGGTGAATGTATTACTCAGCTGGGGCTGCCATAACAAAATACCACAGACTGAGTTGCTTAAACAACAGACATTTATTTTCTCACAGTTCTGGAGGCTGGAAGTCCAAGTTCAAGGAGCTGGCAGGTTTGATTTCTCCTGGGCCTCTCTTCTTGGCGTGCAGATGGCTGCCTTCTCATGGTGTCCTCACACGGCCTTCCCTGTGTGGGTGCGCTTGCCCTGGTCTCTTCCTCTTCTTATAGGACGCTAGTTCTATTGGATTAGGGCACTGTTAGGGCCCTGTGGCACCATTAGAGCCCTGTGCTTATGACCTCATTCAACCTAGTCACCTCTTTAAAGGCTCTATATCCAAATTCAGTCACATTGAGGTTTAGGCTTTCAGCGTATGAATTTTGGAAGGGACACAATTCAGTCCATAACAGTGAATTACATACATACATTTACTAACATTCCTTGCCTTCCTACAGTGTGCTAGGTACCCCTTGAGGTGCTTCGGGTAGAGATGTGGAGACCCTGCCCTCAAGGAGTTTGCAGTCCAGCTGGGAGACACAATCACCAGGAAGCCTTGGTGGTTCTTGTCATTACGGAAAAGCCTAGATTCTGGGGTGAGAAGGAAGTCAGGAACCAGGGAAGCCTTCTGAGGGGTGTTGCTTCTGCAGGGTGCAGCCACTGGCCTTGCGTCTCCTAAACCTGCCCCCCTGAACTGCTCAGCATTCGCTTCAGCCCCGATACAAAAGGGGTGCAGCAATGGCAAAAATACACGTGTAACCAAGCTCACAAAATAGTGAAGCCCACGCCAGAGGCACAAGCCTCCGATAAATGCACAGACAGTACATCAGTAATATGACGAGCCAGAATGGAGAGGAGAAAAGTCACCATGTCCCTTTTGGGTAGCTTACCTTATTCCTCGCAATTAAGAAGATGGGAAGATGAAAGGAAAGTGTTCTGGGCGATTCTGGTAACGGTAGTGGAGAGTGGGTTTGAGAAGGGTGGCTCGATAATGGGGACTTGGGGTAGATGGTGCAATTTAAATCTAATACTGAGGTGGCCGTGTAAAGAAGGGTAAAGAACTGAGAGCTGGTAGTCATAAACATGGGAAACTGCTGCAGGATGGTGTACCTCGTATCACGTGATCACAGTGGATGGTGTCAGGGCCACTTGAATTGTAGTGGTTATAGCTGGGGCTGAGACTGGAAAGACATGCGAGCAGCCGGACTGACGAGGAAAGAGCAGGATAGCAGACCATGATGGGCGGGGGTGAGGGGGCAGGGGCGACCGGGCAGATGGTAGAGGTGTTAGAGCCTCAGACACCATTAGTCTCAAATAGCTTTGCATTTCTCTCATTACTCGGTCTACTTAGGAAAAATAATAGTAGTCACATCTTAAATCAGTATAATTTAAAGAGTAATGAAAATCCAGTTCAGAACCAAAGATGCAACCTCTTCAATCTCACTTGCTAGTTCCCCACTTAATTTTTAAAATTAAGACACCTCTAACAAGATTCAAAATTGTTCACAATCCAAAATGTTGTGAGGAGAAGATAAGGTGCTAAATGAGAAAATGGGTTCCATTTCAAAAACCATCATACTCTGTGTGTGTGTGTGTCTGTGTGTTGGAGGGAGGTTGGGGGGTAGTTTTCTGTATAGTGCCATTTAACTATAAATGGCATTTGTTGGACATGTGATGTGAGTTGATGAACTTGAAGGAAAATGGGACTGCCCAAAATAGCTTTTGTGCTGCAGAACTGAGTTTGGCATTAGTTTTGAATCCTGACCCTGACGATCCCTCATAAAAACTCTCTCTCCCCCCCTCCCTCCCCCTCCACCTCTCCCCACCCCCACACAAACATACACACCTACACACATACAGCTACGCGTTCATTTACACACACATATATATGCCTCTTGACTTGGTCAAATACTCGACTTTGAGTTTCTGTTTCTTCATCTGTTAAGAACACCACCTACCTCTCAAGAAGTAAATGAAATGATGTGTAAGGCCGCACTCTGTGGCTCTGATGCAGTGATCATCTTGGCTCCGTGTTGTCCCTAGGCAGAGTTTACGGGAATTGGTGCAGAGAAAAGTCAAGATCCTTGGGGGATGTAGTGCTGACTGGAGGAGATAGAAGCAGTCCGAGGTGCCAGTTTGTTCCTCTGGGTGCTGGTTACATGAGTGAATTGTTGTTCAAGTTCATTGAGCTGAACACATATCATTGGGCTTTGCTGGGTTACTTCATGTGTTACTTCACTCAAAAGTTTCAAAAATGATTAGGCATCAAAAATTCCATTACACCTACTTGATTTCAGATTTTCATTATGTACATATGGTGAACCTCAGAATTCTTACATGATTAAAAAAGAGATTCTCATAGATTTTATTAAATCAATGCTGGGTGAAACACACAATAACAAGAATTTCTGTCACAATTCAAGCGTGTTTTATTAAGGCCAGTGAACCTACTTGTTATTGATATCGTTAATATAATATTTAGATTCCATTTTGAACATGCCAGCTGGCAAAGATTACTGATATGTCAGTCTCTCCCAAGAGTGGGTTTTTGTTTTTTTTTTAAACATTCATAACCAGAGAGCTAGATTCACAAATATAGGTTAAGATGAATTTATGTGACTATGAGTAAAATTAGGGGGAAAAAGTGAAAACTCTTTAACAAAAACTTGGAGAAGGTCTTTGGCAAAACACATTAGGAAACTTGTGTTTTTAAAATTTTTAAATGTTACCGAAACAAAAGTGGTTTTGCATTCCATGGTATCTTGATGGATAAATATGTTGGTGAAGTAACTGATTTAGACATCATTATTGAAACCTTTAAACTTCATAGCAAGTATTTTGCTAGAGGAGAAAACATTGTGTTTGAAAACTTTTGAGATTTCAAAACAAGTAGGCCAGGGTAGGGGATGGGTGAAGTCAGTAAAGGGTATCAGAAGGTACAAACTTCCAGTTATAAAATAAATAAATTCTGAAAATATATAGTTAACAGTACTGTATATTTGAGAGTTGCTAAGAGTAGATCTTAAACATTCTCCTTATAAGAAAAAAAAATGTGTTACTATATAAGGTGTTAACTAGACTTATTGCAGTGATCATCTCAGAATATATACAAATATCAAATCATTATGTTGCACACCTGAAACTAAGATGATGGTGTGTTAGTTATATCTCAATCAAAACAAATAAAAAAATAAAAACAAACAGACCAGTTTCACTGAATTTGTAACCACTAGTGAAATATGGAATAACCAAGACCTTTTTTAACTGCAAGCACAAATAATTGTGGTTGTACCTTGAAGGCTGACTTAGAAAAGAATGCCCTGACTCGCTAGCATTTGTCGAAATGATTAAGGTGTTCAGGAAAGCCTGTCAGATCACCAAAGCATTTGTTATCTTCAATTAAACTCTAAGCCTCCATTTATCAGTCCTTTGTAAATACTAAGTGGCTAATGCTGCCTCTTACGTTTCCAAATCTCTTAAAAATGTGTTAGAATAAAAGGAACTTACTATCATTTTTATATTAATACTCAGGAATAGATTTTTGTCTTGAGTGTCCAGAGCCAAAGGCTGTGATACTCCTATATTTCAAGGACAGAGGGAATCTTGGCTATGTCTCCGTTTGTTTTCCCAAAAGAGTTAAGACAGTAGTACAGTACTTTTTCTTTTTTCAGTTAAGGTTGGGTGCTCAAAATTTTCTGATTTTGACTAGTTTAAGTGTTGAATACACAGCATCTACACCGAAAAAAATTTGTCATACTTTCATCACTCCTGTAGTTATTTATATCCGGCTTTCAGTGTCTGTACTGTGCTCTGTGTTCGTACTCTACATCAGGTGTCCGGTTTTTTTCATCTCAGCCATAGTACAAGAAAGTACACACCCTTGGTTTTGGGGTTACGATATGGTACAAAATTCAGTTAGGGGAGGTTCTTCCTGCTTGTGTCTCTTACATGTCTTCATATATTTTCCCTGTTCTAATTTGACCTCATCCTTTCATGTCTAATAAAATAGAGTACAGGTACTTGCTTAATGTTTTTCCTTAAAACAGGGTTATTTAAATGGTATGTCCTGTGTATTCGGGATCATTATTTTGGTGATGGCACCAGAGTGCCACACAAATCACATTGGTCCTACTGACCTCTAGTTTGTATGTGGTGAGTTTCTGCAGGGACCAACTAGAGTCATAGAATTTCAGAGCTGGGAGGCTTCTTAAACACGGAGCTGGCCACACCCTCAAGTGGACAGACAAATAAACTGTGCCGGGAGAGCCGGGGCTTGCTCTGGGGCACAGGGCCAGCTGGTGATAAAAGCAGTCCCTCCCCCAGGCCAGTCTAGCTATCCTTTCCTGCCATCCTTTCAGATTAGAGTAAACCTCCCTTCTCCTTTCAGAATGCCCAGAGAGATGGAAAGGAAGAAAAGAAACCCCAAACTATCTGTCATCATCAAAAGCAGTAATGTAAAATTGGTATTTCTGTCTTATGTACTGGCATCATTCCTGGCCCTGAATCCCAGCTTTTCTACTCATTAACAGTATCGTGTCTTTTCAGGCTTCACTTCCTTCATCTGTGAAATGGGAAGTAAGCCCCACGATGTGAGGTCTCAGGGAAGATTCACATGGTATATCGCCTCAGTGCCTGGATTATAGTAATCACTCCATAATTAGAAACTACCACCCAACCATTTGGTGGGTCTGGCTACCTTCTTATGTTCCTTCTGAGAAACCAAATGACCCAACCAGCCCTGGGTTTCCCCCCAGCACACTGCTTATATGTATGGTCCAGAGCCTGACTGAGCCTGACCCCAGCACACAGACGTTGCCAGAGACTGGAAGGGCATATGCTTCTCAGTTCATGGTAGTTATTTGGAGCCATGAAATTATGGGTGGTTGCTTATTCACTTTATACTGGCTGCCAATAAAGTGGTCTTGGTTACACAACTAACATATATAAAAGAATAAAGTAAATTAAATTTTGCAGCTGCTAGTTTGTGTTCATGAGATTAGTGTTAATGGTTAGTTTAGATCTTCAAAGATGAAGCGACGTTTGAAAAAATGTAAAATGGCAGAGTGTTTAAGGCACTCTCAGCTACTGAAATATCAGAGAATAGGGAAGCTTTACATCTCACCCGTGCCTCCTTGTGCCTAATATAAACACCTGAGAATGCTTACCTTTTTAGTAAATGTGATCCTCCTGAAATTGTTATGTGAAAGAAATAACTAAAAGCAGTGATAAGAACTGGCAAACTTCTGGCCTGTTGTGCCTACACCAGGCCAGGGCAACCCTAGATACCCCCAGGCTGTGGGGAGACTGTTGGCTGGTGCCCACCCCCCTGATACAGACGGGCTGAGTTAGGGTGAAAAAGGAGAGGGAGCCCCTCCGTAGTTTTAACAGTATGTGGTCATCCCCACAAGCACAGGGGCCTTGGGGCCAGACCATCCGGAGCCCCTGGCAGCATGAGGAGTGACTGGCTGTGTGCCCTGGAGAACAGGTCCCCTCACAGACCTAGGAAAGCTTTTCAATAGCAGATAAGAGTCTTTTCAATCACATTTGGTAACACATAGTTTTGGGGTAGTTAGTTCAACTAAAAGCATGGCGGTTGGGGGACTGGCCGAGTGGTGCGGTGGTTGGGCGCTGGCTTGGGAAGCCAGCAGCCCCAGTTTGGGTCCCACATATGAGGGCCAGTGACACTGCCCTCAAAAAAAATAAAAATAAAAAAAGACTAAAAAAAAAAAAAAAGCATGGCAGTTGGGGTTATATGGGAACGTAGAGTGCAAGCTGTTTGGAGTACCCAGGACTTTAAGAAATTAATGATTGTAAACAATCTGGAATAATGTTCAGATAGCCTATGCGATCCACTTGTATCATCTGAGACATGAGGCCACAAACTTCCAAGATCTGCTATTACTTGTATCTAGTTCCGTAAACCAACATGCTATGTTTCCATAAGAACCAGAATTTTGGAAGTTCTGTGTGTGGATCTACTGGCTAGGGTCAAGAGATAGTAGATTCAGAATTAATATCAAGATTCCAGGTTTTGAATGGGTATCGCCGTTTTTATTTCCCTTAAATATTTTAATACTCTGTACACATATTTCACATGCAGCTCAGTTATGCTTCCAGATGTTCTGTGACAACTGGAGCTGGTAGCAAGGTTTCTGTTCAGGTGGTTGACCCTCAAAACAAAAAGCCTGCTTGGAGCCCTGGTCTCTGCTTTGGTGCCGGCTACCATCTGCTTTAGAGCTGCTGTGCTGCTAAGGGCTGCATGTCAATGACTATATTTAATTACTTCATCTGTCATATCCCACCTTGTTCTAAAAAGAATTTGCAATAGCTTTTCAGTATAACTAGAATTTTTTTTTTTTAAGAGACGAACAGAAATCAAGACAAAGGGAAAATAAAGGTAGGAAACCCAAGATAGAGTTAGGGGATAACATTAATATATACATTTAATATCACAAGTCCTTCATATTGGTTTAAACGGTAGGGAATCTTGAATTTGGCTGTGAGCTTCCTAGTAGCCAAGGCAAAGAGAGAAACATGATCGCTTGTATGGTTTAAAGATTAAAACTGACTTGTTACCAAAGAGAAACATAGAGGTCCCTGGCACTAAATTGTCCTTTAGACTCGGTGAGTGAGTGAGAGAGACAGAGAGAGGAAGAAATCCCCAGTTATATAGCAAGAAACATCCTTAAGATTAATGCTGGTTTCATAGGTAGTTTTCTGTAACACCTCTTCAGTCTGGACAATGGCAGCAGGACATTTAGAAGCCAATTCTTCAGCAATAGCCCAAGCATGCTGCCTTCTTTAGTCTCAATGACGAGGTCTGGGGTAGGGCCATGGAATCTGTGGTTTTAAAAACTCCCAGACAGATAACCTCTGTTTTAGGTAGTGAGACATGTGTAACTAAAACAGGTGAGTGTCCAGAGCTAGAACCACTGAGATGATGACTTCTTGGGTCACAGGGGGTAACTGAGCTTGTAAGAGGCAAAGC
This sequence comes from Aselliscus stoliczkanus, assembly GCA_033961575.1. Lineage (NCBI taxonomy): Eukaryota > Metazoa > Chordata > Mammalia > Chiroptera > Hipposideridae > Aselliscus > Aselliscus stoliczkanus. The sequence goes on along the minus strand of CM066732.1, from coordinate 149,207,590 downwards.
TCCCTGAGAAAGTAAGCCTGGAGAGAAACGAGGGTGGGGGTGAGTGAGCCTGAGAGGGCACCGGAAGGGAACTGGATGCATTCCCCTCACAAAAGATACTCATTTGTATTCTGTTAACCCCCTTTTGAAGCATAGTTTAGAAGAAGCGATACAGATTGGAAAGGTGTACTATAAAATGAATAGAGGCTGTCGAAGGTGTAAAGTACATGGAGTATGTCTTTACATTGGATCCCTTTAACTCTTAGTTTCATTTATCATCATTGAATATCAATTCTTGAAGCTAAAAAAATATAAGGGTTCTGGTGATGCTGGCTATGTCCCAGGGGCTACCATTTACTAACCTCGCCTACTGTGTGCCAGCCACTGAGCTTGGCACCTCGCCTACTGTGTGCCAGCCACTGAGCTTGGCACATACCTGCACGCCCTCACTAGAGCCCCAGCATGGCCCGTGGGGTAAAGATGCCATCGTCTCCGTGTCACTGGTAGGCAGCAAAGGAGGTAAAAGGAGGACCTGGGATTGACTCCAAATTTGCCCGTTCCAGGAGAATCCATAAACCGGGCACTCTATTTGCCTTGCTAAAGTCTATTCCCTCCCCTCCCACTCTTTTCTTCTTGCTCCTCCTCTTTCTCTTTTTCCTCCCTGAAGCTTCCATGGAGCTGAAATAAAGGTAAAACATGAAATCAGAACTCTTCTGATCGACCTAAGAGGTGTGGGGGCCAAGAGTCCCCTGGCTCTGCCTCCCCCTCCACGCCACTGTCCCCAGCACAGAGGGTCACGGGAACACCACCTCACCGAAACCCCATTGTGTCCCCAGCGCTTTTGTGATGTGACTCTAAACCCTTTTTGTCATGGCTTTAGTCTGCGTGTATATGTGTGTCTTCGTATGTGAGTTCAAAGACGGTCCAATTTTCAATCGAGATGGATGGTTATTTCCTGTTTCATTCTTTATATCTCATTTACTGTTACAAATTGGAAAAAACAAATATGAAGTCTCTTTGATGGCATTAGGAGATGATACCCAAGGTTTGGCAAAAGTCCATACACTCTGGTCTTTTTATCCGTGTATTCTGAAGACATGCTGTAGACCTCACAGGCACTGTAACTACACACTGTGCCTAATGCTGAGGTTAAAAGCAGCTGCAGATCGTGACCAGGCGGCGTCTCGCACCAGAACCTCAGCCAGAAATCAGCCAAAGTGTTTCACATGTTTTATGGTGAAAATTCAACCTGGTGGGGAAGCCCGGGGGGATTTTGAGAGGTTTTTCTCATCTAGCCTCCTCCCCCAGGATTGGTTTATAAAAATTGGTACTTACAGATGGTAATTAGTTCTGTTCTTAAAAGATTTCTCTAGAGGATAATTTTACTACTTTCTTCAATACTATGTTTCACCCTGGAAGAGACTTCTTCCCACTCTTTAATTTGAACCTCTCTTATGGTTTAAATACAATTTCTTTTACTTCCGTGCTGTGTGAAGAAGACAACAAACAACAAAATGGGTTTGTCCCCTGCACCTTGAAAATGTCACCCTCACCATCAAACTCCCATGGGCGGAGTGGGTAGATGGTGGGACTGAGTCTCTAGCAGCATAATGGATGTGTATCTTTATGTGTCCATATGAGTCCCAGAGGAATTGATCGTGGTGACTAATGGGGACCACCCTTGCCCCTGCCCGGAGACCCCCACCACGGACCTGCAGGAGGAATGTTTAGCTTTCCAACTAAACAATGGGGCTTCTCTCTGCTGGAAGATAAACTGGTTTATACAGGGATTAAACCTTTGGCCTGAGTCATTAACTCCACACTTTATTTGTCTAATGAGCTAACCTGCCCCTCACACAGAAAATAATCTACTTTCAGAATGACCAGATCTTAAATGAATAACTTGAGTCTAAACGACACGTTTTTATGAGTTCTGATTCTTTGCAAAAAAGATTTGCAGAGGTCCCACCTGCTCAGGCTCCTGTTGGCAGGATATCGAACAGTGGTCCCATCGCCAGGTTTTCCCTGAATAATGAATGAGCCAGTGTCGGGGAAGTCAGAAATAGAAATCAATAAAGCTAAATTCCACCAACAAGAGGAAGCCGTGCAGTAGAATGATAGAGCGCACTGAGGCCGGTGGGTGCCAAGCACAATAACGCACCTCCTTAAACTCTCAGGAATTAGGGAAAGAAACCCTGTATGTTGGGAAGAGTACGTAGGGATCAGAACTTGCGGATGTACTTCGCTGAGTCAGAGCCAGCAGGAATGGGCAGTCTGATGTTTGGCTTCTTCTAGGCTGTAGCGCAACAGCCTGATGATGCACAAACCTCCTGTTGGCCAAACACCAGACATCTTCATAAATCCTATGTGGATAAAAATAGATCCACACATAGCCTGTTTGTCCCGGCATCAAGCTGCATGGCAAAACCATAAGGTCAGAGAAGGCATCCGTGGTCCCTGCCACTGCGCCCCTCAGCGCTGAGCTGCCCATCAACCATCCACTCGGATCTAACTCTCCTCCCCTCTCCCCCAGGCTTTGATCACCAGAGACACAGTATTACTCATTGATTGATTTTAGTTTGAGGGAGATTAAAGCGCATTGTGTGGAGAGCGTTTTTTTTATGCCAGTTGTTCCATGAAAGACGACTGGAGACTACCGGATCTCCCCTTTGGAAATGACAGCAGGCGTCCTTACGAGGCAGGGCAGTGTGGGCGACAGGGGATGGGTGACAGGACAGGCAGGCTGTGCCAGCACACTGATGCTACTTAGCTGGCGGGCAGGCAACCAGAATTCGTCTTTTTATTAAGGGCACATCAGGTGTGCCCCTTGGGTGTGTGTTCAGCCCCACCTCTACCCTGACCTCTAGACTCCTTGTAAATCCCCGTCACCCGTGGTGCACCTTAGGTGCACTGGGATGTTGGCGGGGGGAAGCTTGAGAATGTTTCTAGAAGGGTGGCGCAGGGCTCGCTGTGCAGAGTGCACTGATGAATTCTCACAAGGGCTGTTTCCTGAGGCCATTGATGAATGCCATGTTTCCTTGAAGGTCACACTGACCTGGATGCCAGGCTTCATTAATGGTTTAGAACCCTCTTTAGGCTGTTCTCCAGGGTACTTTGCAAAGAGCACTGGACTAGGAGCAAAGGCTTCTGGTTTGACCTTTGCCCCACTCCGTCGTAGCCCAATGGACACATGCAGTTTGTGTTCCACTCTGGGCCTCAGGTCATCCGGATGGCTGTGTTAGGTGGAATCATTTCTTAAGGCTCCATCTAGCCTCTGGCATTCTGTGTTGGCAGGAATAGACTTTTGCCATATTTCACTTCATTTTTGTTGCCATTCCCAGAGCCTAGCATTCTGTCTGCCATGGAATGAACTGATAATGAGTGAGTGAGTGAGTAAGCGAGTGAATACAGACTAACAGTAACTCATCTTAGTAGGCAGCCTGTGCCTGATTTAAATACAGAAAGCTTGGTTTCCCTGTGTTTGATTTGAGCCTACAGAGTTGGAGATTTGGGCAGCACTTGAAAGTCCTACATTTGTAGAAATGAGACTGGAAAGTGGCAGCATGGCTAGTAGAGCTAGAAGTGTTGGCATGACTATGAATTTCTCCAAAAAGACATTTAACAATGCACAGCGTCCTCAGTCCTCTGTGCCTTCATCACAAGGATACACTGATGCCCAGTTACACACGTCCTGTGTGCCAGGGAGAGCCCCTGGCCTCTGGGAACTTAGCCTCTAAGACACTTGCACTGCCACAGGGTGGGCCATGTTCGGGAAATCCAAGTGGAGGAATAAAAATAAAAAAAAGCTCTAAATCGATACACGGGTGTCATTAAAGCACTTAACTCTCTGCAGATTCTTTCTAAGTGCCTCTAATGCATTGTTGGGGGGAGTGGGGAGTAGATCATCGGAAGGGAGGGTGTGGTCAGAGAAGGTGGCCCTGAGGGCTGGGTCTGAGGAGGTGACAGACCAGCAGCTCCTCTGGGGCCCCCGGGGAAGGCCTGGTGGAAGAGATGTGTGTTAGGTGCACACTTTGTAAATGACCCCACCCTACCGGGCCGAGGGCCCAGACTGATGACCCGGGGGGCAGAGCGGGAACGGCAGCACACAGATGGATTGTAGTTGTCAGAGTGATTTTGAAAATTTGAATTCATTGCCAGTGCTTAAAAATCAGGAAGTTTGACATAAATATCTAGGTTTATGGCTTTGACATAAATATCTAGATTTCTGGCTTCTCTAGTCAACTGGGAGAAATGGCAGCACTGGGCCTGCCGTGTCCCCCGGGGGATGGCAGCTGGCTGGACCGCACGTTCCCCACTGTGCTGTGCCGGGCATGGTCCCGACCACCGTCACCACCACCCCCTTCCACTCCGTATGTGACTTTGAGATGGTGACAGAGCAAGCTTCCCACTTCCGTTGGGGAGGTATCCCAGGTTTGGGCAGTGAAAACAGCCCTGCAGAAGGTAGGATAGGGTGCTGGGGATGGCGACAGGGATGGGGAGGGTGGCAGCTGAAGGATGAAGAACTGCCCACTCTGTGCAGCCCGTCCCGGTGCTCTGCTTGCTCTGACTCATCCCCACCTGTGAAGGCAGGTGCTCTGTGAGCCCTGTTTTACAAGCAAGGAAACTGGAGCACAAGTTTCGTAATTGGAAGTAATGCCCAGTGGCATGCATTTTGTGACGTAGCTAGATTTTCACTCAAGCAGGCTGGCTCCGAGATCTGTGCTCTTGACCAAGGATGAAAATGAGCCATGCTTGAGTGCTGGTGTGGACGGACTAGTGCTGGGTCTCAGTGCTGTGTGGGGGCCATTGCCATAGATTCTTACACAGCCATTGGGACACATGCTCTGTACAGATGAGGAAATGGAGACTGGGAGAGGATAAGAGAGGTCCTTCGGCGACACACACAGCTGGAGTCCTGAATGAGGGTGACAGAACCAGAAAATCCTAGGGGATGGCAAGAAGGACATTGGGGTCCCAGTGATGGCAAGTGAGAGGAGTACAGAGAGACTGGAGAGAGGAAGAAGACAAAATATTTATTAAAAGGATCCAGGCAGGGCCAGGCGAGTGGTGTGGTGGTTAAGCACTGGCTTGGAAGCCAGCGGCCCCGGTACGGGTCCCACATATGAGGACCAGTGACACTGCCCTCAAAAAAAAAAAAAAAAAAAGGACCCAGGCAAACGTGGCTGCACCTTCACTTATTTTGAAACAGCCTCGAATTGTGGCTCTCTGCTGTTAATTTGGCATATTTTGGGGGGCTCCAGCCCAAAGGAATTCGCTCCCACTAACCAAACTTTTACCTTAAGAAATGGCTCTGCGATGAAATAAAATCTCGTATTTTCTGTGCTCTCACTGAGGTTTCTGCAACCCCGTCTATTTTGTGGGAAAGCTGTTTGATCTTCCACGAGGGCAGCATTTCAGGGCAAACAGGAGGGACCAAACCTAATCGAGTGATGAAAACTTGAACGGAATCTCCACTTTGGAGCAGTGGAAAGATACCCCAGCCCAGAGCCGCTTTCCCTGGGGAGCTCCTGGAATTCACGCCCCCAAAACCTTCATGCCCTGAAGTGAATTTCAGATTTCTGCTGGAGGTCCTTTTCCACAATGCCCAGGAACCCTTCCAGGAAGAAGGCAAGAGACGCCTCCACACACGTGCTTCCTCCATTTGTGGTCCCCTCAGGCCCAGACCATCGCACGTTGTACCTTGATGAGCACTGACAAACTGTGGCAGCAGGGGAGCCATTTATAGCTGCACTGTGGTGGCCTCAGGCGGACGGTTGGACGTCGCACTGCACGCCCTTCTCCCTGGCACGGTCCACCGAGATCAACCCAAGCCAAGACACCAGACATGCAGTGTCATTGACAACCCCCTTCTAAGCTCTGTCTGACATGTCCCCTGTCTCTATAAAGTGACTGCCTTCTCCAGGTCAGTGGGTTGGTACCCACGGTCCTAAGCTTGCCTGGACTGTGAGGCAGCACCTTCTCTGCTGTGTTTTCTGTAACTTTAATGGAAAACCTCTGTGCATTTTATATTCTATTTTATACTATATCTGTGTGTCTATTACTATAACAGTGGCTTTGGTGACTTAATTATTCCTAAATTTTCCTGTAAAATTGAGGCTCAGAGAAAGCATGTCTTTTCCATCTTCGCTTGCAGGATGTCTTCACACCACATAGCAGGGGTGGAGGGTGGGGTGCGGGTGGGGGGTCCTACGATGAGAAGCTCCTAGGATAAAGGTAATCCTTGGCCCTATAGCTGCCTGGCTTTGTCTTGTAGTTCACAGAGTTCTTAGCTGAGTGACCTCTGTCAAGTCACTTAACCTCTGTTTCCTCATCTGTTCAATAGGTATACAAATTACTACTTAGTTAGGTTTGTTATAAGGATGAAAGATGATCATTTCAATGACTGAGCGCGTAAATGGCCCCTAGTAGACGCTCAGTAAATGGTTGGTATCCAAGATGCAGTTCTTCAAAGAACTTTGCCATTTCAACCAAATCTGACTGTCTGAATTTTTAGTGTCTGTTGCAAGGCTACTTTATGCTGTTGAATTGTTTAACTTTGGGTTTGTTATATGACTTTTGTCCCATTGTTTGTAAATGCTTCAGTCAAGGACCCTGTGTTAAGACTACTTTGCATTTCTCGTAGCACATCATTGGTATTCTGTAAGTATATTATCTGTGTGTAGAAATGATTTTATGGATCTAAAGCAGCATGTTCTATTAGAGTACAAAGAAAATAACTTAAAAATGAAGAAATATTTCATAAAGGACAATTTCATAAAGGCAATTGAATGGGATGTTTGTATAGAAGGAAAACAGAACATCTTAAGTACTGGCTAGCTCTGAGCCCTCTCAGTATTTGGAGGCCCCACCCTGTACCCCAGTAATCTAACTGAAGTGCACCCACCCCCACATTAAATATCATCATATGGGAGCTATGTGAGAGTTGAGTTGAGGTACTCTCAACTAATGATTACCATAATGTAATTTTATAGACATTTATAGGAGCTTTTATTTCAAATTTGCAAGGTGCTTCTGGAGCAAGTTTCATCTTTCAGGTCCCAGGTTTTCATAGGCTTAGAAAGCTGAGAGACCCAAAAGCACTGCAGTGAAGGGCCTGGTGGGCCCCAGGCAGCAGGGGTGGCTCGGTGAGTGAGGTCAGGTAGCCTAGCTCATATTCCGGGACCCGGCTTCATGGGGCTTGCAGGGCTGTAGGAGGCATCTGGGAAGTGTGGGGTTCAGTGGGAAGAGGATCGAAGGCCCATCAGGAGGAAATGATGAGTTCTAAGGCACCAGTGGTTTACGAGTAGGGGTGTTTTGTTGGAAAAAACATAAATCTGGCACTTTCATATCCTTTTTTTCTTTCTTTCTTTGGATAGTTCTCAGGAAAGATCATTTTTTTTCAGTCAGCAAGATGGAACATATATGAGTTTTGGGGACAACAGGCACATTTCCTTATAACTGTGCAGTTCCCCATGGTCCTAGAAGAGTAACTTGGTTTCTCGGGGTCCAGTTCCTCATCTATAAAATGTAAGAATCACTGGAGGAGACATCAGAGGCTGATTTCCGTTAAAACTGACATGTGTGTCTTGTGGATTCTCTCAAATTGTCCCATTGCTAATTATCACCCAGTAAACGAGTTAGAGGATTACTTATACATCTTACTTTTAAAAAATAAAACCCAAGCCCCTCAGTCCTGCTCATTGCATTCATCCAGGGGTCGGCCCCCTATTTCTGTAAAGGGCAGATAGTAAATATTGCCGGCTTTGCAGGTCACACAGTTCAGTTGCAACTTCTCAACTCCGGTGTGGCTGTGTACAATTTTCAGTGTTATGTATGGATACTGCAATTTGAATTTCACATAATATTCACATGTCACAAAAGGTTAAATTTTTTTCCCAATGACTAGAAAATATACAAATCATTGTTGGCTCATAGGCCATCCGTGCAGAAACAGGCAAGTCTGGCCCATGTTCTGTAGTTTGTTGACGAGTGAATTAGTCTGTCCCTGCTCCGTGGACATCGGATTTTATCCGAGTTCCTGAGGTCGACCTACCCCTATTTTGTCTCTTTTTGTATTATCATTGGATTGTGTCTGTTTCTCCCGAGCATTTTCTGAGCGGGCACTGAGACCTTGCTCTGTGGCCACAGTCCCTGGCGTGTATAGTAGGTGCTTGCTGACCCATTTCCAAATGAGTGGTGTGGTAATTACCCCACTCGCAGGACGACTGTCTACATGAAGCACTGGGAAGTGATTGTTTAGTTCCTAGAGTGGAACATCTGTTTGGATAGATCCATCCTGAAATGTATTTAGTAGCCTCACCGGTGTCTGCTCTGTTGAGTTGCCCTCCCAGCATTTCAGAGGCTGCGATGCTTATAAATAACTTCTCCTTTCCTGACAGCCGCTGTTCTAAGAGTTACTCGACTGAGGAGCTCCATGTCTGTGATTCTGAGTCACTGGAGACGCTGTCAGATGAAAGGGGAAAAGGCTCGGGGAAGGAGGATGGAGAAGAGGCAGGGCAGACGCAGGGTAGACGGCAGCAGTGGCCTTGACTGCTACAGGTGTTCACGAATACACCACGTGGGCCCGCAGGAATTTCTCTACTGTCAGCAAGCTTTTGAGAGTGCGGCCTATGAGCTGAGTCCAGATTCTCGAGAGGCTCATTTGAATGAGCCCCTGAAATATTTATTTTATCCCATTGTTTGCAATTTTAAGGTAAGAGCTTTATAATTTCAACGAAGAAATGATGGTTGGTATTCAGGTGTGGTGGTGTGTGTACTGGCTTCTCCTTTTCCTGGGAAAGAGATGCGAGGCACTCAGGGCAGATAACTCTATGCGGGCTGTATATCTGGAGGATATAATGCCGGGATGCACAAAGAAGAAATTATGGCCATTTACTTGTGTATTATTTTCTCAATTTGAAGCACTTGAATTTCAGACCTCTTAAATCAAGAGGTTGAATTCCTGGCATTTCAAAGTAAACCACTCGAATAAGCTGTTTAAACCATTAGAATGGTTTTTCTTTTCTTTTTTTTTTTAATAGTCACGCATTTCTTGGGTCATTTGCTCTTGAGATTTTCTTAATTGAAGTTTTTGCCTTTTCATTTTGCTTTAAATCAAAATGATTTCTATAGTGAAGGAAGTTTTACTTTTATCCCTATGGGTAGATTATCCTTCAATCTGTTTCCCATCCGGTAAAAGCAGGCAGTTTCCCACAAACCTGACATAATGCACCGTACTTACACACATTCTTAGGATTTCAACTCAGATACCCCACCCCCAGCATCGTAACTATAAATACAACATTGCCACGTTTTCAGGGTTTTGGGCCCATATCAGCTCAAAACTGTCTTTGACTAAAGCCAGCTATCAGGGAAGAGAGAAGGTGGGGATGGGAAACATATTAATAGTGAAGCTATGAAGTTGTTCTGCTGAACATTTATTATAGATCATTTGTTTCTGTTGATGGAAAACAAAATAATACTAAAATGCAAACGTATGGAGGGTGAAACTAACACCAAAATCATCTGTTTGCATAAAATGTCTCGTATATCAGTTACCATATTAGGCCCTGAAGAAACAGCCGTGAATAAGTTACAAACAGCAATGCATAAGTAGTAAGATCTCTGCCCTGTGGCATTTATATCTTAGTGGGAAGACAGAAAGCAAACAAGTAGAGAAATAAATATGTAATGTGACCTGGTGGGAATAAGTGCCATAAAGAAGAACAAAACAAGGTGAGGGCAGAGCGGTGGCCATGCCATCTTATTTTAGGTAATGTGGTCAGAAGAGGCCTTTCTGAAGAATTGATGTAGGGATCAAAATGATGGGAAGGTACCAATCGTGTTACCATCTAGGGGAAGAGATTTCTAGACAGAGGACCAGTGCACAGGCCCTGAGGCAGGAACAAACATATATATGTTGAAAGAACAGCAGAGTCAGTGTGGCTGGTGAGGAATGAGCAAGACAAAAAAGAATACATAAATAAAAGGGATTGGGAGTGATAGGCAGAGGCCCGGTCATTATACATCATGAAACAAAGTCTGGGTCTTATTCTACTGATAGAAAAAATACACCATGACTTTTCCGACAACCCAATAATTGTGACAAGAAACTAATGGGAGGTTTTCAGGCGGGGCAAGATTTAAATGGTACATATACTTTTTATAAAGACTACCCTGGAGAGGGGAAAACAGAGTAGGTAGGCAGGCAGCAGGGGGATGTAAGAGTGATATCCAGTTACTGTTGTCGCAGTCTACAGTAGATAAGGATGAAGCAGGTTTGGCCAGTGTGCCGCTGCTGATAGATGCGGTTGTTTACCATAAACTCTTAGAGAGTGGAGGCCTTGAATATACCTTTTCTCTCTCCTTAACATAATTATAAGTTTATTGAATTGTCTATTTAATTGAGCCTAGAAGTAAGATCTAATCTGACATCTAGTAATTCTTCCCTAGCTTTCCTACCTCTCCTGGGTTCCAGAAAGCTCTGCTACCAACCCAATTTTTTTAGTTTTACTCATTAAAGTTTTCTTAATCCCCAGGTGTGGGTGCGTAATAACCTTTGACTGGTGTTCAGGTAGGGATGGGACAAAGAGGTAAAAAAAGGATGCTGTTTAGATTTTATTACGGTAATCATAAACTCAGTATAACACTTTGCAATTTACAGAGGTTATTTGTATCACTGTTTTTGCGCAGGAGACTGACTCTTGATAGATGATGGATGGATGGATGGATGGATGGATGGATGGATGGATGGATGGATGGATGGACAGACGGATGGATTGGCGGGCAGACTGTTTGTTGAGTGGATGGATATTTGATAAGTGAAAGGAGGAAGGAAGGAAAGGAGGGAGGGAGGAAGGAAGAAAGGAAGGAAGGAAATAAACTAAGCCTGTTCCCCTCGCCTACACCCTGATCTCGAAGCGATGGATTGGGAGAGGAGTTCTTATTCATTTGACTTGATTGTCTCAGTAATACAGATTTGAGCTTCTCTAACCATGCCATGGCTTGGTTTTCTTCAGTTCTACAGCTCTGTTCCCCAAACAATAAGAGAAAGGAGATGCAGGACTAAGACATGACTTTCTGCCCGCCCTCTGTAATTGTCCTTCATTGAGGCTCTCAGCATGCTGAGCATGCGAACATAGGAAACCCATCATTTCAGGGTAAAGGACCTCAGCCCCCAGTCGTGTTCCTTATGGGCCTCTGACCTTCCATAGTCCAGACACCCAGGCCTGAAGAAACTCATGCCCTAGGAATTTTTTTTCTTTTACCTTAAATATTAAAACATTTAAAATGTAAACAGCAGTTTTCAGTGTTAGCCCATTACCGTGAGGCTGATGTAATGAGAAAAACCATTGACATTTTGGGGTTGATGATAATTGGCATTTGGGGTGGGAGGGGTAACCGTTTTATTAAGGTATAATTCACGTATGCTCTTAAAGAGTACAATTTAATGGTTTTTTAATATAGTCATGGACTTGTGCAGCCATCACCAGTCAATTTCAGAATTTTCTTGTCACCTCGGCGGGGAGGACCCTTTAGCCAACACACCACCTCCACCCAAATGATAACTTATTTAATCAAGCTTACAGGTCATGGGCCTGCTGGAATTTGAGCTCTGATTGTGAACGTTGAGAGAAAAAGTACCTTCTGAGCAGGTGTGATGGGAGATAGGAGAGGTGCGGCTCTGGTCCCCTTGTTGCTTGCAGTGTGTCTCATGGGGTTGCCATTACTATTGGTGTTTTCAGGAGTTTGTTTATTTGTTTGTTTGTGTGACCAGAGCATGCACACAATGCAAATACTGAAGCATCCTATTATCTCTTTTTTATCTGGAAATTTCCTCTTACTGAGCCGCTTTTCCAAATGAGGGCCCTGGTGGATGAACCAACCTTCTTTCCTTTATTCACAAGTGGTTTATAACCCTGAGGGTGACAGGCTCCACATAGGAAAAAAAAAACAAAAAATGTATGCAGCCAGAAATCTCCAGTTACGGGGAAGAAGAATGGAGAAACCAAGCTCCCGTTTCCGTCTTTATTTTGTTCCTTCCACATCTTTTTGAAGCACTTATAAAGCCAGGATATTTTGAAATGAGAAACCCACAGTGAGTATTGTTTCTCACTTTCATCCAAGGAAAACAATTCTTGCCCTGGTGTATTTTGATATTTCAGGTTTCAGGGTGAGGATGGTCAACCCTTGGTCAATGGACTAGTGTGCAGCATCGTGAAGATGGAAGGCACACGGGTCGATGCCTGCCTGTGTGTCTTTTGTATGTGCTTCCGAAAATACATGTATTCACTGTACTCAATTTTTCCTTTGCCTGTATTAGCATTTTAGTATCCCTTTGCTGCTTAAAACCTTCAAAAAAACCCAAACTTGGGTTATCCATTTCTGTTGCTGCCTTCAAATGATCTTCAGTTTGCTCTTCTGTAAAGGTCATTTAGCAGCACCTACTGTGTGTTCCAAAGTACTTCCATCCACCTGACAATATATGTCTCTGTTATTTTCCACCTTCTCGTCATTCCCCAAGAGTATCAGCTCAAGAAGGCACGGACTTTCTTTTTGTTCCTGGCCAGGCATTTAGAACAGTGCTTGGAATATGGTATGGAGCTTGGTTAATATGAACTGAAGGAAAGGAACACACAAGGTGCTAAGTGAGGTCAGGAGATTGGATTTAGATGACTCCGAAGGGCCCCTCTAGCTTTAACATTTGATGGTCCGTGCTGAAAGCTCTCTCCAGAAACTGTTCTGACACATTTTTGTAGGTATATGAAGGATAACTGGGTTTTCACATGCCCCAGTTCTTAACCTTTTGGTGTGTTTCCATTCTCCGTAATCTCAAGAAGAAAATTAATTCTGGGCATCTTCATTCTTGTAGCTGTAAGAAGACAAGGTAAGTGGTTTTTCTTTATAGTCTCCTTTGAAGTGAAATTTTTATGCACGTCTTATCCTGAAGGGCAAATTTCTTTTTGTATATATAGCTCAGCTTACATATTAGCACATGCCCAGAGCCCGTTGGAAGTCAGACAACAGACCTAAAAGGAGTCTAATAGCTCTGCCTTTTCATACCCTTCACACTTTGTACGGTTTTCATGACCATTGGTAGGTGAACTCTGAACATGTTTAGCCACAGGCAGATTCCTCTGTCTCTTTGCTTACTGAAGAAGATACAGTAGGAGAACTTTTAGATGACATTTGTAGGGGTGGGTGTTTGAAGGCTCCTGGATTATTTGGGGAACTTGCCTTGGGTTGCGTTTATATTATAAGGTCAAATTTAAGGTCAGCAAAGGCCATGAGCAGTAGACTGTATTTATGTCTCAGAAAATACTTTATCTTTTGCAGAAACTTGATTTCATTTTGCTTGATTTCTCAGGGTGATTTTGCCTCGTATAAAAAGGATTTCTGGATACCTGTGTTAAGATTAACTGCATGCTCCTACTAGTTGACCATTAGTTGGGGTTTGCAGGTCCGTTTGTGGTAACTCTTTGCTCTGAGAATCCCTGTTAGCAGCCGTGCAGGAAGAATTTCTTGTGTAGGCAGGGCTGAATATAGCTTTTTATTGTTTTCATTCTCCTGCGAGATGGAGCTTAGGGGAGCCCTTCTGTGAACTGACGCATTCCTGAGAGAGCGCCCACGTGGTTCCATTGGCGGGTGCAATGCAGGCAGCTATGTTTAGAGTCTTCCCTCAGAGTTGCCAGGTGTCTATTCGTGGAGCTCCCTCACCTCTGTGGGTCACGGAAAATGGCAACAATAGGTCGTTGAGGTAATTTTTTCAGTCACTATTATTGTGGTTGACATTGATCATTTGCTGCTTCCATTGTATTCCATGATGTCAGATTTACTGTATTAACCTGTAGAAGGAAAATAAGCCCTCTCAGAAAAGGGCAGTGTTATTATGTGTTCATGAAGTCATAATATGGCTTCATTGTCTATCATTGCAGCCATCTAGGATGTATTCTTATGAAATAACACAGCAAGGCTGGTGCTTAGCGGTTATAAAAGAACTTACATGGGTTGTCAAAACTATATCTAGGTTAAAACATGCTGCCATACTCTCAGCCCTCCTTAAAAGAGGCTATTTATGATACAGTGTGGGTATTTTGTGCTGTTTGCATTGTATGCATCCTGAATGAAGAATCAGGTCCTTGAAAGGAACATTAAAAATAAAACCCATGTTGTGGAAATCTGACTTGGACAGCCAAAAGAGATTGCAGGTGTTGTAAATGGCTGCACGTTTCCTAAGGTCGCTCAGATGCTTCTTCTTGGTCATGAGATATTTTGACCTGGCATCTGGGCTTTTTATTTTTAATGTTCTGGATATGAAAATGCATATATATTTCCTAACAATCACTTGGCAGCAGGAAGGAGGACTTGTCTCCTCCCCTTTTTGAGTTGTCCTCACCCCAACCTTGGCCCCATCAGGTTCTGGCTTTCAGCTTGGACCATTCTACTTTTCTCTCCCATCAGGGGGCAAGACTGGTTGAAGAAACTCATATAAAATATAAATTATACCTCAATAAAGCTGTTTAAAAAAAAAACAAGCACCCTGATTAATGGACGATGCCACCAGTATGTGAGTGCTCTAAGTGGTTTTTAAAAATAGCTCTTTTGCTAGACTGTTTTGGTTAGGGGTGTGTATTCTTGGGTTGTTTTCATAGTTTTTTTATGCATAGCATTGATAGGAAAATGTAGAACTCTTACAAGAATACATGCAGTATTTAGACTGGATACATTACTTTCTCCCCTTGCCTTGATTTCCTGACTTTCTCCTTTGCTTTTCCCTGTACTTAAGCATCAGGTCCCAGGCATTTTCCCAGTGTAATTGTTGATTAAGTGTTGCATATCCCACGATGATTATGAGAAGATTGCTGTATTCAGCTTTTAATCTTGTGAGTGTCAAATATTTTACTTTGATAGTATCATTATTATTATTATTCAGAGCTCTTTCTGTTTGAGTAATGCAATCAGACAAAATAAAGGTAATGCCACAAATTCTGCATTTTACTGTAATTCTTTGTCTCAGAACAGAAGGTGCCATCTGCAGGCCATTCTCGTATGCCAACTGGGATCTGTGAAGATGGGATTAGGAATATTTTAGGCTGGTTTTGATTGCAGGTAGCAGAGAGCAACTAACTTCAGAACAAATAGAGATTGGGAGAGACCTATTAGAGACAGGACTGATGGACTCCCGGAGCCCCAAGGCCAGGCATGTGTCTGCGAATCATCAGGACTGGGCGCCAGACAGCTGCCAAGAATGTGCGCAGCACTTGTGCCTTCTCTCTGCTTCTTTCTGTGTGTCCTCTGGGTTTTCTCAAACTTGGTGCGTGGTCGATGGTCATACCTACCTCTCAAGCTAAATATCCTCTGTGGAAGAGAATATCCCAGGGGGCCTGGCCATCTCTCAGCCTCAGTTCCCAATTGCAAGGAGCAGTGGGCCTCCTGACTGGAATAACCGAAGTCATGTGACCACTCGGGTCCAGTCAGCTTGTCCAGGAGAGCAGTGTCATGAAATGAAAACATGGTGACCAGGGGCTTTCCCCGCAAGGGTGGGAAGAGGCAGCTCCTAGAGAGAGAAGCGTATTGTGAATGGCCCGACACCCCCAATAGGGATCTCTTTGTGTTTTCTTGTGAGAAGAACAGTGTTTCCAACTCTTCATCCATCCTTCAGTTATGACCCCACTCTTCTTCAGGAGACCAAACGTCATATTTTAAAGCATCTACTCTAAGGGCAAGAGCATGGGATCCTGAAGGGAATCTCCCCAAACGACTAATAGTCAGCTGCTTTATTGCTTAGCTGGATGAAAGGAGTCAGCAGTGTGAATAACTCCACAGAACCAGCAGACTGTCTGGCTCTTTCCTTAGGTACCAATGTCTCTACTGTACAGATGAAGTTGGAAGGGACGTGTATTACGTGGTGTCATACAGCCTGGAAGCAGAAAGCCAGGTCGCTTGTTCTAGCTGACTCCAAAATGCAGAACGCAGGTCTGTCTCCTCCAGCCGCTGTGGAAGGTTTTGGCGTTGCATTTCCACGCGCCCACGGTGGCTACTTCAAGGTTGTGGCTGGAGAACAGTAGGTAGTTAATAGGGAAGTAGATGGGTAGATGTTTGGCCTGAGGTAGAAAATTTCTTGGGAACAGACCACATACCAAGTCGTATTTGTGAACATAATGAGGACTTAACCTTGGCATGAACTTTCTATACAGAATCCTAAAACATTTCGGTTGGGCCTTGAGCCACAGGGCATCGAAGAGGAATATGATTGTTTCACTTTGGGTAGAGAGTGTCACAGGGATAGAGTTCTATCTGGCCCAGCCACTGTCATCCCCTGCTTGTCACTCAAAGGATGTCAGTGTCGGTGATATATGGGGGATGGCACTCATTGGAACATAGAGGCTTATCAGAGTCAGTGCTAACTAACCAAATCACAGAGCTGGGGAGTTTCGTGCAATTTCTCCAAGAGTGATTATGGGTGGCAAGTATTGAGTGGGGCTTAGAAAATCCAAGTGTGTATCCATACACACGCTGCTGCCTTGGAAGGGCATGGGACTGGGAGTCGCGGTCCTGGGACCCAGGCCCAGCCCCACCACTGACCATCGTTGGGACCCCAAGCAAGTCTCTGCTCACTGCACCCCTCAGGTTCCTTTCTCCTTTGCTTTTTATGTTGTGAAAAAAAATCATAAAGTAGATAAAATACATAACGAAAAGTCCTATCAAAGAAAGTCAGCTTCCGGGCCGGCCGAGTGGCGCATTGGTTAAGCGCTGGTTTTGGGATGCCAGTGGCCCCAGTTCGGATCCCACATGAGGGCCAGTGACACTGCCCTCCACAGCTAACAACAGCTCCACCTGGAGCTGGGCTGAGCGAGCCCCGGCGACGGTGTAGGCTGCAGCCCCTGCTGCAGTGGGCTGCCATAGGCTACAGTGAGTGGCCGGCGGCCAGTGTGAGTGGCGGGCAGCCAGCGTGAGCTGCCAGTAGCCGCGGTGAGCGCCATCCAGAGGCCGGCGACCGACCTGCCTCATCCGGGAAGAGTGCAATGATAATACCAACATGGGCCAGTGAAGCAACGTCCTCCGCAACTAGACTGAAGAACAAAAGGACAGCAACTTGTCTGTTCCCCTTTCTCGATTCCCCAATGCTGTTCCCCTCCCCCAATTCCCTAATTTTAAAAATCTTTAAAAAAAAAAAGAAAGTCAGCTTCCTGGTGCCCAGCAGCAGTAAACAGCATGGCCAGTTTTTTATGTCATTTGATAGCCGATGCCTTCACATGCCTGAGTGTGTGTGCGTATTTATGCCAACGGACACGTGCTGTGAATGTAACTGTGACCATGAAGATTGTTCTGTGTGGGTGCACATAGAGCTGCCCTCCTTTCTATGGCTCCAGAGTATTTCACTCTGCAGATACACCACTGGATTGAAGCAGCCTCTGGCAGTGGACATTCTGGAATGTTGCAAAGTGACATTTTGTTGTTATTCATTTCCTTAATTGAGTGAACGTGAAGGCCAGGTTTATTTCTTTTTCTGTATATTTCCTGCTCATGCCCTCTGCTCATTTTCTTTTCCTATGAAATTTTTCTTTTTCTTACTTCACCTCATTTTCCAAAGAGATAATGATCCACGTGCTGGTCAGTTCTGTGATTAGGAGTATTTTAGTTTGGGGAGAGCGATCTGATGGAGGAAAAGGCCCAACACCAGCTATAAAGGGATTTTGGTTTCCCTGGTCCCTGTCCTCCTTCCCAGTGTTGCTGAGGTGGGGTCATGCCACGTTTCTCAGCAAGCCTCAGACTTGGCCTTTCGATACTTAGCACAGAGGCGAGCTTGAGCAGTTTTTGCTAGATGAGCAAGAGAGAGCACAGCATTGCGTGACAAGATTATCTTTGGTTTGGGTCAACTAGTCCTCTAGACAGGGAGCTGGCTTCAAATCCTCTTGGCTCCAGAATTTACTAGTCACATGACCTTTTCTAGACCTTCGTTTCCTCATCTCTAAAATGGGAATAATAATACTTGTGTTGCAAAGTTGTGAGCAGTAGAAGAAACGTATTAAAGTAGATGACGCATGATAGGTTTTCAGTAATTGATAGCTTCTAGTATTAGTATCATTGTTAGGATCATCACTGTTATTGTCACCACCATAAATCAAATGAGTCACAGTAGGCTGTGGGCTAAGCCTGAACAATTCTTCATGAGGCAGCCGTGTTACTTTGGACTTCGGCATCATGAACCTGTTCCAGACAATGCCGTTTGGTCTGCAGACTGTCTGCACCTTTGCAATAAAAGCTAATTTGCACCAATGTCGATTTCATTTGTCTTGTGACTCTATCACTTTCTTACAGGCCTTGTGCTTCTGTTGCTGGACATATAGTACATAATTCCCATCCAGTTTTCTGGCCTTGAAAAGGGAGAGTGACTTTACAGTATTCTGCTTGAATTCTAAGTAAAAAAGATGTAAAAGCTCTCTCCCCCAAACCCCAAGAAGACTGAGGGACAAAAAAATAATAATAATAATAGCTCTTTCTGTCAGCATCTCTTAAACCCAGTTTACGTAATTAACAAAGGAAGATGGATAGACTGAAATAAGACTTCCAGAGAGGAGATGGGAGCCTCCTAATTGATTCCACAAAGCTGCTGGTTATTTACAACTAGGAAAATTGCCTGCTTGGAGATATCCCTTCAGCTCTCTGGTTCTGCTGGCTTGACAAGAACTACTGACTGCGTCTGGCTAGAAGCGCTCTCAGGGAGAAGGAAAGCAGAGTGAATTACATCTGACTGTTTAACACCGTCTCATTCATGGATTCCTGCCTTTTCCTCCAGTTGATCATTCGCAGCCTCTTTTTTAATATGTAATTGTTCATTTTTAAATTTTCATCTTTGCCCTATAGCTCATTACTGGCAGTCTGTAATTATGTTGTCTCTGTCATTTCTGTGGCGGCAAGGGTAGTAAGCTAGAATTTTTCCAATAGCAAGAATTTTAATTTATAATTCTCCCCCAAACCATTTAGAAATTGATACATTTCACGCATACTCTTGCTGTAGTTGAGTAAATACCATGTTATTGATATTCATTAGTCAGGTTTTAAGCTCAGAAATACCACTGGACTCCAACTTAAAGATACCCAATATTTTGGTTTATTCACTCAACCTGCAATCAGTTACTGAGCACCCACAATGCACTAGGTGCTCGGGATAGATCTCTGAATAAAATAGACAAATAAAATATCTTGTATGTCTCTGTGTACCTGAAGGAACTGCCCAGGTGACTCCTAAACCCACCGTCCGGCTGGTGACAGTGAGCGTGTGTGCCCTTGGCTGCTGAACACGTGCTTACTCCCAGCACTGTAATAATAAGTTTGGTAAGAAATTAGAAGCCACTGACCTCATTAAAGTTATTATTTCACATTAAAGTCCCCCTATATGATATTGGCAGCTGAGACATACTTGGAAAACATAATAATTTAAAGATTATCGGATTAGTTCCAGACATCCCCAGAATCTGTGTGCAAATTAAATTAGAGGTTTATCAAATTGATCCAGTGAAGAAACAGGGCTGGAATTGAGGAGACATGTTTTTACCATATGGACCAGGTAAACAACGACAGTTGTTACTGCCTGAAGCCACGTTCCTCAAAGGGAGATTCCAGCACCCTCGCTAGAAATTGATCTGAGGGAACAATTCCCAGGGTTGGGCTGTTCTGGTCCTAGGAGGGTGGAAGGGTGGGGGCCTGGGGAGGGTCTAGGGCAGTGCTGAAGACTAAAGATTCAGCAAAAATGGAGTCAGAGAGGATCTTGCTGGTGGATACTGCTAAAGAGCAGCTCCCTAAAGGGGAAAGGACTTGGGGGAAGTTAAGCAGTTGGAAATGCTCTATCTGAAAAGGCATATGGTTGAGTTCCTCATATTTACTCCGCAACTTTTTTCAAATAGCTGTATAATGCACTAGAGTGTAAACAAGATGGAGGCCCTGCCCAGGTGGAGCTTAGACTTTCACTGGGGGAAGGAAGACTGGCAGGACAGACTGATGGACAGGTAGCCAGGGGTGATGTAATATACTGTAATGTACAGTTATAAGGGCTATAATGAATTAGAATGCAGGGTAAAGGAATACAGTGATCAAGCGCCTACTCTGCGAATCCTTCCTGTGCTTTCCTAGTTCTTCTCAATATGAGAAGAAAACATTGGTGGTAGAGGCGGTCACTTTTTGGTTTTTGTTTATTTGGGCTTTTTCCCCAAAATCAATACAGGGCTTTTATTGAATCATTAAATTATCACAAATAAGTCTTGGGAATCATCTGGCATCTTGTTGTTCGGTAGCTGTACAACCTAGATCTTATTCATCAGCCTGCTCAACTGTTCCTTTTTCAAAGACATAGAAAATACCCAAAGAGTTTCTGCTATTCTTGTTTTCAACTGTTGTAGCTTGCTGAATTTGATGCAAGTTCCAGAATTAATGCATCTTTCCGGACTTGAGATACTGAACAAGCATCCCTTGGCCTCATCCGAATCCTGCAGATATTTTTACCCCAAGAAATTTCGGGTTTCAACAAGAGACCTGTCTTCCTGAATAATGACACTGATGAAGAAGTGAGCATTCATGGACCTCATCTTGAAATGGAAGCCCAGTGTAACACTCTTGATTGTGTTCTGTACATGACATGGATAGTGAGACCAGTAGCCAGCCCTGTCTGTCTCCCACCATATGTCAACTGAAGCCTCTTCATTTTCTTTCCAAGGAGACTGAGTTCCACAGTGATGAAATTGAAGTCCCTCTTCAGGGTTCCTCCAGAACCCTTTGCAATGACTGTGTGTCCCTCCAGAGTGATGTCGACATTTTCTGGAATGTCGGCATCCTAATTGTTGAGAATGACCTTCCTCCTTGCAGTAGATGCAACAAAGAGCAGCTTTTGTTTTTCAATGAGACTTTTTGAGGTAATTGTAGATTTATATGCAGCTATACAAAATAATACAGAGAGAGACCTTGTTGTACCCCTTACCCACTTTCTCCCAATGGCAACATCTTGCAAAGCTATAGTGTGTGTGTGTGTGTGTGTGTGTGTGTGTGTGTGTGTGTGTGTGTAAGTAAAATATTGTCTGTATCTACCAAAAAGATCTTGCTGGGGTTTCGATAGGAATTTCATTAAACCTGTATATCAATTTGGGGACAAATGGCATCTTTTTTTTTTTTTAAGATTTTATTGGGGAATTGGGGAGGGGAACAGACAAGTTGCTGTCCTTTTGTTCTTCAGTCTAGTTGTGGAGGATGCCACTTCACTGGCCCAGGTTGGTATTATCATTGCATTCTTCCCAGGTGAGGCAGTCGGTCACCTGCCGTTGGACAGCCACTCACAGTGGCTCATGACAGCTCACGCCGGTGCCAGGCCGGCTGCCAGCCCCTCATGGTAGCTTGCAGCAGGGGCTGCAACCTATGCTGCCGCTGGCGACTCATGGCAGCACTTTCCAGGTCAAGCTGTTGTTCACCATCTTAGCTGTAGAGGGCACAGTGTTACTTGCCCTCATATGGGATCTGAACTGGGGCCTGCTGCTCAGAGCTAGCATCCCAAACCAACTCTTTTTTTTTTTTTTAGCTGAGCCATCCTGCCACCTGTTGGCAGTTCAACAGCAACTCAGCTCAAGCTGGCATCGAACCGCCATTGCTCAGAGCTCAGCTCGCACTCTTGAGTGAGCTCTTAACCAACTGAGCCACTCGGCTGTCCCTAAGATGTTTTTTGTTTGTTTGTTTGTTTGTTTTTGAGGGCAGTGTCACTGGCCCTCATATGTGGGACTGAACTGGGGCCACTAGCTTCCCAAGCCAGCACTTAACTACTGCACCACTCGGCTGGCTCCCCAAGCCAACTCTTAACCAACGTGCCACTCGGCTGGCCCATTGCATCTTTACTATAGTGAGTCTTTGATCCATGAACATGGTATGCCTCTTCATTTATTTAGATCTGCTTTGATTTCTTTCATTAGCATTTTATGTAATAGTTTTCAGCATACAAGTTCTGTACATGTTTTTTAGATTTACATCTAATTCATTTTTCTTAAACAATTGTAAATAGTATTTTTTTAAAGTTTTGGTGTTTACTGTCTACTCATTCATTGCTTATAGAAATACAGTCATTCGATTGTATATGTTTATCTCGAGGCCTTGCTAAATGTACTTACTATTTTTATAAGGTTTTTTTGTAGATTGCTTGGGATTTTCTATGTGGACAGTTTTATTTCTTCCCTTTTTGATCTGCATGCCTTTTCTTTAATTTTCTTGCCTTATTGCACTGGTTCAAACTTCTGCCCCTCTGTTAAATAAGAGCAGACATCCTTGCCTTGTTTCCCACTCATAGGGAGAGAGTGTTCAGTCTTCCCCCATTGAGCATAATGTTAGCTGTTGGGTTTTTTGTAGATGCTCTTTGACAAGTTGGGTAAGTCCTCTTCTATTCCTAATTTGCTGAGCATTTTTATCACGATTAGATGTTGAATTTTTCATGTTTTTTTCTACATCAATTGATATGATCAGATGATTTTTTTTTCCATAGCCTGTTGGGTTACATTGATTGAGTTTTGAATATTGAAACAACCTTACATCCCTGGAATAAACACCATTTGGTCATGGTATATAATTCTATTTATATATTCTTAAATTATATTTGTTAATATTTTGTTAAGGATTTTATGTCTATATTTATTGGGTTTTCAGAAAAGTGATGGAATATTTTGTCTGGTTTTTGTTGCAAAAATGTGTCATGACTTTTCCAACAACGCAGTAAAAGGGATAAGGATCTGTAGCTTGCCTGTTTTGTACTGCTCTTAGCTGGTCTGCTTTCTTTTCTCCACCTTTCAAAGTCTCCTCATGTTTGTCTTATATTTTAATGTCCAGCATTTTTAGTTGTGTTTAGTGGAAGAACAGGGGAAAGTGTGTCTCTTTTATTTTGCTGGAAGCAGAAGTCCTTTTGTATGGTTAGTTTTTAGGTATACTTTAAGTAACTGTATAATTTGCTACTAGAAGAAAAGGAAATCCTGAATTCAGGTTTTAATGAATAAAAAAATTATACCAGGTTACCATGGTTTGACTTGCTTGATCCCAAAAGAAGCTGAACAAAGAGATTTAGGCTGAGCAAAAAGGTGTCACCACATTAGCTCTTCACCATCACTTCCTGGACCCTCAGCAGAAGAGAGACCCTGTTAGGGTCACCAGCGTGTGTCAGGGACAGCAGACAGTCTTTGACTGTCCCCAGCAGATCAGCACACACAATAGAGGCCTTTTGATGAATTTCAATATACTGCCGTGCCAACAGTATCCATTTAAATTGTGTTACCTGCAAGCTGTTGGTCACACCAATATTTACAAAAAGGTGCCACTGTTGCCGCTCTCAGTTGCCTATCACAATTATTTGCCAAAAGGTTGTAAATTGGAGGGGGACCTGAACCGTAGGTCAAGGGGGAATTTGTGTTCTATTGTAGATAGAGAGAGGTTCTCAGAGTATCAACGAGAATCTATTTCTGAGCTAAGAAAACTAGTAAATGGTTGGGTATGCATGGCCGGTATTGCCCGAGGTCAGCTCTGAAGTCAGGATGCAATGCTTAGCAGTCAAAAAGTAGAATTTCTCAGAAAATGGAACTTGTTAAAGGTTTGGAACTTAAGCTTGCCCAGTGAGCCTGCCAGGACAGGAAACCAGAGGTTGCAAGTGTCCCCATGGCTAGAGCACTGTAAGTCTTGGAAAGAGGGGACATTAGCAACCCTGTCAGGGTAACTAAAGGCTCAGCTTCTAATCAGCATGCAAATTCGGCACAGATTATCAGGAACTGCCTTCTTCTAGTTTACCATTATCTTCCCGTGGCTGCCTGGCAAGATGCTAGACCTTTCTAAGGTGCCAGAACCCTTGCTGGTAAAAGAGGCGCTGGCCTCTGCTCTCAAATACCCCTTCTAGCCCGCATGTCCAGTCACCCTGTAACTGTAACCAGACTTTCTGTGAGGACATCTTGCAGATGGGCTGCTAGGGAGGTGTGCTCCTTCTCCACTGACAGCCAGGGGCCTGGTGACTGTACCCAAGACGGAATGCATCGTAGAGCAAAACCTGCTCAACCTGGAGCGATATACCCAACTGGGAGTGTTGACTCTGTTGCTCGTTAGCTGTGTGCCCCCAGGGAAAAGACTTCTTCACCTGCCTGGGCTTCAGTTTTCCCATCTGAAGGAGTAGATGATCTCTGTATTAGTTTCTTATTGCTGCTATAACAAAGTACCATAAACTTAGTGGCTTCAAGTCATATAACTTTATTATCCCTACAGTTCTGAAGATCAGGAGTCCAAAATGGGTCTTTTAGGGGCTGAAACCAAGGGACTTTAGGGCTCGTTCCTTCTGGAAGCTCTGGGGAGAATTTGTTTTCCTACCTTTTCCAGCTTCAAGAGGTCACCCACATCCCTTGGCTTGTAGCCCCTTCCTCCATCTTCCAAGCAACAGTAGATTGAGTTCTTCTCACAAAAAGTCACTCTTGCCTTCTTTTCATTTATAAGGACCATTTCAGTTACATTCCCACATAAATAATCCAGAAGAATCTCCCATCTCCAGGACCTTAATTTTATGTGCAACCTTAGTTCCCTCACGCGATGTGACCTAACATATTCACAGGGTCTGGGGATGAGGATGTCAGCATCTTTGGGGAAGGCATTATTCTGCTTACACAATCTCTAAGACCTCTTTCTACTCAACAAGCTGTAGTTCTAAAAACGAGGGTCTCAAGTGTTGGCCCCTGCTGGAAGCCTCCAAGGTCATGATGGGTGATGGGGCCCAAGAGCTGCTTGTGCCAGTGGCAGCGTCATAAGCCCCTTACATGGGCACACGCCCTCCCATTGTTGATTTTAAATGCTTAGCTTATCTTTTGGGTTTTCTTACGATTTCCAAGAAATATGTCATAGGAGTAAAGGTCACAGAGATTCAGTGAGGAAATCAATAAGCCACAGGGCTCTAACAGCTGCTAGTTTCAAAGTTCTCTCTCCATGGTGAAGTTTTCACAACAGATATTTTGTTCTTCTTTTTTTCCTCTTATCTTCCTGCTGGTTTACTTTTGCAAATATTTGTAAGCACCTACTGTGGGTACAGTGATTGGAGATGAAATAACCTATGCTCTGAAGGAGTGGTAGGCAGAGAGAGTACAAATGACCGTAATTCATACCAAGGAGCCAACCAAATGCCATCAGAAGTCAAAGGCAGATGACTTGGCTTTCTGCTGGTGACATTTGAGCTTGAGCTTCAAGAGTGAGTAGGATTTCAGCAGCTGAGGGGTAGCACTACTGGCAGTGGGGACCGGGTGAGTTAAGATGGGAAAACATAGGCATGTACTAGGGGGACAACTGTGCTTTGCTCACAAGCCGTAGCCTGCCCAGCCATTGAAAATAAGTGTCTTTTCCCCGTGTAACCATTAGAACTATAACACGTTTCCAAATAACATTTTCCCTTCCCCTTTCACCTAAAGTGGGCTTTGGTCATCCCCTCATGCATTTGTACACTTGAGTTTAGTCTTCAAAATGTGATTAACTAGTGGTGTGGGTTGAATTGGGTCCCCAAAAAATATATGTTGAAGTCCACCCTCCCCCATCCCCAGTACCTGTGAATGTGACCGTATTTGGAAACAGGGTCTTTGCAGATGTGATCAAGATAAGATGAGGTCTTTTGGGGTAGACCTTGATCCAGTGTGACTGGTGTTGTTATAAGAAGAGGGAAATTTGGACACAAACACACACATGGGAAGAAAGCCATGAGTTGACCAAGGCAGAAAGGTTGGAGTGATAATGGCTACAAGCCAAGAACCTCCCAGGATTGTTGACCACCACCAGGAGAGGCGAGGAATGACTATCTCCTACAGACTGCCAACACCTTGATTTTGGACCTCTGTCCTCCAGAAATATAAGGCAATAAATTTCTGTAGTTTTTAGCCACCCAGTTTGTGGTTCTTTGTTAATAGCAGCCTTAAGAACTAATATGCCTAGTTTGTACCTGGCCAGTACTAGGGGAATTTGACTTGAGTTCTACCTCGATGGCCTTCATCTTTCAGGGAAGTGCAGTGTGTCAGTCAAAGTCACATCAGTGGCTAGTGGGTGGTCTGCGCTGGGGAATCTGATCATCAGAGGGGCACATGAGTTTTCTGGCCTGTAGGGTGATGTCTCTGGCATCTTCATGGTGGACAGACCTATTGAGAGAGGATGGAATGAACAGGCACAGCCCGATTTCCCCAGGGGCTCCCCAGGCACAGCCTGGTGTGACATGGTTGCTAGGAGAAAATTGGAGCTAGAACAAGGGCAGTGGGTGGACTACGGGGTTTTATTTATCCCAGCTCTTCCTCTTGACAGATGAGAAACTGCCTTGGCAAATATCCTGTGACTCCACTCTTCTAGTAACCAAATCAGGACTTGAATTCAGATCTTAAGTCTCACATCCAAGATTTCTCTACAATTTTTAGGGCCTCTAAGGTCTGTGGTTCCAATGTCTGAATGTTTTCTTTAGGTCACAGAATTTTAACTTGTGCCTTTAGACTACTCTGTATTTACTGAGGCTAGGGTGGGACAGGGGGATTTTTTACAAGTAAAGTAAGAAGGGGAATTAGTTGACCTTCATGAAAGGGATTTGAAAGAATACGTTTATGTGACATAAAAAAAAAGTCCTATGGATATTTAGTGTTCTGTGTCATAACAAAAAAAAAGAAAAAAAAAATCTACCCCTCCTCCCCGCAGCCTTAAGTGGATGGGAAATTCTAGCTCACGGCTTCATTCTTTGATCTATCCCATCCAGGTATAGCAGCGAGTAGAATTTATCAAATCAGCAGCTCTCGAATGACCTCAGACGCCACCAAGTAGCACTTTAGCCTTCTTCCGACTTTCCTGTCCTTCTGCCTGGTGAAGAAGTACAGCCACTAATGTTGCCTCCATAGATTTCAGCTTTCCAGACTTACTTTAAATCACGAGTGTGGAATGCCAGGCGGATTCATTATGGCAGCAGCAATGCATACATGGCATCTTGGTAGCTTTAAATCAATGTTCTTCTAAAGGTTCCGAGTACTGTCATATACAAACAAGGCACATTGCTTGCCTGAGTGTCCTTTGTGTTGGGTGCCCTCGAATGAAATTTCTGTCAGGAGACATGAAGAGGGATCATTTTGCTTGGCAGCACACAATGAAGGCGGTGGGGGTCAGGGGAGGGTGTTAATTTTTGTTGTTAGTATTATTGTTTCTTAGGTTCTTCCAACAAAGAAATGCTGTGTGGCTTTCAGAAGTCTCGGTGCACATGCTTCCTGTCACAAGTGATCAGTGTCATGGCCATTTGGAAATAGCAGAAGTGGCTTTAGCAGCCCTTATGAAATTAGCTTTGCCGTGCTGGGCACTAGAGACCAGTCTCTCAGAGAAATTGATGCCCTTGGTTTTGGGTGTTTTTTTTTTTGTTTTTTTTTTTGCTCATATATGTCTTGTAATTACCGGTGCACTGTCACTTTAACAAACTCTTACCCTGAAATGGGGTTGCTTCATCCAGTGCCGTGCAGAAAAACAAGGTTAGAAGAGCAGAGACTTTTGTCGATGGTGAGTAAGTGGGATTAGTTAAACCAATATTGAAAAATGGTTTGCACAACTCTGGGCAGCTCAGGTTACTTCCAAAAAGATGTGCTCTTTCAGCCCGTGTTGGCACAGATACAGTTAAAGTTGCATCAGGACCTTTGTTATATAATCCTTCCCGGTTATATAATTAAGGGTCCTGTTTTTTCTTGCCCTGGTTTACATCAATTGAAACTGGGATAGAAGATAGCAACAGTTCATCTCCTGCAATCGCCGAGGCAGTAATTTTATTGATAAAGCACATGGGGTCTGTTGGTTGTCAGTAATAACATATGCAGGGAGAACTATGTATATGTGAGCAGGTTGTGTTTGAAGAATGTGAAATGAGTTTCAGACACATACATTGTCCTACAGACAGGCAGTTTGAAAGAACTGACCTGCAGGTTCTGGTCAGGAACCTTCCTTCTGGCATCTGCCCATGTGTGTAGCTGGTCAGAACCTGAAGCCGACCGAGATACGGAAAAATGCAATGCAGTACTGACTGTTATGGCTGCCGTGAGGTGGCTCCTATGACTTTTTCCAGACCTGGCCCAGATACAATTAGGAAATAGGACAACCTATGGGCAGCTAGGGTTCTTGAGACAGAGGTCCATCCACACTTCGCTGCATCACTGAGCTTACCTCCCTCTGAAGTGGCTGGTAGCCCCTGCTTCCATCCTGGGCCCCTGCCAGCTCTTTCAAATGCGAACTCAGTAGCCATAACTTGCTGTTCCTCCAGCCAATCCGTTTGAGCAGACCTAGAAATCAATGATCTCCCTGTCCCCTCTAGTCCCATCTACCTAGTCATGGAAGGGTTGCAGAATAGGCACATCTGCCCCTTGCCCCAGCTCTGATGCACCCCGAGGTAGGCAAGAAGGGCCCAGAAAAGAGGAGATCCAGCCATGGCTAGGCAATAGCATAGGGCAGCCATGCAATATTACTTGACCTCCCTCTGTCTCCACATGCACTATGTCTGTCACTTCCAGGGCCCTGGCGCCCCAACTATGTGTGTGCTGGGACCTCCTGAATGTTCCTGGTCCTCAGGAAATACTACCCATGTCCTGTTCTGACAAAGCTCTAGTCATCAGTATGGCAGAGGGCGGATCAGATCAGATCCCCACTTAGCTCCTTCCCGACCACATGGACGGGACCCCCCTGCCCTCCTCTTCCCTCCAGCCGCCCTCCCTCTCAGGCCCCTGGCTCCTTAGTTCCTATCAGCCTCCTCCTCCTTCCCCCAGGCCTGGACTCTTCTTGACTCCCAGAATTCTGTATGACCAGTGAGGGCCAAGAAGTCATGCTAACTTCTCTTTCTGCAAAACAGTAATATTTTGCTGTAAATGCTTCCTTAAAAAACCAGTACTGACACCAAATGGGGTTGTGGGCAATTTCAGTTTTCTTCCTTCTACTCTTGTATCATCTTTTCTATAATAACCATGTACTCATTCTTAATTGGAAAGAAAATTTATTTTAAAATACCAGTTTGGGAGAAAGGAAATAAAAACAAGTCATCTTTTTTTGTTCAGTAGAAAAACAACAGCGACACAATCACCCAAGGTCAATCAGAGCAAACACATACGAGGCAGGCTTGCTCCTCCTCATCAAGTAATAAATGGCCTTTCACAGGTGAGATGGTGTGGGACATTACCATCATTATCATCAACCTCAAGTCCTGATATTTTTTTTGCGGAGCTGCTGGGTATGTGCCACTTCAGGAGACACCATGGGGATTTATGGCAGCGTTGTTGTGAGACTCAAATGAGAAAATAGATGTGGAAGTACTTTATAAATGGAAGCTATTATTTTCAACACAAAATAGAGAATTTTCATTTACATTGGGAGACAAAACAGCACGTTGTAAGGATGTTTATACAATTTAATGTAGAGAAAGACGTGGCCTCCATGATCTGAGAACTTAGGTTCATCTGTTCATTTAATAAATATGTATTGGGGCTGACCAGGTGCCTGGCACAGTGCTGGGTACATGGGATTCATCAGTGAAGAAGATAGACATAAACCCTTGCCCTTGTGGAGCCTTTTGAGGAAGACAGATGAGAAATAATACATCTGATAAATAAAAGAGAAGTTGTCATGAAAATATTATTATAATAACAGTAGCAAACACTTAAATAGTGCTTACTTTGTGCCAAACATGGTTCTAAAGTCCTTTACATATATTTAATCCCAAACACCCTATAAAGGAGATACTAATGCTTCTCAACTTACCATGGGGTTACGTCCCAATAACCCCATCGTAAGTTGAAAATACCCTTAAGTCAATTTAATGCGCCTCACCTGTTAAACATCAGAGCTTAGCCTCGCCTACCTTGAACACACTCAGCACACTTACGTCAGCCTACAGCTGGGCAAAGTCATCTCGCTGCTTTTGCCGGGTATCACGAGAGAGTGTCATACCTCATACCACTAGCCCCAGGAAAGATCAGAATTCAAAGGACAGTTCGTATTATACTCAATGCTTATGGATCACTTCCTCACCATCGTCAAGTCGAAAAATCATAAGTTGGGGACTGTCAATGCTATTATTAGCCCCATTGGGGGGAAAATGACCCACACAGAAGTCAAGTGATTTGCCCTAGGTCATAGCTAGTAATGCTGGATCTGGAATTGAACCTCAGACAGTCTGGCCATCATCACAGAGGATGTTAGCAGGTGATGAGAAGTTGGGAAAAGCAACAGAGCAGGTAAGGGACCATCCATGCAGCAGTCTGAAGTGCTCTGTGCCTGGCATTGTGTGTTGGGTGCCTGGATACAGAAATGCAAAGGGCATTACTCCTGCCGTTGGAGGGGTTCATGGGCTTCTGGGGAAGATGGAGGGGTACACAGACATATCAGCAAACCACGTGATAACATGGTGGACTATACCTTCCTCCTCAGTTTCCTAGGACAATAGACATACTGTGTTTCCCCGAAAATAAGAACTGGTCTTACATTAATTTTTGCTCCAGCAGTCTGCATTTCCAGTTAGGGCTTATTTTCAGGGAAACATGGTACTATGTTGGAAAAGCATTCGCTTCCATGATGCTTTTGTTAAGGATTTCAAGGATTACTGAATTCATGGAGTCGGTTGCCTCACCTTTTCCAGAGGCCATTGATCAGTGGTGGAGAATCCTCTCTCTCACTGCAGAGCTTCTCGGGACCAGAGGCCAATCAAGTCAATAGCTACTTTGACTAGACTCCAGCCAAGGGTCTTGGCCGTCCTGAGCTGAGCTTCTCCCGTCTGCCTCCATAGGGCCTATTCAGTTCCCTTTATCATCCTTCTGTTCACTTGGTGCCTGTGCTGGTAGCTGTTCACTCCTTTGATCTACCTACCTCTTTACATCTCTCATTGGCCTCAGTGAGTGTCACACAGAGGGACAACCTTTTGCATTCTCCTGGTTATATTATACCCAGCCCTGTCCATGGTCCTCCATCCCAAGACTGGCAGCAGACCAGCCAAGGAGAGTGTCTGCATACTAAAGAAAAAGCCCTTGGAAAGTTAATTTCTACTACTGAGGCGTCAGTGGCATCTGGTTCCTCCCCAATCAGCAACATATTTACTCCTACAGCCCACCTTCCTTCTTCAACCAGGGTGTCATTACAGTGTGTGCCTGGGCAAGGATGGATCCAAATGTCCTTTTTTCTCCCACTGGTGTGATCCCACAGCCACCAGGGTAGAAAGGTGTTCTGTCTGCTGAGCTACTGAAATCCATGCTCAGAGCTGAGAGTCACAAGTGCTTAATATATACTCTTGTGCTATAGGGTTCTTGGTTGGTTGTTTAGGGGTTATGTGTGTTTCTCTCTTTTATGTGTCGAAGTCCTTGACTAAGTCTGAATCGTTTTTGCTATGGCAGGGCTCCTGAGATTAGTAATCATGGGGGAAGTTCCCCCCTTGTCTGGTTTTTGTCCCCAGGGTGACCACTGGTTTCCCATAGACATCAGTATAGAAGTGACTGTCATCATTAACACCCATCAGAGGTCAGGACTCCCTTCCCCTCTTAGGGGCAGTTGAAGGAATTCTCTTCCTTAAGCCTATGGCAGTGTTTTGGTAGCTTCTTATAAGGACTGGCGCTGTGCAAGGCCTTTCCTATTATAAAGACTATTATTTCATCTATTCCCCAAAACAACCCATTTTATGGTAGAGAAAACCCAGGCTCAGAGAAATAAGGTAACTTCCTCCCAGGGATAGAGGTAGCAAGTAGTAGAACAAGGACTTAAATCTGGATTTTTGAATTTCAGTTTGTTTTCTTTCCATTATATCACCCCAAAGAATATTTGGATTGGAGAGTAAGTTTCTTTCAGGTATTATTGTATTAGCTCTGAACAAGTTTTCTTTTGTGGGGAATGAACTGAGCCTGTCCTCCTAAACGTGTCCTTTTTAAGACACTTCCAGGTTCCTATAAGCCATGCTTTGTTTTGTTTTGTTGAGTGTGGGAGGTCATTATAATTAAGCTAGAAAATGCAGGATTGACTGTTTTATCCTAATAAAATTAAGAAATTGCCTTCTCTTCAAATCTATGCTTTTCTAGCTAAGCAAGTTGAAGATGGTATAATATTAAAATAATGACTATCATACTGACGAAGAATGAAGCAAATCATTTAAATTCACATTGCAAACTGTAGAAATGGGCTAGCAGGCACTCCTCATGTACTGTGACCCTGTTAGTTTCCCAGACATTACCAAGCTTTGCAGTGGATTTTATTGACTAGGCTAAAAGAAAGGTTCATCACCTGGTGTCCAGGCACATCTGGGAAGCTCATCGATGAGTTTTAGAGGGCCTAGACAAATCCCAGAGATCAGATTCAAAACATGTGCCTTACTGAGCTTTTCTAATTAGAGATTCCTTCTTTTTCATCAGCCCCTCAGAGGACATCATCACTGTATCAGTTTTCTCCACTGCATAACACATCACCACCAACAGTGGCTTAAAGAGCACATGCCTATGATGTCACAGCTGCCCTGAGCCAGGGGTCCAGGTGCTGTTTGGCTAGGTCCCCTACCCAGGGTCTCATCAGAGAGCCAACAACTGTCAGTGACTGCAGTCCTCTGTGGAATTTGGGTCCTCTTTCAGGCTCTTGTGGTTTTTGCCGGAATTCAGATCCTTGTGGTTGAAGGAGGGAGGTCCCTATTTTCTTGCCGGCTGTCAGGTGGGGCCCACTCTCAGCTGTTAAAGACCTCCATCGTCCCGGGCCGGCCGAATGGCTCAGTTGGTTAAGAGCTCGCTCAAGAGTGCAAGCTGAGCTCTGAGCAACAGCGGTTCGAGGCCAGCCCGAGCTGAGTTGCCGGTGAGCTGCCAACAGGTGGCAGGATGGCTCAGCTAAAAAAAAAAACAACATAAACAAACAAACAAAAAAAAAAAATTTGCTCATTTAAAAAAAAAAATAAATAAAAAAAATAAATAAAGACCTCCATCGTCCCTGCCACGTGATCCCCTCACAGACCCTCGCAATCATGGCCGCTGACTTCAGTGCCCATGAGAGCATCTCTTGTTCTAGCCTGTTATGACCCAGCCTTATAGGATGTCACGTAACCCCAGGAGTGACTACTCTCTGCCTTTGCCATATTTCATTACTAGAAGCAAGTAACAGGTTCTGTCTGTGCTCAGAGGAAGGGAGATTACACAAGGTCAGGACCCACCGGGGGGTTACTGCAGGGCTTGTCTGACACAGCTGCCTCCTGAGAGCTCAGAAGAACCAGTGCTCTAGAACTTTGGAAAAACTACCTCATTGACGTCCTCCAAACATTTCATTACTTCACTGACTAGTTACGTGACGCCCCCAGGAGGAAGCCTCACGTGACTGAAAGGGAAAAATTGATCAGTCTTATTTGATCTTGATGGAGTAGGCCATGAAGGGAGTCCAGCTGGTGAAGTATTAAATGAGAGAAAAGAGCTTATTCTCGAGGCTGTGTGGCAAAAGACCTAGCGAACACCCTGTTATAGTTTATGTCAGTATTGCAGCTACATTAGCTCTATTTTTTTGAGACAGAAAATTATAGTTTGGATAGATGGGAGGCAGCCAGACCCCAAAACAGCCTAAAAGTCCTCATTCCTGGGTGCTGAGGGGTAGCGGCATGTTGACTGAGATCATCTTTGTTTTATTTGGAGTCTCATTTGAGGTTAATAAAAACGTTTGAAATTGAATGTGAGTTGGTCTGTGGTAGAATTTAATGGGATGTTCCCAAAATTGCATTTTCTCCTGGCTCTGTACTTAGTATATTAGTTTTCTAGGGCTGCCTTAGCAAAGTACCACAAAGCAGGTGGCTTAAACAATAGGCATTTATTCTCTCACAGCTCTGGAGACTGAAAGTCCAAGATCAAGGTGTCAGCAGGGCCATCGTCCCTCTGAAGGTGCTAAGTAAGGAAGGATGTGATCCAGGCCTCTCCCAGCTCCTGGTGGTTCCTTGGCTTCTGACAGCGTCACTCCCATCTTCACATGGCATTTCCCCTGTGTCTGTGTCTGTCCAAATTTCCCTTTTTCATAAGGACATTCACATTTTGGATTTGAGGCCCACCTTACTCTAGTATGATCTCATCTTAGCTAATTGTATCTGCAGTGACACTATTTCCAAATAAGGTCATATTCTGAAGTACTGGGTAGGACTTCAACATAGGAATTTGGGGATGGGGGGAGTGGACACAGTTCAACCCATACTACTTAAGAAGAATAATTTAGGGCCGGCCGAGTGGCGCATTGGTTAAGCGCTGGTTTTGGGATGCCAGCGGCCCCGGTTCGGATCCCACATGAGGGCCAGTGACACTGCCCTCTACAGCTAACAACAGCTCCACCTGGAGCTGGGCTGTGCGAGCCCCGGTGATGATGTGGGCTGCAGCCCCTGCTGCAGTGGGCTGCCATAGGCTACAGTGAGTGGCCCGCAGCCAGCGTGAGCGGCTGGCAGCCAAGAGTGAGCTGCCAATAGCCGCGGTGAGCGACATCCAGAGGCCAGCGACCGATCTGCCTCATCCGGGAAGAGCGCAATGACGATACCAACAGTGAAGCAACATCCTCTGCAACTAAACTGAAGAACAAAAAGACAGCAACTTGTCTGTTCCCCTTCCCCGATTTCCCAGCGCTGTTCCCCTCCGCCAATTCCCCAATAAAATCTTTAAAAAAAAAAAAAAAAAAAAAAAGAAGAATAATTTAAAACTTTCCTGGTAGTCATACTCGTCTAGTAAATAAAAGTGTCCCTGGTAGATTGACAATCAGAGACAACTAAATTATGCCCCCTCCCCATCTGGGAATTTACTGTCTTCTCACTAGAATGGCATCCTTGCCTTGTGGACTAAGTTGCAGAAGTTAAGCTGCTGTCATTCTGCATCTAAAATTGGCTAGTCATAAACCTATTTCTGGTAGTAGGATGCTTGTCCAGCAGTCAGTTATCTGGCAACCTCACCTATAAGGTGAGTGGGGAATAGAGAACCATGCTGACAAAGAAGATGGAAAGAACACTGAGCAAAGGTGTCACAACGTTCATAAAATAGACCCTTTTAGAAGAGAGCTTCCCTATGGACTTTCACTTGTATCCTATTAACCTTTACTTCACACATAATTCTAACAGACTTTTAAAATCTGAGTTTCCAGTTCACAGGATAGTAGAAGCATGAATATGTGTATAGGGCAAACTTAGGACAGCAATGTGTAGAAGGAAATCTCACAAATCTTAAAAAGCAAATTCCAAACTCAATCCAGTTCAAATATTACTTCCGCTATGATGCCTTCATTGATACTCTGAATTCCAATATCACTTTATACCTTGATTAGTCCATTGTCGTCTACTTTCTAATATAGTAGTTGTAAACATACTTGAATCTCCCCTATCAGTTGATTGTAAGAGCCGGGACATACCCAGCTGTGCCTAGCACAATGCCTTACACATAGTAGGTGCATCAATAAATTCTTATTGAAGGTCGAATAACTAAGAAAGTTAATGTCATGTAGGCTGGGTGGAGTTGCAGGGCATTTTGAGCAGAAAAGATTTTCCTGATATTTACTTTTTCAAATTAATTTTTACTAAACTTACAAAATCTCAAACCTTACATTTCCTTAGACTTTTAAGAGCTGTTCAGAGATCTCATTTTATTTATAAGCCTAGCAATTTTTAACAATCACTTTTTAAAGGGGGCCTTTTATTAATGTTGGGTCTGATTTGCAAACTTAGTTAATTAAACTCCCTTAAACATTTTAGACTGCATTTGTAAAGGAAATCGAACATATTAAATTTGTAAGTGTTCAATTGCCTGACTCAACAAACAAGCTTCCACAGCACTTAAAGCAATTCTTATAAATCTAATTAAGTTCATAAGTATGTTACACCTTGCGGTCTTTTAAGTTTTTTTTTATACTGTATGTGACTTTAGTGAGATTTTGACTTAAAATCAAAGTCTAAATTGGTTTTTTAGTTCCACATTTTAATTTGATGTTTCAAGGCTGGTTGTTATTCTCACAGGCCAATTTTTTTCTATTGTAACACCTATTTAAAATATTAGATCTGTATTGATTTCTTACTTAAAAAAATTAATTCCATAGTGTAGATCTGATTTTCTTCAACATCTGTGCTTTATTCTAAACGCTCTGGGTTAAAAGGTGCTCACTCAACTTGTCCTAGAAAGGAAAGCAGGACACCCCTCCCCTCTGCCTTCCAGACCCTTCTATACATCAGGGATCTTGGAAAACTTCTCTTCCCCAGCACCAAGCAGTGCCCCCATCCCACGCGTGACTGTCCAGTGGGAGAACTGCCACAAATGCCCATCAGGTGCTCTTTGAAGGGACCTGGCAGGTGCTTCTAGCAACTTTGAGAAAGTCTGAACAACTTGAGGTTTCTGGAGGCTGCCTTGGCACAGCTCAATCCTCAGGCTTTTTAAATTTTCCTTATCCTAAAGAACTTTACAAAGATAGACATATAAGCCCCACCCAAACTACTGGGAAGCCATCAGCTACCAGTGCCCAGATGTTTCCCAAGCGGTCCTGCCCGTTGTCTTGCTTGCACCAAGGTCAGTGGTCTGTCCCCTACCGGGTCCAGAGCTCTTCCTGTAGGAGGCTGGAATTGAGGACCACAAGCCACAGACAGCCTCACCAGGTTCCTTTCCATCCTCAGTCTCGTATCCTTTCTCCTTGTGCAGAAATCTACTACTCAGTGGTAAAGGTTGAATTCAGATTGTGGGCCTGGGTCAGAACTATTACGACCATTCACATTACTAAAAGAATTCGATGAAATCTGACCCTCTGGTTCATAGTTTTAAAAATTTGAGCCCAAATA
Organism: Aselliscus stoliczkanus; assembly: GCA_033961575.1. Taxonomy (NCBI): domain Eukaryota; kingdom Metazoa; phylum Chordata; class Mammalia; order Chiroptera; family Hipposideridae; genus Aselliscus; species Aselliscus stoliczkanus. Next base: position 149,170,806 of record CM066732.1, on the reverse strand, counting down.
GTTTCTTATTATGCAGAAATACTAAGGGTGCATTCCATTGTTAAAATATTCTCGGCAGAACTTTTGTCTACAAATAACAAGTATAAAAATAAGCAGTTGCCTGTGTTTTCATTTTTTAAAAAAAAGGAAAAAGAATGAAAAGAAAAGATTCATACTTCACTGAAGAACAATGTTCTTTGAGGTCATCTCAAGTACTTTTGGGTATTGCCTTTCTAAGTGGATTTCTGGAGGTGGGTGTGGGGGAGGGACTGCCTTCTCAGCTTAACTGGGATCTCTTAATGACCAGTGGTATCTGCCTCCACTCAGTTGAATATCTCTGCCCCTCACTGCTGGGCTGAGCCCCTTTTTATAGTCAATTTATAAATGAGGCCACAATTTAAATAGGCTGGCTTCAGTTGGCCCATCACATCCCGTAGATTAAAGGCAAACGATACCGATTGTTCTGTCTACTCACAGGGATCTGTACCCCTTACCCTCTGGCTGTCACTAGACTGGATTTGCATTTTGTAAATTTAATATATGTAGATGTCTTCCCATGGAGTCCAGTGACCTTGAAACTCTATGGGATGGTGCGTGATTTTCATATGCTGTTAAATGCAAAAACAGACTTTTAGAGGCAGCCTCCCCTTTGACTGGCTGGAGCTCCCAACCCCCCAGTCAGCTACTCCACAAGTGACATCAGCCCCGGGGAGCATCATGCATTACAGCAATGCCCAGTGATGGGTTTCCATGGTGACAACTGAGTCCTCAAGGAACTTCCCTGTGTAGACAGGGAAGAACACAATATGATTTTTACATTTTGTTAAAATATTTAAAATGAAAAAAAAAAAGATATTTCAAATGATAATGAATGCTTCATGTATTGGAAAATTCTGTTCCAGGAATGCTGTATTTCCCAATGATGTGGCTCAGTGAGTTCTTGCTGTATGACAAACATTTGTAAAAGTCTGACAAAGACTCTTGATCCAGTGAGGAAGTTGGTAACAGCAAGTTTTTTTTTTATATAACTTTGTTGAAGAAAAACCAGAATAATGGAGTCTGGTTATCATTTTTTGTTGTTGTTATAAAATGTTAAAGGATTCGCAAGGCTCTGGCTTTTGTTACAATACATATATCATAAATCTGACTGTATCCAAAGGTTACATATAATACAGTGCGGCAAATAATGCATGGGGCGTGATAACAGACTTTAAAAGAGAGAGAAGAGAAGGTGGCTTTTAAGTACTGTATGGCATTTCCTCTTCTACCATGGTGATACATGATACAGTGCTCTGTGGTGTGCAAAATGTTACTGGTTGTCATAGCAATAGAACACCATCCCTGAGAAAGGAGGAAACGCTAGCCCAAGACACTTCGCAAGAATAGAACTACAGTTACAACAAACTACTCATTGTTAGCATTGTCTTTATTGTCAAATAGTAAAATCCACGCTACATCTTTTAGTAATAATTCTGAGTGGCCCTGATACCATCCTGGGACTTGTATTACACACACACAGGCTTTTGCCTTCATTTGAGAGTTTTGTGCCTCTTGCTTCTCCTGCTCGTTGGTATAAAAATAGGTTATATTTTTAATGCCTCGCTGAACTCACTTTCAGCTACTGGACGAATTCCATAAGCTTGAGACTTTGCACACCTTCTCCGTAGAGCCCTCTAATTAACGTCCGTGTTTCTCCTTGCTGTCATTGTGGCCTCCCCCTTAGTCATTTTTCAGCCACTGTTGGATCAGGTTAGCCCTGAGGGGAGCAGCCCTTCCAGTAGAACCATCTAAACTGAAGCCCATCCTTGTTTGTCGGGGTTCTCGGGGTAGCCTTCTTCCCATGGAGTCTCCAATGTGTTGGTCCCGTCTTTCAAAACCTGTGCTTGCATATAATTGATGGAAATTCCTCTGACACGACCACTGATGTCCACTTGCCTGGGCAGGTTAACTCCAGCGGGTTCCTAGGGGACCAGGGTCAGGAGTACCACTTGCATCCAGATAAGTTGTCTTTGACACAGTCGTGGCTGCATCCCTTCTCATCCACCAACCCATGAGTACATGTTCTGGACCCACTGCGGTGGTGGGTAGGTAGTGTGGAAAGGTCAGTATGTGACCACAGCCAGGAAGCGTCCATCACACCACCTGCAAACACAGCTCACATAGCAGGTCCTTAGGATGATGGTACTTCAGTTGCGCCATTTTGGTCTGATGATGATGATACAGCACCTACTGAGTGTCAGGCCCTCTCCCGTGTGCGTGATACACATCAGGTCACATAATCCTCCCCACAGCCCATCTTATACATAAGGAAACTGATGCACACAGAGGGTAAGTGTCTCGACTAAGATCATGCTAATGGTAAGTGCTGGAACTGGCTCCAGAGCCTCTGCTCCTAGTTGCTCCCTCACCGCCTGTGACCTGAATTGGAACCAAGGGAGGCCCCAAATGCATCCGGAGAACTTGGCTCCTCCTGTGAGAACTGCTGGGATCCATGATGCAAAAAGAAGGAAAATGTGATGATAAGAAAGGAGGAGGAAGGGACTTTAAAACTAAATGAGAAAGCCTTACTTGCAAAAAGCAAAATAAAACAGACCACAAGAAACAAAAGTTCTGCTCGTAAGTTGTTATCAGTATGGAATTATATGTCATTATAATAAAAAGGACGTGGACTGCAAGCAGGTTATTCATACTGTGAGTGGCAGGGACCCCGCCACACTTCTGTCTTATTGATGGCTTCTGGCACGTCTAGCTCCCCGTAACCTCAGCACTGTACCCCAGCAGTCTCATTTGCCCCTGAATAGAATACCCCATTGATCAAACAATATCAGACTTACACAATTTATAATGATACTGTAGCAGCTACTGTTAATTGACTGTTTCTATTTACCAGGCTTTGCTTGTATCAATTTGTTGATCCGCACAGCAGCCCTGTAAGGGAAGGAAGCGCTATTATCCTATTGTCCAGTTGAGGAAACTGAGGCACACAGAGGTTAAGTCAGCTTGCCCCAGGCTACAGGCCTAGCTTGTGGCCAGGGAAGGGGGATTGTTCATCAGATATCTGAGGAGAAGTCCGTGTGTGGTGTTCTGCTCCTGGCCTCTGGGACATGGGATGAACCAGCAGACAAGGCCTTTCCCCTAGGAGCTGACATTTGCAGGTCGGTGCATGCACACACTGGTTGTGAGTTCTGAGCACCTCTGATGATGCCGGTCAAGTGTTAAAGAGGGCCAGGAATTTCTTAAGAAGGAAGTTTACAAAGACATGGGATCAGGAGCAACTGATGTGTTAGATAAAAGCAGAAAATCCGGATTAATGAGCTCAGATTGTGGAAGACTTAGAGGCATAAGGAGAGTCTTAGCTGGGGCTGGATTGGGAACAGAGTTTGTGTGTAGAGACACAGCCTTTTTACATGGCTTCTAATGACATGAAACATTGACTTAGACGTATGGTCACAGTGGACTGTTTGGTCCAACCCTCTTGTTTTACGGTCAAGGAAAACGAGGCCCAGAAAGTCTCTTTGAGATGAATTTGCTGGAGGAGCAGCTTCACATGTTCTTGCTGCAGCTTCCTTTATAAAAACCAGAAATTGGAAACAACCTAAATAAAGGTCCATCCATGGCCAAGGAAGTGTTGAAATAAACTATGCAGCAATGAAAAGACATGAGCTACGTACCCCAGATGGATGGAGAAGCAAGACTCACTGTTGAATGAAAAAAACAAGTTGCAAAACAGCGTTTAAGTCTGCCTCCATTTATGTGGGATAGCAGCACTATGTAGCTTTGAAAGATACAGATTCCTGTCTGCAGAGAAAAATTCTGGACCAGGCTTGTGGGGGAGGTTCCCTTCAGAGAAGGGGCAGGACTTTGGGACCAGGTTACTTCTTTTTGTAATGGCCTTATTTTTATAATAATCCTTGTATTAGTCACATGATTTAAAAATTGAATTAAAAAACAGAGACCTCTTGATTTGTCCAATCATGCACATTGAGTTAGTGGAAATGGCAAATCCAGGACCACTCGAGTCATCTGGCCCCTGATCCTTACTCAGACACCCAAATACTCAGGAATGGAGGGATGGGGTAGAGGGACATTGAGACCTTCATAATCAACCATGTATTTATTGCCAAGGAATCCCAGGAATCACACAAACGTCAGTCAGTTAAATAGGGTTTTGCTAAATGAGTGTGTGTGTGTTTGAAAAAAGACTCCCAGCTTCTAATGGCATTAGTATTCCAAGCAGCTGGCTCCCAGGCTGAAGAAAGGTACAAATGATGATTGCTCATTAGCAAACAGAATGCAGATGTTAGCTTCATTTTGCCAGCCTGCATCAGGACCTCGGGGAGCCACTGGAATAGTGAGCCAGGCCCAGCAGCGATGCCATGGGCTCCGCACAGGGGAGGTGACACAGGCCCCTTCAACACTTACAGGGCTAGACTTTGTCCATGTCCTGTGGTAATTTGTTGGGACTCCGGTGGGAATGGGAAACTAGCATTTCTAAAGCAACAAATTTTTTAATATAGCTTTTATTTTACAATTTAAAAAAATTAATTCTTAATCACCCTATGAACTAGGGTGCCTGGTCCCCTTTGGAGAGGAAACAGGCCTGGAGAGGTGAAGTGACGTGCTTCAAGTCACAACAGCAACTGAATGGCAAATTTTAACCCAGATGTGTGGCTCCAACACTCAGACTTTTTGGTGCCCTTCTCACTAGTAATTGGGGATAAGGGAGGCAGACAACACATAAAAGCGTTTTGAGATCTCATTGTCTTGTCCTTTTCCTAGGACACCTCCTTCTTTGAGCAATTTTCAGGACTCATATATCCCACTTGCACCAGAGCCTCGTGAAAGATAAATTAAGGTGTTCTCATAAAATCAGCCCAGCACAGGTCCAGTTTGGGGAAGGGTAGATACAAAGAATTGTAAGAAGCTAATTCAACATTCCTCGCCCTCAAGAAGTGTCTGGCCAAGCTGTAGGATCGCAAAGATTGGACATGGCCAGGGTCACAGTCAGCCACTCACCCAACACTTGATGAGAAGGATCGTGAAAGGTTTTGATGATAGTTCCACACAACAGGAAACAATGTGTGGGACACTGGCTTTTCATGAAGGGCCCACCCCTTCCTACCGTTTCCTTAGGAGCAAAGGAGGGGGAAGGATTCCAGGTTGTGGGGACATGAGATAAAACGCCCACGATGCGAGCCAGGGCTGACCGGGTACCTGAGAGGCTGGGTGGAGGGACGGGGTTGCTCCTTCAGGGAGAGTGAGGCCATTTGGCTCTGAATGCCAGATAGGTGGGCAAGTTGGACCACAGCTTGTGGGATGGAAAGGAGCTGGCGGAGGCTTAGAGCGAAAGGGGTTCTTGAGACTGGGCCCATGTGGACAGCGGTTTAGTGGGGAGACCTGTTTGAAGGTACAGCAGGTCCTCGAATAATGTTTTACTATATAACATTGATGCCATGGGGACCTAACTCTTGTTTTTGTCAGTTAGCCTACGGTACAATTGGTTTCCTTATACATCGTTAGCCTACGGTACAATCGGTTTCATTATATATCATTTCACTTGAAGTCATAGGAGCTAGCTCCTAGGTTAGGACTGTGGCTGGTGGCCTGGATGCATTCTAAATGCATTTGTAGGATAATTGTGTTAGAAACTCCTTATCTGCCAAGGCATTTTTCCCCCTTGACCCATCCCTTGTAGATTGTTCTGCCTTCTGTAAAATTGGTGGTTTTAAAGACTTTGTTGTTTTAGGTTTTTATCTAGCAGGTGCCACAGAAGGTTTATACCTCATGAGGGCATAATGCCTTTTACTCCCCAAATGTTACTCCTTCCCACCGTGCCATCCACGTCCCCTCCTCTACTGTGTGTCTGTCCACCCTCTGTGCTGTAAATGCCCATTAACCAACCTTCCTAGCAACAGTTGATCAGTCCAAGCGCTTCTGGGGATTTGAACCGAACCAGTGGCCTGGCCCAGTCAGACATTTGGGCTGTTCACCTACACTCTTTGCTCGTCTGCAGAAGTGTCCCACTTCTGAGCTTTGATCTGAAGGGGGAGACATGCCTCTAGAGGGATTCTCAGAAAGCTAATGAATTTTATCAAGGGTGCTGACGTTGCTTTATTAGGAAGATCCTGGTCGATCTTCAAGATGAAATGAAGAGTTTTAGATACAGAAAGCTATGTTCTTATTTCATCAGCATCTGCCCAGCTGTTAAAATTTTAAAACAGCAACTCATCAGATTTTTCAGCCATCTTGCCACCACCACCAGACACATGTATCGAATGTCACTGTAGGTCTCTTGGTCCAGCAAATTGTCTTGGTGGCCATACAACAGAAATTCCACAGAGAAGCCACATTCTTTCTGCATTTGGGCTGGCAGGGAAAAACAACTGGGAGCATGCCCTGCCCCCCAAAAAAGAAAACCAAGCTTCCAAAACAACTTTTTTTTTTTTTTACATAATTTTTTATTTTTCAATTACAGCTGACATACAATATTACATTAGTTTCAGGTGTACAACATACTGATTAGACATTTTTATAACTTACAAAGTGATCACCCCTATAAGTATAGTACCCATCTGATACCATATATAGTTGTTACAGTAAATATTGACTGTATTCCCTATGCATTACATCTAATGACTGTTTTTATAACTGGCAGTTTGCACATCTTCATACCTTCCCCTTTTTCAGCCATCACCCCAACCCCCCTCCCATCTGGCAAGCATTAAAGTTCTCTGTATTTATGAGTTTGTTTCTGTTTCAGAAACAGCTGACTGTAACTTCTTGTTCTAGACTGGAAGTTTTTACTGTCACTCTCACTAAGTTCTGAGCAAGAACTTTCCTCACCGTATTAAATGGATAGACTTCAGTGTGGTCAGATGCAGTCCGCATAAGGGGTATAATATCAATTTAGAAATGGCATTTTAAATAGTGGAAACGTTTTATATAATGATGTGAACATTGTTCTGCTTTTGAAAATCAAAATCAAACATGAAACAGTATGTGTCTCTGTGAAGAAGTCAGATAGCTTGCTGGGGTATTACTTTGGCTTTCTGCCAAAAAATAAATCTCTTTTATCCTCCTAACTCTGAAGAAATGCAGCAAAAAAGGTATTTGAGGAAGGAGGAGGGGGTTGTGATTGTTTCATCATCCAGAAGAGAAACCATATTTGCAAAGTAGCACTTTTTTTTTTTTTATAACTCTAACTCAGACAAGAAAAATCCAGCACCTTCCCCAAATAGAATCTCTAAACTGTACCCAATGAAAGCTTGAATAACTAGTTTGGATTTCAAAAGATAGAAGACCCTACCCATTGCTGACTAGAGTTTAATTACATAATTAACCCACCAATCCTGTTTTTATCTGGTTTAGATGCCTTGCAAAATAATTTTCCATAGAATATACTGCCCTTGCTTCACGTACTTTCTCCCTGTCTTCTGTTAACCAACGTAAATTCTTTTAATTCTCTTTTTTAAAGGACCCAGCCTGCCTCATCTTACCTGATACATCATTTTACAGTTACTGGCAGCATCTGGCTGGCCCTCTGATATGGATCAGAAAATGGAATTGTGTTACTCCCAAGGAGCAAGTTGCAGCCTGTATTTTTTCTTTTAAAATATTGTGCTTAGAAGGTGTTCACATTACTTGGTCCCCACTGGACCGAAAGAAAAAAAAAAAAATCTGACAAAATGTGGAAAAGAATGGTTAGCTCCCATCAAAGTTGAACCACCTCTGGGGGTGACTTCAATGAAAGGGACTGCAGGGAGTTCCGTCAGCCGGAAGTGCTGGCTCTGGAAAGGGTCCTTTGCGTCTCTCCATCTTTTCACAGGCATAATTGAGTGAAGACTATCACCAACTTGACTTACAAAAGCTGCTGTGTGCTCCCTCCTTGTGTTCCAAAGCAAACAAAATAGGCAGGTTCCCAATTTGGAGCCCCAAGGCATGAGGCCCAGGCCTTTGTTTGCTGTTGAGTTGTCGGGGCAGCAAAGCAAATAGATGTGAAGAGATTAACCAAACAAGAAGGCCCAGCACAGCGGGGCCCTTTCTGTCCAGCCTGGAAAGTGCAGCCCCCACCCCACCCCACCCCGGCCCAGCCGAGGGGTGGAGAAGGTGGGGTGTGGGGACTTCCAGTATAAACCTTGTCCTCTCCCAGCATCCGATGGGATACCTGGGAGTGAGCTTCCTTCGTAGGCAATAGGACTGATTTTAGCCCTTTAGCCCAGCGCCTTTATTTTACAGGTAAGGAAGCACCTTCATGTAATAGATAAGGAGATAGAGGCCATTTGTGCTAAGTAACCTGCCTGTGACTAATAGTTTAGTACATAGTAAAAAGATACATCATCAAAGTTGAGAGTGTACACGGATGTATTTGTTAATCTCTGAAAATTTTCTAAATTTGTCAGGAATGTTTTGCTACTTTTTTCTTGCATGTCGTCCTTTACAGACTTTGCATTTTCAATCTTTTAAGGATCCACAAGAAAGCTTATTGAATCAAGACCCATAAGTCAACCAAATGCAGTGAGAGTATCATCGTCTTTGATACTGTCACAGTGAGAATAGAATTTAGAGGAAGCAATAGTCTAATAAATTATTAGGTGTGCCCTTGAGCAACTACACCACAATTTTTGGTATTGCTTGCTTTTTTCCTACAAACACAGTTGTCAGATTTCCTGTGGGTGGCATTCTTCCCTCCTCAAGAACAAAAGGAAGGAGGGCCTTATTATTCCTCTTCAGTAATCCCCACGTAGATGCGCTGGGAGGGTCATAACCCTTAGACCAGTGGCTTGCCCTAAGAAAATGCTACACACACACACACACACACACACACACACACACACACACACACAGGAGGTGCCCAAAAATTCATATACAGGTGTATAGAGGTGCCAAAAAATACACATACATATATACATATACCTCCCTACCTCTTATAAAAAAAAGGGAGGTGACTTATAAATGCTCAAGAAACAATATTCACAGTCCTTCGTGTAGGAATTTACAAAGTAGCTCTGTGAGAAGTAAAGGTAGAGACGGACACTCTGAGGGCTGTCACTTCAAGAGTGTAGGCTAAGAAAAAGACAGTGATGGATTCAAAACCCAGCTCTGAGTTTCCTAGCAGCAAAGGGAAAGAGGGAAATGTGGTAGCTCTCACAGCTCTCATTTCTAGTGTAAGCACACATACCAGTGAAGTGCCTGACTGCAAACAAGGGTGATTTGTCAGTGCCTTATAGGAGAGGGTAGGAAATAATGCCTTTAACAGAATTTAATGACAGATGCTAAGGTTCCATGTGGACCCTTTCCTTACAAGGCCCTTGGTGAAAAGCAGGCATTTCAGTGTTGACTGAGGTTCTCTCAAGGCCATGCTAGTGAAAGGAGTGGGGGAGATGACATAACAGAGGTGCAGTCACATTCTGTTGATCTGGTCCTCTTCAGTGATGTCCTGGTTTTATGGCCTGGGACACAAAGCAGGGAATGGCAAGTGCTCTAAGTGGTTGAAACAGAAAGGGAGGCCATCCAGGGAATTAAGTGCTTACAAAATTGTTGGAAGGGCCAAAGGAGAGAGGAATCCAGTTTAGCCCTTTAGGAATGATTTCCAGGATCCTATAGACTCACCACCAGAGAGGTAGCCATCACTGGAACTATAAGGTTGACAATACACCTCATGGCTGTGACCCAGAGACTATTGCCACTTCTGCAACTTCCATTGACACCCAGGGAGGGCACTGGAGAACGGACACAGGACTGCCATGGCAGGAAAACCCAGTGTCTCCAAATCCCTGTAGGTCCAAACAGCCAAAGGGGGCTTTGTCTCACCTGCACTTTCAGTCAACCTGAGTGCATCTAATTGGCAGAATAAATTCACACCAGAATCCTAGCTGCAAGAGAGTCTGGAAAAATGAAGATTTTTTTTTTTTTGTAGCATCCCAACCTCTCCAGCTAGAAGGCTAATGGAATAAAGGCTGAGCAATCCATAGTGTCTGCCACATGCCATCTTTGTGAATTGTTGAATTCCAATAATCTGACATCCTCCAAGGACTGTGTCTTATTCTGCTCTGGTTGCCATAACAAAATAGTACAAACTGGGTGGCTGCAACAGAAATGTATTTTCTCAGTCTGGAGGCAGGAAACTCTAAGATCAAGGTCTAGCAGGGATTGGTTTCTAGTGAAAGCTTGCTTGCTAGACAGAGCTACCTTCTCCCTGTGTCTTCCCTTGGCCTTTTCTCTGTGCTTACACGGGAGATGGGAGAATATTTCTCACTCTTTTCCTATTCTTATAAAGCTAATCCCGTCATGAGGGCCCCATGCTCATGCCCTAATCTAACCCTAATTTTCCCCCCAAAGACCCCATCTCCAAATGCCATCACGCTGGGGGTTAGGACTTTAACATATGAATCCTGGAGAGAGGGACACAAATGTTTACTTCTTAACAGAATGCAGCTTTCTTAGCTTTGCAAAGGTTTCATGCTCATTCCAGACCCAAGAATCATAAAGCTTACTTTCAGCAAGGGGAAGGTATTTCGTCCTCTTCTAATGATGCACCCTGGGTGAGACTCCATCTCTGATAAGTGGAAGTAAAACCAGTGATTCTCACCCTTTTCTGTACAACCGCCCCGTTCCCCCCTCTCCGCTGAGAGGGCTGGACCCCACTATCCAGAAATGTGCACAAAATCCAGTGTTTGCGATCACTTCCTGCAGGCTCCCCGGAAGTCACCCAGTGGACTGACTACAACCCCCGCCCCATCTTCTAGATGGCTCCCTGCTCTGTCTTCATTGTGAGCCGTTCTTTCTTTCCTCACAAACTGCTTTTGTTTGGGTGGTCATCAGGAAGCCGAGGCGCTGCTGACCAGATCCCAGGGCACTGATAGATTCGGTGGTGGCTGGAGGTGAGAACCGTCTGTCCACTTTCAGAGAGAGAGAATTGGTTTGTGCAGCTGCATACACTGAAGCTCTGATTAGGATCTTTCCTATTACCTTTAGTTAATAAACATGACCAAGATGACTTGGCCACTTTGGAACATGAAGGTTGTGATAAAAATGTATTTACTTGGGAAGCCTAATCTCCAAAATTGCTTCAAGTTCAGGTTGTTGTCCTCCTAGCAGAGAAAACTGCAGAGAGAGAAACATGTAAAATGGCATCAGCTGGCTTGGTGGGACACGGTATATTCCAGATAAAAGGTAATGAAATAAAAAAAGAATCGAATAAATTAGTGTGTGAAATGGAATAAAATACTAAGTCCACTTTGAATTCATTAGCTATCCTATTTGGGTTTAGGTTTGGTTTTTTTTCCCCCCTCCAATATTCTTAGACGGAGAAAATAGGCAGCTAGAGAATGTGAAGAAATGTAACAATTGTGTCCTGTCGTTCAAACTGTAGTTTCTCTTGAGAATAAAATGAAGCAAAACGGAGTGAGCCAGATGCACTACTTGGCAGATGCCAGGATTTTATGATGTGGGAGCAATGTTTAACTTTCAAACGTGCTCAGTCTGATGAACCTCTGCAGGAAGGGGCTGACCTAACAGCGCACGCGCGCGTGCGCACACACACACAGACACACACACACACACACACACACACACACTTCTAACCCTTTCAGTCACCAGATGCTGAGCTGCCTGTCTGACATGGCCAACAAATATGTAAAGGAAGTGTGCAGTCCAGAACCAAAATTTAATTGAGATAGGAACTGATGGTATTTCATTTGTGGCTTGTTTGTGCAAATTAATGCAGCAAATAGCATTTAGGGATAAATATAGTGGACCCTGATTTACTGAGCAGTAAAGCAAAGCTCAAGGGAAGCAAGCCTTTTTGACTGTAATAGGATGTCTGAGTGACAACAATATGCTAGGTGCTGAGTCTAAGCCACTGTCCTAGAACTGTGACTGACATACAGGCACATTTTGCAAAATCTTTGTGAAACAGGGAATTGGGGTTTCTAAGCCAAGTAACTACATGAAATATTTCAATAAGTAATGTGAACTTGAAGAATTTACCACGGAAACATCCCTTCTGTTCATTATGGTGGGAGAATCAACTGTATCCGTTCATTTGCATTGGTATATCATGCAGTGACTTTACTTTGAGATGCAAATGAACTGGTCTCAATTAAATACTTTTGTTGTGATGTATTTAGACTTGTTCCTTTGACTTATTATACTGAACCAAAAGGAAATAGTAGTAAAGTAGTAGTTCTCAGTAGTGACAGGCTGATAAAAGCAGTAAGGCAATTATTCTTTTATTTAAACTCTAGTTTTGGACACCTCTGAATAGTAGTTAAGTATTTCTTTTCTGAATAGAGGAGCTTTTTTACAAATATAGAGAACCATCATTCACTCCCAGGCTATTCTGTTCAAGAAAAGTATTGTGTTGGTTAAAAACTAGATTTCTCAGGGCCAGTTTTCCGAAGCTCGTGCCTCCGGGCGGGGATGGTCCCTCCACTGTGTAAATGTTGTGACTTGACATTGTCTTATCCATTTGAAACAACTTGTATCACACTTTTGAATTTTCAGTCCCTTTTTTTTCAGCTTGGAAGAGATTAGCTAGGGGAAAGCAACATCTCTTTCCAATTTTCCAAGCATTCGCTGAGATTTAAAATACTGTTGCAAAGAAGCTGGCTCTTTATCAGGATTATTCAGTGACTCCCGGTGAAAGGTGAAGAAGCAGATGTCCCTAAGGAATATGAGAGACACAGAGGAGCTGCTCGGCTTCCTGTTGGAAGCTGGAGCTGGAACTAACATGGCCGCCAACACTGTACTGGCTTCAGGTTGGTCAGAAAACGTGTCTGTGAGTTTCTGCCGCTGTGGCTGTGTTTGCTCCCCCTCTATCTGGACCTGCCTCAGGTGTGTGTCATCTGTAAGATGATTTCAGAGGGTCTCTTTTAGGTCAAAAATTCTATTATTCTATGCTTAAAACTGAAAGCAGTCTGGCTGTAGGAAAATCCAGGTAGGTTTTATTTCTCCGCAAAATTATTTGTTCTGTATGATGCCAGAAATATTGCCTAGGTGAGGCCAATTATGAGGTGTAATAAAATAAATCAAACTGTTTAAAGTGAAGAAGAATCTCGTAGCACCTCTAGAAAACACTAAATTGGGAAAATGATCAGGAATTGATCATTTCAACTTTGTTATTACGGATAATTAGGCAGTAGATGCACATAACTCCTATTAATTTGAGTGGTTGCTTTCCCTTTTGACTATGGTCAAAAAGACTGTAAAGCTCTGGCTAGTCCGCATCTATTTAAAGAAGTAGAATGTTTCTCAGTGAAAACGATAATTAGTAAGCCCCAAACAGATCCACGTTCCCCAGGGAATAAGCATGGGCGCCTGACCTCAGACACTGTGAGGGCACTCGGGTTGCCCATCACTGTGGTGCCTCTGGGTAGGGCCTGGGCACGCCTTTCATGTACTTCCCAGCATGTAGGCAACACTGCCACCAGAGGTCAATTTGAATACTATGGTCACATTTAAAAAAGAGAACCATAATTATGACCTCTAATTATGTACAGTTATGCCTGCTGAGTTAAAGATAATGGCGCCTCCTGCTTGGAAGTATAAGTTAATTGCCTACAGGGGTCAGAAGAGTGGTGACCCCTCTGCTCGCCCCGCACACACTCCCCCAACCGAAACCCGGGCATGTACCATAAGACAAACTAAATTGGGCCTGCTGTGCTTTATCATGCTGCTTAAGTGTCAGGTTTAAACGCTGTTTAACACTTAACTCCCGTGGAAAGTCAAACTTGTGTTCAAAAGGAAAATAAAACTTCAGTGAGTCTAGATCTAGTTTATGTTCCCAGACAGCCTTCGCAGAACCCATTATCACCTGGAGCTCCGTGTCATGGGCCCTTTTTTTGTTGAGAAAGCACATAGTCTGCATTTGGTACATTTAGCCTGGTATATTTTTGCCAGTTTTTTTCCTAACTATTGAAACTTTTTATTATCTAATATTTCAATGTATTGCAAAACATAGAATAATAAACCCCTATTACCTTCCACCCAGTGTTGGTCAGATCCTGGCCGGGTTTGTTTTCTCTGCACCTCTCTCACTTCCCACCATATTCCATCCTCAAGTAATGAGGCTTTCGGAGCAAATCCCCCCAATAGCGTATAATTTGTACTGTGTCTCAAAAATACAGAAAAAATCTTTTTCTGTATTTTACAGAAAGCGCAGCCACAATATCAATAACATACCTTAACAGTATTATAATTCCTTAGTAATTCATCAGTGTTCACTTATTGTTTTTTGTTGTTGTTTTTTTAACTATTTTTTTTTCTAATCAGGAAACAAATAAGCTTCATACATTGCAGTTGATTGATATATCCCTTAATCTGTAGGTTTCCTTTCATAGTTATCTATCTGCTTCTATTTTTTTTTTTTTTTTATTGCTGCTGCTGTGGAAGAGATTGGGTTGTTTATTCTGTAGTTTCCCACAGTCTGAATTCTGATTCATCTTATGTAGCCATTTAACACGTCCCTCTGTCCCCTGGATTTTCTGTGAATTGGTAGTTAATCTGCAGCAGGGTTTTCAGCCTCAGCACTTGATGTTTGGGGCCAGGTAATTCTTTGCTGTGGGGACTGTCCTGTGCATTGTAGGATGTTTAGCAGCCTCCCTGGGCTCTGCACACTAGATCCCAGTAGTGTGGTGTGTGTGCATGCACTTACGCACACACACCAGTCATGACCATCAAAAAGGTCTCCACGCATTGCCAAGTGTCTGCAGGGGGCCACAGTTGTGCCCTGGTTGAGATCCACTTGCTCTGGAGGCGTGGAGCAATTCAGACTGAATGAGCACTGGTCTGTGGGCCAAGAGTACTTCTAAGTGGAGTGTTGTATCACCTTTTTCTGATGTTAGCAGCAATTGATGATCACTGTGTAGATATATTAATTCATTAGGGGCTGCAAAATGGGGTTGTGATTTTATCTTTTCCTTTTCACATGCTACCTGGAAAAAAAGAGAAACGTCTCATCAGTCACTTAGCTGCTTCACAGATAAAATACAATAGTTCATATAGGAAAGGTGGAGCAATCGCTTGCTTCTTTTCTGTCAATTTTCAAAGAATGAGTTCCCCTGCACTTTCCAAAGATGAGTTTCAATGTTTTTTTACCAATGAGTTTCTATATATATATTTAAAAATATCACTAGAACTATTAGATTTAAGCATGTTTTGATGTGTTTCAATTTAATGCAGTTACAGATATTCAAAATGTCCCATTTTTAACCAGTAGGAGAGCCTTCAAGTAGGATCCTGAGTCCTTTTGACATAAAACAGCAGACTTTGATAGGATCCTCATTTTCTGGTGTGACAAGGTGCTCGGGGCTCATTGTGTACATTTCCTGCACCAGACCGGGAGTCAGCCATTTCTCCAAGAAGCCCTGTTTTCTTTTAGCCTGTTGCCACCAGTAATTTTAAGCACATGGTTCTGGATAATACTATAGCTTCGTTAGATGAGTTTCCAAAGGGTCCTGTGTATATGTATACCTGAGCCCCTCTGGAGACTGATGGGAACAACGTTTCTTTTGCCCTGGACATTAGCGTTACAGGCTAGGCCACGGTATATGGAAATGTCAAACCTGAGCTAATCCCAAGGAGGCCTTTGTTGTTGAGTCATGTTGTAGATTCCAGAAGTAGTACGTCTAGAAACTGATCGGGTACCTAGGAATGAATGGAACATCCTTAAAAGGTCATTTCTGAGGTCTTCTGAGGACCAAAAGACCCTCGATTGAGTCAAGGTCTTGCACAGATCTTAGCAATCAAGTCGGGTAATTTGGCAACCCTTTGGGGCAGTTGGACAAGGAAGAGGAGGTTCTTCTTGGCTCCTCTTTATTCTACTCAGGTACCTGAAGTTGTGGCTTTCTCTGTCACAAGGTATGGACACCTGTGGCTCTTAGCGCTTCTGCTTCTTCAAAGCATCCTTCCCATACTTAAGAATTCAGTGGCAAAATGGATTCTAATTTTTCCCAAAATGCAAATAAGGCAGGCTTGTTATGAGCAAAAGATGAATGCTCCCTAGCTTCCCACAGGGAGCATCCCTACTGACAAGGGAGGTCACTCTTTGGGAAGATCCCATGTATGTACAGGAAACAATTAGGAGAAACCCAAGGCAGATTACAGGTGATGGTAGGAAGATCTCCAGGTATCTGAGCAGGGAGAGACCATCATGGGTGGAGGTTCTGGGAAGAGGCTTTGTGGTGCAGTTGCATTCGGCAGCTCCATGTACCACTTGTCTCCATGCTCCGGCATGGCCAGCCGTGTCTGCTGGTGCCCCGTGAACCCACCTGGCTATTACAGCACCAGATGACAAATTCTAAAAGTGATTTGGAGGCAACAGGTAGGTACGCTCAGAGGACCATTGCCCAGAAGGGGGCTCAGTCGGGGTCCAAGTTTATTCATTCATTTTTGCCACCAGTCCCACCAGTACTCATGCAGAGCGCAGCAGGCTGCAGGAAAAGGAACTTTCCGGGGATACTGTGCTGACTGTGTGGGTTCAGTTTTAGGTGAGGTTGGCTCAGTGAAGAACATTTTTTATTTTGAAGCCACCGTTTTCTCACCTTGGAGAAACAGAGTGAGAAATGCATATTGAGTTAGGGGAAAGGGGTCCAGCCCGAAGGAAGGAGGACTTAGGCCTCTCAGCATATTCTCTCCAGGGTAATTCAAGCCACAGTCCACATTTCTGGGTATTTGTTTTGTCCTTACCTCTCCCTTCTGCGCCCCCCGCCCCCACGCCACCCCAGCCTACCCCCCACCCCCACCACACACACACATACACACACACACACACACACACATATACACACATACTGGAACCATAATCATTTAGGTGAACAGCAGGCTGGTGCCGATAGGGTCAGCCTGTGCCTGCCTGGCCTGGCAGGATGGGCTAAGTGCCCATCACCAATCATCGTGGCGGTCAGAGTTTGCAGAAACAGGCATTTTGAGGTTTCTGCCGAATAGGCACTGGGAAAGACTGGCTATGCATAGAAGCAGATCTTCATTTTGATTCCCCCCTCGCTCTCCTCCCTGTACCCTAAAAGTACAGTGGCCACACTGACCTCTGGCACAACTGGAGTCTGAAGGCTCCCAGGCAGGCCTCATGTTTAGTGAAAAATATGCTGAAACCCTTCCTAGAAGAATCTTGAAAGGGCAAGAGAAAAACCACAGATATCAGCATGGTGGCAGTTGCTGTGATAGGTTTTTCCCTCTCTGTCTTTCAGTGTCCTTTGTTTGTTTTTGCTTGTGTAATACTTGCTGTACCATGTTTTTGCTTGTGTAATACTTGCTGTACCGTTTTTTCTTATTGAAAGATGAAGTCTGCCTTGCATGGTCAGAGAACAAACCCAGCTGCTGAAGAGTAACCTGAGCCGGCAGCTTGCGGGGCTGGTCTGCAAAGCTGGCTGCAGACGGTTTTATCCTTGCCGCATCGCCAGCGGGAACACACCTTGCCCCCACACCGTCACCATGTATCGATTTTACCTTTAGAGTCAACTTGGGTCTGGTGATCATATTATCTGGTGATTGTCGTCCCTCCTGGTTTTTCCAAAAACAAGTATGCCCAGACAAACTGAAAACCTTTGTTTGGCTTAGCATTTATAGTTCTCAAATGAATACATAGCATCTGCAGGAGGAAATCAGGCTTGGGCTGCACTCACCTTCTTTACACGCATGCTTCCCAGACCAAGCTCTTGCCCTCAGCACTTGGGCGCCTTTGCTCCACTGCACACTTACCTAGTATTTTTATGTACTAGTTGTTTTACCCAGCATGCTGTGCGGCTGGAAAGTAAAGAGCTTCTTTTTTAAAAAAATCAAGACATCTAGAAACCCTCAAAGTAGACAAGTACTTGATCTGGGGATGCAGCTATTCCCAAAAACTGTTCTGGAAACTTCTGTGGGGATTCTCTTCAGAACCAGTTTCTCATTCACGCACCAGATCAGCTCACTGCTGTATGGTTAGACTAAATTTTAAAACCAAGCTAATCACTCCCTACCTCCTTTCCCACAGGCTTCTGGAGTGCAGGTATCATCTGCCCTTAGAGATGCTGCTTTCTTGGCTGGTGTCTCCTTCAGGATTGAGGCAGGGTGGGCACCATCCTGTTTCTCTCCCAGTAGTGAAATATTATGCACAAATCCGGCTGGGTGGAAAACTTAATCCTTTTATTTCCATACCTTTATTTGTCGTCTGAATCTTGAATCTCTGTTTCTATATATTTCCATGTTTAACTGTCTAAAATGAATTACTCATTAACAGTTTAACAATATTTTTTGTTCTCAGTGATGGCTGGATGGTGCCAGTGTCTCTTTGCATGAAATTGAGTATGCACTAGCCAGTGAGAACAGAATTAATAACAGCTATAGTATTCTAGCCTCCTCATTGTATCCACCTACTCTGCAGTTCCAGAAAGGTGCAGGATACGACATGAGGGGAAGTTCCCATGCAGAATAAAGGAAAACAAGTGCTTCGTGGGTGCATTGTTTATATTTTTCAATTGCTGTATTTCGTAGTGCAGGCTGTTTCTGAATAAACATGTTTCAGAGAACTCTGCAAAGGTTAAAAAAAATACCGAGTGACAGATTTGCTTTTATCTTTTTTTTTTTCCCTAATGTAGTTCTGTGGGGAAGGGATTAGACCAGAGAGCATAAAAGGCTATGCGTTAAAACTGAGGCCTAAACAGAGCTCAGTGGCCAATAATCCTGTTGCAAGAATCCGCAGCCCCTATTCCCTATGAAGAATGCACCCCAGTTGCCCAAGGGCGATGTGAGGCCTTCAGGGTGGTGTGCAGGGACTGAAGCCTAAATAGGCTAGATCTCCAAGTCTCTGATGGGAAATGCGCTTCCGCATTTTGTTTCTGAAGCTCAAGCCTCTAAGGGAGAAAGAGATGGGCTTTCCAAGGACCCATTCGACAATGGAAGCGTGATTGTGTCGCTTGGTGGTCATGTGTGAGTTGGGAGAGCCCTGGTTTATCTGTGTTTCCTCCTGCCCTTTGATAAGATCCCCCAAGCAGAATTCAAGTAACCAAGTTTTAGTAATAAACCTTGTGACTTTTTATCTGGGAGCAGAGTGGCCATAGAGTGCCGATATGACGTTTGCTTTTTTGGAGCTAAGGCTAAGCAGATATCCCCGCTTCACTGGCGCACTCCTCCTGGTCAGCTTCTCTGCTCTGGGGCTCTCTGGGTGGATGGAGACCTCCGGACTAGCTAGAGGAAACCTTAGATGATTACTCTTGCTTTTGGCGATTCTGCCTTGCCCTTTACCTGCCTGTCCGGCCTCTCACAGCCCAGCCCTGGCCCCATCAGCCTGTCTTCCTGCCCCGTGATGTGACCTGAGTGTCTGTACCACACTCGTTAGCCCTTCGCGATCTATCATCCTCGTCCTCAGAGCATTACCCGCCGTGAGCCTGCTTTGTCATCTCAGCTTTCTCGCACACAGCTGTGGGCTGGGCGCTGGTTCTCCTGCCCACCACCCTACCCCCAGAGGACAGGAAGTGCTGCTACACACCCAGCCTGGTGGGCTGGACTCCCTCAGATGCAGACACAAGGCAGAAGGGAGAGCAGGTCTGGGCCTTGGCGAACAGACAGGCCTCTGTGCAGAGAACACCCTAAGCTTTCATGGAGATGTCAGTTGTAGCAAAGTAAGGGAATTCTGTGGCATGCACTTGAACTCAATTCCTTGTGGTACCGGCACAAAGGGTCAAGGTCTCAGTCCTCTGAAGTCCCTTCCCCTCCACACCTTGTCTAGTGGTAAACCCCTACTTGCCGTGTTCTCTGGTTCCAGTTTCTTGGGGCACTTCTCTCTGGGGATGCTGTAACTGATTGCTTGATAGGCTGTAGACAGATGAATTATTGTATTTTTAATTTGTTCTCCTTGTCCCCACCCACATTGTCGGACTGCACATGGGTTCTTGCAGTGCCCTTTGACTTGCCTTGAAGTAACAAAAGGGAAGTAGAGCAGGCTGGGAGTTCACCTGCTGAGCTTGAGATTGGGGCCCCACAGCTGCAGGGGTCTCCTCTTCCAGATGTTGGAGGAGCAGCTCTCTAGGAAGGAAGTTGATGTCAGTGTAGGAAAAACCCTTTTCAATAAAGAGATCATCTGAACAACCATCTGTGCCATAGAAGTGTGTAAAGATGCGGGCGTGAGACAGTGTGTGAGCCAGGACGGTAGGTGCAGAAAGCACAGAGTAAGGTGTAGTTCTAATATGTCTATCTGATGACGGTTGACTGTCGGATCTGGGAAAATGAGTGGTTCCATGGTCCCTTTTGAAATTCTCGTGAGTCTGCGTAATGCATGCATTCCCAAAGTGAGCTGTGTGGTCAGAGTCATCCCCATCAGTCCTTCATCGCTTGAATACTAGAGAGAAAGACGACTGGGAGACAGACAGGCGGTCGGTCTGTGCCTTGGTGTCAGCACTGGTGTCAGGGCTCTGAGCGATATTTACTCCCACTGACACACCTGCCCGTGTCACTCTGAAATGGAATCTCTGCTTCTGGAAACGAGGCTTTGCACGTCCACCCAGCTGAAGACAGAGCTAATTGAGGATGCTGAGCAAATGGAAATATTCAATTGTGAGCACTGACAAGAATTGCGGTGCCTGGTGGGGGACAGGCCACCCTGAGGACAGCTGGCACTGTGGGAGAATTGGTGCCGGGGTTACGAGCTGCCCTCTACTCTTTACTAGAGGAGGAAGTAGCTTCCAGAGGACGGACGAGGCAGGAGGTCAGCTTCCAGTCAGTGGGGAGAAGTGATAGCTGGGGAAGACAAGCTAACCGTGAGAGAGGAAAATACAGACCGAAGATAGATGTCCTGGTGGCCCCCCTACGTTTCCTGCCAGTCGTGTGTCCAGCTCTCTGGTGCTCTGA
Organism: Aselliscus stoliczkanus; assembly: GCA_033961575.1. Classification (NCBI taxonomy): domain Eukaryota; kingdom Metazoa; phylum Chordata; class Mammalia; order Chiroptera; family Hipposideridae; genus Aselliscus; species Aselliscus stoliczkanus. The sequence goes on along the minus strand of CM066732.1, from coordinate 149,149,986 downwards.
CTCTGGAGTTAGCACATCCTTTCTCGGAGACATCCGTGTGGCCAGGCCCTCCAGTTCTCAGGGTTCTCGTGGACTTCCCCCTTCCTGTTCCCACCCCATGAAAACCATCTCGCACCCAGGGCAAGGCTCCTGTTGCCCGCTGGGTGGGGGCCTGTGGCTGTATTACTGGTTGAAGAAGCCAGGAGCAAGGGGAAGAAGGTTTCAAAGCAAAGTTTATCAGTTACAGCATCCTGGGGTGCCCCAGAGGGGCAAAAATCAGAGAACGCAGCAAGGAGAGATTTATAGCTCAATGAGGTGCAAAGGGGAAGGCATTTCCAAGGAGTATAGAGTTTCTCATTCACCTACAAGAAGTTTAAAACATTTTTTTTCTTAAGTCCACCACAGACAAGCAGCTGCAGCACAGCTTGACAAGCCCAATAGAACCAAACCAGAAAGACTTGCCTCTTAAGTAATGGTCACGACCCATGGCACGGAAGTCCTAACGTATTCTGGGTCTCCTGTCACCTTTGCCCTAGTCTTCAAGTTCTAGAATTTTAGACCCTTCTGTACTGTCAGTCTCCATCCACACAGTCCCTTTTCCATTTGCTCCCAGGCAACTTCTAGAAAGATTGCCATCAACTGGTCAAAGATACTAAAGAAGCAAACCTTCATCATTAGGAAAATTGAGAGTGCCAGATGAAAGAGGTGTGGGGGTGACAGCATCTTGGCAGAGAGGAGAGAGCTGGACCGTAACATGGTCCAGAAAAGGGCTCGAGGCGTTACGCTCATGGGAAGCACAGATGTGGGGAAATGGGCAGTGTAATGCCAGGACCCTCTGCAGAAACAAAAGGGACATTAGAATCAGGGGACTCGGAAGATGTCAAAATGTGTCTTGTTGTGCAGAGAAGACAGAAGTGGAAGCACCTGCTGGGAGAGTGTCGGTGAGCATCCTTTTACTCCTCAAGCCGGGGCAGCCTGGACAATGATTGACTCAGAGGGAGGTAGAGTCCCTAGGCAGCTGGAGAGCTCAGCCACCCTAACGCCACATTAGAGATGGGGCATCTGAGACCCAGGGAGACCTTGGCATCTGCCTCCCAGCCCAGGGTGCACTCTGAGCTCTGTATGTAACGTCCAGAACCTGTTCCTCAAATCCTCTTCTGCATAACATGGAACTAGGGTAATAAATGGACACTTTACACAATTAGAAAGCTGCCCCTGGTTAGTTAGCTGATTGGACAAATGCCTTCCTAATTGGCAGAGTCCGCTGTGACCCTGCTCCGTAGAGCCCGTCCATCCTTCACTTAAGAGCTCACCAGTCACTGCTTTTAAGCTGAGAGAGATGCCAAAGATGTATGAATGGGAGCCTCATAAGACCTAAAATGCATGTATAAATCATTACTGTTTTCCCCCAGCTTGATTTAGATTATCTATTGTTGCAATAAACAACTATTAGTTTCAACTTGCTTAATAGTTCATTTAACTCGCCTTATTTCTCCAGGGCAGCCAGGGTTGGGAGTTTTCTCCCCCTCAGTTTTTGGCAGGAGAGAAGCACTCTCGTGGTGTTCTGTAGCTCCAAGTCCCATCACAAAGACGGTTTTTAAACTCAGAACTTGGAGTCAATCTTTTTGTGAGGCTTTTATTCCCTAAAATCCCATCAATTGTGACGATTGTCCACTCAGCTCAGTGGTGTCACTTTGTCCCCTGCCTGGCTGTGAGAACCCCTCAGATGTTTGCAGTTCATAGCCATGGCAAATACCATCATAACAACCTTCAGACAGAAGGGAAGTGGAAGAAAGGCTCGTGGCAAGTGACCTCAGTAGATCTGATGGCAAGCGCTCCCCTGTTCTGCTGCCTTCTGGATCAGAGGCGGCTGTTTTATTAGATACCTTGATTGATTGCAACAGCAGCCAAAGAGTACGACTCCTACTTCAGGGGTTTCAAAGCCGCAAATGAAGATATCCTCCTCTCTCTCTTAACCTGCGCCGAGAGATTTTGCAGAAATGAGGGAGAAAAGACAAAAACAACAAAGTGAATTTTATATCTATTTGTGTACGTTTGATGTATTCTTTTGGAAGTCCTTTGGTTCAAAGATGTGCTTTTCTTGATCATAGCATGTGTGTATGTAAGCTCGATACAGGATTTCTCAGGCTCAGCACTAGTCACATTTTAGATAATTCTTTGTGGTTGTAGGGGGCCAGCCTGTACACTCTAGAATGTTGAGCAACATCCCTGGGCTCTACCCACTAGATGCCAGTAGTACCCCCTCCTTCCCACCTAGTCATGACAATCAAAACTGGCTCCAGATGTGGCCGTATGCCCTTGGAGGGAAGGGGTGCAAAATCGTCCCCTATTAAGAACCAGTGACTTAGTATATGGAGTGTGCATAAGTGAAACCATATACATCTACTCAGGATTCCCCAGGAAATGCACACCTTATTTGGGATTTTTATTTATTTGCTTGCTTATTTATTTGTTTTAATCTATTTCTTATCCCCTTGGCCCTAAAAGTTGTCCAAGTTGTATTTTTATTTCTCCATTTTTAGGGGTTAACCAAATACTTTCTGATGTGTCACTCTCATGCAGAGGTACAGAAAATGGATACAGATATGTCAAAGCAGAGAGGTCTAGTGAAGCTATAGATGGTAAAGGATTTCCACGGAGCACAGGTCATCCCGATGGGCTTCTTTGGATGGCATTCACATACCCCTGGTTTACTCTCACGAAGCGTGGTTCTGTCCTCTTCCTACACATCAGAATCCCCTGGTGAATTTTTACAGAACACGGTGTTGCTGGGGTAGGGCCTGACGTTCGATTTTCTGGGGTTTCCAGGGGATTCTGCTGCATGTCCAGAGGCTTATGCCTAAGGATCATCATTCTTAGCCTCAGACAGCTAGATTGGGTGAGCCATCCATTAGTTTGTTCAACGACTATTTACCTAGCATTCTTATGTGGCAAGCAGTGTCCTAGGTACTAGGGATACAGCAGAGGACAGGGAAGGTGAGAAGGGGATTTGAAGTAGGGCCCACTTTCTAGCAGAGAACGTGAGAGGATATGAGCACCTTGGCTGTGTGTGTCTGAGGATGCTTTGTGTCTTTATAGCTGATCATTTCTGTCCAAGGGTGTGTGTCATCCATTATTTTTGTTGTTGTTGTTGTTGTTGTTGTTGTTGTTGTTGTTTGGTTCTTGAATCTCTTTTATTCAGTTATATAAAGACCTTTCATCATCCCGTACAACATTTCAGGTATCAGGTAGAAAAGGGAGAAATAGAGAAACACATTAACCCCCTGGAAAACTAAGTGATTTCTGAAAGGTAACAATTGTTGGTGGTAATTCTCAGGCTCTCCGTACGGGAAATGTTTTGTTACCATATCATAGGTCAGGCAGCTCAGAGATGCTAAGGAGAAGGGTCCACGTTTTTGCGTGTGAAGATGGAACCCGGGGCTTTCAACCATCCTTCCTACTCTGAGTTTGTGAAAATGCATGGTCCCTACAGTCACTTCCCTCTGATGCCAGATCCCAGAGGAAGAGGAGTGAAAGTTAACAGAAGCCATACCAGAAACCCATACAATACCCATGCCAGGCTGGATGGTTTTGCTCTGATGGGGACCCAGCTGATGCCCAGAAGGACAGGCCACAGACTTCCGGGATAAAAGGGTATATTTCCAGCCCTCCTAAGAGTATGAGCTGCCTCCGAAGGTGTTAGAGCAGATGCGCCATTTGGTAGGTACTCCTTGGAATCCATAGTTCTGGCAGAAAAGGAGGACATTATAGGCCCAGCCAGGAACTGTGTGGAATGAGATGAAAAACCAACGTGGCCCCTCCCAGGTCTGCAGCCACCCACCACCATTTTAAAAGGAATGAACTCAGACCTGAAGTTAGTCACGTGTTACATAGTGGCAGACCTAGGATTTGAACCCAAGAATCCTCATGCCTTGCCTGGTGATTTTTCCATCATACCCACAGAGAAAAAGCCTCCTCCTCTGCTTAAACCATCTCCACTTTGGGGAAAATGAAGAGCAACATTGTTTTAAATGCAAGAAGGAACGTTGTCGCCTATCCCTCTCACTGTAGCATAATATAATCGTGGACGTACCTTCAAGAGAAGAAGCTTTGAAAACATTTTTAAGACGTGTGACCATTTTTCAGCCTTGTACTGCAGAGAAGAGGCAATGTGTAAGACAACTGCATTAAAGATGAAAATTGAAATGCGCCACTGGGAACTGACCCAGAGGAGGAGTAACATTTGTTACTGAAGCACAAGCAAGGAGGAATATTTTCAATACAGGATTTGAGATTGGCGCATTTTGAGGATGGTCCTAGCTTTATGAAGCAAGCGTCCATGATGTCAGGCTTGGTGGCATACCGAACCAACCAGTGGTAATGATTCGGGTTCCTGTATTAGGACGCCGAACATGAAGGATACCCCTGCTAAATGGTTCTTCATTCCTCAGAAGAGTTCCTGGCAAAAATAATCTTCCTCTGACGCTGATAAACTGGCTTGAACCATCTTGAGGGGAGGAAACCTCTTGTAAGCCCAGGGAAAATCCTGTGCAGCCATCCACTGCTCTCCTTCCCCGGATTTAGTCCTGGACCGTTTGTCCTTCAGAATCAGCTGTGCCTTCAAAGTAGAAGCATCCTCTAACCCCCAAACAGTGTCCCAGTCCCCAGCCAAACAAGCTCCAAAACAAGTGTCCTTGGTGAAAAGCATCCACCCAAAAAGGGCTTCCATCGGAGCATCTCTACTATCTGAAGGTGTAAAGCACTGCTTGTCTCTCCTGACCACAGAGAATTGAGAGGCTTTGGGGAAACCCAGAGTGTGCTCGTGGAAAATAACTAACGCTACCCAAAGCAGCCAGTGGGGATGACCCCAGAGGGAGGCCAGGATGTAAGAGCCGTGAGCAGACAGAACAGGGAGAAAGCGGGGCCATGCTCAGTCCTCACAGGAAGCGGGGAAGGATGAGGGGGCTGCTGGAGGAAGCGGGGATTGCTGTGCTGAGGTGGCATCTTCAGGGGCCCCGGATCTGAGGGGAGAAGCAGTGCGCTGGGCACAGGTACAGGTTACGTACGCTTTGTTTCCTGCCTGGCAGTCGTCTGCAGCCGAAGGGAAAAAAGAATGTCAGTACAAGGTGCGGTGTGTTTTCATGCACAAAAAAGTCACCACAGGGAAACTTCAGACCATGTATACTAAGGTGAAAGGGTAGCAAGAAATGTCATTAAGTGACAAATAAGGAAAAAAGTTGTTCCAGAAAAGTATTTTCCATGTAAACCCATTTCAAAGACTAGATAACGTGTGCATGAATGTAAATATATGTGTGTTGGTGTTTTGATGAATATATATAAATGCCTGTGTGTATATAGACAGTTTCTGGACATAATATAAAGAAAATGTGAATCTGGGAGTCGGTCTGTGGGGAAGGCATTGATTTCTCAAATGATCTCCACCTAGTGTGTACATTTTTATTGTGAAAACGTATTACTTCCATGATTTTTTTTTTAAAGGGAAAAACCTTAGACATTTTAATAAGAGATAAGAATAAGCATGGTAGCATCTCTTTGAAGAGGAGAGATGTGAGGTTGTCGGCTCTGAAGATGGACGCACACGCAGGATACCAGGGTGTGGCGAGCATAAAGTCATGTTCAGCAGAGGGTCCAAGAGGCTTTTCCCTTAGAAATGTGGCTAAGGCTTATCTTGGACTATCTGGTGTTCCCACAGCCCACCTGGAGCCACCGAGGGTACTTCTGGTGTTGATCTCTACAATCCTAAGAGTTCTGTGCTTAGCCAGCTTACTGGATAAGGGAAGAAGTCTCGTAGGTTCCTTTCATTTTCATTTACCTGTAAATCTAGGCATTGAACACTGATAACATTATATTTGATGTACTAAAAAATGAGAATAAAAAAGTGATCCTCCGGAAAAATACCTTTTCAGCTTTGGGGTAGGCAAAGATTACGTAATTGGGACACATTAAAAAAGCATTGCATTACAAAAGAAATGGGTAAATTGGACTTCAAAAAATTTTAAACCTCTGCTTGTTAAAAGACACTATGAAGAAACTGAATAGACAAGCTATGGGCTAAGAAAAACTATATCTCACAAAGTACTTCTATCTGGAATGTTTAAAGGAAACTTACAACCCAATAGTAAGAAGAAGAACAACCCAATTTTTAAAAATGGGCACAAACTTGAACAAGTTTTTCACAAAAGATAAACAAATGGCTTTTAGGCACATGAAAAGGTACTCGACGTCACTTGTCATTTGGGAAATGCAAACTAAAACTAAAGTGAAATACCACTACACGTCTACTAGGATGACTACATTATAAAAGATTGACCATTTCAAGTGTTGGCAAAAATGTGGAGCAACTGGAACTCTCATACATGGTACAGCCTCTTTGGAAAAAGAGTTTGTCAATCCTCTATAAAGTAAAACTTACCAGCAATTACCCACAGCAAGTGAAAACATATATTCACCAACGACTGATACAGAAGTTCATAGCTTTTTAAAAATATCCAAAGCCAGATGCAATTCAAATGTCCATTTCCAGATGGATATATAAATTGTAGTGTATCCATCCAATGGAATACCACCCAATAATAGCAGCCATAAATAATATTATTATGCATAGTCCTTATATTGCAGTCAGTGAAAGCAATAACTATTGACCCCACATCATGGATGAGTAACAACGCCAGTCAGTAGTTGCCCAGGGCAAGGGTGGGAATGACTGCCAAGAGGCCCAAGGACACTTTAGGGTGATGGAAACCTGAATCTTGATTACAGTGGTACTGTTTGTCAAAACTCACAAGCTGCGCTCCAGGGATGGCACGCACTGTATCCCCCTGTGGAAGGCCCGCCTTCACTGTGGAGCCACTGTGCTCACACTTGCATAAAGACATAATTATGTCTTCTCGTGCCATTTGCATGCAGTTCTTATGTTTGTCAATCCGCCTGCTAAGATGGCAAGAGGGGACATCCTATGCCTTGCCCTCCAATCCATCCTACCTATAGGGTTTCGTATTCCGGCATGTGCCACCCAGGAACTGACCCACTCAGAATGGAGAGTCGGCTGTAGGAACTGATTGTGAATGAGATGAGAAGGCTGGGTGCTGCCTCCACCCCGCAAGTGCCTGGAGGCCATGAGGAGTGAAGGCAGGATTTTAATCCGTGGAGGCCAAAGGCTTGGCAAATTTGAATGGAAGGAAACATGGGGGGACTTGTCCTAAAGCTGCGTTTTTTTCTTAAATTATGTGTTTTTCTTGGCTGGGTCGGGGTGGGGGTCGTGGGTGGGTGTTGTGTGGGTCTAAAGCATTCCTCAAGCTGCCCCTTAGGCTCTGCAAAATTCAGGTGACTGTTAATTATATTCTTTTCCTTTAAGGTCTCTTTCTCCCTTCTTCCTCATTTATTTCATTTTATCTTTTTGTTTGTGGCCCTTTATACCTTCCTCCTGAGGTCCATTGTGTTTTTGAAGAATACGGGACTACTTTCTTTAATTTTCTGGCAAAATAAATAGGAAAAGACTCCTGACTTCCTACCTGTATTTTCTCTTCCTCTGCCCCCATCGCACCTCCTGGTGGTTCAGGAAAACTCCGGGTAAGAGTCGCCTGGGAGGCGGGGACCATCCAGCCAGGCCCACCATGGGTTTGCCTGCAGCACTTGCATTGTCAAAGATGGCAATAAACCTTTACTTGGTGAAAAGCAAAACTGCCACATTGTCTCAGCCCTTAGACAGGAAAGGGCTCTTTGCAAACAAAGATGGAGTAGGAGGGGAAGGCCTCAGCACCCCCAGCACCTCCTAGGAGCTCCTTGCTGCCTGAACCACCTTGAAACGGCAAATTCTGTATGTTGGCACCAGGCCCTATGGGGAGACAAGAGGTCAGCAGGAACCCTGGAGCAGTGAGTGGAATGTTCCGTTTTTCAGTTCATGCTTCAACTAGCGCGCATGTATGTGTATGTATATATATATATATATATATATATATATAGATATATATATATATATATATATATAAAACTTCAGTGGCTTCAGTGGGGAGTGGTGACTGTTTTAGGAATTACACCCCAGGAATTGCCAAATAAGTTAATTTACCTGTTTCTTATACAGTGTACTTACTTACTAAAATAAACTTCACTCCATTATGGAGTGTAAATAATGGGCCTCCTGCAGGCAAAATAGAAAAGGGCTTGCAGAGCAAAGTTCTTTTCCTTTTTTTCTTTTTGGAGACATCGTCTTCTCGAACGAGCCTCATCTATATTATTAATCGCTGGTGGGGCTTTCCGCTGCTTCACACGACTCCCTTGGAATTAAACTGCACATATAAAGTATGAAAAATGCACTTTTTTAAACAGTAAAAAAGTCATTTTCTAGCATAATACCCAAAATAAAGTGCCATGGAACCATTAGTAGTAAATTGAATTTTTGGGTGTGTAATTTGTACAAAACTGACAAGTGCGAGCCCGTCTGTTTCCCCCCCCCATCATTAGTCACTGGGTTTAGTGGACGCAGAAGTAGTAATCTGCAAGGACAGGCATTTTGATGTCGCCTTCAATTGCACACTTCATTTATTTGGGCAGGGCACAGGCGGCAGCTTCTGTCACACGGCATCACCGCACCATTAGTGAATTTCGCCCCAGGGCAGCTGGGACGCTGTGTTGGGGCAGATGTTCTTTTCAGCCTATTCAGTGACCATTCTTGGGGGTTGTTTACTGTTGCCATGGTGACTTTCATTTCCATAGCAGCAGCGCTGCTGTTTCTCAGAGGAAAATGAATTTAGTTATAAAAGGATAATATTTTTCTCTGTCTCAATATAACCTGCCATCTGTCAACCGGTGGATCAGTAAAGATTCAGAAACCTATTAAGAATTACAGCAATGAAGCGATGAGTGTTTTGGGGTTTTGTTTTCGTTTTGTTTGGGGTTTTTTTGGTCCCATCTTAAAAGCAATAAGAGATGTGGAAGCAAACATGCCCTAAACATTAATAACTTCATTTTTTAAAATATATGTTAAGTGTGTATGTGTGTGTTAATGCCCTCACCGCCTCTGCCACCACTGTGTGCACACACAACCTCGTAAAATACAGTTTGCATTCTGCTGACAAGTGGAAATGACCAAATGTCTTGTTTGTAATCTCACTAGATGCAGGTGTATTTAATGCTTTCTCTTCTTGGTGCTGTGTGTGTCCCCAGTTCATGAAAGATTCCTGTGGTGGAATTGCCTGTTGTCACCCCATTCTCCTATACTTCCACCCCAAAGGAACAAGCTGTGGGGGTATACAGGTCAGCAAGTTACCAAGGAACATACAATACAAATTCCAAAATTAGCAAAATGAGAAGAGACCATGCTTTGCCTGGAAAAACTTTACAAATCGTCCCCCTTAAATCTCAATCTATAAAATACCTTTCTTCCTCTCAAATTCAAATGGGAAGAAAATCATCTTTGGGGTAACTCATCTAGTTTTTGGATTTCTTTTTCTCTTCTTCTCTGTTGCATTCATAAGCTGTAACGTGCAGGGGGAAAAACACACTCACACACACCAGCCCCGTTGTAAATAATGTTATTTATTGGTTGATTTTTCCAGATCCTGACATTGATGCTGCCAGTGCCATGATGCTTTTGAATACTCCCCCTGAGATACAAGCAGGTTGTGAGTAGATATTTCTATAGCCTTCAGCACCATAGTTTGTGAACTTAACTTTCTCATTTATATACTAGGCTGTAGGGAGAACTAATACTCAAGTAGAACTTCCCTTGCAGAGTCACTTTAAAACTGCCTAAGTGCATGATTACATGCATATGCTTATAAACATGCAGCCATGCATATGTATGAATGAATGCTTAGGTGTGTTTCCGAGATGACAAAGCTCTAATATAATTTCAGGGCTTAAGCCTTGGGGGAAGGGAAGCAGACCCAATAACGAGTCCCAGTGGAGACACCTTTCTTGCTCTTGCAGCCATTGTTGCTGTGAGCTACATGGGGCCAGCTTAACAGTCGTGGAGCTGAGCAGTGCCCATTTTAAGAAATTTCTTGCCCTTTTGGGACCTCATTAATAGCAGACTGCTACTGGATAGGAGAGGAGTGAGGTGGGTGCTGCGCAGAAGCTTGAAATGGACCACCGTGATGTGATGCCCACTGCGTCACCCCCACCAGCCTTCCAGGCTGCCGTAGACAAAAGGACAGGGCTGTAATACAGCTAAGCAGAACTCCTTGTGTTTACCTTCTGTTGGCCATTGAACAGTGTGAAGCTTGAGACAGCACTTTTCCTTCTTTGAACTTCTCTTCCGTCCACTGCCTGATGTGTTTTGGGCTGGAGCTAGACTACCATGGTTTTAGAAAAGTCTTCTTAGCAAGTGATGGAAAGTGACCTTACATGGAGATATCTGTCCCCTCCCCCTCCTGACGTGAGGCTAGTTCCTTTGCCCACATTCCACCCCCAGCCAGAACTCTGTTGAGCAGACAGCCAGCTCATCATTGAGACATTGCTGCATTGCAGCCTTCTACCGATGAAACATGCTGGCGTGGAGACAGTGACGTAAAACGCAGACCCCGCCATGACACCCACCAGGGGCTGGTGCCCACCTGGCTCATTCTTGTGGCTGGTCCTTCAGCTCGGTTGGGGTTCCAGCTCTCAGAGGGCCTCGTAGCCTCCTACGCAAGGAGAACCCCACCCCCACTTTTGAAATAATAGCTCTTCCCACAGAGGAACTTCTCACCTCAGACTCACAACAGGTTGTCTTTTGTTAATAGTAGACGGTATGGAGTTCCAGACCAGCCTTCCTAGCCCTGCACTTGTCATACTCGTAGCCTTCCAACAGCATTAGGAAATTTGACTCCATCCTTTTTCACTTGTTCCTTTTTTTAAAAAAAGACCCAAGAATGCAGCTCAGCGTTCTCAGGAGGGACCTGTCCCTCTGCCAGGGGCTGCCATAACCCACGTCTAACGGTGCAGGAGTCTCAGACTCTCTTTGCCAAACCCAGATTGCCAGGAGTTAAAATTCGGGGGCTGCCCACACTTCCGAGAAGCAAACACCACTGCTAAGCAGATACGTAACTAGCACAGTCCCATAAGTAGCAGTTAACCTGTAGTGTAGTTTTTAAATGATGTTTGACGTTACAGAGGAATATTTTTTTAAAAAAAAAACAAAAAACTGTTCTTAGGTGACATTGCAAGAAGAGTACAGACAAGATTGTTATCAAGTTAGATGGTTTCTTAAAATCAAGTTTCATCTTGGAGGAAACGTACTGATTTCATCAGAGCTATATAAGAGTCAAGCACCTTCCTTAGCGCCCAGGCACTGTAAATAGCGATCATTGGTTTAAACAAATGCTTCTGATGAACTGGAATAATGGAGTTCAGAGAGTAAAAGCGAAGGGATTGGTTACTAATGGATCCTCAGCAGCTTCCATAGAAGTTCATTATTACTGGATCCTTGACCACAGGTAGAAAAGGAAAAGGGTTTTCCCGATTAGTTGACAAGTTAATGAATTTTAATGTTCTCATGACTGAATCAGCTCCTCCCCTCCCCCTCACTATAATGCTCAAGCTAAATAATTATTTGTTCAGAGTATCCTTAGTCTTACTTACAATGAGATGCTGAATTTGAATTTTCAAAGCTCATTGTTCATGGGTTGAAACTGTAGGCTCATTTTGAGAAGGCTTTCCTCTCTTGCTCTTACCACTCTGAGAAACCCAGCACAGCCTTCGTGTATGCCTCGCGCCATAGGGGGAGCTTCCTGGGTCCTGGAAGGAAGGAGTCAGGATGCCCACAGAAGTCTTGGAAGGAAAACACTTGGCAGGAGCAGCAGAGAAGTCAATTTAAAGCCTGGGGAGAGAGTGGGAACAGCACCATTATATTCGCCTTTCCATCTGGCCCCAAGCCCTAGTACAGCCCTTTATAGGTCAAGGTAGAGAAGTCAGTGGGCCAGATGCAAAGCCCCTAAAGATCGGAGCAGACCCACAGGAAGGAAGTGACGGTGCATCATGTGTCTGTGCCCTGGGGAAGCCAGCGGGCCGCCCCCCAGCCTCGGAATAACCAGGAGGTGTGTGTCTCTCCAACACCCTGCTTTCAGTTAGCTCTTCTCTGCTTCTCTCTTCCTTTCCCTCCCTTTATTTTCATTTTACATCACATAGTGTTTCTTATCCTGGGATTTGATGCGGTACCTTGCCTCCCAAAGGGAGAAGCATTAGAGACGTATAAGGATGACGCCACCACCCCCTGCCCAGCCAGTTTTGCCCAAGGCCTGGAAAAAGTGGGAGGAGATTCCTCAGTGTAAAGGTTCAAAGGCAGCAGACACCCAGCCCCAGTGATGGGGTGTGAGCAGCCTACCTAGTGGTGTGTGTTTGTGTCCCTGTGTGGATGTGTGCGTGCATCATTCAGGCTGGGTCCTGCCACTGCCCACGCATGGGGCGTGTGGGCTCTTGTCTGCAGAGCCTGCCTGCATTCCCCTCCTGGCTCATCTGGGGCCCGGCTCTGTTTATAGAACCTCCTCGTGTGCTGCTATTTATAGCCTCTTGTTGTCACCTCCTGGGCTGTGTGATGCTCCTGTTTGAATGGGGGCCACCAACCTAGTCTGGCTGCCGCTGTCACTCCCAGCTTTAAGAGGCTGACCTGGATGGCTTGAAAGGCTTTTCCTTTGTCATCGCCCTTCGTAGCCACTCTACTTCAGGTCACCAGACAGCAGCCACTTAGATCTTTTCCTCTCATCCTGCCCTTGCTCAGCATCTGCTAAGCTAGCTCTGGGCTGGCAGACCCGCTGTAGTCCAGGGTCTGAGCTGAGTAGGTCGTACAAAGGAAAAGACTCAAGAAGCTGGGGAGAAGCCCAGTAAGCCAAGCTCCTTGATCTTTGGGGAGTCTCACACTGCCCCAGTGGAGCTCAGCACACCTTGAATTGCTTAAGCTGGACTCCCTCTGGGTCCCCACAGCCTCTCATTGCAGCCTGATACCTTACTTTCAATGAGACAGCAGTGTGCGTCTAAGAAAAACCTCAGCCTACAACATTTTGTCCTGGTTTCCATGCCCCCCACCCTTAGCCCTGCCCCACCCTCGCCGGCAGCACCAGTGGTGACATTATCTTTTTCAAACTTTGTCAGTTTTGCAGCACGCAGAACATTCTGCAGGGCGTGCCATAGCGTCTCCCATGCTCTAGAGGACGCAACTTCCAGAAATTTCAGTGCAGGACATTGCAACCTCATTATCACTTCAATTCTGGATTCTGCATCTAGTCCAAGCCATCCCCCTAGCCTCCCACCCTCCATGGCTGTGTAGACTAATTCCATCTTCTGGAGTCTACTTAACTACCTGCTTTGCCATCCCCTTTGACAAGCCCTGTGAGTCATCTGGAACCCCAGTGGAAGAATTATGAAGCCAGGAGAAGTCAGATCACCATTACTCATCTTCAAAGGCTTATATAATCTCTGCTTGGAATGTTCCCAGAGAAGAACGCTAGATACTAAACAAAACAAAATGGGACGGAGAGTGGGGTGGGGGGAGGTTTGTGAGTACATCCCACACCCTTCCTAAACTAGGAAATGTATCTGACACACGAGCCCCCAGAGAAGAAGGGCATACAGGAAGTCAGCTCCCCTGTTGTAGCCCCCTCCCCAGCCTCCTTCCGAGTAAGCAGGTGGAAAGACCCACTTTAGGAAGAGGAAGGATTGTCGAATCACCTGCTGCTCGGCTTATGTCCTCTGGTAGCCTGTGCCAGGGCTGCCCTCCAAAGGCAGCAGTAGGAGCTCAGAGGTTAATTTTAGAAGCTGTGAAAACCAAGGAAGCTAAGCATCTGGAGGGACTCTGGGATGAGGAAGTGCCAAGAGATGGCGGAGCGCGGAAGAAAGTGTCTTGTGCCATAGATGTTTTCTTTTTAGGTTCTCAAGATGATCACGTGTCAATCAGAGTGAGCGGTGGTGCTTGATTTGACTCTTTTTGTCTGTGAGTGTTGCTTTCTTGCTGGTTGAAAATAAGAACGTCCAGAGTCACTCTGTTAACTTAAGAGAAAGTCATTGATAAGCTCTGGTGCTGACATCCTTGACAGCTCGTCTGAGAAGTTGAGAGTCAGTCCCAGATGTGTGTCTTCTTGCCTATAAAAGCCAAGTATTTAACTGACATAGCAGAAAGGGATGATACAGGAGACCTGTGCCTTTTCTCTTGAGTACCACAAATCCGAGTTCGGAGTCAGTTTTAAAAGTCCAGTTGTAAAAATCTCTTCTCTAGCTGGAGCCTAGGTACAATTTCAGTACATTGGGTGGGGTGCTGGTTCTGAAGGGCGTGGGTTTTAAGTGGTTGGAGACAGTTTGAGGGAAACACAGAGTAAATGGAAAGCAAGGAGTTGATGTGCTGATAGAAAGGCTGAGGAATGGACCCCTGGCTCCTTTAGAATCCCAGAATCAAAAAAAGTCGTGACATATGGACCTCAGAACACCTTTCTCAGACATTTTAGAAAGGCTGCGATTTGTTTTTCAGAAGCCACATTCCTAACCCTTGGGAATGGAGTCAGAGAGGAGAAAAGTTGGGGAAAGCAGTTAAGTGTCACAGCTGGTTTCTGGCAGCCAGTGAGCAAATGAGAACACGGCCGCTATCCCAACGTGAACAGCGCTGCCAATGATAAGCACTGAGAAATTCCAGGGTTGGCAGAGGCAGCTCAGTTGCAGCTCATTTGAGAACGAGCTCCAGGATTCAGAAGAAGAGCCCAGTTTACATGCCAGAAGTCTTGTGAGGTTCAGGAAATAGCTTAGGGAAAGCCTTTTGATGCTGCAGGATCGTTCTGTTCATGAAATTCTCTTTGAAATGAATACAGTTCATTAATCAGGAAGGTGATTTAATGGGTGAATACTGAGTTAGGGGTAACTGCAGAAAGCATAAAAGGCTGAAAGAATTTCCCCGTGTCCTGACCCCATTAGGCCCTGTGCCTTATAGATAATTAAGACGAGGATGCTAGAGAGATGATACAGGATGGTGGAAGGATAAACGTGATGATGATGATGATGAAGACGACGATGATCTTATATAAGGGTCAGCCTCTGAGCTAAGCAATCTATATAATTTGTCTTATTTAATCCTCCAGACAGTCGCATGAGGCATGTTTATGAGTAGTTTACAGGAGAGGAAACTGAGGCACTGAAAGATAAGGCACTTGCCGAAAGCCACAAAGCTAGATGGTGAGGCAGGCCTTTGGACAGAGGCCATGTTGCCCCAAGTGTTCTCCTCTTAACCTGCAGGATGCTTCTTCCCTGTAGGCTAAAATGAGAGCAGGAGTTTCGCAAGAACCTGGTCTCCAGTCGGTGCTTGGGGAGGGCTGGCTTCCTCAGTTTCCCTTCCCATTGGGCGTGCTGCTGGCACTCAGAGGTCCTAGGCACTTGGGCAGAGGACTCAGTATGCGGCACTATCCTCGGGGCTGCGTTTCTCCTTTGACTGGCAGATGATTCAATGGCCAAGCCAGAGTCGCAGAGAACATGTGCTCCAGCACTCCCATCTGCTCTCTTCACCCTCCAGGGCCCCCTAACCCTCGTCCCAGGATGACTCTGACAGGATAGGCACAAGGGGACCCAGAGCGCCCTAAGAGCAGACATGGCTTTTCTGGCAGCTCTCTGACCAAGAAGGTGGCGAGGTCTTTCCAGTGTGGTCTGGTTTGGGTCTTACTTCATCCTTACGGGCTGCAGCCCAGCTGAAATGGAGAAAGAACAGCCCTCAGGATCACTCTGTGGATATTGACTGTGCTGACTGTTGCGATGGTAATGATGCTGATAACTAACATGTAATTTTCTAAATAATAGTGCCTTTATTTACTTAGTGAGATCTCCCAATACTGTGCAAGATAAATACTGTTTTTGATCCCATCTTATTTAAGTAGTTTCTCCAGGGGACACAGGCAGTAGATGACCAAGATGGGGTGCAGAAGGTGTCCGACACCAGAATCTGGCTCTTGCCACTGGGCTTAAAACCACATCCCTCCTCAGAGCGCTTTAATGGTTTTCTCAAAATCTGTGGGATAAAGTCCAAACGCATCTCATTCCTGCTACGACTGTATGCTTTAACAAAATTACATTTTAATTCCTGTGCACATTGTGCTTTTTTTTTTTTATCACTTCTAAGCCTTGTATGTGTTGTTCCTCTGCTTACAGGAAGTCTCCCCAGATACCCTTTTCTCTGGGTTAAGTGTCTCCATCTTTCATGTTTACAGGCTCCCTGCCCCCGCACTTACTTTAGTATATTTTCATTGCCTCTAATTCTCTGTCTGTTCCACTTAACTGTGGTGACCCTGTGTCCCCTTCACCCAATACATAGGCAAGGTACTTGGCAAAAGGCTTAATCTACTAACTGATATGATCTGTTTATGGGACTGGAATAATTTTTACTGGCAAAAATTTTAACTGTGGTATAGATTTTGAAAACTTACAGTATTTATCTGGTGGTCTGCCCTGTTACATACGCTTGCTGCTCTAGTTGAGATCCCTAGTGACTGATATGTAGGTAGTATTATCAGAATCAGACTGAATCTTTGGTTATCTGACCATTTTGAGGAGAGTACTATGCAGCAAAATAATTGAAAAACCCTTTCCCCCAGTACCCCCCAAAAAAACTTCCTTTTCAGGCAACATGCATATTGATGGAAGCCCCTGCCTATAAATATCAGAGTTTACTGGTTTTTGCCTGTGACTGATGTTGGCAATTATTGGTATTTTTTGCCTTTTCTTTTCTTTTTCTTTTTTTTTTTTTTTTTTAATTTTATTGGGGAGTTGGGGGAGGGGAACAGTGTTGGGGAACCGGAGAAGGGGAACTGACAAGTTGCTGTCCTTTTGATCTTCAGTCTAGTTGCAGAGGACGTTGCTTCACTGGCCCATGTTGGTATTATCATTGCATTCTTCCTGGGTGAGGCAGATCAGTCGCCGGCCTCTGGACGGCGGCTCTCAGCAGCCCATGCTGGCTGCCGGCCATTCACTGTAGCCTATGGCAGCCCTCTGCAGCAGGGGCTGCAGCTATGCCATCCCGGGGACTCACAGCAGCCCAGCTCCAGGTGGAGCTGTTGTTCACCATCTTAGCTGTAGAGGGCAGTGTCACTGGCCCTCATATGTGGGATCTGAACTGGGGCCACTGGCATCCCAAGACAGCTCTTAACCAACACGCCACTCGGCCGGCCCTGCCTTTTATTTTCTTCTAGAAGTTTTATAATTTTAGTTATCACATTTAGGTCTGTGATCGATTTCTAATTAATTTTCATATATGGTATGAGGTTAGGATCAAGGTTCTTTTTTTTCCCAAATGGACCTTCAGTTTTAATTCCCCTGTCCCCCATGATGTGGTCTTGATGCCTTTGTCAAAAATCAGTTGACCATTTTAGACACCCTTCCTTATAGAGAACTCATCAATTAAGCAAAGCAGATAATTAGCTGTGGTACCACATTATAACAGGTGTCATGCTCTTAAGATACTGAATGAGTCTCCTGCTCCTAATGACCTGTTACCTGAAATTAGGCTTTGGTAAGGGATGGGTAGGAGTGCTTGCTGTAGGTCAGCCGACTCACAATTAAACATGGTAAGAGATTGGGGAGATTTTGGAGCACTGGGCTGCACTAATAGTACTGACTAGGCACTCATTTCAATTTTATCTCTCATCCCATCTTTTGTAAAACCTAGTCACAAGAGCCTTACACACACCTGGAAGGGTAATGGCAAAAATACTAGCAAGAGCTCCAGAATGCCCAAGGATTCAGCCTATAAAGTTATCCCATAATCAAGAGTGGACATTCATCCTACATGACAGACCTTTGATTAAAGGTTTGGGATGTTATGCCTTTAGAGACCTAACAAATACATGAATAAAGAATACGTATGTGTTTTGTAAAAAGTATTTGTTCTACACAAATAACATCGGCTTTGAAACCTTAATATCCAGAGTGGCTTTCATTTTTGAGTGTATAATTTTCTAGATGTTTTGTGGTGTGGTCTTTGTTTGAGAAAGCACAGTTTATTCACCTTGCTTCTGTGTGTAGCCAGGGGCTGCAGGAACATGGCCAGAACTCTGGGGACTCATAGCATGCTGATGGCCAAAGGAGGGTCTTAGCGAACCCTATGCAGAAAGGAAAAGAGAGCCCAGGGGACTTGTACAGTCACACAAGAAGAACTCAGATTAAATCCCACATGTACCAGCTCTCTGTCAGTGCTCTCACTTCCTGATACACTCCTTGCCCCATCAACACATGGAAGAGTGTTGGTAGGTGAGTAAGAATATTAGCTCGAACCACATGAAACCACTGTTTGGGTGGTCAGAAAAGATCAAATTATCAGGGATTTCCTGTGGGTGCCCTGTTGTGTAAATCCTCAGACAAAATCAGGTTGGTGTGAAGCCGCTGTGGGTTTGTATGGAAAATGGACAGGCTCTGATGGTCACTGGCAAAAAGTTTGGTTTAAGGCTGGCTGGGTTGGTTAGAGGAGGTGGAATGATGAGAGAACCCAGGAGATTTACTTGGGGGAAGAACTTAAGGGAGGAGGAAATCGGGCTCTCTAGAGAGGCCTCTGGGTGGTTTTCAGGCAGAAGCCAGAGCCTCACTACCAAACCTTCACTCCCGAAAACGCCGAGGAGGGGCCTTCCCTCGGGCAGCGGAGATCATTGTGAGAACGAACTGGGTTGTGAGTGCTGAGGTGCCAAGTAGCTTGTGAAGTTGGCTTTGCTGTTGTATCTGGTTATCTTTTCCCCTTGTTGGATTAAGGATAAATAGAAAGATGTTCTCAGCTTCTGGCCATGACTGGAGAAGCGTGAGGAAGCACTTTTGTTTGGTCACTTGCTATTCAGTTGTGTCAGAGCTCTTGAGATCTTGTTAGGGTGTGACTGCAGATAAAAGCTTACATTTAATAATCGCAAGAAAATAATGTTTGAAGCCCTCGTCTCTCGTCTCGTCTCCTCTCCTCGCTTCTCCTCTCCTCTTTTCTCTCACTGCTTCCAAAATTTCTGACTGAGAATGGAAATCGTCACAGTTGAATTCATGCATGGTGTCTTTTTCCTTTTTGCTTTTCCAGTTCCTCCAGGAGTGATACAAAATGGAACGCGGGTTCTGAGCCGAGGGCTGTTTACCGGAGTCCGGCCATTGCCAATCACTCCCATTGGAATGACAGCCACCGTGAGGTAAGGATGTGCTCGCTGGGCAAAGCCTGCCTGAGGACTGGGAAAGGCATCGTGTGTCCCACGGAGCCCTTGACGGGATGGGGGAGACCATCCTCTAAGTAGTGAAGACAAACCTGGTTTGGATGTTTAAAAAAGTTAAACTAACTCCAGGGACCCCAGTCCTAAGCTGGCTTCTCGTTCTTAGACCATCAGACTATCCTGATCTCCTCCATGCAAATGAGATGAAGATGAATCAAATTAAGATTTTTTTTTTTTTTTATTCAGAAGAACAAAGTAAGGTAAAGTAGATAGAAGGAAATGGTGGGCAAGTTGTTCATTCAATTCTGGGCTCATGGGTCTAGCTCTAGATTCAGCCCTGTCACCCACCAGTTCGTGAGTTAGGGTGGATGTCTGACCTCTCTAGGTCTCAGTTCCCTCATCCATGAAACTCCTCTGCCTCCTAAAAGGGGTTGCAAAGGAAATCAAATGCAAAATCATGGGTGAAAAGTGTTTTGGTACGTGGTATAAAAATAACAGATGCATCAGTTCCTTGCTTCTGAGAATCAGGTCACTTGCCAAACCGCATGAACTTTTCCTCAGGAAAGGTCTTGCCTCCATCCTCCATCTCCACTGCGAGCCCCGGGTTAGGGTCCACCGCTAGCTTAGAGCCCTCCCAGGGGCCAGCGTAGATGCCGCCTTCTATTTACCCTGCTGCTTCTCTGCCCACTCCCAGCCACCCACCAGCCAGACTGAGCGTCTAACTGTGCCTCCAGCTGGCTGCAGAAGCACCTTCCACAACTCTCACCATATCACCCTGACATCCCCCCCACCCCCATCCTCCCATCTCCTGGAGCCAAATTCGTTCCCCACATAAGTCCAGTATTTGTCCACCTTCCACAGGTTTCTCCCCTGGATTTCTGTTGGCCCCCATACACAAGGCAGTACTTCCTTCAAAGCCCATCACAAAAATGATTTCTTCACGAATTTTTCTTGAACATGGCCTCTGAGCCAGGCACCAGATGAATTTCTCTTTTTCTTTGAGCCCTGTGCTCTGGTTGCATCCCTTTGATGCATGACCCTGTATGGTAAAATTTCTCTGTGTGTCCCCCTTTCTTCAGTAGTTTGCTGACTGAGCACAGGGCCTGGGTCTCACCCATTTGGCTGATGCCTCATCAGATTGCACAGTGCTGGGCCCAAGCTACTCACTTAGAAAAGACCTGTGACACTGAGCTGCATCCCTTCGCAGCATCATCTCCTGGATTTTTTCCTGCGTTTAGGGGTCAAGTTCTCACCTGAAGGCCGTTTTGCTTTCGTAGTGTTTTATGTCCCAGAGGAAACCAACCCAAAAAGTCAGTTTAGCTGGGGCCTGAGGGAGATACAAGGTCCACTCGTTTGTGCCTTTTAACTCTTCCAGAAAACCAACTTGCTTTTGCCAGGACTAGAAGTCGCTTGATCTTTAGGGCAGACACTGGTGTCTGGAACCTGAGAAGGAGGAAAGTTCATAGGAACAAGGGCATTAATAGAATCATAAAACTACTTATCATTTCCGCTAACCTGACTTGGTGATACTTTCCAAAAATATAGGAAAAGCGCCTTTTTCTTATACTTTTCCAGTACCTTTCCTTGATGCGCTTAGATCAGTAACTCTTGAGTTCCTAAATGGTCAGCGTCTTCATGAAGCCAAACTATTAATACCTTTGCCTCGCATTAGGAAAGACATATGCTGGTGTCTGCTGTTTTTAAAAATCTTTTCTGCCCACCTCTCAGTTTACCTTTTTGGTTGAGAAGACTTTGAGACCGCAGACTATTTTCACAGAGAGCAACAGTATTTTCACGAGCGGATTGGAAGTGTGGACCATCTGCCGTCTTGAGCATGCTTTCGGGCGCTCTCCAGCGTAGCTCTTCCTCGCGGAAGGGCACAGAGCAGGGTGTTGCGGGAAACTGAGACGGGGCTGGCCTTCGGCAGGAGCAGCCTGCTAATATTAATTACGATCCTCCTGGCATATATTATCTCCAATTTTACTGATTAGAATTCTCTAGCGGCATTGTTTAAAACTGTGTGTTTGTTTTTCTGGTCATGTTCTGGTTAGAGAAGAACAAAGCACTGCAACACAGCAGCGAGGTCTTGTTTCTGGTTGAAGAGCGGCCCCTCGTCCACTTCAGGGCAGTGCCTCACTTTGGCTTCTTCCTTAGTAAAAGGCCACAGAGCAGGTTTCAGGTCCAGTCAGGAAACACAAAACACCACAGGTGTTTGAACAGAGACACTTTAATGTAAAGAACCGTTAACCAGGTAGAAGGTGATGAAGCAGGTAACTGGAAAGGGCATCTTAGAGGCAGCAGTTGCAGGAAGGAGATATCTCCCCGGGGGCTGAGGGAACCAAGAGGTTGGAGTGATTGCTTCTCTGAGCTGGAACTCAGATCCTTGAAAGGGGGCTGAGAGCTGGGGTCCAGACCTCAGAGGAGGCTCCAGTCCACTGGGCTGACATCTCTGAGCTCAGAGGAGGGACGTGTGCAAGGACCAGAGGGATCTCTGAGGAGAGGGCTCCTGCGGGTGCAAGCGTCCCTAAGGGAAGAAGTTGGTTTTCCAAGTGTTGGAAGAACCGCCAAGTGGATTCAGTAGCTACTACAGGAATGAACTGCCTGAGGTGAAGAGGCATTGCTGGGGTGGCACAGGAACTGTAAACACAGGAAAGAGCCTGTTCCTTCTTCCTCCACCCCTTCCCAATCTCTGTGGCACCCCCTGATGTCCAAGCCCAACAAGGAGCCAGGCGGCACAGCAGAAACGTGGCCCCATCATAGGAAACACTGGAAGGCTGGGTTTGGGCTGAGTGACAGTAGCTTCGTAGTGGCACAACTCACTCGAAGTCTGCTCGCTACAAAAGCATGCATAGACTAAGAGAGACCTCCTTCAGCATCTTAGGAGTTTTGAGCAAAATCATTTCGGTAAAATTCACAACCACAGTTTGCAGAAACTAGACAAGCTACTGTTGGCACAGAGATAACCAGTAAAGAAAACCCTCGTGTCCTCCTAGTATACTGTCCAAATTCTTCACCTCCCACCTCAGTTTTAAGAGAAATTAGGGAGAGATGTTTTGCAAGCTCTGTAAGGTCAGGGACACTGGCTTTTAATGCTTTTGCCCTCTTTATATCCCAAATGCCTGGCAAGTAGTAGGCACTCAGATGCTTTTCGAAAGAATGGCCATAAACATAGCTATGTGGGTATCTGCAGAATCAGCGTCTGTATAAACTCCAGAAGCGTTGGGGAGCGGGGGGCAATCTTGTTTGGCTCTTTCACATTTATTGCAGTTTAAATATTTTTTAATTTGGCCATATGTCAGTTGAACCCAATTCAGCTGAGGTTAAAAAGAAAACAGTCTCACAGAGAATAAAACAACAGCAAACTGTCGCCTGCCAACGACCACATGGCAGTGACCAAGGGTGCCTGGAGTGTTCAAATGTTTATGTGGGTTGCTGCCCCTGTCAGTTCAGCTGGGGCAGAGGGAGGGTCAGAGTCATTATCACCCACTAAAGACCAATTTCCTAGTCGGCTTTGTGTGACAAGTTTTTCTGTGTGAGTCTAAGCGACTTCTCCTTAAGTGAAAATATTTGTCTTTCAGGGTTTTTTTTTTCCTCCACTGAGTGGCAAAGGGCATGTTTGTTTGTCTTAACTCTGAAACCGTTATTGACATAGATGAAGTGTTACTTTTATTAGCTGATCATTACACAGCTTGTATTTGCTGGGTTCCTTTGCATATAATTATGATGTGAAATCTCCTTGTAAGAGTATCTGTCAATAGTGTAATTGACTTTACAGTGTTGACTTTTTACTCAATAACCTCCGAGATTGGCCCATCCTTACATGTTGGAAACCTGCTTATTTTTAAATCTGCCTGGGCATAGAGTCCTCAAGACACATTACCTCAAAATAACGGCTCACATGTCTTCAAGGTTTATGCCTGTGTTCTCTGGTGCATTCCCGCCGAAAGTCCTTGCAGAGACCACGTTGAATGGAAGAAACAATTACAGCCCTAGAGGAAGTGTTTGGCTGTCTTGGGGAGTGGGAGCCCCAGGTTTCTTACATGTATAGCATTATGGGCCGCCTCCCAGGTAGGGGCCATTGCAGTTATCCTGGACCTGGGACATTTTGCTTTCAACTTGAAGGGTTCTTCTTTTTGACTCCAAGTGACCACTCAGGTGGCAGAGAAGAATTAATCCAGGGCTTTCCAGGGGATTTGGAGAGAACCAGGAGAGTGGGGTTCTTCATATGACAACAGAGCCTAGAAATTGCACAAATGAACTTGGGAACCAGGTTTCCCTGGTTCATATTCTGGGCAAGTGTATCTCGGCTTCTCCTGAGAAAACCAGCTCTGTTTCGTGGGCTATTAGGATGAACGCAGTGATGTACCTGGTGGTATGCAGGTGTTTGATAAGTAAATAATGTGGAAAAACAAACAACCCGACTCAGAAATTAGCAAAAAACTTAAATAGACATTCCTCCAAAGAAGATATACAGGTAGCCATTATGCATGTGAAAAGATGCTCAACATCACTGATTGTTCGGGGAACACAAACCAAAACGCCAATGAGATGCCATCTCACACCCATTAGGAAGACTACTATCAAAAACAAAAACAGAAAAGAACATGTTGACAAGATGTAGAAAAATTGGAACCACTGTTGGTGGAACCGTAAAATAGTGTAGCCGCTGTGAGAAACAGTGTGGAAATTCCTCAGAAATTAAAAATAGAATTACCACATGATCCAGCAGTTCCATTTCTGAGTACATACCCAAAAGAATTGAAAGCAGGATCTAAAAGAGATGTTTGTATGTCCATGGTCATAGCTGCATTGCTCACAATAGCTAAACTGTGACTGTGTAAATGACGCAAGTATCTATCAACAGAGGAACACATAAGCAAAATGTGATGTATGTATGCATGATGGAATATTAGTCGGCCTTAAAAAGGAAGAAAGTTCTGATCTATGCTACAGTATGAATGAACCTTGAGGATGTTACGTTGAGTGAAATGAGCCAGTCACAAAAGGACAGATACTATATGATTCCATTTATATGAGGCACTTAGTCAAAATCATAGAAACAGAAGATGGAATGGTAGTTGCCCGGGGCCGGGAGGAGAGCGAAATGGGAATTAGTGTTTTAATGGGGATAGAGTTGCAGTTTTACAAAATGAACAGTTCTGGAAATGGATGGCGGTGGTGATGGCATAATATCATGAGGGTATTTAAGTTGGAAAAGAAATAAAATAATGTGGACGGCCTTGTGGACTCATCCAGCCTGCCCTCCACAGACCTTCCCAGCTCCCCCCCACCCCCCGAGTGCCCCAAGCCCCAGGAGAAGGCTTAGATTGAGCTTCTTAGGCCACCTTCAGGACGGTGCACATTTGTGACAAAGACACTGGGGGATGGTGCACATTTGTAGCGAAGACATTGGTTTTGAGGAGTTACGACAATGGAAAGCACTACCAGTCTCAACCGCAGCATGTTATAAAATTATAAGTTCCATGTAATCAATATCTAAGGCTGCTTAGTTTTATTTGGATCTCTTAGGGACCTCAAGGGAAAACTTCAATTCCCATGGCACATGAAACAAGGCAGGAATTAATGGTCCTATTGTAATACATAATGTGAATGCTTAAGGTTCAGTCAAAACCCAACGGTCAGGAAAACCCACCTATCAGCCTAAGGTCTGCTCCTGGCCACTGTCATTGGCTTTCCCCTTGAGAAGATGTTTGTAACACAAGTTTAGAAAGCTGGCAACCTTTGCTATTAAGATAGGATGTGGTCTGACTATACAGTTTGAGGGGAAATTTGCTCCTGATCTTTTTTTGTCTTTTGTCTTTAAAGACCAACCACCTGTCAGCTTTTGTCTTCTGAAATCATGGTCTTTGAAGGCAACTTTAAAACTCAGTATTAAATTATGCTTTGTGACGGGAGGGAGAGGAGGAAACACTAAAGGGATAGATTAAAGGGAACAGGAATAAAGAATACCAGGAGGGCAGTGTGCGCCTGAGCTCCTGGGCCCCCTTGTCTCGGCCTTTTGTCCGCTTTGGGCTCTTCTGGTCCAGAAATCTAAACAGTGACCAGCGAACTTACTGTGTCAAATTTGATCAACATTCTAGAGTTGCTTCTCGTATTTCAAATCAACGGCATTGGTTAACGCCTTTGAAAGTCCTGGTGGCTTTTCCTATTGTATCTGAAAATGCCCTGAACTCCTGATGATTCTGGACTGTGCCAAATGCAAAACAATTGAAGGAGGAGAGTTTTAGGAGCATTCCTTTTGTGTTTTCTGATCTAATGCAGAGAGGGAGTCACATTTATCTCAGTGGTTGAAGGGATGATACGCAGCTCATAGAAGAAAATTGTGCCCCACCCCCACCCTGGAGGTGACCTCTGAGGTGGAACTTCTGGGATTGTGAAATTCGTATACTTCTCAGGAAGGTCTGTCCAGCTAACGCAGGCATCACAGGCCTCTGGACTGACTATAATTATATCATGCATATAATTAAAAGATTCTAATGAACCCACCACCCCAGTGAAAACTAAAAGCATTACTGATACCTTTGTCTTTCCTGAAAGGTAACCACAATCCCAAATTTTGTATATACTGTTTCCATGCTTTTAAAAGTATTTTTGATATCTGTAAACAATATACTGTTCAGTTTTGCTTGGTTTTGAGTTTTATGTAACTGGAACGATATATGTCTTCATTTCTAGCCTGCTTTTTTACTCATTAACTTTATGTAATTGAATCATTTTTGCAGCAATTTAATATTTCATTCTGAGGCTATACCACAATTTTTTTTAAAGATAGTTGAATCATTTATAGTTCTTTGCTATTACAAATGGTGCTGGTACGCAAATTCTTGTACAGTCTCCAGTTTCATTGAGGATGCATGTCCAGGTGTGGGATTGTTGCTTGGTAGGGTATGTACAGGCTCAAGGTGATGCTAAATTGTTTCTAAAGCGTTTGTATCCATTTACACTCCTAATGGCAGAGTGTGGTAGTCCCCATCCTCAACGTCTTCACAGACAGTTGGAATTGTCATGCTTTGTCATTTCAGCCCATCTAATGAATTGTCATGGTATCTCATTGTGCTTTCTTGTTTCTAAAAACGTTGCACAGTTTTTCGTATATTCAATTGATTGTTGGAGTGTGCTGTTTTATGGGTTTAACTGTTCAAAATTTTGCCCGTTTTTCTATTGGGTTTCTCTTTTTCTGTCTTTGCAGAGAGTTCTTTATATGTTTTGAATATTAATCCTTTATTGATTATATGTGTTGCAAATAACTTTTTTAAGTTTGTGGATGGTAATTTTACTCTCCGAAATAGTATCCTTTAAAGAGCAGAAGCTCTTAATTTTTATGCTTGTTAATCATTTTTTAATGAAGTCTGGTGTCTTAAAAAAAAATCCCTATTCCAAGATCATATAGCCTTCCATAGTTTTTATCTAAAAATTTTTTTTTTTTTTTTAAAGATTTTATTGGGGAATTGGCGGAGGGGAACAGCGTTGGGGAATCGGGGAAGGGGAACAGACAAGTTGCTGTCTTTTTGTTCTTCAGTTTAGTTGCGGAGGATGTTGCTTCACTGTTGGTATCGTCATTGCGCTCTTCCCAGATGAGGCAGATCGGTCGCTGGCCTCTGGATGTCGCTCACTGCGGCTATTGGCAGCTCACTCTTGGCTGCCAGCCGCTCACGCTGGCTGCGGGCCACTCACTATAGCCTATGGCAGCCCACACCATCACCGGGGCTCGCACAGCCCAGCTCCAGGTGGAGCTGTTGTTAGCTGTAGAGGGCAGTGTCACTGGCCCTCATGTGGGATCCGAACCGGGGCCGCTGGCATCCCAAAACCAGCGCTTAACCAATGCGCCACTCGGCCGGCCCATCTAAAAATTTTTTAAAGTTTTTCCTTTCACTTTTAAGTCTGTAATCCATCTGAGTTAATTATTTGTATATTTATTTTTTCCAGCATCCTTGCTAAATAAACTGCCTTAGTAATTCTAATAAGTTACCTTCTGTGGTAACAATGGTGGAGTTTTTTCCTTTCTGATTTTTATATCTTTTATTTCACCTGTCCTGTTGCACAGTTAAGGCCCCCTGATTAAAAGTAATGATTATAAATATAGACATCTTTATGTTGTTTGTCATTTTAAAGGGAGCTATGTTGTTGATTCACAATTGATAGAATGTTTGTTATAAGTATTTTGGGAAGTATACTTTATGATAATCTTCTAGAATAAAAGATTCATTCTATTCCTAGTGTTGCTATGATATTTTATCATGAATGGTTGTTGAATTTCATTTCAAAATGTTTACATCATTTAAGATCATGATAAACTTTTTCTTTCATTGTTTTACTGTGGTGAATACGTATAAATTTCCCAGTTTTTAATAAAACCAGCATTTCTGAGTATACTTGCTCGTGATACAGTATATTTTTTATGTATTGCTAGAGTTGGGAATATTTCATACATGAATTTTGCATTTTTGTCCATGCTCCATTTTCTCTAGTGCTATTAATATCATCATCTAGTTTTATTCTCATAAATTTACTTGAGGAGTATTCATGCTTAGATTGTTTGGAAGAGATTATATGAGACTGAAGTTACTATTGCTTAATGTTTGATGAAACTTGCTTTCAAAACAGTCTGGGGTTGATGGGGTTTTTTTGTGGGGGATGATTAACTGTTGATTTAATTTTTAAAGTGATCATAGTGTGGCTTATTTTTTTATTTCTTTTTGAATCCATTTTGGTAACTGGAAATTTTTCCATTTCACCTGAGTTTTGAAATACATTGGCATGAAGTTATTCATAATGTTTGCTGTCACGTTTTTAAATGTCTTTTGTAGTTATGTCCCTCTTTATTCCTTATTTCATTGTATCATCTCTGTTTTTGCTTAATCTTACCATAGGTTTTCTGGTTGTTGTTTTTGTTTTGTTTTGTTTTGTTTTGTTTTGTTTTCGCTGAGCCATCCTGCCACCTGTTGGCAGCTCAATGGCAACTCAGCTCGGGCTGGCATCGAACCACCGTTGCTCAGAGCTCAGCTCGCATCCTTGAGCGAGCTCTTAACCAACTGACCACTCGGCTGGCCTTTGGTTGGTTTTTTTTTTTAAGGATCAACTTTTGTGGGATTTTGTTGTTGTTGTTGTTTCTAACCACCTCTATGTTATATCTGTTGTCTAGTTAGTTGATTTCTCCTATTTTCTTTACAATTTCCTTTCTTTGGATTTTTTTTCTTTGTCTGGATTGGATAATTTTATTTTAAACCTTTCTTCTTTAAAGTTTGAGATTACAGTTTACTTCAAACTACTGCTTAGTTGTATCCATAGGTTTGATACCTTCTATTTTCATTATTGTTACCAACTCAAAGTATTTTCTAATTTCTTTGATGCACAGCTATTTTTAGAAACAACCACCTGCATGGAGATGGTTTCCTATTTTTGTTTTTAGTTACCTCTTGAACATTAATTACTAGCTACAATGCATTGTGGTCAGAGAATTGATGTGTAAGATACTGCTTCTTTGAAATTTGTGGAGACTTGCTATATATGGTCTAGTGCCCTTCAGTTTTTAGAAATATTCTGTGTGCTTCAAAATAATATGCCTTCTCCATTATTAGCATATGTTCTACATACATCCATTAGATCAAATCTTTTATATACTAACCGTGTGTGTGTGTGTGTTTGTGTGGGTGTAGGTGTGTGTGTGTGAGAGAGAGAGAGAGAGAGAGAGAGAGAGAGAGAGAGAGAGAGAGAGAGAGAGAGAGAGAGAGAGATGGGGTGAGGGGAGAGAGAGCTAATCAGTTGAATACTGAGAACGATGTATTAAAATTAGGGCAGTGATGTGGATGTGACCGTTTCTCCTTGTCACTCTTTCAATTTAGGTGTTTATATTTTGGAGCTATCTTATTGGAGGTATTCATATTTTGAACTGCTTTTATCTTCCTACTGAGTCAAACCTTTATAAATGTTTAATGACTCTCTTTATCTATAGTAATGATTTTTGCCTTAAAAACCTATGTTATCTGGTCTTAATATAGCTACACCAGCATGGCATGATACAGTGTTTTCCATCCTTTTATGTTTTAGGTTTGTCTCTTGTAAACAACATATGGCTTTTTGTGTATGTGTGTTAATCATCTTTACCTTTTTAATGAAGATTTTTAGCCCATTTTTATTGGCACATTTGGATTTATTTCTGTCATCTCAGTTTGCATTCTTGTTTAGCCCACTTTTTCCAGATTTTTTTTCCTTTCTAGCGTTATTTGAAATTGATCGAGATTCTCCCACTCCTTGTTTTTTTTTTTCTTTCTAATAGTTTGGAAGTTATACATCTTGTTTCTCTTCTTTTAGTGTTAATCCTGGAACTTTTAACATGAATATTTTACAATGTTTAAAGTTAATCAATATCTTTAACCTCCTGATCAATACAAGGCCCTTGGAATCCTTTAATACCTATTCTCTACCACCCAGATGATGCATTACCTTTGCCCAGTACTTTCGTTCTATTTGAGTTTCTTTCTTTTTGTTTTTTAAGTCAACTTAATCGTTATTACGTTGTTCAGTTGATGATATTTTCTTTACTTATCATTTCTTTTCATCTCTCAGACCTTTTTTTGTGGATCAGTTTCCTTTTTCCTGAAAGACATTCCTAAGACATCCTCTAGTAGAGTACCTGCTTTTAGTTAAAACCCTGACTTTTTGTTTGAAAATTTTTTTTCCCCTCATTCTTGGAAGATATTGTTATGGGATATGCATTCTAGGTTGACAGTTACTTTCTTCTCTCTCACATTGACAATATTGTTCTACTTTTATCTACTTCACTTGCTTTATCTTAATTGGTACTCCTCGTTAGGTGGTATGTTTGCCTTCTGTGACTTTCCAGTCTTCTCTCTTTTTTTTTAATGCTCTACAGTTGGACTGTGATGTGTCTAGACATGGATATCTTTTTATTTATTCTGTATAGGATTTGTTGGCTTTCTGATTCTGAAGATTGGTACCTTTCATCAAACATTTTTTATTTAGGGTCTAGTTTTTCTCCATTTTTTCCTTTTCACTCTGGAACTCCAATTAGATTTATATTTTCCTATTATATTTTATATGGCTGAATTTTTCTCCCATATTTGTCATCCCTTTGTCTCTCCCTGCTTCATTTTATATAATATCTTCATATCTGTCTTCTCATTTACTAGTTTTTCTCACTAATTTTTCTCTATCAATTCCATTGAGTTCTTTAATTTCAGCAGTATGTTTTTCATCACTAAAAATTGTTTTGGATGCTTTCCAACACCTGTCTTCTTAGTTTTAATAATCCGTTCTTCTTTTCTAATCTGTCTCAATGCCATTTATTTCTTTATACATACCTTACCTTCTGTATCTAGTTATTTCAATATTTGCAGACTTTGAGAGTCTATAGTTTGTTTTTTCTGTTGTCTCTTTTTGATGGGGGCTTATGTCTTTTGTGTTTAATGAGTTTTCGGTTATGAGCCTATGTTCCTTAAAACCTTATCTGTGGGAATTCTTTGAGGCCTGAGTTTAAAGTTAGGTTCTTCCAGAAAGGGTTTGTATTTTCTCCTAGGCACCACGGGGCACTTCAGACTAAATTTAGCTTGCAGTCTTTGGTCCACACAGAATTCTGGCCTCATCCCCATAAGACTTCAGGCACGTGGTTAAAAATTCTCAGGGGAGGTTTTTCTTGTCTCCAGTTCCATCTGGAGCTGAGGTTAAGGCTGACTTGATCCACATTGTCTGCCTGTGAAGGCAGTTCCTTTCCCCGGGGACCCTACTGAGGGTGTCATCATTCAAGTGCCCCAGCTTTTTACATGATATGCTTACATTTATATATTCCTAGTGACCTGTTTGCTGGCATATGTGGTGATTTTCTGTTACGAACTTCTACTTGAATATTTGCTTGAACTTAATCTCTGAGAATCCTAATGACCTAAATTCAGGTGGCTTTCTTCAAGAGAGAATTTGCTTTTCAAACTTCTGCTGGGAGTCTGAGTCCACTTGGACCCCTTCCGAGGGGCCACAGTAACCGTGGAGCTGCCAAAATCACTCTTCCTGCCACTCCTCCCCCTCACCATTTAAGTTTGGGCTCTTGTCCCAGTGCTCGGGGAAGCATTTACTCTGAGAAGACCCTGGCTTTCTGGGTTGTGGCCTGCCCCCATTTCAGAGTGTGCCCCTTTATTTTTTTTAATTTTTCGTGTGTGTGTGAAGTTCTTTTGGTGCCTGTGAGCGATGTGCGTCTCAGATTCCCCTTATTCTAGTGACCCCAGCAATGACTTGAAAACATGTTGCCGTACTTTATTCGGGATCTTTTGTATGAGAGTCAGAATAATGCCTTCCAAATGTCTTCTCTGCCACCTGACTGGAAGTGAAAGCCTCTGGTCCTCTGTTCTCTTGCGGGTCTTCCCTCCTGTGACTGATACTGGACAGATGTGCTGCACTCGCTCCGGCTCTCAGACTGTATCCACAGCCCCATGAACCCCACCTGCTTCTTTGCGTGTGTGGCAAAAGATCAGCGTTCTCAAGTCAATCTTAGTATGGACAGCTTCCTCCCAAATGATAGCCTCTAGGTCTAAAGCCATTGGTTCCAGAGAGAATCCTAGTGCACAGGTGAAAGATGGAGGTGACACATGCTGACTGTACCATAAGGGAATAAATGAAGAACGGGTAGAGAAAATTGCA
This sequence comes from Aselliscus stoliczkanus, assembly GCA_033961575.1. Classification (NCBI taxonomy): domain Eukaryota; kingdom Metazoa; phylum Chordata; class Mammalia; order Chiroptera; family Hipposideridae; genus Aselliscus; species Aselliscus stoliczkanus. Next base: position 149,118,208 of record CM066732.1, on the reverse strand, counting down.
AATTGACTGTGTCTAATCAGAAGCTATACCTTAGCTTGTTAGGTGCAAGCATTGCTCCTTCTCAGTCTGAACTAATGTGATTTCTCACCTTTTATGTTCCCATCTATGTGACAAGAGAATGGATACCAGGTTTTCACTTGAGATGAATAAAACGTTTTGTTGAGGCCTAGTAAAATCAGGTGGCTTTAATTTATGCTCACATGATTACTTTGAGTATTGTTACAGATAAATTCAGCTTAACCTGAAAACTCAGAGGCATTTTAAACGTATCGTGTTCATTTTAAGAGGAGGTGGTTAGAGATTTACCTTCCAACATGTTCAGAATGGCATTTGGCCCCCTGTAATGACAACCCCTGCGGTGGGAGGGTTTTGACACCAAGTCGGTGCAGCTGGCTTGCACCAACATAAACAACATCACATCGTTATTAATGATTGAAGGAGCTTGTCACTTCCTGCTGAGTTTGTGTGTCATTTATGGGTTATGAGCCCATACTAAAATCTCAGGGAAAGTTCATTGTTATCAAGCAAGAAAGAGATACCTTTATATTTTAATTTGAACTCCCTGAAGTTATGTCTGTGTACCTGTTTTCATCCAGAAATATTGTCAGTGGGTGTATTGGTTTTCTGTCTTCATCACAGGGGGGACATTTCAAATTCCTGCTTGAATGGTCTTTGAGAACTAGCTGGGTCCAATTGGACAAGACACAGAGCTCCCTGAGTGTCTGTGTATCTGTAACATGGTTGAGCTGGGCCAGGGTTCCAAGGTGTGGGTTATGGAATCGCTGTTGGACGCAGTGTGAGCCTGGGCGGTATCAGAGAGCCTGCCTTGCAGAGCCTCGATTCGTGGGCTGTGGAAGTGAATTTACTGTCTGTTCTCCTTTAATTCCTGTGATCTCTTTAAGAAGAATGTTTCAGTTTGGTTTTAGGGCGGACATCTTTATCTCTCCAATGCTTGCTTATCTCCTTTAAGTAAGAGAAGTTCTCAGGCCCAGAACTTTTCCTCTTATAATAGCGTGGAGCTAAAATGTTATATCATTGCTTTTATTTTAGTGTATTTCTCCCACTTGGAACCCCAGATTTTTTGTTTACAGAATTTTTAAAACTGTGGAAAGAGAAAAGAAAAGCACAGTGAACACTATATGCCTCTCGCCTAGATGCACTATGACTAAACTGCAATGCTTGCGTTATTTCTTACTTTTTTGCATGGTTCTCTTCCTTCCCTCGCCATATGTATCCAGAGAAGTATCATGTTCTGCTTTAACTGTGGTACTAAAGTAAGCCCTATGTTATTAAAAAGTAAGGATTCAGAACTGAATTGTTTTTTCTGGAAGCCTAACATAGCCCACTTTACTTGTCCAAGTGTTGTTCGGTTCACTCTGAAACTGTTCAGTGGACTCATTACTGAACTAATTTTTGGATTTTACAGTAGCTACCTGAAACGGCAAAGATCAAGAGAACCATTATACGAGGCTTTCATTTTCATTTGCTTTAATGATTATTAATAGCTACCTGTACAATTAATTACATTAACCAAGTTTCATATTGGGTCACACCTCAAAGGAATCTTTTCCTAGCCACTTTTATGTACCTAAGACAGAGCCAAGAAACAGGAAGTCTGCAGAAAATAGATATCACAGAAGCCATTTCCCAAAGCTCAGAGGCTGTCTCTCCAGGCAAGCTCATGAAGAATTTCTTAGAACCGCTTTTCTCTTCTTACTTTATGCTGCATTTCCCTAAGTCTCCTGAGCCAGCATAGAAAGAAAGCAAGACACTCAGGGTAAGAGTGTCACAGCAGGGAGCAATCGGACAGCAAGAGAGACCAAGGCAGAACTCTCACACACCACAAAGAGCCATCCTCTGTGCTTGGAACTTGCGTTTTATCACACAGCTCTGTGAGGTACAGAGGAGCCTGCGAAGGGGCACTAATAAATAACGCTGGGATAGGAGCAAAAGCCTGTCTTGCGAGCCAGGTTCTTTCTATAAAGACTGGGGGAAGGTGGCACGGACCTGAGATCACAGAGTGTGGAACAGTCTGGGGGTCCTTTGGAGCCTGCGAGGACTTCCCTGTGCAAATGCACACATTGTAATTGTTCAGGTTTATCATGATGGTCCTGAGACATCTAGCAAAGGGTGAGTTTTGATACGGACCCTCATGCATTATGCTGGTGCATGTTGCCATGCTGGTAAACATCACCACAAGCTAACATTTAGCAGCGACCCTTGGGCCTCACTCCCTGCCACACCACTTACCAGGGACTCGCCTCCCGCTTCATTTGCTGTCTGGGCTGAGCCTCAAGGTTCACAGGGGTAGCAGGAGAGAAAAGAGAAGGGCCCACGACTGTTTCATTGGTGGACCAACCCCACAGCCTTTCCACCGGTGCCATATCCTTAGGGAGTGTCCACAGTCATCTTCCCAAACTTCCTGCTCTGTACCACACAATTCCATCGGCTCCTACACATCAATCAATATATCTCTCGTATGTCCACTCTGCCTGGCACAGCACTGGCCACTGGGAAAAAGATCAGTGCAATGGAACATCTCACCTCTCTCCTGCCCCAGGCCTTCAACCCTCACGTCAGAAGCCATGTCTTCCACAGACCTTTTTCTGGGACCCTCCCCTACCCCCTCCAGCTGTAAGCAGCCCCTCCCTCCTGGGAGTATGCACCTTTCTGATCACAGCTTCTTCTGAACACCTGCTGTGTGCCAGGCAGCCATCAGGACAGAAGCCATGCCCCGCCCCCCAGGAGGGTGTGGCCTCCCCAGGAATAAGCATCACAGCCCTCACGCTTCTGCCAGGCCCTGGGCCAGACACCTGCAGGCTCTCACTCGCATCCTTGACCCAACAACCCCGTGAAGTGGGTGAAATTACTATTCCACTTCTCTGATAAAGAAGCACAGAGGAAGTCAGTTCATTGCTCAGACATAAAAAGATGATAAACTTATCAGGGGTGTGATGAATGCGCTCGGTATTCATCACAGGGGATGTGTAACGGGACCCAGTTATAGGGAAATCGGACAGGAGTGAGAGTTGGTCTGATGATGTAGCTAGGAGCTGAAGCTTGGGAGTCAGACGTTGGTTTCAGTCCTAGCCCTGCTGCTTATTAGCTGTGTGGCTTGAAGTACATCATTGAACTTTTGGGGCTCCTTCTGGCATCTATGAAATAAGGACGCTGACATCCACTTTTTAGCATTAAACGCAATCATCTATGCAGACACTGCATGGCATCTGGCAGGTGGTGAGTTTATAATGGTTGATGGTAGCTTACAGCTCCCTCATCTGTGATTTCACCAGGACTTGCTTCTCTGACTGTAAGCAGCTTTGTGACAGTGTCTGTATGCGATTCCACCTCAGATGCCTCCCTGGGGACTGTCCCTGAGGCCCTGCATTTATATTAGGTGTTCCATGAATATTTGTAGAACGAATGAATGAGGAAGGAAGTGCGTGAGTGAATAGCTGTCACCACATAGCAGGTATCTCTTTTGCTCAACACCAGCTTCTGTCTTCTGACAAAAGGCTCCTAATGTAGCAGCTTTAGAAGGGAGTGGGCTTTCTCCTCCCAAGTACCCAGCCAACGTCGCCTGGCGGTGTCTCCTCAGCGTTGGCGGGTGTGCGAAACCCAGCACAGCTTGATTTTTATGGTTTAATGTAAGAGGCTGCGCTTCCACCGCTGTCACTTAAGTAGACTGTTGTTTTGACGTCTCAGCGGCACAGATTGAGTGAAAATGCCAATGATGGGAGATAAGCAGGAAAGACGGAGGTGTCTGGATTTGGGAGCCAGTCTTCCAAAGCAGCGCCACCTGCTGTCCCCGCGCGGTGGGCCGATGGCCAGGGGGCACGTCCCGCGCGGGTGGGCTGGGGGAGCGCAGGGGGGCTGCGGGCTGTCTCATCACAGGGGGTTTAACCCGTGTCCCCTCTCTGTCTCCCATCCCTCCCCGCTGTCCCCGTGCCCCAGGAACGGCCTCCCCGGCTGCCGGATGCGGACTGAGAGCGAGCCGTCCTGCGGCTCCCCGGTGGTCAGCGGGGACCCCAAGGAGGACCACAACTACAGCAGTGCCAAGGCCTCCAACGCCAGGAGCACCTCGCCCGCCAGCGACTCGGTCTCCTCCTCCTCGGCCGACGACCATTACGAGTTTGCCACCAAGGGGAGCCAGGAGGGCAGCGAGGGCAGCGTCCAGAGCCACGAGAGCCACAGCGAGGCAGAGGAGGACGACAGGAAACACAGCCCGAAGGAGGCCAAGGATGCTCTGGGGGACAGCGGCTACGCGGCCCAGCACAAGAAGCGCCAGCACCTCGCCAAGGCGAGGAAGGTCCCCAGCGACACGCTGCCCCTCAAAAAGAGACGCACGGAAAAGCCCCCCGAGAGCGATGACGAGGAGATGAAGGAGGCGGCCGGGTCACTCCTGCACCTGGCGGGGATTCGGTCCTGTTTGAATAACATCACCAATCGGACGGCAAAGGGGCAGAAAGAGCAAAAGGAAACCACAAAAAATTAAAAACAAGTCACTGATTTGTTTTGAACTTACGGCCATTTGGTTTCAGCATGTCAGGAGATTTCTAATGATTTGTGGCAATATCAGCAATTTATTAGTATTTGTTTCGTTTTCTTTTTTTGGTTTGGTTTTCTTTTCTTTCTTTCTTTCTTTTTTTTTTTTTTTTAATTTGCCCCCCTTCTTTGTTTTGGACCCTTAAGAATTTTATTTTTTAAAGGAGATTGAAGCCATAGAACTCATATTGACACTCAGCTGTTTTACAAAAGCTTTTCATTATCTGAAGACAAAACCGAAAAAGCCAAAATGACCATTGCTTCCTCCAGCTTGTCAGAAACACGTGGCTGAATCCACAGGGATGTCAAGGAGAAGGCCGCGGGAATACCCATACGTAGCACCTAGAAGGCACGTGTGCAAAGTCATCATCCATCAGGCCCAACCCTCAGGTTTAAAAGGTCAGGATGTCCACCCAGTTGGGTTCACTGAGTGAATATGCATGATGCAATTGGGGGAAAGGAAGAGCCATCCATTCCCTCTAGGAGCAGTCCCAGGCTTGTGGCACCAGGCTGCGAGCTGGGCCAGGAAACCCTTGGTGTTGCCACGCAGAGTGCAAGAGGGTCAGTCACCAGCCTTCTGTGCTTCTTAATAGTGAAGCCTTCTGACATCTTAATGAGGTGGACACTAGACGGTGTACATACACCAGGTATCAAGGACTGATTAGAAGAAACCGGGTCAGTTTTTAGTGATGTTCGTAATCATTGAATTCTGTTCTATATTAAATGAAGAGAATGCTACACAAGCCATAAGCCTGAAGGTTGGCCCTGCACACACATGCACACACACACACACACACACACACACACACACACACACACACGAAAGACAGCGAGAAGAAAAAATATGCAGAAAACAAGCTGTCCTCTTAACTGCCCAACTGAAAATCAAGTCCAAGAAATTACAGTAGCTGTTAAGGAAGGGAATAATGGTACATACCTTTTTCTGTCTGTCAAAACTATTTGATCTAAGTGAAAACAAACAAGCAAAAAGCTACGGAACCTGCCATTAGTATTGTGGTATATTTGAAAAAGATGAAAGGCACATTGATGGGCAAAAAAAGAAAAGAAAAAAAACTCCTATACTGCCCTCAGAATGGGAGTTTGCAAGTAATGTGTCAGTCAGGATTCATCTTCACAAAAATCAGTGATTTCCACATTCAGCCAGTGTAGCCAGCAGAAATTTCTGATCCACAATGCATGGATTCCTTCGAAAAAAGAAAAAAAGAAAAAAAAAATCACAAAAACAAACTTTTTTTAATTCAAAAATAACAAAGTTCTTGTAAGGTAAATAATGTATTTAGCATGAAGCATGAATTATTTTCATATAAATATAGAAAATAGAGAAAAGGCTATGCCTCTAATTTTTAAGCCCTTAGGCTTAGAGGTTCTTTTGATTTTCTTCTTTTTTTCTTTTTTTTCCTTTAATTTTTTTGTTTGTTTTTTTTTTGTTTGTTTGTTTTCCAATTATTTTGTTTTGGTTTTTTGAAGCAGGTGTTTAAGGTTTAACCTTCTTCAGGGACAAATTCTGACTGTTGGGGAACTTACTCTGCAATATAAAAATATCTTCATGTTCCGGTAGGGCCTGGATGGTGGAGCTCTGTACTGCCTTGTCTGCACTTCAGCCCCGACCCCCTCTGATTCTCTGTTGAAAAGTGTGTCCTTTCTCTCTGTCTGTACATGTTTATCATGACGCAATAATTTGAGAGCAAACTTAGTAGTGAGTGTGTATGATAGAATCAAGAGAATTACGGGACGCTGACTTCAGAAAACCATTATCGCGATTTGGTTCTAGGAAAAAGGCAGTGAATAATTATGCAAATTCGCCAGGAGAAGGGGAAACACTAATGGGCCTTATTGGATGAGGGTGTGCGTTAGGGTACACGTGAAGGAGGAAGTGACACAGGTGTTGGAAGGACCAGCCCCCCCTCCCCCCCGCAGTTTTCCTGTGATGCCATCTCACGGTGGGAAGGAGGGGCCAGCCATCTCTACCACCTCAGCACATGAACCAACCTGGAATTAAGCCCACCTAGATTGTGAGAGCTGAATTGAGACAACAGGATGATGTCACGCAGACCAGAAATTCCTGTTATCTTTGCCTAAAAGAAATTATTTGGGGAGATCAAAAGAGAAATCTCTAGAAGAATATGATCTTCCACCCAAATGGAGGGAAACTAAAACAAAAAGACCTACTACCGTGGCTCAGGATATGATGGTGAGGGAGAGGGACGGGATTGGGGTGATCTCGATCTTTTAAAAGGGGAGCATGGGCCAATGTGGAGCCAGCACCAGGCATTGTCAGAACCTCCATCAGCCAGGTGCGCGCCCCATGCTTACCTTCCTCTGGGCTGCTGCTGAGACACCCTGAAAAAAATCGACACCTATACAACAGGTTGCCTTTGTTACCTGAACCTGAGCTCTTCCGGCATATTTGTTCATTTGTTCGGGGTACAGATGGGGCTAAGGATGTATTTTTGAAGTACTCGGTTCCCTGCATCTTGCACCTGACACCCCAAAAGCCATCCACAGCTGTGGAACCTGAGCGACACTTGGTGTTGTTATCTGACCAAGCCCAGGAGACCCCACACCCTCACCCCACTCTCAAGATAAAATTCAGACTTCCCTCCTGAAAGGCAGAGTAAACATTCAGGACGGTTTCTGGCAGGGGACTTCTTCCATTTAAAACCCCCACAGTGGGCTGTCTCCCCTCATTTCATTTTTCTAAAGGAGCAAAGACCTCTTTTAGAAAATAATAAAATGCAATGTGTGTGATTTACTTTTCTGATCTCTTTGAGAAATAGATAACTATCTTATAAAAGTGTGTTCTTAACTCCGGAACCACTCTTTTTGCATAAATACCTCATCGGGCAGCTTTCTAAGTGTTATTTTCCTGAGTCTTCCTCGGCCCCTTCATAGGAGCCGCTGGGAGACTTCCAGGGGAAACTTTAGTGAGGGTACTTTTTTCTATTTTTCTTCTGATTTTGGAGGCATACACATGATGCATAACCAAAACAGTGGCTCAATTGTGTTTAACTTTGTATTTTGATTGTTGAGGGAAAAAAAAAAGTATCGATGTGTATGTGGCCGTTTGTAGTGAATTCATTGCAGAATGAGGCTGTCTGTGTCCCCACCAAGCCAAGGGGCAAGAGGCACCCTCTCTCACCCCCTCCTCCAAGAGCAGTAGAGAATTTTAAGCACAAGCCTATTTGTGAAAGCATATTTTGCTCAAAAGCATATTTTGCTCAAGTGTAATTTCACTTTAGTCTTGGAATTCCTTCCCAAATGTCAGGTGTTCTTTTAGCTTCCAAACTAGCATATGTATTCATTAGTCGGACAGATCGCCCGAGCACCATTCAAGGGGTGTGGTGGTTTCCGCTTTCCTTTCTCCTGCTGGGAGAAGTGGCGGTTCCTGTGTCATTCCAGTATCTCACTTACTCACATGGGGCAGGGGGGAGGGGGAAACGGGGAACTATAGCAATATTTAAAGATGCTTTGGAAAACAGCCGTGAACACTTCAGCACCATAACACCCACAGTTCCTTGCTGTTGGCCCTTGGACACATTTAAGAGAAAGAGGCTGCAGCTCTTTTTTCTTAAATGATATACACATAGACAGTTATTTTTATGCTACTACAGTTGTCTTTTTATCTTTTATCTAGTACTACATGGAAAGGGTTTGTTTGCATCCTAGATTTTCTTCCCAGCCTTATACCATAAGCTCCTACTTCCCCCCCCACACACTTTTCTGTCTAATCAGTATACTTTCAAGAGTTCTTTGGTAAAGCTGTCTGAAATGAAAAAATGAACCTAACCCACATTCAGGTGGTGTTTGGAGACAGCTGTGGCAAGTTTCAGTCTTTGGGGCTGAGTTTTTAAGAAGGAATGTGTTCGAGGCCTTTTCCAAGAACTGATTTTTCTTGGAGAGGCATTCAGCGTGTCTGGCCTTGCTGGGCATGGCAGTCATTACCATGGGGTGGGGGGTTCTGGATGAGGCCATAGCATATATGGTGTTTCTGCCTGAGGATCAGGTTCAGCCTGTGGGCTTTGTAGAGTGAAAATCACCCGGATCGCTTTTGTGCCCAGCTCAGTCCTGGGACACACCGGGACTGCTCAGTGCCAAGTGCTGTGTCCTACACATGAGTGGGGGCCCTTAGCCTCTCATTGAAGGGCTCTTGGAGACGGAATCAGAGTTACGTACAAGTGACCTACATGGGAGGGCTTTCCATATGGGACTGGATTCAATTCAATGTGACTTCTCTTTCCCTTTAAACTTGATTCAGGTTGGGAGTCCTTTCTTTCCGGTGGATCACAGCTGCCCAGATGTTGCAATTTTATTTTTATGTTTCTGTAGAGAAGTATTTTTCTTTCATCTTGAGGATTTTTGCCACCAAAAGAATACATTTGAACTCTGTGTCCCCTCCTAATTGTGACTTAACCAGTGTTGACAGTTAAATCCTTAGTGTCGTAGGTCCCGGCCCTCCAATACTATATCAAACACTGTTATGCACATAATGCAGCACTGTGATCTAATTTAAATAATACTTTTTTATTATTTATACTACTATATATAATATACATCAACACTTTTGCTATATAACCTAAGTGGATAACCCTCTTTTAGTTACCTGCCAAACGGGGACTTTGGTTTATATTGCAGTTAACACAGTTACAAAGTTGTAATGGTGTCTTTTTTTTTTTTCTTTGTAACGGAATGTGTAAATCAAAGTATATACATTGTATGGTGTTCCTGTTTCTGGAGTTTCACGAGAATTTACACATGGCATTCAGTGTTCTGTATAGACCCGCCCACCTTTGTGAATTCATCTGTTAACCCCTCTTCCTTCGAGAGAGTACCTGTGATGGTGGTTAACTCCTTGTCTTCTCTCTCTCCTAATGGTCATTCTTGAATTAAGCACAGACTTGTCAGCTCAGTTGCTTTATCGTGAATAATGCGTGTGACCTTGCCATTAGCTTCACTGACCAAAAACTAAGGAAGGAAAATACGATTTTTAAAACAATCCATCTTTTAACAGCTGAAACCGATGTGTCTATGGTGCTGTATCCTGCTGTCTGTCATACTTTTGAAATCAGACCTGGGTGAAAGATCACTTCAGACTTACTGTGATATGCTCACAAGCACCCTTCCTTTTTGTTGTGTTAGCGTTGCAATCAAGACTATTTATTTGGAATACATACAACAGTGTTTCCACTGTATTTCATTTGCAAAAGTTGAGAACAGCCTTCCCTACCTTTTGCAAATAATTAATATTCCATATTGGATTCTCAAAGTGTTCGATATGGTGAACTTATCAAACCTAGAAATCGTATTTCATCCTTTCATTTCTGTGGCCTGAGTTCCTCACCCCACCCCACCCTTTTCTTTTTTAGATGAAACATAGCACAGTTTCAGTTATTTAAACATTAAGCTTTTCCTGAGTATGTATGTTGAGGCCATCGGAGCTCATAGCTGATTCAGTAACCAGTTTCATGCTGTGTCATTCACACTCACTACTTCTACTGCCATGGTGAAAATGTGGAGGAAAAAAGTATCTGTGTGTGTCTGGGAAGCATTATACACTTGTACATTTTTTTATACTCTGATTCTGTAACATTTCTGAGTTTTGTTTTGTTTTACAGAAAAAAAATCTATAACAGTGATAAAGCAATCAGAAGACCAAGAAGTTTACTGTCGATGCTTCAGGTCATCTGACTTTTGTTGGCCAATAGACCTACATGGCCAAATTAATTTACTAAAGTAATAATTCTTCAAAAGCCAATTTTTTTTCTGTACTTTCTGTATGAAACTGCCAATATCATGAATAGAAAGGGAGAACCATAGAGGAGAAAGAAAGTGATGTTCAGTTGCGTTTGTATTACCTGAGGGAGCCATGTGGAGGTGGGGAGGGGGGTGGGGCAATTGGCCGAACTGTAGGGACCTGATAGTGTTGCTTTGGAGGTGTCCATACCTGCATTTCGCATCCTTCATATGTAATCATATTGCCAAAGACAAACTATTTCATCATTTATTGTAAATAACACTTTCCCCCAGACCTACCATAAAGTTTCTGTGATGTATTGTCTTCCAGTTGCAATAAAAATTACTGAGTTGCATCAATTGAAGAACAAGACCATGGAGTATTGTGTGCACTGCGTCTCCATGTGCAGATGCTGAGCAGGGAAATCAGTTGTTTCTTACCTGCAGTAGGGTGTGCTGTTTTGTCACCATCCTGCTTTTAGGGTCTCAGCTGCACTTACTGTACCCAGCCTCATACCTCCTTCCGGTGGGTAATCACACACCTTTTCTGCAAATACACAAGTGCGCAGCCCAAGGCTGGACTCCCCTGTGGGTCACAGGAATTCCAACCCTTGTCTAAAAAGTTGTCGGACACTTGTCACTCTTGCCCAGTGTCGCTGGGAAAGAGTTGGTGCTACCTGAATGCTGCTTGGAGTTAAAAAAAAAAAAAAGTGAACTGCCTCATGAAGGTAACCCATGACTCGTTAACAAAAACATGCAATACTTAATATGAGGAATTTGGTGGCAGTTTTCTCTTGTCATGAAGTGTTATTTCAGTTTTATCTTTTTCACTTGCCTCCTTTCCCATTTAAACTATTGTAGCCCAGAGGCCCTCTGTTAGTGTCTTCACTGCACATAACAAGCTACGACCAGATTTTTAGGCCCTTCCATGAGACAGTGTCCCCTTGAGGTCAGGTAAGAATTTCCGAGGTGTTATCATTTTGACAGTTTGTTCAGATATTCTGATACTCTGTTGTTTCCTCTCTAGTCGCCTTGAGAGTTATTTACAGAAAATGTTTGATATGGGCTGATTTTTTGGCAGCCACGCTTTATGTTTGGCCTTAAGTATTACCCAAATAATGGTCCTAGCAGTAGAAGCTTGATTTGAAATCATTCCTGGGCCCAGTACCCAAATAGCTTGAGAACTGTTTTATGTTAATCCGCAACGAAGTATTGTGGAGCATATGGCTAAATCTCCTTCAAGATGCAGCAGTTTATTTGGGAAGGATCAAGAAATTCTGTTTGTTTCATCATTTCAAAACTGATTTCTAAAAATATATAATGTGGAAGACGTGCAGTATGATGGGAAAAGTCTGCAAACAAGACAGGCTGATTCCTTAATCCCTCTGGAATACAGTTTGTTCATTAAATGGGTAGTTCTATTCATATCATAAAACTGGAAGGGACTTTAGAGGCCACTGAGTCCAAACACCCTACTTTACAGACAGAGCAACCGAGGCACAGGAAAGGGATTTGCACAAAATGACGCAGATAACTAGTGGCAGAACCAGACAGGAAATTTTCCTTCTTTTGTCATATCCAGCCATTTGTGTGTAATTATATCTGTGGAATTTTGTAGCTGGTAATACCCCACACATACACACTTAACATTATGTCCTATGCATTTTTCATATAGCTATAGTGAAAATGACTTACCTTTTTAAATGACACATAACATTCTATTGCATGGGTGGTTCGTCACCTTCAACGGTTACCTTACTTCCCATTGTTTATATTGCTGCTGGTTTCTCTCTATAATAAGTAATACCACAAAGAACATCTTCATTCAGATATGTGACTAGTTGGATAGTTTCAACTTGTGTTTTTGTTCAGTGGCCTACTGGACTATGGAACAAAAGTATTGTCAATGTTAACAGGTCTTTCTATTCAGGCTTTCCAAAAGGCATCCGTGCCAATAGCAATTCATGTAAACCTCAATTTCATTGCACTCTTACCACTATTGGAATTTATTTTTCTCCTTAATTTTTGCTAGCAGTCAAAAGTAGTACTTTATTGCTGTCTGAATTTTCATTTAATTATTAGCAAAGTTTCATTGTTTCCCATATATTGACTGGCCATTTATTTTTTCCTTTTCCGAGTCATCTGTAACTCACTCTCCAAGAGTTCAAAAGAGAAGGAATCAGGTTTGTTGACTCCTTTCTACAGTGTTCCTGATGAGCCCTTTAATGGTGCCAGGATGACCAAGCACATCACCTGACCTCAGATGGTCCTTTCACCTTTAGATGCTCTTAATTGTCCTTATATTGAGACAAAATCCCAATTCCTAAAACTTACACTTGAAAATTTTGGACTAGCCTGGAAAGACACAAAAATACCAACTTAAATCATCTTGCACATGGCAACCATTTACATGTTTGAAAACAATAATAATTCTTCCCTAAGTCTTCTCTATAACACATATTCCAAGTTCTGCCTATTCTTTCTCTCTTCTGGACATGTTCCAGTTTATAATCAGAACTGAGAGCTGAAAACAAACAACTCCAGGTAGAGCCTGATGATGAGAAGCTATCACTTCCTCCATTCTAGATCCTCTATTTCGATGAATGTACCTGAAGATTAAATTCATTTTTCAGAAGTCTCATCACACCACTGACTCACACTGAACTTGCTATTAACCAAAACAACAAAGTCCCAGCTGTTTGTGTATTTCTCCAGTTATTCATTTTAGTCCAAACTGCAACTTTATCTCTTAAATGTCATCTCCTTAGATTTGGCCTGTTGTTCAAGGCCAGTTGAAATTAGCTGTTGGGTGGGGGGTGAGAGTCCTGATTTTATCCTCCACAACACTTGCTTTCCCTGCAGATATCGATTGATCACAAATTTGAAAGTGTATTTTGTATATTGATTAGTACAAAGCTGGAGCCAGGCAGTATGGTTCTGGAGACCGGTCCCCTTGAAGGTCAACTTTCATGTCACTCAACACCCTTTAAGGGCAATCATTTAACTAGTTACACATGCACCTGTCTTTTTGAAGGTGTAGCTTACTATTCTCCATCCAATCAAAAATTTGTCAAATACATATTTGATCTCCAGGTATAAAACCATAGTCTTCCTTTATAAAAAAAAAAAAAAGAAAAGAAAAGAAAAGCAAGTCATACTCTATGCTAATATGAACTATGCAAATTTGAAATAAGGCAATGGAAAAGAATCAAATTTCACTTAATGTATAAAATTTAAAATACTAAATCCTACTTTATGCCTATGGGGGAATTAGTCTTGATTTATGCATGTATTAAATTATATGAGGCCTTAAGAACCATATCCCTCATATAAAAAGCAACCACAATTCATTCAGGCAATCCTTCATTCATTCATTCACTTACTATATCTTAGTGAGCCCAAGTTGGCCCCCATGCCAAGAGCTTACAAACCATTCTTATTATAGTCCATCAAGAATTTTGCCCAGCGTTGGCACTGAGACTATGGATCTACAGTTTGCAGACAGTTTACAATCAGAAAGTTTCAGCATAGCGCTTAGTGGTATTTCTTCATTCTGTGTGAATGCCTATTTAGAAGACTGCCATATCTAGCATGTAGTTAGCCTCTGAGTATAGTCAAATGCATTTAAAATAATGGGATTCCTTGTCCAATTGTGTGCAGGCCAACACTCGGACCCTGACCCCAGGACGGACCTTGAAGCACACACAGGTCCTGGGACGGGGCCCGGGAATGTCCAGCTTCGCACAAGCTGACGCACGGAGCTCCATCCCCCGCCAGACAGCCTTGACTTCAGAGCCTGCTGTGCAGGCACCAGGCTCAGGTTACAAAGCCCTTTTGGTAAACATGCTTTGCATTTGCGTGAGGAAGCATGCTCACTCGGTGCACTCTCCTCCCCCAAAACCTCTATATAATGGTTGCTATTCCTGATTAAAGATTCTGGTTCCTCCTCAAAAAAATAAAATAAAATAAAATAATGGGATGCCTTAAAAAATTAAATAAATAAAACCTCAGAAGTTGAGTTTGGTTATCTGATGCCTATTTATTTTTAAATACTTTACAGCTTACCCAGCATGGTGTATATATTAAGCATCAGTATCTGAAAGGCTATCCAAAACTATGGAAAGATAGAGAAAAAATTAAAAAAGAAATAGATCAAGAAAGTTTTAAAATAGATTCTGTCCTTCGTACTCATGGGCAAACCCACACTTCTTTTTCAGCTACTGCTCCGTGCCAGTTCTGATAAATGCTGAGGGGGCAGATGAAACATCCAGTGCCTACCTTCAGGTATGATCACCCTCAAAATTCCAGCTATGGTGATTAGTGGGTAGTTGGTATAAATGGCAGCTGGTATAGTGTTCCCCAAACTTCTCAGCAGTGGGTGATCTTTTCTAGACAAAAATCCTGGCTGCTAAGATCAGTGTAGCTTTTGTCTCCCTTCCCCTCGCATCTCCTCACCTCTGTCGGCTGGTGAGGGGTTAGACCAGGGGTTAGGCCTGTTTGCTATCTGTAGACATGGCCGTCCCTTCCATGGGTGAACGATTTCTTACAGAACTGACCCTTATACTGGTTACCAGCTCTATGAGAAAGTAATAATGTTTCTCTTCTGCACAGTGCTTGAAGTTCTCGGCTTATAAACAAGCCTTCATCCCCCATCCCTGTCCCCCTCCCTGCTTTCTCTCCCCACCGCCTAGCCTAACCATCCACATCACTCCTTTCTGGGTTCCCTATTTTGTTCACATTACTATACACCTTCCTTCCACTCAGGGGTCAGCAAACTACGGCCCACGGGTCAATCCCAGCCTCTATCTGTTTTGTAAATGACAGTTTGGGGACACAGCTATACTCATTCCTTTATATATTGTGTAGGGCCGCATTTGTACAATAGCAGCAGAGTATTTGAGACAGACCCTATGACTTACAAGGTCTAAAATATTTACTACCTGGCCTTTCAGAAAAAAAGTTGGCTAACCCCTGTATAGGGTGACCCTAAAGTCACCCATAATTTATTTTAGCCCTTACCCCCTCTCAGGTGTCTCCACGTCCCTTCCCCACTATAGTAGTAACCTTTGTTCAGACCCTTATTACTGCTTCTTCGGATTCTTGCAGTTAGAGAACTTGTACAGTCGCTTCCCCTTTCCCCACTTGGATCAGTCAAGCCCAGCCAGGGTGACAAGACCCCTCAGGGGACTGGCTACACAGGTGGTGGAAGAGCCGAGAAGCCAAGCACAGGAGAGAGTAAGGCCGCCCAGAGATGAGCAAGGGCAGGAAGCCATCGCCACCTCTGAGACGAGAGGGACTGAGGGTGGAATCAGTTATTAGAAAGTGCAGCCGCAAAGGCCTGTCCAGCAGGGACTGGAGGTGTTGAAGCCATGAAGCCACCTACAGACACCACCTGGGCAGAGAAGGTTGGAGAAAAAAATGCGCTTCCCTCCTCCTAGCTTGCAGTCATCCACCACTGCTTCCCGCTGGACAAACCCAGAGAGAAGCCAGCTGACCCGAGAGCAGGAAACATAGTCTCTGACCCGAGAGCAGGAAACATAGCCCCACTGCAATGCCAAGGCTGAGCTGGGGAAGGTCAAAGGATGAAAGTGGAGGCAACGGGCCCACGGCCAGCACACTGGGCCTGCCCTTCTCTTATCTGTCCCCTCCACTACAGTCAGGATGACCATTCCAATCACCCATCCGACACTTCACCCTGCCTAACATCCTCCCATGCACCCTACACTCTGGCTAAGGCCCAGTTCCTTAGCATGACACACGAGCCCTTCACACCTGGCCCCTCCCAGTGCCCAGCCACCCCCTCCCATGTCCATCCACCCTGAGCCCCAGCTGATTGGTGCGTTGCAGTTTCTAGGATGTCCCTGTTGCCCCCTGTCCCTTTGCACAGACCATCCTTTCCACCTTTCTGGAATTTTCTCTCTTCCCGCAAAGCTCAGTCCCTCTGTCTTGCCTCTGTGTTTAACTTTCGTACTCTCTGCTACCAAGGTAACTTGTAATTAAAATTCCAGTATTCTAGCACTTTCCATGTTTGCTTGTAGCGATTGATTTCCCAGTCTGTGTCATGTTCGCCTAAAGGGCCGGCCTTCGTCCTGTCCATTTCTTTCTCCCCAGGGCCTGCCATAGCATCTGGCACACAGTGGTCACTCAGTAGCAGCATTTCTTGGATGGACCAGTTGTCGCTCAGATGCCAGCCCGGGTGCTCTGCAGGAGAGCCGTGCACACTCTTGTCGACTCATGGCCAGAGGCAGGATGGAGGGGGATCTGGAAAGGCATTCAGGAACACCTGAGAATACAGTATCATCTTCCCCATAAGAGAGCTCCTGCTTGGGGTTTCAGGGGTGAGTAGAGGATACTTTGGTTTGGCTTATCCAGGCCACATTCATGGCCATATTTTCCATCTTTGGATGGTGTTGCAGCTGTGGCCAACAGGGTAAGAGGACCACTCTCCTCTCATGGAGCCCCAAACCCAGACATGTCATAGCATAAAGGGATCCTAGAACTTCTGGGCAAACAGGACCAGGGGGGAAGGGACAGCCCCTCCCGCAGGCCCCACAGGCTCTCCCAACTCCCAGGCCAGCCCAGCCTCCTCCATAGCTGCTTGGGGGATGGATGCAGAGGTGAGGAGATATGGACACAACCTGAGCAGCCCCACCCTTTAGCCAGGCCTTGGCTTCCTGCTTCTTTTATGCTGATTGGCCACGTTGGAGTCCGTTTCCACATGGGAAGTCACATCGCAAATGTCGCTGCACCAACATTCTTGGTATGGCTAAGTCAGAATCCCCAAATCCTCACTGGGGGGACAATCGATGCTCTTGTCCGCCTTTTAATGACAATCAATTCTCTCTGGCTCTTTGCTAAGTAAGTGTCATTGACAACAATTGCATTTTGTGAACCTGGTTGCCGGCCTTGAATTTGCAGCTTCCTCCAGCTGATGCGAGTCTTGTTACTCCGTCAGTCGTGCAGTAGGCTCAGCTGTACAATTAATGTTCTTTCTGGTCTGGTTTTTCAGTCAACGTGGCAGCTCCATTAATCTGAAAAGGAAGTCCGCTCATGTACACAGGCTCTAAGGGAGGGGCTGAGGACAGCCTGGGTGCTGCCTGGCCTTTTTGCAGACCCTGAGTAAATGATGCAGAGTGGCTAGTGTCAAACAGACTAGGTTTCAAGACCCAGCTCTGCTGTATGGCCTTGGGCAAATCACCCACCCTCTCTGAGGCTCTGTTTCAGCATCTGTAGAATGGGATAATAATAGTACCCACCCTGTAGGGTTGGTAAGAGAATTAAATGAAATAATACATGAGAAAGGGGTTATTACATGTGTCACTTCTAAGAGGCTCAATGCATCATCATCATCATTGCTATTATTATTATTATCATCCTTAAGAATCCCAGAACTGCATAGTCTAGCCTCTGTCTGTGCTGAGGCTGACCACCAAGGAGCCACTAGCCATATGTGGCCACTATAGAGCAGCTGAAATGTAGAATCTAAATTGAGATGTGCTTCAAGTATGCTGGATTTCAAAGACAGTGTGAAAAAAAGAGAATGTAAAATATCTCAACACCTTTGTAAAAAAAAGACTTTTAAAATATTGATTACAGATTGCAACACTATTTGAATATATTAGGTTAAGCAAAATATATTGTAAAACCCATCATACCTGGTTTTTTTTGTTTTGTTTTTTACTTGTTTTAAGTGGCTACCACTAGAAAATTGTAAATTGCCTATGTGGCTCAGATTTTGTCTCTCATGGGCAGCACTGTTCTACACAAGTTACTTTCACAGAAGCCCCATCAAGTAACCAGTCATCAACAGTGACAACAACAAAAAGCCAGCAACCAACAAAACCCCAGGAATTCTACTGTTTAATTTGTGTCTCTTTGCAAAACAACAAACAAACAAAACATATACATTATTAATACTTCTCATGTTGCCTTTCCTCTCCTCCTAATTTTCTTGCATCCAGTGCTATTTGTTTGTTTTTTGTTTGTTTGTTTTTTAAAGATTTTATTGGGGAATTGAGGGAGGGGAACAGCATTGGGGAACCAGGGAAGGGGAACAGACAAGTTGCTGTCTTTTGTTCTTCAGTCTAGTTGCGGAGGACGTTGCTTCACTGGCCCATGTTGGTATCGTCATTGCGCTCTTCCCGGGTGAGGCAGATTGGTCGCCGGCCTCTGGATGTCACTCACTGTGGCTATTGGCAGCTCATGCTGGCTGCCAGCTGTTCACTCTGGCTGCCGGCCACTTACTGTAGCCTATGGCAGCCCTCTGCAGCAGGGGCTGCAGCCTACACCGTCGCTGGGGCTCGCACAGCCCAGCTCCAGGTGGAGCTGTTGTTAGCTGTGAAGGGCAGTGTCACTGGCCCTCATATATGTGGGATCCGAACCGGGGCCGCTGGCATCCCAAGCCAGCTCTTAACCAATGCGCCACTCGGCCGGCCCCCAGTGCTGTTTTAAAGCCTTTGATTTGCTACTTCCACACCCCCACCGCCAAGTACAGACAGATGATCTCTGCACTTCAGCCCACAGGACATTTCTGTCCACCTGTTCCACCTGCTCCACTGCTATGTCCCCTCTGTACAGACATGTGCCACTTAGCAATGGGGATACGTTCTGAAAGTGTCTCGTTGGGTGATTTCATCATTGTGCACACTCACACAAACCTGGATGGTACAGCCAGGTACCCCAATTCTATGTGCAGTAGGTTTGTTTACACCAGCATCACCACAAATGTGTGAGTAATGTGCTATAACATTATGATGGCATCGATGTCACTAGATGATAAGAATTTTTCAGCTCCATTATAATCTCATGGGACCACCGTCGTGTATGTGGTCTGCTGTTAACAGAAATGTCATTGTATGGCATATGACTATAGATGTTGTTTCTCTCCTCCTCCCTCTTGGCAGGCTTTGCATTTCCCATCTACTCTCTAAATTAGCATCTCTGAAGAGCTGGTCTCTGGATTTGGCAGCTGCTCCCACAGAGGCTTGGATGGGGTGGAGCAGACTACCATTAGCCAAGGTCACAAAAGGTTGATAGATAAAGCAGATTGCCAAGGGGTTAACTGACAGCACAGAGAGTCCTTTCCAGGGACAGTATATGCCCCCTGCAGGTGATGAACCCTGACCCCAGGTCCATATTGTAGGCTTGTGAGGTATGCATTGAACACCAGGGGACAGCATTTATAGAGTCCACTATGCTGGGAAATGTGTGACATGGCAGAGTCCCTGAGCAGATAAATTAGTCAGTTTGGTGAGCTCAGTATTAGAGACAAGAAAGTCTCCAGAGAGATTTCATCAAAGCTATGGAAAAGCCTGGTGGACACTCCCTGCCTGGCAATGAGTAGAACTACATGGAGGCCAGGGTGCCTGGGTCCCCAAGCTTGCTGACTCCAACTGTTGGCTAGGGCCTGATAAATACCAACAAGTTCTTATTCTTTGGCTGTCTCTTTTTCCAGGCTCCTGGAGGAATCTTGCTGTTCTGATGATAAGGGTTTACCCATGTCCTGGCCACAGTTATGAGCTGAATTGTGTCTCCTCCCAAATTCATACATTGAAACCCTAACCCCCACTAGTTCGGTATGT
Organism: Aselliscus stoliczkanus; assembly: GCA_033961575.1. Classification (NCBI taxonomy): domain Eukaryota; kingdom Metazoa; phylum Chordata; class Mammalia; order Chiroptera; family Hipposideridae; genus Aselliscus; species Aselliscus stoliczkanus. The sequence continues at coordinate 149,098,331 of CM066732.1, read as the reverse complement.
GACCTTATTTGGAAATAAGGTCATTGCAGACGTAATTAGTTAAGGTGAAGTCACACTGCAGTTAGGTTGACCCCTGATCCAACATGACTGGTGTCTTTATAAAAAGGGGAATTAGAACCCAGACAGAGAGGAGGAGTACCATATGAAAATGGGAGTGATGCTGCCACAAGCCAGGGAAGTGCCAGAAGCTGGGAGAGAGGCCTGGAGCCCATCCTTCCCTACAGCCTTCAGAGGGACAATGCCCTGCTGACACCTTGACCTTGAACTTGTGGCTTCCAGAACTGTCAGACAAATTTGTTTCTTAAGCCACGCAGTTTGTGGTACTTTGTTATGGCAGCCTTAGGAAACTAACTATTGTTCCCATTTAAATTCTTGGCTTTATTTATTATAAGGTAACCTCATAAATTTAAGAAAACTTGCTTTATTATGCACACAGCTTATTTTGAGAATTGATGTAAGAAACTGTCTGTAAAAGGAACTCTTCTTTGTCTGGGAATAACATTTGAGGATATTGTTCATTAAGTTACTCAACGACCCTGTGAGCCAAAGTCCCTATGACCTGTGATAAAATCTTCTCGAAGTTCAGAGCCAAGAATCAAGTGGGTTTTTGTTTATTTTTTCCCTCGTGATGGACTTGTATACAATGAAGGATACATGATGTATATGCTTCCCTTTTTTTCCAAACTGCAAGGAAGCTTGGGGTCTCATTACTATAACTTCTCTCAGCCGAGAATTCTTGTTTTGTTCTAACTTTGTTCGTTTTTTTTCCTTTCCCTTGTCTACATTTTGTTCTTTTCTTCTGCTTTACGATTGTTGGTTTTATTGTTTGCTTAGTATGACAATAAGATACCTCGAATTCCTTTTGGAAGCAAACAGATATGAATCAACAGATTGAAATTAAGAGAACAGACCCAAAGCAATGACATTTTGGGAGTTGGGAGGGAGGGGTGATTTTATCAGAAGCCTAGTCATAAAAAACAAAAACAGTCCTCTGCCACCGGACATGTGTTGCAGGCATGTGGCAGAAGATGGAGATGAATGAAAGCATGGTGGGAACTTCGCTGAGCTGACACGGCGTTATTGCTCCGCATCTTCTCTATAACTGTTCCATGTCCCGGCTAACCGTGGAACCAGGCTACAAGGACCCCGTTTCATCGTCTTCTATACTCCTTTCTGCATCTGAAATAAACAGCAAGACTGCTCCAGAAGCTTTGCAAAGAGCTGGGTTCCACTCCCAGCATCCTGGTTAACACCGTGTGCTGTTCCCATCTGGGACACATCATGGGTCCCTGTGTGGAGTGGGGTCTCTGGCGTGCTGGCATCTCCCTGCCATTTCTGTAGGATTCCACAGTGGAGATGAAGGGGGGGGGTCACTGGAAGACCCACCTCCATCTGCTGGACTCCCCTTTCTCCTGCCTTGTGTTCCCAACAAATGTGAGGCCAAGGGGCCACCCCATCCAGCAAATCACAGTTCCTGGGGTGAAGGGTGCTAAGCAACAAGAATTCTTCTTTCCTGGACTTTCCCTCACCTGGGAAGGGGGTCCCTTTTGCCAGGTAAAGGACTTGAGATGCAAGAGAAACCCAGATAACCCAGGGTATTGAAGGCTGGCACAGGCAGCTGGCAGCAGAGAGTATGCTGAACGCTGACTAGATGTCAGAGCCTGTGGCAAGCAGTTTATGTGCACTAACCTGCTCACTCTTACTTTTATGATCCCCATTTTACAGATGAGGCAACGGAGGCACAGAGAGTCCAAGTAACTCACCCAGAGCAACACAGATGTAAGAGGAGGAGCCAGGTGCTGTGACCCCTGACCCAGGAGTCCAGGTTGGGGTGAAGCAGCACAGCCCTTTGGCATAAGGAGTCATGTGTGCACGGAGCCCAGAGAGGGCACATCAGTAAAGGATCTTTTAAAGCCTCCCCCCAATTTCAGAGTTCAGGAGTGGCTGAAGGAGTGGGGAGGAAGCCCCATTCAGGGATCCAGGGGTCTGCGCAGGATTTAGGGGCAGCCCAGAGGTTTCCTCCAGACACTGTCCAGGGCCTCTGCTAAGAATGACTCTATGTGGCTCGCTCAGCCGCTCTCAGCACCTGCACACGAGCACACTTAGGTTTCCCTCCCACCATACTCCAGCCCCTGCCAATGGCACTGCCAGCATTGCACCTCCCTGCCTAGTCCGCACAAGCCACCCTCAGCCTATGACAGATGGAAGCTGGAGTTTAGAATCCCAGCTTTCTCACCCCTCTGGTAGGATCGTTCTATGGCCTATGGCGTGTGCTATCTAGCCCCTTTCTACTCAAAGCATTGTCTAAGGCCAGTAGCATCGACGTCACTGGCAGCTGGTTAGAAAGGCAGAATCTTGGGCCCCACCCTGACCTTCTGGATAACACTGCATTTTAACAGGATCCCAGATGTGTGTGTTGTTGGGTGCTGGATACTTTTGTATTCCTTTAAGTGTCCTGGAATTTTGTTCTGGGATGTAGTTAAATTGCTTTAATCCTTTTGAGGCTTGCTTTTAAACTTTGTTGGTTGGGACCAGAGTAGACTTTAGTTTAGGACTAATTTTTACCCACCTACTGAAACAATGCCCTTCTGAAGTCTTGATCAGTGCCCTGTGAGCTAGGACATGTTTTTTTCATTCCAGCTGGTGGGAACTGTTTCAAGCCCTGGGTGAGCTCCATGCCTTGGTCAGCTCACTCTTTTTATTGGTTCTTTTCCGAGGCTCAGGTAGTTTGCTCCCATGCATGTACTGATCAAGGAGAAGCCCCACGTAGCTTCAGCGTTTTCTCTCTTTGTAACTTCTCTCCCATAGCTCTCTCCCCTTGGGTATCCTGCATTGTGAAGTCTAGCTGCCATAGCCTCGAATTCTCCATTCTGTCTTCTCAACGCAGAAAAACCATCAGGCTCTGTTTGGGTTTCCCTTCCTGTGCGGTGGCCTGGGAATTCTTTCCCCTTATTTGTTTCTCTTCTCTTAGGGATCAGTTTCAGCACTGCCCAGTGTGTCTAGCACCTGAAAAGTGTTGTTTTATATGTTTTACCCAGTTTTTTAGTTGTGTAAGGCTGGAGGCTAAATCCAATCCCTGTACTCTATTATACCTGAAAGCATAAATTCCCATAAGTTTTTTTTTTTTAATTTAAAACATTGTTTTATTGTAGTAGCATATACAGAACATAAATTTGACCATTTTAGCCATTTTTAAGTGTAAAGTTCAGTGGCATTAAGTAAATTACCTCTGCCTTAGTTTGAAGTGAGAAAAAAATATTTTATTCTACTTCTCATAATTCTTAAACACTTACTACGTGCTAGGTGTTGAAGTAACTACTATGGTTACACCCCCCCGCCCCGCATCAAGACAAGAAATGTGACGTTTAGAATGTAACTTGCCCGAGGTGTCAGGGTAACTAATGTCGTGGTCAGTATTGAGTCCCCCAGAGCCAGCCTGGGAGAGCTTCATTGAGAAAAGATCCTAAAATCACACAGCCTTCGCCTGTCTGTAAGCACTTCCACTGGAAGGCTATTTCTTGGCCTGGAGCAGATGTTCTAGAAATCAGCCCCCAATCCAGGGCTGCAGGAGTATATTCACTCATATACCAGAGGGACACCGGGCTTGGGGCCTGACCAATGTTTGAGTGGTAGAGTCTCTGTCGCCTACGAACCAGGACAGATCCAGAGAAGGACTCCACCTTGAGGCGCTGTGCAGGGCAGAGGTGCATGTGTGTGTGGTGCTGGTGAGACCACAGTCCTCAGCCAGCCACCGGAGTTAAATGTCAGCTTCCTCTGCATCACTGGCTTATCTCAAATTACAATTACAAATCTTCTGAAATCCCTGTTTAACTTTTTACCAGCTGCAAATGGGCATGTGAGCAGCCATTGATCTAGCACATCAGGGATTCTTACCTTCAAGGAGTCCATCGCTTTATGTACATGAATGAAAACAAGACGCTCATCTCAGAAATACTCTGGTGGCCTCTTTGCAAAGGCTGTGGGTCATTTCCTCCCAGCCTTTCACAAGAAAACCCTAGAAGCACATTCCTTTGTAAGGTTTTAATTGTGTCAAATGCACTTTAAAAATCACAAGTAGGTTTTTGTTGTTTCTCACTGGCGACCTATGAAACATGCTCCTTTTACAGATGGGAGTGTCAAGGCCAAGGGACATTTGCTCTCTCACAGGCTTTCCCATCCAATTGGGGCAGTGCTGAGGCCTTGCCCGCCCCCCTGCAGCTTTCCCATGAGTCTCTGCTCTCTCCTGAGGCTGGCTGTCCCTCAGACTGTGTGAAGAGCCCTCTGAGTCCTGGAGGGCCAGACTGTGCTTATTAATCTTTGTTTTCCTCCTATGTCTGGGACGTGGAACCCAATATGCTCTTAAATAAAAATTCCCAACCTTTATCACCATCACTTTATCTTCAGTTGGCAGTTTTGTGGTGTCCAAACCATTGTTAGTCCTTTTCTACAATGGTGTTTAGGGAAATAAGTGGGCCAAGTTTTGCTTCTTTTTACCCCACACAGATCTGGCATAAAAATCAGCCCCTCAGAGACCCCAGACAGCAAAACAACTACCCAGTTTTTCCAGAGATCCAATAGCGTAACAACTATTCATTTGGTAAAATAATATATATATTTTTCTGTTTTTCTTTCAAAATGGTCTAAGAGTGGGCAATTCTGGGAAATCAACTTTTCTGGTGAACTGAGGTTTTTGTGTCTGCACTGTGGTTGCAGCTGGGTGTGGCAAGGATGGAGCTGGTGTCACCTGTAGGGGGTGATGGAGAACCTGAGAGTGTTGGAGTTTTCATTCTAAGCAGCACCTCTTCTCTGATGGTTTGGGTGGAGAGGCAGCAAATATGGCAGCCTCACCTGCAGTCAGCGAAGAGAACCAATCTGGAGACAATGGTGTTCCCAGCTGGACACTCAGAGCCAGGGCCAGATTCACGGGTATGTGACCTATGAAGTCACACTGGGCCCCACGCTCAGAAGGGCTCCCACTAAGCTTGGTTTAATGCTCTACTGTCACCATCTTAAAATTCTTAGTCAGTTTTGAACTAGCAACCCTGCAGAAGGCCTTTGAAATTGTATAGGCAGTCCTGACTGGAGCAGATCATTGTTTGATCCCCCTCTTCCTTTATAGGACAAAATTCTCTTCAGTAATAATCATGAAAAGAAAAGAATATTAACAATGCCCAGAAGAGAAATGCAGACATTGAAACTTTTCTTTTATTGAACTTTGTATACATGTATATAAGTATGTTTTTTTAAAAAACAGATAAAATAGCTATTACAGCACAAAAAAAGGAAAAAAGTTCAAGTATTTATTCAACAGTTTTTACATTTACCTAATAGTTCAAACTAGTAATATTTTACAAAAATAATTGTTTAATAACTAATAATTGTTCAATAATGTTTCATTTTCTCAACCTGTTTTTTAGTTTCGGAACAATCAACAACTTAAGAAGAAGAACAAATTTCAATTTTAAAGGTAGTGCTTAAATTTAGTGAAATAGTTCAGGTATGAAATAAAATTTGCACTTTACAAATAAAACTACTACACCTCACAGTTTGTACTGTGTTTCTTTTAAATTTGGACACAAGTAAAACTTCCAAATGGTCACATGGCATAAAGTCATTCAAGTTCTGTGCTGTCGTTATTTATTTCAAATCATTATTTCAAATTTCTGTTCATATGCCACCATCTGTGGAACCGTGGTGACTAGGGGTAAGTACTGCACCCCAAGTAAACTTTCAGGACTGCAAGCATCATGAATTTAATTTTGAAAGGAATCTAAGAAGCTGCCTCTCCACCCCATGTCCAAAACTGAAGGCAACTGGGTAACTGAGAGTTCTCCAAATTAACTCCCATGTAGAATACAATTTATATTAAAGGGTAAGTTTTAAAGTGCACTAATTTTAAGGGTATATATATCTTATTGAAACTCAACAATATCCACAGCTATTGTTTAGAATAGACACAAAAAAGATTGTCATTCAAGAGTATTTATCACCAATAATGTTTAATGTTGCTGACACAAGGTGCTGACAAAAAGCAGACCAACTTTAGTTCATTTTATTATTTTTAAATTCTCTACAACGATGTACGTTGGTTGCCTGCATCTGGGCATCAAAAGTCACAGACTTTTTATTTTTAATGATAACAATAGCCAGTATTACTAAGGGTTCAGGGCTGCCTGTGGAAATACAATTTGGGGGCAGGACAACATGGCAAAATATTGAAAGTACATATCGTTTGACCTAGAAATTTTGCTTCAGTGATTTTAATCTAAATAGATGGACATGGCTGTATTTAGAGATTTAGCAGTAAAAATATTTATCACAGTATTGCTTATAATAATGACGCAGGAAATAAATTGGTTGAATAAATCACAGTATATCCATGTTTAAATACAGGGCAAACATTTTTTAAATGATGCATAAAAAAATTTAATGTTACAAGGAAATTTTTCACAGCATAATCTTAAGTGAAACAATCAGGTTATAAAACACAATGTATTATATTTCCCTCTTTTTTTATGTAAAAATATGCATATTATTAGTACATGCCACCCACTTCCCAACTGGAGCTCAAATTAAGTTCATATTTTCTTTTATATCCAAATTATAATGATTCTTGACTCCCTACCCCAAAGATCACAGGAAATTCATTCTTACAGCTCCCATCCAGGGTAATTCTGGGAAGTGCTAAGGAATGCTTGGCAGTTTCACAAATTCAATCTGCTTGCTCTTCTTCTAGCAGCCTGGCTGCAGTCTGACTCGGAAACCCTGCAGGCCACCTCTGGCAGCTGTTTAGGGGAGTAGCTCTCTTTTCCAGGCCACTGGCTCCAAGCAGCGCCCCTTCCTTAGCTGCCCCAAATGCCTAAATCCAAGCTCAGGAGTTTAGCAAATGTTTGCCGAATGCTTGGGGCAATAACCCAGAGTCAAGGCAGCAGAATGCCTTGGCAGCTTAATACTTTACATCCCTTTGGGACTCACAGACTAAAGCCACCCTCAGGGTCTGTGCTTAGAGCCTGCAAGGCCTCCACAGGGCCGGCTCCAACCCAGCCCTCCTCCAGCTCTAATGAGATATGGCGGTCCCTCCCTGGCACAAGAGCTGATGCTCATGCCCACCACGGATGACTGTAAGAGAGAGGGTCTGTTTCCTTCAGGGGAGGCACTCCATCCACAGACATGTATCCCCCATGCATACAGGCACATAGGGTTTGATTTGACCTGTGGGATTTAGAAAAAGCCAAAACAGCAGTTGTCAGCACAAGTCCCAAAGCCAGTTATATAACTGTAAATAACACAGCACCAGGAACACCAATAGTCCAACCCAAATTTTCATTTAGATAAAAATCATTTGTCCAGCTCATTAAGAGTACAGTCAGGCTAAAGAATTGTCCTGATTTCATTGGTAACCATGTCACACTATACAGCTACAGCCATATTTATAGCAACTTCTCCATTTTCAGTATCCTAGGTAAGTCCTTTACATTTGTGTAACTGAAGAGCCCAGACAGGGGCTTTTTCTAAAAACATTAGAAATCTGTTCCAAAGGAGAAATGACATCTCCACTGCCAGAAACTAAAAATTGTCTACACATTTCAAACATTATTACTTCAGTTACAAATGTCTATGAGGAAGGGAGTGTCCCCATCGGTCATCCAGCAACCAGGGGTGTGTGTGTGTGCGTGTGTGCATGCGCGTGTGTGTGAGTGTGTGTGTGTGTGTGTGTTTTGTGTGTCCATTAAAGACTGGTGGTACATGTGCAAAATCACAAATGATGGCAAAATCAAAGTGATGAGATTGTGGGCAATCCTAGTTTCCTTTTATTTGTTTTTTTGGGTTTCTTTTTGTTTGAATTTTAAGATTAGGCTGAAAGTGGGGCAAGTACAAAGCACACATGCAAATGTGAGTTTTAGGTTTCTGTGGGTTTTAGCCCTTAATGTTTTATTTTCTCTTCCCTTAATCTTTCTCCTAAAAAACAAAGCCCCCAGCATCTAATTAATTAACATTTTTCAGTTAACCAGATTTTATTAAGTATTTTACAAGTTTTATAGACAATTGTCCATAAGCCACTTCATGAAAAGGGCAAATTGAAAAGTAAGGGTGTTCTTTCCAATCAATGTGATTTGGAATCAGAAGAGTTTGTTTTGAAAAAACATTCATTTTAGCAAATGAGGCGTTGGAATTAGTGATATTTATTTAAAAACTACACCAAGAATTTTAAAACCGCAGGAGCACCTTGATTACCTTTAAAAAAAAAAAAATAGGATTTCAGGCTTTATTTATTAATCCAAACATCTAGCTGCCATGTTTTGCCAAAGCATGAGCATGGGCTTTGGTCCTTATCACTCCGGGAGCTATGATCTCCCCAATACTTAGGCCAAGTGTCTTTTGCCATTGGTGAAAGTACTGTACTGTTATCTTTCTTACACTTTTTTCTTTTGTTTTAAAATATATTTATTTTTATTAGTTTCAGGTGCACATAGCAATGTAACAGACATTTAAACCCCTCATACGGTGATAACCATGCCCCCAAGTTACTACCCTTCCGACATCTTATATAGCTATTAACAAAACCATTGACTATCTTCCCTATGTTGGACTCCACATCCCGTGACTATATATACCTATATATTTAACATTCAGTATTATTCTACTTCAGCTTCACGTGTATAGTGCAGTGGTCAGGCACCTACACAGTCTATGATGTGATCCCCCTGGTAAGTCCACTGCCCATCTGGCACCTTACATGACCTTTACAACATTGTGGATTATATTGCCCATACTGTATTAACTATCAATTTGTATTTCTTAATGCCTTCACCTTTTTCATCCTGCCCCCAACCCCGCTCCCATCTATCACCCTGATAGATTTATTACCTATCTGGCAACATACCTAGTTAGTACAATATTATTGATATATTCTTTGTGCTATACATCCCCTACATCCCCAGGACTACTGTATAACAACCAATTTGTGCTGCGTAATCCCTTCCCCTTCCACCTATCATTATTCTCTCTCCCATCTTAAAGAAGTCCCTCCAAGATTCCTTATAATACTGGTTTTGTGGCGATGAACTCCTTCAACATTTTCTTGTCTGGGAAGCTCCTTATCTGTCTTTCAATCTGAATGACAGCTTTGCTGGGTAGAGCAATCTTGGTTGTATGTCCTTGGTTTTCATCACTTGGAATATTTCCTGCCACTCCTTTCTGGCCTGCCAAGTTTCTGTTGAGAAATTAGTTGACAGTCTTATGGGGGCTCCCTTGTAGGTAACTAACTGCTTTTCGCTTGCTGCTTTTAAGATTCTCTCTTTGTATTTGACCTTTGGCGTTTTAATTATACTGTGTCTTGGTGTTGGCCTCCTTGGGTTTTTCTTGTTTGGGACTCTGCACTTCTTGGGCTTGTGTATTCATTTCCTTCACCAGGTTAGGGAAGTTTTCTATCATTATTTCTTCAAATAGGTTTTCAATTCCTTGCTCTCTCTCTCTCTTCTCTTTCTGATATCTTTATAATGTGAATGTTGGTACACTTGATATTGTACAAGAAGCTCCTTAAAACCTCCTCAATGTTTTGGATTCTTTTTTCTTTTTGCTATTCTGTTGGGTGTTTTCTGCTACCTTATCTTCTACATTGCTGGTTGAATCCGCTGCTTCATTTAATCTACTGTTGATTCCCTGTAATATATTCTTCATTTCCATTATTGTATTCTTTATTTCTAACTGGTTCTTTTTTGTAGTGTCCATCTCCATTTTTATGTTTCCTATCTCTCTGTTGAAGTTCTCCCTGAGATCAGTGAGCATCCTTATAACCAGTGTTTGGAAATCTGTATCTGGTAGATTGCTTGTCTCCATTTTGCTAAGTTCTTTTTCTGGAGCTTTGTTCTTTTATTTGGGACATGTTTCTTTGTCTCCCCTTTTTGGCTGCCTCCCTGTGTTTTTTTCTATGTATTAGATAGGGCTGCTATGTCTCCTGGTCTTAGTAGAGTGGCTTTATGTAGTAAGTGTGCTATGGGGTTCAGTGACACAGTCTTTCTGGTCACCTGAGCTACACGCCCCAGGTGTATCCTTTGTGTGGGTTGTGTTCCCTCTTCTTGTAGTTGAGCCTTGGTAGATAATTGCACATCAGTGTGAGGGACTGACCCTTGGGCTCACTGGCCATGACTACTGTAGAGTAGTTGTGGTGCAGGGGCTGACCCTACGGAGCAGGATCTGCCTCAGCACGACTCTGGTGCCTGCCCAATCTGTCCCTTGGGTATGTTTTACTTGGAGGCAGATAGGTGATGCTCTAGCTCATTTTGAAGGTGGTCCTGGAGCTGGTGCCCCAGTGGCTCATTTTGAAGTTGGCCACTGAGGGCGCCAGCCCCAGGATCACCTTGGAGGAGATCCACTGTAGGTCTACTTCAGCCGCAGCCCATGCCCCAACTGGGGCCACCCAGTGGGAGATAGAAAGAAATCCGCAGGTGGCTGTTGCCTGTGCTGTGCATGGAAGAGCCCTGAGAGGCCAAGCTGCAAACCAAGACTGGCTGCTGCTAGTGCTGGCTTAGGGCTGCTCAGCCAGAGGTACAGGACATGCTCAAGCCAGATGCTGCTTGTCTGGGTTCTGCAAACCTTTGAGAGACCCTAAGAAAGTCTGCAGCTTGAGCCAAAGCCAATTGGTCTGCACAAAAAAAGTCACTGAAAGCAGCCTGGGTGTGCCCAAAAGTTGGACGGGGCCAGGTCTCATGTTGCCAGGGTGGAGCTAACTAATGGTGGAGACTCAGAAATAATGGCCACCTGTGTTTGCATGCCGGAAAGGAGGAGGTCTCAACAAAGAAACAATGGCCTCCGCCAGCTTCCCCATCCAGGAGAAAGCTGCCTCTCCAGCCCCGGTCCCAAGCCAGAGAACTCAGCTCCCCACCATGTGTCCCTGCCACTTTTCCAGCTGCTGCCCTAGTGCTGGAGCTCAGAGCCAGTGATTCCATCGGTGGGTAAGTCCACGAGCAGTTCCTTTAAGAGGAGCATCTGTGAATTCAGCTGCCCTCAATCTCACTCAGTCACAATCTCCGCTGGTTTTCACAACCAAAATTTATGGGGACTTTTCTCCCCAGCATTGGAACTCTGGGCTGGGGTGGGTTTGGGATCCCTCACTCCTTTAGGGAGTGCAGGGGACCCCGAGAGCTGAAATAGCCCTTCTGTTCTTTAATGGTCACATGCAGGTGTGGGACCAGCCCGTTTCACATCTCTAACCTCCCCACCAGTCTGGAGGTGGCTTCTTCTGCAAGTCTTTAGTTGAAAGGCCTCAGTTCAGCTTGATTTTAGGTGATTCTCAATAGTGGTTTAATAGATTAGTTGTAATTTTGATGTGGTTGTGAGAGAAGGTTAACACAGCGTTTACCTACTGAGCCATCTTTGTTGTTCACACCTTGGTTATCTTGTCTGTAGCTCACTTTTTGGACTTAACTCTGATTTTTAAAAAATATTAATTATGAAACTTTAAAGCAATTGTTTTTATTCTGTGCTTGAGAAGTTTCCCATCTGTCAAGTAGCAAATAGGCTGGTGTTTTTAAAAACACTTTCTATTTCAAATTACCAAAGTAATACATATTCATTGATGAAAATATAATACATACAGAAGAGCCCAAAGAAAAACAATCACCCCTAATCTTGCTGTGCTGTTCATGAAAAAGCTGCTGTTTTGTGGAATTTACTTCCAGCCTAATGCACACACACAAACACACACATACACATATGAACATACAGACATACTTAACATATAAGCATAGACGAAGGTCAGACAATGAAATTTGCAAATTTTCCATTGTGCAATTACACAGTGGAAAGTTTGTGAACTTAATTTTCCAAGCTTTCATATGCAAGAACAGGATCCTCATGGGCACACTACTTTATAATCTGCTGCTTGTAATTTAGAAGGTTTTGTAAACATATCTTTAGGTATTCATGGTTCACATCTTTCTTTTTTAAGATTTTTATTAAAAATATAGCTAACAAACAACATTATATCAGTTTCAGGTTTACACCCTAGTTATTCAACACTTATATACCTTCAGAAGTGTCACCATGATAAGTCCAGCAACCATCTGACACCGTACTATGCTATCACACTATTATTGACTATATTCCCTCTGATGTACATTACATCCCCATGACTTTACACTTGGAAATTTGAACCTCTTATTCCCCTTCACCTTCCCCCCACTTTAAGATCTCTCAATTACAGTTGATATTCAGTATAACTTTATATTAATTTCAGTTATACAGAATATGGTTAGACATTTATATAATGTAAGAAGTGATCCCCCTGACTAGTCTAGTACCCACCAGACACTATACATAGTTATTACCATATCATTGACTATATTCCCTATGCTTTACATCCCCATGGCTATTTTGTAACTACCAATTTGTACTTAATCCCTCCACTTTTTTACCCTGCCCCCAACCCCACTCTCATCTATAACCCCAACAAATCTAGTACCCATATGACACTATACATAGTTATTACAATATTATTGACTATAATCCTTATGCTGTACCCTACATCCCCATGGCTACTGTGTAACAACCAATTTGTACTTCTTAATCCCTTCCCTTTTTTTCAGCTGACTATCTTAATGGGATCTCCCTTGTAAGTTACTAGTTGCCTTTCTCTTGCCCCTTTTAGGATTCTCTCTTTGTCTTTAACCTTTGCCATTATAGTTATAATTTGTTTTGGTGTGGGTCTGTTTAGGTTCATTGTGTTTGGGACTCTCTGTGCTTCCTGGGCTGGTATGTCTATTTCCTTTGCCAGGTTAGGAAAGTTTCAGTCATTATTTCTTCAAATAGGTTCTCAATCTCTTGCTTTCTCTTTTCTTCTTCTGGTATCCTTATGATGCAAACATTGTTGTGCTTGATGTTATCCCAGAGGTCTCTTAAACTATCCTCATTTTTATGGGATTCTTTTTTTCTTTTAACTGTTTTGATTGGGTGTTTTCTTCTACCTTATCTTCTAAATTGCTGATTTGATCCTCTGCTTCATCTAGTCAACTGCTGATTTCTTCTAGTGCATTTGTTAATTTCAGTTACAGTATTCTTCACTTCTGACTGCTTCTTTTGTACCCTATGTTCGTTTTTATGCTTACTCTGTCTTTGTTGAAGTTCTCACTAAGTTCCTTGAGCATCCTTATAACCATTGTTTTGAACTTTGTCTCTGGCAGGTTGCTTACCTCCATTTTAGTTAGTTCTTTTTCTGGAGTTTTCTCCTGTTCTTTCATTTGGTATTTCTTTGTTTCCTCATTTTGGCTGCCTTTCTGTGTTTGTTTCTATGTATTATGTGGCTCTGCTATGTCTCCCAATCTTGGCCGGGTGACTTTATGTAGTAGGTGCCCTGTGGGGCACTGGCACAATCTACCTGGTCACCTGCTCTGGGAGCTCCAGGAGTGTCCCTTGTGTGGGTTGTGTGTGTCCTTCTGTTGTAGTTGAGCCTTGATTGCTATTGGCACATCAGTGGGTGGGATAGGCCCTCTGGCTAATTGGCTATGGGGTTTGGCCACATCCACATCTTATGGGCTGCTCTGTGGGAGGCTTACCCCACTGAGTGGGATTCACCCCAGTGGGCTCTGGTGCCTGTTGAGACTGCCTTTTGTGTGTGCTGCTTATGGGGCTAATTGGGTGGTGCTCTGCTATTGTCTGAAGCCAATCTCCAAGTAGGTCCATTCTGGGGCCTCTTGGGAGGGTCTCTGGTGCAGGCCCAGGTCACCCACTGCCTGTGACTGGCCAGGGACTAGCTGGTAGTAACTACAAAGCAATCTGTGGTTGTTTTGTGCCTGTGCTAAACCTGGAGGCACATGAGAGAGGCCATGCTGTGAACTGAGGTCAGCTGTCACCAGTTCTGGGCCCTGGGTACCTCTGTAAAAAGTCAGCACACCTGCTGCAACCTGCTGGTTCCCTTTAAGTTCAGCCACTGATAAAGCCTCATATGGTACACAAGTTGGGTGAAACAGGGTGTGAGGGAGTCACTAAAGTGGGAAGAATTGTGTTCCCAGGTTAACATAGATTCTGGTTTGATGCCAGTGCTGAGCCTGGAGCTATTCAGCAAAAGTCTCAGAGCACACTGAAGCCAGTCACTGCCCACTTGGGGTTTGTGGACTTTGATAGTTTTCTAAGAAAGTGCAATGTGGATGGGGCTGGCTGCTTGCCAAGAAATTACCTCTGGCATTGGGGGAGTTGTGTAGGGCAGGATCCCAGTAAGTCAGCAAGGTCGAGCAGCGGAACTCACCATACCAATTCAATTCAGATTTAGATTTGACCATGGGCTTGGGGGAGAGCTCAACACAGGAATGATGGAGTCTGCCTGCAGACTTCACAGGAGAAGGACCCTACACAGGGAAAATGGAGACTGTTCTTCATCCCTGCCTCAAAGCCACATACTTTGGCCTGCAAACCCCGTGCCTCCAATTCCACCCCCCTCGAGTCACTGTCCCTCCACTGGAGCCCAGGGTGAGTGGCTGTGAACGAGCGATGGTGTGCATGGGCCCTTTCAGAGGATGACTGAGTTTCCCACAGCCTTCCATCCTACCTGGATGGTTGGAATCCCCACTTTTCACAGCCAGATGTTGTGGAGGCTCCTCTTCCTGTGACTTGTACTCAGGGATGGGGAGCCTGGTGTAGGTCTGGGGTCCCTTGTTCCTCCAGGGAGAACCTCTGTAGCTGAGATATCCCTCCCAATTCTCAACCACCACACAGAGGTTTGGGTCTGGCCCATTCCAAGTTTCTGCCCCTACCACCAGCCTCAACATGGCTTCTTCTTTACATCCTTAGTTGTAAAGCTTCTGTTCGGATAGACTGCAGATGGTTCTCCAGTCTAAATCGTCCTATGATTTAGTTGTAATTTTAATGTGTTCATGGAAAGAAGCAGGCACAGTGTTTATCTGCTCTGCCATCCTGGATTTCTCCTCAGTTAACATCTTTTTAATGACTGCATTGTGCTCTATCATAATGTTGGATATTTTAATTATTTCTAATTCTTTGCCATCATGATTGTTTCAGTGTACATTTTTGTTTTGTATTCCTTGACTATTTCCTATAAATAATTTCTTTAAAGTAGACTTGTTAAAGCAAAGGAAATGTGCATTTTTAAGGTTTTTTTATTCATATTGACAAATATCCCTCTGGGCAAGTTCTACTAATATACACTTCTTTGAGCCAAATGTGAGAGCACTGGTGCCCCTCCAACACCTCAGAGCCACCACCAATATTTGGTATGCCAATGTTTTAAAATATCTTTGGTTAAGGCGCTAAACCATTGATATATTAATATATGATTCTGATTCAATAGTCTGGAATGGAACATTAGAACACTATCAAAGCACAAGACAGTAGCATATATATGTCTTGCTCCCTCATGCTTCAAGCCAGATCCTTATCCTACATCTCACTGTACCACTGTATAAACAACAGGGATACTGGGCAAACAGCTAAAATGTTTTCATAACAAAGATTTATACACACACACATATACATATATATGTATAAATATATCCCAATTTTGTTAAAATGTGTGTATGTTTATATACACACACTCATACATACACACCACCCCTCAAATATATAAAAATTATAAACCAAAATGTCAACAGCAGTTCTCTTTGAAAGATGAATTACAGATGGTTTTCATTTTCTTCCTTTTACTTACCAATGTTTTCAAATGTTCTAAAACAACCATCCATTACTTTTGAAAACACATATACCCAAACAATAAATGTGATTTTTTTTTTTCTAAGCAAAGTTCTTTCTGATGTTCTAGGCAATAACTTAGCTCCTGCTGTTGTTCATCCATTTCTCCCACCCCACATGGCTCTCAGGCTTTGGAACAAGTTTGGGGAATTGCGGTGCAGTTATCAGACGATCCAAGTGCTGGTATTAGCCTGCAGCTAACCGTCTGAAGCATGTTTCTGGGCCCCAGTTTCTTTATCTTTGGAATAAGAAATCAGAGATAGCATAAGGTCAACTTGAGTGTCAACTCTGCTGGAGTGGGGCACTGTGTTGAGAAAATTTGGGGAGCTTAATCCAAAACTGAATCCGGAAAGTTGGGAAAGATTTCTTTAACAGACTAGTGATGTCTGCCATGGGAAGAAATGCAGCGATTGACTACAGGTGTCTGTCCTGGGAATAAGAGTTGAAATCCTTCTATCTAGGGCAACCTAGTTGCCATGCCTGGGCCAGGCACCTCCAATATCCTTTCCCAGTTTCAAATTCCACTTTCTTATGCTTCCTCATTCATCTTACCTTTCCATATTACCTCTCCCCTTTCTAAATGCCTCACTTTTTAAAGAAAATCAGAAATTGAATTTGGTTCAATAAATATTTGCTTTAGGAAATGTAAAGGTAAGTAGGATTTGGTCCCTGCTCTGGGGCAAGCCCCAATCTTGGGTATGTAGGAGAAGGGAGTGCAGGAGTACATTTCACCTGTTTTCCTTGGATTGTAAAAGAGGCTCAGTGTAGTGATGGCTACATTGGAAGGGGACAGGGATGTGGGGACCCAGGTGCTTGGAAAGAAAGGTCGCTATGCAACAGAGGGAAGCACACCAGTTCAGACTTTGACTGGCTCCCTGCCCATCCTCATGTGGCCCAGCTCTACCTCACCTGTCCCCACATGCCTGCATCTGACCCCTCTGGACAGATGGGGGAAAGCTGGTTGTGCGTCCTGATGTGCACTGGCTGACTTGCAGATGGGTATAGAAGCAGAGGGTTAGGGATGGAGCATTGGGTGAGCTGTTGTTGGTAGCAGGATCCTGTGAGTGTGCAGTAACTAGTGTTGGATTAGATTCCTTCATTGGGGTAACATGGGGCCTTGACTCAAGGACACCTGCCCTCTCAGCAGGGCTAAGGAAAGAGGAATAGCAAACACAGAGTTTTCATTGGGAGGTTGGCCATGAGCCTGCTAGCTGGACTCTTTCCTGCTTTGGCAGAGTTTTTGGTCCCAAATATATATCCCTTTCTGGGAGATGCACTTGCCATTTAATAGAAAGCAGACCTTCCTGACTGGTAAATGCATCTGAATGGGAAATTGGTTCAGATCTTTTCAAAGGTCCCTTCCACCCTGAGATTCTGAGATTCTGTGTTCCCATTCCGTGAAAATGCCACCTTAAAAGCCAGTGTTATCTATCACTCACCTTGTTAGATAAAAACTCTCTGTTTATGTGAGATATCACCAGGCTGCCTAGCCTCCATTTCCAGCTTCTCTACTTATCGTCTATGTGATCTTGGGCAAAATAATTAATCTCTCTGCCTCAGTTTTCTCATCTATTCAATGGGGATACTACTACTACTTTTCACCTAGGGCTGTTGTGAGGATAATATGAGCTAATATGTGCTCAGTAGTTATGTGTTGAATGTTGAATGAATATGCCTGTTTTTCCTCTAGACTGAGGGTGCAGACCATGATTCATCTTTGAGCTTTTAGCAGCGAAACATAGATTGCACCAGAATTTTCAGCAACAAACATTTCTCTCAGTCTTCCTCTTTCAAGAGAAACACTTAAGTAATAAAATAGGCCAATGTGTGGGATGTGAAAATAATAGGAAACTTCCAGTGGAATACCAAAGTCAGTAGAAATCCAGTTAGTCTCCTGTATCTTCTCAGGCAACAGTTCTGTGCAAATTATCATGATTTGTAGGATATGCAGGAGCCTCATTCAGCAACACAAACTTCAGGACAGACCTTGTACCAACATTTTAAATAGCAGGGCTGGTAGAGAGGCAGTTTATAAATATGAATTTATTTATGTGTGTGTGTAATAAAGAAGATATATATATATATAATTTCAAAATATAATATATTTATTTTTATAATTTATTATACTCTATATAATATAAATGTATTATATCTATAAAAACAGAATGTAATAGAAAACCAATACAAATGTCTGCCACATTATAATCTTCTCACATAACAATTCATGTGTAAACATAAATCTCACTGTAGGAGGAGCCTTTGCAAGGTAGTAAAAAGTTAGTAAAAGGTAGTAAAAGGGCGTTGTCTGATGAGCGAGGGTTGGTCCCCAAGCCCCTGCCTGTCACCTGTGAATCAGGAATTGGTGGAACGATTTCTAACCCCTAGAGCAGTGGTGCTCAACCTCAGCTGTACATGGGATCACATGGGGCGTTTTAAAAAAATACTAACATCCAGGTGATTAGAAGGTGCTGCTGAGGTTGAGAATCATTGGTCCAGGGCACTCTCAGCCTCAGGCTCTGGCAGGTGTTTGTCATCACTGATGGTAAGTGAGGGAGGGGCCTCTCCTGAGAGAGGTGCCATGGAGACCCATCTGTGTTGGATGGGTTCACCTGGTTGCCACAAGACCATGATCTGTTAGGCACATGGTTACCAGATCACTTGCTTACAGGGCCTTCTATGGATAATGCAAAAGAGAGGGAAGAAATGGAAATAGTTATAGAAATAGTTGTTTTGTTAAACAGCTGAAAATATAGGCAGAGTTTTAAAATGTTAAAATGCTTGAAAGCTGATTCTGGTAAATCAATGTTTAAAAAACCCACCGTTGCCTTTCTTTTTAGAATTATTTTAGAGACTCGAAAAATGTGATTATGTGCTATCATCCAGCTCACTTTCCACAGGGGCCTTCTTTTCTAAAATCACTGCCATGGAGAAGCCTGGGAAGGAAACAGGAGTCAAGTTTTGGGAGCTGGTGCAAGACACAGGGAACATTTATGGGAGAGAGAGGTCTTTTGGCCATGGCCTCTCTGCTTCAGTCATTAAGGAGACCTGATGGGGGAGAAGGTAGGAAGGATAAACTGTAGACAGGGATTTCTTGAGGTATGCAAAATGGGAGGCATGTAGGTTACAAGTCCAGGTCACAGATGGAAGAGGTTAGGAAGTGTGTGCTGGTCCCACTCTACAGGGACAAGACATAGTAGAACCTTGGAATATCATGTGACATACCTGCTTTTTGTGTCCTCAACTGAAAAATGGAGAGGGGGTCTGAAAGAGGAGACATCTGAAATTCCATCCAGTTCAGATATTCTGGAAGATGATAAATTTGAAAATTAGGTTGCTGACTGGCTGCTGGGAGGGAGGAGAAAGAAGACTTCTATTGAGGAAATAATGTCTGGGAGGGTTGAAGAAGGAACAGGGGAAGCTGGATGACAGTTAAGGAAACAAGAGGATCTCAGGACAGAAGTGAGGCAGGGCACTTGGGTAGCTCTGTGATCTAGAGGCTGCCGCTTAGATTGTGAAGCAAAAAATGGTGGCCGTACTAGCTTCCTCTTCGCAGCTTCACGGGGACTTACTGTTACCATGGCAATGGCTAGGTGGTGTGATGTGTGATTTTGTGCTGTGACCATCTCCTTCTTTATTCTCAATCCAGCTATAGGGACTACCTCTGGGGCTGCAAGAAAGGGCCCGAGTAGGGAATTTCTGTGCTTGTTTAACTCACCTCAGGAGCAAATCTCTTTCTCGCCTGCCATGGCTTTTATCCTTTAAGGAATTCAGTTTCCTTAGAAGTTCTGAGGCAGGTAGGTCCTGTTCCTTGAGGGAGGTAGGGAACAAAATCTGGAATAGAAAACCCACTCAATGAGGACAGAATAAAGTTGGTTATGTCCCTTTGTTCTGTCTCTGACAGTAGTGGCAAGAGGTGGTTCATGGGAGAGACACAGTGGTTGCCTTTGGTGAAGTCAATTTCTAAAGGTTAGGGATGTGAGCCTCTTTGACTAGCCCCTTAATAACTCATTCTGGCTCTATTATTCATGTGAGCTCCTCTAAGCCCTTCTGGAACTTATTTATTCTTTCAGCTATTATTGGATTCCAAATGATGGAGGCAACCCCTGAGACTTGTGGTTGAGTCGTGGCCTCATCCATCAGCTGTGGACTGCATTTGTGAAGTAATGTTCTCTGTAGAAAATTTTGTGCTGGAGTTCTTTCCCCAGCTCTGCCACTAAAAAACTGTGACCCTGAGCAAAGTCCTTCAATCTATCTGAGTCTAGGTTTCCTATTCTATAAAACAAAAGCAGGAGCATCTGACACCCCCCTAGCTCATGGGGTGGTTGTATTTTGAGAGCAACAAATGTACCCTGTTCATCGTTGCATCCCCAGAGCCCAACATGGTCCTTGGCATATCACAAAAATTCAGCAAATGGCTGTCAAATGGAATAGATAAAAGGAAAACAACAACAACAACAACAACAACAACAACAACAACAGTGGTGATACTTCTGTACCAGTTAGAACTCTTGGTGACAAATGACAGAAACCAACTTAAACTGGCTTAAGCAAATACAGCGAGTTTTCCATCCCACACAAATGGGAAGTCCAGTGGCAGAGTTGGTTTCAGCCATGACTAGATTTCAAGGTCTCTAGGTACAAGAACAGAGGTACAAGAGTACAAATCGTTGGAGCAAAACACAATTTTACTTGTTTTACGATTTTACCCCACACCTCTGCAGGGGTAGAAAGGAGCTAAGTTTCAGTATCAAAAAAAATAAATAAATCCAGATTTCTCGTCCTGCTCTGCCCTTCCAAGATAATTGAAATTGGGTAAGTCACCTTTTTCTAAGGCCTGGCTTTCAGCTCTCTAAGATAGGGATAAGAATATTTGCTTTGCATAGGGTGAATGAAAGCTCAAAAGATGTAAAAATGGGAAAAGTTTCTACTAACCTTCAAATGTAATTTAAATGCAAGATAAGTGACATGTATATTATTGGTTTAAGTAAGCATGAAAGCCTAATATACTTTGCAGGAATTCATTTTAGGATACGTGTTCAGCGCACCTCTTTATGTAAGTCTATTTCTGTGCTGACCTAGATCTCGTATTTATGGAGTGCTTTGCATGGATTATCTCATTTAATCTCTACCTAACTGTGTGGTAGGCACTGCTATTAGTTCCATTTGGAAGATGAGGAAACTGAGGCTTCACGCAGGCAAGGAAGTCTGTCAAGGAGCACAACTGTGGAGGCAGGGTCCTTAGGTCTGACTGAGCATCCTGCATGTGTCACACTTGGGGCTGCTACCTCTGTTCTTAAGGTTCTCCTCGCCCTACATGGTGTGTCAGTGCTGGCTGGGACTCACAGAGTGGAGCGTCTCATTGCCCCATCTTACTGAGGACCAGCAGAGCCAGGACTTAGCCCCATTTTATGACTTCTATCCTGTATCTGCCAAAGCTTCTGCCAGAGGAAGCCACAGAAATGTAAACCAAGGGAGTCCATTAACACATTGTATGCGGGCATTTGAGCGATATGACGAGTTTACTCATTTCCCACAAACAATGTGTTAAAAGAGAGCTTCTCAAATTGCTGAAGAAGCTGGAGAACAGGTGAGGGTCACACATGCAGGAGCAGTGCACAATCTGGCTGCAGAACTGCTCTGCAGGACACCCTCTCCACCACTGCCCAGTACACACACAACAGATGGCAGCCCTGGATGCCACCATAGCCCCTGGCTGATGTCACACACACACCCCCAACTCCATCTTTCTGCATATTCTGCCGTTCCTGCCTCCTTATCTCACTAACCCTGGATTCAAAGTCTGGTTGTGTGCACAAGATGGGTGGACCCTGTCATATGCCCATGTCCTAGCTGCAAAGGGGGAGGGCTGGAAAGCAATTGTCTGGCAATTTTAGCTTTTAGAGTGAGAGGCATCAGTACCACCCACTAATACACAAAAAGTTGGCGAGTTTCCAAGACCTCGAAAGGGGATTTGGATATTTGATGGCCAACACTAGTATTCTTGAAATGCTGAATGGGGGTATATGGGGTCTCAGGAAACGTTGGTTTGCTCCCCACCCTCCACCCTAGGAGCCGAAAAGCAAATACCGTCAGTGTCTTTCCGGTTTCCCAGGAGTTGGGACGTGTGCCCTCCACTGAGTTTTCTGAAGCCTGTATTTCTCAGCTCCCCACTCCTCTGCAAAGTGAATCTGCAGCCTTTATACTGGGTCTGATCCATAGGCATATGGCGCTGTGTCATATTGTTGTAACATAAATAAAAATATTTTATGTGGAAACTTAAGGGAAGGAGGCTTCCGGAGCCCCCACACTCTATCAGTAGCCTCAAGCTGTGAAGGGGAGATGTGTTTGGTGTCCCGCCTGCCTCTGTGGGAAGCTGGCTGAGGGAAGGCTGTCTCCCTCCTGCCGCCTGTTTGGGTCTTTGTCCTCATGCCTTCCTGCTCTCCCAGCACAGACCCCCAAGACAACTGGGCATGGCTTCAAAGGGGGAAGGCAGGGCCTTCCTTGGTTTCAGGTGTGAATGTTCTAGGAATCTAGGAGAAGGAACACCTAGGATAGAGAAAGTGACACTGTTGGTTGATGAAGGTTATTCTCACCCCATCAGCCAGTCTTTTGACTCTGCCATGGCCCATGACCTGGGTTGACAAACTGTGACACCTTTGAGTTTCTTGCTCCTTTAAAAGACATGAGCTTTTGGCCTATCTGACTTAATATTTTAAATAGATTCATGTGGTATTTATGACATGTCAGGGGCCTCCCTCACTTGACATCTCATTTGCTGCTATCACAAAGTTATTACCCCTTTTTGTAAATGGGTAAACTGATGGGGGAGAGGTTGTGGGGAATAATTATCCCTGTCATGTGTCTGGTTCTTGATGGTACAAAGACGGGAACCCCGGTTGCCTGACTCCCAGGCCAGGGTTATTCTAGATCAAAGATTTTGAGTCAGAAGCAATTTATTTTTATAATCCAGAAAACTATGGCCCAGGTTGGTTAAATGTCTTTGCCAATGATTGCACAGGTAGTAGCCAAATGGAGGCCAGAGCTGGCACAGAACATGGCTTGGAGAATCAGACAAACCTGAGTTCAGATCCTGCCTTTGCCTCCAACCAGCTTACCTCTGTAAAACAGGCAGTTGTATCCATTTCATAGCATTGCTTTAACAGATAGAAGAAATAAAAATATCAAACCCCTAGAGCAGTAGCTAGGATATAGCAGGCATGTAATGGATGCTACTTCCTCGCTTCTCATCCGGTCTGGATGCCTAGTCCAGCGCTCCTGCTGTTGCTTCAGCATGACTGTCCCTGATATTAGAGACACTGCTCGTCGCCTGACTCTTGGGGGCCAGGCTGGCCAACCTCCTCATTAACCACAAAGACTCTGATTAAGTGCCAGCCTGTCATCCTGAAAACGTCCCATTATTGGGACCTGATAGCAACCCAGGAAACCCTCCTCAGAACATCCAGGTAACTGAGTTTTACTTTTGTCTCTCCTGTCTTGTCCACCAACGTTTTGTAAGTGGTGATTCTCATCTTTCTTTCTGTCAACTTCTCATTTTCAGGGATTATTTATGCACGCATCCTGCAAATATGTGTCCCCTGTATTCCCTGGATGGTGATTTGAATAACTGTCCCTCTCTTCTCTCTCCCACCCCTGATTTTTGGCTCTGTGATATCTCATTATATTCTAAAGAGCTATCCACGAGGCAGGGCACCACGGATGCAATTAAATCTGCTTCTGTAGCAACATTGCTCTTAAGCAAAATATATTGATTGCCGAAGCTTTGGACCCACTTTAATCAAGTAATCTAAACAGGGCTTAAGCTTCAAAAGCCAAGCAATGTGCCCAGCTTCAAAGCACTTACTTACACTGAATTAATTTATCCGGGATGTACTAATGCTCCCCACCACCCTGTGGATTATAATGTTAGAGGTTGCAATCAGGACTCTGATAATATCCCCAAAGCCCAGCCTCTATTCATTGTCATATAAAAAGACATGAAGGGGAGTGGGTGCTGGGGAAGAGGGAACAAAGGGATTGGGTTTGATTGAGTAAGACTGAAACATCCCAGTCCACTGCCACCCCAGGGCCGTGCTGGCTCTGACCCTGGCCCCCAGGGCTAGTTTTGGGGATGGGATTGGGAGGAGGCAGGGTCTGCAGGCAGAGGTGCTACATCAACAGGGGGAACTGTGCAGGGTGCTCCAGCTGTGACTCTAAGTGGAAGCCAGAGGGATGGTGTGTGTGTGTGTGTGTGTGTGTGTGTGTGTGTGTGTGTGTGTGGCAGAAGGGGAGGGAAACTGGACATCTGCTGTTCTGAAAGCCTAGCTGCCAGTCGCCTTCCTGCTAATAGTTACATGGCTGGATGTAATTCCTTGACAGTGTAGTTAGGGAACTACTTCTCCTTGACCTCAATCTTAGCTTTTGAGTGCGGGCCCTATCTGCATCCCAGATCTGGTGTCTCTGGCCCTGTAATTTATTCATTTATTGAGAACTTGCTATGTTTCTGGCATTATAGTTCCTAAAGATACAACAGTGAACAGGATAGATCAAATTCTTTGGCCTCATGAAATTCACTCTCCACTAGGGTGGGTAAGGGGGGAGACTAACATACTGTCTTTTTAACTTATTGATTTGATGATAGGCTGATGGTGAAATATACCCTAGAGAAAACTAAGACAGAAGCCAGGGATAGGGAATGTGTGGGTATATGTAGGTGGTGGTATCGGTGTGAGTTCAACTTTAAAACAGTGGTCCTCATTGGGAAGATGACATTTGCAGACCTGAAGGAGACGTGGGAGGGAGCCACCATAGACTTCTGGGAAAAGGGCGCTCCGACAGAGAGAAGAGCATGTACAAAGGGCTGAGGCAGAGCATGTCTAAAGTGTTTGAGGGGCAACAAAAAGACCAATGTGGCTGGGGGTGGGGTAGGCGAGAGGAAGAACAGGATGACATGAAGTCAGGGACAATGCAAAGGCCAGAAAGAGGCTGAAGTCAAGCAGTGTATTTAGTTCTCTTGGTCACAGTGATTGGTTCAAGGGTGGGTCAGTGACATGAACCAGTGACATGAAGAATATGGGCTGAGTAGTCAGCAGCTATCTTGTCACCACATGGAGCCTGAGGATAAAGCCAAAATGGAGGCTAGTGGAGCCCAGAGATGTGTGACATTGTTTGAGTCTCTTAATCCCAATGAGCCTGGAAACTCCACAACACTTAGATTTTATTTTCAATTTATGGGAACAAATAAATCTTCCTTTTTGCTGAAACTATTTATTTATTTATTTATTTATTTATTTATTTATTTATTTAAGATTTTTATTAAAAATATAGCTATCATACAATATTATATTAGTTTCAGGGGTACACCAAATATTATACTTAGTTTCAGGGGTACACAATAATTATTCAACATTTATAGACCTAAAGAAGTGATCACCATGATAAGTCCAGCAACCATCTGACAACATACTATGCTATCACAATATTGTTGACTATATTCCCTATGCTGTACATTACATCCCCATGACTCATTTGTTTTATACCTGGAAATTTGGACCTCTTATTCCTCTTCACAATTTCCACCCTTTAAAAAAATTTTAAATTATAGTTGACATTCAATATTATTTTATATTTTCAGGTGTACAGCATAGTGGTTAGATATTTACAAAATTTAAGAGGTTCCCCTGAATAGTCTAGTACCCATCTGCAACTATACATAGTTATTACAAAATCATTGACTATATTACCTATGCTTAATTTACATCCTCTTGGCTATTTTGTAACTACCAATTTGTACTTCTTAATCTCTTCACCTTTTTTACCCTGCCCCTAACCCCCGCCCATTTATCACCCAACAAATCTAGTACCCTACCCCCTGACACTATACATAGTTATTACAATATTATTGACAATATTCTTTAGGCTATACCCTATATTTCCACAACTACTTTCTAACAACCAATTTGTACTCCTTAACCCCTTCCTCTTCTTTCACCCACACCCCTAACTGCCCTCTCATTTAGCAACCATCATAATGTTTTCTGTATCTATAAGTTTATTTCTGTTTTATTTGATAATTTTGTTCCTAGATTCCACATATAAGCAAAATCACATTGCATCTGTCTTTCTCTGTCTAACACTCCACTCAGCACAATACCCTCCAGGTCCATTCATGCCACTGTAGATAGCAAGAACCCATTCCCTTTCATGGCCAAGCAATATTCCATTGTATATATGTACAACCTCTTCTTTATCCATTCATCCATTGATGGACACCCAGGCTGACTCCACAGCTTGGCCATTGTAAACAACACTGCAAGGAACATATGGATGCACACATCCCCTCAAAACAGCATTCTGGGTTTCTTCGGATAAATACCCTGAAGTGGGATTACTGGGTCCTTCATTGTCTCTCCTTATAGCCTTTGTTTTAAAGTCTGTTTTGCCTGGCATAAGTATTACTACCCCAGCTTTGTTGTTGTTGTTGTTGTTTCCATTTTCATAAAATATCTTTTTCCATACCTTTACTTTCTGTCTGTGTGTGTCTTTCAATCTGAAGTGAGTCTCTTGTAGACAGCATATGTCAGGGTCTTGTTTTCTTATCCATTCAGCCCACCTATGTCTTTTGATTGGAGCATTTAATTCATTTACAATGAAAGTAATTGTTGATAAATATGTAGCTATTGCCATTTTATTATTCATAATTTTGGTCTTTTTTTCTGCATTTTGAAGACATCCCTATAATAAGCCTTATAATACTGGTTTGGTGGTGATAAATCATTTTGCTTTTTCTTGTCTGGGGAGCTCTTTATCTGTCTTTTAATTATAAATGACAGTCTTATTGGTTAGAGTAATCTTGATTGGAGGTCCTTGCTTTTCATCACATTGAATATTTTGTGCCAATCCCTTTTGGCCTGCAAAGTTTCTGTTGAGAAATCAGCTGACAGTCTTACGGGAGCTCCCTTCTAAGTTACTAATTGCCTATCTCTTGCTGCTTTTAGGATTCTCTTTTTGTCTTTAACCTTTGCCATTTTAATTATAATGTGTGTGGTGTGGGCCTGTTTGTGTTCATCCTGTTTGGGACTCCCTGTACTTCCTGAACTTGTATGTTTATTTCCTTCACCAGGTTAGGAAAGTTTTCAGTCATTATTTCTTTAAATAGGTTGTCAATCTTTTGCTTTTTCTCTTTTTCTTCTGATATCCGTATCTGAATGTTGTTACACCTGATATTGTCCCAGAGGTCTCTTAAATTCTTTCCATTTCTTTTGGATTATTTTTTCCTTTTGCTGTTCTGATTGGGTGTTTTCTGCTACTTTGTCTTCCAAATCATGGATTTGATCCTCTGCTTCATCTAGTCTGCTGGTGATTCCTTCTAGTGTACTTCATTTCAGTTATTGTATTCTTCACTTCAGACTGGTCCCTTTTTATGGTTTCCGTATCCTTTTTAATGCTTGTTATCTCTTTTTTAGAAGTTCTCACTAAATTCCTTGAGCATCCTTATGATCACTGTTTTGAACTCTGTCTCTATTAGGTTGCTTACCTCCATTTCATTTAGTTCTTTTTCTGGAGTTTTCTCCTGTTCTTTCTTTTGGGATGTATTTCTTTATTTCCTCATTTTGGCTGTCTCTCTTTGTTTGTTTCTATGTGTTAGATAGAACTGCCATGTCTCTCAATTTTGGCCAGGTGGCCTTGGTAGTAGGTGCCTGTGGGGCCCTGGCACAATCTCCCTGGTCACCTGCTTTGGGTGCTCCAGGAGTGTCCCTTGTATGGGTTGTATGTTGTGGTTGGACCTTGATTGCTATTGGCACATCAATAGGTGGCATTGGCACTCAGGCTATTGGCTATGGGGTTTGGCCACATTCACAGCTTATGGGATGGTCTGTGGGGGCCTTACCCCACTGAGTGGGATTTGCTCCGGTGGGCTCTGGTGCCTGTTGAGACTGCCTTTTGTGTGTGTTGTTTGTGGGGCTAATTAGGTGGTGCTCTGCTGTTGTATGAAGCCAATCTCCAAGTAGGTTCATTCTGGAGCCTCTTGGGATGGTCTCCGGTGCAGGCCAAGGTCACTCACTACCTGTGACTGGCCAGGGACTAGCTGGTAGGAACTACAAAGCAATCTGCGGTTGTTTTGTGCCTATGCTAAACCTGGAGGCACATGGGAGAGGCCATGCTGTGAACCAAGGCCAGCTGCCATGAGTACTGGGCCTCGGGGAGCTCTACAAAAAGTCAGCACGTGGGCTGGCTGAATGTCTCAGCTGGTTAAGAGCTCGCTCAAGAGTACAAGCTGAGCTCTGAGCAACAGCAGTTCAATGCCCAGCCCAAACTGAGCTGCCGTTAAGCTGCCAACAGGTGGCAGGATGGCTCAGCTAAAAAAAAAAAAAAAAAAAAAAAGTCAGCACACCCCAAGACCTGTTGCCACCTGCTGGCTCCCTTAAATTTCAGCCACTGAGAAAGCCTCATGTAGTACACAAGTTGGGTGAGGCAGAGTCTCAGGGAGTCACTAAAGTGGGAAGAGTTTTGTTCCCATGTTACTGTATATTCTGGTTTGGTGCCAGTGCTGAGTCTGGAGCTATTCAGCAAAAGTCTCAGAGAAGACAGAGGCCAGATGCTGCTCACCAGGGGACTGTCAGACTCTGATCATTTTCCAAGGAAGAGTGCATTGTGGATAGGACTGGCTGCTTACCAAGAGAGTGCTGCCAGGGTTTGGGGATTGGGTGAAGCAGGATTTTAGTGAGTCTGCAGGGTGAATCAGTAGACCTCACCAGGCCAATCAGATTCACATTTGGCCGTGTTGGGGTGGGCTCAACACAGGAAAGATGGTACCTACCTGCTGGCTTCACAGGAGGAGGATCTCACACAGGGAAAATGCCAACTGTCCTCCTGCCCTCCCCGAAGCCACACACCTCAGAGTGCTCTCCCCACCTCCCATCCCCACCCCCATATGTCTCTGACGCCTCCTAAGTCACTGTCCTTCAGCAGGAGCCCAACGTGAGTGCCTGCAAGCAAGTGAGTCTGTGTGCACGGGCTGTTTAAGAGGATGTCTGGATTTCCCTGCAGCCTTCCATCCTACCTGGGTGGTCAGAATTCCCACTGCTTTTCACAGCCAGGTGTGTGGGGGCTCCTATTCCTGGCACCAGTACTCTGGACTGGGGAGTCTGGTGTGGAGAGCTGGTGTTCCTCACTCTTCCAGGAAGAACCTCTGTGGCTGAGATATCCCTCCTGATTCTCAACCACCACATGGAGGTTTGAGGCCCGCTCATGTCTCCACCCCTCCTACCGGTCTCAACATGGCTTCTTCTTTATATTTTTAGTCATAGGACTTCTGTTCAGCTAGATTTCAGATGGTTCTCCAAGTTGGTTGTTCTATAATTTAGTTGTAGTTTTAATGTCTTCATGGAAGGAAGCAGGCACAGTGTTTATCTACTCTGCCATCTTGGATCTCTTCATTTGTCTAAACCATTTTGAATTGTTTTTCTAAATAAATCTTATAGTCATAAGAATCCGACCTCTTGATACTAACTTCAGAGGTAGAGCATATAACCCAAGCATCCATTTTTCTCTCTGCATCATGCTGAAGGCACAGTCTGACTTTCCCTCTGTCCTTAGAAGTAGGAAGATCTTTTGTGACTCATTTCCATGGGAGTAAAAGAGGACACCCTCTCTCTGCCTCTAGAATGCACTTGGGATAGCAGGAATGTGGATGACAGCACTCTGAACCCCTTTCCAAATTCCACTTTACTCCCACTCCATACCGCCCAAATTGTTTGACCCTGTTAGCCCTTTCCTACCTGCCTGAAGTAGAAGGAGAGGGTATTAGCATTAATTAGGGACCTAATATGTGCCAGATTTTACATATATTGAGTTTTTACATATGTCATTGCATTTTTGCAATTTTTACACCTCTAGGTGCTCTGATATTTACCCAATAGTATCATGATAGTGTACAGGCCAGCATCCAACTCTAATGGTTGGTGTCAATGCCACATAGGTTGTAAAAGTTTTTAGATATGAATCCTGGATGTTATGGTCTCCTTGTCTCCCAGGTGTCAGCAGAGGCCCCCTGCCTTTTGAGACTGAAATTATTAAATTGATTCAAATGCTGTTCTGTGTGTGGTCACAGAATGACAAGAGTTCCTCCAATTTCTCGAGGGTTTTGTGGGGAGTGGAGGTGGTAGCTTATAGTTTCCTATTCTCCTTTGGCTTCAAGCTCCTCTGAATTACTAATTTCATTGCCCAGGTGTGGAAACCCCCCTCCCTCCATATTATTAGCAGAAGGTATTTGTATGTAGAAGACTTTACTGAAGGTTTAGAGAGATAGATGGGGGATTACATTATAGTATCAGGTAAGAAAAGAAATCAAACATTATGCATCCTTCTGCATTTAATTATTTGGCCATTTCTAACAAGAGGACTCTTTACCTAATGTCTTTTCTCACGCCAGCCATGTTGCTAAGAAGCCCTCTCTCTTCTTTTAAATGCCTCATTTTTTCAGGTTCATCCCTTTTCTACCTTTTCCTGTCATTCTTTCCCTCCCCCTTCCAACTCAATTTTCAGTCACTTTTGCAATGTAGACAAATTAGGTCTCCACTCTTACTCAGGTCTCTGCTCATTCAAAGACTCATTAACAAGTGTGCTCATCAGTGGGACAGTTTCTCTGGGTTCCTCTTTTGAGCAGCACAGAGGAACCAGCTTGGCTTTGCAATTTGTCTTTCCCTTCTTCCAGCTGCCCTGATCTCTGTTGGGAGAGGTGTGGATTAGCAATCCATTCCCCAGTGTTATTTATAAAAGCTTCTTCTTCCTCTTGCAGGTAATAGAATCAATCACAGCTGGCCTTGCTTTCAATAACTAAATTATTTTTATTAGACCCATTTTAATGATGAAAAAATGGATACTCTGTGAGATTAGGTGGATAGATAACTTGCCCAATCTAGCATAGCTAGTACCCAGGGAGAGGGGCTTTAAATCCAGGTGTGATGATGCCATTTCCACTATAGCATCATGAATTCAAGGAAAATTGCATGTTTTTATCTACCTAGATCCATCTATACACATTCACTGAGTGTTTCATCAATGAAAGCACTGGGCTGGGAAGGTTGTGGTGGAGAGTATGAGGGTGAAAAAGTATATGGTACCTTCCCAATAAGAATTCCTCATTTCACAAGGAGATAGGCCAGATAGCCTGGGAATTAAAGTGAAAATTCAGAAAGTTCAAGGAAAACAGGATCAATACTTGAAAACCTCTTTAGCTGTCTATTAAAGGAGCAGGATAGCTGTGATTATGAACTTGGTTTTGAACCCCTGGCAAGTTATTTACCAGCTCTATACCTCACTTTTTTGTTTTTCAGTTATAAAATGAAGATAGTAAGAATACCTCTCTTACGGGCTTAGTGAAAGTTAAGTGAATTAATCCATGTAACACACTTAGAACAGTGCCTTAGAACAGAGAGCAAACACTCAATAAATGTTAGCTATTGTTATTAAATAATGTATAATGTGCTTAGTCAACAATTATTTTACTTGATAAATATTGCTATCCATGGTTAACAGGAGTAGATATTGAAGCACAGAAACAACCTCCTCCATGTCACAGAGCCATTTTGGCAGAGGCAGGAATAGAACACAGGTCTTCGGATGCTGGTCTGGTGTTCTTCCCAGTGTGTTCCAACTGAGAGTTGAGAGTGCAGAAAAGACTGACAGGCAAGCTTGTAGAAAAGGTGGCGCTGATTCAGAATGGAGTGCATTGAATTTAGGAATGGATGATAAGAAAGGATGATGTGATAAAAATAACTAGTTGTCCACCATAATCCATTCTCCTCATTTTCCATGGTGATAGTGTTGTTGTTGGACACATCCTGCCCAGTTGGGGACTACATTTCCCATCTTGCCTTGTGGTTAGGGTGGTGGCCATGTTGAAACATTGTCACCAATAGAATGAATAGAAGAAAGTGACCCCCTTCCAGGCTGGCACCTTAAGCCTCCACCATGTTCTTTTCCTCTTTCTTTGTGGTCTACAGAGCTGACCAGACAGAGTAGCAGGCTCTAAGGCAGTGCTTCTCAAACTACCTGTATTGAAGAACTAGATTTCTACCCCACCATACCTCCAATCCATCACCAACTAAATTTTTGTCCTACAACCTGTTCAGTGAGATGAGCCCATTGGCCACACACTCAGATGCCATGAAAATGCCAAATTACCAGAAAAATTACTGGAAGTTTACTCTCAATGTCACAACTCAACTCATGGTACTATTACCAAGCAGATTGTGGACTGGACTTCTCTGTGGTCCACGCTTTAAGTAGTGTAGCTCCAGGGGATGCAGAGACAGGTTAGAAGGCACTGGGGTTCCTGATGGCTGCATGGAATGGAGAGGCAACAAAAAAAGAATTCATATTCTTCTGTCATTATGTTTTAGGATTGCTTTTCTAGAGGAGAGCTTACCCTAAAACAGATGGGTCATGCCATGTAGTAGAAGGAAGAGTGGACTTTCAAACCAGACAAAATGAACCCTGTAATAGCTCACGCTATTGATGTGTCGGCTACACTCGCTAGGACAGTGCCACACTTCCACATAACACTCCTGAGCACTCATTCTGTCCATATACTGAAGGATGATACAAGGGTCACCAGTTTCCTGCCAGCAGCCCTATTTGTTGGATGCCTTATTATCTCTAAGTTCTTGGTATACCTTGAGCTGATCTGCATCCAAGTAAATCCATGTTCTGAGGCTCAAATGAGTGTGTTTTTTTTTTTTTTTTTTTTTTTTTTTTTTTAGGGCAGTGTCATTGACCCTCACATGCAGAACCCGAACCGGGGCCGCTGGCCTCCCAAGCCAGCACCAAACCACCGTGCCACTCCGGCGGCCCTGAGGCTCAAATGAAACCAAAGGCATTGAATTGGTTTGAAAAAAGGATGGTAAGCAAATTTTAGTTCGTAAAATAGCTGAAGATGAGAGAAGAGTGAGGTAAGGATTTAGGGAGCCACAGAAAGATCCCCATGAGGTCTGAGAGACCCTATGGGCAGTGAGCAGGGCTTAAACTGGGAGATGAAACCAAAATGCTTTTGATGCCAAAAGTCACAAATTCCAGCTGAGTGACCTCAGATGAGTCAGGTAGCATCGTCTCAGTGAAGGAGGATTGCTATGATGACATTGCAGCACTGGTGTGAAGTTCTGTGAGAAGGTACATAAAGA
Source organism: Aselliscus stoliczkanus (assembly GCA_033961575.1). NCBI lineage: Eukaryota > Metazoa > Chordata > Mammalia > Chiroptera > Hipposideridae > Aselliscus > Aselliscus stoliczkanus. The sequence goes on along the minus strand of CM066732.1, from coordinate 149,065,452 downwards.
TTCGAGTGCACCTGTGTGCTGGTCAGGGCCTGGCAGGAAACAGAGGGCACATTCAAACTGGGGGGGATTTGAGAGAGGGTAATAAAGAGGCAATTTACAAAGCTGTGGCAGGGATGGGGAGACTAACAAGGAACAGTGAGAGTACCTGGCTAGCAATGGTGTGTACTGGGTGGGGGAGGAGCAGTTATCAGAATCCAGAAGCCATGCTACATTCAGGTGGCATGATGGAGAGTGCCATCCAACAGAAATGGCAGCTGGATCTAAGATTAATGCCACCAACTCGGTGAAGTCTCTACAGGAAGTGAGCTGGACAATAAACATCATGATCTTACTCTCTTCCCACCCTCCCAACTCCTCCCAACCCTGCCGCTGCCTCCCATTGGCCAGACTCCCGTAGAAAGCAGAGGAAAAGGGGCCGTAGATGCATATCGGCTCCTGGGCCTAGAGGATGGAGAAGCAAGAGAGAGCACCCAGTGGGTCCAGAGACTGTGTACCCCCAACTCTGCAATGAGAAGCTGCCTGACTTACAGGGGCACTCTTTAAAAAAAATAGAATTTATGGTCTCCGGATGTAACTACAAATGAGAAGGCCACATGCTTCTGCCGAGGTGCTACTTAACTGAAAATTGGACCTCCCAGACGCCAGGCGTGCAGGTCTGTTCCACCTCGAGCAGGGAAGAGAGTAAATGGTTCTTTCTGTGCTGGCTTCTTGCCAGGTCCTCTTCCACCTCTTTATTCCTCGTTCTCTGTTGTCCTTGCCTAAGAAACCACCATCTGGCAGCAACCTGCCTAAGGAAGGGGTTGGTGAGTTGAAGACCTGGGGTACGTACCCCGCTGCCTTAAGAGATGATTAGTGGCTGCTTGTCGGCAGATGTAGCTCAGTGGCATTTTAATATCCAAATGCCCCCCCCCACCCTCACAACGGAGGCTGTGGACTATTGAAGGCATTTCACACAGAGAGCGGTGATTGCCGCAGCAATCATTTCCTTCAACAACCATTAAAACACTTCTGAATGTGTTTTAAAAAAGAAGAAGAGGGAAAGAGGTGGGGGGAGGTACAGGAGCCTTTCCTATTTCCTGGCCAATATCAATTTTCACAGAGTGAACTTTAAACGGACAGGATTTTAATATCAGCACGCTTGCGGCTATTAGCGTATGGTCAGTTCCCACTTTTCATCCACAGCTCATCCTGGAGATGTGGGTGGGGTCAACTTGAGGGCTGCCCTGAGACCCCGAGGTTAAACGCAGGCAGATCTTAGCTCTCTTTGTGGTGGGGCATGCCTGAGTTTCCCATCAGCACGCTCTGATCCAGAGAGACATTGTCTCAAGTCTTCATAATTAAATGAACCTTCTCAGTTCGGCTCCTTCACTCCCAGAATAGCCAATTCTGCGAGGGCCTGTGCTCCGACTTGGAGTCCATTTACCAAAAGAGAGGCAGAATGTGGTTGTGCCTTCATTCATTCACTCAGCAAATATCTATGGAAAGTGTCCCAGGTGCCAGGTAGAGCTCCAGTTGTGGGTTGCAGCAAGGATGGTCTGCAGACATTAATAGCTGTCAAAGCCCAGGTGATGACCAGCCAGAACAGATGTGGGTCAAGGGGCTGAAACAGGGCCCTGGAGGCCCAGTGGGCCTGGCCCTGACCCTTCAGGGGCTGGATCATAGGGAGGCCAGGGGAAGCCGGGGTGGTGGGGCGGTGGTGGTGGTGCAGCAAGGGCAGCAGGGGGGTACTCTGTGCCTCAGGACAGTGACTCTTAATTGGTCTGGACATATTTCAATATCTTGCCAGTTGTCATAGGACTACTGTATGTGCCCACTGATAAAACACAAAAATCTCTCTCATATGGAGTTTGCTTTCTTGCACTCAGCTTATCTTTCCCGTGTTTACTGTAGGGCTGTTATTGTTAAATCTTGCCCAAATTTCAGGGCAGCTCCATTTTCTGTGCTAGGTCTATGTAGGCTCCAAAAATATGATGAGACCAAAGTTCAAGGCCACCAAGGCACAGGGGTTGTTCAGCAGAACCCTTTGATCTTTGTTGAAGGCAAGACTGAGCGACATTGGGGCATGTGCTCACTGTTTCTGCTGGCGGTGCATCTAGACAGCTGGCACCAGCACCCTGCCCACCATCCTCAAATTGGTGCGTAAAGGAAAGTTTGCCCATATATCTAGGTATACGGGGCAACTGCTTCAAAAGAAAGACCTGTTCTGTCCCCTCTTCTTGTGTCTCTTACAGCCAAAATGATGGGCTATGGTGACATCTAACCGCAACTTCTGACATCCTTTGCCACACTGAGGGGCTGGCTTTCTCTGCTGGATCTCTTTCTGGACAGAAAGCTCTTATCTATGGACAGGAAACTCATTCTCACAGCTGCATACTGAGACACATGGTTTCTCACTTTGGAGCAATGGTCACAGATTACGAGCCCAGTTTCATTTTTGGAAAGTAAGAACTGTAATGAGGTTGCTGTTGACATCCCGTGTTCGTAAAAGGGGTTTTTGCAAGCACTTTGTAGAGTCATCATCCATTAATCCACCCTGGATTTCTGGGTACCCTCTGTTCTGAGGATTGCTAATGCTACCAGGAAAGCAGAAATGCCAAGAAAAGACAGGAGGGAGCAGGGGATGCAGTTTACTGTTTACAAAGATAGAAGCAGCAGCATTATTTTTCTGAAAAATTACCAAATGGAAGAATAAATGTCATCTATGCTCCTCTGGGTAACTCTGAGATCAAGTCTGCTGAGAGTTTCCTTAAAATCTGTATTTGCTGACATGCTAGTAAAGAGCAAGTTGCAGAACAGCAAATACAGTATAGTATGATTCCATTTGCATAAAAAGGAAGGTATATACAAATGCATATAAATCACACAAGGACTATGGGCACGCACTCAACTGTACAGAACATGTTGGAAGAATACACATTTTAACGATTTCCTTCAGACTTCAGAGGTGGAAAAAGTTTTCTTATCTTTGAGACAATGTGTATTATAAAACACATGAAGTTTCTCTTTTTGCTTCAGGTGCTGCGAAGCTCAGATTTAAATTTGTATTCTCAGCCTCCACTTGAGAACACTGGTTTTCAACCTCAGCTGCAGGTCAGGATCACTTGGGCAGCTTTAATAAATCCTGATGCCCAGACCCCACCTGAGACCAGTGAAGTCAGAATCTCGGGGGATTGGGACCCAGACACCCTCTTTTTAAAGATCCCTGTGTGGCTGCAATGTGTAGCTGTAGTTCAGGACACTGCTCCAGCCCATAGATCTGAATTCTGACTTTCCCTTGTAAAAAGAAAAAAAAAAATTCTTACCTTTAGTTACCTTTTTCTTGGCTCTGATTTTTATTTACGTGTAAATTTTTCAATTTTTATTTATGTGTAAATTGCCTCAAGTCGTCTCTGGAACAAGATAAAATATAGACAAAAATGATTAACTTGTGTTCAAGCCATTCGACAAGCTGTCCGGAGCTGTGCAATTTTAGTGGGGAGAAAAACCTCTGTAAGAGGGGGTGAAGGGGCCTGAAATCCCACCATCTCCTGAGTGTGGGCTGAGTCTGCCCTAAAGAAAGTCCTCATCTCTAAGTCGAAGAAAGACACCCTTTGGACTAAGTGGCTGCCCCAAGAGACACCCTAATTGTCAGTGGGAGCAAAGGGCTGTGGGGAACTCAAATTCTGTAAGAAATAAGTTCCAGAATATGTCAATATATTTTCTTCCTGGTTATCTGAGGAAAACTTGACCTGCTAAGTCAAGCTTGTGTGTAGGTCCAGGGGACTGAAAGGATACAGAGCCAACACCCTTCCTAGGGGAATTTCCCCATCGCAGTTTGCTAAAATGGAGCTGATTGGCATTGTTACTTCCCATTGGAATTATGGTTATTGTTCCTGGGGTGGGCTCCAGTTGGGTCTAGTCCTAGGCTAGCGGAGGAGGGGTGCCAGTCTCTCCTCCCACCCAGGTTGCCCCCTTTTTAATTTCTACCCTATAATTCTGCCCCTGATAGCTTTTAACCAACCAATCAACTGTGTATAAGTAGGGTTGAAGCGGGGTAGCAGGAAGCCTGGCTATTACCTTGAATTTCAGTTGCAAATTTAAATACCCACTCCGGGGGTGGGGGGGCAAGGAGGGGATGGGCAGAGAAGCAGAGATCTATGAGCTGAGTCCTAGGGAGCAAGAAGGACAGGGAGTGGTGGGGACTGTGAGGTAATGGATCAGACAGCATTTGAGAGACATGCAACTTCATACGAAAGTGGTGGGTCGGGGGCAGAGGGCAGTTTAAGGGCAACAAGTAGGGTACTCACACTGCTGAGAGTAGACGCTTCCAGAACCTGTGGGCCTGATGTGAGCCATTTTATTGCCCAGGAGACTATACAAGAGAACTTAAAAATAGCATCTTCTATAATTGCTTGAGTCTCTGGGTGTTTTATAACCATATCTGGTAGTCTATACCCAAGACAGGCTGGCTGTGGGGAAAGCCATTGTTAAAATAAAATCATTAGCTTAATAGGCTTGATGAAAAGGATGGCAAGATGGGAATTTCCTCTTGCAATATGTTCTCCACTCAAAACAGTCCCTGAAACTAGTAGGCCAAGTTAATTATTGACTAAAATGCCCCCAAATCTCTCAAGCTGGTTTTTTCTTGGTTTTGTTTTCTCATGGACCTAACACACATTACCTCTGAAAATAGCCCGAGGTCCCAGAATTTTCAGTGTCACATAGAGCTATATGTCATGTAACTTCTTTCCTTTCCTGATTTATTTATCATTTGTTCTGTCCCCTAGTGACTATGCACATGCACACACACACACACACACACACACACACACACACACGCTCATTCTCATACATGCATATGTTTTGCCATGTTCCAAGGAAAACAAATGTCCACTAATGAACTTGAAGCCATGAATTCATGAAGACATTAGCAAGGCCAAGTGCTCAGTGATGTTGACATGCCAAAGCTAAGCTAAGCTAAGAGTAAGAATGCAACCCAGAATTGTGTCCAAGCCCAAAGGACCAGGACGAGGTGAAATCTATGGCAGATGTGGATTGAAAAACACATCCTTCCAAATCCGACCTGTGGTGGATAAAAGATGGCCACAAATTCCATGTCAGTTCCCTCCCCCACCTCTCTATCAAGAGGTGAAGTTTATTTCCCCTTCGCTGATGGGTCTTGGGGCTGCTTTAGCCAAGTCAAATCACTGTGCCAGTTCTATCCTGAGTCTTCGTTTGGTCCAGCAGCTTCCCCTTGTGCTTTTAGGGAACCCTGAACTGCCAGGTACAAATTCCGCCTACCTGGCTGGAGAGGCCTGCTGGGAAGGAGAATCCCTGAGACTCCATGGAGAGGGAGAGAGGCCTGGTGTCCCAGTGCTGAGCATCCGGATGACTCTAGACCCACTGCCATGTGACTGCAAGCATCTGAGAGCACATACACACACAACCAGCAGAAGAGCCACCTGCTCAACCCACAGAACTGGGAGAGACAAAAATTATTGTTTTAAGCTGTTAATTTTGGGGAGAGTGGTTCATTATGTAGAAAGAGATGATCAAAACACTGCCTAAGCAGAAACAAGAGGACACACTTACTAGAGACGCTTTCCAGCCACTGCGCAACCCCACTGCTGCTCTGATATAGACTGCACCCTTCCTCGGTCTTCTGGGTATTGCCTTTTCTCAGCTAATGGAATTAGCAGCAGTGAGAGAGGAGTCAAGGCCCAGGAGGAGAGTCCTCTTTCAAAATGGCTGTCTCCTCAGATGACTGGGTGGCACATCTCAGGGAGGGCCTGACCATTGGCATTGTCTGCCATCAAATGGAGGGCTGGGAGTCCTTGTAAAGACAGTGAGAGGCGGGTCTTTGTCAGGCAGGAGAAACACAGGGACCAGTTTCTAACCAAACAGGCCTAGAGGGTCGGGAAGACAGGTGATCGATTTACTGTGGTTATAATGTCATCTTCTGGCCAATGCCTCAAATCAGAATCATGTGACCCTAATCCCAGTTCATCCTTGGAGGTAAAGGAGAATGGTTTGGACTAACATCTATAGGGTGGGATTTATATGCCAAGCATTGGGCGAGAAGCTTGGCCACACACTATTTCCTATACTTCTACAGAGACGGGGTTACCCAGGCTGCTTTTAGATGCTTGAAATCCATAATTTCTATTGATAGTTATCAACTTGAGCCTTGAGTCTTGTCAAGTTTATTTTAATTTACCCCTTTTAAATTCAAGATAGGAAGAACATGGCAAAAATAATACAAGGGGTAAAAATAATACAGGGTAGAAAAATTCACTTGTAGTATTTGTTACCTTTGATAGAAGTGGAAATGTAGAAACACAAATGTTCGAACAAGGACATTTTCCCCCTTTAAATATGAATGCACCATGAGATGTTAAAAATGTCATTTCTCCTTGATTTTCTGATTCGCATTTCACCCTGACATCTGAGCAGCTTCAACATAAGATCACAGGAAACCATTTTCTTCTTATTTAATAAGTCAAGATTTAAGGCATCAATTATATTTGAATACACCAAAAGCTTGCAGAGAAAAAGAGTGACTTTTAAGTTCTTTGGTTATTGTTGACCTATAGAAGACATCAGCCTCTGTCACTCACGAAGCACATAAAGGTGACTCAAAGAAGAGTTCACGTAGGAATGACCTGTTGTTTTCTGTGTCTACTAAGAAAGGCTTAAACTACTGAGAGATGAAAGGACTTCTCATCACTGAGCCCGGTTAAGCACCAGAACCAGCCTGAGTGGTGATGAAATGTTTTGTGTGTGTGTTTTCTAGAATGGTTTGGGAATAGCAATGCTTAAAGGCAGGAAGTCAGTTGCAGCTTTGTTATTCCTGTACACTTATTAATGTGTCACAATTCATCTATTTTTAAAAGAAGTTATAAATAAAGCCAGGGCATGGTTCCAACACTGTTTAGATTGAAAGATTCTTTGCAATTTTTTTTTGAAAATTACTAGAGCAATTAATGAAAAATGTTATATCCATTGGAGTCCATATATTGGAATGCCCTTCCCCTCAGGATCCCCTTAACTTTAAATATTCATTTTAGAAGAAAATATGTTTGGTCTGAAATATATATATATATATATATATATATATATATATATATATATATAATATTTAAACATATGTGGAGAAAAGTTCAAGATATATATACAGTGGGTTGCTCTATTTTTTCATAATTCTTTAATCTCTCCCAATTTTTGCCAAAGTTCATGGGGCAGGGTCTTTCCTTGTCTCATGTGGCTATATTGCTTTGGCCAATAGAATGTGAAAGTCAAACACACAGTGCACCTGACTAGAAGTTTTCAATGAGCATATATGGATTGGCTGGACAACTTGTACTCCCTTCTGGCACCATGAGAAGAACCCATCCCACGTAGTGGCTGATCTTTTAGCCTAGATCTTGGCAAAATATACATGAGGGGTAGACTTGGATTTGATCTGAGGCCTGAAGCCAAGTCATGACAGCCAACTCACAAACCTTTGAATGAGCAATGAACATTTTTTGCTGCAAGTCACTGAGAGTTTGGGTCTTGTTTGTTACACAGCATTCACTCAGCAATTGCTGACTAATATAGATTTCAGATGAATTTTAAAATTTATTTTCCTTTTATATATCTGTATTTCCATTTTTTTTTCTACAATGAACAAACGTTATTTAATTTATCTGGTCAATACTTATATACTGAGCCCCTACTGTATGCCTGTCCCTCTGCTAGAGATTAGCAATATGGTGGTGAAAAAACAGTTGATAAACTTGCCCCCATGGAACTTAGAGTCTAATGGGGAGATAGGCACTTAATCTAATCACCACACACATAAAGTAAAATTTCAGCTGTGGTAAGTGCTACAAATGAGAAGTGTGTGAGGCTAGAAACATATAGAAAACAGAAATGTGACTTAGGCAGAAATACCAGGAAAGGTTTCACTGAGATGTGACAACTGAGCTGGGATATGGAAAATGATTAGGAGTTAATCTGATGAAAAGGTGTGATTAAAAAAAAAAGCTTTTAGGAAAAATAACTTTGTTTTTAGTTTTCAGGTTCTGCCTGACTGCCATATTAACAGGTAATAGTTAGCCTGAGGACCAGATTACCGCTGATCTTGGTATTAACAGCCTCTATATGTAGGAGAGGCACCCAGCTGCCCATCAAAACCCAGCAAAACCCACGGTCCTTCTCCCATAGTATGAGGCTATTATTGAGTGGTTTGCCTAACCAGAGATTCATTTCCCAGATCCCCTTGTGCTCAGGTGCCATTATTGTTGCCCATGGAATTGAGCCCCAAAGATGGGAGTCATTCCTGGGCCAGGACTATTGGGAAGCACATTGGAGCATTCCCCTTCCCTCAGTGGATGATGCTTACAACCACAGGACCCTGAATGACCACTTAGAAGAAAGCTGTCTACCAACCACAAACACCTGCTTTGGAACACCCACTCACTGTTATGTGAGCAAAAAATAAACTATTATGTCAAGCTGCTGAAATCTGGGGGACTATTTGTTATAGCAGCTGTGTTACACTGATTAACAGAATATATATTTTTAAAATGGATTCAGTGTTTTCCCGATTCACACATGCACAAAGCAACCTTTTAAAAGGGAAGAATACATGCTTTGTGAGAAATGGACTTCAGGCTCAATTTTCTTTTCCCCCCACTTGATAGGACTTTTGTTGTGTGTCTCACAACTAATTGGTGAGTTTGGTGAAACTGCTGCTTTTATATACTATTAATTTTATTTGCTCCTCCACGTTCATGAATTCTTATGGTGATGCTGACATTTTCAGCATAAAGAATGTTTTACACAAATCAAGCATGCTCTGCTGGAACCTGAAACACATTGCCTTGAAAGAAATACCATATTTGCTCACATAAATCTAAGAGGCCACATTTTCAAGGGTGGATGCCAGACCAAGCAGCCTGATTTGGGAGGCAATAGGGAGCAATTGGAAGTTCTCCAGGAGAGGAATGATATGACGGAAGAGGTGTTTTGGGAAGATGAATCTGAGAGTAGCACACAGAAGAAATGAGAAAAAAGAAAAATAGCTCAGAGGCATAGGGACCAATTGTTGCAACAATCCAGTTGTGAAATAAAGAGGCCTGGGCTGGGGCGATGCCACTGGGAATGGAGAGACACAGGTGACTAGATGAGGCTGCAGAAATGAAAGAGCAATGCTTGACCACTGTTCCCAGCTCATCAGCTGCTCTTACCAAACCCCAGAGGTTCCATATACCTCTGGTTTATTCATATGGCTCCACCAGCACCATCTTTCCTGCCAAAATAACAATGCAAACAGGATGATTAAAGTGATGGCATTGTTTTTAAAAGAACATTTATAAGACAAAAGAGTAATTGCTTCACTGCTTAGAAATGAGACAAATGAAGTATTTTCCAAAATTGTTTCTGCTAGCTGACTACTCTCTAGAGAAGAAATGATTACACATCTTAGTTGGAGGAGCAAAATACTTAAACACGTTTTTATTCTGGAAAACTAAAATAAGCCAAAGGCTAGGAGACTAGCATGAGGGGAAAGAGAATGCCTGGAAATGTTGTTTGGAAGCATTGGAAAGTTGCTTGTATGTGTGCTTTGCTGGAGTAGAAGTCAGGCCACCAGGGTTGAGTCCTGGCTCTGCCTTCCTACCTGACCTCAGCTCCCACTATGCTCTCCTGCCCACTGGGCTGCAGAAACAGGTCTGCTTTCTGTTCCCCTAGCACATACACTCATCCATACCTTGGGGCCCTTCCTCAGCTCCCCACTAAGTCTGAAATACTCATCCCACTGTCTCCTTCTCATCATTTACTCTTTGTCTTAAAGAATCCCTTGGAGAGTCATTCCAACCACCCAATCTAATGCAGCCACCTCCCTTTGTTCTTGTCCCCTATCGTGCCTCCTTATTTTAATTCTCTCAGAACATTTATTTCTTTTTTATATCCTCTCATCCATCTACTTGTTTGCCTGTTCACAGTCTCTCCTGCTGGAATGTAAGCCCCCTGAAAGAGTACCTAGCTGTCTATCTCCACAGAGTATCTGCAGCATCTAGAACAGTCCACACATTTACTGGGAGCTCAATAAGTCCTTGTACTTCATTGAATGACCAAGTCAAGGACCAACAATGAAAACACCTAATGAATTACCCCACAAAATAAACCCTCTTTTTTAGAGGAGTTTATTCAATGAAAAGTTTTTTTCCCCACTGTGGTTACATGTGATTAAGAAATATATTTTCACAATTATGACTAAAAATTTCCAATCTGTATTTTGCATCAGACAGCTAGACTCTAGGAAAATGCAAGGTTTCTAATCAAGGGGGGGAAAAAACCAAACATGTTTAAAATCATCTCTGGGGGAAGTATAACCCTAAATGCAAGTCATGAATTTTATTCACTGCCTTCTCTGCTCTTAATTAGCCTCTTCTTAAAGTTACAACATCTTGTTGGTGGTGTTTATCACAGGGTTGTGCATGCATTCAAAATTCAGAAAATATTGAGGCAAGGATGAGGAGACGATGTTTGCAATCTATGGGTTTGAGTTCTCGCCTCTGGGAAGCATTTTCTGATTCTCCCAGGCGGAATTGAACTTCTGCTGCTCTCACAGCACGATTCATTTCACTCTGTAATCACCCTAGTGTCCAACACCAATGGGACTCTTAATAGGCACTCACTTAAATGGATGCATAAATGAATAAAATTAAAATTATATAAGAAAAAAACTATAAGATTGGGACAGGCTTTAGAAATCACGAAGGCAATGTTTCCAAAGTCCAGTCATTTGCATCTCCTATCACAATTTTTGGCTTACTATTAGTTCTTAACATATTTCTGTAAATCAACCTTTTTACTACTTAAATCCATTCATAGTCTAAGAAAAATTTGCATCATAATCATAAATGGAAAACTGGCATACCTTTCTATACTAGAAAACAATCCCCACCCCTCCAAAAACCAGTGAAAGCTAAATGTCCTTAAAATCTAGCCTGGGGTTTTTGGCTGAACTCCTCAAATTCCTTTGTTGAGATCTTAACTCCCAGTACCTCAGAATGTGACTGTATTTTGAAAGAAGACCTCAGTGGTAATTAAGTTAAATTAGGGTTGTTAGGTGGACCCTAATCCAATATGACTGGTGTGTTTATCAGAAGATGATATTAGCACAGAGAGAGAGACACCAGACATGTGCATGTATAGAGAGGTAATCAAGTGAACACACAGCAAGACAAGCCATGGTGAGGAGGCTCAGAAGAAAGCAAGCCTACTGAACACCTTGGTCTTGGACTTCTAGACTTCAGAACTGTGAGAAAATAAATGTCTGTTGTTTAAGCCACCCAATCTGTGGTGTTTTGTTATGGCAGCCAGAGCAGACTAATACACTGGGTATTATTGCCTCCTAAAGGTACTGAGCCCAAAGTCTGCTCTCATTTAGTTGAAAAATGAGATTATAAGAGTAAGAGAAATGTTAAAGACCTACTATCACCAACAGAGACTTTCTCCTTGTCAAAATCAGAAAAATTAATTAGAATTTAAAAGGAATTTTTTTTTTTACTTTAAGATTTATATCAGTCAGAATGGAATATGCTGTATTAAAAATAACCTCAGGGCTGGCCGAGTGGTGCATTGGTTAAGAAATGGCTTGGGATGCCAGCGGCCTGGGTTCGGATCCCATATATGAGGGCCAGTGACACTGCCCTCTACAGCTAAGGTGGTGAACAACAGCTCCACCTGGAACTGGGCTGCTGTGAGTCCTGGGGACAGATTAGCTGCAGCCCTTGCTGCAGTGGTTTGCCATAGGCTGCAGTGAGTGGCTGGCAGCCAACATGAGTGGCCGGCAGCTGGCGTGAGCTGCCAAGAGCTACTGTGAGTGGCCATCCAGAGGCCGGCGACCAATCTGCCTCACCTGAGAAGAGCGCAATGATGATACCAACATGGGTCAGTGAAGCAATGTCCTCCACATCTAAACAGAAGAACAAAAGGACAGCAACTTGTCTGTTCCCCTTCCCGGTTCCCCAACGCTGTTCCCCTCCCCCAATTCCCCAATAAAATGTTTAATAAAATAAAATAAAATAAAATAAACCTCAGTGTTTTTAACACATTAAAGGCATATTTCTCACTCATGCTACATGTTCCACACAGGTTGGCAGGGGTTCTCTTCCACCCAGTCACTCAGGGCTCTAGGCTATGAAGCCTCTACCATCTTGGAGCTGCAGCATCTGGGATACGTGACGCCCTCGATCGCCACATGTGAAGAAGTGAGTTTGGAGGATTGTGCATGGGCTTCCCACCATATCAGACTGGAAGTGACACTCATCGTTTCTGCTCATATTTCACTGGCCAGGACGACATGGCTCTACCTAACAGCAAGAAGACCTGGAAATGTAAGCAAACAAGTGGATTCTTAAGGGTGTGTTTCTTTCTCTTCCAGAAGATGTGATGCTATTCAATGTTATATTCCTGTCCTTCAAAAATCATCTCAAGTATATCTCAAGGATGCATTCCATGGTGTGGGAGGGGTGTGTGTGTGTGAAGATCTGAGCCAATAACGGAAGTCCACAATGTAAGTATTTATTTGCTATGATATATCCTCTTTGTGGTAGATTTGCAGCCACATCTCTGATCTCTTGAGACCTATACTGAAGCTCTTTCCACTCAACCTTGTGAGCCCAAAATGGTAGTAACTAGAACAATTTGGTTGTCTATTTCTGGTGCAGGAAGCTTTCATTGTTCAAGTGAGATCATAAGGGGAAATATTCCAAAGGCTGATACTGATCTGAAGAACATGAGGGCAACTTGTCCCATTTAGCATTTCATCCGGAACATACAGAGACCTTTCCCCACTCATGTTTGAGGCGAGTACATCTGTGGAATCAATGAAAACATATGATTGCTCAGTGTTGTCTGGTTAGCATCCAATTATGTACAGTGTATTTATTTTAAATTTAGAATACGCACACAAGAGATTTCCAGGAACAAAATGAGAAGAAATTGGCAGTGCACTGAATGGAAAAAATTAATGACTTGAATTATACAGTCTGTGACTCAAAACTGACAAGAGGGAGAGTGAGGGAGGAGCATTGAGGGTGCAGTCATTCTCACAGTACTCGGCCCACAGTCCTGGGCAGTGTTTGAAAAGCGGTCACCCTCCACGCAGCTGTCACATCCTTTATCTTCATGGCCGGGCTGGGTTTTGCAGGTCACAAATGTGTCACAGTTTCGGGAGAACAAAAGCAATGCCCCCAAACAGACTTCCACAGCAAACTTCCCTTTGGAGCATAGGTTCTACTTTCAAGTTTAAGTATAATCATTTTGTCTGGTCCACTGGGCAAGAGGGAGGTGGGGAGTAACGAAAGCCAGAGGAAAGGGGCAAGGACTGGAACTTTGGGCATCTGTGCTGATAGAAGGAATCGATATTAGTTGAGCTCCTACTCGGTGCAGCCCCTGTTATGATTTAGGGACCTTCACACACATTGACCCATTTATCCCTCAGGATTAGGACTAATTTTAGAGGCAAAGAAACTGAGGTCAGAGAGGCTGATTACTTTCCCCAGGTTGAATTGCGTGCCCTCAAAATCCACATGTTGTAATCCTGGCCCCCAGGATTGCACAATGTGACCTTACTTGGGGATCAGGTTGTTGCAGACATAATTAGTTAAGATGAGGTCATCCTAGAATAGAATGGGCCCCAAATCCAATATGATTAAAAGTGTCCTGATTAAAAATGGAAATTTGGAGACAGACACACAGACAGGGAGGACACCTCATGAACACCAAAGCGGGGGTTGGAGTGATGTTTCTACAAGCCAGGGAACACCAAAGATTGCCAGTAACCCCCACTCCCCCGAGAAATGCTAGGGGAGAGGCATGGAACAATTCTCTCTCACAGCCCCAGAGGGAACCAACCCTGCCAACAGCTTGATCTCAGACTTCCATCCTCCAGAACCGCAAGACAGGAGATGCTGTTGTGCAAACCGCCGCCTCTGTGGTACCTTGCTCGGGCAGCTCTAGCAAATGAATACAAGACAGTCACGAAGCAGAGGGCCATTGGGTTCCTCTGAATCCAAATCTTCTCTGTGCAGGAAGGAGCAGTACTTGCCTTGGTACCTGCTGTGTCCCTAGCGTGTGGCCTGCCTGACATTCAAACACTGCTCTTCATTTTATAGGAGGAAAATGAGGCCCAGAGGTCAGACTATCCTTTCCATGGCTGCACGGCCAGGTGGTTTGGGGCAGAGGCAAGTCCCCCTGCACTTTTTACTACGCTCTATCATGATTCTTTTCTTCCTCGCTCACAGTTCAGTGCTCTGAGCCATCCTCTCCGATTCCTGGTAATCAGGAGCAGAAACCTTAAAAAGAATGTTCCTGGCCTGAGTGCCTGAAACCTTTTGTGGCAGCGAGGCCTGGGATCCTGGCTGGCTGTCATCTCAGTGCCTCCGTACGCCATACAAGGGGAGACTGCGGGCCTGAGGCCTACACCACAGGCCCTGGGAGCTGCAGCTGGCACAGCGCTGGCTGCTGGTTTTGCATCATGTTATCTTTATGAGGGGTTTTATATTTCTAAGTTTCAGTCAACCCTGGAAATGCCAAACTCGGAGGGGAGGCTGAAGAAAATTTGGAGTTTGCAAAAGTGGAGGATTTCTCTCTCCCTGGACGCCTACACTGGGAACTAGCATTTAGGAGTATCTACTGTGTGCCAGACTCAGCGCAAAGGGCTGCACATGTCTTATGCCATTTATCCTGCCCGCAGCCCTTGGGTACCCTCACCTGCCGGCCTCCCATCTCTGAGGCTCATTCCTTGGCCTCCTGGCCTTGTCAGCTCTTCTCCATCCTTTCTGTTATTCTCGCTGGACTTCAGCAAGTAACAGCCTCACATGTATTAATAAGTCACACCATAGACAATAGACGCTATGTTCTAGGGTCACCACGGAGGACTTATAAAAGGACGTTTTGTGTCAAAAACTGGTCTGTGACCCTTTGATGGTCATCACTTCTGAAAGAGGGGATGGGTTTGAGGAAAGGATTTCTTTGGAGAGCACTGTCCCCATGGAAGCGATGGGGAGGGCGTTTCTACCTGGAGGGTTGGGGTTGTGCCTCTGGACAGAGGCACATGGTAGACTGGTATAATATGACTCACCCCTAAGAGAGCTGGGGGTAAGAGTGCTGTGCTCTGGGAAGTAACTGTGTCCTCACCTGACCAAGGTGTGTGTGTCCCACGGACCACAGGTAGGCCAGGTAAGAGACAAGCCTCTGAGACACAGGCCATGCTCTCCACCCTCTCATCTCCACATTCTGAGCTCAGTCAAACTGAACTTGTAATTCACTGTGCGTGCTGGGCTCTCTGAGCCCAGGCTGCTGCATGTGCTGCTTGCCTCTATTCGAATACCCTACCTCACCCTTTCTCCTGGCCACCTCGAACCAGCCCTCCATCTAGGTTGAGATGGCACTTTCCCTGGGACCCCAAAGCCGGGCCAGTGTTCCCTCCTGGGCTCACTAAGATTTAAGCCTCCCTGCTTCAGACAGTTGCCACACTGACTGAGAACTCCTTAGGCGAGGGACAAGCCTAGTTCAGCTCTTCCCTACAGAGCCCACTTAAGGATCCCTCTCATTCTACAGCATCTACTCAATGACTGAATGAACGGGAGCCCCCAGGATGCTCCCTGACAGGGCCATTTTTGGCAGCCACATCCTAAGAGTACTGTACCCTGGTCATCCCTTCTCAGCCCTGTTGACCCCCCACCAGGTAATGGGCAGGTGGCTGCAGACAGCAGCGGGCAGAGGAGGAGAGCAGAGCGGTCTCCCTGTTGGTGCCCTGGTCATTGAGTTAAGCCTTATCACAGAGGGGGCACAGTCATTTTGTGGGGTTTTTAGTGATTGGAAAACAATTCAGAAATGTGGTGTTACTAATAGAAAGAATGAGTGCTGGGAGAAGGCACCTTCCCTGGATTCTGAGTGGCATGTAAAGGACAGCCACTTGGTCTCGGATGGTCTGAATTCAAGTCCCATTTGCCCTCATTTACTAACTGGGTGCCTGGATGAAGTTCTGTTTCTTGCCAAAATTCCATTTCCATGGTGGTAAAGAGGGCATCACCACACACCCTCCTCCCTGGCCTGTGAAAACTGTATGAAAATATTGTGAGGCTGTTAAGCCACAGAAAGCAGCTGGGGCTGGCTCATTCCTGCTGGGCTGACACCGTGACAAGGCAGGAATGGTTTTGTAGGCATGGTCTAGAGATGCAGTGAGCAAAATATTGTGTGTAGTCAACACACCCCTCTCACAGACCTTGAGATGGATCCATTCCAGACCAGGCTCCCAGGTTCTTGGGAGACACCGGGATTAATATGTTGTTTCTGCCTTTGAGGGATTTATAGTTAAGTAGGGGAGTTAAGACCTTTAATAGCTACTTAAATGTACTAACATATGACCTGATGTCAGCCACGATCTCTTAGCCCTTTAAGATCCAAATAAGATTTGCTTAAAGCTCTAAGTCAGTATTCCTTACAAATCCAAAACCATTTCCAAGATTTGTGAGAAGTCCCAGGAGGACCGCAGCCCCTTGGTTACCCGGCTGGCTGTGTGTCCCCGCTGCTTCTGATTGTAAATCAGTTTAAGGACTTGCTTTCTGTCCCTATTCACTGCCTCAGTGAACCAGACATGGAGCTCAGCCTTTTACTGGATTCCCTCAAAATCCGACTCAGACAAGGCTTGCGTGTGTGTGTGTGTGTGTGGTGTGTGTGTGTGTGTGTGTGTGTGTGTGTGTGTGGCTTTATTGGAGGTTTGGGGGAAAAGGAGCATGGAGGAGTGTCCACTGCAAAACCACAACAATTTAAAATTGAATGGTTGCCTCAAAATGTCTCCTGGCCACCCCGACACTGAGCATGTCACCTCATGGTGCCCTGGCCACATCCCATCTTGCTCAGTTTTGATTCCTTTTCTGCTTTTCACCGCCCTTCCTCACCCCTTTCCCCCAGTTTATCTCCTGAGATCCAACTTCTTTGCCCTCCTCTCTTCAGAGCCATTCCTTTCTCCCACATTTCTCCCCATGCTCACTTCCAGAGTCCTCTCTGCAGCTCCAAACTCATGAGGAGCAGGTGGGACCAAAGAGCCTTTAGGAAGCCAGCTGTTTGCAGCCGGCTGTTGTGTCTCCATTGCTCGGGGTTGGGACCTTCAGAGGTAGAACAGAGGCAGGTTCCAGTAGGAGGGATCCTGGGAGGAGGGATATGAGCCTGGGGCCAACAGAGCAGGGACCATGCCTCTGGCCGCCAATGACGTAGCCAGTTGAGAGAAGGGACAGGCCAAAGGTGGCCCCACAGGGAGGACAGAGAGAAGCAGAACCCAGCTCTGACCCAGCACTACGCTGGCCTCTGGTTGTTTGTTTACTTTTTATGCAAGTATTATATATATAATACTTACCTACATATAGAAGTATTACATATATAATATGTATTCATTGAGCTGGTGTATGTATGTGCATATGTGTGTACGAGAGAGAGAAAGGCATCTGTCATAGTGTACAGCTCAGTGAATTCTCACAAGCTGAGTGGATCTACACAGATCCCAGGCCTGGATGCAGAGCATGGCAGCGCCCCAGAAGCCCTGCCTTCTAGTCACTCCCCTGAAACACTCTCCTGACTGCTAATTGCACAGATTTGTTTTACCTGTTTTTGTGCTTTATAGAAATGGAATCTGTGAACTGCATCCACATTTGTGGGTGCAGTCAGACATAGTAAGTCCTCTTTATAGTAGTTAATGTGTGACTATGCCACAATTTATTTGTCTATTCTATTGTTGATGGACACTCGGGTTGTTTCAGGTTTGGAGTAACAACGTGGCTTTTGGTTTTGAACCTTTGCAAGAGGCCAGTACCTTGAAGGAGATGCTGGACACAAAAGAGCATCATTTATTCATTCATTCATGGAACGTGTATGGAGTACACCCATGTGCCAGGCATGTGGACAAGCTCTGGGAGCCAACAGGGAGCAAGTTCACTGTGACCCAGCCCTCGTGGAGCTGACTATCTGTAAGGGAGAAGGGTGTTTGACAATTAGAACATGAGAGATCAGAGCTCAGTCAAGAGTGAAGAGGAACACAGCAAAGTGAGGGCTTGAAGGAAATCAAGCAAAGGGGGCTGGAGAGAGTGTATTGAAGGTAGCAGGAACAGCTAGTGCAAATGGTGCATGTGCAAAAGCTGAATGTTCCTATTACTGAGGCACACAGAGTGAGGTGGGGAGTGGGGTGAGGTCAAGATGCAAGGGCTGGATCTTTTTAAGGGCTTGGGATTTTTCTTGAGGATAAAGAGGCTCCATCTAAATATCTAAATAGTCAAGTGGCATTAACTGCTTTGCCTTTTAGAAGCCCCTCCTGACTTCCTTGAGGGGTGGATGGAGTCAGGCACGCCTCAGGGCAGGTGGACAGGCAGGACATTGTTGACCAGGTAAGAGGTGGTGGACCTGAGCCCCACCCACTCCCCTTCTGCCGGCTGACACGGACCTCACAACGCAGCCTACAAGGCAATTCATTTGTCAGAAACCAAGACCAAAGGGTCCTTTCTCAGACGCATTTGCTTAGGGAATCCCACATTTAATACTTCCACGACTCTCCCATGCTGTTTAGTCTGGAACCCTCCAAAATAAGCTCCCATCTGACCTTTCCGTGTTTCTGGAGCCCTCTCTTCCCATTGGGAAGTCTGACCCTCGATGGCTGCTTGCTCCCCAGTCGCCTGGCTTGGCTCCTTTGAGGCAGGGAGTCTGGGAAAGGGAAGGTTTTGTCCTGCTTCATGGGGAAAAGGCAGCTGCTGGGCCACATTTCCTCCGCCTTGCTTATTCTGCAATTTTGGGTGAGATGTTTTTGTTTAATGTAAGCAGAGCAAATCCATCCACAGCAAAATCAGAGAAAATAACTTGTTGATGTGTAAACCAGGATGTCACAAATAACCCTGTTTGTTTAATTATAGCAGGCTGAGTGCTGTGAGCAGGGAAGGGGGTAGTGATGGTGGTGGCACTGAGGGGTGAATTCAGGATGCCATTGCCTGTCCCAGAGACCTGCGGATGAGACCTTGATGAAAATGTGAGTGCCTGGAACCTCGTGGATAAACTGGGGCACATATGGTGCATGAGTCAAGCTCAACTGAGTGGGTAGATGGCATTTGGTGCTAATGGGAGCTTGCTGTAGAGTCGCTAGACAGAAAAAATAAAATCATAGGTGAAAAGATAAAAAAAGGTTATGTGGAAATAATAAGGCTGTGAATGTAGAAAATGTCAACTATATGAGTAATCTCGGAAGAAGTTAGTTCTTCTCCACAAAATGCATCTGGTCTAGGGTAGAGGATAGTGGGCATGGAAACAGGGGTCTCCCCACCCCACTGACCATGGCCTTCTTTTCCACTTCAGGAAAAACTTGGAAACCAGGACTTAAGGAAAAGCTAGAAGCAACGTAGAGTAACATTTAAGATCAGGGCTTTGGATTTAGGTAGGCCTGGATTCAAGTTTGGGTTCACGCCTTCCTTCTCTCCTATGTGACTGCGAGAGTTCGCTCACTTCTCGGTGCCTCAGCTGGTCTTTGGGTGTTGAGGTGATCCAATTCAAGAGGCAGAGTCAGACCTTCAGCACTGTACCTGGCACAGAGGCTTATTATCAGTGAATGAGACATAGATATTAAAGTGAGGAATGATGCAATGAACAAAAGTGTGGGTCTGGGGGAGGTAAGTTCCACCCAGCACACACCAAGCATCTCTTTCCCCTGCATCACTTCCCAGTAGTTGCCCCAATGCCCCGTACTTAACCGTTTAAGAAAGCAGCTAGTCTGTCTGGCTTAAGATTCTCTTTAACACATTGGTTAGCTACTGTAGGTGCAGAGCTGACTTTTTCTGGAGATGACATGACACTGACCTTCAGAAATTTAGGGGAGGATCTTGAAGGAGAAATTGGAGTAGGACCACATTATAGCTCTCTTGGGCTCAAGGCATATTTGCCTTCATCGGCTTTTTTTACCATTAAAAAAAAAATTATATTGTATGACTGAATATTATGTTATGTTATGTTATGTTATGTAATATTTATAGTTTGGATTCATTATTACATATTCACAATAATAATCATTATTTTTATTCTGATTTGAAAAGAAATTGAAACATTTCTGTGGCCCCTAGGCCAGTGCCTATTCCTGAGTGGAAGTTAGGAGCATGAAAAGTAAATGCATTTTCTACCTAAGTGAAGTTTTTACAGAAACAAGAAAATGTACTGAGTTTTTCATAAAGCTACCTTTATTTCAATAAAAGAGAGCTCTTCATTTGAATACTTTCTTTTTTTGTTTTTGTTTCTTTTTCGTGGTTAAAATGGGTTTTCCTTCAGGAAATAATCATGAAATTACTAGTTATTTTATTTTATTTAATGTGTGTTGTTAATCTGACAAGATAAAAACAACTCTGGGTTCACATATTGCTTTTGCCTGCTCTGGTTCCTCGCTAGCTTCTTTGCATAACAAAGTTGCTTTGTTGAGCCACTCCTCCCCCACTCTCAATAATTCTGATTAGGGTGAGGCTGGCCACACACCCCTTGAGTTGGCCTGACCAATCAGAACAGTCCTTCTCCTGGGCACTGATTGGTTCAGATAATAAGCACCAGATTCCAGATAGGCCAGTGGAAGCCAAACCTGGGATTCTCACTGTAATGTGAGCAAGAGGAGTTCTCGCTACTAGGATTCCTGGCTATAAAGGCTGTTATAAGTTTCCAGCTCCCAGGGCTACTGAATGGTAAATATGCATCAAGAGTGAAGCCATCACAGAGGAAAATAGGAGAGAAACAGAAAGAGAGAGAGAGAGAGAGAGAGAGAGAGAGAGAGAGAGAGAGAGAGAGAGAGAGAGAGAGAGAGAGATTGAGAGAGAGATATCCCTGATAGTATCATTTGAAAACGTGGATTCATTTATGCCTGAAGCTAGTTATCCTTGGGATTTAAGTTACAGGTACCAATAACTTTCCTTCCTTTCTTTTTCTTAGGTCTGTTTAAATTGAGTATTTAAAAAAATTGAAACAAAGAATTCTGTCTAATACACTTGGCAATCCCAGGGAAATTTTAAAATGTTCTGTGAAATATGCATATGAATGTCAGAGAATGTTTGTTTTATGCCCAAGTGGAGCAAATGAAGACTGTTTCCAAGCATGTTCAATCACTGCTTGCACTTGAATGACCCTGCTTCTGTGACTTCCCTCCTCTTCCTTTTCTTTAATCTTTAAAAATTACTTTAGGGGTTCCTTCATAAGCAACAGGCTTCCTTGAAAGATATCCTTCTGAATCAGAAATAACTGCTTCTTGGTAATCAGGAACAGGTGGAAGAAGTCCCAGGGCTGTGCTGTTTGATAACTGCCTCCAATGAGGAAAATCAGCAAATCCTGACAATCGATGTGTGTGTGTGTGTGTGTGTGTGTGTGTGTGTGTGTGTGTGTGTGTGTGTGTGTTTCTCAAAGTGTGGTCCGCGGAACACAGCATCAGCGGAACACAGCATCAGCGTCAGCCAGGAACTTGTGAGAAATTTAAAACCTGAGGCCCCACCTGAAATGCACTGAGTCAGAAACTCTGAGGGTGGGACTCAGCAATCTCTCTTTTCACAAATCCTGAGACTCACTGGCTTAAGGAGGCTTTCTCTTTCACGATTACTACAGGCATAGCTGCTGGGTGATTAAAAGCAAACTCAAGCTACCTTTGCAGAATCACTCTGAATTTGAACATTAGCTTTTTTGCTTTGCAGATAGGAGGGAAAAGAGGGTCAAACTGCAATAGATGGACTATTTTCTGTTTTACCTTTTTATTCATTAATAGTTTCTTAAATATACATTCTATTTTTATTCTTTCTTCAAGTATTTATTTTTTACACTTTACTCAGCATACTCAAATGTATATATGTCTATCAATGTTGAAAATTAATCAGTATCTATTATGTATCACCATTCAGAAGGTCAAACCTCCACACTTTATCATACATTTCTTTCCTATCCGTGTACTCCCTTTTTACCCATTCCCAAATTTTGTTGAAATCTTTTGGAATTGACAGATGGAATTTTTTCTTAAAAATTCATTAAGCTTCATAGCCATATTTTTGGTGGTCATTTGGGCTTTACTAGTTTTACTAGTTTCTTTGACACAACTGTTTTTTGTATCCTATCTTCCTCTTTCTTGGATTCATTTTTCCTATTATTAGAGAATATCCTCTAGAAAATCTTTCAGAAAGGGTTCATACAGAGACATTTTGTTGAGTCCTTGCCCATCTAAAAATTGTTTCTATTTTACATTTAAATAATTGTTTTGCCTGGGTATAGATTTCTAGATTCAACTTCATTTTTTTTTTCTGCAGAACTTTATGGCACTGTCTTATAGAATTTTGTACTACTGTACTTGAGAAGTCTGATGTCCATTTGTTTCTTCCTCCATGAAGGTCAAACCATTGGGATTTTTTTTTCCTCTCTGGAGTTTATTTTCTTTATTCTTGGGAATTTTACCAATATGTCTATGCCAAATCTTCCACAGCCCCTCCACGTTTTTGGGTTTTTTTCAATACTTCGTGGCCCTTTTGTATGAAGATTTGAGACTCTTTTTAGCTTTGAAATTTTTTTGTATAATTTATTTGATTATTTTCTCTATCTATTCTCCTTCTGGATATTCTTTGAGATAGAGGTTGTAACTCCTGGTTCTGTTTCTTGCATCCACCTTTTAATGCTTGGAACTTTGCACTATGCTCTGTGTCAATTGCTTGCCTTGGTAGTCCAGTTTGTTAATTTACTCATCAGTTGTATGCACTTAATTCATTGATCGATCGATTTTTTTATTTGAAAAATGTTGAGAGCCAACAGCACACCAGTGTCTGACAAGGCCACATTGAAGTAAACATCCATGCTCAGTGCTGGAAGTCTAGGGTGCTGCCTTATGGTTGGTCATGTAATATCTCCTGTCTCTATGAACCCATGTGCCTTTCCTCCACATCAGATCCTATAGGAGACAGTACTTTCACTGCATTTATGGCAAGTTCCTGTGGTGTCCCATTGAGAGCTGGCTGTGTAAGTCAATGACGGGCATGATCTCCTAAGAGAGGGGACAACCCAAGCCAGGCTACAGCCCCCTTGGGGACCCCAGGACTGAGAAAGTGGGGACTCAAGCCTCTTGGAAACAGAGGCTCAGGCCTCTGGTCACGTAAGCCAAAAGCCTGTCTGTGAGAAACTGATGATAACGTCAGTCCTTGAGCTTACTTGCCTGTGGTTATTGCTGTGAGAGGTCTCCTTGGAGACCAAGGTCTCCTGGCCCTGAGAGTTCTGATAAGAGACAGCTTGCTGATGATGAGGTATGTTAATTAACAGCCTTGTTTTAACTCTTTTTGCCTTATACATTGCTGTAGCAACAGATACTGAAACTTTGACTGAGAAACAGATGTTACCCTCTATTGCAATAATATGTATCCCTTCATAGGATAAAAAAAGTTTGAGACCTCTTTTTACTACTAAGTATTATAATCACATAAAAATAGACTTTTGATAATTTTAATCCTAAACACAGCCACTGCTAGTCTCTTAGTAATAACTCAAGTCTGTGCCCTGTGAGTTTTAAGATTATGCTGGAATTTAGGTAATGACCAGGTAGTTATGGAAACCACTTTTTAGGCAATAAGTGAATCCTTGAACATAGAATAGGTCATAGTGTACCCTGGAGAAAATAGTTACAAGGACTCAAAAACTATAAAAGTTCTGAGAAAGAAAAAACATCAAAGTCATGTGAAACATAACTTATGATTGAGGTAATGATCAAGAGTCCCTATAAAAAGGGACATACTATAACAATAAAGTGTGACACTCCTGTTACACTCTCTTCTGTGTCTCCACTCTCTTCTTTCTTCTCTCGCCGATGCCGTCCACACCTGAGGGAACCCCTGGACTTCGCGGGGGCTGGTCCCCCGCAGAAAAAGTTATAAACCATAGGTAATTGCACAAGATCATATAACAAACACCCATGTACCCATCACTCAGAAATAACCAACTTTAATATTTTGTCATATTTGCTCTGATTTCTTTCTAATACAGTAAATAAAATATCACTGATAAAATTGCAGTTTATTCCTCTCCCTAATAATTTTATTCCTTTCTCTGCTACTACTTTTCTCCATCTTCCCAGAGCAATTACTATCATAAACGTTACATGATTATGTATATATTTCACCCTCTCTCGGTCTTTCCTAGTTTTCCTTTTTAGCAGTTTATGATAAATAGTATCATATTAGATTTACCTTTCTGTAGCTAGTTTTTTTCACTCAACAGTACTTTGGGAAAATTTGTATAGGTTGTATTAATAGCATATCTAGTTCATTCACTTTAATCACTGTATAACAGACTATTATAGGAATACAGGCAATACATTGATTCAGTCCATTAATGATGAATATCTAAGTTGTTTCTAAGGTTTTTGCAGTGAGAAACAGCACTGCAGAGAACACAACGTGCTTGCCTGCTTGTGCATGTGTGGGAATTTCTCTAAGGTTTATATGTAGAGAAGGAACTGCTGAGTCAAGAGATACACACATTTTCAATTTATTAGAAAAACTGTTAAGTTGCTCTCCAAAGATGGTTGCAATGTTTCTACCAACAGTGTTTGAGAATTTGTGACTCCCCACATCTTCACCAACCCTAGATATTGTCAAACTTTTTCACTTATTTTCTATTGGATTTTAATATATATATATATATTTTTTAGCTGAGCCATCCTGCCACCTGTTGGCAGCTCAGTGGCAGCTCAACTCAGGCTGTGCATCGAACTGCTGTTGCTCAGAGCTCAGCTCACTCTTGAGCGAGCTCTTAACCAACTGAGCCACTCAGCCGGCCCTGGGTTTTAATTTTTGTTAATCACAATTTCAGTTTTTAAAACTCTTTTAGTTTCTAAGAACTACTTTTCAGAGAAGTTTTGTCTGTATCTATCTATCTATCTATGCAATTATCTCAAACATCTCTGAGGACACTAGTTATATTTATTGTAAAGGGTTCCTTCTTTCCCCTTGCTTCCCCACTTTGAGAATTCTGTTTCTTCTGATGTAAAGTTTTCTGGAGGTGAGTTATTGTTTCTTTCATTCTGTTAGATTTTATAGAGGCTTTGGCGATTCTTGGCCATCTGCTCCTTCCCGTTGCTCTGGCTGCAGTGAATCCTCAGCCCACGTGAGAATTCCTGTCCATCTGGCCATACATGCAGGTGCTGAGTAGAGAAACCTGATTGTCTCTTCTGTGGGGCAAGGGAGAGGTCTATGCAAGGGGTTTGTGTTGTGAGTGAGAGGTCTCCTGTCCACTGAGGTGGCCATGGATGGCTGGGGCACACTTGACTCTTCTGCCCACAGTTTTCTCCCTTCACTTGATCTCCTCTTCTTATAAGGACACCATTCAAACTGGGTTAGGGCTCAGCCCAACAACCTCATTTTAACTTAATCACCTCTTTGAAGGCTCTATCCCCAAATATGTTACATTCTGAGGGATTGGGGCTTAGGACTTCATATGAATTTTGGGGGGACACAATTCAGACCATACCACTGATATTCTAGGGTCAGGCTAGGAAAAATAATCTCTTTTCTTGCAGAAAGTCTCCTTTATCCCATCCTATCAATGCCATAGCATACAAATCAGACAGTCTCATATGGATGTTAGCTAATATGTTTAATTGAATCTTGTGATGAGATATTTAGTTGCACTCCCCCCTCCCAATCCTTTCTGAGTGATAAATTTCTTGTGGCTAAATACATGTTCATAATTATTTCCTCCTATACAAGTTTTCATAATTCAAATGAGATAGAATGTGGTACATGAATTAAGGAAAATCATTTGCATTACAGGGATCCATACTGATTACAACTCAAATCCCTAGTGAGAGGTAGCACCAAACATGGAAGGGAGAAAACCTATGGAACTATCTGGAATGAACAAGGGAGTTTCTGGTGTGCTGACAATGTTCTTTTTCTCGATTTTGGTGGCAGTGACATGGCTTGGTCCAGTGGGTGAAAAAGCATGGAGCTATACACTTATGATACATGAATATTTCTGCATGGATAGTATATTTCAGTCATATATTTCAATAAAAATTAAAAGAGAGATACTGGTGAACTGGTAGCAGAGAAACAGAGTAACTCTGAGTACCGCTTGCTCAGTTGACATTGCATTTTCTAAAGACAGTTATGAATTATGTGCTGTGTGGCCATTTATTTCAATGGTCTGGTGGTTCTCAGCTCTGGCTGCACATTAGAATTGTCTGGGGATGTGTTTTAAAAATACTGCTGTCCGGTCCCGCTCCAGATCAGCTAAATCAGAACCTCTAGGGGTGGGTGTGAGGTGGGGGCTCCAGCATCAGTGTTTTTACAAAGCTGCCAGTGATTCTAGTGTGCAGCCAGGTTTGAGCAAAAATGGTCTTGAAAGGGAATTCTCTTGATTGCCTGCCTGTATGTTGTTCCGATTTTCTCCATGATTTCAGATTTTTTCATCAGTTCAGATTAACTGCTTCATTTTGCAATAATAAAAATGCACAGCTTGTAGAGTTAAAGTATACTTCATTACCAAAATTCCTGCAAGGAAGAAAAAAATAACTTTTTTTTTTTTTTTTTTTTACTGCAAATGTGAACTTAGTACCTACCTACCTCCTTTTTATTTTAAATCTTGGAAACATCTTCTTTAATAAAACAATTTTTGTCAAGTCAGGAATGTGATTATTGTGCTGTAGTGGGATGGAAAGTGTTTCTTTAGGATGCGTTCTTGGATGTAAAATTGTTAGTCCAAGTGGATGTCTTATCTTACAGTTTGGTATTGCTAAATCGCAGCCTAGGATTCCCACTGAAAGAAGACACAATGGGCCCGCTACTCCCTTCTCACATGAAGAAAAATGTGTTCATTAGACATATGCTAAATGTATATAAAATATTTAGGGTAGAGTTAAAACCACCTGAAGTTCTAAGATCTGCATAATCATCCTTAACATGATACTGTCCCACTATCTCTGATTATACACAGATTAATGGGATATCGGGTAGTAAGATGGACTGCAGTATCTCTTCCTTCCTGCCTAGCACCTCCTCCTGACCCACTATGGTCAGGAGAGGTGGCTTGAGCCTGGTTCCAAGCTTATTATTATTATTTTTAAAGAACTAAGAATATAATCATTTCAGGGGAAATATATATATAGTAAATATGCACACACTTTTTTTTCTTTTTTTGAGATTGACATATAACATTGATTTAGTTTTAGGTGCAGAATATAATGATTTGATATTTGTATATATTGCAAAATAATTACCACTATAAGTTTAGTCAACATCCATCACCTCATATAGTTATAAATTTTTTTGTGTAATTAGAACTTTTAAGATTCACTCTTATGGCAACTTCCAAGTTATACGATATAGTTTTGATATAGTCACCATGCTGCACATTATGTCCCCAGAACAATTTTTTTTCTTATAGATTCAGCTAAATGGTCAAAAATTTGTTTTATTCTAGTTGCTTTAGGACAAAAGCAGCCTGAGCCTGTTTCTCTTTCCTCCCTCCTCACCGTCTCTAATCCACGCCGATCTCTCACCAGGACTCAGTGGAGAAGAAAAGGATGGACTTTCCATGATCTCCCGAGGCTGTGGAATTCCAAGATACAAGAAGAGACTGGAGCACTGGAGACCTCCTTGGTGGCCATCCTCTGCAGGTAACACACACCGAATGTAAACATCTTAACCATCTACGGTTGCACTCATTATCTACTCCATCTTGAATCTTAGTCTGGGTTTGGTCAGTTGTGTCTCTCAGGCTCCTAAATGGAAGCACATGGTCACACCTGACACTGTCCCTAAGCAGAGTCTAGCCATTGTGCCCTGACTGATTCCACCTTAGAAATCTCTTTCTTATCTGGCTGCTCCTCTGCCGGCCACCAACATGCTGTGGAGTCAGGCATCACCTCTCCTCCACGTCCTCCAACCTCCTTTTAGAGTTACCTTCTGAAAGTGATCTGGCTCTTCTCCCGTGCTTTTCAGCATCCCTTGGCTTCCTGTGGTCCCCAGGATCAAGTTCAACTCCCAACTTTATGGTCAAGGCCGTTTTTAGTCAAGAGTCATTTACTTCTTCATTGCTTCATCTTCATCTCCTGCTACTCCCCACACTGGCCAACTGCTCTTCAAACATGCTGGGCTCTTTCAAGCTTCCATGTCTTTGCAAGGCTGATCCTTTGTCTGAGAATGTCCTTTCTCACCTGGAGAAGTCATCCTGATCTCTAATAACCTAGTCAAGATGTCACCTTTTGGGGACATTTGCCTTAACTCCCCTTTCCCTCTGGCGGTTAATCATGGAGGGGTGAGGATGGGGGTAGAAGGGTCATTTGACCTGGGCCACACGTTTAGGAATGGTCTCATTTTGTGACTTTTGATGAATGTGTAAAAACACAGGATAATACACTGACTACACTGAGAAGCAAGAAAATTCGTCATTTGCCTTTAAACATGTCTCATTACCCAACCACATTGGGCACTGTGCACTGTAAATTCATGGTTATTTTAAAAGAACAAACTGTGGTTATGTAATGACTGACGTAATCATATTGCATTGTATTTTTTGTTAAAACCATTTATTTGTTAAGTGCAAATATTTGAAACATCTCACAAATTTTATAGTTTTGGCGGGGGCATTTTTCCTTCTGCTTTTTTTTTTTTTAATTTACCAAGAGCAGAGAAAACTCCCTGTTTGCTGCCTTGCAGAAATCACATATATCCATTATGATGCTGACTGTGTTAGACTGCAGCAACACCAGGTTATCCAATGGGCTGAGCGCAGTGAGGCACAAGAGGAAACAGCTTTACTTTCTCCCCTCGCTGCCTCCTGACATGCTCTGTGACTTCTCCCTTTCCTGCCCCTTAATTACATCTCATGCAGATCCATAGCTTTTCTGTCACTTGCAACTATGAGAACAGTTTTATTTGGGGGTTAGTGAAAAGGCCTGTCCAGTATAGATGAAAATTGAATCTCACGTCCAGTTCCGTGGAGCCCCCTCCCAGCCCAGCCCAGCGGTTGCAGGATGCAATGGGGACAGACTATGACCAGGCTCACTCTTCCTCCAGGTTGCTGTTCTACTCCTTCTCTCCCTCCTGCTGGTTCCTCAGAGTAGGGAAGGGGAGAGAGAACTCAAGAGTCAGTGCTCTTGAGATCTGAGGCCAGGCCCTCCCTCAAAACGCTCATTTGTGACTGTCGTAAGGACTTCTTATGTGGTTGATACACCCTCTCTCTAACCTTCAGCAGCTGCCTGCAGTTCTTATGCTCATCTCCCATGCTGTGCCCACAGGATATTTGGGGTGAGGGCCCTCGACTTGGTGACAGCCCTTGGGAAGGTCCTTCCGTGGGCTCCTCTGGGCCCTGCTTCCGCTGCTGCCTTGGCTCTTTGTCCCTGTGGGTTCCCACCAGCCTCCTGCTTTCCTGCTCTGCAGCCAATAGGGAGGCACCCGACTGCTTGGTCACGTCTGCCAGACTCCTGGGGATGCATCACATTCTGTGAGAAACAGTCTTCCTGTGCTTCGGGCCTCTCTGAGATGGACCTTCCAGTCTCTGCAGCTCAGCAAGCCGCCTCTGGCCTCTGAGTGAAGCTTGGCTCTCTTCTGGAAGCTTCTCCTTATCTCTAGGAATGGTTCTCTTGGTGCCTCCACTTGGCTGGTGATAGAGATTCCCCTAGAAATCTACATGTGTTCTCTTCTCCTTCAAATCCTGTGCATTATTTTTCTATTGCTGCTATGACAAATTACAAAGGCATAGTAGCTTAGAACGACACACTTATTTTCTTACCGTTCTAAAGGGTGGAGCCTGACATGGGTCTCACTGGGCTAAAATCAGGGTGTCAGCAGGGCTGCTTTCCTTTCTGCAGGCCTGATGGGAGGATTCATTTATTTGCCTTTTTCAGCTTCTACAGACCACCCTGATTCCTTGGCTATGGACACGACCCCCTTAGATTTGGCTTTGAGGCCAGCAATGTTGCATCTCTCTGGCCATTCTTTTGTAGTCACATCTTCCTCTCTGACAAAGCCAGGCAAGGTTCTCTGATTTTAGGTCTCGTGTGATTTGATTGGGCCCATCTGATGATCCAGGGTCATCTCCTCACATCAAGGTCTTTAACCTTAGTCACATCTGCCACATGCTTTTTGACACGTAAGGTCACGTAGGCACAGGTTCTGGGGATTAGGACATCTTTGGGGGAATGTTCTTATTCTACCACGTCCTGTTGCTTCCATGACCCCTCCCTCAGATTCCTAGTCTTGTCTTGTCTAGGTTGAAGGAGGGTGATAGGGTTTGAGGGTTACAGGCTGGGCTCTGCCACACTTCAGTCACTCCAGTAGGAGCTGCTCTTTTTAGGATATGGGCTACTGGTTGCCTGTTGGCTTCAACTTTAAGGCTGTAACAGGAAATCTCAATCATCTGGAAAAGTCACATTCCACACACCAGCTGTGTGCATGTCCCCTCCTCCAGGCTGTGAGATCCTTGAGGGAAGGGTCTGTTTCCCTTCGTACCAGGCAGGCACAGTGCCTGGAGCCAGAGAGCCTTCTGGAGATTTTTGTTGTGTGTACGCCAGAGGGGGGGAAAAAAGTTACCTGCTTTATCGCTTAGAGAAATTAAGGATGTATGACAGTTGTCAAAACTCTCCGCTGGAGAAAATGGTGTAATACCTTTATTTAAAGAGTAGGTAGACTTTATTCAAATATTGGGCCCCATTCACTTGCCAAAAAGGGAAAAGGACATGTGACCCTCTGAATGGATGATGTTCTCCTGGCTATTTTCATTAACAAACCGATGTGGAAGAGCACCTGATGGACTTCCAGCCGCTTCTGCAGAAAAGGTTTGCAACAAGGTCTGAATCGGTCTGCTGGGCTCTTGGTACTGCCTCAGAGCTACTCATTTAAATTCTATTTCTCCTCTTAAATTACCGCAATGTTTACAGCAGATGGATTATTTTCAGTGCTGCCTTCAGGGCACTGGGAAGGTGGGGACACTCTACATACTGGTAACTTGGAATGGAATTGGGCACCGATGCATTAAGACCAACTGGCTCTCACCCTCCTATCGACAGTGGTAGACACACTCGGTTACAGAACCATTGAAATGACTCTGACTGCTCCCTCTTGTTTATGTTGGGTCCCCAGGAAACCTGAAATTCCTCCTGTGACTTTTAAACAAAGCCTTGTGGGGCAGGGTGGGGTGAAGGAGGCAGCATGGCCCGGGTGGGTGGGGGCGGAGTCAGGCTTCCACACTCTGGCTTTCTGATTTTAAATATTGTGAATACTGGCAATTTAGTGACACCCAGATTCGGAACACAGTGAAAAATCCCCAAATAACGTGTGTGTGTGTGTGTGTGTGTGTGTGTGTGTGTGTGTGATCACTTACACCATTATTCCTCTTTATTGGATGGTGTAGGCTTATAATGGCCCCCTAATCAGTAATTATAATGGCTATCTTTAACAGTCCCTGGAGCCTGTACATGTTACCTTATATGGCAAAAAAAAAAAGGATTCTGCAGGGGTGATTAAATTAAGGGTCTTGAGATGGGGAGACTATCACCCCACACTTTCAGGGTGAACCCTAACTGCAGTAACATGTATTCTTATAAGAAGGAGGCAGAGGGAGAGTTGACTCCCATAGAAGAGAAGGACGTGTTACCATGAAGGCAGAGCTTGGGACAATGTGACCACAAGTCAAGGAATGCTGGGAACCCCTAGAAACTAGAGGAGACAAGGAATGGACTGTCCCCTGGGCCCTCCAGTGGGGACACATCCTGCCGACACCTTGATTTCAGCCCAGTAGTGCTAATTTCAGACTTCTACCCTGCAGAACTGTAAGGGAATCAATTTCTATGTTTTAAGTCACGAAATCTGAGTTAATTTGTTACAGTCTTAGGAAATGAATACATTATATATCTGAGAACTGATAATATACATTATTCACGCATTTGACAAATATTTGCTATGGTGCGGCACATCTGAACCAGGGAGGCAGGCAGGAGTGGGCTGGGGGATGCCCGTGCCCCCATCCCACCTGCCTCAATCAAAAGCAAAATACTCCAAACATACGCCTTTTACAAAAGAGCTCTGAAAGGAGTTCATGCTCCCCCAGAGTTAAGAACTTTTGACGTAAATGTTGATGGCCAAAGTTTCTTCCTTAGCAGAATGACTTCCCAGACACCCCAACCTTGAGGACAAAAAACAAAACAAAACAAAACAAAACAACAAAGTTGCTTTTTTTGCCTTCCTTGAAAGAATAGAGAAAAAGATAGAAATTTAAATCTTGAATCTTATTGTTTTGTTACAATTTAGAGTTCATTTATTTGTGCAACTATTTACTGAGCACTTGCTTAGAGTACCAGCTGCCACTCTAAGTCACTGGGGATACTGTTGGGGAACAAAATAGACCCAAACAGTCCTGTTCTCATGAAGCTGACATTCTGGCTGAGAGGAGCAGACAAAAAACAAACAACTCAACATCTAATGAATGACTCAGGTGATATTAAGTGGGAGGCTGAGGAGACAGAGGCTGGTGGTGGGCATTGGGGTATATGCTTCATTTAGAGACACTCAAGGGAGGTGCTCCGCGAAGGTGACATGAGCAGAGGCCCGAAGGAGGTGAGGGAACGAGCCATGAAAGTCCACTGGGCAGAGGGAGAAGCTGGTGCCAAGGCCTGGAATGACGTGAGCATGGCGAACAGCCAGTAGGCAAACTGATTAAAACGAGTGGTTAGTTTAGTTTAGCTGATACACAGACTGAAAATGAACAGAGGGAAACCATTCAAATAAAAGATAATTTTTCTTTTTAGTGATATTAGACCTCAATGACACCCATTAGATGGGTGAAGTGTCCCCCAAAGGAAGAGAGGGGAACTCTCTCTTGGGTTGTTCAGGATTCTTCCCTAGGAAGGAAAAAATACACACACGTTGCTAGGCAAAGCTCACTAAAACCATCAGGAAGACAAAATGGAATTTGGATGTTTAGGCAAATGTGAAGAATCATGAATTGGCCTGATAAAAGAAGTGAGATGGGGTTGGTTGGAATTTTTGTTGGGTTTTTATGTGTGTGTGTTTTCAGTATTTTGTAACTGAGCTTCTCAGCTTCCCTATTAAACACTGATGATTAGTAATGACTCACATTTGGGGTTTTAAGATAGACCCCAGGCTCTGGAAGGTTAGCTAGGGGAAATGCCTGCAGAGTATGACCTGGGAAGGCTCCCATCCCAGCCGGCAAGCTGGCTTTTGAAAGACCAGTCCCCAGACGTGGAGGAGCGTGTGTGAAACATCGCTCCCTGGAGGGCCTGGGCCCGCAGAAATGAGATTTCCAGGGCCCTGGTCCCTGAAATGCTGTTAGGAGGTTTGTGCTCAGCAATTTGCAGGTAATAAGACTCTGATTCAATTCCACAAATGGAGACAACTGAGAGGCAGTGAGCGTGGTAATAGAGAGCGTGGCTCTGAGCAGAGCCGATCTGGGCTTGACTCCCAGGCCCTCTGCTCACTCCGTGACCTTAGGAGACTTGCTTTTCCCACCTTGGTGTCTGTAGTGGGGTGAATAGTGTCCACCCCAAATTCATGTTCCCTCGAACCTCAGAAAGTACTGACTGAATCTGAGTGGGATGCAGGTCCCCCTAGAGGGGGTGGGGCAATTTGTCACAGTGTGCTTGCTGGGTGCATCCACCTGTCCCCTGACTTCAGGCCACCAGGGGTGGCAGCAGAGCTCAGAGGGGCCTTCTACTTTGTTTTGGAAGCTTCTGGAAATGGCTCTCAGAAGGAATATGGAGATGGAAAACCACTGCTGTCGGTATCCTTTGGCACCCCTTTTCTGCTCAGCAGTATCCCCACCATCCCTGGACAGGGTCACCAGCCTCTAGTCCTGGGAAAGTTACCAAACTTCCATGTGCCCCAGGTTATTCATCTGCAAACAGAGATAATAAAACCCACCTTTCAGATTTCGGGGGGATTGGATGAAATAAATCATTTACTTAACAAATATTTATTTAACAGCCATAATTTGGTATTAATTATATAAGCTGGATATACAGGTTGAACAAAATATACATAGTTCCTGCCCTCCAGTATGAAACAGTCTAGCAGGGAGAGGCGATTTAAGCAAGCAAATGACAATTCAGGACAAGAAGAAGGAAAAGATGGAGAAAAGAGCAGTGAGGCCCTACTTTGGGTTGAGTGCAGGAAAAAGCCTCCGGGAACTGAAATCGGAGAGTAGGAGACAGCTTTTGAGTATTTGTAATGGGAATCCACTAAGTATGTAAATTAACAAAGGGACAACTGACATCTTCATAATTTTGGCTTTTCCTATCCAAGAATAGGACAAGCTTTTCCTTTAATTCAAACTTCTTTTATGCTAAGGGGAAGTTCTCTTTTCTGATGTTGTTTGTTTATTGTTTGTGGTTTAATTTTTCTGTTCAGTAATGTACTAATTCATAGAAAATAAGATAATCATGTACCCCCACCATGCGTGGACTCCCCTTGTAGGCCTCTCTTACATATCAAAGACCTCTTTCTGCCTCTATTGGGGACAGGGGACACCCCCCAAAGGCTGTATTCATGACTCCTTTGTCTTCATTTGTAATTTTACACTTTTCTGTGTATACCTGAATAATATAGTGTCTGTTTTTGCTTATTTTCTGAATTTCATAGAAATGGACTCACATCATAATGCTTTCTTTTGAAATTTGCTTCCTTCCCTCAGCATCAGGTTGTGAGGTTCATATGTGTGTGGAGATGGCTGTGGTTCTGTATTCTCACAGCACCATAGCATTACACTGTGACAACACCACACTCACGTAACCATTCTCCCATTGGTGGCAGTTTGGGTGAAATGCGACTCCTGGTGCACAGTGGCAGAGTTTTTCTAGGACATTTATCCAGGAGTAGAATAACTGGGTCGAGGGTATGCGCATCCTCTACTTTAAAGGTAATGCGGAGTCGTTTTCCCAGTCACTGAACCAATTTATAGTCCCACCAGCGGCACGTAAAAGTGCGCTTGGCTCCACATCTTTGCCAACACCTGTAATGCCAGCTAGTTTTCATATTCATTTGGGCCAATGTGGGTACTAAATAGTAGCTCCTTGTTTTAAATTAGCTTTTCCTTGCTTACTGAGGTTTACCAAGTTGCCATATGTGCATTGGTCATTGTGTTCTCTTCTATGAAATGGCTTTTATTTTGTTGTCCGTTAAAAAATGGAATTGTTGGTCTTTTACATGTTGATTTGTAGGGGATTTTAGATATTCTGGATGCTAATCCTTTGTTGAATAGATGAGGCAGATATCTTCTCCCAGT
The DNA here is from genome assembly GCA_033961575.1 of Aselliscus stoliczkanus. Lineage (NCBI taxonomy): Eukaryota > Metazoa > Chordata > Mammalia > Chiroptera > Hipposideridae > Aselliscus > Aselliscus stoliczkanus. Next base: position 149,030,154 of record CM066732.1, on the reverse strand, counting down.
TTATGGAATATCTTTTAGTTTCTTTATGGTATATTCTATGGAAAAAGTTCATAATTCTAGCCTAGTCAAATTGATCATTCTTTTCCTTTATGGTTCGTACTTTTGTCTTGTTTAAGAAATCCTTGTCTACAGTGAGGTCATATAGATAAGTATATATCTGTGTATACATGGAATGAATATATATGTTTGTTTGGAGCATATATAAATTTGGAGCATGGATTTTTAACCATTTTTTATGCCATGGACCCTTTGGAATACTTTTAAATGTAAAAAATAAAATAGAACTCAGAATATATCAAAATACTTAAAATTACAATATATAATAATATATAATTAAAATTTTAATGCATTAAGTAACAAGATTTAGCAGAAAATCTAATAGCTGTTGCAAATTTTCAAGTACTGCTGAGCATAAAGTATTTTGAGATACAAGAATTGTAATATGTTATTAAAATATTTGTATTCTTATTAGTGATGAAGTTGCAAGTATTGAAAGGCTATTGTGAGGGCCGGCCGAGTGGCTCAGTTGGTTCAGAGCTCGTTCAAGAGTGCGAGCTGAACTCTGAGTGACAGCAGTTCAATGCTCAGCCTGAGCTTAGCTGCCACTGAGCTGCCAACAGGTGGCAGGATGGCTCAGCTAAAAAAAAAATAAATAAAAAGAAAGAAAGGCTATTGTGTTCTTTTGTCTTTGTTCATAATTAAATTTCTAAATTTTAGTTAGAGATTAATGAAAATAAATATCAAATTTTTCGCATCCATGTTCATGAGCCTGCTGAATTCTGTCACTGACCCACTGGATGTCTGTGGAAACTAGGTTAGAGCTCTTGCATAATATTTTTAAACTTTCTAAAATTTTTAAAGTTTCATCTTTCATGTTTTTGTCTTGTATCAATCAGAATTTGTTTTTTATATGGCATATAATTTATTGATTATATAATTAATTTATTGATTAATCTTTCCTTTGATCTGCAATGCCAAGGCTGGCTTAAACCATGCTTTTTAATAACTGGTCCATCTGCTTCTAGGCTCTTTATTCTATTCTACTGATCTCGTTATTGATCTATGTAAATACTGCATTGTCCTAATTACTTTAACTTTGAATTAAATCTGATATCTAGTCAGGCAAGTCTCTCCACTTGTGTGTTGGCTTCTCTTGGTACTTTGCTTTTCTATGTAAATTTTGGAAACAGCTTGACAAATTCCATGAAAGAGCCCTTTGGGATGTTGATTGGAACTGTATTGAGTCTATAACCATTTATTTATACCTTTCAGTAAAATTTTATATTTTTTTTACAAAAGACTTGTACATCTTTTGTTAAATCACATGCTAGGTTTATCTGTGTGTGTCTTCCCCTACCTAGCTATCTATCGATTTGCCAGTGTTACAATTAGAAATTTTATTTTTTAATTATATTTTCTAACTTTTTGTTGCTGAGATATAGAAAATCAGTTCTCTTGAATATTGCTCTTTTATCCCATAACCTTATTAAACCCACTTATTAAATCTAAACATTTATAGAATTTTGAGGAGTTTTCTATGAAAGTAAACATATTATCCTCAATTAATGTCTGTTTCATTTTTTTAAAATTCCAAACCTCATATCTGTTATTTCATTTTCTTTTTTTATTGCACTTGCTAATACCTCCAATACAGTACTGAATAAAAGAAGTAAGTTTTTTTAAAAAACTTTAACTTGTAAGTGTGATGTTTACTATGGGCTTTTGGTAGATGTCCTGTGTAAAGTTAGAGAAATTTATTTTTATTTATAGTTCATCAATTTTATTTTAAAACCATAAGTAGGTGTTGTTGGCTTTTTGTTGTGTTTTATCTTTTGAAGGTGACAGATTCTAGAACATGTGTGTATGTCAGTGGAAAAGGCCCACTAAAGATAAAGAAATTGAGGATACAAAAGAGAGAGGAGATAACCTAAACACTCAAGTCTTTGAGAAGGCAGAGGGTGGATTTATATATATATATATATATATATATATATTTCTTTATATATTTGCTTCTTATTGCTGCTGTAACAAATTATAACAAACTGGGTGGCCTAAAACAACACAAATTTATTCTCTTATAGCTCTGGAGCTCAGAAATCTGAAATCACTTTCACTTGGCTAAAGTCAAGGTGTCAGCAGGGTGGCATTCTTTCTGGAGGCTCCACGGAGAATCTGTTTCTTACCTCTCCCAGCTGTTAGGGGCTACCAATAATCTTTGGCTTATGACCCCTTTCTCCATCTTCAAAGCCAATAGCATAGCATCTTAAAATCTGTCTCTGCTTTCATTGTAACCTTGTCTTCCTTTGATGTAAGGATCCTTGTCATTGATTGGGCCCTCCCTGATAATCCACGATAATCTCCCTGTCTAAAAATCCTTAACTTAATGACATCTGCAAAGTCCCTTTTGCCATAGGTTTTAGGGATTAGGATGGGGTATCTTTGGGATCCATTATTCAGTTTACCATTCTTGGCATGTATTTGATTTAAAAAATGGTTGATGGGCCGGCCGAGTGGTGCGATGGTTAAGAGCTGGCTTGGGATGCCAGCGGCCCCACTTCAGATCCCACATATAAGGGCCAGTGACACTGCCCTCTTAAAAAAAAAGAAAAATTAAAAATGGTTGAATATTGGCAATTCCATGTGATTCAACCTAAAGGTTCTCAATATATAAGAGTACTATTAATACTAAACACAAAAGGAGAGATGATTATACCATCAGCTGCCGGCTCCAGGCCTGTCCTGTTGTCTTATGATTACTTGGGTGAATTGCAGCAGAACCCTGGATATTTAGTATTTCTTGGGTTCCTGTCCCAGCTAAAGGACTTCAGGAAGGTCCTTTTCCCACAGCGTAAGGAAATCCCTCTGCCCAGCTACAAGGAAATCCCCTACCCCACAGCATAAACATCCTTTTGAGGAAAAATCAGCTCTGAAAGTCTTCCATGTTGTAAATGTGTGTGAGGCAGGAACAAAGTTGGTGGCAGTGCCGAGCCACGCCATATTGGGACCCAAGGCCAAAGGAAAACAATAAGAAGACTGATCCTGTCTTTAAAATTTTTAATACTTTATTCACCATGGATCTTTTTACATTAATTTAGATTTTTTAAAAACAAACAAACATTGCATTAAAATATTTAGGTGACCAATTTTTTTGGCATCCCCTTAAATTTTGTACTGTAGACTTCACTCCCCTCACCTTAATTCCCACTCTGGTCTGTGGGTATATATTTGTAGCTATTTTCTCTGATGATAGTTTTGGATGGACACTCCCAGCAAAAATCCAAATTATCTGTAGAGAAAACCACACGACAGTTAGGATTTACTGAGATAACAGGAAAGGAAGGCTACCTCTGAACCTCGAAACCACCCATCGTCCAAGTGACTCTCTTTGCTGCCAATTGCCTTCTCCAAGTGAGAAAAAATAAACTAATTTCAGTCCAATAAAGCTCATTGTGCCACCTCTACCTCCAGCGATAAGAGACAGGAACAGTTCATTTTCCATTGCTAAGCAACGGCAAAAACAGCGTGCAGCATCTGTGCCCAGCCTCACGGGCTGATAGGGATCAGTGTCTAAAGTTCTTGTTTGCATTTTGAAGTCAACAGTAATTGCGGCTCTCTATTAGTGTTCATTAAGTTGGTTTATGGCTGGACCAACTCCAATCTCCACGGGGCGGTTTGAATGCGCTGTCCTCCTACGGAAAGAAATATTTGGCAATAAAAACCCTGTGCTGATTTCCTCAACTCATTTCCCCTCGATAGGTTGGGAAACTATGGTCACCATCCACAGGTCTCTCGCCCCAGAGAACAAGGCCTCTGTTGAAGGTTCTGGAAGAGTGGGTGGGCAGCAGGGTAGAGGAAAGCTCTGTTCTCCTGGAGCTGGCTTCCTTCCATTCCACACTGAAAGTAGGCCAGTGGAGCAGAAGTCTATTATGTGAACTGAGCCGGGGAGGAAAGTCCTGCCCTGTGTTCCCAACGCCAGCACTGAAGTTAGGAGAATGACTTCCGAGCCTCTTTTTGGTAGATGAGGACCAAAAAGTGGCACTCCCGAGGGACATGATCAGCTCGTGCCCCCCTGGCCTGGGAATGGGTCAAACAGTGGCCTCAGTGTAATGGTAGAAAGTCCCAGCCAGCTTGAAAGAGCCGCCCTTGGATGCCATTTCCCAGGTGTTGACTCACCCTGGGGGCTGAAAGGCTGCCAGCCCCAACTGAGGAGCAGCCCCCTCCGGCTTTTGTAACCTTCCCTTCATCTCCAGGTCTCGGGAGCTAGGTCGGCTCTGCAAATAAAACCAGAAAACATCTTAAATCAATTAGTGAGGATGTTGTTCTCCTTTCTAGAGCCCCTTCCATAACCTCCTTCCACTCTCAGCACTTTCCAGAGCAAGTCATCATCTTTTCTCTCCTTCGCTGGTGATGATTTTTTTAGGGCCAAGCTGAATAAAAAGCCTATTTGCACCCCCTAGTGTACACAGGAGCCCAACACCATTCAAAGTTGTGTCTGGGTGAGGCCAGGCCAGGCAAGTGGGATGGTAGACATTTATCTAAGTGATTGAGGCAGGAAGGTATAATTCCATAGGTTAGTAAGAGGAAGCCATGTTTACACTCCTGATTCAGTTCATGGCCCAGGAAATGGTTCTTCTTGAGGTGTTTTCCTCCCATACTTTCTTCTGATTCTAATCTCTCCTCTGCTTGCTAAGAAGAGGCTCTTTGTGCCTCCATTACTGAGGGGGAAGTGAGGATCAAGTATTCAAAATACTTTAATCTCATAAAGAAGCTATAGAATAACCCTGTCTTGTGGTTGATAGGTGCAAAAGCCTAATTGTTGTAAACTGAGGCAGTCTGAAACTCCAAGGTCATTTTTCTTGATACTGCTGTTAAAATGTGTACTTGCTTCTTCTGGGTACAGAGACCCAGTAGGGTAATGACTCCCAAATAACAGACAAGCTGTGGAAGGTTGAGGAGATCTGAACAGCATATTCCTTAAATCCTTGTAATTCTGTAGATCTTTCTCTGAAAAGCATGCAGGAGAGAATTTAGGTAAATATGAAAAAGAATCCGTTTTCAAAAAAACCGCGGCAGGATGAGCACTGGAGTATGATGTGGGCATCAAGAGCCATGGAAATCTTTCAAAGAAGAACTGACATTCACCTGCTAGGTTAACTACGAAGCCTACCTACCTAGATGCTTGGGACCTCCTCCAAATGGTCACTTACAGAATCTTTCTAGATTGACCATTTTGATTAAAAAGTCAAGAACAGGGATGTCAAATAGGTTTGATATTATGTACCAATTGTAGTCTACTGAAGCGTCTGAAGCACTATATGGAGAGTGCTCCTGAAGGTTCAGTGTAAGGAAATGTATCATGATTGATTAGTGATGTCTGCCAGGAGCACAGGACAGAGGAGTGGTGGTACACATGCCAACTTCCATAGGCAGGAAGTTAAGAAAGTGTATTATAAGAATTATACTTATATTAATTATAATCATACGTTATTATTATGAAAAATAAGCCATCTCACCTGTTGATGCTGTTTTTGGTCTTTCTTGTATTCAGAGATTGTAATGATGGTATGGTTTTTCCAACATCCTGTACTAGGGTGCAGGGAACTTACTGCTCCCATCTTTTCCTTCCTAAGTTTGTACAGCTTCCCAGCTGACTTGAAGGTTGATATGGAATAAAACAGGATGGAAGTAACAATGCATCTGATCCTCACCTTTCCTGAAATTAGAGAGTGATGGCTCAATTCCCAAGTGCTAATTGAATATTGGCCAAATACCCAGTAGGCTGTAAGTGCCATGGTGTACAGAGAAAAAGTGGAGGTCACAAAAATAATCCTAAATTTACACTCTACTGATGTAAACGCACTTGATCCACAGGAGGCAATTAGAGAACAGTGTCATTGCCTACACACCACAATCTCAGAAGAAACAGAAGAGGAAGCAGTGGGCAGAAGGTAAAGCAGCCAGCTATCTCTCTGTAGACCCTCATGCAGTCATGGATTAGAAGGAGGGGAGCTGCTGAGAGGCAGGCTCAGTTCTGAAGCTGTGCACATGTCCAGACTCTGCCTGCCACAGAGCAGCAAGGAGTCCTGCTCCTTCCAAAATATACCTTGAACTTCCTTCCCACTTCTCTTCATCATCACTGCTCCCATTCTAGTACTAGCCACAGTCACCTTTCCCTGGACAAGGCACTAGCTCTCCTTGCATCTGCCTCCCCACCCCTGGTTCCCCTTTCTCCTCCACAGTCCACTTTCTAAACAACAGTTAGTGGCATGATCTTTTTAAACACAAATCCGACTCCCTCAACACATGTTTAACTCTCCCTTGGGACTCCCCATTTTTCTCCTAAATCCTGCACAACCTCTCTCTCCAACCCCTATTCCTCCCATCCCTCTCTCCTTTGGTCTTACCCTTTATGTGACCACTTGATCTAATACCTCTGCCCTTATACAGACCCTTCTCTCCTAAATTCCTTGCCTTCTTTCTCATTTCCTCCTTTACTTTGCTATCACTCACTTCCTACTCCCTTTCTCTCAGCTTGAATGACACCTCTGGAAGGAACCCAGGCTAGGTTAGGTTCTTCTTGTTATAGACTCACATAGCACCTTATATTCTCCTTAGGGATGTTGATCTCACTTGTAACTAGTTATTTGTAAAATAATTTCTTTTTTTTTTTGTAAGGAAACTTCTACCCACAAATTGGCCATGTAAATTACTACCTTATGTATCCATTGACACACAATAGAAAATGGAATATAATGCTATTTCTGGTTCCCTGGGATCTAATCAGGCATCTTAGGCCTGTGCTGCCAACTTTTTTGGTGGAAGGAGAGTTTGGGAGTGAGGTTCAAATGACTCAGCATTAGGAAAAGCCCAAAGGGGTCTGCCAAAGATAAAACTTGGGGACAATTTCAAGGATTCAGCTATGGTTTCCACATTCCCTGCACAAAGCTGGGTCTCTTCTCCCATTATGGGAGTGTACGTTGCATTGGTGTTCTGTGGCCTGTGTCAAGGTGTGGGCTCCATTGTGCTATCAAGGGCCATCCATAGCTGGGCTGATGGACATGAACAACAGAAGTCTTGGGAGATGTAAAGCCACTCCCTGCAGACTGTTGTGTGGACAAGGGAGCATCCTTTTCTAGAATGCTGCAGAGGGCAGCTTGGCTGCGTAAGGGGCTCACTCCATGCTCCCAGCACCCTGCAAGTACCTCCCCCTGCCCAGTGCTTATCAGTCATAAGCAGGAAGCTCTGTGAGCAAAGGGACCAAGAGTTGTGCCTAGAGCTGAGCCCCTAGACGCTGATGAGTCTGTGTTGGCTGATGAGGAATAAATATATGAATGAAGCTTCATGGATGTAGATATGGGCTAAAAATAAATCAAAATTCCTGACCATTAGACCTGTTCAATGATAAAACACGCTACCTTGAAAAGAAGCCGTCAGGGTCAGCATTTCATAGTATAAATTTCAGTTAGGTTGGGGTGACATTATAGCAGTGGGTGATGGGGGACAGGACACATAGATGTTGAGTCCATGGGTTCTGGGGTCACACAAACCTGGCATGAGTCCTGGATCGCTACTTTACAGCTGTGAGACCTTAAGGCAATTTGCCTCACTGTCTGCATCTGTAAAATGGGGGTGACAATCCAGTTTGGGCTCCTTTAAAGAAGATCCCAAGACAAGGATATGAGGGCCGGTGGTTTATTTGGGAGGTGGTCCAGGAAGCAGGAAGGAAGCAGCAGTGAGAGGGGACAGAGAAGGAGGAAATGCCCATCACAGTGGCCTTGATAAGCCCACCAGGCAAGTGGGGCTCACCCTATTGGGGGAGCCTTGGAGGAAGTCACGTGGCAAGTGTTTCTCTGAAGGGTGGAAGTCCTGACATCTCTCCACCACCTCCCATCTCCGTCCTTCGAGGTAAACTCCCCTGTTATCCAGGCTGCACCTACTCGTGGGATAAGGCCTCTCTCCCGCTCTCACCAAATCAGAGGCCACTGGGAGTGGGGAGTTGTCCTTCCAGCCACCACTGCAACTGGGTGGGTGGAGGGGATATGGCACAGGGCATTGTCCTGTGTCCAAATATTCCCATAGTTATAGAATGGAACGGGAACTCCATGAGGAAAGGGCTTGTAAGACCATAGTCATTCAATACATATATTTTGAGCGAACATATGTTATAAGGGTTAAACGAAATAATATTCTAAAATGTTTAACACAGTACCTGAAAATAAAGTGCTGCAGGTTGCTGCTATTATCGTCATTAATTTCCTTGTATTAATAGACAACGACGCTTTTCAAGAAGAACAGGAATCATTTGGGATAACAATGTAACTTTTGGGCTTGTATATTTGCGTGAAGGACTCATGGTTTTGGAGAAGATCAAAATAGTTCTGGCCTTGACCTACAGAATGGAAACTTTAGATGCGTTAAGCCAGCCTCACAGACATCTGTGCACGCTGGAGTCTCTCGTCTGGCGTTTAGAGGAGCACTGCCTCTAATGCTCCCTGACATGTGGCTTAATAGTTTTCTGAGTTTAACAGACAGTTTTAAAGCAGAAACAATGCGGTTATGTCAGGGAGAATTACCTGGTGACCCCAGATGTCCTAAAATGGTGGTTTAACTGAATGACTTATGGGGAAAAAAGTGCAAAAAAGTTGTGCAGACACCTCTGTGCCATCGAGATCAAATCCTACCCCACGGTGCAAAAAGAGCAAGTGGCTAAAATGTTTTGCATCCCATAAATCCATGTTTTGAACATTATCTGGATGAGTTTCAGCTATGTCCACCATCACACGCCTCCTTTATGAAGGCAGAGCCCCATGGCAGAGGGAAATGGAGGGACAAGTGGCAAGTGACAAGCAGGTGAGGCCTCTTGGTTTCTTGTTAGAGAAGGCTCATCCTGTAGAGCTGCTTTTTAGACTCTTCGGTCTTGACCTGGATATGTTCACTAAAGAAAACCTCTTCTAACCCTGGATAGACTTGGCCTCAGAAAAGAAAGGAGGTAATGCCACCTGGATGGCCCATGTGCCAAGGATACAATGGAGAGAGAAAACGATGGTGTAGAAGGAATTCAATGGGACCACCCGCAGGCACTTTGGCATAGCTTCCTGCCGCTTTAGAATTGCCAGGTGACAGATCCCTTCCTTTGGGGACAGTGGCTTGGATATGAGCCCATCCCAAGAGCGACCCGTGGTGTCTACCATTGCCTAACTACTGTTTCCATGTTGCATGTGCCCGCATCCTACTGAACGGCCACCCTGAAGACTAAAGATTCTCATTTTCAGGCATTTGACGTTTCGCTGGCCTGGAGAGATGGGTTCCAGAAGGCAGCTGTCTTTTTTTCCTGTGGCATAAGGTATACAGCCCCCTATCGCCCCAAGCAAACGCACCTGGCTCACCCCGGCAACGTGAAGCAGAAGAAAGGGTTTTAAAAATAAAAATACATCGGCTTGAGCTGCCCTGTCGATACTAATGCATTCGGGAAGCAGAAGGTGGCTCCCAGGACGGCAATGTCAGGTCTGGCATTCAAATATTTAGTGGCCGAGTAATTACTGTAATAATTAATTTCCGTTGCTTAATCCAGCAATCAGGCATGTCGCTTTACACATGGGAAAATGTTGGTCCCTGTAGGAGTGTGTGTGTGTGTGTGTGTGTGTGTGTGTGTGTATAAAATACAAAGCAGCAATTGCTATTTAGTCAGGATTTGGACATCAATTTGTGGAATAAATAAGATGCTTTTAGTTTGGCTTCCTTCATAGGTTTGGGAGAAAAGCAGACAGGTGAACAAACAAAAATGAAATGCCTTCAACTTCAAATGCCATTCTTGTGAGAACTACCCCAAAGTAGGCTTTGATCAAATATTATGATTTGCAGCTTTGGAAATGGCAACTTGGAAGTGGGTAATTGTACCCAAATCCTGCCCTGCGCTTTCCAGAGCCTAGCTACTCAGTGGAAATATACTGCAAGCCATATATGTAATCTTAAATTTTCTAGTAGCCACATTTTTAAAAAGTAAAAAGAGACAGTGCAATTATTTTTAATAACACATTTCACCTAATGCACTAGATCTGAAATACTATCATTTCAAAATATAATCAATAGAAAAAAATATTAATAGGATATTTACTTTTTTTTTCTTTGTATGAAGTCTTTGGAATCTGATGTCTTTTTTTAATCCTTACAGCATCTCAATTCAGTTTCTCAGTCTCACTAGCCACAGTTCAAATGAGCAATAGCTACATGTAGATTGACCAGCACAGAAATATAGGAAGCTAGACAGACTAACCTCTATGAAGCCATTGCTTATACAGAATTGATAACATTGCCATTTAAAAAAATATATAATGTTGTTTTGTGTGTTGAAGGGTGATCTGATTTAACTTAGGCAGTTTTGGGCACCTTGTTAGAGTGAGGTAGGGATCATATCTTTCTCCTCCTTAAACATCCCCTTTACATTTACTTTTGTGTCCATTCTCATCTTCCCAGGGTGGAGCACATTGTGAAAACCCACTAAATATTGAGTGAATACCTAATTCTGTGTGATGGAGGAAAGGAGGGGGTGTAAAAAAAATGAATTGAGATTGACTCGAAACTCAAGGAATTTGCCATAAGGAGAAAGAGGCCATATCAAAACAAAATGATGAGAGAATACCACCGAACAGTGTAGAGTTTAACATCAGGTTAAATATGATTAAATGCCAAAATGGAAGGTGGATGGGAGCAGAGAGGTCAACACTGGCTGTGTGTACCCAGGATAATTTTTAGGGAAGGGCTGGGTCTGCCAAGGTTGGCTTGGATTCCAGAGGGTCCGGAGGAAAGGCGTGTGGGGAAGAGGAAATGTACTGTGAAGGCCCAGTGGGGATCCTCTCTCTTCCACGTTCATTAAGCCTGGATTCATGCCTGCACTTGCCTTACAGACCACAATCGGAGCTGTTGTGCTTCAGGGGCAATCAGATTTGCCTCGTTCTCCGAAAGCCACCATTTTCCCTTTTTGCCTCCTATATTGGTTTTCCTTTCCTCATCCCTTATGTAGCCAGCAGAGCTGTATACTAAGGCTTTCTAGTTCCCCATCTTCTGGTGGGATTGTACTTCCTGACCCTCACGTGGTTGGGTGGGGCCATGTGACTAGTTCTGGTCAGTGAGCTGTGAGTAGAAGTGAAGTGAGTCACTCCCAGGCCACCCTCCAGGGCTCTTTGAAGAACTGGCTTGAGATGGTGGCTGCTCCATTGGTGCCTGTAATGACTGCAGCCTTTCTGCTGACTCGTAATGGGCATGTCACGAGAGATAGAGATACATCATTGTGGTTTTAAGCCCCATTCCATAGATGTTGTTACGGTGATGTGACCTAGTCTATCCTGAGTGATACAACCCCTCTATTGAGAGGTGACCCAATCTTCTTGGGGTGGGTAGGTTTGAAAGAGAGGCCGGAGAGTAATGTCTCTGAATAGACATTCAGAAACCCTGGATTGCTCAGCCCCCTCTGCTGAGGGGAAGGCCCTCCATAGTCACCCAAGATAGAAGGGCCTCCTCCTATATCTTAGTTGGACACTAAGGGTCAGGACAAACCCACCCCAGTGTCCAGACCATTCGGGAATACAGACATAGGCAGCATCTAATGATGGTATTGGGAGAGGGTTGGGGAGACAGCTAGATCTGTCCCAGAGAAGGAGAAAGTGAAAGAGGATAGGGATCTACCCTACTGGTGTTGAGGAAAGCTAAGAGCTTAGAGCCAACGAATGTCTTGACTGACCCTGGACCTGCGGCCCAGAACATTCCTCTTCTTCCCCAGCCTTGCAGCTGCACGCTGCTTCCCAAGACCCTCTTCCCTTCTTCACCCCTTCCAGACTGTCCTGCAGTCAGTGTTTACCTCCCTGGGTAAGCAATGGGTCTCACACGTTCAGTCAGTCATTTAACAAACATATCGAAAGCCTCTCATGTACTCATCTTTAGGATATAAAGCTGTGCTGGATGGTACTACTTCCCTTGAGGAGCTCCATCCAGTGGGGGAGAGAGACAACTAAGGCTACCGTTTGTGAGGTGAGTTTTAAGTGCTAGGATGGACAGTCCAGAGGGGGTTACCACAGAGGAGGAGCCCCAGCCCTAGTTGGAGAAGTCATGGCGGGCTTCCCAGGGGAGGTGAGGCAGCAGCCACTGGGCAGAGTTCAGGGAGAGGCAGTCAGGCATAGGCAGTAAGGAACACAAAGGAACAAAGGAGCGAAGATGGCGAGAACTGAGCTGGGCCCGTTCAGGGAATGCTAAGTGGCTGGGCAGGAGTGGCCCAGGGGGTGCTGTGGGCCAGCAGTAAGATATTAGGCTGAAACGGAGGGGACAGGATCCAGGCACCAATGGCTCTGGTACCCATGGCACTGGAGATGAGCTAGGGAAGAGCTACAGAAGAGATTTAAGTAAAAGAAGACCTTGATCAGGCTTGTGTGTAGTTAGAAAGACAAAGAAGTTATTTTGTGAGCTCGCCAGACAGGGTTTATTTGTGTGTTGGTATATTTATTTGTGTTAAGCAAAACTCCCCCTCTGACACAGGTGACATAAAAAGATAGGCCTTTGGGAAGCATACAAAATGAGGGAGTAGGGGACCGGCTGAGTGGCTCAGTTGGTTAAGATCTTGCTCAGGAGTGTGAGCTGAGCTCTGAGCAGCAGCGGTTCGATGTCAGCCCAAGCTGAGTTGCTGTTGAGCTGCCAACAGGTGGCAGGATGGCTCCGCTAAAAAAAAAAAAAAAAAAAAATTTGGGCAGGCCGAGTGGTGCAGTGGTTAAATGCTGGCTTGGGTAGACAGCGGCCCCAGTTTGGGTCCCACATATGAGGACCAGTGACACTGCCCTCAAAAAACAAAAAAAAAAAACAACAAAAAACAAAAAACAAAATGAGGGAGTAGAACAGTGAGATGGTAGAAATTTTTTAGCAAATTGGGAGCACTTGAATTTTCTTTTTTTCTGGATAAGGCACCAGGGAGTAGTGGGAGGAGTGAGTTGTTGGGAGAAAAAGACACTATAAGATATGAGGAGCCTGAGGCAAAGAGAGGGCAGCTAGGAGATGTGGGAAAGCAGCTAGGAAGTGAGAGAGAAGAGGGCTAGGAAGTGAGAGACGGCGGCTAGGAGAATAGAGAAGGGAGTTTGGGAGTGAGGGAAAGCAGCTAGGAAGTGAGAGAGAGAGAGAAGTGAGAGAAGGCAGCTAGAAGGAGGCACAGAAGTGCGCAATATCCTGAAGTGAGAATGGCTGAAGGACTTCTGCAAACAGGGACGTCCAATATTAAATTTTAAATAATGAGCAGCACCACACTTGAAGGAAACTCCACCCAACTCCATTACTTGCCAATCCTCACCAAAAGTGACTTTTGTGTTGATGTGGATCAGAGGGCACGAGATCTAAAGAGAATCAAGAAAGGCCAGAAGGAACATATGGGGGGTGTGAGTTGATAAAAATACAGGCAGGTCCCCCACAGGGAATTATTGGAGACGTTGGGCAAGGGAAGATGAATTTCCATCATACATGAAGTGAGGCTTGAGTCAAGTTTCTTTAATATAACACAGGAGATGAGAGGAGAGGTGACTAGCTACTTAGGTTATAACAGTACTGTGAATGAGAGTATACAAGGAAAGCTATTGTCTGCATTTACTTTAAAATACCTCATTATAGCTATAGGAGGTATATGTGTTTGTAGCTTTAAGTGATGACTAAGGTGGAGGGGCTTAATTATTAAATATGTGAAGGACCCCAAATTTCAAATTTTGCTTTCTAAATCTTCCCCAGAGAGTTTAATTAAGAACAATTAAACATATTTTTTGTTGTTGGCTAAATGAGCAGTGTTAATGGTATGTAAATGCATAGAAAAATATATATAAAGGTATATCTCCATGTTTGCAAGAAAATAACATTAGAATCTAATGCTTTAGGTCTAGAATTTTGGTCTTACCGTCTTTCCCCTACTTCCTTGCCCTCCCCCAACACCCCCACCCACACACCCACACAATTAGAGGATTCTGTAACGTAATCAGATGAAAAAGTTTGTTGGTTCTGCCATAAGGATATCATTGCATTTGCCTCAGATGAACCTAAGTTAATTAGGGTATACTGTTATAGCAGAGAGCTTCCCCCCTACCTCCCCCCACCCCAAAATTATAGTGGTTTAAAGATGTTGACTACTCTCTCAAACAGCCATCTCTAGGTGAAAGATCTGGGTGGATGGGCAGGTCTGCTCTATGCAATGATTCAGGGATGCAGGTTCCCTCTGTTCTGGTGCTCTGTCATCCTGTAGGGCATTGCCTTGCAGGGTCTGAGCTGAGCTATGGGATTTCCATTTTCCTACGTGTAGGAAGGGAAAAGAAGGAAACGCCAGGGCATACATTGACTCTTAAGTTGGAGTATGAGTTTTAAGTTGTCTTGTAAGTTGGATAAGTTGGGCTATCTCCCAGGAGATAGACTGGAAGTTGCACATATCCCTTCTGCTCATATCCCATTGGCTCAGACTTCATCACAGATGCACCCTGGGTAGAAGACTAGGAAAAAGTGAGGTTTCTGGTTCAACAGCATCGCCAACCTATTACCATAAAAGAAGGGGAAGTTGGGTTTTGGCCACTCTGTCACAGAATCCTTCCTGAAGGATATTGTTGAAAGGCTTAAAAAAGGACAGAGTTGGGACCTCACAAGAACAGGCTGAATCTAGGTTTTGTGTCTACTTATTAGTAAATATTTGTATATATGGCAGAATTTGGTCTCAGACTTGGTTTTGTTGTAACATACTTGATTGTGAGGTTGTGGAGGAGACTGGGCTGCCCCAAGTGTGGGGTGGTCAGCATCACCTGGGAAGTTAGAAGTGGGAGACTCAGGTCCTGTCCCAGACCTACTGAGTCAGAATCTGCCCTTTAACAACATCTCCAGGCGATTCATGGAGAAGCACAGTCTTCCTTCATCTTTACTTGGCCTTGACTTTGACCTCTTACACAGACAGATTTCCAGGGATTTTTATGGCTGGACGAGCCCAGCCAGCACCCATGACAGTGTTTTTCAAATTGTAACTGTGGACCCACTAATGAATAGTGATACCATTTTGGCTGATCATACTTAGCATTGCAAGAAAGATAGAAAAGCCATAGAGTAGAATAAAAAAAGAATATAGAGTGCATCACACTAAGGATAAGTGCTGTTGTCAGTTATAGATAATGTATGTGGGTTAGGCCACAGTCAAAAACAAAAAGGTGTTTGAAAGCCACAGATGTAGGAGGCAGGGGTCTGTGGCAGGAAGTTCACAGACTTAACTGCAAGCCATCCTGGGGTTCAATACTACCTCCGAGCAGTGTGGCCTTGGCTAATATTGAGCCTCATTTTCTCAAATGTAAAACAGGTTAACTTCTACCTCCTGGGTGGTTGCAATTGTTACCAGACCCCCTTTCTTTTTAAAAAGGGAAAGCCGTTTGCCTAGAGCTTCACACCTGAAACTAAAGCCAGTATTCCTAATTCTATGGGCCTCAGTTTCCCTGCTGTAAAGGAAAGCACGTTTATCTAGAAGACCTCCAAGGTGCTCAGGCAGCCCTGGGGTCTGTGTCGGAAGGCACGTGCATGTGGCAAGGGGTGCTGGCAAGGAAGATGGTGAAATGACCCTCGCCTGCCTCCGGACCCTGCAGACTCTGTTTCCGGACTAGCCCCCAGGGAGGGTCAGGGGAGAGCGCCAGTCGCTGGGACGGGCTCCCCCCGCCCCGGGCACCCCTAGTCCTGGGCCACTGCCAGCGGGCGGTGCGGCAGCGCCACCGTGTGGCACCGAGACATCAAAGCATCGCTGCTCTGCGGGCTCTAGGGTCTTGCGCAGCCGAGACCTGTCTGAAAATTGCTGCGAGAGAGGGTGGCGGGGTTGGGGTGGAGGTAGGACATCTGGGTCTAGTCACACACACCCCGCCCCTAGTTTTCTTGCACATACTCCCGCGCGGAGCTGTTTGCACCACTAGATACAGAGTGCATGGATCAAGGACAGTGTCCCCTCCCTGCGCTTATGCGGAAGGCCGGCACAGGTGCAGAGGGCGCCTTGGGCACGCAAGGTCCCCTCCCCCACATCCCCACGAAGGACATCTGGAAGAGGACATGGATGCTAGCGTCACAGGCCAGCGTCTAGCTGCCTATGGTTAGCGCGCACTGGTCTCGTAACCTGGCTTGGCCCCACAGCCTGTTTGCCTTTCATCTTCCCTGGCCAGCATATTGCGCCATCCCCGGGTTCAGGTTCTGCCTTTATTCTCGGATTCCTTCCCCCAGGGAAAGGAGGAATAACGGGCAGCTTTCGAGGAGGGTGCCCCAGGACATGGTTAGAGGTGAAGGGCAGCCAGTTCTCGGAACTCAGGCCTCGACCGGTGCAACAACGGTCACCCAGGTCCCAGAGTGGACCACGTTCCAGGGTCTGAGATTCCAGGAATCATTCCAGGGGACTCTGCCCCAGCGCAACCACTCTCCAGACCAGGGAGTTTTCAAGCGCTTTGCCGGTGAGCTCAGAAATGATGCAAGAGAAAGGTAATTCAGCAACATCTCAAGCATCCCTCATTAGGGTGGGAAAGCTCTTTCCCCCAAACCCCACTTTAAGCTCTTATTTATTGAGGCTCACTCTGGGTCAGGCATTGTGCTAAGTTTCCCCAGAAAAGGAATATTATGGGCGTTCGACAATATATCGCTAAGGAAATTGAGGCCATAAGAGACTAAGTAATTTGCCCAAAGTCACTGTTAATAAATAAGTCAGGGAGACCCAGGTCGGTCTGTCAGCCTCCCAAACCCACCACAATTAGGGGACAACTTTGCTTTTCTACCATCAGCCTTAGATGGGGTGGCAGTGTCGGGGAGGCAAGGAGCTTTTTATTGAGCTGGTTCAGGGGAAATGTGGGAATTGGGGAAGAGAACTCACATCCTTTAGAAGGATGGGTCTTCCCCAACGCCCTTAGCCCCCATGCCCCTGGCAGAGCTCCCTATCTGTAAAATTGGGACACAGGGGGGTTCCTACCACCTGTTTTACAACACATCCTTCCCTCCTACAGCTTTCCACCTTGACTATTTCAACTCCCACAAGTGAGGGAAAAGAGACAGGGAAGTCTCCACTGAGAGCCCAAGGTTCATTATCTGGCCTGCTGGGAGGCTGCTGGAAGTTTCTCTTGGGGACAGTGATGGTGATTAAACCTGGGCTTGGTGCAGGTTACTTCCAAATCCCTGTACTACTAATAGCAGCTAATGCTCTGAAAACACTTGTCAAATCAAAGTAGAGTCTTTGAATCAACACAGTAGCGTTTACAAAAACATAAACGGTATTATTAGCCTCATTGTCCATACAAGGAAATTGAGGCACAGAGAAGTTAAGTATTTTCCCTTGAGTCACATAGAGAGCAAACAGCAGAGTCAGGAGTCAAACCCAACTTCCTGGCACCAGGTGCCCCTTCAACCACGGTGCTGCTGAGGATGACATCAGAGGCTCTCCTGGGGGGTTTCTGGAGCCAGAGGACAAAGATGTGCCTTCAAGGAAATATAGCTTGTGCAGCTGTTCTGTCAAAGGCCTCCGTTTGAAGAACCAGGAGATTTTGTTCATACCATTCAAGAAATAGAAAAAAAGGACTTTAAAAACTCATTTTTCTTTGTGCTTTTCCCTGAGAGTTCTCTATGGGAGGCAAATCTTCTCTATGCCTGGAAGTAAAATCTTTTCATCTTACACAGAGACTGAAGCAAAGTCCCTAGTATGCCTTCCCAAAGATTTCATTCTTTTTATTCTGCATGGAGTTATGTTGCTGTCTTAAGAAAAGATACCCATGCTTTACAGCTTTCAAAACAACAGCAAAAACAATTGCAATTTTTTTTTGCTGTATTTATGTGCACCATACATACCATGGACAGTTAGTTGGATGGCAGATTATATCTTCCAAAAGTGACCACCCCAATACATCCCATTCCACATGTGCTTAAAATACAAGGTTTGACAATTAAGTATGCAAACTTGCTGCAATGCTGTTGGTAACCTTTTTTGATATCAGAGGGATTGTTCATTATAAATTTGTACCAAATGGACAAACAGTTAACCAAGTTTACTATTTGGAAGTGCTGAAAAGTTTCAGCTACATGAAAAAGTTAGATGACCTGAACTTTTCACCAACAATTCATGGCTGTTGCATCACAGCAATGCACCAGCTCACACGGCACTGTCTGTGAGGGAGTTTTTAGCCAGTAAACAAATAACTGTATTGGAACACCCTCCCTATTCACCTGATCTGGTGACTTCTTTCTTTACCCAATGATTTCTTTCTTTACCCAAAGATAAAGGATATATTGAAAGGAAGACATTTTGATGAGATTCAGGACATCAAGGGGGTAATACGATAACAGCTCTGATAGCCATTCCAGAAAAAGAGTTCCAAAATTTCTTTGAAGGGTGGACAAGGCGATGGTATCAGTGCATAGCTTCCCAAGGGGCGTACTTTGAAGGTGACCGTCATGATCTTCAGCAATGAGGTATGTAGCACTTTTTCTAGAATGAGTTCCGCGAACTTAATTGTCTGACCTCACATGTGAGACTTCTGTTGAACATGAACTGACTTCTCTGTGACCCATCTCCTTGAAACTGGGCAGACTTTTATGACTGCATCAACCAATTAATTGTGGCAGAAGTGATGGTATGCATCTTCTGAGGCTGGATCATAAAAATGCTATGCGTATCCACCTTGCTCTCTTGGGATACTTGCTCCTGGAACTTGGCCACCATGCTGTGGGGAAGACAGTCTGCCACTTGGAGAGGCCACGTGTAGGTACTCTGGCCAACAGCCCCAGGTGAGGTCCCCAGATGTGTGAGTGAGTCTTCAGATGACTCTAGTCCTCAGCTTTCCAACCACCCCAGCCAATACTATATGGAGTGAAGATGAGCTGACCCTGCCAAGCTCTGCCCAAACTGACGATCCATGAACAGAATAAGAGATCATTATTGTTTTAAACCACTACATTTAGGAGGTTTGTTACACAGTAATAGATGACAGGAACAGGTTCTCCACACGTTTTTTGCTCTTATGAATGGCTCTGCAGTGAACTTTTTTTGCTCTATCATCTTATGCATATACCTGAAAGTTTACCTAGGGAGATATCTAAAAGCAGCATGGCTGGGCCAAAGTATAAACCTCAAAGGAAATACTATACAGAAGTTAAACGAATCAACTATATCTACATCTAACAACATGGCGCTATCTTGAAAACAATGTCAAGTGCAACATGCAAGAAGTAAAATGGTACAGTATGGTACAATTTATGTAAAAGTCTAAGGACTCTCAGAATAATGCCATATTTTGTTCATGGAACTAAATATAGTAATACGTAGTAATGTGAAAACATACAGGAGAGCGATACATATAAATGAGCTTTAGTAGAATCTGTAACGTTTTATTTCTTAAAAAATCAATGGAAGGTCTAAAGCAAATGCTACAATGTTGACATCTATTAAATCTGGATGTGGGGATATATGGCTATTGTTCTCGTAAATTTTTCTTTATATTTCTTATGTATGTTATGTATTGATATTATGTTATTTGTAGTGATGTCAATGTTTCATCATTTAAAAGTGTAAAAAAGAAATCTCAACTTGAATAAAATTATGGCCACGGTAATTTTGTCCCTTGTGATGTTCTGTGTGTCATGTTTGATCACATAACTGAATAAAGCAAGACCTCTGGCCTTTGATTGACTGACCATTCAATTCAAATACCACAACCTTCCTGCCATGCACCCTTCATCCCGACGAAATGCAGCGACTCTCCCTTTAAGTAACGGTCCGTGTTCCTTTAGATTCCCTGCCTTTCCATGAGGCAGTCCTTCTGCCTGGAATAATAATCCCAGAGATTTAGTTATCATTCTCACACCTGCTGTCTCCTTCCATCTTCACCATCTCCCTGTGATAGTAATAATAGTCTGCTATTTACTGGGTACATTATCTGTGCTAAACATGTATGTGTCAAATGCTTTACACATGTGTATCTTTTTTTTGAGTAGGTTCTGTTATTGTTGTCCTTTTTTGCGGACAAAAAAAAACTTAAACATTAGTTGCTATCATTGTTATTTTCCCAAAATCTTGGTGACAGAACAAGAGTCAATGCCAGGCCTGTTCAGAGTCCACACCCTTGGCCATTCGAGTGTCCTGCCTCCTGTGAGAAAGCTATACTTTTTATACTCAAATTGAAAAACAGATTCTGAGAGTGTTTCTCTCCTTGCCTGCCTGATGAATTACTCATCCTTCTGGAAACGCCGGAATTATCATCCCATTTGGGAAGCACTCTTCCACCAGAGCAGCCCACACCACTCAACCATGAACGGGGCTTTATAGCCAGCCTTCTCCTCCACGGCTCGTCAGTGAGCCTCTCCAGGACAGAGCCTGGCCTCTGCACCTTTGTAGCCCAGCTCCTGGACCAGCAGCTGATGCCCTGTGGGCACCTCACCTCTCCAGAACTGAATACTGACGAGCACCTGCCTTGCTCAGTCCCTGAGCTCAGTCCCTGAGCTCAGTCCCTGAGCTGCTCAGGGCACAGTTTGTGCAAAAGAAATGGCTCATAGCCGTCCTGGTTATTTCTCTAAAACAAACACAAAGAAATCCCTGCTCATCTGTACTGAGGAAACCCAGCCCAAAGGACTGCCCAACTTGAAAATGTAGGTTCATAGATAGATCCCCGAAAGCTCCAGAAGAATAATGATACAGGAACAAGGGTGAATGTGTATAGGGCATTTAGTATGTGCCTGGGACTGTGCTAAGTGATAGACACAGATTTTACTTTGGGAAATAAAGTGAATGATTGCTTTTCTTTGTTTAGTGAGCAGTGTTTTCTGCTATCTAGGTTGGTGAAGGCCCAAATCAGAATTTGAGGGAGGAAGTTTGAAGGAGAAGATAGACTGTCTTAACTTGAAACCTTGTCATGTCATCTTCACTGGTGAGAAGACTCCCAGCAGTGCAGCTTCTTTGAGCCGAAGGTGGCAATTGCGGTATCCTGGGGGCATGTGTGGCAGTGCCATTTAACTATGCCATCATGCCATGCTTGTCAATATCTCTTTTCAATTTGCATCAGGGAGTGACAGGCAATATTGTGTGGAATGATCTGCTTTGTGACATTAGATATTGATGAAGTCTCTTTTATCAGCCTTGCTTTTCTCATGAAGTTCTGAAAGAATGTCAGCGTGGCACTGTTTCTTCTCTTTCGACCCCACATTAATTCACTCATTTAAACGCTCCTGCCATGTTGTGCATAGGAAGCTGTAAAGCCACAAAAGGACAGCTGAAACCAGTGCCTCAGGTGACCCCAGGGCTCTGTGTCTCCATCCCTTGTCTGATCTAAGTGTCAGTGTCATCTTCTCATCTGCTGCCCAGATCCTTCATATACCAGGGGATGTGGTGGGAGACAGGTTAACTTTCACACCTGACAGCTTTGCCAAAAGGCAGAGATTAACTAGTAAACTGTGTTTATCAAGTCTGTGCTTTGTGATAAAACATTTTATCTGGTTCTGTAAAGGCTTCAAGGGAGAGTACTGCCTGACTGCATGAACAAAATAAAAACCTATGGAAAGCTTACAAAGCATTTGAGTTCAGAGTATGTCTTATACCCAGGTTCAAATTTCCATAAGTAGAAATTAGGGCTTGGTCAAGATTAAACAATTTTTTCCCCATTTTAATTTCATCTTCCCACATATAGGACAAAGAAAAGACCTGATCTGTTCATCAAGAATCTCAACCCTTGATCTTCCAGGCCCTGATCATCCACAGAAGCAGGAATCAGCCCTTGAACCTCTTTTAAACCACTAGAGGACAGTTCAAATAGGGTCTAAGTGGAGGACCAGCTGGAGTTAAAAGTATAATGAGAAATGGTCTCTCATCTCCTCTCAGATGTTTCAAAGTCACAACTAGGCAGAACTTTGGTGTTCCTTGCTAGGACATGTTGCTAAAAGTGAAATGGTCCAAAGACCTTTCACCCAAGCAAAACATTGGAGAGAACTTTGGGGAACTATGTTGAAATGTCTACAAGAAAAGCATTTGATAAAATCCCATGTCCTTTTATGATAAAAATGCTAAAAAAAAAACTAGTCATAAAAGAGAACTTCCTCAACCTGACATTTATAAAACAACAACAACAACAACAACAAACCCACAGCTAACATCATACAAAGCCATGAAAGACTGAATGCTTTCCCCTTAAGATCAGGAACAAGAGAAGAATGTCCACTCTCACCACTTCTACTCAACATGGCTGGAGTGCTGAAGGTTCTAGTGAGGGAAATTAGGTAAGAAAAAGAAATAAAAGACATCCAGTTTGGAAAAGAAGAAGATGCATATGACATGCTCTTATATACAGACAAGCCTAAGGAATCCACTAAAAAACTATTAGAACTAATAAGTTCAGCAAAGTCACAAAGTACAAGTTTAATACACAAAAATCAATTGTGTTTCTATACACTAGCAATGAACAATCTGAAAATAAAATTGAGAAAATAATTCCATTTATAATACCATCAAAAAGAATAAAATACTGAGGAATAAATTTAACAAAAGGACAAAATTTATACTCTTAAAACAAACAAACAAACTGTTGAAAGAAATAAAAGAAGACCTAAGTAAATTGAAAGACATCCCAGGTTCATGGATGGGAAGACTTAATATTGTGAAGATGGCAATAGTACCTAAATTGATCTACAGGTTTAACACAATCACTATCACAATCCCAGCAGCTGCCTGGTTTGCAAATTTTGACAAGCTGATCCTAAAATTCATATGGGAAGGCAAGGAACCTAGAGTAGCCAAAACAATTTTGAAAAAAATAAAAACAAGAAACAAAACTGGAGGACTCACATTTCCTGATTTAAAAACTTACTACAAAGCTAAAGTAATCAAGACAGTGTGGTACTGGCATGAGGGTAGACATATAGACCAATGGAATAGAGTTGAGGGTCGAAAAATAAACCCTCATATGTATGGTCAGTTGATTTTCAAGAAGAGCACAAAGATAATTCGATGGGAAAACAATAGCCTTTTCAGCAAATGGTACTGGGATGACTAAATAGTTACAAACAAAAGAATGAATCTGAACCTCTACCTCACATCACATACAAAAAATTAACCCAAAATGGATTATAGACCTAAATGTAACCACTAAAACTATAAACTCTTAGGAAACAAACAAACAAACAAACAAACAAACAAAAAACCCAAGGAAAAAAAACCATAGGAGTAAATCATTGTGATCTTGGGTTAGGGAATGGTTTCTTAGGTATGATACCAAAAGGATAACAAACAGAAAAAGACATGAATTGGACTTCACTAAAATTAAAAACTTTTTTTCACATAAAAAAGAATCATCAAGAAAGTGAAAAGACAGTCCACAGAATGGGAGAAAATATTTGCAATCATATAATGGTTAAGGGACTTGTATCTTGAATATATAAAGAACTCCTACAATTCAATAAAACAAATACCCCAATTTAAAAATGGGCAAAGGATCTGAATAGACATTTCTCCCAGGCAGTTATACAAATGGTGAAAAAGCAAAGATGCATACCATTATTAGCCATCCAGGAAATGAAAATCCAAATCACACTGAGATACCACTTCACACCCACTGGGCTGGCTCTAATAAACAAGACATAGAATAACAAGTGTTGGCAAGAGATGGAGAAATTGGAACCCTGATACGCAGCTGCTGGAGCTCTAATATAACATGGTGCTGCCCCTTTAGAAAACAGGCTAGCAGTTCTCAAAAATCTAAACGTAGAATTACCATATGACCCAGCAATGCCACTGCTACTTATATACCAAAGAGAAATGAAAACATATGTCTACATAAAAAGTTATACATGAGTGTTCATAGCAGTATCATTCATATAAAAGCCCAAAAGTAGAAATAACCAGCAACTGATGAGTAGATATATAAAATGTGCTATATTCATCCAATGTGAAATAATATTATTGGGCAATAAAAAGGAACGAAGTACCGATACATGCTACAATATGGATGAACCTTGAAAACATCATGCTAAGTGAAAAAAGCCAGGTATAAAAGACCAATTGCATGACTCCATCTATATGAAATGTTTAGAATAGGAAAACCTATACATACAGACAGTCTGAGGGGTGATAGTTAAAGAGTACAGGTGTTCTTTTTGGGGTGATAAAATTGATTGTGGTGATGGTTGCCTAACTCTATGAATAGACTAGAAACCGTTGAACTGTTCTATTTAAATTGGTGAATTGTATGGTATGTGAATAAAGCTGCTGGTGTTAATAAATCTGTTAAAAAATGTATCAGTGATGGAATAAAAGAAGCAATAGCAAATGAAATACACCATTTAATCAGTAGATGCAGCATGATTTCAGAAGCCTTTAAAAGGCTCTCTTGAAACTGAGGAAGATGCAGAAATTAAGCCTTAGAGAGTTTAATGACTTGCTCAAGCTTATCTAGTTAGTAAAATGTCAAAGCCAGGGCTCAGATGCAGGACAACCATTGTAATGTCAACTCCAGGTTGGTGAATTCTTCACCTTAAATGTTGTCTGAGGAAACTGAACAGTGTTATCTTTTTAAAAGCTTTAGATTGCCATTTTGAATATGAGTGATGGGCGCAGGGAGCTTCTAAAAACGCTGTCCTTCTTTGGAACGTGGGCAGATATCTCTGCCTGCTCTGGCATTGGTCCAGGATGGGTATAGTGTATTGCGAGGGGTCGCCTCTCTCTCCCAGGTGATTTGGAGAACCTAAGCCCAGCCACAGTGGGCATGGGAAGCTCCGAGCCATCTATTGGGTTGTCGGAAAAGTCATGACGCATTTTTGCAAAAAAAAAAAAAAAGAAGAAGAACAGAAAAAATACATCATGACTTTTCTGACAACACAATATAAGGCTTAGGGAGCGCTTGTTTGCCTCGTGTGCCTGTGGCTTTACCTGGGTCTCACTTAACAAGCTTTTTGGCCCAAAGGCCAGGTGGGTTTATTCACCTCATGATTGTCTTTTGCATTTATTTCCCCTGACTTTGGGTATGTAGTGTTGCACTGGGTTTCAGTGTGTAAGCTGAGAAGGGTTGGTTTTGTCTGAGTTGGAGCAGAGCTATTTGTTGAGTGTCAGTATCAAGAGGACGTAGATTCCTAATCGACTTTTTTTTTAAATTTAAATAGGCTCTTGATGACCCATAAGGTAAATTAAACTCTGTACCGCCTTGTCTGTTAACTTTATGTTTTATGAATTCTTTGTTTTATGGACTAGAAACCCAGGCCCACAGGCCATGTGTCTTATTCTGGATAACACAGCAACCACAAGCTGTCAAGATCCTGTACCATTAGCCCTGTAGGGCTGCACTCCTCAGACCTGTTTTCTCCCTACCAGTGAGTCTGTCTGCGTGTGGGGCCGGGACTATCCCCAAGAAGGGTGGTGACTTGGGGACTGCTGTAGAGTTTCCATCCCCTATATTTTCATTTTTTTTTTATTCTGATAGAATACAAATCTACAATCCTGAGTTTATAGCATTATTCCTATTTTTCAGATGAGGAAACTGAAGCTCAGAATGGTTCAGTGACTCCTTCAAGGTCACATAACCAGGATTTGAACCCAGGAGTTCAAACATTAGACTCTAGACTGAGAATCTTTTCCTGCCTCCACCCCAGCCTCCATTTATGGTCAGAGAAAATTACTGATGTTTCTCCTCCCCCATCCTCAACTGCCCCTCATGTCCCAATCTGTAACCTGATGAAATTAATTTGGCTTCAGAGGGCACCCATAGGGCCCTGGACAGAGAAAGGAGCCATGAATGAGCAGTGTGAGCCTGTGGGGTGTGTGGGGAAGAGAAAGGCCAATACCTTTGCCTGTTGATCGGGGTGGGATAGTGGTGGTGACAAGACCAAAAAGTGCAGGTGCCTTGGACAGGTTGATAATTTGTCAACTTTTTCAAACCAATGTTCTTGCTCTCTTTTCATTAACTGTTTCTCTTTTTTAATTGGAAAAGTAATAAATGTCCATGGTAAAAATTTTAGAACTACTTCTACTCCATACCTCCAACCTCCCAGCCATCCTCCAAAGAAGGGACAACCCATCTCCTATCCCCTTCAGGATATTCCGGATACATACAAGTACAAATACACATACACACATACTTTTCCCCTTTTATTTGCTCAAATGGGAACGTACTCTGTACACTGTCATACACCTTATTTTATCTTGAAGACTCTTCCACACTAGCTCACGTAAATTACTTCAGTCTTTTCATTCTCTTTTACAATTGCATAGCATTTCACCCTGCGGCTGTTCTTAAATTTATTCAACCAGCCCCCATTGCTGGGGTCATTCATGTTGTTTACAAATTTAGAATGTTATAGGGCCAGCCGAGTGGTGCGGTGGTTAAGCGCTGGCTTTGGAAGCCAGCGGCCCCGGTTCGGGTCCCACATATGAGGGCCAGCGACACTGCCCACAAAAAAAAAAAAAAAAATTTAGAATGTTATAAACAATGCTGGAAAAAATATCCTTAATCATTCATTTTCAGTATATTTATTTCAATGAATTCCAAGAAGCTGAACTGATGAAGAAATTGCTGACTCTAAAAAGAAAGTATGTTTTTCTCTTGATAGAGATTGCCAAATTGTCCTGCATCGATCTGACCACTACCACCAGGCTTTGAGAGTGCCCGCTTCCCCTAAACGTGACATAATTTTTCAGTTTGTATTAGAAAGCGTCATGGGCTGAATCATGACCCCCAAAGATAGTAGGTCTTAATTCCTGGAACCTGTAAATGTTACATAATATGGAATAAGAGTCTTCATAGATGTGATTAAATTAGAAATTTTGAAAGGGAGAGATTATCCTGGAAATTATCCAGGTAGGCCAAATGTAATCACCAGGGTTCTTACAAGACGGAGAGAGAGATTTGACTACAGACAAAAAAGAAGGCCAAGTGATGGGAGCAGAAGGAAGCAATCAGAGAGAGAAGATGCTACACTGCTACTTGAACATGGAAGAATGGCCCATGATCCAAGGAGTGCAGCTGGAGAAGTTGGAAAAGGTACATAGTCTCTCCTGCAACCTACAGAGGGAGCACAGCTCTGCTAATGCCTTGATTCCAGCCCAGTAAAACCATTTTGGACTTCCGGCCTTCAGAACTATAAGAAAATTAATTTCTGTTATCTTAAGACAGTAAGTTTGTGGTTATTTGTTAAGGCAGCAATAGATAACTAATACAAGAAGGAAGGCTTAGAGCTGGGGGGTCAGGGGGGCTGTTGTCCACTCCCACTCTGCTCCCTGACCTCCTCAATGGGTCAAAGCAATTCCCCTCTGGCCCCAGGCCTGGACCCCTCACTCAGAAGAACAGAAGTCTTGCTGCTCATTGGCCCCACTCTTGGGAAGGTGGCTTAAGCTAACATCATTTGCAAATAGCATATCAAAATATTTCCTCCAACCACTAGCAGATCTCACTGAGAGAATACAGACAAATAACACTTTCTTCATCTCCCTGCGTTTCCAACGGTGTTTAGTACCCCCTATAGATTGCCCTTGCAGACCGCATGTGTTAAGTACTTAACATCGGATTTTTGCAGCACTAGCTTTGCAACTCCCTGCAGCAAAGCAGTGAGAGTGGGAGGAGTCTAATTTGATAGAAATTCAGAACAGCGTGGCTATTGGTGTCTGGAAGCTGAAGCTGTGAGGACCTTTAGTGGGGGCTCCCTTGGATTCTGGGGTGAGGAAAACAATCAATGTTCTTGGGGATTTCTGTGAGCTGGATGGGAAGAGGTGTAGAGTGGGAGGATTCAGATCTGAAATTGATACACACACTCAATGGTTCAAATCTGGCTGCGGGAGGAAAGGGAGGGAGGTAAAGTGCTGAGCAAATAATTCTTCTCAAGCAAAGTTCTTTGGGGCAAATGAGTGATGGAAGGTGTCTATGGTTTTCAAATGAATGGGGCTGCTTGATTAAAATCCACCGTGGCCATTTTTAGATGTCAGGAATATCCCTCTGCCTTCTCCCTCCTCCTAACCAGCCTCCTAGTTCTGGCATAGCCCCTGCTCTGGGCCTCCCAGGTGAGAGTTGTAGGGCTGTTTGCTCCGTAAGCCACCTGTTAGAATAATCCTGGGCTCTGCCACATCCCTTTCCCGGGCAAGTGGATCAGGCCATGCAGTAGAATGACAGTCTAATTATCACAACCATCAGAAACTTCTTCTGTGTCTTTAATCTACCTTGACAACCTGGTAGTTTGTCACTCTGAGGCCTCTTAATTGGCTGCATGATTGACACAAGTGTGGGGGATTTTATTTTAAGAATTAAGGAGAGCCCATGCTTTCAAAATTAGCTCAGTCATGTGATGACAGAGCCCTAGTTTGCCCCCAATGTGGGCTAGAATCTGATATTTGCAGATTGCATTCTGATCCCAGGTAACTAGTAAGAATGACAGGGAGAGAAAACCAAGCAACTTCTTGTGTTTATAATTTACCTTTCAGCAAAGGTTTCCTCAGCCCTGGGGTAACCAGACATTGCTTTTCAGTAGCATCATGGAAAAGACTACGATGGTCTGAATATTTGTGTCCCCTCCCCTCAAAATTCACGTTTTGGTTGCGAGTGACAATCTAATTGTTATTTTGTTGTTCACATAATTTATAAGTCCAAGAGTTGAGCTGCTTGGAATCATAGCTGGATTTGAGAGGTTAAACAGTATGGATAGGACTCTGTCATTCTTTTTTTCAACTTTCAGTCCTGACTTCCTTCTGGGAGGTTCTTCTCTTCATGGAGTGAGAAAGGTGGACCCTGGCAGTGCTAGCCTTACTGACCCTAGTGATCCACTCTCCTATATAACAACATCTCTCTCTCTCAGGCAACATATTATCATAGCATTGATGGAAGGCTCTGATTGGTCCTTCCTGGCCATGTTTCCCCCTCTTGGATCAATCATTGGGTGCAGGAGAATGGAGTTTTATGATTGGCCAGGAACTGGTCATATCATAAAACTCCTGCTTTAGCAGGAAGTGGGTTCTGTGATTGGAAGTCCCATCAGAACCTCATGAAATGGGGACAATCCTTTCCCAGTGACAGAGGGGGCCAGCCAGAGCAAGAAAATGAAAATCCTCCACAGACATTACAATTGAAACTATTTCAAATCAAGTTACCATGGTAGGCCTGGTATCTCCACTTTTTCCTCTGAATAGTCTCTTTGTCCGATGGCATAGCCTGTTATGACAGCCAGTGTGGAAAGCTAGTTCACCTTCCCCATTTTCGGGGTTTGGCCCTGGCAAGAGGGGTAGATCGCTCTGCCTCAGTCATGGAGACCTCACTGATCAGAAGCGAATCTTGCCTCCACTGAAGGATGATAACAGCTGGGGGGCTCCTTGGACAGGCGTTGACAAACACAAGGAGGAGACGGCAGCCCTTCAAGGACATGCAGCCCCTGCAGGGCCGGCTTTCTCCCTGCTTGTCTTGACAGTCTGGCTGGCACTGGCCCACCCTCAGCTAGAATGTCTAATCCAAGGCTGTGATAGCTCAGCTGTCCTCTCCTTTCCGGCCTTTTGTAAGCTCCAAAGAGAACCGTTTCTTGCTTGGGATTTCTCCCCTATCCTTGCCCGAGTGTTTAATGGACTCTCTAAACTGGAGGAGGGAGGAAAAACATTTGGAAGCTTGTTTTCAATCAAAATTGGCCCATATTTGATCATTGCCTGCTGCAGTTATAAAAACTTTAAAAAACATTTGGTTCTTGGTCATTGAAAGCTTCTGATATATGGTTTATAGTTTCTGGTAGAAAGACCCTTGGAAGTTACCTGGTCCATTTCCCCACTCCAGACTAAAGCCCCTGCGACAGCCTCCACAGGTCATTGAGATCTCAGCTTAAATACCTCAAGGGATGGGAAGCTCATTCTTTAGCTTGCTGATTCTGTTGCTAAATGTCTTCAGTAGTTAGAATGTTCTTCTTTATTTGGAGAATGCATCTGCTCGTTTTGCCTTAATTTGGCCCTCATATTGGTCTCACCTTCTTTTGTAGACATTTAAATATTGGAAGACTGTTTTTATACTCCCATTCCTTTCCCTTAGCTAATATTTATTGAGCACTTACTTTGTCTAGTGCTGTGCGAACTGCTTGATCTGTACATGCATATGCTTACTGGTCTTGAAACAAACTCAGGCAGAGCTTAATGGCAGAGGCAGCATTATGGCGACTGCTTTGTAAGTGAGAAAACTGAGGCACAGGGAGTCACCAGGCTGACTTGTGAGATTGATCTGATACCAGAGTTCACGCTTAGAACCCCAGGTGCTTCCCAATGTTGTTTTACTTTTTTAATTTCAGGTATACAAAACAATGTAATAGTTATACATTTCACCTCTCACAAAGTGATAACCACCCACTCCCAATCTATTGCCCCTCTGACATCGTATGTTTTAAAAACCAAATAAACCGTATAAATTCGATATGCTGAGTAACCTATTACCATTCATGATGGCCTTTTAAATCTCCAGGAGGGCTTGAGGAAGAGGACAAGCTATATTTACGAGCAGCGAGCAGCGGAGAGTTGGTGTAGAGACCCCACCAGTAGGGATAGATTAGGCGGCAAAAGCCCAACTGGAGACCCCCCCCCCCCGCCCAGCAACTGAGTATCCGCTACTTGGGGCGAAGCTGAATTGTTATGGCCAAGGAAGAAGGCATTGTGCAATGATAATAGTCAGAGGCTCAGGAGACCTGAATGTTATTCTCAGCCATGCAAAGAATCACATTAAGTACCATACCTAGGTTTCACCATCTGAGACCTTTTAGCTCCATCCACTTTCCAGAAAAGTTATGAGTAGCTGATCAGCTAATGAAAGATAGGTTTTGAAGCCCTTGGGGGAAAAAAAAGTGGTGATAGAAAAATCCATAACCAGTCCACATGGGCCAGTTTCTGATGGCAACAATTTCTTCTAAACCTGCGAAGAGTCAACCAGAAACCTGTGGTGTGATGGCTATGTTTTAGGAGGCAGACTGTCTGTCAGCTGTTCATCTCCTGTGAGGCAGTGATGGTAACGAGCTGAAAGGAAGAATCTTTTTGTCTAATGCAAACAGCCCCTTCACTCCACGTTTGCGTAAATAAATGTGTCTTGCTCTTAATAGCTTCTTTGAGGATTCTCTGAGAGTCAATTTGAGGACAGTTTGTTTGTGACTTAATCTATGTGGCTGGAACAGTTAATGTCTAGGCTCATTACTCTATCTGTTCTCTCTCCTCCCACTGGGCAAATTTAACGTGCCTTAACCTAACCACTCAGCATAGTATATGCACAGATTACTCTTTCCCAAGCATTCCTTTCATCCTTCCAATGGCTTTCTACCTGCAGGATAAAGTATAGCCTCAACTGCTCAGCCTCTATAATCTGTTCCCCTCCTGCCCATCCCATATCATCTCCCACTTCGTTCCCATAGGAGCTTTTTATTTCAGGCAATCTTATCTTCTGAACTAGTCACATAGTTGTGCATCGATCCCCACAATTTTAGAACATTCCATTACCCCAAAAAGAAATCCCACGGACCCCTTATCCATCCCCCCAACCAATCCCTCCATCCCCTCCAACCCTAGGCAACCACTGATCTACTTTCTGTCTCTCTATATATGCCTATTCTGGACATTGCATGCATTGGGTTGTAGGAAAAGTCATGACGTACTTTTCCTATGTTTTTCATTGCAATAATGCATCATGACTTTTCCGACAGCACAATAAATGGAATCATACAATATGAGGTCCTTTGTGACTGGCTTTGTCCACTTAGCAAGATCTTTTCAAAGTTCATCCATGTTGTAGCACACATCAGTACTTCATTTCTTTCCATTGTACAATTGTACTCCATTACATGGATAGGCCATTACATGGATCTTGTTTATTAATTTATCAGTTGTTGGACGTTTGGGCTATTCCACTTTGGGGGTATTATGAATAACTCTGCTATGCACATTCATGTGCAAGTTTTTGTGTGCACATATGTTTGAGTTCCTGTCTTTTGGGTATATACTTATAAGTGGAACTGCTAGGCTATATAGTAACTCTATGCTTAACTTTTTGAGTAATTGTCAGATTGTTTTCTAAAGGAGCTGCACCATTTTGCATCCTCACCAGCAGTGTATGGGTATTCTAATTTCTTCACATGTTTGCCAACAGTTATTACCTGTCCTTTTTTGTTTAGCTATACTGGTGGATGTGAAGTAGTGTCTCATTGTGGTTTTCACTTGCATTTCCCTGATGACTAATGATGTTGAACATCTTAGCTTATTGGTCATTTGTATGTCTTCTTTAGAGAAATGTCTGTTCAGATCTTTTGACCATTTTTAAATTGAGTTATTTGTCTTTTTAATGTTGAGCTGCAAGTGTTCTTTATATATTCTAGATATGAGTCTCATCAAATATATAATTTATAAATATTTTGTAACCCATTTTGTGGGTTTTCAATTTCTTGATGTTTTTCCTTTGAAACAAAAGTTTTTTATTTTGATGAAGTCCAACTGATCTATTCCCCCACCACCACCTTTTTTGTGCTTTTGATGTCCTAATGTTCTCTAATCCAAAGTCATAAATATGTTCTCATTTAAAAAATTTTTAGGTTTAGCTCTTACTTGTAGGTGTATTATCCACTTGACTTCCTTTTTGTATAAGGTATGAGATATAGATCCATTTTGCATGTGGATATAGTTGTTCCAGCCCTATTTTTTGAAAAGATTTTTCTTTACCCAATGAATTATCTTGACATGCTTGTCAAGCAACTAACCATTTCTGCCGTAGTACCTCTTAGCTATTCTCCCTACCATATAACAGTACCACCCTGGAGTGGGGTGATTAGATCATGAATGGGTGCTCATTCATGTACTTGGTAGATATTTGCATATCTTCTTTGGGAAAATGTCTATTCAAGTCCTTTGCGCATTTTTAAAGCTCGGTTCTTTGTTTTTGTTTTTGTTGAGTTGTAGGAGTTCTTTATACATTCTGGATATTATTCCCTTATCAGATATATGATTTGCAAATATTTTCTCCCATTCCATGGATTGCCTTTTCATTGTTTCTTTTGATGCATAGAAGTTTTAAATTTTGGTGTGGTCCAGTTTATCTGTTTTTTTTTTTGTTGTTGTTGCCTCTCCTTTTGGTATCTTATTCAAGAAGTAATTGCCATAGAGCTGTATTGTCTTTTGAACGACCGTCCAAGTCCCAAATTTTATTCCAGTCTCTATGGGGTCTGACCCTCTGCTTGAGATTTTTAACTTCCTTATTTCCATGTTTATCCTATTAATGAATCATCAACTTCTAAGGTGACCTGAATAGATGTCTGTATTCTTTGAGAATAAAAGATGCAACCAAAACATCTTTTATCTACCATAGAGATGCCATTTTGTGTTATAAGGCAGCCTTTTCCAATCCCTTCATTGAAGCATCTAACTGTACACTGGAAGAACATGTATAATCAAACGAACACAGGAAGTGCTATGAAGTCTACCACTTACAGGTCCAAAATGCATTCACATATTATATGTCTGAGATATCCTGTGATAAAGAAGCCAGTTTAATTTTGTTTAAATGAACAAGCTCACTTACTCAGAAGACCTTTCTTCCTCAGCACACCATTAACATGCGTAGGAAGGTTTTTTCCCAAATACCTCTGAGAAGGTCAGTCTTAAAAAAAGTGAGGATTGAATGAGCTAATGCACAGGCAACCAGAATGTTGAGTAAGCATTACTCCTGCTCTATCTAACAAAGCACACCTTTATTTTTTGTCTCCCACATCCCTTATGCTTTATTCAGTGGAGGTAATATCTACCTACTCTAGCAGCTCACTTGACTTTCCTGCGCACTTTTAATAATAAAGTACTAAAATGAGGTTAAGCCTCAAACAATGTCCGAATCCAGGAATCTGAATGTTCTAAGCTAGTGAACTCAATTTAATATTGACTTAGCTCAGGCCTGCTTCAGACTGTGGCCTACACTGGGAAGGTGTGGCGGGGGAGAAGCACTGCTGGCTTGTCCCCCCCGGCTCCCCACTCACTTCCTCATCCACTCTTTGCTGCAGTTTGATCTTTTCCTCAGGGGAGGAAAGAAAGATATGGGGGAGGATAGTCCACACTCTTCCGGGAGTGGGGCTCTGATGATGAGGCAAGGAGGGAGGGCCCCCTCACCCAAGCTGAGTAAAGTCATTGAGATCATGGCATGGTTACCTTCTCATCTTTCAGGTCTCAGCTTGAACATGACCTTCTTAGAGAGGTTACTATAATCACTGTATTTCACCCCAAAGTAGCCACCACTTCCCATGAGTCACTCCCTAGCACATCATCCCAGTTTATCTTCATAAAACTTACCGCCACCTGGTATGTTGTATGTTTATTTAGTTGTTTGTTTGTAGTCTTCCTTCTCCCGCTATAATGTAAGCTCCACAAAAATGAGATATTATCTGTCTTATTCACTATGGTATCCCCAGCTCCTAAAACAGTGTCTAATGCATTGTAGGCACTCAGTAAATATTCTTTTAATAAATGAACAAGGTGCTTAGAATGAGGCAAGGAGGAAGGGATGAAGACAGAGAAAATGTATGTATGCAGGACCAAAATTTCAGGGATAAAGGTGTGCAGTGTCATCTACTGGAAAGATCTCAGGTTCTAGACTCTTACTCCACCATTAACTACCCTATGACCTTGGGCAAGTTATTTGTATTAGCTAACAGTTTAGCTGCTGTTAAAAAAGGGCCACATAGTAACAGCTTAAACGATACAGTCATTTATTTTTCTCACTTAGACATCCAGGGAGGTAGCCTGGGGCTAGTGTGCTGTCTCTACAACCATCAGGGGTCCAGCCTCCTTCTATCTTGTTGCTCAGCCACCCATAAATGGGGCTTCCACTGGTGGCCCTCAGCAACTGCTCTGGCTCCTCTTAGGCCTCTATGCCAGCCAGCAAGGAGAAGGAGAGGGGCAGAGGGCTAGCCCTCCCTTCAAGGGCTAGACTCAGAGGCTACACACGTCACTCAACTCATATCCCGTTGGACAGAGCTTAGTCATATGGGCACATGTGACTGCAAAGGAGTCTGAGAAAGTTTTTAGCTGAGTAGTCATGTTTCCACCTAAGACATTTTATCATTAGAGAAGGGAAAAACGCATAAATATGGCAGTCTCTGCCATATTCTTTTTTTTTTTTTTTTTTTTTGAGGGCAGTGTCACTGGCCCTCATATGTGGGACCGAACCGGGGCCGCTGGCTTCCCAAGCCAGCGCTTAACCCCGCGCCACTCAGCTGGCCCTATCTGCCATATTCTTTACCACCACCCCATTCCCAGCCTTCTGCCCTGCCCAGTTTCCTCATGTGTAAAACACATGCCTCACTGTGTTCCAATTGAATGAGTTATTTGGAAGTATCTTGTAAGCTCCAGAGTTCCATCCATTCATATGTTACTAATTGTAAACGACTAAAGAATACCAACAAAGGGCTTTTGGAATTATAGACCAAGGGGAGGGAGATTCATTCTAGCTGAAATGATAGAGCAGTTTATGGAGCAGGTTGTTTTTAAGCTGGGCACTGAAATATTGATTGGCATTTGTTTACGAGGGAAATAAAGCCAGGGAGCATGGAGAGCAACCAAGTGAAGGGAGAAGGAAGATCCAAGGTAGTAAGGTGGGAATTGACATGCTCATCTGAGACATTACGGGGTATGGTTAGAGCAAGTACAAGGTCAAGAGAAGGAAGCTGGACCAGAACAGGCGGAGAACGCTGGTACCATAAACAAGAGTTGCAAGGGCTTTAGATGGGAAGTGGGATGCAGAGCCAGCCTCTGAGTAGGGGTAGGAAATGATGTTCTCCACAGCGTTGCTTGTTGTCTGGAGGAACATGGCCTTGGAGATTGGGACGCCATTTAGGAGGCTCTTATGAGAATCCCAATAAGATGGGCAAAAACCTGAACTGTGAGAATGGAAAGGTAAAGATGGATTTGGGAACTATTTCACAGGTAGAATCACTGGACTGGACTTGGCAGCAGATCAAATGGAGGGAAGACTAGGCACTGACGTGGGTTTTGCCCAGTACCATTGACCAGGAAGGAAGGGCAAATTGAGAAGGAAGAATGTAAAATTCAAATGTCCAGTGTTAGTCTGAGTAACTCCCAGCTATGGGAAATTTGAGGTCTGCTTATAAAACTGATGGCAAAGAACTGAAGAATTTGCCAAAATGAGAAAGATGCTTCATCAACGGCTCTGTTGCCTCTTAGAGTATGATCTAATGTCTGACAACTCAGACAGCACAATTAAAATTCAGTCTTGGGAAATAACTTCTTCCCTTTTCTGTAGGCTCAGCTTTTGCCACTCACTGTGCCACAGCAAGGCTGTGTTCCTACTTGTTGGGGGAGGACAGTGACAAGCCCTACAGGATCAGGAGTATGTACATCTTATCAGAGGCTGGGGTAACATTCAGCCGTTTTTTTTCTTTTCCTCCCAAACATTCTCCTTTGGTCTGAAGACATTGAGACATGGATCCTTAGTGCAGCTGCGAAAAAACATTTCCAATTTTTGTTCATGATAGCGGGTTAAAAATATCATCTTGAGCTGAATTGTAGATCAAAAATGTAAACAGGGCAGAAGGATTGTGAGTTATTTCCTTTTCAAAATTTTCCATCATTGCCATAAAATTGGTTATGCAAAAAGTGCAAACTGTTTTCGTTTAAATATCACCTTGAGAGTTCTCTTGGACATTGCACGTTCCCAGATGGATGTGGAGTCTGGTGGTATCTTTTCAGCCACACATGGTCATCAGCTCCATCATTTCACCCTGGAAAACTCACAGTGACTGTCACTCGGTTCTGGGTAATTCATCTCATCTTGTTGTAGATTTGACCTTGAACATCCAGAACTTACCAAACACTCTTGCTATTATTATAATGATTTTCCCTTTATATTTGGAGACCTGTATGGCCCAGGCTAAGACCAGTGTTACAGTTATTGTTCAACAACGTAAATGTAATTAAAATGTAACTAAAATCCTCTATTTGCATCTCTTAGAGAGAATCAAAGATTGAGCTCAATCATGATCTATTACAATACTTTGTAAACTCTCTTCCTACTTTCAGTATTCCCACATGTTGTTCTTTTTTCTCTCTCTCTTTCTCCCAGCATCTCTTTCCATCTCTTTATTATGGAATTAGTATGATCTCTCTCTTAACATGAAAAAAACTGTCCTTTTTTTCGGAAGGCAGTGAGCAAATCTAGTAATTAATAGGTCAGTAGAGGAGAAGAAACCTGAGAACACTCACATTTAAAAATGTTTCCTAGCACTTAATTATATAGTGCAATTAATTATTTATATTAACTTAAAATGAATAATAATAGCCAACATTTATGTAGCACTGTGCCTTTTCCAAAGTGCTTCTATATCCATAACTCCTTTAATGCTCACAAAAAGAAAAGCATTATAATGATCATCCCTGTTTTACAAATGAGGAAACTGGGACCCGAAGAAGTTGAATGAATTTCCCCAAGTCACAACGCTGGCAAAAAAAACCCTCCTGGATTTCAGTCCAGGTTCTATGGCTCCAAGGGCCTCTGTGACGCACACCCAAGTGTCCTTATGTCCCCACACTGGACCTGGCTTCAGAAGCTCTGCTTCTTAGGGAACCTGGGAGTTCTGTCCATCTTCTGGCTGGGCTGCAGGGCTGGGACTAGGGTGAGGCAGGTGAGGTGCCTACGACATGTAATTTAAGGAGGTGCTTGCTCACCATCAGAATTGTGTGAGTTCAGGGTCCTTACCTTTTGCACCCTTGGTCTCTCATTGGCCCCATTATAGTGCCACCCTCACTGGGCTTATCCAAGAAGAAGGAACATAAACCCATCCCTTCTACCCTCCTTTCCACAACAAGCACAACCTGCCTTTTAAAACAGAGAGAGGAGAGCAATGCCTCATCAACTTCCACAATCAGACCAGAGGCTTTGGTTGGCCATCGGGAGTTTCCAGCAGCTGCAGGAAGTCGAGGAAGGGAAAGCAGGTATGGCTGACTTAATTGAACATATAATAGATGTTTATGGTGCTATTTAAAAAATTTATTATGGTGTGGGAGTGCGTTGGTGGCTGTGATTTTTTTTTTTATTTCTGTACTTTGCAAAGGTAAATGATTCATGTTCCTAATTTCCCTGAAGCAGGAGACAGATTTCAAGCTCAGTTTTCAGAAACAGAGACAGGCTGTGCCTACCGCTAATGTTTTTAAAAGAAAATAACAGTCCTGGTTTTTTTTCCTTTCTCTTTTTGGGCATGTGAGTGAAAGATGACAATATAACTTGGCCCTCATGGCCTCAACCTATGTTCCTTTCCTCGTCTAATGGTAGAGAAAGTGGAGAAAGACACCACAGATAAGAACAAGGTTCCCTGGGTGGGAATGTCTCTGAGTTGGGGTGAGAGATGAGTTTCAAGCTCTTAATCCCAAGGGGTGAGGGCTGTGCCCTAGGCTGGGTGATAGGCCTATTACCTACAAATATACTTTGCATGATGGAGTGGGACAAGCCTGGGTTCTAGGCTGATTCTGCTGCTATTGGGTAATCTTAAGCAAGTCTCTGGGCCTCTCCATTACCCCAGTTGTGAAAAATGAGAGCCTTTGTGTAGAGATGGCCAATCAACATTGTGAAGAGCCCTTGAATTCTTCCCGAGGCACTGTTCCAGGTAACCATTTTTTAAAAATGTATTAGTTAAATAAATAATTTAACTAAATAAATTAGTTAAATTTATTGGGGTGACATTGGTTAGTAAAATATAAGGAGCTAATATCCAAAATACATAAAGAACTCATACAACTTAACAGCAAAATAACAAACAATCCAATTTCAAAATAGGCAGAGGACCTGAACAGACACTTCTCCCAAGAAGACATACAAATGGCCAATAGATATATGAAAAAATGCTCAACTTCACTAGCTATTAGGGATATGCAATCAAAACCACAGTGAAGAGGACTTCCAGTAAAATGGCGCAATAGACAGACGCTGTGCTAACTGCCTCCCAGGATCACACCAAAATTACAACCAAATTATACAGCATTCAACCCTGGAGGTCCCCGGAACACTGGAGGAACAGAACCACTAAACGAAGAACTTAAAGAGGAAGCCGCGTCTGGTCTGGTAGGACGGGCAGAGACGAGAGAGGGCAAACCCCGTGAGGGAGGTCCCAGCCGAGGGAAGCTTGTCTGGTTGGGGGAGAGACCCTCCGGCCGCACCCCAAGCTCACCAGCCCCGAGCTCCTTTGCCGGGAAGAGGAGTTCTAAGATAGCCGGCAATAAATTAGTGAGGACTCTCTTTGCCCAGCTCGGTGAGGCTAAGAGCGGCTGGAGAATCAGTGGGGCTGGCGCCCGGGCTTGCTCGCCGGTGAGCACTTACCTGGTTCCTGGTGGAGGGGGTGGCTGTGTGAGCCGGACCCGGGAGCCTGCGGGGACGGACTGAACTGAGCACCTCTGGTGCAAAGGCTGGAGGTTTTTGGACTGTTATTCCCGTGGTGTGGGGCCTGCACGCGAGTGTTGTAGGGAGGTTGCCATTTTGTCAAGCTTGGGCCCTCCCACAAAGGATCAGGTCCGAGACCTCATTGGTCTGGTGGAATTGGCGCAGAAGTACGTGTGTGCGTGCATGCGTGCGCGTGCGCGCGTGCCTGCATCCTTGGATCCCCACCCTCTGCCCGGCTTATACTGCGTTGCCAGGGAAACGCAGGGCGTGTGCCCTCAGGCTCCAACAGGCTGCTCACTGAGACTCGGAAGTGCGCAAGCCACCTCGGTCCCGCTCTCCGCACTCCGCTTGCAGAGTTGCCAGGCTGGTGATTGGTTGTCGGGCTGCTCGGCCTGATCTGCGAGCAGCTGATTGGGGACAGGCTGAGACTGGGAATTTTCCTGGGAGTGTTTGCTCCGTGAATTGTGTGCCTGCGTGATCCAGCCAGGGCTCTCCTGGTGATCTATCTAATACATCAAAGCAATCCCAGAGCGACAACCAGAATGGGAAAACAAAGAAACATGTCACAAGTAAAAGATCAGAAGAAACCTCCAGAAATGGAACCAAATGAAACAGAGGGATCCAACCTTTCAGAGACAGAGTTTAGAACACTGATGATAAGAATGTTTAAGGAACTTAGCAAGGACATAAAGAAGGATAGGGAAACCATAAAAAACAACCTGTTAGAACTAAAGAATACAATAACTGAATTGAAGAACACACTCGAAGGAATCACCAGTAGAGTAGATGAAGCAGAGGAGCGGATCAGTGATTTGGAAGATAAAATAGCAGAACTCACCCAGTTGGCACAGCAAAAAGACCAAAGAATAAAAAACAATGAAAATAGTTTAAGAGCCCTATGGGACAAGGTGAAATGCAACCACTTTCGAATCATAGGGATACCAGAAGGAGAAGAGAAGAAGCAAGGGGTTGAGAATGTATTTGCAAAAATAATGACTGAAAACTTCCCCACCCTGGTGAAGGAAATCAACATACATGCCCAGGAAGTGCAGAGGGTTCCAAACAAGTTGAACCCAAACAGGTCCACACCAAGACACATCCTAGTCAAAATGGCAAAGGTTAAAGACAGAGACAGAATCCTAGAGGCTGCAAGAGAAAGACAGCAGGTTACATACAAAGGAACTCCTGTTAGACTAACAGCTGACTTGTCTACAGAAACTCTGCAGGCCAGAAGGGAGTGGCAGGAGATCTTCAAAGTGACACAAAATAAAGGCCTACAACCAAGATTGCTCTACCCAGCACAGCTATCACTTAAAATTGAAGGAGAAATAAAGAGCTTCTCAGAAAAGAATAAGCTTAAGGAATTCATTACCACCAAGCCAGCATTGCAAGAAATGTTAAAAGGGCTTTTTTAAACAAAAGAAAGGGGTAAACAAGCTAACCCAGAGAGACAATTTAAGAAGATTGAAGTCGTATCAAGCAGATATAAAGGAAAAACTGATGGTTGCTGGCTAGGAGGGAGTGGGGAAGAGGGAGAGGGGGAAGGTTTTGGAAAGTGTATGAGGGACTACAATGTTGCCGCAGGGATATGGAGGCAGTTCTGGGAATGTAATTGACAATGTTGTGAAGAGACTATTATGTTGTGAGATATAAGTCAGTCGGAGAAGGACAGGTACCATGTGATCTCACTTGTGTGTGGAGTCTGAAGAGATGAGTGAACGATCAATGTAAACAGACTCGTAGATGTAGAGGAAAAACTGAGGGTTGCTAGTTGGG
The DNA here is from genome assembly GCA_033961575.1 of Aselliscus stoliczkanus. Taxonomy (NCBI): domain Eukaryota; kingdom Metazoa; phylum Chordata; class Mammalia; order Chiroptera; family Hipposideridae; genus Aselliscus; species Aselliscus stoliczkanus. Next base: position 148,989,001 of record CM066732.1, on the reverse strand, counting down.
AGGGGGGTGGGAATGGGGGGGAAGGGGAAGGTATTAGACAGCATAAATAGACGAACTACAATATTGCCACAGGGATATGAAACACAGTTCGGGGAATATAATAATGTTGTAAAAATTTTGTGGGGTGTCAGATGGTCACATGTCTTGTTAGGGAGACCACTTCATGGATGGAGTAGAGGCTTGATCACTGCACTGTACACCTGAAGCTGATGTTGTATAGTATTGTATGCCAACTGCAATTGAATATGTGGATGGTCACGGGATGTGGAGTATACTGTGGAGGGGAGTCAGGGGAGTTGTGATGGATATGTATGATATGGGGGGTGGAGTGGGGTGGCGAACTGGGGAAGGGGGGTTTTTACTTTGGGGGGTAAAGAGTATAACTAGTGCCTTGTGTTGTACACCTGAAACTAATAAAAAAATAACGAAAAAAAAAGAAAAACCACAGTGAGATACCACCTTGCACCAGGTAACCATTATTAATCAATTAGAGCTGCGTGTGAATTGACAATATAGTGTGCTGGTAAATGTCTAAAAACCGCATCGCTGTGGAAAAAGCCCTGGTTTGTCATGTTTGCCCATTTCTATGGTGTAAATACTCCCACAGCGACTAATTTCAAGCCTCCAAGGAAAAGTCACTGAACACACCCTTGGGAATGGATGTGCATTATTGGCTCTCACCAGCTCCAGCCCAGAGCTGCTTGATGACCCTTCTCATCCCTGGTTTAGATGGTCTGTAAAATGATGTTCATTTCCAATAGTCTATAATTCAGAATCAAACTCTGGTCTGTAACACATCTTAGAACTTTGTGTTCCCTGAAGTCATTGCTTTTTGAGTGCCCCAATAAAGCAGATTTGTATGAGGACTTTGTTGAGGAAGTGAGAATCTAGGGAGCAGAAATGAAGAATGGGAGAATGAGAAGCAGGGAGAAGAGGCAAAGTAAGGATGCATTAAAGGTGCTGGCTGCCCCACCCCATTGGACTGCCCGAGAAGTCAGATGGAATGCATCTGTAGGACTAGCTGGAGGGAGAAAAAAGGATGCCTCTATCTATCCCCTCCTCATGGGTCGAAGATTGGACCATGGGTCTTCACTCCCTTATGTGTCCAGGCTATGCTTGCATGGGCCCAGGCACCAATAGGAAAGCCATCAGGCAGGAAGTGGGAGGCACAGGCTTGAGTGACAGGTTGTGAGGTGGCCTCTGTGTGAAACTGGCTGGACTGTGTGAAGAGCTAACCATCCCAGTGGTGGTTGGAATGAGACCAGTGAGCAAGAGGGATCTGAGTTAAAGTAACTATTTAAAACTGCCTATGTTTAAAAACTGTCTATTAAAGTACCTATTTAAAGGTGTCTGAAACACCCCTATGATTAGTGATGCCGTGGCTCCTTCGCTATTTCAATTTGTCCTTGGCACTCCAACCTTTCTGATGGTGCTTCCTCTTTATTGCCTGGATTCAAATGCTGGCTCTGCTGTTAACCAGCTGTGCGACCTTGGGCAAATCACTTAATGTCTCTGTGTTTCCATTTTCTCCTCTGTAAATTTGACATAAAAATTGCACCTAACCTAATGGATTGTTGGGAGAATCAAATGAGTTACTACCAGTAAAGTATTTAACATAGTTCTTGACATATAGTAAGTTCTTAAAGTTGGCTTTCATTAGTGTTTCACATTTTTGAGGAAATTTATGCAATTTATGTTCATACCTGTGGCAGACTGTATTTTCGAAAATGGTCACAGCTGTATTTCTGGACCCCCGTGCTTTTCAGACGATGCCACTCTACCCAGTGAGAAGTACAGTCTAAGTCCCTTCCCTTGAATGAGGGGCGGGAACTACATTCAATGGAGTACAGCGGAAATAATGCTTCTAGGCTAGGTCATAAAAAGGATACAATTATGCCTTGCTTCTCTCTCTCTCTCTCTCTCTCTCTCTCTCTCTCTCTCTCTCTCTCTCTCTCTCTCTCCTCTTTATCTCTCAACACTTGCCCTGACAACCCAGCCACTATGCCGTGAGGAAGTCTGGGCCACGTTGAGAAGCCCTATGTGGTGTTCCTGCCGATTGCCCCAGCTAAGGTCTCCACCAACAGCCAGCATCCGCTTCCATTCCTGTGAGAAGACAACAGACGAGCCTTTAGCTGATCTCAGCCACCATCTTTGGAGTTGTCCTGTTGAAGCATCAGACATCATGGATTAGGGACAAAATGTTCCATTGGGCTCTGTCCAAATTCCCAACCTCCGCCCCCACTCCCAAATGAGAGATAATAAATATTGTTGCTTTTAACTATTATTTTTTGGAGTCATTGGTTTCAGAGCAATACATAACTGCTAACCCATCATACTTTCCTACCAGTCCTTGTTTAGCCTTTGTTTTCCTCATGTGAGATCTGCCTTCCTACAGGTTAGTACTCCTTTGGAATTCCTGTGTCATGTGTCTTGACTCGTGGAGAAAGACTAGTTCTAGCAGAGCCCTGAACCACCACAGGGTACACAAGGCCTGTGGGAGCACCCGTGTTTGTGGCAGAGGCATGGAGCAGGGGGGTCTTGGAAAGGAGAAGGAGGAGACATGCAGGAGGAGGAGGAGAAAGGATCTGGAAAGAGGAAAAGAGGGGGCAGATAAGGGAAGACAGGAGCATATGGCTGAGGAGGCTGGGTCCACACCAGTTGGCCTTGGATTGCCCAATCACTTTGCTGACTCACTTCCAGGGAGGCCCTGAATGACCCTTTTTCTGCAGGAACCTGCTGAGTCATACACACAGTGAGACAGGGCATGGGAGGGCATCCACCTTTCTCCCTCGTTGCTGAGGATGCCACTGGGCATTTGTTAGGTCTAACTGATTGAACCACCACTTCCTGTCAGGCTCTGTGCTAGGCTCTGGGAATGTGAGATGCTCCGAGTCACTGCCCTCATGGAGTCAGAGCCCTTTTGGGAAACAGAGTTTAAACAGTTCAGTCATTCAGTGGTTTTTACCCAGGGAGACCTCAGTTAAAATGTAGGTGGAAGTTCTGAAATACTGAAGAAAGAATCTGACTGCGTAAATTTAATTAAAACTAAAATTCTGCTCTTTTGTTTTGAAGCACTTGACCAATGTTCATTAACCATCTGAGACTGATTAGATGGTTGACTCTAGGGACTTTGGCAAATAAAAAGAAAACAATACTTCCAAACTGAGTGTCTTTTAAGTCTGATGGTTGGACCTCAGTTAGGATTAGCTTGAAGGGACTAAGAACAACTGAAACTTGAGTAAAAAGGGAATTTATTGGCAGATGTCACTGAAAAGTCTAGCTCAGGGTTCAGACACAGATAGATTTCAGGCTCAGACACTTTCATCGAGACTTGGTTTCCCACCATCTCCAGACACTGCCTTCTACCACACTGGCTTTACTCTCATGCTTCTCAGCATGGTTCTAACTTCTCCAAGCTCTTCCCTCATGCTGGCAAGAAGGCTGCACAGCTCCAACCCCTCATTCTCTCAGTCACCTTCCTCTAGCCCAGCATGCCTAGCAGAAATCTCTGGTTGGGTCATATCACGTGCCCAAGTCTGAAACCTTCACTGTGGCTGGAGTAGGACTGATTGTGTGTATATACATATATACACACACACTCATATATATATATATATATATATATATATATATATAAAATTTCCAGTGCAGAGTGTTTGTAACAGTCATGGAGGTGTAGTACTCATATCTTTAAAACAAAACAAAAAACTGCCAGTTAGCTGCCAGGAGTACAATTAGTTTTGGATCTAAAACCATGCTCTTCCAAGGTATCCCCCAGCCAATGAGCATGGTGGGGGGTGGTACTAGAGCTGGCCATTTCTGCCCAGTGCAACGGGCCTCCAATGGGCAGTCTTTGTTCTGGATTTTCCTGTCCAGTTGGCTGAGACTTTGTCAGATCTGCTTTGCAGTCTGAGGCTTGATCCCTGAATCACTGTGTGGAAGGCCCCCTACTAAGCAAGACACCTACACTGGATTGTTAGGTAAGCAAAACAATATCTGTGGTGGTATCTTTCTGTGCTGCAGGCATACTTCCTTATAATTCCTACTCCAGTAAATATAGATTTAAAACATAAAAATATTAGAAGTGTTTTAAAAAGAGAGCTTGGCTGTTACCTTACTATGGGCTGCTATAACAGCATACTGGAGATTGGGTATCTGTATAAACAACAGAAATGTATTTCTCATAGTTCTAGAGCCTGGGAGTCCAAGATCAAGGTGAAGATGGATTGACTGTCTGGCGAGGGCCCACTATCTAGTTCACAGATAGCTGTCTTCAAGCTGTGTCCTCCCATGGGAAAGGGGACAAGGGAACTCTCTGGAGTATCTTTTATGAGCACACTAATCCCATTCATGTGGGCTCTGCTTTCCTGACCTAATCACCTCCCAAAGGCCCCACCTCCAAATAACATCAGCATATGAATTTTGGGGGGATACAAACCTTCAGTCTACAGCTGCTGTCTAAGTGGTTGCCCTTAACAAAAGATCAAAACAACACAGCTATGTTCAGTGTTTTAAATGATGTTGTTATAGAAATATGACACAGATATGGAAAGATAAATGCACAATATCAGTGAGTTACTACAGAACAAAACATTCCTGTATTCACATTCCAGGTCAAGAAAAAACACTTTCTCACCCTAGATGTTCCCTGCCTCCCCACACCACACATCCCCTCTCGAAATCCTTGAGAAGTTTCACATTTCTAGATTTAATAGAGGATGCAGATTTGTCCAACCCTTTTAGTCAACGCACTGACACATTGGAAAAGGTAGAGAGAAACTTCCTGTTAATGGGTTTGTCTGTTGGCTTTCTGCTCAAAGAACAAGTTTTAACTTTAAGATGTTTTCGGATCTCAGAACATAGTTCAGGCACTGGATAAGGATGGGGGCAGGGGGAGAGGCAGAAGTTAAATTTTGTTCTATCTTTGTTCAGGAGTCTAATCTTGATAAGCAAAGAATATAATTAAAATGGATTACAGACTACTAAACACAAACAAGAACAAAATGACTGCAGTATGTGCAAGCCAGTAATTAAAGCTTTAAATGAGGAAAAAGTCACCATCGCTTAAAATGTTTATTTGTCAAGGTTAGTAACAAATATTGACATGAAAGCTTTTTTTCTTCTTCTTCTTAGCATTGGCTCTCAACAATTAGTGGTGCATATTCCAGAATCAATATGGCCTCAGGTCTGAAGCAGTAAGATCCATACATTTTTAAATGAGTTGGCATAATGGCAGCCTGGCTCCATAAAGCAGACCTATTGGCAGCATCATTCGATTAGTGCTTATTAGAAGACAGAGAAGTATGTCAGGAGCAACATCTCCTGGAATCGGTTTCATCTCAAAGATGTTCTTCTGAGGACCATTAGGGAGAGACTTCTTAATGGCAAAGGAGTTTATATTTTCTCTGTGCCACTGAAAAAGTTTAATCCCTAAAATGGAATGTTTCTTAAAAGTATAGTGCAGTGATTAAAAGCATGGGCTCTGGGGTCAGACTGCCTGGATTCACATCGATTCCAACTGGAACTTCGGGCAAGTTGTTCAACCTCTCTGTGTCTCAGTTTCCTCATCCGTAAAATAACAATAAAGAGTAAATGTGGGCTGGCCGAGTGGCACGGTGGTTAAGCGCTGGCTTGGGAAGCCAGCAGCCCTGGTTTGGTCCCACATATGAGGGCCAGTGACACTGCCCTCAAAAAAAAAAAAAAAAAAAAGAATAAATGAGATAATATATGCAAAGGTCCCGGCATGCAGTATGAGCTCATAAGGTGTTAGCTGTGGAATTAGTCAGGATAGGCTAGGTATGATGCAGTAACGCACAAGTTCCAAAATCCCAGTGGCTCTGCTCAGTGAACTTCATTTTCTCACTCAAGCTATGTCCCATCATGGGTCAATGGGGGCAGGGGGAAGAGAGCTGTGCTGCATGTAATCACTCAGGAACCCATTATTCCATAGCTACACCAAATAGAACATATAACAGTGGGGGAAGAAAGACAGTAGAAGTAACACACATGATTTGTCACATGTCTCACTGTTCAGAATTAGTCTACTGAGTGCCAAGGAGCCTGGGAAATGTCAAGGGCAGGTTGAATGTTTTAGTGAGTCTCTGCCGTATATGTTGTTATTATGATCATCATTATTCATGTTCTAGGTTCTGTATGAGTTTTACTGTATGAAAATTGGAGAATACCTTTTGACCTGTCATATGACTGAACCCCCAGAGAATTCACTCATTCAGTAGCTATTTGTTGATTACCTATGATGAGGTGAGACTGTTTAGGTGTGGGACAAAGGGATGAACCTGACCAGATAAGGATCCTGGTCATACAGACCTTCCAGTACAAAATGCTGTACATGAACCAGATCTTATCTGATAGCATTAGGTTCTGCAATGGGGGTAAGCAGTTGTGGGTGGGGCGAGTGCTATTTGTGCAGAGACCTGAATGACAAGGAACCTGCTGGAGCAAGACCTGGAGGAAGAGCGTTCCAGGCAGAGGGAAATCAGTAGGTTTCAAGAGCTGTAAACAAGGTCAGTGTCATGGGAGGACAGAGAGCAATGGAGATGTGACAGAAGACGAGGTGACAGAAGGTAGCAGGAGCCAACTGTTTACAGACCTGGAGGCTGGTTCTCACACCAGTGACTCGTTTATCCAAGCAGTAAAACACCTGTGGGACCCACGTGTCTGTGAGCTTGAACCCGTGCAGAGTTATAAATAAGCTCCTCTCACCAGGGCTGTAATGAGGATTAATGAGGTTTGATGCCTTCAAGGTCTTGCCATGCAGGGGTCAGGCAATCAGAAGTTTCTATGAATCACGAAATGGATCATGCTTATCAGCCGTGACCTCTTTGGATCTTTAGGACAAAGGGCAGCAGCTTGGTTCTACCTCGAGCCACGCATGCTGAGACGTGGCGGCCGAAGCCCAGAGTCGTTGGATGTGCCGATGGAGAGGGCTGACCAGGCTACCCAGGATTGCTGGTCAGGCCAAGGCCAGGCCCAGAAGGTGGGCTCAGGCCAAGAGAGAAGGAAACTGCATTCCAGATGATGAGGGGGTTCTGGTGCAGACCAGCATTGATTGCACACTTGGTGGAGCATGAGGGGGAGGAGATCAGAAACCCAGTGGGGACCGAAGTGCCTGAGAATGAGAGATCTATACCATCTGTAAAATGGGGACAATAAGACGTCAGAGGGTTCTCATGAGAATTAAAGGAGGGTTGGCTGCTATTGGCTATAAGCAACAGATTTTGAAAAGCTTGACCTGATTTGCTTTTCACTGTGGGGTGAAATTGCAAAGACTTTGTCACAGTTTTGTCTGAGGAGGTCTCTGAGAGGTAGAAGGGTTTAAGAGCATCGCCTATTTCTGTGACCCACCCAAGATTGGAAAGTGCCAATGGGTCACTGGCTCAGCTGATCCAGGCACTGGCTGATGAGGGAGACCTCATGAAGCCGACTCCATTATCACCCTGCTCTGCCTCCAAAATTTACCCCAAATCTGACCACTTCCCAATACAAGTGATTCCATCAAGCATGAGCAGCTATCACCCAGGGCTAAGGCATTCTTACCTCTGCTTTGACTAGAGGGAATCTCTGGGAACTGCCAGAGTCAGTAGGTCAGCAGCAATTTCTGGAGAGTAAATCCTTGAGGCAAAAAAGCCCTCCACTTGAATTATAGACAAATAGCTGGAAAAAGGATGTGACAGGGAGAAAACAAAAATCCAGTTGTGGAATTTCATTTCATTCATTCATTCAGCATGAATTGGTCACCTAAATTGAGGATTTGGGGGGCTGAATTCAATCTGTACGCAGTTTTCTATTTCAGGCATTGTTTCCCCAGATATTTGAACTTGAATGTCATTAAATGGGCATTTGGCTCCCAGTTTGCCACAGTCCCCTCTGTTTCCCAATGCCTTGCAACTGGTCTACCACAGCCATTTAAATTACTTACCTGTATCCTGAAGTCATTGGGTATGTGACCTCTATCTTATCAGTGGTGGCCTGGATCCCTATCTTATACTGACTGGTGAGAGCTGATTGCTACATTTGCAGAATTTTGCCTGCCAGTTGATATCCTATTGGTAGGATGGAATGAGCCATGTGGGGAATATTTATACCACAGTAATGGGCAAGTGCTACAAGTCAGGCCTTCCCTCTACCCCCCCACCCCCACCCTCTACCCCAGGGCAAAAGATCCACTACCACCTTAAATCATACCAAAAAAACTGGCTAAGGATTACTAGAAGAAGTAGAAGAGATACAAGGTAGACCTATTTCTTGCCTTCAAGGAGACTACGATCTTTTTAAACACTGGATTTAAGTAATTTCAAACCCCAGCTTTCAAGTCATCCTACAACGCTTTATGCTGAACAGTAGAACAGGCTGGGTGGCAGCACACTGGAATCACCTGGGAGCTTTGAAAAGACACCGATGTGTAGGACCTACTCCCCATGCCTGCTGTCATTGTTATGGCCTGCAGCCTGGGCACCAAAGCTTTTGAGCTTCCTAGTGATTCTGCAGTGCAGCCAGGAGAACATCTGGCCTGGAGTTAGAAGCCCAACACCTGATGTCTTCACAAAGTGCTCTCACAGACCTTTCTCGGCCTTTATATAATCAGGAAAGACTAACTGTTCTAATAAACAGCTGCAACTGTCAGTGATGAGCACAATAAGGGTGGCGCATGGTGGAAAGAACACAAATTTTGGTGCCTGATAACTTTGCGAACCCCAACTGAAAACGGTTTATTATTTAACATGGCTAGAATTTCAGGGGTCGGGCAGTTACAGCATTTGTTCACCAGCACTACAATATCATCAAAAGCTCAGGCTCTTTCCACACTTCTGCTCTGACATCCCCGGGGTCTTCTAACTGCATTTACATTCGCTTCCTCATGCTCACAAGATGCCTGCCACCGTTCCAGGCATCGCATGTAGATATGGCAATGTCTGGTGAAAGAAACACTTTTTCCCCTTTGTCACATTTTACTGGGGAGGAAAACCCTAGAAGTCCCCAACAGTCTTGTCTTTGGGTCTCATTGGCTAAAATGGGGGTCACATGTTCTAGCTGCAGAAAAGCCTGAGGAAGCAGCTTCAGCCTTTACAATGGCAGGTGGCTTTGCAGCCAAAAGGGAAGGGGATGGGTTGGGACTGTTGGGGAGGCCACAGAGAGGTCTATTAAGGGACCCTGCACTGTGCTTGCAACTCACACAGGGCTCTGTTAGTTGCCTTTGCCCTTTGTCCTCTCACCCCACCAAACCACCATGTCATCCCTTTACCTTCAGTAATTCTAACATCTGTCCCAGAACTGGCTCCTTTCCCAAAACCAAAAATACAGTATGGCTTCTCAGCTACTGAACACCCATGGGAGTATGTCTCTCTTTCGACTGAGAGAGGCCACTAAACCTGGGCTATAAATATCCACAGGTGTTTGGCTTCTTCTCTCCCCTTGGGTGAAGCTAAGAACTAGAGAATAATGCCAAGTACCTTCACCTCAATAAAAAATACCCAGACCTCACTGGTCTTTCAGCATGTGAGCTCTAGGACATTTTTCTAATGCAGGTCCCCAGGGCAGGTTTGCCATCTGGAGAATTCCCACCTGCCAAGGTGACTATGTGCTCATTATTGAAACCCCACAGAGCAGTAATGAACCATTCTCCAGGGAGGTCACGGCCCCAAATTAACAACATATATGTCAAGTCCCATCAGGGGCAACTCCAGGAGCCTTTCAAAATCCTTTGTTACAAGGTAACTGTTTCCTTTGGAATGTAGCCTGAAACCAGCCAGCTTCAAGCTTAGAATTAAAATGTTATGCTGCCTGTACTTTTAAACCATACTTTTTTAAAAATTCTTTTATTGTGAAAAAAACATAAAAAAAAAAGTTAGTTTCACATGTACAACACAGTGCAATAGTTATACTTTTTACCCTTCAAACTGACAACCCCGCTCCCCCAATTTGCCCCCCCACTCCCCCCCCAATATCATACATATCTATTACAATTCCTTTGACTCCCTTCCACAGTATACTCCACATCCCATGACTATCTATATATTCAATTACAGTTGGCATACAATATTATACAACATCAGCTTCAGGTGTACAGTGCAGTGATCAAGCCTCTACTCCATCCATGAAGTGGTCTCCCTAATAAGACATGTGACCATCAAAACCATACTTTTTAAAGTTATGAAATAATGCAATCACATTAAAGAAAAATTGGGATATTGTTCATGTTTCCTTTGCTCAAGTGTTTTTACATAATCATAGCATGCATGTTATTTTTATTCTATGTTTTCACCTTAATTTATGACGTATTTACTGTGTATCTTGGGACACCAGGCTCAGGGTTAGATGGTAGGGGTTCAGTGGAGTACAGGGTAGGCAATGCAATATGATAAGTGAATAAAGTGTACGGCAGAGTTATGGAAACCCGTTAGAGGAAGCCCCAACTTAGACTTGTAGGTGGTGCCCAAGGAAGGCTTCCTGGAGGAGGTGCTCTGTAATCTGACACCCAAAGATGCATAGGAGTGAGTTTAGTTAAGAGGAATTGGGAGGAGAGGTTTCGGCTAAAGGAAGGGTGTTTTTCACAACATAGATAAGACCCAAGTTGACCACGTACATAATTGTTTGGAGACCATGATGTGATATGAGAGTAATTCAGGATGGTGGGAGTTTGGGCTCATGGGTTGAATTGTGCTCCCCCGCCCCAAATTCAAATGTTGAAGCCTTAATCCCAATGTGACTATATTTGGAGAGAGGGTCTTTAAGAGGGTAATTAAGGTTAAATGAGGTCATAAGGGTGAGACCCTAAGCCAGTAAGTCTGGAAGCAAGGAAAAAGGGAAGATTTATTGTAAGGAATTAACTCACATGACTCATAGGCCGGTAAGTCCAACATCTGCAGAGCCAATATCCCTGAAGGTTGTGAGGCAGGAGAAATTCTGTCTTACTTGCGGAGGGGTTGGGGAGGGGAATCAGTTTTTTGTTCTATTCAAGCCTTCAGCTGGTTGCATGAGGCAAGCTGCTTTACTCAGGCCACAAATGTAAATATTAATCTCATCCAAATCATCATCATCATCATCATCATCATCATCATCCTCCTCCTCCTCACAGAATCACCCTCACAGAATGACTATCTACATGGCCATCCTCTGTCTCAGTCAAGTTCACAAAATTAAACATCAGAGTCTATGATGAGGAGAAGCTAGAGAATTTGGCAGAGGCCAGAGATCACCATGAACTGCCCCATTAGCCAAAACAAGGAGTTTGTACTTGATCCTGACATCAAAGAGGAGGCACTGAGTGGTGTAAGCAAGGAATGTCATGGCTAGTGCGTTGATTTTAAGAATAAGCACTGAGGCTACAATGTGGGAAACACTTTCAGGATGGCCCTGTACAGTTAGGCAGGCTGGGTAGCATGCAATTCTAGCGTAGGCACCCTTCCCTCTCTGTTTTATGGGAATAGCACCTCCCTAAGTTGTGCAGGGTACAACCTGTGTCAGCATATACAGTGGCTCTGAACACATTAGAAGGGCCAAAACTGGAGGCAAGGAAACTAGTGAGAAAGCAATGGCTGTACTGTGGGTCCAAAGAGTTTTCAAGTGTTGTACATGGTCGTGATTTGGTGGCTTTCTCTGTGGTGATAAGCCATGGTTTACTTAATCATTTTCCTGAAGTTGTTTACAAGTATAGTTTTGGCATAGTGTTAGATGTAAACAAATTTGCTCTGTATTCAAATGCCCCCATATGACTATATAATTTATCATCTCACTGGGACACTTTTGAAAGCAAAGGTGCTATAAGTGATTACATTGAGAGAATGGCGTAATCTATGGCTAGGTTAGGCATGCCAGAATGAATGGCCACCTTCCCTCTTGCTTCTCTCTCTGGTTATCAAATCTTCTCTCCAAGGAGTTTCATTTCTGGGAGAATCAGAAGCCAAGTGCACATAATGTACTAGATAGTGTCAAAAAAAAACCTTCAGTCTTTTTCTGTAGATGAAACACTGTAATTTTTGTGCTTTAGCGAAGTAAATTGTACTGTCTATGTTTATTTATATTCCCGTCACATCTTCAGTAGCAACAGATAGCTGAGAACATTTTATTCTCCTCCCACTAAGTGGCTGTGATTTCACAAGGGTTTTTTATTTTTGTTTTTGTTGACTCAGTAGTCATCCTTCTAACATTCAGAGACTTGTTCTCTGCCCACACGTTTGTCTCTGATTCCAATAATGTTATCCAGAAAAATATTCAGGAGGCTTCAGTTATATGGCTATTCTCGTAAAAGTGCCAGCATTTATTTTTAAACTTGAATGGACCATTAAAAGAAGCTTCAACTTGGAGTAGAGGGAAGCTAATTCTAAAAGAATGTGGCAGAGGCTGCTACAGATCACCAACATCCATATTCTAAATTTTTTGTGTGGACAGCTATACTACATTTCCCATCCTCCCTTGGAGTTAGGTATGGTCATGTGATTGAATTCTGGCCAATGGCATGTGAGCCAACATGATGACCACCACTTTCAGGCATGACCCATATAAAGCTCCCACAAGGAACCCTTGCTCCCTTTCCCCATCTGTTTGCTGAATGGAGCTGACTATAAGATCCTAGAGATGAATGGAGCCACAAGATGGAAAGAGCCTGGTTCCCTGAATGACTACATGGAGTAGCGCACCCCCCTACTTGGTCCTCACTGGAGCTATACATTAGTGAGAAATAAATTTATCAGAGTAACTGAGATATGGGGGACTGTTTGTTACACAGAGTCCTGCCTAGGATGGATAAATACCCAGGTACCTCCACCCTGTTAACTCAGTCAAAGAAATCTGAGAAAGAACAATGATAGCAAAGAGATTTGTATAAATGAGTATTTATTGGGCATATCTCCATGTATCTATTTTGCTGCCTATCTGGAAAGAGTGACTTAATAGAGAAGACTCCAACCGCAATTCCTTGCAGTGACATCTGCTTCCTTATGGGAGTGGCATGATATCCCTCCAGACTAGAAGGGTATTTATTTGGCAAAGTGCTTCATGAGCCATTTCATGGTTGACAGTCCTCAGAACACAACTCCAAAGTCATGATATAAAAAAGAGCTAAAAATTCCTGTTCAGCACAAAAAAATGGAGGTTTGGAGAGATCTCTCAGGAAGAATGAGTTGAGGGAGAAATGGCACTGAGCAATATGGCAGGGACTGGCTGAGAAAGGAAAGGGATCCCCTGCGAGGGGTAAAGGGGGCAAAGGCCTATTAAGACAGAGTACTAATGAGCCATTTTGTAGGTATCTGCTGTGTCTGCTATAGCATAACCCCCTCTGTTTCCTAAATGATAAGTATAGTGGCTGCTCACACTCACTCAGCTTTGAGTCTGTATGTCATTGGAAAGGATAGAGGTGGGCTGCAGCCAGGTGAGCAGAGGCCCAAAGTGAGATGCTAGTGTCAGACAGAAGTAGTGGAGACATGGAAAGACTCAGGAGAAAGAATGACTCTCAGGATGGGTGGAGACCTTGAGGTTTCATGAAGAAGGTTAAAGAGGTTACAGAAAAAGAGTCAAATTACTTACCATTTAGGTAGGAAGCCCGGTCTCCTGGCAAAAGCATTTACCAGCCTATCGGCTGGGGTTGTAGGGAGGAAGGGCCACTGAAAGGCACAGCGGTAAGTAGAATGGACTCCCTGAGGCTGAGGTCACTGCTGGCCAGGATCAGGAAGCTCCCAAGGTTGAGGATCAAGTGCTGCACACATAGTGTCTCTGAGCCAGTGTGGGTCATCCTTGAGAGCAATGAATGACCTTCCAGATGGGAGGGAGGAAAGATTGGAGCTCAAGTTGTCTTCTGGTCTTGTCACGACGGTGGAGGGCACCATCTTGATTAAAATTAAATCAGGCTTTTAAATTCCTGGCCCTTCACGGAGGCTGGGCACAATCTGGGCCAAGGTGCTAATGCAGTTAGAGCCATGAGCTGGTGCCCGGCCACCCACCTCCTCCCTGACTCACTGCAGTGTCCTCCAGATGACCCCTTTGCACTCACACTGAATGCATCAGCTCAATCCCTTGGCACTTCTCCACCTCAAGAGGAAAATTCCTATGACAATCAGTTGAAGGAGACCACAATTCTTAAAGAAAAAGAACTACTGACTTCAGTATTTTTCCTGCCTTGTTTGGGACATGCCCGTGACTTCCTGGATGAACTGTCATCTCAGTGAATGTCCACGGAGCTCCTAGCACAGAACCTGGCCCTTGGTGTGTTTCCCACACATTGTTTCTTCTCTTCTAACCACCATTACCATGACTATCCTTATTACCATTATTAATCAATATCAAATACTCAACTTTTTCTAGGACCAGGCCAGCCTCCCTCCTTACTGCTAAGGAGGCTTGGATCTGTTGGCTAGTTCTGTTGCCCCCCACCCCCCCGCCTCCTCCTGTCAGTATATATTAGCTCTGAAGAAAGCCAGTTGCCTTAGAATGGCCTAATGTAATAACATCTCAGATGGTTTGGGAGACAGAGTCCTCTGAAGGAGACAACCTATGCTGTTCATAGTTAAATCAAGATAGCCAGAGGGCTCTGCTTAAACACAGAGCAACGCTTGTCATCAAGAATCCATTTTGTTTGTTAGAATCTCATCACTCATTGTTCCATGGCTTCTCTCTCATTTGTCTCCTACCGGTGTTCTCCCTGAGGGAGGTGACAAGGCCAGAGCAATAGCATCTGCTGCTTTAGGAAGTGGTGTGAATGAGCAGGAGCTCAGCTTTGCTGGCCACTCCGGCGAGGCCTCAGCTTGGCTTTGGTGGCATCTCATGGCCCAGGACAGTCTGCTCCTCAGGATTGCATTTCAGAGTCCAAGTTACTTAAACTCTCTGAGCCTCATTTTCTTAATCTGTACATGGACTTAGTAACTCCTATCTGGTAAGGTTGTCATGAGGATAAATTGAGGTCATATCTGCCAAGTGCTTGCTACGACCTGTGTGTGACAGACAAATGCTTAGCTGAGGTAAAAGTCATAATGATGGTAGCCATAGTTTAGAGTTTAGTAAAGTCAAGCGGAATAGATTCCACCTAATCACAAGATGCTGACTAATGGACAGACCAGACAGCTGGAGATAAGACATGCATCTGCCAAATAGTCTAGAAGATTCAAGTCCTGCAGCATTTTTTCCATGGCTGGGAATCCTACAAGTCTGCATGGGAGCTCTGTGGGTGTGCAAATCCATGTAAAGGCTGTTAGCTGTTCTTTAAAAGGGATGACAGTAAGCCACTTTATAGCCCAAAGCCACCGTCTCCATTGCAGGGAGAAAGACGTGGGTGCTGACCAGCCTGTGCTGGATAGACTAACAGTTACCCTTTGCTCACTGTGCTTAGTTCTGGACCTTGTGGAGAACCTACCCTTTCAAGGGAGCATCCTTCCTTAAGCCCAGCCAGCTGCCACCTAGCTAGTGAGTGGCAGCCTGCTTCAATGACCTCTAGGTCCTGAGAATGCTCCCAGGCTGTCCCCCTGGGACTGGTTGTCTCCAGACCTCGTGAGCAGTGCATTCATAGTCTGTGCCTTAAGGTGGGGGATCTTCTGCAGGGGGCTGTTATCATCTGTTTGATGTTGGCTTTTAGAACTTTCATTCTCATAGGGTAGCCTTTTTTTGTCCTAGGAACCCAAGTTTTATGGGGTTCTGACTCTCAAGCTCTGCATACTAGATACAGGGCCCCATGTCATTATTCTCATTCTTTTGATGCAGATGTGGTTTTTTTGCCCTGGGGAAAAGGTGAAAAGAGGTGCTGGATGCTAAGGAATTGAGACTTTGACTCTCTTCTCTTTTTATGCCCTGCATTCTGTTTTCAACTTTGTCCAGGTTTTGTCTGCCATCTTTGACTCCAAAATTTCTTTTTCTAATCTCTACCTCTAGTGGTATGTTGGAGCTGGCTTGAATATACTTGGGTTGATTATTAAATATATAGGAAATTTGCAAGCTTATTTTTAAGCCATTGGTAACTTGAAACCAGCCATAGCAGCCATATTTACACCATGGAGATTGGCAAATGCTACAAATCAGGCTGTTTTGGTTTTTGTTTTTCCTCCAGGGAGCAGGTTTACCAGAAGACCACTAGATGATGTCCCTTCTAAACTCCAGGATAGCCAATTGCCTAGTGCATATCTCCACATATTCTTGCTCCTTTGGCTTCACAAATATTTCCCAATCCACCCAGCCCTTTCCACTCTACCCCAGGCTCTTATTATCTCATATTTAGCAATTGTAGCAGCTTCCTACTGACCTCCCTGTCTTCAAGTTTGCCTGCATCAATCCCTTGTCCATAATGCTGCCAAAATTATCCTTTAAAGTGCAAATTTCACCACATCTTTCTTCCACTTGAAACCTCCTGTTATTTCCAGTGCCAATAAAATAAACGCGAATCTCCCACCATTGCATACAAGATCCTCCCGTGCTCTTTGTAAGACTCCAGCTCATCAGTCCCAACCCAGCCCTCTCTGCTCTGGAAACCAAACTACCTGTGCTCTGTGCTGCCCTCCTGTAACCACTGGGCTCATGCTTACTCCTCATTCAGACTCTCCATTGTTCCCTCCAGGAGGCCTTCAGCACTGGTCAGCCTAAGCTCCCCCCTCCCTAACTTAGTGCTCCATAAACTCCCTGTGCATGCCCGTATCAAGCATTTCCTGTATATTCTGAAATACATAAACCATGTAGTGGACATTTGTCTGTCTTTTGACCACCTAGCATCTGAACTCCCTTCCTATGCATGGGTCATTCCCCCACTTCTTTTTTTTTTTTTTTTTTTTTTTTAGCTGAGCCATCCTGCCACCTGTTGGCAGCTCAGCTGCAGCTCAGCTCGGGCTGGGCATCGATCTGCTGTTGCTCAGAGCTCAGCTTGTACTCTTGAGCGAGCTCTTAACCTACTGAGCCATTCGGCTGGGCCTCCCCGACTTCTTATATTCCTACTTCTCACTATGGAAACAGAAAATGCCAGATACTTACTCTCCCAGGCTTCCTTTTAGTAATGTGAGGGCTCCTGACTTGTCTCCTCCAGTCAGATACTCTTTCCCAGGTCGGACCCAGAAATTTGTGGCCCAGACAGGCAGGGCCCTTGGGTACACCATGCTAACAAGAGTAGCTACAAACCTGGCAGCTGTTCCAGTTGCCATGACTGGGGTCTTGGGTTGGTGGTACCGTAGTGCAAGCTGAGGCATGATTTCAAGCTGTGGTCCTATTCTGTGTCCCATTCAGCAAACCCTCCAATGTCCTTTTAATAAATGCCTTATCTGCTAACCTTAGCCAGAATTGGCCTCTGTTGCCACCAAGAGGCCTGATTGTATGTATGTTCCTCCCCATTGGGACTGTGAGCTTCTCAATGTCAGGAATATCTTCATTGCCTTTGTATTAACAGACCTGGCCACATAATGGGCAGCCAATAATTGTTGTATTTGTGCGCAGGCTGCCAATAATGTCTAGGCCCAACTCAAAGGGAACATTATGCATTTTAGCATTTTCATCCTTTTGTTCCCAAGGAGACAACAATCTTCAAGGAAGATAACAACTATCTGTCTCAAATGCACAGATGCTGTCCTGCTCAAGGAAATGTCTATCTCCATTACCTCCATTCACCCACCCCTGCTTCCTCCATTGGCTGAAGACTTTCTCTCTACATGACCTAGACTCATCAAAAGCCAATCAATGATCTCTTGCATTGTCAATACCATCTTCCCCTCCCTCCTTTTACTTGGGATAAGAGGGTTGAGATGCCCTTCCCTGTGGGCCCTGGCTAATGTGTCTTATGCAATATTTCTGTTCTTCACATACCTGAACTTCCCAAGCTGTGCCCTGTTTATGCATTCATGAGCAAGTGCTCAAGATAATGTCATTTCATCAAATGGAGCTGAGCCATGGTTCCATTTTATGAGGGATTACAGGCTGGTGTTCTTTATTTGTAAATGTGCCAAGCTAAAAAAAGCTGTGTTTTGTCAGAGACAGCTGATTAAACACCTTTGAGAATCTGTCAGTGCAAACTGCGAGATCATTAATTTATGCTGTAAAAAGAATGGCTGTGGAAGCATGATTTAGACTGGTGTTGTTCCTTTCCTCGTTTGGAACAAATAACATTTACATCTTTGGAAAGAACGTTATGAAAAATCGCCATACTGGATCAGTGTTTTCCAAAGTGACATCAATGGTGTTACTTTGGTGCTCATCTATTTAAAGCTTCAAAGTGGATATTTTAGTCTTAAACAGCAGGTGTCCTGGTATGGAAAAGTTTCTAAATTTGCTTGGGTTTGAGACGCTTTTGATGTCTTATCTCCCTTTCCTTCTCTTTCTCTCTCCCTTTTTATTTCATAATCACCTGCCATAGTCTCATCATTATTACATAGGTTTGAAATAATTTCTGCATCATGTTAATATTGTGGCCTGGATTTGGTGACCCAAGGGTTGCACCTCCTGGTGGAGTTTGTCGGATGGGTTTGTTTCGAATGCTAGATTTACAAGAAGTGTCAACTAGTGACTTTTCGAACAAATAAAAAACTTAGGAGCAGACAACTTTTCTTCTGAAAGTATAGAGGTTGCCTTTTACTAAATTGGAGTGGCATGTGTTTATACCATTGTAATTATGCATTTTATACCATTTTAATTATAAAATTCTTAATTTTTAAAATACCTCACAAATCTTTCTCTTCAATATAGAATCCTGGTTTTCATACAGCACTTGTAATGGCATCCTACTTAATCTACTCCCATTTCCCAAAAACACTTTTTTATGGATTCCACAGTATATTCTGTTATGCATATATAAAAACAGGGACCCGTCAATTTGCATCACGAACACTGTACAACAAACAACTCAATTACTTCATTTGGTCCTCACAATAACCCTATAAAGAGAACAGGACCCTACTTTGCACGTGAGGAAACAGTCTCAGACATTTCTGAGAAGGCTGGCTCAAGATTGCATGGAATTTATAAGTAGTTTGGTTCAATACACAGTCATCTTGTGTGTTGTGCTCAGAACTAAGGACACAAAGATGAATTAAATGTAACTTCTGCTTCAAGTTCAAGGTCTAGCAATTGTGGAGCTGGGAATTTAACCCCGGTCTTCCAATTGCAACTCCTTTTCTCCTTTTGCTGTCTCAGATGTAAGGTTGGGGCCAGCCTTAGGCAAAATCATCAGGTTTGAGAAATTTGCTTCCACTAAGCAGCCTGCTCTCTTCTTTATCTTCTTTACCCTGAAACACCTAACAACCTCGTCCTTTCCAAAGCTCTCTCTCAAATTTGCCTTGTAAATTCCCCAGTAACATCCCTTCCTCCTCTATTAACCAAAACTGAGCCTGCCTGGGTTTTACTCCTGCTATGTCTGCTCATAGCTACTGAACTTTAGAATTGCTTCCAAACATTTTGACCGTGACCCACAGTAACAGGGCCACTAAAAGCCCATAGGGCTTCTATGAGACAACTTTCAAAAGGTCTCTTTCCCCTGGGAGTCACAGCTGTATGCTGAGTTGCACAGCTGTGACAATCAGGGCCCACCTTCACTCCGTTAGCCAAGCACCCCTATGTGAGGCACAATCTACAGAGCAATACAGGGCAGCCTGGAGACTATGAAATATACTGCATTGCCATAAGGGAGGAAGGAATGCTGCAGCCACTGTCCATGGTCCTGAACAATCATCTCTGCAGGAATATTGTCTTCTATGTTGGGGTCCCCAATGACTCCTGTCAAATGCTCTTACAGCTTATAGTTTTCTTTGTTTTGTTTTTCATCTTAATGAAAAGTTTGCCCTTTCTACACGGTCACAATACAAATAGGACCCAAGACTCATGAGTCACAATTTATGAAGAAGGATGAAACTAGGCAGCTTGGGTTTGAACTCCAGACCTATCACTTGCAGGTGGGATCTAAGAGTAGCTACTCAGCTTTTCGGGAGTCAGTCTATTCATCTTTAAATTGAGGATAAAAGTAATCAATAGCTCATCGGATTGCTCTGAGAATGAAATGAGATAATGTATGCAAAGATTTGAAAGTGTGTTGTTTGTAGGAAAAACTCAACAAATGTTTTCCTAAAGTAGTAAAGATATCAGTTCTGAATGTAATAATTAATGTGATTTTAGGATTCATATCATGTTTTCAATAGGATATTTCCTTGTCACCAGGAAGTTTAGCAAATGTATGCTTCTTCTCTACCTATAACAGTCAGAGTTGAGTCAAGAAAAGAGAAACCATACTCAGTATTTTAACAGAGAATATAACATAGTGAATTAATTAAACATATGTTAGAGGAAGAAGAAAGCTAAAAGGGAGCACTGAGGTAACTCAGAGATAGTAATGGCAGGAGGAAACTACCAAACCCCAGGAATGGAGCTACGAAGGGGAGAGGTTGGGACCCTCAAAGCCTTGAAGGTTGGAAGAGGGAAACCTCTCTACCCCATGATGCTATTGAAACATCATAGGAAATTAATGACTGGCAACAGCTTGGTAAACTATCAGTCTAGTTCACCAAGAAATAAGGGCCACATATGTGGCTTGATATGTTAGCTCTTCTATACTATGCAGTGTATTTTGTAGTACAATATTTTACATAAGAAAATGTTAAAAATTATTCAAAACTTAGAAAAATGCAAAGAATGTTGCACGTCCTTTAATGTCACAATGGAGGCAATCTGTAACAGATATTCCCAAGGATTATCTAATTCTCTAGGAAAATGTAGTGTTGTTTCATTTACTACTTACTATTAATTAGGGCCTTGATGAGGCAAAGTCCAATCTTAGCTTGAGAAAGGTTGATAAGCTGCAAATAATTGTGTTCAGTAGAGATGCAAATTATTTCTGTCCAGTAGAAAAGGGCCCCCAAATTAGTTTTGTTGCCCTGTAGAACATTCGGCAGTTTAATATCAAACAACAATTTTATTTCAACATTCCTTTCCTGAAGACTAAATATCTAGAATAAATATCTGCTTTTGCATGCTCTTTGAACCAGCTTCACCATACTGTAGGTTCGCTCCTTAATGAGTGTATGAGTTAGACTTTTCCAGTGAAACAGAACCAATAGCATATAAATAGAGAGAAAATGAGATTTATTTATAAGGAACTGCCTCACGTGACTGTGGAGGCTCAGAAGTCTCACAATCTGTCACCTGAAAGCTGGGGACCCAAGAAAGCCGATGGCAACTTGAAGGCCTGTAGATTCCAGTCTGAGTGAACACCTAAGAACCAGGGACTCCAAGGACAGAAAAAGATCAGTGTCCCAAGCCCACCAATCAGCCAGCAAGATAGCTGGAATCCTCTCCACCTTTTTGTTCTCTTCCTGCTCTCAGTGGATTGGATGATGCCCACCCACATTGAGGAGGGTAATTCAGATGCTAATCTTACCTAGGAACATCCTCACAGACCCACCCGGAAATAATATTTAACCAGATAACTGGGTGTTCCATGATCCAGTCAAGTAAATACATAAAATTAATGATCACAATGAGTTAAATACATCTTCTACATGTTGTATGAGAACCATGTTTTTAAAAATTGCATTTTGACAAGAACTGAAATGAGAGAGGGTAATAATGTATTTGGCCAAAGTCACACAGTTACAAAGTAGTCAAGTCAGGATTCCCACTCAAGTCTGGTTGATCCCAAAGTCCACATTATGACCTCTTGGTGACTTTAGTCCAAAAAAGATCTGTTAAATATAGATATTGTACAAAGAATTGCTGCCAAGCCCTTGCTGAAGTTTGACAAAATTGCGAATCAACTGGAGTGATAAACCAGCCTAACACACTCAAGGTGAATTTAGAGATTGAGATAGGTCAGAAAAGGTCAAGTGTTTATGTAAAGCAGGGAAGATAATGAAAATGGTAATGAGAATCTGAGGAGGATGGCAGCAGTGTTGATATAGGAATGAATTTTAGACAAACACCGGGCTCCAGCTATTTGGGATCTGAACGGATAGCCAGTGATCATTGAATAGGACCGGCCGACAACCACCTTCCCCAGACTTCCTTCCTCACCCCAGGGATTAAACAAGCAGGAAATGCAAGGCAGCTCCGCCAGGCTCTCTCTGATAAATTCTTAGGGTCCTTCATGCAGAGCCGAGAGGGAAGGTGCTGTTTGGAAATAAAAAGAAATAGCAACAGCCATGCAGAGGGCCAAAGCAAACTTTGAAATGTAATTTAAAATTTTTAGCACCTAAAATTTAGCCTCCAGCCAACCTTAACAAATATATGAAGACCTCCCAGGTACACTGCACTGTGGGAATCATGAAAAAAGAGAGAAAGAGAGTTAGGAAGGAAGTAAGGAAGTAAGGAAGTAAGGAAGTAAGGAAGTAAGGAAGGAAAGAAGGAAGGAAGGAAGGAAAGAAGGAAGGAAGGAAGAAAGGAAAAAACGACTGTTGAAAAGAATCTTAGAGATTGCCATCTCTAAAGGGTCACTCTTTCCTCTCACTTATCAGTCAACATTTTTATTAACCTCTTTCTGTTTCAGTCCTGAAAATACAGCAGAGAATAAGAGCTGTGAAGTCGTTCACTCAGGGGGCTCATAAACTAGTGAGAGAGGCATAAGGTATTAATAGTATGTTGCATAAGATAAAATTATTATATTATTGTATTATACAAAATATATGTAATATATTCCTATAATAATCTTATAATATTACATATTAATATGTTGTATATTATGCTATTATTTTAAAATATATAATATATAAATAGTATACACAATACATTACAATATACTGATTATAGTTACATATTATATTTTATTATATCTTATCATATAAGATATGCTAGTGTTCAGGGGGTGATTAGTGCTATGGAGAAAATGGAGTGAGATAAGGGGATAGAGTTATGGGGGGGTTTGAGGAGCTATTTTAGAGCATCCAGGAAAGGCCTCTCTAAGGAACTTAGTTAAGTGAAAGAGTAAACTATCTGAAAATATGAAGGGAAGGATGTACATGGCAGAAGGAACAGTAATTTCAAAGTCCCTGAGGAGGGAATGCATTTGGTGTTTGAAGAGCAAGCGCCTGATATAGTTGGAGTGTGTCCAAGGGGGAGGGCAGCAGGAGATGAAGTCAGTGTGGGGGATGGGCAGATCCAGCCCGGCGTGATGGCACCAGCAGCAGTTTGAATTTTATCAGTCATTTCAATTTCATCCGGTTCACTTGTTCTGTCCATTTAACAAATGAGGATGCTGTGGCCCGTTGTTTATTAAGCAACTTTGACACAGCAAGCCTGTATGCGACTCTGCCCTGGCTAATGTGGAAGTTCTACAAAGATGGAAAGGAATGATACTTACCCTCATAGGACATATTATCTAGGAGGCTTCCCCAGTGGCCCAGAAAAGCCCAAGGTCACTGGAGAGCCTGCCCTCTCCACTAATAGAACCAGCATTTATCTGTTGCTCAGTCAGAAACATCATTTTAAATCAGCCACCAGGTCCTACTGACTCTACATCCTAACAGTCCCCCATACCTCCCAGTCTCTTCCCCTCTATTCCCAGTGTCTTGATGAAACAGTGTTACCATTTCTGGCCTAGACCATGGTGATACTGCCCCCCCCGCCCCGCCCAAATGTTCTCCCTGCCTCTGGGCTCACCCTATTTCCAATCCTACTTTCATACTTGGGCCTGATTAATCTTTCTAAAACACAAATTTATGCCTCTCCTGCTTGGGAAAACAAAAACAAAAAACATTTATTAACTTCACGTCACCAAAGGCTTGCCAAAGCCCAAATTCGTGTAGGGCCGTCACCCACTGGCCTCGAGTCCTCTTCCTGAGTTGATATGCTGCCTCATCTCCCAGACTCTTGTTCTCTGGCCACACTATCATTTCTTAACATACCATGCTCTTGCCCATGTTGCCCCCTTTCCCTGGAATGCCAACCAGGGTGGCCAGCTCATCCTTCAGAACCCAATGCCAAATGGCCTCGCCTCCTTGAACCCTCCTGCTTTCTTTCCAGGCAGAGTTTGTCACTTTCTAGAATCTTGTCCATAGTAAATATTTTTCTGATAACATATTACATTGTATAGCCTCCATTTATTTACTTCTGCCTCCCCTAGTACATAGCGAGCCTTTGAATAGGGACAGACGTCCTAGTTATTTTGTATCACCAGGCACACAGTAGAAGTTGTTTGTTGAATGAATAAGCGTGGTGTTTCCCAACCTGTCTTTTAGAATATTCATAGTAATGTTAATAAAAATTTTCCATGCTAATAAATTGAGCAAGCAATGGCTGAAACATAGTTAGTTACATCTGGGCTAATATATATATAGTATATATATATATATATCACACCTATATAGTGTGATCCCCTTTCTATTTGTAAAAAAAATAGACATACATTTATGTGCAGGAAAACTTCTGAAAGAATAAGTGGGAAATTGTTAACAGTGTCATCTCTGGGGACTGAGGTTTGGGAATTAAGGGGAGAAGAAAATTTTCGTTTTTCTCATATACCATCCTATACTATTTGATTCTTCTAAAAATCAGTACATGCAATATTTTTAAAGAATTAATTTTAAAAACAGTGAAGTATACAGCTATATATTTTTTTAAATTACATTAGCCACCCTATACTAAAAATGTGGAAAATAATGATTTGATAGGTGGGGTGTACTCTCTCCTGCTTCTATCACCACACTCCCCCATCCCAGCGTCCTCCTGGGAACCAGGACCTCCCAGGTGAAAAGACCATTAAGGATAGCTATCTCTGGCCCATCCTCCACACAAAGAGCCCTGGGAAGAGATCCTCCCCAAGGGAGGCCAAGGTACAAAGAGAAGGTGAGGCAGCAGAGGCAATATACAGAGAGGTCACAGTGATAGAGATTTGGAGCATGACTTGAATTCTTGGATCCAGCCATGCCTGAAGCCAATTTCACCTAGAATTCACTTTTGTAAGCCAACAATTTTCTGCAGTTGCAAGGAAGCTGAAAAACTTGTAATGGGAAATAGGAGACCAAGCACCATCTATTAACTGGCTACAGGCGTCATTCCCCACATCTGAGAAATGTCATGACGGACTGGCTTCCACCTCAGCTCTGTGACTCCATGTCCTCTTGGACCCCTAAGACCACACCCTTTGCTTGACCAGATGCTGCCTCTCCTTGGGTAGGTGAGTGTCCTCATTTTGTTTCTTCATCAGAGGCAGCTGATGCAGCCAAGTGTCTTCAAGGACAGATGGAAACTGGACTGGGTGTTGGTCTGACTCTGAGGCCAAAGGCAAAATATTAGGCAATTTAGGAAGCTGCCTTCTTTCTCCTTCCTGCTATTTCAAGGGACATTTTGAACAACAACAACAACAAAAACAAGTGAGTGGCTGCACTTGGAAAGTGCACCTGAGGGATTAGAGCATCCCTTTTGGGGACCTTGGACTATTTTCCAAGTCATGAGGTTTGTATACCATCTCCTGTGGTACCTGGGTCCTGGAGGGCTAAGAGAAGCCTGCAGCTGGATTGGACAGGTGTCTGGGGGTGGGCAGGGAAGATGGGAGTTATGGGAAATGACCACGTGGTCAACATGAGATAATCCCTGTGGATGGGCAGAGCCCAGTGTCAGGAAAAGGGACAGGAAGTAACACCCTGGTTTAGCTGCTCTGTTTGGGTTCTGTGCTGGATGCCTTATTTCTCTTTTCTTATTTCATTCACACAAGAGGTATTGTGTCCCCATTATATAGATGAAGGAAGTGAGGCTCAGAAGGATAAAGCCTAAGGTCACAAAGCTAGTAAGTGACAAAGCCAGGCTGGTGTGACCCCAAAGCCTTCTAGGAGTGTGGTCCCAGCCACAGGGAAAGGACGTGGTCCTTGGGAAGCCCAGGGGTTGGGGGAATGGAAAGACAGACATGATTTCAGTTCTGGAGGAGGTAGGAGCACATGAGACCAAACTCAAAGAAATGGGGAAAATGCAGTGGCCAGAGCTGGGGCCTTGGGCTCAGTTGGCCCATCAGTGAGGCTGGCCGCAGCTCACCCCGCTGTGCTCTGGGCACTCAATGGTGAGCACGCCACCTTGTCTCCCTCCCCTCTTCCATCTCAAAACCAGCATCACTTTGTTGTGACCTCTGCTTCTCATAATTGCCTGAGAGCTAGTAAGTCCCTCTACTGGCTCCGTACATATCTGTGGAAGGAAGGAATGAGTAATTACACACTTTGATAGCCTCGTAAGAAGAATATTCCTTTCTCATCTTCGCCAAGGACTCCCAAGCACACGTTGTATGTCAAAATCCACCTCCTCACAGGGAAGAGGGTTTCTCTTGTGAATGCCAAGAGCCTGGTGCCACCCATAGCATTCTCTTGCCAACCCCTAAGCACCCCTGCTGGCTGCAGGCTGCAGGCTGCAGGGGCCTGGGGGTAGGGGGGCAGGAAATGCATCCTGTTTTTCAGATGGAACAATAAAGGCCCTGCTCCAGCTCAGCTCACAGGAAAGCAGAAGGGGAGAAAGCCTGTTCAAAATGACAAAGTTCACTCAACCCACATGCAGGCACACTCATTTCCAGGACATCTGCTGTTAGGCTTCCTCCAAACTCCTCAGCATTGCTCCGTGTGAGGGTGGGAGGTGGACAGGCCTCTCATTATACATTTCCTGCAGTCTTTTGGTTCTGTGACTATTTCGAGGAGGACTGGCATGATGTTGACATCCTCCTTTCAAATGAAGATGTTCCTCAAAGGTCCCCTCTCCGTTCCTTCTTCCATAAAACCCTTAGTTGTCTGGGGATGTTCTCTTCTGGTTATCCATTGCTACATAGCAAAACCCTCAAATGCAGAGGCTTAAATAACAACCGTTTTATGATGTTCATGATTTATGGGGGAATTTGCGGGGGGCCTCAGCTGGGCACTTCTGCTCAGTGTGGTATTGAGCTGGTGCATGGTTTGGCTTAGAGCATCTAAGAAGTCTTCATTCCCGTGTCTGGAGCCTTGGTGGGCACAGCTGCACCCTCCCCTCTTGCCATGTGGTCTCTGGGCCCTTCCCGTGGTATCTCCAGCTGAATAGTCAGACATCTTACATCACAGCTGAGGGCTTCCAAAGCACATGTTCCCAGTGGAAAAAAACCTGAGATGCCATCCCATCAGGCCGGGAAACTGGTACAGCATCACTTATTCTGCTTATTCTATTGGTCCAGGGGAAAGGACATGAACCCACCTGTTAGGCAAAGGAATGTCAGAGAAATGCGTGGTCACCTTTAATGCTTGTCTTAGACTGAAAGCTTCTGTTCAATTTCAAATAGACTGTTTCTGGCTCTAAAAATGTTTGTTCCTAAGGACATTGAAATAAAGTTTTTTTTAAATTGTCTCTAGGCTGTAACAACAACAGCAACTCAGTTTTGGAAACTGAAGTCAGTGGCAACATATTTTTAAAATAACACCTTGTCAAGATAACAGATAATGAGAACTTACGATTCTCTCAGCTATTTCAAAAAGGGTGAAAAAGGAGACTTCAAGCACCCTGACACATGCCTTGTCATCTGTAGCGTAAGGTAATATTTCTCAAGGGGATGTCCCGGAAACAGGGCTGCCGCCCACCCACCCTCCCTCTTTCCCCCTCCCCCTCCCTCCAGTGTTGGTGTGTGCTGGGGCTCACTTTCTGATTTACAGAACCACTGAGGTCAAATGGCCCAGAACCTCGGATGCCCTCTCCCCACCCCCACCCCGCATTTAATATCCCTGGGTCCAGGCCTAAAAAGACTT
Organism: Aselliscus stoliczkanus; assembly: GCA_033961575.1. NCBI lineage: Eukaryota > Metazoa > Chordata > Mammalia > Chiroptera > Hipposideridae > Aselliscus > Aselliscus stoliczkanus. The sequence goes on along the minus strand of CM066732.1, from coordinate 148,961,369 downwards.
AGAAGAGATTTTTGGATGAGTTTCATTGTTTCTAGGCCAGATTAGTTGGCTCACCCAGGGAGAGCCTAAAAACCCACGATGAGTTGCAGGCCAGCGGATCCTGAGTGGTGGCCCTGGGGCCACCTCTGGCAAGGTGGGGTCTGCGGAGTGGGCAGCAGCACAAAGTGGGTTGCAATTCTAGGGCACAGGAACTTGTGAGAGAGCGGAAAGTAGATGCTGCTGTTCTGGGCATGCCCCTAGGGAATGAAGCTAATAGAATAGACATGTTCATTGGAAACCAAGTTAATTGTGCAGCAAAGGCTAAAATAGGCTTCCCTTTCCTCCTTTCTCACTCTCTCTCTCCACCCCCCACTAACCTGAAATAATAATAGATATGATGAGGAGCAGATCCGCTATGCAAAACGGAATGAACTTGCTTCACAACAATGACCAATTTTGCAAAAGAGCACATGGCCATGGCTTTGACTGGCAGCTCAACTAAAAAAAGAATACATGGAGGAGAAGAGTGTCTGGCAGGCAGTCTCTAGATCCCAGAGCCCTTTAAATTTATCACCCCACAGGGAGGGAGCAGAAATCCTTTTTAGGGTATACTCAGGATTTTAATCTGTTTTCTATTTTTAACCTTTAGAAGGGAAGATGAGACCCTGCGAACTAAGAGAAGCCATTATCTTTGGTAATGTAATTTCAGCTCCGAGAGAGAGTCCAATTTAACTTTCTAGGTTGTTTTTTTCTGTTTTGTTTTGTTTTTAATAATTCCTTGCAAACTGGAGCAGATGCTAACAAAAAGAGTTGGGAGCTGGGGAAATCGATCTCGTAGGTGCCAAGAAATAGGGCCAGCTATGTCCATGGGGCTCCCTCAAACCACACATCCCTGCTGCCCCGACTTCCCCAGCCTGAGCTACTACATGGCCTTCCAGTCATTCTTTCCTTTAATCCACCCCCTACGATTCTGTCTGCTGTTTTTTCTCTATACCTGGTTCTCACCGCACTGTCTCTCTGCCTAAAAACTGCACTAAATCCCACATTGTCTTCAGAAATAAATGCAAACTCTAAAGCAATGATGTGCAAGGTCTTCCAGCTTTCTCTGGGCTCCAACCTGCCTTTCCAAGTCATCGCTGTTCTCAGAAGCAAGTGGCAGTTGTCTCGCCATGCATTTAGTTATATTTGTCCAGCAAAAGCTAACTAGCCATACCAGTCTCTCTCCCCTGCATTTGACATGTGTTCACACTTTTCCATACTTAGTACGTCCAAGCCCTTCCCTCTACCAGGAGCAGCCTTTCTTCCCCATTCCATCCTTCTGGGAAACAGGTACTTATTCCTGAGTCTCCAATGCAAACGTCACCTCTTTTCCATAGCCTCCTTGACACTCCCTCTACCTAGCCACACACCCCAAGACAGAATTATTTGGGGTTACCACCCTCTTTTATACATTCCTGTGCTGTAGCTGTTCCTCCATTGCATTTTTATATAGTCTGATATGCTATAAAAAGATAATTGGGTTCCTAAGAAAATGTATCAAAATGGATTTATAAAACCAGTTGATTCAATGAGAGATAATGGGGGTTGAGGTTAGGGCATTCCAAGCTTGCAATAACAAAGCTAGTTCTCCTACAGGGTTTTCAATAATAAAGGTGCTTTATAGCTATCAGAGGATTTCATTGCAAACTGAAATGATCAAGAAAGACAAAAATGAACCAAATCTCTCACTTGCCTCATAAGTCACACACTCATGAGCCTTCCAAACCTCAGTCATCTTGGCCTTGACCTTGCACCTTTGCCAGCATCACAATGTTTAACACACAGTAAACAAGGACACAAGCATGAACAGGTGAAAAAGGAAGAGACAATCACAACCATTGTGCATTGCTGGCCCTTTGTTCTTAGTACCTGGCATTCTGTTCATCAAGGACTAATCCCCGGGGATAAGTGTATGGTTACCAATGTCAATCAAGGTGATACAAATTGTGTGTCTTAATTCACTGACCTTATGAAAACTCTCTCTGTAGGGAAAGAGCTCTGTTTAGTAATCTGTTACCTTTCTTTTACATGGGAGGACACCGAAAGCAAGGATGTGTCTTACTCAAATTTGTCACCCCAGTATTTCTGAACTGATGACAAACTTCCTGCATTATTCAGATAACTACAAACTTTATTTAGTCCTGACTTTGACCAGAGCTTGCTTAGTGCCTCGCCTTTTTTTTTTTTTTTTAATTTTATGGTCATTGGTTAATGTTACATTGTTTTCATGCTACAATGGCATGGCTGACTCTTTTTTTTAGATTTTATTGGGGAATTGGGGAAGGGGAACAGACAAGTTGCTGTCCTTTTGTTCTTCAGTCTGGTTTTGGAGGAACCGCTTCACTGGCCCATGTTGGTATTATCATTACGCTCTTTCCAGGTGAGGCAGTCGCTCGCTGGCCACTGGATGGCCGCTCATGGCGGCTCATGAAAGCTCATGCCTGCTGCCGGCCAGCCCACTACAGCCTACGCAGTCGCCGGCAACTCACAGCAGCCCAGCTCCAGGTTGAGCTGTTGTTCACTATCTTAGCTATAGAGGGCACAGTGTCACTGGCCCTCATATGTGGGATCTGAACCTGGGCCCTGCTGCTCAGAGCTGGTGTCCCAAGCCAACTCCTAACCAACACACCACTTGGCCAGCCCCAAGGTTAACTCTTTTAGGGAGAGCGCAGCTCACAGTGGCCCATGTGGGAATCAAACCAGCAACCTTGGTGTTAGCAGCACAGCACTCTAACCAGCTGAGCTAACCAGACACCCCTTAACTGCTTAATATTATATATTCAATGATGCTTTGTTTTTATGGCTGTGATGGTACTAATTTAAATATTCCTAAGCTAAAAGGTCCTAAGCTGTTTTCTCTAGCAGAAAACCAAGGCCCTCAATCATTCATTTGTCCAGTGTAGTATGGGATCAGAGATGTTTTCTAAGGAAAATCTTGCTCATATCCAGGGTACCACCCCCTTAGAGTGAGATGTGAAGAGGTAGAATGGCTCCATTTCTACAAAAGGATATCACCCTTCCCCAAGAGTTAGCATATGGCTCAGCACTTAAAATCCACACCATAATACATATTCTCCAGAACTCATTAGGCATCCCCTTAAACTTCCCTGCTATCTGCTTCTTATCAAAAGTCTAGTTTGTACAAATAATATTTATGAAAGATGTCTTGAAGGAGTACTACATATATAGTGTTTTTAGATTGCAGATAAAATTTCTTAAATCCATTTTGGAATGAGTCATTATGTATATAATTAATTAATTATGGTGATTTCAGACAAGACATTTAACCTCCTTGCATGTTAGCTTCCCCACTGGTACTGTGAGGAAGTTGGTCTGGATGACCTTGTAATGTTTTCCAATGCTAATATTTCATCAAGTATTTTCAACTCTGACCATACCTATGCTAATCAGAGTTTCATCACAAATTATCAAAAGCAATCGAAGATCCAAGTGTTATTTCTGTTTGGTCTAAGAATGTGTTAGAGTTTATGGCTTCTTGGGTCAGTGATGAATGTGTAATGGATGCCTTCCCAGCTGCCATTGTTCCCTTTCCTATTGCAACCAATTTCCATTTGGAGGCTCGGGTGGTTCCAAGGAAGCTGACTCTACTCCAGATGAGTTGAGAGGCTGATAGCTTGGACCAGGGTGGTGACAATGAGATACACTCAAGAAGCAGTGTTGATGAATTGGAAATGGGAAATAAGGGAGAGACATGAACCAAGGCCTCCTAGATTTCTGGCTTTATGCAACCTAGTGGGTAGTGGACCGATTTACTGAGAGAGAAGACTAGGGAGGACATGTTTATGGAGGGCAAAAATTTAAGAGTTCAATTTTGAATATGTAATCTTGAGTTTCAGGCGGAAATGTCAGAAAGTTTGGATATGTAAGTCTGGATCCTAGAGAACAGGTCTGGGCTGAAAATACAAATTTGGGGATCATCAGTATACAGATTATAATCAAAGTTTCTGGGCTGGATAAATCACTGAGGGAGGGAGCATCGAGACAAAAATGTAGCATTTCCCCATTTCCTAGACCCTTTAGATTTTTAGCCCAATCCCTCTCCCCTGTCAGTCTTCCTCCCATAATTACCCTTAATCAGTCAATCAATTAATCAATAAACTAAGAACATTTTTTAATGAATGATTTCAAATCTGAGATCTTACTTGCATTTTTCTGTGCTTCATTGTTCTTTTCAACAATAGGAATTTAATGAGGATTGAAGAATGCAATCTCAACTCCAGCACCTTTTCCAAAGAGCCATTCTTATGTGACCTCCTCCTGCCCCTAAGCCACTAGACCAGTCAGTAGTGTGACCAACACAGTCTGATATTGTCCATATGCAACTGTGCCCACTCCCCAGCTCCCAATTAATTAAAATCTCCTCTGGGGAATGAGCATAACCTGCTCCCCTGGGAACCTACCACAGCATCTCACCCTGTGCTAAGTCAACACAGAAGGGCTGACTGAAGGGCCATTCTTAAGTCAGGACCTTGGTGGTGTCAAAGAGTGGGTAAAGAATGTATGAGCGGAGACTTTGAGCTGACTGGCTCCAAAGCGGGGTTTATTGGCTCATGATATAGAAAGCCAGGAAAAGCAGGGTAGGATTGGCGTTGTGAGACAGAGACAACCAGCAACTCAAGTGCCCCTAGGGCCTCCTTCCCCTCCAATTCCCACCACTCACTGGATATTAGCCCTATTCATTATCACTCACTGTTGACACCCTTCATAACCCTTAACACTCTCACAAATCATCTTTTTCATTTACTTGTTTATTGTTCGGCTCTGTATTTCTCCTCTTGTCCCCATAAGGGAAACTCCATAGATAGAGGAATTACATATGTCTTGTTCATTGCTACTTTCCCAGAACCCAGAATAGTGCCTCTTTCTAAGTGGAGGCTTTCAAAAAAATGGATGAATGGATAAATGGCTTCTTCATGAAATAAGCAAGGACTCTATCGCAATTTGGCTATCCCTGAGTCCAATGACTGTGTCCAGGGCTTTGAGGTACTATGATTGGCTCATCTAGAGTCATGTCTGGGGGTTGGGAGGAGATAAAGAACCAGAAATGGGACAAAAAAAAAAAAAAGTTAAGGGTAAAGGGACCTTTGGCTACCACTAAGGGCAAATGGGACCTCACAAGTAGTCTCTTAGACCTTGTAAGGTAGTCTTGGTCCTGAGCTCTCTGGAAATGTGTGGACATTGTCCCCTTCGATTTCCTAGCCCTGGAGTTATAGTCATTTGGATGTGCTCTGAGCGATCTACTTTACACCCTAAATGCAGTAACAATATTCTCCAAACCAAAATTCAAATACATATTCTGATAAATACGGGGCAACAAGGTGCAACATTGAAATTAGGCCTGTTCCCAAAATGTCACAATGGTTGCTAGTTGTTCCTATCAGTGTCCACTCCAAGTTAGGCGGGAAACGATTCACCATTTGATCCTTGACCCTCACAAATAGCATTTACACGGAGAAGGGCTGGCATTAGCTCACCCACATCACTCCCAGCCTTGCCTGCCTCTGATATCCAGCAGTGAGTCCAATTTCCCTTAACCATTTGGAAAAGGAACAAATTATAGGGAACAAATGTCCCTTCCAGCTGCAGGAGAGACACCTGCCTAATGAATCAGCAGTTATGCAGATGGTGAGATGGAGAAACCAAGCAGGAAGGATCTGGAGTTGGCTTGTCCTGATAAGCAATCAGTGCCAGAGCACCATCCCCCCTGCTCTAATCCTGCTGGGCTAGACCACATGGCTTTCCACACAAATGTAGGTCATTTAAAATGCTGTCAGCAAGCTGCTGTTCCTTCTTGCCAAGACACTGGAAAACCTATCGTGACTAGGAGAAATTATTTCCAAGCTGCTGCTTCTCACTTAAAACAGAGAATCCAGATTTTTAAAGCTGCATTCTACACTCAGAACCACAATTATCCTTCGATGTTGCCCAAATAGCCACCACCTTTATGGATGTGTGTTGTGGGGTGGGAGTGGAGGAAGGGAGCAGAGGAGGGGGAAGAAAGACAATGGGAGTCCCTATTTTTAAAGGGACTAATTATAACTTTGTAATTTACTCTTGAAGGTATTTAAAAACAAATTCACTTATACAAAGAGTAAAAACGTCATCATTTATGCCAAGATCTGGAGACAAATTTGGCCCTTAATTTGGCTGAGAAAGAAAAATATCTGTTCTACTGATTGACTTTATCATTTTGCAAAAGTACCTCTGTTTAATTCATGGAATTTAATCATGATTGCGCTGGGATTTATTGCTTCTTATTAATGTTTCCTTTGAAAATGAGTGGAAAGACCTAGGGTTGAGAGGCAAGAAAGATTCTTTCCAAAGTACTATAAGACTTAATTTGGATTTTATTAAATCTCATTAGTTCACTAATACAAAATTTATGACACGTTGGGCAGAGAGTGGGCTGGTATTTATCTTGGTTCAGTTTACGAAAAATGATTTTTCTCTGCAGGTGAATGTTATCAATAAGTCTCATGAGGATATTCTATATCCTTGAAGGAGTATTCATTAGACATTTTCTTTTATGCATGTACTATGCTAATTTCAATTTTTTTCATATTTTCATTAAAGAAGATGGATTGAGGCTACCACTTGACAATACTTTTCTACTTTGGCTACCATTACTGTTGCTTGTTTATTTATACTCTACCCACTTCCCAAAAGGAATTGAACCAGCCTACAACAAAAAGCATATTTATATAGGTAAAATTAAATGTTTGTCTGATTACCACATCACACAAAAATGTTGAGACCGAGCTTCACTAAATTTGGAGGATATTTTTGAGATGGTCTGTCTTAAAAAGTGGGGTGAGTCTGAAATTCATTTTTGAAGAATTCTTGGAAGTGCTGCAAAAAGATAGTGTAGCAATTTTATTAGAAAAGCCAAAATAAGAATGAAGTCAACAAAGCAACAGTTTATTTCTGAGGCCAGAATTGATAGGGTGACTTTCCAGGCAGGAGGGGCCCAGTATCCATTTTTTGTTTCATCATCCTAGTGCTGGCTTCTGTCCTTTGGGAGACCTCATGGTCCAAGATGGCTGCTGGTATGCCAGGGAAACTGACCCACTCATTAGGTAGGATGAAAAGAAGAAAGAAAAAGAGGCCCCCTCCAATAGGTCAGTATTGTTTAAGCAGCCTTCCTGGAAATCCCACATAAAATTTACACTTACAGGTCATTGGCCAAAACTTAGTCATGTGGCCACACTTTGATGAAAGGGAGCTTTTGTTAATAAGGAAAAATTGGAGAATAGATATGGGGTGGAATGAACTACTCCCTGCCATGAATAGATAACCAGCCATCCCTCTGGGCAACTAAAATTAGGGTATAATCTGAGGGGGAGAACTAGAAATTTAGGAGAAAGGAGTAAAAGGATTTATGCAGTTACTATGATTAAATAACAGCTTTAACATTGGGCTTTGTGATAACCAGAGCAAAAAGGAAAGAATTATTTTCACTACAGAAGCAAATATATCAATTCCTCAGTAGAGGCAAAATGTATTTCAAAATTGAATTCTATAATGTTTCTCTTACTGACACCATATATAAGCATAATAGCCACATGTTCTGAACTTTTTGAATTACACTTATTTTAAATTTTCCACCCCATTGTTCTCTATGCATAGACTCACCCATGCATGTCCAATTTCTGTTTTAGAAAATATGATCACCATGGGTATTGGAAATAGTGAAAAGCATAATTGAATGTTCTCAATAAATTTTGCAGGGAGTGTGAAAAGTGGTTTTGTAGTACTCAGTAGAAGGGAAGAGCCAGTTAGGTCATAGTGGTGTTATCCATGTCAGGCCTTTGTTTTATAGGCCAGGGACCTCAGCAGTGCCAGCCATGACCTGAAAGACTGACACAGCCTAACTGAAATGCACATGAGATGGAGACAAGAAACAACAGCAAGTAAAATAATCATTACAAAGACCAAGAGTGGCTTTGCTGGCACCATCTGTGCGTTCTCCCCCTCTACGTAAGATACTCGGGAAGCCGTATCTTATCTAAAGCCACACTTTGGATCTGTCATGAAAAATCTCTATCACATGAGTCAGAATTACTTAAAACTCCAACAATTAGTCCATTTTCTTCTGTAGGCAGATCTGTACAGTGATCCAGAGGTTGCTTTAAAAACAAGGAATAGGGGAAGTCAAGTGATTCCCTAAACATTTAATGGCATGAAGACCACCTATTCCCACATAGATGAGATAGTTTTGTGATAGAGATAGAAAATCATAGAAATCTTTTGGCTGGGATCCCTCTCTCCTAGACAGAATCTGAACATGCATGGCCAGTGTTTGCTTTTTTGTTCTTTTTTTTAGGTCTTCGTGGCTGCCCAAACCAAACGCCCTTGGGTCATAGCATTGTTTAATGATGTTCCTACAGTTAATCAGTATAGCACATGTCCTGCTTACCTGAGAAGATTTGTCTCTTTCAGGTGACCTTTTGCTTCTTGGCTCTTCTTCATCAAGTGTTTCTCTCTCAGTTTAACTCTGAGAGGACAATCCAGGTTCTTGTATTGACCAAGTACAGGTCTTCAAATGACTTTCCGTAACTGTCAACAGCATAGCCTAAGAGTCTAGTGGTTACCATTTATTGAGAGTTACTTTGTCAGCCACTGATATGAGCAATTTTACTTATAGTTTCTTATTAAATCCATGCTATAAACCTGGTGGGACATATTATTTCATCTTACAGCTAAGGAAATGGAAACTGGCAAAGTGTGTTCATTTCCTAAGGTTGTCATAACAAATTAACACAAATTGGGTGGCTTAAAATAACAGAAATGTATTCTTTCACAGCTCTGGAGGTCATAAGTACAAAATCTGGCAGGGCTGTGAACCCTCCAGAGGTTCTAGGGGGAGAATCCATTCCTTGCCTCTTTCAGCTTCTAGAGTGGCTGCATCATTCCAATTTCTGCCCCCATCTTTATGACACTTTCTCTTCTGTGAGGCTTGCCCCCTCTCTCTTTAGGATACCTGTCATTGGATTTAGAGTCTACCCTGTCATTGGATTTAGAGTCATTCAGGTAATCCAGAATGATCTCATCTCAAGGTCCTTAGTTTAATTACGTCTGCATGGAGATTCCTCAAAAACTTAAAAATAGAATTACCATATGACTCAGCAATTTCTCTTCTGGGTGTATACCCAAAAGATTTGAAAGCAGGGTCTCAAGGAGATATTTGTATACCCATGTTCATAGCAGCATAATTTGAAATAGCTGAAACATGGAAGTAACACAAGTGTCCATCAGTGGACAAATGGATAAACAAATTGTGGTACACACATTCCCCAAATAAGCTCACATTCACACGTTCTAGGAGTTAGGACATGGACATACCTTTTGGAGGGCCACCACTCAATCCACCACACAGAGGTTGGGTTTTTTTTTGTTGTTTTTTTTTTGAGGGCAGTGTCACTGGCCCTCATGTGGGACCGAACTGGGGCCGCTGGCTTCCCAAGCCAGCGCTTAACCACCGCGCCACTCGGCCGGCCCCAGAGGTTGGGTTTTGATCCAGGCCACCTGAAGAGTAGTTTTGGGGCTAGACAGAATGCACGGGGATGAGGATGTAAAGGGTAGCACCTACTCTTTAGAGTCTATGAGCCTTAAAATAAGACGTACTCAGCCTCATACCAACCCAACTGCCAAGATCCCTGCCTCCAAACTTCTAGCATTCTCCCACTGATAAGATATAGGAAAGGAAAATACAAAGTGAATTTCTTGTTTTTACAACCCACTGGTGCCCAGGTAGACTCCCTATCTGTACGGCCTCTTCCTTGGAGGAACTGAGCAGGGACCAGCATGAAGAAACACATCACAGGTGAGCTAAAGAAAGATAGACACAAAGCAGCTCTCAGAATAATGGGGTTGAGGTAAGAATCTGGTTCTGCTTCATAAGCCCCATATTTCTTTGGTCTCTAAATATAGGATAATACTATCAGAGGCCACGTCACAGTTAAGAGTTAGGTGGGTCGATAACTGTTGCCCAACAGGGGTGGCAGCTTCTGCAGAGCATTGGCTGTAGGCAGGTATCCTAACACCTCCAGCATGCGCCAGGCTCTATGGCGTGTCTTAGGGATACAGATACAATTCAGCCATGCTCCCTGTTGCCAAGGTGCTAGGAGAAGACTAGCCAGTGATCAAATAAACATGGTAAAATATGAGCATTGCAGTAGCAAAAATTTGTATTATGGAGTAACACAGAAGAAGTGATCATTCCAGCTGAGGCAGAACTCAAGGGTGCTTTCACAGGAGGTACTGGGTTCTTTACCCAAGGTTGTACAGCCAGTAGGCAAAACAGCTGGAATGGGAGTCCCGTATGTCTGACTCCACAAGCAATCCTAATGTTCTTTCCACTCCACAAAGACATTTGTGCAAGGGCAAAATTAATGAGGTAGAAGTATGCACCCCTGGTAGTCTGACCTGGTCCAAATTAGAACTTGCAATGCCTTGAGGGGCAGATGGAACATTTGTCTGCATCTCCCTTTCTGAAATATCACCTGCGTCAGCTGGCTGCTGAAGATGGAAGAACAAATAGGAAAATATTCTAGATTTCTCTCTCAGAAGACATCCTAAAGTGCTAGTGTGCTGCTGCCTCCGTGATTGGGGGAAGCAAACAACAAGATGGTCATATTCTTTATATTGTTTTTAAAGTGTTTTAATTGTATATTTCTCTAACAACTTAATCTTTTAACATTTAGTAGTTTAAACTGAGTTCTCTCAATTAATCGAATTAGTGAGATATATTTGCATACTCATTAGGATAAAAGCAGTGTCGTCTTCATCTCCTTGGCCCCCACCAGGTCTAGCCCAAGTCCCTGCATACAGTAAGTGGGCAATACAATTCTGTTGAATCAAACTGAGTTGTCCTTGGGCACTGCTGATGAGGAAGTAAAATGGTGCAGCCGCTGTGTAAAACAGGATGGAGATTCCTCAAAAACTTAAAAATAGAATTACCATATGACTCAGCAATTTCTCTTCTGGGTGTATACCCAAAAGATTTGAAAGCAGGGTCTCAAGGAGATACTTGTATACCCATGTTCATAGCAGCATAATTTGAAATAGCTGAAACGTGGAAGTAACACAAGTGTCCATCAATGGACGAATGGATAAACAAATTGTGGGACACACATACAATGGAATATTATCCAGCCTTAAACAGGAAGGAAATTCTGCAGTATGCTACAACATGGATGAAACTTGAGGACATTATGAAAAATGAAGTCATCCAAAAAAGACAAATACTGACCTTTTTTCTCCACAGGGGGCTTCCAGGTGCCCCACCAGCTGAGGTGTGTGCTCACAAAGCCAGTGGGAATTGTCCCAATAATTAAATGTTATACAAACTGTTGCAATACAGGTGCAGAGAGATGAGTTGTTTCTGTGAAAACCACCTTAAACACCTAGGAGAAACCTCATAAATCTGAGTTGTGAAGGAATTGTGGAATGGGATGTGGGTGAGATCACTATAAATGAGGATTTTGCACCAGGATTGCATGGCTGTGTCTTCAAGTGCTCACCCCACTTTAAAGACACAAAAGCAGGAGATGTAGATGATGGATTATGGGTGTGGTTTAGACAAGATGCAGGGCTGGAACTATTGTAGCTCAATCTTAAAGAGAAGCCCCTGGGCTCTGTGCAAAAGACCGGGGAATGAATGTACATTTGTATGTTTTTGTTTAAAATGTGTAAGGTATGTACATAAGATATTTCTCAGATTCCACAGTCTCATCAGTTTTATGTGAATTAAGAAGCTGCCGAGATGCTGGATGGGAAGGACCCTGTGGCACATTCATAGAAAGGAACGTTCTTCCATTGTTAATAAGGAAGTCACAGGAGAATGTCTTTGACATGAAAAAAACTTTCACAGTAGATTGTTAAATGAAAAACTCCAGGTTAAAAATATGCATAGTATAACGCCATTCATGTAAAAACTATGTGTGTCAAAATAAAAAATACATTTAAAAAAATAAGTGGTGGAAATATGAGTGACTTTTATTCCCTTCTTTGTGTTTTTTATGTGTTCTTAGATATTTACAATAAATATTTGATGGGAAAAAGAAAATCACAACGAAAGTGCATTTTTGGTTTAGAGAAAAGACACGTACCTGGACCCAGGACCTGAACGAGTGGGAGGAGAGGGTGTGGGGTATGGTTGATGGGAGGGTTTGGCTCGGGGAGACAGCGATGGGCTGCCTGCCCTGGGCCAGTGGCTTTCTCCCCACTCCCTGGGCACTGCAGGAGTTCAATACGGGTTTGCTGATTCGTTCATTTTCCACTGAATTTGCTCATGGATCTGGGGTTGACTGGGCACAGCTGGGCAGAGATCTCTTGGGGTGTCTCAGGCAGTGACAGTCAGATGGCTGCAGGGCTGGGATCATCTCCAGAGCTTCTGCTCTCACTGTCTGGCACCTGGGCTGCAAGCTAGAACAGCTGGGCTGCTTGGGCTTCTCTTTTTCTTCTCCCTTGCTTCCTCCTTCTCATCTTTCTCTTCCTCCTCCTTCCCCTCCTCATCCTTTCTCCTTCTCTACCACCTCCTCCTCCACTTTCCTCCCTCCCACTTTCCTCTCTTCCCCCTCCCACCCTCCTTCCCTGTACATGGACTTAGCTGCCACCTGAAGAGCCTGAAAGATTCATAGAAGCTACGTGGCTTTTTCTAACCCACTTTTCTAAAGTTATACAGTGTCGTTCTATTCATAGGCGTGGCCACAAAGGCCCACCCCAGTTCAAGGAACAGGGACATACACCCCCATCTCTTGATGGGAGAAACAGTGAACACTTGGCACTTGTGTTTCAAACCCAGCAACCCCAGTGTCTGTCACATTTTTTTCTATACAATGAAGGAAACTGATGCAGACATTGAACATCTTACTTCTCTCTCCTTCTTCTTTCAGGCCCCTCTCCCCCAGTTGCAGCTCTCTTTCTATCTGGACTAAATTCAGTTCCTCTCCTGAATTTAACTCCTGCTGCAGGTTCTCAGGGAATCTTTACTTCCTTTCCTTCCCTCTAAGTCCCCCAACTTAGAGCTGGGTGAGATGTGTCACTCTGTTGTTCTGTGCCTTTGTGCAATCGCTAGTGTAATGCCAGCAGACAAACAGCCCAGTAACCTTTGCCTCCTTATGAGCCCCACTCACAGAGCAACACTTCAGTACAGCCTGCTTGGGGATCCCACAGGCTGGCGCTGTCCTAGCTGCCTCCCTCCAAGCAGTGGGAACTTGGACAAGTCACTCATCCTGTTATTCCTACCTGAAAAAGGTAGGAATAATAATCGCACCTGTCTCATAGGACTGTGGTAAGGGTTCAATGAAATGACAAATGTCAAATCTTCTTATATGTGCTCAATAAATGCCTCTTAGTCCCTACTGTCATTGCTGTTATGACTAATTCCCCCTGAACCTAGGGACTGTGTCTTGTGCATGACAACCTTTCCTGAAGACTTGCCCAGCCCCAGCATAGAGAAAGTGCTCTATACAGCTTTGTCTTCCCTTTTCTTGTTTTTCTTTGTTGGTTCTCCTTGGAGACTTTGGGGAGACCCCTGGTCTTCTCTGCCCATCCCTGTCTTGAGCAATGGTTCAGACCAGCCCATATTAGCCCTTTGCAGAATTGTCTTCACTGTCCAAAATGAATCTTTGCAAATGACAAGGGTGTCCTAGTGGTTCCTAATATAGCTTTTAAATATTTAAAACCCTGCATTTCTGTGTAAACCTATACCGCCCTGGCTTGTTTCTGGGGTGTTTTTCCAAATGCACAGTTCCAATGGGGAAGGGACTGCTTCTCCAAAGGCTCAAAGCTACTGTCCACTCAAGGACTGAACTGTGGGCTGGGGTCCTCCAATGGAAGGCCTCCTGGAGGGAGGGCTTGTCAATATACCCACCAGGACCGACTGCATAATTTGTGGGACCCAAAGCAGAATGAAAACACATGCCCCTTGTTCAAAAAAGATGAAGAATTTCAAGATAGCATCAGCAAAACATTAAACCAAGTCAGGGCCCTTCTGAGAGACTGTGCAGCTACACAGGTCATACGTCTATGGAATTGGCCTTGACACTCACCTGATATTGGCAGAAGGGGGGAAAAATCAGAAAGACAGTCACTAAGGACAATATAAGATGCAATTTAATCAAAGATCAGTATCAGTAAGCTATGAGGGTCCAGCACTTGAATTAAATTTGTTTCCATTCCAAGAGTTCCTCCCTCTTCTGCTCCTAGCCCATCTCCTGCCACCCCTCCCTCACAGGGCCTTCCTTGAGCACCTGGAACATTTTTGTTTTTTTTGTTCCTCTTGTCCTTTCTGTCAGGACCACACTCCCAGGTTCTTCAACTACCAACTTTATGTCACCCCCAGGGCCGAACATAGGCACCTTGTTATTCCCTATCCCAGCACCCCTTTTATTTCCCTCAAAACTCTTATCACAACCTGTATTTTCCTGTTTATGATCAAGCATGCCCACTGGAATATGGTTTCCTAAATGCACCTTGCTCTCTGCTGACTCTCGAGCATATCATAGGTGTTCCTGGTAGGCTGAATAATGACCCCCATAGATACGTAGGCCCCAAATAATGGAACCTCTGAGTGTTCTCATATCACTAACTGAGACGTAGCAGATGTGACTGAATTAAAGACCTAGAGATGGGGAGATGATCCTGGATTATCCTGGAGGGCCCTAAAGGCCATCCCGAGTGTCCTTATAAAAGAGAGGCAGAGGGAGATTTGACACAGAAGGGAAGAAGTCCCCATGATAGAAACAGAAACAGAGAAAAGCCAAGGCAGAGGGAGACGATGTACACGGCTGGCTTAGAAGATGGAGGAAGATGCCACAGGCCAAGGAACACAGCACAAGAGGCCACTAGAAGCTGGAAAAGACAAGGAGGCAGATCCTCCTCTGATCCTCCGGAGGCTGCAAATTCCTTGATTTTGACCCACTGAGACTTATTTTATGTTTGTTGTTGTTGTTGTTGTTTTTGTTTTGTTTTGTTTTTTTGAGGGCAGTGTCACTGGCCCTCACATGTGGGATCCGAACCGGGGCCGCTGGCATCCCAAGCCAGCTCTTAGCCACCGCGCCACTCGCCCGGCCCAACTGAGACTTATTTTAGATCTCTGGTGTCCAGAATTATAAGAGAATGAATTTGTGTTGTTTTAAGGCACCAAATTTGTAGTAATTTATTATAGCATCCATAGGAAACTAATATAGTGTTCAATACAAATGAGTTGAAAAATTTATAGTTAAAAGGATTCATTGTATTTCTTTTAATGGATGTTGCCCAGAGCTTTTCCTGTGTCTAACAATATGCAGGGGCTAGCTGGGAACCCTCGCCCTCAGGGAGCTCAGAGTCTTAGAGAGGCCATCAGGAAACTTAGAAACTATCAAGTAGAAGTAGAAAACCCTACAAGGCAGGAACATATTAAAGCATTGAATTGACAATGATTGTCAAAAAGATATTTTGTTCCCCCTCACTCTTCTTTATGACTACACCTTGGAATCACTTGGAATCACTACAATTTCTTAGTTGTATACTGCCTCCCCTTCTAAAATGTATGCGCCAAAGTATGAAAAGATGTACCAGTGTCAAAAACCAGATACGAGACAAGAATCCCTACTGGAAGAATCACCTCTACATTGATTGCTCAATTAAACATACACATCAGAGTACACAGTTACTTGAAGAGATGAGCGCCATATAGACTCCAGCTTTTGTGGTGGGAATCAAGGAGCAGGTGGCACTTGCAGTGGATGTTTGAAGACATTTGGGCATGGACTGAAGTGCGATGTGTGTACTGGCCAGGGTCACCATATTCATCTCCTAGCGCTGTAACGAAGTACCACCAACAGGGAGGCTGACATAACAGAAATGTACTCCTTCACAGTTCTGGAGTTGAGAAGTCCAAGATCAACATGTCGGCAGGGTTGGTTCCTTCTCGGGGCTCTGAGCGAGCACCTGTTCCAAGTCTCTCTCCTGACTTCTGGTGGTTTGTTGGCAATCTTTGGCGTTCCTTGGCTTGTGGCAGCATAACTCCAGTCTTCACATAGCGTTCTTCCTGTGTCTTTAACTGTTTCCAAAACTTCTCCCTTTTTATCAGGACATGAGTCCTATTGGATTTGGGGCCCACTCTACTCCACTATGACCTCATCTTAACTAATTACATCTGCAACAACCCTATTTCCAAATAAGGTCATATTCTGAGGGTTCAAACCTCAATGTGAACTGTTGGGGGGCACAGTTCAGTCCGTAACAGCCTGGGACTCCTCTCCTGCTAAGCACATAGTGCAGACCCACTGGATTTGGCCCACTTTGCCCTTGATGAGGTCACCTCCAGCACATGTCTAGAGGACCAGGCTGCAGGCTTGGCTTTACTCAGAACGTGTCCTTAACGCCTCCCCCATCCTTGTTTTGCATGGAGCAGGACAGAGTCAGGCTGCCCAGAAGCTGCCCTCACAAGCAGCAACCACATTTCTTTCACTGCGGGACTGAGTCTCAGCAGACACCCGAGGGACATGGGGTTTTGCAGTGGCTCACAAAGCTTTCAAGTGGAAACTTCTCACCCCTGAAGGGACAGCTCATCTTCAAGCTCCCATTCGGGAGGCAGCTCTGGGGGCGTTTTCTGACTCTATTAGTTTGAATCTCACCTCCTCCTTGGAGAAGCCCCTCCCCAACCTCCCCCTGACCTCCCAGAATTCCTCTTTCTCATACCATGCACCAGTTCCAGCCTGCTGGCTTGTCTGCCCCATTGGACAGTGAGCTTGTGACAACAGGGACTGTGTCACTCACTGCTATATGCCTTTACCCAGCCCAGAGCCTGGCCCCCAACTAGGCTAGAGGTCAGCAAACTACAGCCCATGGGCCAAACCCTGTCTACCATCTTCTTCTGTCTGGCCTGCAAACTAAGGACGGTCATTACATTTTTAAATGGTTGGGGAAAAGTTCAAAAGATGATTTCATAACATATGAAAGTTTGAAATTCAAATTTCAGTATCCATATATAGTTTTATTGGAACACAGCAATGCTTACTCATTTGTATATCATCTATGGCTTCTTTATTTATTTTTTCAGCTTTATTGAGGTATAATTGACAAAAAAATAGTGTATAATGTTGAAAGTATACAATGTGATGATTTGAAATACATATACATTGTGAAAGGAGTTCTTCCACCTGGTTAGTCAACACATTCGTTTGTGTGTGTCTGTGCATGTGTGTGTGTGTACATATATATACAACTATAGTCACCATGTTATACATTAGATCCTCGCACTTTATTCAACTTATTGCTAAAAGTTTGTACCCTTTTACTAACCTCTCCCTATTTCCACCCCCAGCTCCTAGAAACCACTTTTTTACTCTCTATTTCTATGAGTTTGACTTTTTTTTTTCTTTTAAGATTCCCCACATAAATGATACCATGAAGTATTTGTCTTTGTCTGGCTTATTTCACGTAGCATAATGCCCTCAAGTCCATCCACATTGTTGTAAATGGCAGGACTTCTTTCTCATGGCTGCATAATATTCCATCATATATACAAAGGGTGCCCAAAAAAAAAGTATACAAATTTTAAGAAAGGAGAAAACAGTATTAAAATCTTATACTCAATATATACCGATAATAAAAGATGAATACAAGTTACGTTTGACTTCTGCAATTACAAGAGGTGCTCAAAGGGGTTACCAGCAGGATAATTTTAATACAGCTTTTTCCTTTCTTAAAATGTGTATACATTTTTTTTGGCACCCTCTGTCTATACCACATCTTCTTTATCCATATTCATCTGTTGGCAGACACTTAGGTTGTTTATTTTCTGTTTATGTTTATTGCTAATGTATTACATAATTCACATGTGTTTTATGTTTATTGTTTTATTTTTTTTGTTGTTTATTTCTGCACCTGGAGGGGAGGTGCTTTCTCTGCTTTGTTCACTGATACATCCTACAAATGTAGAACAATGACTGGGGCACAGTAGGTATTTGATAAATATTTATTGAGTGAATGACTGAGTATTGGTTCCAATTCCTGAGATATGGAACAATTCTCCGTCTCCTTTTACATACACATATCGTCTTCCTTAGGTCTTAAGATAGCCCTACAGCGAGGTATTATGGTCTCCACATTACAGACAAGAAAACAATGGTTCAGCAGCTTGTGTCAAAGTCAAGGACTTAGCAGGGATCACAGATGAGGTTTAAACACAGCTCTGTCCGTAGCTAAAACCCACACATTCTCCTTGGGGCTCTGTGTTTGGGTTTTACTTGAAAGTCAAATTCTATGTTCCGCTGCTAACTTGGCCACATTCCTCCCGTGCGTTTAGCAGGTCTGCTAGCCGCACGTCCCCTCTCGCAGCAGACATGGCCTCTCCACTGAGGGGATGCTTCTTAGCATCTGGAGGGCAGACCTCAAGGTTAAGAACTTTCCTGGTGCAGCCATGAAGGAGCACCAGCAGCTCCGAACCCTGCCGGTCCATCCCTGCTCCCTGGTGTCTGAGGCAGCAAATCAGCATCAATGTTTGTTAAGGCCTGCTGACACTGTGCAGGAGCCAAAAAAGAAAAAGAAGACTTGAACCGTGCCCTGAGGATCTCACATATAAAAATAGCTAATAGCACAAGGCAGCCTGAGCTGCGTGATCACTGGAGACCATTTATCCAATCATTTCATCGCCAGTCCACATCAATCTCTTGAGTGTCTAGTAGAGGGGTTGGCATACTTTTCCTGTAAAGGGCCAGATTGTAAATATTTTCAGATTTGTAGGACAGATGGTCTCCGTCGCAACTGTTCCACCCTGTTCTTGCAGCACTAAAAAAGCCACAGAAAGAGGCTGGCGGGGAGGGAAATGGGACGAGGCTGGTATAAGGGTACAAACTTTCCTCAAGGGGTGAGAAACACATTTTATATACGTTTTGGGAACCGGGGTGTGGACATCTTTGATGGGAGGGAGCTTTATTCAGCCTACAACACTCGCCTATCCCAACACCCCCATGGAACCTCCCCGGATAAAACGAGATCAGCAATTGCTGGTAAAGTGACAGGGATCAATTAAACAGCCTGATGTACCCTCAACTGATCTGGAGAGAACACCTTGGCACCTGCTTCGATCTTCAGGAAACAGGCCTGGCGAGATGCAGCTGTGGAGCTGTGCATTATCTGAAGCCATTTCTTAAAGTTAGGAAGAAAATTCCCTACACTTTTGGCTTCCTGGCTTTCCTAACAACACAAGAATATTTGCTTCAATGGCAAGACACTTTATTTCATTTTTAAACAGGTTTTAAAGTAGTATTTCTCAGAGCGATGCATGCACATGGTAAATCGTTTACAACATGCATATGAGAACACAGACTAAAAGAAGCCTCTCTCCTGTCCTTGACCACCAGTTGGTCCCTTAGTCACGCTCCCGTGGACAGGAGAACAGTCATCACAGCAGCAACAATAAAAGCTCCAACATACTGAGCTCTTACCAAGTACCCAGTGGGTGATCGGGGCTCCACATATACCCTCCCAGGGAACCTCATGACCCCAACAGGCAAGTAATTGGGGTGGGTCTGCAGTGTCCAGTTAGCTAAATGGGGACTCCTATTTTCCAGAATCCCCTTTCCTGCGTAGTCCCAGGTTAGAATTAGCCGAAAAAGGAACTTGTATGAGATTTAAAAGGTGGGAGTGAACCACAGCCCTGGTTATCTAAAAAACTTTGATGCCATGCCTAGCAGAGTGATCCGGCAGGTTCCAGCTGCTCCTTGAAGTCCCCCACTCCATGCCAGCTGTCCCCTCATACTCCATGCCAGCTCTTCCTGCTAACTAGGCCCAGCTTACCCAGGCCCAGAACCAGCCCAATGGCTGAGGATTGCAGTGGTGCCTACCCATTTCCCATTGCCTCCCTCTGTGGTCCCACTTGGGCTGGACAAGCCTGGCTTCTCTGACACTTTTGCAGGCTGCCGCTTGCGCCCTGGTCCTGATGCTTCGGGTGGGCTGGTCAGTGTCATTCCTTCTGGTCCAACTCCTCCTTCGGGACCTTCATTCTTCATTTCCCCAGCATCTCCTACACTGTGTGGGGTCTCATTCCTATAGGCAACCCCCATCCCCTGTGCCTTATGGAGGTTCTGCTTTCCTGGATGAACCCTGACAGCTGTGCTATTGTTTGGATCACCTACATTTTACAGATCAGGAAATGGGAGTACAGGGAGGTTAAACAATTAGCCCAATTTCCCACTACTAGAAAGTGCCAGAAGCTGGATTAGAACCCAGGCAGTTCTAACTCCTGGGCCCCTTCAAGAAGTATTTTGTTTATAGAAAGGACTAGTCTGGAAGAGCAGAAGAAGGGGGCATGTGGCCTGAGATGGACCTGAGTTCAAATCCCAGGTGACAGGGTCATTGTGAGGATTGAACGGAATCAATCTGTGAAAATAGCCAACACAAAGAGGCAGGGGTGGAAGAAGGCCCTGGGCAAGAGACCCTCAAAGCCTACTGCAGAGAGACCCAAAAGAAAGCTGGAAGGGTCTCCCTCTGGCCAGAGAATGGAAGGCGAGGGCAAGTCAGCAGTGTGAGTATAAAGAAACATTTCCCCTCTTAGAGAAGCATGGCCCCTGTTTAGTGAATGCTGAGCTCTAGGGTTTATCACTATCAATATTGTTATAACCACCACTTACTCATTGTACATCCAGTGCTCTGAAAACTATGCTCACGTTTTCATTTTCATACACACATCTGCTCTTCATCTATAACCTAGTAAAGTACTATCAACCCCATTTTATTGGATGCAGAACTCTGGATTAGGTAATGGACGGATTTTAGACAGACAGGGAGTAAAATGACCCAAGAAGAGCTGGTAGTACATCGTCTCACAGGTGTATCTAGGGAAATTCATGGAAGGGTGCTCTGAACAGACTCAGAATATTGATGTTTTCCAATCATAGAACGCATTCTTTTGACCTAAGGTTTGGATCTGCACAAGTGCTTTCACATGTACTATTTGGTTTCATTCTCATAACATCTCACTGGTTAAAGGCAGGGGCCAGTTTGTTACCCGCTTATAGATGAGGGAACTGAGGTACAGTGAAGTTAAGTAATATGCCCAAGGTCTCTCAGCTGTGAGAGCTGGAACTGGGACTAGGGCGCACACCTTCTGACTCCTGGACAGACACAGGTGCAGCTGAGCCTATCTCTTCTACTGTCACCACATCAGAAATGCTGCCCCTCAGCCACCAGAGAAAGCCTGTGCACCCCTGGTTTCTGGGGAAACAGCAACAGGACCCTTCTGTCTGAACCTGAGGCTTTGACAAGAGGCCAGGTCTCAGTTCTGTTCCAATTTATTCTCTGCAAGGCTGTAACCTCTAGAATTCCCAGGAGGACAATCACAATGACACATAATCTGATAGCCCTGAAGCTACCCCCAGCACCTGCTTGCTTTTCCCTTCAAGGACACCATGACCTTTGGCAGCAGGCAGCTTTTAGCCCTATTACCTACCCCCCACCCCACCCCCCCCACACACACCCATACCCTGGTGGCAAAGCTCTGTGTCTCTGTGCCAGGCTGGCGGGAGACAAAGGGATGATAAATGTCTCTGATGGTTGCACCTCCCCAGAAATGAAGGTAAGATGTAGTTCAGCCCCATTTGTGCAACTGCGTGGTAGCATTTCCATCCCCATCCAATGAGCTTGCACTTGACAAAAGCTTCTCTCAAGAGTTCATTCAGAAAGGCAGGGTTGCCATTTGGATGGTTGTCCTCAGAATCCTTTCCCATGCACTGGTGGCTTTCAGTGCCTTGTAGAGCCCCACACTATGACAGCAGTCTTGAGAAATGAGGAGGTTGTAATACCAAAGAGTCTGGCACTGAAGGTCAAGTACAAGCTACCTCCCAGAGACACCTCATTCCCCAAGCATCTGTGCCGCAGCTGCAGTCTGACATAGTCTTCCCCTTAAAGGTTCGGAGTTGAACTCCCAGTGAACTGGAAAATTCTAGGTCTCTGGAATTTATTTTCCCTTTCTAGCTTGCTCAAGCTGAGTAGATCGAATTTGGAGGACAAGTTTTGCAAAGAAAGAAAGAGCGAGAGAAGGGGGGAGAGGTAGGGAAGGAGGGAGGGATAGAGAGAAAGAAAGAAAGAAAGAAAGAAAGAAAGAAAGAAAGAAAGAAAGAAAGAAAGAAAGAAAGAAAAAGAAAGAGAGAAAGAAAGAGAGAAAGAGGGAGGGAGAGAAAAGACAGAGAGAGAGGAATGGAGGAGGAGAAAGAAGGGGGAGGAGGAGGAAAGGAAAGAAGAAAGGGAGGAAGGAAGAAAGAAAGAAAGACAAAAACCCTTAGCCACAGATGCTTGAGTCAGGCTGAACCCAGAAGTCACCATAGGGGCTATACCCATGATCCTCTCCTCCTCAAGACAGATGCTGCTTGCTTGAGGCCATTGGTTGGAATGCTACTGACTGTAAGCAAGAGAAGACCCAATCTAAAATACCTTAAACCAATGGTTCTCACCCTGGCTGTCCATTCAAATTACCTGAGGAACTTTTCAAAAGATATCTGCAAGGCCAGCCAAGTGGCTCAGTTGGTTAAGAGCTCGCTCATGAGTGCGAGTTGAGCTCTGAGCAACAGCAGTTCGATGCCCAGCCCAAGCTGAGCTGCTGAGCTGCCACTGAGCTGCCAACAGATGGCAGGATGGCTCATCAAAAAAAATAAAATAAAATAATATCTGGGGGCAGCTGGATAGCTCAGTTGGTAAGAGCACGAGCTCTGAACAGCAGGGCTACCAGTTTGATTCCCACATGGGCCAGTAAGCTGCACCCTCTACAGCTAAGATTGTGAACAACCGCTCAATCTGGAGCTAGGCTGCCGTGAGTGGCCGGTGGGCAGTGTGGGCTGTGGTGGGCTGCCGTAAGCTACTGTGAGCCACAGCCAGTAGCAAGCATGAATAGGCTGCAGCTGGCGTGAGCCACAGTGTGCCACCGTGAGCAGCTGTCCAATGGCTGGCGACTGACTGCCTCAGCCGGGAAGAGTGCAATGATCATTATACCAACATGGGCCAGTGAGCGGCATCCTCCACAACTAGACTGAGAACAGCTGGGGATGGGGGCGGGGGGGGGGCGAGATATCTGGCATGGCATAAAAACAAGATTGAGAGCCAATGACTAAAACAATAGGGGGATTTATGAGCTCACATAATGGGAGGTCTAGCAGTAAGGCAATACTAATGATGGTTTGTTTAGTGATTCAACAAGGCTCATCAAGAAATTCTACTCTTCTGTTCTGCCCTCATCACCATAATGACTTTTGTCTCCATCTTTGTTTCTTCGTGGTAACAAAATAGCTGCAGCAGCTCCAAGCTGCTCCTCACACACAATATCCAAGGATGGAAGAAAAAGTCTCTTCCTTGAGCCTTTTTTAGTATCAAGAGAAACCTTCTTATATGTTAGTGGCTGCAAGTGGGTAACACACTTGTCCTTAAACTCAGCACTGATTGGCTTAATTTAATCAAAACCCATCCTCTGCATTCTCAGAGGGGCCTAAAACATAAAGCATGGAAGGAAAAAGGCCATTACTCTTGGGTCGGTAGCCAATGCTGTCTGCCATCCTTTACTCACCACCCTCATGAGGTCCTTCTTTGGACTACTGATTCTATGTAAAGCTTTTAAGTAATTCCAGACCCCGGGTTACACGCAGACTGTTTCTTTTCATGGAATTTCAGGGAGAAAGTCTCCATGCAAAAATCTAAATGCAAATGAAATTTGGGTTTTCACACACTTCACATACTTCCAAAGTGATTTGAGAATCTTGATGAAGCAGGAAGCTTTGAGGAGTTTCATGTTATAAAAATAATGCCCCTTGCACAATAAAACAGAAAATGGGCTTTCAACAGGGGCCAAGTGCGAGCACCAATCTAATTATTGGGCTCAAAGGTTTTTAATGTGACTCAGGTGCTTTTGGTTTCTGGAAGCCTCTCCCTGCAATATTGTGGAATTATTTCCTGGCATGTTGTAGAGAAAGCCTGTTAGTCTATGAAAACTGTTTTCATAAATATGACCCATCTCTGCAGAGGCAGCCCACTTGGAAGGTAATTGATTTTTATGTGCTCTTCAGAAATGTGATGAGGTTATTGAAGAAGATGATAGGGAAGACTCAGCCCCAAACTTCTAAAAATGACATGTGTAGGCAAGTGTTGAGCGAAATTGCATTACAGCTCCCGACATTTGCAGCTTTTTCCTTCACAATGCCCCAGGAGGGAGACGGGATGTTCCACGGCAATCATTATCACTGCTTGGTTGGCCTAGACTTGAAAAGAAACAACTGTCTTCTAGAATAAAACACCATCTGATTTAGCAGAAACAATGAGCAACATTTTTACCACCAGGGAAATGTTTTTATTTCAGAGATCGGCAGCTATATAATTTAGTTAAAACCCTTAGAGGTTTCTTCTAATGATATTAATGCCAGGGAAATGGTTGACTGAAGGCTGAAATGGCCAGATATTTAGCAACCATTCAACTTGGATGCAGAATGACACCAAGGGAGTAAATTAGCAAATTCCACCCAGTGACTCAGAGCTCTTATAGGTGGCCAGAGTGAATGTTGATTCCATCCTCTGACTTTTTATCAGCCATCTAACATGCTAATAAGATATAATTAGAAGCCCTAATCTTGGCCTCACACTGGTGCTGGCATTTAAAATTAGGAATTAAGAGACAAAAGGGAACCTCTTTCCACAGCATGACAGACCCATGGCCTCGCTCGACCCTTGGTTCTTGGTCACTTAACCCACGCAGTGTTCTAAGGAGTAATAAAGAATAATGACAAGGGGAACAATCTATTATTGCGGGGGGGAGTGGGAGGTACACTGGTGATTTTTTTAATTGACAATATTTATTAACTGCCTATTGTATGCTGTAAACTGTGTTAGCTCTTCTGGATACGATGACAAATAAATTAAGACAAAGGCTCTCCTCTCATAACACTTATGGCATAGTGAAAAAGAAAAGCATTCATCTAAAAAAAATACACAATTAAATGTAAAATTCCAACTATACTAAGGCTTCTCCATTGGAAGAGGAAAATGGTGCTAAGGAAGCAAGTAGTAATAGAATGAAACCTATCTGAGGAGGTCAGGGGAGGTTCTCTGAGGAAGAGACATTGAACTGAGATATGAAGGGAGAAAAAGAGCTGATTAGGTAGAAGGCTAGAAGGAGGATGTTCTGCCAGAGGTGTAGGAGGACACACACAGAAAAGCCAGAAAGGTACATGATGCTTGAAGCAGCTAAGGTTGATGCTAATTGGCATTACAAAATCCCCCCAAAACACAATTCAAATGATAGCAATTTATTTCCTTGTTTTTTTTTCTGTAATAACCATATAGGATGAATAGGCATCTCTGCTCCATTAGGTCATTCAGAGACCCACGTTCCTTCCATCTTGTTGCTCAGCCACCCCCGCTTCCCCCAGGAACCCAGGGTGTTTTCTTTATTCACATAATCAAAGCTTGTTCACCACGAGAACTATGTCAGCATTTCAGCCCAAAGAAGGCAAGACAGAAATGGCTAGCAAGCTCCATTGGAGAGAATGTAATCACAGAGCCAGACACAGCTGCAAGGCATCCTGGGAAATGTGGCCTTCAGCGAGATGGCTATGTGCACTTACAAAACTTATTTGAAAGTAGGAACAAGCTCTACACTAAAAGGGAGAAGGAAAGAATGGGGATTCGGCTACAATAGCCTCTGCCACAAAGCAAAAGTACTCCCAGCACTTAATTATATTGTCATTGTACTAACAAGCACAGATGAATGTCAACTCTTGCCTTGGTTCAGTTGAAATGATGGCAACATAAAGATCATTTTGTAATTTTATAAGCTTCCTGGATGTGTCTTTGTTGCAGGTTCCCATCTTTGCAGATCATGAATGAAGAAACACTGGGAAAGAAGTTCCCCCAAATTTTTACCATCTATGGAATGCTTACTGGGCAGGCACTGTGTTATGTGCTTTGCATACATTATTTTAGTCGAACCTTATAACTATCTGTTTTACATATGATGAAACTGAGGGAGAGAGAAATTAAGATCACAGTAGTTCACAAAACCAGCATATGATGTATTAGAACTCAGCTCTGATTCTAAATTCCATGCTTTTAACAGGCACACTATATGACTGCTCCTAGAAATTATGACTCTGATAGAAGGAATTTTACTACTAACGCATAGTGTATATCCAAAGAAACGAAATCACTATATCAAAGAGATACCTTTACCCTCATGTTCATTGCAGCATTATTTACAATAGCCAAGACATGGAAACTACCTAAGTGTGCACTGATGGATGGGTGGATAAAAAAAACGTGACATGTTATACAGTGGAATACTTTATTCAGCCATTAGAAAGAAGGAAATACTGCCATTTGTAACAACATACATGAACATTGAAGACATTATACTAAGTGCAATAAGTCAGCCAGAGAATGACAAATACTGCATGATCCCACTTATGCATTTATATGTTGAATCTAAAAAATACTGAACTTATAGAAACAGAGAACTGATTGGTAGTTTCCAGAAGCAGAGGGTGGGGATAGGAGTGGGGGAAATGGGTGAAGGTGATCAAAAGTTACAAACTTTCAATTATAAGATTAATAAGTTCTGAGCACGTAATGTACAACATGATGGCTGTAGTTAACAATATTGTATTGTATGTTTGAGTGTTGCTACGAGAGTAAATGTTAGAAGTTTTCATCATAAGAAAAAATATTGTAACTATGTGAGGTGATGGATGTAAACTAAACTTACCATGGTAACTATTTTGCAATACACACACACACACACACACACACACACACACACACACACAGAGGGTGCCAACATTTTACACAGAGGGTATACACATTTTAAGAAAGGAAAGCTATATTAAAATTGTAATACACAATATATACCAATAACAAAAGATGAACACAAGTCACATTTGACTTCTGCAATTACAAGAGGTGCTCAAGTGGTTACCATCAGCGTCCAGACACTTCTGATTATGGCGAACTACTGCTTGAGCAACATTGACCAAAGTGTCCGCTTGTATACATTTTTTGGCACCCCCGGTACATATACAAAATCATGTTGTGTGCCTTAAACTAATGAATGTTATATGTCAATTACATCTCAATAAAACTAGGTGGGGAACACAAATTGAGGTATGGTTTGGCAGAGAACAGTGCATATATAATTGGTTAGATACATTCTGTTTTAGGTTCTTAGGAAAAGTGTAGTTTAAATACCTTGTTTTTTTTTGTTTCTTTCCTTCCTTCCCCTATTCATGACTAAGCCTTCCATTTTATCATCTAAGTGATTGGTTTACAAGTTACCCTTATACACTGGGTTATACCACGTACTGGATATTGAATACTGAATTTTTGAAAAGTGAAGCTCTTAGAACAAATTACTTCTAACTCACTAAGGGGAATTTAACGTTGTTTTTTTTTTTTTTTTTTTTTTAGCTAGTCAGAAGTTCTCAGCTTTACTCATTCAACAAACACTTACTAGTGACTTACTCTAGGCAGTGTTAGGCACAGGTTACAGACTCTGCCCTCAAGGTTGTCTTAATCTTAAAGTGGAGCAAATACACAACCAAGCCCTCAAGGTGTTCTTAATCTTAAAGTGACCCAAACTCTGCCCTCAAGGTGTTCTTAATCTTAAAGTGGAGCAAATACACAACCAAGTGTTGCTGTAGTTACTGACAGGATGCAGTAGCCAAGGACATACTGCTTGGGGAGCATGGTGGGCATGGAGAACAGGAAAGGCTTCACAGGAACGATGATATTTAGGAGGAATCTTAAAGGTGAGAAAGACTCAAATAATAGACAAGGGCAAAAAAGGCCCATCAGATAGATGAAAGAGCATTTACCAAAAACACAGAGGTGTGATATATAGCGACACCTGATTTATAACGAAAGCCCTATGGCAATTCAGTAGAGAAGCATGGTCTTCTCAATAACTGATACTGGGTCAATGGGATATCCAGATGGGGGGAAAATGGACTTCGATATCTACCTCCCACCATACACAAAAATTAATTTATGATAGATCATAGAACTAAATGTGAAAGTAGAATCAATAAAGTGTGTAGAAACAAAGTAGGAAAATATCTTCATGACCTCGGAGTAAGCAAAGATTCCTTAAACAAAACACAAAAAACTAACTTAAAAAAATTAATGTAATTTAAAAGTTTGGCAAAACAAACAAATGAAACATTGAAAGAGTGAAAAGACAAGCCACTGACTGGAAGATATATATATATATATTCAACAAAGGACTTGTATCCAGACTGTTAAGAACTCCCCTAAATCAATAAGAAATTAACAAATGGGCAAAAGAATCAAGCAGGCACTTTACAAAAAAAAAATATCAAAATGGCCAATAAAGCTTGAAGAGGTGCTTGACATCACTAGCCATCCCAGAAGTACAAATCAAAATCAGAAAGAGATACCAGTACCACACTGAGAAACCACTACACTGTTAAATAGCTAACACTTAAGACTAGGAACATCAAATATGGGCTAGCAAGGGGAACAACTGGAACTTTCTTTTGTTCTTGCTGGGAGTGGAAATTGGAGCACCAAATTAGAAAATTTTGGACAGTACCCACTAAACCTAAACATGTGTACATTCTATGACTCAGCAATTCCACTCCTGGGTATGTATCCAACAGAAATGTGTATTTATATCCACTGAAAGACTTATGTCCACTGAAATACTGAAAGACAATATTGTTCATGGCAGCTATATTCATAGTAACTAATAACTGGAAACAACCCAAAAGTCAATCAACAGAGGAATGAATAAATCCATTGTGGGGCAGTCATAGAATGGAATACTATTCAGCAATCAAAATGAATACACTACTGACACCAGTATACAATGTTGAAAGGAAGAATTAAGACACAAAAGAACACCTGCCGTATGGTTGTATTTATATCAAGGTCAAACACAAATGAAATTCATCTATGGCGATAGAGGTCAGAACAGTGGTTGTCGTTAGGGTTACCAAGGGGCTAGAGGGAACCTTCAGAAATGACAGCAAAGCCCTATATCTCAGTCTGGATGGGATACATATGTATGCGTGTATGTGTGTTAATCTTTATCAAGCTGCACAATTAATATTTATGCACTTTATTTAAAGTTATTCCTCAATTTAAAAAGTATGTTTTAAGCCCAAAGGTGTGAAAACTGCCTGACAACTTTGGGAATTGTCAGTGCTCTGGACTTACTAGAATGTGGGGGATGGAGGCCGGTATGGGAAGAGGTTCATTCATTTAAAAAGGAGGTGGGGGCCTGCCGAGCGACACATTGGTTAAGAGCTGGCTTGGGATGCCGCTTCTGGGTAGCAGGGCCCCAGTTCAGATCCCACATATGAGGGCCATTGACACTGCCCTCTACAGCTAAGATGGTGAACAACAGCTCCACCTGGAGCTGGGCTGCTGTGAGTCCCCAGAACGGCATAGCTGCAGCCCCTGCTGCAGTGGGCTGCCATAGGCTACAGTGAATGGCCGGCAGCCAGCGTGAGTGGCCGGCAGCCGGTGTGAGCTGCCAAGAGCCACCGTGAGCAGCTGTCCAGAGGCCAGCAACCAATCTGCCTCACCTGAGAAGAGCGCAATGATGATACCAACATGGGCCAGTGAAGCAATGTCCTCCACAACTAGACTGAAGAACAAAAGGACAGCAACTTGTCTGTTCCCCTTCCCCGATTCCCCAATAAAATCTTTTTAAAAAAAAAAGAAAGCCAGGTGAGTGACCATTAGAATGCTTCAAATCTTTCTCAGGAACAACATTCTAAGCATCTGCTAATAGTTTATTCTAGATTGGCAGGAATGTTAATTAGTTGGGAGTTCTGGTTAACAGAATGCTCAATGCCAGAGAGCTTTCTCCATAGAAACCTCATGGCAAAATATTAGCATCCTCCTCAATTCTTACCTTAAATAGGCTTCCCACCCCGCTTTTCTTCAAACAAAATGGCAACCAGAACAGAGCACAGCAGAGCCCTTAGGGTTTGCCTGCTATTTTTGGTTTAGCTCAGTTACCCAGTTCATAGTCATCCCCGTGTTGCCAAGAGGAGTTAGTTTATGGGCACACAAATGAGGCCCAGCTGTGAGAAAGGCTAAGGAGAGAAAGGTCATTATCATAGCATCTCATTTGAATTTCACTCTAGCATGTCCAAACAACTGAGGAAAATTGAGAGATTAAGTTCACTGGGAAAGTGGAACTTTCTTATTTGCAAAGCAAATCTATGTTCTACTGAAAAATCACAGAGGGCTGGACTCACAAGGCCCTTTTCAAAAACCACCATTACAGAGAAGACTGCTTTAGGGCTTAAGCTCAGGAATACACTATCACCATTTAAAGAACTGTAGTACACATTTGTCTATTCTTTTCCTGGGGATGAGGTTTAGGTTTTAAAGACTGTAAGTTTTAAAGATTGAACAATTATAAGCAAACCAGAATATTGCTTGTCACATTCAAAAGCTGTAGAAATAACTAGAAAGTCAACCTCTTCCATTTGAGAAGCAGGGAACGTAGGGTGGTTGTAAGAAAACAACAAAGAATTTGGAATTGGACAGATCTGGGTTCAAATACCAGCTCTACCAGTTATCAGCTGAATGACCTTTGAAAATTAATTAAACTCTCTGAGCATAGTTTTCTTTCTGTGAAATCGGGGTACTATGTTTATCTTTCAGTGTTGTGAATATTAAACTAAAAAGTGCATATAAAACATTGGATACATAATAGGTGCTCAATAAAGGAGGGAACACCCCACCTCTCCCCAGCTCTGTGTTAGACTTCACACCAGCTCAGAAGACATTGCCAGGTGCTCCCAGGTCCTCAAAAGTCTTCAAAAGAAATAATGAGGTTCCAGGAGCTATTGTTGTATTTCAAGAAAAGGTCAACAAAGAGCTTGTTCTGCATAAACCTGAATAGACTATCTAAAAGGTCAAGTGCTCTTGCTTTTGTCTGGAATGAAGTCAGCCCAGGTGTTAGCTCATGTTGAGCAAGAGCTCAGATTCTTGCCATACAGATCTTTGATGATTAAAAATGGGCAAAATGAATTACACATTTTTACTCAGATTGTCTTAGTACATCCTGATGACTATAACAAAATAGCATAGGCTAGGTGGCTTATAAACAACATTTATTTCTCATAGTTCTGGAGGCTGGGAAGTCCAAGATCATGGTGCTGGCCGACTTCTATGCCTGATGAAGGTCCTCCTCCAAGACAGCTATCTGTTCTCTATAATCTCATGTGATGAAAGGGACAAGGGATCTCTCTGGGGCTCCTTTATAAAAGCACTAATCTCATCCATGAGGGCTCTGCCCTTGTGACCTAACCACCTCCCAAAGGCCCCACCTCCAAATACCATCACATTGGGAGATAGGATTTCAACATATGAATCTGGGGAACATACAAACATTTAGACCATGGCACAGATGAAAATTTTCTTGTGGAACCCAGAGGTCAGCTGGGGCCTCCCTGCCCATGAGATCTGAGGAAATATGGCTCAAGTCTCTCAATTCCATAGTTTGAGGAAGTCCAAAGCCTTTGTTGAGGCATCTGCAAATTTCTGGGGCTTTGGTTCCCATGGTCATCTCACCCTCTAGCTCCCATGCTGCCTCCTCTTTGACGCCACTTGAACATGTGGCTATGTCACACCACACACACGCACACACACGGCATTTTGTGGGTTTGTTGACTTCACTGAGGTTTGGGAGTCACAAGGATAGTGTTCACAGGCAAGGACCCCTTCTCCTACTGACTTCACCCTAAAACCCCCTTTCTTCTCTGTCTCTTCCCTCCATCCCTTTCTCCTTTCTTGCCTTGTCTCAGCAAATCAGTCCCACCAACATCTTGTGTAGTTAGAGCACTGTGTTCCTTGACCCCCACAAAATATGGCTCTCTTCTTCCAATGAATGGCAATGAATAAAAATTTTCCCCACCTTATTAAACCTAATATAAATTTCTTTGAGGAACATCATCAAGAAAAGGAGTCTTCGCTAACAGAAGTGTAGGAACCATTAATCTAGGGAGATGGTTCTCAGAGCCTGGTCCCTAGGCCAGGAGCAAGGATGTCACCTTGGAACTTATTAGAAATGCAAATTCTCGGGCCACACCCCAAAACCTTGCAAAAGCAAGACCTCTGGGTGTGGGATCCAGCAAATTATGTTTTAACAAGCCCTCCAGGTAATTTGCATGTGTGCTAATGTGTGAGAAGTATTGAAACAGCAGGACTTCGGCTGTAATTAGATGAGGTTTTCACATCCAAATGTCCATAGAGACCAGCAATCATATTGAGGGCATCAGGCAGAAGAGAATATGATGGTGATAGGAGTGAACTGTGGTTGATTTTGCCACATGCAAAGGAAGATCTAGGATGGTCCCTTTTTTCTAAAATTTCAAAAGAAAACAGAAATTTAAATTTTTATGTGCCATCTCCAGATGTTTCAATGTTAGCGACCAGTTTATTTTGTCCTTCTGGGTTATTTCAAAGGCCTGCAGATGCTGCCTACATTATCTCCACCATTTAAATTGAGAATCATGGGTTTCTAAGCCATGGTCTTGAGCCTGCTGATCTCAGTTCAGTTTTTAAAGCACAATTAGGAACAGAGAAGAAAAAGAGAAATGGAGACTCTCATTTAACATGGATTTTGTGCCAAACATGAAAATAGGTTTTTAAGTTAATAGAGGACTTTAGAACAGAGAGCCTATAAAAAGGCAGTGAAATGGCAGTTGAACTAATGTGAGATACTGTTTCTGGGCAGCCTTTTTATTCCCGTCTGTTTTTTCTCAGAAAGTCACCAGGAAATCTGTTTTGTTCCCTGCACCAGGTTGAAAGCCAACCTATAGAATATATGCAGTGCTCTGCCATTGCCATGGCAACCATTATCTTCTCCTAATTCCTTTTCGTTTCTAAAAATAACGTGCCCTTTCCCAAAGTGTCTATTTCTACTTTTTATTTAAATCTTTCACTTTCTGCAGAGGCTCCGTCTCTCTTTGACCTGAATATTACTTTCGTTTCACTCCAGAAGAGACAGTGATCACACACATTCTGGAACTGTCAGCCACCTCTGAGGGTTAAATGAGAAGACTAATGAGAGCTACAGACACAGGGGGCTGCTAAACAACCCCAGTGATTTTATAGACGGGGGTCATGGTCATGTTCTGATAGCGCAGACGCCACTTGGAACAGCGTTCCTCCCGCCCAGTATTTCATCTGCGGCTTCCAAAGAATTGTATTTCCACTACATGAAAGACCAGTCAGGGAGACAAAGAGATGGGCTGAGGGCCCAAAGCCCAATGCTCTGATAAGGGGTGGAGCCTTGGGCCCTCACTCCTTTGATCTGCAACTAGACAATCACCCTCCCTGGTTCCTTGTCCTGTGGCAGGCTTTCCTTTGCCTGCACAGAGGTCTTGATAATCTGCTGCTGAGGCATTAGAAGGGCTGGAGGGACAGGAAGTATTGAGCACTAGCCTTAATTCTGCAGCCTTTGTACATCAAAGACTAGACCTTGATCAAGACATCCTCTAAAAGTGATTGCTTGGAACTTCTGAACTAAAAGGGAATCATTCTATAGAGTGTCCTTTTTGGGGACATTTGCCATTCTGATATGCTACAACGATGCTACAAAGATTGGGTCTTGTCAGATGATAAGATGAAAAAACCTACCCCCAAGGAAATAAAACAAATAGGTGTGGTTCCTGCCTTCTAAAATAATCCAGTACTATGGAGTAGAGAGTCTATACCCAAAGTAGGCCACACTCATATGTGCATGCAAAGGAATAAAAGACATTCGTGAAGTCACAGGAGAATGTGTGCTTGGAGTTCTCTCCTCGTGTGGACGAGCCAGCCACCCTCCTCCCGCTCCACCCCTACCATGGCCAGCCGGCTCCTTGACTATCACGCTTCTAAATCTGTGATGATGAAACAGGTGTTTTCCTCCCTGCCAACCTCAGTGGCCAAGGCAAGAATGGGAAGTGTGACTTTGGCTCATTTACATGGTAAACAGCTTGTGTTTGGGACACATTGTGTCTAATGGATGTCTTAAAGTTTGCCCATTATAGATGACACAGGATTCGTTGAAATTATTATTTTCTTTTTCTTCCTCTTGCAATTTCAAGAGCTAGTTCTGGCCAACACTCTATCCTACTATAATGCTGTTCACTTGGCTGGTGGCCCTTCGGCACAGTTAATCTGGAGCCTGAGCTCTATGGTGTGTCTACTGGGAAAATGTCACCTACTGTGACTCCGAGTGTGTACCATGGCTGGAAGATGTAATGGGTCAGCCACTTGGGACTGAAAACTATGGTCAAGACTTGATCCTCTAGACTTGATGGCAGCCAAGAAGTTCAGGGCAGCAAGTGGGGTCCTGGATCTTATTTTCAGATGAACAAGTTGCTTGCAGCACACAGCCCTAAAGTAGGTGTTAGAGGCAATGCAGAGCCCTACTATGAGGAGGAGAAAATCCAGGGGTGGGACTACACCCTTGTAAAGTGAAGGCACAAGCACAGCAAGAAGGATGGTGTCGTGCTCTGACCGTTTTCCCGTGATACCTAGAGGCTCAATCACACGCTTATCAGACTGACCTTGGCTTTCCTAATGCTTTCTCTAAGGCCTCATCATAGGTTTGATAATCTTTGTGTTAATACTTGATCTTAAAAACACTTGTTGAGGGCCTGCCGAGTGGCGCATTTGTTAAGAGCTGGTTTGGGGATGCCAGTAGCCCCAGTTCAGATCCCACATATGAGGGCCAGTGACACTGCCCTCTACAGGTAACAACAGTTCCACCTGGAGCTGGGCTGCGTGAGCCCGGGCGATGGTGTAGGCTGCAGCCCCTGCTGCAGTGGGCTGCCATAGGCTACAGTGAGTGGCCGGCAGCCAGCGTGAGAGGCTGGCAGCCAGCGTGAGCTGCCAATATCCACAGTGAGCGACCATCCAGAGGCTGGTGACTGATCTGCCTCATCTGGGAAGAACGCAATGACGATACCAACATGGACCAGTGAAGCAATGTCTTCTGCAACTAGACTGAAGAACAAAAAGACAGCGACTTGTCTGTTCCCCTTCCCTAATTCCCCAACACTGTACCCCTCCGCCAATTCCCCAATAAAATCTTTTTAAAAAAAACACACAAAACAACACTTGTTGACCCCAAAGAATAGAAAGCAGGGTCTCCATAGATATTTGCACATCCATATTCATAGCAGTACTAGTCACACCTATCAACAGGTAAAGGAACCAGTGTCCATTGACAGACGAGAGGATAAACAAAATGTGGTACTTACACACAACGGAATAGGAAGGAAATTCTGACACATGCTTCAACATGGATGAGGCTTGAGAACATTATGCTCAGTGAAATAGACCAGTAATGAAAAGACAAATACTGTATGGTGTCAGGTGGGTCATAGACTTTTTGGGGTGATCACTTCTTAAGTTATATGAATGTCTAATATAATAATTTTTTTAAAGAAGAAAGATAAATACTGTATGATTCCACTTACATGAGGTACCTAGAGTAGTCAAAAATCATAAAAGACAGAAAGTCGAATCATCGTTTCCAGGGGTTGGGGAGAGGGAAGTATGGGGTGTTGTTGTTTAAAGGGACCGAGTTTCCATTTTGCAAGATGAAAAGAGTTGGGGAGATTGATTGTACAACAATGTGAATATACTTAACACTATTGAACTGTATACACTAAAAAATGATGAAGGTGGTAAATTTTATGTTATGTATATTTTACTACAATAAGAACAAACAAACAAAAACAAAAAGAGTGCTTGCCAAATGATTCCCCTTTTGCTCCACTGCTTCCCCAGCTGCTCCGCTGAAATGAACTGAAGATATGGGTCCTGACCCCAGAGCTGCCGTCCATAAACTGAGTGAGCCCAGGAAGCCCACAAAACCCTCCAAACCTAACTTTCTTCATGGGTAATTGGGATCATATGAGAAAGGGTTTTGTGAATTAAAATGGGCAGCACGTATGGGATAATGAGGATTACAGAGCCATTATATCCCACGTGACACTTGAAAGGTTAAAAGGAGATCCTGCATCTATTAAGGACTCAAATGTAGGCAATGAATGGGTGGATGAAGAAATGTGCCCTAGCCAGCAACTGACCCACTGTGTGGAGACAGGACAGTGAAATCAGTGAAACTGGCCTCGGGCCCCACCACTGATTTGGGTGTCTTCTTATCCTCTAGGTCCTCAATGCTCTCATTTAGCCCTTCCCAGAAAAAATAGGTGAAGTTGGACACTCAGATGTCGATTCACAGATGTTTTGTGGGGGTATCTGAACTTTTATGAGGAACATTTGGGGAAAACAAAGCGTTAGCAATAGGACAATATGGAAGATGTGCTGGGGGCCGGGGGCCTTAGGCAGAGGGAGTGACTTCCTGGCAATCTTTCAGTCATGCGTGCAGGCAGATGCCAGGCCCCCACCAGCGTCTGCCGTTGAGGAAGTTGGCGAGGAAACTCATGGTCTTCCCCTGTAAAGTCACCCTGCCATTTAGGTAATAAGCAGCACAGCTCAGTGTTAAGAACCTAGCTAACTAAATTTGGACTCTGGCTCTGCTGTTTAGCCCTGTGTGGCCTTACACTGGTCACTAAACCTCTCTGTGCTTCAGCTTCCTCAGCTTTATAATGAGGACGGTGATAATCGCAGCTACCTCATAGATTTGTTGTAAGGGTTAAACGAGTCTTTATGCATAGAGTGAGGAATTAGAGAGTGCATGGCACAGAGAAAGCGCTCTATAAATACTTGTTAAGTAAAACCCAGAAAAAAATTTCAACCCCAAATCTATTCCCTGGCTTCCCCATTTGGTCCCCTCCTCCCCATTCCTTCTATCACCCTGGTTCCCTGAGTGGAAAGTGTCCTCCCCACCCATGACCTGACGGTAAAGAAAGCCATCTTTCCAACCAGATTCCTGACGGCTATTAAAGCTGTCATTCAGACCTCATTTTCTAGTTAGTTGCCTAATTTAGAGATCTTGTCAATTTGCATTACCTAGAAATAATACAAAACCACTTCAAAGCTGCTTGGAACCATGCCCCACAGCCCATATCACTGAATCTTCCAAAGTGGGTTGGTACAAGTGTAAATTATTCCACAGCATGAAAGTTCTCCCTGGCAGATTCTCTTATGTTCACGGGGTAAGGACATTTGGGTAGGTAACTGTATATCAACAGATGGCCCAAAATGTGCTATTTTCTGCCCATAGGTGAAAGTTGAATAAAATTAAATGTTTCATCATAATGATTTGGGTCATTTTGTTGTTGTTGTGTCTCTTCATTTTCTTTTCTTTCTCCTTTTTTTCTTATTTTTCATCTGATAAATCCTTGTTCTAGTTTTAGACAAAATAGTTAGAATGCTTAAATGCAATCTGCACCCGAATTTTTTTTTTTAAAGATTTTATTGGGGATTTGGGGGAGGGGAACAGCATTGGGGAATCGGGGAAGGGGAACAGACAAGTTTCTGTCTTTTTGTTCTTCAGTCTAGTTGCAGAGGATGTTGCTTTACTGGCCCATGTTGGTATTGTCATTGCACTCTTCCCGGATGAGGCAGATCGGTCGCCAGCCTCTGGATGTCGCTCACTCTGGCTGCCGACCACTCACTGTAGCCCATGGCAGCCCACTGCAGCAGGGGCTCGCACAGCCCAGCTCCAGGTGGAGCTGTTGTTAGTGGAGGGCAGTGTCACTGGCCCTCATATGTGGGATCCGAATCGGGGCCGCTGGCATCCCAAACCAGCTCTTAACCAATGCGCCACTCGGCCGGCCCTGCTCCCGAATATTTTAAAAAGTCTATTACAAGGTCCCTAGAAGCCCCGTCATGACCCCTGATAGTCACTACTCCCCACCTCCTAAGCATGACCTTACTTCTAAGGGCACAGGATAGTTCTGCTTTGATACTTTACGTGAAGGAATCTTACAGAACGCATGGTTCTATGTCTGTTCTCACTGGACACTAGGTTCTAGAGTTTCATCCTCTTTATTGTTGCAAGTAGTTGTAGTTTGTTCTCTCTCCTGCTGTGTAGTATCCCACTGTGTGATTTTATCACCATTTATTTATGCACCCTATTGGA
Source organism: Aselliscus stoliczkanus (assembly GCA_033961575.1). Lineage (NCBI taxonomy): Eukaryota > Metazoa > Chordata > Mammalia > Chiroptera > Hipposideridae > Aselliscus > Aselliscus stoliczkanus. The sequence continues at coordinate 148,923,277 of CM066732.1, read as the reverse complement.
TGAACATTTATAGTTTCTAGTGGATGCTGGTATTCTGGGTGATTTTTATGGTATCCTTTATATTTTTCTATAACCTCTGATCTATATAGATACACATATACATGTATATACATATACTTTTATATACAAAGGGTGCCAAAAAAAGTATACACATTTTAAGAAAGGAAAAAACTGTATTAAAATTACGTTGATGGTAACTACTTTGAGCACCTCTTGTAATTGCAGAAGTCAAATGTGACTTGTATTCATATTTTGTTATTGGTATATGTTGAGTATTACAATTTTAATACAGTTTTTTCCTTTCTTATAATGTGTATACATTTTTTTGTCATCCTCTGTACATACAAGTATCATCAGAATTTTTAAATAAGCCTAGTTTGAACAATGAAAAGGAAATCAAATTAATGGGCTGGTTATCTGAGGGGGAAAGTCAGGAAATGGTTTAGTATCAACAGCCTGGGTTTCACTTGCTTTTTTCCGTGCAAAACCACCTTGGTTTGCTGCCATGCAATGGGGGCAAGGAAGAATATGTTTGGTACCCAGGTGATCCATTTGAGCCCTTCATGGTACTTGCACCATTTTGATAGTAAGTGCCTGAGTGAAGCAAGCCCAGCCTGAGAAGGACATGGTGACTGGGGGCACAGACCTGTCAAGGATGCCAGTCTGGGTCACACCACCAGGTAAGCTATTGAAGGCAGCAGAGGTGGTGGCTGAGGGTGAGAGGTAACTGGAATGAATGGGAGAGAGAACTGTTATATCTAAGTTGCGTTTCTAACCAGCTACAGCAGCAGGGGATCCAGCTCATCTTACTAAACTTTCTGTTCTAATTTTTACCCTGGAAAGTGTCCCAATGGACCATGGAAGGCACTGCCTCCAGAATGCATATGAAAAGTGGATCCAGCTGCACAAAGGGTGGACAGTGGTGGTCTCTGTGATGCATCACTAGGGATCCCTGGGCTTGTTGCCCAGCTGCTGGGAGTGCTCTTGGTGACTGCCTTCAGCTGTCAGCCCTTCAAGACAGAGAAGTGACAGCATCAAAGTTGTGATTTACAAAGATTACTCTGACAGCTATTAAAGGGAATGATCTAGCTCCACAAAATCCACATGGAGACATATCCAAAACAAATCTTAACTGTAAAAATAAAGATGTAGAAAAATATATAGAAAATGCAACCATTTGTGTAAACCTTGGAACATATACCAAACAGAACCACATGTTGCTTGTGCATACATATATATGTATATCAAGATATAAAAAATGAACACAATAGATACATTTGTGTTCATTTTGTAAGCCATCACATACCTAAATATTTTGAATTAATCAGTTTTTCCTGTGTAACAAATAATCCCAGTATCTTAGTGGTTTGCAATAATCGATATTTAATTTTACCCACATTACATGAGAGCTGCAGTTTGGCCATGGTTCTGCTCAACTCTGCCAGGTTTTGTTCTACTAGGGTAGGTTTCTGTCCTGCCTCCAGGGAGAACAACAGAATGAGGAGGCAACAAACTATTGTGAAAAAAAAAAATCTACCACGCACACCAAATTTATAATGGTGATTGCCTCTGGAGAAGCAGGAAGGGGAATGAGAAGAGTAGTTAGTGAATAAAGGATGCAGGGTCCAGCCTCCGCGGAGTCCAGGGATTCCCTCGGGTGGGACGGAGTCTGCGAGGAAAAGGAGAGTGGAGACACTGGAAAGAGTTTTGCAGGAGTGTCACATTTTATTGTTATAGCATGTCCCATTTTATGGGGACTCTTGACCATTACCTCAATTACAAGTTATGTTTCACATGAGTTTGATGTTTTTTCTTTCTCAGGGCTTTCACAGCCTTTACTTCCTTGTAATTGTTCTCTCCAGGGTAAACTGTGACCTATTCTAGGTTTAAGGATTATCTTATCTTTTAATATGACGTTCTCCTTGCAACCCAAACTCAATTTCTACTTATCACCTAAAGAATGGTTACCATGACTACCTTGACTATCTAGTAATTATCCCAAATTCCAGCAGCTAATACACAATCGTAAGACTCACAGGGCGCATACCTGAGCTATTACTAAGAGACTAGGAGTAGCCATGTTTAAAGTCTTTTCCTATGAGATTACTTAGAAGCCAAACGGAGGTTTCAAACATTTCTTATCCTACGAAAACTATAGTATTTACAATAGAGGGTATCATCTGTTTCTCAGTCAAAGCTTCAGTATCTGTTGTTACAACAATGTACAAGGCAAAGAATTCAAATAAGTCTATTGATTAACATAGCTCATGGTCAATAAGTGTCTCTTATCAGAACTTTCATGGCCTGGAGACCTTTGGTCTTTTGGGAGACTTTTCACTGTGATTATCTTAGGCAAGTGAGCTCAGGGGCTGATGTTATTATCAGTTTCTCACAGCCAGTATTTTTGGCCTATATGGCCAGAGGTCTGTGTCTCAGTTTTCAAGAGGCTTGAGTCCCCTCTTTTTCAGTCCTGGGGTCCCCATGGGGACTGTAGCCTGGCTTGGGTTGTCTCCTCTTAGGAAATCTTACCCATCATTGACTTACACAGCCAACTCTCATTGGGGTACCACAGGAACTTGCCATAAATGCAATGAAAGTACTCTCTCCTATAGGATCTGATGTAGAGGAAAGGCACACGGGTTCACAGGAGTGGAGACTATAACCGACCATGAAATCTTGTCACATATTGGGGTGCTGATGGCTCCCAACAAAAGGACATGTTATCTAGAACTATAATATAATTTTATAAAAGACAATACACCATATATTTTACCTCCTTTAACCTCATCTCCCCCCACCTTGTCCCCCTTACCCTCTGGTAACTACTAAACTGTTGTCTGTATCTATGAGGTTTTGCTTGTTTGTTCACTTGAAACCTATATAATTTCATTAATCAATGTCAACCCCAATAAGTTTAATTTAAAAAATTAAAAATAAGGGGAGATCGGCTTTAAATAAAATAGACAATGCAAATATGACAATTCTGGATGGTGGAAATATGGATGATTGTTTTATTATCCTTGGTACTTAGCTTTCTAATTTTGCAGAAATGATCAATTAATAAAGGATGAGATTAAATATAGAATTGAGAGGGAGTAGTTAGGAGGCAAAATTCCAGGTAAAAGGATAAAGACCTGAACTATGACCCTAAGAATAGAATAGACATAATGGAGTTATTCAAAAGCTAGAGTTAACCAAACTTGATGATCAATTCAATATGAAAGGTGAGAGAGAAATGAGGTAAGAATGCCTATAGAAATAAATCCATAGGGACTGCAGGGCTTCCAGTTCAAGTGTCTGGGTAAAGGAGGAACCATTCTCCATGCCAGAGAACAGAGGAGGAGCTGGTCATGGGGTGGGTGTGCCAGGGGGAGGCTTGGTTGATAACTCTGAATCTTACTATTATTTTACTTTTTCCCTGTTCATTGGTTTACTTAGTTTTTTCTTTGCGAATTCTTCGTCACTACTTGTTTGCAAACCAGGAGTACATACATCTAGCTTTAGCTGTTAGTTTTTGTAACAAGGTCCTTCACTTGAGGAAAGTGTGGGTTCTACAAAGATAGGGCCAATGAAATAATGTGGGCTAATCAGAGAATGAGTTGCCCTGAAGAAGAAAGTGACCACGGTGAAAACTCAGTGACTGACCAGCACATACTTATTGCAGACTTCTTAACTTTGCTTGGGAAGCCCATTTACCGTCACTAAACACACTTATATATTTATTAAATGTGAGCCTGGAGCTTCCCTCATAGGGATGCCTCTATGAACGTCTGCTAGACAGCAAAACAAGTCTTGTAATTTAGAGTCTCAGTTCTTGGGAACTTCTTTTGATTTGGGATTCATATTTGAAACCACTCTTCATTTCTCACTGTCATTTTACCTCATATTCAACCATTCTAGACAAAATACACACACACACACACACACACACACACACACACACACACACGGAACTTCCCAAAGAAAAATTTTAACCAAGCCAATCAATGTTTAATCTCTAAATTGTTAAAAATCTCTCCACCCCTTTCACATGATGAAATAACAAACAAAAGAAAACCGCTACAGCTCGTTTTATGTGTAGAAATAGATTCTGAGCAACAAAAGGACTACTGTTTTTGAGTAAAAGCCAGACTGATATTACATCTGGCCAAGTCTTCATTCCGCCTCACTCAACAGTGTGTGAGGAAGAGACTGGCAGCCAATAGCTAATCCCCTACCGGCCCCTACCATTCTATCCCATTCCACAACCTATCACCACGATCACTTACATCTCTAGCTCCTGTTTCCAGCAGGAAAGTGCTTCAATCTCATTCCATTTAAAAGCAGTGCTGGAAGAAACAGGAGTAGTGAAATTGGCTCGAACTAGCTTGCTTTCTTCCATCCCAACAAGACAAGCAGAGAGTGTAACAGAAGAAATGCTGGCCTTCGAGACCACATCTCTTCTTTCCATTTTCTGGCTATGAGCAAATCACATAACCTTTCAGAGGCTCAATGACCTTATCTATAAATGAGAAAAATGATAACCACAATGCCAATTTTGTATGAAGAGCAAGTGAAATAAAGTCTGCGAAAGTACTAATGTGTGTTAGAACAGAGCTTCTGAGACATTGATGTATGTGCAAAAACATGGGAATAAAATACCATTTCTGATTCTGTAGGTCAGAGGTGGAGCCTGAGATTCCGAATGTCTCACAAGCTCCCAGGTGATGCTGAAACTGCTGCGCCATAGACGATGGGTTGAAAGCTGTTTGCTGTGCTGTGTGTAGCCACTAACCACATGTGGCCACTTGGTCTTGAATTAATTTAAATTAAATAAAATTTTAAATTCAGTTTGTTAATTACAGTAGCCACATTTCAAGTGTTCAATAGCTACCTGTGGCTGGTCGCTACCATATTGAACAGATCATATATAGAACATTTCCATCATTGCACCGTGCTGTTGGAGCACAATAGAGGCATTAGAGAGCCATTCAACAACACGCAAGCAAACAGTATATACTGAGCACCTTCCATGTGCCAGACAATTTCCTAGAGGCATAGTAATGAGCAAAACAGACAAAATTCTTGCTCTCATGGAGCTTACGTTCTAGTAATTACTGGTTTGAATAAAATAAGAGATCATTATTAATTGGATGTGGACTTCGCTGCTCCCCCATAAGTACACTAGAACTTCACCCTGTGCCAGCCTCACAGCAGAACTCAACACTTCATTATAACCCCCAAAGCACAGCCACTCAGACAACCACAAGCAAAGAATTAATCTGAACTTTTTACTAAAAATTTCTCAAAGGATAATAGAGGGAGGTTTATATTGCATAGCACTGGGAACTTTTTAATGTTATTTTTCTTTTTCCTGTTTTAATTATACAAGTAATAAATAGCAAATAAGATTTTACCTGCTTCCCACCCTGATTCCCTCCCCCAAACAAAACTCATCCCATCTACTTCATTCTAAGTCTTTTCCTGGCCACCCACTACAGAGATGTCCCCCAATATTTCTCTTTTTTTATGCAGAGAAATTTATCTCGCCCAACTCCTCAAGGCTTGCATCCCTACACCTTTCACTTCTCTGGGTCCTATCACAGCTTTAATAGTGTGAGAGGTGATGTCCACCTGGCCTCACATTGTTAACAATGACACATTAATGATGTGCTGGTGCCAGCTCATGACTTACAGGAGCCAGTGGTGAACACCTCTTCCTAACTTTCAGTGCCCTCACATTGGAAAGCTTGAAATTGGCCATGATAGGAGTATTTATACCACAGCAATTGGCACATTATAAATCAGGGCTCTCTCCCCATACTCCCAGTCCCTAAGAGAGCCAATTGTTAAACATTTTACTACTACACCACTGGATATAGAAATTGTGGGGAGCTGTTAGGGTACCCAGTGGAATTTTGAATTTTTTGGAGGACTCTTTTGTTTTGTAGCCCCAGATGCTTCTTTCTCTTTGTTTTCTACTGGGGGGTCTGATCTGGGAAACCTGCCTCCCTTCTCTGAGGGGGACCCTCCATGACAAGATACAGGAGAAACAGCCACTCTGGCAATTCAAGGATACCATTCCACAACTTAAGACAGAGTGGTCCCCAGTGCCAGAAGAGTCCTCAGGGAGACGACACATGAACCAACACTCCCTCATATACCCCCGCCACCCCACTGACAGGTTGCACCTGACATTCACTTGTCTATAGGTGTGCATCCTTCAGTTTGGAGATCAAACCACCCAAATCCATTTCCTTGGTGACTATTACATTATAAACCAAAAACATTCTCTATTTCTTTTAGAAAAAGTATCTCAGGGATGGAGGTTGGAGTCAGCGCTGCAGGATCACAGTGGGCAGTGCCTCCTGAGAGGCTCCACCTCCACCTCCGTTGTCTTTCACTTCGCTTTTCTGTTCTTCTGAAGGCAGACCTTGACATTCAGTGACACTCCCTTCACTTTGGATTAAAGTCTTGGAAATGCAGAGAGAGAGGGTAGGAGAGGCTCCCACTAGGATTTATCCTATGGTTTCAGTGGGGTCCCAGGCTCGTCTACTCACCAGCACTGGATGTTAGGCTCTGCCCTAACCCCCTGTGCCCTGAGGCTTCCGTGGAGGGCCGCAAAGATGCTGGCAGCTCCTGAGTTAGGACTGCCACTGGATGAGATGACAAGGGAGAAAAGGGAAAGACGCACCTCTGAGGGGGTGGCATCCCTGGAGGACACTTCCCTATCCCCTTGACCCCCGGCTCACTCTCCTGCTCCTTTATTCCTTTTGGATTAATTGTGGGCTCTTTCCCACCTAATTATAGCCTCTAAGGGCCAATTTTTCAATGAGGTGGCATTTTTGAGCCTGCATTTTTTTCACACTGTAGTTTGGTTTTTAATAGCTTGATTAACTAAGACAGCCAACTCAGGTGAATCACCTTGCTTGTAAGGATGTATTTAGGTTCTATGAGTGAGGGGTGGGGTGTCTTTATAAAAGGTGGCCCACTTACACATAGATCCAGATGTAGCATGTCACTCAGAAATTCCAAGTTGGATATATCAAGTTTCAAAATATGGAGTGGGGATCCCAGATGTACCCCATGTCTGGTGGGTAGGGAGTATCAGGATTCTGTTTGCATGAGGGGTCCCAGGATCCTGAAAAATAAGTCATTCTGTGGGAACAGAAGAGGCCTGGACCATAAGCCTGGTCCAATCACCTGACACCACTGGCGGAGGGAGGATGACTGACATGCTGTCATTCCCTGCTTCCACCTCCAGCTCATCAGCCCTGTGTCTCCTGCACTGTCCCTTACCACTCCATATCCAGACGAAGATCCCATAATGCATCATCATTGTCACTCCCCTGCTGCTGCGGTTCTATCTTTCTCCATCGTACCCTCCTTGCTGAACCCCAGCCCTCTATATATTCTGCTCCTGTACCCAAACCACTGAATGTGGCTGGAGGAAAGCCCAATGCTGTGCTGGTGTTCTCACATTCAATTCCTCATCAATCCCCATTGGGGCCTCTGACTGCTAGGTGGCAGTCCTATCTTGCGCTCACCTGAATAATCATACTTTCTCCTCTTCCCTCAAACCTCCTGTATCTCCTCCCTTTCCCTCACTCCCAGCTGATGATACTCTTGCTTATTTCCCTGAAACAATAGGAACAATTAGAAGAGAAAATCACATGCTCCCATGACACATCTTTCCAGGTAGCAGTGCCTGGGACCCGTAGGCTCTATCTTCCCTCCTGTGACTATGCATGGAGTTGCCTATACTTCATCAAACCCTTCCCTGGAATGCTTCCCCTCTTACCTCCTGCAGTGGACCCTCTCTTCCTACATCACCAAGTCTCCCCCTCTGTGCTGGATTGTTCCCATCAGTGTACAAACAAGATGGACTACAAACAGCAAGACAAAACATAGAAATAAAAGCCTTCCGGTCCGACCGAGTGGCTCAGTTGGTTAAGAGCTCGCTTAAGAGTGTGAGCTGAGCTCTAAGCAACAGCAGTTGGTTGCCCAGCCTGAGCTGAGCAGCCGCTGTGCTGCCAACAGGCAGCAGGATGGCTCAGCTAAAAATAAACAACAAAAACAAACAAACAAACAAACAAAAAAACCTTCCTTGACCTCATATCTTCAATCCAGATCCTGCCCATTTCTCTCTCCCTTTTACAGAAACTTTCCTGGAAAGGGTTACCTGCTCTCACTGGCTCTATTTCCTTTCCTTCCAGTTCTTCCTGATCCCACTGAAATCAGATTTTCATCCCTACCACTCCAATGAAAGAGTTGTAGGTCCAATGATCAGATGTGAGCTCTTCTCTTACTCTATTAGAAGACGCACTTTACACTGTTGAGCACTCTCCTTTTTGCAACACACTTCACTAGGTTTCCAACACATGCACTGCATCTCTTGGCTTCTGTCTCACTCACTGGCCACTCCTCAGTCTCCTTTGCTGCAGCCTCACAATTGTGTCAGTATCAGAGTCCGGAGGATATATAGTCTTTGGATATCTTTTCTTCTCTGTTTCCATTTATTTCGTAGGTAATCTCACCCAATGTAATGGCTTTAAATACCACCTAGTCACGGACAACTCCCAAATGTTCCAGCCTGAACCCCAACTCTTGGACCCAACTGCCTCCTCAGCATCTTCATTTGGATAACTAATGGGAACCTCAAGTTGAATGTTCACTCTTGATTTCACCCCTCCATCAGACGTCTCAGTTGCTCAGACCAAAAGCCATGGAGGCATGTGTAACTCCTTTCTTTGCCTCACACTCTACATCCGATCCACCAGCAAATCTGTGGGAGCTCCACTTCCAAAATCTATCCAGGATCTCTTCGCTCTTCCTTGACTCCACTGTTATCACCCTAATCCAAGCCACCACCATCTCGCACCTGTATCCTGTGATCTACTCCACCCTGCGATTCTCCCCTTGGCCACCACAGTCAGACTGAGACACTAAAAGTGAGGTGAGATCATGTCATTCTTCTTCATATAACCCTCAGGCCACTTTCTACCTCTGTCAGATGGAGTCTTAAGACTTTACCATGATATTCAAGACTGTGTACCATGAGACCCTAGGGCTTGTCTGCCCTCACCTCATCCCCTTTTTCCCTTCCTGCCTTAGTTGGCTTAGGCTACCCTAACAAAATACCACGTGCTGTGCAGCTTAAACAACAGAAATTTACTTTCTCACAGTTCTAGCGGCTGGAAGTCCAAGATGAATTTCTCAGCAGGCGTGGTTTCTTCTGAGGCCTCTTTCCTTGGCTCACAGACAGCTGCCTTCTCTCTGTGTCTTCACATGATTGTCTCTGCATGCGCGTGTCTGTGTCCAAATTTCCTCTTCTTATGAGGACACCATCCATATTGGATCAGGCTGGCCCTGCCTTTTCTTCTAAAGAGCTGAGTAATTTTGGCACACTTACTTAGTCCTTCCATGCCTCAGCTTCCTCTCCTGTAACATGAAGTGATTGGACTGAAATCATTAGCTTTCAAATAGTTTTTACTTCAATTCACATTAAGAAATATATTTTACATCACTATCAGTAATCATATCTGCATGTATATAAAAAATTAAAACTATAGTTTCATTATATAAGACCCCAGAGAAGCACAATGTACTCTGATTTTTTTTCTATTTATTTCTTAAAATGCTCTTGGTAATTATTATAGACTGAACATGTGCCTTCCCCCCAAACTCATATGTTGACATCCTAACCCCCAATGAGATGGTATTTGGAGGTGGGGCTATCTGGGAGATGATTAGGTCATGTGGGCGAAGCCCTCGTGAGTGGGATCAGTGCCTTCATAAAAGAGACCACAGCGAGCTCCGTGGCTGGCTCTCTTTCCACCATGTGGGCGTACAGCGAGAAGCTGGCATCTGCCACCCAGAGGGGACTCACCAGAGCACCACGCAGGACCCTGATCTCGGGCTTCCAGCCTCTAGAATTGCAAGAAATAAATTTCTGTTGTTTGAGCTGCCTAGTCTATGCTTCTGTTCCAGCAGGCTAGACAGGTGAAGGCAGTGGCCTACTGCATTAATTTCACAACCTGAGTACTTAGGCGAGTAAAACCAGCTTTCTGTGCCTCAGTTTCATCATCTATAATACTTATAATGTATAAGGAATAAAAATACTTATAATGTATAAGGAATAATTCTTCCTTTATAGGCTGATTGATAGACGTAGGTAAGGATTTATTCTAGCTCTGGGTTTAGCTCAAGGTTGATGCTAGCTTTATCGCTAGAACCTAACTAGCAGAACTAGATCATACTTGGGGCAGTGATTACATTAAAAATAAAGAATAGGGTATGAAAACAGTCCAGCAGGGAGAAATCCTGAAGTGTTTATAATACAAGAAAAGCAGCTCTTCCAAATAGTTCAAAATCTCCCCTTCAGTTGCCAGGAACTCAAAGTAAAAACACTCCCCTAGCATTATACATGCTTGGGGGTCTGAGGATGAAAGGAAAATAGCTCATTTTGGAAAAGGGTGTAATACCATCATGCAGTGCACCAGTGTAAGTGAGAGTAGCCTTAGTTTAAATGCCTATGGGGCATCCCACTGGGGTATTTTACAGTCAAAATGTCTTTACAAGTTTCTAGTTGCCAAATGCCTGCCTTTTATTTTACAGCAATGTTATTGCAATAGTTTTGCTCTCCAAGAGGTTGTGAGCAAATTTGATTTTTATAAATCAGCTATCATGCCCCCGCTGGCTTAAATTATTACTTGCAGAGGTTTTGTTTTTAATTCCTGATTCATTTTCAACTCTAACACGTAATTGAAAGTGTCCCTGCTTCCTTGACTCTGTCTGCATCAGTCAGAGTTCTTAGTTGAGAAAAATAGAAGGCATTCTAGCAGTTTACACAGAAAAGGAATTTATTAAAGGATATGAGGTCACTTACAGAAATTCCTGGAAGGTTAGAGTCAGTCTAAGAGTCAATGAATGTGCAAGCCAAGATGCAGGGCAGCTGAGCAAAGCCATGGTCACTGTCACTGGATACAGTTACTGTGGCTGCCACCACTGACCCCAGGTCCTGGATGCCAGACGTCTCCCTGCTCTGTTACTGAAAGCTGGATGTCTTTCTGCCCATCCTCTGAAAAATGCGTTCTGAGAAACAGTGGTATCCTCATATTGCTTTCCTCCAGGTTAAAGTGGCACATGGATGCATCTGACTGGAGAAATCCAGCTCACATGTCTGTAACCCTGTGCAAGGGAGGCTGGGAAAAGAGGGCTGGCTTTAACTCAGTTGGTGAGGGGAGGGAATTTTATCTTGGAAAATTCCCTGCCTAATACTGAATGGTAATAATCTGACCATTATCTGCTACACACCATCTTTATACAATCCGTCTGTCAGTGGAAGTAAAGATTTTCATAGTGAAAGTAGAGACTTAATAATCACCTATCATGAAACCAGCTATGTGTTTGGTGCTTTGTGGAAGTTTACATGTATAGAAAAAGCAATTTTATACTCAGAACAGATCTCTGAAGGTATTTATAATTTAGTTGAAAAATAGACAACTGGATAACTAAAGATGGTAAGTGACTAAGGATGGTAAGTGACAGTAGAATAGACCTTTGGCATTCAGGAGAACAATATCTGGAGAACTTGGAGACCCCAAATTTGCAAATATGGATAATGGGTTCACTGAGAATCATATGTTTGCTGTGTATACCCTCATTGCCTTTTAAAATTTTCATTTATGTGTTCTCTGTAACCTGGTGCCATTTTAAACAAAGAAACAAAGTTTGTTTCGTATTTTAAAATATGTGAAACAATGACCAGAGATTCACAAAGCAAGTTGAGATGAGAACGCTGGGTGCAGCTAGGAGGCGGTATTCAGTAGTTGAGTCATTCAGGATCAAATAATTGTGATTAAAAATTAGTGAAAGAAAGTCAGGGAAGTTTTAATAGAGGAAGCAAAAATCCGAACTCCTTTCCATAGATTATAAGAAATTGTATAACCTAGCCCTTGTCAATTCTCTGACATCATCCATATTATTCTCCTCTTCACTTACAATACTTCAGCCACTCTGAGCTGCTCTCTGTGCCTCTAATGCACTAATTTTCCCTTCCTCAGGCCCTTAGCACTTGCTGTGCCCTCTATCTGGAATGACCCTATCCCCTGATCTTTGTGTGGTTACTTCCTTCTCTCATTTGGGCCTCAGATCAAATGGCACTTTCTCCAAGAGAATTGTCTTTGAACACCAGGGTAAATGTTTGTGTCCCGCAAAGTCCATATGTTGAAACCCTAATCCCAGTGTGATGATATACCCCCTCTGCTTTCTAGCACATATATATTTTTTTAATATGTACCATTATTGGCATTTACCTCATTTATTTGTTTCCAATTAATTGTTGACCTTCTCCTTCTGGACATAAAATCCAGGACTCTTGTATGACCAGCTCAGTGTTTCTGAGACAGTGTGTGGCATACATTAGGTGCTAAATAGTTATGGACTAATGAATAAGTTAAATCTTAAAGGATAAATAAGAGTTTGTAAAGAAGGACAACAAGGACAGCCATCTTAGTTTGAGAGAATGGAAGAGTATATGCAATCGGCACTAAGGACTAAAACAGCTTGACACTAGAAGCCAAATGTAGGCAGGCACAGATCAGGAAAGCCATGTGTGCCATGCTCAAGAGTGGGAACTTATTGCTGCTGGGAGTAAGATTCAATTGAGGGCCGGCCGGGTGGCGCGGTGGTTAATCGCTGGCTTGGGAAGCCAGCAGCCCGGGTTCAGGTCCCACAAAAAAAAAAAAAAAAAAAAAAAAACACAGTGGATACAAAGACTCAATTGAAAGGTTCTAACCAAAGGTGAAAGACAATATACTGAGATGGGAGTGTGATGAATGTAACTAACCTGCAGAGAGAAAGATGGTGGGAGGGGGCACTTCACATCAGCCTGAAGATCTGATGTTGGATCTGCTACAGGCACTTTCACAAAGGCAAGTCATTAAGTGGTTTTGACAAACGCTGTGTAAGATGATTTGGGGTGGGGAGAAACTAGAGTTAGGGGGACTAATTAGGAGTTTTATATATCCCAGAAAATACGTCATTAGCATCTAAACAAAGATGGCATAACTAACAATGACAAATAAGGGACCAAGAGACATTATAAAGAATCCAAAGGATTTGGTGACAGATTGGCTATTTGAGTTCAAAGAAAAGGGTCAGTTTCTGCTAAGAGCCCTCTTCCGGATTGCAGGCTGCTGACTTCTGGTTGTATCCTCATGGCAGAAGGAGAGCTGGGGAGCCTCTTCTATAAGGGCACTAATCTAATTCATGAGGGCTCCATCCCCACGACCTACTAATCACCTCCCAAAGAGCATCCTAGTACCATCTCCTAGTACCATCACATTGGGATTAGGGTTTTAACACATGGACTTTGGGGGACACCAACGTTCAGTCTACAGCATTGGTCTTGACCTTCCCTTTCCTCTCCTGACTTCTACCTATCCTCTGAGCCTGGTTCTCCAGCCATCTCACCATTTCTGTGGTCTAGCTCATATCCTGCTGGCCAGACTTGATTTCTATTGTTCTCAACCAGAAGCCCTGTTGGCTCAGCACTTAATAAACTAAAGAGATTTACAAAACGAGACTAATACCAAAAAGCTATTTGACTGTTACCTGAAGAATCTGAAGTAGTGGAAGGAAAGAGATAAACTTTCTTCCAAATATACAGTAGTTGCAATTACACTTCACATGCCTCCCAAGCAAAAATCTCTGTATTTAGAATGAATGTTAACAAAAAACAGCTGGAATCATAGTAAGATGCCAGCCCATCCATAGCCCATCCTGCTCCAATACCCCCAATATCTCTGTGGTTTAAACTAGAGCAACAGTATCCAGGTCATTGCATAAAATGGATGTGGGCATATGCCCAGGAAATACAATAGCTGAGATTTAATTCAAAAGTCATAGGAGGCGCCCAGAGATAAAAGCTGGGCTGTTACATAGCAGTTATAAGAGACAAGTTGCTACAGAACATGGGAGTAAAAAAAAATTTAAGTGCTTATTTGGTGCAGCATGTGATGGAACATGTCCTCCAGAATTTAATAAAGTTTAGATTATCTGAATCAAATTGTGAGGCCATTTGCAAAATCAAGTTACCATATAGCTCTTTTTTGAATGACTCATGTTACCAGGAAGCGCTATTACACCAACACTGCTTGCATTATCTTCCAAGGGTGTTCTGTGTATCTGGAAGAAAAGCTCGGGGAAAACATATCACATGTTATATAAAAAAATGTCTGTTTGTGGTGACACCTCTAGCGGTGGGGAAAATGAAGAAACTTATTGAACACAAAATAAAAGCAGGGGGAGATGGAGGTGGAAGAGGGTTATAACCCATTACCCTAGAACCTGACCACCTCTCACTACCTCCTGGCCCATCTCGTGGGTTTCTGCAATGGTTTCCTTACTTGTCTCTTTACTTTCACCCCTTTCGCTTGTCATCTATTCTCATCATAGCAGCCAGAGTGATCCTTTTAAAATTTAAGTCAGGTGATGTGCCTAATTGAAACTCTCCAATGATTCCCCACTTCAATCAGAAAAAAAGCAGTCCTTGCAATGGCTTACAAAACCCTGATGAGGTGTCAATATCCCCCTCCACACATGCAGGCAGACACACACATACGCACGCACGCACGCGCACGCACACCCTTCCTCCCACAGGCACATCTTTCTGCCTTCACCTTATGCTGTTCTCCCCCACTCAACTCCAGCCATATGGTCAGCTTGCTGGCCATTACCAGTTCCAAGCATGTTCTCGTCTTAAGGCCCCTGCTTGAGCTGTTCCCTCTGCCTGGAACACTTCCCCAGGACACCCACTTAGCTTACTTCCTCAACCTTCCTTAAGTCTCTGCTCAGATGTCATCTTCTCCGCAAGACCTACCCCATCCTCTCTATTTAAAACTGCTGCTCCTTGCACCTTCCTGACCCTCCTTCTTGTGTCCTATTTTCCCCTAGCATGTATCATGTCCTAACACACTACATACTTTTACTTATTGCTACATTTATTGATTATTATCTGTCTCCCCTGCTAGAACATACGTCCATAATCACAAGGACTTTTGTGTATTTTTCCCACTGCTATATCTCCCTAGCCTATAACAGCACTTAGCATTAAGTAGATGCTCAGTAAATATTTGTTGAAGAAATCAATGAAAATCTCATGGGAGAGAAATATGGCTGGGCAGAAATAGAAAAAGTCTTCCTGAGTCTCTAAAACTCAAAGCCTCTGGGCGATAGAAGGCTTAGGGTGCAGATAAAATGTTTGGAAGGAGCTTGAAAGGAAGAGGCGTTCCTTCCTACCCACATGCCAGAAAAATATTTCAGGGGACAGCAGAGTTTGGTGAGCTCTGGAGGGTGAATTTTATGCCTTAGCTCATGGACAGAGTCCCAGGGGAGCTTCAAGACCCCCTGAGTGGGGCTGCCTGGGTGCTGCACACTTGCAGAGAGGACGCAGAACCCAATTCAGAGAGGTACACACCCCGAGAGGGAGCGGAGCAGCAGAAAGAGGTACAGGACCAAAGACGGCCACATGCACAGAAAGGACAGAGGTCTTAGTGACAACCTGTGTGCCCATATGTCTCCTCCTGAAACCTGACCGTATATAACCAACCCTTCCCAGGAAAAACTTCACATAACGCCGAGTAAGTGGAGTGATTCCTAAGGACTGATTAAATTGTCTCACTACCCCGTTGGGATAAAGGTAGGAATTATAACTAAGTTGAATTATGTAAAAATAAAATTCTATTTCCTGCATGCCAAAATTCCTACCTACCTCATTTTATTTTATGTCAAAACAATCACTAATATTTTAAATAATGGGATGAATTTTAAAGTCATTTTGGTCATGTGCAGGCAGAGACTACCATTGTCCTCAGGAGTCTGGGGAAGGTACTTTGTATCCTCTGCTGACCTTGTATTCACTTCTGAAGGGAAATCAGAGAAGCATCAGGCAACTGCACACAGCTGAGTAATTGCCATGGCAACCAAAGGGCCATCACCTGAGCTTTATTCCAAACTGCTTTATCATGAGTGAACTGCAGACAATCTCAGAAAAAGGAAGATGGAAAATTTGTATTCTCTCTCTCTCTCTCTCTCTCTCTCTCTCTCTCTCTCTCTCTCTCTCTCTCTTCCTTTCTCATGTTTTGATATTGGAGTTCTAAAAGGGACCCATCCCTTCTCTTCCTAAAATGATTCTGAATGCCTTTTTATTTCTTTCTCCAATTTACCATCTAACTCATGGATCCCCTTGCTTGATGAGGTGGGGGTTAGGATAGAATTAGCACAGAGAAGTTCCCTTGGGGTCACCCTTCCCCCACCCATATCATATATTGGCTAGGCTGGCAGAATGACAGGGTGGCCCAGAAGAGGCCACCTGGGGACAGGCACATCTCTGGTCTGTTGAAAGGGACCCATGACCCTGTCACTTTATTGTCTGTAACCAAGATAGAAAACTTGTCATGTCAGGCTGTTCCTGGGCTTGGAGTTGTATTAATAAATAAATAATGACTTACTAACCAGATCTTTGTGGGTTTTTTTTCTCCAATCTATCATTTAAAGTAGAAGACAGTAAACATGAAATCATGTGGAAAATGGTTCAGATGATGGGTTCTTTGGTTGCTATGGTGACTAATCTGCTATGAGTCAATGTTTCTTCTAAAAACAGTTTTACCACCTTAATAAGCCTAGGAATCAACTACAGAGCATGTCTAATGTTTATGCCTCGGACCCTTCCCCAGGGTCTAATTTCAGGGGGGATGGATATAGAGCCTAGGAATTTGTGTTTTTAACAAACACTCCCTCCCCAGCAGATTATCACCCAGATAGTCTTCACACCACACTCTGAGAAACACAGTGGACCCAAAAGATCCCTCCGTGAATAAGGCGAGCCTCTATTTGTACAGGTCTGGTGACATGCCAGTGAGGACCTGCTGACTTTGGAGTAGGAAGACCTGACTGCAGCAGGACCTATTATACTTATGTGCCCTTGGGCTAATTCCATGACCTCCATTTCCTCATCTATATTTCCTTTATGCAGGAGAGACCTAGAATGCTCATGAATGAATAACTGATACAAAATTACTAACTCCTGAATATCAAAAGTATGTATAGGCAGGAAAAGAGAGTTCATTGCAGGCTGACTTACATTAAAATAGACATTACTTTTTCAGAAACTTCAAACTAATGACAGTCATTCTCCTAAGAAAGGAAAGCCCAGTATCCTAGCTTGATGTTGAGATTGCAAAAAACGTGGATTTTATATGTCCTGGTCTGTAGGGCTGTTGTAATAAAGAAGTGATATAGAGGGCCGGCTGAGTGGCTCAGTTGGTTAAGAGCTCGCTCAAGAGTCCAAGCTGAGCTCTGAGCAACGGTGGTTCAATGCCAGCCTGAGCTGAGTTGCCAACAGGTGGCAGGATGGCTCAGCTAAAAAAAAAAAAAAAAGAAAAAGAAAAAAAAAGTGATATAAGTTTTATATAAATTTTTGTTCCTTTGCCTTATCGGTACATACATACACATTTTGGTATGGAGTACGTAAAGTCATTACATATATGGTTGTATATGGGCTGCAGAGCAGTGGGTTGAATCAAATTAATTGTTGAAATTGAATTTAATCTTTTGCTAATTATCACTTGAAATAGAGCAACTTTATAGGTCAGTTATTCCTTTTAGACAAAATAATGGGTTTCAAACAACAGAAAACAATTGAATCGTGGACTTTTACCCTGGAAAAGATCTAAGAGAGCCTCCATTCCTATTATTTACATTCACAGATTATGACTGTCACATGTAGGCAAAATTTTCAAAACTACCTACATTTTTGTATTGTACTAGATTTTTATCCGCTGAATATAACTTGAAATAGGTTCAGTGAGATTCAAATATCTTTGTCATTAAGATTGCATTTATTTATTTGTTAGTATTTGGATTTGACTTCTACAAGTACATTTCAAACTCAATTTTGGTTTTTTGTTTCGTTTTGCTTTAGAGACTAGAGTCAGGAGTACGGAGTTGTTTAAAATAACAGAAAAAGAAGCTGATATCAGGACCTCAGCACAAAGAAAAAAATTGTAAGGGATAATAAGGCTGTCTTAGTCAGCTTGGGCTGCTGTAACAAAATACCATAGACTGGGGGTGCTTCACCAACAGGCATTTACTAGGCTGAGAAGTCCAAGTTCACTGGGCCAGCAGATTCCTATACTTGTGAAAGCCCCCTTCCTGGCTGGCTTAGGGTCACTTTCTCCTAGTGGCCTTACATGGCAGAGAGAGAAACAGCTCTGGCCTCTCTCCTTCTTATAAGTGCACTCATCCCATTCTTACTCCCATCATGAGGGCTCCATCCTCGTGACCTCATCTAAACTTAATCACCTCCCAAATGCCATCACATTGGAGGTTAGGGCTTCAACATGTGAATTTCAGTCCATAGCAATGATCTTGAAGACAGAGCAGTCGATGTGACTCAGAAAACCTGGCTCCTTTGACTTGAGGTGACCTAGGACCAGGCCTTTCAACATCCTGAACATGTATGGGAAAGACTAAACATCCTATGCAGGCTCTTCTGGCTTCAAAATGTTATGATTTCATTATCAGCTACTGCCTGGCTCCTGGTGGGCACTCCAAAAATGTGGCAGAGTGAATGAATGCATGGGATAGAAAGAAAGCCCCTGGCTTCTGTAAGCTTCCTGGACCCTTTATCAAAAGACACACTTTTGAGATGTGTGAGAAGCACCACTGTTGAGCTATATGAGTCGTGTGTACAAAATTGTTTTAGTGGAGGATGTTTCAACGTATTTCCTTTCAGGAATCGTATTTTACATAAACCCAAAAGGCAACACAGTTTCCTAAATACCTGATAAAGCTTATTGTTTTTTTTCTCTTGACCTTTCCACAACATTTACTGTGACCCTGGCTAAAGAATCATCGTAGGAAGGCTGGTTCAACATCCGTAAATCAATTAATGTGATACACCACATCAACAAAATGAGGGATAAAGATCACATGGTCATTTCAATAGATGCAGAAAAAGCATTTGACAAAATCCAACAGCCATTTATGTTAAAAACCCTTAGCAAAGTGGGAATACAGGGATCATATCTCAACATAATAAAAGCCATATATGATAAACCTACAGCTAACATCATACTCAATGGGGAAAAGCTAAAACCATTCCCCTTAAGATCAGGAACAAGACAAGGCTGTCCACTTTCTCCTCTTTTATTCAACATAGTGCTGGAAGTTCTAGCCACAGCAATCAGACAACAAAAAGAAATAAAAGGCATCCAAATTAGCAAGGAAGAAGTAAAATTGTCATTATATGCAGATGACATGATACTGTATATAGAGAACCCCAAAGACTCCATCAAAAAACTATTGGAACTGATAGATGAAGTCAGTAAAGTAGCAGGATATAAAATCAATGTTCAGAAATCAGTGGCATTTGCATATACCAATAATAAACTAATGGAAAGAGAAATTAAGAAAACTGTCCCATTTACAATTGCGTCAAGAACTATAAAATACCTAGGAATAAATTTAACCAAAGAAGTGAAAGATCTGTATTCAGAAAATTATAAGACACTGAAGAAAGAAATCATAGAAGATACAAATAAAGGGAAACACCTACCATGCTCATGGATAGGAAGAATTCATATAGTTAAAATGTCCATACTGCCTAAAGCAATATATAGATTCAATGCAATTCCTATCAAACTACCAAGGGCATTTTTCACAGAAATAGAAAATATAATCCTAAAATTTATATGGAATCATAAAAGTCCCAGAATAGCCTCGGCAATTCTGAGAAATAAGAACAAAGTTGGGGGGATCACGCTACCAGACATCAAAACCTACTACAAGTCTACAGTAATCAAGACAGTTTGGTATTGGCATAAAAACATGCACATCGATCAGTGGAACAGAACAGAGAGCCCAGAAATAAATCCAGGCATTTACGTACAGTTAATCTATGACAAAGGAAGCAAGAATTTACACTGGAGTAAAGATAGTCTATTCAATAAATGGTGCTGGGAAAATTGGACTGACACATGCAAAAAAATGAAACTGGACCACCTCCTTACACCTTATACAAGAACAAATTCAAAATGGATTAAAGACTTAAATGTAAGACCTGAAACCATAAAAATCCTAAAGAAAATATAGGGAGTACATTTGCAGACATTACTCGGAGCAATATTTTTACTGATACATCCCTACAGGCAAGGGAAGTAAAAGAAAAAATGGACATATGGGATTATATCAGACTTAAAAGTTTTTTCACAACAAAGGAAACCATTAATAAAACAAAAAGGAAGCCTACTGAATGGGAGAATATATTTGCCAACGATATATCTGATAAGGGGTTAATATCCAAAATTTATAAAACACTCATGAAACTCAACACCAAAAAAACAAACAACCCAATTAAAAAATGGGCAGAAGATATGAAGAGACATTTCTCTAAAGAGGACATACAGATGGCCAACAGGCATATGAAAAAAAGTTCAACCTCACTGGTCATTAGGGAAATGCAAATAAAAACCACCATGAGATACCACCTCACTCCAGTCAGAATGGCTATCATCAATAAATCAACAAACAACAAGTGCTGGCGGGGCTGTGGGGAAAAGGGGACACTGCTGCACTGTTGGTGTGATTGCAGATTGGTGCAGCCACTATGGAAGTCAGTATGGAGGTATCTCAAAGAACTGGAAATAGAGCTACCATTTGACCCAGCAATTCCACTCCTAGGTATTTATCCTGAAAAAACCAAGACACTTATTCAAAAAAAGTTATGCACCCCTATGTTCATAGCAGCACAATTTACAATAGCTAAGACTTGGAAACAACCAAAATGCCCATCAGTAGATGACTGGATTAAGAAACTGTGGTATATTTATACAATGGAGTATTACTCCGCTATAAAGAAGAATGAAATCGTACCATTTGCAATGATATGGATGGACCTAGAGACTATTATGTTAAGTGAAATAAGTCAGTCAGAGAAAGACAAATACCATATGATCTCACTCATATGTGGAATCTGAAAAACTGTATGAATGAGCAAAGTAAACAGAAACTGTCTCATAGATATAGAGGAAAAAGCAGGGTTGCTAATTGGGAGGGGAATGGGGATGAGGGAGAAGGGGAAGGGATTAGACAGCAAAAATAGGCAACTACAATATTGCCACTGGGATATGAAAAACAGCTTGGGGAATATAATTAATAACGTTGTAAATATTCTGTGGAATGTCAGATGATCATAGGTCTTGTTAGGGAGACCATTTCATGGATGGAGTAGAGATTTGATCACTGCACTGTATAACTAAAGCGGAGGTGGTATACATACTGTAATTGAATATATATAGATAGTCACGGGATGTGGATTATACTGTGGAAGAGAGTCAGAGGAAGAGTAATAGATATATATGATATGGGGGGGGAGTGGGGTGGCAAATTGGGGGTGGGGGGTTGTCACTTTGAGGGGTAAAATATATAACTATTGCACTGTGTTGACACCTGAAACTAATTAAAAATAAATAAAAATAAATAAAAAATAAAAAATAAAAAAAATTAAAAAAAATCATCGTAGGTTAGAAGATTTGAGTGTCATCTTCCCTGTACTTCATGCTGATCATGTCTGAGTCTCTGAACTTCATACAAACCCTGACATTTCCCTTTTAACTTTGAGCCCAGCACCTAGTTATTTTATATCAACACTCCATGCTTTAGTTAACTTAGTTTGAAGCAATGCTATGTCATCTTCAGAGGAGCTTTCCCACGTTTTTTGAGAAAATAACCATAAGAAATACGCCTGTATGTGGTATTTGAGTTATCCTGAAGGAAAGATACTGTGCCTGGTACATAGCCTGCCTCAGTAAGGGTTTGTTGAATGAATAAATGACTGCCATCTCAATATTCTTCCAAAGACAAACCTTTCCCCACTGCCTGCTAATGTCCCTTCACTTGCCAGCCATTCCTGCCCCAGATCTTTGAGTCCATGTGTTCACTACAGACAAAGGTGTGGGAACCAGTTCTCCACTAATTCTGCCACACATAGAACAGCCTTTATTCCTCCCAGGGGGCTTTTGTTACTCCCACATGGGCTTCAGTGTAAACATGGCTTCTAGCTGGCAGTGTATTCTTCCTCTGAGTCAGAGCCCTTCAACAAAAATACAAAAAGGAGGGTGAGGAGGACACTCATTTTCCTGGGCCCTGCAGGGTGTACAGCCAATGCTTTTCCAATTTGCAGAAGGGAACTTCAGTCTCTCTTTTATTACAACATGTTTTCTGTCCTGGCCCACTGTGCTCAGAGCAGCATTCTAGTCCACACAATCCACGAAGACTTTACTCCCAAGATGACCTTAAAAATCTACTTTCAGAGACAGCTGACCCCAGTAAAGGCAATGGAAAGAGAATTAGACCACTATAACTCATACTATAGTGGGTTGAATAATGTCCTCCAAATAGCCATGTCCACCCAGAGTCTCAGAATGTGATCTTATTTGAAAATAGGGTCTTTGCAGACATAATCAGGTTAGGATGAGAACCCAATGACTGGTGTCCTTATAAGAAGAGGAGAGGACATATGTGGATACACATGGGGACGGAGGCAATGTGATGACAAAGGTGAGGACTGGAGTGATGCAGCTACAAGCCAAGAAATGCCAAGGATTTCTGGCCACCTAGGAAGAGGCCTTCAGCGGGAACATAGCCCTGCTGAGAGCTTGATTATGGGCTTCTAGTTTCCTGCACTGTGGGATTCCCGAAATAAAATTATATTAAGGTAAGATAATATTGTTCTGGGTTTTGTACCATCATGCCATAAGTCACCAAAGTCTTGGACCATTATCAGGGGAGGGAAAAGAGAAGGAAAGAGATCAAGCACACACAGGTTCCATAGTAAAGCACTGAGCCAGATGTTTGACGTGTGTACATACAAAATTTTATTGAACACCCAAATCAAAACCCCGTGAGATGGTGTATCAGTTAGGATGCTTTCAAGAACCTGACAAATCAGTAGATTAAAAAGGCAGTAAGGACATAGATATATTGAATAATAAAATAAACAAAATAAAGTGAGCTGTATATTAGAGAAAGGGACAAATTTGATATTTCTCATATAGAGAATATATATATTTTACGTCCATGGGACACATACCAAATGTAAGGTAAGTCCCCCTGAGATTTTATAACCAGATGTCACTCGTCTCAAGAAGTATAGTAAACAAAAAAAATTGGTAATCATATAGATAAACCTAAACAAGCGTTAGCAACAAAAGCAACAAATGACTATATTGAGAGATATATTGATTGGGTTGTCGGAAAAGTCAAGATGTAGTTTTTCTATGTTTTTTTGTTGCAAAAATGCATCATGACTTGTCCGACAACCCAATAGAAACAAGGTGAAATTAAAGTACTGGACACATAAAATGTTAATATGTAAGATTGGAGGGTTTTGAATTATGCAGGAAAAGGGTAGAAATACTAAATTAAATATAGACTTACATTGCACATGCCTCTTAATAGTAACGAAAACTACTAAAAAGACACAGAAAGAGATTGCAAAACTTGCAAATCAGTAGAGAGAAGCTAAGAGGAATGCTCTCCGACTCTTTTCCAGGTCACGTCAAATCACTCTACCTTCGTGCTGCCCAGCCAATGAATGTGCTACTCCTCGCACTGGCTGTGGCAGGAAGGGCAGGGACAGGGACTTGTTTAAACAGTGTCTGTGGATAGGGAGTGGATAGTTCCAAGAATGATCAATGGGTTCTGCTAGCACCATAAAAATATGTCTATTCCATGAGATAGATTGATGCACTAGTATGAGACCCCATGACTATGAAGATTGTCTCTGTATTAAAAAGCAAGCACTAGGGCCGGCCGAGTGGCGCGGTGGTTAAGCACTAGCTTGGGAAGCCAGCGGCCCCAGTTCGGTCCCACATGTGAGGGCCAATGACACTGCCCTCAAAAAAAAAAAAAAAAAAAGTAAAATAAAATAAAATAAAAGCAAGTACTAGAAGATTTTGATTTCCAAAATGGTATCTACATCACAACTTTCAGGATCAGATTAACTTGCAGTCAAAAAAAAAAAAAAAAAAAAAATATATATATATATATATATATATATATGTACACATATGATCTCCTTCACCAGAGAGAGAGAGAGAAAGACAGAGAGAGAGATACAAAAACAAAACAACCCACAGAACCCTAAAGGTGATATCTGTGTGGGCAGAAATGGATGTGTGAGCAAAGCCAGCATAGAAAGTGTCTCCACACACTTATTCATCCTACCACCACCTCCCCAAACCATTGTATTTAGTTTACAGCTTTGAAAATGTAATTAACACTTTTACTCATGGGAGAGTAGACCCTAAGAATTTTAACAGGACACACTAAAAACTGATGCAACTCTCAATGAGCAGTGGTTTACCTGAAGGATAAACTAAGTATAACCACCATTCTCTCATTTCCTCAGAACTGGTCACCAACATGGGCTTAGGTCAGCCTTTCCTTGAATCCCACAGTGATTGTCACATGCCTCAATCAGATTTGAAAATTAAACCCCACAGAGTACAGGTCCAAACAATGGTATGGTGAAAGCCCAGAAAAGTTGTTTGAATAAGACCTAAAACTTTCTGGCTTTCTACTGTAACTTCACCAGGTGTTCTCATGGTTTTGGAATTTCAGGAGCAACGTCTTGCAGAGTGGCTGCTTGCATGGTGTGAATTGAGGGGTGCCATGAATCCCTTCTTGTTCCCCACTATCTCTCCTGTAAGTCTGCCATGATACCTGAAATCCCATGTGAAATTACATGTATTTTATTTAGGAGGGGAAAACACACACACAACTATCCACATTAGACAGTGGTTTGGTGTAATCTTGAGGGAAGGAGACACAGAGCTGGAAAATTTTAGTGAAGGAACACTGAGATCCAGAAGAGGGGACACCGCTGAGCCAGGCAGGGACTGGACACGGGGAAGGAGGCTGGGTGGGCCAGGCAGGAAGGTGGGGAGAGAGTGGCACTAAGCAAGGCAAACTTCACCCACTTAATTCTTGTACCTAGAGGTGAGACAACAAGAGGATAGAATGCAGTCAGTGCTGGTGAAACCATAGGCTCAATTACAGACCCTTGTTCTGGAACAGCTGCTTTACGTGAAGCTGTCAGGAATATATTCCTTTTTTTAATATTAAAACAAATACAGTCTTGCTTTGGGGTTCGTTGCAAGATACGTGGTTATTTAAAGAGAAAACAAACCAGGAGTCTCCCATTTTAAATGTCCTGTTTACAGTGGTGATCTGGACTCGGATTTTCTCAGCTTAGTCACCTCACCTATTCTGGCTAGTGAGCATCACTGTACCCCTAGAAAACTACTTGCTAATGAGTTTTGTGGATATGAAACTACGGAGACTTGTTGTGGGAAATCAGTATCGAGAACACAGTACCCTACAGTACTAAGAACCTGTGTTCTTTTCAATCAAAGTTCCTGAGAAATTTTTCTGGTTGAAATCTTATCAGGGATTATAAAACCATACATAATAAGCCCTCATAATAAGCTTGGACAGGTCAGAATGCAGGGTATGGAATGCAACCCTTTTCTGTCATGTGGGATCTTGTCCTGCTTCTTTTAGAAGCTTATGAACATCCTCCATGCTTACCCAGCATAATATGTCTAAGATGCGTTTGGTACTATTTGGGGTGACTGTATTGCCACTTACAGTTCTGTCTTGCCTGGAAAGTTTAATACATCCAGTTCTACCTTTAAGTTAGTCTCTGTATTGTTAACAGGCTGTGCGGTTGAGAAAATGGAGATGCACCGAAATCTTGGGGAATGGAAGACCTGTAGTTAAGTCCCTAATCTGTCTCTTACCAGATATGGGACTGTGGGTGGATCATTTTCTGCCTCTGAATTTTGCTTCTCTCATCTGTAAGATGGAAATATAAATTGCTAGACTGCCAGCTCCACAGAGTTCCTGAGAAAATCAGAGGAGATTAGGAAAGCATGTTGTGACCGGTAGAACTCATGGAAATATTACAACCCATTCTGACGGGACACATCATCTGTGAACCATTTCCTCCCTGTCACACTTCGATGCTTATCTAACTTGTGGGGAGCTACTATCTCCTGCATTTGCTAGTTTATCTGTCCTTAACTAGCTGAAGAATGATAGTGTACCAAGATGCTGGAATCCCATTTTTATTACCTGGGTAACCTTGTGCATGAAACCTTTCTGAGGTTATCACCAGGAAGATGGGGATCATAATAGTTGACTTGTAGAGTTGTTAAGATTATAAGCAGCAGGCACTTGGTACATAATACTTATTATGACGATGCTCTTTCTCCCCACCTCTGTTCACAAGTATTTCCTGAGGATCTCAAAAGATGGCCTGGATCCTTGTTTAATGCCCACTCTCTTAAAGAAACTGCGACACCGGGCATTGGCACTGTACTGTACATCTCCCATTCGAATTGTATTAATAGGTAGGCTCTTCGGCCGAGTGGCGCATTGGTTAAGCGCTGGTTTTGGGATGCCAGCGGCCCCGGTTCGGATCCCACATGAGGGCCAGTGACACTGCCCTCTACAGCTAACAACAGCTCCACCTGGAGCTGGGCTGCGAGCCCCGGTGATGGTGTGGGCTGCAGCCCCTGCTGCAGTGGGCTGCCATAGGCTACAGTGAGTGGCCCGCAGCCAGCGTGAGCAGCTGGCAGCCAGCATGAGCTGCCAATAGCCGCGGTGAGCGACATCCAGAGGCCAGCGACCGATCTGCCTCATCCGGGAAGAACGCAATGACGATACCAACAGTGAAACAACATCCTCCGCAACTAAAACTGAAGAACAAAAAGACAGCAACTTGTCTGTTCCCCTTCCCCGATTCCCCAACGCTGTTCCCCTCCGCCAATTCCCCAATAAAATCTTTAAAAAAAAAAAAATAGGTAGGCTCTTTAATAGATATAGGGATAGTATTGTAAGTTTACCTATTACTTCTTGAGGGAGCTTCGATAGCTGGTGTCTTTTGAGGAATTTAGAGGTGAAAGTGCTCTTACAAACAAACTTTGGGGATACCAGCATACCACAGTTTCCCCCTAGACAGGAATTCTAATGTAAAAAATATTATATTGGAGAAAACGTTGTAAGTATCAATGTTTTTCTTTCCCTGAAATTCCTGTGAAATATAAAAACATTACATAACTAAGTAGCCCTGCATTTGTAAAAACACAGCAATCTTGTTAAGAAAACTATTAATTGTAAGCCATAATTAATGAAGCACCATCTGTGACATTAAGTGTTCTTTGCATAAGCTGTGATTATGTAGGCAAATTTTCACGGTTTTTAGTGCAGATGGAAAAGAGAGAGCATGTGACCAAGCAGAAGTATGGCATGAACTATTTGGGGTTTTTTTGTTTTTTTTTTTTTTTTAGAGATCAGGGTCACTGGCCCTCATATGTGGGATCTGAACTGGGGCCGCTGGCATCCCAAGCCAGCTCTTAACAACCACGCCACTCGGCCAGCCCAAGCATGAACTATTTAACTGGTTGTATATGCTATGCAGTTGAGAGATTTTTATTTATTATCTAATGTAAATAAACTCATTTTCCTAAAAAACTTAAAAATCTATATTCAACTTTATATTATTCCCCAATTGATCCTAAACATTGCCTTCAGATCAGTTCTTACAAAAGACCTGCTTCCTTTTCAACCTCAGGTAAAACTCCTTGAGGTTCAAAACCTTCTACATTTCCATCCTTCCTGAGCCTCCAAATTTAGCTCTCATGACCAGCCCACCGCTGCTGCCATTCCCCAATGCCCATCCAGCCAAACTCATATTCTAATGGCCTCCAAATATGGTCACCCATGAGCCCTGCCTGGGATGCCTCTCCACAGTGTCTCTCTCCTCTCTGGTTGTCAAAATCCTTCTGATCCTTCAGAGCAAGGCATTTCATCCAGTAATGTCTCCGATATGATCTCAATGCTTGTTCTTTAAAAAATATTTATAAGAGAGGTCCAAGATGGCAGATCAAGTAAATGTTATGCCTACTGCATCCCAGGCTCACGCCAAAATTACAATAAATTATAGAACAATCAACCTCAAGAATCATCTGAAGACAAGCTAAATATAACCCCTATAACTAAGGATATAAAGAAGAGGCCACATCTGGACTGGTAGGAGGGGAAGACACGAAGTAGGCTAACTCCAAACCCACAGATGGTGTTTGAAAGCCGGGAGGGACACCTCAGTGGCAGAGGGCCCCCTGAAGATAGACAGGCTCTCCAGCCCAGGGGTCCTGTGCTGGGAAGAGGATTTCCCACGGCACCTGGCAGTGAAAATCAGCCAGGACCCTGTCTGCCTATCCCTGTGGGGCAGAGGGGGGTTGGAAACCCAGATGGCTCTTATAGAGCCCACACAGACTCGCTTGCAACACTCACCTGGTCTCTGGTGGAGGGGCGGCAGCTTGGAAGGCTCAGGAATGTGTGGGGAAGGACTGAGTTGTGTGGCTTTGGGGCCGGAGCTAAAGGAACAGGAACCATTTTTGTTCCTGTGTGGAGCCTGCCCCCATGTGTGGCTTATAGAAGGGAGCCATCTTTTCAGTGTTAAGCCTGCCCCCCAAGGGCTAAGCCTGGAACCGCATTGGGGTGGTGGAATCCGCACGTGCTCACCGTCTTAGTGATGCCCTGGGTCCCCACCTTCCTCCCGCTCCTCTCCCCCTCATAGCTGGTGCTACATCCCCCAGGATACTCTTGATTGCCGGGCTACTGGCCCTGCCACCACAGGCTGTAAAAGTCTTTTTGATGCAGCTTTGGGCCCTCAGCGGCCCTGGAAACGTTTGTTGGTGGGTGATAACCTAAAACCTGTGCCACAGCACCTCTTGAGCTCTCAGGAATTTGGGAGCCTGAGGCAAGCGGTGGCTGGTTGCAGTGTTCTCAGGGCATTGTACAAAGTGGTCACAGGCCTGGCACTGACCTGAGGTGAGCAGTGGCTGGCTGCAGTACTCTCAGGGCACTGTGCAAAGTGGTCACAGGCGGGGCACTGGCATAAGTACTGAATCTGCATTAACTTTGTAAAAAATGCCAGCCACGTCTTGTGATTCCCTTGGATTCCACCCTGCCCAGCTAGTGCTGCATCACTGAGAGCACTCTCACTATCAGGTCAACCAGCCTGTGCACGTAAAGAGGTTCTTCCAATGGCTGGGCCCGAGGGGCAGGTGGCAGATGGAAATAGACCTAGAGGGCTATGGGCCTTTTTCTGAGCTGCCTCAGGCCCACCATTGCTGGCAGCCAGCCTTGGTCCACAGTGAGGCCGCCCCCACATGCCTTCAGGTCTAGCACAGGCAGTAGCCAACCACATATAGCTTTGAGGCTCCCACCGGGTACCCACAGGCGGGTATAGGCAGGGCTGAATTGGCCTATACGGGAGCCCCTCCCAAAAGACACCAGAAACAAAACACCCTCAGACCACACCAGAACACTACCTGGTTAGCCCCACAGTGGCATACCCAAAAGGGGGTCTCTACAGGCACAAGAGCCCATGGCGGTGAAGCCTCTTCTGAGGAGTCAGCCCCCCACATAGCAGTTCATATATTGTGGGTGTAGCCAATTCCAACAACTAGTCAGCCTGGGAGTCAATCCCACCCACTGATGTGCCAAAAGTAATCAAAGCTCAACTACAACAAGAGAATATACACAAGACTTTCAAGGGACGCTCCTGAAACACACGTACAGGAGATCAGGGAAACTGCGCCATTGGACACAGGGCACCTACTACATAAGGGCACCCAGCAAAGACTGAGAGACATAGGACATCTATGTAATACATAGAAGCAAACACAGAGCAGCAACCAGAGTGAGGAAACAAAGAAACATGTCCCAAATAAAGGAACATGAGGAACCTCCAGAAATAGAACTAAATAAAATGGAGGCAACCAACCTACTAGAGACAGAGTTTAAAACACTGATTATAAGAATGCTTAAGGAGCTTAGTGAGAATTTCAACAAAAAGGTGGCAAGTATAAAGATGGACATAGAAACCATAAAAAATAACAGTCATAAATAAAGAATACAATAACTGATATGTAGAAGACACTAGAAAGAATCAACAACAGATTAGATTAAGCAGAGGACTGAAGTGATTCAGAAGACCAGGTAGCAGAAAACATCCAATTGAACAACAACAATAACAACAAAAATAAAGATAGTTTAAGGGACATGTGGGACAACATCAAGTGTATAACAACATTTGCATCAGAGGAGTACCAAAAGGAGAAGAGAGGGAACAAGGGTTCAAGTACCTATTTAAAGAAATAATGACTGAACACTTCCCTAACCTGGCCAAGTAAATAGACATAGAAGCCCAGAAAGTGCAGAGAGTCCCAAACAAGATGAACCCAAACAGGCCCACACCATGACACATCATAATTAAAATGGCTAAGGTTAGGGCCAGCCGAGTGGCACGGTGGTTAAGCGCTGGTTTTGGAAGCCAGCGGTGCCGGTTCGAGTCCCACATATGAGGGCCAGTGACACTGCACTCAAAAAAAAAAAAAAAAAAAAAAAAAAAAAAAAAATATATATATATATATATATATATATATATATATATATATATATAAAATAAAATGGCTAAGGTTAAAGACAAAGAGAGAATCCTAAAACCAGGAGGAGAAAAACAACTGGTTACTTACAAGGGAGCACCCATACAACTATCAGCTGATTTCTCAACAGAA
Organism: Aselliscus stoliczkanus; assembly: GCA_033961575.1. Taxonomy (NCBI): domain Eukaryota; kingdom Metazoa; phylum Chordata; class Mammalia; order Chiroptera; family Hipposideridae; genus Aselliscus; species Aselliscus stoliczkanus. Next base: position 148,892,582 of record CM066732.1, on the reverse strand, counting down.
AGTTTGCAGGCCAGAAGGGATCGGCACGAAATCTTCAAAGTGATGAAAAGCAAGAGCTTATAACCAAGACTAGTTTACCCAGTATTTCACCCGAAAGCAGCAGAATATTCAGAGGGTGCCAAAAAAAAAATGTATATACATTTTGAGAAAGGAAAAAACTGTATTAAAATTAACAAAAGATGAATACAAATCATGTGTATACATTTTTTTGGCACCCGCGGTACATTCTTTTCAAGTGCAAGGTTATCATTTAAAATTGAAGGAGAGATAAAGAGCTTCTCAGAAAAGAAGAAGCTAAAAGAATTCATTACCACCAAGCCAGTATTACAAGAAAAGTTAACAGACTTCTTTAAGGAAAAAACAAAAGCAATTTAAAAAATGAGCAAATAATTTGAGCAGGCAATTCACTAAAGAAGCTACATGGATGGCAAATAAGCACATGAAAAGATGCTTAACTAGATTGGTCATTAAGGAAATGCAAATTAAAATAAAATTAGAATGCTAAAATTAAAAAGATAGGACATACCAAGTGTTGGTCAGCATGAGAAGCAAGTGGACCTATCACAGACTGGTGCGAATGTAAACTGGTCCAACCACACTGGCAAAGTTTGGCAGTTTCTTAACAAGTTAAACTTAGCACTTGCCTGTGATCCAGCCAATCCCTATCAAAATACCAATGGCATTTTTCACAGAACTAGAACAAGTAATCCTAAATTTTATATGGCACCATAAAAGACCTCAAATAGCCACAGCAATTCTGAGAAAGAAGAACCAAGCTGTGGGTATCACACAACCTGGTATCAAATTACACTACAAGTCAAAACAGCATGGTATTGACATAAAAAACAGACACATAGATCAATGTTTTTCTGGAGTATACTTTTGGCTGTAGCTAAAAGTCCTTTTTTGTAACCCAAACTCACACAGAATTTCTGTTATGTTTTCTTATAAAAGTTTACACATATAGGTTATACACTTTTTGTATACAGTACAAGGTATGAATCAGATTTGGAGAGGCTATTGATGAGTACTTTTATTTTGAATGTGAGAGGGCTCTGAGGGATCCAAGTGAAGATTCCAGCTGAAAGTTGGAAATAAGGATCTGGAGTCGGGAGAGAGGATGGGACCTGAAACACAGAATGGGAACAGCTCACTTGTGGATGGTAGGTGAAGGTACTCTGAGAAAATGGGCATACTGAGGAAGAACAAAGAGTGAGAATTTAAAAGGGCGAAGAATGGAACCCCGAATAACAACAAGATTTTAAGAACAAGCAACAGAAAAGGAATGAAACTTTTCGGGGACAGTCTCTTCTGAAATGGAGTAGTGCTCTAAAAAGTTTTAGGAGAACCCAGAAAAGTGATAACATTAAAGAAGTCAAAGGAAAAGTGAACTTCAAGAGTGGTATGTGCAAATGCTGAGAAAGGTCAAGTGAGAAAACAAAACAAACAAATGCAGATCAAAAATGTGAACAGCAAAATGGCAATAACTATGTACCTATCAATAATCACTTTAAATGTAAATGGATTAAATGCTCCAATCAAAAGATGTAGGGTAGCTGAATGGATAAGAAAAACAAGATCCAGGCATATGCTATCTGTAAGAGACATATAGATCGAAAGATTGAAAGGCACACACAGACTGAAAGTAAAGGAATGAAAAAAATATTTCATGCAAATGGAAATGAGAAAAAGCTGGGATACCAATACTTAGGACAAAATAGACTTTAAAATGAAGACTATAATAAGAGGCAAAGAAAGACATTACATAATAAATAACGGGTCAATCCAACAAGAGGACATCACCCCAGTAAACATTTATGCATCTAACATAGGAGCACCTAAATATATAAAGCAAATATTGACTGCCATAAAGGCAAAGATCAACAGTAATGCAATCATAGTAGGAGATTTAACACCCCACTGACACCAATGAACAAATCTTCCAGACAGAAAATCAACAAGGAAACAGCAGCGTTAAATGACTCACTAGATCAGATAGATTTAATTAATACTTTTAGAGCACTTCACCCCAAAGCAGCAGAATATACATTCTTTCCAATTGCACTGGAACATTTTCCAAGATAGAACACGTTAGGCCACAAAACAAGTTCTCAAAATTAACCACCAAGATATCCCATGTTCATGAACTGACTTAATATTGTTAAAATGGCAATATTCTCCAAATAGATCTACATTTTCAACATAATCTGCTAATGGATATGAGGTTTTTTGGGGGGATGGCAAAAATGTTTTTAAATTGATTATAGTGATGGTTGTCCAACTGTCAATGTATTAAAAATCACTGAATGGTACTAGAGAGAATTGTATGGTATACGAACAGCTTTTTTTAAAAAGCACTTAGTTTGTTTTTTTGTTTTTTTGTTTTTAAAAAGGAACCCCTGGGTTTACTGATTGGGAGTTACTGCACCTCAATGAGAGCTTTCCGTAGTGGTGAGAGTTGTAGCCAGGTTGAAGACAGTTTAAGAATGAATGGCAACAAATGTTACCTGCCATTTCAAGATGTTGGGACAAAGGAGATAGGGTAGTTCTAAAAAGGGGAAGGTTTAAAGGGACTATGATTTTTAGAGAGAGAGAGAGAGAGAGAGAGAGAGAGAGAGAGAGAGAGAGAGAGAGAGAATCTGGGGAGGGGGGAGAGGGAGAGAGAGAAAAATCTAGGAGAGAGAAAGCAAGTGAAGCTATTAGATCTGAGCAGGTGTGGGGCAGGGGCAGTTATGACAGTTGTGAAGTGCTGGAGCCCATAGAAACTTGAGTTTCAAACACTGTATGGAAGTCTATTTTTTCTCTGATTTAAATAAGAAAAAAAAAAATCTTTCTTCCTAAAATCCATCTATGTCTGGCCTTTTCTTCCCTAAGATAACATGGTTGCTTTCTCCAAGGGTTTTTATGCTTTACATTTTAGAAGCCAATTACTCCTTATTAGTCAGGACTCAGGTAAGGGAAAGAATCACATTGCAAGAAATATTATAGTCTCCAAGGACTATAAATTAATCTTTATTTAATCCTTATTCTTTAATCTCAAGAATTTGGCTTTACTATCAAGGAAGTAAAGTGACAGTATCTCTCAAAAATCTTAAGTTTTTGGTTAGCCAAAAATAGGGCTAATGCCATCTGTACGGAAGGATATAAAACTGCAGTTATTTTCAAATTACTAAATATTATTTTTTCCCTAATATTTGAGCCTAGATAACCATTTTGGAACTCTGGAACATATCCATGGACCATTCCAATTTACCTATTCCCTAGAATTTAAAACAATCCAGTAACAGCTTTTTACGCAAACTCAATTGCTGCGTTCATTATGTTCCAAGGTTGAGTCCTACCCACAATATTTCTGAAATCTTTTTTTTTTCTTTCTGAATGCTTCAACTCAGTCCCAGTTGAAAACTTTTGACTGAAGTCCCTCATATTAATAAAAAGTTAGCGGTGGAAACTACATGAAAATGGTAGTGATGCATTATCTTTATTAATTTTTCTATCTCTAGGCCACCTGATGGGTGCTCTGATCCTAGGAAATACCATCCAGAAATATAACAGAACAATTGTATGGGGGACAAGTTCAGATGTGACACATTTGGGAAGGAAGAACTTCTAACCTCAGCAGTTATTCAGTTCAGGCAGCTTTCTTGCCATCTCTCATTTCCATCAGCTGGAAGCTCAATGGTGTTAATTTTCGTTGAACAATTTGTATATGGATTGAATACTTTTTTTAGCCATGGTAGCAGACAATTGGTAACCTTCTTATAGAAATGTTGGCACAGAAACCAGAAGTTATGCAGTGCAGAAATAACTTTGTTACAAAGATGTATTTCCCTCTGACGCACAGAGTTATGTCATCATTCTGCCTTTAGCCATCCTGACTCACTCTTTGCATTGGTGTTCACATAGAATTAACATAAATTCAAGACAAAAATCGCTCCATATCACCTTAGGAATACTGACTCATTTATTTTTTTGTGGTGTTAATATTCCCCTTTTACTCAATTTTGCTAATGCACATAATATTTGTTTTGAATGACAGTAAGTTTATTTACAGAAGAAACACTGAGAGGTGATCTAACATACTGGGAGCCACACTGCTCGTATTAAATCTCAGCTCTGCCACCTGCTAGCTTTATAACCTTGGGCAAGTTACTTGACTTCTCTGTGCCCCATTTTTCTCAGAAGTAAAACAGGAATAGTAGCACCTCAGAGGACTGCAGGGGGAATGAGACAGGTTAAGCCACATCGAGTGCTTACAACAGCGCTGGGTATATACAACATCCTTGGTAAATGCTGGCCACTGCGACTAGGTTTTATTTTAAATTAACTATGAAAATGATTCACATTATAACATTTCAATTGAAATAGTAAATACAGTATTAGGAAATTTGGTGGTGCTTGAGGAAATTTTGGGGAGCTGAACAAGTACTAGCAAACCCTGGAAAACCAGGAAAGGTTAAAGCCTAAAAGCTCAGGAACAAGATCTTGGGTTCTAGCTGTGACTGTACCACCAACCAGCTGGGAACCCTGGGCCCTGCTTTCGTCCTCTGTGCCATGAAGAGACTCATCTACATATTACTTTCAGCCTCCAACACTCTATACTGCCTGAAACTCACATTATTTTCTTCTTTCAGCTAAGTAGTAGTATTTATACAAATCTGAACAGAAACAAATAAGTATCTGTAAAATAGTTTTCTGCAGTTAAAAATGAAAAATAACACAGACAGACCCCAAAGTCCAAAATATGAATTTGAGTGTCCCTCTGTCTTTAATACACTGCCTTGTGTGAACACTTTAATGTGAGTTCTTCCACATATGGGGGAGCCTTTCCAGGAGTTTACAAAGCACAGTATTGGGGATCTGGCCCAGTCTTCCCAGGAGTGACCACAGATGGGACTCCCGGCCTGTGACTCAGTGTCTAAATCTGTTATTCTTATATTAACAATGTGATATCCCATAAACAGCTTCTCAGGAAAAAAAAAAGTCCAAATTGGTAGTGCATCATTTCAAATAAAATTAAAATGACTTGATTTCAAGATTACTGTACTTGTTTTATCTGAGATGCCTGAAATAAAAACTCATGAAAAACGACAGAATGATAGTGTTTTACACACTAATTTACTGCAAAGCAAAATATATAAGAAAATGTACAGTGCCTCACAAAGCATTTGACAATACAGTTTTACATACAATTTTTAAGCTTCAAATAAAGTTTCAATTTAAGATAAATGTACACACTTTAAGCCATAAAAGTGCAATTTTAAAGGCAGATATCACATCTCTTAATGATAGCTAATGGCAAGCTTAAGGACATTACAAATGTGCATTTATAAAAAATTTGAGGAAATTCATGAAAATGTTTTATAAATATTATAAACAAACGTCTACCATATAACGTGGGAGAAGGCTTCATAATCTACTTACAAAGGCTGAAAGCCTGTCTTTTATAATATTATCAAGTTTTCATTACACATCCTTGTTTACACTCCCATACGTTGTCTTCCCTAACATCAAGGGCGGGTTTGTTTTTCATACACGTATACATAAACACGCTACTTTTGCCCGTCTATAATGCCCCATCATAAGAATATATTTAGTCTGAGGAGCAGTCAGAGCATAGCAAAGTGCTGCTTTAACTGTTTAATTAAAAGCTGGGTGTCCACATGGTCTGGAAATGCCGCTGCAGACTTCTGAGCAGCAACATAGCTTCTCTGCAGGTCTCCAATCTGTAAGACGGAGCAGAGTAAGACCACAGAATAAGACATGAAAACCCGAGTAAGGAAGTCAAAGCAAGACATATGCTCTGCATACTGCAGAAACGCAAAGGATCCTTAAGGGTAAACTGTTTGATTAGGCTACTTTGGTTTTAGAATTCTTTCACTTAGATAACAATTCAATCTTGAAAAATACATGAGAAAAATAAAATAACCAATTGTATAAATATTTCTGCCCCATTACAGCTGACTAGTTATAAATTCATAAACCTGTGTTTTCTTTTCCTGTCACTGACAGTGTTATAAAACTAAAATAACATTTGCATGTGAAAACAGCTCTGTGTGGTTTCAGAAAGCCTGAGGACAGTTCTTTGTAATGTATCATATTTTGATTAGGATATTATCTTGTAGATAGAAATTCAAGCAAGAACTATGGTATTTAAGACACAAAAACATGCTCTGAGAGGTTTTAAATGGTGCTAGCACATTAATGTTGGAAAAAATATCTGCTTTTAAAAGTTTATACAGGGTGTCACTGATTTTCAATAAACTATGTGTTAAAATCTGATCCTAAGAAAAACACACAGTATCTGAATCCATCTGAATGTATCTTGATTCTTGTATACATTTCTAAAAAGAGCACTTTTCAGTGTGTGTACACACAAAAAGTCTAGATAATTCAGTTCTCTTAGTTTTTTTGTAACATGCATATGTGTTAAAAAACATAAGAAGTTTCCTTTTTGAAATCATAGCATTTCTTTCCAACATAGTATTTTCTCTAAAGGAAGGATAGTCTTTTGCTTAAAGAAACATCTCCTTTGCATTATGTATTATTAAAATTTTATAATATTCCTGAAAGAAGTAATCAAGCCTTCTTTGCAGTTTACCTAAGTGGCAGCACAGTGCAGTGGAAAACACCGGGGCATCACTGGGAGCCAGGTATAAATTCTGAACCTGCCACTGCACGTGACTCTAGGAAAGTCTTTCACGGGTGAGTTCATAAATAAGGCTTGCGTTCCACTAGAATGCAACCTGCACGAGGTAGAGGTTTTTGTCTGTTTTATTCACTAAAAACATCATCTGTACCTACAACAGTGCCTGGTACATAGCAGAGACTCAATAAACAAAACATCAGGTATATGACAAATGAGTAAGTAAGGTAAGGGATACACCTTCGGTGCAGGGCTGTAGGGAAATTTAGAAAGTGTGTGGAGCACCTGGAACAGTGGCTGGCTCTTAACAAGCACTCAAAATTACAATTTAGGAATGACAGCTTATCTTATTTTCAAAACAGAAATGAGTGTAAATGGTTTTATGTTCATGCTATGAAAAATGACATATTTTTATAATATCTTTCGGTCTGTAAAGAAAGAATCTTTACATCAGCAAACAATTTTAGCCATTTCCTTACCCTCAAAACTCCCTTTCCATGTTAAAGGAAGGTTTCCAAGCAAAAGTTAGTTATTAGATGCCTTTTGTTTATTTTCTTATTATTAAAAATGGCACATGATTCGTGTTAGCTCTTGGATGTTAACTGACTTGTAACACAATATTAGCAGTTGCATTTTCCCCATATTGTATATTCCTAAAATAGCTTTCACTGATATCCTTAATTTTACAGCAGTTGTGCCAGAGACTTGGTGGCAATGATCCATAAATAACATATAGGATTTCCTTGATGTAAAAGCCAATTACTAAATCCTTCCCAAACCAAGAGTTACTTAATGAGTATTTTTTCAATGACGAAATGTCCTATTTTAAAACATAAAATAATTCTTCTGCAACCTATAATGGTCAGATGATGAATGAAACAGATCAGATGATAAATTGATAAAGAAAGAGAATACCTTATCAGAGATTGTTGCAAAATTAAAATGTGGCTCGTACATATGGGGTGCTAAAGATGACGCAGTTTGCAACAGTGCTCTTGCCTGTGGAAAAAAAAGAAAAGAAAAACTAAAGGTATACGAGCATACATCAGCACTACCCTTTACCCAGGATAGGACCTTAATAACATGATCCTGTGATAAATACAGATGACATTCCTCATGAAATACAATGTAATGATATACAACTAACTACTTACATCTTGCCAAAATTGTATAATAATAAAATGCTTCAAAATATGGAGAAAATAAGAGAATTGAAAACAGAATAGATTTACTTACTTGAGAACCACTGTTCTTGTAAAGTTTATACCTCAATATGACATAGAATTCAAAATATGATCCTCCCAATGCTAAAAAAAAAAAATCCTATTAATCTAGTTTTTGTTGTTGTTGATTGATTTAGTGGGCTTCTAATGATCTGTTTTCTAACGCAACAAAAAAACAACAACCAAAAAACCACAGTAAATTTCAAAGCCCCAAGTTCTGTGCTGGATGACAGTGAGCCAGCATTTACTATACTGCTGATCTGAAATTGACAATTGAATGCAACTGAAAATGACACAAACAAACAAAATCCACATTCTTCTTCTGCCCCATAGGCTAAAAGGATCCTACATTGCCAGGACCACTGAATGACAGATGAACCTACAGTCACCACTGGGACCACAAATTCAGCATTCCAAGCGGCTGAACAACCTGCCGACTTGTAACTAAACCCAAAACCTCTATCCGTGACCCTGAGGACAAATTCATGTATCTTTTTTTAATGGAAAACAAAATGACAGTTCATGTAGGATGGTGGATATTCATTTTTTTTGTGTTATGATTAGCTATTTTCTTTTTAAGTTGAGGTATAATTAATAATAAAATGGGCTAAGTATCATGAAACTTTTCACCACAATATTTCAAATCAATTGTATACTAAAGAAACTACAATAAGGGGGAAGGGAAATCACCACTACAGGAACAAAGAATTCACAAAAAGCAGTTGCTTCCTATAGACATAGGTAAAGTTCCATGGCAGAACAAGTTCCCATTTTGGAGTAGTTTTTGTTTATAAAATACAAATCCGTCTTTGTATTTTATACATTTACTCTGGCGGAATTTATGAAATAAAGGCCATATCCAATGATGTTTCTTTCCTTGTTTTGTTAAAAGTTTATCACTGTGCTGAGGAGACCAGGTTGGAGGTCAATGTCCCGGCTTGCTGCTCATTATGTCTGTGACCTTGGAGGCTTACTTACTGGCCTTGAGTCTCTGTTTATTGTATATTTAGCATCTTAAAAATCTGTTATAATAATAATGCAATTTATTAAGCATCTACCACACACTCAGTACTGTGCTTCTACTGTGCTAAGTGCTTACACGTATGATCTGCTAATCCTTACAAAACATCTTTAGATACTATTACCTTATTTTATATACTCGTATCATCAGTTCATTTCACAGATATTGACTGAGCACCTACCATAGGCAGGACACTGTTTTTGGTGCTGAAATAGAGGCCGTTAGAAGACAGAGTAAGTGGGTCCCTACTTTCAAGCTGCTGACATTCTTCATATACACATGAAAATATCTAACAAAATGATAAGTGCTGCGAAGAAAACAGTAAAAAGTAGTAGATGTGGCTGGCCATGCCTGAGGGCACCTTTAGGCTGATGTTTGAGATGCCCTTTCTAAGGAGTGGCAATTAAGCTAGACCTCAATGGGAAAAAAAGTCATAGCAGGATCTGAAAGAACTTTCCAAAGGCCCTAAAGTCGGAACAGGCAGCAAGACAGCTAATGTGTCTCAGTCAGAAGGAAAGGAGTACAGCAGCCCGGCCCCCCCCCGCCCCCCCCCAGCTTTCCCCCACCATTATCTGCGGGGGAATACATTCCAAGACCCCCAGTGGATGCCTGAAACCTTGGAAAGTACCGAACCCTATATGTATTATGTTTTTCCTATACGTACATACCTATGATAAAGTTTAATTTATAAATTAGGCACTGCAAGAGATTAACAACAATTACTAATAGTAACATAGAACAATTATGACAATATACTATAACAAAGCTTATGTAAATGTGGTCTCTCTCTCTCTGATAATCAATCTGATAAGTGAGCCAGCTACTAAGTGACTAATATGTAGCGAGGACATGCTGGACAAAGGGATGATTCACATTCCAGGCAGGAAGGAGTGGGACAGAGAAAGATTTCATCATGCTACTCAGGATAATGCACGATTTAATATTAATAAATTTCTGACTTCTGGAATTTTCCATTTAATATCTTAGGTTTATGGTTGACTGCAGGTAACTGAAACTGGGGAATGCGAAATTGCGGATAAGGGGAGACTGCTGTAATGGCAAAAGACGTGGTCCAAGAGGGAGCCGGAGGGCAGGTTACATGGGGTCTAGTGGGCCATGGTTTCAAGTCAGGATTTTATTTCAAGTGAAAAGAGGAGGCCTTTGGAGGATGCTAAGCAAAGCAATAATAGTCATATTGTTTTATAATAAAAAGCCCTTTGGCTGTTCTGAGGATGATGTATTACAGGGTATACTTACTTGCTGATACAAAATGGAAACAAAAAGACCAGCAAGGAGGTTCTTGCAGTAGTTCAGGCAGGAGTGGTGAGCAATTTGGAGAAGGGTGGCAGGGGACAAGGAAAGGGGCCGGGTCCAGAATGTGGCTTGGACGTAGAATGGACAGGGCTTCCTGAACACGACGGGATGTGGGGTGACAGGGAGGGGCAGTCGGAAAAAATGAGGCATCAAGAGTGGCTCCTAGGATTTTGGCTTGAGCAGCTAGATGGTGAAGGGGACTGTGAACGGTGGAATAGTTTGCTAAGACAGGGAAGACTGGCGAGGTGCAGATTTGTCCTAATAAAATCAAGTGCTCTATTTTGGCTACAGAAAGGTTAAGTCCAAGGTCACATCACTGCTACGTGATAGAGCTGGGATTCAAACGCACACTGGCCAGACTTTAGAGCTCACTGTTAAATTATAACAATAAGGATGCTACACGTGACGGCTTCTCTGTGAACGATGCACTGACCTGCTCCACGTGGCCCTTCCGCATCTCCAGCACGGCCAGATTGTTGTAGGCCTCGGCATGGTGGTTGTTGTGGACCAGGGCCAGCCTGAAGCACTGATGGGCCAAGTTCGTATCGCCTATTCCCTGCAGAAGAAAAGCACATATCCGCACACACAAATCCACGCGCTTCTTCCTGCCATCTCCCCCCATCTTTCTTCATAGAAATCTTTTCTGCTGCCACAGGAAAAGCAACAAGTACCAATTATACGAGTCAAGTGTGAACTGTATGCAAGAGGATTTAACCTGGGAATAGAAAATGAGTTATGGTAACTCCTAGAAATCTCTAAATTGCTACATAAGACTGTACAACCAAGCTCAGATTGACAATACCTTGAAATATCTTCAAACTAACTTGTGGCGACCTTTTTCTATAACAGACGTTAGAGCAGAGAAACAACATACCACAGCTACATGCCCCAAGTTGTACCAGACGTCAGAGGCCTCTTCTTCGTTTTCAGCCAGAGAAAGCGCACGTTCAAATGAGGTCAGGGTCATGTCGTACTGCTGGGCGTAAAAGCAACAGAGCCCCAGATTGTTGAAAAGCTGGCAGTTATAAACACCCATCTGCAGGAGACGCCTTTTTGAAACAGAACACACACATTGTGGTGTCAGAGCAACATTATAAATATTAAGACATACATATATATTTTTACAAAGTTAGAAATAAATTCATTTTATAATTTTTAGCACCCCCAAAGAATATAAATAGAAAGGATTATAGTAAATGAAAAAAATGTTAAAGCAAATACAAAAGCAGGTCTTTTTTTAATGATACGAGTCATGGGAAATGTGTCCAGAGGCAAACTTACAATTTATGCAAGTTTTCTCCCCCAAAAGCTTTGTTAGGAAACCAAAATAAGAAATAGTCACACATTTTTGGCTTTATAAAGCTTTGGTGCCCGTAGATAAATTTCTAAGGCCTTCTAATCTAATTTGAAGGCTGTGTTTAGCATTCACTTCCAAGTTTTCAGCTGAGTTGGATCCTGTTTTTGGTTTTGTGATGCAGGATTAGCTGCATCTACTGACCTCCAATGGGATTCCACCAGGGAAGACAAGACCATCAGTGGACCCCCACGTTATCTACTTAGCTTTCATAAAGCTATAGCTCATGAAAACTGTTTTGATTCTGTATATCTTTTTTTTTGAGGGCAGAGTCACTGGCCCTCGTATGTGGGACCCGAACCAGGGCCGCTGGCTTCCCAAGCCAGCGCTTAACCACCACGCCACTCGGCCGGTCCCTGACTGTTTTGATTCTAAGGATCATTAACCCCAAAGGACAAAGGATAAGAGAGTTCAAATAAGGAAATGAAAATCCACCCAGCTGCCCTGAGGAACTCATGACCCACTTTGCGGATGGGGGAGTAGAGTCACAGCTGCATGGGACAAAACAGCACTCATATTATCATGTTTTATGCTTCCAACATATGTTTGGAAAGAACTCTTGTCAGTTGCCAGTTATCTCCTTGTATGATATATAACCCAAGGACTGAAGAGGAAATCAAAATTTAAAAATTAATCTCAGAAACCATCTGTAGGCAAAAATAAGTCCTTGCTCAAAAAAGAACCAGAGAACAGAATTTATTTAAATTGAAAACCTTTTTGGACAAGAGCTGACGATACTGCACAAAACAGGGGGTCCTGGTTCAGGTTCTCATCAGGGCTCAGAACCTGGGGTCCGCTGCTCTTTGCAAGGCTCGTCACTACCTCACCTTCAGGGTCTTGCTGTTCTACACTGTGGCGTTAATGAAGGCAGTGATGGTGGGAAGTGCTTCTGGGAACTATCAAACTGCTATTGGTCGATGACAAAATGGCTACGTCATACCATGACGTGGGGTGAAAACCTCAGCTGATTATCGAGGTGTGTTTCTACAAGATGCCAAATACCTATGTGTTTCCAAATTATGACATGTCACTTTAATGTTCACAAAAGAGCTGGATGTTTGTATTTTTAGTCTCGGATAGATACAGCCTATACACTATTTCTCTACATTTTCATTCCACCGTTGTTATTGTCTCACCAATATTTTACAGGAAAGTAGTAGAAATTGAAGGTCAAGCGCACCTGTAAAACCGGAGAGCGATTTCTGGTTGATCAGAATAAAAGTGGTTACTTCCAATGCACGCAATGGCTTCTAGGTGAGTATTGTCCTGTTTCAAAACTTCTTTGTAGGATTCGGCTGCTGATGCAATATTGTTCATTTCCTATTCTCCATCAGGACAGAAGAGCAACACTTTATTAATACGGCCAAGAAATTATTTTTTTCCTGACTGGTTTAGATTCTTTCATTCGATAAATATTTCCTATGAGCCTACCAGGTGTCAGACTGTTCTAGGCCCTGAGTACATACTATGCACAAAAACATCAAGTTACTATCTTCAAGGAGGCGACAGCTGGTAGGAAAGACAGACAAATGAACAAATATGTAATGTGAGGTCAGGCAAGGCTAAGTGTTGCATAGAAAACCAGGGCAGGGTAAGGAGAGAAGGAGGGTGCTGCCGCAGTAGGGGTTTTGGAGGAGGTGACTTGTGAACAGAGGCCGGAATGATGTGAAAGACTGAGGCCTGAGCACAACAGGGGAAGCGAAATGTGGGCAGAGGGAACAGCAACTGTGAGAGCCTGAGGTGGGGACACACTTGGCATGTGTGAAGAGCCACATGAAAGCGAGTGAGGCTGCAAAGGTTGGGGGAGACAGGCACAAAAGGAGATCAGAGGGGCAGCCAGGGTTTTGTTAGTCATGGCAAGAACTTCAGGTATTTTCCCTAAATTAAGGGAAAAAAAACTAGAGAGCTAAGAGCAGAGGAGTAACTTGATTCTATTTGCATTTTTGAAGAATAACATGGTGGTTACACACAGGATACACCAAAGTGAGGAGAATGGTAGCAGGAAGACCAGGAGTCTCCCTGATCATCACAAATACATGCATTTAATGTTATTAATGAATGTTATATCTCTCAAGTTCACCTTCAGGGCCAGTTCATGCTCCATATCCCTCATGGAAGTTTCCCTAATACCCTCACGTCATGTAACTCTCTTCTGCCTCTCAACTTCCATGACACTTATTGTGTGAACCACTCACTCCTTGTCACATGAGGACTCATATTTTTGTTAGATTTTAGTCACAACTTATTTTATCAAATCTAAAAGACTCCACCAATTGTAAAAAAATACCACACAATGCTTTTTATCACACAGAATTTTTTTTTTTTTAAGATTTTTTTTAATGGGAAATTGGGGGAGGGGAACAGCGTTGGGGAATCGGGGAAGGGGAACAGACAAGTTGCTGTCTTTTTTTTGTTCTTCAGTCTAGTTGCAGAGGACATTGCTTCACTGGCTCATGTTGGTATCATCACTGTGCTCTTCCCGGGTGAGGCAGATCAGTTGCCGGCCTCTGGATGGTCGCTCACCACGGCTATTGGCAGCTCACGCTGGCTGCCGGCCACTCACTGTAGCCTATGGCAGCCCACTGCAGCAGGGGCTGCAGCCTACACCGTTGCCGGGGTTTGCACAGCCCAGCTCCAGGTGGAGCTGTTGTTAGCTGTAGAGGGCAGTGCCACTGGCCCTCATAAGTGGGATCCGAACCGGGGCCACTGGCATCCCAAAACCAGCTCTTAACCAATGCGCCACTCGGCCGGCCCCAGATGATGATGATGATGATGATGATGATGATGATGATGATGATTTTACCTCCATGGACTTCACTGTGTGTGTGTGTGTGTGTGTGTGTGTGTGTGTGTGTGTTTACTTAAGAACTTTAATTTTTTAGAGCAGTTTTAGGTTCATAGCAAAAGTGAAGGGACAATACAGAGATTAATGCATTTCATTATTTAACATAAAAAAATCCATTAATATCCTCAATTTTATCAACGTTAGTATTATGAAAATAGTTTTGATCTTGTGGACCCCTTGAAAGGGGTCTCAGGGACCCCCCAGAAATCCCTGGACCATTGAGAAATTGTTGATATTAAAATGATATTTGGGGCCTTTCTTCCTGTCTCAGGCCCTCTGGGTCTCTCTGGTGGTAGAATTTGCCCAAACCGGTGTCAATTAATTATTGTAAAGCTAAAGTTATTAGACAGCGGGGAGGATATCTCGGTGGGGTTTTTCATGGAAACTGACAGCATGACTCTAAAATTTATTAAAATCAGCAAAAGTCCAAAATATTCAAGATATTCCTGATGACAATGAACAAAGTGCCATACCAAATAGCAAGTTTTATAAGACAACAGTAATTAAGATGGTATAGCATTGGTATAAGGTTAGACAAACAGACCAACAGAACAGAATAGAAGGCCCCAAAACCTATCTACTATATATAGAAAGAAATTTATATTTGACATTATAGACCTTGAGAAAAGGATCAGTAAATGTACTGGGACAGCTAGCCATCTATAGGGAGACATATCTCTGTATATCTCCCTATCTCATATCATTTTCTATACTCTTCTGAATGTTTGAAATATTTCATAGTGTATTCAACTTGGGCATACACTAAAATCTTTTATTTTGTTGGTGAAAAACAGGCCCACCATCATAGTTTTATAAATTGTTCTCCTTGCTAGGGCTCCAAGGGATTATGGGCTTACTTAAGAAGCATAGTTTCAATTTTACGTCAATTTTTTTAATACTATGACTTACCTCATAGATCCTGGCAATTCCACAAAGTAGGGTTACTTCTCCTGGAAACTTATCTAAGCCTTGTTTGAAAAGATTTAAAGCAGTCACAGGTTGATCCAATGAGATGTAAACCTAAAACCAAGATACACTTCAGAGAAAGTAATGGTTCTTAAAATAATATAGCATTTGCTATGACAAGTTTATTAGGATTGCTTAGCAACAAAAATCATCTCCTAGATATTACAATAAAATTTCTTCAAATTGTGTAGGATTAATGTCCAATAATGATGTTATAGTTTTATCTTCACATGTAGTATATGAAGCATTCATTTATTTATTCCTTCAACAAATGCTTATTGTGGGCTTACTATTGTCACAGCAACTAAGCAGTAACTAGACAAGAAAGGATCAAGGGACAATCTTTTTAGGACAGAACAGACATGAGTATGTCTACTGGCTGGCACTAAGCCAGAGATTGAAGTCGAAAATGCAGGAAAAAAAGGGGATGACCCATTAAACAGGTCTGAGAAAGCAGCAGGGGAGAGTTTGTGGAGAGCATAGTTTTGAAAAAGGACCCTCCAAAATAAAGGGGAAACAGATTTGTGAGGTATGGGTCAGGGAGTAGAGAGAGTTAGCACTTGATGGCCTCCACTTAATTAGCAATGAGGATTTGAATGAATAACCCATATACCTAAGAGGAATCTGTAAAATAGAGAACTATTTTATGTATAGAAACATAAGATTATGACAATTTTTTCTTCATGATAATAGATCCTCTATTTCTTCTAAACAGCTAGATTGTGCTTTGAATAATGGCCCAAATGGATACACAGAAAACTGTTCCAATTTTTACCTTACATGCTTCTAAATTGTTTTTTTAAATACAATGAACAATACGATTTAATATGCTAAGTAATATAAAATATTTAATAAATTTTTTAAGTTAATGATCTAAAATTTCAGAGAATAACGTTGTTTCTAAACTCTGCTTGATCTCTATAACTTAGCAATCATTCTTTAACATATTAAAGAAAATAATTAAATTTTACCTCTAGATAGTCATGTAAGCAACAATGGATTTAAACAAATCAATTTATGGAAAAATAGGTCAAACCATGTATTTAACAATAGTTAAAATTGAAAGTACATTTTTTAAACCATGTGACATGTGATTATCAACTAAGATGATACTCAAATAGTGTGGCCTGAATTTTAATTTTGAGCTATCAGGCAAGTTTAAAGTCTACTGTGATATATAGAAACTTCTTTAGGAATTTAAGTTTAATATATAATTCACACATTTTTGAAAACCACTGTACATGTACTAAGATTAACACAGTACAGATTGGCACAGATCAGCAAATTATGTAGCTTACCTTTCATTTTGTATCCTTTTAGCATGCTAATTTTAATACCACATTTAGAAAGTAGTAGCACTTCCTTTTATATCTCATCTTTTTAACCTCTTTTACCACATTTTTATAATTTAAAAAATTCTTAAATATACAGAAAGATGATGTCATAACAACCACTTCATCAAATATTTCTTTTAAAGTAGACTTGATGGAGGTTAAGAAGTAACTATCCCAATTGGGTGGCCCTTCCTTTCCTTGGTGGTTACTTCCCTTCCTTGGTGGTTATGCGTGGCACCAAGAGGCAGTGAGTAGAGTAGGCTCTGGCATCAGGAGTCCTGGGTTTGAATGCTGGCTCTTAACAGCCAAGTGAGCCTGAAAATCTTACCCTTTTCAAGTCTCCTTTTCTTTAAGAGTACAAAGGAAATATTAAAACCTACCAGCAGGGGTGCCATACAGGCTAAACTGCATATGGAATAGACCTGCTACAACACCTTACAGTGAGTAGGTGCTCAATCAAGGGGAAACATTGTTTTTGCTATTATGACAGAGCCAAGAAATAAAGGATCCAGATAAAAACAAACCCTGTTCTCTACAGTCTGCTTAGGTGGGAGATGGTGTGTTGTAAAAAAGGGGGCCTCGCAGGGGCCTGTTACCCATGGGAGTGGTTAAGCCTGACATTTTTTTCTGCTTTAACGGGCAATCTTTCAAAAGGGTTTTCTTATTTTTTATGCAATCGATTTCTCCCGAAATAGTTATTTTCATATGGTCTCACTTTTCCCCCTTGCTGAAAAGAAATATAAGTTAAATCCATACACATTAACTTGCCAAAATATTCCTAAAGAAACTGGCAATTCTCCCTATGCATTGGCTGGAATTGAAACATTTACCCTGAGAAGACAGATTTCACTCAAATTAAGAATACTTACTTACTTTTGCCAAGTAGAGAAATGTATCCACCATTTCCTGCTGCTTCAGGGCTGATTTAAACTGCTTTTCTGCTTCACGATACATTCCTAGCCTAAGAACAGCCATTAAAAAAATTAAACGTTCGGGCCGGCCGAGTGGCATATTGGTTAAGAGCTGGCTTGGGATGCCAGCGGCCCCAGTTCGGATCCCACATATGAGGGCCAGTGACACTGCCCTCTACAGCTAAGATGGTGAACAACAGCTCCACCTGGAGCTGGGCTATGCGAGCCCCGGCGACGGTGTAGGCTGCATCCCCTGCTGCAGTGGGCTGCCATGGGCTACAGTGAGTGGACGGCAGCCAGCGTGAGCTGCCAATAGCCGCGGTGAGCGGCAGTCTAGAGGCCGGCGACCGAGCACAATGACGATACCAACATGGGCCAGTGAAGGAATGTCCTCCGGAACTAGACTGAAGAACAAAAGGACAACAACTTGTTTGTTCCCCTTCCCTGATTCCCCAATAAAATCTTAAAAAAAAAACAAAAAAAAAAAACTAAACGTTCAACTTAAAAATAAATACGACATTTATTCATACCATGAGGCTATGAATAGAGGCAAATTACATCCAAAAGAGTAAGCATGTACTAAAGAAGGTAATATCGTACACATATGTTAATATCAACATGTATATTTATACAGTTTAACAAAAAGTTGCCTATTGCCCATGTTCACTGTTTTCCTAACCCTCGAATGCTGAGTGAAGAAAGGTCTGTTGGCAGTCTAGTCACAGCAGGACTAATAGCTGCCAGTGAGTTAGGTCACACAGTTCACCACCCAAAGAGCTTAGGATCAGCTGGACATACGGCAAGTGACCTGAATAAATGACTCTATTTTACTGGAACAATTAAAAGATGAAATTTCTTCGAAAACATCTTCTGCTGAGACAAAACCCCATTTTTAAAGCTGTTCTTAAACAATTTGGATGTAAGTAGTAATTGGCACTTGAGGATACAGCGATCCCATTTTATTATTCTAGAAACATTTTCTTTTCCTTTTTTAGTATCTGAGACTGACTGTCCTAGTCCACAAATCTGAGATTTGTTCCTTGTGTTACTATAGCTGTCCTTATGTCAACACCGATCTCTTCTGCCCATGGGACATTCTGTTACCACTAAATCAATCATTGAAAGACACTTCAGCCTTTCCTTAATAGATCTGTGGGGCTTTCTCATAACTACTCATCCCCAGCCATCGAAGAGCTACTTGGGCACTTTATAATAATGCTTTTATTTTGTGAAATAAAGTCAGGGCAATACACAGTATGTTTCACTGTGCTACTTTCATTTAAAGGCTTGAAAAAAATAGCTTTGATCATGTTTGTAACCCAAGCCTCAAGGGTTGGTGTGGTTATACGCAAATAGTTGTTAGAAGATATGAGATGAAGGTGGTTGAAAGTGATTTTTAAAAAAACTGGCCTAAAGTTAGAGGATGTTTGATACAACAGAAGCCCACACCTCTTCAAAGGTCCCACAACCTTTACAAGGCGTATTTGTTAAACGCTATCAAAGAACTCTAAAAGTTCTATAAAACAACATATAGTTAACTTCAACTGAATATGCAAGTCTTAAACACACATGGCTAAAGTTCAGTCACTGAATTCCATGAACACCTAATTATTCACAGGAGTCTGTACATTTTTATCTAATAAACTTTCCATCATCACATATTTGATCCCTTTTACCCTCATCTACCACCCCCGTCCTCCTTACCCAACAATTGTCACCCCAATAAACTCTAATTAAAAAAATTAAAAAACAAAAAACAGAAACTAAAAGGGATTACAACAAAAAGACATATATAAAACAAGAATATGAAAACACAAATAAATTTTTTTAAAACCTTGGAAATGGAAGAATAAATTAAAAAACAAACAAGAAAGCAATCAGAGAGCTATTGAGCTACCTAGAAACCAAAGAAAAGAAGGAAGAATGGGTCATATGTTTTTTATTATTGCACCCTCAAGAGATAATTTCCTCTAGTACTATCAAAAAGAAGTTTATCCCATGGGTTCTGGTGCAAAGGAAATGAAGTAGGCTATATATAAAGAAAGTCTAGGAATTATGAAAACATCAGTAAAGTTCATGAACACAGGCCAATATCAGAGGTAATCCCCATCAACTGTCAACTTTTTCTCTCCAATTTAATTCAATAAACATTGTCAAGCACCAACTGCATGCACATTTCATGAAGGCAAGAAGATGCAAAGATGAAGACACCAACCATGTCCTGAAGGTACCCATAAAGACTGAAATAAAACATGCTCACAAATAAACTTATTGGGTTGTCGGAAAAGTCATGAGGCATTTTTGCAACGAAAAACATAGAAAAAAGACATCATGACTTTTTCCTAAAACCCAATAGTATTATGGGAATGAGGGGAAAAAAGTGCTCTTTGAGAGCACAGAGGAAGAATGAACCAAGATAAGTTTTGGGGTAGGTGATAGATAAGATTTTGAGAGCTAGACAGGGTGAGGTGAGGGAGGAGGGACATGTCAGCTAGAAGCAAACTATCAATGTTAAGTACACAGGCACGAAAGTACACGGCGTGCTAGAGAAATGCCGAGTTGTGCTGGTTTCTCCGAAAAGGAGGGCACAATAAGGAATGGGAGAAGTGAGAGATATGGGCAAACATGCAAACTGAGTGGGATGAGACCGTGGATGCCACACCCAGACTTTATTCTAGAGGTAATGGGGATTAACCAAAGAATCCAACAAGAGTTGTTTTTTTCCCAATAGTTACTCTGAAAGAGGAAGGATTAATGGGACAAAGAAATGGAGGCAGAAAACCCAGAGAAGAAGCTAATGTAACAACTCAAACAAATGACCCTACATGCCAGAGTGTGGGCACGGGAGCAGGACTGGGTAGTAAGGCAGCAAGTGTGAGAGCTACTACAAAGGGAAAACCAGTAGAACTAAGTGATTAGCAGCAGAGACAGCAGCCAGTGGGGGGCTATGTCAGCTGGTAATGCATCCTTGACCTGTCCACTCGAAGCTCAGAGCCCTTTCTCTGGGTTTCCACTTTACCTGCCTTGCTTCTGTCATAACGGGAACCATGCGTATAGCTGTTTACTGGACTCTCTTTGCCTTCAACTGTAAACCATTTGAAGAAAGGGACTATCTAATAAGTATTTGTTACCCCAGTACTTGGCAGAGGAGCTGCTCATTAAATATTTTACTGAGTGAGTGAGTGAGTGAGTGAATGAATGCTGTATCCATAATAAAGATGAGATGCTATTAAGGAACAGAGAAGAATGATAATTAATACGACAAAGTGCACTCATCTAAATACCATCCTATATGGATAGCAGAATGAATCCGAATAGTGCTTATCTTTAATTATTAAAGATTTCTGAAGGTTTTGCTCAAATGCTCAAGGTTTCAAGCTTGTCTTCAGAAATTACATTCATAAGAGTTTAATGTTATAATAGTCTAAAATTACCTTTTAGCAGAAAACACTTCCTCAATCTAACAGTAGGAAAAAATACAACATGAAATATCTAAATGGAAAGTAGTCTTAATTTCAACAGGAGAAAATGCATCATATTTTTTTTCCATTTACAAATTTCCTTTCCTCACATTGAATGACTGAAAACTAAAATTTATAAGAACTGAAGGATGCTCACTCTAATTCGGCTACCTTGTTTTTGAATAACAAAAGACATTTATCTCTACAAAATGTAATTGTTAATTTGTGCCTACTTTTCAAATGCTCCAAGCACATTTCAGTGTCAGGGAACAAGTTGCAGATCCGCTTTACAAGTTGCTGTACGCATATAATATTCATAAAATTATTAACTACAGTGTTTCTGATCTCTCAATTAATGTGCTTAAAAATGTGTTTAAACATTAAGTGAATTAATGTAAGAACATTCAGATCTTAGAGAAACACTATGGAATTGTGCAGATAGTAAGAGAACGAGCATCAAAAAACTGAGCTCAGGGCCGGCCGAGTGGCGCAGTGGTTGGGCGCTGGCCTGGGATCCCAGCGGCCCCGGTTCGGATCCCACATGTGAGGGCCAGTGACACTGCCCTCAAAAAAAAAAAAAAAAAAAACAAAAAACTGAGCTCAAATTCTTGTTCTGCCCCTTACCCGCTACATGAATTTGGGCAAGTCACTTTATCTTTCTGAGGCTCAGTTTTTCTCATCTGGACAAGGGCTAATAATAGCAACTACCCCCAAGGTACTGCGAGATTTACATGAGATAACTGAACGCTTAGGCGGAAAGCACTTTGCCAATGTGAGGCAACAGTGGGAATAAAAAAGCTTTGAGAGACAAGATGAGTGGGGTGGGAATCAACAGACTCGATTCTAGCCCCAGGTCTGTTACTAACAGGTTCCTGACACACATCACAGCCTCTCTCTGGCTTCCGCTTCCTCATCTGAAAAGGGGTGCTGCACCTGATGGTCTCAAAGTTTCCCCTTCCCAGCTCTAAAATGTTATTATTCTAAAGGTGTCAGTTCTTAGTGCCACCGTGTGATTGTTAAGTAATTGCTTTTCCAAGTAAGCCAAAGACACAGTTCTCAGTTCCTCATGAGGAAATCTATACCCCCTGCAAAAAAAAAAAAAAAATCATCAAATGTGACTCTAAAATATGTGGCCACTTCTAAGGCCTTCACAAATAATCCAAATTTTACCTGTAGTAACATTTTCCAATCTGCACTTTCCACCACCAGTCCTTGTACTGAGAGTGCTCTGTGGAAAGGGCAGCCAAGTCCAAAGCCTTTGAAAACAAGTCATTTTAGGTTAGGATTTTCTTTTCTAACAACACACAGAACAATAAATAATGAAATAAAGCATATAATTAGCATCCATCAAAACATGCATTAGAAATCAGACAGAAACTCAAGTTGCTCATGTTTCCAGATGGCCCCAACCAATTTTCCCTAAATAATCAGTTCCAGACCAGAGGGCTGACAGCAGATGAGGAGTAAACACTGATTAAAGAGAAGCAGATGTACAATGTATTTGAATGTGATTTTAATATACAAGGCACAAAACTGATATTTTAAAAACCCGTAAGTTGTTACCCTCTCCCCACCATGTATTGGCTGTCTAAAGACTCAAAATGCCTCCAAGCTCAGTGGCAGTCCAGGCTTTGGTGTGTTAGCCAGGTTCCATTGCAGGCTCCACTTTAAAACAGAGATGGAGGGAAATAGAGAAAAATCAAGTAAGCAGGTACAAAGGGTTTGGAAAGCAGGATCATGAGGAAGAGCGAAAGGGGCTGGGGTGCTGGGGTAACTGCCATCTTCAAAAGCCTTCATTGAATTATTCTGACATCACCTTAGATTTCAGTAATTCTAAGGCTCAGACTTTCCTCTGCTGCAGATTGAAAAAAAATCTTCTTAATTGCTTTCATATTTTACATGTGTTTATCCCATCTCTCTAATGTCTCCTAGTTTGTTCTTTCTATTGTTTATTCAACATTTGATAAGAAATGACTAAACAGAAATTAGAATTTTACACAGAGGAAGTGGAAACCATTACAAGAAAGAGAGACGCAAATTAATCTTTACACAAATTTGAAGCTCACAGAAATTTGTAGCTCATGTAAAGATTTGGTGGATAAAAACAGGTTACGGCTAAAAGAGAATTCTGATTTTTTAAATACTTATCATTTCTTCTCTCAAGGTTGAAAAATTTTTTTTCTTTAGACAGTGTTGGTATAGTCATGATATCCAACAATTCAGTTAAAGAAACTTAGATTTTCGGTTCTTATCTCAGAATGTATCTCATATTATTGTCCTTTCTTAATATTAACTCTTTTCTCAAATGAATGCCGAAAAACTAATAACATTTCTTCCTGTCCCCCATCTTCTCTCGCTCCAGGGATACTTCTAAATATGCAAACTATTTACAAAGAAATGGTGCTACCATGCTGGGGTTCTAATAGACTTGAAAAGTCAACATCTCAACTTGAAAGCTATGCAAATCACAGACACACACACACACACACACACACACACACACACCTTTCATATGCATATTTTTCATCAGAAATAAAAATGGAAGCCGAAAAAAGGGAAAAAGTTTAACTTCAATTAGTATTAAGTCTGTAAATACTAGAAAAACATATTTTCAATCAGCTCAATTCAGGAGTACATTGTAAATATCTGAACAGATTAATTTTAACTAAGAACTTTTCTAGCAAATAGATCATATTCATTCCATGTTTAATCTAACAACCTTCTGTTTTTTTCAAAAAATATGTCATCTTAAATGTTTTTACATTTTCTAATTTTCCGAGGTTAGATTTAGTGCTTATTACAGGCTGCTGATTTTGCTCTCAGATATGGTCCTAAAACAAATCTTCCAATACAGGACCCCTAAGTTTGTGCTAAACCAATTAAGAAAATTAATATGAATTACTGATATAGAATAAAAATGATTTAAAAACTACATTTTTATGATCATTCTTCATGTGAAGACTCAGGCTGCACTCAACAAAACCATAGTGATGATTTCAAATGTACCCTAAGTTCCCTGAGGACAGGCAACCCTTCTTACACATCTCTGCTGTTCTGGTAGGTTGCTATGCTGTTAAGATGCAATCAAGACTTTTTTTGTGGATTTAATTAATTCTATTCTTTGTTTTTAATGTTGAAAATAACTTAAGTACCAAAAAACACTGTCATAGTAATAAGATTCGTATTAATATTTAAAAATTTTTAAGTGGTGATAGAAGATCTATATTTCTTTAGTCCTTCCCAATTTTTTAAAATAAATTATTAATAGTACTTCTATTTAAGGATATTTGAATAAATTAATCAATCCAAAATCTAGATATTAATCAAGGCTCAGAATGTTATAAGTAAAAGCCATAAATGTACAAAAGTCCCTAAGCCGAGTTCTCAGCAGATCTGGACATGTTTGTGAAAATGTCCAACTGAGCATCCCAATGGATTTCCTAAGTAACAGTCTACAACCACTAACGTTAAAAAAGGTCGGGCCTGCTGAGTGGCGCGTTCGTTAGGAGCTGGCTTGGGATGACAGCTCTGAGCAGCAGGGCCACGGTTCGATCCCACATGTGGGGGAACAGTGACACTGCCCTCTACAGCTGAGGTGGTGAACAACAGCTCCACCTGGTTGCTTCTATAGCTAAGATGGTGAATATTGCCTCTATAGCTAAGATGGCCGGTGACAGTGTGGGCTTCAGCCCCTGCTGCAGTGGGCTGCCATCCGCTACAGTAAGTGGTGGCAGCCAGCGTGGGTGGCCGGCAGCCAGTGTGAGCTGCCAAGAGCCGCCATGAGCGGCCATCCAGAGGCCAGTGACTGATCTGCCTCATCCAGGAAGAGTGCAATGACGATGCCAACATAGGCCAGTGAAGCAATGTCCTCCACAACTAGACTGAAGAACAAAAAGACAGCAACTTGTCTGTTCCCCTTCCCTGGTTCCCCTACGCTGTTCCCCTCCAATTCCCTAATAAAAATCTTTAAAAAAAAAAAAAAAGTCATTCTTTCCCTAATGTTATAATTGTGACAACTTCAGGACGATGAAATTAAAAAGCACATGGAAATGGAAATAAAGATTCCAGAATCAGCAACCCACGTGTCACTTTAGTTTTCTCAATACTGCCAATGTTGCCCCAAAAAGGGAGGGTAGGAGGGAAGATGATAAGAACTCAAAGGCAGAAATCCAGTTTTCCATAGATCAACTTTACTTTTTCGAAAACTTGAAATATCACTTCATAATATTCTCTGTAGTAGTCTATATAGTATTCTCCATATTTGTTTGTAGACAAATACAGACTCACCAACCCACACACCACTTCAATTTTGTCAATATTCCACCCCCCACCACCACCACAAATGGAAAAAAGTATTAAGAGCTCAAAGACAAAAATACAGTTTCCCATAGAAATTAATTTGATTTTTTTCTTAACATTTAAATACCATTTTATAGCATTCTTTATAGTTGTCTAATATTCTCTACAGTTATGTGAAATAATTTATTTATAAAGAAAATTGGAGACCACCCAAAGGAACTAGTATGAGAGTACCTCTGATTTCTTTAGCAAGTTAAAAAGCAGAATTCCCTTTTTTATTTTTCCAGTGCAAGTTGCAAAACATACAAAAGGTATAAAAAAATTCATGCTTTCTGTTCATTATCGAAATCCTTCTTCCATTCAGAAAATAACATTTGTGGTTAAATCTAAAATGGCATTTTAATGGAACAATCTGATCTGTACCAGAAGTATAATGTGGTAAGCCCCTAACAGTGAGAAATAGATACAGGGTATCTTCCTACTCAGTACTCCTAGCATGCATCACAGTACCAATACACAGGCACTCAGTAATTATTTGTTTAAAGAATAACCCAATCAAATAATCAATCAATCAATCAATAAACTAATGAATAAAAAGGAAAACAGAGGCACCAACAATTCCTGCTTTTCACTATTTAAAAACAAAACAAATTGCTTAATTTTATGTTCTATAAAATAGTGTATATGTATTAGGAGTAAACTGATGAAAATAGCGAGCATTTGAATTTATTATTGTTCCTCATTTATAGTTAAATTTATAAATGAAAAGTTGCTGTGACATTATTATTGAATACTTGGGGGTAAAAAAGGTAAAATTAGACTTAATCTCCATTAGTGCCATCAGGTATGACTTTAATTTACTGTTGTAATCCGAGCTGCTGGCACAATGTAGGCATTTAAGAGGTGTTTACAGAACGAATACATCTTAACTTCATAATACTATTATTTTCATTTTTAGGTAACACCTTCCAGTATCTGTTATAAATATGTCTTTTTACAGTTATAATTCTATTTAACATACTAAATGGTATACTTAGTTGGCTTAACATTGTAAAATAAATATTTTTTAAGTTTCTGCCTAGTTTTTGGTTATGATTTTTAATGGCTGCATAAAATTCCATCATGCAATTTTATAATTTACTAAACTCATCTTCTGTCATTGAACATTTATGTTGTTTTTCAGGATTTTTTGTTACCACAAATAAAACTCCAATGAACATTTTTGCAAAATTGCACTTTACTTTTCATGAAATTTCTTGAGAAGTGAAATTAC
Source organism: Aselliscus stoliczkanus (assembly GCA_033961575.1). Classification (NCBI taxonomy): domain Eukaryota; kingdom Metazoa; phylum Chordata; class Mammalia; order Chiroptera; family Hipposideridae; genus Aselliscus; species Aselliscus stoliczkanus. The sequence continues at coordinate 148,865,935 of CM066732.1, read as the reverse complement.
AGAAACAAATTAAATAAATATCTTTATAGTTACCTGTTATATCTTATCCTATTGTTTTCCAAATTATTATACCACTTAAAATATCACCTATAACATATGATTATAACAATTTACAGCATTCTCCCCCATCATTTTTTTTTTCAAATCTCATAAATGTAAAATTGCAGGTCCAAAATTTATTTCATTTACATTTTTGTTGTTCGTGAGAAAGTGGGTCTCTAATGTACTTGTTTACTGGTATTTCCTCTAACGTAAATTGCTTGTTATTTCAGTCATTTCCATTTCCATAAAAATTTTTCTAACAAATTCAGATAAGCTTTTCTATATTTGACAAACAGTTTTATATATATATATATTTAGCTGAGCCATTCTGCGACCTGTTGGCAACACAGTGGCAGCTCAGCTCAGGCCAGGAATCGAACCGTCAAACCTGTTACTCAGAGCTCGCACTCTTGAGTGAGCTCTTAACCAACTGAGCCACTTGGCTGGCAAACAGTAATATTTTTAAAGCATGCTTGATGTACATATTTCATTGTCATTTCCCTTTTGGTTTTGGTTCTGTTCACAATACAGATATATATATGAATCCGTAGGTCACTGTCCTTTGTGATTGTTTTGTAAACCCAACCAAATCTATGAACCATATTCTATGGTTTGCTAGTTTGAATTTTTTTAATTCTTCATTGATCAAATGTCTAAAAGAAAGCTCTTTAAGTTTTCTGAACAGTGTTGTTTAATGAAGTATAAGGATCTATTTCAAAGAGTCACAAACAGTACACAATGCTGCTTGTTTCTAATGTATTCTCAACAATATTTTGTATCGCTTCCTTGTTCCTGAGATGTATTTGAGAGTCATTTTTTGTTGTGCCTTTTCTCTTAACTCATTGATTTGTTTCACAGAACCAGAAGACACGCCTGTTGTTTGCTGCTGTGTTACGTGGAGCTCTGGCCTTCGTCTCCTTAATATTCCCAGCTCTATTTTCCTACCTTAGAAGGCCTCGCATTACAGCCTTCTGATAATCATTGTTTTTCAAACTATATTCTACAGCAGTAGTTCCCAATCCTGGCTGAAAACCAGCATTGCCTGTGGAGCTTTTATTAATAACAGATTTACCAGATTGGGGTTTCTGATCCAGGAAGTCTAACAAAGATCCAGAAATTCATATTTTAAAATTCTCAGGTAATTAAGAAACAGTCTGATTTAGGAAGCAGCCAACAGTCCTAAGATTTGAGTGGAAGAAGCTCACGGGGGCGGGAAGATCAATGAGGTCCAATGGGTGTGGTGTGTTCTTAGTCTGTTTATTTCTGCTTTAATTCAAGCAGCTCCACTTTGGTCTGTTTATACATTAGGGTCTGGATAAGATTTCATTTGAAGAAAAAGGTTTTGCTGCTTAAATAAAAAATGTAAAAGTCACTGCCCTATTTGTTTAAAATCAAATTTTGAAAAATCAATGTATATCAACAACTGTGAAAGCATTCCATAATACATAATACTTAAAGGTTAGTCTGCTATCCTTAAAATCTTTTCAATATAAGTTCATTCGTGCAGAAACACATGCAATAAATTTTGTTTTTCAGTGTGGTTCATATTCCTCGACAACATTATGTAAATGCCTTGGCGTAGGAGTACATCCTCAAGATGAATCTATTAATAAAGACATCACCACCATGACCTACAAACAGCATGTGACCTGTCTACTTTCTAAAGCCATTGCCTACAACTCCTCCTGCTCAAAGACCTCACTCCAGCCCCACTGGCCTCCTCACTGTTTCCTAAACAACCCAACCATGCTTCTACTCAGGACCTTTGCAGTTCAAGTTCTCTCTGACTTGTGTAATCATCCTACACATAACTATAGGGCTTGTCCCCCTTCATTACAGTCTGTTTAAATGTCTTTGTAGAGTGGACCTCACTGACTACCTCCCACCCCATCCAAAATTAGCATCCTCCCCCATGTCATTATCTATGTATTCCCTTACCTGCTTTCCTGCCATTTTGCTTTCGCACTACTTATTATCCCTTGAAATTTTATATATATTTTTAAGTGGCTAATTGTCTCTGTTTCTTGCCCAATCAGGATAAAAAGAGCAGGTATTTTGTCTGCTTGCTTCATGCTGTCATCTCAGGCCTTACAACAGTGAGGGGTACACTGTAGTGACAAATATATTGGATAAAAGAATAAATGTCTCTTCAAAGAATGAAGCAATCTTCAGAAAGTCAAGAAATGTCTTTATGATACTCTAGTAATTATAGCCATTTACTCATTTACAAAATGGAATGGTAGTTGGAGGCTTTTTTTTCAAGACAGTAGAACTATATGATTTTATATATCACACTGTAAAGCCCTGATCAGCTTTATATTAAGTGAAAATGGCATGTACTGACTTATTTACCAGAATGCGCATGGCTTCTCAGTTGCCCCAATGTTTCCTCTTTTCTTTCCATGACTACATCCACTAATGCCTCCTTATGGATAACTCCCGTGTTCTGTGTATCTGGCCTAGACTCTCATCTACATTTTAGTGCCACATCCTCCAATACATGCAATGTTATCTACTTGGGGAGCCTTTCACAATTTCAGACTTAGAATGCCTTCAAGTGAATTATTCAGCTTCTTTACAAACTAACTTCCTTCCCTAATTATCATCCCATTTCTGTTAGTGAAACAACCATTCTTCTCATAACATCTTTAGAAGGCAGATTTGACCTGTGTCTTTCCTTTGTCCTCCATATCAAATCTATCATCAAGTTCAGTCACTGATTTCTTTGAAATATCTCCTTGACAATTCCATTTTGGAGGATATATGTGCTGCTCATTTCATATCCTCTCCATGTTTTTACCCTTTCTTTACATTTATTTTCCCTCCATTCCAAAAAAATCCTACTTATTTTATGGATCTTTACAAATATTACCTCTTCTGATATTTGCCCTTTGCTACTTGGTAACAATGTCACAGTTTGGCAATTATCTCTTTGTTTCATTATGTCAATTGTATTTCCTCAGCTAGATTCCATGGGTTGTAGATGCAGGAAAAAATACATATTTTTATTAGTTTTCCTAACACATAGCATAGTGGTTGACATTTATTCTTTCACCTAACATTTTTTGAGCCTCTACAATGTGCCAGGCACTGTTCTGAGCCCTGAGATGACAGAGTAAAGGAAGCAGAAAACACAATTGAGGAAAATGATCTTATTTTTCTGAATACTTAATATATGGGTATAAAACTTTTCTTAAACTGATAGGATAATGAGGGCAAATACTATCATTAGACACTATAGACAGAATTAACTACATTCGATTTGACAAAATTTGTGAGGTTACTGCTCATTTGCATATTAGCATGTAAAAACTGAAATAAATGGAGAAGTCACATATACATATAACCTTCAATTTCTCTGTGGAGAGGCTACCAAGGTGACTGACTATTGTTGAAGCTGGGTGATGGGTGATACAGGCTCATTATTCTATTTTCTCTACTGTTGTATGCTTGAAATTTGCTATCATAAAACATGAAGGGGGAAAGGAGGTACACTATAAACCAGAAATACATGTATTAATAAACCTAATACTAATACACATATGGATTAAAGAAAAAAATTGACCAACAATGCTGACTACAGAAAATACATTTTAACATAAGCATATTACATAGTAATCTCAGTTATCTGTATTTTACACTTTAATGGAGATCTACGTATTCTGTGAATCAGGCACAGTTCTTACCACTTCTATATTTACACAAATTTTTCCAATGAATCTGACAGTAATTCTCCAATCTTTAATAATTCTGTTTATAAGGTAAGAAAGGTATCAAATAGAATATTTCAGAATCCACATCCCAAAGTCAGAAAGCTTAAAATAAAATAGCATAAAGTAAAAACTTACAGTTTTAACATCATTTTCATGATGAAAGATATACTCAAACAAAGCCTATGAAGAAAAAAATACCAAAAATACATTAGATTTTATTTTTAACAAAATTATATCAAACTATAACAAAGTTATGTCAAAATTTAAAGGCTATTTTGACAACAGCTAGATAGAACCAAAATAACAAGGAACTCTAAAGTGCCTGGGATTTATAAATAAATAATGGGTCTATCACTTGTTATAATCATCCATTTTAAAATGTGGCTATTTGCAACTGTTTCCTGTTTTTACAGATTACAAACTGGAAAGCTCAAATAATTGAACTTTTTTTTTCTTATTACATATACTATTTTATCAGAAAGAGTCAAATTAAAAGACCAACTTTAGGATTGCCATAAAACAGATTTATCCAATTTTTCACACTCTTTACATGTATTATATACAGTGATTATGATATTAATAATGACACTTTAATTATAGGAAAATCTGAAAGTTCCTTCCAAATCAAATTACAGTTTATAAAGTGGGGTGTTTTTCACTTAATATTCAGATGACTCTAACATGCAGCCAGGGTTGAGAACCATTATTTTAATCCTTCACCCAAATTATCTGGATAAATAAGCATTTACTGGATTACCTCTTGGTGGTACTGTCCATAACACTATTACTTTACACTTGTAAAGAGACTAGCAGCCCTGGAAGATATCAAGGTTAATAACAGAGAAGACTTGGAAACAACAACAACAACAAAAAGGTGGGAAGGAATCAGGATAAGCCCCGTTTTTTTTTTTTTAGCTGAGCCATCCTGCCACCTGTTGGCAGCTCAGCAGCAGCTCAGCTCGGGCTGGGCATCAAACTGCTGTTGCTCAGAGCTCAGCTCGCACTCTTGAGCAAGCTCTTAACCAGCTGAGCCACTTGGCCAGCCTGGGATAAACCCTGTCTTTAAGAAACTATAGTTAAGCCTTCACTTGTTCTGTTAGACAGAAGAAACAAAGTTAACACTGCAGCTGGTATTACCATTACAATGAAAAAGATGTTAAGACACCCAAAACAGCATCAGGGAGTCACTACAGACACCCCAGACAACATGCCAACATTAGTAATGAGTACTGTTAAGTCAAGGCAAGTTGTGGACCAAAGATAGAAACATCTGGCATAACTTCTACAACACACTAACAAAGTGGAAAATCTAGTAACATAGATCAGATCTGTCCAGGAAGAGTCATAACTTAATTGAAGGAAATGCCTCTACTGACTACACTCCTTGGTGAGAAAACAGCACGGGTCTCAACTAGCCATCCAGCCACCTCAAGTCAATGCCCTAGAAAGGTAGGGGACCAGATATCTCACATGAGTTGCTTTAATACTCCCCTCTCATAAAGGAAAGAGAAACAATATGTAAAGCTTTACGATTCTTCTAAATGAAGTTGACTGGATTGTTAACAAATAAAAGATCAATTTCTTTTTTGTATTAAATGTATTGAGGTGACATTGATTAATAAAATTATATAGGTTTCAAGTGTACAATTCTATAATACATCATCTATACATTGTACTGTGTGTTCACCACCCAAAGTCAAATCTCTTTCCATCATCATGTATTTGACCCCCTTTACCCTGTTCAAACTCTCCCCCTCCCCACTTACCCTCTGGTAACCACTAAACTGTTGTCTGGGTCTGAGTTTTTGTTTGTTTGTCTTGTTTGTTTGCTGCTTTGTTTTATATCTCACATATAAGTGAAATCATATGGTTCTCGACTTTTTCTGTCTGCCTTATTTTGCTTAGCATGATAATCTCAAGATCCATCCAGGTTGTCGCAAATGGGAGTAAAGAAATCTATTTCTAATTGAAACTTCAAGTCTGTATGGCCAGTGCCCATTTTTACTTTCCCTAGAGTGTTTGATATTTAGTAAATACATTAATCACCATTAGAACTGAGATTAGGAATGAGCTCAGCATTCGTGAACAGAATTCACCAAGATTAAAGCTAAAAACTTGAACTAAGTTTATACCAGTTTCCAGAAGATAAATGCTCCTGGCTCTGTATTGTTCTATGCTCACCTCCAAGATTATTTATACTGGAAAAAGTCATGAACCTCTCTCTCTCTCTCTCTCTCTCTCTCTCTCTCTCTCTCTCTCTCTCTCTCTCTCTCTAATTTAAAGGAGCATTTAATCTTTGAGTAGTTAGAATTACTAATGTAGCTGGCTTGCCACACTGTCTGGCTTGAGTAATCCTTATTGAGATGCCTGATTAACTATTAATTAGAAGGAGTACATATTTTTTATCTTCTTTTTGACAGTCCTAAAATCCTTCAAGGATAGAAAATTATTTTTCTGAGAATAGTCCAAGCTGGAAAAAAAAAATTCACACACATACAGATGACATCCTAAATTTCATTCCCTGAAGATAATCCTGCAGATCTGCTTTCTTTATTATAAATTACTGTTCTTTATAAGGAGAAAAAGAATTCTTGTATCATAATGGCATACTGTATATACTTTATTTCTGATTGACTTTCCTTAACTCAAGGAATTTTACATATTACAGTAATTAAACATTTCCATTTCAATCAAAACATGGCCTTTTCTTCACAGATTTGCATCCATTTCCTACAATGTTATTATGATAATACTTCTAACATTACTTCATAACATAAAATAATTTTAAGTACATACCTTTGCCAATTTAGGTTTCTGGGCATACTTTGTTAAATTCAGTCTAGATAAATTGATAAAAGGTCCATCAGGACTTGTAAGCATGGAAGCCTAAGGAGAAAAACGATAGAACAAGAAATATAAAACTTTCTCTTGAAACCTAAATTGAGTTTACTGTGCATAAAGTTATAAAGGCTACATAAGTAAAAAGAATCACCTTTTAAAATCTTCCATATATTTCTCCATTATAACACTAGTGAATAATTATGTAACATAAAAAGTTACTTTGGTAACGCAGGGCTATGGTAAAGCTGACAGAACTTACCGTTCCCAGCCTGACAAATCTTCCAGATGAGCTGGTAATAGGGCGAGCTGTGTAGGCAGTTCTGGGTGTTCTAATGGCCTGCTCCATAGTGCCTGGCCTTCCGCTTTGTGTGCTGGGTCTAAGGAAGCCGGTGATGGGTCTTCCAGCTTGAGTGATTGGCCTGTTATGATTATAAATTGTTAAAATACAAAGATTAACAAAGGAAGATTCTCCAACAGTCTGCTCAATATTCGTGACAGAGAGTATGAAACAGAAGTACATACCTGACAGCTGGACTAGGCCCTCCCATCTGATTAGTTCCAGGGAGTTTCAAAGATGTTCCAGGGCCTATGAGATGAGACAGTACATTCAATTTATATATTATTTAGTAAACTGTAAAACTGTCCACTCGCACAATTTTCAGAAATGTGCTATCTGGTGAAAAAGACATTAATAACAGGGAATATATTTTAGGGAAATGTGTTTGAGACTAATATTTGAGTATCCATATCATGTTACTTACATTCTCATATTTGATCCTCACACTAATTCTGTAAGATTGGTAGTATTAACCCATTTAGCAAAGGCTTAGAGAGTTAAGCAAATAGGTTAACCTGTTAGTGGAGCTGGGATTCAAGCAGAACACTTAGCAAGCGCGACAGCTCCAAGGGATCAAATGATGGTTTTATATTGTTTATTTTTCATACAAATTTCTCCAAATAAAAGATCATTTACCCACACTATCTAGAATTTAGATATTTTAAATCCAAAGGCGCACAATAATGGGGGAAAAAAGGTTTTAACATGAAACGTATTTTTTCCCAATTTCCATGTGAAGCTTTGAAACAGCTATTACCTTCCAAAATACACAAATGACTGATAATTGTCATAACTAATCCATTATCATCAAGACCACCATTTGTCATGGAATCTTCCAATGCCATTTGCACCAGCTCAGCTGCAAGCCAGGGACTGGGCTTCTGTGACAATCCCAATAGGCATCACAGACCAGCATGACACCCCATCACCTTACATCATTCATTAGAGCAAACTGTTTCAACTATTATAATAAAGTGTTTTTATTGTTCTGGACAATCACTTTTTTTAAAAATCCTACTGGAACACTTCTGTTGTTTGGATGTTTCCTGTGTTTAGATTCTCAGATAAACAATCTTCTGATATATTAGATAAGCAGTTCAGATAGAATGCATTTTTATAAAATATTTTAAAATGTATAACATAGCTTTTATTGAAAAATCGCTATACATCAATCTCACATCTTAAGTTTAAGACAACATAATTGAGTTGTGGAAGGAGAGCCTTTGTACTTATAAGGCAGAATAGAGACCATTTACTTGAGGCAGTGTTTTCTCATGTATATAATGTCAAGCATTTCTCCTCCTAATGGCATTGCATTTACTTAACTGAAAAAAAACAACACTTACGTGGAACTTGGGCAATAGCATTTTCATCCAGCATCATTTCTGCGATTCCTTCCTGATCTACATCAATTTCATCTACATACACCATTTCAGTTAGCGCTCGTGCTTTTAAAATCCAAGCTGCCTAAAAAGCATGGGTAAAATAAAGCATATATTAAGCAGCATTAGAAGTACTGCATAGGCTATAGAAACTAGCCACCCTTTATTATTATCTAATTTTGTATTAGGCCCGTTTACAACTTAAGGCATTATACTGATTTAAAGGGGCTTCGTCAAGAAGCTAAGAAAGCAAAGTTGGTATTAATCAAGAAACAACCAGTATATATCAATTACCCAATAAATAAAAGTGTGGTAATTACCTATAGTTTTCTAACATGCCTTTTTATAAATAAAAGAAAATCTTTAGAGAAAATTTTATTAGAATAATAACTTGAAAACAAATGAATTAAGCCACACAGTGCTCTCTCCCTCCTTCAGGGCCCAGTCCGTCATGATGACTTCCCTGATCACTTAACTCTAGAAGTACTTCCCTCTTGTCTTTCTCACAGAGCACTGTCTTCATACTTCTATTATTATGTGCTTACCAAACACCATAATTATTTAGGCATAGGTTAGCCACCCCTCCCCCAAAACACAAGCTTTTTTTACCTTGTTTACTTCTTAATTTTCCATAACACCTATGGGTTTTGTACACCCATAGGTATTCCAAAAATGTTGAATTAAACTAAGATCAATTTCTCGCAGTTCCCAATAACTAATCAACACAGTCTTGATTGCTTTGTGAGCTAGCCAGTACAAAACCTGCTAGAGAGTGGAAAAATAATGGACAAGGTAATTAAGGAAGCTGCAAGATATCAGCTTTGCTTTACCATGAGAAATTAGATGCAAAGGTGTGCACAATTAAATATCTTATTAAACATTTAAAACTACTTTATCGGAAATGTTTATCTTTTTGTCTCACTATAGACTAGAAGCAAAGAACCACAAAGCTCGGTGTCCTGTGTACGATCTGAGGAGAAGGCAATTCTGGAAGCAGTGGCATAGAACTGACTCTGTGGATAGAGGAAGTTGCAGCAAGAGAAACTTGGGGCAGGCAGGAGATCACCCACTGAGTGACAGACAGCAAAGGGACTGACGCCCTGGGAACAGAGACAAGTGAGCCACAGTCCTACTTCTAGCTCATCAGAATTTCAGCGTTATGGGGAAAGTGTAATAACAAAAATCAGGAGCATGCTAGGGGAGGGCAGAGAAAAGCACCCAGATGTCTGGGGCTGGAAGGAAGGGTAGAGAAGAGCTTGGCCCAGTGGCCAAGACGGGAAGGCTTGTGCCAAGCAAAGCAAACAACAGGACAAAAGCATGAGCTTGAGGGCTCATGGCATGTTTGGCAACTCCAAGAGCGGGAATACGGTGGAAGAACCAGGTTCAGCTGAGGCAGCAGCCAGAGAAGCTGGAGAAAAAGGCTAGGGCAGATGATGGACCCTGTATGCTACAGTGAGGCATATGGATTTCTGTACTGATGATGAGATAATGACGCTTCAAAATTATGATTCGGAGTCCTAGTTAAATTGACTTTCTAAAAGCCAAGCTCTTATTATTATAGTATCATGTATGTAGCTGCATATATTTTTTCAACTATTGTCACGTCCATACTGTTATCTCATAGTCCAAGCCATCATGCTCCTTGACATCTATCTTCCTACTAACCTTTCAAATATTAAGGAGGTGCAAGTTTGCTTGTTTTTTATACTAGGCTAAGCAAAACATAGGAAAGTAAATCCACTATTCCTTCCCCACCAAATGAATAACACTTCAGTAGCTAAATAAGAACATCATTTTAAAATTTTTATTCTGTTAGAATGCACTTTTTCAAAACTGTAAATGGATCTATATTTGTTTCAAAATCTAATTCTTAAGAAGTAGAAATAATGATGTGAATTTCTTTATTTTAAAGCTCTGTAATAAAATTTACTTAAACCATTATTTAATTTTAAATTTCATCAGTATTTGAGAATATTAATCTTCTTGAATTTCCTTCTGTCCTAACAAAAATGACCTTCAAAATCACATATCACTGCTTGATTAAAACATCAGATTGTAGTCGAAGAACTGCTTTTGGCAATGTGAACAATTCTTGAGATTTTAATAAAAACAGCAGATGGGACTTTGGCTTTTAAAAAAAATAATACAAATTTTATTTTGGAAAAAAGCCAAATATGTTTTGCCGTCCTAAAATCCTCTGCCTGTTTAAATGAAACACACAGTTCAAAACTAATCAGTGATTAAAATAAAATGCATAATAAAGTGTAATCTATGATCCCAAACTGCCCCTGGCATCTGAATAAAAATATAAATTAGTTATAATTTATAAATTATAAATTAGTTAAATATGTTTAACTTGATAAATGACAGGGTGATGCAATTTATGTAAATAATTTGAATACCTGTGTATTAGAAATATTTTGAAATCCACAAAAACAACAGATTTTAGGAACTTTGTTTAAAGAAGAAAAGCATAGATTCTCCCAATCTAAATGAATAATCATCTCATCAATTATTTTTTTTTAATCTATGAAACATAATCCCATCTTATTCACCTACCGAGTTTGTCTATTGGCCATTACTCTTGCAGCAAATATCTGTCAGCTAATATCAGAAAAATACTGACTTACATGTTCTACCTTCTGTGAGGTTAATCTAATTTTACTTATGAAAATAAACATATGAAAAAGTAAAGAGTAGACTGACCACATGAAACATGTTTAAATTGTTTTGTTCCTTTTAATACAGAATGCAAGGCCAGTAGTTTAAGGGCATGTAAGAAACAATTTTGCTAGGTTGTTATTAGAATCTAACCTGATTTTGACATCAGAGAATCATGTGACATTCTGCCTCCTCTATGAAACAAAAACTCAGGCACAAAATATTGAATTATTATTGTAAAGCTTCATTTATTTTGAAGTTGTAAAAATGTGCAAATGAAGACAGGCAAAAGTATGAATAGTGAGCTCAAAATAATCCAGTCAGCCTTGTTCTCTTTTTAGCCTTTTGGCTCACTAGCCAGTGGGTCACGAAGTCTACGGGAACAGATCAGAAAAGTAAAACTAAGCACAGGTCCTTCAGGAAGTCCCTGTGTGAGTTTGAAGTTCAAATGCCATTTAGAGTTTTGAAACCATACCAACAATGCAAATGATGGATGCTTTAATTTTCATTTTAACCCGAATCTTCTACAAGTGCTGAAAACAAAAAGCACATTATTCACTCTATTTTTAATTTAGGTTCTTCTTAAATAACTTGTACATATTATGCAAAAAATAGTTTTGCACCATCTATCAATTTGGAAATTATGACTATGAACATTTCAAAAACAAAGGGCATACTTTTAAAGAACACAGCACTACATTTTAACCTATTTATGGTGTTTGTTTATTACTACACAGGCCTCCATAAGAGCACTCTGTAAATTGCTTTCTTCTAAAAGGTTTGATGATTACTCATATGAACCCCATATGAGGTTCAAATTGTTTACCTAAAAAAAAAACAAAAAAAAAACTGGTAAAATTCTCACTTGGCAGGGCAAACACCTGGCAATATTTAAGCTTTCTGATTTACAGCTCTTCCCTTCTTATTCCCAGGCTTGCTGGAAACCCTCTTGAGCTAAAAGCTTCACTGGCCACCCATTCCCCAAAGCAGGCCTCCTCTCTCCCTCATTTGCTGTGTTTTATCCAATTAAGTGGTCTCTCTGCCATCTCCAATCTCTAACCAAATTGATGTAGTAGACATGGCTGTCTGGCCAGTATCCCTTTCTTCCTCACTGCGACAGGCACTTCTGTCTAAAACCAAGACCTTCTGAAGCAGGGTTGGCCTACTCTTTACTCAAGACATAACATCCTATCTATCACTGCCTTTTCAGACACCTGTGACTCTGCTGACTTCTAGGCGCCTTTTCTAAGTCCCTGGTTCCCTTTGCTTCCTTTATTTTTCTCATCGTTCTGGCCAATATTGGTTATGTCTATTTAAGCTCCAAGTCTTAATGAGTACACTGAATTAATTCTACAAGGCTACCCACCCACAGACACAAAAGTATTGGAAATATAATAGTTTACATAAGAAGGTACATAATGCCTGGTAGATACAGCTAATTTTAAAACATCACATGTAGATATGCAGCAAATTTTCAAATCTATAGCAACAACTAAGCAACAGTAACTAACATTAGTCTCTAAACTAAAGTTGCAGCTAAACCTTTACCTGAGATATTGGCAATTCAGGGTCTGGTTCCTGGAAAGCATAAAGAAGGTAGTAAACACTTTTAAGAAATACAGTTTCTAAGATAAAAAGTCTAAATAACTAACCAAGTATTTGTTGGTGGACTCAAACTCACTCAATAAAAATCCAAATATTAATTTTAATCTTTCTCCACAAGTGCTCTAAGGAGGGCTGCAAAACTAATATAGTCTGAAGAGTACTAAAATTTCTATGATCACAAAGTTCTAATTACTCAAACCTCATTTAGATCACAGAGAAAATACATTAACCTGCTTGTTTAATGAAGACGCAACATCCCAAAAATTAAAAATAATTTGACAGCTATACCAAGAAAACATTTCTTTATATTCAAAATAAGTTCATGGTGGTTTAAACATTCAGACTTTAATTACTTGGGGAGGAGAAAGAATAATCCACATCCTATAAACCCTTGTATTTCATATAACTATAATGGGATCACTGGATGAAGATAAAAAAATTAATTCTGACATAATGTTCTCTGAAAAATTTTTATAGACTATGCAATGTATATTAGTGCCAGATGCTGATAAACTCAGATTTATTCTGTCCAAATTAAATAGAAATGCACTGGTAAAAAATCAGACTTAAAGCAAATTTATTTATAAAACATCTATACTTACATGTCTAAAGTCACAGCCTTTCTTGAAACTTTAATAAGCAACATATTTTATTGGGGAAGCTACTAAGAAACAGAAAACGGAAAGCTTTCCTTGTTTTCCATGGCTCTAAAATCCAAAAATACCCTAAATATTTTTTTTAGAATATATTTATGTGTGTCAGCAATGTGTAAACCATCTGGTGACCATGCAAGGATAAGTAATTTCTTTGGTATGGCACATGGTGGGAACATGAGAGAAAAAGCTAAGCTAGGCTAGAAAGTGAGGGCCCTAGAGGGTGGAGTTTAGAGAAAAGCTGTCAATCAGTTGAACCAAACACAACACAGCAACTAAGAATACACAGCAATTGGAGGTTTTCAATTACAGTGTGCATACGAAAGATCTGGAAAAGTACAGATGTCCCACGATCCATACTTAGAGAAATACACAGATACAGGTAATGAGATGAGAGAGGTAACCTTTTCTATTCTTTATTTATTTGTATACATGTCTTTATGACTCATTATCTCAGTTCAGTCTCATAACAACCATCTGAGGGAGGCAGGTAAGTGTTATCATCCACTTTACAGATAATAAAACAACCTTAATGATATCATATAATTTGCGCAAGGTTACACAAACAAGCCAGAGCTCTTGCTTGCCAGTGCATCTCAGAGATAAAAATGGGTTGGAAATAATAAGGCAGGGTACAGTTGTGTAGGAGAGATCCAAAACAAGTTTCATCTAGAAAGGGAAAAAAGTTTACCAGAGGTGATTGTAGACAATACTTGAAGGAAAAACAAAACAACTAAAGGCGACAGAAGCCACTGATTATAAGTAAAAGCTGGATGCTTGTTATCCTGCCAAGGGCAGGAAGATTCGTCCAGTGGCTGAAACCAGCAGCTCAGCCTCTGAGAGTCCGTTCACTGACAAAGGCTTTCATGCTCCTTCTATCTCATTCTATACAGCCCCTCAGGAATATACTTAGGATTTACCATACTGTTAAACAGCATGTAGGAAATAACGTGAAATGAGGAGGTCTGATGAGAAAATGAGGGGCCTACAGGATGGGAAGATGCAGAGGCAGGTGAGGTGGTATGGATGGAAGATGGAGACAAGGCCTAAATGAGAGTGAGGCGGAGAACACATAATTCCACAACATTCTCCAGGTAGCCCTGGCTCTGTTAGGCGCTGAAAACATTCTGTGGGAGAAAGCACCTAATTCAGTGAATCACAATACAATATGTTAAATGTTATACTCAAGTTATGCACTAATTATAGATAACTTAGATGGAGGGAAGAAGAGGAGACCACATGAGAGGCAAGGGAGTCACAGAAAAGGGAAAGAGATGATTCTGGAACTTACTGAGAGCCACTGATCTATGAGCTATATTCAACATCATTTTATCGTCAGTTTCACTGGACACTTTCCTCACAGATGCTTTCCAGATTACTAACAATCCTTTCAGAAAAATATAAATGACGAATTCTACATGCAAATATCTCTAGCTATATAGAGACAACAGCAGCTAACATTTTTGATCACGTACCATGAACTTAATTTAACCCTTTGAAGTGGGTATATCGTCATCCCCGTTTTACAGATGAGAAAACTCTGAGGTCCAGGTATACAGGCAATATTTGAACCTGGACACTCTGGGTCAACGGCATGTACTTTGCTGAGCATGTGAGATCATAGCAAGGCTGGCAAGCGACCACTGTCGGGTCAAGGGAGACCAAGGCCAGGTACGGCTGTTCTGGAGGTCCATCGTGAGCAGCAGGACTAGGACCGAAAAAATGATGTTTTCATTTAGAGAGGATGCAAAACTTCTTTAAAAATCACTGAGACCTACATCTTTGGATCTCTCTCTCAATTATAGTTTTGTGATTCCACTCACATAGGGAACCACAAGTTAGGTTCACTTGGTCTAGCAAATTATTTCCATGAGTACCAACACAGTGAACTAGAGAGCAACAGGCCTGGCCCTAGGGTCGGAGCATCTGGGCTTGAGCTTCAGGGAGGCACTTGGCAACATGACCTTGAAGAAATCACAATCTCCATTACTTAATCCTCCTCTCAAATTGGAGTAATAGTGCCTACTTTATAGGATAGTTAAAAAAAACAAAACCTTGCACTGGAAAATTTAATAATTTTCAGAGTTCTTTCACATATACTATCACAGTTAATGAAGTGTAAGGTGGTAGCACCTTCAACAGGGAGTATCAATCACACAGAATTTCCCTATTACATAATGAATGGAAGAGCACCAAACTCTCTATTACTTCCCTTTTCAGAACTCAGAAGTAACTCCTAGTTATAGCACATGAAATTAAAACTTCGCTTTGAATCTTCTTCAAAGTGAGTAAGAGGACATGGAAAGTAAAGTGGCACTGCCTAGAACCAGCAAACACTCATTAGCATCAACTTCAATTCACATCACTTAGCTTCCTTCCTTCTCCCCTAAGGTAAGGCTTTCTCTTAGGCTGTTGCTATTACTTCAAGGAATTAAATCTCCAGATAGTTCTGATTGTGACTTCCTAATTGCCACCAGTATTCACTCTGGCTAATGAATCTACCCGGCTTTACTCTTAAACTACTGAGTCATTATTCAGAATTTAGTAATAACAGGAAAGAAAAAGATGTAAGAGAACAGAACAGTAATTGGATGGATTTCAGAAGGTTAGGAAGATCTAGCGACCAAGTAGCCAAGTGGGAATGTCATCTGTATAATTCAATAGGAATATAAATACATAAAATGAGCTGTTTCACAGAGTGTAGAACCAAAAGATTAAGTCTAGCTAAGTCTCCATGGCCCCAATGAGGACATAAAGTAGATAATCATACAGAAATGTGTTTTTTGACGTGGATCACTAGATCGTTGTCTCAACCAACTACTAGCTCATTGGGGAGCCTTGGTAACCTATCTTTTATCTAAGCCAGCAGCTTTCAGCCTCTCTTCCACCTTCAAACCATTTGCAATAATAGCCCACTCCTCTGTGTAATATGTCTCATTATAAGCAGAGATTGCAAGTGGAAGAGGAGAATGCAAATTACCCCCATTCTAATATAAGGTTAACACTCTCACTTCCAGAATCATTAATTTTAATAATTTGAAAATCTATCAGAAATTCACCCCTCTAATAAAAGCATAATGTCTTTAGAAACCCCACTTCCTGAAAATCATTCATGTTTTATGAACTGTTTAATTATAATGGAGCTAAAACAAAAAAATCAGGACTGGGTTTAACGTCAGGAACCTGACGCAAAGAACAATAATCAGATTAAGCAACTAATCAGGATGAAAGCAAGCCTTCTCTCTGAGTCAGATTGCTATGTGGAAGACCATTTTGCATATTTTCCATTTACATCTTGTAACTTAACCCCTTTTTCTGTCACAATTTAAAAAGCTTTGAAAAAAACACAACACCTCTCTATGAATTACTTGTTCTTACTGTATTTTATCAAACAGGGAAACTATGATAAATTAACCAGTTATCCTTTTAGTCTTAACTGATCAGAACCTTAATGTACTTCGTGCTTACAGACCCTGCTCTCTGTTTCTCACCATTCTGCATCTGGGAAAAGCAGTTCAGAATCCATTCTTCAAGAACCCTTCCCTATTACCAAACATCATGTTATTATAGTCAACATGCCTTTCAGTCCTTTTGTAGTCAAATAAAAATGTATTGCTCTAAGGAAAGACGCTATTCTATAGTGGATCATACCTCTCTGGCCAACTTGATTATCCTAATTTTGGCAAGAATCAAAATGAAATAAAATCCAGATGTCCCAATAGAAAGCACAAGGCCTAATTAAATATTTTTGATGATAGTATACCAAAATTATCTCTTAAAGGAGGAATAAATGTAGAAGAAATAGTCTTAGAGGTGGTCTTCATTTCAAAAGGCTGATGTATCAAGACCGAAACGTTATCTCTTTGGAGTTACCTGGACCCATTTATAGAAAGATTAAGAAATAAATTACTTTAGAGGCATTCTCCTCATTTGGGAGAACAATCAGCAAAACCAAAAGTGAAAAATAACATCAAAACAAAAGCTACTTTGTTTTGGAAAAAAAGGAAGAGCAAAGATGAATCCATTTGGCACTCAAAAGAAATACTTTAATTTCCTTGCTCTTCGGAGTGTCCAGGCACTGCTTCAAAGTCACTCATTTGTTCTAAAATCAATTTGCTGGCACGAGAATGGTAATTCAAATAGCTTACAGAAAACAAGTCCCTTACTTTAAAATGTAGAAGACTCAAAAAAAAAAAAAATCAGGAGGCTAAAGGAGCACATGCAGATAACCAGCTAACGTGGGGCTGAAGACCATCTGTTTTTACTCTCTCATCATACTTGTTAGCTTTTCATAAAGTTTTAGTCTCTCCATCATTTACTTCCTCACCGAAACCATGAGAGCTCCATAAGATACCAATGATGATCATTGCTCTTAGAAACAATCTCCTAAAGGAATCCAAAAAGAATTTTGTGAACTGATTAAAAAAAACTGACCCTCAAAACAAGAAATGAATTAAGAATGTCCATAATTAAATTACATTTATTTGAAAGGATAAATGTACACTTATGAACCTGTGGTATTGAGAATTAAGGATGAGGGGTGGGAATTGGGGGAAACAAAGATTATCAGGCAACTAGGATGCTTTTCACATATACAGGGGACGCTGGCACACATGAAAAACTCCATCTTGGCTTAAAGAGTAACAAACATGAGTGAACCTTGTGAACTTTTCCCTCTCCAGGTATCAAAAGCCCTATTTGGTGAGGTAACATCTATTCCTGGTGAAATGCTACTCGTTGTTCTGGCAATAAATAGTTTCCCCTTAAATAAACAAATAAAAAGGATTAGAAAAACAAATAAAAAGGATTAGAAAGGAAAAGAATGAGATAAATTTCTCCTAGACATTGGTTCTCCTAGTCCTACTCGGATATTTGTAGAAGCTGAGCATATCAACCCCTGCTCATAACAATAAAACAGTAACAAAAAATAACATTTTAAAACACATCTATGGTATTAGAAAGTAAGCATATATCACATTATGAAGTCTTTCAAATACACAACAAATAGGCCAATGGAATAGGCCAGGACCTAACAAGACCTATTGCCATAAAGATTTTAACCTAATGGTTAACCTGATGATCTTAACCTAATCCAATGGTTTACCAATGATAAGAGCAATATTTCTCAGTATGACCCTGTCTTTTTTACCTTATCATTATCAAAATCACAATTCCACCAATCATACCTTGTGACAAGTCTTAATTTTCCAAGAGGGCCAGAAAGGCCTAATGGGAGGTATCTAAGAAGCCAAATACCTTGCTTAGCTGCTAATTTGAGAGATTTTAAACAAAGCACTTCATCTGTTTATCCTTTGATTGCTTTCTGGGTAAAAGGAAAGGAGCCAACATCTTCTCTATGGTCCCTTCTTACCCATTAATAAAAACACTAATGCTTTGCCTCTGCATTTCCGAAGTAACAACATTTCCCAGCTTAAGAAGGGAGATATTTGTACCTCTGTCCCCTCAAAATGGAACCAGTGGTCAAATAAGTTTCAGTATACCAGCTTAGTCAAAACTGGGCAGATTTCCTTCCTTTGGGACTTCTCAGAGTCTTTTATGCAAGTACACAGATATGTCAAAATTCCTTACCACTCAGCAGAAATCTTGAAAAAGGCACAATAGATGGGAAAATAGACTGGGAAAAGTTCAGAAAATATAGTTTTGAAAAATTAGGCTCCATAAACACAGACAGCAGAATCCAGGCAAAGGGAATGGGCTTACCAGCTTTGTAACTGGACAAATTACTTCACGTTGTGCCTCAGTATGCTCAATCTATAAAATGGGGGAAATAGGGCCAGCCGAGTGGCGCGGTGGTTAAGCGCTGGCTTGGGAAGCCAGCGGCCCCGGTTCAGGTCCCACATGTGAGGGCCAGTGACACTGCCCTCAAAAAAAAAAAAAAATACAATGGGGGAAATACATTCCTAACACAGTTGAGGATTAAATAACTTATAAAACCCTCTGAACCAAGCCTGACACAGAGTAAATACTCAATAAAATTAGCTATTACTTTTGTTACCTACTTTGCAAGGTTATTATTCTAAGTACAGAAATACATAGTTTCTAGAACTTATGCCTGGCAAATAGTAAGCACTCCATAAAAGGTCATTGAACTGAACAC
This sequence comes from Aselliscus stoliczkanus, assembly GCA_033961575.1. Lineage (NCBI taxonomy): Eukaryota > Metazoa > Chordata > Mammalia > Chiroptera > Hipposideridae > Aselliscus > Aselliscus stoliczkanus. Next base: position 148,846,583 of record CM066732.1, on the reverse strand, counting down.
ATATAAAGTCCTGATCACAGTGCCTAGCACAAACTGAATCTGAGTTCATAGGTGCAGTACTGAATGTCACTATTATCTCATGTCATTAAGATTACAGGGTCTTAACCATTAATAAAAACACCACGGCTTTGCCTACAGCAGCATTTCCCAACAGAGCAACATCTCCCTAGGATGATATCAACAAAGATAGCTGACCCCTGCTGGCTGCCAAGAAAGAAATCAGTGGTCATATAAGCTTAAGAACTATTGGATTAATCACAACTAAGTTTCTTGTTAGAATTTAAAGCCTTTAGTATAAATCAACTCTCTAAGAAGGGAATATACTCGTACATTTCCCAAATGCATTTAATAAGGAAACTTTCTTTCACTGAACAGCTCTTAGGACTAGTGTTTTCAGGAATACAGAACGAAAACTACCCTAACTCAGTGGGAAAATGGAGACAACATGTAACATTCTCACAAACCATTGTGCCTGGAACAATGTCTGATCTACATCATAGGTCTGTAACAAGTTTTTGTTGTACAAATGTAGCGTGTCAATATTTTGTGATTCCCAAGCCTATTTGATCATGCAAAAAAAAATTTTTTTTTTGAGCAGCATCTGTAGTACTACTGTTCTAAGACACACTTGGAAATATGTTTGTCTACAGAAACATAGTACCATTAACTAATGTAAACTAACACAAACAGAACCTAGCTTAGCATTCCCACTCATGGATTGTTCTAGCGGAGATGTACTATCTATTTGTAGGTCAAAATGTTCACCTCCATCCATTTGCTGGGAGTTAAGGCAGAGCCTAGCAACAGTGTTCCCATTCCTGCCTCTGCTTATGTATCTCCCCTCAATTTTCCTTTTAAAATCTCCAAGGCAGCACCTCCAGAGGAAACACTGGGAAACAAGAACTATAGGTACATTTTGCATTTACTAGAAGCACTGACACACTGCCACATCTCTGCTCCTATGCTGTTTTGTCCTTTTTGCCTCTTCCAGGGATTACTTGCCCACCAGACTTGCATCTCTCACATACATAGTATATGACCTTTTCACTCACTTTATTTAATATTATACTTTAGTTAAGAGAACTTACACTATTACTATAGTTTATATTAGTTCTTTTTTTTTTTTTTTTTTTTTTTGAGGGCAGTGTTACTGGCCCTCATATGTGGGACCCAAACCGGGGCCGCTGGCCAGCGCGCCACTCAGCCGGCCCAATATTAGTTCTCTTTTAATCAAGGCCATCATTCCTTCTTTTAGGGGGACATTTTTTCCCATCCCTCGCTCCTAATACTAAATGTATCTTTTCCCCTTCTAGGTTGTCACTCCTCTAACTTGTATTATTTGCCTCAAGTTGCACTCATGCCCCCAGAATCAATGGCTCCTCACTCCTGAATAACAGTCTTCAAATGAAGTGGAAGGATCATACGTGTGATCCAAAAGAAAAAAGCAGCTATTTCATCAGTGGGTCGGAAGTTACATGTTTATACATAATTGTTTTAGAAATTAACAACACCCATGCAGCAAGCTTAAGAGCCCACCCATATGCAAGTATAAATGAATGATCAAAGTTCCTCACTAAAGTCAAAGTCAGGGCGTTAAGTGTTCCTTTAAGTGACACTTTCAGGGGCACTTAAAAGGAAAAGGGCTGCTACAGTTGGAGGAGGGGGCGATCATGGCACAGCACTCGTGGGTGGGTCCCGCGGGGACTGGGAACGCAGGGTCAGGGACTCGCGGGCCACGGCTCCAGGGATCCCGCTCCGGGTACCTGTGCTGACCACACGGTCAACCTGGCCCTGGGCCTAACACTCCGGAGCCCCCACCCGAGCTCTCAGCCTCATCGCCAGGATCCACGGGGCTGATGGGGTCCGGCCGGTACCTGGTCATAAGGGGACTTCTCCAGCATCTGCGTGCACAGATCCACGCAGAGCTGGAACTTCCTGCGCCTAAAATAGCTCCAGGCCAGGAGCAGTGGCTCCATCTCCCAGCCCATGGCGGCCGAGGGCTGCAGGCAAAGGCCCAGGGCCGGACCGAGGCAGGGCGGGGGCCAAAGCGCAGGAGGCGTCCAGCTCTGCCCAGCAACGCGCGGCGGCAGGGACCTAGCCACAGAGGAGCCCGCATCTCGCCTGAGAACGGGAAAAAGAAAAAAAACACCGCGCACAGAACGCAACTATGAGGTTTCCCATAACGAGGGCCTACCAAAACTTGGTACAAAACAATGTGTGCTTTTAAAGACGACATATGTCATTAATTTCCAGACGAAGGCATCGTGACTAAATTAGGAGGCGTTGACTTAGACACCTAACCTGGGGTCCTCCGCCCTCCCGGGGGGGGGCACGGTTGCCTAGCAGTCGAACGCTCTGTTTATTGTCAGCCCCAGAAAAGTCCCTGGAATGACACTCTCCAATGAGTCGCTGTCCTGCTCTTCCCCACTTCACGTATTTTTACCCCTGTCCGTTACCTTCCAACTCTAGAAACACAAACATGAGAACGAGAACAGCTTTTTAAATACCATCTTGCCCATCAGAACCCAAAGCCCCAAATCCGAAAACTCTCCAGTCTATTTCTCAGTGTCCTTCTCACCAAATCTCAATGTTCAAATTGAAAGGGGCATTAGAATTGCTTAGCCCAATCTCTTCATTTTACAGATGAGAAATTGAGATAAGCTCAGAAATGAGAAATTATTTACCTAAGGTCATATGGAGTTAGAGATCTGTGCTGTAATCTGTGTGACTACAGGCTGTTAAATACTGTTTATTAATTTGATGCTGCATAGTGATTCTGGATTATAAATTGGTGACATTTTCACCAAACAAGAGAATGTATGCAAGAAATTAGACAGATATTTAAATACACTTTTTATTTGAGGATATATTTAGATTCATGGCAAGTTACATAAACAGTGCAGAGATTTCCCATACACTCTTCACCCAGTTTCCCCTATTTTTAATATCTTACATGACCATGGTACATATGTCACAACTAAAGAACCAACATTGGTTACCATTAACTCCACAGTTTATTTAAATTTCAGTATTTCTTCTCCAACATCCTTTTTCTATTCCAAGGTCTCACTTTGTATACCTTATTAGGTTTAGTCATCATATCTCCTTCGCCTTCTCTGGTCTGTGACAGTTTCTCAGACTTCCCTTGTTTAAGATGACCTTCACAGTTTTAAAGAGTGTTAGGTAGGTATTTTGTAGAATATCTGGGGAGCTTTTAAAAATACAGATTCCCAAATTCCATCCTTAGAAATTCTAACATAAATGGTTTGAGGTAGGGCTGAGCATCAGTATTTTTTAATGGGTAATTCTAATGGGCAGCCAGGGTTGAGAAACCACTGTGTTGAGTTCTAAATGGTTGTGTATATATTGAGATTATTGCCAACTTCTTAGAGAGTAACAAGACTTTTGTAAGTAGGAAATATATGTTTATCTTGTTTTTTGTAAAAAACCTTATATATATTTACATGCACATATATATATACATATTATGTGAGGCAAAAAGAGGCATTAACATATTTTAGGAGCATATAATTCAACTTAGCTTCTTTCAGGAGGTTATTCCTTTTCTTTCTTTCAGGAAAGTGAAATGGATGAGGAAATTGTAGAACACTTAGCAAACTGCAAGATGTTAATTATGTCCAAATGTAGCATAAAATGTGTCTTTAACAGCTTATAAATACTTGTTACTATTATTATTATTTTTTAAAGATTTTATTTGGGATGGGGGAGGGGGACAGTGTTGGAAAATTGGGGGAGGGGACCAGCCAAGTTGTTGTTCTTCAATCTTCGTTGTGGAGGGCTCCAGTTGTCATCTGGATTCCCAGCAGCAGCTCGTGGCCTTTAAGTTCAAGGTGCTGTGTTCAGTTTTAGTTGCCGGTGGGCGTAGCCACCATCCCTTGCAGGAGTCAAACCAGTAGCCATGCTAAGAGCACACGCCCTATCCACTGAGCCATCTGGGCGGCGGCAGCTCAGCTCGTGGTGCTGAGTTCAGTCTAGTTGTGGGTGGGCATAGCCCACCATTGCACAGACAACTTTGTTGTTACACCAGCTGAACCATCCTGCCACCTGTTGGCAACTCAGCGACAGCTCAGCTTGGGCGCAGCATTCACTGATCCATGTGGGAATCTAACCGGTGGCCCTGTTAATCAGAGCACGTGCTCTAAGCCAACTCTTAAACTGAGCCACTCGGCGGGCCCAATACTTATTTTTAATCATGTAAATATGTTTCTGTTATTTATGAATGTCTATAGACTTTACATTTTTTATAATTTCTAATCCACAATACAAAAACCACTTGTTTTATATCATTCTAGTAATAAGAAGAATAGTAGTTGTAACAGTTCCTGGTGAAACAGGTAGATAAGAATTACTAGGGCCATTTTCCTGCTGAAGAAAATGAAACATAGCAAAACAACATAACCCCTTTGAAAGGGTCAGTTTCACAATCAGAGCTAGATCTCAGCTCACAGATCCTTATCTTTTGCTCCCTAGCAACTGAATATCTCTTTAGGCTAATTCAGTTTAAAATCAGATACGTACTGAAGATAACGTAACTTTAAATGCTAAAGGTTAAATTTTCTTAAATGTTAAATTGGAATTATCCAGGCCATTTCAACTTAACCCAAAAGAAAATCAAATAAAATGAGAAATTCTCTTGGTCAACAAGTATTTGTGCAGGCCCTATGCTTGGGGATAAGAATGCAGACGTGAAGAAGACAGGTTTCCTGCCACAAGGGTACTTACATATAAAGGGTAGTTAGTGGAAAGAGCATTGAACTCCAGGTCAGACTTACTAGCTGTGTTTTCTTAGGCAAATTAAAAATCAGTATAGGGTGGTGATTAAGAAGTAGGCTCTGGAGCCAGATTTCCTATATTTGAACACTTGACTCTGCCATGCACTAAATGCGGGGACCTTGGGCAAGTGGTCAAATGGCCCTGTGCCTCAGATATGTCCTTCTTCCGTACTGTAATGAGTGTTTGCTGTACTCTAAGAATTTTCAGTTCTGCTTTAAAACACAAGAAAAACAAATGAGATAGATGAAACTCATAAGAAATGGTAAGTATATATAATAAATATATAATTTACATATATGACATGTTAAACATAGAATAAGTAGACATTTTATGTATTAAAAACAGATTAAAAGAATGAAACAAACAGAGAGTGTTACTTGTAGATAGAAAGAGATGCAAAACAAAATAAACCTTAAATATTTACAAAGCATGGGTCAGCTTTAGCTATATCAAATTGGCCACCATTGGTATCACCCACTGCAGCCCTTTTGTCCCGTTCCTTTTTTTTTTTTTCATTTTCTTTTATTTTTATTTTTTATTTTATTATTATTATTAGTTACAGATGTATAAAACAATGCAGTAGTTATCCTTTCACCCCTTACAAAGTGACTCCCCTTCCCCGCTCCCGTCTTCCTACCCTCCTCCCGTCTCCCCACCCCCGATATCACACATATCTATTACAATTCCATTGATTCCATCCCTACACTATACTCCACATCCCATGACTATATATGTGTTAAATTATAGTTAACATCTAATATTGTTCAGTGGCAGCTTCAGATGTACAGTGCAGTGGTCAGGCCTCTACATGAAGTGGTCTCCCTAAGAAGACATGAGTCCATCGGGTCCCCTAAAAAAATATTTACAACTTTATTGATTATATTCCCTAAACTGTTTCTTCTGTCTCTGCAGTAGTATTGTAGTTATCAATTTGTGTTGCCTCGTCCCTTCCCCTTCTCCCTCATGCCCACCCCCGTCCCATCTAGCCCTCATCAGTTTTTCCTTTGTGTCTCTAAGACTATTTCTGTTTAATTTGCTCATTTATTCAGTTCCTTAGATTCCACATATAAGTGAAATCATATGGTATTTGTCTTTCTCTGACTGATTTATTTCACTTCGATTAATTTTCTCTAGGTCCATCCATATCGTTGCAAATGGTACGATTTCTTTCTTCTTTATAACTGTGTTAATACTCCATTGTGTAAATGTACCACAGTTTCTTAATCCAGTCATCTACCAATGGGCATTTCAATTGTTTCCAAGTCTTGGCTATTGTAAATAAAGCTGCAATGAATATAGGGGTGCATATATTTTTTTGAATTAGTGTCTTGGGATTTTCAGGATAAGTACCTAGGAGTAGAATTGCTGGGTCGAAAGGTAGTCCATTTCCAGTATTTTAAGATACCTCCATATTGACTTCCATAGTGGTTGCACCAATCTGCAATCCCACCAACAGTGCACCAGGGGTCCCTTTCCCCCACAGCTCCACCAGCACCTGTTTGTTAATTTATTGATGATCGCCATTCTGACCAGAGTGACGTGGTATCTCATTGTGGTTTTTATTTGCATTTCCCTAATGATCAGTGAAGTTGAACATTTTTTCATATGCCTGTTGGCCATGTGTATGTCCTCTTTAGAGCAATGTCTCTTCACATCCTCTGCCCACTTTTTAATTGGATTGTTTGTTTTTTGGTGTTGAGTTGCATGAGTGTTTTATAAATTTTGGATATTAACCCCTTATTAGATATATCGTTGGCAAATATCTTCTCCCATTCAGTAGGCTTCCTTTTTGTTTTGTTGACGGTTTCCTTTGTTGTGAAAAAACTTTTAAGTTTGATATAATCCCATATGTTCATTTTTTCTTTTACTGCCCTTGCCCACAGGGATATATCAGTGAAAGTATTGCTCAGTATAATGTCTGCAAATTTACTCCGTATATTTTCTTCTAGGAGTTTTATGGTTTCAGGTATGATATTTAAGTCTTTAATCCATTTTGAATTTGTTCTTGTTTATGGGGTAAGGAGGTGGTCCAGTTTCATTTTTTTGCATGTGTCAGTCCAATTTTCCCAGCACCATTTATTAAATAGACTATCTTTACCCCAATGTAAATTCTTGCTTCCATTGTCATAGATTAACTGTCCATATATGCATGGATTTATTTTGGGGCTCTCTATTCTGTTCCACTGATCTATGTGCCTGGTTTCATGCCAGTACCATACTGTTTTGATTACTGTAGACTTGTAGTATGCTTTGATGTCTGGTAGCGTGATACCTCCAACTTTGTTCTTCTTATTTCTCAGGATTGCCATGGCTATTCGGGGTCTTTTATGGTTCCATATAAATTTCAGGATTATATTTTCTATTTCTGTGAAAAATGTCCTTGGTAGTTTGGTAAGAATTGTGTTGAATCTATATATTGCTTTAGGCAGTATGGACATTTTAACTATATGAATTCTTCCTATCCATGAGCATGGTAGGTGTTTCCATTTATTTGTATCTTCTTTTATTTCTTTCTTCAGTGTCTTATAATTTTCTGGGTACAGATCTTTTCCTTCTTTGGTTAAATTTATTCCTAGGTATTTCATAGTTCTTGAAGCAATTGTAAATGGGGCTGTTTTGTTAATTTTTCCTTTCGGTAGTTTGTTATTGGTATATGCAAAAGCAACTAATTTCTGAATATTGATTCTGCATCCTGCTACCTTACTAAATTTGTCTATCAGTTCCAATAGTTTTTTGGTGGAGTCTTTGGGGTTCTCTCTATACAGCATCATGTCATCTGCATATAATGACAACTTTACTTCTTCCTTGCCAATTTGGATGCCTTTTATTTCTTTTTCTTGTCTGATTGCTGTGGCTAGAACTTCTAGAACTATGTTGAATAAAAGTGGAGAAAGTATGTCCTGTTCTTAAAAAATACACTATGCATACTTGTCTCTTCATCTCTCCGATAGAGCAAGCATGTATGGGCACCACACTTCCACCTGTGAACTTTCTTGTCTGCCCTCAACTCTGGTCCTTGTAACCACACCATCTTTGAGGAAGGCAGATGAAACAAAGAGAGAATCATGACATAGGAACTCTGAACAACCCAAGGTACTGTGGTCACCTGTCTGCACTAAGCATCTTAATCTACACTATCGCTTTCCCCTTGCTTCTCACTGTTTTACATTGATTTAACAAACTAACTGATATGAGCATCTTAATGTCATTTATGAGCCTTTCAGTTCCAGGACCTCTGGGATAACCTGTCCGATTGTATACTGAGAGGCCACCACAGCATTTCCTCGCTACATATAAAATGGGGATGATGATGATGATGATAACTATGACAACAATGATGATGATGATGATAGTGACTATTTTATGGGATGGTTGTGGAGGTCAGTTTAATTCATGGAAGGCATTTTGATTTAATTCTAGTAAAATTTGAGACTCTCATAATTATACATCTGCTCAACAGAGAGAATGACATTACACCATGGAAAGTTTGTTCAGAAAATTATAGTCAATGCAGTGAACAGAATAAGAGGTTTGGCTATTGGAAAAGCAGAGCCAAAATTATTATTATTTGCCAATTGCTGATAATTGTTTTTCTAGGAAATTTTATCTTGTAGGAAAGCTCTTGTTTTCATAAATATTTATTTTTGTATTCTGAAATTTACTGGACACTAATTCAGTGATTTGGAATGCTCCCTTATATTGCATGTAAAATTCTAACATAGGATGACTACTGTTTCTGGGTTGTCTATTCCAGGCCATTAATATGAAGGTCAACACTTATGATAGTATAACACAGTTTTAATTGATGTAGTTCTATATACAAATCTCCACATTTTTGTCACGTCATCAAACTTATGTGAGCCTTTATTCACAGAAAAACTATTTTGTGCTATAAAGTTAGTCACTATCCAATATTACTGACATTGCGAATATTGAATAATTTTTCCTAACCCAGTGGGAAATATTCTCTTAATACTTTGCCACCATGGTAGTAAACTCCAAATAAAAAAGCACTGTAAAAAGAGTGACTTCCCTGAAAATAAATAAAATGCTTCTCAATTTCTGTACATGAGCTGCATTACATTCACCTCAAATTATTGACCATCTGCCAAGATCCATTTTCCTCTTGTGGCTCTCCAATGAAGTTATCAACTGTTATTTTGGCAAAGGTCTCAAGAAAGTGAAAATACCATTATTAAACATTCCTTTTTATTCTAAATTTGCTTGCTTCGGTCTGAATTTCACAGGCAATTACACATCCACTAGGGTGAGCCATCTAGAGCGTTCTTAGAAATATTTATCAAGTCCCTGTGATTCATATCACACACGACAGCCTAAACAGTTTTAAGCCAAGCACATAAAGAGAGGTTGATTACATTCAATTGCTTTTTCCATCAAGCTTCTTGTACTCTGAAAATCAGACCCTGAAGTCTGAAAATGAATTAGTTTTCAACAATTGAAGTAAGCTTAGAACTCCGTTGCCATAAATTCTATTTATGTGACAACCACTTCTGGCTCCATCTTATCCTAATGCGATTGAACGTGATATGAAAGAGTGCCCTATTTCTATTCATTAGCAAAGGGTCATGCAGATTCCTTTAAAATCTTTTTTAAACAGAAAAGTAGACCTGGATTTTTTTTTTTATTTTTTTTTAGCTAAAATACTGACATTTCGATCGAACTGAAATCTATGTATCATATGGCGTAGGGAATCATGCTATATGTATTTAAACTGCAAAATAAAAGTACTGATTTTTAAAATGCAATATACAATATATTCTTACAGCCCTACCTTCTACATTGATTTGCCACAGGACACTTATACACATGTGCGAGAAGACAGCAATGAGTAAGAAAGTGTCTTTGATTTTGGCTAGGGTACTATTCTTTAAAAAAAAAAAAAAAAGTTAAGTTCTGAAATGTTCTAACATCATGCCCTAAAAGTCCCATAGGTTCTAGCTCCCAGCTACTTCTCTGACCATATCTCAACCCCTCCTACTTAGTCACTTTACTCAGTAGATACTGACCTTGCTGTTCTTTCGCTGAGCTGAGCAGGGCAATCTCGCCCTTGCTATTGGCTGACAGCCACACTCTTCCCCTAGATATTGACCTGCTTCTCTCTGTAACTTCTCTCACTTCATAAAGGTCCCTACTGAAATGACACTTCATTAAAGAGGTCCTCCTGCAAACCATCCTCATCTCATTTTCCTGCCACATTTTCCTTCACAGTACCGACTACAACTTGATATATTTCATAAGTGTGTATGTATATATTATCATCTGTCTTTACCCCATCTTCTCTTCCCCAGAATGCAAGCACCAAGAGTAGAGACTGTGCTGCATCACCAGTGGCTAAAATAGTGCTGCATCACCAGTGGCACACAATGTGTGCCCAAAAAATATTTGCTGAATAAATACCACAGAATCGGGAAGGCAGAAATGGCTGCAGATGTGTGATAATTTAGCATATGACGAACATGATATTCAAACACAGTGAGGAAAAGATGGTCTTTTCAACAGATTGTGTAGATGATAGTTAGCTTTCCATTGGAGAAAAATAATTGAGTCAACCTCACCAGTATGTAGAAGTAAAGATCTCCTAGTTAAAACAAATTACAAAAGTAAAAGAAGAAAAGTTAAGAAGCTTTAAAAAAAAATAAAAATCTTGGACAGATGAAGGCTCTACCAAACAGACACAAAACCCCAAAAAATCATCATTGAAAAGACTGACTTATTTGACTACATAACAAATTTTAAACTCCTGTAAATCAAAAGAAACCAAAAATTAAGTAAAAAACAAACAAATAATAACCTAAAAATATTTGTTAAACACATGATAGACAAAATATAAATATATGAGAAGTTGCTCCACCTCCCTATTAATAGAAGAAATAAAAATTAAAGTAACAGCTGCCGGCAGAGTGGCGCGGTGGTTAAGCGCTGGCTTGGGAAGCCAGCAGCCCCGGTTCGGTCCCACATAGGAGGGCCAGTGACACTGCCCTCAAAAAATAAATAAATAAATAAATAAATAAACAAATAAATAAATAAATAAAGCAACAGCTATTCTTCACTTGGCTAATTAGGAAAAATTAGAAAGATAAAAATGGTGCTGGCAAGAACATGGAGAAACCAACACTTTCATCCACTGCAGGATAATTGGGAATTCTGACAACCTTTTTAGAAAGTAATCTAAAGTTTAAAATACAAAAACCCTTTGACTCAGGGATCCCCCTTTTGGAAATTTATTTTTAGAAAAGAAACACGCTTTCAATATTTCTTTAATTTTTATAATTAACATTTATGTATTACTTTTATAATGTTAAATTAAAAACTTAATATCACTCTCCCAACTTCCACCCCCATGTGTACCCCTATTCTTTTTAATAGCTTTAGGCATCCAGAGATGTCCTCCTTTCTCCTTTACAAATAATCTATCTATCAAGTTTTAGGCCCAGCTTAAATTACTTCTACCCTCTAAATGTTTACTTATTCCTGCAGACCATGACTATGGTCTTAAAAGCCAAAGTCCTTATACTAGCTCATAAGGCCCTACATGATCTACCCTCTCACCCAATCCATCTCTCTGAACTGATCTAATGCCACTTTACATGGGCTCATTGTAACCAAGTCACATGGGTTTCTGTGGAATTCCTTGAAGAGATCAAACATGATCTCACACATCATCCATCTTGGATTACTTGCATTTCACTTTCCTCAACCAGAAATGCCTTTTCCCCAGATGTCCATGTGAATTCCTTCCTTCCTTCCTTCCTTCCTTCCTTCCTTCCTTCCTTCCTGTCCCACATTAAAAGTACCTTATTAGAGTAGTCATCTGTGATGATCAGGGCTAGCTACATAATTGATGGGGCCCAAATCAAAATGAAAATATTGGGTCCCTAGTTACTAAGAACTTCAAGATATGAAAAACAGAGCTAAGTATGGGACTCTTCTAAGCCCAGTGCAACTACTCAAGTCACACAGCCATGAAGCCAACCCAGCTGACAATGTCACATGAAAAAGCAACTTCAAGGGCCGGCCGAGTGGTGCGGTGGTTAAGCGCTGGCTTGGGAAGCCAGCGGCCCAGGTTCGGTCCCACATATGAGCGCCAGTGACACTGCCCTCAAACAAAAAAAAAAAAAAAAGAAAAGAAAAGAAAAAGCAACTTCGCCCCACATTCTTTATCTCCTTATTCTCCTTTATTTTTCTTCACAGAGATATATATTTACATGTTTCTTACCTGTTTTCCCCCACTTGAAATGTAAACTCCAGGAAGTCAAAGATTTTGTATGTTTTATTCAATGTACTATTCCTTGGACATAGAACATAGCCTGACACATGGCAAACCCTCAATATACACTTGTTGAATGAATGAATATTTCATCATAATACATGTTTATAGATTTTGAGAAAAAAGTATATAATCCCATATTTAGAAAAGAAAAATAAGATTAGAAGTGTGAATTCATGCCTTTAAGAATGGAAGTAAGTGTCTGTTCAATAAATTGCTTGCTTTCTAGGAACATGTTCAAAGCTAATATGTAATTTTTTTTCACTATATGTTAAGCCTCTGACACAAAAGGAAGACAATCAATTTTCCTAGCGTTAATAATATCGTTTTATGTTTCTGTTAGATACATTAAGATTCTCTGTATGATTATGTTGTTTTACTTTCTTTTATAATTAATTTAAGCAATATTTCACAAGATACAAACCAATAACTATTAGAAAAATTAATGCTTATTTGAAAGTGTATCAGATGATGTCAATGATTCAGCAGTATTCTTCCTAAGCTTTTCCTAAAGGTACATTGTATTCAAAAGCTTCCAAGGCTACAAACCCTTCAATTTATGATTATATGGCAGAAAGCCATCTCACGTTCTCTTTCTGCTATAGTAGAATATTTTCTGAAAAGTGATTTTTGACACTCTTTCTGAAATCCAAACTTAACCCATCACATTTTTTTGTTGGTTATCATTACTCCAAAAGGTATAGCCCATGATTATATGTAACTAACCCAGACTTTCATTCTATGGCATAGATTTTCCTCTAGGTATATTACCAGTCCTGTGTGTGACATTGTTTGAAAAACATCCTTACTGTTCATCTCTGATAACAATGGCAATAACTTAATAACAAGTAATATATAAACCTTTTGTGATGCTGGTCTCCTTTTTGTTCTGCCAGTTCATTGGAACCAATTCAAGTTCTTTTAATATCTATCAAACTGGGAGCAATTGATGCCGTGGAATTATTTTAATTTAATCATTTGTTCTGTTTAATTCTGTTTTTGATAAGAATTATTAATTGGTGAAGTTATTGCTTCCTTTTGGAATATGCCACAACTCTTTTGAAATGACCATATTATATATGTACTTTCTTAATTTACTACTTAAAACTTCCTTCAGCAATTTTATTATGTGAACATTGCTTCTCTCACATATGTATTTTATAATCTGATTTCGATATTGTTAAGTTTTTCCCCTTCCCTCTATTCTTCCACTTTAACCTGTGCCTATTTTTCTGCTTCTAGGCTAATGCTTTAAATAAATGTCCAAATTTGTTGGAGTTTTAATTTTAATTTTGTTTTTATAGTTTTGTTAGGAGAGAAGAAGGAATAAATCAAATAACTCTGTGAATAATGAGTTAAATGGGACTATTTCTCTTGTAGTCTTCCAGAATCCTGTGGATCTTATAATGTACTATATGAATATTGATCAACATAAATTATGAGGTATTATAATGTTTGCTTTCTATAATGAAATTTTTATTTCCAGGCCTGTGTTATATGATCTCTAAACATTAATAGAAAAGGATAAAAAGACCAGCAACATAGACATTAATAGAAGAGGTTAAAAATATCAGCAACACGGGCCGGCCGAGTGGCACGGTGGTTAAGTGCTGGCCTGGGAAGCTGGCGGCCCCGGTTCGGGTCCCACATAGGCGGGCCAGTGACATGGCCCTCAAAAGAAAAAAAAAAAAAATATCAGCAACAAAAATTAATTTGCATGAAAGAATGGGTTTAAATGTGCCAATGTTCAAATGCTTTATTGTGGCCTTCAAAAAAAATAATTTCAGCATATAATAGACTAGTTGATTGTCCTTTGAACAAAGTCAATTACTCTAAGAGTGAGATTTTTATTCTAACCATTCATAGAGAATTCTCTATAGCAATTAATGAATATTATATGAACAGACAAAAGATACTGTCACACACATTTTTATCACTCAATCAGAGATGAAAAGAATAATATTCCAAATCTGTAGTTTATAATCTTTTTATTACTCCTCAAACACTCCTCATGAACAGTATGCCTTGAAAGATTATGTGTACCAAACTGCAATTATTAATTATCAATTTATTTTCCAATATGCTACTTAACTAATTGTAACTTTATAGTGGAGAAACCTGGTAGGCAGTACCTTAACCAAGCGATCAGACCAATAATAGAACAAGTAGATATCATTTGCCTCTGGGTATGATGTACTGAGATGGACACACATTGCTTTTTGTATTAATGCCAAAAATGTATAACCTAAATCTAGTGTTGAGAAAACATCTGACAAAACCCAACTGCGGAATATTTTACAAAATAAATGATCTGCATTGTTCAAAATGTCAAGATGACGGAAGATAAAGAAAGACTCAGAAACTTGTCCAGATTAAAAAAGGCATGAAAACTAATTGCAACATGTGAATAGAATCCTATGTTTTTTCCTATAAACGACAATAATTGGTCAAAGGCAAAATTTGAATAAGGCTTGTAAATTAAATAATGGTATTGTATCAGCCAGTTAATTTCATGATTTTTTTTTTTTTAATGTTTTTTTTTTTTTTTTAAGATTTTGTTGGGGAATTGGCGGAGGGGAACAGCGTTGGGGAATCGGAGAAGGGGAACAGACAAGTTGTTGTCTTTTAGTTCTTCAGTTTTTAGTTGCGGAGGATGTTGCTTCACTGTTGGTATCATCATTGCGCTCTTCCCGGATGAGGCAGATCGGTCGCTGGCCTCTGGATGTCGCTCACCGCGGCTATTGGCAGCTCACTCTTGGCTGCCAGCCGCTCACGCTGGCTGCGGGCCACTCACTGTAGCCTATGGCAGCCCACTGCAGCAGGGGCTGCAGCCCACACCATCACCGGGGCTCGCACAGCCCAGCTCCAGGTGGAGCTGTTGTTAGCTGTAGAGGGCAGTGTCATTGGCCCTCATGTGGGATCCGAACCTGGGCTGCTGGCATCCCAAAACCAGCGTTTAACCAATGCGCCACTCGGCCGGCCCTAATTTCATGATTTTGATAATTATCCTGTAATTATCCTGTAATGAGTCTCAGTTATCAACAAAAAAATAAACACAAAAAAGGAGAATTATGTCTACAACTTACTCTCAAAGCATTTACACATCCACATGCACATATACATATATGTGTGTATATACATATACATATACATATACATATACATATACATATACATATACATATACACTTACACGCACATAAGGCTGGGGGTTGGGAGAGGGAGAGAGAGCGAAAGCGAGAGATAGAGAGAGAATGGTAAAGAAATGCTATAAATGTTAAAATTCAAGGAATCGGGGATATGGATAAAAATTAAAATATACAGGAATTGTTTTTATCATTTCTATCAGTCTGAAGTTCTTTCAAAGTTAAAATAAAAAATTAGAGGAAAACAAAACAAAACAAAATTTCTTATCAAAATAAAATAACCATTGTATCCAAGGTGAGGCCCAGTCTAACAAAAATTGATATTTTACCTTTTGCTGGAAAGTATTCAATTGCCTTTCTATATTTGAAAGAAGACTACTCTCATGTTACAAAATGTAAATATATTGCTTAGAGATAGTGTTTCATTTATTGACTAAAATACTTTTCCAGTATAGTAGAGCCTATGCCTTTAAAATTATACATGGCATTTTACTACTGTCCTGTCTTTTATGTTTTGGCTTTATCTTCTTTTATCTCAGATTATCACATCTCCTTTTTCTAGAATGTACTATTTACAACTAGACTGTTTTTGCCTCTCCAGGAAATATCCTCCTACATGAAAATCAGCTTAAGACTAATTTTTTTATAGATACTTTGCACCTAAATTTATTTGTTTACATAATTTATGATAAATCTACTTTTGTTTCTTATCTTTTCTACATCCATTTTTTTAAGGCAATAAATTTTAATGACCAGAAGCATTTAATACAATCTCTTTGATAAGGTCATATTTACTTTATAATCCTTTTGTAATTTTTTAGGTATGGTATCTATTGGATTAAAAATATGCACATACAAGTATATTTAAAGATAATTCACTTTTTAATATATTTTCACTTGTTTTGAAAGGTACTTATGTCTTTATCTTGTTTTCCTTTTTCAAACATAAATTCTTCAAAGCACAGACTGTGAGTTCATTTTCCTTGATTACCCCTCCATAGTACCAAGACCAATGATTCACACATGGGCTCTCAACTTATGTTTAGGGATGATTATGGTGGTGGTTCTTAACCTTTTTTCTTTCTGTGGTATGCTTTCGAATAGGAGAATTTGGGGTGATAGACTTGAAGGCATTAGAAACCTAAGACAACTTGAAACAAGCCAACAATAATTACAGAATAATCACTACTACAGTTTACAATAAAGTCTTTCAGTATCTGTGCACACACATCCATAGTCACTTCACTGTTTGAGTGCAATTATTTATGGCTCTGAAGGTGTTCTGTCAGAAGTTCATTGAGCAAAAATGTCTCATGTTCTGTTTTATTAGACTGATGTCAAGATGAGCTTTTTACTTCTTACTGGTAGCTAGTTATACCACTGCTATATTGAGAATGGCAAAACCCTTGGCATATGACAATTCCATCCAAACCTCTGCACTAAGAGACTTGACAAACTCTAGCATGGCTCTAGCAGCTTAAAGTCGTGTCTTTAGAATGACTCCACCTCCCCTTAAAATGCCTGTGTGAGAAACCTCAACATTGCCA
Organism: Aselliscus stoliczkanus; assembly: GCA_033961575.1. Lineage (NCBI taxonomy): Eukaryota > Metazoa > Chordata > Mammalia > Chiroptera > Hipposideridae > Aselliscus > Aselliscus stoliczkanus. The sequence continues at coordinate 148,829,808 of CM066732.1, read as the reverse complement.
GGAGAATTTATTATTTGTTCCAGCCAGAACCTGATGATAGACAGAGGCCCCTGAACTCCCTTTTGGAGCAGACACTTTAGAAGGCTTGCAATTAATTACAAGTCCTTTCTCTGCTCTTTGAGATGTAAAGCTACCACCCCAAAGTGTTTCCTCGAGGAGTTGAGAGCTGTCTCTGAAATGCAAACATTCAGTGAGATAACTGTCTCTCACTCAGAGTTCCTGTGTCTGCGTAAATCAACAATTTCCTAAAATTCAATATGATAGTTGCTAAATGGAGGATAAGGGCCTAACTTCCGTGGCTGCCTTGCTTCAACTTGAACACTGCCACCTGTGATAAAAATAGTAGAAGCTTTATTTCTCCTCTGGTAACCTCCAATTAACAAATCCCAGTGTCCTGGTCACATGGATTAATGCCCTTTCACACCAAAAGTGCCTTTCCCTTAGCACACCCAGCCTTTAAAAGGCCTCCAGCCCTTTGTTTCAGGGAGTTGTGTTCAGTTTACTCTGGACCCTCCCCTACTGCAATAGCATTATTGATAAAATCTATTCTCACTGCTTTAACTAGTGTCCAGTTTAGCCTTTGACAATATGATGGCACATTACCTGCTTAACTCAATATTCTCCATTGCTGCAGAAATAAATTTTACATGTTGATCAACTTGGTTAGCATTTCTATTCAGGACTAAGCACTTGGTCTTTGCATGTTGGATCTGTGTCAGGAGAAGGCTCCGTGGGTCTTCTTTGTTTTTGCATACCTTGTTTGTGCAGGCACTGACTGCTTTTGTTCCTATCTTTTCTAGGATGTTTGTAGTGTGAACAACCTTGGAAGATAAAGATAGTGTCTCCCTCGAGAGAAAAGAACAGGTATGTTTATTGTCCAGTATAATAAAGATGATGTTGCCCTTCAAGGGATTTAGGTTCCCTGTCCATGGATGAGATTCTTCTCCTGTAATGCAACTCACTGTGTGTGTGTGTGTGTGTGTGTGTGTGTGTGTGTGTGTGTGTTTAAAATCTGGCCCTCTTTGCATCACTCTGTGGGAATTGGGGCTTAGGGAGCCAGGGGTCCAGAGATCACAGGAGAAGCTAGATGATGCAGCCTGGAAATGTGGGTTTTAATTCCAACTCCCCAGTGCTAACCAATAGCAATGAGGAGACAGGAGGGAGCTGGATAGATAAATTCTAGGCAATAATTTGTCCTTGCAGCCTTTTGAGGGAAATCTCTTCATGGTGTGTTGCTTCCTGATACATCAGTCTAGATGAGAAGCCCTATTTCTCTAGTTTCCATTAAACAAACAAATAAACCAAAAAATAAATAAACCGACAGAAACAAACAAACAAAAAACCCAGACCACCCAACATTTCATGAGTTTAGAAACTTTAAGATGTGAGACGTTTTAGAGAGAGTTTCATGGCAAAAATTACAACTTGCCATCTCTCTGACTTCATTCCTCCCTTATCTTCCTGGAGCAACAAAATCTTTCTCAACTTTATGCACAACAGTTCTGCCTACATTGGGCTCCTTTGGGATCTCATTTCCTGTGCCAAGCACCCATTCAGGTATTATTTTTCCAAACATATGTAATTGCCTTCCCATGAGGAATTCTGAGAAATAAAATTTTCTCATCTTATTACATGTCTGTTTTTAAAGAACTTAGAAAACATGCCAGTAAAAGTCTAAAACTAACCATCATGTTACAAAACTATTAACATTGGTATCTTTTGTTTCAGTCTCCAATATATTTCATAACTCTGTTTATTCTCTACATACCTTTATATCCTGATTTTTAAAAATGTTTTATATTCCATTACGGGAAATTTCCAACATTGCCAAAATTTATTTGAAAACCTAATTTTCAATGGTTTTATAATATTTTTCAGAAAGGCTGAGTCAATGTATTCAACGTTTTGCCCTATGGTTGGACAGGTTGTTTTCCTTATTTTTATTTTTTTACATTATGCCATCATAAATATTTTGGTACATGAGAAATTAGTAAGTCAGAGGATAAGAATATTTCAAGGCTCAAGATGCCCATTGCTGAATTGCTTCTCGAAAAGTTTCTTGAAGCAAAGGAGTGGCATGACTAGATATATGATTTTTACAAATAACTTGGGTCATGGAATCCAGGGAAAGGATTAGAACTTGAACTGAACATGACAATTGGGATTGGAAGGAAGTGGTATAGAGATGGGGATGGAGTTTAGGGGTATTTCTAAAATAGAGTAAAAAGAACGTGGTAACTGGAATGGGAGGTGAGAAACAGTGAGGAACCAGACAACCTGCCTACTTGGGGGAGATTAGTTAGTTAGTTAGTACATACAGAAAAAGAAGATGGTAAGGTGTGTAGATTTGTAGAGATAATTTGGTTTGAGACTTCTTTTATTTCAATTATATACTGGTTTTTAAAGGTTTTAGGTGGAATCTAACAGAAATTTGGAAATATGGCTATAGCTCCGGGACATCTGTTTTGATCTGACATCTGGAGCTAGCTTTAGGATTTTTTTTGGAGTAGGGTCTTTGGGAGGCAATCTAGTTAGAAGTCTTGTCTTAAAGCTGCATTTATTTAGTAGACTCTGGTTTCTTAAGTATAGATTACATGTATATTTGGTTATGTAAATGGAGATTGCGGGATGCTAAAGCACCCAAGTCAGCCCTGGGTAGCCACTACCGGCAGCCATTCCTTCTTATTCTGGTAATACCACTTCAATTTTCTTTGGGAGGTTCCCCCTCTCCCACTTCCCATGGTTTTTCTGCCCCGTACTCCTCTCTTGATCCAAGGGGGCACATAATTAAACTCAGCCAATTAGAGCCAATGGGGCTGAAGTCTCAGAGTTTCCAGAGGAACTGCTGAAGAAAAGCTCTTTCTGCAGGACTCGCTAAGAGGATAAGATGGAGACCTGGAGCTGTAGCAGCTGTTTTGTTGGTCTGGCAATGAGTTAACCCAAAGGAAAGTAGAAGTGAGTTAAAACTCTGAGGACCTGCTTCTGATGGCATCTCTTGAGCCCTTGGATCCAAGTGCATTGATGCTACTTCTAGGACTTTTCAATTCTATGAGGCATTAAAATTCCCTTTTTATCTTAAGCTATATTGAGTGGGTTTCTGTCACATAGAACCAAAGAAGTCCTGACTAGTATTGTAGATCGGAAAAAGGATCGAGTTTTCAAGTTTCAACTATACAAGATGAAACTAAGAGGAATCCTGCTATGAGTACACAAGTATTCTCTTTTATATTTAATGGTTGACAACTACATATGGAACATTTACTGTAGTGCCATGAACTGTGTTAGGCTCCGTACACAAATCAGGTTAATTAAAGGTATGGTTACAGAAATATTTTTTATGGGCAGCTTATTAAAATATCATTACAATTCCCAAGTTGGCTGAATTAGCAAGGTAGAATTAATAACATGAATTCTGGCTTTTAGGTTTTATGTCGTTTGCCTTTATTTCTTTCATAGACTTGAAGGGTAGCTAAAATCAGTAGCCAGCAAATAATTTATTTTCTTGAATTTTAAAAATATTTCAAATGTCCAGAATATAAAGCTCCATACTAGGAACTCAAGTTTCATGATATAGATTACCAAAGGGTAGTTTATATTAAAATGCCTAACAAACGTCTACCTGTTCGTGTGTAGAATTTTGAAGGTCTTTCTCCTGCATCATTATTTGTATTACTTTCAAAGGGTACAGATGGTGGTATCTGATCTAGCCATAAAAGTTTGATTAAGCTTTCTGATGTGACATTAATAATAACAGATTACATAAAGTTTGTAGCGGTAAAATCAAATCAGTTTTTTTTCCTTCTAATATTCATGAATGTTTCATTTTTTAGCCACTTTTGTGCCTAAGTTGTCTCTTTCGGTCTTGAGTTGTCAGTTGAGGACGGCTTAATTAAGGATGTTTTTGCTTCACACTCCACCACTGGATCAATAAAAATCATAATGGAAAATATGATAATGGAAAAATAAATTATTTAAATCTGTGAATAATATGAGTACTTAAATATGTATCATGGGATCCAAAAGACATTGTACTGGAAAACCTGAAAGACAGGAAAATTTATTCTTCACCATCCTGCAGCTCATACAAATTACATGTAATCAGCAATTAATGTACTACAAATGTATAGCAGCAAATACTTCATCTTTTCTAATTTCACTGCTGAAATTCAAATAATCAACAATTTCTTTTTATCACCAGGTGTTTTCAAGGAACTCGCTAGTGAGTTAGCAGACATATTCTTATTAAAAAATATATATATAAATACAGGCGACCAAGAGAAGTAGTATGTGCCTTTATCCAGGACACCATACACAGGCCTTTTAACGGCTTCAGAGCCACTTCTCAGGCCTGAGTTCTTTTTTTCTTTCCAGCAAGTCCCAGCAACCCAATCTGCATTCCTCTTCTCCATGTGCTAGGATTCTTGCTACCCTGAGCCAAAAACAAGCTGTAGAGTGGAGCTCATTTTCCCCAGTCTTCCCCACCACCCTCTTGACTACTCCTGGGAATTAGAACAAGGGCGCTTTTCATTACAAGAGTTTTATAGCTAATCAGTCTGGGAATAGCAAAAATAATAAACTTGAGGACGTCTGAAAGTTTGGAAATTTTATGAAGTTCTTAGTTTTTCCTGCATCGTAGTCCCTCACTACCCTATTAGATGATAATTGTGAACTACAGTGGATGTGATCTCTACATTCAGCCTCCCTAGCAGAGTTCACCAAGTCTGCTACTTCTTTAGTTCACTTTTCATGACATTTATGCAGATCCCTTCCTCTGAGATGGCCCTTCTTCCCAGCATGTGGACTAGCAGTCATATCCAAAACTGAAAACATATCCTCTTGTCTCCAGTTGGTAATTTGCATCTTCAAGGAAGTAAAGGTTGGGTAACATCCATTCGAAGGTATGGATACCACCTAGGAATCATCACCTTGGAGCAGTCATGTTTCTTGAAAGAATGCCAGTTTATTCTACCCTTTGTCAGATTCCCAAGTCTTGGTATTTCCCTGGGAAACCAAAACAGTGACTTTTTAGACATAGAGGATTCATATTCGTATTTTATTAGTTAGTATTTCTTGTTGTACACGTTGTGGTTTACTTAAAAGCCTCTTAAAATATGGATTCCAAATTATTTTTACAGGTATTGGTAAATCTTGGCGGCATGGCTGTGAGAATGCGGGTTATTTAGAAAAAACTGAGCAGCAGGGGAACTGACATACAGAAATTCACTGCTCCCAGTATTTTTACTACTGGTGCACTCCCCAAGATCACAATATTCTAGCCATCATACTTCACCATCAGTAAAAATGCAAGACGTTTCAAGAGTTTATTGATGTTCAAAACAGTAATTTAAAACATGTGGGTACCAATTCTATTAAGAAATCAGATCTGGCGTGTCATTTTACTATTTAAATTCCTTCAGCTACACAAATGAGAAAATGTACACTTAAGAAGTCAGGTTTTATCCCCAACTCAATGTCTGGTAGAGTGAGCATTACGAGCAGCAAGAAACACACTACACCTACACACACACACAGAGCATCAGAAAGAAAAAAAGAAAATGAGGTTTGGCATGCTGGTGTTGATGCCCCCAGGCATAATGGTCATCCTGGCCGTGCGAGGCTTGCAGGGGTTTCCCGGGCAAGGACTCCCAGCAGCAGCAGGAGATTGGGGTCGCCGAGGGTCCCTGCGGGGCCTTGGGCCGCTTCGTGCGGGATCAGCGCCCCGCGCGCGGGCGGGACGCGATCAGGGCGATGGGGTGGCTCGTTCTGGTCGCGGGTAGGCGGGCTAGAGAGTAGGAAAGCAGCTCCGCACGCAAGCAGCGACCCCACAGGAGCTCGCTGGGTTTCCACTGTCCCCTGTTGCGAGGGGCGGAGCGGGGCGTCGGCGGCGAGGGGCGGGGCGGGGCGGGGCGGGGCGAGCAGAGCGCGCGCGGCGGCGGCGACGCCGGCGAGGGGGCGGGGCCGCGCGAGGCCGCTGGTCTCCGCTCGGGGGCGCGCGGCGCCGGCTCGCTGGGCAGTGGGAAAAAGCCGTGGCGGGGCGCCCACGCCGCGGGCGACTTCGACTGGGAGCCGGGTGCGCGGGCGGCCGCCGCGGAGTGGAGGCGGGAGGCGGGCCCGCGCTCGTCCTCTGCGCCCAGCCTGGGCGCTGCGGGCTGAGGAGACCAGGCGAGCCCCGCAGGGTGAAGGGCGCGCGGCACCCCCTGGACGGCCGGCCGGCGGCGCTCGCGGCCCTCGGCATGTTTCGCTGCCGCCCGTGGGCCGAGGCGGCGGCGGACGGAAGCAGCGACATGCACCTGCCAGGCGCGGCTTAGAGGACGCGGCAGGCGGCAGGGCTTCCTTCCCGCGGCCGCCGCCGCCTCCCGCCGCCTCGGGCCCGCGACGAAGCGGCGGCGGGGCGGGCGCCCCGACATGGCGGCCCGGAGCGCCCCGAACTGCCACCTGCGGCTCGAGTGGGTGTACGGCTACCGGGGCCACCAGTGCCGCAACAACCTCTACTACACGGCGGCCAAGGAGATCGTGTACTTCGTGGCGGGTGTCGGCGTGGTGTACAGCCCGCGGGAGCACCGGCAGAAGTTCTACCGCGGCCACAGCGACGACATCATCAGGTACCGCGGGGCTCTCCGGCCGGGGCCGCGGAGCCAGGGGGCGTTCCGTGTGCCGGCGTCGTGCCGTGTCCCTGCATCGCATGTGCGAAACTGCAAAACAAAACAAACAAAGCTTATTTTGGTAGCAGTTGACTCCTGTACATCCTGCCCAAGATGCCTCGTTAAACGAATTCTCTCTCTTTTTTTGTTTTTGTTTTTTGAGGGCCGTGTCACTGGCCCTCCCAGGTGGGACCCGAACCGGGGCCGCTGGCTTCCCAAGCCGGCGCTCAACCACCGCGCCCCTCGGCCGGCCGGCTGCACGAATCCTTAAAGCGCCAGCGGGAATCCTTTAGCTAATGGAGAACTGATGCAAAGTGCCGCAAGGTGCAGGCTGTTCCCGGGGAGCGCGCAGGGGGCATCCTGGGGACCCCCACCGCTGGGCCGTGACAGTGAGCTCGGGTTTCGCTGCCTGCGGTGAGCAGCGCATAGAAAAGAGACCCCTGCAACCTTCAGGCAATTCATGGGACGTTACCTGTACTCACCTAAGGTTTCTTTCATCTGAAAGAAATTGCTAAAAGCAAGTCTACCGATGTCCAATTTTCTTGTTTCCTCTTCATTAAATGACTCCTAAATAAGTTTACTTTTGTAGTTTTTACTTAAATCACATTTTTTTTTTTTTGCACTTGAATTCTTCTTTGGGCGATATGTGAAAGTTGTTCCCAGTGCTTTATTGACGGTTCTGTAGTGAGCGGTGTATTTGAAATGTAATTTCCAATCCGTGTTGCCGCAGAACTTGTGTGCCCAATAAAGCTGAAAGCTGCAGAAATTATTCCAGGCCATTGATTGTGGTACTCAAGCACAGCCTGTTTGCCCTTGACAGAAGGAGAAAATGTTTAAAAACGTTTTGAGAATGTATTTGTCTGCTCCTTCTGGGTTTTTAACAGAGATTCTGTGACTGGATTTAGTTACTCCGTTTTATTCCCTTGTTCATGTTCCGCAGGATTTCAATGGGGCATCTCAAATCCAGTATCTCCGTTGGAAGTCTTGTAGTCAAGAGACTCTGGTACTTAGATTCTGTAAATAACGAAGTTCTTCTATTTTGCGTGTCTGCCCATCTATGATCTGTAAGAGGGAGAAAGAGGCGGGCCTAGGACAAACGCAAGGGAGGGCAAGAGGGAGTCACGATGAGGGCCGCAAACACTGAGATTGTGGAATAGGCAGTCAGGTGGGGGTTTGGGGCTCATTTGTTTGTTGTGATTCACCCCAAGAATAGAATTCACCCCAGTGCTTTGCTTTTTCCCCTAATCTTTTCCAGATTCTCTGTTTTCCGTGTGTTAGGTCTCCCACAGTACAGAGGACAGTGGCTTTACCTAGTTGAAGCTGCCCTTCTCCAGATACTCAGTCTGTTAGGTTGAATTCAGTAGGTGGAGTCGGTGAGAAGGGTTTTCATGTTTTTTCCCAGTGTGCTTCAGCGGTATGGTACAAAGGCCTTTCAAAACTAGATATGATTTATTTGATGGGGTAAATTATGTTTTTTTTTAATGATGGGGGAAATTACTACTTCCAGCAGTAATTAGAAACTGTTCTATGTCTCACTGCTTGAATTTTTATAATTGTGTTTCATTAAACTCTAAGGAGAGCAATGCTTTTGCCTTCATACACACACACGCACACACAGTTTGCACAGCATATATTATCTCAAAATACTTCAAAATGGCAAATTACTCTTAATTTTTGCCATAATTGGATACATACTTATGAGTTTATGCAAATGATTTATCCTTAAAACAATTTACAACAATAAAAGGGTTTTCTGAAAAATTGCAATGGGATAGTAAATCTGAATCACATGGCATTTTGAAATTGGTGGCATAAATTTAATACAGTACGAAGAATATAACTTAGAAATCAGTCAAAGGGCTCTGGAAATTGTATTTCAAACAATGACAGATCAGTCTGGTTTGTGAAATAGATCAGGCAAATGTTCAAACGTTTCTGTTTTTTCTCAATTCAATTTTTGAAATATAAGTATAGAAAGCACTCCAGTAGTTTTTCAGTTATGTCTCAGCAGAAAATGTAATATTTATGAATGTGATGCATAGTGGAAAATAATGTTGCTGTAATGTTAGCCTTAGTAATAAAAAAATCATTGCTGTTTTGTTTCCATATTTGCTTGAAACTTAGGTAAAACTTTTTTGCTCAGTTATGACTTAGTCTGGAGCTAACCAGAATGAGCAAGTCTTTAGGTTTTGAAAACCTAAGTGCTATATTGACTATAACAGTGAATCACACCCAGTGTGTCATTTGCTTACCAGATCTTCTATCATCTTAACTACATCTAGTATCGCTAATGATGGTGCCACATGAATTACCATTTTGTCTATGTTGCTTGTAGTTGTTTTACTTCTTTTTGCTATATATCTACATACTGTATACTTCTCTACTAATTTGTCCTTCAGTTATATTTATTTGAGCACTACTGATTTATACAGAAATTATTTCACTGTCAGAAATAATACAGGAATGTTAGGATCACTTTTTCTTGATTTTTTTTTTTCTGTTGCAAGTTATAATTATAAAATTCTCTAGCTGTTAAGTGTTCATTACAGGTTTAAGACTGGGTTATAACATATACTAGACTACTGCCAGTTTTAGTAGAAGATGCACATCTATAGTTTCGTATGTATTTTGAAACTGATGCCAGTTTTCTTCCCAAAGGATGTGATAGTCTTTGAAATTTATTTTATTAGTTACTACCCATCAGCACATTTTTGACAAGTTTGTTCTTAAGTTGTGGATGTTATTAACAGTTTTAAAATCATTTATTACCAGTGAAGACTATTAATGGAATAAAGTTGGTGAACCTTCACATTGAACTAACTGCCTGAGCCCATTGTTTATGTATTGGGTTGTCGGAAAAGTCATGACACATTTTTACAACGAAAAACAAAAAATATGTCATGGCTTTTCCAACAACCCAATATTATATAGATATGGAATTCGAAGTTTTTTTCTAAAGTATCTCAGAAGATGGTGATGAGCTTAAATGATGTAATGAATGTGAAAAAGTTTGAAAAGTATACCATATTATGTGGTTGTAGGTTAAAATAATTATTCATTGCTTCTAGATATGAGTGGTTTGTTCTTTTTTTAATTGGGGAATTAGGGGAGAGGAACAGTATTGGGGAATTGGGGAAGGGGAACAGACAAATTGCTGTCCTTTTGTTCTTCAGTCTAGTTGTGGAGGACATTGCTTCACTGGCCCATGTTGATATTATCATTACTGTTTTCCTGAGTGAGGCAGTTGTTCACTGGCCATTGGATGGCCCTGCACGGCGGCTCACGGCAGCTCACGAAAGTGCACATCAGCTACCGGCCAGCCCCACTGCAGCCTACACCATTGCCAACGACTCACAGCAGCCCTGCTCCAGGTCGAGCTTTTGTTCACCATCTTAGCTGTAGAGGGTGCAGCGTTACTGGCCCTCATGTGGGATCTGAACCGGGGCCCTGCTGCTCAGAGCTGGCATCCCAAACCAACTCCTACCAACGCGCCGCTCCGCTGGCCCTAGATATGAGTTTGTTCTTTAGAGAAAATGAAAGGTGTAAGTAGCTCTTTTCTTCAATTGTGTAGGTGGTATTCTTAAGAACATATATATATATATATATATATATTTATATATATATATATAATGTAGTTATATGTATGTAGTTATATGTAGTTATGTATGTAGTATATGTATTATGTATGTAGTTATAATTACATAATTATATATGTATGTATTATATACATAATTTCATACTACATAATTTATTTATCAATATAACACTTACAATGTTTATTCTGTCTCTCTAGTAGATATAAGTTCCTTGAGGGTTGGGAATTTCATCTGTTTGGTTCATGACTGTATCACTAGTGCTAAGAATAGTCCCTGGCAAATAGTAGGTGTTCAATTCATATTTGCTAAAAGAATAATTAAAGCAAGAAATACCTATTTCTACACTAAGGTGTGTCCCAGATGGCACTTAAAAAAAGTGTCTTAGGAGGTGGGAGTGACCAACTGTGGCAAATGATGATGATAAATCAAAAAAGATGAGAACAGAATTGACCAATGGATATAGAGATGTGGAGGTCATTGGTGACCTTGACAGGAGCTTTTCCAGTGAAACAAAATAGAGCCAAGACTGAATAGGAGAAAAGGAACTGAAGATCGTGAATACAAGCAACTCTTTCAAATATTCTCTCTTAAAACAAGAGTGCTGCATATGTTAACTTCTTCCCAGAATGCTATATCTTTACTCATTTATTCTGATGACTATTTCTCTCTGTTTTTCTTAAAGACCCAGATAAGGTAATATATTCACTAGGAAACATCATTGTGAACTGTTATGTACCCATGTACACACGATATCACATGGGCACTAGTTCTATCCGTAGTATACAAGTACACATAGTATGCTAAGTGATTCTTTACTTGACTGTATTCTTAAACTCTCAATACCTTAAGGGAGGGAACTTTGTACTAAGCGGATGTTCAGTATTTCTTTGATGAATGAAAAAGTCTTGAAAGAACAATAAGTTCTTAATAGCTTCTAAGAATTTACTTACTATTCCATATGTTTTTCTTAGTCTGTATCCAAAATATTATGTTAGTTATCTGCATATTCAACATGAAACATTATAAAATAATAAAGGAAAATAGTTATAATGCATATCTAAAAATTTGTCTTTTCTCTAAGTAAATAATGAAGATACATTTAATGTACATTTATGACAATCTGAATTTTTATTCTAGATAAATCCTACTTTTCCCTGAAAACATCTCTTAATTTTATCCCTTAAAGTATTTGACATAAATATTTTTATATCCAGACACATAAAATGAAATCTTGTAGAAAAAAAAATCATTATATAGTCTGTGAAAGTGGAGCTCACCTAGTTACAGTTATTTAAACACAGAGACATTTTACTAAATCTGAATGTATTCTAATACTTTCTGAAGAACTGCTCCTAGATATTATAAAGTGCTTAAGAAAATCCTGCTATCAGGTTTGAGGGGAGGATTTATACCCATTTCTCAAACTGCTCATGTTAAGAATTATAGGAACGCATGTTTTAGAATACAGATTGGCATCATGCTTTGAGAATATAATCTTCAGGGGCACTTTTCAAAAAACAGATTTCTGGGCTGCAGCTCTAGAGGATTCTGACTTAGTGCATCGGAAGAAAAGGTTAGAATTGGAAAAACGGTCCTTAAATTATTCTGATTATCATCCAGATTTGGGGAATTGACCATATATTTGAAAACATTAAGTAGAAAACAAGTAGGTTTGCAGTAATTCCTGCCATGCCTTAAAAGTTGTTACCCTGAACCCATATAAACACAAAAAATATTGATCCACCGTGGAAACATACATTCTGAATTGCTTTTCCAACAACAATTTTGACTTGTGTTGAATAAATGAAGTTTCCATACCATACATACAAAGCTGCTAAAAAACACTTTTTACTAGATTATGGTGAAGCTTGAACAGTTTTCTTTCTTAAGAACAACACCTACCACAATTGAAGAAAAGAGCTACTATTGGGTTATCGGAGAAGTCATGACCATTTTTGCAATGAAAACCATAGAAAAAATACATCATGACTTCCAACAACTCAATATGTTTAGTGTGTGTGTATGTGTGTGTATTCCATATATAACATAATGTATATAATATGTATTTCATTTATATGTAATACATGTATCATATACATACATATATATGTATGTGTATATATATATTAAAATTATATATATAATGTAAGGATTAAGAAAAAAGGACAAGAAAGATAGAGACTACTAGACTACTATTGGGAACAGTTTAGGTAGTTATTTGGATAGGGTGGCCAGGCAGGCCTTGCTGTAAAGTATAAAGGTAACAAACACTTCAGTAGAGACTTGGAGGTGAGAGAATGTGCTGTGTGGTTATCTGAAGGAAAGAGATTTCAGGCCAAGGGACTACCAAGTGCAAAAGACCGAAAGTGGAATGCCTAGTGTGTTTGAGGAACAGTAAGAAAGTGTGGCTGGAGTGCAGTGAATTTGGGTGGAAGTAATAAGAAAGGAGATCTGATGAAGTAGTGGTGGTGGGGTCAGAGTGTAGAACCTTATAGGCTATTGAGAGGATTTTAGCCTTCCCATTTAAGTGAGATTGGAAGTTATTGGAACAGTTTAATCAATTAATAACATAATTTGAATTAATGGTTTAACAAGGTCACTCTGGTTCCTATTCTGAGAACAACTGAGGAAGAGGGGCAGGATGGAAGCAGAGAGACCACTTTAGGAAACTGTTGGAATAATCCTTTCAAGAGATATTGGTGGAGGACTTCCGGTAAAATGGCAGGAGAGACAGACGCTGTGCTAACTGCCTCCCAGGATCACACTAAAATTACAAATAATGTATACAACATTGAACCCCGGAAGTCCCCGGAAGACTAAATGAACAGAACCTCTAAACAAAAAACTTAAAGAGGAGGCCACATCAAGTCTGTAGAAGGGGCGGAGACAAGAGAGGGTGAACCCCGTGAGGGAAGCCCCAGCTGTAGGGAAGCTTGTCTGGTTGGGGGAGAGACCCTCCAGCCGCACTCCAAGCTCACCAGCCCAGAGTTCCTTTGCCGGGAAGAGTTGTTCTAATATAGCCGGCAGTAAATTAGTGAGGACTCTCTTTGCTCAGCTCGGTGAGGCTAAGAGCGGCTGGACAATCAGTGGGGCCAGCGCCCAGGCTTGCTCGCCAGTGAGCACTTACGTGGTTCCTGGTGGAGGGAGTAGCTGTGTGAGCTGGACCCGGGAGCCTGCGGGGACGAACTGAACTGAGCACCTTTGGTGCAAAGGCTGGAGGTTTTTGGACTGTTGTTCCCCTGGTGTGGAGCCTGCACGGGAGTGGTGTAGGAAAGGCGCCATTTTGTCGGGCTTGGGCCCTCCCACGGAGGGTCTGGTCCGGGATCTCATTGGTCTGGTGTAATTGGCACAGAAATGCATGTGTGTGTACGCGGACATGCGGCCTTGGATCCCTCACCCTCCGCTCGGCTTGTGCTGCATTGCCAGGGGAATGCCTGGTGGGCGCACTCTGGCTCCAACAGGCTGCTCATTGATGCGGGAGTGGGCAAGCTGCCTCGGTCCCGCTCTCCGCACTGCGCGTACAGAATTGCCAGGCTGGTGATTGGTTGTCGGGCTGCTAGGCCTGATCTGCGAGCGGCTGATTGGGACAGGCTGAGACTGGGCGTTTTCCTGGGAGTGTTGGGCCGTGAGCTGTGTGCCTATGTGATCCAGTTGGGGCTCTCCTGGTGATCTATCTAATTCATCAAAGCAATCCCAGAACGACAGCCAGAATGAGGAAACAAAGAAACATGTCACAAGTAAAAGATCAGAAGAAACCTCTAGAAATGGAACTAAATGAAACAGAGGGATCCAACCTTTCAGAGACAGAGTTCAGAACACTGATGATAAGAATGTTTAACAAACTTAGTGAGGACATAAGGAAGAATAGAGAAATCATAAAAAACAACCAGTTAGAACTAAAGAATACAATAACTGAAATGAAGAACACACTCGAAGGAATTACCAGTAGAGTAGATGAAGCAGAGAATCGGATCAGCTATTTGGAAGACAAAATAGCAGAAATCACCCAGTTAGAACAACAAAAGGACAAAAGAATAAAAAACAATGAAAATAGTTTAAGAGCCCTATGGGACAAGATGAATCACAACAATATCGCATCATAGGAATACCAGAAGGAGAAGAGAAGAAGCAACGGGTCGAGAATGTATTTGAAAAAGTAATGACTGAAAACTTCCCTACCCTGGTGAAGGAAATCGACATACATGCCCAGGAAGTGCAGAGCGTTCCAAATGAGCTGAACCCGAACAGGTCCGCACCAAGACACATCATAGTTAAAATGGCAAAGGTTAAAGACAGAGACAGAATCCTAAAAGCAGCAAGAGAAAGACAGCAGGTTACATACAAGGGAACTCCTGTTAGACTAACAGCTGACTTGTGTACAGAAACTCTGCAGGCCAAAAGGGAGTGGCAGGAGATATTCAAAGTGACACAAAATAAAGGCCTACAACCAAGATTGCTCTACCCATCACGGCTATCACTTAAAATTGAAGGAGAGATAAAGAGCTTCTCAGAAAAGAATAGGCTTAAGGAATTCATTACCACCAAGCCAGCATTGCAAGAAATGTTAAAATGGCTTTTTTTTAAACAAAAGAAGGGTAAACAAACTAATCTAGGAAGACCAGGAATACAAATAACAAAAGGGCAATACATATGCACCTATCAATAATCATTTTAAATGTGAATGGGATAAATGCTCCAATCAAAAGAGAGTGGGCCGGCCGAGTGGCGTGGTGGTTAAATGCTGGCTTGGGATGCCAGTGGCCCCGGTTCGGGTCCCATATATGAGGGCCAGTGACACTGCCCTCAAAAAAAAAAAAAAAAAGTTGCTGAGTGGATAAGAAAATAGGACCCACGTATATGCTGTTTACAGATGGAATAAGATATTTCATGCAAATGGAAATGAGAAAAAAAAGCTGGAGTAGTAGTACTTATTTTGGACAAAATAGACTTTAAAATGAAGACTACAATAAAAGACAAAAAAGGGCACTATACCCCTAATAAACATCTATGCACCCAACATAGGAGCTCCTAATTATATATAACAGATTTTGACAGATATAAAGACAGAGATCAACAGTAACACTATTGTAGTAGGGGACTTCAACACCCCATTGTCACCAATGGACAGATCCTCTAGACCAAAAATCAACATGGAAAGAGTGGCCTTAAATAACACTTTAGACCAGCTGGACTTTGTCAATATTTTTAGAGCATTTCATCCTGAAACAACAGACTATACATTCTTCTCAAGTGCACGTGGGACATTTTCCAAGATAGACCACATGTTAGGCTACAAAAACAAGTCTAAGTAAATTTAAGAAGATTGAAATCATATCAAGCAGATATAAAAGAAAAACTGATGGTTGCTGGTTGGGAGCCGGTGGATGATGAGGGAGAGGGGGAAGATTTTGGACAGCATAGGTGGGTGACTACAATGTTGCCACAGGGATATGGGGGACAGTTCTGGAAATGTAATTGACAATGTTGTGAAGAGACTATTATGTTAAGTGAAATAAGTCAGTTGGAGAAAGACAAATACCATATGATCTCACTTATATGTGGAATCTGAAAAACTGAATGAATGAGCAAAGTAAACAGAAACAGACTCATACATATAGAGGAAAAACTGAGGGTTGCTAGTTGGGAGGGGGTTGGGGATTAGGGAGAAGGGGAAGGGCTTAGACAGCATAAATAGGCAACTACAATATTGCCACAGGGATTTGAAACACAGTTCAGGGACTACAATAATGTTGTAAAAATTCTGTGGCATGTCAGATGGTCACATGTGTTGTTGGGGAGACCACTTCATGGATGGCATAGAGCCTTGATCACTGCACTGTATACCTGAAACTGATGTTGTATAATATTGTATGCCAACTGTAATTGAATGTATAGATAGTCACGGGATGTGGAGTATACTGTGGAAGGGAATCAAAGGAATTGTAATAGATAGTATGATATGGGGGGGAGTGGGGTGGCGAACTGGGGAAGGGGGTTGTCACTTTGAGGAGTAAAAAGTATAACTATTGCACTGTGTTGTATACCTGAAACTAATTTAAAAAAAAGTTTATTTCACAATAAAAGAATAAAAAAAAAAAGAAAGCAAATGCAAAGGAAAAAAAAGAGAGAGATATTGGTGGCTTGGACTAGGGTAGTAACAGTGGAAGTGGTAAGAAAGGGTCAGATATATTTTGAAGATAGAAGCAGCATTATTTACTGATGGATCAGATATAAATTGCAACAAAAAGAAAGGTCAGTGAGGATTGCAGTTTTTGGCCAGAATGAAGTTGCCAATCACTGAATGGGAAAGACTGGGAAGAGCAACTTTTCCATGGTGGGAGAAAGGTAAGATCATGAGCTCTGTTTTAGAACTCTTCTGTTTGAGATACCAATAGACAACCAAGTGGGGCTGTAAATTAGGCAGTTTAACAGATGTCTAGAATTCAGGGAAGCTGTCTGAACTGTAAATTTGGGTGTTATCGGCATACAGTTTTTAAAGCCATGAACCTGGATGAGATCACTGAGGGAATATAGATATAGGATCTAAAAAGTGGATTGCTGTAGTCAAACCACATATCTAATACGTTAATATTTTATGGGGCTTGTAAGTGCCCATCAAAAGGACAGATCATCCCTACCCTACGAAATTCTAAAGTGGTTTTATTCGCATGGACAGTTGAAATAGCACCCTAAGTTTATGTCCAGTCAGGGCAAGGTCACTGGGATATTGTGCTTCGTAGGACTTGAGATCATGTGTTGCCACTAACCAAGCATAAAACAGCCACTAACAGCTGACTGGCTTCTCTTTAGGCCAGAAAGTATGCTCCATTGGGTCTGCAATATGGATCAGTATTCTGAGACAGCATAGGTCTCCAAGGGGTTACACCTAGCCAGTGTAATCAAGCTGCGTTATTGTCATTATATGCAGATGACATAATACTATATAGAGAGAACCCTAAAGACTCCATCAAAAAAATATTGGAACTTATAGACAAATTCAGTAAGGTAGCAGGATACAAAATCAATATTCAGAAATCAGTTGCATTTGCATATACCAATAATAAGCTATCGGAAGGAGAAATGAAGAAAACAGTCCCATTTACAGTTGCTTCAAGAGCTATGAAATACTTAGGAATAAATTTAATGAAAGAAGTAAAAGACCTGTACTCAGAAAATTATAAGACACTGAAGAAAGAAATAAAAGAAGATATAAATAAATGGAAACACCTACCATGCTCATGGATAGGAAGAATTCATATAGTTAAAATGTCCATACTGCTTAAAGCAATATATAGATTCAACACAATTCCTATCAAACTACCAAGGGCATTTTTCACAGAAATAGAAAATATAATCCTGAAATTTATATGGAGCCATAAAAGACCCCGAATAGCCACGGCAATCCTGAAAAATAAGAACAAAGTCGAGGGTGTCATGCTACCAGACATCAAAACATACTACAAGTCTACAGTAATCAAAACAGTAAGGTACTGGCATAAAAACAGGCACATAGATCAGTAGAACAGAATAGAGAGCCCAGAAATAAATCCATGCATATATGGACAGTTAATCTATGACAGTGGAAGCAAGAATTTACATTGGGGTAAAGATAATCTATTTAATAAATGGTGCTGGGAAAATTGCATGGGGACTGACACATGCAAAAAAAATGAAACTGGACCACCTCCTTACCCCATATACAAGACAAATTCAAAATGGATTAAAGACTTAAATGTTAAGACTTGAAACCATAAAACTCCTAGAAGAAAATATATGGAGTAAATTTGCAGACCTTACCCTGAGCAATATTTTTACTGTACATCCCTGCGGGCAAGGGAAGTAAAAGAAAAAATGAACATGTGGGATTACATCCAATTTAAGTTTTTTCATAACAAAGGAAACCATCAATAAAACAAAAAAGCCTACTGAATGGGAGAAGATATTTGTCAATGATATATTTAATAAGGGGTTAATATCCAAAATTTATAAAACACTCATGCAACTCAACACCAATAAAACAACCCAATTAAAAAATGGGCAGAGGATGTGAAGAGACATTTCTCTAAAGAGGACATATAGATGGCCAACGGGCATATGAAAAAATGTTCAACCTCACTGATCATTAGGGAAATGCAAATGAAGACCACAATGAGATACCACCTTACCCCTGTCAGAATGGCTATCATCAATAAACCAACAAACAACAAGTGCTGGCGAGGTTGTGGAGAAAAGGGAACCCTGGTGCACTGTTGGTGGGATTGCAGATTGTTGCAGCCACTATGAAAGTCAGTATGGAGGTATCTCAAAAAACTGGAAATGGAACTACCTTTTGACCCAGCAATTGCACTCCTAGGTGTTTATCCTGAAAAACCCGAGACACTAATTTGAAAAAATACATGCACTCCTATGTTCATTATAGGTCTATTTACAATAGCCAAGACATGGAAACATCTGAAATGCCCATTGGTAGACGACTAGATTAAGAAACTCTGGTACATTTACACAATGGAGTATTATGCAGCTATAAAGAAGAAAGAAATCTTAACCATTTGCAACAATATATGGATGGACCTAGAGAACATTATCCTAAGTGAAATAAGTCAGTCAGAGAAAGACAAATACCATATGATCTCACTTATATGTGGAATCTAAAGAGCTGAATAAATGAGCAATGTAAACAGAAATAGTCTTAGAGACACAGAGAAAAAAACTAATGATTGGTTAGATGGGACAGGGGTGTGGATGGGGGAGAAGGGGAAGGGACGAGACAACATAAATCAGTAAGTACAATATTGCCTCAGAGATAGGAAAGACAGTTTGGGGAATATAATCTGTAGTGTTGTAAATATTTTTTAGGGGACCAGATGGACTCATGTCTTGTTAGGGAGACCACTTCATGGGTGGTGTAGAGGCCTGACCTCTGCACTGTACATCTGAAGCTGCTGTTGAATAATATTCTATGTCAACTATAATTTAATATATAGTCATGGGATATGGAGTGTAGTGTGGGAATGGAGTCAATGGAATTGTAATAGATATGTGTGATACCAGGTGGGAGGCAGTGGATGGGGGGAGGGGGGTTGTCACTTTGTAAGGGGTGAAAAAGGATAACGCATTGTTTTGTACACCTGAAACTAATAATAATAAAATTGAATATAAATAAATAAATAAAAGCACGCTGCCTTGGCTGCAGTGGTATTATTCTAATATAGGGTGGCACATGGCATCACCATATTGACTAAAGACAGCCAGAACTGGTATAAAAATTTTAATAGCTCCTGGATTTTCTGTCTACACAGCTATTGCCAATGTATAATAATTTAAAGGTGGATTGGGATATTAAAAGATCAAGTGGAAATAGAGTGCCCACCTTACAACACTGGCATGCGTATCCATCTGAAGTAGTAAAGATGGGGAAAAACACCAAATAATTTCTTGTTGTTGGTTGACTGCTAGAATGAGAGGATTAGGCATAGCTATTTTGGATGCTGTAGATAGGCTCAATTCATCATAACTCCACAAAATTCTTAAATTTTTTTCTTCTGGGATGGGCAGCTCATGTTGTTGGATTGGCGAATAGGAGGTTGTGATGGTAGGAGGTGTTAACTCAGATTTCACTCTAAAAGTTACCTTGTGCTTTACAATCAGAGTAGAATACATGATTTTACTTCAATCCAGAGGCTGGGGAAAATAGGGATAAAGCATAAAGATGAGTTGGATGTGAGGTGAGAATTCTGGATTGTATTATTGCCACGGTATGGATGGTTCAAACACTTGATGGAGCCCAAGTTGGTCATGGTATATAATTCTTTTATACTTTCTTTGGATTCAATTTGCTAATATTTTGTTTCTGCATCTATGTTCATGAGAGATATTAGTTTGTAATTTTCTTATAATATTTTTGTCTGGTTTTTGTATTATGGTAATTCTGGCCTCATAAAATGAGTTAGGAAGCATTCCCTCTGCTTCTTTTTTTCTCTTTTGAAGATTTTATTGGGGAATTGGGGGAGGGGAACAGACAAGTTGCTGTCTTTTTGTTCTTCAGTGTAGTTGTGGAGGATGTTGCTTCACTGGCCCATGTTGGTATCATCATTGTGCTCTTCCCGGGTGAGGCAGATTGGTCGCCAGCCTCTGGATGGTCGCTCACTGTGGCTATTGGCAGCTCACGCTGGTTGCCGGCCGCTCACGCTGGCTGCCAGCCACTCACTGCAGCCTATGGCAGCCCACTGCAGCCTACACCGTCACCGGGGCTCGCACAGCCATCTCCAGGTGGAGCTGTTGTTAGCTGTAGAGGGCAGTGTCACTGGCCCTCATATGTGGGATCCGAACTGGGGCCTCTGGCATCCTAAAACCAGTTCTTAATGAATGCACCACTCGGCCAGCCCCCTTTTGCTTTTATCATCTAAAAAGTTTATAAGAGATTGGTATAATTTTTTTCTTTAAGTGTTTGTTAAATTGCCAGTGAACCCATCTGGGCCTCGTGCTTTCTGTTTTGGAAGTTTATTAATTATTGATTGGATTTCTTTAGTAGATATAGGCCTATTCAGGTAATCTCTTTCTTCTTGTGTGAGTTTTGGTAGATTGTGCCTGATACATGTATTCTTAAGTAACTGGGGTTACAATATATATAAAATTTTGGGTACTGTGCTTTTTACTTAATATTATAATACAAGTGGTCCCCAGTATTATGAAAAATCCCCATACATGTTTTTAATGACTGTATAAAAGTCCATCTGTGAGTGGACTGTAATTATTTCACCATTTCTTAAACCACATTTAGGTGGTTTTCTGGTTTTTATTGTTATGAATAATGATGCAAGAACAAAAAATACACATAAGGATTCTTCTGTATTGAGAATTGTTTCATTTAACAATTTCTTTTAAAAATAAATGAAATTTCTTTTAACAGTAGTAGTTTCTTTGGGCATTCAGTTTAAAAATATTTATTGAATATCTGCTGTGTTCTACTCATTGTTCTAGGTGCTTAGGGTATAATATAAACAAAAAGGGGAAGTCTGCCCTAATGGTTACACATTCTAGTGGAGGAGAGTAAGATAATAAATGCACAATAGTCATTTTAGATAATGATAACTACTACAAATAAAATAAGGTATTGGAATCATGTTAGGTAGGGAAGATTTGTTGATTAGGGGTAGTGAGGGAAAGTTTCTTTAAGCAAGTTACATTTAACCTGAAGCATGAGTGATATAAATGAAACAAGATTTGGGAGATTATTATAGACAGAGACTTTGAGAGCATAATTAGTTTGGTGTTTTCAAGAAACAGAAAGGCCAGTGTGGCTGGAGTGTAGTGAACAAGAGGAAAAATAATAGGAGTTGAGGTTTAAGAAGTAGGTGAGGGACTATCTCATAGAGCCCTGTAAGTGCCATATTATTGTAGATAGTTTGGGCTTTATTCCAATTGTAATAGGAAGTTATGGAGGGTTTTAACCAGGTAAATGATGTGAAATTTACATTATTTTTTTTTATTTTTTTTTCTAAATTTTATTTTATTTTATTAGTTTCAGGTGTACAACACAATGCAATAGTTATACTCTTTACCCCCCAAAGTGAAAACCCCCCTCCCCCAGTTCGCCACCCCACTCCCCCCCATATCATACGTATCCATCACAACTCCCCTGACTCCCCTCCACAGTATACTCCACATCCCGTGAACATCCACATATTCAGTTGCATTTGGCATACAATACTATACAACATCAGCTTCAGGTGTACAGTGCAGTGATCAAGCCTCTACTCCATCCAAAATTTTTACATTATTATATTCCCCGAACTGTGTTTCATATCCCTGTGGCAATATTGTAGTTGTCTATTTATGCTGTCTAATCCCTTCCCCTTCCCCCACATCCCCACCTCCTTCCCAACTAGCAACCCTCAGTTTTTCCACTACATCTACGAGTCTGTTTACTTTGATCGTTCACTCAGCACTTCAGACTCCACACACAAGTGAGATCACATGGTACCTGTCCTTCTCCGACTGATTTATTTCTTGCAACATAATAGTCTCTTGACAACATTATCAATTACATTCCCAGAACTGCCCCCATATCCCTGCGGCAACATTGTAGTCCCACCTACACTGTCCAAAACCTTCCCCCTCTCCCTCTTCCCCACTCCCTCCCAGCCAGCAACCATCAGTTTTTCCTTTATATATGCTTGATATGACTTCAATCTTCTTAAATTGTCTCTCTGGGTCAGCTTGTTTACCCCTTTCTTTTGTTTAAAAAAGCCCTTTTAACATTTCTTGCAATGCTGGCTTGGTGGTAATGAATTCCTTAAGCTTCTCCTTTTCTGAGAAGCTCTTTATTTCTCCTTCAATTTTAAGTGACAGCCATGCTGGGTAGAGCAATCTTGGTTGTAGGCCTTTATTTTGTGTCACTTTGAATATCTCCTGCCACTCCCTTCTGGCCTGCAGTTTCTGTAGACAAGTCAGCTGTTAGTCTAACAGGAGTTCCTTTGTATGTAACCTGCTGTCTTTCTCTTGCAGCCTCTAGGATTCTGACTCTGTCTTTAACCTTTGCCATTTTCACTATGATGTGTCTTGGTGTGGACCTGTTTGGGTTCAGCTTGTTTGGAACCCTCTGCACTTCCTGGGCATTTATGTTGATTTCCTTCACCAGGGTAGGGAAGTTTTCAGTCATTTTTTTTTTTTAAGATTTTATTGGGGAATTGGGGGAGCGGAACAGTATTGGGGAATGGGGGAAGGGGAACAGACAAGTTGCTCTCCTTTTGTTCTTCAGTCTAGTTGCAGAGGATGTTGCTTCACTGGCCCATGTTGGTATCGTCATTGCGCTCTTCCCAGATGAGTTAGATCGGTCCACGGCCTCTGGATGTCGCTCACCGCAGCCATTGGCAGCTCACGCCTGGCTGCCAGCCGCTCACGCTGGCTGCGGGCCACTCACTGTAGCCTATGGCAGCCCACTGCAGCAGGGGCTGCAGCCTACAACATCGCTGAGGCTCACAGCCCAGCTCCAGGTGGAGCTGCTGTTAGCTGTAGAGGGCAGTGTCCCTGGCCCCCATGTGGGATCCGAACCGGGGCCGCTGGCATCCCAAAACCAGCTCTTAACCAGTGCGCCACTCGGCTGGCCCTTCGGTCATTATTTTTTCAAATACCTTTTCGACCCCTTGCTTCTTCTCTTCTCCTTCTGGTATCCCTATGATTCGAAGGTGGTTTCGCTTCACCTTGTCCCATAGGGCTCTTAAACTATTTTCATTGCTTTTTATTCTTTGGTCTTTTTGCTGTGCCAACTGGGTGAGTTCTGCTATTTTATCTTTCAAATAGCTGATCCGCTCCTCTGCTTCATCTACTCTACTGGTGATTCTTTCGAGTGTGTTCTTCATTTCAGTTATTGTATTCTTTAGTTCTAACAGGTTGTTTTTTATGGTTTCCCTATCCTTCTTTATGTCCTCGCTAAATTCCTTAAACATTCTTATCATCAGTGTTCTAAACTGTGTCTCTGAAAGGTTGGATCCCTCTGTTTCATTTGGTTCCATTTCTGGAGGTTTCTTCTGATCTTTTACTTGTGACATGTTTCTTTGTTTCCCCATTCTGGCTGTCGCTCTGGGATTGCTTTGATGTATTAGATAGATCACCAGGAGAGCCCTGGCTGGATCACGCAGGCACACAGCTCACGGCCCAACACTCCCAGGAAAACTCCCAGTCTCAGCCTGTCCCAATCAGCCGCTCGCAGACCAGGCCTAGCAGCCCGACAACCAATCACCAGTCTGGTAACTCTGCAAGCAGAGTGCAGAGAGCAGAGACCCGAGGCGGCTTGCACGCTCCCGCATCTCAGTGAGCAGCCTGTTGGAGCCGGATCACTCCCAGTAGGCGTTTCCCTGGCAACGCAGCACAAGCCGAGCAGAGGGTGGGGATCTGAGGCGGCTTGGGCACTCCCGGGTCTCAGTGAGCAACCGTAGGAGCCAGAGGGCACCTGCCCTGCGTTTCCCTGGCAATGCAGTATAAGCCGGGCGGAGGGTGGGGATCCAAGGCCATAGGCGTGCGCGCACGCACGCACGCACGCACGCACGCACGCACGCACACACGCACGCACTTCTGCGCCAATTCCACCAGACCAATGAGGTCTCGGACCTGATCCTTTGTGGGAGGGCCCAAGCCCGACAAAATGGCGCCCTCCTTACACCACTCGCGTGCAGGCTCCGCACCACGGGAACAACAATCCAAAAACCTCCAGTCTTTGCACCAAAGGTGCTCAGCTCAGTCCGTCCCCGCAGGCTCCCGGCTCACACAGCCACTCACTCCACCAGGAACCAGGTAAGTGCTCACCGGCGAACAAGCCCGGGCGCCGGCCCCACTGATTCTCCAGCCGCTCTTAGCCTCACCGAGCTGAGCAAAGAGAGCCCTCACTAATTTCCTGCCAGCTATCTTAGAACTCCTCTTCCTGGCAAAGGAGCTCTGGGCTGGTGAGCTTGGGGTGCGGCCGGAGGGTCTCTCCCCCAACCGGAGAAGCCTCTCCACAGCTGGGACCTCCCTCACCGGGTTTGCCCTCTCTCGTCTCCGCCGGTCCTACCAGAACCGATGCTACTTCCTCTTTAAGTTCTTCGTTTAGTGGTTCTGTTCCTCCAGTGTTCCGGGGACCTCCAGGGTTGAATGCTGTATAATTTGCTTGTAATTTTGGTGTGATCCTGGGAGGCAGTTAGCACAGCGTCTGTCTATTGCGCCATTTTTCTGAAATTTACATTATTTTAAAAGATCACTCTGGATATGTTAAGAAAGCCCTAGAGGGAAGCAGTAAAGGAAGAAAGATGGGTGGCTCAGAGGTTATAGCAGAGACGATGGAGGTGATTATAGAACCAGTAGGACAGGCTAATGGAATGTATGTGATGAATAAGAAAAGGAGAAATGGTGAGGATAAAATTTAGATTCTTGGTCTGAGCAATTGAGTGGATAGTGATTGCCATTTACTAAGTAGAAGAGCAGATTGGGAGGTAAGGAGGGAAAAAATTCGGGATGCATTAAATATGAGTTGCCCATAATACATCTAATACTCTGGCCTAGAAATATAGATATGGGAGTTATCACTGTATACATGCATCTAAAAACATGGGTTTGTATGAGTCACTTGGGAAAAGAAGGGAAGACAGTTAAGACAAAGCCCTCGGACACTTTAACATTGAGAATTTGGGCATAGGAGGTAGGGTCTAGCAAAGGAGACAAGGGAAGTGGTAGTAGATTACAGAGTTGGGAAAGTCTAGAGAAGAAAGTGTTTCTAAAATAAAGAGTCATCATTTGTGTCAATTAATATTGAAAAATGTTGGAAAATAAAGATATGCAATTGACCATTAGATTTGACAGGGTCACACATGACCTTGAACTGTTTCATATTTCAGCAAAGGAGGAGGGGCAGAAGCCTAATTGGAATATGTAGAGAAAATAAAGGGAGTGAAAAAATTGAGAGAAATTTTTTGAGGAGTTTTGCTGTGAATGGGGAGCAGAGAAAATAGGGTGTTAGGTGAGAGGTAAGGGAATTCTTTTTTTAACAGGAATATTTGAATGCTAATATGAGTGACTCAGTAATGAGGAAGTCATAATTCCAGAAAACATAGTTCCAGGAATAATGTAACTTGAAAGTAAGGGGAGTGGGATCCAGAGCACAAGTGAAGAGTTCAAGGAATACAGACATTTTTTCCATTTTGTAGGAAGGAAGTCAAAGTCCGCTGGGACAGTTACAATTAGGTTAGTGAATTTGTTGGGGACAAAGTTTCGCCTCTGATTCCATCTATATTATTCATTGAGTCCAAGGTAGGCTTATCAGCCACAAGGTGGAGGTTGATGATGGGGGTGATTGTCATAAGGGAGTTTGGAGGTTGAAAGAAAGAATGCAGAATTTATCAGGTAGGTGTTTAATAGGATTGTGTATAGTGTAAAAATGCTCATTTGAGATTTGTGAGTATAAATTTAAAGAAATATTGAACACAATTGTATATGAGAAAGAAAATCTGTGATGACGACTATTTTGAAGGAGACAACCCCCTTTATGTTTGGTTAATGTGTTACTATTTTATAACTATTATAAATTGGAATTAACTGCTTAAAATCTTAATTGTGGGATTTGATGACAGTGCTCTTACCTAATTAATTTCCATTATTTGGGAATAATAATAGAAAAAAGAACTTTAGAAAAAGAACCTGTCCTTTTCATGTATTTAAAATGATGGTGTCACAATATGGATGAGTAATCACCTTGTTAAACGTTTTAGAATAGAAATACACTTTGAAATGGTTATGTCCATCATCTTTCTCCCAAATCAATCCATAAATGTTGAGTTCTACTATATGTTTATCAATGTAATAGGCAATATGTGGAATAAAACTTAAGATATTAAGCTGACTTGAAAGATACTAGGAAAACATGCATATTTTCTTTCTCAAGGAAAAATTGGGGCTACCAGAAGAGAATTTTTAGGTTCCACCCACCTATCAGCAATACATCCATCTCCTATTGCGTATTAATCCCTCCACTTGTGTATAATATCTTACCATTTTTTACTTGCTCCAGAAACTCATCCCCTTCTATATCAATATATCAATATATATATATATATATATATATATATATATATATATATATTGAGGGCAGTGTTACTGGCTCTCATATGCGGGACCTGAACCAGGGCCGCTGGCTTTCCAAGCCAGCGTTTAACCACCGCGCCACTCGGCTGGCCCTATATCAATATTTTTTTATTGTCCTACTGGATGGTTGCTCGTGAGCATATCAACTATGCTCAAAAGATAGTTTTTTTTCAACATATGATGCTAAAAACAGTTGAATATCCATATGGGGAAAAAATGAACCTCAGCTGTATCTCACAAAAGATAAAATTTAACTTAAATTGAGTCACATAGCTTAAACATGAAAGCTAACACTATAAAATTTCTAGAAAACAGTATAGGAAATAGGACATAAAAGGAATGACTTATAAAAAGGAAAATTGTAAATTGAACCTCAATAACATTAAAACTTTCAGACTTCCAGGTAACTTAAGACAGTGGCAGGTATACAGTAAATAACCTCCAAATTCTTTTCCCCAAACAATGCAAAATCTTACAACTATGAAATTTCTGTGCAAGACCCTAGGCTTGCCATTACTTAGAGAATACCAAAGCTGTGAAATCACTGTTAGTAAAAAGAACAAAACAAATTCCTACTACAGTTTCTCAAGCTCTCTCCTCTCCAGTGCAAAGCTTTGCAGGGAGAAACCATAACCTAAAAAACTGTGAAAACCGTATCTTGACCAGACACTGTAAGGGTAAAGACAAAAAGAGCTACAGACAATGCTGTAATCTAGTTAGTAAAATTATTACTCATAGAGCATCTAATTTTGAAACGACTTTCTATATACTAAAATTAAATGAAGTAGATAGACATTAGATTAGGATGAGCCTAATTTCTCACTCTTGGAGGAAGAAGTTATACATAAGGAAAGGGAGAAGTCTGAAATGAACAATGTGGGTTTGGATTAGAATTATAGGTATCAATAAGAATTAATGGTTTTTCAGTATATACAGATAGAAACAGAAAACATGTTATGTGTATGCACACATATATTTCCTAGCTCTGTCTACAGAGACAGCCTAGAAGCAGTACATTTCAGTAACAATGAGCACATCTGCCTAGATCTTGTTCTCTAGATACCATTCTGCAATAAAAGGAACTGGGGTTTCCTAGAGAACTAGTTGATTACAGAGCTGAAGCAGGAAAAAATAAGTAGGTTAGATGAGCTTGGAATATTTTGTGCTGCAACAAGTAAGTAAGTGCAAAAGAGATGGTGGCTTGTTTAAAGAATAAGGGAGACAGGTTCTCCTAAAAGCCAAAGATGGAATAAATTGAGCCACAGAATATATAATGATAGCATTGACTTTTAAAGCATAGAACAAGGCAGAAGTTACTAAGCAACAGACTGTGGGTCAAAAGTAGGCTGTCACCAACCAATTTTTGTAAGTTAAGTTTTATTGGAAAACAGACATGACTGTTTTTGCAACTTTTTTTCATTATAGTCTCCCTAAGGAGCCCTTTTAGGAATTTTTTTTCCAATTGCCCGAACCCACTACAAAATTTTAATACCATAGATATAATGGATATCAGTTTATGTATTGTATCTGTGCTTTATATATAAAAAGAATAAGACCTCCACACATACAAGCACTAGTTTTTACCCCTTTGGAGGCGATTTTGCTCCCAGTGAGAATGCAAGGCTTACCTATTTTTTTGTGGCTGATTTGGCATTAAGACAGCAGAATTGAGTAGTTGTGATAGAGATTGTGTGGTCTGCAAAGCCTAAAATATTTACTAAATGTCTCTATACACAAAAAGTTTGTTGACCCTTGTAATAAAATAAATATCCATGAATTCAAGCTGATATAAAAAAACAATGGATTAAATAATGACTAAATGAGAAAAGATAGTTCTTCCTTATAGTAGAATTCCAATTAATAAATGTAGAAGAAAAGCATGAAATAAGAGGATCACATTAGGTGAATACTACAGTTGTAACTGTTTCAGGCAAGATCTACCAATAGATGCTATACATTGTGGATGAAAATTTGAGGAGAAACAGGATTTGCATAGCCTCAAAGCATCTCCCCTAAAATGCTTATCTACCACAAAGAGAAACTTTGTAGTAACTTTATAGTGGAGAAACCTGACAGGCACCAATTTATCCAAGGGATTGAAGTAAATATCATCAGCAATAATACATATATAAAGATATATATATCTCCTGAACTCTTTGATATGATGATGCACTAAGAAGAACAAATATAATTGTTATGGTGTATGTGCCCAAAATACATAAACTCATTCCAATAATGAGAAAACATGTTACAAATTCAAATTGAGGGACATTTTACAAAATATCTGATTAGTATTGGTGGGTCTTTGGAAAAGTCATGAAACATGTTTGCAACAGATGGCACTAGTTCATTTTTGGAAGTATTAGAATCATTTGAATCTATATTATTGCTATGTCATTTGACAGCTGACAGTTGTAGCTTCATTTAAAAAAAAAAATTGAGTGATTGGGTTGAGTTTTGGAGATTTTACAGCAAGTTGAAGATGGAAGACCAAACTGCATTTTTGGCATATTTTACTATTTTACTTCCATAAAGGGAAGAATGAGTGTCAAGCTTGTGAAAAATTGCATAAAGTTTACAGCTCTACAAGAACATCAGTGCCAACTGTGGTTCACAAAATTCCATGCTGGTGATTTTGATCTCAACGATGCTCCTCGGTCAGGGAGTCCCATCGAGGCTGATGACGACAAAATAAAGGCATTGATCGAATCAAACCCACGTTATACAACACGAGAGATTGCAGAAACGTTGAACATCCATCATTCAAATGTTCACGACCACCTGAAGAAGCTGGGATACGTTAGCAAGCTCGATATTTGGGTTCCGCATGAACTCAGAGAAGTTCATTTGACAGGGCGTATAACCATCTGCAATATGCTAATTAAACGTGAGGAAAATGATCCTTTTTTGAAGTGACTGATAACTGGTGATGCGAAGTGGATCTTTACAACAATGTGGTACACAAACGGTCTTGGTCCCGACATGACGATTCACCTCAAACGACATCGAAAGCAGACATTCATCAGAGAAGGTTATGCTCTCAGTGTGGTGGGCTTGTAAAGGTGTTGGGTTTCGAGCTCCTACCAAGGAACCAAACAGTCAATTCGAATGTGTACTGTCGGCGTTTCGTCAGTTTGAACAAATCCATCATCCAGAAACATCCAGAGCTTGTTAATTGTAAAGGAGTTGTGTTCCATCATGACCATGCGAGACCACACACAAGTTTGATCACCCGTCAAAAATTATTGGAGGTTGGATGGGATGTGTTGCCTCACCCACCATACTCACCTGACCTTGTGTTGTCAGACTTCCACTTGTTTCGCTGTCTTCAAAATTCCTTGCGTGGCATAACATTCAATTCAGATGAGGCTGTAAATCAGCACCTTGTTCAGTTTTTTGCAAATAAAGACAGGTCCTTCTATGAATGAAGAATTATGAAGGTCACTGAAAGATGGCAAAAATTATCAAACAAAATGGGCAATATATCATTGATTTATCTTTGTTCTTTATATAAATAAATGAACTTTGAAAAACATAAAATACATCATGACTTTTCCGAAGACCTAATACTTTTCAAACGTGTCAAGTTATTAAAGACAAGGAAAGTCTAAGGAACTGCTACAGAGACTGGAAGTTGCTAAAGAGAAATAACTAAATGTAATCTGGGATTCTGGATAGGGTCTTGAGACAGAAAAAAGATTAGTGAAAAAATTGGTGAATTTTAAATAAGATCTGTAATTTAGCTTATTGTATTGTACTAATGCTTATTTTATCTTCCTGATCATTGTACCATGGTTATGTGAGATGTTTATACTAAGGAAGTGGGATGAGGGATATAAAAAAATTGTATTATTTTTGCAATGTTTTTGTAAATCTAAAATTAGTCCACAATAAAAAGATTCTTTTAAAAATTACAACCTTTTGCTCTTGAAAAGATGCCGTTA
The DNA here is from genome assembly GCA_033961575.1 of Aselliscus stoliczkanus. Classification (NCBI taxonomy): domain Eukaryota; kingdom Metazoa; phylum Chordata; class Mammalia; order Chiroptera; family Hipposideridae; genus Aselliscus; species Aselliscus stoliczkanus. The sequence continues at coordinate 148,799,016 of CM066732.1, read as the reverse complement.
AGAAAATGAAAAGGCAATCCATGAACTTGGAAACACATTTACAAAAAAAAAATTTGAGAAAAGAATTGTATCCAATATATATCAAGAACCCATACAATACAATGTATGATGACAACTAACCACTTTTAAAATAGGCAAAATGCTTTTTGCCTGGAGGCAGACTCGGTTGCCAAAAGTGCATGACACTGTGCAGAGGCTCAGACTCTAAATTTCATAGTCATAACTCAATGACGAAGGGCCCTTGGGAGATGGAGAGTGTAGTGGAATTTATAGAGAGCAGCGGGCTCAAGAAGAGGATTTCATTAAGCTACACTTGATGTCCAGACTCACTCTGGCCTGCACCTGGTTGGAACTGACTGGCAACAGCGGATCAGGCTTAGAAAACTAAACTACAGTCATCCAGATTTCATGTTAGCCGCAGTGGTGTGTACATGTGGTAGTACTGCAAAGACTTTGAAAACTAAACTAACAATGTCAACTGTAATTGAAAAAATAAAAATAAAAGCTAAACTAACATTGGACCCCAGAAGGAAAGTTGGGACACGTGCCCTGAACCTAATTGGATTGTTTGCCTGCTGAAACAAATAAAAAATTCAACATTCTCTAGAGAATTTTAACAGGATCCAGAGTTCATAACGTAATATTCAAAATTTCTGTGATATAATTCACATTTATCACACAGGAAATTAGGAAAATTGTAACAATTTAGAAAAGACAACAGTTGTTGGCCCCAAGATGATCTAGGTGTCGGAATTATCAGAGAATTTAGAGCGTTATTATAACTGTATTTCATGAAGCAAAGGGGAATGCTCTTGAAACAAATGAAATGTTAGAAGTTCTCAGCAAAGAAATAGAAGCTGCAGAAAAATTGAATATTTAAACTGAAAAATACAAAAATGGAAAATGGAAATAAAGAATTCCCCAGTGGTCTCAATATCTGAGTCTGTATGGTAGCCAGATTGTCCCCCAACCAAAGATATCCACTTCCAAGTCCCTGGAATTTGTAAATATGTTGTTACATGGCAGAAGTGACTCTGAAGAAATAATTAAGGTGTAGACCTTCAGAGAGTTTCCTGGCTAACCCAGATGGGGCTAATCTAACAGATAAACACTTAAAAACAGAGAACTTTCTCCAGCTGGAGCCAAAAGAGATGCAGTTGAAGTCAGAACCATTCAGAGCTTGAGAAGAACTTTATGTGCTGTTGCTGGTTTGAAGATGGAGGTGGCAACTTGAGGAAAACTACAGGTGGCCTCAGGGAGGTGAGATGTTCCCAGCTGACAGCCAACAGGAAAACAATGGCCTCAGTTCTTTTACCACAGGGGAACTGAATTCAACTAACGTTCTGAATGAACTTGGAAGCTGATTCATCCTCAGAGTCTCTAGAAAGGAACGAAATCTGTGTCAACACTTTGATTTGGGCCAGTGAGACTAGGCAGCAGACCCAGCTAAGCCAGTGTAACTAGACTTCTGCCCTACAGAACTGCGAGATAATAAATTTGTGTTGCTTTAAGATGCTACATTTGTGTTAATTTGTCACAGCAGAATAGAAAACTAATAGAGTCTGGGATGCATTTTTATCCTTTTTGCAAACTAAGTTAGACTCTTACTGTTTCTTGGATGTTGGCAAAGACATGAAATTTTTGGGTCAGAAATAAAAGACTTGATTCATGGCATAGCCAACAATGTGGTCAATAACAGAATATACATTCTTTTCAAGTGCATTTGGGACATTTGCCAATATAGGTCATATCCTGTAAGATAAACCTCAATAATTTAAAAGAATTGAAATCATAACAAAATATTTTCTCTGCACATAATGAAATCAAAATGAAAATCATTAACTCAAAGTAGCAAGGGAAATCAGGAGATAGTTTGAACTGTAAGAAAATGAAAATGCAACATATCAAAATTTGTGAGATTCTTCTAAAGCATTGTTCCAAGGGAAATTTGTAGAAATAAATGCATAAATTTGAAAAGATCCCACATTAAGAACTAGAAAAAGCTTGGGCTGGCCAACTGGCGCAGTGGTTAAGCGCTGGCTTGGGAAGCCAGCGGCCCTGGTTTGGGTCCCACATATGAGGGTCAGTGACAGTGTCCTAAAAAAAAAAAAAGAAAGACAAAATTTCTAACGTAAGTAAAATGACCCCCAATCTTAAAAAAAAAAAAAAAAAGAACTAGGAAAAGAGCTAACTAACCCCCAAAGCAAACAGAGAAGGAAATAAAAAGCAGAAATCAATGAAAACAGCAAAACAGAAGGGAAAAATGAAGCCAAAAGCTAAATATTTGAAAAGGTTGATTAAATTGATAAAATTCTAGCTAGATTGACCAAGAACAAAAAGAAGACAGAAATTACAAATATTCATCAGTCCCAAAGACAATAAAAGGATTATAAAGGAATACTATGAACAACTCTAGCATATGTATTTGGCAACTTAGATGAAATGAACTATTTTCTTAGATAAAATGGACTATCAAAAATAAAATGGACTATCAAAACTCACCAAGAAGAGGGCTGGCTGAGTGGTGCATTGGTTAAGAGCTGGCTTGGGACGCTGGCTCTGAGCACTAGGGCCCCGGTTCGGATCCCACATATGAGGGCCAGTGACACTGCCCTCTACAGCTAAGATGGTGAACAACAGCTCCACCTGGAGCTAAGCTGCTGTGAGTCCCTGGGGACGGCATAGCTGCAGCCTCTGCTGCAGTGGGCTGCCATAGGCTGCAGTGAGTGGCTAGCAGCCAGCGTGAGTGGCCGGCAGCCGGTGTGAGCTACCATGAGCCTCCGTGAGCAGTTGTCCAGAGGCCAGCGACCGATCTGCCTCATCCGGGAAGAGAGCAATGACGATACTAACATGGACCAGTGAAGCAATGTCCTCCACAACTAGACTGAAGAACAAAAGGACAGCAACTTGTCTGCTCCCTTCCTTGGGTTCCCCAATAAAATCTTAAAACAAAACAAAAAAAACACAACTCACCAAGAAGAAACAGATAACACAAATAATCCTATATCTATTAAAATAATTTGATTTGTAGTTTAAAACATTCCAAAACAGAAAACTCCATGTTTAGATCGCTTCACTGGTAATTCTGCCAGACATTTTAAGAAGAAATAGCACCAATTCTACAAATCTCTTGTAGAAAATAGAAGGGGAGGGAATACTTTCCAACTCATTTTGTGAGGCTGTGATTACTCTAATGCAAAATCCAGACAAAGACGTTAGGAGAAAAAGAAATTACAGACCACAGTCCCTCTTAACATAGATTCAAAAATGCTCAACAAAATAAGGTAATAAGCAGATAAAAATCTATCAATAAAATACAGCATGACCAAGTGGGGTTTATTCTAGTACTACAAGTCTGGTTCAACATTAGAAAATAAATCAATGTAATTCACTATATTAACAGACTAAAGAAGGAAAATGTATGATCATCTCACTAGATACAGGAAAAGAATTTGGCAATATTCAACATCTGTTCATGTTTTTAAAAATGTTTAGCAAACTAAGAATAGAGGACTACACTCTTATCTATAAAAACGTCTATTAGAAAACCTACAGCTAACATCATGCTTAATGGTCAAAGACAATGTTTTACTTGTAAGACTGGGAAAAAGACGAGGATGTCCTCTCTTACCACTCCTAATTCAACATTGTACGGGAAGTTCTAGCCAGTACAATTAGGCAAGAAATAGAAATAAAAGGCTTAGAGAAAAGGAAGAAATAAATAGTCTATATTCTTAGATAATATGATTGCCTGCATATAAAATTCCAAATAATTTATAAAACCCTCATTCATTCAGTCTCACTCCTAAAACTATGAAATGAATTTAACAAGATCACATGTCATCTGCAAGGTCAACATATATAATTCAGTTGTATCTCTACATGCCAGCAGCAAACAACTGTAAACTGAAATTTAAAACAATACCATTTACAAGAATTCAGGAAAATTTTGTATAAATTTAACAAAATCTGTGCAGGATCTGTATACTAAAAACTATAAAATGAAGCTGAAAAAAGAAAAAAAGGCAAAAACGACCTAAAAATGGAGGGATACCTGATGTTTCCCATGAGTCCATATTAGAAGACTCAATATTGTTAAGATGTCATTTCTCTTCAAATTGATCTACAGACTTAATGCAATCCCAATTACAGTCCCCATGGGATATTTCATATATGCAAGCTGATTCTAAACTTTCTTTTGCATGTGGATGTTCAGATGTCCCAGTACCTTCTATTGAAAAGATCATTCTCCTCCCATTGAATTGTTTGGGAACCACCCTTGTTGACAGTCAATTAACCATAAATGGATCAGTTTGTTTTTGGACTCTCAATTCTGTTCCATTGATTTGCATTTCTGTCCTTATGTCAATATCATACTGACTTGATTACTGTAGTTTTGTAGTAAGTAAGTTTGAAATCGAAAAGTGTGAATCAATTTTGTTTATTTTTCTGTATTGTTTTGGCTATTCTGAATTTGGCTATTCTGACAAGAATCAGCTTGTCAATTTCTTTAAGGAAGACATAGTATTTAGGCAGGAATTGTTTTGACTCTAGATCAATTTAGGAAGTAATGTCATCTTCATATTGCAAGCATAGAACACAAGATGTCTTCCCATTTATGTAGCTCTTTAAAAAAAATTTTTGTGTTTTGTAGTTTTCAGTATACAAATCTTGTACTTTTTTGTTAAATTTATTTCTAAGTGTTCTATTTGATGCTATTATAAGTGGAATTGTTTTCTTCATTTAATTTTCAGGTTGTTTATTTCTAGTATATAGAAATACAGTTGGTATTTTATATTGATCTTATATCCTTCAATCTTGATCACCTCCGTTTGTTAGCTCTACTTGGGCTTTATTTTATTACTTGTTTGTGGATTCCTTAGGATTTTCTGTACACAAGATCATGTCATTTGCAAAAAGAGATGTTTTTAATTCTCCCTTTTATTTCTTTGTCTTGCCTAAATGTCCTGACTAGAATATCCAATATCATGTTGAATGGAAATGGCAAGAGCTGACATCCTTGTCGCCTTCATGTACTTACAGGGAGAGCTTACAGGCTTTCACTATTAAATGTGATGTTAGTTGTGGGTTTTCATATATACGGTTTATCAGGTTGAGCAAGTTCTCTTCAATTCCTGATTTGTTGTATATTATCATGAAAGGGGTTGGATTTTTGTGAAGTGTTTTTTCTCCATCTATTGAGAGGAACACAATGTAGGGTTTTGTTGTCCTTTCTTCTATTAATATGATATATTACACGGGTTGATTTTAATATGTTGAACCGCCTTTCATTCCCACTTAGCTTCCCTCTTATCAGTTACTCAGTTAATATTTCCTGACTTGATGACTACCACCCTAAGTGATCCAGATGTCCAAACCAGAAACCCAAGAGTCATCTTAGGCCCTTTCCTTAATCTTACTTCCTACAGCCAATCAGTTGATTCAGTTTTAATACTTTCCCAACGTTTCCCTCTTTCAGTTCATCCTCCTCCCTGATGCCAGGAGTGATTTTTTCTTTCCTCCCAAAGGTGAATCTGGTCATCTAAAGCTACTTGTAGAAAAATTTAACAAGGAGAAATTTATATTCATTCCTTGCCTTCTGCTAATGTACATAAACCATTATCAGCTGTTAGGTCTTTGTCTTGTTTTTAAAGACTCATAGATTACTTTCTGTGAATTATGGGTAACTTTTCTGTTTTTAAGATATGATTTGTAATTGAATATTAATGCTATCATAGTGCTACTAAATGCTATTTTTGGACCCTAAGATGTGGTCTAACTTTATCCAATAAAAGAGTAACATGGAAGAGAGGGCTTAAAAATATATGAATACCAAATGAGAAAATAGCATATGGTAGGATTGCGACTCATTTGTTGCTGTGGTTCAACTGATCCCTCGTGAGAATTCTTTTTGAGAAGTTTATGCACATTATATCATATTACAAGAATCACTTCATTAACTGTTTATCACATATACTATTGAGGTAGTTACTCTTAGCATGGCTTTTTATAGAAGTTGTTTTAAATTCAAATTATTTTAAATGGATAAATAATTAAAATCTATTTTTCATATTGGTATAAATAAATGTTATATACACCAAATGTTACAAAAGCTCTGTAAACAATTTTAAGTCTATTTGTTTGTTTTGCAGCCTTGCTTTGCACCCTGAACGAGTATTGGTAGCAACAGGACAAGTTGGGAAAGAGCCCTATATCTGTGTTTGGGATTCATACACTGTGCAGACCATATCAGTTCTGAAGGATGTTCATACACATGGTATAGCTTGCTTAGCATTTGACATAGAGGGACAGGTATGTGATAATTTTTTCCCTTTTTTCTAAATTATGTTTTAAGAATGTGTACTATAAGAAATGATTATAAATTTATGAATATTAAATTGGAAAGCAATTGATTAAAAGTACTTGTTCAAGAGGTGGGTAGGTAGGATGGGTGGTTGATGTATATAAGGAAAATAAGAATAATAAGGAGTTCTTATTTTATTGTATCAAGAACTTTTCAGTTGAATTGTTAAAGCCAAAGAAATTCTGATTCCATGGAGTATTATCTCATTGTTTAGAAAATTTTACATATAATTCTTTTCTAGGTCACGTATGTTGATAGAACAGATGGAAGATATCTTAAGAAAATTAAGTTTCTCTAAGTAGAACTGTATACATTTAAGTTTTAGTTATTTTAAAGCATTCTATTAAAATTACATTTTTTTATTGAAAATAATGAGGCAGTTCCTATAATGAGATATTTTTATACAAAAAAAAAATCAGAGTTAAAAATAAAGGATATAGTATTCATTCCACTTTACTAATCAGAATTACTTACTTCTAATCAATGATTTGTTAAAAAAAAAATCAAGCGAAGAGCTTTTTTGTGGTGCTTTCATGGAACTTGTTATACCTAGAACATATTTAAGAAGTGGTAAGAAGTTCGATTTTGCAGGTTTGGTTAGTTAATTTATAGTCTTTAAAAGTTTTATGTTAAAAAATTAAACTTTAAAAAAATCATTTTAACTTTTATAAAAAATGCTAGCTATCTGCTTTTCAGTTCATTAAAAGTAATTTCATAGATTTAAATTTAAAAAGAACAGATCACATTGTGTTCTTTTCTCTTGAAAATGATAGCCAATAGCTGTTTTATTTATAATTCGGAGGAGTAGCTTCTATGAGTATCATAGATACATATAAATTTCTGACAAAAGTCTGGTAAGAGATCTATAAAAACTTAACTGGAACCTCTCATTTGGGGAAAAATGTGCCTCTAGGCTTAATATCACTATGTAGCAGTGATTGACAATTACAGAACCTTAATTTGTGTCCCATTTTTGCTATTATTTTTCAAGTCTCTTACTGTTCTCATATCAGAATTTTATTTTCCATTTTAAAAGGAAGAGAATAGTACCTTTACCTACTTCACCTACTTCACAGAAGATTATATTTTATGAAACAAGCCTATAAAGTTGTTTTTAAAAATAATTTACTAAAGGTGTTATGAAATCCAAGGTGTTCTAACTGTAAGTGTTTATATACTTTAAATATGTTTTTTTCTTATATTGCATTACTAAGGAATTTCTCTAATATATATACATGGAGAAAACATGCCCATAGCTTTTTTTTAATTTGAAAGCTTTTGATTTCGGTTATTTTAAGCAATTTATAAGAAAACCTTGGGTACATGTATTTTATTACAGATATTCATGAGAACATATTACTTAAAAACTTTAAGCTTATAAAAAACATAATAGCTAAAAGTTATTGAGCACATACTAAGTGTCAGACATTGTGCTGCCTACATTATCTCACTTAATCCTCACAACCCTATGAAATAGATACTATTATTATCTCTATTTTACAGATAAAGAAACTGAGACTTAGAGAGGTTAAATAACTTGCCCCAGGTTACACAGCTAGTAAATGGAACCAGAGCGGGAACCCAGGTCAGTCACACTCCAAAGCTCATGTTTTTAACCACAATGCTCTACTGCCTCCCAAACATGGAACTTAAGAGGTGGTTATTTATATTTTTAAAGGAATACATCCAGCTAGAAAGGAACTGCTACCAATTGAAGATTAAGTTAAGAGTATCTCTGAAATTATGTGAATGAGAAAATGCTTTAGTTAAAAAATATATTAGAACATATCTATCCAGTAATATCTATAAGCTATGAGATACCAGCTAGGAAATTATGTATAATTTTTGCATTTTCTACTAGAATTGAAACTATAAGTGATCAATTAAGATTTATCCAATGGGGCTGACCAGGTGGTGTGGTGGTTAAGAGCTGGTTTGGGATGTTAGAGACCCCGGTTCGGATCCCACGTATGAGGGCCAGTGACACTGCCCTCAAAAAAAAAAAAAAATTTATCCAATAAATTTGTTTTTCCGTTGGTAGTAATGCTGAATGTTCTTCTCCCAGAGGGTTTCTTCTAAATGGGTTGACTATCCATGCTAATACCTGAAGCCTTCCTTACTGAGTATAATTAGGACCTAAAAAGTCTAGTTATATAAATTCACATCAAACAGGGACTAAGATTTCATATTAAATGGGGGGAGGGGTAGGAGGAAGGAAAATTTGACTGGTACTTTATCTTGAAAATGTAACTATAATTTATAAAAGCACATTTCTCATATTTAACAAATCTGTTAATAGTTACAACTCTGCTAATTTATAGAATGAACTAAGAATAAAGTGTTACTATTTTTAACCTAATTTGTCAATTATATGCTGGTACAAAATAATTTTTTTTTTTTTTTTAAGATTTTATTCGGGAATTGGGGGAGGAGAACAGAGTTGGGGAATTGGGGGAGGGGAACAGCCAAGTTGCTGTCCTTTTGTTCTTCAGTCTAGTTGCGGATGACGTTGCTTCATTGGCCCATCTTGGTATCCTTATTGCGCTCTTTCCGGATGAGGCAGATCAGTTGCCGGCCTCTGGATGGTCGCTCACCGCAGCTCTTCGCAGCTCACACCGGCTGCCAGCTGCTCACGCTGGCTGCCAGCCACTCACTGTAGCCTATGGCAGCCCACTGCAGCAGGGGCTGCAGCCTACACCATTGCCGGGGCTCGCACAGCCCAGCTCCAGGTGGAGCTGTTGTTCACCATCTTAGCTGTAGAGGGCAGTGTCACTGGCCCTCATATGTGGGATATGAATTGGGGCCGCTGGCGTCCCAAACCAGCTCTTTACCAATGCGCCACTCGGCCTGCCCTAAAATTTCACTTTTTTACATTTCACTTTTGGCGCATGATTTTGAAGAGGGTCATTTTTACAAAAATACTACAGGGGTTCACTGATTTTTTTCAAGGGCCTTTCAGCAATCTCTTGATATCTAGACATATCTCAAGTGCCTGTTGTATTACTTTTTATTTTTCTTCTATTCTTCCAGATCATAACATCTAATGGCTTTATGTATGATTTGACCAATATTTACTCCATTAAGTCCTGCAACTTTTGCAAAATTTGTGGTTTTTACTTTGTAACATTGTAACAGTTAATTCTTAAGTAATGAACACTGAGATCACAAGGGACCCCATACTGGAATCTTTTAAGTTTAATTGTCCATTATTTGAATATGTTTCATAATTATAGGAACTCATGGGAAGAGCCTAGCTAGTTATGTCTACTGGAATATTTTTCTTCTTTAAATATTTAATGTGTACTAGAATATTTAGAACTTTTAAATAAATACTTGCAATTAAATTAATAGATACAACCAAGATTTTGTTTGGAAATAGGATCAAGGAAGAATTTGGGAAGCTGGATAGAGGCTTCTCGGTCTGGTTTTCTTTCCCTCTCTTACTTCTTAGGTACATTTAAAGGAACCTTTCCCTCTGTCTGCTTCTGAAACGTCAGTATTCTTTAGGAATCTATAAGCCTTCTTTTCTTTTCACTTTACTTATTCTCGCTAGGTGATTATCCAGAACCATGATTTTAATCCCCTATCAGTTAACAGTTGGCCCCAGCTTCTCTCCTTAGCTCCAGATACCCTCCTTGAATGTCATATAGACATATACCATATATTACACATTTAAAAGTGAACTTTCTCTTTATTCCAACCCTGTTAACAAGATGGAGCTCTTTCTCCTGGCTCTTGGCCTACCTCGCCCACCTTGTCTCCTGCCACTTCCCAGTTGGCACTCCTCCCCTCAGCCACACTGAAATAGTGGCTCTGTCCTGAAAGCACCATGATGTGTCCAGTCTTGGTGTCCTTTGGTCTGAAATGCACTTTCTCTTACTTTTCTACCCAACTATCTCCTACTTTGTCTTACAAGATATGGTTCAAACATTACTTTTACTGGAAAACTTTCATTATTCTCTTCCTCACCTATGCAGACTGGGCTAAATGTGAAAACAAATAAGTAAAAAAATGATAAAAGACTAGGAGAGGAGGTAGTATGTACTTGGTTATTTCTACATTTTCCTCTCTGCTGTTGCTTACTCTGTGCTTGGAGAGGCTGATTTTGGCCATATGTTTATCAGAGCTACAGAGGAAGTGTTCCTGAGTCACCCTGTTTTGCCAGGGCCTGTACAACGCTTAGATGCTTTGTTGCTCTAGTGAGATACATGGAGTTTTAAAGCTTTTGGCCAATCGTGATTTGCTGTGTGTGTGTAATGAGCTGAAACAGAGAAGAGGCATTGGTAGAAAGAACAGAGCCCTCTGACTATTATTCACTTTATACTTGTCTTGTGAAATTTAAATCTCTACAATTTATTGTAGCAAGAGGTAGATACCTTTGTTTTAGGTATATATTTGCTGATACTCCTTAGTTCCCAAATATTAAAGATTCTCAGGATGAGCAAATCATCTGTTCATTTGGGTTTTCTACTGGCATGATTTGCTGGAGAGACGTAAGAATCTATCTTTTTATGTGAGCCATTCACTCTACCCACTTGGGGTTTAAATAGTAATTCTACTTGCCGAAACTGTTTTTAACTGGGTATGGAGACATTTCTCATTCAAATAGGTAGAAGGCATTGGGTTCTTAAAGCTAATTATGGTTATGGTAAACTGATGATACCAAGCATTATGTGATGTTATTATATAATATTAATTGTATGCCAGGCACTCTTCTAACTCCATTATATACAAGGTGTGATAAAAAAAAGTGAATGTTTAAATTAATAAAATTCATTACAGTAAAAGACACATTGCTATTAATCCCCCTCAAAATACTCCCCCTTGCTTCGAACACACTTATCCCATCATTCTTGCCATTTTCTGAAGCAGTTCTGGAAGTCCTCTTCCTAAATGTCTTTAGTTGCACTGTCGTGGCTGCCTCGATGTCCTGAATCGTTTTGCCTTTGGAGAAGAGCCAGAAGTTACATGGTGCCAGATCTGGTGAATAAGGTGGACACACCGTAATGTTTTTATTTAACAGAAATTGCCCTACCAGAAGTGATGTGTGACATGGAGTGTTGTCATGATGGAGGATGATTTACAGCACACTTTAAAACACACCTTCTCTCAACCATAGCTCACACCTGACTGACTGCACTGAACAAGTTGAAACTTGTCACACACTGTTACTAAGGTTCGATGCTCTACTTCCCGTATTGAAGATCCCTGCCTTTCCATTGGATGGCACTCGGGAGCAGCGTTCACTGTAGTTTTTGATCACACCTTGTATGTTCATTCACATATTAATCCTATAAGGTGCTTTTATTATCCCCACTTAATAAGTGAAGAAACTAAGGTATAGAGAGGCTAAATAACTGGCCAAAGTCAACCAGTTTAGTGAGTGATGGAGCCGGTGTTCAAATCTAGGCAGTCAGGTACCAGAATGTTTGCTTGAAACAAGTGATCAATAAACTTTCTATAACAAGTCAGATAGCAAATAAGTTTAAGCTTTATGGGCCACATGGTCTCAGTGTCAACTACTCAGCTGTGCATTGTAGTGTGAAAGCAGTCATAGACAGCTGATAAATGAATGGGTGTGGCTGTGTGCCAGTGAAACTTTATTTATAAAAAAAGGATGCAGGCTGAATTTGGCCTGAAGGTTGTAGTTTGCAACCTCTGCTTCTAAACCAGTGCTTTTCAAAATATGTGTTGTGGGTTAGTCCTTGTGATTTCTTCTTTAACCCTTCAGTTTCTTAGAAGTATATGTATTGTCGATTTCCAAATATTTGGAGGATTTTCTGCATAACTTCTTTTTTTCAGAGAACATATTTTATTTTCATTTTTAAAAATTTGTTTAGGCTTATTTTGTGATTCAGAATTTTGTGATCTTAATGAAGCATCATGCACTATTGGAAAGGATATGGAAAAATATATGTATTCTGTTTCCTTTCTCTTCTGTTTATTGTGCTATTGTCGTCATTCATTTTCTGCATATTTCATAAACCCTGTAATAACTTACTTTTTCTTGAAACAGTTTTAAAATCAAATTAGAAACAAGAAAAATCTTATTTACATATTTACCATTTGGGTGCTCTTCATTCATATGTGTAAATTAAGTATTGAGTGAACCTGACTGACCCTTTGTGATCTCTGGGAGTTGTTTGGCTTTCGCCTCTTAGGAATTGTTTTTTTCCCAGAATTTGTTCTTTGCTTAGCCTCAGGATTTCACCTTGTGCATGTAAAGATTGCTGTTCTCAAGGGGACCCATAAGCAGATTTTCCGGAGCTTTTTCTCTGCTCTGCAAATTCTAGCCATCTTGGGCTCTTTGAATTCCAGACTCTTTTCTCAAATCAGCATGTCTGCTGGGCTCTTTTTAGAGTCCACCTTTCTGTGCTGTAGTCTGGAAATGGTTTCCTTGATAAAGGCTGGGGCAATTACTTGTTTTTTCCCCCTCTTTCAGGTTTCAGTGTTTTACTTCCTATTATGAATGTCTGAAAACATTTATTTCATGTATTTTGTACAGTTTTTTAGTTGTTTATGGCAGGGGGAAACTTCAGACTCTGATACTCATTCATGGCCAGAAGCCCATCTTTCATATTTCTTCACCTCTCTCATACTCTGTCTCACTGTATCCTCCTTTCAACTCTGTCTCCTCACCTCCCTCTGATCAACCTCCTCTTTAACTCTTCCACTGAGTTTTTCATTTCATTTACTTATCATGTCTAAAAATTCTGTTTACTTTTTCAAATCTGCTTGGTTACTTTTTAGTCTCTTTTTTGCTCATATGAAGATATTTTGAAGCCTTACTTTTATTTCTCTACTCAAATTGAACTTATTTTATATTATCTGATAATTCCAAAGTCTGATGTTTTCTAGGACTGATTTTGCTGTTTATCATGACATGCTGATTCTCACTTAGAGCCCTTATTTCCTGTGGCTATTGGGAGGGGACTGTTTATTTTTCATTTTAAGTTTATTTTTATTGATTGCTACCTTTAGGAATTCTTTGAGGGATGGATTAAAGTTTTAGTCTTCCACATAGGTTTTATATTTGTCTGTGCAACATTGTTGAAGATGCTTAAAAACTGGGATCCTTTGGACCAATTTGAATGAAAATTTCCACTTTAGGGATTCAAGATTAATGTGGATTTTGGCATTGTAGCCATGTGAAGGCTGCTGGGGGCGCATGCATTGCCATCCCTTCTTTTAAAAGGGATGGTCTCTTGTTTTCCCTTACTTTGAGGAGTTCACTGCTTTAGTTAGAGGTCTGCAGTTCAAATCTCTACCTTGGTCAGGTCTCAAATGTTATCTCTATGGCTGTTCTGCCTACAGAACAAAAAACAGGCTTGCTAGGATTTAGCTGATACCATTAGAATAAAGTGTATGTAGGAACTGTTTACTGTCCAAGATTCCCATAGGAAACCACTTTGTTTAATTTTCAGATTTCTTAATTTTTTGACAGCTCAGCAGTGCCTTTAGAAAGATGTTTTTACATTTTACCTAGCATTTTAAATTTTTTGGCAAGAGAGATATTTAGGGTATTTTGTCAATACTACTGTTAGGAATGGAAGTCATTTTTCTGTTTGTAAATGTGAAGAACTACACATATGTGCAAATACTAACAGGATGAAATATATCCAGCCTTTCTCTATGAGGTCTATAAAATATAAATGTACAAGTTTTAATGTTTACAATACCCATGAGTAGAATTTGTCATTTATAATTTGGTTACTTTTTTATATTCCCTTCTGGACTTCTTGGACATAACTCAGCGCCTGGTTTCAGTTGGACTCGATTCAAAGAATGCAGTTTGTGTTTGGGATTGGAAAAGGGGGAAAATGTTATCTATGGCTCCTGGTCACACAGATAGAGTAAGTATACTCTTTGGGGTTTCTACAGCGGACTGGGTGGGAAAAGACCAGAGTGAGGGGATTTTATGTTCTGTGTTTTGTTATTGCCAGATAGTTTATGCATAATTAAATTTTAAAGCACAGTTGTAAATTCCCATAATATTTTAGAATGAATATGTATTATAAACTCAATATCTATAGTGTTAACACAAAACTTTGAACCCATTGTTTGCTTCAGCAAAACTGATAAATTTTATGTTAGATTTTATGTTATATTGAAACCTCAATTTAAACATTGAATGATTCATGCCTAGGGGCTGTTTACTTTGGTTTACACCAGTTTGTTACATGTGTAATAGTTAAGGTGAAAAATGTTTCATGTATGAATTTAAAATTACATATTAGTATTAAATTTTTTAGAGACTGAACATTTTTTACTTTGGAAACTTGCTAAACATATATTTCTTATTCCAAATTGTATAAAATTAATACAAAGAATAGATTGTAGTCAGCTTTTCAATTAAATATTATATACTGTTATAAACATACATCAACATACATACAACATTATCATAATCACTTAAAAATGTCTGATTTTTGTGTGTGTAGTAAAATTCTAACCTGAACTGGCATAGGAGGTATATAACCATTGATTCTATTTTGGGTGAATCTATGAATCTGTAAAAGATGTTTAGAAAAATTTGTGTCTATTTGCATTTTAGAAACTATATTTGGTTTTCAGCAGATTCTCAAAGGGACCTGTTATACACTCACAAACACAATTTAGATGATTATTAAGTATTAGGTACATTTTATTAAACCATTGTGTATTCTGACTTACTTAGATCAAAGCATTACACATAGTACTTAGGGTTTAGTAAATAGACCAATTATGAAAAATGATACTATCATTGGAATTTTTAAAAGTATTTTTGTGGTTTAAAGTTGCGTCAATATGTTTTTCAGATAATCTATGTTATGGTGAGTTGTTAAACATTCATTTATAAGATGTATTCTTTCTTCATTATCACTGAAGAGTATCGCTTTGTAAATTTTTAGAGGTAATAAGCACTTTACATGATTATGCTGGCAAGTGTCAAAGAAACATAGTGAAAATTACCCAATAGTAGAATTGTTCTTTTCTGCTATGAAATTATTTTTCAAATATTAGTTTTTCTTTTATATATTATTAAACTACATGTTTGTAATGCATTTTTATTTCTTCTGGGTTTTTTTTCTTCTTTGCTTTTATAAGAAAAGGGTTGGTATTTAGAATTTGTGCAATCTTAGAAAACAATGAAGCCTGGGACTCTCCAAAATTTAAGTAAAAGTTAATTTTATTTGACCCATAAATGATAAAGAAAGCTAAAAAAATGAAAACAGAACTTTTACTGTGAAATAAATGTTGGGATCCTTTACAAGTAGTTCTATATCATAGAAAGCTATAAAAATGTTCTCTATTTCTAGCTGTATGTGTGAAGTGTATATTACATTCAGATCTTTCTTTGGTAGAAATTATGCAGGTACCTGCTGCATGCCTGATTCCGTTGAGCCTTTCTTGTTATATATGGATGTAATTTTTAAAATTGCAAATAGAGTTGTCAATTGTTACTCCACTAGTTGCTTTGTAAGTTCATAGGAACTAAGCAATAGTTTTTGTTCCTAATCATTTGCATGTTTACTTCTCATAATATTTTGAAGTATAAGATTCTGGTTATTTATTAAGGGATATTATTGTTTTGGGATATTATTTTATGATAGGTAGCGTTTGAGAGCTGTTTGGTCTTTTGGACAGGATTCTTAAGTGATTCTGAAAATAAGTATTTTAACCATGAATCTGATTTGTTTACAGATATTTGATATTTCTTGGGACTTGTACCAGCCAAATAAACTTGTCAGCTGTGGTGTAAAACACATCAAGGTACTAGAAGGGTCTTGTTTTATAACAGTCATGTTTACTTACTCTTTGCCACTAAGTACATTATCACACTATTTACAATTTAGGATAGTTTTAGGATTTTGATAGTACTTATTTTTAAAATGCCAACAGTTTTAATTTTCTTCTGTTCAATATAACAAATATTTATTGTGTAGTTACTGTGTGTGTGAGGCATCTATGTAAGGGACATAGGTATGACTAGGGAATTAATCAAACACTTTCCATAACAGAACTTATAGCCTAATGAAATAGGTTTTACTCTGTTCATCTTGTTTCTTCATGTTTCACTTACGAAGTAGAATGTAAGAATAGGAAACCAAATAAACTGAAGGTTTTCATTCACAAAGATGGAATGGTATGGTAGAAGCAACATGGATAGAGCTGGCTTTGCCACCTATTAGCTCATTGACCTGGGATGAGTCATTTAATTTCTTGGAGTTTTTTTTTTCACATCTTAAAACTGTGGCTGCTCTTTAACACCCTCATAGAGTTGATGATTGAATAAGGAAGTATATATTCAAGTGCTTGTCATAATGCCTTGCACATGGTCAGTTTTCTGAAAGTGTTACCCTTTCCTGTCTCTATATTTGCTCTTCGATTTGATCTCAGCTTTTGATAGCCAGTTTACTTTGCTTATGAAAGCTCTGAGTTTTGTTTTATAATTATAGTTCAGGTTTTGAGGCCCATATAGTCAGTGGTGATATTCATTCTTATGTTTATATTTACTTTGATATCCCTGGTGCAAATTGAAAAGACTTGTTTCTCTCTAACAGTTCCTTATAATAGTTAATTTCTAGTAAGTAAGGCTCTATGTGCACATTCTTTCTTTTGATATGCTCACTTCCATCCACGTTTTCTCCAAAGCACTTTTAACGGCTGCTGCAATTCTGGTACTGATTTGATAATAGTATAAAACGTAAATTTTTCAACAAATAATTAAATAGCAAAAGGCTGTATGCTAGGTTTTAGTTATGTAGTATAAGCACTATGAAGATAGAAATTTTTATCTTGTTCATCTTTGACACATTATTTGTATCTATTAAGTTCTTAATAAATTATTGGCAAATTAATTACGAGACATTACTGCTGTCTTATATTGTAAAGCTAAATTTTTTTTTTTAAAACTCATCTTGTGTAAATGTACCACAGTTTCTTAATCCAGTCGTCTACTGATGGGTATTTCGATTGTTTCCAAGTCTTGGCTATTGTAAATAGCGCTGCAGTAAACATAGGGGTGCATATATTTTTTCAAATTAGTGTCTTGGGTTTTTCAGGATAAACGCCTAGGAGTGGAATTGCTGGGTCAAACTCATCTTAATTAAACTAAAAAAACTATGAGTTACATTTCTTTTCATTTGGTAGAGACAATAAATATCGTGGTAGCTTTCTTTGCAAGGAATTCATGTGAGGAAACTAAGTCCCAGAGATAATCTAGAACTGTACTGGCCAGTATAGTAGCAACTAGCCACATGTACCTATTTAAATTAATTAAAATAAATAAAATGTAATGTTCATTTCTTTCTTTTTTTTTTTTTTTAAAGATTTTATTGGGGAATTGGCGGAGGGGAACAGCATTGGGGAATCGGGGAAGGGGAACAGACAAGTTGCTGTCTTTTTGTTCTTCAGTTTAGTTGCGGAGGATGTTGCTTCACTGTTGGTATCATCATTGCGCTCTTCCCGGATGAGGCAGATCGGTCACTGGCCTCTGGATGTCGCTCACCGCGGCTATTGGCAGCTCATGCTTGGCTGCCAGCCGCTCATGCTGGCTGCGGGCCACTCACTGTAGCCTATGGCAGCCCACTGCAGCAGGGGCTGCAGCCCACACCATCACACCGGGGCTCGCACAGCCCAGCTCCAGGTGGAGCTGTTGTTAGCTGTAGAGGGCAGTGTCACTGGCCCTCATGTGGGATCCGAACCGGGGCTGCTGGCATCCCAAAACCAGCGCTTAACCAATGCGCCACTCAGCCGGCCCAAATCACAGATTTTTTTTTTTTTTTTTTTTTGAGGGCAGTATCCCAGCCCTCATATGTGGGACCCGAACCGGGGTCCAGCGCTTAACCACCGTGCCACTCGGCCGGCCCTAATGTTCATTTCTTTAGTCACACTGTCAGTATGCTCAAGAGTTACATGTATCTAGTGGTTAGTCTATATGACAGCATATATGTGTATACATATATATTATATATGTTATATATATGTGTATATATACACACACAGAGTAAAACCTTGGATTGCAGATAACTTGGTTTGTGAGTGTTCTGCAAGATGAGCAAACATTTCTAATACATTTTAACTGGGTAAATGAGCGATGTCTTGCAATACAAGTACCTTGTTTCCAGAACGAGTTATGCTCACAAACCAAGGTATTACTGTGTATAATATATATGAGACATTTTCATCATCATAGAAAGTTCTATTGGATAGCAATTATCTGGATTCTAGAACAATCATCCTTAACTCTCAGTGAACATCAGAGTCTTTTGGATATCTGGGTTTCACTCTCCAGAGATTCTGTCGCAGTTTATCTCAGTGGGGGCTCAGGCATACTATGTTTCATAATTTCCCCAGATGATTCTAATGTGCAACCAAAATTGAGAATCACTGATGAAGCAATAGTGGGTTGGAATTGGGACTTGCTGAAAGGAAGAGAACCATCCATCCTTATGCACAGAAATTGTGTAGCTTTTAAAATTAAAAATCATAAAATGTCATTGATTAAAATATTCATTATAGTTATTTGAGTGGAGTGAGCATGATAATTTTTAGGTCTTTGAGGCTTCAGATTTTTTTTCTTTTAGCTGAGCCATCCTGCCACCTGTTGGCAGCTCAATGGCAACTCAGCTCGGGCTGGCATCAAACCGCCATTGCTCAGAGTTCAGCTCGCACTCTTGAGCGAGCTCTTAACCAACTGAGCCACTAAGCTGGCCCCAATTCTTCAGATTTTAAACTAAGATCTTTAGGTCTTAAAATAAGATCTTACAGATCAGGTAACATCTTTAAGTATATTATACTAATAGATTATATTATTTTAAAAGGTAATTTACTTATTATAAAGTTGAATTTATTCTCTGGGCCTAATTTCTTTATGCAGAACTTATTAATATATATATTCTTGCCCTGTCCTACTTTTGTTTCTTTATTTCTGTCTTCAAACTCTTAAAATTTATCTGAATATACATAATAGAACAAAACCCTGGTCATGAAGTTTTATGTTTGACTTCCCTATGTTCTCCCACTAATGAACCAATCATTCAAAATATGTATCTTTCTTATTTTTAAACTTTATATGTAAAGGAATTGCTCAGCTTTGAAAATATCAATGAGAGCAACATACTAATCCTTTTATTTTTCCCTGTTCTTACTGTCTTCATCAGAGGTTGAGCATTAGGTTTGGTCCTTTTCCCTGTTGGAAATAGGGTCTCTTTGTCTTCTTTTTCATTGCTAATTTGTCCCAACTTTTTTACCCAAGTTTCATGTAGATATTTTTCAGAAACCTAAGGGAAGCATAGCATACTTTAAAAGTAATGTAGTTCATCCCTCCTTATTCTTACAGATAAGGTTTCAAACCAGTGACTTGTCTGCTGTAACATAGCTATTGACAACACAGGATGAGGATGTGAACATTGAATGCTATTGTATCATGAGGGAATTTCTTAGGTAATTTCAAGTCTGCTGCTCTAATATAGCATCAAAGTATTGGGAATGTTTTACTTTATTTTATAAGCATTCTTTGGTAATTTGATCATACTATGTACCTTTTAGTTCTGGAGTTTATGTGGAAATGCTTTGACCCCAAAACGAGGGGTCTTTGGTAAGACTGGTGATCTTCAGACAATATTGTGCCTGGCCTGTGCGAGGGATGAAGTAACATATTCTGGTGCACTCAATGGGGACATATATGTTTGGAAAGGAATCAACCTTATACGAACAATACAAGGAGCCCATACTGTAAGTATATTTAAATATATTAAACACTTTTAAATGTTAACTGCTTATCTTCTTGTCTCAGAATAAAAGATAACATAATATAGGAAACTTCCTAGTTACTTGAAAAATGTTATAACACTTCGTCTATTTGTTTTCAAGATTTCAAGGAAGAAACATTATGCAGTTAGACACATGGATATTTATTAAATTAGCATAATTAGTTTCTTGTTCAAACCATTTTTTTAGTTTGGTTGCTTTCTCATGGTTGGAAAAAAGCTTGTTAAATTCAACCTAAAAGACTTCTCGATTAACCACATTAGAATATAGGTAGTCCCATTGCGGTTCATTTGCTATTGGGAAATTTGGGGATGCTTCTAGGAAAAGCAAAAAAACTTTTTAATTTTAATATCATTAATTCATTGAGTGGGAAACATTTAATTTTTGAACTTCATGAGATTTTCATATAAATAAGTTATCAACTCAGGAAAAAAATCTGTTGTCAAAATCTTTTAGTGTTTTTTTGATTTGGGCTTTTTAGCAGTTGAGTCCTTCACATAGTGAAGGGAGCTAGAGAACACCCGGCTACTACATTGTTAGCAGTAATATCTTAAATTAAAAAGTTATTAAATACGTTAATATGAACCACTATTAAGTATGTATTACATATTAAATATATTGAAGAAGCATTTACACAAGACTTGCTTTAAGCAAAATGCCTAAAGACCAGAAATACCAGATTCTTTTCTAGAAAGATTGTGGCAATTCACATTTTTACCATCAGTGTACAAAACTACCAGTTTCTCCTCATATTCATCAGCACAGGATGTGAGCACTATTGTAAAATTTTACTTGTCTTCTTGGTAAAAAGTAGTAACTCTTGTTTCAATTTGTTTCCTGTCTATTTGTGAAGTTTCATATATTTATTGACTACTTGAAGTTCCTTTTCTGTTAATTGACTTTTCATATCCTTTTCTCTTTTTATCGTTGAATTTCCTTTCCTTTATTTATTTGTATTCTAGGGATATTAACCTCTTGACAGTCATATACATTGCAGATATTTCCCCAGTCTGTTTATCTTTGCTTATGATATCTTTTCTCATATTAATATTTTAAAAATTTCTTTTATGGCTTGTGAATAACCTGTCATGTATAAAATGGCCTCTCACAGCCCAAAGTAACATAAGTGTTCTTCTTACTCTTTTTTAACATATTTGTTTTATTTTTTACATTTAGAATTTTATGTCTATAATTCATTTTTATATATAAGGTTTAAATTAACTGTATTTTCTTTTGTATTACGCCTATATTATTAAATACCACCTTGGTCATATGTTGAGTTTCTATATATACATAGATGTATTTCTAGATTTTCATTTGTGCTGTCTGATATACAGAAGGTGCCAAAAAAATGTATATACATTTTAAGAAAGGAAAAAAACTATTAAAATTGTAATACTCAATATATACCAGTAACAAAAGATAAATACAGGTCATGTTTGATTTCTATAATTACAAGAGGTGCTCAAAGTGGTTACCATCAATGTCTAGACACTTCTGATTACAGCGAACTATTGCTTGAGCAACCTTGACCAAAGTGTCCACTTATATACATTTTTTGGCATCGCCGGTATTTATTCCTGTGTCACATCAAAATCTTTTAAAGTGGGTTTCTACTTTCATATAGTAGATTTTCTTAAAAAGTGTATATTGTTATTTCCTTTTCTAGGCAGGAATTTTTAGCATGAATGCTTGTGAAGAAGGCTTTGCTACTGGTGGCAGAGATGGCTGTATTCGTCTTTGGGATTTAACTTTTAAACCAATTACTGTGATTGATCTCAGGGAAACAGAGCAGGGATACAAAGGTAATAACAAAACAAATATCTCATTACCAGGCAAATTCTAAATATTCCAAGATTATCTGTTTCTTTCAATAAACGTAAATGTATGTTTTGTAAATATAAATGAGATTTACATTTGCCCCTTCATACTGTATACATTTAATTGAAATTCTTCTATTGAGACAGTCTTGGTTTACTGTTGCAGAAAAGATTCTTTCATAGGTCTAATGACTGTTATAATGGGACCTACAGAGAGATGTGATAGATACTTTGGTAATGTTGGATTTTGAAAATATTTTATTATTAGAATTTTAAATGTAACTGTTTAGCAAATAAGCTGTTGAAAATAAAGTGTGTTGAAGGTTGGGGGAATTTTTGTACACAGCACCTTTATGTTGGTAATGTTATATAGGTAAGAAAGCCTAGAGAAACACTATCTTTCTCAAGGTTACAAAAGGGATTGTAGAGTATACAGAAAAAGTGTAAGTCTCTCTTAATGATTTTATGAGAAGACTGAAGAAATGAAATATAGACACATGAAAAGTCAGGTTACTATAAGAGAAAAATAATAAAGTTTTATAAAGGTAGTTCCTGAATACTTACTCTTTGGATGATGCAAACTATTATAAGGAAAGTAGTTTTACTGGGATGGAAGTTGTCTAACATGGAAGAAGTGTGTATGTCTTGAAGGATGGGGAGAAATTAGTTATATAAAAAGAGAGCAGTATCAATCCATGTAGAAAACAATATATTGGGTTGTCGAAAAGTCATGATGCATTTTTGCAACAAAAAACATAAAAAAAAAAAGTCATGACTTTTCCAACAACCCAATAGATAATTGAAGAAAATGTGTGGATGAAAGATTTGCAGATTCTTTTTATCTTACATCTAAGGTTATAAAAAGTTATAAAATTAGTATTGATTTGGGCAATCGGCATCCTATTATTACAGCATTGATCTTAAATACAATTCACTTTGACTAGGTTTGTCTGTGAGGAGTGTTTGTTGGCGAGGTGACCACATTCTAGTTGGAACACAGGACAGTGAAATTTTTGAAATCGTGGTGCATGAAAGAAATAAACCTTTCCTAATTATGCAAGGACATTGTGAAGGTGAACTTTGGGCACTTGCCATCCATCCTACTAAACCTTTGGCTGTGACTGGAAGTGATGATCGTTCAGTTAGGTAAGCAAATTATAAAATAATTGCATAGGCTGGAATTTGTCTTTGGTAAACACAAGAAAAATGTTTTTAAAAATACTTAGATTTAAATTTTATCAGCTTGTGGTATAACAAATGAACATAATTAATAGGCACTTGAATTTAATAGAATTAACTATAAGATTTTTTTCCTTTTAAAAACATGCTGAAGTTTGTTCCATATTAGACTATATAGAGCTACCTCCATCTTTTTAACAGCCGTGTAATATTCTACTGCATAGATTATACTGTAATTTATTCAACTAGTCTATTTTTTATTTTATTTTATTGGGGAACAGTGTGTTTTTCCAGGACCCATCAGCTCCAAGTCAAAAGTAATTGTCTTCAATCTAACTGGGAAGAGCATAGCTCTTTAGCCCATGTGGGAATTGAACCGGCAACCTTGGTGGTATGAGCCTGCGCTCTAACCACCTGAGCTAACCGACTCATTGTTTAACCTCATTGTAATAATAGTAGTTGAGGGCAGTTCTGGTTCAGAAAAATTTCATTCTTGGCTCTTCAAATATCATGATAAAACTTTACCATTAAACTGCTGTTTGATAGGGCAAGTCAGAATTTTTAGCTTCTATTACTGACAAAAATTCAGAACTGACAATGGTTAAATCCACAAGAGCAAATGAAGTTCACAGTTAACACAAAATACTTGCTAAAGAATAATACAATGAATAGGCTTTGTAAAAATTAATGAACAGAAACCTCATTTAAAATGAAGTCAGGAGGCCAGAAGTGGGAGGTCTCATACCCTTTGGCTACAGAGGCAAACAGGAAGAACTCAGCACAATAGCTCTCCCAGCTGTTTCTCTATAAGGGTCTTCTCTCCTTTATTTCTTGGGACTTACTTGTGGTTCGCCTTTAGAGTGCATGTCCTCAATTGCAATTCTTTGTTCCCAAATAAACCCTGTATGCTGGAGAAATATCTGGTTGTCTGTAATAAGGTCAACCCATTACATTTTCACAGGGGTTATGAATTTGTCTGAACCACTTTTTCCAATATATGTTATTTACCACCATTCCATTCCATTTTATGTTGTATTATAATATATTAGTGCCTTCTCACTAATGTCTTTGAAAATATTCTAGCCTGTGGTTGTCCCACACAGACTATTCATAGAATCTAATTGTTCATCACTTCAAAGTTGGCATTAACTCCCCCAAATAAACAACAACTTAGTAGTATCTGTAACATCTGTTGAGTCATCAGGAGTCAAAGAAAACTACTCGAAACTATTTGCCTTATTTTTTCATTAACTGTTGGTGTTGTTCCCAACACCCTCAATTCTTTGAGCAACTGTTCTCACCAACAAGCGAGTAGTCTTAAATCTACCTTCTCAGGACACATTTCTTCAGCTGCTGAAATCCAAAATGATTTAGTTAACCCATTGCTAATAAACAGCTTTCCTTGCTTCTGAGCCACTCAGAAACTTAGTTTTGTTGAAATCTCATTTTAATTTTTAAATTCCTAAAGAAATTCTGCTTCAATGAGATATTTTGTTTTAAATTTTCTAATTTTTCTGACCATTGCTTTCTGGTAAGTTGAAAATATTGTGCTGAGTGCTTGGTCTGGTAATAATGAATATTTGTATTCCTTTAGGACAGCTATAATATTTGTATTCTTTTAAGTCAGCTATAGTGTCATTGCATAATAAACACAATGCTTTACTATAAAATTCAGTAACAGTATAATCATTCTCCAGTGGGCCTTAAAAATGCAACATTCGAAGTTCACTTTTCTCTTATTTTTTCCTTGTTTTAACATGATGAATATGTACTAGAAATTAAAAGTGTCACCATATGCTAATACCGATAGCACTCTAGATTCCATCAAGTTATAACTGTGTCACTGCAATTTTTAGTGTGCTGAAAGCAGTGCAAGTGATGTGAGTGTCACTGTCTACTGTCTTTGCTGTGACGCAACTCTGCCTCTATAGTGTGAAGGCAGTCATAGACAATATGTAAACAAATGTGGATGTATTCCATAAAACTTGATTTATGGATTTGAATTTGATTTGAATTTGGTATACTTTTCTCATGTCTCAAAATGTTATTCTTTTAATTTTTTTCAAACATTTAAAAATGTAAAAACCATTTTTAGCTTGCAGATTGTACAAAAACAGGCAGTAGGCCCACAGGCTGTGGTTGGCTGACTCCTTTGGTAGAGCATAGAAAGTCCTGACTAAATATCATATCTTTATAATATATTAAAACACTGAAAGTTTCCCTTTAAAGTCAGGAAGAAGGCAATGATAACCCCTTTCACCATTATGTTTTTCACCGTTTTACTCAGCTATAGACTAGAAGTCTTCGTTAGCACCGTAAGGTCAAATATATATATCTATAGATATTTGGATTAGAAGAGAAGAAACAGCTGTCATTTTCTACACAATTGTATGTGTAGAAAATTAAAAGGAAAATACAGAGAAATTATTGGAATTAAAGAGAATTTAGCCAATTTTCCTGGATATAAAAACAAAGTTATAGCCTTTGTTTTTGTTTGTTATAACTTGAAAATATTAACTAATTTTCATTAGGATTTTGTCTTTGTTCTTTAGACTATTTGGAAGTGAAATTCTTAATGTTCAAACAATGGGTATTTTCTACTTTTTGTTGTAGATTTCTAACAGAGCCTGGAACAGACTGAATTTGCATAGTCTTAAGTGTCATCTTTAATTTAAAAGACTATATACATAGTATATACCATATACCACTGTACTATATATAGATCTCCCCTTTTATCAGGGTAGAAATCATCTACTTAAAATGAATAATTGAGAAAAATTAATGTCATTACATTGTTTTAAAAATAAAACATTCTATCAACTCTTGTCATTTTAAGCATGAACAGTATTCCGATTTTCATAGATAAGAATTCCTTGCCACAAAACATAGTTAAAAATCTAGATTTGTCTTTCTTAAAATGAGATTATTATTTTAACCAAAACCTTTTCATAGTCTGTAATTTTTAAGCACACACTAGTTAACTATTCTTTTATTGTAATTAAATGTTACAGGATATGGAGTTTAGTAGATCATGCACTAATAGCAAGGTGTAATATGGAAGAACCAATTCGCTGTGCAGCTGTAAATGTAGATGGAATCCATCTTGCCCTCGGAATGAAGGATGGCTCATTCACTGTACTTAGAGTAAGGTATGATATTAGGGTAGAAATAGAAACAATAAATTTCAAAGTGAGATAGAATGTATAATATTCATTGCTTTTACCCATTTCTTTCTTTATGAATATGTATGTATTTCAGATACTAGTTTCATTAAATATAAAAAATATATTTGTAAAAATGGCTTTCTCAGAAAATTAAGTTAACTCAGAAACCTTGGTTTGGGTAGTTAAGAATACTTAGTAGATTAATGGCTAAAATTTTGAGCTATAAATTTTGGTCCTGACTTCCATTCCTTGGTAGTAATGATTTTCAAATAATCTTTTGCCATTAAGTGTGGGGGAACGTTGAGGCTTTAAAAATGAATGAATGGTTTTGTTATTTTTTGTAGCTTTTTGCTTTGGAAAAAATGCCTACAGTTCTCCCTTTGGATAATTAGAAACGTTTAAAGAATTCAATCAAACAGTTAACATCTGGTGTTCAATTAATATGGTGCATTCAATTGAATTTCATACAGCCATTAAAAATTTTGCTATAGATCCATGAGTGTTCACAAGGATAAATATTTATGAAATCTTCTCTAGCTTAGTGAATGATAGGAATAGCCACCCAGCTGCCCAATTCATAAACCATTAATTCATGTCTTTTCTTTTGCCTCCCTTGTCTAGTTAATTACAGAGTTCTGAAGACTCTACTATTTAAATTGCTCTCAAATTAATCTGTTTCCTTCTATTCTCACCATTGTATTCTTATATAGGCTTCTGCCATCTCCTGACTGGATTGGTGGAATAGCATCTCAGCTGCTCTCCTTCCTATTTTGCTTCCCTTGAAACCTTTTTTCAGTCTACAGTTACAGTGATGTCTTTTAAAACACATTTGTTTGCATCCCTCCTCTTTCTAAAGTATGATACAAGCTTTGTACTGTCCTTAGGATGAAGTCCCTACATCCTTAATTAACGTAGCCTGTAGTGCCCATCTCTCCAGCCTGTTTCTACCTCAGTTTCTTTATTTCAACAGGTATGAAATACCTTTTGCTTTTCAGACACATCATGTTCTCTTGCACTTCTGAGCTTCTATAGATGGCAACTTCTCTTCCTGGGACAGGTTTTTACAGTGATGTATACTGAAATTTTTTTTCTCTTAATAATTTTTATTATTGTAAAATATAAAGTTTACCATTTTAACCATTTTTAAGTGTAAAATTCAGTGGCATTAGTACATTTATGTTTTGCAATCAAGAATTGAATATGTGAGTAAAACAGTTGAGTTACTATTACTGGTATGCATTAAAAATAGCCATTATTATTTTTTCAAGATTTGCCCTTTTAATTACTGTATGCAAGAAACTGGATGAATAAGTTCTTATCTTAAAAAGTCAGTATTTTAGCAACTGAGTCCAACATTGCTGACAGGATTATTGGAATAGTTATTATGATTGTTAAATACCTTTGTAGTTTAACCATAATATTCTAGCTCACAAAATATTCCTCATCCTTCTAAATTTACGTGGTCACTATTTCTTTTTCGTTTGCTCGTGTGCATTCTCCATATCTTAAAGCAAGATTTATAAGTATAGCAGTACTAAAGTACCCTCACAGGAGTTATGTGGAGGAACATAGAATATGTGTAGATTAGAATCTAACACTGATTCTTACATTGGGGTGCAAGGTGATGTGCCAGGGCAAAGTTACGTAACTTCCTAGAACTTCACTTTTCCTTGTGATAAAAAATGTTAACAAATTTATATTAAAAGAAACACTAATATCATGGAGCCAAATGAAAACTTGCAAATATTTTTCAAATTCGAATACATGTGCGCACATGCACACACACGAAGAGCTTTATAAGAATTATGCTGAAGATGGAGAAGGTTTTCTCAGGGTATGGGGTAGATTTTAGTTGTAAAAATGTTAACATTGTCATTTTAGATTTTACCATAACTAGCCAATTGTCTCTCTCTGCCAGTGTCACTACCACGTGATATCAATGTTAAAAGGATTAGGATAGTTTTCCATAACTACTCACATAATTCATTTAAATATTTTTTGACCTGTTTGTATTTTGCCCCATTTTCATGGGAATAATAAATTCCGAAAGTTGTTTCCTGGCTTTAAAAAAGTGACTCTTTGTATATGCCCACTATTTTTTTAACATCACAGCTTTTTTTGTCCCTCTTTCTCTGCCCCAAACGTGCTCAAATAAATCCTATCTTAAAATTCCTACCTAAAATTTAAGTCCCTCTCTAGTTATATCATATTTATACTCTCCTCTCTTTCACAGTGAAATTCTCAATAAACTGCCTAATTTACTGCCTCTCTTTTCTTCCAATTAACTTATCAACTTTCTACCCCCATTCCAATATAGCTTTGCCTTCATCTTTACGTAGGAAAAACCCTCACTAATGGTACCCTGTCACTAAAGCCAGGAGACATTTTTCAGTTCTCATCTAAATTGACTCTCAGCAGTATTTGGCCCTGTTAACCATTTGTTCCTTCTCAAAATGTTCTCTTCCCTGGCTTTGGGTGTTAATTCTTTTTCTTTTCAGCCTACTTCTCTGGCTCCATTTTCTTTGTAGGATAATTACCTTCTGCCTAGCAGTAAATATCAGAGTGCCCCAAAGCTCAGACCTAACTTTCTGATTTTGTTACTCTGTGTTTTGTCCCTAGCTAATTTTACCCTTTCTCTATCTGAAGGGCTGATTTTCATCTTTCTTTATTTGATTAACACCAGGGCAAAGCCCAGACTCCTCGGCAGTGCATCACATGTGCCACACATTGTCCTCAATTTCTCTCTTTAACCCCAACAATCACTACCTTTCCCACTTATTCTTGTATTCACATTATATTATCTACTATGTGCCATATATTTGCATACTTCCATGCCTTTGCTCAGGCTGTGTCTTCTTTAAGGAAAACCTTCCCTCTTCTCTTAATACTTAGCCAACTCAGGTTTTATGCATAAAATAGATGTCACGCTTGTTCCTTCTTTAGTCTTTAATCCTTTTTCAGTATTTCTTGTAGAACTTCCCACATATCTTTTGAGCACTTACCACATTTTATCAGTTATAAAGTATAATTTTATATTCATCTCTCACAGAAGATGAGTTAATCTTTATATCCCCTGTGTGTAAAATGAAGTAGTGTCACTGGAAGAAATTCAAGTTTGATTGCTTTAAATTATCCATTTAGAAACTTTAAAATTTGGGAAATATCCATTCAAACTTCTGTTTTTGAAATTATCTACTTGGAGCATTTCAGATTGGTAATGCAAAATTTAAATGGAAAAAAGACCCTGGCCTTAATTGGTTTGTTTGTTTTGTTTTGTTTTAGCTGAGCCTTCCTGCGACCTGCTGGCAGTTCAGCGGCAGCTCAGCTCAGGCTGGGCATCAAACTGCTGTTGCTTAGAACTCAACTGGCACTCTTGAGTGAGCTCTTAACCAACTGAGCCACTCGGCCGGCCCAACTCTGGCCTTAATTGGAAATAGTAATTCTCACTTCCTCTTGCCTGTTCTCCCTTGCTGCTTCCCTTCTCCCCGTCTCCCCACCAACTCCACAACTCTGGAAACTCAATGGTGTTAAACTAAGTGTTTACACATTTTTATAGCTGTTACCAATACCTGTATTATTTTAGAAACTCAGTTATAAGGCATCATTGAAAAAAACTTAACTTCACTGGTTGACATGGTTAGGATTGGGAAGAGTTTATATCCTTTTATAAAAGGTCAAAGAGATTGAAATAAAAATAACTAGTGGTGTGTTACTGAAATAATACAAATGAATTCCTTTTTTATTTCCTAAACATAATTTTGTATATTTGGCTCATTATTAAAATTTATTTGAAAATGATGGTGTTTATAATGAAATATTTTTCATAAACTCAGTATTTACAAGGAACTTCTGCATAAAAATTTATGACTTTATTTCCTTTATTGTGTGGCTCCAGAAATTTAATATGAATCTCTAAATTACTTAAAAATAAAGTAAGCTGGGAACTAAAATTCAGCATTTTTCTCTGCATATATTATAGTAATTTTTTTTTGTTCAACACAATAATTAATCATGAAATAATACTAGTTGTCTCATTTACATTTGTTTTATGGTTTATAAATAGTACTGGATACAGCCTTACAGCCATTTTAGACGCATTTGAAAGCTGAACTAACTAATTCTGTAGTGAATTTTTTCCATATGGTTTAATTATTTTTTCTTTACAGAGATATGACAGAAGTTGTACATATTAAAGATAGGAAGGAGGCAATTCATGAGTTAAAATATTCACCGGATGGAACTTACCTTGCTGTTGGATGCAATGACAGCTCAGTTGATATTTATGGAGTGGCTCAGCGTTACAAAAAATTTGGGGAATGTGTGGGATCACTTAGTTTCATCACTCATATGGACTGGTCATCAGACAGTAGATATTTACAGACAAATGATGGAAATGGTAAAAGACTTTTTTATAGGATGCCAGGTAAAAATTCCTAGTAAATTATATATGATTTGTAGATTTTTTAGTGCCTATAATGTATTTTAGAATTTCATTAGAAGCAGAGTGTAAGTTACATTTGATTATAAGAAATCAATGAAGATCTGAGCTAATATTTTTGGTTATTGTGATCTTTTCTATAAGGCTGCCCTATTATATTGAAATCCTCTTGTTAATTAACAATTCTTTGCTTGGAGGAGCTAGGATTTCCTTTATGTTGAATTCCATGCCATGTGAGTAGTACATGACTATGGCAAAGTCCTGTGTATGTTAGAAAATCAAAATGCCATTTTTATGGGTGGAACTAATTAAATATAATTGCTACAAATGTCTGATGATAAATTATTTGGGTTTTTGTGGTTACCTGAAATAAACTTTGCAAATATTAATAATATAGCTAACAAACTAAATTTGAAAAAGTTTCCATCAAAGATTTAAAAAGAGAAGAATAAAAATAATTATCAAAATGTTCTCTCTCAGTACTTTATTTAGTATTATGCTTAGTGAATTAATCATTTTCCAGTAATTTGTTTGATAAGACTAAATACATAATTAACACACCTCCCCAAAGATTTTAATTAACAATATGTAATGAAGATCAACTGAATCCTAAAGTCCTGTTACCTAATGTAAATGTATCACTCCCCACTTGTTTTTCCTTCTCAGTCCTTTTCAGTTCTCTCTTTTTCTCAACCATGTATCTTTTAAGTTTCTTTTTTAATACTCAATTTGCCACTTTCTTATAGTTTACTTTTTCTCCTGACTTACCCTGCTGTGACTAATCTGTAGCATGATTTTAATAGTGTTTTATTTTCCACATGGGTGAACCTGCTAAGCTATCAATATATCATAATCAAATCTGTGTTTATGTCTGAATAAGTATAATTTTAGTAGTGGCTTTTTAAAAAAAAACTCCCTTGCATTTATTTTTCTTCTCTCGTAACCATATTTACATACCTATTCATGTATCTACTTTAACTGGAGTAGGAAGTTATTTAAATTTTGGAGTTTTTACCATGTTATCAATACAGTTTATGCTTGAATGAAAATCAAAT
This sequence comes from Aselliscus stoliczkanus, assembly GCA_033961575.1. Taxonomy (NCBI): domain Eukaryota; kingdom Metazoa; phylum Chordata; class Mammalia; order Chiroptera; family Hipposideridae; genus Aselliscus; species Aselliscus stoliczkanus. The sequence goes on along the minus strand of CM066732.1, from coordinate 148,767,241 downwards.
GAAATAACTTCTTAAATTAAGACTCTGGTTTATTTTTAGGAGGAAAAGAAATGACAAATAAAGAAGAAATAAAAGGTGTTCACTGGGCTTCATGGACATGTGTTTCAGGCCTTGAAGTAAATGGAATTTGGCCCAAGTATTCAGATATCAATGATATAAATTCAGTAGATGGAAACTATATTGGCCAAGTTTTAGTTACAGCTGATGACTATGGAATTGTAAAATTATTCCGATATCCTTGTTTAAGAAAAGGTACCTTTTCTTTCAAAATACTATTTAGTAACCTTTCTCTTATAAAAGACTTTTAAGATCTTACAAAAAATTAGTCTTGAGATAAGTAAAAGTGTTCATATTTTTAAAAATATGGGTATTGTATTTGGTGAAAGGTTTCATGTAAATGAACAGAATCAGCTACTTTTTATTTAGCTAATTAAATATTGTCACATGTTACATTTATTTTTGGACATGGAATTTTTATTAGAAAATTATTTTTGAATTCATATGTTATGAATGGACCAATACCTCTTTCTTTTCAAAGAATCATTTTTCTCCCACTTCCAGAATTGCTTGATATAGTCAGACTGTACAGCGTTAGTTATACTTTTCTTTCTTTCTTTCCTTTTTTTTTTTTTTTTTTGAGGGCAGTATCACTGGCCCTCATATGTGGGACCTGAACCGGAGCCACTGGCTTCCCAAGCCAGCGCTTAACCACTGTGCCACTCGGCCAGCCCAGTTATACTTTTCTTGTGGCTTATCATCTTGAATCATTTAACTTGTTGAACATATATCTTTTAGGAGATATTTTTCTTATGTCTTTTTCTCAAGAATTCTCATGAAATAGTCAGCTGTACAAGTTCAGGTCACAGTTTGGAATCTATTGGTTTGTTGGTTGTTTTTCACCTGCGAGTGTGTTTTTGCTTAAATCCTTAACATACATTGTTTTGACATTTGTTTGTTTTCTATAACTGTGGGGTTAAGAAAAATAAGGGATTATTTTCTACATATTTTGTGTGTCACCTCTTTTTCTTGAATCTCTTCTAAAATATATTAATCATTCTGTTCATAGTCCTGGGGATAATTAAATGAAATGCTGTATTAGTCATTTATTTCATGCTTTGTTCCATAAAGTATTTGAACCAGCTAGTAATAACAGGTCCGTAAGTACTAAAGTAATTATATGAATAGAGAATTAATACCAGGGAAAATATACATAGAAGTACAATAATATTAAAGTCAGATAAAGAAATGATAGTCGTCAAACATCAAAATTGAATCTGAGCTTCCTGGAAATAAAAAATAATATAAAATAGTGCACAAAATAATTTTCATTGTAGCTATTTCTAAAAAATCATACTTACTACTTAGGGAAAGCAGAGTTTCTTCTGAGATTTAATTTTCAAAGAGCTCTCTGCTATAATATAGGGCTTTATATTAGGTTCAGTGAGTGTCTTTCTAGAGCATCAACATCTATAGCAGATGCAGCAACAATTTTTATCTGGTTGTTGATAAAACCTTTTGGGCAAATGTTAACATACAGTTTAGTAAAAAGTGGTTATGGCAACGGCTGAAATAGTTTTATTAAAATAGGTAGTCCATTAATGTCACACTTAAGGGCCCAGTAGTTACAGAAGCCTAGGCTGGTATTTCTGTTGTGCCTCCAGTGAAATGGTGGGCTCTGGAGCCTGCCAGCTGTGCCATGCTGTGGATTCCCATCTGCGAGGTTCCCACTTCCTAGGTGCATGTGAAAGTGCATCCATAGGGACTGCCGAGTGTGTTGATAGAGGCTAGCTAAGTTCTGGCAATTCAAGTACCCTGTTTCTGGATCCCACCATATAGACAGGGCATGAGAATCACTAGGGACAACCAATTTTACTGTGACTCAAAATGATACTTGCCCAGTTAGAAGGTGTGAGGTTCAGTAAGATCAGTCACGATGAGCTTACTCTTGGATGCTGCTTCTACCCACTGTTTCACACACTGACCTCTGCAAAAACAAAAAAACATTCATTTTCTGAGTTTTCTTCGTCAAGTGAATGGGTTTTTGTTGACAATTTTTATGTTTTCAACAGGGAAGACGGCATTTTAATTGCATGGTCATTTTATTTCATTTATAAAAGGTGCTGTAGTCTTCTGAATGGCTGTGGGAATATTTTAACAAAGTTTAGGAAAAATTAGTCTTGTTCTGTCACTGCTTCAAGCATAAACTCTTTCTCTTTTATTCCTTTTTGTTAGAAATTTATTTTATGGTAAGGGGTTTTATTTATTTTTAGGCACTTGTGAGTCAGCTTGAGACTATGGGTAGGTAATTAGGAGAGCAGAAGATAGGCTGTAACTACTGCATATTTAAAGGTTAAGTAGAAATATTTTTTTCTTTTAAAGATTTTATTGGGGAATTGGGGGAGGGAACAGTGTTGGGGAATCAGGGAAAGGGAACGGACAAGTTGCTGTCCTTTTGTTCTTCAGTCTAGTTGTGGAGGCACATGTTGGTATTATGATCATTGCGCTCATACCAACTGAGCCCCTCAGCTGGCCCAAGTAGAAGTATTTTAAAGTTCTGCATTTATGGAATTTACATACTTGCATAAGGTTGGCAGTATTGCTAGAAAATTATCTTTTTTAGATTAGTTATGAAGTACTATATGTACTATAGATCCAACTTAAGTTTTGGAAAAGATTGTACCTGCTGTATTAATATATTTTAGATATCTACTTAGGTAATATCCATTATATTCTAAAAAGTGCAGCTTTAACAAAATGTGGAAAGAAGTTAAATAATAGAAGTAGCTTATGTTATACAATAATCGCAATTGAAAAACCAAAATGTATAGGGTTAGCCCAGAGAGAATGATCCTCTTCCACATTTAGCCTCCTCAACTCCCAGCACAAAGCATTACTCCTTTTTCTTTTTCATTCTTATCTTCTTCCTCCTAGTTTTTTTTGTTCTTGACCATAATCTCTCTCAAATAATCAGATTCTTCCTAACAGGAGCACAGGGGCTATGGTAGAGGGTGAGGAGGTGAAGGTACGGGAGGATGGAGAGGTGAGGGCACGGTTGCTTTAACTGTCACCTCCATCACTGTTACTATCAATAATTGCCAAGACTCTTTCTGTACTTGTTGAGAAATGAAAATTTATATTTGGTAAAAATATTTCTTTAGATTCCAGAAGAAAATTCATTGGAAAACAAAACAAATATCTAACAATAGAGCAGATTTATTATGGGGACTTACTCAGCAGTGTTTTTCTAAGATTCATCCATGTTGTTGCATGTAGCTCTAGTGTGTGTGTTTTTCACTGCTCTAAAGTACTGTGTTGGGAATATATGATACAGTTTATGCATTTATTCTCCTGTTGATGGACATTTACGTCATTTCCAGTCTTCCACGATTATATGCAAGTTTCTCAAAGATGTATACCTAGGAGTAAATTGCTGGGTCATGGAGAGTTTATAAGAAAATGCCAAATTGTTTCCAAAGTGGTTATACCATTTTACAAACCCTGTGGATCCACATCCTCTTCAGCACTTGCCACACTTTCTGATTTTTGTAGATATAGTTAGTGTAAATGGTGTCACACTGTGGTCTTAATTTACATTTGTCTTTGACTGCTAATAAGGTTGACCATATTTTCTGATATTCTTTGATCTTCTGCACTCCTCTTCTGTCAAACACAAGTTCATATCTTTTGCCCATTTTTCTATAGAGTTGTTTCTTTTATTGATTTGTTGAAGTTATTTTATGTACTCCAGATAAATATGATTTGTAATTTTTATGGATTGCAAATGTCTTTTCCCAGTTGACTTGTCTTTTTTTAAAAAAAAAAAAATTGGGGAATTGGGGGAGGGGAACAGACAAGTTGCTGTCCTTTTGTTCTTCAGTCTAGTTGTGGAGGACATTGCTTCACTGGCCCATGTTGGTATCATCATTGCGCTCTTCCTGGTGAGGCAGATTGGCCGCCGGTCTCTGGACAGCCGCTCACAGTGGCTATTGGCAGCTCACACCGGCTGCTGGCCACTCACTGTAGCCTATGGCAGCCCACTGCAGCAGGGGCTGCAGCTATGCTGTCCTGGGGACTCAGAGCAGCCCAGCTCCAGGTGGAGCTGTTGTTAGCTGTAGAGGACAGTGTCACTGGCTGTCATATGTGGGATCCAAACCGGGGCCACTGGCATCCCAAGCCAGCTCTTAACGAACGTGCCACTTGCCCAGCCCTCTTTATTTTCTTAATGATGTCTTTTGTTGACTAGTTCTGAATTTCAGTATAGTCAAATCTACTTATCTCTTTCTGAATGAATAGTGCTGTTTTGTATAATAAGAAATTCTTCCTTTTACTTGGGTTGGAAAGATATTCTGGAAAGGAAGAATTTCATATGTATATAAGAAAGATATTTTCATATATGTTATATCTAGAAGTTTTAAGAACACTAAAACATAGTAAATGGGGAAAAAAATCTTTTGTGATATTGCTACAATTTATTGAAGAGATTTATCTCATATTAACTTTGTGTTAAAATAGATCGTAAAACAAATTAGAAAATAAAGGGGACCATCAAAACATAAGTATTTTCGTATATTGCTTTATCCTACCAAGAACTATTTCAGCTTACCTTGATAAATCTTTTCTCAGTGTAATGTATTAGTCCTAATTGATAACATACTGTTTAGGTCTTAACTATTCTTTTATCATTTCCTATCATAGATCAGAGTTTTCATAATGAAGGGACTTTGAGTTTATAATACGTTTTATATTAAAATGAAAATGGAGCCCAGGAGAAGTGATGTGCCAAAGCTCCTATGCCATTAAGTAGTCGAGCTGACACTTAAGCTCTAGTGTTTTAATTTCAAATCTAGTATTCTTTACATCACACTTTCATTCCCCTATTCTTTACATCACACTTTCATTTCCCTTTATGGATTATAAGGGTTGGAGTAACGAAGAAGTTCATTACACTTCTTCCTCCGCTGCCGTCTAGCATTCCAACTCAAGTATACAGGCAGAATAAAGTGGAAATGTGATCTTTTCTTTTCTTTCTTTAAATACCTAGTGACTTTTTGCATTATACCAGGCATTAGGGATATATGGTAAATGAGATACAACGCCTTTCCTCAAGGAGTTTATAGTTTATTAGAGGAGCTAACAGCTAAATAGACTATTACATTTTAGTGTCATAAGTATAATCACACGGGTAGTCACAGGGAATTCTGGAAGCAGGTAGCAAAACATGCTTAGTCCTGGTGAGTTATTGTCACTTCATGAAAGATATGTTATCTGGGTTCACTTTTAAAATACCCATTTATCATAGTTAGATAAACAGTGCAGGTTATTAAATAATTATTAATACAGTCCCTTTGATTAGAAATAACTGTCTTCCCAGACTTATTTCTTAACTTTCTTGTTGCTCTGCTTTGGTTCCTCCAGAGGGATTGATCTTCTAAAGTCACAGAGAAAAAAATTTGGAAGGTACTTAGAGAATTATTTACACCTCCCTTGGGGCTATCACCCAGTATAGTCAGTCAGAATAGATGCTCAGATCACTCCTCTTCATTTACCCTAACCATAACAAAATTAGTACCTCTTAAAAACTTGGAATTTAATTTGCTGCATCTCTGGCTTTACCTCTTAAGACTCTGGATTCTAGGAGTACTTAGGAACCCCAGCAAAGGAAATAGTAGCCCATGTCCTCTGGATGGGCAAATAATGCATTCTCATATAAGAGGGCTGGGACCAAATCTTAACCTTATCGGGCTTCACTGGGTGAACTGTGGATGGGCAAATAATGTGTTCTCATGTAAGAGGGCTGGGACCAAGTCTGAACCTACTCAGGCTTCACTGGGTAAACTGGGCAAATTACTCATCTAGAAAGTTACTTCTATTAAGCTGGAAAAAAAAAGTGATTTCTAAAATAACAGCATTAATTTTAGATGAGTTCTGGTCAAATCTTTTATACTTTGATTCCTAAATTCATGGCCAAAGTGAAAGTTTTTCTCTAGATTTTAATTGAGGGAGCTTTGCCATCCTGACATACAGGCCTTCTATGACGTAAAATAAAAATTTTAAAATGTTATCAGAATGAGGCCAGACATTATGTATTCAGTGTACTTTTAACAGGGATGTGTATATGTTGTCAAATACCAGGGTTATCAAAGCAGAATATAGAGAATGTACAATGTATTCTGAACTTAGAACCACAAAAATGGTTCCTATGATACAGATTTTTTTAAAAACTAACCACAAAGTCAAATAATTACTTTATAATTGAAGACTGGTGTATACCACCTTAACCAAATGATACAGCTTAATATCATAAATGATAGAATGGTGCCCCCCCAAAATGATGTATCTAAAAGGACACAACATTGCCTATGCCAAAAACACATCCTCTGAATCTAATCATGAAGAAGCATCAGACAAACCCATATTGAAGGACATTATACAAAATATAGAGACTTACAAATGACCATAAAGGACAGTGGTTAGGACAACTGGACATATTTAATTTTGATTAATATATATTACATTGATTGACTTTTGTGTTGAACCAACCATAGTTTTCCTGGCATAAATCCCATTTAGTTATGTTGTGTAATCCTTTTCATATGTTGTTGTATTAGATTTGCTAGTATTTTGTTGATGGCTAAAATTTTAAAAGCATCTGTGGCTGCTCGGGCTAAGGATAGTGGGGGTGGAATAGACTGGTTGAATGTCTCTTAAGACTAAAGGCCTCAAAACAAAACATTCAAATAGCTTAATATGAAAAAAATTGCCCCCTTGTGGCTGCAGGTTTTTTCACAGCAGTAAGATCATGCCTCACAGCCCTGTATGTCCTGTCAAGTTGTATTGTGAATCAGTAGAACAGAGATTTACATCCCTTGGTGTAGACTTATTTGTTCATCCAACAAATTTTTGAATTAACATGTTTTCCCTTTAATTGTAATTAAAATCATGGAAGGAGGATGTATTGGTTCAGGTATAGAAATTGTTGTATAAGGTGGTATTTTTGTGTGTTGGCATTGGTTTATCAATTTAAAGGTACATTTTTGTTATAGGGGCCAAGTTTAAAAAATATATTGGCCACTCGGCTCACATAACTAATGTCAGATGGTCCCATGATTATCAGTGGGTTATTTCTATTGGTGGAGCAGATCACTCTGTCTTTCAGTGGAAATTTATTCCTGAAAGAAAACTAAAAGATGCTCTTCACATAGCACCCCAAGGTGAGTAGTGCACACTGCCTAAACAATTTCTCTGTCTAATAACTCTTTAATAACCCCAAAATAACAATTTTACTATTGAAATGTAGTCTCATAAGTTAAAAGTATAGTTTATTAGTAGAAGTTTTTAATTAAAATATCAGGTCTATATGTTTAAAGTCGGATGTCACAGAGCATGGAATACAAAGACTTTGGGTTGCATCTTAATCTATCAAATGATGAGTGAAGAAACAGTTACATTAGCAAAACATTTAGTGTATTCTATGGGAGACGGGTATAAGTTGCGTATGTGGTTTTTTTGACAAAAAGAACGATCTAATGTTAATTCATCTGTTACAGTATTTCTAGCTATTTTTCACGTTAATTATAGGTTATATTCACTTATATTTGCACAGACATTTAAATTTGATGTAGCGGTCATTGGGAGCCAGTGAAGGGATTTAAAGGAGCTATTGAGTTTGCAGTGAGTGGAGAGGAAGATAATCTATAGTATTGTTACTGACACTTGTGTCACTTGAATAGGTAATTCATTTGATTGTTTTATGGCTTGTCTCCATGTCAGTTGGCACAATTAGCTCCTAATCATTAATTTTACAGTGCTGTTTTGAAAATGAATCTTTTTTAACAAATAATGTTTCATTTTTAAAAATGACAGAAAGTCTGGCTGACTCTAATAGTGATGAATCAGATTCAGATCTGTCTGATGTCCCAGAACTGGACTCTGAAATTGAGCAAGAGACACAGCTCACCTATCGTCGGCAGGTAACTTTTATTACCACAGGATTTCCCCTGAAAGGCTAGTTTCTTCCTGATCTTACTCCCTTTTGTTTATTCATCTATTATCTTTTGTGGGTTTTAATTTTTCACGTGTGGCCATTTGTTTTCCTTTTTTAAGAGTTAAAGTATACTTTTGTAAAGTGTTCTTTGATAGTAAGTGCTTGATATACCAAGTGTGCCTATATTATGTTTGCCTATAGATTTTTGTCACAGTACAGTCCTATTTATTCCCTTTAAAATAAATAGTCCCTTATGAGGTATAAAAATATGGAACACTAAATATATATTCGTCAATGTGATACATAGAAAATGTAAATTAGTTCTTTCTAAGGAAGTAAATTTAATAAAGTCTTAAATGTAAGACAGTTGTTAAAACTTCACTGATCAGTAGTAACTACAACATCTGAAAGTTACTTAGGAATCTATGAAAACCAATGTTAATATATATTCTAAGAATATTTCTACTCATGTACATTAAAGGTTTACAAAGAAGATCTACCTCAGCTTAAAGAACAATACAAAGAGAAACAGAAAAGCAGTACTTCTAAAAGAAGAGAACGGGCTCCAGGAAATAGTATTCGATTACACTTTGTTCACGGGTATAGAACAACTGTTTTTCATTTATGTGTTTGAATTTTAGCTTACTTTTATTAGCTATGTGATTTTGAGCAGATTGCTTAACCTCTCGGTGCCTCTGTTTCCCCATCTGTAAAATGGAAATAACAGCACCTATTTCATAGGTTTCTGATGAAGAGGAAATAAGTCAATAGTTGTGGTGACTGAGAATGTTGTCTGGTATACAGTAAGCACTATATAAGTGCTTATTAAACATTATTTTGTCTTATGAAAGTTTAGTATTATATTTATAGAAACGGATCTCTGTCTTTAAACAAAGGAATAAGTAAAATGTAAGGGATTATCATCTTCCCTAAATATGTCTGATTTGGAATGTACTTTGGCTTCTTTTGGCTTGTGCATTTTCGCCTTCATATTTTAATTTCAATAAAATACAGTTTCTGGATTGTTGTAGGGCACTGGGTAACACAGGTCTCACATTTCATCCTGGAACAACAGATTTTCCAATCCAGTTCTTTCTCCCCCTCACCCAGTAATCATGTCCTTACCTGACTGAATGCTTTCAAGAATTTAAAAAAGCATTTATTTAGCAAAAGTATTTTTTCTCCAGTGTTAAAATAGGCAGTATTCCTATGCAGTTATGTTTTATTAATAGGTTTTCTTCAAAGTTAAAGGAAAGGTTGCTATAAATGGAATTGTAGTAATCACTTTCAGAAGATTTGGCTACTTTTTTCTGGATGTATATAATATTTTTAAATTGTTTAAACTTATTTTGGAATATGTATTCTCATGGTTCAGTAATGTATGCAAAAGGGTACAGCTTGAAATTCTTTTTCCCACCTCTGTCCTCCCGCCATCCTTTCCCCCACTCCAAGGGTAATCATGGTTACTTAGTTCCAGAAATATGTATGCATGTACAGACAAATACAAATATTTATTCTTTTCTATACTCTTTCGCTTATTAAAAACACCTGTTTTTGTTTTATAGTATATAAATTTACTCTTGTACTTATGCAAATAGTAATATATTATATACATTTATCTGCAGCTTGTTTTTTTCACTGAATAGCTTGGATTTAACTATTTATAGTCAAGGCAATTCATAAAAGTTTATCGGATCTAGGGCTGGCCGAATGGTGCGGTGGTTAAGCGCTGGCTTAGGAAGCCAGCAGCCCCGGTTCGGGTCCCACATATGAGGGCCAGTGACACTGCCCTCAAAAAAAAAAAAAAAAGTTTATCGGATCTAAGATATTTGTATTTTGTTTTAATGGTTTAGTACCTTGTAAAACTAGAAATTAAATGGCCTAAAAGGTACCAGCTTTCCTTCTATGTAATCCATGTTTATCAGAGAAAAGGCCAAAGTTAATATTATATGGTATGTTTTTTATGTTTAGTTACAGAGGTTACGATTGTCGAAGTAATCTGTTTTATACTCAAATTGGTGAAATTGTGTACCATGTGGCAGCAGTCGGTGTCATTTACAATCGACAGCAGAACACACAGCGCTTTTACATGGGTCATGATGATGATATTCTCTGCCTAGCAATGCATCCTTTGAAAGACTACGTGGCAACGGGTCAGGTATGTTCTTTGAAAAACTATGTGACAACAGGCCAGATAGGTTAGACCTTCCACTTGGCTTTAAAGTTGGGTAAGTTCACTTTTTAAAAACAATCTATCTTTGGTGTTCTAGGCAATGAAGAATAAAGAATTCTTTAGAATGGAATTTTATTTTCATATTACAAATAAAATTTACCCCATTGTTTTTTCTACAAAGTCCAGTTTGAATTATTATTATTTTAATTTGAATTTGGAACTAAGAGCTCTGGCTTATCTTATTTCTCTGAGGATAATACTAATTTTTTTAAATTTAGAGTAAAAGTTGTAGAAAACATAAAAGACTTAGAAATAATAGTTTCTTTGAGTTATCTAAAATAATATAATAAGCTATCTAACAGATGTTCTACAACAAACAGGATGACTGTTTTTATTTTACAACCATGATAGCAACCTATTTAGGTTTACCAAAGTACGAAGCAGAAATAGTGAAATAGAAAACACTGAAAAAAGTCTTAACTGATACCTCTTTATATGGATTATTAGAGAAGAAAGGAAAGAGGTGATGTTTATAGATTCTTAGTGTATGTAAGCACTTTACTAGTTTCATAATGTATATTTATGTATATTTCATAATGTATATTTCACCTCAATGAAAGTGAAACCATTTCCCCTCATTTCCAAATGAGGTAGTTTAGGTTTAAAGAAATTAAATAATGTTCTCAAAGATCTTTAAGCTAATAAGTAGTAAAGCCTAAAGCCCTCTGTCTGGCTGGCTTTAAACACTGTGTAAATAAATCTTCTAGGATATCCTGTGGGCTTAGGGTGGTGGGCGGCTTGCATCATCCTGTATAGCTTCCCTGAAAGGAGGGAAAACTCGTAGCTTTTCCTTTCTCCATATTCCCTCCCTCCATTTGTGCCTTCCTCTTCTCTGTCTTTCTCTCTTTCTCTCCTCTCTTCCCTCCCTCCTTTCTTCCATTCATTCAAAAACATTCATTGAGCATGTGCTACATGCCAGGAAATGTGCTGGAAATACAAAGATAAACATTATTATTATTTTTTAAAGATTTTATTGGGGAATTGGCGAAGGGGAACAGTGTTGGGGAATCGGGAGGAGAGCAGACAAGTTGCTGTCCTTTTGTTCTTCAGTTTAGTTGCGGAGGACATCTCGTCACTGGACAATGTTAGTATTACGATTGTTGCGCTCTTCTCAGGTGAGGCAGATCGGTCGCCAGCCATTGGACGGCCGCTTACCATGGCTCAAGGCATCTCATGCTGGCTGCTGGCCACTCATGGTAGCTTACGGCAGCCCACTGCAGCCTACGCAGTCACTGGCAACTCATGGCAGCCCAGCTCCAGGTCGAGCTATTGTTCACCATCTTAACTGTAGAGGACGTAGCATCACTGGCCACCATGTGGGATCGAACCAGGGGCCCTCCTGCTCAGAGCTTGCTCTCCCAAGCCAACACTTAACCAACAGCCACTCGGCCAGCCCAAAGATAAACTTATAAAGGAAAATTCTTCCTCTCCTCTTCTGTTGAACCTTCCAACTTTATTTAATTCCTCCTCCTCCTAAAACTTAGGTTAAGTAACATATCTGAGAACTTGCCCTGCCTTTCCCTTCTCCCCACATCCCTAACTGACACATGCCCCAAATGTGCCCTAATAATACTCCGTTATTACTTCGGCCAGCCCTGAATATAGTGTTTAAACCCAAGCTCCTCTACTTAATAGCTGTGGGAAAATTACCCAACCTCTCTAGGCCTCAGTTTCCACATCTTTAAAATAAGGATACTGTCGGTATATCATAGCATTGTTGTGATTGTTAAATGAGTCAATCCTTGTAAAATGTTTAGAATAGTTTCTGGCACAAAAGTCAGTTCTCAGTAAATGTTAGTCATCATCGTTGTCATCGTCGTCATCATCATCATCACCATCTCTATGTGAGATGTCCAGTAGGCAATTGAGAATGTAAGTCTTGAATTCAGAACAAAAGTTTAACAGCAGAATGTGGGACTCATTTGTTTATTTAACCATTGAAACAGGAAGTTTCAGGGCAAAAATCTAGAATGAAAAGACTAGAGTATTAAAGACAGAATGTTGGGGAAGTTTGTATTTCAGGGACAGGTGATGAAATTGTGAAGGAAACTCATTAGTAAGAGTCAAGGAGACCATAGAACTAAGAGAGCGGTGCTGTGAAGTTATCAAAAGTATCAAACTCTACAAAAGTTAAATAGAAAGAAAACTTAACAGTCACTGGTAACGTTTGGCTGAATAACTTAGTGAAATATTGGCTGATTGCAGTGTTGTATTTATTGTGTCTTTATATAAAACCAATCTCAAAATTAACGATAATTGGCTGCCATGTTAGTTATTTCAGGCGTTGCCTTTATAGGCAAAGCTATAATATCTCTTTATCCTTATAAAGAAAGTGATTACATGAGTCTGAAGGGATGATTAAGAATTGATAGTTTACGTTAGCAAACATACGCCAAGTTAAAAGATAAGTGATAAAGCACTGTGGTAAAATTGTCTGTTCAGAGTCTTGTTTACCTGCTTGATGCTTCAACCCCTCCTTGTTTACACCATTATCCTAGCCTAGAATATGCTTGCTTGCTTCTCTTTTTATCCAAGACCTGAACTTTCTAAAGGCTTGGGTCTAGTATTATCTTTTCCATCAAGAGTTTCTCTACAACATTTTCATCCTCATTAAGTATATATTACCAGATGTTCTTATGTAATTGAAAATATCTTGTTTCGTGATGAGTTTGCAAAATTTACTTGAATGTCTTAGTGCTCATTGTATCTAGCATAGAAACACTGCCAATAATAGGTGCTCAGTAAGCATTATCTTTATTGATGAAGTATGTAGTAAGATTTAGGAGTCACATACTTCTAGCACATTCCTAGAAACACTGAGCCTAGCCTAAATAGCTTTTCAACAAATATAAGAAAATCAGTCAGTCACATATACAGTGTGCTTTATATTTTTTACTTGATAGATTTCTATAGCAAATATGACAAAGGCTGTAAAATGTCCTGTGTTATTACCTTTTAAATGATATGAAAATAAATGATTTGTATAAAATGACTTTTATAATTCATTCTATTTTAGGTAGGTAGAGATCCATCAATTCATGTATGGGATACAGAGACCATTAAACCATTGTCGATATTAAAGGGCTGCCACCAATATGGCGTCTGTGCTGTCGATTTCTCAGGTAAGGCTGTTTTCTGACTCAGTATGAATCATCAAAATGCAGAGGCAATACATAGCATTTTGAAATCAATGTTGCTTAAACTTGTCATTTAGCTGTGACCTTCACAATTTTTATCAAATGTGCATACTCTTGTCCTAAGCAATCATGGCTATGAAAGCATGAATTTTCTGGCTATTTTATAATTATAAGTTGATGAGTATAGTTTTTAATAACCATTAATATAAATACGTTTCTATTAAAATAAAAGTTTTTTTATATAACATCTAAAACCATCTCAGTTACTACTAGTGATATGTATCTCCCACTTCGGGCACACCCTGATCTCAGTGTCTTATAGCCACAGAGTAAACTTTGATCATGTTTAGGGTGAAACCTAAGAAAAAAAGAGGTGAGGTCTGAAATATTTGTTTTATAACATTTCTGTGATGTTACGATTCCAAGCTGCCTTGTCAATATAATTTTAGATCATGTTAGCTCTTTGCTGTACATTTAAAAGTTTAACAATTACACATCTGGAAGAGGGGGAATACCATTAATAGAGAATTTTATATTAAGAAGCAGTAAATTTGTGCTTTCTGCTCTAACTGAAGTGATAGTGAGTTGTTCATACTAGAGTTTTGGGGGAAATGTATAGACATGTTCAGGGATCTCCTAAAAGTCCAGAAACAAGAAAATGAATGGCAAAATAAGCGAGTCTACAAGAAATATACCACTGGTAGCATTAAGGAACTGATTGAGGTTTGCAGAGAGCATGGCAGAGTGGCAAATGTTTTATTGTAATTTGAGCCTTAACAACTTGTAAACATACTTGTCAGCATGACTGACTGAGCTCAGTCATATGTCTAAAACATTCATTACTTGTTGCTCAGTAATAGTAAAAACTAAAATAATTGGCTTTTACTAAAAATAGTCATATCAATGGCAATATGTAGTTGTAATCTACATATATTTTTCATTTGATTAACTTTTCATGATCATTATGAGTTCTTGTATTACAATAGAGTTCTTTTGGTGAATTTAAATTAAGTAAATGTTTTCTTCCTGCTTTCTTAGTTTTTCTTTTCATTCTCATTTTTTAAATCTCTTTTTTTCTACTTTTCTTATCTTTATTCTTTCCCCCATCCCAACCTAGTGGATAAGGTTAATGAAGTCAAAGAAAATGTCAGCAGATATGTTTAAGATGCATTGAGAATCAGTTCTCCTCCCCTTATAAATTCTGGTTCTTTTTAAAGCTGTGTACATACCTAACATTTAATATTATTTTCTACAATTTTAAATATGGTTCTGGGATTTTAAAATACCTACTAAGTGGTTTTTATCTTCTGAATGTTAATGGTCAGTATGTCTCTCTGATTAATTTTCATAGCGGATGGGAAACGTTTGGCTTCAGTTGGAATAGATGATAGCCACACTATTGTGCTGTGGGACTGGAAGAAAGGAGAGAAACTTTCAATAGCAAGGTAGGAATAAAACTTGATATCACATTGGCAAAAGACTGAAATTATTTTGGACTTCAAATTAAAAAAAAAAAATAGCTTTGAAATCCAGTAAATATGTAACCTGTTTATATTGCTACCATCTTTATCGCATTGAATAAGTAGTACAATCATGATAAAAAGCAAATGATTTCAGGACTCATTTATAGGTTTATCCTTTGTGAACTCACTTTTTAATGTAACTGTAATATGACATTTGAAATAGCTATTATCTAAAATCTCCATTTACAGATAAAGTGAATTCTACTATATGATAAGCTATTATATAGCCATTGTCAAGCATGATAAAATGCTCATATATATTTGAGTGAAGGAAGATACATACATATATCACAAAGAACCTATATATTTTTTTATTTTTTCTGTTAGACATCTCACTTTGTACAATGAGCCTGTACTATTTTTATAATAAAAAATATTAACAATTTCTTTGAAGGAGGAAATAGTCAAGTGTCAGAGACTATTTTTTTAACTTCCTATTTCTTTAAGTGAGGCATTAAAGCACTTAAAAATACATATAAATGCTTTTCCCAGAATATATGGACAATTCCCAAATAAAAGAGAGTTTAATAGGAACTTTGTATTCATAAAGGCTATATTAAACTATAATGAAGTATTATAAACTTTTCTTTAATTCATTCATGCCATAAATAGCATTCCCTGTGCATAGTACTGTAGTTAGTGCCATCTAAAAGAAGTTCAATTTCAGCTGTTACTATCTTTTAAGGTTCCGTTGAAAAGAGCTTGTGGTAAATTAAAATAATGACAAAATGAGGCCGGCCAAGTGGCACATTGGTTAAGAGCTGGTTTTGGGATGCCAGCGGCCCCGGTTCGGATCCCATATATGAGGGCCAATGACACTGCCCTCTACAACTAACAACAACTCCACCTGGAGCTGGGCTGTGCGAGCCCCGGTGTCGGTGTAGGCTGCAGCCCCTGCTGCAGTGGGCTGCCATAGGCTACAGTGAGTGGCCAGCAGCCAGTGTGAGTGGCCGGCAGCCAGCTCGAGCTGCCAATAGCCATGGTGAGCGACCATCCAGAGGCCAGCGACCTATCTGCCTCATCTGGGAAGAGCGCAGTGACGATAGCAACATGGGCCAGTGAAGCAACGTCCTCCACAATTAGACTGAAGAACAAAAAGACAGCAACTTGTCTGTTCCCCTTCCCCCATTTCCCAACTGTGTTCCCCTCCCCCAATTCCCCAGTGGAATCTTTAAAAAAAATAATAATAATGACAAAATAATAATAAATATACCGATGCATGATTACATAGCACAAACCTAAGAGACAAGCGGACCAAGCATTCAGTAATGGGGTAATCAAGACAAGGCTTGGGGGGGTGGACAAGAGGACCCGCCACCCCTGGGGTGTGGGGACGGCGAGTGCGTGTGTGTGTGTGTGTGTGTGTGTGTGTCTGTAAGAGAAGGAAGGTGGCGAAGGGAGGAGATTTCGAGTGGGTGGAGGGAGGGGAAGGGCGGGAGAAGAGAAAGGTGGGAGGGAAGCCAGGTGGGAGGGTGGCGACTCTCTCAGGACCCAGTGGGGGCCGCGCGAAGAGGCGGGTGACCCTGTTCCTTAATGGCAGCCCCAAGAATGGAAAGGTGGTTGCTGTATATGGAACTTTATCTGATTTGCTTTCTGTGGCCAGCAGTAAACTCGGCATAAAAGCCACTAGTGTGTATAATGGGAAAGGCGGGCTGATTGATGATATTGCTTTGATCAGGGATGATGATGTTTTGTTTGTGTGTGAAGGAGAACCATTCATTGATCCTCAGACAGATTCTAAATTACCTGAAGGATTGTCAGGATCTCACACAGACTGGCTAACGTTAAATGTGGAGGGCGGTACTTTACAACTACACGGAGCACTTTAGTGAATAAAGAACCTGACAGTATGCTGGCCCACATGTTTAAGGACAAAGGTGTCTGGGGAAATAAGCAAGATCATAGAGGAGCTTTCTTAATTGACAGAAGTCCTGAGTACTTTGAACCCATCTTGAACTACTTGCGGCATGGACAGCTCATTGTAAATGATGGCATTAATTTATTGGATGTGTTAGAAGAAGCCAGATTTTTTTGGTATTGACTCATTGATTGAACACCTGGACGTGGCAATAAAGAATTCTCAACCACCGGAGGATCATTCACCAATATCTCGAAAGGAATTTGTCCGATTTCTGCTAGCCACTCCAACCAAATCGGAACTGCGTTGCCAGGGTTTAAACTTCAGTGGTGCCGATCTTTCCCGTTTGGACCTTCGATACATTAACTTCAAAATGGCCAATTTAAGCCGCTGCAATCTTGCACACGCTAATCTCTGCTGTGCAAATCTTGAGCGAGCTGGTCTCTCTGGATCAGTGCTTGACTGTGCAAATCTCCAGGGAGTCAAGATGCTCTGTTCTAATGCAGAATGGGCGTCTCTGAAACAGTGTAATTTTGAAGATCCTTCTGGTCTCAAAGCCAATTTAGAAGGTGCTAATCTGAAAGGTGTGGACATGGAAGGAAGTCAAATGACAGGAATTAACCTAAGAGTCGCTACCTTAAAAAATGCCAAGTTGAAGAACTGTAACCTCAGAGGAGCAACTCTGGCTGGCACTGATTTAGAGAATTGCGACCTGTCTGGGTGTGACCTTCAAGAAGCCAACCTGAGAGGTTCCAATGTGAAGGGAGCCATATTTGAAGAGATGCTGACACCACTACATATGTCACAAGTGTCAGATGAGAATTTTAGGGCTGGCAGAAGATGCCCAAGATGAAAAATGTTTTCCTTATCACTTTTATTTCTCCACCCACTCAGTTGTCTAGAAGAAATAACACTGTAAGGAAATTAAAAGAAACAAAAACATTTAGAGGATTATGCTTGTTCTCAGTGGTGCATAAGGGAAAAAAGTGACTTTTTTTCCCCACATTATCATTTTAACAGAGAAACACATAGTCAATAGATGTAGGGAAGCTACAATAGATTAGATTGCTGCCTTTTGAGTGGAGTTGGGAGATTTGCCTGGCTTTGTGACCAGGAAATAGTAGCTATTATATTTGCTTTTAAATAGGCATGATATGGAAATACCATCTTGGTTTGAAATGCATGTGAGGATTTTAATTTATGAGAAGCACAACATACGCAATTATATTTATTGAATCTCTAGATGCATACGGAAATTTAAATTGTTAAACTTTATGAAAATTCTGCAGAGGTTGTTCAGGTTTATAAATAGCTTTAGTGATGGCTCCCCTATTTTACCTGCCACACCCTGTGAATTTGTTGAGATCAGGCCCCCAAGGCTCTTTTCAGGTTCATTTTTATAATGTTTATGTTGTAGAACAAAACAATAGTTAAATTAAAGAAACCTTCCGTTCTTGCTGATTGAGGCAGAGTGGCAGGAAAGACATCATTGTACCTCTTTGTTGGCTGAAGTTGCAGTGAAACTGTCCAAATGGAGGAAGAATTCACCTATAGCAACAACTTTTAAATGAGCATTCCTTAGAATTTCATTCTAAGCAAGTTCCACTCAATGCCAGACCAGGCAATTTTATTTGTTTACACCACCAGCCTAGTGTCCCCCCTGTACAGTCAAAAGAAGCATAGGAAAAATACTTCAAAACCAAAAAACCAAGGTGCGTTACTAATATTTATTTAATTCAATGCCCAAATAGTTTAAATGGGGCAATCTTAGAAATAGATATTAAGTCCCAATCCACTGCATTCAAAGCTATAAAATATGAATACATATAATGGCAAAATCATCTTTTAGAAGTCAGCATAATTGCAGCAAAAACCCTACTGTGGGGAATGAGGGGTTTTAAACCCCATTTGATTATAGCCACCAAAAAACTTAATCAAAAATAAAGGCATTTGGCTGATCCAAGATAATACCAGTCAGTCTGCACCTGTGGTTCTTTTACTTATATTTTCTGGTTTGGTTTTGTTTTAATAAATGTTAGCCTGATTTTCAGGAGTCATCACCTCTCTGAGCAGCAGATATAGGGCCTGTACTTCCTTACCAGTAACTGGGGTCTTTAATGTCTCCCCTAGAGCAGGGACATAAGCTGTGTCCAGATGGGCCCTGAATTCTCCAGACTCATCAGTTTGAAGCAATGAATCATTAAAAACCACTTTGTCTCCTGGGAGGATGACATGTCTTCAGTATTTACATAGTTTATTCTTCTACGTATACATATGCAAAGCTTTCCTTACTGTAAAGAGTACATATGCAGAGTGGGAGGAGATCAGACATTTACAGGGAAAGGAAAGCAACTTCAGAAATGAATTGTTTTCTTTGCTTTATTATTTTTACCAAGACAGAGAAGTATTGTATTGAGAGATAATCTATTTTCATAATCAATATGTGCCTAAATTATATTTAAATCATTTCACTCTGTACTATATTTTCAACAATTATAGAAAGTGTTGTTCACCTACTTAAGGGTATCTCTGTAGACATAACCTCCAAGTGCGGAAGAATCTGAAAGATCTAAACAGGGTATGCTTAGAAACTGCAAAGTTTGGATCTATGTATACTGCATTAATAAACAATGTGAAATGTCAAAAAAAAAAAAAGACAAGGCTTGGATTAGGCAAAAGATTATTACAGGAGACATTTATCTTCAGAATTAAAATATTTTGGTATTTCTTTCAGAGGAAGTAAAGATAAGATTTTTGTTGTAAAGATGAACCCCTACGTGCCTGATAAATTAATTACAGCTGGAATTAAACACATGAAATTTTGGCGTAGAGCAGGTAAGGAAGTACTTCTTTTTATTATTTTGAAATTTAAGAAATTATTACTTTTAAAAGTGATTTAGTTAAGTGCTGTGTGGTATCCTAGATTGGATCCTGGACCAGAAAAGAGAATATTAATGAAAAAACAGGTGAAATCTGAATCAAGTGTGGAGTTCAGTTAATAGTAATGTATCAAATATGTTGGTTTCTCAGTTTTGATGAATAGTCTATAGGAATGTAGAATGTTAACAGGGGAAATTGGGTGAGGAGGACTGTATGTGAAATCACTCTGTTATCTTTGTATCTTTTGTGAAAATCTAAAATTATTCAAAATAAAAAGTTAATTTTTTAAAAAAGTGATTCACAGTTATCTTGGTATATTTTAAACAAATATAAGATTTATTTTATAATTTATTGGCTGCATTGATATAGTATTCATATTTGCAAAAGGATTGAATTTACAAAGTTAATCAAGTGATGTCCAGACGCCTTTTTTCTGTTAAAGACTTTTAGTCTAAACCAAAAATTAAAAATTTTGTAAAAATTCTTTATATGCTATAAAATGATATAGAAACAGAATATTATATTACTTTAGTTATTTGTAACTGTAAAGTAGTAACTGTGGAAGAAGTTCACATTTTAAAACAAAAATGTTTCTTTTCCATATAGAATAGTATACTTATAAATTCCTGCAATTTGACATCAAAATCTCAGTATATTTGAACTTTTCAGATAAAATACATAAATATAGGAAGAAGTAAAACATAATATTAGAAAAGAATAAGCTTAGCACAGACATTTCTCAAGTTCAAGTAACTTCCAGATTGTAAACCACATTGGACACAAATCAATTTTCAGACTTGGATTTAATACTTAATCACAAACTCATCAGATCATAGTGTATGCACATTACAAAGTAAAGAGAAGTATTTTACATTTGTAATTGTCATTCCTATACATTTAAACAAAACTTTTGAGTATCTTAGTCACTTGGAATTGCAATTACCAAGCAAGTAATGCTTATTATTTCTGTCTTGGAAAAAACAAACAAACAAACAAACAAAAACTAAATTTGCTTGAAATAAGACACTTGAAAAAAGTAAATAGCCTTAAAGTGAAAAGATTTGCAATTGAATAATTTTTCCTTAAGTTTGGTTAGACATCTCATAGTTCTGAAACTGAACCATAAGAGGATAAATGTTAAGACTTTGGTGTGCACTTAACTGTACTCATTGGGTTCTGATCCACAGAGTTTATAGCCAAGTGGGAAATAGTCTGAGTAAGTGCTGTCTAACCCTCTAAATGCATAGCTTTATGTTAACTAAGTTAAAGATAACTTAGGCCTGAGGATAAAAAGAAGCTTCTTAACTCCTATTCCAGATATAGGCTTTGAGAATTCCAGGTTGTGAATTATGGCACTCTGTTCCATGACTGGTAGGGGCAGGGAGCCACTAAAAGGTTTTTGAGTGCAACTGTGACATGACCTAGCACAATAGGAACCTATTATACTGTATGTATCAGAAAACCCAACTAATGATTATCTACACCAGGGGTGGCAAACTCTTTATGTAAATAGCAGGATAGTAAATATTTTAGACTTTCCAGGCCCAGAAACAACATCAAGAATATTATGTAGGTACTTAGAGAATAAGAGAGAAAACCCCTGCCCTGCCTTATCCACTTTGCACCCAATTGTCATTAACTGGAGATGGTACCTCTAAGATCAACGTGCTGTGGTGAAGGGGACTGGCAGGTTGGGCTGGGGATAGAGGGGGGCCGTAGCCAGCCTCACTCTCCCCCAGTGACATAGATCCTAGTGCTCCTTCTCCTCCTGGAGAGCCGTACCTTCTCAACTTGGGCAGCTGGCAAGGGGCAAGGCAACTCCTGGACTGTGATTCCACTGTTAGGTGCCCAGCAGTTGCCATGAGCAAAATTCTCAACTTGTAGATGGTGAGATGGTGACCAGCTCAGGCCCTGGGCAGCTGCTAATGGGCAGCCAAAAGTCAGGGAGCAGAGAAGGAAATAGATATGGCTCCTGCAGCTCAAAGTACTAAGCTGCTCCCTGGGGAACCTTACAAAAACAGGTGGTGGCAGGATTTGGCCGCACCCCGTCCTTTGCTGACTCTGCTCTAGATGGATAGTCTGTGCTTTAGAGAAAGTCAGTCCCTCCACATGTGCACGAGCTCCTGTCTCTCGCTGAAGGACATCGCTCCCACTCTTCTTCCCTTTCTCTCATACATTATCCATTTTTCCTCTCTCCGCATCCCCTTCGACATATAAGTGTGGTGTTACATCTCCATCTTAAATAAATAAAAGCAAACAAAACCCCTCTTTCAACTCTACCCTCCAGTGCTAATCCATTTCTTTTCTTAGCTTGTACTAAAGCACCTCCAAACAGTTGTTTACACTTTAAGTTGGCAATTTATATTTTCCTTCTTTCTCTTGAGAGACGTTTGTCTGGTTTTTGTTTTCCTTTACCACTCCATTTAATGCCCTTCCAAGTTCATTAGCTCTAGCTGCTAAGAAAAGACAGTGTTAAGAAAAGACAGTCTTCTGATTACATTTGAAACATGACCACCTTTCTTCATCTTCCGTGCTACCAACCTGCTCTTTGCTACCTTGGTCATTTGCCCAGGTAACTGAAATAGCCTTGTAACTGTTCATCTTTGCCACGCTTCGATTTATTCTCAACCCACAAATCAGAATGAGGCAGATATTGTCATTCCACACCCACATGTTTACCATCTCATGTAGAGTAAGAATGAAATCCTTACAGTGGCCTGTAATGCTGCCTTTGACCTCTCTTACCCCATCTCCCATTACTGCCTCCCTTACTTTCTTTGCCAGTCCATACTGCCCCCCACCCCAGTGGTTCCTTAAAGATTCTTGTCACATTTCTGCATTGGGGCCTTTACACTTGCTGATCCCTCTGCCTGGAATATTCTTGCATGACTTCCTTTTGCTTCCTCCTTCAGGTCTTCATTCAGATGCCACCTTCTCAGTGAGGCCTTTCTTAACCACCCTACTTAGAATGGACTTCTCACATTTCTTGTCTCCTTTTTATGCTTACACTTTATCCGTAACACCCATCAGCATCCAACACTGCTTTTTACTTATTTGTCATATTTATTGACTGTTTCTTACCAGGAAGGTCCATGAAAGTAAGGAATTTGGTTGTCTATTTTGTTCATGCCTGGCATATGTATGTCTTCAATATATGAATAATGAGAACCATTGGAAAAATGAGCAAAATATATCAATAGGTAATGAATGGTCAATAAAAATAGGAAAAGGTGATAAAGCTCATTAATAATCAGAGAAATGCAAGTCAAAACTACAATAAAACTCAGTTGGTATTTCACATCTCCAGTCTGACAACAGCTATTCCTGAAAGGTGGATAACAACAGGAACTCCTTTCACTGTTACCACTGTTAATGGGATTGTAAATTGATGTGTCAACTTTGGAGAACAATTTGATAACAGACGATACCTCTCATCTGTATGCTGTTCCTTTTGCACATACCCAGGCCATTCCTAGGTATTCCTAGAGAATCTATTGCATTTGTATAGAAGAGACCCTTATAAGAATGTTTAAAGCAGCTGTTGTTTTCAATAGCAAAAACTTGGAAGCAACTTAAGTGCCTATTAATAGGAAAATGGACAGACTGTTATGTTTATATAATGGAATACTATATAGAGTTATAAAAAGGAGTTTTCTAGAAGTATAAATCAACAGTTTGTTCCATAACAAACTGTTAGTGAAAAAAGCAAGTTGCAAAAGAATATATACAGGATGATATTTATAGGAAATTTTAAAACATGGAAAATAATATAACATATTGCCTAAGAATTCATATAAATAGTTGGGAAAATATGTATAAAGGAATGCAAGAGAATAATCAACATCACATTCACATTAGTAGGGAGTGAAGAAGGGAGCTGGAAATGGCATCACATATCCATTGTTTCAGTAATTTTATGTAAGTTGATAGTGGATATATAGGTGTTTTTTGTATTGTTTTTATACCTTTTTGTATTCTTAAATACATCATAGTAAAAATTTTGAAAAACAATAAAAAGTGCTGAGGACTCACAGCGATGTCTTCCACAAGTAGACTGAAGAACAAAAAGGACTTGTCTGTTCCCCGTCTCTGATTCCCCAGTGCTGTTCCTCTCCCCCAATTCCCCAATAAAATCTAAAAAAAAAAAGTGCTGAAAACTGATTAAAACTTAGTATCTATGTTTTTGCTTATCCAAAAAGCTTTGGCCTAAAAGCAGCCATAGGTATGGCTGCCTCAGCCAGACAAGACATGGCCCAAATATGACTGAGAAACCCGTATTTTTCTTTTTATTTCTCTTTACTGTACATGTCTTTCTATTCAACAACAGTAGAAAAGAAATTTTACTGCTTTATAATTTTATACATTTTGAAAGTAGTACTTTTGTAATATTTTTTTTATAAACCAGGGGGAGGATTAATTGGAAGAAAAGGCTACATAGGCACAATGGGGAAAAATGATACAATGATGTGTGCAGTGTATGGATGGACTGAAGAGATGGCTTTTTCTGGAACATCCACAGGAGATGTGTGTATTTGGAGAGACATCTTTCTTGTAAAAACAGTCAAAGCTCATGATGGGCCAGTGTTCAGTATGCATGCATTGGAAAAAGTAAGTAACCTAAAGATTTTTTAAGTTAAACATGATTTGCTCAGAGAGTGTGGAGCATTTTCGCAAGTAAAGGAACACTGCCTTTCAAACTTAGCTGAGCCACCCAATCATAATCTGTGAGCTAGTGTTTCCTGATCTAGTCTTCCTGACCCTTTTTTATTTCTGTTTTCAAACTCCTGAACACAAAGTGAGATAGTTCTGCTTAAAAAAAAAAATGTTTAACTGAATATTAATCACTTACTATGTGTCAGAAATGATTGAAGTGCTTTATAGATGATCACCATATCTGTTAGGGAGCTACTGTGTTACTAGCCTTTCTTTTTAAAGGATGAGATCGTGAAGCCTCCAGAACATACAGTAATACCTTGGTTTGCGAGCATAATTCGCTCCGGAAAGAAACTACTTGTATTGCAAGACATCGCTCGTTTACCACGTTAAAATGTATTAGAAATGTTTGCTCATCTTGCGGAACACTCGCAAACCAAGTTAGTCACAATCAAGGTATATGTAACATGCTGAAAGCAGTAGAGCTGCCTTATGTTTCCAAATTACAAACCGTATTTTTCAAGTCTTGTCCTAAAAGTAGAATGTTTAGTGTCACTGTAAATGATTTTGCAGGATCCATGTTGTTTAAAAAAATGTAACAGACTCGTATCCTAATTTCCATTCATTACAAGCTGTAACTTTTGCCTGTAACTGTTCTTTACTCTAGAATTTTTCAATATAAAGAAGATTATTATT
The DNA here is from genome assembly GCA_033961575.1 of Aselliscus stoliczkanus. NCBI lineage: Eukaryota > Metazoa > Chordata > Mammalia > Chiroptera > Hipposideridae > Aselliscus > Aselliscus stoliczkanus. The sequence goes on along the minus strand of CM066732.1, from coordinate 148,742,277 downwards.
TTAAACAATATTATGATCTTTATTAACTTGAACCGTTTACTTTTCTAGGGATTTGTAACTGGAGGTAAAGATGGAATAGTAGCTCTTTGGGATGACTCCTTTGAAAGATGTCTCAAGACCTATGCTATAAAAAGAGCTGCTTTGGCCCCAGGATCTAAAGGTGATTTGAGATTTGATATACTTGTAGGAGAAAAGATAAATGACTCATTAGCACGTGTGGTTACTGAGGTGGAGCATATGGAATATATTTTTCCTTCTTTACTAGACAGGCATCAGAGTTAAATGGGAGAAACCATTTAACTGAATGTCAGAATCATTGCTGTCCTTTCAAAATTTATTTTCTGTGATACACATGGTAAAAAATTAAGCAAGAATAAGATCATTAATGCTAATTTTTTAATTATAATTTATTGGGGTGACAATAGTTAGTAAAATTACATAGTTTTCAAGAGTACAATTCTGTGGGGCCAGCCGAGTGGTGCAGTTAGTTAAGAGTTGGCTTGGGAGTGCGAGCTCAGCAGGGCTGCCAGTTCAGTTCCCACATGGGCCAGTGACACTGCCCTCTACAGCTAAAATGGTGAACAACAGCTTGACCTGGAGCTGGGCTGCCGTGAGTGGCCAACGATGGCGTAGGTTGCAGTGGGCTGCCATGAGCTACAGTGAGTGGCCGGCAGCCCACGTGAGCAGCTGGTGAGAACTGCCATGAGCTGCAGTGAGCAGCCATCCAGTGGCTGGCAACTGACTGCCTCAGATCAGCCAGGAAGAGCACAATGATCATAATACCAATGTGGGTCAGTGAAGCGATATCCTCCACAACTAAACTGAAGAACAAAAGGACAGCAACTTGTGTGTTCCACTCTACCGATTCCCCAACACTGTTCCCCTCCCCCAATTCCCCAATAATATCTTAAAAAAAAAAAAAGGTACAATTCTGTAATACATCTTACATCATCTATATATCACATTGTGTGTTCACTACCCAGAGTCAGTTCGCCTTCTATCACCATATTTTTGACCCCATTTACCCTCATCTACCACCCCCCCAAACCCCTAACCCTCTGGTAACCACTAAACTATTGTCTGTGCCTATGAGTTTTTGTTTCTTTGTCTTGTTCCTTTGTTGCTTTCAGTTTTATTTCCCACATATCAGTGAAATCATATGGTTCTCGACTTTTTCTGTGTGTCATATGGTTTGGTACTCTCTGTGGTTTCAGACATCCACTGGGGATCTTGGAACACATCTTCTTGTGGGGACAACTGTACTTTTGCCTAGAATTTGCCCTTTCTTCTCCCTCTTGCCCCTCCAGTTGCCTGGCCATATATTCATTTTTCAAATCTCAAACATTATTTCTTCTAGGATGATTTCTTCCTCTCCCATTCTCTTTTCAAAAAAAGGTTAAATTCCCTTATTTTATGCTAGTTTTTCAGTACGCTTCTCATACAAGGTCTGTTTTCCTCATTATATACTTGGTGAGGGCAGGAACAGGTTCTGTCATGTTTACCAGTGTATTTCTGAAGCCTGCCTAGGATACAGTAGACATAAATAAATTAATCTGAAATTGAGTTGAATTAAAGTTACTAATCAGAATATAGTACATGCTCTTGGTGCATCAGGAGATGGATAGGAGGTACAAATATGAGGAAAAGAAACAGTTGTTAGAACGGTAGTAGGGCATCTGGGATAAAATAGAAGCATAGAATTGTAGTATATGAGTAGTAATTACTTCTGAGATGAGTAAATTGAATGGGAAAAATGTAGTGTGTTTATTAGAATACTTAAAATACAGGAGAATTAAACCTTGTAATGTGATTTTCATTGTCAAAATAGTATCATTGGCATTATGTATTTATATGCATCCTTATAAAGTAGTAACTTCATACCTAGAAGAACATTTCCACTTAACATTTCAGGTCTTCTCTTGGAAGATAACCCATCTATACGTGCCATATCACTAGGACATGGTCATATTTTAGTTGGCACAAAGAATGGTGAAATACTAGAAGTGGATAAAAGTGGCCCAATAACACTTCTGGTCCAGGTAACTTCAAATGTTAATATGCTGTTTTTTTTCCTTTTGTATATAATTGATTCAGTTCATAAAAACCAAAAGTTGATAGTGGTGAAAAATAATATAACTTAATTAGGGAAATATTTATTAAACTTACTGTTATACCAAAAAAATTTAATTAAATACACATTAAATGAGTAGCTATGAGTAAATAAATGTGCATGTTATATGGCATAATTTCTAATATTTTTAAGTAATTTCTCATTGAAAAACAAACCAATAGAAAGAAAAAAACAGTTTTAATTAATTTAACCCAGTACATTTATTTCATATTTAATTTTATTTCTTTGAAATATATTTGTTGAACCTAAGGTAGTTTGTTTTTCTGTGAAACTCTTCAGTTTAGTTCATTCTTTCTCAAGTTTCTAACTCAGAAAAACAAAATATGAATACTAAAATTTTATTGCTGGAAACATCAGTGAAAATATGTTAATCATAAAACAAAAATCCTGAAATATAACAATTTGTGTGGTATTAAGTGCTGGCTTGGGAAGCCAGCGGCCCCGGTTCGGGTCCCACATATGAGGGCCAATGACACTGCCCTCAAAAAAAAAAAAAAAAAAGTATTTCTGACAGTTTGTGTGGTAGAAATACGAAATGAAACAGTAAGAGCTGATACTTAACATTTCCAACAAGAATGCTGTATTAGTTTTTTACATGTACGTTTTATGTATATATTATGTTTTTGTTTTTTAAATAGGGAAGGGAATAAATTGATAGTATAAAACACAGCAAGTGAATGAAAAATTTACTAATGAAAACTTGTCCTCATGCAACTCTACATAGTAACACCAATTTTGGGTTTCCCTTTGACCCTGAAAAAGAATTATGTTCTTTCTTAATACAGATTTGTTTATTTCTTCTCCAACCCCAACTTCACTCCTGTTAGGATATCAAAGAGCACACATAGATGAGAGCATTACACATACTTTAATATTAACATCCTGATGTATCCAGAACTTTTAAGGAAATAAAACATTTTATATTAATAATTATCAAAATTTTATCTCTGACTCTTTAATTTCAGTCACATAATATTCCATTGAAGTAAAAAGATTATGAAGTCAAAGTGTTTAATATGTTTATGGCCTTTTGGAAAATATTAACACAGTGTACTTTAGATGGAACTATTAACACAATTTCATAAATGTAAGATTTTTTAGAAGTCATAAATGACATCCTAATATTTTTTATATTTATTATAGAATTTAAGGTTTTAAATCTGTCTCCTAAACATCAGGAAAAGATAAGGATACCTATTCTCACCATTATTGTCCAACACTGGTTTGAGGTCTTAGCCAATTTAATAAAACAAAACAATAAGAGCTGTAAGTGTTAGCAGTAAATGGACAATACTGTCAGTATTTGCAGATATTATAACCCTATGTGTTGACTATTGAAGAGAATAAACTGAAAATTTATTAGAACTAAATAAGGAGTCCTATAAAAGTGAGTAGATGCAAAATCAACATATAAAAATCAATTGTATTTCACTCTATTAATAATAACAAGTTAGAAAATGTGACACAAAAATGGTACTTACAGGGCCGGCCGAGTAGCGCGGTGGTTAAGCGCTGGCTTGGGATGCCAGCAGCCCCGGTTCGGGTCCCACATATGAGAGCCAGTGACACTGCCCTCAAAAAAAAAAAAAAATGGTACTTACAAAGAAAACTATACAATAACCAGGGAATAATATAGGTAAACATATGCAAGACCTGTGTTAAGACAACTGTAAAATTTTAGTTTTAGACATAAAAGAAATAAATTATAAATTCAATATGATCATAATCCAAATTGTAATGATGTTTTCCACATATTCTGGAAATGCTTTTTAAAAATCATCTAGAAGGGGAAAATATTTTAAAATTATCAGGAAATTTTTGAGAAATTCTTCATGCTAGAAATAAAGATAAAACTATAATAATTAAAAGTGTGGGAATGTATGTACACAAAAGATATATATATGATATAAACTATATATGTTAGACACATGTATATGTATGTATTTATATTTTAAAAAACAAAAAAATATGTACAACAATGTTTGTAGCTGCAGAATTCTGTGGATCAGTTTGGGAAGTAGTACCTGTTAATATTAAGTCTCCTGATCCATGAACATGGGATCTCTCCATTTACTTAGATGTTTAACTTTTTTCAACAATGTTTTATAATTTTCATTGTACAAGTATTATAGTTATTTTGTTAAAATGACTGACCTTTTTTATTAGTACTAATAGTTTTTAGTGGATTTTTTAGGGTTTTTTATATACAAGATCGTGTCATCTGCAAATACAGATAGTTTTACTTCTTCCTTTTTAATCTGGATGCCTGTTATTTCTTTTTTTGCCTAATTACCCTGGCTTGACCCTCCAGTACAGTAATACACCCTTGTCTTGCTTCTAACTTTAGGGAGGAAGCATCCAGTCTTAAATACAATGTGAACTGTGGATTTTTCATAGATGCCCTTTATCATGTTGAGGAATTTCACTTTTATTCCTAGTTTGTTGCATGTTTTTATCAAAAAAATTTGTCAAATGTTTTTTCTCTATTGAGATGATCATGTGTTGGGTTTTTTGTTGTTGTTGTTGTTTGATATGGTATATTACATTAATTGGTTTTTGGATTTTAAACCAACCTTGCATTCCTGGAATGAATTCCATTTGGTTGTATAATTCTATAATGGAATCAGTTTGCTAGTATTTTGCTGAGGATTTTAGCATCCATATTTATAAGGGATACTGGTCTATGGTTTTCTTGTGATGTCTGTCTAGTATTGATATGAGGATAATACTGGCTTTATAAGATGATTTGGGAAGTATTTATTCTCTCCTGTTTATTGGCCCTTTTACCACAGCCAGCTATTAAATCTCTGTTGTTTTCAGCATTTCCCTGGAGTATAAATTGCTTCACAGACTGAACCAATTAAATTCAGGCTCCTTACGGGCCGGCTGAGTGGCTCAGTTGGTTAAGAGTTGGCTTAGAGCACATGCTGTGAGCAACAAGGCCGCTGGTTCAATTCCCACATGGGCCAGTGAACGCTGCACCCTAGCTGAGCTGTCGCTGAGCTGCCAACAGGTATCAGGATGGCTCAGCTGGTGTAATAACAAGATTGCCTGTTCGATGGTGGACTATGCCCACCAGCAACTAAAGATTGAACTCAACACCTTGAGCTGAGCTGCCGCCCGGATGGCTCGGCGGATAGGGCGTGCACTCTTAACAACAAGGCTGCCGGGTTCAACTCTCACATGTAATGGTGGCTATGCCCACCCGCAACTAAGACTGAACTTGGCACCTTGAACTGAGCTGCCGCCCGGATGGCTCAGAGGATAGAGCGTGGGTTCTTAACAACAAGGCTGCTGGTTCGACTCCCGCATGGGATGGTGGCTAAGATTGAACACAGCACCTTGAGTTGAGAGGTCACAAGCTGCAGACAGGACGCCAGATGGTGACTGGCGCCCTCCCCAATGAAGACTGAAGAACAAATTGGCTGGTCCCTTTCACCAATTCCCTAACACTGTTCCCCTCCCCCAATTCCCCAATAAAATCTTCAAAAAAATAGGAAAATAAAACAATTCAGGCTCCTTATAAAGCAGCAGTGCCCTAGGTTAATATTTGAGAGTCATTTTGATTTTTTAAAGCAGTCTCCTGCCAGCTATCTCTGAGATTTCTGTTTTCTTTGAACAAACTAGCTGACCGCTGACCTTCAGTTAGTCTGTATGTCTGTTGACTCTACCAGTTGCCTCCCAATTCCTTTTCATCACAACCTCCATTGTTTTGGGGAGTACCTTGAGGCTGGAACTTTTCCACACTGTGCAATAAATGAAGCCAGCTCCTTTGAGAAGAGATTAGAACCTGTTTTATGGCTTGCTTTTCCCTCCAGGTAAAATCTCTGATCCAAGGATCTGGAGTTGAGGGTGAGGACAATGGAGTGCTTCTTTCTGAATGGACCTTCCTTTAGAAACCGAGTGCTTGGTGTGGGAGAGGGAGCAGTAGCTTCAGGTCTTATTGGGTTGGCACTGAGGCCCAGTGTTCTCAGTGACACCACAGCCACGGTAAAGCCTCCATTTCCGAATGAGGTGGGCAGAAGAAGGGAGCTCCCTCCTGTCTGCAGCACCCGCCAAGAATTTAGCCTCAGTAGCAGGTAGTTGGTCCAGGATTCAAAATGCTGACAGCTGCCCCTTTCTAAGAAGATGGCGCTCCTACTAAAGCTGGTGTGGGGCGGAGGGAGACACCTGTGTGCTTGGTTCCATCAGTCTGGTGTGGAGTTTCCACGTCAATGAGTTAGGAAGAGGGAGGAAAGGAGTGGGTATCAGTTCAGGTACTGCAGACTCCGTATTCTTAAAGAATTTAGATTTTCTTGAGTAAATGTTTCTTCACTTGTTTTCCCATGGAACCATTTCCAGCGATTTTAAGTGTTTGTTTGTTTTAATAATTTTCACCATTTTTACTGGTGGGCAATTATTAACACTCTAGGGCAGCCAATTCCTATTCTCTCTATCCAGTGAATGTTTTAGGATTTTAAGCTAATTTTTAAAATAGTACTTTGATTATACTGTAATTATGGAGATAAAGTTGTTACACAGCTGTTTTAAGATGTATTCTAAAGATAAAAACTTTTAGAACTTATTATTCATTATCCTATCATTATCATATATTATCAAATGTCTTTAGTTTTCTTCTAAATATACATAGTTTTAGGTTAAATGATCTTAACTATATTTTCTTTATAGGGACACATGGAAGGAGAGGTGTGGGGCTTGGCTACACATCCTTATCTGCCCATCTGTGCTACTGTAAGTGATGATAAAACCTTAAGAATATGGGATCTCTCTCCTAGTCATTGTATGTTGGCTGTGCGGAAACTGAAAAAGGGTAAGAGGCTCTCAGATTTGACTACAGATTAAGTGTCACAATTTTCTAACCCTCACAAATATGAGAAAGCAATAGTCAGTGTATAAAAAAGACTTGAAATACGTATTCTATGTCCACTTGCTCATGATGCTATATAAAGAAGATTAATTATACAAAGTATTGGCTTTATGGGGCCTCTTATGATCATGCCTATCCTGAGCCAGTTTTCAACATTATGTTGGAAGCAAGAATAGAAGAGGAAGGAAACAGAAGCTGAGTTTTCTATCCTTTATGACTATAGAATATGTGTAACTCAGAATTGGAAACTAAGAAAGAAGGCCTTAACTTAAGGGTGTGCAGAGTTAAGAGGAGGATATTTTAGAAAGAAACAGAACTGAGCACTTGTGTAGGAAGCAGATGAGGCTAGCCTATCAGGGTAGACAGACAGAGGGTTCAGTTGGAGCAAGGCTGTTTACTATTATCCTGGGGCAGATGAGGCTATACAGATAGCTTCAGATTTCTTAGTAAAGTGGTAGGGAGTGTTATTGTATAGCATGGGGATATTGTAGAGGAGCTCTGGTTGAAAAACGTAGGAACTGTGACTGTAAGAAATGTGAGAATCAGCAGACGAAGGAAAGGATTGTCTAGCCATAATAAGGGCCACGCTATATAACATGTAACATGAATTTGTAATTCAATAATTTATTGTTACTTCCTTCTACTTCTACGAACAAGTTATAGTCTATTCTCTTCTAGGGTTACTGTTACATATTTATGTATACTTAACTAAAAATCTGAGATTAATCACAACCTCTAGTCAGTGCTTACTTGGGTTATCTATGCATATACATTTCTTTGTTCACCTTTTCTTCTTGTATCTCAGACTTTTGTATCATTTTCTTTCTTCCTAAAATATAGAGTTTCTTTAATAAAGATTTATTTGGAAATTCCCTCAGTTTCCTTTGTCTGAACCAATGGCCTACCAAGAACAGAGTGGTGGGAGTGGTTTCTCTTGGCAGCAGAAGTATTTTATCCAGACATTACAACTCTTAAAAAGCAAACTTTTTAAAATTCAGTTTTAAAATTATCATTTTAAATTCTCAATAGGCTATGTATTGCCACTCGAGGTGAACTGTTACCACTGCTCTGCCCTTGATATGTGACTAGTTCTGAACATGTGTTGATTTTTGACTTCAGTTATGGAAAGCTAATTAACTGCTTCTGGAGTAACTGGTAGAAAGTTACTATTCCTCCAGTTTTCACTGTCCTCATTCACTTTGTTCTACAGTTCTGTAGTTTAATAAAATTGTGCATATGTGGTTTATTTTAATTTATTGTGTTTATGATTTGTTTTGCTTCCTGAATCTATGGATTTATGTCTTGGATAAGTCCTGAAAAATTGTCTGCCAAAATTACTGTCTCCTTCAGACTAGATTTATGTATTAGGTTATAGAGAAAAGTCATGATTCTGTATTATTTATTTATTTATTAAATTTATATTGCGGTGACATTGGTTGGTGAAATTACATAGCTTTCAAGTGTGCATTTCTACAATACATCATCTATATATCACATTGTATATTCACCACCCAGAATTAGTTCTTCTTCCATCACCATACATTTGACTCCTTTTTCTCTCTTCTACCATCCTTCTCCTCCCTTACTGTCTGGTACCCACTAAACTGTTTAACTATTCTTCTGTAGTAACTTTTATTTTTATTTCTGTCATTGATTCAAGAGAAAAACAGGTGGATTTTCATAACGTTGAAAGGATATGTATGGTTTTATACTTGTTGAGTTAATTATAACAAAACTTACTGAAGTTATAATGGATTAAATAGTATAAAACACAGGTGTCTGTTTCAAACATTCAGTAAGCAAATACTATTTTCTTCAAGAAATAAATATACAAGAATTATGATCCTGAGCCTTAACATTTTGTAACAATAAGACATTATAGTTAATGTAGACTCTTTTATGAGAATTTTGCCAAACAGATAATTCAATTTTATGGTAACTAATTATAGAATAACCAGAAATATGTATATGCAACATGAATAATGTCCATATTCTTGATGTTTGTAAAGCAAATACTTCTTTTTTTTTTTTTAAGATTTTATTGGGGAATTGGGGGAAGGGAACAGTGTTGGGTAATTGGGGAAGGGGAACAGGCAAGTTGCTGTCTGTTCTTCAGTCTAGTTGTGGAGGACGTTGCTTCACTGGTCCATGTTGGTATCGTCATTGAGTTCTTCCTGGATGAGGCAGATCGGATGCTGGCCTCTGGGTGGTCGCTCACCGCGGCTTTTGGCAGCTCACGCTGGCTGCCAGCCGCTCACACTGGCTGCTGGCCACTCACTGTAGTCCATGGCAGCCCACTGCAGCAGGGGCTGCAGCCTACACCATCACCGGGGCTCGCACAGCCCAGCTCCAGGTGGAGCTGTTGTTAGCTGTAGAGGGCAGTGTCACTGGCCCTTATATGTGGGATCTGAACTGGGGCTGCTGGCATCCCCAAACCAGCTCTTAACCAATGCGCCACTCGGCCGGCCCAGTAAATACTTTCTAAATGTTTGCCAGCCTTTAATACTTCTGTATATAATGATATATTGAAAAGTTCCTATTAGAAACTTGTATCCTCTTAACAGGCTTTAGCTGTTAATTATAATCAAACCTGAATTTTTAATAGACTTTTTATTCTTTAATTCTGCACTATTATTTTATGTCTTGGCTCATTTTATATTTTCTGTCTGTCTGTGTAGCATTCTTGAAAATTTCTTATGATCTTTATTCTAACTCTTAATTCTCTTTATAGCAACTCTTTCACACTTGCTATTTAACCCACCCATGAGATATTTAATTTTGACAATTGTCATTTTTAGGAATTCTGTTTGTTTTCATATTTGCCTTAGAGTTTTATAGTGTATTATTCCTTGCCTTATGTTTTGAATTTCTTCTTTTATATCTTTAATCTTAACTATATTTATCAGATAAAAAATACAAAATCTAGTCTGAGTAAGGTAAAAAGATACATATAATCCATTCTAAATTTCCAGACTCTTTTATCATCATATAATACTATCTCATATTTGATAACTTTGAGGACATCTTTTTCAATTACTTTTTTTTTGGCAGGGACTATAGCCCTTTCTTTTATTGATAACAAGCTACAATGTTTGTTCCAAAGAAAGCATTTTGAGTTCTCATTATCTTTAGATTTGTAATTTATAAAGGGAAATTCTAATTCGTTATTACGATGTCTGATGTGGGTTGAATTGTATCCCCCAAAAAGATATGTGGAAGTCCTAAATCCCAATACCTGTGAATGAGACCTTATTTGGAAATAGTGTCTTTGCGGAAGTAATCAGGTTAAGATGAAGTCATACTGTATTAAGATGGGCTCTAATTCCAATGGCTGGTGTCCTTATAAGAAAGCTGTCTGAAGATACAGGGACACAGACACACAGGGAGAATGCAGTGTGATGTCAGGCAGAAATTGAGGAGGAACACCAGTGATTGTTGACAACCACCATAATCCAGGGAGAGGCAGGAAAGGATTCTTTCCTTGAACTTTCAGAGGGAGTGTGGCCCTCCCAACATCTTGACTTTGGGCTTCTAGCTTCCAGAACTGTGAGAGAGTAGACGTCTGTTGTTTTAAGCCACCCAGTTTGTAGTAGTTTCTTATGGCAGACCTTGGAAAACAATACATTCCACGTGTACAAAAGTCTTTGAACTAGAGTAAGAATTATTCTCAGTCGAAGCTTTGCTTACTTAGTTGACTAATCTTTGTAAAACTTGAGAGAAAGAAGAAAATAAAGAAGCAAACTTTATATAACCCATGTTGAATTGAAAAATTTAATGCAGTATATAATTCCGGATATCTTGAAGTGCTAATGAATATATATCAGATTATTTTAAAATTTGGAATTAATGGTATTACATCTTTGCTACTGGTATTTTGGAACTGAAAATTAACATAGAACTTAAAAACAGTACTGTATTAATACAATGAATGTATAGCCCCTCAAGAATTCCAGATTTATTTAGGAGGCCCAGTTGCAAGACTAGTTTCCTCTGCCCTCAGGGCAGATGTGGCTTTATTTTATAACTCTAGTTTTTGCCTCCTTTTAATTTTTGATCCCTGGGGAATTTTTCTTAATTGTTAGTGAGCTCAGTTATGCTCTGAAAAGGATTCTTGCCTTAAGCTGAACTTTCCACCTGCCCTTTTTTGCACCCAATCAGCTAACTAGGGTTGAGTAAAATGTGCAACTGTGATGATTGGTCTCACTACCATTCTGTTTTTCTGCTCTCCATTGTAGCAGAGTTCCTCAAAATTCAGTAGTTGATACTCACTTCTTTGTGTTTTCCCATGACAGTTAGGCTTTTCTCTTTATCGGTCCTTGAACCCACTGCCAGTCTCTTGGTCAGCTCTCTGTTCTCGCCTTAATCACCTCACAGTAGTTTTTGACACTGTGATCATTCCTTTTTTTCTGAAATACATGCATTTCATTCTTGTTTTCCTCCCATACTGGCTCTGCCTCTTCTCCCTGCTCTCTACGTAGAGGAATGTTTCAGGGGTCTCTCCCTGGCCATCCGTTTTCCTTATGTACACTCACACTTTTGGTGATTATATCAGTCACTGTCCCATCATAAGACAGAGACCACACTAGTCATTTGAACTGAGAAGATTTAATAAGAATCGTTAAATAGTAAAAACTATAGAAGTGACCACAATAGAAAACACATACTAGTCCTAGTTAGCTGAGGGAGAGTGAACAAAGAAAGAACTTAATGGAGATTCACAGCTAGTTTGGGGAGGGTGTGCCTGCCCTCTAAACACCCAGTCTGTCATGGTGAAGAAGTTTGCCCTGGCTGCAGGCCTCAGTGGAACAGTGACAGTGGTCACTGGGTAAAGGGAAAGCTTGCCAGAGCTGAAGAGAGGGACCGCTGCTTGGAGAAAAACTTAACGCAGGCCAAGGCTGTTGAGCTGTGAGAGCTATGCTGTCTGGGCAGAGCATCTTGCTAGAGGTTGCAAATCACAGCAGAACCATTAGGGCCTTTACTCTGATGCTGGAGAGACACGCTGGAGGACTCAGTGTGGCCGACACTGTGGGGAATGCAGCCAGACGCCCCTGCATGCCAGTGCTCTGGCTGTGTAGGTAAAATCAAACACTGGAAGAAAAGGAGAATCTTCTCCGGCTTTGGACTTGTAGTGTCTCTCTAGCACCTTCAACTGGCAAAGCTTTGTGTCAGTCAGCGGGCGAAAGAAAAGTCTACAAGGCTCAAAGATTAGTAGATTTGGCACTGAAAGTCAGTAAATTAATAACCGGCACAAACTACTCCTGTGTTTAATCAGCATCTAGATGCGTCTTTATACACACATTTGAAGTTCAATACAGCCACAGAACTAAACTTACGTTTATGTTCTACCAAAAATTTCTACTGAAAAAGATGTAGCTATCCTGAACAAGTCAACAGTTCTCCCCTTCTCCCCAAAGACACAGTCCCAAGAGTCATTGTATCCGTTGCCGACTGTATTGATTACATTCAAATTCAGGCACAGTCTTACTGAACAGTCTGTTACCTTGAGACCAAATTCTAAAGTTAACCTCCAAGAAATTTGTATAAAACATTGAGACATTGAGAAAAGGAGAGACAAGTAAATACAGAGGGTGCCAAAAGTGTGTACACATTTTAAGAAAGGAAAAAACTATATTAAAATTGTAATACTCAGTATATACTGATAACAAAAGATGAGTACAAGTCATGTGTATACATTTTTTTGGCACCCCTGGTAGTTTATATATGTACACATAACAAGCATTTATGTGTGGTCCCTGTTTCTGTAACTGGTAATAGGCTGCGGTTGGTATCTGTGACTTCCTTTTCCTACTACCCATTCCATATTTTCTTTGTTCTTAGTCAGAACCTTAGGTGGTTGGAGTTACTTAACTGGTATGGTAACAGACCTTCATTACTGAATGATATGAAATCTCAATATCTCTGCCTTTTTTTCTTCTTGTATTGCTATTGTTTTCCATTAAGCTTTACCAGTGGCCATGGAAAGAAGAGGCATCCTAGCGAATCCCCTGAGTTCCAGATATAGTCCCGTAGGCCCTCATTTTGTAGCAGTAACTAAGTTTCCCCTTTGTAATCAGGATCAATCACTCCAGCCAGAAGAGTGATAACCCCTTTCTTTGCTTGTTGATTTAGTGGCATAAGGTAGCAATCGCATCTTCCAATTCAGTGGAAACCTTGTGGCTTCTGGTAAAAGTATTCTCCCTGCTCTTGGGAGCTAAGAAAAAACCAACAAAGCTCAGAGTTGCCTTGGATGCAAAACAAAATTGTGCAAGTTGGTTATTAGCTATAATAGTGAGAAGAGCCACTCCCACCTCCACCCCATGCATTCTGGCTACAAGGTAGACAGCACCATATATAATAGTCTGTGATTTAAAGCATCTCATCAGACAAAAACGTACATTTTTAAGAGTGTTGTTTCCCAAATGGTACCATAAATTAGTTTTTAGTAAGCCATTACACCGCCCTTAGCAGCTGTCTCTGAGTTAAAGTGTATGTGATAAAACCAGTTAATTCCATGGGCATGAGCCTAATGCTGCACTTCCTTTGCTATGAGATGAGTTCCTTGACCAGAAGAATGGAGTTTGGTGATGGTGGATAAGGCATCTGTATCTCCATGGATGATGGTGCTAGCCGAAGCTTATGGGCAGGGAAGGAAAAATCCAGAAATCATGTTTGTTCGTGGGGTGGGGGGGTATATCTTTGCCCCCTCCATAATGGAAGAGGTCTAATGTAATCAACATATACCAGGTCTCCCTGGGAATAAGGCGGCCCGATCTCCACAAGGCATATCACTGTCCATCTCCTTCCTGAGAGCGACCTCTGCAAAGGATCTCTCTGGCGAGCACTCCACAGGATACAGAAACCTTCACAGCCTATTCCCTTTCTGTGAGTTCCATCCACACATCGATTTTCCAGATTTCCTTGTCTCTAATCTTTCAATCCTGTTTCATTTAGTCCTTAACTGTCCATCTAAATAGTTAATAATTGCTAATGCATCTAAACCTGTCCATCTGGTCATTTCTCAGTACAAAAATGGAAAACTAAATGTACTATTTGAAGTGCTGCCCACTGAGTTTTACCTTTACTGCTTTCCTTCAGGGTCACTTGAGGGGCGCTGTAATGCTTTCAGGTGGGTAGATGCCAACGTATCAATATTATATAGAAACATCTGTAAGTTGGGCTCAGATGTTTTCTTTTCTCAGTTAGCTGATCATAAGGAACACCTGTGAGGTCATAGGTATAGTTTGAGAGAAGAGGCATTGCAGAGGGAATTGTCGTTGTAGGATTCTAAGCCACCTGTTCATGCAAATTGCTTGTATAATCTAGGTCTGCCAAGCCAGGTCTTTTATATGCCGTTTCCACTCAATAGATTGCTGTTGTGCACACTCAGCCTGTGCGGTTAGCTTAGTCATGTAACTTTCAGTTCGTGATAGGAAGCTCAGGACTCATAGTCATTTGATAGCCCATAATTAGGCATTTATTCTCTAACAAGACCTAGTAGCAAACCAGAAGCTGCTTCTCAAAAGGAAAATAATTATCTATAAAGGAAGGCATGGATTTTCTCCCAAATCCAAGAGCTCTGCAGTATGATTCTCCTTTGTTAGCTTTCCAGAGGCTCCATACACCATCCCTGTTTACCACGGACACTTTGAGTGTCATTGGTTCTGCTGGATCATAAGACGCAAGTAGAAAATCAGTCTGCCTTCTCTTGTTCTGGTCCTCTCTGGAAGCTAGAAGCCTCGATAGATTGGTAGAAGCAGCTTATTCAGATGTGGTATATATTGCTTTAAAAAAGGGATGCCAAGCATTTTCCTCATTTTGTTTGTGTCTTTCACCTTGGAGGGAATGTCTTGACATACTCCAGATCATTGGATCCCCAGAACATCACTGAAGTGGCAGGTCCCTGAATTTTTGTGGGAATTATCTGCCACCCTCTTGATTCAGTTATCTCTTACCAAGGCATCTAAAGTACTTGTTGCTTCCTGCTCCCCAGATCCATTCAACATAATGTCATCAATGTAATGGACCATTGAAATGTTTTGTGGAATGTCAAGACGATCAGGATCTCTGTGGACTATATTATGGCAAAGAACAGGAGAGTTGAAATAGCCCTAAGGCAAGGCTTTGAAGGTGTACACAGATATAAGCCAGGTAAAAGCAAACTGCTTTTGGTGGTCCTTACAAGTTGGTATGGAGAAGAAAGCATTAACCAGGGCAATGGCTGCATGCAAAATGCTAGGGGCTGTGTTAAATTGTTCTAATAAAGATCTGGAAGGGCCGGCCCAGTGGCTCAGTTGGTTAGGAGCTTGCTCAAGAGTGCGAGCTGAGCTCTGAGCAACAGCAGTTCAATGCCCAGCCCAAGCTGAGCTGCCGTTGAGCTGCCAACAGGTGGCAGGATGGCTCAGCTAAAAAAAAAAAAAATCTGGAAGGGTAGCATCAATTAGCGTCACTACCTGATCAAATTTATTATTCATAGTTATTATCTAAAATCAGTCTGATTTCAGCACAGATCAAACAGACAAGTTGTAATGATGAAGTGATATGTATTCTCACGCTTGTGTAAGTCATTGGTATTTTTATTCTCAGGCTTTTCTCTCACAATTCTCAGGCTTGCCGTTTTGTTTCTGGTTTATTGTCCTGGTTTATTGTCCTGGTAGAGAGGAATTTCCAGGATTTTCACTTAGCTCTTCCTGTCATAATGACCCTTACCTCATGGATCACAGAGCCAGCATAGAGGATTCTACCAGTCACCAATTATATCTATTCAAATTCAGGAATTAGGTGGGGTCCACAGACCACCTGAGTCTCTTGTGATTCAAACTTGGGCTAAAACTTCATCTACAGCATAGTCACCATAAAGCCCCACTTTACTGATGTATACACAGCAGCATTTTGTGTTCTCAAGAATTAGTGTCAATTCAGAGCCATATCTAGTACTTCCTGAAAGTTTGGGTATTTCCTTTTCTCAGTCATTCTAGTGAGTAGTCACAAATCCTTGGAGGAAATTTTACATTATATACTGGTTGCAATGCTATGGATCCTTGCTCAATGGGACCTTGTCTTCCCTTTAATCAAGGGGCTCTGAGAGTATGAATTGGCTTAGGTCTAAAAACTGGTCGAGAAGCTGTGACTTTCCACTGTTGTGAGTTAAGTCAGGTTTTTTAGCCACCTAGTGTGGAGAATTTTCTATTATATAGATCAAACACTAATCTAGTAGCCTACTCATCTGTTATTCTTGGAGACACCATGATTAATTAGCCACCAACAGAAATCCCCACAGGCTAAAACATTCTGATTGTCACTACATCCCTGCTCCCCTTTTTGGTAAAAAGAGTGTCTCATCCTTAGTAGCTAAGTGATACTTCTTGGCCTCTTCTTCTCCAAGATTATTCCTCTTGCATCACGGAGCCCATGTTAATGGCGACACCTCCCACTCCTGACCTACATAGGATGACAGTCACAGAGCTTTTCAAGGATGCAGATGTTGCCCTTAATGTATTTCTCAGTGCCTTTGTGAAGGGACTACTTTCTAGACATTTTGAGGGGATGTAGGTGGTGGGTGAGTATGCAGGTTGTATATTAAAAATCTACTTTAATATTCTTACCTCCCTAAGCTTTTGGATTCCTTCCTGTAAATCAGGTGTTAGCCTATGGATCAAATCCAGCCCACTACCTGATTTTGTAAATAAAGTTTTATTGGCATACAGCCATGCCCACTCATTTATGTATTGTCTAGGTCTGCTTTTGTACTACAGAAGCAGAGTTGAGAGTAGTTGTGACAGACCATATGGCCCACAAAGCTGCAAGTATTTACTGTCTAGTTTTTTACGAGAAAGTGTTCACATTCCAAGTTTCCAAGTTCCCTTCCTTCCCAATCAATGCCCTAACTTTCACATAAGAAACTTGGTGAGACTGTGAATTCAATTGACATTGTAAATTTGAAACTGACACAGTTAAATTTTGTGTTTAATTTTCAGCAATATCAGATTCTTTTAGGTTTTCCATGGAATCTCTTCCTTCTCAGACAATGACTCGTGCTGAGTGTTTAAAGATGAGCTTACTACTTCTTTCTGTAAATGCTCCATGCACACAGTCTTTGTAGTCATCATTATTTTTGTAACAGTCACGGACAACAGCCTCTTGGACTCCCGGGGCACTTAGTGCATACGTCATCATAATCACTGCAAGCAATTCATTGTTATGCCAGTGCATAGCGTGCATTACCAGCAGCCCATTTCCCATTGGCAAGGACTGAGCACTATGACTAAACCAACTCCAAATCCTATCTTTAATGGTCTGTGGCCTGTGACCATGTCAGTACCAATTCTGAATCAGTCAAGAGATAGAAACTACCCCAGTAATTTGAACAAGGAAAATTTAATATGAAGAAGTGTTAACTACTAAAAGGTGGTTAACTACTAAAAGGGATAAAAGAGGATTTTAAGGGGTATAGAAGTAGCAGCTGCAGAAGGCAGCTACCACCCACAGGGCTAGTGGACAGCGAACAAGGAATGAACTTAGAGGAGGGATCCGCCCAGCCTCCCAGGCTGAGATTCAGATCTCTTTGGGGAGGGTGTGGGAGCCACAGGAACACACAACCTGCCAGTGAAAAAAACGCACCAAAGAGTTGACCTGCTGTGGTGGCAGAGGGACCCCCATCCCTACTCCAACCCCACCCTAACCCATCGCTGGTCCACTGGCTTCAGCATCTGTGAAAAGTCCCTTCCTTCTGCTTTGGCCTTACAGGGGCCCTACGCCACCTTCTACTGGCCACAATTAAGTTGCTGGCAAAGGAAAAATGTATACAGTGTCCAGCTCCAGTATCACATAGGAGTTGAAAAAGAGGTGTGGATTTGGAGCTGAGGGGCAATAAATTGTTGTAATACCAAGCTCTTATCCAGTTGCTTGGCTGTAAACCACTGTTTGTATGCTACTACTATATTTATATTCTCCCTGGAGCTCCAGGGGAGTATTAATACTCAGACTGGCTCCTTGATGTCTTCAGCTGAATTTCTCATGGGCATCCTTAACTTAATGGGTACAAAACCAAACACTTGTATTTCGCTTAGTTTTTCCCATCTCAGTAAATGGCATCACTGTTCAAACAAAAATACAGCCTTGACTTTTATCTTTTTCTCTTACCCCACTCCCAGTTTGTCAAAATGTTACCAGCTCTATCTTCAAAATATATCCAAACCCTGCCATTTCTCATCACCTCCACTGCTACCAGCGTGCTCCAGGTCATCATCATCTCTTGACTCTTAAATCTCAGAAATCATATCCTAGATTTCTTCATTATCAATGTATGCTTGATAATTAAATGACTACTTATTCTTAATTCATTCTGGAACAGCTATACTCGTGTCTCCCTCTCCAAATGTTATGCAAGAAACAAAAGCCTTTGGGTTTTTGAATATGCCTGCTACATCCCTTGTTATCAGGGTAAGCCCATTTTTTTGCATATGCCAATGCAGCAGTAACCCCTGTTTTTTAAAATTAATGTTAACATCATTATTTCTTCATGTGAGGTTTTCTTTTTTTTAATGAAATATTATTGGGGAATAGTGTGCTTTTCCAGGACCCACCAGCTCCAAATCAAGTAGTTGTCTTCAATCTAGTTGTGGAGGGCGCAGCTTACTGGCCCATGTGGGTGTCGAACTGGCAACCCTGGTGTTATGAGCCTGCGCTCTAACCAGCTGAGCTAACCAGCTGCCCCATATTTCTTAAATTTCTGATAGAAACTAAAAGGTAGGAACCCACCCCCTAAAAAATATTTCCACATATGTCATTGCCTGTTTTTTTTTTAAACATTTTTATTTTATTTTATTTTTTTGTTTGTTTTGTTTTGTTGTTGTTGTTGTTGTTGTTTTTTGAGGGCAGTGTCACTGGCCCTCATATGTGGGACCCGAACCGGGGCCACTGGCCTCCCAAGCCAGCACTTAACCACCACGCCACTCGGCCGGCCCTGTCGTTGGCTTTTTATGTTAGTTAAAAATCTCTCATTCTTTTTCACCAACTTAATTTCTTTTAAGGTAAATATCAGTTCTCACTTTTGTTACTATCAGAATAGGGAATGGTTTGTATTAATTATTGCTTAGAATTCCATACCACTGATTTCAATAGAAAAGTTTATTATCTGGATCCCTTGGCTCCTTTATTTAAGGTCACAATAAATATAGGAGTCCTCTTTGAAATTAAAGTTTCTTTAAGCATTCACAATTGTTTTTGGTCAAAGAAAATCTGACACATGCTGTTTTTCTCTTTTAGGTGGACGATGCTGCTGCTTCTCTCCTGATGGTAAAGCTTTAGCTGTGGGTCTCAGCGATGGAAGTTTCTTAATGGCAAACGCAGATACTCTAGAGGATCTTGTATCTTTTCACCACAGAAAAGATACTATTTCAGATATCCGGTTCTCACCAGGTAAGATTCCACTAAAATTATATTTGATTATTAACTTGAATCTGGCAATGAGTAAATATATCAATGTCTAATTATTAACTGTTATTTTATCTTAGAATTTTACTTGTTGACTAGAAGAGTCAGTATGGTAAGAGATAAAAACCCTGTATTAGATTAGTGGCAAAATACCTTCAGTGCCAATTCTGTCACTAAATTTTCTGTGTGACTTGGACCAAGGCTCTTCTAACTGAGCTTCAGTTTCCACATTTGTGATATAAAAGGGATTGTATGGACTGTCTTCATTATATTCCTAATGCTTTTGAAATTACATTAATTGTTTCATTAATTTACATGTGTGCGTTATCTATAACAAAACCTACTGTAATGTAGAAATTACAAATGTTAAGGCAAAATTTACCTGTGTTGGTTTACTTCCATTTTTCCTAAATTTAGAGGGTTTTAATTTTTTTTGTTAAATGCTAAATGTATCAAAATTACATTGTGTATAATTTTTGACACTTGCTTTCCACTGAACCACTCACAACACTAAAATAAATTATTTCCTTTTGTTAATTATAATATACTTGAAAAATGTCAGTATCTGCTATTTGACACATATCTTGTTGTAACTTACAAAACACCTAAGAGTTCCTCCCAAAAAATATTAAGAAAATTAATTCCAGTTGTACAGGGCAAAAAATATCACTAAATGTAGAAAATGTCAATCAAATGTATTTCTATTATAGGTTCTGGGAAATATCTTGCAGTAGCATCCCATGACACCTTTATAGACATATACAATGTAATGAGTAGTAAAAGAGTAGGAATATGCAAAGGCGCTACTAGTTACATAACCCACATCGATTGGGATATTAGAGGTAAGAATTTAAATTACTTACTGTTTGATAAAAGTTTCATTTGACTTAGTATAGCTATTTTAAAGAAACAAAAGTAATTCAACAGAGATTATTCTCAAAATTATTTTCTACTTTTTTTCACATCTGAAGATTAAAGCTATGAGTTTAGACTTTTCATTACTTTTAGTGTAATTCACATGATAGTACAGTAAGGGATAAATTCTTCAATTTACTGTAATTTAAATATACAAAAAAATTTTTTTTTCGGGCCGGCCAAGTGGCGCGGTGGTTAAGCTCTGGCTTGGGAAGCAAGCGGCCTTGGTTCAGGTCCCACATATGAGGGCCAGTGACAATGCCCTCAAAAAAAAAAAAAATTTTTTTTTTTTCAATCATCTGTCCCGGTTTTTGTCAGATAAGCTTGACATAAATAGTAACTGAAAAATTTGGAAAATAGATATGTTAATGAGGATTTAAAGTCATTTCACCATCATTTGATATAAAATACATTTCTTAAAAATAGTCAAATTGTATAACATACAGAATTTAATGAATGTCTTTGATTTTTGAAAGAATGCATGACATATGACAGTGTTTTATAAATTTGCATAAATGCTAAATACTTTAAATGCTCCATTTTTAAGGATTTTTGTTTCATGTATTTATATAAATCTAGTATTGTAAATTAAGTTTTTCCAAATATAGTTAAACAAAATATACTTTTTTTTAAAAAGTCCCAAAATTTGTTTCTAGGGTTTTTTTATATGCATAACAACAGAAATTGTGTGTGTGTGTATACAAAATTTAAACCACTTAAGAGTGTAATTACTTAATTATATGGAGATTAAGAAAATCAAATGCCCTTAATCTATGTTGACTGCAGAGAAAGTTTGTAAAATTATATTAAATTGTTTTCTCTGTAGTTTCATCTTATGCTTACAATGGTCTCTATTTTAAGATTATAAAATATTAAAATTATAAATATCAGATTGTATATGTATATATATTTTTAACTTCTTTTTAAGGAAAGCTTATACAGGTCAACACTGGTGCTAAAGAACAGTTATTCTTTGAGGCTCCCAGAGGGAAAAGACAAACCGTCCCCAGCGTGGAGGTAGGAAGACAGTAGTGCTTGTAATGTTGATATGACTAAAAGTGGTTAGAAAACTGATGCTTTCCTCCCACCATTTAGTTACACATGAAGCCTGTTCTCAGATTATTCAAATTATGGATATTCTTTTTGTGGAGTTTGTTTACTGGATCAGACTACATAGACGGGTAAAGGAAAAGATGCTGTATTAAGATTAGGAGTAAGTCACTTGTATTGTCTAGCTATGCTCTAATTACTTTTCTCAAAGGACAAGAACATGCAATAGCAAATAGAAGACAAGACATCTAAGGTTGGAGTACTGCATGTCTGCCAAATATTTTGGAACCCATATGCCTAAAATGCTTGTTGGCAAATTCCTGTTTAAAGAAAAAGAAAAAATATGTTCAGTTTTTGTGCCTGACAGTATTAGCAAAAATTTTTTAACATGACATGGCCAAGGAAGAGAGGCTAAACGAATTTAATATGAAAGTGGCTTAATGAGAAGGAACTGTAAATAAAGGTTCTTAATTTCCAATAATGATTAATTGGAAAACATGCTGATAATATATCAGGTGAAATTTAGATGTGAAGTGTAAGAATAAGTTTCTTGATTATTCAAAGAGCAAAAATAGGCTTATTTCTTATCACTGTATGTTCAGCATCTAAAACATACAGTGATAAGAAATAAGCCTATTTTTGGCTTATTTCTTATCACTTAAAACATACAGTGGCTCTATCTATCTATAAGTACATCTTGAATAATGTTAAAAATTTTCTGCAGAAACTAGTGGGCTTGGGAGCTACAAAACCAAGGCAAATAATAACTTTTTCATTAAATTAAATTTTACTTTTGACACATATAATTACAAAGAAATATTCAGATTTGGTTATTAATTTTAGGTTTAGATATTATAAACTTATTGCATTTTATTTCCTTTTTAGGTAGAAAAAATTAGTTGGGCATCATGGACAAGTGTGCTTGGTTTATGCTGTGAGGGAATTTGGCCAGTAATTGGAGACGTCACAGATGTAACTGCCTCTTGCCTCACCAGCAACAAAACGACTCTAGTGACTGGGGATGATTTGGGATTTGTGAAGTTATTTAGATATCCTGCTAAAGTATGTGTTTTTCTTGAACTCTCCTAGTAATTATAATTATAAAAATGGTTAAAGTAATTCCCTTTCATAGCATTTCATTGTTGTAATATGAATGTTAACGTAGGTAATATGTAATGTTGTAATATGAAAGGTTCAGAATTATGTTTCCTATTATTAATATATTTATGGCTTTTATATAGAAGTATTGTAATTTATGATTCTGTGCCTTAAGTTATATATTATATTGTACAATACTTCTCAATATTGAATAATGTACATATCCTTTTTAGAGGAAATATTCCTTTTATCCGTAATATTAACTTAAATAATTTTAGTATTATTTTGAATAAATATACCATATACTGTATACAGCTTTAAAATTTAATATGTTTTAACCAATTAAAGACAAAATACTATAAATACAATACCAACAAAATTTTAAAGAACAACATTGATTTCAAGTGATGAATGATGTTATTTTGCTAAAACCAAACTGTACTGATTCTTTGGAGCACTAGATGCCTGTGCTACTGTGTGATGACTCAGTTCCCTTACTGCTTTCCTCTACTCAAGCTACTAGGGAACATTTGACTTTCACTTGGCACAAAATAAAATTCATGTATCAATCAAGTCCAGATGCATTTATTTCTTAATTGTCACAAATTCAGATATATATTATAATTTGGCACCAACATGAGCATAAACATAAATTTGAAATATGGCACTAAAATCATATATGATATTCAGTTCATGATGGTCTTAAGTAATTGCTCATGTTACTATTCTTAGATCATCATTGAAATGAAAATACAGGTTTAAAAATTCTCATAGAGAACTCAGGTGCCCAAGAAAATATTCCACAGGTTCCTGTTTCAGATACTCTTAATGGTAGAACTTTAGTTGATAAGCATGTGTTCCAATAAAACATTTATTGGTCAGAAACTTCACTTCCAGCATTCTAGATAGCCTAGAGGCCCTAAGATATGTTCTAGGATATTGGTATACAGATTCCTTCTTCACCTCAGTGTAGCAAGAACCACCAAATCTTAGGGAAACTATTTGGTTGTCAGAAAAGTCATGATGTATTTTTTCTCTGTTTTTCGTTGCAAAACTGTGTCATGACTTTTCCGACAACCCAATACCTTCTTGCAGTGTTTTGTTGACAGATCTTCCTCTTATTTCAGCAGACTTTTAGTAAGAGTCTTTATTCGCAGAGAATTCACTGATTTAGCTAGCATTATGTTTTGTATATTTAAGACAGTTCTTGTTTTAACATCCTTGAAAAGATGTCCATCTAAAACTTGCTTAAGATAACATTAATCTGAAATTTCCTTCTATAAGTTGGTAATGCTACTGTTCTAGATTTAACAGTTGCCAGTATCTATAATTTAGATTTTTCTTAATATTTAAAAGAAAAATACATTCCCATGTGTGGTGCTTATAAACAGAAAACACTAATGAGTTAAGATAAAAGATATTTACATGGTTATATACCAAAATGATTGATAATTTCTTGTTAATATGTCCATGCTGTATATTTATATTCTGACTTTGTAAGGTATTGTGTCTATTTCTAACAATA
The DNA here is from genome assembly GCA_033961575.1 of Aselliscus stoliczkanus. NCBI lineage: Eukaryota > Metazoa > Chordata > Mammalia > Chiroptera > Hipposideridae > Aselliscus > Aselliscus stoliczkanus. Next base: position 148,718,259 of record CM066732.1, on the reverse strand, counting down.
ATGTCTGCATAACCATCATTTTTAATAGATATGTACTATTCCATAGATATACACTGTAATTAACTAGTATTACTCTTATGAACATTTAAGGTATTTAAGTTTTTTCACTGCTATAAGTAAATACTGTGGAATTTTTTTTTTTTTTCCACACATAGCATCTTTTAACATAGATCTCTGGAAGGGGGGTTGGTGAATCAAAGGTCAAAAACATTTTTATGCTTTTAATGCAGCATACCAAGTTGATATTTAAAAAATGTCCATGGTGGTCCGTCCGAGTGGCTCAGTTGGTTAAGAGCTCGCTCAAGGGTGTGAGCTGAGCACTGAGTAACAGCAGTTCGATTCCAGCCTGAGCTGAGTTGCCGCTAAGCTGCCAACAGGTAGCAGGATGGCTCAGCTAAAAAAAAAAAAAAAAAAATGTCCATGGTACTAGCAGTGTGTAAAACTAGTAGTTGTGTCCTGTCCTCACCGTCTTGAGAATTATTATTTTTTTGTTCTAGTGAATTTCAGTATTTTCTCATTTTTTTATGAGTTTCAATTCTTAATTTATAATCATATACACTGTATTAAGAAAGAAATTCAAAATTACAACTGAAAGTTTTCAAGTAATGAAATTTCTCAGAAAAACTGACTTTTTGTTTTTCCACCTTAAGGGAAAATTTGGAAAGTGTAAGAAGTATGTGGCTCATAGTACACATGTCACAAATGTTCGCTGGACTTACGATGACAGCATGTTGGTTACCTTAGGAGGTGCGGATATGTCTTTAATGGTTTGGACAAATGAAATGGAGGGCTATCGAGAGAAAAGGCCTTGTGATAGTGAGGAATCTGATATAGATTCTGAAGAAGATGGGGGTATGTCATTTTACAATATCTTATTTCAATTAAAACAGAAAAAAATTAGTACAACTGATTAAAACTGCAGAAGCTGAAACAAATAATAATAATGTTCGAATAACTGTGGTGTTAGTCTATTTGGTCTCTTTAACACTAAAATTAGTTTTGTGACTCAAAATAAGAGACTGTCATGTTTTAGATATTCTTTATCTACAAATGGAAGATAATCATACTTAAATAAGCACTGTTAAAGTAAATTTGTAGCATCTAACCTCATATTTTAAAATGATTTTGACTTTTTCCTAATATACCAGTAATACCAGCTCATTATAGAAAAATTAGAAAATACATTTTGTAGTAAAAAATAAACACAGCATTCATAATTTGACCACTCAGAGGCAACCTCTATTAACATTTTGAGGTATATTAATAAGGGTAGTGCGTCCATATATTAGTACATAGTATGTTTTTAACAAAAATGACATCATATTGAACTTTATTTTGGCCTGCTATTATCACTTAGTAATACTTTGAAAACATTGTTACCTATTATTAAATATTCTTCCACATCATTTTTACTGGCTGTATATTATTTCTTAATTTGGCTACAATACAGTTTAATTTATTTCACATTATTGAACATCCTTGTATTCAAATTATAAGATTGTCATTGGTCTCCTCAGTTGTCTCTTAGAGAATAATAATTATATTTTAATGGTAGGCTATGACAGTGATGTTACAAGGGAGAATGAAATCACTTACACCATCAGAGCCTTATCAACAAATATCCGTCCAATGTTTGGGATCAAGCCTCATTTGCAACAAAAAGAACCCTCAGTTGATGAGAGGTAACAATCACATTTAAAACTAGATGAAGAAAAGATATTGATATTAACATTTGAATTTATTATTTAACTGAATGAATTTTTGCAAAAGCTAAGTGATAGTGGAGCTCCTGCATTATACAATCCTTAGCACATCTTAGAAAACATGTTTGTGCTTAAATATTTTTTGGTGGTGATACTGTCTTTTGCAAGTAAGTTTAGGGAATGATGCTATATATATAAAGTCTGTATGATAAAAGGAATCTTATTTGCTAAACTTTTTAAAATATATGCAATAAGGTTGGGGAGATAATAAAAAATTGAATCCAGTACTTTTTAGAAAGTACATGAGCAGAGAGGTGATTAAATTTTGAGAAGGCCTTTCTAGCCATGTGCCTTTTAATCAAGGGTAGAAAATCATTATTTTAAAATTTTCCAAAAAGGCAAGTTGAAGTTTAGTTTGTCTCTAATTGGAATTATTGGTCTTTGTCTAGAATCAGAAAATAAAAAATAAGGGGATGTACATAGCAATTTTATGAGGAGAGTTTGCACCTATGAGCTTAATATTCAGAGGAAAGGATGAAATGGGAAGGATGAGATGCAGGATACTGATGGGGGGAGGGGCAACTAGAGATTCTGTTGAACTGATGACCCCTAAGTTCCCAGGGAAGTTCTGGGTGGACTGTTGGGGTGGTGATGCCTCCACAGATCCTCTTTCAGATGCCCCATTTGCGGATGGTGTGCCTCAGATAATAGCAATGGAGACTCACCTTAGGGAAGTGGGTAGAGAGAGGGTGGTAATCAGTGTTGTTCTCATGTATAAAGAGGCAAAGTAGTAAGTTAGAGCTGTTTCGAGAAAGCTGACCATACCATCATCTAAATACTTGCATTGGATTCTAGGTTGAAGTAACTTGTTAGGAGGCAGTATCATACAATGCAAAGGGCATGGCTTTTGGACTCAGAAAAATGGATTAAAATATTGCATTTTATCATTTACCTGTTGTGTGACCTTGAAATACTATTTGTTTTCTTTAAGTCTCAGTTTCCTTAGAGGTAAAATAATGATAATCTCTAACTTATGGAGTATTTCAAGGCTTAAATGAAATAATGTATATAAAGAGTTTGCGTAGTAGGTCTTCACCAGTGACATCCCTCCCTTGGAATGAAATGCAGAGTAGCCTGAGGAGATGCCCTGGTTAATACTGAAACACTTTCTGAAATGAAATATTCACACTACATATATACTTAGTAATTAAAGTAATACAGTTAAATATGCAAATATGTGTGTTCCTAATTAGAATTTTTGCAATATAGTGCTTAATATTACTTAAAGGAAATTATATCTCACAGGTTGAAAAATGAATAGTGTATTATAGGGAAGAAGGAACTCCAGACATTCCTATAAATCCTTTTCATTTATTGGGTTTGTTGTTTAAAAGAAAAGTTTTATCATTTATCAAATAAATTAAGTATGTCAGAAAATGTGACCTAATTTTAATCTGTAGGTCCTCTTTTATGGTAAAATACTAATTTTCTGCCTCATTATTGAAGTGACCCAAGTTCTAACAGAAATATTGTATTGCTCATGAAGAATGATTAACATTGTCATAATTGTAATCTTTGCTGGTAGCTTGCATTTTTTGTTGTTTTTTGTTTTTGTTTTGTTTGAGGGCAGTGTCACTGGCCCTCCTATGTGGGAGCTTGCATTTTTTACAGCTAGCCTTTTAAAAATTATTTTTGAAATTATTTTGCCCATTGCTCTCAAATTATTTTATGATTCAACTCTACTAAATTTTTCTGAAAACGCCGAGGCAGGAGAAGCCAGTAATGTGATTCATAGTTAGGAGTCTTCATTTTCATAAAATGAAAAAATTAAAGGCAATAAAAATGAAGAGGTAATTTCTTTTAACCAACTTTGAATATATTTGTGAAGAGAGAAAATGTTCTGTATAACTAATTGTTTTCATATTTTAAATAAAATATTGCCATCAAATATGAAACAAAACACTTTATAAACAGTTAAAACAAATGCTTATCAAACACCTTATCCACTTGAAAGGAAAATGTTTCTGATGACAATTTGATAACTACTTTACTTGGTTGATATTATTGTGGGGACTTTTTTTCTAAATGACTTAATAATTTGTTGTTTTTCTCTAAATATTTGTGAAGAAAATCTTATGTGTTTAAAGTAGTTTATTGTCAATCAAATTTCCAGTATTTTTGAATAAAAATACTGAAACTGATGAGACACAAAATTGGGCATTTTTGTATTTCTTTAGAATTTTGTTGTCATGTTGCATTTATTCTGTTTACTATTCATCATCAATTTTCATTTTGTTTCCTTTTTTTGTCTTGCTCCTTTTGAAGGCAGGGGGTAGTAAGGTAAGTATTTTATTAAAGAAAATACTCAAAAATTTACTCATTTATTTTGGTGTTTATAGTATTTTAAGTTATTTGTTTCTTTTCCCTATAAAACATTAAACTACATTTGCTAAGAAAGAATCAGAAAATACAATAGGACAAATCCTACAAAGGAGTCGCACTTTGTAGATACAATATGTGGGTGTTGTTATGAGGGCCTTTATCATGATCATTGGTTTTACAGACGATTTTCACCAACTCTTAGGCTCAAGAAAGTTTTAGTTTTTCCCTAAGTTTCAGAGGCACATAAAACAAACTGTTAACCATACATTTTTATCAGGGAAAAATCTCTCATTTAATGCATGTGTAATATATTCATTAATTTAAAAACATTAACATGGGGCAGTGACTGTATTTGTATGTTTAATAAAATGATATGTGTTAAGAAAGAACTCTTTGGAGTACTTTTATAGGTACTTTTAGTGAGATGAAAATGTCTTCAGTTTCAGAAACAGAACAATGTGGGAAAGGCTCGTCTATTTTAGAAGTAAAAATAAAAAAAGTTATTAGGAAAATGTAGGAGGATCAGAATGAAGAAAGTAAATTTGAAGCCAGATTGTGCAGAAACTCAAATATTAGGCAGAAAAAGAAGAATGTTTGCAACATAGAACATGTTGAATTCTCACTTACTTTTCTTTTTTACCTTCTTTCTTCCAATTTCCCAGCCATTAATGGAGTAACTTAGCCTTTTCTTATATGCAGTAATAAATAAAAACAACAGGCCTTTAATATATGCAGTATCATTTATCTGCATTAAACTTGTAAAAGTATTTTATTACAGGAAGTATTTTACTAGTGTTTTAAATTCAAATTTGTGTTGTAATCTTTTCCCTTTTTTATCTGCTGCTGAAAAGAGGTTCCAGGTAATCCTCTTTCTTTGCTACGCTTTATGAGGCTTAATTTTGTATTTTTATCTTTTTATATTTCCCATTAATGAGCTGTGTTACTTGGTATTCTTTACCTCTGTTCACAGTTTTTCACGTTTTTCTCCTTTGAAATGAATATTCCTGAAATGAATAGCATCTTAATTATTAGATTTACATTGCATAAGTTACTGCTTTTCTAAAACTTTATGCATTTAACTTGTATAATTTTACAAGTTGTGTAATTTTAAGTAATAATGTATCTTATATGAATTATCTTTATAAAAATTAAAATATACTTAACTGTTACACAGGATTGTATAGATGAAAATTACCTGTTTCTTAAAACTTTCAGACAATAATATTGAATGAAGTTCAACAAAATGACTTGGAAGGAAAGCCAAGGCTGCTATCATTCTCTAAAATGGTCTTAGGAGAAATATTTTTGTGTTAAATATTATAAATTCAGTTGTATTTATTATTTATAGACATTCAAAAATATGTGAAAAAGGTTTGAAACCAAAATTTTTGTAATAATTTGAGTTCTTTATATGTCTTGTAAGTGTATTTCATATTTATGCCACCAATTAGTTATGCTTACATACTTCCATTTGCTGCTTCATTTTACATATGAAAATACACATATCTTTTATATTACATGTTCAAGATCTAATACTTCATTTACTTTTTATGTAGAAATAACTTGAAAATCATTTTGAAAATACAAATATATTGTTATACCTTTATTTTTATGGGCTTATCATTGTTGGAATTTTTTCACAGGACAGTTAATTTGTATCATTTCCAGATTTAGGTGTTACAAATTGAATATTAGCTTAAAATTTGGAGGGGAGAGTTGATACATATGGCCTTAGATTCAGTGTTCAGGTTGTTAAACATTCGGATAGTGGCTATCTGAATTAAAACTAAATGATTTGGACATTTAAAAACATTAAGCAAAGGGTTTTAGGGAAGAGCCTTCATATTCCAATGATTCAAAATGAGAATGCTACACATCTAATGGGACGTTATAAATAGATCTTGAATTAGTAGTGGAAACAGAGAAGGGGGGCTAGATTTGAGAGCTACTATGTAAGTGAAGTTGATAAATGTTTAATAAGTAGTGAGACTAAGGCAAGAGGAGTTGGAAGCAATAGTAATAGTAATCACCTTTTATAGAACATTATATAGTGTATAGTGCTTTGTAACTGTAAAACGTCCTGCTTGACTAACTGATGGTGATGCCATAAACACCTTAGGGATGTCGGGAAAAGAGAAAGAAGGTAAAGGGCATGGACGACCAGGTGATGAGTACAAATTTGAACTCAGACATGATGTTTGTTGCCAACAGTATAGAAAGTTTATAGAAATATTTTCAAAATTCAATTCAAAAAAATGTGTTGAGTACCTGCCCTATGCCAGATACTGTGGAAGATACTTTGGAGCAGCAGTACAGGCTTTGTCGATAATGCACCCCATCAGGAAGTTTTTGAGTATAAAACTTACACTTGTGTATTTTTTATAAGTAGTTTGCTCTTACACTATTACAGTATTTATATTATGAAATATATACCAAAGCAATTTAAAAGTGAATAACAGGCCTAATATTTTCTTTCCACCTTTGTGCTTTAGAAAATATCAAGATACAGAGGGCAGTCTAGTGAGCAACACAGACTGGGTTCATTTTTATGACGAGGTGTCAGACACCTGTCTCTAGGGGCAGGTGAGGGAGGCTCAGTGAAGGCACCTGTGACAGGTGCCTTTCCTCATTCCCATTCCCGTTTCAGGCCTCCTGTGAGCAGGGCCCCGCCCCAGCCAGAGAAACTCCAGACAAACAATGTTGGCAAGAAAAAGAGACCCATAGAGGTGAGAAAAACCCATCCCCTAGTCTTAACTTGTACTTTAAAATGCATACAGAGTTCATTCCATTTCTTTTATGTAAAATATCCAAATCTTATCATTAGTTTTTATGAAAATAAACATTGAATAATCTTTTTTGTTTGGTTGTAAAATTGATTGCTCAACTGTCAAGTCTGAGTTTTAGATTGATATCTTCCATTTCTTTTGATCTTATTAGTTGTTCTTCTGAGTTTTGCATGAATAATATCCTGAATTGAACTGTATCCCAGAGAACTTCTAAATGTAAATATATGTGAATGATTTATGGCTTATAGAAACACAGGCACCTTGGCAATGTCTTACACTTAGTGCTTTGAATTTATAAATTAAAGATTTAATACTTATGCCAAATTAGGGACTTTTACCCCATCAGTGTATTCACGTTAGGGTTTGATGAAGGCTCTGCTTCCAACCCAAGAAACCTTCCCCAGTAATTGAGTAAGAAGGAAAGTTCTCCAGGCATTTCGTAATCCCAGTATCAGCAACAACAAGCACACTTTGCTAAATCAGGGCAAAAACAAGGTGTTAAGGCTGTGGGAGGATGACTGCACTTCCTCCCCCACTCAGCCTCACAAGGTCAAAAAATGGTGGACACATTCAGTTGCATAATTATCTGCTAGAATCTGAGCGTGAATTCCCAGGGATGGTATGCTTTGTTTTGTGCACCAGTATTGATGTGCCGTTTGAATCCTTAAAAGTACATCACTTGGACATAATTTATACTGGTCATGTAGGCAGATCAGGTAATTTAACTCATAGTGAGCACCAATGGAAATGTTCTTCTTTTGGGCACAAAAGTATCCCAATGTTTATTTTAACACACAAAATCTTAAGAACTAAAATTCTTGGAATCAGATGACCTTGTGATTCTGTCTTTACTTTTATAGCTTTATGTAGAAAAGCATGGAATGTGTGTTTCAGCCATTCAAAACAGGTTATATAGAGAAGTATGTCTAGCTTAATTTTGTGTTTGCAGTTTGTAAAATAAAAAACGCATCCTCCATTTTAACTGAGAACCCAGGACTGTATACAACAAAAAATGGTGAACATTTAGAGATGAGGAATTGTATAATGGTTTTATCATTGTTATAGGACCTTGTGTTGGAGCTTGTTTTTGGCTATCGAGGCAGAGACTGTAGGAATAATGCTCACTATTTAAATGATGGTGACGATATAATTTATCATACTGCATCCATTGGGATTCTGCACAATGTTGCCACAGGTAGGACATCCTGATTCTCCATCCCCTACTTTTTTTAATTTAGGAGTTTTTATTTAGCGTCTTAAAATTCTTTGTTAAAATTATAAATAATTAAAGTGGACGAGTCCAGAATATAAATTTTTCATACTGTAGAACTTTCTAGATATTTCAAATAAGCAGATTTACAATCTGAACAGAATTTAATACAATAGAAGAGAATTTCATAATGCATAGTGCTCATAGGTCTCCATTATTGTGGAGAAGGTTTATTGTATGTTGAAAGCATGTTTTATAGTGAAACTATTTGTAACTATTCCATTTCCCCATACCCTTAACATGAAAATGGATGGTTTGGATGGTTGTGGCTGATAATTAGTGACTGAAAGCAGCATGTTGGGTACGTTGATTGCTGTGGGGTGGGGATGAGGTTTTGGTGTTCTTACTGAGGCTTTGGAAAGCTGAGGAAGATAGCTATGAAAGCTGCCTGCCGGTGGCTATACTCATGATAACCTTGTTTGATTCAATCAGGTGAGAAAATATTTTTTGATGTTTATATAACTGATTGGCTTGTTGAAAAGTTCTCTTAGCATCATTTGGTGACCAATGATGTAATAATTGTGACATTTAGTATTTAATTATAAATTCTGTTGTATTACAAAAATTGTAAACCTCATAAATTCTAGAAGTTGGAAGTAAAAATAGAGATTATCTAGGCCACACCTTTCTGACAGTTTCACACTGAATAGGTAAAGAGTGGATTATATGAATCATGGTCCCCCACTCCTGGTCAGTGTTCATCTTTAATATGATCTTTCTGTTTGGGTTTCCTAGAAAAAGGATTCACCAAGATCACTGAGAAATCAGTGGTTATTTTCCAGTTAATAATCAGGGTCATTTAAAAAATACCACTTAGAAAGAAAATCCTCTTTAAGTGAGGCTTCATGTACTGTTCAAAGAGAATAGAGAAGAATATGGACGGATAAGCTAGAACAGGGTGAATGTATAAATACACTTTCACATTTATACAGTCATGCACTGCTTAATGATGGGGATACCTCCTGAGACGTGTCATTGGTGATTCTGTCATGCAAACGTCACAGAGCGTAATTACACAAATCCAGACGATAATAGCCCACCACACACCCAGGGTAGGTGGTGTAGCCTATTGCTCCTGGGCTACAAATTTGTACAGCAGGTTACTGCTGTACTGAAAATAAAAAACGTTTTATTTTCTCTACAGTGCTGAATACTGTAGGCAGCTGTAACACATTGGTAAGAAATTGTGTATCTATCTAAACTTAAAAAAGGTACAGTAAAAATACGGTGTAAAAGATAAAACATGGGACACCTATATAGGGCACTCACTGGGAATGGAGCCTGCAGGACTGGAAGAGGCCCTGGCTGAATCAGTGAGTGAGTGGGTAGTGAATGTGAAGCCTAGGCCGTACTGGACACTGCTGTGGACTTGGTACATACTGCACACTTAGGATGCAATAAATTCATAAAACAGCATGAGATTAAATCAAGCACAAGAGAAAAGTGATGCAATCAAGAAATGCGGTGAGCAGGAGCTGTCGGAGGCTGCTGCCAGCATAACATGGCATACTGTCCCACGGCAACCTGTTTTTAAGAAGAAAGAGTACTCACTAAAATAATAAAGAGCATAGTATAATAAATATATAAACAGTAAACATTTATTATTAATAGTAAGGTTGCAGCATACTGGACGTAATTGTATGTGCTGAACTTTAATATGGCTGACCGAGCAGTAGGTTTGTTTACAGCAGCATCACCACAAACACGTGAGGAATGCATCCACTCTGCTGTTAGGACATCAGTAGGCGGTAGGAATTTTTCAGCTCGTTATAATCTTATGGGACCACCATCTAACATGCAGTCTGTCATTGAACAAAACGTTGTTAATGTGGAGTGTGACAGTCTTTGTAGTTTTCTTATTTGTAATTAATCGCCTTTCTAATGATGGAGTGACGAAAGAGAGAGCAGAAGGGAGACTAGACACTGCAATTTGGTGTCTCACCAGTTTACGGATACATTGCTATGGTCACATTCCCAGAAATCTTGCTCTATTAGCTGAGCTAATGTAGGTAACAGCACATGTAATTCCTTGTTTGCACCTTTAACTGAACTCTCAGCCATGGAAAATATGAAGCACATTTCACTTTGAGAAGAAGTGTTAAAGTACTATTAGCTCTGTTCAATGTTATTGTTAAATCAGTGTGTTTTGTTTTGCATTTTGGAGGACCTAGTATTGGCAGCCCTCAGTGCTCTGGAGCCAACCTGCATCTTGACCTCATGTCCCACCTGTCTGTTGTACTCGCACAAGCCTGCCCTTATATCCTCCTGCACAGCCACAGTCTCTGGGAAGGTTTCTTCACTGTCACTACTACAGATAAATCACATGATTTCTTTAATCAAAATTCTTCAGTACCTCTCACTGACTACAGGATAAATATGAAATTAAAAGGCTGGCATTCAAAATCCTCTATAATTCTAATTCCAATTTGCCTTTCAACCATATTTCTCACTTTTCTTCTTCATGACCCTACACTTTAGCACAGTGAACCACTTGTGTGCATACCCAATACTTTCCTGCCTTTGTACCTTCGCTTAAAGTACTCTTCTACCTGGAATGCCATTCCCCCTCCTCCTTCACATGTATAGACTCTGCCGTGTGAGTGCAGGAATACATATGCCCAGGATCAAAAGACTTTTTTTGCTGTGAATTCCCATCGCATTGTGACCTTTAACTCTCTCGTGGCACTTGTCTTCATCCATGTATCACATTGGTTATGCCTTTTAGGACTCTCTCCCTTCAAAAGTTTCTGAGTCATTTTTCCATCCTTATGATATGCACATATTAACACTTTGTAAGCGGGCATTTGAGCTATATGACGAGTTTACTCGTTTCCCGCAAAAAATGTGTTAAGTGCTCAAAAAATACATTAAATAATCAAGTAAGTTAAACAGAGCAGCTTATTGCTCTGGATAAGTGCATTTGACTGTTATACTTCAATGCTTTCAAGTTTAATTCTCAAATTCTTTTTTTATAGGGACTCAGAGTTTTTATCAGGAACACAATGATGATATTCTGTGCCTCACTGTAAATCAGCACCCCAAATTTATCAACATAGTGGCAACTGGCCAAGTAGGTATGTTTCTATATAGTAAAAAGAAACAATTTTAAGTAATGTTCTTGTTTATTCTTTTTGGTTTTGTTTTGTTTTAAGAGGGCAGTGTCACTGGCCCTCATATGTGGGATCCGAACCGGGGCTGCTGGCATCCCAAGCCAGCTCTTAACCACCGTGCCACTTGGCCGGCCCCCAGTAATGTTCTTGTTTAAATTAATTCAGTATCCTAGGGAAAAATGAACATATATTTGTATATTGTTCGAAATGTATTTGCATATAAAGCACACAACCATTTTTACCATATTATTTGCTTCCAGGTACCTTTCTCTCACTTTGGTTATCTGAGTTGGTTCAGACAGTTCAGAATTAAGATAAGCTATTAAATGGTGATTCAAAGAGTTGGGCTTAGTCCTTAGCAGAAATTACTGATGAGCAAAAAGGTTTAATAGCATGTAAAGCAGAGAGGAAGAATTTGAGGAGGACCTGGTAAAAGAAGGGAGCCAAGAGATGACTGGACTGAGGGGCAGGACATCTGCATCAGGAGGGAGGAGCCAGGTGTGCTCCATAGGAAAGCCCCTCTGCCTCTTTCTTTTCTTGGAATGGATCTAATTTACCAACTGCTTTGAAGTCACCTGTAGTGCTGTCTTTTTTAACTCTATAGAAAACTTAAACGAAGGCCATAACTCTACAGGCAACATGAAGAGAGGATGGTCTACCGAGGCTTTATCTACCAGTCAGGGGTCCCTGTGAGCACACAGAGTAGGTCTGGTGGGTCAGATCGGCACAACTCGGGGAGTTTTTAAAAGCAATTAAAATCCTGGGGCTTGTTGGATCTCAGTGGGCCTCCCTGGCTAACCTGGCTTTCCGTGTGTCTTCTTAAATAAGATAATTTATGCTTTTAATATCTTCATTTTCATACACGTACTAAACTGATCAGTTAGGTACTTTTCTGTGGGTTGCTTACTTCTATAGGTATGCCACAAAGAACCTTGTATTCTTCCTTTCTGTAAAGTTTTCTATTTTTCAAAAGAAAGTAGACCCATACTTCAACCCATTATATATAAAATATTCTAATCTTTGAGTATAAATACATAGGTCTAGCCCCTCTTGGTGCGGTTTTTTGAAATTGAAATCTCATTTTCATTCTGCATGAGGAATGAGAAACCATGTTATTGTCATTTTTGTCACAAAAGTGCCTCTTGGCATATACTTATTTTTTTACTGCTCAGTTAATTTTTATTGAGTAAATTCATTTATTCAACAAAATTATTGAGCACCTACCATGTGCAAGGTATTGTTCTAGGTGCTGGGGATACAAGCAGCTTACAAAAACCCCAGGTCTCTATTCTAATAGAATTTTCATTCTGTGAACAAAATTCTAGAAGGTGTGACTCTTTTATTTCCCAACTTTGTTCCTTCTCCTTTTCTTTCCCTTTCTGTCCCTCTGTTAAGCAACTTTAACATATTAGTGCTGTAGTTTTCTTTTGATTAAGAAATGTGGTCACAAATTAATCTTTCATGAAATTTGACTCTTCTGCACTTCTTTTCCTATTTTTAAATTGAGGTGTAATTGACACATAACACTATATAGAGGGTGCCAAAAAAATGTATACAGATTTTAAGAAAGGAAAATACTGTATTAAAATTGTAATACTCAATATATACCAATAACAAAAGATGACTACAAGTCATGTGTATACATTTTTTTGGCACCCCCAGTATTAGTTTTCAGGTATACAACATAATGATCCTATATTTGTACTCTTTTATTTGAAAGGGAATGCTGTAGGGGATGTGGAATGGCTAATTATCTACTCCGTCTCCTTCCAAGTCAAAGTCCAGGCAGTCCAGAGGTGAATTTTAGATCCTGTTTGCCTTGCCCTACATGTACCTGCCACAAAACAGAGAAGCATTCTTTGCTGATGACCAAGTGTAAAATAGATTCCAGAGAAGACCAAAGAGTGAGGGGCTTTCTCTTCTGAATCTAAAGAGAACTGAGTCAGTAGTTACTTTGCCTGCCGAGCTTGTTTATACCTGCAAAGCACAGAACACTGCCCAATACTGGCTCTGTCTGTTAAAAATAACATAGACCGTAGAGGAATTGAAATACCTGTTTTGGTGGTATTTTAGCCAATTACATTCAAATTTTTCTTTTTTCTTGACTAGAATCTAAGAATCTCAGGGCCAAATATACCATTTTACCCAGTCTATCATTAGATGTTTGAATCTCCTCTAGAACATCCTTCTATGTGTACTTGAACCCCATTATCTCTTAGTACCTAATGAAGTAGTGTAACCTGTGCTTTGGAACTCGATTATAAACAGCATTTTCACATAGAACAGAAATCTGTCTCTCTTTAATTGCAGCTCACTGGTGCTCATTCTTGGGTCACCTAAAACAGTTAATCTCCTACTCCCATGACATGATCTTCCAGTATTTGAAGAGAACTGTCATATTCTCCCTGAATCTCATTTGGTACTTCCCTTAGAAGGCCCACTTTAGACAGCCTGCAACTGCATTTCATGAGACAGAGTGCATGAGAGCAATGAGATCACTTTCCATGGGGAAACCTGCCTCCCCCTTGGACTATGCTCTGGGTATCCGAAACCCCAGAATTCTTGATCAAATGGTCCTAAACCTGCTTGTGGGCCTGTTTGAGTTTCTTTTCTGAGTCCATGCTTCCAATGGCAGATTGCACAGCCAATATGAGCCCACCTGAGGGACGGCCAAGGGGCAGCTGCGCACTGGGAAGGTGGTGATGAATGTTGATGTACAAATTGGAATAGCTGCACCTGGGCTTCCATGACTCCTGTAGTATGGGATACAGCTGGGAGGCAGGGATAGGCCAGGGCTCTCATGCTGCCCCAAGTCTAAGGAGTTCTCAATTTGAACCAGGTCTTCAACGTCATTATAGGGGTGTACTTGTCAAGATAGGAAGATGAAACATACTACATTTAATAATTTTATCTTAGGGCCAGCCGAGTGGCTCAGTTAAGAGTTCACTCAAGAGTGTGAGCTGAGCTCTGAGCAACAGCAATTCGATGCCCAGCCTGAACTGAGCTGCCAACAGGTGGCAGGATGGCTCAGCTAAAAAAAAAAAATAATAATAAAATAATTTTATCTTGATCGATAACTTGAAAATATTCACACCTGTGATGTTTAGGTCTTTATTTGTACTCTTGTCCCAGGTCCTGCAGATATCCAGGGACAAGCCTGATCTTCAAACAAAACACCCTGACTCTGAGCCATTCTTCATGTGGCCTAGTTTCAAGTCCTCTCACCATTTGGTTGTTATCAAAGCATGTTCAGAACTATTGTGAAAGTGGTATTTTCTGAGTAGTATGCTCAGCAGAGTCAGCTACTTTATTCCCTCATATTCCATGTCAGGGCACTATCAGTAAATCCTTGAAATCATTATTTCATAGGGATCTAAGGCTCTAGCAAAGCAAAGAACAATCATCTATCTTGAAAGGATTCCTAAATTTTTACTTCTTTCTTTCTTGCTAAAAAGACAGCTGCTTCCAAAATTTTGGTTAATCCGTATTTCCACCACAAATATAACGAGCAGAGAGAGGCTTTCATGTTTTCTTTCTTGGCAATCTTTTACTCTTACAAAAAATGTTAGGTTTGAAAAAATTAAGAAAGGGGTTAATTTGTGGCCTGAATTAAGAACTTTTTCTTTCCTGAGTTATATGGTAAGTTTTGCCAACTTTTCTCTCAGAAGGTTTAGAGCTAATTTTTCCCTTCAAGTAAAGATTCATTATACCTTAGAGAGTTTAACAACAGTTCATTTTGTAAATCAAAATGAGAGTCATATCAATTTAAATCATATCAATATTATCTTTAAAATTGTTAAAATTTTATGTAACTTGTTAAATACAAAGAAAGTATTGACTCAAAATTTGAAAGGTCATACATACAATGTTAATATGTATGTATAATTTAAATTATTGGTTTCACATACAGTTTACTCAATTTCACATAAAATTAATTTTGTATATGATGCTTTAAATTATTTAAAAATTATCACTGTTTTATAATTGAGTTTTTACAAATTTTACTTTCAGTGTTTATGTTATTTATAGGTTAATTATTTTTCTGCTACTTTTCAATTTTAGGTGATTCAGCAGACATGTCAGGTAAGAAAAGTAAAACATTTTCTGTTTTAGTTATATTGTTTAGTAATGATAGTCCAAATTTTTATAGAGTAATAAGATACTTGAACCTATATTGGATTTTTAAAAATAAAGAATACATCATTTTAATGTCATGATACTGAGCCTAATCTATAATAATAATACGTTTTTAGAAACTAATATATTTTGACCTTTTTTGTGTGCCCAACACTGTTTTAAGCACTTTACATGTATTACCTACTTGGTCATCACAAGAATTCTAAATGGTAGATATTAATGTGCCAGTATTAAATAAGCTGGTAAGAGTGAAGGTGGGATTAAAACTTAATCTTAAATATGAGCAATAAATTTTATTGCCTAAAAATAAATTTTTTAAAAAAATACTATTTTATATACTATCCCAATTATTGCACATATTAGACCAACAGATAATTTATACTTTTAAAAATAACTATTATTGATTTTGGCCTTGCCTTTGTGGATTTAGAAACTATTAGATGAACACAACAATGTATGTGCATTGTTTTTGGATATTATAATAACTAGGCTTTTCCAAAGCAACTTTCAGTTCACACAATACAGTAAGAATTAGTAGTTTGATAAGAAAACATTTCTCAGTGATTTGTATCTATTTCCCTCTGCTTCTCCAGCATAAAGCCTAATTTTGTGATTTGAGTAGCCAGCCCCACATTTAGCCAACACTGCCAAGTAGGTTCTTGCCCCCTTCATTACACTCAAGATCAGGGGTTGGCACACTCCAGCCCTCCTGCCAGATCTGGCCCACCACCTGTCTTTTTACCACCCATGAGCTAAGAACAGTTTTTACTAATTTATGTACTTGGAAAAAATCAAAAGAAGACTAAAACTTCACAATCTATGAAAGTTATGTGAAATTGAAATTTCAGTATCCATAGATACATTTTATGGGACACAGCAATGCTCAGTTACCTATTGTCTATGGCAGCTTTTTGGCTCCAAGGACAGAGTTGAGTAGTTGCAACAGAGACTGTGTATGGACCATCACTTTGCACTGCTGCTTGGCACTACAAGTTGCAGGGGTGCAGTTATAACTGGACAGGTTTTGAGTGCTATTTATACTGCTATTACACAATATATTTTGTTTTTTCACACATACATATATATATATATATATATATATATATATATATATATATCATGTGAAAACAAAGGGAATAAAAGGGAAGTGGACTATGAATGTCATACTCTTAAGGCACAGCGAACTATGGATTACATTGTTATCAAATTAGTTGGTAAGACATTGTGTTTATTTTGCAGTAATACTATAGCTGTGCTAAAAGAATACAATATACGTCAGCATTTTCACATTTAACTGTATCATAGTATTCCCAACTCACAGAACAGCAACAATCAGAAAAATTAGAAAATTTACAACAATATCTTGTCACAGTAGAATTTCTTTACAAAAATAAAAAATAAAATGAGGCTACAACCAAAGTAAGTTTCTGAATGGCTCATTGTTAGCCAATCAAGAAAAGCTGTTTACTGAGTAAGAGCTAATTAAATCATGTCTGATTGCAGCAAACATGTGTCCAAAGACAATAAACTTGTTTAACACTATTAGATTTTTGGCAAAAACTGTTGCTAAAAGAGTTGGGGACATTGGGAACAAAATCAATAGTCAATTAAAAGCAAGACAAAAGACAAATGATTTTGAATGGTTTCCCTTGACCCTTGATGGGTTGACAGATGTTGTCAGTTGTTCACCTGAGGAATTGGTGCCAAATTTAAAGCTACTGAAGAATTAGCCTGTATGAATAATCTGTATGGAACAACTACAAAAAATAATATTTTCAAAGAAGTTAAGAAAACGTTAATTCAGTACAACCTGAAGTGAAATCTGCTAAGATGTATTACAACTAGTAGTGGTAAAAATATGTGTGGAGCTAGAGAAAAAAAAAGAGATAGCTGGTTAAGTTTACAAAGCTTATGAAATTTAAGGTGTTTAAAGCCTATGGTTACTATTGTATTATTCATCAGCAGGTAGTTTGTGGAAAATACTTCAATCCATCATGTGTTATTGAATTCCAGTATTTTGTTACTGAAGTCTGCAGTTAACTTCATTTGCTCTTATACTTCATCATCATCAGTTCCATGAATTTATGTTAGAAATAGAAGTTGGCTATCCTGACTTGCCCCGTCCCCACAGCAGTTCAGTGGTTTAGCCAGTGGTAAAGTTTTATTGCAATTTTTGGAGCTGAGAGCCTAGACTGAAATTTTTCTGAATGAGAACACGTTAACCAAAGACCATCCCAGCAAGTGGCCCTTCTAATGATAGTAAACCTCAGGCCTGCTTAACTTTCCTGTGCAGGCCCCAAAGCTGGATCAAGAAACAGGATGGTGAGTACGACTGGAGTAAGGCCTCTGAGGTAGGGCTTTGCAGATCATGGAGATGAGTTTGGGTTCATGCTAAGTGCAGAGTCCATTGTTGGAGAGTTTTAAGTAAGGGAGCGATGTCATCTAATTTATACTTTGAGAAAATCGCTCTCTGCACTATTGAGAATGTAGAGGGAAAAGAGAAGTAATCAGAAAATTAGGAGGCTATTCATAGTAGTCCAAGCAAAAGACATTTTAAACTAGGGTGTTTAGAGTGAAAATGGAGAAAACGAGACAAATGTGGGTTATATTTTAGAGGTAAAGCCAGCAGTCCTTTCTGATGAACTGGATGTGGGGACATGGCAGAAAGTAATGAATCCAAGCTAACTTTATTTTTTGATTGGGTAGCTGGCTTATTGAGATGGGGGAATACTGTGGGAGAAATAGTTGGGCAGGGATAAATTATCCACAGACACAAGGACTGAAGAGAGTATAGGTTTAAATGAAGAAGATGGGTGGGTTGGGGGCCTGAAAGTAAGGACAAGCAAGTGGGGGTTAAAGGTTTGAAGTTGTCACTTGGGAACATGGGAGAGTAAATATATATGTTAGAAAAGATATGGTATAATTACCATCTGGATACATTAAATGTGTTTGAGTAGACACTAACAGAACATCTTCTGTTTCTGACAAAGCTTTTTCAGCCCACCTAAGACTCTGTATTAGGAGCTAAGAATTTGACATTTTGATCCCTAAAGCAATTCAAGGAGAAAGAGTTCTTTTCCTGGTCTTGGTTACTATGTCACAATAGGCAGCTGTCCATTAAATGACATTAGTGGTCTTCTGTGTGCTCTTGAGGATAGAAAATAAGGAAATGCATTATTAGCACATGAAAGTGAAGAGGGAGAGTGGTCTTTTCAGTTTGTCGATTCAGGAGCTCCACCGTGCACTTCCGAAATCTGCTCTGCCATCCGCTGCATTGACTTCACCCAGAAGGCTGGTTGTATTTATGGTCACAGCAGTTGGAGTTACATGTTTCCTAAGAAGACTCCAGGGGAATACCGTGTGCTGATTGGCTTAAATCTGGGTTACTAAAGGAAATCCCCAATGTCAGAGGTGGGGGCGTGGGGTGGGAGGGTTAGGGGGTTAAGGATGCAGGGGAATGTTGTCACAATGGGCTCAGACTAATCAGTTGAGCATGCAGTGTCTTTCCCATGAATTCCATGCACTACATGAGGGAGCAGTGGGTTCCTGAATAAAATCAGAGCTTTATTAAGAAGGAAGGAAGGAATGGATGCTGGGTGTACAGCAAAGAGTTGTCCACTGCAGAAACTAAAGGGCAAAATGACAATTGGCATGCCTAATGGCCCATGGTAAAATTTTGTTCTGCAGTATAGCTTTATTCTGCTGCATCAGAGGCAAACTGGGGGATGAAGACCCAGGGACAACTGTATAGGAGAAAATAAAATATATTTAATGAACATAATTTAATCTTTGTTTAGTACGTTAGGCTTTGAGACTTTCCAGTAATTTAAGTCTTAACTACTGTTATTAAGTTTAGAATTATCTAAATGTGTAGCAATCCCATAACAATCATACCTATATGTTTTGAAATGTAGATTCAAGATACAAGCTTACTATCCTGTTTAATTTTTTTATAAAAGTTTAGAAAGCTCAGTAATTCAATTTACTTAAGATTACTTGCTGCCTAAATTTTAGATAAATGGAACTCTTTGTAATTTGTGGCATATTCAATTTGGAAACAGAAATAACTGTTATCTCCTTCAGATAACCTAAGTATTGAATATACCATGGTATTTGTGTAATGTTTATGCATTTCTCCACATAATTGTATAAAGATTGACCATAACATGTATCTCAAATATGCATTATTTTTGAGGAGTTTAAAGTTTGTGATTACTTAATTTGCTTGTCTAAATGCTTTTTTCTCAAAAGTGCAATTTGGACTATAGACTGAAGAAGTATTCTGTATTTTTTTCCTTCTTTCCTTTTTTTTTTTTTTTTTGTTGTTGTTAATTGAGTCTTAGTTTTGAGTTATTTTTTTATTAAGTACACAGCCTTTCTTTGGTAACATTTTCCTGTTTCAGAGATGAGTATGCATCAGCTTTAGAAATGGAAACATTTGTAATAGGTGTATTACAACTTTTGGATTTTATCTTTATTTATTAGCAACAGCTCCTTCTATCCACATCTGGGATGCAGTGAACAAGCAGACTTTATCTATACTAAGATGCTCCCATTCCAAGGGAGTGTGTTCAGTCAGCTTCAGTGCTACTGGCAAACTCCTGCTGTCAGTGGGGCTAGACCCAGAACATACTGTTACCATTTGGAGGTGGCAAGAAGGTAGGATTCATTTTTCTTTGTGATTTAAAAAAATAAGAATACTGTATGGGCCAGCCGAGTGGTTCAGTTGGTTAAGAACTCGGTCAAGGATGTGAGCTGAGCTCTGAGCAACAGCAGTTCTATGCCAGCCTGAGCTGAGCTGCCGCTAAGCTGCCAACAGGTGGCAGGATGGCTCAGCTAAAAAACAAAACAAAACAAAAAAAACCGATACTATGGTAATATCAATTCTGTATTTAATTTTTTCCCTAACTTGGTGATTGAAGCCATCATTTCCCTACATTCCCTACAGCCCTGCACAAAACAGTTGGTGTTATTGTAGGCATTGTTTCACTTTGAAAACCCAGTGAACTTGGAAGCTCACAAAACAACTAATGAAAGTTATCAATATTAGAAATGATTTGCAGCTCCTTCCTACCAGTAAGCAACTCTGTATATAAGCATTTTTGCTAACTATTATTTGATTGTTATGGAGGATCTTAATTAGGAATGGAAATGAAGTTGTGTTCAAACCCCAGTGCCTGTTTTGTGTCCGCACCCCCAAGGGGGGCAGGACCTCTGCTGCGTTCAGTGCTGGACTGCCCAGGTGAAGAGGGAGAAACAGAACTAAGCCCTATTTTGCATGGCTCCCCCCATTCCTGTCT
This sequence comes from Aselliscus stoliczkanus, assembly GCA_033961575.1. Lineage (NCBI taxonomy): Eukaryota > Metazoa > Chordata > Mammalia > Chiroptera > Hipposideridae > Aselliscus > Aselliscus stoliczkanus. The sequence goes on along the minus strand of CM066732.1, from coordinate 148,697,571 downwards.
GGGGAAGTTTTCCCAGCTCCTCCTCCCCACTTCCATTAAAAAATAATGATAGGGGCAGCTGGGTGGCTCAGCTGGTGAGAGTGAGTGCTCTTAACAACAAGGTTGCCGGATGGACTCCTGCATAGGATGGTGGGCTGCGTGTCTCCCCCTCCCCGCAACAACTAGATTGAAAACAGCGACTGTTCTAGGAGCTGAGCTGCACCCTCCACAGCTAAGATTGAAGAACAACTTGACTTGGAGCTGATGGGTCCTGGAAAAAACACCTTGTTCCCTAATAAAATTTAAAAAACAAATAATAATAATTCACCATCGAATCTAGTCTCTGGAGTACTCCATGAAACTTAGCTAGAGTTAATTTTGCTTACAGTATCCAATTACTCATTCAGGTTAGGGGTGAAAATGGGACAAAGAGGAAACCAAGAGAAGAGTGGGCAGGCTGGAGCCATCCAGGCCTAACCCTAGTGCCCAGGCTAGCCCAAGGCAGGCTCGGCCCTACGGCAGAAGAGGGAATATCTCGCCTGCCGCAGCTACAGGGCCAGCCCCTCTGGAAGCAGCTTCTCTCTGGGCCAGGGGTTGGCTGGCTCCACAGCACGACACACAGTAGACCACAGAGGACGCCATCCCAGAGAGAGGAGGGGAGACCGGAGGTGGGCGCGCATGAGAGGATCTAAAGCACGGTGACTTGAGATTTACGGGAATTGTGGACGGATTTCTGCACTATGAGCAGAAATGTATCAAGTGGATGTAAATTTGGACATGTACTATACTTACAATACAGTTTTTAATGTGTTTTTAAAAAGAATGGAAATGAAGTATATTGTAAGTGATAGTGGAAGATCACTAGGGTAATATTACTTAATACACTTTAGACATAACTTTTCAGTTACATAAGTACTAGAAAAAGTGAAATTCATAGAGCTACATAGAAAAAAGAAAGATATGGTTTCTGAAATCTAAAATGCCCCTTAAATGATAATGAAACTCTCCATAAATATACACCTCACTTGCAAAAATAGTGCAAAGGACTCTCTATGCAAGTAATTGTATGTCATGTGATTGCTGAGTAGCAATGCAAGGGACATGCCCACTTTTTTATCAGCATTTATTTGTTGAACTATATATTCTGAATAACTGTTTAGTCCTGTAAAAATTAGCTTAGTTCTTACATTAACCTAGATAATTTTGTCTTATCTTTCTTACCAGGTGCCAAAATTGCCAGCAAAGCTGGTCACAACCAACGTATTTTTGTGGCAGAATTCCGACCGGACTCAGATTCCCAGTTTGTCTCTGTTGGAGTGAAACATGTGAGGTTCTGGACACTGGCAGGAAGGGCTCTTCTTAGCAAGAAAGGGCTCCTGAGCACACTGGAAGGTGCCCGGATGCAGACCATGCTCGCTGTCGCATTTGGTGCAGTATGTCTCTTAAAATGCGTATGGTAGCGTACTTTGAATTGTTAGTTGGGCTCCTTTGAATTTGTCTGCCTTAGATAAGCCACACTAATACTGTTTATATGGCCCTGAAACCCGCACATCATTACATGTGCCCTAGCCATGCATCTATTTCATCTTCCAAGTTCGGAAACTTTCAGAAATTAGGGAGTGAGAAAGACAGCGAATGAGTGAGAGGGATTATAATGAAACATTTGTGTCATTGGGCCATGGCCATTCTCAAAAGCCTTCGTTAATTTTGTAGTTGTCTCCCTAAGTCTTCTAGGTCCTAAAAATTTGTCAGAAGAGAAAAAAAGAAATGTAATTCTCAAGTGTTTAAAAGGTAGTACTTGAGTTTAGGATTTCCTTTGCTTTCTGTCATTTTAACTTGCTGCCTATCACATAGTTGGAAGTGCTTTGGCCTTGCCTCTCTTTCAGGGGAAGAAGAAAGAGCACAGTTCCGGGTCTTACTAGGCAGCGTTCCAAAGCCATTCCCTCCCCACCCCCACGCCGTCTCGGCCTGTTTTACAATCCACATCTCTTCCTTTAATACCCTGCCTGGGCCAGGCTTTTTCAATCCTGTGGTGTATCAGAACCTAAGTGGATTTCCTTACTAAAGTGTTTATGTGGGTATATAATAATTGAAGGAAGAAAATTATAATTTTAGAACCTTGAAGCACACTTATATTTTTGAGTAAAATACCACTGAAAATGCTGACCATGCCATGTCCAATTTCAGTTAAATCTTTTGGGGTTTCTTAAGACCAGTAATTCCTTTCCAGAAGAAAAACCCACACATTCAAGTGCTTCTGGTGTTTAATTTCCCTATGTAGATTAACTTTCTTTACATATAAAATTCCTTATATAGTCAGTTGCCCATTCCCAATAGAAAATAAACTAGAAGATTAAAATATTAGTCATAATTGGCTTTTATGTTTGAAGCAACAGTGCAGTGAGAATGTTGTATTACATAACGAGGTGGGGTGACGCTCAATGTAAGCCTCTTGAATCTCTGCTGGGGCTGGTTTCTCCATTTGAATCATTTACATTCTTAATTGCAGATGAGGTATGAATTAATGATGGTCTTAGAGGGTATAATTATCTAGTGATATAATAACAAATATATTGTTATTCAAATATGAGCTATAGAGAATAAGTATAAATGCTGAGGAATTTGAAGTAGCATTAAATTGTTGTAGGGAAATTAAACATAAAAATGGTTATTCTCAGAAAGATTAAAAAGAATCTTAGTTTTTGTTGTTATAATTCAAAGTCTTATTTTCCTATTGGTTCTTTCCATAGTTTTTAGTGAAATATACAAGTTGCTCTAAAAGTGAAGCTAAAATGGGATGAAAATAGCACGTGATACAGGATTTGATTTCTCCAGTTTCCACATAAATGAACTATTACCAGGATTGCAGTTCTCAAAGTGATAAAGCATTATTAAACTTTTGACACCTAATCAACTTTATCTTATTTTGGACTGATTGCAAAAATGCATTAACTTTTGCTGCCTTGATTTTAAGAAATGGCAAATGTTAATTTCATTTTCTAACTTCATGACTTAGTGAAATCTGAAAAACTACAACTTGGCTATAGATAAGTTTTACTTTCTATGACAAAATACTTGATCAAACCTAATAAGTTATTTTCACTTCCTATTTCTATGCTTTTTTCACTCTCAGTTATTAATGACCTTTAAGTTGTTTCTTGGGCAGCTAGAAGGAAGCAATCCAAAGGGACAATACAAACTAGAGTTACTGTGTTTTATCATTGGAAGGGACTTAGAAACTGAACTCCCTTAGTTTACACATGAAAAAGCTGATACTCCCAGCGGTTAAAAGGTTATTCCAGCTAATAAGCAACACACCTGGAAGGACAAGGCCTGCAACAAAGCTAAGCCTCACAGTCAGGTTTTCTGACTCTCGAGTCCAGTGTCTCCCGCCATCCATGCTCTCTGTATCCAAGGTGAGACAGGCTCACACTAACATAGAGAATTGCATCTATTTGAACTCTGTTTGAACCTTTGATGAGTTTATCTCCCCCTTCCCCACTCCTTTTCAGAATAACTTGACGTTTACAGGTACCATCAGTGGAGATGTCTGTGTATGGAAAGATCACATATTGTGTAGAATCGTGGCTAGAGCTCACAATGGGCCTGTGTTTGCCATGTACACCACCCTGCGAGATGGACTTATTGTGACTGGTGGCAAGGAACGGCCGTGAGTCCTTTTTCTTTTCACAGCCGTCCTGAATGCTTAGGCATTGTGATCCCCCCCTGAGGTTTGCAGTTAGTTATTCTAGTTATTTCTAAGCTGTATGGATTAGCCTCTCTGACCTTCCTTGTCATATGCAATAAGCCTTTAATGTGCCTTCTTATTGATTCTTACTTCTGATCTTAAATTGCTTCCAATTTTTTCTACATTGTAGATAAACTCCTAGAATGGGGTGATAATTGTTCTGATATGAATAGGTAGTGATCCTGCAAGTTAAAAATTGATTTTCTTACTGTCCATATGTCTTGTAAGTATTTGCTGACTAATAGGTGACTCTTGGAGGAGTCTGCCATTGAACCCAGGATGCACCTTGACTGAATGCTTTCTTTTTGTTCAAACTGGATAATAAGAGGTAAAATGCATATGCTGCATTAGGAAAGAAAGGATGAGAGGATGTTAGAGACAGACTGCCTTGTTTGCTTTTGCTTGAGGCAAACGTGTTAGATAAAAGTGTTTAACACAAGATCTCAAAATTTAAGTCTGAGGAGAGGCCATTTTCTGAATGATTTTAAAGTCTTCCAGTGGAAGCCAGATACTTATAATTGATTTCCTACCAACATATTCATACGCACGTTAAAATGTAACATATGTACGTGACCAAGAAGTAACAACATTTCAATACAGGATTGAAAAAACTCATGTATATCAGTTAAACACAAATGCAGACGCTTTTGCCTTTCCCATAAAGGAAGACTGTATTATGGTATAAGGACATGTTTTTTTCTAAGACAAGGTCATCTAGCAGAAAATAAAGCAATACATTTTTTCAATTCTTCCAAGAGAAAACCTATAAATGGGCTATATTTTGTCCTTTACATGTTACCCTGACACTTGTGTTTCCCACAAGTCATCTAGTCTTGTGCATCCAAACTTATTAGTAACCTGTAAACTGTTTCAGGGGGATAGTTTAATAATAATGATGGGAAAAAAATGTGCTTCTCTTTTGGCCCTTAAAAATATATTCTGTGTTGGGCTGGCCAAGTGGCATGGTTGTTGAGAGCTGGCTTTGGATGCTAGCGGCCTGGGTTCGGATTCCACATATGAGGGCCAGTAACACTGCCCTCTTTAAAAAAAAAAAATATATATATATATATATATATATATATATATATATATATTCATTCATTCTGTGGCATGACATCTGTAATCCTATTTGCTAGCCTTACATTTCCATTATCCTTTAAACATTAAACATCATTTTATACATTTCCTTAATAAGTATTATGAGAGAGGATATATGGATGGGGGGCTAAGTAAAATTATGCTCATGTCAGAAAAATGAACTTTTTGTAAAATAAAATTTGCTTAAACTCAATGTTTGACTGAAATACAGTATATCTTAAAATTGCTATAGAAAGTTGAGGAGAATATATGAAGTATATTTTAATTTATCAGGCCTTTTTAGTATTCTGCTTCTCATTTAATATTAGTTTATAATAAAAATTATTTGCAATAGCCAATAACAAATGCTTTTTGGGGCTTGGGTTGTTATTTACTTAGGTCAAAAGAAGGAGGAGCAGTCAAACTGTGGGATCAGGAGCTAAGGCGATGCCGAGCCTTCAGGCTTGAGACGGGACAACCCACAGACTGTGTCCGTTCCGTGTGCAGAGGCAAAGTAAGAGGTTCCCGGAGCCCTGTGGGCAGCAGAAATAGGGAACATTTATTCCTGCGATTCTTTCACCCTTTGCAAGTCGATGGATAACACATAAAGGCAGATTGCTTGTCAGTTCTTTGTCACCGTTTCTCTGCAGCTTCGCTGTTGGCACATAGTCTTTGCGCCAGTGCAGTGCTTAAGACAGGAAGCTATTTGCCTAAGCACTGGATTTAAACCTCCATATTTTCTTGAATCGCTAATTCTACTATGGTAGACAGAACTGAATTTCCTTTCTAGTTGACTAATTTGAATAGTGCAACTGTCTCGTTTTCTTAAAACACATTTGCTTAAAAAATTTTGATCATGCATGTACTTGCACTAAGTATATTTATAAATCATCTACATGTATTATCCTGAGTCTGTATCTTAAATGTTAGTTAAGCTTACTTTTGTTTATACATATTTTTAATTAAAATCCAATACTCCTCTTATATCCCAATGCATGTACACCTCTTTGGAGAGCTTCAAACTAAAACATCATCAGAGTGAAAACTGTGATGACTGGAGAAGCCAGGTGTAGTTTACCGTAGAGACAAGCTCTGTCCCTCAGTTTGGACTCTGACCTGCATGCAGCCCAGTGCTCCTGCAAATGTGCCCTAGTCATAGAAAACTTTGTAATGATTGGCTTTCTACTAGATTAGTGCAAAGCAAAAAGTTCTCTGACTGTAGGTTATTTTGGTTCTGGACCCACTGCTAACATAGGGGGCGGGGGTGTCCACACAATACCAAGCAGTTCTCCAACACAGCCAGTGTCTGAGTTCTGGTGGTATCTACCCCAGGATCGCAGGTTAAGAGTTCAGTCATGCAAGACTGCCTCCCCCACACAGCCCCTTAGCAGCCAGTCTCAAGTCCAGGTTGAAACCTGTGCTTCTCACCAACTAGCTACAGATTCGCTAGAACGGCTCACAGAGCTCAGAGAAGCATGTTACTAGATCAGTTTCATGTCAAAGGATGTAGCTCAAGGACGGCCAGATGTAGAGCTGCTCAGCGGAGGCTCGTGGGGAGGGCGCAGCTTCCGTGCCCTCCCAAATCTCCACCGACCCCGAACCCTGTGGGTTTTTGTGGAGCCTTCAGCACACATTCATGATTGCTTAAAGCATTGCCCATTGGAATCGTTTCAGCTTCCAGTCCCTCTCCCCTCCCAGAGGTGGGATGTGGGGCGGGGTGGCAAGTTCCAACCCTGTAGTCTAGCTGGGCCTCCTGGCAACCAGTCCCCATGCTTATAGGGAGTGTCACCTCATTATACCAAGACACCTGCATGGCTCTTATCCCTTAGTAAATTCCAAGGGTTTGGGGAGTTTTGTCCCAGAAAGGGCCTGAAGACCAAGTATGTATTTCTTATAAATCACACTATCTTGTAGGTCAGTAGGGTCATTCTTACAGGAAGAGCAATTGTGGTATTACATTAAATATATTGACCCTGCTTGTGTTTCAGGGCAAGATACTAGTTGGGACAAGGAATGCTGAAATAATTGAAGTTGGAGAGAAAAATGCAGCATGTAACATTTTAGTTAACGGCCATGTGGATGGACCCATATGGGGGCTAGCCACACATCCTTCCCGGGACGTTTTCCTTTCTGCTGCAGAAGATGGGACAGTGAGACTCTGGGATATTGCTGATAAAGTAGGTACAAACAATTTTGTAAAAGATGTTACAATTTCTCAGAATCATGTTGATAATTTGGGAGAGAAATTGGCTTACTTTTTAAATACTCAGTATACTTCTCTGTGCATCCTTTGGTTCTTCTGCAGAAGATGTTAAACAAAGTGAATTTGGGGCATGCTGCTCGCACGGTGTGTTACAGCCCAGAAGGGGACATGGTAGCTATTGGAATGAAAAATGGAGAATTTATCATTTTACTAGTGACCTCTCTAAAAATATGGGGAAAGAAGAGAGATAGACGATGTGCAATCCATGATATCAGGTTAGTCAATGAATGAAATAGTATTTCTAGTATACTTTTAAGTGACCCAGTTTGCATTTGGAAAAAGGTCATTAGTGTCCAGTGTTTCATCACATCAATTGTGTGCTGAAACATGGCTGTTGGCCTACTTACTTCCTGCTCAGTTATGAATCCACTGAGCACCAACCACAGTACTGTGTAACAAGTACTAGGGGAATGTTTGATGAGTAGATGTTGTCAAAATCTTGCACTTTTCACCAGTAAAACCCTTTTGCAAATGAAACCTCTCAGATTTCAGCTTCCCTTAGCTCCCCAGTGTCCCTATCCCTATGGTCCCTACCTCTGGAAGGCTCATGGAAGTTCCAAAAGACTGAATTGTTGAATACTGCTTCCTGGGATCAGTATACTTTGTCTTTTAAAGTAATTTCTTCCAGGCCTCAAGTATGTCACTTCATCTGATAACCTGGGGTGAATTAAGTTGGTCTGTTCCTTAGGACCCCGTCTTTCCAGATGAAAGAATCCTATCTTAGTGAATTCTGTAACTTCGTAATGATGTAATTGTTAGCGGCTTTTTAAAAACTAAGATAATTGAAAGGGAAATATAAAGCTTTTAGTTTCATGTTACACAAATATCTCAGTATCCATGATCAGTTGTATCTACTTGAGGCCATATCACACATCTACTTATTTTTGAGCTAGAAAGAAAGTCACTGATCTTAACTGTTTATACTATTTCATGCAGCCTAACCTGTTTTCATGTGTTTTATGTATTCAGATTTAGTCCTGATTCCCGGTTTCTGGCAGTGGGTTCCAGTGAGAACTCAGTGGATTTTTATGACCTGTCATTGGGCCCCACCCTTAACAGAATCAGCTACTGCAAAGATATCCCAAGCTTTGTCATTCAAATGGACTTCTCAGCCGATAGCAGACACCTCCAGGTACAGGACCACTTTCCGCACTGAGTGCACTTCAAACCCACTGGCATTCAGTCCTTGATTCCTTTTTTGCTTAGAGGTTAGATGTTTTGTGTTATCTTTTACGTTCTTAATGTTAGGAATGTAAATCAAGTAGCATTTTGCTAGTTTGCTGCACAATTCTGGATGTTGCCTCTCTACATAATGGAATTCTTGTCCCATTTTAATATGTGATAAAAGGTCTCCACTGGTTGCTATAAACGGCGTGTCTATGAAGTGCCTTCAGGAAGACATCTCATGGATCAGGCTGCCATTGACAGAATTACGTGGGCCACATGGACCAGGTAAACATTTCATACATTCAGAAGGGAGACTGGAAAATCCTGTTTCTGAACAGCTAGTCTTTCCACTAGGGAACGGTAACTGAGTTTTGTTACCGTATCTTGGATTCTTTCTAACAGAATGATATGCTCCTGCTGGGACCCCTTTTGGTTGAATATATTTCCATGCTTTCTCAGATCTTTTAAAGAAAGGAAATAAAAATTATGACTTTAAATGCTAATAACATACAATAAAAACATATATTGGGTACTGTTAGGCAGTTGTATTTCTCTACCTTAAAGGAATGCTATCTTGTAGCTGTTAGAAATGAAACCTTATAAATTTGTTCAAATTTGCTGGCTGTATAAAAGGTAACCATGAGCATCCAGATTTTTAGTCAGTGAAAACTGCCATCCAATTCCTATAGTTTATGCATCACTTTTTAAAGTGTTAATTTTTAAAAGGTTAATCTATATCCTTAAAACTATAACATTTCCTTTAGGGGAGGTGGGTTAACATCCCAGGTGAAATTCAGGACTCCAGATAACTTCCCTTATCACAACTTGTTTCCTGTATTTTAATAAAATAACCCAATTAGGTACTTAAATTTACCATACTGAAAAAATTGTTGGTCATTAATCTGTCTTTGCTTTGGTGGATTTTCTTTCTTTCCTTTCCTCTAGTATTCTAGGAGATGAAGTTGTGGGAATTTGGTCCAGACATGCTGAGAAAGCTGATGTCAACTGTGCCTGTGTATCTCATTCAGGGATCAGCCTTGTAACAGGAGATGACTTCGGCATGGTTAAGTTATTTGACTTCCCATGTCCTGAAAAATTTGTAAGTTTGTGTTTGGTTTAGTATTTTATGTAATTATATTCCTAATTTATATGTCTGATCATTAAAACTTTTTCCCATGTAAGAGCTAAAACATGTTGTCTCTTGCTTTGAAAATACTTCCTGTTCCTAAAATTTGTTCCAAACTCCCTAAATCCATTACTCTGAAATAACAGCTATTAGAAATTATATTCCCCTGCCCCAAAGTGACACCATCTTTGCGAACTAGTCTAATAAAGCTGTGATTAGTCTTTTATTAAATCTGTTACCAAGTTTCAAATGCTTTTCCTCAAAGGAAAATGTTTCAGAGTACCTGGAGACATCTGATTGCCCAAATAAACTAGTTTGTGTTAAGTGCAGATCCATTACTAACTCTGAAACAACACTTAACCATTGGCTGTGGTCCTAACTGCTTGGTCTCTCCACACCCCTGGTGATGGGAGATTATGGTTCCTGATAAGACCCTTTGACTTCTGCGTGCATCACACACCCTGAGCTTTATTTTTGTTTTTTAGGCGAAGCATAAAAGATTTGTGGGTCATTCACCCCATGTGACAAATATTCGATTTACCAGCGGTGATCGACATGTTGTTAGTGCTGGAGGTGATGACTGCAGGTTGGTAACTTTCTCAGCCCAAGAAGAGCAGACCATCTGTACTAGCTCCTAAGAGATTTACTAGCACGCCCACAACTTCAGTTTATGGACTGAGTCAGCAGCAGAAGGTAGCATAACCAGTTGGCTCCTGGAGTCACATACTATGTAAATACAGAATAAAGGGAGTTAATGAGGAAAACTTTATACATGTATGATTTGAAAGCTCAACTGAAAACATTAAATGTTCTGAAAATCTAGAAATATAATCAACTCACTGCAATTTTCCCTCTGATTGCAGTTTATTTGTCTGGAAATGTGTACATATGCTTCACTGAAAGATATGGATGCTGAGAAGACTATAAATGAATAGCCTCGAGAAACCAGAATTACAGAAGAGGGGAAAAAAACAAAAGTAAATTCTGCATGGCCAAGTGGTGCTAATTTAAGATTGTAACAGGGATATATGCCCAGAATCATCAAAATAGAAGACTGATAAATTCAAAATATTTACGTATATGCACTGGGTAACTGTCATAATCCATACACTGCCAGATAATTACATTTCAAGGAAGGACTGAATAAAAATACTTGATGGTGAAAGCTAACCCCCATTTTTGGGGAATGTGCATATTTGGCATAAGTGCTGGCTGGGGTTTAGAGGGACAGCACTCCTCAAAAAACAAACCAAAACTTTAAAAACTGAACTTGGATAATTTTCATCTTTTTAACAAAACTCTTTTTCTTTTTGGAATTTATATTTTATTTTGTGTTCACTGTTTAATGAAATACTTTATCCTTGTGTTTACATAAGGAAACACACCATTACCCTAAAGGGTCAGTTTTTAAAAAGCAAACATTATTTTTACTAAGGAAACACAAGAAGTTTCTCTAGAGGATATAATACTTCTTAACCATTAATAAAAGCCCTTTTTATAAAGGGTGTTTTCCTCCTGGCAATTCAAAGTTCAGGGATAAATGATTGCTACATTTTCATTTCTGAGCTATCGATTTTATGTTCAGAAGTCATCTCTACAATTAAATTAAAATATTATAGCCTCATTAATGAAATAGTATGATGAAGAATGATTTCCAATGGTGTACATACATATTTTTAAGATTTTAGATAGCAATAGTATTTAACTGGGAGAGAACACTGAATATTTAAAGATGTTGTCTAATAGAAACATTTTAACATATAAACTAAAGCGTTAAAATCACATTTACAAAGTTATACAATTTAGTTCTCTTGAAATAAAATTTTCAGTTTTTTTTTTTTAATTGGAAAATTTTAGTTAGATGCACGAGTATGCCACCCTACAGGCTGACTTCCAAAAGGAGCGCATACAAGTTCATTTGTATACAAAATTTGTGTATTAAAATTCCTTTTCGGTGGTTGGGGTTGAACCTATTCACTTTAAATGCTGCCAAAGATCAGTACTTGCCATTCAGGAATTTGCTGTTTAGCCTGTCAGTTTCCTGAAGATTGGAAATTATGTAGACTGATATTTTAAAATATTTTTCTAAATATGAAGAAGTTTAAGATGGTCTATTGGTCCTATGAATTTTTATTTTAATGTGTTATCTTTGTAGCGTAATAGACTCCTTTAGGTTTCTGGAAATCTCAGTTTTCTATGTCCAACACCTTGTAAATACTAAAAACAGAAATGGCTGAATTATAGCACAGAAAGCCCAACCAGTGATGGAGCCGGTCAGTTTTAAAGGTCTGAGTGGCTGTGTCTGAAAGACTGATCCAGGAATTAAGAAGCTTGAAAAGTAAGATCATGTTCTTTCATTACATCAAAATATTCTCCTTAATAAAGCCAAATTTTAGAATACACTAATACTGCATTTCTATTCATACACAAAGGGGCAGTCAGAAAATTAAAGGAAAAAAATTCCTCTGAACCACCCTCTTCATTTTTTTTTTTTTTTTTTTGAGGGCAGTGTCACTGGCTCTCATAAGTGGGACCGAACCGGGGCTGATGGCTTCCCAAGCCAGCGCTTAATCTACCGTGCCACTCGGCCGGACCTCTTCCTTCATTTTTGAGACTTGCAGTTTCAACTTTTCCTTCTGAGCCAAGTTTGCCAACTTTTGGCTAAAGAGAAATTCCATTTCCATTACTGTGCAGGTAGAAGCTGTAACTGGAACGTTAAGCAAGTAAACTATACAGGATAAGATTGCCTCCATTGCATTTCTGTTCCAAGTGGCCATGATAAGCCAGCCTTAATCACTGTTGTCAGTTTCACCACTAAAAGTCATGTTGATTTTAAGTAGTCATCCTACAGTCCCCTTGCTTTTTTGCTTTTACCAGCCATCAACTAAGGGCAACCATGACAGGCCATGGAGATCCTGTCCTGCGTGTGTCTTTTAATCTAGAGTTCTTTGTGTGTGCAGTATTTGACTAAGCCCCTGAATGTGTGCCCTGGGACTTCTCCTGGCACCGCTACCCATTTCTGTATATAAATGCATGCCAAAGCACACTGCATTGTGGTGCCATTTACTGCTTCCCCCTGGCCTCGCGCGGTCCCTTCCTTTTTTGTGGTCTTTTGATGGTGGTTAACTTTAGACCAAATTTTCCAATAATGTTTTCAAGTCAACCTCAGCTTGCCCATAAACCATAGCAACTGAAAGATTAAACTCTTAAATGTGATTCCAGGCAATGTCTAGTAAATATCACAAAAAATCCAATTTTTGCATAGTATCACCTTATAAAATAGCTAAACTAAATCAATCAAGATTGTTTCCCAGTTACGTTCTTTACAGCGGATTTTATGAGAATGCAACTATATACCATTTATAAATGATACTAAATATCTATTTAAATTTCTGGAAATACAATTTAAAACAGATTTTTTTCTGCAGAGATGTAAAGCAGCACAAGTAATGCTGGAATGAACAAATGCCTTAAAGTCAATGGAATACACTTTTTAGAATGAAGTGGAAGAACTGTCATTTCATTCCAGCCTAACTACCCATTGGCTTTTATGCTCTTCTTTGTCTTTCCTGTTTCAAGTCTTTACTTTGAATTCAGCACAGCAATGTGCAACTTACAGAATGGTTAATAACTGGTTAATTGTGTCTTCTCCCACTGGAAAAGCAGTAGCCACAAAACAGACTGCTTGCTGGTTTTAAGCTCTTAAACATGGACTTTTACAGATGTGTTTTTATTATCTCTTGGGTATGTGACTAAAGTCAATGAACTTTTTTTCTTAATTTGGTCCTGAGAATGTTTGAATCATTTTTATCCCTTCTGCATTAATTCACTTTGTTTCTATCCAACTTTTAGCTTTACTTTTTAAAAACCTATACTATACATTGAGTCTTTAAAATTAGCGATCCGTTTGTTAATTCTAAAGCGTTTGACACTCCTGCCTTAACAATTTTAAAAACCATACACACAAAATTTTGTATTTTAATTCAGTAGTCTAAAAGTTTAGTCCTATTTTGCAGTTTACCCATCTGATCTCTGTAATTATATAGTCTGTCATTTAAAATATACTATTGAAATCTAATTTTTACATTTAAGAAATTATCTTCAGTAACTATATTTTCTGTGGAGTTATTTCTGAGAATGTTGTTGTTCAGAATGGAAGTATATGGGTAGCTATAATCTCGTGAGTTGAAAGTCTGTTCTGATACCTTACGTGTATACATACTTGTAAAAAATTTTGTATAATTTTGTGATAATGTAGTTCTCCCAAAGATTTATTTTAAAAGCATATGTTAATAGTAAATGAAAATATTTTAAGGACTTGTTCATTTTTTTTGCCATTCCAGCTGTTTTCACCCTATACACCCTCCTCACTCATCTTTACACAGAAGGCAAATGACTAGCTATTTGCAACCAAAGCAGCACGCAACCAGAGAAGCCTGTGTCATCATATTTTTCAAATTAAAATGTAAGGTTGACTATTTTTAAGCCACCTCAGCACTTTTGGCCACTCCTGTTTTTGGTGGACTGTGAACATTATATAATACTTGGAAAAAGTGAATGCAGCAGTTAAACTTCTGCAATGGGACGGGACGCTCCCCTTAATCTATTCTCTGTGCACACACAGCAACGCCGTAGCCCCAAACTGGCTCATTGGTTCTGACAATATCACCACATTGTAAATGCTGATACTGGAAACAGCAGTGTACAAACACACTCCTCAAATGTTTTAATAGAATTTAGCTTTTCCTTAAACTGTCTTTCCATAGAGAAACAATGCAAACAAGAAAACACCCAATGTCAAAACCACTTAAATAAGCTTACAAACTTGCAAAATTAGACACTTCAGATAGACAATAAATTTCATATTATGAAAGCAATATATTCCAAGTTTCAAAGATCTGACAAATTCTGTGGCTCTCTTTCATCAGCAGATGGAAACTTGCATCAAACTTCAGGATCTTCTGCCAGGTAGGACTAGGTGTCATTCACTATAGAAACAAAATCCAAAATTTTTTAATTTACTGCTTTGCATCCACATATATGAGCAATGAACATCAACAAAATGTTGAGTATTTTCAGACAATGACTATTTGTTCTACAGATTATGATGTAAATATCAGATATTGAAAGAATTATGTGAGGTACATAAGAGATAACACATATTTAAATTTATAGGCCACACTAAAATACTTGGAAACTTCCTCTCAATGTTTTACGATTACGAATGTCTAAGGAAACTGATGACAGATTTGTGAACCGTGTACACTCTTGAAGGCCTTAGTATATGTTCACAAGTTGTAAAAGAAATCTGATGTGGAGATCATCTAGGTAAATAAGCCACTGCTGGATAAAACAAATTCGGTTTATGTACTGAATTTTTTTTCCAGAGGACCGCTGCAAAATTAAACAGCAGAGAAAAATCAAAGTGATAGTTTATTTCAAATTTGTGTGCTTATAAATTTAAGGAATTACATATTAGGAAAGTATTTGAAATGGGATTAGGAAAACAGTTTAACCTTTACCTGGTTTGAGGCCGAATCCATTTCAAGGCATGTCGTGGCGGCACGGTGATGGTGGGATGATAAAAAGCGCAGTCAGGCCTGGTACACTGAGTATTAAATCTACAGTGCTAAAGAGGTAACAGAGTTTCAACATCTACAAAGCTAACTCAATAAAAACAAAGCAAACTGAGACGAAAATAACCAGCCTGCCCTAATGTTAATGGGGCAAGAGAGACATGGTCTGTAACATTCATTTTAATATGACTGAAACCCTGAAAAAGGAATAGACTTCCAGACACAGATTCCTAGTCAAAGAAGAGCAGCAAGTCAAACTTCCAACGGAACCTCAGCACACGAGAAACTCCTTCAACCCATGTAATGACTGCCCTGCACATCGTGCCTGCACCCCGCCTCACCGAGCGCCCTCCTCCGTGCCCACTACCATTGGGGGAAGGGAAGGCCTCTCGCATGGGCCTCAGGCTAGTATTTCAGAGGCCGTTCCCTCTGAGCAGCTCAACAGCTGGCAGTACCTCCACCAACCGTTAGGACACAGGCCGTGAAAACCATCAGTACGAGCTGCGATGGCAGTAAGCAGTACAACTGGATTTCATCATCTCACTTCCGGCCATCGAGGGAGGGCCCAAAACACCCACACGCTTAGGGGCAGAGTGTGGAAACTGACGTGCAAAGGGGAGCGTTCCTCTCCTGGGAGGACACTACCGTCAAGGGCCTAAGGAGCCAAACAGGAACTCAGTGAAAACTAAGCCGGAATTCAAAGGTCTTCAAGACCATTAAGTTAAGCCAATAAAAAAGTGGGGGGTGGGGGGTGGGGGTTGGGGTGAGGGAGCAGGGGACACGACAACGTTCAATTTGCTGGTGAGCTTCCAGGTCTCACAACTGAGAAGGATTACTGAAGTCATTTGTGGGAAAATGCAAGTTCTTACTTTTGGATGATAAAAGGGACACTCCATTTTCTTACAAGCAGGGAAGTAACGGCAGAGCTGACTACTAGAAGGTGCTGCTGGTGTTGTAACTGCTGAGAAAATAAGGGCAAATATTGAACAAATTTATTTGGCAAAATAATTTTTAATGCATCCTGATGTTTTCATGGGAACCATTTTTTAAGTCAAAATACAGTGATGAGATATTCATTAGTGAACACTTAAGGATACTGCAGTATGGGTATACTTACTCTTTCAAGACTGGTTACATTAAGTGATTCTGGCACAATTTTGAAACTTTTTAAAATTCACTTTATAGTCACCAAATGTCATTTTTCTTTCTTTTTACCCAAATGTAGTAGGACACAAAGCCACTAACCTGGTTTCGGAGGAAGTACTGGAATTCTTCTACTCATATGCGTGAAGGGACAATCTGGCTTAGTACACTTTGCATCATATTTACAATTTGGATGAATAAACAAACATTTTTCTGCAAATTTACAATTGGGGAAAGCTCTATAAAACAAAAAAAGCGTATTATTCACACATAATCTTCTTAATGCCTTATTTGTGTTTTTATAGAGAGGATCCTTGTACTCATAATCCATAACTACTTGTTTTGAGAAACACAGAAGTAGCAGGAAAAAAAAGGAAACGCCATTTTTAAATGAGGCCAGATATCCAGATGGACACAATGTTGTACTCCAAAGCCTGGAGTAGTGACAGGTTTTCAGCTCAAGCCAAGCTACATGAAAGACAGAAGGGTTTCTGTGATGTTACGAATCACACCACTTTTTCATTAGGGCCCTTGTTTATATTTCATGAAGTAAACTGAATATGGTGAGCATAGTATGTGTGTGCAAGGCACTGTGCTACCAAAAACCCAATTCATCCATGGTCTCCCTGTATATACTTCCATATTATTCTCACACCAAAATTTCCTCAAAACACGGAGTCCATCTACAGGACAAACCAAACAAAAACCTAAAAGCCATCTCCAAAGTTCATTCCATTGAACCAGCCAGCAAGGAAAAATGACACCCCAGTCCAAAATGTTTTCTCATTTCCCCCCAATACCTTGTGTATGTGAGTCTGAACACAACACATACAAACTGGGCAGGTAGCATATACTCAAAAGTATAGACTCAAGGAAACGCAGGAATTTCAGTATGTCATAGGCCTGAGACACAAAGAAGCCTCCTCCCATCCCCCCACTCCTCAACAAACAGACAAGTAGCCACTCAGGGAAGGCCAGGGTTAAGTTTCATTGCACTGAGTTATAAAATTCAGACTTGACCATAGAAAAGAATAAGCTATTGGATATGGAAATTAACCTGAAAACCAGAATCGGTGTGCCGCTTACTCACTTGCAAGGTGAAACAGGGTGATGGTAAGCACATTCATCCCCGTTTTTACAGGCAGGCCAGTACTTGCAGCGCTCCAAAAGTTTTTCTGGTTTCTGTGCCACGCTCAGTTCACTCATCTCAGCTGCAAAGGGAGAGGAATGAAAAGGATCTCATTAATTATGATCGATTTGGTACCTGGCACCTTTAAAGTTTCCCTCACAATCCAGTCTTTAAATATTTTTCTATGCAAGTCATATGAAATAAATGAGTCCAAATACTGTGATCAGCACCGTTAAAGGGCCCCGGTAAGACACTGCCAGGAAGCAGACTGCAGTTCTCACTGTGACAAGTAACGTGGACAGTGACGCTGCCACTACAGCCCAAGTTCTCACAAAAAACCCCAATTCTCAAAATTATTTCAGAGCTGAATTAAATATAAAAGAGAGGGAAGAATGTCAGGTAAGGAGCCAAGAAAATGAAATGGGAACTGAAACAAGCTGATAAAGACGTGAACTAATTCTCATTCAGGTAAGATTATGAAGGGTGCAAACACAGGGTTCCCACTCACTGACACGCATCCATGTCTACAAAGTGAGAAGATTTCTGCCTGAAATGGGCCACAAATGTCATTACCCACAGGGGCCCGGCAGATCATCTAACAGTGGGCCTGCCTGGCTGTAAGAGGATCAATGGCACAAGTCTTGGCGGAGCAAACAGGTGGGGACGAGTAACTGGAGAGCAATGCATGCCCCCCCCCCCACGGGCGCACTGCCACCCCACCCACCAGCTCTGTCCAATTACAAGGTCATTACTATGGCCTCGGAAAGTGGGACCTGTGTTGCCAGGTTGTCTCCTAATTCAGAAAGCTAAAAAGTTTTTTTTTTTTGAGGGCAGTGTCACTGGCCCTCATATGTGGGACCCGAACCGGGGCCGCTGGCTTCTGAAGCCAGCGCTTAACCACCGCGCCACTCGGCTGGCCCTAAAAAACTTTATATGATGACATTTAAACTTTAAGTGCTGGCAACTAATTCAAATTTAATACAAAGAATAAATCAAAATACAATTACAGCTGATGGCCATAATGAGCTGCCAACTTCTGGCCCCAGACACCCTCGCTCCTCGGAAGAGCATCATGGGTATTACCTCGTATGGTTCACAGTCAAGCTTGTGGAAGCAGATGCCACTTCCACGTCATCCCTCCAGTCCTCTTACCCAAGGTCAGGCCCTTCAAAGGTGGCTCTTTAACTTCTTGGCAGAATGAGCACGACACTCTGGGCAAGTGTTATCTAACATCTCTGAACTTCAGTCTCCTCATTTAGATAGAGAAAATAGTGTCTTCCTCAGAGTTTTATAATTACATGGAAACAAGAATGCAAACGTGGTAACCAATCAAAACCTAACAATGCAGCAGCTAGTGCTGATTACTTCTTGTTCCAGTGAACCAACCCGTCTTCATTACAGGAGAACAAGGCACACAAATCCAGTCCTGAAGCCCAGAAAGGACAATCATCAGAGAGCTATTATGACTATGCCCGATACACAAATGTTTCATGCTACTTTAAAAAGTAAGTCATTATTTAGCTCCAGGAAAAAAGTATCCTTAGTCTCAAATTAAATCTGGTAGGGCCAGAGTTTTCCCCAAATTTAAAAGGTGTCTGTTATCCTGTAGAGAAAATATGTCTTACTTTCCTCCTAAACAACGTACTTTACGGAATATACGTGAGAGCCAGGCCAAATGAAACAAGTTATACCAATATCCAAGAGCTGGTTGGCTGGAAAATGGTGTATAAAACAAGCAACATGAAAGAAATACTTTACAAGGAAACTTGCCCATTTTGAAAGAAATGTCACATATATGAAAGTCATGACTCTGGTTTTTCCTAACATTTACTTCAATAAGCTATTAATACTCTTCCTGTTTACATTTGAAGAGGCAAATTCACTCTTTACTGCAAGCTATAAAACCTGCACTGCCCTATATGGCCAGTGCAGGTGGCTTCAATAGCTGCTGCTGTTGGTAGCATCCTTGAAACACAGGACCAAAAGCAATTACAAAGTTTCAGAGTTGGAGGGGGACAACAGACCAACCAGAGCCCCTCTGTGACTGTTTTCCAGGAGTCACCCCCTCACTATGCTCTACACAAACTTCATCCTCGAGCAGCGTGAGCCACTGAGTCTCAGATCAAAGCGACGGTCGGAGGCTCACCACTCGCCACAGTGTTTCCATAATGGCAAGGCACCTTGTAGCCTAGACCAGAAGTTTTACTAGCGTGTTATTTACTGGAGTGTCACTGCTGTGACACTTATACCCACAGAGCCTAACATGGACATCGACAGTTAACTGAAACTAGACCCTAATATGCCAACAAATTAAGCTGCGAAATTGAAAACCAAAGTAGTACAAACATCAGAATTTTCTCCTATTTTAAACAAAATAAACAAGGTAAAGAAATATGTATTGGCTGACTTCTGCAATTCTTACCACCTTGGTTACCATTAAATTTTTTTCTTCCTTTCAATAGGGTCAAATTTTCAACTCTCTCCCCCAACTAAAACCATAACCCTACATTCCTGCCTCAGCAGGAAAAGCATCCAGTTCAAGGTAACAGCAGCATCTCCTCACTCACCTGTGATTGCCCCCTAAGGGCTATTATATTTTTAATTACTAAAAATCATGGTATTTAATATAGTTTCCTATCTCTGCCAAGAGGAGGATTACTTTGGAAAATTTTTAAAGCCTACTCCACTCTTTTTTCTTTGATACTGTTCATTTTTCAGATTCAGTAATTGTGTTTCCTGCCAAGGAAAGTGTGTCTAAACATTTTAGACAGTGGGAGGAGCACGATTCTTCTCTGTCATGAATACAAATGATCAGCAGCTGCACTTCCACTAGTGGCCAGCAAGAAAGGAACCACGAGCGAGGCTCATCTGCCTAAAGCACACAGCGATCTGAACGGAGCTGATCCAACTTCTAAGTACTATGCTTCAATACTAATTAATTTAAACATAAGATCTTTCCTAAACTTACAGGAAGTATTTTGACTAATAATTAGGTGAGAAATTATTCTCAAGGGAATTTCATTGAGGTAGAAATAGCATCAAAATCCAATTCATTTTTCTGTCAAGTTAATTACAAGAGAGACTACTGGTACGGGGGAAAGTAACAAGTATACTTAAAAAAAAAAAAAAAAGTAAAAGTAACCAGAAATCGAGAATGATGGTTCGTCCTTTAACCTGCAGAAGAGGTATTTTTTTGGCTTCCATGGCTGAACACCATTTTAGCACTAGAATAACAGCCAACCTACACAACATACAGAGGAGAAACATTCTCAAATTTAACTGGTTGATTTGTCTGAGAAAAGAAAAAAGGCCACTACTGAATAACAAATACAAGCAAAGCCTCCAACCAATCTTCATTCCAGGTAGAGAAGCATGTTACAGGCTCCCTTCACAGTGGAAACACCCCAAAAGGGAAAGTCTGGGCTCTCAACACACCGTTTGAAAAGCTACCATCTGGGTCCTCAAGCTGCCTGCTCATCAACTGCAACTGCTGTGGGTGGAGGAGACCTCTGAGTCCCTTGTGTGAGGCTGCAGTTTGGTTTACAGGTTTCATTCCTTCAAAGCACATGTCCTCCTCTTGATCTGACATGTATCCTGGGGGGCTGGGAACACCGTCCAGCGTCACTATAAACTTGGGACTTGCAGGTTTATCTGGTTGTACAAGATCTCTGCCAGATAGATAGAAAATACCATAGAATTAGGGAAACAAGCACAAAACGCCGAGCCTCCTAAGTGCTCTTCAGCAGAGCTCTCTCCCTTACTTGCCCTGCAGCTTCTTCAGTGAAAGACTTGGCAGGACGTCCAGGCGCAGCCTTAGAGGATCCTGCTACTGCACAATGGCTTTGGCTAATCTCTGCGGCTGTCTAGGCTGCACTGAGGACCCTCTCCTCAACCCTGACCGCCCACCGTCCATATGATCCCAGAGGGTCACATGGAAATGCACTGCAGAACCAGCATCTGTGCACAGAACCCGAGAGCTAGCCCTTCTATATTTACACTAATTTTATTATCTGTATGTTTGTTAGAACATTTAGTCAATTTTCTAAGGGCAGAATCAACCCAACCCAATTGACTGACTCTGGAGATTCCCTGATTTTGATCACCTGGCTTTTTCCTGGATACGCATAAAGAGTCTAATTAACAGAGCTAAATCATACATTGATTTATCTGTAGGATAAAGGATTTCTGAACAAGGAAAGACGAACAGGAATTTTTGAAAAGGGAATTTGGCTTACTATATAGGGGCCTAACTACTGAATCAGTAACAGCGCCCTACGTTGAGGGCTGGGATGGGGAGCAGGGAAGCTGGGAACTACCGGTTAAGGTGCACTATCCACTCACACAAATCAGCTACGTAAGAAAAAGAAACCATCTACCGTGTCTGCATAAGGTGTCCTGAAAGTACCCGAAGGGTATCTGCAGTCTTCATCCCCGACTCCTGGTTTGGTGCCACTACTATT
This sequence comes from Aselliscus stoliczkanus, assembly GCA_033961575.1. Lineage (NCBI taxonomy): Eukaryota > Metazoa > Chordata > Mammalia > Chiroptera > Hipposideridae > Aselliscus > Aselliscus stoliczkanus. Next base: position 148,675,903 of record CM066732.1, on the reverse strand, counting down.
TCCTCAGACAGCTTTGGCTTCTTCAGAATAAATGATCTGGTGTCTGCATGGACCATGGATTCCATGTCATAGTAATCTGAGCCAAAAAAATTGGCCACAAATGTTTACTTTTGAATATACCTTGCATTCCCAACATTACACATGTGAGAAGAATGTCAATCTTTTATATATTTGTAATTATTTTCAAGGGAACATCATAATGGTTCTACTCAGGAACAGGACTGCAATTCTTTGCCATGCATCTTTTCAAAGTATGTATTCCTTTCCTCATCTAGCACGTTACCGAGATTTTAATGAACACGCCTTGCCTACGGTATAGAAAGGTTCTTACGTGAGGCATCTAATGGGGATCCTAACAATATAAACTTAATTACAATATTTTCTAAAAACACGGAGAATAAAGGGTCCTAATGTGGCCTAGAATTAGAATACAAAGATTGTTTAAAATCGTCTTAAAATCTGTTTTGTTCGTTTTGCACAGTACCACTTACAGAAATGAACACATCCTGGTGAAAAGAATTCAACAATAATTTCTGCCTGGGTGTAGATAAGACTACTTTGAGAGGACATTTTAAGATGAATGGGCATTTAAAAAAATATAGCAAGGAAAACACAGACCTTCAATGCATAGAACCACAGCTCACATCATCTGCAATATGCTTCTTAGGCCCAACTACTTTATAAAATATACCAACACCTGAATGGAAAGGGCTGACTTATCAATATGCAGTCAACCTACTCAAGTTAATGAGCTCTACTTCTCTAAAAGTTAACAGGCAAATAACAGAGACCCAAAGTCACTGGATATTCACTCACTGCAAATAAATGAATACCTGAGAGCACTGTGCTAGGTACACAAAGAAGGAAAAATAGGAAAACAGGTGTAGACACAATTTCAGAACAGTATGCCCCAGGTGACCCAAAAGGGGTATGAACAAGGTGTTGGGAGAATACAAAGGAACCTACTCCAGCTGGGAAAGCTTACAGAGGATGAACAATTAGAGCAGGTAAAAGACGGGGGCATGAATAAACTAGGAGGGAGGGAGGGAGTTGGAGAAGAGAGCATTTCAGGCAGAGTAAACCGCATGAACAAGGCAGCGGCTTTATGAAGGCCAAAGGAATCTGAGACACAGAACTTGGTGTGGCTGGGCGTTGTGTGTGGTGAGCTGAGCAGGTGAGGGGCAAGAAAGCCGAGGCATAAAGGGTCTTGTGTCCATGAGTGTGGATTCTGGTCTAGACGTAGTAAGCAACCAAAGGTTTCTAAGTAGAAAAGTAATATGATTGAATTGGTTTTTAGAAAAAGCGATAGTGCTAAGGCGGCGCTGGAGTCAGATTTCAGTTAGGAGGCTTTTGCCCAGGAGAAAAGGTGAGGCTCTGAATGAAGAGATTCTCCCCCGTTTTCCTATTCTAACACGTTAGAGGGAGGGAAGACCCATTCTGTACTCGCATCAGCATTTCACAGCAGTGGCGTTTTTCACCACCATCCCAGGAAGGAAATATACCTGCCTTCCCCTGCAAGGGCCGTAGAGATGGTAAACATGGATGTACGAGTGAGTCTAGAAGGAAAAGAAACTTGACTCAGGAAATAGAGGACAGGCGAAAAAGCTGATTTAAAAGAGGGCAAAGAGAAATCTCAATTTCAGATTTATTTAGTGTGAAGTCTTTGTGGGGCTCTCAGATGTTTAGGAAGAAGTTGAAAATTCAGATTTGACCATTGCAGGGAGACAAATAAGAGTCGAAACTGAAGGTGAAATAAGAATGTTTAATAAAGTGTACATATTCGGTGCTGCTATCTTCTCTGGATCCTCATGCGATAAGATGACCACATTGCAGCTCAAAGTTCTTACATGATTCACTGAGGTCTCGTGGCTAGCACAGGTGGAATCCAGAATTTAGTCCGTAGGCTGCTGTGCTCCTCCGCGCCCTGCTCTGAGGCAAAGCACTTCTACTAGTTTGCCTCTTGAGAGAATACAGAGGAGATGGAAATAATGCTGAGGGCAGGACACAGGGTACAGATGACAGTTGAAGGGGCAGCAGAGGAGAACAGTTGATGAAGGAGAATGAAAAGGAGTTAGCAGAAGAACAGATCGTGAAGTCCTGAAGCCAAAGGATCAGGGAATGAAGGAAACATGGGAATTCAAGTGTCACAAACCACTGAGTTTAGAAAAGTGTGCACTAAAAACAGAGCTTTCTCGGCACAAGCCACTGGTGGCCTCTGCGAGGTTACTGTTAGTAGCCTGGGCCAAGGAGAACCAGGTAGATGGAACAGTGACACCTTCGGGGTGAAGAACGCAGGCTGACCCCACACATGCTGTTTCCGCCTGAAACCCCACTAAAAAGTCAATAAGGGGTTGTTTTTAAAAAATCATAAACTCACAAAGAAAATAATTGTAAAAGGAGAGACAACCACATTTTGAAAGTGAAAAACTAACTTAGTAGATGCTGAGAAGTTGAGTCTTGAACCAGTAATGAAGCAACGCAATATGGTTCCCAAGATTGTCCAAAGGCTGAGAACCTGGCAGCACAGGGTGGGGGACAGCCGGAGGGAGACAGGGCAACACCGATGTGTGTTCCAGGGTCCCATTTCAGATGCAGTTAGCTCTTCCTAAACTGTTCTCTTCCTTTCTGATTCTCCCCGCGCCTGCTCCCTACCTCTAGACTGAAGCCACCTGGAGTAACTGCAGCTTCCGCTTCCCACCCATCACCGCTGGAGAGGCCTAGAGATGCGGTACCACGGGCTCTGACAGAAACAAAATAAACCGCACACTATTAAAATTTGTAAATGCAGTTACATTTCCTGATGAGCTTTGACCTTTCTCCCTTAGAGAAAGTGGAGCTCTAAACTCCTAAAAGGTAAAAACAGGGGGTCTTGGCTCAAGGGACAGCAACCACACTGAAAGCAGCACCGTTCTGAGGAGTGTGTGCAAGTCAACATTACATAGTGACTAGTGCTGGGGTGCCTTCCCTAGACCCCTGGCAGCCAGTCCACTACTTGAAAGACCTTTCTTGGGAGAAGCTGACCAGCCTCAAGGGAAAGGCTGAAAGACCCTGACATCGGGGTGCCCCCAAACTAAACAGGCGAGACAAATCACTCTCCACTGCAGATCTACAATCAAATGTGAGGTCAAAAGCCCCATCCCATCCCCAACTAATGAGCCATCAGCTTTTTAAATGCCCTGCTCTTAAATATAAGACAACCAAGGATTCCCAGACATCTGAAGAAATCCTGTCATGAAAGATAGTGATCAAAACAAATGACTTAGAAAAATAAGCAAGGAAGGAGAGAAATAAAAGTAGTGCATGCATGAAACAAAACCAGTATGTTAAAAAAAAAAAAGGGGGAGGAAAGATACACAAATAAAAAGGGCTCTCAGAAACAAACAGACATGACAAAAGGTAAGCAGAGGTAGTCATTGCAAGCCTCGTAGAACCACTTGATTCTTCAAGCTGTATATGAACCACGGATAAAAATAAAAACGAATGAAAACAAAAAGAATGTGCAAGAGCTGATCAAACAGATACAACATACACAGTCTAGCTGCCAAGCATTTTGAAAGAAAATACCTTTAATCGTAGAAAGCAGGATGGCATATTGCGAGATGAGAGGGCGAAATCAAGAATGGAGAATGTCTAAACACTTCTACAGGTAGGAGAGAGAAGCCAGAGAGGCAAAGACTAAAGACACATGAGCATGACAAAAGCAGAGCAATCATCATAGGGCTGCCATGTTTCTGAGGCAGAAGGCCACGGTGGGTCAGGGAATACAGCGGCGGACTGTGGAGTCTGGACCAAGGGGGCGAACATCCAGGTAGGAGTTGACAAGGAGGGGTTAGCGGACCAGAGCTTCCAACACTGGGCAGCTTTAGGGACACTAGAAGGAAGCAGGTTAAAGTAAGATTTCTGAACTTAAGATGGCAGGTGTCCAATGGCTCCCTTTACTTGTTCAGCAGACATTTATTAGGGGTTGCACACGCATCTGGCAGGGGCTGGGCACCGAAAACAAAAGAATACGGCACAAGCCCTGGTCCTGAAGCAGCCATGGTATGTGCGTCTGTGTTGGGGGTGGAGGACAGGAAAACGAGCTACAGTGGCTCTAAGAACAGTAAGTTCTAGGTGTATCCCTGACGATGGGCTTTTACAGCGAAGTACAAGTGAGGACAAGGTTGAACAGCTCAGAGGACACTACAGCAGCTCAGGGCAATGGCAAAAGTGGGGTAGACACACGAGTAGGGGAGGGACTCAGGTCATGCCAGGAGCAGCGAGTGGCAGCCGACAGACTGCAGGGACCCGGGTGAAATGGCAACAGAGGAAGAAAGTTTCTGGACAAGGCAAGAAATAAAAACACCATATAACATGAAGAAAATGCAGATCTTATCTCCTGGCCCTAAAATAATTTCACAGATCTAAATACAGCATCTTAGGGCAGGATCTAAGAGATACATTAAATGAGGTGTAAGGAATGTAATAGCAACTGAAAAATGCTAGATTACAACGACAGTGTAAAATTACCAACCTTGACCGAGCTGCAGCGTTTCTGCCATTACTGGATCAATCTGCAGTCGGGAGAACAACTGCCTCGGTTGGGTTCCTAGAATAAAAATTTTACAACTTTACTAAGCGTAAAAAACCATACCAGCATATGTGTTTTTCAGAAATTAAGCCCCAAATAACCATTCTGAGTTCTTCATTAAAAATAAAAGCTGAAACAATACAATTTAACAATATTTATAGACCAAAGGTCTGCAAGATGGAAAGAGCTGTACTCGGGGTTAAACCAGAAACAGCAATGTAGAGCACTCCTGGTTCTCCCTCTGGAGGCCTGGACTGGAGGTCAAGCCTGGAGATAAAGGGTCAATGGCTGGCGGCGCTATGTGGACCCACAGCTTGCACTGTGGGAGACGAGCGACAGTCAACTGCAGGATCAACGTAAGCAGCATCCCACCCCCCATCACCTGGGCTCTTCACCATCATAACTCAATTCCTCAACCCCTGCAATTGCAAAACGAAACACTCCCAAGTTATCTGGTCCGAGTTCCCAAAAGACTAACTATGGGATTGGATGGATACAAAGAGAACACTGAACAAGTACGACATGCAACGCTGCCGGCCAGGCCCTGCCAAAGCATGAAAACCACCCCTTGGATCTCCCGGAGGAAGACGCTCAGCTACAGAACTTATCATCTCTTCAACAGGTTCACAATTTCCTCACGGTTACACTGCAGAACAAAACAAAGCACTGACACAAAACTGATTTTCTCTATCTCAATTTGACGGTAAGCACTTTGAGTTAAATCACGTTGCATCCTATTTTGTCATTAGAAGTCCATGAAAAATTCAAGTTCTTTGTGACTTGCTGTCTTTTGTATGAGAACTAGTCAGTTTACACGAAAAGGTCCAGTCCCATGGGTGAGTATCTACAACATATCACATATTACAAATTTACCTTTCTCAATGTTTCTAAGGAAATCAATTATTTTTACACCAGTAGTCCTTGACTGTGATTCAACTTCTACTTCCTCTAGAAGACCGTCAAACTCTCTGCTGCATTCAGTTGATGCTGAATATTCATTCATTTTAACCTCCAAAGATGAAATTTTTGCTTCATTCTGTGACACTCTAACATTTAAGTCAAAAAGATTTGCTTCTGCTGTCAAAACTGCTGCTTTCATTCCTTTGATTTCATTGACATCAGCTGATATTTTCCTTAAAAGATGGGAAATATTGTCCAGCTCATTCAGTGAACAAGATGAACTTGTTACAGAACCTAAATCAACTGGCCCAGGTGAGAAGAAAATTGGTAGAGATGGTGATGGGAACCTTGAAGACATTTTCATAAAATTCTATCTCCCTCTTAATATTTAGTCATTTCTCTTTCACAGCCCATTAAATTGTTTCATCAAAAGTAAAAGTACAGATTAAAGCTGTTATTTTAGGAAGTATTAAGAGTTAATAACATTTAAAAACCTGCAATTAAAAAGGCAGGGCTGTACATTTCTGGAGTCAACACTCAAAAGTAAAGTCCCACTTATAGCTCCTCTCTGAACAATAAACCCTATTATTACATACAAAAGAATTCTGGCTTCTGATTGGCTAAAAATTCATGACACAAAAGGATTTTCTATTGTTTACCTCACGACGAGGAACACTGAAGATCTGAAGCCTAACTGAAGCCATGTAGCAACATTTAGTACTTCACACTGGAACAGGATGTGAATTTAGTATACTTTGTCTCTCCATCCATTAAACCACAAATTTTAAGCTTCAGATTAAATTGTTTTATCTAGTATCTTCAGTTTCATTTACCCTTAATAACGGCATAGGACAAAATCTGGCATTTCCTTAGTAGGAAGAGGAGGAGTGTAATGGGACCCACGATCACAGACAAATCTCTTTAAAAATGTATGTGGTAATAATGGAATTCAACTGCACTGATATGATGGGAATTTTAAAGATGGGGGAAATGAGGACTTGGTCTTGGTTTGATACTAGACTGCCATTACATAGGTGATTTGTCTCCCCATCTGTGGGTTGCCTTTTCAGTTTCTTGATAGTATCCTTTGAAACACAGAAACTTGTTTTTTTGTTGTTGTTTTTTTTTTTTTTAGCTGAGCCATCCTGTCACCTGTTGGCAGCTCAGCGGCAACTCAGCTCGGGCTGGGCATCGAACTGCTGTTGCTCAGAGCTCAGCTCGCACTCTTGAGCGAGCTCTTAACCAACTGAGCCACTCGGCCAGCCCGAAACACAGAAACTTTAAATTTTGATAAAGTCCAACGTATCTATTGCTTCTTTGTTTGCTTATGCTTTTGGCGCCATCTAAGAAACCACTGGCTATCTAAACCAAATTCATTTAGATTTATACCTACTTTTTCTCCTAAGAATTCTATAATGTTAGCTCTTACATTTAGGTCTTCGATCCCTTTTGAGTTAATATTTATATATAGTGGTGTAAGGCAAGGGTGCAGCTTCATTCTTTTGCAAGTGGATATCCGGTTGTACGGTACCATTTGTTGAAGACTGTTCTTTCCTCCACTGAATTGCCTTGACAAACCTGTTGAAAATCCATTGATCCTAAATGTACTAGTTCATTTCTGGATTCTCAATTTGACTGCGCTGGTCTATATTATACCCTTATGCAAGTCAAGTACCACTCTTGATTACTGTAGCTGTGCAGTAAGTTTTGAAATTGGGCAATGTAAGTCCTCCAACTTTATATTCAATAGTTTTTGGCTATTCTAGGTCCTTTTCATTTCCATATTAATTTTAGGAACAATTTGTCAATTTCTGCAAAAAAGCCAGCACGAATTTTAGCATACTGAGTTAAATTCATAGATCAATTTGGGAATATCACCAACTTAAAAATACTAAAATCTTCCAATCATGAACACAGAATGTTTTTCCATGGTTTTAGCTTGAGAAAGGTCATTTTTACTGATTCACTCGCCAAGTAACAAATAAACTGTACAAAATAAGATGCAAGACGGTGGACAAGACTCCCCACAGCCTCTCCAAAAGAATAATTCTTACGAAGGATCATAGCCTTTGGTTTCCCAATTAAATAGATATTGCTCACAATAACAAAGGAAAGAAAAAGTGCTGAAATTTATATAAGAATCTTTATTCACTTCTTCACTGTATCTCTAAATTAATCTAATTCTTCAAAAATCTTTGGATGGAAATAATTTTCAAAATTGACAAGGCTTTGGTTTCACACAGAATTTAAGAGTACTAGTTGACGGAGGACATCTATAGTAACCATTGGGAAGGCCGCACAGCCACAGTGGCAAACCAGCAGGTTCACTAGACGGTAGCAAACAACTTCGATGAGAAAAGCAGGCCAAAGGCCTAAAAAGAGCCCATGTGAAGCTTTCTGGTATCACCCATGGTGCCCAGTCCAACTTTAGAGTGCAGAATAAGCAAAGACCCTTCCATAGATTCCAATGTAAACATCCTGCATCAGAGGAAGTTTCCGTATTCTAAGGACTAAAGCATAGAGCACTCATGTCACCCAGTAAGTGGCTGAGTTTGGATGAACACCCAGTAGTCGGGCTCCCTCCATCTATGAATTCTTAAGTCACTATTTGTTATACTTCTCTCCTTACACCAAGTGGAATAAAACACATCACAGAGATATTCATGTGGTGTAATTCCTATCTTACATGTACATATATGTTCATGCATACTGTCATATGTATAGTATAATCTCCTTTATACAGAAAAGTGCACATGTACATACATATGAAAAAATGCCAAGACGACTACAGATACACACGGCACGGTTTGAAGTGCATTGCTTACCTCTGAGGACAACAGTGGGCAGAGCGAAGGGGGGGGATTTTCCTTGTTTTCTCCGAATATAAAAACTTTACTAAGACTTTCACAGTGATTCCAGTTCAACATGATATACTGAGTAAATGGATTTAGTCTCTCCTTCTGGCGAGTCCATAAAAATGAAGAACGTAAAAAGGGCAGAAATCTTTAACATACAGCAGTGGATTCCAAACTGGGTTTCTAAGATTATCCACCGAGGTGTAGAAAGTACCAAGAATTCTATCACAGAAATACTAGGCTGTCGGGGAAGTCATGACGCATTTTTGCACCAAAAAGCAGAAAAAAATACGTCATGACTTTTCCAACAACCCAATATTTACTATATCCATTTTCCACAGATTTCTATTTTCACACGTTCCAACACATACACTAATAATAGCATGTGTATATATGTAAATACATATATGGAGTGTACACAGTGAAAAATGATCTTAGTATACAAAAAACTGTATGGTCAGAAATATGGAGGTCACTGATTTAGAGATGAGAGTTAGGGAGGTGATCATAGCAGATGTGACTTCAACCACCTCTGGAAAACAAAATATACAGACAAATACTGGCTGTGAGGCAGAGCTGAAAAGCCACAAATGAGACCTGGAGAAACTGCAAGTGAAACGCAAGGCAGGAGTGACACAAATGTTTACTGAGCTCCTGCTCTATGCCAGGCACTGCTCTGAGCACCCAACAAAAGCCGTGAACAAGCACAAACCCCTGGTCTGAGAGCTTGTGTTCTAGTGGGGAGGGGAAGGAGGTTGACCTCAAAACCAAACAAACAAGCAAAATGTTTGTTAAAATGTAACGTATTATATGTTGCTGATACATACTTCAAGTCCTGAGTCTAGATAAAAATATCTAAATAGTGAAAATATATGGTAGTAAGTGCTATCGAGAAAAACATAGCTTAAAAAAGTGGGTTAGAGGGGCCGGCCGAGTGGCGCGGTGGTTAAGCGCTGGCCTAGGAAGCCAGCGGCCCCGGTTCGGTCCCACATATGAGGGCCAGTGATACTGCCCTCAAAAAAAAAAAAAAAAAAAAAAAAAAAAAAAAAAAAGTGGGTTAGAGAGTGTGGGGCCATCAGGCTGGGGAAGGCTTCAGAGAGAGGACTTTTGAGCCAACTCGGTGGACACCTAGAAGAAAATATTTCAGGGAGAGAGCAAAAGCATCTCAGACATGCTCTTCTTCTAATGCTCTGATAAAGAAACACACCAGGTATGTCTAGGGAATAAAACAGAGAACAAAGTGGAGGGAGACAGAGGGTAACTGGTGATGAAATGAGAGAACTTTGTCTTTTATTTGGGTGTAATGGGGAGCCACCAGAGGGTTTGGAGCAGGAGTGGCGTGTTCTAATTTACAGTTTAAAAGGATAACTCTGCTGCTCTGTGGAATAGACTGAAGGAGGGCAAGTTTGAAACCAGAGAGACCAGTAAGAGCCTATTCCAAAATTCAAGGCAAATCACGGAGTCAGTTCAGACTAGGATAGTAGAAGCAGGGGTGATGAGGGACGAGTGAATTTTAGTATATTCTGAAGGTAGAAGCTGACAGGAATTGCTAAAGGTAGAAGAGGGAGGAAAGGAGAGGAAAAAAGAATGGCCATAAGTTTGAAAGAAAGAAAAATAGCACCAGGTTTCTGACCTGAGCAGCTAGAAAGGTAGAGCTGCCCGTAACTAAAATAAGGAAGAGCAGGTGTATGGGGCGGGCAATACATACATACATACATACATACAGGAAGAACAGGCTGGAGGGGAAGATTGTTAGTGGTTAGGTTCTGTAAGTTTAAAATGATTATATAGCCAAGAAGAAATGTAGAGTAAGCAGTTGGGTAAGAATTAGGAATTCAGGTACAAGGTCCAGGTTAGAGATGTAAATTTCGGTGTTGGCCGTGCTGAACTGATATTTAATCTGGATGAAAGGAACAAAGGGAAATCCAACTGTGAGAGGATGGAGCAATGAAGACTACAAAGGATATGAAACAGAAAACAAGGTTTGGAAATGGTATAGCCAGATACATATAAAAGATAAAACTTTAAATTTTTAAAAGGAGGTTAGTTTCTAAAGAAACTCGGTGAATGGGGGAGAATCCAGACAGCCAGTGGACTTAGAAGCAATCCCAGGGAAATTCTGCAATTACAAGGCCAACTGTAGCTTTTTATCTGCTTTATTTAAAACAAAACCTGCCCACAGTAAAGCTCAGCCCATTCTACAACTCCAGGTGAGACGTTGTAGTGCCTTTTCTTCAACTCTACCTGGCCAAACTATTAATCAAGTACAAGGATTAGCTTTAGATTTCTAAGCACTCAGAAAATTTACCTCCCATACTTTTTAAGTTCCTTCATGATGTGGTGACAAAACATAAGTATATACTTAGAAGAAGACAAAGTGGGATCCAGGAAATGCAGAGCACACTCATGAGGAGTAACTCCTTCAAGCTGACCTAGACAGCCTTGAAGCCGACCTAGAGAGCTATTGGTCAGATAAGCCAAAGAGGAGAGTTTCTATCTAGGAGAAGGTACCTAAGAAAAAAAGGGAACCCAAAGGTTTAGCAGTATAAAATGGCAGACCTTTAGGCTATAATACAGATAGGCAACGCAAGAAGGGAAGAAAAAATAAGAACCTAGGGAGAACAAAAAACTATACAAAAAGGGAAAAAAAACAAACTCTAGGGAATCCCTAAACAAAGAACTATAGGACAAAATATTAATTTGCCCGGTAATGAGTAATATTTATATTATACAGTCTTCCTGTAAATACTTATTGGTTCTCAACTTTTTGGTCAACCTACAAAGAATGGTAGTCCTAACTATGAAAACAGAACAAAATGGAAATTCAATCATCAAATGACAGAATTTAGAAGACAGGAGGGAGAAAAGCTATATAAGAATTAAAGAAGGACATAAATATCTTTGTGTTTTGGAGTGAAAACACAGTAAAATATAGTTGATTAGACAAGAAAATAGATATTTAATTGTATTTCTTAATTACAAAAGTAATTAATAAATGAACTAAAAAATAGTGATTTTACTATACGGGCTTGGAGGGAGGAAAAAGTGTGAACTAGATCCTGATATACTGTAGCAAGAAATCAAAAGATACCATCTACAGTTGCTGAATTAAGAAACAGTCATATAAGCATATTATTACAGACATGCAGAAAATTAGTCATAAACAGAAGCATTTAAAAGCAGTGGTCTCTGGAGACAGCCAGTGTGGTGAAGACTTACTTTTTATTTTAAATTTTTCTGTACTATTTGATTATTTTCTATCTAGCAGCTTGTATTACAATGATTGTTTTTCCAAATTTTCTATGGTGAGCATATATTTCATAATGTAAAACATTTTATTTTGTATTTTTTTATACAACATATACCAAATAGGAAAAATAAAAGGAAATCCACGCCTAGATACATCGCCTAGATACATCGTAGTGAAACTGCAGAACATCAAAGACAAAGAGAAGATCTTGAAAGCAGCCAGAGAAAGGACAGATCACCTACAAAGGAACAACAGACAATTAGAATGACAGGAGTCCATTCAATGACAATGGAAGCCAGAAGGCAATGGAATAATATATACACGGTGCTGAGAGCAAATAACTACTGATAACCTAGATACAGGTATCCAGCAAAACTACTGCATCAGAACAAGGAGAAACAAAAATGTTTATAGATAAAAGGATTCTTGGGAAATTTACCAACAGACATATTCTAAAGAAACATCCAAAGAATATATTATCCAAAGAAGACACTTCAAAAAATTGTAAAATAATGATCCCCAAATACCATTCAAGAGAAGTGAGAACAAAAAATGATAAACATAGGTATATCTGAACAAACATTGGGTAAAATAATATAATGGTGCCCAATTTATGCATTTAAAAAAAACAAAACAAAATGAAACATTAGAAACATTAAGTCAGGAAGATAAAGACTGCGAAGGTATCCTAAAGTCCATTTACTGTCTGGGAATGGGGTCAGAATATTAACTTCTGGAACAGTCAGTTAAATTTGCTTTATAAAATTTCAATGGTAACCATGGAAAGAACAGAAATAGTGTAAATTTAAACTAGTAAAAAAAAAAATTTACAACTGGAGCCAGCGTTGAGTGGCTGGCAGCCAGCGTGAGCTGCCAATAGCCGCGGTGAGCGACCATCCAGAGGCCAGCGACCGATCTGCTTTATCCGGGAAGAGCGCAATGACAATACAAACATGGGCCAGTGAAGCAACGTCCTCTGCAACTAGACTGAAGAACAGAAAAAAAAAAAGACAGCAACTTTCTGTTTCCCTTCCCTGATTCCCCAACACTGTTCTCCTCCCCCAATTTCCCAATAAAATCTTAAAAAAAGAAAAGGCAAAAGGGGCTGGCTGAGCAGCACACTGGTTAGGAGCTGGCCTGGGACGCCAGCTCTAAGCAGCGGGGACCTGGTTCAGATCCCACATATGAGGGCCAGTGACACTGCCCTCTATAGCCAAGGTGGTGAACAACAGCTCCCCCTGGAGCTGGGCTGCTGTGAGTCACTGGTGACAGCGTGGGCTGCAGCCTCTGCTGCAGTGGGCTGCCATAGGCTACAGTGAGTGGCTGGCAGCCAGCATGAGAGCTGCAAAGAGCCACCGTGAGAGGCCGTCCAGAGATCTGTCTCAGCTGGGAAGAGCACAATGACAATACCAACATGGGCCAGTGAAGCAACGTCCTCCACAACTAGACTGAAGAACAAAAGGACAGCAACTTGTCTGTACCCCTTCCCCAATTCCCAAATAAAATCTTTAAAAAAAAAAAAAGACTAAAGAACAGGAAATAAGCAACTAGAAGCCAAAAAAATTGACAGAAACTAGTCCAACTACATCAACAGTTCTAATAAATGTGAAATGCTTTAAAGTCTCCACTTAAAGACAAACCCAGATTGGATTAAAAAAAAAAAACCAGTAACCTAGCTTTATGACATTTAAGAGATAAATGCGCAAAGCATAAGGACAGGGAAGACGGAAAACAAAGGCATGGAAAACAGAGGTATGAGGCAAATACTAACAAGCAATATTAAAATCAGAAAAAAACTGACATGAAGATAAAAGCGTCATGTGATAAAGAGGGTTAAAGATAAAACAGTCAATCTATCAGGAAAATGTAACAACTTTCAAAATATATGCACTAGTTTAACAGCCTCAAAATTAAATGAAGCAAAAATGGACAGACGTACAGAGAAATTGAGATAACTTTGTCATCTTGATGGACAATCTCAAGACCCTCTATCAATTACTGGTAGCTCAAGCAGACCAAGAACTTAGCATAGTCAAGATTTGAACATCATCGCTGTAGAGCTTTATTGACTAAACGCAAAAATTTCAAGCCAACAATTAGAGTCCAATTTCCTCCAAAATGCACATGATGTACAAAATCCATTGTCTTAAGTCTTAACAGTTCAAAGAATATGTATTGTATAAATCACATTATCTCACCACAAAGCAATAAAGAGTATAAAAAAAGATTAAAAAACAAAAACAGAACTTTCACATTGTAAATTAAAAACACTTCCAAATAATTCATGGGTCAAAGGTGAAGATCTTAATGGGAATTAAAGATATAAAGATACTTAAAATGATAATGAATACAGTAATGTATCAACATTTATGATATGCAGTATAATTGTCACATCAAGACAAATTTACAGCTTAAATGGAATACATTCGAAAAATTAAAAAACAGATATATTAAAAATAAGAGCAGAAACTAACAAAATAGAAAACAATGACATCAAAAGAGAATCAATAAAGCCAGAATTATGATGTCTTTGAAAAGCCTGACCAAAAAATTCTGATGACAGACTGATCCCAGACAAAAAGAAAACAACACACATATTGCGAGGTTGGTAGGCAGCGAAAATAGAGAGGCTGGAGAGATGAAAGAACACTATTAACAACTCATGCCAATACATGTGCATATCTAAATTTTAAAAAACCTGTCACAGACAATGCTATAAAATGATGAGTAAGCACATTAACTAATGGCTGTTTGCAGAATTACCTTGCACTTAGGGACTAATGAATCCAGTGAGAATAGTTAACAGTTCTCATCAAAAGAGGTACTTAATACCATTTCAATTTTTTAACCTTTTACTTTAAAACATTATAGAAAACCACACAAAACAAGTACTAGCTTAGTGAATTTTTATAATTCACTACCGACCAGGTCAAGAAAACAGAACCACGCCAGCCACCCCGACGTCTCTTCCTGAGCTCCATCCCAATTAGTCTCCTCTCCAGTAACCACATCGCCTTTCACAGTTACAGCCAGTTTCTTTGTGGTTTTATCACACAAGCATGCATCCCAGGACACTAGAGCTTCATTTTGCCCCTTTCACTTTGTCTTTTAATCTAGAAGTCTTGGCTGTTTGACTTATACAGTTCCCTGAGACAGTACTTTGCCTGTTGTACTCATGGTGCAGCTCAACCAACAGTCCTCTGGTGCTGGTACTTGCTGCAAGATGACTGGCGGATCAGAGGCTTGATCACTTGGGGTCAAATCCTCTGGCAAGACTAAGGTAGTGTTTTATTCTTTCATCGGGAGGCACAAAATGACTGTTTTTCACTTTTAACAAAATGTGTTAATAGCCATTAATGATGAGTGCCTAGATTCATCAATTCATTCTTAGTTGCAAAAAAACCCTCTATAATTTTATCATTTTGTTTTTTCCAACTAGTCGGAATGACTTTAAAGATGCTTCCCTCATCTATACCAAATGTTGGCAAATGTCTTCTGTTTTAGGTAGTGTAGGCTACATGGTCTGTTGCAACTATTCAATTCTGTGGTTGTAGTACAAAAGTAGCCATAGGCAATACATAAATGAAGGAGCATGCTTGGTTCCAATAAAACTTTATTTACAAAAATAGGTGCTAACTCCTGTACCACTTGGTTTCCCAGTAGTACCATTATTAAAGAAAAGACAGCATAAATATTCAATAATTTTATTATTTACCTGGTTTTCAAGACAATGAATTAGTATCTATTATTCTCCAGAAGATGACCAATTAAGGGTTTACTTTTTAAAACTATTATCATGAAATCATAGACTTAAAACCTGTTTGATGGGCACAAATCCCAGTTTCCAGTTGCTCTCCACAAATTGAACCACGTAACACCTTCCAGTTAGTACCTATTGGCTGTTTGGGGGTTTTCCCGTATCAGGTCCATCATTCATTGGAGTTGCACATAATGCTAACATGCAAAATTGCACAATACAGTTTCTTTTTAAAAGAGAATATGAAGAGAGAAATACAGGATGGATTCATAAGACATTATAAAACAAGTAAATGTCAGATGAACCTGGAACAATTTAAAGTACATAGTTGAAGAGGAACAAAAAAATGTATCTCAGCACTGGAAAAGTATGTTAGAAATAACAGTGAGCATACATTTTTGGTGAGGTTTTAAAATTCAGGTCTTAGTAGAAGAGAAAAAGAAGAAACTATTGGGTTGTTGGAAAAGTCATGATGCATTTTTGTAACAAAAAACATAGAAAAAATATGTCATTACTTTTCCAACAACCCAATAGAATCTTTCCTGATGAGAACAGAAAGGATAGGGTGGAGAGCAGTGGGGAAAGGGCTGGGCAGACCTAGGGGCCAGATAACACAGCTGCCCAAAGGCCAAGCAGATGGCATCAGTCGTGGACCATGATAAGGGTGGGGGAGACACTATAAATGCTCTCACAAAAAAGTCCCACAATCAGTGCCACTTCAGATGGACAGTGTTTGTGCAGGAGCTGGGGATGCAGGGTTGAGAGAAAGGCAGCAGAAGAGTCAGCTGGCTGCCAACTGTAATATGTCAGGCACAAGGAGATGAAGTAGAGCCACTGGGACAAGAAGGCAGATCTGACAGGTCATGCAGAGAATGCTGAGAGCGGAGATTTAAAGATAAGATTTCAAATTCCAGACAACAGGCTGGATAGGAGTAACAGAGAGTAGGAAAGCTATACTGCAGATACCTGTGTCTTGAAGATGACACTTTCTAAAAATCAGCAAAGTGCTGATCACATTAAGACTGCGTGACTGAATTCATGGAAATTCATTGCACTATTCTTCCCACTTTTGAACATTAAATATTTCCATAAAAAGTTTTTTAAAATTTGGAAAGATGTAGATATATATTCCTTATGGTCCCTTACTATATTTTTAGGTCTAATGAGTGCTTCTCTCATAGTATAACATTTCATAAACACCCATTGGAAAACACTGAACACCTCATGAAAAAAGTGTAACAGAGACTGAAATATCATTAAATTATTACCTTGAAGTTTTTCTATATTATCTCCTTTTGTTTCCTCTTCTTTAATGGGGTGACTTATTCTAGGTGTTCTGCTTTGCCCCTGTACCGGCTCTGCCAGCATTTCTTCTTGAGAAGTTCGAGTTCGGGGAGCAACTGGAAGTGTCTGTTTCTGTGAGACTTTTATATAAAAAACAAAAGAGATGGAAATGCAAATGCAGTAACTTCAAAACTCAACAGTGAATATGTCATATTACACATAACTGCCTCCTGGGGTTTAGAACATGTGAAGAGTTTGAAACAGTTCATAGGTACCACCTTATTTTTTTTTTGCAATATTCTTGAAAGACAGATACCTGACTTAGATCCTGTATGTATGTAAACAATTATCTATACATTTTAAACCACATGCCATATATACACTGAAGCATGTATTTAATTCATTTTTAACAAAATGCAGCTGCTTCATGATACTGTAACAACTTCAAATTGCAATTTCAATAACGTAGATAAACAGAATTTCAATGCTTTTTCTTAAACAACTTGGGTGATTTCCAACTATTATAAAAGACGGAAATTACAAGGTCGCAGTGAATAAAATTCTCTAAATTCCTCATCATTCCACTCAATATTGTTGATAGACCAAAACAGGGATGTAATAGATGAATCATTCAAGTGCAGGCCTTTAACTGATACTCCTTATTCTATACGCCAAAGCCTGTTTAATTTTATGTGCAAAGGTTAAGTCAGGGATGAGGAGACGCAAGCAGGGGCACAGGTGACTACCAGGATCAAAAGTTGAGAGCGTACAGCTTACTTCACTTTAGGAAAGGGCCACAAAGAGAAATGCAATGGAAAAGCAGAACAATGCTAAAGGAACAGACATCAAATCTGCAGCAAAAATAAAAAATTTTAAAGTGAGTAATCATTACAGCTTATTAATAAGTTTTACACACTGGCTCTGCAAAATGGGGCACAGAGTACAGACAGAATTTAATGGCAATATGGCACCCATTGTGTGGTTTGCATTTCAGAATAAGCTTTCTGTATAACCACAGTATAGCTGACTCATCTCCTGTTTTAAAAACGTAATACTTTTATATTCTTTGATAAAATGATTGTACTTTCACTAGGATTAGGGCAGGAATGAGTCAATTCTCTGCCTTACAGTCAATTAACGGGTTCTACTAAAAGAAACCAACCTGTTCATATACTACACAAATTTTTCTAACTTCAGCCTCTTAATATTTTTTCCCTTTTACACATGATGAATTCATAGCTAATGTTGACTCTAATGCTATAAATATGAAAGCCCCATCTTTTACCAAAACTCCCTTTAAAATTTCTGTTATAGATTTCACACACTGGAAAGAGGGTAAAAGGCAATTACAGTTGCTCAAAGACCTACATTCCACTGACAGTTGGGAAAGTTTCTCAAAGTAGTCCAATCTCCTTTTAAAACCATTCTTCTCTGACCCTCAACTTGATCTTGACATCTGGCAGGCATCTTTATTTTACCACAACTTGGGGAGCGATCATTTCTAGCTTACTCAAGTTATAGAAATCCCTTACTTAATGAAAACATAATTCATTTAAATTACCTGTAGAATAGTTAGTTGTTTTTGTTACAGATTCTTGAGCTTCTGATATAGCCTTCAAAATCAGATTCTTGTTTGCCTGTTTAGAAGGTGGAAGTGAAGGTCTAAAAAAGTTAAGAAAAATATTTTAATGATAGATTAGAATTATGTGCTAGCCATCTATTATGCTTTTTTACTAAGCCTTCTCTTAGGTTTTGAACAGTCTAGCTGTAGTTTTTAGGAAATGCCAACTATACTGAAATACTGTAACTTTTTAAAATAATGAATCTGACCAACTTTTACACCCACATTAATTTTTAATATTCTCTACAATTTCTCCAATTTTAAGCAATTTCTCTTTCATTAATATGTGTTTCTCAAAAGCCATAAGACTCCATCAAGCATTTAAAGATTAATTTACAGAACGTTCAGGTACCTCCTTTCAGGCTTTGCTGGCACTGACACGCTGCTGGAGATGCTGCCTGTACGGGACCCACAATCTTCCTCTTCCTCCTCCTCTTCTCCATCATGATTGAATTTTTTTACTTTAACAACTGAACTTACCAGAGGCAACTTTCTCTTCCGAAAGTTTTCTTCCTGCAATCAGATAAATTCACACTTACCTAGTCTCAAAAAAATAACAAAATTCTATCACAGAATTTTTTGTTTCTTTTTAAGTAAAAACCATATTAAGAATTCATGGCCTCTTTCCTGGTTTCTTATAAAAATATGAATATTATCCCTAACAGCCAACCTTCAGCTAAAACAAAAAACTAGTGTTTAACATTCATTTATAAACAGTAGCATACAGCAATGCTAAGGAAACTAATAAAGTGGAGTTACCCAGTTCCTTACTAGTACCTGCTGTGAAAAATCTAAAATTCACCTGAAGTACGCTGAAAATTATAAGGTAAAGTTAAAACTATCTCACATGGTGGCTCCCAGCAAAGTAAACGGTATATAAAATATCTGTAGAAGCCAGTCATGTAGAGAAAAATCTGAATATGTTGAGTGTTGTATGTTGAGTGGCACGGAAATCAGTTTAAAATAAACTTGCAATATGTGGTTAGTTATTTCACATGCTATTTAGTATGAAGAAACTGCCAATTTTCAGCCTAATAAGCCAAAATTTAAAACTGAATACAAACCTCAATACTCATTTTTTCTGAGTTGTTTCTGAAGAAGGGACTGTAAGTCTCTTCTAAACTGTTAAGCACTTCTGGTTCACACGAACGTTCTGTTTCATATACTCGGCTGTTCTGTATATCGAGTTGCTTGCCAACATGAATGCTGTTTTGCTGCTGTTGAAATTGCAACCTGTTTAAATGAGCCCCACTATCTGCAGTTCGACTTGCAGGCGGTCGATAAATTTCAATAGAAGGGCGAGAAGAGCCGTATGTAAGTGTCACTGTAGGTTTTTTCTGAGATAAGGGATTCTCCTGCACAAAATTGAGGTCTTCATCAATAAGATCATCGGGTTCTGGCTTAATATCAATCACATCTTCAGAGGGTGCTGGCTCCCTCAGAGGTTTCACTGTTGACATTAATCGGGTTGCAGCTCCATCATCATAAGTCTGCCTATTAAACACACACACACACACACACACACACACACACACCCCAAGTTACAACCAACTTAGAGCAGTATCTTCAAATCGTCAAATATTTACTTAACTTGTAATGAAAAAGTCTGAACATTCCCTTTATGTATTCCATTAAAATCTACTTTGAAATTGTATTTTCTTTAAACTTTGATTTACTACATTTGCAATAAAAGATAATCACACTTTGGTCTTAGCTATTCTTTATTTTACTAAAAAAATTGCTCATGACCACCTCACTGTTTCTAAAAATTTCTGTAAACGGCAATTGAAAAATATAAAAACTAATGAAACATCACATACATACCCACCTGCCCAGAGCAGGTCTACACAGAACTCTTACCTGACATTAGTGGTTTTCTGCTCCTGTGAACTTGCAGAAACTCTGGAATCTCTTTTTTCAGATCTAGTGCTAGAAACTGCAAGGGGTAGCACTGCAGCTTCGTGCCTTCTCTCATCTCCCCGACTAAAACTGCTCTTGTTGGAAGGCACGTTACTATCAAAAATGTTGGTGTCAGAAGACTTTAGACTAGAGGGGTCTGCAAAGAAAAACATATGATCCTTTTAAATGGTTTTTCTTACTTTGACCCCTTCCCCTTCTTCATCACCAATTTTAAAGCATTACATGTTCTTCTATAATATTTTTAATGGCTGAATGCTATTCCATACATAGTAATATGATAATTTATTCAATTTACTATTACTGGACTTTTAAGTAATTTTCAATTATAAAATATTAAAACATCCTTGAGACTAAGTTGTTTGCACACTTCTATAATTATTTCCTTAGGCTAAATCGCACAGCCCCCTTCCCTTCTTTAAGTTGCTTTTGAATTGTACTAAATTTAGTGCTTTTACATTCATAAAATATGTGCTTCCTAAAAAATTTCAAATGAACCACTCTTTTCAAATTTATGTTCACCCCAAAGTAGTATAAGTGACTTCAGAAAGAAATCATATTATAGCAAATGCAAAACAAAAAAACATTTTCATGAATCTTACCAGTTGTAACAGAGCGAAGTTTATCTAGTACACCATGAAGCCTAAAACAAAATACAAAGAAATTTAAAGAAAGACTATTTCAACAGCCACTCTAAATTTCATGACATTATAGAATCAATCTTCTGACAAATGGTACTAAATGGTATTTAATGGATAAATATTAAAATTAACTTTTAAGTTTCACATTTTTAAAAAAAGGCTTTACATGAATATGGTAAAAGCCAATCAAAAATTCTATTTGATCATCACTATTTTCAATATCTATCTAACCTCAGCTAAAATAAGTGCAAGGATATGATCTGACTACACAGTCTTGTTTACAAAGAATGTCATTTGTTTCATAAGGATTAAAGACTCAATGTAAGTTACAGTAAAAAATATCAATATCACAAACATAATATAGTTTACTATTACAACTGTTTAAGCACAATTTAATTTTATTTTATCTACTTATAAGGTTTCTGAAACAACTTAATTCTGAGGTGAAAAAACTTTAAAAATCTCAAAATAAACTATATCACTTCACTTTTAACTATTAATACGAAACTAATGCTGTAAACAAGCATAGACTACAACCTTGCTAATAACATAACCTATTTTAGTAGTTACACACAAGACCAATTTGCTTACAATCCTTCCAAGAGGCCATGCCTCCTGAAGTACCAGAAATAGCTCATTAAGTTTCACCCAGAACCAAATCACATGCCACTGTCTCCTAGGACACAATTATTGCAGGGCTCCAAAGAATCAGAATAGTCTGGGGTTGGTGTCAACGACCACTTAACTTAGGAAAGCAAAGTACCAAAACAGAGACACCATCACTTGCATCAGTACATGTTAAAGAACTGAATTCATGGCAAGTGAGAAAGTTCAGTTAATTTAATTTTAAATTCAGATTCTGATAGCAGTCTGTTTATGCAAGATACT
Source organism: Aselliscus stoliczkanus (assembly GCA_033961575.1). Classification (NCBI taxonomy): domain Eukaryota; kingdom Metazoa; phylum Chordata; class Mammalia; order Chiroptera; family Hipposideridae; genus Aselliscus; species Aselliscus stoliczkanus. The sequence goes on along the minus strand of CM066732.1, from coordinate 148,654,220 downwards.
TGTCCAATGCATTCTATCGTTATCTGAGAAAGGATGTACTAGATCAATCTCCCATTTTCTATTAGTGGGACTCAAACCCACAGTGATCCAGAGGTTAGACCAGAAGTCAGGTCATAAAAACGTGCGTGAAACAAATACCAGGACTACTGAAGACTTTAAAAAAGTACTCATGATAATAATAACTTCCTCAGTCAAAACACCATGATCTCATTTCTTGGGAAAATTCTGGGAATAATCTGTAACAAGTCACCCACGCTGCAGCAGTTTATGGACCAAAACATTTGAGGACTGACGAATGCATTCAATGTTGTTCAAAATAGTGTAATATAAAGAATTCTGCGTGAATTTCAAGAAAGCTCCGCAAGAGTTGTAAAGTATATATTCACCTGCGGAGACAAAAACTTTCGAAGACAAACTTTTGGTTTAAAGGTAGGAAGTTAACAAGTTTCCTTCCCCTCCTCAGTGCCTCCTACTCTTTCCCGGTCCCAGTTTCTTGTCATTCAAATTAAGCAAGACACTCAGCTCATTCACCTTTTGTTCCATCACCAACTTGTGCTGTAATTGGTGGCTCCCAGCATGAGGGCCCTGGTGAGTTTCTGCTCTAGTCTCAGCTGGATCATTAACCTTATCCAGCCCTCAGTTTACCTCAAACCTGGTACCAAAACCTGGCCTGCCTTTTTAAACTGACTCTTATTGCTGTCAGTATGCTAACTAAACAAGTTTGTGGTTTGAAAAAGTTGATAATTATAATATTAATTTATATTTGAACACAAAGTTACCCATTTTAAAGTTCTAAACACTTAAGAAATGATTTGAAACTCTGTCAAAAAACCTTGCCCCCCTAACATTTAACTCATTGGAAAAAATCATTTGGGAAGTTAACCCAGTCCAAAAAACATCTGCAAATGGTTTTGGTTAGAGGAAAGTAATGATAAGATGTAGAAGTTTACAAAAGAAACATAGTAATTACAGTTAACATATACCAAGGACTTGCTATGGGCCAGGCACAGCTGTAAACACATTACATGTATTAGCTCATTTAATCCTCACATCGTCCTATAAAGGTGATTTACTATTCCCATTTTACAAATGGAGAAACCAAGGCAGATTCAGGACTCCACCTTGGCAATCTGGCTCCAGAGGCTGTGCTGTCATCGCTCTTAACCTGCCTCTTCACACTGAATCTCACTCTCCTGTCAACAGCTTCTTTTCAGACAGAATAGCTACTCTGACTTGACTTTATGCCAAGCTTTGGTCTAAGGGATAAACATTCAGAAACATACCATACGGTGAATCGAACTGTGTTGTTCCCTAGAAACAGGGAAAGGTCCTCTGTCATTTGGTCCTGACTTTTCTTGTTGGCCACCATCACCATAATGTAATCAGGAAGTTCTTCATCTATTTAAAAGGAAAAGTATATAAAAACTTTTTTATGTTTTCCTCAATATTTTCTTCTGATTTGTTTGAAAATATTGATGTAGATATAAGAATACCTCAGTTCTACTTGAACTACATTGGGCAAGAAAATACAGCTTTTCTTCCCTCTTCATTCTATACGTATTTCAATTAGTAGGATGGGAATTGGAATAATGGATACTTACAAAACTAGGTACTCTGAATTATTAGTACCATATTTGAGAGTATGCTCATTTCCTTGTGTCTTTTTAATAATGCTTATTAATTTCAGAGAAGCTTCCAGAAAGCATAGGGACATTCCTCAAGAATAACTGAGTTTTATTTATTGTTTCAAAATGATATTCATTTCTCAAAACAACACCTTTATCCTTTGCAAAGCTGGATTTCAATTACTCAGGGTGACAAACTTGCAGCAACATTAAATGAACTAAAACCACCTAAAAACCATGTATCATTTAAAATTTCAATCTTAAGATTAAATAATTCCAACTCATTGTTTCATCCTAATACCCTCCTACACAGTGATCATGAGGGTGAAGTCTAAGAACAAATCAACAATACCAAAAATGACCAAAGAAAGAAAGAAAGCAAAAGCCACTTATCAGAAACTCCTACACAGACACAAACAGTAATTCCTTTAGTACCTCAAATACTCATATGTCTATATAGGGAGAAATGTTCATTTCAGAACCATCAAACATCTGTTTCAAGGAGAAATATTAAAAATCCAGTTCAAGAAAAGGACAAATACATTGAGAAATGGAGAGAAATCAGAGTATCTGATGGAAGCATACAATATGATGAGCGGAGATACAAGGACAAGTAGCCAGTCATTTATTTTCATTGTAGGGTATCAAAAGGCCCCATTGCTTTCTGGAAATTTTAGTAAATAACCCTGGTAGTTTATTTATGCAAAGTGTACCTACTATGGGCTGCCAGGGGTAACCTAGACAAGGTCAACAAATAAAGAAGTTGGGAGTGCTTTGGCAGTCATGAGTTTTTCTCGCATAACAGAAATGAATAGACTGTGCTGTCAATCCATGCTAGTTTTGCATTTTCTGAAATTTTATATAAATGAGATCAGTGGTTGCCTGGGTACAGGGTGGGAGCGCGGAAAGGTGGAGGTAGGGATATGCCATATTCAAGCTAACGAACATTCATACTGAACTTTGTTAAACTTATACCCAGGTTTTTCGCAGGCTCAAAATTCTTGGTTTGAGACTTGACAAATGATAGGAATGACTAAAAAGATTGAATTCAGACTCAACATGTTTGTGCTTTCATTTGCTAGAATTAAGAAAATTCTCACTGTAGTTTTTTTTTTTTTTTTTAATTGCGAATGGGGGAGAGGAACAATGTTGGGGAATTGGGGGAGGGGACCAGCCAGGTTGTTGTTCTTCAATCTTAGTTGTGGAGGGCGCCAGTCACCGCCTGGCTGCCTGTGGGCAGCTGATGGCCTCTAAGCTCAAGGTGCTGTGTTCAATCTTAGCTGCGGGTGGGCGTAGCCACCATCCCATGTGTGAGTCGAACCAACAACAGCCTTGCTGTTAAGACCGCATGTTTTATCCACTGAGCCATCTGGACACAGCAGCTCAGCTCAAGGTGCCGAGTTCAGTCTTACTTGCGGGAGAGCGTAGCCCACCATCAAACAGTCTCCTTGTTAGAAGCAGGTGCTCTCACCAGCTCAGCCATCCTGCCACCTGTTGGCAGCTCAGCTCGGGCGCAGTGTCACTGGCCCATGTGAAAATCAAATCGGGGGCGGCTGTGTTGCTCAGAGCTTACACTCTTAACCAACGGAGCCAGAGTCCGCTGTGGATTTCTTTTTCACCCCAAACAAGTTCTTTGCACATACTGGCATTCATTAAGTGTTGAATGAATAAAAGAATAAATCAATCCTGATTCAGCTTCCTCATCTTTAACCTCTGAACCTCAATTTTCTTTTCTTTTTTTCTTCTTTTTTTTGAGGGCAGTGTCACTAGCCCTCATACGTGGGACCCAAACGGGGGCCGCTGGCTTCCCAAGCCAGCACTTAACCACTGCGCCACTCGGCCGGCCCTAAACCTCTATTTTCTTATCTGTTAAAGTCTTACTACAATCCTGACAGCAAATAATTTATGAAATGTGCCCAGCATGTGGTAAATTAGCAATTCTCCAATTGTTTGGTCTCAGGCCTCCTTTACACTCTTACAAATTAATGACACCCAAAGAGGTTTCATTTATGTGAGTGTATCTACTGATATTTATCATACTAAAATTAAAACTAAGAATTTTAAAAAGCACTATTTATTCATTTAAAATAATGCACATATCAAATGTTAACAAACCCATTTACATTAACATAAACATTTACAAAAAATAATTTGCCAACACAAAAAAACGCAAAAATAAAAATATTTTTATACATCTCTTTAATATCTGATTTAAAATGAAGACAGCTGGGTTCTAATTTCTGCTTCTGCATTTAGCCTGTTGTGGTATGTTGTTCTAATCAACAAATGTGAAGAAAATCTTGTCTCACAGATAGGTAGTTGGAAAAACCAAGTATTTTAATGGCTTTTGCAGATAATGTGGATAGTCTTTTGTGATACTACACCAAAATTCAACAAGTGGTAGCTCCTTTAATAAATATGGGAACTAAAACTATGTCAATGACCTTTTTGTACTGTTACATGACAATCCATTGATCCATCTTGGACTTTTAATAGATTTTTTACCCTTGTGTTAATTTTGTAACAACATGCATTGGTCATTTGAAAAAATACTGGTTCCCTGAACTATACGAACCACTGACATGTTGATATATTTCATTATACAATATAAAAGAATCATTTGGTAATACCACCACTGGTTTTATCAGAAATTCTTTGAAGTACTGAGAATCTGTCAAGTTCATGGAGGCAGGCACAAATTTTCCAAAACTCTAATTTTGATTTGAAACCTCAACTTTTGTCATTGGCAGCGAAGTCTATCAGTTCTTCTCTGCTTACTTTCAAGAAAATGCCGAATACCCACGTGCATGTAACTAGCTTGTCAGTCCTTAGACGTCACAAATGATATTCCATGAAAAGGGTAGCTAGTTCAGTTCTCAACTCAAACAATGACACAAATCATTTTCCTTAAGACAACCCATCATGCTTCAGCATACGACAGAATTGTTTTATAAATACTTCCTATTTCCTCATACTGCATATTAAAAAAGATGTATTCAAGGGCCAGGATTAAAAAATATATATTTTTACTGCTTTGTCAATCATAGTCTTAGGTGAAACTGGCTTCTTTTTATTTTTTAAATTGCAAGTGGAAGGGCAGTGAAGAATATGATTTCTTGTGCAGTTTGGTGTGAGATCTTAATTTCCTGATTCAGGGTAAAGTACTGGCAGATCGTGCTTTTGCACAATCCCAGTGTCAACACAGTGAGAATGGCAAGTATGCTGCCATATGAATATGAAAATAGTTTTGACTTCAGAGACCCTTGGGGGGGTCTCTGATACCTTGAGAACCACTGTCTTAAGTGATAGCTATTATTTCCATATGAGGCACCAGCTTCGGAGCCAAACATACTCCAGTCTCCAGCTTGAAGAAAGCACTCAAAGCCTCCGTTTCCCTGCTTGTACAACTGGGAATAGTGCCACTTACCGTCCAGTGTTCTCCTGAGGATTATCATGACCTAATGCATATACAATGGTTAAGCACAGTGCCTGGCCCAGAGTCAACACTCAAATTATAAACCATAAAAGAATAAAGAAGACACATGACTGTCTGGAGGTAAAAAGAGAAAGGAACAGGAAAAAAGCCGAGGTCTGAACATAAAACTCACGGAACCACGACAGAGGCAAATGCCAGAAAGCATACAACATTCCTATGCAAAATAATTCTGAAAAATAGTGATCAGAGAAAAATGAAAACACGAAAAACAACTTCAGGGAACTTCAACGGAGAAAACCTGTTCATTTCAATACAACATATGAGAAGGGAGTTCGGGGGAAAAAAAAAAAGTCGCATACGGAGCTTTCAGTAAAAAAGACGGTAAGGAAATGAATTATCCAGGGAGCATCACATTTGCACGTAGAAAAGGGTCTCTCCCAAGTCAAAAGGACGATGGGAAAAAGGCACTCAGTACAATTTAATTAACTGCAAACTCTAAACTCCAGTAGGCGAAACGACAAAACAACTTACCAACATAAGCTCCTAATTCTTGCAATTTCCCCTTAATGGCACTCTGAGGGGGGGAAAGAAAACGTGCACGTGAGAAAGGTGGTCCTAGGACAAGAATCCCACTAGGAAGCGCACAGCCAGCTTCGCCAGGGCGCGAACCTGCGGCCCCGCTCAGCGCCGGGTGGGGGCGGGGAGGCGCTGCCGCCCCCGCCCCGCCCCCCGCCCCCCGCGCCCCGGAGCGGCTCCCTGCACAGCCGCGGGGGGCTCTCCGGGCCCCCCACAGACGCTTCCCTTCCGTTTCCCGGGGGCCGCGCCGCGGCCGCGTCTGCGCCCAGGCCCGAGACGGTCGGGCCGAGGCGGCGCCCCTTGCCGGCCCCGCGGCGGGTCAGGGCCGCACAGGCCGCAGCGCGCAGGCCGGGCCCGCCGGCCCCGTTACTCCTGACAACCGCGCGCCCGCCGCGGCCCCGCTTCCCGCCCCCGCCCGACGCGGGCCGCACCCGGATCTTGCGGCTGATCTCGGTGCCGATTTCCATGGCTCCGTGGCGAGCGAAGAGCTCTGCACCCCACGCCGCCAGCCAGCGCCCGAAGCCGGCTCCCGCAGCTCGCAGCACCGCCGCAGCCCCAGCCACGGCCGCTCCGGGCTGCGCGCTCTGCGTGACCCGCCCCCACCGGCCCGGCGCGCTGGAGCGGACCGAGCGGAGTGCGCCTGCGCCTGCGCCTGCGCTCACCGGCGCTCCCGGCGCCTGCGCTCCGGCGCCCTCTGCCGGCGGCGGGAAGAGCAGCGGCGCTTGGCCGTGGCTTTGGTGTTCCTCTGCGGGCACCTGCAGAGCTCTTCCTTCTTCCCTTTCCTCGCCGCCACTTACTCCTTTTTATCCCCTTTGGAAAGCACAGATGAATTAAACGTGCGGGGGTAAAAAAAAAATCTCTGGATTTGGCGTGGGATCCGAATGCGAATCCAGCCTTCACTTACTGGTGGTATGATGCTGGTCTAGATGTTTCAACTCTTGAGACCTGTTTTTCTATCTGTAAAATAGAGACTGCCTCCTAGTGGTTGCATTATGATTACATTTGGAGGGAAAAATGGGATAAAATCCTGAGCAACAGACCCAAACCATGATACATTGGCCTTTGTTTGACTCCATAACTCCCCCGGTGTAATTTTGTCTTCCTTCTCCCAGGTCCATCAGGGGTCTTTCCCCAAGACCTACTCCTCATTCTTCTCCTTTCTCTCTGAACCCCCTTCTTTGTGAACTCTTATTCTCAGGATAACAACTCATCTCTGTGTCAAAAACCGAATTGTCCATCAGCCCTGATTTCTCACCTAAACCCCACTCCCAAATCCGGATAACTACAGGCATTTGTATTTTCTCCAAATTCAAAACATCATCTTCCCTTTACCCAACTCAGATTGGATTCTACTCCGGACGTCCCTATTTCTACCAATAGCAGCTTAATTCTCCCTCTTCCTGATCATAAAACCTTGGCACCAGAGTAAGCATATACAGAGAGGTCTCCTTTCCCTCCCATATACACTAATTCCTGAAATGGCCTTTCTTAGTTATCCGTTGCCACAAAGCAAATGACCACACGCTTAGCAGCTTAAAACACACATGTTTATCATCTTGTGGTTTCCATGGGTGTAGACTCAGCACAGCTTAGCTGAGTGCTATGCTCCGGGTCTCACAAGGCTGCAGTCGAGGTGTCATGCAGACTGTGTTTTTACCCTTGAGGTTTTAACTGAGGAAGAAGCCACATTCAAGCTCATTTACGTTGTTAGCAGAATTAATTTCCTTGCAGCTTTGAGTGAGGACCCCAGCATTTCCCTCAGGTCTTAGAGGTTGTCCATAGTTGCTTGCCTTGGCTTCCTCCAACATGGCTGCTTACTGAAGCCCTCAAAGTCTTTGAGCTCAGAGAAGATCCAGTCCCTCTTTTAGGGCTTTCACTTGATTAAGTCGCACCCCACACCAGCAATCAGTTGATTTAGGGCTTTGATTATATCTGCAAAAATCCCTCATCTTTGTCATATTCATTAGCTACAAGCAAGTCACAGGTGCTGCCCACACTCAAGGTGGATTATAACAGGGTGTGAACAGCAGGGGCAGGAATCATGAGGCCACCTAGGGTCTGTCTGCCACGTGGCCCTTCATCTCATATGTCTTTTTTTAAATTCTGAATTCCTATAGCATCTATGTGGGAACTACTAGTATGACACAATATACTCTGTAATGTTTATTTTATTGTGTGTGTGTGTGCGCGCGCGTGCACGCGCGTGTCCTCTCTAACAAAACTATAAACTTGTAGGTCTGTATTTCTCCAACGTGTCTTTTAGGACAGTAAACACATAGCATGCACTTATTAAATATTTGTAGGATAAGGTAAATTAATGACTAAATTGCAAAAGCATTCCTCATGGATAAATTCAGTGATCATGTACTCATTCAACATTGATGAGAAGTGGCAGAGAAGAGTCACTGAGAACAAGGACACCGGAGCCAGACTGTCTAGGTTTGAATCCCAGCTCTGCAACTCCCTCTGAGACCTTAGGCAAGTTGTTTATCCTTTTTGTGCCTCAGTTTCCTTCTCTGTGACAGTATGATACCAGTTTCTCCTTCATTGGGTTATAATGAGGATGAAATAAGTTAGTATTTGGGAAGCGTTTTGAACTGTGCCTGGCTCATAGCAGCACTATGTTTGTTGATTAAAAATTAAATGCCTCTCCTGAGCCAGATACTGTGCTAGAAGTGAGAGCACAAAGATGAGTAAGACTGGGTATCTACATTCATAACACAATCCGAAAGACAGGTATATGGTCTCTGTTCATTTACCCACCATTTCAGAACTGAGAATGAAAACACCTGTTTTGCCATTCCTGGGTACAAAATGCTTAGTCAATATTTAGATAATATTGTAAGAACATGTTATAAAGAATAGAGATTGCTTTCATTAAAATATATTCAGAATAGGGAGACTTTTATTAAAATGTATTCAAGAAAAGATTAACTTTCAGGATCATCCATTTAAAACTATGGAAGACGAGACCTGCAGACTGCTTAAGAACTTGCATATTTAGATCTCAGGAGTTACAGTGTCTGCATCACAGAGGGGGCAACCCCACTAAACCATTGGTGTCCAGTGGGCTGACACTGTTCCTAGTGTTTTGCTGTAAGATGCAGCTTCACAAACTATACATCATCCAGAGGAAGATGATCAGGATGGTGCCCTGAGAGAAATCATTTAAAGGTATTCAGTCCAAAAAAGACTAGGCTGGACCATGAGAATTCTTTTCCAGCACGGAGGGTCTCTCCAGTTCAGGAGGACTGATGAATTTTGCTCTAGTTTAGGGGATAAATGAAGGACTAGATTTCAACAAACCACAGTGCTGGCCAAGAAGACTCTGGGCTGTCTTTCAAAGAGAGAAGATGACTAAAAGCATAAGTTTTGAAGCATAGAGGCCTGAGTACTAACCCCAACTCCATGGCGTCCCGAATCTTAACACTGGCTCCCTAGCATCTCCAGCCTCCTCACCAGGCAGCATTCCAGCTGGATAGTGCACATTCTTTGTAAGTATATGTGGGGGTAGGCAGAGGTGCGGGTCTGGGGGTGGTTTCTTCAGCTTGGAATGCTTTTCCCTTTTTTTTTTTTTTTTTTTTTAATGCTTAATGAACTTTTATTTGTCGTTCCATACTCAGCTAGAAGCCTGATCACAATGACAGACCAGGCCTTATCACTCCACTTAGAATACATACCTATTAGATATTCATTTACCTGCTGTACTATAATTAGTCACCTGTTTCTCATATGGTGAGTGTTTGAGGACAGGGCCATGCATCTTATCTACTTTGCAGATTCTGGCTTCCAATAAATGTGGGGTCAATGGACAAGTTTTTACACTGTGAATATCTCACAGCGTATCTGCCCTTGGATTAAAAGCCCTAAGTGTTGGAAAATATCATCACAGTAGTCACTTTTATTACTGAGGCTGACATATTTTTATCCATTTTCATGTCTATTTGAGCAAATATATTGCCAACACTTATCATTTCGCTGATATCCAGGGAAATCTAGCCTCTAAATTCTCACTCTTCTGTGGCTGAAAGAGTGCTGCACCTGAGGGGGTGCTGAGTGTGAAAGATTGAGCACACAGTGAAGATTCAGAGACCTAAGGAGATTTTTCACCTTTTTAGCTCTCACCCCATCTTCCCCCTCCCACCAGACATCATTGTCTCTGTAGTCATTCAAGTTAGATTTTTGTACTGGATGGTAACTTATATGGTGAGGGACCATGGATACTCACCAAGCTCTCAAAGCAGATTAATTTCTTAACTCCTGGGAAAGTATTGGTCAATGCTCCACCCAAACTGCATTTCCTTCCCTTTCACTGAGCGTCTTTTTAGTACAGGACTTTCTTTTTGAAATTTAAATTTATTTTAACAAGAATTACCTTCACATGAAAAGTATTTATAATATGCCACTTTCTGAGTAACGAGGATGTAAATATGCAATTATGTAATTGCTTATTTATTCCCAAAATGACTCTAGATGGATATATAGGATTATGGGAACAGTGGTTACCCCCAGGAGGAGAGCTGGGTGTCCAGCAGCTTTTCATGTCTTTTAGGGTAGAACCATATAAATTACTGCACTTCCTTCCACACAAAAATAAGCCAATGATAATTTCATGTCTAACATTTTGAAGGGGTTGTTCAAGTAACTTCATGGGGATGTTACTGTCAAATTAATGTGGTTTAGGGAAAACAGCTTCAGTACTTGCTCAGCAAATGACACGTGGACTGTGCAGGAGGAAGTTCAACTCAGTTGTCTAACATAGCTTGGGCTTTATGATCATCTTCTATTTTTAAAATTCTTTTATTTTCTTCCCAATTCAATTAACAAGTTTTTATTTAGTGCCTACTCTCTGCCCAGTAGTGTCCTAGGAATTCTGGGAGATAAAAAAGTAGCCTTCATGAAGCAGTTTTAAAGTTCTTGCCAAACGTGGAGATCACCGAGGAAAGAAAGTTGTCTTGGAAGAAAAGCCTTGAATTGAGGCTTGGAGAGAAAGAAGGCTAAGTGGGTGGGAGTCACAGGTGTTCCTGCCAGCAGGGCATTCAGGAGAAGAGAGAAATACGATGGTGGGAGAGGCTGAGGCCAGTTTAGAAAGGTCCTAAAGGTCAGGCAGAAAAGCTTAGCCTGGGGGGATCCAGTGGAGTGATAAACCCAAGGAAGAATGTAAGCCTGGTATTAGCACGAAAGGAGAGAGAACTGAGAAGCTGGAAGCAAGACCACCCTTGTTGCAATAATCCGGATGTAAAATGATGAGAGTTTGGATTAGAATGGGTGGGGGCATGGAGGAACAGAGAAGAAAGAATTTGTGAGACATTACAAAGGAGGAAATATCAGGTCTTGATGATAAGCTGAATGAGAAGGGGAGAAAAATCACACGTAATTTCATTTTTTTCTAGTTTAGGAGACCAGAAAAGTGACTCATTTTCATGTCTCTTTCCTCACACCCAAATTGACCCCCCTCATAATGTCCAGGTGAAATATCAATTACAAAGAGAATTGATGGTATTTTTTTCCATTTGAAGCACAGGTAATCTTATTTGCTTTGAGTTCCGTGACCCCACCTGAACCTTGCCCAGGTTTTGTTCTCGGTAGCGCTCTATGATGGCTCTCAGCACTTAGGCCTTTTCTGTACTGTGTATATGTGGTGAGTAAGTGTGTTTACCACCTACTAGACCACAGAGTCCTCTGTGTGCATGGATCATGAATTATGTCAGTAAGTAGTATTCAGTAAGTGTCTGTCAATTGTTGAAGAAGAAAATGAGATTTAAAAGATGTAACATAAAAAAAAAGCTTTCCAGAAACAACAGTATTTTAAAAAATCATTTGAATTAAAATTTACATAATAAAAGCTTCCCTGCTCCACACACTCAAACCACATGCCAAATAAAGATCAACCGTTGTGATGGGGTTAGGATCACAAGGTTTTATTCTCTGGCTTAAGTGTTGCCATTCAGTAATAATATTACAGTGTAATAATATGTAATATTAATCATTGCTAGTAGGGCCTAGGATTAAGTGAAACACTTCACATACATTTAATACGAGTTACTGGAATTTTATTATTATTCCCATTTTATAGTGGTGGAAGCAGCCACAGAGAGGTTAAGACATTCGCACCAGGTCACCCAGCTAGCAGGTGTTGGCGCTGAGATTTGAACCCGGACCACTTGACCCGCAAGTCTCCATCCTTAACAGCCGTAACTTTGTCTTGCATATGCATACAGCTTTTATTTTTGGAGACCGACACGTTATTTGAGGTATAGCAACCCCTTCTGGAAAAAGGGGACTTTCCCACCCAGTACCGATCAGTGTTTTTCCTTTTTTATGGGGTATGTATCCTTCGACGTGGTAAGCATGGGAGGAAGAAACAGAATGTTTGAATCGTTTTCGGAAACGCACTGGAGTACACGAAAAACTCCAGTAATAATAGCCTTTTACAGACCCCTTGACAACACAGGATGAAAACCCTTTACCTGGAACCGAACTCATATCCCTCTCCCCTCGTTTTTATTAAAAGCCTTGCTTTATTTGGAAACTCTTAAAATAAGCGGTCATATGATTAAAAAAAGCAGCGGCGCGCCCCCTCCCCGGCGGCCGGGCGCAGCTGTCCGCGCCTCCCCCGCGCCCTGCCGCCCGCATTCCAACTCTCTGAGGTCACGGGCCGCCGCCGCCTCCCCGGATCCGTGCGCCCGGCCCAGGGGGAGGGACGCCTGCGCCCGGCTGCTCCGCGGCCCTGGCCGCGCGTCCCGTCCGCCCGTCTGCGTGCCACCCCGGCCCCCGCGCCCTCTCTCGGTGCGGAGCTCCTGGCCGGCCGGTGCGCCCTCCAGGCCTGGCCTGTGCCGCGGCCGCCGGCGGGCTCTGCGCGGGGGATGGTCTGCGGGCCGAGATTTTGGAGACAGGAAGTGAGGCTGGAGAGCCCCCGGAGCGCGCCGCGGTGCGGGCGCGGCTGCGGCGGCCGCGCGGCGGGGCCCCGGGAGGCGGGCCGCTGAGCTGGGCGCGCGGCCCCGAGGATGCGGGAGCGGGAGCAGGTGAGGGCGCGGGGCCCCGGCCGGCGGGCGGGCGGGCGCTCGGGGCCCGCGCAGGGGTGTGCCGCCCGCCGGGGCCCCGAGCGCGTCGGCCGGTCCCGGAGTCCCGGAGTCCCGGAGGACGCGTCCCGGCTGCAGACCGAAGGCAGGAGAGGAACAAAGAGAGAAGTTTTCCTTTCTAGGGTCTGTCGGATCTCCTGGAGTCATTTCTAAAGGGGAGGGGGGTGGTGTCTTGAGCGTCTAATTCTGTAATTGTGGATCGCGGTTTTTAAAAGTTTGGGGCATATGTTTTTTTGCCTCTCTGAATTTGAAGTGCGAAATTTGCCGGATAACTTTGGCGAGAAAGGGATTAGGGAAGGACTGTTTGGTGATGACTTGTTTTGTTTTTGGAGTAAAGAGTGTTGGCTCTGGAAAAAAGAATTCGTGGGTCTGCAAATTCCGATTTGTGATTTCTGCAAATCCTGATTAGTTTGGCCGTTCTTGGCATACTCGTCTTTTCTTTTTTTGCTGAGAAAGCCTTATAATAATAGCGTATGCTCTCAAACATTCAAAACACTCAAGTGTGCTCCAGGTGACAACCGCTGTATACCTAATAGTTACATAGTTGTTGTTTTTTTTAAATATCTGATATGACAGTAATTTTACTCTGAAAATAGTTGTCTGGTTTGTTTCTAGGGCATTTTATTCTCGAGTATCTACGCATAAATGTTTGGATCATGAGAAACATACGTTTGATTTAATGCTATAGATCTATACATTACTCTAAAAATGTTGTCTACTCTCTTTTAATGATTATTTTAAAGCATCATTGGCAAAATTACACATGATGAGGATCTTAATGGCAAGGGGGGAAACTACAGGATTCAGAGTTAAAGTGTATTTGAGAAACTTTTGAGAGGGGATGTGAAGAGAAAACCATTAAAATGAATTAAATATCTCAGACTGTCTTTTGAAAACTTGAACGGAATTTAATATGTATCTGTCTTCTGATTACATAACAGAATGGTTTTGTAGAGAAACAAAATATCTCCTAGTTTTTTCTTTCAAAGGCTAATTATGACTTGTGTACTTTAGTAGTGAGGTAATTTATAATTCCAGATCCAACCACCTTTCAAATTACTGCATATATTTTACACCTGAAATAGACCCCCTTTTGGGGGGTCCTAAATTTCTACTTCTCTATTCAAATATTTATAACTTTAAGATATTTAGTAGCAAATATTGTACATGACTGAAAAGATGTGCAAATCATTGATAATTTTGTAATTAGGCAGAACATTATTTTAACACAGGTTTTATTAAATAAGCAAAAAAACCCCTACTTTTTAAAAAAGTAGGCTTTATGGATAGGTCTGGGGGGGTGCACCTAATACACCCCCTCAACTTTTTCAATGACATTATTTAACATCCACCAAAATAAAATAAAAAACATATTGGCTTTTATCACTGATGCTGTAAAACATTTCAAATCTCAGGGACAATTGAAAGTTTTACTCTGCGTTTACTTAATCAGAGCTTCAGTTAATGATTAAGTTATATTGTGTTCTATCTACTACCTTCAAGGCATAGTTCTATCCTCCTAGTGAAGAAACTACCATATTTGAACACCCTTAATACACATATTTAGTTTTCCTCTGCATATGTGCAATACAGTCTCTTCCTCTACACTGCTTAATCTGTCGTTTCCAGTTACCATAATTTGTATATAAAATTGAAATCCATCATCTCTCATGAAAGAGTATTTATATTTAGTATACATGTTATGTATATACAATATTTTTAAATGTATACAAGTACTGGCTCATTAGGCAATTTTCTGGTTAAAAGTATTAATGTTTTCATTTCTTGTTTTTTTTTCTTTTTTCATTTTGCCTCAACTATCTGTAAGTTGGTAGCCAGACATAAACAAAAAGCATTGAACACTGTGGGTGGAGACCATATCTTTTTACAGTATTTATTTTCTATTTCCCTCCGTAGCATGATGCTTTTACCTACAGAAGGCATTCAGCAATGCTGTTAATTAACAGTGCTTTTGGTCGTTCCAGTCCTCCCAGCCTTCTCTAGTCCCTCTATTCCTTGCTTTCAAATTTTATTTATGTATCTATTTATCTGGGGATAACCAGTGCTTAAAAAACAAAACAAAACAAAAACAAACCAAAATAACCAGACAGAGAGAGAATGTGGTCGGGTCCTTAGTAGAGACACAGCCCTGCATGTCTTTATAGCATGCTTGTCATCTCCTTACGGGCAGCAAGGGCCGAGATTCGCCTTCAGATTTCTCACCAGGCCCATTAAACTGCCTTGTACCCAGAGACGCCGTCCACCTGTGTGGAATGGAATCACAAAATGTCAAGTTTGGGGAACCCCAGCGTGCTAGCTAACGCCCAGTTTCTAGCTCTGCCGTCCCCGAGCCCGAGTGCCCATCGCCCCTGGGCCTGGGACGCAGTCAGAAGACGGGGAAAGCGGATTGGGAAGGAGAGCCGCGGGATCGAGCCCCAGCTCGGCGGAGGAAGCGGGACGGCCGCTTCTCCCGTGGCTCCCCCGTGCGGTTCCCGACCCAAGGTCAGGGCCGGTGACCAGCCTCCGGCGAGCCTCGCGGAACGGCTCCTCTGCAGGGGCAGCCGCGGCTCCGGAGAAAACGGAGGGTGGGAACCATCCCGGGAGTCCGGACGCATCCGGGATTTGTCCATTCGTTTAGGGGGGAAAATAATCCCCCGCGGCTCACACGCCATGGGCTCCAGCCCAGGAGTTACCATCAACAGGTGTGATGAAAAACGTGGTAAAGCGAGCCTTTTGGAGCCCGAGGGAATCCGCTACGGGCCGCGCCCACCACTCGCCGCACTCTCTGGGGGCTCGAGCGGGGCCCTTTAAAAGTTCCCTCCGGGAGCAGCCGGGCCGGACCTTCCCTAGCGCGTCCGTCCGGAAACGCAGCCGCGCCAGGAGGGTTCCGGGCCTTCCGCAGCTGCACGTCGGCCAGGCCACGCCGCCTGCTCTACTCCCGGGAGGAGCCAAAGCCCCAGCGGTCCGCTGTTCCGTCAGCCTCATGGGCTTGCAGAGCCTCGCCCTCCTTCCCTCAACCCAGGATGGCGTGTAAG
The DNA here is from genome assembly GCA_033961575.1 of Aselliscus stoliczkanus. NCBI lineage: Eukaryota > Metazoa > Chordata > Mammalia > Chiroptera > Hipposideridae > Aselliscus > Aselliscus stoliczkanus. Next base: position 148,638,466 of record CM066732.1, on the reverse strand, counting down.
GCCTCGCCCGCCTCCTCCTCTGGGCTCCGCTTAGGTGAATGCCCACCGCCTCCGGAGGCGACTCCACCTGGAGAGGAGCCGGGGCCACGCTTTTCAGAGCTTCCATGCTCCTGGTGGTCATCCGATAACAAGTATTCGTAGGGTCTTCTATTATTTGTGTATACATTTTGTGACGTAAATGTTTATAAACCAAAAGGGCTCTACAGAGGCTTGTTAAGCGCTTCACCTCCTTTGCACGGTTTGCACAGCTGCCATATGTTAGAGGGGATTATCCCTCCCATTTGGGTTCAGGGTTAATTTGCCTTTTGGGGCTGAGAGTTGAACAATAATAGCTCTTTCGGAGGTGTCTTGTAATGATCTCACCTAAGGACTAAAGAACCCTGACATTTGGAGTATTGAGGAGCCAAACGGAGTGAACTATGAAAAAAACCCAAAAACATCTAAAATAGAAAGAGGACCACTAATGCTAGCTACTAAACTTGGGGTTATAGCAGTGCCAGCCGTTATCTCGTTTAATCCTGAAGACAGCCACAGGTGGTTGGTACCACTGTTTGTAGGCATGAGCGACTGGTGGAGCCTGACCCACAGTCTAGTACAGCTCAGATGATAAACTTCCCCAGTGTCTCCTGGCTCCTGGTAGTGCCTTCTTTTTCCAGAGGAGACGGAAAGCTTATTCTTTGGCTACAGCTTTACTGATGTTTATTTTGAAAAGCAAAGTACAAAGCTGCCATCATGCATGTAACCTGTGTGTTCCTCTTCAGCACTGGCGTGGATGCTCCCTTCACCTGGCCCTTGGAAACTCAGTTGCATTTTAATGGAGGCAGCAGCTGCGGGGTGAGCAGCTGGAGACTGTACAGCACTGCTCCCGGCAGGAGAGGATCGCCCTCTTCCTCTGTCACCACCACTGCATTGGTGGTGGTGCTTTTCCCTCTTTACCCCTCCACTCTTGAAGAGAGAAGAAGATGCCACTGCCATTTGGATTGAAACTAAAACGCACCCGGCGCTACACAGTGTCCAGCAAGAGCTGCCTGGTTGCCCGGATCCAGCTGCTCAATAACGAGTTTGTGGAGTTCACACTATCTGTGGAGAGCACTGGCCAGGAGAGCCTGGAGGCGGTGGCCCAAAGACTGGAGCTGCGGGAGGTAAGCCGCAAAAGAGGCCGCCAGCTTCTCTGGCCCGGCTTCGCTCCTTACTTTTCAGCCACTTGAATGCGTGCTGGGTGTGGGTTCTCAAAGCATGTTCTTGGCCATGATATCTAAGTGGAGCCAGCAAGCCCACCTTCCCATGAGGAAGCAATAGATACAGAACAAGAGGTCTTTCCTTGGGGGTACCCCATAAGAGAATGAACAGTGCCAGAGTTTTGAAAATATTTATATGTTTTCCCAAAGCATAATTCAAAATCAAATTTGAATGCATTTTGGATTATCACGTTCTTGTTTTCTAATATAATTCCAAATGGGTCATCCTGATCTGGTACAGCTTACTGACTTCATTCAGTCATTCAGCATCCATTATTTTCTACAGGCCAGGCCAAGATTCTAGAAACATATTGCCTAATTTTGAATTCTGGTTTCCTCACCAACTAGTTGTTTAACCTTGGGTGAGTTATGTGACTTCTCTGGGCACCAGTTCCCTCATCTGAACCATGGGGATAACAGCGGTGCCTAACCCTCAGAGTGATTGTGTGAGTAAATGTGCAAGTAAAACCAAGTTCTAATAACTGGGCTGTTATAGCAATCATAAGGCGGTTTGCCCTGGAAAACCCCTTATCTAGTCAGTAGGAAGTTGTGGGGTCTTTTCAAGTATCTATCTACACAATGTCTTAAATTTAAAATGCTGTGTAAGGCCTATGAAGCATAGGGCTCTAATTAAACCTAGGACCCTTTCAGCCTTTTGCCACCTGGCTCTAGGATAAGAGAAAGATGGAGAAACTGGTTATTCTACATAAATACCCAAATTATATTCCTAACTGGGAATCCCACTGATATTATAAAAAGTTGATAAAAAGTCAGGAATAGATAAACTCTGCCTTTGATGACCACCCAGTCATTTGATGATTTATTTCGAAAACTTATTGAGTGCTAAGCACATATGTATTAGGATTTTACTCTAGTGTTGATACCAGTAAGAAGACAGGCTATCATAAGGGAAGTAGAGGGTGCTATAGACAATAGAGAGGGGCAGCAAAGAGAAAACTTTCCAGGGCAAGTGAGCTGGCACCTGAAGGATGGGGCAGGGTGGTCCCATCAGGGGCTGGAAAAGACTTCCAGTAAAGGAATTGGACAGGGCCAAAGACATGAGGCAGGTGATCTACCTGGAGCCTGAAGTGGGAGAGGAAAGGCTGAGAGAAGGGGTCCATATAATTCAGGGGTTCTGTCCTAAGGTTTTGGGCTTATCCTGAAAGTAATAAGAAAGTTAGTGAAGGGTTTACAAACAGGAGTGTGATATGATTTTTTTTTTTTTCTTTTTGTGAAGAGTGAGCCCTCCGGAGAATGACTAGATAGGAGTGTTGTGGTGTGCAAATCATGGTTACCCGGATTTGGATGGGGATGGAGAGAAGTGGGTGGAATCTGGAGATAAATCAGTAGCTACCTACCGAGTGTTGGTGAAGAGCTAGCCAGTGGTCTAGGTTGATACTCAGGTTTCCGGTAAATGATGGGGACTATAACTAAGAGAGGAAACATAAAAGGAAAAGTTGGTTTGAGGGGTTAAGGAGAAGTGTGCGGTGAGTTGAGTTCTGGAGGTATTTATTGACTTTGAAATGCCAAATGAGATGTTGAGCAGACAGGCATATATCCAGGTGAGGAGTTCAGATGAGAATCCAAGAAATGTTGGGATCATCAGCTGAGGTCAGTTAATCACAGCTGGGAGAGGGTATGAGGCTGTTCAGATGAGAAAAAGGAGATGTAGCAGACCCCTCAGTGTTCACTAGAGGACGGATAACCTCGGAAGCAGACAGATGGAGCAGCCTCAGAGGGAGAAGTAAACCAGGAGAGCCGACCTCAGCGACTGCTCCCGCTTACTTACACTTATTCCATCTTTTTTGCCTCCTTCACCCATTTTTCCTAATTTGATTTCTTTTTCCTGTAATTTCTTTCTCATGCACCAAGTTTGCCTACAACCACTAGAGAGTCAACTTCTTGAGGAACTGTGTGGTTAATTTATTTTTGTCCCCAGAGTACGAGGCATGGAATGTGCTCAGTAAATGCAGGGTGAACGGAACCCACAGGCATTGGCTTCCTTCTCTGTTTGTCAAGAGAAGCTGCTATCCCTTGTGTGAGGTTATCAGACTCAGAAACAAGCAACTTCATACAGCTGTGGGCGTAGAATGAGCTAATTTTTTTTTTTTTTTTTTTTGAAGGCAGTGTCACTGGTCCTCATATGTGGGACCTGAACCGGGGCTGCTGGCTTCCTAAGCCAGCATTTAACCACCACGCCACTCGGCCAGCCCAGAATGAGGCTAATTTTTAACAGAAGGGTCAAGTGCTATGAGAGGGAACAGATGTGGTCCCTAGAAAATGTCTTGTTGCCCCGAGACAGGGTGTCCCACCATTTCCAAAGTTGAACGACAGCCCTGGTTAGAAAGTTAGTTTGTTGAGCAAACTTTTCAAAGTTTCAGAAGCTGTGCTCTGTAGCATGTAAACAGATAGCTCAAGCCCCAGGCCTGATCTTACTGAGTGACTGTTCGGAAATAACCTAAGTCGGCAACACCTGTTCTGAGTTTGTGTCCATACATCACTTAGGAGAATCCTAACAAGAGATACTACTATGTTAATTTTTGCTATTCTCTTATCAGTCAAATTTAGAATTATCATAGCATATAGATTTGGCTGGCAAGCTTTGCTACTGCCCAGATTTAAATTGGGAAGAAAAATGTCTTTTCTTACTAATTGAACACTATTTTTTTCTATAATGACAATTATAAGGGTTACACAATATCATTGTTTATAAGGGTTACATAATACCATTATAACGCTACACCCAGGGGCTTCAACTATCTCGGTAGTATTTTTATTTCTTAAGCTGGATACATAGGTATATGAATTTTTTTTTTTGAATGTCAGGTATTTCATAATATGTTAAACTAAAAACAGATAGGTTAATATATCAAATTTAGTTAAAGGGGAAAAAATTATCCTCATTGGAAAATATTGCAGCTCTTTCAGAGAGCTGTTGAAATTCTCTGTGTATCATTCATTCTGAATTTCCCAACAGCTTTTCAAGAGAGGCTGTGAAAGTCATTATAGAATTTAAGGGGAATGAGAAAACTTCCTTTCTAATTTTGAAAGTACAGAGGATGCCAAAAAAATGTATACACATTTTAAGAAAGAAAAACCACTGTATTAAAATTGAAATACAATGAATGATGCTAGCATTCATTTGATTAACGCCATCTTTAGCGCGACCGTAATACTGCACGTTGCTACAGTAATTCAATTCAACTTTGAAAAGTAATACATAGATAACATCTCTTAACATGTGTATACACGCTTTTGGCACCCTGGTAGACATTATAGGGGTTTGATGGGAGTGGCTGGGCAGTGTCACCTTTGTGGAATCAGCACAGTCTGGAGTGAGGTGGTCAGGCTTAAAAACCTAGTGTCTCAGGGAGTAAGACCTGTGTTACCCCAGCTCTCTGAGAATGATACGTAAGTTTAGTAATTAATGCCGAGCTCTGGAACTGCCACATGTCCCCAAGTATGTGTGCCCTCTGGCCAGGCTATGATCTTCCTGAAGGCAGGCCTCATGGGAGCCAGAGTAAAGCAGAATTTGCTTGATGAGCATAGAATCAGAGAAGGGAGGTTACCCTGAAAACCTTGCATGTCTTCATAAGGGGAACGGTACTGCCTCCTGACCAGACAAGTTCCTCTGAGTCTCTTCCCCTTTCTGGGCAATGCTTAGGTGGGCACTGCCTCTATTTGCCTCTTGAGAAAGCTGTGGTTAAGCCATTTGCTATTTGTCAGTTGAATCAGAAACACCTTGGTTTGGACCCCACGTCTGCCACTTATGAGTTGTGTGACTTTGGGCAAATTACTTTTTTTTTTTTTTTTTTTAGCTGAGCCATCCTGCCACTGTTGGCAGCTCAGCGGCTGCTCAGCTCGGGCTGGGCATCGAACTGCTGTTGCTCAGAACTCAGCTTGCACTCTTGAGCGAGCTCTTAACCAACTGAGCCACTCGGCTGGCCCTTGGGCAAATTACTTAACATCCCAAGTTCACTGTTTTGTATCTGTAAATTGGGGATGATAGTAGTATGTACTTGATGGTGGTTGTGAGGATTCGACGTTAAATGTAAAACATTTAGCAGAGGCCCTGGCGTTTTGGAAACTGAGTAAGTGGTCCTCTTCACTGCTGTTAATATTCCGGACACCATTTCTGTGTTGTGGTGACACACCAACTTCTCTTCCGATTAACTCTTTTCTGACTTTTGTTAATATCTTTGTTTCTTCCTTTTCCTAAGAGAACATATATGCCTGTTTATAAGATGTTTTTATAGCACAAACAAGTATAGTGACCACTTAACCATTGTAATTTAGATGTCATATTTGAACTCTATTTTGATGCCAGCTGAAATTAAATTGTGCAATGTCAAATTGTCTCATTGCCCTCTAAAAACAGAGCTTCATTGGGTTTTTATCTGATTATTAGCTATTTCTTCCATCTTGCCCTCAACCTTACTCCTAGTGTTAAAAAAAATGTTCTATGAAATTTTGGATTAAGGTTTATATTATTTCTTTTAGGGTAAGACTTTTTTTTTTTTCTTTTTTTTCTTTTAAAGATTTTATTGGGGAATAGGCGGAGGGGAACAGCGTTGGGGAATCGGGGAAGGGGAACAGACAAGTTGCTGTCTTTTTGTTCTTCAGTTTAGTTGCGGAGGATGTTGCTTCACTGTTGGTATCGTCATTGCGCTCTTCCCGGATGAGGCAGATCGGTCGCTGGCCTCTGGATGTCGCTCACCGCGGCTATTGGCAGCTCACGCTTGGCTGCCAGCCGCTCACGCTGGCTGCGGGCCACTCACTGTAGCCTATGGCAGCCCACTGCAGCAGGGGCTGCAGCCCACACCATTGCCGGGGCTCGCACAGCCCAGCTCCAGGTGGAGCTGTTGTTAGCTGTAGAGGGCAGTGTCACTGGCCCTCATGTGGGATCCGAACCGGGGCCGCTGGCATCCCAAAACCAGCGCTTAACCAATGCGCCACTCGGCCGGCCCTAGGGTAAGACTTTCTTAAAAATCCTTTTAAAATCTTATATTCCATTTGATTATCACGTTTTTATCTTGCTGTCATGGGTTTTAATTACATTCATTGCATAGGATGCCTTCCTTTATCTTAAGGTCCTTATTCAGCTTAAGTTGATAGGAGGTTGGAGTTTTTTTTTAAAAGCTTTGAATTCCCCAGTTAGGAAACAGAGAAGTTATAAAACCCGGAAAGCCTTTTGAAGGTAACTTTTTCATGTTTTTGCTATGCTCCATTATGTATTAGTTTTATAACCTAAATTTTAGAGGGCAGGTTTTTTCCCAGTTGTTTCTGAGTGTTTCGTGAGTGTAAAGGGGAAGGTTGAGCCACATCGTGTCTCCTTATGTGGAGCACGCACATAACTACAGTTTTGATGTTGAGATCAATACTTGGCCTCCCCTAAAATGATCTCTAAAGCATTTTGTTGAATAAGGTGGAAAGTCTAGCAAAAGGTAGAAGTTCTTACCATGGTCTTTCATTTTAAAATTATAATTATAGGCTTTGACATTTGGTTACTCTCTTGTGGTATAGCAAATTCTACAGAAAATGTTTTAAAAATTGTATTGCAAGTGTATCATGTATATGTCAAGTTTTTATTCTTTAGAATGTAAACTTCATCAGAGGGGGACTGTTCCATCACCAGTGACTGGAATAGTGCCTTGTACCTTACAGTACGTAGTTGCTGAATAAATGTCTACTTAGTTTTAAAACTGGGCTTCTTCTTTTGAATTTAGATTGATAAGCATTGAAAGCAGCACTGTTAAATCAGCTGTTATTTGCTGTATGATTTTATTTCCTGGAGAAAATCGAACATTTACAAAGCTTTGAACACAGGTAGAGGAGCACCTTTTTTCTTTAGGCTTTTATTTCTTTTTCACTTTGGGCTTCTTTTGAAACACTTAGAAAATGATCTAGTTTTAGTGACTCCCTGAGGAAAGATTGCTGTATCAAGGGGAGTGTCCACTTTGCTGAACTTTGAACAGATTCTTCTCAATAGTCTTTTCTGGGAGATGGGGAAAGTTTTTGGCTAAAGGATTTGTTGGAATAGAGAGGAATAAAGCATATAATGCAAGCCCTTACTTTGAAGTGCAACTTTGGAAAGAGTTCTTGGCATCAGAGCGTTTTATTTTAAATTAGTGTCTCAGGTATTCCAAATATCCACTGACCTTATCTTGACTGTTACCTGAGTAGACCTCAAGAATTTCATGCGCATTTCCTTCTGTACTAGCTGTTTTCATTTGGACTCTAAAAATAGCTGAAACATGTGTAAAGTAAAAGTGCAAACTTTTTAACCTTTTAGGCTGAGTAGTTATTCATCTAAGTATGTATGTTATAAAGCCAGCAAGATTAACGTGTAGACGTGGATCAGTAAATATCTTTAGTTAGATCTTTTTGACGATCTGAAGCAAATGTAAATCGTATATTGGCCTCTTCATCTAGATAAAGAAATCTCTCAAAGTCCAAAACCAATTATGAATGGGCATGGATTTCTGTTCTTGATTTTTAGATGATCTGTTACTTTTCCTCATTTGGTCTAGATAATGAAGGACCAGCCATATAAACAAGTAGAGGAATTATATATACAATCCTGGAGAGAATGCATTTTAGGATAACTACTATATCATCATACAAGTTATTACAGAATTCGGAAACCTGTTTACTTAAAGAAACAGAGTATTATTCAACCTTCACCACATTTCTAGTAAATGTAAGGGTAACAGTCTGAGATGTTAGTCTCCCAGTATTGGATTTTTCACCTACAAGACATTGAAGATGTCCTTGAATCCTCTCAGCAACAATCCGCCACGACACTGTAGTCTCACGACCATATGGAATTAAGCATGAATCTGCTCATAAGAGGTTTGTGAGCTGAGTTCATAATGGCGGACATAGGGAACCTGTGGTGTTTTGGGAGCTCTAAATTCTGTCATTGTTTGTGGTGGGTATGGTTTCAGATTTTATTCTTTATAATACTAGGAACTTTAACGCCCTTCTGCTCTCCTTCTGGGAGGGTGAAGGTTATTGTGCTGGAAGCTTACCATGCCTTATCTTTTTTAATCCGCACAGTGAGTTAGGCATTATCTTTCCCATTTTAAAATGAGGAAACTGAAGTTCTGAAAAAATTGGGTGATTTGCTCCGCCAATCTGGGTGATCACACAGCTAATAAGCAAAAGAACCAGAATTTGAGTTTGTAGCTGTCAGACTTGTGCTTGACCTTTGAATTTTAGAGGGGTCACCGGCCTGTTTGAGAGTCTGATGAAAATACAGAATTTTGCGCAGAATTTCAGGCGGTTCTTGGATACTCCCTTCCCCATTCTATCTATGAGCTGAGGGCCGGCCGAATGGCTCAGTTGGTTAAGAGCTCGCTCAAGAGTGCAAGCTGAGCTCTGAGCAACAGCGGTTCGAGGCCAGCCCGAGCTGAGTTGCCGTTGAGCTGCCAACAGGTGGCAGGATGGCTCAGCTAGGAAAAAAACAACAACAACAAAAAATACAATCTATAAAAAAAAATGGCAGTGAGAAAATTCTATCTATGAGCTGAGGCTGTGGGTCTAGAAGCCTCTTGATGAGGCAGTCTTTCCCCTTTTCTCAGCTTCACAGATTCTTCCCTAATCTTGCTTTCTTCAGAATGAAGGTACTGGTAGGATAGAATATTTGTGAGTAGTTCAAGACCTTCATATTCTAAAGAAAATAACTTGCCTCTGAAGTATACTTTCCCCCTTCGCCCTCCTTCCCCCACACATGTCCTTTTTGAGTGGCTTTTATCTTCAGATCTCAAGAAAGGCCATTTGGGGTATTCCTTTCCTCACTGGGATGACTCACTGTTACGGAAGAAAGCTCCTTTCAAGGAGGAAAGGGAGGAGGTTTTGAGTGGGATTCCTGCATTGCAAGCTGATGGTAGCTCCAGGTCTGTCTTCCCCACCAGACTGCACCATTGTGCTCACCAAGCAATAGGTGTGTGACAATTCTTCAGTGAATGAATGGATGACTCATGCTTCCTTCATGCATTAACCAAATTCCCTGGCCAGTTGTTGAGCCTCATGCTTCATCCTTCTTGTCAGATACACACCCTACCTGAACATTTTCTTTTCTGTTAACAAGGCCTTTGCTCGTAACACTTTCTAACAACATGCCAGCGTCTTATCTGGCGTCTTAATTTGTGGGGGCAGAATTATGCTCCGAGACCGAGTTTGTCTGCCAGCAGTTTATTTAACACAGATTCCCTGTGGGAATTTCACAAGCCAGTAACATACAGTATAATGTCTCTTAGTAAGCCAATAAAGAAATAACATACTCCAAAGCAATGATAGATTAATAACACTATCCTTCCAGGCAAGGGGAGATGAAAGGACTAGTCTAAATTTAGTTGAGTTGTACCTTTTAGGAGTTGGTACTCAGCTTGGCCAACCAAGAGCCAATGCCCAGCTGTCAACGCAACAGTAAAAGTCCCTTGTTGCTAGACACGTTGCTGGGGAACTAAAGCGCAGTGTTGATGGGCAGGATCTTCTTTGTGGGGCCCCTGTACCATCTTTGACTTGCGCCACTGCCAGTAAGTGTCACCTTTGCCATGGCAGGAGTTAATGCCCCAAAGGTCCTTGGAGAGGTATTTAGATCAGCAAAGCGTAGCCTCCCCAGAACGAACATTCTCGAATAGTCCTCACAAACTCTTGTTATTATTAATTCAAATGCCCCCTTGTCATAGTTGTTTCTTCATATGTTTGTTCTTATTGATAAGCCCCAGCGGCATCCCTCAGTAGCTGACCTACTGAGTGCTTATCAACTACAACAGATGAGATGAGGATATCCTGACATCGAGCACTTCACTCACATATCAAAACAGCTTTGCTTATAAAAACAACTTCATTCTTTGATCAAAACAATTTCATTCTAAAAACAACTTCATTTTTTGTCGTAAACAAGTGGATTTGCAATCATATCAAACTGGTACACAACAGCTGCTTTAGCAAATATTTTCCTATTTGGTTCTCCAAGCAGTTTGTTCATAAATAAATGTCATTTAGATTTATCATTTAATGAACTGATGGGATACCCAGAGTCAATTAAAAACAAATTTTTTTTTTTAACAGATCAGGCATCTAATTAGGTTCTTCTTAATAAATTTGGAACAACAGTTTGTGAAGATAAGCGCCCATTTGTGAGACAAACACAGAGTGGAGGTAGCCCTGGAGCTGAGGAGCAGCTTTGATTTTTGCAGATTTTGTTTTTGATCAAAGGCTTTCTGATCAACTTTGCGCTGCTCTGTTATCTTGTATTTCTTCTCTTTCTCTGTCAGTGATCTCGCCCTCCTGGTGTCTGGGCTTGTGCAGCTTCTTCTTGAAGCATCACTGAGATGTCTGGATTTTCACACCACCGATATCAATTTTGGTGGAGGTGGCGATGACAGATTTCTGGTGTGTTCTGCGCAGAGGAACTCGATTGAGGGACAGAGGTCCAGTCACAAGTAGCAAGCCACTGCTCAGCTGCTTCAGGAAAACCAGCCTCTTGCCTCTGTGGCTCCCAGTGAGGATGATCAGAATGGCCCCGGGACTGATACTGGCCCCAGGTTTTCTCACGTGCTGACTGAAGGGTTTCTTGCCTTGGCTCAGTAGCTTTCAAGGCATGTCTTCCGCAGAATAGTATCTAGGCATTTTGCTATGTTTAACTACTCTGGTGCCACCATTCTTGTTGCCACCAACTGGTTTTGTAACAGTGACAAGAGCCTTCTCCATCTTTTTCTTTTCAATCCTGGATTTAACTGCTGAATACTTCCTTTTGTACATGGCCTTTTGGGAACACACAGTTGATCGGGAACACCTCCCAGTTCCTCTGACCAAGACAGGGGTTTCCCCACAGTTGGGCTTTCCCTCCTCAGGCATTTTGGCCTGGAGGGTCCCCTTCTTAACCTTGCTACGGCATCAGCCAGCTTGTCTTCAGGTTTCTTCTCCTTAGTGTCTGGCTTCTCCGCTTTTTCACCCATCATCTTGTGAGATGGGCAGTAGCCATTTAAATTTTTAAGAATTAGCTTAGGATGCTAATTTCACTAGAAGAAACTATGCATGTCACAAATTCTATATGAGAAGTAGCAGCATGTAGTGGAAATAACTTTGCAATCAAGGGCTTGTGCCACTTTCTATAGTAGATTACCCACACGAGATCACTAAGTGTGCAGTATAAATAGGACAGAGTAATTGTGTTATTTTTGAACAAGCTTAAACTGAGTAGGGTAAGAAAATAACACAAGTAATTTCATGGTGGGCGACAGTAACTTCTTTTTTTTTTTTTTTTTTAAGATTTTATTGGGGAATTGGGGGAGGGCAGCAGTGTTGGGGAACTGGGGAAGGGGAACAGGCAAGTTGCTGTCCTTTTGTTCTTCAGTCTAGTTGTGGAGGATGTTGCTTCACTGGCCCATGTTGGTATTGTGATCATTACACTCTTCCCTGGCTGAGGCTGATAGGTCGTTGGCCACTGGACTGCTGCTCATGGTGCCTCTTGGCAGCTCACGCCAGCTGCTGGCCGCTTACATTGGCTGCCGGCCACCACGGTAACTTACGGCAGCCCAGCTCCAAGTCGAGCTGTTATTCACTATCTTAGCTGTAGAGGGCGCAGTGTCACTGGGCCTCATGTGGGATCCACACCCAAGCCCTACTGCTCAGAGCTGGTGTCCCAAGCCAGCTCTTAACAACACGCCACTCGGCTGGCCCCGCAACTTATTTTCTTTGTGAATATAAAACCAACTTGTCTTTGCCGAGTCCTGTTACAATTATTTAATCAGCTCAGACTTTGACTTGATTAATTTCGATGTTAGGTGAATTTTCGTCAGATTGAACTCTGTACCATTAAATTCAACTACAGTTGGCAAAGTGGGATTTGCAGGCAACAAGGTAGAGTTTTGGCGCCAAATGAACTTAGGTTAAAGTCCCTCACACTACATATGAAACTGACGGAAACCAATTTAGCTTCTCTGTATTTGGTTTCTTTCATATGTGATATGGTTGCATGTGATAAGAATGATAGCTATTTATTAGGTACTGACCATATTGCCAAATACTGTGCTGGATGCTCATATATGTGTTTAATTTAATCCTGAGTGTGACTGACAGACCTCCTCCTCCCACCATCTCAGTGATCAAGTACACCAAAGCAGGGCAGTGTCTAGAACAAGGCGAAGTCCTGATGTAGGACATTTCTTAACTGGCAACCATGTTTTGTTGTTTTTTTTAGTGTAAAGTTATTTTTCTCTAGTCATTTCCATTTTCTTTTTCATCATGTGAATTTGTTCATTAGTTGGAATAATATACTGAGAAAAAATGGATTGGAGAAAAGTGACTTCAGGTGTTATTTTAATTTTTATTAAAAGTTATTGGGGGTGGGGCCGGCCGAGTGACGTGTTGGTTAAGAGCTGGCTTGGGACTTCAGTGGTCCCAGTTTGGATCCCACATATGAGGGCCAGTGACACTGCCCTCTACATCCAAGATGGTGAACAACAGCTCGACCTGGAGCTGGGCTTCTGTGAGTCCCCCCGGATGGCATAGCTGCAGCCTGGGTTGCCATAGGCTACAGTGAGCTGCCATGAGCTGCTGTGAGCAGCTGTCCAGAGGCCGACGATCCATCTGCCTCACCCGAGAGGAATGCAATGATGATACCAACATGGGCCAGTGAAGCGATGACCTCCACAACTAGACTGAAGAACAAACAGACAGCAACTTGTCTGTTCCCTTTCCCCAATTCCCCAATGCTGTTCCCCTCCCCCAAGTCCCCAATAAAAATCTTTAAAAAAAAAAGTTATTGGGGATAACATTGGTTAACAACATTATATAAATTTCACGTGTACAACTTTTTTTCATTTTTTAAAATTTTTTCTTCTTTTTTTTTTAGCTGAGCCAATCTGCCACTTATTGGCAGCTCAATGGCAGCTCAGCTCAGGCTGGGCATTGAACTGCTGTTGCTCAGAGCTCAGCTCACACTCTTGAGTGAGCTCTTAACCAACTGAGCCACTCGGCCGGCCCTCTCAGGTGTCCAGCCTTATAAAAGGTCATCTGTGTACTCTATTGTGTGCTCACCACCAGAAGTCGAGTCTCCTTCTGAGGTGTTATTATTATTATTATTATTCTTTTTTTTTTTTTTTAGGGCAGCGTCACTGGCCCTCATATGTGGGACCCGAACCAGGGCCGCTGGCGTCCCAAGCCAGCACTTAACCACCGCGCCACTCTGCCGGCCTGAGGTGTTATTAAGTCAGAGAGTTAAATCAGAGCTACAGTACTGGGAATTAAGATATTTGCTGTAACATCCTTTCTCCCAGAAGTTGGTGTGAATTATCTAGAAAAATAACCTTAATTCCCATTCACCCATGTGTCGCACTTACAGATAATATTTAGACAAGAGCATATTTGAGTTGTCTGTATTTTTATTACTGGCAGCTATTTTGAAGTCAAATTTATGTGTGAATAGTGCCTTAAGGATAAGAACACTTATACGCTTTATATTACACTGATAACAGAAAGAAAGAAAAATGAAGTATGCTTAATCATGAAGAATATATCTAAAATGATACGTCATCATATTATGATCTCTCTCACCCCCACCAGAGTGCAGACTTGGCAGTGCACTTGCTGTCACCTCTGGCATGACTGGGGCAGCCAGCCAGTAATAGCCCCTAGTGAGAATTCAGCAACTCCAGCTCCAGGGGTAGCACTTCCTCCTCAACAACACACTGCTTTTCCACTGAGCCATTGCCATTTTCCTAAAGAAAAGCAATCCAAGGGTTGGTATTTCCTAATAATTTATTTTAAAAGGAAAAGAGAAAGAAAAGGAAAAGTTACCAAAGACAAAACCCTGTTAGTGAAGGAAGAATTTAGGTGTAGAATTTCCTATCCTAATGAAGAGGTAATATGAAACTTTATACTCTTGGGTTGTCGGGAAAGTCCTGACTCATTTTTGCATTGAAAAACAGAAAAATACGTCATGACTTTCCTGACAACCCAATATTTACGGAGACTTGAAAACGATGATAATAAGAGCACTCATTGCATGTGACACTCTTCTCAGTGCTTTAAATGTTTTCACTTCTTTTGATCCTCAACAATCCTATGAGTGAGGCACTATTATACTCATCTCCATTTTACAGATGGGTAAACTGAGAGGTGCTAAGTGACTTGCTCATGGTTACATGGCAGAAACCACAACTGGAGTGGTTCTCTGGCTCCTTGGTTGGCATCTCTCTTCTTAGTATGTAACTCTGGGCCAGTGACAGCTGTGCCGCCATGGATCTGGTGCTCTTAAGGACAGCCTGGTACATTGCAGCCTCCCAAATCTGATGGAGATTAAGGACTCTTGAGATATGTGTTATCATTTGTTTTAATTACTACAATGTATAATCTTGCTTAAAATATGTTTTTGAAGTCACATCAGGCAAAGAAAGATAAGCCTGAGAAGGAACATGAATCATGACCAGTCCAGCAAAATACCTTTGGGAGTGCCTCAAGCGCTGAGGGCAGAGCTCTTTGATAGGCAGCCTTTTGTGAGCTTGTTCCCTGGCGCAGTGGGAAGTACCAGGCTGATGAAATCCAGCCCAGGAGAGTTCTCTGCTGAGAGAGTTCCCAAAGCAATATCTGGTTGCACAGCTATTGGATGAATTTGGAGGCTCCTAGAGTCAGAATCTGCACCCAAACAAGAAAACATGGGCAAATCAGTGAGCCCATTGAAGTTCGTGCTGCCTTTCTTGTTGGGGTGGGATCGCTGCAATTTACCTACTGTGCACACAGGTCTATTTCCACCTGTTACAGCAGTTCACACCACCAAAGTGTCTCCACGCAGCGATCTGTGAATTATGGACATGGGGACAGGACACTATAAATTGTTCCATTTTTAATTCCTATTGTACAGGTCATGATTTTATCGTTTAACCTTTGTTTTTTCAGTGAGATTTTTATCATTATTTTCCTCGAATATAGCGTTTTTGGATATAGGATAATGAATAGAGGACAATTCCTATTATCCTTGGTAGCGTGTACATGTTTATGGCTAGTTATTCCTATTCTACTTTTAAGTATAATGAAAATACTTTGTCATCTGTATTTTTAAATTGCACTTTTTGGGATAAAACGTGATGGGTATGATGGTATTTAAGCAATTAAGAAATCTTGAGTGTATGTTTCTGAGCCCTGTACCCGCCTCATGACTTGGTTCTCAATGAGGAACACAATTTAAAAGGAAATCTGTTAAAACTGTAAGTGTGCCCCTTGTTAAATGAAACTTTGTTATTAATAAAAAGGGGAAAAGAGCTTTTTTATATTAAAAAAACAGCTTTACTGTTTCCTTGGAGCATTTGTGTTCATGGAAGAAGTATTTGCTATAACTAGAAAACCACCTTGTAAATATGTGAAGAGTTATTTCATGTGTGATGAAACCATGACTTGCAAGCTTTGATTCATGAATGAAACAAGTGTAGCTTTTCATAACAGAAGTCTAGTACTTTCTTCACTTGTATCTGTTAATATGTTAACTACAAAAGTAATTTCCTTGATTTTATAATCACCAGATCTTCATGTTAATACTAATTTAAGAACAGTGCAGCTGCTGTATTTTTCTTTTTCTTTTAAGGCACTGGAAACTGTTGGATAATACATCTTCAGGCAATAGAAATTAACTTTCACTAGATTCTTTCTTAAAATGTATAAAGGCCCATATTCATTTATAGTTCTAAAATCCCCTTTCTAATTCCCTCTATCTCTTTATAATCCTCCATGGTTATCACATCATAACCATTTCTGTGTAATACGAAACCACTATAATTTTAACCTGACAAAAGTTAATGTCAGAAAAATACGCAGCTATTCCTAAATATACTCATTTCAGTTCTTTTCATTTTTACATTGTGCAGTTACAACTAATAAAAATACTGCTCACATGACCCAGTGTCTTTGGTAAGACAAGACAAATGGGATAACTAAGACTTGAGTTGAAGAAAATGAAAAAAATTTTTCTCCTGTGAATTCATTGAAATATAAAAACTGGAATATGGGCCAAATTAGGCTGAGGTTATTTGTCTTTTTACTTGCAATAAAAGGAGAACAGTTACTACGTATCCATGCCCTAAAACAGAGGCATTTGTGAATTAAGCTAATAAGCCAGCCCCATAAAGCCCAAGTTTAGATTTAAAGAAAAATCTATCTGATTTCTTTGTTAATATGGGATATAAGAAATGGCTCTGTAATATAACAAACTAGTTAATAAAATGAAGAATGAGATGCGTGGTTTACCCTCAGTTGTGTGGGGTACCAAACAAAATGACCTTTTATGTACAAAATAGAGCACATCAGCCTTTGCCTGTACTGAAATTGTGTGCAGTAATATCTCAGTTATTTCTATAATTTGGGAGTAGTAAAATGTTGTATATGCTAACATTTTCCATTTAATCCTAGCTTAGTCTTTAAAGACATGTCAATATTGTTTTAATCTTATAATTGAATATCTTTCTCCATAGCAGTTATCAGCATCTTGTCTCCCGTATATTTTGCTTGTCTTTCTTTTCTTACTAGAATGTAAGCTATCTGAGGGCCAGGAATTGTGTTATTTTCTTCAATGTTGTATCCCTATCACCCAAACAGCATTTGACACATAGTAGGTTTCAGTCAGTCTTCATTGAATGGATAGATGTCTTTCTGAGACATCAGTCCATTTTTCTTGGAAAGTACAGTATAATGTATTTTTTAAGTATGATTTTACTGTGTTTTGGGATCATTGTAATATTCATAGCATCTTATTGTCCAGGACAATAAATAGAAAAGATATGAGCAGTCATCATGTAGATTTTGATCCCAATTTATGCCTGGACTTTCTGTCAATAAATCCCTAAAATTGGATTGTCATTTGACTCTATTTCCTGAAGGTGAAATGTTACAACAGCAGAAAAATCTGGTCATTTGAGGATTTCAATTACTTGGGCTCAAGTTCAATAAAATTTTCAGTAAAATTAGAAGATGAAGGTGTACTTTTGATTGTTGTTTTCTTGAGTCCTCATTTATGTGCTAGGGTATAGGGATATTGTATATTATTACCTTGAGAATAAAATAGGTAATATACTGTCTGACCAAGAATAGAAGAAAATGGATTAAAATTCAACAGAAAAGGAAAAAAATACTGTCTGCTTTGAGGCAATGTGACCACCAGTATTATCTGTTAAAAGGAAGAAGTACAATGCTTCATTATTTATGGCAGACTCAGTGTAGAGGTAAGCTCTGGGCCTGAATTAGGTTAATACTTGTTAACTACCCTTGTTAGATGATCTCCACCTGGGATAGGCTTTATCTAGTGCTATCTCTTCTCATCTCTTTCCTGATGAAAAGCCTTCCGACTTCTGCTTTGTCTAAGAAAAGCATCAGGATAAAATTATAGTTGCAATTTTATATGGGATTAACTTTATCAAACTCAGTGCATCAGTGGCTTAATTTTTGTGTTCCTCTGCTCTGCTTTAAAAATAGTACAACTAAAAAGACTCTTAAAATAATTAGACAAGAAATGACTTGGGGATTAGGAAAGGGTTTACATTCTGACAGGATTTGGACCTGCTTATAATAGCTGGTGTCTCTTTACACGACTGTGATTTGGGACACACCTTTTACCAAGCTCAAAAAATTGTAAACTATCTTTCCCTCTGAACAAAAATTTTAATTCCCCAGTCACTTTGTTCTCTGATTAAATGTTAGTTCATCTAGAATAAGTAAGCCATATTATGCCTAAAAAGAAGCCATGTTTTACAATCACATAGCTTTTGTTTCTACTGTAGTTTATGTAGCAAGCAGTTATCTGTACCATTTTAGGAGAGTAGTTATTATAGTAAAATTTTAAACAACTATGAAGAAATCATTGAGTAACTTGAGGAAAGCTACTGATGTGTTTGTTCAGAACAAAATAGGAAAGAAATGGTGAATGTAAAAGTTATCTGATAGTGAAGAAGTTTCACAAAAATCTGTTGAGTGATAATCAGGAATTGATCTAGAGAACACTAGAAGATTCAGTTATTTAGAGGCTTCTGTTGGAATGGCTTTCCCACAGGTCAAGTCAGCTTGCTGTGGTCACCAGTGAGAGTAGACATAGCTGTGGAGAAAGAGGAGCCACATGGATTCTTACTGGGAAAGATACTGGGTTGTTAGGTAAGGAGTGGTGAGAGGCTTGATCTGAAAGCCAATAATTAAAGGCTGGTTTATGGGAAGTTTTTTACTATAATTAAACTGAAGCCCATAAACAATACAGGACATACATAACCCAGAAGATCTGGATTCAAAGAAGAGAACACACATGATTCTGGGAAACCCTCCTACAACAGGTAATGACTGGTAACAATTGAAATTTGAAGCACACAAAGGGCCTGTCGGTACCAAGATTTTTGTATTTCTTTCTTTTAAAAAAGAAAAGGCCCAGGGATAGCCTAACTTTAAATAAAGGAAGACATGAGTTTGACTCTTATTTGAACAGTTATGGTTTCAAGGAAGAAGCATGTTTGACTGATTTTGTTCTGTTTTATCAGTCACACCTCAAGAGACCCTATCCGCTAAATTTATGTACTCTAAGCTAATTTAATAAGAGTGTTTCTAAGTTTTATCAGCACAGTGATAACTTACACAGTATTTCCACAAACTTTCTGACGAAGGCAGGTTATGTGTTGTTATTGTCCTTATGACGAAACTGAGAATGCAGTGAGGAAGTGAATCTTCAGTACTTTGCCTAATAACCAAGACTTACTCTTTTGTCCAGACAACTATTTTTAATGCCACTCTTTGAAAAGATTTATAAACTTTCTCCATTCGTCTTAAACAAAAGGACACTAATTATTAGCAACAGTGGCAGTTGTTAAATACATGACTAATTAGTGTTTAGAGTTATTTGTTTCTTTGATAAATAACTCCAGACTACTGTGTCTTTGAAATTCTTTATAGCTTCTTTTTAAAGGGTTTTGTTTTTATGTATATGCCCTCTCTTGCTGAAAAAGTATTACCCATCACTTCCTACTGCTGCCAACATGCTATTTGAAAAGCCCCTTTCCTGGCATTTGTCATTTTAAAATCTGCTTTGAATAAGATAACCAAATCACTAAACTTGTTAAAAGTATGGGTGAAATTTTAGAGGTTCATAAAAGAGACAGGAGAAATTTCTTCTTTGTCAGGGCCATATACTTTTGACATGTATTATTTATCACTCAAACACATTTTTGCCTATTCTTTGTTATTCAGTTATGTTCAGGTACTTGGGGTTGCCAGATAATTGCCAAACTGTACAAAATCTTGACCTAAGTATAGATATGAGAAAATAAGAAAATATAATTAACTTGTGGCTAAGCTCATCTATTTCTGGCTCATTTTTTTCCTTAGACTGTTTCAAACAAACTGAATGTCATCTATTTAAACATTTAAAAACAAAATTTTAACGTTCTGTACTGATTTTAATTGAATGTTTCTGATCTTTAAAAATATATCTTTTGAGAAGAAATTCACATAACAGAAAGTTAATCATTTAAAGTAAACTATTCAGTGATTTAGTACATTCACAATACCTCCGATCTAGTTCCAAAACATGTTCATTACCCTAAAAGGAAACCCTGTACCCATTAAGCAGTTACTCCCCATTCTGCCCAACCCCCACCCCACCAGTCTACTTCCCATTGCTCTGGATTTATCTATTCTGGATATTTTGTTCTTTCATCTTTGATTTACCCCTCCACGCCCGACCTTTGTTTTTTTGGATGGGTTTTAACTTATCCAGATTTTCAAGATTGTTGTCCCAGACAAATCGCCTAAAATGGGCATATTTAGAAAATTTTATACCTGATGAGAATCTAATTACATTTTCTTGCTCCAACTCTATCTACCCATCTTAGAAACAAATCATATTGTAGTCATATAATCTCATGGAATCAGGCATTGTCATTTGATTAGTATATGTAGAAATTCTAAGAAAGCATTGAATCCAAGGGTTATATTATGAGATTTTAATTACCCACATCTATATAAACATTTCTAGCAGCAATTTTTGAAATATAAACTTCCTTGGAAGTATTTAATAAAATATAAACTTGATTTTGGCTAGCCATAACTTCTTAAGATAGAACTTGAACACAGGGGCAAGTACCAAAGAAAGTACTTTACTACAGTATAAAATAAGTTAATGTTCAAATGTCCAAAATGTTAGACTCCTACATCTAAAATAGCTAATCAACAAATAATTTGCTAATTCTATTCTTGTCAGCTGTTTGTACAATTAGATAAAGACCTTGCAACTCCTTTATAAAGTATATAATATATTAAAAAAAACTATGATGCAATTTCACAAATGTGTTTCTCTTTCTATTTGATTTATATCCATATGTAGCATGACTAATACATGCATTGCTAAAATAAATAAACTTGGCGCATTTTAAGAGTTTATTTCTTTTGGAATGTGCCTTTTTTAGAATACCAGCAGATTATTCAGGTTTTTTCCTGTAATTATATCATGATCAGTTCACAAAAGGTAAACCACAAATTATGTAGTAAACCTATAGTTTTGTAATTCTGTTTAAATTTTTGAAAAGTTATGTATACTAGGAGTATTTTTAAGACCTTTTAATTTTTGTTACTGTTAGGACCAAAACAGCTTTAGATCCTAAAGGATGGCAAGCCTTCTGCGTTTATGGCAAAAAACAAATATTTGTAGAGCTAAATGCGTAACGGTGGATGTGTTATAGACCAAACATGGTACATTCAGTCCAGTTCTAAGGTGGAATACAAAACATAAATACAAGTAATAGAAATGTACTGTGTTGCAATCAATCCAAATAAATGTCACTAATTAGAAAAGCGTTTTTTTTTGAGGCATCTGTAATTGATTTTGTGGGTGTTTAGGGAGAGTGGGTAAAACTAACCTTTTAAAGATATAGTAGTGGTTTCTATGTCAAAATGCACTCAAAAAGTTTTGCATGCATTCCTCACAATGGAGTTGTGAGGAAGGCATTACCATATTTTTACACTTGAGAAAACTGAATTGGACTGATTGATGTTTCCACTTCTCAGTTTGCAAGTGGCAGTGTTAGGAATTAAACCCACCCAGGACTTCCGGCTTTAAGTGCTGTGTTCTTTCTGTGAAGCCAGAGCTTTCTTTTCTGTCAATTGCAGTTGAAAACAAGGAATAATGCCTGTTTTCCATAAATGTGATACATCTTCTATCCTTGCAGATAACATGTAATTCATTTATAAACATGATCACAACTTCAGAAAATAAGTAACACTAGCCTCAGACTTTCTGCTGGATTGAAGTGTGTTTGGATTTTCAGAAATTTGATTTCCATGCAGCTTTTCAAGGATAGACTCATACAACTAACTCCGGCATAATACCAGAGGAGCAGTGTGGTGTAGGGCAGCGGCTTTCAAATTTCAGCGGCCAAAAGATTGCACTGTAGGGCTCAAGAAGCTCTTCAGGTAGCACTGGAGAAGTGGTCCAGGAGAAAAAGCTACGAACGCTCGCGCGCACGCAATCCATTTCATAAGGTTATGGGGATGGTTTAATATATGATATTGCTGTAGTTCTTGGAACAGAATCTGGTACATAGTAAATGTTTAGAATATTCCATTCATATGTAATGGCTTGGTGGCAAGTAAGAAGCAAGAGAATATTCATTCTTTCATTCAACAAAATTGACTGAATTCCCGCACTACTCTAGCTGTTTGGCTATAAAGGGAAAATGTGCATATTCTTCACTCTTGTCCAAGTTTAGTTGATTAATAGACTCATTTTAAAGGTGTAGTTCTTCCCTTTTAAAAAGTTGTAAGATGAAATGAATATCGAGGGCAAGTTTGTATAATTACTTTTCCCCTGTAAATTAAAATTTCAGGTTAAAAAACTAGCCTGAGTTATTATTTCTCATTTTATTGTTACTCTAAAGCCATATTATCCAATACAGTAGCCACTAGACGCCTGCATCTCTTTACATTAAGTCAGTCAAAATAAAATAACAGGGCCGGCCGAGTGGCGCAGTGGTTAAATGCTGGCTTGGGACGCCAGCGGTCAGTTCGGGTCCCACATCTGAGGGCCAGTGACACTGCCCTCAAAAACAAAAAAATAAATACATTTAAAAATAAATAACATTAAAAATGCAGTTCTTCAGCCGCACTAGCCACATACCGAGCCTCAGTAGCCACAGGCAGCTGGCAGCTGCTATATTGGAGTGCAGATACAGAACATTTTTATCATTGTAGGAAGCTCTATTTAATCGTGTTGCACTAGCGTCTAGAACAAAGTAGTGGTTTTTCCAAAATTACCTTGACTGTAAATTGATTTTGAGGTAAATATTATCAGTGGCCTGAGCCTGTCACGTCAACCCTTAAGTGTATTATTAATAATGCCGTTTAATACCCTTTCAGGATGACCAAGCCCAGGGCTGGTATTGATTTACCTGAACAGTTTCATTACCCAGCAAGTGAGATCTAAATGCTAATGTCTGAGCATTTTTAAAAACCGTTGAGTAATACACGTAAGCTATTTTTCTGCTTTAAGGATAGATTTTCGTGTCTGTGTGTTTGTGTGTGTGTGTACGTACACGTGAGAGAGGGAAAGAGGGAGGGAGGTAGAGGGAGAGATGGGGTAGAGAGGGAGAGAGAAGAGAAGGAGAGAGAAAATTTACCTCTATAGTGTTATAGTTGCTTTAAATTTATAACTAATGAACTTTTGAGGACAAAGAAGAGTTGCAGTTTTGAAATTGCGTTATATTACTAGAATTTACAATACTTACACGAACTTATTTATTTATAGAAGTCAAATTTGAGAGTAGTAAAAAGTTGGATTAACACTAATCAGAATTCCACTAGGTAGAACCCCAGGTATGTTTATTATAAAATATTAATTATAGTAAATTTAGTATATCAATCATTTAAAACCGAAACATGTCTTTTCAATATATGGTTTTTGTTAAAAACTGTATGCAAATTTCCATAGCATCCACTACATTCTGATGTCTAGCCCACGAAGCATTTTTTTGTGTGAGTAGAGTTTAAGAGTCTGCAAGAGGAATTGACTTTTTGCCTTTTTTTCCTGAATACAAGTATCTAGCTATAGATAGATCTTGCCTCTTTTGTGTTGGTTTGTTTTCTGTTGGTTTTGTTATTGTCTCTTTCTGAGAAGGGAAGCAATGGGAGACTGCTGTCGCTTGGTCGCAGGTCAGGAACTAGAGCGATTCAAGGATAGAAACCGTTCTGTATGTTTCTGCCTCCTTCAGTGACCTTCCCTCTTCCCAGGTCACCTACTTCAGTCTCTGGTACTACAACAAGCAAAACCAGCGCCGGTGGGTAGATTTGGAGAAGCCCCTCAAGAAGCAGCTGGATAAATACGCGCTGGAACCGACCGTCTACCTTGGAGTGGTTTTTTATGTGCCCTCCGTCTCACAGCTGCAGCAGGAGATTACCAGGTGAGAAATACCATGGCGTTTGCTTTTAGGAAAGAATCTAGTGAGATGAAAAGAGTGAAACTAAGTGAAGTCCAGAGATCAGGCTCAACTTTGCCCTCTGCTCCACCATTTCAGCCACAGCATTACACGGAGGTTCCGGTATGTGGTGTGTCGGAGCATTTTAGTGTGTGTCGCATGAGCTGTGGGTTCGCTAGGTGCAAAGGAATGAGTAAGGGGAAACGTGTTTACCCTGGCTGTGTAGTGATGCCACCTAATGTGTTTGTTTTGTTTCTAATCTCTCAGTGAAATGAGAGAGGGGATTAAAAGGAAGTTAGTCACAGAATCTGTGTTCACTTTTCAGTGTCCCGCAGGGTTCTAGTTCTCTGACTCCAGTAGTTATATTCCATAGACAGGTGGGAGGAGGAATGGTTTGGAGGGAGATGGAGAGGTGGTGAGGCGTTTAAGGTCAGGTGCACTGAAAAGGGACAAAGGCAAAAAGGCAAGGTCGTACTAAGGAGCTGGGGAGAGGAACTAAATATTCTTTTTTTTCTTGAAGAAAAATAAAACAAAAAATAAGGAATAAAATTTGGATTCTTGAGCCTGCCTTTCAAAGTTCTCTGAAATCCACCAATGCCTTATCTTTTTAACCCTATTGAACATTATTTTTGAGTCTGGCTGGCCTGACATCCAGTGCTCTGAACATGCCTCATGCCTTTTTGTTTTCTAGATCTTTCTTTCCTATTTATGCACTGGAATCCTATTCATCTAATGAATTTGAGTTCAGGAGGCACCTCCCCCATGAAGCTTCTGTAACTCCCAGGCTGAATGAACTTTGCCTTCTCTAGACCATCCTAGAATTTGCTTGTACTTGTGATAAGATGGCAGTTGTCACAGTAATTATTGTAGTTATTTGTGTACATATCTTATTATCTTAGGTCTTAACCCCATGTTTTCTTAACTTTTACCTTTTGTACACTATCTTACTCAGTGCCCTGCAGATAGTAAGAGCCTGGTGTTGCCCTGTGTTTGTGGAATGTTCTTTTTAAGTACGGAGTTTGCCAGTTAATTATTGGAAGGTAGAAAACCAAAGAAGCAAGAATAAGATAGTAGGGATAAGCATTCACTGACTATAAAACAGATATGAGATATAAATATTGGAAAAGTAGAAACCAGGAGGATAAAACGGCAACTGATCACTGATTCACTTACAAACATTTATAAAAGAGATAATATGGTATGATATAAGAACTATATTGGTTACCGTGGGAGATAAATATACAAATAAATATGCTTTAATCTTACCCTGGAGGAGTTGCTCGCAGTCTGGTGGATCTGACAGTCCATGTAAATAAACAGTGATGGTATGTTATGATAATAAATGCTTTAATTAAAGTACTGGATTCCTAGGGTGGTGTGTGGGGAGATCTCCAGAGAGGGTAAAGAGCTGACGTTTCAATTGACTTTAGAAGGAATTTTCTAGTTAGAGGGAATAGCTTGTGCAAAATAGGGGGATAGTGAAATTGACTGATGTTTTCAGGGAATTTCAGATTCTTCCGAGAGAGGACAGAGGCGATTTTAAAAATAAGAATGTCCTAGTTGTGAAGTCATGGTACAATGAGGAGAGACATTTTTGAATTTTAATGGAATGGAATGATGAAATTTGCATTTACAAAGATCAGCCATCATAGAAGGTAGATTAGAGATGGCAAGACTATATAGGCAGGACACCAGTGAGGAATGTATGCCATAATCTAGGCATTAATGTAGAATGTGGGCCTGAACAAAGGCATTAGCTGTAGGAAGGGCTGAGAAGGAAATGCCTGGTAGATCCAGCCAGTAGGATTTTACATTGATTAGGTGTCAGAACACCTGCTAGAGGGAGATGTTGTATCAGTAAGGATTAAACATGGCTATACATAACAACAAAACAAAACCCTAAATATCTTTGATTTCTGCGATAAAAGACATGTGAAGGTCAGCCACACACAGCTTATGTGATAGCTCCACAATGTCTTCAAGGACCCAAGCTCTGTCTCTCTTTCTGTGCCACCGTACTCAGCATGTTCTTCCATCTGCTGGGTAACCTCATAGGCACAGACTTCTAGAGAAGCTCTCGCTGTCACATTCATATTCCAGGCTACGAAAGGGTAAAACTGGTTCTACTCTCAGCTAAGTCGTGTCCCTTTAAGAGGCCTTTCTCAGTTCCTCAGTCACACTAGCTGCATTTTAAGTACTCAGTAGCCAAATGTCGCTAATGGCTACCATATTGGACAGCATTATTGGACAGATATTACCCTTTTTACCACTGCAGATTGCTCTGTTAGACAGCTACGCTCGAGATCTAACACTTAGTTCACAGGAAACAGTTAACCCCCGTGAGAGTACAATCAGATGAATCTAGAATGTGGAAAATTCTACATGACAACTTCATTTTGTTTGTCTGTAAACAACATGAAAATAAAGAGGAGGTATCTTTTTTAAAATTAAAAGAAATTTAGAAATATCAGTCAAACGTAATCTGTGGACCTTGTTTGCATCCTTATTTTTCAAAAAGCTGTGAAAATACATTTTTAAGGCAATTGCAAAAACTGTACATGGACTGGGTAATGGATAGTATAAGGCATTATTGTTCATTTTGTTGGGTATGGTAAAAGTGTGTGTGTGTGTTTAAGCTTACCTTTTAGGGATGTGTAGTGTAGGTACTGTGATATATCTGGGATTGCTGTAAAACACTTAGGGTGAGGGAGGGGAGAGAATAGAGGAAGCATAGCAGATGATTGGTGAGGCTGCATGATAAGGATTTGGGGGTTCATTGTACTTATTCTCTATATCTGTTTCAAAATTTCCATAATAATACTTTAAAAATTAACAATCTAATACCTATACACTAGCCTTCTATTACTAGCCTAAGAAAAACAGGTGAAGACCACTTTTTTACATATTATTTAAATTTTCTGTTGTGCAAAATAAGGCATCTAATCTATTATAATTATTTTATATAATATTTTTGTGTAAAAATACTTTATATTAGAAAGTTGATTGATAAGTTGTTAAAGATTTAGATAAAATTTTTATTTAGTTTTAATCAGGATATTTGCTTTTGGGCAAGTTTATGGAATGCTCGCTTTAGGGTTAAGATGTGCAGTCTCTTTCATTCCTTGGTTTACAAACCGTTGAATTCAGGTTTGCATGTTACATTTTATTATGACTTTTTTTAATGATTTGTTCCTTTTATAATACATATTTAAAAGACACACTTGTAAACCATCCTCAGCCCCACTAACATGAACATTTTAGCAAATATCGTTTGTTAACAGAATGTGATAATACCTTTGAAGTAAAATTTCTTGGTTTTTTTATAGTAAATACTTAAAAAAATATATCCCTAGTTTACCTCCTTTAAAGATTTTAGGGACACTGCAATGAAAGATAATAATAAAAGCAAGCACTAATGTTTTTTCCTGTGTGCTAAGCACTACCTCAAGCACTTTCTACTTACTGATTCATTTAGCCCTCACAATAAATCCTACAGAGTAGGTACTATTATTCTCTCCATCTCGTAGATGAAGACACAGGAAGGCTAAATAAATACCTGCCCAAGGTTGCACTGCCAATATGCAGTGGATTCGAGATTTAAAATCAAGCAGGATGGTTCCTGAGTCCTTGCTCTTACCATTTTCTATGGGCCCTAGTATAAAAATACTTTTAAAAATATGGTAAAAATACTAGAAAAGTCCAGAATGAAAGATTTGAGAGATTTAAGAACATGAGCTTTGGGGTCATTCAGACCTGGATTCAAACTCCAGCCCAGCCTACCTCTGTGGATCTGAGCATGTTGCTTAAAGGTGAAGGGTAGCCAGAGGAATATTAATGACTGGCTCTGGCTGGACTTTAGCTTTGAGCTTCGTGGCAGTCAAAGCAAAAGAGGGAATGTGATGAGTCCCATCATTTATTACCTGATTAAAAAGAAGCATACCAGTTTGCAAACCTGACAAACTTTCCTGGTAACTTCCTGTACTTTTTAAAATACAATCTTCAAATAGGCTTTCGAAAGGAGCTACCTAGTAGAAAGTTTCAAGTTTTCCTCTTTGATGAGATCCCAGAGCTGTCACATTCTATTTGCTAATTGAGGGAAATCTGTGGGTTTTGCTACTAGCAGGTGGAAGGGGATAAGTTGGATCTAAATACTTATCTGAATGGATGGTGTTTTGGTCATATCCTTTGGTAACAAAGAACGGAGACCTTAAAGCTAGCTATAATAAAAGAGGACGATTTCAGGGAACACATGCAGCGATTAAAGGGGAGGACGATTTCAGGGAACACATGCAGCTTAGGGGAATTCAAATATGAACTGTGACTGGTTTGCACTTCACAGACACCAAATCTGGAAGAGATTCTGGATTCAACATGGCTCTCTAGACCATATTGGCAGAGAGTTAGTGGGCCATTTCACACCGTATCCCCAACATCTAGAACAATGCTTGAGACCTCATAGGTCCTAGTAATTATCTGTTAAGTGAATAAATAAAAGCAAAGCAGAATAAATCTTCACTTAGAGCTTTACCAAAATGGAGACGTGATAACAGATGAAATACTGGTGAGTGGCTTAAAGTAGATGATTACTGACACTAATGAAAGTAGCTACAGTTTATTGAGTGCCGGCTAGGCTCTAGTATTGTGCTAAGAGACTTAAATATATTCCTTGCATATATGTTCAGCCTTGTGAGGGAGGATAGTACCCTCATTTTACCAGTGATAGTTTAAACCCACAGATTATGACTTGCCCAAATTCATGCAAAATGCTAAGTTGGAGAGCTGGATTTAATGTAGGTTTGTCTGCTTGAATGAAGCTTGTGCTGGTAACTGGTGCCCTATATATTGAAAGTGTAAAAAGAAGTAAACCCACATTACAAGAATATTAAGAAAGCCTCTTAGGAGCTATTCTTTTTGGGATTTCATTTAAAATATTTTAATATAAGCCTGATCTGAAATATCAGGAACAATTTTCTTCTGGCTTTAGTCTCCAGGACTAGGGAACTTCCATCAAGTCTTATGTTGCCAAGTTACTACTCAGAGTTTTTCAAGTAAAGACTGGCCATCAGTTCTGCATTTCTCCAAATAACAAGACTATGTAGGGGTTACCTAATAGGGCATAAGACAAATGATCAGTTGTCTTCTACATGGTTGTAGCTTTGAAATAACTACAGTTAAGGATTAGTGACTCAATAATTTGATTACATTGTGTGTGTGTGTATATGTGTCTTTGTAGGTGTAGATACAGTCAAGGACATTCTTGTCATTCTTTGAAACCATCTTGGGTGAAGGTTTTATTTAACTAGCTTATGCTCCTCTGCCAAATTATGGTAAAATGCATTGTCTCAATTGGAGGTAATATTGATATTGACTCTTTTATAATTGACTTTTTTTTTTTTATAGGTACCAGTATTATCTGCAGCTGAAGAAAGATATCTTGGAAGGAAACATTCCTTGTACATTAGAACAAGCAATTCAGCTAGCAGGCTTAGCTGTTCAAGGTAAAGAATGACAATTGATAATCTATCAGATTAAAATGTGTTATAATGAAAACAGCAAGAGAGTCTTAAAGTAATTGAATTTCTATAGTAGTGTTTATATATTAGTGAAATATTATTGTTATTTAAGGGGCTTTCCTGTGGGAAAAATGAATTCGGATTACTTCAATGAAATGAGACTTCTAAAAGGTTAAGCATGTTATCATAGGTCAACAGAGAAACAGACCAAAAATAGAGGAAAAATACACACACACACACACACACACACACACATACACATAGACACACAGAGCATTTAACATGCTAAGCATTCCTCTAGTTCAAGGACTTGATCTGCTGCTAGCTAATATTTTAGAAAGAAAGATCAGCCAAACAATGAGTGATCAAGTTCTGATGACTTATACTTTAGGCTTATGTCATTTGTTTGGTTTCTTAACAATTGTCCTGGATGGTAGAGCATCATCAGTCATAATAGATAAAGTTTTGCATTTCACAAGTAATTTTGAATTGTTTCATTGTTCTTTTTTTTTACATGTTTAATTTATGGATGTATGTACTTTGAGAAGATTTCTGATGGGGCATTAATTCAAGTAACTGGCATTTAATCTTGGGAATTAAAATTTAATCAGAAGAATCATTAATAAAATTCCTTCAGATATTAGTAGGCATGGAGACATTTTTCATTTCTAGAAAAACAAGTGCCTGGTACACATGGAGTCACATTCCTTTTCAAGGTACTTGGAATCTTCTTAAGTGTCATCTGTGACTTTAAGAGTTAGTTTTTCATAAGCTTTTTGCTGAACTATCGATTTTTTTTTTTTCACCAACTAAAAATTCTAAACAAATACATCTTGCTGTAACACCACGTTCAAATGATCTGATTCCATCCCCTAGAGGTAATCACTGCTATGAACAGTTTGGTTTTTTCCTGACATTTTCTGTGCGTGAGTAAGCTTACATGATTACAGGGTCGTTTTTTAATTATAAAGCGGAGATCATATTACATATAGTTTGTAACTTGTTTTTTCATTTTATTAACAGTCATTTTTCCAAGTCAAAACACATGAATCTACTACCTAATGTTTTTAAAAAGATATTTTTAAATATAGTCTTTTAGCTGTAAGGCAAATTCGACTTGTGAATCATAAGCACAGCATCCATATGCTACAAACTGAATTTAGTTGTGCATGTTTTGTTATGCAACTTAAACACAATTGACATGTGAATATTTATCATTTTGTATAGCTGATTTTGGTGACTTTGATCAGTATGAATCCCAGGACTTTCTTCAGAAATTTGCCTTGTTTCCTGTGGTAAGACTTCTTTTGACCTTGGACCTTTTTATAACCATTTATTTCCATACCCTGAATAATCTGTGAAATAAAATCCATATGTTAGACTTACTATGGAGGAATGGTGTTAAAAAATTAATTCCCTCTTATAAACAACTCAAGTGTAAGTGCATTTCCTGCCGTACCCTCCTTGGTCCTTGTAAACCCACAGAAACCAAAGGACCTGCACTCACTGGGCTGCAGCCAGGGAAGTGTGTTTCGTGTTTGGATGTGACTCTGAAGAGAGGGATTCATTTCCATCTTCGAGGAACCACGCAGAGGTTTTGTTTTTCACTGAAGGCTCAAAGCCTCACAAAGTGAGGCTGAAATGAATTTGGCTTCTCATCAGCAGTCTAAAAAGCAGATGACCAAGACACACTGCTTCCTAATTTTTAAAGTCACTACTGATGAAACTGACAGGAAAAATGTGCACAAAAGGGATGGTGGCTCTTCTCCGTGTCTACACGCCAGCCAGGGGACTGTGCTAGGCTCCGGGCTGGCTGGTGGGTGTCACCCAGCTGAAGTCACTCGGGTGAAACTTTCTCAGGGCGAATTGGAAAGGCAGGGCAAGTGTTTCTAATGTCTTAGAAAGATCATGATGACACACTTAAGCAAAGCTCCCTCATATTAACTAGTCCTAGTTTTGCCTGATAATGTGACGAGCATCAGTAAGACTCAGTAGCAACGATTCTTCCTAAGAAGTTGGGGTGACTTGTTTACGTTCTCACTGCGCTATGTTTTCTTCAGGGGTGGTTACAAGATGAAAAAGTGTTGGAAGAAGCAACCCAAAAAGTGGCCTTACTGCATCAGAAATACAGGTAATGCCAAGAAATTAGAAATGGAAATGGTGTAGAACTAACTAATGCCTGTTTGAATTTGAAATATGCGTCGACACGTTTAGAACTTCACTGCTGCTGCAACTCCTACTCCTACTGTGAGTAGCCAATGTTTACATAGCACTGACTGTGTGCCAGGTGCTGGTCTAAGCACTTACCCATATTAGGTCCTTTGTTGTCCATGTTTTATCAGTGAGAAAGCTGAGAATGTTGAAAGCAGCCAGTCTTTGAAAGGTGCCTGTTCTTCACCCTGTGTACTAAAGCTTGTGGGGCCACTTGCTCGCAGGTGATCAGCGAGACTTGGTTTCTTTTGTGATGTAGCAAGTCCAGGGCTTCCCCTCTCGTGCACCTTTGGGAGTTGTGTCCCTGTCCTCTGGGGACACTGTGCTAAGAGCTGTGGTGCTTATTGCCCTGACCTCCCCTTCTAGGTAGACAATGACTTGCTTCGATTGTGAATCTGTACGTGTTGTCTGTAAGAAAAATGCTCTCCTAGAGATTGCTAGGTCTCATTCTAAACCGAATACCACACCATTCCAACTACTTTATACAGCTTTCATTTCTTATAACCATCTTTTTTTTTTTTTTTTTTTTTTTTAAAGATTTTATTGGGGAATTGGGGGAGAGGAATAGCGCTGGGGAACCGGGGAAGGGGAACAGAAAAGTTGCTGTCCTTTTTTCGTTCGTTTATTTATTTATTTGTTTTTATTTTTTATTATTTTTTTAGCTGAGCCATCCTGCCACCTGTTGGCAGCACAGTGGCTGCTCAGCTTGGGCTGGGCATCGAACTGCTGTTGCTCAGAGCTCAGCTCACACTCTTAAGCGAGCTCTTAACCAACTGAGCCACTTGGCCGGCCCAAGTTGCTGTCCTTTTGATCTTCAGTCTAGTTGTGGAGGACGTTGCTTCACTGGCCCATGTTGATATCGTCATTGTGCTCTTCCCTGGTGAGGCAGAGCTGTTGCCGGCCTCTGGACAGCCGCTCACTGCGGCTATTGGCAGCTCATGCTGGCTGCCGGCCACTCACTGTAGCCTCTGGCAGCCCACTGCAGCAGGGGCTGCAGCTATGCTGTTCCCGGGGAATCACAGCAGCCCAGCGCCAGGTGGAGCTGTTGTTCACCATCTTAGCTGTAGAGGGCAGTGTCACTGGCCCTCATACATAGGATCCAAACCAGGGCCGCTGGCATCTCAAGTCAGCTCTTAACCAACTTACCACTTGGCTGGCCCTCTTATAACCACTCTTTAAGGTCGGTGTTATTATCTCATTACAGACTGGGGAAGCCAAGCTCAAAAAGACTAGATAATTGCCCTAAGTTACTTTGCCCTAAGTTACATGTGATAGAGCTGGAATTTGAACCCAGATCTGTCTAGTTATAACCTATTGTTCATCTTTTCCCATTAAAAATAACTCTTTGCCTTTAGTCTGTCCCCACTCTAATCCATAAATTGCTCACACAGGATTAATCTTCCTAAAATATCACTTTCCTCTCCTCAAATGCTCATGAATCTTTTTTTTTTTTTTTTTTTTTTGAGGGCAGTGTCACTGGCCCTCATATGTGGGACCAAACCGGGGCCGCTGGCTTCCGAAGCCAGCGCTTAATCACCGCGCCACTCAGCCGGCCCTCATGAATCTTTTCTTGCTCTTCACTAGCCTGAGGTCATTACCCCTGGAATTAAAGGCCTCCTATAAATTCGTTAAATTCTGCCTATCCAGCCTTACCTTCTGCTGTCCCCAATGAACGATTCCTTTTCCCAGCACAATTCGTCTCTCAGACATCATCTTGTCTTTTGTCACTTTAATTTATTCATTTGTGCATGTCCCTAAACGATAGTTTATTACTGTTATTCTGTGTGAGGCAGAGTGCTGGATACTGTGGCCCAGAGATAAATAGAACAATCCCCTGCCATCAGAGAATGTACTTCCTGCCTTGCAGTCTAAGGGGTAGGTGGGACCGCCCATTGTAGCCGTAATTATAATCCTAATAATAGAATGTGGGATCAGTGGGGAAATGTGCACAGACTCGGGCGGGTCTGCACAAACCAGGGGCATCTGACTGAGACTCGGGAATCACAGAAGGTGACAAGAAGAGCGATACCTAGGCCCAATCTTGAAGGATATTAGGGATTGACCAGGTGCACAGGTGAGTGACAGGCATACCAGACACAGGGATCAGTGTGTGCAAAGGCGCAGAGGCATAAGGGAACATGGTGTACTCCATGAAATGCAGAGGTTGGGATGGCTGCTGTGCGGGGGCCTTGTGGGTGTGGGGGAGCAGAAAAGGCCGGAGAAGCACGGTTCCATGCACTTGGAGCCTTGACACACCACCTTCCTGCCCAGCCTTGTCATTCTGTGCTGGTGCTGGAAAGGATTTCCATCCTCCTAACTCTTACTTCCTGCTCTTCTATCATTTGGCATTTCACACACGATGCTCAGTATTGCCTGATGTTTTGGATAATAAGCAGTTACTCAGAGGCTTAGAAAGAATCCTAGCTTTTACCGAAGACGCCTTAGCGGGTTGTCGCTGTCCCTGGGTTTCCCTTGCCTACCTCAAGTGCCAGGGGCAGATCTTATATAACCAACCTCAGCGCAGCACAGAGCTCTGCCTGGATTCAGTGTTCTCTAACTACCGATGGATTGATGTGATCAATGACAGGTGCTTAGAAACTTGAAATGTTTATAATGCTTTTTGCCAAATACATGTGTAGTACTTTAGAAAAGCTTTTCTAAATATTTGTTTTTTGTCATGTTTAGTTTTGCGAACAACCTCACTAACGTCTTTTGGGTTGCAGAGGGCTCACGGCTCCTGATGCTGAGATGCTGTACATGCAGGAGGTAGAGAGACTGGATGGCTATGGAGAAGAGAGTTACCCTGCCAAGGTCAGCATGGCACGGAGCCCGAGGCTCTCCAAAATTTGTCTCAGCTATCCCAAGATGACAGTGGGAAACCCAGGGATGCCCTGCTGTGCAGAGGCTGAAAACACCCAAAAGTCTACAAATTTAAAAGCGGAGGTCCTCGTGGCCAAAATTTTGTAGTAAAACACTCCTGTTTTGCAGGTTGTTCTTTGAATGCTCTTGAAAGAGTTCCTTAAGGGGTCCATCTCTTCCTGTATTCATACATATTTATAAGATGATAACATTTCTAATTTTCAGACTTCTTTTTTTCCTTCAGAATAGTTATCCTAGGTCTTCTGAACATTTTCTTGCTGGGAAAAAAGTTTAGGAGATGAGGTGTAGTTGAAGTTCTTATGCTTCTGCTGCCTGAGTGTTTCCTTTTCTGCTTCCTCCTTTCAGGATAGCCAAGGCAGTGACATATCCATCGGAGCATGTCTTGAAGGTATCTTTGTGAAACACAAGAATGGAAGGCCTCCTGTGATATTTAGGTATTTTTCTTCTATCTTTCCATGCTCTTTCGGCGGCACCTGTTGGTGATATATTTTTTTTAAGTCTCTATACTAGTTATGTTGCTCGTAAGTTTCTCCCAAGGTCTCATTAGGAAATGGAAATATACCCTTCCTAAAATAAAATACTGCCTGACTTCAGCGGTTCTTTTTATAAGCCATATTCTTCAAAACCAAATGTGCAGAAAATAGTACTTCCAATGATGGTCGATTAAGAAATGCTTGAAAATATGTGCCCCTATTTTTTACCATGTGGAGGCCATTCTTTTTTTGATGTGAATTTTTCATTTGAGCTTTGGTTTCTAGGGCTGTTTCTTGTGGGAAATTTGGGGCTTTCTCTGATTCTAGTTAATGTACCAAAATTCCCTATGACATTTAAGCAAATTTAACTTGTTGAGTTTTTTTCCTGATTATAAAAATAGTGATACTATTCGTTTGTGGAAATCTTAGAATATTTATAGTAAGACAGACAGAAAGTCTGTATAGCAGTGCTAACAGTGGCTGGCTCTGAGAATGATATTGCAGGTGACTTACATTTCCTTTTCAGCTTTCTGTGTTTCAGTTTAAGGTAGTGAATTGGATCATGTTGTTCGATCCCTTTTCATTCCTTATAATTCGTAATCTAGAAAGTCTAGAGTGTCACTTCATAGAAATATTTGCAGTTTTACTGATATTCTACCTATTTTGATTCATCTTGATGAAAAATTAAAAGTTTATATTGTTTTTATAAAGTAGTAAAATGTTATGTCAATTTTGTTTTTTGGCTCCTGTGTGTTTCCCATTTATTGAGTGCTTATCATGAGCCAGGTTCAATGCTGAATTCTTTCTGTGTGTTTTCCCATGCAATCTTTGCAACAACCCTGAACAAACGGTATTTCCACCATTTTGCACACAGCATAATGGAGGCTTAGAAAAGTGAAATGATTTGTCCAAGATCACTGAGTTACTAACTGGTATAACCACGAACCCAGATTCTCCACTGCAAGCCTGGCTCTTAACCGCTGTATTAAACATTAGCTTCTTTTATTCCCCTCACTGCCCTTTTACAAGAAAAAATTTCCCCTGCTGTTTAAGCTTTCTGAACCATCCATCCCTACTATTTCTTCTTGAGAACTAGTTTTTCGTTCTAAGATTCCTTTCTCGAAGCTGACACCTCTTCTTTCATTTCCTTTGCCCTACTGCCTTTGGGGCCGTGAATTCTCCACGGCGGTTATGACCATGAAGAGTGTACTCGGCGTGGGGGGCAGGACCCCACTCCTGGACTGAACCGCACTGGGCCCCGTGCTCCCCTTTGGCAATGGCTCTCACGTCCCCGAGCTGCTCATTACATCTCCCCAACATGCTGAGCTGGGGGTGGGGGAAGCAGAAAGCGGACCTGGACTGCCCTGGAAATGCAGGACTCTGACAGGGCCCACAGGGCCACATGCAAGCTGGAGACAGGGGCCTGCGTCCTTCATCTCATCTGATGGGTTTCTAAAATTGTCTTTAATGTGATGCTGATAATCCTTAGATTTAACAATTCAATAAATTTTAAATAACAATAACGGAGAAGGATAAAGAAGGGTAAAATTTTTTTCTTGCAGACCCATTTTTCCCTTGCGTAAAATTCCACAGTAATGCCATAAAATTAAATATTAATATGTAAAATCTAACCATGGTAAAATACAGTTAAAAAGTACAAGATAGCATTTTGAATGCTGGTGAACACACCGAGAATAGCTCACTTTGGGCTCCCAGCATCTGAACTTTATCTACCCCCTGAAGCTTTTCAGAGCACTGCTCCTGCACTTTTGTGCCTTGATTTACCTGGTCTTCGTCCAAAACTTAACAATACATGCTGGCTTCTGTGTTCTCTCTCTCAGCCCCACCCCCCCGGCTGTCCCCCATTTAGGGAAGCGTGGTGCCTTACTGATCCTAGTGTCGCTAGGACCTAACACAGTTCCCGGCATTGTTGAAATAGGTGTCCTCTACAATGTTTGTTGAGTAAAGAAAAGAGGCGCCGGCAGGCAGCCAACTAAGATAAAGACCTTGGATCTAACCAATCTGGCAAATGAGGACAAATAAATTTTACACCTTGAAATACTCTTTGCCTTCATTTATGCATTTGCCCTCATACATGCATTTACTTTTTGCAGCTAGGTTTCACATCTCTTCAATGAGAAAATGCATGTTAGCTGATTAAAATAACTGTTTTCTTTCTAAAATAATGAACAAATGTTACGCGTCAAGCTGAAGAAGGAAATAATATATTTTATCTCCTAATATAAACATGAACACTCACATTGGCATTTCGTGTTTGTTGTTCTTTAGGTGGCATGATATTGCAAACATGTCCCACAATAAGTCCTTTTTTGCGTTAGAGCTGGCAAATAAAGAGGAGACCATCCAGTTTCAAACTGTAAGTAAACATTAGGAGTCTGCATGGAATTTTTTTTCCTGAAAGTTAACAAGTTAGCATTCCTGTGTGCGTGTTTGGAGTGGCTGGCATTAAAATGATACTGTTTCACAGTTTTATAAAACATCGTAAAATTTTGTAACGTTTTGTATAGTAGCAAAAAGTAGGTGTTCAGTAAATATTATTGAAGGAACGAGTCCTTGAATAAATACTACCTGATTGTGATACTCTTTAAATTACAGTTAAGGGACTAAGTCGGGGAGAAAGTAAGCACTGATATCTTAATTTTTATTGGTGAGTGAATCGCTCTGTTTGAAATACTGTTTCACGCTTATTTGCTTTGCTTTTTCTCTCTCTTGACAAAGGTAATGTTGAGTCACTGAGTCAAATGTTATGTTTAAAAATGTCTTTGAGAAACAATTTGTCAAACTGAAAGTTGATAGTTCCGTAATTTTTAAATTTCTTACTCACTTTGTAACTGTTTAATATAAGAACACACAGTTGGAAGAGACTTCTTGTCTTACTTAAAATTCTGGTTTTAACATTTCTATGATAGGCAGTATTAGAAAATGAAAGCGTCACAGTGTGATGAAAGGGACTTGACATACTATGTCACTCAGTTATGTCTTGTCCTCACATAAACTCCTTATTAAGATGCAGGTGCAAATGTGCTTTCATTTACTTTATGATATTTTCTTTGCTAGGAAGACATGGAAACGGCAAAATATGTATGGAGACTCTGTGTTGCGCGGCACAAATTTTACCGACTAAATCAGTGTAGCCTGTAAGTATATCCTGCTCGTGGAAATGGTAGAAAATAATGAGCTCAGAAAGTTTCATCTTGAGCTGTTTTGTGTCATCTAGAAAGGCAAATTTTATGAAAAATGATACCATTTTTATATCATTTTTATAATAAGCTTTTTGCATGTTAAAATGTTATTTCTCAAAATTTTTTTTTTTTGCGTTTTAGCTTTGGACCGACTTGTAATAACCACAGATCTGCCTCTAAGATCTCTTTCAGCAATTTACGAGAATCATTTTAATTCTCGAACGTTAAAAAGGGACCATCCTTTATTTTTTATCAGCATTTTGAGTAATTAAAGATTATTGCTTTTCAAGCCATTTGAAGAATTTATGCCCCTTCTTCCTAATGTACGTGTTCCTTAGCCCCTGCCAGGTCATTCCCATTTTTTAAGACATAAATGTCTTAAAAGACTTTTCCTTTATTCCACATGCCCTCTAGCCGTGGCACCATGTCTCTGCTTTCCTTTATATAAAATTTCTTTAGAAGAGTTGTATATACTTGCTTGCTTTCCTTCCTGTTTCTCCTAAGCTGCCACACCAGTCACACTGCTTTTCACAGGGACAGTGACCTTCGGGTCATTTCAGGTTCCTCTCGCCTGACTGCTCAGCAGTGCTTCACCTCTGACCACCCTTCCTTCCTGCACTCTGCTCTTCCTTGGCTGCCGAGACCCAACCCCACCCTCCTGCTTTTCTCCTTTCTAGGCGGTTTCTTCTCAGTCACCTTTGCTGGTTTAATCATTGGACCTCTTCTGCATCTACACTTCTTATCTGTGGGATTCGCCTTGTCTCAGGTCTAAAGATAGCATCTATCTGCTGAAAGTGCACCTGATTTTATTTCTAGCGCACCTTCTCCCTGAGCACTTGACTCACGCATCCTACTGCCTACTTGCCACCTCCACTTGGGTCCCTATGCGGCATCCCAAATTTGATATGCCTCAAACAAAACTCTTAAATTTGCTCCTTCTCTTCCTGCCCCCAAAGCTGCTTCCTTCACTCAAAGGGCAGCCCACTGTTCTCGCCACATTGTCCAGGCCCCCAAACCTACTTAATTTCTACTTGATTCCTGTTTCTGTGTCATCCCACATCCAGTTCCTCACCAAGCTCCACCTCCTCTGCCTTCACAATATATCTGAAATTTGATCATTTGTACCACCTCCTCTGCTAATAACTTATTGCCAGCCAACATAGCCTCTCATCTTGACCCTCACGGTAGCTTTCTGACTCTTTCCCTGTTTCTGTACCTTCCCTCAGCCTGTAGCTTACTTTCCAGAAGTCAGCCAGCATGATTTCAGTTTACCATGCGTCAGATCCTATCACTCTTCCTTTTTTTTTTTTTTTTTTGAGGTGATATCTTTTTTTTAATTTTAATTCTTTTATTGTGAAATAAACATTTTTTTAAAAAAATTAGCTTCAGGTGTACAACACAGTGCAATAGTTATACTTTTTACCCTTCAAAGTGACAACCCCCTCCCCCAATTCGCCACCCCACTCCCCCGCATAGCATACATATCTATTACAATTCCTTTGACTCCCTTCCACAGTGTACTCCACCCTATCAATCTTCTTAAAACCCTGCAGTGACACTCATTTCATCATCCTTAAAAGTACAAGGCCATATGTCGTTTGCTCCTTGCCTGGTTTCCGACCTTTCCTGACCCTCCTGCTTGGTCACCCTGTTCCAGCCACACTAGTGTCCTTTCTGGTCTGTGTACACGTTCCACCTTTGGGGATGCTATGCCTGCCCCTTCCTCTGCCTGAAATGCTCTTCTCCCGTGTCCGCATGCCTCGCTCCCTCATCACCTCAGTGTCTGATCAGAGCCTGTCCCTGATGACCTGTGTACCCCCCTCGCTCTACACCTGTCTCTCTTTATCGCCTTCCTCTGTGTTGTTATTCTTCCCTGCACTAAGCACCACTTGACTCTGTGTACTTGTTTACTTGTTTATTGTCTGCCTCCCCTCCCAGTAGGTGAGCTTCTCAGCCACGTAGAGGACAGTCTCCCTGTCTTGTTAACCCCTGTATTCCCAGTGCTGGGCAAGGGCCTGGCCCACATTAGGCCTTGATGGGTTTGTTGAATGAATCTATGACTGTTAGCTCTGATTTGGGATGTCTGTGGTGCTGTAGGGGCCCATAGGAGAAGGGGACCTAACCCAGAACCCCCAAGCTAGGAAAGGCTTCCCAGCAGAGTGACATCTACACTGAGACCTGGTTACGCTCCATCTCCACAACCTCTTTATAAGTGGTCCCCTCTCCTGTGGCTCACTGCAGTTGCCTCGCATCTGGCCTCACCTGGGCGCCCCGTCTCACCTGGACCTAGCCAGCCTTCTGTATGGATGAGTAGAAGGTGGAGCGCTGCTCTTACAGGTCCAGCTAGGACCAGACCTGAGCCTGTCCGTCTCCCCCGCACCACAGACATCCCAGGGGACAGTAATCCTGTTTGCTACAATTATTATTGCCCTTTTACAGATGAGGGTATGGAGACTGAGATGAGTGCAGTGTTGTGCCCGTGCCATACAGCTAGTGACTGGGCACAGTGAGGATAGAGGCTGTGCTGTGAGCCGCTGAGCTAGACTACTGAGAGTATTTGTGTCTGCGGTTTTGATGTGGATGTGATCTGTCTGTCTTGTCCGATGGAGCTCCATGAGGTCAGGCGTTCCCCTCATTCATCTTTGTGCTCCAGTGTCTGGCTTAGCAAATGATGGAAGCCTGAGTGAAACAGTGATGGAATTGTAGGAGAGAGGAGCCCTTTTGTTCCTTTTGATAGCCTTTTATTACTGATTGTAATAAATCAGTAATTTTTTTGGTTTTTGGGGAAAAAACCAAAAAACCTTAAAAGGACGTTTTGTGCCTTCGGGGCAGGAAGGAAGAGGAGAGGCTGTGGAAGTGCTTTCTGTGTTATAGGGACCCAGAGAAGAAGAAAACCTCCAGTCAGGAGCAACTGTGCAAAGAAAAAGAGGCAGGCCCATCTTTGGGACTCATGAAAGAAAAGGAAATGAAGTTCCATTGGTAGAGGAACCACCTAATGATTAGCACTTAGGCCCCGGTTCCTCTGCTTCCTTCCTGCATTTCCACCCGTCATGTTTTTATCTGAGTCCTACTGCTGCTCAGGTGGTGGGGGTTAGGAAAGCACTACCTACCAGGGAGGAGCAACCCTGCTTTCTTGTGGGTGTGGGGGCACCTCTGCGTGGGGCCCGGCTGGGAGTTCTGGGTGCACTTGTGTATGCAAGTCTTCCCCCTGGTGGCTACATTCAGTGCTAGCAGTCCAGGACAGTTGCATTTGGGGCTCCGCTGGGCTGGCCTGGTTACCCAACCATGTGTGACATTATTTTTATGCGGAAGTATGTTGATATGCAATCTGCTGGACCGCAGCCTTTTCATAAGTATAAAGCCTTACATAAGTTTTAAGAGTATTCATAATATTGAGCCATCATTATCTCAGTACATTCTTTCTCTGGAAAATAATGGAGAATCAATCATTTTGAATAAGCCATAACATGCAATCCCTTTCCAGTAGGTATCCATATTGGTTGGTGGTAATACCTTTTTTTATAAAAGGTTTTTTGTTTGTTGGTTTTTGTTTTTTTAAGCAAAACCACCAGATAGTGATTTTAAAGTTCAGAGGGAAAAGAAAGAAATTATTGTCTGTTTGTGGTAAATGAGTCAGTCTTAGAAATCTAATTTTTGTAATATAGCTGTTTATTGACAAATATAAATAAAACCACAGTAATGTGGTCTTCAGTTGCATATATTATAGCTGTGTAAGGAAAAAGAGTGTTTTTAAAATGAAATAATTATGTTTAAAGGGCCATTTTGCCACATTGTTTTTATCTCTATACATCCAGTAGATTATAGAAGTCTGTTTCCATGAACTATTTGTATGTAATTATTTGTGATGGTTGATATCCACTTTATTCTGTGGGAAATGAATATATTTCATTGTGAGCACTTCCTCCCCAGGTGAAGTAAATGAATTCTTAGCTTTTAATATTTTGATGGGTAATAAAACAAAATAGCTTTAATTTTTATGGTTTTTTTCTTTTTCTGAAAGATTTTATTGGGGGATTGGGGGAGGGGAACAGCATTGCGGAATCGGGGAAGGGGAACAGACAAGTTGCTGTCTTTTTGTTCTTCAGTCTAGTTGTGGAGGACGTTGCTTCACTGGCCCATGTTAGTATCGTCATTGCGCTCTTCCCGGGTGAGGCAGATCAGTCGCTGGCCTCTGGGTGTCACTCACTGCGGCTGTTGGCAGCTCATGCTGGCTGCCGGCCACTCACTAGCCTATGGCAGCCCACTGCAGCAGGGGCTGCAGCCTACACTGTCACCAGGGCTCACATCCCCGCTCCAGGTGGAGTTGTTGTTAGCTGTAGAGGGCAGTGTCACTGGCCCTCCTATGTGGGATCCGAACCGGGGCTGCTGGCATCCCAAACCAGCTCTTAACCAATGCGCCACTCGGCCAGCCCATGGTCATTTATTTTTTAAGGCTCCCAACATAGACTGTTCAGTCACATTTAATGTTATGCTAATTCTGAAGTATTGGTAGACTAGTTCTCATGGTCCAAATGGATAAACTCAGTGTGGTGGGCATTGAATGAAACTGCAGCAGGCCCTGAACTGGGTGTCTGTTTCAGGCTGGGGCCCCTGGTGGCTCTGGTGGATTCTGTTCGTATAGAAAGGAAAACTTAACTCCTTGAGTTTCCCCTTCCCCACCTCTCAGTCCTGATCTATAATATAATGAGATTCGTCTAACCTGAGCCGGATCACTGTACTTGAGAATTTAGAGAATGGCTTCATCCATCATCAGTCTTGCCTCCTCCCTCCACTTTTTATTTTTTTTTTTTTTGAGGGCAGTGTCACTGGCCCTCATATGTGGGACCTGAACTGGGGCCACTGGCCTCCCAAGCCAGCACTTAACCACCGTGCCACTCGGCCAGCCCCTCCCTCCACTTTTAAACAGGGTGCTTTAGGTAACAGAATCATCTTGTCATTCAAGCCTTACAAATGTGAGATAACCACAGTCTCTTTGTTTTTTAATGTATAAAACAGGCTAATAGGACCTTAATATTCCTTTAGGGTTGGATGAGTAATTAAAGGAGGTAATGTCAGTCTCTCAGGTCAGTGACTCCTTTCAACCCCCTGTGCCCCACCCCAGGCCCCAGAACTGGTCCTGCCATAATCAGCCTCTCGAATTTATATGCGGAAAAGCTTGGGAGAGAAAAGGCATCCTGAGAAGGTTCTTGGTATAGGAGGCTTTTCCCCCCAACCTCGCTATGGAGAGGAGGGGAGGATGGTACCCCACTCCACGCAAGGCCAACTGATAGAAGTTTCCATGGACTCTCTCTAGAGGAGAAGCTGGATTTTAGTCACCAGCAGGCTGGTTTCCGAGCACAGTGAGAGGGTTGGTGTGTGTCTCCTGCAGTTTTGGTCTGTCTGTCAGTGAATGCAACAGCTGGTGTCCACCTCTGTTCTGGAGACCTTCGTGACCAGGCGACTGCCTGGGGAAGGGGATAGGGTCCCCCCACTTCTAGGCCTACTGCCGGGTTTGAAGAGAGTGTAGGAGGCCTGGAAGAAGCTATGTCCGTTCATCCCATTAGAGGAAAGTCATAGACTAGTCTGCTCTAGGTATTTCCACCCTCCAACACGTTTTTTTGTTCATTAAAATCTTATTTCTCTGCCCTAGCTATAAGTATCTAAGGAAGCTCACGAAGCAAAATTCAGACAACTCTTAGAAACATGAGCTCAACTGTAAATGTTTAATACTAAGCATCCACTTCAGTCCTCACTATGTCATTTGTTCAACAAACATTTGAGGGCTTCCTTGTGTGCCAGGCATCGGTGATGCCATGGTGTGTCTGTCTTCATGCCTCCATGGAGCTTACCAATCAGTTGGGGTTGGGGAGAGGGGTTAGACAAATAGTCAATTGTCAGGAGCCTGTGCTCAGGAAGCTGCCAGACCTGCCTGGTTCAAATGCTGGTTCTGCTGCTTATTTCCCATGTGACCAAGAGTAATTTACTTAATCCAGGTATCAGCTTTCTCATCTGTAACATCAAGGTAATAACCAGCCTCCCTCACGGGGTTGGTGTTCCGATTCCCCGAGCTAATTATGTTCAGTCTTTAGCACTAACATTTATTTAACTGGGGCTTGCTGTCTTTTCTTATTTTGTCTCCTTCTGTGTATGCATTCCAGTGATGCCCCCCTGTGCTCCCAGCCTAAGAGTACTTCACCTGTCTCACTTTAGCAGTGCCCATCAGCATAGTAACTGCCCCAAAAGTCTGGAAAACACAACCAACAGTCACACCATTTTCTCTTGTGTCTAAGTTGGGGACAGCTGATCTCACAGTAAATTGCATTTACAGGAACATTGGCAAGAAGAAAGAGGAGGTTAGAATGTTAGAACTGATGGTGAGGCCGACTCCGTCAGACAGTTTGGCAAGAGGAAGATGTGCTCGTTTTTTTTTTGTCGCCTCCATACTGGGTGCTGCTGGCAAGGGTGCCAACCTAGATAGCGTGTGTGGGCGTTGCTGTCTGCTCCAGAGTTCTGCATCCTTGGGTTTTGTGTTTAACACACTTAAATTTATTTTTGCTGCAGGCTGGGCAATGCTGAGCATGTTGGAGGATTCTATCAGCAACCCTTTCTCCCCATTTCTGAATTTTGAATTTATAGTACTTTAAAAGTTCAGTCTATTTAGTGAGTGTCTGGATTAAATATAAATGTCAAAGGACCGGGATGCCTAAACATAGCCTTGACAATGGAGA
The DNA here is from genome assembly GCA_033961575.1 of Aselliscus stoliczkanus. NCBI lineage: Eukaryota > Metazoa > Chordata > Mammalia > Chiroptera > Hipposideridae > Aselliscus > Aselliscus stoliczkanus. The sequence continues at coordinate 148,593,784 of CM066732.1, read as the reverse complement.
ATGAACGCAGGCAAAGTAAATTTCAAGGTTACAAAGGGCAATGTCTTCAAAGGACACTGATTTCAGGAATATATTAACGTGCGGTTAAGGCGTGTTTAAAAGAAAGCCCAGACACACCCTCCTGACATGTTTCACTAAGGAGGCCTCCTCCTTTACCAATACATATAATGTTTTACCAATCGATAACAGGTATTTTTGTAGTCTTAATAGATTTATCCATTTTATTGTTGAGTGACATAACACTGCAGAATGGGGCATTCTTTGGGAAAGAGACAGCTGTTCATCAGAAACCTTAATACATTCCAATAATATTGAAAGATTTTAAAGAAAGCATTTAATTTAAAAAAGTCAATTAGTAAAAGCAATTGTAGTTACCTGCTGTTAAGTGCTTAATAAGCACTAATTTTCTTTTATCTCAAAAATCTTGTAAAAATAAGCCAATATTCAGGGTTTGAATATAAGATATTAGTTGTTAGAATGCTAAGAAATAATGTTAATTTATGAGACACGAGGATTGATATTATGGAAAATTTGCTGATTAAATAGAGTGAGGATTCATTTTGTGATGATGGATTTTCTAGTAATCAGGCCTTAGAACACTATAACCAAAGGTCACAAAATATTTTTGTAATAAGTAATTACGTGTTACATAAGCTCATGAGCCAGAAACAGGTGATAAAGGGTTTTTTTAAAAGTGCTTTAGGGCCGGCCCAATGGCTCAGTTGGTTAAGAGCTCGCTCAAGAGTGCAAGCTGAGCTCTGAGCAACAGTGGTTCGAGGCCAGCCTGAGCTGAGTTGCCCTTGAGCTGCCAACAGGTGGCAGGATGGCTCAGCTTAAAAAAAAAAAAAAGCGCTTTGACAAAATTATGTAAGTCATCAACAAGGCCAAGAATCCCTTGTTTACATTCTTAGATCTTACTTGTGATAAAACTGACCACACACAAAAACAAAAAAAATGCCTGCCTCTGCTTAAAAATGATAGAATTACAAATGGACTTTTCCGTTTCTTATTCCTTTTTGACCTAATTTCCTTCAAAGATGGAACTTGTGATAAACGTCAGTTGGCACTCCTTAATATTATTTTTTAAAGATTTTATTGGGGAATTTGGGGAGGGGAACAGCTCTGGGAAAACGGGGAAGGAGAACAGACAAGTTGCTGTCCTTTTGTTTTTCAGTCTAGTTGTCGAGGACGCCGCTTCACTGGCCCATGTTGGTATTTTGGTCATTGAGCTCTTCCCAGCTGAGGCAGTCAGTTGCCGGCCATTGCATGGCTGCTTACGGTGGCTCACGGTAGCTCACGGCAGCCCAATGCAGCAGGGGCTGCAGCCTACACTGTCGTCGGCCACTCACGGCAGCCCAGCTCCAGGTTGAGTTGTTGTTCACTATCTTAGCTGTAGAGGGCGCAGCGTCACTGGCCCATGTGGGAACCGAACTGGTGGCTCTGCTGCTCAGAGCTTGAGCTCCGAAGCCAGCTCTTAACCAACTGAGCCACTTGGCTGGCCCGGCACTTCTTAATATTCTCATTGCTTTTTAAAAATGCATTTAAAACTAATCAGAGAAAAGTTTCTTGAAAGTAAGGTGAATGGGTTTACCACGGGCCCACTGAACCAAATTTTTGACTTCTTTGTTTTTCCCTAACTTAGTTCCTTAGAGGAAATACAGATTCTTAAGTAACCAAAGTTATAAATTGAACTCTTCATTATGTTTGTAGTCTGTGGTTAACAGACTTTTAATTAAAGACAGTTTCCATTTCTGCAGGCTTTTTTTTGGCCACCTCTCAGGACTTGGGGGGGGCGGTGGTCAGTGCTGACCCGGGCCACAGGAGAGACGCATTGCTCTGAATCTTGCTTCCTATGGGATGAGTTTGATCTAGCCTCGCCTCTTTCCCCCGTTTGCTATGGTCACTCCAGAGGTTTTACCTGGATGGACCAGGGACCATTACCCCTGCTGGGCCTGCTGATGCACCATGAGGAGGCTCAAACTCTGGAATGTGGTCAGAGGGAACAGGCAGCAGGAAAGGGCCAAGACCCCTCTCTCTTTTCTCAAGTTTATGATTGGATTAGTTTGTCTTTTTCATGTTATAAGATTTATCATTTTAACTTCTTATTACTTTATTTTGGTAGAATTAGGAAGATACTGTGTTTACGCATAAGCATAAATCTATTCTTCTCAAAGACATGCCTTGTTTTACAGGCAAACTCAGACCATCACAGTGAACACAATCAGGAGGAGGTCTTCTTCAAGGATGTCTCTGGTAAGAAAAAAGGAAAACTACGATTGCTTTTTTTATTTTAGTGATGTTATCTTCCTTAACAAAATAGGCTTTTGGTAGTGTTAATTTTTAGTTTGAACCATAAAAGTGTGTCGGTATTTGATTATTTTTGACCAAAGAAATGGTGGTTTTTCCATAGGTTAAGCCCAATATTTATATAATATATATAATATTTATCATATTATTATATTACACATATTTAAATATTAGGTCCAACCAATATTAAAAATTTTGACTATTAGCCAAGAGTAATCAGAAGTTACTAGATATTTGACATATTAGACAATTTTGCCTAGTAACATTAAATATAGTACATATAATCTTCTTATATTCCATTGTTTATATAAGAATTCAGGAAATTTGAGTCTATTTCTTCTTGCTCTTAACTTTTTGGATACAGCCTGTTTTCTTGTGCTGTCTGCTGTCTGATATCAGTGCCTCAGGTTTGGTATTGCCCTTCTGGAAAACAATGAAAATGACAGATATTGTAAGAGCTATAGGGTCTTCATGTTTAATTTTCATGTATAATGTATTTGACTCCTTCATAAGTTTTTTAATGGAGAGAAAGAAGCCAGCAGAAAATTACTTTACGTATATTACATAGGCAATGTGTTTTAACCCTGTTTCCAATTTTCCAATTCTTAGCCTAAACCCCAGCCCTATGTGATGCCTCCCCAATCCCAGCTGCATTATAATGGACATTATACAGAACCATACACTTCTTCCCAAGGTAAGGTACCCTATTTCTCAAATGCCTTTCAAAATTATTACAATTTGAATAAGTTAATGACAATTTAGAGATCTTGAAGCTAGGATAATTTTTGGCTGAAGTTGTATCTAAAATTGTCATGATTATAGCCACCCTGGATTCATAGAATAAGCCACCATTTATTCAATTTTTGGACATATGTAGAAAATATGCAGTACAGTAGTCCTCTTTTATCCATGGGGTATGTTCCAAGGCCCCCAGTGGATGCGTGAAACAGCGGGTAGTACCAAACCCTGTATATACTCTGCTTTTTTGTACACAGACACACCTATGATCAAGTTTCATTTACAAATTAGGTATAGCAAGAGATTAACACAATAACTGATAATAAAATTGAATAATTATAACAATATACCGTAGTAAAAGTTATGTGAATGTGGGCTGTCTTTCTTTCAAAATATCTGGAATTTTTTTGTTTAATATTTTCGGACCATGGTTGACCTGTAAATGAAAGTGCAGAAAGTGAAACTGTGGGTAAGGGGATCTACTGTATTAAATATTTTTAAAGATTAAATTGATTAAGGTAACACTGGTTAATTACATTATATAAATATATAATTAAATATCTGTATACTCCATTGCATGCTCACCACCCAAAGTCCTTTAGTTACCATATATTTGACCCACTTTACCTACTTTGCCCTAACCCTACTGCCTCCCCTCTGAAAATCACTATTCTGTTTTCTGTATCTATGAGTTGTTTTTGTTTTTAGTTCGTTACTTTTTTTGTTTTATATTCCACATATGAGTGAAATCATAGTGTTTGTCCTTTTCTGACTGACTTATTTCACTTAGCGCAATACTCTCAAGATCCATCCGTGTTGCTACAAACGGCAATATTTTATCTTTTTTATAGCTGAGTAGTAGTATTCCATTTGTGTGTGTGTGTGTGTGTGTATGTGTGTGTGTGTGTGTATGTACACACACATAATTTTGGTCCATTTATCCATTGATGGACACTTAGGTTGTTTCCATGTCTTGGCTATTGTAAATAGTGCTGCAGTCATCATAGGGGTACATATATCTTTATAAAATAGTATTTTCACATTTTGGGGGGTAAACACCCAAAAGAGGAATTGCTGGATCATATATATTAAATTTTGATGCTCACATGATCCCAAATTTGGTCCATTGACACTTCTTTAAGATGGTTCCTGTTATGTCCTGTTAATATTCTTCCATTCATCTTTGAGCGCTTCCTCGTTTTCCCGTACAAGATATCCCAGGTTCATTTTGATTTTTCCCTCTCTGAGACCTTCCCATTGTAAAGGTTTAAACATTTTATTTTTATTGATTTACTTTTATTTTTCACTTGATTAGTGTAGGGAGCTGTATTTAAGACACCGGTTCCAAAGCTGAATCTGGAGCATTTGTTTAATAGACATTTACTCTCTACTCTGTTTACAAGACTCTAGTATAAAGGCCAAGGAGATTTGTGCAGAGAAGTCATTCTACATCTTAAGAAGCTTAGAATCTAATAGCAGGGCATAAGACAATTACACAAATAACTTAAATACAAAGAGAACATGGTTGTTTTGATGACCGAGAGCAAGCAATTCCTGTGCCATTTGATGTTGGGGAGACAGAGGAGGGCTTTCTGGACCTCAGAAGACGGGTGGGTTTCAACAGGTAGAGAGGGAAGGGATTGCTGATTGGGATTGCTGCTCCTGGTTTTGGGGGGTGGTGAATGCCATGGCACAGAATGAGGAAGAGGGGGTTTGGGGAGTAAAGTGGTCTAGTGGACTCAGATAGGGAACTAGTAGGAAATGATGTGTGAAGGGCCCAGAAGATGGGTTGTGACTGTATGTATCAGACCATAAGGTAAAGACGAGAATGTCCATGTAGTGAGGTGGGAAGTAGGGGAGCAGTGCTTTGAGGTGTGGATTCTGAGTGTCCACCTTGGGATGCTTTTTACCTTCTTCACTATGCTCTCCTTGTGGCACCCGCTCTTACTGGTTTTGCAACCCCAGCCCCTCTCAGTTCTGGGAAAAATGGTTCTTCTTTCTGTGTTGTTAGTGCTTCCTTTTTATTCGTTCCTTTTCCTGGGTCTACAAACATTCTAATATTTTTTCTTCTCTTTCTTCCAACTATGGTTTGAATGGTTCTTTTTCCTGTCTTCTTTTACCCTGCTTCTGAGAGTAATACCTGTGTGTTGCTTGTTTGCTGATCCATTTATGCCTTCCGCCTTTGCTACTTTGTTTAAGCTGCCCTCTCGCAGGTCACCAGCACCTCACACATCCTCCATACCTCAAGCTGCAGCATTCTCTCCTTGTTGAAAAATCTCTTCTCAGTGTGTGCTGGGCTCTCCCTCCTCCTCCTGCATCATCAGTGTGTTCACTGCTCTGAGGTCTGTCCCTGGCTGCCTTTCCTCCCTTTGCAGGCTTCCACAGCAGGCTCACGCACATTTCAGATTTCAGCAAGGATGGCTGTCAACTCGGTGTTGCCCACTGGGAGCTATAGCATGTAAAGCCCTCAGCGGAGTGCCTGGCTTATGGTAGGCACACTGTAAATATTATCAGCTATTACAACTTGGCAGAACATTGACTGAAATAGTAAATTGGAGCTCTTTACTCTATAAACCTGTCCCTTTTCTCATGTTCCTTACTTCAACTTTTTGATGAAGTCACTCTCTAGGTTCCTTGGATTCTAAACTGCATGTAATTTTTTCTTTTTTTGCCCTCAAGTTCAGTTAGAAATTGTATTGCCCCGACTTCATATAATATGTGCTCCATATTCCCTCTCCCTGTCCCTCCGTTGCTGATTTTGTTTTGTTTTGTTTTGTTTTAAAAACAACCTCTTACTAGTTATTGTATCACAGGAGTTGATTTCTTCTCTCCACCCTCCCTGGTTCATCTGACACATGGATGCCAGGCTCATCTCATCTACGGGATGACCATTCCCTTGCCTGGTGTTCAATGCTCTCCACAATAGTCCCTCATGCTACTTTTGCAATTTTATTTCCCACTGTTCTCTTACTCCTCACTCTAGCACCTGATAGTCCAGCCAAACCAAGCATGCCCCCTAGGAGTGGTCTCGGCTTTGCCCTTGCTGCTCACCTAGAATACCCCTATCCCACGTACCCTCCTATCTACATGCTTCCATCCGGTCAGGATAGGCTGGGTTGTGCTGTGGGAACAAACAATACTAACCTCTCAGTGGCTTGCACAGTACAGGCTGCTGCTTGCTCAGGTTATCTGTCCATCATGCACTGGCAGGAGGACCCTGCTCCATGTCAGCCTTCCTTAGGGGCTTGGGCTGCGGGAGCCTCTTCCATATGGAATGTTGCTGGCCAGCATGGCAGGGGGAAGGGAGCATGGAAACGGGCTGTCACCCCCCTGCTCCGTTCCCTTGACCATAACTGGGGTCACATGGCTATGTCTGATCTCAGAGGTAAGGAGGGTACTGATGAAAGCTGGGCTGGCCTACCCTACCCACCTACAGTGCCATATCTAATGTGAGGTGGTTCTTGATCTTCTCTTCCCTGTCCCCATCAACCCAGCCCAAGTTGGCAGTGATCCTTCCCTCCTCTGGACCCCTGCAATACTTACCTCCTGAAATTGTAACACTTCCTTGAATTACGGTGATTTTTGTATATTCCTTCCCTCTTTTATTTGCCAAATTTCAGTCATTTTTCTTCCCATCAGTTCTTAGCACAGTGTCTTACATATATGTGCACACAAATGGATGGTTTGTAGGATGCACAGAGGAGCCTGGAGGCAGGGAGATCAGGCTTGTGCTAGTCCAGACAGGCCGGAGTGAGGACCTGAGCTGTGCAGGCAGGGAGAAGAGGGAGCTCAGAGACCCAGAGATTGCATGTGCTCCAGGTATTGGAAAACCATAGGGATAAGGAGGCCTTGTGTATCGGCAGGTAGAATACAGTGATGTGTTTGAGTTCTGTTTCTTCGTGGCTGTGTACCACCAGAATGAAGTCCACACACTAGCCTGTGGAGTATTCACTTTGATAATCACTTGTCACTTAAACCTCACTTGGCTTCTGGTTTCTAGTGAGGTGGACAGCTAGTGGTGACGCTGCTGGACCCAGAGAAGCTCAGCTCCTGCTGAACTGTTACCCTTTTCCGTTCATTCTGGAAGAACTTAGACAACCTACAATTCCACTTAAGGATTTACAGATAGTTGGTGCTTGAACTAGCTCAGCATCAGCAAGGCCACCTCCCCGCCAGGGGGAGAAAGCAGAGTCTGCCCCAGCGCCTGCAGGGTTCTCTGCCCACAGCCCCCTAGAGTTCCAGAAGGTCTGTTTTGACTTTAGTAAAACATATCTTTTTGACTTTCAGAAAAAGATAATGTTTTGTGATACAACTGTGCTGTTAATATTGGACTTAGATTTGGCTGATTTTTTCCTTTTTTCTTTTCTTTTTTTTTTTTTTTGAGGGCAGTGTCACTGGCCCTCACATGTGGGACCGAACCGGGGCCGCTGGCTTCCCAAGCCAGCGCTTAACCACCGCACCACTCGGCCGGCCCAATTTGGCTGATTTTTGTTGGGTGCCAGGTCCTGAATGCCACCCTTGGAGTGGGTGGAGCCATTGCCATTCTTTAGCTGAGGAAGCCGAGGCTCCAGGACATGACCTGCGCAGGGTTGCTCAGCATGTGTGGGGAAAGCAGGTCATTTCAGAATGGAGTGTCATAAGCTGCAGTGAAAGTGCCATCAACCTTCAGGACCTATCTCAGTATTTGGAGTAATTGGTCCAGTTTTTACATCTTAAAAATCTCGTTTTAAAATACATTTTAAATGTTTTGTGTTCTTCTCCAGACAACCTCTTTGTGACCAACCAGAACGGATACTACTGTCACTCGCAGACGAGTTTGGATCGGGCCCAGACCGAGCTCAGCGGCCGGATCCGAAACGGCAGTGTCTACAGCGCACACAGCACGAACTCCTTAAACAACCCGCAGCCCTACCTGCAGCCCTCCCCCATGTCCTCCAACCCCAGCATCACCGGGAGTGACGTCATGAGGCCCGACTACGTGCCGTCTCATCGGCACAGCGCCCTGATACCGCCGTCCTACCGCCCGACCCCGGACTACGAGACGGTGATGAGGCAGCTGCACCGAGGCATGGCGCACGCCCCGCGGCAGAGCCACTCGCTCCGGAACCTCAGCATCGGCAACTCGTACGCTTACAGCAGGCCCGACGCGCTGGTCTACAGCCAGCCCGAGATCCGCGAGCACGCCCTGCTGGCCTCCCCGCAGTCGGCCCACGGCGCCTTCAGCCTGACTCACAGCTTCCACAGCCAGTCCCCTTACCCGCACCCGGCCGAGCGGCGCCCCGTGGTGGGCGCCGTCAGCGTGCCCGAGCTGACCAACGCGCAGCTGCAGGCCCAGGACTACCCGGCCCCGAACATCATGAAGACGCAGGTGTACCGGCCGCCGCCGCCCTACCCGTGCCCGCGGCCCGCCAACAGCACGCCCGACCTGTCCCGCCACCTGTCCATCAGCAGCAGCAACCCGGACCTCATCACCCGGCGCGTGCACCACTCGGTGCAGACCTTCCAGGAGGACAGCTTGCCCGTGGCGCACTCCCTGCAGGAGGTCAGCGAGCCCCTGACGGCGGCGGCGGCGCGGCGCGCGCCCCAGAGGAACAGCGTGGAGCTGGCGGGGCTGGCGCGCAGCCTGGACGGCCTGCGGCTCAAGGAGAGGACGGCGTCGGCCCCGGCCGCGGGCGCCCAGCCCGGCGCCCTCCCCGACAGAACCCAGCGGGGAGAGCCGGAGGCGCCGGAAGGCCCGAGATACGGACACAACAAGTCCCTGTCCGAGGCCACCATGCTGATCCACAGCAGCGAGGAGGAGGAGGAGGAGGACGAGGAGGAGGGGGGGGAGGGCCCGGAGGAGGGGCCGCGGGCCGGGCCCTCCCCGCGGGCGCGCCAGCCGCAGCCCGGCTGCTCCTGCGCCTCGGCCCCGGCGCTCGGGCCGCTGCACATCCTGGAGCCCAAGGCCCACGTCGCAGAGGCGGAGCGCAGGGCGCGGGACGGCAGCCCCCTGCACATGCTGGCGGAGGCCCAGCGGCCGCGGAGGGACGGGCTGCTCACGCCCTCCATGTCCGAGTCCGACCTCACCACGTCGGGCAGGTACCGGGCCCGGAGGGATTCTCTGAAGAAGAGGCCGGTGTCAGACCTCCTGTCCGGGAAGAAGAACATCGTTGAAGGACTGCCGCCGTTAGGGGTGAGCGAGCAGTGTGCCCCGTGTGCCCGTGTCAGGCTTTCCTGGGACTCATGGCTTCTGGCGTTTTGCAGCCTTTTTTTTTTCTTTTCCCTTTTAACTTTTTATATCTCAGTCCCCCCCCCACCCCCCACCCACACCCACACACACACCCCCACACGGACCCTACATTTCTATTTCTGTCTTATTTGGAACGCATTTCAGTTTGATTACCTATGGACATAATGGGGATTGATTAGACTTCCAGTATTCTTTTTTTTTTTCTGGGGATAATTAGATGAGTGAAACTGTGAAATTTTCGCAATGCAGTGTGAAGGAAAAGGCAGTTAAGGTTGCATGACTTCAGCCAGATGGCTCTGCTATCTGCCCGTTCACAGTACCCTGTGCGATGCCTCTGACCAGGGCTGCACCTGTTTGGTTTGCTGGCGTGGGGTCTGAGAGCAGCATCCAGGAAGGGTCCCCCTGTGTCCTCCTCTCGGAGCCTCAGATGCTTGGCCACGATCTCTCAGGGCTGGAGAGCGACCCTGGCGTTGGGAAGGTGGCACTTTGTCAAGAGAGCTCCAGGTCGCTTTTAAAAATAAAAAAATGAAATGAACTGAGAACCCAAGGAAGGTCCCTTGTAGAAAATGCAGCTCTTTAATATTCAGCGGAATAAGCAACCGTGAGCCTGTTAAGCACTTCTTACCGACTGGAAGCAAACTATAAAAGAGCAAAATATCATCTCTAGCTGCCATCCCCAGAGCAGTTGCCATGTGCCCAGCATGTCTTCTGCTTTACTGCATCCAATTTACAACAGGTCTATTGTTCCTGCAGATGAGGAAATGGACTCTGAGATATTAAGTAGCGTTCCCAAGGTCACATAGCTGGTGAGGGGCTGAACTGGAATTTTAAACCCATATTTATCAGTGCAACGTGTTCCTTCTTCACTGTTCTGCATCGAGTTATAGTGTACATAATGTTTTATGTAGTAACAATTGCATATATCTAAGCCTTGCTGTTCTCTGTCCTTCCACTGAAACCTTTTAACTTGGAATCCCCAAGCTTTGGCTAAGCATTTGTGGCTTTGTCATGTCAGCGGGTCCACTCTAAGTCATCTTGCTGCATTGCTCAGGCTTCCAGCCGCTCATGCCCTTGCCTCCACTCCCCACGGCCTGCCTGCTTGCGCTCTGGCCAAGCTGAAGAGATTAACTAACCTTGTATTCAGCCTCCCTGTGGCTCCCAGTGGCCTGGCAGCTGACAATCTCCCCTCCCCCACAGTCTCTGCAAACTCAGATTTGAGGGCCCATCAAAGTATGCCTCTAGCCTAGTATTTAGCTCCTTTGAAATACTATAAACCTCTTCATAAGCAGGAAAAAAATTCATAACAGTATTATTGTGCTCATGAAATGGCTAAGTATACATAGACTAAAACAACTTACAGTAGTGCCATGGATTTAAATGTGTTTTGATGAATTTGGGGTTTGAATTTCAACTTTATTTTTAATTTTTCTTACCTACCTGAACAGTGAAGGTCAGTATCAGGTTGGTTGAAGTGCGAGGTTACGGGCTCCTGATCAGAGAGATGCAGGATGGGGACAAGGCTGTGTATGTGCCTTGCACAGTAACTGCTTGAGCCCCAAAGCCAACTGCGTAGGGCCCGGAAATGCTCATCCCTGATCACATCAAGAATGGCCATCATTTTTATGTGTGACCTGAGTGTTTGCCCCAGATGACCCTTCTTTTGAGTATGGTCCAGTTTTCAGGCCTATTGTCCATGCATGTTTTTTTATTTTCTAACTTTTTTTATTTTTTATTTATTGATTTATTTATTTATTTTCTGAGGGCAGTGTCACTGGCCCTCATATGTGGGACCCAAACCGGGGCCGCTGGCTTCCCAAACCAGCGCTTAACCACTGCGCCACTCGGCCGGCCCTGTCCCTGTATGTTTTTAATGGGCCTAGAAAGTTCTACGAAATCTGAGGGCTTTGATCAATTTGAGTCTCTAAAAACACAAATTTTCTTTCTCATTGACTCTTAAGACCTACAATATTAATAAAATTATGTAATTGGATTATGTTTTCACTCCCCTTTGCCAATAAGAAGTTTTTCGTACTCGAAGAATGTGTATGGCAGCTGTGGCCAGGAGAAAAGCCCTGACCTAAGAGTGGAAAAACTGGCTCTGATTCTAGACTCTGTCTTTTTTTTTTTTTTTTTTTTTTTGAGGGCAGTGTCACTGGCCCTTATATGTGGGACCCGAACTGGGGCCACTGGCTTCCCAAGCCAGTGCTTAACCACCGCGCCACTCGGCCGACCCATAGATTCTGCCTTTTTTTTGTTCTCTGCTCCGTGGGCCGGACTCTCCGTGCACCAAAACCTCAGCCTCTCTATCTGTCACATGGGGATAGTCTCTGCTGTGCCTGCTGGGGCATTGTGCTAAGTCCCATGGAGACACGAAAAATGCTTTCTGAATTCTATGATGCAGCATAACTGATTTTAATGAAAGGTAGTTTTTATTGTTTTGACACTTATTACCATCACTCTATATGAAGAAGCAGCTAGTGACCTTGGGCGAGCTACTTAATGTCTCTGACTGTGTTTTCTCATTTGTAATGGAAGATGACCCCAGAGAGTTGTTGGAGGGATAAAGGGAAGTCCTGGCACATAGAAAGTGCGAGGTCAAATTTAATTTAATACTGTAAGGTTGCATCATACAGTTTAACTTCCTGCCTCCCCAAGAAAAGAGCTCAACCCTGTACTAAACCTTCCAAATGGCTCATAGTAACACAGGTGTGACATTATATTGTTTGTTACAACAAATCAACTTAGTTCACATGCTAATGGGAATTAAGGTTATAGAGCTTTAGTATTAAAAGCTGAAATAAATTGCAGATAAGCAGGAACATTTTAGAATTCTCCACCCATCTCCACCTCCAGGGACTTGATTGTTATCTGAAAATAGATTGGCTGGAGTGCTCATACAGCCACATAACGATTTTCTTTTTGCACCCTTAGTAATGTGTGATGGTTTTCACTTAAGAAATCACAGTGCAGGTTGTGCTTGTACTCTAAGGGCTAAGTAAGGGGATTTGAGGCTACTTTTGACTATATATGCCCCTTTCTTCAAATAATGGTGTTAGAACGGACCTTACAGCCAATCAACTTCATGCAGCACATCTGAGCTGGGGCATTTTGACTCATTTGCAGGCAGAGAAGTGCTGGAACTGGCTGGCAAGAGCTGTTAAATTTTCAGGACTCCTGTAAGCCAGTTGATGTTGCTTGGCAGTTTGAGATTGACCACGGTGGGAGTGTTTACACCATGGAAATAGGCAAACTTTGCAGATCAGAACTTTTTGCCAGTTAAACATTTACCAGCATACCACTGTTTCCTACACACGTTAGAATTGTGAAATTTTCGCCTATACAGGAATCCTTTAGTCTTCCTCTCTCCCTCTGCCCCTGTCTCCTATTTCTCCCTCCCAGGCTGGGAGAGCTGTTTTCATTTATGAGACAGAACTGAGAAAAGCATTGCTTCCAAATTGAGACTACTGTCGTCATAATTATTGTGGCTTCCAAGGAGGTGTATCATAGAATATCCAAGGAAACTTAGCATTCTTAGGCTTGTCTGCCTTAGAGAAGAAAATCATTAGCTTTAACAATAACTTTAGGAAGGAGACAGAATTCTGCTGATGCTCTCTCTCTTACACCCCATCCTCCGGGTGTCACGATGGAGATTTCAACCCTGTTTTGTTTTCCCGGTTTAAACATGTGGTAGTTTTGAGAGGTGTGGTGATCCAACCCAGGTCACATAAGTCTGTAACATAATGTAGAACAGAATAGAGAGAGCTGCCACAGAAAACAATTATTATTTTCTCAGTATGAGTTAAAGAACTAATTTATATTTTTAAAAAATTATAATAGCTAATTGCGATCAGGTGATTACATTAAAAGCCCTTTTTTGTGGATGGCAGCTGATTTTTTTGATGTGCCATGTTTTGAAATTTGGGAGTTCAGTTTAGGAATGCTGTCTGCCTGGAGCCTCACCTTTCATTACAACAGAACCCTGAAACCAACTGCATTTCAAAACCTTCTATCTAGAAGACATATAAGGGCTTTGGCCTTGAAAGGAATGTCTTCCTCCTGATGTTTGTTAAACAAAGGTGTGTGTGCTTGTGTGGAGTGCAGTTTCTCCTGTGGTTGTTGACAAAGGAGACTCTGTTTCCAGTCTTCAGTCCAATGAAATTTCTTTTCAAAGGGGTTGTATTTGTATATATTTTATATATACCTATACATATTTTTATAGGGAATGAAAAAGAGCCGAGTAGATGCAAAAAAAATGGGCCCTCTCAAATTGGCTGCCCTGAATGGACTCTCCCTGTCTCGATTGCCTCTGCCCGATGAAGGAAAGGAAGTGCCTGCAAGAGCCACTAATGATGAGAGGGTACGTATGACACATGGGCTGTATCCCTTCTCTGGGGTGGTGGATAAAAGGCTCCAAAATTGCTTCCTGAGATGCTAGCGAATTTTCCAGCACCTTTAATAATCATAAATGAGTGTTAAGCAATTTGTAATTGACTTCAAAATGGGGGGAATTTTATAGCTAATGTTTTTACTAGGTAATTTCAGGTTAGGATGTTGATTTTGTTGTTGTTTCTCAATGTTCTTTACATATATCCAGCTACTTGATAGTATTGATTTTTGATGGCCTTAAAGTTCAAGGAAACCTACAAATGACTATGAGTACACACAGGAAAGAAAGCAGACACTGACTGCTTTCCTTTTATTGAAAATTTATCTCAAAAGGAAAGAATTAACTGAATTTTTCAAAGCTTCCTTTGTGACTGAGACAGGCATGAAAATCTAATTTGCTTACAACTGGATCCTGGAGATAGTTTCCAGTACTTAACACTGTTTTCAGGGTTTTAAAACTATATAATTATATACTATAAAATTGAAGCATTTGTTCATAGATTTTGGAATTGATTATTCTACTCTAGGATTTACTGTTCTCCAGGAGAATTTTCTGTTTCAGACGGGGTCACAAAACTGACCATAAATTTAGAGAAAGTGAATTCAACAAATTGCTTTAGGCCATGTTTCACTTTTAAACAGAACTTTGCATTTATTTCTCACCAGTAAGATTATTTCATTTGTTATTGTCACGGCTTGTTAAAAATTTACTTTGGTTTCACCTAGAATTTTCAGTATTAGATCATGCTAGACTTGAAGCAGAAAACGAGATTTCAAATGTACTGTCAAAATGCAGCTGTCGCATGTCACTGTATTCATATTATTCCACATATTTTTTTACAGTGTAAAATTCTGGAACAGCGGTTAGAACAGGGAATGGTATTCACAGAATATGAAAGAATTCTTAAAAAACGGCTAGTCGATGGGGAGTGCTCAACAGCACGCCTCCCTGAAAATGCAGAAAGAAATCGATTCCAAGATGTCCTTCCCTATGATGATGCCAGAGTGGAGTTGGTCCCAACCAAAGAAAACAATACTGGTTACATCAACGCGTCTCATATTAAGGTGAGAGGAAAGTTTAGAATAATAAACAGGATGTGAAGTTACAAGAACCTTAGAATTGTATGCATATTTGTCTTCTAAAAACACCCTAGTTTTGAACCATTGTGAGAAGCGATATTATTAGCTGGGACATCCATATACCAGGGCTGGATCAAAAGTGTTTGTCAGCAGAGCCAAAAGCTATGTGTGCCGTCTCTGGGGCGCAGACCCCTCTGCCCCCCAACAATGTCACCAGGACTCGAAGCACTGATTAATTAGCCCAGCTGTAGGACTCGGTCTTAGATCTGAAGGCTTCTTACCAGCTCGTAAATTCTCTAAGGGGCAGCTGAATTGATTTTTCCTCATGATAAACCTACAGGCATTTCTTTGTAACAAAAAGTGGGTTTTTTGGTGTGTCCACCAAAGCTTTGATGTACAATTGTGCCATCTGTTCTCTTTGCATACTCCTGTGATTGTTTTTAAACATTATTTTGTTCTTCAAAGAAGCAGTGCCATTTTTTTTCCCCCTGGGAGTAATATAATGCCATTTAACTGAGTAACGTTACATCCATTAAAATGGAAAAAGTGATGATTCACAACATTGTGAGGAAAGCCAGACGCCCTCTCTTCTCCATCACTGTGCACTGTGCTCGTGCTGGCAGCAGAGTCGGTTCTTCATTTTGGGAAGGAGAAATTTCCTTATAGTGAGTGAGTCAGTGTGTACCGTCAGGTGTTGTTTTTCCTCTCCCACATTTTATTTTGCTTGCAAGTGATATTTGACAAGAGCACTTTCACACTTGAGGCTTTCGAGAGACCGGGCAATCTGCCTGGGAATGCCAGGACCCTTGACGGTCTTTGGGAATCCATGCACGTGCTTTTCAATATGGACGAATTTTTTTTTAAAAGCGAGCATTTCTTAGGAATAACTCACACAGTCTCTCCTGACTGATGGATGGTATAGTTCTGTAGTGGCGTTTCAGAGTCTTCAGGGGCAACCTGAAGAATAGTGGAAAGCCTGAGCTTCAGACTTGCTGGGCCCACCTCTCACCCATGTGGGACCTCGGGGCACTCACCTCTGAATAAAGAGGTGCTCACACCTCCCCCTTAGGCCTGTCAGACCCTTCCTCCCTGGCCCTTGCTTGCCGTGTGACTGGTCCCAGCATAGTGCCTGCCACTGAGTGGGCACTGGATGAGAGGACACAGGTTGTAGGCAGGGCTAGTGCCTTAAAGGAGAGCGTGGGTGGAGCAGCGCTTGGCACAGGGTTTTACGTTCTGTGGGTACTCAGAAAACAGTTATTGTTGTCACTGAATAACTGGAGCTAGGATTTAACCCAGGTCCCTTGGCTACAAAGCCAGTAATTATTATATTAGACTGTTCTCAAGGAGGTTAAATCTGAAGTGGAAACTTAGTATCATAATGAAGGGTGACCTTGACTCAGAAATTCACAGGTGAGACTTTCATTAAGCAGGAGATTTTTTTTCTCCTGGAAACCTGACATGTAACTTTGGTTTTGTCTTAATTGCTCATACTTTTTCCAGTGTGTTTAGTACTTCATGAGGGGAAATTGTGTTTGAAATTTGGGGTACTGTGATGTTGATATTTTTATAAGAGGAGGAACCGTAACAGCAGCGATAAAAACTACTTACTCAGTTCCGATTATGTGCCCGGCGCCATATATTATATATATTGACTCACTTGGTTCTGGCAACAACCCTATAAGGGTCAGCTGTATTTTTATTTTACATGTGAGAACTGGGATTCAGAGAGGTTAAGCAAATTGCTCCAGGTCACATAGATATTATGTGAATTCATAGCACATTATAAAGGTATCAGCAATGGAAATTGTACTACCAAGGAAAAAGATGAAAGCCTTTCTTCATTCTCTCAACTCAGTTCACTTTTTAGCACTACTATGAACAGTTGTATATCCATGCACATGCATGTCTTATACACACACATTAATTTTTTTTAACCTTTCCTAATCCCAGGTCTCTGTCAGTGGAATTGAATGGGATTATATTGCCACACAAGGACCATTACAGAACACCTGTCAGGATTTTTGGCAGATGGTGTGGGAACAGGGCATTGCAATCATAGCAATGGTGACAGCAGAAGAGGTAAGTCCTCCTCCTCTTACTTGATTCTCTCAGCCTCAGATGAAAAGTTAATGCTGATCACGTGGGATCCCAACCTGTAGAGCAAAAGGCAGGGCAGGCTGCTGCTCTGCCTCTCAGACATGCCGTCCATGTGGAAGGACTTCCGTCACTGGCTCTGTGTTGGGCGTTGATGGTCCATGTACTTGTCTCTAACAGGAGGGTGGCAGGGAGAAGAGCTTCAGGTACTGGCCACGACTTGGGTCCAGGCACAACACCGTCACCTATGGAAGGTTTAAGATCACCACCCGGTTCCGCACAGACTCGGGCTGCTATGCCACCACAGGCCTGAAGATGAAGCACCTTCTCACGGGCCAAGAGCGGACCGTCTGGCACCTGCAGTACACAGACTGGCCTGAGCATGGCTGTCCGGAGGACCTCAAGGGCTTTTTGTGTAAGTGTCGTCATTCCCAGCATAGCTTCTGCCACAGAGAGTAGGACTTATGGCCCCCATATATTTCCTTTATGTTGTATAAACTTTGGAGTTGTTTTAAAACAAAGTTTTAAGTATGATGGGGAGGCTGAACAGAAGAGGGCTTTAAAGTACAATTTGGCAGCAAGTGGACGCAAGTTTCTCATTCTGTAGATGAGAAACTGGAAGCTCAGGTAGAGCCAGTGGCTCACCGAAGCCCACACTGTCTGTTCGGGGTTGGGCTTTGGGTTACCTGCACCCAGTGCCCTTTGCTTGGAGTCCTCTCCATCAGTGGAGAAAATCGGAAAGTTGTCAACTTGATATGTCTTCATCCCTGAGTATTTTTCTATTTCATTGATATTTCACAGCATACCTTGAAGAGATCCAGTCTGTTCGACGCCATACCAATAGCACAAGTGAACCAAAGAGCCCCAACCCCCCTTTACTGGTCCACTGCAGTGCGGGGGTGGGAAGGACTGGTGTCGTCATTTTGTCAGAGATCATGATCGCCTGTCTGGAACACAATGAGGTGCTTATTTTCTTTTTTTGGTGGGCAGGGCAGGGGCAGAAGTGGGCTGGGCGTGAGGCTGGGAGGAGAGGAACCTAGTGACCTAACAGCTCTTTCTGAATGAGGTTCCTTGGGTTTTTTTCCCAAAAATTAGTTTCAGGTGTATAAAACAATGTAATAAAAACACACCTCTTACAAAGCGATAACCTCCCTCCCCCAACCTACTGCCCCTCTGACATCATACATAGCTGTTGCAATTCCATTGACTCTATTCTTTATGTTGACATTCATTATTATTTAGCTTCAGCTTCAGGTGTACAGCGCAGTGGTGGCAGTGTAGGTTTTCCTTTGGTTTTTAATGGAAGATGCTAAGATAGACAGGAGACACACCAACTCCCCCTCGCCATCTCTCTGCCGGGGATGCATTCCCCTCATTACCCTGTCTCTCCATCTAGGTGCTAGACATCCCCAGGGTGCTGGACTTGCTGAGGCAGCAGAGAATGGTGATGGTGCAGACACTCTGCCAGTACACGTTCGTGTACCGAGTTCTCATCCAGTTCCTGAAAAGCTCAAGGCTCATATAAGCTCCACAGCTTCCCATGGGGACCCGATCATGTGAAGCGTTTACAGCTAAGAAAAGTGCTTACCTTACTCATGCTTTCTCCTTGACACTCATCCACGCAGAAGGCTACACTGGGAAGTGAATGGGCATGAATGGTGGCGCGCTGAGCAAGTATGTGGAGCACAGGGCTGAAGAGGGGACGTTTTACCTGGGCAAGAGGCCGAAGCAGCAGCACTTGGTGTCGAGGGCATTGCCCTGCTCCGGTCGGTCCGATTTGCACACATTTTGGAGATTGTATTTTCCAGACAGTTCTGTATTTTACTGAAGCTATGCTGGGCAACTCTGGCAATCATTAAGGCGCATAGATTTCTATCTGAAACAAGTTTTTGATAATGGAATTTTATTTTATGACTAAAATATTTGGGGTTTTCTTCTCGAGAAACTGAACTTTCCATGGGGATAATCCACAGATATGAGTGGTTCCTTTATAACTGTATTTAAAACCATGTTATTATCTTTTCTTATTTTTTTAAAAAACTTGGGTACTTAAAACAGTTACCAAATCCAAACTATAAGAAGAATCTAAAAGTATTATTTTGAAACATTTAGACAACATTTTTATATTCAGAAATTTTTTTATCCTAAAAATTCTATATATTTGTACCTTCTATATTTTCCAGACAAGAATTCAACTCATTAAGGTACTGAAATGACTCAGTTAAGGGAAAGTTGGGGAATGAAGCACATTATTTAAAAATGTAAGAGAATAATCAGATTTATCATTTTTTTCAGTATTATTCACAAACCTAAACAAGTTTGATTTTTCTGGTTGAAAATGAAGTGAGAAACAATTGCATAGTATGGTTTTAAGCACTTTTTTTTTTTTTTTGTTAAAAACAATAAATCTGAGTTTTAATACATGTGTTACTTTACAGATGAAATGCTAACAATGGACGTTGTTTCAGAAGAAGTGTTTTGGAAGAGATAAGGAGTAAGAGTATGTAGGATGACTAGGACAGAGTGCGTGCAGGATGGTAAAGGCAAGATGCCTTTGTTTTTACAAACACGCAGTATTATTATTATCCTCAAACAGATGCTGGGATGGAGAGTGGGGGCTTGAAAGGATGGGGGCTGACCCCCTGGAGGGAGGGAGATTCAGGCCTGTCACTGTCAGTGACTCACTTGTTTCCTTGGAGTCCTTCCATTTAAATCTCCATTCTTTTTTTTTTTTTTTTTTTTTTTTGAGGTCAGTGTCACTGGCCCTCATATGTGGGACCCGAACCAGGGCCATTGGCTTCCCAAGCCAGTGCTTAACCACCGAGCCACTCGGCTGGTCCACCTCCGTTCTTTTTTAACAAATAAAATCAAGTTTGTATTAGCATTACAAGAAGCCTTGAAGAGGCTTTATTTTCTTTTGGTTGAAAAGAGTTAGTAATAGTTTCACCTCATCTTCCAAAACCACAACCCAAACTTGTGGGGCTATGGTAGATTGCTGTGGTGTTCAAGAGGTACTTGAGTTTTAGCTCCCTAATTCCAAACCTCACCCCTGAGGTCAGTTTTAGCTTCTTAGTCCCTCCTCCCCCATCCAAGAGGGCAGAATCAGGCTGAATTGGAAGGGGAGAGTGTGGACTTTGGCTCAGGCTAAGATGGCCTTTTCACTGTGAGAGCTGAGTAGGTAAGAACGAACTGGTACGTTTAACAGAGGAGCCATCTATTCATTCCCTCCTCTGAGGCTGCTTCTCCAAAATTTAGAACTTCCAAAATGTCAAATCTAGGGCTGTTTCCCCAAAATACAATATCTTAGGGCTGGTTCCAATTCCCATGTTAACTCCTAAAGCAGTTTAACTATTGTGACCAGCAAGTATGTGTTACCAGCTGTGAGACAGACAGGCTTTCCTTCAGTCAGGTGCAGACCTGCCTGCCTCTAAGCTACTCAGAAACCACCCATTGAAGAGGAAACGTCAGCAGATATTAGTGAAAAGGAAGATGGAACGTGGGTACATTTGTCACTTAGGAACCAAATATTAATTTTAAATCTAAAATTGATTTGAAAAATCCTATTTAAAGCACAATAGATCCAAGTATAACTATTCAGAAAAAGCTCGCTAGAAGAATGGGATAAACTTTTGTTTTATGGTAATATTTCTCATCCCCACACCGCATAAAGGGACAGGAGTGCTTCTGATGATTTTTTTCATCCACAGTATGTTTTTTTTAAAACGTTTTTCTGTCAGGGTTAAACATTTTAACGTGTCCCACTGACAACATATTGTAAAACAAAAGTCTAAAGAGTAATTAATATATGGTATATTTGTGTTCCTGTTGTAATAATTTGATAAGAGGGCTAAATTATACTGTTTAAATGTCACGCTTATAATGTTGCATGTTTGACATAGCTTCTAAGACCCATGTACTTTTTTTTGTCTCTTTTGAATTTTTAAACTTTTAATTACAATTAGTGAATATGAAAGTATTTCTGAATAAAAAGAAATCTACATTACTAGACTTGGAAATAATGTGATTTTCAAGAGTGAACTGTATAACATTGAGGTTTCACAGCTTTACCCCGACTGAATTGAGGATGTTACTACTGTCTGTCAAACATTCAATATCTTAGTGTCTTTTAGTTCCTTGATATTATTAATTTCAAATCAAAATTACCAAAATGTACACTTTCACAAAATGTTTCCACTGTTTCAAGTTACATATTCTCCTTCAGTTACAAACCTGTGTTTCCCACTGATCAATTTTGGCATCTCTGACATCAGTTTTTCTGATTAATGGGGGTCTTTTGATGAGATATTCTAGTTGATACTTTTGACCACAGAAAGTTCATTTTAGAATATTACTTGCAATATTAATCGCAGTCATTATTAATTACTTTCTTCTGGAACATCTACCGTGAAGCATTCAGAAAGCCCTAGAATGTAGCCTTTAAAACTTTTTTGCAGGATTAAAACAGAAGCTGGACCTGTGCTTCCTTAGAAACTTCCAGGAAGAGCGAGGTCTAGGCAGAAACACAGAGAGCTCTGGGTGTAGGACTGAGTGATGACAGAATGGCACTGCTAACTTTTTTGGTGAAACTTTCATCAGAAAAAAACAGTCATTTCACATGGGTTGATACGTTAATGTTCACAATCTTAAGAAAATTTAAATATCATATATAATATTGGGTTGTCAGAAAAGTCATGATGTATTTTTTTCTATGTTTTTTGTTGCAAAAATGCGTCATGACTTTTCCAACAACCCAATATAAAACTTTATATGGATTAACATATAAAACTGGAGGTCAGCTGCCACTTATTAGGTGCAAGTTTATTTGAGATTTGCATGAACAAATGGAAACAAGAATCACTGTTTATCATAAAGCACTTTAAACACCAAACTAAAAAGTCTTTTTAAAAAGGAACTCTTTGGGTTATAAATTTGCTTCCCCATCAAGATTCCATGTGGAACAAGCTAAAAGTGTCTCTTCCCAGTTTAAAGTTTATTTTTAAAAAGCCAAATTGGGGGGCTCTTTTTTGAGTTGAGGGATAGACATTTCAAAAATAGAGGAATTAGTACATTGGGAATTTGCCTGGGAAAATGTTACTCAAAAGAAAACATGAATTTTTCAGATTCCTGTAGATAACGAAACTTACCCTCAGATCTACAATTAGAAAAAAATGAACAATCAGAAAGTCCAATTGTTTAACGTTTGCATGTGCTGAGGGAGGGTGGATAGAGGATTTTAGAAAACATTTGAAGACGCCCTTGGATTGTTAAAGTGGCAGTTTTCTGAATATTACTACAGGCAGCTCTGAAATAAAAATTATGCTCTAAAAGTTCAGATGTATGTTGAATTATTGAGATAGAGTAATATTCCCCATTGTAAACAATACTCTGAATGGGTGTTAACTTTCTTGGTTTGTCCTCCCAAGGCTTACTTTAACCATAGGGGCTCTTAAGGCTAAGCAGGGTTATAGAACGAAATCGCCGTAATCAATAGTACTCCAAGAAAAATATGCAGCAATTTTTTTCCCCACTGCTCCCTGGTGGTGAGATCAGAGAAGGCAACTCCCCACCTGCGTGGCAGTGGGGACTGAGCCTCAGCACGCAATTTGAAGGCAGACTGATGTGTTTCATGAGAGAACTCCACATAAGTGAAAAACCCATCATTTCTTACAGAAACTTGAGTAGTGCTTGAAGGATAAGGAACAGAATGGGACATATGATGAAGTGAGCAGGGATGCTGCCTATGAAACTGACTGTGAGGTGGGGCAGGGGTGAAGGAGGGCGAATTGGCAATACATCGCCCTACCTTTCCCGTTTCCACTTGCATATTCTCCTTTGGATTGTCACTGGCGTGAAATGGGAAGTACAGGATGGGCCAAAAAGAAAGTTGAAGATCTGCAGCACCCAGCTTAAGCAGCAAATACTAGCACAGAAAGGGCATCTCCCGTCACAGGTATGTAAATCAGGGTCTGGCTGAACATCACTATTTCCAAAAATGTTTAACTTACCCCAGTATATTTGAGAAATTAAAATACTCTAGTTTTCAAAAACTAGAGTAAATCTAAACTTTCTCCAATATGTTGATGGGTTAGGAAAGAGAGTAACATATACTAATTATAAATTATGCTTTAATACAAATAAGTACAAATGAATTGATAAAAAAGGAATGATTGTGTTTGAACTAAGTATAGAACTAACAGTATGGTGGACATACTGTTTCAAGTTTTTGAAAATTACTTGTTAGTGTAATGTTTTGATCATCATCCCTTAACTTCCATTAAATGACTTTGTGGTGTGTCATATGAAAGGGCCATTTAAAATGTCTGCCTCTGACTTTGAATCTATAACATCGTGTACCCACACTGGCTACGGCAGTACATGATCCCAGGGTAATAAATCTGAAATTTTAACTCAAGTTGTAAGTGGTTTTTAAACTGTGTAAAAAGACTAGTAAGTACTTTTTTACTTGTCACTATTGACATTTTAAGTGTGCATGTGTATTACTTAAATTTATACTCTAAAAGCTTGGTGAAAAAAAGATGTACAGTATTCACTCTTAGGAGCAGGTCTATCCTACCAAAGAAATTCAGAAGGTTTACCTGGGTTAGTCCTAACATGAGTTTGTCAGTCTTCAATTTTGGGGTAGGTTGATGAGACTTGTACAGATTTAATGAAAACTGGCTTTCTATTTCTATCTGCTCATTCATTAGCTGAGAAAAAGTGAACAATTAAGTGGGGAATGTAAGCTCAGTGACTCATTTCTCATAAGAGTGCAAATATTATAGATCAGACTGCTATCATAAATGCTAAGAGACTGTCCAAATTATTTTTGTCTTAGAAGTTTATTAGAAATCACTTGACATTAATGGACGAGTGAATGAGACAAATCTTTTGTTACTTATAGTGATTGAAATGTAGTAATTTATTCTTAAGTGTCTTGAAAGGATCCAATAGCTTTGTAGTTTTACCAGAATAATAATGATGCAATACTGGTTCAATCCAACAAATAGCTGGAACAAAAGAAAATATTCTCCAGAGGTGACAAACTTATTTCCATAACAGATTTAATAAAAATAAGATTAAAAACAATATAAAACTCTTAAACCTACAGGAGCTAAACAAAAAGATAAAAGAAAAACGGAAAAAATACTATAATTTATAACAACTTTTAATTGGTAGAGCTCTAATGGGTTTTATTTGCATAGTTGGGTTTTGTGGCACAACAGAGAAATTGAACTATTGGGTTGTCAGAAAAGTCATGACATATTTTTGCAACGAAAAACAGAAAAATACGTCATGACTTTTCCGACAACCCAATAGTTATTGTATAAGGATGATTCTTAATGTTTTTGAAAAATTTCTGTTAATATCAGTTTAGACCTGCTCCATGTTAGATTTTTTCAGTTCTATATTAAAAGTCAGCAGCTTATTTTCTTGTAGAATTGAGCTATTACACAATTATCGGTATACTCAATTTCTAAGCAACAAATTGAAAATGAGGGAGAAAAGTAAAGGTATTTGTTAATATATTAAGACTTAAAAACTTGGATACACAGTCAAACCTTACTCAAAAGATTGTTATTGGGCCATTATATTTTTGCTTTTTACTGTATTTTCAAGTAATTTTTTTTGTTTGTTTGGTTTTTTTTTTTTTTTTTTTGAGGGCAGTGTCACTTGCCCTCATATATGGGACCCGAACCAGGGCTGCTGGCTTCCCAAGCCAGTGCTTAACCACCGTGCCACTTGGCCGGCTCTCAAGTAATTTTTGTATCAAAATATAAAACACAGACTTTATCATGCAAATGTTAAATATATTCCCATAAAACATTTCAATGTTTGATTGTGTTGTGCTTAATAGAGGGATATATTCTGAATTATAATGAGGCAGTTTAGTTCAGATGAAGGAATTACACGGTAACAAACCAGGAATTTGTTGTATATTTGAGTGGTTAACTGACACAATCCAAACCCTACCCATAGTAATATAGCATAGTTTAAAAATAAACATTTCGGCATCAAGTCTATTTAAATAAAAATTCCAACTGAGGTTAATAAGACTTGATAGGCCTGACAAACCAACCCCAAATTTGGAGAAAATTTATATGAAATACATTTCCTTAGAAAGCTGCTCTATAATTCAAGCAGTGTACTGGGAATTCTATTTGAAATGGTAGTATTAAATAGTTGTCTAATAGTATTTCCTAGTTTAACAATTTTATGTGCTACTGTCTGATGATTAATAATGTAAAAATGTATAATCAGAAGAACTTAATTCTTCTAAACTGTCATTGGTTTATAAAAGTGTGTACGTTTAATGGAAAATAAGTTTGAATGACTGTTTCTGAAACGAATGTATTATAGTCTATTTTTGCCATAAGACTAAATATTGAAGCAAGATATGATTTGTGTGTGAATATAATAATGCAGTTAAAGCTATTCTGCATTTTTTTTTCATTCTAGATCTTATTCCAAAGAGGCATATTTCCCCATTGGGTTATTTTAAGTAATGTATTAGACAATAGATGTTTCTTTTAATGGTTGCCAGTCGATTATCATCACACACCTCCACAGTAATCAGTCATTTAAGAGTTCCAATGCATCTTTCCAAAATAGCCAGCTTCATTAATTAGGACATTTGTGGAACAATTAATATATTTAAAGAATAAACATTTATACACCTCCCAACATCAACTTCTCAACAATGTCAGCTTCCCAGCGGGTCACCAGAGCTCCTCACACTACCTACCATCCCTGTAGTGGAACTTAACTTATCCATTGAAATTTCAGCGGGGTTGTTTCTCCCCGGAACAGCAGCACTGGAAACTTGTGAAAAATACAAGTTCTTGAGAACCATCCAGATGTGAAAAATTTGAGTCAGGAGCTATGGGGATGGGGCCCAGAATGCTACCTTAACAAGTTCCCCAGGTGATTCTGGTTCATTCAAGTGAGAAACACTGCTTTGGTAATTAAAAACCATAGGTGTTCAATACAGATCTTAACTTGGGATTCATTACATAGCCAACCGACAGTTAATAGGCACTAACATTTATATTAGGTTAATGACAGTTACAGTTGTGGTAGGCTGAAGAATGAGCCCCCCAAAGCTATCCATGTCCTAAGCCCCTGAAGTTGGGAACGTTATCTTACAGGGCAAAAGGGACTTTGCACATGTGATTAAGGCTCTTGAGATGGGGGATTGTACTGGGTTACCGAGGTGGGTGTGAAGTCATCACAAGGATCTAAGAGGGAGGTAGGAGGGCCAGTGAACAGAGATGTAATGATGGAAGCAAAGGGGTGTGAGAGAGATTTGAAGATGCTACACAGCTGGCCTTCAAGATGGATTTCGGGGCCACAAGTGTGGGAATGCTGGCTGTCTCTGGGAGCTGGAAGAGGCAAAGGAACGGATTCTCCCCCAAAGCCTCCAGAAGAATGCAGCCCTGGCAGCACCTTGATGTTAAGGATTTGGACTTCTAGAACGGTAAGATAATACACTTTTTTTTTTTTTCCCCAAGCCACTAAGGTTGTGGTAACCTGTTACAGCAGCAATAGGTATGTATTTTCTCTCAAGAAAATCTTGACGGTCAACTGTTTTAAGCTCTTGGAAGCACTGGGTGAATACGGAAGCCTCATCCAGGATTGCCTCAAAACGAATGCTGGTGCAAGACTGAATTCTCGAGGCAACAAGGGTGGCTTTGTAGCAAAACTTTCCTTACGCCAACTCAAAAGTATCTTCTTTCTTGAACCGAACATGTGAATTTGTTCTTTTGGGATGTGCCATTGACTCCATCTGCTGCTTTTCAAAGGTCTGGGAAAAATAACTTGTTAGATGGCATCTTCTATCACTGAAGTGGGAATCAATTTAGAGACTGCTTTCCAGGACTAGCACATGAAGGGAAAGGTAGAAGAGAGATTTCTATTTCTAGATGTAAATTGTTTCAATTATAATTTCTAAAGACACTAAGAATTAACTTGGGCATATTAAAACTAAAAGAAATCTTTGAATCAGCTAGTCTAAACTCTTTTAGACCAAGGCCCAGGGTAAAGTAATTCATTAGTGACTACACAGCTAATTTAATCCACTTAGCAAATTGTCATCTTGTCCCATTAAAAACTTCTCTGATCTTTTCTGATTGGTATCACTGGGGAAAAATGTGACTTCTTAAAGTAAGCCTTCTCAGGAAGATGCTAATTTTATTTTCCACCATTTAAATGTGAGTGAATGAGGACATTTTCATGTAACTTAGTCATTTGTTATTTTCTTCCTTTTACATGGGGAATTTGCACTGAGTGTAACGAGGAAACACCTGTTCTGTTTTCCCATAACCTTGAATGTAGCCGAACCTCCCCTCCAGCTCAAACTATCTCCTTCTGTGAACAAATGCATTCATATTCAAGCAGACAAGGACCTAGGGATCCAAGGAGTCAGTCCTTCTCAAGAAACCCATAGTCTCGACAGGAGACAAACTGGGTATGTACACAATATAATTCACATTGTAGGTATGACAGATCCCAGGACCCAAACAGGTGGGACAGTCACTCAAGCTTTCAGTGTTACATTCAACCTGGGTGGTCAGTGAAGGTGCAGGAGGACAGCAGAGGGGAAATGACATTCTGAGCAGATCGCAAGTGGAAAGGCATGGAGAAAGGGCCTCTGCCTGCTCAGGGAACAAGCAATTAGATGTGATAGACACTTAGGATGCCTGGGAGCGGGTGACAAGAGATGAGCTGGGAAGAAAAAGATGACTATAAGAAATGCAAAAGGGGCTGCACTATGTCTTTTTAGCAAGAGGAAACTGTAAAAGGTGGCTTATTGTCTTAAAGGGGTGGTATGATCTGCTTGAAAATAATAGCAGCCTCTGAGTATTTACAGCCCTGTGATTACGGCTCTGTAATTAGCCCATGAAACACAGAGGGAAGCCTGAGGCTCAGTAACCCAGCTTAATTAAGGTCTCACGGTTCATAAGGATCAAACCCAGGCAAACTGGCTTGAAAGGCTCACTCATCCTGTCTCTATGAATCAAAGTGGAGGATGGGCTGTGGGAGATTAAAGGGAGAGATGTAAATTAAGATGCTACCTGAAGAGTCTAAGCCAGTGTTTCTTAAACCATTCACTTCCTACCTTTATACAATTTTGCCATATCCAACAACCACTTTTGATATTTAACTCATCTTTTAAAACTTAATTTTAAAGGGAAACCTGAGGATAACAACAGAAATACCCTAACAGGTACAAAAGTCCGAAGGGTCATGGCCCCAGAGACAAAAGGCTGTACCCATAGTTGGAGGATAGAGAAGTCTGGACATGTCCAAGCAGGGCAGGCTTTGGGGCTGGGGCCAAAGGGTGGAGGAGCACAAGAAGACAGTTACTGAGAATGCCCAAGGTAAGATGGCATCTCCAGGTAAGGGGAGCAAATGTGGGCCTGGGCAGAGTCTGGGGTAGTTACACGGATAATGAGTGAGGAGGTTGTGGAAGAGAGGCTGGGACTGAAGAAAGGAGTCCTGCAGGCCTAGAGACGGAGGAAGTCCAAGAAGTGAATAGAGGGGTGAAGGCCGATGGATGGGGAGACTCAGGCTGGGAGCGAAGAATAGGGTCGGGCGGGAATATTTTAGGAGGTTTAAGAGCATTGCAGGATGAGGAGAGATTTCATAGAGGATTAAGGGGAAGAATTCCAGATGTGAGAGCTGAGGGGTAGGTGGGGGCTTAGGAATGGTGCAGCAGGGTGACTTGTGGCATAAGACATTGGTGAAGAGACTTGGGAGCTCAGCCCCACCACATCGTATTCTGCAGTTTGTCCCTGACTCTGAATCCTGGACATAGTGATATTGGACCTGTCATCCATGTACCCCCAGAAATCTGCTCTAATACCTCCAGTGGTGGCACCATCTTTGGGAAACACCAGTGTGGGCAAAGGATGAGAGAAAGCCTGAGTGTTTTGGCTTTTTCTTAGAGTTACTGGGAGGCCATCGCTAAGCTTCGAGAACATTTGGATTATCGTCATTATTCTGTTTGATCTTTTTATCCTCCACAGTGCCAGGCATGAAACTTTCAATTACATTATTGTAAGTGGTTAAAAAACTAGAGGGGCCGGCCGAGTGGAGCGGTGGTTAAGCGCTGGCTTGGGAAGCCAGCGGCCCCGGTTCAGGTCCCACATATGAGGGCCAGTGACACTGCCCTCAAAAAAAAAAAGAACTGGAGATGTGTCTTCTGAGACATGTATTAATAGTAAGAATCCTGTTCATGAACTACAAGGTAAAGAGGGTGTCTGACTGGGTCTGACAGAATATTTGCCCACAAGAAAGGACAAGTTTTCAGGTAGCTGACAGGCTGCCCTAGCTCACTGGTAACTAGAAAGGCCTGAGGTTTTAGACATTGCAATAAGTAAAAAAAAGAAAGGAAAGGACTGTAGACTGGGCCTAATGTTTCAAGATCATAAACTGTTTCCATTGCCTACAAAACCACTTATGTCTGGGTAAATTATGTTCTCCTGAGAAACAACTTTCCAAATTGTGGCCAGCAGATCCCAATGATTCTTCCCTCCTGGCATTCACATCCTTCTATACTAAGAGTAGGTGGGACCTGTGACTTGCTTCCAGCCAAAAGAATATGGCAAAGGTGATAGAAAGTCATTCCTGTGATTGTTATATAATCTAAGACCCTTGCCAGCAACTCTCATGCTCCTGTTAGCCTTGAAGAAACTAGCAGCTGTGTTGTGAACTGCCTACGGAGAAGGCCAAGTGGCAGGGAACGGTGGGCAGCTTCTAAGAGCTGAGGGCAGCCAATGGCCAATGGCCAGCAAGAAACTGAAGTTTTCAGATCTATCGCTACAAGGAAAGGAATTCGGCCAACAACCTGAAAAGAGTCTGGAAGCAGGTTCCTCCCCAGTCAAGCCTTTAGATGAGCTCTGGCCTGACACCTGGATTGTAGCCTT
This sequence comes from Aselliscus stoliczkanus, assembly GCA_033961575.1. Lineage (NCBI taxonomy): Eukaryota > Metazoa > Chordata > Mammalia > Chiroptera > Hipposideridae > Aselliscus > Aselliscus stoliczkanus. The sequence continues at coordinate 148,564,024 of CM066732.1, read as the reverse complement.
GTGAGGAGAGGAGGACCCAGCTGAGCTGTGTTCAGACTACTGATCCACAGAAACGGGGGGATAAATAATCTATGTGTTTTGTTTTTGACTGCTAAATTTATGGCAATTTATTATATAGCATAGAAAATATAGACAATCTAATATAGAAAAGGAAAAAAAGAAGAAAAGGAATATTGAATTACTGGCCATTTGGGATATTTATTAATGAAGATCAAAGATCCAAAGGGCCGTCCTCAGTGCTGATTTCCATGATCTTAAGAGTTGGTCTTTCCATGTCATGATTGTCACCTTTGACACTGCAGAGCTGAACAGACTGGGAAAGTGCTGTGCTAAGACAGCATAATTCATTTGAAGTCTCAACGTTTTCAGTATCACTGTCACCTTCAATGACATTCACTGAGGTTTCTTGGTCTAATGTTAAGCTCTCTGAAATACTTGGATTTTTTTCATCCCAAAATGAAGGTCCAAGATTAGTTTCATCCTTGACCTGTTGAACCATAACCCCTTCTGAATACTTTGATTTATAGACAGGCAGGAAAAATTCATTTGGTGAGAATATCTCATTCTCATCCTTTGGTGAAGACAATAACATATCCAAAGCTTTTTGGTATTCTTGACGTTCTTGTTGAATTGCTGCATCGTGTTCATTTTTATATTCATTTTGTTCTGAATTTTCAGCCTCTTCAAGATCAAGTAAATTCAACATATCAATGTCCTCTAGTTTTATGTTGTCTAGCTTTTCCTTCGATGTGCAGCCTAAGTTCACCTTTAGGATATGCAGCAGGTGGCGCATTTTTCCCTATGGTTAAGAAAAAGACAATAATTACATTAATTAAGCTAATTAAATTGAATGACTTTTGTCTGCAGTGCTGCTAATCTCAGCAGTAGCAATACTTTTCCCACCCCACCCCTAAACACACACAAAATGCAAGGGAAAAAAAAAAAACACTTGCTTTTAATACATTTTTGAGGGTACGTGAAAACTTAAAAAATTCTTTCTATATTAGAATTTTTCTAATGCAGTTCTAAGGAAAGACAAACCTCATCCAAATGGTGTTTATTTTGTCTGATATGTCGCTCAAACAGTTGTTCTAAAAATCTACAAACGATAAAGAAAAATGTTAATCTCAAAATCAGAAAATCAACTAAATGTAAAATAACCATGCAATAACTAAACTACTAAGGGTTGGAAAATATTTTTTAGATTACTCTTCTTTCCAAAAATCAAGATCCATCTTTCCCTGTTCTCTAGTTTGGAAGCTGATATGGTTTCCACTATGTTTTTAAGTTAACATAATGGATGCCAATGCTTCTGAAAGACTGCATGCTACTTAACATTTCTGTAAATAAAATATTTTAAATGAGGGCCAAGAATTCCTCCTTCCTCTCTCTCACACACACTACAAAGCCCTTTTTATCTCTCACACACATATGCAAACAGCACAAGCCTCTCCCTCGCTTCTGTCTCTCTCACATACACACTCCCCCCACAAAGCAAATCCTAAAGAAAATTCTCTCATGAAGAGTTATTTTACAATGCCTCCTAAAGTATACTTGAAAAAAATTCCATGGATGGTAAATCCATATAATAACCTAAAAGTGATCACTTATTAAGCACCACTAAGTGCTAGGCACATAATAATCATTATACCTCTAATCAAGACCAACACTGGGAGAGAAAGGTATCATAAAAGAAATTTAAAGATGAGAAAGCTACATATCTAAGACAATGGATTCCTCTCCCTTAAGGTCACAGCAGCCATTAAGAGAATTTAACACAGATGTGTCTGGCTCCAGACAGTTTATTCTTTCAACTACATCATGTTTGCCTTCTATCACATGAATGTATCAACAGGTTTCTTGAAAAACAACTCAAAAACAACTCATTTAATTTGTTACTATTTGTTATTTTCAATGAAGTCATGAACCAACCTTATATTCAGTAGTTCTGTATAATTTAAAAACCCTAGAAATCCATATTCTAGTTCTGTATAATTTAAAAACCCTAGAAATCCATATTCTACATTTTACAACTGTTAATGTTTTGGAATATTCACCCCTAGGCAATTTTCTATGCATATTTATTTCTTTACCAAAACTGGAATGAAACAATACATACTGTTTAGGCACCTATTTTTGTTTTTCCTAATTATATATTTTTAATATCTTTCTGTATCAATAAATTCACTTGTATACTATTTAAGCCTGAAAAAACTTACGCTTATAAATGTTCTGCAATTTATTCAACCCAACCTTTGCTATTTACCACCTAGGTTGATTCAATTTCTGCTGCTATTATCAAAAACACTGAAATAAACAGCCTTATGAAATATAAGAAAAAAATATAAATTTTTTTAGCATAAATACATGTTTTATGCAAATGTTTTTGCTTTATAATTAATATCTTTGTTGTGGGAAAAACACAGCAAAATATACCATCTTAACCATTTTTAACTGGACAGTTCAGTAGTGTTAAGTATATTCACATTGTTGTGAAACAGATCAATAGAACTTTTTCATCTTGTAAATCTGAAACTCTATATCCATTATACAAACATTTTAACCACCTTTTAAAAAATGAAAGCAATAAATAGAATTATTGTAATGAAACTTAGGTCTTTTTGAAACTTCACACAGGAGTAGAAATAATTAATGAGATTGCCTGTACTTCACATACTATTATATGACAGGGAAAGCATGCAGTATACATGTTAATGGAGCCTTATGCTACATAACAAAGTAGGAGTCAGTGTCCAATGAATTTTAGATAAATAAATATTCAAGCTGATTCAGGACCACAGTTTTCTTAGATGTGTTAAGTCCTAATCTGTGTTTGCAAACTTCCCACTTCATTTACAGTATGCAAACCTGGCTTTTAATTTGCTTTACTTTATTAATAACAGTTATAACCAAAATGCTTGCTTTTGAGTCTTACCACAGTTTCAAATAGCACAATGGGATTATGGGTCTTTGCAAATAAGCAAAAATCTATTTTACTAGTCTATTATAACCAAGAGATATAACAGTATTTAAATAAATAAAATCCGTTTTTCTCTATAACTTCCCCAAACTTTGAGCCTGACTACAGTATGAATAAAAACATATATTACAGGGCCAGCCTAGTGGCGCAGTGGTTAAGAGCTGGCTTGGGATGCCAGCGGCCCCGGTTCGGGTCCCACATATGAGGGTCAGTGACACTGCCCTCAAAAAAAAAAAAAGTTACAATTTGCCATCAATTATAGAATATGGTCCCCCAAGAAAGCAAAATAATTTTTCATTTCCTATTATGTGGAGATAACTTTAAAAACTTAATACCAAACGAACAGTATTTAAAGTACTCTTCACCACCATGCATTATTTTTGAAAATCTAACCTGTTTGAAAATAAACCAATTTTCAAAATTTCATCTGTTACATCTTCAATGAAACTCAGATACAACAATTCTTCTTCACTGTGAAGGCAAAGCAATATAGAGAATAAAAATTATTCATTATTTACTCTGAAAACCATAGGAAATATGAGAACCTAATTAGAAATATCGATCTCTATTACAAATGTACTTCTCTCTGACCTCATTAAGAGAAATATTATAAAACAAACATGTCGACTTTCTGAAATTATGCAAAGATAAATATTAAAGATGAGAAAATACTCCCTAATGGTAGAATTTCATAGATGTCTGCAACATTCATCCACCAGTAAAAAATAAGCAGGGATTAAACAAAAGAGAGACCAACCAAGGGCAAGAGGGCAACCAAGTGTGACATAGTTGGGGCCTGTGTTCCTGACATGGGCTGTGAGATGGCTGGCTCGCCACGTGGGCACCAGGGCTGTGAGCCTCTCTGCACTGCCCGTGCAGGAAGGGAAAGAGACAAGTCCTCCAAGGAAGCACGAACTTCAACTATGAAATCTTCTCCTGCTCCTAGGAGAGCATCTTGTTTTAAGGTTGGGAACTATACAGAGCAGAAAAAAAATTTTTTCTTCAAAATGCTTGAAGAAGAGAAAGATAGTCAAGTAGGAAAATTTGTGTAGAAAAATACAGTGGTAATTTTTAATTGGGCATATTTATTATATTCTCTAATGAGATAACTATATTTTAGTAGTTATCACAAGAAAATTAGGATAGTATTGTAAATTTGCTTTTAATTAGCTAAAATTAGTGATTTGATAGAAAATGCAAATTTATTAAATGGAAATATTCAATTACTGAATAAGTAAATATAATGGGAGGAGTTAATAAGCAAATCAGATAATAAATTAAAATGTATAAAGTTATATTTCAAACTTATTCAGTCTCTAATATTTAAACAGCAAGTTTGAGGGCTGGCAGAGTGGCGCGGTGGTTAAGCACTGGTTTGGGAAGCCAGTGGCCCCGGTTCGGGTCCCACATATGAGGGCCAGTGACACTGCCCTCAAAAAAATAAAAAATAAAATAAACAGCAAGTTTGAGAATAAATGAAACAAAAATAGTTTATTTTTCTTGAAAAAAAAATGTAGCTTAACTAAAACAATCTTAAAACCTACAAGTATAATATCTGCAAAGAACTGGTGAAGTTAGAAACCTCCAGGAAGGCTATCCTGAGCTATGAAAAATGTGAATTTCTCAAAAACTCTATTATTTTTACATATAAAAATAAACAAGAATTATGGACACTAATTATAAAAAATAGCAGGTATTATCAACTTAGGGACAAATTTCCACTGGAAATAAAGTGATAATTATTTCAGAAAATTCTGGTCATTTTCCAGCATGTGTTATATGATTGAATCCTAAAACTGGTTTTAAGAGAGATTAGTGTGCAATTCCTGAGTTATTTAATGATGGCATGTGTGATTCTTAATTCTTGGTTTTCCCTAAGAAAAATGAAGAGGTGAGAAAGATCTTACTCAGAATAGATTTTTCTCCTTGAAGGAGGCTGCAGGAAATACTGACTTACTGCCCTGGAAAGAGAAAATTAAAATATTTGAACAAAACAATGGTTGGTGTACAATCAGTGTTCAATAATGTTATATACAAGGTGTGATAAAAAATAACGGTGAATGCTGCTGCCAAGTGCCATCCAACGGAAAGGCAGGGATTTTCAATACGGGAAGTAGGGCATCAAACCTTAGTAACAGTGTGTGATAAGTTTCAACTTGTTTGGTGCAGTCAGTCGTATGTGAGCTACGATTGAGAGAAGCTGTGTTTTAAAGTGTGCCGTAAATCATCCTCCATCATGACAACCTCCGTGTCACATATCACTTTTGGTACATGGCAATTTCCATCAAATAAAAACACTACAGTGTGTCCTCATCCACCTTATTCACTGGATCTGGCACCATGTGATCTCTGGCTCTTGCCCAAAGTCAAAATGACCATGAAAGGTAAACATTTGAATCAATTCAGGACACTGAGGCAGCCATGACAGCACAACTTAGAGACACGAAAGAGGACTTCCAGACCTGCTTCAGAAAGTGGCAAGAACGATGGCATAAGTGTGTTTGAAACGAGGGGGAGTATTTTGAGGGGGATTAATGACAATGTATCTTTTACTGTAATAAATTTTTTAAAATTTAAACATTTACCATAGTTTTTGATCACACCTTGTATGTAATATGTTTTATATCCATGATCTAATTTTTAGAACAACCCTGTCAAGTATATTGATTGGGTAGGTATTATTTTTCTCACTTACTAATGAGTTCACCAGGGCGCAGAGAGGCTAAGTAACTTGCAAAGTTACTTAGTAAGTAGCAAAGGCAGATTTGTAAAGTAGTGTTCTAATTACAAATTCACAAGCCTTTTAAAAACTATACTACGGCACTTACATAGTATAAACAATGACAGTTGGACTAAGGTTAACATATAACGCTGAACACATATTTGTCTGTGGAAGAATTTTTAAAGCTGCTCATTATGTAAAATTTGTCATTCAGTTATGTCATCAGTTAATTCTAAGCTTTTTACTCAGGTGTACGCAATTATAACATTTCTTTTAGAAGCTACTAGAAAAGATAAATATCCCCTTTTTAGGTGATTCTTTATATTCATTGCAGACTGGCTCAAAAGCAGCTTATAAATCTTAAGTTATGAGTGCTGAGGCACCATGAATTGCAAGGCAGGTTAGCAATGAGCCCTGCAGCCGGGCCTGTGAGATCTCCCAGGAAAGGCCTGCAGGAGGAGCTGGGCCCGGAGGGACTAGTGCACTGGCCTGCTTGCTGGTCTACTATGCAGCACCTTATTCTTGCCCTCTTTTTAAACTCTGGTCCTTCCTTTCTTCCACCTCCTTCATCTCATACTCATCTCTGACTCTGGAAATGCATTTGACAGCCGAAACTATCAAAGGCATTTTTAATATTTTGTACTAGAGGCGCTAAACCTATCTTTTTGTATTTAGGTGCAGTATTTCATAATCCCTAACCATGAGTCGTTTCAAAGAACAGCGCATGGCTAGATCAAGCATTAGCATATGATAATATTCCAAATCACAAATTAGGAATCCTCCAATGGTACGGTGGTCAGTATTATTATGTGTGCCACATAAACTGGTTAGCATCACTGCAGAGGATGTCTCTTGGGGAAAATTCTTTTTCACACAAATAGTGATGGCACATAATACAAACCAGTGTCCTCTGTTCATTAATGAATTCGTAAAATGAATTCAGAAACTAAAATTTCCTTAGCAAAACTAACCCTGCCACTGAATTGTATCGCATCAGAGTATAATGAAATAGTATGTATGCTGCAAATACTATGTGTCTGTTATACAGGAAAGCAGTTAGCTGGAGACAGTTGAAGTACTTTCTCCTGCAAGCTGCTTACCTTGACGGGGAAGACTGAAGAGTGCCGTCTTTATTCTCATCCATTGGTAAGCCATGATCTTGTGAAGGTAAAGGGGTTATGCTTTCTTTGGTATCACATGTCGTACAACTAGATGCCTGGGGCTGCAATGAGAAGAATAAATCTTAATTTTGCTTCAAAAATACATTATAAAAGCAAAAATAAAGCACAAGGGCAAATTTCAAAACAAAGTCAAGGTAAGCAAGTAGAGATACCCAGTAAATAAAAGTGAAAGATATACGATGACAAAGGATGTTTTAGAATATGTTTTCTATCCAATCAGGACTTTTTCCTTAAATTTATTTAAAGTAAGATAAAACAACTTTTTATTATTTTTTTTAATGAGGGATATTTTATTTTTTTATTTTATTTTTTTGTCTTTGGCAAGACCCCAGAACACTTTTTATTTTTATTTTTACTTTTATTTTATTTATTTATTTATTTATTTTTAATTTTTTTATTTTATTTTTTTAATTTTAATTTTAATTTTTTTAATTAGTTTCAGCTGTACAACACAGTGCAATAGTTATACTTTACCCCTCAAAGTGACAACCCCCTCTCCCAATTCGCCACCCCACTCTTCCTCCCCATATCATATATATCTATTACACTTCCTCTGATTCCCTTCCACAGTATAATTCAGATCCCGTGACTATCTATATATTCAATTACAGTTGGTATGCAATATTATACAACATCAGCTTCAGGTGTACAGTGCAGTGATCAAGCCTCTACTCCTTCCATGAAATGGTCTCCCTAACAAGACATGTGACCATCTGACACCCCACAAAATATTTACAACATTATTAATTATATTCCCCGAACAGTCTTTCATATCCCTGTGGCAATATTGTAGTTGCCTATTTATGCTGTCTAATCCCTTCCCTTTCTCCCTCTTCCCCACCCCCCTCCCAACTAGCAACCCTGTTTTTCCTCTATATCTATGAGACTGTTTCTGTTTGCTTTGCTCATTCATTCAGTTTTTCAGATTCCACATATAAGTGAGATCATATGGTATTTGTCTTTCTCTGACTGACTTATTTCACTTAACATAATAGTCTCTAGGTCCATCCATATCATTGCAAATCGTACGATTTCATTCTTCTTTATAGCGGAGTAATACTCCATTATATAAATGTACCACAGTTTCTTTTCTTTTTTTCTTTTTTTTTTTTTAGGGCAGTGTCACTGGCCCTCATATGTGGGACCCAAACTGGGGCCGCTGGCTTTCCAAGCCAGCGCTTAACCATCGCGCCACTCGGCCGGCCCTGTACCACAGTTTCTTAATCCAGTCCTACCAATGGGCATTTTGGTTGTTTCCAAGTCTTGGCTATTGTAAATAGCGCTGCGCAATAAACATAGGGGTGCATATATTTTTTCAAATTAGTGTCTTGGGTTTTTCTGGATAAATACCTAGGAGTGGAATTGCTGGGTCAAAAGGTAGTTCCATTTCCAGCTTTTTGAGATACCTCCATACTGATTTCCACAATGGCTGTACCAATCTGCAATCCCACCAACAGTGCACCAGGGTTCCCTTTTCCCCACAGCCCCGCCAGCACTTGTTTGTTGATTTATTGATGATAGCCATTCTGACCGGAGTGAGGTGGTATTAATGAGGGATATTTTAAATGACATTAAGAATTCACCACAAATAAACATATAAAGAGAAAAGCAAATTTGCAAGTTTTAGATAAACGAGAAAAAAATATCCCATTATTCAGAAATTCAAACAGCCCATCTGTTTCAAATGCCAACATGTCACAGAAGCATGGCAGCGTGAACAATAATATTAACAAACAAAAATACTGGCAGCTTGCTTCTATAGAAACCTTACTATGGGTTACATGCTGTGCCAAAGCATTTACTTACATTATACGATTTTTTACCATGTAAATTTATGTATAGTGCTTTGCAGTTTTTAAAAGGGCTGTTAAAATGAGGGTCTACTATGTTAATAATACTCTACTAGCTTCCTCAAGCAGACAGCTGCTAGTACTAATTATGGAATACAGGGACACACCATTTTCTTACAGGGTTATGGATAAACATTTGGAACACAATGTCATACAAATGGACTTGTTCTGCTTTAGTTTATTCAGCTACATACAGAGCTAACTTTCTTCCTAAACCTCAAGCTAGTCTTAGGCATCATTTTTTGAACCCTGGCTGCGCAAGGCACTTTATCTGCCTCGTTTATTCCTTCCAATGATCCTGCGAGTTACAGTTTTCCTAGATGTGGAAACTCAGCCCTTGGAAGATAAGTGATTTGTCCTTAAGCCATATGTGGCAGGTTCCTATGTCAAAAGGCTATTAATGGCTGATGGAAACCTACAATCCTGTACCCATTTTCAGAAGGGAAGATGGAAGCTGAGTATGATTACATTTTATTCTTCTATCCCTGAATCTGTGTTTGACATTTTAATAGACAAACCTTTTAAAAACCAATAAATTTAAATTAGGTCACAAGTATATGAATAATATTCCCAAAATGAAAATGACTATCTGAAAATCAAAGTTGTGATATTTTAAAAGAAATGACTACTAAGCATTCAAAATATAAACACTGTAAAAAAAGACCTTTATTATGGTACAGAATAAAGTAGAAGCAAACATAAGAGAATGATATATCCATTGATTATAAAATGTATAATTTTAAATAATATAATCAGTGATAATTCTTTTAAAATACACAGGCTTAAAAACTGAAATAGCTTTTGCACAACTTTTCTGGATCCTTCAGTAATACAAGACTGCATCTTTAAAAGTAACATCTCAGGTATTTTATTTATCTGCTCATCAGTCCAGCCAGCCAACAAAACACCTAGAAGAGATGCTAATAACAAATGATTTCCCAGATTGACAGGATCTATCTGCCATTCTCAGAGAACTATAACCACTCGTAATAGGCAAACCTTCTGTACAATGACTATAGCATATGCAAGAAGTGTCACCAAGAGATTATATAGCTAAACATATTCTACTAAATTCAAGCAGCTGTAATTCCAACGTGGAACACAAGAGATCTCATTTTTATTACCTGCTTTATGTTCCCTTCTGAATCTGTGATGGTCTTTGTCTCAGCTGCCTCACGATCAGATTTAAAGCTGTAATATTTAAAAAGAATTGCTGTTAAGCCTTCAAAATACAAATACCATGATAATGAACTTTACTGTCTAGAAAAAAAACACAGGCAACAAAAACCATCTATTCTTATAAAATGTGTTATTTCTAATTATATAATTAGGAAATAGATATGGTTTGGACTACATATGCTTTCCCCTCCCTTCCCTTTTTAAATAACAGCTAAATTTCTGTTGGCCTAAATGGGACTAAGGGAAGTAGAACTTTTATCTTCAAAAGCTGTCATAAATATAATCAAAAAAGCATATGATATACTTGCTCTCCTCATTTCTCCCTCACTTGACAAGTTCTATCATAGATTAAATTCCTTAATTCTTTGCATAAATGTATGCTGTACAGTAAGTGATATTACTGTACCCCTTATTTTTACCCAGAAAAAAGAATACTATTCATAAACATTTTTTTTACTTTCTAAAATAACTAAAACCTAGTACCTGATAAAATATTTGTTTATATAACATTAGGAAAAACAATCACAAATTAGCTAACACTTAACATTTAATAAGATTTATTTTTGTTTCTTGAACCACTTGGAAAATTTCTACTGAATATTCATTATGTGCCAAGCACTACTATATATGAAAACATTATTGGGGCAAATTATACTTAATTTCCAGAAACTATCCCAATTGTCTAAATTACATCTGGGGAGTTGTTGCTATACAAGATGGGGTTGAATATTTGCAGGGAAGGGAGCTCACAGGTAGTCAGATAAACAGTTGTTTTTTTTGATGTATTTTAAGGATTCCCTGGAAGTATATTTAAAAACATACAAAAGTTCTAGTACCATGTTTAAAACAACAAATTAAAATACGTAACATTCATGTTTACATGGAGCTAGACAAGTTTAACAGCTACTTAGGTTTTCAACAAATACTCTGATAGTTCTAGTGAAACATGCAAAAGGAAAGTCACACAAATCTCATTCCACTCAAAAGGTACATAAAGTACATGATATAAGGAATATTATTTAATTTCTACAACATCCTGAAGGATGTAAAATGTTGTCTGTTGATGGGCCATACCTGCTTAATTCAGTCTGGGTTTCTGCTTCTATCCGCTGATCTGTGAAATCCTTTCTTCTTTTGGCAGGTGTATAATATCGATACTGTGACAGGAAAGATTTTGCTTCTGTTTTTAAAGTGCGTGGAGTAAATGGCAAATGTCTGTTAGAAAAGAGTTCAGAATGTTTATCCAGAAGGTCTCCACTGGGTGCTTTTGAAATAACTAACTGAAACCGCTGGGGATTCAGAAATGGGCTCCTGGGCCCTCGGCCACACGAGGCTCCAGACCACAGTCTCCTGGGTGCAGGGTCAGCGTAATCCACACTGGGCGGGAAGGAGCTGGAGGTATTCTCAATACCATTTGTGAGGACTTTGTTGGACTTAGGTTGACTTAGGTGTAGTCTCTCGGAAGAAGTTACCAGTGACCTTGAAAAGGACGAACGGCCATTCACTTCTTCTATTAACACATCATTTTCACTTTGTGGTTCTCCTGAAGGCTAAGAACATTGGGTATGATAGTCATCAATTACATTTACAAATTCATATAAGGGGGGTTCTCCAGATTATACATTCAAAAATGGTTGCCTTAGGGATCTACAAGGTGTGATCAAACTCTACGGTGAATGTTTAAATTTTAAAAAAATGGATCACAGTAAAAGTCACATTGCTATTAATCCCCCTCAAAATACTCTCCCTCGCTTTGAACACACTTATCCCATCATTCTTGCCACTTTCTGAAGCAGTTCTGGAAGTCCTCTTTTGTGAATGTCTTTAGTTGGACTGATGTAGTTGCCTTGATGTTCTGAATCATTTTCTTTTTTTTTTTTTTGGAGGGCAGTGTCACTGGCCCTCATAAGTGGGACCCGAACCGGGGCCGCTGTCTTCCCAAGCCAGCGCTTAACCGCGGCACCACTCGGCCGGCCCGGAATCATTTTGACTTTGGGGAAGAGCCAGCAGTCACATGGTGCCAGATCCAGTGAATAAGGTGGATAAGGACACACCATAATGTTTTTATTGGACAGAAATGGCTGTACCAGAAGTGATGTGTGACACAGGGCATAGTCATGATGGAGGATGAAACCGTTTGCCCATTTCAAGTTAATGTGTTGTTCATGATCCATGATTTACTGCACCTTTAAAACATACCTTCTCTCAACCATAGCTCACACCCAACTGACTGCACAGAACAAGTTGAAACTTGTCACACACTGTTACTAAAGTTCAGTGTGCTGCTTCCTGTATTGAAGATCCCTGCCTTTCTGTTGGATGGCACGTGGCAGCAGCAGTCACCATATTTTTTTATCACACGTCATACAGAGTTAACGCACATATTCCTGAAGATGTTAGCATTGTATATAAAAATTCTATTCAAGCTTTTTAATTATTAATATATAAAAATATAATTTTAAATGTAAGTAATAGCAATAATTTTTCTTCCAGAAGCTAAAAAAATGATTCATAATATATACCTATGTTTGTGGTCTTGAACTTGTATATTGAGATCTACTGGTAGATCTCAATTTTATCTAAAAGTTTCCAAACCAGTTGCAAGCCCCAATCCCCTTCTCAACCACTGTTGGTGGCAGCATCTTCCCCTTCCCGTTTGTTATTATGGCAGTGTGCAGTGCCAGCAGTTCCTCTGTGACATCACGGCTTTGAAGAAATGAAAAGGGACTTCTCACAATATATGGAGCCCTGACTTAAGTAACTGATATTTTAAGTATAATTAAGAAATACGTATTACATAAAAAGTTCACTTTTGTTCTCAGGTTCTCATGAGTGGAAAAACTTTGAAAGGGAAGATGTTTTGACTGCTCCTTTGTTTTTCTTTTTTTTTGTTGTTTAACCTTGGAAGAACCATTTATACAGAATATCTATAAAGTCTAAAAATGTATATATTTTATTCTTTTAACAGATGAGATGCCCCACAAGCCTTGTCTATAATTCCAGACTTTATGGACACCTGTGTGTCCTTTACTAAACTCTGAAAGTGACAGAAGCTGAGGTGAAAATGGCTAGGATGTAGTCAGTGCTAGTTGTCCTATAAGCTCAAGGGGAGAAAACCAAGAGGAGTAAGGGATGAGCCAAAGGCTTCCTTTGTGCAAGGTACTGTTCTTGCCATTGAGTAGAATAAAACGGGGAATAAGAAGAATGTCTATCACTGCTACTGATAAGTTTGCCATGTGCAAGGTACTGTTCTAATTGATTTACATTGATTTACAACTCATTTGATCAGCACATAACTTCTGGGTGGTAGTACAGTTATTACCTCTGTTTTACAGATGAAGAAACTCGGGCACAGGGTCTCACAGATTTGAACCCAGACTGAGCTTGTGCTCCTCACCATTACATCCTATTATCTAGTTTAAAGACTCTTTTGAAAATCATATATTTTTAGATTGTTAGACCACCAGGAATCTTAAACTGCTTTTAACTCCTTTCCTGGTAGTGAACTCAGCAAACCAGTACTGAACAACTCAGATAACCAGTACTGATTTATCTAAGTAAGGAAATGCAGATAACTGGGTATTGTGACTACTGCCTAAAATAGGTCAAGTCACCTAGTTCCTTTCCAAGTCCTTTCTAACCCTATCCCAAATATTGGGTTGTTGAAAAAGTCATGACGCATTTTTGCAACAAAAACCAGAAAAAAATACGTCATGACTTTTCTGACAACTCAATACAAGGCAAAATTACTCAAAGCAAGTAAGTATTTTGGCATTAAAGTTTCAGTCACTAGGGTACTGTTTGGTTAATAACTGCAATATGTTAGTTTTAAAAAGTAATCCCAGGGCCGGCCAAGTGGCGCATTGGTTAAGAGCTGGTTTGGGACGCCAGCGACCCCGGTTTGAATCCCACATATGAGGGCCCTGACACTGCCCTCTACAGCTAAGATAGTGAAGAACAGCTCCACCTGGAGCTGAGCTGCGCAAGCCCCGATGACGGTGTAGGCTGCAGCCCCTGCTGCAGTGGGCTGCCATAGGCTGCAGTGAGCGGCCGGCAGCCAGTGTGAGCTGCCAATAGCCGCTGTGAGTGGCCATCTAGAGGCCAGCTACCGATCTGCCTCACCTGGGAAGAGCACAATGATGATACCAACATGGGCCAGTGAAGCAATGTCCTCCACAATTAGACTTAAGAACAAAAGGATAGCAACTTGTCTGTTCCCCTTCCCCAATTCCACAATAAAATCTTTAAAAAAAAAAAAAAGTAATCCCAAAGTAGAACCACATTGCAGCTTATTTACTACAAAAGTTTGGCTCTTCCTAGTACACTCTAAAAAATCCTTCAGGGCTATCAAATAATAATTATAGGAATTATTTACACTTAGAGGAACAGTAAAAACTGAGATCAGGGAAGGAAGAAATGCCTAAGACATTAGATTGCTTTAAGAAATTCTTATTAGTAACAGTTATTTAATAAACAAAATGAAATACCAAAGAAAGTCTTTAAAGGCAGAAGTATATCCTCATCTGTCTGAAATGGGCTGGAAAATCTGCTTTTGAACTGACCAAAGGCATGAAACTTTTCTGTACCTTTATGTCTCATAATCCCTACCTTGTATCCTACTTTTTCTTTTCTTGGAAACCAGTAGAATACCATATAAAATCAACTTTGCCAGTCTACTTTTTTGCGATTGCATTGTTTCCTCTAGCCATAAATATCAGAAAGCTTGGATGGATATAATTTTCACAGAAAATGTGTAACACACTGGTAATAAATTCACCAAAATTTGAACAGCACTGTAAAGTTCTAAAATCAGAAAAGGGTTCAGTTATAAGTCAATTGAACAAAAATTCTGGTGGTAGTCTGACCACTTCCATGTTCTTATGTCATCCTTACCGTTCAACACAATTTGCTGTAAACTATTTCAAAGTGATAATCATTGCATAGTTTTCGTATACATGTTTTTAATGTCAAGAACACCTGTCCAATTTTACAATCACAGAACAACTGAGTACTAAATCAATCTTTTTCACATACAATATCAGAAGAAGTGATATACAAAGATTTTCCAATTGTCAGATTTCAAAACAGTTGAGAATTCAATTCAATTGCAGAACACGATGGGTGCAAATTATTTAAAAATATGGTTAACATTTGTTTTGCAAAAAAGGTTCAAATTATATTTTATAAAAGAAACTGACAGCTCTCGATTTTCATTGTTTTATACTGCTTTTAAAATAGATTTACTGGGCCGGCCAAGTGGCACATTGGTTAAGAGCTGGTTTGGGGATGCCAGCAGCCCTGGTTTGGATCCCATGTATGAGGGCCAGTGACACTGCCCTCTACAGCTAACAACAGTTCCACCTGGAGCTGGGCTGTGTGAGCCCCGGTGGTGGTGTGGGCTGCAGCCCCTGCTGCACTGGGCTGCCATAGGCTACAGTGAGTGGCCGGCAGCCAGCGTGAGTGGCTGGCAGCCAGTGTGAGCTGCCAATAGCCGCGGTGAGCGACATCCAGAGGCCGGCGACCGATCTGCCTCATCTGGGAAGAGTGCAATGACGATACCAACATGGGCCAGTGAAGCAACATCCTCTACAACTAGACTGAAGAACAAAAAGACAGCAACTTATCTGTTCCCCTCCCCCAATTCCCCAATAAAATCTTTTAAAAAAAAATAGATTTACTTAGGACTATAGATCACATCCACAAATTCATTTAACCTTAACAGCATACAGTGTTGCTTTACCAGGAATGTGAGTGAGTGGTAAATCACTGACGGGGCAGAGGGTGCAAACTGGAAAGACAGAGGGGTCCTGAGGTGACAGCATGTGAGTCAGTGTGAGAGAAAGAAAGTAGCATGAGCATGTGGACAAGTTAAATACCTTTAATTATATGATCTCATGTATACAACCATGGATAATATGCCCAGAGGCTAAAGTCACATTTTCTTCTTAATTGCAGCAAACTTTTCAGTAAAGCAGATTATAACTATGACAGGTGTCTGATAACCATAAAACACATCTACTTATCAAATATTATGTACACAATAATAATTTTAATTTGAATATGTATAAATATTTATCATTGAGGCTTATAAAAATGTAGGCAAATTTTAAGTTACTGTGACTTCTAAATGGACTAAAAAACATACCCAGATTAAGGCATAAATGAACTCCTTTATGGAGGCAAAATGTATAGTGTTACAGTGGCTAAAGGGAAAATGAATAGAAAATATCTTACATTTACAGATTTTATATATATATATATATGTATGTGTGTATATATATATATATATATATATATTTAAAGATTTTATTGGGGAATTTTTGGGGGAGGGGAACAGTGTTGGGGAATTGGGGAAGGGGAACAGATAAGTTGCTCTCTTTAGTTCTTCAGTCTAGTTGTGGAGGATATTGCTTCACTGGCCCATGTTGGTATCATCACTGCGCTCTTCTCGGGTGAGGCCAATCAGTCGCTGGCCTCTGGATAGCCTTCACAGCGGCTCTTGGCATCTCACACCGGCTGCCAGCCACTCAAGTTGGCTGCCGGCCACTCACTGTAGCCTATGGCAGCCCACTGCAGCAGGGGCTGCAGCTATGCTGTCCCCGGGGACTCACAGCAGCCCAGCTCCTGGTGGAACTGTTGTTCACCATGTTAGCTGTAGAGGGCAGTGTCACTGGCCCTCATCTGTGGGATCCGAACTGAGGCCGCTGGCATTCCAAGCCAGCTTTCAACCAATGCACCACGCGGCCGGCCCCTAATTATATATTTTATTTTCAACAAACCCACTTATCTCAAAATACAATTACTAATTTATATTTAAAATGCTGGCTAATAGGAAAAAATTTTAAATTTTCAGTTAAAAAGTACAATCACTAAAAATGAAAATACACGTGAGTCAAATATTGATGAACAAATTCCCTGATGGCAAACGATAGTACAGTGGACAGATTTATTCTAAAGGAAGCAGCTCTATTCCTGGTCCTTTTATCTGTAATATGCATAAGAGCCCCCAGGGGCTCTTATGCATATTACAGTTCCCCTAGTAACTCCCAAATCTATTTTCAGCCTAGACTTCTTTCCTGATGCAGATGCTAATTTCAGCTCTCTACTGAATATATTAGATGTTCCAAAGGCACTTCAAGTCAAGCACATCCAAACAAAAAAAAACTCAGGTTTTACATTATCCACCCCTCCAAAGAAAACACCGCATTTTGTCCTGTTATCATTATTTCATGAATGGCATTATCACCATCTTCCCAGTTGCCCAAGCAGGAAACCTGGGTACTCCTTCCTTTCGGCCTCTTGCTCTTCATATCATCAAATAAGCCACCAAGTCCTGGGGATCCTACTTTCTAAATATCTCCTAAATATATTCCTTGTGCTCCTGCTATCTTGGATCAAGTCTTAATTGTTTCTTCCCCAGATTATTGCAACTGTTTCATAACTGGTCTGTCTTTCCCTGGTACCAGTGTACTTTTTGTGAGGTGTCAGTGTGATGACATAACTTTCCAGCTAAAAACTGGTCTATGGCTCCCATACTTCTCAAAGAAAAAAACTGGGATTCATTTTTATGGCGCAAATGCCCTTAGCTGTTCCCCTGCCTGCTGATATGTCACAACTCCATGTACAATGGGAAGAGCTGGAATCAAAAATATGGCAGTGACACCTAATAAGCAGAGCAGTGAAACTGGCTTTTATTAACAGGCAATTGTTTGTTTGTTTGTTTGTTTGTTTTTAAATCCCATCACATGTGTTGGGGGATAGGCAACAAAGATCAGGGACTGATCTAGACAGTCTAGGAGATCTTGCTCATGAATCTGGGATCCTCTCAATGGCTGTACCCCAACTAGGTAACTTGCAAAGAAACTTGCCTATCTTGAGCACTGGTGCTGAGTGAAAAGGGAACACCGGTCTTTGAGACTCTGAAATCATATGCTGCCCCACACAAGCTTGCAACCTAAATTTGTATTACCCATATAGTCCACAAAAAACCTAGCCAAGACAAATGACTTGGTTTTTTCTAATACATAACTTGTAGGGGGATAAAAAGGTAGGGAAGGAGAGGCTATAAATTAAAAGAAATTTATCGACTAGTTGAAATTATTTAGCTCCCAATTCTAACTAACTAACTAAATATATATATGACAATAGGAAAATCTGAAGAGTGGATATTTGATGATATTAAAAAATTACTAATTTTTAAGGGAAAATAATGGTATTGTGATCTATCTTTTAGATAAATACAAAAATAATTATGGGTAAAATTATATGCTATCTGGGATTTGCATCAAAATAATCTGGGATGAGGGTAGTAAGTTAGGATATAAGTGATATAAGTCTGATCATTCTTGCATCTGGGGGACAAGAACCTATGGGTTCATTATATAGCTAGTTCTGTGGATGCTAAGATTTTCAAAATTAAAAAGTTTAGAAAAGCAACCACCACACACAAATATAAATCAGACTTCAAGTTTCAGCTGAGAGATGGAGAGAGATGGAAGGAGCTTCGTTTTCACCATTACAATAAGAAAAAAGCTGGACGAACTGCAAATTAATGACTTTTCTTAAATTAATGAGAAAACCAAGGTCACAGAGCAAACAACTAACCTGAAGCCTGGAGAGAGACACTTGCAGGGAGAAGCAGGACCTCAGCATTTGCTTATTTGGGACAGATGCCACTTAGTGCCACATAAACTGGTACGAAGATTACCCTAGGAGTTTTGTTTTGTTTTGTTTTTTACTGCTGAAGACGGTAGACCAGCGTGAGAGTGTGAATCCTCCGAGGCTTGGGGAGTTTATACCTTCTTGCAGGGCTTTTCCTCCAGAAAGCCTACCAGGAGCTCACAAGAAAGAACAGAGAGAATCCTGAGAAGGCTTCCACCTTTCCCTTGTTCCCTTGGTGTGGCTGGAGGAGGGGAAAGCCATTTCTACAGCAGCCATTGCAGAAATTCCTCCCAGACCCATTTCCCCTTTCTCTTTTAAGGAATGAAAACTTTAATTCACAACGAGAAATTTCTTTCACTTTTGTCATGTAACATAATCATGGAAGTGATATCCAACCTTTGCCATATTCTATTGATTAGAAGCAAATTACAGGTTCTGCCTACACTCCAGAGGAAGAGATTGTTTAAGGGTGTGGGTCAGTGTGGGGGGGATGTCATCTTAGAATTCTGCCTACTACTGCGGGTCCCACAAACAGTACAAGATTAGAATGCAGAAGAAAAAACACACTGAATGCTCCACTTAAAAGACAGATATTCAGGGGCTGGCCGAGTGGTGCAGTGGTTGGGCGCTGGCTTGGGAGGCCAGCGGCCCCGGTTCGGGTCCCACATGTGAGGGCCAGTGACACAGCCCTCAAATTAAAAAAAAAAAAAAAAAAAAAAAGACAGATATTCAGCGTGAATAATCTGACGCACCTAAAACGTTAGGACCTATCTAAAACATTAGGATTAAAAAATGGGAAAAGATACACCAAAGGAATGCTAATCAAAAGAAAGCTGGTTTACCTATATCACTATCAGAAACTACAAACAACATTAAAGAATTCAAAACACAGTGATAAAAGGCTTGATTTATCAAGAAAATATTTCATCTCTGAAACTGTATGTATGGAATAATATAAACTCAAAATCTATACAACAAAAATTGGTGGTATTAATTTTTGGAGAAAAATCTAAATATATGATCATGTGAAAGATTTCTCTCAATAACAAATTAATCAGACAAAAAAATCAGTAAGATTTGAACATCTCCAAGATATGAAGTTCAAAATAATGAATACACTACACTGTATATTAAATACTGTACACAACTATAGAATATATTTTATTTTCAAACATATACTGACACAGTGCATTAAAAAAACAACAACTGGGCCATAAAACAAGTATCAACAAATTTCAAGAAATGGGCATCATACCAATGTTTCTGATGATCACAATACAGTTAAGCTAGAAATCTCTCTCTCACACACACACACACACACACACACACACACACACACACACACCCCCCTAGGGAAAAATAGACAGAGATAAAATAGAAAAAAAATAGACTTCTAAGTGATTCCTGAGTTAAAGAAGGAATTATAATGGAAACTGTAAAATATTTTTAATTGAACCATAATAAAAGTGCTTCATATAAAAACTTGTGGGATGCAGGTAAAGTAATATTCAGAGGATAATTTACAGCCTTAAAAAATGCTCATACTATGAAACAAATGAGGCAGAAAATAAGCTAAACAAAAGTAGAAATAGTACATCAAAACAAACTCAAATAAAGCAAATGAGGAAAATAAAGATTAGAGTGGACATTAATAAAATAGAAGACAAAATACAATAAAGAGGATTAACAAAGTAAAAAAAAAAATGTGCCCTTTAAAAAGATTAATAAAACTGAAAGAATCTTGGCTGAGAATAGTCAAGAAGAATTAAGGCACAAATAAATAACATTAGGAATAAAAGGGAGGAAATAATACATATTCAAGAGACAGTAATGGGCTGGCCAAGTGACTCAGTTGGTTAAGAGCTCGCACTCTTTCTGAGCAACAGGGTTGCCGGTTGGATTCCCGGCCTGAGCTGAGCAGCCGCTGATGGCTCAGAAAAAAAAAAAAAAAGAAAGAGACAGTAAGAGAATATTATGAACAAGTCTATGCCAAAAATCTGAAAATTTAGATGACATGGACAACTTCCTATATACATACAACTTATAAGAATAGTTATATAAGAATTTCAAAAATTGAATCACTAGTCAAAAATCTTTTCAAAAATAAAATCTAGGCCCAGATAATTTTAATGTTGAGTTCTATCAAATTCAAGGAACAAATTAATTCCAAACTTACATAAACTATTCTAAAGCACAGAAAAAGAGGAAATAGTGCCTAGTTCATTTTAAGAGGCTAGCATATCCTGACATAGTAGGAAAAAGGCAAATGACAGGTCAATATTAATAATAAACATAGATACTAAAATCCTAAGCCAAGTATTAGCAACTGTATCCAGCAATATCTAAAAACAGTAATACACCATCAAAGTAGTGTTTATATTAGGGATGCAAAATTAGTTGAATATTAGAAATGCAATAGTAATTCAGTACATCATGGATTAAAAAGAAAAATCATACCATTCATTTCAAAAAATGCAGAAAAAGCATTTGATAAAATTAGCATGCACTCATGAGAAAGGAAAAAAAAAAATCCTCTTAGTAAATTAGTAATAGAAGAGAACTTCCTTAACCAGATGTGAGGAGGTATCACAAAACACCTATAGCTGGGGTCAGCAATCTTAGAGCCTACAGGCCTAATCTGGCCTACTGTCTTTTTTGTTAATAAAGTTTTATTGGAACACAGCTAAGTCCATTCATTTATGTACTGTCTATGGCTGCTTTTCAACGGCACAATATTGTGACAAAGACTGTGTGGCCTGAAAAGCCTACAATATTTACTACTTGGCTCTTTATAGGAGAAGTTGACTGACTCTTATCTATAGTAAACATGTTACCAAAAAGTCAGACTTTACCACTATGAAGTACCTTAGAAACATTTGCTTTTAAAGGTAAAAATACTATCTTACCTTTTGTAGAGTGTTCAATAATGACTTGGAATTATTTTTAGAATTGGCCTGCACTTCAGTTTTAGCTAATTTCAAGTCCCTTTCACATCGTGCTAATTCCTTTTTGAGCTTCTCTCTTCGTTGTTGGTCTGCATCTGATGGGAAAAATATATCTTTTGAAATATAGAATAAAATAAAAAAATTAAATTTTTGGTCTTGAATGACTAATAAAGGGTACATTTTGTTCTTGCTAAACATGTTTAGACTACTGATATGTAAATAAAAATCCATACTCTTTTCTGTATAAAGAGAAGCTATGATAATAAATATTGAATTCATAGAAACTTTAAATGGATTAACTACTTAAAAGCACAAACAATATGTGACAAACTGGCCAAACCTAAGGGGTCAAGAAAGCAATTCTTGAAGGTATTCAGAGAGATGAAGGTTAGAAATGCTTGACTATGTTGTTTGACTCTGTAATCACCAACTATGGAGTTTGAATTAGTCTAAACTCCTCCCCAAATGAAATATTATGGTCCATATCATCATATGCTATAAAATTTAAGATTTATATGACTTTAAAAAATGACATTAAATTTTAAAACATTAATTTCAATCAGGATAGCTCATTTCTATGTCTCTTAACTGCTATTCACCTTAAAATACAAACAAAAAACAGTGGTTTCATACTCTGGTTTGCTTTATTTAAGTCAGGTACTGGTCATTATCAAGACTTATCATTGTATGAAAACTAAAAATGGCAAAATAAAAGCTAGTCAAATTACAGAGTTAATTAGAAGGTTAACCAAAAGTGGAATCACTTTTATTTTCATATAAAATTAAAAATTTAACCTACTTTTTTTTGGAATCTATCCCAACTTCATGGACAAGGTAATTTCAAGTTTCAGATCACCCTGATCTGAATCAGAATTTATAAAAATTTCTACATGCTGAAAAAATAAACTTAGGTAATACATATGTATATTTAAAGTTTCAACTATAATTCTTAAGGAAATTTGTAGACCTGCTAAAGTAAATGTATTTATCCATCATTTAAAATGTAGACTGAAATATTATTTTCAGCTTACTCTATCCTCAAATACTTGCTTAATGAATGTAATTAACTGCATTGTAGCAGATGATGTTTGTGGAGTAAATTAAATAGAACTTTCTCAGATCTATTATTTCGCTTGTAGGTAAAACAAGAGAGTAATACAATATGACAAAGTAGAGTCCTCAGATATTATCATCATTAAATATTTCCATATTACCAAATCTGCCCAACCTATTCATTTAAGTAAAGCCTCCTCACACCATATAGAAAAATCAACTCCAAACAGATGTAACTGAAACTACAAAACTCTTAGAAAACATAGGAATAAATCTTCAAGAGCTTGAGTTGGGCAAAGATTTCTTTGATAGAACATCAAAATCACAAGCCAAAAAAAAAAAAGGGATAAATTAGACTTAATTATATGAAATGAAAAACTTTTTCAAAAGACACACCCTGAAAAAAAGAAAAAGGGAAACAACAGATGGTGGGAAAACGTTTGAAAATCATATATTTAATAAAGGACTTGTATCAAAAATATATAAATAACACACAACTCAATAATAAGACAAATAATCCAATTAAAATATGGGCAAAAGGTTTGGATATTTATCAGAGATATACAAATGGCCAATAAGTATATGAAAAAAATACTCTACAACATTAATTATGAGGGAAATGCAAATTAAAATCACAATGAGACCACTTCACACCCACTAGAATGGCTACAACTCAAAATGGAGTCAGTAACAAGTGTTAGCAAGGGCATGGATGGAGTACAAGAAATCCTAACGTGTTGGAGGTCGGAAGGTAAATGGTACAGCCACTTTGGAAAACAGTTTTGCAGGTTCTGAAAAAGTTAAATATAATTTTACCACCATATGACCTAGCAATTCCATTCTCAAATACAGTAATACCTTGGTTTGTTCCAGAAACAAATTACTCATATTGCAAGACATAGCTCATTTACCACATTAAAATGTACTTGGTTTGTGAGCATAATTCATTCTGGAAACAAACTACTCATATTGCAAGACATCGCTCGTTATCTCGTTAAAATGTATTAGAAACCATGTTACTTGCAATCCAAGGTTTTACTGTATATATATATATCTCAAAAGAAATGAACACATGTATTCACACAAAGACTTGTACATGAATTTTCATAACAGCACTATTCATAATAGCCAAAAACCAGAAAAAACGCAAATGATAAGCAATTGATGAAAGGCAAAAAAAGCAATTGATGCAAATGATGAGCAATTGATGAAAGGCAAAATTTCTGTTCCATACAACAAAATATTACTGAGTAATTAAAAGGAATAAAGTACTGATACAGGCTAGGACATAAGCGAATCTCAGAAACATTATGCAAAGAAAATATTCTAATGTAAAAAAACCACAAAAATTATTCCATTTACATGAAATGTCTAGAAAAAGCAAATCTATAGAGAAAGAAAGTACAGTAATGGTTGCCTGAGGCTAGGGGTGAGAAGGAGGGAGCAGCTGCAAATGGGTACAAGGGATCTTTTTGAAGTGATGAAAATATTCTAAAATTGGTTTGTGGTAGTAGTTGCACAATTTTTTAAACTTAGCAAAAATCAGTGATATGGTATAAAATTTGTCAGTAGAATGGCTATAAAAATAAAGCCTTCCTAATGCACTAGCACATGGAAAGATTTGGGCAATTCAATGAACTATGTAGAGATATCCTAGTTTAGATACTATGAAGATTGAATTTATCAAGTCAGTAGTCTGCTGTGACAGACAGTGTATCTTATCCAACCAGAGATGGCTCAAACCAGGGACTTATTTCTTTGTTTGTTTGTTTGAGGGCAGAGTCACTGGTTCTCATATATGGGACTCGAACCGGGGCCACTGGCATCCCAAGCCAGCGCTTAATCACCGCGCCACTAGGCTGGCCCCTTATCTCTTTTTTAAATATGTCTATAAAACCTGTTCCTAAGTTATACTGATTATGATGAACACCAGCTCTATAACACAAGAAGTCATAATGATTAATTACACTTTAGTTTGGTGACTGCAATCTTCTCAATTCTTCTAATCACCACACTTTTCTTCATTTACATGGCAACACAGAAAAACTCCTGCCTCAAATGACTGAGAGCAGAAGATACTGTGGGATAAATAAGCACTAGCTAAGTCTAGATTTTTTAAAAAAAAATAGGAGCAATTTAAAAAATATCAATACAACCCCTATACTGTCAACTCCAGAATTTTTATCTCCACCCTGGAACTCTCTCCTCAACTCTAGACTGGAACTTGGCCTCCTCAGTAATGCACTTGGATTTCTACTAGGTATTCATCTCAAGCTTATAATGACCGAGATTGAACTCTTGATTCACTTCCTCCCCAAACCTCTTTCCTATCATATTCTTTACTTTAGTAAATTATAACTCTGTCATTTTGGTTGACAGGCTCTAGTGTTGGAAGTCATCCTCAACTCGCTCCTCTTTTTCTTTCACCCTATCTACATCCACTCCATCAATAAAAACTGTCAACACATTTTAAATGTTTCCAGAATCCAACCACTTCACACTTTCTACTGCAACCATTTTGCTGCAAGTCACCATTATTTCTCCTCTGGATTACTGTCTCCTAATACTCCTTCTGCTTCCATCATTGCCCCTTACAGACTATTTTCAGCTCAGTAGCCAGAGAGATGCTTTTAAAAATTAAACTGGCTCTGTTACTCCCCCCATGGCTTCCAATTTCATAGTGAAAGCCAACGTGCTTGCAATGGCCACAGCCCTATATGGTCTGCATCTCTCTGTTCCATCTCAATGACTTCATCCATCACTCTTCAACTGGATTAGCTGACACCAGCCTTCCAGCTCTCCTTGCTGTTCCCTGAATACTCCAATCATGATGTCATTTCAAGGCTTTTGTACTTGCTGTTTTCTGTATCTGGACTGCTTCCCCCCAGATCCCTACTTGCCTCTCCCTTAACTCTTTCAGGTCTCTGCTGAATTGTTACCTTATCAGTTATGCCTTTGCCTCCCAAGGATAGACACCCAATCTTCTTTACCCTGTGCTTCAGTTTTTGCTGTTGCACTTATCAATATCTGACATATTCTATATTTACTTTTTTTCTTTGCCTTTGATTATTGTTTGTCTCTTTCAACTAGAATGTAAGCTTTATAAAAGCAGGAATTTTGTTTTGTTCACCTCTTTAGGTCCATCCCTTGGAACAGTACCTAGCACATAGTAGGTGCCCAATGAGTATTTGCTGTATTAATGAACAAACTCTAGTGAACTAAATATTACATAAAATTCCCAATTATTTTAAATTGGTGGATTTGGACTTTAAATCCAAGAGTTTTGTTGAGGATTAAAATATTCAGCTTTTTAGTATACAACCTACATAAAAAAGAGATAATCTTAATTTATATATCTATTGTTTACGAAATTAATATCAGTATGAAAACTTAGCAATATGTTCCCATTTAGAGGTGATCCCAGTTAAAAAGAATTATCTGATCTAATGACAATTGGGTCAAACCATGTTAATTAAAATAATTTAGATTTTTTAAAGCCTATAAATATTGAACCAATATTATGTGCTACAGAAAAGGTATTAAAGTGATACATAAAAATAAAAAATCTGGAAGAGTCCTTAGAGATTATCTAATTACCTTTTATTGCACAAAAGAGGAGGGTGAGAGGTAAAATGACTTGCCCATGTAACTTGTGTGCTGTGGTCAAATTGGTCTTTGAACATATATATTCAAGGCCCACTCTTGCCTAAAATGACTTTACCCCTTCTAAAAATTTATTTGAACCCCCAAATTCCTTCAAAGATATGAGCGCCTACACTAGGGCTTGTTGCCAACATAAAGGGAACAGAAGGGGCAGAACATCAAGTGTAAAGCACAAGGCCTGACAGATACTGTGCTCGGCTGCCGGCTCAGCGTAAGTCCTATCTCTTCCACTAAGAAGACACACAAGAAGAGATGGATCCAACCAATCTGCTGTCCATGATCTTTCCCAGATGGTACCCAATGGGCAGTCCCTATCCAGGTTCTCATTCATTCACCATTTCATATGTACTACCTTAGCTATACATGTTATAGTTATTTCTTATTGTGAAAATCCTTTCTCAATTCAACCATGAATAACAAATTCAAATAGTAACTTAAGAAAACACTAAGCTTAAAATTTATAATACTTTGATTTTTATGTGATTACCAATAAAATAAACTGGGATGTTCATGTTCTTAGACTATTTTCAAGTATACACAAACAAAAGCCTCAAATGGTCTCAAATGATATCTTTCAGAATATTTTTAAATAGGAATTTCAAATTTTGTTGTCTGATTATTTCCTTAGTACAGATTTCTAAAAATAGAAATATTTGGTCAAACGGTAGATACAACATGATTCTATAATATGTCAGTATGGCTTTTCAGATACATAGAACTACCATGTTTCTGTTAGGCTATTAGGATACAAACAGACAATATTTATCTGGAGAAAAAAGCCAGTTATGGTATTTTTAATGAATAATTCACTAACCTTATCAAGACAAGGGCAGTGAGAATCGCAGAGTTCTAAGTTCTAGAACTTAAACCTTGGCAAGCCTTTTAGTATTACCCAAATTTTTATATGTAGGAAAAAATGAAATCCAGAGAAGTTAAATAATTTCTCTAAAGTCACATGGCAACTTAGTGGCAAAGCTAGGGCTCAGGTCTAATTTCTTAAACTTAGAAATACAAGTTTCTTTTATTCATGGAAAATATTTAAAAGTTAGAAAATACTTTCTTAAAAGGCAATATGTCAACACCTAATATGGTTATTATCAAAAAAAGAAAAGCAGAAAATAACAAGTGTTGGGGAGGATGTGGAGAAAATTGGAACCCTTGCACACTTGTGGGAAACTGACAATTTCTCAAAAAATTAAAAATAGAATTACCATATAATCCAGCAATTCCACTTCAGTGTATATACCCAAAAGAACTAAAAGCAGGGTCTTAAAGAGATATTTATAGATTCACGTTCATAGAAAGATTATTCACAATAGCCAAAGGGTAGAAACAACGCAAGTGTCCATGGACTTACGAATATATAAACAAAATATGCACATTCATACAATGGAATATTACTCAGCCTTAAAAAGAAAGGAGATTCTGACATATGTCAAAACATGGATGAATCCTGAGGACATTATGCTGAGTGAAATAAGCCAGTCACAAAAGTAAAAATACTAGTTGATTCCACTTACATGGAATACCTAGAGCAGTCAAATTCAAAGAGACAGAAAATAGAATGGTGGTTGCCAGAAAGTAGAGTGGTGGTGGCAAGGAGGCAATGCGGGAACTTCGGTTTTGCAAGATAAAAAGAGTACTGAAAATGTATAATGGTGACGGTTATACCACAATATGAATGTTCTTAATGCCACTGAAGTGTAGGCTTAAAAATAGTTAAGAAGGTAAATTTATGTTTGGTGCAGTTTACCATAATTTTTTAAGGCAATATGTCAAAAATTACTTACATTTGATGCTGGCACTCATACTGAGTGGAACAGAGCAGTCTACCATAGCTGAAAGAGAAAAATCAGTTGTTTAATAGTATTCTTAATATTTATAAATGAAGACAAATATCAAGTGTGGAAATCACAAAAAGTTCCAAAACTTGCAGTTCCTTGTTTTAATTTTCATGGTACTCCTAGAGATGAAAAGTAATACCCTTGACAAAAAAAATCTACTGGCTAGGATCAACACCTCATTAGGTACTGTAGAAAAAAATATTAGTGAACTTGAAAACATAGCCATATAAATGATTCAAAACAAAACAGAGTAAAGAAAGATTGGAAAATAAACACAAAGAGCATCACTGACCTAACCTACCTTTTACGTGCACTTAACATACTTACAATTGGAGTTCCAAAACAAGCTTAGGAACAAAGAACAAAATTGGAGGACCTACCCTATCTGATTTCAAGACTTATTGTTAATGCTGCAGTAATTAGGACACTGTGGTATTGTAATAAAGAAACATACAGATCAACAGAACTGAAGAATAAGTCCAGAAATAGACCCACACATATGGTTAATTGTCTTTCAAAAAGTGCTAAGGCAATTCAATTGGGAAAGGACAATGTCTTCAACAAATAGTCTTGGGAGCATTTGGATACCCACAGGCGAAAATTGATCCTTATATCATACCAGATATAAAAACTAACTCAAAATGGATCACAAACTTAAATGTAGGAGTAAAACTTATACTTCTAAAAGATAACACTTAAGAAAATCGTAGTGACCTAAAATTAGGCAAAGATTCCTTAAACAGGACATAAAAAACATAATCTATTTAAAACCTGAAAAGCTGAACTTGATTTCACATGTCACAAAATATTATTTTTCTTTAGATTTTTTTCAATCATTTAAAATATAAATGTCACAAAATATGAACTAAAATTAAAAACTTAAGCCGTTCAAATGAGAAAATCAAAATTAAAAAAAATACACTAGGGAAGAACTGGTGAAATTCAAATAAGGTGTGTACTTAACAGTATTGTATCAATATTCATTTCCTGGTTTTAATAACTGTAATATGGTTATGTAAGATTTTAACATTGTGAAAAGCTGGGTGAAAAGTTTCTGTGACTCTACTATTTTTGCAATTTTTCTATAAGTCTAAAATTATTTCAAATAAAATTTTTAAAAAAGAAAATAAAAAGGCAAGGCTACGAGAAAATATTTGTAAAATATAACTGACATAGGAGTTGTATTTAATACATAAAGAACTCACAATTTAATACTAAGTTGACAAACAACGCATTTTAAAAAATGGGCAAAAGATATTTCACCAAAGAAGACATATAGATGGCAAATAAGCACAAGAAAAGTTGTTCAACATTATTAGAAATTGAGGAAATACAAACTAAAACCCTGATGACAGACTATGAAATATCCACTGTAGTAGCTAAAAAAAGACTATCAATGGGAAGTGCTGGTGAGGATATGGAAATTACAGAAATGCAAAACAGCATAGTCACCGGAAAACAGTTTGGCAGTTTCTTATACAGTTAAACATACACTTATTATATTACCTCACAATTCCACTCCTGGTAAATAAATGTATCCAAGTGAAATAGAAACATATGTTCAAAGACTGTATGTGAATGTTTATAGCAGCTTTATTTCTAATAGCCAAAAGTGAGACAAAATAATCCAAATGTCTGCCAATTGGTAAACTGATAAATTGTGACATATTCATTATATGGAATACTACCTTAGCAATAAAAAGGAAGAAATACTGTTATACACAAGAACATGGATCAGTCTCAAAAGTGTTAGCTAAAGAAGCAAGACCCAAAACAATACATAATGTATGATTCCATTTATGTGAAATTCTGGGAAAGGCAAATCTATGGTGGTAGAAAGCAGATCAGTGGTTACCAGGGATGGCGGAGAAGAGATTGATTGCAAAAGACTAGGGGGAATTTTTGGGGTAACAGAATGTTCTATGTCAGGGGTCAGTGAACTTTTCCTGTGAAGAGTCAGCTAGCAAGTGCTTCAGGCTTTGCAGGGTGGTAATGGTCTGTGCCACAACTAGTCACCTCTGCCTGTCAGTGTAAAAGCCACTATAGACCATAAATAAAAGAATGGACGTGACTGTGTTCATGTATGGACAATGAAATTTGAATTTCATGTAACTTTCACATGTTACAAAGTATTCTTTTGATTTTTTCCAACCATTTAAAAATACAAATTCCATTTTTAGATCACAAACTGTACAAAAACGGGTGGCAGAATGATTTGGCCTGTGAGCTATCATTCGCTGATCCCTGTTTCACAGCACGAGTGTGATGGTGGTTAAAAAATGTATATAATTTTCAAAATTAGTACACTTAAAATTAGTGCATTTTGTTGTATGTAAATTATATCTCAATAAAGCTGACCAAAAAAAGAAAAGAGATTAGCTAGCATCTTCTTTGTACAACTTCTTTAGTATACTTGAAAACTAAAAAGTAGATTATAAACTTTTATTATATTAAAATCAATATCTAACCACAAAATAACATTAGCGATAAAGGACATAACCTAGGCATGATATAGCATTCAAATATAGGTAACAAAAACGGCATTCTGAATTTGCTGTGTATAATGTTAGGGTCAGTAGCTGGTATTTCGCTGTACCAAACACAAATCCAGACATTACAATGTATTCATTTGTGCTACATTTACTCTAATTAGAAGTGAAGCCAAGGGTTTAAGTTGGGTACAGAAAGTTCACATTTGCACATTTTTACCTTTGGCTGAAAGGATTTTATTATAGTGAACAGCCATGTGATTCTTGATCAGGTGGAGAGTACATAGTCTGAGAGAGGAGGAGTCAGTGCAAAAAGCTAAAAATTAAAACATATTTAATCATTATATATTTTAAATAAATATAAAATCATCATGAGACAAACAAGTTACTGATTATTACGCTCATTTTTATAAAATATTCTGAAATTCAACCACGGAGATACTGACATTATAACTTTGTGATGCTGAATATGTCCTAGCCTTAATCTTGCACAGATAACTGACGAGCTATATCAAACTTTGTAAGAATAAGTTTTACAAGCCTGAGAGTTTTGGAAAGAGATTCTAGAATATAATCTATCATTACATTTATAAAACTATTTCTTATCGACAGCTCTCAATCTCTCTCAATCTCAGAACTAAAAATGTTTAGCCACTTGCCTGATGATAAAATAATGTTACCATGGTCAGTTCTTGAATACCTGGAGTTTGGGAAATCAAACAAACCCCAAACTCCAAAACTCTATGCAAAGATTCTATTCTGAGAGGCCCACATCTAGCTTCACACCTAAAAACAAGCTCTACAAATCAGCTTACTGCATTCTTTTTGAAGTATTAGGACAATCTTAAGACAAATACATCACATAGAAATTCCATGACATTAAATTTCTTGACCTCATCTAAACCGTTTAAAAGAAATCTTAGAAATAATTAGGCACTTATATACGAATATAAAATGTAAATGTAGGCCTATTGTTTTTAAACACTAGAAAGTTTTTTTGGTTTTTTTTTTGAGGGCAGTGTCAGTGGCTTTCATATGTGGGACCCAAAACGGGGTCACTGGCGTCCCAAGCCAGCTCCCAACCACGGCGCCACTCAGCCGGCCCTAGAAACAGTTTTTGAGAATACATAACATGTAGTTAAAAAAAAAAAATAGCTAAAAACGTATACAGAGATTAAAAAATAGTGACTTTCCTGACCCTTAGTCTTTCCCCCATAAAAATACTGTTCGTTTTTTTAATGTATTCTTCCAGGGAAATTCAATGCATCATATAAGAATATATAATAATGATAAACTTGATACTACTACTACTATAAAAATGTATTGAATAGGTACACGCATTGTTTTAAGCTCCTTAGATGTAAAAACTCATTTAATTATTATTATCATCACCATTTAACAGAAGTGGAACCTGAGTCACAGAGATGTAAGTAAGGTCGTGAAGATCACACGGCTTGATAAAGGATGCAGTTTAGATGTTGACTAAGGCAACCTCATCCTTACAACCACTATGCCTGTGATTGCATGCATATTATTAAAAAAAAAGTTAGCAATCTATATATTGTTCTTCATCTTGCTCGTCTATGTAAGTGTATTTTAAATCTAGTTTTAAATTTCTATTTAAAAATTATTTTTCAAACTTTGATTCTGGCTTTGTTACACAGAAATAAGAGTGATAACTGAAAATGCGATCTTTCCTTCACATTTGGAGGAACGAGTATCAACGATTTTTCATGTAAGTAAAGAAAGAAAGACTTTAAATTATTTGGCCTAAAAACCAAGACTTAAAACTTTTAAGCTATAATTATAAAAATGTATTTTAAGTTTACATTAAAAATTTACTTTAAAGGCTTTAAAATATGAAAACACCAAAGATTGTCCTTTCATAGGACCTAGAAATCCAGTTGAATAAAAGAGGCCCATGTTTGTTCCTGATACAAAATGGATTTTTCAAGTGCTCTTTTTCTCTGCATAGCTTTTCCTGTTCAGTGCTTGTGTCTTTAACAACCTACTAATCACATTTTAACAAGGCACGCTGTAAGCCAAGGTAGTTGGCCAGTAAAGAATAGACACAGTGGGACTGCAGCAGGGAGCAGGAGGCAGCCAAGTGCACATTCAAGCACAGAGTAATTGTCTGAAATGGACTCCTATATTCTCTAATCTCAAGAATTCCTATAATATTTAATTACAACTAATAATATGAGGTTCAAATATTGATTAAATGAACTCATTTTTTCATCATGTCATATAATTTACAAATAAAGGAAGCAGACAGTCAATCTTTAACAAACAACCTTTACCATTTCAAGTACCTCACTTACCATTACTTTTGGTGCTCAAATGTCCTTTAAATAGGGATGGTGGACCATATCTGGGAAGGACAGAGGTTGCTCTGACTTTTAACAAAATAATATGAATTAGGATAAATGAAACACAACTTTCCCATAGATGACAATATTGAACATTTACAAAATAATAAATTTATCTTTGATTTAACTAGAGTTGTTTAAAATTTTATTCAATCATATTACTAACCAGAAATGATACATCAGACAAAAATTCTGCAGCCTTTGATAAAAAGCGTTCTTTTAAGAACAATTATTTTCAAAACAGTTGTACCTTGAGACCTTACTTTCACCGGGTAAAATGTATGTCAGTTATGTTATCTAATATATACTGACTATTCTGTACACCCCTGACCTACGGGATTTTTAAGTCATTTTGAGATATAATAAAACTGAGATTTTGAGTTAATACATATGTCTTAACTATTTCAGTTAATTATAAGCTAGTCTGTCCTAAACATAATTTTAAGAAAGTAATCTTCCCGCAAAGTAATTCAGTATTTTAGAAATTATATCATGTTATTATGTATAAAACAAGTAATATATATAAAAGTCAGAATCAGAACTTATTTTTTAAAAGATGGCTTAAGTTTCACCTAGTCCACTTACCCTCTTGCTTGGATCCTATCTAAATAATCTATATTTAGAAGTCCTCCTGCCAAATTTGTCCTTCCTTGAGTATTCCCCCTTGGCTCTTGGGTACCATATAGAGATTTCTTACATCTTATAATTACTCTTTTATGATAGAGTAATAATTCTTTAAACTTCCCTTGTTTACATCACTTTATGGTTTCTAGCTTCTTATTGGACCTAGATTGATATAAAGGGGCATGAAAAAGTAACCTCAAACCAAACACCAGGAAAAAATAAAAATCGTCCTCTAGGTTAGAATTAAAATCCTGTCCATGAGTTCAAAGGTCTTACTAGGATAGTGAAATTCATCAGTATGTGAAAGCAGCCCAGTTCCCTACACAATGTGATTTCACCAAGACATCTAGAAGGATCTCTAGTGAGGAAAGGTGGTGTTTCTTATGGCAGAATTTCCCAGGAATAGCAGAATTTGGGGAATCTAATGCCATTGATAAGTGTCTCTAAGAGACCAACAAATTAAAAAAATCTTTTTCCAAGCAACTTTCAGTTATCTATACTAATAGGTTGTCTTCTCCCTATAAGTCATTGATAATAGAGTAAATCGCAGTTTGCTATTCTCAATCTTTTCTTATAGATTATGTAGTCCACCATTTTACAAATAATTAAGGTCCAAGGAGGTAAAGTGATTTGCTGAAGATTACTTAGTCACTAGCAAACAAAGATTACAAACAAGATATACTGTTTTTTAGGCTGGTGCTCTTTCTACTATACCACCATACAGAAAGTTTGCCTTACAAAAGAACGCCTAAAAATGTGATTACAGTAAGAGAATAAAAGAGAAGACGATTTTTTACTTTAGGGGTCGTAATATTTTGTGCCCTGAAATCATGAAAGGTAACCTCTTAATGAAATCTAAGAAATTTAGAAAGTGCACTCTTTTCAATTAAAATTAAGTATTTTAGCTCTGATTAAAGTTATTTATGGTTTCCTATCAAAAATAATAATTATGGTACATGAGAAGAGACTACACCAGATATTTGTTGAATATTATATTTGTTTTAAAAATTTTAAATAAATAACAATGTTTGATGCTATATATTATATAATATCCTAAATATGAAGCTAATTAAATTGGGTTAGCTATAACCCAATTTATGCAAACAGTCATGTTTGGCTGACGATCTTAACTGGGGCTTATGTTTAGGGTAGGACTTATATTACAAGCATCCTGAAAAAATCATGCTAGGGCTTATTTCCAGTTAGGTCTTATTTTCGCAGAAACACGGTATATCCTTTCCCATAATCCCACTTCTAGAAGGAGGCGGTAAGTACAAAACAATGGCTCTAGGGTTTCGAATTCCCCACCTGGATTAAAAGCCTATTTTGACCTTTTCTGTGACCTTGGCAAGTTACTTATAATCTCTTACTTTATTCACTATGAAATGAGGATAATATCTATCTCACAATGTGTTTTTGTGTATTAGGTAATGAAATAACTTGGAAATAGTTTCTGGTACACAGCAAGATCTGAATGTCAGTTTATTTTGTAAAATTTCTGAAAACCATAAAAGCATGCTGGGTTGTTGTTCTGGAACTTAGGCTGGTAAAGTGTCAGAATACACAGTTTGCTGATCAATGGGTAGTTATGTTCTTCATTCAGAACAGCACTTAATTTTGACTAATGATTAAAATCACTAATAAAAGCACACTCATATTCAAGGCAAGACTTACTACATGAACCATCTAGTAGCTTGGTTTAAAGGTACTTTTTTAAATAGATAAGAACACTGAATTGGGAGGGAGGGTCTGTAGATTGCTTTACCAGGTTTGAAGACAGAATGCTACTTGTTCAGAGAGAGTGAAGATGCAAACTATTTGGATTGGGCCAATTTGTAGAGATTTGCAGTTGTATGGCTCCAACTGTTCCACGGTGATGTCCAGTTGACCCAGAGACTACTCAGTCAAGGGCAGGTGTGCACAATGATTATGGATTAGTTCTTTGCTACTAAAACTGTAGCCGGCAAAACTGCATCACCCGAAAACTTATTACAAAAGCAAAATACTCCCCACCAGACCTGCTGAATCATAATCTACATTTTAAAATGATTCCTAGTGATTTCTATTCACTTTAAAGAGAATCACTGGGTTACTGGATAGATTTTTTTTGGGGGGGAAGGGGTCTAGTTACAAAATGGAAGATTTGTATTTACTGAGTACTTATAATGTGCCAAGAGCTTCATATGTATTATCTGCATATAATCCTCATATAGCTGCATATAATCTGCATATAAACTCTATGACATAGATGTTTTACCCCCCATGTTGACTAGATGAGGAAATTGAGGGTCACCCCTGAGCAGTGCAGCAGGTCTGACTCCAGGGAACAAATCTGGTTCCTGTGCCCCGCAGTCACCGAGGTAGATAAAGGCTGAACAGGGACAGGGCCTTCTGACACAGGGCGACAAATTCTGGGCCAGACGCGGACCTGTGAACCCCGCAAGCTGGGCTTTTTTTCCTGGGCAGGGGGCCTGTGCAGCTCGTGGCAACACTCAGTCTACAACTGGAGCCGGAGCAGCAGGGGACCCGGGGCGCCCTGGGCGCGGCCTCTACCCGCGCAGCCCCCACTCGGACTCAGGGCCCAGACCCGAGGTTCGGAGCGGCGAGACGGCGGTCGCTCGAGACGGCGGCCCTTTACCTCTCCGGCTGCCATTCATGCTTAGCTCCTCTCGCAGCCGCCGCGGGCCACGCTTGGTCCCCTTCCGTCTTCCCCGGGCCGGGCCCGCACCCGTAGCAGACGATTGTGAAGGAGGGGAGACTGGAGGCCGCGGGGCCTGGAGACCGTTGCCAGGCGGGTTGCTAAGGGTGGGTTCCACGGCGTCCCGGATTGTGACGTCACAGCTCCCGAAGCCCCGCCCCCGGGGTACCTGGAGAGGGCTGGAGAGCGGTTGAGGATGGAGAAACTGGGCGAGGCGAGTTCCCCAAAGCGCCCGTCTGTTGTTCTGGGCTCCTGCCAGCCTTCCGCAGAGCGGCCTCCTGTCAGGAGCAAGCCACCAGCGCCTGGCAGACCCTGCCTTGCGGGTTCCTCGTTCCTCTCTCCTGCCCATCTCCTTTGCCTTTTTTTATCTTAAGTTTCCAGTATGTTTTCCTTTGTGATGGAAGAGAGTTGCAATATGAACAAGGCCTTGATTTATCTGTGGCTTTATACAATTTGTATTTTGAATCCTTGGAAATAAGATCAGCATGGGGTAGCGCTTCTCAGCAGAGGCTCTATTGACATTTGGGGCTGGATACATACTTTTTGGTGTGTGTGTGTGGGGGGGGGAGTTGTCTTGTGCATTGTATAGTGTTTAGCAGCCTCTACACACTAGATGCGAGTGGCAGCCCACCCACTCCATCCCTCTTTGTGACAAAAATGTCTTCAAGCGTTGCCAAATGGAAAAAGTCCTGGCTTTGGAGCTAGCTATGTGGAACTTGTCAGTTTTCTGCTATATACTGGCTTAACCTTGAAATAGTTTCTGAACTGCTTTAAACCTTAGGTGCCTGTTTTCTAAAATGTAAAAGATGCTGCTAACTTTACAGTTGCAAGGATTAATATATATAGTGCCTGCCAAACAAAGCAAGGTATTCAACAAATAATCATTTTCTGTCTTCTAAGACTTCTCTCTCAGAACTCTGGTATCAAGGAATTCAGGCATAAGGAAATAAATTAGGAACCCTAAGAAAAGGAAAAGGGGAATAAGTCGGAATCCCATTATAGTAATACCTGAACTCTAGGTTCTCTGGCTCTAGGCAGAGAGAATTAGGTGCAGAATTTGAGGAAAGTGAAAGTGTGTGGCATATCTGTGGCCCCAACAATGAAGGTCACTTAGAAGGATACAGGGTTAAAGAGTCAGATGTCACCCAGAGAACAAAACTTGCCAACCTACACACTGATGCTTGAAATCCCTATCTAAGAACATGAAGCCTTTTATTCCTCTACTAGCATCTGGAAAATATCTCGCATATAATAGACTTCCAGTAAGCATTTGTTAAATTAAATCAGAGCTAAAGCTTAAAGGGCAGACACCCCTGTGAGAGGCAACACAATGACTTGATTCACACAAAGGTGATGCTAGCCCCTCTTAAGAAAATAGATTTGAGGATGAAAAGTAGATTTTGCTTTGAAATAGGAAAGGGGCTCTGTGATTGGGAGAGGACAGCAAAACGGAAGAGCGTTCTGAAAACAACATTGCTTGGTGTCCAACTTCAACTGAAGTCATCATCATTTCATTATTTCTCTTTTAGGTACTTTATTCCAATTCTTTTAAGAAGTGGAGAGTAAGAGGTTTTTTTTCCCTCTCAAATTGTAGCAATGAACATATCATAAATGCAATTTAATTTGTCCTTGGCCTTCACTCTGTGCATAAACAAGAGAGAGCAGATCCTTCTGGTTGCTATTTCCAAGAGGTCATCCATGACGATGGCTGGATGCCTGCAGCTGGTATAGGCTTATTGCAGAGTTAGCTCCCAGGAACACCCTTCCATTGGGGGAATCACCATCAGTCCCGATGGCCTTGGATAGTAGGCATTCCTGAAGACCTTTTGTTGGACATTTAAACATGAATTTCTCATTTTAAGAAATTATTCCAATGATATGTTTTTGTTATTGATATCTAGAAACTTGTATATCTGTATTTTAGAAGGAAAATATTTTTCTCTCCTAATGAATTGGCATTGGATTTCTCTTTCTGTCTTAGCTGACAGGAAGCTCAAAACTAAGATTTGTGCTCAGTTGCAATAAGTATTCATATCCTATTTTTCTATTTACCTCTTTAATTCCCTTTATTAAACAGGTGGCTTTTATTCATCTACTCTTATTTTAATGGCTCAATTGGGCCTATTTTTGACTAGATGACTGTAAGCCCATTGGAAATGGAGATGTAAATAAAATAAATTATGTATTATATATACCACAATACATAGCCTAATAACATAATACATAGTTTATTATATTATTTTTAATGTAGTATATTATTATTATTATATAAATTTAACCTATATAATTACAGATAACCCTTCATTTAATAATTCAGAGAATTCTGAAAATTCATATTTGTCTTCTTGGACATGCTTAGCACCTTCAATGAAAATTATCCAATAAATGCAGTAAAAGCAATGAGAGATAAAAACCAAGATGGTCCTTTTCCATTCAGTGGATTATTAGTAACATAGTTTAATCCTTAAAGTTCCCAAAGAACAAAGATGAAGAACATTTAGGAAATATTTTTTAAGGAATACATACCAGGGCAGAGTAAGAGAAATAGAATTAAATGGTGTGTGTGTTAACCTCAGCGTCAACACAAAATCCCTTGGGTTTTAGTGACTGAAGAATGCTTGAGAATTCAAGCTATTGACTATCTCTTAGTCATTCTCCAATCAAAATACTATAGCTATTGATTCATTTAATAACTAAACAAGGACATGGAACTTTAGAGCCTGGAGGCATTAGCATGTTACGAAATAATGGATTAATTTGCTGTCTGTCACTAGAGGGGGCTTTAGGAAAGTTTTAAGCCGAATCCCTGTAAGGAAGGCTGCCAAGCCCAGGCAATATTAACCTACAAATCTTACTCAAGGAGAATAACAAATGCAAAAGACTTTGAAAAGTGACTCCAAAGTAGAGGTTCTCCAATTATAGTTGGTGACACATACACTGGGTTCCTTTTTGAGCACAGGAAGAAATTACAGTATTATCTACAGGCCCTTCATGGATAAAAACATCTTTATCACTGTCAACCCATAACTTGATTTTTCTTAATTTTATTGCTAATGCAGGAGAGAACAGCAATGACCGTAATTCTCTATAAAGCAATATATACCTAATAGACAAAAAGTAAAGGTGGACAAAAGAGAGCAATAACAGGATAAACTGACCCCACATGACTGTTCCCGTACGGAATAGAACTTTGACATATGAACACAAATACAATCTTGTCCATAGCAAATGATCATTCTTAGAAATGTAATAGCACACGGAGTTTACACTACACCTTTTAATATGCTCCACTCCACATTGAAGTTTCATTTTCCCTACAGTTCAAAAGAGCACAAAATTATGACTATAGGTGGCTTAGCTGGCTTCTTGTTACTAACAAAACATTCACTTACATTGTGACCCTTTAGTAAAGGCTGCTGGAATTTCAGATATTAGGTGGACTCATAAGTGTCATAGTTCTCCATTGCTCCAGTGTCACCCCAGCTGTGTTCCTTAAATCTTTTTGTCCAATTAAGGGAACAAGTCTCTGTGAACAGAACGGAATCATTCTGTGGTTACTAGGTAACCTGTTCCTATAGCGTTAGCTTAAGAAGGGCATTTTATCTATTCTTCCACTGCCAATCAATTGTCACAATACATCAGGGATGATGCTGGGCCTAAAGGTTTGATAATCTCCAACTAATGCGTTTGCTGTTTACGAATGGCTTCACCATTAAAAATAAAGCAAAACAAAAAAACATAACCACGCTGTTAGTCTATTCTGGTAATCTTTTTTTTTTCTAATATAAAAATAGAGTTTGGAGTTTAACAATTAATGGATTTCTGGGAAGTTGCAACAAAGCTCTTATAAATGCATCTGTGATTCACAAACTGCCACATACAAATCAATTTTTAAAAAAATCCCAGCTGATTTGGTAAGCCACCAATGAAAACCATCCTTTATTGATGCCCTACATAGCTTTTCTAAAGGATTCAATTTCCACTCCGGTCATACTTGAGTTCTTTGCCTTTTAGGATGGCTGCCTGCAATGTACTTCTCAAACACTTAAAAATATTAGGCTGAATGATATGAAATTGCTATTTTTATAAGTCAAAAGTGGTCAAATACAGACAATATTATTTGGTTTGCTTTAATAATTTAAAGTGTTTGGAGAGCACCACTGGAAACTTAGATTTAAATTTAGGCTGCATTAACTATTTCTTCAGAATATTTGAGTAAGTAAGCTTAGACAAGGGAGGTGGGGGTCTTTCTTTCTTCCTCAGACATGCTCTATCTCTAACTTGACTTGGCTTAACTATAGGCTTCTCTTACCCATTTTGAATCCTTCTATTTCCCTATTTGCAAACAATTATTCACTGTTTCCTGTGTTTCATGTTTTTAAACCAAATCTCAATTGACTAACAGTATGAATATGTCTTATGAAAACAGCTTCTTGTTAAGTAACATTAAGTGTCCAACGAAGTATATACCCGTAGGCAACCTTAGAGTGTGTCTTTTATAGATATGCAGAACAGCTGCTTATGTAAGATTAACAGACAAATAAAGTAGAATAAGTCATGCTCTGAGACTGGCAGCAAACAAATATTTTTCCTTGGATGTCAGAGAACATGGGGCTAGAAGAATGCCACTCAGCATTAAGCCAAAATGTTCAACTTGCAGAAAAGACTACTGGAGTCCAGAGAAGATAAATAATTAGCCCACACAACTCAGTTTTCTGATCCCCAATTTAATGCTCATGTCTCTTAATCAGGAAATAGGCAGCAAGGCAATTATCTCAGCAACATTTCATGATGCATGCTTGCTCTTTTAGGCATGTGCTGTGTAAAATAATGTAAAAATTATTTTCATGTGTAACCATGAACATATACAGTGGAAAGGGTAAATGAGAGTTTGCTTAAGTCCTTTGTCTTAAGCAAACCTGTGCCTAAGGTGTCATTTTTAAAATAATTTTTTTCTGAAAGACCAACTTATATTATTCTTCCAAAACAAAATAGAGCCCAGTTGAGCTGAGTTTTTCTCCTACCCTGGAGATGATGACTACACCACAATCCAGAGAGATTGTCATTCAATTGGAATTAGAAACATTTTACACTGGAGAATTATCTCTCAGATGGGACGGACACCTTCTCTTTTTCAAGGATGGCAGAAAAGAACAACATAAATGACTTCCTGTAAGCCAAAAACTGCCACATGTGATTTCAACCAATATTAATAAGCACCACTATATACAAGACCTGTGATTATTCAGCTCACATTTTCCCTTCAGATTCTGTCATACACAACCATACCTTCTCTGGTTCATTTACAGCCTTGATTTTGGCCCAGTAATACTAATTTCAGCCTTCTGGCCTCTGGAGCTGTGAGGCAATAAACTTTTGTTGTTTTGAACTATGCAGAATGTGGTAATTTGTTACAGCAGCTCTAGGAAAAGAATACAGTGGGATAGGACACTTTTTTGCTTAACTGATGCCTCTCAGTGACTGTCATCAAGACAAGCATTTCTCATAAATAACAATGTGCGTACCTATTACTTCTTGTTCTGATTTTGAGTCTTAGTTACAATTTGGGGAGCTCAAGAAAAAAAATTCCCACTAAGCACTTACTACCATCCTGTTCCAAAAAGGAATATCACCACTAGCTCCCAACAAGGTCATTAAAAAAAAAAAAATCCTGCTTTTCCAGACAATTAAGAATGCTATTCTTAACAGAATGGTGGTTATCAGAGGAGAAAGATGGTAGAGGGAGGGGAAAGTGGGTAAAGAGGGTCAACTATATGGAAACAGAAGGAAAAGAGACTTCAGGTGGGGAATATTTCATAGAGCACACAGATGTCAAATTATTAATATAATCTTGTATACTTGAAAATTATATAATGTTATTATCATGTTACTCCAATAAATTAATAACAAAAAATTTGGTCTTCAATTATATATATAATAAACAAAAGATTTTCTCACAATTTATAACAGAGACTATTATTTGGTCCAAATATCTATTTTCCTTTATATAATAATAGCATACTCATTTTTTAAATTGGGCCATATGGCATCAAAACCACACTTCTCATCCTTGTTTGCAAATAGGATGCACATATGACAAAATTATGGTTAATGTGTAAAACAAAAGCAATGTATGCAATATTAGGGTTGTGTCCTCAAAGGAGGGAGTATTCCCTTCTTTTTTCCCTCTTCTCCTTCCTATTGACAGGAACATGGATGTGATGGCAGGACCTGGAGCAGACATCTCAGACCATGAAGTGGTCCTGGGAATGAAGGTAATTCTCAGCATAGTAACAAGCTCAGAGCATGCGTCCCTGACACTGTGGAATTTCATACCAATCTTAGAGTAGACCCAGTGGACTCCAATCCTGCAGTCAGACTTTCATGAAAGAGAAAACTAAACTTTTAGATTTTCTATTACTCATTATTATACATAATCCCAGCTAATCACAGCTAGGATTTTTGTAGTCTTCAAAGTAGCCAATGGAAACAGATTCTCCTGGAGAGTAACTTTATTGACTACTTAGAATAGTCAATCAGTTCAGAATACCTACATAGTTTCGACTGAATGATATCTAGATTTAAAAACTTACATATGGACATTTCCATAGTTTCTAATGGGAGCAGTTTGAGAACTGACTTGAAATAAACCAAACCCACATTCAAATTTTATATAAAGGTTGCCTTTTCCTCACTGTTTCTCTGCTTTTGGGCTTATCCAGAATAATTGTGCTAACAACTCTAAAGGTGTGCCTTATGATAGCATAAAAACATTACAGAATGAAGAGTTAGATTAGAATCCTTGGGCTGCCTGGTTTTAATAAGTTGTGTGAACTTGAACAAGACACTTCTCTGAGCCTCAGTTTCCTAACCCTTAAAATAAGAGTAAAAATGCAATATATGTTGCTTTCAGTCCTTATTCTATAAAAAACTGGGTATTCATTAAAGGTAGCCTTTTCCCAGCTTTTTGACAAAGGCCAAATCGCTAAAACCTCAGTTATTTTAGGATCCATGTTATCAAGCTGCTTACGTAAGATGGCAGATTTACTGTGTTAGTGATTTCACTGATATTTTATTCTTAGAAGATTATTCATGGTCTTAAATCATGTTCAAACACCCAGATTGTTGACACTACCATTTATAAAAATTGAAGAGTTTCAGTGAGGAAGTCAATTATTTTGCCTGATATCTCCTTGACTGATCGGACTAAAGCATTTCATATTAAACCTGTAAAAAAGCTGATTTCTTTTACCAGCTGTCATTAAACATGTTTTGACACATTCTTTATATCATGATTCAGTGTCCAGTGGTGGTTACAGTCTAAACCAGAAATCACAAAAGCCTGAGGAGGCGGTGGGTAATTGACGTGAATGTGTGAGGATAACAGGTGCTTAGCCACTGGTACAGCTGCCAGGTGTAACCACTGCCCAGGTACCTCGCCTTTTCAGCAACAGACAATCAAACACATCCCCAGGCTGCATATCATATATAAGCACCAATTGGTAGTGGCCAAACCTGGCTGTTTATTGATAATGTCCTGGGGAGCTTTTGAAAGATGCCAATACCTGGGCCCCTCTCCCAAAGATTCTGATTTCATTCTCTTGGCG
The DNA here is from genome assembly GCA_033961575.1 of Aselliscus stoliczkanus. NCBI lineage: Eukaryota > Metazoa > Chordata > Mammalia > Chiroptera > Hipposideridae > Aselliscus > Aselliscus stoliczkanus. The sequence goes on along the minus strand of CM066732.1, from coordinate 148,520,159 downwards.
TTGGTTTGGGCATTGGTATGTTTTTTCTTAACTCTTCTGGTGATTCTCATCGACAACAGGGTTGAAAAACACTGGGGATACACTGCTCTAAATTCCTTACACTACAAATAAAATGGTCTAATAAATTTGCAAGTAGACTCTCATTAATTAAAGATGCATATTATCAACCTAGGGAAGCCACTAAACATTTTTAAAAGTTGATATAAATAATAAGTCTACAGGTGGTCAAATGGAATTCTAAGAAATAGGACCTGAGAGTAGGCAGAACAAAAGAGGGGAAAAGACAAAGAAATAATGGAACAAATAGGAAACAGCTAATAAGAACATAAATTTTCATGCATTTTACGTGTGAATGGTCTAAACACTAATTAAAAGACAGAGATTGTCAAATTAAATAGAAAACAAGACCAACTGTGTGCTTCTTTGCTGATCTCAACAGGCTGATTCTGAAATTTATATGGAGAAATAAAGGAACTGGAATAGACAAAACAATTCTGTAAAATTTAAAAACAGTTGGAACATTCATAGTACCTGATTTTACCACTTACTATTAAGCTACAGTAATCAAGACTTGGGTGGCACTGGTGAAAGGATAGTACATAGATAAATACAACAGAAGAGAGCCCAGAAATAGACACGCACCAATACAATCAATGCATTTTTGATAAAGTTGCAATCAATTCAGTGTAGAAAGGATTCTTTTCAACAAATGGCACTGGAATAATTGGATTTCCATATGCAAAACAAAACAACAAACCAAAAACAAAAATACCTAGACACATATTTTATACCTTATATAAAGTTTAACTCAAAATGAATTGTGTACCTAAATGTAAAACCTGAAACTATAAAACTTCTAGAAGAAAACATAGCAGAAAATTTGCCTCATCTTGGGTTTGACAAAGCAGGACACCCAAAGCATGTCCATAAAGGAAAAAAAAAATGATAAATTAGAATTTATTAAAATTCGAATCATTTGGTCTGCAAAATATATTCTTAGGAGAATGAAAAGATAAGCCACGGACTAGGAGAAAAATATTTTCAAATCACATACTTGATGAAAATCTTGTATACAAAAAAATATAAAGAATTTTTAAACTAAGTAATGAGAAAATAAATAACCTGATTTTTTTAAACAGGCAAAAGATCTGAATATATACCTCACTAAAAAAATATATATGGATGGCTCTATTGAATGGGAAAAATAGTAAATTTTTCCCTGTTTCCCTGTGGAGAAATTGCAAACACCACCTAAACCAAACTATCAAGGTTAACATAATCAGTAATGTCATGTTGATATCATGTATCTCCTGACACAGTGAGATGTGAAAGACAGTTCTCCTCTATGATTTCTTTCCCCAAATCAATAGTTTCAGACTAATCTGGAGAAAACATTAGACAAACTTAAACTGAGAGAAATGCTACAAAATTCATGACCAGTACTCTTCAAAAGTGGGGAAGTCATGAAATACAAGGAAAACAGGGAAACTATCATGGAGTAGAGAAGACTAAGGAGAGATGATCACTAAATGGAAGCCGGTATCCTGGGATTGGATGCTGGAACAGGAAAAGGACATGAGTGGAAAAACTGGAGAAATCCTAATAAAGTCTGCTTTTAGACTATTTGTATTGTACCAACGTTAATTTCCTAGTTTTGGTAATTATATGATGGCTATGTAAATTATTGACATTAGGGGAAACCGGGTAAATGGTAGATGAGAACTCTTTTGCAACTCTTTCGTATATTTAAAATTATTTTGAGGTGAAAGTTAAAAAACTTCGTATTTATTAGATATTACCATAGTTTAAAGGTGAGGACACTGAGGCACAGACTGATTCATTTTCCATAAATCTAGCAAGTGAAATATCTGGTATTTCAACTCAGTTCCATCTGACTGTAAAGCTTGTCTTCATTCATTAGCCAACTGTCTTTTGTTTTCCCAAATAGCTTGTAAGCTTGTTGAGGAATAGGACTATATCTTTTTTTGCTTTTGTTTTTAATTCCAAGGTAGAGATGAAATGTGATACTTTTGTATTGCAGCACCTAGCAGAATGATTCCTTTAGGGAACGTGTCCAGCAATCATTGGTTGTTTGGGATAGCATTGCTTTCTTCAAGAATGCATGTTCTGGGCTGGCAGAGTGGTGCGGAAGCCAGCGACCCCGGTTCGGTCCCACATATGAGGGCCAGTAACACTGCCCTCAAAAAAAAAAAAAAAAAGAATGCATGTTCTTTGTTGTCTTCACAGTGTCCTCTTCAAAGTCATATCAACATGCTAGTATGTAACAGCCCAACGTGTTTCTCCGCACCATTCTCCAGCTCAGCTATTAAAGAGCAAGCCGAGGGGACGTGAAAGCAAAGGTCACCACAGAGGTTTCCAGAGTGGCACATTTAGGCGTGAGCATCATCCACTCTTTCCCTGGGTTCTTGCATGCTGTATTAGGCAGGGTAAGCTAACAGCTCTAACAAACCTCCCCCACCTCCCACTCACATTTCAGGGGCCTGAGAGTCTCAATGTTTATATTTTGTTTTCATGAATTCCAGTCGACAGGGGTACTGGTGTTGATGAACTGAGCTTCACACACATTTAAGGATCTGGTTTACGGGGGCTCCACCATTCTTTGAACATGACTCCATGGTTACCTGGGTATCCACCTGGTAGATAGGGGAAGGGAGAAGAAGATTATCCATGGAAATCTTTATGCCAGGCCCGGAAGTTGTCTGGTCTGCTCACATATCACGTCTGCTCACACCCCATTAGCTTTATTCTCAAGGGAGGTTGGAAAGTAGAGTCTAACTATGAGCACAGGAAGAAGAGGTTATGAGTTTTGATATACATATGCATATCAATGTCCAAACATGAAGTCATTTGTCGGGACAGGTTGGACTTGGCACTCTAGAAATCATCATAGCAACAGCTACTAAAAATAGAACTGGTGACAGCCAACCCTCCTCCTCATCATTAGTCAGAGAGAATCTCTCACTTCTTTGCTATTGCTCTGTTGTGTCATCTGCTGCTTTGCCCTCTGCATGAACAGTTGCTGATGATAAACGTGGTACAAATGGACATAAAAGAGAACAAAGTCACTCTTGTTCCAATAAACCCCAGCTGTCTGGACACATCTCTAATACCTCAAGTACTGACCCCAAGTGTTTCTTGGAAGTGATCTCTTTAAACCAAACCCAGCCAGAACACATTTAACACTCATTATCTCTTGCTTTTATGTCGCTCTATAATCTGAGCTCTGCAGCATCTTGTCAGACCCTTTGTTGTTGAATAACAACACATTTGTTTGGGGAAAAAAAAAAGATGGCAAATTAGAAAGGAGAGCATGAGCCCATTGCAGCATATATAATAGGCCCACTCTTCTTCCTGGGAACGGATTGTCATTGTAGCCCAAATGTCCTTACCCATCGCCATTTTATCTCCTAGAGGAAGGCTAATCTTACAGTTAGGTAGGCCACAGTTGAGGTCTTGTCGTATCTAAGATCCTGGAAAAACCATAGCCATTGATCAAAATCAACATTTCCTCAGCTTAACCAAAGAAGATGGAACACTTAGTTATTGCATAGAAATGTGGCCCAACTTTATACACTAGGTGAGGTTTACATGAACTTTACAATGTAAATGTGCATGTCTTTTCAGCTTCTTTGGAGGCTATTTCATCTGCAGAACCCATTGAATTGCAGCTTGTCATATATTTACACAGATCACATTAAAACACTATTTTGCCCTCATACACTGCTGGTTGGAATGTAAACTGGTACAGCCACTATGGAAAACAGTATGGAGGTTCCTCAAAAAATTAAGAATAGAATTACCATATGACCCAGCAATCCCTCTTCTGGGTATCTACCAAAAAAATCTAAAAACACTTATTCATAAAGATATATGTACCCTTATATTCATTGTAGCATTATTCACAGTGGCCAAGGCATGGAAGCAACCAAAGTATCTTTTGATAGATAATCGGATAAAAGAAAATGTGGTACATATATGTGCCATGGAATATTACTCAGCCATAAGGAAAGATGAACTCCTGCCATTTGCGACAACATGGATGGATCTTATCATGCGAAGTGAAATAAGTCAGACAGAAAAAGTTGAGAACCATATGACTTCACTCATATGTGGGATATAAAACTGAAAGCAACAAATGATTTTTGGGTAGATACCCAGAAGAGGAATTGCTGGGTCATATGGTAAATAACTTGGGATCAGGGCTTGAGTTATTAAAGATGTGTCCAGACAGCTGGGGTTTATTGGAACAAGGGCGACTTTGTTCTCTTTTATGGGAAGTTGCCCACATCACTTCCGCTTACATCCCATTAGCTCTATTCTCCAAGGGAGGTTGGAAAGTAGAGAATGGTCACCACAATTTTAACAGCTGCCTCTGGATGATGTGTGTTAATTTTTTTCCTCTCCTTTATACTCTTCTAAAATTCATGGACGGTCTACGTAAGCATATATTTACTTTATAATCATAAAAAAAAATCATACAGCTATTTTCAATTTGAAAAAAGAAGTCAGAAAATAAAAATCCCTTTATGTTTCCCAGTTTAATAGTGACACTTGGGTAGTGTCACTGTGCAGAATTCAATATTATTTTTATTGTTTAACCTGACTGTCAGACCAGTTGTTTACATGGTCATAACTGTAGAAAGTCCACACTTCATTCATTGTTCTCACTTTCTCCATCTCCCCTTGTGGAGGTTCTGGGACTTACCGCACATCTCTTTTTTGAAGTAAGGCAGTGAATAAATAAACACATAAATAAACAATAAAAATTATTCCTGTCTCTTTTTAATTGTAAAGCTTACTCTATCATAATCCATTTTTTTCTAAGTAAAAGCAGATGGTTGATCACCCTATAGTGTAAATCTGTTCTTAAATGACAACCAAACAAAACAGGTTTCCTGTCCTGTGATTAAAGAATTTTCAGGACTGCCAGGCAAGATGCAGGATGTGTGCTGTAGTGGTTGCCATGGTTTTGGCTGAGGATGTGCTATTTAAGCTCATCCTTAATTTGGACAGGCATGAGTCTCAGCTTTGCAGGGTTAAAAATGGTGCAAAAGACATGGCTGTTTTTAGATTAAACAGGAGCTGGGCTATAGTAACAGCTAAAAATAGAGGTCCCTAACTTTAATTAACCCTTTGGCTACCAAATTGGAAAAAAAAATTAAGTGCAGTTAAATTCTCTTTAGAAAATAAAGCTGGCATGACAGAGGAAAAGCTGGTATCTAATTAAATAGCATTCTTAAACCAAGTTCTGATATATAGTTTAAAAACCTGAAATACATATGCATTTAAAAGGCCTGTTTTAAGCTTTAAAATCAACTAGTTAGTTCCCATGGCAGCTTTATTCTGTTGAAGAGTTCTAGATTGTAACCAATTTAACGTTTTGAGCAGCTAATTTATTTTTCCATTTGCAAATAGCACTTTGGAGCAAATAGGCAGTAGGCTCAAGTTTATCCTTGTTTCTGTTAACTGTGTTATTTTATTCATGTGCCACGTGTTATTTTAAAAATGCAGGTGGTTTTTGTGTCAAGGGCTTTAACACTAAAGATAAAGGAATCTATAAAGGCTGTATAAATAAGTGTATGATAGTTTCAACTCAAGATTTCCAAACTTTCTTTTGGGAAACTGGAGGAGCTCTTTGATGGGCATGTGGTGATTTGGAAAACCCTTTCAAATCAGAATCAGCAAACAAAAGTTCCAGTTTCAGTCCTGCCCTGGGCTAGCTCTGGGATTTAGGGCTCATCACTTGATTGTAAACTCTTCAGAGGATACTTTGACCAGATGAGCTGTCTGCTTTAAATTTTTATTATTCTTATGTTTTAGTATTGAATGCTTCCTTCAAATAAAAACATGTGGAAATCCATTATGAAAACAAAAAGTGGGGTTCTACTTGTTAATGTTGGCCTGGGGTTGGATAGGGTTCTGAGTGTTTCTCTCTTGGTCTCTTGGTCTCTCTTGGTCTCCAACCAATCCCTGGCCACCCTTTGACATATCAAGTGGGAGCCCCAGGGCTCCTAAGGACCACGGTTTAGATAAACTTAATGTCTCATTCAATTTTAAAAGTTAGTCTATGGTTCTGAGAAACATCAAAAAATAATGCCATAAGAAAATTTTAGAAGGTTGGAGTATCCATATTGTACCAACAATAATTAATATAACAACTTTCAAAAAATATAAGTTATTATTTTCAATATTATGGGTTAGAAAAACTGTTGCTTTGATTTCCCTGATTCTTGATATCAAGGGACACGATGTGAATCATCTCCCCCTGACTGTTTGTTATGAGACCTCAGAATAAAACAATTTACTGCTTGGTGTATCCCCTTTGCTCTTTTGTCTGTTTACAAATGTCTACCCATTAGCTCATTGTTTCATAATTTAAAACATTTTATATTCTTTTGGATTTTTTTATGGCTTTGCATGGTCCATGAACTCTATTATTCTAAATCATAGAATGCTGCTTATAAGGATACCTTGTTTATTTTCAATGTTAACTCAGCCTCTATCTGTATTTATTTATCTATTCTTTTTCTCTTTTACTTTTATTTACAGAGGACGTTTCAACACTGAGAAGAGCTCTGGTTGGATCAAAGACTAGTGGGCTCAGGGGGAGAAATCTGGAGTTTGGGCTCCCAAATAGAGATTTTTTGTTAAAACCAACCATTAGTTATTCAATATCAACTCAATATAGGCTATTAAAGAGAAATAGCAATAATATGAAAAAGACAGCAAATCTCCTCAGGCTTTATTCATTATTTTAAACAAGATTTCAGCATCAACAATGAAGGCTTTATTTGATTCTTGCCTTAATTTAATGTCTAATAGCTGTGGTCTTCATAGCAATTGATTGTTACATAAACTGCAGCTGGAAATCATGAGTACTTCCGGGGGTTGCACAGATAAAACATAAAACTGAGTCAAAGTGCTATGACTTCATAATATGATCTCTATGAGAAAAAATATTACACCCTCAAATGCTTAAAACTAGCATTTATAGTATGCTCCCCAAACCACTCTACAAACTATAGAGAAATCACACCAACCACCCACCACTTGTTAAAATGGAGCAGGTATTTTAACCCTAAAAGGCAATTGTATAAAACAGCAAAGGAATTGGTAATGGCAGGAAATGATAGGCTGGAAATGACAGGATGATTTCTTCCTTTTTCATGTTTAACCTTTAAAGTGCAATATGTCTTTAAGGAAATGCACGTAAGTGTCAGCTAGCTGAATGTTCACAAACAACACACGTGAGTAATTGGCACCCATATCAAGAGACAGAATATTGCTCCCCCCACCCTCCCCGAAGTCTTTCAGACACTGTTCATCTCCTCCCAGTCACTGTCCTCCTTCCAAGGTCACCTGGTATCTTGTCTTCTAATCGCACAGCCTGTTCTTTGTTGTTAGATAAATGGAATGGTACAATATTGTACTCTTGTATGGTTGATTTCTTTTGTTTAACTGTATGTTTGTGAGACTCATCCATCTTGTTTGTGATTGTTCATTCTGCTGTGGAGTATTAAATTGTGCAGCCCTACTACAATTTGTTGACCCATTCCACTTTTGATGGGCTTTTGGTAGTTTTTGATTTTTGAGTGCCACATATTGTGCTTCTAATGAACATTCCTGATATATATATATGACATTACTATGTCATAGGATGAGCATATTTCCGCATTAATAGGTACTGTAATAGTTTTCCAAATCATTGTACCAATTTCAACTCTCAACAGTAGTGGACAAGACTCATGGTCACTGTATGTACTTACCAACACTTGTTATTTTGTAGTGCATGGGTAATGGTATCACATTATGCTTTTAATTCGTATTTCTTAGATGACTAATAAGGTACCTTTTCACATGTGTATCAATCATTTGCATAGTTTCTTTAAAAAATATATATATATTTTAATTTTATTTATTTATTTATTTATTTATTTTTTTATTTTTTGAGGGCAGTGTCAGTTTCCCTCATATGTGGAACCAAACCGGGGCCGCTGGCTTCCAAAGCCAGCACTTAACCACCGCGCCATTCAGCCGGCCCTTATATATATATTTTTAAAGATTTTTATTGGGGAATTGGGAGAGGGGAACAGCACTGGGGAATTGGGAAAGGGGAACAGACAAGATGCTGTCCTTTTTGTTCTTCAGTCTAGTTGCGAAAGACGTTGCTTCACTGGCCCATGTTGGTATTATCATTATGGTCTTCCCCGATAAGGCAGATAGGTCGCTGGCCTCTGGACGGCCACTCACCACGGCTATTGGCAGCTCACTTTGGCTGCTGGCCACTCACTGAAGCTATGGCATCCCACTGCAGCAGGGGCTGCTGCCTACACCATCGCTGGGATTCATGCAGCCCAGCTCCAGGTGGAGCTGTTGTTCACCATCTTAGCTGTAGAGGGCAGTGTCACTGGCCCTCATACGTGGGATCCAAATTGGGGCTGCTGGCGTCCCAAGCTAGCTCTTAACCAATGCACCACTCGGCTGGCCCCATTTCCTCCCTTTTTAATTTTTCAATTACAGTTGAAATTATTAATTTCAGGTATACAGCATAGTAGTTAGACATTTATGTAATTTAAGAAGTGATTCCCCTGACTAGTCTAATATGTACCTGGAACTATATGTAGTTATTACCATATTATTGACTACATTCCCTATGCATCGCTTTACATCCTCATGATTATTTTGTAACTACCAATTTATATTTCCTAATCCCTTCACCTTTTTCACTCTTTCCCCCAAACCCATCTCCATCACCCCAACAAATCTAATACCCATCTGACACCATGTAATTATTACAACATTATTGACTATATTCCTTATACTATACCCTACATCCCCATAACTACTGTGTAACAACAAATTTGTACTTTTTAACCCCTTCCCCTTCATCCACACCTCAAACCCCCTCCCATCTGGCAACCATTAAAATATTTTCTGTGTCTATGAGTTTGTTTCTGTTTATTCTTTTTGTTTATTTTGTTCTCTAGATTCTATATATAAGAGTCTATATAAAATCACATTGCATCTGTCTGACACTCCACTCAGCACAATGCACTCCAGGTCCATCCATGCTACTGCAGATGGCAAGAACCCATTCCCTTCCATGGCCAAGTAATAGTTCATTGCACATATGTACCATCTCCTTTTTATCCATCTTCCATCGATGGGCATCCAGTCTGCCTCCACAGTGTGGCCATTGTAAACAATGCTGCAGTGAACACATGGATGCACATATCCCTTTGAAGTAGTGTTTTGTGTTTCTTCGGATAAATACCCAGAAATGGGATTACTGGGTCCTTCTTTGTCTCTTGCTACAGCCTTTGTTTTATTTATTTATTTATTTATTTATTTATTTATTTATTTTTTATTTTTAGAGGGAAGCGTCACTGGCCCCCACATGTGGGACCCGAACCGGGGCTGCTGGCCTCCCAAGCCAGCGCTCAACCACCGCACCACTCGGCCGGCCCACTACAGCCTTTGTTTTAAAGTCTAGTATAAGTATTGCTACCCCAGCTTTTTTTTGTTTTTTTGGTTTCCATTATCATGCAATAACTGTTTCCTTCCCTTTACTTTCCTCTGTGTGTGTCTTTCAATCTGAAGTGAATCTCTTGTAGACAGCATATGTAAGGGTTTTATGTTCTTATCCATTCAGCCCTCCCATGTCTTTTGATTGGAGCATTTAATTCATTTACATTGAAAGTAATTGTTGATAGATATGTATCTTTTGCCATTTTATTATTCTTAATTTTGATTTTTGTTTTCTGTCTTAACAAGTCTGTTTAAGATTCCTTGTAATACTGGTTTGGTGGTAACGAACTCCTTTAGCTTCTTATGTGGGAAGCTCTTTATTTGTCATTTGGTTTTAAATGATAGCCTTGCTGGGTAGATTACCCTTGGCTGTAGTTTCTTGCTTTTTATCACATTGAATGTTTTGTGCCAACCCTTTCTGACCTGCAAAGTTTCTGTTGAGAAATCATCTACAGTCTTATGGGGGCTCCTTCATAAGTTAGTAGTTGCCTTTCTCTTGCTGCTTTTAGGATTCTCTCTTTGTCTTTAACCTTTGCCATTCTAATAATAATGTGTCTTGGTGTAGGCCTGTTTGGGTTCATCTTGTTTGGGACTCTGCACTTCCTGGACTTGTATGTGTTTCCTTTGCCACGTTAGGAAAGTTTTCAGTCATTATTTCTTCAAAATATGTTCTTAATCCCTTGTTTGCTCTCTTCTCCTTCTGGTACCCCTATTATGGCAAATGTTGTTATGCTTGATGTTGTACCAGAGGTCTCTTAAACTCTCTTCATTTCTTTTTTTTTTTGATTCTTTTTTCTTTTTCTGTTTTTTTTCCCCCTAAATATTTTATTGGCGAATTGGGGGAGGGGAACAGCGTTGGGGAATGAGGGAAGGGAAACAGACAAGTTGCTGTCCTTTTGCTCTTCAGTCTAGTTGTGGAGGATGTCGCCTCACTGGCTCATGTTAGTATCATCATTATGCTCTTCCTGAGTGAGGCAGATTGGTTGCCGGCCTCTGGACAGCTGTGCGGAGGACCTGCCTCCGCTGACCAGGGTTCGAGAAGGTGTAAATGGCGTCGGCGGTCGATAAACAGACAGAAACTGGTTGTTGCAGTGAAGACAGAAAATGGAGAGAGAGCGAGCTCCCCAGTTTATTTGTTACAGGCTTATATACATTCTTTTAGGTAGGGGTACGTGCAAGGGTACGTGTAACATAGCAAGAAAATATGCATTGCCTCAGTGAAAAGTAGATCATTAACTATTTACCCGAAACCTACAGGTCAGTAACACCTTAGGGAGTCAGTTTCTCAATACAATTTTTCTCCATTAACCCTGATAGCCATCTTTCTTTTGTGTCCTGAGGAACTGGCCGTCCTCACCACATACCTCAATGAGTAATAAGCACCCTCCAGGTGTGGAACGAAACAATGAAAGCAGGAAAACAAGTTTATGCTTCACCAAGCCCACTAAGGCCAGCTTGCAAGCCCCTCAATATGGGGGACCATGGCCCTCAACACAGCTGCTCATGGCGGCTCTTGGCAGCTCATGCTGACTGTCAGCCACTCACTGTAGCCTATGGCAGTCCACTGCAGCAGGGGCTGAAGCTATGCTGTCCTGGGGACTCACAGCAGCCCAGCTCCAGGTGGAGTTGTTGTTCACCATCTTAGCTGTAGATCGCAGTATCACTGGCCCTCATATGTGGGATCCGAACCAGGGCCCTACTGCTCAGAGATGGCATCCCAAGCCAGATCTTAACCAATGTGCCACTCAGCCCGCCCCTTTATGTCCTTTTTTATGCATGCTGCTCTGTTGAAGTTCTCACTTAGATCCTTGAGTATCCTTATAACCATTGTTTTGAACTCTGGATCTGTTAGTGTGCTTGCCTCCATTTTGTTTAGTTCTTTTTCTGGAGTTTCCTCCTGTTCTTTTATTTGGGATGCATTTCTTTGTTTCCTCATTGCTGACTCTCTGTGTTTGTTTCTGTGTATTAGGTAGATCTGCTATATTTCTCAGTCTTTGCCCTGATCACCTACTCTGGGTGCTCCAGAAATGTCCCTTGTGTACTTGTGTTTGCCTTCCTTGATTGTTATTGGCATGTCCGTGTGCTTACCCCATTAAGTTGAATTTGCCCCAGTGGGTTCTAGTGCCTGTTGAGACCACCCTTTGTGTGTCCTGCTTGTGGGGCTAATTGGGCAGTTCTCTGATGTGGTCTGAAGCCAACCTCCTAATATGTTGGTTCTGGGACCTCTTGGGAGGGCCTTTGGTGCAGGCCTGTGACCAGAAGGGGACTATCTCGTAGAAGCTACAAAGCAATCCGAGGTTGTTCGCTATCTGTGCTAAAGTTGGGAGCACATGGGAGAGGACATGCTGTGAACTGAGGACAGCTACTGCCAGTACCAGGCCTGGGGTAGCTCCATAAAAAGCCAGGACACCTTAAGGCCTGCTGCCACCTGCTGACTCCCTTAAGGTTCAGCCACTGATAAAGCCTCATGTGGTATGCAAGTTGGGTGAGGCTTTTAGGGAGTCACTAGAGTCAGAAGAGTTGTGGTAATCAGGTTAATGTAGACTCTGGTTTGGTGCCAATGCTGAGCCTGGAGCTACTTAGAAACAGTCTCAGGCACTTAGAAACAGTCTCAGGCACACCGAGGCCAATTGCCACCCACCTGGGGCCTGTGGACTCTGACAGTTTTCCAAGAAAGAGTACAATGTGGATGCTTTGGCTGCTCACGGGGAAAGTGCCTCCAGTGTTGGGGAGTTGGGTGGGGCAGAGTCAGCAGGGTGGAGAGAACGGAGCTTACCAGGCCAATCAGATTCTGATTTGCCCTTGTGGGGGTGGGCTCAACAAAGGAAAGATCACACCCCCAGCCAGCTGCACAGGAAAACAGGGTAAATGGCAACTGCCCTCCAGCCTTCGCTTGGGAACCTCACACCTCCGTCTGCTTCCCATATGCCTCTGACACCCCCTGAGTCACTGTCCCTCCACCAGAGCCCAGGGTGAGTGCCTGTAAGCAAGTGGGTCTCTGCACGGGCTGTTTAGGAGGATGTCTGTGTTTCCCACAGCCTTCCGTCCCACACGGATGGTTGGAATCCCTACTGTTTTTCACAGCCAGATGTGGGGGCTCCTCTTTCCGGCACCAGTACTGCAGGCTGGGGAGTTTGGTGTGGGGTTGGGGTTCCTCACTCCACTGAGGGGAATCTCCATGGTTGAGATAACCCCCCTGATCCTCAATTGCCACCTGGAGGTTTGGAGCCAGCCTGTTTCACGTCTACCTCTCCTACCAGTCTTGATGTGCTTTGTTCCTTATATCCTTAGTTATAAAACTTCTGTTCAGCCAGACTGAAGATGGTTCTCCAGGTTGATTGTTCTATAATTTGGCTGTAATTTTAATGTGTTCACAGAAGGAAGCAAACACAGTGTTTATCTACTCCACCAACTTGGATTCTCTATAGTTTCTTTTGTGACGTGTCTTTTCAGGGATTTTACCCACTTTTTCTCTTGGATGTCTACCTTTTTCTTATTGATTTGTAGGAGTTCTTTATATATGCTGGATAATGTCTTCATTTTCTTGTGTACAGTGTGATTTTAGGTGTTCAGATTTAAGTGGTAGGTACGATTTTTTATGTTTCCATGCATTCTGTTTAATACACACGTTAGGCCACTATGTATTTCAGGTCTGGAAGGGTTCTAATGACACAGGTCAAAAAAGTAACCATATTCCAGAATTGAGGCACTGCATACAATCAGCTACCATACAATGCATCATCATTTTTTAATGACAATTTATATTCACGATCTATTTTTTATTTTTAGCTTTTTCATATTGTTCAATTCAGTGCTTAAAATTGAATATGAAGATAAGAAGGACAAAAAAATATCAAAATGGGAGGGGATATTAATTGTACTTGTTTAAAAATAGTCCGTGACATGTTTCTTTTTGGGAAGTATTTATAGTGAAGTTCATAAAAGATTAAAAATACTGGTTTGGGTTTCAGTTTTGCAATTTATTAGTGTTTCTCGGCTAAAATACACTTGAGATCATCATATACTGTGGAGACAACTGCCATTTTTGGCCCTCCAGTATGCTACTGTACCCAGTACCATTTCTGAGAGCCACCTGATCACAATTGGTCCCTATGTGTTGACTCCACCATCAGCTCAGCAGCGAGCAGGTGCCTTTGATTCAAACCTGGTCAATTGAGCATCACATTCCTTCAGGCATAGTCATTGGTTCAAGAATGGCCATGTGACTGGTCAGAACCAATGACATAACAAGACCTGTTGGACTCCAGAGAGAGAGGAAACCTCTTCTCTGCTGGCCTTGACTCTAGGAGGATGTGATGTGGAACTGCTGAGACCACTTGAAAACTTGAGAGGAGTGTCTATTGAAAACAGAGCCAGCCCAGAAGGAGTGAAGCTGATGTGTAGACAGAGAGAAATGGAATTGAAATGACATTTTGAATCCTTTAGATAAACCCTTTAGACTGAAGCTAGTAATATCTGATCTTTTTAGTAAAGTGAGCCAGTAAATGCCTTTTTTGTCTGCTTATAGTGGGTTAGATTGTTTTTTTTTTTCTGACACTAGAGACCTAAAGATCTTAGTTGATGCAAATATCCGGCCCAGATGGGGTTTTCAACATTATGTGTGATGAACAAAGTAAAGTAATGAATGATATGGCTTTAAGCAAAGTCTTCTCTCTGAAAGGAAAGTATTGTTTCAAATAATAATTTTAAAATTAAGATACCAAGATTTTAAGTTTCTTAAGGGTTTGTGTATGGAGTTAGAAATTCATTATAGTTATAATGTTTGGTTAGGGTTCATTTAGCAGGAGTAGATGGGAAAAGAGAAATGTGTGCCCCTGTTTATGGTGATGAAAAATCACTGTGCTTCATGAGAGTGCTCCCTAGATACTGTCCTTAGATCTGTTCTATCAGAATTCCTTGGGAATCTTGTTACAAATACTCATTTTGGGGCTCTGCCCCCTGAGATTTGGATCACTAAATGTGGGATGGTGCCTAGAATCTGTGTCTTTAAACCAACTCCAAGATTGGGGAACCAATGCTTTATAACAGGACTTCCCCCAAGAGCATTACATTACACCTGACCGTCATCAGTTACATTTCAGGAGGGAGAGGTGAATAATTTGAACTAAGTTTTATTGGAATCAATATAATAAAAAGCTGTAAGTCTGGAACTTATGACTTGCATATTATATTGTATTTAATATTGAAATATTATTTTCAAAAATTAAAGCTGGGTAGAACAAACTATGGGCACTGTCTTTCTAGTTTTGCTATTTCATGTTCTGCTTTAAAATGTAAGCAAAACAAATTCTTTTCAGAATCAAAGTAGAAAAATGTTTTTCTCTTAACCAAACTCAAGTCCTTTGATTTCACAACTGACTTGAATCCCTTTTTTGGTGCACAAATTGCCATTTACTGACCTTGTTGACCAAGCCACAATAAGAAGCCTTAATATAACCACAAGATGTTCAAATTTTACTTCCTTATTTGCCAAATGAGTGTGTTTACTATTGTGATTATTGAGGTTACTCTGCATCTGGCCACACACTATTCAGCAGTCTAAATAGCTTAGCTCTCTTATTTATCTTACAGTGGAAAAAGCATGGACTTGGGATCTCACCTGGATCCTTCTATTAATCAACTGATTTGGCAAATTGCCAGGCCACCTGGCCATCTATTTAACCAGTGATGTGTGTATAGACATGAGTGAGTGGGTCTAGGATTCACTTATAGACAGTGGCTCCCAGAAGATACAGCCAAGGAAATAGTATACTTGTGGCTTCTGGCCAGAATCCCCAAATTAAGAAATCAAATAATACCTAAAGTAAAGTTCATGATTTTCTAATGACAGAAAACAAAACATAAAAACCCCAATTTATTTGTCATAATTGGAGGATGCTAAGGGAACCCACTCCTTATTCTGAAAAGTGGTACAGGAAGAAAAAGAACTGGGCATCTATCTTGTCTTTCCTATATGGACTATACCTCAGGGTAATTATTTATAAAGGAAAGTTTTCTTTATATAGTAGTTTCAGTTAATAAATGCAAAAAGTGGGGAATAGAACTCCAATATCATCATTCTGCAAGACCAAATAATGACTCTAGGCAATGATCACAAATGCATATAAAACAATGAGAGGAAAAGCTAACAGGTAACTATAATGGGGAGACTGGGTTGGCAACACCTAAAACTACCGATCAATCTTAGTATCACACAAAAGAGACTCAGACATTAATGTGATGCAATGTGGAGTACAAACCCCACCTATGAGGTATTTTTGTCAAAATTGCTGAAGCTGATTCTGCCCAAGATCCAATTTCCAGGTTACAGGAAACACGGGAGATAGGAACATATTGAAGACACTCAGGGATGGATTAAAATCCAGGGAATTCTACTGTGCCAATGATCTGACCTGGTTTCTTCAAAGAATAAATTAGAAGGAAAAAGGAATGAAGGAGAAGAACTCATAGATTAAGAGATTTAAGAGACATATGAGCCAAATACAGAATGCAGAACTTTTGTGGATCCTGTTTCAAACAAACCAAAAATAGAAAAGAAACCATATTTGAGACAATTGGGGAAATTTGAATACTGACTAGATACCTGATGCTATTAAGGATATTTTTTTTAATTTTTAGGTGACCTATTCCATTTTGGTTATGTTAAAAAAGAAAAGGAGTCATTATCTTTTAGTATATCCTGAAGAATTTTTATTTTTAGTTTTAAATTTTATTGGGGGAACAGCCATGGTCATTGGTTACACATTACTTTCATGCTACAATGACATAGTTGACTCTTTTAGGGAGGGCGCAGCTCACAGTGGCCCATGTGGGGATTGAACCAGCAACCTTGGTGTTATCAGTGCCATGCTCTAACCAACTGAGCTAACCAGCCCCCCGCCGCCCCGAAGTATTTTTAGATGGACCAATATGATATTTAGGATTTTCTTGAAAATACTCCAATGGCAGCGGGTGGGTGGAAGTATGGAAATTAGACTGGCTGTGTGTTGATGATTGTTGAAACTGGGTTTTGGGAACACGAAGGCTCATTATGTTATTCTCTCTGCTTTTGTGTATTCTTGAAAATTTCCACAATTCAATGTTTTAAAAAATGGCTAAGAGTGAGAAACACTGTGATAATTAAACTGTACATGTATGGTCTGTGCAGGGTTTTGTATCTGTGTCTTTATTAGTTTCTTGTGGCTGCCATAACAAATCACCACCCACTGGGTAGATTAAGAGATTATTCTCTCACAGTGCTGGGGTCTAGAAATCTGAAATACAGAAGGCTGTGCTCCCTTTAAGGAGAGCATTCTTGACTTTTCCTCTTCTGGTGGCTGCTGGTATTGCTTGACGTGTA
This sequence comes from Aselliscus stoliczkanus, assembly GCA_033961575.1. NCBI lineage: Eukaryota > Metazoa > Chordata > Mammalia > Chiroptera > Hipposideridae > Aselliscus > Aselliscus stoliczkanus. The sequence continues at coordinate 148,503,250 of CM066732.1, read as the reverse complement.
GCTGCATCACTGCCTTCTTCGTCTCTGTGTCACACTGTCTTCTCTTCCTTCTATAATCTCTCTCTGCCTGACTCTATAAGGACACATATTGTTGGATTTAGGGCCCACCCAGATAATCTTGGATAATCTCATCTCAAGACCCTTAATTTAAAGCATATCTGAATTACCCTTTTCCCCAAATAAAGTAACATTCACAAGTTCCTAGGATTAGGACATGCACATATCTTTTTTGGGATTGCCATTCAACCCAGTTCAATGACATACTACAATGAAAAGATTTGAAAACTACTATTTTTAAAGGAGTAGTTTAGGCTTTGTAATTTTGATGTAACAGAATAACTCAGTTATCCCTAATTGCAAATGTGTGTGATAGCCTTGGTTTCTTCTTTTCTCCCTTAGCACATAAGCAAGTTCCTTCATTTTTACTTCCAAAATTTAAATCAAACCTTTCTATTTCTTTCCATCTACATTCTCAGTGTCTTAATCTCATCTACCAAATTCCACAATGGTCTTTGGACTGATCTTCCTGGCTTCTAATCTTGCCTTATTCCTTACTACTCAACACACAAGAGCCAGAGTAATTCAAAACAAAAGAGAACAAGAAGTTCACAATTCTAATCATTGCTTCTTCCTTGCTCTGTCCCCAAGATGGTGGTCCATCACTTCTACAATAAAATCCATACTCTTTACCAGACTTCAAGTCTGGGAGTAATTCATTTCGCAACTCTTTGACTACTCTTATTTGGAACCATCTCCTTCCTTGCCCATCACTGTCCAGCCCCACTGGCTTCCCTCTAGCACAGGGGTCGGCAAACTTCTTTCCTTAAAAGAAGAGCCGCCAGATCAGCAAACTGTGGCTTGCGAGCCACATGCAGCTCTTTGGGAATGTACCTGTGGCCCTGAAGTAAAATTGAAAATGAAAATAAAACGATCATAGTTTCATTTATAAAAATTTTAAAGGATATTGTTAATATAATGGTGGTTATATAAAAATAATTGATGGCTCTTGAAAATTTTTTAAATTGTTGTGAGGGTCAGTATTGGCTCTTCCAGGAGTCAGCAAACTTTTGAGACGGGGCGTACCCAAAGAGCCGCATGCGGCTCTCAAGCTGCAGTTTGCCGATCCCTGCTTTAGCATCTTAAACATGCCAAATCCAACTCCACCAAATGTAGATTCCCCCAAAGGAGAAACCAGGCAGTCATTATTATTCATAATTGGATAAATTGTTTTTAAAATGGAAACAGTAATTCACGTTGAATATAGATACATTCAAAAACATGTCAACAAAATGTAAATACTCTTCTCCCGCCTCCCAACCACCTAATCTAGGATAAGAACATGTTGGTTTATGTCCTCTCAGAATGTGTGCTTAAATAGCATAAATACGATTATATAACTTGGTAGCCTGCTTTTTTTTTTTTATACAGGACAATGAGTTTAGAATTCATTTTCACATTATGGCAAGGATAGCTTGATCTTTATTTTTTAGGCTTTTGATGCATATTTCCAAATTGACTCATCAAAGGCTTGTGCTAATTTGCATTTGCACCAGCAGTGCATGCTTGTGACCATGCTCCTGTCTCTACATCCCTGGGAATCTTTTTAATCTTTGCCAATCTGAGAGATGAAAAACAGCATCCCATTGTTGTTTCAATTTGCATTTCTTGGATGGTAGTGAAGTTGAACTTTTTGGCTTCTGATACTACTCACCTGTAGTTCTTCATGATTGTGTAATGGAAAGTGTCAGTGTCCATTTTTAAAAGAAATAGCAAGCGAGCTAAGGAAGAGTTGTGTACATCACTCAGCACACCTTTGCAGCTACCCTGCAACCATGCCCTCATGTAGAATTCCACCAATGCCTTGAAACTGTTGCACTTTCATATGTCTGAGGACACAGCCTGGGCTTTATATCCCTCATCAGTGAAGTCCTTATTTTCTTTTTGTAAGATATGAGTCATAGAAAATTGCCCATGATCTGTTTTAAAAGCTTGTTGCTTGTATTTTCTGGAAGTACATGTGGGGAAGCAAACAGGAAATTACAGATTTAGAATCTAAACTTCAGCATGTGGCCCAACAATTTGGCCTTGCCACTGTCTGGGGTTTTGATCCTCTTTAGGTTTCAACTTGGAGTTCAAGTAACATTATGCATATGAATATTCAGTAATAATTTTTCCTGTTATATTAATTTTAGAAAGAAGTTCAGAGAAAAGTGTTGTGAAACAGTACCTGATATTAGCATCCATCCTCTACATTGTTTTTGTACAGGGTTGTTTATGCTGCTTCATCTGAAACAAATACCACCAGTCTATTTCAAGGTACCATATCTGATACTACCCTACAGATTTCCAAATGTACTCCAAGCTTGCTTATGTGGTCATACCAGGGATTACAGCAAGAGTAATTTTGACTGTCCAAGGTCCTGAAATCATGCATATTTGTATTCTACAATCTTGCCTATTATTTTTGAACCCCGAGTGATTTTCTGTCATTCCATACTCCTTATATTCTCTTTCTCATATGTTTATCTAAAGTTAATATATTTGAATGTGGGTCAATTGATTGAATAGAGCAATTTTATATGTGATAGAATGCTGTAAGTTTTTAAGAGCTACTTAAAAAAAGTAACCAAAGCAAATAAATGTGCTCATGGTTGTGGTTGTGATACCAAGTATATTCTAAACAAATGCAAAAACATAAACCAACATGACCTGAACCACAGATGAATAGAGACCTAATAGCAAATGGGAATTCTAAAGAAAGAGGTGAGCAGACCAGTTCATCAGGAATAAGAATAAATAATATGATAAACTCAAAAATTAGGAGTGTAATACAATGAAAAATATCCTTTAAGACAAAATGGCATATATGAAGGGCCAAGTTACAGGACATGCCATTTCATGGGAAGGGATGATGACACTGGGAATACACACAGTTTGTACTGTTTTAGTCTTTACCAAAATCAAAGATGAGCTGTGATAAGATATGTAGCTCATCTACCATCTATGATAGGAGGAGGAAAGTCAAACTAGAATAATGAAGGAAGTGTCAGCACTTATTAAGTGAGCACTCTATGTAGCTATGTGAACTAGGCTCCATGGGAAGAGAAAAGTAAGTTAGAAAAGATGGTTCCTGCCTTCTTTCCTTAAAGCAATGGGGCAAACATATAAAAAGAAGACTCAGAATCTCAGGATTTATTAATAGAAGCTCCAAAAGGCTAAGTGACTTGCTCTAGGTCACACAGTATATTAGTGGCAGAGCTGGGACTACAAAGAAGTTGTTCCAATCTGTCATGGTGGTATTTCCACTCTATGAAAGCTGTCTCATATGCAAACACCTAACATTTATATAAACAAGAATGAAGTAAAGTTAGACACAGAGAATTAGAGAAGTAGTGCAATAAAATGAAAGGATGAAAGGATGATCAAGTGAATGGCATGGGAAGTAACTGTGCAATATGAGTCAACAAGGGAGACATGCCTGGTTTGATAAAAACTTTTAAAGAGAAGAAAAATACTGATCAAGAGGCATGAAGAAGGCAGAGGGAATGATAAGCCCACAGTCACCAAGGGGAGCCCCCCAAACCATAATCAAGCACAAGGGACCAATCAGAGAAGGGGTTGGAGGAATGTGCTCAGCAAATAAAGGACAGGGTGTCATAAATGCCTTAATTAACCAAAATGCATCTGAAACAAGGATTTTCAAATAATGTAACTTGGCTTTTTTCACCACCCGCAACCTGAACCATGGTTGAAAATGTTTCTTAAATATGTTAGTCCATTTTATGAAGCCTTGAGGCCAGTCGGGATATTTCTATTCCCATTCAAACTCTGTCACAGACCAGCTGTTTGGCCTCAAGAAAGTCACCTTACGTCTCAGGACCCCACCATCATATCTGTAAAACAAAGGGCTGATCGACTTTGTATGAAAGAATCATCTGGAGTTCTTGTTAAATAAATGAACCTCCAGCCCCACCGGACACCCACTGAAACAGGCTCTCCAGAAGAAGCACTTGGACCATGGAATATGCATCTTGTCACCAGAAAAATTTGGATAGCTCTTGCTACATGATCCCTAAAGTCCTTTCTACTGATAATTACATCCAATGATCCAGCTTTCTCACTGGAGTAAGCCCAGAATTTCTAAGCCAACAGCATTGCTGTTTGATGGACTGGGAATCACTGAAAATATTGGAAACACTGTAAGGATCTGTAGCTTTCCATGGAGAAAGGGCAGAAAAATGAAGAATGGATACACGCACTAACCCCCAGTTATCCCCTTTTGAATATGAAATTTACTTGATGAGCTCTTTGATATCAGCTTTAAAAATTTTATTTGCCAGCAAAAATACCAATGTACTTGTATTACAACTAAAAGCCTTAGCATCAAAGACAGAAAATAATAGATGATGCTATTTCCTAGAGACAGAAGAAAGCAAAACATTACTGCATATGCAGGAACTTCACATTCTCCCAGTAGCTTTTTATTAATAATAAAATAACAATGTACTCAGTTGGCCAGAAGTAGAATGTGGGTTTTCCTCCCTAATATCTTACAATATAATTTATTATCCATCACACATGGTTCAAAAACAAAGGAGGCATCACTATACTATTAAGTTCAAACTCAATGGATTTCATGAAAGAACAGGATTATGACCTTGCAGAGCTATGATATTTTGATCTTCTAGTAACTGAGAAAAAATAAGGAAAACAAGAGAAAAAAAATAAGGAAAACGTTTTTGTTTGTCATTTCTGGACATTTTCAGCTTCTCTTGTTTTCTTTATTTTTGCTCAGTTACTAGAAGATCAAACTATCATATTTTCTCTTTCACAACTAGTCTAAAATTAACTTGAATTTGTGTCTGACATAAACTACTTAAATTTTTTCCCCCAAAATTGCCCTTGAATAATTGGAACCCCTCATATACTCCCACCCATTGTGTCCATTTATGTATCTTTTATAAAGGGCCAGAGCATACAGTTATGAAGTCTGTGCACTGCATTCAGGCACCCGGCTGATGAGATGAATGGAGACTAAAATCCATTCTACATCCTGGACACACTGCTGTGCTTCCTGATATCAGTATGTCCTCATCCACCCCTCCCTCCAAACCCAGAGAGTATCTCCTGGCTTCAACAAAGGCACTGTCAGCAAGCCAAGCCAAGTGTGGTGCTCTTTCTACTGGAAGGAGTGCTTTTCTTTAATGGCTGTATGTGTTTGCAGGGACCTTGCTCTCATGGGCTAATCATCATATAGGATAGCAGTGGCCATCTAGTCTTACAGTGAATTTATTTATATATTAGCAAATACAGCAGTTGACCCTTCCAAGATGTAGCTGGGACAGATATAATGTGGTGAGTTCTGATGAGCCAAGATTTTACTATGGTGCAATGGCTAGTGGGGAGATAATCGATGGTGGTTTCCTAAAAATGTTGGGTTCTTTCTAACTGAAGGTTACGGTCACTTACAACTTTTTGGAACCAAACGATATGGTTCTTTGGAAACTTCTTGAAAAGCAGTGTCCTATGTTTGGAAAGAAATGAAAAAGAATCATCTTCCATAAAAGATATAATAAGACTCCTGGAAACTGTAGTTGTCAGTTTGTAACTTTGATTGCTGATGAAAAGAGTGGTGCAGATCAGTAATTATTTTGAGTGGATCAATATTTCAATGTGTGTCAGGAACATTAGATGGCTATTTTAAAAAGCATAGTATCAGAATCTAAATATAGGAGCATTACATAAACTAGAAAGAGATTTTCTTTCTATAATCGGTATCATTAATGGGTCATTGAAAGAGTAGAGCAGGCCCAGCAACATAATGTGGTCATGGAGAAGAAGTGGATAAGACCTGGGAAAGCCAACGCAATTCCAGCAAGACTGTTTATCTCACAGAATACTTCATGATGGCCACATATTTGGTGTGATTTGGTGTAATTTCAGGGACATAACCAAGACTTCTCCACCTCCCTCCCTTTTTACCAGTACTTTATTTGTTTGATGATACCTCATGGTCTAAGATTCATATTCATTACTTTGGCTTAAAGACTCACCTGCTGTTATAATACAAATACTTCTGAGATGGGAAAAACATTCATTAGGCATCATCAGTTCTTTCACAGAGCAGACTGTTAGGGGGAAGGATAGAAAGGATCCCAGAAGACGGAAAGACTCCAATGAGATGGGAAAAGAATAGAGACTGTTTCAGCTGCAATTTTAAGTGGAACTGACTCTACTCCAGAGATCAAAATAACTTACATCATTAGCTCTGCATAAGGAATGGTAATTTGACTTATAGATGAGTGGGGATCTGGTTTGATTTCTATGTCCATCCCTAATTAGCCATGTTTACTTGGAGAACTCACTAGCCAATCCAAGCTTCAATTTCCATCTCAACAAATATTTAAGTGTCTAGATAGGAAGGCATTACTTTAAATGAAATCATGATGATAAGAGTACCCGCCTTCTAGGATTCTGTTTTTTTTTTTTAATTTTTATTGGGTAAGAGTATGTTTTTCCTAGGACCTATCAGCTCCAAGTCAAGTCGTTTTCAATCTAGTTGTGGAGGGCACAGCTCAGCGCCAAGTCCAGTCACCATTTTCAGTCTAGTTGCGAGGCAGTGGTGGTGGTGGTGGTGGGGAAACGGGTGGGGGGGGTGGGCGAAGTCCACCATCCCATTTGGGAATCGAACCGGCAACCTTGTTAAGAGCACGCGATCTAATGAACTGAGCCAGAGGCAGCTCAGCTCAAGTGATTGTCTCCGATCTAGTTGACGAGGGGGTAGCTCACTGGCCCATGTGGGAATCAAACTGGCAACTTTGTTGTTCAGAGCTCATGCTCTAACCAACTGAGCCAACTGGCCACACCCTAGGATTCTTATGAGAAATAAATGGGGTAATCTTAAAAAGTGCTTCCTTTGCACCTGACACAGGGTAAGAAAAATCCTATAGAGCAAGTAAGCATAAGAATAAGCCCTTAAATCTATAAATTCCTATACAGTGTACAGAGCACTTTCATATCTATTATTTTCTTAAGCAACCCTGTAGGTAGGACTAGCCAGATATTTAGTGTTCCATTTTATAGATGAAAAAACTGAATAAAGCTTGGCACAATTCACTTGGGTTGTTGTAATTCCTATTGAAGAAATTGCCTGGCTAAATTGGCCAAATACTTTGTACTTATTACTTATCCCTATTTTATAGATGGAGAAACTCAGTAAGGCTTAAAGAGACTTTGATTTTCTTTTCTGAAACTCGCAGTGAAAAAGATGCTTTTAAGAAAAGTATGAGTTGGCCAAATGCTTGTACACATTGGTAAAGGGGTAAAAAAGGTTACTTGACATGAAGAAAAGGATGTTGGACAATTTAATCTCCAATAGATAAAAGTTACTGTAAGGGTTTTTTGTGCTTAATTTTCACTTAAGGTATTGAAAAATTAAGGAAGCAAGATGTAGACTGGAAGTAAGAAAAGACTTGACCTAACCAAAGTTCCTTAAATTTTGGGAAAGCCTACCAATACAGTTTGGAATTTCTTTCATTAGACATATTTGAAAATCACGGATGTGCATACAAATTGGAATCCTATTTAGAGGTGGAAAGCTGAACCAGGAAGTATCTTGAAATGACCTTTTCCAAAATGGTTGTATGATTCAGCAGACATTTAGATGACTTAGTAGAAAGAGAGGAAAGTCCTAACATTACATTTGGTCCAATCATATTCAACTAAACAAATATTTGCTTTAAAAGCAACAAAAATGAAATGAATGTGTTTCAAACATTCCCATTGGATGTTAAGACTATGTCCCACCCTCCTTACTGAATTCCCTTTTCCACTGGTCAGAGTATCCCAAGCCTTTCATTGGCTGCCTGAAAGAAGCATCTGTCAATGTGGCAGGAGAGCAGGTCCTGTAAGGGATTTCCAACTCTCTATCAAGCTGAAAGACCCTGGGAATAAGACTTGCCCATAAATAAATAGATTGTTAAAAACATGAATGCCTTCTATAAGACTTAAATTTTTGGTTCAAATTAAAATTGTCCTAGAATGAAAATCAGAGCTCACTCATGATGGTATATAACCTTGCTGAATTCTTGGCTTTCAATTCGGTAAAACACCATATGTGCCTGTCAAATTGAAGTGTGTGTATGAAAACCCTCATCCATCCCTAAAACATAGCCTTTTTGGGGTGGGGGTAAGAAACAAAGATAACTTCTTTGACTAAGGCTAGGACTAAGTCTAGAGGTGAAGTTCGAGTGAGCAGAAATAAAACTGCCTTCTAGTTCATGGATATTGGCGTGGACACTGAATTTATAGAAGGCATTGAGTTATTTTAATGACCTGCTGTGGTCAGGAAATCGTTTTTTTCCCCTTTGACTTAACTGATCTTTAGCTACATCATGACATTAAACATTATTAGAAAACAAATGAATTAGGACTCTTAAAAAAATCCATGTCATAAAAAAAAGATGGAGGAGTTTTTCTGGACCAAAATACACCAAAAATATGTAACAACAAGTGCAATCTTTGATTAGATCCTGGTTTTTACCAAACAACTATAACTTTTCAGTGTGTTTGAGGGGAAAACCAAAACATTTCCAGCTCCATCTCTTAAAAAAATGACCCGGGACTATGTTTTGGTGATAACTCAAAGAAAGAGAATCACCTTAAAACTTTTTTTATAAGAAGCAGGATTACAGCTCTGTACATTTTTGTAAAATGTTGGGCACAATGCCTTACGGGAGCTTAAGTAATATTTTCTTAAGGGCTAACGTTTCAAACGGAGAAACTTACAAAGGGGGAGGCTGCACTTCCTGGTTATGAAACATGTTCGTCAGCCTGATGCGTTAATTACAGCTTCTTCAGAGTTCATAGTATGTTGTCTTCATTAATTGCCCATCAGAGGTTTGAGTCACCAAAATAAATCTGCAGGATTTACGCACTCAGAGTTTATTATTGAGTAGTATGCAATCTGACACTTTCTGCCCTATAGCTGCAGGTGTGCCTCCAGCTTTTCTAAGCCAAAAGCAGAGCCCAAGATTAGAGCAACGTATATTTAAGGGTGTGTTTCTTGCAGATGCTGGTTGGGACATGAAGACAAATGTAGGAGTGATTCAACGCTGAGAACAAAGTGGAAACTTCACTGGGGAAAGAAAACCTTTCTGGTAAGAGACGTTTCAGTGAACTTCAATGCACAGTGGCCCTGTCCGTTTCACCGCGGAGGGGGTGTACACAAGGTATGTGGGGGGGTATCTTCATAAAATGGTGCGGTTGTTTTGAGAAGAGAACTTGGAAGAGGACCTTGGAGGTGGGGGAGATCTGGGAAGATTAGGATTTCTTCTGGACCTCAAAGAGGACTGATGAAACCGAAGAGAAAGAAGCAACCCAAGGCAGATGACAAATTTACCCGGAGATTCGGGAATTAAAGGAGATTCTAATCAGATATGTTTCCCTCCTTCCGTTTGGCCAACCAGCCCCAAGCGGGATTCCCCAAGCTGCTTCATCACTCCGAGTCTGGACACTCTCCTGCCGCACCCCGGAACCCGTGTTCAACCCTTCTCCGGGTTGAGTCGCGCATTGCCAGCCACTCCGAGACCCCGCACGCGGCTAGCAGCGCCCCTCCACTCTCACGCTGGTCCCGGGCTGCGGCGTGGGGAGGCGGTAAAGAAGCCAAGTCGCGGAAAACTTCCTCCTGGCAGATGACCGGGGTCTTCGGGCTTCCTCAGCACTCCTGTGCCGGGCCACACGTCTTTCATTAAAGTGGTGTCGCAACGATTGCAGGTTCTGATCTGCAGAGACCCTGGCGACCCACAGCCACGCCTCCCACCGAAGGCCCTGGGGACACGGCCTCCGGCAGCCTGGGACTGCTGGTGGGGCTCGGCCAGTGCAGGGAGACTTTGCGCCAGGATGCTTTGTTTTCCTGCCGCAGGAACCCGAGACAGTCTTCTTCTATTAGACTGAACCCGCCCGCAGCAATAGCCATGGAAGTGGCGGCAGCACAGAGCGAGAAGGAACCGCTAGGAGCGGCATCGTTTTTGGATGCTTTTTCTTTACACAGACCACTTCTTCCCTCCTTCTCGGGGTAAGTGGAACCTAGTCTGTACCAACCAAGGTGTAGAATTGAAGCTGATGGAAAGGGATTGCAGGGGCACAAAGGGTTAATGTGCTAAGTTGTTTTTCTTGGGATAGGGTCTCCCCCTCATACTCCACCCCAACCCAAGCAATCCACTCCAAACACTATGCAGTTTGGGCTCAGTTTAGGCTAGGTAGAGAAAGGGGTGCTGGGATTAATTAGTTAATTAATTTTGGGTGGATTTCCTCCCCGCTAAATTTACTTGCCTTTGTCTACATTCAGAGAAGGGAGAATGAAACTGGAGGTGAGAGAAAGCCCCAGAGGTGGTGGTGGTGGTGGTTGTGTGGGAGAGGAACCCACTGATTAAACAGAGATGATCCTAAGGGCCAAGGTCTAGTGCAAATCTTTAACCCCCACAGGACCCCAGGCCCCGGATCCTACTTCCTCACCCCAGTAGATCCATCCCAAACCTCTACCCTCCAAATAATCAATCGTCCTGCTGTGAGACTTTTCTGGGGAGGGTTCTCCAGGTCTCTGTGTAACTTCTAAGAAGAGCTGTACATTGTCTTGTAGACAAGGGATGCTAGAGAAATGTTTGTTGATTGGCAGAGTGATGCTCCCTAAGGCTGTATTTTGTGCCTTCGGAATTTGCCTTTGACAGTGAACTAGTCCCTGATGTAGACCCCAGGGCACCAGGTTAGAACAATTCATTTTGCAAAGGAGAGGCTGGAATCTTAGATAATGTAAGTATTTAGATCTTCATTACCCCCAAAGAACCCATGTGACAGCTTCAGGGTCAGATTCATGGGTTCAGGGACCAGAGGAGCTCACTTGGGTTTGGATCGCTGTGTTATGAGCTTGGGTGAGTTACCTCTCTGAGCTTTAATCGTTTCACCTGTAAAATGGGACCAGTTAGAGCTTCCTCAAAGGGAAGATGTAGGGAAGATGAATGGAGAGAAGGATGAAAAGGTGAGGGGGGCATTTGATAAATGTCAGTCTTACCGCCTTATTTTCAGAGGATTCAGGAGAGAGGGTATCTTTCTCAGTGGACACCTTTCTGACTTAGGTGCAGGTACAGACAAGGCATTGCAGTGACTGGGCTGGAGCCCTCCTGCCCATGAGCAGTTACGGAAGAGAGGGCCAAAGGGAGGCTCTGGGGGGTTTTTCAGGAGCCTAGAAGCAGCACCCTTAGGGTTTTGGAGCAGAATTTACATACATACTGGCATCTCTGTTGACATGGCTGGAGAAGCAGAAATTCCTTTTTTGTCTCAACCATCCTCTCAGCCTTTAGTAGAGGGAAGCAAGGTGTGAAAATGGAGCCCCAGAGAAGGTGGCTCTGAAGCCCCTGGATGAACCTGAGCCTGCCCAAAGGGCTGAGGTCTCAGGGTAGCACTGTCAGATTGGCACCAGTTTTGCCTGATGGGGATGTGTGGAGAATTCTGGGCTCTAGCCCTGGCAGCCCATAGGGCCAGTGACAAAGCACTTACCAACCCTTCTCACAGATGTCAGTGGAGCTCCGCGGGTTTTGCCCTGGGACTCAGAAACCTGGATATAACAGAGGGGGATAGATGATGGGAAAGATGTTGCTGACACAGGGCTCCTCACAAACCTCAAAGTGTCTTAGGGTGTCATGAGGCTCAGAGAGTAACTCTCAGTATAGAAGTTAGTGACATAGCAGGCAAGCTCAGGAATGAGCCGGGCAGTCGCTTTCTCATTCCTAAGTAAAGGCAATGACAATCTAACCCGTCGTCATGGAACTAGACAGTAAGTTCCATGAAGGCAAGGCCCATGCCTATTTTGTTCTTTGCCATGTCACCAGCACCTAGCACAGCGATGACATATAGGAGTTCAAGACATATGTGGAACAGACAGTGAACGGACAGTAACTTAAACTACTTCCTGCCCAACATTGCTTTATGTAGTTCGTGCCTTCATTTAGCAAGTATTTCTTGAGCATCTGCTATGTGCAAGGTTCCGTTGCTAGGCATCCGAGGTACTTTGTAAACATTGCTCGTATTTGGTACTAAGAGTGGACCATCAAGATAATCTCAGCCCACCAGGTTCTTCTGGAGACTGAGGTCCGCGGCAAGCCCTTGCGCAGCACCAGGCCGGGGCAATGCGAGCGGGACTAGGGGGATGCCCAGGTTTAGCCTCTTTCCCGGAACAGGTCTGGAGGCCCTTGGTATCTGTACCTGCTGGGCCCTCGGACTCCCGGGGCCGCCGCTTTTCGGATCCGCCAGGTCTTGGCAACTCGCTTTGCCTATGGGGCCGCCGCGCCTCTCCCCAGCTCCCTTCCCGGCCTCTGAGCAGCGGCCCCAGCTGCGTTGCAGGTAGTTGGGAAAGGGACCGGGCTGCACCTGGGGAGCGGTCTTCCCTGGGCGGGAAGAGCGCGGCCGATGCGGATTGGTCCCAGAACAAAAGGCTCATGGCCGGGATCAGCCTCCTCTGAGTGCGCTGGTGACAAGGATTGTGGCCTCAGGCGGGAGAACCAGGCGCGAAGTGGGCACTGGAGTGAGAAAATGAAGTGAGAAAAGAATGGGGGGTGCGCCCAGGGTGGGAGCGGTGACCAGAGGTTTGCGGCGGGGCCGCCGCGGCTCTTCCCCCGCCTCCTGCAGCGCCTTCCAGGCAGCCAAGCGTGTCTCCGGCTGCAACTCCACCGAGCGCGCCGCGGCAGCCTCCACGCCTGTCCGCCCCCCGCGCCAGTAAGTAGCGGCGCGCCTGCCGCCCGCTCCTAGCTCCACCGCGGCTTCCTGGCCGCGGCGCCCACCGCTTCCCGTTGTCCCGCAGGGAAGTCCGCAGCCGGCCACTGCCTCGGGCCCGGCGCCAGGTGCTGAGCGTGCCGACCCCGGCTGGGCTCCTCCACCCGCTGCGCGCTCTCCCACGGTGGCGCGGCTTCTGCGGCGCAAAGCGGGGAGGGTCGCCCTCGCTGCGCGCTCCCCGAGTGCCGCGCCACCTCTACATCCAATGGCTTTCAGGGGGTGGAGAGTGGGGGGCGTCACCCGCAGGCTAGGAGCCACAGTCGGGGTGGGGCGTGTTCGCTCTGCACCGCCGGGCCGGGCTGACGTGCCCGCCTGAGCGCGCGCCCGGGCGAGTGTGTGTGAGTGTGTTTGTGGGTGAGTGTGTGAGCACACGCCTTCGGGGGCTGGAGTGACACTGCAGTGGGCTTCTCCCTAGCACCCGCCCTCGGCCATCGGCCTGCTCTTTCCCCAACCTGCCGGCACCGCATTTGGGAAGCAGCTTGGCTCTTTAATTTTCCCGAGCCTCCTTCTCCTTCCACCCCTTGCCAATCTTACTTTTCCTTTCATCCAGGGGGCTGCTTCCAACCACCCCTCCTCAACCGGTGCAGACACCCAAGCCGTCTCCAGTTCTCTCCTAAGCCAATATTTTCCACTTGTCTTTCTCTGGGGTTCCTCCACGAGCCAGTCCAAGGCTCCCCCATCCTTGGAAATTGTTTTGTTGGACTGCTATACCGAGGCGTGTAAAGCTTGAGGACTTTATTATTATTTTGATTCTTTTCATTTCCTCCCCACCTGGGCAACGGAGCAATGAAATTTCCAATCGAGACTCCAAGAAAACAGGTGAACTGGGATCCTAAAGGTTGGTATTTCCTACTTTCGACCGCCCTCGCCCTGTATCCATCTCCTGCGTGTGCGCGCTTCCGTGAGTGGAAGCACTCTTGCTCCTGGCCCCGTGTGTCCTGAGGCAGGAAAATGCGCCTGGGAACTGCAGCGCGGGTGGGAGGAGGGCGGAGGCAGCGTGGGCTCCAAACCCAGAGAGCGCCTGTCATTATCGTATAATCATTGTCCCTCAAGGATCGTTTCAAAATGTAAAGATACACGAAACAGGCTTGAATTGCACCAAGTGTCGGCATTTGCTTTTGACTTTGTGTGTGCCAGTGTGTGTGTCCTTTGTTTCTGGTGATCTTTGTCTCTCTGGCAGATGGGTGGGGTGCCTCCCCCTGGACCTGGGGCTGCAGCTGTCTGCTTAGGGTGTCCTCAGTGGGAAAGGTTCCTGGCAGCAAGTGGGGCTCTTATCTGCAGTAACAGTCCCTGGAGGTGGCCTTCTCCTAGGGCTTGCCGAATAATGGAGCCCGAAGGGCTTTCTGAGTCTTCGCTCAATCTTCTTACCAAACCTGGCAGCTAGTTTGGCTTCGATGGAGTAGAGAGGGGAGGGAGGAGTAGTTTGCGAGAAGGGTGGGGCCGGCAAAGGCTGGGGAGGGCACTCAGTGTGTCCACCAAAGCAGTAGTGTCGTATATAAGCTCATAAGAATGTTGGACAGTGTCCCCTCCAGGCAAAAGGAAACAACTAAGATAGATGTGTGTGTGCCTATCTTGGGCCACGTGTCTATAATTAGCATACAGATGCTTAGGCTCCCCCTGAGATCAGTATTAGGGCAGAATAAGTTGAAAGCTAGTGTCCCTTTTGACAAGGATGCTTTTTAGCGTTTCTCTTATCTCATCTGAAGGCTGAGTCCAGCTAGAACATGCCTCTGTGTGTATTGGGTTTGAAAAAAAAATTTTTTTTTGATTGGGGTCTTCTGATTTTTAGCCTCAGTGGTTGTTACTGTAGAGGCTACTTGCATGCTTTTGTGTGTGTGTGTGTGTGTGTGTGTGTGTGTGTATATGTGTTTGGTGTTCTTTACAAGTGTGATTTTTTCTTTTCTCCACTCTGAAAAAGAGGAAACACACTCATTTATTAAGTAACTGTCTTTATGAATTGACTGGCTATTGAAGGGAGAGTGAAGAGATATTGCCTATTTTCAACACTGAGGCTGTTACATCTTAAAGATCACCCATACCTTCTCCTTTGTCTCTAGATCTCTGGAAATATGAAAGTGTGCCTTGGCTGTTTTTTTTAATCCCTGCAAAACCTATTTATTGAATACCTACTACATACCAACCACTGTCCCAGGTACTGGAGATCCAGTCAGAATAACACAGACAAAAGCTCTGCCTCCTTGGAGTTTATAGTGAGGGAGATAGACATAAATCAGTCATTGCACGGAGGCATGCAATGGTTTTAAGAGGGTTTTAAGAAAGTGTCTGATAGAAGAGATTGACAAGGATCGGGGAGGTGGGTGGTCAGGGAGGGTAGTCAGAGACTGTACTGTGAGACTTGGGGATATGTAAGGATTAACTGGCTAATGAGGTGAACTTTTGCAGAAGAGGAAACAGCAAGTGCAAAGGCCCTGAGGTAGAAGGAGTATATCTGAGGAGCTGAAAGGAAGTTTCTATGGCTGGAGCAGAGAGCAAGGGAGAGTGTGTGGCTGTGGCACCTAAAGGGTCAGACCTCAGAGCCTGATGTTGTTGCAGGTAGGGTGGAATTGTGGGGTGTGAGAGGAGTATGGTCTTTATCTTATGTCACTGAAGGATTTCAGGCTGAGGAGTGACATGATCTGAACTAAGTTTCAAAACAAGTGCTGTGTGGCTCTTGTGGGTGCGAGGGACCAGATGCCATGCTGGCCTGGACTAGGAATGGAGAAGTGGATGGAGTTGGGGAGCTCTGAGAACACAAAAGCTACAGGCTTTTAGCGAAGAACTTGTAAAGGTGGAGGAACTGGAATGACTGGCCAGCGGCCAGAGCAGGAGCAGCGTTGAGGGGAAAGCCGGTGGGTTCCGTCTAGGACTTGCTGAGTGGGAGATGCCCTGTGTCAATCAGGACGTGTGTCAAGTGGTCAGTTGTCTAAAGAGTCAGGTGGGGATCTTCCAGGAACTCATAGGGAGTGTTGTGGAGCCGACTTTGTGACGCTTGCCTTGGCTTTTATAATATATTTCTGTATGATCATCATTCTGTATATTTATGTCACAGTGAGAAACACAAATGAATCCCACACATCACAATGACGCAGTGAAGAAGCATGCAAGTAGTGTTTCCACTCACAACCATTGGTGCTAAAAATGAAAAGACCCTAATAAAAATAACAACATTCAATGAGCAATCATTGCATGCCAGGTGTTTTATGTACACTGTTTCATATACTCATTCTCATCATGCTTATTTAATGGTATAAGTTTTACTGTCCCCTTTTGACACTTGATTGCCATCAGGACACCATTGAGCTGCCTTCCAGTAAGGTGCTCTGACTTCATGCACAATTGTCCCTCAAGGAGGGGGTGACAATAGTCTTTCCTAGTCAGGGAGTGAAGGTGCAAATGAGGGTGGCATTTCTCACACTCATATAGCAGCATGTGCCAGGTACCTGTACAGTGCTTTACATACATTAAATAAATTAGCTATTAATTAATTATTATTATTTAATTAGAAGATTAATTTATTTAATCTTCTTTGTTTAATCTTGGGAGGAAGATACTATCTTAATTTTATAGTTGAGGGAATTGAAGAACAGAGGGTTTGAATAACTGGCCCAAGCTTATACGGATATTAGACAGTGGGGTTGGACTAGAATATGGGCCCTTAAACACTCTTCCAGCATAACTCTTCAGTTACTGAGCTCTCCAGCTCTTGCCTTGTGAGGCTCCCAGAGCTCAGGGACTGGAGAAGCTTGTTGGGAGGAGAAAGAGAAGGAGAGAGGGAGATGAGAGAGATGGGAAGAGGAGGAAGGTAGCGAGGAAGAGGGCGGGGAGGAGGTGGGAGAGGAGTGAGGCAGGGAATCAGCCTTTCCCATGATTGCTTTCTCCACTAAGCCCTGTGGCCAAGTAGCGTCTCTACTTCCTCTGGCCAGCCAGTCACTGGCCACTAGACAGACTTTGGGTCTGTTCTTTGGAGGTTAGTGTTTACACAGACTGAGTGTGTTTAGCAGGGCAAAGGGGACAAAGGGGAACCTAGTATTATGCCTGAAAGGCAGGGCGACAGTTCACACTAACCAGACTGTAGGATTTGGGGAGTGACAGACTTGAACCATCAGGCGGAGGCCTCACAGATTGTGGAAGGAAGTTGTAATTATGATGTTTTGCTTACAGCCCCATTACCTGACAATTTAATAGCACAACATGAAGGTGGGTTGAGAACAGATTGGTTATGATTGCACTTGGGTGAATTATGCAAAATACTGTCAAGAGGTTTAGGTGCAAAAATAAGACCTAACAGTAAAATGGTGATTCTCTGGTGAGCTCTGGCCTTCCTCCGTATTTGTAAAGCCAAGCCTTTAACAAATAGTAGCTGTTTGTGTGGTACCTATGCAAAAGTAGATTGGCACTCAGCCTTGTCTTCCATAGCAGAACTTATGTGTGTTTTAAATAACTAGGATCTCTTATTGATGATTTTCTGCTGAAAACTGGGATTGGCTTGCTGCTTTTTATATCTGTTAAGAGTTTTTAAAAACCAATAAAGTTAGCAAACAATATTCCCACAATTTGAGGCAAGCAGATCAATATGGCGTAAAAAGCTCTGGATTTGGGAGCAAATGAATTAGTTTCTAGAATGAGATGTAGCAATAATTAGCTGTGTGATTTTGGGCTGCTCATTTAGTCTCTCTGGGCTTCACTTTCCTTCCATGTATAAGGGGGCCACTGACATGGCCTCTTTGACCCTATCTCTAATTTCTCCTCTTGACCAGGTCTTTGGGCCACTTAGCTTCCTTTTGGTCTTCAGATCAAGCTCACTTGTTCCTGTGTCAGAGCCTTTGCATTTGTACTTTCCATGGGTAATAGCACATGTTTGCGTGGCTGAACCCTTGCCATCCTTTGAATCTCAGCTCAAATGTCAGCTCATTAGCAAAGGGTGTCCCTGTCTCACCTGAAGACTTCTCTCCTTCTGCAGCCCTGCCACATTCTGGCGCTTGTCATGTTCTGAAATCATCTTACTTACTCATGTGTCACATTTGATGGCAGCCTTCCTTGTTAGCACTTGAGCTCATAAGCAGGAACTTGCCCTCCCTTGTTCACTGTCACAACCCCAGTGTCCAGGGAAGTGCCTGGCACAGAGCAGACACTCGATAACCTTTTGCCGAATGAATGGATGGATGTGGGATGGATTGGAGAGGATCTCCAAAGCTTCATGCATGATGGAAATTCCAGGACTCTGGAAACGTAAGATGCAAAGGCAAAGTACAAATAAGGAGAAGGGAAGGATATTCCTAAGGAATGGAGTATCAGAAAGGATGCCAATATTCCCACTTCCTTGCGGGCTCCCAGCTCTCTAAAGCATCCAACAGGCTGTTTTTTCTTCTGTTCTCCTGGTCACCAGGAGTGAAAAGGCTGGTGGGGAGTGAGGTGGGGCTGGTGGGTGAGCTAACCAAGATGTGCGTGGTATCCAATTAATAATTTGTCTCATATTGGCCATTGGTGTGTGGCCCTTTTTAGATACTAAAGTCTGCTTAAGAAACAAGTAAAGTTCCAAAGCTGAAACTGGGTTTTTTTGTTTTGTTTTGTTTTGTTTTTTAACTGCATTTTTAGTGCATGCTTTAATGCAGAATTTCAGAGGGGCCTATGTTGTCTGTGGGTAGCATCTTTCAGTTTACAGAATGCTTTTGACAAATTATATCACTTGTTCTTCAAACAGCCCTATATTTGTCAGTATTGGAGTTTTAGATTTACTGATGGGAGTAGAAAGAGTAAATGACTTATTTGGGGATCCAGGGCTGCAAACAGGCAGAACTGGGGCCACCTCAGGCCTTTTGATGCTTCCATTCAGAGCAATTTCTCTCAAGCTTTCCTCCCTTCCACACTGTCCCCTTCCTTTTTATTCAAAAGTGTATTCAGAGGTTTCTCTGAGAGATTTAGAGGAAAAAGGCTCTTGGTTGATCAATGAGTCCTTAGTCGATGGCTGTTTTCTGCAGGTTGTGCTTGCACTGGCTGCAACTGAATTCAGTTGAAGACTCTTGGATTCTGCTTCTCTCTTGGCTAAAAGGAGATTTCCCTCTCCTGTGAATGTGAGCCATGCTTAGCTTGGAAGGTCGCTTGACCGCTATCTTTATTAATGTGTTTTCAAACTCATTTGAATAGCTTAGATTTTCTGGAAAGAAAAATTATCTATTTTGATTTAATATCCATCTCTCAGAAGACGAGCTTTCCAAATGAGATTAATAATGTGCCCACACCACCACAATTATCCAAGAACATGAAGTGGAAAGATGTTCCAAAGATGGTCTGAGCCAAGATTTGGTTCAGGCTTCTTTTCCAGCAGTGTCTAAGGGAGCATCCTTGTCCTTTTGCCAATTTCAATGATCACTGGATAGAACTAAGCCTGGGCAGGTGGACTTTGTTATTCCATCCTGTTTCCAAAGCGTTTGTGCTTTGGCTCTGTATTAGCTCAGACTTTTACAACAAAATGCCATAGACTGGGGGGCTGAAACAACAGAAATTTCTTACAGTTCTGGAGGCTGAAAGTTCAAGATCAAGGGCTAGTAGGGTTGATGTCTGGCAAGGACTCTCCTCTTGGGTTACAGATGGCCCCCTTCACCTGGTGGAAAGAGATGCTCTGGTGTCCCTTTCTCTTCTTAAAGGGTACCAGCCCTATTGATTAGAGCTCCGATAGTATGAGCTCATTTAACCTTCATTACCACCTAACAATGTTTGACACAGTCACATTGGGGTTTAAGGTTTCAGTGTATGAGTTTTGGGGGGACATAATTGAGTCCATAGCAGTCTCTATATGAGCATCACCTGAAATCAGATGCATTTAAAAAATACAATCCAAATGTTGCCCCAAATTGGGAAACTTCGACCACAACTGTGATATGGTGCAAAGTGTATCTAACATAGGCATAGAGCTAGGGGTCCACTCTTGGCAAGAAAAATGTTGTTTTCAGATAGTGGATTCATTTTTACTTTTAGTCCATAGGGAATTAGAGAGAAAGAGTGTTTAATGATGAAACAGAATGAAACCATTCTGCTGATAGCCAGTGAGGTGGTTTCCAATTGGATAGTTCCCTTGGCTGAAGCAATAAGGTGCATAAAAGTGACCATTTTTGCTGTCCTCAGATTCTTTTCGAAAGGACTCTTACTGGATGATCCAGATAGGGTTAGAGTAGGTGAAGGGCTCCGCTCTTAATGACTTGGTTTTGGAATCTACCAAAACGTGGCGCCAGCATCATGTTGGTTATGCCCACCTGGCAGGTTTCCTATGGAGGAAAGAGGAAAAATGTTCAAAGTCCACCAGCCCAGTCTTAATTCTACCCAGCGATCATTGAGATTGGCAAAAGGATGGCAAAGCTCCCCTAGACGCTGCTAGAAAGGAAGCCTGACCCAAATCTTGGCTCAGGCAATCTTTGGAGCATCGCTTTTCTTCATGGAGGTCAAAGAGATCCTGCACTTTTGGGCTCTGGTCCCAGTGGTACTCTCAAGGAAACTTGACTGTTTACCTGTATCAGGCTCAGTGCTGTCACCCAGAAGGGAGAAACAAAAACCTCACATTTACTTTCTAGAACATTTAATTGTGGTTTGTAGACACAGTTTGAGATTTCTTTTCTTCCTCAGAAGTATCTGGAACTGAGTGCAATGAATTGAAAATGAAAACTGACTTTCTAATCCTCCACTTAAGGTTGAGGTGGGGGGTTAGGGCTTGAACCATTGGCAAGGGAGGGCGTGGTCCCAGGGGAATTGTACCTCTCTTCCTTCTCCATTCCCAGAGCCAGGGAAATGGGGAGGGGTGGGCATTAAAGGTTGTATGGAGGAGTAGGTGGTAGGATGTCAGGGGATTCCAGCTTCTGTACTCCCAATCACTTTGGTTCTATTACTTACCCTTCCCATGGAGGAAACGTTGAAGCAGAGCGGAATGGTGGGAAATCATGGGATTTGAGAGTTAACCACTGCCATACATAAACCACGTGATCACAGGGAACTTCATCTCCCTTATTCCTCACTCCCTTTTTCCCCCCTCTCTCCCTCCCTCTTTTCTTCTTCCCTTCCTTTCTTCCTCCCCTCCCCATTTCTTTAGAATTCTGATCTCAATTTCTGTCTCTTAGACCTGAGTATTATGAATTAAAAATGAAACCTGATTTTGTCATCCTATTGTTTTTCATTCAACTACCCAATGTAGAGTGGTAGTAGTGCTTGCAGTTAGAAAAGAGATGCTTGAAGAGATAATGCAGATTTGCTCAAGTGATGGGGAATCTGGAAGCCAGTGACCTGTGCAGCATGGCTTAAAGTGCAACATTTCTAATTCTAACATAGAAGCGGGTAACAATTTTACTACCAGAAAAATGAGTTTCTTATGTACAATCAGGTTTGTGGGTCTCCCAAATAATAACACATCAAATATTTTCATAGCATAAAGAGAAATAGCATAACTTACCAAATTTAATGTGATATAAGCCCGACAGTCTGAACAGAGATGCTCAGTATTATGTGAGACAAGGAAACAGGTGCCGAATGTTTAAGAAAAATCATTGGAAGGAAAAACTTGGAGATAAAAAAGAGTCTATCCATTGATGTATTGTTTTTTCTCTGCAAATTTGAGACAATCTATTGTTACTCATTTTAACTATAAACCAACCTGGGTCAGCACCTGGATTTGCTGGTTGAGAATGTTGCTTTAGGCCAAATACATTCATTTTTCATAGTGGAATTTGAGGCCATATGGGAAGTAGTTATGATAAATCTTGCCCAGCATATACATCCTTAAAATAATCTCATAGGAGTAAATCCATGTTATATTAATTTAACCAAGCCTGTGGGCAAGATGCCACCCTCTGGGCAGCACAGGAGCTTGGAGTGGGAGGATCTGGGTTCTCCTGCTGGCTCGGCCACTCTTATGGGAAAGGAAGGAGTTGAGATATTGCTCCTTAAGGTCCTCTCATGCCCTGATAGTTTTAGATTGCCTGGGCCCCTGTTTGAACTACATCATTTGCTAGTGTTTGATTTGGGCAACCAGCTTCATTTCTCTGTGACTTGGTGTCTCATCTGTTACGTGGAGCTGAGTCTGTTATGTGGATTAAATGAAGTGATATATGCAAAGCTCTTAGGGGTGACCTAAATTATCTCAAGGGGTCCGTGAGTGGTACCTGCATTATGTTGTTATCATGGTTGAAGGGGCCCCTGTTTTGTGAAATCAGGGAAATTCTCCAGTTCCAGTCTCTTAAGAAGTACCTGGTTTACTCTCCAGATCATCTGGGAGGGTGGCAGAACACCCCCTTTCTGGGAACCTCTTAGCATCCCAGTATTTTTATCCCAGGTTAAAAAAACGCAGGCTATTCTGGTCAAACCAGAGAAAAAGCATGGATTGGAATCACAGTGCCTGACTCTCAGTTATTGCTCTACCAATTTCATTATCTGTGTGAACTTGGGCAAGTCACTTAATCTTTCTGAGCCTTAGTGTTCTCCTGGGTAAAATAAAGATCATGGTAACACCTACTTTACAGTTGCTGAGATGATCAAATGAGATGATAAATGTGAACAACCTTTATAAACTGTGAAGTTCTAGATTAGCATTTCCCAAAATGTGTTACATGGAACACAAACTAGTCTCTTCTGATGCTCTGGGGGGAAAAAAGGGGATTCACGGCCAAGTCACCTTGCAGAATGATGTGTCTTCATTCCTTCCTGTAGAGTCTCCATGCACAGTAGCTGGTTATTAGTTAGGTATTGTCAGGTAACAAATAGCCCAACATTAAATGGCTTAAACCAATGATAGAAGTTCATTATCTTGTAGTTTCTATGGATCAGAAATTCGAAACAGCTTAGCTGGGTGTCCTGGGTAGGAGTCACTTGGTGGTTGTGGTCAGATGGCAGCAGGGGCTGAGACTGGGAGATCTGCTTCTGACATGGCTCATTCATGTGACTTGCAAGTTGCTGGTTGTTGGGGAGAGGCCTCATTTCCTGCCAATGTGGAGCTTTCCATGGGCTGAGTGTCCTTACCAAATGGTGTCTGGCTTTCCCAGAACAAGCCGTTTAAGAGAGAACAAGGTGGAATCGATAATACCTTTTATGACCTATCCTCAGAAATCACATATTGTTACTACCATCATGTTCTTTTCCCCAGTTTTATGAGCTACAATGGACATAAACACTGTGTTCGTTTTCGGCATGTGACTAATGGTTTGATATTTGTAGCTACTGTGAAATGATCACCACAATAAGTCTAGTTAACATCCATCACCTCACATAGTTACAATTTTTTTCTTGTGATGAGAACTTTTAAGACCTGCTCTCTTAGCAACTTTCAGATATATGACACAGTATTATCAACTGTAGTCACCATGCTTTACATTACATCCCCATGACTTATTTATCTTATAACTGCAAGTTTGTGGCTTTTGACCACCTTCACCCATTTTGCTCACTCCCCACCCTCTGCTCTGGTAACCACCAATCTGTTCTATTTTTATGAGATTGCTTGTTTTAGATTCCACATATAAGTGAGATCATACATTACTTGTCCTTCTCTGTCTGACTGATATCACTTAACGTAATGCCCACAAGGTCCATCTGTATTGTTGCAAATGGATTTACCACCACATTCTTTTCATTAGATGAGAGTGACTAAGGTTAGTTCATGCTTGGGGAAGTGAGGGGAGAGTAAGCGCACTCTGGAAGGGAGGAATGCACAGAATTTGAGGACAATTTAAATTCACCATAAACCTTTTCCTCTATTACTTATTGAATACATACTAAGTGCCAGACACTGTGCTAAGTGCTTTATAGTCAATATCTCATACAATCCTCTTTATAACCAAAGAAACAGGTGAGATTATTACCCCTTCTTTCTGAACCAAGAGGCTGAGGCCTGCAGAGCTTAAGCAACTTTCCCAAGGTTACCTTCTAGCTCTGTGCCTTGAACCTAGGCGTCTGTTAAGCCGGAGCTCTCTCTCCTCTAGCTGGTACACTTTCCCTGATAATCCTGCAGCACAGAAACCTGCTGACTTTGTTTAACTCCATATTTCCCACTTACCCACAGAACCATGGTTCACTGAATGCCATTGACGCCTCCCATTACCCGCTGCTGGAAAGAGTATTTTAGAAAAACAGTGACTGTGAGAAATATGAATACACAGTCTTATAACAGATCCCAGCATACCTACCAGTCCAAACAGATTATTCAAATGCAGAAAGCATCTATTGAACCTGTCTTGTGTGGGCACCATGCTATGTTTGGGTCTGTAAAACATAATACCAAAAAATGACCACACGATATACCCTATTTCTTCTCACTGTGAAATGAGAGGTTGACTGGGACACCTTGTGGACCCCTTCTTTTATGGAGTCCCATTCTTTGACAACCCGTTTCCTCTACCAATTCAGCGACTGAAAACCCAACCTCCTTGGGTAAAGCCAGAGGAATAGGACACCCTTCAGGCTGAGCAGCAGAAATGTCAGGGAATGGAGTATCTGGTGTGTGTCTGCTGTGTGTCTGCAGCCGACCTTCTGTCTGAATGGTGTGACTGAAGCACCAGTCAGAATGTAGCCAAGATGGCAGGGACGGTCCCTGTCATATTCCCAGGAAACATTTTTTGACTACCTTGTTGCTTTTTCTGCACATTCTGGAAAAGAAAACGATTTCCAGGAAGCAGGATGCATTTGATATCTTAGAGGTTCCCATGTTTCCAAACATTGCCTGCCTGGTTTATTTCTGAGCTGATTTTATATTCTGAGGAAAATTTTGGAGTTTTTGTGTCCTGGGAGGATGAATACATGGGCTTTGCTAGGCATGTCACTTTCCCACACAAAACGGCAACGAGAGGCCTTAGGACAGGGGGAGAGAGGGTTGAAAGAGGCAGCCTGTGGTCCTCATCACATTCTCGAGCCAACTCTCATGGCATCTGTAACCATAGTAACCATGGGCTGAAACAGTCTCCGGCTGTAGATATGCCATTGCAACCACTTCTGGTTCTGTTGTTTTCTCCCTATTCCTTCATACAGAGACTGTCCCCCGTCCCTGAGCCAGTCTCCACCTCTCCTCCGCCCTCCCCCACCACACACACACATAGTGGCTGACTTTCACTGTGGTTTCTCTGCTGGTAATTTAACTTCTGACTGACTCTTCATTTCCTGAGGCCCCACTTTCAGTTCCTGGATCTACAACTGGTTCATTATGACCCAGGCTAAGCCACACGCATGTAATTTCCTCAGCATTTCAAACTTTCCTATGAAAAATTGGTCATGGGTCATGGAGTGTACACACTCTAGATTTAATTGTACCTATGAATAAGGATGGTGGCTCATGACACTCATTGTTTCGAATAACACTCCTCCTACGCTGAGTCTGGTTTAGATTTTGACGGGTTTTGGATGTGTTATAGAAGAAGGAAAGCCAGTAAGGGAGCACTGGTCTCTGGCCTGGAGACCTGGAGTTTGGCGGCATGGTGGCATGAGGGTGGGGAGGGGATGGCAGCCAGATTATGCAAGGTACAGTAGGCGTTGTGGAGTTTTTGTTTTTTTCTGAGAACAGTGGGAAAGCACTGAATGGTTTGAAATGGGAAGATGATGTCATCAGGTTTGTATTTTAAAGAATATTTAAACCACTCACTGATTGAATGATTGACTGAGCAAATGTTGATGGAGGATTCCTACGATGTGCCATGTATGATGCTGGGGATGGGACTCACGTGGGGGACTCTGTGTCTTCTTGTAGGAATCAAAGGAATTTTTAAAAACATTTAAGCAGGAAAAGAGCTTTTGTTGACATCTTTGCTTTACGACAACCAAATCCAAACTTCTGGCTGCAAATGGGATGTGTATGTTAAAGCAATGTCCGCTGCGTTTTCAATTTCTGTTCATTAAAATTACCTTTTCCCTGGCTTTGTTACATGGCCCTGGATTCCATGATAATTTACATATCTGGAATCAACAAATCAATAAATTAAATACTATGGCATGCCCATATTTTATTGTACTTCAGATGCCCTTCAGAAGCATTCCACTATTAGTCCAGTGTAATGAGCCTAATAAAAATTGCAGCGCCCCCTCCATACCCACTATCACTTTGTTCTCAGAGTGTCAGGAGGCATTGTGACATTTGGGTATTTCTCCTTTGACTATAATGGGACCCCCTGCTAGTCTCATCCTTGTGGCCTCAGCTCAGAAGTTGGCCCCAAAGCCTGAATTAATGAGAGACTATGATGTGCTGATCCCTTTCCAGGGCAGGGTGAGAACACAACTTCCATAGCAGCATGAATGCCTGCTCATCAGGCAATAATCTCTGCATTCAGACGCAGTTCTAAAGACAAGCAGAGCCCCCAGCCACAGGGGGTGGGATTAAAGGAACGTTGTAAGCCCCTGTCTATAACTGGACCTGCATCACTCTTTCCCATGACTACCAGATTGCCTAAAATCTACTGGTACCTTTACACATCAACCTGTGAGGCATGCCTGCAGTTATTCCATAAACATTTATGGAGTGATTGCCCACAGAAATGGGGCGGGGCACAAGACTCCTGAAAAAGACCCGAGGCTTGCTACCCAGAAAAGCCATAGTCTAGCCACCAAGACAGGTGCATAAAGGAATATTACGATATACCATGATCAATGCATGGATAAAGATATGGGCCAAAACATCTCCAGAATGCCTCTAGGTAAAATGCAAATATATTTCCTCTGGATGACATATGAACTCTCAGTGACTCATTGGTATTACCAAGGCAAGTCAAGAGGGAATGGGACTTAGGACCGAAATATAGTTTTGGGTTGGTGTAAAGATGGAGAGGGGAAAAGTCAAGAGCATCAAAGAGAGGCTTTGGGGAGGTGCCATGTAGGGAGCAGACTGAGGGCCTTGGCTACTGAAAGGATTGTGTGACGGGGGCGGATGGGATGGAGGTGCCACAGAAGCAAGTAGAGGGCAGAAGGCATGGTGACAGAGGGAAACTTTCACTTGTGTAAAAGTTCACATTAAAATCACTTGGAAAGGAAAGGATTGGAAAGGATTTTGAGACACCCATAGGATAACACTGCCGGCCAGAGAGGTCATGTGACTTGCCCTTGCCAGGCAGCAGAGGGGACAAAGCCCACCTCTGAGCCTTTCCCTGCTAATCTTTATTCAGCATTACCTCTTACGGTAATGCCAGCAGGTTCTGGGTCTGTTTTTCTCTCCTGCTTTCCTTTGGGAAGAATTAACAAAGAGCTATAGCTCTACTAGAGCCTAGAGCATATTGGTTCTGAGATTCTCAACTAAATCCTCCATACGCCTATAGCAAGTATGGATGTGAGAATATATTCAGTCTCTTGGAGAAAATGGCTGTCCGCTTACTCAGTGAATAGTAACTGAGTGTCTTCTTTGCTTCCGGAGGTGCAGCGATGAACAGCACAGAGGCCCTGCTCCCCCGAAACCTACCACCTGGTCAGAGCTCAGTCTGTCTTGCAGACAGACACCCAGGTCAACTTCCTCTGCACTTGAGAAATCGCTTTCAGGCACAAGTACAGGGGTTTAACCAGCATTGTAATAAGGATGAAAACAAGGCCATTCTGATGCTATATTGCTCTGCAAAAAATGTATGGTTTGATAATTTAGTAGGAAATGGTGTTGATACTGCTGAGGGCATCAACATTTTGTCACAAAAATCAGTGATTGCAAATAAGACCTCAAAACTGTCTTGTTTGGATTGAAGTTTTATTAAGAACTGTTGTTAATTAGGACTGTGTGGCTTGTCTGTGTATCAATGGGGTGTGTCCCCTGTGATGATGACATGTAAATTAATCTCCAAGGAATTGCAAGTGGCTGAAATGTTAGGTACTTAACTTCTCTCTCCCTAGCAGATGGGAACTTTCTGCCCCATGTGATTCCCAATTGTCTAAATTTACATGTCTTCTGAATAGGGGGAAATTGGGCTCCTGTTGGTTATGAGCCTGGCAGTCTCTTAGCTACATCTGGGAAGTTGGGACAGACTGAGGTCAACAGTAATTCCAGGATGCCAGCCTGCATCATGGGGGTTTAAGGAGGCAACTGCTGGCTGGACTGGCTGAAGGGTCTACTGTGTATCCAGGGAGCTGTGAGTATTGCCTGGAGTTTGAGGCACGGTTGGGGTGAGGGCACACTTTCACTGATAAGATTCTCAGCTAAGTGGCTGGGAGAGACCTGTAGGAGCCCTCCTGCCAGCAGCTACCAGAGGTTTCTGCTCCTAAAGCTGGTCCTAACTATGGAGGGAACCCTGTCCGGTGGTGCTGATGGTGCCAACAAGTGGCCATGCTGCTATGGAGACAAGGGGTGTGTGATGAAAAGGTGTGCAAGAGCTGGGGTTTGTCCCCAGTTCTGTCATCCCCAAACTGCTGATCTTAGGCGCCGACTTCTCTCTCTGTGCCTGCTTCCCCTCCCCTAGGGGTTGTGATTCTTAAATGAGACAATGCGCACAAAGAGCAGAGCACAGTGCCTGACATATAGAAGGTGCCTAATAAATGATGATCATATTACCAGTAACACCATTTCCTGAGGGTCTGTGTCAGGCACAGTACTCAGGGCTTAACACGTAAGATATAATTTATTCGTCATAGCAGCCTGAGTCATTTTGCTCCTTCTTCCAGTTAATATCCTAACGTTCAGCCAAATGCCCTAGATGCTCATGGCTTCCAAAGCACTTGCATGTAGCGAGGGCTCCAGATCTGTTTTTTAATGTTTTAAATAACAGCTTTATTAAGATATAACTTACATATCATAAAATTCACTCCTCTAAAATGTATGATTCAGCGTTTTTTTTTACTATAGTCACAGAGTTGCATAACCATTGCCAATGTCAGATTTTAGAAACATTTTATCACTCCAAAAAGAAACCCCATACCCATCTAAGCAGTCAGTGCCCATTTCCCCTCATTCTCTCCCAGTCCTAGGCAACCACTAATATGGACATATCTATTTTGGACATTTCATATGAATGGAATCATATACATAACAGGTGGCTTTTTGTGATGGGTTTCTTTCACTTAGCATCCGTTCATATCTATTTTTGAATGAATGTCAATTATTTGAGACAGGAAGTTAGGTCTTCCATTTTGAAGCTGAGGAAACCAAAGCTGATAGTGTGCGTGTAACTGCTCATGACCATCCCACTTGAAAGTGCTGGGCTTTGCACCCAGGGCTGTGTTGGCTCCGAGGCCATTCTCTTTTCATCTACTTGCTGGCCTCTGATTGGGCCTCTGCATCCTGCTGAACACCGTCTCTAGGTAGAGGAGCATGTCCCACTAGGTGTGGATGCCCTGGGCCTTAGGCCTGCCCCTTCTCATTGCAGTGGTTGTGGCAGCCTCTCCTCACAGGACTCTGATATTCTCCATCACCCTCAGGAGGAGGATATGGTTTCATGGCTGTATACCAGATGGTGGCTTCAAAGCCGTGCATTGGCCTGTCCAGTTCTTCTGTCCATTTCTCAAGGGTCATGACGTGACCTGGGAAAATTATAGAAATGAAAATGAAGGAAGCAGTAGTCTTTCTGGATTCAAAGCCCAGCAATCCAGTCACTTCATGTGATGAAGGAAATGTCATCCTTCTTGCCTCATCTTCAATAGTAGATTGTAATTGAACACTACAAAGTGTAAGATGAACCCCCTCTCCCAACCCCAGTTCTTTTCCTGAGACACGAGATCGAGTAGACATTCCTCAGTTGCTGTGACAGCACTAGGGGTGGTGGGCACAGGTGTTTGCGGAAGGGACAGGCCTCACACCATCTGGCTCCCGGGCAGGGATGTGTGTCTCTGTTGTACATTCATCAGGGACCCACCTAGTCTATGATGGTGAGACAGCACATCCTAGGAAGTGCTTGTATTCTCTGTTTCCCAAAAGCAGCCTCTATCCTGCTGTTCTCTCACATGCTGTTCTTGAGAGAAGGTTTCATTTGATTATTAGAAATGGAAATGAGCTTTGCATCTTCTACCAAAGAATGAAAATGACCGTATGTACCTACATATTCCTCTAGAAACACCATTAGACCTTACTTTGACTTGAAACTTGTGGGAACTGCTCTCTGAATGAGCCAATTAGCTAAAAGCACTTAAAAAACCCAGGACTCAGGAAGCAATTACGTGTTTGTTTTGTAGATTTCTCATACAAGTGGCCTCACTCCTGGCCTCAGTTTACATGAGACTTCCAGCATCGGCCTTGTATGATGTAGCAGACACACCCATCCTTATCCCTTTGCTCTTAAAACTTCAGTGCATAGGGGCTGGTTTCTAACTGCCAATTCTTGTCTGTTTTGCCTTTTTCCTGACTGAACCTACTTTGCTGCTCCCATGGAAGGCAGAGAATACAGGGGAATTGGTGCACCCCTAGAGCAGCCCTTACCCAATAACTGATGGGAGATGGTGTATAAATACCCCAGTTCACTCAGCCTTGGGTGGGATAACTCAGGAATGTTTTGCGTGGAGTCCCAGTTTCCCCAGAGGGAAAAGTTTCACTCTTCCAACAGTAATAGCTCACTTGATATCGTACCTTTTATTGGTTTTCTTGGCTGCCTTCCAATCCCTGTCTTTCTTTTCCACTCCCCTACTGGTGCTTTTTTCACTTTCCAAACAACCACTGTGCTCAAGTTCTTATCTTAGGATCAGCTTCTAGGGGACCCCAAATTGAGACATATGGTAAGGCTTTATCCTTCCGGTGCTTGTCAGCCTGATTCCCCAGCCAGCTAGCTTTGAGTGAGAGGATAGGGAACAGTGCCCCAAGATGCTTCCCAAGCAGCTAAGGGCTCTCAGGGGATACGGTCTATAACTAATCAGCAGCTTTCTTCCCAAGACATCTTCAGCACAAATCCTGCTGCTGGTGAGTAATCCGTAAAGCATGAAAAGAGAGGTTAAGGCTTGATGAGACTTATCTCAGCCTCATCAAATCATTTGTTTCCATAATTCTCCCTCTGAGAAGATGGCAAAATGAGGTATAGTTGATTCTCGTTATTTGCATTGGTTACGGTCCATAACGTGGCTGTGATTACCAAGTTAGCAAATACTGAGCCATTGCTTCTGGGGGAAATACAGGGTTAGGTTCCTATAAGCCTCTAGTCACCACGTTTTTTATCAACTGATCAATATATAACCTTGTTTCTGTGTGTTTCTGTGTAAAGATGCCTTATTTAATATATGTTCTCAATTCGTTAACATCAAACTCATGCCAACAGCACTGTAGCTCATGCCTGATGGAACTTACCTAGCACATGTATTTTCTCCGTAAGACATTAGACATGCACTTAGGAACAGTGGACAGCACTTTAGCACTATGCTAGAGTGCAACTTTAACAACGAAGTGACTGACAAGAAGCACAGAAATGTGAAAAATGTCACTAAGCAGACCACGAAGAGGACACGCCTACAGTGTGAGAGCTGCCACAAGAAGGCAGGGCGTTGCCATGCTCAACTTCACCTGGGGACATGCGTGTTACATGATTCAATTTTTTTGCTGCTCTGCACAGGTTTGAAAGTGATGGTGAAAGTGCCATGAGTATTGATTTGTGGGTTATAGATACATTTTAGCAAGCAGGAGAATTTGTAATTGAATAAGGGTTGACTCTCTTTTTCACCCGAGGGTGTTAGGATCCCATTTCAATTCAGCATGTTTATTAAACACGTGTGCCAGGCTATGTGATGGATTCTGAGATGGTAATTAGATGCTCCCTGTCCTTAAGGAGTTTCCAGTCTGGTGGCACCGGGAACCAAAATTATGACACAAGATGTTATAACGTACTCCAGAAGAGAGATAAACAATTCTATGGGCCTCTGAAGGAGGGTAATTGAGAGTACAGATGGAGGAGGAGCTTTAGATAGGCCTTAAGAGATGTTTGACATTTGAGTATTTCATACATAACTGAAAAAAAGGAAACAATTGGTCGGAACAACCTCATTTCCCTCCCCTAAGTCTGCTGGACTACCTGCGTCTGCACTCATTGCCCTGCTTTCGTTCCTCTGCAGATGAAATGTGTCTGCTCCTAAGGCCAGGCCCTCCATGCGCTTTTGGTCCTCCTCTCTTGTCCTGAACCATCACTCTCTTCCTCTCTACTCGAATATTGGTGCCACCAGTGTAAAAACGTGCTTCAGTACCTACCATCATCCTCTTGACCCCACACACCCCCAGCCACCCTGTATTCCCTTTACACCCTTCACAGCTAAATTGCTTGAAAGAATTGCCTGGAGTCACGGTCTCCATGCCCTCACCTCACTTTCTTTCTAAGCCACCACCACTTCCCTGGGCTGCTCTAACTGGGGTCATCAGGGGCCACTATTCCCCTTTCTGTTCTTTTATCTTAAGTATCAGTTAGGGTGCTTTCAGCTGAATGTTGCAGAATGTCCCATTAAAAAAGGCTTAAACAGTAAGGACATTTACTGTTAAGAGACTTCTCTTCTCACTGAGCAAGAGGGCTCCCAGGTGGGCTCAGCTGTTATGTGATGCTGTCAGTGACCCAGGTTTGTCCTGCTTCCTGTCCTGCCTCCCTTCATCACGTTGGCAAAGGCTCTCCCAGTAATGGTAAGAGCTCCAGAAGCGCCAGCAGGCTTTGTGTCACCTAAACACAGGGAGAGAAATGAGGTGGCCCTTTTCCTTTGATTTCTCTTCTAGTCATGGAGGGTATTTCCTCCTCTATGAGCCTCACAGCATACTTCTTACATCAATCCCCAAATCGGTCACTGTCAAAGGGGGATGGTATTATCGTGATTGGTTTGGACCAATTAAAATTTATCTGTTAGCAAGGAAGGGGAGTGGCTAAAATGAAAGCCCTGGGCAGAGCGTGTCTCATCTTCCTTGACACCTCATGGCCATTTTGACCTTTGACCACTCCCTTCTTCTGGAAGCACTTCACTTCTGTCACTTGCCTTGCGACATTATTTCCTCTGGGTTTTCCTTCATTCTTTGTGGCTGCTCCTCACTTTTCTGTTGTCTCCTTCTCTGGTGCTCGCCCTCTAAATGGCTGAGTGCCCAAGCACTTGGACTTGAGACGTCCTTTGTCTCTGTCTGTGGTTCTCCCTAGGTGGTCTCACAGCCCACAATGTTTCTGCAGATTTGCACATCTACCCGCCTTCTTGATATTTCCACTCACACATCTAATGGCTCTCTCATGCTCCAAAGCCTGACATAGGACCAAGGACTTCCCATCCCTAACCTGTCCCTCCCCAAGATTCCCTCATCACAATGAATAGTCCCACCAGCCACACAGTTGCTGAGCAGAAATCTAGGCATGATGTGTGAGTCTTTTGTTCCCTTGCCCCCTGCCATTTCATATCCATTCATCAGCACTAGGATGTCTAAAAAGCATCCAGAATCTGTTTGTTTCTCTCTTTTTGCTCTCACCACTCTAGTCCGATGCATTCTTTTAGCTGGATGGCTGACATAGGCTTTTTGTTGGTCCCTATTTCTACTCCTACTCTCTATAATCCATTCCCCACAAAACAACCCAAATGATCTTTTAAAACTATAAGTCAGATTCTGTTATACCCACAGCTTAAAATTCTTGAATAGAGTCCCTTTTCCACTTGGTACTAACTTTGAGCTTCTGACACTGGCCTGTGAGCCCCTATGTGGTTCTGTTGCTTACTTTCTCTCTAAACCTCATTTAGAGTCCAGCCCTCTCTAAACTTATTCCTGTTCCTTGAATAAACCAAGCCCCTCCTATCCCAGGGCCTTTGTAGGATCCGTTTTCTCCTCCTGGAATGCTCTGCCCCCACATCTTCATGTGCCTGGCTCCTCACCCCTGAAATCTCAGCCCAAATGTCACCTCCTCAGAGGTTCTTTTCTAACCATCACTCATGCAGATCTCCCTCTGTCATAGCCCACTGTTAGAATTCTCTGCATTATGCCCATCACTCACTGAAAAAATTTTCTATTTATTAATTTAACAAGATGGAACTAAAATATGAATAAACTAAAAATGCTAACATGATATTTTTATGAAGTCAAGGGCAGAGAGAGTTTTAAGTAGGGAAATGTAATGAGCAGCTTTCAATGCTGTACAGAGACTGAAGATAATGATGATGGTAATGATAATGGTAGTGACAACTAACACTTAACTGTTACCATGAACCTGGCAGGCATTTTGTGTACATTATCTTATTTAGCCCTGACACTGTCTTTGTTGGCAGGGAATGTTATCATTCCCATTTTACAGAGGAGAACACTGAGGCTTACAGAGCTCAGGCACAGTGCCTGGCACACAGTAGCTTGTAATTAGTGTTTGCTATGTGAGTAGATGGATTTTCCCAGGGCCCTGGAGCTGGCAAGTGGTGAAGCTGAGAGTCTAACCTCTGTCTGAGTGAAACAAAAGCTTGTGTTTATAACCACTGGACTATATTTCCTTAAATGATCATTGAGATACTGAAATGTCCCTTAATAGATTGAGAAAGAGAAGTACAATGCAAGACAGATGATTTCTTATTTATTTAAAAAACATAACTAAAATTAATTTGCTGACCAAAAATCTTCTGATTTTTTTGGCTTCACCAAATTCTTTTGAAGGGAGAATTGAGTTCTGTAAAAGTGTTAGGGATGATCCCAGATTGAGGGCTTTCCCTATTAAAATACCCTGAGGCTGAGCTCTAATGGCAAACCCAGGTTCACTGTGCAGGAAAAGTTAAAACTCTGTCTTTGGGGTCAGCGCAGTAAGAGCCCCATTTGAATGCTGCTGTGGGTGAGCATTTCCTAAACCAAGTTCATGTTTTACCAAGTAGGAGAGCACCCAGTGTTAGACGTTTTCTGGATGTGCTGGGTTTTAGTGTCTTCTGCTCTGAGATATGTGCTTAGTGCCTGTGGTATGTGCATCCCTCTTATAGGCTGCCTGAGATTTCACACAGCCTTAATGACTTGTGCCCTCCCCAAGTTCAAAGTCTAATTGGGGTGATAAAACACATGTGGATGAATGGAAAGTCACCAGTAAAACCCATTAATGTGATGGATGAAGAATGTGCGGTAAGAGATGGGTTGGAGTAGGAACTAGAGGAAGCGGGTGGTTTTGAACTTCCATTACTCAGGGGAAGGAATGCACATGGATTAGTGGAGAGGAAAGAAGGGGCGTGGAGAATATTCTAAGCACCGGGAAAATAGTGTACATTTGCAAGATTTGCCCAAGGGCCAGAAAGGGCAGAGTCCCCTCTGGAGGAATCTGAGGGGAGTTTGGAAAACAGGATCAGAGAAACGACAACTGTCAATAGAGGCAGTGAGAGGTGACTGGTGTTGGGGTGTTACTTGGGGTTTCTGAGACCTGACATGACACGAAGGAACATGTGGAAGGGATAAATCTTTCAGCGGGTGTGGGGCAGTTGGGAGCAAAACCGGCTTCAAACTGGAAATACTAGTTAGGGCAAGGTTTCTCAACTTTGGCCTTTCCTATGCCACCTTCCCTTTTTGATTTTTGGGGACCATATTTAAATAGCACCTGTACCACTTTTTCCTCAATATTTTTCTGTAATTGATTTCACTTTAAACAATTTAAATTTAGCTTTGCCTGAAGCAGTAATATCTACCACTATTTAGTTAACATTTTTCTTTAAATTGACTCTCATTTGAAAAATTAAATAAATTTAGCTCACCCCAATCAGTAGTACCTATGAGATCATAGGTGTTCTGTACTAGTTGTATTTTTCCCAGTGCACAATTACAATAGCCCCATGACCATTAAAAAATGTTTTGTCTGCACATCACTTACCATCATCTTATGTTACCACCAATGGTTCTTGTGCTATACTTTGGGGAACGCTCAGGGCACTATTACAGCTCTCTAGCTGTGATGGAATTGAATAAGTGGGGTTCAGCCTATATTTATTGGGTGCTGACTATGTACAAACCCCTGTGCAGGAGGAGATGAGAATGTGAATTACATGCAGTCTTTGCTCTTAATGGATTGGGACCGAAGCAGACAGAGAATGGCATCCTGATAAGAAGATGAGATACAGGCTTGATGAGCCCAATCCCAGCTGTGTGGAACAGCTTCTAATTGTGCCACCTGACATCAGCTCTGTCAACTGAGCAGCTGAGTGAACTGTCACTGTGGAACCAGGGCTGGGTAAGCTCTCTTCAAAGCCAGCTCTCATCAGCAAGCATTTGCCAGGCACTACATGATGCTTTTGTGGATATGATGGGGAGTACAGTGTTTCAGGGAGGGATAAACCAGAAACCAAGGGATGGACTAAGGGGAGGTACAGAGCAGGGCAAGGACCTCAGGAGAGATGCAATGAGTATATGCTTAGTGCTTATAGGAGAAAGTGTTCATAACCCGTTCTGGGGACAAGGAAAGGCTTTCTGGAAGAAATGGCATTTCAGATGGACTTTGAAGGATGAGATGATATAAAGGGTAGTTCCAGTAGAGAGACAGGCATCAACAAACACCAAAGAGGGAAACTGCTGAAGCTCCTGTTTGAGAGAAGAACTAGTTTCCGGGTATCTTGTGGGAATATGGGGAGATGAATGTGGAAAAGAATCTGGGATCTTGGACACTAGGCTGAGCTTGGATTTATTTCTAGAGGTGATCAGGAGCCATTGAAGGCTATGTCATGTGACAAGTTGCACTTTATGAAACAACTAAATGGATATGAATCAGAAGGAGGAATAACTGCAAGCCAGAGACTATGAGGAAGAAACTGCAGTAGCCGGGGTGAGAAACAATGAGGTTCTGATAGAGGTCTGGGCTGGAGGGACCACTGGGGATGGGGGAGGGAGGAAGGAAGATCTAAATAGAGGCAGCGTGCAGGGACCTGGGGATTAACCAGCCACCAACATAGTAGAGTCAATCCTTTCCTTTCAATTGCAAGGAAAGTGGTATCACCCATGAGGTATGCAATACTGGGGAACATTGGTTGTATGCAGGAGAAAGGAGATGTGGTTGCAGTTCTAGCACCCTACCATATGGGTGAGGGGAAGGAGGTGTCCTATAGATAATTCTCTGTGAAAGGACAGAAGCAGTCCGTGGTCTATTCTTTTCATTTTGTCTGTAAGTCTACACAAAGATAAAGAGCTGTATCATTTCTGTGTGGACTTGCATGCTTGAGAGGTATTTTGGTTGCACTGAAAATGGACATTATTGCTTTTGACTTGTACGTCAAGAGTGTGACATGTCCTGGGAAACTAGCCCACAGTATTCTGTGAAAAGTCATTTGAGCGACTTGTTTTTAATCCATGAAGTTGTCATTTCCCCTGCAATTTCCCTGTCCTGAGGGACAGTTACATGACAGGATTGCTCTATTTCAACTCCTTGTTTTCTACTTGAAAAGAATCTGATATCCGGTGACTGTAGATGCAGTTCTGCCTCTACACAGAGAAAAGTCTAGGTGAATAGACCTAAGCAAACAGCAGAGGAAGGCCTAATAAGAGTGGGGTCCAGAATTCAACATTCCAGGGCAGAGTAGAGAGAAGGGTGACCCTCTGATAATGGTGGTGCCTGTCACTAGAAATGTTCCCAGGGAACCTTCTAAATTGATGACTCTCCAAAATCCATCTACTTTCATTTAGTTTTTGCTTCTATAGTTCTTGCTCTTTTATCTATCTGTTTTATATAATGCCTATCTCTGTGGTAATGGGATGAAATGCACTGATTTTAATTGGAATGAATAGAGCAAAGCAACTCTTGGGAACCACTCGGCAGAAAACAGAGGCTAAATTCTTCCAATGGAAACTCCTTTGGGGACTGTGACTCATTCACCTTTATCCCCATGACCATACAGGGATTGATTGCATTCCAGGTGCTGGTACAAAAGAAGGGAGAAGGCACTGTACCTCCAGTTATCAAAGATGGCAATGCTGTGTCATAGCTAATAGGAACCCAAAGTGTGCCCTAAGGATGGGGCCAGATGTGTCTGAATAAGTATCTTATGTTTTATGGTCCTAGATACTGACAATTAACAATAGTGTGTATCTTCAAACTGGCTAATAGGTAGACACTAAACTCTTGGAATCTATTACTGTATCTAGGTCTCCATTTTGCTGAAGAGGCAACAAAAGTGTTCAGAGTGAGGCTGAGTTTTTAAAAGGCGAAAGATTTATACGATCTGAAGAGAAACCAGAGTATGAAGTTGATTTTTAAAATGAATTTAAGTGGAAGGTTTGGTGAAATGATGTATTTAACTTAAATTTTTAGCATGATTTTTCTATTGCATCAAATTTTCTTTTAAAATGATAGAACCTCCTAATGCAGCTGTTAGAAAGTACATTCATTCATGAATATATTTATTCATTTAACAAATATTTATTTACTGTCTGCCAGGGTCTGTGCAGGATTCTTGCAAGTAGGGTAAGAGCCACGTTTTGTACTTTTTTTTTTTTAAAGATTTTTTTTTTTTTTAAATTGGTGAATTGGGGGAGGAGAACAGTGTTGGGGAATTGGGAAAGGGGACCAGCCAAGTTGTTGTTCTTCAATCTTTGTTGTGGAGGGCTCCAGTAGCCGTCTGGCTTCCCGCTGGCAGCTCATGGCCTCTAAGCTCAAGGTGCTGTGTTCAATCTTAGCTCTGGGTGGCTGTAGCCACCATCCTATGCAGGAGTTGAACCAGCAGGCTTGTTGTTAAGAGCACATGCCCTCTTCACTGAGCCATCCCACTGAGCCATCCGGGTGGCAGCTCAGCTCAAGGTGTCGAGTTCAGTCCTAGTTGTGGGTGGGCGTAGCCCACCATCGAACAGGCAATCTTGTTGTTGCACCAGCTGAGCCATCCTGTAACCTGTTGGCAGCTCAGCGACAGCTCAGGTCAGGCACAGCATTCACTGGCCCACGTGGGAATTGAACTGGAAGCTGTGTTGTTCAGAGGCCGCACTCTAAGCCAACTCTTAACCAACTGAGCCACTCGGCCTTCCCACGTTTTGTACTTTTTAAGTGTTTCTTGAAGAAAGATGTTCTATTGTACTACATTAATTCTAGGATTATTATTTTCATTATATAACATTTCTGAAATCAGAATGTATCTTATTACCAATGATACATAATTGTTTAATGTTAATTTTTTAGAAGTACATAAAAATAATAATACATTTTGTAACTGATGATATATTAGATTTGATAGGAACTATTTGCACAATACTATTATTGGTACCATTCTTTGGCCAATGTGTGACCCCATTTGGAGATCAGTACTAATGTTAAGCCTCTAGTTTTAGGCATTGAAGTTGGTCCGGGGATGTCAGAGCTTAGATGTATGAGTGTCCAGATTAGGAGAGATGTGTCAGAAGGTGGATGGAGAGCCAGAGGTTCAAACTGACCAGGCAGTGACAGCAGAGTGGAGAGAAATTCTCCGATGCTTCGTGTCTCTGTCGCATAAATTCAGGGCGGTCTGAGTCTGCCAGACATCAGAACGGAGCAGGAGGAATGAGAATGGCAGTTAGGGCTGCAGTGTGGGACATGGAAGACTCAAGTCCGCGTGGTACCACATGATGATAAAGTGAAAAACAAAGTTACCATGATAGCAGCAACATTCATTTATCAAGTGTGCTATTATTGTTCATTTCAAACGAACGATTATTTTAGCTTTATTGCGGTAAAATTGGCAAATAAGTTGTAATATATTGAAAGTGTATAATGTGATGATTTGATATATGTACACGTTGTGAAAGGATTCCCACCACTGAGTCAATTAACACATGCACCCCCTCGGGTACCTTTTATGTGTGTGTATGAGAACATGTAAGTTCTACTTTCCTAGCAAATTTCAATGATACAACACAGTGTTATCAACTATCATCACCATGCTTTACATTAGATCCTCAGACCTTATTCATCTTATAGCTGGAACTTTGTACCCTTTTACTAACCTTTCCCTATTTCCTCCTGCCCCAGCCCCTCACAACCACCATTCTACTCTCTTTCTATAAATTCAACTCTCTCTTTTATTTTTAAAGATTCCACATATAAGGGATACCATGCACCATTTGTCCTTCCTTCTCTGACTTATTTTGCTAAGCATAATGCCCTTCAGATCCATCCATGTTGTAGCAAATGGCAGCATTTCCTTCTCTTTTAAGGCTGAATGACATTCCACTACACACACACACACACACACACACACACACACGTGTATATCACATGTTATTCATCCCCCTGTTGAAGGACATTTAGCTTGTTTCCGTAACTTGGCTATTGTGAATAATGCTGCAATGAACATGAGTGCAGATTTGTCTTCAGGATAATGATTTCATTTCCGTTGGGTATATCCCAGAACTGGGATGGCTGGATCACATGACAGTTCTATTTTTACTTTCTTGGGAAACCTCCATGCTGTTTTCCATAGTGGCCGTACCCATTTACAATCCCACCAGCAGTGCACAAGGGTTCCCTTTTCTCCACATCCTAGCCAGCATTTGTTATCTCTAGTCTTTTTGATAATAGCCATGCTAACAGTGTGAGGTGCTACCTCGTGGTGGTTTTGAATCAATGCATGGTATTCAAAATAACCATCCTGCAAGATAGGTGTTCATTGAGCATCATTGTTATGCTTGTTTCAGGTGTGAAACTGGGGCTCTGAGAGGGTAAGTGACTTGTCCAGCATCATACACTTAGTAAGTGCTAGAACCAGGATTTAGGGTTCGGTTTATGGAGCATCAAAGTCCATACTGCATAACATCCAAAGTCTCAGAACATCCAGTGACTTCATGATCAGTCATGAGAGGTTCCAGAAGCCAACCGGGGTCAGAGCAGTACATGGACAATTACATATAGTAGCCTCAGCATCCAAAATTAGGGCCATTGAGCAGAATTCCAGCAATGTCTTGAGTAAGTTCCCTGTGCGCTGTAGCCCAGGTGCCTGGGCCTGGACCAGATTGGGAGGGAGGTACCCAGCAGGCCCAGGGAAGTAGCTGGAAGCTTGGTGAGTTAAGTGCTGAGGTTCAAAAATTTGTGTCTTACTCCAATCAAACCCCCAAAGAACAGAAGTGATATTGTCACTAAGATTCCAGAACTCAGTGATGGGTATTTTAATAAGTCCATGATCCCACAAGGAGCTTGCTGTAGGGATGAGCTCACAGTCTGTAGCTGGGAGTTGATGAATAATTTTAATTATGTGTCTAATATTTATAGAGATGTTTTGCCATCAATGGATTCCTTTTAGATTTTGATCTTGTGTAGATCTCAAGGAAATTTAAAATATTTTGGTTCCTTATTTAAAATATAGTGTTATTTTGCTGAGTGTTATTAAATAGCCAAGAAGAATTTTTATAAATTTTAAGGAAGAGTTCAAGCTTTCAAATGCCAAAGGTCTGAGAAGTGGGGAGAATTCTAAGTTGTTCACCTAAGCCTATTTCTAATTTCTTCTCACAAGGGTGACAGAACAAAGCAGATTTTTATTAATTTAGAGAAACTATCTCCATTGAATGGTCAGAGCAGTCATCTTGGTAGCGATGCATGCAACACAAGCAATATCACCCTTGTCACCACTGTCTTTGTCATCAGTAAGCAATTATCAAGTGCCTGACTACTCATTGCCTCGTGTGAGGAGTCCCACAAAGAGGCTTGTTCCTGTCTTTCAGGGTTTTCAATCCAAGAACAAACAGATGAGGAAACACATCTAAGAAATACATTGAAGAGAATTAGATATTATGAATTAGAATATTAATGAATGCACAGTGAGAAATTTATAACCTCTACAAGGGTCATAGGTGACTGTATTTAAATGTTTTCTAAAGGTTGAAAGCAATGTAATTAATACTCCTAGAAGGGAAGTTTGGGACAGTATCCTTGCATGTTAAGTTTAGGTGCAGAAAGAGAAAGCTGGTAATTTTTTAGGTCAAAAATTGATCCTAATGGCCACACGGCTGCTGGAATTGGTGCTCTCTTCAGAAGCCCAGTCCTAACTTTTTGTGGGCCCCTGTCCATGTAGCAGGATGAGGCCATTTGTATGTTAGGATTGACTGAGACCTGAACGCTATGGGCGTCAACACAGCCGAGGTATCTATTAGGATGATTTCTATTGCAGATGACAGAGAACCCGGTCCACATGAAATCTATTCCAAAGGGGAATTATTGATTCTCCTAACTGAATTGAGTTCTAGGCAGAACTCAACCCTCGGCTCAGGACTAAGTGCATCCAGGACTGAATATTTCTTCGTTTCTTTGTTTTTACTTTTTTGCTTTTTGAAATTTTTTCTTTTTCAATTACAGTTGACATTCCATATTAGTTT
Organism: Aselliscus stoliczkanus; assembly: GCA_033961575.1. Taxonomy (NCBI): domain Eukaryota; kingdom Metazoa; phylum Chordata; class Mammalia; order Chiroptera; family Hipposideridae; genus Aselliscus; species Aselliscus stoliczkanus. The sequence goes on along the minus strand of CM066732.1, from coordinate 148,461,315 downwards.
CCGGTGTGCAGCATAATGGGTAGACATTTATGTAACTTACAAAGTGATCCCTCAGTAAGTCTACTACCCACCTGGCACCATAAAAAGTTAAAACAATTCTTCATTCCTTGATTCGTCTTCTTTGCATTGTTCTGTTCCTAGGCAAGCTCCTTTTTGGTGGCTCTAAGGTGGTTGCCAGTGGCTTTAGGGCTTCATTTCATCCTTCCAGATTCACATTCCTCGGGGAAAAATAAATTCTCTAAGGCTCAAACAAAAGCCTATGATTGAATTTTCTTGGTTCTTATTGGCCTGTCTAGGGTCAGATACTCATTCTTTAACCAATCATGGTGTGTGTGTGTCGGGGGGTGGGGTGGGGAGGGGTTGGGACCAAATGTGCTGATTGGCTTAGTCTGAGTCATGTGCTTCACTCCTTAAAGTGAAGGCCAGTACAAGAGCTGGGAGTGGGTCTGGAGTGATTTCCCTAAACGAAATCAGGGTATAGTTGAAACAACATGGTTGTTCATGGATGCTGAGAGAATGGTGCGGTGGGAGGCAAGGTGGATGAAAATGGAAGCAGGGATACTTGTTGGGAGGTTATTGAAGTCCAGGCAAGGAATCACAGTGATTTGGATAAAGAGAGTGGCAGTTATGATGGAGAGGGATGGACAGATTTGGCTTATGTTTTAGAGATGGAATACATAGGATTTGCTGATGGAATACATGCCAAGCATGGTAAGAAAAAGAAGAATTAAAAATGACTGATAGGTTTGTGGACAGAGCACCTTGGGAGAACGGTGGTACCACTTTTTTTTTAAATTTATTTATTTTTAATTAGCTTCAGGTGTACAACACAATGCAATAGTTATACTTTTTACCCCTCACAGTGACAGCCCCCCTCCCCCAATTCGCCACCCCACTCCTCCCCCCCATATCATATATATCTATTACACTTCCTTTGACTCCCTTCCACAGTAGAATCCACATCCCATGACTATCTATATATATATTCAGTTACAGTTGGCATACAATATTATACAACATCAGCTTCAGGTGTACAGTGCAGTGATCAAGCCTCTACTCCATCCATGAAATGGTCTCCCTAACAAGACATGTGACCATCTGACACCCCACAAAATATTTACAACATTATTATATTCCCCGAACTGTCTTTCATATCCCTGTGGCAATATTGTAGTTGCCTATTTATGCTGTCTAATCCCTTCCCCTTCTCCCTCATCCCCACCCCCCTCCCAACTAGCAACCCTCAGTTTTTTCTCTATATCTATAGACTGTTTCTGTTTACTTTGCTCATTCATTCAGTTTTTCAGATTCCACATATAAGTGAGATCATATGGGATTTGTCTTTCTCCGACTGACTTATTTCACTTAACATAATGTTCTCTAGGTCCATCCATATCGTTGCAAATGGTATGATTTCATTCTTCTTTATAGCGGAGTAATACTCCATTGGTGGTACCACTTTTTGAGATAGAAAGATTGGAGGGTTTAAATTTTATTTTGTTATTACAATTTTTTAGTCAACTGTGCTATCCTGGCTCTGTGGGATTTACGAAGCCTGTCAGATATCTGAGCGGAAATTTCAACAGGACAGTTGGAGATATGAGTCTGGAATTTAGAAGATAGGGCTGGAAATGTAAATTCATGGACATATGAATCTGTAAAAACAAAGGGATGGCTGCAGCAGTTTTAATTTTTTTTTTTTTAAAGCTGTGTCATTCATTTATTAAATGGGCTGGACTTTTTGGCAGTGCAAAAAGAGAATGGCTTTATTTCTCTTCAGCTGCTACTTTCACACTTGTCCTCTCAGGCCTGGATAATATCCCAGAAATATCCCACCGTGTTTCCAGGCACTTTTTAAATAAAATAAAATAAAAATCATTATTCTCAGGTTTTCAAAAGTCCAGTTCAATCTAAACCCAAACAACTTCTAATCCAATTCACAGCTTTCCTTTCCCTGTGGGTCAGGCCCTCCCTGAGATGCCGCAGAGCAGCAGTGGGAAGGGAGGTTTTGTTTGCTTTCTATCCTTGTCCAGAGGCCTTCTCTGCTTGCTTTGTGGCTTCTGGCTCCCTCAGAGTCAGGTGGCAGGCAAAGGGATGATAAGAAGGCAAAAACGTTTTATTTAGCTGATGCCCTTTGTGGCTCTCTAGCTGTGGAATACCCTCTGTCTCACAGGCATTCAAGAGCTTTTTGAGTTCTTGGCAACTCCTGTGAAGACCTCCAAATGTTCCTGTTGCAGACATGAGTGACACCCTCCCTGGCTGGTCACTAATGCGCCACCCCCCACCCCCGTGTCTGCCCTCAGCACACCTGCGCTTTCACCATTCAAGTAGATAGACTTTTTGGGGAAACCCTAACCTAACTACCCCCCACCCCATCTCGGAGCCCATTTGGCCTGTGAGAAACCATTGTTCATCTTTGTGCTGCCAAAATCAGAAAGAGCAGGCCACTCCCTACTGCTCTCTGTCCTTAAGCAGCCATTACAGGCCAAGCGCTGGCAATCCATGTCTGATTTTCCCAGGGTTATCTCATCGCACACCTCCAGGGGGCATCATTCACATGCATTCTGGAGCTGAGTGCTAACCAGTCTCTCATACTCTTATCAGGAACAGTGCAAGGCAGGCCTATGAAATTTGCAGCTCAGGAAGCACCCAGCTGGGGGTCGAAGGTGCCACCAGGACCCTCTTCTGCCAACCACCGATTCTCCGAACGATTCTCTTATTGCCCCTTTGCCACAGTGCTTGCCAGTGCTATATGTTTTTCTTCTAAGAAATGCCGTTTCACCAGTGAATTCTTTTATGTGGGTTGGAGGTGGCGATCTTAGTAATTTCTGCACTGATTAAAAAGAAAAAAGCTCAGTCTACAGCTCTGGGGCCTCAGTTTAAACCCTGAGACGAGTGGAGAAGCCCACTTAACACGGCATTGTGGCAGAGAAACCCTTTCTTCAAATACAACCTCGCAGGGAAGTCCAATATATAAAGCCGACAGACATGGCGCCACATGGTGGACAGTGGGGGACACAGGCAGGGGCTCCTGTGCACGGTGTGAAACCCATTGTGCCTGGGAAAGCCAGCGCAGTGTCCACGGCAAGGAGAGCTTCCTACTCTCTACAGTTCTGCAGCGTTTGGCCTGTTTGTGCCTTTTTGGTGAAAATAACCATCTGTGCAAGTTGGGTGGGAATGAGAACCATCCCAGGGCTGCCCATTTCGGCTGCAGAGGACGGCCCATCAGGGCGCAATAGTGGACCCTTCTCAGAGCACAGCTCCGCCAGGTGAACGCCGCCTCCCTGCCCTCCTGATGCTGACCTAGAAACTTCTGGTGAACACTGTGCTTCTGTCCAGACTTGCTTGGTGGAGGGCGTTTCTGAGAATGGAAAGATTGGCTTTTCCCTCTGAAAATAGCAACCACACACAACCCCTAGAAATGATTTTGACGTTTTCTGGTGGCCTTTAGCTTAGGGCTTTGTTTCTTGTAGGAAAATCTGCAAGAATTTTCCAGGAAGGTTTTTGTGTAGAGGTTTTCTTCTCTGCCCATAGTAGAGTGCTTTGGAGGTCAGTCCCATTCCTTCTTTCATTCCAGATGTAGGGTGAATGACCTAACTACCTGGGCCCCAGTTTCTCCATCCGTAAAATTGGGGCAAGAGTGGAACCTCTGTCCTGGGCTGTTGTGAGGCTTAATGAGAACGTATGTGAAACAGAGTGCCTGGCAGAGGGCAGGCACCCAGTACGTATCACTGACTGAACTGGTTTCCTATCACTGCTGGAACAAATGACCACAAACCAGATGGCTTAAAACCATATCATTCTGCAGGTCAGACTTCCAAAATGGCTTTTGTGGGGCCCAAATCAGTGTCAGCAGGCCTGCATTCCTTCTGGGGGCTCTAGCGGAGAATCCTTTCCTCACCTTTTCCAGCTGCTGGGAGCTGTCCCCGTTTCTTGGCTGCATCACATTGATCTTTGCTTTCATGTTCACATCCTCTTCTTTGCCTCTGGACCCCCTGTCCCCCTCTTAAGAGGACTCTTGTGATGACATTGGGCCCATTCAGGTAATCCAGGGTAATCTCTCCATATCAACAGCCTTAACAGTAACCTCTGCAAAGTCCCTGTGTCCTGTAAGGTGATATATTCACAGGTTCCCAGAGTTAGGAGATGGGCATCTTCAGGGGACTATTATTCTGTCACCACACCAATATTTAAAAAATGATCTCTTATGTATCTACAGTGTGCCAGACCTTCTACTTAGTGCTGGGCATAAACAAATGAACAAGATACAATGCTTATACCAAAATAGATTCATGATGATGATATTAATGATAATCATCATAGCTGACATTTATTGCATAATTTACTATATGTGAGGTCTGTAAGTGAATTCTCTTGCTGAAGTCTCATCATGGCTTTAAGGGAAAGTGTTATTCCCATTTTAGGGATTAGAACATTGAGGCTTAGAGACCATATGTAGTTTTTCCTAAAGCTCCATAGCTAATGACAGGACCCTGGCTCTGTCTGGTTGAAAGCTCATACAGTCAGTTACTGCATTCCGTACTGCCGTGGGGTGGGGGTGGGGTGGGGGGTGACGGTTTGACATACCTTTGGCTCTTTTCCTGTTAGCAAATGTAAATAAAGTGTGCCCAGCATCAGTAGAGCAGATCACACAGTGACTGCCATTCAGAGCCAGAGGGCAGACTCCCAAGGAAGGCAAATGCTACGCCCCTCCAGCCCCTACCACAGTCCACAGTTGCACGTTCATGGCCCTGGCTGTTGGACAAATGTGTCTTGTCTTCAGAAGAACCTAATAACATGTGTTCATCACCGCTCTTGACTGGTCTCTTCCCAAGTCACCGTGCTAATGGGGTCCTGCTTCAGTCGTGGGTAAAAAAGAAGAGGAAGTGCCCAGTGAAACTATTCTTTAGTGATTAATATAGAAGCTACCTGGTGATTTTAAAGGGCAAGAAGAAGGTACACTCAGGTGAATCTGAAGGGAAGCATTTGAACACTAAAGGCTACATTATTCTTGATCTTTGCCAGAATTTCCTTCAGTGGAAATGGGAATTTTACATGAAGAGCACAAGGAAGGGGAAAGTTAGTCTCCCAACTGAGTAGTGTGACACTGACACTAACCCAGCGGCTGGGTGCTAGGATGACCAGCAAGCATCAGCTCACCTGGGACAGGTGAGATGATGGAGGTGAGATGATGGTAGGACAAGGAGAGGAAGGAGAGGGTTACCAGGTCCACCAGACTTTGGGAAGGGGCTGATGGAAGTAGAACGTGCTGAATAGAGATGGTACCCTGTGTGGAATCTTCCTGGGTTTTCTCCTGCTGTCGGGGGGACAGGGTTTGCATTTCTACTTCTTGTTTCCTCCTCAGACAGCTCTCTCCCCGACTTGGGTTACACCCCTGAGCCCTGGAGACATTTCGTTTTAGACACATTCACAGGTTGGCTAATAAGAAAATGCTTGTTAAATTATGGCAGATATAATTAGAGCGTCTATACATTCTGATACTTTAAGACCATAATTATTATTGAGTAATTATTCTAAGTAATTATTTTTCAATACTGATGACTGATTAAAATGCATATTATGTGGAATTTAATTTTTGGATTTCATGTGTATAAAATCACAAATCAGAAAAATTCAATGGCTGTCTTTCCTTCTCTCTCTCTTTACTCCTACCCCATGCCTTCTTCCCTCTCCCTGTCTTTTTCCCTCCCCCTCCCTAGCCCCTTCTCTTGCTTTCTGTCGCTACCTACTGTGGCATAAATATTGGGCTCAGAACTTGGGATACAAAGATGAATAATTACTAGTCCTGACTGCCGGGGATTTATAGTTCAGTAAAGGAATTTATTCATTTTATCCAACAACTATTGACTGAGCATGTATGATGTAGCAGACACTAATCTAGGCACTGGGATATAGCAATGAACAAAACAGACCAAATCTTAAACTCCTTTTGGGGAGGCACACCATGAATGGCAAATACAGAATACAACTTCAGCTCGCGATACAGGTCCGGCTGTGAAGAAAACAAATCCAGGCCATGGGCTAACGCGTGACTGGAGCGGGGTTGGCCTTTTTGCCACGGAGTGGTGAGGCGGGAAGGCCTGTCCGAGGAGGTACCATTGGCATCGAGCAACAGCAACCCTGTCAGGATTTTGGCAAGAAGGTCCCAGCCAGAGGGCACAAAAATGGGAAGTCCCAGTGGAAGGAGGCCACTTGGGGAAAACTAGAAGACCAGTGTGGGTGGAGGGTGTTGAGGCAGGCGATGAAGCTGGAGAGACAGGCAGTGGCCAAAATGGGGAGAACTGAGGGGGAGTGTTTGGATACTCTTTGGGGTGTAATGGGAATTATCTGGAGGGGTTCAAGGAAGGGAGTGGTGGGTTTGAATTTACATTTTAGAAAGAAGTCAGCCTGGCTGCTGTGGGCTGAACGGGTGAGAGCAGGGTCGGAAGTGGAAGGCTGTCTGGGTTGGGACAGTGCGGGTGGGTGGGGAGTGGTGGGCATCAGGATGCATTTGGAAGGGAGAGTTGGCTGACATGGCCCTTGGCGCAGAGTGGAACCACGAAGGACTCGGGACTTTTTGGCTGAACTTCTGGGTGAACAGAGGTGCCACTAACTGCAATGGGGAAACCTGGGGAAGAGGCAGATTTGGGGTGTGTGGATGAGGGAAAACAGGGTTTCCTGTTAAATGATGTTCTAGTTAAATTTGAGAAGTGAAATGGACATCTAAGTAGAGATATAGTAGACAGTTAAGCCCACAAGTTCTGGAAGAAAGGTCAGGGCTAGGGATAAAAATGTAGAATCCAACAGTCAGATGATCAAGGAGTGAAACAGAATGTGTACATTTGGCTTTAGAAGGCCATCATTTGACTCTTAGGGGGGCATAACTTCTGCTTTAGAAAATGAGGCACTCTAGATTATAATGTCGATGTTGGGAAAGAAATGAATCAATACTCACCGAATGTTGACTGTGTGCCAGGCACTGTGCTACCTGCTTCCATTGATTATTTCCCACAGGGCATAGAGTTTGAGAAGCACGCATAGTGTACTGCCTAAGGTTACCCACTCTGGGACTAGATTGCTGGATCCCAATCCCAGCCCTGCCCTTTTACTAGTGGTGTTTTCTTGGGCAAGTTAATTTAGCCCGTCTGTGCTTTGTTTGCTTATCTGTAAAATGGGACAATACTACTACCTACATCATAGAGTTATTTTGACATTTCAAAATATGTAAAGTACTTGGAATAGCTCTTGGTACTTAATGAGCACTCAATAAATGGCAACGATTTCCATTGTTACCATTATATTTGCTCTGTAGGAGGCACCTAAGACCAAGGTGTGTTATAATGAGTGCTATTTTAAAATCTTGATTCAAATTATTGTCAATGTATAGTCAATATATAGGATGCTTGGCTTCTGTCATGATACAATTTTATGAGCACTTCTACTATAATATAGATTAAAATCTGTTTCTGTTCCTATTGCTGTTAACAAATGACTCCAGCTTACTGGTGTAAAACAAGCACTTCATTGTGCTCATAGCTTCTATGGTTTAGGAATGCAGACAGGACTCAGCAGGGATGGCTTGTCTCTGCTCCTCCATGTCTGGGGCTGTACTTGGGAAGATTTGAAGGCCACAGTTGTTGATGGGGGGAGGTGGCGCCTGGGGAATCAGCTAGAGGCATCATAGGCTCTTGACTCAACTGCCTACACATGACCACTCCATGGGATCTCATGGCCTGATTGGTGCTTTGTCACAGCATGGGTTCCAAGAGTGAGTGTCCCAAGACAGCCAGGAAGAAATGGTGCCATCTTTTGTGACAGCTTTGAAGGTCACATAGTGTCACTTCTGCCTTAATCCCAGCCCGTCCACATTCAATGAGAAGGAGCATAGATTCCACCTTCTCATAAAAAGAACAGCAAAGTCACACAGTAAGAAGAGTATACAGGGCAGGAGAGGTTGTGACCAATGTTAGAACAATACAGTCTGCCACAAGGAGGCTACACCAGGAGGCCTTTTATGAGGCTAATTGGCTTAAAGGATCCAAAACACTTCTAAATTTTGAACAGGCTCTGAAATCAGGGCCTCTCTCTTTAATTTTTGTTTTATTAATGGGCTTGACTGCTCTTGACCTAAGTTGTATCAGAGTTCAAAGGTTGACTCATTAGAACTAGTAAGTGCTCATTCATTTAAGAAACACTGATGGAATAATGACTTTGTGCAAGACCTGTGCTAATTGCTGTGGGAGCAAATTGAGATACCACAAGAAGTGAACCAGCTAAAAGGTGAAGGCCAAACCAGTGGGCTTGCAATTAACTAGTCTCTGGAGAGGAAAAAGGCCATTTACAATCTGTAGTGATAATTATAATAAAAACTAGTCAAAACAAGACATGAAATCAGTTTAATGGACACTCATTCAGTTCATGTTGCATTCAACATTCAGAAACCCATTTCCCATTCTATAGGCTTTATCTATTAATTAATTATTATTAAAACTAGCAATTATTAAATACTTACTGTAGTCATTCACTATACTCAGCACTCCATGAGTATAATATTTAGTTTGCAGTGTAATCCAGTGAGGCAGATTGCTATCCATTTTATAGATAAGGGAGAGGGCAGTAGAGAGGTTAAGTGACACAGGCTGGCATTCATTTGTCCCCAGGTCTTCTGCTGCCACAATGAATGCTGGAGTTGACAGGGCTAATTCGTGTAAAGCTGTTACTAGACTCCAAGTTCTGGATTTTCTCTTTGCTGTTCTTTTCTCTAGACTCGTTTCCAGCTGTGTTCCATGAAGCTTCCGAGTTCCCAGGGGGTCTTGGGACGCAGTGCAGGGACTAAGGGGGAGGCAAAGCTCCTATGATTCTGGGTTCCTACTCTGAATTCCAACCATATAGCTTTTAGCTGCATTATATATTATATTATACTTTATTATATATTTATATCACCTCATTTTATACTTGTATGGTACATAATAATTCAGTATATGATATAAAATAATATATTAATATATATTTAGTATTTATTATATAAAGAGGTGGTGGATTTCTTAATAGAATATATTGTAATATTATATGTGTAATTTAAAATATTATAATTTGTGATAATCCAATATCCAATATCCAAGAGCAGGGTGGAATAGATCAGAGGTGGTCAGAACACCTCTTTTAGAACAAAATCCTTCCTTCAAATAGAATTTTACATCTATAGCTGTAATTTCCACTTCTAGTTTGGATTTTATTCAATTCAATTGAATTTCCACTTAAAATGGAAACTTGTAGGACAAAACCCTTCCATTTGAAGGAAGGTTGCATCTGATTTAGATCTTAAGTATGTTACATTTCCCTCCTGACTCCTACCTTCAGGTGAATTTTCTATCGATGTCTGGGTCTGGTCTGTATCTGTATCTGTGTCTGTATCTATAGTTTTCACTTCAAGCTTGACTTTTCACTTAAAATTCAAACTTTTAGAACAGAACTCTTTCCTGTGAAGGCAAGGTTTTGTTCTAGAAGTTTGAGCGCCCCTGCCCCACTCTACACTGCTTTTGGATATTTTTAGTTTAAAGATTTGGTCTGTAAGCAGTATGATTGTCATTATTCCAACGTCAGGCTCAAGACCTCAGTCACTAGCTAAAGCCTTTTCTGCTGGCAAAATCGTCATTCCCATCTGCTGGCAGAAATAACCTTTCAAGTGCCCATGGACGCACAGATCCATAAAACTAAAAGTCAGAGAAAGGGGAGAAAGAGTCTATTCCATTTTTTAAAAAGTTGAATTCGATCTAGGTCTTGTTTCTATTAGATTGATGGGAATGAGCGTGGGAGTGGGGAGCCTGTGAGGAGGCTATGGCTGAAGTCTAGAGAGACATGGTAGCTTAGTCCCATGGTGGGGCAGGGAGAAGAAAGGCAAGGGTCATTTTCAGGTATATTTTGGAGGTAGCAGTGACAGAATTATAGGGGAAGCCGGGGAGCTAGGAGACAGGAAAGTGAGGCTGCCTCTCAGGTCTGGCAATCGGCTTGACCCTGAGAGAGGAGCCCGCATTTTTGGCTGGGTCAGCAGTCAAGTACAGTTTGGATTTGCCAAGTCTGAGACAGTCGAGATCCCCTAGTGAAACTGAACTGTTGGTAACATATACCGGGGGTGCCCAAAAAATGTATACACATGACTTGTGTTCATCTTCTTTATTGGTATATATGGAGTATTACAATTTTAGTACAGTTTTTTCCTTTCTTAAAATGTGTATACATTTTTTTGGCACCCTCTGTATGAAGCTGGAGGTCAGAGGACTTTTTTTTTTAAGAGTTGAAGTTTATTCTTGGAAAAAGCAAAGTCCCACACTTTCCCCAAAGTCCAGGAAGATTTTCCCAGGCGGCCCTGACCCGCCAAATTGTCATCTCTATTTTCTGACCCTACTTCCATGAATGCCCATTTAATGTCACTATTTGGTGAGCGGCTTCTCCAGGTACCGCACCAAGGCTGGGCCTTGGCCTTGAGCATCCCAAAGCCCACGGTGTCCTTGGCATACATACATACACAGTGGAGGGTTGGCCACTTGGGTGATGGCTGCACAGCCCTCCGTGCAGTCCATGAGGGTGAGTTTGAGATTGTCTCTATTGAACGCTTGCTTCCCCTCTGGTCATAGGTGGCCCAGATGTCACTGGTGATGGCCGTGGTGACCCAGGCATCTGTAGCCCTGTAACCTGAGTAGCCAGCAGAGCACTCTCGTTATTCTGCAGCAGGGTACACTAGCATCTGGGTCGGAGCCGGACAGGATGCAGTAAGCCTGTAGAGGTGCCTCCTGCTGGACCCTGCCTGCTGCTTCCTTGGGCATAAAGATTTGAGAATCATCAGCAAGTGGGTGGCATTTAAAACCATGGCCCTGGAAGTGATCACTCAGGGAGACAATGTAAGTCCAACATTTGGGAACTTTTAGGAGAAGGAATCTGCAGAGTGGATGTTAAAAGGTCCATCCAGGGAATGTGGAAGAAAATCTTGAGAGTTTGCTGTTACAGAGGCCAAAATCGGGAGCACTTTAAGAAGGAAAAAAGCCTTCTGTGTGGAATGCTGCCGAGGGGCCAAGCCAGATGTGGCCATGTGGAGGGAGTGGAGACCCTGGGAAGGGCAGTTTGAGCTGGTGCCAGAAGTGTAGCCTAATTGCTTTTATACAGTTTATGATAGATATCACCCAGGTTAGTACTTACATGCATTTTTGGCTAGTTGTGTTGGGTGGTTGGTGGTTGTGTTTGTCCTGTCTCCCTGGCTTAGGGGTCCCAGATAAAATACAGGATACCTAGTTAAATTTGAATTTCAGAAAAAAATTTCTTCAAGTATAAGTATGTCCCAAATATTGCATGGGACACACTTGTCCGAAAAACAAACAAACAGAAAAAAACACACAAAAAAACACTTTTTAAAATAAGCCTGAAATTCAAATTTAACTGGGCATAACTGTGTTTTTTTTTCTTCTCCCAGCCTGGCAGTGAACATTGATTTGTACATGTTAAATGGTTTACATGGTGGATTTTATGTTACGTGAATTTTAGCACATTCACAAATCTCACAACCCTACCCTAACTAGACTGTCACGTAGACGCTTCGGGGTTGAGCCACCAAGGCCAGGAAGGAAAGCCAACCTCGAGTGACGTAATTTCTGGGGATAGTTAATGCTTCTATTAAATTCCTTTAGAGCACCTCACAGAGTGCTGAGCACATAGTAGGCACTCATCCAATGCTCCTTTGATAGAAATGGCGTATGTGCTGTGGGGAAAATTAGCTCACAGTGATACTTAGATGGAAAGAAACTAGCCGGTACCTGTGATACTACTTAGAGCACTCCAAGGCATGGGATGTACAGGGATGTTCTCAGTGAATTAAGTGGTGTGGCACTTTTGACTCTGCTGGAGGAACCGAGTACTTACTCCACAACAGACCTATTTTAGCCCTGTGGCTGTGGAGCAAATAGCTTTGCTGAATTTGGTGCATCCCAGTTATAGCAACTTAAATGCAACTGGCTTCTGAGGGGCCATTAAAAATCTTTAAATGGCAGGGAGCTCTTGGAAATGCCCCCAAATTCCAAGACAGTGAGTCTGAGTCATTCACTTTTTAATTGGGCGTATCAATTTCTGTGCCTACCTTTCTTGTCCTTTCTATGGGGTACAGAGGACATAACCACAAGACTGCAATTCCAATGACCTCTTCAGAGGCCTTTTCAAAGCAATTAATTACAGGTTGAATCTGCAGTATATAAAGAATTAAAGAGCAGCTAATATTTTCTGTGAAAATACTATTCCTTGGTTAAAACCGGAGAACCCAAAGGTTAGATTTAACTATCTATGAAAACGGTTTTTTCTATTGTGGTTCCCCACCCCCTCAAGCTTTACTATTTATAAGAATCTTGCATCCACAGTTAACACTTGTTTACATGGCAAGCTGAATGTTTTACTTGCATTCTACACCGATTTATTAAGCCCTATTATGTACCAGTATTCAATATCTAACTTGACCAAATTAGGTTTTCAAATAATGTCCCATGGTTCTTATAACTGGGCAGTTCCTTGAAAGGAAATATGTTTATGGTGGCTGTTTCATTGTGACTAACCCATCACCTAGAGGGTTTGCCGGGGTAACAGATCTGGGTCTGAGGGTGATAATGTGGAAGTGCGATTTAATCCTAAAACTGAAGCCAACTTCTGTACACCCTTGCTGTATCACCTGTTTCTTCGGGTGCAGCTTAAGGACTAGCATAGCAGCTTGGCAGATTTCCACGGGATCCACAGCAGGATCTGTTTACTCTTTGAGATTTCGGAGGTATCCTCTAGTTCCTTGAGTGCTGGGTCTTTTCTGGATTCCATGGGAGCGGAGGTGAAGGCAACGTGGCCCCCTGTTCATCCATCATTCACCTCTGTGAGCTCCTGGATAGCAGGGTTCTGCTCCATCACCTTTGTGTCCCCTGGTCCCTGAAGCACAATAGGCAATGACAAATGTTTCTCAAATCCGTTGTGTGAGCATTAATTGAGCTCCATGGACCAAAGGGTCCATGTTCAAAGTCCATTCCACCTAGAGGAATTTACTTTCGAGCAGGAACTACTAGTGAGAGCAGACTGCAGATATTTTGGGGGTAGAGTGAGGTGTTGGTTGAGCTGGAAGGCCCAGCCTATATCTGGCAGCTGTCCAGTGTGGACGATTCCCCTGGAGGCTGGTTCATCCTAGGGTTCCCCTGGCAGCACTGTCTCTTGCCTTCCTTATCACCCAGCCTTAGGTGGTGCTGGAAACACGGAGCCGGTTCATGGAAGCTGCCTTTCCCCACCTTTTTAGATCTACTCCCCACTACTTTTTAGGAAGTCTGTTGACTCCTTGAAGACATCACTAATTAGAGCTGTTAAGAATATTTCAAAACACTTCTCAGCCTTCACAGGAATGAGCTTGTACGGTTTCCGCCTCATTGTCTCTCAGCCTGGGGGCATTCTTTCCCCTCTGGGGTGCGTCTCTTCCTCTCACCTGCACTTCCTGCCAGCCTCTGAGAGCTGCCTTCGCAGTAAATCACTCACAGAAACGCTGAGGTCAGCAGCGCCACTGCTGCATTAGAGGAGCCGCTGTAGACGGAACTCTCCAAAGGAGATGCTGAAAGGCAAAGCGATTTTGTAGAAACTGTTTTCTCCTTTAGACGGATCTTATTCATTTTTGCGACTTAGTAGGCACAATGAAGGAAGAACCATCTACAAAATATATTTTTTTCCCCATCTAAGCTTTTTGTAGGAGGTTTTAGTGCCTATGAAACGAGTCAGAAGCACTGACTGCTGAGACTGCTTGCCAAGCAGAGTGTACTGGGGCATTGGGGCTCCATCTCAGTGACCCTGGGAGAAGGACAAAGTGAGGGGACACCTCCTTCTACATCAACGGTTTGTTCTTAAAAATATGTAAATACGAACAGCACACAGAGCTTGCTGTTTCAACACTTTCTGCAGAAAAGCCTTTCGTAAAGTAAATAACTATCTTGCAGAGGGATGTCCTCATATGATTTCAGGTTTGTTTATAGTACAACCCACCTTAATATCTTCATGACATTTATCCTGACTCCCATCTCTGAGCGGGGGCCCAGGGCAGGGGGCATTGCTGTGTGGCACTGAGGGAGGTTGAGAGAGGAAGCCAAGGGTTTACACTAGCAGCAATCCTGGAGGGTCTTTGAGTTCCCTGGCAGAGTTCAGCAGGCTGGGTGTGGACTTTGAGCGGAGAGAAGGAATACCATGGAAGGGGGCATTTCCAGGTAGGTTCAAGAGAGGACAAAAGGAAAGGGAGTTGGGTCTGAGAGCTGAAGACAGACATGTGGGGCATGGACTCTAAGCTGTGGGGACGACAGACAAGGAACACAGGGGAGGGCACAGAAGGTGAGAAAGTAGAGGTAGGATGTGACGTGGGAGTCTCGAGGGAGAGAGCTGGAAGGAAAAGATGCTCAAGTCAGAGGTGGGTTTCCTGAATGGAGTATTTCTGAGGCAGGGATGATTCTCGTGATGATGTGGCCACTAGAGGAAGGCGTTACAGTGGCTGCTGTCGGTGGTGCATCCGCTCTCCAGAGCTTTCCTGACTCTGCACCTATCTCCAGACTCTGCATGCGTCTCTCTCGTAGTGCCTATCTACAGCTGCTTCCAGAGTTTCCCTTGGCCTCTTAGTGCCTCTTTCCCGGCTGCTCCAGGGCATTTATATTCCTCAGGGGTTGTCTGGAGCGAGTGACTGACGGGGTAAGAGAATGAAAGCCTAGCTGCCCTGCCTCAAGGTGGGATGAACTCAGAGAAGGAATTTATACTGCGGACCTCCCCCAGAGCTCAGGCAGGGACGGGGCTGCCCCTGAAATCGCACGCTGTTGCTTGGTTTCTTTCTCTTCGCTTCCTGCTTCCCCAACCCTTATGGGCTTCTCCTGGAAGCACTTCCTGAATAAATCACTTGCGAACCAATGTTCATCTTGAGATCTGCTTCTGTGGAACTCAATCTGAGCCACTGGTTGAAGTGGAATGGTGATGGTGGTGCAATCAAGGCAATGGGAGGTGCAGGTATTGGATGGATTGTCAGTGGGGCACTGAAAACCCTCAGGAGGAAAGCAGGACCTGCGCGGAAGCCTTCAGGACATGTGGGAGAGAAGTCAGGCCCACCGCGTCAGCCACCAGAAAGAGTACAAAGTGAAGCAGCCAGGGGCCTTGGATCTCAAAAGAATAGGGGCTTTGACACACAGCATGGACTGTTGGTTTGCTGGGGCAGCATGGCCCTGACATTGTGGGTCAGAGAGATTGAGCAACCTCTACCTGAATGCCCTGCTCAAAGGACAGCGTAGTCAGGGGAAGTCCAGGTGCCAGGGAAGAAGGTGGGGAAGCCTCCCTGCAGAGGCTGAGGAAGCAGGGGAGGTCTTTGGTTCTGCAGCTGGGGCTCCTCAGGTGTCTTTGGAAAGCTTTGGGATGGGAGAGGAAGGGAAGTTTGGATCAGAAGAGGAAGCAGAGAGTAGGCGTGGGATCCAAGCTCCATGGAGGGAGATCTAAGCTACAGGAGGCCTACATGCAGGGGTCCACTGGCCTTGCACTTCTCAGAAGAATCCGTCCCTTCAGTCTCCTGGTGGATGGTGGCCTGGCAGCCTGGACACTGAGTGTGGGGGTTTGGGACTGGTCCTGGCACATACTTTGGCATACACTGCTGGAGTAAGTGAATGAATGACACATCAAGTTGCTAAAAGCCTCCCCCTATTTCATTACTGTAAAACATTAGTGTACTCATCTCTTCCATGTATTTTATACTCTGATAAATATGGAATTTATCAACTCTAGCTATAATACTTGTGTTACCATCATTGGGTGGATGCAATGAACAGTTTTCAGAAGGTTAGGGGATTAATATGGGTTATGGACTTAAGTCCTAGGATTTGTCTCCCTGATGGGTTAACACATACCTTTCACTTTGGCTTTCTACTGTGGATCTGTAAAAAGAATCGGTTAGATCAGTGCTACTGCTTGCCATCTATGTATTTGTTACTGCTGACACAAAGGGAGACTCTTGGGGTTGGAGGACACGTGGAGGGCGTGGTAGGGCTGGAGAAGCCAGCTGGGCTCTGAGCACATGGGACATTGGAGGCCAGGTGATGAGGCATGGGAGTAAGTGAGTTTTCAGCAGGAGCAAGATTGGAAGTTTAGAAGGATCACCTGCTCCAGCCTGGCTGGGGGTGGGGTGGGGCGTGCCCTGCATGGAGCCCAGTGAGGAGAGCTAACTGCTTTTGACAAGATACCTGGCAAAGGCAAACCCCTCTCTCTCTCTCTCTGTCTCTGTCTCTGACAATAGGATTAAAACACTTGGCTCCAGGGTAAAGGAGATATTTTGGGAACGGCAGCTGCTTATATTATTTTTAATCCCAAAGGGAGGAAAAAAAAAATCATTCCTTTTAAAAGTGCTTTGGCTAATTTAAATTGTGGAGGAAAAAACTTAGAACAGGAGACGAGCCGTGTTCTTCGTGAAGCATTCTGGGACAAGGCAAATGGACCCCAGCCATGGTCGTGCACTTTTAGGCATTGACCATGGAGTCAGGACAAATGAGCCTGAAGTCTGTTGAGCGAACCACGAGGTAGGCAGCCCTTGATCCCCAAAGATGAGGACTGGGAAATACCCAGGGCTGTTCGATCCCCTCAGCATGCATAAGGAATAGCTGTGGTTCTGGGCTGTTTGTGCTCACGTGGGTGGCTGAGGGTCCATTTCATTGCAGTAATAAAGGCATTCCACCTAGTACCAGGAGTAAGCTATAATGCCCAGAAATTCTGGAACGCGGTTTCTGTTGAAGAGAGTTCCCTGGCAGCCAGGGAGAGAGAATGGTCTAGGAGATGACCATTAATGAGCAGCAAAATAATGCTGTATGACGGTAACCAATTCAACAGACACACACTGAGACCTTTTGCAGGCCCTGTGAATGATGCTGCAAACAGAGAGGTGGAATAGGATCTACCCTGGAGGCCGCTGCATCTTGTGTTTTTCCCGTGTGCTTTTCTCCCCTCTGCTGTTTCCCCTCTGGTGCTCCCATTAGCACCATCTTTTACTCTCTTCTCATTCTGCAGCTCCCTCTGGGCTATTTCATCCAGTCCTATGGCTTCAATACCACCTCTGTTCTCATTGTTCTCAAACCAAGATTCCAGCTAGATTTACTCCTTAAGTTCCAGTCCCTTATGCCTCATAGCTGCTGGCTGTCTCCACCTGGGTGTGCTATAGGAGCTGCAAACCTAAGCCTCCTGCCTTTCCTGTCTTGGAGAACACCGTGTTCTCACAAGCCAGATGTCTGGGTGTCATCCCAGACCCTAACCTCTCCATGCTTCTCATTGTCTATCAGTCACTATAGATTGTATTCCCTTAACAACGCTTGTCTCAGACCCCTTCCTCTCCATCTCTTCTGCTACTGACTGAGCTGAGGCCCCAATCCTAAAAGCCTCATTCTCTAGCCCCTGTCTGCGGTGAAGACCCCTGACCTTGGGCCATGCCCTTGGTTTATAAATGCAACAAGGAATTTGGGGAATATCAGGAGACACCATTTGCTTACTAGTCCTGAGAAGGAAGTGACTGGCCTTTTGAGCCCCCCAAATGCATCCAACAACCTTTGTACTCTCCCCAGGCTGCTAGTATACTAAGGGGGGCAGGGCTTCAGTGTTTGGGGTCCTCAAATCCAAATTTATGTTTGGTCCTTATCAGAGGAACTCCAGGAAGGCAGACTAGAGGGAAATTCTTCCTGCCTGGCACCAGAGTGGTGACTCACCAAAGGTGATTCATGCCAGTCAGTAGACTTTTTTTTTTTTTTACCTAACATATTGTGCATCCATGAGTAAAAGAGAACCTTCTAGCCCTTTGTGAAGAGAACAAGAAAGCTCAGAGCTGAGTGTGTGGAGCACAGGGAAGTGAATTGCTTCCCTGTCTCCTTCCTAGTCCTCCCTAGAAATTGAAGGAACCATGAAGAGCTCTCCTTGGACTATTGACTTTCTAAGAACTTGAACATCTTGACCCAGGTTGTTTGTCTGCAGAATAAAAAAGCCACACAGTAGCAGCAGGGCTGCTCTTATCTCCCAGACTCAATGAACCCTGTTGTTAAGTTATCTTTTGGGCAGGTGTGTGAACTTGATACAAATGCTGGCGCAAGGCAAATTTATGGATGGATGAATGAATAAATTGAGGGATGGAGCAAATTGTAACTGGGGCCTTTGAGTTGTAGGCACTCTGCTAAGCTCCACACTGAGACATAGCGAGAGCATAGAGGAAGGGCATCTGATCCTACTGACGGGTGGGTAGTCCGCAGGGACTTCTTGGAGGTGGTGACTCCTCTGCGCTCAGCATGCAGGGACCTGGGTGCTGCTGGGTTTGGCTGGGGCGAAGGTTGTGTATGAGGGCGTGGCAGCGGGTGAGGCTGGGGAGACAGGCAGACACCAGGTTCTGGAAGGAGTCTTGGTGCAAACCAGGAGCCAGCACTTTATTCTGAATCTCTGTGGTGTCTTCAGAGGAGCTGAAGTCTGAAGTGGATGTGATCAGTCACGCCTCAGAGAACGCCGCCTGGCTGCCATGTGGAGGATGGATTTAAGGGGGGCAGGACTGGAGGCTGCCTCAATGATTCCGGTGAGAGAAGACCAGGGTCTGGAGAGGCAGGGACAGATAGGAATCAAGGTGGCAGCTTGATTCCTCCCTTGCTCAGTTCGTTCTTCCTCCCTTTTCAGCCTTGATCCCTCTTATCTTGGCCGTCTGTCTCTAAAGCTTCCCAGAAATGTCCTGGTACCTTGGTCTTTTCCATCTGGAAACAAACCCTGATGTTTTAAAAGATGCTTAGAAGTTGAGAGCCGTGATTAAACCCGAAGGGAGAGCCTTTTCTGTGGTGGCATTCTGGGGCCATGGCTTGCTCATGTAGTGTGTGTAGACTGAGCGTCACTGTACCCTTAACCAGGACCTTTAAGGCACAGCCATCCCACGGAAACAGGAAAAACAAGGTTTGGCTGTTGTGTATCAGGAATCAGAGGATGCACACACATTCTGCTCTTCCCAGAAGCAGATCGTGGCTGAAAACAGCTGCTGTGACAGTTGTGGGCAGCTGGGGCTGGATCTGTCTGCTCTTCATTTCTCTTTCCCTTTTCCCAACACCACCTTCTGCACCAGCCTGACGTCTGTCTACACCCAGGGGAGTCTTTGGGGGGTTCCAGGCTTAGCTGGAACTGGGGCTTTGGAAGCTCTGAGCTGTGGAGCACGTGGCTCTGGATGGATTCCAGACCTGAGGCCTGGAAAGGGTAGCGAGGCTTGGGGACAGGGGAGAGGGCGCGTGTTCTCTGCCTCTCGCCAGGGTGTTGGAGTCACAGTTGTACTTTGCTTGGGTCAATAGGCAGAGTCGTGTTGCTGTGTGACAGTGGCACCTCTGAGGTGGCTGCATTTCAGGTTTCCAGGAGACCCTGAATCCTATGGATAATATTTATTTCAGGTGGTATGAAAGAGTGTTTCGGGGTTAAGTGTCTGAAGATGGCTCCAAGGACGCCATTACTTATTAGCTTGTGATAAGCTTGTCATTGCCACCTTTCTGGGCCTCATTCCTCTCCTGTCAAGGGGAGATAGATAATGACCACTACCGTCCACGGAAGGTTTTGTGAAGATCTCTGTCAATTCTCGCACTAACAATGAGGGCAGAGGTGTGTCTTATTTACTCATATGTCCCCAGTGCCAAGCATGTTGCCTGACAAACTCAGATGTTTGTTGATGGACTGCATGAATGGATGATGCGGTGAAATGTACAGGACATGGGAAATCTTGAAATATATAAAATGACTAAGAACTTGTCCAACCAAGAGAAAGCAGATTTCCACATGTGCCCTCATCTCTACCCACACTGAGGTAAAATGGAATGAGCTAATGTTCACAAGGAAACATTTAAAAATGAAAATTAACTGAAGGGATCTTGTCTTCCAGCCTTTCCTTTCTCATCAATTCTTGGCAGCGCTTTTGCTGCCAAATGTTTTTCCGTTGGAGTCATGAAGCAGGATAGGTGCTTACTATGTGACCCATCTATTATTGATCCTTTATATGGGGAAAAACTGTCACCTCTAGGAAACTAAAGTAGTCAATCTCACAGACTGGAAAATACTTTTATGCCTGACGGAGACAAATGCCTTTCTGAGGTTTGGATGAAAGGCCCTTTCTACTTGGCATTTCTTTGTTTTCTATTTTCCTGTTCCTATGCTCCAGAGAATGGACTTGGAAGTCAGATTATTCTAATTTTAATTATGGCTCCACCCTCTCTGCCCCCTTGACCTCTGTTTAGTTATTTGACCTCTCTGGGTCTCAGTTTCTTTGTCTGTGCAGTGGGGATGTGTGATGGCTTGAGCAGGCATGTGCTTTCAGGCCTCCAACTGGAGGGAGTGTAATTGACCAGGAACCCCAGAGGCTGCTGTGAAATTCACTGTGGGTTTGCACTGTGGACATATTTCCCATGGGCTGCTCCCCACTGGTGAATGAGTGAATGAGTGAATGAGGGATCCTAAGGCAGGCCTGTTCCTGGGAGATACAGAAACCCTCAGATGGCCGACTTTGGCTCATGAACCCCTTGACTTCCATGTTGAACCTTTCTCAGGCTGTAGGTGGTCTAGGACCCTTACACACATCCTTCTCTTTCTCCTTCACATGGGGCCAGACTCACGATGTGTCTGCTGGCTGTGATAGCCTCAACACTGCTTCCATTTTCTCTCTCTCACATATATGTTTCCCCTAATAAAGTCCATGTACATTTAATCCCTTCTTGGTATCTGCTTCTGGGAGGACCTGGACTCACACAGGATGATGCTACCTTGTGGTGGGGCCCAAATACAATGATGTGAGCAAGTTTATTAGAGTGACAGGCACAAAGTAAGTGCCCAGGAAGTGGTAGGACGTCCTGTTACCTTCACCTCCAATACCACAGTCATCATCATCTTGGCTGGCTTTGGGCACAGAGAGCTCCAGTGGCACATTCTGGGTCACAAGGCAACTTCGTATTAGAGTGACAGCAACTATGATTTCTGAGAAAACCTGGATTGATTAAAACACCCTTTGAAAACGCATTACCCAATTTAAGCAAAAGGCACAAACCAAACCCTTTTCCAGCCATTGAAATGTGCAGCAATCTTTGCCAAAGTAACCAATTCCATGTTTAGTCAAATGTACAAAAGATTGGTAACATTCTTAGATGCCTGCCAGTGCTCCTGATATCTACAAATATCAACTCCAATCAGTAAACCGGGGAAGCTTATTCGCTGTTCCTGAGAACCCTAGGGGCGTTAAAAAAAAAAATTAGCTGTTATTGCGCAAACTTTGCAGATAAGGAAAGAGAAACTAAGTGGCAGTTTCAAGATCACCCAGAAGCCGAAGGGTTTGGGACTGAAACTGGTTTTTGTTCCTGGTGCTTTGGTTTAGTGGATTCTGTTCAAACTCTGTTCCCAGGGCCAGTCTCCTAGCAAACTAGCACCAGGAAAGGCCTTGCTCAAGCTTGTTTCTGTCCAGCCTCAGGGACGCTGGAAGCCCTGGCACCATCCATGATGCTGGTCAGTGAAGGAGACAGAGCTCCAACTGGCCTCCATGCTCAGGGCCATCATTTGTCACCCTAATGGTTGTTACCCGACGCTGTGGAGTCTGTTCTCTAGGTAGACTGTCAACCCCCACCCATGCTGGAAGGGGCCATGACTTATCCCCAGCACCGCACAGCTCCTTGTGCCCATTTGGTGCTAAATTAATGCTTGCTTTTGAGGATGGTGATGATTCTGGTGGAGATTTTGTTTATACTTTGAAGGAATTAGCAGCAGCAACAACAACAGACAACAAATATTTGCTCTACACCAGACACTGTGCCAAGACATAGAGAGCCAATGATTAAAAGCCAAGCTTTCTGAGTCTAAGGAGTTTGTAGGCTTGTGGGGAGATGGATGTGCCAAGCCTGCCTACAGAGTCCAGGACGACTTCATGGAGGAGGCAGCTTTGAGCTGAGCCTGAGGAGGGTGGGAGTTTCCCAGGCAGATGAGGGAGGGAGGGAAAGGGAACAAGGGTGAAGGTCTGGAGGTGTGAACAGAACCTGCCGTGCTGGAGGACCTGCCCTCTAGTCTTGCTGGAATGTCAAGTTGTTTTCCATGTAACGCCACTCATCCACATTGTATGGGTGATTTGGATGGGTCAGCGTTTCTTCCTTCCATTCTTCTCTCATTTAACCAACCATTCCTGATTGGTCTCTCGCTGTGCGGAACGCTGGGTACAAAGGCGAGGGGTAGACACGGTGCCTACCATCCTGGAGCTCTAAATTGAATGACAAATAGACAGGCTCTATCCACAACACGGTGCAGTGGGTGCCGGACACGGGGGACCTGACCCAGTGGGGGTGCATTAGCTCCTGTTGCTGCTGTAGCAAATTGCCACAAACTTAGTGACTTAACACACATTTATCATCTTATGGTTTTGGAGGTCAGAAGTTCAAAATCTGTCTCCCGGGAGGAAATTAAGATGTAGGCGGGGCTGGGTCCTTCTGGAGGGGAGAATCGGCTCCTTGTCTTTTCCAGCCTCCAGCGGCCGACTGCACCCCTTGACTTGTGGCTACTCACTCTGACCTCTGTGTCTGTCCTTACATCTCTTTCTTCCTCAGACCCTCATGTCTCCCTCTTCTAAGGACACTTGTGGTTATATTGAGCTCACCCAGATAATCCAGGAATATATTGCTCTCCCTAGATCTTCAGTTTAATCACATCTGCAAAGTTGTTCTTGTTTTGAACAAGGAGTGACATCCCTGCACTTTTATTTCGGTTGAGTTTCCCAAGGCGGAGAGTGAGCAGTTTAGCGCTCACGAGTGAGATTGTTTGCCCCAATTAGGTAATTAGGTTTGTCATCGCCTAATACCTTATTTGCACAGCAGCCCAGCTGCATCGTGAGAGGACTTTAGTACAATAAAGGGAGAACAAAATGGAAGTGAAATGGCTGTTCATTACCGCACAAAACAGATTTCTGAAAGGCATCACAGCATTACATATGTGACACCATCCTGAACTTCCTGCCATTCTCGAAAAGCCTCCAGATTCACATATTTCTTTCCAAAGTAATGAAATTGCCTGTACAGAGACCAGGGAGGGGCCTTTGAGAATTCCATGTGTTCTGGAAACCAGGGGCAGTTTCCTTTCCAATGGCCTCTTATTGGAGAAAAATAGAAGAAAAATTTTATTACTAATAGATCAGTTGTGATTACTTCTAAAGCATCACATTTTCTTTTGAGAAATACATTTAGGATCTTTTTATGCTTATTTTTTCAGAGAACCAAGTTAATTAGCATAAAACATTGCTCATTATTTCCTTCTGGCTGCCTTTCTTTTTCTTCACCTTTAGAAGTCGTCAGAAACCCGAACTTTCTTTACTGTGTCTGATTGTTTGACTCATTTCCTTTATTGTGAGCTTACCCTTCTTTTTTTTCTTTTGTGACCACAGCCCTGGATAAGAGGGCCTTTTAAACTTGTTAGTTGTTAATCTCTTCTGTTTTTGGTACAACCTCGCCCTCAGTACTTGGACAGAATAGCCAGGTAGCCTTCTCCTATTTATTTCTTCTCCACGTTGAACAATGTATCTGTTTTTCAAAAATGGCAATTGGTTGTGTACCTTACACATGGTTTAAACACGGAAGCTAAGGGAGGAGATGAATGATAACAAAGAGAGATGAGAGACATGGCTTTGAAATTTGGACCCTTGTAGAAAAATATAAACATTTCAAAGTCAATTAATAACTTTTGTTTCTTAAACTAGGACTCCTGGTTCTCATTTTTTTTTTTTCTAAACTCAAGCAGACAACTGATCAAATTCCCTAAATGTAGGCTTGGTGAACCGATTTTTAATCCTCACATTTGGAAGCTGGCTTGAGGAAAACATCTGTGCTTGGTTTCCGAGCAGTTTTGTGTTTTGTGTTTGTAACTCTCTTTTTCCCTCTCCCCACCCTGTTTTTCAGTGGCCGTTCCCACAGCAGTTCCTCCAGTGTGTCAGCCCAAGGGCGCCACTAACGGGCATTACCCAGCCCCACGCCTCTCCATCTCCTCCCGAGCCACGGTGGTAGCCAGGATGGAAGGCAGCTCCCAGGGGGCCCTGCAGACCGTCATGAAGTGGAAAACTGTGGTTGCCATCTTTGTGGTTGTGGTGGTCTACCTCGTCGCAGGCGGCCTCGTCTTCCGGGCATTGGAACAGCCCTTTGAGAGCAGCCAAAAGAATACCATTGCTTTGGAGAAGGCAGAATTCCTGCGGGATCATATCTGTGTGAGCCCACAGGAGCTGGAGACGTTGATCCAGGTGAGCAAGGAGTGAGTCAACCACAGAGCAACCTGTGGGGAGAGAAGACAGCATTGATTTTGTCTTTCTGGCTCTGGGAGTATCTACCTTTGGCCGAGATGCTCCTGATGGTCGGAAAGGTCCTCTCCAGAGAGGTGACATTTAAACTGAGACCTCAAAGAAGCCAGAGAGTGAGGCGTGTGACAATATGCAGGCAGAGCAGCCAACACATGAAGTGGCCCTGACGTAGCAGCAGGTTGGGATCGCATCACCTGCTTTGGTGGCCAGAGTCAGCAGCAGGCAAAAGGGATGTGGGCTTTCAAATTCAGGTCCACCTATGTATGCCAATGAACTTCCTGGTTCTGAGGTCTCTGTGAGATGCTGAGCTAAGAGGGTGCCCCAGAAGCCGAAAAAAGAAAGAATTTTAAACAAGCTGGCATGTGTTAACCAGCCCAAGGTCAAAGAGGACAGAGTAGACAAAAGGCCACAAGATGTGAGATGAAGAGGCTGTTTGTAACTTGGAACAGCCATTGTGATACGGATGAGATTTTGAGAGCAGTCATGGTAAGAATCAAGGTTGCTGTTTGTGACACTTGCTGTGTGTCAGGCAACTGTGCTAAAGCCCTTACATACCCTGGGTCTTAAGGAAAAAAGATCTATTAGGAAATGGAGGCAGAGAATTTGGGCGACCACCTAGAGAAGCAAGGCAATGAGAGCAGATGGTAGAGGTGTCATTGGCAGGGGTGAAACGTGGCTGGGAAGGGCTGTGGGAGAGCAGAGGTGGTGTGATGGGAGAAAATGAAACAGGAGGCTTGAGAAGCCTGTGAAGGGCAGAGAGGACTGAGGCCCAGGGGGAGGACAGGGCAACGGTTGGGAGTCCAGCTGGAGGGCTTCACCTCGGAGGTGAGGGAGGATGGCTGCCCTTGAGTCTGAGGTTTGATTTCCTATCCCGCACACAGTCTCCTGAACCATGAAGAGTTTGGTCATGGTGGAAAAGCACTGACATTTGTGGAGGCAAAACAGAGTCTCCTTGGGAGGCAGAGGGATGGAAAAGACAGCTTCCATGATTCCTTTTGGCTCTGGGATTATCTGCATTAAATTCTGATGGCTACTTCAATCCAGTATTCTGTAGCATTTGCAAATCTGGGTGGGCTCATTTATTTATTTCAAACTATGTAGAGTAGAGGCATTCCAAGGTTACTTATGATCTGGCACTTTCATAACAATTGTATTCTTTTCAATTAGTTTTGATAATCTGACTTGACTTTTTTTTTTTTTTTTTTTTTTGAGGGCAGTGTCACTGGCCCTCATATGTGGGACGGAACCGGGGCCACTGGCCTCCCAAGCCAGCGCTTAACCACCGCGCCACTCGGCCGGCCCCCTGACTTGACTTTTAAATAAATAAAAATACACAGTTTTCCCTGGGAATAAATATGATTTTATCCCTAGGCCCTACAATTTTTATTAAAAAATAAAACTTTTAAATGCTGAAATTCAAGGGAAATGTTTCATACCACTCTTGGATGGTCTTATCTTTTTTTTTTTTTTTCCTTTCATGAGAAAATGCTACCAAATGTGGTAATGAGAGTGTTGTGTTAATCTGATTTGCTGTGTTAATCAGATTTAAGCCTGGAATGCCATTGAGAAAGGAGGAAACAATTCTAGAATAGTTTTAACTAAGAATGCAATTACATTTATATTATGCATGTTGTTTTCATATGTGGTAAGATTCTTTTTATTTAGTTGCAGTACATATAATAACCTAATGGTCTGAACTGAATCTAGAGATTCATGCTTGAATTTTCCATCCTTACACAGTGAGATCTTGAGAAAAGGGGTCATTATTTTATTATCTTTGCATCCATATGTAGCCTATGCATTGCCTTGCATCTAATTATTGACCAATAGAAAAATGTTTTGGGAACGAGATATTCAACTAGATCTATAACATCGGTAATGCAATGAGAAAGCTGATCTATTCATGTATTTGTTTATTAACTCCGTTATTTCCACATTACCCATTCTTTGGCTTTCTCCTTTGTGGAAGAGTTCAGAAGTTAGAATGAATGACAGGATGGGAAAATATAGAGGTTCTAATTCTAGTGGTACCATTAAGACTGTTTTGATCTCAGAGGTTTTTCTATTAATAGAGGTGTGTGTATATGTGTCATTTTGATAACAATTTCAAGAACTACCCTTTATTAGGCACCTGTTATGAGCTAGGCACCGTATACCCATTATCTCATTTAATCTTTCCAATAATGCTCTAAGTTGGTATTTTTATTATACCCATTTCACAGGTGAGGAAACTGATGCTATAAGGGGTTGAGTAACTTTCCAGCTGCCAATGTGGCAGAGCTGGGATTCAAAGTGAAGGTCTTCCTGTCTCTACCTGCCTCTCCCAGTGAGTCTACGAGCCTTTAAGTAGGTCTTGTTTTATCATCAGCTCCACTCTCTCTTATACATTTGCTTTAGGTTTACGCTTTCTAGACTTTTAGCAGAGTCAAGAAAACACTGGAATACCTTGTGCTCTAACAGAGAGCATTTCTCTATTTCTTCCCTCTATGCCCACTGAGTATCTATCTGCCCTGTACCTGGGGTACTTTAAGATTCCATCTACTGTGATTGAATAATTTACACTTGTGTTTATCTCCAGTTTTTGTAGGTTAAGCAGGTTTAAATGCTAATCTGTGTCAGTCAAGAATCACATCATTGTGGCTTACTCAATTCACCAGTTCCTTCATAGGAAGAACATGTCCACACGTGTGGAGCAGGCAGCATTCTCTCCCATTATGCCTCTATGCAGCACTGTATATAGTGCTCCTAAGAAACACAGTGTTGGGGAGGGTTTGGGTGGTATGTTTTAAGCTGGAAAAGAAGTATTATTATATCTCCCTAAAGTCTGAAAGAAGTGAATGATAGGTAAAAATTAGACTTATGGGATTTATCTGATAACATTGGAACTCTTGGCTAGATTTGGCGATCCCTGATAAAACTAAGGAGGTTATAATTTGTGTTATAAATGACAAAAGCAGAATATTCAGAATATCATAAACCCCATGAAATGCCTGGATAGCTTAGAAGAGCCACAGCCAGGGAGGGATTTTTCCAATGAGTTAAACTACTCTGTGGGATACTGTGGGACTCCAGGAGACTGACAACTCAGTGTCACTGACAAGTGAAGACAGATGGATTGCTGTTGTGTAGGAGACTGTCTCATTCATTCATTCATTCATTCATTCATTCATTTGTTTGTTAATTCGATCGTCATTCATGGTTTCTTTAGATTGCTATTGAGCTCCTGTTTTATCAGGTAATATACTAGGTGTTGGGGATGGAAAAGATGAGAATGGAACACATTTAGAGGAAGTACTAACCTCTCTGTGATCCAGTTTCTTTATCAACAAAATGTACCTAAAATCCCCCACCCTAAGGATGTTGGAAGATTAAATTCTATAATTCATGTGTAGAGCTTTGAACTGTGTGCTTAGCACCTGGTGAGCGCTCAGAAAAAGACAGCCATTGCTACTGCTGCTGTTTATAGTATTACTCAAGGAGCTCAGAGTTTCCAGCACTGGTTCTTAAAGGGGAGTGAGTTTGCCTCTAGGGGACATCAGACAATGTCTGGAGACGTTTTTGGTTGTCACAGTTGGGGAGGTGCTATAGACACCTAGTGGGCAGAGGCCAGGGATTCTGCTGAACACCCTACATACAATGCACAGCATAGTCCCGCCTCACAAAGAATTCTGTAGTCTAACACATCAATGGGCTGAGGAACCCTGGAGGGAGAGGCATGTAAACCAATCATTAGAATTCACTGGCCTGGACCTATTTGAAGTCTGTGGAAAAATGGGAGCCCCAGTAAGGCAAACAGGGAAGGTTTCGTGGCTACTTTTCTCCTTTAGTCTCTGTAACTATTCTATGATGATAGTCTTTTGTGCTTATTCACAGATAAAGAAACTGAGGCAACAGGAGGTAAAGTTACATGCTCAAGATCACCTGGTTTGTAAGTGGAGGATTCAGGATTCACTCCTGGGCCATCTGAACACGTATCCCAGGCTCTTAACCACCACACATTAGAACAGAAATGTGGACTACGGGAGGGGGTTCATTCGGTAGGCCAAGTAAAGGGCATCCCAAGGGTATGTGTGGCCCTTTGAAGGAGCTACAAGGGATCAGTGTGGCTTGAGATGTGATAGGGAGGCTGGGGTGGTGGGGGTTCAGTTTGGGAGGTGCCCAGAAAGCCTTGCTGAGGAATTGGGGCCTCATGCTGTGGGCAGTGGGGAGTCACTGAAAGATTAAGCAAGGAAGTGACATGATGGAAATTTTCTGTTGGAAAGATAACTCTCTTAGCAATGGGTTGGAGGAAGGAGAAATTGGAGGAAGGAAGACCACTTAGAAGAATATTGCAACATCATAGTGAGGGGTGCTAAGCGATAGAGACAGGCCCACATTTAAGAGACTTTAACAAGGAAAACTTGAAAACGACGCATTCTCTGGTCAGCAAAGAGTGCCTACTGTGTTCCCCACACCCTGGCCTGTTCAAGCACAGGCCATGTGGGCAGCAGAGCCTGGTGATAAGCGTCCAGACTCTGGAGTTAACCTTCCTGTGTTAAATCTCTTCACTGCTCACAGGCTGTGTCACTTGGGGAGTTACTAGGGGAGTCACCTCAGGCCTCAGCTTCCTGTCTGCAAAATGGCGATTGTGATAATAGTGTCCACTTGTCAGCGAGCTCTGAGGATTAAACAAAAAAAACTCAGTTACTTTTTGCTACTGTGATTGCTGCTATTTATCTTTGGGGAAGGCAGAAAAAAAAAAAAAAGAAAGAAACCAGAAAGCCCCTAAGTTATGTGCCTCCTGAGGTTCTGCTAAGAGAAAAGAGAAAAAAGAGCTCCTGAAATGCCCTTTGGGGTTTCAAATCCTACATTTTCTAATTGACAAATTTCCTGTTTGCTTCTATTGTTAAAGTGAATAGGCCTCTTCACAGCAATTGCTCCCCTGAGGGCTGGGTTGGGCTGCTTACTCCAAGTCGCTGTGTCTCTGTGGCTTGAGCCCAGGGAAGACACGTAGTCATTTTCTATTCCAGTTAGAGGGCTTACCTGGCTATCTAGATGATCATTTTTATCCCAAGCTTTGGTGTAGACACTCAGCCTCACATCTGTTGGGTAGACACTGGGGCTGGCTGTCATCTCTGTTCCTCTTGTTTTCTGCATGAATCCAGACACTGTTTCAGAGAATCTCAGGGGCCCAGAAGGCTAAGGCAGCCCTCAAGGAGAAAAATCACCTGAACAATGGGGTAACAGTTGGCTCCAAGACGTGACTGAGGGAAAGAGTCTGTATCCCCTGGGCCTGGTTGCCACTTACCCCCTAGTGAGGCACATGGATCTAGTTTGGTGCCCTGGGGTAGGCCACTTAACCCGAGGCGGGCCTCGGCATTTCAGCCCATAAAGGACACATAACATCCATCCCTCTCCAGAATCTCACCCCTGAGACGATGTGAGGGAGTCTGCAGATGACTGTAATAGGGAAATCCCACAGAGCTGTTGTAATCTTAAAAAATAGCTACCCCTTATTGATTGTTGACTTTCCTTTAGGCACCGTTCTAAGTGCTTCAGTCCTTGAGCTCATGTAATACTTGCAACAAGCCTACAGGTAGGTTCTGCCATCATCATTCCATTTTTATGGATGAGCAAATAAATTCTAAGAAGTTAAGTAACTGGCCCAAGTTAGGTAACAGTTGATAAGTGAGTGGTTAAACCGAGATTTGAGCCTTGGGGTGCAGGACTCCAGAGCCCATATGTCTAACCATGGTGCAATACTGCTCACTTGGGTCAATGGTGAGTGTCCCCTATACTACATCTAGCACTTTTCTCAAAGCTGTTACTCCAAGGAAAAGACTGCAGGGAGAAGGGGAAATGATTGGGGAAACCTGGGCTGCCTGACACAGTACTATTGCACTTTAAATGGGGACTATTGCGTTTTCGAAGAAGGGGTGTCAGGAGGGGAGGGAACAGAGGCATTAGAGTCCGGTAGACCTGGTCCCTTACCCCACTGAACCTCAGGCTCCTCCTGTTAAAGGGACCAGACAGTCCCTCTCATTTGAAATATTGAGAGCAGTGAATGAGATAACCCACATAAAGTGCCCAACAGAGTGCCTGGCGTATAGCTGGCATTTAGGAAACATCATTTCCTTCCAGGTCTGAAGTTTCCTGGAAGTGTGAGCATGGGGGTGGAGGCTTCTCTTCCTGATCTGTCTCCCCTCCTGGACTGGTTCTGTGACTTCTTTTTTTTTTTTAAGGGCAGTGTCACTGGCCCTCTTATGTGGGACCGAACCGGGGCCGCTGGCTTCCCAAGCCAGCGCTTAACCACTGCACCACTCGGCCGGCCCTGTTCTGTGACTTCTTATGTTGGTGAATGGGACCTTGGTTTTCACTCTATGACCCCTTAGGGATTTTTAGCCTTTGAGAATAAATGATTGGAGTCTTAGATACTTTGCTCAGTGCTCAGGCCTGAAGCTGGTTTGATGAATACTATTTGACACCGTTTATTAAGCACTGACACCGTGTAGGCTCGGGGCTAGGCAGCTTCCATCAGTATTCCTGAGCCTCATGTCTCATTTTCCATTGCTTCAAGGGCTGCTGTCCCTGTTTCCAGAGGCTAGGTACGTGGTTAGGTTTTCGCAGCTAGTGAGTGGCGAATGTGGGCCTGAATCCGGATCTCTCTGACTTCAGGGTCCACACTTTTATTCAGGCTCCATCCTTAGCTTGACACGATGGGGCTAGAGAATGTGTAATTGTATCAAGACAAATTCCTCTGAAGGGAAAATCCACTCAAACAACGTGATGGGAAAGCTCCCTCGTGGGAGTCAGTGCTTGCCTTCCGACACAGAGACCCCTCTCCCTTTCTCCCCTGGATTTATAACCTTTGCAATCTACAGAGATCCTGCCAGGGCCCAGGCTCTGAACTGTGGGTCTCTGGCATCCTGTCTCATTTCACAGGTTGTGCTCTTTGGGCCTGACTCCACTGTGCTTTGGTGGAACAGGATTTAATATAAGAAAATGGGCACAGGATTGGGTCCTTTGCTGTGGTCCTGGACATGGACCTTTGGTGTTGTCATGGTGGCTAAGGCTGCTGTTCTGCTGATAAGGGGAGGGCCATATTGTTCTCCCCACGAGCGGATGTTGGTTAATTTACATGAGCCATGAACATTTCCCAAGACTGTGACATTTCCCATTTTCTTCTGCCAAGTTCAAAATCAGTCACTCACTACTCACTCACTCACTCACTCACTCACTCACTCACTCATTCATTCCTTCAACTAATCTGTTTGTTGCATGCCAAACTCAACATTAAGTACTGGGGACATGATGGTAACGAAAAGCAGACGTAGTCCCTGCCCTCCTGGAGCTTATGTCTAGGATGCCAAGCATCCCAATTTTGTGGTTATGGAGTAATTGTCAATACAGTCCCTTTTTCTCTCTCAAAAAGTGTCCTGGTTTGAAAGATAAATCGTATGGTCCTCCTACTGATAGGAAGTGGTAGAGGCAAACCTTATGCATAGAATCACACAAATAAGTATAAATAACATCAGACGGACCCTGCAGAGGAGAGGGAGGCAGAGCCATGGGACACTAGAGAGAATGTAGGAGCAGGACTGACTTCGCAGGACAGGGGTTCCAGGACCCAGGGTTGGGTGGTGAGCTCGGGAATGGAAGGTAGCTGGGTGTCTAAGGACTGGGAGAAGGGAGCCAATGTGGTCAGAGGTCAGTTAACAAAGGGAACTTGGGAAGCGATTAGACTGGAGATCGGCAGGGGCCTACCTATGAAACTCAGAGGGGCCAAAACTCATGTCTTGGGGGAAGCCTTCATGGACCTTCCATGGTGGGTGGTGCCCAGTGTGGCCCCGTAGCATCAGCCATTCACGTTTTCCTCTACACTTTCTAGACGCTAGCGGGCGGTGATGATTTTTCTCATCTGTCTGCTTGCCCCGACTGTGATCTGTCTCTGATGGAGTCTGTGTCTTTTACTGATGTATCCCTCATGCCCGGCACAGTGATTGGCCCAAAGAAGATGCTTAATGTTTGAGGAATGAATGAATGAATGGGGACTTCTGTATCTGTTTTGGAGACTAAGAACCCTTCACTTAGACCCTTCAAGAAGCAAAGCAGAGAATGATTTTGTTTCTGTGCAATATACGAGTGAGTTTTTTTTTGTTTGTTTGTTCTTGTTGTCAAGAGGACTTCTTTCAAATCATCTTTCTGCCTTCTTTATGCATGAGCAGATTCCCGTGGTGTCTCTAGCTCCCAAAACTTTACATAGTTAGGAATGTAAGGATTTGAAGGAAAGCATGGCCCCTGAGACATCCGTTCAGCCAACTATGGAAAGCCTTGCTATGAGTTGGAGGGCAGAGCCGGTTAGCTTTCTCCCCCCTGCTCTGGGCAGCCTTTGTGCAGGAAGTTCAGGCCAAAGCCCAGGCAGCAAGTGACCTCTGGTGAGTGCAGGTTTGGGTTCTTCCTGGCCAAGGACACAGCTCTGACAAGTTGAAGCACCTCCTCCAAGCTGTTGCCCTGAAATCAGAGGGCTCTTTTTTTCCAGCAAAGCAGTCACACAGAAGATGGTTCGATGCGTACAGGACTGGGCCAGCGAATCCCTCCCCACCGCCTGTCCCTATAGGCCTCCACTTCATTATTATTGTTGTTTTTATCCTGTGTTGTTGAGTCTGTCACTGTTTAGTGAAAAAGCTCTAAAGCTTTTAAGCCAGAAATGAAAGAGCTACTGGAAATGGGCATGTCCCTGGAAAAGTGGATTTGCAAATGAGAATTCAATGTTCCCCAAAAAACTCCCATAAAAATAAAACAAAAACCCAGAAATGAATGCTATTGTGTTCACATTCGTATACAGATGTGCATGTGTTGGCTTCTTGTTTAAAGTGAAGTGCAAATAATCTCTTTTAGTGAGAGTTTGATGGTGTATGGCTTGTACAATTATTTCCATTACTTATAATCAAATGTATTCATTTAGGTAACTCATATTTACTGAATGCCTGTCATGAAGCAGGTGCTGCGTTAGGCTTTAGTGATTAGACAAAAAATGACCAGAGGTGCAAGATGCCTACTCACTGTCTTCCAGAAGCTTCCAGCCCAGTACTAGTTGTGGTGCTAACACTCACATGGTGTCTACTGGGGCCTGGCACCACTCAAAATGCTTCCTGTATTTTAAGTCATTTAATCTTTACAGTGATCCTTTGAGGGAGGGGTAAGCAACCACGGTACAGAGAAGTTAAGCAGCTTGCCAGTGCT
Source organism: Aselliscus stoliczkanus (assembly GCA_033961575.1). Taxonomy (NCBI): domain Eukaryota; kingdom Metazoa; phylum Chordata; class Mammalia; order Chiroptera; family Hipposideridae; genus Aselliscus; species Aselliscus stoliczkanus. Next base: position 148,427,732 of record CM066732.1, on the reverse strand, counting down.
TAAGTTAGATGTAGGAGTGGGCTCTGGACATGAGCAGACTGGCTCCAGAGCCTGTGCTTTTTAACCATGATGCTCGATTCCCAGCTCGGGAGACCGACGTGGTTGGGGTGGTTAGTTAGAGTCCTGTGTGACCGGTGCAGGAAGATAAGGAAACATGCAGGCTTCTATGCACGGAACAGGCTTCTCTGACTCAACCTCTGGGAGTCCCCAAAGGACCTGCATTTACCTGGGAGAAGACTGCGGAGCCTAATGGTTACCTGCTGGCTGTGCCCTAGAGGATGTGGCTTTGCTGAGGCTGGATCAATATGTTCTATTTAAAGCCAAAGTACATGAGTTTTTATTCAAGTCTGCAGTTAGGAGTAGCTTCTTAGTCTATATGGAGGATATATTTTTCTCTCTTGTTCTCGGTGGAAATGAGCAAACGAGATAAAAATCTTGGTGATGCTGGTTAACTTCCTAAGGGCGGCAGGAGGGAGGATTGAACCTTTTGTTCTTTGACAAATGAGGACCCAAAGTAGAAATTCCTACTTCTTTATATTGTCTTTATTTCAGGTGAATGAAGGTGACGTAACAGATGAGCTTTAGATAAATGTTTGCAAGCTGGACAGAGAGCTATCTGTGGGAGACAGGAGAGAGTTAAAACAGTGGATTTCTAACCAGCCCCAGCTCTGCCACTTACTAACTACTGCAACTGTGGGCAAGTTACTTCTTTTCTGTTGTCTCATATATAGAATGGGAATAATAGTGGGATTTATTATTACAGGGTTTTTTTGTGTGTATGTGTGTGAGGGCGGAATAAGATAAGGAGGTACATTGCAAATGCTGATGACTATGATTCTTTTTTTATGTGTAGTCTAGAGCTTTCTTTAAAGTCTCTGGGATTGTCTCCATTTTCTTGTGTGCTTCCACATCAAACTGGACTCATTAGTGAAAGGTGCTGACTCCAGGTGCTGACACATTCTCTAAGGGGGCACAGGGAATGAAATATTAACTTGGGATTGATATTGAACACTCAAGAAGAGCAAGAAAGGGTGTGACTAAATAGCTACAATGAAAATAAGGTAGCAGAGGCATCTCTGTCTTATGATGATATTGATTATCTATTAAAGGTCAGGCTCTCTCCAATGCAGTGGAAGGAATGATGATGTTTGATTTAGCTCACACTTCAAAAAGTCACAATTCCTGTGGCTGCTTTTGTAGCCTGGTACCAACAGTTTCTCTTCGAGAAATGGGATAGATTCCTCTTTGATAGGAATAATTTCAAGTGCAGACATAGCGAGGCATACATCATACGTTCTCCACAGGACCAGGGTGATTGTTCAACATCACTTGGCAAATTTGTTATTCAGTTTGCAGAGGTTGAGTCCAAGCTGAGAAAAAAGACAGTCTGAAAGTTTATTGATCTTCTCAGGCAGGGCGCACACATATATCTTTGCTTCCTTAGTGGAGCTGATGCTTTCCTCATGGCTTAAAATTTCTCTTATTTCATCCTTCCGTTTGGAAGGTAAAAGAGCTCCCCCAAAGATGGCTGGAGCCCACATGACAATACTTAGACAGATTGCTTATTAGTGTATACCCACATGCTGAGGAATTGAGTTTTATTATAGACCATTTTCTTCCCAAAGAATTAACTAATGGCAGTAAGGAGAGCGAGATTGTTTAGGACCATTGGCTCTGGATGTGAGGTCTAGTTCACCCAGGGTTTTTTTCTCTCTTATTCTCCAAACAGACTCTCCACTCGTCCTGTCTATTCTGCAGCTGGCCTTTACTCTAGATTTATAACCAGGCTGTAAAATTCTGATGAAAGCCTGGCTCCCTTGGGGACCAGGGGGAAAGGCTAATATTTGCACATACCTGGATACTTAGGACAGCAGGAAAATAAACACCACTGTAATATTCACCATGGCACTAAAGGTGCCTTTCTCTTTGCCTTGTGATGGCCGGGCCTGGTTATTCGTGGGAGGCTCTGAGGTGGTGCAGCCACAGGATGGCCAGTCCACTCAGGCCAGCACAGGCCTGACCCCACATCGGCTGTCTGCCTGGGTGGGAGGCGAAGGCATAGATGTATCAACTCCCTTTTCCTTCTTCCTTTACCTCTCATAGACAGTGGGGTGCCCAGCCTGGGTGGGAGCCAGCGGGCTCTCCCTAGAGGCAGGGAGCTGGGCCAGGAGGGTTTGAAAAGGGGGAAAGAAGAACACAGAAGGCAGAGAGGAGCTGCCTTTCCAGCATTTAGGATGATGACCTGCCTGTGGACAATTCCAATAGCATCCACACGCTGGCTTTGCCGTATGCTACGTGTGTGACCTCGGACGAGGGTCTTCACCAGGTCTCATGAGCCCCATGGGGTTGTAACGAGGCCCACCTCATGGGATCATCCTGAGGGTTAACTGAGTTCACCTGTGCACCAGTCAGTGCTCAGAAAGGGTTCCTGTTATTAATATTCTTATATTATATATGAAATAACAAGGCACACCACCAAAAGTCTCATACACATTAAAAAAAACCCCTAAGAACAACCCTGCAAGATCCCTCATTTTAGAGATGAGGAAACCAAGGCTCAGAGAAATCGTATAACTTGCACAGGCTGGACATTTATCTCTCTCTCCGTGACCTTTCTCTGTTGCAAGAGCAATGTGAGGTGCGTCCACGCTGCACCTCTCGACTGAAGCTGAGGCTGCTTGGAATCAGCCACACAAGAGTCGGGGGTGGTGCCAGGTCTCCTCTCTGATACCCTCCTGCTATTGTTTGAGCTATTATGATATGGCCTTGCCTCTCCCCAGCGCCAGCCTCTTCCATTCTGCTGCTGTGAGATATTTATATTTGAAACATTTCTGCAGCAGGAGAAATAAAAAGCAACTGTGGCAAACAAATTAATACCAGACTTCCACTTCCTACCTGAAGCCCTTCCACCACAAATGTGTGAGGAGGTGGAAAGGTGCTGCTGGGTTTTTGAATCATTAGGGGTATTTTTGAGTTGTAATGCATGTGGTCTGACAATCGGCCTTCGTGCGCCTCTCAGGGTCTGTGGCTTTCCTTCTGTCCATTGTCCCTTAGTGGCTGAAAGTTTGCTCGCTTTTAATATCTTTTTGAAGCCATTGTTCACATCTACCTCCTCATCCTGCCTCAACCTCTGGCTAACTACTTCATAAATCGTATCTTCTTGGGACCAAGAACATTGTAGACACAGAGCCACCTTTGTGCCCTCAGATAAGGAGTCCTTTTCTTTGGTCCCAGTGGTGTAAGCTATTAGTAAAGTGACTATAGGGCCTAGGTTATGCCTGCCTTATGGTCCCAGCATGAACACAACCCCCTTTGCACTCTGCAATATCCTGGATTGGGCCATAAATCAAAGGATCACCCTAGCTATTAGTGTCCATGCATATGGCACCCATCGGGGGTATTCTTCAGCTAATCTGAGTGATTATTAGGCTACTTCTGTGTGTCTTTCTTTCTGGTGCCACATAAGGAAACAGATTATCTCACTGAGTACACAGATCATAGGAGAAAAGCCACGGACAGTTAGTGGTCCCCCGTGGGTCATCATTCATCCCAGTGTAGTGCTAGCTCTCATGATAGTATCTTGTGTTGTCCAGAAAGTGATTTACGCAGCCGGGCATTGCCTTATGGGATTACAGCACTGGGGGACGCTGGGGGCGGGGGAGTGTCCAAGGGGTTGTTATCTCCCCTCTTCTTTCTTCTTTCACATTAATCTCAGACCCTCCTCACTTGGTGAGAGGCTGTGGTTTCTCTGTCACACCTTTCAGGTGGTCCTAAAGCATGGGGGTGGGGTGGGGCTAGGAGGATGGAGAGTTTTGTTTGGTCTTTTAAGCCAAACAGTACACAGATCAGTTGCATCGTTTCATTATCTGTGTGCTCAGGGATTTTTAATGGGCTGGTTTATCTACACTTTTGCAGCCTGAATGCAGAGAAAGAAAGAGAGAGAGAGAGAGAGAGAGAGAGAGAGAGAGAGAGAGAGAGAGAGAAAAGCAAGTGTATTTAATTTTAAAATCTTGTTCTTGAGTTCAAAGAATTATGATCATTAGAAAATATTTTAGAAGATGAATAAAGTTAGAACTATGAACTCCATCAGAAATATTCTTATTGAGCTAAAAATGATGCCATTAATTCAAGTGATAACAGTCATTTATACTGGGCTTCCCCTCGATGTACATAACCCAAGTTTGCTGATTCATTTTAATTCTGGTGGCTTGCTGGAGTCTTTCTGACGGATCGATCTAGATAGAATCAAATCTCATTCCATATTGGGGATTGTCCAAAGCCTTAGCAAGAGCTTGGTGACTGTTGAAGGGCTTATCTTTCTCCTTCTTACTTCTCATTCTAAAACCACCCTCTGGCTCCACCGTGCCCACAGCAACCCTTTTATTTAATTTCCACAAAACCACTTCCCCAGGGCATTTGTGTGTATAGCTCACTGTACTGAAGATTTGGGGGAGTGAGAGAGGAATTTCCATCACAGATATAAAGCAAGTTAAAACCGGACACTGGATGGACGTGCTCTTCAAAAGTGCTGGGTGTTGCTGCAACTGACCTTGAACCTTTCCCACTTGTCAATCAATATTCCTTTCTCTTTCTTTCTTTTCTTCCTCCTCTGTCAGGGCTTTTTCTCTCTTCTCTTCTCCCTCCCTTTCAGGGCATAAAACCAAGCCTTTCCCATTTTTATTTATTTATTTGTAAATTAAATTTTTAATGCAATGCAATGAAGCTCTCAACCAGCTCCAAAAGCCAAATGAAGTTTGGTGTCTCCACTTCTAAGGAAGTGGTCCAATTAGAATTGATCCCTTGTGAGGTCCCTTCTGCTTAAATTCTTGGACAATGGCTGTCCTTCTCCTCATCTCAGTCTGGAGGTGAGCATGGGGATGGGGTTGGGGGAGTGTGGGAGAAATGTGTTCTGGGTACCAAATATAGAGGAAAGGGTAATACCATGGCTTTTGGTCCAGTCGGCGGCGTTTGAATTCTAGCTTCTCTACTTCCTGTGTGACCTAGGATAAGTTATTCAACATTCCTGAGCCTGTTTTCTTATCACTAAAGTGGGGATAATATTATTGTTTTGCAAGCTGTAGAAAGGATAAAGTGGAATAACACTTCTATAGCACCTGGCTTAATGCATGCACTTGACAAATGAGAAAGTTTCCTTTCCTTTCAACTGATAAACACTTTCCTTGAGGGTTACATATGTGAACATTAAATATTTATAAATTGCATAATTCAAAAAAAAAATGAAACCTGAAAGGAATCGTACTTTGGATTTTTTTCTGATGAAACAAATAATCAACTCTGCTTGCCTTTGCTGCAAATCTGTATTTTTATATGCAGCACTGGGTCTGCTTATGATGTTTATGTGCAATACTCAGCACAGTGAGAGTTCTCTGTGCAGCTTCATAGAAGTTATAAATATTAGGTACTGATGGTGTGATGTGAGGCCACCTAAGGGACTGATGCCTAGAGCTGTCCCTGAGGTATTATTTCCAGGTGGGCTCATCAGAGCTGAATAGATAATAAGGAGATAAACATTAGTTAAGGCCTGTGGTTTGATCTGATGGTACTCACAGCAGAGTGAAAATAGATGATTTTACCAGCAAAAAGGACTGGCCATCTCTTTCCTCTAAAGCAGAGCAGAGCAGAGCCCCTGATGAATAAATGACTTGTCAATTCGGCCGATTTTATCCAACAGAGACAGTCTGTATGCATCCCATGCAGCCAGATTTTAAATTCTGGGGTACCAGGGTTTATGTTAGAAACAGTGGCCGGTATAATATTTCATGTTCTTAGAGGCAGGAGAGAATCAACTGAAGACTTGAAAGAAATTTTTTCTTCTGTTGGGTGAATTGTCTGCGGGTCTGCCAAATACAGCCTGCAGCCTGCTTTTGTACAGTCCATGAGCTAAGAATGGTTTTTGCATATTTAAAGGGCTGTAAAAAGGAAGAAAATATGCAACAGAAACCATACGTGGCCCACCAAGCCTAAAATATTTACTATCTGGTACTTCATAAAAAAGGGTTGCTGATTCCTGGTCTAAAGAGTTTGAAGGTAAAATATAAGGATGATTGACTTTTGGGTTATAATCTGATTTGTGGCAACCACTAAGCTTTATTTAGGATAAATATAATCACATTTTAGTATTTGATTGCATCTTGTTATCTCCACATGGGGTTATCTCAACTTTGTTCAGGGAATGGAGTTTCGGGTTGTTGTCCTAGGAGTAGCTCATACGTCTGTCACCTCCCTCTGAAGGCCCCACCTGTCACTTCCTCACCATCCCTCACCTGTTTGAAAGCTCTTCTAATCCTCTTCCCTGGCCTGAGGGGGGTTGGCAGGGGCCAGCTCAGGAAGGGCTGCTGAGAGTTTCACCTTATTCTATTCATGTCTCCAAGGAGAAGCGGGCCTGGATTAGACCCTGAACGACGGGCACGTTGAGGGGAGGGCATTAGCAAGGATCCAGAGGTTTGAGTGACTGTCTCATGGAGTGTCCTGCTCAGGCTAGAGGCTTTTATAGTAGTGACATGAGGGTGGACCATCAGCGTGGCCAGTTTATTGGGAATTTTAAGGTGTATGGAGTTTCAAATCCAGTAGCCAGTGAAGAATCATTGTCATTTGTTTTAAAAGGGAGCAAATATGTGTCTGTGTGTGAGTGGGGAGTGAAATGACAATCATGAAACTGGCTATTAGGCAAACCCTAACTGGGTGCTGGGCTAAGCACATTACATGGACCATCTCATTTAAACTTCATAACAACTCCATGGGGGAAGGTATTTTTTATCCCCAGTTTACAAATGAGATGTGGGCTTCGAGAAGTTAAAATGATTTGTCCAAGGTTCTGAAGTTAACAGCAAGAGCTGGGCAGTCTGTCTCACCTAGGACCCCAACCTCTGAACGCCTGCACTCCTGAAACTAGCTCAATGTAAAGCATTCTAACAAAAGAGAAAAGAGTCAAAAGTAGATAAAATTCTGCCTTCCAGGAATGATCACTTTGGGTGACAATCCTTGTAGGCATTGCATCTTTCTATATATATGCAAAGCAATATGTATGCAATTTGCATAACCCCAGTCTGGACTCCATAAACCTGTGCCTGCAAACTTTACATAAATGGCACCATATTATATACCCTAGTTTTCCCCCACTGAAAACTAAGTTTCTAGATTTTAATTAGTGGGTGTATAGGATTTTGCTTCATGACTGCGCCCTTGCCCACATAACCAGTCCCCCATAGATCTCTGCAGGTTCTTGAGCAGAGAAATCCTCTTTTTGGTTTGTTTTACTTTTTAACTGAGTCTCACGCTTTCTCACTTTCTTTGCAGCATGCCCTTGATGCTGACAATGCAGGAGTAAGTCCAATAGGAAATTCTTCCAACAACAGCAGTCACTGGGACCTCGGAAGTGCCTTTTTCTTTGCTGGAACTGTCATCACCACCATAGGTATCCATTTGCTTGCTAATCTCTTTTCCTCAGCAGACCATCCTGAGTAATGGTGCCTAGTCAATGTTTTTGTCCTCACAGAATACATGGCAGCTTGAGGTTCATGGGAGGCTTATGAAACACTGTCAAATTAATGCGGTGGTGGTACTGGCTTTCAATAAAAGGAAAGGGGAATGAAGAACATTTTTCACAGAAAAAGACTCAGTGGCCTTTAGTTTGAAAAGACCTAAGGAAAAAGTTAGAGTGAAAAATCAAAACACGAATTGGTCAGTTCAGGTCAAATTCCTTTTTAAAAATTGTACTTTTTTTTTAAAGTTATGTGTGAAAGAACCAGAATGTTCTAGAAAGTTTGTTTATGATAAACAGCAGTCACTGCCCTCCTCCCCCTTTTCACCTCCCAAGGGGCAACCACTTTCATGTCTTTTGCTTGGTTATTTTGATATTCATCTCCGTGTCTGTAAATAATCACACTATATAGCCACTTCCTGAATTTTCAGTTTTAGAGACTATTTCTTGACTTCCCATTATGGAAGATAAGCGATTAGTTCTTTCTCCCCATTCTACTGTAGAAGAGCTCTCTTTTTGTTTTCCAGTCATCCCACTATAGTTTCATTAGATCAAAACTGGACATTTGCATTTTGTTGACTAGGTCAGTGCTCTTCACAACTGATCATATGATGAACTACAATTACTTCTTTCCTGCATCGATTTTTGTCTTGTAATATTTATGTGTCTTTTTCTGATACGTGGAGAGTTTTGTGTTTTTGTCTTAGGGGTTAACTTTATAATTATAATCATGCATAATAACCTTAGTGTTCTATTCCTTAGGCAGTATCTATTGCTTCCCTATTATGGGCGATGATATTTCTTTTCCCTTGCCTTTTCCATCACTTAATTTTAGTCGACACCATCCTTTCCATGTGTGCTTTTAAATTATTAAATATGCTTCTGCTTCTATTGTATTAGATGATTTGCCCACTTAAATGATAACTCTTGGCTCTTAGCTATCACCTATAATGTAGTCAGTGAATTTAGCATCTCACCTTCTTTCCCTCTTCCACTATCAATTATTACTCATTGTTTCATTCTGTAACATTGGGGTATATAGTTTACATTCTGTTCTGTTCCCCTGATCCTCACATTTGTTTTAGTTGTAGTTCCACAGGTAAATATTGTCAGTGTTCACCTCTGGTCCTTTTACCATGGTTTTCCTCGTCATCAGTTACTAGGTTGAAACTCATCTTCAAGGAGTCGCCTTAAGAATGGTTCATGGGAGCAGCATTCCATGAATCTTTGTGTTGTTCAAAATGGTAGCCTTACCCTCGAAGGGCAGTTTGGCTGCAAATGAAATCCTTGACTTACATGTCTTTTTTCAAGGGTTTTGTAGGTGTTGCCTTACTCCTGTCTGATGTTCATGCTGCTGTGGAGAAACCTGGTATTAGCCCAATTTTTTTCTTTTTGTAAGTGACTTGATCTTTTTGTTCAGCTACTCAAAGGATTATTTCTTATTTCATCTGATAATACTATTAGGTTTTGTTTCTTTTACTTCAGGAAGGTTTTCTTGGTTGTCATCTTTAAACATTTTCTCTGTTTGTGGTTTTAGTTCTGTCCTTTGGAGATTCCAACTCCACATAAAGCATCACATCTTTGCCTGTCTTTTATGTCTGTCATTTTCTCTTTGCTCCTTTTTAACTCTTAAAGTTTGGTTTTCAATTTGGTAATTTTACCCTCTCTATTTCTTTTTCTCTGTTTTTCATGATGTCTCTTCTGCCATCTGTTCCTTCCAATTTTATTTTCCTTTTGTGGTCATTAGTGGATTTTTTTCCCCTTCCTATTTCTTTCTTTTATTCCATTAGCTCCCATCTCATCTTCACTTGTTACCTCACTTTCTTTCCTGATTTCTTGCATTTCTGCTTTGTGATTTCTCTGTAAAGATTCTTAGAGGTGATTACCTCATAGTTGACCACAATTTTGTCTGGCCGGGGCAACATTTTTCTCCTGCGTGTATTTCATCCATTGGTAAATTTTGCTGCTCTTTTCACATTTTTAAAAAATGGAAACTTAATATTTATGCTGGACCAGTTTCTTTGCTTGACACCAAGCATATTGGATCTTCCTATACCAGCTATCTGCTGAATGTTTCCATGGCTCTGGGGAGAGGAGAGCTGGGAGAAGCAGGTAGCTATTTAGGTAGCACATCCTTAGATTCTCCCATTTTTCGTGCTTCCTACAAATATGGCCCATCTTTGTTATTCTCTGTATTGTCCTGCCTCTTCTGTTTTTCTGCACCAGATCAAGTTCAGGGGAGCTTCTTCTGCTCTTCTTTTTCACCCTATATTCTATACTTGGTGCAAAGAGGGAGATCTGTTCTGAAGTTCAAGGTGAGACCCTCACCTTCATACTTGGACTTTTGCTGGCACTTTCTGAGATTTACCACAGATGGGCTCTCTTATCATTCTCTGTGTTTCTTCTGTTTATTTTTTTCCCATATAGCTTCTGTCCAACCTCAGTTTCTTTCGGTAATCCTTACACATATAGTGGAATTGCTAGATTATATCCCTCTCCCAGCTCTGATGAAAACGAATTTGAGAGTTATGTGTCTCCATACAATAGCGAAGTCACACTGCAATAAAAAATTCTGATTCCAAAGAATGGGAGCACACAGCAGTCACCAGTCCATAGCAGTGACAGACAGGCATCAGGAGACCCCTCTGCCCTTGCAGTGGGAGGATTCCTTCATGAACACCTGGAAGGAATTTCCTTATCTGTTGCTCCCTGAGGCCCGGCTATGCCTTTCGGAAGGTTCTTCCCTCTTCCTTCTCCTTCATGACTACACCTTAAGTGGGTCATGCCTTCCTAGGGGGATGCACATCTTTGGTGATCAACTTCCTTTTGGTACAAGTTTCAGAGGCTAAAGGTTGTTTCAGAGGCATAGATTTTTGGTTTTGTTTTTAGACTTAGCCTTTAGGACCTATGTTGTTTCTACACTGGTACAATCAAGAAAGTTATGCGTAATAAGAATATTTGGAATGAAAGAGAATTGTCGTTACTTTTTAGAATGCCTCTTAATCTAATTTTATGACATACTGGGTTCACACTTGCAAATCTGCAAACAGAGTAAGATCAGCTATTACAAATATTTATTAGAGGTGTGCATTATACCAGTGGGTCTGGGACCTAGAAGTCTTTACAGACACTCCAGACCAGACTGGATTCTATTAGTCTACAGTCTCACAGCACCCAGCAGAGGAAGTAGGGTGAGTGGGCACCATTTGGTGTGAGGGCAAAAAGTGCTATAAACCTCAATATTACATGAGGCCATCTATGCAGTGGATCAGAGAAGACAAGGTCAGATGAAATGGTGTTCAAAATTCTGGTTATTAAGATGGGGAAATATATCATGCATTTTAGGAGGATTTACAGTAAAATAATTAAAATTGAGAAAGCCTGGGCTACTTCAAGGTGTACATTTTGGAAAATGTACTCCAGTACCCAGTATTGGATCCATGAGACATTAGTACAAACTAAAGAAGTCAGACAAAGGAAAATTCTAATTTTCTTGCTTTATATAATGGTAAATTAGTGTTCTGTATAGTGCATTAAAAAACACTATAGCTACTTTGGAATGTGCGCTGATGGTATTTACATGTCAGCTCATTAAGATCCCATGAGCTTGGTTTATTGAACTATGTTTGTTGACCCACCCAACATTATGTGATTGAGGAATGGTGGTTCTATCCACCTAATGAGGAACATTTGATACGTAACATTTCCTGCTTTTTAAATTTGCTGATACTGAGGATCTTTGAGTTTTTGCAAATGACGCTAAGTCTTTGGTTTCTGCTGCCTGGCATCCATTCATTTATTCACCCTTGTCCTGATATCCCAGTGGTCCCCTTTCTGCTCTTGGTCCCCAGGTCCCGAGGGAAGAATCACCTTATCTAGGCGAAGATACCCAGTGTCTTGAATGTGTGTGGTCACAGTCCTTAGTTCAGAGATCGACATGACACCTGGATTAGCCCAATGAGAACCTCAGTTCCTTCCTCAGCTGTTACTTGGGCTTTGGAGGAAGTGACTCCCTTTCTTTCTTACTGGAGGTAAATCTGGAAAAAGATTGGTTCAGAACCCTGCCAGCTATTTTCTTCCCTTGATGGGTTGTTCTGCCTCAGAATTCAGCTAACACTAAAGAAGCAGAGTAAGAAAAGGGCAGTGATAAGTGGGGTCCTGCTCACATCCTTTGAACTTTGAATAGAGCTACCAAAGAAGTGTTAAGAAATAAATGTTAAATCTCCTTTTATTTACTGGGATCAGTGTATTTCCTTTTCTGCTTAAGCCAGTCTGCATTGGTTTTTGTATTGCCCCAAACAGAAAAAAAACAACCCTGGCTAATACCCACTTATGGGTCAGAGATCATGGAGTGGGGTCGGTAAGTATCCTCTGACCTTCATGGCCAGTGTCTGACCCTGCTGGCCACTGCAGCTGCCATCTCCCACCTCCTTTGCACCATTTACTCTAGATTCAAAGCAGAGTACCCTATTGGATGAGCCTCTGGGTTCAGGGGCTCGTGTCCCGGCTACTTTGAAAAGTGCTGCCTCTATAGTGGGAGGCAGGGCATTGTGTCATACCTGAAGGAAAGAGGATGCTGAACAGGAAACTACTATAAAATAAACATAAAACAAAATAAAACCCAACCCAAACCACAGGCCCACTTCAGTATTATGGCTCAGTGTTAGTGCTTGTTCTTGTTCTAGTCAATGGAAAAAATACCATTCTCTCTCTCTCTTTCTCAATCCATTGGAAAATAAATTGGGAAATAATGTGTTGTAAGTTGAACACCATTTATCTGGCTAAGTGTTTTAATTCCAGAGTGGAGAGTCTTTCTAAAATCATAGTTAGAGAATTCTACAGAAAACCTTAGTACAATGTTAGTAAGAGTTGTGAGGGGAGGAAATAATAGTTTTCCCCAATTATTTTGTGGTGAATTCATTCATCACATGTGGTAACAAGGCTTATAAGAAAACTCAGCGCCCGCTAATTCTTCCAGTTCTTCCTGAGACATTTTCCACTATTTAGGAGTCAGGCAGTGGGGCAGCTGGAGCTGAGGAACTGTCCTTTCATTATTTGTGAAATGTATAGACATTAGCCTGCTTGCTTGAGTTCATAAAATTTGGGACATACTATTGTAAACATTTTCTAATATTACTAAACTTCTTTGATAAACATAGTTTTGATGGGTTCCATTGGATCTACTCTCCATGCTATAATCACATGTTGGAGGCTGAAGCTTTTTCTACTTTTGTACAGCACAATGAAAACCTTTGTGCATGGAGGATGGTCTTCATCTCCAGTTGTTTTCTTGGAAAGATCCCCAAAGGATGGCTGTGTCAAAGGGTGTGGACCTTTTAAAAGCTCACCAAATTGCTTTCCAGAAAGACTCCTATGAGACACATGAGGTTATATACTTTTTAGACACACAAAAATGTGTTCATTACTTAGAATGTGTATAGAGAGATCTTAGGAATAATAGATTCTTTTCTGAAAAGCAGGGACCCCATTCAGTATCGGAGGTCCTTTTTATCTGAAGATATCAAAGCACTTTTTTTTCTTTTGCTCAGACATACAGAAAGATTTATAAATGTATAGCAAAAGGGAATGCATTCAAGTGCTTCTCCAGACCAGGAGCCTTGCCAGAAGGAAGACTGGGCTCCTCTCAGTCTTTGTTGAGGACACCCTGCAACTGTCCCTTTTGTCAGTAACTAACGCTGATACCGATGTGAGAAAGTCCCACCTGCCCTAGAATGTTGACTGCCCGTGTGTCCCCCATACCTAGTTTTTCTAAACTGGAGGAATGACACTCACTCCTGAATACAGAAGCTTTCCCACAAACCATCACTGGCAAAGGCATTCTCACCGATAGCTCTGGATGCAATTGGGTTTTAGTTACTCAGGCATTTTTCGATGGAGTCAGCTGACTCTACCCGCATCAGAGAGCCCCTTGTCAGATTCCAGATGATAGCCAGTAACTCTTACATGCCTGGAGGCCTCATTTTAGAGTAGCTGCCAAGGAACCTGGGCAGCTATTTCTGATTAACCAGTGCTTGAGTTGGATGTTTAACCCATGGTTTTGGAAACAGCAATCATTGTGGCTAAGGTTGACAAGGTGCCAGGCACGGTGCTCTATATACGTTATCTTAGTCTCTCATTAACCATGTGAGATAGGTGCTGCTATTTGCCTCATTTTACTGATGGGAAGACTGAGGCCCAGAGACATTAGGTAACTTGTCCAATATCTCATGGTTGGTGGGAGTAGTGGTGCCTAGCTTCATTCATCAGGACCAGGCACATCATGTGCAGGGCCCCGTGCAAAAGAAAACTGTGATCTCTTCATAAAAAATGATTAAGGACATCAAAATGGCGCCAGCAGAGCATTAAATCAAGCAGGGGGCCCTTCGAAATGTGAGGTGCTCTTGGACTGCGCAGGTTGTACACCCATAAAGCCAGCCCTGCAGGCACAGACATTCTGGTTTTAGAACACACACACTTTTCGCCAAATGACTTGGTGCACAGCACACGGTTTGGCAAAGATTTGACTTTGGCATGTAAACAGCAAATGGGAGGATTATACGTGTGCTACTCAGGCCTAAGTCCTCTTTAAACCCCAGCTTTCTCTTCATAAAGGGCTTGGGATTGTTTTCCAGCTGGGTCATACAGAGCCCCACCTTGGTCCTTCTCAGTTAGAACAGACTGTCCTTACTGGGCTGGTCACCTCCTTCCAATGTCAGGGCTCGGTAGAGTAGCTCCTTGGATGTTCTTTGCTTTGCTTAAGTCCAGCTCTCTTGTTCTGGGCTAGTTATACCTAATCGATTGCTTCTCTCCCAGCTGTGTCACCCCCTCTCATTTCCCAGCCCCACCCAACTCATTGAGCCAGCTCAGCCTGAGTAACAGACATTGTGTCCCTTGTCCTGGTGACATGAGAGGACAGTAGAGTTTCCGGAGGAAAGTAGGAACTAACCATCTTTTCTCCCGGGGTTCAGTTTTCCTGGAGACATTGCTCAGAAGCAATTCTTTCCCGCAGAAAACCAGGGCAAGATGCTAATTGTTAATACTTACTGAGTGCTTACTTTGCATCAGGCTTCACACATATTTATCTTCACAGGTAACTCAAGCTTCACATGTAACTCATTTCATCATTAGTAGCTACCAATTCTCAGGTAAAGAAAGTGAGGCAGAAAGGGTAGGTAGATTCCCCAAGATGTGAGAAGTAGTTACATGGAGGAATCAGAGCAGGATCCACGCAGCCTCTAGTCCTAGAGCCTACATGCAACCCTTACACTTCAGCTCAAAGCTCTGCCAAGCATTCTGGAAGGATGGGCAGGGCGGTCTCACAGGCCGGGATACCCAGAGCCAAAAATCAGGAATGCAGCCCTCCCATTGCCTTAGAGCGAGGTTCCCAAATGTAAGGTCTGGGGTTTTCCCAGAGTGACAGGGTTGAGGGACAAACTGGAGCAGTCTTTCCATATAGTTCACTAAAGGAGGGGACACACACACACACACACACACTCCTGTGCACAAAAATACAGCATTACTCATGAATGGTGATTACCTTACATCTGATAGGAAGTGATAGCCTTAAATATATTTATGTTTGCATATTACTTCACTAGTGCCTTTACCCAAGAACTTTGCTTTAATTTCATTTTAGTGTTCTTATATGAAGCACTGAATACATAAGGAGCTAATAATAATAATAATAATAATAATAATAATACTTGGCATTGATATGGTACTTTGCACTCCACTGATGTTTGCCCCGTTTCCCTTGAATCTCTCCAACACTAGACTAAGTGAGTCTAAGGACAAGCAGGTAGATTGGGGTGAATTGGACCTGGAGCCTCTCTGCTCCTTGGATGACACTGGAAGGTTCCCTGAGCACTGTCCCTTACCCAGGCGGTGGGGGCACATCCTCTGTGAAAGCTGGAGGAAGGTGTGCAGCGATCGCCAGGGCTAAGCAGGTGCTTAGTCAGCAGGCCCCAAGCCTCAATTTGTTTGCTGGTGTGTGCAACATAACCCTTTCTGAGTTAGTAGACTAAGAAAACCTATATTCCCTGACAGTTATCAGGCAATTATGAGACAGCAAAACGAAGAGTCATAAATATTTCTATAAGCTACTGGACTGTTTCTATGAGTCACCATAAACCTGCATAATGTAAGCTGCATAGGCACATTTGTTCCCTTTCAACAGGGCTGTGTTGATGTAAGTCAAATTATTGTAGAGGGGAACGCTTAGAAGAATGATTTTGTGCACATTCCTGAAAGCACCTGAAAAAAGTTCCAAGAGGCTTTTTTTGCATCATTAAATCAAAACGGTGGTGAGTAAAAGAAATGCAAGATTAGGAAGGCTTGCTTGAACACTCATTTAAGAAATGGAAACTGCAATTTAGATAATTTGTGATAAAAAGTTTGAATGATTCTGAGTAGAAAATTGAAAAGGAAAAATAGCTATGTGACTCATTACCCAAGGGCAGGAAGCAACACTGAGTTCTCTGGGCACGTAGGAGGAATGGCAGACCAACCATCAACACCGTGTTGTATCCCCAACATACTGGTGACTACGAACCCAATAACTCGCCCATTGCATGGGTTTAGAAGCAGGCCCCACAGGAGTTACCCTAACATGGGAGACTAATTAGGAGACGATCTCGACACTAGATAGCATACTATCACAATGCACATTGGCATGAAAGCGAATAACCTGTAATTGAGGCTCTCATCTCTACATGAATTGTGCTAACGCCGTAAGCCTTTTTCTTCCAGCACTACTGCCTTTAGCCCCGTCTATATAGCGTAAACCCAATATTCGCAATACCTAAGCTACTTATATAATTGCAGAGCTCTCAAGGATGCACATGTTGGTGTTTTCAAAGCACTATTTGTCAAGCACACAAGTAGACCTGGCTATAAAAGGATTCTCTGTATTGAAACATCCATTCCACCAACAAACGTTTATTGAGTACTTGGTAACCTCTGATGCAAGAGGTGAGTGAGTGGAGAGGCTGGACTCAGAGATGAGTCAGGGTGCCCAGTACAGAGAAAAAGAACTAGCGGGGCTTGAATATCACTGGCAGTGTGGAGAGAGACACAGTTGTTCTTCCCCGACTCTTGACTGTTTCAGGCTTCCTAGAGGAGGGCTGTATGATCCATGGGTCCTTTCTGAATTTGGCCGCACATTTTCCTTACCGTGGCACACGGATGATTTACGGAAGACAAATGCTGACAACAGCCACAGTCTGGTGGAGGGGATGCCCATGGGATGAGACTATACAGGAGGAGCTCTTTTCATATCTAAAAATGACCTTCTCAGGGGCACAGGTTCCTAAATCAGATCCAGGAGGTTTGGTGTTTCTGAAGCAGATGGTACCATTCTCCATCAGAAACACAATTCTGGCTGACCACAAATTTCCTATATGAAATGTAATCTAACTGAATACATTAGACTGTCTACAAGTAGAGGAGGAAGAGAAGCAAAGGAACAGTGTTCTGAGTTTTATAGGGCCCTTGAAAGGAAGTTCTCCTCCCTAAAGCTCATCCAGTGGGGAGAATACAGAAACTTTTTAAACTGTCTGTGGAGTCTTTGGTTCTGTACTCTAGTTTCTCTGCCATCTCACCACTTTCCCTCTCTCTTTTTAATATTTCTCACCAGGGTATGGGAATATTGCTCCAAGCACTGAAGGAGGCAAAATCTTTTGTATTTTATATGCCATCTTTGGAATTCCACTCTTTGGTTTCTTATTGGCTGGAATTGGAGACCAACTTGGAACCATCTTTGGGAAAAGCATTGCGAGAGTGGAGAAGGTCTTTCGAGTGAGTACTGCCTCTGTTTAAACCCTAACCTCTGTGAAACCCAACCAGCTTTAGCCTGACAGGATCCAGCAGCAATCAGCAGGAGTGTTGTCCACTTTTAATGGGATAGTCTGATGTTATGATTGTATTTTCTGTTTTGGACAATGGTAGAATCACAGATACTGTGCCTAAACTCCCCCCTCTGTGGGAGTTTCCTTCTTTACAGTGGTATTTGTGGAAGCACAACACAAGAGGGTTAAGTATGGATTTGCCAGCACAGGTTTTCTGAAGACATGAGCTTCCTCTTAAGGATAGAAGATGGGTTCCTTAGTGTACTTGTAATCAAGTAGAGAATTATAAATTCATCCTTTTTTTTTATTGGGATGCCTTCACTCTATTTTATTTCCAAATGCAGTGTCTTTAGGCTGATTCAGGCTTCTAGGACCTCTCCCAGAAGCCTGTCTTTTCCAGACACTGCCTTGTGCTTTGTGTCTGTCTCCTCATGGCCCCTTCCTATTTCTCCTCCCGCTGAAGTGATGAACTAATTCATACCAAACTGTTGATGATTGCTACTACTTAGTAGGTGTTTTTCCTTTGAGAATACTTACCATTAAACAAGGGACCAAAATCTCAATTCAAGGAATTTATTTACTAAAGATGGCATTTCTGGCATCCGTGACAGGCATGTAGAGTAGATGTGATTGGACTGGGGTTCCCAATGCCCTTTAACTCACACCCATCCATATGATTTAACAGAACACGTATTTTGCTTGATAAAAGGTCATTTCTATTCTCTCATCATCGACCTAATTCTCAAGTCTTTCAAACCTTTTTAAGGGAATTTCTCTCATGGTGACTTAATATTTAAAAATGACAATTTGAGATTGTTTTTTCAGACTCTAGTAATGATGGGCAAAGATACATCACTGGGAAGCTCTAAACCTGAACTTGTTTTTCCCTCTGAGACAAGAACTTGTGACAAACTTTTCTTTGGAAGAATGCAAGCGTGCTCCCCATTCAGTTTTGTTGGAGTAGGAAGGAGGAATAAGGCATTATGCTGGCTTAGATCCACCTTTTTTATAAGCTCAGTGATCCTGGGTGAGCTGCCTCAGTTTACTCATTGACAAAAGGGGATAGAATTCTAATCTACTTTATAATGTTTTGGTAATGATTAAATGAAATCATATATGGAAAGAATTTGCCATATTGCTAGACATGTAGAGTTTAGGGCTGCTGTGTGTCTGTCTCCTGAAAGAAGTGTTTCTTATCAGGCTAGCCACCCATTCAGATTTCATCTGAGCAGTTCGACAGTAACGCATGGGTTTTTCTGGAATGTCCCACAACTTTTACTCCCTAAGTGCTGGCTGGCCAGTCAGCCTCATTAGAGCACGCACCTGGGCTCAGTGGTTACCATGGAAACCGCCAGAGCTCAGCTTCTCTGCTTCTCAGATGGTTAGGTCTCCCTATACCAGACACCACAACCCTGTCTCCAAGAGCTGTTCTCGGAGGTGCCCTTTTAGCCATGGCCTCAGGGTCTTCCGAGTTAGAGTTCAATGAATCTGGCAGATCAAACACTAAAAAAACAGGATTCAAATGGAGAAATGACTGACCAGGCATTTTTATATTTAGGTAGCTTCTCTAGATCACAGTGTCTTTATTAAAAGAAAGAAAGGATTGGACTAAAAGCTTTTGAAATTCCTCTTTAGCCTAAAAAAAAGAGAAAAGAAAAACTTGAGTTATTGTATTTTTAATGAGGGGAGAGGTTGCAATCATTTGACGACATCTGCTACTCAATCTGAGGATTTAGTGTCCCCTAATGAATTTTGGGCATCAAGGAGAGTGCTGCTGTCTTTTCCCTTAAAGCTGCCTCTCGATGGATCATTCAAAAGACTCTGGGCCAGAGCCTTACCAATCTCACATTTCATTTTTGTGCCAATGTCCCACTCAGTTCTTGGCAGTGCCATCAAGGACTGTTGGGGGGAGAGGGGGTCTTTGTGGAAGGAACCAGCCGTACAGCACCAGGCAGCACAGGATGTGGGCATGTGCGGAGCACTGGGGGATGCTGTTGGAAGGACTGAGACCCCAGGGGGATAGAAGCACACTTCCTGGGTATACAAGCAAGGGACTCTTCAACAGTTGGTTTTCACATAGTTTTGTTTAAAAAATCTCCAAACTCTTTGTGACTCATTTAAGCTACCTGTAAAAGGCCAGTTACTCTGAGATGATTATTTGAGAATTGAAAATTATATAAACCAAAATTATGTAAAACTTGGGCTGCGCATTTTTAGTTTCTGTGGGGAAGATCATTTTTACCCCACCTCCTCAGTGATTGGTAAGCCTTTCCCTTCATCTGTTGTGTTTTTTTTTTTCTCAGTTCTAAGGGAAACGAGGCTATTTTTTGTGGAGTCAAGATAAAATATAAAATCAGCCTTCTAGGTGCCTCTCTTCTGAGGTGACATGATTTGGGTCCTTCTACCACATCTGAGCCTCATTTTAAAGAATGGTGGAGGTTGATGTATTATTTTGGAATGCTTTTGGCTACAGAGTAATAAAATGCATGACTGTTGGGGTTCTTATGGGCTGAACAAGAGAAAACTTTTTTCCCTTCCAAAGCTCAGAACTAATTGAGAAATAGGCATAGGAGTCATATGGAAATTAAAATGTCAATGTTATTGCTGAGAAGCTCATTAAAGAATGTAACTTTAGCTTTGATGCCAAAAGGAGTTAGTAATCACTTCACCTTGAATCACAACTCCCCTGCTGCATTAGTTTTCTATTGCTGTGTAACAAATTATCACAAATGTCGAGCTTAAAACAACACCCACTTATTATGTGACAGTTCTGGAGGTCAGAAGTCCAGGCAGCCTTGGTGGGTGCCGTGCCCAAGATACCATGTGTCTGAAATCAAGGTGTCAGCCAGGCTGGGCTCTGGATTTGGGGAAGAGTCCACTTCCAAACTCATTGAGGTTTTGGCACAAAATAATTCCCTGCAGTTGTAGGACTGAGATTTCTGTTTCCTTGCTGGTTGTCAGGTGGGGGCCATTCCCAGATTGTCGAGGTTGCCTATATTCTGTAGCTTGTGGCCCTTCTGTCTTCAAAGCCAGCATGAAATCCATCGTGTCTCTTTCTGATTTTCCCTCTGCTCCTCTGCCACCAGGCAGAGGAAGCACTCTGCTTTTGAGGGCTCCTATGATTCCATCACGCCCACTCGGGTCATTTCCCTATCTTATGGTCAGCTGTGGCATGCAACAACATTTACAGGAGTGATAACTTATCCTGCTGCAGGTTCTGAGGATTAGGCTGAGACATCTTTGAGGGCCATTTTAGAAAATCTGCTTTCCCCCCACCCTCTCAGTCATGGGCAACACAGGCTCAATAAGGGAGGGGTCTGCCCTGCTAGCCTTGCTGCATCACAGAGTTCATCTTCCTGCAGCAGGCGGTTTGAAACAGGAGAAGGAGGCGAGCAGGAGCTCAGTCCCTTCTCATAGGTCCACCAGGTAAGTCCTTCATTTGCTAGGGCAGTGGGGGTAGAGGCCTGGAGTTTTACTCTAGCTGAAGTCCTTCATGTGGAACAGGCCAAGAAAAATGACACTGCCCACAGCACTGACTTACAGCGGTTTAAGAATTTGACACCTACTTACCTTGCATACCAAGAAGCCTGGAGGAAAGTTGCTGCAGATTTGGTGCATCAGCTCCCCAATTACAAGTCAAGGATGCTGCTATCAACTCGGATGTGTGGATTTTTTCCCACCACACCAAATAATTCTCCGACACCATCTGGGTGGCCAACAATTCAACTAAATTCTATCTACTCAGAGATGGCATCAGATTCCATGGGATAAGGGCTCAATCCCACATGACTGCCCTGCACTTCAAACGCCAGTCGCAGGTCCAGTTTATTTTGATCAGAAAGAAGACGCTGGTTTCAATATGCACAATTGCTGGGAGGTAATTGTCTTAAAATGCAAATTTTATAGATATTTTTAAAGCTTTATCAACCAGGCCTTTTCTAAGTTATTTCAAGGATATCCTCTAGCTGTAGTGACAGGTCTGGGTGTGCACTTGGGATGAAGTGTGTAAATAGTAGACACAAAACTGCCTACATGACACCTTTTAACGACAGCCCTTGACAGTTTATGCAGGATGGTCCCTTCTTTTCTTTCTTCGTCTAATGCAGGGTTGCTCAGCCTCAGCATTATTGACATTTTGAGCTGGATAATTGTCATGGACCTGTCCTGTGCATTGTAGAATGTTTAGCAGCATCCTTCTACTCACTAATGCCAACATCATCAGCGCCCTCGGATATGACTGCCAAAAATGTCTTCAGACATACTAAATGTCCTCTGGGGTACAAAATCATTCCAGTTAAGCACCATGCCCCTGCTGGGATATAAGGGATCAATTGCTCCACAGGTCCTAGGGGGCGTGCCCTGGTCTCCTGGCTGAATCTTCCACAGGAGTTCTAGTGTCTATACCAATGGTCTTACCCAGTTCTTCCATGCCAGTGCCATTTCGACTCAGGACTCTCCTTTCTCAGTTGGGTCCTTAAAGAGCAATACGATCATTTCTCACCAATAAGGGAAAAATGCCTGGGGATTTGACTCTGATGAATATATCAAGACAGATTGTTCTGCTATTATTTTTCAGCAGGCAGACCATCTCAGCACTAACTTTAGCTGACTCAGTAGGAACTAATCTAATGTATTCTTCCTCCTTCTCAGCTTATCTTTGATAACCGGCCAGAGTCCCTTTGGTGTTTCCTGTTGCCATCTGAGATCGCTATAGAAGTTTTTTTAATGGCCTTTGAATGCATCTTCACTCTTTTCTGTAAATGGTAAAGCTATCAGACTCTGCCCAAAATGTAATATTTAAAATACCCGGATAGTGCTTAACATTGAAACGTTTTTATGGTAGCTCTAACAGAGCCTCTCTTTTTCTTTCTGGCAAACTTTCATCGCAGGTAACTTCTGTGAATCTGTTACTCTGGGGTGGGCAGTCACTCATAAACTTCTGTATGTGGGGACCTTTGTAGGGAGACTTGGATTTGTCATTTGTCCAACAGGATTTGGTTGAGGTCAGGCTGCGTGTAGACTCATCTTTCCACTGTCTTTCCTTCCTCCTTTCTCTTGTAAGGTAGGGATAGCATCTGGTGGTTCAGAAAGTCTTCATGGAAGGTTAGTAAGACCTGGGGACAAGGAAAGATGGCCAGATGAAGAAAAGTTAATAATGGCCCTATCTTTATCTGCTCTCAGGAAGAGTAGCTATTGACATTCTGAATTGGACCGTAGCCTCTGATTCTTTTCTGTACACGTGTTCTATCTCCCTAACACTGCCTTGTTGTTATCAAACATCTCTTTCTTGATGTTTTCTTCTCCTGGAGATGAATCTATTATAGGACGTAAATGCCTCCTTGCTCGCGTCTGCTATGTGACTAACTTGATGGTGGGCTTATACAATGGGGGCTTGTACTGTCCCGACAGCTAACTCGTTTTGGCTCACCTCCGAGAGAGAAGTTGCCGGACGACTGTTTTTCACTTTGTACAGCCCACTCAGTATTGACAACGAGGGGACTCAGCTCACAGCCAAGCCCTTGTTGAACCGAGGCAGCTGGTTTTGCCCTCAAAAACATACTCCGTTTTCTGGACTCAATCAATTGCCTCAACACTCTGCTTCAGTGGTTTTGAGAACCCAGAGCTTATTCATTCGCATTGGGGATTTAACTCAGTCCTAAACTCAAGGAAAGCGTGGAAAGAAGCTCCTCCGAAACTGTCATCCAGTAGAGGAATATTTTTATCGTTAGTCCAATAGAAACTGTCATCCAGTAGAGGAATATTTTTATCGTTAGTCCAATAGAAACTGTCATCCAGTAGAGGAATATTTTTATCGTTAGTCCAATAGAAACTGTCATCCAGTAGAGGAATATTTTTATCGTTAGTTCAATAGAAACTGTCATCCAATAGAGGAATTTTTTTTTTTTTAAAGATTTTATTGGGGAATTGGCGGAGGGGAACAGTGTTGGGGAATCGGGGAAGGGGAACAGACAAGTTGCTGTCTTTTTGTTCTTCGGTTTAGTTGCGGAGGATGTTGCTTCACTGTTGGTATCGTCATTGCGCTCTTCCCAGATGAGGCAGATCGGTCGCTGGCCTCTGGATGTCGCTCACCGCGGCTATTGGCAGCTCACGCTTGGCTGCCAGCCGCTCACGCTGGCTGCGGGCCACTCACTGTAGCCTACGGCAGCCCACTGCAGCAGGGGCTGCAGCCCACACCATCACCGGGGCTCACACAGCCCAGCTCCAGGTGGAGCTGTTGTTAGCTGTAGAGGGCAGTGTCACTGGCCCTCATGTGGGATCCGAACCGGGGCCGCTGGCATCCCAAAACCAGCGCTTAACCAATGCGCCACTTGGCTGGCCCCAGTAGAGAAATATTTTTATCCACTAGCTCATGCCCACTGAAGAGAGGACCACTTCCTAGGATTCTGGGGCTTTTATTAGGTAAAACATTTTATCTCTTTGCATTTTGGGGCCGCCACAGGTCCAGTCATGGTTTAGATCAACTACATGGTATAACCTGTTTCTAAAACTTGAATTTTTGAGTTATGAATTTCATGCAAGAATTTTTTTAGCATTTATTTTGATTAGTATCACAAAACCAGCTTACTAGGTGGATGATTTCCCACGTTCACACTTTATCACCCATTTTCAGGTGCTAGTGTGGATCCCCTGGAAGGCAATGATTTAATAGAATAATAATCCTTTGCCCTTTTATGGAGCTCGTTACTTTAAAAAATAATTACATTATCAATGTAAAAAAAAATCAAAACACAACCTTTTTATTTTTTTCTTTTACATTTAGCCTCATGCTATTTCTTTTTTTTTTTTTTTAATTTAATTTAATTTTATTTTTAATTAGTTTCAGGTGTACAACACAGTGCAATAGTTATACATTTTACCCCTCAAAGTGACAACCCCCCACCCCCATAGCCTCATGCTATTTCTATAAGCCAATCAAGTAATAAACCATTCTAGTGGAGCTTCTGGCAAATTAGGTTCCTGAAAACCGAGAGATGCCTTTGTTGAAATGAGTCTGCCCATCCCGGAGCTGGGCATATGATCTACGTGTTTGCATTAGGGTGGCCCTGAGAATGATTTCTAAAGGACTGACATGTCAGTAGTCATTCTAACGATAAAAATACCGTTAGAAACTTTTGCTTTAGAAAAGGGAAAATATTTAGAATACATCATTATTGAGAGGTGTGCCAGTGTTCGGAACCTTCACCCCCGAGAGGCAGCCCCTTTGGGGTTGCCAGCATGGCAGGCATAGCACGATTACGCTGCTCAGCAGGCTCCAAAAGGTTCATGCAAGGATCAAATCTAGCATAGGAAATGTGCATTCCTGTTGGAGGAAATAAATACACTTTGTATTTCTGAGGGAAAATGCTTTGCTTTTTCTTTTCTGAGAAGAGCTGCGTTTGTGCATCATAGCATTTTGGACTCAATGGTTTTGCAATGTGCTTTGGAAGTTTACTGCTGAGTTTTAGCCTCTTGTCAGTAGAAAGCGTACTTCTCATCCTGTGGGTGGTGGGTCCCCAGTGCCTGAAGTGCCCTATTTTTAAGGATCAGAGAACATTTTTGAGCATCATGGAAGGTTGGTAGACAGGCTAAACAATATGTCTCCTTCACGCGTGTACAACCCTTTCCCAGGTGTATGTGGAGGGGTGATCAGCAAGGACTCATTTAAGTTCATTTTAAAAGGTGATTCCTAAATTCATAGTATCTTTTTTCTTCCTATGTTTTCACAGTCAATGCATACCAAAAGTTCTGTGGGGATTGAGGTGGGTGTTTTTCCGTTTTTTTTTTTTAATGTTCAGAAGGGATTCCCATACTCAAAATAGTTCAAAAGGAAAGAGACACTGGCTTTTCAAATCAGCACTGTTTCCAGGTCATTTTGGAGTCTTTTTTTCCTGTGGAATTAGCATTGTTCTGACTATTGTCACTGTTTTGAAGAGCTTCTCATTTAAGGCAACCGCAGGAGCTAGTGGGCTATTAGAGAGCTTGCCTCAGCTTTTCTTTATGCCTATTTTTTTTTTATTGTGGTAAAACATACATACCATAAAACTTACCATTTTAACTGTTCTTAAACGTACAGTTCAGTGGGATTCGGTACATTCACATTGCCATGCCAACCTCATCACCGTCAATCTCCAGAACTTTCCCATCTTCCAAATTGAAAGTCTCCCCCGCACTAAACAGTGACCCCTCGGCCTCGTCTCCCCACCCCCACCCCCAGCCCCTGGCAACCTGGACTCTACTTTCTGTGTGTACTAATTTGACTGCTCTAGGTGGAATCACGTAGTATCCTCTTGTGACTGGTTTATTTCATTTAGCATGATGTCTTTAAGGATTCACACATGTTGGAGCATGTGACATGAAGCATGTCCTTCCTTTTTAAGGCTGCGTAATATTCTATTGTATGGCTAGACCACATCTTGCTTATCTGTTCACCTGCCAATGGACACTTGGGCTGCTCCATCTCTTGGCTACTCTGATTAATGCCGCTATGAACGTGGATACACAAGTACTTACTCCAGTCACTGTTTCATTTCCTTTGGGTGTATACCAAGAAGTGGAATTATCGGATCATATGGGAATTCTGTGTTTAATTTTGTGAGGAACTGCTATACTGTTTTCCACAGTGCTGCACTATTTTGTATTTCCACCAGCAGGGCACAAAAGTTCCAATTTCTTCATAGCCTTACCAACACTTATTACTTTCTGTTTTTGGTTTTTTTTCCCCTCAGTTTTTATGGGCCACAAAGATAGCATTTGGTAACTTGCTCTCTGGTTGCCCCTTAAGCCCTGGCTGCTCCAGCAGCTGCCATTCTGTCCCAGTGGGGCAGCGGGGAGAGGCCAGGCCTGGGCCTCCCTCTGGCGGCAGAGCCGCCGGGAGGGAGGGCAGCCCAACACCGGGCCCGCCTGGGCCTCTGCACACTGGTGACGTCTGCTTTCATCAGGCCTTGCCGCTGCCCTGAAATCCCTTTATTCGCCTCACAAAGATTCGCTGTCCAACTTCCTGTTGCTGCTTCTCCTTCACATCTCTCCCCAGGTTGATTTAATAAGCAGTTTTCAAGGGCCGGCCGAGTGGCGCGGTGGTTAAGCGCTGGCTTGGGAAGCCAGCGGCCCCGGTTCGGTCCCACATATGAGGGCCAGTGACACCACCCTCAAAAAAAAAAAAAAAAGCAGTTTTCAAATAACACCTTCTGTATTCTCAGCTCTGTGGGGTACACGGTATAAGCAAGAGACAGTCTCTCTTTCTCTCTCTCTCTCTCTCTCTCTCTCTCTCTCTCTCTCTCTCTCAACAGACATGTATAAAGACCAATGTCCCTGAGGACACTAGGGTGGGGGCAGGCAGCCTCTGAAGTCACATGGCCTCAGTGCCTAAGCCCTCATTTACCACTTACCAGCCATGTGACCTCAGGCTGTGCCTCAGTTTCCTTGTTTGAAAGATGGAGATAACAATTGTAGCAAGCTCTTTTGGTACTTGGACTCAGTAAGTGTTGCTCATTGTTATAAGCTATGGGAGCCCCCGGAGGGGCACTCTGCTATTCTGGCTTGGATATATTTTTTTGTGTGTTTTTTTTTGTTTGTTTGTTTGTTTTAGCTGAGCCATCCTGCCACCTGTTGGCAGCTCAACAGCAACTCAGCTCGGGCTGGCCTCGAACAGCTGTTGCTAAGAGCTCAGCTCGCACTCTTGAGCGAGCTCTTAACCAACTGAGCCACTCAGCCGGCCCTGGATATGGTTAAGAGCTCGCTCAAGAGTGCAAGCTGAGCTCTGAGCAACAGCGGTTCGAGGCCAGCCCGAGCTGAGTTGCCGTTGAGCAGCCAACAGGTGGCAGGATGGCTCAGCTAAAAAAAAACAAAACAAACAAACAAACAAAAAAAACCTAATAAATTGGATTTTTTTTTTTTTTTTTTTCTTTTTAGGGCCGTGTCACTGGCCCTCATATGTGGGACCCGAACCGGGGCCGCTGGCTTCCCAAGCCAGCACTTAACCACCGCGCCACTCGGCCGGCCCTGGCTTAGATATTTGAGATCACACACATCTTTGATGATGCACCTCTCTTATGTTGCTAGTAGATTGTTCTCTTTCAGTAAAGCATAAGGACCATAGAGAGATTACTATGCCTTTCTTTTCTTGTATTCCTGTGGTGCCTGCTCCGCACAAAGCACTTTGGAGGCGTTGATTGGAAGTTGATTGGAGATGAGAGGGAAATGAACCAGATTCCTTTCCATGCACCCAGGGTGTGTAGGCTGTGCAAGCACCCCTGACAAACCCTGGCGAAGGAGAGATGCTTGCTGACACTGGGCCCTACCCTTCCTGGGAATGGGTATAGAGGTGCAGGGCTGGAAAAGGGCAGTGACAGGCTGGAATTCTGATGGGCAGGAGGGTTGGGGCCTGGGACAAAGCTCCAGTCATCAGTCATTGGCCCTAGGAGGAAAAGTTGCATTGGCCATGACCATGACTCAATGAAGGAAGAATACAGATGACCTGAGCATGTCCCCTCCGGTCTGTCTGTGCGAGAGGGTGTGTGTGGGGGGCTGGGGGGGAAGCTGAGTTCTGCTCTCTCAGTCGCACTTCACGGGCTGCAACTGTTTACACAGATGTGTCTATTATATTCCACTGCATACATAGATTCTAGTAAAAGGAAACTCAAAGAATGAAAAGTATTTTAGCTACATGCTGATGGCCCCTCAGCTTGCATGTGCTCTTATTAGATTTCTCGAACATGCGGGTCAGGTTGTGTTTTTGTAAAGCATCAAAGAGTTCCTAGACTTTCTTCCCTAAAGACACCTGGCCCTCCAATATCAAAAAGGGACCTCAGAAGATGGGTTTTGTGCTCGTGTATAGATTCTGCATTCCTGCCACTTAGATGGAACGATGTCCCCTAGGTTAGTTTTTTCATTCTTTGGCAGAAATGAATTTTACTGTAAACATCAACAATCTTCCTACATGAGCCAGGGGAGTGGTTGAAAGGGCTCCTGTTAAGTTATTATTAGTAGTGTTTGACTGTCTACCTATCTGCATCCCACATCCGATTCCCTCTTGCTGATGAGTAGGCACAAACGAATGAGTTGGGAGCCTCCTATCAGTTATCAGGACTTTCCCTTCTAATTTAACACTACTTTGCAGTTTAGTTTGAACAATTAGAAAGAGGGATATATATATAGAGCATGCAGTTAAAAAAAGGAAAAGAATCTATGTATGATTTTAAGGATAGAGTACAGAAAGCTTCTGTGTGATTTTTTAAAAAATGAGTTTTCCTGAGTACTATAACAGAGTTGGCAGCAAAGCTAACAAGAAAGCAAATATCAACATTTAAGATGAAATGCATGACATATAAATGCCATATGGTGTTCTTGCAGTGTTATTACCACTTTCTTTTTGGCTTTTTTTTTTTTGACATCTCTCTTTGCTTCTTGCCTCTACTGCTCTGTAAAAAAAAAGCCTCAATTGTCCTTAGCTTTTTGATTCTGTTTTTCTAAGTGTATTTCTTTCTTACCATTGGAGGCTTGTCAACCTTGTCTCCAGGGAAAAGGAGGAAAAGGACCTGTCCAGATGGCTGTATAAACATGTGACATCTGCTTCTGGGAACCTCTCATGGGAGACCCAAAGGGTTGATGAGAGTGCCCCCTGCCTAGAAAATGGGCATATTGTTTCCCATCTCTTTTCTATTTTTTAAAAATTATCACAGGCCTTTAGTTTTAATAATATTTTTAGAAATGTCTTAACTTCAAATTCTCTCCTACGATTAGGGAAACAACAAAATAATGAACTCACCAACCAGATTTTGTGAGAAGCTCATATTGACAAAAAGTTTAAGTTTTTCACAGCTAATGCTCTTTCTTGGAGTCAGACCCTTGATCATTGAGTTTGGGGGAGAAATTTCTTCCCATGGGGGAAATTCAAAGGGCTTGTGCGTTTGCATTGAGCGTGCTGCCCTCTTTCATCTCCAGACTTTGCATGCATTATGTACAGTGCCCCCAGCAGTTCCCATCGACCCTTGCTCTCACAATGAATGTCAGTTCTGCAGGGAGGTTTTTCTGACTCCTAAATGAGGTCAGCACCCTGTTTCCCCTTCCACTGTGCCTTGTACACCCCTAGAATGACATTCATCTCCCTGATTGGCGTTCCCTGTTCCATGCCTGTTGTGCTGTGCCCATCGGCCTGAGAACTGTGAAGATGGGCTCTGACTGCCTGATATTTCTGGCACCCATACCTGATGAATGAATGGATGAATGAATGAGCATTGCTGGACATGACCTCATACATTTTGATATAGAAAATGATCTTGAAACCAAAAGTAGTATTTTTTTCAAATAAATGTTAGTGGAGAAAAAAAGAGTCTTAACCTTTGAAGAGCAATTATTTTGATGAAAGTGTAGTCCAGCATGGGAGCTGTCCTGATAATGACCATTTCACGCGGTCTTTGTGAACACAGGGACTATCATCACATCCAGCGATACCTGTCGATGTAAGTCCCCAGATTTCTCAGGTCAGCCTGAAATGCAATATACAGGTTAATTTTATCCTGTGATTCTCGGCCCTGCGATTCCCAGCACCCCTTTTTATAGTGACTCCTCATTAATGCCTTTCACCACACTGAAATGAATTTTATGTTAGATAGTATAGCTTACCTACATACCTAATTTAAAAAAAAAAGCAATACTGCTTTCTAGCTACACTATGAAGGAGGAATAAAAGGAAGGGCACTTACAATACCTAACACATGTTTCAGTAATAGGTGCTTGGTCATAAGACCCTGGAGACCCACTGAAGAGGTGAGACCCTTGCATATGTGTGTAGACGGAATAGCTCCAAATGCAATCCAGTTCACATGCATCGTGTCAGTGACTAAGAGGCCACCAGGGACGTTTCTGCCAGTGATGTGATTTTCCAAAATGGAAAACAATTCTGGGCAAGGCTCCAATTGATCAAAATTCAGCCTTCTCACAATTTATGTTGGAGTCACATTCTTGTAAAATTCAGTCTATATTGAAACAGTGCAAAAATGTTGTGTGTGTGTGTATTTATATGTAAAAGGGAGTTAAGTTCTCATCTCAGATAATTATAAATATTAATTTTTCTCAGTGAGACATTCAGAACTCATGCTAAATTTAGGATAATTCTCTGAGGTGTGACACTAACTCTTGCGTTACAGGAAGTGCCCCCACCCACTACAGGCCGAAAGTGTCCCTCCCGTTGTGTGGCAACCACAAAGACCCTCCCAGATTTACCAATCACCTCCTAGCATGTTATAATCTAAACAGGGTTGTAAACAAACTTCTAGGATCTCCTGTGTAATCTTCAGGAATATGCATTTATAGTTTTTATTCTCATGGCCATGGCCATGTTCAAATAGCCAAGACTCTCCCCTAGATTCAGTTCCTGTGCTATTAATAATATTCAAATCAGTTCAACAAATACGCATTGTGTGCATGTTGTGTATATCCATTGCCTGTGCTTCTCTATCTATATCCTCTGATTAGCATTCCACATCATGAAATCCTGGCAGTTTGTCTCTTGCTAGATGAATAGTTTTATTTCCTTCATAGAATAGTTTACCTTAGACAATTATTCTCATATTTTTTCTTCATGCTAAAAAAGAGGGAACAGGTGTAGAAAGATGCACCTTACAGGGCACCTAGAATACTAAGGTAAGGAGACACATATGCAGGTAGGCAGCAATGAGGGAGGAGCGGGCCCATCAGCAGGGGACCATGCAAGGAACGCAGACAGGAGGGAGGAAACACAGTATAATCAGAAGGCAGGAGGGCTTCCTGCAGGAGGCAATGTGGGAACTGAGTTTTGGGGAACAAACAGGAGTTTGCATAAAAAGGGGAAGGACATCCTAGCAGATGGAATAGCCATTAAAAAGAAACAGAAGCTTGGAGTGATGCTATATCTGTGTACCAAAACATGATCCATTCCCTTAAGAGAGTAAGGTGCAAAAATAACCAGTATTATAGACACGGCAGAGAGGGAAGGTGAGTGCTTGCCAGCAGCAGGGCTCCCAGCAGTTGGCTCAGGAAGGGGCTGGCCGAATTCTGTAGGAAGAGGAGGCAGCACAGGCAGCAAACAGGGTGCAATTGCTGAATTGAAAAAAGGCTTCCTCACGGCTCCACTGCTGCCTTTGGCAAATGTCCCTGGGATTCTGAGGGTTCAGACAGGCCCACCTCTCTTACTTTGCCGTGGGGAGTACCTACGTCTCCTTCTCCTCGTTTTCCCTCGAGGGCATGGTTATCACCCAAAGAAAGGAAGACAAACTATGATTTTCAGGGACATGGTGCTCTTTCTCAAGGGAAGCACGCAGCATCCGTGAGCATGCTTGATGTTTTTCTCTTTCCTTTTCTTGTCCTGATTCTTCTCCCTCTCGTTCTTTCCCACCTCTCCTCCTTTTCTTTCCTTATAAAGCTTAAAAAGAGAACATATGGTCATGGTAGAGACTTTGGAAAACACAGAAGAGTACACTGAAGAAAATAAAATCTCATTAAAAATCCATCATCCAAAGAGATCCACCATTAATGAATCAATAATTGTACTTCCAAATCTTTTCTCTTTGTGTCTATGCCTGGCCCAAATGTCTGCAGCAGACCACTCCTCAGCTCTCCTTTCCAAGGTCGCCTGCCCTGTAGTATTTGCTGAGGAGGTCACTCATGAATGCCCGTATCTGTCCTGGCCACAGCCTGTGTTCCCCCTCAACCCCTGTGGATTGCCAATCTCTGCTCTAACTACCGACTTCTCCTGGCAATGCTGTTGGTTCCTTCCTGCAGGTGGCAGAGACTTCTGCCTCGGCTGGTGGGTGCTACCACCTTGCTGGCCTGGGGAGGAGGCCAGCAAGTTATATAACTGGCACCGCTCTCCCTATAACTCTGCATCCCAGGAATGGACATATCCCCTTCCATCGACAGCCAAAGCTAGCTGTAAGTTTTGACCAGACTTTTCTGAAGATTTAGGAATGTTGGAGAAATATTATTAAAGCGGTGAAATCATGTCTGGCTATGCTACAGTTCTAGCTTGATCTTGGAGCAAAATTCCAGCCTGTTACTGTGGGGCCATGTCCCTGACCTGCCTCTAAGCGGCTGAAGCCAGTTATCCTGACCCCCAAGAGAAGGCAGGCAGCTTAGCTGAAACAAGAGAAACCAACGATGGCAATTGAAGCAGAAAGGAAAGCTTTTTAAAAGGATCTTAGATAGCTACCAAATCCCTGGGATGGTTGGAGACCCAGACTTGGGAGGTACCTAGAATAGAATAACCAAAACCATGCCACAGACTGGTCCAGGAAGAGGTCACTGCTGCCTGCCGGGTATAGACAGCAGCCAGCTCTGCTGACCCACTGATTCTGGACCCTGGATGTTGCTGCTAGAACTACTCTTGGAACTGCCCCTAGAAAAGGTATATAATACCATCACTTGGCCACTAGCCCTGGAATGGATTCCATATGGTCCCTGCTTCTTTATGGAACACCAGTGGTGGGTCCACTGCTGCCTGCCACCTACCCACCCCCCACCCCATGGAAGCTCCCACCTGATACTGTTCAATTCCACCTTGAGTGGGGACAAGGTTCTCTCTCCATGTCTCTACTCCACTTGGTGTCCAAGTCCCTCACTCTTTGTTCAAGAGACTTAGGAAGATTCAGAGCTCGGGAGAGGCAGGCTGTGTACAGGTGGTGAAGCAGTTGGTGCAGTAGAGGAGGGCTCCGACTGAGGGGAAAGCACATGGAAGCCTAATGTTACTATATTCCCTTGACACTTGGAGAACATGGCTTCTATCTATGGACAAATGGGTTTCTTGATACAAATCCAGAATCAAACAAGGGGTTACTAGGAACACTTCTGGAGGGCAACTTGCTCCCCAAAGGAGGGGGAGAGGAAAGGCCGAGTCCTGGGTCAGAGTAGGAGGCTGGAGGCCATGTGTGTTACAGCAATAGGGCTCCCTGCTCAAGGAGAGAAGCATCAGGGGTGGGAAAGAACATTTATTCTTTTTGGGGGATCTCGTGTCCTGACTCTTGTGGACTGATGGCCAATGAACTATACCTTGGACCCCTGTTAGCCAGCTGAGGGAGAAGCATTGTTACTGTAATATTATTGTGTACTTGTCTGGGTGATGGTGTGGAGGGCATTTTGGGGTGGGAGCATTGTTCATTGTGCTGCTGACACCTGGTTAAGATTAAATTTAGGGTGCATGAGCAGCTGAGCAGGGCATCTATCAGATTATCAGGAGTTATCCTGTTGATTTGCCTCATCAGGAGGTGGCCCCATCCTTCTCTCCTTTCTGTAGGACTGCCTTTCACACCTCAACTAAAGAGAAGGACCGTTCTTCAGTCAAGGTTACATCTGGGTGTTTCCTACATTGGTGTGATTTCTTAGCTAACAAAAACCCAAGGATCTCATCCATTACTCTTGGCACACTTGTGCATTCCACATGCCAGAGCCCTAAGAATATTCCTTTCTTCTCTCCCAGATGATGTTTTTAATCAGTGGGATGTCGGTAGGCACCAACCTTTGCCTTCAATAGCTGGACCAGCGCTGGGCACCATGGACAGCGCCACAAAGCCGGTTTTCAGCCTGACACCACTGTCCCCGCCCTGCCCCGCCCACGAGGCTGTGTGCACAACAGAGACTTTTTCTTTCTTTTCTTTTCTTTTTTCTGACTGCTGTGCCCCTTGCAACTAGTACAGCTCCTGACATATAAACACTTCTTAATAATTATGTGCTGAATTAGTTGGTTGAATTTTGAATGCAAAAATCTTGGGTTTCAATAGAATATTATCTTCAAATGTTAAAAGCCACCGACTTTGAGAACAGAAAACTTTCAAAGACTTTCAAGTGTTCCTGGAGTGGAACGGCTGGGAATTTTTATTATTTATGGATTAAAAATTTTCTCCATCTCAGAGACACCTACACTGGCATTGCAGTGATAAAAACAATTTAATTGTATACATTAAAAGTTTTTTTTATAAAACCTTTTCATGGTGATACCAGCAAAGCACTGAGTTAGCTAATAATCTGTTAGATGCTGCAGCATGGCTCAGAGTCAGATGCTAGCTATAACTTTTGTGTGTGTGTGTAGATATGATCCATTTGTGTATTCAGCTTTTGAGTAGGACATTTTCCATAGTCTCCATGGAGATTTTACTGCACGATTCTCACTAATGAGTGTTTACAGTATCTCTTCCATGAAGATTATAGACAAACAGTATTTAAAAAGTCTCTTCATAGTTTACATAATTGCTGGTACTACACTGGTATTCGTTGTGATGTTGAAAATATTAGTTAGAATTGGACCTATTAAAAAGAGATCTTTGTGGAAAACATCATAATATGAGAAAATAAAGTCAATGCTTTTGTCAGATAGATCTTATTATTTTTCTACTTGGAGACATTATTCTCAGTTCGACTGTATTACCATGGTGATATGTCTGCATTTCCACAAAAGCAAATCAAGCCATAAACTAGAGCTCGTCATGTCTAGCTCCTGTCTTAGGGTCTTCATTGCAGTATCTTTATTTTTGTAGAAAACCTCCAATGTCGTGGCTACGAATCACAGGTCAGAAACAATTTCTCAGCCAGACACAACAGTTTGGGCTGCTAATCTCAGAATTCTAAGAAATAACATAAGAGTGAAAAAAATAGAGAAGGGTAACAATCGAGTAAAGAAACAGCCCACACATGAATAGAAATATAGTTGTTCTCTAAGATAAGACTGTGAAAGTAAACAGACACAGGTGGGGCATTATGCTTGATGAGAATCGGACATGTGGCTTAGCCCTCTGAGGTCTGAAATGAGTCAACTTCCAGAATTGTCAGCACGTCCCTCTCTCAAAGGGTTGCTCTTAGAGCTGGCTCCCCGGCGTATGGCGCTTATTTTGCTCTTTGAAATAATTGCACATATCATCTTGACAACTAAATGAACTCTACAGGAGGTGGGTTTTGAGTTCTTCAAAAATTCCTGTAGTCAGCATCAATAGGACACAGAAATAGTTTTGTGTGATGCTGTTTGCATAAGGAGAAGGAAAGAAAACATTATTCTCATCAATAAAGTGTGAAAACAAGATTGGGATAGATATGCACAACTATCCTACCACTTCTGCCCAAATATTATATCAAACCATCTCTTCCAGGGTACCAATTTTGTCAGTCCAAGAACATGTTAGCTCAGTCATGTCTGGGCTCTCGAAGCCCTTTGCTAGCTGCTCTGCTTGCTGGTAAATAAGCAGTGTGATTTTGCCTAGCAACCCCGCCTGGAAACACAGCTTGATTCTGTAAGTGTTGCAGGGTTGGGGGAGGGGCAAGGAAAGCAAAGTCCTTGCCCCTCAGGGTCCCTCTGCAGCTGGTTTGTGACATCGCAGACATTATCTGCAATTCTTGGCAGTTTCAGAAGGATGATGAAGAACTAGGAGGGAATGAA
Organism: Aselliscus stoliczkanus; assembly: GCA_033961575.1. NCBI lineage: Eukaryota > Metazoa > Chordata > Mammalia > Chiroptera > Hipposideridae > Aselliscus > Aselliscus stoliczkanus. The sequence continues at coordinate 148,391,992 of CM066732.1, read as the reverse complement.
TTGAAAGGCAAATAAAAATGCTTTCACGATTGTAAGCTAAAACTGTCTGAGAGCTCAATCGGGACTCAGCACAGAACCAAGGTTAAGTGAGGACTTTTTTCTTATAGAAAATGAGGTAATTGTATGAGAAAATGTATCCAGAAAGAGACAACCAACAGTGACCTCCTGAAGTGAAACAGGAATTATCTTAAGCCAGGCATGAGGGACCATTCCTCGGTAGCAAAGGGCAGCATTAAATCTGGGACTGTCCACATCTAAGGAAATATTTGAACTTTTACAGCAAAAACGGCTGTTAACAATCATTGAGCTCTTGGCAGGCACTGTGTTAAGCTTTTACACACTTATATAATCTCCCAAATGACCCTATGAGGTGCACTCTCTTATCTACATTTTATAGAGGAAGAAACTAATGCACAGAGAAGTTGAGAAACTTGCCTGAGGTCACTCAGCTATTTAGCAGTGGGGATGGCATGTGTCTCAGGCAGTCTAGCCCGAGACTCCACAAGTTATGAAACGCCATTTTAAAGTCGTCGTGAATATTTGCAGGGCTAATGGGGCTAAGAAGCCCAAAGATCACTGGATGAAGTGTAAGATAGTTTATGGTTCCATCTTGAAAGTTACACTTTAAAATGTTCAATGACAGCAACAGTTTTTTTTTTTGTTTGTTTTTGTTTTTGTTTTTTTTTTTTACTATCTAGAGGGTAGAAAAAGCATGGGTGTCCAGAATAGCAGATATTGCTAAAACCTTACACCCCTACTTCTTCCTTTTGTAGTGAAGTATGGTGTACATGCCTCCCCCAACACACACACACAAGCATGCGCACAAGACACTTGGACACTTGATTTCTCAAGTCCCTAAAATACCCCGGTGATTAGATTGTCCAAGCCTCTGAGCATCACTGTAGGATGTCCAGAGAAAGCAGCCCAAGGACATACTGGATGGTTTGGGCAATGAGCAGTGCTGGTATGCTGACCTTGTTAAGAAACTCTCCAACACAGATAATGCAATTAACACACCGTGATCTAGCCTTGGTTACACACCTCTCTCTCTGACATCAAACAACTGCTGTCCTGTGCCACCTTCGCTCTGCCCACCTCCTGGAGCCTGGGAATGTCTCCAGCTTCCTGTGGGCTTGCAGCCCTCCTTTGCCAGCCTCAACCATACTTGGTTTACAGTTGCATGAATATGCCAGTTAATGACTTTACAAGTGTCTCACAAACATTTAATTCACCTTAATTTCATAGATGGGGAAGGAGGGCAGGAATGATGTTCCTATTGCCGGCAATTAGATTAATTTGATCTGGTAAGATCTTTTGGGCTCTGGATTTTTGCATGTTTGTAAACACTGCTAGGCTTATCATAAATGAGTTCCTGGATTCTCAGAGGGGCTCAACTGCCCCCACACAGTCCTATAATATTTAATATGGAAATTTGTGAAATGGGTAAAGCATTTCCTGTGGTTCTCAGGTAATTTATCTTGACATGGTGAAAAAATTGGTATTTTCATATGCAGTTTCAAAAATATCAATAAATTCTCTCTCTCTCTCTCTTTTTTTTTTTTTTATCCAGGTGACTTTTCTGAGGTGGTAGGGAGGGGACTATATAAGAGCATGGATCCAATTATTTTTCCCTGTTCCCAGTTTATATGCTGAATGCCCTCTAGGGAGTCATAGCATGTGGCTTCTTTTTATAAAGAAAGATTGTATTTCTTTAGCTTCTGTATGCATGTTTAGGGAATATATTGACCCAGGAACTGGAACTGCTTATTGGTAAATGAACAGTGTGATTCTGTGATAAATAATGCTGGTTTAGATTTCGTGCAAATAAATCTCCACTATAACTATCCTAATTCATTTACTATAATTGCCCTGCCCATTTTGCCATATTGAACCCAGCTGGGACTCAGGACCCCAGTCAGGCAGGACTGGGTGGTTTTCAGGGGTGATCCGAGATGAGAGCAGCCTTTCCCCCTTTTGCAGCTCTCTTGCCCCTTGAAGCTTTTCATGGAAGAGGTGGCACCCGTTTCTCCCCACAATCAGGGAGGAAGAGCGTGGTGGGAGGAAAGGTAACAGCCGGAATCAGCCTTTCTGTCATTTCCTGGAGTAGCTTTTGCATGGTTGAGCCAAGCGGTTGATCTGAGAAGACTCTTCTAGACCCTTTCTGTCCTGGGAAACCTGGCCCAGGTGTCACTGCTACGACTGAAGCTTAGGAATTCCTGGGCGGATCTCCGGGACAATATTTTCTTCTCAGTCTGCCTTCCCAGAAGGGAAGCCGGGTGGCCTGTTCTTTGCAGAGGCGAGGCTGGTTTCTTTTGCTAGCAGAGGACTCTGCAACTTTGCTCAAACTGGTGAATAGCCTGTTGAGCAACCTGAAAAACTTTCCATCATTACTCACTGGAGTGAGAATTAATCACATCAGAATGCTAATCTTGGGTCTGACTCCAATTAGCAGCATTATTTTATGCAAGTCCCTTAACCCCTTTTGGCTGCTGTTTTTGCATCTGTAAAATGAGGCTTATGAATGCAAAGTTCTCTCTGCAGTCTTAGGTTCTCTGCCTTCTAATTCACCACGTGTCAATGACTAGAAAATAGATCACATGGTAGGGATTTCCTATGTTGATTGCCCTCATGTGGTGGATTTTTGCAGAAAATCAACCTAGGCAACGCAGAGCGGCCCATGCACTCTGGTGTTACAAGATATATTTACCATAGTATATGGTTTTGGTGGGGTTATGGGACTAGGGTCCCTAATGGCAATCTGCAGTGCCAGTTCTGGGGTTTTGAGAAGACTTGAAGGATATTTTAGCTCACAGACAATGCAAGTGTTGTCTTGAGTGCTTTCAAGGGGAATACCCCTTTGGTATTAGTCCAGCTTTGGCTTCTATTGGCATGATTCCTTTCCCCCAATATCAGTATAATTCCCATTCTAAATGCATTTCTACCTCTTCACTACTGACTCCTTCAGAAGCTGCCATAAGCTGAAGCTCCTAGTAACCCACTTTGGACAGTGACCTTGTCGTTCTGACTTGAATTCCTGTCCTGTCCCTTGCAGGTAATTCAGCCAATAAACACAACGACCACAGCGCCAGCGCAAACATGTGTGTGTAAAACAAAAGTATGTTATGAATGTCCAACCTCAGCATGGGAAAGGACGGAAAAGAAGCACATAGATACTTGTCTAGAGCCTGTCACAAATGTGTGTGGGGGTGGCAATGTGTTTCTTTTGATCCAAACGTTTTAGGCTGTCTCAGGTCAGCCATTTTCCCCCAGCATTTCTCTTTGACGCAAGGGAAACTAGGTGGAAATCCATCACCACCACTGTGGGAAGAGCTCCAAACCAGACCCTCCTGATGTAGGAATGAAAATACCACCTGAAAAATAGCAGCAAGGCCTTCTTGGGAAATCATTACGTTTGCGCTAGTGAGGAAGGTAGAATCAGCATTTGGGCTGCATCATGGAACCCTGCAAAGGACATTCAAGGCATGACCTAAGTGGGGTTTCTTGGCCTGGAGTTTCATGAACAGGTTTCATGGAGCCTGAGAACCATCCAGAACACCTGAAAACATCTGTATGTGCATTTCTTTTGAGGAGAGGGTTCCCAGCTTTCATCAGATTCTCACAAAGCCTCCCATGACCAAAGAGAGGTTAAAAAGCATGGACACAGTACATTTTCTTCTGTGCCTCTGTCTTCTGAATCCAGGGTCTGACTTGCCTATCTTTCTTCTTTGCTGTTCCTAGAAAAAGCAAGTGAGTCAGACCAAGATCCGAGTCATCTCAACTATCCTGTTCATCTTGGCCGGCTGCATTGTGTTTGTGACAATCCCCGCCGTCATTTTCAAGTACATCGAGGGCTGGACGGCGTTGGAGTCCATTTACTTTGTGGTGGTCACTCTTACCACCGTGGGCTTTGGTGATTTTGTGGCAGGTAAGCACCCTGGCCATCCCATCACTGGGGCCCCTGGGGGCGGGAGAAATATTCTGTTGGCTATGCTTTCCAAAACCACGAGGAAAGATGTGGGAGAAGCAAATGAAAAAGACTCAGCGTCCCCACTGCTGTACACAGGCTCATTTCAAGCCCGTGGTCCTCTGTGATATAGACAGCAGAGGGCTTCGGCCACGCCTGAGAGGAAAGCCAGCGTCTTCCTCCCCGGGACTTCTGTATTAAGGCTCCTTGAATCAATCGATAAAGACTGTATTAACAAGTGGCAAAAATGAAACTCTGGAGAGATTAGCATTGAGCTTAGTCTGCAGTGAGCTGCAGGTTAACCTTCCTAATGCCACCAAGGTGAGGGCCATTTGCTTTTAAAAAGTTGTCCTGGGCATGCCCCCATGCCAGGCTTAGTGCTTAGTTGACTACCAGGAGCTGAGAATAGTGCCCCCTTCCCTGCCCGCCACCCCCGCCCCCCGGGAATATAGTATAATGTATTCTACTTGAATGTATATAAAAGCAACAGACTTCTTTGTGAAAATAAATGCCAGTGAGCTGGGTTGATGGAAGCCAAAGAAAACCACCATGACTTTCATTTAGGGTCAGGGAGTTGGAAATGAACTGTGATCTGGCTTCTTATATGTACCACTTTCCCAGAGAATGGTGGGAAGGTAGGAGCAGAAGAAGGAGGCCACTTCTCTTTCTATGGGATAGCTCTAGTCATACAATTGATCCTTTTCTCCAAGAACTGACCGCCTCCATCTTAAGTTCAGACTGTTTGGGTGGGGCGTGTGCACCATTGCCCAATTCCTGGTTAAGCAGCAACCTGGGCATCTGCAGGCTGGACTCTCCAGGTGACTGTCCTTCATTTTGGCACATGATCCCACTGTGCGTTGGCTTCTCCAAGGAGTATGGTGCACATAAGTACAGGTCTGGTCCTGGGAACCTGGAAAACAGGAAATTCTGGGTGGGGCAGTGGAGGCTCATCCTGAGGCGTGGGTGCCTCCTTGTTAATTCTGTGATAAAGGGAACTCGAAGAGTGGTTTTGTAGCTATTCCAACCAGGCTGATGAAGACTGAAATAGCAGCTTTTGTTTTGCTTCCTTTTTATTGACTAAGGACTAAGAATTTCAAAGTCAAAGTAATTAAAAATTATTTGCAAAAATCCTGGGGCCTGAGACCCCACCAATTTTTCCTTATGCACAATGCTCAAGTATTGTGCAGGGGCAACCATTGCCCCTCACCTTGAGGGGCAAATCACCTGATGCCATCTGATTAGTGGCCTGAAGCTCTGGAGAGAAACGACAGCGAAACAGAAAAATAAGAGGAACGATTGTCCAGTTAATTCCTTAGCATCCAGTTAATTCCAGAGCTGGTCTGCGGGAAAACTCAGTTGAGCTTGGCGCTGTAATGACAGCTGGAGTTCACAACTATTTCAGAAACATCTTTAAGTTTCTCCAAAGCATCATTGGCGTTAGGCTGTGCTGTAGGTCCTCCTGGGCTGCCTGGAGGACCATCTGTTAGAGGACACTTGTGACAACCACTGCTCTCAAATAGTGCTCAATTCAATCATTAATATGGGCCCTGGGAATAAGAGATTTAACAATTATTCATGATTTTTATTTATTCTTATTAGCCACTGTGGACGGTGAACACTTAGTACATACTAGTACTTGACCTTATCTTTGCTTATCCAGTAAGGGCATGCCCTCCACAGTCACAGACTGGACACTATTTTAATTCCCTTCTTTCCCGCTGATTACAGAGCCGTATTTCTTCTGTCCTGAGGCCTCCACAGACAGGGGTTTCTTAGGATTCACAGTGCTGACTGCAATTAGGCCAGGCCCTTCTAAGCCCCAGCTTCCAGAGCTTACATAGGCCAGGCCGAGCTTACACAGGCATGCCTTAGAAGAGTGGAAGTGTGTCCCAACCTTTTGGCAATACTCTGAGAGTGACAGGGACGGATGCCCAATCATTTCAAAAGGTATATTGGCAAGAGTTGATGGTTGCTGTGATTTAACACAGCATCAACTCTACTAGAAATATAATCGGGACATGGTTCTGCATGCAGGATTAGGTGCTGGTTGAGTTTGTAGCTGGCTCACCTTAGGGCAGCCAGGCAATGGTACAGCATTTCACAATCCTGAGTGGGGGCGCACACAGATCTCTGAATTCAGCAAGCAGCTGATGCGCCACTGAAGGGTGGTTATTGCTCTGTTCACTAGCGCCCTCTAGTGACAGTCTTTGCTGGGTGGTGACTGGCTAAGGTAAATATTGACTCTCAGATAGCTCCAAGGAGAAAGCTGCAGAGTCGTCTAGTCTAGCACAGAAATAAAATGAACCTCAAAAACCACTTCATGTTGCAGGAACTCCAATGGTATCCTAGAGAAAGCTGCAGAGGAGAGTTGTCTAAAAGGAAAAATAAAAAGAGGGGGGCAGCTAAACCACACTTGGGGGCCTGGCCACAGAAGCCTTTAGCAATGTTTGGAATTCTAATTTTAAGATAAGTCAGATAGAAAAAGTCAAGAACCGTATGATTTCACTCATGTGGGAGGTAAAACTGAAAGCAACCAACGAACAAACAAAAACTCATAGACACAGACAAGGGTAAGGGGAGAGGGGTCTGTGAAAAAAGGGTAAAGGAGGTCAAATATATGGTGATGGAAGGAGAACTGACTTTGAGTGGTGAGCTCACAATGCAATATACAAATGATGTATTATAAAATTGCACACTTGAAGCCTATATAATTTTATTCACCCCAATAAATGTAATAAAATGTCACCCTAGTAAATGTAATAAGATTAAAAAAATAAAAGGCATACATTACAATGAAACAAAAAAACAAAAACAAAGACAAATCCTTTTTTCTTTATAAAAAATAAACAAGAAATGGTAGTAGCTGTTGAGACCTCGTGGGGTACATTGAAAAGTGGTCTCGGTTGCATTCAGAAGAGCCACAGACCACAGGCCACAGTGCCTGCACAGCTGCTTCGGGAGGTATTATTGATACCATAAGAGCTCTGTATGGATTTGGTGGTGCTAGATGAGGTTACCACCATGACCCAGTGTGAAAGTCTAGTCATCACTCAAGTAACAGCGTAATTACCAATGCACTGCTAATGTCGGTTGTCTTAGAAATGACCACCTGCCTAGTTCATTGGGTAAGGCATCTCTCAGAGTGAGAACAAGGCCAACATTAATTATTTCAAGGAGCTTCCTCACTTCTTTAGGAGAGGGGGCTGGGCTTGGAACTATTTTTCATGGCTACCTTTGGCAGTGCCTGTGGGAGGGCTAGAATAAATTAGGCTAATTATTTGGAATAAATGACTGGTCCTTTCAGCTGAACAGCCAGTCAATGCAATCAGGCAACTAGCCAATTTGGTTTGATGGATTTTTCCTGTAATCCCTATTTATAAAATAAAGGGATTGGACTAGCTGGCTTTGACATTTCCTTTTAGTTCTAGCATGGTGATTGTAATTACTCAGTCTAATTGATCCTTTGGATTAGTATCATGTAAACATCCCTCAGTTAGCAGTAAATCACTATAACTTGGATCAAAGTCTCAGGAATGACATTATATCTAATTTACTTCCACACATCCACTCAGCTCTTGGTAAATGCATATGCACTTAGGAAGTAGTTCTATGAATTCCAAACCATTTGGGAATATTTAATAATATTTTTATTAAATTTAAAGAAGCTTAAGAAAAAAATGACAACTGGGCCTGATCTGCTGTCCTCCAGCTCAAGTCATTCATTGTCAAGCTCAGGTTGAGAATAGCTGGATCAAGTTGGCCACTGACATATTTTTGTTACAGGTTTGACAGTTAGTAGCCAAGAGTCAAAGGAAGGTAAGCCACAAGTCACGTTCCTTTAGGGATGGCACACATCTTTTCCTTGCCTTCCAACCCCTGTCACATCTTGTGTACAGCAGGCCTAACAGTTGCATGTTAGATGGTGGTAGGATTAAGACTCTCTGCTGCATGGACCAGAATATGTTTGCTTTGCAAAGACCATATGCTAGATCCTGGAAAGTAACATGTGGTTGTTTTCAGGGGGAAACGCTGGCATCAATTACCGGGAGTGGTATAAGCCCCTAGTGTGGTTTTGGATCCTTGTTGGCCTTGCCTACTTTGCAGCTGTCCTCAGTATGATCGGAGATTGGCTACGGGTTCTGTCCAAAAAGACAAAAGAAGAGGTAGGATCCCTTCCAGATTCTGTGAATATGCGTGAGATCAGATAAGATCCTGTCAAGAATTTCCTGTCTCTGTTCTATAGGCTAGAACAATTCTTGCTAAATGGAGGGCTCCTAAGTCTTCCTGGGTTTGAATCATTAAATCAAATAGCAGTTATTATTGGATACTTTTCGGGCAGGTGAGAAAATTTGGCAGATGAGAAAATCACTTACTAGCCAATGGATCCTGGAAAGGCTAGTAAACAACAACTTATTTTTAAAAATGAAAAGGAAAAGAAAAAGAAAAGAAATAGTCAGCAGAGGTAGACTATGTTGAGGGAGGTGAGCAATTGCCCCTCATCAGCAAATACGTGGGGGAGGCTTAAAAAAAATCATAAAAAGCTTGAGAAAGCCGGCCTGTCCTTCAGGTGTCCAGGCCTTGTGGTCTGTATGGAAATGTAGTTGAATACCACAAGTCTTTCTCCGTTCTGTAGAAGACTGAAGTCCCTGAATGGTGGCCGGCCATGCGGAAGTACACTTGAGAGGTCTCTTTCACCTGTATCCTCTTCTGGTTGTCTGAACTGGAGAAATAAGTACATCCCTGTGGCCAGGGCCATGCAGTCCTTACTCCCTCATATAAATGTGCACAGAAACCTACAAAAAGACAAGAAAAGTAAGGCATAGGAAGGAAAGATTGTCCATGTAGTTCTTCTAGGAAGAGAGGAAAAGAAGAAAGGAGGTGGAAAGAGAAGGGAGGAGGTAAAGAAAGGAAAGCAGATAAAAACCAAAGAAAATAGAGGGACAATTTCTTTAAGGGCACTGTTCAACTTCCCTGACTATGGCCAAGCTATGTAGAAGGCTGCAGGAAAAAGTTGCTGAATGTAGAAATTTTCCATATCGTTCCTGGGCACAATATTCATTTCCCTGGCTTACAGAGATACTGGCAATGCAGTCTGCATCCAGTCTGATTCCCCAGGTAGCTAAGTGACCTGCCGAAAATCAGCTGTAATGAAAGAGAGAGTAACAACAATAGTGACTTTCTTTAGTGTAAAAATCTGAGTTACTCATCTGTATAGGAAAGCATGGGACGTGTACTATTTGCCTGCTAAGGAAGAGCCCTGAAATTGGATGCTGCTCCTCCTGCAAAACCTCACTCTAAGGAAGCATATTCTGTGAGCTTTGGCAGAACACACCCCTTTATAAACCATGACCAGGGAAGTGTGGTTACCAGGTGCCCTGGAGGGGGCAAGCCTGACAGCACATGACCGTAGCATGGCCCAGATACAGGGTGACCAATAGTCTCCATTTGCCCAGTACGGAGGATGTACTTAAGATACAGGACCTTGCCTTTTAAAACCAGGACGGTCACAGGCTAACTGGGACAGGTTCATCACCTTACCCAATTAGAGGCATTGGAGGGACAGGGACAGGCGAAGGACCTGCTGAACACGTGCTTTGTGCCCAGGACTGAGCTAGGCGCATGCCTTTATCCCATAGAACACTGAAAACTCTGTCAGTTAGATATGATTACCCCCATTATGTTGGAGGAGTGAGGCCGTATCATTCCAGGGAGGGGACACATAGCTGGGTCACCGTCTCCAAATCTCAAGATTCCAGCTGGGTTCTCCAGCACATGTGTCTCACCCAGAGGCATCAGTCACCAGCCAATTTGAGATGGGTGTTTAGGCCTCAGGAGGGACTAGGGCAGAGCTAGCATGTCACCCCGCCCCCCGGGGGTGTGCTCCGCCCCACTGCTTCGGGCCTCCTGCCAGAACCAAGCTTCCCAGGGGGACACCCAAGGGCAGTGGGTGCTGGGTGCTGGAGCAGAGAGGAATTTCTCAGCGTGTGGTTGCTCTTCTGTCTCTCGGCTAGGTGGGTGAAATCAAGGCCCATGCGGCCGAGTGGAAGGCCAACGTGACGGCCGAGTTCCGGGAGACGCGGCGGCGGCTCAGTGTGGAGATCCACGACAAGCTGCAGCGGGCGGCCACCATCCGCAGCATGGAGCGCCGGCGCCTGGGCCTGGACCAGAGGGCGCACTCGCTGGACATGCTCTCCCCGGAGAAGCGCTCTGTCTTCGCCGCGCTGGACACGGGCCGCTTCAAGGCCTCCTCCCAGGAGAGCATCAACAACCGGCCCAACAACCTGCGCCTCAAGGGGTCGGAGCAGCTCAACAAACACGGGCAGGGGTCCTCCGAAGACAACATCATCAACAAGTTCGGCTCCACCTCCAAACTCACCAAGAGGAAAAACAAAGACATCAGAAAGACCTTGCCCGAGGATGTCCAGAAAATCTACAAGACTTTCCGGAATTACTCCCTGGAGGAAGAGAAGAAGAAGGAGGAGGAGACGGCAAAGGTGTGCAACGCGGACCACTCGAGCACGGCCGTGTTGACTGACTGCGCCCAGCAGCAGGCCTGCGTGGAGAACGGGGTGGTCCCCACCGACACCAAAGACAGGGAACACGAGAACAACGCGCTACTTGAAGACAGAAACTAAATGTTAAGGACATTGGACTCGATGAGGCGTGATATTTTTGTTTGTTTTGTTTTTGTTTTATATTCACCCTGAGACACGTGCCTTAAACAGATTTCTTGTTAGTCCGAAATTACATAGCATCGAAGAATATATTTCACTGTGCCATAAACGACCGAGAAAGCTCGCTCTGCCAAAAGGAATCAAAGAAGACTGACTCCACTTCCGACAGCGACCGCAGGACACCCAGGGAGTGTTCGCACGCGTGGGCGGTCATGGCCGCGAAGGCCAAGGGCGCGTTGGTGGCGATGCTGCACCGCAGTGCAGCGCCGCCCTGGCATGGCACACAGCAAAGGGCAGCTATTCCTTAGACCAGCCTTCTGGAAGGAACAGGTGTGTCTTTCAGATGGAGTCTCACTTCCTGAACCTACCGTTAGTGATATATGCACACACACAAGGGGACCAGATTGGGGGTGAACTGGTACCTGTAACTAGGGTTAGAGCTGACATTTTTGGCATGTTGCTCTGAGCTTGAATTTTGATACAAACCATTCAGTGCATAGCTAGTCTTTCTAAGCTCCAAATGAATGTCCATGGGACCTGAGAGCACCTGGAATTTGTTGGAAGCAGATCAGAGAGCACACGTATTAAAAGGTGCAATTGCTTTCCTCATTACAAAAGAAAAACTAATTGCAAACATCACACTGTGGATATCACCTTAACCAATGACAGAAGCCTACTGAATTTTGTCTTTTTCACAGGGGTAGGTAGTCCAAACGAACTTGCAAGCATTGGTGAAAACTCAACCTCAACCGCTGCATGGTTACAGGCAAAAATCATGCATTTTCCTCAGTGGGTGCGATGCTGAAAATAAACTGGTTTTGACATGTTCATGTTCACTTTTCTAGTGGAACTTCAGTTATAACTTGTTTTTATAAGAGGGGGGGAAAATACCAAAACTATTGCCTTGCATGATGCCAGTGGCTTGCTGTTCTGTCTAGCTGACCCTAAATTTTTATAAATATAGACATCCTGCATGTCTGAGACATACCAAGGAGGACCATGGCATCATTCCATCTCAGGGCTTTTTGTCCTTTTGGGTGTCTTAGGGTAGACATAGTTACAAGACCCAATCTTGCTATCTCCAAACAAAAGGAAAACTAAACCCTCAACCAACCCTTGTACGTACAAGAAGATTGAATTGTTTTAATTGCTTGCAGCTTAAGTGCCATTAATGCCATTTGAAAAATAATACTGAAAAGAAGTATTTAAAATATTTTTCTTTTATGTTTGGGCATTCCTTTATTTTGAAAGCATTACTTACTTTTCATGTCTCGTTTCTTTATTTCATACCCGCTATTGGAACACCAACTGGAATACCAGTGTGATTGATTGTTTCAGGGCAAACATTAATCAATACGTGATAATTATGATTGTTCCGTGAGGTTAAAACATGAGTGAAGGACAGTGAGGGAGTGGCTAGTCATAAGGTTTGAGAGGAAGAGTTTCAATGGATTTTTATCAGACAGGGAAAAATACGTACTAGGCCAATCATCCTGCGTATGCATCAGATTTTTTCAGACTTGGCCAGTCCTTGCACTGGTTAAGACTTAGCTATTTCGATCATATACTTAAGCATTTGGACCTGGCAGCAACAGGAAGTTGCTAGTTATGGGCCTCCCAGGCTTAGTGCCACCTTTTGGGGATTTCACATTTATCAAAAGATCACAGAACTAGTGGAGACTTCCAGAAACCCACCTAATGCTTTCCGACTTCCAGGGAAAATTATACAAAGCACATCTTTGACCCCTGGTACCATGGCAGACCTCTTCCTGCCCATTTTTCAAAAATGAGCAGCTCTCCCTTGACTGGAGCACAAACCGCACCCTCGCACCCCCAACCTCTAGGCTCTAGCTGAAATCCTGACATTGCTTTTGGGGAAGGAGCCAAATAAGAATCAACTCTGATGAGGCCCTTTCTGCCTGCCCATGGTTGGTTTGGGTTAACGCCTACGTGGGGCTGGAGTGTGGCTCACTGAAACAGCCTGTGTCCACATGGCAATAAGCAGACACTTGAGAAGCGATGTCTGTGCAAGTGTGGGTAGTGATTCTTACTGTGGAAATCATTCTGGCCTGAGGAAATGTGTTTGAAGAAATTGGTAGATAACTGGGACGTTCTTATTCTGTCAAGTTAAAAGCTTCCTCATTAAACTGTCCACAGATCTCATTCATTTGGGTTTCCACCCTCTATTATTCAGAGCCTTCTCTATAGTAGTGCGTTGAAATTCTAGACCCTATAGCCAAAGCTGGCAGAGGCTTTCCTGTCATTTATCCAGTGGCTTCTGTGGACCAGGCACTAGGTTAGGCACTTTATGGACATTAGCTCACTGAAACCTCGCAGCTACACTCTGCGGGAAGTGTTTGCAAACCCCTTATGCAGATGAGGACACAGAGGCTCAGGGATGCTAAGTAACTTATCCATTGAGTGGCATACAACAAGGAAGTGACAGAGCTGATATTCAAAACCTGTTTGACCAAAGTCTGCTTTCGACTTTGCTACAACGTCCATGTGATGCACGCCTGTGAGTGTGTATGCGTGTGTGTGGTGCATGTATGTGTGTTTGTGTGCATGTGTATTTTTCTAGTTTCATGGACACAGCATACAGACGTGGGGAGAAGATCTCTATCACTGAGAGGGTACAAGGTCTTTGTGTAAACATTGCCAAAAGTGTTGACCTTGCCGAACTTCCTGTACATTACTTTAGCTTTGGTTTGGGTTCGGGAAAGGCTGCGTGTGGCACCCTTTTTGTATCGTTAAAATGCCCTTTGAAAGCACTCTTTTGCACTTTACTTGCTTACCTTGCAGGAAGTCCGCATACAGCAGGAATAAAACAATTCAAAGCACTAAGCTGCACACTGTACCAAATGGAACAGGGGTTGGTGTGTGCATAGATGCTCCCCAAATGAGTTAAATCACAGAACTATGAAGGCATCAGAAGTAATTCTTGACCGAGAATGGGAAAATCTCCAATGTAACCCCCTCCCCAGGGAGAGATGGGGCCAAGGACCTGAGGAGTAAAAGCAAAGAAGAGCCCTCCCTCTGTGGAGACTGACCTATTAATATTGGGCAAAGTGTCTGACAAACTGTAATCTCCAAAGGAGAAACTGAGGGAATAAGGAGGTTGGACTCCTCTTTGGGGGTACAAGTGAAGATGTGGGGGAGACCAGTTGTTTTGAAGCTGCTTGAATGTTACCTTTTTTTTTTTTTAGCTGAGCCATCCTGCTACCTGTTGTCAGCTCAGTGGCAGCTCAGCTCGGGCTGGGCATCAAACTGCTGTTGCTCAGAGCTCAACTCGCACTCTTGAGCGAGCTCTTAACCAACTGAGCCACTCGGCCGGCCCTTGAATGTTACTTTTTCAAGATGGGCCAAAATAGCATGTAGAAAACATGTTGATAAGGCAAAGCTGCTACAGATTCCAAATGCCCGTCAGCCCAGCCCTGTCCCTCCAACCTGCATTGCCCACCCCACCATACACCTGGAATAGATTAGACGTGCTGATCCTGCACAAGGAAAGAGCGCATGCTCAGTATCTTCAGTGGACAGTGTCTTTTGCTTCACCTGGTAATTAGGTCCTGACTTTTTCTTCCAAGACCGGTCTGGAGGTTTAGTGGTGAGAGCCAAGGGGCGGTTTGCAGAGGCCCAGTCCTAACCCAATCTCGACTCTAGGAATTGATCCCTTTGGGGGTCGGGCGTTTCATGTGTGTGTAAGTAGGGGTGTCCCTGGCCTAATATCAGGGTGCTTGTGCTCCACCAGGCCTAGTCTGTGACTGAGGACACCTCTGTCCCCTTGCCTATATCTCTGTTACCTCATCAGCACATCAAGCGAGTTGAACCAGATAATTCTCAAGGTCCCTTTTACTGGGTTGTCGGAAAAGTCATGATGCATTTTTGCAACAAAAAACATAGAAAAAATACATCATGACTTTTCCAACAATCCACAAGTTCTGCAGTTCTCTGACCCCAACAGTCCTGGTCTACGACTTAAACTTAAGAATTAGTAGCTGTATTCGTGAAAACTGACTGATGGACCCACTCATTTCAGCCTGAGATGAGAGCTTAGTCTCCTGCTCTTTGGATTTGTTTTCTGGGTGATTGATGGACCAGATGTATTTGAGAGCCTGGTGCCCAAATTAGGATTGTGCCCTGTGTAGGCTCACTCTGTTCTTCCCTTACTGTCCCTCGGAGGACCCACGCTATGTGGGCATTTTTTGCATGGTGTTAAGACTATTTAAAGAATTTTAATCTGTTGCTATTTGCAAGTCAGTTGTAGTAAAGGTTCCCTTTAATGACTTCATGAATTCATATACTATAGACACCTCACTCAGACACACACACACACACACACACACACTTATGAACAACCCCTCCCCCCAAAAAAATGGCTGCTTTGGGTTCTGTGAGGAACATTCCATGTTGAAAGTCCTAGTTGTGCTAGATGTTAGCAAAGCACCCCCTTTGCCTCCCTCTGAGATGATGTAATTTCCTGGCTGAGTCAATGCTGCTCATCTATTTGTGGGCTTGGGTTGGGGGATTTGTGAGCATGCGGCCAGACTTTGGGTGGGGCAGGTTTTCACTCACTGGATTGGGTAAGAATGGAGACCACCTAGCATGCGCCATGGTTTCCAAACCATGGGAAAGACATAGGCAAACAAACACGCCTGCAGAGACCTTCGAAAAAAGAGAAAAAAAGCCACTACTGCATTTCATGTCTCTGTTTTCTGCATCCCGCTAATGTTTCAAGTGGGGTTTATTCTTTCTGTTATGGTGCAATTGTGGGCAAAGGCAGTGGCTGTGTGAGCAGAGGGAGCTTTTGGTGGTATAACATAAGAGCTAGTTAGCAATGGCTTTAACAAATAAAAATGGTAACTCTCTGAAACAAAGGTCACTTTAATTTGTCATAGTGGATGCTGTTAAGTCTGCATATGGGAACTTTGCAATAGGGTGCTGATTCTATGGCTGTAAAAGCAAGGCCTGCCCTCTGTCCTTGCACAAGAGACCAGCTGCATTGTACTTCATCCACTTGCCCACAATCCGTGTAAACCTCAGTCCTCCGTGACAGCCCTTAAGTTCCATGAGGAGAAATGAGAGGTGTCTCTGACTTTATTGAATGTGATGATCATTTTCACAGGTGCCTAAGAGATTTGGAATCTACTTTGTGTTCTCGGTTCTTAAGTGAAAAATCTCAAATAGTTCCCTGTGCATTAAAAAAAAAAAAAAAAATCCTCGCGAGGGCTTCCATTCCACCAATAAGAGCAGACTCGAGCTGCAGAGAATAACTGGAAAACCTCTCCTTTGCCAGCAGGGCTTGGAGCTTGAAGGAAGAAGGTGCAGTGGTGCCTAGAAGAGATATGCAAACCAACCCACATGCAAACCAGCCTCAGGCCTCCTTTCCCGTCCTAGTCACAGACAGGAGACCCAGTGACGAGGACGACGATAAACCTAAGCGTGGAGGTGTTTTACCTATTTTTTCTCTCTGTAGGATTTCATGGTGCTTTAAAAAAAAAAAAAAAGGCATTTTACAGAAAATAATGAGGGGTGGGGGAAGGAGGGAATTTCATAAAGTTCTTAGGAAAGTACAAAAGCAAATTTGCTTGAAACATTTCAATAAGCTGTGCTGCTATTGTCTTTACTTGATGATGTAACTTTTTTTTTTCAATGATGGAGAAAATTGCAACAAAGACCTTCTGGAAGATCCAATCCAATGTCTCTTCTGTTTTCCTTTCTTTTGTGGGGCTGAGTGTGGTTTGTAGCGGCTGGGGTTACATCGACTCTCACGACTTCTGGTCCTCTGGGGGACACTTCCTGCTTGCCAGGGCACTCAGAGGCGTTCAGCAGGACAGAGCCTGTGGAACTCACGGGCTTGCAGGCAGAGGAGCCCACTGTAACCCAAGATGAGCATTGTAAATAACCCAGTGTTGTTGCACACATACTTTTCACCTCCCCAGCTGGGTCTGATCCTGATTGTACATTGTTGGGGATTGTACAGCATGGTGTCACATCATCTAGGTGAAACGCTACATTTGGGCAGTATGACAAGGCTGCCCATATAAAACGAATAACTCTTTGGTGCCTCCATTTCAAGCTGTATTTGGTTTCGCCCTTGCCATATGTCCACCAGCACGGGCTTGTAATAATGAGTGGTAGAGAGAAAATGCCTAAATGCCTACCATTTGTGAGCACCTATTATGTACCACGTACTGTGTTAGGCAGTTTGCAAACATGCCATATAGTCTTCCAGATGAAACAAGTTTCATTTTCTAGATGAAAACTCGGGAAGAAGAAACTTCCAACCTAAGTTGATCAGCTCCCCAACTCCTCAAGTATCATCTTGGTCAGAGTAATGAGTTTGATTTTTATTTTAGGTTTACCAAGAACTCCAAAACTGTAATCATAGTGTTAGTTGTTGAAATAACTAGTTGTTGAAATAGCCTCTAAAGATGACTACTCTAAAGAATAGCTGTAATTTAGATGTATAGATAATGGAATGTTTATTTTAAAACCAGGATTATTACTATAGATAGTTTGGATGTCTATGAACTTAGTGAAATATGTGATGATGCTTTGTAGGGATGTCAAATGTATGGCAAATGTGCCACTACTTTTTACTTCTGTTTCTGAGGCAGGTATCTCCATTAATCACAGAATTCCTTCCCTCTTAATCCCAGTGCATTCTCAGAATCCATTTTAAGACTATACTTGAGGTTAGTAGTTCTTTTATTAAAAGATTTTTTATTAAAATATAGCTAAGTACAATATTATATTAGTTTCATGTATACCTCATAGTTATTCAACAGTACCCACTTGGCACTATACAGAGTTAGTACCATATTATTGATTATATTCCCTATGCTAAAGAAGTGATCATCAGCCATAAGTTCAGCAGCCATCTGACACCACACCACGTTATCACAATATTATTGACTATATTTTCTATGCTGTATATTATATCCCCTAAAGTCTTGTTTGTTTTATTCCTGGAAATTTGAACCTCTTGTTTCCCTTTATCTTTCCCGCCCCCCTCTTGTTAATTTTTCAGTTACAGTTGAATTTCAGTATAATTTCATATTAATTTCAGGTGTACAGCATAGTGGTTAGACATTTATATAATTTACGAAGTGATCTCCCTCTCTAATTGTAGGTCCTTGGCACTGTACATAGTTATTACCATATTATTGACTATATTCCCTATGCTATACCTTACATCCCTCTGACTACTTTGTAACAACCAATTTGTACTTCTTAATCCCTTCCCTTTTTTCACCCATTCCCAAGCCCCCTCCCATCTGGCAACCATCAAAATGTTCTCTGTATCTATGAGGTTTTTGTTTCATTTGTTTGTTTATTTTGTTTTTTAGATTCCACTTATAAGTGAAATCATATGACATCTGTCTTTCACTGTCTGACTTCCTACACTCAGCACAATACCCTGTAGGTCCATCCATGTTGTCACAAATGGCAAGGTTTCATCCTTTTTTATGACTGAGTAATATTCCATTGTATATATGTGCCACCTTGGAGGCATCTGGGTGATACTCTGGCTGGGTTTGAAGCTGGCCACTTGATGTGTCAGCCCCAGGGCCACCTGGGAGGGGACCACTTCAGGCCAAGTTCAACTGAAGACTGTGCCACACCTGGGGCCACCTGGCAGGAGCCACAAAGCAATCTGCAAATGGCCACCACCTGTGCTATGCTGGAAGTGCCTTGAGAGGCCAACTCGTGAACCAAGGCCAGCTGCCGCTTGTGCTGGGCTTAGGGCTATTCAGCAAGTGGTACTGAATATGCTCAAGCCAGAAGCTGCTCTGTTTATTTTGTGGTCATTTGAGAGACCCAAGGAAAGTCTGCAGCATGAGCCAAGGCAGGCAGTTTGTACGAAAAAGCCACTGGAAACAGCTTGGGTTTGCCTGAATGTTGGGTGGGGTGTGGTCTCAGAATCACAAGGGTGTAGTGAATGAATGGTGTTAGCCAGCTTGATGGAAATTCAGATATTATGGCCACCTGTGTCTGCACGCCGGGAAGGGGAGGGCTCAACAAAGAAACAATGGCTTCCACCAGCTCCTCCATTTGGGAGAAAGCTGCCCCTCCATCCATATTCCTGAAGGCAGATAACTTGTTTTCCCCCATACGTCCCTGTCACCTCTCCAACTGCTGCCCCAGTGCTGGAACTCAGAGCCAGTGATTCTATCGGTAAGTCCATGCAGGGTCCCTTTAAGAGGAGTGCCTGGGTCTCCAACTGCCCTTTGTCTTACTTAGCCACAATGTCTACTGGTTTTCACAATCAGAAATTATGGGAACTTCTCCCTCTGGCATTGGAACCCTGGGCTGGGGAGCCTGGTGTGGTGCTGGGACCCCTTGTTCCTTGGGGAAAGGTATCCCTGCAACTGAGATATACCTCCAGATTTTTAATGGTCAAATCAATCTGTTCCATGTCTCTTCCCACCCTACCAGTCTCGAGGTGGCTTCTGCAAGTCCTTAGTTGTAAGGTTTTGGTTCAGCAAGATTTCAGGTGATTCTCAATGATGGTTGTTTTGTAGTTTAGTTGTAATTTTGATGTGGTTGTGAGAGAAGGTAGGCACAGCATTTACGTACTCTGCCATCTTGACCGGAAGTCCTATTCTGATAAGAGGCCCCAAACATGTCCCAAAGGTGATTAGAAGAGAGCAAGAGGTGGCCTCTTACAAAGGAAGATTTAAAAAAAAGTCAAGAGGCTAGAATTTTCTGAGTCAGAATCCCCCAGGCCTATTGTCTATAAAGCCATTGACTATGTACTAAGCACACACATACACACACACACACACACACAAATTTAATGATTTTATTATTAAATATTTAAGTAGTTTTGTACCTAATATTTAATATTTATATTCACCTATTATTATTTTTATTCTATGCTGTTATCCGTACAGAAGAATATAATTGATCCCTTGGAAAAACCACACAATTCAGTATTTGAAAGTCTTTTTCTTCAGAGAGTATGTGTTCCCTTTTCAACATGTTTTCTCTTCCTTTTTTATTCATGTTTTAACCCTATGAGAAACTCAAGAACGTTTCAACAGTTGCTGGCTTGTCAGGCCCATCAAGAAGTCCAAGCCTGACAGTCTCACTTATTTTTAAATGACAAAAATGCAATCCCTGTGTGCTATGGGGGCACCCGAGGTGCCAGAAAACTTTAGTGACTTGCCCAAGTTACACCCAGCACCAGTGGGTGACAGGGCCAGGATATAGAACATGCTTAGCTCCATATCTCATTGGTACCTCCCTGCTGAGAAACTTCTAATCCAAGCATAAAAACCATAGTAGAGGGAACAGGGGCTTTTTTGGAAGATGCCACTTCTTTGTCCTCAAATGCACCAGATGGGTCAGGGCACCACATTGTTACCAAGGGGCCAAAGTCCCCTTTTCAAGGACCCTGAGAGGTGTTCTTTTCCCTTCCATGTCATGAAGCCAATTATGATACCAAAAGTGAGTTTTAACAGCAGCACGAGCTTTTATTCCATGACCAGAAAACAGAGAACGGGGAGCACAGCTCTCAAATCAACTTCTCATCCCTAAGCAGTTGAGAGGAGGTCTAAATAGGATAGTAGAAATGAAGAGGATGTTTAGGTAAATAGGTAGGAGGAATACCAATGGATTTTCTAGGAAAGGGGCAGCAGCTTTCTCTGAATCAGGGTTCCAACCTTCTTTTAAATTGGTTATGGTCTCTTCTGGCCATTGTCATGGCAATTGTCAACTATTATGGTGGTAGTAGGTGTGTTATTTAGCATGGAGATTATAATGAACTTTAAAATCTTTTGGGGACCACTTAAAAGACAACCATCTTGGTTTCAACTGGCTTCAGCTACTCTTAACATGTTCTTAGCTGCTGACCAGGGGCCTTTGTGTTTTCAGAGATAGGTGGAGTTAAAGTGGGGGAAGAAGTTCAGCCAGGCCTCTTAGATCTTCAGGGCTAAGACCATCTCTCACCCGAGTCCCTTGGTTGAGTTTCTTAAGGCCAGGATGCTGGCCCCTGGGAGTTAGGGGACTCTTCCTCCCCCTCCACTAGAAGATGGGTAACAAACCACAAGGGCACCATCTGCAGTTGACACCTCCTCTCCAGCTCCCCTTTGCCTGCATCTCAGCTAAAGCACTGAATTAGTAAGGCTCAAGCAATAGTGATGCCTTGTAAATACCTGAATATCAACAGGTCCCCCGCCCCCAGACCCACCCATCTCAGGCCAGAAAGCTGAGCTAGCACTCAGGTTAGGGGATGTCTGTAATATCACCAGGGAAGATCAGAAAATTCCCTACTTATCTGGAAATGTGTGTGTTATGGAAAAGACAAGGTAGTGTGTTCACCTTCTTCTTCTGTCTCCCTCTCTTGTTCCCTAAATTCCATCCTTTTAGAAGAGCTAAGGGCAAAGGTCTGGTGAAAGTAACTGGGTGTGCTTACCCATTACAGAAACATTTGGAATACCTTCCCTAGTCCATCCCTACCCTGGATGGTTTCTCTTCACCTCATGTGACTCTTGGAGGGAGAAAATGGAGGTGACTGGCTGCCTCTCCACCTTCCCCTGCTCCCTGGGTTCTCCTTTCTCACAGAGTCTGTTGGAGCAGCTATCTGATTAATCTGCAGCATGCTGGGTAACTGGCCTTCAGCAAGGGTTCCTCTTTCAGTTGGGGAGGGTTTGGCTGTAGTCGATACTATTGTTATCTATCCCCTTCTTATGTGTCATATGGACTCTTTCGAGTCCTCTATGATCTTATTCAAAACTACCTCTTGGCATTTAAAGATCATTCACATTGAAGACCCCACTTCCCTCTCTGCCCTTAGGAGGCCAGGAAGGCTGGTGCGGGGAAGGAATGGGGGCTGAGGATATTAATAGTATTTGTGTGCTTTGAAGTCAGTCTCTCTTGGCCCTACAAAAGTTTCCAGGTTTTTTTTTGCTTTTTTTTTTTTTAAGGTCCATCCCATGAGCCCGTGCCAGTGAGGTGAGGAGGAGTGGCAGTGCGGAAACAGCTAGATATGGGATGGGACTCTAGACTTCGGGCAGAGCCTGTGCCCTTCTATCAGCAGGACTGTGACAAGCAAAGGCATTGCATTCCATTGTCCTGCCACACACAGACCGTCTCCAGGCTGGGAAAAACACCCAGAGGCCCCATTTCCTGGATCTACATGGGCCAGGAAAACTGTCCCTCGCAGCCACTAGAGAATTTTGATAAAAAGTAGTTTTCCCTCTCTTGTCCCCATCACTGTCACCTCTCCCTGCACTGCTGCCAAGCAGCAGATTCCTTTCAGCTCCCCCACTCAGCCAGGACGCTTCCCAGAGAGCCCTGCATAGCCAATGGGTATAGGCTTCTGTGGCCACCCTCACTATTCAGGGCACTTTCATGAGTCCTGTATTGTTTACTCCCAGACTTTTCATTAGGAGTCATTTTAGTCCAATTGTTCTGAAGTAACAAAACTATTGGGTTGTTGGAAAAGTCATGACGCATGTTTGCAACAGACAGCACTAGTTCTTTTTTTTTTTTTTTTTTGAGGGCAGTGTCACTGGCCCTTATATGTGGGACCCAAACTGGGGCCGCTGGCTTCCCAAGCCAGCACTTAACCACCACGCCACTCGGCCGGCCTGACACTAGTTCATTTTTGGAAACACTAGAGTCATTCGTATCTATGTTATTCCTATATCATTTGACAGCTGACAGTTCTAGCTTCATTCTAAAAAATAAATTGAACGATTTGGTTGAGTTTTGGAGATTTTACAAGTTGAAGATGGAAGACCAAACTGTGTATTTTTGCCATATTTTACTGTTTTACTTCCATATAGGGAAGAACGCATGTCAAGCTTATGAAAAGTTGCATAAAGTTTATGGTGACAATGCTCTACAAGAACATCAGTGCCAATGATGGTTCACGAAATTCTGTGCTGATGATTTTGATCTCAATGATGCTTCTTGATCAGGGAGGCCCACTGAGGTTGATGACGACAAAATAAAGGCATTGATTGAGTCAAACCCGCGTTACACAACACGAGAGATTGCAGAAACATTAAACATCCATCATTGAAACCATTCACAACAACCTGAAGAAGCTGGCATACTTAAGCAAGCTCAATATTTGGGTCTGCATGAACTCAAAGAAGTTTATTTGACGGGGTGTATAAACACCTGCAATATGCTCATTAAACGTGAGGAAAATGACCCTTTTTTGAAATGACTTGATAACTGGTGATCAGAAGTGGATTGTTTACAGCAATGCGGTGCGCAAACGGTCTTGGTCCCGATGTGATGATTCACCTCAAACAACATGGAAAGCAGAGGAAGGTTATGCTCTCAGTGTGGTGGGATTTTGAAAGTGTTGTGTTTTCCGAGCTCCTACCAAGGAACCAGCCATCAATTCGAATGTGTACTGTCGGGAATTGGACAGTTTGAACGAATCTATCATTCGGAAACGTCCAGAGCTTGTTACTTGTAAAGGAGTTGTGTTCCATTGCAACAACGTGAGACCACACGCAAGTTGGATCACCCGTCAAAAATTATTGGAGCTTGGATGGGATGTGTTGCCACACTACCATACTCGCCTGACCTTGCACCATCAGACTTCCACTTGTTTCGCTCTCTTCAAAACTCCTTGCATGGGGCTGTAAATCAGCACCTTGTTCAGTTTTTCGCAAATAAAAACAGGTCCTTCTATGAACGAGGAATTATGAAGCTCACTGAAAGATGGCAAAAGGTTATCGAACAAAACGGGCCATATATCATTGATTGATCTTTGTTCTTTATATAAATAAATGACCTTTGAAAAACATAGACAAAAAACATCATGACTTTTCTGACAACCCAATATGTGGGGAAAGCGCCTATTACCCTGGGGGTTAGAATTACAGTAACAGCCACAAAATGCTATTTCTCTGGCCCCGCCCTCAGCTGCCCATGGGGCTCCAGTCCCTCAAGTTTCTCTCAGGTCATCCTGAGAGTCCCCCAAGAAAGCCTCTTGCACTCAGTACTCATCATTTCCCTCTTCAGCTGCTAGGCTGGGTGAGGGCTCTGGGCTGCTGCCAACATTCAAACCAGCAGGTCAGCCATGGATGATTCCAGAAGGTCCTGGGGCTGGCACTTAACTACATACATCTAAGCAAAGATCCAGGGAGGTGCTTGTGCCAAAGATATTGAAAACATCACTATCAGGCCTTCTGCTACCCACGTTGCTTTGAGTCACCAGAAGTCACAGGCCTTGTGTGTATCAGTAGGACCAAGAGGTGGGTGTGTCCATTCTTTTTCTAAAACTCTTAATTTTCCCTTTCCCTTTCCCAGGTTAGACCTTGAAACAACCCCTGGGAGGAGGACGCCTGTCCTTTCCTAGGGTGAGGCCAGGAGGAGGGACACACAGGGCCTTAGTGTCTCCCCCGTGCCCCCTACTGGAGAAGGACAGGGAGTGGGATGAGATAATAAGGTCTGAATCCTGGCCCCAATCAAAAACTCACTGCAGTTTCCCAAATTCTTAAAGATTGAGACCTGTCAATATAGGGGCAGAGAATATTAAGGTCATTTATTCCAAATGTTCACACAGAGCCCAAGTCCGCTCTGCAGGGATCCTGATAGATGGCCCTCTAACTGCTATGGGCACATATCTAACATGAGTGGGGAGGGGTCTAGAATGCAACATGCCCGATGTGGCACCCAATCTTGCATGCCAGGCTCTCCTTGGTTAACTTGAAATGGAAAGCACTGTCTCCCAGCACACATTTTACATCCCCAGAAATAGGATTCAGGAAGTTTCCTGATGCCCCCCGGCTAGCCCAGATCATCTCTGGAAGCTCATACTTTGTTGTATCACTATTGCCAGGCTTCTAGCCTCATCAGCCAGCTCAGCATTTTATGACTAGCATGCCATTAAAGCGACAAAGGGGACTAAGACAGAATTGAGAGGGAACAAGAAGAAAAAGGCACAAAACATGCATCCACTAAGAGATGGGAGTGAGGGAGTGAAGAGTGGCTTCAAATTTAGTTTATATCTTCTAATGGACATCTGGGTTTCTGGTACAGGGAGAAGAAGGTCACTCTCTTACATCTTCATCCAACAAACATTTATTGAATGCCTACTGTGTGCTGGTCATGGTGCTCGAAGGTAGAGCTCAGTGATGGAGGTAAGAGATTGTTTCTACCCAAAGGACCCCACTATCAAGTGGTGGGTCACACCTATGAAACCAATAAATGTTATAGAATGTGGCCACTGCGATGAAAGAGGCATGCCCTTCCTCCCTCCCTCTTTCCCTCCCTCCTTCTCTCCCTCCCTCCCTCCTCCCTCCCTCCCTCCTCCCTCCCTCCCTCCTCCCTCCCTCCCTCTGTCCCTCAGGTCTTCCCTTCTTCCCTTCCCCCTCCCTCTCTCTCCCCACCTTCCTTCTTTCCATTTTGATTGACTGTCCATTCATAAATGCAGACAAAAACTAAGTCATTCTTCCCGCCACAGCCTTAGGGCCTTCTTTTTGAGGCACAGAACATCTTCCCTAAGTCATTAAGTGAGGCCAACCAGGCTGGGCTTCCTCCTTAGTAAAAACAGAAGAGAATGGAAGAGTGGAAATATGCCTCAAGTGACCAGCTAACCATCCTCTTTTAGACAATTAGGTCTGGAGGGCTTCAGTGTGGAGAAATGTGGAACAAAGTCCGGTAGTGTAGACTATCAATCGAATGGGGAATCGGAGCAGATTCTGAATCACGGCTCTTATCCCATATTACAGTGTCTGCTGCCAGCAATTGGCAGAATGGTCTTTCATGGAGGAAACAATGGTTTGGCCAGCAATACAGGGAGCCACTCATGCTGGAACAGTGATGTTGCTTCTCATGGTCAAGCTTTCGATTTTTCTTCCACCCTTCAACTTGTAGTTTTACCTGTTTTGCCAGCCCCAAGCACAGAGTCCAAGGGATCTGACAGTCATAGGAGATCCTAAAAGGCAGAGTCTCATAATATCTGAGCTGGAAAGGGCCTTAGAGATGAACTTCACGTCTATTCAATGTGTTTATAGGGGAACACACCTTGCCAGGCTCTGTGCTAGCTTCTGGCCTTGGCCCTCAGGGGAGAAAAGAATAGGAGATACTGTTCTCTGTTCCCATCCTCAGGCTTCCCCTTTTGTGTTGACCACTAAGGCATTTTGGACCTCTTTTTCACTGAGCTCAGCTCACTGAATTTTTCAGAAATTCCACCAAATTTTCTAGGTCTTTCAGTTGTCTATTTAAGACAGGTCCTGCTGCTCATTTTAAGTTCTTGTTTCATCTGTGTCTGTATGTAGACTTTCCAGTTGTCATATCCTCCTTTCCTTCCTTCCTTCCTTCCTTCCTTCCTTCCTTCCTTCCTTCCTTCCTTCCTTCCTTCCTCCCTTCTTTCCTTCTTTCCTTCTTTCCTCCCTTCCTCCATCCCTCCCTCCATGTTCACTGGCTTCTTACTACCTGCCATGCTTAGCTGGGACAATGAGATAAATTGAGCGGCCTATTATCAAGTGGGAGATGAACAAAAACATAAGTAGTCACTATGGAAGAAGATTCATGTGTTGCCTTGGAATGTGAGAGCAGGCAAAGCCTTGAAGCCCGCTAAAGTCCCCACCCCACTCCCCAACCCCCCAGATTCAGGGCTGGTGTAGCACCTTGCCTTCACCAAAGTTCCGTTCAGTTAAACTGTCCTTTGGGCTCCTCCTCTTAACACAGGCAACCTCTCAGAGCCACACCACACCCTGCTCTCTGTGCGTGTCTCATCGCACCTTGAATCTTGAGGTTAAGATCTAATTTCTCTAACTATAATTTTTCCCCTTTACATGTGGTTTTTATGGATTTTGCTCCATTTTTCAGTATGGATTTCCTGATGATTGGGACCACGGGTTTCCCAGGGGGACAGGTAGCTTGTTCTCGAATACAAGGTTAAGGGGAAAGTTACTTTGAGGGGTTGACACAAATATGGACTTTTAAGGCAGCTTGTGGCTGATCAGGGCCTGGAGGGAGACGAGGACCATTATTCTTGCTCTGTATATTACCCCAAATTTTGATTTCTAGTTGGAGGCATTAAGAGAAAAACAGCAGAATATCAACATAGTGTCTTTTAGTTAGTTTCTGAACTACTCTTGCACTGCAGAGATGTTTATTAAACAGCTAACTGAAGTCAAATTTAGAAGTCAACTTTAAGTAATTGGATTGACACTATAATTTTGATATCATTGGTTAGAATACTTTTCCCTTTCTCACTATAATATTTAAAGAGAGTCTCTGGCATTTTGGTTTGTAATTTTCATGGAGGAAAGGAACCTTGCAGGAGAAGTGATTTTTCACTGGTCTTTCCCTCAGAGACAATGCTTTCAGCTTACCCTCAATATATGTACACATGCTCATCACAGATACTCACCCACCATCCTTGAGTCATCCCACGTAGCCTTATTGGTCTTCAAAATCTATTTCCAACGCTAAGCAAAAAAAGAGAGGTCACTCTCTTGGCTAATAAAATATCATAGTAAGTTTAAAGAAAGAAACCAAGGGAAAAAATATATAAATTTCTTACTCCATCCTCCCCTGCCACCCTCCCATAAGAACCCAGTCAAATTATAGAAATGGTTGAAAATTTTTATTTAAAAAGTCAGCGATGAGGGTGAAAGGCAGTGACCAAGATTAAGCCTCAGGAAAATATATCCAGGCTCCTAGGGAGTATCTATTGTGTTGAATGCCCAGGCTGCCAAGACCTAAAGTAATATTGGAGTGTACAAAATTCCTTCATCACCATAGGTGATGGGAGAAGGGAAGATGAAGATGGAAGGTGAAAGACAGGAAAAAGTCACCAAATGGAAGGACAAAAAAATCTCCATTCCCTTCTTGAGTTTCCACTCAAAATTCAAATAATAAGGAAAAGACAACAAATGAAATTTAAAATAATACATTTAAAAAAACATCAGTTGGAAGGGAAATGTTATTGATCCAGATGACTATTGGATTTTATGGAGAAAGAGATTGGATCATGGAAAAGCATAAGGAAATAGTCTATCAAGCTTCTGAGTTTCTTAGATTTTTGTGACACTCCCTTTTTCTTTCTATTCATATTCATTATATTCAGAAGCTTGTCAGATGTCTCAATTTCCCTTCTCTTATTTACCATTTCTCTCCTCTCCGGGGTCCTTGTTTTATTTCTCCCATTCCTTAAGACAATAACTTTGGAGAGAGAGCTGGCTTTGGTTTGAGTCTTAGCTTTGGTACTTGCTAGCTTTGTGACCTTGGGCAAATTAATCAACCTTGTTTGGCATGTAGTCCCTCTTCTGTAAAACAAGAATGATGATCCTTATCTCACAAGGTTACCATGAGTATAAATTGAGCTATTATATACCAGATGCTTAGCACTTGTTGGCCCTTGTAGACCCTCAATAAACACAAAGCCATTCTTCTTAGAAGAACTGTTATTACCAAACAGTTCTTTCCTGATTTGGGGGAGACTTTCCCCCTCTCTCTGCATCTTAAACTTCTCTAATTTCCTAGGACCCTCTCCTATATGAAGGCACCCAGACTTAGTGGGTCCTTTTCTTGTGACTTGGAAGTAGTGGGAAAGGAAGAATCAGTCAGAAAATGAGGTACCTTGTGGGTTCTTTAGAAAACCTGGACCAGGAAATGGTTAGAAAAGGACTTGGTTCCGACTTGGTTCCTCTGGGTCCTCCATCTGTGAGCGTGGGTAAGAGCCCTCTTCCCTGAGCATGTGACGTGAAAAGACTGGAACTGTGGGGCATGCCAAAGGGAGAAAAGAAATCAACAGAAGTTAGTAAAGCAGAAGTAGGGGAGAGAAAGAAAAGAGTGGGGAGCACAGCAGCCAGACCCCGGGCCAGAACAAGGCCAGGGATTTTTGAGAAAGGAGTGGTGGAGCATTCACATAAGAGAAGGTTTGAAAGGTGTTCATTGTGCCTGGTTTTGTTATTTAAGAGATGACCTATAACCTTTGCCAGAACATTTTTAGCAGAGCAGGAGAGAGCAGCTTGACTGCAGTGAGTGAAAGGAGGCAGTGAAAGGAACAAGTGTGGTTGATTTCTTTGACCAGCTTGGCAGGGAAGATAGAACAGTTGCAAAAGAAGGTGGAAGATCAGTGGAGACCTTGACTTTTTCCACAACGATGACATTTACTGGGGTGCATTTTAAAGCTGTACAAAGGGAAGCTGAGAATATGTACAGGGGAGAGAGGAAGCATTGGGGAGGAACAGGGTCTGGCCAGGAAGAGGGAAGAGCAGATGGATGCAGAGCAGTGGTGGTAGATGGACTTGAACATGAGAGCGGGAATCATTCTCTGAAGGAGATGGAGTGAGCATGGATACATATTTGGCTACATTAATAGGCATAGGGGATCTTGCCTGATCTTCTTGGGGCCTTTATTTTTCTCAGTGAGTTGTAGGAGGCAAGACTGTCTGCTGAGGGCAGGAAATTGGGGATGCGATGGGGATTTGGTTAAGAGTGATGAAGGTTTGGAATAGCTGTGGTGGGATACGGGGACAGATTCCAGGAATGTCCAAAGACCCTGTGTGGCGAGTTTCTCAATCAGTGCTCAACAGCATAGGATTAGAAGCATAGTAGGGGAGAGTGCTTTGACTAATCCAAGGTTGGCAATAGGGCTAGTAGGGCTAAACGAGAAGGGGCTACGGCATTGAAGATGTTGGGAGAGGATTCACCATATGTCTCACTTTGAGTCTTTCCACAATAGGAAGGGAAGCCATGAGAAGGGGACTGGCTGAGAAGGAAGAAGGGTGGGGAGTACAGGATCAGTGAGCCTGAATTGCTAGAATGAGGTCTGGGAAGAACTATGAGTTGGAAGGATAATGGATGAAGGTGGCCAGCACTTGGAATTTGCATTTCAAAGATGGTGCTCTTTTAGGGGTTGACAAAGTACCCACAAAGGGTCTGGCTGTTGGAGGGACAGAGTTCAGACTTTTCCAGCAGACCTTTATTGAGCTTGATTATTGGTCAAGCCAGTACTATAACCACGTTTCTCTGCATCTTGGAGAAATCCACTTCCCCAAGAAATCTGATAGCGGAGATTTGGGCATCCATCCGAAACACTTTTTATTTCCCTTATCTACAACGAATTTGAGCAGGAGTTCTGATAATCTGTTTTTCTTTTCCTCCTGTGTCACTGAGTAACTTTTAAAAAGGCCACTCTGACAATTACAGGAAGATACAGGTCTCATGTATATGATAATCCTTCCCTCTAATGATTAGATTCGTTCCCAGATGGGCAAGTCCAAGCTCTTGCTGCTATGGTAACCTGGGATAAGAAAAAGAATATACTTGAACTGAAAGCACACTCTTACCTGCCCTGGAGACCTGTTGTTTGATCTCTGGTTTGCCCCCCTCCTTTCTGTTCCTGGGACTGTGATTCTATTAATTGCTGGAGTCTCAGGCTCTGCCCCTCTTTCAGGCAAACTGTTGTTTTCTGTATGCAGTCACTGCAGAGGAATTCTATGTTTTTGCTAAAATTTCCCCCTTTGGCCTTTTACTGTTTCCGTGAAGCTCGCAAATTGGTAATGCACAGGAATTGTGAGTTTTGAATTTGGGCCACGCGGAATCCATATATCCAGACTGTATGGCACTGCTATGATTCTTCCATAAGTGATTCCCCCTTCCTAGTGTGGTGGAATATTCCCTCACTGGGAGCTGGACTTGGACAAGTCTCTGTGGGCCTGAGAGCCTGGCCATACGTTCCATTCTAAGGTTGATGTGCCATGGTGTGGAGATATCTGAGGACACCTGTCCATGTTTATCCATTTTATGTAAATGGAAATTGTGGAAGAATGGGGAGCTTTGATTGACTCAGGAAAAGCGCAGGGGCTAGTACCTCATTAGGAAGGGAGCAAATGTAGCCTCTTCGGGCATAAGAAATTCACGCATGTCCTGTAATCATAAAACTGGTAATTAGGAATGAAGACATCTCATTACCATAACCTATTGAATTAATCTGCCCTGCAGTCCATTTGTTTGTGTGATTGCATTTCTTGTGTTGAATGCAGAGAGAGCCTAATTATGGGTTTCCTAATGCCTTTAGAAGGCACGAGTCACCCACAGAGATACTGGTAGTATCATCTACTCCTTTCCTCCTGAGAATCCTTCCTCTTCTCCCCAACATTTTGGATTCCAAGAAAAAGCAGTTAGGAAAATCAAAAGCTCTGTTTCTGTTCTGGTCCTGTTTCTGGAATTGTTTCGGTGCCTGGGTTTTTTTTTTCGCTTCTTTTTTTTTTTTTTTTTGCTTCAATAAAGAATGTGCTATGCTTTTTTTTTTTTTTAAAGCCCTTTTATTTAGCTTCTAGAGGGACCTTAGACAGGTCCTTCTGCTATATGTCACTCCTGTTTCTCTTGTGCCTCCCTCTTCCTTTGCCTCCCACATTTGGCAGAGAGCACAAAGGTACTGGACTTTCTTTATAATATTCCCAGGTCAGGGGTGAGCCCTCTACCACCAGATTAGGTTTTGCTTACCTTGGATCACTACTGGGCACAGTTGGTTTTAATGATTTCTTTCAGTCAATGAGATCCAGAAGATGCCAAGGCTGGAAAGGCCAAGGTCCTTGAGGAACAAAGGATGAGTTGTGGACCAGCCATGTCATGAGCATCATTTTGGGAGTTCATTGGAAATCCAAAATCCTAGGCCCCTGGCCAGACCTAATGATTTGCATTTTACCAAGATCCTCAGGTGATTTATACACACATTACAGTTTGAAAAGGACCAGTTGAGATGGCATGTTAAGAGAAGCCCATTGATTCAAATACTGTTTTATCCTTCACCCCATCTGATTTATGACTGCCGGGGTTGGATGATCTCAGAAGCGGGTGTTTGTTTTTCTTTTAGTTCAGAGAGAGAGAGAAAAATGGAAGCCATTGGGAGTCTGTTGAAAGGAAAAAGTGAAACCCTGTTGGAGGTATTGGCATTGTGGGGATTTATCCTGTCTGCTTGGTGTCCCAGTCTGCCTTCCTGTTGCAATCTTTTGCAAACTTAGCTTGTACTCCTTTTCAAGAGAAGAAAAACATGTAGATAGAAGTCATGTATGACAGCCCTAGTTTCCCTTCTAAGACTTAGAAGTGCAAAATGCTGCCCAACAATGGTCATTACCAATGGGTTTTCAGGATAAGTAATAATAATAGGAAACCTGTTTTGATAACTATTACATATTAGCAAATTCATTTTGGACAGCCTTGAACGGAAGCCACTAAGAGGAATAATATTAGTGTGTTTTGTGGTATTCTGGCTGCAGGCAGGACATTATCTGTGTGTAGTCTCCTACTGAGGGCCTAGTTAAGTAATGGGATGAAAATAGAGCAGCCTTTCACCGAAAAGTCCTTCTCTTCTGTGTTGCATAGTCATGTGGTGACATGCTTTAATTGCAGTTGCTTATGATTTGGAAGGTGAGGAAACAGGCGATCCATCAAGTAAATGAAACCCACATCACTTTACCAGCCACACACTTAGATTGTCCTTGTAAGTGACTTTTAAGTGTCTGGGAACATGTGAAGACATACAAAAATCTTGGATTAAATATTTTGAACTATTTACCATTGGTTGTCTTTTAAAAATATCTATGTTCATTTTGTGGGCATCTATCATTTCCCCCCTCATTTTAGTTAGATGAGTTTAATCACTTGCAGAGATGCTTAGATTCTTTAATCTCTCAGAGACACCCTAAAAATATTTCCCCACTGTCAGTAGTGTTGAACTGGTAATAGGCTGAAATCAAATAGGGAATTTTTTTGATCATTTATGTGGTCAAATTGCTTAGAAAGAGAAGAGCGAAGGACTCAGGAATCCCCTTTAATCAAAGCTATAATCTTTGGGTCTTATCTCATCCCAAATTCCTTTGCAGTTAAAAAAAATAACAATTCTTTATTGGTTTAAAAATGCATGTTCAATGTTAAACTTGAGTAGTATTAAGGGGAAGAGAGGCAATAAAATCACTTGCAGTCACCTCTATGCAAAAATTACTTGATATTTAAGTCTATAACTTTTCCTCCTCCCAAATCTGCTTATAAATATGTATATAAATGCATACAATATTTATATTGTTTTTACAAAAATGTTACTATACTGTCCTCTTGCCTGCTTATACATTTAGCAATACATTACATTTTGTCACATAATAAATCCCTTTTCTATATGATTTTTAATGGCTGTACCTTGTGTGGTTTAGACCCTCTAAGAAATGAGGATTAACCATAGTTATGTAATTGAAATAGGGAATAAGAACAGAAAAGTCCCGTAGTTTACGAGCATTGAAGTCAACTAAATGAATTTCTCTTCCACTGGAAAACCATATGACTAAATGGCAATTTCTTGTGTTTGTATCTTGTTATAATGGCACATGTACAGTTTGCACACACTTGACTCCATCTATCATTTTTGAAAATGATGTGGGGCTCCAGAACTTTATTTGTTCCAAAGATTCTCAGATGTCTCAACCTTCTGCTCTCCATTTGCCTCTAGAGGTGCCCAATGGACGCATATGAGTATTCAGAGCTTATATCGTGTAAGTCAATGTAGAGGAGGGAGAGAAATTAGCCAATGGAAAAAAAAATTATCTCAGTTTGTAAAAAAGAGTTGCCCTCTCTTGATGTCTGCATTCACTTTGGATAATGATCTACAGGTGATTTTGAAAGTTGGGGACCATTTGGCTAAGATACGCCAGATAACTTTCCAGATTCACAGTTGATACCATGAAGCTTCTCCGCTGAGCACTTGAATGTGGCTGAATGGTTCCCATTGGAGAAACTTCACAGTACTTGGTCCTGCACATCACAGGCCCACCCTTTCTGTCTACTCGTATCACATGGGGCATGCTTACATTAAATTTACATGCAAATGGGTCCATTCCCACTGGGGAGACTGGCTCCTCTGGCTCTGCAGAAATCCTTGGCAGTCTTCCTCCTTCAATAGGAGCCTCCTTTTTTCTCCCCCTTGTAAATCCCACCCATTCTTACCTAGGACTCAGACCCTCCATGGAGCCATGGAGCCTTCCAAATTCCCAGCTCGTGAAGCTTGCTGACACAAATGGGCATCTCCTACTTGGTATTCCTCATATGCTTTAGTCACTTGATTATGTGTTTGTTTGTATCCTTGGTTATACAGTTAAGTGTCTGGACACATACCCACTTAAAGCAATAACATTTTTTCATGTACAAGTCAGATTTCTGATAAGTTGCCCAAAGTCTTTAGAATACATTTCTTTTGTTCTAATTTCACAGAAGCTGCCTAAAAGCCTCACACATCATTTTGGTATCACGCAGCTGAATGGACTTACAGTCTTTTGAGTCAGCTATGACTGGCTACAGGAGGAATTAGAATCTCTGTTTTCTTATGTTCTCAAAAAGACTCGTACCCTTTGCTTGCACTATCTCCAGTCACAATGGAAATGCAATAACAGGATGCTTGTGGGTCAGTGGGGAGGGAATAACACACAAAACATAGAAATAATGTGAGCCGATGAAGGAAGAATCCAGATGATTCAGAAACATGGGGCTGAAAAAGCAAAATTCTCCTCCTCCCTCTCACCCCTCCGTCCTCTCTCTCCTTGGTTTCTATCTCTGCTCGAGACTACTTTGTGTCTACTTGAGCAATGCATAATTTTACACATCTCTCAAAATTGCAGTTGGTGCTGTTGGCAACAATTTGTGTCAGAAGACATTTTCCCATGGGTATTTCATAACCCAGGGAACATCTGTAGCACTAAACTGTAAAATCCTAATAAAGAGGGCCATGATGTTTATTCCCTGGGGTTCCCAATAGCAGCTGGTACTAAGTCCTTATGCATAATGAAGCTTCCCAATACAGTGGATTGAAGCATCTGTAACAATAGGATAATGGAATCTGTTTCCAGTAAGCTGCCAGTGGTATAGGTATAATTGCATACACCTATGTGTCCCGCCAGACACAAACCTACATGAGACCAGACATTTCCATAAAGAGTTTCTGCCTTCTTTGGGGAAGGTGGGCATGGGGTCAACTCATTGGGAGACCCTTGCTAGCAGCAGGGACCTAGGCCAGGCCCTCTTGGCAACCCTGTCGAGTTGAGTCTTGCGGTAGTACTTGCTGTGGGAGGAGTCGGGGAATGGTCCTTGACAAGATGGATAGATTGACAGAGCCTCCTTATTCTGAAAAGGAGGTGGTGGTGGGGGAGGGATTAATGTTGATGGTATAGAAAATTCACTATAGATAGTGGAGGAAGAGAGGAACCCAGAGACTCAGGGGCCCTTTGGGTTTAGGGAGAGGGAAATTCTTTTCTGTCTCCCAAGTACTGAGAGCTTCAAACCCTCCTCCTCTTTTTGTCAGCATCAGTATTCCATTTGCAAGTGAAGTCAGTGGATGCAAAGGAATCACTGTCTGCCTTTAAGATGCTCCCCACCTCCGATTGCCAGGCCCCAACTGGTGGCCCACCCCTGCAGCATGGCACTTGGATTCCTCTCTCTTTCCTACTTACCCTCTCTATCCCATTTCTTAGCAGATAGCACTTTCCAACAAGAAATATTACTGTGAGTTTGAAATCACTCCCTAGCTCTACTTTCCCCCACACAAATGCAGATAGATAATAAACTTTGAAAATAAAAGAGAGCTCCCTATTTCTCTGGTCCCCTCTTCTGATCTTTTTTAGGCACACCCGGGAGGCCAGGCCAGGTGTCTCTCTCCCTACTGCCTCCCTGTCTACACACTGAGACAAAAGCTGTCTAAGTGGATTTCTTTGGACTCACATGGGTCTTGAAGTACAGGTAGATGGGTAACATGTTGACTTTGACAATATGGGCATCTTCTGAATCATTCAGATGTTAGTTTAACCATATTATTTGCAATGCTCTCCAGTCAAAGCTTTAGATTGAGGACACATCATATACCCACTCTTTCACCCCCTTTAGCAACTCTTTCAAGTTAAGAGTTGTCTGCAAAGTTCACCCCCCTCATACTTTCTGATCATAGGTTCAGTGTCTCCAAACATGGTAATTCTGGGCATTTATTCTTTAACTTTCCCTTTCCAAAGCCTGAACTTCACAGCTAGCACAGTGGTCCCCAATCTTAGCTCATTCTGCACACTGCTGCTAAAACTGCAGGAGGCGGTGCTAACTGCTGCTTTCCTCTGTGGCTCTTCATCACCTACAGGATCAAGTCTTTGCTCCTGGGTGCAGGTGCCAGCCTGCCGTGTGGCCTTGGTCCTGCCTGGTTTCCCAGCCTCCCCTGCTCGTGCTGCTCCCCTTGGCTCCTGAGCTTCAGCAGTAGGAAAGAAAGTTCTCCCGTTTTCCAAACATGTCCTGCTGTTTCAGCACTTGGGATTTTTGTGCCTGCTTTCCTTTTACTTGAAATGACCTGTCCAAATATTTGCCTCCAAAGAATTCCTTTGCCCCTTTTATGGGTAAAAGGCAGAGTGTTTCTTCCTAACTCTGTTTTCTGTTGTCATTATTTGCTTCCATGTTTTTTTTCCCCCCCTAAGAGCCTAGGGACTCCAGGAGGAAAGGGGCCTTGTTTGAGTCATTTTTTATATCCCCTGGGCCCAAGAAATAGCAGATGCTCAATAAATACTTGTTGAATTGACCCATGTAACCGCCCCACACAGAGCATTTCCTTTCAGCTAGGTTGATGTTAACTCGTGATCGGTTTACCTATGAGAAACCTTGTCCAGGGTTGATGGGTTGATTCCATAAATAATTTCACTCTCCCAATTTTCATGATCTCTTAAATTTCCCAGAGCTTCACAAAGGTCTAAAATTGCATCCCCAGTCTGCCCACCAAAGGCCTACTGTCAAATGATGAAAGGATTCAGTGTTTTGTTTGACTTCTCCTTACTGCTGAGTTTGCAGGGACAGACACAGTTAGTATCTAGGGTTAGAAGGAGAAAAGGGCCTGGCTGAAGGCCCTGGTGCCTAGCTGATGAAGGCCTCTGTCATTGTTGAGGGGAGTCTGGGCTTTTTGGGGCCGCTGCTTTCCCCTCCACAGGTTGTTGAAGCACTGAGGCCCCAGCCAGCTCCTTGGGAAGGGCTGTGTCAATTCAAATTTGTGCACGTTTGGATTCAGATGAATTTTTTAGAATTCGTGCTTCCAAAGGCCCAAGTTAGAGGACACCTCTGCTGGGGTTCATCAGTGGTTACCATTCCCCCCCGCCCCCAACCTTTAAATGAAGACACATGGATTCTTACATGTGATGGGTGATTCAGAAGCTGCAGTCTGGATGAGAATGTTTTGAGAACTGAAGATTGAATCAGGACTCTTCTGGAAAGTCCAGCCTGGTGAGGTCCATAGCCTGGCCCTGGTACTCCTCCAAATATCTCCTGCCCCCAATGGAATGAGGTCTCCTGAACTAAGAGCCCTGATTATTGATCTGTTTACTCTCAGGTGCTGGGACAAACGACACACAGTACTTCCAGACCTGCCTACAGTCACAGTTAAATGCCAGTTCTCTACATGTTGGTGTTCAGTGACTAAGAATTTAAAAAGGTCTTGGGCCCTTGTTATGTGGGATATATTATAAATGACCCTTCTTGTGCTTCCTCTCTTCCATAGTCCGTAAACTTTGTTGTTTCTGAAACATGAGTCAGTTGCTATTGGAATATTATTTAAGGAGACACGTGTCAATGCCATCCTAAAAATGGTAACAGTTTATACCATCACATAAAAGTGTGCTGTGTTACGTGTCAGAATTTGTTAGTGGGACCAGATTGGCTTTTGTGAGACATGGTCAAAGTAGTGATTGTTCAGAAGGGCTGGGTTGGTGCTAGATATCCTATCAATACCACCACTAGGGTTGGGTAGATTCTGGGGCATTAAGCCTGGCAACAGATCCCCAAAGCTGAGGTTCAGCTAGATGGGCAGAGCTGTTAGCTTTCCTGGGATGCCCAGCAAACTCTCATCATGAAGCTGGATCTTGGTCATGGAAATTCAGGGGATACTGAGATGTCCCCTGGCTATTATTGATATGAAAGCTTATTCATTTACTCATTCATCCATCCAAAATTCTTTCAGTTGGCATGTATTTTGTTCTATCTCTGTGCTAAGCACCCTATTTGCACTAAGGTTGAAATAGAAATGATCAAAAGTTTATCCCTGCCTACTAGACGTGGCAGTAGAGTTGAAGCAGAGTTAATGAAATGTGAAAACACTATCCTAGAGAAAAGCTGCATGGGGACTCTGCAACCTAGGGGTGAGGACCCTTTCTTTGCTGTGGTGGCGTGAGTCAGGAAAGGCATCCAAAGGAGGGGGTTTCTGCTCTAACTCTGGACCTGATGAAAGGGAGCGCTGGGAGAATGGAGTGGAGATCAGCTGTCCAGCACAGGGCACCCGCTGCTGGGCTGTCCAAACCTGACTTGTACTGGTTAGGGCCAGGGCTTCTGTCCATTGGGGCCTCGGAAAATCAAAACAGCCAATCTGGAGAATAGGATTGGAAATCAGAACAGGACCTTGGAACACGGGGTTCTATGACCTGGGGCACAGAGACATCACCTAGGTTAGAGAACACCAGGAAGTGGGAGCCCTGATTGCCCTATGACTACAATGGACACACAGGAGGTAGTGAACTGCCCTCAGGGAATGTGTGGGGAGCTCAGGGATCAGTCTTGGGGCTCATAGCTTGGGATGGCAGCCAGGGTGGCTGCAGGCACAGGGCAGTATCCTAGCCACTTCCCTGTCAGGCTATAGGCAGCAGACTCAAAGCTGAGCCTTATCAGATGGGCCGTGGGTCAGAAGGAACAAGAGGGGAGGTCTGAAGTGACTCCACCATTTCCTTCCTCAGGCCACGCTTGGTTTGGAACTATACGAGGTGAGCTTCTGACCTTGGATAAGCCCAGATGGAGCAGAGAAAATGTAGATAGGCTAGGAGTCCAGATTAAATTTATTGGGGTGACAATGGTTTGTAAAATTATATACATTTCTATAAATATATCATCTGTAAATCACATTGAGTGTTCCTCACCTAGAGTCAGTTCTCCTTCCATCCCCATATGTTTGATCCCCTTTTCTCTCTCTTACCACCCCCTCCCCCTTTACCTTCTTCACTGAAATTATTTACAGTAATGTTTTGTAAGGTTGGGAGATTTTCTGGTTGAGCGTTGGGCTCTTTGAAAATAACCATGTACAAATAGATGCTTAATGTTGTTGTGGAGATTGACAAAGTTTAGCAGGAGCAGGAGATTTGTTAGGCTTTGCCTTATCAGACTTAGACCAGTGACCAACTCTCTTTCCATCTGACACAAGGATGTTCCTGAAGCTTCTGCATGCCTCCGCTCAGGGCGCCTCCTGGGAGACAATGGAAGCCAGTAGGCTACCTTTTGATCTACAGCCAGCTGACCTTTGTCAGGATTCCCCCTGACCCACCTCATTCAGCGAGTCTGTTTCTACGTGTACCTTGTATATGTGAGACCTGGATCCAGAGCTTAGAGTTAAGAGAACTAAGCCTTTGAATTCTAGTTTCTCACCCTGATTTCTCTTTGATCTGCATCTGTATTCCCGCTCCTCCAAGGCACCTGGTCCTGGACAGCTTGGCCAAATCTGTCTCTGATCCAAACTGTGTGCTTGTTTATATTTTCATCAACAATATATCTCAAAGCCAAAGTTAAACCTTCGCCAGATAAAGATGTAAATATCCAGAGTGCATTATTGTGTCACTGGCCTACATGAGTAACTTATGAGGAAGGGGGACTTTGAAGAGTAATAACTGCCTTTTGGTGGATGTAAACTCAGGGCCTGAGCATTTCTTTTAAAACCATGGATGTGTTTTCTAAGCGTAGAGGCACACAAAGCTTGTTAAGAGTGGTATGAGGTTCTCAAAGTCTGTGTAAAATTTGGCCCATCGACTCACACCAAATTGGTATGAAATGGAATTCCTCGTCATGTTCTGAGACCCCAGTGCTGGTGGCTTCATTCTTGTTTCTTGCTCTCTGTGGCCATTTTCCTACCAGCCTCAGATCATGTACTTCAGTGTTTTCCAAAAAATCGAAATCATGGCCAATGCTCCTGTCATGTGATTCTTCCTTCACTCTTATTCTTAATGGATCCAACAACTGTCCTATCAGACCAGATTGGCCTTGTTGTACCCCACAGATGCCCACAAAATACTAAATTAAATGAGAAAGGCCCTAGGCCTCCCCTTTTAGCCCTAGTGATACATTTCTCTCCATTGACAGACCATGGTCTTTTGGGTTATTTGACTACTTGAACTAAATATATATATTTATATATATATTTCAGCCCAAAACTTCAAAAGTGGTGAACCATTATGGCAAAAATAAGTGTGGGGGTCATAACTGCGGTATTGCAACTAAATCTCAGTGCCCCCGATTTCAACATATTTTGCTACACCAATTCAGTAGTGAAAACACATTCAAGATATTTATGAATTTTTTTTAAAGGAAGAGACATTAGTGTTTTTTAAAATATGCAGCATCCAGACCAGTTCTGCAGATGTGGGATGCTGTTGGGTCATACAGTCAGGGCGCTTTCTCAGTGTCAGCTGCTGGCGGGCTGACCCTGGTCTTACTTTGGCAGCCCCGGGGAATGTGAGGAATAGATTCTGCATCTATATTTAAATGATATTCAGGGTATATTTGGCCTACAGCAGAGACATCTGAAGAGCTTTCCCTGGAGATTAAGTGCCAGCTGGTGTTGGAATACTTTGGGCCACCAATCACCTCCGTGTGGGCTTTTGTTTCCAGGAAATGGCTGGTTTCTTAATCATGACTTCATACTTTGCCTGCTAAAATAGAATTTATATTTGGGAATCTTTATTTGATGTGGTTTCTCCCTGGGATGCTGATGGGTCTGTCTTATTTGGAGAGGAATAAAACAACTGGCATTATACCAGTGGTAACAGAAGACAATGTGTAAGGGCTGGTATAGTTCTCCCTGACTCCCTGAACATAGAAGAAGCCCCAGTTCAGAGAGATGGGTTTCCTTGGGACTTTCTAGTATTTCATTTTTATCTAGTATATAGAAATATGGAAAGGGCTTGTTCTTTGGAAGGGAAACATAGAACTGATGAAATTTCTAGGCATGGAAATGTTTATTTATGGGAAGATATTACCTAAATATCCAACAAAATCCAACAACCCTGAAACTCAAGAAACAAAAAAATATAGGCATGACACGTCTTGTTCCCACAATGACAAGGCTTTCCCTTATGTGAAGGATGCGACCCATCTGCCTAGCTCTCGTTGTAGAGAGCCTCGGGACTCTTGAAGAACACCAGGGCTGACAAGGGATGAAAAGCCACTGGTCCCAAACACAGGCCTGAATTTCTTCACCTTTACCTCCGAGTCCATATTCAGTGGGTGCGCACTAGTCCTTCTAGTCTGTTTACTGTTGGAATCCGTTCTGATTGCTTGGTGCCCGTATCATGTACCAGTTGTTAAATATTTTGAACGTCAGCTCCACCTGGCTTAGAATAGAATTGGGAAAGGAATAGCATTTTGAAGTATGTGAATGGGTCAGGGTGACACTTTCAGATGAGAATAGTCCCAGTTATGACAACACTCCAAGAGAGGGTAGGATGGTGAGGGGGGAATTGGCTCAACCTCCAAAACGAGGGGATCCCCTCAAAGTTTGAGCTTTTAAAATTCTTTCTTAAAATGTCCGAATGGGGAAAACACATTGACACATGAAACCCAAGGACCAAGAGTGGCCTGGAAAGGGAGACAAGACCAGGGTTCCAGAGCTCATGGGAACAGTGAGGCCAGGAAGGTACCTGAGTGAGCGTGTGATGAGGGCTGGAGTGTGAATGGTCACCAGTTAGAGTGCGAGTGTTCACGCTTGAGGTACTGGGTGTGGGAGAGCACAGGCTGAGTGTCCACCCTCTCTGCGGCTTCTCCTCCTCCTTTTTATTACCAATACCGGGAAACTGGAAGAAACTGGAAAGTGTCCTAGGGGCATGCCCTGGCTGAGACTCAGGTTTTCTCCTTCCTACTCACCACATCCTTCTCATGGCCTCCAATACTTGTCTGAGTATTCAGAATGGACCCCAGTTGATAATCCATATGTGTATGTATTTTGTCAGTGCTGGAAACTCTAAAAGGGTCAAATTTGCCTTAAATCGTGGTCATGCTATATCACCATTACTCTAATTTTCAATAAGTTGATGTGTAAAAAAATTCAAGCATATGCAATGCTTTGGGTTTTTTTCTATCAGCTTCACTATGTCACCAATGGACAATTTAATACACAGAATTTCTGAAAATGATCTGTATTTGGCTCAAGATACACTATGTGGCTTTTTCATTGAGCAGATTAATGGTCTACATCTCTTTGGGGGGAGTGAGGTTAAGTTAGATTTTGTTTGTTGATGTCATACCTATGCAAGGTACAGGTGAGCCACACATAAACTGAGCCTAGATAAGATAAACAAAATCCTCTCAACAATCACAAGAGGGCAACTGAGAGTGGATGCTGTACATAAGGTTCCATGTTATTGCTCATATTTTGTTATGTCTGATGACTTCAGATGATGTTCTTTGGGTTACGGGAAATATTTCATGTTTAATTGGGGGGAGCCAGCCCCCTCGAGGACCAGGGATTCCCTCGGATGGGATGGCGTCGGTGAGGAAAAAGAAAGATGAGGTTCACAGGAGTGTCATGTTTTATTCTTAAAGCCTGGCACCTTTTATAGGGGCTTCTGACCATTACCTCAATTACAAGTTATATTTCACATGATCATGATGTTTTCTCTTTCTCAGAACTTTTACTTTTTTGTAATTGTATCTTTCCAGGCTACACTGTGGCCTGTCCAAGGATTTTACTTATCATCTAAAGAGTGGTTACCATGACTACCTTACAGGGCGTATACTTGAACTGTTGCCAAGAGACTAGCAGTGGCTGAGTTTAGGGCAAAAGCCATCTAAAATCTATTTTTATGTGATTAATAATACTTAGTAGCAAAAGGAGTCTCAAACTTTTCCTATCCTACGAAGAACTGCTTATTATTGCAATAGAGGGGAACATCTGTTTCTCAGTCAGAGCTTCAGTTTTTGTTGCTACAGCAATGTACAAAACAAAGAGTTAAAACAAGGCTGTTAATTAAAAATACCTCATGGTCAGTAAGTTGTCTCTTATCAGAACTTTCATGGCCGAGAGACCTTGGTCTCCTGGTTTCCAAGGAAACCTTTCACAGCTACATAGGCAAGGACAGACGATAACACCAGTTTCCCACAGAGGCTGTCTGTTTCTCACAGACAGGCTTTTTGGCTTATGTGGCCAGAGGTCTGAGCCTCAATTTCCAAGGGGCTTGAGTCCTCTATTTCTCAGTCCTGGGGTCCCCACAGGGGCTGTAGCCTGGCTTGGGTTGTCCCCTCTCTTAGGAGATCGTGCCTGTCATTGACTTACACAGCCAGCTCTCATTGGGACACCACAAGGACTTGCCATAAATGTAGTGAAAG
The DNA here is from genome assembly GCA_033961575.1 of Aselliscus stoliczkanus. NCBI lineage: Eukaryota > Metazoa > Chordata > Mammalia > Chiroptera > Hipposideridae > Aselliscus > Aselliscus stoliczkanus. The sequence continues at coordinate 148,349,005 of CM066732.1, read as the reverse complement.
TACTGTCTCCTATAGGATCTGATGTGGAGGAAAGACACATGGGTTCATAGAGACAGGAGATATTACATGACCAACCATAAGGCAGCATCCCAGACATCCAGTGCAGAGTGTGGATCTTTATTTTAATGGGGCTTTGTCAGACACCGGGATGCTGTCGGCCCCCGGCATTTAATGTTATGAATGTATAATGTTATGTTCTTGGTTGATAATTTTCTATTTCTCATGTGTATGTAGCCAATTTCATAATGTGATGCTGTGCCTTATGGAAGTAAAGGCTTGAAGACTTATCCAAGTGTGTGAAAACGTCTTGAAAAGTGGTTGGTGTTTCTTTGGGGAAAGGATACCCAACCCAGTGTGGAAGGATCCAAGTCCATAGAGTTGGAGCTAAACACATGATTGAGCAGACAGAGGGTCAGTGTTCAAGATTCCTTGGCATGAGCCAATGAGAAGTCCAGTGTGCACAGGGTGATGACTGTCTGAAGTGGACACCTCCCTCAGTCACCTCATCTTCGGACTTTTTTGTAGAGGTAGTAAGGTAGGCCTCCTAGTAGAGGTAGGCCTCATTCACAAAGAGGCATAATCTGTGCAATGGCCTATGAGAAGAGACTTTTTTCTTTGTACTTGAATTTTAGCTAAAGCCTCGAAGTTGAGAGCAATGGGCTAAATAAATAACTTCATATTCATTCAGGTTAAGAAGAAACAAGAGTCAGTCTTGTCCTTTGAACCCCTGCATGCATAATCTAAGTTTTATGTTATAAATTAGAGGATTGGAATTTATTGGGTGAATTATTTTGATGGAAATTTGTTGGCAGAAAGTCAGCTATGGGTCTCCTCCTTGGGGAAAAGAAGAGAAGAGACAAAAGAACGTTGCTTCTTTTTGCCCCCATTCATTAGCCAAACAAAGAAGACCCTATAAAATCACAAAATGTCTTATAGACTTTGGTGTTGTCCATTGGAAGGGACTACCATATCACATTCTCTCGCTGAATGCCAGCTGGGGTTCAGAAACTCATTAGCTTTCCTGTATGAGCACAGAGTTCTCTAGAAAGGTTGTCCGGTGTCCCCTAGAGAAGTCTAAAAGTGGAAGGTTGGTTTGGGCAGCTCGCAGTAGTAGGGCAAGAAGAGCAAGCTTAGTGGCTGAGCAAGCTATGCTTGCACTATTTTGAGGGGTGAGAATGTACTCTCAAGGCAACAGACAATGTGTAAAACAAGCTGAGCTCAAGTTATCTTGAAAGGACTCTGTCTAAGAAGGCTATCTTCTGGGATAAGGAGACCTCAAAGGCATACTTCCGGGACAAGAGCTGATGGGGCTGGATTCATAGACGCTCATCCAGGGACGAATTGTTTGGGTTAGGAGATGGGTCCACAAGGAAGCCCTCTAGGTGGCCTTCAACCCACCCATAACTGCCACCCACAAAATAAAGCCAGTATTTATATAACGGAGACACTTCCAGAGCCAAGAGAGCACTGCAAACAGCACCAATTAAGTAAAAACTCCTTGATGTTTTCCCTTTCATCTCTCTTCTACTTGTAGGACACAGAAACAGGCATTGCATGGAGTGAGATGGGATAGGAGGTCTTGCAAAGAGAGAAGGCCAGACAATGACTGTTCCCAATATGCTGATTTCCAAACCTAGAATCAAGCTTGAGTTGGGTGGAGAAAGATGTTTTAATTGGATGCCGGGTTAAAGCATGGACTTACAATGGTCTGGACTGGATTTTTAAATTCCTAAAGGTGGAATTGTTTTCTAATGCATGAAATTGACTTGCAAGTGATGAAAACTTCCCCAGGCATTGGTGGGAGAAAACAAAACCATTTCCTGATTATGTCATACCCAGTTAAACCCTGTAAAAACCTGATAAACATTTGCATTCCAAATGTACCAATGCAGCTTGCTTGCTTTTCTTAGTTACACTGGCTTTATTCTGAAGACCTACCAAGGTAGTGGTAGTTTCAGGTACAAAATGTCTCTCTTTGCTCTGGATATTTCAGGATAGGCAAGAATCCACCTACAGGGAACAGAGGCACAATACTTTCGGAGGCAAGAGCATCATGGGAAAGACAAATTCCAGACCATCGTGTTTTCTCCAGAATTGGATGAACAATCCAATGCTTGATGAGCCTGCTTTCTCTGCAGGCAGTACTCATTTTGGAGGGTCAAAAGGATCAAATTGAGCTCCTGTGGACAGCCAAAAGCCAATGATGCCATTGGGAACTTTTCTGACACTTTTCACTTAAAATCCTCAAGACGAATCCAGGCACTCTCTTTTATTATGTGTATTCACATCAAGAATCAAAAGCAGGTAATTAAAAATTGCAAGGAATTAAAAATCCTTTGAAGGTTTTGTCTCATCTGCTCCAAGAGCATTCTCTTTCTTCTCAGCTCATTTTTAAGAGCTTTACAATTAAGCACAAATAAGAAAGCTTGAACAACTTCCTTCATGAAAGACAGATCAATATTCATATGCTAATGGTCTTGGTTGGGTCTCTTCCTTTCTCACAAATTGGTCTACTTGACCATATATCAACCTGAAGACCATTTCCTTTGTGTGCTGGCAGTTCCATGTTAAAGTCCCAAGAGAATAGTTTTCAAAGAACAGTAAGGCTTTGCTAAGGTCCCCAAGGACTTATGGGAGCTGTTCTTTGACAGTCCTTTCTTCTGTAGATGACAAAACATTGCTTGAGTTATACTCCCTCTTTGCAGAAAAGCAAAGGCAGGAGAAATAGATAAGCATGTTTCAGAAGTGCAGGATCCTGGGTTCTCTCTCCAGTGGTGCCATGGACTTCCAACATAATCTGAGGCTCAAAGCCAAATGTATTATTGTTATGTAATTTAAAGCCAGAGGAAGGTGTTACATAGATAGCATTGAAGCCTTTCTGGAAGCTATGTGTATGTTGCCTTTTGCTTGGGAAGACCCCCAAATCTAGCTTATTAAGATATTTTCTGTAATTTCAAACCCAACTCTAAAAATCTGGCTTTTGTTCATTTCATTCTTTTTCCTCTGAAACTAGTCAGATTTCTCATTACTAACACAATATTTTAAACTGTTTTTAGATTGCATTGAACTTCTTTGTGGGAACACTGGAAACCATGCTGGCTCCTCAAAGTAGAAAAAATTAGCACTGGAGGAACTACAGCAATATGTGCCCAGTAAAGACAGTGAATGAGGGTCAGTGGGCATCTTGGTAGGAAGTCCATGGTTTTATAAGAACTATATGACTGAAGATCCAGCTCTGTTTTTCTTTCATCCCATGGAAAACTCAGCCTCAGTTCTAAGAGGCTGGGTCAGCCAACTCATACCTAGCACTTGACTTCAGTCAATGTTGAAAATTCTTACAGCAAATATCTCCTGTTTGGCCCAAATTAATTTTTACTTTTAAAGGCAGGGAGTCAGGACTGTTACTTTTTTTTTTTGTTTTTTAAGCAACTGAGAATGAGGGGGAAGTCAAAACACATGGCCTTAGTGAGGTCTTTTGAACAGAGATTCCTCAAATGGCCAAAAAAACCCAACAACAAAAACCAGGGAAAAAGTAATTGAAGACAGTTATCAACCTGGATTCATGAAGAGGTTCACCAGTCTCTTTGCTGGGATCAGAATCTTGCTCTGTCTCTGAAACTTTCTAGGCTAGCTGACAACTTTCTTAGATATGTTTATTCTTCTGGGAGGACAGACAATGATTGACATGTCCTCAAATACTCACTGGGGTAGTCCACTTGGAACAGAAAACTATCTAGATTCACTGCACTGCTGGCTTTCTGAATCCAATTGTCACACTCTCTGGGAACTTCTTCCCAACAGGTCCGACAGCTTTGAGTATTTAATGCTGGTTGAAATCTTTCCTGATTTATCATGTTGCTCTAGGGCCTGTGTCTTAATGGCAGACTGTGGCTTCTCTTCTTTTGTTAGGGTTCTTTTTACCCTTGCAACTAAGTAAGTTCTTGTTTTCACAGTGCTAGCTTCTTCTCTGTCTCCACTAGCTCATAGCTGAGATACACAGTATTTTTTTTATTTTTATTTTTTAAGATTTTTATTGGGGAATTGGGGGAAGGGAACAGTGTTGGGGAATCGGGAGAGGGGAACAGACAAGTTGCTGTCCTTTTGTTCTTCAGTCTAGTTGTGGAGGGCGTTGCTTCACTGGCCCATGTTGGTATCCTCATTGCACTCTTTCCCGGATGAGACAGATCGGTCGCCAGCCTCTGGATGGCCGGCCACTCACCGCGGCTATTGGCAGCTCATGTTGGCTGCCGGCCACTCACTGTAACCTATGGCAGCCCACTGCAGCAGGGGCTGCAGCCTACACCGTTGCCGGGGCTCATGCAGCCCAGCTCCAGGTGGAGCTGTTGTGAGAGGGCAGTGTGACTGGCCCTCATATGTGGGATCCGAACCGGGGCCTCTGGCGTCCCACCCAGCTCTTAACCAATGTGCCATTCGGCAGGACCCACATTATGTTTTGATGTCACTTCCATCAGAGTAGTGATACATGAGGGACAAGCATGTCCAGAGGGAAATATTTTGAGAACAGTATAATTTTTGAGATCTTCAGAAACTTTTCTATCGAACAGTGCTCAAGCCCAGGAAATGCAAGTCTGAGCAGTAGCAGAATTTCAGCTCTTTTGATTATGTACTTTTGAAACTATTCTACACAGTTCTGATACAACCAGTCAGTAGAATTAACTACTGCTTTGGGAGGAAGCATACAAATATAATCATGGCTTAAATAGTCCAGTTATAGCGTCACATGTTTTCCATTAGCAATTAAGAGGGATTCAGTGACATCTCAAAAGAACATCTCTTAGCATAGATTTTAAGAGCTTACAATTCAATGAAGTGCAGTTGAACAAATATTCATTAGGCTTCTACTATGAGCAAGGAATTATGATACACTTTCTGTGGGACTGAAGGATGAGTGAGGCGGGATGATAAGATACAGTGAAAAAAAATGAGAAGACCTCAAAAACTTTATAAGAAATTGAATTGCTCAGGTCAATAAATATATACTGCAGAAGCATTCTTGTGCAGAAGCAGAAGAATAAATATTTCTTATGAGTCTCCTTCTTTGGTCCTACTTCAGTGAGCAGTAGTGATGCTGAGATGGACAGAAAAAGAAAGACCGAAAAGGACAGCTGGAGTCATAGCAGATATGAGAGCAGCAGGTCCCATGAAAATGTTTCAAGTAGGGAATGAAGCAGGGACACATTTTTGGTTCAAGATTGTGGACTGCACACACATATTGAATTTTGCTCCCTTCTGAAATATCTTTAAACACCTACAGTAAAATGATTTTTTTTAAGGGCGTAAGGCTATCAATATGGGGAGCAGCATACCACCCCTAACATTTGTGGAACCCCTGAGTGAGAGTATGGAGGGCCATGCTATATGTCTAAATATTTAAAAGTTAAAAAATCAAGCTAACAAATGATTATAGTTTATCCTCCTATATCAACAAATATACCCCTATAATGACAAAATTGAAATATATGTGTCTGTGCTTACAAATTGGTACCAAATAACTGCAGAGTGCAACTTCATAATTCATTTTACTTTTGTCAAAGCCATGACTCATTTTGGGAAGAGGCAGTGGTGCACACACATGAGCACTGCAGCTCCATTCACATCCCTGGCCAAGAGCACTTTTGACCACCTTTCAAGTCTAGGCTACACACACTGCCAGTGCAATATGCTGGATTGACTCAGGACAAAAACTCTGTCATTCCCTAAACATGTTCTGGGAGCTACTTGGAAAGGGAATTTGGGGATCCTGTATACCCGGAGTGTGATCCCAAAGAGGATGGTGAAGATCCAGGTGAACACAGGATCTTTGCTTCAAAGAATCTTTCCCTCCTTGGTATATGAGCAACTTAGAGACAGGCCCCCTCTTGCCCATATCTGAGGGAATACTGATGGGACAACCTGGAGAGGAGCCCAGAGAAACAAAATTTCAGAAATTGGAAGATGAAATGGATAAACAGTAACTGAACTAGCAGACATGAGAAAGCTCAATTCTCAACCAAAAGTTGGGAAAGGGAAGAACCAACCTAGTTTACCTACAAAACTCTCAAAAGACTTTTAAATTGAGAGGAGGAGGGTGGTGATTCTGGGGCTTCCAGAAGTGAGTCTCTCCTGTAAGAAAGAAGCATTGAGAACTCTTTAAAAAGTGGTGAGAAGCCTATGTTATACCTCCTACTCCATACTTGTGGTGCAACCACTCTTCTTTTACCCACGAAAGACACTACACTTATTTTCTGGAGAGGAAAAAAGAGGACCAGGAGGAGTTAGGCATAATTGAATGCAGGGTGGGTGGCAAACTGATAAAATGGGGGTTTAACCAAAATACGTCTATGGAATAGAGAGACCCTACTCCCACCTCCAGCTGTCTTCTCCAATTCTGTTTAGGAATACTGACACACAGACAGAAAATTGGAAGACCTTCTCTGGAAAATATGATTGCCTCTTCACAGTTAATAAGCTCCCCTCACCTGGTCAGAGCTTGTAGTCAGCTTTTTAGTTCTTCATGGGAGCAGACACCCAATGATTAACAGAAGTCTGAAGAAGACTTGTAATAATAAAAACAGTAAGAAAAAAACATTCCAGAGGAAACCAATTGTGCATGAAAAAAACTTCAAAGAAATAAATATCCTCAAAGAAATTTGTTTTAGAAAAGATATAGCACCCATGGATGAAGAATAGCCTTCCATAAAACAATATTCTGAGAATATGAAACAGCTTTTAGAAATTAAAAACTTGGTGGTTAAGAAGAAAATTCAACAAAGGATTAGAAGATAATATCAAGGAAAACCTCTTCAGAAAGTAAAACAAAATAGCAAAAATAAGAGAAAAAGTTATAAAACTAATCTAATATCTGAATATGAGGTATCCAGAAAGGACAACAACAACAAAGTGATAGAATATAATCTGCAAAATAATTTCAAGAAAAATTCCCAATATGGAAAGAGATGAGTTCCCAGATTGAAAAGCTCTCACAGTGTCCAGACAAGAATGAAGGAAAATAGATCCAAAGTGAGGCAATCATGTGAAATTTACCTCAAATTACTGTATCACCAAGGAGAAAATTCTAGGAACTTCCAGGGAGAGAGAGAGATAGAACAATAACAACAAAATCCCTAAGATGAAAAGTACATCCTATGCAGAAGAATCAAAATGACAAAACATGTCTCAAAAGAAACAACAATACTGGAAGCTGGAATATACTGGAGTACTGGCTATAAAATTCCAAAGGAAAGCAACATTTCCAATCAAGAATTTTATCCCTAAGCATGCTATTCATGAACATGAAGCTAAAATTATAGAAATTTTCAGACATGTGAGATTTCCCCTAAATTTTACCTCTCTGTAATGCTTCTCAAGAAGTTACTGGAGTATGTGCTCCATTAAAAAAATTTTTTTAAAGCACAAAGAAATTGGAAGACATGTTGTGCCAGAGACAATGTTTTATGTTCATGCCATTTCCTCTTCTGAGCAAACAAGAATACTACATATCCCAGCATCCCATATAGTTCTATTGGAATCATATAACTGAATTCTGGACAATGAAATGTGGGAAAAAGTGATGTAACCTTCCATATCAGTTCCAGCCCATCAGCTTTGGATATAAAAATATTCAGAATGATTATCTGGTTTCTCTTTCTCTTCCTCGTTCAATTTGATATCTTGTGTTCTAGATGGCTTCCTATGAGATGCACCTGATCTGCATTAGACTGTGACATGAGTGAGAATTAAAGAATTATTGAGACATTGAGATTTAGGGTTTGTCTGTTGTAGCAACTAGTGTTTTCTCACACTCATAGATAGTGGATGCTGATGTAACAGAAACTTAAACTGTGTGGCATTTGTTTAGCAACTCAGTGTTGGGTAGCAAAGGAATATATGCCAGAAATTGGTGAGATGGGAACCGAAGTTATGCAGTGGCAACAATTGTGATAAAACCATCACTTGCTGTAATGTTGGGGCCTGTAGCCCAAGGATAACTGGTTAAAAAGAATTAAGGTGTTGATGGGTGTTGGTCACTCTGAGATTCATTTGATAAGTTGTTATAAGAAAAAGATGGTCTTGGGAAACAGTTGACTGGTCTGCAAGGGGAAATAAAAGAGAATAAAAAGAGTATAGAAATTTGGGCCCAGAAAGCCATCTTATAAAGCGTAGAAGGTAAGAGATATAAACTTACAGTTTCTCAGTTAGATAAAGTGACTTGGGTATGGTGCTCCTAATCCAAGCTTAGTAGCCTCAGCATGGTTGCCATTACATTGGGGGGAAAATGTGAAGAAAAGATGAGGCATAGAAAGCAGTCTATATCTAGAAGGTGTAACTATGTTTAGAAAAGAACCTTGGATATGGTTGTTACACATAAATATGATTGAAAGCAAGTACATTTGAAACTTTGGTTACTGAAGGAATTGCATTGCCAAAGAAATCACAAATTTGATCAAAAAACCTCGGACGGCTGGTGAACTAAAACAACCCCAGAAGTCCAACCTCCACAACCAGAGAAAAGATTTTAGAAGCTCTATAAACCTTCCTCCTAAAGGGACATACTTACCAACACTCAGGTCAGATGTGACCAAGGGGAATAAAGATGAGAGTTCCCAGAGGGGAAAGGGCCCAGGGAATAATAGCCAAAGGAGTTCCAGAGGCAGAATCAGGGACTAATGCAGGAACTTCCCTTGTCTCCTGAGTTGGGGGCCCTTCCAGTGCCCAGCAGGATTTCAGAATTGCTATGAGGCAGTGATTGTCTGAGGTCTGGTGTTTTGTTGTTTTTTTTTTTTAACTTTTTTGGTAGAAGTACTGATGGTCTCTAAACTACCCTTTTATTTTGGTATTTATGGAACTGATTTTTGTTTGTTTTTAGCTCATAAGTTGCCTGACCAAGAGAATGGGAACCAATGGAGATTATTACTTTGAGTTGTCTTCTGTCCATACATTGGAAGAAAAATAAAATGGTTTGGTGATTAGATGGGTGATTAAATGCTAGATATTCCTCACAGCATTTTTTCTTCCTCACAAACAGGAAGACTACATGCCCAATCTCCCTTGCTAGGTTGGGGGTCTTATGAGTGAGCTCTGGCCAATAGGAGGAGGACAGAGGTCATGTAAACCATTTCCAGGCCTGGCCCTTCACAATACCTTACACAATCCTCCAGCTCTCTCTCTCCTCCTTCATAGGCAATTTTGGAGGTCCTTGTATAAATGGCATACATCAAAGATGGAGATCCATGGCCACAACTGACTGTGATAAACATGAGAAGTAGGCATGTATTGTGCAAAGCTCTGAAAATTCAAGGTCTGTGTCAGCTGGCATTTCTTACTCTAATACACACGTAATATTGGAATTGGAGGATGCAACATGGCATCAAAGCATGTAAAATCCCCAGGATGAATAGAATTATGCAGCAAGCATAATGGGTCACCAGTCTAGACAGGGCAGGTCTGATGATTCTGGGAGAATCTTCCCCAGTAAGATGAAACTGATAGAATACCAGTTCATACCAGAATATCTGGTATGAGCGCATGTCTTAAGAGGGGATTTAAGGCCCTGCTGGAAATTTTGAGTTTGAGTGACTGATAAGAACACAACGAAGGAGCAGGGGGGAGGACAATAATGAAAAAGCAAACTGTTTCAGAAGAGAAAAAGTTGTAGTTTGCTACATGTCTCACTTATCAATAGCATATCATTATAATTTTATAAGCACTAACATAACCATGTTGAGCCAAAGGAGGTAGGGCTGGAGAACATGTAAGTGTTGGTGGAAGAAGGGGAAGAACAGAAGAGACTTATTCTTCATATTAAGGAAGTCATTCAGAGATATGCATGTTTTGATACTGAAATGATCAATCCAAAACAGTCCTTTCCAATATACTGTCATGTAAGAGAAGGAGAAAGAATTTGAAACCAAACTGTTTTCAATGGTTAATTATGTGAATAGTGGTCTTGGTGGTGGCCAAGCTGGTATGGGTAAAGATGGGCCTGGTTGTGGTGGAGGTCGAAAATATTCCTCACCATCAAATGATCCATTACCCTGTTTATCTACCTTGTCCATTATCCTGTACAACCTCTGACCTTTGCAGATGGCTCAAAAAGGATGTCCCTATGGACAGTTCCTTCTCTAATAAACCAAAAACCACTGCTGTGTTCTTTCCTTTCAGACAATGTTGCCAAACTAGTCATGGTGGATGAGCATATACATAATTGTTGCTGTAGAAAATTTATTTCCTCATAGTTTCCTTCTCTTGGTACTTGTATTTAGTCAGGAATCAACAAATTATGGCCCATGAACTGAATCTGGTCCATCACCTCTTTTTGTTTGTCCTGTGAGCTAAGAGTGTGAGTTTCACTTTTACCACTCCTCAATTCATATATATAGCATAAAAGTGGTAGTGAGGTGAGAAAGAGATTTTTAAATAAAAGGACCCAGGAATTTAGCCTAGGAATATACAGAGCAAGTGCTAGTTAAACTTTTCAAAAACATAGTTTTGTTTATTATCTCTAGTGTCTAGTATAGTTCCTATCACAGTGACATGCTCATTGGCTTAATTGTTATACTAGCATCTGATACATAATAGGTCATTGGTGAATGCATGCATGCATGAATGAATGAATGAATGACTGGGTGAACAACAATAGGTATTACCCAGCTTTTGTTACACATGCAACAAGATGGGGAATGGAGTGTAAGAAATGGTCCTTGAACTTTATTTTTAAAATGTCATAAGATTAAAACATTTTATGATGAGAGTGTCAATAAGAAATTATCAGTTGAATTGTGTGGTATAGACCTGTGCTTTCTAACTGGGGTACTCAGACCCTTGGGGTTCTCTTTCCTGGCACTAGAACGTAGTCCGTCGTCCTTTCCCATTTTGCCCTTTCCATAACCTATCTCCCCCTTCATCTAAGAAAAGTAAACACTTTTCATTACCCAGTTCTTACTATGGCCTATTTCTCTGGGTTCTAAACCTTCCCAGGGCATAGTCTATTTGAAATATTGACTTGAGGGGAGTTTTTTACTTGATGAAATGGAGGACCACCCCCGAAATCTTCCTTTCCTTTTCTATCTTGTACATATTTTCATTAAAGGAGAAGTGTGGCATTGGAAATGGGGATGTTTTGGCCCCTGTTGGTGTATTCTGAAATCAGAAATATAGCAACTGTAGGCCATGGACTTGACTTTCACTTGATGACCTACTCTTTTATCCCTCACTGTTTTCAAGGAATGCATAGCTCTCGAGAGTTTGATGAAGTCAAACAGAGAGTATTGGTAAGAAATAATGAAAACTAAAAATGGCTCTTTTCCCTGGTGCCCTCCCTGCCAACATGTTTCACGTAAGTGATCCTTTTTAGTTTTTCTCAATGCTTATCCCTAGGATAAGTTATTAGCTGGAAAGAAAAGCACCTCTGAGCAGCTCAAGTGAAATAGGTTAGTCAGGAGTATCAAATTTTCAAGTTACTTTGGATAAAACCTGCTGATAAACTTTTTCACTGTGATTTTTTTAATCACTGTGTTGTTTAAATCTGCATTGTAATCATAACAGTAAATATATGTTTAAACTAAAGACAATGCTCATCTTGTTTCACCTTGTAAAATATTTAATTTTGTCTACCTCCTGATATAAAATAGAAACATGATAATGAAAGCAGGATGAAAAGTTGATGAACCGCATCGTGTTTTTTTTTTTGTGGTATTTAACTTGTTTGCATAAGACATGTTTGATTACAAAGTCTTGTGAAATTAATGGTGCTATTTCTTAACCTCCCACATTATTCTTATGTTTTCCTGCAATGTGTTTCCTATATTATTTAAAAATATTCAGTTTCTCTATAAAAGGCAAGACAACAAGTAGGGTGGATAAAACTCATAAGAAGATTTTTTTTTTGTTTTTGTGTTTTGTTTTTTTTTTGAGGGCAGTGTCACTAGCCCTCATATGTGGGACCAAACTGGGGCCACTGGCTTCCCAAGCCAGCGCTTAACCACCGCGCCACTTGGCTGGCCCAAGAAATTTTAAGCATAGTGAGAGAGCTAGTTGTTTATGGGATACGGGAAAAATTGGTAAGACATGTTTGGTGTAGATAATGGACAAATAGCTTGTAAAACACAGGCAGAATTCATAAGCATTAAATATAGGCAGTAAGTAACCTGTAAGACATGTTGAGGATGGGCAGAATAAATGGAATGTGTGATGAAACAAACACGAGTGTGACTTATGGGTGCAAGGACATGGAAAGACCAAGTCCTAAAGTAAGATGATGCCCCTACTGGGCATCCTTAAATTGGCCATCCATTGGAGATTCCCTGTATGGTCCCACATGTGCTCTGCCTAAGAAAAACTCAGGCAAGACCCAGAGCTACTGAGCAGACATACTTGTGCTAGTCTTCTGGATAGAGCTAATGTTTGTATTGGCACGTCCTGTTTGCAGAGCCCTCTGTTCAAACCTCAACTTCCATTTTGCAAACCCCTCCATCAATGGGAAATGTTGCTGCAGAAAAAACAAGATGTGAATACCGTGTGACTCAAGATTTGGGTAGTGTGGTCTTTCCATCCCGGGCTTCAGGATGCCTGTCCTGGGTCCTGAACACTTGAGCCTTCCTTCCTGGGCCCCTTCCACCACCAAGAAATGTTTAAAATTGAACTACTGCATAGGTATAAAGACTAATATAATCCAGGCTGGATTACATTTTTTTCCCCTTTTGTTTGTAAAAGGAAACAGATTTGTGGGCCCCTAAAAGTCACTGGGGTCCTAGGCTTTGCATCTACAGTGTCTAATGGAAAAGATGTGCCTGATTCTACCTGCTGTACCTCATCCTACTCAGTCTCTTTCCCTTGCTTCTCACTGTGCTTTAAATTGGTTAAATAACCATGTGACTCAGGTATTTGAGATAGCTGCCTGAGAGGGTAATTGGAAGCTACCTTTGTATGAAGGTAAATTCCTCTGTGACATGCTTCAAAGTCCAAATCTGCCTTTAGTACACACAGGTACATCCACCTGACAAAATAATACCCTGCCTTCTATCCTATGCCTCCCTTCATAAAGAGCTTACTATTTTAACTGCATGTTAAATCCTATACGATTACAAGTTAAATAATGAAAAAACAGCACATAGATTTATGATTGATTTTGTACTTACAAAAATCCATAGGTTTACGATATTAGATCTATATCATTTTAACCTTGACAACATCTAGGAATTTATTTTATGGTATTGTAAGCTTATCATTGTGAGTTATATTTTTTTCAGTGGATTTTATAATCATTTATTTGGATAAAGTAATTGAGCTGGAGGGTTGTTTTCCTGACATGAAGTCTGATTTGATGGATTGATTTGATAAGGAGGATTGGCTTTGCAAACTAGGTTATGTGGTGGGTATTTTCATAGCTTGGATGAGCTAAATATGCAGCTCCAAAGTTTTGACTATATATAGATATCTATATATATAGATACATGGAATTTTCTGAGTGTATTGGATTAAACAACAATAACAACAACAACAAAATATCCCACAAGAAAGTGGCATTAGTCATGATCTAAACTGCTACCCTCTCTGCATTTGGCCATGACCGGGCTTCAGTGCCCTCTAGGCAGAATGGCCCCCAAAGACATCCATGCATGAATCCCTGGAATCTGTGAATATGTTACATTACATGGTAAAGGGAATGTTATCGATGTAATTAAGGTCACTTACCTTAAAATAGGGAGATTATCCTGGATTATTCAGGTGGGCCTGATCCAGTCATACAAGCCTTTAAAAGCAGTGAGCTTTCTGGGGCTGGAGACAGAAGAATGTGGCAGCAGCTGAAGCCAGAAGGATTTGAAGCATTTTCACTCATCGTTGTTGGCTTCAAAGATGAAGAGAACCATGGTTAAGGCTCTAGAACCTGAGAACACCTGGCTGACAGCCACCAAGGACACAGGGGCCCCAGTCTACAACTAAAGGAACTGAATTCTGGCAACAACCTGAACTGGCCTGGAAGCACACTCCTTCTGAGAGCCTTCACTGAAGAGCTGAGGCTGGTCCACACTTTGATTTTGGCTTTGAGATCCAGGAGGAGAAAAACCAAGCAAGCCCCTTCTACTTATAGAACTGTGACATAATAAAGTCTGTTGCTTTAAGTCACAAAATTGGTGGTCGTTTGTCATAGCAGCAGTAGAAAATGAATATATACCTTCCTAGCGTTAAAGTGCCATGACTGCATGTGGTTTATTTGCTTATTAAGTTTTGATTTTACTCCCTCTGGAAAAGTAGCCCTTACAGAGAAAAATGTGACTCTTTATAGGAGTAGGGGTTCAGAGACTAAGATAACGGGAATGCAGTAGTGGCTATGCTTTTAGGAATCTAAAGCCCTTACCCGAGAGGACTAGGTCTGAGGAAACTGATAGATGATATCACAAGTAATGGCCCTGGGCACTGAGGGACATCCTGAGAACTACCTTCACTCCAGGGGATGTATCTATGGGTACTTTAGTGAGATCTCTGTCCTCATGTATGACTGTGGCACTCAAGTCCCCTGAAAATAGGATGTGTGTGTGTGTGTGTGTGTGTGTGTGTGTGTGCATGCATCTACATGCACTTAACATTGGGAAATCAAGGTGTGGAGCATATAAGACACCTTTGGGGATTATTGACTTATTCACAAATATTTCTTTTACTCTGGGAGCAGCCCTTGATATATAGGAATTGGTTTCTCAATAGCCACGAATGTATTAAATAACATTGCCCCTTAGCTACAGCTGAATGATTCAGGAAAGGGTCCCTGACCTATGTCAAGCCAATCGGAATCCTTCTCTAGTAGCTTTCTAACTGGAAATATAAAAAATATGCTTTCTAGTCTAGGGGAAGGAGGCATTGCTCAATGGGATGTTCTGCAATTGTTGGACGCTCTATTTTCTGCCCCATGGAAGACATCTGTTTTGAGAGGAAGACACATAGAAAGTCCAGGAAGTGCTCAGCCTCAATTGCTCTTGAATTTCAGCTGCACCTCTGTTCTTGCCATTTGATTGTTCAATCCTTTAATAATGTAAGTTACCCCAGTATTCTTTCAATAAATATCTTTTTTTTTTTTTTGGTGAAAGCTTGCTTAAGTTGGATTTCTAACAGAGTCCTGACTAACACAGTTGATAGAGTTGATAATCCCTACTAGCTCCCCCACACATAGTACAGATTACACTAAGGATCAAATGATAGCAAGTCAGAAGCTAGAGAGATCCTATGGACAGAGGAGGTGAGATGAGAAGCTTGACTACAACTTTGACTTAGAAGGATGGGTAGGAGTCTTTGTTGCAGGCCAGGACAGTAGCACGTATAAAAGGGTAGTGGTCCTAATTCCAAAGATATACTTATGGGGCAAAGAGTAGTTGGAGTCAAAACGAGTATAGGGGAAATAAGGTTGAAAAGAAGCTTTGCTGTGGAGGGCTTTGAATGCCAGGGTAAGAAATTTGTATTTTATTGAAATAGGAAGGCGTTCAAGTTTTTGAACTTGAAAATTATGTTACGAAAGCTGTGTCTTAGTGATATTGACTTGGTAGTATGCAGGGTGAGTTGAAGGGAGTAAGAAGTGGTATTATTTATCTCTGTATTCTCCTTACATTACTTAGCGGAGTGTCTGGCATCTTATAGGTGCTCATCAAATTCTTGTTAATAAGTAAGGAATTCAAATCAAGTCATATTATATCCACATTATCAACATATTTTATAACATTTTAATATTACAGATTATAATTTTAAAATAAACTATATTGTTGAATTATTTAGACACTTGGTCTGTATACTTTATTTTTTTTGGTCTGGATATTTTAGTTGTCACTGAATTTTAATATAAATTAGAGAAACACATGTGCTTTATTGTTTTGAACTAATAATTCCCTTTAGATTGTAGAAAGGAATCAGCTGCTGGGATCAGGTTTGTTCATGTGTTTATTAGAAACTTACTTTCCTTATTTGAAACCTATTTAGACCATTCTATTCAATATTCATCATTTCATAAGAAAATACAACACTTTCAACCACTTGAAATACTAATTGGTATTCAACAACCAAAATGTTTATTAGTCTGATGAAGATATGTGAAATTTTTCTTTCTTTTATAACTTACCCTTAGAGAAAATGGCCAGAGAAAGGACCACTGGGAATCATGCCAGGAGATAGAAGGTGCCTCATGTATTCCATGGGTCCATGTCTTAAGTATTATGCTTTTACTACTTTGTTAGTCTACCTCCTTTTATTAATAGAACACCATGCCACCCTCCTATTATGCATCTCTTCCTCACTTTGCATTCACTGATGTCATAATGGCAGTTTGAAACCTGATGGGAGTGGTGGGAGTTATTTAGATCCTAGAAACTGGTAAACAGTATAAGTTAGGTCTTTTATTTATTTTGTTGATTATCTAGACCAAAGGTTGGAAAACTATAGCCTGTGGGCCTGCAATCTGTTTTTATAAATTAAGTCTTACTGGAATACAGTCCCATCCATTTATTTATGTAATGTTTATGGCTGCTTTCATGCTAAAATGGGAGAGTTGAGCAGATGCAATTGTAGCTGTTGCATTCCACAAGTTCGAAATATTTCCTATGTATCTCTTTAAGAAAAAGTTTGTTGATCCCTGGTCTAGATTTAAAAAGTGATGAAGGAAGGTTAGCTCCGGTGGTTAGAGTGCAGGCTCGTAACACCAATGTTGCCAGTTTGATCCCCACATGGGCCACTGAGATGCATGCTCTACAACTAGATTGAAACAACTACTTGAGCTGGAGCTGATGGGTCTTGGAACAACATGCTGTTCCCCAATTAAAAAAAAGTGATGAAGGAAGTGTTAATAATCAAGATTAAACTTAAATGTGTTATATGACAATATGAATGGCATAAAATATTGAGAAAATATTCCTTCTGTATTCAAAAACTATTATGCTACTCAGCAAAGAAGTTGCTCAGATCACTGATAAGTGACTGAAGTTCTGACGTATGTCTGTTGTTTCACTCTTTACTCCTCAATATATATGAAAATATCATTACCATGTTGAAACTACAGTCAATCATCAATTGCAACCATTACTCGTCTATGGATAGAAGAGTTCAGCCAAAATCAAGGAAAGCGTTCCATGAGAATCAATTGCTCATATGGACTTCACAATCAAGAATATTGTCAGTCACAAAAGACCATATATTGTTAGATTCTATTTATGTGGAATGTCCAGAATAGGCAAAACCATAGAGATAGGAAGTAGATTGCTTGTATAAAGATGTTTTTAGAGTGGCACAACCATTACCACAAGCTAATTTTAGAACATTTTCAGTGGGCTGCAAAAGAACCCCTGTCTTATGAGCAGTTTTCCCCAATACCACTCCCTACTCCCTCTGCCCTAGACCCAGGCAACCATTGGTGTTTTTAGTTTAGTCACAAAGCTGTATAAAGCTGTAAAAAGAATATTAGACATTTTATTAATATTTGTAAAATGTATCATATCCTTGCTTGTTAAGCATTTAGCAGCACACCACTGGACTGACCTGGGTTTAAATTACTAGTTTAGGTAAGTCATTTAGGCTCTCTGAGCCTCAGCATCCACATTTGTACCCTGTGATAGTGAGAAGCTACTAATGTTATCTGCTTGACAAGGAATCAGCAAAATTTCTCTATAAGGATCCAGATAGTAAATATCTTTGGTTTCGTGGGCTATGTATGGTTCATGTCACAACTCGACTCTGTCATTACAGCATGAAGGCAGCCATAGGTGATATACTTGTATTCAGCAATGAGGTAAGTAGCACTTTCTCTAGGATGAGTTCATGAACTCAATTGTCAGACCTTGTATACAATAACTACCTGTGGAATGAAGAACCTGAGTGAAGGCTATTTTGGATGCCCTAATGTGCCTGATCTATGAAAGTGTCTGAACCCCATTCCTTTTAAATTGTTTTCTTGGAGTCAAAATGCAGGCTACCTTCTCCAATTTATGGCTAGCAGTGGGGCTTGTCATTCAAGGGCTGGCCAAATCCCTAATCCTGAAGGTGACAGAATCAGGTACATATCAATTCTGCTGCATTTGGAGCCTGAGAAAGATGGCTGACAGGCAGGCTGGCTGCTCTCTGGGCCCTCCCTCCTAAGGCCCCATCTTTCTGTATGAATGCTGAACAAGCCTTGTACAATCCAACAGAGGCCCCTGATGAATGTTTTCTTACTCAGAATAATCACATTTTGAGATTGTGCTACAGGAACGAGCTGTCACGTTGCATTAGGGTAGCACTGGGCTTACATGGAAACTGTCAGGTAACTGGGTTGCCAGGGCCCAGTCATTCACAGACATCATTTAGTTCACTTAGAGTTAAGAGAATGAGTGATTGATAAAATGTCCCGTTTGGGATTGTTGACGGCAAGGTAGGAACTGTGGTGCATCTGACGGTTCACAGGAGCTGTGGGAGCTGACTACTGGGATTAGAACAGGCATAAAATATATATATATATATATCAGAGAAGATACCAAAGAAATGCTTATGGTTAATTTAAATAATACTCAACAGTTCACAAAGAACTCACGCTTATAGTCTCTCTTGATCCTTAGGATAACTCTATAAGGTAGGCATTATTATCTACATTTGTAAATGAAGATACTAAAGATCAGAGGCAGTACCTCTAACTCCCAGGACGTCAGGATGTGACCTTATTTGGAAACAGGATCTTTGCAGATACAATTAATTAAGATGAAGTCATATTAGAGTAGGGTATGCCTGTAATCCAATAATACTAGTGTCCTTGTAAGAAGAAGAGAGACAGAGAAGACGGCCATGTGAAAACACCTAGGCTTAGGGAGAATCCCATGTGAAGACAGAGGCAGAGACTGGAGTGAGTGATGTATCTATTGTACAAGCCAGAGGACACCAAGGATTGCTGGATGTCACCAGAAGCTAGAAGAGGCATGGAACAGATTCTCTCTCATAGCTTTTAGAGGGAACCAACCTTGCTTGGACTTCTAAGCCTCCAGAACTGTGAGACATTTCTGTTGTTTGAAGCTACCTAGTTTGTGGAATAGTTTGTTATAGCAACCCTAGGAAACCAATATGGCTCCTAAGATAATAAGAGTTTCCATTCATAGTGCCCCTGATGGTGAGCCAGGTATGTTACACATACATGACACTTTCAGGGACCTTTCAAGCTATATTATCAATGATTTTTTTAGTGACTTAACTAGGTCAAATAACTAATAAATGGTGGAGATGGGATTCCAGCCCCAGACTGGATTTAAAATTGTGTCCTGTCCACTGTGTGCCTGAACCTCAATGGTGTCTGAAATGCTTGTGGTAGCCAGTGTTAGGGGGGATAACCCGCAAACCTTTGGGGCTGCTCCTCTATTTTAGGTCTCCCAGGCAACCGCTGACTCAATTTGAACTCCACCATGCTTCTTCGCATGCATTTATTATGAGTAATCTCAGAACAGTGTCTGACACACAGAAAAATCTCAGTATTTGTTCAATGAACAGTAATGCAAACTCCTTGACTCGTCTCACAGTGCTTCAAAATTTACGACGTATTTTCACATAAATTCTTACAAGGTTGTTTTAAAAATAATTTGAAGGCTGCTTTAAGCACATTCCTGTCTTTTTTTCTTTGTACGCTTTTTTTTAGATTTTTTTTCATGTTTTCCTTAACTGGATAATAAGCTTCCAAGGAGATAATGCATATTTTATTTTCTTTCTCCTTGAATGATTCTGGTTCTTCAATGGGTTTCACTGGATGTAGACGTATGGTCTTGAAATGATCACCCATGCCATTCTGAAAATGGTTATACAGAGTGAACTGAGTAGTCTCTACATAAAAAGCTAGAAGTCTCAGGTTTTATCTTCCAGGTCATTGAAATCATTGCTGATATTTCCTGAGTGTTACTGGGAAGCATTTTAAATTCTGACCCTCCTTCTCTAGGCTGTGAGGTGAGCACTAACACCATCACCACTTTGTCTACGGGACTCAGGGGGATGGAGGGACAAGCCCACCCATCCAGCTCTCCATAGTTGTTGGGATCCAGAAAGATGAGACCGTGTTCCCCGTAATATTCACATGGGCTAAGATTGCCCTTCCAGGACCCATGCAACATGTTATGATGTTTGGCTTTTTGGCTGATCAGTTTTCACATGGTATGGTCCACTTTTATTTTCTCCAATATTAGTTTTTAAGCTCTTTTTTCCTCATATAAATCTCCTAGGCAGCCTATTCAAAGTTGAGCTAAGTAAACCTACATCAACACATTCAGGTTCTTAGTGATATGGGGATTGTCCAGGAAAACACCACCAAGTAAAAATAAGCAGATAAAAGTATGTGCAGTGTGATCCAAGTTCTGTCTTGTCTTTCTGCTCCTTGCAGATGTGTGACTGGGTAAGTTACTTACCGTCTGTGAGCCTACGGTTCCCTAAATGTGCACAATCACACGGACCTTGCAGGGATAATGTGAGCATCAGGAGTGACACATTTGACAGTCTTTTATGGATTTTGACGAGTTACCCCCTTGTATTAGTCTGCTAGCACTGCCATAACAAAGTATCACAGCCTGGGGGGCTTAAACAACAGAAATGTGTTTCTCACAGTCCTGGAGGCTGGGAGTCCAAGATCAAGGTGTCAGTAGGGTTGTTTCATCTAAGGCTTCTCTCCTTGGCTTATAGATGGTCGTCTTCTCCTCCTTGTGTCTTCACATACTCTTCTCTCTATGTGTCTGTTTCATATTCTCTTCTTATAAGGACACTAGTCATACTGGATCAGGGTTCACCCTGGTGACCTCACATAACTTAATCACCCCTTTAAAGACCCTGTCTCCAAATACAATCACATACTGATGTTCTAGGGGTTAAGACTTCAACATATAAATTTGGGGAACACAATTCAGCTCATAAACATACCTCCTGCACAGCCCATAGTCCACTCCCACTGGCTCTGTATTCTTTTTCCAACACCTGCAGGAACTACTTTCCTCTGCCTGGAGTGTAAAATTGGCCTCCTTGGCAGGTCCAGCCTTTCCTCCTTTCCCGAGTCCAGCTCATACGTAGGAATCTTTAGGAAGCATGTTTCGATCCCAACCATGAAGAATTCATCTCTCCCTCCAGATCCCTGGGCTCTTTGCTGTAACTATCAGAGCAACACCACATCTTATTTACTTCTGCATCCCAAAAGCATAGGACGGGCACAGAGTAGGCATTCAAGAAATAACCTGGTAAACAGCATTGAATGCCAGCTCATTAAACCAAAGCTTTTCCTTCCTTTGACTTAGCAGAGAAATATCTTCACTTGACCAGCCGCCGAGAACTCCGAGAAGACAGCCTCGGTAGAATGAGTATGACCCCAATGATGATCCATTAAGACACTTAGAATAAATAAGTTTATTTATCTTCCTTCCTGTATAGTTTATGTTTAAGGAACTTATTTTAGGATACATTAGAGGCAGCCTAACATTTATGGATGTTAACATGAATGTTAAGAGACTTCCCTGAGCGAAGTAGTGAGAGGGGGTGAGAGTTCTTTGACGACAATGGGAGCTTCCTGTACAGAATTTGAACTGGAGCCTGGCTTGTGGAGATGCCACGTGAAACACGGCTGGACGAGTATATTTGAGCTTCCTGGATTTCTGTGTATGGATTATCCGCTGGAAGAGGAAGAGGTGATGAACCTGACATGTGGGAGGAAAGCTGCTTGGATTTGACTCTGACAAGGGGGAGTGAACTCCCCAAGGCAGATGTGTATGGACGGAGGGCAGCGTGGATGGCTTGCTGGGTGGAGTCCAGCTGCCTGGAGCATTGTTTCTGGTCTGACCCTTATGGATCTTCAGTCCTCACCCTTCCTGCTTAGGCTCTCCTTGCGTTGAAACCAGACTGTGGGGCATGTGTTATTAGGAGTTTCTGTGGTACTTGTAATATACATTTGGGAGGAAATGAAAAGGTTGCCTTCTGACCTCATTTACTTACTTTTTTTTTTTTTAAAGGGCAGTGTCACTGGCCCTCATGTGTGGGATCTGAACTGGGGCCACTGGCTTCCCCAGGCCGGCTCTTGGCCACCGTGCCACTCAGCCGGCCCTCATTTACTTCTTGATTAATGAACACTAACGGTTTATGGAACTGCTTAGTCAATACGTTGTTTTCATTATGTGCAAAATAAAGTGAAATGTAGCAAAAAAAAAAAAGAGACTTCCCTGATTTATAAATATACTTTGAATTTTTAATCAATATGAGAAAAGCTATTCTACTTAGGAAGCCCAGAATATCATGTGGGGGGAATTATTTAAATTGCTTGCGTAGGAGGATAAATAGTGCAAAAAAGGAGGTCTGCTGTGAAATTGTGCAGAGACGATTTAAACAGGGCCGTGTGTTAAGATGTATGGAGTGTACATACACATATTTTTTTTTGTCTCAATAATTTAAAGTGACACAACTAAATGAGCAGCGATGTGGAATTATTCTCAAGTTAGAGACTTTCTCTTTCTTACACCACCTCAGTTCCTAACAAGTGGGCTTTTATGAAATCTGAAAACTAAAAACATGCCTCACACACCTCCCTTTGCCAGGCTAGCTGCCTGTGCAAACCTGAAACACTGCCAAGCTGGGTGATAGATGATCTGCTAATAGCTCAATCAGTGGCAGTTCCCACACATCTGTGTATAGTCTAGAGAATTCCATACATTGCTACTTTTATTGCTGAGATGCCAGTCTTAAAAAAAAAAAAAGTCAACTCTGTTGCTAATGGACAACTTTTTAAAAATCCCCATTCCTGATACAAATTCTTCTGTTCAGTAAAATGTTTTTGAATGGATGTACAAATGAATTGAAAACTGACATCTTTACCAGCAAACTTGCAAATCTTTTAAAATGTTTGGAAATAATTTAATGTCTTCTGTATTCCTTTTCTTTTTTGATGACTTCACCTAGTCTTCAAGTAAAAAAAACAAAGGGAACAAAACCGATACCTCCTTCCCTCATGTCTCCTGTGAATAAGTCCAACAACTTCTCTCAGCTCTCTGTCTCTGCTCCATTGCCCCTGCCCCCTGCCTTTCATCTCGGCGGCAGCATCACATGGATTTGTTACAATATAGGTTTGGCTGCATGTGACACAGACCTAAAGTAACAGTGGCTTAAAACACAAAATAGAAGTATTTTTCTGTGTCACATAATAATTCTGGCTTATCTAGGGCCTCTCCCTCTGCAGGGCCTCAGATTCCTTCTACATTGTTGCTTCACCATCTTTAGGTGCTGCTGTCATCTGCATGGTCCAAGATGGCTCACCATCATGCCTGCAGTCCAGGAAGGAGGGAGAGATGAGAACTGAGAGGGTATGTCCCTTTAAGGCAGAACCCAGAAGTTTCACACATAATTTAAACTCACATCCCATTGGTCAGGATTAGTCAAATGGCCTCACTTGACTGCAAGGAGATGGCTAGGAAATGTCATCTTTATTCTGGGCAGCCTTCTGTCCAGGTGAAAATTCTATCCCTATGTGACAAGGGAGGATGGCTATTGGTGGACATCTTGCAGTCTCATCCTCCTCCCCTAACTGGCTTCCCTGCATCTTGCCTCACCAAATTTCCCCTTTCCTCATCTCACACCAAAGACAATCTGGGCATAGCTGTCTCTGCTCAAAAAGTAGCCAACAAGCTCCTCGCTGCCTGTAGCTAAGCTCTGAGTTCTCAGCATGGGAATCATGTTCTGGTTCCTGTCCACCTCACCTCTGATTTCTGTCCTCTTTGTACCTTATTCTCTAACAACAGTGAACTCTGTTATTTTTCCATGAATAACATGGTGTTTCATGCCTCAGTGCCTTTGCACATGCTATTTCTTCCTTTAGGGATGTTCTTCCACCTGACAAATTTCTAGTTGACTTTGAGAACCAAGCTCAGAAGTCACTTCCAAAAGAAAACCTTTATTAAACTCCCCTCTCCTACCTTTAATGAAGAGAACTAGTTGGTCACTCTTTACACCTCAGATTTGTACTTACCTGTCCCATTTTTGTCCTTAATATGTTATGTAGTCATTTATCTTTTCTTCTACACTATGAGCATTAGCAGATCACCTTTATAATCTCAGAATTCAGCAGAACACTTGCCACAGAGCAGTTCTATAACTGTTTGCTTACTGTTGGTTGAATGAATGAATGAACAAGGGACAGAATGACTATATTATTTCAGTCCTTGCGTAGCACTTTTAACTATTTATTTATTTATTTACTTATTTACTTATTAGCTGAGCCATCCTGCCACCCGTTGGCAGCTCAGCGGCAGCTCAACTTGGGCTGGGCATCGAACTGCTGTTGCTCAGAGCTCAACTTGTACTCTTGAGTGAGCTCTTAACCAAATGAGCCACTCGGCTGGCCGTAGCACTTTTAACCTTTTATATGGGGTCTTCTTTTAATAAAAATTACTGTTGAGCTCTTACTCTATTTGAGTACATTTATTTTGTTTGTGTTAGAATATTAGCAAAGTTATCTAATTTAACTTTTATAAATAGCACTGTGAGGTAGCTGTTATTATTCTCACTTTACAGATGGGAAAGTGAGGCATGGAGAATTTAAATAACCCAACTCATTTCTTTCTTAATTTTATTGACTGTAGGATAAGTGGAGGGTGGGAGTAAGTAAAGTTTTGCATTGTATGGTATGCTAGAAAGTATACCGGACTGACAGTTCCTGGGCTCTTGTCCAGTTCTATAACTGATTAGCCTAAGTGACCAGAGACACATCACTTTCCCTAGCTGGGCTTCAGTTTTCTCATCCATAATAGGAGGGGTTGGCTCAATGATCTCCAAGTTTTCTTCTAGACCTAAAAGTCAGTGATTTTCTTTTCAAATTCAGCATGTTGAAATGTAACCCTCCTCCACGCCAATATGGAACATTCACACAGCTGTGATTTTGCTAAAAATGGACACTATCTAAATGTTAGAACAGTACATGGTAGAGAATAGTTAGTTTAGGTCCAAAAATCCTCCGCTCTGCTGAAGGATTAACACTGAAGTCCTGAATCCCACTCAGTATAAAATCTCCCCCAAATGGAGGATGTGAAATGGCATTGCTTTCTCTGAAGCTTCATAAAAGATTCTACAGATATACTTAGCCACAAAATTAATCTTGGATCTGGGAGTATTGCAATTGAAATGTAGCCACAAATGCTCTCTGGATTCTGTCTATGACATGAGTCCACAATGTGTGTGTGTGGGGGGGAGGAGTTCTATACAATCCCCTGTGTGTGTTGACAAATTCCATGCAGGTCTTTTTTACTTTGACAAAAGAAAATATATACGGGAAATCTTGAAGGTCTGTAATACTATCATCTCTCTTCCCCACCTGGGTTCTGAAACAATTGAAAACGAGACAAAGTTGTTCAGCAGGTGGAGACAGATGTATCACCTTTGTGGTGTTAAAGATGATATTGGAGAATATGGCATCTATTTGTGGCCAAGGCAACTTCCTAATGTTGATCCCAGAATCAGGCAGACGTCTACCTAGTCCTGCTAGGTTAGGACGAATCTTTCCCCCAGCAACGGTATGAAGGAAGCATGCACACTTTCTGCTTATAAACTTACTACGGCAGCTTGTTAGTTATCCTAAGTCTCTTCTTCCCTTCTTCTACAGTAATACAACTCCCTCCCACTTTTTAGTGGGGCATAGTGGCTTCCCACAATAAAGACTACATTCCCCAATCTCCCTTGCATATAAGTGTGACCATGTGACTTTTTAGTTCAAGAGGTTTAAAGTAAGAGGAAGTGTTGTGTTCAATTTCTAGGAAGAGTGAGGATCTACACTTCTCTCCCTTGCTTTGCTCCACTCTCTGGCAAGAATAAGGAACTGGAATGTCTATTTGGACCATGAAATGAAAACTCAGTTTTGAGGATGTCAAATGAATGAGAAAGAGCCTGGTATCCTGGAGATATTGTACTAGTCCTAGGCTGCTTACCTCGGACTTTACTTGTGGGAGAGAAATGACCTTTATCTTGTTTCAGCCACTATTATTTTGAGTTTCCTGTCACTTCAGCCTGAGTGCAATTCTAACTGATATACCCTCCAATCAGATAAATCCTTCCATCTCCTCCCACACTGAGTGAGAAAAGGAGTAAGGATTAAGAGGGGAGGAGCAGCTCGGAGTGTTACACGAATTGATGTCCCTCCACATGGAACGAAATGTTAGGGACTAGGGAAGAAGAGTTCCCCTCCTGACGAGTTTATTCATTCAACAAATAATTATGTACTACTTGTTATGTGCCAAGTACTGCTCTAAGCAGTTTACAACTATTAATTTATTTAATTCTCATTGTAATCCTACAAAGTAAGTATGAATAACATCCCCATTTCATGTATGAGGGACTGGAGGCACAGAGAGGATGGGTAACTTGCTGCAGGTCACATTGTTTGGAAGTGATGGAGCTGGGATGCGAACCCAGGCAGCCTAGCTTAGAGCTCATGCTCTTCATCACTATGCGAGATGGTTTCTTATGAGGGACAGGAACAGAGACATCCTTATGTTATCTCAAATAGAGCAAGTTTGCATCTAGGACAGATAGAGTGGTCAGAAAAATCTGAATGTCTCACACTGGTCAGCTGAGACACCTTGGTGTCTGGTTATCCTTTTGGTAGGATGAGTCCATTACACCCTGGGTGTGTACCACCATTATGGCGACTCAGTTCCTCTCTGTCGCTACTTCTTAAGCTTCTTCTTTCCTGTTACACTTAATTGCTAGCTGTTTTTACTCAGTTTCTTTCTACCACATGACATCTTCTTATCCACGTACTCTACTACCTGTGACTTCTGCATTGCTTCTCTATATGTACGCATTTTTGCCACCCGATTGTCCAGTGATGATGTTGTCTTCTCCATACAAAGGATTGATGGGGTCAGCCAATTTTCCTCCAGTACTGAGTGTTCATTTAGGTGAGGCTTTTGCATCAGTCACTGTCTTTGGATGGTCTCTCCAGTGCCCCCACCCCCACCAAGGTCATCAAAAGTGCTGCAGGCTAGCCACACCCTTCAAGGACTCTGTGCCATACAGGTTTTCATTCAGTTCCTTCAAGCAAGACACATGCCCAGCAGGGAGTTTGGACATGCTGTCCTTGTTATTTTCTCTTTGTTATTCTTTCTCTTTATACCCTGTAAATGAGATCAAAAACATAAATGGAATATTCAGCTTTTTTCCTATATCTCATCAAAAGAAAAAGGAATGAATTCGGATATGCACCCAAAGATATCTTCCAACTCTCACGCCTACTCCATCTAGTCCAGCTGTTGAACCAGCCTTCATCATAGGTTTTTGGCCAGCCTATCAGTGGTGGTCTTTGGACAAATGACCACTCTGGTTCAATCTATTGTGATCAGAGTAGTTGTTTATGAAGATGTGTGGGGCCTGTAGTCCTGGATGTCTCTCCAGGCACCAAAAACTCTTCTCTAAGGTTGGTGGTAGATGGGAAGGTTTAATTAGTAAGGTTTGGAGGAAAGATAGGGAGATCCACTGAAGTTTTCATAGGTTGAATAGAGTTTCATATAACCACTGATTTCTCAACTCTTATTAAGAATTGTAGGTTTTTGGATTTGAATTAAGAGTGGAAACGAGCACTGGACTAGAAGTTCTAATCTGAGTTCCCTGCCCAAAGAAGAGAGCAGGTTCCAAGCTTCCTGTCCTTACTTTCCTTTTCTCCTCCTCCTTCATTTTTATTATATTTTAATCCAGAAATGGATTAATTATAGTCCTTGGTTCATGACATACTCTTACTATGGATTTGCAAATGGCTTGCTGTTATTCATTTAGTTACTTATTAGTAATTTAATCAATACGAGTGGACTACATTTTACAACAAAGGCTAAGATTTTGATAACAATCTTTATCTACTTTAGTTTTCTATTGATGCATAAAAAAAGTCACTACAAACTTAGCAATTTAAAACAACACCCATATATCATCTCACAGATTCTATGGGTCAGGAGTCTGGACATAACTTAGTTGGGTCTCTGCTCTGAGTCTTCTAAGGTGTCAGGTAGGCTGTGATCTCACCAGCAGGCTTGACTAGAGAAGCTCCCTCAAGTTGTCACCTCAGCCTGTAGGATCCTTGAGCCTGTAGGATTTGTGAAAGCTACTTCTTCAAAGTCAGCAGTGGAGAGGAAGACTCTCTTCTGCTTTGTGCCTGATCAGGTCAGCCCCCACCCCCCCACCCCCAGGATTATATCCCTTTCAATTACTTAAAGTCAGCTATTAGGGACTTTAATTACAACTTCAAAATTCTTCACCTTTGCCATGTAACATAACTTGACCACAGTTCCTGATATCCCATCACCTTTGCCATGGTGTTACAGGTCCCATTAACACTTAAAAGGGATTATACAAGGATATGAGTCATTGGAGGTCATTTTAGAATTGGGCTTGCCACATTACCTATATGGAATCCTTCTGATAGCCCACAGACTTGGTCCTCTGTCTCCAAAATCTATTTGTCATTCTCTTCCTTTCCTTTTTCTGTAGGTTATTTACTTTGTGAGACCTGCTTTTTTGTCACTTAGTATAATATTGCTAAGATTCATACATGTTGGTATGTGTTTTTATAATCCATTCATTTTTAACTGCATTATAATATTTCATTAAATGAATTTTTTATATAATGTATTCATTCACTCTCATGTTGATGGGCTTTAGATTATTATTAGATTATTTTGTTATTGGGAATAATGCTGATATAAACATGTTTATAATTGTCTCCAGCGGTAGATGGATAAGATTATATTTTGAGAATATATGTAGGAGTGGAGTTTCTGTGTCACAGGACATATGAATGTTCAGCTTTAGGAGATAACGTCAAACTTGTCCAAATTCACATTTGCATCAGCAGCATGTAAGAGATCCTACAGCTCACTCTCTTCAGCGCCTATATTGTCATAGATAGATTTTTACATTTTTGCCTGTCAAAGGCATAGAAATTGGTTCCCAATTATGGACTTAGTTTGCATTTCCCTGCTCGCTAATAATGTTAATGTTTCTTCATGTGTTTACTAGGCATGCATTTCCTCTTCTGTGAAATACCTGGTCAGTGTTTTGCCCATTTTTCTATCAAATTTTAATATTTATTTGTAGGTATTCATTATATATGCAGACTAAATGAACATTAAAATGAGATAATAACTTGTTTTAGGGTAAAAAGGCCTGATATCTGGTAAATAATGGAAACATTCAACTTTGAGTTGAGAGCCAATACAGTATGATGATGAACTACCCAGATTTCTGTACCAGATTGCGTAGGTCCAAACCGTGACTCTTGTGGTTAATAACGCTGTGGACACCCGTGATGTATTTAACCTCTATGCCTCAGTTTCCTTATGTGGCAAATGGGGATATTAACAGCATCTGCCCCATAGGGGTTTTTAAAAGACTAAATGAATTGCATATAGACAACACTGAGAATAATGTCTAGCACATAATAAGCACTATATTGATATTTGCTCAGAGTTTTATTTGACCTGGATTTCCAGGTCCTGCTGGATGTGAGGGCAGAGTTGCTTTTACACATCCCCATGTGTTTATTCTTTCATTTTGACTCATTTCTAACAACGCTAAATGAATTATTCTTTTCCATCATGGATAACTTTTCTTGAGTAGTGAATTAACCCAGCCCCCTGAAGTATACCTATAATAATATAATACAAATAATACACCATATAATAATAATATACCATACAATGCATAATTCTGTCTGTCTCTAAGCTCTCTTCCAGCTTTAATAGCCTGTGATTCTCTAAAGGATGTTGAATAACAACCTTCAGACTGCCTGAAGGTTGACGACAAGGCATGATGGAACTTAAATTGCACTGTTTTGTTGAGTCTGAAATCAAATCACATTCTAAGGCAACAGTCGTGGTCTGAGTAAAATGGACTGCCAATTATTTGAATACAGAGAAGTAATACTCTCCAGTGTTCGTTATCTTCCCCCCACCCCTTAATAAAGTTTATTTGTTCCCATTAGTCCACCTCTCCTTTGTTCTGAAGGGCTTTTCTTGAGGTTGCTGAATCCATAGATGCTTTTATCCACTCCAGGCAGACTGAAAGAGCCTGATTCTTCTAGTGAGTATATTTTTAGCAACAATTAAAGCTTATGTCTCCTGCTCTTCTGAGCAACTGGCATCCTGCACATTCGGAACCACCTGCATCCAGCCTTCAGGGAATGGACTGCGTTGCTGATGGTTCAGCGATCAAACGGAGACACAAACACTGCAGATTGTGTGTAAGCTGGAGGAGGTAGCTAATTATGCTAAACAGTAATATTAATAACGCAAGATGTACAAACAGAAACACTCTTACCAGTTTCAAGACATGATTCCTCCTCCCTTCCTCCTGCTCTCTTGCTCCGCACACCTAACTCATTTGAACGACATGACAGTCGCAGAAAATGGGTCCCCTCCAGCAGATACTGGATACTGAAAAAGAAGAGATGAAATTTATGATGAAACTACCCACTGTGTGAGAGAGAAACACCACGTTTATCTGCCTTGGATGTGGACTTTTTTGAAGAGTTTGAAAACTGTGGAAGTGTAGTTAACTGGAAGAAACTGGTAGAGTCTCACAGAGACTCAGGTCAAAGGTCAGGGTAGGGCCTTGTCAGAGACATCCTAGGTCACTTATCTCCAGCCCAAATAAAAGGAACACTTGGCATGTGGGCAGATAAGGGTTGGTTCCATTGGGAGGACCAAAGTCATCTTTCCTGGCCTTTAAGTAAAAACACCTGAATCTTATTCCATGTACTCAGGTGGTCCTGCCAGCTGATATAGACTAGCTCTCTTAGGTTAAGCCCCTAGAGAAGTCTTAACACTTTGTAAGCGGGCATAGAAAGATATATGACGAGCTTACTCATTTCCCACATACAATGTGTTAACATGGTCATTGGAAGATATTCTGGTTATCTATGGCTGTGTAACCAACTGCTTCAAAAATTATTGGTTTAAAACATTTTATTATTTGTTATGGTTCTGTGAGTTGACAAGACTCAGTTTGGCAATTTTTTGCTTGGGATTTTACACAGTTGCAGAAAGACAGCTGCTGCAGCTGGGTCACCAGACAGCGCTGGATGTCCAGGCTGATCCCTACACTCCAGGTCCGATGCCTCAAGGCTCTTCCACGTGGCCTCTCTCTCCAGCTGAGTAGCCTGGACTTCCCACATGGCAGCTCAGGGCTCCAGGGGAAAAAAAAGGAAGCAGCCCTGGCATGGCATCACTTCTGCCACATCCTATTGGTCAAAGCAGTTAAAAGTCAACTCAAATTCAAGAGAATGGAGGGGAATACTGTACAGAGAGGGAGGGAATTGAGGGTACCATCTTTGGAGACAAGGCCCTGCAGCAGGTACCTACCCATTGGAGTCTCCCAAGGAACTTACCCTTTGAAGCACAGAGACCTTCAGTGCTGGGCCTGGCAGATTCCTTACTAGTTAACCGCTTTTCATGCTTTAACTCTGGGCTGAAACACCACTTTCCCCAGGTTGCCTGTCTAAGGGTCTGTCATTACGTAAGGTTCTCCTGTGCTTTTCTTCATAGCATTTATCACAGTTTGTAACTGTGTATGTCTGTGATTATTGATTTAATGTATGTCTCCAACACTGGACTGAAAACTCCACGAGGGCAGGCCGTCCTGCTTGTGTAGTCTCCATTGTCTCCTTGTCCTTAGAGTGATGCTAGTTCTTAGGAAAAGCTCAGGAAAGAATTGTACTGGAATGAATAAATGGATGAGTGGCTAAGGGAACACATATGACCTTCTCATTTGGCTGCAGTGGTTCATGCAGAGGTTTCCACAAACAGGAGTCGGCGTACCCTTTCATTAACTTATGTTTCAAAACCAGTATTTACTGAGTCCCAAAAGGGTGCTAGACACCATACTAGACCATGGGGGCAGAACCAAGGACAAGAAGGCAGAAGTGAACTCTGCCTTCACAGGGCCTGCAGTCTATATGGGAAGGCAGGCAAATCAACACACTACTACAATTTAAGCAGAAAGTTCTAGAATGGGGTAGTACAGGTTGCCAGGGTGCATTGTTTGCATTGTATTCCCTCCCTCCCTTCATCTCTCTTTTACACACACACACACACACACACACACACACACACACTCTCCCACAGAATTCCATATATAGTTTCAGGGTCCTGTGAACTGGGGTAAAGAACTCCTGGTTTAGATGCTGTAACATATTTGCATATATATTATATATATATATATATATATATATTATATATATATATATATATATGCCCTTCTTTGATGAGAAGATTAAAAATAAACTTGCTATATTTTAAATGTTCATAATAATGGGAAAGTTAGAATTTGTGTCAGAAGAGCTGGGATCTACGAGGGGTTGAAAAGCTTGCTATACATTCCCAGCATTGGAGCTGGAGGTTAAAGTTTTTCACTTTGGACCTGCTTGCACTTCAGATTGTGGAAACCATACTCACCCTTGAATCTGCTGTGGACATATTCCACACAAGTATTTAATTAAATGTGAATAAAATTCAGAACAGTTTTAGAACCGCCCAGCATTGCTGAAGTTTTATTGTTCAGGTCAGCTGCCTATCACAGGCTGAGAACAAGAGTGAACTTCTAATACAGTTGGGTAAAGAGTATGGATTTTGTTGTAAATGTGAAGCAATTGGAGGGTTTTGAGTGGGAGAGATACCTGATCAATTTTATATTTTAAAGAAATATTCCTGGACTGGCCGAGTGGCGCAGTGGTTAAGCACTGGCTTGGGAAGCCAGCGGCCCCGGTTCTCCCACATATAGGGCCAGTGACACTGCCCTTAAAAAACAAAAACAGAAACAAAAACAAAAGAAATATTCCATCTTCTGAGTGGAGTTTTTTGGACTACCCAAGTTTAAGAATGAAGCAAGATGACCAGTCAGGAAGCTTCTGCGATTGGCCAGGCTTGGAGCAAGGGGTAAGAATGGTGGCTTGAGGTGAGTGACTAGAATAGTGGAGGGATTTAAACTCATGTCATATTTGTATTTCAAAAAGCCAAGGGAGGCTTAGATGTTTCAACTGGGAATATGTGACATGCCTTCCAATATGAAACTGGCTGTCATGTATGAGATAGATTAAAATTATTCTGAGTTCCCAAAGGCAGATCCATGAATAGAAACCACAGGGCACGAGAGTCATACTTAGGACAACAGAGTGTTTTCTCTCAGAGCCCTGCAAAGATGCAAGTGACTGCCTGGAGAGTCAGTGGGTCCTTGTCCCACCTGTGCACTGGCAGGGACTAGAGGACCCGTGAAGGAGATGTGGGGAGCCTAGGGCCAGGTGAGGCATAGACCCCACTCTGACATGCACTGGTTTTTTTTGTGTTTTTTTTTAAGATTTTTTTTTTATTGGGGTGCGGGGGACCAGCCCCCGCTGACCAGGGTTCGAGAAGGTGGACACGGCTTAGGTGATAAATAATAAAGACAGAAACGAGTTAACAGTAAAGACAGAAAATGGAGGAAGAGCTCTCCGGTTTATTTCTCACAGGCTTTATATACAGTTTTTAGGTAGGGGGTACGTGCAAGGGTACATGTAGGAAAAATATGCATTACCTCAGTGAAAAGTAGATCATTAACTGTTTACCAATAGTCTAAAGGTCAGTGAAACCTTGGTTAGTTTCTTAAGCCGTTTTCTTCCATTAACCCAGATAGCCATCTTTCTTTTGTGTCCCAAGGATCCGGCCATCCTCACCACATTCCTTAGTAAATAGTGAGCACCTTCCAGGTGCAGCAAGGAAACAATAGGAGCAGATAGACAAGTTTATGATTCACCAAGCCCACTAAAGCCAGCCTGCATGCCCCTCAATATTGGGGACCATGGCCCTCAACATTGGGGAGTTGGGGGAGGGAAACAGCATTGGGGAATTGGGGAAGGGGAACAGATAAGTTGCTGTCTTTTTGTTCTTCAGTCTAGTTGGGGAGTATGTTGCTTCACTGGCCCATGCTGGTATCATCATTGCGCTCTTCCCGGATGAGGCAGATCGGTCGCCGGCCTCTGGATTTCGCTCATCGTGGCTATTGGCAGCTCACGCTGGCTGCCAGCTGTTCACTCTGGCTGCCGGCCACTCACTGTAGCCTATGGCAGTCCACTGCAGCAGGGGCTGCAGCCTACACCGTCTCTGGGGCTCGCACAGCCCAGCTCCAGGTGGAGCTGTTGTTAGCTGTGGAGTGCAGTGTCACTGGCCCTCATATGTAGGATCCGAACCGGGGCCGCTGGCGTCCCAAAACCAGCTCTTAACCAATGCAACACTCGGCCGGCCCTGACATGCAATGGTTTTGAAAACTCCAAATTGTAGCCAAATTGAGAGCTGTGGATATTCTCTTTTGGGTGCACCACTGCTACAATAGAGAAAGTTCATAATTATGGTGCTCATCTTGGGACTTTTTGGAGAACTCCCAAGTATTTGGCACATGGCCTACCTTAAAGTGTAGCTGCTGCTGACCTATTGAGTGGAGGTGTGTGACTTTTTCTTCCCACTTCTTGGCTCCATTTCTCAGAATTTTTCTTTTTAATTTTCTTTTCTTTTCTTTTTTTTTTAGAGATTTTATTGGGGAATTGGGGGAGCGTTGAGGAACAGGGGAAGGGGAACAGGCAAGTTGCTGTCCTTTTGTTCTTCAGTCTAGTAGTGGAGGACGTTGCTTCACTGGCCCATGTTGGTATCATCATAGAGATTATGTACAGGCAGAGTCTGGGCTCCAGGTTAGAGACACCTAGCTTGAAATTGTCAGTCCACACTTGGTAATTGCATGAGCGTAGGCAAATAACTTGGTTGTGTCTGACCCTCATTTATTTATCTATTAAATGGGGATAACATAACCTATTTTCTACGATCGTTATATGAGATAATCTGTACTAAGTTCCCAGGACCTAGTAGGATTTTAATGTGTGGGGACCATACCCAGGACAAAACAAAACAAAACATTTCCTTGTGCAAAAAAATGGAAGCTAGTTATTCATTATGTGTGGGAACTGGGTAGTATGAGTCACAGTGATTGAAGAGTTAACCCGGCAAAAGGAAAT
Organism: Aselliscus stoliczkanus; assembly: GCA_033961575.1. NCBI lineage: Eukaryota > Metazoa > Chordata > Mammalia > Chiroptera > Hipposideridae > Aselliscus > Aselliscus stoliczkanus. The sequence goes on along the minus strand of CM066732.1, from coordinate 148,313,997 downwards.
GCTCACTAATTGATCTGATGGAGTCCTAACTTCAGGATATCATTCATTTTTTCCCCCTCTAATGATGCATCTTTAAAGATAACCACTTACATGAGTTCTTAAAACACTCTGAGAAATTAGCCACAGTTCAGAGGTAATGATGTATGATGCTCGGGGCTTTCTCCAGATGGCTGCTGGGAAGCTGGAGGGAGTAATTGAGCCTCTTCAATGAGTGCACTTCTCCCCATGAACATCAGGTGGGGGTGGAAATTGGTCTTCAAATAATGATGAAAAGCTGCATAGTTTAGTGGGAAAACTGCAAACTTCCTCATACAAATTGAATAGCAAGTCGGTTCATTATACCGTAGTTTATTGATACTGCACTCTGCTCCCAATCAACACAATTACAAGCCCATTTAGGCAGGAACATGATTGGGGATATCCTGTGCTGTCATTTACACTTTAGGTGCCTGAATGATGTGTTGCGAGTGAGACCTGCCCCTCTTCCATTAGCTTTGTGTCCTTTTCATTTCTGTACCTCCAGCACCTGTCACAGTGCCTGGCATACTGATTGTTCTTGCTGTTTGCTGATTAATTGTAAATGCCCTCATTATGTGTCTCTGGTGAGCTTTTGCCCACTCAACAGAGGAATGCTCAGAAACTGGTTATAAGGTTACCCTTACGTGTGTATCCACTTTGCATGTCCCCTCATCCCAGTAGCCTTGGTTTTCCACTAGTTCCAACCTTGACATGCATCCTCCATATCTATTTATATTTACAGTGAATGAGCCATTCACACCAATGCATGAGTGTGTATGATTTGCTTATACATGAAATGTCTGTTTTCTCAGTTTCCTGTAAATCTCCAAAGCTGAGGAGAGAGACAAGTTCCCTCATGTTTTTGAGTGACGGGGAGCCAACAGACATGTTCTTTATGGCTTTCTAAAATAATTTATTATTTTGAAGTTTGCTCACCCAATAGTTCATGGATATGGGGGGAGTTTTGTGGCATTCCCATCTGCAGATCCAAGTAACAGGGTTCCAAGAAAACTGCTGTAGAGTGTAGAGTGGGTCTTTTAAGAAAGCGAGGCTGGCATCTCACTCCCTGGCTGGATGCTGGCTGAGCTTAGAAGCATGGAAGCCATTCTAGCTCTGCCACCAAGGAGCAGAGGCGGAGAGTTCGTGGAAGGCTGGACATTTTCATTCTGGAGTTTAGGGGGATTCCTGAATATGGAGAGTGGGGTTTAATTACAACCTGGAGAATTCTAGAGATATGAGGGTGGGTAGTACATCCTGTAATAGCTGGGAGGAGAAAAAGAAGGAGAGGGGCCACATTTAGCCTACATTTCCCTAAATGCAGAAGGTGATCAGGCTTAGGCTTATTGTCTTAGTCAACTTGAGCTGCTATAACAGAATACCATACACATGGTGGTTTAAACAGCAGACATTTATTTCCCACAGTTTTGGAGGCTGAGAAATCCAAGATCAGGGTGCCACCATGGTCAGGTTCTGGTGAGGTCTCTCACTTCAGGCTTGCAAAGGGCCATCTTCTTGCTGTGTCCTCACATGACATGGCGGAGACCAGAGAAAGGGAGAAAGCTCTCTCCTGTCTCTTCTTATAAGGGGACTAATCCCATCATGGGGGGGTCCGCTTTCATGATCGAATCATGTTCCATAGGCCCCATCTCCAAATAGCATCACATTAGGGATTAGGGTTTCAACATGTGAATTTGGGTGGAACACAAGCATGTAGGCCATGACAGCCATCTAAAGGAATCTTCCCAAGAAGGGAGCATTCATGGCAGGGGGACCCTTAGAAGAAGTCCCATGGGAGACAGGAGCTCAGAGGTTGTCTGAAGAGAGCACCTGGAGAGCATATTACTGCCTCAAGGAAGTGAGCAGTAGAGTGGTCCCACTCTGACTCTGAAGAACCCACATTTGTGTCCCACAAAAGCCAGCATTTGAATGAAGGCAACATAGAAGTGGTCACTTGGTGTGAGCCAAGGGGGAAACATACCAGTGAGCATCTAAGAAAAGAAGAATGATTCTGTCCATTTCTCTAATCTATCTTTTTCCATCCCCTGCCCCTGGAAGAGCAAGAAGGGATGGAAAAAGGTGGAGGAAAATGTCAGGTTCAATCTCTACTGAAAGTCTGAAGCCAAGGTCAGGCCTGATTGGGGAAGGTGTGAGCACTGGAGACAGGTAGTAGGGGAATAGGGGAGGAAAGGAGTTTGGAATTAGATATGAGGTTCAAGTTTCATTTTGTTAAACAGGGCTTTAGAGTATCTGCAATTGAGTCTTTACGACTGAAAAGAGATTGTTCATGAAACCGAAGAGATTGAAAGGTCACAGAATCTACCTGGGATGTCACCAAAAGGGGAATAAAGGAGACCCATCAGAACATGCTGGAAGCAGTGAAAGAGGAAAACTAAAAGTGTTCCTCTTTGTATCCTCAGTGAGTCCAGACTATTCATTAAACTGCTCCCACGTGCAATATAGACATTATGAAAGATTTCATAGGTGGGATGGAGGGCAGGACTTGTACCACAGAAAGAAGACTGCCCCCAGCATCCTCATTAGATGTGCTTTTTTTTTTTCCGAATCTTACCCAGCTCTGAGGAGCTAGTGGTCCTGCTCTCACTCATGGTACTCGTTCTTTTTTTCTGGATGCAAACTTGCATACCCCTCCACGAAGGCACTTTAATGATTCCCCCACATGGAGGGTGTGTCATCAAGGTGGGTATGCATGGGAAGGCAGCAGACATTCTTGTACACTTACCCTAGACTTCTATTTTCCAAGAGTAGAGTCTGTCGGTTTGCAGGTTGATCCCAATCTGATACAGTACAATTTCATTTAGCTTAAATAAAACAAGTATTGTGCTCAGAAAGGACATCAAAGACAATTTATTAAGGTGATCTTGGATTCTTATTGAAAAATTCAGTGAGGTATTTTGGTTGTTAGACACAAAAGGCTCACAATGACATTTGGTATGTGTTTTTTTATACTCTTTTTCCAATCTTCAGGCAAATATCTTATTTTGGGACATTGTCTCCACTTAATTGAAAATTGCTGAGCTCTAATGTTATTTTCCAGATGTTTTTATAAACTGATTTTCATTTCTTGCTTGCTTTTAGTAGATGAGATCATTTGGCAAAAGGAAATTCAGAAAACAATATTAACTGACAAAATGATAGTGGTGAGCCTTTCTGTGGAAATCACAACAGGGTGGTATGTGATTGGATGGCATTAAAAGCATCCTTTGAGTTGGCCTTTCCATGGTAGGATTGAGGTAGAAGCTAACTAATAACAGCATTTAGTATTTTTACATTGTGACAGCCTTTGATAGTCTCTACTCCTGTAGTGTGTCCAAGTGTGCAATCTTTGATTTTAATCCGCTCGTGATCCTATTGCTTACATCTCCCAAACTTATTTTCAATCAATTCTCTTTTCATCTCCACTGCCACCACTTTAGCGTGGACACCTAGATGGTCTCTTTGCCTTTCTTGCATCCATTTTCCATACAGTAGCTGATGTGATCATAAAAATAAATGGGTTAAGATAGTGAGTGGAAACCAACTCACAGAATTTCTCTTCTCCAATACTTATGAAATGAGAGCAGGGGAGTAGAATTTATCAACAACTTGGCTTGATAAACTTAAAAAACAATTCTCTTATTCTCTTTGCATCTCTCCAGATTTGGGAGTATTGGTGAGTATGTCCAGGCTTTTGCTGGCTCACAAGAATGACTTTTGGGGGAAGTGCAGCGGGTTAGGAGCAGGTTTGGCTGTGCTTCTCTCCTCCTGTTCACACCAGAAGGCCCTCTTCCTTTCTTGGTGAATAAAAAAGGTTCTGTTTGAGGTAGCCATGAGAATGTACCTCTCAGATCTCTAACTATCAGGACAAAGGGCTACGTTGTCTTTAAAATTAATTGCTGAGTTTGTGCCAAAGCCATGTTTTCTATGGGCTGCTCCCAGGCATTGGTTGTGCGTGGCAGAGATATTAAAAGTGCCCATTACTGAGGGATGTAGAACTCCTCTAATAGGCAGCTTTGGCTTCAGGACTCCCTGGTGGCCTTGACCAACTTTCCTTAAACTGTATGACAACCTAAGAAACACCCACCCAAATTGCTTCCTTCCTTCTCGCTCTCCTTGCCTCAACATCAGACCGGCACCATGTTCTGAGGGCTCTCCACCTTTTCTGGCACCCTCCCAATCACCTATCATAGGTGGTCCCCCAATAAATTTCTTGTACATTTAATCCTGTCCTGCTGCCTGCTTCTCAGAGGACTCAGAATAACATGCTGGTGCATAAGAGATGCTTAATCAATTTGTTCAGGAAGTGAATGAAAAAAGTGAAGGAAAATCTAATGTTTTTTCTCTCTTTTCTGTTTCTTGCCCTTTACTTCTCTGTGCCTCATTCTTTGTTATAAAATTGTTCCATTCAAAGAGAAGCTTTGAGTCATTTTCCTCTTATGCTAGATGACTTTGTCACCTGGAACAGTTTTTAAGATGATGGGATCATAAAATTTCATGTAAATTCATTAAAAGTACTTTCTATGGAGTTCTTGTAACAAATAAAGGAGCTAACCCATGTGAAGAGCTTAGCACAGATCCTGGCACATAGGTTCATTACAAATAGATAAAATGTGATGGCCACACACCACTGTATCGCCTGTATCCATCTGAAGCAGCGCCATAAATGTACAGACATCAACAAAGATGAATCATAAATGATATGTATTGATTAAAAAGAGGGCCCCTGGTTGGATCTAATGTTTATATTTGCTTGGAGAATTCAGCATGCTGTGGTAGGCCCAGATGCCATTAGGTCTAAGGGCCCTTAACTCCTCATGATGTTTGACTGTGAAAAGGATTTTGGGTTGCAATCAGAAGCACAGTAGCTGCTGATGCTTTTTGAGCACATATTAGTTCAAGAATGCTCAGTAACTTGCCTAAGATGACACAGCTATTATAAGGAAAGATGGACTAGTCCAGGGTGGTGGGGCTGGCATTGATGTGAAGTTGGGAAATGAGGCAGAGAGGAAGCTGGAGTTGGCTGGAGTCTTCACAGTACCATGTTGCTGCGGACCCCAGTGGGGAGGCATGGTTGCCATGCCAAGGCTGGGGATTTTTCTCTTCAGTGCCTGGAGGCAGCATCCAGTGATAGACAAGCACAGGCTGAGCCCAGAAACTGAGCTGTTACGTGGATTTGCCACTTAGTAGTGTAAAAGCTTGGGGAAGTTACTTTAATATGCTGTGATCTCCTTTTCCATAAAATGGAAAAATGCTACCTACTTCAGATGGTTGTATGAGAATCACGTGAGATAACATATGTTTTCCAGTGTCTGTGGTAACAAACCTTCCCTGTGATAGTGACTTAAAACAACTCACAATGCATGAGACCAGAATTTGGACAGGGCTCTGTTAGGTGATAATTCTGCTTCATCTGGCATTGACAGGGGTCACGCTGGTGTTAGCTGGTGACTGACTTTCTCTGAAGAGTTTAAGAGGGCTTCATTCACATGTCTGGGTCCTTGGTGGGGATGGCTAGAAGGCTGGACTCAGCTGTGCCATGTACCCTTTCTACGTAATCTTGAGCTTTTCCATGTCTCCCCATCAGGGTAGTTTTATTTGTTTACATGAAGACTTGAAGCTCCAAGAAGGAGTAATTATAATAGGCAATGGACTAATCTCTTAAAACCTGGACCAGGAAACTAACACAACACTACTTCCTCCATACTTCATTAGATAATCACAGAGCCAACCTAGATTTACAGGAACGACACATGGAATCCACTTCTTGGTGTAAGGAGTCTCAAAGAATTTGCAGCCATTTCAGTCCACCAGGATATGTAGTGTAGATTGCAGAATTATCAGAAGCTTAAGCTCTGAAGATGGAGTTTTGGGTTTTACCACTTACTACCTGCAGCTTAGACACATGAGTTATACAAATTCTATGCCTCAGTTTCTTTGTCTGACAAATGGGATAAAAATGGACTATAACTTCAAATGCTAAAGAATCTCTCTCTGCTTCTTTTTTTCAAATTGTATTACAAAACCTGGAAAGGCATCACCTCCTGAAAACAGAGACCAGGAAAGAAAATCAACTTGCCATATAGTTAAATGTATTGAGAGCCCATTGTGATTTTCATACAAGGGTAATTATTAGATGCATGTTTTCTCACTGATCATCACAATAACTATAGAAGGCACTGATTGTCTCCATTTTAAAAAATGTGATACCTCTGAGGCTCAAAGATGTTAAAGCTAGTCTAACACCACACAGCTAGTACATGATAGATCTAGAATTGTTCCAACCAGAAATGTTTTCCTGGCTTTGGGAGCTATTTGTGCAATAGCTACAACCTCTCCCTAAAACTGATGAATCTTGCTGAACACTGTGGAGGGTTTCAAGAACTATCACTGCGACAAGGCAATACCAAATTGTCTAAGCTGGAAAGGGAAAGTGTTGCAATGAAACAGAAAGCATTCCTTCCTACTATTTCAATACATCAATAACCTTTTTGTTTGTTTGTTTTGTTTTGTTTTGTATTTTTGAGGACAGTGTCACTGGCTTTCATACGTGGGACCTGAACCGGGGCCTCTGGCATCCCAAGCCAGCTCTTAACCACCGTGCCACTCGGCTGGCCCCATCAATAACCTTTTTAAATGCCACACGTTTATCTTGATGATGACTTTTATCTTAGGTCTGTGATTATTGTGTTGAAGAATTTTGATATCTTATTATTGCATAAGCAAGGCAGTCTGGGAGAGGACAGAGTTTTACAAAATTTTGAAAGAAAACTTCTGCTGGCACTTGGACACAATGATTATATTTGCCACCCATTTGTGGCAAGTGACACCAGTCTTCTATTTACATTGGTGATATAAATGTTGCTTTAAAATAAACTTAAATGAAAATGTGAGTTGATTTAAAGAAAAAAATAAGGTAGTGAGTACATATGGCACAGATTGGGAATCATGAACACCTCGTATTTGGGAAATACTGGTGCAATGAATACAGACATCTACTTGATGTTGGGTTTTGGATAGATATTAAGATCTAGGTAGATGTAGATATAGAGACATTGTGTATGGAGAAAGTCATGTTTAGTCCTGACAGCCACTAATTAGCTGTCTGACTTTGAGCAACTTACATAACATCTGTTATGGACATTAGTCTTTTTACTTGCAAAATGACTTTATTTATCCTGAGAATTTTTTTTTTTTTGGCTCTAAGATTTTGTGGCCTTGCATCTCTTCTTCCAACAAACCACTCATTTAGGAATGAAAATTAGAAATTTGGATTATATTTTATGTGTCTGAAAGAAGTAAAGATGACAAGGCTTTTAAACTCAGCATCTTCTCTTACAAAAGACATTTTTAATAACATCTAGAGTGGGGTTGGCATCTGTGGACTTCATATTTTTTACACCAACTTTCAAATACATTTCTGTCAGCATCATTAATTCCTCATCATAATTATATCTTCAACCAACATCATAAAACATGAAAACTATTATCTATTATCATTATTCATTGAAATATGTCATCAAAGACTGTCCCATTTCTCCATAATTATACTGCCAGTAATACTGTTTGTGTGTATCACATTCAGAAAATTCATGAAAATTCAAAAAAGATATATATTATTGTATATCACATTCAGAAAGTTCATGCGAAAGGATCTGAAGGAAACATCCTAAATGTAGAGACATTTCCCATTAAAGTTAGGCAGTCACTGAGGTGCCCAATTAGTCCTAAAGCAGCATCTCTCACCAGTCAGTGACCCTGGATTTGACATTTTCGAAGTGGACACGATCTGAGTTATTGGAGGCTTTCATTCAAGTCACCCCACAATCACTTAAAAGAGGCTGAGGTTGGTTGGAAACAGACTAGAGAAAAGGAAATCCACTGCACTGAGATGTGGGGTGGTCTCCATCAGTAGCACTAGTCTTGGAGCCTGCACCTACGTTCCAGTATTGACACATAGAAGCAATACATTTGTGGGCTTTAGAGCTGAAAAGGACCACATAATTTCTCAGATGAAGATGCTATGGACTAGCGAAGTTAAGTGACTTGCTCAAAGACACAGGGTGAGGTAGTAGCAAAGTCAGGATCAGGACCCAAGTTGCTTGATTCCTTTTGGTCCAATGTTTATCAACCCATATTCTAAATTCTGAGTAGGAATAAGGTTCCAGGGAGATAATTGTTTGTTGAAGTATTTTTGTGATGGCTGATTTATAATCCATGTCAGATAATTCCAACATCTGTGTCATTTTGATGTTGGCATATATTGACTGTCTTTTTTCATTTAGTTTGAGAGCTTCCTCTTTCTTGGTGTAAATTATTTTTGATAGAAACCTGGACATTTTTGGCATTACTTTAAAAGAATCTGAATCATTTAAATCTTGTCTTCTAGCGGCTTTTACAGATCTGATGGTGTTGCCTCATTATTGCCAGATGGGAGTAGAAGTTTAGGTTCTTCCCTTCTCTGTTGGCACCAAGTGGGAGGTGGCATTGAGGGACTTCCAAAGTCTGGCTTAGAAAGGCCACCCAGGTTCTACCAATCTCAGAGGGCATTCACTCTTGGAGCTTTTGGCCACCTGGTAAGAAGCCCTGATACACTAAGGCTGCTCCATGAAGAGGCTAAATGGAATAACTACAGAGAGAGAGAGAGAGAGAGAGAGAGAGAGAGAGAGAGAGAGAGAGAGAGAGATGCCTGAGGTGCTCCAGCTGTTTTAGTCCTCAGTCATTTGAGTCTTCCCAGTCCAGGCACCAGAAATGTGAATAAAGAAGCACTCAAGGGCCGGCCGAGTGGTGCAGTGGTTAAGCGCTGGTTTGGGATGCCAGCGGCCCTGGTTCGGATCCCGCATATGAGGGCCAGTGATACTGCCCTTAAAAAAAAAAAAAAAAAAAAGAAGCACTCAAGATAACTCCTGCCCAAACACCAACTAACTGCAATTGCCTGAGAGACTTCATATGAGAACTGCCTAGCTCAGGGTTTCCCAACACTTGACTGGATAATTCCTTATTATGGGAACTGTCCTGTTTATTATAGTATATTTAGCAGCATCCATGGCCTCTACTCATTAGATGCCTGTGGCACCTTCCCAGTTGTGACAACTAAAAATGTCTCCAGACATTTACAAATGTCCCCTGGGGAAAAATTGCCCCTAGTTGGTTAAATGATCCTACTCAACCCCTAGAGTTGTGTACAAAATAAATGATTGCTACAGTTTGTTAAACCAGTGTTTGGGGGTGGTTTGTTATGCATCAGTGGATAATCAGAGGGGAATGGGGGAAGCTAGGACGCGGATCATCAGCCTCTCTTCCATCAGCTTGCCTGATATCAGCCGAAGAGCTGGACTCTGTCCAAGACCTGATGAATAGTCTGCTTCTACCAGCTCTGGAATTTTTAAGGTGGGTTATCTCTGGTATCTAGACATGTGTTTATTTATCATTTATGGATAAATGATCCTATATATGTAGGATTTGTAGAAACAATAAAAAACATACACATATGCTGTAGAAACATATGCCTTATATATAAAACATACATAAGGCAGTTAAATAAAAATAAAAGGAACAACTGGAAATCCTTCAGGAGAACTAGCAAATAATTGTTTTAGGAAGAAGTAAATGATTGCTAATTCCATTTTCTTCTCATCTTTCTAAAAACTAAGAGAAATACTTTGGAGTTTTACTATAAAGTAATCTGTGAGTGTTACATGGTTTTATGTCCCTAAATCTTAAGATAAATTTACAATATGGGCTCTTAAATGAAGGACTTTAACATGGTTTTACTTTTATAAAAGTTTTCCCTATGCAGAAAAATTCTCCCTATGGCCAAGGACCTTGTGCTAAATCATAAATTAAAGGAGGTATTTCTGTCATTATGAAGCTGATATAGCACAGGTGTTTCTGATGATTTTGCAAGAAACCAGGGTAACATTTAGAGAAAGCGATCAACCAAGAAATATAGCATGAATAAGGGCCAGCTGATCAGCAGTCCTATTTCTGGCAAATACTCTCATGAGATCACATTAGTTTTAGCCTTTCCCATTTAAGACCCATAGTTCTTAAAAACTTTATCATATATATACATATATATGATATATAATATATGTAATATATGAAATATAATATATGTATCATATATATAGGAAAGAGTGCTTGTTTGTTTTCCTTTTTTTGTGTCTTGGGAGGTGGTAGATCCATGAATGGAATCAAGTTATTAATCAATTTAAGAAGGAAAGGGGGCTGGACTTTTATGACTACCTTATATGTTTGAAGGCTCCATCCAAAGACTTTGACTCTTGCAATTCGGATTATGGTGCAAGATCTTTATAAGCATTCCTAAAGGCCAAGTGTATGTCAACAGAGATTCTTAAATATCTTGTTTAAGGTGGTTTTCCCCTCAAGGTAAGGAGTGTAAATCTAGATTATGGTAGAAGAGTCTGGGCTAAACCTCTTTGCTCTAGAGAAAGAGGTGGTAGAATGCTCCTTGAACCATTTCTTCTTAACTGCAGTGCATGGTGCTTTTAATAGGACTGTGAAGTAGAGAGATTCTGGGGTATTGTTAGAAGAGAAATATATTCACTTATAATCCTGAAACCACCAGGCAGCCCCAGACAAGAGCCTGAGAACAACCAGAGCAGGGTCAATGGGAACACATGGTATTACTTTTGGGTCATGCTTGAATAATTGGAGTATCAGCATTGGACCTGGTGTGCATGAATCAGCCTGCTGATTAGTGGAACAGTTTCAATATTAGACAGCCTTTGCTGGACTCCAATCTCTGCCTCCAACCACAGTGAGTAACTTGAGTGCCTCTTAGATTCTCTAGTTGCTTAATGGGAAGCAAATCTGATCACCCCACAAGTCTGTTATGATGATGATTAGGACTGAAGAACTTTGTTGCCAGTCATTGAGTTGAGAGTCAGATGAATTTACTCTCCAGGTGGGCAAACTACAGAGCTTTGTCACTCTGTGTGGGTGGCTGTACTCTGCTTTCTTGAAAACAAACATCCCTCAAAGCCCCCACAGCTCCTTTTGTGTGTGTGTGTGTGTGTGTGTGTGTGTGTTGTAAAGAGAGTATTAAGAGAGTAAATCCTTTTTAAAAAATATTTTTATTAAAAATATAGCTAATATGCAACATTATATCAGTTTCAGGTGTACACTATAGATGTCAGCATTAATATACCTAAAGAAGTGATCACCCTAAGTTCAGCAACCATCTGACACCATACTAGGCTATCACAATATTATTGACTATATTCTCCATGCTGTATGTTATATCCCCGTTTGTTTTAAAGCTGAAATTTGAACCTCTTATACCTCTTTATCTTCCCCCCTCTCTTTTTAATTTTTCAACTATAGTTAATAGACCAATTTGGATTCAGATTTGGCCATGGGCATGAGGGACGAGCTCAACACAGTAAAGATGGTGCCTGCCTGCTGGCTGCACGGAAGTAGGACTCCACACAGGGAAAATGGCGGCTGTCTTCTAGCTCTTGTTCAGAAGTCACAGACCTCAATCTGCTTCCCAGTATGTCTCTGACAACTCCTGAGTCACCATCTCTTCACCAAAGCCCAGGGTGAGTGCCTGAGAGTGAATAAGTCTGTGTGCAGGACGTTTAAGAAGATGTCTGGGTTTCTTACAGCCTTCCATCCCACGTGGATGGTTGGAATCCCCACTGTTTTTCACAGCCAGATACTGTGGGGGCTTCTCTTCCTGGTACCAGTGCTCCTGAACTGGGGAGCTTGGTGTGAGGCTGACTGAGGTCCCTTGCTTCTTCATGGAGAACCTCTGTGGCTGAGATATTCCTCCCAATTTTCGCCCACCACGAGGATGTTTGGGGCCAGCCCATTTTGCATGTCCACCCCTTCTACCGGTCTAGATGTGGCTTCTTTTTATTCTTAGTTATAACACTTCTGTTAAGCTAGGCTTCAGATGGTTCTGCAGGTTCACTGTCCTATAATTTAGTTTTAATTCTGATGTGTTCATGGGACGAGGCAAGCACAGCCTTTATCGACTCCACCATCTTGGATCAGGAGCCTGCACAACTCTTGAGATAGCTTTTGTTGTTGTTGTTGTTTTTAAAGTAAACAGACACCTCTGATTATAATGTATGGTGGTTTTTATGGGACCTGTCATCTGCAGTATGTGTCTGCCATGGGGTGGGCAAGTTTTACTTATCTGCCTGATGACTCTGAAAAATCATCAGAGTTCCTCGAGTGGAAGGACCCAGAGCTACTGGTGTGCTGACTAAAGATGGGAAGTAGGCCCAGGAAAGGTATATTGCTATGTATGATGTGCAGAGTCACTGCCATTGGATCAGGCTTATTTGAGGATCTTTGCTATGAAGATACAACTGTTATGTACCTTATGCCTCCACTTCTTCAAAGTTTCATTTCAGTTTTCAAAAATTGAGCTAGACACTTTGGTATCTGTATGTCAGATGGACTAAGATAGACCGAGGAGATCACGGTATTGGATAGAGTGAATTTCTCAGTTCCTACCACATCCAGAGTCACCATTGATCACCAAGTCAGCCCAGGGTCGCTGAGTTGGCTTATTTCTAAGTTCATACTCTAAGAGTGAATCCTGACTCTGCTTTTGAAAAGACGTACATTTTTTAATCTGTTGTTTTGACTCTTTCTGATGGCTTTCACAGTCTCACTGGGAGCTAATTTATCTGTAAATCAGATAGATGACGAATTAGAGCTCTGTGTGGCCACTAGAGAAGCCAACTCTTGGAGCAGTTTATTAAAATTTTACTTTTAAAGGGCCTTAATTTTTCATGTTCAGAGCTCAGTAATACATTTGGTCATTTTTGTTCAGCTTGACCTTATCCATTTTGGAATTAAAGGTTTGGATCCACATGAAAAGGGTACTGGCTGTGTGAATAATCATTTCCAACTAAAATAACACTGATTAGTCATAAATTTGAATCTCAATACCCTCTCATAGTAGCTGAGTGATACTGTGTGAGATTTTAACCTCTTCTAATTTCTTATTCCCTTTTCTATAAAATGAGGAAACGTATAATACTTTCCTTTTAAGGTTGTTATATAAATTAAATAAATTAATGCGAGGTTCTTAGCACAGTTCCTGGTGAACAACAAGTCCTTGGAAAATATTAGCTTGGAAAAAATTGCAAATAATAACAGGGGTGGGAGAATCTATCAGATTCAGTTCTTTATAGCTCAAAAGCTGGTAGAACAACTCTGTTTTTTTACTGTAAGTATAGATAGTAAAAAACATTTTGGGATAATGTGTAACCTTAACTTGGAAGACTGCAGTGGTTTATTTTGTAATATAATAACAGAAAATTTAAAAAAGTCAAATTTAAATTTTCTAAGAATGATTCCTACGTTGGCATAAATTATTGATTAAGTATAATTTTTCTAAGGGTAGACTGTGACAAGAATTTATTAAACACATACATCTCTGTCTTTTAGATGCTCACTAGGAAACAGTCATTTTAATACATCAAGGATGTCCATTTTTCTCCAGACATCTCAACTTGCAGAACTTCTCCCTCCCACAGTCTATGGTTGAAACTGAGTCCTTACATCTGTTTGGCATAAGCAGAAATCCATGCTTTCTTCTTACTATTTTGGATTGTGACTCATGTTTTCTTGTTCCTTAAAATTATTGTCTCAGGGTTAGATTTCCAGAGAACTTTGCTTGTTTGGGCTGAGGGACAGTCTTCTTTCAGTTCCTGTGAAGGAACATGTTTTATTGCCCTGAAAAGTATAAACCCTCCAGATTTACAGTCCCTTGTAGAGAAATTTCAGCAATGATGAGAAGACTGTGGTCTAGATCGGGGCTCAGCAAACTGAGGCTCACAAGCCACATGTGGCCCTTTGGGTACATTTCGTCTCAAAAGTTTGCCAACCCCTGGAAGAAACAATCCTGTTCCTCACAACAATTTAAAAATTATTTGAGAGCCATAAATATATTTTTACATAATCACCATTATGTGAATAATGTCCTTTAAAAATTTCATAAATGAAACTATGATAGTTTTATTTTTATTTTCAATTTTACTTCAGAGCCATATGTACATACCCAGAAAGGCGCATGTGGCTCATGAGCTGCATTTTGCTGACCCCTGGCAGCTCTTCCATCTCAAAAGTTTGCCAGCCTCTGCTCTAGTGGAAAGAGCAAGCTCTCTGGAGTCAGCCAGAGAGGGCTTGTGATTCAGATTCTACCTTGCTCAGGCTGTGTGGTCATGGGCACGTCCCTTCCCCTCTCTGAACCTAATTTCTTCAGCTGAAGAATGGGGATACTACGTTACTCCCTACATGTGGAGCACTCAGAAGACCCCCCAGTCTATAATAAAAGCTCAATATATGTTATCTCTCACTATTGGGATTATAATTATACCTCTGATTATTGACATCTGGCAAGGCCATTGAGACAACATTGTGCTACAATAATGTATACAAATACAAGGCAACTAGCAGAGTACCTAGCTATAGAATAGACACTCAATAAATGGTAACTATTATTATTATAGATAATTTACTACTTATAGCCACATTAAGTGGTGTACATAGTAAGTATGTGAGGAAAGAGGAGGAAGGAGTAAGCCTCATGTGTCAATGTCACCTTTCTTAGGACTTTAGACAAGGCCAGTGTCAGCTCTCTTGCAAGAGGTTGACAATGATGATGATGATGATGATGATGATTATGATGATGATAGCTGGCATTTACTGAGCACTTAACTCTAAACCAGATGTGGTGCTCGATACATTCTCTCATTTGTTTCTCCCAACAGGCCTGTGAGATGACTGTTAGTATTACCTCCACACCTTAGCTTGTGTCTCCCCCAAAATACCTTGAGACAGAGATTCAGGTGCAAGAAGTTTATTTGGGAGGTCATCTCAGGAGCATGTTGAGGGACTGAGAAATTACACAAGGGAGGGCGGAGGCCATGAAAGGATAAGATAAGGAGTGAGTGCTGCTGTGGGCAACTGGAATCTAGAAGCACAAAAATCCCAGGGAAGTCACTGGGTGCTACAGTAAGGCCATGTCTATGCCTTGGTGCCCAGACCCATGTGTTCTATCTACTGGGGACAGGGTGCCATATAATGGTCACTGATTTAGGGAGCATGCTCTATCCTGGAAGATGGCACTCATCCTTGCAGGGTATCATCTCCAATCTGGTATCTCAAACGTGTCTCAGGACACGGTACCATTGTCTTGATTATCTGGGACTAGTGACCCCAGCTCAAGTGCTCACTACTGACAGCCTTCACTGTAAAGTGGGTTTGTTGGTTTGAGGTGAGAAAAATTTCCTAAGCCAGTGCCCACCCCACTACACATGCCTTTTGAGTTCATGTTAGGGAGGAGCATTACATTGTGTGTCCTTATTACCATTTATCAGAGCCCCCGAAGGAGATTTGGCTTTGCGAGACTTAAGCAGCTGGCAGGGGATTAGGAAACAATTGTACAGGTGACTCTGTTGGAGAAGAAATATGAATGCAAATGAGAGTAGAATAGGCAGAGGGCATGTGGCCAAGAGGGGGGGATGCTATTGGTAGAGGCTCCCAATATAGGGAATCCAGAGGAGAAGTATTAATTGTAAAAGAACAAATGCTGATACGTAGGAATCCAATGAAAAGAATTCTTACGTCAAGCACAATTCTTGAGCCAAAGCCAAGGCCAAAAATAGGAAAGTTTCAGAATCCATCCTAGAATTTTGTTGCAGAAGAAATTGTATGGTCTAATTAATTGTTTCATTCTATATAATTAATGAGAAAAATGGGGCTGGGAAGATGGAGTCACAGTTAAAACAGAGGTTATTTCAGATACTTGGGGGAAAGTCGGGATGTGAGAAGTTTGTGTAGACATGAAATCATCAGCTTCAGAGGTTTACTGAGTCAGCAGATGAGGTTTGCAGAACAGAGCATGGGGAGAGAACAAAGCCCAGCCCAGAATGAGGCTGAGCCAACTAAAAGTGAAACTTTTTGTATCACATAGAACAGCATTCAGGGCAGGTTTGGCGAGGTAGGTTGCAGTCAGCTGTGGCAGATCTGCAGGTTGGTGAGGTCGAGAGCCTTGCTAACTCCTGACGGGTTTACTCAGTGAATGTGAACTTCTCAGCCTTGTGTTTGAAAGTGCTACTTGATAACTGTTTGTTCTCAGAACCATACAATTAAAATATGAACAAAGGGGTGGCTCTGACTGTCTATAATCAAAGTGACTCAGGGATGACCCCTCAGAAAATTTGTGTCTGGCCCAAGGGCCTGACATTCTGACCATTGTAACTTCAGCCCTTTCAATAGAATAATAGATCTTTTATTAAAAAGGTCAAGATGCCTGGGAGGGACAACAGATAATATTTGTTATCAGTCATCAGTCTTTGGGGCTCATTCATTCACTCACTGATTAATTACTAAGAAGTTGCTGTGGGCTAAATGCTAGGAGCTAAAAGGAAAAACAAAAGCAATAACAATATACTTTCTACATTGCAGACACTGTACAAAATGAGCTTTGCCTGTGTATTTAATCATTACTAAAATAGGAAACATATGGGAATAGGAAGATACGTAAGAACTAGCTCAAAGTTGCCATGGTCAGTAGAAGAAATGTATGTCTAACTAAAATGAGAATACAGTATAGTGTGACGTACTACAGACATCTGCCAGGGCATCAGCAGAAGGGCATGTCACCCAGCCCATGGCCGGGTATGGGTGGAACAGCCTTTCCAGAGGAGGATGGGACAAAGGCGAGTCCTGAAAAACAGCATGAGGAAGCAGAAAGAGCCCGGCTGTGCAGTCAACAAGACCCGGCTTCAAATCCCTGCCCCACCACTGGCCTAGCATGAGCTATTTAACCTCTGAGCCTCATCTCTGAAAGAGAGTTCTCACACCTTCCTTATATTGTTCAGATGAAGTGCCAGTGCAGATATTAACTGTGGCTAATGGGGTAAGGGGTTTGCTTAGCACGCATTCCGACTCCTTTGTAGTTGCCTCTCTGAAAAGGCAGGGACCACATTTACCAAGCTCCTTTGCAACCTTGTTCAACAAGTGACTCAGATCCAGTCAAGCATTTGTACCTTCATAAGAACAGGAGGCAGAGTGAGCAACATGGCCTTCCATTGGGCAAGGGAAAGCAGCCACTTTTGGCAGCAAATATGGAGGCATCCAGCTCTTCTGGAGTAACTAGGGTAAAGCTTTTGGTGTCCTGTTCCCAGTCTCACAGAAAAAGCCAAGCAATAAGCAGCAGTCATTCTCTCTGACCATCCCATGGCAAGGCCGGCCATCTCAAGTCTGTGTGAGCCTTCCAAACTGAGTTTTATGGACCTTCCAAAAATTGTGTTGCCTCCTGATTTCTTATAACAAACCCCTTTCTGCTTAACCAGAAAAAGGATGCTGTTTTCTGCCAAGAAACCAGTCAGATGACATTCTTCTTCTGCTGCATGCCCAAATCCAATCTACCATCAAATGCTATTGATGCAATCTTTTAAATCTACCCACTTCTCTTCTTCCCCTCTGTGGTTTTCCTGGTTCAGAACACTGCCATCTCTTGCTCAGATCCCATCCGGAGCTTTCTGGTGGCTCTCTCTGACCCTAGTGTCACCACCCCTCCAATGCATTCTCCACACTGATATTAGAGTCATCTTCCAAAAGTGTCAATAAACTCATGACACTTCCCATGCAAACTGCACACACACACACACACACACACACACACACACACACACACACACAGCTTTAGCCATATGGAATCACTTTCTATTACCAGAGTGTGCGGTTGGTTGTCTTATCACCAGGCCTGTGTGCATTTTCTTTTCTACCTAGAACATTCTTCTGGTAAGAAGAGAGCCCTTACAGGAGAATGTGTATTCATCTTTCAGGTCTTAGGATAAGTGTTATCTGCATTAGGAAGCATTTCTTGACTTTCCAAGTTTAAGTTAGGGCCCCTTGTGCTTTCATAGTATCCAAAAACATTCTGTACTTTCTGTTTATCTGGATTCCCTGCTAGACAAAAAGCCCTATGAGGCCTGGAACCTTGTCAATTTAGTTGATAAGTAGGACTCCAAAATCTGGCACACACTCTGTGGCATTGTGGGCATGCAATAACTACTACTTAAATGAAGAATGGTGTCAGATGCCCCAGAAAATTCTACAGTGTAAGAGCTGACCATCATCAATGAGTTCTGGCAACGTAGGGGTCACTGCCTCAGTCGGGACAATTTCAGTGAAGAAATGGCAGCTGAAGCCAGGTCCCATGGGTGTGAGGAGAAAGTGGACACAGGAAGTTCACTGGTTTCTCATGTCCTTCCTTACTCTGGAGCTGGCCATGATGTTCTGATGGGCAAGTGGGCAGGGCAGGCAATGGAAGCAGGAGGATATTAGATGCCTGAGGTATGTGTGTGGAAAAGATCGTTTCCCAAAGATGGGCAAGGTGCTAAAGCACCAACTTGAGGCTGAATTCCCCATTAGGCATAGGAAACACAGTGTCTAGGACACCCAATGCATTTAAGGACCTACAAAACCATTTTAATTTAATTTATTTTGAAATGAGAATAAAAAATGGTTATAATCATAATACATCTGTAATGATGAATCACTCTGGATTATATTCATCTTTATACCAACCCTGTCATAAAGTTCAATTTTTAATATTGTTTAATAGAAGAAGGAGGCCCCAAAGGCAAAAGTGGTCAGGAGGGCCTCAGAAGTTGTGAGCAACTCTGCTGATGTTGCAACCCAATCCTGCCTTTAATATCCATTTGTCACAATTTAGGTCACCCTCTTTCTTCTCTCATCCTCTGGCTCCCGCCCTGACTCTGGC
This sequence comes from Aselliscus stoliczkanus, assembly GCA_033961575.1. NCBI lineage: Eukaryota > Metazoa > Chordata > Mammalia > Chiroptera > Hipposideridae > Aselliscus > Aselliscus stoliczkanus. The sequence continues at coordinate 148,295,201 of CM066732.1, read as the reverse complement.
TGTCCTGCACCTTCTGGGTTGGCCTGGTAGGAGGTGACCATATCCTGTGATATTTAGGTGACTGGGGTCCACAAAGGTCTGCTTAGAGACTCCTGAGAAGGCCAAAGGTGATTGTTTTCCAGAATTTTCACAAAAATATTGGGTTGATTTTTTGGGCATGTCTGTTTCTGCTCAGGGTACCCAAAGTCTACAAGTAGAGATGCTATCTTCCTGGAACTGTTAAGAGAGAGGACCCAACCAAACTCTGCTGACACAGCACAGTCTCTGGAAACAAGAAGTGCTGACTTTGTTTACTGGAACAATTAGCAACCGCCACAAACAAGTGTGTGGATGAAGTCACCCAGGAAAATAAAAGGGGACCCTTGGTAATGATTACTTCCTTTCCAAGGGTGCTCAGAGGAACAAAGGAAGCTTATCAGAAAACATGTGAGCTTGCTGACTCCTTTCCTAACAAGGCAACCTTTCTTCCAAGCAGAGGTCTCATTGGCTTTAGATACTGCAGACCATCAAACTGGGGAATCTCTCAGCTTACAAGAATCTCAACATTTTAGAGGAGCCCTCGGTATGTGGGGGACAGGGTGTTGTTGCAGGCAGAGCCAACACAAGGTCTTTGTCTCCCAAGGCTTTTCCTGTTGAAAGTCACCTGCAGCCAACATACAACAAGACCCTAGTGTGCAGGAGGTAGAACCAAAAGTGTGCGTCCCCTCACCTCTGTTCTGTCTGATCAGAGATTCTGCATGTAGAGTTTATCATATTAAGTCATTAATCCACTCATCCATCCTCTCAAGCTCCTTCGAAACTCCAGTGATGTAAGTGCGAATAAAACTCCACCCCTTTGATGATACTTTTCACCATACACATTTGCATGTTTACTGTCTCTGCCCCACCTGCCCCTGCCCCACCTGCCCCTGCCCCACCTGCCCCTGCCCCAGTAAGCCTGCATTCTCCATGCGAGTGGTGACTTTGCTCTTCTGTTCACTGTTTTTAACTCAGTGCCTAGAACAGTGACTAGCATTACTAGATAAATATCTGTTGTATGATTTTGCTGAATGAATGAATGAATGAATGCAATTATTTTATATAATTCTTTTTATTTTATGTAATTCTTAATTCTGAACAAACTGCTAAAAAGAAAAGTCCATGAGCTCCATTCAAAGCAGTTTTTACTACTATTTCCCAAAAATTTGTTTTTTGAAAGCATTTATAAAGACATGATAAAATTAACATGGAAACACCAATGCTTTAGCAAAAGGTGATATAAATACGTAACAGGGTACTTCCAGGCTTTATGTATACCTCCCACGGTTTTTACTTTGAAGAACTTGAACTTTACTTGAACTAGCAATTATCTTTGGTAACTTCTAAATATAGTATTTGCCAGCCTGATAGTGCAATTCACCTATTGTCTAAAATAGTGTTTCCTTTGAACAAGGTTAGATTCCTTCTGAGGAAAGATTAACCTATTTGCAATAATCTCTGCACATGTTCAAAGTTGGTTGGCCTGCATTGACATTTAAAAAGAAAACAGACTTGGGTTCTGACCCGAATCAAACAACTCTCCAGGAATGAGCCATATGACTTTGTAAAATAATCTGAGAGATGGAGTTCATCCTTAAGAACAGCAAGTATAGAAAGTTACTCTGTGGAATGATCGCCCCCTGATGCCTGGAATTCTACAAACTCAATCCTTAGGGTTTCCAAAAGCCTCTTGGTCTTTTGAATTTATCCTTATAAATTTCAGAGAACCAAAATACTCTAAGCCATTATTTGCTAGCCATATGTCTTGGGGAACCAAATCAAATGATGAATTAGTGAAATATAGAGATATACGACAACAAGGAGTTGGGGGGATTGTGAACTATAGATGCCTGTGCCACCCAATTTCTAGCCAGTAACAACTTCAAACCCTTTCTTTAGAAGGATGACCATCTAACTGGGGGTGAGGTTGGGATGGGTGGTGGTAGTTCTTGAAGCTAAGTTTGCATAGCAGTTTACATAAAATAAACACAACCTCCATAGTTCATGTTGAGGATTGGGGACAAGGTACTGATGGAAATTATACAGAATAACTAAAGCTCTGCAACGCTCTGTCTTGGTGCTATCCCTGTCACAGGTCCATTGTTGCCCTGTGAGAATAGGGCCCAGTATTGTCAGAGCAGCTGCATTTTCAGCTAAAGAAGCTGAAAATCCCAATTTTTATGAGAAATGTCCTGGTGGTGGTAGTGGTGGTTTACATCAGATAGTCAGAGAAAGCATGTCTGATAAGGTGATATCTGAGTATAGTCTTGAAGAAAGTCAGTGAGTCACAAGATAAAAGGCATTAGAGTCTTCCAGGAAGAGGAAATAAGAGTGTGCTTAAGGGTCAGCAAGCAGTCATTGGGTCTGGAACTAGGGGTAGGAAAGGATGGAGACAGGGCAGAAGGGAAGCAGGGGGGCCGGGCACGGAAGCGCAGATGGGCTTTGATGGGAACTTGAAGGGAAGTCAGCGGAGGGCCATGAGCACAAGAGAAGCTTAAATCAACCTGGGGTTTGAAGGGATCATTCTGGCTCATGCTGTGAGGAGAATAGTTTATCAAGGAATAAGAGTAGAAGCAGAAAAAAAGAAAATCAGACGGCATATTGATTTGGATGAAGTTCAACAGTGACAATATTACTTACCCAAGGAAGAGTGACTTTCTCACTCATACGTCCAGAGGTCTGAATCTACAAGTAGATGGCAGGTCTGTTGAATAAGTTCTCAGGGACTCAAAACCCTTCCAACTCATTGCTCTATAGACTCACATAGGGCCTGAGTGCAGATACTAAAGAGTAAACATCAGGGTGCCTCTCTGTGGGCCAGGAAGTCATTTGTGTGCCAGCAAGCAAGATGAGGAAAAGATAAAGATGAAGCTACACAGGGTACCTTACAGCGGGCTCTTAGGAAGGTGCCCAGAAGTTTCATAGGCATTCCTGTTTATACATCTCCTTGGCGACATTGAGCTGGAAGAAATGTTAGGAAATCTACATTCTGGAAGACCATGTATCTAGCTAAAAACTCTATTAGTATAGAAGGAGGGGATGTAGATATTGAGAGGTAATGAGAAGTTTTGACTTCAGAGTACTATTGGAGTAATCCAGGTAAGAGATGACATTAATGGGGGTTGTGAGAAGCAGCTGGATTCTGGGTACACTAGGAGGAAGAGGCAAGAGGAAATGCTGATGCACTGGTTGTAGGGTGTTAGGGAAAGACAGTAGCCATGGATGATGAAGGTTTGGGACTAAGCAACTGAAAAATGGAGCTAGTTTTCTTGAGCAGGCTTAAGGACAATCATGAGTTTGATTTTGCGAAAAGTTAATTTTGTCACCCAAGTGGAGATATTAGCAAGGCAGTGGGTATACAAGCCTGGGATTATAGAGAGATGCCTGGCTTAGAAATAGAAATCTGGGATTTGTCTGCATGGACATGGTGCTAAAAGTTATGAAACAACAAAGTCACCTAGAGAATGAGAGTAGATAGGTAAGAGTGAACATAAGGTACTGAGCCCAAGGCCCTCCAACATTTAAAGGTTGGGCAGATGGAGGAGTGACCAGGAAGGAAGGCAAAGAACCAAAAGAGGGGTCCCTGAAACCAAGAGAATCAATATTTCAAAAAGAATAAAATACTATATCAAGTTCTGGTTGAGTAAGATGATGATTGATAATTGGCCATCGTATTTGGCAACATGAAGCTCATTGATGATCTTGAGACAAGCTGTTTCAATGAAATGGTGAGGAAGAAAGCCTGCTTGAATTGTATTAGAGAGAGAATAAAATTAGAGAAAGGAAGAGGGTGAATATAGACAGTGTTCGTTTGTTTTTTTTTTTCTTCCCAGGGATATATCTATTAAAAGCTAGGAAAGGCATGAGGTAGTAGTTGAAGGAGGGCGTGGAGTGAAGTTTTTGTCTTTTAAAATGAGATGTATTGTAGCATGTTCTCAGTGTTGGTGGAAAAGATTCAGCGTGGAGGAAAAAATTGATGATGCAAGAGAGAAAGGAGAGAGCAGGAGTAAGATCCTTGAGAAGGTGAGAGGAAGTGGTGCCCAGGGCACATATGGAGGTTTTGGCTTAAAAAGGAGCACAGAAAATTCACCCAGAAGGGAAGGCAAATTATATGGGAACAGATATAGGTAGGCAGTAGAGGCCGTGGTAGGAGCTTTTGGAAATTCTCCCCTGATTGCTTCTGTTTTCTTATTGAAATAGAATTCAAATTCATCAGCTTAGAGTGAGGAGTGGGGAGGAAGAACTGGAGATTTGTGGAAAGAAAAGAAAATATGAAATAGTTCTGTAAGAGGTTGGATGAGTGAATGAACTATGGAAACGTGATGAGATTTCTGGGTTATACTTTGGATCTATTTTATGTCAGCAGTCATGAATTTAAAGTTGTGAGTATGACAGTAGGTAGAGAGTTGGATGTCAGCAGAGCTGGAGGGAGAGAGAGAGAGAGAAAGAGAGAGAGAGAGAGACAGAGAGAGAGAGAGAGAGACAGAGAGAGATATGGAGGGAGGGAGAGAAGAGATGAAGAATGCATATATTTAAAATGAAATAGAGCTGGAAAGCAGACAAGAAACAAAACATTTCTTTAAATTAAGTGATCTCTCTCTAAAACAGGGAACTGTTAAAAAAAAAAAAAAGGAGTGCATTTATTTAAGAGAGTCATAAGAATTTAGAGACCATTCAATCTAATCTGGTAATGAAGGGATGAGATGGTGGTGAAGGACTGTGTAAAGGTTTTGGATTTTATAGCCTTCCTTGGGAAAGTTGGTGGTGAATTGTGCAAAAATAGACATTTCTATTTTTTAACATGATGTGTTAGTTAGAGTATGCTAAGATGCAGTTAAAGTAAAACCCAAATTTCAGTGGCTTAAAAAATGAAAAGCCATTATGATAGGATTCAAGTTCATGGACGCTCTCCTCCACACAGACATTTCAGGACCCAGATTGCTGGTAGCTTCTCCAACTCCAACATGTGACATCCTGGGGTCATCCAAAACCTTGCCACATCAGTCAGTAGTGAAAAAAGGCATAGAGGGACAAGTGTGAGAGGCTTTCATGGGCCATGCTTGGAAGTGGTATGTATCATTTTAATTTATATTCCACCAAAGAAAACTCAGTCATTTCTCTGCAGGGGACACTGTGGAATGAAGTCTAGCTGTGTGCCCAGAAAGAAGGGGAGAATAAATTTTGGTAGATCGCTGGCAATCTCTATTGTGATTAGCCCCTTTGGCCATCATCATCCCTCACATAAACATACTCACATACTCCTTCGGGGGGAAACCCGATTTTTCATCCAGTTATGGCATTTATCTTAAAGTCTAGAATCTCAACGAGATGCTCAGACCTGTCCTTCAAGTCCAAATATGGATCCTCAAGGTCCAGCACCCTTTGAACTAAAAAACATGTCACCTGTGCTCCATTTGCCAGCTTAATATACAAAACTGGACAGGATAGCCATAGTAAAAACTCTCAGAGCAGTCCCTGGTCCCCAGCAATGATAGAATCCCATTGGGGATTTCTTGTGAAGAGTCCCAACCCCTAGAAGAAAATGTCTTGATTGACTCTGGGTCTGTCCTCTGCAAAGAACCTTCTTGTTCATGGCTCTTGGTGGCCCTAGGCTCTGCCCACCTGGAGGATATTGCTGTCTGTTGTGTCCATGGCCACATATGGGATGGCTGTTTCGGAGGATGTTAGTAGGAGCCGTATACCTTTCATAGCCCACTTTCTGCTAATGTATGAGAGTAATTTTACAGACACAAGTTTGTGGTTTCTGAGAATGCACTTTGCTCAAAAACTTGATAGGCTTCTGACCCACTTGTTTCCAGTCAGTTTCATATAGTAGTAAGTAAGTCCCCAATTATTTCTAGACCTATCCTAAAGCTTGTTTTTTTTTGCTCAGCCCATTCACCTTGCCCTCATGGAATCTATGTTGATGTCTGAAATGATAGACTTGGTGGCAAGGCAACATCCTTGATAATATCTTTGCCACTGAACTCTATCTGCTCTTTTGTTTTTTATGTTTGACCTGCGGATCTTATCTTCTAGCATTTTGGGTACAGAAACCATTAGTTTCCTCAGCCCTGAGAAGCCCTGAATCTTGAAAGCCTTTTTATTCAGTTCCACTTCAGCTGGCAAACTAGTCAATTCTTGCCTGAGATCAGCTCTTTCTTACAATACTTTGCTAAAATTAATAAATAGCAGCCAACATACCTAATATTCTTGCTCTTTCCAACTGCTTTCCTTAGAACAGGGGTCAACAAACTTTTGAGATGGAACAGCCAATCCTGGCCCTCACAACAATTTAAAAATTATTTGATAGCCATAAATATATTTTTACAAATAATATTATAGTATAACAAGTAATAGTATTAATTATATCTTTATTAAAATAGGAAAAATTCACACATGTACGTACCCAAAGAGCCGCATGTGGCTCGCGAGCTGCAGTTTGCCGACCCTTGCCCTAGAACTACAGACTTAACAAGCTCTCGGCCTGCCTTCTAAGTCATCATAGATGATAATTGTATTGTTCTCTCCCCACCCATGGATAACATGGGACTCCAACTTTCCAGTCTCTGGTGTCCATTTTCTTCCTTCCTTCACTCTGTATGCTAAGCTAATACCATATATTTTAGATGTCTGTTATGGTCACTTTTAGGTACTGATTTCCATATTGATTAGGGAAGATGGTAGACAAATAGGCCCCTAAAATTCAGTGGCTTAAATAAACATGTGTTCTTCTCTCACGGAGGAAATTTAGGTCAGCAGCAGTGACATAGTTTCTTAGGGAGTTGAGTATGATGGTGAGTCTGACATTTTCCACATGTGTCTGCCAAGGTTTCCTTATGGTCACCGGCTCAGTCAGCTAGAAAGAGGAAAGTGCATAGAGGAGCATGAGTGCCAAGCTGGAACGAACTAGGCCTGGAGCAGAACATACTATTTCTGTTCACACTCCATTGGTGAGAACTTAGTCACATGAAACAGACACAAGGAAAACAGGAAATCAACTACAGCCATGGGTCCAGGAAGCAGGAAAGAAAGGATTTTGGTGGCCAGCTTGTGGTCCCTATTACACATGGTAATAAAGGCTAAGAACAAATGAAGGGGGCTAATTCTTCTGATTGGTCGGCTTAATATCTTTGAAGTGTCATTATCACACCGGAAGAACGAGAGGAGGTCATAAGATTTACAGAAGGAGCCGAGGGCAAAATGAAGCCCGAGTGACTGAGGCTTTCTCAAATTAAGCACAACTGAGCATCTGGCCAAGGTCACATAGCAAGAGTGTGGGGTCCCTGGGACTGGGATTCAGGTCTCCTGCTCCCCACTCCCTAATCACATCCATCACACACTGTCCACTTCAGTAAAGGTAACTTGACCTGAAAGCACAATCTACTTCTCACCTTCCTGCTTTTAGATGTTAACTGCTTCTCAGTTTGCATTCCACTTATGGAGTCACATCATGAGTGTACAATAGGAGAAATTCAGCAGGATGAGTTCTTTACTTTCTGGCTCCCTGCTGTTCTCACACATATTACTCCAACTCTCAAAAGGGAATTTGAGTTTCAAAGAGTCAGTGAAATAAATCCCGGAGAGCCATTACATCATGTACAACCATTGGGTGTGTGTGTGTGGCGGGGTAAACTTCCACAGAATACGTGATGCCTCTGGCAGGATAACAGTGTGCTTTGAAAAAGGCTTCCTTCCTTCCTTCTTTTCTTTCTTTCTTTGTTTCTTTCTTTCTTTGTTTCTTTCTTTCTTTGTTTCTTTGTTTCTTTCTTTCTTTCTTTCTTTCTTTCTTTCTTTCTTTCTTTCTTTCTTTCTTTCTTTCTTTCTTTCTTTCTTTCTTTCTTTCTTCCTTCCTTCCTTCCTTCCTTCCTTCCTTCCTTCCTTCCTTCCTTCCTTCCTTCTCTTTCTTTCTTTCTTTCTTTCTTTCTTTCTTTCTTTCTTTCTTTCTTTCTTTCTTTCTTTCTTTTAAATAAAGTAATTCGGGTGACAATAGTTAGTAAAGTCTCAAGTGTACAATTCTGTAATACATCATCTATATATCACACTGTGTGCTCACCACCCAGAGTCAGTTCTCTTTCCATCACCATATATTTGATCTGATTTATCCTCATCTACCACCCACCTCCCCCCTTACCCTTTGGTAACCACTAAACTATTGTCTGTGTCTATGAGTTTTTGTTTCTTTATTTGTTTGTCTTGTTCCTTTGTTGCTTTCACTTTTATATACCATATGTCAGAGAAATCATATAGTTCTCAACTTTTTCTGTCTGATTTATTTCACTTAGCAAAATAATCTCAAGATCCATCCGTGTTGTCACAAATGGCAGTATTTCATCTTTTCTTATGGCAGAATAGTATTCCGTTGTGTGTATATGCCACAACTTCTTTATTCAATCATCTATTGATGGACAGTTTGGTTGTTTCCCTATCTTGGCTACTGTAAATAAAGCTGCAATAAACATCAGAGCACATATATCTTTATGGATAAATGTTTTCAGATTTTTTGGGTAAATACCCAGAAGAGGGTTTGCTGAGTCATAGAAAAAGGCTTGTTTCTAAAAAACAATATATTGAAAGGGAAAACAAAGTATTTTTGTTTGTTTTTGAAAAAGAAGGCAAATTTAAAATGTATTAGTGTGTGTCCTTATATATTTGTGTCTCTGGTCATTTCATGATCAGGTGTCACCAGCATTTATACCTAGGCCTATAGTACAGTGGTCCTCCCTTATCCGCAGGGGAAAAATCCCAAGATCCCCAGTGAATGCCTGAAACCACAGATTATACTGGGCCCTAGATGTATACACAGTGTTTTTTCCTCTAAATATATACGTACCTATGACAAAGTTTTATTTATAAATTTGGCATAGTAAGATATTAACAACAACTAATAAAATAGAGTAATTAAAGGACTTCTCTTTGGCATATCCGAATTACTGCTGTTGTGCTTTGGCGACATCATTGAGTAAAATACCGGCTACTGAAACACAGCACTGCGATACAGCAACAGTCTGATACCTGAGAAAGCTACTAAGTGACTGACAGGTGGAGAGCATATACAGAATGGAGAGGCTGGATCAAGGGATGAGTCACATCCCCGGCAGGATGGAGTGGGAAAACTTGAAATTTCAACACACTACTCAGAATGGTGCAAAATTTTGCTTATGAATTGTTTATTTCTGGAATTTCCCATTGATCATTTTTGGCGCAGTTGACTGAGGGTAAATGAAATCTTGGAAACCTCTGTGGATAAAAGGGGACTGTTGTAGTGTTTCCCAAAATGACTCTCAGGGAATGTAGGTCTTTGCAATAGATGGAGAGACAGGCAAGAGAGCTGCAGTCTATACATCCCCTCCTGGACTGTCACCATGCCCATTTAGCATACTAAAGGCTATGGAAGTCCTTTCATTTAACCCACTTGCCAAACTCTTTGACCTTGGAACTCTTGCTAATTTTTTCAATTAACATTCTTAGGACTCAAGTTCCACAAAACACCCTTTGGGAAATGCTGGTTCATACTTATTCTCCAGGAGCTTAATTAACACCTAGGGGGTGGGGGGTAGACATTTTTGGTCACAATTGTGGAGCCTCAAAAATGTAGCTCTGGCTGTGAGCCCATCACCAACATAACCTCCTGACTTCAGCAGATTCTCTTTTATCACAGTATGACAGTAAAATTCAACTTCCTTTTCCAACTCCTGGATGTCTAAATTATTCTCAGTGAATATTAGCCGTCACAATGGTTGAGACCAGGACCTCAACAGCGATATTCCTGAACTTTCAGCTCCTGTTTTCATACTGACCATGTCACCTGGAAGTGCGAAACCTTAGCCCTTATCCAGTGTCTACAAGATATTCTTACCCCAACCACTGGGAATTCAGTCCCTGGAAGATTTCGGGCTCACAGAAGGTTACTTTGTCATTTCTCCTTTCCTATCCCTCTTGGCATTCTCTATTTCAGTCCCTCAAAAACCATCTAAGTCCTCTCTTTGTCATATGCATACAATTTGGGAAACTACTTTGTTTTGAGAATGCCCTTGGGAGTTCTGTCTTTTGCCCCAAGCGTCAAATACTTATCAAAGTATTTCTACTAAACTAATGGAATGTTCCTCCAAGAAAAATTCTGATTACATTCTCCTGTATCATTGTTATTGAAATTACATATATACTATATAGAAAGAGAGAAGATGCCAATGACTAAACTAATGGAATGTTCCTCCAAGAAAAATTCTGATTACATTCTCCTGTATCATTGTTATTGAAATTACATATATACTATATAGAAAGAGAGAAGATGCTTGCTCCATGAATGTAAGTTCTCCTTCCCCTTCCTCTCTCTGTTGGTCTACAAGTGGCATAATCATCCCTGGCTGCATATTATAACCATGTGTGGAGCTTTTAAAATACAGATATCTAGGCCCTACTTTTAGAGAGTTTGATGGTCAAGTCTATGCATCACTATTTTCAGCACCCAGGCAATTCATTTGTGTACATCAGGGTAGAGTTTCACTGATTTGGAACATGGAATCAATGAAGGTGAAAAATGCCATAAGTGACCAAATCATCAGAAAGAAGAAATGGTGAAATATTTCACAGTGAACTAATACACCTGATCACCCACAGCTCCTCCGATACAGCTTTCCTTCCAGATGCTCAGAAAAGTGTGATGACAGAGTAATTTATCCCTGCTCCTGTCCATTGAGTTCCAAGCTTGTGAGGATGGGAAAATAAATTAGAACATTTAGGAACTTTCTTTATAGCTGTCATGAGTATGATGTTGCAGTTGAAAAATGTATGGCCTGGGACGAATACTCAATCAGCTCTTATGCATCCAGGGCAGGACACTAGTAGCTGCCTTGAAAATCCCATCCTGATGGTTTAATCCCTAGGGCCACTCCTGATACCAACTGTTTTAGCCTGGGTTCCCTTGGAAGCATAGCCTAAAGCAAAGGATTGAGTATAATCCCAGAGATCAGGAGTGAAGGACACAGGCAAAGAAGAAGGGACCTAAGGAGAACCAATACGAGAATTCGTTAGCAAGCAAGCTTCCACTAGGTGTGACTAATTGCTCAACTTTGTGGTTCTATCCTTAAGAAAACATCATAACAACGGCATCTCAGCACTGTACATTGGTCAAGGGAGAGAAAAGAAATAACCTAGTGGGAAATTTTTTATGAATTACTGGTCTAGAGTCTGGAAGCAACAACGTTGGAAAACTAGGGACAAGAAAGTCTGGGGAAGACGTATGTAGACTGACCAATAGGAGAGGGCACAGGTATGCAGGGATTATTGCCTGCCGGAGAACATCTACTGTGGAGGGGGTCTCTCACCAACTAGTGGGAAAGGATGACCTTCCTATCCTGTGTATGTCAGCCAGTCTTTCTCATGGACTGCCTCTGTGCTGAACAATGGGCCCAAGAACAGAGTGGTCATGTGGCAGAAACACAGGTTTGCATGGGCTCTCCCTGGTCTAGCTAATGTTATTTATTCTTCAGTGTCCAACCTGCCATCAGCAGACACCAAGGAAATCAGCCAGCCTTCTGGTAGCAGGTTGATTATAATAAACATCTTCCTCTGGGGAGACAGAAATTTGTTCTTACAGGAAGTGATCCTTCATCTGAATATGGGTTTGCCATATGTATATTTATACATGGTTGGTTTTGCAACAACTTTGGCCCAAGAAAGCCAAGGCAAATAAAGGCTCAGACTCCTCAGGACACCAGCTTAGACCAGTGTCCCCTTGGACACTGAAACAAGAGTCATTTTCCTAAAGTACACATTTGGTCATGTTATTCATTTTATTAAATCTTTTTTATATTTTTAAAAATTTTATTGGGGAATTGAGGGAGGGGAACAGCGTAAGGGAATCAGGGAAGGGGTACAGAGAAGTTTCTGTCATTTTGTTCTTCAGTCTAGTTGTAGAGGACGTTGCTTCACTGGCCCATGTTGATATTGTGATCATTGCACTCTTCCCGGTGAGGCAGTCACTCCCCAGCCATTGGATGGCCACTCATGGCCTCATGGCAGCTCACGCCAGCTGCAAGCTGCTCACACCAGCTCCAAGCCACTCATGGTAGCTCACAGCAGCCCACTGCAGCCCCACTGCAGCCTATGTAATCGCCAGCGACTCATGGCAGCCCAACTGTTGTTCACCATCTTAGCTCTAGAGCTCACAGCGTCACTGGCCCATGTAGGATCCGAACCAGCAGCCCTGCTGCTCAGAGCTCATGCTCCCAAGCCAACTCTTAATCAACGTGCCACTCAGCCGGCCCTGCTTAAATCTTTCTAATGACTACGCAATGACCTTAATATAAATACCCACATTACTTATCTTAGCTAAGATTCTCTCTAAGATTTAACTTCTGCTGCTTTGCATTTTTTATGTTTTGCCACTTCCTCCCTCATAGTCAGGTCCAACAACACTGAACCACTTTCACTTCCTTAGAATGGAGCCAGGCCTTTGTATGTGCTGACTCTGAACTTGAAATGTCTTCCCCTACTGGGTTAATGCCTACTTAGCCTTCCGTTCTCAGAGGAAACAGCAAGTGTTCTTGGATGTTTTCCTGGGCCCTCCAAGATCGGGCTAACACTGATTATGCCCACTCACCCTTCTTACTTAATTCTCACTGCAGCACTCACTATATTGTATTGCTTGTCACTCCATCCCCTATTAGACTATAAGCTTCTCAATACTCTTAGCACCTAGTGAAAATTAGGTGCTTGACAAAAATTCATTGAAAGAATTAATAAATAAATCAAGTGTCTTTCTTTTCTTTCTTTTACATTATTCACTGTCCCTTATAATATCATTTTAAAAGATGAATGTACATTTTTTTTCTCATACATTTCTCCAATGTACCTAAGAAGTAAAATGAAATGAAAAGTGAACAGCATAAAATTAGTTGGGAAATTTACCAGGGGTAAAGTTTTTTTTAACCTTGGGCTTAATCTCTTGTAGTCATCCTACAAGATAATTAAATCTATGTATAGAATCTCAGCCATTTAGCACTGTCCTACGTTTTCATATTTAAAAAGAATCTGTATTATATTTTTATCACAACAGCATATTGCAAAGCTGAACACTCTGCTCCTTGACCATTTATCTCACCGATGGCCTTGAGTTTTATGTGATGTCATAATAATTAGAATGTAGGCTTTCCAGTTACTGATAGAGAATAGTAATTCGATACTGCTGCTCCCTTCTCAGCTGTTAATATGAGGTCCTCAGGGGAGAGCGGCAGTTCCTCTCCCAGTAAAGTACCTGCAGTGTATCTGCAATGTGTACACGGGTAGCTCCTAAATAAGAAAAGGAAAGCTCCATCTGCATCCTAATCCAAGTAAGATCCATTCCTTAGTGGTGATCAGTCAGGTTTTACTATAAGGGAGAAAGAAAGAAAAAAATCCTGCTAGAATAACATAGACACAGGTAATCTATATAGTATGGCCATTGGGGTCACAGGCTTTGGACTCAGACTCTTGGGTTAAATTCTTGTTCTGCGTTTAGCCTGTTTTAGCTTCAGTCCTTTTGTGTACAATGGAGACAATCGCATCTACTTCATAAGATTTTGGGGGAAATTAAGTAAAATATCAGATGTAGAGTTCTCAACACATAGTACACTCTCAGTGTACTCATGGCAGCTATCACTGGTGAGTTCCAAAGAAACTGGGACAATAAGAGGAACTGATCAAAAAAGCCTTAGGAGCCATAATATTCAAAGAAGGCTGGGGGTGATGAGAAATGGACGAAGGGAGTATGGCCATTTTCTATAAAGTAGGTTTTTTTTGTTGTTGTTGTTTGTTTTTATCAAACCACAGTTTCTAATCTGGTGTTTGGAAATCTAGGCAATCATCCTAGGAGCCAGCAGTGCAGAAATAAATTGTGACAAACCTAGTTATATTATGGAAAACATTCTCAGCAAACTGCAGGGGAGAGATAGCAGGAAGATCCATGGCTAATGCACTGCTTTTAAAGGGCTTTCATAACTCACTGGGGCACACAGAAATGTTTTGTGCTTTTGTCTACTCATAGACAGATAGTAAGTAAGCACAGTGACTCACCTGTCAGGCAGAAAACTTGATTTTTTTCAGCAATAAACAGAATCATAGAGAAATCATTTCCTTAATGCAAGCTGGGGGTTAATTTATTATCAATTCATTTCAACTTTGACATAACAAAAAATATTGCCACCTATGAGTCAAATGGGGTTTAGAATTTTTTCTGATGTAAAAATTACAGAAATTTATACCCATAAATAAAACATATTAATGTATTTCTTAGGCTCATATAGTAAGGTTGAAATGATTACTATAAAATGAGTACTTTATCACTCCCCAAGCACTTTTATATCCAATACTTCATGTGTCCTGAATAAGAGATAGCATTAGAAGGGCACGGGAAATAGCTTCATATTAAAAATGAGAAAACTCAGTCTCTGAGAGGTTATCTGATCTGTTCAAGGTGACACAGCTAATAAACGAAGTAACAAAACCTAGACTAAATCCTGTGACCCCCAAGTCAAGAATAAGCCCCAGCGGGCCTCAGTGACACCGTTGTCATGCACGCTCCCAATCTCACGTTTCAATGGATTTTATTATCATCGATGCCTGGCAGGCAATGTGGCAGTAGAGGAATTTAGACTAGGGCATATATTCAGACTTCTCATGGATATTTCCCTTACTTGGCTCATGAATAGAGTGTAAATATAACTGAGAAATTGAATGCTTGTCTGTTCCTCTTCCAGACGTACTCTTCATCCTTCTCCATCCAGCTTGTGTTCTGAGAGGCTGACCTTATGAACCACATCACCTTGGACTTCCTGGTGGTTCATCCAACAGGGAGTCCCTGCAGAAAACTGGAGGGAGGGAGGAGAGGAAGTTTTGAGTGTTTGTCTTTTTCCCCAGCTCCCACACCTCCACCAAAGGTCAGAGCTTCAGTCCAGCTGCCCTCTCCAGACAGTCCTCTGGGCCTCCAGGTTTTGGAAACACTCCCTCTTCTTGCCCCTTCAGGATCAGGGTGTCAGGGCTCCCAGGTGTTACTCCCCAAGTACTGCACCTTCCCTCTGGTGCCCCCTACACACACCCCTGCCCTTGCCTTTATAAATATTTCTCTAAACTCTCCTCAGAGTGAGCCTTCTGTTGCTTGCCACGATCCCTCTTGACATTACCTTCCAGGATGAACATTGTGGAAGACATCTCTTCTCTATGCAAAGAAGTCTAATTTCTCCCCCTTTATGAAATTAAACTAGCATCCCTTTCGTATAATATGAGGTGTGTGCCTGGTGTCACAGGTGTACCTGGACCACACACCCAAAGATGCAGTCCTAGAAACAGTCTCTTCTCCCTCCTTGTTTGGTAACAGCATTCTGATTTTGCTGTGAGAAGCCATCATCTCGTATTTCGGTCTCCATGGTTACGGTGGGCCTGCCTCACCCTCCAGGAGCAGGCGTGGTCTGTGAGAGAACAGAGCTGTGCATCTCTAACCACAGGGCCTGGCGTAAAGTGGGAGACAAGGGCAGGGGAACCAGAATTATGACGTTTGCCAAAAGTACCAGAAGAGTCTCTCTCTTCCCACTGGGTTTTCTAAGCTGTGGAATCTCAGCCTGGAGATGCTGGTAGCCATCTCTGACATGATATAAAAGCTGAAATAGCAAAAGGTAGACCTGGAAGATGGTGAAATGTCTTCCTGGCAATAGGGGCTGAGCATTTAAATTCAGCCATCCCTGAAATTGCCTCTGGACTTTTTTCTTCTCTCAGCCAATAATCCTTTTTTTCCCCAGAGGAGTCTGCAGCGAATGAAAAATTCCTGATTTGGGAGACTTGAAAGTTATTCCAGTCTCTGTCATTTGGAAGTTGACCTTTGGTAAATTATTTTACCTCTCTGGGCTCAGATTTCTAATCTATGATAGGATGAGTTTGTACTAGATGGTCTTCAAATGCCTTTCTAGGGCTGAATATGGAGAAGTAGAAACAGTGGCCAATCTTCCAACTCAGCTAGAACTAAGAGGAGAGTTAGCTCATTCTGTTCCCAGCACATTTAGGATAGCAGACAGGCAGTCATGCTCTCCATCCAATGAAGACTGTTGCCAAGAAAAACCATACCAGCCCTTTGTCACCCTACTGGTATTCCTAGGAGATCCCATCTCATCTGCCTACTTCAATTCCATCAACCAAGTACAACATGTAATGGTCTCTCTCTTCTAATCTAATCAGCACATCAAACGACCCAATAAATATTCAATGCCTACTATAAGTAAGATGTGGTGTAGGTATCATGATTATTAGCATTCTATCTTTATGGGTATCGTCCTTGGAAGGGACTGAATTCATTTTTATCAAATGAATGCCAGAGAAAAAAGTGAGTTTTGAAGTAAAGAGGAAGGACAATTTTGTAGAGTATTTAATCCTCCTTATTATCCACCTGCCTGTTCTTCCAGTGACCAAGAACAGTCCAATGACCAAGATATTATTTCTGGGCTGTTCACAGTAGTTCTATGTTCTGCTATTTTTTCCCATAAATCAACTAGGATTATATAAAAGGAATATAGCAGCATGATCCTGCACAATTTGCCCAACATCTGTCGAGTTGTGAGTTCACATGTTTACATACTATATTTGGATGTTGGAAAGAAACTATTGTCATCTTGCCCTGAAAACCTCATTCCCACTGATGGTGAGAAAAACACTTAAATTTGCACATGGAAGGTATTTCAGTCGTTGCTGGCTTAAACTGTCTTTTAAAGACTCATTTAGTATCTTTTGGATACTCAGTCAAATTCAAGATTCATGTTTTCTCTTAGGACTCTTCTTAGCTATCCACAAGATGGCCCCTGGGTGGAAAGGAAACTCACCTGTCCTTTCTGTAAGGAAAGGGGTGATGTGTACATGTTGGTCCTGGTGCTGTCCTCGGAGAAGGACGTCTTTCTGCTAGAGCTGTGTCCCTGGGGAGTCGGGGTGTGTCAACCTCCTGGTGCGGATGTGTTTGCCAACCTGGAAGTTCTCTGAACCCTGTCCTGTGCTTTTGGAATTTTATGAAGGCTTCCTCATGTAGGCATGATCAGTTATTAACTCCATTTCCAGCCTCTCTCCCATCTTCGGAGGATGGTGGGTGGGGCTAAAAACTCTCAACTTCTAATCATGGCTTGTTCCTTCTAGCCCTCATCCAGAAGCTATCCAGGAGCCCACCCAGTCACCGCATTAAAACAAGAGATACTCCCATCACCCAGAAAATTACAAGGGTTTCAGGAGTCTTGTGTTAGGGATGGAGTCAAAGACCAAATATAAGAACAAGAGATGCTCCTGGTGCTCTTATCACTTAGGAAGTTACAAGGGGTTTAGGAGCTCTGTGTCTGAAATATGTAGTTCTTGTAAGTCAGAGTTTCACAAGATTTCAGCCTCCATTTTAACAAACCTTCTACGAGATTCTGCTGCATGTGAAAGTCTGAGAATCAATGCTCTAAACTTTAAAACCATGCAACTCAACCCTGGGCCGCTGGCCTAGCAGCACTGGCATTACCTGGGAATTAGAAATGCAGTATCTTGGTGTCCACCTCAGATCTATTGAATAAGAATCTTTTAAACTAAGATTCCCAGGTGATTCTTACAAACATTAAAGTTTTAGAACCATCGCACTAGCCAGTGGACCTTTACTCAACCTGGCTTGTAAGTCACAGGTAGACATTATGATTTTAAAGCAAGGAATGTTTTCTTCTCTCTGTGTCCCAGTGGGCCACCTCAAGTCAAAGCTTGGACATCTGAGAGACAATGATCACAGTACAACTCAATTGTGCACACGAAATTGTAGCTTTATTTTCTGTTACTCGTCTCTTCCTCCTCCTGAGTCACCAGCCTGCTGGGTAGCAGGGTGGGAAAAAAATTATTTCACTCATGAATTAAAGATATCTCCTTTTCTTCCTGCTTAAACTGTCTCATTGAGTTAACTCTGCTACTTTGGGGTAAATACTCAATCTTTCAGATATACTCCACCTATCCCAGCTCCTCAAGGCCATGATGGCTCTGGTGTGGGAGAGGGTTACATGACCTTGTGGTGGCAGGAGAAAGGCGGCTCACAAATTAGTAAAAGAAGTGTCTTCCTTAAGACACTTGCCTTCCAGTGTTGGAAAATTGTGATGCTGTTAAAATACTTTGCTGCCATATGCTCTAAAACTGCCATAATAAATGCACAAATCTGATATTTGTGCAATGAATGATGCCTTGTAGACATGAATTTCTTGTGCAGTGCTCAACTTGCACAACTGTATGCTAATCTTAATTTTTGTACTATATTGATGTGCATCAGGGTGAATACGGGATTTCTCTCACAAGATTGCAGCTGCCTATAGGAAAAGGAAATTCCTAGCATTGGCTATTCTTCCCGCCCACTCTGGATTTTTCAACCTCAGGCCATGAAGTTCAACATTGGTCTTGACATTTTCATTCCAATTCTTCTCTGCCTCCTCCCCACAGTATACTAGGGTCAGGAGGTCAGACTTTTCTATTTTCTTCCCTAACAGGAACTTCGTTTATGTCATAACTGCATCCTCACTCCCATTGACTTATAGAAAACTCAAAACTTAAGTCATCCAAGCTTGGTTCTTGATATGATTGGGAACCTAAGGGATTATTTTCTTTCTCCATAATGTCTGGTTTTTGAGGCTCTGCTCACTAGTGACTCACAGAAAATGATTTCTTTTTTTCTAGCTAAAATTATTTTTTCATTTTCCTGAAGCATGAAAACACATTGCTTCAGTGGATGAGCTTCTTGGGGTAGCAGTATTTTCTAGATTTTAACTATATCAGGAAAATTCTCACTCAAAATTGTGTTATTTTCCCTTCTCTTACAGGACCTTATTGAAAGCTATAAAAAGACTCAAATGTTTTGCTTTTTTTCTAACAACTTACTGATGTGAGAGCCTTTGTAGGCATTTTCTGAGTAGCAGGATGTAGTAGGAAACAGTTGAAGCATTTATTTTGCTACCATTTAATAAGGGCTGCTAACTTCATAAGCTAGAGATGTCCTCATGGCCTGTCCATCATACACCTCTTCAGCTTATTCAATAATCTGTAACTTACATCATTCTTATTTGCATGTTGCACATTCCATTAGGACCCTTGGGGTTCAAGAAAGAAAAAAAAAAAGAAAACCTGACTCCGACTGATTTAAAGAACAAAGAGCTTTATTTGGTTTATTTAAATGCAATGTGCAGAGACTGATCATGTGATAGCATCCGGCTCCAGTGTACTTTGATTCCTTGAGTCCTCCTTTCTTCTATGTGTTGGCTATTTCATAATCACAAAATGGCCACAGAGATTCCAAGCATATCATCTACATAGCACATCACCCAGAGCAAAAGAAAGAGCTTTTGTCCCAGCATTCTAAGCAGGTTAGTGCCTGCCCACCACTGAACCAATCAGTGAATTGGACTGCTTTGATTGGCTTAACTTATGTACATGCTCCACTCCTGCAACTGAGAACCACATGAGCTTTGAAGGGAATGTTTACTCGATGTACAAGAGTCTGGGTTATTAGCTGGCTTATACTTAGTCTCGTCAATGAGCCCTGTGTCCCCAAGATAGTCAGGGAGGCAGCCAAGTACCACTAAGGTTCGAAGGACTACTGAAAACTTAGATAATGTCACTGTCACTGGTGATCATTAGAGACTGGCACCGAAAGGCCCCTCTTCCATTTTCTTAGCATGATGTCAACCTCCCTGATTCTGGTGTGAACCCCAAAGAGGAGGAGAGCCCAGTAACGACTGAGATGGAATTTCCTGTAGTTTGGTGGTGTGTGGGCTGGGAGTTAACAATTAAGTTGACTTAAAGAAAAGGCAGCAATATTTTTTTGTAGCACTGAATCAGTTAACAGATTCATGCCATTGTGTAGTCTGCAACAAAATTAAGTCAATTTGTGAACATCTTACTGAAAATGTAAGGGAACAACATTCTAAAAAAATTTCTCGTAATTAAAGAATGGTAGATGGAAATCTATGTGACTATTTCTATTTTCATGAATTTAAGATGAATAACATGTCATTGGTAATATCTGGTTTTGTTTTACTTTGACAAATATAAAAACTATTAATAAAGTTTTCTTAAAGGAAAAATTCTTTCTCCTTAACTTTATTTTACTAGATTATCTTAAAAATTTTCAACTGAAAATACAAACAGTTCTAAGGGTTTCAGAAACTGAACCCTTGGGGTTAGGACAAAGTGTAAAATTGTACCAGTCTTAGTTCATTCCATTAATTAACTTATTATTTATTCACTGAACAAACAATTCTGATTGCTAATGAAACAACCTTAACTATCATCCTTCTAGGGGTCAGAAGAAGGTTTGTAGAGCAAGGAGAATCTCTGCTTATTCCACATCCCGTTTGGCCTGGGCAGCCCTTGCATCCTAGGAGGACTGGACAAGTGCTGAAACACGTTAGATCTTCCAGTCCCATGGTGCTTTTGAACACAGGGTGTCACATTCTCCCTTCTTAGATGAACTGCCAGAGAAGCGTGGAAGGCATTGCCCTGATGATTCAAAACAACTTTCCTTAGCATCAGCAAGTGTCATTTCCACGAGTGGGTGAGTGGCATAAGAGAGACTATTTCTTTTGTTATGTATATATTTTAAGAAACTAAGAAAGCCTACTAGAGTTGTCAGTTGTTATGTGAACACCTCTAAAGGTTCAGAGAATAGCTCTCTGTGGCATTTCTACAGAGGTACTTTGTAGTCCACTATCGCAACCCGTTTATTTGATCCATTTAACTGTCAGAAGAATCAGGGCTTCCAAGTCAACCCATTTGTTGCTAAGTGTCAATAGTCCTGGAGCCAAAGCCAGACATTTTACAGTAAATTTGAACAGGATTCTTTTAGAAGATTGTTTACAACTTCAAGCTAATATCCAAAAATGATCAATGAATGCTGAGAACTGAAGTTAATATAATATTTTTCAAAGTGTTGGCAAGTCATGTCATTGGAGGGCAAGATTACTTGATTGTGTTTGATTTGATGTTAACTGAGCACACATTTCCTAGATAACAAAATTTATATTTTTATTCTAAAGCTTGCACCAAAGAGTGATGTGGAGACTGCCATAGCTCATTCATTTATATGGCTTGCTGTTTGAACACCTAATTGTAACATTATTTGAGGAATCATAATCTATTTTTTAAATGTGTAAAAAATTCACTGGTGCTTAATAAACAGCTTAAAAATTACAGGTAGAAAAAAATAGATTATGGGCATTATATGTTTAATAATATGCAAATACTGTTAAATTAGATCATGATTGTAATACTGTTCTTTGGAGAAGAACAGATTTAAATAATTCAAAATAACAGATGCAATTTTTAGTGCTGAGATCTAACAATAATAAATTAGAAATTAATGATACATATATTGAATTATATCTTAACTTTCATAGATAGTAATTTCATCATAGTAGATAAAATTGCGAATGGTTTATAGTTCAAATGTCTTATGTTTCTATTTATGTGAAAGGTGGACAGTATTTTCTTATATGGGTAAGAAAACTAAATAAAGGACAAGTCACCGATCTTACATCCACCATCTTTCAGAAATTACACAATTTAGCCTATATTCTCTTACATGTGGACTGACTGATTTTAACTGATTTAAAAAAAAAAATACTAGATGACATACGGAGTTGAAACCAAGTGAAATTATGTGATGATTACTGAGCTTTCTAGAAGGTAGAGAAATAAATGATGTAAACTGAATTTCAGCACTCTCCCCTTTCATTGCCAATTCATGGGAACATTTCTTGGATAGAAAAATGTCACTCTAAGCTATTCTTTGCTCTTGGGGAGTTGCAGCTGGCCATGAACTTCAAAGTTCCAAATAGAACATGATCGACACCTAGTGGCCACAGATAAGCTCCCTGTGTGATTCTTCTTGGCCAGCAACAACTGAGGTAGGAAAAGGATCTTTGGAAGGAGGACTCTGAACTCCCACCTGACTTCCCCTGACCCAAGTTTGACCTGATTTTGCCACTGTCAGCTTATTCCTGCAAACAAGGGGAACTCAGCTAGTGCAACTAATAACACGAACTTAATTATAGTACATTGTATTACACCTTTAAGCTGTAGGAAATGCTAAAAAATAAAATAAAAAATAAAATATACAGTGGTCAAAAAAAAACCTTTTCTTTTTTTACTTGAATCAAATCAGGTGTTTATAATATGTACAAAGAATGATACAAGACATCCTGCTTTCCTCTTAAAGTAACCTTCTGTTCTTTTTCC
This sequence comes from Aselliscus stoliczkanus, assembly GCA_033961575.1. Taxonomy (NCBI): domain Eukaryota; kingdom Metazoa; phylum Chordata; class Mammalia; order Chiroptera; family Hipposideridae; genus Aselliscus; species Aselliscus stoliczkanus. The sequence continues at coordinate 148,272,935 of CM066732.1, read as the reverse complement.
CCAAAGGCATCTACCCAGGAGATGTAAATAAAACACCTCAGTCAGAACCGGATTTTTCCAGAGTAGCAGAGCAATGAAAAAAATGCAGATCGTTATTTTGTTACCACGCCCCTCCTGACTTGGGGAGAAAAAAGGGAAGAGGGGTAAGGCGGGAGAACCCTAACCCTGCCCTCTGGCTGCTGATTCAGTAAACAAGAGAATGACAGCACCCACATTGTGCATGATTGCAGAAGTTCAAAGGCATTGTGTGTTCTACTGGTTGGTATTAGCCACCTTACGAAACAGTACAAGCATGTGCTCAAAGAGCCCAGGGATGGTTGGTTTGTTTGTTTTTGTGAGATGGGCAGGTCTGTGTCTATGAACATTGGTTGTGTCTGTTGGAGGAAAATGGCTTTTTGATTCATGGCAGGGTCACCTGATGGACCTTGACAAAGAGGTCTACTGTCACAAAGGCTTTCCTGGGTCAGGATGTCTAGTAGCTGTTGTGTTTCCATGGCAACCTGTGGATGGGCTTAGCCAGAAAAGAACAGGGGCTCTGTGCTTATATGACAGAATGATGACAGTGATGACTGGCAAAACGAAGCCCAGGGAAAGACAAAAGTGTTTCCAAAAGAGATGCCTAAGTGTTATGTACCACACATTCTATTTTAACATCGGTATGTCTGTTTAATCATAAATAAATGAAGTTCATAAAGTCAAGAGAGGTGGTTGGTGAATAATGGTTATTTGATCATGACATTAAAGAATAGAAATATCATGTCTAATATCATGTCTTGGGGAGAGCTTTTTGCTTAAATCGAAAAGAGAAAAGGAGGAGATGAGCTTGGGGAAGCAGATTTGCTCTGGGTGATCATGGGCAGGTGATGTTATCTGATATGAACCCAGTGGGGGGCGGGTTTGGATGTCTTTCAAGTTCTTCTTCCGCCATGAAGCTTTCCCAGAGACCGTGGGAAAATGGAGGTTTGGAAAACCTGTACACGGTCCCTTCACTGGCCTATCCAAGATGGTTAATTGGGTTCATTAAGTTAAAAAATAACACTGTGATTAAGAAAATAAAAAGTAAAAAATGTAAGCAGATTAAAAACGGATATCTACCTGTGTGTTTGTGATGTTCTGAGCGTGTGTCTCCTCAGAATTGTGAAATCCTAGGAGCAGGCACATTAAGAATGTGCCACAGAACCAGGAATGATGAAGGGCCTTAAATTACCTTACTGGGTGCATTTAGCCACCTGGAGGAGGCGACCATAGTGGTGCAGCTAGAGCCAGCTCCCACCAGCTCACACGGTGACATTCCTGCCCCCAGTGTCCCTCCAGGGACTTTTCCATCTCTTGGGTAGCTGTCCATCAATCCTCATAAAGATGAGACTAACTACTAATGATCAACATTTAGAAATCTCATCATGGTTTACAGTGTTTTCACATCTACTTGTTAAAAGCAAGTAGATTGTCCCTGCAGTTTATAGAAACTGAGCCTTAGGGAGAACACACACATTTTTTGAGGTCAAACAGTTGGTAAGTGGATCAGTGGTATTCCAATCTAGGTCTTCCTACAACAGAGTCCCAGGTAAGGATACTAAAAGTTCTTATTCTTTCTAGAAGTACTTTTACTTTAATGGGGAACTTTAATCAAGAACCTAAAAAGCCTTTCAAAACTGAAGGATTAACTTTCCAATGCTGGGGCTGTAGATAAGTTTGGATCGTGTCTACGAGTGCTTTGCCTGAAATCATTGGAACATCTTCCCAACACGGATTCTCCATGATTGGCCCTGCTCTGATGGGAAGGATAGGCTGCCTGGAGGTTTGGGCAACCTGGTTCATTTTGGAACTTATCTCACAGCATGCCAAATTGATGGTTTTGCTATTCATCAGTAAGTAGAACATTCTTATTAAAGGTGCCACATATGTGCATTTGCTACATCTCTTCATATAAGCAACAGAAGTAGTCTTTATCTGGTCTCTGTAACAGATCATTTTATTATAATTACTGTCTATATGATTGATTGTATTTCTAGAAGTATCAACTACTGAAACAACTCTCTTTTTACCCTTTTTTCCTGACTGAAATTCAATGACTATCCTCAACAGCTCTTCATGCATATGTCTTTAGCATGCCTAAAAAGAAAAAATGGTAGAAATGTTGAGAAATAAATAAATAAACAAAAGGGGAAAAGCAACTCTGGAGGGAAGTGAGGATTCTTGGGAAGTCTTGTGATCTTGTACAACACAATCTGCATCTGAGTTTCCAACTGTGGGCAAAATTGTTTCTGGATCTTTAACTTTTACAAGTATTCAACTCATAGGTTACCAATAATTGATCAATAGTTAATCAAACAGCCCAAGCTATTTTAGTTAATCTTCATTAAAATAAAGAGCAAGCTATATCTTTAGTCTTTCAGTGTATATGTTTCTCAGAGTGTCTGGACACAATCTGTTAATTCTCTAAAACTCTATGACCAGAAAAATGCAAAGACAATACGCATATGGTCTCAAAGCAAGGTGGTATTCTCTTATATACACACCATCATGGAAAACTGTCCTGGAAAATGCAGTCAGTTTGTGCACTCATCAGTTTTTCAGAGTGTGTCTAGAAAATTCATTATTGAAAAGATAGCAGTCTTTCTTATTATCAGGATTTTTTTGGAGGGTAGGGGCGGGGAGTAGAAGAAACAGATAGGAAAGAGAAGGAAGAGAAGGAGAAAAGGAGATCTTAAAAAATATCTTGGTTAGGGAAAATGTTTACCTACTGCCTACGTAAAACTAGGCAGAGTAATTTCCATCATGAGAATTCCAAAGAATATATTACATCAAGATTCTGTAAATATCCTAAATCCTTCTTTTAAGAAGTCTCTGAATGTAAGATTTAATATGTCTTCTTTTGGTCTATAATGTCTTTTTGTCTTGACATTAGACTTCTGGTAATTGCAACTACGTTGTACTTAATTATAAATTTAAAAAAATCAAAATAGAAAAAAATTATAATTTGAAAGAAAGTACAGGTCTTTAAGGAAAAAGCCTCCAGGCTGTTCACTCTGGACCTACTTACTCTGACTTTATATAGAAGCAACTAGGTTTCTGAATTGATGTGAGATTCATAAGGCTTCATGAGACCATTTTTTTGTAACCCCAAAACACAAAACTTAGTACATAGTGGAGGATCAATAAATATTTAGTAATAAGTGAGAAGATTAGAAGCAGTATTTAGTAGCTGGGGTTGTTGGAGACAAGTACATATAGTTGGGAGAAATTATAGCTGATAACCTGAAACCTATAGAAAGGGTGAGAAATATCATAAAAACCAGACATAAAGGTCACTGAATTAAAGATACAACGTCCTATCAAGGTGTGCTAAAAAAATACTGTGAATGTTTAAATTAAAAAAAGTTTATTACAGTAAAAGACACATTGTCATTAATCCCCCTCAAAATACCCGCGGTCCCCCCACCCCCCCAGCTTCGAACACACTTATCCCATCATTCTTTACACTTTCTGAAACAGTTCTGGAAGTCCTCTTTCGTGAGTGTCTTTAGTTGCACTGTCTTGGCTGCCTCAATGTCCTGAATCAATTCAAAACATTTACCTTTAATGGTCATTTTGACTTTGGGGGAAAGCCAGAAGTTGCATGATGCCAGATCATGGTTACTGCAGCATCACCATAAATTAATTTTAACATTTTGTGTGTTTCTTTAGTATTTTTTTGCAGTTAGAAACAAAATTTCATGAGTTGTTTGTGATCCATGATTTATGGCACACTTTAAAACACACCTTCTCTCTACCGTCGCTCACACCTGACTGACAGCACTGAACAAGTTGAAACTTGCCACACACTGTTACTAAGGTTTGACATGCCACTTCCCATATTGAAGATCCCTGCCTTTCCGTTGCATGGCACTCGGCAGCAGTGTTCATTGAGTGTTTTGATCACACCTCGTGTATCTTATTAACCTCTGAGGGATTATAGCACAGAAACAAAAATAATTGCCATCAACAATAATGATCCTGAGTCATTATGAAAATATTAAATTCTGTTTAATACTCATTTGATAAAAGTCAGGGAGCTGTACAGCGTACTTTGAAAATATTTCCATTGGGGAGGATATTAAAGTATTCATTCAACTGGAACACTTAGTTCCCTCCCATGCTAGATTTCTTTTTCTAAATGTAATCTTGATGATACAATATTATGTACCATGAAAATAATTCCTTGGTTCTATTCCAGGATATCTAACTCCACAGTATCTTTTGTAGACATAGAAAGTATGTGTTTTCTTTGTCCTTGTGATTTATTAAGCTTTCCAGTACAGAATTTTAATATATTCCACATATCAGATCTTCCTGTTTCAGTTACAAAACAATACAGAATTGGATCAGCAACACAATTTAAACTTGTTAATGCCACCGTGATTCTATATATTTTATAATTCTGCTTCCCAGACTTGTCAAATATATGCTTGTTATTGTTTATATTACTCTCAAAAATGCTGCGAATCAGCAACATCAGATGAAAGGGAGTGAAGCACAAGACAAAAGTCAATGTGATACTCACAAGCAGTTTTATTATTCTTCTCTTTTCAGCCTCTTCCGTGGCCTGATTATGCTGCACAGCTTGGTAGACTTTCTGGTTGCAAACCATCATGATGACCAAAGGTATTGCATATCCCGTGCACGTCCTAAACAAGTTGAACTTAATTTGCCATTTCTCCAAAGGGTATTTGTCATAGCACAGAGTAAAATTAGACTTTTCAACATTACAGTACTCTACAGCTATTTCATCTTCCCACAGAATGACAGCATTGAAGATGGTTTCCAAGACCCAGATGACTAGGCTGACCACAAATGCAAACCTTCTTGTCCTCAGGAAAGAAAACTTCAAAGGGTGGACAACTGCTAAGTACCGATCAACAGCGATGCAGGTGAGGAATGCGGTGCTGCTGTAAAAGTTCATGTACATGAGGAAAGCAGTCCCTTTGCACAAGGCAGGAGAGAAATTCCAGTTGTCTTTATTCCATGTGTAATCAATCCACAGAGGGAGAGTGAATGCATACAGCAGATCTGACAGTGACAGACTGAAGAGATAAATTCCTAATTCATTTTTCTTCTTGGCTTGAAGAAAAGACACACAGAGAGATCCAATATTGGCTGGAATGCTGACTATGACCACAAAGATGTAAACGATTGGAAACAAATAATGATCTAGGTCATGCTGTTCATCAATACATGATGTGGTGGTGTTCATTTTTTTTTTGCTTCTTTTTTTAAGGTGGCAATTACATTCGTTCTCAGGATGCAAACAGCCAAGGAAGTCTTGCCTTGTTGCAGTTTGTTTTCAACATCTAATTCTCTTTTGTGAGATTTCTTCAATTTTTCTTTACTTCCAAAAGTTCTGATTAAGTCATCAATGCTTTTAAAGAATGGATGATCACTTTTCACACAGATGTCAATGGTGCGAATGAAGTCAGAATCCAGGCTCCTGATGGGTAGCTAAAGGGCCAGTTGATTCTACTGAGCAGACATCCATGTGCTTATTATGACAGATGCTGATGAAGACCCCTCAAGGACCACCTGGGTTATCTTTCAGCTTCTAGACACTTTTTTTTCCTTCATGAAACTCAGGAGATTGGGGTGAACATGAATAAATAAGCCTTTGTTTTCATAGAGATTGGTATCTCTTTTTAAAATTCTGTTGTCTCTGTAATGAAAGATGAACTAGAATAGTTTATATGTTTAAAAGATACATCCTGATTTTGAAACAGACTTTCCTGATTTTGTTTATTGAAGACATCAAAAATACATAAATTACAATGAAGATGTTTAAAAGGGAAATGATCTAATTAACTTCAAACATGAAATCAAGCTGAGATATTTTACCTACTTCAAATAAAAATTATCCAAGGAATGCTAGCTTAGATGGAACTGTATTTCTCACTGGACATGATCTAAGAACACAATACTGAAGTTGAAAAATCATTTTAAGAGCTCATTTAAAAAGATGGCAAGTTCATTGATTTGTCTGTAATCAGTAAATGCTTTGAGTGTATCATAAACTGTATGGTTCTATGATTTCAAAATTTTAATTTCATATGCCATCTAGGTATAAGGCACTTTCAAAATCAGCTTATTAACCAACAAAGTTTTGTTACAAGAAATTTGATAAAGTATTTTAAAATATTGCAGCTTGCTGAACCTTCATAAAGAATAAGATAACACTATCTCTTCGGTTTTTCTTTTGCTTCCTTTGTGGGTTAACTCAGTTTATCTTTCTCATCCTCTTGTGAAATAGGGGACAGAATGTTCTCAGCTCTGGATAAAATCTTGTGATCATCTTGTTTCTACGTTCCCACCTGAGTGCTCATTAGTTTAGCTTCTTTTTTTTTTTTTTTTTTTTGAGGGCAGTGTCACTGGCCCTCACATGTGGAACCTGAACCGGGGCCGCTGGCTTCCCAAGCCAGTGCTCAACCACCGCGCCACTCGGCTGGCTCCAGTTTAGCTTCTTTTTAAAGGTTTGATGTTACAGGTTCATATGGGACTAGAGAATCCATCCATCTCTCCGTACTGGAGTACAGAAATACTTCTGTCTGTATTTCTCTGCTCGGGGGCCCACTGGTGCTTTAGTTGACTTATCCCCTGGGGGGTATTCACAGAAAGCTTTGTAGAGTCACTGTGCAGGGGAAGGAAGATTTACCTTCTTCCTGTGTGCTGTGTGGTCTAGACAACATCTAAACCACTATCTTGCAAATGTCAATGAGCCCCAAGCCAAAAGAGTCCCGCCATCACGAGGTACAAGGATTCTGATAGTAGGGTAACCTATATTCAGAGTACATATTCAAACATGTCATTCTCAAAACAAAATGGAGAACTGAAATCTAGTTTTACCACATCTAAAAATAGGAATAGAATGTGAGAAACAGCCCTTTAAATCTGGAAGGTGAACCTTCCGGAGAGGAAAAAAAAAGCGTGATGGACAAAACAGGAGTTGAGGTCAGGGAGGTAAGTGAGCAGTAAAGCTCTGGATCTCTGGGAGGCTCACGTGGAGCTGAAGGAACCAAGCCTCTGAATGCAGAGCAACTGGCGACCGAACATCGGTGGGCCCACGCAGGTGGCCAGTTCCCTGTCTCAGCTTTCTTTCTATAAGGAGCTATATAATAAGAAATCCTTGAGTATTCATGGTCTCTGGCCTCTGGCTGGTCCTCACTGGAGAAACTGTTAGTTTCAGGCCATTGATGGATTAATAACGGAGCTTCATTAGCCATCAGGGAAATACGAACTAAAACCATAGTGAAATGCAACTACACATTCACCAGGATAAATAAAACAAAAAAGGTGGAACATACCAAGTGTTGGTGAGGGTGCAGGGCACCTGTGACACTTTGATGCTGTTGGTTGGAAAGCTGTCTGGCACTTGTGCAGACCATATGGTTCTAAGTATATGCTCAGCAGAAATACATGCATGTGTGTACCAAAAGACATGTGGTAGAATCAGAACGTTCATGGCAGCACTATTTGTAATTCCCCCCACCCCCAACCCTACCCACAACTGGAATGAATGCTCATTAGCGGTAGAATAGGTAAGTAAATTGTTGTATATTAACACTGTTGAAATCCATACATCAGTGAAAATGAACAAATGATTACTACATGCAATAATATGATTGAAGCTCAGAAACATAACATGGAGTGACAGGAAAAGGCAGGCCCAAGAGAGCGTCTGTTTAAAAACCAGATAAAGTTAATCTATGCTGTCAGGATTCAGAGTAGTGGTTCATTTATTGAGGGCTAGATGTTCTGGGCACCGTTTTAAATGGCATGTACAGTTGTTGTAATTTATGTTTCACTACACCTCTGTACTATTTATTATAATCCTATATTACAAAGGAAGAATTGATCACATAGTAAGCAATTAGCCCACAATGACCTATCTAATATTTAGTAGAACTCAGCTACAGTCCTAGATTGTAATGCTAGAGCCTCTTCACTATTTTGTCTTTTGCCTTTTATGTAAAAATACCTTAGAAATCTGAGGTATTTCTGCAGCCATACAGGCTGGCTTTGTTGAGAAGGAAGAGAATATTTTCTATTTTCCACCTAAATAGTAACACCAACAGATTAACACAAGCCTTCTAGCTATAACAGTTCTAATTAAAGAAAATGACTTGTGAATAATCATTTCTGCAAATATGATATAAATAAGATGTTTCCTCACATTTTCTAGAAGACATCACTTTTATGTTCCCTGTAAGACTACATGGGCTTCAAATAGACTTGTAAAAGTTACCATCTCACATCATGTCCTCACACTCAGTGAGGAAGTGTTGTTATGTTTCCATATATCTGTCAACATGTTTTCTTTGAAATGGTAAAAGTGTTTCTTTACATTAAATTATAATGGATAATGTAATGGTTTTACTTAGACAGGCTTTTCTTTTTCCTGCATTTGATTTTAGAAATAGATGGCTAAAAGGAGAAAATGCACTGTTACCACACTTAGAGAAAACAGTCTCCCAGTTCCTAGAGTCATGAGGCTGAATTTTGAAATCTGTTGTTTAGTTGAGGAATCCTCTGTGAATTGTTTTAAAGTTGAAATTAATTATCTTTCACACTCATAATGTGGTAATGCAGAAAATGTAAATAAATAAGATCGATTGCGAGATTGATCTATCTATCTATCTATCTATCTATCTATCTATCTATCTATCTATCTATCATTATCATCTATCATCTATCTATCTTCATGACAAACAGGAGAACCATTGTGCATGTGTCATCCTTCTCAACAAAGCCAGTCTGCTTTGTTGCAAACAACCATGTAAAGTGTCATGTTAAAGATTTGTTATAAAAGACAGAGAGAAATCAGGTAGTGGAGACCTTGGGGGAGGGGCAGGGTAACAACTGGAAGAGGGCACTAGAGGGCTTCTGAGAATTTGCTAATGTTCTGTTTCTTGATATGAATGTTGATTCCATGAGCAAGTTCAGTTTGTAAACTTTATCAGGCTGTACCCTTAGGATAACTGCATTTTTCTGCATGTATGTCACATTGCAATTAAAAAGTTAAAAAGTGAATTTAAAAGGTTATGTGAGATGGGATGTAAAGAACCTTGACAAACAACCCATGTCTGTTTTACTTGCAGATGGAACATATATGCCTTCCTCAGAAAGGATGCTAGTTAACCTCTTTCCTCATAGATAAAAGGTAATTCATAGAAACAAAACAAACCAAACAATAAATAATTTAATATGAAAAGGAATGCACCAAAGATGAAGGTTTATTACACGAACAAATAACTACTCTAGGCACCTGGAAGAAGTAAATACAAATCAACCCAGGCTTCAAAGAATTCTCACAAATAGAGTTCTAACAAACATGAACTCGTACACACACACACACACACACACACACACACACACACACACACACGAAATTAGCCACTATGTGTGAGATTCAGCAAAAACAAGAAGAGTACCAGATCCACAAATGCTTTCAAGGGAAAATTAAAAGACATATAACACAAAACAAGTGTGACTGACAGCTGTATGGAACTGATGAAGGACATGGAATCCTCAGATTTAAGAAGCCCAGTGAATTCCAAATAGGATTAAAAACACAAAGACGGAAATCTACACTTAGAAACATTGCAATCAAGGTGCATATCAACAGAAACTAAGAAAAAAGAGCCAGAAAAGATGAACTAGTTACAAAGGATGAAATTTAGACTGACAAAGGACTTCTCAATAGTATTAGCAACAGAAACCAAAAGACAGTGTGGATTGATAGTTCCAAATTGCTAAGAAAACATACATCATCCTGCAATCATGTACCCAACAGAACTAAATTTCACAAGCAGAGCAAAAATAAGGACATTTTTAGATAAACCTGAAAAACTGTACCCCCAAATCTTTATCAAAGAGACATCTAAAGCATATAAGTGAAGAATGACAATGACACTAGAAAAAAGTCCGAGATGTATGAAAGGTTGAATTAGCTACGAGGAGGGAACTCTGATGGGTGCACAGCATCTCATCCATTACTAGGCTCATGTGTCTGGGCAAGAACACCTGAACAGTGAGAATATCCTTCCTTGGGACCAGGATTGAGAGAGCTGGCTGATGGTCAGTGGGTGCCCTTCCTCCTGTATCCATGTCACATAATAAATCTGCATCTTTGCTCTTAAAAAAAATAAGATGAATAAAGTGGAAAGAATGATTTCTGGAGGATTATAAAGCTCTCAATAGAATACATTACTTTCTGTATAAAAACGTTTCTTGCCATGACTAAAACAACAACAAGACCGAATGGTTTGATGAAACAGATACTGGGTATCTTCTCTGTTAGGCAACAGCGACAGTGGTGAAGTCTAGTGGGTTTAAGTGTGGTGACTGGAGACAGTTTAAAAAAGCTCTCAACAGCCCTTGGGGGATTTGTGATCATATGTGTTTCTCCACTTCTCTAAGTTTAAGTTTTTACAAATGTAAGATAACACCCACTCATTTCACAGAGTTGTGAGAATTGAATGACATGACACATGAAGCAAAGTACCTAGCACATGGTAAGCCTTCACTGTACATTAGATAATATTATCATTTTAATGACACCACCAGTAGTTTAAAGGTGACCTTTGTGCTGTCCTCTACATTTCCTACAAGGAGGTTATCTTTGGCCATCTACTCAGCACATAGCAGAGAAGCCAGAGGCACTCAGGGTATAATTTGTACAGTGACATTTCACATATGATACCAGCTCTGCAGATAATAGTTGTTAAATTAAGGTGTGTATCTGAGATTTTAATGGAACACATAATTCTTATTATTCATACATCTTTTCAGATATTATTTTAACTAATCAAACCTCGAGAAAAATTGTTTTTAGAACCAGTTCTGAAAATTTTGGATTCTAAAAAATTTGTATAATTTTTATCAAATGCCAGAAGAAAACAACCCACAGGATAGTAAAATATATCTGTGTTTAACCAGCTCCTAAAACAGCACCAATGATCAAAAAATAGAAAGTGTTATAGGAAACATTTGCCTTCACTTATCATTTTAATAGCTACTTATTAAGGCTCTACTATGTGTCAGACACTGTGGTAGTCACTTATTCAGTAAGAATTATTAATATTTATTAATAATGGAAATATTATTTCCAGTTTTCACATTATTTCTGATATTATGAGAAGTATCACGAGACCATTGTACTGATGAGGAAATGGTGCCAGCTAGCTCTATAGCTCGGAGCTTTCCTGGCTGTACAGCTAGCTATCTTCCTAACCACTTAATTGTTTGCCAATAAACTGCTTCCTGGAGAGGAAAGAGGGTATAAGCACTCCTCTTTTGTATATGGATAGTTTTACCTATGTCTAAATGCAAAGTTTCACAGCTTTTCACCCCTGCTTAAAGCAGAGGAAACCACATCATCCTCATTTCTCTGTCTCTTATAACGATCTGCATTACCACATTTATACAACCTAAACTAGATAAAATGTTGCAAACATTACTGATAATCATGCAAAAATGTGTTATCTACTGACAAGCCTTAAGTTATTTTTAAATTTTATGCTTACCCATGTTTCTTGGGGTGATGATTTTGTCAACCAAGGAGCCCGATAAATCCACTTGTATCAAGAAGAGAAATGAACACTCTTAAAAGGGCAGGAACTTGCACTCATATTGCATCATAAACCAATGAGGAAGCCACATCTTAACATGAAGGATGTACATTATCCAAATTTGACCAAAAAAGTTTCTTAAATACTTTAAAAATGTTTTTATTTATTATTTACTGTAGCATCACTTTTATAACTCACTTTTCTCTTTGAATCTTAATTATAATTGAATACTGAGAGTATGTGAGCTTAAATAGTATTTGTACTAGAATTCATTGATTCACTCACTCATTCATTTATTCTGTCAACATGTATACCTATCATACTCTTAGATCACTGCTGGGAGATATTTAGGACCTGGCTATAGGACATAGGAGCTTATCACCTAGTGAAGGAGAAGGGCATATACAGTTGTAACCATAACGCAATGCAAAGATAGGTAAATATACTCCAAGAGAGGTACAGAAAGATAGGATGTGTCATTGAATGTGTGAGATAGGAGAGGGTGTTGTAGATGGATTCAGGACGATTAACTTCTTTGGGAGAAAAACAGCAGAGGGAGGATAGGGGCTGGGTGTATAATGAGCCTGTTTCATTGCTTAATGGATAGCAGGGCTAAGGTAGTCAACTTTGCAAAGTTTTTTTTTTTTTTTTTTAAGGGGCCCAGTTGGATTAGCTATATAGTATTTTATTGTAGAACCATTTTCTCCTTTGATTCTCCTCTTGGAATAGAAGGCCGAGATTGCTGAAACCATGCTAAAACTAGTTTGAATCTTGCCATCATAAACTTTTACAACAAATGAAGGGGAGAATATTACTTTATAAGAACAATTAATTTGAGATGGAAATTTTTAACTTAAAAAACTGTAATCAGGACAATTTGAGTATATTTTGGTACAAGGACAGTAGAGGTTGTTGTTGGTAGGGATTTTCTTTCTTTTCTCCCCAGAGATAGAAAAGATGTCTTGTGATATAACCATGACTCAATCTTGAGGTTATTCAGGATATAACAGGAATGTAAAGGTTTTTTCTGTACTTCCTTTGTAGGTCTTTCATTGAGAACAACAAAAGTAATAATTTACATTTATAAAGTACACAAGAGTTTGCAAAGTAATTTGGCATACAGTAATGTGAAAATTCAGAATACTTTATATTTTCACTGAAATAATGAAAAATTTAAACATAATGTGGAAAACAAATAACAAAACCCTCAAACCTTTACAAAAATGAAAGTAATGATTTCAGTTTACTTGTGACTCAAATCCAGAATTCTCATTTTTGTTTGGTTTTGCACATCCGCTTATCTGTGGCATCAACACATGAGTATTTCATGACTCTCAATGTCTCCTATTTTACCTAAATAGACTATACTTCTGCTTTTAGGAAAAGGGTATTTTTTCATATCAAACATTTATGTATTTTGTTTTTCAAAAAAAAGGATGTAGTTAAAAAACAAGAAGCACAATAAAACTTTCACTTTTGGTTAAATAGGAGAAAAACTGTGGCTGACCTATGCTAAAACATTGCCAATTCTGCACAGTATTAATAACTTGTAATAAGTTTTCTTTTTATTTAGCCTGAAATGTTTGGCAGTACTGTACTTTCAACCACAAGACTATGTAACGAAGAGTTGGAAATTTGAGAGCTGTTGAGTCTCTTGACGTTTTAAACTCCAAGGTGAGAAAAAGCTAACTAGAAGTTATTCAAAATGCTCCTTTTACGGGGTTTGCACTTCTGCTGTGCCAGTTATCTGGTCTTCTGAGGCCACAAAAACCATCACCCAACACGGTCCACTGTTGGGGCACTGGGGCCACCCACGTGAAAAAGGGGAAGAGACTGTAGTTCTCAGTTACAACTTCTCCATGGGGATGACAGTGCAAGAGCCTTATCTGCTGATGAAGCATCCTTTGTTTGGCCACATTGTCCATTTGGTGCAATTTCACTGGTTAAAGCAGCGGCTAAACATGGCAGGGTATGTTCTGAAATATGGATATATTTCTCCATCCATATTTCCTTTTACACCATCCCCGTCCCTATACACTCAATTAGTCATGTTGCATTTATTGTTTCTTAGAAGGAATTCTTGGCAGAAAAATAGGGGATGGTGGGGAGAATACATCCCTAGATTTTGATTTGCAAAAGATTTGGACAATTCAGGAGAAATGAAAGAACTGGGGGTGCAGACAATACGCTTGCAAGAATACCTGTTGAGATAAAGCAAAGCTTTGCACCCCCAAGAACAGAAAAAAGTTTTTTTCTGCCTGGTGGAGGTTGGGCTTAGGGTTGTATGAGAGATAGTCATGAGATGTGGTGGTCTGAGACAGGGACTCTGCATTGTGCCTGCTTGTACTCTCTCCCCAGCAAGCCCTGAGGTTGGGGTGGGGTGAAAGTTACCCCAGATGAGTTTCATGGTCTGGGGAGGAGAATGGACCTGTGTCTCATATTCAGAGTGAAGTCCAGATAGGTGGCGAGACTCAAGAGCACGTGTGTGAGAAGCCTGAGACAGCCTCGCCGAGTGAACTGAGCCCAGCACAGTGCAGGCAGAGTAGAGTGATTTCTGGCAGGCCCTGCGGGGTACACAGAAGTGACGAGAAGCCTCAAGCCACCTCCTGGGGCTCTCAGTGGCCCAGTATATCATAGAAGCAGACTTGCTGCCATTGATAATGGACAACTCAGGTGAGTCCTGCATGGGATAACTAATGAAGACCAGGATGAGGGTATCTCAGGAGGCTAGCAGTGATGGAGGACAGGCTTTGGGAACCAAGGGTTGAGCTACTGCCCTCCAGCCTTGACAATATGCAAGCTCCCTGGATCTTAGATGGTGTTATGGGCAGAATTTTGTATCTCCAACCCTCTGCCAGTATCTCATAATATAAATGTATTTGGAGATAGGGCATTTTAAAAGGCAGCTAAGTTAAAATGAAGCTTCAGCATGGGCCCTAATCCAATCTGACTGATGTCCTTAATAAGAAGAGGAGATTTAGACACACTAGGAGACACAGGGATGCACATAGAATATAAAAAAGACCATGTGAGGACACAGAGAGAGGCCTCAGAAGAAACCACTACACCTTGATCTTGAACTTCCTAGCCTCCAGAACTGATTCCTGTTGTTTAAACCCAGTCTGTGGTGTTTTATTTTGATAGGCCTAGCACACTAATATACCATAGGTGGAACCCAGAGGAAAGGTTGGACACTGAATTGACTGTGATTGAGTTTCCATCACCTTGGTAAGAAGGGAATTGAAATGGAATTTTAGTTGAGTTACAGAAAGATAAAGAATATCCTACTGCTTGCATCTGTGGTTATGCCCTGAGATTGGAATCCATAGCGTTAAGATCATACATTTGATCCAAGGTGTGTAATTCAACAAAAAGACCTTCTATAGGACTACTGAGCAAAAACATTTTTCTCATTCATTTCCAAGGGTTTAAAATGTAACTATTAGAAAATATTTCTTTTGGATCTTGAAAGTTTTGCCCTCAGTCTTCCTTTCGAAAGGGGCAAATATGTTGGGAGCCAACAGCACCCCGGTGTCTGACAAGGCCACATTGAAGTAAAGACCCACGCTCAGCGCTGGAAGTCTGGGATTGCTGCCTTATGGTTGGTCATGTAATATCTCCTGCCTCTATGAACCCATGTGCCTTTCCTCCACATCAGATCCTATAGGAAACAGTACTCTCACTGCATTTATGGCAAGTTCCTGTGGTACCCTAATGAGATAACTATGCAGTCAATGACAGGCAAGATCTCCTAAAGAAAAGAGACAACCCAAGCCAGGCGGTAGTTCCGTGGGGACCCCAGGACTGAGAAAGAGGGGACTCAAGCCTCTTGGAAACAGAGGCTCAGACCCCTGGCCACATAGGCCAAAAGCCTGTCTGTGAGAAACTGACAGCCTGCCTGTGAGAAACTGATAATAACATCAGTCCTTGAGCTCACTTGCCTAAGGCCACTGCTATGAGAGGTCTCCTTGGAGACCAAGGTCTCCAGGCCATGAGAGTTTCTATAAGAGGTGATTTACTGACCATGGGGTATGTTAATCAATAGCCTTATTTGAATTCTTTGCCTTGTACATTGTTGTAGCAAGATACTGAAGCTTTGACTGAGAAACAGATGCTACCCTCTATTGTAATAATATGTAGCCCTCCATAGGATAAGTTATGTTTGAGACTCCCTTTTTAGCTACTAAGTATTGTAATCACATAGGAATAGACTTTAGATAATTTTTTACCCTAAACTCGGCCACTGCTAGTCTTTTAGTAATAGCTCAAATATACGCCCTGTGAGTCTTGCTGCTGGAATTTGGGATAATGACTAGGTAGTCATGGTAACTACTCTTTAGGCAAATGTAGAGATAAGTGAATCCTTAGCATAGAATAGATCACACTACATCCTGGAAGAGAACAATTCAAAACTATGTGCAACTTAACTTGTGATTGAAGTAATGGTCAAGAATCCCTATAAAAGGGACATGCTATAACAATAAAGTGTGACACTTCTTCTCTGAAACTTCCCCCCCACCCCGTGTCTCCACTCCCTTCTTTCCCCTTGTCACCTGAGGGAACCCCTGGACACACGGAGGCTGGTCCCCTGCACAAATATTCCTGGGAGGGGTAAAACATTAAATTGTCAGACAAAACCTTAGTTGGCTGCCACATTATGGCAAAACTCCCCAGGATCCATTTACATTGGTTCTCCAAGGGTGGTTCTTAGAGTAGCAGTGTTTATGTCACCTGGGAATGTATGAGAACTATAATTCTCAGTCTCACCCCAGGCTCAGGGAGTGGGAAGCTCTGGGGTTGGAGTCCAGCGACGTGTTATAACAAGCCCTCCAAGTGATTCTGATGCTCCAGAATTTGGGAACTATTGGTGTGTATACAGGATGGGTGCCTGGGTAAGAGACTGTGAGGGGTGGGGGGAACAGAACCTCTGAAAAGGGAGGAGGGTGGAAACCCTTTCTGTTCAAATTCTTGCATGGCTTGGGTAATTTCACCCTATTGTCCTTTCATCAGTAATTGAATTCCCTTTGGCATCATCATGGCATTAGTTCATTTGGCTCCACCCTTCTAAAAAATTTTTGAACTAATACAGCCTTTCATTAGAGGCTAGTAAATGGTTTTGACTTCAAGGTTAGGTCAGAACATGCTTAAATATAGCAATAGCTAAAATGGAGATGTGTTATTAAATTAAAGACTAGAGTCTTAAACATCCTAAATTCCTTTTCAGAAGATATATTTTTCTTAATGTCTGTAAATTATATAAATAAGTTTTAGTGCCTTTATCATGCATACTTATTGAAATAAATTAACCAAATGTTAAGAAGACTATTAACTCCAAACAGTTTCCTCTGATGTATGATGGGTGCAGACTGCTGATTAGCTTAATTCTTGA
Source organism: Aselliscus stoliczkanus (assembly GCA_033961575.1). NCBI lineage: Eukaryota > Metazoa > Chordata > Mammalia > Chiroptera > Hipposideridae > Aselliscus > Aselliscus stoliczkanus. The sequence goes on along the minus strand of CM066732.1, from coordinate 148,255,952 downwards.
AGTCAGGATAATAAGTTCTTGTGAAAGTGTCTGTTTGTCAAGTTTGCTTATGGTGCTAATAGCCAGCTGATAGTTTAATATTTAAGATCCAAAAAGTGTTTCATGAATTCAGATTTCACAAAGATGTGCATCAATATTTAAGGAGGTTCAATCCAAAAGAAAGGGCAGAGAAGTACAGATGATTGGCAAAATAATTGAGTCAGCTGGGGCAGAGGGACTAGGGACAGACAGGAGGGAAGATATGGAGTCAGCTTGATTGGTGTGGATTCTGTGGCATCAGAACTGATGAAGGTATCTTTTACCCACAGCTATGGGTAATACCAAATTCATAGAATGTGCAGAGATTATTAGGAAAATCCAAGGATGCGAGGGATACCTGCAATTTTGTAATTTTGTAAAAATAATGCTAGTCTTTATTAGAGGATGCCAGTGCTTTTTTAGAGGATGCTTAAATATGTATCTTTGCAAATGTGTGGTAATTGCGTAAATTTCTTATGGTGTTTTATAATACCCATTTCTTTCAATAAGTTGACCAAATATTAGTTACTACAATATTTAATACTACATCATACGAGTGGTTTGCTAAAATGCATCACAGGTATGTGCAGTGATTTTAAAATGTCTGCAAATTCTTGGACACTCTTTTCAAGGGTGAAGCCTAATTTCCCTCACTTTGAGTGTAGGCCTCATTCCTAGTGAATAGGATAAAGTAGAAGCAATGGGATGCTATTCTGGAGAGAGGTCAGAAAAATCCCCTGACTTCTTCCTTTCTCTCTCTGTCTTTCATCACTTGGTCTGAGGGAAGCCAGCTCTCATATTATGAGAAAAGGCCCACATGTGATCACTTGCACGATAACTGCCATTTCCCTTTGTCTCACATCTTGAGCAAATTTGAGTGCTGTGCCCAGCAGCCCAAGGATCTTCCTTACTCAGCTGGTATTCCTTGCTTTTTTATTAGAAACTTTCATGTCTAATGGTTTCCTAAGCATAGATTAGATATTTTCTCTGGTAAGTAGTTACTTTGGTACAGAAACTAATAGGAACTAGTGGTATGTCCTGAAGGGGAGACTACATTTTTTGTTAAATGTTGTTTCCTCTTCTACAAGTTTCACACATTGCACAAATATTTGTGCCTTCCAAATACAAGGTGCAGTGATGTGCTACAGGATGACTAATGCTGGGTATGCTTTCAACATCCTGATTTCCTGAGTATGGTATTTTGGTATTTCCCTTCTAGTATTATTAGGCATATGTTATATGCTTATCACAGATATAAAACCCCAGGGTTGGTATGAAGCTTAGCATTTACTTGATTTATCATCCATAGCTTGCATCTATTGGTGTTCCAGCTCATACTTAAAATATTCTTAGAACAGATGGATCAGAGTGCATTCTGGGAAAATAAATGTATTGAAGTTGGATAGTTACTGACTTGTATCATAGAATATTGGTGGTAGGAAAGGTTGCGAGTTTGGATATGTGCTTTATTGGGAAAAGAAGAGATGGAAAAAAACAAGTAGTCCATATATAGGGGACTATATGACTTATCATCCAAATCACAACACTTTTGAGAGTGAAAGGGGCACCATTTATAATTATGTTGGGACAACAGACCGAGCTAGGAGTGTCCTTGGGAAACCAGATTAAACCTATAGTAATTTTAGAGAAAGCGCATGTATAGCTGCTTTCTCAGCAGCTTCTGAGTCTCTCCAACTTGCTCCGATACCAAGAAAACCAGAAATCTCAGACCAATGCTGGATGTGACAGAAATTCCAGGACAAATCACGACTTCCCAATTTAGTGTTATCTGCCTAGAACCATTTCAACAGGCAGCGGAAAGTTGTATATGAAGCTAAAAGCTAACTATATGTAGTTCCCAGAATGGAGAACCTTGTCAGCTAACGTTGGCCATGTGTGTAACACATTCAGCTAAAATTTACCGAGTGCCTATTACCTTACTTGTATTTCATTTAATCATGTCCCTATGCGGCTGCTGTTACTGTTTCATCTTATGAAAGGAAACTCAGGCTCAGAAAGCTAAGTGACTTGACCAAGGTGACAGCTGAACTGGGGCTTGGTGAAGGGCTGCATGCTGGGTCCTCTTTCTGGTACTGCCACCGACTCGCACGTGGTGCATGTGCCTTGAGATGCTGGGGGAAGTGCACAGTAGGCCCCTGGATATCCAGTTCCCTGGGCAGGACTTGAACATCCATCTGAAGGGCTCCAACAGGGAAGGACGGAGAAGAAGCGACGTGAGCACACGTGAAGGCAGGGGCCCCACCCTGACCAAGGTGCGACCAGAAAAGGTTCACTCTGCCTCCCCAAAACATCACCGGAGCAGTAACCACGACCTGTGGACCACACTAAACATGGCGACAGCGTCATCAGCGGCCTCCTGCCCTTTTCCATTATGGCGGCGACCGGACCCGCCTCTCTGGGCTCCGGAGTCATGTGACCCACACAATGGCCGAGCGCCTATTTCAGGCTTCCCGGCAACGCCGAGTCATAAACCATGACCGCCGCTGCGGGTGCGGCTGGCGGAGCCGCAGTGCCCCTACTGCTGTGCGCGCTGCTGGCGCCGGGCGGCGCCTACGTGCTCGACGATTCCGATGGGCTGGGCCGGGAGTTCGACGGCATCGGCGCCGTCAGCGGCGGCGGGGTGAGTGGCCGACTGTGGGACGCGCGGGGGCGCGACGGCCCCGCCCCACAATCCCCCGCGGCGCAGCCCCGCGTCGGGAGGCCCCCGGGTCGCGGCCCCGCTGCGGGCGGCCAACTCTGCACCGGTGGTGCCCGCGGGCAGACTGCGGGGCTGCGACCGGCGCCTGCTCGTGTAGGATGGACCTATGGAGGCGGTTAGGTTTCACAGATGAGGATCCCGAGGTCTAGAAAGCGGCAAAACGGGGGCTCAGCCCCTCACCGTGGGCAACCGGGCCTGGACCGCAGGGGGCGCTCCAGAAAGGGCAGGGAGCCGGGGAGCGCCCTTTTGGCGGAGAGGATGCGCCCCTGGGATGCTTTGGCTGTGCGTCTTCCCAGTTGGGGAGCTGGGTCCCAGAGTTCGAAGCCCCGGACCGCCGCCGCAGGGTTGGGCGCTTTCAGAGGGCCTAGTGCTGAATAGGTATCTGTTTGGAGGAATGACAGGTGCCGCAAGGTCTCTTTAGGGAGGTGAGGGGCCTGAAACTAGGTGCCCCCCCACCCTTTAAAGGTTATGTTAGCATCAATAGTCTAGGGTTGTTTACTGTTGGGGGGCTGTGTTGCCCGCGGATGAGTGAGCTGCCCACTGGACGGGTCAGTGCCTCTGAGCCTCGCTGGTGGCAGTTTGTGTGCGAGGAGGCGGGGACATTGGGCCCACAGCCAAGCCAGAGGCGGGTCACCCTTAGGGCGCACAGGCACCAGGTGTGCTTGCTCTGGCCTCTCCTCGCCCCCGTGCTGACTAGTTATGGAGAAGGGCCTGAGACTGCGTTTTAAATGCATCAGTTGATTCTTACGCTGAGGATCGAGACATTTTTTTCCTGATTGAAGACTCTCTGGAGCAGGGGTTGAATTAAACAACAAACTTCTAATTTTAGAATATGCAGACAAGATACCAAGACAGTACAACATTCTCATATGCCCTATAGCAGCTTCTCCTGTTAGTAGCATCCTACATTAGTATGGTACATTTGTCACAATATTGATGACATCAATGAAAGCCTGTCTTTCCCTTCATTTTTCCTTAGTTACCTCTTTTATGTTCTAGGATCCCAATTACATTTAATTGGCATGTCTCTGTAGTCCTCTTTTGGCTGTGACTGTGGGATGAGTTGGTGTTATATGGGGGTTCCATAAAATTGATGTGAAGGGAGACGTGAAGGCTACTACAACTTCGTGCAGGATTATGTGGGCACAGCTGATAATTATCTTAGCTCCCTGATGATGCTGTCAGGTGGCCTTCGTGTGTGGGAGCTTGCTTCAGGAGCAGGATTGTTCTTGGTGTTTGTTGGGTTGAGTCAGAGGGAACTTGTATCCTTAAATGCAGTTCAGAACCAGCCTTGAATGCTTGCTTGCTGGGAGGATGTTTTGGGCAGGTCTCAGACTATTGATAACCAGTGTTGTGCCTGGACCAGTTCTTGTTATGACTGCGGTGCCCTCAGCAGTACCATCAGGAAACTTGGTGTGGGGGGGAAGGTTTATTACTCACAAGTTCTGGAAAGTACATAATTGATTGCTCCATATCTCATTAAACACCTGGGGCTACACAGCGATTTTGCAGGTAGAGGGAGAGAGAGGAAGTATAAGCCTGGAGGTCTGCTTTTATTGGGGTTGAGGGTGGCCTAGACTCACTATATTGGTGAATTTAAAACTTAAAAGTGGGAACTTAAAGTGCAGGAAGAGAAAAAAACAAGTTGCCGAAATGGTCAGTTATTGAAAATTAACCAAAGGAGCCTCAGCTCCTCCCCACCGCCCCCCAAATCAAATGTGGATCTTTTATCTAGTTGTGTGGCTGGCAGTGTGTTTATTTGAAAGAATTTTTTTTTTTTTTTTGAGGGCAGTGTTACTGGCCCTCAAATGTGGGACCCAAACTGGGGCCGCTGGCTTCCCAAGCCAGTGCACCACTCGGCAAGTCCTACAGTGTGTTTATTTGAGATAGGCTTCTTTTAAGTGGATGCCTCTTTGAAGTAGATAACTCAGCAATCAAAGCTTATCAGGCACTTGCATTACAAAAAAGAAAACTATCAGGGCCTACTATACAATCCACCCTGATAAAGAGGCTTCAGAGTGGTTGATAAGGACATTAACTGCCTGGATAGCTAATATGCTAAATGTTGCCTGGGTAGCTGATATGCTAAATGTCAGGGGCAGGGCACTTTGTAACCTAGAAAGTACACATCTAAGTAGGATGATAGTAGCACTCCTATAATCTACAGGCAGTAGTCTCAAATACAGTCCGTAGCCATTGTTCCAAACTTGAAGGGTCCTGCCATGAAACCAGGTCAGTGATCTAGGGGCCGTAGGAATCTGTTCAACAATTTTGGTAATATTGTGAAATATTTTAACATCTTGGGCCATCTGGTATAAGTAGGTTTGAACCTGTCCTGAGTTGGTAGATTGCTCCATATCTCATCAAACCAGTCTCTTAGTCCTGAGAATAGATCAGTTCAGTTTAAGGGTTGTATCTCATTTCAGGAGGCGGTGATGCAGGTGGGCTCCCAAGGTTAGGGCTACTCATACATAGTTCAAGTATTTGCATCAGGTTATTTAATATTAGGCATTTCTGTAAAAACAAAAGAAAAACAAGGATTAATGGTTGGAGCAGACTGTAAATACACTTTGGGTCCTGAGGATAGCCAGTTGAGATTTCTAGACATCAAGCTTGAAGCATCTTCAGATGCAGTGAGGGCTGTCAGTGGCAATCGGACAGATTTCCTAGTTTGTAGTTTGAATGTCTCTGGTGGTCATTCTTAATGGCCTGTGAAACAACAGTCACAAAGACTGTCCATACATGGAGTCGCGGTGATTTCTCTGAAGTTTTTATCAAGTTTTCCCACTTTAGCTTGCATGGCTTCAGGGAAAGGGCAGTTTTAGTTCTCAGTGATTCCGAATCAGAAGGTTGGGAGAAAAATTGGAAACATTGGTTTGAAGAGATGTAGCCATATATTGGAGGAAACAAGGAGAATTCAGTATCCAGTCCAGCCTACAGGTAGACAACCTCAAAGACTAGAATCTCATATCCACAGGGTGTGCTATAGTTTTTCATTGAAATAAAATTTTTCTTTCCATAGTGACCCCACTTCTATCAGAATCAAAGTGGGACTAATTTGTTTGCAAAATAAGTCTAGTCTCATTAAACTTGGCCTGATTATTTACGTAAGTGCAGCAAGAATCATGATTGACCAAAAAGGTTCTTTTAAGCATGCTTTGCTAGACCTTTTCACAGGAATCTTAGATTGGACTCTTAAAAGTCTCTCAAGAGAACCATTTCTGATCAAGATGATGGAGGTAAATACTTGTTGCCTCTTCTTACAACCACATCAAAATTACAACTAAACTACAGCACAACCATCATTGAGAATCACCTGAAGTCTAGCTGAACCAAAGTTCTACCTCTAAGGAATATAGAAGAAGTCACCTCAAGACTGGTAGGAGGGCCTGAGAACAGCCTAGCCCCACACCTGTGTGTGACTGTTAAAAATCGGGAAGGATATCTCAGCTGCGGACCCTGAGGAGCAAGAGGTCCAAGCCCACACCAGGCTCCCCAGCCCAGGGGTCCAGTGTAGGGAAGAGAAGTCTCCACAACTTCTGTCTGTGAAAATCAGTTCAAATTGTGGCTAGGTGAGATGGAGGGTGGCTGGAATCCCAGGTGATCCTCTTAAAGGATCCACACTCAGAATTACTTGTTGACAGACTCCTCCGCTCTGATCTATAGCACTGGGGCAGCAGCTTGAAAGGCACCAGGTGCATACATATGAGGAGGAACTAAATTGTCTGGCTTTAGAGCAAGGGCTGAAAAGGGCACTTTCTCCCAGATAGAAGTGGTGGTAGAATCTGTTGTTTCTTTGTTGAGCCTTTCTGCCTCCTGCTTGCAGACTGGTAGCTGCCATGTCTGAGTTGCATCAACCTAGCTAACACCTTTTGTTCGCCCTTCCCTTGTGATTCCCTGAGACCACGCCCCACCCAACTTTAGGGCCTACCCAAGCTGCTTCCATTGGCTTTTCCATACAAACAGCCTGTTTGGGCTCATGCTGTGGACTTGCCTAAAATCTCTCAAAGGTTCACAAAACCCAAACAAGCAGCATCTCTGGCTTCGGCATGTTACATACCTCTGGGTGAGCAGCCCTAAACCTGGCACTAGTGGCAGCCAGCCTTGGTTCAAGACTTGACTTCTCAAGGCACCTCCAAGCCCAGCTTGGGTGGTGGCCATCCGCAGATTGCTTTGTAGCTCGTGCCAGGTGGTCCCAGGCAGGGCACAGGCTGCAGCTGAACTTGGTCTGTGGCTGGGCCCCTCCCAGGAGTCCCTGGGGCCAACAAGCCAGGTGGCCAGCTTCAGCTGAGCCTAAGCACCACCTGGCCGCCTCCAAGGATGACACACCAAAGGTCACAATGGGCAGGCACCAGAGCCCTGCTAAAGTGGATCCTGCTGGGTAAGGTCAGCCCCAGCACAACAGCTCCTCCACTGTAGTCATGGCCAGTCCTTACAACTAATCAGCCCTAGGGTCATTCCCTCCCATTGATGTATAAACAGCAACCAAGGTTCAACTATAACAGTAGGGCACAGACAACCCACACAAGGGACACACCTGGAGCACCTGGCTCAAGTAACTGGGGAGACTGAGCCACTGAGCCCCACAGCACACCTACTACATAAGCTACTCTACTAAGACCAGGAAACATAGCAGCCCTATCTAATACATAGAAAAACAAACACACACACACACACACACACACACACACACACACACACGGACGGACGCAGCCAAAATAGGAAGACAAAGAAACATGTCCCAAATAAAAGAACAGAACAAAGCTCTAGAAAAAGAACAAAAAACCCCAGAGATGGCAATCTACCAGATGTTGAGTTCAAAATACTGGTTATAAAGATGCTTAATGATCTCAGATCTCCGGGAGAACTTCAACAAAGAGATGAAAAACATAAAAAAGAACTAGTCAGAAATAATATAGTAACTGAAATGAAGAATACATTAGGGAGAATCAACAGTATATTAGATAAAGTAGAGGGTTGAATCAGCAATTTAGAAGATAAGGTAGCAGAAAATACACAGTCAGAATAGCAAAAAGAAAAAAAGAATCCCCCCAAATGAGGATAGTTTAAGGGACCTCTGAGACAACATCAAGCATACCAACATTTGCATTATGGGGGTACCAGAAGGAGAAGAGAGAGCAAGGAATTGAAAACGTATTTCAAAAAATAATGACAGAAATCTTACCTAACCTGGCAAAGGAAATAGATATACAAGTCCAGGAAGTGCAGAGTCCCAAACAAGATGAACCCAAACAGGGCCACACCAAGACACATCATAATTAAAATACCAAAGGTTAAAGACAAAGAATCTTAAAAGCAGCAAGAGTAAAACAGTTATTTACAAGGGAACTCCCATAAGACTATAAGCTGATGTCTCAACAGAAACTTTGCAGGCCAGAAGAGATTGGCACAAAGCATTCAAAGTGATGAAAAAGCAAGAACCTACAACCAAGGTTATTCTACCCAGCAAAGCTATCATTTAGAGTTGAGGACAGATAAAGAGCTTCCCAGATAAGAAAAAGCTGAAGGAGTTCATCACCACCAATCCAGCGTTATAAGGAATGTTAGAGGGACTTCTTTAAGATAAATAAAAAAATATCAAAATTATGAATAATGTCAATGGCTATATAAACTATCAATAAATAATTTAAATAGGCTAAATGTTCTAATCAAAAGATAGGGTGGCTGAATGGATAAGAAACCAAGACACTTATATATGCTGCCTACAAGAGACTCACTTCATTTTTTTTTTTTATTATTATTATTTTTTTATTTTTTTATTTTTAGCTGAGCCATCCTGCCACCTGTTGGCAGCTCAACGGCAACTCAGCTCGGGCTGGCCTCGAACAGCTGTTGCTCAGAGCTCAGCTTGCACTCTTGAGCGAGCTCTTAACCAACTGAGCCACTTGGCCGGCCCAACTCACTTCAGATTGAAAGACACACACAGACTGAAAGAAAAAGGATGGAAAAAGATATTTTATGAAAATGGAAACAAAAATAACAAAAAACCGGGATAGCAATACTTATACCAGACAAAATAGACTTTAAAATAAATGCTATAACAAAATACAAGGACCCAGTAATCCCCCTATCCAAAGAAAACCAAAATGCTACTTCAAGGTGACATGTGCATCCATAAGTTCATTGCAGCCTTGGTTACAATGGCCAAGGTGTGGAAGCAGCCTGGGTGTCTGTCAGTGGAAGAACGGATAAAGAGAAGGAGTACATGTATGCAATAGAATATTGCTCGAGCATGGAAGGCAATGGGTTCTTGCCATCAGGGGTGGCCTGGATGGACCTGGAGGGTATTGTGCTGAGTGGAGTATCTCAGAGAGAGAAAGACAGATGCAATGTGATTTTGCTTATGTGTGGAATCTAAAGAACAAAATAAACAAACAAAACAGAAGCAAACTCACAGATACAGAGAACACTTTGATGGTTGCCATATGTGAGGAGGGTTTGGGGGTGAGTGAAAAAGGGGAAGGGATTAAGAAGTACAAATTGGTTGTTACAAAGTAGTCATGAGGATATAGGATATAGCATAAGGAAAGTAGTCAATAATACTGTAATAATTATGCATGGTGTCAGATGGGCACTAGATTTATTGGGGTGATAGATGGGAGGGGGTTTGAGAGGCAGGGTGAAAAAGGTGAAGAGATTAAGAAGTACAAACTGGTGGTTACAAAATAGTCATGGGAATGTGAAGTAAAGCATAGGGAATATAGTCAATGATACGACAATAACTATGTATAGAGCCAGGTGGGTGCTAGACTAATCAGGGAGATCATTTATTAAATTTTAAAAGTGTCTAACCACTATGCTATACTCCTGAAATTAATATAAAGTAATACTGAATGTCAACTGAAAAATAAATGAAAAAAATGAAAAAAATAAGTAAATGAAAAAAATAAAAAAGGGGGGGTGATGGGGAATATAAAGTTCAAATTTCCACGTATAAAACAATTAAGTCATGGGGTTGTAATGCACAACATAGGGAATATAGTGAATAATATTGTGATAGCGTGGTACAGTGTCACATGGTTGCTGGACTTTCCATGGTGATTACTTCTTCAGGTATATAAATTTTGAAGAACTATGGTGCAACCTGAAACTAATATAATATTGTATGTTAGCTATATTTTAATAAAAATCTTAAAAGCAAAGTCTGTCAAGGCGAGGAAGCCAAGCCAAGAACTGTCTGCAATTTGTATAAATTTGGGCGAATTCCTCTTTTTGAAGTCTCTAAAATATCATGAAGTTCTTGAGCTCATAGGAGGTGATCTTCCTTTCGTTTTTTTAGCCAACTTGACTACACAAGGTAAAATTCTCTTCTTCTCTATTTCTCTTTTCCCAACTTTCTACATCCATTTAGTTTGTCTACTTTAGGACAAAATTACTTTCACTTCCCTTAACAAAAATACATCTCCATACCTCATACTTTTCCTTATCTAAAATACATCATACTTTCCTTACAGAGATGTTTTCCTTATTATTTCTATTAGTTTTAATTACATTTATTAATTAGAATTCTTAACTTAGAAACCTTAATTTCTAGTGAAAATTAGGAAGTAAGCAGTTGTAAACTGTGTATTATACCAGCATTCTGTAAATTGTCAAACTTATGAATACATTTCATAATTTCTATTACAGAAGCATATGCCCCTTCTTTTATAGTACAGTTTTTCAGTGTAGCACAGGATATATTTACTAACAAATCCAAATATCTTTAGTCTCTCTGTAATAAGAAACCAAATGTAGATAAACCTATGTTCAGTCATTAATATTTTGTATTTTATATTTGACAGTGATCTATATATTCAATGAATTTCTATTATTTAAACTGAACTTAGAAAAACTTGAAGGTTCCAGGTTACCACAAAGTTTTGAGTAACTATTTTTAAGTAGACATGCCATAAAACATAATTATTGTTGAAAAAAGTGATGCCTTGACAATCAGAGCCTAAGCCAGGCACTTGCATTACAAAAAGAAAAAGCCAGCTGTCAGGGACTACATAACAATGGATAACTTGGTCTGTAGCCAGATCACATATCTGAACTTTTGCTGTGGAAAAAATTGTTTTTTCCCTTAACCCAGCTGATTCTTCTTGATTTTTTACAATTTTATTCCCTGATGTGGCAACCTCACTCACTCATAGGTACTGTCACATATTTCAAGGTAACCCATGAACTAATTGAGCTAGTATATTTGCTCTTTACTATCATTCTCCTTTTTATTTTTGTGGTATAAATCTGGAAGAGCTAGTAGTTCATAGAATGTGGACCCCTCTGTCCTAATATCATTACTTGTGATATTAAACTTGTGTTTAAACTTGCTAAAAATGGAAGTCTTTGATTCTGTTTATAAATTCAGTTTAAAATTATTAAAATGAGAAGAATTCTTTCATAACTCACAGTAGGTGGATCTTATCAGTTCTGATAGCACCCCTGTGCATAGTGCATTACTCATCTCAGAAGCTCAAATACTGATTAAATGAAAATGGTTGTGACACTATTTGTACCTCATTATAAACTTCTTTGTGGAGTCCCTGGTACCTAGCATAGTTGGTGGCAGTGTTTGGAATATTCTATGTAAACTTCATATTCAAAAAGGAAGTCATGATGGTGCAGTAGTTATTAAGAATGTGGATTTCAGAGCAGATTGCCTGAGGTCTGTTCTGGACCCTGCTACTCACTGTACAGCCTTCGGAAGGTTAACCTCTCTGTGTTCCTTTTCTGGGGACATAGTGACATCTGCCTGGTAGGAGCATCATGAGGATAGATGTAAAGGTCTTAGAATGGCATCTGGTACGTGATTAATTTTGGTTACTATCATCCTATTTCATAGGTTAGGAAGGAGGAAATTATCCCAGGGACTTTAAATGAAAAACTTCTTCCAACTTGGGTTACAATGCCTGACATTTATTGAGACCTTACTATATACCAGCTATGATGCTAAGACTTCTTCCTAGGCTGGTTGTAAATAGTTCCAGGCCTTATTCATGGAGTGTGATTAGTAACTTGGTAATTTGCTATTGCTTGATGGTGCATTTCAACATGTGGCTACACTACTCCTAATTGACCATTGCCATGGACTAATCCTTTGCACTGGGTGTGACCTTAGGCTTGCAATAGCATAATGATGCGGTGTGTTTGTTTAGAGCTGGCACTTTTTGTGTTAAGGATAGTGTTGTCGGAGAATGGGCCCTTTCTCGGTGCAGAGTCCAGGTCCTTGGCAACTCAAGCAAAGAATTGAACAAGATACCAGAGTGAAGCAGTAAAAGGTAGTTTATTAGAAGAGAGAACTTATTTTATGAAGTTTGGAGAATATGGAGTGGGCCGTGCGCAAAGGCGAGGCCCAAAGGCTTGAAAAGGAAGGAAGGAGTCAAAAGGTCACAAAGAGCAGTGGTAAGCGATCAAAAGGAAAAGAAGAGAACACGCACTTCCCAGGACTTGGAGTTTTTATCTGTTCCCCTCTGGGCGTGGATCTACTTGATTGGCACCCATAATTGAGAAGAGGCTATTACCTCATCTGCGCATGTTCCTTTCCAGAGTTCAGTCTGTTATAATGATATTAATAAATTTCCGGGCATATGTATGATATTATAATAATGGTATAACCTGGGTGAAACAAAGGTCATTATGGCCTTTACAGCACAGGTGTGAGTGACTGGTCTAATCCAGTCAGGTATTTTGTACCCATTTGTTTTAGGGGTAGATAGTTACCATGAATAGAAGTTTTGGGTGCAGAAGGGAGGTCACCAGAGGTCACATTCTGTAAGACCTACAGGAATGCAGAGATCCAATGTCTGCCTCTAACTGCTTACCTAGTTTTCCCCTTGAGAGACGTGATCCCCATAAAATCTTTGGGAAGCTGAGGGACAGGAGGTCTCCTGTATCTGCTTCCTGCTGGGCAGGGGCGTAGAGCTGTCCCTACCTATTGGGGGTTCACAGAACTCTCACCCTAGCTGATCTCAGATGAGAGGAAGGGGTCTCGAGCTCCGCCTGGAAGACCACGCTGGCTTGGTTGTCACTGGCAATCTTGCTTGGGTGTCCCCTGTATCCCCAAGGCCCCTGAATAAGAAAAAAACAGATTTTAATTAATAAACCTGTTAACTCTCATGAAACCTGTGGCCATTCAGCCCATCACTCAGGTGGCATTAGTTGTCTGGACCCAGAATGGGTTTGGCATTTAGCTTACTGGCCCGGGGGATATTAGGAAGTCACAGGCTTTCAAGTAGTTATCTGAAGCAGGGGTAGGAGATTTCTATGAACAATATACTGTTTAGGGTTCAGAAACTGATTAGAAGAGTAGGAGCTAAAGAACTAAGAAATTAGGGAGGAGACTTAACATTTCTATGGGAAGAAGAAGGTAAAAGTTCCTGGGGGTGGGGGCAGGGGTGCTGCTCAGTTGGCCGGTAACAATAGGAGTGCAGAGAGGGCAAAATGACCCTCCCAAGCAGCAAAACACCGTTCTAATGGCATAACACAGAGCAGGAAGCATTGTTTATTGGACTGAGGATAGGTTAGTATACATATACAGAATTCATTTACTTAAAGATTACTTTAAAAAAGTTACAGTACTTAAAAATAACAAGGACAATTCAGAGTTGAAAGTCAGAAAATATGAAAAAGCCCACTGTCTTTATTAAAATATTTAATACAAAAAAATAAACCAGGAAAACAGTTTATGGCCTAACACACTAGTTCCACAAATGACACACAGATAGAGTATATCTCCCTCAAATGAAACTTAATCACCTTATTACAATATAGAGAGGAAAGGCAGCTTTTACTATCGTTAAGCCATGTATCATCAATACCATGGAGCTAGCCTCTCAGTTGTAATAGCTTCTATAAAATACCACAGTGAAATTGCAATGAGCTCAGAAAATGAGCTATTTTTTACATTTGAGCATCCACTAGTCTGTAAGCTCTTTAAAAACAGTGACTTTATTATTGAAAACAATTTGTGTGTACAATGCCTGTCATTCATTGAGGACCTACTGTGTGCTAGCTACTGTGTCAAGTCCTTTGCATCCATCTTATTTTAGTATTTGAACAGCTGAATGAGTAAGGTAACCCACTTTACAATAGCTTGCCCAGGGTCACATAGCTTGTAAATGATGAAATCAGGATGCAAGCTCCATCTGACTCGAAGCTTTCTATATGATGTTGCCTGTACCGGTGCAACAAATGATCACATAAAAGATATTGCATATGTGTTTATTGAATAAGAGGATGAATGGGGATATAAGCATAAATACGACATAATCCCTGTCGTCAGGGAACGTAGAAGTGAGTCAGAAGAGTAAAGCAGTGAGTATCGCGCAGGGTTAAAAGACGCCTGGTAGAGATGTGGACCTGGGCCAGGGGGTCCACAGGAGAGGTACCCACATCAGACCAGTGGGCAGGTGCAGAAGGTGTCCTCCCGTGAAGAGGTTGAGTTTGAGCCAAAAGCTGAAGGATTAGTTGAAATTGGCCAAAAGAGGACATGGAATGTATTCCAGACAGAAGAAAGAAAACGCAGTGGGATATATCAAGATAGAAGGTGTGAGAGTAACAAGGGGTAAAGTGTCAGAATTAGGATCCAAACAATTAATGGATTTGTGTGTAAAACAGCAATTTGAGCATTACCCTGAAAGCTCTTGGGGGAGGGGTGGTCTTGGCAGGTTTAAACAGAGTAGTTTCATGATTAGATTTGTGTTTTGGGAAGATTCAACTGGCAAGTGGTGTGGGGGACAGAATCCTGGGAGGCGGATGGAGAGCGTGAAGACATGTAGACTCTGCTCATCACTGAGGAGGGCCCGGATGAAGGCAGTGGGTTGAGGAGGAGGAGATGGATCTTTTGAGATATTAAGGAGGTCTTGGTGACTGAAGAGGGATAGGAATGTTGAGGAATGGTGACTAAGTTTATGGTTTAGGCAGATTGTTGTTCTTTACTAAGATAGCAAATGCAGGAGAAGGCACAGATTCAAGAAAAAGTGCGCTGTGTTTGGTTGGGGATGTGTTGAGCTTGACTCAGTGGCAAAGGCTGGGGAGGTCCTGGGTGTGAGGGAAATAGATATGGGCATGACCAAAATGTCAGAGGTAGCATCCATGGGAGTATAAAACAAAATCTTGAGCCCCATAGAAGTCAAATGTCTTGCCCTTGTTGTACACCTGGCAAGGTGTCAGTAGCTTGTAACCTAGGGCTTATCTGGCTTCTAAGCCTATAACATGCCAGTGTTCCATGATAAAGCCAATCTCCTTTCTTCCCCTTGTTTATATTGCTCCCCAAAGGATATATTATTGCTCAGTTATTGGTTTTGTGAATTCCTTGTTCAGTAGCCATCAGCCATGGTTTAGGTGCTATCACGCGTTGATCCCTGCTTCTTCCACCTCTGTCTTTCCATGTATCCTGATGCCAGGCTGGTGTGAGGTTTCCTTTGTATAGCTTGGCCTGGTGGTCACTGCATGGCCATTCTTAACAGTTAACAGATAGCACTTATAAATCTCTAATAAAGGAGAGGAGTGTTTCCTTTTGGCATTGCTGCTTGTAATAAATATTTTCCTGCAAGATGTTGAGGGGAAATTACATGAGATTCATCTTTCCCATC
This sequence comes from Aselliscus stoliczkanus, assembly GCA_033961575.1. NCBI lineage: Eukaryota > Metazoa > Chordata > Mammalia > Chiroptera > Hipposideridae > Aselliscus > Aselliscus stoliczkanus. Next base: position 148,240,619 of record CM066732.1, on the reverse strand, counting down.
CTGGCCCCTGGATATGGTAGTTAACAGATGGTCTTAAGAAAGAGAACTAGTTTCATTTCTTCTAATAACTCCCCTCTGAGTCGAGGTCTTCAAGATAAATTTGTAGTCATCAGGTTCATCAGTAGACTTAGCAAGCTTCCCTCCCAGCCAACCCTCATCTCAGTAGAAGAGAAACTTGTTTGTTGTCTGGGACCTGTGTTTTAGTTGTTGGACAAGTAATAGACCTATTTGCCCAATGACAGGCAAAACAGATGTAGGCAAACAAATAACCTGGGACTTTCCACAGTTCATCTTTCCCTAAGAGCTGGCTGCATATGGGCATGCTAGGTGGAGTGCATAAAGCACCAAGAAAAAGTGTTCATGACTGGATTTGTTTTATTCATATTTTTGAAAAAAAATTTTTTTTTTTTTTAGGCTACCTCCCGACTTCTAGTGAATTACCCAGAACCCTATCGTTCTCAAATATTGGATTATCTCTTTAAGGTAATGGAAAAAGAATCATTTAGTGGTACCTATGATATTTTAGTATGGTGAATATCACCCATAGAATTTATGACCTTCAAAATTCTAGGTTTTTTTTTTTTTTAATGGAAATTTACAGTTGGGATAAGTTGCTACTTATTTGAAGTTTTGCTTTGGTTTTCTGATCTGTAAAACCAAAGGCAACAATTAGTAATTGTCTTGAAGTGTTTTGTCCTTTGTACAATGAATCACAGTGTTAATACTGCTACTTTTTTCTCCAGCCAAACTTCGGTGCCTCTTTGCATATTCTAAAAGTCGAAATAGGTGGTGATGGGCAGACAACAGGTAAGAGTATTTGGGAAATGGAATTTTCCCCCCTAGCATTTGAATCTATGCCTCAACTACAGACTGTGATTTCGGAATATAAATGGATACTAACATTTTTGATATTGATTATTGCTTAGTAGATTGTTCCTTATTGTTCCTTTTTCACTCTATTTTTACAGAGAAACTGTTTTTTGTTTGTTTTGTGTTTTTTGAGGGCAGTGTCACTGGCCCTCCTATGTGGGACCGAACCGGGGCTGCTGGCTTCCCAAGCCAGCCAGCGCTTAACCACTGCGCCACTCGGCCAGCCCATTCATTCTATTTTTTAAAAAATTGTATCAAAACATGCATTTGGACTTTAGGTTGTATATTTAGTTGAAATAATCAGTAGTAAACAAATCTATAGTTTTCTAGAAACTATAATCACTAGTGAGAGCATGGGGAAAGTTTGGAATTATATTGAAAAGTTAAAATAAAGCAAACTTTTAATATTGTATAAAACGTGTAAGGTGTTATTAACTTTAAATAAAATAGGTGGTAAAATATAAGTAATCAGTATTTCAGATACATAGCTATTTTTCCCTTTAAAAACAAAATTATTTTTAATCACTAAATCTTCAATATTTATTGTCATCATTTTGACTGGCTTTGTGTAGGGCATGTAGTCAATTAAAAGTTTTTAGGCCTCTGGTTTCCAAGAAGAAGGAAAAGAAATTTAATTCTCTCAGTGATTATATATAGTTTACTATTTATAAGTCAGATTCCATTATAAGGAACTCTAGAGTATTATTTGTACACTCGTGTTCCTGTTAGTGATTTGGAAGTAATTTTTGTTAGATGTGTCTGTGGGATGGTGGTGGTGTTTATGTTGAAAGAAAAAATTCAAATTAAAACAAAAGGAAACCCCTTGAAAGAGGACCCGTGTTATATTGTCAGATCCTTTCATGCAGAATTGATAATGATTGGCCAGTTTCATGTGCTGAAGCTAAGTGAGAGCGGGACATACAGACCAGGTCGTTCTTGTGAATTCTGATGTTTACCTCTAAGAACGAGGCAAGGGCTCCTCTCCTTGTGAGGCCCTTCTTAACAAAGGGCAGGTGTCCTGGAGGCCTGGTGACACCTGGTGCCAGTTATCGACCTTGAGCGCTCTAGAGGCTAACATAGAATTTTTCTTATAGTGGGGATGTGTACTCATTCCTATTTTCACAAAACAGACCTGGGGTACCAAGGCACAGTATAGGGTCAAGGAATGAAGCCTGAGAATTGGGGCCCAGGGATTCACATCCAGGATTGAGAAGTTAGAAGACGAGGCAATGTGAACTTAAAATTGGATGTGGACATTTGAAAATCTCAGAGAGACCCAAAGCCCAATGTAGTCCTAGGCGTTTTCCATTATATGAGGTGATACCACTTCTCTGAACACTGCTTCTAATAGAAAAGTGTGGTTTTATTATTGAAGATGTTTACAGTACTTAGGGTAATGAATAAAGATGAAATGATATGTTTTGATCATCCATCCTCAAGTTATGTAAGATTGTTCTTATTTGCCTGACTAAAGGATTGGAACTGGAATATTACTCTTGTGAAATGTGTGTATGTGTGTATATGGCCCTACGAAGCACCGTTAATGGGTAGTTTGTCTCTCTCTCTCTCTCACGTTCAGATGGCACTGAGCCCTCCCACATGCACTATGCATTGGACGAAAATTATTTCCGAGGATATGAGTGGTGGTTAATGAAGGAAGCTAAGAAGCGGAACCCTAATATTACGCTGATGGGTAAGACGTGAAGTTTGCCCTGCTTTGCAGTCTGTTTTCCTTTAACTTTTAAATTCTGAATCATGTATGTGGAGTCTCTATTAAAACTGAAGTACTAATAATGTTGTTACGCCTACCAGTATGTGACTAGCAACAAGACAAGTGCCAGGCACGATCCCTTCTTTGCCCTTAGATGTCTGGTCTTTATTACTCTTCTCATTTTACAGCAGAAGCAGTGAGGCTCAGAGAGGTTGTGCCACTGACTGGAGGTCAGATAATTAGCAAACTGCAAAATCAGACTTAGAACCTATTCCATTCTGGTGTTTTTTTTTTTTTTGCTAACCTGCTTTCCTCAACAAAATTTCCCTTTAAAATTTGTCAAAGGGCAATGCTATTTATAAAATGGTATATTGCATCAGCAGTGTATTCCAGCTATTTGCAAAATTGTGTGTTGCATGGAGCAGCAGACCCCAATCCTAGAAGCGTTACATACAAAATGTTCTTTGTTTGTTTTGCAACTCAACCATGCGGTGGTCATTTTTCCAGGCACTGGGGATACTGACCAATCCAGCCCCCGATCACTGCCCTTGTGCAGCTTAGGGTCTAGTGGCAGGATCCTTGGATGATTTGTCAAATGGAACTGTATTCATTTCAGTTCTTCTGTAACAAAGTACAGACTTGTAAAATATTTCAAACATAACACAGTGGTGGCCTATTTCATCCTTTGAAATGAATTTAATTTTTTGAAACAGGCTTGTACATTCAGATTAATTTCAGTGAGATTAATGCGATCTATTACAGACTTGATTTCAAAAATCATTTTCTACAACCAGATTAGAGGACAAGCATAAGTTTTTCTAAATTACAAAAAAAAAGAGGGGTCAGTGTGTTCTTTGTAAATGGGCTTTTGTAAGAGATTCCAGAAATGTTCTGAGCAGTGAAAAGCATCGTTGACTCAGCTCGCTCTTGCCCATTGGGCTGCTTTCAAGGTCAGTTCTCATTTAAATGTAGAAAATCTGGCATGCTGAACCATGTCCTAACAAAGGCTTACACATGGCGGGCCTTCAGAATGTATTTGGCATTTCATTGTTTTAAAATGCTCCATTATTTTAATGTCACATTTCTTGTGTAGATACACTTAGGCTTTCCTCATGACTTTAGAAAAGTGAGCATGGTGTCATTTTGATTTTGATTTTTTCAGTGGTGAAATAGACTGTTAATAGATAAACTGTTAAGGAATTTAACTGTTGAGCTGATTTTTAATACATTACTAACAGAATTAGGATTTATAATTGTAATGCGTGCTTCTCTACTCTTTGCATTTTGTTTTTACTTAAAAATAATAATTAGGGTATTGGAAGAATGTGGATTATTTAATCTATCCTTTAGCAAATGTATCTTTCCCTGTTGAGTCACTGGCACTTATGTTGCTATAAGGACAAACTAGTTTTGCTAAATTTGATTACCTAATTTATATTTTTAGTGGCTTTTGTAGTGAATGAGGAGTTTCTTTTATACTTATCTCATAGGAGTAATTAAGCATAAGCCTTTCAGAACTTTTTGATTTGACCTCAGAAAACCGAAACTGGTTATTGATCATCTATAGCAGGTAATGGTGATGTTAAGTTACATTGTATGTTATTTCTTTCTATTGGTAAGTACATATCTTTGAGACAGGCTTTTAGACAGGCTTTTGTTATTTGTTGTTATTTCTTTTTCTTGAGAGAGCACTTAGAATTATTGACTTTAACTCTAGGGATCAATAAGGAATTCTATTATCCATAGACTGAAAGGGGTTTTGAGAATTTGTGTGTGGTATGTAATCTTTCCTTTAGTCAGATCTGTATTGCCTTTTGCTTTGCCTGTGTTCTTTTTAGTTTCTTTTGCTTTCTTTCTAATAATGCCAGCACTGTTATCCCCACTCCACCTTTGCCTCCTTCTTTTTCTCTGCAGGGTTGCCATGGTCATTCCCTGGATGGCTGGGGAAAGGTTTCAACTGGCCTTACGTAAATCTTCAGCAGACGGCCTACTACATCATGACCTGGATTGTGGGCGCCAAGCAGTATCATGATTTGGACATTGATTATATTGGGGTCAGTAATGGAATTAAAGCATGCTTCCCTGTGGGAAGTTTATTTGTACGTTTTAAAAGTCATTGGATGCTGTGGTACTTGGTTGACAACCATTTTGTGTCGTAATATTAGTTTGTTTTATTGGTGTCTGATAACATTGACAGCGTATACCATTTATTCCTCCTCTTTGCCCATCCAGATTCTTCCCACTTTTGAGGAACTGTATTGTGTTAACCTTTGAACTATTTTTTTTTAAATGTTTGTTTTTGGTACCATCCCAGCTCAAATTCTCCTTCTTCGAAGCTTTTCCTAGATTTTCTAGTTCTTACAATACTGTGTTTGCTACACAATTGAACGATTAATCCTATTTTTCTCTATGAGTCTTCTATTTTAAACTAGGGGTGGCGGACTTTTCTTTAAAGGATCAGAGAGTAAATGTTTAGGTTTTGGGGTTCAAAAGGATATTATGGAGAAAAGTATATAACCATTTAAATTATAATCTTTTAAAACTGAAAAAAACATTTTTGGTTCTCAGGCTATAAAAATACAAGTGAGGGCTGGCTGAGTGGTGCGGTGGTTAAGCGCTGGCTTGGAAAGCCAGTGGCCCCAGTTCGGGTCCCACATATGAGGGCCAGTGACACTGCCCTCAAAAGGAAAAAAAAGAAAAAAAAAAAAGAAAAAAAAATACAAGTAATTTGGTAGGCTGGCTGAAATCTGTGTACCCTTGTCCGAAAATGTTATTTAATGATTTAAGAAATGTAGATCCTGATATTTTGGTCCTTCTAGCTGGTAACTGGTCTGTTGGCAGGTGGAGGCATGCCGCAGACTGTATTGTACCCTACAGAGCCTTACACACACATATAGTGGGTCTCCATATACTTTTGTTTATTAAATATGCCATCTGTCAAAACTGATTTTAAAACTTTTCATGCAGTCAACAAGCAATTATTGAGCTCCTACTGTATTGCAAGTACTGTGACTGTTATGTTCTAGGGATACCAGGATTAATAAGCTTTTGAGGAGTGCAGTAAGCTTTTGAGGAGTGCAGTGGAACAGATAAACTGCAGTGTCATGGGATGACAGAGGATGAGAGGATGAGCCGAGGGCTATAAGCCAGAAACAAATGTACCCTTTGTTGTTTCTATCCTTCTCCAAATTATAACTGAAAATTAGCTTGTATTCGAGAAATTTCTTACATGTTATGGTATTTTTAACCCATCGTGAGACTCACTGAAGGTTTGGGTCGATTAACATTCTATTATGGTAAAGTCATACTTAGAAGCTGTTTACTGGTAAATAATGGCCGATTCACGTGTTTTTTAGACTCTTGATAATCACACACCGAGGTGAGGAGCTCCTTTAATATGAAATTCTTTCCTGTATCACTGGAGTAAAAAGAGTTACAGTGCCTGGAATCCAGGCCCATCCCTGTCTTTAATGGTTTCCTCAGCTGCCAAATGAAAATCATGCAAATTCCCTTTCAACTCTAAATCTTCATGCTTCATGATTCTAAACCTGAGAGATTTGTGTAGGTTCCTTTTAGCCTCATTAAGGTTTTGCTTTTGTGCTGTAGCACATTTTTGTGATTCTCTGTGTGTGCTAAAAAGTCGTTCCTGTACAATGTACACATGAACACCTGGTTTCAGGGGTGCCTGACTTGTTACAGCCCCACAGCTGTCAGATCGCCCGTGCCTGGTAGAGTTCCTGGCACCCACTGCATTGTCAGTATTTGTTGACTGAATGAATATTCAATGTTTAGAAATCTCTGGGCTAAATGATTCTTTGAAAACACCCACCCAATATTTTAAGGCTTTTAAAAATAATATTTTAATTTTAAAAAGTTATGTTGTATTACAAATATCTTTAAATTCTATAACCAGGACATTGCATAAAGTAAGAAAAATGGTGTTCCAGGTGATAGGAAAGATGATGAGAAATATGGCATCTTCACGATAATGTCTATTTTCTGACTCTTAAAAACTTTTAATTCAGACTGTTTGACTTTTTGTTTTGCAGATTTGGAATGAGAGGTCATTTAACATCAATTATATCAAGGTCTGTACAACTTTGAAATCTCTTTATCCTTCTTTTTCTTTTATTGTGAAATAAACATTTTTTTTAAATTAGCTTCAGGTGTACAACACAGTGCAATAGTTATACTTTTTACCCCTCAAAATGACAACTCTCCTCCCCCAATTCGCCACCCTACTCCTCCCCACAATATGATACATATCTATTACAAATCCTTTGACTCCCTTCCAAAGTATAATCCACATCCTGTGACTATCTATACATTCAATTACAATGGGCATACAATATTATACAACATCAGTTTCAGGTATACAGTGCAGTGATCAAGCCTCTATTCCATCCATGAAGTGGTCTCCCTAACAAGACATGTGACTATCTGACACCCCACAAAATATTTACAACATTATTATATTCCCCGAACTGTCTTTCATATCCCTGTGACAATACTGTAGTTACCTATTTATGCTGTCTAATCCCTTCCCCTTCTCCCTCATCCCCACCCCCCTCCCTACTAGCAACCCTGTTTTTCCTCTAAATCTATGAGACTATTTCTGTTTACTTTGCTCATTCATTCAGTTTTTCAGATTCCACATATAAGTGAGATCATATGGTATTTGTCTTTCTCCGACTGACTTATTTCACTTAACATAGTAGTCTCTAGGTCCATCCATGTTGTTGCGAATGTTACGATTTCATTCCTCTTTATAGCGGAGTAATACTCCATTGTATAAATGTACCACAGTTTCTTAATCCAGTCATCTACCGATGGGCATTTCGGTTGTTTCCAAGTCTTGGCTATTGTAAATAGCGCTGCAATAAACATAGGGGTGCATATATTTTTTCGAATTAGCGCCTTGTATTCTTCTGGGTAGATACCAAAGAGTGGAATTGTTGGGTCATACGGTAGTTCCATTTCCAGTTTTTTGAGATATCTGTATACTGATTTCCATAATGGCTGCACCAATTTGCAGTCCCACCAACAGTGCACCAGGGTTCCCTTTTCTCCACACCCTCGTCAGCACTTGTTGTTTGTTGATTTATTGATGATAGCCATTCTGACTGGAATGAGGTAGTATCTCATTGTTGTTTTTATTTGCATTTCTCTGATGATTAGTGAGGTCGAACATTTTTTCATATGCCTGTTGGCCATCTGTATGTCCTCTTTAGAGAAATGCCTCTTCATATCCTCTGCCCATTTTTTAATTGGGCTGTTTCTTTTTTTGGTGTTGAGTTTCATGAGTGTTTTATAAATTTTGGATATCAACTCCTTATCAGACATATCATTGACAAATATCTTCTCCCATTCAGTAGGCTGCCTTTTTATTTTATTGATGATTTCCTTTGCTGTGAAAAAACTTTTAAGTGTGATGTAATCCCATGTTCATTTTTTCTTTTATTTCCCTTGCCTGAGGGGATATATCAGTAAAAATATTACTCGGGGTAATGTCTGCAAACGTACTCCCCATGTTTTCTTCTAGGAGTTTTATAGTTTCAGGTCTTCCATTTAAGTCTTTAATCCAGTTTGAATTTGTTCCCGTATATGGTGTTAAGTAGGTGGTCCATTTTCCTTTTTTTTGCACGTGTCAGTCCAATTTTCCCAGCACCACTGATTAAATAGACTATCTTTATTCCAATGTAAATTCTTGGTTCCATTGTCAGAGATTAAATGACCGTATATGGATGGGTTTATTCCTGGGCTCTCTATTCTGTTCCATTAGTCTATGTGTCTGTTTTTATGCCTGTACCATATTGTTTTGATTACTGTAGCCTTGTGGTATGTTTTGATGTCAGGTAGTGTGATGCCTCCCACTTTGTTCTTATTTCTCAAGATTGCCATGGCTGTTCAGGGTCTTCTGTGGTTCCATATAAATTTTAGGATTCTATGTTCTATTTCTGAGAAAAACGTCCTTGGTAGTTTGATTGGAATTGCATTGAATCTCTATATTGCCTTAGGTAGTATTGACATTTTAACTATATTAATTCTTCCTATCCATGAGCATGGTATGTATTTCCATTTATTTGTATCTTCTTTGATTTCTCTCTTCAGTGTCTCATAATTTTCTGAGTACAGGTCTTTTACTTCTTTAGTTAAATTGATTCCTAGATATTTTATTGTTTTTGAAGCAATTATAAATGGGATTGATTTCCTGATTTCTTCTTCTGATAGTTTATTACTGGTGTATACAAATGCAACTGATTTCTGAGTATTAATTTTGTATCCTGCTACCTTACCAAATTCATTTATCAGTTCTAGCAGTTTTTTGGTGGAGTCTTTGGGATTCTCTACATACAGTATCATATAATGACAATTTTACTTCCTCTTTTCCAATTTGGATGTCTTTTATTTCATTTTCTTGTCTGATTGCTGTGGCTAGAACTTCCAGAACTATGTTAAATAGAAGTGGTGAAAGTGGGCAGCCTTGTCTTGTTCCTGATCTGATGGGGAAAGCTTTTAGCCTTTCCCCATTGAGTATGATGTTTGCTGTGGGCTTATCATACATGGCCTTTATTATGTTGAGATATGATTCCACTATTCACACTTTGTTAAGAGTTTTTATCATAAATGGCTGCTGGATTTTGTCAAATGCTTTTTCTGCATCTATTGATATGATCATATGATTTTTATTTTTCATTTTGTTAATGTGATGTATTACGTTAATTGATTTGCGAATATTGAAACAACCTTGCATACCAGGAGTGAATCCCACTTGATCGTGGTGTATGATCTTTTTAATGAGATGCTGAATTCGGTTTGCTAGTATTTTGTTGAGAATTTTTGCATCTATATTCATTGAGATATTGGCCTGTTTTCCGTTTTTTGTAATAGCTTTGTCTGACGTAGGAATCAGGGTGATAGTGGCTTCAAAGAAAGAGTTTGGGAACCTTCCCTCCTTCTGTATTTTTTGGAATAGTTTGAGGAGAATAGGTATTAATTCTTTTTTGAATCTTTTGTAAAATTGACCTGTGAAGCCATCTGGTCCAGGGCTTTTGTTTGTTGGAAGATTGTTGATTACTTATTCAATTTCTTTGGCAGTAATCAGTCTGTTCAGAGTTTCTGTTTCTTTTTGATTCAGACTTGGTAGATTGTATGCTTCTAGAAATTTATCCATTTCTTCCAGATTGTCGCATTTGTTAGCATATAGTTGCTCATAGTATTTTCTTAAAATTTTCTGTATTTCTGCGGTATCTGTTTTCACTTCTCCTCTTTCATTTCTAATTTTATTAATTTGGGTCCTCGCTCTCTTTTTCTTGGTTAGTCTGGCTAAGGGTTTGTCGATTTTGTTTATCTTTTCAAAAACCAACTCTTGGTTTCATTGATCTTTTGTATTGTTTTTATTTGTTCTCTATTTCATTTATTTCTGCTCTGGTCTTTATTATTTCCTTCCTTATACTCCCTTTAGGCTTGTTTTGCTGTTCTTTTTCGAGTTCCCTTAGGTGTAAAGATAGTCTGTTGATTTGAGATTTTCCTTCCATCTTTAGGTAGGCCTTCCCTGCTATGAACTTCCCTCTTAAGACTGCTTTCGCTGCATCCCAGACCAGAGATTTTGGGTAGTGGTGTTTATATTTTCGTTTGTCTTGAGGTATCTTGATTTCCTCCTTGATCTCATTTTTGACCCTCTCACTATTTAGTAGCATGTTATTTAGCCTCCATGTATTTGTAAGCTTTCCAAACTTTTTCTTATAATTGATTTCTAGTTTCATAGCATTGTGGTCAGAGAAGACACCTGATATGATTTCAATCTTCTTAAATTTGTTGAGACTTGTTTTGTGGCATAACATGTGGTCTATCTTAGAAAATGTTCCATGTGCACTTGAGAAGAATGTATATTCTGTAGCTTTGGGGTGAAATGCTCTAAAAATATCAATTAAATCCAGCTGGTCTAAAGTGTCATTTAAGGCCACTATGTCTGTGTTGATTTTCTGTCTGGAGGATCTGTCCATTGGTGACAACAGGGTGTTGAAATCCCCTAGTATGATAATGTTACTGTTGATCTCTGTCTTTATGTCTGTCAAAATCTGTTTTATGTATTTAGGAGCTCCTAAATTGGATGCATAGATGTTTACTAGGGTTATGTGCTCTTGTTGAATCAATCTCTTTATTATTATGTAGTGCCCTTTTTTTGTCTTTTGTTGTAGTCTTATTTTAAAGTCTATTTTGTCTGAAATAAGTATTGCTACTCCAGCTTTTTTCTCATTTCCATTTGCATGAAGTATCTTATTCCATCCCTTTACTTTCAGTCTGTGTGTGTCTTTTGATCTGAGATGAGTCTCTTGTAGACAGCATATACATGGATCCTGTTTTTTTATCCACTCAGCCACTCTGTGTCTTTTGATTGGAGCATTTAGCCAATTAACATTTAAAGTGATTACTGATAGGTGCATATTTATTGCCATTTTGTTATTTGTATTTCTTGTCTTCCTGGGTTAGCGTGTTTTCCCCTTTCTTCTATTAAAAAAAGCCCTTTTAACATTTCCTGAAATGCTGGCTTGGTGGTAATGAACTCCTTAAGCTTATTCTTTTCTGAGAAGCTTTTTATCTCTCCTCAATTTTAAGTGATAGGCATGCTGGGTAGAGCAATCTTGATTGTAGACCTTTATTTTGTGTCACTTTGAATATCTTCTGCCATTCCTTTCTGGCCTGCAGAGTTTCTGAAGAAAAGTCAGCTGTTAGTCTTACAGGAGTTCCTTTGTATGTAACCTGCTGTCTTTCTCTTGCTGCTTTTAGGATTCTGTTTTTGTCTTTAAGCTTTGCCATTTTAACCATGATGTGTCTTGGTGTGGGCCTGTTTAAATTCAGCCTGTTTGGAACTCTCTGCACATCCTGGGCTTGTGTGTCGATTTCCTTCACCAGGGTAGGGAAGTTTTCAGTCATTATTTCTTTAAATACATTCTCAATCCCTTGCTTCTTCTCTTCTCCTTCTGGTGTTCCTAAGATCTGAAGGTTGTTGTGTTTCATATTGTACCAGAGGTCTCTTAAACTATTTTCATTCTTTTTTATTCTTTTTTCTTTTTGTTGTTCCAGCTGGGTGATTTCTGCTATTTTGTCTTCTAATTCACTGATCTGCTCCTCTGCTTCATCTATTCTACTGGTGATTCCTTTGAGTGTGTTCTTCATTTCAGTTATTGTATTCTTTAATTCTAACTGGTTGTTTTTTATGGTTTCCCTATCCTTATTTATGTCCTCGCTAAGTTCCTTAAACATTCTTATCATCAGTGTTCTAAACTCTGTCTCTGAAAGTTTGATACCTCTGTTTCTAGAGTTTTCTTCTAATCTTTTACTTGGGACATGCTTCTTTGTTTCTTCATTCTGGCTGTTCTTCTATGAATGCTTCGATGTATTAGATAGATCACCAGACTTGACGTGGCCTCCTCTTTAGGTCCTTGGTTTAGAGGTTCTGTTCATCTAGTGTTCAGGGGACTTCCAAGGTTAAATGTTGTATAAATTATTTGTAATTTTGATGTGATCCTGGGAGGCAGTTGGGAAAGCATACGTCTATTCTGCCATCTTACCGGAAGCCTAAAATCTCTTTATCTTTGTTACTAGTGAATAATTCCTTTATGGCTCCATAGAAATTAGTAGTAGGAACCATATTTTTTTACAGCAGTTATATGTTTTGCTAGTTGGGACATAAAATTCAAGAAAAATCTTAATATTTATGTTCCTGATTAAAGCAAATGTAATTCCCTGTAAACCCTGAATTGCCTTTGTCCAAAGAGTTGTGTTGAATTTTCCTATTTTAAAATTAGTTATTTGTGGAATTACAATACCCATTATAAAAACAATTGTATCATTTTAGACTTTTAGGCCTTAAAGAAATGTAGTTTTCATCTTTCATTATCTGACATCAAAATTTCTAGTACATGGTCTCATTCTTGTTTTCTTGGGAATGTCTATTATATTGGAGTGTTACATTTTTCTGTCTGTGATTAGCAAATAGGTAGCAACTAACATTTGCAAGTGTATGATTTTGAGCCATTTTCCTAATTATTTACCTCCATTTAACTCTCACTACCTCCCTTATGAGGTAACTACTATTAGTGCTATTTTTCAGGAAAGGGAACACTGAAAATGATAACCCCACTGTCAATGAAAAACAAGGGCATTTTCTCTTCCAGGTGGAGATATTCTTTAGCTTACTTTTCTGTATCATTTGTCTTGTTTTATGTGTCTTTTCTCTAAGAGATAGAATTTTTTGGTTATATTTTGTTTCAGTTTCTAAAACATTTTCTTTAAATTGAATGTCTTCTGTTTTAAGCACTAAATTTCTCCTGTTTACTTATTTAGTTGACCGGCAAGTATTTACACAATACCTAATTTGTCAGGCATTGTGTATATGCTTGGAATACAAGGATACAAAATACTGTTTCTGCCTCAAAGGAGTTCACATTTGGGTGCTATTGAGTCCCATACGGACAACTAAAAGATCAGTCATAATTCCTCTAGCAGAATAATGCACGTAAAGGATTGTCAGGTGGTAACAGAGAGGAGGTGAGATTTCTGCCTGGGTGGGCTAAGGAATTCTATTAGAGGGGGTGACATGTACTTGGAGTCTTCAAGGAGCTCCCCAAGTTGCTAAGGCAGGAGCATGACACTGCAAATAAGTGAAGACTGACAGGTGAAGGGAGTTGGGGGAAGGGTAAGTGGTGAAGGATGAATTAGACAAGGGGGAGATTTGGGAGCATTGAGCGCCTAGTAGACCAATGTGTTCACTGGAATAATGGCACCTTTGAACTAACCCTAGGTTGTGGGATTGATAGGATGGATTGCAGCCAGAGCCGGGTAACTCAAGGTCATCTCCAGGCTGCAGGTACTGTTGTGGTGTGTGGTGGTGTGGGGGTGGGGTGGTGTAGGAGGTGGACAGTGGAGCCAGTACAAGACTGAAGCCCAAGGTCGTTGGTGGAATGTTGTGTCGGCTGTGAGCACAGGTCTGGTGAGAGCAATAGGAGCACAGAGTAGAAACCAACCTGTGCATCTGACTCTATAACCCTATTGCCAGGTGGATGGTGTCACGGTAGGGCCATGCTAGTGGAAAGTGATGGACTTTTTATTTACTCAAATTTGACATTTCAAGCCAATGTTTCCTTCTTGTAATTATACGTGTGTCACTCTAGTTGTGTTCATTTCATTTGAAGAAAGCATTAGAAGCATTAGAATCTGCTTGCCTTTTTTTTTTTTTAAAAAAAACTAATGATCTGCAACTAAGTAGGTTTTATTTTTTAAACTATTAAGAGTCTGTTCTGATTCCACTGCATTCTAATTCAACTTACCTGGTTTGAAAGACTAATTGCTATTTTAAACAGTTCAGATTTCATTTTCTTTTCTCTCAACCTTTAGTTTACTTGCAGTAAAATATCTCAGGATATAAAAACTTTTAGTGTGTGATTGCTGTTTTGTAGTGAGATTTTATTGGAATCTGTGTGCTGCGTGTTAACATGTCTATTTAAAGAGTTCAATAATGGCAGATGAATGTAGATGTGTGGGTTCGATAAGCTTAATGAATATGTATTCCATATAGTGTAGTAAGATGGCCCCTGGAAATAATAAGGATTTGTTTTTTTTTGTTTTGTTTTGTTTTTTGAGGGCAATGTCGCTGGCCCTCATATGTGGGACCGAACTGGGGCCACTGGCTTTCCAAGCCAGCACTTATCCATGGCGCCACTCGGCCTGCCCTAAGGATTTGTTTTTAAGAGTAGAAATTAATATAATACAACAAGCGATTTATATAAAGAAAGCAGGGCTATTGTTTCTTTTATTTTTGTTATTTACGTTGTGTTTATGATTTACTCTGGTTTTCAGTGATGAGGTTTTTAAATTGTGTCTGGAAAATCCCATATAGGATCTGAGGGTGATGGGTGGAACTGGATATGTGGGTCTCTGGACCCTCACGGGGCTCAAGAAGAAAACCTTCCCTTTTCTTTATCTTATAAATAGTATTTCCATCTAAACTTTTTTTTTTTTTTAGGGGGAAGGGACGGGTTCCACAATAAAAACAACATTGGAAATGTATTAGATAAAACTTTGCTCAAAAATGCTGCTATTCACATTGACTTTGGGATGGAAACTTATTTAAAAATACAGCTTATATAGACTTGCATATTTTGGAGTGTTATTTGTATATACTGTGTAAATGTTAGCAATTTTAGAGATAATGGTCTAGGGATAGTGCTAGAAAAACTAGATATATCCATAATGATAAATGCAAACTTGACTATGTTGCTCTCCCTCTTCTCTGTAAGAATAAGGAGGAATTTCACTGTGATGAGGCTCAAGGTTGGTCTCCTAACTAAGGGATAGGGATGCTCAGTCCTACTGAATCGTGAGCATTGGCCTCTATTTACTATCAGGATCTATTCAGACTGCTTCCATGGTGCCCTAGGAGCCTTGTTTGAAAGATGAGTTTGGATTGCTAGTCTAATGCTCACCTTGTTTTTTAAAACACTATAGCTCTAAGAAATCATCCATTTCAAGTACAACATGGAATTGACTAGAGATTTCATTATTACCCTCCAAAAAGAACACATTCGTTGATTGGAAAATTCCCTAGTTCAGAAAAATTAGAAAGTGAAACGAGAGATTGTGAAATTCTTTGTTTTTTTCTTATCTTAATTAACTCACCAATATTTATTGAGCATCTGCTGTTCACTGTAAGCCTGGACTGTTCCAAGCGGCACAGCAGTGGGTTTATTCATACCCATTCCTCGAGAACTACTTCTGTTTGAAATCTGGTCCTTCTGCTCCCTAGTTAAACGACGTCTCCTCTTCTCTGCTCGTTTTACATCTGGGCAATCCATACGTTTTGCCATGCACTTGTTCTCTGATCGTCTAGTATAACCCTGTTAGTTTTTGTGTCTTGGTGAGTATGTTTGTTGCCTAAGGATGAGGACCTCATCATGTGTTTCTTTTGGGGACTCCTGGTGCCTAAGTATATACTGAATGCCAGAGTAGGCACTCTGGGCTGTGTGGATCTATTTCCTGTTAGAATTTAGCTTGTTGCTCTTCAGTTTCCTGGGTGGATAGTCCGACAGGTAGGTTTTATTGCCAGCCCTGTCTATACCTGTGGAAGACTTGAGGGTAACAATGGGATATTTCTTATTTCTATTTCTAGTATGGTGCAAAATATTAACTGTAATATTTCCAGTAATGGCAGAATATGTGAAAATATTGTAAAATAATCAAAATAAAATTATAGATTAAAGCATTTTACCAAATGATATATTTAGCATGGTTCCAATTTTATTATTGTGTCTACATAAGACAATTCCTAAAAGAATGCATACCAAAATAATAGAGGTTATTTCTGGGTAGTACTATTATGTGTGTGTGTGTGTGTGTGTGTGTGTGTGTGTGTGTGTGTGTTTTCTTTTTCTCTGCTTAAACATTTTGAGGTCAGAGGGAAAATCCCTCTAAAACATTTTTACCTCTTGAGTTTGTTTATTTTAGATTTACATTCCCACAATGTAATGCTTTCATTTTACTATTTTATGTACACAGGAGGCATATTTCTCCTGGGAAATAATATTGACACCATCATCCAGGCTGCTGATTTTTGAAGATACTTTTTGAAACTCTCTTGGTTGTAATTCAACAGCTGAAAACTCATTTGTCCCCTTTCCTATGTTCTGTTTATCTCTCTGGAAGGTTTTACGAAGAATGCTGAACGATCAAGGTCTCCAGCATGTGAAAATCATAGCGAGTGACAATCTGTGGGAGCCCATTGCCACTTCCATGCTGCTTGATCCTGAGCTCTTGAAGGTGGTTGATGTCATAGGGTAAGGAGCTTTTTACTTTGAGAACAAGGTTGCCGGCTGCTCGCTCTGGATACTGACTTTGTTGTTGCCCTTTCCTCCCATTTGATAACATTTTCAGAAAATGGCTTTCTTGTATTTACTTAGCTAAAGCCTGTGCAGTTGATTATTTCATTCATTTTTCTTTCAAATGTATGTGACAATGAAATGTGTAGGTAACTTTTAAAAAATTGTGTTAATGTTTGCAATAATACAACATGGTTTTGTTAAGATTAAAGGGCAGAGTAGTATTTAAATTTTAGAAATTACAAAAAGCAGTGTTGTGAAATTAGTTCCTAACTCTCAGACTTCCTGTGGTTGGGAGTTCTCTCATGAACACTATACCTGGTGTGGTGTCCTATGACTTTTGTCGTGTCTCCTTAGCAGTGTAGCTTTGACCTTGCTCCTTAGTCCAATTCTGCCTTTCAGCCCTCTGTGCCTTGGCTTCACTGGGCTCCAGGAAAAAAAGACAGTGTGTGTGTGTGTGTCCACACATATATAATGGAAAAAAATATATATTTTTGAGAGAGATTTTTTGATTAAACTTTTTATGTTTAGAGAATTGTAAATTCATGTGTAGTTGTAAAAATTAATACAGAAATTATCTCTTATGCACCTTACCCAGTGTGATGGTTCATTTTATGTGTCAATTTGACTGGGTTAACGGATAACAACTTGAAGTTTTTTGAAGGTAGTTTATTCCTTTTATTGAAGAAAAACTATGTGTGAGTTTTTATGTTTTTGTTTTTGTCTGGGAGTAAATGCCAAGCTATCTTTCTCCCTATCTACTAGGGCTGGGACAAGGGAGGAGGAACTATTTTGCTTAATAGACTCATTAGTCTTATTGTTGACTTCCGTCTTGCTCATTCCTTCCTAGAGTCCCAAGCTCTACTGCCCCTGGGAATTCTGAATCCTGGCCCCACTTCATTCATCTCATGGTGTGTTCTAGGCTGTGGCCTTCTCTGCTACCTCCATCTACCTACATGCTTCCATACATTTCACGGTTTCTGGAAACAAATAGAAATCCCTCACCCATCAATGACTATCCTTCCCATTTTGTGTATTGTTAGAGGTTTATCTCATTTTAAGGGCATCCTGAGACACAAGGATGGGAAGCAGATGCTTACAATCAGTCTGACATCTACCTGGCAGTTGTCCACTGTTCTAAAATAGAAAATGTTGGAGAAGATATGTATTTTTACTCATGCAACAAATAGATGTAAGTGCCACACTGTGACCTTTCCCCGTTTCCTCCCACCCATTCTTTTCTAGAGCTCATTATCCTGGGACCTATACAGTAAAGGATGCAAGGTTGACTGAGAAGAAGCTTTGGTCTTCTGAAGATTATAGCACTTTAAATGATGATGTGGGTGCAGGCTGCTGGGCTCGCATATTGAATCAGAATTACATCAATGGCTATATGACTTCGTAAGTGATTAAAAGCGTTTTAAAGATTTTTACTTTGAAATATTTCAGAAACACAATAAGTAGAAAAAAGTACAATGGGCTTTCATATTCTCACAACCTAGATTCATTGATTGTAAACATTTTACCTTATTTGCTTCATCTGTACTTATATTTATACCTAAGCAACATATCTGTGTATTTTTCTATATTTGAATATTGTCTGTATTGAATAATGTGTATATATACATATATATATTTTTAATGAACAGTTATAAAGTAAATTACAGGTGTCATGACATTTTACCCCTAAGTATTTTAGTATGTGGCTCCAAAATTAAGAATATGCTCCTACATGATCACAATATCACTTTGATACATAAAAACATAAGAGCATTTTAAAAAGTATTTCTAATATCCAGTCTATATTCAAGTTTTCCTAATTGTCTTCCAAAATTTAATTTTAGCTTTTTTTAAAGCTATGAGCCAATTAAGCACCATGCATTGCATTTAGATATGATGCCCCTAAAATCTTTTAATCTAGAATGGTTTCCTTCCTTACCCATTTTTCATGACAGAGACCTTTTGAAAAAAAACAGGCAAGTTGTCTTGTGAAGTATCCACTTCCCAATCTGCCTGATTGATTCCTCAGAACATCACATAATTTGTGTAACTGTTTCCAAAACAGGTTCTTAAGAGAGAACACATTTTTTTTTTTTTTTTTTTTTTTTTTAGTTTCTCAGGGAAGCATTTCTTTTTTTTTTTTTTTTTTTTTGAGGGCAGTGTTACTGGCCCTCAGATGTGGGACCAAACTGGGGCCGCTGGCTTCCAAGGCCAGCGCTTAACCAATGCGCCACTTGGCCGCCCCGGGAAGCATTTCTTAAATGCTTTGAGAAGCTTTAATTGTAACTAGATTCAAATTAGCTTTCTAAAACAATGATAAATATAACAAGAGCAAGCTAGTACATTCTTTTGTGATATTAATGTGGGCTGATAAATTATTCTGACAGCAGTTGTTCCTTTTCTTTTTTTGAAAGAAAAGATGCCTATCATGAAGAGTTTGGTTCTAATAACTTAATTAATTTGGTATTAAGAGTAATACATACTCATGGCAGAGAATTTAGTAACTGCATGTAAGTACAAAGGGAAACAAAATCCTCCATATTTTTGCCATCCAGAAGTAGCTGTTCTTAAAAATTTTTGTGTACATCCACCCATTTATGTCATACACACACACATGCACACACACAGTGGGTGCCAAAAATGGTATACACATTTAAAGAAAGCAAAAAAAACTATTAAAATTGTAATAATATGGACTGATAACAAAAGATGCATACAAGTTACATTTGTCTTCTGCGATTACAAGAGGAGCTCAAAGTGGTTACCATCAGCATCCAGACACTTCTGATTATGGCGAGCTACTACTTGAGCAAAGTTGACCAAAGTGTCCACTTGTATACATTTTTTTGGCACCCCCGTTTTGTGTGTGTATGTGTGTGTGTGTGTGTGTGTGTGTGTATTTTAATATATATACATATTTTAATTATATATATTTTTAATACAAGATTGAGACCATGGTATACAATGTTTAGTAAATAAGCTGCTTTTCACTTAACAAGGTGTTACGAATTTCTTATATTTAAGTAGACTTATAAATCTTCATTTTTAATGTTTATATATGTTATGTTACATACAGTAGAATTTCCCAAACTTGCCTTGTCTCAAGTGGTAACTGAATCACTTGCTTATACTGAATCCCTGGTCGCTGCCTGGACCTGCTGAGTTCAAATCTCCAGGGAAGGTTCCTGGGACTCTGCTGGACTAGTCGGTGCCCCAGGTGATTCTGAGGTCATGCAAGTGTGCGAAACGCTGATGCAGAAAATGTATTATACCTCATTGATTATTCTCCTCTCTTTAGAAGAGGAAGTTTTTTCTATTTTACTTAACAGATTTGTGCATACTGAGACAATCAATTGTGTACAGTTATCTTTATAGACATCTATGATTATTTCCTGCGGGTGCATTCTTTGGAATCAATGTTTGGGTTAGAGGTACACAGATTTTTCAAAGCTTTTGTATAAATTACAAAGTGCTCTCCGGATAGTTTGTTTCAACTTATATGTCTAGCACAAGCCAGAGTCCATACCATGATTATGGGTAAAATCATGAACGCTCTTAAAAGTTTCACTGGTAGTAAGGATTTTTTATTTTATTTTTTGAGGGCAGTGTCACTGGCCCTCATATGTGGGACCCGAACCAGGGCCACTGGCTTCCCAAGCCAGCGCTTAACCAACGTGCCACTCGGCCAGCCCCCAGGATTTTTGAAAATTGAAAATTAGTACTACTTTGTATTGACAGAATTAGAAGGCTTTGATTTTGGAAGAATATCAATTTATCATTTTATTATGGGTGAGGACTTGATAAGAAAAATAAAATTCTGTGGGTAAGCTCCATTTTTTTTGTGTGTGTGTGAGGAACCCAGCTGTACCAGGGTCCAGACCTTTCCTTTTGCCCTTGGATTTTCCTGATAACCAGAGTCAATCGTAGGGTTTAACACCAGATGTGGACATCTGAAAGAAGGAACCAAAATACAGATCAGCAGGTTGACCCAATTAGGATGATTAAATGAAGCAGAATCATGGTGGCACTGCAGCCCCAGACCTTTTTCTGTCTTCTTCATCTGCATTGCAGTATTTAATCCTTACAGCAACCCCATGAGCTACGTACAGTTATTATCCTCATTTTACAGATGAGGAAACTGAGGTCCAGAGAGGTTAAATGGCGGAACCATGATTTGAACCCAAGCAGTCAGACTCTAAGAGTTCTCATTTGTAAAACTTTGCAACAGCTCAGAGTCAAACTCATAAAATTATGTCATGAAACTGAGATGTTAAGAAGGCTGACTGTCAAAAGGAAAGCAGGTATGGATAAACCCTTGTGGCATGTCTGGTACTGGTAGGGCATGATCCATCTTCTGGTTACAACATTGTTCAGTAAAATTGTATACCTCATAGACATTTATATTGCCTGATTAAGTGATTCACCATTAAAATATTTAGACGCATCCAGCACTGATTTTTCAAAACGTCAATGAACGTAGGCAGCTTATATTTTCTTGTTTTGGGTGGTCATTTTTTTGGTTATTTACATACAGTGTTTTTGTAAACTGTGTTAAGATCTTTTTATGTATAGGCTTCTAGACATTTACATTTTGATCACAAGCTGTTTTGTTGTATCTCTTTTTATCAAACAAATCTTTTAGAACAATCGCTTGGAATTTGGTGGCTAGCTACTACGAGCAGTTGCCATATGGGCGCTGTGGACTGATGACGGCTCAGGAGCCATGGAGTGGCCATTACGTGGTAGAGTCTCCTATCTGGATTTCAGGTGTGGCTCTGATGCTGTCTCTCACTCCCTACATTCCTTTCTCACAGGCAAAGCAGAAAACACTGAGAAGGGATTGTCAGGGAGCAGGAATTCCCCCGAACCCTCTTGGTTCTTTTGACCTGTCTAGTAATTAAATGGATACAAGACAGATTAACAGGAAGGAAAAAAAGAACACATTTAATTTTATACATACAGGAGTCTCACAGACACTGGACCTAAGAAGTGACCAAAGCAAACTGTTGGTATACGTTTTAGACAAAGAAACAAAGAATCTGTGAAGAATCATAAGGCAATCAAATAGGCCTTCACTAGTTAGTGAAGAAACTAAGCAATTCACATATACAGCTTTCTCGACTCGGAGTTTCCTGTCTCTGGTGATAAGGATATCTGTACCTTTCACGAGGGAGATTTATTTCCAGCTTTCAGGGAACAGAGAGGAGGGTCAGAGGGTCCTTGAACTGGCTGTTTCTCAAGTAACTTTAATTAAAAATGATCAATATGCTACTCTGGCATATTTCCTAGTAAAATCCTCAAATGTTGAAATTGTTTTTTTGTGAGGTGGGATTGGGACATGGAATATTGCTCCGTACATTTTCAGGGCCAGCTTTGGAGGTGCCCAATAAATGTATATTGTAGAAATAAACTCATTTGAAACCATAAAGCTTAGTTTTTGAAATGCATTATTAACTCTTCCAACTTATTTTTTTGTAGTTATGTTAGGATAGGTTAAATAGAGATGAAAAAAGGTTGGGAGGGGATAACTTTATTTTACTCATGGAAAAAAAGACACTATTCTTGAACTGACAGAGTGTGGTTCATTTATTTTTACCAGCCATTTTAAGATTCTTCCTGCAATTGTACCATTTAACAGGACTAATTAGTCCACAGCGGGAAGATAGGGTTGTCAAGCATTTTCTTCCAAAAGAAATAGCTTTTAGACTTAATCAGACTCAACGCAGTAGACAGCGTTTTTCATTGAAAAGAAACCCTGTTATCACCAATTTTGATCTGATTCGAGTCTTTCTCTGCTTTTCTGTAGCTCACACCACTCAGTTTACTCAACCAGGCTGGCATTACCTGAAGGCAGTTGGCCATTTAGAGAAAGGAGGAAGCTACGTAGCTCTGACTGATGGCTTAGGCAACCTTACCATCATCATTGAAACTATGGTAATTTTGTGTTTTTTGGGTTTTTTATTTATTTTTTATTTTTATTTTTTTTTGTTTTTTGGGTTTTTTTTTTTTTTTTTTTGCATTAACTGTCTTTGTTAGTACGGTAAAAACAGCGTAAAACGCTGAACTCCTTTTTTTTTTTTTAAACCAGCTTATAAAGTATCATTGACATATAATAAACAGTATGTAGGGGAGGCAGAAACTTTTCCCTGTACCCTCTCAGGTTCAATAGCTGGGGCCCCACAAATTAAACGATAAAAGGGTAACAGGAGAAAACACAACGAGTTTATTTGTGCATGCAAGGCACAGACATGTGGGAGAAACCCCGTGATGAGTAACTCATCATGTTAGAATTGGGGTTTGTATACCTAGTTTAGTAGATACTAGAGAGGGGGAGAAGGAGCACTTAATGGAAAACAAATGACTTTGGAAAGAAAAATGGGTTTTCAGGATAAAAAAAAGATAAAAAAGTCCCTGATAGTGTTTGTACTGGGATGAGTGGTTGTTCCCTCTCCTTCAGGGCCATACAAGGAGATTTGCTGTGGGTATTTTATTCCCATTCCTGCTTTCTGGGAGTAGATCCACCCTGTAGAGGAATTTATAGCAGCCTTATTTCCTAGAAGTTGCTGCTTGTAGTCAGATAAGGGAAGCTCATAGAAGACTTTTTTGTGCATCCATTCAGTCTATACATATGATTCCTAGAAACTGGTAGCATTAGCCCTCTCACTTTGTTCTTTTGGCCAATTCTAGGTCATTTGCATTTCCATGTGCATTTTAGAATCAGCTTGTCAGTTTCTAACAACAACAACAACAACAACAACAAAAGCCTGCTCAGATTTTGATTGGGAGTGCCTTGAATCTATAGGTCAATTTGGGGACAATTGAAATCTGAAGAACATCAAGTCTTCCAACCCATTAACTAGGCATCTCCTCAGACATCAAGTTTTCTTTAATTTCTCAACAGTATTTTATAGTTTTCAGTGTACAGATCTTTCACATCTTTTGTCAAAATTTTAGCTATTTCACATTTTCAGTTCTATTGTAAACAATATTTTTAAAAACTTTAATTCTATTAGTGGCAAATATATGGTAATACAGGTTTTTGTATAATGATCTTGTTTTCTGCCAATTTACTAAGCTTACATATAATTCTAATAGCTTTTTTGTAAGTTCCATTGGATTTTCTTTGTTGATGATCTGCAAATAAAAATAATTTTACATCTTCCTTTCCAATATGAATATCTTTTATTTCTTTTTCTTGCTTGATTGGGCTGGCTAGAATTTCCAATACAATGTCGAATTGCAGTAGTGAGAGCAGATATCCCTGTCTTGTTGTATCTTAGGAGAAAAGCATTGAGTCTTTTACCATTAATTATGATGTTTTCCATACATATCCTTTATCAGGATGAAGTTCTACCCTATTCCTATCTTTTTATTTAAATCACGAATGGATGTTGGGTTTTGTCACATTTTTCTATATTTATTGGAAGCATCATATGGTTTTTTTGTTTGTTTACTAAAATAATGAATTATAGTAATTGTATTTTAAGTTGAAATTTAATACACATACTATAAAATTCACCCTTTGAAGTGTCCAGTTCAGTGGTTTTTAGTATATTCACAGAGTTGTGCAACTATGTAATTCCAGAACACTTTCATCACCCCAAAAGGTAACCCCGTACTCCTTAGCAATCACTTTCCATTTCCTTTTTTCTCATCGCCTGGCAACTACTAGTCTACTTTTTATCTCTGTGGATTTGCCTGTTCTTGACATTTCATATAAATTGAATCATACAATCTGTGGCTTTTTGTGTCTGGCTTCTTTCACTTAATGTTTTCATAGTTCTATGTCAGTACTTCATTATTTTTATGCCTGCGTATTTCATTGTATGGATATATGACATTTTGTTTATGCATTTATCAGTTGATATATGCTTGAGTTGTTTTCAGTTTGTGGGTGTTATAAATAATGCTGAGATTAACATTTGTGTATAAGTTTTTCTGTGGACATGTATTTTCATTTTTGTTGAGTCAGTAAATATTGAGTGAAATTGCTGAGTCAGTTGGTAACTCTATATTTAACATTTTGAAGTTTATCCATTTTATTGATTTTTCTCAAAGAATCAGTTTTTTGTTTCTTGATTACTCTTTCTTGTTTTTCTGGGTTTTATTTAATTGATTTGTCCCTAGATTTTTATTATTTTCTTTCTTCTGCTCACTTCGGTTTGAATTTGTTCCTTTTTTCCTAGTACCTTAACGTGGAAATCTAGGCATTTAGTGCTATAAATTTTCTCTTAAGTTCTGCTGTAGTGGCATCCCACAAATCTTGATACATTGTTTTTATTTTCGTACAGCTCAAAATTTTTTCTAATTTCCCTTTTCATTTTTTCTTTAAGCCATGGTTATTTAGAAATTTGTTAGTTTTAAAATATTTTGGAGTTTTTTCAGAGGTTTTTCTGTTACTCATTTGTGATTTAATTCTATTATGATACTTCATATGACTTGATTCTTTCTGAATTTATTCAGACTTCTTTTTGGGTAAGAATATATCTTCGTAAGTGTTCCTTGTGCACTTGAAAAAAATGTGCATTCTGCTGTTGTTGGATGAAGTGATCTATAGATGTCCACCCAGTCAAGCTACTTGGTAGTGTTTTCAAAATCACCTGGATTCTTGTTGACTTTCCGTCTAGCTGTATATCACTTGCTAAGGATAGGGTATTAAAATCTCTAATAATAATTGTTTTTTTTTATTGTCTACAAAGCCTGGCCCAGAGCCTTAACTGCTAGTGTTCTGTGATTGTTGAGTCCCCTTGAGTAGGGATTATGGTGCCTATGTCTTTTGATTCAAGCCCATAGTAGTGACTATTTAGTAAAAAAATGATGTTGGAAATGTGAGAACTTTTGTTATATGTATTTACCTGACCTTAGTCATATATTTGAAGGTTGTATTTAGATGAGATGCCTTTTCAATAAAAGCATCCCAAGCATTTGCTTTTTATTTGATGTATTTTACTTGCAAAATAGTTATAACAAAAATTAATCTGTGTGTGCTGTGAGATGACAGGTATTTAGCTATGAATTCAAAGTCTGACTCAGTTAAAATGCCAATGAGCTTGACTTTGACTAGGCATACACAATAGACATTAAAGGTTACATTAGAAAAACGTCTTTAAAAATTAGAAAATAAACTTACATTTGTCACTTAATGTGTGCCATTTCTGTTAATCTTGGGGCACTAAATATTTAATTTTTTTCCCGTAAGTTGCTTTGTACATCATTTGGATAACTTATGTGATTTTCTTTTTCTCCTCAGAGCCATAGCCATTCTATGTGTATCCGGCCAGTTCTTCCTTATTTCAATGTGTCACACCAGTTTGCCACCTTCATTCTTAAGGGTTCTTTTGTAAGTAAATACGTGGGTTTTTGCTTTTGAGAATTTATATATTTTATCACAGGCTAGCAGTTCTTAAGAGTTTGCATATGAATGGATAAATGCCTGGTGTTGTCCATCTAATGATTGGTTTTAGTCAAACACTACAGAAGCCACTAGGAGATAAAACTCTGTGGCTTTGAAGAACACTTAACCAGTCACTTGCAAGAAAGTCGTTCTTATTGGTAAAAGCATCAATTATGTTATCTAGGGAACTTTCAAACATTTATCTTTATAGTTCTCTGTACAAAAAAAAAAATAGACACCCGATTCTAGCTATTTCTACCTACTGTTAAATTTAAATACAGAAAATACAGTACACTTCCAGACTACTAATTGCAAGAGAATTGTTTTTCAATGTCAGAACATTCTTAAAAAGCTTTATACACAGGTACGATAATGAATATCTTTGAAGCAAAGGCACTAAAATCTGTTTAAACATTTGCCAAAAGTCTGTAGATTTATTACAGAAAATAAAATATTTGCTTGAATAATGCTTTTCTACTTTCAAAATGTTACTATTTAAAATCTGATGTGGGCTGGCCGAGTGGCGTGGTGGTTAAGAGCTGGCTTGGGACACCAGCGGCCCTGATTTGGATCCCACATATGAGGGCCAGTGACACTGCCCTCAAAAAAAAAATAAAATAAATAAAATAAAATAAAATAAAATAAAATAAAATAAAATCCGAGGTGGGTCTTTTGGTAAATAGAAATAGAGTGCATATTGTCATGGTTCTTCCTTGCTCGTACTGATTTTGGAAATTCTCAGAGGGTGTGATAAACCACTTGACTCTGTCTTTTTTTTTGTTTTCTCCTCAGAGTAAAATACCAGAGCTACAGGTGTGGTCCACCAAACTTGGAAAATCATCTGAGAGATTTCTTTTTAAACAACTGGATTCTCTATGGGTAGCTTTAAAATACATTCCTATATTTTGAATGTTACAACAGTAAAAGGGAACAGAAATTTGATTAATGAATTAAGAATTTTTAATTTTATACTTGATTTTATGGCTGAAGCATAATAGAGATAAAATTGTCCTCAACCTTTTTTTTTTTCCTTTTAAATAGAAACCCTCTTTAAGGCAGTATCGAAGTTTGTGTTTTATAGGTGTATTGGCTTTTTTAGGTATTTAGTTTGTCTTGGTGAATGGTACCACCATCACTTGGCTGCCCAAGTCAGAAAGTTGAGTCTCATTTAAACTGTCTTTCCCACTCACCCTTATATGTCACCACTGATTGGGTATAGTCGATTCTATCATCCACACGTTTCTGTTACCCATTCTTTATTCTCCATTCCCACTGCTACTGCTTGCTTCAGTTCCTCATTATCTGTTTCCTGGATTTTGGAAACAACCTCCTGTTTTTCCAGCCTCCCATCTGAGTCTCTCCAGGCCATCTGTCCATCACACTGCCACCAAAGTGATGTGTCTAAATGCAGATCTGATTTTTATCAATCTCTTGCTCAAAGTGCCTCAGTGGTTTTTCCTATAAGTTCACATCCCTCAGGGCAGCCCGTGACCCTTGTCATTCCCTCATGAGGTAAATGACTGCTTTCCTTTCTAGATGCATATCCTACTAAACTGGTCTCTCCTCACAGACTACACTTGTAGCATTTTTCAGAGCATGGAATGCCAATTTAATTACTTCCGTGACTTTGCACATGCTCTTTCTTCCTCTTAGAATGTCTTCTCCACATTTGACTTTGTTTTTCAAGACTCAGCTCAAGTGTTGCTTCCTCTGAGGCTTTTTCCAGTCTTAGCTCACAGCCACTTAGGAATATGTGCTTACCTAAACACTGTCCCACTACACTTTCCCGTGAAAACTGAGGCCCAGCCTTATTTAGCTTTTTATCCCAGGTGCTTACTCTAATGCTTAGTACATGGTAGTGTCTCAGGAAATGTTTCAAAGAATGAATTGGCCTAATCGAGTACATTTCTTCACCTATTAATATTCTGTGAATCCACTAGTCACTATCAATGATTGAACACCCATTTTATATTAAATTCCAAACAAAGAGTGGCCTCTAGTTTTTATACAACCAATTGCTAGAAATAGCATAATAAAGCTGATTCGCCTCATGGAAAAAAATGGTATAATTTAGGGTTGTTTCTGAGCCAGAATATGGTGTTAGATATTTCATAGTTCTGACCAATAATTTATTATTACAGCAAAGATATGGTATAAACTCCTTTAGTTCAAAGTAGAAAAAAAAAGCTGCTCAAATTTCACAAAATGCTCATACATCTAGTGTAAATTCCAGTGTTTTCAGAGGTCTACATTGGGCCTAGAACAGGCATGATAGAGGACGTGTTTCTCATAGGTCCCACTCTGAGCTATGAGCACTTTCTACACATGATCTCATTTAATCCTCACAATAGCCATATGAAGTATTTTTTCCATCTTTTTGTAGATGAGAAAATTATGCCTTGAAGCGATTAAGTTGCTAAAATCGTAAATGTCATATAAACCTAACTTGATAATAGAAATACGTATTGAACATATAATAAGTTGGACCTTTTTTTCTTATTAGTAAAAGGTTTTGTGAGTAATACCTGAGCCAACAGTGAGATTTCATGGAATTTTATACCTTAGTAAAAAAAAAAAAATTAGTAAAGTCCTAAGAAATAAGCAGATCTCTTAGTTATGTGTACTGAGTATATATAAGCTTTAAGGAACTTACAGTCTAATGGAAAAGAATAGGCCAATCGAAATAGACTTGGCATTCATCTAGTCCTCCTTCCCCCCATGTAATGAAATTAAAAAAAAAATCCTTTCCATAAAGTATAATTTTATAACGTCTTCAGATTAAATTTAAAAACATTCTGAGGGCCTTGCTATTGGGTGAGCCCTTTACAAGTAGTTAGGAAGTTCAAACAGAAATGAGTTTGGCTTATCTTTAAACTTATTTTTCAAAAAGCTGTGTTGCCCAAATGGGAGGAGCCATAGCACCTGTCCTTGAACATGACATTTTCTCTTTCAGCTCCTGGACAGCAATGGCAGTTTCACCCTTGAACTGCAGGAGGACGAGCTGTTCACACTCACGACGCTCACCAGTGGCAGCAAAGGCAGCTACCCCCTGCCCCCCAAGTCCCAGCCCTTCCCAAGTATCTATAAGGATGATTTCAATGTCGGTAAGTTTTTTTTTTCTTTTTTTCCCCACTAAAACTTAGCTTGGTTTTCATTTGTAGCAGTAGTAGGAAAATTTGTGCCTGACAAGCCAGTGGCTGTGAAAAGTATATTCATTTAGCTTTAAATCTCTATGTGGTGAATAAGACCTAACTTTTGTGTTATTTCAGGTGAATCTCAACTTGAGGACCCTGTATTTTTGGTGCCAGACAAATCATAGAGGACATTGTCAGAATGAAAGTTATTCTAACTTGTTTTGGGGTAAAACTTACAGTCTGTAACACACTGCTAAGCCCCACTGCCCATGTCCCATGAACACCATTATTGGCACGGCCCTTTTGTGTGGAGGTTAAGGCATGTTAGTCCCTGTCTTCCTACAGTGCTAGCAGACTGAGTGCTGATGGGCAGCTATGGTATCCTTGGGTAATCCAACTCATTGTCCAACTGTGCCTGGGACTTTTAGATTTGCTCTCTCCTGGTCTTTTGGGAAGATCTACCCCACAGCTGTTAGAAAAAGCTTTTGATTACAGGCAATTTAGGAAAACTGTTTGAAGAGTTAGAAGGCATGGTATTGTGGTTATTTTCCTAGATCACTCAGCAAGTGACAAAACTTGGTGACTTGTAAGTGTTACGGATCTCACAGACAGGGTCTGGTGGCTCTTTTCTCTGCTCCTAGGACCTATAGCTGTAGGAGTGAAGTAGAGAGGGAGGCTGGCATTGCTAGAGAGACTCTAACTGCCTTTCGCCTCGGGGCTGCTCATCCCTCCACCAGTGGAGACTCCTACCACCCCCTCCCGGTGGTCACTGCGACAGGGTCTTAGCTCCCCTTCCCAGGAAATGAACTCCTGGTTGAATGAAATATAAGGCCCTTTGGATTGGAATCCTCTCAATTCTTTGGATAACACAAACAGCAGTGACCCTCAGGGGAGCTTGGTGCTTTGTTTTCTTACAGCTCTCTAAAATGACTTCTTAGGTGAACCCATGAATTTTGTCAACCATGAGTGGCCTAGCAATCGGTTGCTCAATTCTCTGTTGGTAAAGATAACTCTTCCTGCCTTCAGTAGGTGAGGAGTCTGTGCGGGAGCCTGCCTTCAATCGTGAGATTGAAGAACTTATCTCCAAACTGTGTATTCTCTGACCTGAACGTTGAAAGGCATTTCTAAGCCTCCACATCTAAAATGTAATGTGTTATTGGCTACATGATAAAATAAAAACTAAAGTTGAAAACTATAAACCAGGCTTTAGAACTACTTTATACAGTTCTTAATAACTGAAATGATGTGATGAATGTGAAGACCCTTGGAAAATCATGAGGTACAAAATAGCTATAAGATATTATGCATAAAATTGTTCTTCTATAGGCTTCATCATCATGAAACTATAATTTAATAAAACTAAGAATAGAATGATAGATAGCTTAGGCTCAAAACTGATTTTTATTCCATTTTAGAAATAGAAGAAAATTTATAATTTCTAAATTCTGTGTTTAGCATAGTAAGCCTTTTCTAAGGTTTTCTCAGCTGGTGGCTGTGATTAGTAATTTAGAACCTCATTCGAGAGATATTAGCAATAACAAAATTATCTCTTATTTAGCCTTTACTGGGTGTGGCTTATATACACACTGATGAGCATTCATTTATTTCTGTTGTCCTCTACCCTACTTAGAAATGAGGAAACTTGAGAAACAGAGTATTTAAGCAATTTGCCCAGCAGGACAGACGGAGCTAGAATTTGAACCCAGGTCTGCCTTACTCCAGAATTCACGATCTTTTCCTCTTAAGCAATAGCATGGATTACAGTAGTAAAATCTGTATGTCAAACTGATCATACAGATAATTTAACGATAATGATGTAAAAATCAGTATTTCTTTATTAACCTAGACCCTAAAGTTAAACAGCTAATAAGTATCATTTACTCATTTAAAAGTTTTTTTTTTCAAATTAAAGTTTATTGGAGTGACAACTGTTAGCAAAGTTACACAGGTTTCAGGTGTACAGGTCCGTAATACATCTTCTATATATCATCACATGGTGATGAAAGGAGAACTGACACTGGGTGGTGAACATTTAAAACTTTTTCAAGTGTTTCAGAGTGTGCCATAAAACGTCCGAGAGGAAAGATTCTGTGGGGATTTGCTATTAAACAGAGAATTTATTATGTTCTGAACAGATTACCCGTTTTTTAGCGAAGCTCCTAATTTTGCTGATCAGACTGGCGTATTTGAGTACTTTATGAACACAGAAGACCCTGGGGAGCATCGCTTCACACTGCGCCAAGTTCTCAATCAGCGACCCATCACCTGGGCTGCTGATGCGTCCAACACCATCAGTATCATTGGAGATTACAACTGGTGGGTAAAATTTGGGTTCTTAATGGAGATCTGGCTGAAATAACCTTGCAATGTTGTCAGCTACATTTTGAAGCAAGGACTGTTCCACAGCCCTCCGTGTCCAAGAGCCTAGGAAGTGTATGATAATTGTTGAGTGTCACCACAAACTAGCAAATTGTTTTGCGGCTTCAGTTTCTTTTCCTCAGATTTGCCCAGTTTGATAGTGATTATTGCAGGAGCAGATTGATTTTAATACAAAAACTGAGGACTTTTGGACCCAATAATAATTGAATATTTATTTATAAGCAGACTTTGTGATTTGCGTATTGTTCCTGAATATTTATTTATAAACAGACTTTGTGATTTGCCTGTTGTTCCTGATTTTGTTTCGCGGGAATATTGGTTTGTTGATCTGGTGTTGCCACCTGCTGGATCAACTCCGGAATTACAGTGTTTAGGCCTTTGTAGAAAATGTATTAGGTGAGGGGAGATGGAAACAATAAAAAACAAAGCAGCTTTTAGTTGGCTAGTGAATTCCACTCTTTGCTGTAGGCATCTAGTAAAGAGACAAATTATACTTATTCTTCACTTAAAATACAATGACCGAACCAAAACTTCACCTTCCCTTTTAAGTTGCTTATGGAATTCCAGCATACTGGCTTATTTATTATACCTGTTTTAAGTGTTTCTTTTCTACGTTTTCCTTTAGCTAGTATAATTCCACTGTGAAACAGAAATCACAGGCATCCCAGGTTTAGTGCTATAACTATCCATGCCAAACCATCAAACAGCCAGTCTGTACCTTGGAAATTGGATGGGGAAGGGAAGACAATTCTGAAAAGAACCTTGAACTGTTTATATGGAAAGCTGCAGAAAGTGTTTATCCCGTCATACGGCCTTACCTCCTTTATAAATCCCAATTCTGGTCCCAAGCTCTGATATAAACTTCCAGCTATCCAGAGTTTCTGGAAGCCTTGCAGCAGCATGGAGAGTTATTGGGGTAGTGGGGAGAACCCTTGCCTAATTTGTTTCATGTTGGTGGCTTGTCTTTTTAAACAACAGAAATGCCATCTATCCCATCATCTCTGTAGAGACACTGTATCTGGATTTCCTGGTTGTGTCCGTGGGGTTTGTGAGTTCCTCATTTGTTACCAACTGTCTTACTGTAAGACCGGTCGCTGGGTTTAAGTGTCTAAGCCATGACTCCCATTATTTTGATCACGAGTTTGGAAGCCAGTCACTACATAAACCCTTTAACTTTCTGTGACATCCTTTATCCCCCATACCCATGAATATTATAGAAGGCCTTCTCTCTGAACCCAAATTCTCTTTATTTCTGGCTGGGACTCTAGAAAAATTGAGAGACTCTTTAGTTACATACTAATAACTTTGAAGATTTTGTAGTATTTAAATAGCTAGTCAACCTTTGCTTCTGTGGTAGGTAAGGGCGAGAGGAAGAGGAGGATAGGAAGCAGAGGGAAAGAGCAACATATCCTGAAAGAAAAAGAACCAGGGAACAGCAATTATGCATGTCAAGAAAGGACTGTTCTTACCTTTCTCAAGCCCTCCTTTCTTCGTGTTATCCCACCACTCAGGAACATGCAGTGACCCTCGCCTGCTACCAGATCGGGTCTCTACTTACATGCCTGACTTCCAAGGCCCTTTCAAATTTGGTCTCATCCTATTTACCATATGTTATTTCCCAGTTTCTCATCCTGCATTTGAGAGAGCCAGATGTGTTCAGGGCTCCACTCACCTCCCATGTTCATTCTTATTCTCTGGCTCTGATGCCCACTTATTGTGGGGAAAGGAGGGAATAAAAACTAGGTAATACTGAACGTTGGTCAGTGCTTCCACCTTATAGATTGGGAACCTGAGGCTTTGCCCACAATCCCGAACCGGGGCGAGAGGCCCCCGGTCTTTGGACCACACTTCACAGCCTCGTTTTAATCAGTCTTTTTCCTAAGAGTAGGAAAGGGAAAATTACTGTGCGTCCTCGATAATGCTGTTTTGGTATTAGTAGATCAGCTCTCAAAGTGTGCACACTACTGTCAATTGTTAGAGCTGTGTTTGGGATAGCGCTGCCTCTCTCATGCTTGGATGCAGCTAAGGACCAGCACAGTGCTGTAAGCAGACTTTGCAATGCTCCTTCAGACTTTCCATCTTGTTAGTAACCTTTGGCTGAGATCTGAAACAATCACAAAATTACCTTTTTCTGCACTCATCTGAACTTGTCATCCCTTTGATCAGATTTGTTTTATATGTTGGCTGGTTTTTGTTCTCTCAGCACTACTGAGAGATTATGGCTATGGAAGACTAAACCGTATTTATATTCTATTTCATTCATTATCTGTAAAATTGCCTGCAAGTTTGATGCTGGAATTACTTATTCTGGAATGTGATGTAAAAAGAGAAGGAAGTTTGATCTTCTCTCATTCTAACTCTGCATAGAATAATTTTGTGGTGCCAGCAGTATGTGTAGCACTTTCAAACTTGCGATGAACCAGAAAAGAGGCAGGGATGTAAGGAACAGTCCTGACCCTTAGTGGCGTCATGTGGGTGATAATCTCCAGAGAGAAACGCTCTCTCCACTGTGGGAAGACATGCAAGAGAGACTGGGCTTTAGTTACTTAGCTTTTGATTTTCCTGTAAAGCAGCCCAGCTCTGAGTAGAAGATGAAATGTGAATTTCCTTTATTGTGTACCTGTTGCAGGTGCTTCTTTTTCATACTTTCATTTATATAGTAAAATTCCAGTGTGCACAATTCACTACTGATCAGAGGAAACTCTGAAAGCCACATAATCCTAGATCCATCCCCCGCCCGCCCCATTTCCAATACATTTCTCTGTGTTCTTAGTTTTATTTTAGATCAATTGTTTGCTTTAATTACTTGGCTATGTTCAGGCTTTCTGTCTCATTTACAGTTAGCTTTTGAGTAGGAGGTGAGTTATTTTCAGGGATCATGTTGGTTTACGGTGGTTGTTTCACTCAGAAGGTCTCTGACAGCGTTTATAAAAGGAAGCCTGGAGGAGGGCTCACTATTAGATCTCTGGTAGCTCCCGGTTGGCTGAATCTGTCTCCTTCTTTGATATACTGCTGTCAATCAGTGCTCCCAGAACCAGAGTTTTACTGCTCTGTGTAGGCAGAGATGCTCTGTAGGGGAAAATGGTCCTTAAAGCAGGATTCCAGACCAGCGGCCTCAGCATTGCCTGGGAATCTGTTAGCAGATTCAAGGTGCCCCCCTCAGACCCACGGACTCTGGCCCTGTGGGGAGGGGCCATCATACTGAGTTTAATGGGCCTCCTAGGGGATTTCAGTGCTGCTCATGTTTGAAAGCCCTGCCGTAGAGCCAAGATCGAGTTGACTCTGTCTTTGCAGACAAATAATTTTAGGTCTTTCTTCTGGAGTTTTTAAGTCTTATTAGGCTTAAATGTAAAAATAAGCCCCAAAGTCCTTTTTGTTCTCCGAGAGTTCCTAGCTTTGCCTTCACTGCTTCTCTTTGCTGATGGAAATGTAATAAACGTTTTTGTTCAAAATTGTGTTGACGCTTACCTTTTCTGTATTGCTAGAAAATAATGGCATCTTTTAATATTGTATATACTTAGGATGAGAAGTAGTTTTATCATAGAGAGACAAGAAATGTATTCTTAAGAAGCTTAAAAACAGTAAATATTATTTGCCAGTAACTCATTAAAAGAGGCAATGGAATGACTTGACTTGAGTCCTGTAAAACTTAAAACTATCATCAGTGGAGACTCTTGAAACCCATTCCTGCTACGAGCAGAGACCTAGCAAATCACATCCTCACCTCATTTAGAAGTTTGGAACCATGAGGCTGTGAGATGATGACACAGTTGAGCTGCACTCGGAATGACATAATTAAAGGCGCTAATCAGTGGTTTCACTTTGCAGGTCCAATATGAGGATCCAGTGTGACGTTTACATAGAGACCCCTAAGAAGGGAGGTGTGTTCATTGCCGGAAGAGTAAATAAAGGTGGTATATGGATTAGAGGCGCCACAGGCGTTTTCTTCTGGATCTTTGCAAATGGCACCTACCGAGTTACAGGTGATCTAGGTCAGTGACTTGCTATGGCGCATGTCTCTGTGTGCACCTGCTTGTTACCTAGGGAGTAACGAAAGGTGCTTGAATTTCTAATTGGGAAAAGATTCACCACACGTAAGCAAATACTGAACAATCCAAAATTAGAAGTTAATTAATTAGTGCAGAGAGAGGCAACTCAGTAAAGGAGACAATGGGGCAGAGCTTTCTCGGGTATTGGAGAGTTGAGCTGGGCTGTCAGGCTAG
Source organism: Aselliscus stoliczkanus (assembly GCA_033961575.1). Taxonomy (NCBI): domain Eukaryota; kingdom Metazoa; phylum Chordata; class Mammalia; order Chiroptera; family Hipposideridae; genus Aselliscus; species Aselliscus stoliczkanus. The sequence goes on along the minus strand of CM066732.1, from coordinate 148,205,031 downwards.
GGTTTGCATAAACTGGGGTGAGGTTGTGGGAGCAGGGAGAGAATGCTGTGGAAACAGTGTAAATAAAAGCAAGACCATAAGAATGTTGTCTCGGTGCCTATGGAAATATAAGAGGGATTGACTTGCTTAAAATGGAGTAATCCTGTTTCCTAACGTAGTTAATCATTTGAAAACAGCTTGACTTTTCTCAGTCATCGTAACAGCCCTTGTCTTATGTAGAGCAGCATGTTATTTAGAACAGGTGCTTAGACCATGTTCAAGTTGAATTCCCTCCTCTTCCCTTTGGCTTTGTAAGCACACTGCTCCGTTGAAACTAGACTTTATTGTTGGTGACTCTTCCTGATTCTCAGTCTCTTGACTTTCCTCTTACACTAATAAAAAATCTTCTCTCTTATAGTTCGCTACTCCTTGCCTCTTCCTAAGGTGAAAAGGACCCCATAAGTAAAATACAAATCAGAAGGAGTGGATCGTAATTACATTAGAGTAGAAATGACATCATCGTGATGTGACTGATCTAGAAGGCACCTCATACTTTCCTTTCTAAAACAGAGAGCCAGAGAGAGTCATTGATTTACCCAAGGTCTCAGAATGAGTTAGTGGCAGGACTGGAACTAGGAATTTAAATCTGTGTTTTCAGCCCCCACCGCTCTGTGTTTTAAAGGCCCACTCGACCTCTCTGGGTTTCTCTCAGGCACTCAAGTATAATACATCCCCAAATTAACTGATTATCTTCTCTCTCTAATTCTCAGTGAATACTATTACCATGTAACCGGTTGTACCAGCTAGAAATCTTATGGGAGTCTTTGATACTCCTTCTTATCCTCCATATTAAGTCCAAGCAGGTATAAGTATATCCCGGAACCATAGGTGCTAATGCACTATGCTGTAGTTGGTTTGTGAGTTTATTTCATCTGTTCTCTTGTGAGTTCAGAGTAGGGTCTCAGTATAGGCTTGTTGAATGTGTGCCTGCATGAAGGCTGTTTTGTTTTAAATCAGGTGGAGATCTGGAAATGTAGATCCTTAGTAAGGCTGACTTTACTACATGCAAATACCACCTGGGAACCCGCACTGACTTATGTGATTCTGTGATTTAGATTTTAAAAATATATCAGTTAAGCTCATCCTTTTGTGTTACAGCTGGGTGGATCATATATGCTTTAGGAAAAGCTGAAGTTACAGCACAAAAGTGGTATACACTCGCTTTAACTATTAGCGTAAGTATTGCTGCTCAGAACGCCTGCAGGTAAAATGTTCTTTTCTTGAGCCTGTCTAGCCTTTTCTGTTACTAAATGAGAGGGGGGAACTGTGATAAAATAATGGAAATAGGCATAGAATCTGCCCTGATACCAGCAAACCATCACTCCCTAGGATGATAATATGTGTCAGATAAACCCACAGGAGAACCATCAGCAGGTGACTTTATCACCCCAGTAGTTTTTTACAGTTTTGTTTTTGTTTTTTAAACTCAGGAGTAAGTGATAGATAAAGTCAACAATAGAACTATTTTTTCAAGTTTGCTTGAACCAAGATTATAATTGGAGCTTATAGGGACAAGTAAAGTCACATCCTTTGATTCCTGATGGTTGAAAATGATTCAGTTTTCGACTGTCAGCACAATATTTTAGAAGTTGGTTTCCACGAATATGTTTGTCAGAGGAGATACCAGATTAATTTTAGTACCATGGGCATCTAAAAATGTTTGTCAGAATCACTATTTGATCATGAGTTATTGATTGGAATGCTTCCAAGGAATGCTATGTGGAGAAGTTCTTCTGTATGATACACTGCTCTCTGCCGAGATAGTCCTGTCATAATTTTGTTCAGGTTACAATAGGGATTAAAAAGGGAATTCAGCTAACTTTTTGAACTTGTTCTCTTTTTTTATCCAACCAACAAAGATGACAATATTCATTTTTTCAGGCAGTATCAATATGTATTGACTGTCTGGTTTGGATGTAGCATGGTTTATTTAACTATGGCACACTTGATGGGAATAACTTGGTTCCAAGTTTCTCCCTTTTACAGTGAACTGAGGCAGTAAGGCCTGCCTTTACATGTAGATAGAGGGGAGCGATCTCCTATGTGCCTCTTGGGGGGCACATCTGTTATTTGTATAGGCAGATATTCAGAAGTGCAGTTGCATTTTTAAAATTTATTTAATTTTTTTTCTTAGTTTCAGGTGTATAAAACAATGTAATAGTTAGACATTTATACCCCTCAAAAAGTGATAACCTCCCTCCCCCAATCTACTACCCCTCTGACATCGTAGATAGGTGTTACAATTGCAATTGCATTTTAAATTTTGCTAGCCAAACTCAATTTTTACAGCAGTTATAATAATATTTGATATTATTGAGTTTTAGAGATTTTTGTTTTCAAACTAATAGACATGGTTTGTATTTCCTTGATAATTAGGGAGTTTGCACACCTTATATTTATTGGCTGTATGTATTTTCTCTTCCCTGAAGCTACCCATTGCCATTCTTTCCTCATTTTCCTGTTGTGTTGTCTTTTTCTGATGGACCTATATAGATTTATTATACATTCTGGGTAGTAACCCATTGTCTGTTATATGTGTCACAAATATTTTCTTCTGTTCACTCATGACGTGTATTTTAATTTTGCTGGGGGTATGTTTCATGAATTGAAATTTTAAATTTTGGTATTGTTAAATAGTTCACTTTGTTTTTCATTGCTTTTATGTCTTATTTTGGTCTAAGAATGCTTTCTCCTTTCTTTAGGTTAGGAACATTTTTTTCCCCCCAAACTAAATGAAGTTTAGGATTAATTTTTTTAAGTTTAAGTCTTTAATCCATCTGGAATTTATTTGTGAATTGTAAAGGGAAGAGCCCAATATAATCTTTCTAAAACAAATGGATAGCTATCATCATTTATTAAGACTGTCCTTCTACCCGTGATTAGACTTTTTTGATGCAACAAATCATCACGTGCAGAGAAGCTTGTTTCTGAACATTTCTGTGTTCTTTATGTTGCTGTTGGTCTATGGTTATCCCATATCACACTTTAAATTGGGTTAACTTTCTAAAATCTTTGATTACATGGCTTACTCCCTTACTTCCTTCAGAACTCTTTCCTCACCATCTTAAATAAAGAGCACCCATCTCACTCTCTGTCCCTCTACCCTTGCTTTATTTTCTCCAAAGCTCTTATTACCTCCTGACATCATACATATTCTGCTGATCATTTATGTGTCAGTCCTACGCCCTGCACTTGAACACAGCTCCACAAGGACAGGCCTCTTCTGCTTTATTCACTGCGGGCTCTCCAGCACCCAGCAAGGTGCCTGAAACACGTGCTGTCCCAGCCAGAGCCCAGTGAATGTTTGTTGAATGAATGTGTGGATATCCAGTGGGCTGATTCCTCATTCTTTGTTTAAAAATTTTTTTTTTCCAAATATAGTTGACATTTGATACGATTTTATATTAGTTTCAGGTGTGCAGCATAGTATTTAGACATTTATATAATTTACGGAGTGATCCCCACGATTAGTCTAGTACCCACCTGGCACTGTACGTAGTTATTACCGTATCATTGACTATGTTCCCTATGCTGTACCTCATTATTTCTTTTTCAGGATTATCTTTGCTATTCTAGTACGTTTACTTTTCTATTTAATGAATTAAGATAATATTTTTAGGAGTAGGTGTGTTTGGAACTAGACAGTCTATCATTCCTATTTCCTTGCTGACATATATATGGAGACTTCCAGCAAGTTTTTTCACCTTTTTTGAGCACCTGTTAATTTTTATCTGTAAAATGGAGGTAACTTCTGTAAGGCTGCTTTAGGGTTACATGGTTTTATTCTTTCATTCAACAATATTTATTAAGCATTTACTGCGTGAACTTTTCTAAGTGCTAAGGATGCAGCAATGAACAAGAGAGACATGGTTCATTCTTTCTAAAAGCCTGTGTTCTTTGAGGACAGAAGTTGGCAGACTTTTCTATAATGGGCCAGGCAGCAAATGTTTTATACTCTGAGCCACGTGGTCAGTGTTGCATCCGCTCACTCTGCTTTTGTAGTGAGCCACAGACAATAGGTAAAGGAATGGGTGTGGCTGTGCTGCAATAAAATTCTGTTTATAAAAATAGGTGGCTGGCCTGTGGGCTGTAGTTGGCTGACTACTGTTCTAAGACAGTAAACTCGTACATAAATAAATAAAAAATTGAAGAAAAAATGGGGCAATGAGATACAGTGGCTCCCTTGCCCAGATTCTCTAGGTAGAGAACTCAGGGAAGACCTCTGAGAGTTGGTGAGGTTTGAACAAAGACCCGAATGATGAGAAGAGCAACCTGAGCAGAGGGGCTCCTGTGACTGGCCTTATGTGAGAAGCAGCCAGGAGGTCTTAGTGTCTCCATCTGTAAAATGTAGGAACTAAGTGAAGGCCCATGACATTATACGACTTCAATGCAGATTTTATTTTGGGTCTTGGCCTCGTGCTTTGGATCTTGACCTCTTGGTCCTTTGAAATTAGCTAGTTTAAAATGTTTAGCTGTAATTGGCATGCTGTGAATATATGCTCATCGGTGTGCTGTAATCGTGATTATAAGAGCAAGCTAGCATTTACTGCTTACTTGTGTGCAAAGCACTTGGCTAGGTGGAAAGACAGCCATCTGAAGAGGACATTATTTTATCTTTCTCTGTCAGTGACCGTGAGTCATTTCTATGGATGTTTCCCTTCTTACCTTCCTTACTCCCCCAGTCATCACTGATGGCTACTGTTTTTCTAACGTAAGGATGGACTCTTCGTATGACTTTGAAGTGATATTCTGTACACGGGGAAAAAGGAATTAAATAAATGGACAGTTTGTCTCCAGCAGTCATGTCTTAAGAGCTGGTGGCTATTAGCCACAACTTATAAATAAGAAAAGTTTTTTTACTTTGGTGGGCTCTTGTCTAAAATTTTATAATAATGTTATGAAAAGTTTTACATTTCTGTCAGTTTTACAACATTTTGGTGGAGTACAAGGAAATATTGAGGTATTCTTTTACCTTGGAAACTATTTACATAGGTAGATATGGATTTCCGCTGAGAAATTTTTTCCTGTATTTCAAACTTTTGCTCCATCTTGTGGAATTGTGTTTTGCTATGGTAAGTCTTAAGTGAGAAGGATATTTGCTCCACTAGGTATGTGGGCCATGCATTATTAAGAACCAGACTTCAGAGAATCCTTTTCAAACGTCTCCAAGGGATGCCTTTCTCTCTCCCCCAGGGCGATTTCTCCTCGGGCACACTGAATGGCAAACCTCTCTGGACCGACATCCGTGTGAATCTCCCGAAGAATGGCTGGGCTGCAATTGGAACTCGCTCCTTTGAATTCGCACAGTTTGACAACTTTTGTGTGGAAGCCCGCCCTGATATTCACAGAGCACCGTAGGACACTCTTTGGATTTTCTTTCTTTTGGGTTTTGGTTCAGAGCCAATTCTTGTTTGGATGGATCACCACATGAGCCTTTTGGAGGCTAAAAATAATGAAGAGCCAATGGGGAGAAAAATACAGCTGGGCTTGATCCTGTGGGAGATTTTTGTTTTTTAGAACTAGTTCCAAGGGGAACCAGGTGAGTCTTTGATGTTACCTGACACATCCCCTGCAATTCACACTGTGCACTGGCCCCATCCGTAGGGTGGTCCAGACCGCGAGGCCTTGGTGTTAATGCTGAGGGTAGCTCCTGTCATCTTATTTGCAAGTGATCATGCAGATGCCAATAATGTGCCATCATGGAGACGCATGTATTAATGCTGACGTGTGTCTAAGTGACCTGATATCCTCGTCCTATGTCGTATGCTGCTGTACTAGGAAGCTGAAGAACACTGGAAGTGCTGATTTTTGAAAACCACTTCAACGTGTTATTCTAGAAATACATTCTAAAAAGTATTTTTTCTTTTCCTTTTTAAGATGATGCTTTTAAACTATAGATATGATGAGGGGGATGATTTGAAAAAAATGCCTTATTCATAAACTACCTCTAAAGCTATAATAATAAATAATAAATTTAATAAACACTAGCAGATTAATTGGGCTGTCTGCATTTTTAAATTCTTTTGGATGCAGATTTTAGTACTGTAACCTTTCTAACTCTCTGTGAGCGTTTACCCAGGTGGTTAAAAGGAAGCAGAAAATCCCATACAGCCAATGGTGTAAGTGGATCTAAAGATGAAATTGTAGCAATTTTCTTGTTTCATTTCATTGTGCCTTTCGTGGTCTGTCTTCTCATGTGTCACTGGTAACAGACTAAAATGAATCCTTTTATCTCCTTGTACATGGAAGAAGGCAAATACTTAGCTATTGGGTTGTCGGAAAAGTCATTACACATTTTTGCAACGAAAAACGTGGAACAAATACGTCATGACTTTTCTGACAACCCAATATTTACTAGTTCATAGAATTGGATCATCCCCTAATGTTTGGTATGGTTAGATGCATTTATTTCATTAAACTACAAATGTATTTATATTTAAGTATGGGTGAACATATTTCTCATGCAGTTTAATTTATGTTTAAGAATTAGTGTACCTTCTAGAAAAAACTCAATTATTCATGTGGATAAAGTAAATTCTGAAATTTTGTATGATGAAAATTTAAACCTTCAATGAACTAATTCTTCCATTTTGGAATTTATAATGGTTTAACATAGGCTAAACTGATATCAAGTTTTGTATTACTATTCAACATAAGAAATTAAATATTAGAATAAATTAGATTATAGAGCAAAATTTTTAATTAAAATAAAATCTAAGTGATTTCCAGTTCAGGTACCTACATGTTTTTTTAAATTAACTTGCCTGAAATATAATTTACAACACTAACGTGTTCTCATTTTAAGTATACAGTTTAGTGAGTCTTGATAAATGTATATATTCATGTAACCAACACTCCAGCCAAGATATCAAAAAAAATTTTTTTTCCGTCACTCCTGTGCAGCCATTTCCTCTTACTCCCATCTCAGACAGCCGCTGATCTGATTTCTATCACTACTGATAAGTTTACTTGGTTCCAAACACTTTAAAAATGGTGTCATAGACTATGTACTCTTTTTTGTGAATGGTTTCTTTCATTCAGCACAATGCTTTTGAGATTTGTCTGTGTTGCAGTGTATATCAATGGTTTGCTGCATGTTTCAGAGTATTTCAATGTATGGATATGCCACAATTTGTTTGTCCCCCCAGTTTTGGTCTTACAAATAAAGCTGTTATAAACATTTGCATACAAGTCTTTGTGTGGACACATGTTTTCATTTCTTCTGGGTAAATACCAAGGACTGAAGTTGTTGGCCCTCTGGGAAAGTAAGTATATGTTTAACCTTATAAGAAACTGCCATACTGTTTTCCAAAATAATTGTCTGATTTTACACTCCCATCACAGTGTTTGAGAGTTTCAGTCACTGCACATTCTTGTCAATGCTTCATATTGTTGTTCTTCCTAATTTTAATCTTTCCTTGTGCATGTGTAGCAGGTGCATTAGATGTTGAGCACCTTTCATGGGCTTATTTGTCAGTCATACATTTTCTTTTGTGAAATGACTGTTAATATCTTTTGCACATTTTAAAAATTGGGCTGTTTTACTAATGAGTTGTAAGAGCTCTTTATATATGCCAGATGCAAGTTTCTTTTTTAAAAATCAGGTATATGAGGTCCGACAAGTAAGTATGCGAACTTGTTGTAACTATGTTGCTAAATGTTTTTTTTTTCTTTTATTCTTTTATTGTGAAATAAACATTTTTGTAAAAATTAGCTTCAGGTGTACAACACAGTGCAATAGTTATACTTTTTGCTAAACGTTTTTGATATCAGAGTGATTATTCATTATGAATTTGTACCAACTGGACAGTTAACCAAGTTACTATTTGGAAGTGCTGAAAAGGCTGCATGAAAAAGTTAGATGAAAACGACCTGAACTTTTCTCCTACAATTTATGGCTCTTGCATCACAACAATGCACCAGCTTACACAGCACTGTCTGTGAGGCAGTTTTTTGCCAGTAAACAAATAACTTTATTGGGACACCCTCTCTACTCCTCTGACCTGGCCCCCAATGACTTCTTTTTTCTACCTGAAGTTAAAGGAAATATTGAAAGGAAGACATTTTGGTGACTTTCAGGACATCAAGGGTAATACGACGACAGCTCTGATGGCCATTCCAGAAAAAGAGTTCCATTATTGCTTTGAAGGGTGGACTAGCCACTGGCATTGGTGCATAGTTTCCCAAGGGAAGTACTTCGAAGGTGACCATAGTGATAATGAGCAATGAGGTATGTAGCACTTTTTCTCGGATGAGTTCACAAACTTAATTGTCATACCTTATATGATTTGTTAATTGTTCTGTCTGTATCTTTTGAAGAGAGCAAAAATTTTTTTTTTTTTTTTTTTTTTTGAGGGCAGTGTCACTGACCCTCATATGTGGGACCGAACCGGGGCCGCTGGCTTTCCAAGCTAGCGCTTAACCACCGTGCCACTAGGCCAGCCCGAAGAGAGCAAAATTTTAATTTGGAAGTCCAATTTATCTTTTTTTCCCTTTATGGTAGGTGTTTTTTGGTTTCCTAAGAAATCTTTGTCAATACCAAGTTTATAAGGATTTTTTTCCCTTTGATTTCTTTTAGAAGTGTAATGTTTTTAGCTTTTACATTCAAGTCTGTGATCCATTTTGTGTTAATTCTTGTATATAATAAGAGGTGAGGATTGAGGCTCATTTTTTTTCCCCTATATGGATATTCAGCTTTTTCAGCAAATTCATTTTTTTTTTTTTTTTGTCTTAAAGTAAGCCCCTCTAACATTCCTTAGAATACTGGTTTGGTGATGAACTCCTTTAGCTTTTTCTTGTCTGGGAAGTTCTTTATCTGTCCTTTGATTTTAAATGCTAGCCTTGCTGGATAGAGTAGTCATGGTTGTAGATCCTTGTTTTCATCGTTGTGAATATTTTGTGCCAACCCCTTCTGGCCTGCAAAGTTTCTGTTGATAAATCAGCTTGCAGTCCCTGTGGGAGATCCCTTTTATGTTACTAGTTGCCTTTCTCTTGCTGCTTTTAGGATTCTCTCTTTGTCTTTAGCCTTTGCCATTCTGATTATAATATGTCTTGGTGTGGGCCTGTTTGGGTTCATTTTATTTGGGACTGTCTGCACTTCCTGGGCTTATATGTCTAATTCCTTTGCCAGGTTAGAAAAGTTTTCAGTCACTATTTTCCGAAATAGGCTCTCAATCCCTTGCTTTGTCTCTTCTCCCTCTAGTACCCCTATGATATGAATGTTGTTACACTTGAGATTGTCCCAGAGGTCTCTTAAACTATCGTCATATATGTATATATTTTATTCTTTTTTTCCTTTTGCTGTTCCATTCAGGTGTTTTCTGCTACCTTGTTTTCCAAATCACTAATTCAATCCTCTGCTTCATCTAGTGTGCTGGTGATTCCTTCTAGTGCATTCTTCATTTCAGTTATTGTATGCTTCACGTATGACTGGTTCTTTTTAATGGTTTCTATGTTGTCTTTTGTGCTTGTTATCTTTGTGGAAATTCTGATTAAGTTCTTTGAGCATCCTTATAACCAGTATTTTGAACTCTGTATCTGGTAGGTTGCTTGCCTCCATTTTGTTTAGTTCTTTTTCTGGAGTTTTCTCTTGTTCTTTCATTTGGAGTGTATTTCTTTATTTCCTCATTTTGGCTGCCTCTCTCTTTCTGTGTGTTAGATCTGCTGTGTCTCTTGCCTTATGTAGTAGGTGCCCTGTAAGGTTCAGAGGCACAGTCTCCCTGGTCACCTATTCTGGGTGTTCCAGGAGTGTACCTTGTGTAGGTTAAGTGTGCCCTCCTGTTATATTTGAGCCTCGCTTGCTATTGGCATGTCAGTAGGTGGGGTTGACCTTCAGGCTGGTTGGCTGTGGAGTTTGCCACATCCACAGCTTATGGACTGCTATGCGGGGGCCTTACCTCACACAGTTGGATTCACCCCAGTGGACTCTAGTGCCTTGAGAGCAGTTGAAACTGCCCTTTGTGTGTGCCACTTGTGGGGCTAATTGAGCAGTTCTCTGCTGTGGTATGAAGCCAACTTCCAAGTATGTTGGTTCTGGGGCCTCTTGGGAAGGGCTCTGGTGCAGGACCAGATCACCCACTGCCTGTGAACGGTCAAGGACTATCTGGTAGGAGCTGCAAAGTGGTCCACAGTTGGTTGCTGCCTGTGTTTGACCTGTGGGTGAAGCATGCTGTGAACTGAGGATGCCTGCCAACAGTTCTGGGCCTGGGGTAGCTCTGCAAAAAGCCAGGATGAAGGTCTGCAGCCACCTGCTGCTGGTTACTGGCTCCAATAAGCTGCAGCTCATGTGGTAGGGAGTTAAGTGTGGCATAATCACAGTGAGTCAGCGGTGCGGAGCTGTGGAGTTCACCAGGCCAATCAGATTCAGATTTGGATGTAAGCATCCATAGGGGGTGGGCTCATCAGGAAAGATGGCACCCACCTGCCGGCTGCATGGGAGGAGTTCCTCACACAGGGAAAATGCCGACTGTCCTTCAGGCTGAGCTCTAAGGCCATACACCTCAGTCTGCTCCCACCGTATGCTTCTGATGACCCCCAAGTCACCATCCCTCTGCTGGAGCCCAAGGTGAGTGTCTGGAGTGACTCTGTGTGTGGGCCCTTTAAGAGGACGTCTGGGTTTCCCACAGCTTTTGGTCCCACCTGGATGGTTGGAATCTCCACTGTTTTTCACAGCCAGATATTGTGGGGGCTCCTCTTCCCGACACCAATACTCTGGGCTGTGGAGGCCAGTATTGGGCTGGGTTTCTTGCTCCTCCATGGGGAGTCTCTGACCGAGATATCCCTTTCAATTTTTATCTGCCACACAGAGATTTGGGGCTGGCTTGTTTCACATCTCCGTCCATCCTACTAGTCTCACAGTGGTTTCTTGATATCCTTAGCTATAAAACTTCCGTTCACCTAGACTTTAGATGATTCTCCATGTTGATGGTTCTATGATTTAGTTGTACACATAATTTTGATGTGTTCATGGGATGAGGCAAGCACAGCATTTATCTACTTTGCTATCTTGGATCGTTCTCAGTATTTTGTTTTTCTTTTTTGTAGATTTCCTTTATGCAGGGAAATTTACCTTCTATTTTCAGTTTGCTGAGAATTTTTTTATGAATAAAGATTGAATTTGTTAAATGCTTTTGCACACCTAATGAGATAGTTGTATGGTTTTCCTCCTTTAGTTTATAAGGTGGCATATCACATTGTTTGATTGTCAAATATTAAAACAACTTTGCATTCCTGACATATGTCATGAGCAAGTGGGGTTTATTACCCTGTTTATATATTGATGTATTCGATTTGTCAGTATTTGGTTTAGGGTTTTTGTGTCTATGTTTATGTGGAATATTAGTCTAGCTTTTTCTTGTAATGTCTTTGTTTGGTTTTGGTGACAGGATGATGCCTCATAAAATCAGTTGGGAAATACTGCCTTCTGTCCTCCTTTCTTTTCTTTTTTTAAATTAAAAAAAAAATTTTTTTCAGTTGTAGTTGCCATTCAATATTATTTCGTATTAGTTCCAGGTGTACAGCATAGTTGTAAGACATTCCTCCTTTGTTTTCTGAAAGAGTCTGTGAGGTTCTTAAATCTTAGAATTCATCAGTTATTAACTAGCAATGGGATTAACTACTAAACGGTAATGAGAACTTTAAAAAAATACTGAAATAGTAGATATAGAGACCAGCCACTTTCTTCACTGGAGCAGAGTACTCAAGGAAGGAGCCCATTTGGAAGAGGGCTTTGTTTTGCAAAGCTGAGATTCAGATCTCATTGGAGGTGGTATAGCAGTGGCCCTGTGGTTGGCATAGAAGTTTGCTGAGATGGTGCATGTCAGAGCTGGCAAGCAGGAAACTGCCTCCTGGTTGCTGCTGGTGAAACTTTCTGGGAAGCCACCTGGGGTCTGCTGAAAATCAACGGAGGGTAAGTACCACTGGTTGGCCCACCCTCACTGGAAGGGGTACACCACTGGGTGTCCTAAGTGCTGCTAGCAGCCACACGCCACAGGAGCAAGATGGAAAAGCTCACTAGAACAAGGATGATAAGCTCCTTCATCCTGCAAAGTCCCTGCAGAAGAGACCAGGCTCCAGTGTCACAACGCAGGTCATGGAGAGGGTCTGTGGGCTGATACGGCCAATTTGTGCATTCTTTTAATTAGTAATTCTTTAATTAGTTAGAGTTTTGTCAATTTTATTTATCGTTCAAAGAACCAACTAAATTGTTTTTCTATTGTTTCTTTGTTTTCTATTTCATCCATGGTTGATTGTACCTTTACTTATTTTCTTCTACTTTGGGTTTAATTTGCTCATTTTCTCACTTCTTAAGATGTAAGCTTAGATCTTTACTTTTAGATCTTTTTAAAAATACGGACTCATAACACTATAAAATGTTCTCTAAACACTGATTTAGCTGCATCCCACATGTTTTGATATATCATGTTTTTTATCTTCATTCAGTTCAAAATGTTTTACCTTTGTGCTTATTAGAAGCATGGTGTTTAACTTCTAAATATTTGAGGATTTTCCAGATTTTTTTGTGTGATGGACATTTTACTTAATTCTGTTGTGGTCAAAGAATATACACTGACTTCAATTATTTTAAATGTGTCTAGACTTGTTTTATGACCTAATGTATCTTAGTGTACCATGAAAAAGAAACACACTTTCTGCAGTGGTTGGCTGTCGTGTTTCACAGCTATCTACGAAGTCATGTTGGCTGATTATGTTATTTAGGAAATCCATGTCCTTGCTGATTTCTGTCTACTTGTTCTATCAATTACCGAGAGAGGAGTGTCAAAGCCTCCAAATACAACAGTGTGTTTTTTTATTTTTTCTTTCAGGTCTGACAGTTTGATTTAGGGAGTGCATTTAGAGCTTTGTGAGGGCTTTGTGTAGAGCAGCCTTTACTCTAGATCTAGAACAACCCTGTTTCTAAGGCATGGAATTCCCTGGGAGTTGAAGGAGTTCCATCCATGATGGTTGTTCAGATCTTGAACCTCCCCCAGCCCTGGGAGACTTTTCGTAGTTGTTCAGCTAACAGATCCTTCCTTGGTAACTATCTTTCCCCAGCGATTCTTTGCTTGGCCCCTGAAGTTTCATACTCTGAATACACAGCTTAGCCTAGAGCCAGAGATGCAAATGGACCTCTGCAGATTCCTCTTTCTGCATCGCCCTCTCCTCTCAGGGCCTCTGCACTGTGTATTTTGGGTGCCTCAGCCCCCTTGAACTCTGGTCTCTGTCTGCACAGCTCCATGAAACCCCTGTACTCTGGATTCCCCTTGGCTGTGCTAGAATCTGGGAAACGCCTCCAGACAGAAATTGGGGTTCATAGGCTTTGCCTCCTTTATTTCCCCTTTCACGGATCACAGTTCTGGCGGGGGGGCTGTTGTCTGACTCTAAAGCAATTGCTTACAGTGACTCTCATGCCTGGAAGTGAAACTCTTCACCTGTATAATTTTTGTTGTTGTTGTTAAACGTTCACAGTGATGTTTACAGCAGCTTTATTGTTAAATTTATTTATTTTTTTCAGTTGCAGTTGACATCCAGTATCATTTTCTATTAGTTTCAGATGTACCGCATAGTGGTTAGACATCTATATAATTTATGCAGTCATTCCCCCTAATTAGTCTAGTCCCCGCCTGTGCAATGTAACATTTAGCCTTCATGAGCATTTTCCATATCCTTTAAAGCTTGTAATTTGAACCACATACCATTATGGCTTCGATGCTGTTCCAGGTGGCAGCTTTTAAGTCTTTGGCTATAAAGAATGTGTCTCATCCTTTTGCATGGCCTCCAAGGGTGCCCACTTACCAGTAGGTGCTCAGCAAGGACTTGATTTCAGATCAGGTTCGATTTGCTACGTTGCATTTATATATGGCTACTCGTCACCATGAATTGTATTTATTGAAGCTGACCAAGCCGAGCTTCTAGATGAAAACACTGTACATTGCCAGTCACATCACACAGTGTCCTAGTTCTTTCAGGCTGTTATAACAAAACACCACAGACTGGGCAGCTAATAAACAACAGGAACTTCTCACTATGTCCTCACCTGGTGGAAGGCGCTGGGGAGCTCTCCGAATTCTCTTTTATAAAAGCACTAATACCCTTGGGCCGGCTGAGTGGCGCTGTGGTTAAGCGCTGGGCTGGGAAGCCAGCGGCTCCAGTTCGGTCCCACATATGAGGGCCAGTGACACTGCCCTCAAAAAAATAAAATAAAATAAAAGCACTAACCCCATTGATGAGAGCTCCGCCCTCATAAGGTAAGCACCTCCCAAAGACCCCACCTCCTAATACCATCACACTGGGCCTTAGGATTTCAAGATACGAATTTGGGGGTGGAGGGGCCACAAACATTCAGACCATAGCGCACCCCTAGGAGGAGTACCATGGTAAGAGTATTGATCTTGAGCCCTAAGGTCTGGGTATTTGAATGCTGGCTCTGCTACTTATTTATCTGACTTTGGTTCGACCACGTAAGCCCTCTGGACTGAAGTGCTGCTTCTGCAAAGCCAAAAGGCTAGGCTGGTCACTGAGACGCTTTCCAGTTCTTACTCTGAAAGTCTGTGCCTTTAAACCTGCATTTCTTTATTTAATTCAAGCCTTGCTTACCTGAAGCGGTGCTATTTTTCTAAATCAATATGGTTTGCCCCCCCATTGTTTCTCATATTGAAGGTGATCATACTGTGCGTTGTACATTTTTACTCTGGCAAACTGGCTTCATCAAGTGAAATTATTTCACAGATGGTATTTTACTACATTTGAAAGTAATAGAGGGAAACCTCATGGTAGATGGTATTCTTCTAGGTACGTGACCTGCTTAAAAAGGACTGTCTTTATCACTTGCGCAAAACTGTTACAATATTTTAAATTGTCATGGTGCCCACACATGGTGATAAGTTAGACTAGAATCAAGAGGTGATTGAGAAGCATGCTGGAGAAACCACAGTGCTCTCCAGGTTTTGCTCTTGGTGCATTCTTCCTAACACTTGGTTGTTGGTTGGTTTTTTTTTTTTTTTGGTCTTGTTAATATTTTACTTTCACATGAAAGAAAGGCTAGTTTTATTTGTATGTCAGAAGCAGTATAATTTGATCGTATTATTCTGAAAATAGCTTTTTGCGTAATTCAAGCCCATGGATAAGTTGAAGCTGTTCTAAAATGTGTTCCCCCTCGTCCCACCTCCCAGCATCCTCCCCCTCCCCCTCCTCCGCCCTCCCTGCTCCTCCTCCCTCGCCCCTCCCCCTCCTCCCCCCTCCCTCCCCCTCCTCCACCCTCCCCTCCCCCCTCCTCTGCCCTCCCTCCCCCTCCTCCTTCTCCCCCTCCCCTCCCCCTCCTCCACCCTCCCTCCCCCGCCTCCCCCTCCGCCTCCTCCCTCTCCTCCTCCCTCTTCCTGTTTCTGTCCCTTCTCCCTCCCTTCCTTCCCTCTTCCTCCTTTCCACGTTCCTCTTCCTCCTCTCCGCCACCTTTCCTTCCTTCACTAATAAAATTGAAGTAGATACTCCATAGAATTGATCATTGTTTTTCAACTAAGAAAAATGCAAACACTTTGAGGGATTGTTGAGCAGGAAATTTGAAATAATTTTGTTCCAACAGGATATTTATAGTTCTTACATTCACTGGGGGGAGAGAAACATTGTAAAATTAAGTGATTTTGAAGATACACTGAAAAGACAGTTTACTACTTTCTGCATCTGTTTAACAAACTGCATTGATTAATGTTTTTGAGCTGTGTGGCATGTATTTAACAAAATGGGGGGAATGTTTTTAAGCCCTTTAAAGATTTTCTATGCAAGGTGGTACCATATGCTTTGGGAATCAGCATGGACTTTGGCTTCTGTGATTTTGCTGCAGTGGATTACTGCTTTATTTGGTAACAAACAGCCACTCAATTGGAAGGCCCTACTGGATACAGGCAGAGGATACAAGTTCCCATAATGTAAGTGAGTGATATGAAAACTTACCTGTGTATTGATGGCTCTTTGGTATGGGGGACACAATAGTATTTTCCTAGGTGAGTCTGCACAGTTTCTGGCACTGGAGGCATGCAGGGTTTCTCAGTTGCTTGTGATAATGGTCCGATGGCGGCGGGACTACGTCAGGTTGTTTACAAATGGGAGGATTCAGGGGGTCTCCACCCTCTTGCCTATTTCCTACTGCTTTGGAGACTGTAGATATGTCTTGGCTACTCCCTAGTGTAGCTGGCAACAATCCCAGAATGATTTGAATGTTCACTGCAAGACTAGGTGAGTTGAAGGTCAGTTCTTCAGGTATAGCCTCCCGTAGGTCCAAGCATGGAGGCTGCAAGGTTTCTTCCCACACATCTTCTGTGACACATTTACATAGACTTGACTATCTTTGTAAGTAATTAAGGTTTGTACATATGACTAAGACACTGTGATGGTTAATTTTATGTGTGAACTTGACTAGGTTATGGGACCTATGGGATGAGTTTAACATTTAAATTAGGAAACAATGAAAAGCAGATTATCCTCCATAATGTGAGTGGGCCTCGTCCTATCAGTTGAAGGCCTTAATTTAAAAAACAAAATAAAAACAAAACAAAACCCTGACTCCCCTTAAAGAAGAGGGACTTCTGCTAGCAGTCTGCCTTTGGACTCAAAACTCTTCCCTGGGTTTTCAGCCTTCTAGACTGCTCTTCAGATCTTGAACTTGCATAACCTCCACAATGGTGTGAGCCAGTTCCTTGAAATAAATCTCTCTATGCATGTACATACATCCTGGTGGTCCTGTTTCTCTGGAGAACCCTTGCTAATACCGATGCCTTTATTCTAGAAGTGCATCTTGGAATTCCTTGTGAAAGTAGACAATATCTTCTATTTAGAGTATTGTATTACATTTGCTAATAAAAATGTAACTTAGAACACAAGATTTGGGGGCCGTTTCTCACAGAGGATAGGAGAGTGCATGAGAAATCTTCAGTTATCATATACATTTGTGAGTAAATGTTGAATGAAAAACTTACTGTTAGTCTCAGTTGTCTCACTGTAATGACTTTTTCCCCTACTTTAAGTCATGGAAGGTATAAGGACCATTCATTTAATCCTCTAAAGAGAGTGCAGAGGGCTTCCTGGGACATGGTGATGTTTAAGTAAAACTTTGGTTTAAAAAAATGACGTTTGAAAATTCCTCCTTTGCATGGTTCAGTAGCATTTTACATCCAACATATTTCTTTCTTTTTTTTTAAACTACTATTCACAAGGCGAAAAAGGAACTGAGCCTTCCCATTTAAGAAAATGTGCTAGAAAGACCAATTTACATGCCATTGACTGGAACTTAGTAAAATTTTAGCCAGAGTCACAGGAGAGGCTGGGGAATAAGGTCTTTTAGCTGAGCTCCTGGGCACTTCAAATAAAATTAGAGCTCAGTTACTAGGGAGCGAGAGGAACAGTGAACTTTGGAGCAGCACCTAGCAGCCTCTGCCACAGGGGAGCCAGTTTTTAAATGTTATTTAAAATCTCAAACTGTGGAAAGGCATTTTACTTAGTTATTTTCAGTACTACGCTATTAAAGCTGGCAGACCTGAATCATCATGGTTTTTAGGGGGGGAAAAAATCCACAGACTGAGAAGGACTATAAACTGTTGGAGCCGGCAGGGTTCTTAGATGTAATCTGGCAGAGCTTCATTTCTCAGAGGAAGAATCTAAAACCCACAGAGGTGCAGTGACGTACACAGACGTTATAATGCATGGGGAAGACTCCTTGGGAACAGGAAGCCAGTTGTTTCAGCCTGTGTCTACACCCCCCGCATCTCTGTCATTTCAAGTTCAGTCAAAGTCAGAAAGTGATCCAGCCCTTCAGGGCGGCGTCGTTTCTTTCCGTGAAACTTTAACTGTACAAATACCGGCCATTTGGGAATCGGCCAGCCCAAGGAAAAGGTTGCAAATTCTTGCTGTCCCACTCACACTATTTATTTTTAGCAGTGAAAGGATCGTTCCCGTCCTTAGCATCTTGAAACAATAACAGCCAGCATCTATTGAGAATT
Source organism: Aselliscus stoliczkanus (assembly GCA_033961575.1). Lineage (NCBI taxonomy): Eukaryota > Metazoa > Chordata > Mammalia > Chiroptera > Hipposideridae > Aselliscus > Aselliscus stoliczkanus. Next base: position 148,187,005 of record CM066732.1, on the reverse strand, counting down.
CGTTTGTAAGCTCCGTGGAAGCAGGGATCAAGTCGGATTTTACACCCCACTGTGTCCGCAGTGCCTAAGCTAGTCCTCCATGCGTAATACATAATACAACAAATAAGTAGCTATTGGGTGAGTGGACGTCGTGTTTATGAGGTGGCAGACACTGTGTTAAGCGCTTTTCATGAGTTATCTCATTCCATCCTCATCACAATCCCCTGAGGTAGGTAATATTTGCAACTAAAACTTGGAAACGTGCCCAAGGATAGGAACATAGTGAGTGTTGGGACCTGTGCGCTAGTCTGTCTGACTCTATGCTGAATGACTAGGGAAGCTGGGGGTTTTGGGGTTGCCATTGATTATCATATGAACTGTATAAAGCTAGTCTTAGATTAAAGACGGGGAATTTTAACAGCCCGACTAGCTGGCATTGTTATCCAGCATGAAAAATAAGTGATTTAGCCTTACCAAAAATGGAAGAATAAAATAGGACAAAACTGACCCCCTGGGTTGGCCAAAGATAGTTGGGTATTTTGGGGAGTGGGGTGAAGGTGAGTGAAGAGTAGGTATTCAATGAGGATTCTGCCCATCTTGTCTGCCATGTCCAGGGAGACTGTCTTCTAAGCCATACATTCCATTTGAAGAGGCCACCCTGTGGTGTTATTGCATCTAGATCATGGCTGAGAGACATGCAAGTCTTACTCCCAGGATTTATTTCCATTGATGCTAAATCTTTTCCAAAGGAAATGGTGAGAAGTGAGCTAGTTACAGGCACTGGCTGTGGTTTCAATGCCTCAGGCACCGCTCTTCCACCTCATTGGGAGAGAATAATTGTTTTTTGTGTGTGTATGGTTTTATTTATTGTTTTGCCTGTGGCATTTCTAATGGCAGAAGCCTGTGTGAGGTGATGAGGATGTGACCCTGTTTTTCACACCCCTACACAGAGATCGAAGGCCTTCCATCTGGAACAGAATCCCCTAAAGCTCACCTGTGGGACTGACCTGGCCTAGGGATGTGGGTTAAAGGTCATGTGGCCACATTCCTTTAAAGGTTTTGTTGTTAGCTCTCCGTCTGTATTTCTAACCTGGTTCACGACCATGGATGCACATTAGAATCATCTGAGGAGACCTAAAATACCAATGCTCACGTCTCCTCTAAAGGATCTGATTTAATTGGTTTGGGAGGGGCGGCGTTCAGGCATGGCTATTTAATTTAGAAGCATCCCAGGTGATTTGATGTGTAGTCAGAGCTGGGAGTCTTTTAGCCTCACAAGGCTCCTGCCCCAGCAACCATCTGTTTTCTTTGCCTTTCTCCTCTTCCTGCGTCCTGACCTGTAGCATGGGGGCTTCCACTTGTACTGAATGGAATTTCTAGGACTGTCAAAGATGGTGCTTTTGGTCAGGGTAGAGGTGGGCTGAGAGGGGAGGCTTCTGTGAGAAGCATGGAGTGAGGTATATATAACAATGGACTACTTTTATTTTTAATTAAAAATTAATGACGATACCCAACAAAAAAAATAATAAAAACCAAGCAAGTATGAACTAGAAAAGTTTTATGGTTTTTCTGTAACCAGCAAATCTGACTGCACATTATCTTCTAACAAATGGAAACAGGCTAAATGAATGCTTTTCTAAGACAAGGATTTAATAAAACTGACTCAAGAGGAACTAAAAAAGAAAAGAAAAGAAAATGACCAATTATTATGGAAGAGATTGAGCCATTTGTTATAAAACATCAGGCATAAACAGTTTCCAGTTGGGTAATTTTAAATTATTGAGGATCAGATGGTTCTTAGGCTGTTCAAAAGTGTTCTAGAACAGAGAAAAAGAAGTCAAGTTACTGAATTATCTTTATGAAGCAAGCACAGCATTGGTATGAAATAATGGGTGAGGGTAGCACTTAAAAACAATTAGCTAAGCAACCTAATCTTTCCTTGGAACGTTGATGTGAAAATCCCACATAAAGGATCAGCAAATAGAATCTCGCAATGCATAAAAGGATAATACCATGGCCAAGTGAAGTTCATTTTAATAAATCAAAGAGGGATCGATAGTGGAAATCTGCTAATGTAATTCTGTATTTTGATAGTTAATGGAGGGGAAAACGTATGTCGATTCCAATGGATGTGGCATAACCATTTGATAAAAGTCAAAATATGTTCTGTATAAACAAAACAATAAAGTAGTAATAGATCACATGAGGGAGATTTTCATGAGTTATTTTCATTATGCTTAATGGTGAAACACTAGAACCAAATTTTCAAATTAGAAATAGATGGAATGTCCATTGCAACAACTACTATGATTTGACAGATGTAACAGGAAGCTTAGCGCACCAAATGAACAGTGCTTCTTATGTCCCAGGCAAATCATTTAATCTCCCCAAAATGCTGGAAACAAAGATACTATTATTCCCATTTTACTGATGAGAAAATAAAAGCACGGGGAAACAACTTGCCCGAAGTCACACTGCTGGGAAGTGACATAGCTGGGATTAGAACCTGTGCCTATACTAGCCCCCTAGGAATACAATTCTTGATAATAGGACACTTGAATAAATGGAGATTGGAAGATAATTTTGAAAAGATGGCATTTCCTCTAAATTTATTAATGAATTAAGTTATACTCTAATTGTAATGCCAATAATAAGTTTTTAACTTGAAAACATGATCTTTCAGAGGAATACATATTTAAGAATAGGCCAGAAACAATCTGTAAAGAAGTGTAATGAGAAAGGACTTAAAGTTGTAGTAATGCAGTGAGATGGTAATGGCCCAAGAATAAACAAATGGAGGATGTAGAAGGGAATCAGCAAACTAAGGCTAGCAGGGCAATTAAAGTCTTGCCGTTTCATTTATATATTATCTGTGACTACTTCCACAGTACACAAGCAGAGCTGAATAGTTGCAACAGAGACTGTATGGCCAGTAAAACCAAAAGTATTTGCTATCTGTTCCTTTACAGAAAAAGTTTACCAATCCCTGGCATGGAATAAAGTCCACATTCAAGGGTCTATAGATGCCATTTAAAAATCAGTGGGACTATTTGATTATAGCAGTTATGTTATCCTTCATGCATGCATGCATTCAAATTACAAATAGTAAGTAATAATTGTACTGAAATTATTGTACTGAAAATAAGGCTTTTATCAATTAGTGGTGAAAGAAGTTTTTCCAGGATTGCTGTAAACAAGGAAAAAGAAAATTCTAAAATATGACCACAAATACAAAATATATATTTAAATTGCAGCGTAACAGTGGAAGCAATATTTGAAGTCAAATGGCTAACTTGGAAAAGTATTCCTAAAACGTGTTTAACATGGTTTAACATTTACTGGTCAGGGTTCAGTTGCAGATTACAGAACCCACTCTGGCTCTTTAATTAGGAAGAGAATTAATACCAGGAATTAAGTGGTTACTGAATCCTTGGAGAGGCTGAAGGAGGAGATCCAGGAGCAGCTGCTGCTGGGTTTACCTAGGAAGCTGCCGAGGAAGCTGCTGTCCCCTCTGTTGGTCATTGGGTCCCAGGATCACAGCCGTGAGCCCAAAATAGGAAGCTGCAGCTGGAACTGTTGGCTGACAAGTCCCACTGAGCCCAGTGACCCCACAACAGCAAATTTGAATGTCATACGTGCTTTGTGTGCCAACTCAGTTTCTCACTCAAATTTCTGCCAGCACATCCCAGTGATAGAATGGCATCACCTTGGAAGTCTTAGCTGCAAGGGAGTCTGGAAGGTGTGGTTTTTAGCTTTCCTGGAACAGGAGAAGGTTCAGGCAGGTGCCGAAGGAGCCACTCTACTCCACTGCCCACAGTGATACACCTCGGCATATACATAGGGAGAGTTGTGAAAAACTAACTGGGAAAAGATAGGTGCCCTAATTCACAAAAATAGGCAAAGGAGGACAAGTAACTCAAAAGAAGAAAATCAAGAGATCATTAACAATGAAAGGCTGTTTAACCTTATTATAATCAAGAGCTGCAACTCAAGTCACCAATGAGAAACTTGATGTTGTCAAGGATGTGGGGGCAAGAGGCACCCTCAGAAAACCTTTGTAAAGGGTAGATTCAACCCCCTGATTTAGCAATCCTGCGGCCAGGAGTACCTGCCAGAGAAGGAGATAATCTCATGAAGTTAACAAGAGGCACATATCCAAGCATCAGAGTATAGCTATCAGAGTATTCCTTTTAATGGCAAGGCACTGCAAACCATCTAAATGCCCATCAAAAGGGGACTGAGAAAATAAATGTTGGTACATTTTCACCATGAAAATACCATACTTCCTTTGAAAAAGAGGCATAGCTCAGGGATGGCATCATGTGGCAAATAAGTGCCCAGGCTTTGGAAGAAGACTACCTGAGTTTGAACCCTGATTCTACCACTTACTGATCATGTGATCTTGGAATGTAATTCATTTTGCCATTTGTCAAATAGAGACAATAACAGCAAAACAGGCATGATAGCAGATAGTAACCTTTTTGGCTGGTGTTTTATGAGAATTAAATGTTAATGTGATGCCTCTTTTTTAGGTCTCAATGAATATTAGGTGTTATTATGTTTGTTGCTCGAGATTAATGACCACAGCATGACATTTTAAGTGATAAATAACGGTTTCAAGCACATTATGATCCATTTTATATAAAAAGCAATGTACATGTGAGCACACACACATAAATGGTAGAGGCAACCATAGAATTTTCCAGAGTGTGTTCAAGATATTAGAAAAGGTCCTCTTTGAATGGGATTTTGGTTGATTTTACTTTGTTTGCACTGTCTTGTATTTGTGTGTGCGTATGTACATGTGTTTATAATGTGCCATGTACTATTTTTAAAAAGTTATTAAAAAAACAACAACAACAAAAGGGGGTTTAAATTCCCTTATACTATTTTAAGTATATTAGGACACAGCCAACTACTAACAGACAGGGCCCCAAGTTCCCTGAGGAGAAGCTGGGAGTGTCAGCCATCTTGGAAACACTCTTGAGCTTAGCAGGAACCTGGGGCCTCTGAGCAGGAGTCAGGCATCAACTCAGATCACTATGGCAACCACAATGGAAAGTTTTTAAAAAGTGGTTTTGAGGGAATACAGTGCCTCTCTTTATCAGTAGGGACATAGAAATAAGAAATTTGAACAAGAATTCCAATCCTTAGGCCATAGGTACAGACAATCAATGGATGCTTTGGCGTATAAGCTCTTTTCATAAACAGCAAATGTTTCCCATCCTGATGACTTGTGAAATCTAGAGATTATTGTTTAATAAACATGTAGGAAATGAGGCATGCAAATCAGTAGTGCCCTCTTCAAAACAGAATCAGCAAATCCTTGAGTTCTTTGGAAAGTACTTTGGAAAGCCTGGGTAAGAGGAGAACCCCCACTTCTGGGGCTCTGACCTGTGATTCTAATTCTAGATTAGAATCAACTCCTAGAAAGTTGAAACTCTTACCTGCATTCAAAGCCCTCCAATTAGATAAAGGTCACTGTCATGGACTATTTTGTAAAGTGGTACTTATTGTCTATGGTATGGAATTTCAAGAGTTCTTAGGTACTAGGGGTACAAAGATAGAGTGATACGCCCCTTTATAGTCTTGTTTGAAAAGCTGATGATGTTCCTTTCTTCCCTTAACATTTTCCTTTTCACATAGTCGTGCTTCAAAAATCAGGACAAATATTACGTCTCTGAGAAGAATTTTTGGTTCTCTTGGGGGCTGCCGGCCTCTGTTGCTGCTCTTGTCCCCTGTGGGGAGAGGGTTTGTTTTCAGATCTACCTCCTCCCTGAGCCTGACAGTCACTCAGAGGTGGGGCAGGGCAGAGGGATGCTGTCCATTTCTGATTACCAAGTACCCATCCTACTCTGGGACTCAATGTCGAATGTACAGTGTGGCTGGCACCGAGGACAGGGAACGCCTCTCCCCACCTCTGGTGCCCCTGCTAAGTGCAGTCTAAGATGCCATTCCTTTCCTGCCCTGCTAGCTGTTAGTAAGTGCTGACAGACCAGTTGTCCTCTTTCACCCACTGAGATGTCACAGAGCTTCAAGAGCCTCAACCAGGGAACCAGAGGGCTCTCCCTTGGGCTTTACTCATCCTCTCAGAGTAATATTTTTGGATTTTGATGCTCTCATCCTGTTTGGTCTTGAGCTGTGAAAATGGGGTGACAGGCTAGTGTCTGAGTGACATCATATCTCCCTAGAAACATCTTCAAAGCCCCACAGCTATCCAAAGAATCTCAGGACCCCGTGTACCAAGTTCAGAGACCTGCCAACATTTTGGGCCCAGCCCCTCTCAGGGGGGCTTTCTGAGAGATACTAGCTGGAAAACTGGCCCCAGCCCTTTTGCGCAGCTCCACCCTGATGGAAGTGGGCTGGGAGCAAGGGAGAGAAGTAACCTCTGGGGGTGTGTTTGTGTGTGTGCCCCGTGGATAGAGAGAGACTATTCCTTCTGCTCTCCTCCCCAAACAAGGGGTAGGAGGCTCCCAAATCTACTCAGGGAGCCTGAACCATCCCTCTTTCCACTAGTCTGGAAACTGGTGGTTACAGTGTCTCCTCTGCCTGAGCTCTCATGCTGCTGGAGTGTGGGAACACAGACTGGGGAGAGAAGGTGGCGCCCAGAGGCAGCCCAGGGGAGCTGCCTGTACTGCCTCCCGTGCACCTGGCAGGGACATCTGAGTATCCTGTGGTTCCGTGGTATGCACCAGGAGGGGTGGCTGGCTGCCTTATAGATCTCTCCACAAGAGAGTTGCCTACTGGAATAGGGGTCTTCTCTGGGGGTGCTGAGGGTGGTGGGCAGAGGATAGACCCACTAGGAATTCCTGTGGGAGGGGCCCTGATGACCATGCTCCCTCGAAGAATCTATATATTTGCTCTTGCGAGTCTATTTTGAGCCCTACCCCATGGAGGAGACTGCTGTCCAGTCAGGGTTAGACAAAGAAATAGGCCACCAAAGGAACGGGCAGGCAGGTAGGCAGGTGGGTGCCTGGGCCGCCACTCTGTCTCCCTGCCCTGACCCCCTGAGCAGCAGGAACTGGAAAGAGAGACAGAGGGAATGTAGGGGAGCCCCAGGGCTACAGATCTAGCCTGCCTATGAGAAGGGCTTTCAATCAAATACGAGTTTGAAGAGTTAAAATGAAGAACAGGTCTTCAAGCACTGAAATTATGCTGTTCTAATAATTCGAAGTGACCCCAAAGTGATGGAACTGGGTTGAGATATTACTAAAATCGCCTTCTCTCCAGGAGGGAGGTGTTCGCAGAGCAGATTCTTTCAGGCAGGGCAGTTACTGGGGAAAACAAATGCATTCCACATTTATGGCAGCAGCAAGTGAGACTGCCAGTAAATCAGCTTCTTTGGGTACGTTTGTAAACAACTGATGAGCCCACAGAACTGTACCACCGTGGAGGCTGTTGGGAACCTGGGTCACCTTCCCAGTTTCAGAGAGTCGCCTACAAGTCCCCTGGTCTAGTGAATGAGTTTGTGAAGAGAAAGCTCTCTCCTCACTTTAGGTGTGTGGTGTAGTGAGTGTGCGGAACAGGCCCGTGGGCCTGCAATGAGTGGGGTCCTTTTTCTGACCTTAAAGGATGGAGATTCATTAGAAGTGTAAGAGTTACCCAGCCAACCAGCTGTGAATGAGGTGTGACCATAGACCAGGAAATCATAATGGATTGGATGAAATTTGGAGTGTGGGAAGTCAGAAAACCCATGTGTCCATCCATCCAGCCATCAATTCATCCTTCCATCCATATGCCTCCTCCTTGTGATTCTCCTTTGTAAACTTTGTAACAAGTGTATAAATATTTATTTAATTTCTGTTTATTGTCTGCCTCCTCCACTAGATCATACACTTCTGAGAGCACAGCCATGTCTATTGGGCTCACTATTCTGTCTTCATTACCAGTCCAGTGATGGCACATGGCAGGCACTCAGTCAGTATTTATTAAGTGAGTGAATACATGAACACTGAGTGGTGGTCATTAAAATAATGTTCTTTAAATTGCCGATTTTCCTGTAAGCTATTGTTCATGTCCTGGTCTCAAGAGACTGAGACCAGGTGATCCAAAACAAGATCACATTAAAATATATATATATATATATATATATATATATATATATATATATATATATATATATATATATCATTGTAATGTTCGGCTCTATTGTGACTGTAGGAGTCCACTCCCCCTGGGAATTCTGGGAGTTGTCTGAGGGGCTGTCTCTCAACAGTACTCAGGAAAATTGTACCCAGTTCTCTCTGTCCCCAGCCCACACTTCTGCCCCTGCTCCTGGTGACCCAAGGAGGTAGCTTTCCAGTGGCACCCCCATTCTGGCTTCAAGGGAGCATACACTACCCTCTCCCCTTTGCTCTTCCATGTTAACCTGGGCCAAGCTCTCCAAGAAGCACAGGGGAGACCCTGAAACCACAGGGAATAACTTAAAATCACAGCTGGTTTCAGTACCAACAAACTACTGAGCCCAGACCTGTCCTCAGCCAGTCCATCTCAGGGTTACTTCCCTGCCTACCTCCTGGCCAGCACCAGGCCACAGGGGCAGCTCCTGACCCAGCACTGGGAAGGTGCAGGCATATGCCCGCCTCAGGGACCAGGGCAAACTTCCCTTAGCATCTGAAGAGGAGTTGTTTGTTTGTTTGCCTTACCTTAATCTAAAGCCCATACCTCTGCTGAAAGGCACACCTATTTGCATTATTAAATGAAACAGTCTAGCACATCAACATTCAGGTGACTCTACTGTACTGAGGTCTTTCCCAGGGGTGACAGGTGGGGATCTGCTAGTAAATATTTTCCTAAACCAAAATGCAGTCTTCCCTGAAAGTAAATTCAAGACTTCTCCCTTAGGAGGCAGAAACCATTTGCAGCATCAAAAAATTTTGGATCTATTCTCAGTGAGGTCTCCCTCCATTATCTTATTACATTATTTTTTGTCTGTTAGAAAACAGCACCCATTTGGATGTCACATGCTGATACCTCTGTTAGAAACCCACTAATCCTTGTTTATTACTTCTCTAACACATATTCATCTAAGGTTTACGAAGTTTCTGCTTCCAGGAAATTTATATTCCTCGAGCAGGGATCAGCAATTTTTTTTCTGTAAATGGTCAGATACGAAGTCTGTTAGGCTTTGCAGGCCACACGCCTCGGTTCTACAGATACTCAGTCTGCCATTTGAGCACTAAAGAAGCCATAAACAAGGTATAAATGAATGCATGGGACTGGCTCCAATAGAACTTTATTTACAAAACAGATGGCTGGTCTGGGTGTTAGAGTTTGTTGACTTCTGTTCTAGACAATAAAACAGATATATAAAGTGGCAGGTATGACGAAGTGCTAAGAATAAAAATAAGACATGAACTGCAGGGACCAATCATGTCAGAATTGATGCTGACTGAGATTGGAAATCCTTGGAAGATTTGAAGAGGGTAATGGTCTGATCTGATCTGACTCCCAGTCCCTGTGCAGCACATTGCAGAAAGGATGGAAAGTTGGAAGCCAGTTGGGAGGTTGTTGCAATGGTCTGGTTGCAAAGGGATGGCGGTGGGTACCAGAGTGGGAGTGATGAGGTTGTAAGAATTGAATACATTCTAGATAGATTTAGGTCTAACCAATAAAGCTTTGCTGATGGTCTATATAAAAGGTGTATAAGAAAAAGGGAAGTTCAAGCATACCTTTAAGATCTTAATCTGAGCAGTTGGAAGGCTTTCCCATCTACTGAGATAAATAAGAAAGAGGAACAGTTTGAGGCAGAAGACAAAGAGTTCTTTTTGGAACATATTGAGTTTGAAATGCTTGTCAGACACGCAAGTAAAGATGCTGAGTACACAGCTGTATATATGAAACTGAGATTAAGGGTAGCTATCTGGTGTTAAAATTTGAGAGTCATCGGCATGTGGCTGGTCCTTGCAGTATGGATGAGATCAGCTAGACGGTGAGAATTGATGCAGAAGAGAGGCCCAAGGATCCAGCCCTGGCATGTTCTGGTGTTTGGGGATTAGGGGGAGGAGACCAGGGAGGGGAGAAGCCAGCTGAGGAAAATGAGAAGGAGTGGCCAACACGGTAGGAAAGATGCAAGGGAGAGTGGGCTCAGCCAGCCTCATGCTCGCGGACAACTCAGCGGCAGCTGAGAATGGCTGCTGTCTAGCCGGGCACTGGGGCTTCCTGTGATTAGATGCGAGAGCTCAGCAAGAGACCTGTTTGTGTTTCCTCTTGGACTGTGCGTTTCATTTCCCCCTGCTGCTGCTTTCAGTGAACTCCCAGGCCATCACTCTTTCCTGATCCGTTTATCACCAGACAAGTTGCATTTTCTTTGTGACTTGGCAACTTGGCAGGGAAATTGTACCTCCCAAATTGCTCATAATCCTTGGCTAAACTGCTCCCTTTGTACTGAAAAAAGAAGCCAGCCGAGTCAGAAAATGATTTCTGGAACGAAGAAGGAAACTTTCTGACAAAAATACAGGCACATCATATACCACCTCTGCCCCTCCTTCCCCTGTTCCCTGGGGGGGGGGGGGGAATGAACTCTCCTTGCCAAGATAGCAGTTTCCCTCACTCACTCGGGGTGAAAGTGCAGCTACCCCTGAGAGGTGTAGGAAGCACTCTGGTTTTCCCATGGAGGCAAAGCAGCAGGAATGGTCTTTCATGAGTAGGTGAGTGTGTGTGTATGAGGGTAAAGGTGGGTGAGAAGGAGGGTAGGCAGAGAGGTGAGAGAAGTCTGACAAAAGGAGCAAACCGATGCAGAAATGGTGGTAAAGGAGGTGGCAGGCTTGTGGGTGTGCGCACATCATTTGAGTGCCTTTGACCTAGCATTGACCCCTTGTTTAAGGTCATGGATCCAGGAAATCGGTCCTCTCCTTCCCGCCCCCCTTCTTTCAGCAAAGATGACACCTGGCACCCCGGGCTCTCATCTGCTTGTGCCTTTCCTCTATTTTTTTTCCCTACTTCATTCAATTTGGGTGTGTGGCATGATGGACTGAGGTTTGAAAGTGACACTCCAGCTGTCCCCTCCATGCCGCTCTACTGAATTATCTTGAAATCTGTCCTGCTTGCATAGTTCTCTTTAGTTCCCTCCAAGCAGAATCTTGCGCAGGCCTGTTTTGACACGGAATCATGCATTTGGCACCTCCCCCAGCAGTCTTCTTGGATTATTGAATGTCTGTCTGCTAGGCTTCAACTCTTGTGGTTGATGGACAACCAGCTGTCCCTGAATAAAGATGAGAGCCATGGACTTGATGGGACCTATGGATGGGTTGGGTCCCAAATCAAGGACAATTCAGGTACACTGTTTAGTTAGCACAGGTCAGGCCAGGTAAGTCCTTTAGATTAGTAGGATATCCATAAAGATGGAATGAATGGTTTTAAACTTATTTAATGATTTTTTTTGTTGTTATTGGGCCTTATCAATTCCAGAATACAGTGTTGGTTTTTTTTTTTTTTTTTTTTTTTTTTTGTCCTGGCTACCAGGTAGCAAGTCACAAAAAAAGTAGGCAGGGAAGAAAGAAGCATGGAGGTGGTAGAAACATGTATTGCGTATTTTAACATCTGCTACCAGAAATATTCCCAGAAAGGGAGCTAGCTATTTTAGGAAAGTATCTCGACAAATAATTTGGGGGCAGAACAGGGTAGCACTGAGGACTTCCAAGAGTCAAGACATGTCAAAGAATTTCAAAAGTGCTGTGCACACTTGTTAAAACTTGGGGAGAAGAAGCAGAGAGGCAGGGGCTGGCGAGGGGTCCAGAGGCCAGCCGAGTGTGAAGTGCCTCTATTCTGTTATTAGTCAGGGTTCTCCTGAGAAACAGAACCAACAGGATATGGACATATATGCATATGTATATGCATGTGTATGTGTATGCCAATGTGTATGTGTACATGTAGAAAGAGATTTATTATAAGGCACTGGCTTACATAATTATGGAGGCTGAGAAATCTCATTATCTGCTGTTGGCAAACTGGAACTTTCAGCCCAGGTCTGAAGGCCTGAGAACCAGGAACACCAAAGACAAAAGACAAAGATTCCAGCTCAAACAGCCAGGCTGATTGAATTCGACCTTCCTCCATATTTTCTGTTCAGACCCTCAACAAACTGGATAATGCCACCCACAATAACAAAACCCACCTGCTTTCCTCGGTCCACCAATTCAAACGCTAATCTCTTTGGGAACCCCCTCACAGACACACCCAGAAATAACATTTAACCAGGTACCTGGGCACCCTGTGACCCAGTCAGGTTGACATACAAAATTAACCATCACAGTGCCCCCACTGGTAAGGAACTCAAAGGGTGTTATGCACAGAGACAGCAAGTGCTCACCGTGGAGAGGTTTTGTTAGTAAGAAACTCCTGCCTCTCCCAGTTTGCTGAAATCTTTAGTGTATTGTGCACACAAGTGTGTACATTTTCTAAGTGGTGTGTTTGTGTGAGTGTATGTGTGTAATGTGTGTATGTGGGCAAGGATAAGTATATGTGGATATGTATTACATATGAGAGAGAGAGAGAGAGAGAGAGAGAGAGAGAGAGAGAGAGAGAGAGAGAGAGAGAGAGAGAGAGAGAAATACAGTGAGACAGAAACAGAGCTGGTGGTTTGTGCAGGCGGAAGGGACTGGGATCCCGTACCCCGCGAGGGCTCTCCCAGGCAGGGCAGGGACTGGATGAGGAGATAATCCAGAAATTTAGTAAATTTGGCAGAAGCAGGACTCTGAATCAGAGCTGATGGAAAGACACTAATACTTAGAAATCTTGTGGATGGCTGAAATGAAATGGGAGTTATAGCCCATCTTGTCTAGATTATAAGGGACACGCCTGGTGACACCAGCGATGTGCTGTGGGGGCTCCATTACCTCTAGGTAAAATAACTCCTGAGGCTAATTGACTTACCATCTGACCATAACTACCCTTCCTTCTCAACAAAGCAAATATTCTGGTTTGTTCCTCTAGCTTTATATTTCTTTCTAGTTATCATCTCAGGACAACTTCCCATCTCTTCTTTTATCAAAGGCAGTTTAACCTAATTTTAGCTGACAAAATTGCTGGGGGTGAGGGTGTGATTTTCTGCAGTGGCTTGGCATGTAGGACCCTATCTGTTGGGAGCCTACAGCATTCTGGTGTCTGACAAGGTCACGTGAAGTAAAGATCCATGCTCAGCGCTGGATGTCTGGGGTGCTGCCTTATGATTGGTCATGTAGTATCTCCTGCCTCTGTGAACCCATGTGTCTTTCTTCCACATCAGATCCTATAGGAGACAGTACTTTCACTGCATTTATGGCAACTTCCTGTGGTACCCCAATGAGAGATCGCTATGCAATCAATGACGGGCACGATCTCCTAAAGAGAAGGAGACAACCCAAGCCAGGCAGTAGCCCCATGGGGACCCCAGGACTGAGAAAGAGGGGACTCAAGCCTCTTGGAAACAGAGGCACAGACCCCTGGTCACGTAGGCCGACAGCCTGTCTGTGAGAAACTGATGATAACATCAGTCTGTTGAGCTCACTTGCCTATGGTTATTGCTGAGAGAGGTCTCCTTGGAGACCAAGGTCTCCTGGCCCTGAGAGTTCTGATAAGAGACAACTTGCTGACCATGGGGTATGTTAATCAACAGCCTTGTTTGAATTCTTTGCCTTGTACATTGTTGAAGTAACAGATACTGAAGCTTTGACTGAGAAACAGATGCTACCCTCTATTGTAATAATATGTAGCCCTTCATAGGATAAGAGAGGTTTGAGACCTCCTTTTGCTACTAAGTATTGTAATCATATAGAAATAGACTTTAGATAATTTTTACCCTAAACTCAGCCACTGCTAGTCTCTTAGTATGCGCCCTGTGCATCTTACAATTATGTTTAGCTGCTGGAATTTGGGATAATGAATAGGTAGTCATGGTAACCACTCTTTAGGTGATATGTAGAGATAAGTGAATCCTTGACATAGAATAGGTCACACTGTACCCTGGAATAGAACAATTACAAGGAAGCAAAGACGGTAAAAGTCCTGAGAAAGAAAAAACATCAAAGTCATGTGAAACATAATTTGTGATTGAGGTAATGGTCAAGAGTCCCTATAAAAGGGGACATGCTATAACAATAAAGTGTGACACTTCTCTGAAACTTCCCTGGTGTCTCCATTCCCTTCTTTCGCCTCGCTGACTCCATCTCCACCTGAGGGAACCCCTGGATTTGTGGGAGCTGGACTCCCACACCTATCAATTTTTATTCAAGGCCCTAGTATAATTCAATAAAAGCAACTTGGTTTACATAGAACTTCAGCACACCAGTTGAGTAAGATGAATTAGATTTTCATGCAAGCTACTGAATGACCAAATGACAAAATCTGAGAGTACGGTGTTTTTCTGAAGTCTTCAATGGCTGTGCAGATGAGGCTTAACCTGTCACCTCACAAGTCCTCTTTGGAGGGGGTCAACTCTCCCCCTTCCCTATCCCACTGTAGTGTGCAGATCATTCATATATGTCAGCTGCTTGAGTCATCACATACTAATCAGATGAGAAATGTGTTAGTGAGGAATCATATACATTTTATTTCCAGAGTGAAAGTAAAGGCAGTGCAAATTTACAATTCACAGTGAAGCTATCACAGCTTTTTAGGATGCAATAAAAGTCCATTTTAATAAATATCACATAGTTTACCTGTAGCCCATTAGGTGTGTTTTGGAGATAGGCAAAGTGAAAAGTGTAATCTGCTTTTAAGCATTTCCCACTAATATAAGTTACCCAAATGAAGTATTTGGGCATGCTTGCACTGCTAAATGAGGCAGAAAACATTACCAAACTTTTATGTTACTAAGACTCCTTAGGTGCTTGGCTGTGTTAGGAACGAATCATGTGACGGATGTGAAAAACCTTGCACATAAGAATTTGAAGCCCAAATAGGCCTCTTTCCCCTCTGCCTGTTCTCTGATCTTGGGCACAACACTTCCCTTCTTTGGGCTGCAGGTCCTTATGTGTAGAATGAGGTGAATTAATCCTATGAGGATTCAGGTTAAATGAGATAATGTGTGCAAACCTGGCATATACTAAGTATCCACAAATGGTAGTTATTATTATTATAAGCCTGTAGTATTTAACTCAGCACTGTTATTTTTAGTCAGGTATTCTATTTATTTTAACGTATTTCAAGATGGAAATTTTACATAAATTGTGGTCTTCCTGTCTGTTAGGCTGAATTTTATTTGTTATAAGAACACCTTATATCAAGGAAAAAGAGATGTTTAAAAAGTAAAATAATTTACTCATAATATTTATATTCTACGAAATAGTGGTTTGCCTCTCTGGATCGCCTTCCTTGTCCACGAATGGGCACATTCTGACATCATTGTACACGGTGTTCATAGCATTATTCTGTGGTCTGCATGGTCACAAAATGTCCTGTAAATATGTTATATGCTCCCCATGATTATATTTTCTAGTGGTCATGCAACATTCGGTTGAGGCTCTGTACCCTAATTTAATAGTTTCTGTTTTTAGTCATTTTGATTGCTTCTGTTTTTTATATACATTGCAGGGATGAATATCTTTTGTAGACGGAGTCAAGGGATTCTAGATTTAGAGAATTGGGAGAAGTGGGTCCTTTGCTTGGGGCTGAGGGTAGGGGCTGAGATGTTTGGGGTGGAAGATTGGGGCTCCCACATGCATCTGGACAACCCAGCAGCAGTTGGGGTGAGGTTGGGGCATCCCCAAAGAGAGGACAGTACCAGGCTGGCTACAAAGGCTGACTTAGGCTGTACGGAGAAAGGCAGACCTACAGGTTGCCTTCTGGGTTGACCTGCTCAGTCTAGCAGGGAAGGGAAGGACTCAGGGAACAGGAAAAGAGAGGGTCAGCATCTTGGAGGCAACCTCTGCTTCTGCTTTCTAACAGGGAGGTCATTTAATCCTATAAAGTACGGTTTACTATAGAAAGTCAGTAATAGCCCAGATAATCAGATAGGGACATTGAGGCACAGAGAGGTGGCAAAAGCTGCCCAAGTCAACAGCTGGCACCTTGTGGGGGCTTGTCCAGCTCCTCAGGACTCCCCTGAGCCGACAGCTGTGGAACCCTCAGAGACACCGTCTGGGTGCCTCTGGGAGTCATGTTACACTGTTAGGCCAGTAAAGGGCATGTGATGCCGTCATACCCTTGGGGAACACTGGAAAGCTGGAGGAACCATGGAGAATGAACATTTTAACGGCTTGTGGTAAGAAAAGCCATCTTAGCTGCCATTCCCAAGCAATGACTGAGTCAACTAAATTGTTTTGGAGATGACTATTTTGGAATTACATTGCTCTAGTTCATATGCAATATTATTAAAGTGTGTAATTAAAATAATAAAAAGTATTTTTTTGGCTTGCACATGGGCAAATACTATATATTATGGTATATTGTTACTGTATGTATTTGTATATGTATATATGTATGTATATAAATATGTATATATACAAATACATATATGTGAATATACATGTTATTTGATGTGTAATAGGCAATGTATAAAACAATATGTTATATATTTATAAATATACATACATTTATATATGTTTAAAGGTATAGCTATAAGTATAAATATGTGTGTGTAAGGATGTTTTTTACATGGCTCTTTATAATAGTGAAAAATTGGAAATTACTTAAATGTTCCATGATAGTAGAAGAGATAGAGAAATTATGCACACCCACACTGTGAAATATAAGCTTTTTTAAAAATAGCATGCTTGCAAAAATATTTAGTGACAGGGGAATCTGCTCATGATGTAATATTAAAATTTTAAAAGGCAGTATATTAAATAGAAGTTACATTATGTTCCAGGTTTGCTAAGAAAATAAAAAAGTATTCATAAAAAACAGCTGGAAAAAATGAATGGAAATATCAAAATGAAAATGGCGATTATTTCTGGGAGCTCAGAACAAAAGGGTTTATTTTCTTTATACTGTGAAGTATACATGGCTTCTTCAGTTGAGCACCGCAAACACACATTTTGCCACTTTATCCTAATTTCCAGCATCTATCCTGTTGTCAGATTATGTAATTTCATTTTGGCATGAGAAATAAAATGCTGTAGGAATTTGGGGACAAGAAAGGTCAAGGTTTTTCTAAAGTGGGTTTCTAAGGAGAGCTGGCAGATGAATTGCTTTACAGAGCAATACTCCAGGTTTGCCAAATAGACTGCAGAGGGCGGCCGAGGCACTGTGGAGCGAGGATTGTGAGTCCTGAGTCCTGAGTCCACCATCCCTGAGCTCAGGGACTTGGACTTGGCATGTGTAGGAACTGGACAGGCCGAGGCTTAAGTTCAAGTCCAAAGTTACCTATGTTGGTTTCATCTCATGAAATCTCAACATAGTTGTAGAATGACCACCTTGTGGGGTTATATGAAGAATTGTGACATAACGCACATAAACATGCGAGCAAGGAGTCCAGCCTGGACTGAGGGTGTGTAACCCATATTGAGCTCTGGACCTTTCCTGGTGTACATCTTTGCCTGTCAAATCAAGGAATTGGAATAGACCATCTCTAAATTCCCGTTTCTCTTTAAACTGTAACCTATGGTGCTCAAAAAGCCTTGAGCAAGGAGAATTTAATATCCCCTTAGCTTTTATTTATCCTTCTTTGGCAAAGAACGCGTTATCGCAGCACATGCGTATACATTAAGGAAACAAGTAGCGGGGTTTGAAATTCACCACTGTGAGCAGGGGGCTTACAGGAAGCCAGAGTGGGCCACAGTTCTGAAGGTGAGAGATGACGAGGAACGAGGTGACAGGGGACAAGGGCCTTGGTCTCCTGCCCTTTCCTGGAAAGACTCAGTTCGTTATCCAAGGGCTCTGTGTTTTATTTTCTCTAGTGCAGTGGTTCTCAAGCTTTGCAGCAAATTACAATCACCAGGAGAGCTTTAAGACCATCCCAGGCCCCAGAAGCACTCCACATCAATTAAATCTTGGTTAGGGCTCTCCAGGTGGTTCCACTGTACACCCAGAGTGAAGCCCATGTGCTGTAGTGAAACAAGGGCTTAGATTCAGTTGTGAATCGCACATGTCAGTTCTGTTCCACTCATTGGATAGAAGCAACTCTCCTCTCCCAGTCTCTACAGATCACAGTGAGGGCTGGTTGTCACCTTAGGAGGGTGAGACGTGGAAAATCCTGCTGTTGTTTTGTTCATAATCCTGGCATATCCTGGCCTTGTTCATAAGGTGGTTAAACTCACATATATAGATCTACCTGAACGTGGTTTTGAGGGAGGAGGTATTTTAAACATCATCTAATGCGGCTGCTCATTTGGCAGGAGGAGAAGCAGGCTCAGAGGTAAGAAATGACTCATTCAGGCCCCACAGCTGAGAAAGGAGCCCAGCCTCTCTGCTTTCTCATTCGCTTTCTTTACCTTCTGTGGTGCGACCTCAGCAGTGCACTGATGCATGTGAAGGGGCTAAAGTAAAATGTCCCCTTCCAAATAGTAGCATGTTTGTTACACAACAGTGTTCTTAAGTGTCTTAGGACACCAACAATAACTATAAAGGGACTGATCTGTCAGTGTTTCTGTTTGAGGTCTAATTTCTCAAAGACACAACATGGAGCTAAACAAAAGGCAGGCAATTACTAGCCCGATGGCATTTCTTTCCGTGGGGACACATGTTCTCCTGTGAGAAGATTCTCGTTTTTAGACAAAAGCAGATAAAGAGAAATTCTATTCTGGTTCATCGAGTATGACTGACACATTTCAAAAGATTTTTCTCCTGAGGCAGGAGAAAGGGATAGTGTAAAAATACTACAATATACACAAAGAGAAATCTATAGAGGAATTCCAAAAATTAATCTCCTAAAGAAAAAATACATGTCTGACACAAACCTTAGGACTTCCAAAATCCATTCTTGACAATTTTCAAGACTGAAAAACCTCAGTTCTAAGAGATGTCCACTAGATGGCAGCATGACTATGGTTAAAGCGTCCTACTGGCTTGCTTTGGAATAAAAAAGGGGATTTTTAAAATACTGAACTGAGGTTGGAACTCGAAAGATTTTATGGATATGAATATGCTGTTAAAGCATTCTATATTATAGACTATATATAATGTATAATTCATACTGTTATTGTGTAAAGTATCATATAGGCATTCTTACTTTAATTCTTACTATCATTACTTATGTGTGAGTTAAGCAGGTTTAGTGTTAGGGCTAAAAGTCCTTTGCTGGCTACCACCACCTTTCTTGGCTAAATCCAGCTTTTGCCTGGCTAAACCTCCATTCTTCAAAGGGCAGGGATGTTTATTTATTAAATGGCTGTAGTCTACAGCATTAGTTGCACAGCTGTGATCCCGCTAATTACGGATCCGCCATGATTTTCACTCAGTTGTATGATGCAGCCGTTCGCTTCTTTTTCTACCGGGATTTAACATGAACTACAACCTGGATTTTGATACTTCATGGATGCAATATGTTCAGCCATTATGCTTTAACTGAGAGCCAGGCTGTGTGTGAGCTGCTGGCAGTGGAGGACTTGACTTTCGTGAAGGTTTACATGCTAGCAGAAAATACCATGGCACATATGTAAAATACACACTTTCATTCAAAGTAAATTCTTTTGTACAAGTCATTTTTAAGATTTAGATCCTTATTCTGCGGATTATGGAAAGTTCCTTGGGAAATAGCTGGGGGGTCAGAAAAAGGGTTTGGACCTGAAAGTGTCAGAGGTAACTTTCCAAATTTAAGGATTATTGGAGGACCAATGCCAGACACGTTTGCTGGGGTCCAGGGCCATGCCGCAGCTGTCCGCTGTTGTCACCATCTGTCATCTTGAGGACACATCCACACGGCCCAGGCAAAGTGAGTTAGAAGTGTGCAGACTGCCTGGTTAGTTAGCGAAATGCATAAGACTGGTCAATGCATAGAACAATTCACTGTGCCAGGCAAAGCAAGGCTTTCCTTTTTAAAGCACTTGATGGCTGATAAAGTATGTTCAAGTGTTTCACATGTCTATTTAACAACCTTGTGCCAAGAAAATGGGGTACTCTGCCCCAGCTCCCATAACTAGCCAGGGAAGAGAGGATCCAGATGTAGAATGAGAAAACATGTCGAGTGCACATGGGTTATACCCGGGAAGTTGCTATTTTACTCTGGCTAGTGTTTACTACTGTGTTTCCCTGAAAATAAGACCAGGTCTTGTATTAATTCTTGCTTCAAAAGATGCATTTTATTCATTTATTCATGTACAAAAATCTACATTTATCTAAATACAGTCATGTCTGGCTGACGACCTTAACTGGGGCTTATTTTGGGGTAGGGCTTATATTACAAGTACCCTGAAAATCATGCTAGGGCTTATTTTCCAGTTAGGTCTAATTTTCGGGGAACCATGGAAGAAGCCTCACCATGGATACCCAGGCTCATCGCGATTCAGTGATTTATGACTTGAGGTTTCCACATGATTCTCCAAGCAACTGCTTTGACTATGTGTGTACCTGACCTTTAGCCTCTGCTTCTGGGGTCTTTGTGTACCTGCGTGTGTCTGCCCCGCTTGTGTTTAGTCACTGGTGGAAGGAGAGGTTATGCCTGGTTGGTCGGTGGTTGGCAGGACCATAAACCAAACCAGCATCGTTCCTGGGCAGAATGTAAAGTGAGCGACAGGACTCTGCAAAGATGGAACGGGGAAAGGTGATACCTCAGGCGAGCATCCTGGAAAAGGCCTTCCTTGCTGCCATGAGTGGAACTTGAGAGTTGCACTCATTTACAGTCTGGGCAATAGGAGGCCTGCAGTTGCAGCAGCGGGTAAAGAATATTACAATGCGAAAGGGAAAAGCTGTTGCCCACAACCTCATAAAACGGGCTTTCTCTTTCCAACAACAACAAAAACAAGCAGACAAGAAAGGAAAGAAAACGACAAAAAAAAAAATAAGACCAGCAAAATGATGGAAGAGTGTGAGTCAGGATGGAGGAAAGGTGCCAGGGGTCCAGGGCCTTGAATTTTCCATAAAGAAACAAATATATTTAGAAAGTGGCTGCACCTTTTGACATTTGCTAAGTGATTTTGGTGATTGACTTTCCCATTGCGTTTCTGTAGTAAGCAAAGGAGGGGTGTGAGGAAAAAGCAATTTTCCCAATGGGAGTATAAAATCCTCAGCCTAATGAAATGTTTTCTCTGGTTTAGAGATAACAACCACTTTTGGGTTTTATGCCTGATATTGATTCTTTGTGTATTTTTTATAGAAGTCTTGATGAAATTCAGTTAATTGTATTTTATAAGACTGAGAGATTGTCTTTTTTAATATTCTCCAATCCTCCTCACTCACGGCTCTTCATTCCTTTTCCCTTCACCCTATCAATAGTTTAACTTTGATGGATGGTTTGTGGCAGTTAAAAAAAAAATCAGACTCTCACTCTACCTTTTTGATCTGCTTCCAGTTTGCACAATTGCAAAAGCGCTAAAAAAGCCAAGTTCCTTTAAAGCAGTAAGATGTTGAAATATGGTCATTAAATCCTGATGGGTTTTTCATTCTGTATCCCATAATTTTAAGGAGAACCACTTTCCGAGATGGTTGGATAAATGCAGAAAATATAATAAGGTGAAAGCGAGGTCCCAAGGCAGCTTTTCAATCTGGGGGCCTGAGCTTATTTATAAACACCAGAGGAACTCGTAAGTTCCCAGGGCCTGTTTCTCTAACCAAAGGTGACCCAGAGACAAAACATGGCAGATTCAGAGTGTCAGCAACTTGGTGACTACTGGTAGGGGCTGCT
This sequence comes from Aselliscus stoliczkanus, assembly GCA_033961575.1. Classification (NCBI taxonomy): domain Eukaryota; kingdom Metazoa; phylum Chordata; class Mammalia; order Chiroptera; family Hipposideridae; genus Aselliscus; species Aselliscus stoliczkanus. Next base: position 148,165,329 of record CM066732.1, on the reverse strand, counting down.
GTGTCTTCCATCTTTTTATGTCGTTGGTGTTTTCTCTAGTGAAGGCATTGTCTTGGGAGAACTCCTTTGCTTGTGGGCAATGAGATGACTTACCTCTTGGGATAAAGGGTCTCATAAAAGAATTTGGAGAAGAAGACTTAATGGTGTATAGAAACTGTTAATCTTTATGGACAGAGTGGGATGGAAACAGGAAGAGGAATTGAATTTAGAATTGTTTAAAGGACAAAAAGGTTCAGATTGATTTCAACACAAATAATAATGAAAATGAAAGGTAATAGAAAGATAGGACCCATAGTTGTGTCCTAGTATTTTGGAGACAGAGTTTACTTCAGGTTTTGTGACTTAGCAGCTGTATGTCCTAGGGTAAATCACTTAACCTCTCAAAGCTTCAGTTTTCTTATCTGTAAAATAGGGTTTTCTGGGGCCTTATTATGGGCTGGGCAAAGAACTTCACGTGTTAATCTAATTTAACCATCTCAAGACCCTTATGAGGCAGGAGCTATTATTATTATTATTATTCCTATTATACAGATAAGGAAACTGAGGCACATGGAAGGTTGATAACTTTCCTGAGTCAGTGACAGCGGCGTGATTTGGCCACAGACAGTCTAAGGCTGGTGTCTGAACCCACTGCGTATGTGCTACCATGGTTGAGCTACCCTGGAGAAGCAATCCTTGCCTTGCCCATAGGATTGTGGTATCATCAGATAAGTTAATACTGGTGAAAAGTGTTCTATAAAATAAAAGCTCAGGTGTAAAGGTAAGGTGTTGTTTTCAATTTATAATTGCTAGCTTTCTTAATGTTAGATGTGGAGAATGTCTAAGACCGTAGAATCAAGTGCCATGAGGCTGCTTCTCATTGTGATTATACTAGTTTCCTAGGGTTTCTGAAACAAGCACCACAAACTGGGAGCCTTAGACCAACCCAATTTTATTGTCCCACAGTTCTGGATGCCAGAAGTTCAAAATCAAGGTGTTGGCCGGGCCGTGCTTGCCCTGAAGGCTTGAGCATCTGTTCCAGGCTTCTCTCCTCGCTCCTGGTAGCCACAGACCTTTCTTAATTTGTAGATGGCTCTCTTTTCCCTGTGTCTCTCAATATGGTTCTCCCTCTGGGCCTGTCTGTATCCAAATTCCTCCTTTAATAAGGACACCAATCGTATTAGATCAGGACCCCCCGAATGAGCTCATCTTAAACTGATCATCTGTAAAGCGCTTATTTCCAATGAAGCCCACATTTCCAGATACTGGCGATGATGACTTCAGCATTGTTATGTTTTTCAGGGAGGGGGCACATAATTCATTCCATACCAGTGAGAAAACATGGGGATGAAATTTGGAGTGAGTCACACCAGAGTTCAAATCTAGCCTCCACCGTTTACTGTGACTGTATTAGTATCCTATTGCAGTTGTAACAAAAATATAGTTAGTGGCTTAAAACAAGGCAAATTTACTATTTTCTAGATATTTCCAGAGGATTGAAGTCCAAAATGGGCCATACTGGCTGAATCAAGGTTTTGACAGGGCTCTGTTCCTGGTAGAGATTCGGGGGGTGGGGGGAGGAGAATCCATTTCTTTCCTTTTCCACCTTCTAGAGACCGCCAGCATTCCTTGGCTGCGGCCCACTTCCTCTGTCTTCAAAGCCAGCGATATAATATCTTCAAATCTCTGTCAATTCGACTTTGACCTTCTGCCTCCCTCTTCTTTTAAGTATCCTTGTGATTCCATTGTGATTTTAAGGATCCTTGTGATACTACATGGATAATGTAGTATCATCTCCCCACATTGGTACCTAAACTCCATCTTACCCACAAAACCTTGTTGCCCTGGGAAGTAACATACTCATAGGTTCCAGGGTTTAGGGCATGGATATCTTGCGGGAGGCGGTGGGGCTTTATTCTGCCTACCCCAGTGACTGTCCTAAGCCCTCCCTGTAACTCGCGACTCCTCCTGGTTTTACTTCAGAGCGTTGTTGAGAAGGTCGAAGGAAGTCATTCTCATGAAGCATTCCAGCCAGTGCCTGACACAGAGCAGCGACTCATGACCGGCTAGCTGCTGATATCATTGTCCTTTTCATCTAGGTACTGTTTTCATGGAACGGTTTCTCTTTAAGTTTTTTCAAGTGGTGGGAAAAGCTGTGCAAATGTTTCTGATATTTGTATAAATCCAAAGCAAAACCTGGGTATTCTATTCTCTGAGCCATCAGTAAAGGCCCACGTACCTAACAGCAGGAGGGGGGCTTGACCATCATTTGTGTTGACTGCATTTCAGTCCCTTTGGTTCACTACTCAATCAAATGCCAATTGTTAGAGACCACGCTTGGGAAAACAGCCAATTTAATTTGGCGATCTTAACACAGTTAAATATTCAGTTTTTAGGCACCTTAATGTTTAAGACATTTTAATGGCCACTGTAACACTCCATCACCTCCCAATCCCCAGCCTCGGTTTAAATCATTGTGGAGTGTTTAATGTGTCTGATAGAAGCAGCCGAAAGCCACACCAATAGAATGGAATAATAAAAATTATTGTTTTTTATAACTACAATAACAGTATAAATAATTGAAGACTACTTTATAGTTTTACAAGAGGCTTTCTCACAGACTATCAAATAAATGACTGGTTTGATGGTTACACAAGCATTCCAGCATGAGGACAGAGGTTGGAGTGCTGTCCTCTGAATCAAGCCAACCTACTTTTGAATCCCACCCTTGCCACTTATGAACTCTGGGATCCCAGCCAAGTCACAGCCCCTCTCTGAACCTCAGTTTCTTTATTTGTCAAATGAGGCAAACCTAATAGACTCCTCACAGCGTTGCACTGAGGATTCAGTAAGAGAATAGCCACACTCAGTGCAGTGGCCAGCACATCTCAGTGACCAATCCATATTGGCTGCCACTATTACCGTTGCTACTATTATGGTAAAGAGGTATTAAAAGGAAGGTCTACCAGCAGCCATTTCAGCTGTGCATTAAATGAACAGAGGTTCCAGTCCAAAATGAGGTGGAAAAACACAAGCAAGACTTGTGAAAGGAGGCGAACAAAGCGTGGGTTCTGACCAGCTCCTCACCGCTCATCTCCAGCCTCAAAGAGTTGAAAAGATGGACAATAGTGGGAGATGAGAAGGGAATGATGGGTGGAGCTGTTGGTGGGGTGAGTAGCTCTCCTGAAACAGGGGGATGGAATGCTTCAGGTCCAGAGAGAGGGGCTGTAAGGAGTCCACCCAGAGGGCCTGTGTCTCTGGCAGTTCAGTGGACAGTACAGGCTGGTGTGTGAGCCCCCTGCAAAATCCTGAGTGTGCAAGACTGCCTGGCCATTGCTGGGGGAATGGAGTGAAGGGGAGATTGCTGCTGCCCTGGGGTCAACAGCCCTTTCAGTGTTTCTCTAGGTAAAGGAAGTGGGTCCTGTGGAGCAGATGGAGGCCGTGCTTGTGAGCGGGTCTGGGGCTCTTAGATCCTGGCCCAGGTGGCCGCCAGCAGGTATGAGGTGTCTCCCACTAAAGAGAAGCAGAGCTCTGGGTTTCCAGGGGCTGAAGAAGGATCCATAAGTGTCAGCTGGACAGGAGGCATTTCCCCCAGTTAACAGACTACAGGAGAGAAACCCTCAGCTATGGGGAGAGGAAGAGCATGTTTCAGAGACTCAGGGAAGAGCCCCAGGAGAGAAGCTGAGGACTCATGCTAGGTCACCTCAGGATGAGACCGCCTTTGTTCTCTCCCTTCCCACGCTCTGATCCAGAGGGGTCAGAAACCGCAATCAACACACTGGAGGAGAAGGGATGAATGAAGGTTGGAAAAGAGAAGTCGAACACCTCCTCCTCCAGGCAGGCAGCCAGGCTGCTCAGGTGGTGGTGAGCACGGAGAGGCTGTGGGTGAGAACAAAGAAGTTAACATTTTATGATTCCTTTGGCCCAGAAAATAAGAATTACCCCATCAAAACTTCTTTGATTATTTTAAAGTGTCCTGAACAATTGTGAGACTTACTCTATATCTGATACAGGGGAAAGAAAATACCAGTCCATGGGGTGAATGGGGGGGGGGTGGGGAGAGAGAGAGAGAGAGAAAGAGAGGGACATGAATGTGTTCTCTGATCACATCCCATGAGTTATGCTTGCACAATGTAGCAGTTTCCTCATTATTTCTCACAATAACTCTGGGAGCTAAGTATTGTGAAAAGTAATAATGATTCCACAAATGAGGTAACTAAAGCTCAGAAGGGTAAGGGGTTTGTGCAAAACCCCAGAGGCAGGACTTGAACCCTGGGTTCCTGATTCCATTTGCTCCATCAGACCACAGAGCTCCATCCTGGTCAGAAATGGCAGCAGAACCAAAATTCACGAGGACGTGGAGCCCAAAGCCTGCTGTCAAAAAGTCAGAGGTTTGTTGTCAGGAGGCTTGCATCTGGCTTGCAACATGGCACTCTTCATCCTGGGTCAATATCTCTTTTATTGGCTTGTTCTTTGGTAAAGTCCAGATCAAGAGTATGCTGTCTCTTTTCTTTTAGCATGAATATGTTGTTTTGGTGATGGGGCGGTAGGGAGGTCTTCCTGCAATACCATCTTCCTTAAAGAAGAACACACCATAAATCATTTGTTTTCTGAAATACCTCCATTTTATTGTTTTGTGAATCAGGCTGACCTAAATAGAATTACCTAGAGGAGGCAAGGTGGTAAAAATGGAAATTGCTACCAAAGTTCATGGGTCAATTTCCCTTCGGGGGTCTGAAGACCCCACAGAGGCTTACCTGAAAGGAATTACTTTTCCTTTTTCAGGAGAACAAATCATGTTAACTGAGTGTGGCCATTATCTGTGTGCTCAGGGCCCTTTCCCATGGGATATTTATGGTGTTCCTGTGACAAGAAGGTCCTTGCCTAGAAATTATGCTTGCTTGCTTCTCTTGAGATGTAGAGGGAACCCACCCCCTCTTAATGCCTTAGATGAGATAGCAATGTCTCTACCAGAAAAGGAAATGAAAGGGGACCCTCTTCTACCCCATTTAAACAGTTTCCTGGTCATATCCACGGGGCTCACTGTGGGGCGCAGGTCACCCCTGTGTGTAAGTGAGCAGTGCCCGCGGAGGGGGCCACAACCGCCCTTCCTTCAAATCATCATTCCCTTAACCAAGAGCTGGAAGCAGTGACCGGAACACTGAATATTACAGTGTACTATCTTGGATATTAACTAAAAGACAATAAAACAAAATCTCTGACCACTCCTTTTTCTCCATATCGCGAGGTGTCCACCCTGCTGAGATGACGTAACTAAAATCAAGGCCACACCCAGTTAGAGAGTTGCCTCTGACTTTGGCAGATTCTAACGCGGTAACTTTATCTCATCGAGGGTGACTGAAGAAGAGGAATATGTTTAGTTCAGAAACAACCAAGAGCTTAGAGAGTGATGACAGATCCACTGGCTGGAGAGAGAAGAGGCTTGTTCTCTGTGACCTCAGAGGTGAGATCCGGGAAGGGGGGATGAGGTCATCTGCACACAGACTTGGGCTCAATGAAACGAACAGTGTTCTAGCTGAAGGTTGCATAACTAAAAGTCACCTTGTTCTTTGCAGAACCCCAAACAACGAATTAAGCAGCTCTCTTATCCAGCCTCTGGCCTTTCCCCTCAACTATCCCCAGAGCTAGTTGTATGCTGCCCTGAGAGGAGTCACAGGGACTCAGGATGGGATGGAATGTTCTTTTAGGTGACATATTTTGGTGTGTGGGGGGGAGAAGGTGGGTGGAGTTTGATTGTTTTCTTCCCTCTCAGTGGGGTTACAGAAAAGAGCGGGATTTCGGAATCAGACTGCCATTAGTTCCAAGTGTGGCTCTCTGCTCATGACTTGGGTGACTTCGGGCAAGTCATTGAAACTCGCCAAGCCTTAGTGTCCCCGTTTGTAAAACAGGGAAAGTAAAAATTGCCGGCATCATGGTGCCGTTGTGAGAATGAAATGCTGTCCTGGCTTGGTACTTGATAATACGTAATGACCGGTGCTGATATACCAATGGTGACCTCACAGGCACTCAGTATTTGTTTCCAGTTTCCAGTCCTTAGAAGTATTCAATATAACTAAATGGTATGTTCCATAGAGCAAGATAACATTACAATGACAAGTCCAAGTAAGCGACTCTTTTTCAAATGAGCAATTTGATCTCAGGCATTGATGATGCTGAATTTTGCTGGTAATACTGGGTTTTCCTAGTTCTTTTGTATAGCCCTTTGCTAGTACATGCCAACTAACAAGTGACAGCGTTCATAAGTATAAGAAACACCACTGAGAGAAGACTTCAGTTTTGTATATTTTTATATGTTGAATTCAATGTGCTTATTTTTGGATTAAAACTGGGTTTGAATTCCCATTTGGCTACTTAATTAGTTTTATGACTTTGGACAAATTACTTAACCGCTTTAAATCTGTTTGCTCATCTATTAAGAGGGAATTGTTGTGAGAATTATATTTATTGCAATTATACAGGGAAAAGCTTTAATGGTTTCTATGGTTTGAATGTGTCCCCTTAAAATTCACATGCTGAAATCCTAACTCCCAAAAGTGAGGGTTTCATAGATGGGGTCTTCGGGAGGGACTTAAATCATGAGGGTGGAGCTCTTAGGAAAGGGATTAGTGCCTAATCAAAGGTTTCAGGGAGAGTCCTACCCTCTTCTACCCTTCGAGGACAATGAGAAGGGGCCAGCCATGAACCAGGAAGGTGACCGTGCTGGCACCTTGATGGTGACTTGCCAGCCTCCAGAACTGCGCAAAATAAATTTCTGTTTTCATACGTGACTCTGTGGAATCTTGTTATAGAAGCCTGAATGAACTAAGACACTGGTACTATTTTTTTTTTTTAACTGATGACTGTTAGTCTGTTTCCTACAATCACTTTATTCGTTATTCAATTTTAGCTGTTGAGTGTCTGGGTTCCGAGGCGTCAGCCTGTTGCAGGTGCAGGGTCGGAGCACTGCTGTGTCCATAGTGACCACAGTGGCATTTTGGCCTGTGTTAGTTTCCTGTTACTGCTCTAACAAGTTACTACAAACTTGGTGGCTTGCCACAGATTTGTTCCCTTAAGGTTCTGACACCCAGAAATCTGGAATCAGTCTCACTGGGCTAAAGGCAAGGTGGTGGCAGGGCTGGTTCCTTCTGGAGAATCCACGGAAAAATTGTTTTTTTGCCTTTGTAGCTTCTGGGGCCACCTGCTCTCATTGGCTTGTGACCCCTTTCTCCCTTCAGTCCAGCCTCTTGCTTTCAGCATCAAATCTCCTATTTCTGTGGTCAAATCTTCCTCTTATAAGGCCTCTTGTGATTACTTTGAGCTCACTTGCATAATCCAGGATAATCTCCCCTCTCAACAGCCTTAAATTAATCACACCTGCAAAGTCTTTTTTGCCATATGAATTACTGTTCATAGGCTCTGGGGGGTCTATCTTGGGGGTCATGGTAGAGCGTGATTCTTGTACTGGCTGGAAGCTTATTTAGAAGGGACCTGTGGGCACTTAGAATCTGTGAGTGTAAATGAAATACAATAGGGAAAATTGTACCACCCCCAAATTTCTCTTTTCCTCTCTGCCCTGTGCTGTAATGTTTTACCTCAACTCAGCCAATCTTTTATCCATAAATGCATTTTCTTGGGGTTACGCTTCATCAAATTTATACTCATCCACAGGTCAGATGAGCCCCTCTCCTGCTCTTTCTTAGGGTCCTCCCACTCTGCTGACATGCCCCTGTTATGTAATCTCTTGCCCAAACTGAGAAGTTTATCACATTTACATAGCACTTTTATACCAGCATTGTACTCAATACTTTAAATATATTAACTCATTTAACGTTCAAAATATTCAAGGATGGATGCATTTCCATTTTTCAGATGAATAAATGGATACATTGAGAGGAGATATAACTTGCTCAAAGTCTCAAGTGAGTGTTCAAAGCATGTCTGGCCACAGAGCCCACACTTTTTTTTTTTTTTTTTTTGAGGGCAGTGTCACTGGCCCTCCTATGTGGGACCCGAACTGGGGCCGCTGGCTTCCCAAGCCAGCTCTTAACCACTGCGCCACATGGCTGGCCCTGTCACACTTTTAACCACTATACTCCACTACCTCTCTGCAAGAAGTCCTCAGGAAAGGGTCACTACTACTGTTTTTATGGTGCCCAGAAATAAACATTTTAGAGTCTGACTCCTGTAGTTCTGCTCTGCTTTCTCTCAGCGAGAGAGAGAGAGAGAGAGAGAGAGAGAGAGAGAGAGAGAGAGAGAGAGGCAGGATTTCTTATTGACTTGATCTAGAAGTCACACCTATCCCATGGGTGAGTAACATGCATGTGGGTGACACCACAAGTAAGTAATTAACAGATTGTGTAGTCTGGCATTTAAGCTGGTGCCAAGCAGATGTTGATAGAAAGATTTCAGAGAAACATCATCAAACGATGATTAAACTAAAAAGAATTTGAATGGTTAAAAACAGTCTTAAGTCTATAAATTTATGACTACTCTGTGCATTTGTGTAAAAATTGGGTCTTAAATCTGTAGCTGTGCTGAGAATTTGGAAAGACAGAGAGTAGGTGGGTGGAGTGGCGAGAGGTGCTTGTGCCCATCTCCCCTTTGGCAGACCTCCACTCCGCTCAGAGGGGACGACTAGATGGCAAACTGCACCGTGCTTAACAATCCAGGCTCTGGGGCCCGATGATCTGTGTTCAAACTCTGACAGTACCATTGACTAGCTGTGTAACCCTGACTGAGTTCACTTAACCTTTCTATGCCTTAGTTTCCTCAGGAGAAAATGAGTGAGACCTACCACATAGGGTTTGTTCAGTGGATTAATACCCACAAGGCTATTTGCCTCCCACATAACTGTTCAATACATGCTAATTGTTATTGTTATCTCCTTATCGTATCTAATGGGCTTGGGAGATCACCATGCATTTGGGAAGAGGAAGATGTTTTCCTTTAGATAGAAATTATAAGGGAGTCACTCATTGATTGAGGCGGGTAAAAGGGACAGACAGTAAGGTGTCTTAGTTTGGATTACTATGACAAAATACCATACTGGGTATTTATTTCTCACTGTTCAGAAGGAACTGGAAGCCTGTGATCAGTGTCAGCATGGTGGGTTCTGGTGCAGTCCCTCTTCCTGGCTTGCAGATGGCTGTGTTCTCATTGTGCCCTCATGTGGCAGAGAGAGAGCTCTGGTCTTTCTTCCTCTTCTTATAAGGACACTAATCCCATCATTATAGGGGCCCCATCCTCAGGAGCTCATCTAATCTAATGCCTTCCCAAAGGCCGCACCTCCTCATACCATCATAGTGCGGCTTCAACATATAAATGTTGGGGGTTCACGAAAATTCAGTCCATATTAGCATACAGAAAAGTTAAGAAGATGGTTTCAGATTGTAGGAAATGCCATGAAGAAAGTGTTTCATAAGCATGGGTTCATTTATGTCTGGAATTAGGGTGGAACAGAGGAACCTATTCCAGTTGGGTGGTCAGTGTGCGCCTCTTTGGGCTGGGATCTAAGGGAGGGCACAGATCTGGAGTACTTAGGCAGTGGGAGCAGGAGGGCAAAGGCTCTGCGATGGGAAAGAGTTGGGGTGGTGGGGACACAAGGGCAGAAGAAGTCGGGTGTGGCTGGGGGAAATGCAGGAAGAGGCAAGTGTGGGGAGATGACATTTAGGAGATGAGCAGCAGCTGGAGGGTGAGTGATGGGGAGGAGGTTGTTTCTAAGTGCAGCACGAAGCCAATGGAGAATTTTAGCCAAGTGGAGACGTGCTCTGATCGGTGTTTCAAATTTGATGTTGCACTTTCTAGGTGCTGTAATTTATGATCTGCACTATTACTATGGAGAGATGCATTTATTAAGTACTTACTGTGTGCCAGGCATGTGCTAACCACTCTGCACACATGTGTTAGGGAGTAAACTGGAAATGTCAAAAGAGGCACCAGGATACTATAGATATAAATTCCAAAGTGAGATGTCAGAACAAATGCAGATTTTCAGAGGAGTAGGGGTTCATGGTATGAGAAGCCATCTGTAGGATAAAAAGCGTAGAAAGAATAGATTTGTGAAGAGGATTTCTTTGGAGACAGCTCATAACAATTTCCTCCCTCTTCTCCCCTGCAGTGAGAGGCTTCAATGAGACCACTTGGAGAGTGGGTTGTCAGTGCTGGTATTCTAGGGGCCTGTTGAGACTGGGTCTGACATGAGAGAGTGGACAGGAGGGAGGAGAGGGAGAAGTGAGGGAGGAGAAAGTAGAAAGTAGGCAGAGGTTCAGGAGCATTGGATCAGACCTGCAGAATGTGGAGCATCATTTAAGAGGAGACTCCCAAGAGTAAAATCTGGAGGGAACAAGTTCTTTATGGAATGGGCACTGGCTTGGGGAGGGGAGAAGATTTGAAGACAAATCAAATGCGATTATTGACTAGAATAGGACTTTCCAGTTTCTGAACTGAGACTGTATTTGAGGTGCAATTGCAGGACCTTTTTATTATCTAAGGCCCATATGTCATGGGCCATGCTTCGGACAGTCTTTCACCAAGAGCAAAGAAAAAACTTGCCCCCTGAATACATTTGAAAAGGCAGTATTGATTATAACCTCTGAACCACTCTTATTCTAACATTACTGGTTATATATGGTATTTTTGTCATCCTCTCTGAGGTGGGTAATCTTATCCCTATTGTAAACGTGAGGAAGTTAAGGCTTGGAGAGTGTTCACTGACCAGCATGAGGTCACAGAGCTAAACAGGGTTTAAACCCAGAGCATCTCTTAGCCATGGTGCCACGCTACTGAGGAAGCAGTAAAGAACCTGGGCATTGGACAGTTTGACATTGAACTGTTGGAAATAGCTCATGGGTCATGGGTTTCAATTGTTTTAAGAAAGAAGGATGTCAGTCAGTGTACCAAGCTTGATTCTCTGCCAATTGAGGACAACTTGAAAAGCTCCCCGGAATGAAGTGAGACATTGGCCGCAGGACTCATGGCATTTTCTCTGGCACATTCCAACAGGGCAGAGCTTGGCCTTCAGGAAGATGAGGGGAGACAGGGCACCGCTTTCTTCATATCTCCCTGTGGCCCTCTTCCCCCGATGGTGTATGCTCCCACTGCTGGAACTGTAAGTTCATTGCCAGGCCCAATGGCTGTGATTGTTCACCAAGGTCTTCACCTCGTGTTCAGTTTGCTGAGTTTTGTAGGGCTGGGGGCTGGTTCTTAAAGCTGCAGAGCCATGCTGGAGAGGTGAAGAAATATTTTTCAGAGGGGGTCACAGGTAGCCCTGAAACACAGCCTCTCAAACCCTCCCTGCTGCTTTGCTACCTTTCTCAGGAGCATCCTGAAACCTGCTTCATTTGTCTGTGCCAACATCTCCAGTGGAAAGCCATTGTTTAAACACCCGTTGTTAGGAACACGACTATCAGATAAATAAAATACTGCTCTATATTCAAGCATGGCCTTTACAGCATGATATTAAAACAATAAATCAAGTATCACAGACTCAGCATTCGAGCCCGCTTTTATTGCATTATTCCATTCTCTCCATTATCCAGCTTTAAAATCCCTCCCCTTGCATTTATGATTTTGAAACATTACATCAGTTATATCCCCATGGCACTTTAATCTAATCCAACACTTTAAGGGGGTAGGTAAGTGTTTAGGATAGTGGGCCAGGTTCTGATCGTTTTATGAAACCGTTGTTTTATAGAAGAACATTACCTTTATTACCAGATTCCATGGTATGGTTGGGGGGACAATCTGGTTATAATTACAAATAGCATTTCTTACAAGCTGCAGTAGAAAGCTCAGCCATTTGAAGATGAGATATGGCTTCCTCAATGGATCATAGCATATTTGTTCAAGATGTCAAAAGGAAGCATGTCAGTGATCGGCCTGGTGCTTCTTCTTGGGGGTTTTATGGTAACTATTGGAACAGGTGGTGGTTCCAGTGGAAAACCTTGACTTGACTCTGTACCCTGAAGTTGTGTTAGTCACTCATAGCACAATCGTCACCTGTATCAGAGGAGAGCCTTTATGTCCTGGCTCATGCAGTTTGTTAAATTCACCCTAGCCAAATGGATGTCATTAAACCTTTAGTGTCGAGGGTTCCTTCTTGCAAGATGGGAGATCAGGCTCCTGGAGCAGACCCCGCCTTCTACAGGGCTGCTTCTCCATCTCTCGGGGCAGAAATGGGAGTCTGTCTCCATCAACATTAAGCAGCTGCTAATGGCTGTGTGTTTGTTCCTGAATATCCATTTCTTTTATTTTACTTGTATTGGCGAGGGGTAGTGCATAGAAAAAACTATTTTTTTTTTTTTTTGAGGGCAGTGTCACTGGCCCTCATATGTGGGACCGAACCGGGCCGCTGGCTTCCCAAGCCAGCGCTTAACCACCGTGCCACTCAGCCGGCCCAGAAAAAACTATTTTTAAGCAATAACCTAAACGATGTCAGTGGGATGCTGTTTGAAATTCAAGTGGCCTATCTTTTATATACCATGAGCCTCTGGGAAGCCAATAAATGTCAAAGAAATGTCAAAGCATGTATGTATTTATTGGGTCCACAGTGCATTTCTGAGGAGGCCTTGTGACATTTGGTCATCACATTTTTTGAAGGTATCACACAGAGGAGGTGCCATAAATACATCAAACGGATGTCAGATCACCGCTGCACAACCAACAGTCCAGCGTTAGAGGGTGTTTAAGGCACTTCCTTCCTGGGGGCTTGCTTTGCTAGATCATGCTTTTAGCTCTGATGTCAAAAATAGGTGGGTAAACATGTCCCAACAATCAGGGGAGGCCCAAGTTTGGATGGTCTTTCATGTTCCTAGCCTTTTTGGTGGAAGCCTTTTAATATTACACAGAAATAAGCTGCTCAGGATTTTAGCAGTTACTGTGGGGTAAAGGAAGGTAAGCTGGGAAGTGGGTGCCATGGAAGAAAAGCAAAAGAACATTGAGCTTGGCAGCTACTATTAGCAAGGACTTTCCAAGACCACTGGCATGTACCCAGGAGAACACGTGCACCTTTTACTCTGCTCCTAGTACAGAAAGGTCAAAGTACCCATGACCTTCAGGGAATGAGCTAAGCTGAATTTATAGGCAGTCAGTTTAAATATGTCTTTCTTCTCTTTATTGACACCAAAAATAGATGTGTCCAAGTTCGACTAAAAAAAAAAAAAACTGCATCAGTATGAAAAAGTATTTATTTTCTTTTTAATATCTCTTCCTCCAGCCATTCTCTCAAACTACCTAAATTCTGCAGCCCCCATTTTTCCTTTTCTAACATGGAGAAGCCAACATTTACACGGCATTTCCTACGTGACAGGCACTGTGCTCCACCATTTATGTTTACATTATCTCTAGATGCCCTTGGAAGGCACGTGGAATTGTGCCCATTTTGCTAGTGGTGAAAATGGAGCTCCGATCGCTTAAGTAACTTACCCTGCTCAGTGCCAAAGTGAGTGCTTGAACCCCCAGATCCCTTTCTGCTCCTCACCTCAGGAGGATGCCCAGGAAATGCCTGTGTCTGAATTTTGGGAGCCTTTCTGAAAAAATATAAATGTCTGTGCAATATATTCAGAGCTGTTCTGCTCTCAGATCCATCTAGAAGGAGAATCATTGCAAATCCTACCCCTTGTTTACCCAGCAATTTTTCATAAGAAATGGAATCCCAGTCTCTTTGCCAACACATTATGGGTTAATCATTAATCAATGTAGTTCAAGGCAAAAAGGATGAATAATGGAATAAGCTGAAACTGAGAAGAGTGTGACTAACTATAATGATTATGTTATATGTTATTTATTTGAAGCATTTTTAAAAGCAGTTTTGAATGGAAATGATTGGCTCTCAAGGAAAAGCATTAAGCATGGTGATGCAGAGAAGGAAGACTGGACATGTCCTGTATGTAAAATGCACTAAAAGATTTCAAAAAATGTTTTGTTTAACCACCTCTTGGTAACAAAATGGAGAGGATCTCAAACTACATGTGAACAAAGAAATGTTTGTGTAAGAACTTTGGAATTTTACAAAGAAAACTTCTTTGGAAGGAGGCTCCATCAATCTCATCTTATTGTTAGAATAACTCTTCACGCCCCTTTTGATAAACCACCTTAATTTGTTCTGTTTCTCTGGAGTCTATCATGAGACAGTTTTGCACTTGAATCAACCTGCAAATTGTTCTCAGTTTGGCCTTGTATGAGACTCAGGCTTTGACCCAGCAGGCATTTATTCAGGTCCTGCACTAGACATTTGCTTATATGTCCTTCTGAAATATTCCTCCCCTCAAGAATTCTATTGACTACACTGAAAGGAGCATCCCTCACTGTGAAAAAGATAAAGGGACATTTTTTCTGGCCTCTTCTCTGGAATTGCACTAATGGGAAGTATTGTGCCTAAAAAAAGAAAAGTCCAGATGCCCAGTGAAATTGTGAGACAAACCTGCCTCTCCCCCTCTTAGAAGAACAACATGATTTGGAAATCACTAATATAGAATCTACTCTAAGTCAGACATATGCTTGAAAAATTATATTCATTTGTAATAAAAACTGGGCTGCATGACACATGCTTGACTTCCCTTGAGAATACATTATTTGAAAGTCCATTCTGTACCTATTTTCATATCAATAATCAATGTACTGTTTACTGATCATTTAAATGCTATCATTAAAGTAGATCCAGAAGGAAATTGACTTGCAAATTCATAGTGACACTCTTTGGGTATGTATGTATGTGTGTGTGTGTATATATATATATATATATATATATATATATACACTTAATAAGCTTGCATATCTTTGAATATCCAATAATTCAGGATTTTTTTTCTCTGATCTTGGGCAGAATCCATTTAATTAATGAGATTTTTCTGTATTTCAGTGTTGACAGCTTTCTTTTTACATGTTTAAATTTTACATTCAACAATTTTTATTCCTAGGAATAAAAACATTACACAGGGGTTTTGAAAATATTAATAAATGGAAACTATATAAAGGTTTTGTAAGGGAGTTAGAGATGCTTTGAGGCTCATTTCTTAACCTTGGCTGGCATCACAGGTTGGTGATGGTTGACTTTATGAGTCAACTTGGTTGGGCCATGGTGCCTAGATATTGAATCAAACACTATTCTGGATGTTTCTATGAGATTAACATTAAATCAGGGGATTTTGAGTAAAACAGATTATCTTCCCTAATGTGGGTGGAGTTTATTCAATCAGTTGAAGACCTTAATAGAACAAAGGCCAATCTCTCCTGAGCAGCAAATGGCCTTTGAACTGGACTCCAACTCATCCCTGGGTCTCCAACCTGCTGGCCTACCCTGTAGATTTTGGACTTGGCTTCCACAATTGTATGAGCCAATTCCTTAAAATAAATTCTATCTATCTATCTATCTATCTATCTATCTATCTATCTATCTATCTCTCTATCTATCTCTCTATTTATCTATCTCTATCCATCCATTGTCTATATCTATATCTATTTATTTACCTATCAATCATCTGTCAGTCTATTCATCCATCTATCTATGCATCCATCCATTATTCTATATTTATATCTATCTATCTATCTATCTATCTATCTATCTATCTATCTATCTATTAATCAATCTATCTGTCATCTATCTCTCTATATCCATCCATCATCTATCTATCCATCCATCCATTTTCTATATCTATCAGTCTATCTATCTGTCTATCTATCTACCTATCATCTATCTGTCTATCTGTCAGTCTATTTATCCATCCATCTATTTAACTATTTTCAATCAATCTATCTAGTATCTATCTATCTATCTATCTATCTATCTATCTATCTATCATCTATCTATCTATATCTATGTATCTATCTATGCATCCACCCATTATCTATATTTATATCTATCAGCCTATTGATTTATCTATTATCAATCTATCTATCTGTCATCTATCCACCCATCCATCTATCCACCCATCTATATCTATCAGTGTATCTATCTGTCTATCTATCCATCCACCAATCTATCTATTTATCCATCCATCTATCTATCTATTATCTATTTACCTATTATCAATCAATCTATCCATTATCTATCTATCTATGCATCATCCATTATCTATATTTATATCTATCTATCAGTCTATGTATCTATCTATCCATCCATCAATCATCTCAATCATCTATCATCTGGTCTATCTATCTCTATCTATCTATCTATCTATCTATCTATCTATCTATCTAGTATCTATCTATCTATCTAATCTACTATTAGTTTTGTTTCTCTAGATGACCCTAATAGAAGAGGCTTCTCAGAATATTAACAGAGAAAGCACCTAGTGCCATGCTTGACACATTTAAAAAATGATTTTTTCAAACTTTCTAAGAGCGGTGAGTTGGCCAGCTTTTAGGTCTGATGCAGAATGACATTTAATAAATTTTGTCTCATTTTCAGTTTGATGTGTGTATAGTATTTAGCACAATGGTCGTGGTTAGTAAACATATGTTGATGTAAAATGAGGATTCTGTAGAACGTCTGGACCAGAGAGGGCAAAGCATTCCAATGACATAAAACCGGAGGGAAAATAAACTTCGATTTTTTGGCTGGATTCCATTCACTGAAATGGTTTTAGGCAGTTTCTAAATGTCAGGCTTAAACTAGCATATGCGAAAAGTGGAAGAAAATAGGATGTTGAATTTAAATAGGAAAAATGTAACTTTTTATGTGTGTAAGAGAACTTCTAAGTATTTAAACAAGCATAATTGGCCTCTACTGTATAGTTCAGCTAGTAAGAGAAATGTTGGTTTCTGAGCAATCAACTGATAAAATGTACATAATATTCATTTTATGAAATATTTTCTCCTTCATAAAAGTGATGCATAGAAAAATATAGACAATTTGGAAAATATAGAAAGATAGGCAGTAGGGTGGGAATCACTTAAAAGATGATTATTATCAACATTTTGGAGTATTTTCTTTCAATCACTTTTTTCTATGCCTTCTTCTAGCTTTTGGATCTCACATAGCTGTATTACATTGTAACACACACAATAATTTGTATTATTCTTTTTTATGTTTGTGTAAAATGAGTACTTATTGAAAATTTATGGAAGCGTGACTAAATGGTCCAAGGAGAGGATCTAATTTCCCTGAACATTAGAGCAAAAGACTGTATAAATAAAGAAAAAAATACCCTGTTATTACTGTTGAACAGTTTTTTCCTTCCCCATTCATTGTTAGTGTCTCTGTGGGTCTCTCTGGACGATAAAACCACAGTGGTATTTCAAAGGTGAACAGCCCAGACGGTGGTCAAGTGCCCCAGTGCCAGGGCCAGACGGCCTAGCTCAAACCCCAGCGTTGCTGCTCACCTGTGGAGTAAGCCTGGGCAAGCTTCCTCATCCGTAAAGTGGAGACCATAAAACGCCCTCTCACAACAGTTGCAAGGAGAAAACACTTAAAAGGGTGTTTAGAACGTCGCAAGCTGTTAATCAATGATAGCAATTAGTAGGTGACACAAGACTGCTTCTAATCACACCATTCATATAATGTGCAAAGACAATAATAAGCCCCCAGTTAGCAAGTGCAATGTATTAAGCTCTTTATATACGGATCTTATTAGTACATCGGTTCATTACAACAGCTTGTGATGCAGGCAATGCCCTTTTGAAGAGGAGGAAATAGGCTTGGGGAAATTACATAGCTTTCCCAAAGTCTCCCAGCTGGTAAGTGGGGAGACAAGCCACTGATTGCTCAGGATCTCCTGGTGGCCTTTAAAACAAGCAAAGCCCAGGTATCTTGGGTCTTACCTGGGCAGATGTGGGAGCAGCTGCAACTGGAGAAGAAAGGGGAGGGAGAAGGAAAAGGGGGATTTTAACAAGTTTGCTGTGATCTACAAAGGGTCAGGACATTCACATAAAGAATGGGAGTTATTTTGAAATCTCTTTTTCTCAGCTGCACTCATTCTTTCAGCCTTGATACCCCGAGACTAGACCCTGAGTTACATACAACTTTTGACTATTGTGTTCAAAATCTTTTGTGTTGAAAATTAAAAACAGCAACAACAACAAAGAAGAGAATAACCGTTCTTCATGAGGAATCACATAAAAGGAAGACATGCATTTTCCTTTTCCAATTTTCTCTAGGAAATAAGTCGGATCTGAGAATGGTAGCCGAGAATGTGAGTCTGTTTTTATGCATGATTATGTCATCGGCAAACAGGTTTTGAAAGAAACACCCAGGGTAATTTATCAAGGAAACTGCTTTTGACTCTATTCTTTTCCCTGGGGTTTATGAAACTTTAGCAGGTGGCAGTTTGGTGTTTAGTGTGACAAGCTTGCGAAATTGCAACAGCTTGCAAGAAGAGAGGGCACGGTGATTCGGCTTTTTTCATATATTAAGTAGAACAGGGAAAAGAAACTAACGGGCAGTGAGCCTTTTGAATGGACTGGGTCCTGGGCTAGGGGCTTTCACAGGCATCTAATTTGCATCCAATTTCACACACATCTAATTTAAGTGTCACAGGATTCCTTTATTCATTCAACTAACAGTTATTGAGTGCCTGCCCCAGAGCAGATACTAGGTAAGGTGAGCAGGTGGAACTAGTGAGAAAGACAGACACTTGGATCTAAAGGTGCCATGTGGCAGAGGTAGAGGGGGACATGGGAAGGACCAGCAGGGGCCCCTCCCCTGCTAGGGTGTGCAGGTGAGAAAATGGGGTTGTTAAAATGACTGTGCTGACTAGTAAGGACAGGAATGGATGCAGGATTCTGTGCCATCTGTGTGATGCCTTCAAAGCCACTATTGCACGTCATTTCTCAGAGAAGCTCCAAGGAACCCATTGAAAATGCTGTTTCCTAACGTAACATAAGTGGTTTGCCCCATTTCTGAAGTATGACCGTGTCTCTTCTTACCTGGTGCGTTTTCCTCATGCGCTTGCTGTTTTTCCTTCTCCCCTCTCTCTTAACTGTTTCTATAGAGCCTAAGATATGGTAATAACCATTAAAGTAGCATAAGTGACCCTAACAATAAAACAAAGAGCACGTAACCGTTGTTTACAAGTCTTCAGTTACTCTTGCCTGCCTGTAAGCTCCAGCAAGGGGAAAGCTTGGCTTCTAGATGTCCTTCCCTCAGATTGTACAGTGGGAGTCACAGTGGTTCACTGTTGCAAGTCTTTCCTACTCATTTAAATGGTGTGATAAGAGGCTGTAAGCTGATGTCTGCAATTTTTTTCTATTAAAGGCCAGATCATAAATTCTTAGGCTTTAAGGAACGTATGGTCTCTGCCACAACTACTCCGTTCAGATTCAGCAGTACAACAGCAGCCGTAGACTGTTCAACAGGAAGATTAATGTTGAGCTGCTTTGGGCTGAGGACTTCCTGTTGGTCTGCTTGAAACCTTTCAGAGCTGCATTGCAGCATGAGACTTCCTTTCCAAACCCCCTCCTTCCCTCTCTCCTTCACAGAGACAGACCTGCCCTGGGGTCTGATGGCTTTCCCCACCGTCTCTGGTTCCCTCTCCATTTTCCTCAAAGGCATTTTTCTCAATTAATCTATTGCACATCTAATCCCATCTTGGCGTGTACTTTTTGAACACAAGTGGTGCCAGGCATGGTCCCAGGAAATAGGCAGTAAGACGGGGGAGCTGGGACTGGCTCACTCCCTACCTGGAGGCAAACAGGATTCTGACCGGATCATAAGATGCAGATGGTTCCTGGTACAAGGTGGTAGACTGCTATGGGCTGAATTGTATTCCCCACCCCAGCCAAATTCATAGGTTGAAGCTCTAACCCCCAAATGTGACTGAACTTGGAGAAAGAGCTTTTGGGAGGTAATTAAGCTTAAATGAGAATAAGGGTGGAGTCTTAATCCAATAGGATTGGTGGCCTTACAAAAAAGAGGACAATAGAGAGTATTTTGTTGTTGTTTTTTTTTTGTTTTTTTTTTTGTAGTAATCAATAGGGCAGGTTTCTTTAGTCTGAAGCTCTTCAGTGTTTTCTGTGAAAAGTGTTTTCATCACCAATTGAAAGCAGACTGTACACTGGGGAAAGAGGCCATTTTGAGGATGCTCAGACATAGGGTCTCAGTTGACATTGCTACTAAGACACCAAAAGCATCATCATGGCCTCTGTTACAGTGAGAGCCTAAGGGGGCAGGTAACAAATGATGTCCTGGATAAAGCCTGGCACACAGTGGGCTCACAGGCTCCATGGACTCCTTCAGTGGTTATTTCCACAGTCTCCCTGGGCTGTTCCAGCAAATGACTGAGCCCAGTGGGCGACACAAATGCAGTCCCATTTCTGGAAGATGCAGGATTCCTCTGGTGGACTCTGACTCTGACCACCTGCTAGAACCTTCCTTACAATGCATGGCAGGTGAGGACACTTCACCCAGACTTCCTTCCCTCTCTCCTTCAAACAGATCAGACCTGCATTGTGTTCTGATGGTTCTCCCAGTTCCACCCGCTCTCTCTCCATTTTCCCTCCCTGGCAGTTTTGCCAATAAATCTCTTGCATGTCTAATCCCATTTAGCATCTACTTCTTGGAGAAACCAAACTAACACAACAGGCATTATAGGCATGTTTATGCACATGGCTAAACGTGTTGTTCATTTGCAGTCTAGTTTTAATAGTAGGTAGGTCAAATCACTATTAATATAAAGCATCAGAGTGAATTGTGTTCATTTGCTGGTAGGGCTGTGGTCACCTCAGAAGGTGATAAAATGCCACATTGTCCTCTCAAATATTTTCTTGACTGCAGATAGCGCAAGGAGTTGAGCCTGCTCTTTAGCTATGTGGGTTTTGCCAAAGAAGGTCTCTCAATATTTAGGACTCTCAACTCCTCATGGGGCCATTTCTTTTGTGAAGATGCAACAAGTCAAACACCTTTCCTAGGGATTCAGCATTGATCCATTTGATCCGTTTCCTTCTGAAGCAATTTGCAATCCTTCTCTGTCCTCCTGACAATTGTTACTCTTAGTGCAGAGTTCATAAACTAGTTTATAAAGAGACTGGCTCCATCTCTTGCCCAAAGTAATTTCTCTAACTTCAGAACACACAGCTGTTGTTACCTGGGACACTAGCTCGGCTCTTACCACCAACTATTCTGTTTAGTGATAGCCATTGTACTATTGTTTTTGTAGTTTTTCTTTTTTATGTATAAAAGAAATCATAGAAAAGGGTTAAGAGAGAGAGGTCCTACAGATTTAGAGTAGCATTCTGGTATTTTGGAAAGACATGGATTCCAATCAGCTCAGAAATCCATTAACCATGATCCCTTTAGTGAGTTTTGTGATGTCTATGCACCTTAGTTTTCTCATCTGGAAAAGAGAATGATAATGCTGCATGGTTCTGGGAAAGGCAATTGATGTAGAGGCTCCATTTATGAAGGAGTCCTGACGTAATAAAGGTCAAGGAACAAGGGTTTACCCACCAGAAACCAGAGGCTGAAATGACCATGATGGTTGGTAAGACCCAAGGCACAGCCAAGTTGGATCTGCGTGAAGTTAGTAGCAGAAATTAAATAAATGGAAGCTAAGATTTAAACTCTGTATGAGTACTGTGAGCTAGACGTTTAGAATTACATTATAGGCTTCTGAAGGGCAGAGCAGTTGGGAATCACTGTGCCAAGGAGAGGCCTTTCTCAGTAGGTGCATCACACATACTGAATGGATGAATAATAGCTGGGAGGATAAGAACTCTACCGAGCAGCTCAGGATGGGTAGGAGACCACCAGTACAAGAATATATCTTAGGTCTCTCTCCCCGAATCTGTATTATTTTTCCCAAAACATGAGCAAGTAGAGGAAAGAGGTAGCTTTGAGAAGAAGCTGTTGGGATGTCCAATTGCTTACTCATTTAGCAAGAATTGATTGAGCATCCTGTATGTGCCAGCCTCCAGGCTTGATGGGCAGATGTGAAAGTGGAAAAAGACTTGCTCCATGCCTTCAAGGAGCTGTCAGTCCAGTAATGGAAGGAGGTTATGACAGGTCACTATGGAAACCTACCCAGAGTGAGGAAGGACTGGCTCAGAAGTCTCCTGGGAGGAAATTCAACTGGAGTTTAGTCTGTGAGTCAGGGCGGTAGAAATAGGTAGTTTAAACAGGGAGTATTACCCCAATGGTTCAAGGTTGTGAAAGAGCCTGATTGTTGAGGGGACCAGGGAAGTTTTCATAAACTATTTGTCAGCAGAAATACAGAAAGTCAGATGTCTCCCAAGTGAAGGAGATAAATGTTGCCGGGACGGCAGCTCAGGCATGAATATTATTACTTTCACCAATGAAATCGTAGATAAAATGTTTAGCTTGGGGATATATCATGTGGAGGATGAGTTTGCACATCCATATGTCTGAAGCAATAAACACTTGGCAGAGAGGAGCTAGTGTCTTTGATGTGACTTTTAGAGACATACGTGGTTTATCTCCAAAGAATCTCTCCCAGAAGAAGGAGGTGAGATATATGGGAGGGCACATAAAGAAGAGCATCCCTGAGCTCTCACAAGGCATTGACAGATGGTTGGGATCTCTGCAGTTTATTTCTGTAGAGGGCTGTGAGTTACATTCCCCAGCTCCGTAACAGGCATGGGTCGGCAAACAGCGGCTCGCAAGCCACCTGCAGCTCTTTGGGTATGGCCCATCTCAAAAGTTTGCCGGCCCCTGGAAGAGCCAATCCTGTCTCTCACAACAATTTAAAAATTATTCGAGGGCCGGCCGAGTAGCACGGCGGTTAAGTGCTGGCTTGGGATGCCAGCAGCCCCGGTTCGGGTCCCACATATGAGGGGCAGTGACACAACCCTCAAAAAAAAAAAAATTATTCGAGAGCCATAAATATACTTTTACATAATCACCATTATGTGAATAATACCTTTTAAAAAATTTATAAATGAAACTATGATAGTTTTATTTTCATTTTCAATTTTACTTCAGAGCCACATGTACGACCGTACCCCAAGTGCCACATGTGGCCCGCGAGCCGCAGTTTGCTGACCCCTGGCGGCTCTTACCTCTCAAAAGTTTGCTGACCCTTGATTAGCAGGCAGGTGTGTAAAAACCTGCCGGAAGGAGCCCCTTGGCTTCTCTGAGCAGTAGGCTTCGTGCTCTTTTCCAGCCTTCAAGTAGATTCTTTCTCATGAAGGCATCCATGCCTCACGGGCCTCTTGTGGGCCACGCCAGGGATCTGATTTCTGCAAGTCTGATGCGTTCATGAGTGAGCTCCATTTTATTTCCTGTCTTGCCTGCCATTGCATTAAGAAAACCATGAATGAGTTTTCATTTTGTGTTTGGAGCCGACTTACCTACCCAATCTGCTTCATTGTTGCAGTCTGTCCTTTCCCCACCTCATTCTACACATCTTGTTTAGCTGACATATCTTTCTTTATTCCTTAATACATCCTCATCTTCATCTCCCTGAGTCATATTTTACTTAGCTTATCATCATTTTCTCCACCAGTTAATAAAAAGTCTGCGTTATTTTTTTCCTAATGTGATTTCAATGCACTTTCTGTCATTCTCCAAAAAGCTGTCATTAAGCTGTGTGGTAAGTGTCACTACTCTGAGGGTATGTACTTCATTCTGCTGAGAAGGCTCCGGCTGGGTTCCAGAGGGTCTCCTCCTCATCTTCTTCTTACTTGTTCACACAGAGGAAGTGGCAGAATTCGAGCTCTCTTAAAATTCAGAAACGAAACCTTGCTGCTTTCACGCATGGCTGGAGTTGGTTGCACATGCCCCATTCTCATCTTTAGCTGATTCTCAGGTAATAACTTGAAGCCAGTCAGGCTGCTGGGCTCGAAATGGCTGTGGATCTCATTTTCAAGGGCATCTTTGGGGTGCCTTGAAGAAGATGGCCAGGCCGACCCATTGAGAATCCAAATGCATTTCTTTTTCACTGCTGCCCTTTGGCCTGGAGTTGAATTACTGTCGGACATCAGCCTGTGGGCCCCACAGACCCTATTGTGGACCATCACTGTGTCTCTTACCCTTGTTCCATCTATTCATTTTTCCTGAGAGTTTGCTTTTTAACATTTTCCAAAACTAAAAAGTAAACTTTTTTCTAATATTCAAGGCAGTATGTGTCATGCAAAAATTACGATGCAGATAATGAAAAAAATGCACCCCTAATCCCACCATCCAGAGATAACAACCTTGGTATTTAATCATATCTACAAATACAGACATACACACCAGGACACATAATAATGTGGGGTGTGTATATGTGCGTATGTGTGTGTATTATACACTTTTTTCCCCTACAAAATTTGAATCATCATAGCTAAAATTTTGTAGCCGCCTTAATATATCATGAACTTTTTTAATGCCGATGCATATTTATCTGTTTTAGTTTTAATAGCTAAATAGTACCACATCACATCAATGTAAAATAGTTTTCTTAACTGATTTCTCTTTTTTAAAGGATTTTATTAAAAATATAATTAACATAAAATATTATATTAGTTTCAGGGGTACACCATAGTTATTCAACATTTATATACCTAAAAAAGTGATCATCATGATAAGTCCAGAAACCATCTGGCACTGTACCACGTTATCACATTATTATTGACTATATTCCCCATGTTGTACATTATATTCCCATGACTTATTTGTTTTATACCTGGAAATTTGAACATCTTATTCCCCTTCATGCTTTCCACTCTTCTTAAATTTATCGATTACAGTTGACATTCAATATTATTTTATATTAATTTCAGGTATAGAGCATAATGATTAGACATTTATATAATATAAGAAGTGATCCCCTGACTAGTCTAGCACCCACCTGGCACTACACATAGTTATTGCCATATCATTGACTATATTCCCTATGCTTTACATCCCCATGACTATTTTGTAACTACCAATTTGTATTTAATCTCTTCCATCTTTTTTACCCCAACCCTCAACCCCCTTCCCATCTGGACCCATCAAAATCTTTTCTGTATCGATGAGTTTGTTTCTGTTTTGTTGTTAATTTTGTTCTTTAGAATCCACATATAAATGAAATCACATTGCATCTGTCTTTCTCTGTCTGACCTACTCCACTCAGCACAATACCCTCTAGTTCCATCCAGGCCACCCCTGATGGCAAGAACCTTGTTCCCTTCCATGGCCCAGCAATATTCCATTGTATATATGTACCACCTCCTCTTTATCCATTCATCCATTGACAGACACCCAGGCTGCCTCCACATCTTGGCCATTGTAAACAATGCTGCAATGAACAAATGGATGCACATGTCCCTTCGGAGTAGCGTTTTGGGTTTCTTTAGATAAAGAGCGTTTTGGGTTTCTTCAGATAAATACCCTGAAGGGGGATTACTGGGTCCTTATAGCCTTTGTTTTAAAGTGTATGTTGTCTAGTATAAGTATTGCTACCCCAGCTTTTTTTTTTTTTCATTTTCATGAAATACAAGTATCTTTTTGCATCCCTTTATTTTCTGTCTGTGTGTATCTTTCAATCTGAAGTGAGTCTTTTGTAGCAAGCATGTAGGGGTTTTGTTTTGTTATCCATTCAGCTCTCCTATATCTTTAGATTGGAGCATTTAATCCATTAACATTGAAAGTAATTGCTGATATATATGTAGTCATTGCCATTTTATTATTCATAATTTTGATTTTCTTTTTCCATCTTAAAGAAGTTCTTCTAACATTCCCTGTAATACTGGTTTGGTGGTCATGAACTCCTTTAGCTTTTTCTTGTCTGGGAAGCTCTTTATCTGTCCTTTGATTTTAAATGATAGACTTGGTGGGTAGAGTAGTTTTGGTTGTAGATCCTTGTTTTTCATTACGTTGAATATTTTGTGCCAATCCCTTCTGGCCTGTAAAGTTTCTGTTGAGAAATCAGCTTTACAGTCCTGTGGGAGCTCCCTTATAAATTACTAATTGCCTTTTTCTTGCTGCTTTTAGGATTCTCTCTTTGTTTTTAACTTTTGATATTTTAATTATAATGTGTCTTGGTGTGGGCCTATTTGGGTAAATCCTGTTTGGGACTCTGTACTTCCTGGACATGTATGTGTATTTCCTTTGCCAGGTTAGGAAAGTTTTCAGTCATTATTTTTTCAAATAGGTTCTGAATCCCTTGCTTTTTCTCTTCTCTTTCTCTTACCCCTATGGTGCTAATGTTGTTACATTTGATGTTTTCCCAGAGGTCTCTTAAACTATCCTCATTTTTTTAGGTTCTTTTTTCTTTTTGCTCTTCCAGTCAGTGTTTTCTGCTGTGTCTTCCAAATTGCTGTTTTGATCCTCTGCTTCATCTAGTCTGTTGGCGATTACTTCTAGTGCATTTTTCATGTCAGTTATTGTATTATTCACTTCTGACTGGTTCTTTTTTATGGTTTCTATGTCCTTTTGAAATTGCTATCTCTTTGTTGAAGTTCTCACTAAGTTCCTTGAGATCCTATAATCAGTATTTTGAACTCTGTATCTGGGAGGCTGTTTGCCTCCATTTTGTTTAGTTTTTTTCTGTGGATTTTTCTCCTGTTCTTTCATTTGGGATGCATTCCTTTGTTTCTCACTTTGGCTGCCTCTCTGTGTTTGTTTCTATGTATTATGTAGATCTGCTATGTATCCCAGTTTTAGCTGGATGGACTTATGCAGTAGGTGCCCTACAGGGCCCTGGCACAATTTCCTTGGTTACTTATTCTGGCTCCAGGACTGTCCCTTGTGTGGATTGTGTGTGCCCTTCTGTTATAGTTGAGGCTTGATTGCTCTTGATATGTCAGTGAATAGGATTGACCCTCAGGCTGATTGGCTGTGGGGTTTGGCCACATCTGCAGCTTATGGACTGCTTTGCAGGGGGTTACCCCACGGAGCAGGATTCACCCCAGCAGGCTCTGGTGCCTGTTGAGTCCACTTTCTGCTTGTGCCACTTGTGCGGCTAATTGGGCAGTGCTCTGCTGTGGTTTGAAGCCAGCCTCCAGGTATGTTCATTCTGGGCCTCTTGGGAGGAGCTCCATTGTGGGCCCAGGTCAGCCACTGCTTGTGACTGGCTTCTGGCTACCTGGTAGGAGCTAAAAAGTGATCTGCAGTTGTTAGCTTCCTATGCTAAACCTGGAGGCATGTGGGAGACACCACACAGTGAACCGAGGATGCCTGCCACCACTACTGGGCCCAGCATAGCTCCATGAAGAGCCAGGACACCCTGAGGCCTGCTGCCACCTGCCAGATCCCTTAAGTTTCAGCCACTGATAGAGCCTTGCATGGTACTCAGGTTGGGTGAGGCAGGGTCTCAGAGGGAATCCCTAGGTTGGGAAGAGTTGTGGTCATCAGGTTAATGGAAATTCTGGCTTGATGCCAGGGCTGAACCTGGAGCTACTCAGCAAAACTCTCAGAGCACACAAAGGCCAGTCACTGCCTGCCTGGGTCTACAAGACATTGATAGTTTTCCAATGTGGATGGGGATGCCTGCTCATGGAGAAGGTGTCTCTGGCTCAGAAGTTGGTGGGGAGGGGTCCCAGTGGAGATCGCCAGATGAATCAGATTCAGACTTGGCCTGTGGAGGAGGGCTTAATACAGAAAAGATGGCGCCCACCTGCTGGCTGTATGGGAGGAGGATTCCTTACAGGGAAAATGTTAACTGTCTTCTAGCCCTCCTTCCAAAGCCACAGACCTCAATCTGCTCCCTGTTGCCTCCGACACCTCCTCTGTCACTGGCCTTCCACTGAAGCCCAGGGTGAGTGCCTGTGAGTAAGTCTGTATGTGAGCCATTTAAGAGGATGTCTGGGTTTCCCACAGCCTTTGGTCCCACCCAGATGGTCAGACTACCCACTGTTTTTCACAGCCAGATGTTGTGGGGGCTCCTTTTTCCGGCACCAGTACCCTTGGCTGGGGAGCCTGGTGGGGGCATGGCATCCGTTGCTCCTCCTTGGGAAACCTTTGTGGCCAAGATATCCCTTCCAATTTTTATCTGCCATCTGTTTTGGGTCTTCGTTTCTTCTTCCAGTCTCGACGTGGTTTCTTTTTTATATCCTTAGTTATAAAACTTCTGTTCAACTAGACTTCAGATGATTTTCCAGGTTGATTGTTCTATAATTTATTATAACTTTGATGTTCATGGAAGGAAGCAGGCACAGTATTTATCTAATCTGCCATCTTGGACCTTTCCTTTCTTAACTGATTTTTTTTTTTAAAGATTTTTTTTTTTTAAATTGGGGAATTGGGGGAGGGGAACAATGTTGGGGAATCAGGGAAGGGGAACAGACAAGTTGCTGTCCTTTTTGTTCTTCAGTCTAGTTGCGGAGGATGTTGCTTTACTGGCCCATGTTGATATTATCAATGCGCTCTTCCAGGGTGAGGCAGATGGGTTGCCGGCCTCTTGATGGCCGCTCATGGCGGCTATTGGCAGCTCACGCTGGCTGCGGGCCACTCACTGTAGCCTATGGCAGCCCACTGCAGCAGGGGCTGCAGCCTACACCGTTGCCAGGGCTCGCAGCCCAGCTCCAGGTGGAGCTGTTGTTAGCTGTAGAGGGCAGTGTCACTGGCCCTCATATGTGGGATCCGAACTGGGGCCGCTGGCATCCCAAGCCAGTTCTTAACCAATGCGCCACTTGGCCGGCCCTCTTAACTGATTTTTTTTCTAGGTCATTTAGGCTGCTTCAAACTTTCCATGATTATACAAAAATGGACATAGCTAAATCTTAATGCGCAGCCTTATTTTTTTTTTTAGCATAAATTCTTCCAATTAGAATTATTGAGTCAGAAGGCACATTTTTGCGGTTTGGGAAACATATGCCAAATTACCCATCCCCAACCTCTGGTTAATATTTGCCAGTATACACATTCCCCATTAGCTGGAATGTGCCCACTTCTGCTCACATGAGAATTTTGAGTAAGTAGAAGTTTTGTGGTTCTGGAAATGCTCTTAGAAAGACAAATAGCAGGTATCTAGGATCTGGAAGTTGGAATTTAGCTCTGTGACTGTGGGTAGATCACACCTCTATAATGCAGGGTTTGGAAGCATAGAAATTGTGCCTGGAACCCCGCCAGCAGAGCACTATGCATTATTCTAAGTTCACCCATTTTGCCAGGGTCATGATGCCTTTCATATTGCCTCCCTGTCCTTACCACCTTTATTTCTACTATACATCCCTCTGCACGATCCCCAGTACTGGATTCTGTGCTATCTCTTTTGGTCTCTGTTTTTATGTGTGTAGTTGCTTCTTCTCCACCCTGACTTAACTTCTTGAGAGGGAAGAATATTTGAGTTTCTTCCACAAATTCAACCTTCCCTGGCACCTGACAATGCATACAGTAGGTGATAAATACCTGCTGATCCAGCTGACTTTCAGACTAGACTACAGCCTTATCCTGGAGCTATTGCTTAGTGGGCATTTCTAGGAAGTTGCATAAATCATAGAAAAATAGTGGTTTGGATAGAAAGAGTGTTTTCTTTACAATATTTAGAAAATAATACCATATACTGTGCTGGGAGAGCCTTTTCCTAAGCCTTCAGAGAAATGTATCATGTTTTTTATTATCCCCTCAAGGAATAATACAACTTGCTATTTTCAAGCTGTGTTACATGGAAAATCGAAGTTAAATCAAGTTTGCCTCTTGTTGTCCCTCTGTTCCAGTCTCTTGATTTCATTTCCTAAGCCAAAATTTGTAGGAGGAAAGGCACATGCATAGATTGAGTGGACAACACCACAACTTTTGTGCAGACTACAGCAGAAGCATTTTCTCTTAATTTAAATGATAATTCTCAGATTACAGGAATTCTGTTCAAATAAGTTCCTCAACCATTTCTAACAGTGATATACTTTTCCTTCTCCTTGAGTCTTGACATTACTAGGTTGGGTTGAGAAAATGGAGTTGTTTGTGGGTGGTAATAAAAGACGTTATTAAATTGGGATGATTGTTATCATTTGGTAGTAATTTGATGTATTCACAACACCATTAGAATCGTGTGTGTGTGTGTGTGTGTGTGTGTGTGTGTGTGTATATGTCATATAGAAAGAGAGCAGAGAGCATGAGTCATGGGGCTCACTTATACCCATACCTTCTCCACAGTCCAATTGCCTG
The DNA here is from genome assembly GCA_033961575.1 of Aselliscus stoliczkanus. Classification (NCBI taxonomy): domain Eukaryota; kingdom Metazoa; phylum Chordata; class Mammalia; order Chiroptera; family Hipposideridae; genus Aselliscus; species Aselliscus stoliczkanus. Next base: position 148,135,391 of record CM066732.1, on the reverse strand, counting down.
TGAGGTTTGGGAATGTGTGGAAAAGTGGGGCCAGAGTAGAAAAGGGAGGGACATGACAACCTCTCAGGTCAGCCTTCAGAATCAACAGATTGGCCAAAGTTTGTGATTTATTAGTTGAGAATAGCCACACTCAAGCGCTTAACATTGATGGATATTTTTCTCATTACATTTCAAACATAGAAAATGGTTCTTTCTGAATGAGAAATCTGGGGCCATTTTAGTCATTAGTCATTTGAAACTTTCTCTGCTGGTGTTACATAGAGAAAAAAATGACAAGAACTAAAACACATTCCTTGGTCTGAATTGCTTATGTAGAACAAAATGAAATGCTTAAGTTCAGTAACTCTATTAGCCTGGTGGTTTGCTTCTTTATCTGTTTTCTATTTTTATTTTAGTAGCCTTGTTGTATTCAAATCTTTTATTATGTGGGAACTAATAATAATTGAATGCATACTGTGCTGGGTATGTATGCATATATATTAACTCTTCAGCTGGTCCCTGTGGCACCTATAATAAAGTCTAACTCCCTACCATGATTCAAGGAAAGTACTCAGTTAAAATTCGACGATTGAACTGAGTGGGCTCAAATAATGAAACCTCAATTCACACGAATGAAAACAGATATTCTGAAAATCCTAGGGAATTTCAAAATGTTGGTTTATCTTTATATTCTACTACCAGGTAGACTGGTTATAACCTCAGCCTAATTTGAGGCTACTCTCTGCAGCCAAGTACATACAGTTGAGTGATCTGCAGAGACATTGTCCTTGAATAAAACTGAAATATGTCACTCTAAAATATTCCACTTTGGCATAAGGATTATTTTGAGCTAAAGGCAGTTGAGAAGGAGCAGATATAAGAAATACTCCCTGTCCTCCCCTTATTTGTCTCAAAGCAAGACATGACATTTCAAAGGTCTCCCTCTTCCTACCTCTACCAGGAAGAACAAAATTAATCAGAGACAATTTTAGACCCTTATTAGCCTGCAGATGAAACCAGAGGAAGCTACATAACAAACTCTCCTAATGAGTCTTTATTTACCATCAGTTTCCCTTATATTTACCTTTCCACAGTCTGCTACACTTGGAAGCCTAAAATAACTTTCTTTTGTTCTATCATTTTTCTATAAATTTATTTTTCCTTGTTGCAAATGCTATCTAAGCCTGAATTCAAGCCACTTCTTTGAGTTACTCACCTTTGGGTTTCCTCATGTGTTACATGTGCCACACACGTTAATAAACTTATTTTTCCCTTGTGAATCTATCTTCTACTCAGAGCCCCAGCTGAGAACCTAAGACGGGTAGAAAAAAAAAATTTCCTCCCCTGCATTTTCTTGTTTTGACAGGGTATATCAGATTGTAGGTGCCCTAGGAACTTCCAGTGGACTCTCACAGCTGCCAGTTGCATTGACTCTACGATATTGGCTGCTCATGCAAATGGGTTCAAATTAGGGTCCTCTAGGCTAATTTAAATTATGTTATCAAGGGTCACGAGGCTTCTATTATCATAGTTGTAGTATCAGAGACAGTGGTAGTAGTCATGGTAGCTGTCATAGTTTGTAAAAGTGGTATATGGACCAATAGCATCTGTAGACCAGAGTTTACACCAGCTTTCTCCCGCATTATCTCATTTCATTTTCTGAACAACCACAGGAGGTAGGAGTTATTTTCTCACTTCAGATAAGGAAATTGAGGCTCCGATAGGTCAAGGGACATATTTAAGTCCACCCAGGAGAATGTGCTGTAAAGTTTGAACTTGACTCTGGAATTTTGGCCTCACATACTAGTTCTGGGGCAATGTAAGAAGTTGGTGAGTGGCAAGTTTCAGGGAGCAGGTCTAAAGAGACATGTATGTGTTTGGGTTGGATGTCAGCATATCTGAGGTATAAAATGTTCTCTATGAAAGGGATTTGGAATCATTCAAATCTCAGGGAATATCCACAAATGAAACTGCCTTTGAAACACACACACACACACACACACACACACACACACACACACACACACACACACACACCCTCATCACCTCTTAAAGACATGACAAAATCAAACAACTTATTTAAGCATCGAAAGTTATTTTAACCACTTTTGATAGAAATGTTTACAAAATGAGGTGACCATGTCTTGTTAAACGCAGCATATGAAATTAGTCCTAAAATCTGTGAGGTCAGGAATCGTGTCTGTTTTGCTTATGTTACATCTTTAACACCTAGCTCTGTATCTAGCACAGAGTAGGTAATCCAGAAACATTTGTTGAATGAATCAATGAATAAACCAAAAAACACATGTAAATAGAACATAATGAAGTTTAAAGAAGCTAGCATGTTTTTTATGGTGATCTCTTTTCAAGTCAGTGGAGCACTTTAAGTGCTGTGGTCCACCCTGCACCTTCATTTATATTTACTTTTAAAAACTCATCACTTCTCTCTGGACATGCATGGAAGCATTTACTTAGCCGTAAATCCACAGTTGCTAAACTCAGCTAGAACCATGTCAAGTTTTACCTCAACTCCATCTGATTTGTGTGGCCTCCTGCACCTTGGATTAGTTTTCTAAATAAAAGAAAGCCAGTTGCTTGCTGACAATCCACTAATTTAAATATACCTTCAGGTATGGATTTTCCATAAACTTGGTAAGCAGCCCAGCCTTTTAATTCTGAAATTTATTAGCTCTTCCTAGCCATTTGCAGATACAAGCTCATTCTTAGTTGTTCATTTTTATTCTTATCCCAAACATAGTAAATCTCCATGGCTGTGCTCTCAACTTTAAGAGCGAATGTGGTGGCTGTAGGAGAAAGTATTCAAAACACTTTAGATTAGCAACAATATGATAATGCTTCCAAGCTGTTCGTAAGAACTTATATAGACTTTCAAAGAACGATTGTGCTGAGACATTTTTTGAAGGGACCCTCCAGATGGATGCATTCTCCTCACCTCAAGTTATTGTAATACATGTTTCCATCTCTCATCTTTGAGTCATTCAGAATAGTGAAAATTCTATTTTTCTACTTTAATTACAGAACTGGTCGAGAATGTATTCCATTGTTTGGCAGTATTACTAATGCACTCTATTGGTTTATGGCTCTTTGAGAAAGCCATTTTAATAAGGTCAGATTTGCAATTGAAATGAACTTTAATATTTCTTGCAAAGACTGAGGCTGCTTATTTATGCAAGGGGTAAACTCAGTAGAAATTTATGGTTTAAAGATACGTTTTCCTGTTTTCTTTTCCAAATGGTGCATCTCAGGTGATAAACGCTTTCAACTATATTTATATATTTTTTTTTTCCAGAAAAGGGCAGAAAATCCAAATCAGTGAAATAAATCATGACTCAACTGAGGTTGTTAATATTGTATTTTTCTGCTTTTCTCATTAAAATTTCTACCCCAACACCTATTTTATTCATGAATAAATATTACTCAGTCACAATCATATGGATGAACTCTTTGTTTTGCCACTCTTATACACAAACAAGCAAAAACAAAACAAAACAAAGCAAAAACCCTTCTCCAAACTTTAAGGAGTGTTCATTTATTGAATTTATTTAACTGTTCTCTTTTACTTTTTTTTTTTTTTTTTTTTTTAGCTGAGCCATCCTGCCACCTGTTGGCAGCTCAATGGCAACTCAGGTCAGGCTGGCATCGAACCGCCATTGCTCAGAGCTCAGCTCACACTCTTGAGCGAGCTCTTAACCAACTGAGCCATTCGGCCAGCCCTATTTAACCATTCTTGATGGAAAAGACGTTACATAAAGGATGGAGTCCGTACATTTACCAATCTAAAGAACTGGTATCTGAGTGTGTCATGCAGGCAACTTTATATTGTATCCCTACAACTCAGTTACCCCAGGAGGGGTGGGATTTGGAGGAATTCCTCATTTGTTGAGAACTTGTTTCTTGATTGGAATGATGAGCTACAGAGAAGCACCACTGTGCCCTCCCTGGCTTGAATTCTGCTGCCCACTTTCTAAGTGCTTTACAGGTGCTCTCTTGGAAGCACAAGAAAGAATAAAACAAGGGTTAGAAAATCTGAATGAAGCTAAAGTAGTAAATGCTTGCTGCACCCACATTGAAAATATTTGACTACATTGGAATAGGAGGAGGACTATACTTTTTAAACCAAGATAATGAATGAGATGAGCTGTATAATTTAAAGTCTTCTGTCAGGATTAAAAGATACAAATTTATCTTCAGGAACAAAATTCTACCAAGAACTAAATGCCAAATGATCCTTCCTTCCTTCTTTCCTTCCTTCCTTCCTTCCTTCCTTCCTTCCTTCCTTCCTTCCTTCCTTCCTTCCTCCCTCCCTCCCTTCCTCCCTCATTCCCCCCCTTCAACAAATTATTATATTCAGTTTCACCTATTTGAAAGGCTTGGATTTCTTTTGAATCAGGTAACCCTCAGGCTACTATCTTGTCTCTTCCTTCACCAACAGCCAAGCTTCATGTAGACATAACCCGAGTTACCATTTACATTTCCTCACCTTACAGTCACTTCTCAATCCACACCTTTCCCATGTTCACTCTTGACATTTTGCTGAAACTCTTCTTGCCAAGTTAAGCAAGACTCCGACAATTGGACATCCAATGAACATACTCTCCCCTTGTTTTTCGTGGTTTCTCTAGAGAATAGACCCGGTTCACAATGTCCTCCTTTTCATTTTTCCCTTCTCTTATGAAATCTTGGTTCTACCCATTAATCTGTGGTGATTTCTTCTTGATATCTTTTAAGACTGCTAAGACCCTAAATGTTGATGTTTCTCAGGGTGCTCTTGGGGTCTCCTCTCCTTTCAGTCTATATGCTTTCCCCTGTAACCTCATATGTACTCATGGCTTTAGCTACCAATTACATGAAATATAAGAGGTAGTTCCTTGCTGCGTTGTAAGCTGGGGTAAAACAGTGGTTCCCACTGGCTTCTGTGGTTTCCATCTCCATGAAAGAGCCCCAAATTTTTTCACTCAATCAGAAGTCTGAGATGTAAATCATTTTTCCTCATGCACCCCATATCCAACCAACCAGTCATCAGTTTCTAACTCCTTAAAATGCCTCTCAAATGCATTCCCCCTCCCTCCATTTCTTCTGTGCCTGTCTTGGTCCCAGTTATTTATTCTCACCTACATCCCTTCCTGTCTCCAGTCAGGTCCCCATTCTAGAGCCTTCCTCCATGCTACATTAGGGAGTACTTTCTAAAATATAATACCTGGTCATGTCACTCTCCTGCTTCAAACTTCCAATGGCTTTCCAAAACTTTTGGTATTATTTCCAAATTCCTCAACTATCTCTTTGTTATTGCTTAAAAAAAATATTATTGTCAAAGAACTCACAAAGAACTGGGTCTGTATGATATTGAGTCTCTGGAATTTGTCATGATCCCTTTCTGTGGACTTGTGCAGAATGATTTATTATTTATTATTATTAATTATTGGATCAATGTCTGCTTGAAAAGATAACTTTCTGTAATTGTTTTTATTGATCAAGATTAAAACTCACTTTGATTTTTCAATCTGGGAATTTAAATTTTCCTTCCATCTTAGGAAATTCAAATGTTGCCTTTCTCTTGTTTTGTTTTCTCCTTCTGCATATCCTATTGGATATATGTTAGATGGTCTCATTGTATTCACTGCGTATTTGAACCCCTTGTTGACATTGTTCATCCCTTTACATGCCCGTACACATTCTGGGTGGTTCCCTTAGCAATGCCCTCTTGTTGTCAATCTGTTGTTTAATTTGTCTATGGCATCTCGTATTTCAATCCCTGCATTTTCAGTTTTTCAGTTGTCGATGAAAAATATCCTGCCTAAGAGAAAATTGATGAGTTTATTTGAGCCAAACTGACGACAATTGCCGGAAAACAAAACCTCAATGGATTGAGAAAATGCTCCAGAAAATGGCTGTTTTGCAACTTATTTTATACATTAGAATCAAAGGAGGAGGGTTACATGAAATCCATTGGTGGTAGATTAAAGGGGTGGGAGAAAGCAAAGCAGGGAAATCTCTAGGATTGTATAAATAGTAAAATGGGATCTTCCTTGCTGCCATGCCAACATTTAGGACACCACCTCATTACACCACTGGGCCTATCTCTACTTCCCCTAATGCTGGGAATGCCAGTTCCCCTTTTCCTTGCCGAGCTAGTGTCTCTATTCTTTTCAGAGTATAGATTGGATGTTATTCTGAAAATCTTCCATGGACCCTTTTGTTCAATTAGAGGGCTTGCCAGAGTGCTTTCTCAGCATCCTATGCATATTTTTTCTCATAGTACGTATCACAATGTAGTCCAATTATTGCCTTGTCTGTCTCTCTCACTCTGCCTCCCCACAGACTAGAGGAGGAAGGTCCTTAAAGATAGGGACCAGGTCTGATTCATTTCTACATCCTATTATTGATTCATGACAGTTTCTTTTCAGTGTCTCCATAAATAAAAAGGGTTAAAAAATCTTGGAGTCTGGTTTCACCTAGTGTTGCTGTTAAACTTGTGCTTCAGAAAAATCACCCTCATACCAGTTCACCATTAAAGGAGGGAAACCCATAGATAGGGTGACCAATTGTGGGACTATTGGAAAAACCCAGGAAATAGGTTTTGACACATTCAGAGTGGGATGGAGAGGGAGCGAGGATTTTACAAATGTTTGAAAATAGCATCGTGGCACGTGGGTTAAGGGACAAGGAAGACTCAGAGGTTTTCTCATGTTGCTAGCATGAACACTGCAGTGTACAGTGATGCTATCAACTGGGACAGGAAGTCATGCAGAGAACAGGTTCAAACAGAAGTGGACTTTGGAAGGGAAAGCTAATGACCTTGGCTGTTAACATGTTGCTTTTAAAGCATTTGCTGGTAGACATAGGGAGCACTGGAAAATATGGGTTGAAGCTCGGAGGACAGGTTGAAGCTGGGCTGCAGTTATGGGCACAAAAAATGATGGCTGAAACCATTGAAATAGAAGAGTTTTTTTCAAAGGAGCTATGAAATGTGAAAAGAGAGAAGAGTCAAGAATTGAGTTCTGTGGTAGACCAAAGTTGACTGTAAGAGAAGGCAGAGGGACAAGAAATAAGGAAGGAGACAGAGAAGGATATTCAAGGAGAATGGAGGAGAGCCAAGGGAGAGTATTTTCCCAGGATGCAAGGGGGAAGGCAGTGTCAGCAAGAGATATGAGCTCCACTGGGTTAAATTCCGCACATGTAACTTAACCCAGCTGAACCCGCCCGCACTGGTCAGCTCTGAGTAAGGCTGAAGGCAGAATTTATATGACCTGTCTTTGTGTGAGCTCTCTTCTGGCACCTTTCACATAGTGGAGTGCCATAAATTATGCATTTATGGGTGAAAGCATAAAGGGCATAAAGAGCACAGTTCTACGCAGGACTTGAAAACATCGGTCAACAGGTGACGTCTAACGACAGAGGATGTATAGTTAAATTATACCTCCTTGAAGGCATTCCTGCCAGTTGAGTTACACTCAGACCTCAGATACTTCCTGACACTCAAAGCTTTTTCTTGTAATGTCACCCACGTACACTCACTCAGGTTCAGAGACCATCACATCTGCTTGCTTACTGTTCTCTGAGTGGATCCAGATTCAACAGGGGCCAGTGTCATTCCATCTGCAAAGCCTCCCTCTCTGCCAAAAGTTTCTTTAAATCCCACCTCCTTCTGGAAGGCTTTCCAGGTTTCCCAAAGCCTGTTGTGAGCTCTTCATCTTCTGAATTCTTATAATCTCATTTGCAATCCTCATTACACCATATTTGGTCTTGTGTGTTTTTCTCTATATGTGTAATGTGTCTTACGACCGCTCCCCTCCTCACTCCAACTTCTCAGAGGATAGACACCAAACCACCTTCATCTTTGGGGCACAAGAGTGTTTAGCACCATGGCATGATAGATATTTTATACATAATAGATAAAAGAATTGATAGAGTACTATGAAGATTAGGTACTTTGATCTCATGAATGCGTCTGGGATCAAAACAGTTAATGTGTAGAGTGTTGTTGGGGGAAAGGGTCCCTACAGAGTGTTCCCACCCAGGTTCCACACATCACCATGAGGACAGTCATGTTGGGGCTAGAGCCTTGTGCCCTGGCAAGGAATAGGCTTGAAGACTTGATTTAAAGTATACCCTTCAGGTACCAGAATGATAGAGGATCCATGGAAACCTTCTGCACATCTGTCATGCAGTCAGTGAACACAATCACATTGGATCATGGGTAGCCAGAGGCAGAGAAAATACACACTCACCCACATACTTACATGGCTGTATATATAATTTGAAAACACACTTGACTTATCTCAAAGTCTCCTGGTGATAGGTTGAGGAACCATAGCTCTAAGTTACAGCTGGAGTTAAGCCAAACTTATTCAGAAAAGCACTTAGAGCAGCGGTGACCAAATGCCTGCTGCAGCCCGATCTTAGCAGTAAAGGGCGTGTCCACTGGAAACCTTGCTTCTCATGTCCACTAGATGAGTCAGTCGGCAGCCAAGTGGCCATGCCAGTTATTGGGAGATGAAACCTGGGGAGCTTAAGAATGATTATTGGAAGCCGTGAAAGCCCTACTAAAGTGCATTTGGGCTTTGATGTAATTTATGGCATACCGTTCCTTCCACGTGTCTAGTCAATGGTCCCTCCAATTCCTCTCCTTTTGTAAGCTTTTTCCCACTCATTTTTCCTCCTTTCTTATTTTGAGACAAAATGGACATTGGATAGAAATTGTTAGTGTTCATACTTAGATATGATTGTCTGTCAAATATCCTTGTCCATGACAGTGAAGGCAGGGAAGTAGAATCAGGGACAAATGAGGAAGAAGTACAATAAATCACCAGGGCTCAGCTTGTGGATACCTTCTGATTTTTAGATGGCAGATTTACAACCCTAATCATTTACTTTTGAACTCTACAACCGTAATCATTTACTTTTGAACTCATCTGTGCTCCTGAAGCCCATAGCACCCGGGGTACATTGGCTGGCAGTGGGGGTACATAGGCCTGGGTGTATTTTATGGTGTACATTATTTGCATACCACTCTGAATAAATGAAGAAATTCCATGATGGAGGGCCAGGTGGACCTGAAGAGGCCCATGCAACCATGATGTTTTTCTGCACAAGCAGCAGCACTTGCTCATCGCCCCAGCAGGTGACATCTAACACCAGCTTACTAGGGCGACAGCTCATAGCTAATGGAGATACCTAGCTACTTCATAAAAGCTGCTAGACAAGGAAAAAAGGAATTGCTTTTTAAATGACTTGATATATTTGCAGAGATCACAGAAGTTCAGGCCAGCAACAAATGTGTTCACCTATCTTTTCACAAGAGGAATGATCCCTGAGATTACCTCTAGGAAGTTTAAGTGTATGGAGAAAAATAGCCCAAAACATCTAAGAAGTAATGGAATCAGGAGTGAATAAGCAGCTTGGTGTCGCCACAAATAAATCATCCAGGACCGATCTGAAAGCTCTTTAAAATTCACAGTGGAGGGGAGCAAAGTCACGGCAATACATCTTGATTTTGGTAATGCATTTGATACCACATCATGAAATTTTACTTATGAAATTAATTGACATTGGCTTGGATATGAACACTGTGTCATCGGGATTGATAATTTTCAGGGGGTCTGTAAACAAGGCATGGTGATGAATAGTGTGACATCCAGTCAGAGGTAGCTGATTAGTGGGGGTGCCAAAGAGATTGGTGGTAAGCCTGATCATATGCAACAATGTTATTAATGGTTTCCAAGAGAAAGTAAAGAGAATGTTAATGAAATTTGCAAATTATACAAACTGGGGTGGTGCTGGAATAAATCCAATAAGAATGATGGATAGAATTTATTCCAAGAGATATAGACAGATTCAATATATGGGTAATAAACAGCAAAATGAGATTCATTTTCAAAAAATGCAAACTAGGATAGATTAGGGGGAAAAAATAAAAAGGAAAAAAATGATTCCTATAAGGGCACTAAGAATTGACTTAATTTGCAAGATGCTCTAGGGTTCTTTCTAGTTGGGTACCAGCCTCCCTCGCCAGCTCTCTGAGTCAGTCTTTCCTATTGGTTGCCACCCCTCACACTTTTCCCTGTGGTCTTGGCCTATCATCTTTTATACCTCTATGCTTTTGCAAAATCCTGTTCCCGAATGCCTTTTCTTTTTATTTCTTTTCGTAAAATCTGATACATTCTTTAGTACTCTAGTTGCTGTTCATCTTCTTTGTGATATGGTTCTCTCCTGCCCCAGAGAGCCATTTTCTCCATTGCCATATCACTTGGTAAATGCTTTCACTGGGGTGCTTGTCTTATTGTGTTGTGGCCGTGGATGAAGAGGGAGGAAAGGCAGAGGCTAAACACGTGGTCTTCTGGGTCAAATAGAGCCAGGAAGCAGCTTAAATTCCACATCAACCAAAGAGGAGCTATGTGATGTTAGCTGAGTCATTTCCCAACCTCAGCTGTCCTGGCTATAAAATGGGTATTATCTCATCTTGAGCTGCTGTAACAGACTATCATAGAGTGAGCGTCTTAAATGAACACGTATTCCTAGCAGTTCTGGAGGCTGGAAGTCAGAGATCAGGGTGCCAGCAAGGTCAAATTCTTGGTAAGGGCTGTTTTCTTGGTTATGTCCTCATGTGGCTTTACTTAGTAGGGCAAGGGAGAGGGAGAGAGTAAGGGAGAAGGAGGGATAGGGAGAGGGAGAGGGAGAAGAAGGGATGGGGAGAGAGGGAAGTATCTTGTCTTCTCTTTTTATAGGGCGTTAATCCCATCATGGGGGCCTCACTCTCATGATCTAATCTAACCCTAATTACCTCCCACCATCAAATACCATCACATTGAGAGCTAGGGTTTCAACATATGAATTTTGGGGGCACACAAACATTTTGTCTATAGAAGGCATTTTGCAAGAATTCAATGACATAATCTTTATAAAAAAGAGCTTGGCCAGTTCATGAGCTAGTTTTCAACTGTCAGTTATTCTGGTTCTTAGTAGTATCATTTGCTTCAGCCTTTTTGTTTTTTTTTTAATCCATGAACTCCTTGAGGGCAGGAAATCTATTCTCATTCTTTATCCTTGTACTGCCTTGCACAATGTCTGGTGCATAGCAGGGCTTTCCAAGAACCAGTGGGCAGCAATTAGCATGGTTTCTTTCAGACACTATTGGAGCCATTCCTTTTGCTCTTTATATTTTGGGTTCAGTAGGGAAATGCGGGATCTAGTTAATTTAAGCTCTTTCCCAATTCCATTCTATATGGGGATTTCAAAGGAAAGCATGTTACATTTTCACTTCTGAGTTGTGCGTTATCTCAAACATCCAGTAGAGGCTTTCTGGTGAGATCATGTCTTCAGGAGCATGGTAAAGTGTGGGCCAGATGTAACCAGCTGGATGGAGTGGGGCACAAAAGTCATGTGAATAGTTAAAGAGACAGCCAATCTGACTCATTTTAAGAGAGGCTATGGGGGTGGGAGGGCAAAGGAATTGGGAACAAAGAAATGTCTGCAAATATCTGACAGGTGGGGACCCCAAGGAGCAAGCAGAATCTTGATACTTCTTGAGGCTTGGAATTAATAGCTTGACAACAAAGAAAAAGAGAAACACTATTCAATGTTTCTTCTGACTGATGCCAATAGATGCCTGTGGCTCTGAATCGTTGTTTTGGGTGGAGAGCAGGGCTCTTACTTGCATGAATTTGCTGAAAATAGAGAGATGAAGTCCTAGGCAGTTTGCAGCCAGTTGCTTTCTGAGATAATAGTATGCATTGTCTGATGTGTACTGGAAACCACCCCAGCTTGCCCAAATTTGTTCACCAGCCCCAGCCTCTGTCCTTACATGACTGCTAGACATCCAGAATTAGTCGGTTTTTGCTGAGTTAGAAACATCTCAGCTAATGCTGTATGGTGACACACAGATCTGCTGGTCAGCTACAGTTTGCCTGGTCTGGGCTGAACTTGGCTGGGCCAGGCTGGACCCCAGTCCCTCTATTCATGAGGCTTCCTGGTATGTGCTCTTCTCATGGGAGATCACAGGGCGATAGGAAATCAAGCAAAGCACACAGGCCTTTCAAAGCCTCTACTTGCATTACATCTGCTGATATTCCACTGATGAAAGCAAGTCACATGGCTAAGCCCAACATCAAAGAGGCAGGGAAGTATACACGGCCTACACTATTGGGGGGATACTGTAAAGTTATATGACAAAGAACATTGATATGTAATTCTATAACAGGAAGGGATGAAGAATTGGAACCAATCACCCAACATATACAACTACCATCCCACCTCTCATCTGTTGCTCCTGCCCAGTCAAGACTCAATAAAGTTTCCTATCCAATTCTCATCTTCTACAAACCACTCCCACCACCTCCTCCAACCTCTAGATATGACTAGTCTTTTAGAGCCTTCCTTCAGTGACCCCCATCCTTTAGCTACCATAGCACTGGTTCACTCTCATGGGCTGTCTGTGTCACAATGGAAAGTATCTGGAACCGAGGACCTCTCTGCTACGGCCTGTACCGCCCAATTACGGGGCATTTCTGGCTTCTGATGATAGGGCTTGGAAAGAAGCAGTTGTTTCTCACTAACTCTGTCTGCTGAGCCACCTCTTCCCTAGTTGCCACCGAAGGAGGAAGTCCTTCAGTTAATCAGAGTCTCCTGGACTATTTTCCAGCACATCTGGCATTATTGGAGAGAATTTGAGATGACTCTTCTCTCCAATATGGTTGATCCAAGCTGATTTCAGGGAGACGTTTTCAAGCTTAACCGTGGGGTCAGCATTGGATATAAATTGAAAGAGAAGAATAAGTATTTCAGAAGATGGAATGGCAGTTGAAACTAATAGATGTTTCAGGAAGCTTCCTGAGGTTTTAACCTAAAGTAAGTTAAGTTCAACCTATATTAGTTGGGGGGCCAATAAACAGAGGCTGGTAATTAGTGGGAACAAGAATCTCTCTATTCTGACTTAGAACCCAGGTAGGTCAATGGCCCCTGAGCCCCTCTCTACACTCATTATTCTCTTTTCTCGCCTTCATCCACTGTGGTCCTGCCCCACTGACCTTCTTTCTGTCCCTTGACCACCAAACTTCCATTCCTCAGGGCCTTTGCATGTGCAGCTAGCTCTGCCTTGAATATCTTTCCCGGACTTGGCTTGGTTGGTTTCTTTCCAATCTTTTCCCTCCACTGACAGGTTTCCTTCTCAGAAAAGCCTTTCTTGATAGACCTGTGTTGGGTATTTTCTGATTGTCCCTCAGATGCACTTTACACCCTTCTCTACCCTGTTCTGTGTTCTGAGAGGCACCTGCAGACTTCCATGCCTCCTGGAGTCCTCTTGGTCAGAGGGTGGAGTGAGGTCAGGACATTTATTCTTGGGCTCCCACTCTGATGAGCCAGGTGGGTGGGTAGTCTGCCTCTACTGAAAGCTTCTGCGAAGAGCATGCTTCCTGAAACCCCCGACACCTTCCTTCCCCTGGCCTCTTAAGTGGTGAAGGCAATGGGCTATTGAGGCTTTTCTATCCACCACAAGGAACTTCCCCATTCCTTGCTAGTTTCTCTCAACCCTACTCACACTTTTTTAGTAAATAGTCTTTCTCTAAACCATCCTCAGTTACTCTTCTTGAGTTTGCCATGTGCTTCTTGCCAGGACCCCAATGGACACAGTGTTCTATCTAAATACAAACCCTCTTTCTATTACCCTTTTCCACCGTGTTTTTTCCTTTACACATGATATGTAATTTTAAAACTTATTTGTTTACTTGTTTAGCGCATGTATCTCCTCCCGATGGTGAGTTCCATGAAGATAGAGACAAGGCTTATTTTACTCAGCACTACATTATCACATTATGCATGGGTCAGGTTGCCAGAGAATAAGGGTCATTAATTGAACAATTATTATTTGCCAGGTTCTATGCTAATCCTATTTATGACTTCTCTCATTTACATATCCCACCCCCACAGGGTAGGTAGATGTGATGAATGTCACATATATAAATGAGAAGACTGAAATTCTGGAAGGTTATGTATCTTTCCAGAGGGACACAGAGCTAGCAGGTAGTGGCTCTCCAGGACTCAAACTCGGTTCTGTCTGAGCCCAGGTGCCATGCTTTTCATCCCCGCACTAAACTAGTTGGGCATTGGAAAATAACACAGGCCCCAGTAGCCATTCCCAATCTTCTTTCTGGCTGCAGTGGAAGAGGTAACCGTAGCTGCATCAGGACGCCAGGTCTCCCCAGGACTACCAGATGGGCTGTTTAATCAGATTCAGGCGGTGCAGCTGATAGAATTCCCTATCATTTATTTTCCTCTCATCAGTGAATAATTGAGCCTGGCTGACGGCTGTGGTAGGGCAATTCTCACGTAGTGGATTCTGCCTCTTTGTTATCTGTGTGTACCAAGGATATAGTTCACGATTTGCTCTTATGTATGTATAAGATGCAAAAAGAGGTTAATTCCATACCAAACAGAACACCTGTCCAAAAATTAGGGCCTTCGTTGTATAAATCCCCAGCCTCCCTTTGATTATTGCTGTAACTCACACAGACAGAAGGTAATCTCTAAATTATACAGAGCTTCATGATTTAAATATTTTGCCCCTTCTTAATAGTTTGAGAAGAAAGAAGATGTGGCTTTGGAGGGTTGGTGTCAAATTAAGCGATAACAGGGCCATAGAAGAACATAATAAATATGCATAAAGAGACTAAAAACAGCATTTCTAATATGTCCATACCACAGGAATTTGCTGTGTGTGAAATTGAAAGACTTCCTAGGGAAAATCCTTGGCCCATTGACTTTTAAATTCACTTTTTATGCTCTTTTGTTTTTGAAAAAAGTGTTTGAAGCTCCATTATTCCCTTGCAGAGGAATCTGATCCAAAGGGATGTTCTTGGAGCTCTGGAGCTTCCCAAATGCCATTCTAGAGAAAACCTTTACTGAGGGCAGGAACGTTCTGAGCCCCTGCCAGTCTGCAGTCCGAGTGAGAAAAGTCCATGCTCTGGTTTTTCCTGCAAACACCAATGCTGTAACCGCCGGGATAATCAATCAATGAGAAGAGCTCAGAAATATTTACTGAGACTCCCCTGAGCTAGGCTTAGCAGGTGATGGAAGCAAAGCGACAGCAAACAGGCCTGAGGGAGCTTATCATTTAGCTGGGTCACTGGGCGTACAGCTATTGGAACGGGTGGTACTTATAGATTGGTCCCTGGGAGGAGGTGGGGCTTATGCCTGATTGTAAATGCATGATCTGGAGTGTGAGAAAGGAAGGCCAGAGCTCCTCAAGTGGAGAATGTCACTCCCAGAAGTTTGGAATTGGGTCTGCATTGAATACAGTTTTTTATTGAAATGGAGGTAGCAGAGAAGCCATGAAAAGTGTTGTCTGCGCAGATCTGAATTCTGATGCCACCTTTGCTGCTTACAAGACACATGTCCTTAGTTTTTCCTTTAACTCTTAAGTTTTCATCTTCTTAAAAACCTTAAGAAGAGGGCATGGTTGGAAGAAATAATGAAGAATGAAAGCAAGCCTTTTACTTTTAAGAATATTCTATCTGTTCTAGGCAAGCTTACAAATTTGTGTGTGGTTCCACTTCTTTGCCCAAGATTTATAACAATAGTGAAATTACTCCCTCAGAGAGTAAAGCTTCCAGAGCTTTTCTGCATGTTACTTAGGTATTTGGTAACTTTGTACCATTTCAATAGCTTTATAAGCTTAGGAGGTGTTGTCAATTTATATAATGTTTTCTCCACCTTTATTTAAACTTTAAAGTTTTGGAAAAGTGCCTTAGACTACTTAAATATCTCCAAAAGTGTATGGGTTTTGTTAGTGTCTGAGAATTTGGGTTCTATAAGGTACAATTCTGTAAACAAATTTGACTGTAAGATAAGTATGTCTTCACTTCATTTGAGATTTTTCATGAAGCAGGTTGATTTTTGGCTCTTGTGCACCAGATCACATTTCCATAGCAACAAAGAAAACAAATGAGCAAACGTAACTCCTATATTTTTCATCTCATAGTCCATGAGCTGAACTTTTATAGCTAATGTGTTACTGAAGTTTGCCTATTTTCTTTTTATGTAGAGGCAAAAAGAGTGAGAAAATAATGATTTATTGAGCAACTTCTACATTCTCTGTCCTGGGGGATTTACAAGTGATTTTTCATTTAGTTCTCAGAATGAAAATCAAGGTAGATATCATTTTCATCATCTATCAAATGGCATAATAATAATGTCTATGTCTCAAAGATGTCATTAAGATATTAGATAATTCTGTATGGTATTTTACTTAATGTCTTCATAGCTATAATCATTATCATTATAAATATCATTTTAATTGTACTTATCTTCCCAATGTTATCCAATCAGGAGGAGCTAGGATTAAAGCATTTTTATAAAAAGGTCCAAAATAATTCATATCTGTAAATAAGATGGGGAAATTAGTTTATATATTTACTTCCACTTATGTGTTAGAAATAAGGTTATATTCCAAGGCTTCTTACAAATTCAGTTGGATTGGGAAAAATCCGCACTTGGTTGGCATGTATCTAGCTAGTGCTCAAATCTTGATTTATAATATTATTCTCCAATAAAAAGACCCAGAGCTCTTTGGAGCAATGACTGATTCTAGATCTGGGGAGGAAACATGCAGGATGACCAGATCATCTTATTGTGATAGAAAGTAAGGAAGTGTTCAAAAAAAAACCCCCACTATAGTAAGGGTAGTATGTCAAAGGGATATAATAGCCAACTGGACGAGCTAAACTAGAACAATATGAACAAGGGAATGAATAAAACAATATAGTAAGTCCCCGACTTATGAACATTCGAGTTGCAAACTTTCACAGTTATGAACAGACCTAGCATTATGAACATTTGTAGATGCAAACAAATCGTGAAAGTAGCTCACGTGTGTGAGCTCAGGTGTGGGCCAAATTCCATCTTGCCCTCCATCTCCTATTGCTGATGATCCTTCAGCTTCATCTCCCACTACCCTCCCTCCTCCAGTTAGCAACTCTCTTCTTGTCTGTTCACTCCATGCAATCCCCCATATGCCAGATGTTGTACTGTACTAAACCACCATTTTAAGGTAACTGTAAAAGTAAAAATAATTTATTTACAGTATTTTTGTGTGTGTGTTTAGTTTTTATATGCTTTACATTGTATATTTGTGTCAAAAGTATATTAAGACTCACTTTGTTGGACTTACAAATGCATCCGACTTACAAACATTCTCCCGGAAGAGTAAGTTGGGGATTTACTGTATTGTATTTTAACCCAAAGTATAAAATAAATATACACGAGTCCATACTGACATAGATAAATGACTGAATAATTAAATAAATGTGGAAGAAGAGACAAATAGCCCATACATAAGAATTAAAAATATTTATGTGGATTCTTTGTCCTCAAGAAGATGGAGAACAAGTTCCCTACCCCTTAAGTGTGGGCTGTGCATAGTGACTTCTTTTGAAAGAGCATGGTATGGGAATGGGGGAAAAAAGAATGATTTTATAGAGCAGAAACTTGGCAAACACTACCTCAACCAGGTGATCAACGGTCAACATCCACGGTGGTAAGTCATGCCAATAGCAAGGGTACAAGAAAACTGTTATTTTACTTCTGTGGTTTTCCTCTTAAAATCCTGTAACCCCAGTGTAATTATGAGAAAAAAATACCATCAGATAAATTAATTGAGGGACACTCTACAAAATATCTGATCAGCACTGGTGAAAACTTGTCAAGGTCATCAAAAACAAGAAAACTCTGAGCCAGTAGGAGCCTAAAGATACAGGGTTAAATGTAGTGTAATATCCTGGATGGTATCCTGGAACAGAGAAAATATAGTAGGTAAAAACTAAAGTGATCTGAATCAAGTGTGGATTTGACTTGGTGATTTATGACTATTGTTTCATTAATTGTAACAAATGCACCACACTAATGCACTGTTCCCCCTTGTCTGGGGCTTCACTTTCCATAGTTATCCACAGTTAACCATGGTCCAAAAATATTAAATGGAAAATTCCAGAAATAAACAACTTGTAGATTTTAAGTCGTGTGCTGTTCTGACTGGCACAATGAAATTTTGTACCATCCTGCTCTGTCCTTTCCAAAACATGAATCTTATTGTTGTCCATACTGTATGTATGAGATCTGTCAATTAAGTTCGCCAACTTGTTGCAATGATGTTGCTAACTTTTTTGATATCAGAGGGAATATTCATTATGAATTTGTACCAACTGGACAAACAGTTAACAACGTTTATTATTTGGAAGTGCTGAAAAGGCTACATGAAAAAGTTAGACGACCTGAACTTTTCGCCAACAATTCAAGGCTCTTGCATCACGACAATGCACCAGCTCACACGGCACTGTCTGTGAGGGAGTTTTTAGCCAGTAAACAAATAACCATATTGGAACACCCTTCCTCCTCACCTGATCTGGCCCTCAATGGTTTCTTTCTTTGCCTGAAGATAAGGGAAATATTGAAAGGAAGACATTTTAATGACATTCAGGAAATCAAGGGTAATACAACGACAGCTCTGATAGCCATTCCAGAAAAAGGGTTCCAAAATTGCTTTGAAGGATGGAATAGGTGCTGGCATCAGTGCTAAGCTTCCCAAGGGGAGTACTTCAAGGGTGACCATAGTGATATTCAGCAATGAGGTATGTAGCACTTTTTCTAGAATGAGTTCGTGAACTAATTGTCCCAACTCATATATGCCACTCACTTGTTAGTCACCTAGTTGCTGTCTCGGTCATCAGATTGACTGTCATGTTTGCACAGGACTTGTGTTCCAGTAATCCTTATTTTACTTAATAATGGCTCCCAAGCACAAGAGTAGTGATGCTGGCAATTTGGACTTGCCAAAGAGAAGCTGTAGGTATGTATGTATAGGAAAAAACATGGTATATACAAGTATAGGGTAAGTACTATCCAAGTTTTCAGACATCTCCTGGGGGTGATGGAACATATCCCCTGCGAATAAGTGGGGACTACTATATCAGGTATCAAGGAGGAACTGCATGTGGAGCATATGGGAACTCTCTGCATCATCTTGGCAGTTTTTCTGTAAATTCAAAACTATTCTAAAGTTATCAATTTGTTTTACTTAAACTTGCTGTAATTCACGTGTCTATTCATGTATCATGTTGTAAATAACAAGAAGACATCATGGATTTTTCTGAAATATACTTAGAGGGTGAGGAAGCTATAGAAATATGGGGACAAGGAATCTGGTAGTAATTTCTCTTCTTCTTGGGTCACGGTTTGTAATCAGAGAGCATCAGATATACTTAATGCTAAGCAACATGTGCAAGAAAAGCTAATTATTTCTTCCACATTGCTGATGAGGGCAGTGCTGAGAAGAACATGGAACTTTGTGAAGCCTGGGTTCTAGAACCTACTGGAATCCTTATTTTCAGAGTTGTTCCTGGAGCAATGGGATTATGGCTATGTAAGCGACTTGTAAGTTGCAGCATGCTTAAGACAAGTCATAGCACTCCTGTATTCAGGGTGGAAGTTTCAGGAATTCCAACCAGTCAGGAGCTGGGGCAAGACTGGGAGAAGTCTTGGCTCCCTGAGTAAAGCCCCTGAACTTTGCTTTGTGGACAAACGGAATTCACAGGTAAGCTTTTGTGAGCAGGCAGGTGTCATGCCAAGCATTGCTTCCGTACTATGAGTTCATTTGGGACTGAGAAGAGGGCCAAGCAGAGATAACACGATTCCCATCAACTGAGGGAATGGGGCCCTAGGCCAGTGTGTCGCCTTGAAGCGGGGTGGGGGAATATGTGCGTTTTTCTTTCTCACTACAGATAAATTGTAATGGATTAGATGAGGGTGATAAGTGAAAAAGAGGACAAGCCATAGATAACTTTAAGGAGGATAAATGGGAAACAATTAATACCTTTTAAAGGAAGTAGCCATCCAGAGGGGAAAGTATATTGTGAGCAAGAATGAGTCCAGTTGTAGGCATGTTGAAAATTGAGGTGCTGTTGGGCTATTCAGGTAGTGAAGTGCTGTTGGCAGACAGAGCTGGGGATAGAACTTGGGAACTGGGCTGGAATGTACACTAAGGGTGAGAATCCAGAGAGATGCATAGAGATGATATCTCAGGCTGGGTGAACAGGGGGCACTCTCAGAAGGAGAGGGATGGGAGCCAAAGTCAAGGCAGAGCCTTGTGAGGGGCACTCACTCTGGGAAGGAGATGAGAGGGAGCTTCACGAAACACTGTGTTCCCTCCCTGGCGCCATAGCTTTCTCCACATCAGAAACTGAGCTCTGTCACCAAGTACCTCTTGGTGCTGTCTTGCTCAGACTGGCTAAATCTGGCCCATGAAGAGCTAGAAAGTACAGCCATTTAGTCAGTCTGATCTGAGGTGAGCCTCAGTTCCCATCAGGAAGGTTATTCTTTTGCCTGAAGCCTGTTTCCACAAGGGTTCCATTACAGGGTGACATATCAACAGGGCCACCATATATTTTATCATCCCAATCAGGATACTTTTGAGAGGGAAATGAGGTGTTATTAATAATTACAAAGAGAAAACATCAGTAAACCAGGGCTGCCCCAGGCAAACCCCCATGCATGGTCAACTTACATATCAACATAGTCACTGGGCCAGGAGAAAATTTGCCCAAATCAAGCCATTTCTTTCAGAATCCTTTGGATGAGCTCATGTACTCTTTAACCCCTCAAAGAGTTTTTCCCCTCAAAGAGTTTTGCATATATTGCCCTCCGCCTGTATTTGTCTGACAATTATTTTACATGATCTTGCATTTTCCCCAGGTAATTCAGTATTGAATATACTTGTGGTGATGAATCTGAAAACAGAATGGATGTCTCTAACAACTGATCATTTTCCTATTTCCTAATGAGGTTTCAAAGAGTAGGCATTTTGAGGATGAAACAATAAGTAGTTTGATGTGTAGGGATGAAAGAAACTCAGAATGCTCCATGGGAAGAGGGTAGGGTCCAGGAGAGGAGGCCGGATCTATCTTTTCCCATGTTGCTGACCTTGTAAAATACTGGTGTAATAATTTTCTGAGAATTCACAAAGTTCCTACCCATGGCTTCCTTTATCTAGCCCCACAGATTAAACCCAATTAGCCACGTTTCGTGGGCTGCAGTTGGTAATTAGCCATTACCCTAATACATGCCAATTCTAAAGGGAGCTGATTGCCAAAAATAAGCGGAATAAGCCAAGCTGACAGAATGCTGACAAGCCACAGAGGCAAGTGGAACAGATAACAGCTTTGCCTAATGCCCTCTTCTGCAGTGAGGCATATACCAAGTTGCTGATGAGGACTTTAATATCAAAACTCCTTTTAGTCCTCATAAAATGCACTAGATTAGAGGAAACAGAGTGAAGACAGTCTTAAGAAGTGAAGTGCCTCTAAGCACTGCTCTTTTATGACAACTCTGTCCCAGCAGGTTTGTTATCTTTGATGCATCCTGATGGGGTCAGATTCAGACATTAAAGATACTGGCAGGAAGGGCAGTTTCACTTGGAAGTTTATGTCATGTGGTGACTTAATCTATGGATCATCGTGGTATTAGCAGGTGACACTACTATCTAAATGATATCTCAAGTACTTGTAGAGAGCTTAGGTGGAACTTCGTTTCAATAATTTAGGATATTAGATGACCAAGTTATAAGATCTCATTTTACAAAATGATGTGATGGTTAATTTTATGCATCAACTTGACTGAGCCATGGGATGCCCAGATTTTTGGTCAAACATTATTCTGGGTATGTCTGTGAGGGTGTTCTGAATGAGATTCACATTGAAATGGGTAAACTGAGTAAAGCAGTTTGCCCTCCCTAATCTGGGTGGGCCTCATCCAATCAGTTGAAGGCCTGAATAGACCAAAAGACGACCCTCATGCAAGTAAGAGAGACATCTTTCTGCCTGTCTGCCTTTGGGCTGGCACACTGGCTTTTTCCTGCCTTCAGACTTGAACTGAAATATCAGGTCTTCTTTGGTCTCAAGCCTGTGAGCATTTAGCCTGGAACTATGCAGATAGTGAGACTTGTCAGCCTCCATAATCACAGGAACCAATATCTATCTATCTATCTATCTATCTATCTATCTATCTATCTATCTATCTATCTATCTATCTATTATCTAGCTAGCTAGCTAGCTAGCTAGCTTTCCTATTGGTTTGGTTTCTCTGGAGAACCCTGACTAATATAGATGGTATTAATTTGCTAGGGCTGTCGAAACAAAGTACCACAGTCTGGGTGGCTTAAACAACAGAAATCTATTTTCTCCCAATTCTAGAGGTTAAAAGTCTGAGACAAGGGTTGCTTTCTTCTGAGGCCTCTCTCCTTGGCTTCTAGGTGGCCAACTTCTCCCTGTGTCTTTACATCATTTTTCCTCTGTACATTTCTGTGTTCTAATTTCCAGGACACAGAATTCTTATAATCCTTATAAAGATACCAGTCGTATTGGATTGGGGCTCACCCTGGTGACCTCATTTTAACTTAATCACCTCTTTAAAAACCTTCTCTCCTAATACTGTCACATTTGGAGGCACTGGGGGTTAAAGCTTTAACACATAAATTTGCGGGGAGGGAGGCACAATTCAGACCATAACAAAGACCCTCTGTATAGAGTCAGGAGCTTCTAAATCAGGCCTTCATGCTTTAAAAGTAAATGCTAGTGGGCCGGCCGAGTGGCGCGGTGGTTAAGCGCTGGTTTGGGAAGCCAGCGGCCCCGGTTCAGGTCCCACATACGAGGGCCAGTGACACTGCCCTCAAAAAAAAAAAAAAATAAGTAAATGCTAGAAATGGCCTACATAGGAAAAAAAAAAAAAGATATTTTTAATCAGGGAGATTATGAGGCCACATACCGTTTTCTTTAAAAGTATATGCTGTTTTCCTTAATGGACAGTTGAAAGGATATACATGGTTGAGTGACTCTAGGGATACACAGAAAGTGAGGAGAGGGTATAAAAAAATTGCCTTTAGGTTCATAAATGGTAAGTAGAGAAATTGCATCAGATTGCTCCAGGGCACCTCAGCTTAAAAGTAAAGGCTTTTAACTGTGTAGTGTCTCTGTGAACTTCCTGCCATAAGATTCTTCTTAAATGGGACACATGCGTTAACCTCTTCTATTAGTCAGCACTCTTTGATCAAAGGTGACAGAAAGCAAACTCATTCAACTTAAGGAAAAAGGGGAATTTATTGGCAGGAATCTGGGTATTTTGTGGAAGGCCAGAACAACCAAGTAATGGGAAAGATAAGGAGGCAGGTAAGCTCAGAAACGCCTAGAAGCAGGTATTCTAATGTTATCAGTTTCTTTTTGTGTCCAGTTCTTGCTTCTTGCTGCCGCTGGCTTCATTCTTTTTGTTTTTCTACCTCTCCTTTTTCTCTCCCTCACCTCTCTCTCTTTCTCTACTAGGCCACCAACAATTCCACAGCTTTACATCTTACATGTTTAGGTACCCAGAGAACCCTGGACTGTCTTTGAGATTCAATTAATACATTTCTGGGAAGAACTCTGCTTGGCTCTGATTGGCCCATGCAGTGTCAATCAACTATGGTCAGTGGGCAGGACCTTGTATAAAATGGCTGCTTTCACACTGGGAGAGGGAGGAGGTTGCGAGATAAAAGCGGATAGGCAAACTATTCCTTTGGTATCCTCTCTACCTTGTGTTAGTAGTTTTTATAAGTTTTCTAAAAAATGACTTATTGATGGCTTCATTTATAAGCTATTAGACTTTTGGGTGAGGATTTCAAACAATAAATAAGTTGACTTTTACAAATTAGGGAATGTTATAGGTTAGTTTAAAAGGATAATCAAGATACATGGAAAGTTTCAAATTTTCTAAAACCAAACTAAAAGAACCCAAATCAGCAGCAGTAAAGTATCTATTCTTCAGTGAGCTTTTAAAAAGCAAAACTGAATTAAATATATTCAGAAATAAACACCTGATGCCAGGTAGGGTGCCATACCAACAGGATGACCATACGTTTTGTTATCAATTCCAGGACAAGTTTGAAAGTGAAAATGAAGCACTGGTAATAATTCTGCAGGGAGAACATGAGAATGTGTGTAGTCACTCTTGCTTACATTACCCATTTTTCTTATAAGTAGTCTATGTTTTCCATTAGAGCCCTTAACATATTAGTCATAGTTATTGTAAATTCCCTGTATGATAATTCCAACATCTATGTCACATCCAAACCTGGTTCTGATCCTTGCTTTGTCTCTTCAGAACATTTTTATTTTCCTTTTAGCATGCCATGTAAGTTTTTGTTGAAAGCCCAAGGTGTTGAGTCATAGGAATGGAAGTAAACATGCCTTTAGTGTGATATTTTATACTAATTTCACAAGGAGCTGGCTTATGTTTAATATTTGCTGTAGCTGTGGGTAGCAGAGACTTCAAATCATTAGTGTCCTTGTTTTTGTCCCCCTGTTGGTTTTGGGCTTCCCTAAGTATCCATCTCAGGGAGAGTCTGTGTTTTGTAACACTCTTTCAGTTGAAATCAGCTCTTAATATTGGAGCCATTTTCATGTGGTGGTTAGGTAGGTGGGATGGAAAATATTCTATACTTTTATGAGTAAATTCCAGTCTTTCAGTAGGCTTGTGTCTCAAGGCTGTGGCCTTCACAAGTATTTCTGAGCCCCCTCCCCCTTAGGTGAGATAGTAGAGCTGAAGTGGGAGGATGTCCTTCCAAGTAAGATAAGACTCTGATAAAGTATTTTCTCCTGATCTGTGCTATAAAGAACATAACAATGGTAACTGGTCCCCATCTTCTTATCAGATCCACTGGGGATCTTTCTTCACTCTTCACCATGGGGCTCCAAGAGGCCAAACCCAAGAAAGTGTGGAGGGCACCATTATGACTATGACCCCTGGGAGTTTCTCATTCTCAGGCTAGTACATCCAGCCTCCAGCCATTCATGAAAATTACCATTTGTTATTACAAACAACTTTACACATGTAATTTTGACAACTTAGATGAAATAGACCAATTCTTCAAAAAACTACCACCCTGCAATCAATATTAAATAGATAAGTTGAGTAGATTTATACCTATTAAGGAAATTGAATTTGTAGTTTAATAACTCCCTGTAAAAGAAATCTCCAGGTCCAGATGATTTCACTGGAGAAATCTACCAAATGTTTAAAGAATTATCATCAATCCCATACAATCTCTTCCAAGGAATAGAAAAGAATGTAACACTTCTCAATTCATTTTATGAAGCTAGTATCACACCAATACCAAAATCAAACAAAGACAGTACAAAAAAGAAAACTAAGAGACCAAGCTCCATAATAAATATATATGCAAAAATCCTTAACAAAATATTAGCTAATGCATTCAGCAGTCTATAAAAAGAGTGACCAAATGTGGTTCATTCCAGGGATGCATAAAAAAAGAACAAACTATGGAAAATATATATAATAATTTTCTTCAGAGGATTATGCTGAGTGAAAAAAAGTCAACCCCAAAAGGTTACATACTGTATGATTCCACTTGTGTAACATGTTCGAAATGACAAAATTATGGAAATGGAGAACAGATTATTGGTAGTTAGAGGTTGAGGTGGGGGAGAAGTGAGTGTGGCTCTGAAGGGGCAACATGAGGGTTCGTTGTGCTGGTGAAAATGTTTTGTATCTTAATCGTATCAAGGTCAATATGGTGTCTGTGATATTGCACTATAGCTTTGCCCATGTTACCATTGGAGTAAACTTGGTAAAAGACACCTGGGATCTCTCTGTATTATTTAGTATAACTACATATAAATATTCAATTATATTAAAATGAAAATAGGACTTCTAGGAGGATGAATATCCATTAGGCCTGGAAGTCAGTTAGTCTACATTATAACAGGGAGTGGAAAAATTCCTGAAGAATATCTGCAAGAAGAAAATGATACCAACAATGGAATGAAGAGACTGAGTGATCTTAGCAATACAGTGAAAGTATATTGTTTATTTATTTTATCTATTTATATGTGAAATATGCTGCTCTTCTATCTCTATTCCTCTGAGATTTTGGTAAGTAGAACAGGTTTAGTGGTATTGGATTACTATACTTTCTCTGCTGGTCCAATTATATACTTCATGGGCTACAATGAATAAATGTAGCTAACCATACATTGTTAATACTAGTTATTGGCTTTCAATGTAGAATCAACTTATAAATACAGCATAAATGCCTTAGCTATATTTTGACATGATGTAAATGTCATAAACCTTGACATTGACCATGTAAAGTTAATGACATTGGACTAAGAGGCAGATGGGGAAGCAAGAGTTGGAAGACTATGAGGAGATATTAAGACAAATGTAGAGGCACTAATTTCCTCATCCTAATAGGTTGTCTAGAGTTAATGGGTCAAGATATTGTAAAAAGTCAGTGGCTCAAAGACTGAAAATGCATGATTTAGACTTGTGAATAAAAAAAAATATATGGCAGAAATATAGAAGATATAGTTTTGAAGGCAGTATACATGAACAAAATTCCTCATTTTTCATTCCAGGGAGTCAATATATATTGCTTAAAATTAGCAAATTAAAACATAAAGTATATGTGTATGATTTAGTATTATGGAGGTAAGCGCATGTGACTTCCACAAAGGAGTTCCACATTTATGAGTGGTTACTTCTGAGCAGTGGGGTTGTTGGTTGAAGAGAGAGAAGGAAGACATTTTCTATTTGAGACATCTGGTACTATTTGAATTTGTATTACTTTATGGATATATTTCTTTTTATATTTATATTTAAGCTATTAAAAAACAGAAATGAAAATTTTCCATAAAGGTTTCTAAGATCCGAGGAAAATTTATTCATTTTTCATAGGGCTCAGACTCAATGCACTTGACAAGCTGGTTTTTGGAAGAAAGTTTATTATAAGCTAATAGGTACTGTAGTACTGAAACAGTGGGAGTAGAATGTTTATTCTGATTTCAGAGATAACCTGAAGATTTGAAACTCCTCTCACTATTCACCATGATATATATCAATATATGTGGTAGCTAACCAGAGCTTCCTGTCAACCTCCCAAGAAATGAATCTTTCGAAGGATCATGCTTTAAAGCCCAAAACCTGATTTGCTGCTAGAAATTGAGACAGGTGGCAGCACGGTTTGCTCAACACTAAAACCAGATAAGGGAAAGGCCTCTCTCCTCTAACTCGTCAGCTCCAAGGGGCCGAAATATTGCATGATTCTTCCAAGTAATGATTTGACAAAGGGACAACCAGAAGAGAACATGGAAGTGACATGGATGGAGAGCCAAAGTCTTACTTTCATAGTCTAGCCTTATAAGAGATACTGGAAGCTGAATCTAAGCTACTGATGGAGATGTGTGGTGAGGGCAGTAACAGAGTGAGGATGGATTCTCTTGCCTGATTCCACAGTGACTTGGAACAAAGGGATCCTGATGCAGCTTTATAAACCTGTGCACTGGGGAAGTGTGTAGATGGTGGGGGTGATGTGTTGGAGGACCGCACTGGGGAACCTCTTCTTGGGGGAGCATGGAAGTTTCTCCAGTTGGTTGAGCCTTGTTGATAATAAAAGCGATTCAAAGTTTGCCTTGCCAGTTTGGAAGGGCTTTCAATGTGTGTAGAACCATGGCGAACCAGGAGCCATGTACAGTGCATGCACAAACACCATGCACACACAACCTCCTCTTAGACAGTCTTGGGGTTCCTGAAGACATGAGGTGATGACTTTCCTCCCCTCTAAATTCCACAAATGAGAGCCTCAGAGAAGTCAACATCTGTCAGCTGTACTGCTGATAAACTGGAGTGGACATTGTAAATTGAACCTGTGGCCCAAATGGGCTTCTTCTCCATTCTCTCCTGCTTTTTCCCCATCTCCCACTGAACTCACCAATGCAGATACGCTTACTGTCTGACTGCGTGGAGGAGGAGTTAGCATATGGTTAATGTGCAAGCAGGCCCCGGAGAGTGGGAGAGATGGGGAGAGACGGGTACAGCTCTACCAGCTGGGCATAAGTACTCTGTCCTGTCCTAAGTAGATGAATGATTCCACCTTAGTGGGGAGATGGAGTTAGGGGTGGTGAGAAGGGCAGTGGCTTTCTCCCTAGTTCTTCCAAGTGGGAAGGTTTCCTGTTTTAAGAGCCTAGGCAGGTGGAGGGGAGGAAAAAACTTTCTTGACTCTTTTAAGGTCCCTGGCTGAGTTTGAAAATTAAACTGACAGAAACATATTAATAGAAGAAAAGTATACATGTTTTATTTAATTTTTACACTCACCCAGAAGCCTTCACAAGAGGGTGAAGATTTGAACAAGCTTTTATACATGTCAGGTAAAGAAACAAATTTGTGAAGACTCGACAAGACAAAGAGACTTGGGCTGGGCGTAGTAAATGGCAAAGAAGTAACTAGGAAGATAAGGGTTATTTAACAGGGTTTGTTTGTACAGAATTATTGGCTCCAAATCCCTGTCTCTGGTGCTAAGAATGTCTTCCCTCCTTGTGATACAAAGTGGGTATCTTTCACAGGGGAGTTTTATGGCCTGTTTCAGGAAAGAAGGGCAAGGTGGGTGGCAGGGAGGTCAGAGTGACCTTCCTCCTTTTGCCATTAAAAAACAAATCCTTCAGCTTCAGATATTTAATATGTCAAGGTGCCGTATTTGGAGGGAGGGCATCTTGAACCCCATCAGAGGCAGGAGGGCTGTGTGCTGTGCCTTCAAGCTTGCCTGTGCCTTGTCCATAGCTGACATGTGTCAATCAGCTCTGTGATTGATAAAGGACATTCATTTCTTTGCCACACAAATGCAAATCTTAATAAGGAAGAGCTAAATGTTTCAAAAATTAGAATGAGTAAGCCAGGATCAGAATTGGAATGTTTTGCCATGCTTTTTCATTCACTTCGAGCTTCAGTCAACCAAATCTGAGACGGTTAAAAGCAAAGCTATCCTCCCGCCTTTTTACTTTTGAGCTAGCATTGCCCACCATCAACAAGAAATAGATCCAGGACCTTTATTTTTATATTTTAATCTGGTAAAGGAAATGTAATCAGATTGTAATTGTTTACTTAATACCACTAAGCTTGGAAGGTCAACTCCCAAAATGTATAATTTTAGGCCATTACTTAAATGAAGAGGTAATATAAAAAAGGGGTTTCTGTTAGCTTATGTATTATATTAAAGCATTTCAAATACTTTTACATATTAATGATGAGTTGACAATATAATAGATATAAAATAATATGTTAACATTCAGGAAAAATTAATATTTAACATGGGGAATGGTAAATAAGGTAATCTTACATGTCAACTCTAGTTAATTGCTAGCAGCTTACTAGACCACTACATTGAGAAGGATTCTGAGGCCGCATATGGGATCAATTAGTTATGCCTGCCAAAGCTGGGAATGGACAGTATTAATGTTCTGTTATTTATCATTTATGGTTTGGAAGAGCCACATGAAACAATTGTACAAACTGTGTTCTGACAGCAGATTCTGTATCAGTTTCCTCGTTTGTAAAATAAGAGTTCAGCTGGAGAAGTGGTTTTCAAAATGGTATGAGAGGTTTCGCTGTGATGGGGGTGAATTGGGGAAGCTCTGAAGTACGTAGTGGGCCTCCTATCTCCTCTTTAGCCAGAGCAGATCCATTTTTTATGCTTACATATTGGCTTCCATATCAGATTTTGGTTGAGCAGGTGTTCTTCAGCTAAAAAGTTTAGAAAAACAGTGGATTCCTAAGATTCCATTAATTACTCAATTACTCTATGCTCCCTTTTTTCCATATCCATCACCCCCAGTAGTACTGAGTAAGAAAACAAAAAACAAGAAAACCCACCTTTCAGAGGTATTGCATATAGCATTTATGCCTTGAGGGAAGAGTAGGAGTTCTCCTTGAGGGGTGTGTGTGTGTGTGTGTGTGTGTGTGTGTGTGTGTGTAGAGGGTATGTTATTATTCAGGAATATTAGTATTTCTAAATGATCTATAAATTGAAGGCCAAGGAACCAAGACTAGAATTCACAGAGAGATGTGATTAGCTGTCCAGGATGGCCATCAATGGATGACTATGGTATGGAGGATTGGTGAAAGCCAAGAAAATTCTTAGAGAATGACTGTCCCCAGGCTGTCCTAAGATCAGATGTATAAATCAAAGTACAAGTTTATTAAATGACAGAGGAGATTATTAATTGCTATTATAATTCATAGATTATTCCAAACTCCTTCCTCAAATCCATGGAACTGAAGTGGTAATCAGAAGACTATTTGAAGGGCCGGCCGAGTGGCATGGTGGTTAAGCGCTGGCTTGGGAAGCCAGCGGCCCCGGTTCGGGACCCACATATGAGGGTACGACACTGCCCTCAAAAAAAAAAAAAAATCAGAAGACTATTTGATGAGCGTGGGATGGATGATTTTGATGGACCATTCATCCAGACCATTAGAAGATCTGGTGAACCTCCCTGGACCATAAGAGCGACCACTCCTCTCATCTGCTGGGCACTGTCTCTCTGCCCTGGTCTATGCTGGCTGAACTTCCACAGATTTTTGCCCTTGACTCTCCTTTCTAGATACACAGAAACTATCCAATTAGCATCATTCTTTTTGCTGAAATTGCCTAGATTACAGCTTTCTTTAGTAACAATCAGGCCTGAGGACCCTCCCTGTGTCCTCTGTTACTATTTTTAAAAAAATTATTAGATTTATTGGGGTGACATTGGTTAGTAAAATTATATAGGTTTCAAGTGTTACAACTCCATTACTTTTTTTTTTCTTTTTTTTTTTTTGAGGGCAGTGTTACTGGTCCTCATATGTGGGACCCGAACCTGGGCCGCTGGCCTCCCAAGCCAGCACCCAACCACTGCGCCACTCGGCCGGCCCACAGCTCCATTACTTTTGAACGTTCCTGAGACCTTGCAGCTAGGTGGTCGGTTGGGGTGCGGCTGATGATATCATCATGCGCTGATTTTCTAAGAAGGTGGCTTTATCTCCCTTCAGGAAGCACCTTATTGTTTCACTGTATTTGGCCCTCAGTCTTTCATGTGTCCTACTCTCCCTTTTCTGTGAAAAAATCAAGCCAGCTCTAATCAGCTGACAGAGTCACTTTCCTCTTTCATAAGCCCACACCACCTTGGTTCCACCTTCAGTTCCGGTGGAGCAGAGATTGAATCTGACAGTGGCTGGAGGGTATTGCCACCCTGATTGTTCTTAAATTTCTGAACACACTTCTTTCTCCAGAATAGAAAAACTACTCTAATTCAAGTGGTTAAGCCATTTAAAATCAGAGACACAAACCCTTTGCCTTATAAATTTTGATGGGGCCCTCTTCTCAGGGAGCTGTGTGTGCCACATGTTAGAAGGTTATAATTATACAAATCTGGCATTCAGGGTGAAAACAATGACTACAATGGAAAAGGAAATAAGGCAGGGTTTGAGTTTTGGCCAATGGGTTTCCTGATTGGGGAGACGGCAGATCTGGTTGAGAGCTATTATAATAATGGCTGCTTCTATTAGGAATCATACTTGGCCCCCAATTACTGTGGGATATTGATGCATGCACTCACTGAATATTAATTTATTACTGATGGTATTTCAGGTGCTGCACTCGTGCTACACATATATGGGTGCAAAACACAATGTGCGGTTTCTGCACTTCTGTCACTCACGGTCTAATGAAAGAGTTAATAGTAATAATAATAATAATACCTGGAACATTGAATTAACATAAACTGTGGGATGCACTCAGAAAGCAACTTTTTTTCTTTTTGTCCAACAAGCATTTATACCCCCTCTGTGGGGCTAGTTTCTTCTCCTGGATGAAACTCAGGAAAACTCTCATGTCTTTTTTTTTGTTTATTAATTTTTATTAAATTTATTGGGATGAAATTGGTTAGTAAAATTATATAGGTTTCAACTGTACAATTCTATAATACATCATCTGTATATTGCACCCATGTTTACCACCCAGAGTCAGTTCTCCTTCCGTCACCATGTATTTGACCTCTTTACCCTCTTCTACCACCCTCCCTGCCTTACTCTCTGGTAACCACTAAACTATTATCTGTGTCTATGAGTTTTTGTTTGTTTATTTGTCTTGTTTATTTTTTTGCTTCCAGTTTTATATCCCACATATGAGTGAAGTCATATAGTTCTTGACTTTTTCTGTCTGACTCATTTTGCTTAGCATGATAATCTCAAGATCCATCCATATTGTCACAAATGGCACTATTTCATCTTTTCTTATGGCTGAGTAATATTCATTAGCTATTAGAGAAATGCACATCAAAACCACAATGAAATGCCACCTCACAACAGTTAGAATGGCTACTACCAACGAGACAAGTAATAACAAGTGTTGGAGACATTGTGGAGAAAAAGGAACCCTCATCCATTGCTGTTGGGAATGTAAATTGGTACAGCTGCTATGGAAAACAGTATGGAGGTTCCTCAAAAAATTGAGAATAGAATTACCATACAACCCAGAAATCCCTCTTCTATCCATCCAAAAAATATGAAAACATTTCTCTGTAAAGATATATATATATATGTGTACCCCTATGTTCATTTCAGCATTATTCATGATGGCCAAAACATGGAAACAACCAAAGTGTCCTTTGATAGATGATTGGTTAAAAGAAAATGTGGGACATGTATACAATGGAATATTCTCATGTTTTTTTTTTTGCGATAATACATTAAAAAGGCCTCCCATTACTTCTGGATTGTTTGGGAGGGTCCTAAATCCAATCACAAGTGTCTTTATAGGAGGCACACAAAAGAGAGGTACACAGAGAGGGGCCCACGTGAAGATGGAGGCAGAGATTGGAGTCATACAGCCACAAGTCAATGAAAGCCTGGACTGCCTGGAAGCAGGAGAGACAAGGGGCAGATTCTCCTCTAGGGCCTTCAGAGGGAGCAGGGCCCTGCCCACACTTTGTTTCAGACTTTGGGCCTCCACAAGCATGAGAGAGTAAATTTCTGTTGTTTAAAACTACCAAGTTTGTGGTAGTTTTCGTTAAGGCAACCCTAGGAAATATAATCCAGATATTACCTCAAACTCCAACCTACACTGAATATTTCCAGCTCCGTTTTTAGTCATTATTTTTGTAAGCTAGCACAGGTAAATGCGCATGTGCGTGTGTGAACAAATGCAAATAGTACAAACTGTCTAGTTTATGATTTCCAAGAGCATCAGTCTCTATTCATGAGGGTCCCTTTCACACTGCTGAACCCCAGCGAGGGCCATTACAATGTGTGCGCTGTAGAAAGCGGGTGTTCCCAGGAACTGGGGGTTGTGTTCCCCAAATCTCTATCAGAAATATGATGGTACTTTGGAAGCATGCTAATATATGCTAGCAATTATGACTTGGTGATGATTTGGTGAATTGGGTTTTTGTCTATGAAACGTATCTGGCAGTTACTTAGATATGTAGGAGTCTATGCTTTATCTGGCATGTATTTGGGAGGTTTTGGCTTAGCTGGACCAGCAAATACAGCTCTTATGATGTGGGCTCAGAAAACATAAGCTGCTTTTTTGGGGGGAACGTGTCTATCAAACTCAAGACGCAAGACGGCAAAGCCCTTCTCTTGCCTGTCAAAAACAGAGGAGAAAGAATAGTGATAAATCATCGTAATAACGGTGGCAGTGGACTGTCAGCTCCATGAGAGAATTCGATGAATTTTCCTTTTCAAGCCATCAGTTTTAAGCAAATGAGAGGCCTAAAGCAAAGAGTAAAAATAACTGCTGTAAACCAAGAGAACTACTCTAGATACAGGAGATAGCAACTGACAGAATTTACTTTTTCCTACTTTCTCTTCAAGGATGACTGGCCATTGTAAAACCTCATTAAATCAAAGGTTTTACATTTGCGGTTTCTTTTTAGCTCTGACAAGGGCTATGCTTGAAGTTCCTTATTTACCTTCATATCCCAGTGCATGGCAGGCACATCATAATAGCAACAATAAAGACAGCAATCATAAACATTTGTTATGTACTTACCTTTTAGCCTGGCCCCATTCTAAGTGCATTGCATATAATTTATCTTTGCAAAATGCATAAGAGGCAGGTGCTCTCATTATTTTCATTTGCACAGGAGTAAACCGGGGTGCAGAGAGGTACAGTAGGTTGCCCAAGCCTCACAGTTAATAGGAGTGGAGGTGGGATGTGAATCCAGGTGGCCAAGCTACAGACCACTTGACCTTTGTAACTCAAGAAAAATCAGCAAGTGCTTGCTCTGTAACAATAAACTCACTCCTACTGAGCACTTACCATGTACCCAGCACTGTTCTGAATCTTTTGCATACATTAACTCATTTATACCCTTAAGTACTTCTTTATATATACTTTTTCTCCAGCTTTATTGATATATAATTGATATATTGTAAGTTTAAGGTATACGAGGTTATAATTTGATACACATATACATTGTGAAATGATTACCACAATATGCTTAGCACACCCATTACTTCACATAGTTACCATTGTGTGTGTTTGTGTGTGTGTGTGTGTGTGTGTGCGTGTGTGCTGAGAATATTTAAGATTTACTCTCCTATTGACTTTCAAATATAAAATGCAGTATTGTTAATTATAGTCACTATGCTGTACATTACATCCTTAAAACTTATTCATCTTACAGCTGGAAGTCTATACCCCTTGACCAACATTTCCCTCACCCCCTGGGAACTTGGCAACCACGAATCTACTCCATTTCTGTGAGTTCAACTTTTTTAGATTCTACGTATGTGATATCATAATAGTATTTGTCTTTCTCTGTCTGACTTATTTCGCTTAGCACAATGCCCTCAAGATTCATCTATGTGGTCACAAATGGCAGGATTTCCTTTTTCTTATGCTGAATAATATTCCATTGTATGTATGTGTGTGTGTGTGGAGATATATATATATATATATATATATATATATATATATATATATATATATATCTGTATATTATATATGTGTATATATACCACATTTTCTTTTTTCATTCTATTGTGTATGGGCACTTAGGTTATTCGCAATAACTTTGCTTTTGTGAATAATGATGAAATGAATATGAGAGTGCAGATATCTCTTCAAGATAGTGATTTAATTTTTACAGGTATATACCCAGAAGTGGAACTGCTGGATCATATGGTAGTTGTATTTTTAATTTAGGGGGGGACTTCCATACTGTTTTCCATAGTGACTCTGACAACTTATGGTCCCAACAGTGCACAAGAGTTC
Organism: Aselliscus stoliczkanus; assembly: GCA_033961575.1. NCBI lineage: Eukaryota > Metazoa > Chordata > Mammalia > Chiroptera > Hipposideridae > Aselliscus > Aselliscus stoliczkanus. The sequence continues at coordinate 148,100,278 of CM066732.1, read as the reverse complement.
CCTTTTCTCCAAGTCCTTGTTATTTCTTGTCTATAGCCATTCTAACAGGTGTGAAGTGATATCACATTGCAGTTTTGACTTGCATTTTCCTGGTGATGAGTCATGTGGAGCATAAAGGTATTTTTATTTTATTTGTTTTTAAAGATTTTATTGGGGAATTGGGGAAGGGGAACAGACAAGTTGCTGTCTTTTTGTTCTTCAGTCCAGTTGCAGAGGACATTGCTTCACTGGCGCATGTTGGTATCGTCATTGCGCTCTTCCCGGATGAGGCAGATCGGTCGCTGGCCTCTGGATGGTCGCTCACCGCGGCTATTGGCAGTTCACGCTGGCTGCCAGCCACTCATGCTGGCTGCCGGCCACTCACTGTAGCCTATGGCAGCCCACTGCAGCAGGGGCTGCAGCATACACCATCACCGGGGCTCGCACAGCCCAGCTCCAGGTGGAGCTGTTGTTAGCTGTAGAGGGCAGTGTCACTGGCCCTCATATGTGGGATCTGAACTGGGGCCACTGGCATCCCCAAACCAGCTCTTAACCAATGCGCCACTTGGCTGGCCCTAGGTATTTTTTTTTTACTCCCAATTTACATATAATGAAACTGAGGCAATGGGCAGTTGAGGTCATTTTCCAGTGCTCAGAGCTATGAAGTGGCAGTGGCAGGTTTCCAGGCCAGGACACTGATTTACTGTCTATGTTCTCCACCACTCGGCAATACCAACTCCCATAGAAACAAGTCATGAAATGTATCTTCATCACCACTATGGGAGGAGAGGTTTGCTGAAAATAAGTTTTGCAGAAATTTTAAGGCAGTTTTAGGAGCAACCATTTGTTATAAGTAAGTGATAAACAACTTACTCAACAATCATTCCTGACTTCATCAAAGCAGCTTTCCCAGAGCCTTGGAGTGATTGCATGGTAGCGCTTTGCTACTCAAAGTGTGGTCCTCACTCGCTTTTCACAAGCATATGGTGATTTCTGTGCTTTTCGATTTGCCCATCTTTAATTTATGCTTTATACGAATGTTTCTGCTTTGCTGAGGAGAATTTCCTAGGGACATTTTTAAGTTTTCAGAAAAGTGAGAATGTACGTCATTGTAATGACTTAGGGATTCCTCCAGGATGTATTTACCTATTACTCTGCCAGTTTTCTAGAAAAAGAAATTTCCTTACAGTGAAACTAAATCAGGGTCAGTTCTGGACTCTGTAAAATTTTTCCTTAGTTTTCTTATGTTTCCTTCATAATTAATATCATATGTTATATAGGAGTCCACCTGTGTGATCTGAGGTATGATAGAGGTTGATCATTTGATGGATTGCCATAAGTCTGGGAATGGTTTTTCAAGGCATTCTGTGCCTCTGTTAATACCAATTTATTGCATTGAAGGTGCATCTATTTCATAGTTGGATTAGTTTATCAGAAAAAAATTACTAGCTAACCACCGAGAAAATGGAATGATAGATAAGTTTCAATTACATAGAGACATGCTGTCCAAAGGATAGCCATAGACACATATGGCAAGTGAGTATTTGAAATGTGATCAGCTTATTTGAGATGTGCTGTAGGTATAAACCACACAGTAGGTTTTTATAACAACAACCAAAAACAAGTAAAATAGCTTATTAAATGTTTTTATATTGCTTACATGTTGAAATGATACAATTTTGGATATACGAAGTTAAATAAAAATATTATTAAAACTAATTTTATCTACTTTTACTTTAATATAGCTACTATAAAATTTTAAATTACATATGTTCACTTCTGTGGCATGACTGTGTCCCTGTTAGACTGTGGTGAGCTCGAGTATGGAGAAGAGCAGACCGCTGAGGAGTTCATGCTTGTGGAGGGGACAGCGGTAGAACACGTCAGGGAGAAAGGAAGAAGGAAATGACAGCAAAGAACTAGGAATTTGTCCAATTTCACATTTGTGCTTCAGGTACCACTTACTTTGTCCAAAAAACAAAAGGTAACCTTCCCCACCCAAGCTACCCCTGTTGCACACACAACCTGGTATTGGAAAATATGCCTGTGCTCTCTCGAGCTATTTCTGCTACAATTAGAACTCAGCCACCACCAGGATCCAACTGACATGCTAGCGGATGGTTAATCAGAAATCCCATAGCTTTCTGGCTGCCATGTTCTGGAGTTGAAAATAATGAGCATTGAGAACCCAGTCTCTCAGGCCTTGGAAAGGGCTGGAGTGAAATGAGGTTGTTGTTTGGATGTGATGGATGTGCTCTGGGTGGCTACGTCAAGGCTGGGAAGCTCCAGCCCACCTGACAAGGCCCACCTGGATTAGCGCTGGAGGTCAGGCTCAGATCAGCCTCATCTCTGGCGACAGTCCCATCATGGTCAGCCTGCTTGGGATGGGCTGCAAATTGGCTCCAATCTCTTACAGGTTCCTTAGTATGCTGTCTTCATAACTGCCCCCTACGGCTGATCTGGACTGAGTTAGAAAACCCACAGTGACTAGGCATACTCTCATCTCTGCAGTTGGGATGTGCTTGGCTGATTTTTGATTGGTCGATAGATACCTTCTTTTTGTTTGGTTTTACTACAATGGTATGCTGCCTATCTATTCACAGGTGTAAAGTTACATTATTAATTTATAGTTATACTCTTCAATAGATACAAATTTGCTTCTACAGTATGAAGATGAGGGAATTCATATTTGTACCAACCTGTGGTCAATCTTTAAAAATTTATAAATGGGGCCGGCCGAGTGGCGCGGTGGTCGAGCGCTGGCTTGGGAGGCCAGCGGCCCTAGTTTGGGTCCCACATATGAGGGCCAGTGACACTGCCCTCAAAAAAAATTATAAATGGTCTTCTCAATGTCCAGCTCTTTTTTTTTTTTTTTTGAGGGCAGTGTCACTGGCCCTCATATGTGGGACCGAACCAGGGACGCTGGCTTCAATGTCCAGCTCTTTAGTTTCAGTTGGATAAAGGAAGGACTATCATACCACTTGCTTATTACTTGTTTTAGTTATCTGCTGCTGTGGAACAAATTACCCCCAAAGCATAGTGACTTAAAACAATAACCATTTTATTTCTCAGGATTCTATGGACCAGAAATTCTATTAAGTCATAGCAGGGACAGCTTATCTCTGCTCCATGACCAGTTGAGAGCCCTCAAAATGGGCTGGCTGGGGTGGCTTAACTACAACCATATGATTGGAGCCACTGCTCTTGTTTTCAGCTGGGTTTCATGGTTTTCTTTAGCATGGTCTCTCCATGTCACAATTATGGGCTTCCTCATAGCATGGTGGTCTCAGAGTAGCTGGACTTCCTACAGAGTGGCTGGCTTACCCTAAGCAAAAGTGGAAGCTGTCAGATCTCTTAAAGTTTGTGTCCCTGTGAAAGAGAAAAATAATTCTTGACATTTGGGAGCTGGCCAGGTACTCTCAGCTAAACCTTGGTGTTGCTAGGAGCTGCCCTATATTCACAGTATTTCCTATTAAGCATAAGCATTTTCACTTAAGATTGACATCAGACAAGGTCATTCTGTGACCAAGATGGAGCAAGACAAAAATGAAATAAAAAAATTACTCCCTAGTCATGTTCAAATGCAGACAAAAACAAGAACATTAATGACTAATATTAATGACTTCTGATTCTTTACTACTTATAGTGTAGCCTAGTCCATTCGTTCTAGCTTCTAGATCAAAATTAAGATACCCAATCATAAAATTACCCCTCTTCTTGAGAGTATCCAAATCCATAGAAAAATGCTACTTCCTTAAACTGTCCAAAATCACTTACCACAAGCCCAGTCTCTTTATTAAGTCCTTTCTAACACCTCTAATTGAGGCACTCAACACCTTCCCATGTACATTCTGCAGCTGCATCTAGTCAATAAATCTAATTTTGTTTGACCCCAAGTGTGCTCCTGGAAGCCATTGGCATCCCCATCTGGCATAGTGTCACTTCCACTGGATTCTATTATTGGTCAAGGCAAGTCACAAGGCCATCCAAATTCAAGGAGAGGGAAATAGACCCCCCTAGACATCCCCCATGGATGGAGCAGCACACGCACACAGGGACCTGATGTGACCATCTCCAAAAACAACCTACCACAGGACTGTAGCATGTTGGCTCACACTTTACAGCAAGCAGTTGAACTTTACTTTAAAATTGTATGTGGAACACTGGCCCCCTGGTTGGACCATATTCTATGGCTAGACCTTATTCAGGTAATAGAAAGATCTAGTCTTTCTTTACACCCTCCACATGTGACTTCTTTTCAGTGGTTTTGGTTTTGAAAACAGGGGGGTTGTCTCACTTCTTTTCAGTCATCAAATATGCTTCATGCAGCCCCTCTGCTCTCTCCTGATCTCTGATAACTGTTTCCTGCTCTGGGCGAGCACCTCCTTGCTGATCACCTTCTGGACTCTGGAACAAACACCTTTGCTGGTTGTGCTGCTGTTGCCACCATCGTGCCTTGGAGGAGGATTGGTGGGATCCAGGCCGCTTTTCTTCCACAGCTCCCTCCATCCCTCCCAGGCACCAGCAACTGCAAGGCTCCCGGGTACAGGAGACTTTAGCGTTGGTGACACATATCACAGAGGGAAGCTGACAAAGCAGCCTTGTAGCACAGCCCTTTACACCCAATTGTCCTGGATGAAGGTCTTTTTGTTCATCTCTCTCCTGCCCTCCTCCCCCAGTGGGAAAATGACCACTTTCTGATAGCACTCTTTGGCACCCCCTTTAGTCTTGAAACCAGTCATCATAAATTATGAATTACCCTAGAGTGAACCATGGTAATCTAGTTGTGTAAAATTGTGGATGATTTTTCCCCCTCTTCTTTCTTTTTGTTTGTTTATATTTATTTTTCTACCAGGAGCATGTATTGTTTTTGTAATGTGACCTCCCCCCCAAAAAAAATCAAAAGTCTATTTTTAATTACAAACAAAAGAAGGGGCTTTAAATAGAGTATCCTAAAGATTCAGATGTTTGGAAAGACCCCACCCAAGTCTTACATTTCTAATTACTTACTGTTTAACCTCACCAGTGAGTGTTTATTATAGAATGTAGTATGGAACGAGACACCGTGGTTTCCGAAGTAAATGCCTAATGACTTTTTCAATACTTTTAAGACATGTGATCAGAGAGCAGATCCTAAAAAAGGAATGAGGTGTTGCTTGATTTAGTAGAATAATCAATTTAGTTAGTGAGCAACTGGAGGAAAGAAAGAGCTGAATTTTTTGGCAGGCAGGAAATGTGTCAATTAGACTTTAGAACATCAGAAAATGGCATGATAGGAGTTGTCTGTGGAAGCAAGATAAAGATAAAGATGAGATCATCTTATAATAAGATCCTGGAGGGACTTCACCATGGACAGAGCTCTATAAAGGCCTGAGTCAAAAATGAGTTCTACTGGAAGCAAGAGATGTCCTGTTTCTATTGTTCATTGTATTTTCCTAGCATCTGGTCGTTGAACTTCAAGCTGACAAAAAGGCAACACAAAAGATTAGTATATGTTTTCTAAACAGAATAAAGGGGGCAGCACGACTGCCCCCTCTCAAACACCTTTTTTTTTTTTTTTTTACTTTGTTGCTTATTAGCTTTTTCACTTGTAGGTAATGAAGTTAAATAAAGCATGTGAAACCTAAAGATGGAGATTTCATAGTTTAAGAACGTTCATATCAGCACCTACTATATGTCTCATTCTGTGATTTGCACTTTCCCATTGCTAGAAAATACTTAGACAACAATAATAACAATAACCATTCATTGATACTGTGTGCCAGTGTTGCATTTGTGTCCATTGTTTTATTCATCCTTAAAACAACTCTACACAGTTTATGCTAACCCTATTACCTCTTCTTTTACAGATGAAGTAACTGGTACCCAGGAAGGTTAAGTAACTTACCCAAAGCCACATAGCTAATATAAAACCATTCTAAGTTATTAAACACAGTATTAAAATCTCCTTACTCTTAGTCCTGAGATATTTCCATTAACATAATTGTGGTACCTCCTTGATTTTGATTATTTAGTGTGCTTTTTTGCTCTGAGCAAGTAAACCTTGCTGCTTTCATTGTGATTTTAAATGTGAGAGTCAATCCTTCACTGGTGCAAAGGTAGTAAAAAAGATTACAGTGACTACAATGGAATCCTCTTACAATGTTCTTAAATTTTCCCTCTTCCTACACTGATCTATTAAATATCTGGTCTAATGCAAACAACTGCAGTGATGCCCTCTTACACTGTTTTACTACTTACTGACTTCTATCTTCTTGATGGCTGGGGACAAAATTGTACCAGAGTGTCCACAGCCATCCGTTCATGTGAACAAACCCCTGAAGGTGTGAAGGAGCCGCGAGAACACTCAGCGTTGGCCTGGTAGTTTTTTTTACCCTGGAGTTCTCTTCCATGAATGATGCAATTTGAAACAAAGTCCCTCATAGAGATACCTAGGGAAGCTCAGTGGAGAGCAACAAAAATGATGAAATGTTTTAAAAATAAGACCCCTGAGGAAGCAGTAATAGAACTGAACATGTTCAGCCTTGTGTCAAGAAGACTTAAGGGAGAAATAACTCCATAAATATGTGTGCTGATGTAGTGGATGAGGTGAAGGGCAATTTTCCTCATTATAAAGAGGGCAAAGGAAGTAGGAGGGAGCTAAATTATACTAAGGAATGAATATGTGCTGCTTGCTGAGGTGGCTTAACTAAAAATTCCATTTCTACCCATTATCACTAAGACTGTTGCCTGGGCAGCGTATTTTCTCTCTCTCTCTCTCTCTCTCTCTCTCTCTCTCTCTCTCTCTCTCTCTCTGTCTCTCTCTCAATATAGATATATTAAAATTACGCTGATGGTAACCACTTTGGGCACCTTTTATAAATGGAGAGCCAAACGTGATTTGTATTCATTCTTTGGTATCTGTATATATTATTACAATTTTAATACAGTTTTTTCCTTTCTTAAAATGTGTATACATTTTTTTGGCACCCTCTGTGTGAGTGTGTGTGTGTGTGTGTGTGTGTGCGAGTGTGTGTGTATGCTTTTCTATTAGATTGTGGTATAATATAAAGATGAGGGGGGCGTGGTGAGGGGAAAAGAACTCTTGTATTAATGGATAACTGTGGCCTAGTTTTGTACCAAGCCTGAAAGATTGAGCAAAGATCCGTGTTTGGTTGGTTCACAACTTCTATTGAGTTGTCATAAAAGTCATGACACATTTTTGCAATGAAAAACAGAAAAACAGAAAAAACAGACAACCCGATATTTTATTTATTTATTTATTTTATTTATTATTATTATTGGTTACAGATGTGCAAAACAATGCAATAGTTTTTTTTTTCACCCCTTACAAAGTGATTCCCCCTCCCTCCTCCCCTGCCCCCCACCTGTGATATCATACATATCTATTACAATTCCATTGACTCCATCCCTACACTATATTCCATGTCTCATGACTATATATGTGTTAAATTATAGTTGACATGTAATATTGTTCAGCGGCAGCTTCAGATGTACAGTGCAGTGGTAAGGCCACTACACCATCCATGAAGTGGTCTCCCTAAAAAGACATGCATCCTTCTGTTCCCCTAAAAATTATATTTACAACCTTATTGATTATATTCCCTAAACTGTCTCTTCTGTCTCTGCAGTGGTATTGTAGTTATCAGTTTATGTTGCCTCATCCCTTCCCCTTCTCCCTCATGCCCACCCCTGTCCCATCTAGCCCTCATCAGTTTTTTCTTTGTCTCTAAGACTATTTCTGTTTACATTGCTCATTTATTCAGTTCTTTAGATTCCACATATAAGTGAGATCATATGGTATTCTGACAACCCAATATTTTAGATTGATAGACCCATTTTCATCTATTGGAAAATGCATTGTTTCTGACTTATTAATAGTATTAATTGTTAACATTTATTGAACACTTCCTAGTGCCTGGCATTGTGATATTAAGTGCCGGAGGTGCATCTGTTCATTTAATCCTCACAATATTCATGTAAGGAAGAAGTTATTATCATCCCCCTCCCTCCTCTCCCATACTGGGCATTGGTTTCCTCTTCTGAGACCTGTGTTTGATAGTCACAGTGAATCTGAAAGTCTTATAAGTACTCAGTGAATAAAAGCCAGGTATGCTATACGCTGCAATGAATGGTACTATTTCCTAACAGGTGAAATTGAATCTTCACAAAATGCCAGTAGACACCCTCTTGAAAACACTTTAGCTCTAAATGAACTCCCAAATTTCTACAAAGCACCCAGCACACCTTCATGTGACATGAAGCTATGAGATGGACACCATTCAGATCCTCCTGGCATGAGTGAGTTGCTGTAAATACTGAAGGACCCCACTCTCTGCAACACCATCTTTCACAGCATCTATCAAGCAATAACTAAAACAAAAATGCAATGGGAGATTATTATCGGAGCTGAAGTGACCTGGATTTTACCTATAGAGTCCAGGGGTTCTCTGACCTGACAGATCTTAAGAACCTCCTGAAAAGTTTTGAAAAAATACAGATTCATGGGCACCAGTCCTGAAAATCCGGATTCAATGGGCCTTAGGTGGATAGATAGCCCAGGAATCTCTGTCGTTGCTATGATTCTGATGCTTAGTCACGGAGACCATTGACCCAGTCCAATCTATCCATTTGCAAGTGGCCAATGAGAGTGCAGAAGGTGGCAGAGCCGGCCTAGCTCTCACATCTCCTGCTTCCTTCTTTCCCATGCCAGGTGTTCTCTGTTCAGTGCTCAGTGCTGGGTCTTCATAAGAGAGGGTAGGAATTGGGGAGAGAAAGTAAATAAAATAAAGAGAATCTTGAAATTCTAAGATAAGTTGCTGATCACATACTATTTCCCCCCATGGTCCTCCACTGGGTGTTTGCTGTGCATTTAGATTGCAGGCTCTTATGTTTTATGGTGATTAGTGCAGGCCCAAGATTGATCGTGAGCACAGGTGGAGTTTGCGACCACCCAGGTAATTAGGAAAGCTCACTAAATAAAATCTATAGGTTTAGGACTGAATTTCCAGCTGGGATTGTGACTGTTATGAAGTAAAATAAAGCTTATTTTTCATTAAAGGATTGAGGTGATGTCAGAAAGGAGGAAGAGAGTCAAAGGGGCCTTTTTAAGCTGGAGAGTCAAACCGATGTTTTGATAGGAGAGGCCCCAGGGAAGGCTGTTTTCATTTTACCTATTGTCTGATGAGCGAGTTCCTGAGTCCCTGGGGAGAGCAGTGGTGGAGCCGGTGACTTGTTCTGTTTGGAGAGAGAGAGAGAGAGAGAGAGAGAGAGTGTGTGTGTGTGTGTGTGTGACAACTTCAAAAACTTGAAGTTGGGGAGAGAGTTCACCTCATTTTAGAAATAATGAAACAGAAACACAAGTGTTTAGACAGGTCAGGGGCGGAACTGGGAGTTGAACCACAGCTGCCTGACCGCCAAGCCTGAGCTCAGGCCTGCAGCTCTTTCTGCCCATGCTGGGAAGGTTCTGTTCAGCCAGAGCAGAACAGAGAAAGGGCCCATGCAGGGGTCAGTGTCCACAGGCTAATCTGAAGGTCATCCTTCCCAGCCTCAGCCTCAGAACTCAGTATCATTTCCAGTTTTCTGACTTCAATTCTGGCTGAAATCTCTTTGCTTTTGGAATCTGCCTCCACCTGACCACGCTCCCCTGGCCCCCTCCCCCAGCTTAGCAGAGCTCTGGAGCCCACCCCAGCCTGTGGGTGGGACTGAGTGCCTGGCGGTAGCTTCTGGTCTGGCCTCAGCTTCATCGTGGGAACTCTTGAATGGCACTTACTTGCCTGCATTGTCTAACCTGATTTTGAGGCATTCTTCAGCTAGACCCTTTCTGGAATGTTCTGTTTTGTACAACAAAGAAAAAGAGGCTTGAGCCAGTGGAGGTTTGGTGGGGAGTTTGCTTGGGACTGTTCTGTGCCTTCACCAGAGTCAGTCAGAGCTGCTGCGGAGGGTTTCTCTTCTGACCTCTGAGTGCAGGCTTCTCTGCCTTTTCTTGTGTGACCGCTAGTGCAGGCAGCTGCCCTGTGGAGCAGCTCTTGTGGCCTCTGGAAGGGAGGGCATGATGGAAGACATAATGAAGTAGCCAGATTTCTGCCTTCTGAGTCTCTAAGACCTCAGACCTGGGGGAAAATCAGCAGCAAAAGAGAGATAAGCAGTTTCCCAGTTCGGGAGTCCTAGGATGAGGGGAAAATGGAGGGGAAGGAAGAAGAAGACTCACTCAGGGGGTCTGAGCCTTGCAGCTGGGGAAGGAGGAGGCTTCTATAAACCCCAGTTAGGTGTAGAGGAGCTGAGAATGGAGGAAAAGCCTGCAGTCCAGTGTCCTCACCTCAGGTAAATATTCGGAAGGTAGTAGGCCCCGGAACAGAGACGGATGCCCAGTAGGTTGTCCTGAGACAGCCTCCTTCACAGCCCCCCAAGTCCCAGCACGGCGCCTACAGTGTCATCCCCCTGCACCAAAGAGTAAGATGTCAGAGGCAGAGGATCCTGGCTTCAAAGAGTCCTCCTGACTGCAGGGTGATGTGGGGCAGTAAGATCTCCCACTTCCGAGAGGAAGGCAGGGACAATGAGAGAGGGCAGGACCCCAAGAGGCCTTGAAATCAGGAACAAGGACCAATGCTGCCTGGAGTGGTGTAGACTGAGGACAGGAGGGCATGTCTTGATGCCAGCATAGGCAGGACATGAATAAGGTCCAGAGAGACTCTTCTAGTACTTTCAGCACTGGACATGAATTACATGAGATTTCTTGTCAAAGAAATCAAATGATTCGAAAAGATTGCATTTTTCTTTTTTAATTGTTTTGCAAAAACAGGATTCTCAGTGGAGAAGCCTTGCCCTTTCTTGGTTCCTGGTCCTCCTTTCCCATAGGTCTTCACACCGCTAGCTCTTGTCTGAGTTCATGGGCCAGGCAGGTTCTTCCTGGTATTCGCCTCCAGCACCTTCCTTTCTTCCCACTTCTGTGAGTGTTTCCATGGTAGACCCCTGCCTCTGACATCCCTATATCCTTTTGTGGGCTGCATGACTTAAACTCTGCAAGATTAGCTTTATCATTATGCCTCTGGCTTATCTGGTGGGATCACAGCATGCAGTAGCTTGCTGAAAGGTACGCCTATTAGGAGATGCTTGTTATAACAGTAGGAGGAGAGAGCAATCACAGGGCTGTATTACAGCCCAGTAGCTTACCATTTATTTGACTGATAGGTGTGTAAACAAGAAAATATGGTGGCTGGATTCCCATGCTTCGGAGGAGTCCAATGAATGCAAAATGCTGCGCTGTCAGTTTCATGAACTCAGTTAAATTAATGGATATTAATGAATCTAATGTTTCAAGCTCATGAAGGACTCACTATGTGTTAAGTTCTCTATTAGATGCAAGAGATACAGACACAAATATACCATCCATTCATTCCATGTTCTGTTAGGAATACAGACCCATAGAGACAGAAACATTTATTTAAAAATTACTGAGTAGTTATATGTGCCAGGCTCTATGACAAACATCCAGGGGAAAAAAATATGGTAACTGGCCTTGTATGGCCAACATACAAGGTGACAGGTGCTTTAATAGAGGAATTTATGGGATTAATCCAGTTCACTTTAACAATTATTCTAGGGCACTTGTGTCTGGTAACAGGTAGTGTAACAGAATACTAGTGCCCTAGAATAGTTGTTATAGTTTTATACACAATTTATAATTATGTAATGTATTTATATATAAATGAATATATTAATATAAGTGTAAAACTATACTCGTATATGCCATCAGAGGGAGTTTCCTGAAACAGCTCTTCAGATTGTTTCTCGTTTTAGATTCTGAGTTGTACCTATTTCTCTCGAATTTCACCAAGTAAGTCTGCCATGTAGGGATCTCATAATTTTCTTGCCCTGGTAGCTTTTAATCTCTCCTTTAAAAATGTATTAATAATTGCTGTCATTTATTAACACTCAGTATGTGCATATTCTCAGTGTGGCACTTTTCTTATTGTTTCATATAAACCTCATAAGAAACTGGCAAGGTAGGAATAAATATTTCAAGGATTCCCACAAAGAACATGATTCTTGGAGAGGTTAGTTTGCCCAAGGTAGCATAGTAAGTAAGTTGTAGAGTTAGGATTTGGAACTTAATCTGCTTCACTTTATGTACTCAGCTGTACTGAAATGTATTGAGTCCTTCCTCTGTGTCTGGCACTGTACTGAGGGATCCACATGCATGGCATCTTTAGATCTTACCACTGCCCTGTGAGGTGGGTCCATTTTATAAATGGTGAAACAGACTCAAGGAGCGTGAGTAATTCTCCCAAGGCTGGACAGAAAGTAGTAGAATTTGAACCTTGGTTTTTCTGATTTCAGGAGCACCTATGCCATAGCTACCTATGCATATGGTAGTCCCTCTTATCCATGTAGGATATGTTCCAAGACCCCCAGTAGATGCTTGAAATTGTGGATAGTACGGGCCAGCATATGAGGTCTGTCAATTAAGTTTGTGAACTTGCCACCATACACTTACATGGGCAGCACTGTACAAATAGCTTGGTAAGTTTTCATAACCTTGGTATGTCAGCGTCTCACAGCTGTATCCATGTCCTCACGATGTCTTGCTAAGTGGCTTTCATTATTGTGGTTGCGTGTTTTTGTGTACTGTCCTGGGAATGTCTGAGCTTGAATTAGAGCAACAAACAAACATGAAATTTCTTGTTAAACTTGGCAAGAGTGAAAGTGAAATCAGGGAGTGAAATCATGTTAGTCCAAGTTTATGGGGATAATGCCATGAAGAAAATGGCAGTGTACAAATGGATTAAATGTTTTTCTGAGGGGAGAGGATGTGTCACTGATGAAGAAAGGTCAGGATGGCCAGTAATGAGCAGAACTGATTAAAACACTGCAAAAATTTGTCAAATTGTGTGTCAAAATTGTTGGCTGATGGTGAGGAGCATAGCAGACCAAGTAAACATTGATAGAGAAAGAATTTGGGAAATCTTAACTGAAAATCTTGGCATCAGAAAAGCATGTGCAAAAATGGTCCTGAAGGAGCTCTTGCATTACGACAATCCACCAGCTCACACTCATTGTCTGTGAGGGAGTTTTTAGCCAGTAAACAAATAACTGTATTGGAACACCCTCCCTACTCACCTGATCTGGCCCCCAATGACTTCTTTCTTTACCAAAGATAAAGGAAATGTTGAAAGGAAGACATTTTGATGACATTCAGGACATCAAGGGTAATACGATGATAGCTCTGATGGCCATTCCAGAAAAAGAGTTCCAAAATTGCTTTGAAGAGTGGACTAGGCACTGGCATCAGTGCATAGCTTCCCAAGGGGAGTACTTTGAAGGTGACCATAGTGATATTTAGCAATGAGGTATGTAGCATTTTTTCTAGGATAAGTTCTTGAACCTAATTGTCTGATCTCATATATATTATGTTTTTTCCTCTACATACAGAGTGTGCCAAAAAAATGTATACACATTTTAAGAAAGGAAAAATCTGTATTAAAATTGTAATACAATGAATGATGCTAACGTTCATTTGCTTAATGCCATTTTTGGGTGAACTTCATACTACACATTGCTACATAATTCAATTCAACTTCGAAAAGTAATACATAGATAACATCTCTTAAAATGTGTGTATGTTTTCGTGGCATTCCCTAGTACAATCATATGATCAAATTTAATTTATAAATTAAGCACAGTAAGAGAATAACAACAATAACTAATAATAAAACAACAATTATAACAGTATAGTATAATAAAAATTATGTGAACGTGGAACTATTAAGTAAAATAAAAGTGATTTGAACACAAGCACTGGGAAGCCACAATAGTCGATCTGATTACTGAGATGGCTATTAAGTGACTAATAGGCAGGTAGCATATACAGTGTGGATATGCTGTACAAAAGGATTATTCAATACCCTAGGCAGGACGGAGCGGAACAGCATGAGATTTCATCAAACTATTTGGAATGGTGAACAATTTAAAACTTCTGAATTATTTATTTCTGCATTTTTCCATTTAATATTGTCACACCACAGTTGACCACAGGTAACTGAAACCATGGAAAGTGAAACTGTGGATGAGGGGTGGGTCTATTGTACATTTAACTAATTATACCCCAGTGGAAGGGAAGAAAGTAACATTTAATGAATGTCTCTTTTGTATGGGGGCATATATTGCTTTTGTCTAAAACAACTCTGTTAAATAGAAATGATCTCTACTTACCAAGCAGGCTCTCTGGCTGCATAGGGTTTTTTACACACTGTTATAGAGCAAGTTGAGTGTGAACTTCGTATTATAAGTGATCTATTCTTTTCTGTTACATCATTTTGCTTCCCAAAGATGTTCAAGTTCATAGACAAAATCATTTTATGCATGAATTTGTTCTAATTCCTGGAGCACTAGCAAAGAAAAAATATGTATGGCTAGTGGCTGGGGTCAATACATTTAACCCAGTGAGGGACTTGGTCTTCCCATTGTGTTTTTAAGCATCTTTTAATGCACAAACACAAACGAGTTGTGATAATTCTCATTCTTGTTGAGTTTACTTAAAATAAGGAAGTTTTTTTTGTGGTGTAAAGCATGGAGAAAGGTTATCTTCTGTGCACGGTCCACATCCTAGGGCCCATGGCTTGAAAAATACCATGTGTGGGCTGATCGTGAGCCTAAATAGACAGTGAATGTGATTTTATGATAGGAGCATCCTTGTAACTTATTAAAAAATAGAAATAAGGGACTATCCCATGTGATGGAAATAAGTTATGGATAAAAATGAAAGGAGATTCAGATAGGTGATTAGAAAGATTAAAAGTGCTGGAATATTAACTGATGGGATAGATAAACATAGGACACAGACAGGGGTCAGGATTCCCAGAACCTCCATGTGTGACAATTACCAGAGTCTATAGGGAACTGGCCCAAAATTTCCCATAATACATCTATAGGAGTCATCCCTACAACCAAAACATGGTGTACAAATTCTGCTATTATAATGTTCAAGACTAGAGTGCCTACTTGGAACATTAGGAATCATGAATAAACCCCTGAGATTCTAGGAGCCCAGGGAAATTTAGAAAAGTTACAGCTCTTTTCTAAACCTTTCAAGATTCCATTAAAAAAAATTATGCTTTGTGATCCAGAGAAATAAAAGCATAACCAAATCAGGCTGTTTTATTTGTTTTCCTCTTTTTCTTTTTTAAGGAAAAGCCTTTAGTTAGTGACTTTAATCAAATATATTCTTTTTATTTGTTGCTGCTTTTTATTGGATTCTGGGACAAGCTGATGCTGTGTGTATGTGTGAGTGTGTGTGTGTGTGTGTGTGTGTGTGTGTGTATTGTTGGGGACACTCTATTTTATTGCCACAATAAATACTGCAGTGCAAAATCCCACCAGACCTTTTCCTCTAGCAGTAGCTGTCTGTAAGACTGGAATTCATGCCTTGTGCATGTTATTGTAAAGTGAACATTGCTATAATACATTGTCTCCATGAGTTGGGGGTTGGCAGTGAGTAAGAAGATCAAGGCTAAGTGAGGGGAAGAGGTATAGTAGTAGCGTAGGGACAGGGAGCTGTCGCCAGTTTGTTAGGGAGGTCATCTTTGGTCCTTATCCAAGTAAAAGGGGTCCGTGCTCTGAGTCCCTATCCTTTAGAGGGTTCTGCTCCGGCCCTTTTCCAGCTGTGTCCTTCTCCACTGGGTGCTTGAGACAAAAGGGGATATGCTTACTCAGGGTTCCTACCCAACCCTTGTAGACCATGACCCAATGACCTACCTGGTGCCTGGAATTCCTGACCCAAATAGCCCAACCCCACTTCTAAGTCCTCTTTCTGGTGTCCATCTTCTTCAGGGAAGATCACTCTGCAGGTAGGAATCCCCAGGTCCCTGGGGTGGCC
This sequence comes from Aselliscus stoliczkanus, assembly GCA_033961575.1. Classification (NCBI taxonomy): domain Eukaryota; kingdom Metazoa; phylum Chordata; class Mammalia; order Chiroptera; family Hipposideridae; genus Aselliscus; species Aselliscus stoliczkanus. The sequence continues at coordinate 148,084,425 of CM066732.1, read as the reverse complement.
AAGAGGAGGTTGTCAGTGAAGGTGTGGCAAGGCTTAGATGCTGGATGGGCTTTCCACACATGTGCAATGGTAAAATAGAACTGGGGGCAGAAAAAGTGTGGTAGGCTCTTGGCTGAAGGCCAGGCCAAGGTCCCCCATGTTTCTGTCATGTTCTAACATCAAACTCCAAAGAGTCTGGGACTGGCCAAACTGAACTGGCCTTCTAGGTAATTATGGTGGCATGCTTGTCAAGGTAGAAAAATAGGCTGTTTTTTTATATAACAGCTTCCTTGCTTACTTTAAAATGGCTTAAAGTCTATAAATAGGGTATATGGGCCCTTCTTTGTACCTCTGCCACAGGCCCTGCAAATATTAGGGCTGGAACTGGAAGGTTTGGCTGCAGTTTGAAGGGTATTATAAGACTTTGAGAATTCGGTCTAGTGTTAGGTTGGAAAAGATTGGATATCCCCAAGATGACTAACCTGTTCTCTGAGAAGAACAGGATTAGAGTGGTCAGTGTCAGACCGAAGTGAAACGGCTCTCTCCTGGACCTCTCCTTTGCCCTTTCCTGCTCTCTACATCTCTTACAGAAATGCTCTGGTTGGACAGACACTAGATATGGTGGAAAGAGTATTCGGAGCAATACTGATGGAGAGGCTTTCAGCACTGCCAACCATTAGCTTCAATTTCCCTACTTAAAAGAGGGGTTATAATATTTGCTCCTGGGGTTGTTTTGAGGATAAGATGAGTTAATGTAAAGTGATATGATACAGTCTTAAAGTTAAATAGCTGTTCCACCAGGGGGCCCCCTTCTCTTTCTGCTTGGATTAAACAAACAAACAAACAAAAACACACTTTCCTATGTTTTATTTCCCTGGATACTTGTTCAAGTCCTGTTTAATATTTAATATAATTCTTACTACTGACATAATATGAAAACTCTCAGGAATAGTTTTGAAAAGAGACTCCTGGAAACAGTATGCTTTAATGCCATGGAATGACACTGGGGCCTCTTAATTCTGACCGACTGAGTGACCAGTGCCCATCCAAAGGCTAAACTGTCCTGAGATGCAGGTTTCATTGCTCTGGTGTTGTCTTTGACAGATCAACACTGGCCTCATCTCAGTTATTAGATTTTGATTTATTTCCAGAATTACCTGGACTGAGTTCAATGCCAGAGCAGTATTTGGAATGATGGACTATCACATGGACTTCATTTTCTTGAAATGCCACATGTTCTAACGTTCCAATTTTTCTGAGCACACAGTAGTCTGATGGTTAGTTTTATGTGTCCACTTTGTTAGGTGATAGTACCGAGTTATTCAATTAAACACTAATCTAGGTGTCGTTGTGAATATATTTTGTAGATGTGGCTAATATCTACAATCAGTTGATTTAGGTAAAAGAGATGACCCTCAATAATCTGAGTGAATCTCATCCGTTCAGTTGAAAATATTTGAGAACAAACTGAAGTTCCCCTGAGGAAGAAGAAATTATGCCTCTGGGAGATGGTATCAGCTTCTGCCCAAGAGCTTCTAATCAGCTGGCCTACCCTGTGGATTTCAGATTGCTCTCTCTCTCTCTCTCTCTCTCTCTCTCTCTCTCTCTCTCTCTCTTTCTCTCTCTCTCTTTCCCCCCTTCCTTTCTACCTTCCTCCTCCCTCCTTTCCTTCCTTCCTTCCTTCCTTCCTTCCTTCCTTCCTTCCTTCCTTCCTTCCTTCCTATTTGTCATATTTAAACTGTTTCTCTTTCTCTGTTAGGGCCCTGATTGATATAGATTTTGGTACCATGAGTGGTTCTAGAGGTATAGAATCTCAAGAATGGATTTCTGAATGGATTCTAGGTTTTCCGGCATTAGTCCTCTGATCTAATTTGATTGATTAGATTTAAAGGCACTAATCACTCTATCTTCTATGATAAAAAGGGCACTGGTAATTCATGTCATGATGCGGCAACAGAGACACACAAAATATAATCATTGGATCCATGAAATGTGCATAAAAAGCAAGGTTCTGAATGACAGTGTATATGATTGGTACCTTAGGACATTTCAGTCAAACTATGAAGCATGATGAGATTGGCTGTTTGCTTCTAAGTGCCCTGGAGAAGCCAGGGAAACAAAAGGATGAACTCACAGCTTCCAATTTGTAGCTCAAGCTCTGAATGCATGACCAGGAATCAGGAAACAAAGACCGGACATTTGGCTTGGCACCTGACTAAACGCTGTCACACTATCCAGGTGACTTAATATTCCCAAGTCCTCACTGTCGCCAGCTACGAAGTGAGTAGAAACTCCTGTGGGGTTTTAAATGTCATTAAATGAGAGCACGTCTGATAAAAATTACTTAGCACAATTCTTGGCATGTAACATGGACTAATCAATGTTTTGCACAGCCTAATAATCCCTGCCCTGTTTAAAGCATCCTGACTCTCTTTCGCCATTGTAGAGATCTCAGTGGGAGAGTAATTCCAGGCACCCAGCTCCTATGCAGGAAGCCACAAGGGGGACCTTTTTCCCACTCCATGCCGTCCCATGACCTGAACTCAGCCTAGTTAGCCACACTCCCCTAGGACTTTGCACCTTGAGTGACTGATGCAAGGTCGGAGGAAACCGAGACCACTCATGTTAGGAGCACTGGCAGCTGAGTCTTTCTGACCAAGGTGTTTAAGCTATGGGGACATTGATATGTGTTTTGCTTCCACACTCATGTCCTCTGGGATTCCCTGGCTTCCTCCCTGTTCATTCCTAGGTCTGATCTTCCAGGTTCTCACTGATCATGTTAGCAGCAGCACCCTCTCTTCACCAGTATCTTTTCAAAGACATTCTCTCTTGCTTACGTTAGCTGGGATTGGCTTTTATTAAAGCTTGCCATTAGGTTCATGGCCGACACATGTGTCAAGAACTGACAGGAAACACCAGTAGACTAGGGCTTAAGGTCTTGTTTGCATTTTCATTAGGCTTGGTGAGTATGCAATCATCAGTATGGGTGTGAAATACCAGTTTACTTTTCTAATGAACTGTTCAACGATGGACCTACTCCTAATTTAGCTATATATTAGTGTAGCTAAATGTTGGTTGCTACAAAAAGACCTTGTTTTGATCTCATAAAAAAACACTATTCAAAATCAAATGGAGGAAAGTAAAACACGCAGCCCTAAGTCAGAGAAGAAATTCACTGAGTGGGTTTCAGGATTGTCTATGTCCTTATTACCATCTCTTTCCTAATACAGTAACATCTCTTGTGCATTTTGACCACTGTTTAACACGATCAGACAAATATTATTTAAAAAGGATGCATTCTGAGTTAAAAATGACCCTCTTTCTTGGGTGTGTTTTGTGGTTTCTGCAGCTGGAAGTTACAATAGGCCATTTGATTAATGAGCTGTTTTATTGGGATGCAAATAATGCATAATGTCATACAATCCATATGTTATACATTATAGAGGCATAAAACTTACCTTGGCACAAAATGGAAAATTTAAAGCATCTCTCTTGAAAAAAATATATTATGCTGAACAAAAAGTATGTGGGTATTTCTGGTATTTATGAAGCTGATGAATGCTGTGCCAGGTTTGTTTGGTTTTAGTGCTAATTCTGACCGTGTGTGTGTGTGTGTGTGTGTGTGTGTGTGTGTGTGTTCTTTATTCATCAGCAGTACATTCATGCTTCTGTTCCTTTTCAGTCTATTCAGAATAGTTGAAAAGAGCCAAACAGCTGGTTCCGATAACACACAGTAGCTATAACCTCCATTGTTTAGAACTACAATGCTGGATGCTGGAAAGAAAATGTAATTATAAGAAAAACAGCCACTGGAGATTAGAGATGGTAATTGTCCATGCATCAGAGAGGTGGGACATGAGAATATGTAAATATTCAGTTCACTGGATACAAATCTAGAGCAACATAACCCTTTGGGGACACAAAGCTAACAGTGCAGGGGTACGAAGCATGAAGAAGCCCTGAATTTTGTCAGTATGGGAGACTGTACATCCAGTGAAATACCATCAGACCAGGCAAGGCTGACCAGCCATTCTCCCAGAGCCTTCAGTGGGCAACTGCTTTTCATCTTTCAGCCTCTGCTCAAATATAATTTCTCAAAGAATCTTTCTCCAGTCTCTCCCTGTCCCCATGGTGACCCTCACTGACATTTTCTCATTTTACTGTCTTAGTAGAAATTTTTACTGTCTGAAGCATCTTGTTTATCTATTGGTTTACTTATTTATTGTACGTTCCACATGAGAAAACAGGCTCCATGTCAAACTTGTTTATAGCTGTAAACTCAGATCAGTGCCTAAAACACAATAAGGGCCCCGTAAATATACACTAAAGACTGCATTTGAAAAGTGAGAAGAATAATCATCCCCGTCTGCTTTAAAGGATTATGTCACACTTAACTCAGATAATCCTTGTGGAACTTGACATGACAGTGACAGGCACAGGGTAAGTGTTCGGTAACTATTAGCTAGCATTTATTTTTCTTTTATTATTTATGTTACTTAAAACAGTGATGATGGGCCAGCCGAGTGGCGCGGTTGTTAAGCGCTGGCTTGGGAAGCTGGCGGCACCGGTTCGGGTCCCACATATGAGGGCCAGTGACATTGCCCTCAAAAAAAAAACACAAAAAACAAAAACAGTGATGATGATGATAATGATGATGATACATATGATATACTATGAGGAATTGGCTCCCATGATTATGGAGGATGAGGTCTCACGATCTGCTGTCTATAATCTGGAATCGCAGGAAATCTAATGGTGTGAATTCTAGTCTGAGCCCACAGGCCTGAGAACTAGAAGCATGGTTTTGAGTCCCGGTATAAGGGCAAGAGAAGACTGATGTCCCAGCTCAAACAGTTAGGCAGAGAGGGAGAGAGGAAAAGAGGGAGAGAGGGAGAGAGAGAGAGAGAGGGAGAGAGAGATACATATGAGTATATATAAAGAGCTTCTGAGTAAACTTTTCTTTCCTCCGCCCTTTTGTTCTGTTCACACCCTCAATGGACTGGATGATGCTCCCCACTGCCCCCCACCCTCCACACACTAGGGAGGGAAATCTACTTTAGTCATTCTACTTATTCAAATGTTAATCTTATCAGAAAAAATTGCTCACAGACACACCCAGAGATGATATTTACCCAAATATCTGGGAACTTGGTGACCCAGTCAAGTAGAAACACAAAATTAACCATTACAATTATGAGGAGACACTGGCACAAAGGAAATTTAATTGACACCCACAGGGAGGGGTTTAACTTGTCTGTGTTAATCTAACTATAATACTTTCACTTAAAAATTTTTTAAAGTGAAGTTTCACAAACCTAGCTCAAAAATCAATTACTCCAGATTATTAAAATAGTCTGTTTGCTCTATTTGGAAGTAGGGTTATGACCACCATACAAGGATTACGACTTCATCAAGAACTAGGATGCTCTAACAGCAACTCAGCAGTAAAATGACACAGGAAGCTCGTTCGGATGATGTGACATCTCTGGGTCATTGGGTTATCACAAGGAACACTAATTATTTCTGAGTTTAGTCAGAGCTTTCTTAGAAATTTCTGGCTCAATGGAACTGTGCCCACTCTAGCTTACTGGATAGCATTTTACTCTGCACCTTTAATAAAGCTGCCCTTTAGGAAAAAGATGTATCAGATTTATTTACAAAGCACAGCATATGTAGACTTTATTCGTAAGCTTCCTACAGATAGAGTGATGAGCTATGGGAACCCTCCTGATTTAAGTCCCATTCTGTCAGCCAGTTTGTAGATTTGTTACTGTTTCTTTTCTCCTTGATGGAATTTTACTTTCCTTTTTGGCCTGACCTCTTCCCAAAAGGTCAGGGTATGGGGCAGTCCCAGCCAGTGAGGGACTGTCACCACCGTGAAAAGTCTCCTTGCGGCTTCACTGTAAGCCAGAGCTTCCATTCACAGGTATTGATTTCTGCACAGTAAAATTCTTATGGCTTCCTCAAAGGGGCCAATTTTTTCAGATTAACAGCTGCTCTGTTAACATCAGAATAGCTGTGTGGCTAAAACACGTTTTTATTTACGGACATCAAAAAGCATGTCTCAAACAACAGGCCCTTCAAATTCAAAATAAAAGGAGCATAATAAATGGAAAATCGTATTTTATATTAATGATCCTCTTTCAATATAACAAACTTTGGGTAATAAAATCCCGGGGATATGGAAACAGTTGATGTTCTCCTTCTCGTTATTTATGTTTACTTTGTGCCATTTCTAGCTGGGCAGTAAAAATCCAAAGTTTAGTGTTCCTTTAAATTTTATTTAATTTTGTTAGTGAACCAAGCAATGGCTTGGCTTTTTTTTTTTTTTCCTGTTGCAGTAGAAATAAAGAGACAACTAAGCAAGCACTGGTCATCATTTATATTTCATTAAATCATTGTAGTCTAACATGAGTCATGGTGGAGACTCAAAGTGAAGAGAACTCAGATATCAGTGCTGGACACAGATTTCTTACTTGTCAGAGCACTATCTACCTTTTCTCAAAGCAAACAGTGAGGCCAGCTTTTTGGCCCATAGATTCCATCAGGATGAAGAGGAGAGATGTATATTGTCCCATGCAGGAGGACAGGGACAATATAGGAGGGGAACGCTGGAAGACGTATGCCGTTGACTTGGGCTATTTTTGGTTCTGGGCTGGTGAGATTGGGTGAGAATCAGGATGGTCTCCCACAAGCCTTCAGATTGGTCCCTGAGAGTTTCAAGGTTCCAAGAAGAGTGCTTCAGTTCCCAGGTCACGATCTGTCACTTCTCTCCCATCTCCTCCCTCTAGCTCACGTCTTCGTTTCTTAAAATCGTTACCAGAGTAATACAAGCAATAGCTTAAGAATCAAATATTAAAGGACTTCTCATGTAAAACATTTGCAGACAGAAATGCAGTAAGAAAAGATGGAAAGAATCGGGAAGAAACCCCTTGATCTGTCTCTACTCCTACCTCCTGATTTTACACCAGTGTCACCATTGAGCCACCCCTACCAGAAACAGGAGCCCTGGTGATGCTCTCCACAGGGCAGAAAATGGATGCACGGAGAATGAAGAAAGCTGACAAGCAAAGAATAACCAATTCTTTCTACAAATCTACAAGGGTTATTGTGAGAATTAATCGAGACAACTACAAAAAGCACCCAGGCAAAGTAATTGGCATATAATGGGTCCTTAGAATATATTTTTTTGCCTCTCACCTCTCTCTGGTTTCTCATTTGTCAAAATCTGCTCTCCAAAAATTGTGGTTCATTTATTGCATAAGCTATAAGTGTCTACAAAGGTATTTTAACAAAGATGAGGCTAATTCAAACATTTTAGATATTTTAGAAGTTAGTAAACTCAGTGAGTGGCATTTTGGGGAGGTGGAGGGACAGGAGACAGCTTGTTTCCATTTCTTTGAGTCCATGACTAGGAGTAGCTGTCTGTTTGCCTTTTCTTGCGCTGGAGGTTGAGGTCCTTTCCGAATTGCTCAGGGGCCCCATCAGCTTTGCCTGCAGGACTCAGTATGGCTGTTCCCATAGCAGGTGCTGAAATCAGAAAATGTGGGTCATAAATCTCTCTGGAAGCTGGGAAGCCCGGTTGCCCCTGACGTCTGTCCTACTGCGTGCAAATGGCCCCGCTGCAATGTACATGTCTTTGCATTCGCTGGTGGGCTTGCAACAACTACACACCTCTTGGTCGGTGCCAAAGGAATGACTCTCTCTCCTCTGAATCTTCTTGTTTCCCACCAGTACTGTCCCTGATGCTCTGGGGTCTGATGAACCACTGGGGTTCCCTTGTCTTTACTATTAACTATTTACTTCTCCCTTCCCTGTACTATTAACCCTTCAGTGGATTAAAGTGAATTCCTGGGTTATCATTGGAGCAATTGCCTGGTGCAAGGAGTCATGACATCTTTTAGGCAGATGGAGATTTTGTATGTGGCAGCACCTGCTTCAGTCACTGGAGGATGAGCTCATGGATTTGGACCCCGCTCGGGGACATTTCTTGGCCCCTAGAAGGGGCTGACCATCAAAGAGTGCCCCTGAGAGCTGGGCTGGGTTCCTGTTGGGATCTGGGACAGCCCCTAACCATATGAGCCCTGTGGAATATAATTTCCCCTCAGCGCTCCCCTTTACCCACCCATAATCCACTCCTCTCAGGTACCTCGTTAAAGTAAAAAAATCATCAATGTTCTTTTAATGTGGCTTTTTGTGTTTCATTTCCTTTGTTGGTTTAAAAATGTTTCCACTGAAACATTTTATAGGATTTCTATACAGTGCATGCATACATTTTGAACATTTTGTTCCTATTAACATAAAATATTATTCTCATTTCCTCTCCTGTTGGGAAGAAAGAGGGGGAAAAAAAGCATTAGAAAAATTAAAAATAATTTCTTTGTTACGAAGGAGGTATGAATGATTTATGAGCATAATAAAGGCAAGTCTCTTTGGTCAACATCATGAATTTAAAAATAAGACTTCTTCTCAGATTTTTGAAATGACTTAGATGACAGTAGGCACTAAAATAACAAAGGAGACCAGTTATAATGAGAAATTCTTTTCCCTCTAGTTTTCCTCCTGAGAAGATGTGGCGTGCTTTCTATCCTTGGGAACAAAGTAGAGTTATCTCAGGGCAGGGTCAAGGGAACCATGTGTCAAATAGCTTGTTTCAAAATACATCTGTGAGTTATGTGCATTGGACAGAGATGCGTTTTAAAATTCCCCGTTGTTTTGATATGTCCTTGAAGATCGTATCTAATTGAATCTTACTGGAGTCATCCATATTGGCTGACTCACCGCCTGCCATGATGTTTCTCCCAGTGACACTGGGAGCCCTTGGTTCCTCCTATAAGCCAACTGCTCAGTAGCTCAGTGATTCTGTTCCTCTGCTGTGTGTGCTCATGGGATATTTCCCCTGCAACTCTGCAGGTGCTGCATATGAAATCACACACTGTATGTAAGGTGAAGGGCTCTGTGTTGGGTTTTCAGGTCTGGGTCTCATGGTTTTTAGCCCAGACTTCTTGTTCCACAAGCACTAGATTATATATGAAGCTAAGAGTGTCACCAGGGGAGGCTGGCAGACTGCAAGGGGCCTCTTGAGTGGCATTTCCTAGGTGAGTTCACCCTGGTTTGAGGTCAGTTATCTGGCGGGGTATACTCAGAAACCAGGGTATACTTTTAGCACATTAAGAATGGCCTCATGTCAATCAGCTTGGGAGGCGGTGGCAGAGCCTGGCACTCCAATTTCCTAGTTTACAAGAGAAACACCACTTTCCAAACACTTGTATTATGGCTCAATCATTTCGGGGAGAAGGTGCTTGCTTGCTGAGACCAGAAATGCTGGTATGTGAGCTCACGAGGATGGTAGCTGTCAAAGGTTCAAGTTTTCAACAACATATTGAGCACCTAGCTCAAGGCAAGCTCTGTTCTCGGCACTGGAGATGCAGCAGAGAACAAAGCAGACAAGACCTCCCTTCCCTCAAGGAGTGTGTTCTAGTGACTATTTGGGCTTCGAGGTATGGGTCTCTCACCCCTGGCACGACCACCCTTTGGGCTTCCATTTTCTCTGCTCAGAGCTCCACAAACTCACTCCAGGGGTGAAAGCATACTGAAGCAGACCTTGGGAGACATAACATAAAGAAAGGATGACTTGGTGTGCAATATTTTCCCAAGCCTTCAATTCTAACACAGAAAATTCAATGAGCAGGAATAAAGACAAAACTTACTTCCTTGTTTTGGTTATCTGTCTTCCCCAATTCTGCTAACTAATGGAAAGGTCTTGCTAGCCTACCCCATGAATATGAAATTGAAAGAAATACATAGAGAGAGAGGCCACAGATGTGGAGAAAAGGAAGAGAAGCCAAATCAATCTGCATGATAAAAACCATGGAGCTTGGTACAGGGAGAGAGGGTTTGAGGGAGGGAGATCCAAACCCACTGTGAAGAGCAAGCTGAAGACAGGAGGAAGGTTTCTGTTTGTTTGTTTCAGGTGTACAAAGCAATGTACTAGTTAGTTAGGAAGTTACACCCCTCACAAAGTGATAATCCCTCCAATCTACTACTCCTCTGACATTGTACGAGGTCGTACAATTATGTTCGCAAACTCATCCTAAAAAATGAGCTACAGACCTCATTGCTGAATATCACTACGGTCACCTTCGAAGCATTCCCCTTGGGAAGCTATGCATTGACGTCTGGGCCTAGTCCACTCTTCAAACCAATTTTAGAAGTTTTTCTGGAATGGCCATCAGAGCTGTCGTCCTATTACCCTTGATGTCCTGAATGTCATCAAAATGTCTTCCTTTCAATATTTCCTTTTATCTTCTGGTAAAGAAAGAAGTCATTGGGGCCAGATCAGGTGAGGAGGGAGGGTGTTCCAATACAGTTATTTATTTACTGGCTAAAAACTCCCTCACAGACAGTGCCGTTCGAGCTGGTGCATTGCCGTAATGCGAGAGCCATGAATTGTTGGCAGAAAGTTCAGGTCATCAAACTTTTTCACACAGGCTTTTCAGCACTTCCAAATAGTAAACTTGGTTAACTGTCCAGTTGCTACAAATTCATAATGAATAATCCCTCTGATATCAAAAAAGTTTAGCAATATCATTGCAACAAGTTCGTGAAGTAATTGTCAGACCTCCTGTATAGCTGTTACAATACAATGGACTATATTCCCTATGTTGTACTTTACATCCCGTGAATATATATAATATATAATATATATTTATAGTTAACATTCAATATTATTCTATTTCAGTTTCAGGTATATAGTGCAGTGGCCAGGTACCTACACAGTCTATGAAGTGATCCCCCTGATAAGTCCAGTAACCACCTGGCATAATCTTTACAACATTATTGATTATATTCCCCATACTGTATTTCATATCCCTGTGACTAACAATTTGTACTTTCTAATCCCTTTACCTTCTCCCCCATCCCTACCCACCTCCCATCCAGCAGCCATCAGTTTTTTCTCTATATCTCTGAGTCTATTTCTGTTTTGGTTGCTCAGGAGGAAGGGTTTTCAAAACGGTTGTGGTGGATTGTGAATTGAATTTCCTTTCCTACTTTTTTGAATGGAGTTGCGTGTGAGTTACTTTTGATTACTGGTCTGCGAACATTAAGCCATAAAGGGCCCTAGGATTTATTAAAGTTCTTGAGTTTTGGGTTCTGCTTTTAACCTGAATATTCTTAAGTCCTTCAGTCTGCTGACCTCATTTTTTCCCTTTAATATACAGTTAAAATAACATGAGCCCCCTTTTCACAGACCTGCAGGAAGTCCACTGCTCACTGCAGTATTTGGAAGGTTCCAAAGGTGCTCCAGTTCCCAGGTACCTGCCTGTCACCTCTCATTCCAATCTTTTAGCCCAAGTCTTTGCTCCTTAAATTCAATTTTTAATGAAGTAATGCATGGACTAGTTTGAAATTCAAATATTCAATGGTTTATAATGAAAAACAGAAGTCCCCAACTAATCATTCCCTACTCTGCAGTTCAACTCCCCGCAGGCAAGCACTTTCAACTCTTTTAGCTCTTGTTTTCTCGCACTTACCTCCATATTTCTAAAGAAAATGCATTCCTTGTGATTTATCAATTGATCAGTTTCAGACATTATGTATTGACATTTTCTCATCAGAGATGAAAATTTAGCTCTCACCCCTCCCATCTCCATTCCACCTGTGTCTCTTCCTGCATTCACATTAAAATGATACAAATTTTTGTGATCAAATCAAGCTTGACATAATTATGACTATAAAAAATATTAATAACAAAGAGCTGTGTTATAATTATACCTTATGTCTTGTAAATATTGTTTTTTTCTATAGTTAATATTTTCTTCATTTTTACATTTGCTTCCTTTTTTGTGTGCTTATATTTAGTTTTTTTTCATGCTTCATTGTATTTCTTATACATCCACCCATATTATTGGATAGATAGGTAGATATATAAATAGCTAGCTAGCTATATAGATAGATAGATAATGAGCAATCTGTGGGCAGCCATAAACGATCAAATAACATGCAAACAAACATTTTAGGCAGGTCTTCTCTATTTGTATACAGAAGGGAGCTGGGGAAAGCAGTAGAAAAATACCTCTTCTTGTCAAGTGCAAACTTTGAGGTTCACAAAATGTTCCCTCTAATTATCTACTCTATAAAATATTCATGTTTATTTTAATATAATTTCCCCAAGATCTTCAGGTAAAATCAATGCTCTGGGAAGATGCAGGGTGTTTTTCCTGGGGCTCTCTCTGTTCTTGACTCAGGATGGCAATAGTTCTGGGGAGTGTGTGTTGAATGCTCTCGGGGTGGCAGTCTCATTCCCTCCCTGAGCTTTTTCTTAGGCAGAGTACTCTGCAATTGATTAGTTCCCTGCTTTCTAAATTGCTGTCAAGTTCCAACCTCATCTCCCTGAGGTGAATCCCATCATCTCTATTGGAGGTTTGGGAGTCTGCATATTCTTCAGGGACACATTCACGTGCTATCTTTCGCTTTGTGCTCACAGATGGCTAATCATAATCATACTGTGTATTTCACTAGTTTTATCCTCAGAGGGTTGCATCTTTTCCAGGATTTTGTTTTCCATGTAATGCCAATACCAAGGAAATGTTCTCTCATCAAAATGGGACAGAGGACACTTATCTTGAGGCTGCCCCAAAGGCAGGCTCTGGGACTTCCTGAAAATCAGAACTTTGCTTGAGATGTTTATGCTGGTTCCCTGTGGCTATTAATTCATGTGATGAACAGCTTAGGGAGAGAAGTGAAAGGAAAAAGCATGCTCATGGGCAATCCTTTGCCCTAACTGCCCATCAATTTTCCTCTTCATTATGATACAAGCAGGGAAGGTTGTAAGATCAACTGTTGTAAGTGATGAATTAAGACAATTATAAGCATAGGATGCCTTATTGCTGGCATCAGATTTCAACCTCTGAAGGGAAAGGGGGAACAAGGGAAAGTAACATTTTTTTTTTCCTTGGTCACTTAAGGCTTCAAATTGAGAGTTAGAGAGGACCTAGATCACCAGCTGAAGGCTTTCCACTTCCTCTCCCTCCCATTTTAGACCAATCAATATTCTTATAGATAGAACCTAGGGGCCACTAAATGCCGCACAAGAATTTGAAGCAGCTAAGATTGTTCTCTGAGAGTTAAGCTATAAAACTGACTTAGATCAGTGTGGGAAAATGCAAAGTCATCTTAGAAAGAAAGGGTTTTCTGGGGTAAGACATAATGCAGAATTGGCTGTAGGCATTGATACAGGCAGAGAAAGAAAATACTTATGACAAAGAAGTTGTGCAGGAGAGAAACTCCACCTCCAGCCCCCTGGCCCAGAGGAGCCTGCAGCATCAGCCCTTAGCATCTTCCCACCCCTAGTCCATCCTTCCCAAGTCAATGGCTCCTAATCTTGCTTCCCGTGTGGAATGTCTACAGAAATGGAATAGCTTGATCCTCCAACCTCCCTATCCTATGTGCTTCATAGCTAGTTTCTCATTGGAAATGAACAATTTCACAACATGGTGGCTGTCAGCTTGGCTGATTGGTATCTGAATCAATAATATCAATCATTGGGGTGATGACAAATCAGCTGTCTGCCTTGTTAGACTAAGGAACCCCAGCGTGGGACCAGTTGGGTTCCTATTGCACTTTTCAATAGTTGTAAAATATTTCTGAACTTGTTTCAGATAATGACATATATTCATTATTTTTATTGCCTGGAAACTGAATTCTAGGGGGAGAAGTTATTAAACTGAGACCATTAAGAGAGGAAGAATTCTATAATGATTAAGAGCATGGACTTAGGATTCAGACCACATGGCTCCCCACCCTGGTCCTCTCACTTTCCTTCATAATGTCCACAGGCACTTAGCTGGGTCTCCATGTTCGAATCATTTCATCTATAAAATGAGCATAGTCAAAGTATTTATGTAATAGGATTGTTGTGAGGAATAAATGCCCATAAACTATTTATTACAATGCCTGGTACTTGGTAAAGGCTTAATAAATCTTAGCTGTCATCATAATAAATGTGATTATCAAATATCTTTTTCTCCTTTTTAAAGATCAAAGCCATATGTTACTGTCAATCAGAATTTAGATCAGCCTAAGAGAATCAGTATTAATTCCTGAGTTGAAAGAGCTTTTGACCAAGCATTGTTCTAGTATAAAGTAAAAGTAAAAAAAAAAGAAGAAAAATATAATTAATTTCCTTAAAAATATCTATAACTTAACTTTAGATAATAATGTTACTGAACAGAAAGAGTCCGTCCACCTGGTGCTTGCAGAGCCAAACAGCAAACACTGAGAACTGCGATGGAGAAAGATTGGCACTTTTATTGATGAATGGCGCCATCCAGGAGAACGGGAAGCTGATGATCAAAAGCCCCAATTCCCAGAGGGTTTGCAGGTTACAGATTCCGCAGGACAAAATCACAGGACTCCTTAGGTTCAGGGGTTCGGGGTGGTGCTGGGAGCTGATTGGTCAGAGGTGAGGTAACAGCAATAAACCATTTCTTTAGGTCATGAGGACAGCTCTGAGGTCTTTTCTGGCACCCCTCTGTCTGGTTTCATGGGAGAGAAGCTGGGGGTAGGTAACTTAGGGCTCAGGAACTGAAACATAATGTAGGTAAAGATGTTATCTTTAGTCTGCCAGAGGTCCCCACCATGTGACTATTAGTTAGGCCTGGGGTACTGTCTTCTGCTGCTGATTATTGGGGGAAAGGCTAGGTCACTGAGGGGATATGGTTTCTAGAGCTTGGATTTAAAGGTAAATTTAATCAAAGTCATAGGAACCCTTAGTTTTAATAATAAATGAAATGAAGATAAAGGCTGTGGGAGGGTGATAGTGGGCTCTATAGAGTGGTTCTATCACCTATAGGTAAGTAGAGTAATAATAAATAGACAGAATAAAAGACAGAGAGAGTGACAGCTGAGCTGAGACCCAAAGGACAAGAGGTCAGCCCTTTAAGATCTGGAGGAAAGATTCAGGAAGCGATCACAGCAAGTACAGCCTAGAGGAAGGAAAGAACTTGGCATTTTCTAGAAATAGAAAGAAGGCCAGTGAGGATGGAAGACAATAATGGGGAGGGGATGTAGAAGCAGGTGGGTGGGGAGGGAGGGCTAGTAGGTCACTGTAGAGAGTAAGCTTTCAAGCCAAGGCATTTAGAACTATTGCAGGGTTTGAGGCAGTGGGGTCACAGGCTGGATGGAGGAGACTGGACCATTATGGGGTAATCCACTGCTGGAGGTTAATGACCTAGGTCAGAGAAGAGAGAACACAGGCTGAGGCTGGTGCAGAAACAGTGGGGATGGAAAGAAATGGGTGGAGCCGGGATGTATTTTAAAAGTAAAGCTGTTAGGACTTTCTGATGAATTGAATGTGGAGGGGTAAGGGCCAAGGAAAAATCAAAGACGATAGTGGGATTTGGGCCTTGAACAACTACACATATGTGAATGATCATTTCATTGAGTGAGGGTGGATGGACAGAGATAAAGTAGATTTGGAGGGAAAATCTTGAGTTTCTTTTGAAATATGTTTAGTCTGTTAGATGTTAATTGGCTCTATTATTAATAAATTAGATATTTTTGTGGACTTGGCAGGAAATGTTTGCACTTTCTATAAATTTTTAAAGGTTAAAAAAGCATATTTTGAAGAGTTCTACCATCCTAGAACGCTATGCTGAGAACTGCTATTCTCAGTCAGTCCTTTTGTTATATGTGAAAAACAATACAAAACATTATTTAGAAATGCAGTTTCCATTGTTAGCTGGTGGTGGAGCCAGCCTTAGAACTGAGCTTGCTTATCTATCTATCTATCTATCTATCTATCTATCTATCTATCTATCATCTATCTATATCTATCTATATCTATCTATCTATCTATCTATCTATCTATCTATCTCTATCTATCTCTACCTATCTGTGTATCTATCATCTCTATTATCTATGTATCTTTCTATCATCTATCTATTTTTGACAAACTATAATTCTATTCTGAGGTTCTTATCAATCCCAAGATTGTCCCCTTAATTAGAAGAGTCTTAGTAGGAAGCTCTAAGGTAAGAATGCTTTTTGGATAAAATAAAGATCTGTTTTCATGCTTAAACAAAGCACGAGAGGTGGAAATGGATAAAGTGCCAAGCTGTGGAAGCTGAGTAGATTTTCCTAAACACCGATAGCTTCTTAAGGGATCCTTTGCCCACTTGGGTTTACTGGGACTGCCAGGGAAACACAGATCACGTGCTCATGTCCAAAGAGCAGGTTTTGTCAGATAGGAAAAAATTATGTAAATGTGTACCATTGGGGCTGTCTGAATCCATATTCATTAGCCCTCGGGACTGGGAGTGGCAAGGGAGACAGAAGTGGTTCTAGAAACCAATACTACAAATCCCTAGCAAACCTGCACACAGTGTCCCATAAAAACCTTATTTGTTTCCATGTTCTCTCTGAATTGGCATTCTGGGCAGTGTTATAGATATCCTGTGAATTACACACTTAAAAATTACTCATTTATAACATCTGTTGAAAGGCTGCTACAAAGACAGGTGATTTTTTTTTTCCTTTTATCCTCAGATCTATAGCAGTTTGTTTTCAGATTTTGTTTTGATTTTTTCTGAGCATTCCTGAAGACCTCAGACCTGCTGTTGACTGGCTCAAAACTATCTTGGGGAATGTTCCAGTTCATCTAGACCCGTCTCTTTGACCCAATGCTGGGGAAACTGGAAACCAACCTTGTGCCCGGAATTATGCTAGACATTGGGAATAAAGAAGTGAAAGAGACAGTCTCTATGAAAGATGCTCAGAGAGAGCTAAGGAAATCAGTGAAGGCAGCACAGCATGAAAATAAGTATTCTAGGGATATGTACAGGGGATTGGTGAGAATGGAAGAAGAATCTAACTCAGTTCAGATAACACACAAGGAAAGAAGAGGTGAGGAAATGCTTCAAAAGTGACACCTGAGAACTCTCACTCTCTGCTCGTGGGAATGCAAAATGGCGTCTCCACTTTAGAAAACAGGCTGGCATTTCAGCAAACAGTAAAACATAGAGTTACCATATGACCCAGCGATTCTACTCCTAGTATAGGAAATAAAAACATAGGTCCACAGAAAAACTTGTACATTAATGTTCATTGCAGCATGATTCATAATAGCTCCAAAGTGGAAACAACCCAAATGTCCATCAACTGATGAATGGATAAATAAAATGTGGTGTCCATACATGGAATATTATTTTACATTAAAAAGAAAGGAAGTATCGATATATACCACAACACAGATGAATCTTGAAAGCATTATGCTAAGTAAAAGAAGCTGGTCTCTAAGGATCAACTATTATATGATTCCGTTTATATGGAATTCCCAGAATAGGAAAATCTACGGTGACATTGAAAGTAGATTATTGTTTGCTAGAGGCTGGGGAAAATGGGAGGATTGAGGGATTATGGCTAGGAGCGCAGACTTTCTTTTCTGG
The DNA here is from genome assembly GCA_033961575.1 of Aselliscus stoliczkanus. Lineage (NCBI taxonomy): Eukaryota > Metazoa > Chordata > Mammalia > Chiroptera > Hipposideridae > Aselliscus > Aselliscus stoliczkanus. Next base: position 148,066,999 of record CM066732.1, on the reverse strand, counting down.
GTAGTGCTCTAAAATCGATTGTAGTGACAGATACACAACTTTGTGAATGCACTGAAAGTCCTTGAATTATACACTTATGTGGGTGAATTGTATATATGAATTGAATATCAATAAAGTTGTTAAAGAAAACAGCGGCACCCGAGGACCAGTGTGAGGAGAAAGTTGTTGGGGCGAGGGCATTTTAGGGAGTGACAATAATGAGCAAATCCACCCCATCAGCAAGTATCTCATATCATTCTAGTCCTTTCTGTTTGTACTGCCACCACCGTCACCCAAGTCACTGTCATCTCCCATCTGCACCATTGCTGTAGACTCCTAACTAGCAACACAAGACCATCCCCCTTCTCTGTAAGGTCTGTAAGTGTGGGGATCTCACTTTTCAGAGTCCCTGATTGCAGGTTCCAGGTTGGTTTTGCCCGTAAGAAGTGGTATCCTTGTGAGCCCTGGAAGGCTGAAGGGAAGTGAAGTCATAGCTGTTCCTGTGGCTTTGTGAGAGGTTCCCAGTCATCCTGTGAATCACCCACTCTGGTGGCATTCCACGGCACTGAGATCCCTGGGAACAGTCTCCTGGACATCCAGCACCTGCTGATTTCCGGAACGCTGATGGAGCTTCTCTGACCTCATCCCCAGACCTTCCCACAGCCCTTTCATTTCTCATTGCCCATATTAAATCTATTCCTGCTTGAGATGCATAGCATGGGTTCTGTTTGCTTGATTTTATTTTCCACACAGCAGCTAGTGTCGCATTAAAACAAAAAAATCACGTCACAACACTGTACTGCATTTCTCCAAATTCTGTAACAAGATCACCCCATGAACATGGTCTGAAACCCACAGGAATCTGTGATCTGCCTCTGCCTCCTCTCCCTCCTCTTTGCTCATGCCCCTCCACATCGGCCCTCTTCCTGTTTTTCCTGTATGCCCAGCTTTCCCATTTGAGAGGATTTGCATATGTTTCCTCTGCTTGGGATGCTCCATCCCAGGATTCTGCAGGGTTGTTCCTTCTCACCAGGTCTTAGCTTAGATATCTCCCCTCGGAGAGCCTTTTCCAGCCAGCAGACCCAGGACACAGGCCTCTGCCATCACACTCTGTCACAACCCTGAGTTTATTGTCTTTGTAGCTCTTACCACCTGCTAAGGCTATTGTGCTCATGTTTGTCATTTCTTGCTTATCATCTGTCTCCTTCCTGGAATAGCAAGCTCCATGCAGGCAGGGGCTTAGATTCCCTGTGGCATGTCCAGCACCCAGAATCTCCTGCATTCTGGCTTGGTGAATGTGCAGGACCCAGAAGGGATGGAGGAAGGCAGAGCACCGATTGCCTATCCAGAGTCCATGGCTGGAATCCCACCAGGTAGATGTGGTGATTGTGGTGGAAGGTGAGCGGGGAGCTTGCCCAGGAGAATGGGTTGCACAGGGCTTTGTTATTTCTTAGCCATATCGCCTTAGAAAAGGCATTCAGTCTGTCCAAGACTCAGTTCTCCACTTTAAAATAGAATTTCTAAAACCCTACTCATGAGGCTTTTGGGGAGATTAAACGTGCTCAGATACGTGAAAACGTTGTAGACTCTACAAAGTGATCTATTCATATATTTAACCCAATTGTATCATGTACCTATAGGGTCTTGGTCCTGAAAATTCAGAGATGGAATTTGTGCTCTCTTCCCTTGAGAAGCCCACGTCTGGTAAGGAAGAGAAACCCATGAGAAGTCATAAGCGGGTGTCTCAAGAGATTATTACCTGAAGGCCTCTCAGCCCCAGTGTCTGACCTCTAATTGTTTCTTATTTCACGGTGCCATTGTGCTTTGTCTCTATTAGTGTTGGGACCTCCTTGAGGACAGCCATAGGTCTTCACGGGTTCTGTGGGGCCTGTGGGGTTCCCCCTGGATCCAGACACTCAGGAAGCCCCCCTCCTCATTGACTGGAGGGGCTTAAATTAACACTGTGGGATCAAAAATCCTGGGCTTCCTGACCTTGTAACCTGAGTTTCCTTTTACAACAGGTGGGTTCTTTATTCTCCTTACATCTCCTCTCCCAGATGCTTATTCAATCAGTCTCCATTTCGAGGTGACACTCTCTTCTTTTCTCACACAAGTTTTATTTAATGTTCTCTTTTCACCACCCCATTGTTTCTCCTCTTTTCAATTTTCTTTTCTTTGCTAAATTTTGCTCTGTGATTCTTTGTGACTCAGATCCTGTTTTATACTCCTTCAGATTCCCAGAGCCTAGCAGTATCCCCAGAATTTTATCCCTACCCCATAATTGTTTTAGGCACAACGTATGGCAACATATCGGACTCTAAGCTGATTATGACACTGGACTGAGAACTCATTTTGGGCAAGGACTTGGCCTTTGTCACCTGTTTACTCCTGGTCACTGCATGTGCCTGGCACAGAGTGGGCAATCATTGTTTATGGCATGGCAGTTTGATGGGCCGTAGTGACAATAATGACCTCAGACCCATCCTCTGCTCTTCACTGGATCTAAGTAAAAAATTTTAAGTAGATAACAGTTTCTTCATCTCCCTAAAACCAGCCAGGGTGATGCAACTGTCTTTGGAGCAGGTGTGTTTTACTGTCATATTCCCAATTTCAAGTTTCCTCAAGGGCGTTGCTTCTCTCTCTCTCCAATGGGGTATTGAGGGTCCAAATAGGGTTGCATATTTTCCCTGCTTCCAATTCACTCTGGGATTGGACCAGCAGCTGTGTCTGAGACAGAAGACAGTGTTTGTGGGGCCATGAGGAGAATGAGATGGTGGGTTTTGATTAGATATAAAAAAAAAATTCAGGAAAATGCTTTCTTCAAAGATTTACAACACGTTCACTCAATAAATCTTTGTTTATTGTCCAAAGCTGATTTCTTTTGGAAGACTATTTTGGCATAGAGTCTATTAGTAAAATCAACTTCATGGAATTGGAAAATTCAAGGCAAAGGGGAGCCTTAGAACGTACTTGTTCTACCCGGTTCATATGTGTGAATTAAAAATACATATTAATAGGGCTGGCCGAGTGGCGCGGTGGTTAAGTGTTGGCTTGGGAAGCCAGTGGCCCCAGTTCGAGTCCCACATATGAGGGCCAGTGACACTGCCCTCGAAAGAAAAAAACATATTAATATATATTTTCATGGTGGTGGGGTGTGGGGCTGATGCATGGGAGAATCAGTCCCACTGAGGGCCAGCACGAGTGACATTGTGCTGCTCTGGGTTTGCGACTTGGTGCAAAATAAACCTTTTGCTTAATGATGTCAGCTTCTGATCACCTCTTCTTGGGGAAGAATTTTTTTTCCCCCTTCTAACTACACATCTGACTACACATTTGTCAAGGGCTCTTTCTTCTTTTTAATAAATGTGAAGTATCTGTTCCAAAGCATTCCTTCTATAATTAATGACAATAAGACCTGGTTACCTGTGGAGAGCTGAGACATTGAAAAAGAACCAAGGAAATGACAAGCTGGTCCCGGCAGCCTAACAACAGAGCTCTACCCTCCGCGTCCCTCGCCCAGACTGCACCTGCTACCCAGAGTCTCCACCTCCCTCTGCGGCCCCTGGTCCCCTTCAGGCCTCCTCTTGATGCTTTATTTGCTTAGGAGAAAAAAAGCTGGATTTCAGTAAGTAGGTGTATCTTATTTAGGAGGGAAGCAGACCTTTTGTTCAGGTTTCCCATTTCACACCAGAAAGACTCCCTGACGGGTGCAGGGAGATTGTTCTTGCTGTTGTTTTCATTATTTGTCTCAGAGGTGAAGACAATGGACTCCCCTCTCATGCTGTGCTCAGAGGCTGGGTTGAAATGACCCCCTTCTCTCCAGCTCAGTAAACAGACCCTGTAAGCTTACATCTTTGCTGAGAGGGAGCGTCTCCTTGGGTTCGCTGTGATGTGTTTGGGGAAAGTTCTTTTCCGCAGGTGGTGCCCACAGCACCGTCATTGGAGGACAGCAAATCTGGGTGGCTCCTGTTGACTTCTCTAACTCTTCCTCTTCAACATCAATCGAAACATCCTTGTGAGTCACATCGCATGGATCGACGTATGGAAACTCTGAAAATTCATTTACATTTCTGGAGACAATACCTCTGGAAGGATACCTGAGAAACTGGTAACAGTAGTTACTGCTGGGGAAATAAATGGGGAAACTGCGGGTGGAAATGGGAAGTAGGCTGCATTTCACTCTGTAGCCACCTTGTGTATTGGAACATTTTTCCATGTGTGCGTGCTGCCCCATATGAAGAATAGTTAAACTGTTAAAGAAAGATCCTAATGGAAATGTCTATACATAGTTATCCATATCCACTCTTTGTTTCTCCTCACCTTTTGACATTCCTGCTATCTGGAGTATAGGATGCTACGTTCAGTGGATCTACCCGAAACCTTGAGATAGGAAGACAGCTCAGAGAGGGTAGCGCGGGGAAACTGGCTTGCTCTTGGAAAGTCCCACAGAATGAGAGAGAAAACCTGGCAGTTACAGACTGCTGGCTCCCAGCAGCTTAAGGACACAGGGTCCAGTTTATAGACTCATGAAGGTTATCACTGGACTTAGGGCCCTATAAGAGTAAGCAGTTTCCCCTTCCCACACATGTGCTTACTGAAGGAACAATCGCACCCAGAATTGCACAGAGCAAGGAGCTGGTTTCAACTGTTGTTTCAGAGGGAGACCTGCCCCAGCTGTCCCTGAGTGGTGGTCTGGTACCTACACTTGCTTTGTGGGCCCATGAACCCTTCTTTCTTCCTCCCGAATCTGTGACACAGTCATGCCCACCCTTTCCATGCTCTGCACTGTGGGAAGGAAAAAGCCCTTGGAGTAGAACCGTTCAGGGAGTCTACAGACAGGGAGAGATGACAGGTACCTCTTCCCGTTGATACCCCAAACCAATTTTTTGCAATGAGAGAGCATCTCTTGTCCCTACACCCCAGGACTGGAGTTTGCCAGTCCTTGGCAATGCCACCCAGATCACATGCTCGGTAATTTGGAGCTGGTTCAATTTTCCTTCTAGATCATGACTGCTAAGTTTTATCAAGATTTCCCTAAGAAAAAATATTATCCTTGCAAAAAAATGTTTAAATAACACAGGCAGTGTTATTTATCTTGGACAGTTACTATCTGAGGGCCTGTCTTGTCACTGGTCACAACACAAATGGAGAGAACAAGGGGAGAATCATAGCAAACTTCTGTCAAATTCTTCTTCCTCAGACAAACGACTTAGGACAGATTCAAATCCAAGCAGCAGGTAATTCTGGCTGAAGCTGGGCCCCGCATCACCTGGGACCTTTGTTGTACTTTTATTTCGTACTAGCAGCTACCTTCGGGAGAGTCCTGCACTGCTTGTATGATTTATAATAATCATCCTAGCTCACATTTATTGAAGCTCTCCCCAGAGGTCTGGTGCTCTTCTAAGGCACTTTATGTGTTTGATGGATTCCTCCAAATCACATATGGTAGGACACATTTTTTTTTTCCTGAATTAAATCAGCTCTGGCGCTAATGCTGCAGTTTGCATTGTTGTAGAAAAGTCCAACTTGTTAGTCACGCTCTCCCTTGGGTTTTACCAGGACCCTAGGGCTAAAGCAATGCAGAGGAAAGGGGGCGAGAGGCCTCCATTCATGAATTAGTGGGAGTCCTGGCTGAAGATGGTCACTGCCTGGGTACTTGGAGCCACTCAGATCTGGATAACACCGTAGGTGGCCAGCCTTGCTCCTTGTGGCTGGCCATGGTGACCCTCCTGGCTGCTCTGTGGCCACATAAGTTAGGATCCAGGCTTTATGATCATTCTCGTAGCCCTCCCCATCAGAGATCCTGCTACCACTGGGCACTGTGTCTTTGTGGTTTGGAGAAAATACCAAGCTGGTCTCTTGTCCCAATCCTAGGGTTTCAAATTGCTTGGGAATTGGGCTACTCCCATAGCATCTCCTAGCCCTCCAACCCCAGGAAAATCAGCTTGACAGCCTATGATGGTTACTGTTATGTGTTGACTTGATAGGGCCACAGGGTTTCTAGACATTTGGTCAAACATTATTCTTGATATGTCTTGCGAGGGTGTTTTGGGGTAAGATTAAGATTTGAATCGGTAGGCTGAGTAAAACATTACCTTTCCTAATGTGGGCGGGCCTCGTCTAATCAGTTGAAGGCCTGAATAGACTAAAAAATGCTGAGAAGAGGGAACTGTTTCTGCCTAACTGTGAGCTGGGGCATGGGTCCTTTCCTGCCTTCAGACTCAAACTGAAACATCAGCTCGCCTGGGTCTCCAGCTTGCTGACTGCAACTCTTAGAACTTGTTAGCCTCCATAACTGTGTGAGCCAATTACTTATACTCTCTCTCTCTCTCTCCCTCTCTCTCTCCTGTTGATTCTGCTTCTCTGGAGAACCCTGACTAATATATTGCCTTCTGTGAGAACAGACCTGAATAACTGAAATAATGAAGGCTGATTTGGAGATGTCTCCAAGGAAATGGGAAATTTGTTTCTTGAGAACTTAAGTTGGAAAAGCTATTGCCTTTTTCTAGAGAGAGCCTAGTCTTTGAGAACCAAGAGCTAACTCTTGGGGCAAGAATGGGAAATGCTTCTTTCATTTCTTTTACAAAAATCCACATGAGTAAGAAAAATAACAGCACTTGCGCAGTGCTTACACCGTATTCTCTTTTTCAGATAAGGAAACTGAGGCCTTAGAGAAGTCAGCTAACATCCCCAAGCAAGGTCCTACAGGTTGTACCTGGTGCGGTCAGGGTTTATACCTAAGTAGGCTAACTCCAAACCCTTGAGCTACATTCCTCTCGATGTTGTTGTGGGTTTATCTCAGTGTGCAAAAGTGGATTGCCAATGAGCTTCGGAGATAGTTTTGGGCGACAGTGTTGGCTTTGTCACTTGGATATGTCCCATAGCCTCACCCAGCCCCTTCCTGGGGCTCACTGCCTCCTGGTCCCACTAGCTTTCTTTCTGCATCTTCTGTCTGCTTTTATCTCAGGCCCTTTGCACTTTCTCTTCATTTTGCTTGAAAAGCCTACTCCACCATGTTTTCCTGGCTGACTTGTTTTACTGACTGCAATCTTAGCAGCAAAGTGGTCCCCAAATCATTGCTGTGCCTGTCCTCAGCCTCGGGGAAATAAATCACATTTTCTATTTAAGGGTGATGTCACATCACCGCTAAAGAAACTTTATCTGTTTAGTCCTATCCATCATTTTTTCTCTCCCACCCCCTCCCTGAATCTCCCTCCCTGGGGACACACTCACATTGACCACGTGGGTTCTAATCTCCACTGTATTTCTGCTTGCCATGATGATTGATCTTTAGCTAACAAATCAGCGTGGATGGCAGCGGTCTGCTGTCCCGTTTGGCCTCTGATGGAAGATGTGGGTGCTCTGTAAATCATTGTGGGGGACGCAGGCCGAGGGCTGCTCGGGCACAGCTTCGGGAGGGTTCTCCCTTCACAAAACTGGGCTCCATGGAAGCGACTCCAGGCGCACCGCCAAACGCTGCGAGGTGGTGGCGTTTTTGTCAGCCCTAGGATTAAGGCCAGAGTGGATTTGTGCTTTTGTGGCTGCTTCCTTTGCATCCTTGAACTCTCATAAATCAGAGCACAGCTGGCACAGTACAGAGATCAGGAAGCCGGGGCCTCCTAGGGCCTTGTCGGTTCGGCCTTTTTGAGGCAAATTATAACAAGAGGTTTGAAAAAGGGTCTTCGAGCAAATTTTAGCAGTGAAAATAGTCACCGTTTGTTAGGAGCTCCCCCTTCCCTCCCGAATTCAGGCCACAATGAGGAATCTCTGGGGTCCCATCATTTGTGCGATTTCTGGCAGCACCATAGGCAGAACCCAGCGACCTCTCATAATAATGACCGTGATGATGAGCGCTAACATTTATGACACTTACCAGATACCCTGCACCATTAATCACTTTACATACAGATGTATTTAATCTTCCAAACAGGTCAACGACCTATTTGGTGGAGATGCAAGCAGCGCGTAGAGACAGAATCACGCCTTTAAAATTCAAGAAGGGGAAGGTTAGCATCTATCCAGCGCTTAACACCAGGCTCAGCCCTTCCGTGTAAGGTATTTCTTCCACCAACCTTGAAACTTAGAGCACCTCTTGCCTACATTTTTACAGGTGTAAATGAGACTCAAGAATATATAGCAACATGTCCAAGATTATACTTAGTTGCTAAGTGGCAGAGCCAGAATTTAAAACAGATTTGTCAGACTCCAAACTCTGGGTATGGATAGAAATGGTCTGAGCAGGGTCCATCTAGTATGTAGACAGTAGGATGAGAAGCCCACCTACTACCAGTTTTTCCTCCGAGCCTTAGAGTTTTCTTCTTTTACTAATACATATGCTAACTAATCATCACACTCGTCTGAGTAGAACGAGACAACTTTTGCGTAGCACCACGGAAAAGATAAAAAGATTGAATGTTCAAAGCTTTCACTTCATCACTATTTCAGCATCTAGACTTGTCATCTTTATAGTCTTTTGAACTAATAAAAGAAGCCAATACTCGCTGACACTGAGAGAGTGCGGTACACTGCATATCATATAAACTATTCTGTGTAACCCCATATGATTGCTGTAGAAATACAAATTCATACTTTTCACCATTGTAACCCATAATCATAACCTGACATCCATTCAGATTAAAGCACTGTAACTCTTTTAAGGAGTAGAAAAAAAAAAACTTGATGCTTTTTTACTGGTTGACTTATTGTTACATGACAATATTGGGTATATTAAATTTTAATATTGGTGCTGTCTTTTTCAACATAAGTCTTGTGCTGAGGAGCTCAGAAATTATTTCACTTTAAAAGGGACATTTATTGCACTGTATAGGCAGGTAGGTAATTCCTTCCTCTGAGAAATTCGTGGATTATTTCCCTTCTGAGGTGTGAGAACTTTTGATTTGCACTTGTGTGCAAAAGAAGGGTGATTAACTGTTTCCATGGACATAAATAATGTTCTGTTTGTTTCTTTATTTTTTCCCAACATTCACTATAGTTAGTGCCTCACAGTTTACTAGGCAGAGGATTCAGCCTTTTACAGTAAATGTCAGGGAGAGAGAAAATGGAAAAACAGCTTTGGATTTCAGCCTAATGTTCAAATGGATCCCCAATCACATTGGAAAGAAATAATCCAGTTATGGTGGGCTAGTGCTACAAAGCGCCTGTCATTTCTAGTTCATTTCTTGGAACTGTTGTAACTCTTTAGGAAACATGGCAAACTTCTGATCATTCCAATGAGAAAATTCCCAGGATAGTTTCTGCTTTTACTAAACACGAGACATCCCTTCTGCTGTGGCTACGTCTCACCCACCCATTTTCTCCACTCGTCTCCACCTTGACCTTTTATTACCAGTTTTTAAAAATATATGCCAATCTGTGAAAATATCATGTGAACATTCTTGCATAACACTTCCTGGGGAAGCTCTACAAAACAGATATGAAAGAAATTATTTGTTGCTGATCCATTGTCCATTTTCTTTTCCTTCCCTAGTTATACAGCTGATTTTATTTGGAGTGGCAATACTTTTGCATGAGATATGAATTTCCAAGCCTCCATTATAACTTGATGCAGCCATTCTGGATAATGATGTGGAAACAGAAGTTATTAGGTAGATCCTCTGGAAACTAGAACTGTGAGACAGATAGTTGGTATGAACCTATTTTTGCCTTTCCTTTCTAAGTTCTACTTCCTGTTGGATTGTGGACAGATGACTGGCTCTCTAGCAGCCATGTTAAAAAAGAAAAGAGGTAACCTTCAGATCTGGTAATAAGGATAGTGGACAGAATGATAGATTAATCCTGGGTTGCCTGATGACTTAGTTGAGCCATTATGTCAATCACACACCTTCTATCTAGTGACATTTTATAAATGAGAGAACACATTTCTACTTTATTTAAGCAAGCATAGTCATATCCTATTATGAACCTTAGGGGAAGCCAGTCACCATATTGTGAGGACACCCATGTAGCCCTATGAGGAGGTCCAAGTGATCAGGAACTGAAGTCTCCTGCCAACAGCCAGGCTCCATCTTGGAAGTGGATCCTACCAGCCCAGTCAAACCTTCCAATGAATGACACCTCGGCTGGCCACTTGCCTTTGACCGTGTGAGATACCCAAGCCAACTAAGCTACTTCTGAATTTCTGATCCTTAGAAACTGTGTAAGATAATACATGTTCATTATTATTTTAAGCTGCCACAGCAATATATAAACAATACAGACTTTAGCATTAGATATGTATTTTTATGTATATATTTTATAACTGATGTATTGGGTGATGCAAAACCTTGATATTGTGAAACCCTATAAATGAATATATTCACAAAAGCATTTAAGTGTCTTCCCACTTTAAGGCATCATTGTTAAATATGGTTGTAGACTTAACAGCTTTTTAGCCACTCTTATGAATACAGTAGATAATTATCCTCATGAATTTCATATTCCACTAAACAAGTATTTTCTTAACTGATTGTATGGCAAGTCAGAATTAGACCGAAGTCCCCATATTCTCCTCTCACTATTATGGCCCCCCTCCCAGCTCCAGAAGGCTGGAGTGACCCGCTACTGTACTCCCAATCATAGAAGACAGAAGATCCCCCAGAGAGCTTTCCTCTCCTTTTTAGTGACATTCCATATTTCACAGGGAAAACCAGCCTTTGGAAAAGAGCATGTCTTCCCAAAATTTCAAGTTCAATTGGACTTGGAAGTATGAAACTGCCTTCCCAGTTTAAATGAGGTCTGCATGGTTACTGCCTGAGTTCTCCAATGGTAGACTCCCCTCCCCCCAGAGCTTTTCCTGATTTTCATAAACACTTAAGTTTCTTCCTTCCTCTCTTCTTCCCTCCCTCTCTTCCTTCTTCCTTCCTTCCTTCCTTCCTTCCTTCCTTCCTTCCTTCCTTCCTTCCTTCCTTCCTGTTTTATATTTTTAAAGGGGTGTTGAATTATCTGGTATGCAAAATTCAGAGGACAGAGAAGGGGTCATTATTGGTTTAGTTTTATACCAGAAACATTTAAAGACTGTATAAGTATCCCTGTTTTTTTCCCTTCAAAGCTACCTAAGGGTGTGCATTCATAATAGCACTTTCAGCCAAGCAGGCACAGTTGGGTGATAAATTGGGAGCTGGGTTTGTCTGATAATCAGAGCACCTCCTGCTGGAAGGAGAGGAGTAGTGCACTTGGGGGCTTTGCTGTCATCCTCAAAGTTAAGCCATCTGACAGCAGATCTGATTGGAAAGGCTTTTTCTTTGGTTGGGGGTAGAGTGGATGAAGGGCAAAGAGACAAACTGTTAAGATGCTCTCCTGCTCTTGCCAAAAAGACAACATAAAGGGAATCGTTTAGGAGCTATTCCCTTCATTGCCACTAAAGGCTAACTGCTTATCTTTTTTTTTCTTTTACAAACAGGAAGCTTATTTCCTGCTCTCATTCTATGCCCAAGGTAGCAATCTCAAAGCAGCGTGAAGTAAATGGCAGGGAGCAATTCAGATGCAATTTATTCCCAAGCTCAGTGTATACATCTATATCAACTTCAGTAAAGTCGCTATCAAGTGAGTATATAAATATACACACATTTAAGTATATAAATAAAGATACACATGCATGTATTTTCTAATTTCTCTATCGCACCTCACCTTCCATTCATTGTCAGAGGAAATGAGCCTTAACACACTAATGGTTTTTTGACTGAGATGAAGGCATTTGCTATGTTTGAAAACCAAATGAGACAGGTACCTTGAGTCAGCCGGGCTACTCTGGGATCCATCTTTTCTGTCTCCACGAGAGTTGTAACAATAACAACAACTGCCATTTAGGGAATTCTGACTGTATGCAGGCTCACAGTGGCTTTCATTTGTCAACTGACTTCCTCCTCTTATCCACCTCTGACAGGGGTGGTAGAGAACTAAGTAGTCGGCTTGTAGGCAGAAATCATTGTTGCACCAGCTGTAGCTAAGAAGTCCTGAGGATCTAGAGTAATTAATAACTCTGTTCTCCTCTCTCCATTAATTTTCTCAGTTTCTTCACACACATCCCTCCAGCTGCCATTTTGGCCATCTGGGTTTGCAAGTCTTTATCCAACTCTACGGGGATATTAATGTTTGACTTAGGTGAGAGAGTGTTAGACCCATGCCTAATTTCCATAGCCCTGTCTTGGAGAAGGGCTCCAGCGTTTAGTCCACAACTGTTTGAAGCCCTCCCTCCACCTCACACTCCATTCAGGTGGCCGCCTATTCCTGCAGGTTTTAACTCTTTATCGCTTCACCACTCTGTTCACTTCTTCATCCCCGCTGTCATGGTTTCCTCTAAGCTTCCGTCAGCTCTCTTCCTTTGGCCCACTACTGGCTTAACTGGAAACTCTTGACTCCAGTAGTTTTCAAAATGTTAAGATCTTTAAGGGCAAAACCCAGGCCACTTTCTCTTTTGCATACTCTACACTAGTGTGGTTCCTGAATTATGGGCTGAGGACTCCATGGAGCAATGGCTAAGGAGATAGTGCAAGAGATCCTTGGGTCTGTAGTCTGTGGATTGGATAGATAACGTGCCTTAGTCTGTTTGGGCTGCCATAACAAAGTACCGTAGACTGGGTGGCTTATAAACAGCAGAAATTAATTTCTCACAGTTCTGGAGGCTGGACGTCCACATCAGAGCGCCAGCGTGGTTGGGTTCTGATGAGATCCTTTCTCCGAGTTGCAGGCTGCAGACCTCTTGTATCCTCATTCGGCAGAAAAGACTAGAGAGCTCTGTGGGGTTTCTTTTTTATTTTTATTTTTTTAAATTTTATTTTATTTTTTTGAGGGCAGTGTCACTGGCCCTCATATGTGGGACCCGAACCGGGGCCACTGGCTTCCCAAGCCAGCGTTTAACCACTGCACCACTCGGCAGGCCCGGTTTCTTTTTTAAAAGCATTAATGCCATTTATGAGGGCTCCACCTAACCCCCTCCCAAGAGCCCCACCTCCTAACACATCACATTACAAGACAGGATTTCAGCATATGAATTTTTTGGGGGACACATTGAGTCCATAACAGGGTCAAAAATATGCATATGAATGCTTTCAAATATATGTAAATCCTGTTTTGATTATAAGATTCAAATTTATTTTAGAGAGTTGCTGAATTTATAATTGAATTTTGCTAAAAATAATAAATACTAAAAATAGATTATTGTATCCCATAGAGGTCCATGATAGCTTTTCCTCTATAAATGGGTCTTCAAATTTGAGAAGGGCTCTTGGAGCACCCACACAGGTGTGAGCAGAGGACTGATGATTGGACCGGCACCTGCTACAGCCCAACGGCACTCAATAAATGCACATGCCACGTCGGACCAGTGCCTTATTTGTGAGTTTGGAGAGGAGCCCATGAATGCTGCCCTAACAGTACTATGGTCGCTGAAGTAGGTCACGGGATGTAGAAACAGGTTACCTGGCTTCCACTCTCCTCAGGTGCAGACAAATAATCTAATGTGGGCCCCATTCAGGCACCATTTCAATCTTGGACATTTGAGGGAGTGAAGTGTGCTCAGTTAATAGAGCAAACCCAAGGGGATTTTAAATGGCAGCTTTAAGCAATTTGTATGCATGTGAAGGGTTGTATCAGAGCTGTTTCCATCTCTGCTTGATCTGCTTATTCAGCATGAATGTCTGGAACACGCAGTTGTTCTGCGGGCTTTTATCAGATACTATGTCCCAAGGTTCCAGGGGAAATATCTTCATTATTAACATAATAAGAGGGAAGCAGCCTGCTTGGGGAAACTGCCTGCCTATTTCTAGAACTGGCCTTGTGTTATGTCCAGGCTGCTAATTAGAACCCAGCTAACAGTGGCAGAGTATCAAACGAGGAAATGATCCACATGAACACGGTTGAGTGTTAGGACAGCAGCAAGGGTAACTGCTCAGTTCAGAGCTTGCCAGCTGAAGAAGAAAGATCAGGAGGATGGAATGTAGTGAGGGCCTGGGGGTTTCTAGTAGCCTGAGAACTGAGCAAGCATGTGCCTACCTCTGGGGAGAGACCCCGGTGTCTGTCTGTCCTTCCCGGTAGATCTTGCCCGTGCAGGATGGGATCATTCCTTTATCCACTGAGGCAGCTGTGAAGGTGCGTCTGATGTCACTTCTCAGAGGGCCCTGAAAACGAGTGTCAGAAGGGGAAGGAAAGGACATTTTGCCCTGTCTGGATTGTCCTTAACACTTACATTACTGCAATTAAAAAAAGAATAATCATAATGCAAAATATAATGTTATAAATATTCAAATAATTCCCAAGTACATAAATAAAGAGCTCCCCTTCATGTCTGTGCTCGATCCCACTTTCCCCTCCTAGAGACACAACAAACCATGCATATCAATTTGTTGTGTATCTAGAGATCACCTATTTACATATAGTGTATTCTTTTTTCATGTATGCAAATGAGTCCCACTGTTTATAATGCTTTTTTTCACTAGCTGTATCCTGAAAATCTTTCCATGAGACTTTTTTTTTTTTAATTATAACTCATGAGAAAACCAGGCAGATGTTATAACTGGTTCAAAAAAGAAGTCACATAGCACAAATGTGTACAGAGTAAGAATGTTAAAAATGAACGTGCAAATGGAGCCCAATTTTTTATTTCACTAAAGGAATAAAGAAAGTCAATTCAACTTCTACCACACAGGACAGAATCTGCATGCCTATCAGTTACCATGCAGGGTGCTGGTGGTGAAAAAAACCTGAGGACTCAGGCCTGAGCTGGTTTGTAGGCAGAGCTCACTGAAGGGTGTCATCATGTGGGATCTGGGCCACAGGGCCAGCCTGAGAGTCGCTGAGAATTTTCCTGGAGGGGCTCGTGGGCCAGAGCTGACCTGCAGGGAGTAGCCCACTGAATGGCCGGGAAACTTCCCAGAGAATGAATACCCTAGGCCTCCCACATTCTGATCTGGCAGCTGCACACTCACCCCAAGATAAATGATGAAAAAGGAGGCAAAATAATCAGGCAAATGCTTAACCTTTAGAATGCTATTTATTGTTCTACAATTTGCTGTTCTCACTTAACAACATACTGTGGATATCTTTCATTGTCAGTGGATATAGGCCTATCTCCTCCTCTTAGTAGCTGCAAGGTATTCCACTGCACAGATGTCCTATACTTTATTTAATTCACTGTTTTCTTCCCGATGGACATTTAAGGTGTTTCAAAGTTTTCACCACAACCAAAAAAATATAACATCGTATGTTAATTATGCTTCAATTGAAGAAGTTACAACATGCATTCTTGCTATTTTATTTAAAAAACAATGTATATGCACAGAGCAAATCCTGGAAGGAAATACACCAAAATATGCACTCTGGTTGTCTTTGGAGGTGGAGGATTTTGGAGAATGTTCTTTCTACTTTATTTGTAGTTATACTGTTTAAATTGATATTTACAAGCATGTATCACTTTTTGTAATTAGGAAATAACAAAGAAAAAGATATTTCAATGTTGAAAACAAGTGCAACTTAATTAAATTGTAAACTGCCACTGAGATTCTGTTTAAATGCTCGGGGATTTATACCACAGACATGCTTTTGGCTTTCTTGGTAGGAGCAACAATTTAGTAGAAGTATTGTTACAGGGCGAAGCAGTGCCCATGTGTTTTAAGTGTATTACATCCTTGTCTGATCTTGTGTCCAGATGGCAGGAAAGCCTCTCCTTCAATTTAAGCATCTTTCTAGATATTCAGGATGGTGGAACCCGGGGAGAAAAGCAGAGCTGACTCAGTTGCTCAATTGCGAGGCACACGGACAGTGGCATGAGGTGGGGTGATCCGTTTTCATTTTCTGGCCATTCCTGACTTGAGGTTGCAGACTCCACCTTTCCTTCTGAGCCCACAGGCTGAGGGAGAGGGAGGAGCTTGTCTGAGCAGAGATGCAGGGGGTTCATGGGGAAAGTCAGGGGGCAATTCAGCCCCCACAGTGCTGTTCCTTGCTCTGCAATGACTGTTTGAGGGGGTTTAATCATCTGATAAGAGCTCTCCAAATCCTAGAGCTAAAACCTTTTTTTCCCCTGGCAAGCTGCGATGCAAATTCTAAATGGAGACAGAGTCAGTGTGTGGGACAAGTTCTTTATAAATTAAATGTATTGGGGTGACATTGGTTAATAAAATTATATAGGTCTCAAAGTGTACAATCCCATAATACATCCTCTGTATATTGCATCACCCAAAGTCAAATCCCCGTTTTTCATCATATCTTTGACCCCCTTTACCCTTTTCTACCTCCTCCCCTCCTCCTTTACCCTCAGGTAACCACTATACTGTTATTTGGGTCTATGCACTTTTGTTTGTTGGTTTGTCTTGTTCATTTGTTGCTTTCGGTTTCATATCCCACATGTGAGTGAAGTCATATGGTTCTTGACTTTTTGCATCTGACGTGTGATGGATGGTTTGCTCCGGTCTCCAGAGGGTGATGTGGGACAGAGAGGCTGAGGTGGGGAATCCAAAGGAACTAGGACGTGTGCAGACAGGATGGCTCAGGAGCCACAGCCTCGTGCCAGGGCCAATCACCTTTGCTGGGTGTGAGCTGAAGCTGAAGCCTCTGGGATTTAAGGCTTGTGGCCAAGGTAACACTTTCTTTTTTTAACAGAGCATTTGTACATTCAGGGAAGGGGCAGACGCTCCATCCCCAGCTGCCAGGGAGAATGGACATTAGGAGGGTGGGAAGATATTAAATGCTTACCACCAGGGGGCTGAATAATAATGGTTATAGGATACAGTGGTGGATAATAACCATCATTTAAGGCCAGCTGATGTTGGCCTCCAGGGCCTCTGCTTTCTCCTGGACACTGAAAACAGCCCTGAAAGTGAGGCTTCTTGGATGGTTCTGAGCATCCTGTAGCTACAAATAGCCCAGCAGTCTGCCCCCTGGGCTGCACCTTGACCTTGCCCGCCACCTTCTTGTTTTGTAAACATTACAGGGAAGATGCAGCATGAAAACCACTTGAAAAGAGAACACCTTTTTTTTTTTTTTTTCTGACGTTCCTTTATTTTGCGCAGACTTTCTCTCCCACAGGGGTCATATTACAAGCAATTACAGAAGCATGAAGAACACACAGCAATGAACAAATTAATGTTCATTTCAGAGCTCAAATTCTAGAAGTCAGAGGATTTCAGAGATTCCCCCCTTCAGCTGCTTCGCATTCTCAGTAGGAATGTTGCTGGAAGTCTTTACAGGAACATTGGGAACACAGCGTAATGTTTGTGCATTAGACCAGACTTGGCACGGGAAGCGTAACTCAAGGGCAGCACTATTCATGAAAGATAATGCGTTACCCCCAGATGGACAGGTGCCCAGGGCTTAACTGTAATAATCCTGGATGTTAATTTGGGACTGAGCACGGTGACACTTGGGCAGCCCTCTGGCTGCACAGCCTGACTTCCCTCCCTGCTAAGCAGGTTGGGGCAGGAACACATCAGCCTTTGCAGGCGGCTTTAGGGGAACAGTGTTCAGGATCCCAGCTCTGCCCTCTCCCAGGGTCCCTGAAAGCTTGGGGGTCATTGTCCTACCAGAGAGGCAAACCTCCTACCTAGACCCCCTGTCCCAAATCCTGCCGGTCCTGGGTCCCATCAGACCTTGGGTAGAAAAATCACTTCTGCTGTTATGGTACTTTCCCCCTGCTTCCTCTGCCTGTGTTGGCTTCACCTTTCGGCTCTTCTTTCTTACGTTGTGGGCTACATACTGCCCGAATTGTGATAAATCACTATCCTCGGGAACAGCCATGTGACCTTTTAAATGACAAAGCTCTTTGGGACTCATTTCTCAGGATTGAGACTTAGCAGCCCTGTGAGATGAGCAGGGCAGCTATTGTTATCTACGTTTTATAGACACAGAGATAGATGTTCATCAGAGAGGCATTGTGACTAACCCAAAGCCACACAGCCAGTGAGTGGCACAGCAAGAAAGCAAACCTGAGCCCACTGTCTGTCTGCTTCGTCCGAACAGTAATACTGTCTTACAGTTCAATCACAGTGTGCCCGTTACAAACACCCTCGCCTTACAGAACCTTGCCACCGAGGTCAGTAAGGAAACTCACTCAGAAAAGGAGGACCTGGGTGACCATTGTGACAGCCAGTCAGCAACAGCATCAGGACTTAGGCCACTTCTTTGACTCAGCCCAGGGCTGTTTCCCCTCTACTCTGCTTCCCATGAAGGAAGCTGAGGCACCTGTACCACTGTGTGTGCACGGGCTGCATGTCTTAGAGTCTAAGGCATGGCTGGGAGGAGGGTCTTGCGGGGTGACACATTCATGATGGCTACCATTTACCAAGTTTTTATTATGTGGCAAGCACTGGTGTGTGTGTGTGTGTGTGTGTGTGTGTGATTCCTCATCTAATTTAATCTTTACAAGCCCATGCAACATGTACTGTAATTATCCCCGTTTTACAGTGAGGATCTGATGATGATGAGGCTCAGGGAGGTTGAGGCAGGACACACAGCACTAGCAACGATATTTGACTGCAACCTACCTGCTTCTAATATTGTACTTATCAACACACAGGCCATTTTCAGGCCTTCCTCTAGGCTTGAGTGGAAACTAGCCTAAGCTTGATGTGGCTGATACATTCTTGACAATGCTACCTGCTTATCCAGCTACAATGAGCGCCGCCCTCATCAAAACCCTCCAATAGCTTCTCCCTGTGGAGTGGGGAGGAGTTAGGCTTATTGAGTGTCAGGTGCATGGACTATATCCACACAACGAACCGCTTAATGGCCCTGTGGGGACATTTTATTAATGCCATCACAGCGATAAAAAATGGAGGCTTAGAGATGTTAAGTCACCTGCCACATTCATGCAGTAAGCAAGTGTGTCCAAGATTTGAACACTTGTGTCATCCCCATCCCTGGGGAAGGTCTCAAACTTGATCCAGACCCCATCTCACACCATTATGTTGGTGCCTGGGACACACAGTAGACACTCAAAAGATATTTGTGACCTGAACGAATAAATAAGCTCTCTGTGGTTTTTGACTTCTACTGAAGGTTGTGAGTGATTGGCCATGGGGGCATGTCTCAGCCTTTTCCCCATGTCTCTGGTGACAGCTTCATGTCACCACCCCCTGGACCTACAACTAAACCCCCCTTCCTTGTCTCAGCACAGGAGTGCTGCCCAGACCCCAAACTCTGAGATTTCACCAAATACAATATATTTACATACACAGATCTTCCCCCTTCTTCAGAGGAATTCTGTGGCAGCTGCAAAGAGGATGCATGAATCTTCATTTTTGTTGCATATCACTTGGCGCCATCAGTGGTGTATGGGCAGTTTTCTGCAGTGAGGAGAGTGCAGGACGCTGAACTCACTTCCAAGTTTGCCACCTAATGTTTTCAGAACAAACAGGAAGAGAAATGATAAATATTTCAAAACCGGAATGCAAGTTTTACAGCACCACAGCCTTACAAATGTACTAACGCTGCTGCAAATCTCTTCTATGAGTGCATTAAGGTGATTCATAAGAATAGAAAATTCATCCTTGTCAGCCCGGGTTGAGCAGGACGGATTACCAGTGGGCGCACTATTACACCTGTTCTTAGTACTTCCAAAATTACAGCTGACATTTATTTCTAATAAGTCATGCTGAAATAGGAGAAGTAGTTTACCTGTGCTGTGAGATAGAAAAATACTTTTTCTCCCCCCACCCAAAACCATGTCATTTTTTGTGCATGTGGGTTTATAATACATAAACCTCCCGGGGAAGGGAATGTTCTGTAAAATAAAAGGGCACAAGAGACAGTCTGCCCTGGGGACTCAACATGACTTGATAACAAACCATTGCTGGGCGCTTTTTTCTAGTAGGCTGCTTGTAGCTGGTATCCAGGGAATGGAAAAGGATAATGCCATTTGCAGCTATTAATGCCAGGGTCAATTAAGGTGACAGTTTCTAAACTGTGTGAGAGGCAGCTTTTGGTAAGGTAGCCACCTAACATCTAGGAAAGGTGTGTGTGTGTGTGTGTGTGTGTGTGTGTGTGTGTGTGTGTGTGAGATTCCCTTCCTCTATCTTCACCAGCCTTCATAGAATCTTCTTCCTATGATCTTCCTATGAGTGGTTCCTTCTTTAGTCTGGCTTGGCACTTGGCTCAGAATCATACCTGCCTAGTAGGCTGCTGTGTACTGTCCTACATTCTAAGCTGGCCAGCTAAGAAGGTCAAAGGAATGGAAGGCATGACCCCAGGTTTGAGAGCACACAGGTGTGGTACAGCAGCAGGAAATGGAGCCTCTTCTGCACTGCTGGTGGGACTAAGTGGCTGCATCCTCTTTATATCTGCTTCTCCAGGTTTACTTGCATATAGGGGCAAAGAATGGGGTATAGAATCTTGTTTGTAATAGTGCAAGATTAAAAACAAATGAAATGGCCCACCATATGTAACTGGCTAGATAAATCATGGTTTACTCCTGCAGTGCGATGCAGACCCAGCCGTTGAAAAGAATGAAAGTCTGCATGCTGAATTTGAAACAATTTCCAAGATATACTGTAAAGTAAAAGTAGCAAGATGCACAGCAACGCATATTGCTGGTTAACTTTTGTGTGAAGAAAGAAAGAAGCAAACAATGCATATCTAGCTATATCTATTTATCCGCCACTCCTGGGGCTCCTCTCATTCTCTTCCCACTCACTACATGCAACGAAGCTGCTGCAGACAGCTGGCCATGAGCATCTGCCCATCTCTGCTGAGGGTTACCCTCTGCCCACTGGAGACTGCTCAGCCAGTGGGCAGGGCAAGCTGCCAGGGAAGTACCTCATTGCCTCAGAAGCAGGTCTGCAGCAATGATGGGCAGGCGGTCTTCATATTCCACTTCTTAGCTTTATAACTGAATGACTCTGGGGTACCAGCCCCCAGAATTCCCTGGCAGGATTGACCTCCAACTCCCCAATGTGGTGGTGACTCAGGTCACTGACACCCCTTTGTTGGCCTCCTTCCCTCCTTCCTTCCTTTGCCTCACCTCCTCACTCTCTCTCTCAATGGTTTCCTGGGATCACCTCCTAAGTAATCTACAAAAAGATGTCATATCCAGGAAGAAGTATCCTTCGGGAAGTGTTCTCAAGTGATTGGTGCTAGAAACCACAGCACACTACAGAGATATTTCTCACGTTATAAACATTAATACTGTGAGAGGTCCATAGCCCACTTGGACAACGGCGAGCCACCTCCTCGAAGCCCCAACTCGAGTGCTGCCAGGCTCTGTAGTAATAAGAACAGACTGGGCTTTGGTAAGGAAGGCCTCCTGAGCACCAGTTCTTGCATCAGTTCCTGGCGACTTCATCTTTAACTGTAAAGTACTCCTGCTCTTCCAATCTGGCCTCCAAGTGAATGCTCTCTAAGTGCAGCTTCTGTGACGTGGACTTCTCTTCCTCTGAATGGATATTGAGGTGCAAAAGAACAAAAGCCAAGTCAGTTTTCCAAGTATATCTTTTGACAGTGATTATTTCCCTAGGAAAAGCTTAAATGTCATTGCTGGTCCTCGTTGTGGTCCCTCTTTGAGCTGAAGGACAGGAGGGCCAAGGCCTCTGCCCCAGGGGTACCCGGTGGGCCTGGGTCCTGGGCCACATTCCACCTCTGTCACACGCTGTGTTCTGTGAATGCTAGAAGCTGGGATTTGGTGTGCAAAATAA
The DNA here is from genome assembly GCA_033961575.1 of Aselliscus stoliczkanus. Lineage (NCBI taxonomy): Eukaryota > Metazoa > Chordata > Mammalia > Chiroptera > Hipposideridae > Aselliscus > Aselliscus stoliczkanus. Next base: position 148,045,406 of record CM066732.1, on the reverse strand, counting down.
TCAGTGGACTCTGGGGACAGGCTAACCAAGGATACTTCCAATGGGTGCAGCAACTGGGGTCCCACAGAAGGATGTTCAGGTGACCCTGAGAGAGCCGCTGGCTCCCTGAGGAAGCAGCTAGGGGCTCCTGTGAGTTTCTTTTTCTCTCTTTTTTTAAAAAAATTAAAGTATATTGGGGTGACAATTGTTAGTAAAGTTACATAGATTTCAGGTGTACAATTCTATACTACATCGTCTATGTATCACATGGTGTGCTCACCACCCAGAGTCAGTTCTCCTTCCATCACCATATATTTCACCCCTTTTACCCTTATTAGCCACCCCCCTCTCCCCTTAACCCCTGGTAGCCACTAAACTATTTTCTGTGCCTATGAGTTTTGTTTCATTTGCTTTTCTTGTTCTTTTGTTGTTTTCAGTTTTATATACCATGTATCGATGAAATCATATGATTCTCTACTTTTTCTGTCTGACTTATTTCACTTCAAGAAGGGCCACGGGTTTGTCTGCAAGCTCCTTGTCAGATTATCCAAGGGACATTTCTCCAGGGAGCTTTACTCAGTGGCGATTGTTGATTGGTAACGATGGGAAATTTAAACACGTGGTGGGCTGGCTCTTCGACGCGATCCTGCAGGAAGCCGGCCAGCATGGGGAACGGGCTTCTCCTCTGTCTTTGTCTCTATCTTCAGATTTAGAATCTTTGTACCTGAAGGAACTGTTTTGGCTGCAAATGAACTGGACCTGGAGGTCCTGTTGCAGGGCAGTGGCTCAAATGTGTGTTAACATGAAATGCTTTACTGCTCGGAGATCTCAAATCGCGATGCCTTGTCCCCTCCTTCTACCCTGACTCCTGCTCGTGTACAAATGTGAATGAGTCTTTGTGTAAAAAAAGAAAAAAAGAAAAAAAGAGAGATGGGGGGGAACTCGTGCTCTGACAAGGATAAACTGCCTCTGCCAACCCCTCTCTTCCCGCTGGGCTCTCTCCTGTTGCAGAGAAGCATGGCAAGGGGAGTACCGCAGGCGTCCTGAGCTCATTTGTTAATTTGAATCCAGTAGCTTAAAACCATGTTCCCATAGGGGACATCTGGGTGGCATTCAAGGACCTTGGAATTTTGTGCTGGCCTGTGCTCTCACATATTAGTGTTTTTTTCACTCTCTGCAGTTCTCTGTTTCTTGCTTTTCTACTTCTTTAATATATGAGTTTAGCTGCAACAAGGGGCTAACTGAAGCCGGGGTAGCTCCAGCTTAGTATTCGCAGATGGGTGGAAATCACACTGGGCTTCCTGTTCCGTGGAAATATGGATACCCTCAAGAGACAAAATAAACCAGAAGTCAAAAGGGTCTGTGTGGCAAGTCAACCTGTGGAGAGCACAGATTTTCTGTGCTGACATCTTACCGCAGTGACCTTGGCATATTCCAGCTTGTTCAGGCGAGACAGGAGAGTTTAGTGTCAAGGGCATGGGCTCTGCCAATGATGTATGTGACCTTGGGGAAGCATTTAACCTCATTTTCCTTATCAATAAAATGAGGTAATAGTATCTCTTGTTACATTGTTTGAGGACTAAATGAGATAGCACATATGAAGCACTTAGAACAATGCTTGACAGGAAGGAAAAGTGTTGGCTAATATTTGCCTTTGTTTTGATTTCAATTTGTCATATACTGTCTTTCAAGTAAGTCATATATAGTAACTCCATAAGGGTGTGTGTGTACTCCACTTCTCCACCAGAATGTTTAATGGGCACCTCAAACCTAAATTGTCCAAAACCCAACTCAGGATCCTCTCTTTATTATTCCCCATTTCAGAAAAAGATAACTTCATTTTTTTTCCATTTTTCCCTCATTTTTAAATTTGTAGCCTATTAGCTTCTCTTCTTCTCATACAAGCACATCCAAAGCACTAGCAAAATCCTGTTGGCTTTATCTACAAAACATACCCAGAGCCCAGCTACCTCTGGCCATCTCCACCTGCACCCCTGGCCCTGCCCTGATGAATTGGCTTCCTAACTGTTCTCCCTGCTTTTACCTTGTTGCCCTTCCCCCAAAGTCTGTTCTCAAATAAGTAGGGTCCGTGCATAACTTCTACTGGTGTCCCATCTCAGAGATAGTCCTCACCATGGCCTAAGAATTCTGTACACAGGCCCTTGACCCCACAAAACAGCCCACTCCTAATTTTATCTCTTTTTCATCATGCTTATTATTCTGGCCCTGGCTCCCTCTGCAGCCACCACATTGACCATCTAGGACCTTCTCAGACACACCAGGGACTCAGCACCCATTGTCCCCTTGCCTGGAATGTTCTCCCCCATGTCTTGCTGGGTTACTCCCTCACCTCTAAGAGGCCTTTGCTCAAGTGTCTCCTTCCCAGTGAGACCCCCTTCTTTGACCACTCTATTTAAAAATATAACCCTCCCCTACTCTTTGTCTGCCTTCTCAGCTTTACTCCTCTCTGTATAGCACTTCTCACTATGCAACATGTTTTGTCTGTTTATCTTCTCTCGCCATGGCTAGAACAGGAGCTCAAGGAGTGCATGTGTGTGAGTGTGTGTGTGTGTGTGTGTGTGTGTGTGTGTGTGTGAGACGGGGGGAGGCAGGCAGGGGGACAAGGATTTCCATCTGTCCTGGTTATTGCCATGACCCCACGTATCTAGAACAGTGTCTGGTAAACAGTAGACACTCAGTCAATATTTATTGAATAAATAACTGAATTGATTCATATTATATAGGTGAGGAAACTGGGTCTCAGAAAACAAATGCACTTTATAGCACCAGGCATCACTAGGCATCATTGGGAATCACAGGGCATCGGTGGGCATTACAAGACATTGGTGGGCAAGGAGATGGCAAATTTGAAATCTCTTTAACATTAAATCCTGATATTTCACATTATGCCATTTATAACTTTTAGATACAGTCATGTGCCACACAATGATGTTTTGATTAATGGCAGACCGCATCTACGATGGTGATCTGATGAGATTATAATGGAGATTTACTGTACCTTTTCCATGTTTAGTTATGTTTAGATACACAAAAACTTGCCACTGTGTTACTACTGCCTACAGTATCCAGTACAGTAACCTGCTGTTCAGGTTTGTAGCCTTGGAGCAGTAGGTTACATCATAGAGCCTAGGTGAGTAGTAGGCTGTACCATCCAGGTTTGTGTGAGTGCCTCTGGGAAGTTCACACAACAGTAAAATTGCCTAATGATGCATTTTTCAGAACAATTCCTGTTGTTAAGTGATTATCTATCTATCTATCTATCTATCTATCTATCTATCTATCATCTATCAGCTATCTATCTGCTCATTTTTCTTACTGCCTCTAGAGTGAAGAAAAGAAGTAAGTGTTGTGAACAGTAATGTGTCCCTCCTAAATTCATACGTTGAGTACCTTAGCCCCAATGCCTAAGCTCCATTGTGACTGTATTTGAAGTTAGGGCTGTAGGGAAGGAAAAATAATTTTCCCTCTACCTTTCTGAATTCTGTATTGAGACACCCATAATAAAAAACAGGGTAGTAACAAGAGAAAAACAGAGAGAAATTTGTTAACTTGTATAACTCATGAATACATGAGATACTCAGGGTAATTCTCTGAGGTGGCTTAGAATTGAGGCTTAAATACCATCTTTAGCTAAAGACAAAGGTAAGAAAGGTGTGGGGAGGCCAGTTAAGGGGAGGCTACTAGGAAACCAGGGTAAAAAAGACTGAGGTGTGTTACTCAGGTTTAAGTCAGTGCCTTCTCCACTGATAAGGTCTAAAGTTGTCTCTGGGGATTAACCTTTGTCCTTCTTGGTAAACAAGAATGGAGAAACACCTTTGTAAATTGATGTCCTGCTTTTAGGCAGATAAGGGAGAGTAGACAGCTTTCCTTGGATCTGCTTCATCTCAGTTGTCTTCAGTTCAAAATGACTGTTATGCCAAAGCAGCGTATTTTGGGATGGCATATTCTGCTATGTCTTAGGGCCTTTAAAGAGGTAATTAAGGAGAAATGAAGTCATAGGATGGGGACTTAATCCAATGTGACTGGTGTCCTTATAAGAAGATATCAGGTATGTGTCAGCACAGAAGAAAGGCCATGTGAGGACCCAGAGAGGAGGCAGGCATCTGCAAACCGAGGAGAGAAGCTTCAAGAGAGCCAACCTGCCAACACCTTGATCTTGGACTTGATCCAGCCTCCAGAGCTGTGAGCACATAAATGTCTGTTGTTTAAGCCCCCCAGCCTGGGGTACTTTGTTATGGTAGTCCAAGCAGACTAAGACAGGGAGATGGTAAATCTGGTGCTTACTATGTGCTTAAAAGAAAAGGGAGGAACAAATAGACTAGAGGAAAAATAGCCTTGGGATTCCATGATCAAAGAGAACCAAGTGCGAGTAGCTTGAGCCAATAGGAGTCACGTGTGCTAATGCATAACAAATGCACGTTTGTGGAAGCCACGTACAAGGGAAAAAGAAGGGGTTGGAAGGGACCCTGTGAGGGTTACTCTCAAGGTGTCACATATGTCTTCGTTAAAGCACGGTTTGGGAAATTCCCAACACATGATGAAAACCCAGCCTCTTTCCCACTTGTCCATGTGTCCTGTGTCTGTGATTCATGACACCCGTCCTTTCAAATGCAAGGTGGCAGGATGTGGGCTCCCTTCCAGGAACCTATAACACAGTCAATATGCTATTTTGTGGAAAAGAATATTTATTGTTTTAACAGCTGTACTTCTACTTTCTTGGACTTAAAAAAAAAATTACCTGCACCTATGAATGACTTACAGGGATTGGAAAGTATAGCTTTGAATTTCCCAATTTCAAATACCCTACAGGTTTTGCAAAACTGCACCCAAACCACAGCATTTTTTCCATCCTGACTTCCCCCTTATCCCTGTAAGAACTGGGAACTCAACAGCGGTTTCAGCATCCAGGTCTGGTTGGGGTTTTGGTCAAATCTGCATTTATGGCAACTCTCAGTGAGCACCAGCCTTCTTTGAATACCTGCTTATTTAAGGAGAGACAGCAGCCGGAAGATTCAGAATTCTGCAAGGTCTCCTTTAATTTTCTTGAAGGTATTTGTCTTCAAAGAAAGATTTACTTTTGAAGGGCTGCTGATGATAGTGCAGTGCTAAGCTACCTGGGTTATTTGTTTTTGAGATTGTATATAAGCTATGAACACTATTATGATACAATTACCAGTAAGTAATCATCCAATTGCTATAAACATGTCCCTCTCAAAATATTGCAAATTAATATTCATGCTTTCCCCGCATCCACCATTCTAAGCTAATGTGTGCCTACATAGTTCATCAAAATGTACATTTTTTTTCCAGTGAAAGGAAGAATTATAGTTCAGTTCTTCATCTTGAGGCATGAGAAGATATTTCTGTAGCATTAGTTGCTTTGAAAGACAATTTTCTTGTAACTGATGCAGCTACTGCAATGAACTATGAGATCCCAGGTGAAGCATGTGGCCTCTCTCAGAGGTACATTGTTCAAAAAAACCGTTCTAGTCATTCAGTCCTGGCAGTTGAGAAATCATGCCAGAGACACGATCATATGTAATTGTCACATGTACTGAGAATTGTATATGTAATTCTAAAAGCTGACGGCTTAGTCGCTATTAACAGGAGATCCTGGAATCTCACTGTGAATAAATAAATTCAGAATTTTCCCTCTAAACCTCATAAATCTACCTAAAGAAAAGAAGCTCCCAAACATACTGTGATTTAGAAATCTAAAATTCACAAAAGTGATTGCAAAGGGAAATCTGTACCAAATAGGGAACCCTGGGAAAAGTTATATTTTAAAATTAAATGTAAGTGAGCTTAATTTCAATGTGTATACAACATCTGATCATAACCATATTCTGTTTATCCAATAGGTTATAGTAAAGGTGATAAAAGTATCTTATACGAGCCACGCCTGAGTTCACTCAGATTAGGGAAGTGATTTTAAAGCCCTCACATAGACTTTTGTGTATCAAACGCATATTGATAAATGTTTATACACAGTGGTGTGCTGTGTTTCACAACCGCTTCTCGCAAAACAAACTGAAAAAGGCCTAATTTATAGCTAATCGTAATGTCATCTGTGGTGTAAGTGCTCTCCCCGTGGCTGATTCCATGCTACTGGCCTGACATAGCTGAAGAAAGGGCAGGGAAGGAGTGTGTACAATCTGCCCTCGAAAGCCAGAGCTAGATGTGTCTGGCATGCCACAGCTTGTCCTGAGAAATTCAAAATAGTGGAGAGGATGGCGCTCTCAGTGGGTCACATGACTGTGAAATTAACAAGTCTGAAACAAAAGGTAACATGTGTTGTTTCATATTGAGGGCCAATGGGCTAAAGGAGGCCGTTGGAAAGAAATGGTAGCTCGCATGCTGCTCCTGGAGGAACCTGTGGATGCCGACCTGTCCTGCAGAGGCAGCGCGACTCTCTGGGAACAACATGCGGTCTGGAGTCAGACAGCGCTGGGTTTGAATCTGGCATCTGCTACTTCATAGCTGTGAGCCTGTGGTTAAGACGTTCACTCCCCCTCAGCCTCAGTTTCTTCACCTGTCAATGGGGGATGCTAAAAGTCACCACGGAAGGGCACGCTGAGGGTTAGAAGGCATATAGCTTCTAACAAGCACTCGCTCATGTTCAATATTATAATACTATTATTTTTATTTGAAATAGTTGGGCTACATTGTATCTTGGGTTCCTTTTCAATACCTAAATCTCTGAAAAAATTATATAGAGTCAATTAGATTTAAAAAAATGTAAAGTCCCAGGTACTGAAGAAGTACTTGTTAAATATTTATTTAATGGATGGGTTTATACATAACTGCAATTCATATTATTTCTTGTTTTTTTTTTCTCCAAGTTAGAAAGCTATGAGAGACATCTTTGACTCTTTTTAAAAAGCAGAAATATTTTCTGTGTCCAATGACTAACCAAGTACTGATTACTTTTACCTCTTATATATTTAAGAAAAAAAATTTAAATCTCTTTATGTTCTGCAAGGTAACTCTGTCCTTTTCTCCTAATTAGTTTTCTGCCTCCCATCTTGAACACCTCAAAACCATCCCTAACAAGATTGTTTCCAACCCCAGAGTTGAAGCTTTTTAAGGGCAAAGATTTTGTTTTATTTATTTTAGTCTCAAAGTCCAATAGAGCTCCTGGCACAAAATTGATGCTCAATAAATGTTTATCTGATTCCAGAAGGAATGAGCCAACTTAGGGGAAAATAACTGACATAGTGCTCTCTGTTGGAAATTACCTTCTGGAGTGATATCATCTATGTTTCCTTATGAGTCCCCTCATATGCCATCAACTTTGGTGATGTCAAAATCCATACTGTAGACCTTTCTGCATGCTGGGCTTTGTGTCTCAGGGCTATGTACTTGGTCTTGACATTTCCCAGCGCTGCTCCTGCGTTTGAAGCAGAGTGTGGTGTGGCCACCTCTGTTCCTCAGGCCCAGGCCTTTCCTGTCCTATCTGTACCTTTTCCTCTATCCACCTGGTGATGTATTTACTCTCCCTTGGACTCTCTTCCACTCAGGTGAGCCTCTTTCCGACCAGAGGTTACTGAGAGTAATTAAGGTTTATTTCCCTGGATTAGTGCACATTGGCTAAGCTTTCCAGGGTCAGGGTGGAATACACTGAGACTTTCCTGACCTCAATGGTCAGGAGTGGATTTTCATGGCTCTGAATGAAAGCTAGAATGCAAATACAGAATTCAAATTAGGTGCTTTCATTACGTATCCTTAGATGATATCTTCAGCATGTCTAAATAATGCTGTAAAGAAGGTGAGAATTCCAGGAGAAGTGCAGTAAGAAATTATTATAAGTGAAAGGTTGACAGCACATTTAACAGTCTCACTTCTCCCAAATTCTGAACATCCAGAATTGTTACAATTGGATTTTTTTTCAGTTGATTTTACACACAACACACACCACACACACACACACACACACACACACACACACACACACACACACGTATTCTCCCCATCATTAAAAATATTCCTTTAGTACAAGAATTTGACCACTTTTATAACTCCTGCTCCATAGAATCTTATACCAAACTCATGGACTTGAACTTTAGGGTCATACACCCATGGTTTGAATTTGGGCTCTGATATTTATAGGTGTGTTTTGAGTATTCACTTAAGTTTTCTGAGCTTCAGCTTCCTCATCTAATAGCTACCTCAGTGGTAGGCATGAGGTCTTGGTGAGATAACATATGTATCACAGTCTTTTGTATCCAGTGGATGCCCCCCAATATTAGCTTCTTCCATCTTCTTAGTGAGATGAGAGCCCTTCATTTTCATTGCCTGAGCTTGTCTTCATCCCTTCCCCCCCGACTCTTCTAAACTCCAAGCCCCCAGTAAATTTTCATTTCTGTCATTCTATAGCCCTTATATATTTCATAACTGCTAAACTGTTGGACGCACAATTGTGGTATATTCCCTGTGGATTGCCCAAGTGTGTCTATGTCTGTGCGTCTTTCACGTCTTCTCTTCTCAGTCAGACATCAGAGATTGTGTTTTATTTATTTTAGTATTGCCCTAAATGATTTGGCAGACCAACTATTTTCTTATACAAAATATATGATAAAATTATATTTGATTGACTTTAAACTCCAAGAGTAGACCAGTAAGTGATGAGTTAACCTTTCAACTCCTGGATGTCTTTGAATAAAAACCACCAATTCTGGATAATTCTCACTTGACAGGAAAAAAAAAAAAAAGCACTACATGAAATATGCACCAGAGTCTCTTCCAATTCCTTTATTCTGTTTCTAAGAATTTTACTGTATAAACCCAGAAAATATTGTGTTTTCATTTAGCTATTCATTTCACATCTCTGTGCCAGGCATCATCTAAGTAAGGCAAATGGCACTCTGTAAAATTCTCTGGGGCCCATTTCTACCCCGTTTATGCTTACTGTGTTTGGAAACATATTACTGCCATGAAGGAAACCTCTAAGATGGTCCACAATCACATGAGGCTACAGTGCATTTGGATTCAATGAGAATTATTTGCTAATATAGGACAGCACGGTCACCAGGAGCTATGGAGAAAGGTATAGCCACTTTCCTGTTCTTCAACTTGACATTTTCTTAACCAGACCTGACATTGCAGGATCTCCAATGCAACATATTGGAGGAAGGATTTGGCCCCCTCAGCTGAAATGGGCAGAAGAAGGGAGCCAGCATCTGAAATATCTGCCTCTAATTATTCAAGGTACGGCAGGAACAGAGCTTTCTGTATGCAAGCCAAATGAAATTATTAAGGCTAACCTTCTCACTCAGCGCTTCATAGGTAATCAATTTTCACTACCAACAGTGCAGGTTAAAAATCAAGGAGAGAATGATAATGCTGCTTCCTTACATTTGTGAAGGGCTTTGGGGTGTGCAAAATGAGTTTCCCTGTATTATTTCATTTAGTTTTCACAGAGACATAAAATTGGCCAGGACACTCATGCATGTATGCATACATGCATACATTCTGTAAGACTTATTTAACAAACATTCTGGGGTCTTCTGCTATATGCCAGCCTCTGTGGTAAGCACTGGGGGCAGAGTGGTGAAAAAGGCAGAAAAGGTTTTGCTGCCCTATGTTTAGCAATGAGGAAACCGATACAGTAGGAGGTCATGTGAGTTATTTGAGGTCACATAAGGACAGGCCATGTGTGGGGTGAACCTTGGTCCATAAACACAAGCACATGGGAAATGGAGTTCATTTTGCTTTCTATCACTCAACTCTGACATCAAGCTTCTGTTTCACTAGGTTCATGAGACCTTTTGTCTACTCCCTGCTGGTTTATGGAAAAGATCTAGGGGCTTAGGTGATTCCACCGGGCTGAGGAAAACCTCTGTTCGTTTGTCACCTTTCCACAGAACTTACTGTGTGGTGACACCAGCAGTGCTCTTGTCTGCTTAGAGCCATCCTGAAGGAAGCATTGCTCTGGGCCCTCCAGCCTTCCCCTGTGGTGTCTGCAAGCAATATGTAAATCCTGCCATCTTCTACTCTTGCTTCCCCATCACTCCTCTCAATGTCTTGCTCTCAGGGAAAGCTTCCTGTGTTTGTATTTCTTCAACTTACATTTCTTCAATTTTTTCTATGCCTCCACTTATCCTCCCATCTCAGGCTTGAGGATTTGGACACAGAAGCCAGGATGTCCATGGTAGGCGTCACCTCATTCTTCTGCTGAGGCCAAGAACACAGAGCCAAACACCTCTCTGGATGGGAAATACAGAAGGGAGCAAATAAAGGGGTATATGTCACAGGCTTTATAGCAATGTAGTCTAATGACATGTGGTAGAAGCAGTGGGTCAGGTCAGTGCCCTGTGGAACCCACCAGCCTGGGTTTAGCCTATCTGCCTGTGACTAGGGCTGCAGATACAGACAAATCTGGAAAGCAGCCTGGAAAACTGCTGGCCCCCTCTATGTAGTGTCAAATAGAAATTGCCTAAAACTCCAAGCTCAGCAGTCTCAGATAACCCAAGACTAGGAAAATGTTAGCATTAGAGAAAGAATTCAAAGCGGTTCATGGGATGGAAGCCCTGCCTTCTGGTTTGAAATTGAAATAATAAAATGTGCATAGGTTTTTCCAAGCAATTATTAGCTGGGAAAGATGAGTAGTGCCAGTGATTCAGAGCAGAGAAGCAAAAGGAAATAAGCAAAAGAAAATTTCATATGGGAAAAGTAGCTGGACACGGTTCTCACGAGTCAACACTTTTAGCCTTTGGAATGGTTTCTTTTTAGAGGGAAGGAAGGTCAATAATACAAAAGTTTGATTTAGAGGAAAACTTAACACGGTATGACATGCACATCCCTCAGATTTCACAGCCCGAAATGGCATTTGGGAACACATTAATATGAATAATAATATCCTGATTGGAATAGCTCTCATTCCTTTTACTGTCTGGGGACACCTGAGCCAATTGCTCCCTCCCCCCATTTTTTTTTTCCCCCTACGAACAATAAGAAAGTGAAACTTTCATTCCTACGGAGTTAAGTTGCAAACCACCTGGAGAGGTGAACGCTTCCCAGTGGCAGAGTCTAAATCTGGCTTTGGGTGAGTCACTCTCAGCAGTTGTGCCTCGGACAATCCTGCGTGAGCCAGCTAGACAGGATGGAACGGGATGGGGCAGGCGCTGTAGGGCTGAGTGAGACATCTGTTTCTGTTACATCCGAAGAGATAGTACCTCCCATTCAAGCCTTTCCCCCAGGGCGTCTTCCTTCGTTGGAGAGAAGGGGCTGCTGGCTTTTACTCCCTGTCCCTCACTTGTAGCATCAGAAGATGGCAGCAGAGATCGCTGTCTTCCCATTGCAGCCGCTCCTCCTGTCATATCTGCCCAGTAGGACACAAATGTTCACCAGCGAATGCAGAGCAAGTCCTTTGCAAAAACATATTGATTTCATTCGAGGAAGATAAATTCATAAACTGCACAACTGTATTCCTCAGTTCATTTGGGGGGAATGTGATATAGGAGTTGAGCAAAAATAAAATTCCCAGTAGCAGGCATCATCTGTTATCTCTTCCATATGCGCAGGCTGTAATGTTCACAAGAGGGTGAGTCGCTACTGAATCTGACAGCTGCCTTTCCAAGTATCCTTGCTTAACCCATAACCGCTGCGTGGAGCCTCAGGGCTCCCACTGTGGCTTTTTTTCATGTGCAGTCCAAACCTCTAACTGGTCTGAAATGCCTGTAAGGGTTCTGCCCATATTTCTCAGCTCATTATTTTCATTTTGACCCTCAGCTTTGCCTCATACCCTGGTCCTGAATCTAAAGAAACCTATTCTTGCCAGATTCTCCTCAAAGATGTAAAGAGGAGTGCATGTGTGCGTGTGTGTGTGCGCGCGTATGTATGTGTGTCTAATCCCTGGGGAAACAGAATTCATCCTGGATATTTTCTTCGTTTCTTATCTCCCCCACTCTTCCATCTATATCTATTGTTCTGAAAGGCGTTCAAATTATGCAGAGCTGTTAACCATGAGTTTATTATAAAGCCCTTATGACAAGTTAATAGGACAATGTAAATAGAACACGTAAAATATTATTTTTTACACTGGTCTTAGTTCAATTGTTACAGAATACCTGACTCAAGTGACTTAAAATGGGGGCTTATTATACCACTTCTGGAAAAGGCATCTATACATTTGGTTACCTCAGCAGCTCAGTGATGTCTGGGCTTCAGCAGCTTTCTTCGACCCTCTTGTCTTTCCTGTCATGGCTTCAAGCATGGTTCCATAACTCACTACTTTACAGTGGGATATCCAAAAAGATACATAAAGGAGGCATTTTTTCCCATATTTTCCTTTTTTTTTTTTTTTTTTTTTTTTAGCTGAGCCATCCTGCCACCTGTTGGCAGCTCAACGGCAACTCAGCTCGGGCTGGCCTCGAACAGCTGTTGCTCAGAGCTCAGCTCGCACTCTTGAGCTAGCTCTTAACCAACTGAGCCACTCGGCCGGCCCTCCCATGTCTTTCTATTCAAGAGAAGAGAATCTCTTCCAGAAATCCTAGACTTTCAGCGAGGTCCCATTGGCCAGAACTAGGTCATGTGACCACCCCTCAATCATTAGCATGTAACATTGGGTTCACCAATTATGATTCTTACCCTGGGATTGGGTCTATTTTCCTTGAGCATACTGCTGTGAATATCTGAACAATATAGGGTTTCCTTTAGCAAGAAAGAAGTGGGAAATTACTGTTGAATAGGCAAATTGCATGATATGTTAGCACCACTCAAAAGTGTATGGTCTCAGCATTAGAGCCGTACTCAAGAGTATCCCCTAAAGAATAGTATGAAAGGGAAATCCTTCCAGTGGGCAGGACTTTGAACCAAACACCTGGCTATTTCTTTGCCTGGAAGGAGAAGTGGTCAGCAGTATTCCACTATAGTGATTCCTGGGCAGTGGCTGATGGTTTGGCTAGCCTAGGTCAGGGACTTGGAACCCACAAGGTTGGAACACTGGTGACAAGGAGATCTGGGGGAAGAGATATGTGGATGGACCTCTCAGAATGAGCACTGAGCATGAGTGCATTTGTGCCCATGTTAGTGCTAATCAAAGAACAACTATTGAAGAAGAGGTTATCAACAATCAGGAGGCAATACAACATGAGTGCCCAACCTGCCAACAACAGAGCTGAAATCCGAACCCTGATATGGCACCATTTCTTGAAGGTTGTCATGAAAGGGACAGAAATTTGTCCTTCCTAGAATGTTTCTGCCAGCACTTACTTTCATGTGTGGATTTTTACCATGATGGTGTTCCACACAGCATCTATTCTGACCGGAGCTCACTTTGGAATGAAAAAAGTACAGTTGTGGGTTACTCCCATGGAAGTCATTGGTTTTGTGCACACTGCATCACTCCAAAGAAGTTGACCTAATATAGCAATAGAATGGCCAGTTGAACACTGGTTATAACACTGGTGGGTGAAAGCACATTGCAAAATAGGTGATATCCTCCATGATACAGAATATGCTTTGAATGAATATGTAATATATAACATAGAATGCCCTTTCTTTAATAAATAGAATGCATGGATCTGGGAGCCAAAAGGAAGATGTGGTAGCGGCTTCCCCCTAATGGTCCAATAACAAAGCTTTGCTTCTATTTTTTGTAATGTGGACCCTGCTGCTTTGATGGTCTTGATTCCCAATAAGGACCTCTTTTTCTAGATACATAACAAGAGTTCCATTGAACTGGAAACTGAGACTGCCATCTGGCCTTTTGGGCTACTCATGAACCAACAGGTGAAGAAGGGATTACTACCCTGCACTTGCTGAGATGATGGTTCTGATTACCAAGTGGAATTAGGATTGCTACTGTGTAAAGAGGGAACTCTAATGTAATCTATGAACTTTGGATGATTATGATGTACCAGTTTAGGTTCATCAATTGTAACAAATATACTATTCTGGTGGCAATGTTGATAATAGGAGAAGCTATGCTGGAGGTATAGGGGAAATCTTTGTACCTTCCTCTCAATTTTGCTATGAATCTAACACTGCTCTCAAAAATAAAGTCTTTAAAAAAAAGTTAATGGAAAACTGTAGTAACCTAATACAGGCACAGATCCTTCACAAGAAGAGGCTTGAGTCACTTTGACAGGTAAAGCACCATAACTAGCTAAGGTGTTGAGCAAGGGCCAAAGGAATATGAAGTGGACAGTTGAGAGAAGTAAGTTACAAAACCCATGACCATGTGACCAATTCCAGAAACAAGGACTGTGGCAGTTACACATATTTTCTTAGTTGTTTGATACTTACCTGCTTTGATATATTTGTATTTATTATAATTATTCTCTTTCCCCTTTTCTCATTGCCCTAATATCAAATATAAGGTGTTCTGATTGTAATTAATCTATATTTTGGTATTTAAGCTATAAGATATCAAAGAAAGATTGTGACTGAATAGAAAAGGAATAAGCATTCTTAGAGAAGGATAAATTGACACATAGGATGTGTGTCTCCTCTTTATGGGAAAGGGTGAGCTCTTCAGTTTCACTAGGAATAGTTGTAACGTGTTCAATTATGATGTTGTTATTGCCTTTATTCAGAAGTTAAATATGGGTAAAAGTGGTGGATGGGATTGCTGAGAAAAAAGAAGGGGGTGGACTGTGCTTTATTATTTCTTGTCTTTGAGATAATAATTTCATTTCCTTGGATATATACACAGAAGTAGGATTGCTATATTGTTATATTAGTTTATTTTTAATTTTTTGAGGAGCTTCCATGCTGTTTTCCATCATGACTATACCAGTTTACATTCCCATCAACAGGGTACAAGGGTTTCCTTTCTCCACCTCCTTGCCAGTATTTGTTATCTCTTGTCTTGATAATGAGCATTCTAACAGGTGTATGTTGATAACTCATTGTAGCTTTGGTTTTCATTTCCCTGATGTTGAGCACCTTTTCGTATACCTCTTGGCCATTTATATATTCTCTTTGGGAAAATGTCTATTTAGGTTCTTTGTCCATTTTTAAATCAGATTATTTGCTTTACTATTGATGAGTTCCTTATATGTTTTGGATATTAACTCCTTATCAGATACGGTTTGCAAGTATTTTCTACCATTCCATATGTTGTCTTTTAATTTTTTTGATGGTTTCCTTTGTTGTGCATATGCTTCTTAATTTGATATAATCCCATTTGCTTATTTTTGCTGCTTGTGCTTTTGGTGTCATATCCAAAAAATCATTGCCAAGACAAATGTAAAGGAGATTTTTCACTATGTTTTTTTCTAGGAGTTTTACAATTTTGGGTCTTACATTTAAGTCTTTAATCCATTTTGAGTTGTTTTTTGTGAGTGGTAGGAGTCCGATTTCACTCTCCTGTATGTGAATATCTAGTTTTTTCAACATCATTTATTGAAGAGACTGTCCTGTCGCCTAAGCCTGTTGCCACCTGTGGCTCCCCATAAGGCTCAGCCATTGAAAGGGCCTCCTTAGGTGCATGTGTCAGGCTGCTTGAGCCAATGCTGAGAGTGTCACTGGTGATGCAGCAACTAGGTGGGCAGGGTCTCAGAGAGTCACAAGGCACGGCTTGTGATTTTTACAGATTCAATTCTTGCACCAGTGCCTGGCCTGTGACTACTTCACAAAATGGCCTGACAACACCACAGCCAGCCACCACTTGCCTACAGATTTTCTAGAGTCACCCAGGAGAGGCTGCAGTGAAAGCTATGGCTGACCGTCTGCTACTGAAAGTTCCCCAGACCGCCATGGGCCATCTGCTGCTGTAAAAGGCTTGCCCAGAGTGCCCCAGGTGATGCAGCACTAGCTGGGTGGGGCGGGGACCCAGCGTGTCACCAACGTGGTGTGCACTTGCAAATTTTACCAGACGAATGCAGTCTCAGATTTGGTTCTTTGGAGAAGGGTTCAACTTAGAAAAGATGGTGTCCTCCTGTGGGATACCTGTGAGGCTGGTTCTACAATGGTGGCTGGCCCGATAGTCCTTGCCCTGAAGGCACACAACTCAGTCTTTCCCTACATGTCTCTGGCACCTCTCGAGTTGCTGCCTTTCCACCAAAGCCCAGGTGAGTGTTTGCAATGAGTGAGACTATGTGCCCTGTAAGAGGACATCTGGGTTTCTAGCCACCTTCCATCTCACTGGGTGGACAAACAGAATCCTCACTCTTTTCAATGCCAGATGTTGTGGGGACTCCTCTTCCCGGCACAGGACCCCTGGGTTGGAGAGTCTGGTGTGGGGCTGAGGCCCCTCCCTTTTCAGGGGGGACCTCCACCCTGAGCTGACCCTCCCAGTGTTCAACCACTACCTGTAGGTTGGGGGTCAGCCCATTTCGTGTCTTCACCCCTCCTCCGAGTCTTGATGTGGCCTTTTTTTTTTTTTTTTTAAAGGAGGGCACAGCTCACGAGACAGTCATGATGGCCCATGCAGGGATTTAACTGGCAACCTTGCTTTTATTAGCACCATGCTTCAACCAACTGGCCTAACTGGTCACCCTTGGACTCTTCTTTATGTCCTTAGTTATATGGGTTCTGTTCAGCTAATCTTCAGATGATTCTTGAGGTTGATTGTTGTATAATTTAGTTGTAATTTTGATATGATCCTGGCAGGCAGCAGACATAGCATTTATCTAATCTGCCGTCTTGGACCTGTCTCTGAGAAGCTATCATTTTAAATTATAAAATAATATGTCATTATGGTGAAAAATGAACAATATAGAGGTACAGAAAAGAAAATGTATCTTTACAACCTCACCCTTTCTTCAAATCACTTTTCAGTTTTAGCCACTATTAAAATTTAATAGTTCTTGTTTGTGGCCTCCTCGAATGTTTATAAAGACACAATTCTCTTTCTTTTGTTTTTAAATAAAGATTAGATTATAGTTTATATATTGTTCTAAAATTTGCTTTTCTAGATGCAAAAATATTTTATGGTCATCCTTCCAAGTATGTGTCTATACATAGAGCTGCCTAATTATTTTTTAGTTTAGTATTCCATTGGCTGGCTGGGCCATCATTTATTTAGTGATATTTACCACTGATAGGTATTCAAGTTACCTCCAATTTTCCCTTGTTATAAATAATGCTATAAGTGAATATTTTTGTAGGTGTATCCTTGTATATCTGCATGAGTGTTTTAGTGAGAGAGATACTTCAAAGTGTACTTGCTGGGTCAAAGGGCTTGCGAATATCACATTGTTATACATTTTGCCAAACCGTGTGAAGGAAATTTCAATTTAGTTTGCAAAGACGATTGGCATCTTACAAATAGTTCTGAAATCACACATCAGTACACATTCCTGCTAAAACCCAGGAAGGGACTTTTGAATTTGACACCTACCAAATTCAATAACCAACAGCAGATCGCCTCTTCCACTGTGAGTCTATTTGGAAAGAGGCTAGTTTTGGAGGGGCTCCATTTGCAAAGGGATGCTTATATTTCCACTGAAGGCTGAAGAACCCACAGGAGGACTAACAATGAGCTTGGCTCTGACCTAAACTCACCAATATTAGCTCAGTGCCTTCTGCCTAGGGACCATATTCCCAGTTATTTTCCAGACTGTGGCTGTATTAGAATATATTTGCCTCCAGTTTCTTGTTTTCATTCTTGAGATCGCCACTTGGCAAAGGGCCATTGAACTTCTCTGCTGGTGAACGTGGAAGTGATCTGAATACATAAGTCCCCAAATTTATGAGTAACAAGTGGGCAGAGTTCAGTTCAGATGCTCCTGTTGAACCCCATCTGAACTAGCCAGATCCCCCGGGGATGGGAAATATGAGTCAGGAATCTCATTAGCAGATTTTTTTTTTCCATTTGGTATTTACTAGCTCTTAGTAGCATCTGGCCATTCCCACAGAACCAGGGTATAAGATCCAGATTTGAAATTAAGAGGAGTTTTAATAGGAATTAATGGGAACTGGCAATTACTGAATGCTTACTCTGGGCCACAGAGTTCATATAGATTGTCTAAATTAATCCCACCACAACCCTGTGAGGTAGTTGGCCATATTCCCACTTTTCCAAAAGGGAAACTGCCGCAGAGAGTGGGAAAGTTAATTTGACCAGCTTGTTATTGGCAAAACTGGGGTTCATTGTGAAATCTGTTCAGCACCCAGAACCTATGTATCCCTCCTCACTCACCCTACATCCTTCTGCCTTTTTGGGACTATTGTGTGACTCAAAGGGAAGAGATGAACTAGACATAGGAATGATGAAATTTGGAACTAACATTTATGGTTTATGTGTGTCGCCATCTCTATTGTTTAAGCAGAGCACTATATTCCCAGAGTAAATTATCATATTTTTTTAAAAGGAGATCTTTTATAATCAGTTTGTTGGAATCAGCAATCCATGCACTGATATTTATTGAAAGCAGGATTTCTCCAAATCTGCACTATTGACATTTTGGACTAAATAACTCTTTGTCGCAGGGATGCTGTTCTATGCACTTTAGAATGTTTATGGCATCCTTGATCTCTGTGCTCTACATCCCAGCAACATCCCCCCCTCAAGATGGGACAGTTATAAATGTCTCCAAACATTGCTCCCATTTGAAAGCCCCTGATTTAAAATAGAGATACGTTAGGGGAGAAAAAAGAAATAAAATCTGTGAAGAACTTTTGTCAGGCTCCTCGTATCCAGTGCATATGTTTAAACAGATTGGGGAGTAAGGGAGCTTTTTCACCATGAAATGCAGAAAACTAGACTTACATTGACTTGTTGAGCATACATAGGAAAGATGTATGTGCACTTAGCAAAAACATAAAAGTGTTATCCTCATGGGGACCTCGGGTGGATGTAATAACTTCAGTTTTTTTCAAGCCTGCATTACAATCTTTCAGAGAAGCAAAAGTAAGTAAACAATTCCAATTTATAATTACTGATATTTAAAATACTCTGACAAGGTGGTAGCAGACGTCAAGTTAGATGTGCATTTCCTTCTGCTCATAAGTATACAATGTGATTCCTTGGCTGGGTCAATGAGTTTTGAACTATTTCATGCCAGGTCTAGTGGGGGCACAGGGAAATCTGAATCTATATGGTCGGTGTATTTTAGGGAAGAAGTATAGTGGAACGGAAAGGGCACTGGATTGGATAGATGCCTGAATTCTGGTTTTTAGGCATCCTTATCAAGGTGTTTGCCCTGGGGCAAGTCATTTTAACTACTTGGGTCCAATTAGGTAAGAATGAAAAACCCCCAAACTGATCATGCTCTCTTCTGCCTAAACTAAGGTATGCTAGATTGACCTCATTAATGACCCCAATCCTTTTGCCCCCTTTCAGCCCTTTGTCATGTCATTTTGTATTCCCCCGCCTTGTCCCCGCCATTCTGGGCTCAGCCAAGTGGCTTACTTTGACAAATGACCAATGGGATATTACCAGATTTGATGCAACCCGAGGGTGAAGAGTGCTTGTGTAGTTTTGCATACTTTTGCACTCTGCCATCACTGTAAAAAAGATATATCCCCATTCTAGGAGGGTGGTGAGAGATACGTGGAACCAAATTGCTTTATTATGCCAGCAGAGGCCACCCTAGAGCTCCCAGATGTATGAGCAGGCTCAGCCAAGATCAACAGGATCTCCAAGCTGGACTCCCCAGATGTGTAAGCAATAGACCCTTGTCTGTCACTGGATTTCATGGTTAGTTGTTATGCAGTATCATGTGACTAAGGATAAGGAAGGAATAAGCTATGTGGGATAATAATCTCAGGAGAAATGGGTCTTCACTGAGGAGGAGATTCTGATGGGCTTCCTTGGGTGTGGAAGTTGAGTATAAGTCCACATGAAGGCAGGGTCTAGACGGGGAAGGTAAGAGAGTCGACTCCCTTTGTATTAAAAAAAAAAAAAGGAATTCTGAGTTTCTGAGGCAAGTCTGAGAGAAAGGAAACGGAGGCTAGAGGCTAGGAAAGAGGGAGAAGGAGAGAGATTTGGGGAGAGAGATAGAAGACAATCAGGATGGAGGCTGACCTGGGGAGGACTCGGCCAGGAAGTGATGTGGCAGGGGCTGAGAGCAGTCTGGTGAGAGTCCTCTTTCAGTGCTTTGCTTTGCAGAGCAATGCCACCCTAGAATAGGCTAAACCTCAAGTAAAAGTCAGCAGCCCACACAGCTTTCTGGCACCATGTCCACCCCAATCCTCTAAGTCACCAAACAGATCTTAACAATAAAATCATCTCAAGTCCCATGTTGCTCATCGTACTTCCTGACCACCCCTTGTTCCTTCCACTCCCCTTTTCACTGTGCTCCAGCCACTTGGGCCACTTTTCAGTTCTCAAACTCTTTCCTCCTCAGTGTCCTCTCCCCACATAGTGCAAACACCCCCCGACCCTTAACACACACTGGGCCCCAGGTGCTTCCTTCTTAGCCTTCAGATCTCAACCTAAATGTCTGATCTTTCTTTCACTACCCAGCCCAAGTGCAGCTTCCGGTTTTATTGGTAGTTATTAGTAAATGCATGATCATTCTTATGTGCATCCTTGCTTCATGGCTGTCTCAGCCCTTCATCTGTGGGCTCCATGAAGACAGAGACAATGGCTGTTTCTCATCCTTTTGTACTTGGTTCCCAGCACAGTGTCTGGCACCCCATGGGTAACTTGATTTTTATTTAGTGAGTGGGTGAATACACGAGCAGTTTTATGTTAGTGGTTCTCTGGCAATCACAGAAAAGAGGCATGGTCCACAATGGGCTTATTGTAAGGAAGAGACAGGATATCTACCCAAATCAGACCCATTTCTGAGTACAGAAACTCAGATTGAGCGTTTCCAGGGAGGCAGCAGAATAATTGGAGGGTACTGGATAGACTGCACACTGACACAGCTTCTCATTTTTATCCAAATGTTACATGAATGGGTGACCCCAGAAGGCTGGGAGAAGGGGGGATGTTCCAGTGGCAGACAAGGATTTCATAAATGTTTACAGTGGAAAAGTGAGGGGTTTGGGACTTAGGCTAGGTAATTACCAACATTCCTTCCAGCTACTGGGTTCTTTGTCATCACCTCAGCAGAGCGAGGGAAGACAGAGGGGTAATAGCAGATGAGAGATAGACATTTACAGATTGAGGGAAAGCAGGCGAGGGGCATGACTGATGAAATCATTGCACAGGATGGCAAGTGCCCCTTGGGCAGACGGTTAGCCCCGTGCTGATCTTTCCCTCCCCGGGGCTCCCTCTGATGGATCAACTGGCTCCTTTATTTGGCTGGCATACAGTGATTCCCTTTGTAAATTAAGCAAAATTCAATGCATGCTAAATGGTGGGAATGCATTTGTAGCTTAAATATATGATATCTAACCATGATGAATTACCCAGGCTAATGAAAGGTTGACAAACTTCAGCTGTGCATCACAATGCTCCAAAATGAAATAGAAATCAATGAAGCAGCTAAATGCCCCTTAAATGCCAATCCCCCTTTCCACCTAAGCCCCCTTCTAATTTTTTCATGGAAATAAACTGAAGGAATCTTCATTATATATTCATTTACTGAATCCATTTTGCTCATTAGGCTGAAATAAGGGGTAGGTGAGGGTTTATTAGGGAGTGAGCATATCTGATAAGCATTAAATTACTTCTGATGGCTTTATGTATTTAATAGTGTTAGCAAATTAGCTGGGGTCTTTGATCTAATGGAGCCCATGTTGATGAGGACTGCAGATTTAACCCTGTGTGTTAACGAGAACGCAGACGGGGGACTGCAGGATCTAAGCCTGTTCTTCGCTCTTGTCCTTGGGCACTTCCCCTGTTCATGGGCTCACTAATCGGCTCCTTGTAGATTATCTTCAGTCCTGCCCCTCTGAATGTCAGTCTGTGGGCTCCGAAAGTTGTACCTCCTGCACTCTTGTACTTAACTGCCCATGTGATACATAATTGGTTGGACTTCCCCTCCCTCATTATCTGTTCTCTTCCAAATTTCCTGGTCTGTCACTTGTCCCACCACCCTCCTCATGACTCGGAATCCTCAAGATTCAAAGTCCTATTGTTATTCAGTTCAGTATATACCTTGCAATGGTTCTTTCAGTGTTGCTGTTGTTTTTCTCTTAGCTCATTCTTATGACTCACCATGATGCTGCTTCTTAATGTTTTCGATGAGGAGAGTGTCAGACTCTGGATTAGGCACTGTGGACACTTGGGGTACCTACAAGGCAGGGTTTATGGAAGGAGGAGGTAAAATGTGCCATGTGTGAATGTTTCAGGTGGCAGGAGGGTACAAATGCAATTATTAATTGTCTTGAGAGTTTGTATTATGGCTTTAGCACTGTGAATATAGGGGCTATGCTCTTACTCTCAATTAGTATCATTGTAGTCGGCACTATGTCTTGAGTATTTTGAATATAGGGGGAGAAATTCCAAGTTGTCCCATCTTCAGGTCAATGTTTCCTCCATCTTTGCCAGGATGGGTTCACAAGTCAGATGCAAGATGTATTAGTTAGGATTCTGGCAGGAAAATGTCCTAAAGAAACTTTCCAATGAAGAGAATGTTTATAGGGGAGAGGTCAGGGTTTCGGAATCATCGATGGATATTGAGGCACTCAGTGGCTAGCAATACTGGTAAGTTCTTTTCACTCCAGCTTTGAAGGGGCAATCAGAGGAAACCATGTCTAAGGAAGCCAGCTGCCCACAGAAGCTATTGTCATAGATACAGCTACTATCAGAACCTACCCTAAGAAATAAAGGATAGGGCAAAGCATATCTATGGACAACCTCTCCTGTCTCCTGCCTTCCAGTGTTCTGCCTGAGCATCCCATTGATCAAACCCATGCAGAAGCCAGTGAGCAAAGAGGCCAGGCCATGCAATGCACAGAAGTCAGCTTTCCAGGGCCCAGAGCAGGCAGATAGGGTAGAGAATGAATCTCAGCGTGGGAGATGGGGAGAAAGGGGAATGAAGACTATCAACACTCAGAGAATACTTTTACCAAAGGTAAATGAGCCATCATGGTCAAATAGCTTGGCCATCATCTCCTGGAAGGGAGTTATTTGTAAGTGTATAAAAGGATGAAAAAGAACTGGTGGGAATAGTGTTGTGTGTAATCATGCTAAGTGGAAAGAGCAGTTTCAGTTTACTCAAGTGACCTTAGGTGCTGGGACTAAATAGAAGAAAGAGAGAGAGAGAGAGAGAGAGAGAGAGAGAGAGAGAGAGAGAGAGAGAGAGAGAGAAACTAATATTTATATTAAACTATGTGGCAGAGATGGCTGGTTGCCTGTCTCATGACTATTCTGCACTCTTCCTTAGAAAAATACTAATTTTATTTGATGAGGCACTAAGCTCAACTAAAAGAGTTACCAGTCTCTTTTGCTGAAGGGAACTGTGAGCTATAAATAGAAGTCATTATGTGAGCTTCCAAGGGAGCCCTGTTAAAGGGGCTCCCTCAGCTAGGAGGAGACATCTTTTTACTCTTTGCTCTTTCTTTCCTTCCTACCAAAAATTATGGCTTATGTCTATCTCATGTCCCTCAGGATGGAATCCATGCCTTTGGAAGGTGGAACTCAATTATCTCAATTGATTCTCTGTTTTTATCATCCAAACACAAATTCTAATGGATACACCATGTTTAGGTGTGTCAGATACTCTTACAACCTCTTGGTAGGGCATGGAACGTGGCAAAGTAATTATGTAAGGTCTTTAATAACCTTGTATACACCAGTTGTTTTGTTTTGTTTTGTTTTGAATGGATTGTATGCTCTAGCAATAATTTGTTTTGCATCACATCACTTATTGGTGGCATGACAAATGAATTTTCTGAACTAAAAACTGGATTCTTCTGATAGGCCTAAGCACACTTACAGGAAAAACAGAAGAAAACATTGGAAGTTAGGACTATTCCAGAAACAGTAAAGGGGCATCCTTTGCTATTCATAAGCTAATTTCTCAGCATGAAGTTTGTGTGACATTTTGTGTCTTTGAAGATTTCAGGTGAATCTCTTATCCAGGGGTCTACAACCTGTTGGCCAAAGCCAACCTGATGCTTGTTTTCATAAATAAAGTATTTTTAGAATACAGCTATACCCAATCATCTGTCTATGCCTATTTTTGTGCTACAATGGCAGAAATGCTGTTTAACTCTTTACTGAAACAGCTTTCTGACCCCTGCTCTTCTCTATTATGACCATGTCTCATATCTGGGACTTGGAGATCATGTGAAGTTTGGATATGACTCAGTAATATACAGAAAACAACAGTATGACTGTTACCAGAAGTTTTTCTTCCTTTTTTATTTTTTTTATTTTCTGATTTCAGATTCTTTAATTCTAGATTTCCACAGGACCAACAGACCTAAAAACAGTGTGTAACATATGGCTGGATATAATATTCATGGTGGTTTATTATTCAAAATTTGCAGCTATTCTTTTTAAAAAATATATTTTTATTAAAAATATAGCTAACACACAATATTATATTAGTTTCAGAGGTACGCCAGTTATTCAACATTTACATACCTAAAGAAGTGATCACCATGATAAGTCCGGCAACCATCTGACACTGTACCACGCTATCACAATATTATTGACTATATTCCCCATGCTGTACATTATATCCCCATGATTTGTTTTATACCTGGAAATTTGGACCTCTTATTTCCCTTCCTCTTTTACCCCTTTTTAAATTTATCAATTACAGTTGACATTCAATATTATTTTATTTTAATTTCAGGTCTATGGTATAGTGGTTAGACATTTGTATAACTTCAGAAGTCATCCCCCTGACTAGTCTAGTACTCACCTAGCACTATACATAGTTACTGCCATATCATGGACTATAGGCCCTATGCTTTACATTTTGTAACTACCAATTTGTACTTTTTAATCCCTTCACCTTTTTCACCCTGCCCTCCTACACTCCCATCTATCACTCTAACAAATCAAGTACCCATCTGACACCATGCATAGTTAATTCAATATTATTGACTATATCCTTTATGCTATATCCTACATCTCCATAACTACTTTATAACAACAAATTTGTACTTCTTAATCCCTTCTGTTTCTTGCACTCATACCCACAAATCCCCTCCCATCTGGCAATCGTCAGAATGTTTTCTATTTCTATGAGTTTATTTCTGTTTTGCTTGGTAATTTTTTTCTTAGATTCCACATAAAAGCAAAATCACATTGCATCTGTCTTTCTCTTTCTGACATTCCACTCAGCACAATACCCTCCAGGTCCATCCATGCCCCTGCAGATGGCAAGAATCCATTCCCTTCCCTGGCTGAGCAATATTCCATTGTATATATGTACCACCTCCTCTTTGTCCATTCTTCCATCGATGGACACCCAGGCTGCCTCCCCATCTTGGCCATTGTAAACAATGCTGCAATGAACATATGAATGCATTCGTCCCCTCAAAATAACCTTTTGGGCTTCTTTGGATAAATACCTTGAAGTGGATTACTGGGTCCTTTCTTTATGGTCTGTTCTTATAGCCTTTGTTTTAAAGTCTATTCTGTCTGGTACCCCAGCTTTTTTGGTATTTTTTCATTTCCATTTTCATGAAATACTTTTTCCATCCCTTTACTTTCTGTGTGTGTCTTTCAATTTGAAGTGTCTCTTGTAGGCAGCATATGTAAGGGTTTTGTTTTCTTATCCAGTCAGCCCTCTTATGTCTCTTGATTGGAGCATTAATCGATTAACATTGAAAGTAATTGTTGATAGATATGCAGCTATTGCCATTTTATTATTTATAATTTTTATTTATTTATTTTTTCAATTTAAGGAAGTCTCTCTAAGATTCCTTATAATACTGGTTTGGTGGTGATGAACTCCTTTAGCTTTTTCTTGTCTGGGAAGCTCTTTATCTGTCCTTTGATTCTAAATAATAGCCTTGCTGGGTGGAGTAGTCTTGGTTATAGGCCATTGATTTCCATCACATTGATTATTTTGTGCCAATCCCTGATGGCCTGCAAAGGTTTTGTTGCGAAATCAGCTGACAATCTTATGGGAGCTCCCTTCCTCCCTTATAAGTTACCAGTTGACTTTTTCTTGCTGCTTTTAGGATTCTCTCTTTTCAAATAGGTTTTCATCTCTTGCTTTCTCTCTTTTCCTTCAGGTATCCCTACGGTGCTAATATTGTTACACTTGATGTTTTCTCAGAGGTTCTTAAACTATCCTCATTTTTAAAAAATTCTTTTTTCCTTTTGCTGTACCAATAGGGTGTTTTCTGCTCCTTGTCTTCCAAATTGCTGTTTTGATCCTCTGCTTCATCAAGTCTGCCGTGATTCCTTCTAGTGCATTCTTCATTCCAGTTATTGTATTTTTCGCTTCTGACTCGTTCTTTTTTATGTTTTCTGTGTGCTTTTTAATGCTTGCTAGCTCTTTGTTAAAGCTCTCACTAAGTTCCTTGAGCATCCTTATAACCAGTGTTTTGAACTTTGTAGGTGGTAGGTTGCTTGCCTCTATTTAATTTAGTTTGTTTTCTGGATTTTTCTCCTAGTTTTAAATTTGAAATGTATTTCTTTGTTTCCTCATCTTGGCTGCCTCTCTGTGTTTGTCTCTATGGATTATGTAGGTCTGCCATGTCTCCCAGTTTTGGCCACATGGCCTTATGTAGAAGGAGTCCTGTGGGGCCCAGGGACATCGTCTCCCTGGTGACCTGAGCCAGGTGTTTTAGGAGTGTCCCTTGTGTGGGATGTGTATGCTTTCCTGTTCTAGTTGAGCTTTCATTGCTATTGGCATGTCAGTGGGTGGATAGGTCCTCAGGCTGACTGGCTGTGGGGTTTGGCCATGTCTGAAGCTATGGGCTGCTGTGTGGGAGGCTTATCCCACTGGGTGGGATTCACCCCAGCAGGCTCTCATGCCTGTTGAGACCACCCTTTGCGTGTGATACTTCTGAGGCTAATTGGGCTGTGCTCTGCTGTGGTCTGAAGCAAACCTCCAAGTACGTTGGTTCTGGAGCCTCTTGAGAGGAGCTCCAGTGCAGGCCCAGGTCAGCCACTGCCTGTGACTGGCCAGGGACTACCTGGTAGGAGTTACAAAATGATACACATTTGTTTGCTGCATGTGTGAAACCAGGAGGTGGTTGGGAGAAGCCATGCTGCAAACTGAGGATGGCTGCCACCAGTACCAGGCCTGGGGTAACCCCACAAAAAGCCAGGACACCCAGAGGCCTGCTGCCATCTGCTGACTCCCTTAAGGTTCAGCCACTGATAAAGCCTTGTGTGGTATTGGTGTTGGGTGAGGCAGGGTCCCAGGGAGTCACTAGGATGGGAAGGGTTATGGTCATCAGGTTAATGTAGACTCTGCTTTGGTGCCAGTGCTGAGACTGGAGCGACTCACCAGGAGTGTCAGAGCATACCGAAGTCAGTTGCCCCCCACCTGGGGCCTATGGACTCTGATAGTTTTCCAAGAATGAGTGCAATGCAGGTGGGGCTGGCTGCTTGTGGAGAAAGTGATTCCAGCAGTTCCAGAGTTGGGTGGGGTAGGGTTCCAGCTGAGTCAGCAGGGTGGAGCAGTGGAGCTCACTAGGCCAATCAGATTCAGATTTGACCTATGGGCCTAGCATAGAAGAGATAGCACCCACCTGCTGGCTGCATGAGAAGAGGATTCCTCACTAGGAAAATGCTGACTGTCCTTCTGTCCTTCCCCTGAAGCCACACAACTCAGTCTGCCCCTTGTATGTCATGGAGGTCCCCAAGTCACTGTCTCTCTGTTGGAACCAAGGTGAGTGCTTGTGAGCGAGTGAATCTGTGTGTGGGCCATTTAAGAGGATGTCTGGGTTTCCTGCAGCCTTCTGTCCCATCCAAATAGTTGGAATGATCACTGTTTTTCACAGCCAATGTTGTGGGGGCTCCTCCCCCTGGCACCAGTGTTCTGGTCTGGGGAGATTGGTGGGGGTGGCTGGAGTCCCTCATTCCATGGGGGAGAACCTCCATAGCCAATATATCCCTCCTGATTCTCAACTGCCACAGGGAGGTTTGGGGCCTTTTCCACATCCCTGCCCCTCCTGCCAGTCTCATCATGGCTTCTTCTTTATATTTTGTTATAGGACTTCTCTTAGGCTAGACTTCAGATGGTTCTCTAGGTTGCTTGTTGTATAGTTTAGTTGTAATGTTAATATGTTCATAGAAGGATGCAGGCACAATGTGTATCTACTCTGCCATCGTGGGTCTTTCCTGGAAGTTATTTAGTAATGGTCGCCCCTGTCCTCTCCCCAAGGGAGGTATCAGGACACTTCAACTCAGTCAGTTACAGTGTCAACAATGTCTTAGGGACTTGCTGTAGCCATGATTGGTGATCATAAAATCATAAATGTATTTTAGGGGTTTTGAGGAGTGGATTATTTGGTCAAGATTAGGATTTGCAGTGGCCTTGAGGCAATTTATTTGATAGTTGTTTTCTACCAGGGTACAGTTTTAGGACAGAGGTACTTGGAAAGGTGAGGGAAGATGGACATAGTAGACTCACGAGAGTTATGATTCCTTGCAGTATCTAGCATATAGAAACCCCGGAATACTGAAGTATCCTGATTTGTTCCAATTTACCACCAATCCAAATAGCTAAGTACTAAGTTCTGTCAGGACCCAGATTCTACCTGTTGGGAGGGAATATGTTCAAGATTTCTTGATTAACTGATCATATCTGAAGCCTGGTTCTACCACTTAACAGCTGTGTGACCTTGGGCAAGTTACTTGTTACTTACCTTTTCTGTGTCTTTTTCTTTTCTAAAATTTGTAAATGGGAAAAATAATAGTACCTTACTACTCACTATTAGAATTATTAGAGGTTCAATTGAGTATATATATATATATATATATATATATATATATCTCACTTAGAACAGACTTTAGCACATTTTGAGTGCTCACTAAATGTTAACTATTTATTATCATTTTTGTTTGAGTCAATTTCTTTTAAATCTCCTCAGGTCTCCTGTTCCCATGCTAGCTCATAAAGTCAGCCTGCCAACAGACAATGTAAGGTATTTCATTAGGCAATGAGGGATATGTTTATATGTTATTTATTTCAGTATTAGAAACCCAATCAAGAGCATCCTGCAAAGTAAAGTCCTAGTTTGAGTAGCACCTACCGATTGCTTTTATCGTGGCTGTGTGTTTATAAAGTTGCATATCTGTTGTATATCTATTCATTAAATGAACCCACAGTTTCAGTTAACTTGGGGAATAGAATATTGATTTAAATCATACTTTGGGAGACTTATCTATCACTCTGAACAAAGAAAAATTTATATGAAATTGGATTTCACTGCATGAGACAGGAAAAAACATACTCCACTGAATACAGCCTGTGGTTGTAAGGCCAAGTTCTAGAGTTATCAACATTATATCGGGTTCCTGCTTTCACTTTTTAATGATCTCTGTCAACTCTGATAAAGACATGTTCACTTTTATTGAAGCAGAATTTACCCTGTCTCATTATTTTCTTTTCTAACACACTGAGTACACCTTCAGCCTGTCACAACCCCAGAATCAACACATCTGCCTTCACGATTTGTTAGTGTTGGAGAATCAATGTATTGCGAAGAAATTTTGTTATATATGTTGCAAATACTGAATTCACCAGCTTCTTCTTGCTCTGTTCTCTTTCCTCAGTTTCCAGGCACCTAGCTGGATAGCTGAATCAAAAGCTTTCTTAAATCTTATCCATTGTTAGAGGCAATCAGTCCTGGAAGCAGCTTTCTAGGCTGGAGGCAGAGACTACAGGTTGTCCCTAGTTTCCTGTCTCTGCTATCCTTTCTCCTATTCCTTCAGTAATAGAGCCCTGGAATACATGCTTATCTAACTAAAGACACATTTCCTAGCCTCCCTCAAGCCTGAGGATGGCCACATGGCTTACTTCCAGCTTAATGGGGTGTGAGCACAAGTGAAACATGCTGATTTCATGTTATACCCCAAATAAAGGTCATGTTCCCTCACTGTCCTTCCCCTTTCTGGTGGCTGGAATGCAGTGGACAGAACAGCTATAGACCATAAGATGGGGACAACCCATTGAGGATGCAAAACAACTAGACAGAAGGAGCCTGGGTCCCTGATGACACAGAGCCGCTATTGCAGTCCTGGTCTATGTAAGTTCAGACCGCCCCAGAATGAGAAACAAACTATTTTGTTTAGTCCACTGTTATTTTAGCTCCTGCTAGAGACAGCTGAACTGACATCGTCACTAATGCAGAATTTGGGATTTAGATGGGGCACTACCACAAGAAGACGTAAAATATGAGGCACTTTCTTTTCAGTTAGCAGTGAGTGGCAAAGACACATGGCAGGCCAGAACCTTGGTGCCACTTGGTATGGCACAGAAAAGCATTTGGGAAAACGATCGCCTGCAACATCTCAGGAGGGAGGCCTCATGCCAACAGAGTACATGACTCCTTCGGAACCAGTTGGAAAAACTCAGGATGGTGGTATGTGTTGGATGAGTCTCCCTGCTATTGGAAGGGCCACCAAAGACATGAACTCAAGACATGAAGAAATGGCAAATGCAGCAGATGACACAGTGCCCCATGCCGTTCTCAGGTGTCTCCATAAATGCTCTTGGCCAGACAATGAGGTCATCCTAGCTGCAAAATCGGATTATGGCACTGTTTTCCCATCCAAGGCTTTTGTTTCAGATGGCCTCACGGAAGTCACCTTAATGAGGAGTCAAGAGGGGATTGGGCAGAACATAGAGGCCAGTAAAGAAGCACCAGTGTTTTTATACACAGCAAGTCAGTCTAGACGAGAGTTTTGGTTGTGGTTACTTATATTTGGAAATGTCTGCAAGCAAACACATCTTTAAGTTTTTGAGGAAAGAGATTGCAAACCTGATCTGCGAAAGTCTGTGATTAATCATCCCCCAAAGTAACCCCAGACTTTCTTATATGTACAACTAGGAAATAGACAGCAAATTTGTGCTGTTCTCAAGAGAGGAACACTCTCCAGGATCCACTTCACAGGAGGCCGTGGAGGGTCAGGGACACAGGTGTTTCTCCCAGAAAACCAGGAGCTGCAGCAGAGCCTATCCAAGGAACTAGCTTCATGGTCCAGTGGGACATGGAAATCACTACAGACGAGGAGCTGCTGTGTTTTCCCTCCATCCCTTTTCTGAATGGGAGTTATCACTACTGTTATCCTGACTCTACTCAACCACGTTGCTATGGGGACAATGGCTTGTAGATGGCTCAGACTGTGGGCATCCAAAACAGACCTAATAGGGAGAGCTGTGTGACACCCAGAATTACCACATTTGAGCCCCATTCAGGGGCTTCAGTGTGCCTCTCTTGGGAATGATATGGGAAGATATTCTGTGCCTGGGAAGAAGGATATGTGTACATTTTTGGTTGGGGAAAAGGGGACCTTAGATCAGGAATGCTAGTTTCCTCCAATACCTATTTCCCCTCCTTTGGTAATAGAATTCGTAATATTTATCCCAGTGCATGGCTTCCTACCTAAAGACCATTTTCTGATCTCTCATAGCTAGTTTCACTGCTTGATTAAGTTCTGCCTGATGACATGTGAGCGAGAGGTCTGGGTGCTGTTTCTTTGTTGAGACTTTAAAAGGAACAGACATGTTCATTCCTTCAGCTTTTCCTCCTCTCTATTTCTGCTGGCTGGAACCTGAACAGGATGCAGAGAGCCGGAGCAGCCAAAAGAATCAGTGTGTTGAAGATGCTAACATACCAGATGTAAGGTACCTGGTTCCTTGACTCATGGAGCCCTATACAGCCCTGGACTGCTCTGTGTCAACTAGGAGGTGAGAGAAGAAGAAACTCTCCTGTTACAGTCACTCTTATCTTGGACTCTGTTGCAGCAGCTGAAATGGTATCCTAAGCAGTATAATATGACACAATTTCTTCTGAAATGAAGATCTGAGGAGCTGACATCTCCTCCCCAGATTGGAACTGGGGGGATGTTAGTAGTGGGTTCAGAGGTTCTCCTGTCTGCCCCGCGTGCAACACACAAGGACTGCACCAGCTGTTCTGTGGCCCATTCAGAGGTCCCTCTGAGGTGACAGGATGCCTGGGGGTTGTTAATCTCTGCCCTCACATGAAGTGGCTGATGGAAATGCCTGGTGTGGATGCTGTAACATCCTGCTTGCAAACGGGTACCGTCTGTCTGAACTGCACTGATACCAAGACCTGGCAGGCCTGGAATGATATAATTGAAAAGAAGGCAGTGACCTCTGACTCCTCCTCAGGAGTCGCTGCGGCTGCCACCACTCACCTGCCAGCTGACGAGGGCTGCCCTGTGCACACGTGCTCTGCCTCTGAACTGTCCCAGTGCCCAGGTTTTCAGCACAGCTTGAGTACAAGCAGCCAGCTACTTTAGAGGCATTTTCTTTGTCCACATAAAATGCCTCTGGCCTCAGAGCCAGCGGAATTGTATTAAATTCTGCAATCTCATCCTTGGATTTAGAGCATGACATGATTCAAAGTGAGGTCTTGTAAGGAGTACAGTATTTTGTAGAAAAGACTTACATTCTCGTTTTAAAGCTGCCTACCTCTGTAGTCTAATGGTCAAGACAGATCTAGAATCAATTAGTTTTGGGTATATCCCTGGCTCTTCACTGTGAAACCCCAGGTAAGTTACTAATGCTCTCTGTCTGAATTGTGTCATCTATAAGATTGGGACTATAAGATGAGGTGAGAATTACCTGCTTAGCTCTTACTCAGTACTTGGTTTAGAGTAAGCTCTCAGTAAGTGTTGGATATTATCAATAGTTTTGTTATTATAACCATGTACCTTACCAGATATGTGACTAATCACAGAAATCCTTCTGTTACTAAATCTCTGAGACCTAAAAACTCTTGGCAGGGATAATAATGATGATGATTGATTGACTGATGATGGAATGGGATGCTCTGCAGGGAAGGACAGTAAAACAAACACATTTGACATAATTACCTTGGGAGAAAAGTGGCAGAAAAGAAGTCTTCACGCAGGCAATGAATATTTATTAAATACCAAGTCAGGGCTAGGGTTTGTTCTGGGTGGATAGAAAACAGCAGACAAAGTGCCTGTTTGATGGGAACTTATATTCTGGTGGGGAGAGCCATTCAGTCAATAAGAAAATAATAACTTTTGGGTAGCCAACTTTCCCAAACTCACACAACTCGCCAATTAGGTGGTACAGAACCCAGATTTGGTTTCCACAAGTCTGATCCCTGAGGCTTTATACTTCACTCTGACCTTTTACTTCTGTCCCTAGCAAATTCATTGGAATGGATGAATCTCCTTGTTAGAGTTCATTAAGGAAACCAACATTCACAGTCTCTTCCTTGTCCTAAGTACTCGACAGGCCCATTTCCCCACTCACAGCTGTGCCTCATTCTTAGAAGAAGGCTCAGGTCATTTATGGTTTAATCCCCACATCAGCCTTCTATGAGCTGCTTGACCTTGGACGAGCTATGCAACAGCTCTACTGTCAGTTCCTCATTAGTGCAAAGTGGGGATAATGGTCCTGACTTTGGACCGTGTTGGGTGCATTGCTCTGCTGTCTCCCTGAAGCTGCCCAGTAAACATCAGTCTAAGTACACTTTAAAAGGTGGGGACGGATGTGATTCAAAATAGAGGCACTTGGCTGGTGAAGTTCTGTTTATTACATGTTCCCTAGGCATTGGAGAAGGGGATGGATGCAAATGATGGTCACCATGGAGCAAGCAACATCTGGGGCCAGCTAAAAGGCTGGATGGAGCAGAATGCAGGAGAAAGCAGAGTAGCATTCAAGTAAAAAGACTCCAAAAAGGGTTAGAGATTTAAAAGCTATTAGATAATGGAGGGTTAATAAAAATACTCTTTTAAAATAAATGGAAGATCATTCAGACAGTGAGGGAGATAATGAGAATGGGAGGTGATGTAATAGCAGATGGAGATTCGGAAGAGCAAAAAATGGAAGCGTTGTCAGATTCTGAGTCCCCATCTGCTCTCAATATCACCCCTGGCTGAGCAGGGCTCGGAAGGGACACCCAATGATTATAACCAGCACTTTCAAGCTAGACCTTCGGGTTCATATCCAGATTTGCAATACGCTGTTTGAGCCTGAGCTTAATTTCTCTGGGTTCAGATATGAACATCCAAGTCCATGCATTCATGCTGACCTGCATGATTGAATGAAGGTTTGCCTTTAATGCATTGGTTTGCCTTTACTACAGGGCTGCAAGCCATTAAAATTCTACCTCAGTCCCCTAAGATGTCTTAAATGGTTGTTCCATGAGGGACAGAAAGGTAAAATAAATAAAGAAAGAATGGACTGAGGGTCTTATTGACTTGGATTCAGGGCTTGGCTGTGTCACTGACCAGCTGTGTGATTTTGGGACAGTCATGCAACCTCTCTGAGTTCTCTATCTCGAACGTGGGCAACACAGTACCTACTTCGTAGGCTTATGTGAGGATTTGAGATTAAAGATCAGTGTTCAGCATACTCCCAAGTTTATAAGAGGCACTCAATAAATAGATATTATTCTTGACTTTAATTGATTATATAATACAAGGCAAAGTGAGTAATGCTTTCTTTATTTTATTTAATTCATATAATAAAAGGATCTATTTTATTATTTTTATCTCTAAACACCTCTCATTTAATACCTTAAAAGTGAGGCTATCAGTAATCTGTGTGAGTCCAGCTAAGGGCAGAATTTCTTCAGTTTTTTTTTCACCTACGATACTCCTTTTCATTTGTAAGCAAATATTGTTTTTGTAGAAATCGATGGGAGTCAGACATAAAACAAAAGGTATAATTAGGCTCAAACATTTTTTTTTCCACAAGTAATCTCAGGTAAGGGTTAACTCAAGATGTGGGCAATCCTGAGGCTTGTGTCATTCATTGTATGACCACTTAAATCAACAACAATTTATTCTAATTTGCCTTGGTTTCCCTATTTGTCCCTTCCACTGTCACCCAAAAATATCATGAAAGAAACTTGTAGCTTCTGACATGAAGTCCTCAGAACCAGGCACTAGTTGGACCCAAGTATGTAAGCCTGAATTTTAAATGTACTGTTTGATTGGTTGGAAATGGGTTTCCATAACAATTCTAATGATAGTCAGATTCAACCTCTTTTCCTACCTGACACTTACAGCACTCCCTACCATGTACTAAACACTGAGTTAAATCCTTATACGAGTTGTGATCAAATAAAACAATGAATGTTTTAATTAAGAAAAAATTATTACAGTAAAAGACACATTGCCATTAATCCCCCTCAAAATACTCCCTCTTGTTTTGAACACATTTGTCCCATCGTTCTTGCAACTTTCTGAAGCAGTTCTGGAAGTCCTCTTTTGTGTCTTTAATTGCTCTGTCATGGCTACCTTGATGCCTTGAATCATTCTGACTTTGGGTCACAGCCAGAAGTCACAGTGCCAGATCCGGTAAATAAAGTGGATGAGGAAACACTGTAATGTTTTTTATTTGACAGCAATTGCCGTATACCAGAAGCAATGTGTGACATGGAGTTTTGTCATGATGGAGGATGATTTTTGGTACACTTTAAAACATGCCTTCTCTCTACCATAGCTCACACCGACTGACTGCACCAGACAAGTTGAAACTTGTCACACACTGTTACTAAGTTTCAACACACCACTTCCCTTACTGAAGATCCCTGCCTTTCCATTGGATGGCACTCGGTAGCAGCATTCACTGTATTTTGTGAACACAACAGAAAAGGTCCGTGTCATGCATCATTTCTGGTACAGTAATTTCTGTGAAATAAAAATATTATGGTGTGTCCTCATCCACCTTTTTCACTGGATCTGGCACCATGCAACTTCTGGCTCTTTCCCAAAGTCAAAATAACCATGAAAGGAAAACGTTTTGAATTGACTCAGGACACCAAGGCGGCCACGACAGTGCAACTAAAGACACTCATGAGAGAGGACTTCCAGAACAGCTTCAGAAAGTGGCAAGAATGATGGAATAAGTGTGTTTGAAGCGAGGGGAGTATTTTGAAGGGGATTAATGGCAATATGTCTTTACCATAATGAATTCTTTTTAATTTAAACATTCACCATATTGTCTGACCATACCTTGTACGCACATTTCATTTAATCCAAACAATAACTCTGAGCGACCTCTGAGGCTGGCGGGGCTCGGGATTTTCTCTAGGTCACTAAGGGAGTAAATGGCAGAGTGGGTTTGCCCCCAGGCAGCCTGGCCCAGAGCCCTCTTCAGTATGGCCCTAGGGAGAACACACTAACACTCAAAGGCTCTCCTTTGCACCATGTGGTTAAGAGCTATGGCTCGGCCAAATCACTGCTCTTTATTTTAAAACGGGTTGAACGTGTTATTTACAGAAATACCCTTGTTCTGTACAAAGCAAGAAACCATAGGCACCAAATCCAAAAATGAGGCCATACGGGGAGGTGGAAATAACACAAGCTCCCATTTCTATTCCGGATTGCTGGGAATCGGACGCCTCTTCTTCCCACGGTGCTGATTGTGATGCACGCTCCCTGCACAGGATAATGGACTCCTCCGCTATCTGCGCCTCTGACTGCCAGCCAATCATTTCAGGCTAATCACGTCCGTTGGCTGGTCTGTCCACATATCTCAGCCTCCCTTCCCTTCCGCTGTGGGAGAAAGAAGACAGGGAGAGAAAGCCTCTGGCCTTTAAGTGTTTGTACTGGATGCCTGAGTGGAGTGAGGCAGTGAGATAAGGGGTATTTCAGGCTATTTTTTTCTGCTTGTGTGAATAGCACATGATTGATTTCAGAAAAAATAAATTTATGTCCCTGCAGACATATTTTTATCATTTGCTTGAATTCCTTGATGCCTTACTCACCATATGTAGAGAGCCAGGTCTCCTTCAGAGGCGGATGGAAGGGAAGATGGCTAACACTTTAAACCCGAAAAAAATATATATGGGAAAGGCACTGCCAGATAGAGTGTTTTGTGACCTGTAAGCTTTGGAATGGGTCAAAAGGATTATACTAGGGCTGACATTTAGAAATGATGAGATTTGTTGGCTGCTGCGTTAGCATGGAGCACGCCAAATACCACCCAGAGCTCCCCTTCCCAGGAGGCCTGCAGGAAGCCCCATTGAAAGCAGAGCTTTAACCCCAGGGGTGAGAGCCAGACTAAGAGGGTCACTTTCCACTGACTTTTACAGCATGAGATGACTTTATTTAAAGGGACATATTCAATTTAGTTAAGCCCTCAAATTTATGTACTCCTACAAAAGAAGGCTTAGGAGAGGCTAATATAAATGGAAATGATTTCAGAAGGAGTGGTGGGGAGGAGGGAGGACAGTGGATGGTGGACAGGGTATGAGGAGTGGGTAGAGAAATAGGGATTTGGATGAAATGCGTTTCTTGGACACAAGCTTTTTGTTTTTGTTTTTCCTTGTATTTAACATTTAGGTGGGAAAATATCTATGTGGGATGGGTTAGTTCTGTGAGACTTGATAATTTAGGCAATTTTCAAGACCACTTTGTTTCCTGATATAAAAATGTGAGCACCTGGGCAGCATCCTCTGACCAGGGCCATAGGTAAGGCCATGCTCAGACAATAGTTGTTGCGTGGTGATTTGCACAGGTGGAGCAGAGAATCATCATGGCTGGTCTGGGAAGCTGTTTTGTGCTTCTGTGTGAATGCCAGGGAGTCTGACACTGGGAGTGCACTTGGAAGCGAGTTCCCCAGAGGAGCAGACCTGCCCCTGGAAGAGCTGGAGGCTGCCCAGTTCCCCCATCTGGCTCCATCTTCTCGGGCCCTGCTGGGAATGGACCATTTAGGTCAGATCCATGGCTCATTCCCTCTCAGACTTCCCCAGGAAGGGGAAGAGGGGTAAACAGAGAGAGAGGTCGGCTAGAAACTGCAAACAAGGCAGATTAATTAAATAATTGAGAAGCCAGTGGCCAGTAAAGGGGAGTGTAACCTTTTGTTTCTAAGACTGATTGCATTTATAAAGCAGAGGTGATTTTAAACAGCCTTTGGAGGTAAAAATGTACAGTCTAGTTCAGCTGTGCAAACCAGTCCCCTGGCTTTTTAATTTCAAAGCAATTATGCTGGATCTTTGATTTTATTCAAAATATATGCAATTTTCATATCCTTCAATTCTTTCTTTCTGGCTTCTACTCCCTTCTTTATCTCTTTAATCATTTAATTTTTTTTTTTTGTATATTTATTTTGCTTTCTCCATTCAATTCCTCTGTTTGCTCAAGTTCTGGAGAGCTAATTCTCCCCTCTCTTGCATTTGGTGACTGTCCCTTGTAGTGGACCATTTCCTTGGTGTCTCCTGGATTCTACACTCTGCACCTTTTCCCTTTGCTGATTATAATCTGTGTCCTTCTGCTTTGATGAACCAGAACTGTGAGTGTAACAGCATTTCTGAGTTCTGTGATTCCATCTAGCAAACCATGGACACCAAGGGTGGTCTTGGGGTCCCCGATGCAGGATGGTTCTCAGTTCCAGCTCTACACTGTGCAGATCTTCCTGTGGGTGTTACAACCTCAACATGGAATCCAAAAGATTTAGTTGTTACATACAGTGTGATTACTTTCAGGGACAACTTTCTTCTCCAGGGCACTTGCAGTCTTGTGCTTATGCTGGTTTGGAGGAAATAAGCAATGGGTCCCTGTATTATCTGGCTCTAGTTCCCATGTTTTCTTGAGAGAAGCACACTTGTTGGCAGCTGTATATTCACCTCTACTGACCCATTTGCAGACCATCCTACTTCTCGATGTGTTGTCCTTGTGTCTACTTCAGATTAATTTCAGTCTCTAAGAGATGATTGTTTTTGGCCAATATTTACATTTCTTTGGGCCACTCTGAGCCTGGTACATAGTAGGTGTCTAGTACATTTTTGGTGTTTGCTTCAGCCCTTCAGTTTTTCTTTCAAATTATCTTTCTTGGCCATAGAAAGAATATTTTGATTTATTCTGTGTCTCCAAGCCCTAGAATTTGATGCCCAAGGGAAGGCACAATGTCTGTTTCTCTCTGTGTGTGCCAGTACCTAGCACAGGATCTGAAATGGAGCGAGATCATCATTGAACTCAGATAATCATTGAACTGATCTGAAACCGTGCTTTAGACCACCCTAATCCCTGTAGGTATATCTGTAAAAGTAATGCAGTATTTATCTCCTAAAATCATGCTCCCTTTAAATGTTTATAAAGAATAAAGCAGTTGTTTGCTATCTTGCAGTCATATTAAAATAATTGTACATCTCCCAGTTTTCTCTTTTACAAATTAATGATTATCATCTCTTCACAGTCTTATGTCCAGCTGTGTAATCCTATTCACCATCCATTTCTGAGTCTCTTAATCATCCTCCTTTTCACAATAGGTGTAAAACTGACATTCAGACACTACAATAAGGGGAAGGTTATAGTTAAATGTAGCAAAAGTAGTATTATAAGGCTTATCCCCCTTTTGGAAGCCTCTGACAGACACCAACTTTATTTATTTACTTAATTTTTTTTAAATTTTTAAATTACAGTTGACATACAAAACTGTAATTATATTAGTTTCAGATGTGCAGCATAGTGATTAGACATTTATATAACTTATGGAATGATCACCTTGATAAAAATGATACCTATCTAACACTATACATAGTTATTACAACATTATTGACTATATTCTTCTATATCCTACATCCCCATGACTACCCTGTAATCAATCACCGGTTTGTGCTTTTTAATCCCTTCCCCTTTTTTACCCATCCCTGTATCCCCTTTCCCACTTGGCAACCATCAAAATGTTCTCTTTATCTATGAGTTTGTTTCTGTTTTGTATGTTCATTTATTTTGTTCTTTAGATTCCACATATAACTGCAATCACGGCATTTGTCTTTCTCTGTCTGACTTATTCCACTCAGCATAATACCTCTACATTCGTCTATGTTGTTGCAGGTGGCAAGATTTAATATGTTTTCATGGCTGAGTAATATTCCATTGTATATATGTACCACCTCTTCTTTATCCATTCACCCATTGATAGATACCCAGGTTGCCTCCATATCTTGGCTATTGTAAATAATGCTTCAATGAACGTATGGATGCACATGTCCCTTTGAAGTAACTTTCTGGAGTTCCTTGGATAAATACCCTGAAGTGGGATTACTGGGTCCTTCTTTGTTTCTTGTATAGCCTTTGTTTTAAAGCCTATTCTGTCTGTTATAAGTACAGCTACCCCAACTTTTTTTTTTTTACATTTTCATTTTCATGAAGTATCTTTTTTCATCTCTTCACTTTTAATCCGTGTGTATTTCAATCTGAAGTGAGTCTCTTGTAGGCAGCATATGTAAGGGTCTTGTTTTCATATCCATTCAGCCACCCTATGTCTTTTAACTGGATCATTTAACCCATTTACATTTAAAGTAATTGTTGACAGATATGTAGCTATTGCTATTTTATTATTCACATTTTAATCTTTTTTTGTTCTTTTTTAAAAAATCCCTTTAAAATTTCATGTAATATTGGTTTGGTGGTAATGAACTCCTTTAGCTTTTTCCTCTCTGGGAAGCTCTTTATCTGCCTTTGATTCTAAATGATAGCTTTACTGGGTAGAGTAATCTCTGTTGTAGGTCCAAACTTTTCATCACTTTGAATATTTTGTGCCAATCCCTTTTGACCTGCTAAGCTTCTACTGAGAAATGAACTGATGGTCTTACTGGAGCACCCTTGTAGGTAATAAACTGCTTTTCTCTTGCTTCTTTTAAGATTCTCTCTCTGTCTTTAACTTTTGGCATTTTAAGTATGATGTGTCATGGTTTGGGCCTTTTTGGGTTGATCTTAATTGAGACACTCTGTACTTCCTGGGCTTGTATGTCTATTTCCTTTTACAAGTTAGGGAAGTTTTCTGTCATTATTTGTTCAAATAGGCTTTTCAATTCCTTGTTCTCTCTCTTCTCCTTCTGGTACCCCTACGATGCAAATGTTGGTACACTTGATGGTGTCCTAGAAGCCCCTTAAACTATCCCCATTTTCTTTTTTTTGGATTCTTTTTCCTTTTTGCTGTTCTGATTGGGTGTTTTCTGCTATCTTATCTTCCAAATCACTAATTTAGTCTTCTGCTTCATCTAACTACTGTTGATTCCCTCTAATGTATTCCTCTTTTCATTATTTGCTCTATATTTCTGACTAGTTCTTTTTTATGTTTTCTATTTGTTTTTATTTTCTTTTAGATTTTTTAAAAGTTTTTTTATTGGAGAATTGGGGAAGAGGAATAGTGTTGGGGAATTGGGGAAGGGGAGCAACCAAGTTGTTGTCCTTCAATCTTAGTTGTGGAGGGTGTAGCTAGCTCAGCTTCCAAGTCCAGTCGCCATCTGGCCACCCATTGGGAGTTTGCAGCTGCTTGGCTCAAGGTGCAGTGTTTAATCTTAGTTGCAGGTGGGTGTAGCCCACCATCCCATGCGGGAGTCAAACCAGAAACCTTGTTGTTAGGAGGATGTACTCACACCAACTGAGTCATCCTGCCCAAGCTCAGAGGCAGCTCAGTTTGGGCACAGCTCACTGGCCACTGTGGGAATTGAACCAGAGACCATGTTCCTTAGAGCTTATGCTCTTAACCAACTGAGCCACTCGGCTGGCCCAATGCTTTCTATTTCTTTGTTGAAGTTCTCACTGAGATCATTGAACATCCTCATAACCAGTGTTGGGAACTCTGCATCTAGTAGATTGCTTGTCTCCACTTTAATTCTTTTTCTGGAGCTTTGTTATGTTCTTTCATTTGGGGCATTTTTCCTTGTCTCCCCATTTTGGCTGCCTCCCTATGTTTGTTTCTATATATTAGATAGAACTGCTGTGTCTCCTGGTCTTAGTAGAGTGGCATTATGTAGT
Organism: Aselliscus stoliczkanus; assembly: GCA_033961575.1. Classification (NCBI taxonomy): domain Eukaryota; kingdom Metazoa; phylum Chordata; class Mammalia; order Chiroptera; family Hipposideridae; genus Aselliscus; species Aselliscus stoliczkanus. The sequence continues at coordinate 148,003,759 of CM066732.1, read as the reverse complement.
TCTGTCCTGTGGTGCCCAGTGATGTAGTCTCCCTGTTCACCTGAGCTGGGTGCTGCAGGTGTGTCCCTTGTGTGGGTTGTGTGTTCCCTTCTGTTGTACTTGAGCCTTGGTTGCTATTTGTACTTCATTGGAAGGGATTGGCCCTCAGGCTAACTGGTTGTGAGAACTGGTCTTGACTACAGTGGAGGAGCTGTTAGACAGAGGTTGACCCTATAAAGCAGGATTCTCTTTAGTAAGGCTCTGGTGCCTGCCTAGTCTGACCTTTGGGTGTGTCATCTGCTGAGGCAGCTGAGTGGTGCTTAGGCTCCACTGAAGCTGGCCACTGGGCATGCTGGTCTTGGGGCCTGCTGAGAGGGTCCCTGCCACAGGCAAGTTCAGTTGCAGCCTGTGCCCTGCCTGGGGCCACCTGGAATAAGCCACAAAGCAATTGACAGATGGCTGCCACTTGGGCTGGGCTTGGAGGTGTCTGGGAAAGGTCAAGCCTCAACTCAAGGCTGGCTGGGCTTTGAGCTGCTTCAGGCAATTCTCAGTGATGGTTGTTCTGCAGTTTAGTTATAACTTTGATTGTAGTCATGAAATAATGTAAGCACAACATTTACCTACACCATCCTGTTTGTTTGTTTATTTATTTATTTATTTAATTTCAGATTTATTGAGGTATAATTGACATATAAAATTGTAAGGTATTTAAGGTATACATCGTGGTGATTTGATATATGTATATACTATGAAGGTCACCCAACCTAATTTATTAACATATCTACTTTTTATGATGAGAATATTTAAATTCTACTCTCTTAGAAAATTTCGATTATACAACACAATGTTAACATCTATAGACACATCTTACATTAGATCATCAGACCTTATTCATTTTATAGCTGAAAGTTTGTACGCATTTACCAATTTCTCCCTATTCCCCCCACACCAAAAGCCAAACTTAGATTAGCTTAGGCAAAGTAGAAAATAGGAAGATTTGTTAGAAGGATATTATAGAGACTCATAAATTGGAAGGAAGAATGGAGAATTCCTGATAAGCTTTCCCTACATAAAAAATATTTTGTTAGTTGCTTCAGATCTCCTGTTTCCCACTAGATTTGATTCAAATAATTTGGAGAAGGAACTCCGATTGGCTAAACTTGAGTCATGTGCTCACTCTTGAACCAATCACTCTAGCTAAGGATATGGAACTCTCTGATTGGCCAGGGTTCCTTTCATTGGACAGTGCCTTTTATCAGAGAGAGAATGTGATAGGGAGTAAGAGAAACTACAGTAGTTATTATAATTTTGACACTTAGTAAAATTTATATTTCTGATTATTTAGAACAAGGTCATTGTAGATGTTTTTCTTCACAGTGCTATGTTGCTAACTTAGTGATCTATGTTTCATAATAAATATGTCCTTCAAAGTATAATTTGGCTTAGCCAGTTATTCTTTATGTTATATTGGCCAAGTCTGCTTTGAATCACTATTGAATTGCATTTTATTTTGTTAAATGGGTTTCTTTTAGCTCATCAAAAACTGAAAAGAAAAAAAAGTCCCCTACAGTTCCTCCAGGATGAGAATTTGATGGTCATTTAACATTCCCAAAATCTATGTGTTCATGCTAAATCCATTCTTAATGCCAGCACCCTATTTTCTAAAGTTGGAGAAAACTGCCTGCCATTTTTCACAAGGACATTTGTGGGTGAGGGACTCAGTTAACATTCCATTTTCTTATCACATCACTTGATTTATCTGAGGGTAGAGGGAGTGGGGTAGAAGTTTAGACAGGCTGTGATAGCTCAGCCAGTTGGGCTCAAATACCACTGCATGAGGATAAAACCCTTAGCCAAACAGATCTTCTAAATACCACCAAAAAGCAGGAATAAACCATGCAGACAGGAATAAGGCTCCTATCCAAGCATTACGGAACCTCTGTCACACTTGGGCAAACTCAAAACACACCCACGTGTATGTATATATCCTTTCCCGTTATTACTGGTAACCAGAGATCTAAGGGTGTAAGTTTAGCAATACACAAACTCAAGTGCTGACAACTTATTTTTACAAGGCAGCCTTGAGAAATCCAATGGAGGTAAAGCAATGGGGGGAGGGATCATAAAGGAGGTGAGGGCACATAATTTAATCCTGATCATTGGCACTCATTAGCTTTTAGAACTCACTGTCCTGCTGCCTCCCCTACCCCCATTTTCAACTGTAAGCTTTTCTGATAAAATTTGAAGTCAGAACAGTATTGGATGTGAGGACCAAAAAGGATGCTGCAATTCTGTGTGTGTCGGGGCGTGGGCAATGATCTCGTGGAGCCTTGGAAAGCAGCACTGTTCGTTTCCATGAGGTTACCTCTTTTTGCTGAGGGAAGCAAACAGGCTGCATTGCTAATGTCTCAGAGCACGAACTTCCAGGCTTTCTGTCAAGTTCAATTCCGTGAACTGGTTTAGGAGTTTCCTCGCCTACTACAAAGCTAATAACTCTTTTGGCTTCCCATGGCAGCTTCGCAGTGTGGGAAAAGCACTGAACTTGGAGTGAAAAATCTGGATCAAGTCCCTGTTTTGTTTCTTATTGGCCACGTGACTTAAAATTTGGGAAGCCTTACTTCCCTTATCTGTAAAATAGAGGGAATAATAGCCCCTTTCATAAAATCCCTTCAGAGAATTCAAGGCAGCAGCGCACAGGAAAACGCTTTTAAGTTGTCTAATGCTTTACAAATGCAGGGAGTGATTATTACTTTTTATGGCCTTTCCCTTATCTCATAGTTCAAATTCTGATAAGAAGATACCATTAGCAGCAACTTCTGCTGAAACTTTGCCAGAACCTCTTGCCTTTTCTTTCTCTGGATTATTTTTCCCCCTTATATTATACCTAACGTATTCTAGAAGCACATGGCAGAGCATTCCAGAATGTGAGAATGGACAAACCCCCTAGGGAGGTGAGGGGGAACGACAGAGCTCCATAACAAAGAATTATCCAGTCCACATATCAGTAGTGCTGAGTTTGAGAAACCCCACTTTATTTGGAGGAGACATCTTCCTTCTTAGGGTTTCCACACAGATTTTGTCAGTTAGTAAGCTTCTGAAAAAAAGATTGCAACAACCATGTCTTTACTGCATTTCCTGTTTTCCAATCATCTCTGCTAGAAAATATTTAGGTTTTTAAAGGACATCCTAAGTCGATGATATCATTGACATGCATTGTTTTCTCAACTATCATGCTTCAAAATATTATGGATAGCTAGAAAACAAAAAAGACCACTTTAATACATCTATGTCTTTTGCAGTGTCTCTATTAGAATTTTTTTTTTTGTAATCCATATGTCTTCAAATAAGGAAACGTTGAAAGTAAATATGCTCTTGACCTTTTAATTTTTTTATTGCTATTTTATAATATATTTGCTAGAGATATTCTAAACCTTTTATGTAATTCAGATAGAAAAGAGATACTTATAGTAAGAATCATGAAATCTTTATTGAGTAGCCTTATTTCAAAAAATATGCCACCATCCTATATTTAATAGTAACTTCAATTTTTTAAATATTGGAAATAATTTAAATTTTAGAATGCATACCTGTATTCAGATTTCTCAATCATTGTTAACATTTTTTTAACATTTCCTTTGTCAATCTCTCTCTTCCTCATTCTCTCTAAATTCTCTCTCTCTCTCTCTCTCTCTCTCTCTCTCTCTCTCTCTCTCTCTCTCACACACACACACACACACACACACACACACACACACACAATTTTTTTTTTCTGGACCACTGGAGAGTAAGTTACAGACATAGTGCCCATTAATCCTAAGTACTTTAATGTATATTTCCTAAAAAATTAAAAATTCACTTCATGACCATAGTCCAGACAACAAATTTTGAAAAATAATATCAATATATGACAACTGTCTTACCAATTGTCCCTACACTGTCCTTTATGAAACAAGGATCCAGTTTGGAATCACGCATTGCATTTAGTTTTCATGTCACTTTGGTCTCCTTCAGACTGGAAGAGTCCCTCGGTCTTTCATGCCATTCCCATTTTTTAAGAGTCCAGTATTTTATACAGTGCCCCCTCAGTTTGGTATTGTGTGGTATTTCCTCCTGATTGAATTCAGGTTTCTATCTTTGGCAAAAATATCACAGAAGTGATGCTGTATTCTTTTCAGAGCTCCCCATATGTGGCACAGATTCACTGGGGATGTTAATTAACTATGTGACTTGGTGAAGATGGCTGCCGCTGGGTCTCTCTACCATAAAGTTATTTTCTTTTCTTTATTTTTTCCATTTATGTTTAATAAGTATTTTTCAGGGATATACTTAGAAACTGTATAGACATATTTTAACGTAAAACATTTACTCTCTAGTTTTAGCATCCATTGATTCTTGCTTCAGGCAAGAATTATTCATCAATTACTGTTATTATGGATGCCAAAGGTGCTTTGTCTAATCCATTTGTTTATTAGTTCGCTGTAAGAGAAAGCTTTCTGTTCTTTTCATTAATTTACTCATTTATTTATATCGATAAGGACTCATGGAATCTTATTCTAGTTAGTATGTGATATACAGGTCCTTTATTTTCTTATCTTTAATCTTAAAATGTCTCAGATTGGCTATGGGAGCCTTTTCAAGCTGACTTCTCTGTTCCTGTGTACCATTTTGCCCTTTTTTTTTTCTGAGCACTTTCTTACTTTCTAGACAACTAGATGTCCTAGGTGCATCTTGTACTCTCCCAAATCCAACTCTGGAGTCATTTCTCTAAAGAGGCATGTTTGGTTCCTTTTAGTCCAGAATAATATTAAGAAACCATGGTCTGGGCACATGGTATGCTTATTGCCACTGGGGTGTCACTGCTTCTACAGCAGATACAGTGGGAAGCACACACACACACACACACACACACACACACACACGTAAAATCTTCTATCTTTCCATCACCATGAGTAGTTCACACCAATAACTTAGATTTGTGTTTAATACTGAAGACCCCAAAAGGATTCATCCTGATTTTCTTCCTTTCCATATTTGTAACTCCTTTCCCTGACAGTGAACACTTCCTTCCCATTATTGTTAGTGTATTTACTTATTTGCTCAATTGCCCTGTGTGTACCCAATCTCCCAACTATCCTGGTTGCTGCTTTAGTATGCTGCCTACTCACGTGCTCACCTCCTCCCTCAATGGTGGTAACTTTTAAGAAGCAGTGAGGTCCTGCTTTGAAGAGAGATTATAGATTTTCCTTATCTGTAGAAAAGGAAGATGAGGATCATGCTGAGAGTGGGGATACTATGGCCACAGCCAGAGGCTAGATGCATCATATTAGTTAGCCTTGGGCCTAAAAAAAATGTACCCACTTAACACATTTTTTGCGGGAAACGAGTAAACTCGTCATATAGCTCAAATGCCCGCTTACAAAGTGTTAAATATAGTCCTTGTCTAAAGGAGACCAAAAAGACACAACACTCACATGTAATGTTTAATATTGCACTGCTTCTGGATCAAATATTTTTCTATAAAGGATATTACTTGGACAGTTGGTGAAATTTAAATATGAACTGTTATTATATAATATCATTGTATCAATGTGAAAAAACCATGAATTGTAGTCTGGAGTATAAGAGAATGTCTCTGTTCTTAGGAAATACACACCAAAGTATTTAGGAGTAAATGGAGGATGGTACATACATTGTATTCTGAAAAGGTTCTCAGCTCTATCACTTAGTAGCTAGATGAAGTCAGAAAAATTAATCCTTTTTATTCTCAATTTCCCCATTTGTAAAAGAGAGATATTAATAATTCCTTACTCTTGTGTTTAGCTTGGGAATTAATAAAAATGTGTATAAAATACATGACATAGTGCTACACACTGAGTTGGTACTTAATAATAAATATTTGTCATGTACATGACATGTGAATGCTAGTCAGGTATTCATGAATAATCATAATAATAATGTCCGTTTTTTTGGAACCTTTGTCAACGGTGCTGTGACACATCTTTGTAGTTATAAAATGCACACATTCACTTCCTGTTTGAACACTCCTGAGAGCTGGCTTGGGTTATTTATGTTCACCTCCCTAAGCTGAAGATGGTGGCTGGTGAAGCTGGTAAAGAGCCATGAAAAAGAGAGCTTGTGGGCCGGCCGAGTGGTGCGGTGGTTAAGCGCTGGCTTGGGAAGCCAGCGGCCCCGGTTCGGGTCCCACATATGAGGGCCAGTGACACTGCCCTCAAAAAAAAAAAAAAAAAGAGAGAGCTTCTATTTAGGGTAGAAGGGCAGATTTGTTCTCCAAAGGAAGCAAGAAAATGAGTATACAAAATAATGAATGGCCACCACAATTCTCAGTCTTTAGGGAATGTCTAATTACTCCTATTGACACACAAGCAAAGAACACCCTGCAGGAAAATGACTTGTCCATGATCCATCACCTGCTTACCAAGTAACAGAGCGAGGTTCAAATCTTGCTCAGAGTCCTCTCATGTACCACGTTGTCCATGGCTGTACTAGTCTTGAACTGGTCAATACTATCTATAGTTTAGCCTTTGTTACGTTTTATGGGTAGGGAGCCCCACCAGCTTAGTACCTGCTGAACTAAGTGTCTCCTTTGTGCTTTGAGCAGAATCCTTTATTTCAGAGTCCTGTGGTTTCAGTGCATCCATTTTTTTTTGTTGTTGTTCAACAAAATTATATTGATTATCTTCCATATGCTGCATTAAATATTAATTATAATTACCTAAATATGAAGACAGAATGTGTATCCACAGACTTTATGATTTTGTAGATGTCTGGGCCACAAACAGGGGATGATGCAGCCAAAGCTAAGAACTACACTGTTGTGAGTGCTGGTCTTCTTGCCCAGGACACTCCTTTTGGTCTCACTCTCCTCAACTGAAATTCCAGGACAACTTCCTTGATCTTTCTTTATCAGAAATAAGACATTTATTAAGTGTCAGTTGCTGTTTAGGTGACACAGATAAATGCTAGATAGTGTCCTTTTAAAAAAAAAAAAAGATTTTATTGGGGAATTGGGGGAGGGGAACAGCACTGGGGGACCAGGGAAGGGGAACAGACAAGTTGTTGTCTTTTCGTTCTTCAGTCTAGTTGGGGAGGACACTGCTTCACTGGCTCATGTTGATATCTTCATTGCGCTCTTCTCAGGTGAGGCAGATTGGTCACTGATCTGGACGGCGGCTCACAGCGGCTCTTGGCAGCTCACACTGGCTGCCAGACACTCATGCTGGCTGCCTGCCACTCACTGTAGCCTATGGCAGCCCACTGCAGCAGGGGCTGCAGCTATGCCGTCCTGGAGACTCACAGCAGCTCAGCTCCAGGTGGAGCTGTTGTTCACCATCTTAGCTGTAGAGGGCAGTGTCATTGGCCCTCATATGTGGAATCTGAACTGGGGCCACTGGCGTCCCAAGCTAGCTCTTAACTAACACCCCACTCAGCTGGCCCTAGATAGTGTCCTTTTTGATGAAAGCATGAAGGCTAATTAGACTAATAATTATCCTGTGTCATCATAATTCGACTTGGCTTTTGCTTGTCCTGGACATGTGTGTATATCCCATTTCATTTTAGTTCTTTCTTTGAGGATAGTGACAGCATTTGTTCTTATCATCTAGCATGGAGTGGCGGATATCATGTCCTAACTTTACTTTCAACTGGTTTAGCTATGGAAGTCTCTCCATCCCCTAACTAACTCATCCATCCATCCATCCATCCATCCATCCATCCATCCACCCATCCATTTGCACATTTAGTTTCTATTTATTGTGGCTTTACAAAGTGCACTATGTTACTGTATATAGCGGCAGCTAGAAAAAGGGCTAACACATGTCTCACTTTATGATAATACAGATTAGTGGTTCTTCACTGGGGACCACTTGATCCCCTACTAGACATCTAGAAATATCTGAAGACATTGGATTGTCCTAAGGGGGTGCTACTGGCATTTAGTAAGCAGAAGACAGAGAGGCTGCTAACAATTCTACAGTGCTCAGGGCAGCCCCCCCGCAACAAAGAATTATCTGGCCTAAAATCTCACTAGTGCCAAGGTTGAAGAACCCTGACGTGGATTTTATAATTTGTAGAATTGGACACAATCCCATGTTTTAAAATCAAAGATCACCTTAAATCTCTCCAGAAGCTGGCAATGTAGATTCAGGAATACTCCCCACCTGGGAGCCCTGAAGCTTTGGCTATTTGAGTTTCTCCTCACAACATCTCGGACAGGCAGAGGACATTCCTGTTTTACTGATGAGGTTTACTTGAAGAGGTTAAGTAACTGTCAGAAAAAGAGTTCCCTTCTCCTCTTTCCTGAAGCATAGCAAAGAAGTTACTGAGTTTTTACTGAAAGGCTTACTCTGGGCAGCTGGGTGTAAGCACTTGCATTTTTGGAGGAAATTCAAGTCCTTGCTCTATAGAGCTGTCAAGTATGACTTGTCCTTAAAGGTGGGCCAAAAGTTCCCCTATAGTTTTTCAATTATGTGAGAACAACAGTTAAGGAGTTATTGATCTCCAGGGCGCAGGCTGGCACAGGGATGGAAGCGTTAGCCAAGAAACAAGACAACTGTGGTCATTGGTAATTTTCCCCACTTGCGTGAGGTTTTGCACAAATCTGGCTGCTTTTGAATCTCTCCTCCTCCATGCAACTTTTTCAGATTGTCCTTATGTGGTTCTAAACTCTCCTTCTCTTCTGGTCCCCCGTGTACTTAGGTAACTTGTTCATCCTTTGCCGTCTAAGTCATTTATATATTATATTGCTTTGTAAGGGTTTTGCAGTTTCATTTGTGCTTAGTTTATATTTACAACCTGATTGTAAGCTTTTTTTCTGAGCTGAAGACTAATAAATGTTATCAATCCGCAAGTATTCTGTTGCGAAAGGGACTCATCCTCACTCTATTCCTTCATTTACTCTCTATATTCCAAATTAATTTATCAAGTATTTAGCATATACCAGATAAGGTGCAAACGGGATATAGAAATCAAACTATTAAACACCAGAAAACAAACAATACTGAAAGATATTGTCAGAATTGAAGGAAATAATGCAAGCAAATCATGTGATATACTGTTTGGACCCCAGATACAGCTGCTCAGTAAATATTAGAGATTATTACTGCTCTTCCTTGGAACAAATAGAGGAGTGCTAGGAAAGTAGTAGGTGTTTTATACAGGTTTGTTGTGTGATTGAAGGAGTCTATGCTGGGACACAAAATATGTGACAAGATGTTGACAAATATATCTGTAGCTCTCAGCAGAGTTAGAGTGAGCAAACATTGTTATGGATGCATCATCTACCAGCCAAGCTGGCTCTGGGACTATTTGACAGGGAAATACATTTTTACAAGAGAAGTAAGCCCCTGTGTCAGCACCGTAAGGAGGGGTGGGATTCAAACATACTTCTCAGCTCTCAGTGTAAATGGCATTTAATTTCCTGGGAAATCAGTCGGCTGCTCTTTATCAAGCTCAGATTCAATTGCAAGATTCCGGAGAGCGAGATTTACAGTGTATTTTATCAGAGAACACCCGTGTAATAATAATAGTTCTTGTTATATATAGAGGGGTCAGGGAAGCCCAGTAAACAAGTCTAAAATGTCAAAAAACCCATAGTGAAAGCAATAAATCGTTAAATTTGGAAGAAAAAAAAATGTTTCACATGGACATCCATTTAAGATGTGTTCACTCCAGGGCTTACCATGAATGCGGGGTGTTGAACAAGGACAAGGTAGGAGATTCTAGATCTCCCTGACAGAAGGATCTCTGTGGTAGCATCATTCCATGCTAAACATCGTGGGTCCTGCCTTTGCAGAAAGGATGTCAATTGCCAGGGTGATGCATTGCTGTGAGAGGTTTGCACACCCTGTGAAATGGAGATAACAAGTCTTGGCCTAATCCAAATTATTGAATGGATGTTCAAGTCATGTGATTGTGAAAATGCTATCACTCTTGAATATATATTATTGGGTTTGAGCTATCTTCCCAGCTTCAGACTCATGTTTCCAGTCTTGGCTTAACCTGACATGTCAAACACGTCCTCAAACAAGCTCTTCCATTCCCCACTCTGCTTCCCTTCCATTTTTACATTCTGTATTAAAAGCTTTTGCACAATCTCCCTTGTCAGAAGGCTATGTACTTTGCTCCATTATCCAAGCACTTCCATTGTTGGTTCCCATGCTGTTCCTTGATCTATCCATGGTACCTGGCACTTAGGAGGTTCTCATCTACTATTTGTTGAGTAAATAAATAGGTGTATCAAATTTGTTACCAACTACTTCTGAGTCTACCTCTGCAAGATCTCTTTATCTTTTCACTTCTTTTGCATTCCTGCTGCTGCTGCATTCATTGAAGATATCATCACACCCCACCTTGATTTTCAAAATAGCCTCCTAATTGGTCTTCCTGTCACTGCTACGTTCTCCTTACCTCTACTTGCCATGCCCCCTCTACTTAGTTACCCACCTACAAAACAATGCACTCATATCCCTCCTTTGCTTAAAGACTCCAATAGTCGCCCATTTTCTAGAGGATGACGTTAGAGCTCTCACTGTTTATACAGAGCCTAGGCTGTGTAAGTATGCAAGATAAGACTGACTTAGGCTAAAAATCCTGGCTCTCTAGTTTTACCCTTCTAGTCTCAGAAAGCCCCGTACCCCATCCCCTTTGGGCTTCTTTCTTCCCATTTGCAACTCCATTTCAGACTGTTTCATACCCCTTGATTGGCAAATACTCCTATCTCTATTTAATTTTTACCCCCTCTTTATCTTCATTTGGCAAACTCCTACTTGCCCTTCAAAACTCAACTCAAATGTTATTCCCTTCCTAATCAGCTAGTAGACCAGTTACTCTTTTCTTTGGTTTACTATAAGATTTTTGTTTACATGTTTATGAAACCACTTACTATTTATTTCAATGATATTTTTCACAGTACAATAAGTCTTTAATATTCATGGCTCTATTATTTATCACTTTGTTTGAACGTGGAGAAATTTCTTAACCTGTCTGTGCCTCAGTTTCCTCATCTGTATAACGAGGATAATAATAATAAGTATCTCATAAGATATTGTATGGTTTAAATGCATTATAGAAATGTATAATTCTTAGAACCATGCCTTATGATCATTTAATAAATGTTAGCTATCCATTGTGTTTTATGTAATCATCATGACAACCCAATAAGGCAGGTGTGGTTATCATTATTTTACAGATGCAGAAAGCAAGGTCCAGAGAAGTGAAAGGACTTGATAAAAGGTGTATAACTAGTGAGTGGAAGAGAGCAGTTTTGAAGCTGAGTCTGTCAGGCTGTGGAAACCTGACCTCCCTCCAGCACATGAGCTGTCACTGCACAGTTAGCACGTTTATGGTTGGATTGGAGCTGTGCTTAAATATCTGCCTCCCTTACTGGATTGCATGCTGAGGGAATGCTTCTTTGTGTAATGTCACTATCTAGTATAGCATCCAACCAGATGTATTGAGAGGTACACAATGAGTGAATGTATGGATAAGCCTCATTGGGAAGCATTTTAGCCTGGGGATCGGCCATCACCCATTGGTCTGGGAGCACATTCCCACGTGCATCCCAAGTGAGGGCTGGATCACAAGGGAGCAAGGCAGGAGGGTGGAGCGGTGAATGAGTCCTGAACTCCTCTTCTCCTTCCCCTGTTTCCTGGTGGCTACCTCCAGGAAAATGAGGAATTGTAGATCTTATAATCCTAGTGAGAAATTGCATATTGTATAAAAATTATTTTAGGATTCTCAGTCCATAACTAAAGTGCAAGAAACGTCACATTCTTTATTCCTCTAAATCAATTTTTTTTCTGTTCTTGGCTCCTTATCATCTGGCTGGTGGGAAATTCAATCTCAGTCATTTCTGCGTGGGAGCTATGCTAATCTTATCAGGTGCTGAGAACACGGGCTATTGCGGGGTCCTTTGTGTAGGTTGCTCCTCCTCTGTGTTAATGCTCCCTGTGTTTCTGGTTTCTGTAGCTGAGAGTAAGGCTCCCACAGAGGGACTCTGCTCTGCACATTTGCACCAGTGTTTTCATCCTTTGTTCAGGCCCTGCAGGCATTCCAATGAGGGCTATGGTAATATGCAAAAGAGGCCTGGTGCTTCACTGCCACGGAAATCCTCATGCCAAGCCCAACTGTGTGATGCCCCACCCCTCCCACTGGTCTGAAGCGCCCCTTTCTCCTATGAAAGCACCTCCTTTCTTCATCCCTTCCTGGCTGCTCCAGGTTGATGCCACAAGTCCTCCTTTGATGAGTCTCAAAAACCCACTACTGGGCTTTTATGTTTAGAATGTGGTAGCAAAAAGAGATGCCAATACTGGTTAGTATTTTACGTTATAACAGACCTGTTTATACAGGTACAGGTGTCGCCACAGGGTAGGTAACAGCCAGTAGCAGAGGTGGGGATGGAACATGGGGGAAGGAAAGCTGTCCTAAGAAATAGTTTTATCTTCCCATCTCTAAGTCTTCAACACCTTCTCAGTTTCTCATTCTCCCATGATTATCTTCCTCATTTTGCAGGCCTCAGGTGTGAGTTTTCTTAGACTCAGACTCTCGGGCCAAACCGGGCCTGAATCCTATTTCCTCACCTACAAAGGGCTTATTGAAAAGAATGAATCATTTTTGGTCCGCATGTTACCTCTGAGTTTTCTTTTGAAATCCCCTGTGTAATTTTGCCGGCTCCACCTGAACAAAGGGCACCTCTAATATTTCTGATCTGGCAGCCTCTTTGCTGTTACTGCTATATTGAAATATTGCAAATAATTTAATTTTATCTCTTTCTGTACATTGCTTTTAAGTTTTCTGTCAAAGGTGCATGTTGTTTTAGGTGAATTTTACAGGGCTTAGCAGACCTCTTCATTTTTCACTTCATTCATTTCAGACAATAGGTGGTATAAACAGCCTTAATATTTGGTACTTAAGGAATGAGGCTATGGCTGCACCTATCAGGCTTGAGTCTGCTGATTTTATCCCCTATAAAGAGGACAGATGATGTCAATGAGAGCATTTTCTCTAGTTTGGGGGAAACACCTTCACCATTCAACAAAGTTTTCATGTTGAGAGAAAGATTTCTTTTTGTACTATTTCTATCTGTTAAGCACTTAATGTAAACAATTTCCTCAAAAAGAAAAAAGGCTCAAAGAAAAAAAATCTCTTAAAAATAAAAGTCTTGGGGAAGATGGAGGAAGAAGCCGCCTAACTCAGTCCTGTCCACTTCTCATTCATTCAGTTCTATTTTCAAGTGCTTGTGGGAGCTAGGCTGAACTCGCCGTCAAACATAAAATCCTAAATAAGGACCAACGCTTCAAGATTCCAAGGTCAGGTACTTTGGTGCCTGGAGGATGCTGACTGCACCAATAATGACATCTTACCTAGTGAAGCTGTCAATGAGAGGGCAGACCTCTGAGTAGAGGCTGAATGATCAGGAAGAGGGTAGGACATGGACTCTTGTTTTCACCATGTCATTGGCAGTTGACCATCTGATATGAATCACCAATGAAGGCACCTCTTTGTGTTACACTAGAAGCTGCCTCGTTAGAATCTGTGTTACCCCTGATGAGAACTCTCAATTTTTGAATATATGTTAAGCACCAGGCACTGGTCTAGGCATCTGATAAACACTAATTATTTTTAATGATTTAATATTGTTAAGTGCTTAGAATAGTGACTGACACATAACAAGCACTCAGGAAATGGAGTGATTATTAGTAGTATTAGTATTAGTATTAGTATTATTGTTTGTTATCATTCCTCATAACAGTATTTAAATATTAGCCTTAATATCCCTTTTCTGCTGGTGAGAATTATGAGGTTCAGAGTTAAAAATGTTCTGTATTCAAAAAACAAAAGATGGTATGTCAAAGGGAGACAGGCACCAACCGGTGGCCAAAGGTGGGGCAATTGAGTAACGAAATTAATAATGTGATATTGGATTGAACCCAAAGTGCAAAATAAAGATCCATGGGTCCATACTAATATAAATAGTTGATTGGATAAATAAAGAAATGGGGGAGAAGAGGCAAATTTCCTGTACAGAAGAATTCCAAGTAATTTGTATAGATACTCCTTCCTACAGGGAGTCCAGCTAATTCTTTCCTCTTCCCTACCACCTTTGAACTGTGCTTCATGATTGGTTTCCAAAGCACAAGAGTTTGGAAAGTGGAGTAAAGTAATGATACAGTAAACAAACCTGAAGTGCCGGCCGAGTGGCTCACTTGGTTAAGAGCTCGCTCAAGAGTGTGAGCTGAGTTCTGAGCAACAGCAGTTCGATGCCCAGCCTGAGCTGAGCTGCCGCTAAGCAGCCAACAAGTGGCAGGATGGCTCAGTTAAAAAATAACAACAACAAAAAACCTGACAAACACTACCTCAATCAGGAAATCAAGGTGTTTTTTTTTTTTATGTGTGGAAATATTCAAATTTATTTTTTGCTCAAACATTTTTGCATGGTTCATTATGTGCCAAAACCCATCTTTTTATTATTATTATTATTATTATTATTATTATTAGTTTCATGTGTACAAAACAATGCAATAATAGTTATACATTTCACCCCTCACAGTGATAACCCCCTCCCCCAATCTATTGCCCCTCTGCCATAGTATATATCTATTACAATTCCATTGACTATGTTCCCTATACTATACTCCATATCCTGTGACTATATATATATATATATATATATATATATATATATAATTACAGTTGACATACAATATTATTTAGCTTCAGCTTCACGTGTACAGTGCAGTGGTCAAGCATCTACACCATCTCCCTAATAAGACATGTGCCCATTTGACAACCTACAAAATCTTTACAACATTATTAGTTATATTCCCCAAACTGTCTTTCATATCCCCATGGAGGAAATCAAGGTTTTAATATCATCACTGATAGGTCATGTTGATAGCATGTATCCTTGACGTGAGAGGATGAGAATGGCACTTCACTTCTGTTGTCACCCACCTCAAGGCCCATAATTCTAGTACAATCATGAGAAAAATATCAAACATGCTCAAATTCAGAGCCATTCTGCACAATACCTGATGAAGACTCCTCAACACTGTCCAAGTCATCAAAAATATTCTAAGAAACTGTCACAGACCAGTGGAGGCTAAGGAGACATGGAGGCTAAATGTATTGGGGTAGCTTGAATGGAGTCCTAGAGCATAACAATGACATTGAGGGCCGGCCGAATGGCTCAGTTGGTTAAGAGCTCACTCAAGAGTGTGAGCTGAGTTCTGAGCAACAGCAGTTTGACACCCAGTCCTAGCTGAGTTGCTGCTAAGCTGCCAACAGGTGGCAGGATGGCTCAGCTAAAAAAAAAAAAAAATGACGTCGATAAAATACTAATGAAATGAGTGAATCAAGTTTCCAATAGTATGATACCAATCTTCATTCTTGAGTTGTACCACATTTAAGGGATTAACTCTAGGGAAAATCGCGTGTGGAGTATATAGCAACTCTTTGTTCTACTTTTGCAACTTTTCTGTAAGCCTAAATTTCTTCTAAAAGAAAAATATATTAAAAATAGAATGTATTGTTGGTGCCTAGATTCAAACCTAAATCTTCATATTGAGAGCCCAGATTCTTTCTATAGTTTTTAGTCTTAGGTTTAGTGAAGTTCAACCATAAAAGTTAAATTATAATTTTCTAAAGGACAAAAGTATGATTCTCATGCAAATGTTAAGATTTTACTTAACTCATTTAATTAATGAGTGAACCAATATGATACTAAAAATGGTCCAAAGGGCATTTGAGAACTCATATACATGTTTAGGACAAGATTATTTAGTTAGAGTCAATGTGATCAATATCTCACAGGACAATTAACAGAAAATTAGGATTTTCTGTTTCACTGGCCAGAAATTATTGGCATCTCTATCTGCAAATTTCAAAAGTTAACTTCTGACTGGGTTGAGTCATCAAGAACCCCATCAATAATAAGTCAAGCCTAGGACTGCACAGAAACAATGGTCAGTAATCTCTTTTGCTTATTTCCAAGTTTGGGATATTTTAGCTAAGAGTTTCTCTTGCATCCCTGGTTATGAATATTTTTCAAGGGTTATTCTTTTTTTTTAAAAGATTTTATTGGGGAATTGGGGGAGGGGAACAGACAAGCTGCTGTCTTTTTGTTCTTCAGTCTAGTTGCAGAGGACATTGCTTCACTGGCCCATGTTGGTATCGTCATTGCGCTCTTCCCAGATGAGGCAGATCGGTCGCCGGCCTCTGGATGGTCGCTCACAGTGGCTATTGGCAGCTCACGCCGGCTGCCAACCGCTCACGCTGGCTGCCGGGCACTCACTGTAGCCTATGGCAGCCCACTGCAGCAGGGGCTGCAGCCCACTGAACCCCATTGCCGGGGCTCGCACAGCCCAGCTCCAGGTGGAGCTGTTGTTAGCTGTAGAGAGCAGTGTCACTGGCCCTCATATGTGGGATCCGAACCGGGGCCGCTGGCATCCCCAAACCAGATCTTAACCAATGCGCCACGCGGTCGGCCCTCAAGGGTTATTCTTGATCCCACAGAAAGGCTGGCCTCTTATTTTTTGGCCTGATTATTTACAAAGATACAGCAAGAGTGTTACTGAACTATATATGTCTCCTTGAGTTTACTTTGAAAATCCAGAGCTATATAGTATTGAGCATCTACTAATACCTGAGAATTAATTCTGAGTGGAAATTCCATAATGAACCTCAGATTGGACTGTTGAGGGTTCATACTATTTAGTCTTCTAACCAAAGACTAGAAAACCAAGTCAGGCACTCCACTGGATTTCAGTTTTTCATATATTGTTCTATAAATCTTCTCTGTGAGTTCTTCCAAATTTGCTCAAGTTCCTAGCTGGCCTGGAAGTGGCTTTCCTTACCACCTCTGAGATTGGAGCCCTCTATGCAGGCTCTAAGCTAATTTTCTTGGGAGGACTATGCAGGCATTGGCTCCACATAGGAAGTCAGTCTTTGTTATTTAATATGGGCTTGTTATACCTGATTTTGAAAAGCATCATTTACAAATATGACATTCCAGGTAAGGCCTGGGTGCCCAAACTGTTTGTCTAATTATATCCAAGAGAAAGGAGAATGGATTCATATTAGATTTATTCAAATAACTGTATTGCATGAAAAGCAGAGAGATTTGGTAGAAGTCTGGGTTTCTGAATTTTAAGGAGCCAATGAGAATCAGATACTATTTAAGACTGTTTCATTTAGTTTACAAAAGCAGAGCCTGCTAACTCAAAGGTCAGATACAGTTTAAGAAAAAGGAGAACAGGCTTCCTTATATGTATATAGACATAGAATTCAAACGTGGGCAGAATAAGGCTGATCTGCACTGTAATATTGTCATCTGGATTTTCCCAAAGCTCTTTGATGTCAAGTGGTAGTTCCCTGCCACACGACTCTAGGGATACCATTTGCTTAAATGCCACCTGGGGCTATGCCATGTGGCAACTGATGCTCATTAGATTTAGAGAGCTTAACAGGTATTTTTTAGCTTTTTCATGGAAAAGTTGGAGGTAAGTGGGAGAGGGAGAGAAAAAGCAAATTTCTCAAAACTCTAATGAGTACATTGCAAGATGTAAGACATAAAGAAGAAGAAAAAAAATAAAATGCTTTTTTATTGTATATTTCTTTATCACACAGGTAAATATACAATAAAAAGTGTTTTACTTTTTTTTTTCTTTTATATCTTCATGTTCTTCTGCTGGTAAGGCTGTTACAGAATCTTATGGAAAATGAGCTCCAGAAAAATCCACTCAGCTGCTCACCTTAGTCAACTCATTGGGAAAATTGATTCTCTGTAAAAACAAATGATCATACACCCAGTGGCAGAGGGATAGTTCTATTCATATCTATTCCTTTTATGTCTATTGGAACTTACAGGAATCAAAACTTACACCAGAATTGTTTTCTAAGTTATTTAGTTATTCACCTAACTCTAAAAAACATTTAAATACATTTAGAAGTGCATTAGGAGTAAAGAAATAAGGACATGTGAATAGAGAATCAACTGACAAGTGTAATTTATTAGAGCAGAGGACAGATAATATTATGGAAGCATCCCCTGGTGGCAGGAAGTGGCTACCCTCAAAGTCACAGCCATAACTGGCATTTTTAGTGTAAGTACTATGGCTGTCTATACCATGCAGAGTCTATACTGTCTGTCCAGGAAGTTGCTGAAATTTATTGTTGTTTTCTCTTTCCTTTGTATTCATTTTTTCTTGATCGGTTTACTTTGTCATCGTTTACTACATAGGAATTATTTCAGTTAACTTTATATCACAGGATGCTTTTTTAGTTCATGGTATTCACTGAAATAAAGGGCTGACATTAGCTTTTACAGAAACACTATACAACCTCGGGCGTCATTTGCTAATAAATTTGTTGTTTTTGTGGCCTGCTCCACATCGGTGTTCATAAATACCAACCTATGTGTTTTTAGCTTTGTGATTTCATTCCTTTCACTTTAAGTAGGTCACAAATCCTTTTTGATTCTAGTACATGATATTCTGCATTTAAAGAAACAAAACTCTGCCCATAGAAAAACCACATTACCATCACTTTCAATACAACCACAAGAAAAAGTATGCTGCTTCTATTTTGTCCCCTCAAAAATCTCCTTGTGGAATTGGAATAAATCTTGTATGCCTGTCACTATATAAAATATTTAAGGGTTAGATTTCCTACTTATTTGCCACTTACAAAGGAAATCCAAAGAACCCCCAGTTCTTGAACCCAGACTTTTTGAAGTATCTTTAGCATGATGAATAACGAGTACAGACTTCTCTGAAAGTCTTCTCTGAGTTTATTCCTGGTGAAAAAAACACTTGTCCATCACACGAAAAAGCTGCATGATTAGCTTCCGCTTGGAACTCTCTCTGCCCGTGGTTTTCACCCCTTACATCTGGGAAGGACAGATGATAAAGCCTTCCACCCCACTGCCAAGCTAGGGAGGCTCTCTATCTCCCTGTTGGTTCCACCCTAATTAAATGTGGACTCGATGTAGACCGCAACCCAGACTCTTTATGAATTCAGAATATGCTGGCTTCATTATTCTTGTCAGGCAGCAAAACTAGACCATGACAGATGAGTTTCTGAGCATTTGCTGATCATTCATCTACAAAACATAATAGTTTGATTCTTTCACTTAGGGCTATTTACAGAAACAGAAGGTGATTAATTGAAGCACCGATGCTGGGTAAATTCTCATTCTCTCTCTCTGTCCTGAATCCACTCTTAATGTATCTCAAGGAAATTATCATTAATAATACATTACCGAAGGAGGCATAGTGTGAGTCATACCCTCTAGAGAAATTACATGATTTCATTAATCTCAAATAAATGTATAGCATTTCTTTAACTCTATTTTATCTTTGTTAAACACATAGTATTTACATATTATCAGAGATTGTACTGAGTTCTGACTACACAGATGTGTTCATACTCAGAAGTATCCTGAAACATAGAAGTAATAATACTAATTATAATAATATTCAATACTTATTTAGCACAACTGTGGAGTAAGTAGTTTAGATTTGTTACAACTCTGATAAATAAGGCTTCTTGTTCCCATTTTACAGAATAGGAAACGAAGACACAGAAAGCTTAAGTGGCCTATCCATGGTCAAAGGACTGTGAAGTGACAGGATCAGAATTTATACCCAAATATAATTGACTCTAAAGCCTGTGCTCTTAACCACTGTCTATATTATACTGTGGATGAGTCAAATTCAAACAACAGAAAGGTGGCTGATGAATTGGTAGCAGACAGGCAGCCCTATTAGCTGTGTTTGGATCCCCTACTGTTGTAGCTCAGACACCTTGCAACTCAACATGGCTCCCCACCACTGCCTTTATGGAGGACAGCAAATGGCTCCGTTCTCGAGCCACCTGTTCCTCACCTCAATGAACTCCAAGTTCTAGAATCTGAAAGAACCAATTTAAAAGCCATAAGAATGGGAGATATGGCTGCAGTTTCCTGCTTTGTACAATGAGAGAGGGGACTTTAGTTTTTGCTTATACCTCTACCTATGATCATTGGCTCTTATTAACCAATGTAAACTTCTAATTCAACAAAGATTGTTTCCCCAGAATTCCCCATAGATCACAAAATCCACATTGACATGGGACCAGTTCTTCAATAAAATCCTCTGAAGATTTCTACTTGTGATAAGTCAGTCCTATAAACTTTTAAAAGGTGACCCACCGGACCAGGGACCCTCAAGGGACAACTGAAGATTTTGCTTTCCTTCTTGGATCCATTAGCACAAACATTGCAAAGGGTGGTAGGTCCTGCAGAGAAAGTGGGGAGGGAAGTGAAGGAGAGCGAGTTTGTGAGGAATGTGTTGCTCCAGGGTCACTGTTTCTTTGAGTAGGGCTGCTAGGCATATACTGCAGACCTTGCTCTGACATCTCTTACAGGGAGACAGGAGGATGGGGAAGAAAGAACACGGAGTGAATAAAAAAATCATGGACGGTGCCTCTGCCTCTTACTAGCCTTATGGCCTTTGGTTCATCACTCTACCTGCTGAGCCTCAGTTTCCTCATCTACCCAATGGGGCTCTTACCTCACATCCTATCTGAGGCCCATCTATGTCATTGTGATATGTGCTCTGCCGTGTGGGATAATGATGGTTTTGTGCTAAAAGTCTAGCATATGGGCAAGAGGACTTTTATTTATGACATTGTAAGGTGATTTGGAAAATTTTTAAGAACTTTGACTCTGAACTTTTTCATATTCATGCCTCTGACTCCTCAGCTGAGCCAGCCCCTTGGGTTCCCCACCTATGTTAGGTTCCTATGCTACTGTAACAAACTACTCCAGACTTAAAACAACACCACTGTCTTCTTTTACGTATCTGGAAGTTAAAAATTCAGAGTGAGTCTCATGAAACTGAAATCAAGGTGTTGTCTGGGCTTCACTCCTTCTGGAGACTCAGGGAAGGGCGTGTTTCCTCGCCTTTTTTGGTCCCTAGAAGCTGCCTGCTTTCCGTGACTTGTGACCTCTTTCTCTGTCTTCATAGAGCATCCCTCCAACCGCTGCTTCCTGTATCACATGTAATTCTCTCATTCTGATGCTCCTGCTTCCCTTTTATAAGACCTTATGATTATATGGGCCATACCTGACAGTCCAGGGTAATATCCCCATCCAAAGGTCCTTGTTTATCACATTTACAAAGTCCCTTTTGCTACTAAAGGTAACGTATTTACAGGTTCTGGTGATTCTGATGTGGACATTTTTTCGGGGAAGGGGTATTATTCTGGCTACCACACCACCTGTTGAGAGTGTTGGGAACATTTAGGACCCACTGCTGTGTCTCTCCAATTGACCATTTTCATTGGGGACTGCCTGACCTCTGCCCTCCAGCAGAACCTTATCTCTCTGCAACTCCGACCCCCAACCTGTCCATTTTCTTCTTTGACTAGCTTGTCTTGGCTATCTTGATTATCCTGGCAGAGGAAACAATCATTGTCATGACAATCCAAGGAGGTAAGTACTACTATAATTCTCATTGTACATATGATGGAAGTTATATACGGAGACACTTGCTTCGGGACTCACAGCTGATTGGTGGCAGAGCTGGGATTTGAAGTCAAGTACAGTTACTTCTTACTGTCTCAAAAAATGTTTGTAGCCTCTGTCCCAGAGTAAGAGCTATCCCAACTCCATTCAGCATTAGCTCTCAGCTCTGGCTTGCATTTCTTTCCATCTCCTCTGGGGCCTTGGATCATTTGTTTCTTCTGTTTTGTTGATTTCACCATCACCTTTAGCTCATCCTCTTCAAATTACAAATATGCTCATCCAAAAAAATATCGTCTTCAAAATTACCTCCACTTTTCCTTTGCTTCAAATGATATCTGTTCTTGACTTTACTGTATTCCTTCAAAGAATAGTCCAGAATCACCATTTCTCTACTTTGTTCCTTAGTTTTCTATAATCTGTCTTATCTGAAAAAGTTCTACCTTCCCCAGTATCTTTGCAGAAAGTCACTATTTTGGACCATATATTCCATCCTGAAGCCTTTTCCCTCTTTGTCTTTTTAAGACACTGCAATCTTTTGGTTCTTCTCCTACTGGTTAGTCATCAGTTGTTTTTTTCTTCTCTCACAGGTCTTTTCTATCTCCTTGAACAATTTCACCATCCCTCAAGACACCATCCCTCAAGAATACAGCCATCACCTCAGTCCTGATCACTCCGAAACTTGATTTCCAGGGCTGAACTTCAGTTCTGCATACCGCTTCCCTCTTGTACATCTTCCCCTGAAGTCCTGCCAATTCTCAAGATAGGTGCATGCAAATGTGAGCTCATTCAGTCAGCAGAATTGCTTGAATGTTTACTGCGTGTGCTATGTTGTGAATGAAATGCAGAATTCAAGGAGTCCAGTGGGAGAGAGAGAGGTGTAGCTACATCATGGTAATGCAGTTTGGTATGATCAATAGTAGAGAGATGTGTTTTGAGGTACAAGGGGAAGAGAGAGGGGTGTTCTCACTCCACTTTAATAGAGCTTTAGAGAAGTATAAGTCAACAGAGTAATGGGGGAGGATGGGTGGTAGAGGGGCAGGGAAGAATGGTCCACACAGAGGAGACCGTGCAGAGCAGAGTGGATTTGAGTGTAGGAATATCTTGTCCCTATCCTTGGACCAGCTCTGTTTCTCTGGTTGGATTAGTGGAAAGTTCCTTTTCCTTGGGAGGTGGCCTGATGCACATAAAAACATTCAGAGCACTGCCTGGATTAAAATTAAAGTCCAATGAATGTTTATTGCAGAGAAGGAGGAGTCAAGTTTGAAGTAAGCATTTCGTAGAGCAAAGGTGCCTGCCCCAGTGCTTGAACTGAGGCTCTCTTGGCTGGCTTAGCGAGGTCTCTGTGAGGTTCTCTAGCACGGGGTCTCTCCGGGGGCCCTTACTCCTGGCCTCAGGTAGTTGCAACCCCATCTGTCTGCCTTTTGCTCATGGGTGGCTTCATTTGATACCTCATTTGATTTTTCTATTCAAATCAGCTCTGAGAACATTCACTTACACTCCTGTGTCCTCACCTATCAACTATTTACTCCTAAAATCCTCTGTAAATATTTACTGAAAGCATTATACCCTATTAGAGAGGTTCCGCACCTTTGAAGATGAGGAAAGTAGTGTTTTTCTAAGAAACAGTGGCCCTTCACAACCCCCCACCCCATGAAACGTGTCTTGCCTACCCCCGAGGTTGTTCAGACTGGCCCAGGTGCATCCGTCTTGCCCCAAGCGTGGAAAGGTCTCAGAGGCTCTTCAATTTAGTAAATGTTTATTTGACAGTTTGTTCTGTGCCAGGTACACTTTACTGTTGAGAATACCAAAACAAATAGCGTGCAGCTCCGTGGGGCATGGACACCCGTTATCAAGGGTCTGAAATGAGAGCACAGAAAGGCTAAAATCTGACCTGAGCTGATAGGCAGTGGTGGAGGATTGGTTTGAGTGGGGCGTCAGAGAATGAGTCCAAGTTCAAGGAAAAAAAACACATCAGGAAAGAGTTTTCCCCTCCTTCCCAAATTTGTTAAGGTCAAGTTCTCATTAAAGCTTCTGGGTTTCTGTGTATGTATGTATTATATGGGTCTATGTGGGTGTGTGTTGTATGTGTGTATGTCGTGTGTGGGTGTATGTGTGTAAATGTGTGTGTATTCTATGTGAATGTCATATGTGTGTGTATGTGTGTATATTGTGTGTGTGGGGGGTATGTCCGTGGGTATGTGTGTATGTTGTATGTGTGTGAGTATATGTCTCTCTGTGTGTGTGTGTGTGTGTGTGTGTGTGTGTATCTGTGTGACTTACGGGGAAGGATGTGTTGTACACACGAGGTTGAGTGTGCACCTTGCCCTTCCAGGTGCCAATGCTCCGAGGTGAGTCCCGCTCCCCTCCCCTCATTGGACTGTGATGTACTTCAAGCTAATATAGGCCTCATTTATCTTTGTGTCCCCTCACCCACAGTACCATCTATATAATAAGTGCTTAGTAAGTATCTCTGGGATAAATAAATGAATAATAAAGTGTAGGTTGTAATACTTTACTCACCTCCGGGGCATTGTAAGACATCATTAGTTAATGTGTGCAAAGAGTTGTATGAGCTTTAATTATTAACATTATTTTATCTGCCAACCGCCTGTGGTTTACTTTCTGTGTATGATTATGGCCTTTGGGCCCGCAACAAAATCCCCTGGTGTCCACCCCCGGCTTGCGGTTTTGCATTGAATCATTTGGGTGGAGAAGGGGCTGGAATGGCAGCCGTAGGGCCGCCTGCCCGGAGCACTGGCCCTGGAGCCTTCTTGGCTGAGAGAGCTCACTCCTTGCAGCTTTAGGGCTGGGTTACAAGGAATAGAGCTGAATCGCCCCCTCAAGGAGCAGCACAGGCACCATCGCTGCTTCCCTCATTTGATTTGCCATGTTTTGAGTCGGTACAAGAACAAATCGATGTCTGTCTTTCCCTGTTACTTAGGGCTTTATTAGGAGGGAAGTAACTTCAGGCCTCATGTGATTTTCTCCTCTGCCGTATAAATGTATTCAGGCTGACTTCTTTTCCACTCCACCAACTTCCGAAATGAGAAATGCGGGAAAACTAACCCAGAAGATCACAAGGCAGCCAAGAAAATCACAGAATATGCTGCCGTGACCTGGAATTTCTATGTCATTGATGAGAGACTTTTCTCTCCGTTCATGAAGGAATCACTCTATTATAACGCAGAGTTAAGTTTGTTCTCTTGATCCCTGACTGTGAAAGGAAGAGTTTGGTGTGTGTGTGTGTGTGTGTGTGTGTGTGTGTGTGTGTG
Organism: Aselliscus stoliczkanus; assembly: GCA_033961575.1. Taxonomy (NCBI): domain Eukaryota; kingdom Metazoa; phylum Chordata; class Mammalia; order Chiroptera; family Hipposideridae; genus Aselliscus; species Aselliscus stoliczkanus. The sequence goes on along the minus strand of CM066732.1, from coordinate 147,978,985 downwards.
TGTGTGTGTTGAAACCTTATCACCATGTGGGTCTGGAAATTGGCCTCTTGAATTTTTATTAAACTTCTCCAGTGTTTTTTGGGGGGAAGAGTTGTTGGCAGTATATATTATCTTTTAACAGGCTCTCTCTCTCTCTCTCTCTCTCTCTCTCTCTCTCTCTCTCACACACACACACACACACACACACACACAAAACACTGTTTTAAAAACTCATTGAAATAATATGATCTATATATGGAAAAGTTAATTGTACAAGACCGTGATATTAATTAGCAGATGACTGGCATGGCTAAGTAGTACTGGGAATTTAGTCACATTATCATGATGTCACACAAAAGGCTGCCTGGGCAACTGGGCAGCTTCCTCGTGGAACTATGGCAGGCTTCCTTGTTCCTACCTCCTTCTCTGTAGCTACATTGGATCTCCCCCAATACCTCCCTTCTTGGACTCTCATCCTGGCTTAACCCTGTCGGTACTGGTAACTGATGTCTGGACTCTGGGTAGATGCCCTCCGTTATGCCAGTTTGTGTTTCATACATTTGGAGCACACTATTCTGTTTGTGCCATCACCGGGGTCTGCAAACTTAAATGCCTATAGGGCCCAGCAGTGACATAACTGACCGAGGCTCCTGGGTCAGAAGGACATTTTGGTAAGCTGGAATGTATGTGCCTTGCCTAAAGAGGATAGCTTATTTTAGGCTCTGGCTGATTCCAGCTGAACCAGGCAAGACAATCAGAATTCAAGTCCAGTATTGCTGACACATTCACGATTTCACAATTCAATTATCTATGTGGAATCTTCCCAATTTAGAGACCTTGGCTTCTAAGTTACATTTGTAAGGAAACGTGGTGTAGACCAAGCAAAGCACATCCTCAAAAGATCCTACCTGTAGGCCTCCAGTTTGCAGCCTCTGATCCTTAGCCAAGTCTAGTAGCCCAGTAGAAGAGGATCCATGAAAAGCCTCTGATACTGAAACCACCAAGATAGGTCTCAGCGGAGTCAATTAAATAGGAGACAAGACTGTGGCCAACCCAGTCCTTGAGAAGGCTCTTGACTCAGCTTCCTTAGAATCCTAAAGTGATACTGAAGTTAACAGAGGAGAATGGGATAGGGGTGGGGAGAAGAGCAGAGTAGAGCATCTGGCTAGGCAGATTCCCTGAATAAATGCAGTGTGAAGATTGGTCAGAGCTTCCTCTGGAATTGCCCAGTCCTGGAAGACAACCCGATATGCCCTTTTGGCACCAGGGGATCTGTGCTCCTTGAATGAATCTCTACCCACAGAATCAGAGATTTGAAGAGTAAGATTTGACTTTATTTTAAGGTAAAGGATAGCCTGTGACCTATATAGATTGTGCAGCAGGGGAAGCAGGCAGTACATGGAACCTTGAGCTGGTGTCTGAAAGCAACAATGATTTCAGAGAGGCCTGGGGAGTACTTAAAAAAAAAAAAATGCAAAGAGCCCACCCAGTCTAAAATGCCCTCTGCCCAGAGTGGGGACTACTGGTGATGAGTTGAGCATAAAGCATTGTCACTGTGTGTTCGCTGCAGCTGCTGACATGACATGCAACCTGTGTGGCTGGATCTTCCCATTCTGGAAAAATTTATCCTTGCTATGCCAGTGCCTTTTATAGTGTAGGTAGGTCTACATCCCTTTTGGAAAAATGTACACAAAAATATTACATATTTCTGATTTAAGGCACTTTTTTTAAGATAATGATTTTTAAATCAAACTTGGAACAGGGACGATCCCACCTTTGTGGGCATACAGAAAGCAGGGTTAGCACCAGAGGCCCCAGGCTGTATCCTTGCTCTAGTATTCATTAGTCCCTCAAAATGATTTCTCCCAAATATTTCTGACAATTCCATAAAATTTAGCTTATCTTTAAAAAATCATTCTGCAAAATTGGGGGCCTGGAGCTATCTTCTGTTGAACTATGTCACTAAGCATAAAGTATGCAAAAACCTTTGGATGAAATAATTTGCATTTCAGATAGTCTTTCCTATTTTTGCATATCAAAAGCAACTGACACCTTTTTGCACAATCAATGCAATTGATTTGGTTAGTGAGGTACATGAATGATAGCATTCGTTGTAGACTGATCTTATTTCAAGGTAAAGGATAGCCTGTGACCTATAGTGAAGTTAACTTTGTTGAAATGTCAGTTCTGAATCAAATTAAATGAATTGCAATGTATTTATTCAAAGAATCTTCCTAGCCAGTTGCTCTGCTGGTCTCTTCTCACCGCACCTCCTGCTCCAACCCTATTCTTCTCTGTTAACTTAGGATTTTAACGAAGCTATGAAATTAGACAAAGAACTTAGCTATGACCAATGGAAGCAGAAGGACATTTTGCCAACCCTAATTTAAACATCAGATGATAGGTCCACGAGTACTTATCCCATTCCTGCCAGAAAGCCATCTTTTCCTTCTGGCATTAAAGGTCAGGAAGCAGAACGTATACCAGAAGAAAATAAGAGGAAACCCCCAAATCTAAGAGCTTTAAATTAGAAGTAAAAATGAAACATCATTTTTTTTCATAGCACATTTCCCCCCACATTACCAAAATGATGTTTGTAGTCACCACTACTTTTGGTGATATCTCTCACATCTCTAGAATGGATTGCTAAAGATGCAAAAGAACCTTTCTGAGGCTAATACATCTGTTGTTGGGCATTATTGTCAGTCATACATATGCAAATAGATGCATTCCTGTGGCCTGGAACCTCCAGGAGGGCAGGAATGACTAAGTGCTTTAGTTCTTGCCTCAGTCTGAAGAGCAGAGGCATACAGCCAAAAGTCCACCTAGTTTTACTGAATCACATGATAAGTTTAAAGCAAATTCCCTTCTTAGGGTAGATATACACCTACATGCTCTTCATTTTGCCAGGCCCTTAGCCCCTACCTGCCCAGCTGCAGGACCTCAGGAACGCCTCTCCCCAACTCCGTCAGCCACCTCTCTGCCAGTCTCCATGTTTCCCACGGGCTTCTCAGTATACGTTCACTTGTTCTCTTCAGCTCTGATTTGCTTTTGAGGTTCACTGGCCGCAGCAATTAGAGACAGTCATGTCTCTCAAAAGCCCACTTCTAGGGCCGGCCGAGTGGCGCGGTGGTTAAGAGCTGGCTTGGGACGCCAACGGCCCCAGTTCAGATCCCATATATGAGGGCCAGTGACACTGCCCTCAAAAAACAAACAAACAAACAAACCCCACTTCTAGGCTGCCAGTACCCCTCGCTGTTCCAGCAGGCGCTGCACTCAGCCCCTGGTGGCTAGCAGGGGTGCTCCACTGAATGGCCTTCTCTCCACCTCAGTGAAATGAGCCTGTGAGCATTAGAATCAGACAGAAATGGGCCTAACACTCAAATCTGCCTCTTCCTGATTTTAGGTAAGTTACTGTATCTCTTTAAGCCTCAGTTTACCCAGCTATAAAAATGGGTTAGTAGTAGCACTGAAGCGATAATATGTACATGAGAATTAAATGAGAAACATATGTAAAGCACTTGGCAGAATGACTAGCCTGTATAATAAGCATTAAATAAATATTAGGCATAAGAATTACTATCAACAGCTATTGATGTCACCAGAGTTATAAACAATTATTGATGTTATAAGAAACTATTTCCTCTTCTGTCCTATACTATTGAGTAGCCTGTCCTACACCAAGATTTCTCTTAGTCTTACAATAGTGTTTTTGCTCTTAAGCACCTATTTCTGTAGTCACTATTTACAGTGACATTTGTCCCACTTGCACATGGCGCTCTGTGTTTACTGGCAAGGGTGATGAGCATAGGGGAAGAAACTTGCTTGTGTCCTTTTGTTTGTATATTTATTTTCTTACTAACCAAACATTCATTTGTTTAGTGGTCTCCCTCCCTCCCTCCCTCCCTCCCTCCCTCCCTCCCTCCCTCCCTCCCTTCCTTCCTTTTTTTGATGGGAAGGTACAATGTACACTCCTGCTATTACTTAAAACATGTGCAAATAAAAGCATTTTTTTGAAAAATCTAAGCCAGCCAAACACAATTTTTGGTGATATATTGTGTTCCAATGGCTTCTTCATCTTTTTTTTTTTTTCTTAAAAAGCTCATGGCTTATAGTGAAAAGCTGTAGCTGCCCATATTGCAGTGATTAGCATTTAAATGCTCATCTTGGTCATAGATGTGTATAGTCATGAAATATGCTACCATCCAAGTAGAAGAGTGCAGTGGACTGCGTTGCAGAACATTATAGCATCTTATAGTAATGTAACATTTATGGTTCAATGGTCTTTTTCCATATAAGCAGGTATAATAGTTTCCCCCAGATACTGTCAGGATAAACTTTCTTAGACTTGGTCAAGAGCCAGAAAGAGATGCTTTTGCTGGCACATGTGGGCAGCCTTAGCAGTTCCCCTACTAGTATTAAGATACTTTATGTATTTACGCTTTCAAAATTGTACCTATTCAGACAGGTAAAATGGTTTGGGTCTTTTCGCTGAACTAACTGACCAACTGACCAACAATTGGAGGACTTCTTTTGGGAATATAGAATTTTGAAATCTCCAGAGGTACTCATTTGCATTTTGTCTTCAAAGTTAGTCGACCTAAAAGGCATTAGCCTAGAAATTGTGGGTGGTGTTTCATCTCTGATGCAGCCAAAATTATTGTAAAGGCAGGGTCTACTTGGATCATCATTGTTTCTTCAGTGCATGGGACTTTTCAACCAACCATTTATTGAAAGGATTCATGGCTTGGTGAATATTGTGAGGTAGGCACTTTGTCACCGATGACCCTTCTTTCTATTCTGTGCTCACCACCATGAGCCTTTGAACTTGAGCTTCCTTGCTGAGGACCAATATGCCTTTCTCTTCCTCTCTTCCTCAGCTGTTCCCACCTGCATGTAGCATGCACATTCACAGAGGTACCTGTGGATACTTACAATTAATAAGGAACAGAGAGCTTAAAATGAAAGGATAGGAGTCTGATTGGTAAGCTTTCAGGCATCAGCCAGCCTTTTATGCAGACATACAATGATGGTTTTGGACATTGAGGACTTCCTGGAGCCTGAAAATCACACACAGATGTGGTCACCCAATCTTTACATGCTTAAGATCGCCCTGTCATGGTCACAAGACAGCTGAATTAAACTGTCCAAATGCACTAGCATTTTCAAATAACTGTTTTCTATTTTGAACAGAATTAGGTGTTTTCATACTATAAAGGCATAGGCCAACCTTGTATTTTTGTATACAACCTGTATTACATATTTGACTCCAGGTTACTTTTTCATGAATGGTCTGATTTTATTAGCAGTATTAATTCATGTCAACATTTGGACCAGCATGAAGCATTTACTAGTTCTTTATAAGATGCAGCTTGCTAACAGTTGAACCAAAATCAACCATGCTACTGTATTTTATATTTATATTTGTTTCAAATTATGTGTATATATATTTTAAATAAAAAGTATTTTAGAATTAGATTCTGCCATAAGTAATAGAGATTCCCAGAGCAGTGGCTTAAATAGAAGATTGTTTCTCTCTAATATAAAAGAAGCCCAGAAGTAGTATTACAGAGCTAGTTTGGTAGCTCCATGAAATCAGCTATAACTCAGACTTTTGTCAGTTCACTGTTCCACCTAGCATGATGCTCCCATACTCATGGTTTCATACGGCTGCTGGAGATCCAGTCATCACAAACTCATTTTATGCAGCAAAATTTAGAGATGAACAAAGATGCAGATACTCACTTAAAAACGCTTCTGTATTGTCCCAACATCATTTATGCTTAAATTTCACTGACCAGAACTCAATAACACACCAAATTAACCAGTGTCTACACCCATTTCATATAGGTCTGGGACATGTAGTTTTCAGCTATGCAGCAATATCTTAGCTAGAAGTACAAATTGTACTACACAAAAAGAAACACTATTAGATAATGCATTCATTTTCTAGTGCTGTATAACAAATCACCACAAATGTAATGTCTTGAAACAAAACCCATTTATTATTGTACAGTTTCTGTGGATCAGAAGTCCAGGCATGGATTAGCTTGGTTCTCTGCTGAGGGTCTCATAGGCTGAAATAGAGGTGTCAGTAGGGCTTCATTCCCATCTGGAATCTTATAGATTAGGATCTGCTTCTTAGGTTGTTGGCTGAATTCATTTTCTATGGCCATAGATTCATGGCTGCTTGCTTTTTCAAGCTGGTGACAGAGAAGGAGTCTCTGGGACTTTGCTCTCTTAACTGCAGAGAAGGTCTAGACCCTTTTTAAAGGGTTCCTCTGATCTGTTCATGCCCACCCAGGATAATCTCCCTTTTGATTAACTGAAAGTCAACTCATGATGGACCCAATGACATCTGTAAATCCCTTTATCTTTGCCATTCTGTATCCTGTAGGTTAGAAGCAAGTCACAGGTCCAGGCTACACACAAGCAGAGGGATTAAACAGGGAGTGACTCATTTGGTATCACCCTAGGATGTGTCTACCACAGACAAGCAAATAGTGAGCTGTGCTATATACTTGTACAGGATTTTTCTTTCTTTCTATTTTTTTTTTTTTTGGCTATACTCTTCCATTAAACAATGGCATGTCACACCCCGAAAGTGTTGCCTGAGAAGTTCCCTAATGGGTTCCTGCAAAATGTTTCAGTGACTCATTGTTGCATAAACAAAATTTAGCAGCCACTGGTTAAACTAATGCAAATCATTTATTCAAGGTCTTATATTTTCAACCTATGTTTGTAGTATTTTAGAAAATGATTTTCTAATTTGTTATTTCACAGTGACTTTAAAAATTACTTTAGCTGTTTAATCTAAGGGTACATTATGTTTTATAAGTGCCAATTCACCTTTCCATCCAAAATTGTAATTAAAAGGGCATCTCAATGTCAACAAAATTTGAGAAACACTAGACTTGACAATACAGATAGATTCTTCAACTCTTTCCATCAAAGGAAGTCTCTTAATAGCACTTTCACATTAGGAGGATTGTTGAATTAGACTGTGACATCTGAAACAATAAGGCTGCCATTAAGAAGAAGCAGTGCATCCACAGGTCTCCTGACTCGCGTCTCTACACAACAAGAACATAATATAAATAACAAAGAATAAAGAGGAACCTGAGCTCTTAGCACAGATATAATGAAGTTTGAATATTAATGCTCATGCAGTTATTCCATGGAGGGACTTTCTTGGAGGCCTCCCCATTAGCTTAATAATCCTATATGTCTTGGTTATCTGGCTTCTTTGTCCTTAGGAGAGAAGTAATGGGAAGAAATGGACTCCTAAAGGTCAAGACCAAATACAGAACAGAACCAAAAGTTCAAAAAGCATAGACTTGTGAGGTCATTTAGTTCAGGAATATATGATTACATGTCACTACAGCCATCTTTATCAACTCTATATAGTTCACAGATATTCATAATGATGAACTTGGGTTATGAAAAGTACTGAATACCTTTTGAAAAGTTTCCAAAGATGAACTTTTTTTCTTCAAAATCCTTTCTCACGAAGGGTTATATATAATGAATTGATGCTATAAAGTGCATGACAAGGGAACTGAAACATTCTCAATGATGTTATTTGCTATCTATAACTAATTATTATCTATAACTGTTGTCATGGCTATTATCGTTATTGCCTGGCTTGCCTCAGACTGAATTACCCCCAGTTCTAACCTCTTCCATTCTGTATCAGCAATCCTGATTCCAATCCTAGGACACATTTAAGCCAGCAGTTTAATAGGGGTTCTGAGTTCCGATTGCCCCAGCCAGGTTCCCTTCCTTTTATTTTTGTAGCTAAAAGTCTCACAGGTGGATTGTTCTGAATGTGGGGCCAAACCATTTCACTGTTAAGGGCCTCGTGTACTCTCATTACTGGAGCTTGGTGATGGCACAATTATTTTTCTAGGTATGGCACAGCTCCATGTGCAACATACAAATCAACAAATAAAAGCGCAAGGACAATAGGTTGCCATGGAAGCCAGTATTACGAGGCACAGAGTCATCTAGCTCTATGACACTGATGCATTAATGAGATATTTCAGCAGTTAGTCTTCTCAGGGGAACGTGTGTGAATGCAAAGCTACGTTATGTTCTCTTAAGACTTCACATAGGAATCTCACCTTAAGGTAGTTACTTTGTACATCATCTTGAGATGAAACAAAGATGGATGTTTTCATTGTGCATCTTTTTGTAAAAAATGGAAAGTAGATGATGCAAATGTGCCAGTTTATTGTTTTTGTTATATATGCTGCCGGTTTAAGAATAACATTGCATTAGAGTTTTATGCATCTCCTGAACCATGGAATGGTCAATTATTGGCAACAATCACATTCCCCACACCTCCCTAATGGCTGGTGGCCCACATTGTAAATTAAGTCGGAAACATAAAGCCAACAGAATGTGTGGACCCCTGCTTTGGCTAATTTAAAAGGTGTTTCATAACATTAACCCTGTATGGAGAAATGCCTGCCAATTGCCATGGTACCATAAGAATGTGTGTAGAGTATGGATTTCAGTTTTGGGTGCTGCATTTTGAGACTATCATTCACTGTCTGGATGGTGACCAGAATAATGAAGGATGTGGAAACCATATTGGATGATTGAAGGAAATGGGATGATTTTCCTTGGAGAAAGTGAAATTGGGGAGACAACTTAATAGCTGTCTTCAAATATTTGGAAACCTGTGTTGAGGAGTTGACATATTCTGTTTCAGATATCATAATGAGAGACGAGTTTAGAAATTACTGGTGTTCAGGCTCAATATAAGAAGAGGCTTTAAAATAATTAGAGATATCTAACAAAGGAATGGCCCACTACTTAAAGAAGTATGTTTTCTTTCTTTAGAAATAAATGTTCCAACATACCCTGTTGAGTGTGGCTGTAGATGGCTTTATTGTATAGCAGGATGAGTTAGACTAGGTGATATCTTGAGATTCTTCTATCTCAGGATTCACCTGTTTCCTCCATATTGCTGCTGTCTTACTTTTGCTTCATATCCTTAAATGCGAGGAACTCTGAGTAAAGAAATTGAGAGAGAATGACAGTAACGCTTCATTCATTCAATAGGCATGACTGTGTGTCTATCGTGTTTAAGCCACCTGGATTTGGGAGACATGTGTGGAGGCCTTGGATACTTGTTTTTAGAGGTTGGGTCTGCATCATGATGCTGGTGGTGTTTTTTTATGCATTGTCTCATGGAAGAAAGATCAATAAGAGAATGCATCAGAATGATACCAAATGATCTTTTGGAGTTGTTCAGGCCAAGAAGGCTACCAGGTGGTACAGACTGACTACTAGATGAAACCCCAAGTCACCTTCTCTGTTTTGTGATCCCCCACTTAAGTTTAGCTCGGTTGATAGCATGGTCGACACAACCTTAAAAAAAAAAAAAATCTGTTGCAAAGTATTTCTGAATATATCCTTCTCGTTCTGGTAGCCCAATTATAAACTTTTTGGGGTTTTAGGGTCATATTTGTTTTAATCAGAAGGTTAATTCCAGTGTGCATTTCTTGGTGAGCTTTCATAATTGACAGTGTCAGGGTTCACTTGTAAAGAAGGTGGGAGAGCCAGGCATCTTTGCTCTGATAACTGAATAGATTTGCTGTTTGTAACTACATCTCTACATTTGGTGAAATCTCCATCTGTGGCCTTGGGCCAAGCGCTTTGTGAATACTCACTGAATGTTTGTTGGCAGAAATGATTTTTCAGAGGCTGTTTCTGCATTGCAAGTTCAGATTCACTCACATGTAATTGGCTTAGCGATTTTTCTATTTGGGCTCTATAGAGGCTCTCTCTAGGATGATATGGTAACTAAAGAACAGGATTGTAGCTGTTTCTAACTTTGTGTTTTAGCCCTCATTTTTTCAGCTAACTATTAGAAACCACAAGAGTTTTGAGAGCTTCACAAAAATTATTCTACAAAATTTTCTTAAATTTACTTCAACTTTGAAAAGATAGTGTATTTTGCATACAATATTTTGGGAGTTTAAGGAACTGTACACTCCTAGTAAAAATTAGAGAATCCCTGCTCAGGTTTTAGAAGAAGAAATGGACATTAATTGAGACATTATTAGGAGGCATTTGTTGGACAGAATAAAGCCTAATGAAACCAAGCGCAACCCCATACTCTCATTATTTTTTTGGAATGGAAGAGAAAGGAAACAAGAGAAATAGGTGGATGGATGTCTTGTGTGTTTGGTCATTCTGTTGGCAGAGGCAGAGAGGAAAACGGCTGACTTTGCTCCATCCATTCCCTTTAAATGACTGCATACCCCAGGAAGCCATAGAGACCATGTGGGAATGACACATTGAAAGTGTTCTTGGTCCCTGTCAAAAAGAAGGGAATGTGGCAAAGGAAAGAGGTCTGCAGCCCTGCATTACTGGAACCTAAGCTACATTTCTGACCACATGGGGTGTTCTTTCTCCTTCAGAACTGCCAGACGTTGTCTTTGTGGGTTGACTAGAGGCAGCTCATTGTCGCAGTTGTCCAAACCAAAGTCAGCTCATGTCAATCCCATTTCATTTTAAGCTTTGTGTGAAAGCCATTCCCTTCATTATTTTTGACACGCATTCTTAGATTAGATCCATATGTTTATTAATTCCAACAGAAATCCAGTGGAAATCAGATCGGGGCAATTTATGATTCCTCAAACCCTGGAAAGATTATGGAAACCTTTTAATAATAAAATATAACATGAAGTTATTCTAAAAATTTTTGCTCACTTTATCTTTAGAATCATAAATTATCTCATAGCTAATTACCAATAGGCAGACGGAGTAATTGTCTTCATTGAGGGATGTTTGACACTGAGAAAATATAGTCTTGTTTTATAAACCTTTTAATGTTCAGACTATAAATATGTCACAGCTAAGGAATACTGCATCTTTAAGCGTATTAAAGTCACTCTGGTGTAACCAAACATAATGGGATTTTTAAATGAATTATAACTAAAGTAGTTAACAAACAACTTTTTAAACTTTCAACATGTGTAAAGCTATTTGAAACTGTTTGTTTCATATTAAATGCCCCAAAGTGTATTTCATTCTTAGCTGTTTGGCAAAAAACAATAAAATTAAAAATAAAAAAAAATTATATCAGTGGAAGCTTTTTCAAGATACAGGTTTAATAGAAAGAAAATGGTCCGATAGGAAATTTAATGCCTATCGTCCCTCATATGCACAAGGAATCATGTCAGTGAGATCTCAGAGTGCTGTTTATGTTTGGGAAAGTTTTGGAGCAAGAACCATGCATGTGTATTTAATTTAGTCAGAGGATTCTTCATGTGTATTCTGGTGCCTGGGAACTGAAGTATTGAAGTTGTAAGAACGTGAACTCTTTCCTTCTATTTGAGCTCTCAAATCATACCCTGGACTGGCTGGCAAGCCCTTGGGAAGAGAGACTATGCACCTTTACTCAATCATTCATTCACTGTCCTACGTATCTTATTTCATAATTCTTAGGAGGGATTGTAATCACTGGTTTATATCTCTTCAGGCCATATTAAGAGTGGTTCTTAAATTCCAGCAGAGTTAAGATTTTTATCTTTTTTGATTAATATTATACCCTAGCAAATAATAGTTCAAGGAATATGGTTTGAATGAGTGAAGGAACAAGTATTTATTGAAGTCTTGCTTGTTAGAGTTTGGAAATATAAGGGCCAGCAAAGAGCCACCACTTGCAAGGAATCTATTCTTTAGAAGGGAAGGTGGTTACCATACCTGGTGAACCTGGAGAACTTACAAGAAAAGTGCTGCTAATCAAAGCACCATGTCCTGTTTTGCTTTGGTGCTTAACAGGCACTAGTGTGACTGTGTAACACACTCAAAACAGCATCCTTGGCCTGATGGTTCCAGGGATATGTTGACCAGTCTTGGAGCCTGATTCAAGCATAGGCAGAAAGACCTAACAATCCCAAATGTATGGGAAACAACTGCATTGTAAAGTCATTGATAGTGGAGAGGGGATGCTGCCTCCAGCTAAAGCCATTCATCATGTTCACCATCTCCATCAAACCTTGTTGAGTGGCACAGTCTTTGCAAGTGGCATGAGGGACAGTACCAATGACCTTAGTATGGAATCTATTTGTAGTATCTGAGCACTGGTCTCAGAATAGGAAGCTTTCTATAACATTCATTGCAACTCCAGTAACATCTCAGTGTGTGTCCTTCTAGGCTTAATGTATCCTAAACCCATACCAGGGTCTGGGTTATAACCTGTGTGGATTCTGGGCCAAGCAAGAGCAACTTGCTGAACTTGGGCAGTCTACAGGGCCCAGAGGTGACTCCAGTGAGTAATGAAAGCTCAGGCCTAAAATAAATGAGGAAATCCGGTGTGCTTAAGTACCATTCTATTCCAACAATGAGAAATAATCTACTACATAAAGCAAAGCCTTTTTAATCACCAGGAGCATATTACAACAATTAGAAGAGAAAAAATAAAAACAAAAACTTTTTTTCCCCGTTTCTGCACTTTCTCTCATGATACCTTGTAAATTCAAACTGTAAGTGTGAGTAGCTAGTAAATATTTCTACAAGATGGTTGGAAGAAGAAAACCTCAGCAAAAGAAGGAAATTGTAACTGAAACAAAAGAGAAGGGCTTATGTTATCTTTGTTCCTTCCCCTGCTGCTTGCAGTTGCATAAATACCAGATATCTCTTATTGTGGAGTGGTTGTTTTTTCTCATTATTGGCATCAGGAAATATAAAATTGAGGTGGACTGGGTCGCATGCATATCACTTCTGGGAGTGTGGTTATGCTGAGAATCCAATTCATCCTTTGGCCCAGATGGTGGTGGGAGAGAGTGTTCCGTTTCAGCCATTTGAGATCCTAGGTTGTTATCATGGAATAAAGAAAAATCACAAAATGGAGCAGAGGGGAACAAGCAGGGAAAATGGTACCGAATGGGATGGCCTTCGGCTAGTTTATTTCAAAGAAGAGGTCCTCAGGGACATTTCTTTATATGGGGAATTTTGCTTCAAAAGACATCCTTTCCTTTTTCCTCCCATCAACTTTGCCCTGTTATCTACTCATTTCTAATAAAGTTGATCATCTGCCTCTGCTCTGCTTCAGAAAAGGCTGGAGACCTCTGTGGGCTTCTCCTGCTGCCTTATTTATGATAGCAAGGGCCTAAGCAGGCAGAGGTTGTCAGATTTATCAATGAGAAGTCAAGAAGAGTTTATTTTAAGCTGGGAAGAATGCGTAAGTCTTTATTTTTTTTAATTTAACACCTGAATATTTTTCCTCTTGTAAAACTCAATGGATAAGATGATGTGAATGCAATTCAGTGGGTCAGTAGAGGTGAGCATACTTGAAGAATAAGTCCTACTAGCTATTATCATTTTTGTATATGCATGTACACATACCCACTCAGACAGAGAAGCATTCAAATCATGACAACAAAGGCTCCCATAGTAATTCTGAGCCCTTGGGCAAATCACACAAGGCTCATTTTGGGTTGCATATTTCACTTAAATTTGATCATCAGTATTTTTTCCTAATTCACCATGTATTGAAGCCTTAAGCAAGAAGAAGTCAGAAAGGAAGTGGGGAATGATCCTGTACAGTTGGTTCCCTGGAGGGCTTTCATTGCCCTGTGGGAACCATGGACAAAGGCTTTGCAAGTTTCTTTGCTTCTCCATGTAACATGGTGTGAAGGGCAAGTTAATTCACTCTTCTCTGCAAATCCTTATCCCCGTGAAATTGGTATCTCCTGTTTGCTGTCTCTAGGGCATGGTGATGAACACTGAGTCAGTTAAACAAGCTTCCTCTGTCTCTGACAGTATAGTATCTGGGCTAGGAGCGTGAAGTCTCGATCCAGAGTGCTGGCTCCAAATCCCAGGCTATGCCAGGAGCACCTGTAAGATGAAGGATAATAGCAGGGTATACGTGGAACAAAGTAAGCCCTCTCTGACTGATGGGCATTGATATTATTATCATTCACTCATTCATCCGTTTCTGAATTCAGTACATATTCAGAGAGGGCCAGCTATCTCACAGCACTCGGGTAGGGCCTAAGCTCTCCTTGTAAAAATCAACAGGCCTTTTCTTTCTTGGAGATTCCAATCTGATGTGAGGAGACAATGCATTAAAAACATAGTACATGTTTTTGTAAAATAATTTCATATCATTGTAAGTGCTAGTGATAATTATAGGTGTGATAAGAAGGAGACAAAACAGGGTAACTGTTGAAACCCTGGTGGGGATTTCCTTGGATCAAGGTGCCCCTTGGGCCCCTTCTAAGCCTTAGACCTGTTTGGATAGGCAGTTTTTTCCTTTTCTTGAAGGGTCTCCCCTAAAATTGTACAAGTGTCACAAAACATGGGTGTGATAAATGAGGTACTACTTTCTTTAGTAAAAGGGGGCCAGCCATGTAAAGACCCAGGGGAAGTACCTTTGGTAGAGGTGGCCACGTGTGCAAAGGCAGCAAAGAGCTCTACAGGTCTGAGGGACATCAAAGAGGCCAGTGGGGCCAGGGGGTAATGAGGTGAGGTCAGAGGGGCGGGCCGGGGTCAGGTATTGTAGGGACTTGTTAACAAAGTAAGGCTCTTGGTGTTTGCTTTAGGTTAGTGTTACGGGTTGAACTGCATCCCTCGATAAAATGTGTTGAAATCCTAGCCCTCAGAACCTCAGAAGATAACCTTATTTGGAAATAGGTCTCCATGGATTAATTGCATTAAAATGAGGATATCAGGGCAGGTCCTACACCAAAATGACTTGTGTTCTTACAAAAAGGGGGAGGAATTTGGATACAGAGACAGGTATGCATAGGTATAAGATGAGTGAAGACACAGGGAGGATGCCATGTGAAGACAGAAAACTGCAGTGGTGCATCCACAGGCTTAGCAAGGCCAAAATGGCTGGCAAAACTCCAGAAGCTAGAATCGGCAAGGAAGGAGTCCCCCAGAGGTTTCAGGGGGAGCATGGCCCTCCTGACACCTTGATGTCAGACTTCCAGCCTCCAGCGCTGTGAGACCATAAAGTTCCGTCATTTTAAGCCACCCGGTTTGTGGTGCTTTGTTATGGCAGCCCTAGGAAACAAACACAGATGGGAAGCCAGGGAATATTTTAAGCTAGTGAGTGGCACGATGTACTGCTTTGTAAAGAATACATTGAAAGTGAGCAGAAGGAGGGAGGCCAGGTCTTAAATGATGTTGCAGGGACTGTGGTCGTAATTGTGGAGACAGAGTAAAGTGGATGGATCCCCGATGGATTCTGGCAATTGACCCAATGGGGTTTGCTAGTTGATTGGATGTGTGGAGTAGGGAAAGAGGGGGCTCAAGAGGTTTTCTCTCCATCTTACGTATAACGTGGTCTGTCTTCCAGCTGGGAAATATTCAGAGTGCCTCTGAAAGCCTTGAGCATCAATTTCACGGTACCATTTCACTTACCAATCTCTCTTATTTATTAACTTTAATAGTGCTGTGGCATTTAGTGACCATGCGATGAGAGAAGCTCTTAGGCCAAATGATTCCACAAATAATTATCTTCATACTTACATGAGTGCTCTATTTATTTTTGCCGATTACTAGTGCATTTTTGAACCCATTAAAGCCCTAAAGCTCTACCAATAGGCACCTAAATAAGGCCCCATAATCTTGAAGGAGGAGAATTTAGTATGTGGTTGTTGAGCTACTAAACTCCCCAGCTACGCTGCTGTTTCGGTCATTGAGAGTTTAACGGAGGAGAAAATCAGAATGTATTGATTTCCTTTTATGCCCCTTGGAAGAGGCATTCCAAGTTGTTTTTATGGTTTTGGAAGCTTGTGTGATAGAGCCCTTTAAAGTATTTGAGGAAACCCATATCTGCTGGGTGAGCATATCTCCAGCTTTCTCTTGGGGCCTGGCTCTGTGACATAAATGGCTGCCTGGCTCCGCCATAATGTAAAGTCATGTGTTAGGAATTGGAGGCAGAAAGAGCAGGGATAGCACTTCTCCTGGGAAGCGTGTTTGTACTCTGACCCCAGGTCAGGTTCAAGTATTGAGTTTTTCATGCTGACTCCAAGGACGTCACCCCAGCTCTGTTAAAACTTGCGTAGGTTTGCTCACAGCTCCTTTTTTTACAGTTTTGTATGTGAAAAATTCATCAGAAAGAGGCCCTTACAGTTTTAAATCCCCCTAAGACTGCCACCAGACACCTCTTCCCTCCTTCTCTCACGACCTTTTCTCTTTTCTCCTCCTCTAAGTAACTTAGATCAGGCAATTATACATTTGGGGAGTCACGCGTATTAAAGATTACAGAAACTTGCCTAAGCAACAATGTTCTAATGATGCACATGTGTCACATGGTCACAAAGCAAGTTTAGTCTGTGTTTGTAGGCAGGTACTTTGCTGGAATAGGGCACCGGGAAGGCAGTAGCTGGACTTGGGTTTAACTTCTGACTTTGACAACCTTTCTGACCTTTGATTCCTTATCTATAAAACATGTGGATGGTGATCTATGCAGTGAAGGTCAGATGAATTAATATATGTGAAAGGACTCTACAAATGCTAAAGTGCTGGATATAGGTAAGGCATTCCTACCAGGAATGTCTAAAGTAAAATAAGGAGGATCTCCATGTACAGGCATACCTCAGAAAGATGGTGGTTTTGGTTCCAGACCACCGCAATAAAGTGAGTATCACAATAAAGCAGGTTGAAATTTTTATTTTCTGGTGGAGGGTCTTGCCTTCAGTTTGTAAAAAGTGCAACATCTGTGAAGTGCAATACAGAGACATGCCTGCACCTGACCTGGAAAGAATTGAGGGACTTATTGTTAAGTAAAGCAAAACTGAAAACACCAAAAAGCAGTATGTACGGTGGTGTGATTTGCATTTATGTGACTCTGTGTACAAGTGAATCAAAACCATAAGAAAAATGTGTGCATTTGTGTGCACAGGTGAATATCAGCAGGTAAAAAAAAAAAAATGGGAAGGATGTGCACAGAACTGAGGTGTTACCCAGACAGTAGACAGTTACCTGTGGGGAAGGGACAGGCTGGAGTGATTAAGGGGAGACTTTCGTAAATTGTACTCTCATATTGTATAACAAGAATGTTTATGTGTTACTATATACTGCAGTATAATAGCTCTAAGATATTACTAGTATTATTAGTAGTAATAGTGTACTTCTGTATTACTCAGCTATCAAGTAAAACCAAATAAAATCTTCTTAAGGTAAAAAAAAATTACCATTAGGAGACTATGGAGGTCAGCAATGGAGGTCACTACAATAAAACTCCTCTTTTGTTATTTATCTCGGACACTTTTTTCATTCATCTTTTAAGTCAGTCAGCAACATATATTTCTTCAGCATTTGTAGGTTATACACTGGGCTAGGCACAGGGACTACTCCAAAATATAATGAAATGGTCTTTCTATAGTTGGCATCATTTGCAATGTTTAAGTTCTGATGAAGTCTTGGATTGTAAGGGGAACAAAGATCCCCAATAAGACAAAGATCAAATGTATTTAAAAATAAAGAATTGTGGCAGACTCTCCTAGTGACCTACTCAGTATTCATTTCACCTCCTTTCCTATTAAGAAGGTCTTGATTTTGTTCAGGAAGTAATGTGTCCAGCCTCTGCCGTGGAAGATGATTGGTCTGAGCCTTTCATGAAGTCCTGTCATTTCCTTTCTTGTTCCCCTTGTAGCTAGGAGTATCCATGAGACTTGGACGGGTCAGGTTGTTCCTAGACAAGATTTGCTTTCCTAACTAAAGGACAAACAGCTGGCACCCCTCCTCCTTCTTCCTGACAGAATTTAAATATGAAAGCTGGAGCTGCAGCAGCCATGTTTTTATCATGAAAGAAAGATCCCGTGAGCAGGTGAAACCATCCTTGAAGTTGAATCCTATGTTAATTGCAAGTGAATGCATTCCTAATACAAGAATGCATTAAAAATACCTGTATACACACTTTCTGGTTATAAGTATGTCCCAAATCTTGCATGGGGGTAGACTTATGTTGTTGGAGAGTGGGCCCTTCTTGGTGCAGAGTCCAGGTCCTTGGCAATTCCAGCCAATAATTCAACGAGATACTGGAGTAAAAGTAGTTTGTTAGAAGAGATAGTACATTTCAAAGAAGTAGAAGAAGGCCTGAACAGTAGAGAATGGCTCAAGGGCCCATTATTAGAAAATTACATTCCAAGGAGTTTGGAGCAGGCCATGCACAAAGGCGAAGCTCAAAAGGCTCAAAGGGGGGAAGGGGTTCAAAAAGGGAAGAAGCGGTCAAAAGGGTGGACTTCCCAGAACATGGGGTTTTTATTCCTTTTTCTCTAGAATGGGCTGTTCCCCTCTGAGTGTGGGGAACACTTGATTGGAAGTTTTGGGTGCAGAGGGGAGGTCAACTGGGTGGTCACATTCTGTGGGACGTGCAGGAATGCAGAGACCCTGTGCCTGTCTGTAACTGCCTGCCTAGTTTTCCCCTTGAAAGACATGATCCCCATAAAATGTCTATGGGAAGTTGAGGGACAGGAGGTCTTTTCTTCTGTATCTGCTTCCTGCTGGGCAGGGGCGTAGAGCTGTCCCTGCCTATTGGGGGATTCAGGGAAATCTCACCCTAGCTGGTGTTAGATGGGAGGAAGGGTCTCAAGCTCCACCTGAAAGACCGCACTGGTTTCTTTGGTTGTGACTGGCAGTCTTGCTGGGGTGTCATCTGTATCCCCAAGGCCCCTGAATGAGGAAAAATAGATTTTAATTAATAAATCTGTTAGCTCTTATGAAGCCTGTGGCCATTTAGCCTGTCGCTCAGGTGGCCTCTGTTGTCTGGGCCCAGAATGGGTTTAGCATTTAGTTTATTGGCCTGGGGGATATTAGGAAGTTACAGGCTTTCAAGTAGTTATCTGAAGCAGGGGTAGGAGACTTCTATTGTTTAGGATTCAGAAACTGATTTACAGAGCAATCAAGAAGCAGGGGGGATCTTTAGGATTCACAAACTGGTTAGAAGTGTAATCAAAGCCAAGAGCTTAGACACTAAGGAACTAAGGAGGAGACTTAACATTTCTATACTTAACATTTCCATAGGAAAGAAAACTTAAAAGTTTCTCAATGGGGGGAGGGGGGTGGAGACAGCTGCTGCTCGGTTGGCTGGTAACACACTCAAAAAGTATTCATTATTTATCTGACATTCTTATTAACTGGGCATCCTGTAGTTACTCTGGCAACACTATTTATAGGCCTGGGGTAGAACAGTATTTCTTGATCTCCCTCTGGTTCAGATAATCAATTAATTAATCACTTCCTCAGCTTCCTTGTCCACCTTATGCCTTGGAGGAACTCAGATTCTATCTGTAGCACTGCTATCCAGCGGTGAGAACTTAGAAGTTACTCCACCTTTCATATCTTAGGTTTCCTCACCTGGGCTTCAGCTAGTTATTTTCTAACATCCTATTGGATCATAAAATTGAATGTCAAGTTCAACAGGGAAACAAAATGTTAAATCAATTTACAGGGTTTTTACAGTTGGAGTCTAAGCAAATGTTAGTGACTGTTCACTAAATGTGAGCAGATTCAAGTTTCACAAAACACCTAGTTAGGTAATGGGAAGGGACCTGGAAACATCCAGGGTATTGTCTTGACAAAGACACACAAATAGGTCAAATTCAGTGAGCAAATGAGCTTGAAACAGGACTTTTAGTCTCCAAAAGTGGGCTGGTTATTCCCGCTTGTCAATTAGTTTTTCCAGAGCAGTGTGCTCCTTTCTCTCAGTCTGTGTGTTGACTTCTTTTCATCATCTGTGTTTTCTCTCTAGGCATTTAAAGACAAAAAAGTGAGTCATGACATATTAGATGCAGATAGACCCATGTGAATTCTCTGGTGTGTTTTCTTTCATTCTTTCTCTAAATTTGAGTGGAGGCTAGAAGCAGAGAGAGGGGAAGGCAGAGATGGGGCTGGCTTGGCCATGGTCCTTCACATCAGACCCCAGCTGATGTCAGCTCTTCCACAGGGCAGCTGGCAGCACTTACTGAAAATTGAATGCCACTGTAGTTATCATGCAAGTCTGATCAGAACTGCTCCTGCTGTGGTTGGGCTCCCCAGACCCTCTCACTGAAATCTCAGTCGAAATTAGAACGAGAAGAGATATTCAACGTCAGATTTCTGCCAGGCTTTCATTAATCCTCCAGACACCCGCAGGATCTGTCTTGCTTTCTCCTTTTCTTTGCCAGCAAAATGACACTTAAGGAAGAAGGTATCTCTGAACACGCTGGTACCTCCCTGACAAACTTTTATAAATATGCCCAGCTGTTTCCCCAAGCTCAGCTCTGTGTAGCCTGCAAATCACTGATTAATTTGCACACAGCTGCTCAGATTCAAGGGCGACAAGCTTAAGAAACATTCAGTGTTGCTGGTATTAAGCCTCTAATTTTCTTAAGTGAAAAGTTTCTAAAGCTGTTCGAGTTGTCTGAGGAAGCTGCAAGGAAAGGCAGGACTCCTGGGCTTGCTTCCTCCCCCCTGTCTGACAGCCCCACAGTTAAGCTAAAAAAATCCACATAACTGTTCAGCGCACCTGTCTCTTGATAATCTTGGAATGACCAGGCCTCTATAGCGTTTTTGTTCTTGAAGGATTTTTGGACATCTATTTTATGCAAGGCACAAAAGGAGACAGTGCACTGCCGTGGATGGGACCTTGAGCTCTAAAGGCAAACAGGCCATTGTTACAAGTCCTAATTCACTTCATGGGCTCTGGGCCATGTTTTATCTGTAATAACTGAGTCTACATGCAAAGACCCTTTGGAGTGTCTAATGAGATAATATCTTCAATGGAAAAATGGAAAGTGTTTTCATAGCCTTTTTACTTGCCCACTGTTTAAGGGAGATTTTGGGTGCTTTTGCCTCCTTTAGTTGTACCAATTAGGCTAATGGGTGGAGAAGGCAGTTTGGAAAGGTCTGGAAGACCACCTGGAATTGCATTGGGAAGGGTAGAGATCTACTCCTGGGTGGAAGGTTATAACTGCAGACAGATGAGAGGAAGCGGCATGGTGTTACTGGACTGAGTGCTTGAGAAAGCATTTGGGAATTTGAAAAGAGAGAAAGGAATGATGGATATCTCCAGTGTTCTGCCATGTAAGATATGAAGCAGAGCGATAGGAGAAAAAAGAAGAAAGAAAATATTGGCTGTCCGTTATAAATCAAGCTTATGGAGTTATTTAGTTCTTTTGCGGCGTTGGAGCCACTGAAGGGCTTTGGGCGTGGAAATGACAGGGCCATAGCTTTGTTTATGATCATTACGAGGCAGGGTTGAAGATACACTGCGAAAGAGGAGCCGGAGAGAAGGCGGGGCAGCGGAAGGACACACCAGACCAGACAGACAAGAGGGGTAATGAGCCCGTATCAGTGCTGGGTATTCTGTAGGAAATTCAAGGGTACCCTGATATCGCGGAATGTGAATGGAATTGGGGTTTTGTTCTTATGAGTCTCTTAAACTAGAATATTTTTTTCCATTCCTCTTCGACTGGCCATATTCTTCTCATTCTTTAAGATCCAGCTCGGGCCAGCCTAGTGGCGTGGTGGTTAAGCGCTGGCTTAGGAAGCCCCCGGCCCCGGTTCGGGTCCCCCATATGTGGACCAGTGACACTGCCCTCAAAAAAAAAAAAAAAAAAAAAAAAAGTTTGAGCTGAGCTCTGAGCAACAGCAATTTGATGCCCAGCCTGAGCTGAGCTGCCGCTGAGCTGTCAACAGGTGGCAGGATGGCTCAGCTAAAAAAAAAAAAATAGATCCAGCTCAGGTTGTTCCTCCTCCTAGGTCTCCCCACCACTCTCAACTCCATCATCTCTGAAATTCAGATTTCTGACTCACACCTACTCCACCATCTTCATTGCTGTAACTCAACTTCAGCATCCCTGAGCCTGACTTCTTTTTCCAATGAGACTGTAGGTTCCTGTAACTCTTTGTCTTTTATCCCTGGTGCCAAGCACACTGCTAAAACCGAATAGATAGATATTGGCTTGAAATCAAGTTGGAGTTCAGGGTATACGTTGCTGGGTGACTGGTATAAAACTGTAAGAAGGGAAGAAGTATTTGAATAATAGGACACATACACAGATAAACCTTGAATGTTTCATGAAAATGGGAATCATCCTGCATTATCATTTTAGAATTTGGCAAAGTCAACTTAATATAATATGAATGCATACAGGGATTTATAATTGTTCTACTGCTGACCTAAGCAATGACCCTTCCTAGAAGCAGAGAAAAGAACAAACAAGCCACTGTTTGGATACACCTATGTATAAGTTGCTTCTTCTTTTTTTTTTAAGATTTTTATTGGGGAATTGGGGAGGCGAACAGCGTTGGGGAACCGGGGAAGAAGAACAGATAAGTTGCTGTCCTTTTGTTCTTCAGTCTAGTTGTGGAGGGCATTGCTTCACTGGCCCATGTTAGTATCATCATTGCGCTCTTCTCGGGTGAGGTAGATGGGTCACTGGCCTCTGGATGGCCGCTCACAGCGGCTCTTGGCAGCTCACACTGGCTGCCGGCCACTCACCGTAGCCTATGGCAGCCCACTGCAGCAGGGGCTGCAGCTATGCTGTCCCGGGGACTCACAGCAACCCAGCTCCAGGTGGAGCTGTTTTTCACTATCTTAGCTGCAGAGGGCAGTGTCACTGGCCCTTATATGTGGGATCCGAACTGGGGCCGCTGGCATCCCAAACCAGCTCTTAACCAATGCACCACTTGGCTGGCCCAAATGAGTTGCTTCTTCTTAATTGAAGTCTTGTCCAAACAGACTTTAGTTGATTAATACAGAGGCCTTAGGTGGTTATATGTTTATTATATTTCCATAATTTTATTTCTCCAAAAATCCTGTAATGATGCCTAGAGAAGAATTCATCTTTGTTTATTCAGGGGTTTATTTTTGGACTTTAGATAGGCATTTTTTTTCTTTTTCTAAAATTAAAGTATAGTTGACATACAACTATATATTATTTTCAGGTGCACAACATAGCGATTCAACATTTATACACCTTATGAAGTGATCATCATGATACATCTAGTAACCATCTGTTAACGTACTAAGTTATTGCAACATTGTTGACTATATCCCCTACACTGTACTTTACATCCCCATGGTTTATTTATTTTATAACTGGAAGTCTGTACCTATTAATCCCTGTCACTGTTTTCACTTATTCCCCCATCCTCCTTCTTTGTCGTGACTATCAATTTGTTGGCTGTATCTATGAGTTTTTCTGTTTTGTTTTTTTGTTCATTGGCTTTGTATTTTAGATTCCACATATACATGGAATCATGTTATTTGTCTTTCTGTCTGATTTATTTCACTTAGCATAGTACGCTCTAGGTCCATCCATGTTGTTATAAATGGTAAGTTTTAATTATTTTTTTATAGCTAATATTCCATCGTATAAACATATATATGCACTTACACAGTAGAAAGTTGGTGAACTTAATTGTCCAACCTCGAGTGTGTGTGTGTGTGTGTGTGTGTGTGTGTATGTATCTCTATCTCTATCTCAATATCTCTATCTCTCTATCTATATCTATATCTATATCTATATTTAGCTAGCTATACTTATATCTTATCCATATCTTTATCTATATCATCTATCTATCTACCAGGGTGCCAAAAAAATGTATACATTTTCAGAGATGTTAACACTTTGGTCAACGTTGCTCAAACAGTAGTTTGCTGAAATCAGAAGTGTCTGGACACTGATGGTAACCACTTTGAGCACCTCTTGTAATTGCAGTAGTTGAACATGACTTGTATTCATCTTTTGTTATCAGTATATATTAATACAGTTTTTCCGTATCTTAAAATGTGTATACATTTCTCTCTCTCTCTTCCCCTCCCCCTCTCCCTCCCTCCCTTCCTCCTTTCCTTCCTCTCTTATCCTTTCATCTATTGATGGACGCCTAGGTTGCTTTTATATCTTTGCTATTGTAAATATTGCTGCAATGAATATGAGGGTGCATATATCTTTTTGAATTAGTGTTTTCATTTTCTTCAGATAAATACCCAGAGGTGGAATTGCTGGATCATATGGTAGTTCTATTTTTTATTTTTTGAGGACTCTCCATACTGTTTTCCATGGTGGTGGCACAAATTTGCAATCCCACCCCTGAAGATCCCCTTTTCTGTACATCCTTGCCAACATTTATTTGTTGTTTTTTTGATAATAGCCATCCTGACAGGTGTAAGATGATATCTCATTGTGGTTTTGATTTGCATTTCTCTGAAGATTTGTGATGTTGAGCATCTTTTCACATGTCTATTGGCTATATACATGTCTTCTTTGGAGAAATGTCTATTCAGGTCCTCTGCCCATTTTTTAATCAGATTGTTTTTTTGATGTTGAGTTGTATGAGTTCTTTATATATTTTGGATATTAAGCTCTTATTGGATATATCATTTGTAAATATCTTCTCCCGTTCAGTAGGTTGCCTTTTCATTTTGTTGGTAGTTTTCTTCCCTGTGCAAAAGCTTTTCAGGTTGATGTAATCCCATTTGTTTTTTTCTGCCTTTGTTTTCCTTGCCTAAGGAGTTCATCTTAGCTTAACTAAACTTTTTACTATTGTTGGCTTTCCCAGGTTGAAACTGCCCCAAATAGCAGAAATCAAAAGTCCTATATGATCCAAGAGGAACAAAGGTAAGGTCTATGTTTGATAGTGATAAAGAAGGTATGCAGGGGAGGAGGAATGTGTGAGGGAAAATGAACAGCTGATTGGACAGCCATCAGGGTATTTGATTCACATGTGCTCTTTAAGAAAAGAATTCAGAGAACTTTTGAAAACAACCAAAGATGTTCAAATAGTGAGGGTGGTGACTGGCAAACAATCACTTACCCATTTTCATGTGGACAAACTGAGACCCAGAAAGATGATGCCATTTGAAAATAACTGGTTAACTATGCTGCTTTGGTCACTGGGAGAATTTGTCTTTAGGAATATCTATCACATAAAAATTTGTAATATCTACACATGAAGAAATGTCTAGTCCTATAACAAAGGAATTATTTTCTTTACAGAAGGATTTTTCCAAAGTTCTTTTAAAAACGAAGCCATCCAGTTCACTTGGATTCCAATTTGATATTTAGATATTTGATTTACCCACAATTTTCAAGAACCCTTCAATTGCATAAAAATGTATTGAAATGCAGGCAAAGCCAGGCCAATTCAGTTTTAACTTGAATTAGAAGTGACCTAAGTGTCTGAAGGGTGCTATTTCTCCACATCAGCTTATATTTGACTTTATTTCCTCACGAAATGGAAAAGAAAAATTTCTCTGACTTTATGTGACTTTCCACCACAGATGTATATTCTTAGGTGTGATTCAGCTTTATCTTCTATTTTCTTATCTTCCTAAGAAGATGCATTTGTTCAAAACCAATTTACTTGGTTAATTCTTTCCTCTGTCATCTTTGTAATTATTTCCAATAGGCCTTGGCCAAACAATTCTTTCTCCATCATGTGGTTTCATCGCGGCTGAAAGTTTGCATCCTCAAAGTCTGTTGTTATGGCAACAGTCAGGCTGCTACCAGCTCAATATTATGGTTTTACTTCAAGAAAAGGAAAAGGGAAATGAGAGAGAGTGGAGGAGAAATGTGGCCTTTCCCACAGATCTCTTTTAAAGGAATTTATCTTATCACCAATGTCATAGTTAATTCTTTTGCATAATTCTCTCTTTGCAAGGAACTTGAGTGCTACTAAATGCATGGTCTTATGCACATTTATAATTTAATTAATATTTATTGAGATGTGGTCTAGGCATGTGTATCAGCACAGTAATTCATTAGTTTGGGCATGCATTCCATAAATATACATTGAGCGCCTACCCTGTGCCAGGGAAGTTTCAGGAGCTGGATCAGGCAGTGACCATATCAGACAATGGCATGGCTCTCCTGGAGCCACCATTCTAGGGGAAGAGTCAGGCAGTGAACAAGGAAACACATAAGTATGATGCATTCAGATGATGATACGTGGCATGAAGAGAATAATATAGAGTACTGTGGTGGAATGATGGCGGGGGTCATTGCATACGGCGCTCACGGAAAGCCTGAAGAGTTGACACTGGAGCTGATGCTTTAATGAAGAAAAGGAGTAGAGCATATGAACATGGTTTGAAAGGCTTCTTAGGTGGAGGGGACAGCAAGTGCAAGGAAACTGAGGTATGAGCTTCATGGGAACGTGATCTATGCTGTCACACATGTCCTCACAATCAGAGGGTCCAGCATTTGGCATATTGCTCTGCTGGTGATGTCTTGGAATTCTTAATGATTTTATCTTTGAACTAGTGTTTTGTACATGAAGTCTGATGAGCCAAAGAAGCCTGTGGACCAGCAGAAGCAATACACACTATATGTTTGTCTTCTGTTCTTTACCACCTTTTTTGTACATAGCATTTATGTTGGCTCATGAACATAGAATTCCAGTGGGCCCACAATGTGTGGGAGCTCAGTGAGACTCAAAGGGAGTAAAAATTAATTATGTTATATTAACAATTGAGTAACGGCTCGGAGTGGCTATGCACTGCCTTTGAACCAGAACTTGCTTTGAAAGCAGAATGAAGGCAATGACATTCTAAGGAACACTGAGGATCAAGGGACCATATCATATCCATTCTCCCCATGTTTCTTCCCTGTCTTAGCCAACCACTGACACTGAAATGATGAGATAGAAGGAAAGGGAAAGCTAGGACAACTTGTAGTTCTTTTTCCTTTCAGTCCTTCCTTACTCATCAGTCAGCCAAAGGCAGAAAGTGCTGGTAGGCCATACAGGCAACTACAAAAAAGAGTTAAGTTAGTTTTGTGCAGAATTTCTACTATTGTGGTAAGAATGAAATACATATACATGTATGAGTTACTGAATACAGATTGTGTAATTTTTGTGACTTCACATATGAATTAACGCATTTATTCTTGCACCTAACACTGGCATTGCATAATATAAAGATGAACAGTAACATTTGTGCTGTAGTTAAATTTTTCATTTCCCATTACTGCGAGTGACAATACATAGCAAATAACTGATTATAACAGGTTGAGGAATGACTGTGGAAGAAAAGAAAAGCCTTGTATTTTAGTACATTTAACAGCACTCTTCTCCCTGCTTTTTCGAACAAGAGGTGTCTTAGCCCATTTGGGTTGCTCTAACATAATTCCATAGACTGAGTAGCTTATAAACAACATAAATTTATTTCTCACAATTTAGGAGACTGGAAAGTCTGATATCAAGGTGCCTACAGATTTGGTGTCTGGGGAGGACTCTTCCTGGTTCATAGATGGCTGTCTTCTTGCTGTGTCCTCACATGGCAGAAAGGATGAGGGAGCACTCTAGAGTATCTTTTGTAAGAGCACTAATCCTATTCAAGAGGGCAGAGCCCTCATGACCTGTTACCACCCAAAGGCCTGCACCTTCAATCCTGTCACCTTGGGGTTAGGATTTCAACATATGAACTTTGTGGGGGCACAAACATTCAGTCCCTACCGAGGGACCCTATATTTAAAATTTTCACTGGACCATAAATTATGTCACTGGCCATGGTGATAATGTAAGTCACGTGAGAAAAGATATTATTGCATAGAAGAAATTGGAAAAATTAATTATTTCATATTTCCAAGGCTTGATTTCCTGGGTTCTAAAATGCAGATAAAAAGAGCTCCATGAATGAGGTCGTAACCAAAGTTGTTTTACAAGATGCAGCATATCCCACTCTGGGCAGAGTCCTTATTTATCAGGCATTCAGTAAGTGGTTGATGTGGCTTTAAAAGTACCCTAGATATGTAAAATATGATGTTCTCTATGAATATGATTTATCCTAGAGTTGTAGAGATGGGAAAGGCCTTCTGGGTGAAACAATCTTTACATTTCCATAGACAAATTCTTGCTTTAAAGGAACTTGAGAGAGAGCATACAGCTAATATATTCCATAACACCTTGGCTTCAGGACAGCATTTGACAAATTATTTTATCTTCTTTTGTGGAAAAAGAGAAAAGTAGGCTAGATGGTAAATCTGATAGATTTGGATTGGTTCAGATATTTTAGTCAGAGAGTTTGATTTTTGGATTACGGTAGCATGGATCCAGTGATCTGCCAGAAAACTTTGTTGTTGGCTCTATCCTGTTTAATTCAGTGGTTTCATGGAAGACATACCAGGCTTCATGATCAAATATGCTATGTTAGAAGGAAGAGCTAAAACTTTAGGTGACTGATGCACAATTCCAAATTATTTTGATTGACTGGCAAAATGAACCAAACCTAACAGAATGAAATTCAATATGGTTAAAGTTAGTTAAAAGTAAAAACAGAGGATGGAGTATCTAAGGCTTACAAGAGTATCCTGTGGCGAAGGGCTAAAGATCAGAACTGGCTGTGAGTCATTCATCGAGCATATATTTTTGCTTAATAGCTATTAAGTGCCAGTCAACGAGCTGAAGGAATATGAAGGTGCTAGGAACAGAGAATTCCATGGTGAACATGGCAGATACAAAACAGCCCAGACATGTGAAGTCACCAAGAAGGGCAAACAATGCTGATGTCAACCTAAAATAAACTGTATTCATTATTTTGTTTGGCACACGAGATCACTGACTTATTACATAATCTTACTGGATATGGGGCTTAGGTTTAGTTCTTGGAAAGACTATTACAAGTTGCTTCCAGAGGAAAATTCTGTGGATTAAAACATTTTTTTTAAACTGTCACATGAGGAATGAATGGAATGATGGAGGGTTTCCAATTAATATTGCTACTATAACTGATGATACCTGATTATATTAAAACAAAACCATACCCCAAAAATCCCCGAATCAGCTAATTTTGCATATTTAGCCTGGGAAAAGCCCTTGGGAAATGCTAAATTGCTATATTTAAATATTTAACAGATTTTTATGTGGAAAATAAAGTTAGGCTTTTTCTGTGTTGAACCTTAGTTAGAATTAAGACAAATGAATGGACAGGAAGGTGAATTTTTGGCTCACTGTGCAGAACGTCTTTCTGCTGAGAGTGACTTTCCTATTATTGGAATTGTCCTTTTTGGGCCCAAACAACCATTTTTCAGGCTTGATGTTGAATTAAATATTGAACCACACAGTTCCTACAGTTCTTTCCTTCGCTAAGATTCCATAATGTTGTTATGGAATTTAATGCAATTCAACAACCATTTAGCTAGCCCCTTCTATGTGGCAGCCATGTCACTAGGCACTCCAGAAGTTATGCATGCAGTGGAAAAAAATACTGTGCCTTCACCAAATTGACAGTCTACATGAATGACCCAAAATATTTAACCAAGAAATGTATCCCAAAGACACTCAATTTGAGTTAGGTTTTCAATGAAGCAAGGGCTTTAATTTCAGAAAGGAATGAGGAAAATGATAGAAAAGAGAAATATTAAGATATAACATTCTTACAAAAATCGGAAGATATTTAACTTTGCTGGTAATGGAGGTAGATATTGAGTTGTCCACCACAAAATGAGTAGCCAGTGAAATAAAAAAAGAAAAAAGAAAAATGACTTTAAACTACGTACTACTTCCATATACCATGTTGTGTACATTGGAGGGATGCAGAAAGGACTTGAATTGTGGACATGGCTTTGGGGACTTCAGAGATGCCAAATCCTTATGATACCCTCTCCCCTGTCTGAGTGATTCCATACACATAGGATATCATACTTTGCACCACATGGCCCTGACATCCTGGCTACAGCTAATTGGGATAAGGATAAAAGCAATGAAAGACCCATGTGGTCTTAGTGGGGGTTTGTATGAGAGCTCTGGCCAGTGTGGGCTCTCTATGGGGAAATGACCACCTGGTCCCTACTTGGAAAAATTTTTTCTCTTTGTGAATGTCAGTATGAAATGTGCAAAGGAGCCAGCACTGTAGGATATGACAGAAGCCAAGACACATACCGAAGGATGTTAGAGAACAGATTCCATGAGGTAGCAGAAGCAATGGCATGGAGCGAATGAGAGCAGAGGAGAACCTGTAGAGGCAGGAGCATCTGAAGTGGAGATACCCATTAAATCACATCCATGATGCCAGAGTGCTAGCTGCCCAAGCACTGGCTGCCAGGACAAGGAAACAACATACACATAAGAGAGTGGATCTAGGTGTTAATGTCTGTGCTAAACGTGAAAACCCTGGTGAGAAATCAGACAAGGGAAAGATCATGGTGGTCTTGGCAGTGAAGGAAAGGGTAAGATTTGAGGTGGGCAAGGATAGAACTTCAATTGCCAAGGATGGGAATGGGAAGGCTTGTGTGTAGGGAGGGATGAAAAGACCAGCATTACTAAAAGACTATACTTGGGAAAAATGGAAGAAGTGTATCTGTGCTAAAGAGAGAGCAGAAAAGACTAATTTCTCAGAATTCATTGCCTTCTTTAAAAATGTCAAAATGGCCTCTAAGTTGCCCTTCCACATTTAACACTCTCTTCCAGGTCCTACCGGGGAAGGAGCATCAATGTCAAATCCCTACTGCATGAGCTCTCAGTTCTCAAGGTCTTTTCCACCGTCACACTGAACTCCAAGCGTTTTTATTCACCTCCACTGTGACAGGGTGAAAGGCGTGTTCTGACAGTTTAATACTCTCTGCCGACAAAAGTGTAAATTGTGAGGGTGATTTGGGGACTGTGGACAGCTGACCATGGGACCAGGGTAGAGGACTTCTAATCATTTTCTATAAATAACTAAACTTTTCTCAGCTGGTAATGATTTTCTGTCTCTCTTGGCAAAGCCTGAACTTGAACCAAGAAGCAAATTGTTCTGACTCCTTCACAGATCCTCTGACTAAAAACAAAGTGGGGCCAGTCATCAGCATCGGATGGTGAAAGGGAGAAAACGTTGTTTTCTCTTGCCCATGGTGAGTTTTAAATAAATTCGATTCCTAGGCTTTAAATTAGGGCAGCATCAGGCATCCCTATAAGAGGTGTAAACAGGAGTCCAGATTTTCTGCTCCCTGCTGAGAGTTACTGAAAACTGTTTCTGTGTTTTTCTGAATAGAACATTTTAGCCGAGGCTCAAAATGAGGGGGTGAAATTTCAGCAAATGCATGTCATGCAAAGCAAGGCCTGGTCTATTAAAATCCTGTTAACTGGCTCAGAAACTTACCATTTTCTCTCTCTCTCTCTCTCTCTCTCTCTCTCTCTCTCTCTCTCTCTCACACACACACACACACACACACACACACACACACACACCTCTACAACTACCTGTTAGCTTACTGTTCATACATGGAGAAAAGCGCCTTGGACATCAGAAATACAATTTCTGTCAGCTAATCAGACTGGGAGTTTCCGCTGAAGAGATAGGCACAACAGAATTCAGAGGGGTGAAAATGAAATGAGGTGGAAAATGGAAGCTGAGTTATGTTTCTGTGAGTTGCCTTGTGTGAGCATCCAACGAGATAAGATGGGTTTCAGAGTATAAAAATGTCTGCACAAACACATTAATGGGAGGAAACTGGACCCCTGACCCCTCTGCTTCAAGGGCACGTGACAAGGTGCCCTCAGTGTGCAGGGTGGAGATGGAGCTATGAGATCTGTAACCACTTTCCGGCATCTGTAGGATATCGGCACCATACCCTACCAGGAGAGCCTAATCTTCCAAGTGGCCCATGTTTGTAATGAATCTCCTGGAACCTTTAAGTCTTGAGGTTCCATGAAGAATGAATCTGCATTCTTACTGAAATCACTCTTAGTTCCAGAATGTTAAGTTTGGGGAAGAATTATGGTGGAAGAGTGGTCACAGACCATCAAGTGGCTTTTTGTAATTGTAAGCTACAATGCCTTCTCTGGGGGGGTGTTGGATCAATGGACATTCATTGGGCTTTATTGATAGGTAAGGTGATCGACTAAGAAGGGTTGAGTTTTTATCTTCTGCTGAGACAATGGAAGAGGATTTGATCACTTCATTTCCATCTTAACTCCTCCTCTGGAGCACTGAGTGAGTTTGGTTTGAGAAACTACCTTTGTGCTTTGAGACTTCAGAGTCTAGAATGGCAATAATGATAGTTGCAAGAATGGAACTGGAGGGCTGCTACCTGCGCCCCTCTTGCTTCCTGCCCCAAGGGGGAGGATGCTAACCTGGTTGATGAGCAGAATAGATGCTCTGATGCCTCTTCCAGAGTGGACACTTCATTACTGACAGCTCATAGTTGTGTCCCAGGAATTGTCCTGAGTGTAAAGCAGCTATTTTGCCCATGGTATACCCCTTTCCCAGGCATAGCCTTTACCCAGTGACTTTTGATGCCAGGGTATGAAGGCCCAGGCTTCTTGCTTCCATTCAGGGCAACTCTGAAGACCCATCTCAGTTCCAAAGCTCCCTGTGGAATCGACAGAGGCCTTTGTCACACCTGCATCGCAGTTCAACTTCTCTCTTTGACCAGTCTTGCTTTTTCACTGCCCCTCCTAATACATCTGAGGGGTGATCCTGAAATACCCTCCAATAAACTTCCCACATATAAACCTTGGCTTCAGAGTCTATTTCTGGGAGGACCAATCTCAGAGAGTGAGCCTAGGATATTGATTTGGACTTATTTATTATAGAGCTGGGTCATTGCTTTTAGGTATTATTTAATTTCACTTTAACTTTTAAATGATATTAAATGAGAGTTTGAGATGTGCTTATTATAAAGGGTCATTCATTAGAAAAGGCTCAGCCATGTTCTCATATAATTTCAGGAATTAGCATGCAGCAGCATGTAGCAAGAAGACGGATTCTGTTTGGACCTGAGAACTTTTAAAATCATACCCGTTTCCCATGTATCAGGTATCCAAGTTGAATTTGACTGCTTATTTATAGACTGTTATGTCATCTTTACACAGCCATTTTTTCCTTAACTGCCGTGACTGCTAAAGAGGAGCTCCAGCAATCCTCTCAGCCATAGTCTGAACATTTGAGATTTCTAATCCCCGCTCTGTATTGTGCTTCACGCCCTCCCACCACAGAAAAGTTGGAGAATTTTATGTTCTTTGTTTCTTCTCTTACTTAGTTCTCTACTGAGACAGCATTGTTTCCAGGGAGACAGTGAAAAGAAAAGTTCACTCAAAGAATCTAAAGATATCGGTGAAGTACATGAGATACCTCTGTTTTAGAGAAAGCAGAAATATCTTCAAGGTGTTTGGGGGTAAAAAGAGGACTTTTAACAAGGCCATAGCGAATATTCAAAGGTCTCTGTGAAAGCTGAAATATAGTTATTTAATGATTATAAAAATTGATTAATATTTACCTTTAGGGAAATTATTACTCATTAGTCAGAAAAAAAAATCACTAGACATCTGGGTGCAAGAAGTGAATTACAAGTGATACATTTCTTACCATCTGTCCTTGAATAGAGTTGAAAGGGATCCATTGTTTCCAGTTGAAAGGGACCCATTGTATCCATCAATTTGATACCTCTTGTCATTTACTATAGGCCACTATTCTATTCTCTCTAGTTGTTTTTATTTCCTTTAATGCTATAGAATTTTTGGACTTTTTGGAAGAGGTCAAAGATAGTCATTATAATTACACATTCCTGTGTACCTTTGTATTTAAATCAGGACAGGGGATTATGTGGTACTATTAGATATGGTTTAATACCACTATGGAAAAAGCAACTGCAGAGACTGCAGGGACGCAAATCAGCATGTGTGTGGGCCAAAAGAGAGAGTGAGGGAAGTGACAGGCTAAGGTGAAATATGAAGTCTAGGTAATAGGAAATGGAAAGTGAAGATGACAGGGCAAGAAGATTTGAGTCATTTCAATGGCCAAATGCATGTGGAAGGACAAACTTAGCTCCTCAAACAACTGCTTTTCCTAAAACAAACAAATAAACAAACAAACAAAAAAGCGACAGCCCCCCCATCATTGAATTACTTAATAGTGATAAGAGAGGAAGAAGAAATACTTTCTTGTATCTTATTTTAGTGTGTATATAGTTAAACGATAGCTATTATGCATCCAGCCAACTGCCCCTGACCATGCAATAAAGCCCATCTATGTGCCAGGAAAAGCAGTGTGGCCAGTGACCACTAGAGAGCAGCAGAGAGCTGCTCTTAGGATCTGGTCTTTGCTGGGATGGTCCTTATGGCGAGACTTCAACTCACCAAGGTTACCTCCTCTATCTACTCCACCACAGGAGAGAGATGGAGCCTTCTGTTATTTAAGGAAGGTATTCTGATCAAGGATCAAGAATGTGTTTCTGTACTGAGCTCAGCTGGGTTACTATTCAAGGAGCTGTAGCTGTGAAACCTCTCTGAGCCTTAGTGTTCTCACCAGTAAAATGGGGATAATAATAGTACTTAATTTGTAAGCAGGAGGATGCTGGCATTCAGTAGTCACTCAATAAAAATTGCCATATAAAACGAATCATTGTTATTCTAAGTACTGGGCTCTTTCAGCTAGTTTGGGATGAGTGTTTCTTTAGATACCTAGTCTGGGACAGACCTTGTAGTCAGTCACAGACCTGTGGCCCTCTGAGCTCAGAAGCAGGCTTACAAAGGTCCTTGTCACAGCAGTCCTGCTGCAGGCAGTCACATCCAGATAGCATGTCACAGATGAGTCTTGGGTCACTGAAGATGATAAAGCCAGTTAGTGGCAGAAAGAAGGTGAGAAGGCATTCAAGTCTTAAAGAACACCCTCCCTAATGTGATATATCCTCTTGAATGTAAGGGAGGCTGGTTTGAAATAGCAAAATTAGGAAGTATGGTTTCATTAACTTTAAACCCAATGATCACCTTAACTGGGCTGGCAGGCATGAGTGAATTAGAAGTTTTAGGGTCATGCTGTTCTCAAAACACTGGTTTTCAAGGAGATTAACATTATTATAGTAAAAGTGATTTTCCAAGTGGCTCTTCATTTGAATGTTCCAGGAAAATCAGGGTTTACCTGAACCCCTGCTCTGGGCACAGATTCTGTGAGAGATCAGGCAGTATGTAAGGAGCAGCCCGGGAATCAGTATTACAACAGCGGTAGCAGTGGGGCTGGAAAATGTCAGGACAGTTTTGTGGTCTTGTTGCTTCCCGGGGGGGTTTCTGCACAGAAAAGTAGCTGGAAGACATAACTCACCAAAGTCTTCCAAAGAATGAGTCATAGGGTGAAGAGCAGAAACACGATGCCAGAATCATCATTCTTTTGTTCACACTCTGAGGGATGTCGTAAATATTACCAACTATTGACTTTGCACTACCTGTTTTCTCTTTTTCTCTGGTTAATGATGCATCCAACTTGGCCTAATGGACAAGGTTACTCACTCATTGCCAAGATAGACAAATAAACAAAAATGATCTACACTAAAAGCGTATTGTGGGGAAAATAAATTGGGGTTTGGGTTGAATTAAGCTAAATATAAGTCAATGGTGGGATGTGGCGGGCCAAAGAGAGAATGCCACCTGAGATTACTAATGCACAGTGTCTGGGGGAGGGAAGAACTACACCAGTGGCCCTCAGTAATTTTAGAGTCACTGATTTCTTCAAAATATGAAAGCTATGAAACTCTTCTCTGAAGAAGTCAAGTACATGTAAAAATTTGAATAGACTGTATGGAGTAAATGTTCTTACCTAATAGCCAAATACTGTCAATATTTCATTTCCTAGTCAGCACTTCTTATGTACTGAGCACTCTTCATGCCCATGAAAAGTAATCCCTCCCTTGTATTTTCAACCTACCTGAGAGTAGTAGGTAGGTGAGTGAATTCAAGCAGCACAGGGAATCCAAATGTCCCCAAGTCAATGTACTATTGACTCCTCCCATGATGGATGAAGAAATTAGTTAACTTTCAATACATGCTACCCCTTTCTACTCTCTGTTTTTTATGGGTAGACTTAGGTTTTTATTATAGGTCATCATAATTAGAATAATAAATGCTTATAATGACATATAATAAAACTGCAATAAACTATAATAGTCTATAATAAATACTATAATAGAAGTAAAATGCTATATGTGATCAACTGTAATGTAACACTGTAATACAAAACTATAATAAAATGTTTCTTGTTTGAAGAATTAAGATATTTTTGTCTTATAACAATAATCAAACCTAGCTATCTAGATTAAATTTTCTGTTGAGAGAATTCAAAGATATTTTCATACACAAATTTGTCCATTTGTGATTTATTTACTTTGATTTTTATCTTGATAGCTCTCAGGTAGTGATGATATTTTAAGAAAGATACATATTAATTATGCTCCCTGAATTCCTGCATGTTTGAGAACTTTTTTCTGTTGTTGTTATTAATAATTTGATGAAAGTCCTTGCATCACATGTTCCTTTATTTTTGCAGAATTTAGTAGACTTGCTCCATTGTTTTCTGGCATCTACATTTGCTTAAAGAAATCTGGGGCTACTTTAGGAATTTTAATAACTCATTCAAGAATGAGGTATACTCTTTAATGTTAATAGTGTTAGGGAGTACCTGATAATCCCTTTAAGTCTGCGTTGATAAGTTATTTCAGTTCAGGAACATTCGCTGCCATTATGTCTTTGCATATTGTGTGTGCACTGTCTACTCTGTTTTCTTTTTTTTTTAAAGATTTTATTGGGGAATTGGCGGAGGGGAACAGTGTTGGGGAATCGGGGAAGGGGAACAGACAAGTTGCTGTCTTTTTGTTCTTCAGTTTAGTTGCGGAGGATGTTGCTTCACTGTTGGTATCGTCATTGCGCTCTTCCCGGATGAGGCAGATCGGTCGCTGGCCTCTGGATGTCGCTCACCGCGGCTATTGGCAGCTCACGCTGGCTGCCGGCCACTCATGCTGGCTGCGGGCCACTCACTGCAGCCTATGGCAGCCCACTGCAGCAGGGGCTGCAGCCCACACCATCACCCGGGCTCGCACAGCCCAGCTCCAGGTGGAGCTGTTGTTAGCTGTAGAGGGCAGTGTCACTGGCCCTCATGTGGGATCCGAACCGGGGCTGCTGGCATCCCCAAACCAGTGCTTAACCAATGCGCCACTCGGCCGGCCCCTACTCTGTTTTCTTTATGTCCTGATAGCTTTATATGGCATCTCTACTGGGTTCTCTAGGTAGACCAGCTTCTTCTGAGTGCTTTGAATTTTTCCATTTTGTTTTTACTGCGGGTGATTTTTGAAAGCCAGTACCACTTTTTGTTTTCCCCCTGCAGTGCTCATTCAGTTGTTTTTGCAGAAGTTTGGTATGAATTCCTTCTTCCTTTCCATTGAAACTGTTTTGTTATTTCCTTTCATCTGGTTTTACAGAGTACACATTTCTATAATTTCCTTGAGAATATGAAACATTGTGGCTTAAATATTTATTTTCTTTCTTGGAAGTAAAATCTTTCCAAGATTGCTTTTTTTATTGTCACTTTCCTGGTCTTTTTCTTTCTTTTTTATTTTCTTGCAGATCTTTCTTGCATTTACTTCCTTTCCCTCATCTTAAAGCTTTATACATCTCTTGAGTGTTGACAATTCTATCCACATCTCCCTTTTGATCCCTAAACTATACTTACATGTGCGTAGATTTATCTTGGTTTGCTTCTTTGTTTTAATGGAAGGCAGTTCAAATATTTCCTTAGGGCACAAGCGTGGGGGTTAGGAAACAATATTTGGTAATTTTTCTTGGAGTGTTTTGTCATCTGACTGCTTGATGTGCATATGAGTAAAGTTGGGAGCTCAGAAACTGGGAGAAGACACAACGGTCAAACATGGCTAGAGAAATAGCACTGATTCTTTAATCTATTTTTTGGTTTACATTATTCAGCTTTTGGAAAAAAATATATCCACTCTCTTTTCCCCAGAGTTTTTTCTATCTGCTTCTCTATTGTTTTGCTTTTCTTTTTCAACACATACACACATAAGTGTGTGTAAATTCTAATATACATAATGTATGTGTTTACGTATGTATGTGTCTATATCTGTATCTACATTTACATCTACATCTATATCTATATATCTATCTCTATATCATTTACCTATATCATCTATCTATATTATCTATATATCTATCTATACACAGAAAGAGAGGCAAAGAGACACAGAGAGGAGAAGAGAGAGAAAAAGAGGAGAGGAGAGAAAGTAACATCTAGCTGGATTATGATACTCTTTAGGTTGAAACTGTATCTTATCCCTTTTTATATGTTCTATCCAATGCCTAATTCAATGCCTAATTCAGTACCGTCCTTAACATAATAGTAGTACTGATTTATAGGGTAGTAACAGTAACCAATTATGGACCACAGAGTATGGACCAGGCAAGTTACTAAGCATTTTTATGTGGAAATGTTTTCTTTTACATTCTTAATGATATTAATGAGATAGTTACCATTATTGTCCCCATGGCCAATAAATAGTGATCCCAGAGACTCAAATCCTGCCTGACCCCAAAGCTGGTGCTCTCAACCAGCATGTGTCCCCTTTAAAGCAAAGGCCTTTAAGTAGAATGACTGGTGCTCAAGGTCCTCCCTTTCCTTTAATTCTGTTCAAATACCTTCATGAACCAACTTTCTAATATTTCACTTTAGTCTTATGCCCAATTGCCTCAGTTCTCAAGGAGCCTAGCCCCAATAGGGCTACTGTTCTCAGATTTGCTAGTAACCACTGGTCCTTCTTCTTTTTTTTTTTTTTAAGATTTTTTAATTGGGAAATTGGGGGAGGGGAACAATGTTGAGGAATTGGGGAGGGGAACAGCCAAGTTGTTGTCCTTCAATCTTAGTTGTGGAGGGACCAGCAAGCTCAGCTCCAAGTCCAGTCCTGCCACTCAGCTCAAGGTGCCATGTTCAGTTAGATGCAGGTGGGCATAACCACCATCCCATGAGGGAGTTGAACCAGCAGCCTCATTGTTAAGAGTGCACGCTGTATCTACTGAACCATCTGGATGGCAGCTCAGCTCAAGGTGCCGAGTTCAGTCTTTAGTTGCCGGTAGGCATAGCCCACCATCTTGAACAGGCAGCCTTGTTATTAGGAGCATGTGCTCTCACCAGCTGAGCCATCCTGCCACCTGGTGGCACCTCAGCGGCAGCTCAGCTCGGGCACAGCTCACTGACCTATGTGGGAATCGAGCCGTTGACTCTGTTGCTCAGAGCTTGCACTCTTGAGCAAGCTCTTAACCAACTGAGCCACTCGGCAGGCCCCACCACTGGTCCTTCTTTGCAAGAAGAAGCTAGATTTGAATTCCCTTGATGAAATAGTTGAAGACCACTCCATCATTTCTTAGACTATCAAATGGCATTTAATCCAAACTTTGGTGGCCTGAAGCCAGCTATGGGAGCTGCCTTGGAAGAACTAGACACATTCCAGTAATGGCACAAGCTCATGAATTACAACCCCAGATTTATCCCAGAAGGTTGGGAGGGGACACTCTGGGCCCTTACTGGCAGTTTGGCAAGTTGAACTTTATCTCACCTGTTTGGATCCTGCTTTCTTCAGCTTAATGAGCTCAGAGAGGCAGACTAGGTCAGGCCCATCCTTATTTGGCAGAGAAAACAGAGGACAATACAGAGTATCTCTGCCCTCAATAGGGTGATACCTCGCTGACCACATTTGTGTGTATGCTTCAATATGGTGGAAGGAGATGCTGCATTGCTATTTTTTTTTTTTTAAATAATTTCAGAATTCTTAATACAGAAAATTTAGGAAATGCATGTATGCAGTTTGATTCCATTATCCAGAGATAGCCACGTTCCTATTTTGATGAATCCAGTGCTTTTCTACTTGCATATTTGTGTATATTACATTTACCTAACATGGACAGATCCTTTCAAATACTAACGTATCAACTAATTTGTCAACCAATTTTATTTTACAGCATGTCTTTTTAATGGCTGCCTGGTATGCTCTTATATGGGATAACGATTTCTTCCTTTACCAACTAGGAGCCCTTCCTTGAGTCAGTTTAAATCATCCATGGTGAGATAGAGGCTTATGACCAAGCGCCTCAGACATAAGCCACGTTTCTCAGACATTGGCTTTCTACCTTTGACCTTTCTTCCCGTTGCATTGAATTCCAACATGACCTTCAAGGAACTGTTGCCCTGATATCTTCAAGGAATTAGGTCTTGCCCAGGATGTTGTTATTGAAAGGGGAGATAGGGCAACTCATGTTTGTAGATTGAAGTCTTTGAGAAATCAAACCATTGAGGAAATGGAAAGTCATTTCACCTAAATCCATTAAATAGAAGGAGAAAAATAGGAGAGAAAGAGGGAGAGAGAGGAAGAGCAGGCAGGAGACATGGAGGGAGTGAGGAAGAGACTAAAATTTCCCTTGTTCTCTGGAACTTTCTTTACAAGCTTGGGAATGAAAGCTCTGTTCAGGGCAGCATACAGCAGTGATGTTAATAATTGAGGACAGATAATAATATAAATAATTGCCCACACTCATATAGCACTTGCTAGGGGCTCCATTTAATCCTCACAGTAATCCTGTGGGGTAACTTCATCCTTATCTCCCTATTTTACAGTGAAGAAATTGAGAGAGAGAGAGAGAGATTGAGAGAGAGAGAGAGAGAGAGAGAAGCGTTTCCCATACCACCGCCCCCCTTGACACAGATGGAGGGAACAGAAGTGCTTCAGTGGAACTAACTGAATAGTCTACCATGCCTGGGGCTGTTGTGTCCTCAGGACCAAATGCCCTCTTGTCTGCTGCCCATATGGCCTGAGAGTCCAGCTGCAGTGGGCTTGACAGCACCATGTCATTCAGAAATGGGGACTAAAGTGCCTGTCATACTCCAGGAAACTGAACTTTGCCCTGAGGGAACAGTTGCAAGACCACACAGGGACCAGTTTTTCATAATTTACATAGGCTTCTGTTCCCTTTCAGACCCTTTGACCCATTCCCTCTCTTTTTCCAAAAGTAATTCTCTTGAAGCTTTGTAAAGAAACCAATGTCTGAAGTTCTGCTTTGGTTTCAAAATGGCCACTCCTTCTTGTACCAGATAGATTTTGAAGTGGACTGATTTGGGCATGGAAGGTGGCAGAGAATTAAGGATGCTTTGATAAGAATGTGCTATTTCTGTCCTTGGTGGTGATGCTTGTGGAGAGTTTGCTGAGTGTGTTGAGAGAGGTGGAGGTAGTTGGAGCTGTGCTAAGGTCCAGCCTCATCTTATTTGAGTTTAAAGCTGCCGGACGCTAGGTAACTAATGCAAGTGAGGTGGCTCAGAGAGATGGTGGCAACTCTGGTCCCCTGAGGGTCAGGCAAATGTAGCTTCTTTGTAAACCTAGGCAGTGGTTGTGGGAGGGAGAACTATTTCATAAAGTGATTATAGCGTCATTACCTGAAGAACTCTCAACAAACCAGGATACTGAAGGAAAGGACATTTTGTTGACTTTTCCAGTTTGCAGTAACTTAAGCAGAAAATTATATTTAATTCAACTCATAGTAAAGATATTTTTTAAAAGCAAGGACATTATAGGAACCATAAATAGGTTTTGGTTTCGCCCTTGAAAATTTATAGTGCCTGAGGGCCATTATTTTGAACTTGATTTTCATTGGATACTAACACAGTTATAAGATAAATGACTGAATGTGTGCAAATTCCAGATTATCCCTGAGAACTTAGATTGCAAATAATTCTGGACACAAACCTGATTTGCTGCCATTTCTTTCTGTAAGGCAATGTGGTCCAAGAGAAGGGACTGAGCCCAGGTCTCCAGTTTCTGCTTTGCCAGAGATGGCTGGCTGGAGGACCATGAGCAAACACCCCCCTTGGGCCTCAGAGCCCTCTTCAGTACAATGAGGAGTTGCCCCAGAAGATATCAAGGAGTCTTCTTGCAGTAATATTTGATGATTTATGGGTGGGCAAAAAGGAGGGAGGGAGGGAGGGAGAAAAGAAGGAAACAGATGAGGTGGGAGGGAAGGAGAAAAGAACAGAAGAGAAGGGTGCTTAGGGGTAGAGAGAGGAGGGAAGGAAAGAAGGAAGGAAAGGAAGGAGGGACTAAAGGGAGGGGGAAATGAAGGGAGGAAGGGAGGAAGGAAAGAAGAGAGGTGGAGCAGGGAGGGAGGCAAGAAAGAAGGGGGAGAAGGAGGTGGGGGGATATTGAAAGAAACTAGGACAGACTCAAATGAGTTGGGCCTCTCTTATCTGCCTGTGGCAGGGACGTCACTACCCACTATCCACTATCGTTGCATAACTGTTCAAGCCTCCCGCTCCTCTGCTTCTTTATGGGGCTGAGTCCTTGCACACCCAGCCAACTGTCTGGCTATGACTCCTTTTGGCCGAGCAGGGTAGACATCTAAAGCAGCAGAATTAAAGTGGCTGAGAAAGACTAGATGTATCCCTATTAGAAAGAGCAGCAGAGCAAATCTGGAAAAATAAATTTCTGGGTAAGAAGTTGCTAAACAGCTGCTGGGAAGGTTTGGGGGAAATAGATACACAGAGATGATATTTAGGAAATTACCCTATGTCTGTTGTGAAAACATAAACCATGTTGTTTGCTCTTCAAGGCTGTGATTTAAATTGCTTCCTAACACTTTTTGTATGTTCAGGTTGCATCTTTCTTGAGCGTCACAGCATGCCAACATGAGCCTCATTTTATCTGTGTTAAAAAGCTGGGTGGGGATGAGAGAAAGTAGGTTCATTCGAACTCTCATGGAGCATCCAGACAGTAGTTGGGTTGTGTATGTTTAGGAGTATCCTTCAGGATACATGGAACAGAAGAAAAATGGAGAAATACAAGAACAGGAGGAAATTTTAAAAGTGATAAACCCGGACAGACAGGCATTAGTTGGTGGTGGAAAGACAACATTTGCTGCTGCTGTAGTTGTTTTGCTCTTAAAGGAGGAGTTTTCTTTTTTGGATTGCCAACTGCTTGGTATTGAAAATTCCAATGGAGGAGGTCCTCCCAGGAGTGATTGACAGGACCTGATGACAGAGTGAGGGCAGAGCTGGGTGAAAGAACCCCTTGGAGATGCTTGAGGAATCTACTGAGGGTACCACTGCTGAGCACTATGGCAGGAGCCCAAAAGCAGTGCCTGCTTCCTATCTTCTGGTTGCAATAAATTGGAGACCAGCGAGGGGAAAGAAGGCATCAAGGTTTTTCTGGCTTATTCCTTTTTTTGGTACTCTGGTGATTCGAGGGTCCTCTCTAGCTGGGAGAGTGTCTAACCTGGTTAAAAGCTAACAGATTGCTGTGAATGCATGACAATTAAAATTAGATAAAACCATTTATAAACATTATTCTAAATCAGGATAGCCCAGCTGTTGATAGCGGCTGTTTTGAAGGCATCAGATTTGCAGTCAGCTTAAGGGTGTATTGTTCTGTTCTCAAAGCTATCTCATTTTTTTTCCCTTGAAATTTTTCTGTAGGCTTTTCATTTCACTTAAAAATATCTGTTCTTGGGAAGATTATTTGAGATGGGAGATGTTCTGAGGAATGGAGACCAGCAGGCTTTACGCCCTCTAACAGAAACGATTGGGGAGAAAATAGAAATCGCCCTTGCACATTTGCTCAGATCAGGAATGACCAGCGTATAAGCCATTCCATGATGTGGGTCTTTTTGCCAAAATATTCATCTCACTGAGATCAACGACAAGCACAATAGTTTATGAGTCTGTATGTGGCGAAGAAGGTAGTTTCCTTCAGTTCTGCCAAATATTTTGGCTCTGTCTTTGGGGTGTAATTTCAAGTGTAAATACTTATCAAAGGCAAGACTATGTCTCTAAAACAGAAATAAAGCACAAAACTATCATCACTATCTGTGTGAAAATATGAAATAAAAATGCCTATTAGGAACCATATCCTCCATGAAAACACATTTTAGGCAGCTTGAAATAGCATTTTTAACTCACCTGCAAGGCATAGGAAAGATACCAATGAGTTTGTTTTATATTTTCTAAATAATTTATCTTTTCTACTCTGCTGTTGTCTGCCAGGTAACTCTACACTCACCGAAAATCTCACAGGATAGATGGTATATGAAATTTCATAGCTTCTTCCCTGAGTTGAAACTTCTGATGTTCTCTTAGTTCCCTTACATATTATAACCTCTGCTTTGTAACTAAATTGAATGTGCTCCCTGTAGAGAGTTTACCAGATTGAATTTTGCAATTTAATATAGCAGGAAGAGAGAATGCCAGTTGTTCATCTCAAGGTAAATTCTTAGGAGATGTGTGAAAAAGCAAGGCTTACTTTGTATCTACAAATGGCCTCTCCAATGATTTCTGCGCCAAACCCAGGCTGGGGCCTCTTGACTATATGGGCTGGTGAAGTCTGATTGACAGGAGACCTTTCTGTGCTTGGGGCACCCTTGAGG
Organism: Aselliscus stoliczkanus; assembly: GCA_033961575.1. NCBI lineage: Eukaryota > Metazoa > Chordata > Mammalia > Chiroptera > Hipposideridae > Aselliscus > Aselliscus stoliczkanus. The sequence continues at coordinate 147,934,894 of CM066732.1, read as the reverse complement.
GGTCTGCTGCAAGGCAGGATCTGGAAGCTGAGGACACCAGGAGGCATGCTCACCTAAGACAGTACAGACAGCAAGGCCCAGAGAGTGAGAATAAAGACCTGGAGAAACTGCGGGCTTGTGTCCCTCAGGGAAGAAAGGCAGCTGTAAACATGGAGTGACACACAAAAGAAGGAAGTGTGTGGGGACTGAGAGATGCTAAATGGGCCCAGAGAGTGTACGAGGTGAGCAAAATGCAGAAGCTGAGTTTCAAAGCCAGGTTTTCTGAATTCCAATGCTCTGGTATTTTCATTATACTGTGTTGCCTCTCAAATTCTTTCAGGGTTGACCAGATGCTCTTTTACATTTATAGATACTATAAATTGCATTTTATACATTTTATAATTTGCAGTAAGACTGAAGAATAACTAGGGCACCTCATTTAAAAGGAGAAAAAGCTGAATTCCAGTGAGTAACCTGTATGGCAAGTGAATGTTTGACGACCCATCCAGTTAAATGGATCTTTATTACCATTTGACTTCTGGTGTTTACATTAGATGTGAAAGTTAAATAAAGACAAACACCACCTTGGGGAAACATTAAAATGCTACAAGTGAGCTTTGCTTTATTTAACTAACTAGCACCATTCTTGGAATCCTGTAAAAGTGCCTTTTTGCCTGTTAGGAATGCATGAATGTTTTATTTTGTTTCATGAGATATGACAGGTGGAGTTCTGAAAAGCTTCTTACAATTGTCTTAGATATTTAAAAAAATTCTGATCACACAACATCAAAATTGGAAGAAACCCTCAGAGATGAACTTTTGTCAATTTGTTATTTCTTGTCCTCCTTTACCTCCCTCAGCTAGATACCAACCTGTTCCTGAATTTGTGACATACTCCCTCAAAAGAAGCTCCCTAATTTGGGGAAAAGGCTAATTGTTAATAATATTTAAGACATATTGATCTGTAATCTGCTACCTTGTAACTTTCATCTCTTGTCCCAAATCTGAGCCCCAGAGCCACACAGATGGGAGGCTGTTTTGTAAAGTACACAGCACCACTCATACGTAAGCTCTTATAATAACACAAAATCCATTGAATCCTTCTTCCCCTTTGGTAAGCAATACAATTATTGGAGACATTAAGGTGTATCTTGGAGAAGGGATTTAACCTTCTCATTGTTACCATCCAAACATACATTTTTGATTTAAATGTAAGTGTGTTTGCTGAGCAAAAGCAGTTCCAAGGTATCCCAAATGAGCAGAGCCTCAGTGACAACAATGAGTTTGCCAACCCAGCTTCTGGAGGCCTCGTTCATCAGACCACAGCCCCTTAAGTCTGTGTCTATAAAAATTCTGAGTCACCATTGCTCCAAATAATTGTAGCTACCCATTTCACTTTTATTGGTTTTCAATTCCTTGCATAACAAATTACCACAAACTTAGTGGCTTAAAACAACACAAATTTATTATCTTATGGTTCTAGAGATCAGAGTCCAACATGAATCTCATTGGCTAAAATCCTTTCTGCAGGCAGCAGGGCTGCATTCCTTTCTAATGGAGGTTCTAGGAAAGAATCCATTTCCTTGCCTCTTCAAGCTTTTAGAATCCATCACAATCTTCTGTTCATAGAGCCATTTCTCCATCTTCAAAGCCAGCAACCTGACATCTTTCTGATTCTTGTTTCTATTGTCACATCTCTTTATTTGGCTCCCTTTGCTCTTCTGCTTTTCTCTGCCACACTTAATGACCCTTATTATTACTTTGAATTAATTTGGATAATCTAGTATAATCCCCATGCCTTGAACTCAGTTGATTATCAAATTTATTCTACTTGCAAACCTAATTCCTCTTTACCATGTAAACTAACATAACACATTCATAGGTTCTGAAGATTAGGACATAGATATTTTGGTGTGTGTGTGTGTGTGTGGGGGGACCATTGTGTCTACTATGCTGACCTTTCCAAAATCTTCCCTTTTCCTGCCTATCCATCCCTGTTTTCTTTCCTCACAAGGCATGGTATTGAATGCACATTATTCTGGCTACTTTTCCTTGGGCTTTTGTTCACTAATAACACATTGGGAACCACTATGAATCACATGGTATGTTAGGTGCTAGGGAGTGCATACCTAGTAACAGATGACTACTCCACAGAATTACAAAGGCAGTAACAGAGATGTGTACGAGATGGTATTGTGGGCGAGGTTTGCCAGGAGGCTGACTCTTAGATGGAGATGAGTACTCAGGAGGTTTAGAAAAGGCTTTGGGGATCAATACCTGTGGACAGGAAGGGAAGGAAGCAGGAATGGGGAGAGAGAGCAGCTGAGTTGTGATGAACTCTGCATTGGAAATCGTAGGTGACTTGTTGCATGGTCTGATAATAGAATGACCCTTCACAACTGTTCCAAGCTGGGTCAAGAGTACAGACCTGTATATGCCCACCATAACCAGTCATAGAATGAGGATCTCCCCAGGAAGCGGACATAACCTTGGACGAGGCCACTCTATTTATTTACCTGAGGCAATACCTGAAGGGGACCGGTAGTTGAGGGCTGTTTGCTGTCAGCACCCCAAGCAGCTGGGGTAATCTTCCTTTATTCTGAAGGGGATTGAGTATGGGTCACAGCTTCCATCTTGAGTGCTGTGGAAGCTTCTAGCCAAAGCATCTTCCCTGGTCTGGTAGCTGAATGCCAAGGAAGTGGCCTCTCAGCTGGGCGTGGTGCTGTTAAGAGCTGACTGGCAGTCACAGCTTGGCCTTGGTTTTCTCCTATTGAACATAATTTCACAGAATACCAACATCAGTCAGGCCACTTTGACTGTGATAGATCAAACCCTACCCCGCCGCAACAAAAGGTCACTCTGTAATCAATCGAGACAAAAATAAGAGCATTGTCCAAGCTGAAACAATGACCAGACATGCGCCTATCTTAGCTAGTATGAGTGACTGCTCTTTTCTTTTCACCCTTCCCCAAACAAATGCAGCTTCAGCTGTGCTTTCTTGCTCTTGTTTTCTACATAAGAATTACTGAGATACTGAATAATAGAATTGTCTTTATTTTCTGACAACATCCAATCCAGAACAAAGCTTCACTTCCTTGATTCATCCCCCCCAAACCTAACGTAAACCTAAAGCCAATGATAACTCCTTCCTAACACCCTTTAACCAAGACATTTCATGGCTCCCCATGTATGCGGTCTCTGTTATTGAAACAAGTTGTAAACCCAACATTTGTTATACATACGTTTCGTTTCTGGTGGTATTTGGCTGGAGGCATTGACTACTCTAAGTCCTTTGGGGGCTGAGATTGTGCCTGGCACCTAGTCCTACAATAAATATTTGCTAATAGAAGGTCTTATTTGGCTTTGAATTCCCAGTGTTTTGAATATTCAGTAATAAAGAATTTATTGGGTAATAAGATGTTCAATATGTTTATAAAATCCACTCCCTGGTTGTTGAATGAGAAAAGGAGCCTATTCTAAAAGGGTTGAAGACATTGTGGAACACGGGTACAGTAGGAGGCATGGGAGGTATTGGACAAGATTAGGAAACTCAAAGTATTTCAGTGTAACCGGGGTAGAAGGTGCCAGAGGATGGGGAGAACAGTCTCATGTGCAATGATAAATATATACTTTTTTTTCAGAAATGTCTATTTTTCTAAAACCAGAGAAGGGTCAGTTTAGCTTATTAGGTTGTATTGCTTTCTCTTCAGTGGTCGCTAGAGTAGAAAAAGCCTTTCCAGGCAAAGTGTGATTGGCTAAGAGAATGGGGCGGTGATTACTAATTTAAATCATTATGCTGTCCATTGAATTAGAGGATTCTCTTAGGGTCCTGGCATTGGCTGGAGTTGAGGGTAGTGCACTTTCTGGCATGATCTAGGGTATTTAGGTAACTTGTTTTGTCCCTGACTGCGTCATTGGGCTGTCAAAACTCAGGAGTGTGGAGGCCTCTTCTTCTGTGGCCCTGGGCTGAATTTAGTGGATTATCACTGAATCTGTTTTCCCTTCAATATTTCCCCTGGAAAGTTTTCCTTTGAAAGACTAAAATGAGAAGAGGCATGCCAGGTCTTCCCGGAGACCACAGGAGCATCTGGAAAAATCACAAAGGAACACTAGAGTGCCTCTGAGCCCAGTCATGGGGACATTTCTGAGCTAAGCGGTAATAACAACAGAAAGCCTCCACTGTGTCTGGCTGTGTCACCACCTTGAATACATTTTCAGAGATTCCTGAAGCTTCCTGTATGGTTTTGAGCTAGTACTGTCCATGGTAACCCTGTGAGAAATTGCAGGTTTACCAACCAACCTGCCAATGCATGTGTCCCAATTTCCTCTCAATCATCCACGCCTTCCCGATATGGACTCATTAAGGAGACCTAGATGAGAGTAAAGAGTGGCTCAGGTAAGCTCAGATATTCCAACTCCCTTTTCTGTTGTCTTGTCCCATCTTTCCAGGTTCCAGAATTTTAGTGTTCACACGACTTTTGCTGGACCACCACCACCTCTGACAAATTCTCTCTCTAGCTCATTGATGAGGTGGAAATTATTGATCAGGTTAAATTTCCAAAGGTGGCTCCTCATTCCCTAGGAAAGTTTGTAGGCATTTCAAGTGTGACCTTCAAATGTGTGGAGTAGTTGAGAGTCTCAGCATTTCCCCTGCCCTTGAAATGACAGCACAAGTCTCTGTGTATTTTGAGGGTCAAGAACCCCTGTTCACATGCATGATAGTCTCACTGACCAGATTACATCAGGAGAAATAAAAAATAAAAAAAAAGCATGCTCAAACCATGCTTATTTAGAAGAGAATGGAAGGAATGTTGTGATTCTCACAAACCAGAACTTGTAAGAACTGAACACTGCAAAGTCTAGACTCTATTCGTACAAATTGACTCTGCTATTTTAACCTGCTTCCTGGGGTCATTTTAATTATATCTGAAAATGAGTTATGAGAGGCAAATGAATTAAATTTACTTTTATGAATTATTACAATGCAAATTAAAAACTGTTATACCCTGTTTTCCTAGACATGCCTGGGATGGAGATTTTCTCTCTCTTTTATTTTTACTTTTTCCCCAACTCATTTAGAAAAAGATGTCATGATTAAGTAGAGATAGAAAAGCAATAATAGGATGTTACGTGTAAAAGGCAACTTAATTTCCCTGTTTCTCTGAACGTTAGAGTAGTGTGTGGGTTCTCACCCTGTCTTTCGTCAAAGTAGCTTAATAATTGAAAACATTTCAATGTCTAGTTGAATTTTCTTTTTTTTAATTAAAGAACTAATTTCATAAGTCTTGCTGGTTTATTTTATGCACCTTAATTTAGATATTTATTCGGTTGGGGGGCTGCCGAATAAAGCTCCTTAAGTATTCTATTGGTATAAACAACAATGAAAAGTGGCACTTATTTCTGATCATGATTCTGATTTTTTTAAAAGAGATTTTCTGTGTCCAAGTCCATTTAATTAGTGGGCATGTGGTATATTATCATTCCACAGATCATCTTTGACATTTGCGTCTTTGCTGACAGAACTATGCAGAGAGCAGTTCCAAAATAAAGCAGACACCCACAGGTGGCCCTAAAATGGCTTACTGAGGAGGGGGCTATTCTTGCAATTTCATTTTCTGAAGACCTTTGCCCCTCACAATGTGATCTGGGGACCGGCAGCATCAGCATCTCCTGGGAGCTTGCTAGTGCAGAATCTCAGTTTCTACTACAGACCTGCTGAGTTGGAATCTGCATTTTATCAAAACTTTATGAATATTCATAGGCAAGATTAATATTTGAGAAGTGCAGATATAGAACATCTTAGGCTTTAGCTATTCTTCTGTTTTCCTTTTTGCCCTACTCTATCAATTAGTAGTAGTATATTATTCAAGAGTAGGCATCTTCACACACACACACACACACACACACACACACACACACAATAATCTCAAATCTCAGGGGTTTAACAAAATAAGCTTATTTTTCACCTTAGTTTATTGAGGACTGTAATGGGGAGGCAGTCTTCCCCATGTAGTTATTTGCAGGCCAGTTGTTCCATCTCATGGCTTTTCTATCTCCAGGGACCTCATAGTTCTTCACTGGACCTCTGATTCTGAGTTTTCAATGAGGAATGGCTAGAACATGGAGTAATATGCAGGACCTTTTATGGGCCAGCAATGGAGGAGAGCACCTCACTTCAACCTGCATCTAATTGGTCAGAACTCAGTCACATGGCCACATCTAGCTATAAGAGAGGCTGAGAAATGGCATCCTTTCGCATAGAGGGAAGAGGAAATGGTTATGGTAAACTTCGTCAGTCTCTGCCTCTCTTATCCATCCTCCAGGATTCAACGAAAGCCCTACCTCTCTCTGAACTGCTTCAGGTTGGGGGATGACTTCTTAATTCCTACAGCATTTATTATTCAGTGTTTTCATTTATATATTCCATAAACATCCTTGTTTGTTTTCTACCCAGAGAGGTATGTCCTATCTCCCACTAGGATTCATAAGCACTGGTAAGGCAATGATCATGCCATTCAATCTTTTTAAAATTGCAGAGCCAAGATTACTACTGTGCTGTAATTAGGCTATTATTAACATTTATTGATTAAGTTAGTGACTATTTGGGGGCAATATAATGGTGCTTTTTGTATCAGTATTCAATAGAATATATTGTGACTCCGTTCAACGTCTGGATTCTGTGACTAATCCCCACATTTCATTAGAAACTGTCCTTCTAATCTCTCACCACCTTCTGTGTGCATCATCAGTTTTCTTGTCTTAATGCATCCTAACAACAGTGTGGTGGTAGGGATGTAACATAGACCACAATACATCATTAAACCCATGCCATGGTAGAAGAGATCCAAGTCCCCAAACAAAAAAGTCATTGGCCTAAAATCACATAATTGGAGAAGGCAAGGTTTGCACTCAAGGCAGTTTTATGGCTCCAAATCCAGGATTTTTAAAACTATCTCCCACAGTTCTCCCTACAGGTAACTGCATTCTCCTTGGATACTTCAAAATATGATTTACCATTGAAAAAATTGTAAAGAGAATTAAGTATAATTTATAGATGGCTCTTTTCATTTTCAGCCCCTCTTTCATCAGGGTTGTCATAAGGAATGTAGGCTTGTTGTTGTCAGAACTTTCAATTTTTCAAAGTGCTTAGAATTATTCGACAAAACACATTTTCTGGTCAAATCTAACCTAGCATAGCCAGTTTGTAAATCCAAATATAAGGACATTTAGTGTTACTGCAGTTTGACGCAGAACCAATCCCTCACAGATACCAAGTGATGACTGTTTCCTTTTCCTTAGAAATTAAAAATATTAACTTGTATACACCTACATATGCACATTTTCTTTGATTTTGCTTCGATCCCAGGGGGCACTTTAAGTCTGAAAATTTCTTCTTCTGCCAAGCAAATGTTCTAATATTATTTGTTTATTGCATGTCCTCTCTTTGTTATCTTCATTGGGAATTCTAGTTTTTCATGTTTTATATCTCATGGATTAATTTTTCATCTCTCTCTTAGCTTTTTCTCATTATGGTTTTTCCTTATGTTTTGGGGGTATTTTTTGAGTTGATATTGTAAATCATATATTTGGTTTGCTGTATCATACAAATCAGTTCATTGCCCTCAAATATTTTTAAATTTGGCTAGCCATGTCTTTCAAGAGCCAAATCGTATCCCTACTTCAAATAAGCAACTTTCTCTTAAAATTCATTTAGAAAAAGAACCAGAAATTCTCTGATAATTTTTCTTTTCTTCTTGGAAAGAATTTTTCTCAACAGAAAATATGTGCCCTATGAGTTAAAATGGTCACCTTCTTGTGATCTGTTGATTTTTTTCACTAAACCTGGTGATTTTCTCTCATCTTCTTACAGCCAAGGTGGTCACAATCTTATTCCTAGCAAAAAGGCAAATTTTCCATTTAATAATTTTCTTTTTTAAGTTATAGAAATGAAGCTCCTGGCAAATAATTTCATGCCAGGGATATTTTCTGATTAACTCAATGGTTTTTGCTATTTAGTGTTTCTTCCTTGCACTATTTTCCTTTTGTCTCTTAGTAAGCGGGGGCTTCCCTGCTCCATTGTTGAAGCTACTGAAAATATGAGGAGAGAGTGTTGACTATTGGTGTTGTAGCGATTAGAATCAGAAAATAACAGGATCTTTCTTTCATGGTTCTAGTGAGGTATCTGGTTGTCAATCTGTGTGTCATTTGACCAAAGATGTAGGACAGTTTATAGAAGCCAGTGAACACACTGTGCTTAGTGGCGTGCGCTCTCTCTCTCTCTCTCTCTCTCTCTGTCTCTCTCTGAAGGAACAGAGGTGCTTTAATAGGTCAGAGAAGAGGAAGAAGGTATTAGCTTAATCTGGACATTTAAAAAAAATTAATACACTTCATTTTTTTTAGAGCAGATTTAAGTTTACACAAAAACAAGCAGAAAGTACAGAGAGTTCCCATACTCTCCTTTACTCCCCTTTCCCTTCTATTATCAACACTTTGGATAAGGTGGTCCATTCATTACAATTGATGAACCAATATCAATACATTATTACTAACTAAAGCCCACAGTTTGTATTAGTGTTCACTCTTTGTATTGGACATTCTGTGGGCTATGACAAATGCATAAGGCCATGTATCCACTATTACAGTTAAATTCGCTCGAGTCCTTAGAACCACAGAATCACCAGTTGGCTTGGAAATAGCACCAGCTACATTTTTTAGGGGCCAGAATTATTGTAGCACTAAATTGTGGGCGCTTGACAAACCATGGCATTGATCTTGTTGGGAGCAAACAGAGGCAGCATTGTAGAAGCAGCCTGTGTTGGCTGCATGGAGATCCAATACAGTTGGAAGGAAATTTTACCTTTATCAACATTAGAATGAAATTTCTAAAATCATTTCTGGAGTAGAGATTTCTTTTTATTTTCCATTAAAGACTGTGGTTAAAAGGAAGAAAAAAAAATCAGTCATTGTTTCCTTTTTCATTAGCCCTGCCCTTTTGAGTGTGGCAGAGTGTCCTTTCCTAGGACAGAGATTCTATTGTTTATAGGAAATAGGAAGGGACATCTTCAGTAAGAGATTTCATTGTGGGATGAGCGTTTGGATTGTTCTTGCACATTGGTTGTGGTGGAATGAATTTAGCTGGGACCTGCATCCTTTGCTAGCGCGCGCGCGCGCACACACACACACACACACACACACACTTCCTAATTTCTGTGTCCATTTTGCTGCAGCAACACCCCCGGAAGCTTAGAATGTTTTTTCTCAGATAAATTTTGGAAAACTTCTCCATTCACATTTTTAGCTTATTTCTCTTTTATCTGTATCGATTGACCATGTATTATTTTTCTATTGCTTTGTAAAACATTACCACAAACGTAACAGCTTAAAACTATACCTGTTTATAATCTCACAGTTATGTAAGTCAGAAACTTGGATGGGCTTGAGTGGGTTTCCTTCCCAGGGTCTCACACCCCCAGTCTTGCCTGGGCTGAGCTCCCATCGGGAGGTTCGGGGGGGAGAATCTCCTTCCAAGTTCATTGAGCATAGTAGAACCCACTTCCCCATGGCTGTGGGTCAGAGGTCATCGTTTCCTTGCTGACTGTCCTCAATGCTTCAAGACCAGCAACATTCCTCTCCTGTGTCCTCTCCATTTAATGCAGACATCTGGTTATTTGGAATCACGTAATCAAAAATCCATCCTGTTTATTTGAAAGCAGTCGTGTTAGTTTGGCTTATGAACTTGTACAGAAGAAAAGAGCCAACACACACTGGTGTTTCCATAGCTTTCTCTGGTATCGTGTATTGTTACTGTGGCACAGTGTTGTGTGTGTACAGCACCATGCAGACAGGGTTCTTGAGAGCAGGCAGGCTGTTTCATCCGCCTTTGTTTTCCTGTTGCTGAGCACAACATACGGTGCAGAGCAGGCTTTCGGTAAATCCGTGTTTAATGTTGCTGAATGTCTCTGGCCCCGTTAGTGAGATAATGCATTTTCTGAGTTCTTTGATTTCCCAGAGAAATAGATCTCTAGAGCTGACCAAAAATCTTCTTCCAACCATTTGGCTTGTAGCAAACTATAAAAAGCACGCAGTTCAGATGTGGTCTGAGGAAGCCTGGGGCACGTGTCAAAGTGATGTGAGTGTGCTCCGAGGAGCCTTCTTCCTTTAGCCGGGAACCAGAGCCCCCGGATGATCTCCAGATGTAACTACTACATTTCATGCTTGGAGTATTTTGAATGCTTAATAACAAATAGCACTTTAATTGGAGCTATATAAGGCAAGGGGCTTACAGTAAGTGAGCAAATACAGCAGACACGGAGGTGAGAGGCAGGGCAGAGACTGCCTTCATTACGGGTGTGCAGCTCCGCAGCAAGGCTACTTGGAGTGAATCTTAAGTAGTCCAGTGGAGTGAGAGCCCCTCAGCTCATCTGGGAAGTCAGTGAATATGGTAATCTGTGTGTGACAGAAGCCTGCCCAGCTGCTCCTCAGCAGTGCCGTCTGACCTGGGGATTTCTTAGAAGGCTCACTGGACTCTCCATAAGGCATGAAAGAGAAAAGTTTGACCCCTGTTTGCAACGAATCTCTTTAGATGCTGATTTATCCTGCATTACGGTCTTGAGAGATGTGTAAGGAATACATAGTGGCATTGAATTTGGAAAAATAAACTTGATGGTAACCTGCTTCTCTGTGTCCTCTCGCCCTCTTCCTCAACTTGCCCCTGACAATATCATGTATTCTGTATAGTCATATACACTTAAATTGCTAATTTCAACGTCTCTGCAAAAGATCTGACTTTGCAGGTCAGATCACATGTGTCTTGCTCCTGGTCCTACTTCGCACTTGTACCAAGGGAGGTAGGATGCGGATGAAAAGAAAGATCTTGAGCTTTGGAAGCAACCAGAGCTGGGTTCAAATTCTGGCTCTGTCATTTTCTAGCATTATGACTCTGGTCAAATGACATAATCTTTCTTAGCCCTGATATTTCCTCTGCAATACGGAGGTAGAATCACTAAACTCATAGAATTCTTAAGAGGATAAAATGTGTGTATGATGTATGCTGAGGATAAAGTAATATATGCAAAAGGTCTGGCTTAAAAAAAAGGGGGGGTGGGTTCAATAGGTGGCATCTGCTATTACTGTGATCGCTCTTGTTTATTTTTATTATTGGCTTCATGAACTTGCTTTCACCTGTTTTCTGTGACCCTTGCTCAACCACATATGCCTGGCCCTTCTCAGGCTCAAATCCTTCACTTGACAAGGCATGCAACACCTTAGCTCCCAGATGTCTGGAGCCTTGCCTTGGTTCTTTCTTATATCCTGGGCCCTATGACAGGCTGTTATTCACCAAAAATATCGGAGCCTCTCCCTGAAGGGGGACTATATATCTTGATCTTATTGAATGCATGTATGGCCACGTGATCTACTTTGGCTAATGGAACATACTCGTAAGCACAAGTGGGCTGTCCCTGCCAGGCACTGTGGGTTGCCATTTTCTCCCCTGCCTCTGAGATCATGGAATCCCTGTCAGGATAGATCTTCACAGGTCTTGGGTCCTTGAGTGACTGTGATGAGCAGAGATCCACTGATGACCATGGTAGGAATAGTGTAAGAAGCAAACTTTTTCCACTCTACGCCAGGTGATTTGGGATTTGTTTGTTACTCAGCAAAATTCAACCTGCCCTAATTGCTACAAGCTTTGTCCTTCAACCCTAGCTGAGTTAGAGAGTGTTCTCTTTACCTGCCAGTGGCCCCATCAACCCATGTGGATCTTTGCTTAGCCCACCCAGTAACCATCAGACCGGCGGGGTAAAGCCACAAGCCATGCTCTGTCAGATTCAGGCCTGCACAGCCTGCCTTCTGCCTCCACTCACCATACTCAGACTCTTACCTGAGAAAACCTGCTCTACCCTGTCAGATTGACTTGTAATTGACATAAAGGTTGAGGTCAGAAAAGGTGGCTGTGGGATGCTTCCATTCTTCTACTTTACCTTCGTTTCTCGCCTATCATTCTTTCTGCTTGCTGCTCAAACTCATCATCATTCACATGTAGCCCCTATAGTGATGCCGGGCCTGGGGCAATGCAGGGTTTGGGTCCCGGGGCTGACAGATGGAGGCCGCATTGCTCTCTTTGGTTCACTTGTCCTCCCTCCAGCTGTATTCCTCATGGTGAACAGGGGCAGTGTCCGTCCTTGTCTGCCTCTGGAGCTGTCTGTCTGCCTTCCTCCCAATACAAGGTCACTTTACCTCCACAGGTGGCCTCAACTCTGCTCCCAGATCCCAGCACTTTGGTTGGGGAGATCTGAGCAGCAGCCTGCAGCCCTACTTGTTGGGTTTGGCGTTGTCTGCCTTGCTTCTTCTGGTCCTCTGTGGGCTTCTTCCTGTCCCCAAGCTCTTCTTCTGATGTTCCCCCAGGACCCAGGTGCCTTCCAGGATGGAACTGCTTTGGGATTATAACCAGTACCAACAGCTGAACATTTTGGACTGAGTAATGTCACTCTGTGATGTTGGCCAATTAATTGTTACAAAGAACAAGAGCCATCTTGAACAAAAAAGGGGCTTTAATGTGAGGCTACAGAAATCTTGAAACAAAAAAAGGAAGGAACCAGAGCTGCCTTTGGAAACCAAGGCAGCTCTGAGGACGAGTTATTATCTTGGTATCAGCCTCTCCCGGGCCCCAGTTTCCCATAGGATCTCTGTTTTCAGCCACCTACTGCTCTGTAACAAACTACCCCAAAGTGTATTGGTTTAAAACTAGAATATTTATTGCTCATGATTCTGCAGGTGGACCAGGTGCTTCCTCTGCTTCAAGTAGCAACAGCTAGTGTCCTGGGATGGCTGGAAGGTCCAAAATATCCTCCCTCCCATGGATGGAAGTTGGTGGTAGCTGCCAGCTAGGTGCTCGGCAGGGCTTTAGTTCTTCTCTAGCTGCTACTACCTTTCGTCCTTGATCCACATTCTGTTTCATGGGACTTTTAGGGGCTGGCAATCTGAGTTAGAAAGGCTCCTGAGACTCTGTTCACATCCATCACAGTATGAGTGCTCCAAGAGGGACAAGGAGCCAAGGCTTCTGCTTTCAGTACCTCCCGTTTTGTCATTAATTATCTGAGCAGACAGGTGCTGTTCTACATTTTACCTCTGCTGGGTCAATTACAGTGATTTCAAAGGACATAAATGGGCCTGACAAGTCTTATAGGAAAGAAAATTCCTTTAGATTAACAATAAATTGATCTGATTACTCAATCCTGGTATCATTCTGAAGAAAAACGCCAGGATGAAGTGGACTGGCAATCTTTATTCATACCAATCTTTGAGAAAATGGAGAGTATAAGGGATGCTCTGGGGAAGGAATAATAATAATAAAAAAAGATGTGCTCTTTGAAGGCCCCCAAACTACCTGCATCTCAAGGATGCTACCGCTCAGAGATGTTTAGGACAAGTATTTAGGAAATACTATGAATATCACAGACTTATTGATTTAGCTTTTTGTAACAGTGCAAAATTCTAAAGATTTGAATATTTGGAACAAGAATGAGAGGTGACTTTGCTTTCTTGTTAATAACTATCAGTTTATTTTTAGACAGAGATATGTTCTAAGTTCGTGAGCCTAGTGAAGTTCAGCAGGAGAAGAGTAAATTCTGACTGTGACCTGCAGTCGGCTTGACATGCGTGTTAGTTATACTACCTGGCAATGGCGGTGAAAGATTCACTTAATAAAGACTAATGGATTTCACTTAATAACAGAGTCACTGTTGTACTTGATGTATTACCTCTGCAGTAAAGACTTAGCAAACCCACCCAGGCAAAGTCACTCCTTGCTTCCTTTCTCCTTCCTTCTCTCATGGAGCCCTGGACATGGCTCTAGTAAGAGACTTCTCAAATCTGCTCAGTCAAATATTTATTCAGTCCTTATCAGATGTCAAGTTCTGTACTGAAGTGCATTAGCAATGCATTACGTCCTAGTCTCCATTCCTCCTGCTTGACTGCAAGTCCTTCCCAGGTATACCCTGGACTGTTGGACTCAGGAATATAATCCACAGTCCACCCCCAAATTTACAGCCTGCTAGGTGATTATTGCAGATGCTGTTGGTTAAAGACAAAGGAAGCATTACTTCTTCTGTTCCTTCTTTTCTACCCCATTTTGTTATGATGGCTCCTCCTCCATCACATGACTTAAGTGACATCCCAATTAGTCTAAACCCATTGCAGCAAACCAGTGATTAGTTTATGGGGGAGAGGGTTATGCAATTCAAGCCTCAAGAAGGAGACATAAGGGGAAGTTGGCAGAGGTTTCTAGGAAAGATTTCTTCAATGATAAGAGAGATAAAAGAATGCATGGCATTTTCATTTTTAGATTTCATGCCTGGAAATCCTATATTCACTTGCTACCCAGAGGAGATCTTGCCGTTGGACAAACCAACAGGGTAGCAAGATGGTGGAAACAATCTGGCTTCTTTGCAATCTTTAAGTTGTTCAAATAACAAAAACTGGAGGTATCCTAAAATAGATTATCCATTATAATGCATAATAAATACCTTTGAATCTTGCACCAGTTACTGGCTGAATGCTTACTTACTGACAGGAGGTGAACTGATAAAGGATAAATTTACTGCAACAATAAGGCAGGATATGAGAAACACAACAAGAGAGACACAAAGTGCTATGCGAATTCAGGAGAGAGATGGAACAGAATTCATTGGGGTAAGGAGAGATAATACGAAAATCAGACTTACAACATAAGGCACGTATAAGCAGCCCATTTAGACCATAGGCATTTTGGGGGTATGTGTCTGGCTGACAGAAAGTTTTAAAACAGATATCAAAAAAATCAGTATCTTTCTTACAAAAGTCAATGTTTATTTTTGCATATGATACATGGCTCCGGTGCCCACCTAGCAATAGAGGCTGGAGTTGAGGACTTTCAGATGGGGCCTGGGGTATTCTTGAGAACTGCTGCTTTCACATATGCACCCTGCCTGGTCTTGTTGGCATTTGACTGCTTTCTGTATGAAGGGGGAAGCATTTGCTACAGAAAAGCATATTATATTTGCTATTGGTGACACTTGAGAGTAAAGTTTATCAGAATAATGGAGACCTAAACCTGGAGGTTTGGGGTAGAATAAAAAAATAGAATGTGTCCTACTTTCTTCCCTCTCTCCCTCTCTCCTTCCCTCCTTCCTTCCTTCTTTCCTTCCTTCCTTCCTTCCTTCCTTCCTTCCTTCCTTCCTTCCTTCCTTCCTTCTCTCTCTTCTTTCTCTCCCTCCCTCCCTTCCTCCCTTTCTCCCTCCTTCTCCTTCCTTCCTTCCTTCCTTCCTTCCTTCCTTCCTTCCTTCCTTCCTTCCTTCCTTCCGCCCTCCCTCCCTCCCTCTTTCCCCCCTCCTCCTCTCTTTTCTTCTTCTTCTTCTTCTTCTTCTTCTTCTTCTTCTTCTTCTTCTTCTTCTTCTTCTTCTTCTTCTTCTTCTTTCTCTCTCTGTCTCTGTCTGTCTCTCTCTCTCTCTCTGTTTCTAAAAGTCTATGAGTGAAAAAGAAAGCAGTGGATTCATTTGGAGGCATTTTGGGCTTAGAAAAAGATTTATTTCTTGGGAAAGGGAAACCTTAAGTTTATTTCTAAGCAGAAGGATACGGTTCATTGAGTGTTGAGTGCAATGAGACTTTTTAATAAAATGAATGATGTCTGTGGAGCCTACCATAACACTTGGTCTACAGATTCCCTGAAGCACTATATATCCTAGATCTTTATTTTCCCAAACAGTTTGGAGTATGAGGACACATGATCGGCTACAGAATCCTGTCGTTATATTTTATATACTATTAGATTTACCTACTAAGGTAGAGGACTGATTAAGATAAATACAGACAATGATCTCATCCTGGAAAGAATTCCTTTTGCCAATGAATTTGACAAAAAGATCCCCTTTTTATCTGAACAGTAAAATATGTCAATTTCTCAAAATTGTCATATTTGGCCAGTTCATCTGGTGAGAGAATGGAAAACAGGGAGACATCCATCAATTTTATAATCTGCAGTCCATCGCTCTGGTCAAATCAGGAAGAAGAGTGTGTGGAGAACTCATTTGGAAAGAAAAGTTATTTTCAAAACATCTAAAACAGGAGGACAAATTCCATAAGCTCAATTCCAATGGTATACGCAGATAAGATTTCATTCTTGAGAAGTCTTCATTTGCCCCCATTAACTAACTATAAAGCTTTTACCACTGGCCAGCAGTAAAAACATTAGAATTAATAATGTGGCTTAAAAAAAAATAAAACAGTGATGTAGTTAATATGTTAGTATAAGGTTAGTGATGTTAAAATAGAAATGGTAGTTATGTACTTAAAAAAAATCAAATATCTACACTGAATTGGCCCCCTTTGATTCTTTCTGCTTGTTCTCTGGGTAAAAAGTTGAATGAAGAGTTGAAATTGTTGCAGATGGGAATACCTCCAAAACATTAATCAGGTCTTGAATTGTTTAGCAAATAAATTCCAGCCAGAAAATGGAAGGGGGAGGTGAATATGTGTGGAGGAACGGAGCCGTTTAGCATTATACTATTCAAAAGCACTGAAGATTTTGTTGATAGTTTCATTTGAGATACCAATCTAGCTCCAAGTATCTAGGAGAATCAAAACGTTTTTTCCCAAAATTGATACATAGGTGTGAAAACCAAAGGGAATATAATCAATGCACAATGAAGTTCCTCCAGATTCCTGTAAGACCTCATCATAGAACACTTAGAATTTTAAAGTAATTATTATTGTTCACAAATAAAAGTAAACATGGTACAATAATACATTATTTTCATAAGAGGTTCTATTTGCAAATTTTGAAGGTTAATCTGGGCTTTGATGGGCTGAAGTAGGTGTTCAAAACAGCAGTGACATTTGAGAGGTACATGGGGGTCTGGAGTGTGGAAACCGATTGCTGGGCTTATGTCCCAATTCCATCTTTTATTAATTGTGTGACCATGAGTATTTTACTTAGCTTTTTGGTGACTCAGTTTTCTCATTGGTAAGATGGGGTCTTAACAGTACCTTGTGAGTTGTTCAGAGGGACACGTGAATGACACATGTAAAGTGCTGAGCCCTATGCATGACCCATTCATGTGCTCAGCAGTCATCACACAGGAAGTTCTCATTAAGTACTAGATGTTATTGTAAAGGTATTTTATATTTGTAGTGTTTAACTGACTTATGTACTCTGAGACTATCAAAAAAACATCTCAAAAAAATCTACCTCTGTAAAGGTAATTTTGCATAGGAGAGGCTTAATACTTCTCTATTGGATAAATATGTAAATGTACCAATTAGTGAATCTTAGTTATTTGGTTCAGTGTATTGATATAAGCAAAGTAGGTAAATTGAATATCAAAGTTACTTGAATACCAGAAAGCCATTTCAAAGTAAAAATAAAACATTTGTATGTTATTTTACAATCAGGAACACTATTAAGAGCCTTTGTAGTTTTTGCATCATAATAAAATCTACAGACACTTGATAAATAGCAGTATACATATGCACAAGGCATGTTTTATTCAATGAAGGGTATTCATTAAGAGTGTGTGCTCAAGTGTCAGATGGTTGGTTAGCTGGGTCATGCTACCTAAATTTCTAACCTATGAGGATTTCCTCACTTGTAATATGAGTATGTTAATAAGACTTACAACACTGGTTTGTGGTGAGATTAAGTAATATAACCCAGGTACATTAGCATACTTCCTCCAGACACACAGCAAGAGCATGATACATATTATTATATTGTTGATTATAATTGCCATTGCCAGTATTATTGCAGGCAATGCATGGTATTCATGTGTATCGCAGAACTGCTCACATGAGCTCTGTCATCTTGTGAGCTCTCAGTTTCCAGGTTGGGAGTTTATGGAATGAACCAAGAGTAGAATGTTTTAGGCTTGAGTCCTAGCAATTCCTTCACTTGCCAGGGACATGACCTTACTTGACAGGGAGATTGATCAGTAACCTATTTCTGAGTAACACGCCATCCCAACATTTAATATCTTAAAAAAACCAAACAGTTATTATTCTTCACACTCTTATGGGTTGCTTTATTGGATCTTCTGGTTTGGTCCAGCTTGGCTGGAGTTCAGTGGTCTAGGATGGCCTTACACATACATCTGTGGTCTCAAGTGGGGAAATTGATCATGTGGAATGGCCGAGACATCTTTCTATGTGGTTTCCAAGCCTCTAGGAGGACAGCCCAGGCTTGTTCATATAGCAATGGCAGGGGTCCAAGAAAGGAAAAGGCCCAGTGTGCAAGAACTTTTACAGCCTCTGCTTGCTTCCTATTTGCTAATGTCCCATTGGTTAAGGCAAATGTCATAGCCGAGCCCAGGGATTGAGCAATAGACTCCATTTCTTCATTGGAGAAACTGCAAAGTCATATTGCAAAGGAGCATACAAACAGGGATGAGAAAATTCTGTGGAAATTTTGCACTGTACTACAGGAAGAAATTTAATTTCTAAGGTCATCATTTTCCAAGCTTTTTCTCTTTCATTCGAGCGGAGCCTCAGATACTTTGATTATTTTTTGTTGGTTTTAAAGAACATTTAGAATCTCTTCTGAAATGGGTGTTCAACTCAGTTTCAATTTAGAAACACTAAATTCCTCATTATTTAAAGATGGGGGTTCTGACCATGGTGAAATGCAATACTCATTACGTATGCAAACAAATATTAGACATAAGGGAAAGAAGTGACAATATATAAACTTACTGTATTCCTTTTTGTATTGTAGTTTATACTTGTCAATGTGTCAATATTTTCATTTCCTACTAAACAAATTCCCATTTGTTGTCGCATATTTGTGAGTTGTCACTGCAATTGGACTGTCAGATCTGTAGAGTGCATCGTGACACCAGATCTTCAGCTCTCTCTGGCCTCCTTGTGAGTGAAGTATATTGCTCTACTCTTTGATTTTGGATTTGGCTACATGGTCTGCTTCTGCTGAAGGCATGTGATTGGAACAGACAGTGTGTCTGTCTGAGCCCAGGAAATGAGGCTTTAAGAGGAATAAGGATTTGTTCTCTTGAGTCTCTGCCATTGCTCTAACATGTCTGGCAGCCTGCTGGTCCTACATGAATGAGACACTTGGGGAACAAAGCCACCCCAGGTAACCTACCCACCTGCAAGGAGGGATACCTGAGCAAGCTTGGCTTCAAACAGCCTAATCCCTAGCTTACTGAAGACATGGGAGCCATAATAAGTGATTGCTACTTTAAACCGTCATGCTTTTGGGTGGCTTGTTACACAGCAATAGCAAAGTGGTACAAGCTCCTTGAGGGTAAACTGTTGCCCAAGATATGGCAATGGATACATAGTAGGGATACATGTAATTGCTTGTTCAAGTTTGCACATTGCATTAGCTTCCTATTGTCATAACAAATTTAGTGGCTTAAAACTTTTTTATTATCTTACAGTTCTGTAGGTTAGATGTTTGACATGGCTTCCACTGAGCTAAAACACAGGTGTCTGCAGGACTGCAGCCCTTTCTGAGGCTCTAGGGCAGAACCTATTTTCTTACGTTTTCTAGCTACTAGAGGCCACCCACATTCCTTGGCTCAGAAACCCCTTCTTTTATCTTTGTTATGGACTGAATTGTGTTACCCCAAAATGTAGTTCCAACCCCTGAACCTTTAAATGTAATCACATTTGGAGATAAAAAGTCTTTAGAGAGGTGATTACCTGAAGATGAGGTCATTATGGTGTGGTCCTAATCCAACATGACTAGTGTCCTTGTAAGAAGAGGAAAAGACACCAGGGGTGTGAGTGAACAAAGAACAGGCTATATGGGGACCCAGAAAGGAGGTGGCCAAGGAAAGAGGCTTCAGGAGAAACAAACCTGCCTGCACCTTGATCTTGGATTTGCAGCCTCCAAGAGCCTTAGAAAATCAAATTCTGTTGTTGAAAGCACTCAGTCTGTGGTATTTTGGTGTGGCAGTCTAGCAAACAATCTTCAAGGCCTGCAACACAGCGCCTCTCTGACCAAATTTCCCTTATCACGTCTCCTCAGCCAGGGAGGGTTATCTGCTTTAAAGGACTCATAGGATTAGATGGGGCCCACCCAGAGAATCTGGGATAATCTTTCCATCTCAAGGTACTTAGGCCTAATCACAGCTACAAAGCCCCTTTGCAAGGTAAAATAGCATATTCATAAATTCCAAGGATTAGGACCTCAACATATTTGGGGGTGGAGGGGCATTATTCTACTGACCAGAGACATAAAAGGCAGTCTTGAAATTATATGAATTTTATAGTCCAACCAACAGTGATTTTTTTTTAGAAATAAAGTATTAATTTTCTTATTTTTAGAGAGACACGATTGCAATGAGAACAATCATTTAGTAGAGACAGTATCTTTTCCCTTGCATTTTTTTTTAAATATCCTAAATCTAGGGTCCCAATTTTAATTAAAATTTGCTTTGCTCTTTGTCTTCTAGCAGAATGCACAAAGATTTACTCAACCCATGTTTTTATTTATTTATTTTCCATGAAAGAGCTTTCTACACCAGCTCACTTCTTAGCATCTTGCCTGTTTGTACAAGATTCTCTCTAGCTCTTTCTATCGCGTGAATCCTGCCTCTACTGAGGAATTATTAACAAAAGCTGTCAGGTTGGTTGTGAGAGCCATTCCTCTGATCCATAAATGAACCCCACAGAAAAACCTCTTGGTATCTTCTTCTTTGGAAAGCCTCACACTGCCAATGGCAAGTTAAGGAATGAATGGCATGACATGCTTGCTTTTTCATGATCTAGGTCTCAGAAGCTCTATTAAAAGTCTATTAAGTATTTTATCAGCTTCTGTTGGAGCCTCAGATGATGACTTCATGTTGCAATTCATTTTCTACACATGCCAATTATAATATCAGAAGTGTGCTGGGCTGGCTGAGTGGCACATTGGTTAAGAGCTGGCTTGGGATGCCAGCGGCCCCGGTTCGGATCCTACATATGAGGGCCAGTGACACTGCCCTCTACAGCTAACAACAGCTCCACCTGGAGCTGGGCTGTGCGCGCCCCGGAGACAGTGTAGGCTGCAGCCCCTGCTGCAGTGGGCTGCCATAGGCTACAGTGAGTGGCCGGCAGCCAGCGTGAGTGGCCGGCAGCCGCGGTGAGCGACCATCCAGAGGCCGGCGACTGATCTGCCTCATCCGGGAAGAGTGCAATGACGATACCAACATGGGCCAGTGAAGCAACGTCCTCTGCAACTAGACTGAAGAACAAAAAGACAGCAACTTGTCTGTTCCCCTCCCCCAATTGCCCAATAAAATCTTTTAAAAAAACCAAAAAGAAGTGTGCCGAGCTGAATTTTCATATTTGCACTTGATATCTAGTGCCAGCTGGTAAGCATTTTCTATTGTGAATGATGTGTCACATGCATCTTTAAAGTTAGATATTAAAACACACACCAAACATACAATGCCGGAAAGATTAAGAAAAAATACCAAGCAGGAAACCCATTTTTGACTGTTTTACAACTGACATTCAATCATCAATTAAACAACTCCACCTGTGGTGGGGCACAGGAGTTGTGTCAGTTGATCACAACTTCTTCCACTCTGGTCAGAAACTAACCTGCCTATTGTTATGACAACCTCTCAGTGTTCATCACCTTAACATTCGGCTTTCATATTCTGGAATAATTCCCCAAACACAAAGTAACAGTTGTTTTCCAAGTTATAAACACATCTCTGAGTCCATTACTATCTCTTCTGCTGTTTCTTCTAAGACTTGAGCTGCTGAGCCGCTGAACAGCCGAAGTTCTTCTGCTTTTCGAGAATGTAATACTTCATGGCTCATTTGAAATGGAGTCAGCACAAAGCAAAGCTTTATGGCAGGCGCTGAATGCCGTATCCTGGGTGGCATCTGGCAGCCTGTGATCTAAGGCGAATAAGTCAGGGACTGGTGGTCCCTAGGGGCTTTCTCTAGTGGAGCTCAGCTTAAGCAGGAGAGGAATAAAGACTTAAAGTGTCATGTGTTTCATGCTAGAAAAATGTGGATTTACATTCTGTTATTTGAGCTGTCAAGTTCCTAAAATGGATAAAGATCTTTGCAGTCAACTCCACCAGACTTCTCCGTGCGGGATCAGATATTTTGGTGCAAATAGAAAACAACAGTGACAGAAGTCAAGCAAATATTTCTGTCATTCTAACTGGATGTGAACAGTGAGTAAGAGGTGGGGGAGGTGTCCCTCAATACAAATTCTGCAGTTCCCACGTACCCTGTGTTGAGCCTGTGTGCAATAAATGGGTAGGGCAAGAGAAGGAAAGCGTTCCTTGCTCTCCTGACGTTATGCTCAGATCAGTAGCCCCCTTAGTGATCTATCGACACATGAGGTATAATAGTAAGTGGTTGTTTTAAATCTCTACATTTGTGTATTTTATTAGGGAGCCCTTTTGTGGCAATAGCTCATTGACACTAGACTGATAGCATTTAGCAAACATTTAATAGGTATTTACTAAGTGAATAAACCAACAAAGCTCTATCCAGAGTTTTTCTCTCCATGTGTAACATGTACACAAATGTATATATAGATAAAGGTGAAATATTTCACACACACACACACACACACACACACACACACACACACTGTATTCTTACCTGTCTATAGAGCTGGACCATTCCCTGTTTTAGTTTTCACAATTCCCTTTAGCAACTGGTCTAGGATTCATTGGTGGGTTACAGAGTTCACACAGAATGAGAGGCAATTCTGCCTCGCACCCGGACTCTCCAGTTTTGTTGTTCCACCGAATATGACTTCAGTAACCATTTAATTAATTGCATATATTTTGTTGTTGACCCAGCTTTCCAAACTACTAAGTAAACTAAGTAAAGTTTTGCAAACAAGAGGTCAGCGATGTTGATCCCACTCTCCCCGCAAAAGAGAAACACACAGAATTTTTAATTTCCTAGGTAGCATTGTGACTTTAAAAAAAGCATAATGTCTATTATAGCCAATTTTAAAACTGTGCTGTAGGAAATGATCAGAAAAATTTTCTTACGCATTAGGGCTATAATTGCACTAAAGGAGAATATAGAAGGATTAATTAATTTCACTGCTCAATGGGAGCTTGAGTCTGGCTTTATAAGCTAATACTGAAAGTGAAGCTTTGAGTTGGTGATAAGAGTTCAAGTTTTCTAATCAATTACTCTCTCCAAACCTATTCAGCATGGTGGTTCTAAAGAATGAAAAGAGAAGACACATCTTCCAGAAGTAAAATGAAGAGATAGTTGATAAGTAACTAATCACACATCTTATTCCAAAAACATTTAAGATTAGAAAAATTTTCTTCTAGACTGCTCAGAGTATTTTAAAAATACTCTATGTATTGTATATATGTATATATATGTATATATACAAATATATATGTATATATGTATATTTTGAATGTATATACATGATATATATTTCTCTGAGAATTTTTGATCATCAGACAGGATATAACTCTAATTTGGTACAAGTTACAATTGCTACTGAGCGTTTAGACAGCTGCAAGGCTATGGTTTGGAGATTAGCTATGAAGTGGCCTGGTGACCAAACCACAGTCTGTGACCACCCAAAGATAGTAAAACACTAACGCTTCCCCATACCTGCACATTTTTAATGGAAAAAGAAAGTGTTAAGGGAATTAGAATTTGAGGAAAATATCCCCTTGGCCACTAAACAGTTGCTTATTGGAACTTTGAGGATCTGTCAGAGGAAGATAGCTGGATTATTGTTCATTCCAACCAGGTGTCAAACTCCCCCAGTATTCCCAGGTCCTTGCTGGATTTTGATCACGTCATTTTGATTGCCTAAAAATAATTTGGATTTCCTATTAATGATATAGTTTTTTCTGTTACCTGCTTTGCTAAATGTATAAAATAACAATGCCTGAAAAATAAGGGCTGTACCTTGAGGGGAAATCAGGAACAGGAAAATCTTCTCTTAGTTTTGCTCTTATGTCTGTACTTAGAATTGCTTTCTTCAATTGGATAGTTTGCAGGTAAAAAAAAAAAATTCAAATCATCCATTGATGGAATGATCCAATAGATTGTATGACTGATTTGACCAATAACAGAGTGATTTGAGCAAAAAGGACCCATGAATCATTGTAGTTCTAGGAAAAATTTGGATTCTGAAAGTTATTCTGAAGATTGATCATGAGTGTACCTCGCTTACTTGATGGATTTAGAACTATTTTAACAAATAAACCTATATAGTTGCAGTGCGCATCTCGAGGGCTTTAAAACTGAACTTTCTTATGTGATTATTTAGGTGATTTTTTCCCCCCTTTCTTTATAAGATGTTTGTACATGCATCTGTATGTGTGTATGCATGTATGTGGAGAAATATGTGTAAGAATTTAATACATTTTGTTTTCAGAAAGCTTTAAAGAGAGAGATTCATCTCAGTTTTAGATTCCTAACATAAATACATTTTACAGACAACATATTGCTTTAGGGAGTAGAATGAGTATTCTTTTGGGATTACTTACTGATTTTCTTTAAGCTATAACAATATGCAGTACATTTTTGCTTATTTTTAAGGAAATGTTAAAACCATAGTAGTCTCTACAAACATACAGTGGGTAGGTGTGTAGAGGTGCATGCCAAGGTCGCAATGGGAACTTGTAGAAATGCTCACTTTATGAAACTTTTTTTTTTTTGAGGGTGGTGTCACTGGCCCTCATATGTGGGATCCGAACCAGGGCCACTGGCTTCCCAAGCCAGCACTTAACCACCGCGCCACTCGGTCGGCCCGAAATGCTCACTTTAGATGATCCTTATTAATTGATAAAAGCAAAGATGTGAAGAAATAGAATGATTTTATGTTTCATCCACTTATAAGAATGCTCAATTCTTGTAAGTTACTTTTGTACTCTAACTTTGAAATAAGGCAACCTAGAGACTATTGTATTTTTTTTCAAATTTTATAATGGATAGTTGTCATAGTCAAATTTTATGATAGAGAATTAATAACATTAATTATGAATCCTGATTTTGGTATTGATCTGTCTCTTTTTGAAGGTTATTTGACCTTCCTAATTTTTCAATTTAAAATATGAATGTGTTTATTTTTATCCATATTGTAGACACACCAGAGGTGCTATATATATATATATATATATATATATATATATATATAGAGAGAGAGAGAGAGAGAGAGAGAGAGAGAGAGAGAGAGACACTTTGGTCAACATTGCTCAAGCAGTACTTTGCCATAATCAGAAGTGCCTGGATGCTGATGGTAACCATTTTGAGCACCTCTTGTAATTGCAGAAGTCAAACGTGACTTGTATTCAGCTTTTGTTATCAGTATATATTATTACAATTTTAATACTGTTTTCCTTTCTTAAAATGTAGATACATTTTTTTTGGCAGCCTCTGTATAATTTAAATGAAACAAGACAAAATACCTTGAGGACATAATATATAGGAACAAAAATGTGTGTTATTTCAGTGTTTTTAGTGTGTTTTACCTGATTTGGGCAGAAACAGAGTCATTCTTAATGGACAGAAATATTGACCATTCTTGTGGCTTTTCTTCCTTTTTATGTTTATGTGCATTTCATTTCTTTGAAAATCCCGAGTGACTCTGATCCTCACTTTCCTCCATGACTTTTATGCACTGTAAAGGGTGCTCTTCGTAGAGTGTGAAATTAATGGCTTGTCCTTGTAATAAGTGGGAATGAAAGGCTGTTGTATCCTCTTAATGCTTTGGTTTATCTTTAAAATGATGAAACATCAACTATGTCTACACAGTGGCCTCTCTTTTCACATGTATTATCGTATGTGATATAGCAACCACAAAAGGTGTACAGACCGCCTATTAATTTTTCCAATGGAAGAAGAAACGGAAGCTTAGCTATGGAAAGCTAAAAGCTGTATGATTACTAAGGTCTCTGGTAAAGGTTAAAGGTGGAATTAGTAAGATTCTTAATTCTGTCTGCTTTCCCCTGTCACACATTTATTTGGCAGTTAATGAGAATCTGTGTTCGTGCTAGTCATTTATGCAAAGGCACATAAGTTGAAGCAGTAATAAATAAGTTGGGGAAACAGACATGGGGAAGATACATAAAAATATAAAAAGTGTCGCAATGGATGTGTGAACTAAGTGTCGATAAAGTCAGGGAAAGCGGAGCCAACAGTGATGCGCGAGAGGGTTCTTGAAGACCTTTAAGAATATGGGAATAAATTGTGATTCTTCCTCCCTTACCCACATATCCAATCTATAAACAAGTCCCATCAAGTCTACCTCCAAGTATCTATGAAATCAAGCATTTTTCTCCACTTCAAGTCCACTCTGCTAGTCCAGGCCCTCACCAATTCTGCCCTGGAAGCTTTCCGACTGCGTCCCCACACCCATTCTCATCATCTTCTATCAGCGGTTCTTAACAGTGACAACGAAGTGAATCAGGTCAAGTGAATCAGGTCGCCTCCCTCCAAGTAACCCATCACTGTCAGGATATGGTTCTAACATTCATTATGCCTACAGAGCCTTGCCTAGTCGGCCCCTGCTGCCTTTACGTCCCCACGCTGCACCGTGCTCTTTGCTCATTCCCCAACCAAATGGCTCTCTTTCTGTCCTTCCAAATGCTGAGACTGAATGTGAAGGTTCATTTTATATGTCAGCTTGGCTGGCCTATGGTGCCTAGGCAGTTGGTCAAACATTATTCTGTATGTTTCTGTGATGATTTTTTTTTTTTTTTGGATGAAATTAACCTTTAAATCAGTGGACTTTGAGGAAAGCTGATTACCATAACAAGGGGGGGTGCCTCACCAAATCGGTCGAAGACCATAGGAGAACAAAGTCTTACTTCCCCTGAGCAAGAAGGAATTCTGCTAGGACACTGCCTTCAGACTCAGGTTGTAACATCAACTCTGTCCTGAGTTTCCAGACTGCTGGCTTCCCCTGCAGATTTGGGACTCACCAATTGTATGAGCCAATTCCTTAAAAACTTAAAAACTC
Source organism: Aselliscus stoliczkanus (assembly GCA_033961575.1). Classification (NCBI taxonomy): domain Eukaryota; kingdom Metazoa; phylum Chordata; class Mammalia; order Chiroptera; family Hipposideridae; genus Aselliscus; species Aselliscus stoliczkanus. The sequence continues at coordinate 147,907,962 of CM066732.1, read as the reverse complement.
TCAATACAAATATATATATAATATATACACATGTGTGTACCCGAGTGTGTATAGATACACACATATGTATCTCTACCTCTATCTCCCACTCTCTCTATATAGATACACACACACACACACACACACACACACACACACTTACACCCTGTTCTGTTTCTCTGGGGAATTCTGGCTAATACATCCCTCAAGACCTTCACTCATGTTGTTCGCACCCTGGAAAACTCTTCTAGCTAACTCCTTCTCATCTTTCAAGTTTCAGTTTAAAAGTCATTTATGCAGAGATGCTTTGCCTGACTTCTGAACATCAGATGTCTCTTTAAAAAAGATAAAAATTTCCCTTTTATAATGTTGCTTTTGCTTCATAGTATACGAGTTTGCAGTCATATGTTTATTTGTGTAATTATTAGTTTAATGTATGTATCTCACATTAGAGCAGCACTTTTCAACGTTTTTTTCATCATCTCTCCCTAAGTAGCCTTTGCAGAGATTTTTCTCCTAATTGCCTGCCACAACACATATGCTATCTGTTTATGTACTATATATACAGAGGGTGCAAAAAAAGTATACACATTTTAAGAAAGGAAAAAAAACTGTATTAAAACTGTAATTCTCAATATGTACCGATAACAAAAGATGAACACAAGTCACGTTTGATTTCTGCAAATACAAGAGGTGCTCAAAGTAGTTACCATCAGTGTCCAGGAACTTCTGATTAAGGTGAACTACTGCTTGAGGAACGTTGACCAAAGTGTCCACTTGTATACTTTTTTTTTGGCACCCCCTGACATATATGCATGTATATATGTATATATAATCTGTGCTGTATGCATTAACTCTGCCTTTTTGACCCAAGATGCAATTTTCAACCCCTAGAGGGCGATATTACTCTGGTTGAAAATGCATGCACTGCAGTGGAAGCTTCGTGATAGGACATTGCTTCTTTTATTCTCTCCTGTGTGCCCAATGCCTGGCCTGATGCTACAACCTAGTAAGTGCTCAATAAATACGTGTTGAATGAGTTGAATGAATGACTTGGCTGCCTGGGAAGAGCATTCTGAAGAGAGCACAACTGCAAGCCACATCTGGATTTACCACTTGTGATCTCAGACAAACCTTCGAAGCCACATTTCCTCATTTTTAAAGTGGGAATAGTAACAGTTCCTAAATCGCAGTATGCTATGAGGAATAAACACAATCATATATGTGAATGAGCTTAGTAGAATGTCTAACATAGTCAGTGCTAAATAATTTCAAAGAAAAAGGCTTATCTTTTGCCAGGTTGTGTGTGTGTGTGTGTGTGTGTGTGTGTGTGTGTGTGTGTGTGTGTGTGAGAGAGAGAGAGAGAGAGAGAGAGAGAGAGAGAGAAAGGTAAGAGATGAAAATAACATTATAACCCACACCAGCTCTATCATATTTCCCCTAATCTAGAATTATAAAGCATATCATTTTTCCGTCAATTTCTCTGAGTAAATACCTGGATTTCCCAAAACAAGATGCTTAGGACCCATAGGTATTGTGAATATTTTTAGTCATTCTGGGAAGAAATTAATGTGCTGGGGGAATAAGACAGCAGTTTTGTGAGATCTGGGAGGAACCTGATTCACTGAGTGTTCTCTGGCAGGCACTCAATTGTATTCATTCTCAGTTTTCTCTTCTTTAAAATAGTGATAATAGTATCTGGGTTCCTGATTTATTTTGAGGTTTAAATAAGGAGGAAATTAAAGTCTCTTTGTAAAAATAAAGTGTGTTGTGTTTGTGCTAACAGTTACCCAATGTCTGATTACTTGATAGGTGCCAGCATTGGGTTATTGATGGAGAAATATCAGTGTGATAAATCTTCACCATACCCTGTGAGAAAGGAGTTGTCATTGCATTTTACAGGTGAGGAAACTAAGGCTTGGGCAGATTTAGTTTCTCACTCAAAATCACAGAACTGGCAAAAGACAGAACCAGATTTCTTCCGTGGCAAGACATGTCAGGGCCCATCGTGAAAACCACAACTCTTGCCTATGACTCGAACTCACAATGATTGGGATCTCACCAGGTTTCCAACATTTTGCTAACTGCTTTACATTCGTTTACAATTTAACCCACACACCAATTTTATGACATGGTATTCTTATTCATTTCAACAGTACAGATTAAAAAATTGAGATTTACACATAGGATGATCCATTTGGCTGGGCTACTGGGTGTCCAGGTGTGTGGTCAAACATTATTCTGGGAGTTTCCATGAGGGTGTTTTGGATGAGATTAACATCTACCTAGGTGGACTGAGTAAAGCAAATCTTTTCCCCAGTGTGGGTCTCATCCAATCAACAAAAAGGATAGAATAAAAAGGCTGACCCTCCGCAGAGTAAGAGATTTCCACCTGCCTTACTGCCTTCAAGCTGAGAAATAAACTCTTTCCTGACTTTAGACTTGAACTGAACCATCAGCTCTTCCTGGGCCTAATGCCTGCCAGCTTTCATGCTGGAACTACCTCATCAGTTCCCCTAACTCTCAGGCCCTTGGATTTGGACTGGAACCATGTCATCGATCCCCGCTGGGCTCCAGCTTGCCAACTCACCCTGCAGCTTTTGGTCTTGTCAGCCTCCATAATTGTGTGAGCAAATTCCTTATAATAAATCTCTTTCTGTATATAAAAAATACAGAGGGTGCAAAAAAATGGATACACATTTTAAGAAAGGAAAAAACTGTATTAAAATTGTAATACAATGAATGACGCTAGCATTTATTTGATTAATGCCATCTTTTGAGCAAATGTCATACTGTACATTGCTATCATAATTCAATGCAACTTTGAAAAGCAATACATAGATAACATCTCTTAAAATGTGTATATTTTTTTGTCACCCCTGATATATGCATATATATATATATATATATATATATATATATATATATATATATATATATATATATCTCCTATTGGTTCTTTCTTTGAAGAACCCTGACAAGGCGATTAAAAGTCAAAAGAAGATGAGAAGGAGGACTGTGATTCTGATTCTCTAAAGAGATATAGTTGTCTTTTCGAAAACAGTCTAAATAATTGGGACCATGTTTTTAGCATAATATGTATATGTATATATATATATATATATATACACACAAACAAAACATATCTGCACATATGTATATATAGAGATATACATCTACATGCATACATGTATATATATAAATATACATCTATATGGAAACATATATATGTATTTGTATATGTGTGTGTATAGTAAAAATGCAACATTTTCCCCAAGTTTTACTCTCTTTTTACATACATTAAAGTGGGAGAGGGCCAGCCAAGTGGAACGGTGGTTAAGAGCTGGGTTGGGAAGCCAGTGGCCCCAGTTCGGATCCCACATATGAGGGTCAGTGACACTGCCCTCAAAAAATAAATAAATAAATAAAATAAAAATAAAAATAAATGTAAAAAAAAAAAGTGGGGGAGATGGGTTTGGAAAACAAAGATGGTTAGTCTAATTATGTGATATTGATGTTTTATCTCATTCACTGTAAGGAAAATGTCTGGTTTTTAGTGTCTCTTTGCAATGTATATTGTCAGTTATATTTAGCAAATGTTCTCTCAGAGAGGAAAGAAAACACACAATCCAAGAAGCATGGTGTAAGTGGTAAGAAGATGGTGCTCAGTTCATGCATTATCTTGTTTGTAGAAGCTCAAGAACTAGATTTTATCTGTCAAGAAAGCAAAAATGCAAAGGTAAGAAATGGTTTGCCATCAAACTGATGCATTCAAATCAGCCGTGTTGTATCTGGTGGGATAACCGGTCATTCCATGTATCGTCAGAAAAATGGTGTAAATTGTGAATACTGGCAACTTATCTGACACTTAAATGAAGTAGAGGGTCATTTGCTTACTTCCATAGTTTCTCCCAACAGTTTTTAACTTGATAAAGCAATTTTTCATTCCCAGATAATAATTCAACCTGGAGGGTGGCTGTCCGGGTTTCAATGGAGAGCACTTGTAAAGGTGAATTCTTCTCCTTCCTCTCACTCCTCTTTTCCTGCTCCATCTCTTTCTCCTCCTTCTCTCTCCCCCGTTTCTCCTCTTCCCCCTCTTGCTCTTGGTTTCTGGATGCTCATGCTGAGAATGCAGCTGCCCTTGGGCTGAACACATCAACACTGCGGGGAACATCCTTCAAGGGAGCCTTGAGCGGTACAGGTTCTGCTCTGATTTGACAAGTTTGGTTTTCCTCCACATCATATATTGATGAAACAGGCACAGGGTGGAGAAAATATACCTGAAATATTGCTTTTAGTTCAAAGAGGAACTGGCTGACCTTTTCGTCAGGCCATCCTCAACCTGAGACAGTTTTTCCTCTGTGAGCAAGGGAAGAACCTGGGACATGCTGAGCCTCCGAGCTTACCGATAGTGTGGAGGACAGCTAGCTCAGCTTAGGGGTGTGCCTTGCAGATTTGTAATTTCCGTGGCTCTGCTAAAGTCAGATGATGTGGTAGCTTGCGAGTTTAAGGTACCATAAATTAGGTTGGGCGATGGGAGTGGAGAACCTGGAGGCTGAACATGAAACATCATGGAGCCCCTATCCAGCAAGGCAGTATCTTTGTGTAGCCATGAACTCCAGGAGCGGCTGCAGGGGCAGAGCCACAACTAATGGAGTATTGATCCAAGGCGTCAGGACTCTGCATTACCAATGGGCCTGGCAGCCATCGACAAGGAGGGAAATCCCATCTGCCAACACCCCCTCTCCTGAGATGGTCTTACAAGGAGCTTTATTGCTTATTTGAAAGTTTTCACGTACCAAGGGGCTCTCACGCCTCTTTGGTCTATTGGCAGTTAGAGATGAAATCTTGCATTATAGCTCCTATCCTTACTAATCTCCATGGTAATGAAGCTAAATTTTATTACAAATATTTTAAATGGATCGTTCATTGATTCAGATGGCTTTTCTTGCCATTTAGATTGGATGAAAGCAGGAAGGCTCAACTGTGTCGTTTCTATCAGAATCACAACAAAATATAGGAAGCATAACCTTGTGGAGCTTGTTAGAAATGCACGCTTCCTGGCCTGACCTGAGCCTAATGAATTAGAATTTCCAGGTCAGTCTGAGCCTGTGTATTCTGCTGGCCTCCGTGGATGATTTGATGTCATGCGGCTGCTATTGCTCTAAATGCTTTACTTCACCTTGACACTTTATCCCTTTTAGAAAGAACCAGGTGAAGACAATGTGCTAAGTCTCAATTAAGTTTCAACACCTTCGTCAATTTTTTAGTGCCAGAAGATTGAATCACCTTGAATTGGCTGGAAGCAGGACAATTGATGAGTGAGCCAGACCCCATTGTTCTGATTTACGGCCCTGTTAGGGAGACTTGGCCATTTGGGATGGATGCCTGACCACTGGTGACAACCAAGGTCTTTGAAAAGTGAGAGTTTCCAAGGATCTGTTGGAACCCTGAGTCAGAGACCAAGATTTACTCTTCTCAAACATCTCCTCCATGCCAAGCAGGGTGACACGAGGCAAGGTACTTATTTTCTTTGAGTTCCAGTTTCAACATTTCTGCACTGAGACAAAATCTGCCTCAGAGGGGTTGTTGTGAGAATTTAGCGAGAGAAAATATAGGATGCACACAGCTTGACATGTAGTAGGTGGTAAGCAATATTAGTTTTCTTTCGTATTCACCTCCTTCACCCTCTGTTCATTATTAAACAGTATGCAACAGTCACTAACTTGCCTAACTAATTCACAGTAGTTTCCAACTGCTAAAGTACCTGATTTCACTGTCAGTGTAGATCTTGTGAATAAAACTCACAATTCATTTGAGTACAGTAATCCCCCCCTTATCTGTAGTTTTGTTTTCTGCTGTTTTAGTTACCTGCAGTCAGACGTGGTCTGAAAATATTAAATTTCCCCAACCATCCACATCATCATGGCTCCATGATCTAGGACCACCTAAGGCAGATGATTGTTCTTTGAATATACGGTCAGAAGGTCAATAGCAGCCCAACGCTACATTATTATACCTACATCATTCACTTCCCTTCAGTTCATCACATATATATTGTATCATCTCACATCACCAAAGGAAGAGAGAGTACAGTACAATAAGGTATTTTGAGAGAGACGAATAGCTCACATTCACATACATTTTATTACAGTATATTGTTATAATTATTCTATTTTATTATAGTTGTTAATTTCTCACTGTGCCTAATTTATAAGTTAAACTATCATAGGTGTATGTATGTATAGGAAAAAGCATAGCATACATAGGATTTGGTACTAACCGTGGTTCCAGCTATCCACTGGAGGTCTTGGAATTTATCCCCCATGGGTAAGGGGGAGGTACTCTATTTTCTATCCTTCAGAGGTTTAGAAGCTCTTGGTTTGAAACTATACAAAACTTGCAAGACCAAGACTTCCCATTAGTTTATGCAAACTCTTGAGTTCACTTCCTCATGGATCCCTTGTATTCTTGAAGGTTGTTTAGGCCCTGTCAACTCTAGCTTTTAGGCTCTTGTTAGCTTCCAGGAGAAATCACTGAACATACTTCCTTAATTTTGAAGCTACAAAAAAGATTTGCATGGTAAAGGGAGAAATGAGAGGTTATATTGTGACTGCCCTCCTTCCCCCCAGCATTCCCACTCAAGCCACCTGTGTCCCCCATGCCTGCCACCCCCCCCCCCACCTCACCAGGGACCCGCTGTGAGATACAGTCCAACATCTTGCACTGAACATCTTGATGCACTTGTGTTCAGGCCTTGTACTGATCAAAAGGAAAGAACTGATAAACACCCCTGAATCGGGAGCCTTTTGAGCCCTTTCATTTCCACAAAATATAAACATAATTTGGAAAAATTCTTAGTGGTTGTGAGAATTTGGGGTTATTGCTGGCCGAGTTTGTTTGAATGCAATCTCCGGTCCTCTTGGTTCTGTCTGCTTTTCTGTTTGCTGCTTAGTACATGGGGAAAGCAGGTGAGATCCTCATAGCTCATGGGTCATCTAAATGTTAGTCTTCTCATTTTTAATGCTGAGAAATAATAAGCGGTGTTAAATTGCTGCTTTCCACATACCATTGTCTTTGTACAGCTAAATAACTTTCAAGATTGCATTCTACCATCATGGTCAGCTTTATCATGTCCACATATTTGTTCTTTCAATGAGGCAAGTAAATCTTCAAGGAAGGGAGTTTATATGACTTTCACCCTGAGGAATTAGATTTGTCTTCCTTAAACATTAACATATCCCTCCTAAACTGAAAGTACACAAATTAACCAGCTCACCACTGGCTCCCCTCCTCTTTACCAATACAGCCCCTTTCCCCCTTTACTTTTTTAATCTAATGTATTTGAGCACATTTATCCAACATGCCAAAGAAAGACCCAGATCCCTAAGGTTCTAAATTCTTGGCACTGTGATGTAAGAAGTGGTATGTATAACTTTGGGGATGTGACTTTAAAGATAGTGGCTGCGTGGTTTTCCTTTCTCTTTATCTTCTGACTAGAATGGGATTTGTGGACTAGAGGGGGAACAGCCATGATGAATCTCAGTGAAGAGATCACGGTGGGTGGGCTGGTTCAGTCTCTCAGGAACCCAAGCTCTTTCTATGTTGTTCTGTCATGTGTAGCCATCAGACTATCATGTTTTATTTTCTTTGTCATACTTAACTACTGCTGAAATTATCTTGTTTTCTTTTTGTTTACTTTTAAATTCTTCTTACCTCACTAGAGTTCAAGAACAAGCTGACTCATTCACCACTGTACAGTAGCCTACCCTTTCCCTCCCCTCCATCCTTGGGGGATAGTTCCAAGATGGATGTGGCCCAGTGGATGCCTGAAACCATTGATAGTTCCAAGCCCTACATATGCCATGTTTCTTCCTGTACATACATTCCAATGATGAAGTTCAATTTATAAAGTAGATACAATAAGAGATTGTAATAATGACTAAGCATATGAAGAATTATAACAATATACTGTAATCAAAGTTATATAAATGGCTTTGGAGCAATTACTAAGTAAAATAAGGGTTACTTAAAACAAGCACTTGACAGTGGACCTGATAACAGAGATGGCTAATAAGTGACTAATGGGCAGGTAGACATGCTGGACCAAGGGATGATTCACATCCCTGGAGGACGAAGTGGGATGGCACACAATTTCATCATGCTGCTCAGAATGGCACATGATTTAAAACTTATGAGTAGTTTATTTCTGGAATTTTCCATTTAATATTTTCAGACCACTGTTGACTGTGGGTAACTGAAACTACAGAAAGTGATACCACGGGTAAGGGATACCTATGTGGTGGTTGAAACACAGTAGCTATTAAACATTGGTTGAATGAGTGAATGAGTGGCAGATGACAGCAGCCAGCTTCAAGGGGGTTGCAAGCCCAATGGGCCAGTGGCAGTCACTAGCAGAAAGATGCCAAGTCCTACTGGGTGGCATGGAATAGCACCAGTGGGAAGTGGTAAATAGTAGAGTGGAGTGGCCATTGGGAGGAAAAGATAGGGCAGGTAAGTAGCAGGTGGTGAAACAAAGGGCCATAATTTAAGGCAGCGAAGTTGTGGCACATTAAGTCTAATGGTACATATACTTGTGAACACACTTAAAATACCCCTTAGGATACACAGACATCACTAGGGGTTAGAGAGAGGGAGCTTTGCATATGATGGACTTCCTGTGTCAGTTGATAGAAAAAACAATACATTAAAATTTGAATTATTATTGTTTTCCTGAAGTCATCTGTACCCACAGGCCAAAGATAAGGGGGTGTTTAAGTTAGAATCTTCATCATCTGTGGCTTCAAAGGCAATATCAGTTTTGCTTCTAATTGACCGTACCTTGCTGAGAGCAGTATCCTTAGCATGTCTTCTTTCCCCTTCTGTCTTGCCCCTGCTTTCCTCCAAACCTTGCATACCCCTTTCTCACATGGCTTAGAGGTGGCTCAGATGTTCAGTAAAATTGTCTACCTTATTTGACTTTAGTTTTTCCAATTCATTAATCACAGAGCTCAGCCTTTTCATTGGTTCTGCCTTTTGCTTTTGTGCTATCTGATGCACATGGCTTACAGAGATAATTTATGGGTGATACATGTTTTGTCTGACTTGGCTTCGGGTATCTGAAGTGACCCACAGGGCAGTGGTGTGTATGCAATATGTGTGGGAGGAAAGCAGAGATAAAATGCTCTTTGAAAAATTATAAAGTATAATAAGTTATTTTGTGCTTCACCTGACTTCCTCTCCATCCCAGCTCCAATATCATCATCTGAAGAGTGGGGGAAAAGGGGAAGAGAGGAAGTTATAGGCATCTATGAATAATATTACTTAGTTCACCTCAAATAGTGCACAAGAACTGCAGCCAGAGCTCGAAATGAGGAAAAGAAACCCAAAAGGCAGCTGTGGCCACAATGTATTGAAAATTTGGAAATTTGTAATAAGTCACTGACAAAAGGGTCAAGGGAATAATCTGTCTTGGATAGAAATGGCCAGAGGAGATTGGTTGACTATAAATATGTGTAGAAAATTAGGGGGAAAATATTGCTTGAAGGGGGAGTGGATTTGCTTTATTGTTTAATATTATTAGCACACAGACTTTTACAAATTCCTTCACCTAAATATAGGAGAAAGAGATTGCTTCTTTAAATCCTTAGAAGTGTCTCACATTGATTTTCTTGATGCTTTTGCATGTTGGGGATTCTCCATCTTCACTAAATCTGTCTGGAAGTAAGCCATGGCACTTGTGGATTTTCTCTCCTAAAAAAAGTGTGGAAGTGGTGTTTTCGAAATGAAAATAAGCCTAATACGACTCTCTAATCCAAATTAACTCAGGCATTTGTAAGTCCTCATGATTTGTTTGGTGCTAGAAGTACCAGAGATCATATAAAACATCCACTTGTTTTTTAGGTGAAAAATTCAGAGAGGTCAAATGACTTTAACCCATTACCACGTAGCTGCTCTTGGACACCAAGGTCCTAGTGAGGTCTCTGAGTTTTGACCTCTGATATGATGTCTTTTTAATATTGAACTGGATTGCCTAACAAATCTACTAAAGCCCTTCTGAATTTACACACACACACACACACACACACACACACGCACACACACACACACACATATATATGTTAGTATTTATTTATTAGTTTATATTTACTGATATATAGTTGCTTATATTTTTAGATATTTGTTTATATGTATAGATATTTGTTAATATTTATATATACATTTATTTATATTTGTAGATATATATGTTTATAGGTAAGGTATATAACTGGATGATTTGATATATGTATACATTGTGAAATAATTACTAAAATCAAGCTAATTAACATATCCACCATCTCACACAGTTATTTTTTTGTGTGTTGTGAGAACATTATTGACCATCTTTGGTTTTTATTATAGTTTTTCTTTAAAAGTCTATATTGTCTGATATGGGTATAGCTACTTCAGCTTTCTTTGGGTTTCCATTTGCATGAAACAACTTTTTCAATCCCTTTACTTTTAGTCTGTCTGCGTTCTTATATTTTATATCTGTCTGTGTGTCTCTTATAGGCAGTGCATAGATGGGTCTTTCATTTTTTTAACCATTCAGCCACTCTATGTTTTTTACATATATAGTAATTATACATGGATATGTACTTATTGTTACTTTGTTAATTGTTTTCTGGATTTTTGTAGATTTTGTCTTTTCTTCTTCTTTTGAATATGGAAAGCTTTTTCATGTCTTCTTTGGTATAAAACAACCTAGTACCAAAAATGAATGGCTACAGGGAAATAGCCCAAGGAAACTTGATTGTAAAGCCCTAGGCACCTCACTTTGTAGTTGTGAAACTTTTTTTCTTGACATATCAAGAATTTATGAAACTCCAGTTATTTTTTTTTTTGAGGTCAAATATGCAGCCTTTCATGACTTGCAGTGTATGAACACTTCAAAAGGGTTACCTTTATGAATAAGATTACTCTGCCTTCTGTACACTCTAAATTAAGTACATAATCTTTACAAATGTAATGCATTAAACACTCTTTGCCTTATATTTTTATTAACTTGTTTCCTAACAAATCAATTGTGTATCAGTTGTTTCCTGTGTCCTAATCAGCATGAAATCGCCATGGTTATTGAGTTCCTATTATATATATAATGTACAGGAAGGAGAAAAAAAACAGCATTTGTTGAAGACCTTATACGGTGGACACTTTTGTTAATTCACTGAACAAATGCTTCCAGGTCCTGTGTTAAGAGGTGAGGACACTCTACTGAACAAGTTAGTTGTGGCTACTCCTTCACTGAACTTACTATCTTGTATGGCAAATAGGTATTGAATCAGTAGAGTAAAGCCAGTGTGATAAGAAGGGAAGAGCTGAGCAATAGGATGTTTTGTGTGTTTTTACAGATGAGGAAGCTGAGGCTCAGTTAGGCTAAGAACCTTGTTCAAACTAGTAAACAATAAAGATAGCTTTAAACCCAACTGTGTCTCTTCTTACCCCCAGCATTTCCACTATGCCATGTTTGAGGCACTGTCCTAGGTACTGAATATTCAAGCGCTTTGAGGCTATAGCCTGCAGTTTTGGAGAAATGACATACATCAAAAGGAAAATGTTAATATAAACTAATATTCTGAGACAATTTGTGCATTTCAATGTGGATGAAGCTATAGGCTGAGATGATTGGGAGAAAGCTTTGTGGGTAAAAAATACAAATCTTAGATAAATGGATAGGATGGAAGATAGGTGGCAAAGCACATTTCCTCATAGAAGGCCTAGAATTGTATATGCCTACTTAGAGAAACAAATTTAACTGAACTGTTGATTCTTATGGGGAAGTGGTAAAAGAGAAGATTGAAAAGGTACTCAGGATTCTTGAATAGTAAGATAAGAATTTGGATTTCATTCTGTAGTTCAGTGATCAGAAAAATTCTTTAAGATATAGTATATATTTTAGTGTTTAAAATACGCAATTTCTATTGCAACCACTCAACTCTGATGTTGTAGTGTGAAAGAAGCCATAGGCAATAGGTAAATAAACAGGTGAGATTATGTTCCAATGAAACTTCTCTGAAGCCTGCTATAGTTAATGGTGATGAATTCAAAGCTTTTAAGCCATAAATTCACTAATAGGTGTTTGGGGAAGTGTGAACTGGTAGTGTTATGTTTGCATGGTTCCTGGCATAGAGCAGGAGTCAGTGTGTTTTGTGAACAGTGAGAGATAGAGCCATGGAGCCATGGAAGGGGAGTAATATGCATAATTTTGTCACCAGTCCATCCTTTCTTCTTGCTGTGACTTCTTCCAGATCAGGTAGATCTGTGAGCATCTGCATTATTTTGGGATCATTGTCCCTTTAACATCATGCTAAAATGATAGGGCTCTTTGAATTTTAGGCTCATAGGCTTTTGCAGAAGGGAGAGATAGTAAAGGATGTTTAGGCCAGTAGATCAACATGTATGTGATAAATCTGGAGGCCCAGACATATGGACGTACTTGTTCATGGTTATACAGAATCACTGTAGAAAAAAAAAAGTATGATTATTTTTTCTGGAAGTTATATAATATAAAAAAGAACAAACCCAGTTAGAAATTAGCAGTCCTCTGTAATTTGATATCACTGTATCTATTCAGCCCAACCCTCTCATTCACCTCAGCCCAACCCCTCAACTCACCTGTAGAAATTATGTCCTCTTCCTCTTTGGCTCCATAAAGCACACTGAACTCACTCAGAGTCAAGTAGTCCTTCTTTATCTTCAGGGAATACATCCCAAGACCCTCAGTGGATATCTGAAACCACAGAAAGTACTGACTGCTATATATACTACCATTATTTTCTATACACACATATGCATGATAAATTTTAATTTATAAATTAGGCACAATAATAGATTAACAACAATAACTAATAATGAGACAGAACAATTATAACACTATACTATAGTAAAAGTTATGTGAATGTGGTCTGTCTCTCAGCAAACTAGCATAAATTTCCTTTTCCTTCTTCATGGATAGAAGGTTCATTCTTACCATAGATCTAAGCCACCTCAGCATACAATTTATTTTCTTTTCTTATTAAGTTGAGAACCTTCATCTTTTTAGTTACAGGAGGCACTTTACAACTTCTCTTTGGCATATCCAAATTGCCAGCATCACTACTCTTGTGCTCAGGGTCATTATTAAGGAAAATAATGGTTACTTTTCACAAGTGCTGTGATAACATGACAATCTGATAACTAAGATGGCTACTGAGTGACTAATGGGCAGGTAGCCTATACAGTGTGGATACCCTGGAAAAAGGTATGATTCATATTCTGGGCAGAATGGAGTAGGATGGCATGAGATTTAAAGCTTATGAAATTGTTTATCTCTGAAATTTTCCATTTAATATTTTTGGGCCATGGTTGGCTGTGCATAATGGATACTGCAGAAAGCAAAACTGTGGATAAGGGGAAACCACTGAACAGGTTTTTCTCTGTTCTCTCCCCATTTGTACTATCAATTTAATTTTCTCCAATATTATGCCCATCTTTCCATTTCAGGCTCAAAAATCTCTTTTCTTACTAGGCTCTAACCAACAATTCCTCTTTACCTTTAATTTCCTTATCTCTGATGACACTCCTGCCTTTATTACACAGTTTACATGCCCTCATTTATTTCACAAATGATGTTTTCTCTCCCAAGGAAGGTATGGAGTTTACAGACAAGGTACATAATTCCTTATTTCCCCCTTTGTAACTATGCTGGGCAGATAACAGCAACTCAGTCAATGAAAGATTGTACTCATTAAAGTCTTAGTTTAAAATGAATTCTTCAGGATGAAAGGTGTTTACATCATTTGAAGCTGGTAGGACACTCCATTTTGTTGCTAGCCTATAAGTCATCTTATTGCATCTCAGTCATCTACCAATTGTTCACCAAATTTTAAGGTTGTTTGGTTTAAAACCCATTAAACTTTTTAATAGGAGAATAACCTATCCCCAACCTCTTTAATAAAGGCTTAACAACCATTTCTTTCATTTCATGTATAAATAATTGCACAGCATCTTTCAGGGGAAGAAAGAAGATGTGTGCACTAACACAGGCCCCTGTAATTACCACAAACTCTTCATTATATTTATTGATAGCAGACACCTCAGCTCTAGGAATAATCTCACCAATTAGATAACTATTTAAGACTATTGAAAAATAGTCAATCTTTGAAAAATAAAATATCACCTTTGCTCCCTGTTTTTCTAATTTTAAAGACATGGTAAGACACTGATTAGAATTTATGTAACAGCAGACAGTTATATGAGGATGAAAAATTTGAAGCTTGTTTCTATTTCCTGTTTAAATATGGATTTATGTGGAAATTGCTGCCTTCCTCCCAGCACAGTTTGTTTCCACAAACAATTGAAAGATAGGTCCTTCCATTCAGAGACTAAGATTGACATCGTGAAAGAACCATCTCTTCTGTTGGTGAAACAAAAATCTTAGGATTTTAACACATGGCTAATTATTAAACATGTGGTCTGTAATGTCACATACAGATTTAAAATATTTGCTGAGAGTTTGAATGATTTCAAATTTAGCTGAACCAATCTGCCAAGTCTCTTATTTGATAGCTGGAAGCAGATACAAAAGATTTTGGTCTGACCCTTTAGTCTATTTCACTGTAACTGAATCATTTAATCACATTTTATGAAACTCCAGGCTACAGTGCAGTGAAATGTTAAGCACATCTTGCTCATTAGAAACAAATGAAAAACTCATCAGCCTTGAGACTCAGCCATTTATATTAAATATCTACATAAAACACTACCAGAAACATTGGGTCTCAGCTGGTCTAATCTGTGACACAGCCTATTTAAATTTTAAAACTATGTGGTCTATTTCACATTACCAAATTTTCCGTGGCACAAAAGAATGAAAAAAATGAAAAGGAATTCAAACAGCATATTTCACTTTATCAGCTATTTAAATGTCTCATTTTATTTTTAATTTGGATTTTTCTTGGTGCCATTCTCTAAAGAAACTCAAATGTGAATCAGAATAAAGATTACTCCATAACCCTGTGTGTGGTCAGTAACAACGAAAACATCTGCGATTTAGCACACAGTACCAGATGTTCATAATAGACTATGATTCTCCCACCACACAACTCATTACTGATAATTAGGCTCCAATTATAAAACTTTAAAAACAAACAAAGAAAAGTATAATACTATAAAATTAAAGAAATTAACCTGTAAGGGCCTGTTTCTTTTTACCTCATGCTGGACTATACTCTGTGAGGTTGGGGGCAGTATCCAGCACTCAGTATCCAGCACCCAGTATCCAGCACTCAGTATTCAGCACCTAGGAAACTGAGGGACTCACAGTATAGTTGCTCACTAAAACTTTTAGGACTGACTGCATAGAAGTAGTGAGACTTTCAAAACATTTGCTGGTTAGAATAAAGTTTGGGGCAAACAAAAAATTTCCTACAGAAACATTCTGATCAGACATCAATAGTCAGGCATGTCAAATAATCATTGCTGGACAAGAACAGTGTTCTGTAAATAGGAAGGTGAGCATTCCTATTAACCCATTTGGAGTATAGGCAGTTTTTATTTCTAATAAATGAGAAGACAAATAGGGTATAATAGTTATCTCATCTACTCTATTGTCATTGTGTGTTATAGCATGAGAAGCCTTTAAGATGATATATAAATATTTGATTTAAAACTGCAACTTATATATTTGTTGGTAATCTTGAGAAAAGTTTTATGTTTCTCTTAAAGTTGCGTTCGACCTTTTTTCTTTTTTTTATCTAGTAAGAGGGTACATGAAGGAATGTGATACAAAATGAAAATATGTTGCAAACCATGGAGACCTGTTTTTCCCTCCCACAGAGTTCCTGGCACATAGCAGATGTTAAATCAATCTTTGCTAAAGGAATGAAAGAATCAAACTGCAAAGTGTTAACAATGAAATGTATTTCAAATAGTGTTGCAAAAATAAAGTCAGTAATGTAACTAGAACCCGGTGTGGCATGGAGGAGATTCTCAATGAATATTTGCTCCTGTGATGGGTTGTGTTGTGTCTCCTCAAAGTTCTTATGTTCAAGTCCTAACCCCAACACTTTAGAGTGTTATTTTACTTGGAAATGGGTTCTTTACAGAGGTCATGAAGTTAAAATGAGGTTTTTAGAGTAGGCTCTAATCCACATGACTGTTGTATGTGGATTATCAGGAGGGAAATTTGGAGAGACATGCACACAGGAAGAATGTCATGTGAACATGAAGATAGAGATCAGGGTAGTGTTTCTATTTGTCAAGGAACGCCAAAGATTGCTGGAACCATCAGAAGTTAAGGCAGGGGCCGGCCGAGTGCGCAGTGGTTAAGCGCTGGCTTGGGAAGCCAGGGGCCCTGGTTCGGTCCCACATATGAAGGCCAGTGACACTGCCCTCAAAAAAAAAAAAAAGTTAAGGCAGAGGCATGGAGAAGATTCTTTCTCACAGCCTCATAAGGAACCGACCCTGTGGGCACTTTGATCTTGGACTTCTAGGCTCCAGAACTGTGAGAGAATATGTTTCTGTCGTTTAAGCTTTTCAGTTTGTGGTCCTTTGTTACAGCAGCTCTAGCAAACGAACAAAACATCCATGCTGTATCCCACTTCATGTCCTTATTCTAAACTTTGTGAAAGACACTCATAAAGGGGACCAAAAATTGAGCCCAGAAACTTAATGAAGTCTAGAAATAATTACAACATGTTGAGATAACTTTAGAAGCACTTCATGATGTTTGAATCCTAAGAAAAGGTCCCTTTGGATTATATTTATACAGAGTTTATGTTGTGTGTAGCTGTAGGTTGCAATAACATTTCATTCTTTCAAAATGCCTCAATAGAAATTTAATTTGCTGAAATGAGATTTGATTTGCTATCAAATTAAATTTTGTCATTGAATTTTTGAACCACAAAAACCTTGTACGTACTCTAAAGGTTTTTGATCATAGAAGTGCAATTGCAAGATAAGTCAAATGCCTTGATCCTGAGAAAGCATTATGCCAGCTGTCTCCGCCAGCAGAGAAAGGAACTGAGTTGAATGTTTTACATTGTATCCAAATTTGCCTCCTTCTCCTCTACTAAAAGAATAGTTCTCTCTTCCTAAAAAGAACGCCCATGCCCCAGGGAGCTTTGTCAGTGTTTGAAAGTAGCAATTTTTCAAATCCTTACCAAGCATCTTAGATTGCCAACCCCATTCTTTCCCTATTTCAGGTTATTTGTTGGGATACTGATACCAGACAATCTGTGTATTTGGGAAGGAAAGAGGCTAGGTGTCAAATTCTCACTGTGAGTTTGGAAATCCCAGTGTGCCAGCTGGTGAGGGACTCGGCATCTTCTTTTCCCTACAACCACTGGGATTCCACGCCTCTGGATATGCCTTGGTCATTGCTCTCACTACCCTGTATCGCATTTATAGTGATCTGTTCATGTGTCTATCACCCTGACTTGGGGTTCTTTGGTAACAGTGCCTGCATCTTATACCTTCCTATACCTGCAGCAGCTTGGCGCAGGGAAGCATCAGGCAGGGTAACACTCTGGTGCTTAGCCCTGCTGAGCAAATCTAAGAGACAGCAGAGAACACACATTCTAGCGTTTTCCCACCCAGGGTAAAGAGAGCTGGGGTATTTCCACACAGACTCCCATCAGCCACTGGTTGAAGGCTGGGCACTGATTCTCCATATTCCCATCCTGTGTGCATGTGTAGGCTGAGCTGGCTCTGGTGGCTACAGAGAGCCCTCAGATTAAACCAGGAAGTGGCTAGGGAAGGTGGCAGCTTGGCAGTGTGCACTACAGTGACAAAGATGAAGAACCATGAGTGGGGCGCTGAGGTCACCTACTAAATTCACTCTGCTCTCCACTAGTCGAGTTCCATCAAACACCATTTTTAGTGGCATAACATTTGCCGAATCCCTGGACCCATGTAAAGTCCTGATTCCTGTATGGCCTCCTCCATGAAGATATGTCTGGCTTCCAGCACTCAGGCCAGGGGCTTTCTGTGGCCTGATGGCCGTAACAGCAATGCATGTAGCAGACAGGTGAGCTATCACAATGCCCACTCTGTGTGTTCTTTAAGCTCCGCACAGAAGACACGGGTGCATTCATTCATTTACTTGCTAGGATGCTGTGCCACCCCCTGTGCTAAATGCTGGGAAAGACAGCTGGCTTCTGGCCTCTCAGAACTTACAGTCTGATGAGGAAGACGGTACTTCATATCTAATCACAGCAATAACAGAAATTATATGTAAATTATGAGCCATATGTGAAGGTAAATGGAGGGTGTGATGCAGGAATATAGCAGGGACAAGAGGCTTGTTATAGAAAGAAGTGTTGGCGAGGCCACTCCGAGGTAGCAGGAGTGGTGAGAATTTTCTAGACATCATCACATTATTCACAGAAGCCAAAAAGTGGGAAGAATCTTGGGGAACGAATGGAACTGCAATTGTTGCCCACCTATTTAATGCATTTACATTGCAGGAAACAAAATCAAGCACAGAAAAGTGTAAATAAGAAAATATACATCTCATTGGGAGGTCAGCTGTCCATTGATTGATTCTTTTCCCTCCCCATTCTTACAACTCACTCACTCACTCACTCACTCACTCACTCACTCACTCACACTCATACCGCTGTGTTAGGACAAATTCCGAGACTTTTCCTTTGGAGGTGCCCAGCGCCAAAGGAGAGGAGGAATTGGATACTGTACCAGGTAGATAAGAACACCGCTTTCATGTTAAGGAAAGTTCATTCTCCTAGCTTTCCAAACTAGATTTCCAAGACTCGCTTGAGTTTATCTGTACAAGTCAGACTATAGAGCTTCATGGAAGCAGCTTTGATGAAATCCAGTTTAGTGAAGCTTTTAAAACAGAATACTGTGTGGCATGAAGCCTTTATGGAGAGTAGGGATTACATGCTGACCTTGGCCCCACAGGAGCCAGTCACGTTCAGGGATGCAAGAATCAGTTATTTTATCTTCAAGTCGGATCCTGAGGGACAAATGCTGTCAGCCTCACTGTGGATTCAAAAAGGCAAGTACAGTGTCCGTCTCAGCAGTTGCCTACCGTCCTCTGCTGAATTCTCAAAGCTGAGTCAGTTTTAGACTTAATCTTATGGATTGGCTAAATTAATTTCCATTTTGTAGATTTTATTGAGCATCTATTAGGTACTTTATGAGATTTTGAGTATACAAAACAAAAAGAAAAAAAATTACCAACAACAATCAGAGCAATATAATAGCTAATATTTCTCCATTAAGCCCTTACTAAATGGTAGGCGAGGATCTAAGTGCATTACTTGCATTTTTTATAATTCTACAGGGTAGGTGTTCTTTCAGCAGCATTGTGCAGTTGAAGAAACTGAGGCTCAGAAAGGCTGAGATACATGCCCACAGCCATGGAACTAGTTGTTCTAGAGTAGAAATGAAAACCGGGTGGTCTGACTCTGGTCTCTCCCTCGGCTCAAGTTCCAGATCTCAAAGAGCTTGGGCTTTTGTGAGGAAGATAATCAAGGAAAGAGAAAAGTTTAGTAAAATGGATATCTATTGAATGCTTGCTCTGTGCCAAGCACCCATCCGAGTACTTCACGTGTATGATTTCATTCAGTTGTCACAATCACTCTCTGAGAAGGACACTGTTAACATTATCCTGAGTTGACCAGTAGGGAAACTGAGGCACCCAGCAGTTATGAAACTTGCTCAAATTCATATAGCTGGTGAAGGGCAGAGCCGATATTTGGAGGCAGGCACTCTCTACTTCTAAGCTTGAAACCTATAAGCTTTTCTCTCTGTGTATCCTACGCCTTTAAACCTTTTCTTGCTCTCTTTCTGATGTCAGGTAAAGTGACCACAAAGGCTGTGATCAGAAAAATAAAGGTTAGATGGAAGAGGAAGAGTGAGAGAAGGGCTCCCATAAGGGGGGTGGGAATGGGGGTGGTGAGCTGTGTTCTGAAGGTCACGCTGTGTTGGGCCAGGAGGAAGTTTAGGGTGAGAGGGTGTCAGCAATGGCAGCGGCCTGGGAGAGGAATACAGTTGCTTTGCAGGAGCTGCAACTGCTTCCGTTTTGCTCTAATACAAGGCAGGATGGAGGAGTGAGAAAAGTGAGGTGGGACATTAAGCTTGGGCCAGGTGTAAAGGTCCTTGTGAGCCACACGAAGGAGTCTGGGTCTTGTCCAGGGAAAGAGGAGCCATGGCAGGGGCTCAGCAGAGCTGGACCATTGTCAGGTCTATGTCTGAGAACATTCTAGCCAAGACTGAAGGCTGGCAGACCCATGAAGCAGTTCCTGCAAGGAGATGACAGTACCTTGCAGACTAGGATGGGAATGGGGGGATAAAAAGAAGTAAGTGATGGGATTCAAGCAATGTTAGGAGGTAAGCCAAATGGAAATGTGATTAAATTCATGTGGGGAGAAGGGCAGAAGGAGTGGTGAGGGATGACCCCGGGTTTGTGGCTTGAGCCAGTGGGTAGAAGGTGGGACAGTTTTGGAGGAAGAAGGCCTGGAGCAGATGTAAGGCTGATAGGGACAGTTTCTATTGTGGGCATTTGGAATTGGAGGAGATTGTGGGAAGACCTGCTAGGTGCCCGATAAACAGTCTCTTGCATGAGTCCGGGACTCAGGAGAGGGGGAGATCCAGGCTGATACAAGATTGGGGGAGGAGTCTATAAGTGGGTTTTCTATCTTTGGAATAGATGAGTGTGTCGTTTCTAGGGTGATGGGACCGCATTACAACTGGAGACCTCATATCTGAATCTCAGAAATAATCTCGTCAAATATTATAGTTCATTTTCTTTAGAAAACTTTGATAATATTCTACATCATTGTAGCCCTTTGCAGTTTTTTTCCAGGGCTTTTGTATCCATTATCTCATTAAAATAATGTCTGGTTGGCAACACAGATGATAAGGGCTTGTCTCTAAATATAACAACACCATTTTCAAGGTGTGTGTAGCGTCCACATTCCTCGTTTGCCAGGGGCAGGGCTGACCTGAGTGCAGCGATGCTCAGATTTTAATATGTGTTGAAATTGCCCAGGGATCTTGCAGGTTCTGATTTAGTGTTGGTGGTAGTGGTGGCAGTTTGGGCGGTGACCATGATGAGATGCTCCATCTCTAACTTACCCCCAGGAGATGTCACTGCTGCTGCCCTGGGACACACTTCGAGTATCAAGGGACCAGAGAACAGATTTCCTCTCTCCTTGCTCAGCATTCTGTCATTAATCCACATTGAGTGTGGATCTAAAAGGAAGAGCGGGCAAGACAAGGTAAGGCATTTATAGCTAGGATTTCAAATGATAGAATTTTTCCCATCTTAGACGTTGACTTTTGAGACCTTGGGATCTGCCTCGCCCTCTTGTAGATGGTAAAGCCATGGGCTTTTTGCAGAAAGGGAGCTGACACAGCCACGTAAACTGTGCTCTGGGGTCCAAATAAGATAGGACCTCTGGTTTCCGGGTTCAGCATCCAGTGCTTGCTACACCCCACATTGTCCCTTTCACATATTCGGAGCCATACTACATTCAACAGGATCCAACAGACTTGGGTGTCTAAATGCCAAGTCATGTGGGTTTCTTCATTTTTTTTTTTTTTTTTTTAGCTGAGCCATCCTGCCACCTGTTGGCAGCTCAGCGGCAACTCAGCTCAGGCTGGACATCGAACTGCTGTTGCTCAGAGCTCAGCTCGCACTCTTGAGCGAGCTCTTAACCAACTGAGCCACTCGGCTGGCCCCAGGTGGGTTTCTTAATCCTGGAATTTGTCTAGGCAGGTACAATCCTGGAATAATTGCCGCTGGGGTTGAAGGGAAGGGAAAGTTTGCATCAAGTATAATTGATAAGCTAACATGAGTGAGAAAGGACAGCGAGGAGAGGCATCACTTTTGTGTTAAAACCAAATAAATATTAGGCCAAGTCCTAGTCTCTGGTTCTGACAGGAAGACTAGGGTCGCTGCTGAGCCCTGATTTCATTATCCTGTGTCCCAGTGCCTCTGAGTTGCAGAGTTACACTTTTAAAGCCCATTTAGTCCAGCTGGGATATGCCTTTTGTCGTCAGCTAGGGAATCATTTTTTATACCCTGATCTTTACTTTCATATTGAAATCTGGTTTTCTTCAATTTAAATTTTGCTGAAAACAGCCATATTGCTGGGAGTGTAAATGAAGGTAGATGAACATTAATGGTGTCAGTTCACAGCTGTTCTTAAGTTAAATAATTACTGCTCACTCCCTTGGATCTCTGTTCAAAATGCCTACACTGTTCAATTAGAATCACAAAGCACTTTTCCTCACCACTGTTATTAGGATCAGGCTCAGGCTGAAGAACTTGCATGTGGTATGAGACATCCCAACAAAGGTGGGACCCCATTGATTAAACAGAGCCGGTTTACTTTTTTGAGAGGAGTTCTGAAGCCGTGTTGTTTTTGCAAATTTATTACATTTTCTTAAAAGCATCTACATTAATGCTACATTAATTACTGGTGGGTATGCACCCTGCAGAATATGTTGCTATTAATTGTATCCATTATCACAAAATAAACATCGCTTTATAAAAACAAATGATGCTTCATTTTAATATGTGGCTTGAAACATCCTCCTCCACAGCTGTTGCTACTTCTGTTTTGGTGCTTTTCCTACAAAGGGCCACCTGTTATAATAGACATTTCATTTGTTTTACTTTGGAACAAAAGGACTCTTAGAAAACAAAACCCCACCTCCCTAAAGAATAATAATCATAAAAAATGAAGTGACCCCCCCCCGGAAATGTACATTTTTCCCATCAGAATTCTCACTATGAGGGTGGCTCCTGTGCCTTCACTCTTCTAGATTTGTTTGATTTTTAAATCATGAACCATGAAGGATCTCATTCTAGTATAAACTTATCTGTGCTGCCAACAGAGAAACAGAGCAGTTGGTGTTGACTCAGGCAGAATCAAAGTCCCAGGACACTATAAGGGATTCTTTTTGTCCTATAACATTTGTTTTGTTTTGTTTTGTTTTGTTTGTTTGGCTGCATGAACCTGTAGACTGTATTAACTGGCTATAGACTGAAATAACTGAGTCGACAGGACCCCCTTTCTAGCTTGTAGCCCCCGCTTTCTCTGAGTCTCAGCATGTAGAGAAACCCCTTTTTAGCTGACTTACTTAGATAACTCAGGATATGGCCTGTGGTTGACTGGCTCACACTGATCTGACACCTGATAATTAATTCCAGCTTTCAGCTTCTGTAAAATGCTTTGCTTATAAGAAACTGTCTGAAATCTATAGAAACCACCTACACACTATAAGAAAAACAGCTTGCGGTTTTTACCTTTATAAGCTCTTCATTTACCCTGCTTGTTCAGGGCTGTGAGTTTATTCAGGGCAAGAGCCCACTCACCGTCGCCGGCCACAAATAAAACTCCAAAACAACTGTTTCGGTTTGTATTTATTTGCTCGGTACAACATTGTGACCTTGGAAAAGATTACATGGTAAACTTCAGTTTTCTTATTTATCACCACAATATAGAGCCTCCTTCAGACACCTTGGAGTACTGCTTTTATGCTCAGTCCTCTATCTTTGGTTGTGATTTAGTGTTCATGAACAAAGAAATATAAGTATAAATTAAAGTGAAATTGAATTGGAAAGGGGCACTCTATATAGTAGTGACTAAACCGATGATTGAAAATTGTCAGAAATTATTGGGAAGACTTTCTTATCATTGACCACTTTTCCACCTCTTTAAATAAAGAAAAATTATCTTGTCATTTTTAGTTTGATCACAAATGATAAAGGACTTCATTCTGGATCTTATTTAACCACAGTGCCTGCCATCCATCCATCCATCCATCCATCCATCCATCCATCCATCCATCCATCGACTTTTGCGCAGACACATAGAGGTAGAAGTTGTACAAAAAATGTTAAATGGTTTAC
Organism: Aselliscus stoliczkanus; assembly: GCA_033961575.1. Classification (NCBI taxonomy): domain Eukaryota; kingdom Metazoa; phylum Chordata; class Mammalia; order Chiroptera; family Hipposideridae; genus Aselliscus; species Aselliscus stoliczkanus. The sequence goes on along the minus strand of CM066732.1, from coordinate 147,884,078 downwards.
TTTCATCATGATCTGCATGTATGAGGAATAAAAGTGGATGGGGTTATGGTCCCTCACTTCGGAAATTTGGGGATTTGGCTGAAAGTGTACTTCCTGATCCAAGCTGACTACCCAGGGAACCATGGACTGGAGAGTGAGAGAAATAATATCCCATGGGGATCTTGTTTCAAAGAGACACCCTGGAGTGGTACTGCTTCTGCCAGGCTCCAGAGACCCTGGCAGAAAAAGCGATGACACTGTATCAGTGTTGCACTTCCGTCTTTAGCATCATGCCATGCATATGAAGATTTATCATTCTGCTAGCTCGCCATTCCTCTGGTTTCATAGTTTTAGTGAAATGTTTATAGCCATTCATGAAAATAAAATGTTTGGAAAATGCTGACATATGCAGCCTCCTGGAGATATACAATGCACTTTCCATATTAAAGGTTCAGAGAGTTATTTAATGAACACATCATTTAAATTTCTTACAATTATGATTATTGATATGGAGTTCTTCTTTCAATGAAATCCCTCTCTGCATATCTCCCAGGACACGCGTGGTCGGCACTGAGCCAGCTTAAAGCTTCAGAATGGTTATCTTCCTTTGAACTCGTCATAAAAAGTGGGGCGAGTCTTTTGTTTCCCTTCTCATCTCTGTGATCTGTCTACTGCCTCCTCCCTGCCCACTTCTTTCACATTCTTGTCTAAATGGTCATAACTCAAATTTGTATTGCCACTTAAAAGTTACGTGACTTTGGGCAAGATTTTTTAAATCTTTTTTGAGCTTAAATTTCCTTATTTGCAAAACAAATGTAAGAATATCCATCTTCTAGATAGTTTGTGAGTCTTAGAACCCAAGTAAGATAAAGAACACAAAGGCATGTTGATTATGAGGCATGATGCGAATGGATGAGTGTATTAGTTATCCTTTATCTTAAGCCTTGAGCCTATTTACCTTCTTAACCTGTCCTGCATCCTGGGCCTAACAATTCAAAAAAGTCGCTTCTGCTGTGCAAAAGACTGCCACCCTTTAGTCATCCTAAAATTCCCCTTCTTAAACTGCAAACAGTACTGAAGGTTATTTAGCTGGACTCTATGAGTTTAGCCTGAAAGAGGGCCCATTTTTCCTAGTATGCACAGCGTTGGGCTGCGTCTCCTCGGGGCATGCTGGTTTACACTCACTCACTTACACACCATAGGGAGGCACCTCTGGCATGACATTGTCTCATCTCTCTTCCAGACAAAATACTGTTCTCCTTTGTCTCAGCCTCCATCTTTTCCTAGCATGTAGGAGCCTGAGGGATTTAGTAGATTTATTGGCCACATGTTGGTAAAAAAGAAAAATCCCTCCAAGAATGATTATGAATCACATATTTGGATAGAAAACATCTTCTCCTCTCATTTTCATAAGGAAACAAAAACTGGCACAAACATTAAAAAAGAAAGACAGAAAGAAAAAACGTAAACCTAGCAAATAATGACTATAAGCAGGCATAAACAGTGATATGAATTGTAATGTTAGGCATATTTTATTATTCATATAACTCACTATAAGTGCAGTAAGTGGTTATTATGTCAAACACTGGAGTAAGTGCTGGAGATACAGAAATGGATTTGAAATAGAGTTTTTTTCCCTAAGGGGCTTAGAGGATTATGCTTGACCAGATGCGGAAAGACCAAAAAATTAAAAACAAAAATAAATGTTATACGTACTAAGGTATTTGTTGGATCTCCCTGCTTCCATGCCTTCTCTTCATTTTATTAGGTGACCATCTGTCTCGTTGAACCCCTGCCTCTAGACATGCTTGAGGTCAGGTAACCTTAGAAGTACTGACAGAGGCATCAGTAGAGATAGATGAGGGAGCTGAGGTAGGAGGCAGCTCTTAATCATTTGGTTGGCTGAAGGGAGCATTCTATACCCAAATACAGATTTCGCTAGATCAGGGGTCAGCAAACTGCGACTCACGGGCCACATGCGGCTCTTTGGGTATGTATATGTGGCTCTGAAGTAAAATTGAAAATGAAAATAAAACTATGATAGTTTCATTATAAAATTTTTAAAGGATATTATTCACATGATGGTGATTTCATTTGTTTTATAGGTCTCATAAAATTTCGAGGGACAGGATTGGCTCTTCTGTCTCAAAAGTTTGCTGACCACTGCACTAGACGATTTCACTACAAGACCTGGAGGACTTCAAGGGCAGTCAATACTTCCAACAGCTGTATGCAAACAATGCAAATATCCATCATTTGGACATAAAACTATGCCTAATGAGTTTGATATTTTTGGTCTACAAAAACTTTTAAAAACGTCAGCTCTACATAGGAAAGTTTAATGATAAAAAGAATTCTAGGTGGTTAAAAAGTCAGAAGCCACCATTTCAAGGCTGCAAATAGTGTTAAGATTTCATAGATGTGTCTGGGTTTATTTCTGGGTTCTCAATTCTGTTCCACTGATGTGTGTGTCCATTGTTGTGTGTTCCATTGATATTTTTTTCTGCGAATCCCATGCTGTTTTGATTATTGTTGCTTTGTAGTATAATTTGAAGCCAGGGAATGTGCTATTGCTGTCCTTGTGTTAGAGAATCTGTGGGAAAAAAGGAACCCTCATACACTGCTGGTAAGAATGTAAATTGGTACAGCCACTATGGAAGGCAGTATGGAGGGTCCACAGAAAATTAAGAATAGAATCACCATACAACACAGCAATCCCTCTTCTGGGTATCCACCCCCAAAATCTGAAAACTTTTATACCTAAAGATATATGTATCCCTATGTTCAGCATTATTCACAGTGGCCAAAACATGGAGACAATCAAAGTGTCTTTCAATAGATAATTAGATAAAGAAGATGTGATACACATATACAATGGAATATTACTCTGCCATAGGAAAAGGTGAAATACTGCCATTTGTGACAATGTGGATAAATCTTGAGATTACCATGCTAAGCACGAAATAAGTCAATCAGAAAAAGTTGAGAGCCATATGATTTCACTCATATGGGATATAAAACTGAAAGCAGATAATGAACAAGACAAACAAAAACTCAGACACAGACAACAATTTAGTGGTCACCAGAGAGTCAGGAGGGATGGGGAGTAGTAGAAGAGGGAAAAGGGGGTCAAATATAGGGTGATAGAAAAAGATTTGTCTTTGGGTGGTGAATACACAATGCAATATATAGATGATTTATTATAGAATTGTACACTTGAAACCTATATAATTTTATTAACCAATGTCACCCCAATAAATTTAACCAAAATTAAAAAAAAAATTAAATTGAAATGAATCATTCAGTACCTTTGTAGAGTTGTTTTTAAATAGAAGTACACGCAGCAAAGAGTGATTTTTAGTCCCAGGATTAGTCATATCTTCAATGTCTGTTATTTCAATTATGCAAAGAGAATGTCAAAACAAGGAACAATCACATCGTGATGACTAAATTGTGGGGAAATCATATTGTACATGGGGATTTGAAGCTTAGGAACAAAGTTGGTTGCATACTAATGGGGAAATAACTATCAAGCACTTTGCTTTTTTGCTTCCTGAGGTGAAAGACCCATCAGTAAAGCAATTAAAATGACACAAAGAGTTGAATGCTTCTCAAAATTTAATGGACATTTGAATTGCCTGGATATTTTGTCAGAGTCCATATTTTGATAGGTCTGAGGTGAGGCCTGGGAATTTGCATTTCTAACAAGCTCCCAGGTGTTTAAACAGCTGGATGAACACCACTCTTAAAATAACAAGAATCCTGCATGGATAAAGTGATTGGCTCAATTCTCAATAGCAAAGCAACAGTAATTTTAATCCTGAATAGTCACTCAGTTCCATATGTAGCACACACATAAATTCAGTCTTGGGCTTTTTGTCTTCCTACTTTGTGATTCAGATATCACTATTAATATTTTTCCCTCTATAAGTCTGATCTTGAACATGATTAAATATGAATTGGTTGCTAGGAGAAACAGTAAATGAGATTTCACAGTGGGAATAGATAGAAAACTTAGCTGTTAGGTGGTCAAGTGAGAAGAATAGAAAAGTAAAATATTAGCTAGCTTTATTCTTACTCATCACTCATCATACAATTTTAAGATTAACAGAATATCAATTAAGTGCTAGATAGCATCTTCCTTCACATTAAATGTGTTGACACTGCATTGCTTAATCAATCTTGTTATATACTAATTAAATAGCTGCAGATTTTTAATTTATTTAATTTTTTTTTTGTGTGTGGATGAAAGGATAATTAGTTACCAACTGATAGCAGTCAATGTATGTTCTATACTTTCCTCCTTTGGTAAGAAACCTCTCTTTCTTGTACACAATGAAATACCAGAAGAAAGAGAATGCCATCTGTTCGGTTAGTAGGTCCAGGGTCAAAAATGGTGAATATAAAGTGCTATCTTGAAAATAGTAACACTAATAATGATAATAGTAAGAAGTATAAAATGTAAAAAATAAAATGAGTAAAGCTTATGGGTAGATGAATGAGGAAACACAAAGTCAGAATTAATTGGGATCTTAATTCCAGAGGAGGTTCCTGCATACCTGTTTATCTATGAGGAATTTAGGAGAAGAAATCTGTTTACAAATTCAAGATACTTGTCTTGAAACCATAAAAACATGATAAGGACATATTTTAAAAATAAAGACTATCTGGGAAGGAGTCACTGCTGGAGTTCACCGGGAGGCCAACATCTCTTGCTTCCACCCCAATCTCTAAAGCCACCTCTTGGAACTGCCATTAGCATGAACCATACAAAGATGTCCAAACATATAAAAAAATATGCTCAGGCCTATAAAGCACTACTCAAATTTTGGTTGTTGTTGTTGTTGTTTCTATTATAATTTAAAAAAAGGAAGTCATAAATGTAAGTGAATACAGTCTGAATCTGTGTTGAATCCATTTTTAAAGAATTGCGAGTGAAGTTTTAAGCATCCGTAAGAATGTAATTATGCTTCCGTTGCTTAATGTATGGACTCAAATTCTGACTTAATTATTCTGCAGCTAAATTTATATGTCATTTATATAGTAAATCCTGGCAATTGCTCTCACAACTATCATTGGAAATGTAATTAACTTGGGCTAGATAAGTTTTACAGTGAGAACCAAATGCAGTGTAATATCAAAGCATTATTTAAAGGGCAAAGGCTAAATACATCTTATTTCTAAACTTTCTTGTTTGTTTGCAATTTCTTTACCCAGAAGGCTAAATACTGAGTTTGTTTTCTTTTTCCAGCTTCACATTTTTGTCTGCTAATTGGGAGCGGTTCTTTTCCTTTAGTTGTAAGGAAAAGAGTTCTCCTTTTTGTATTATATCTTTTAATAAGAACCCAACTTATTTTTGAAAGAGACTTCTTTGTATGTGATCAAGTCATTTGATTATACTTTCAAAGCTAAGCTGCCTTTATTTTACTTTAGTTAAATATAGAATTGCTTTTTTTTTTTGTAATTTGCAACTAAGAGGAAACATTTTACTGAACCTAGAAACTATTTTTATGACCTGTTTAAAACTGCCAATGTCTTGTATTACTTTTATTATAAAAAAATATAAACAGTAATAAAAAAGAGATACAAGTCAAAGAACGTTCCTAAAGACTGTGTCCACTCTCTATTTTAATTCAAATGAGAATATATTGATCAATATTAATTGCCTTCCCACAGGTTTTGGATTTGGTGAAATCATGATATAACATCAAGATTAAATAATGTAACCTTTTGTCATCATAAGTTAATGTTACTGTTTCTTGTTCAATTGGTGATGCTACTTCTTTTATAGATGAGAAAAATGAAGAGGATTTTTTTTTAATACTTGGGGTTTATTTCCATGTTTATTCTATACGCACTTATAGACTTAGGGTTATACTAACATAGAGTTCTTATATTTATTTCACACTTAATTATTATTTATTTGTTGTGCCAAGTCTTATGCTAGATGCTTTCATTTAAGTATATATGAAGATGAATAAAAAGGAAATCATATACACAGAAATAAATTCCAGGTAGATTATAGATCAAAATATGAAATATAATAAAATAGAGCTTCTAGAAAATAGTATAAGCAAATATATCTATGACTTTGGAGTGCATAGTAATTTGTTAGTATACAAAGGATTTCAACAAGTCAATTAAAAACACAACTTACAAAAGTTATTTAAATAGCTGACAAATATATGAAAATGCTTTCAATATCATTTATCATAGAGGAAATAAAAATTAAAACCATAATTAGATATCACTATACCCCAAATAAAATAGCTAAATTGAAAAACTTGACAACACTAAGTGTTGACATATGCGTAGAACACCTGAAATTCTCGTACATGGCTGATGTGAGTATAAATGAGCAGCAATCATTTTGGACAACTTTTTAGCAGGATACACTGAAGCTGATTTTATATATATATATATATATATATATATATATATATATATATATCCATACTGTAACCCCAAAATTCCACATATAAGAATATGTACATGTACATACATGCTCACAAAAAGTTAGGTTAACACACTTTGAAATAGCTAAAAATTGGAAATGTTTGTCTGCAGTAGAATGGATGAGTAAATCGTAGTATATTCAAGTTGTAGAAGCCTAGACAGCAATGACTGCAATACTTCTATAAACTAATGCTAAATACAACATAGGTAGTTTTCACAAACATAATGCTGAAGGAAAGAAGCCATATACACTTTTGATTCCACTTATATAAAGTTCAAGTGTAGATAAAGCCATAGCATGGTGTTAAAATCAGGATAGTGGTTCCCTTCAGGGTGTCAGATAAGGAGAGTGAGAGCATGAGGGGAAGGGGCACCTGCTTGGTGGTCAGGAATCTGTAAAAGCTTTCCAAAGAAGATAGATGGAGAAAACAACAAACAAAAACAACAAACAAAAATATGGACCTATTAAATTTACATGGAATTTTTGATTTACAAAGGAATTCTACTGGTATTAAGTGAGATATTTAATCTATAGCAGAGTGTTTGATCTACCAACATAGGTGATATTTACCATGAATGGTACACACATTGAATCTCAGTTTGAACTTTAAGTTTTCTTCCAGCTACTCATTCATTCAGCACACATTTATATAGTGGTTACCGTGAGTCAGCACTTGCATTGCGCCATAGTAATACAATGATGAGAGACAGATGAGGCTCTCCTGTCCATCACACAGCTGATGATAATCTCACTGAAAAGGATAGGAGATTGGATTTACATTGCAATGACATCAGGGCTAAGCTATGAATTCCAGACTCTCCCCTTACTACCCGTATGACTTTTGATACATTACTTAAAATCTCTGATGGTTAATCTTTTCTGTAAAGTAGAATTGTGATGTTTCATTTTACATGTCAATTTGGCTGGGCCATAGGCCTAAATATGTGGTCAAACATTATTGTGGATGTTTCTGTGAGGTTGTTTTGGGGTAAGATAAACATTTAAATTGGCGGATTTGCATAAAGCAAATTGCCCTCCAAAAGGTGGGTGGGCCTCATTCCATTCTTTGAAAGCCTGATTAGAACAAAAGATTGACCTCCCCCAAGCAAGGGGGAGGTCAATTTCAGTATTGGCTATTCCAGTCTCTGATCTGACTGCCTTTGGACTTGCAACTTTTCCTGAGCCTTCTATTCTCCTCCATCAGATTTTGAACTCAGCAAACCTTCACAATTGTGTGAGCTGATTCCTTAAAATAACTCTCTATACATCTGTATCTGTATCATATATCTATATCTACTGGGGGTGCCAAAAAATTGTACACATTTTAGGAGATGTTATCTAGGTATTACTTTTCGAAGTTTAATTGGGTTACAGTCGCAATATGTAGTATGACATTTGCTCAAAAGATGGCATTACTCAAATACATCATTCATTGTATTACAATTTTAACATAATTTTTTCCTTTCTTAAAATGTGTAACATTTTTTTTTGTCACCATCTGTGTGTATACATTTTTTGGGGGCACCCTCTGTGTGTATACATTTTAAGAAAGGAGAAAACTGTATAAAAATTATAATAATATATACAGATAACAAAAGATGAATAAAAGTCACGTTTGACTTCTGCAATTGCAAAAGTTGCTTAAAGTGGTTACCATCAGAGTCCACACACTTCTGATTACAGCAAATTACTGTTTCAGTAACATTGACCTGTGTCCACTTGTATACAGTTTTTTGGCATGCCTAGTATATCTCTATCTCTTTCTCTATACCTACATCTATCTCTATCTATATAATCTATATCTATATCTATCTGTCTATAACTCTCTATCTTGAATCTATATCATCTTTATCTAATCTATCTATATCTATATATCTGTCTATCATTAGATATAGTGATCTGCATATCCTACTGGTTCTGTTTCTCTGGAGAACGCTGACTAATACAAAGAAATGAGCACTTACTGCATGGATGTTATAATCATTAAACAAACACATATGAAAAGCTCCATGTATATGGTCTCCAGATAAGTCCTGAAAGAGTTCCATTTCCTTTCCCCTGAAATACAAAAAAACATCTTGGGCACGTGTATCTCATGGTACATGCCAGCCTGAAAGATGCTTGTAGACCGAGTTAATTCAACTCTTACTGAAAATTGACTGCAGACCTTCAGGACTGAAATTTTCTTAGGTCAGATGTTAACTTTCTACCAGAATGGGATTGTGATATGTTTCTTGGGACTCTAAGGTTGACAAGGGCCAATTGCCAACTTTTGCTCTTTCTTCAGGCTGATGGATAGCCTTTTCCCTTTGCAGCTGTATCTCTAAGAAAAATTACGTTTTATAAGTTTCTATCAACTAAAAAGTGGTCAAACCACTTGGGTTAACAAATACTTTTCTGTAATAAATGATATAAAAAATGATTCTCTCAGATGTGAAGGTGATATTTCTGCACAGATTTAAAAGTACTCAAGAAACTAAAGTGGAATAAATGAAATAAAGTTAACATTGATTTTCCCCCAAATGAGCCAAAGGCTATGGCTTGTCAACAGGATGCTTTAAAAAACTTTTTTTTGTACAGACAAACCTCAGAAATATTGTGGATTTGGTTCCAGACCACTTCAATAAAGCAAATACCATAATAAAGTGAGTTACACAAGTTTTTTTGATTTCCCAGTGCATATAAAAGTTATGTTTAAACTATACTATAGTCTATTTAGTGTACAATAGCATTATGTCTAAAATAACAATGTATATACCTTCATTAAAAATATTTTATTGCTAAAAAATTACTAACCATCATCTGAGTGTTCAGGGACTCAATCTTTTTGCTACTGGAGGATATTGCCTTGCTGTTGGCGGTTGCTGACCTATCAGGGTGGTGGTTGCTGAAGGTCGGGGTGGATATGGCAAATTTCAACATAGGCAGCAATAAAGTTTGCCTCATCTATTGACTCTTCCTTTCAAACACAATTTCTTAGCAGCATGCGGTGCTTTCTGTTATCATTTTACCCACAGAACTTTCAAAATTGGAATCACTCTCTCAAATGCTTTATCAACTAAGTTAATGTAATATTCTAAATCTTTTATTGTTATTTCAACAGTCTTCACAGCATCTTTACTAGGAGTTGGTTCCATCTCAAAAAAACACCTTCTTTGCTCATCCATAAGAAGCAATTGCTCATCCATTAAAGTTTTATCATGAGATTGCAGCAATTCCATCACATCTTCAGGATCCCCTTCTAATTCTAGTTCTCTTGCTATTTCTACCACATCTGTAGATAACTTACTCCACTGAAGTCTTGAACCCCTAAAAGTCATTGATAAAGGTTGAAATCAACTTCTTCCACACTTCTGTTAGTGTTGATATTTTGTCTTCTTCCCATGAATAATGAATGTTTTTAATGGCACCTAGAATTGTGAATCCTTTCCAGAAGGTTTTCAATTTACTTTGCCCAAATCCATCAGAGGAATCACGATGTATGGTACTATAGCCTCACGAAATATATTTCTTAAATAACAAGATTTGAAAGTCACACTCCTTGATCCAGGGGCTGCAGAATGGACATTTGCATTAGCAGGCATGAAAGCAACATTAATCTTGTTGTCCATCTCCATCAGAGTTCTTGGGTGACCAGGTGCATTGTCAGTGAGCAATAATATTTTGAAAGGAATCTTTTTTTTCTGAGCAGTAGGTCTCAACACTGGGTTTAAAATATTCAGTGAACCACGTTGTAAACAGATGTGCTGTCACCCAGGCTGTGTTGTTCTATTTATAGAGCACAGGCAGAGTAGATTCAGCATAATTCTTCAGGGCCCTAGGATTTGGGCAATAGTAAGTAAGCATTGGCTTCAGCTTAGTCACCAGCAGCATTACCGCCTAACAAGAGTCAGCCTCTCCTTTAAACTTTGAAGCCAGACATTTTCTCCTCTCTAGCTATGAAGGTCCTAGATGGCATCTTCTTCCAATATAAGGCTGTTTTGTTTACATTAAAAACCTCTTGTATAGCACAGCCACCTTCATTAATTATTTTAGCTAGACCTTTGGGATAACTTGCTTTAGCTTCGATATCAGCTCTTTTATATTATGGAGATGGCTTCTTTCCTTAGATCTCATGAACCATGGGCCTCTTTGAATTTTTCTTCTGCGGCCTCCTCACCTTTCTCAGTTTTTATAGAATTGAAGAGAGTTAGGGCCCTCTTCTGGATTAGGCTCTGGTTTAAGGGATTATTGTGGCTGGTTTGATCTTCTCTCCAGACCACTAAAACTTTCTCCACACAAGCTGTTTCGGTTACTTATCATTAGTGTGTTTACTGGAATAGCACTTTTAATTTCCATTTAGAACTTTTCCTTTGCATTCACAACTCAGCTAGCTAACCGTTTGGTACAGGAGGTCTAGCTTTTAGCCTATCTCAGCCTTCGACATGCCTTCCTCACTGAGCTTAATCATTTTCACCTTTTGATTTACAATGAGAAATGTGTGACTGTATTATTCTTTTCATTTGAACACTTAGGGGTCATTGTGGGGTTATTAATTGACCCACTTTCAATATTGTTGGGCCACAGGGAGGCCCAAGGAGAGGGGGAGAGATGGGGGAATGGACAGTCAATGGAACAGTCAGAATACACACGTTTATCGATTAAGTTAGTCATCTTATATGGGCATGGTTCCTGATGCCCCAAACAATTGAAATAGTGACATCAAAGATCATTGATCATAGATCACCATAGGAAGTATAATAATACTAAACAAATGACTAAAATGTGACACAGAGACATGAAGTGAGCAAATGCTGTTGGAAAAATGGCACCAATAAATTATTAGACACAGGGGTGCCACAAACCTTCCATTTGTGAAAAAACACAATATCTGTGAGTGCAATAAAGTGAAGAGCAACAAAACCAGGTATGCCTGTGCTGTATTCTTAATTCATAGCAATTTTATGTCTTCACTAGCATCATCTCAAGCAGCTTTGAAAGTGGCCAAATGAAGTGTAGGTCTCTAAGTGATCCTCTTTATAAGTGACTTTAGTTTTTGCCTGGAAACAGAATTGCATTCCTGGTTGACTATCTGAAACAAAATTTAAAAGAAAAAAACAAAACAAAAACCAACAGCAGTCCTAAAACACAAGTTTTATGAAGTCTTTCTATGTTTTCCATCTTATTATCAGAGAAGAACTGGCTGGGGAAAATATAAACACTGGTTAGCCTGATCCATGAAATGGATCAAAAGAAAAAAATGGGTAGAAATACTAATTTTCTTCTGGGTGCTGACCTTCACTGTCCACACACCTCCCTTTGGGGTGGGTGTGTGAACAATGAAGATGTGAAAACAAAGTAGCCTATCCAAACCCGGAGGCTTTAAGGCAGGTGTGTGTATGTGGGGGAAGGGACTTGGAGCCCTTGAATGCTCAGAAATATATTTTGCTTTTACTCTTTATGGTGGCTTGATTGGGTTTAAAATTAGGAATTAATTTCCTTTAGAAGTTTAAAGACAGCATCTGGTCTTCTGCTGGTGAGAAAACAGACCCTATTCTACTTCTTCTTGTATAGATAGATAACTTGTCCTCTCTTGACTTTGGAAATCTTAGGGATATTTTCTTCTATGATGTTCTATAATTTTATTAATGTTTCATAATTTATGGGTCGGTTTTCATTTATTCTGCCCAGCCCCATGGACCCTTTCAACATGTAGACCTGTTTCTTCAACTCTGGAAAATGGCCTTCTAGTATTTCTTTCATTATTTATCTCTCTTCCATTTTTTTTCATTCTCTAAGTCTTGAAATTTTATTCGATGCACATTGGACTTTTGTATTTTTTGCTTTTCTGTCATATTATTTTTCTCTTTATCCACTTTCTTCATGTTCAGATTTTTTTCTTTTTTATATACTTTTAGCAATACGAGATCTTTATCCTTATTTGCTCCTTTTTCATACCAATCTGTTTCATGGATGTAATCTTTTCTCAAATCTCCTGGATATGAATATCTAACCCCTTTCTTTTTTATTGAGGCAAGTCATTCAGTTTTGTTAATTTTCTGAACAATTTTGTCCTTTTTATTTGTAATGCTGATTTTAAAAATTAACATATATGGTGATATTTAGTTATCTGTTCATATTTTTGATGAAAAACTGTGTTGATTTCATAGAGAAGGATTACCTTTGCTACACTCTGAGGCTCCACTGTATGTTGCTTGAATGCAGGGTATAAAGTCAGCCTGTCCCGTGAATACAAAACAAGGATGGATCCTAGGAACTATATTTAGTAACCTTAGACCCTCTGGATATATATGACCCAATATTAAAAAATATATCTTAAAAATATTTTTCTTGGGGTGGAGACTTTCAACCATGGTAATGTGAAGAGTTCAGTGAATCCTCTACACACACACACACACACACACACACACACACACTCTCACACACACAAGTGTAATACTGGACAAAACTGTGAAAGATAACCATTGCAATGCTCTGGGAGTTGTTTTAGGCAAAAAACAATTTGGAAGTGTTTGTTCATGAAAAGCTGTTAGAACTTAGAGTAAGAAGTGTGGGACTCTACGGCCTTATTGCCTGAGGCATCTCTTATTTTTCTCCTCAATTCAGTTTGCAAAGGAGTTTTATCAGAGTGGGGTTGGCTGTGAAAATAAGTTTTGCTGCCTTTGGGGCTGGATTTTATTTGAAGTAGAGAATTAAAACCCATGCCCATTGTCATTGTTGGAAAAAATAGCAAATGTGGTAGAAAACAAACAGAGAAAACACACAGCTGTTAGCCTAACATTGCAAAGCTTTCTTAGGGGTCTGGACTAACCACAAATTTAACAGAAATGGAGGAGCTGAGAGAGCCCAAGGAGGGCTAGACAAGCTCCCAAACACCCCTGGGTGGTGGAAAATTTGCTTATGTGTGCAGCGGAGACCTGAAGATCTATCGTATCTGGATTCTAAATCTATTATAAAGCCACTGCAATACTGTGGTATTGGAGAATATACAGGCATGTAGATCAATGGAACACAATAAGGAGTCTAGACATAGGCCCACACATAATCAATTTATTTTCAACAAAGGTACAAAGAAATTTCAATGGAGAAATGATAGTTTTTTCAACAAATAGTGCTGGAACAATTGGATATCCATATTCAAAAACATGAACCTCTGTCTGAAAATCACACCTAATTAAAAATTAACTCAAAATGGCATAGAAATCTAAATATAAGAGGTACAACTATAAAACATTGAGAATAGAAGATAGGATAAAATATTTTTGACCTTGCCTTATGCAAAAATTATTTGATGGCACATCCATGAAATAGAATTTGATAAATTTGACTTCACTGACAAAATTAAAAAATTTTCCTTTTCAAAAGTTACTACTAAGAAAGTGAAAAACAAACTACAGATGGGGAGAAAATAATTGAACATTGTATATTTGAAAAATAATTTGGATTTGGAATATGTGAATAATTTACCCTCACTGATAGGAAGACAAACAACCAATTAAAAATTGAGACAATGCCTGATATTATTACACATTAGGGAAATGCAAATTAAACTAGTATGCCATACACCTACATACCCTCTAAAATAGGTATGATGATATGTTTCAAAAGACTGAAAATATCAATTTTTGGTGAGTATTTGGAGAAATTGGAACCCTCATACATTGCTGCTGGGAAAATAAAATGGTACAATGACTTTGGATAATATTTTGCCAGTACCTTAAAAAGTTCAAAATATATAGGTGACCCTTGAACAACAGGGGACTTAGGGCTGCTAACGGCTGGCACAGTAAAAAATCTGCATATAACTTATGTTGACCCTCCATGTACACAGCTTCCCAACTGCAGAGGGATAATATAGTTTATCATAAAACCCAATTATTTCGCTCCTAGGTGTTTACCCAGAAAGAAAGAAAACAGGTTTTCTCACAAAAGCAGATATTCTTAGCAGTATTCTTTATAATAGCTTTAAACTGGAAACAATTTAAATGCCCATCAATGGATAAACAAAATGGGGTGTATTTATACAAATGAAATACTATCCAGCAATAAGAAAAAAATTAACTACTGACATATGCTACAGTATGAATACAAATTTCAAAAATGTAATGCTAAATGAAATAAGCTGACATGAAAGATCACATGTTGAGTCATTTAATTTATATGAAACAGTTAGAAAAAGTAAATCTGTAGAGACAATTAAACACATCAATGATTTCCTGGAGCTGGAAGAGAGAGAGAATGAGGATTGACTGAAGGCACAAGGACATTTTAGAGGCTTTAGACGTATTTTCATATTGGATTTTGTTGAAGCCTGCATCACTGTATAAATTTATTAAAAATCAGAGAACTGTTTATATGGGATAAAATTTATGGTATGTAAATTATATCCTAATAAAGTTATTATGAAAAGAAGAAAATTCTTTTCCTGCTCCAAGTATTCTTTGTGGTAAGAACACTTAAGATATACTCACTAAGCTTTCAAGTATGTAGTCCAGTATTGTTATCTATAATCAGAATACTGTGCATTAGGTCTCCTGCACTTAGTTCCTTCTAGCTGGATGTTGGTACTTGCTGACCAACATGTCCCCAACCCGCAAACTCTGGTAACCACCATTCTACTCTGTTTCTATGAATTTGGCGTTTTCATGAATTGTTACCACTGTTGTGCTCTTAAATGCAGCAGTTTCAGATATAATTATATGATTCTTTATCTTCAGAATAATAGCTCTCCCAAAACATTATTTTCTCAGTGATGCAGATTGAGCCTTCACTAAATCCTATACTATAGAAATTCTATAATTGTGTTCTGTAACTAGATGGTGATTATCAGCAGTAGGTTATTCATCATTTATCTACATTCATATATTAAAGAATATTGATGTCAATTCTACCTAAACAAAGGCCCCTTTTGATTTTGAAACAAGAAAATGCATCTTCCCAGAATCCTTTTGGTTAATTAATTTCTTACATTTATGCCCTATAGGTTGCTGAGCAGTTTTCTTTCACATAAAGGAACTATGTGTTAAGGTCTCTTCACTATAAGAGATAAAATTACGTTATTATTATACTGCTTTACTGGTTTAAATGATTTTACCCAGTGGATTGCTGTTATCTTATTAATTATGAATTAATTTAAATTGTGGAGGTGAAAAGTATCAGCTGTTTGTTTTTTTTAACTAATTGTTTTTGGATGAATCATTAGAGAATTCTTATAATGATGTGAAACAATGACACAGACTTTCAGTTTTGGAGACCAGGTCTTGACTTAGATTAGAGCTGTAAATAATGTGAATTACGTCTTATTTTAGGTACCACTCCATATGTCCTCATACTGATTCAATCAGTTGACTAAGGAGGAATTGGCCTCATCACAGAGAAAAAGTATAAGGGAGTTTCACGAGACCTGCCTTTGAGAGAGAGTCAAAATTAATAACAAAGTCCTTAGCCAGCAATAGGGAAGGCCGGTCTGTGGGAGGAGCTCTCTGGTTATAACAGCCTCTCCCCTTAACTTCCTCTTCGGCTCTGTAAAAGAATTTCCTCCTCTTTGTGCTGTCCTTGTGCATGGCTTGCCATGTCTGTATGTACTGCACTACAATCCTTTCTTTTTCCCAAATACATCCTTTTTGCATATTGAATACCTACTCGATCTTTTATTTACAGCCGACAAGAGATACATGAAATGCACTGTGCATTTGGTGGACTTTGAGCCCTATTTCAGTCCCCTCATCTGACTGTCCTTAGACTCTTTGGGATGGAATCCTGGCCCCCACCTCATATAATCTGCATGGTCTTGGATAAACTATTATAGTACTTCAACTTCTAGCTTTCAGCTTGCTCATTGCAAAATAGGGTAAGATAACTGTAATTACTTTAAAGGGTGGGTGAGAGGACTGAATAAAATCACAAATGCAAAGTGCATAAAGCAGTACCTGACACATAAATGTACAATAGATACTAGCCATATTACTAGTTTTTAAAAAATTTTTATTAAAATATAGCTAACATACAATACTATACTAGTTTCAGGGTTAGGTATTCAACATTAATATACCTAAAGAAGTGATCACCATGATAAGTCCAGCAACCATCTGACACCGTTCTATGCTATCACAATATCATTGACTGCTGTATATTTACCATGCTGTATGTTACATCACCGTGACTCATTTGTTTTATACCTAGAAATTTGGACCTCTTATTCCTCTTCATCCCCCCCCCCCATTTTAAATTTATCAATTATAGTTGACATTCAATATTATTTTATATTGATTTTAGGTGTACAGCATAGTGGTTTAACATTTATATAATTTAAGAAGTGATGCTCCTGACTTGTCTAGTTCCTACCTGGCACTCTACATAGTTATTAACATATTATTGACTATTTTCCCTGTGCTTTACTCTATACCCCGTGACTATTTTGTAACTACCAATTTGTACATTTTAATCCCTTTACCTTTTTCGCTCTGCCCCCAACCTCATCCCATCTATCACCCTAATAAATCATGCTAATGCTGTTAAACTTGATGTTGTCCCACACATCTCTTAAATTATCCTCATTTTTGCTTTTTTTTTTTTTTTTGCTGTTGCAATTGAGTGTTTTCTGCTACCTTGTTTTCCAAATCACTGATTTGATCCTTTGCTCCATCTATTCTGCTGTTGATTCTTTCTAGTGCATTTTCATTTCAGTTATTGTATTATTCACTTCTGACTGGTTGATTTTTATGGTTAGTATGTCATTTTTTATGCTTTCTATCTTTTTGTTGAAGTCCTCACTAAGTTTCTTGAGCATCCTTATAACCAGTATTTTGAACTCTGTCTCAGAGTTGTTTGCCTCCATTTCATTTAGTTCTTTTTCTGGATTTTCTCTTGTTCTTTCATATGGGATGCATTTCTTTGTTTCTTCATTTTGGCTGCTTCTCTGTTTGTTTCTATGTATTAGGTAGATTGCTATGTTTCCCAATATTGGCTGGGTGTCCTTATGTAGTAGGTGTCCTGTGGGGCTCAGTGGCACAGTTTCCCTGGTCACCTGCTCTGGGTGCTTCAGGAGTGTCCATTGTGTGGGTTGTGTGTGCCTTCCTCTTATAGTTGAGCCTTGATTGCTATTGGTATGTTAGTGGGTGGATTGACCATCAGGCTGACTGGTTGTGGGGTTTGGCCACATCCACAATTTATGGGCTGCTGTGAGGGGGGCTTACCCCACTGAGTGGATTTGCTTCAGTGTGCTCTGGTGCCTGTTGAGACTGCCCTTTGTGTGCTGCTTGTGGTGCTAATTGGGTGGTGCTCTGCCGTGATCTGAAGCAAACTGTCAAGTATGCGGGTTCTGAGGCCTCTTGGGAGGGACTCTGGTTCAGACCCATGTCACCCACTGCCTGTGACTGGCTGAGGACTACCTGGTAGGAGATACAAAGTGACTTGCCGTTGTACACTGCCTGTGCTAAACCTGAAGGTGCGTGGCAGAGACCATGCTGCAAACCAAAGATGGCTGCCACTAGTACTAGGCCTGGGGAAACTCTGCAAAAGCCAGGACACCCCGAGGTCTGCTGCCACCTGCTGGCTCCCTTTAGGTTCAGCCACTGATAAAGCCTTGTGGGGTACACCAGTTGAGTGAGGCAAGTTCTCAGAGAGGCACTAGAGTGGAAAGAGTTGAAGTCAACAGGTTAATGTAATCTCTGGTTTCATACCAGTGCTGAGCCTGAAGCTACTCAGCAAAAGTCTCAGAGCACACCAAGGCCAGTCACCACCCACCTGGGGCCCATAGACTCTGATAGTTTTCCCGGAAAGAGTGCAATAAAGGTGGGCTGGCTGCCTGTAGAGAAAGTGCCTTGGTGGTGTGCTTGTAGGTGGGGTGGGATCCCAGTGAGTCAACAGGCTGAAGCTGTGGTGCCGAACAGACCAATCAGATTCAGATTTGGCCTGTGAAGGTGGGCTTCACACAAGAAGATGAGTCCACCTGCTGGCTGCATGGGAGGAGGACTCCTCACCAGGGATATGCTGATGGTCCTCGAGTTCTCCCCCTAAAGCCACATTCCACAGTTGGCCCCCTGTATGTCTTGAGGCCCCCTGAGTCACCGTCCCTCCGCTGAAGCCCAAGGTAAGTGTCTGTGAGCAAGTGAGCCTATGCATGGGCCATTTAAGAGGACATCTGGGTTTCCTGAACCCCTCTGTCTCACCGACCGGTTGAAATCTCCACTGTTTTTTCACAGCCAGATATTAGGGGGCTCTTTAGCCTGGCACCAGTACTCCGGGCTGGGGAGTCTGGTGTGGGGGGCTTGGGTCTCTTGCTCCTTTAGGGGGAACCTCCATGGCCAAGATATCTCCCTCTCAGCTCTGAACAATCACAGGGAGGTTTGGGTCCCATTCCGCGTCTCTGCCCCTCCTACCAGTCTCAATGTGGTTTCTTTTTTATATTTTTAGTTATAATACTTCTGTTTGGCTAGACTTCAGATGTTTCTCCAGGATGATTGTTCTATAATTTAGTTGTAGTTTTAATGTGTTGATGCAGGCACAGTGCTTATCTTGGATCTCTCCAAATTGTTGTTTTTATGGTTATTAACCAAACTTTTTAGAGCCCCCTTTCTTACCTTGCAATTCTACTCTCTTTCTCCATTTCATTTTCTGTGACTCTGGGATTCTTTTACCTGGACCTAAAATGCCAAAGATGAATTTGTAATGATTTAAGTTTCTAAAATAGCATTTTGTCTTTATGCCATTTAAAGGTGTTTTTCTTTGAATATAACGGGAATTTTCTTTCCATTTCATTGACTATTTATTGGATGACTCATATTTTATGCCAATGTGTCTGAAAGTTTATTGGTTGGTAAAATTTTTGATTCATGCATTAAGCATTTTTGTAAGTGCTTTCTGCAAATATTATCTGTAGTTTTTACTCTGAATATACAATCCTATGTTGTATAGTTTAAGAAAATCTTGACTATGTGCTAGCTCCATTTATTTATTCATGTATTTAACAAATAATGCCTGAATGCCTTCTGTGTGCCAGGCATTGTTCTAGTTACTAACGTATAGCTAAAACTGACCACTGGATTTAACAACATGGAGGTCATTGGAGTGTGACTAAGAGAGAATAGGAGTCAAAAAATTGAAGACCAGTATAGATACTTTTTAAGGAGTTTTCTGGGAAAGAGAACAATAAATTTGGGAAGTAAATCTAAGAAGCTGCAGAATCAAGAGAGGTTATTATTATTATTATTATTATTATCATTATTAACTTTATTATTGTTATTATTGCAATGGGAAAATAATAGCTTGTCTGTATGCAAATGAGAATGATCCAGCATTGCAGGAAATGTTGTTGATTCAGGAAGGAGAGGGAACAATTGCTGATGCAGTACCCTTGAGGAAGTGAGAGGAGACAGCATCTGTGCACAGGGAGAATGCTGACTCTTGATAAAAGAGGATCATTCATAGAAAAAGTTGAACATTGGTCATTATTAAATTATGCTTAGTCATGCTTTCCTTTAATTAATGGTCCTCCCACGGAAATTCTTCCCTCATAATGAATACTTACTACTGCACTCATCTATAGCTCCTTCTCCCTTCACAATACCCCAAATCTTTGTATTTAGGACAAAATCTTACAATTACATTTTTATATCTCTATCTCTCCCATTAGAACCTTGGTATCTTGGAGGCTGGTGTTCCTTTCATCTGCAAGATCAAGAATAGTATGTGGAACAGAAATCAAGCATTTTCCTCTAGCTGCTGAAAGGCTGTTTCTAATTTCTTCAATGAAATCATTAGTAGGCTTGCCATTTTCTGCTTTCAGCTCTTCCTAATTATCCCCTTACTAGGTAGTGAAACTTAGTTCAGAAAGTACAGGTGGCACCTTTAGGATATTGGTATGTGTGAATTCGTGTGTGTGTGTGTGTGTGTGTGTGTGTGTGTGTGTGTGTGTGAATTTTTAATTAGAAATATTTTGAAAGAGAGTAAGAAAGCTAATTTGTTGGAAACTGCATGAAGACCAGCATTCTACATTTTACATTTTAGTTTTAAGTACATGCATTGAGTTAAAAACCCATGCACACCTGACTTATTCAAGTAACAGGAGCATGGGTCCTTCAGTTGGTTTTGGTGGAAGAGTTGCTCAAGGATGGACACATATTAAGGGAGAAGGCTGCTCTTTCCCCTTCAATTATGGTAGAAGAGGGAAGTTTTAATTGCTGTAATTAGTGCCTTGAGTTTCTTTGAAATTCCCTTGTTTCTCTGCACAGCCATGATAACACTGCAGCTTCTGTGTGAATTAGTTCCAGGAATGATGAGGGATATTGACTTTGTTCACATGAAATAGCCTTTGAGTCCTTCTTAGGCAAAAGCTGCCTATCATGGCTACCACCTTGGCTTTGCCAGTTGTTCTGAACTAATTTCTCATTTCTATTATCAGAATGATGTTTTATTTATTTTTAGGTAGGGTAAAGGAAAAAATATGGGCAGGGATGCATAAAACTATTTCTACTCACTGTGGGCTTTTTGTGAACTTTGAGATTCCTCACTTAATGGATGATCCCTGGGTTGGTTCTCAATCAGAAACAGGCAGTAGCATAAATGATGAAATTTGAAAAAGAGAAATGTCTGTAGATTAGATAGTATTATGACATCAGTGATAATTTTCTGATCTTGAAAATTATACTCCAGTTATGTAAGATGTTAACATTTGGGGGAATCTGGATGAATAATGCAAAAAGATTCTTTGTGCAACTTTTTTGTAAGTCTGAAAAATTTTTCAAATCACTGAACTGTGGAAGATGAGTTTCATAAAAAGGCTAAATCTAAGCCTAGGTAAACTAGGTGACAATGCAAAAAAAAGAGAGGCTACATTTTCAGGGAAATAGGAAGTCTGTTAGAAGTGGCGATTTTGGAGCAAGGCCTTTAGAATAACTGGAAATAGTGACCTTGAAGGAAGTCCTTAGAAAAAAAATCATAGAAATTTTCAAAGTAGTGACTGTGGTCAGTTTCACATGCTGTTACATGAAAGAGGGATTAGAGTTTCCTCTGTATAGACTTAATGGGTTCATTAAAGCCATTGGATAAATAGTATAAAATATGAGTTTGGGGATATTATTTAGAAGAAATTTCTGACAGCTAGACTTATTAAAAAATGAAGTGGACTGCCTTGTAACACAGTTTTATTGCCATAATTGAAAAGCTAAGCCAGACACCAAGTGATCTTTGAGTTTTAATACTGCAGAAGAGGATGCTGAATTGGGTAGGAAACAAGTAAAAACAAGCTCAAGTTCTCTCCCAACATTAATAGTCTATCTTTTTTTATAAACATCTGAGTGATGCTTCCGATTGTACAGTTTACTGTATTAATACTACTTCTACCACTAACATTGTGTGTGTTTGTGGGTTTCCCCATTAAGGTTCAGTGTGTTTAAAATATTTGCCCCAACATGATTTATATGGACTATATGTGTGGATAATATTAGATGCTGCACAGTACCTATTAAATATGATTTATTTGTCTGCAGATCAGTAGCCCAAGGCTGCTCCAAATTTATCTACAGGGTGCAGGTTTGTAATTAATGTGCTCGAGTACTTTGACGTAGTGAGCACACTGGCTGTGTATGCTGATACTCGGTGCAGCCAAAAGCTCTTACATTGATGGATGGTTGTTTCCTTCTTGATCAATGTATGAATCATCTCTCTGAGGTCAACAAAGAGAGAAAACGGTGGGTGGGCCTGCCCACTGCTGGATTACATTCAAAGCCTGGAGAGAGCTGTGCATTCGTAGGGCAGATATAAGAAAGTATGTTTATCTGAACCCCTGGCACATTACTCTTTTTCAAATTTTGTTGCCCATCTGCATGAAAAAGGACCAGTATATTTCCTTTACTCATTGGAATGGCCTAGATATGATCATAGTAGACCATCCTCAAGTTTATGTTTGGGTTTTCTTAAAGGAATAACAGTTGATTTATAAATGAACCATGTTACCAGATTTTAACTATTAGATCAATATAGAATTGAAAATATCTTTATTTAATAGTGTATTATCATTTTCCTTAGGAAATAAGATAATATCCAAGGATATAATTCAATACTGCAGTTGGTTAGTTTGATTTCATTCTGCCAGATGAAGAGAATATTCTATTCTATGTCAGAGGCACAAATTCTACTCTAAAAGCTCCTACTCGTGGACCACGTAAAGACAGCCTAAGAGATAATTAATTACCATTAACACAATACTTTGGAGTGTTAGATATTAGTGTTACAATAGTGTTAGGAATATCTGGATCCAGTAAATAAAAGAGACATTCTACAGAATAAATCCTCACTGACTTAAATTCTTCAAACCGACATATGGGTGATAGAATGGATAAAGAACCTCCTTATCCATGGAGACAACAGATTGCTCTTGAAATAAAAAATGAGTTGCGGGGAGGAGGATTTAGAATCAGGCAGTCCTGTAGGATTTCAGACTGTTTTGACTATCGATTTTGAAATCTTGGAAAAGTGGCTTATTTTTCCTGAGTCCTAAGTTTTTTATTTGTAAAGTGGATGAATAATGTATATTTAAAAGGGCTATTCTGAGAATTAGAGAAGCTGATCTTGAATACGTAGCATAGAGTTCTGGCACAATATTTTCATTAACAATTTAATTATGTAATTATTTGGTTTTTCTGCTAGACGGTAGTCTCAAGGAGGACAAGAACTACATCTATACCTATTGTTCTTGGTATTCCAAGAAACTAGCACTGTGCCATGGACTTCTTAACTGCTCAGTAAGTATTTATGGACTTAGTTATTTCAATAATTTTAGTTTCTGTTCTCCTGGGAGTTTAACTGAAGTGTGGGGTTGGTTGTTGGTGACAATCTCATTGAGGGGGACAGTGGGGAACCCGACATGATCCTGCAATGTCCTAGATTTGGCTACTTGACTCTTTCCATCTGTTAATTCAAAGATTCTCTTGTTCTGAAAAGGGAAGCAATATCACCTGGGAAATGCAAATCTTTTTTTTTGGAAGTGGAAAAAGTCAGCCGATTCTGCCTTTAAAATAAAACTCTGGAGTCTTTGCTGGAGGATAGAGGTTGGGGCAGTGGTAGTCAGAAGGCATCAGAAAGGATAAGTCAAAGCAGACTGGAAAAGTCACATTCTGGTTTCTTGCCTAAGTGTGGCAACATCGATCGCCTTGAAGGTCCTTTGAAGGGGATGGTAGAATCAACTCCTTCGGGATCTGTCTTCCTTTAACGTCAGATGCAGACAGCTGTTTCTGCACGATTGAAACTGTTCTTATTCCTTTAAGATTTAGAAATTGCCTTCATCTTTCACATTAATCAGAGAATAGATGACATTAACTTTCCCTGTTGACATTCAGTCCCTTCCTAGAAGTCTCTCAAACTTTCCATGAATAACAACGTGTGTGTGTGCTGCTAACAAATAAATCACTTGAGCGCTGAGTGTTACTTGATGCCAACTAGTAAGTTCAGGAGGTGGCTCATTATTTTTGAAATTTCTGCCACCAGGTCTCTCTAAATTTTTCTGATGAGGATTTTTAATTTTTTAAAAAGAAATTTACTAAACTGAATATTATTTTCCTCTCACTTTTCCTTATTGCTTTTTTTCCATCTTCACAACCCACTTGCGGTAACTGAATGACTTCTGATCTTTTACTTTTCTGTAAAAGTAAAAGGCTGATTTTTACTTTATATTTGTAGACATGAGTGATTCTATATCAGCACCCCCAAACCCTTCTCTGAGTGCTCCCCTAAAAGCACTGCTCTTTAATATTAATGATCATACAAAATGTATGGACACACCAGAACAATTAAAAGAAATGTTTCTCCAACCATAGTTGGCTGTTCACTTCTAAGATGGAATACAGTAAAATCTTGCCATAGTTGAATGTTCTGGAAAGAGAGAACAGGCATCTATTGTCTGGTATTAGCTCAATAGGTCTGTAGAGACTTAATTATCAGTGTAGCTACTTGGAAAATCACACCTTATAGAAAATGCTAATGAAACTAAATAGTGAATGTGGCAGTGGCAGAATTCATTGGGGCCATATTGTACATCACAAATCATGGGCTTTGAAGTCAGAAGAATCTGGCTTAAATTCCTGGCTGCGTGACTTGTTATGTGATGTCTATGAACCTCAGTGTTCCCTTCTAGAAAATAGGAAGACTTACACATCTCTCAGGAAGTAGTTTCAATGACCA
This sequence comes from Aselliscus stoliczkanus, assembly GCA_033961575.1. Taxonomy (NCBI): domain Eukaryota; kingdom Metazoa; phylum Chordata; class Mammalia; order Chiroptera; family Hipposideridae; genus Aselliscus; species Aselliscus stoliczkanus. Next base: position 147,859,465 of record CM066732.1, on the reverse strand, counting down.
AATTGGGAGACTGAATATAAACACGTGTAATGCCATGCACGTTTCCCTGTCTTTTCACTAGACATAATTTGAGAAGCAAGGTCTGTCTGAAACTCATTTCCATCCTGGGTTACCTGTATAAGTTTGGGGAAATTTCTTACCCTATGAGTTAGTTTCTTTTTTGTGGAGATAGGCAGAGAGTTGGCTTAATCATCCTGCTCAGATCATTGGACATCATTGTCATTGGTCCATGCAAGGATTCTCTAATTGTATTTATTCATTTCTTTTTTATCCTTATTACTCAGACCCATTACTCTCACTTCCCAGAAGTGAACCTTTTAATATGTTTGATGTGTATTCTTTTACTTGTATATGTTCTTGTAAAACATGTATTATTGCTTTGCTTTCATATAGTTCTAATTTACTAAAATACATCATACAATAGATATCATTTATTTTATCTTTTTCACTTAACACTATGTTTTAAAAGGTCTATCTCTTTTATGTATGTAGAAGTTTACATTTTATTCCACTGTGTGCCTCCACTACATTTTGCTTCTTCATTCCCACACTTATGGATATCTGAATTGCTTCCAATTCTCCCATTGGACTGGCTGAAATGAGAAAAACGGACATTTCCAAGTGATAAGGCTATGGAACTTTCACACCCTACTGGTGAGCTGGTCGATGTATATATCCCCTCTGGAGAGTAGTGTGTGTGTGTATGTGTGTGTGTGTGTGTGTATACACATGAATATATACACGTGTGTGTACACACACATGCATCAACAGAAAGATATAGATACAGATTATAGGAGGTATAGAAATATACACACATGCTTTCACACACATATCCTATGACCTAACAAGTGTTCTCCTGAAGTCTAGGCAATATACATTCATAACGTTTCAGTCTCACAGTGTAGGAAGGCAAATTAGGAGCAGGCATGAACAAATGCTGAATATCAACCGTTTGATCATAATCTGATAATTTCTATTATGGAAGACCCATAGGCCCTTCAGTGTTCCTTCTGGTGAGATTAAGCCAGAATTTCCTAAATTTTCTGGGCCATTTACCCATTTGGTAACCTGGGAGAGTCTATGGAACTCTTCTTAGGGTGTCATTTTTAAATGTGCAAAATGAAATTTTTGTGATTACAAAGAAAACCAGACATATTGAAATTTAAATCCTAGAATAGTAAAACATTGTGTTATAATTATCTACCTGTTTTTGTTAATACATTAAATTAAAAAATTTAGCATCATGTCTAATAAATAATTGTCATAATTTTAAAGGAATTATGTGTGTGATGACTATTTCAGAATATCTGCAACTGTAATGTGATAAGAAAATATCTGTGATTAAATTGGTGATGTGGTCACAAGTACTGCTGATACTATTGTGGTTTTTCATATTTATCATGAAAAAATTATCTGAATTCCAGACTAAGAAACATTTATTTAAGGAACAAAAGTGGCTTGAGTCTTGGTCATCAGTGACCACATTTGACAACACCCACTTGCTGTAAGATCACTGGGCATCTGCTTTGGTTGGAAATGCACATTTAACCTCTAAAAATGGTCCAGCGATGAAAGGTGCAGGATCCTGCCCTATAACCCTGGAAGTTTGGAGGTGGAGAAACACAAAGCCAAGGGTAACTGGCCACCATGATCTGTTTCATCAATGTGCCAAACCAACAGGGTCTTTGTTCCCCTCTGTTGTTACTCCTTGGACTCTGGTGGCTGTCAGTCCCTCAGGTGATGGTGTGGCCAATGATTGTCCTTCCTGAATATTGCTGGAGGGTAAACATTTGGTGAAGAGGCAAGAGAAGAACTGAACGCTCTTTACATTCTCCTCCTTCTGCCTGCCCTCAGCTCCAGACACAGCACAGCCCCTCCGTCTTGTCTTGACATCCTCAGCTTGCAGGACCCTTCAGATACCCCAAGTGTTTCTGTAGTTTTGTTGTTTGTTCTTTAGATCCATGTCCCTTCTTGCTTTGGTAGTTTCTCCAGGGTTAATGTTGAGGGGAAGCAGCCAATAGCTCTTGCTAGTTCATCTTAACAAGAACATATTCATTTCACTATCAGAAAAATAGCAATATAATACCATCTTTATAGGATAGTCTTGAGAATAAAATGAAGCAATACAATGTACTTAGTGGAGTAGCTGGCCCATAGTAGGTACATATCCTAACTGCCGTACATTTTTATAACATATAACATGCCAGTGGTGGCCCAATATGTGTCAGTTTCCACCAAGGAAGTGGGGCACATGGCAGAGGTCCTTCTCTCCGAAACAGTGGCTCTCAAACTTGACCACATATTAGAATCACCGAGGAACTCGTAAATGCCCACATGCTCAGGCTATGCCGTTGTCCAGTTACACTGAAATCTCTCAAGGTGGGACTCGAGCATTTGCATATTGTAAAGTTTCTCAGATGATTCTAGTGTGCCATCAAAACTGCGAATGTCTGAATTTGGTCCCTGAATTGAAACAATTTCCCTGCCCTTTATACCCCAGTAACTCTGGATGGTCATTGCGAAGAATGAAATGTCTAGATTTCGGTCTCTAAATAAAGTCACCACACTTAATGTTTTACATGCACCCACTCACACACACTCATACTCATGGTACGTACGATGAATCAAGTATTGAAAGTGCTTGGGGGTAGGATGGATTTGAGGAGAAATGGAAGAAAATATGACAATTCTGGATTGCAGATAAACTTTTTAATGGTAAATGGGCATATTCCTTATGAGTATAAAATTCCTAAAATTAGTGAGCCACGCCCTTTGGAAAAGGATTTTATTTCTTGAATTTAGTAGGAAGGATACAGCAATGTTCCCTGTGGTGATCACATCATTCATTATTATAAAGTTTGTTTCTGTAGTGTTGTGTATGCAGGGCAATTGACCTGCAGAAACTTGTGATTCTGTGTTAATGACACATCAGTAGTTCTTCTGGCTCTATATAACTTGAAATAAGCCAGATTTGGAACATGTGATCTAGAGTTCTTATAAACTCGAGTGTTATAAAGTCGCCTGCCAATTCAGAGTTATATCTGTGTGTTCTTTCCATGGAGTGAGGCATGGGAGCAGAGAGAAAGACTTGGCACGAAGGGCCTTTCCTCAGGAAGAGAGAGAGCACAGATGGCCTGACAGTTGGCAGTGAGGATTTGCAAGCCATGGAAGAGATTGCAGTTGAAGACAGATTATGAAGTTGCTGTAGGAAATGTTGTCTGAGAGTTAATGGGAGTTTATAGAGCTATACTGATTGAGAAGAAAGACAAAGACGGAAACACACAAAACTTCACATGCAGCTTTTCAAGGCAATATTTTGAAACCCTTAAAACAACCACAGTCGATCTACTGAGAAGTGGAAATCATGTGTGATTCTTGTGTGTTCTTTCAATTGTAACAATGCCAAGTGGCAACAACAGTTGCTACTCTCTGCGACACCTGGCCAGCAGCTGAGAGCAGATTACCAGCACTAGAATGTGGAAAAGAAGACAGCACAGAAGGATACAAATTATTCTTATGGCTGCCCCCCCAAAAAAATCTGAAGAAAGTAAAGCATGTTTGCAGTATCCTTTTCCTTTTCCTTTCCTTTTCCTTTCCTTTCCTTCAAGGACACCAATATTAAAACTACAGTAACCCAACTGCTAGTGTCTGAGTCGGTGTTCAGTTTGGAACAGACCCTTTTTCTTTTTGTCTTCACCCCCAGACAAATTTATATCTCCTTGTTCTGTTCTCTCTGATTCTACTTTGCTAAGTGACAGTTAATTTGACAAATGACTACTTACTAATAGATTGAGTGTTAATGCATTCATTAAAAAATAATAACAAGCGTTTATTGAATGCTTTCTCTATGTCAGAAAATGTATTAAAAGTGTTCACATATATTATCTCCAACCAAGTTAACATTTTCATTTTGAAAGGTGTCTAATGATTTAACCCAAGAAAATGGCCAAAATGGCAGACGTCTGGGTTCCTACCAGCAGGGAGATGGTGCATTTATTGGCTAAAAAACATGATAGAACTTCTAGAACTCCTCAAATCACATCTGGGAGTCTATCATCTATTTCATCTGCGGTAAGATATTTATTAGAAAGCATATAAAATATGCATGAGAAGCCCTAGATTAGAGATTAGAATCTTTGACAGGCTATGATCTTCAGCCATCACTTAAATTCTCTGAGCTGTAGTTTCTTCATCAGTAAAAGCAGTATAATCAGTAAGATCTTTGTGAATGGTGGTGGAGATTAGACCACACTGTTTCTAATTTGAAATGATCCATACATAGCTCAGTTATGTTATTGTTTGTTACTAATGAGACTCCCTTCAGTTTTTAGAACCAGAATCCCCAAGGCTACTTTTGGGATTTCATGGACATCCTTGCAGTACAGTATTTTGGAAGTCTGTAATCCATTCAGAAATTCATCCTAATTTAAGAGCCAGACAAAAACATCTGTCATTTTTATTGTGGATTACAATGTATTTTATTTTATTTTATTTTATTTTATTTTATTTTATTTTATTTTATTTTATTTTATTTTATTTCGAGGGCAGTGTTACTGGCCCTCATATGTGGGACCGAACAGGGGCCTCTGGCTTCCTAAGCCAGTATTGTGGATTACAATTTAGTTGATGAATGGATAATAACACGCTGAGGGGTTATTTTAATGAAGCGCTATAACATTTGCTGAAGTACTTTAATTTCTTGCTCAGTATGTGTGTGTTTGTTTCGTGGCTGTGTGGATCTCTGATAATTCTTAGTATAAGTTAGATATATGAGTTTAATAATTTCTACTTAAGTTTAAAACCATATCAGCCAGTAGCTTCTAAATCATAAATTTGCTAATGTTACATAAGCACTATTAAAAGGTCTGGGTAAAATTATATCTATCTATCTATCTATCTATCTATCTATCTATCTATCTATCTAATGCCTGAACTTTTACATTTATTTTGGTTTGGCAAAAAGTAGAGAGTAGGAGTTTGGGAAATTTGATTCATTTGGGAAATGAATAGAAATGGAGTAGAGACTTTTCAATTTCAGAATGTTTTGTTCCTCTGGTTTGGAAATTTTGCTCATTAATCTGATAAATCCATGTTAAAGGAAGTAAATTCTGCTTTGGATGATTTTTTATGGTCACATATATAGTAAGAGAAGTAGTTGGTATTCCCTACTGGTTTGTTAGTAATTATAGTATTTCAAATTCCCAAGGAAACAGAATATTTGACATCCATTGGTCACTGCATGAAATACAAGATTCAAGTAGTTCACAGTTTCAATATTAGATCATTCTACATTCCTTTTTATGGCATCACATTTTGGAAAGCTGTTTTTTTTTTCAGTTGTAGTGATAAAACTGCAAAAAATTAATGTGGGGCAAGGAATGAAGATAACAGTGTCCAATTTAATCCCAACATTTAAGAATATTTTTCTATGTACCATAGGCATATACATACCATTAGTGAATATGACTAAAACAAAATACCTCATATATTATGTTTTCTTTGAATTGTGTATTATTTTTCAAATGGCCATTTACTTGTTATGATATAAATAGTTAAAAAGTTGATAGGACCTAATTGCCTAATAAATGAAACTGTTAATTATTTCTTTCTTTTCACTGAGTTCTGTAAGGACAAACAAACAGACAAAAACCTAATCAGATACTATGGCTGCTGTGAATCAAGCAAGTTTGGGATCGTCTGGTTATATTGTATGATATTTGCAATACCTAGAGTGCCTTATGTAGTAGATATTCAATTCATACTTTTTATTGTAAATAATTTATGCCCATGATAAAAATAGTGATATTTATGCCCATGATAAACAGAATTTTGCTTCTGTTTGACATGAATAAAATATATGGACAATTTCAAAACGAATAAACAATAAGCGTCAGCCCCCCACATATGCATGGGTCCGTGATAAGGACATTAGTTGTGAAATATCACTACATGACTGAATTTTGCCTCATGAAGTTTCCACAATAAAGGTCATTCTTAAATTAACTTTTCATGCCACTTCTCTTTAAAACACAAAAACCTTTCCATATGTCCAGAATCTTCAATGTCTGAGAAGATGAAAGAAAAATGATATTTGGCCTAATATGAGACTCATGGCATAAGAGAGATGTCGTCAATAAAGGTGACGATAGCAGTACTCTGAACATGGGCAGTCAATATGGGCCTCCTACACGTTTGGGTTGAGAGGAGTCCTATGGAAGCCTGCCTCCACGAAGTCATGTTATTGATGGCCCTTTACCATCAGATGCTAGGTAAATGATACATACAAAATCCCACACATACAAGATGAGGTGCAAATAGACATATCAACACCAAGCAGTGTCTTATATTTAGCAGAAATCATTTCTAGAAGGATTTGTGCACATACAATGAATTAAATATACAGGGACATAGGGTTTCTTATTTTTTGAGATGGAAATGTTTCCACGACCAATGCATTTGCTAAACAGGGCATTCCAGAGCAGGGTACCATGGGAAAGTAGATTGAATAGCCAAGATGAATGACCTTTGTCATGGATAACTGGCAGAAGAAAGTAGAAGGGAATCAGAAAGAGTAGAAGAGAACATAGAAATCACATTTGGCAGATTTTACAGTTTTGCCTCAGGCCAGTCCTGGAGCTACCAAACAGCCTGATTGTTATTTAAAATCTGAATTTCTAGTTTTATAAGAAAATGTGAACCTTAAAATGTACGCTTACTTTCATTTGTAATGGTTTCTGTGTGTAGATAGGGCAAGTGAGAGTTTTCTCACACATAACTTCTTGGGGGGTCACTCAATATGAATGACTTTTCAGAAATGTAATAATTTCTGTTACTGTTCAAAAAGATCTGTTGCCCATATGTCATTTTGTTTTTAATAAATTGTGAAATTCTTATCAAGAAAGGAAAGGGAAGAGAAAGGGGTAGTTGTTGCATCTCTTAGAAAAATGATGTGAGTGGTAAATGTGATATTTGACTATTGTTGCATCAGTTAATTTCAAAGTTGGAAGTGCTGATGTGTGCAGTTGGTTCTTTTTGAATAACCCAAATAAGGCTGTTAATGAGTATCTATATTACGGGTTATAGTCAATCAGCAATGGGCTTATCGTTGTTAAGAAAAATTATCTAATACTTGGAAACAAATCAAAAGGATGATTCCATGTCTTTTCAATGTTATATCGGGATGTTATTTAGCAGGCTTACACATATTCTACTTATTTAATTATCTAAGGGAATGCACATTTGTTTGACTTCGCTATTTACTATTTGGTAAGAGGCCAGGCACTAAAAGTTACATGTTAACTTGAGAATGTCTTCCAGTAAAAGAGATAATATCAAAGGTTACAGTTTTATTGCTCTGAAGGGCATTTATCAAATTGATATCTATTACCAGATTAATTTCAAGATTCCTTTGACTGACTCATTACATACATCACAATTCCTAAGAAGCTTAGTACTACTTTTATCATCTTACTGGTTCTGTCTTTAATTAATGAGCTAAATAAAATATTTGGCACATGGTTATTCTATATGCACAAGAGTTATTTTTATCTTTTTGGAAACTATACTGGGATACCAATCAGATGGATAATCTTTGCAACATTCTCTGACCTGCCTCTTTAAATCAATCAGATCTCACACTATGAGTTGTTTAGAATTCCAGATATGCTTAAACTGTAATTTGGATATGGAAGAAGTACTCCTTAGAAAAACTGCCTATGCAATTCAAGTTATTCATCTGTGTTGGCCATATGTTTTCTGGCCAGAAACAATGCCTTTTAACTGAAATATATGTCGTATCCTTGGAGCAGACATCACATTATCTTGGAAACTAAATGGAGCATATCTGGGGGATGGGCATAGTAGGGTATGAAACTGATAATTGCTGTGTGCCTACCACATGCTAAGCAATTGTTATTCATGTTCTAATTTCATTGTTAAAATGGCCCTGTGGGGAAAGATTATTGTTCTTGCTGTATAGAAGAGAAAATGAAATTCAAAGAGGTAAATTTATTTGGCCAAACTGCATTCCAAGGGTTAAACCCAGGTTTGTCGGACTCCAAAGTCAAGTTCTTTCTTCTGTTGTGGAGCTGTCCCTGAAATTATTTCCATGACATTGGCTAGAAATTATTAAATTAATAAGAATACTCAATAATTAACCACAATCATCACTTTTTTGTCATTCGATAGTGATCAAAAGTTTTGGTCAAGAATTTATAATGACGTTACCAGTACTGTGCCATCAGTAGCTCACAGAGTTTGTAATACATAGAACTAGGTCAAATGGCCACATTCAGTGATTGAATGGAAATCTGTATGGAATAATTTTAATGACTTCTTTTATATTTTAGAGCAGATTACAGCTGTCTAATATCAAATACTCTCTTCTAGGTTACCTATTTGGGGAACTCCTCATCATGTTTAGTTTTGGTTGTGTTAATGCTGCCCAATATGGAAATAGAAGGGGGTAGATCCTCTCTCTTCCTGTCCCAGTATATCCATGGTGGGCGCGTGTTGATCTTGGCTAGGTCAATAAATTACTCTTTTCTAAGAGTTTCAACTTTAGTGGATGATGTAACTACATGGGGACACTAAGAGGTCAGTCTCATTTCCGGGGCTAAGAGGCACACAGATCAGACTTTCTGCAGGATGATGTTTGCTGTGGCTCCTACTTGGCTAATCCTTTGGAATTCCTTGATGTGGCTGTGACAACTAACAGTCCCACAGTATCCATGCTCCTCTTATTCATTTTGGTAAAGTTTAAGCTGGGCATGTGACTGACAATTACAGACTCAAATTTACATCCTTCTTTGTAGTAGGTGTGGCCAAGTGACTAAGTTTTGGCCAATGGGATGTGAACAGAAATGATGGCTTCAAATCTTGGGTCATTTCCTTGCCGACTCTCCTTTCTTTCTCTGTTTCTGCAGGTTTAAATAAGGTTATTGTTTCAGGGAAACTCTGACCTGGCAAAAAAAAAAAAAAAAAAAAAAAGGCAAAGCCTTGGCAGAGCAACAGGATGTGAGAAACATGGAGCCCTGATAGGTTTTATGGAGAGGACTGACCCACCTCTATGGACTAGCCTGACTCTTATGTGACAATGAAATGCAGTCCAACAAGCATAATCCACTATACTTGGGCATCTTATTTATTATAGCAGCTGAGACTCTATAACTCTATTCTACCTAATTAATGTAATTTAGATTCTTCCCATTTTTTAGGCTTGACCCTTCAGACTCCATCACTTCTGTGTTCTTCTGATATCCCTCCAGTGAAGTTTTTTTTTGATTAAAATAGTCAACTTTGGTTTCTGTTGCTTGCCACGAAGAACTCTGACTGATGCAATTTCCACTGTGATATGGCTTAGAGAGCTTTTAGTTTCTTCTGAAGCCTCTTCTGCAGTAATCATGGTTCTTTGCTGATTATTTTTAGTATACCATTATCAAACATTAACTTTTCCCTTAGTAGACTTGTGTTTATTAAATATGAGTTTAATAAACACGTGGGAAACTTATCACCAAGCTTCATAACTCTTAAGAAAATTGTTTAAAAGATGGCACAAAGCATCAAGGATACTCTGAGCTCAACTGCTGGGAAAGATTAGGTGAAAAATATGCTGAGTCCATCAGCTCCTCAGAAATCAGTCCCAAGACTCTAGTTTCCATGGCCAGCACTGTGCCTGATCCATAGGTGATGTCTAAGGAATTGTTTATTGAATCTGTCGCTACATTATCAGCAACAGGAGGAAATAAATCTCACTGAGTTCCTAATTAGGCAGCTCCCTAGAAATTAATTTAAAAACACACGCTTAAACATAGATAAGGACATAAGGGCAGATCACAATGTTATTCTCTTTGTACCTATATATTCCACATTTCTTTAGCAAAAGTACTTTTAAAGCTGGATATCTTCCATGTGTCCCTTCACTGGCATTCACCCTTCTCTAGGCTGCTCTCTGCTCCGAGAAGCTAGCTGTATGGACAGTATCAACGGACTCCTGGGTGCTCAGCTTCCCATCTCAGAGAGTAGCCCTTGGGGAGAGAGCAGTGAGGGTCGAGTGTTGAACCACGTGGTCCCCTGACTGAAGGACACTGTTCCCTTAAGGATTCCAACTATTCATAATCCTCTCTCCATCAAGGGCTGAGGGATTGCCCCCTTGACTCATCTCCTAAAATCTAGCGGTGGTAACAGCTCAGATGCTCTTAGATCTGGGCTCCTACATGGTCCCTTTGATTCTCAGCCAACCACACCTTTATAATCATCATTTTGTAGGCAAACCTTCCTTGTGTTATCCTAATTTTCCTGTTGGACCCCCGGCTGATTGTCTTTTCATTTAGAATATGGAATTAAAGTGTTGTATTAGCTAGCAGGTAAACTCATAAAGAGAGTCAATATACAGTGGCTTAAAAATATATTGGAACTTGTTTTCTGTATCTTAGCGCAATCAGAGGAAATTGAACAGTGCAGGACTGGTTAGCAGCTCTGCCTGTCCCCGACACAGGGGGATGGATCCAAGTCGGCTGCCTTGGTCTCAGCATCTCCCTGCCAGCAGCAGTGAGGAGAACTACCAGGGGAGCTCACCAAGTACCTTTCCAGAATCAGACCCCATCTACTCCTACTTCATGGAGATTGCTTTAGTCTGATGGCTGCAATTAGGGACAGAAAGCCTGGGAAATTCAGTCTTTCTTTGGGCAACATGTGCCCTTCTGACATTCTATAGCTGTGGAGGTCAAGGCAAATTGTTATAGAGAGCTGAGTAATTTAAGGCCAGAGGCTCACTTTAGTTCAAGAGGAGCCAGCTAGACACTAACTATATCCCAGGGATACAATATTGAATGAGATGTTCCCTCCTTTCCATGAGTTGATGGCCTAGTTAGAGAGATAGGCATGCAGGCAGACAATTTCAACACAATAAATGGGACATAAGGAAAGGCCTGGCGCAGGTGTGATAGGAGCATGGGGAAGTGGCAGTAAATGCAGGATTATTGTTTCATAAAGGCATAAAAGGGAAGTACTTGAGCTACTTGTGATCATGATGACAAAATATTGCCCTGTCACCTGTCAAGTTGTCTGCACTTATATGATGAGGAGTCCATGACCATCTCAAGGTCTGCCATACTCCTGCCCTGAGGAAAGCTGACCTAAGTGGATCTTTCTACACGATGTTGCCTTAGCTTTTGTCATGCAGCACAAGGGAAACTGAGGCACTGAATCCTGAGCTTTACTGATTTATCCTGAGGTCATCGCTTGAGTCACTGTAAACCAGAAATGGTCTGGAGTGGAAAGAGAATAATCTCATTCAGGGTTGGCATCCTCCAAGCAGCCAGAGAACAATACATGCAGTATGGGAATCAGCCAACTCCTTCATAGCCTCCCTTTGAGAAAGTATGGGGCTCTTGGGCCCACGCAGCATTGAGCTATGGTTCTCATTCTCCCTGGGTCTGCTGTGCATGCCAGTATTAGAACATCAGATCCAGAGTAACCATATATCTTGGAAAGGAACAGGGATCCTCATTCATTCGAATATATTTATCAAATGTCTGCTACATACCACACACCATGTTAAAAGCCAAGGACTTTCTCTTAGTCCCTTATGTCCTTAGCATAGAACTTCATTTAAATAAGAAAAACTGTCCACATCGCTTCTTTTCCTTTAGAGAACTCACTCCAAAATCCACTGCTCCTGACACACACACACACACACACACACACACACACACACACACACACACATCCTTTACAGGTGGATCTGGGCTCCGCCGACCCTGGGACCCAAAGAGTTTCCTACAGACCATTGCAGGAGGGGAGGGAGAGAGAGTACAATCCCAGATATGCCCAGACCCATTCTGTGGGAGGTTTGCTTTCATTGGTATTACTTATTAGGATTCCACATCAGATTTCTGAAACAAAACAAAATAGGTACAGAGACCGAGTCTGTGCAAGTCACTGACCCTTCTGAGTCATGCTCTGCATTACGAGGGCCTGGCATGTCACGTAGTATATTTCCCAATCTCCTTTGCCACTTGGCTTCAGGACAGGTTCAGCCAACGGGGGGGGGGGGCTCTGTAATGCAGGGAGCATGGAAAGCAAGGAAAGAAGTCACTTTCCTCTTTCTGAGTCTGGCCGTGTCTCGAGCAGCAGTGATAGTGGCAGCAGCCACGGAGAGGATGACAGTAGCAGTGGTCTGATTACATAGGCTCCTGGTTTCCTTCAGGTGGCTCTCATTCTCTCGTGAAAAGCCTCTCAGTGGAAATTGACCCTGCGCTCTTATTACCCTGTTTCCTGTTTTTCTCCTTCAACTCATAGCTATAACCGTACCTGGATGTAATCTTCTCTGTTTGAAATACCTGTAGTGCTTTTTGTTTTTCAGTTTGTATCCTTAAAACCCAAGCAGAGCATAGAGTATGGGTGTGTGTTGGTTATTTAAACAAAGGCAAACAAAAAAATATTGAACACAATTATTATAGAACAATGGTTCTCAGCCAGGGTTTTAAACCAAGGGACAGTTGAGGGATGTTCTGTGCCTAGGAAATGGTGGTGGGTTATATCCTTTTGACTACATGTCATGCCCACCATAGTGACTTAAGATTGGGCTTTGCCAAATTGGGTCCCCCACACCTCGCCCCTATAGCAGAATTCTATTGAAGGTATAATCATCTGTTGATTATTCTCTCTGGCCTCAACACAATGTTAAGAATGTCATGAGTATATTTGTCAAAATGAAAGCATTATCTAGGTTTCCCTTGGAAATAAAATTGAACTGATTAGAAGCAGGTGAGATAAGCATAAAGTCAGCCAGAGGAAAATTTGTATGAAAAAGAGACAAGAGGTGTGGGGTGTGACCATTTAAAGTCTGACACTAAAAGCTGAGGTAATTGAAGTGCAATTGATCACAAAATAATGGAGTTTATCAGCCTAAGACTGAAGAAGGAAAGGGCCAGAACTAAAAGGCTAAAATAACCATGAAAAGCAGAGTTAGACCAACACAAGGGGTCGGCAAGTAAGTTCTAATGGACTCAGAAATGAGGGCTAGTTAACAGGAGTTCAGATGCTTTGAAACCTTCTGAAAGGTATATTAATTTAAAACCAAGATGAAACAGAAACCTATAATCCCAACATGTAGAGGAAAGAATGAAATATCAATATGTGTGTGGCAGGGGAATTTAAGAGTCTGAAAATGGACAGGCCATCAAGACACAATGGAGAAAAATTACAGGGGAACCAGTAGCGTGTGAGAAGCAGGTGACAAGCAAGGGAACTACGAAAGTTTCATAAAGAAGAACAAACAAAGCTGTCAGAGCTGGGTGGCAAGATCTAAAAACGTGATTTCTTTTTCTTTCTCACAGTATGATCCTGTAAACCATAGCGAGCAGGGCAGGGCCTGGTGTTCTAGGGAACATTGCACTGATTTGGCTAATGGATGGTAGTGACCATATCAGTTATTGCCTAAATAGGGACACTTTTCTGAGGGTAAAAGAGAATGCTATAAACAGCTATACTGGACAACAGGCATTAATGGAAATGGTCCCATGCATCTGGTCATTCCACTTATGGAGAGAAATATACAGCAAAATATTTACTGTAAGGATGGTTAATATGAAACACAAACAAAACCAGGGGTCAGTCAAAACAAACAAACAAACAGACAAGCAAATGGTAGACCTGTTCTGACCTCTCTTCTCTCCTAGCACAGTAAATGCAAATGACATCAAACCAAAAAGCTTAGCCTTCCCAGAATGGTGGAAAGGGGATTCCAACTTTTTTTTTATTCTGCAACAACTAGCTGGATCAAGTAATACCTGTGGTCCAGCAAGTTGTCATAGTGGCAGGGAAGGGCAAAGGCTAAGTCTCGGTAGCTAATACTTGAAAGAATAAACAAGGGCGGGAGCCTAAGGGAAAGTGAGAACAAATTAGAAGAAAGATAACCTGAGGACATGCCTTTAGGTACTATTAATTGATCCGAAGGTGTCTCAGGGGTTACGACAGTCAGTGGGGAGGCAGGCCCATGCTGGGGGCGGGGAGCAGAGTCCTTCTTCCTCAGGTGACCTTGTTTAGTAGATTTAGTAGCGGGCTGTATGGCCATGGAGAAAAAAACACAAACGCCTATAGAGACCAGGCACGTAACAAAAATGAGTGAAATTGGGCTGTTCTCAGTCTTCGGGAATGTTGGGGAGGAAGTGGAGCAAATTTGAGAATGCACTGCAATCTAAAGTTAGTCAATTTTAAACAAGGCAAAACAAAACAGAGCTGCTGTAGTCAAATCAGTATCTTCTATAGGTCCCTGAACTCCTTTTTGCAGCCCCTTGTCTTTACCTAAGTCCCCGTGACTAGTCCCCTCTTGTCAAAGGAACAGGATCCTTGCTACTCCCTGAGTCTAAGAGCGAGCAGGATAATGGAGTTTGATTGGCCCAAGCCCAGGTGTGCACCCCTGAGAGTTCAGACACTGTCTAGAAATCCTTCCAGTGTCAAGTGCTCTTGATGTGCAGGCCAGAGGAAGACTCAGGAAGCGGAAGACAAGCACTTTAGCGTTTCCATGTATAAGACATGCTTCCAAAATTCATTTATTTGGCAAACATTTGATGAGAGCTTACTATGTGGGGGGCAATGAGCTTCGAGTCCAGAAGTGAGCCAGATGGGTGATGACCCCCACCTTCTAAATCTGGGCGTCTGCAGAGAAGGCAGATATTTAACAAGTGAGTTTTAAAACAGTGTTATGATAGAGGCAGTCGAGCGTTACAGAGTGTAGTGCAGGGGAAGTAGGGAAGGCTTGTGTTCTCGCTCTCTGATTATTTATTCATTCCTTCATTATTTCTCCACACTAAAATATTGACTGCATAAGAATGAACAGCAATTGGTGTATACATTTCTCAGTCTTTAAAAATTCCAAAGAACAATTGCATGGGGTACCGGAGGGAAAGGCCTAATATCCCAATTTCCTCAGGAAGTCTGTCGGAAAGATCTTGTAGATAGACAGAGCCTGATCATGATCAGCTTGGGGCAAAATGGTGAATTCCACTGAGCTATGTTTTTGACCTTGCTGCTTTAAAAGTTCCTACATCCTCCCATGTCTCAAAATTCTACCTCAGTTATACTGATGCTGCTTGCCAGCTTCGTAGCGGCATCTCTGACTCTTCCTTGTGGTTTGGTTGCCCCACATCTCTCCCCTAGGTGTTCAGTGCTTCATCCCCTGGGGGTGTATCCAGCTATCTCCCCTGCCCAGGCCTGCGGAACCTGACAGTTCTCAAAGTGAAGGCGTGGTCCCTGGGACTTTTAAGATGTCCCCCTAGGATGCCTGTCCCCTGATTATTCAGTCAGGCTTTAATCTAGCTACCCTGATGGGATTTGGCAGGTGGAATTAAGTTACTAATTATTAATTGGCTGACCTTAAATTAGGGAGATTATCCTGGGTTATCAAGGCTGTCTCGGTGTAATCAGGGAAGAAGAAGGCAGGAGACGTGGCAGAAGAGGGAGGCAGAGGAAAGATAAGGCAATCAGATTAATTCTACTTTGTGTTTTTGTTCTTAAGTCATGAATTTAGAGAAAGGAGCCTCTGTTTTGTAGGGGCCTTCATCAGTCCATTTCAAATGTGCCTAACCTTTATTCTAACAATGGAAAAGCTTGTCGCCATTCTTGTCTTTAAAAAGTATATATTTTTTTTTTAGGGAAGCGCTAGAAACATCTTTTCTAGATAAGCATTCCACTCTCAAATATGTGATGAAGATAATATTGAAGCACATTTGCAAAATGATTTTCTTTTTAATAGTTTTCATTAACTTGGTGTTTTTCCACATCAGTGGTCCTCATATTATTAGTCTCTGGCCAAGTCTGTGATTAAAACAAAGAGTATAACATTGAATACAAATAACATAAGGGCCAGCCGAGTGGCACGGTGGTTGAGCGCTGGTTTGGGAGGCCAGCGGCCCTGGTTCGGGTCCCACATGTGAGGGCCAGTGACACTGCCCTCAAAAAAAAAAAATAAAATAAAAAATAGCATAAAGTTGCACAAGAGTTAGAGCCACCTTTGTGGCTGGCTGTCCAGGCTGGTGCAGGCACAGGAGTGGGACGTGGAACGTTTGGAGGCAGATAATCTGAAGCACAGGGTCCCCTGGGATATGGGACCGGGGCAGGGGCTTCATTTGCTGGAATGGGCAGTGTGGATGATAAGTGCATTAATGAAGAAACCCACTTAAAAAGTAGCATCATGATTTAGTATTAAATTTTAAAATAATGTTACCCAATTCATCCATTCAATACATATGAGTGATATTATATGCCAGATGGTATTCTTGAGAATTTTTCGGAAGGAATTAATACAAACCTACTTCCTGGTGCCTTGTCACACATTCAGTGCATGTAATGGTTATGCCTGGGAACACATGGTAGTAACTGTGAGATGTATAAATTACTATAGTAACAAGAGGTGCTGCAGTGAGAAACCAGGTCCAAATTCAATCACAACCTAGCTGACTTTGGGTACATAACTCAACCTGATTCTCAGGTTTCTCATTTCTAAAATGGGTACAATACCACATCTTGCAAGATTTTATAAGAATTATTGACTGTGTACACCAAGTGTTTGTCATAACTGCCTGGCATAGAGTAAATGTTCAGAGATCAAAAGGCGGTTGCTATACTGCCGCTACCACTTCAGCTCTGGCTGCTAATGTCACAAATCCCAAATCCTTCCTCATCCACAATTCCAAAGACTACCAATCTTAGAAAAAGGAATCCGTTTTTTTTAAACTAATTTGGTGGCAAAAGGGGTGGGAAAATGGACAAAACTGACGTGTAGCTACTTCTCAACCACACTTGTCCTACTCAGAGTGAATATAGGATACATAAACCTGCAGAACTAACAATGTGTTGAGTTGTGGGGTTTTGCCGCAGTCTCTGTTGCAAGTGTAATGTCAAACGCTGCACAGGCAACATATAGTTGTTATTGTTTTTAAATTCCAAAAGAACAGCAATGAAAACGAAACCAACAAAAATACTTAAACATTATTGGCCCCAAGGGTTTTGAGAAGGGATTGTGATATAACTACACCACTCTTGGTGCTATACCAAGGCTATTGTACATCATTT
Organism: Aselliscus stoliczkanus; assembly: GCA_033961575.1. Lineage (NCBI taxonomy): Eukaryota > Metazoa > Chordata > Mammalia > Chiroptera > Hipposideridae > Aselliscus > Aselliscus stoliczkanus. The sequence goes on along the minus strand of CM066732.1, from coordinate 147,842,389 downwards.
CTATTACTTAGTATGAAATGTTCCAACTAAGATTTATTTCTTCTTTGTTGAAGGTATAACTTCTTGTAAACAGACGGTATAATTTACCAATGTAATGGAGAACAATTATCTCTCCAGAAGTGTGTTTCTTGAGTAAAAGCTTAGTTTGCATAGATTTCATTTGCATTTCTGCATGCCAAATAAACATTAAAAAATAAGGAATCTTAGCAAGTTGTTATCTTCCACTCATGTTTTGTTTACTATGGTTCATTTCTCATGTTCCAAAGTATTTGGTGAGATAGACAACAATTACCTTTGCAGTCAGTACAGCAGCAGAAACATAGCAGAAAGTAGTGCTGGGGCAAACCAAGAAAGATACAAAGAAAAAAACTTCAAAGATGAATGTTCCTGAAATTCCCATTTAGGCTGAAACGGAAGTATATGATTGCTTCAGTTTCACAGCTTCAGGCTATCTGTTCTGCCTCGGAGGAAAAGAAAAATATGCGCATTTAGTCAAGTCAGCCTACTTCATCCTGCTACTCTATTTTTCTAGAAATGGCTACATCTACCATGAGTTATAGGCAAGGATCTGAAATAGAGAAAGACTCTGAACCAGGGTCCTGGTTATTTCCTCTTAGGATCCCTTACAGCTCCTGATTCAGTGACGGAAGCAATGACTGAACAGATGGAGAAATGCCCCTTGGTTCATGACGTTCCATGCTACATGAACAGCATGTGACATGCTGTTCAGTATATCTTTCAGTATAACAGAATTTCAGGGGCAATCGAGGCTGCTGAAAGACTTCGGTGTCTTCTGTGTCAGCATAGGCACAGTATGGTGAGAAAACCCAGCACTTGATAAGAGTTCCAGCATAGGCTCTGCCAAAGAGCTGCGCTCTCATCTTATGGAAAAAGTGATGTAGTCATCACAGAAGCCAAGCAGAGTTAGACAATGATTATCATAAAAAGGAAGGCCATTGGGAAAGCTCCATATGATGTCCGGACTGTAAGGAAACCAAGTGCAGAACGTTGTTCAACAACATGAAACATTATAACACATTATTATATATAACTTTTCATCTCAGTTGGACCCCCTCATATGAAAATTATGAGCAGATACTTGGCCGAATGGCAAAACATTATAGAAAGATTCTCTGTATTTTGTAAAGTTTAAATTATTTCCGAAAGAATAACAATTTTAGGAATTTAACTTATATCCCTCCTGAGCAACTATATGTAAATGAATTTAAATACTTGTCTAACACCTGCAAAGAGTATTTATTTGATTTTAGATAGCCTGTTTTCTTCTAATTGTATTCTACGTTGAATTTTTTTAAACAGATGTGTGAAATTCATATATTAGCTATGAGAGACATCTAATTAATTAAACTTCCCACAAGCTGAGAATCAAAATAGAATTTTACCCAAATGTAAGCACCAGAAATTAAATTCCCTCTGAATGTTTTCTCTAAAATCCAGATGTGTTTTAGCAATGTTACTAAAGGAATCAGCAAGGAAACAGCTGCTCCCCGAGAACAACTTCCGGGAGAACGGTAAGGCCATTTAGGAGATAAAAGTTGCACTGGAGGACCTTGCTAATTTATTCTCTTGAAAACGTAGCCATAAAAGTATTCTCCTTTGGAAGTTGATGTCTCATCTCACTGTCCACAGAGCCATATTATCTATCCTGGGCAGAACATTTGCTTGAATAGATCACTGGCATTAGTGTAAATGATTGTCTTTGATCTAGCAATGCAGAGAGAGAGAGTCAATAGTTCCACAGGTTAAGTATTGAAAACATTCCAACTCCATTTCTGATTCTTAGTGGCTCTATCTATGAGGTCAGTTTGCTACCCCTCAGAAAGATGACTTCAATATAGAAAGTGTAATTTAAAAACCAATTCCTAGGGGTGCCTACACGTATTGGCCCATACATTCAAAACGTCTGTAGTTGTCTTAAGGAGTGGTTCCCAGTCAGAGATCTGCAAACTCCCCAAAAGTCTATTGAGATAGTTTAGGACAGCAGTGGGAAGAGTGGTGGGCTAGAGGGGTGATGTCAGCTCCTTTTTTTCCACTAGGCTATGCAGTCTTTTCAAATATTTTTTTATTTTTGTTTTCTGCTTGTGCCCACGTTATAAAAAAATGAGTTTTATATTTCTGATTGGCTAAAAGACAAATTAATTAGGTTTGACCATGTTTGAAATAAAATCTTCAAAATCTTAGGCTTTTTATAGTGAAATATGGAAAGATGAGGAAATATTGCTCTAAAATAAAACATTCTGTAGTAGACTCCATCTCTCACCTGCAGCTCTGACCACGGTTCCTTAGGCAATCCATTTTTGTCCTAACATTTCTGCCTTCTTGTCTCCCCATAAACCTATTTGATTTCTCTTCTTTCTTGGTCAGTAAGGTTGTAAGGGACTCTGTCCACTTAAAAAGCCCTTGGCATATTGTGCCAGTTCATTAAACCAGATCCGGTCTGGTTTCTTCTGGTTGGGTAACAGATAACACATTCAAGGGGTTATTGAAGAAAGTTTTATCAAAACTTGTGCAAAACTGGGGCTGGATTAAGGGAACAAGTAGGGATTGCAAAGTACCCAGAGACCAGTCTATGCTTGAAAGGGCAAGAAGAAATAGTCATGACAATCTAACTAGATTTGCAACATTTTGGACAGGCCACCCAAGAGGAGCAGCCAGTGGATATATGTAGCTACTGACAACCCCAGGTTGGCAGAGAAGGAGCCTGGGAATACCTATCCTGCCCTGCCTTGCTCCCACCACCATCAGATCTCCTCCCCTCATGTGTAGGCTGCCCTGGAGATGTGACCTGTAGAACTCAGCTCCAGGAGCACAGAGTGGGTCACTGAAGTATGGAGCTGGCAGGCCAAATGGAAAATAAGGGCATCATTCTCAGCTTTAGTATGACACATTGGGAAGAAACCTCAATGTATGGACTGTTCTGTTGAACAAATGTACATTCAAGTCCAGGGTTTACGAGTGTGACTCTGGGCACATTGCTTAATGGCCCCAAACTTCCTTTTTATGTATGTAAAATGGACTTTATATGGTTGTGGTTATTAGATGAGCTAGGTCTGTATAAATGTTAATATTAACTATTTTATCAAGTCTAAGGTGTACTGTACAGGATTGAATGCTATCCCCTTAAACTTCATGTGTTCAGAATGTGAGTGCTCTGTTCTGAATGTTTGTGCCCTCTCAAATTCATATGTTGAAATCTGAAGTCCCAAAGGTGATGATATTATTAGGTGGGGCTTCTGGGAGGCAATTAGGCCAGGAGGATGGAGCTCTCATGAAAAGAATTAGTGCTCTTATTAGAGCTAGCACGGAGCTGCCTAGCCCCTTCCATGCTGAGAGGGTACAGTGAGGATATTGCAGCCCTCAGCTGACCATGCTCATCCCCTGACCTTGGACTACTGCAGACCGGAAATGTGAGACATTAATTTCTCTTGTTTATAACCGTTTTTACCCAGTTTGTGGTATTCTGTAACAGCAGCCTGAAAGAACCTCAGACAGTGACCTTATTTGGAAACAGTCTTTTTCAGATGTACATAATTAGTTAAGCTGACATTTTACTGGATTAGTGTGGACTGTAAATCCAATGACTGGGTCATCATAAGAAGACTGTGAACACATAGTGAGAGACATGAAGAATTTGATGTGATGATGGAGGCAGAGATTGAAGTGATGTGTCTATAAGCCAAGGAATGCTAGCAACCACTAGAAGGCAGGAGAGAAGAAAGGAATTCTTCTGCGCTAGAGCCTTCAGAAGGGACCATCCATCTCCATAACTGCTCATCTGATAAGACGATAACTCTATACCCATCAAACATAACTCCCTATTCCATTATCCCCCACCCCCTACCCCAGCTCTTGGCAACCACAATTCTACTATCTATTCCAATGATTTTGACTACTCAAAGTATAAATGAAATCATATAATATTTGTCTTTTTGTGTGGCTTAGTTTTTCTAAAAAAAAAAAAATTACTCTTATAGGTTGAGATTTTGTGTTTTTTTTTTGTTTTTTGTTTTTTTAGCTGAGCCATCCTACCACCTGTTGGCAACTCAGCGGCAGCTCAGCTTGGGCTGGGCATCGAACTGTGTTGCTCAGAGCTCAGCTCTCATTCTTGAGCAAGCTCTTAACCAACTGAACCACTTGGCTGGCCCTAGGTTGAATTTTAAACAGTAACATTTTAAAAGTTCAAGAATCAAACTTTTTTTTTCTTGATATAGTAGTGATATGAAAGGTTTCTTTAAAAAAATGATGTTGGTTGAACAATAGTTCTAAAGACTAAGGTTATACCAGATGCAATAGAAGCCAAATGTCTTTTGGATAATTATTTTCCAACACTGTCATTTCAGTAAGGAAAGTATCAGATTCTGAATAATGTTTTCTAAATGCACCCCATTCCATTAGATTGTAATATCTGTCTCTAGCAGAGCTCCACACTGCCATTTACAAATTCATTGGCAGTATCTCCCTGTGGTATCTTCCCTTCTATACATAAAAAAATGTGTTTGAGGAAGTTCCCATTATATAAGAGAAATGGAGATACACATATTTGTCTATTTTATCACCTTAAAGAAAGCATAAAATCTCACAAAATCATTGTGTGCACATTTTCTGCATTTTAACCCCATAATTCAGTCTCATAACATTGACTAAGCAATATAAATTGTTTATGACATACTAAATGGAAGATGGCATATCGTTGTGAAAACATGTTTTAATAATTTTTAAAACTTACCTCATTAAATACAAACTCTCTTTCTTCTCACGCAGTGTAAAATTATAGTTTTAAAGCAAGAGGGAAGCTTAGATCATCAAGTTCATGTTGTATTGTAGTGCCTAACTTAATATCTTATAGCTCAAACTGTTTAGATATGGCATTTTGTGAACTCTATAAGGAAACATCATTACTGTCTATGTTACTTATATTTGTTCCCATAGTGCATGGAACCCACATCAGTGATCTTTGAGTCAGCAATCTCCGTCTCAACTATGTACACGTCAGTCATGTGATAGCATGGATGAAACTAGCCAGGTGATGTCTGAGGAGCACTGGAGAATGTAAGCCTTTCTAAAAAGGGTGGTAGTACCTTTAAAACCAGGTAGGTAGCCTTCAGCCCCAGGTCACGGGGAAATACTAAATGCAGTCCCAATGTTGCACTCTTTTTCAAGAGAAGTCAGAAATCCAGGCTTTTAATGTGAACTCCTACAATTGAAACTGGCAATTAAATATTTCTGAGAATTTTCTGTGGGACAAGCAAAATATTGGGTTGTCAGAAAAGTCATGATGTATTTTTTTCTATGTTTTTCATTGCAACAATGCGTCATGACTTTTCCGACGACCCAATATATTTTCAGGCCACCAGTTTTTAATTTCTGCTCTTGGTGTTTATATCCTGAAACATGCAGTTTGTCTTGAAATAGTAGTCAGTTCTTCATACTGACTACTTTTCTTCATCTTTTAAGCAGTCTGATCGTACATAAGGAGAAATCTAAGAGAGGATGTGTGTCTTATAGAACTTACTACTATTGGAGATAAATATAATTAATACTAATGAAAATTTGGAAAGTCCTCAATTACAGCTGCCTAGAAATTCTACGTTATGTCATTGCCACTCACTGTTTGAGCTTACCAAACAGTGTAAGGCTTTGATATTGATGGCTGACAAATCACGGATCATTTTATTGGCAATTTTTAAAAACATAATCTTGAGTGATGTTAAGGATTATTATGTAGGTGAGCAGAAGACCTACCATACTAGTTTCTAGTTCAATAAATGACACCATCATTCTATAAGCCTACAAATCAAATACCTAGTTATATTCTGAACATCTTTCTCTCCGTAACCACCCATTTGCAATCTATTAGTAAATCTCTGTCAATCTTCTAAAACAAACAAACAAACAAACAAACAAACAAACAAACAAACTTTGAAGCCTCTCATTTCTCTCCCTACTACAAACTAAGGGTTCAATAAATGTTTGCTCTAATTATTATTGTTTTGTTATTTTTTTTCATGGACACTAAATTAGTCCAACGTACCATCATCATTTGCTTGAACTATTGCAATAACCTCCTACATTGTTTTCTTTATCAAAATTCATAACCTACCACTCAAATTCTTTTTTGCACTATAGCTGGATGTCTTTACTAAAATGCAAATTTGATTACGTTTTTTCCCTTTTAAAATACCTGCATGGTGTGGGGCTATAATGTCTAGTCTCATATGCTACTGTCTGCACCCAAGACACACTGACTTTCTGTAGGTTTCATGATTGTGCCTTCCTCTCTCTACCTACAGGGACTTTGTATGTGTTGGTCTCTCTCATTGCCATGCTCATCTCCTTTCTCTATTCCCCTTATTAATTCCTTTGTATTGTTCTTACATCATTTCCCTTGAAACCCTCCTGAGAGATCCTGTAAGAAATGAATTACTTCCTATTATACCATACCATTTCTTAGCACCATTTACTTTCCTTTTGAAACACTAACTGTAATTATAATTTTATACATATTTTTGTGAATCTTTGACTAATGTTACTCTCTTGTAAACTATAAGGTCTGTGAGGAAGGAGGCTATTTACATTCAACATATATCCATTAATGAATAATGCTAATAATGATGGTTTATGGTTGTCAGTCTCTGTGCCTGAAAGGTACAATACTAATGTGTCCAGGTAGACTCCTTTGGAGTAGCAGATTTGAATATTTAGGGTTTCCAGGAGAAATGGGGCTTAACTGTGAAATGGCCATAGGTGGAACTAGCAGTTTCTATAGTGTCTGCTATTTGATTTTCCTTAATCCTGCAAGAAAGTAGACTACTATTGTCCCATTCAAAATAAAGAGTGAATTGTGAGTTATGTATCCCTAGGCAAATGGATGCATTATTCATATGTTCACAGGTTCATGTAAGGCAATGACAGCCTAATGAAAATTTATATCAGGATCTATACCTTGACTTTAAATTTTATGATTCCTTGGCCTTATCATGCAAGGGAAGTGGTGGAAACCCCATCCTCTGAGCTATTAAGACTCCAAGAACAAGATTAGAACACACTCCAGGGACCCACTTTTCATGGATTAGGTGGTGTGGCGGTCATGGATTTGATGATATAATCGGTCATCTATCTCCTCAATTTTTGCAAGAGGGCATAAGAAGAAAATGTGACCAGTGGTAAAGTTTTAATCATTGTTGAATGTTCCTGTTAAGTAAATAGCTGTATGATATGGAAGTGGATTAGCATCCTCTGTTAACTGGCCTTTTTTTAATGAACTAATTTAAGACATCTGGCTCCCCCAAGCATGTCTGTACCATAAACTCGTAAACCCCATGTGCATTCTTATGCTGGGGTGGTTGGCTACATGGTCTCAATGTGCTCTCTTTCAATATTGTAATATTTTCTTAGTCATCTTGTACCCTCAGGAATTAACATAGTGCCTGTCACAAAGAAGGCATTGGGCATTTGTTGGTAGCAAGAGTGAATGAATGGACTGATGAATGAATGATGTTACTCAACTTCATTCCTGAGAGTAACTATCATCTCTGAAAAATAATCCCAATTTTTGATGATAAAGAAAATTCTTTTCACATTTTTTCCATCTCTCTTTTTTTTTTTTTTAACCCTGACTTCCTATCATATTTGTTTCTTCTTTCATGCTTTCTCAAGAGAGTTTTCCCATCTTGCTGAATTAAAGGCGACTGTCAGTGCACTTTATAACATCAAAACTTTGTACTGACCAATAAAATCCAGCTGGCTTTCTGCTCTACTTTTTAAAGACCTTTGACAGAGATTGTGTTACTAAGTATTGCCACTTACGTTTTTCCAATTTGGAAACTGGTGGAAAGGAGATAACTTTTAATTATCTTTGAACTGAGCAGCTTAACAGCTAAACCTAGTACTGTGAGGCTGGCACATAGAAAGTCTGTTTTTGGTTTGTTGTTGAAAAACCAACCACCTATCCTCTGAGCCAGTATAAAACCCCTTTCATCTGAAAGTTTCTTTTCAACTTCAGTATTGTGTGAAGACCGGGCTCTCCAGAGATGGACCACAAATAGAAATTTAGGGCAACTAAGACATTTGTATTAATATATTGCAACAGCTACCTGTAGCAGCAGCATAATTTGTATTTTCTGAACATGGTAATAATGATACTTTCACTCTTTTGTAAAATAATTGTTTTAAGATAATCTCCTTAATATAGCATATAAATATATTTTAAATATGCCTCATTAATAGTAAATAATATAATTAACAATTAAGATGTTAACATTTAAACTACGTAATTTACTAATAACCATGAGCCTATAGCATAAGCATAATTTTCTCCATTCTGCAGATGACAAAACTGAAGCTCAGTGAGGTTATTGTTTACCCACTCATGTATTGAATAGCAAGACTCAGATCTTTCTAATTTCAAAGGCCATTTTTACAATAATGCTTCCTCTTAACCAGTTTAAAGACGATATTGCAATTTGACATCTAAATTTCGAAAAATCATTTTTGTTACCAGAGAGTGGATGGGATCATTGGTACCTTTCAGTGACTTTAAAATAATCCCAAACACAGTTTAACTGATACCTAAAAACATGTTTTTTCTGAATTGTGAAACTTCCTCAATATCCTTTTTTATTTTTAAATTAAAGCTTATTGGGGTGACAATTGTTAGCAAAGTTACATAAATTTCAGGTGTATAGTTCTGTAATATATCTATATATCACATTGTGCGTTCACCACCCAGAGTCAATAAGGTAGGTGGGGGGTGGTAGATGAAGATAAAGGGGGTCAATATCCATTTTTATAAACAAGCGTCTTTCATTTAATGAGAATGCTTGTCCAGTAAACACTGACAGCTTTGCTGTGAAAAAAATCCTGGTTGGGCATTTTCTTACATTCACAATCATTAAATACTTAGAACTAACTGCTGGATGTAGACCCACTGAGCTACAAAAGTGAGTGGTGTCCCTGACATGTTGCACATGGGCACAGCCCAAGTGGCACGCTGTACTGAATCTTTTGCTCTGGGACTATACTGTTTTGGGGCTTTTCTTGTCAAGGTCAGTCAAAGAAAAAAAAATGCGTTGCCGTAATTTCTTTTCACATTCACAACCAGTTTGTCTTTTTCATTTGATAGGTCATTGTGTGTCAAGCCCCTTCCTTTTTATCACCCAGGGTGACTGAATTAGAAACAAATGGAGCAGACACCTACCTATAGGACGGAATTTTGTAATTTCAGTTATCCTCAGAGGAAATGGCTCCTGCCTTGAACCTGTCTCCAGTTTCACCTGTTTGGTAATATTTTAAGACCTTTAATAGGCAACTAAGCATTTTTCTCCACAATTGGTAATAAGTTAAAATGAAAATACTCAGCGAGAGAGGGAAGATACTGACTTATATGTATGTAAGGAATACATGGCTCATATCAGATCCTTGGAGCAAGTTTTGGCTGGGGTTTAGGAAGGAGATGGCTATATCGGTGTTTTAGGGCACTGTTCCATGAACCAGGTGTAACTGCCCCACTACTCAGCATGCGCTCATCCAAATGAAATAAGACTCTTCTCCCTCTGTGTGATTTGTTCTCCCTACCTTTACAGATGCCTTCCCCTCAGTTCTGGTAAATTTTTACTTATCCTTCAAATCCCCCTTCTTCCTCAAAATTCATCTCCCCAAGCTCTCCATGAAAAACCCATTTAATTTATTTTTATACTTCGTAGAATACTGACCATTTTAAATATTTTATTTTAGTTATTTTTATTGTTATCTCATATTTACCCTTGTTAGATTGTCACACTCTTGAAAAAATTGTGCTTCACCTATTTAGTTTTAATCTGACATAAAATGTAGTTCAGTATTGACCTTCATTCAACAGGTTCTCAAGTTTTACTGAATTTAATTGTATCTTCATATTAAAACAAATATATTAACTTTCCTGGATGCACTGAGGACATTTTAAAAAGTATTTTATTATTATTATTTTTTTTTATTTTTTTATTTTTTGAGGGCAGTGTCACTGGCCCTCATATGTGGGACCTGAACTGGGGCCGCTGGCTTCCCAACCCAGCACTTAACCACCACGCCAGTCGGCTGGCCCAAAAAGTATTTTATGATTGTTATGGTTGAATCATGTATTGAAAGTCAGATAGTTTTGAATTCTCACTCAATAGTGTAGTGTATCAAAAAAATGACAGCCAAACAGTTTAAACAGTCTTAACAAACATTGAGAATGTAGATATCTTCTTAGATCCAAAAAATAACATTTCCCTTTTCAATTACAGGGGAAATCTGGGCAAAAGAAAGCCTAATATATGACTTGTTCCAAATCTACACCTTAAACTTCATTTGGAATCAGTTGAGATTTTCATTATTATGTTTCTAGACCATTTAATAAATACCCAATTAGTGAAAAACTGTCTTTATAGAAAGCTTTGGACTTTTGTAAAGGATATATCCTGGCCACGTTGAATAATTTGACAATTTTTATAGCTTCTTGTAAACTGCATGATACTATATCTAAATGCTATGAGCTGGTTTACCATGAAGCGTGGATATAATACAATAGTGCTGAGTGGCCACTATTTAGTTGTCTAATGTCATTACTTGGCTAAGTGAACCTCTCACACATCCTCTTTTGAACCCCATCAAAATAGCATTATTATGAGCTATATAGTCTTTTGGGATCATTCATAAATAAACGAAGCCACAAACTTTGAATTTACGAATGCCAAAGGTTTGCCATTTTAGCTTATATTGTGCACAGGGTATTATGAAATAGGACCATAGGTCATACATAGCAAGATGAGTAGAATATAAACTTTCTCCTGAATTCCTGAATGCTAAGAGCAAAAGTTAAAATATAGTATGAGCAAGGTGATCTGAGGAAAAATATTTGACTCCATCTGGCAATGCAGTGGAAGACTTCATAGAAAAGAAAGAATTTGTGTGGGGCTATCGAGGTTTGGCAGAGTATAAAAATGTGGGATAGAAATGAATCAAAGATGCAGGGGACAACTAAGAAGGAAAATCAGGTTTGGGTGCTTTTCAAACTCTCTTAACAAGTTTTGAAAGCTTGTTTTTGAGAACCCTCTCATTCTAAGTCAAGTTATATTGAAACTCACCTCTTTCTGAATCCATAGTATCTCCAGGATCTCTCTCAGAATTTATTTGAATTCTCTGCTTAAACAATGTAGCCATGAGGAAAAGTCTTCTTAAGACATTTCACCTCAAAATGCATACTCCTGTTAGAAGATTGATGTCAATTTACTCTGAGACTCCCTTTGTCTTTCCTTAATGTATTTATAATTACTTAGCATTCTAAGTAATTGTAATGCACTATACCTCCATATGTATCATGTTTAACCTCAAATCATGGTTATTTATTTTGAAAGAAGTTTTTTAGTAAGTTAGCATTAATAATAATGATAATAATAATAATACATATTTAATGGTAATTGACATTATGAAAAAACACTTTATTTAGATATGGTTAACAGGTACTCATAAACAGTTAGACATACTTAATGCATACAACTCGAAGAATTTGGGAATGAGCATACACCAGTGAGACCATCACCACCAAGGCCATAAACATATCCATTACCCCCCAAAATTTCCTCCTATCATCTAGTATTGTTATAATTGTTCCTATTTTATAAGAACACTTAACATAATATCTACCCTTTAAGCAAAATTTATTTGTACAATACAGTATTGTTAGCTGTAATTGACATGATTTTTATTACATGTTTATAGTGAATTATTTTGCTATTTTTCTTTTCAGCTTTAAGAGGGATAAATTTCACAAAGCCTTAAATTATATATATGGATTCTTCTACATTTTAATTAGCAAAAAAAAAAAAAATAGAAGTTTTTGTCAAACACAAAATGTTTCTATTTTTACTCTTCATTTTTTTTAAATTCTTTTTTAAAATTAGTTTCAGGTGTACAAAACAATGTAATAGTTAGACATTTCACCCCTCACAAAGTGATAACCCCTCCCCCAATCTACTACCCCTCTGATATCGTATATAACTATTACAATTACATTGACTCTATTCCCTATGCTGTACTTTACATCCCATGACTATATGTATGTATATATACACACACACACACACACACACACACATATGAGCATAAACTTTGTTAATAACTTGTCAATACAACATTATTAAAAAGGAAAAAGAGTATTGACCTCTGTTAGGTCGCTTTGTGCTTTTGGAAGAAAAAAAAAAGTATAATTTTAATATGATATCCCAATACCACATTCTTTTAGAGATACCAGATATATTTAAAATGAATTTTTTAAATATATTTAAAATGATTTAAGTGGCTAAAGTGTTTCTCAGCTACGTTACCTTTTTGGTGTTGTATAATACAGAGGGTGCCGTTTATTAAAAGGAGAGGTAGGAGGAAGTGAGAGTTTAAAAGAGTGAGAACCATTGTCAGCACGTGACGGCCTCAAACTACACACCAGCTGACTGCATCCAGTCCTCCACTCGACTTCCTTTCTTAACTGTGCTGGGGCGTTTTTGCCCTGCTGCGTTCTAAGAGCTGAGGCCATGAGACGGTGTTGAAGGCTCCAGTGATGGCTTCCTCCACAAAACAATAGAGACAAAGTGATAAATTCAGGCTGTAACAGGAAGGAGCTCATCCCTTCTGCGTATGTTCATTTTCCATTGATTGGTGGCAGTTAGGAGACTGAGGACTCTTCACTGTAACTCTTTTTTTCCCCTGTGCCTCTTAAACTCTGCCTGGCTCCAGATTGTCCTTGGCCCGAGCTAGAGGCATGTGTATTGTGTCAGTAAGAATCAAGAGGCTCTGAAGTGTGACCTGCCACTGGATAAGTGTAGCTTAGCCCTCTGTCCTGGAGCTGGGATCAGCATGGGGTATAGCAGTAGTCAGCATGTTTGTCTACATATAGAGAATTATGGTTACTGTGGCTACTCTATTTAAGTTCAAACTCAAAACATTTTCTCTACATTCTGATTCTCTAATTAGGAGGCAAAATCCAGCTAGATTTATTATTATTATTATTATTATTATTATTATTATTTTTAAATTGAGGAATTGGGAGAGGGAACAGTGTGGGGGAATTGGGGAGGAGGACCAGCCAAGTTGTTCTTCAATCTACGTTGTGGAGGGCTCCAGTCGCCATCTGGCTGCCCTTCGGCAGCTCGTGGCCTCTAAGCTCAAGGTGCTGTGTTACAGTCTTAGTTGTGGGTGGGCGTAGCCACCATCCCATGTGGGAGTCGAACCAGCAGCCTTGTTGTTGAGAGCGTGCACTCTATCCACTGAGCCATCCAGGCAGCAGCTCAGCTCAAGGTGCAGAGTTCAGTCTTAGTTGCTAGTGGGCATAGACACCACTGAACACAGTCTTGCTAAGAGCACGTGCTCTCACCAGCTGAGTCATGCTGCCACCTGTTGGCAGCTCAGTGGCAGTTCAGCTAGGAGTGCAGTGTCACTGGCCCATGTGGGAATTGAACCAGTGGCCCTGTTGCTCAGAGCTCATGCTCTTAAGCTAACTTAACCAACTGAGCTACTCAGCCGGCCCCCTCAGCTAGATTTTTATAAATTAATTTACCTGTTCTTTACAGTTACTTATTGTTGAAAATAGTCAAATTTACTTTCATTATTCATTATCAGTAATATTTGGGGAGTAAATTTTTTACATATTTAACATTATATATTTGAAACATGTTACTTTTAAATAAGGGAAATCATTTAAGAACATACGAAATTACTTAGTGTTATCTTAAATAGGTTCTATTTTTTTAAATCGTTAGTAACATGTAATATATGCCACCATTTAAATCTAAGACATGTTTTCAGTGAATGCTAGTAAAAAATGATATTGCCTAATTTCTTTCTTATTTACTTACAGCAGAAGTAAAATCTCATAGTGAAACTATATTGACATTTCCAAGTTTATTCACCCATGTTATTTACACTTTTTGGTTTACTGAGTTTTATTAAAACTAATCTTCTGATCTTTTGTTTAGCATCTTAAAATTATTGGGCTGAAAAATATGTAACCTTCACATTCTGTAATTAGCTGTTACAGGGTTTTGATACCCAGTGGAGCACAGTATATATTCCCTGTTGGAAAATTCCATCCATGAATCTCAAAGGCATTTACAAATATAGGTTATAATTTCAGTGAATTCATTGTTAGTGGTTTATCTCTAATCAGATCAAGTTATATCATCTAAAGAAGTCAGGTTTAAACTGCTTGTTTTCCGAATTAATAGAGGGAGAAATTATGTGAACAATATGATAAACAATAATTAAAAATGATTTATAATTTGCCTTTGAATTTATTCCATTTTTATAGAGAAATCAAAATATTTACCATAGTAGTGCAATCAGGTATGCCATAAGTGAACCTCCGAGGCTGTCATGTCACCAAATGCAAAAACATACTTTATTATTTATGTGGCTAGTAGGATTAGCACATTTAGCCATATATATATAAAATGCTTAAATTTCAGAAAAAATAACAAATTTTTTAGTGTAATATTATAGTTAATTTATGTATCATTGTGATTGTATCATGGGATGGCTAAGTATCTGGTTACACAGAGTTTCTGAGTATGTCTGCCCGAGTGTTTCTGGATGAGATTAGTGTTTGCATGGGCAGATTGAGCAAAGTGGGTTGCCCTCCCTAATGTGGGAGGGCGTCATCCAACTGTTGAGGGCCTGAATAGAGCACAAAGGTGAAGGAGGGGAGAATTCCCTCTCTTAGTTTACACAGGCAACTTCCTTTGTCCTCTCTGCTCCTGTTTCTCAGGCCTTCAGACCTGGACTGGAATCTACACCCTCAGCTCTCTGGCTTTCAGGCCTTCAAACCACGCCACCCATTTTCCTGTGTCTCTAGGTTGCATACAGTCGATGGTAGGACTTCTCAGCCTCCATCACAACATGAGCCAATACCGTATAATAAATCTCTTTATATATACTATATACCTATACTCTCTATATCTATCTCTGTCTCTACCTCAATATCTATATCATGTATATCTATATCTCTGTGCATATCTATAATCTATATCATCTATCTATAATAAACTCTATAATAATCTATCCATATATATGAGATATCTCTATGTATCTATGAATCATCATCATCATCTATAGTTCCTATTCTTTTTTTTTTTAAAGATTTTATTGGGCAATTGGGGGAGGGAACAGTGTTGGAGAATTGGGGAAGGGGAACAGATAAGTTGCTGTCCTTTTGTTCTTCAGTTTAGAAAGATGTCACTTCACTGGCCCATGTTGGTATTGTGATCATTGTGCTCCTCCCGTCTGAGGCAGATTGGTGATGGCCATTGGATGGCCTCTCACGGCAGCTCACACCGGCTGCCGGCCGCTCACACTGGCTGCTAGCCATTCACGGTAGCTCATGGCAGCCCACTGCAGCCTATGCCATCACTGGCGACTCACAGCAGCCCAGCTCCAGGTCGAGCTGTTGTTCACTGTCTTAGCTGTAAAGGGCACAGTGTCACTGACCGATGTGGGATCCAAACTGAAGCCCTGCTGCTCGGAGCTCGTGCTCCCAAACCAACTCTTAACCAACAAGCCACTCGGCCAGTACTCTGCTATTAGTTCTTTTTCCTGGAGAACTCGAATACATATTGTATGCCTCTAATATTACATGTGACATACTTATGCTAAGAATCATTCCTTATGTATCTGAAATTCATATATATATATATATATATATATATATATATATATATTTTTTTTTTTTTTTTTTTTTTTCCTGAGGGCAGTGTCACTGGCCCTCATATGTGGGACCTGAACTGGGGCCGCTGGCTTCCCAAGCCAGCGCTTAACCACCATGCCACTTGGCCGGCCCTGAAATTCATATTTAACTATGCATCTTGTATTTAATTTCACAACCTTTGAACAAATGTTTAGCATTCCTCCAACTTCTTGTTCCCCACCCATCTTTCAGAAGATTTTTAAGAACTGCAGAATGAGGAGAAAAGCATAAGGTGGGTACCTGTGAGAAAACCCCCTGGGTATCAAAGAACCTCTCCCTGACTCTCCCTGGTCTTTTCAG
Source organism: Aselliscus stoliczkanus (assembly GCA_033961575.1). Taxonomy (NCBI): domain Eukaryota; kingdom Metazoa; phylum Chordata; class Mammalia; order Chiroptera; family Hipposideridae; genus Aselliscus; species Aselliscus stoliczkanus. The sequence goes on along the minus strand of CM066732.1, from coordinate 147,826,320 downwards.
AGCAAAGACCCTAATCTTTCAATGAAGGAACTAGAGATACTTCCCATTTAGAGAGCATCAGAAATGGTGGAAGGTGGTACAAAACCAAACCAAACCAAACATCTTGATTTTCAGATGTCTTCTCTATCTCTGCGTGGTGAAATATTCAGAGAACTAACTGAAATTCTACCATAAAATCACCATAAAATTCCCTTTAACATTGACACTGACTGAGTTAACCAGGAAAATTCTTTTCACACAGCAATGCCCATTTTCAATCACAAGAGAAAAAGCCAAGTCTTTGACACATGTCAGGGAAAGTTACATTATTTGGACTTAACTGATTTCATCCTAATTTTAGTTTCCAGCTGCTGGCTATAGAATCTTTACAAGATTTAGGCACCTCAGCTCATTATCGTGCTGTACACCCTCTATTTCTTCATGTATTATAAATGTTGCATTAATCAGAGGCACAAAAAAGAGAAAGTGGATGTCATTTCTGGGAAGGACCAAGGTAGTCCAGGTCACTGTTAAATTTAACAACTTAATTTATTGGTGACTATTTTTAAAGCACTTTCTTAACTCTATCCACTCTTTAAATTAAATTTTAACACACAGCCATATTCTGACTCATACTTTTCTTTTTTCTCTACAAATGTAGTGTGGCTTTCCTCGCCACCTCATCTTTATCTGTTTGATGTTTATATTTAGCTAGTTACATTAATGAGTTGATCAGGGCTCTGAAGACAATAGTTGGCACCCATTTATTTTCTTCTATTATAAAAACAATGAAAGGAGAAGAATACTTCAATTTTTTTTTAATGTCTGTGAAATATACCTTTGTGCTGTAAATTCATTTCTCTTTCCAGAACTCTAAGACCTGTCCATATCAATCATTTTGGTTGTAGAAATCCCTTGGGCCCTGTTGGAGTTATATAGTTTTTTGAATGTATGTTGCACAGTCACCATAGACCACTGGAAGCAAATCCAAACATGATGATATCTGTCATTGTTATTTCGTTTATTTTTTAAAAAAAGCCCTTTATTACTATTAAGGATCAATATGTGTAATAATCTAAACTGTCAAACTTTTATCCCTATACTGTTGATCATGGAACTATTTGTTCAGATGAAATGTTAGAACAGAACCTAAACAAATAACACGTAGAAAAGTGGATATCCTCTGATGAAAGTGTCACTCACTCTTATATTCCCTTTGTGGAGGTTTCTCGGAAGGTTTCAGGAACCCTCTGGAACTCTCCAAACCACATTTTGAAGGGCAATACCTGCTACAAATATTACAGGAAACAGGAGCATTTATAAAGCCAAAATCACAAAATGGGAAGAAATGAGAGTTGATTAGTATACTTGCTCCGTTTTCTAAGTAATCTCTCCTACTTAACATTCAGACTGACATTAGACATCTACAGATGAAGTGAAGTGCTCCTGTATCCCCACATCTCACTCTAGACATATCTCCCTTTAAGTGATTACATAATATTGTTACCACTGTTTGCATGTCTCTCTCGCTAGATTGTGTGTTAGGGGATATGCATTCTGGATCCACACACCTGGCCCCAAATGCCTGGACTCATCCTCAGGTGCTGTTTGGCATCAAGGATCCTAGGCTGTTGAGGGGGAAACCCAATATTTCAAGTGACTGAGGATCCACCTTCTCTTGATTCTGCCTATGCACCAAGCTCTTCCACCTTGAACTTCACATTGAGAGTCAGGCAAGAACCTGGTACTGTCTGGTCTTTAGCTAATTGATGTTTTAGCACAATAGAAAGTTGGTTCTTTTTTGTTTTTTAAAGATTTTATTAGGGAATTGGGGGAGGGGAACAGACAAGCTGCTGTCTTTTTGTTCTTCAGTCTAGTTGTGGAGGATGTTGCTTCACTGGCCCATGTTGGTATCGTCATTGCGCTCTTCCCAGATGAGGCAAGTCGGTCGCCGGCCTCTGGATGATCGCTCACCGAGGCTCTTGGCAGTTCACGCTGGCTGCCAGCCGCTCACGCTGGCTGCCGGCCACTCACTGTAACCTATGGCAGCCCACTGCAGCAGGGGCTGCAGCCTACACCGTCGCCGAGGCTCGCAACCCAGTTTCAGGTGGAGCTGTTGTTAGCTGTAGAGGGCAGTGTCACTGGCCCTCATGTGGGATCCGAACCGGGGCCACTGGCATCCTAAAACCAGCTCTTAACCAATGCGCCACTCGGCCAGCCCGAAAGTTGGTTCTTTTAAGATGAAGTTATGAGTTACTCCCTAAACTACTTTGTGTCCTCTTTTTGTCCCAAGTTTCTCAACTTCTTTTGCTGGTGGTGTCTTTCCCTCTCCTCCAAAAACTAATAGCAAAAAGTACATCTACTTCTCTTCTAGAGTTTTTTGAAAAAAATTAATTACCTCCGTGAGTCATTTAAATCAGAGCCTAGACATCATTTTCTACAAGTTCTTCCTCACAAAATACTGCAATTTAAAAAATTATATTTCTAATAATACAGATTTCAAGCTTGATGAAGTCTCACATTTGTTCTTGATTTGGGACAATAGATCTTTTACTTAAAAGTATTTGAAGTTTTGGTAACTCATAATTTTCTTGGTGAGCAGTGACAACTTATGAGTTCATTCTACAGACTTTTTCTTCGTCCACTGAACTCACATGGAAACATCACACCGAGTTCTCCTAGACAATTTTCCTGGCCCGCACTCCATCTCACTACATCAATCTGATTGGACCCTCCGGAATGTTCTCACATAGCACCCTGTGCTTACTTTACTAAGCCTTAGCCAATGGAAGTCAGGGCAAGCCTCGCTTGATGTTTCATCCTCAATGCTTAACACAGGGCCCCAGCACATGGCAGGTATAAAAAAGAAAAAAAAAGAAAAGGAAAAAGAGAAAAAAGCGATATGTATGATGAAGCATCTACTGTGTGTGTTTACTATGTGAGTTACTCAGGAGCCAAAGAGAAGGACAGACCTCTGCCACAAAGAGGAAGAAAACATGTCTAACTAAATAATTGTATATTAATATGATTTTAAAGACAAATCAGATGTGGTAGATTCATGAGAATGAGGGAAAGCAGACAGAATTTAACTCTGTCTGATGACAGGAAAGACACACATGAGTGTTGAGCTGAAACCTTGAGGGTGGTGAAAGTGTGTCAGGGAGCAAGGGTTCCAGGCATGTTCTGAGCATTTGGGATGATACCGGGTTCCGCCAAGTCGGAGACGCTTTCAATTGTAAGCTACACAATTAAAATTAAAATGTGATTTTTTAAATGTGCATTATGAAAGGATCTGCACATATTGGTTATTTCTTGGAATAATAACTTTAATAAAATTTGTACAGATATGATATCTCCAAATTAAATTGTGTAATTAAGTGGCTGATGTAGATTTATGATTTTTCATCGAAAACAGTTCTAAATTTGTGCTCACTAATAGAAGAGCCAAGAAAAATTAAGGGTAGCTCTAATTAGCAATTCACCAATTATTGATCAAATATTTAATGATTTCATCAATTCTGAAACATTTTTCATATTTTGAGACATTTATTGCTATAATTGTGATATGTCTTTCGATCAGTGGTGTGTCATAGTTTAATTGGTAACTTTTTCTTTTTGGAGGTACCATGGATTCTCATCTTTGCAGAAACATGCTATATATGTAAATGGCCATGAACGCTGGCTTTGTAATTACTATGGTTCCTAGGTAAAATGTAGGAGGGAGTTGGGAGACTCTTATCACAGCATTTTCAACAAATTGATGCATAACCTTGTTTTGTGTGCGTTTCTGTTTAAAGACTTCAGCTTTGCTCTTCGGAATCATTTTAAAGAGAAAAACCACCAACAAAAATGAAAAAAAAAAAGTGGCATCGAATAGGTTGCAGATAGGACACTTATTTACAGTGTGAGAACTAAACCAAGAGGGCAGAGCATCACTTTTGACCTCACTGGGCAGGCAATCAAAATGTTTCTCTGCCCTGTGCCTTCACATGCCTGTGAATGGCCTTGTTTAGGATCAAATGCTGCAAATCTTGTTTTGGGAATTACAAATAAATTTTAGCAAATAGATGAATTTGCAAATATGAAACTTTTGAATAATGAGGATCAATATAAAATGATACATTGTTTCTTTTAACCAATAGGTATATAAAATGATGCATTTCTCATAATCAGTGCTAGTAGTTAACAGAGTTTTTAAGTAGTTAGGTAGGCTTTGTAATTATTAGGTCAGGTAGAATAGCTAAAGAAAGTTAAAACATATTAAAATTAAAAAATTAAAAACTAAAATATATGAAAGGGCTTTATTTTAAGTTTGCAGATGGAACCAAAAATTATTCACAAGGTCCTTTAAAATGATTGCTAAAATCAGACAGAATTACAGATGGAATAGGATTTACCAACTGGACTTAAAGACTTGATTGTGAATTAAAAATTTGAACTGGTAACTTTAATATATCCAACAACTTTTAAAACAAAAAGGAAACATTTGAATAGCTGTTCCCATTTGGAAAAGATACTCTTAAGTTTACCAAAGATGATGGAAAACAGCCCAGAAGGAAGTGCTATAAAAACACACCTAGTGTGTGCAGACTATCAGGTAAGCAGTTTCCTCCTAGCATGGCATGGGTGGGCAGTGGGCATAGGCTATGTAGAACTGTGGGGAGAGGGTTGGTGGGGAAGGGAGTACAGGAAAGGAAAACTTTAATGAAATGGCATCTATGGACTTGACTGGGACTGGAATAATCTTGATTTGACTGAAAGATAATCACGGTATGGCACACATTTACTTGAAAGTCTATAGATGAAAATTGGTGCCATGATTGGAAATGGGAGATCAGAGCAAAAAAATATATGTAAGTTCAGGGCAAGAATGAAAAAGTTCTATTTTTTAATTTCTGAGTTCTTTAAATCATGGAAAAGTGAAACAATTAAAATGGTTATAGTGTCAGAGGAAAACCAGAACTCTATATTGACACTATTGACCAAGGCACACGCCACTATATACGATAGATGTGAAAGTCCCAAAAGGACATAATTGACTAACAAGTAGAAATTTCCAAATTTCTAGGAGCTGGCAGAAAGTCTGAAACCCCACAAAAGGGTCAGAGATTTTAGAGTGAGAAATACTTGGAGAGATTTTTCCTTTGGAGAAAGCTGTACCTTGAGTCTCCTGAAATTGGGGTACACGAAGGAAAGCCGGTCAACTTCCACCAGGGAGTTCCAGATTGCACGACATTGGGGCTGGTAAGCAGCCTTGCTGGGAGAGGAAGGGCTGTGCTGCGTTGGGACTGGCCTGTTCTGCCAAAATGTATCCAGGAAAAAGGATGTAGGACTCTTTCCCTTGGGTCAGACTTGAGACAATGCGGGGATGTGAGTGAGCTGGGCTTTCATCATCTTAGAGTCTTTCAGCTGCTTCGTAGGAGCCTGGCCTGGGAGTCCAGTGGAGAGAGTTTGTTATGCAGCAGAACTGTAAAAACAGGGTCTAAGGGTCCGGGAAAAGGAGGAACAGGATACACCTTCCATGGGCACAAGTGTTGTGATTGGAGGGACCCCACACGGAATTCTCCGGGGAATCCATGGGTGTGCTCACAAGAGAAAGAATCAACTCTAAACATTTGTCAGGCACAAATGTTTAGAGAGTGCAAAACCATCTAGCAAATGATAAAACCTGTGGAAGAGAGAATGTATTTGTAGTCGAACACACAATGCTAGGTTCATGAACTTGCTGCAGCATGGGAACCTTCATACCATGAAGAACTGTGGGGTCCATCAGTATGAGGGACTTAGGATGTGCTTGTGATAGGGTTTTGGCTTCTACGGGTGACTTTGGGATGAGGCTTGTTCTGGATTGGGAGCTCTCAGAACGCAAGGGGTTGTTTAATGATGGGCCTCAGAGTAGCTTCTATAAAGCGGGTAAGAGTAACAAAGTGGGATAGAGTTGTCATTGATGAAGAACTGATGGTCCCTCGTGGTAGCCAGGCAACCAGCTGCTTGATCCTTTTTTATGAGGGATGAATGTTCCTGTTTGTGTCTCCTTCCATCACAGTTATGAAGTAATCTTTTCTGATATTGCTATTATTCAGCATCAAGTTAGTTGCCAGGCCAGCTACCTGAGTGAGCCTGTGCACTGGCGGTTTAAGAGGATGTCTGTGTTTCCACAGCCTTTCATACCTGGTTGGTTGGAATCCCTACTGTTTTCCACAACCAGATGTTGCGGAGGCTCCTCTCTGTTCTAGAGAAACCAGTATTCCAGGCTGGGGAGTCTGGTGTGGGGCTAGGTCGCTTGCTCACCTCGGGGGGACCTCAGCAGCTGAGATATCCCTTCTGATTCTCAAGCCCCACACAGGTTCGGGACCAGCCTGTTTTGAGTCTCTGCCCCTCCCACGAGTCTCACCATTGCTTTTTTATATCCTCAAGTTATAACACTTCTGTTCAGCTAGACTTCAGATTCTCTAGATTAATTTTTGATAATTTAGTTGTAATTTTAATGTGTTCATGGCAGTAAGCAGGCACAGTGTGTATCTATTCTGCTATCTTGGAGCTCTCCCCAGTTTTTCCTTTTTTTACTGAGTAGCTTTTGATTGTATGGACAAGTTACAGTTGTGTTTTCATTCACCAGTTGATGGGCATTGGGGTTGTTTCTAGGTTTTGGCTATTATGAATATAGCTGTTATAAATGTTCAATCTTGTGTAGGTATATGTTTTAATTTCTCATGAATAAATATATAGGAGTGAATTTGCTAGGTCAATGCTGGGAAAGTGTATGCTTAACATTATATACAAAAAAACCCCCACCAAACTGCCAAATGGTTTTCTAAAGTGGATGTATCATTCTGCACTCCCACAAGTAATGCATGTAAGTTTCCAATGCAGGTCATCTTCCTCAGCACTTGGTATTGTTGTTCTTCTTATTATAATAATTGCTATTATTATATTTTTGTCAGTCTACAGTAGTGGTATCTCATTTTGTTTTAACTTGTGGTTTTAATTTGAATATCTCTGATGACTATTAATTTGAGAATTTTTTTTTTTTGCCACTTGTGTCTCTTTTTCGATGAAGTATTTGTTTAAAACTTTTACCCAAGTTTTAAATCAGGTTTTATATCTTTTCATTAGAGAGATGTATTTCTTATATATTCTGAAAACGAGTCTTTTATCAGAGATGCATTATTGCAAATATTTTCCTACAGTTTATGAGATGTCTTTTCATTCTTGTAATTACGTTTTTTAAAGAGTAAGAGTTTTTAATATTAAGGGACTACAATTTATCAATTTTTAAAATATGTGTGCCTCTTGTGTTCCATATAAGAACTTTTTGCCTAACCCAAGGATACCAAAGATTTTCTCCTCTTTATTTGTTTATAAGATTCATATTGTTCACTCTTACATTTAAGTCTATGAGCACTTTAAGAGAATTTTTGTATAAACTGTGTATCAGAGTCAAAGTTCATATTTTTCAGGTTAGTGCCCAATTATATTATTATTTGTTGAAACGACTATTTCTCCTTATAATTACTTCAGTGCTTTTGTTAAAAATCAATTGTCATATATGTGTGGGTCTATTTCTAGATATTCTATTTTGTTCTGTTTATCTATTTGTATAATCTTGCTCCAATACCACAGAATGGTTATTACTCAAGTTTTTTTAGCAAGTCTTGAAACTCAATAGTTTAAAACTTCAACATTACTGTTGTTTTCCAAAGAGGTTTTGGTTATTTTAGGTCCTTTTTTTCCTATAAATTTTAGAATCTTCTCATTTTCTTTCAAAATAGCCTGCTGGAATTTTTTGTTTTGAAATTGCATTGAGTTTATGGATTGATTTGGAGTGAATTCACTTCTTAATAAAGTTGAGTCTTCTAACTGGTGAACAATGTTTTTAATCTCCATTTATTTAGAAATTTAATTTTCCCTAACATTGTTTTGCTGTTTTAGCTTAAACAACTTGCACACATTTTGTTAAATTTATACAGCAGGTTTTTGCAATTTTAATATTATTTTAAGTGAGCTTTTAACACTAATTTTAATTTATGTTTTTGTGCCAGTAAATAGAAAAACAGTTATATTTTTATATATTGACTATGTACTTTGCCATCTTGCTAAATGGACTCTTGTTCTGGTAAATTTTTTTTTAAGAGTTGAAATTTTATATATTGTAGGTCATGTCACTTGTGCTTAGAGACAGTTTTCACCTGTCTTTATTTCCATATTCTTCATTTCCTATCTGTATAACTTTTCATTTTTTTCATCTTAATTCACAGGTTAATACATATGGTTCAATATTAATAGCAGTACTGAGAGTGAGCATTCTTACCTTGTTCATAATCTGGGGATAAACATTTGGTCTTTAGTTGTTAAGAATTATGGGGGCCGAGGTTTTCATAAACATCCTTTATCAGGTTAAAAAGTTTCCCTCTTATTTCAATTTAATGAGATTTTACCATAAATGAGTGTTAAATGCTGTCTTTTTTTTTTTTTTTTTTTTTGGTATCTAATAAGACAATCCATGTTTTGTTTTGTTTTTAGTCTGTTGAAATGGTGCACTACAGTAATTGAGTTCTGGGGATAAAACCTGGTTGGTTTTGGTGTGTGATTTCTTTTATATATTGTTGAATTCAATTCGCTAGTATTTTACTAAGAATTTATATGTCTATGTTCATGAGGAATATTGGTCTTAGTTTTCTTAGAATGTCTTCTGTCTAGTTTTTATATCAGGGTAATGTTGGCCTTATGAAGTGAGTTGTGAAATATTCCCTTATCTTCTATTTTTTTTTTTGGAAGAATTTGTGTAATATTGGTATTATTATTATTTTTTAGTAATAGGTATCATTTTAATTTATTAATGAAGACTTCTGGGTTGAATTTTTTTCCAGGAAGGATTTAAAGTACAAATTTAATTTATTTAATAGACAAAAACTATTCTTCCTATTTATTTCCTCTCATGAGTATTGGTATTTCTGTTGTATAAGGAATTTATTCATTTCATCAATGCATTCAAATTTATTGGCATAAAGTTGATGGTAATCTTCCTTTATTATCCTATTAATGTATGTAGAATCTGCAGTGATGTCTCCTGTTTCACCTCTGATGTTGGTATTTTGTTATTTTTTTTTTTCTGTTTTCCTAAATTAGTCTATTCAAATAGCCAGCTTTTGGTTTTAATTTTTGCTTCCACTGATTTTCTGTTTCATCATTTTGCTATATCTATTCTTTTCTTTCTTCTGATGTTTTGTGTTTAATTTGTTCTTATTTTGATTTCCTAAGGTGGAAGTTTAGTTCATTGATTTGAGACATTTCTTTTTTCCTTAATATAAATGTTTAATGATTTGAACTTACCTTTAAACACTGCTTTAGCTGCAGCCCACCAATTGATGTGGTATGTTCATTTACATTTCCATTTAATTCAAAATTCTTTTTAATAATTTGGTGTTGAAGTCATGGGAGAACAGGTAGGGATTTTTAATTCTTGCTCCAGCCTCAGTATTAGGAATATCCTATGAGTCTGGGCAAAAAAAGTGGGATTTTCTTAGCAATTCTACTTCTACCCCTACAAATACATATGAGGTTGGACAGTTAAGTTTGCAAACTCATCCTAAAAAAAGTGCTACATACCTCATTGCTGAATATCACTACAGTCACATTCGAAGTACTCCCCTTGGGAAGTGATGCACTGATGCCAGTTCCTAGTTCATCCTTCAAAACAATTTTGGAACTCTTTTTCTGGAAGGGCCATCAGAACCGTTGTCATATTACCCTTGATGTTCTGAATGCCATCAAAAATGTCTTCCTTTCAATATTTCCTTTATCTTCGGGTAAAGAAAGAAGTCATTGGGGGCCAGATCAGGTGAGTAGCGAGGGTGTTCCAATAGTTATTTGTTTACTGGCTAAAAACTGCCTCACAGACAGTGCAGTGTGAGCTGGTGCATTGTTGTGATGCAAGAGCCATGAATTGTTGGCAAAAAGTTCAGGTCATCTAACTATTTCATGCAGGCTTTTCAGCACTTTCAAAGAACCTCAGAATGTGATCTTATTTGGAAGTAGGATCATTGCAGATATAATTAGTTAAGATAAGGCCCTTAGGGTGGGTCCCAATTCAACATAACTGATGTCCTTGTAAAAATAGGCTATTTGAGTGCTGGAGTGCGCATACACGCCCACCACCACCACAACAACCACCGCTGCCACCAAATTGAGATAAAGGCGGAGAATGGGGTCATGTTCCTACAAGCCAAGGAACACTGAAAATTGCCAACAAACCACCATAAGCTAGGGGAGAGGCATGGAACGGATACTTTCCTTGTAGTTCTCAGAACGAACCTGCCCTGCTGACACTTTTATGTTAGACTTTTTTTAGCCTTTAGAACTGTGCGGCAATAAATTTCTGTAGTTTAGTCACTCCGTTTGTATTGCAGTCTAGCAAATTAATGCACATCTTCTAGGCAGCAGCCAACTTCTGCATGGAATCTGTGATGTCTTGGGTGAGAGTGAGTTTCTTTTTTCCTTCTGTGATAGCAGACTTCTGCTTGGTATCAGTAAAAGATACTGGACCCAAGAGATTTACCTGCCCCTTCTCCAGAGGCGGATGGGTTTTACTTCCATCCTTCCATCAGAGCAACAGATTTTTGCCTGAGTCCCTGTGGTTTGAGTGTTTTCTGCCTTCTTGCCCAAACCAACAGCTTGAGAAGTGTGCTTCTATTTATGAAAGAAGAGTCCTGGGAAATGGGGCCGGGGGAGGTTTGTGTCTTTCTGCCAGCAGCAACTGATTTCCACCAGCATACGTGCAGCCCAAGGGCTAATATCTCCAGTCTCTTCTCCTGTCAGAAATCCCTCATGCTTTCTCATGAGCATTAGGTGGAGCTTATGGAAAACAGCTCACAAGTACCTGCATGTTTCCTTTGTGTGAGGGCTTCTAGTCATTCTTAACTGGTTTGGTAGCCCACACTCAACCTTTAAGAATTGGTTAACATTCTGGCTGATTTCTCTCTTATCTAAATCTATGGCACCATCCTCTTCTTTCCATGTTCCACCAAAGGTGAAAGAGTGTGTGTTCCCACTCCGCAGAGAAGCTGGACACTGGAATTCAGTCAGCTTTGTTGCTTTTTAAACTGTTTCCTATGAGCTCAAGAAAAGCAATAATTTGGAGATATCTTGCTTTTCCTCATGGTTTGGGTAGAAACAATGATGGTGTCTGTGTGTGTGTGTGTGTGTGTGTGTGTGTGTGTGTGTGTGTGTGTTTGTTTGTACAAATGAGATAGAAACAGAACAAAGTTTTTCCTTGCTGTTATAGTTGTGTTGCTTCTCACTGTTGCCTGGGAATCTGTTACACAATTTATTCTGAGCTAACAGTTCTGTGGGGTGATCTTCATTTGCACAGACTGTGCTGAGAGCTAAAAAAAAAGGATAATGTGGATATGAGGTGCTGAAAAAAGGTGAATTTTCCATCTTATTGGTGCTTATAAGAATATGATATGTTTCTTTCTAGTTTTTTAAACAAAATAAAAAAGGTTTTTTTTTTATTTTATGTTGAGTTTCAAAACACGACGTATTGTTAATTTTAACTAAGATTCAAAAGACTGTAACTGGTGGGATTTCTATTTAACTACTCACAATAAAGCTCCTCCCAAATTTTGGAACCAAAAGGTTACTGTTACATTTGGATTTAAGATACTGAAGTCAGTGAATGGGATGATGGGTTGGACTGGTCCCAGCTGGGGAACATGAATGAAGCTACATGAGTTTTAACGTAATTTGACTAAATCTACACAGACTTTCAGTCTTGAGACTACACCTGTGGCATCAAGATTTTTTATAGCAGCATAAGTGACAGTTAAGATATTGCAAGGCCCAAAGTATACATTTTTATAAATATGTTCACATTTCAATTATGTATATATATTTGTTGTACATTTTAAAACACCATTAAATATGAACATCTTTTTAAAACTCACTGTAGGATAGATGCTATATTAGTGCATTTTAAGTATTCCCCAAATATGCTTAATAATTATATTATTAATTATATTGAAATAACATAACAACAGTTCATACTTTTGTGACAGATATTGTATTAATTGCCTTAAACATATTGTTCAATTCTTAGTAACAACAATCTGAAGACATTGATGATAGCCAGCACTTAATGAGTTATTTCTTGCCCCATATTCTGCTAAGCCCTTTACATACTTCTGATCATTTCATCCTCTCAGCTACTCTATCAAACATGCACTATTGTTATTAATATTTTATAAGTGAGGGAACTGATCTATAGAAACATGATTTACCCTAAGATATAAAATTAATAAAGACTTGAGGAGGAGGAAGTTGAACCAAAGCAATCTCAGTATACTCATATAAAAAACACAGGTTTAGATCTCTAGGGAATATAGATGAATTTCTGGAATAAAGCAATTTTATGTCAATTATATTGATTGTATGGAGGCTAATATCTGGGAGGAAGAATCTTGTGACACAGTGGCCGGTGAAAATGGCTATGATTTCCCTATTCTTCACCAAGGACAATTATGATCGCCTGCATTGGTACTCTGGAAAGGCAAACACACACAGTGACTTCAGGACTGGTGGATATGGATAGTACTTGACCTTGATACGTGGCTCCAAGCATTTCCATGGCACCCTTGTTAGAGTGGAGATGTATGTGAGAAGTGAAATCTGGCTCTAGGACTGATTTCATAGCAGGTTTACTGAGATGGTAGGAATGATCCTGGTGAATATTGAGAATAAGGGCAGAGGGAAACATATGCAAAAGACTTGAGGGGGAAGATCATAGTTGGATCCAGAAGCAACATGTACTTTTGAATGAGAAGAGAGTTGAGATAAAGTGGAAGAGTGGCCAGAAATATAGATGGAACATTGCATCATGAAGGCCTTCTGTTCTGACTTTAATTTGTATACAGTGGAAATGGAAAGATTTTTTTAAAGGGAGGGATGTGGACATATTTGCAGACCTGAAAGATTACTCTTGCAAATGTTATGAGAGATGGATCATTAGATCCAAGGCTGGAGACAGAAAAAGCATTTAGATGGCCAATATACAAATACAGGTGAAAAATAAGGAGAACCTGAAGGTGCATAGAGAGGAGTTAAGAGATTCAGGGGTTACAAAGTAGATGCAATAGTATTTGCTGACTGATTAGACATGTTGGAGGGAAAGAAGTGAGAGATACTTTCTAGGTATCTGGCTTGGGCGGCTGTGTGAAGAGTTAACTAAAAATGGAAGTAGAGAGAAGAGAAAACTTGGCAGGAATGAGTTCAGGTTTCAACGTATTGATTTGGATATGGTCAAGAGACACTCAAGTGATACCATATACTAGGGAGTTTAATACAATAAAACCTTGGATTGCAAGTAACTTGGTTTGCAAGTGTTCTGTAAGACAAGCAAACATTTCTAATACATTTTACCTTGGCAAATGAGTGATGTTTTGCAATACTAGTAGTTTGTTTCTGGAACAAATTATGCTCACAAACCAAGGCATTACTGTATATGTAAATATATAGCCTTTGCATCCAGTGTAGAAAATACAAGCATATTGCAGATTTGGGTGTCATCAGGAAACAGATGGCGGTGAAGGTATAACAGATAAGCTTACCTGGGTAACACATGTAGCATAAGAGAAATGGGTTGAGCCTGGAACCTTAGGATACCCCACATTTAAAGAGAGAGAATGTATGGTCAGAATTCCATCTACAGCAGCAGGAAAGAGTGGCCAGTGAAGGCTGGGGTGAAAGGAAGTTTGTTTCCCACAGCATTAGATATTGCAGAAAGGTGAGCTGTAATTAAAGCTGAGGCACATGCAAAGACAGGTCCTGGAGTAGGTCCTACTGAAGTTTTCCTAGATGCCCCCTTTGTTTTTGTTCAATATGAATGGGATACAGTGGACCTCTTCTAGGACCTTCTGGCTTGCCAGTTTCCCTTCTGCCTCAGGGCCTCTGCACCTGACTTTTTCTCTACCTAAGGGCTCTTTTCCCAGCCTTCCTTTACCCTACCTCTTTATCATCCATTGGTTCTCAGATCAATTATCAACACTTTAGGAACATGTGTGAGCTACGTTCTAAACTGGGTCAGGCCTGTCTGCTATATGTCCTCAAGATATATCAGACTTCCTTATATGACAGTTTTTCACAAGAGCTATGAAATAGTTACTTGTGAAAACTTATTTTATTTTTTTTAATTAAAGTTTATTGGGATGACAATTGTTAGTAAAGTTACATAGATTTCAGGTGTACAATTCTGTAATACATCATCTATGTAATCACATTGTATGTTCACCACCCAGGGGTCAGTTCTCCTTCCATCACCATATATTTGATCCCTTCTACTCTCATTTACCACCCTCTCTTCCCCTTTCCCTCTGGTAACCACTAAACTGTTGTCTATGTCTATGAGTTTTTGTTTCTTTGTTTGTTTGTCTTGTTCCTTTGCTGCTTTTATATTTTACATATTAGTGAAATCATATGGTTCTCAACTTTTTCTGTCTGACTGATTTAGTTTAGCATGATAATCTCAAGACCCATCTATGTGGTCACAAATGGCAGTATTTCATCTTTTCTTATGGCAGAATAGTATTCCATTGTGTATGTATACCACATCTTCTTTATCCAATCATCTATCGAATGACACTTTGGTTGTTTTCATATCTTGGTCACTGTAAATAAAGCTGCAATGAACATCAGAGAAGATATATTTTTATGGATAAATGTTTTCAGATTTTTTGGGTAGATAATGCAGGAGAGAAATTGCTGGGGCATATGGTAGTTCTATTCTTAATTTTTTTTGAGGAACCTCCAAACTGCCTTCCATAGGGGCTGCATCAATCGGCATTCCCACCAACAGTGTATGAGGGTTCCTTTTTTTCCACAGCCTCTCCCAACACTTGTTATTATTTGTCTTGCTGATGATAGCCATTCTAATTGGCCATTTGTATGTCCTCTTTGGAGAAATGTCTGTTCAGGTCCTCTGCTCATTTTTAAATTGGATTGTCTGTTTTTTTCGTTGTTGAGTTGTATGAGTTCCTTATTTTGGATATTAGCCCCTTATCAAAGGGGTTGTTTGCAAATATCATCTCCCATTCAGTTGGTTGCCTCTTTACTTTGTTAATGGTTTCTTTTGCTGTGCAGAAGCTTTTCAGTTTGATAGAGTCTCAATCTTTTTTTTTTTTTTGAGGGTAGTGTTACTGGCCCTCATTTGTGGGACCCGAACCGGGGCCGCTGGCTTCCCAAGCCAGCGCTTAACCACCACGCTACTTGGCCAGACCCTCATTCATTTAATATAGCTTTTACTTCCATTGTCTTTGAGGTCAAATTCATAAAATCCCAGTTGAACCCAAGATACATAAGTTTAGTACCTATGTTTTCTTCTATGCAGTTTGTTGTTTCAAGTCTTATGTTATAAATATAGACAGAAAATTTTTGACAAAGGAGCCAAAGACATACAATGGAGAAAAGACAGCCTCTTCAATAAACGGTGCTGGGAAAATTGTAAAGTCAGGTGCAAAAGAATGAAACTAGACTGCTATCTGTCATCATGTACCAAAATTAATTCAAAATGGATCAAAGACCTAAACATAAGACCTGAAATTTTACTTTAAATGTCTGATGTTTCTCTACTTGACTGTAGGTCAAGGGGAATAGGCATTTTGTGTCCTTTGTTCAACTTCAGGATTTTAGCATCTGGCAGAGTGCCTGTGATATAAAAACATTTAATAAGTGTAATTGAGATTATTAATTGTATTCATTAATATATTTATGTACTGCTTACTTTGTGCCAAGTGTTGTTTTAAGCACTTTATAGATATTAACTCATTTATTTATAGACTAGGGAATATAGTAAACAAGGGGTACATGGGAAATTATAGACCAACTGCCAAGAACATCTTTCTGAGGTGAGAATGCTATTCAGAAGAGTGAGGAAACATGAGACTTTAGAAACAAGTATCTCAGGGGAGGGTGACAAACCCTAGAGCCTGAATACCTGAGATTAAATGCCACCTCAGTCCCTTAAAAACCATATGATTTGGGCAGTCATTTCATCTTTCTGATCACTTAATCATATTAATTTCTTCGTCTATATTATCGGGATAATAATAGTGTTTACCTCATGGGTTGTTACGGGCATTTAATGATGTAAGGTATGTTAAGCCCTCAGAACAATGGCATGGAGTAGACCTTATAAGACTTGCTATTATATTTCGTATAGTCCATCACATCCCTTTCTCCTCCACCTCCCACCCTACACTTTCCTTCTTTCCCATATCTGTCTGTCTTGAAAATAGGTTATTGGATTTGGGCCATCAGAAACAGCCTAAAAATTAATTTTGTCTCTAAGCATTTTCACAATCACATGTCTCATTTATTTTCTAGTGACCTGAGTGGGTTTCAAACTCCTAGGTTTATATTAGTCCATTTGATGCTATCCTAATTGAAATTGTACTTCTACTGCTTATAAGCAGAATGTAATTTGGCTGGCATTTGGACATGACTACAGGCTACCCCAATAAAAATTACATGACCCTTTAAATGACTATATCCACTCGTTTTTTTAAATATCAGTAATGAAGAACAGATTAGAGCAAGTCTCCTCAAATGCACACCAGAGAAATGCCATCATATCTGTGGTCTCTTTTATGGAGAGAAATCTACCACCTATTTCAGTTCAAGTTATTGCTACATCATGATATGGAAGCCCAGAAAAGTGGCTTTATGAAAAAATGTAATTAATTTAAAAAATCATTTACAATAGAATTTCAAGAAAATATAGATGACAACCTAATCTTTTGGTTGGAGAAGGTTTTTATAAACACAATGAAAAAGACAAAAATTTGAATGGAAAAAACTTGATATGTTTGCAAAATAAAATTTTAAAACATATATTAAAATAAAAACAAAAAAAAACAGGAATAAGAAATTATGTTTTAGTTACATGTCCAATAGTTATTCTAAATATAGGAGGAGCTCATAAAAATCAAGGAAAAGATTAATAACATAATAAAAAGTAGATATATACAAGAACAGGCAATTAACACATGCACCAAAGAAGTCAAATGACCAATAAAATCAAACACATTCCACTGCCAAGTCAAGTAAAATAACTATGGCCTCTTTTTGCATATTCTAAATATTAAAAATAATGATTTCTAGAAGCATCTTGAATGCTCACAAATAAAAAACTACTAAATTATGTATATCTATGTGATAAAATATATCATAAAAGATAAAAATACTATGGAATGTTAAAAATCATTAAAAGAATGAGATAGATCAATATTCTGATACAGAAAAATAGCCAAAACATATCAGTAAGTGAGAAGAAAAGTTCAGAATAGAAAGAAACATTCTTCCCTTTGGTAAGAGGAACACATATACGCATGCACAGACAGGCATATCAAGTAGTATATATGTATGTGTGTGTATGTATATATAAATACATACTTGCATTTACATGGAAAGTTACTGAATGAATGCCCAAGACATTTCTGATATTGGTTACAGATTGAGGTTATGAAGTGGATGGAAGGCTTACTAAGTTCATATTTTCCTTTAAATCATGCTAAAGTGTATTTACATAGAAATATGTTTAAGGATTTTTTTTAATGCAGAGAAATGAGCACTTTCATGTTTTTCACTGCAAGGTTTGTGTTGGATGACTTGGCAATATGTATCTGAAGTCTTAAAATGTACTTATTCTTTAAACTAGCAAAACATCTTCTGGATACTTATTTTGAAAAAATATCAGCAAAAATATCTATAAGGAGGCTCATTTTAGTATTGTTTATGGTAGTGAAAAGCTAGAAGCAATCAAAATAATGTCTGAAAGGATATTAAAGATCTAAGAAATGATATAAAATACTATGTTGTCAGTAAAAATCATGTTTTCAAAAAGTCTGATGTTCTGAGACATTCTTCAAGATATTGATGATTACAATGCAGATATAATCCAGGACACAGCATGAATTTATTATGTTAACAAATATATTTAACAATAGAAATATTGGAGGTATGCATATGAAATACTATTGGGACTATCTCTGAATAATTGTATTATGGATGCTTTTTCATTTTATTCTATATGTTTCTCAAGATACTCTGATCTGTTCTAAAGCAATGCATATATTTTATTATACAACAAAGCATGTTAATTGTGGAAATTTAAAATATAGATAATCAGGGCCGGCTGAGTGGCGCGGTGGTTGGGCGCTGGTTTGGGAAGCCAGCGGCCCCGGTTCGGGTCCCACATATGAGGGCCAGTGACACTGCCCTCAAAAAAAAAAAAAATGTAGATAATTAGTCAGAGTCAATTACTGTTTAATAATTTTGTGTAGCTCTTATATATATTTTTATTGCTATATGTTTGCTAAGGACAAGATTATGTTGTATATATAGTTTTATAGATGGCCTTTTTATACTAATCAACATCTTATGAACATATATTCATATTAATAGATACTTATTCATTTATAACAGTATATAATACAGTTTTATTTTATTATGTGAAATATTTGTAATGAAATATTTGTAACCATGATATAATGATTGTATCAGTTATTTATAAACATTTATTATTAGAATAATACAACCAGAAAATGTCTGTAGCAAAATTTATTCACAAATCATTAATTACTGCCCAAAGAGAAAACTATCTAAGTGAAGTTTATATTTCAAAGAAGTGTTTGTAATGTTAAGACTTTTGATTGATACTGGCAGGTTGAATCTGAACATTTATAGGAATTTACAAGTCGATGTGTTGTTTGGCTCTGTACCAAAACAGGTCTTACATTTATAATCTAGGAAAAGATGCTATTTTGTTTTCCGATGGTCAACTCATCATCAAATCAGCTACCTTAGAAAAGTCTTTCTTTGTAGTAATCCAATTTATTTCTCTAATGTTTATTTGTAAAATACATGGTATACACTAAACCTGGAGCTGAGTTTCAAAGATAAATATGTTGATATCTTTACAAGTTTAGATTATTATATGGAGACATATTCACAATAATTATGTTCTCTTTTTTTCTGAGGGTATACAATGACATAGTGTAGCAAAGTTATTTTATTTCTTTAACTTTTTTTCAGAATAATAACGATACCTACTCAGGGAAGTATTTCTTATTTCAACTTGCTCATTTATCTAAAGAACCAGAGAACAAACTAGTAGATATACAGGCTTGTATATTCATCTATCAAAATGTTAATGTATAAATGCATATGTATACACACATATAAACACACAAGTATGCATGCAGATATTGTATAAAGCCTCTAGATGCCACAAGCTTTCTTTTTTTCTCATTTTCTACTGTGGAGTCTGTCAATATATGCCCATTATCATTTTGTAAGCTATGTTTGTTGAAAATCACCTTTCATTTAACACATCGCTATTGGGTATTTCCTATGTACAAAGCACCTAGACTACAAACCAGAAAAAACTGTGGTCCTTATGGTCAAGGGCCTTCCTTACAGACTAGTGAAGGAGGCAATGGTCAAAAGCTCATATGATCTCAATACAGCTAGTATATATACAGTAGTAATATAAAAGTAATCAATAAATTATAATTATTTAGTCATTATTCATGCAACATGTATTTATTGAGCTCTTACTAAGTACCAGGTTCTGTGCTTAATACAATGGCAAATAAGAAAACCATAGATCCTACCATGATGGAAAAAAAAGATAAGACTATCAATTTAAGCACCTGTGTGTAGACTTTTTAATAATGTGGTTTTGTAAGGATTCTCAGTGGGTTCAGGGGACATATTTTAGTCTGTTTATTTGTTTCTAAATATGAATGCTCAGTGTCTGCTTTGTTGTGAGAGTATTTCAAATTGGAATATTAAAAATGTAGAAAAGTAAATGAGTTTTTAAATGCTACTATAAATAAAGTGGCAGAAGTGAAACTGTCAGGGTTAGGGTTAACTTTTATTAATCTGGTGGTAAAGAGTAGCAAGTGAAGAAATAAAAACTCATGTACACAGACAATATTTCAGTGGTTACCAGAGGGGAGGAAGGGGGCTGGTAGATGAGGGTAAAAGGGATCAAATATATGGTGATGGAAGGTGAACACACAATGTCATATATAGATGATGCATTACAGAATTGTACACCTGAAACCTATGCGACTTTGGTAGCAACTGTCACCCCAATAAACTTTAATTAAAAAAAGAAAAAAAAAAGGAGTACACTAGTATTCTTTTCCTAGCTTTGAGATTTTAAAGAAAACGTAACATACTGAAATTACACAATTGGTTGTAAGTTCTTAGACATATATAACACAATTTGGCTATATGTTAAATCTTTGAGTTGAGGGAAGAAAGAGAGAGAGAGAGAGAAAAATGTATCAAAAGAATGAGTTCCCAAAGTGAGATATTATTTTAGCAAAATGAAAGATATATGACATTAGTGTAGATTTCTTCTCCCAGTGGAGATAAATATATCTACAAGTTGACCCCAGATGTTAATGAGGATATTTTATTGAGCATGTTTTAATATTATGGAATAAATGTCTATCACAGACTTCTTGTACTACCTATGATACTAAAAAAATTGCAATTATTCATATTTTGAATATCAGATCATTCAGTCTTCTGTATATAGCCCCATGTAAAGTATTTATTTTAAAACACAATACTCAGAAAATCTTCACTTTCCTCATAATTATGCAACTCACTAAATTCTAATGTATTATATGTTCTTTACTGCATGTTATAAGTTGCTTAAGTGCTTTATGGAATTCGTGTGAATTTAATAAGTGGATTGACACATGATTCAGTGTGCAAAACCTAAATGGAATTAATTGGATTTATTCTTAATATTTCAATGACAGGGATTAATTGATGAGACGAGTTAGTAATGAAATGACAAAAATAATAACCAACCATGAAACCAAAAGGGAAAAAAATCCTTGGTAATCAACTGGTCAATGGCCTTAATTAAATAGTCCATATTACTATCTTTATGATTTTAAATGTCTTATTTTAGAAATTTTGTTTTTTTCATCTCAGGAATAGTTTTGCAGAAGAATATTGAAAATATGATTTAGTTTATGCCTAATTTCAGGGTGTGTTAATAATGTTGGGATATACATTCATTAGAAAATTGTAACTTCTTTGATGGAATCATTAAAGACTGTTTTGTTCTTGGTGCTTATCTCAGAAAAATTAGTTTCTGGAATCAAGAAATATTAGCATTATTTAGAAACCATTATAATCTGTACATGATAATTATAAATTCATGAAAAATAGAAGAAGAGGAAGAGAAGGAGAAGAAAATGACACATCTTGATGAGCATGCGGGAATATTTAAAACCTTTTAGGAAGGGAATGAGTGGTATCATTTTACCAATCTGCTTTGATTTTTCATGTCTCTTGAGGTCAGCGTGGATACAGGAGACTGATCAGCAGAGTTTAGAACATGGTAGCTGACTTGGATGGAAGACAGCAGGTCTTGGCTTCTGGGAAAAGGTTTTGGAAATGACAAGGCAGGGACTGAGCCAAGATGACCAAAGTCTTTTGAAGCGCTACATTTTTATTTAGGTAATCCCAATGTTGACCAACATCAAAGCAGAAATGCCTTTGAATGCTCTGGGGAAATGGGGCAGATAACAGGTAACTGAGGTGGTAGACATAATGCGTTTGGGACTATGGCTTGTTCCTAATGTTCTAGCTGCAAGACCATCTTTAGGCTCCAGACTGGTAGGGGTGAAGGCTTGACTCTACCTTCTGAAAGACCATGCTTGAGATGGACTGATAAATTCAGGTACTGAATGTGAAGAAATAATAAAGAGAGACACAACGTTCCAAACATAAAATATAATTTTGAGAAATTTAAAAAAAGAAATAGTTAATTTTTGAAAATGTAGAGAGCCAGATAATACCAAGAGCATTTTTATTTATGTAGGGTAAATATGTAACAGTCTCAAAAATTTTCTGGATAAAGTTCAACTTACAACACTAGACCTGTACAAATCTAAGAAAGATATAAAAGCTCCACATAATTTTTTGGAAAAAAACCCTAGTAATCTCAGTTGTGTAAAATTCATGATTTTCTTCATAAAAAAATTCTGTGAGAATGATGCTTTGGGTAATCGGATACTAATTTTTAGCATATTGACATATAAAAGTAAACTGACCACTGTTGCTTGATAATGAAAATTTTTTGAAGATTTGGAGCTTAGTGAAAGCCTTCACCGGATCAAAAAACAGTGGCATAAATATTGGGTTATCGGAAAAGTCATGATGTACTTTTGCAACTAAAAACATAGAAAAAATAGGGTATGACTTTTCCCACAACCCAATATATCAACAATCAATAGACCTACAGAATGATCATAATCATACAATTGCCCACAAAGCTTTTACTAAATAAAATAAACTTTTATGTATTACATAAATCCTTGGAAATTCTAGTGTTTTAAAAATGCTCTGTATTCTTTTCCCATTTTTTTAAACAATGTCACAAAATATATAATCTAATCATAAGCTAAACCTTAGCTTCAGAGATAATGAAAAACATTTTAGTTGTTTTATTTATTAATTTCAGGTGTACAGAACAATGTAATAGACATTTACACCCCTCACAAAGTGATAACCTCTTCCACCCCCAGTCTACAATCTCTCTGACATTGTATATAGCTGTTATAATTATATTGACTATATTCCCTGTGATGTACTCCACATTTCAAGACTGTATATATATATATATATATATATATATATATATATATATATATATATATATATATATATATATATGTTATATTTGAAATTTGATATTATACAGCTTCAGGTATAGAGCACAGTGGTTAGGTGTCTACACAGTCCATGAAGTGGTCTCCCTAATAAGAAGAGTACCCATCTGACACCCTACAAAATCTCTACAACATCATTGATTATATTCCCCAAATTGTCTTTCATACCCCCGTGGCAATATTGTGACTACTAATTTGTACTTTCTAATCTTTTTACCTTCTCCTCCATCCCCATCCCCCTCCCATCTAGCAATAATCAGTTTTTTTCCCTAGATCTCAGTCTATTTCTGTTTTGTTTGTTCATTCTCTTCTTTAGATTCCACATATAAGTGAGATCATATGGTATTTGTCTTTCTCCAACTGACTTATTTCGCTCAGCATAATGTTTCATTGATGTCGTTTTAAGTAGTAAGGTTTCATTCTTTTTTATGGCCAAGTAATATTCCATTGTATAAATGTACCACAGTTTCTTTATCCAGTCATCTACTGATGAGCATTTCTGTTGTTTCCATGTCTTGGCTATTGCGAATGGTGCTGCAATAAACATAGGGATGCATATATTTTTTCAAATTAGTGTTTTGCATTCCTCTGGATGAGACCCAAGAGTGGAATTGCTGAGTCATAAGGTTTCATTTTCAATTTTTTGAGCTACCTCCATACTATTTTCCATAGAGGCTGTACCAATCTACAATCCCACCAACAGTGCACAAAGATTCCCTTTTCTTCACATTCTCACCAACACTTGTTATTTGTTTATTTATTGACGATAGCCATTCTGGCAGGGGTGAGAATTGTGGTTTTCATTTGCATTTCTCTAATGATTAGCGATGTTGGGCATATTTTCATATGTCTGTTGGCCATCTGTATGTCCTCTTTAGAGAAATGTCTCTTCATGTCTTCTGCCCATTTTTTAATTGGGTTTTTTATTTCCTGTTGAGTTATATGAGTTTTTTTTTTATAAATTTTGGATATTAACCCCTTATCAGATGTATCATTGGCAAATATCTTCTACCATTCAGTAGGATGCCTTTTTGTTTTATTGATGATTTCCTTTGCTGTGAAAAAACTGTTTAGTTTGACATAATCCCATATGTTTATTTTTTCTTTTGCTTCTCTTGTCTAAGGGGATATATCAGTAAAAATATTACTAAGGGTAATGTCTGTAAATTTATTTTCCATATTTTCTCCGAGGAGTTTTATGGGTTTGGATATTACATTTAAGTCTTTAATCTATTTTGAATTTATTCTCCTATATGGTATAAAAAGATTGTCCAGCTTCATTTTTTTGATGTATCTGGTTTTCCCAGCACCATCTATTAAATAGACTGTCTTTATCCCAATGTAAATTCTTGCTTCCATTGTCATAGATTAAATGACCATATAGATAGGAGTTTATTTCTGGGCTCTCTATTCTATTCCATTGATTTATGCATCTGTTTTTATGCCAATACCATGCTGTTCTGATTACTATAGCCATTATTATAGTATGATTTGAAGTCCAGTACAGTGTTACCTCCCACTTTGTTCTTAAGATTGCTGTGGCTATTCAGGGTCTCTTATGGTTCCATATAAATTTTAGGATTATATGTTCTAGTTCTGTGAAAAATGCCATGGGTAATTTGATGAGAATTGCTTTGAATCTATATGTTGCCCTAGGTAGTATAGGCATTTTAACTCTATTAATTCTTTGTATCTGTGAGCATGGCAAGTGTTTCCATTTATTTGTATAGTCTTTAATTTCTCTCTTCAGTGCCTTATAATTTTCAGAGTACAGGTCTTTTACTTCCTTGGTTAAATTTATTCCTAAGTATTGTATTGTTTTTGAAGCAATTGTAAATGGGATTATTTTCTTTATTTCTCCTTGTGATAGATTGCTATTGGTGTATTCAAGTGCAACTGATATCTGCATGTTAATTTTGTATCCTGCTACTTTACTAAATGCATTTATCAGTTATAATAGTTTTTTGGTGGAGTCTTCAGGGTTCTCTATATACAGTATCATGTCATTTGCATACAATGACAATTTTACTTTCTTCTTTCCAATTTGGATGATTTTATTTATTTTTCTTGTCTGATTGCTGTGGCTAGAACTTCCAGAACTATGTTGAATAAAAGTGGTGAAAGTGAGCAACCTTGTCGTATTCCTGATCTTAAGGGGAATGCTTTTAGCTTTTCCCCATTGTGTATGATGTTAGCTGTGGGTTTATGATATATGGCCTTTTTTATGTTGAGATATGATCTCTCTATTCCCACTTTACTAAGAGTTTTATCATAAATGGCTGCTGGATTTTTTCATTTTGTTAATGTGGTGTATCATGTTAATTGACATGTGATATTGAACCTACCTTGCATACTAGGGATGAACCGCACTTGATCATGGTGTATGAACTTTTTAATGCATTGCTGAATTTTGTTTGCTAATATTTTGTTGAGGACTTTTGCATCTATGTTCATTAGGGATATTGGACTATAGTGTTTTTTTGTTTGTTTGTTTCTTTTATTTTTTTTGAAATGTCTTTGTCTGTTTTGGGGGTCAGGGTGATAGTAGCCTCATAAAAAGAGCTTGGGAGCATTCTATCCTTCTGTACTTTTTGGAATAGTTTGAGGAGAATAGGTGATAATTCTTTTTTGAATGTTGGTAAAATTTACCTGTGAAGCAATCTGGTCCAGGGCTTTTGTTAGTTGGGAGCTTGTTGATTACTCATTCAATTTCATTGGTAGTAATTGGTCTGTTCAGATTTTCTGTTTATTCTTGATTCAGCCTTGGAAGATTCTATGCTTCCAGAAATTTATCCATTTCTCATAAATTGCCTAATTTGTTGGTATATAGTTGCTTGTAGTATTTTCTTAAAGTATTTTGTATTTTTGTGGTGTCTGCTGTCATTTCTCTTCTTTCATTCCTTATTTTATTAATTTGGGTCCTCTCTCTCTTTTTCTTGATGAGCCTGGCTAAAGGTTTGTTGATTTTGATTATATTTTCAGAAAACCAGCATTTGGTTTCATTGATCTTTTGTATTTTTTTTGTCTCTATTTTGTTTATTTCCACTCTGATTTTGATTACTTACTTCCTTTTACTCCCTCTAGGATTATTTTGCTGTTCTTTTCCAGTTCCCTTGGGTATAAAGATAGACCGTTGATTTGAGATTTATCTTGTTTCTTTAGGTAAACCTGCACTGCTATTAATTTCCCTCTAAGGGCTGCTTTCGCTTCATCTTGTAGATTTTGGGTTGTTGTGTTTTCATTGTCGTTTGTCTCAAGGTATCTTTTGATTTCCTCCTTGATCTCATTTGTGACCCACTCACTATTTAGTAGCATGTTATTCAGCCTCCATGTATTTGTGTGCTTTCCAGATTTCTTCTTATAATTGATTTCTAGTTTCATAGCATTGTAGTCAGAGAAGATGCTTGATATGATTTCAGTCATCTTAAATTTACTGAGACTTGTTTTGCACCCCAGTATGTGGTCTATGTTGGAAAATGTTCCACGTGCACTTGAGAAGAATGTATATTCTGCTGCTTTGGGGTGAAATGCTCTAAAATATCAGTTAAATCCAACTGGTCTAATGTGTCATTTAAGGCCACTGTTTCTGTATTGCTTTTCTGTCTGGAGAATCTGTCAATTGGTGACAAAAGGGTGTTGAAGTCCCCCACTATGATAGTGTTACTTTTGATCTCTGTCTTTATGTAGGTCAATATCTGTTATATATTTAGGTGTTCCTATGTTGGGTGCATAGATGTTTACTAAGGTTATGTCCTTTTGTTGAATTGATCCCTTCATTATTACGTAGTGCCTTTCTTTGTCTTTTATTATAGTCTTCATTTTAAAGTCTATTTTGTCCAATATAAGTATTGCTACTCCAGCTTTTTTCTCGTTTCCACCTGTGTGAAATATCTTACTCCATCCTTTTACTTTTAGTCTGTGTGTGTCTTTTGATCTGAAGTTAGTGTATTGTAAACAGCATATACGTGGGTCTTGTTTTCTAATCCTCTCAGCCACCCTATGTCTTTTGATTGGAGTATTTATTCCATTTACATTTGAAGGATTATTGATAGGTACATAGTTATTGTCATTTTATTCATATTGCTGGTCTTTGTTAGTTAGTTTTCACCTTTCTCCTGCTTAAAGGAGCCCTTATAACATTTCCTGCAATACTGACTTGGTGGTAATGAGTTCCTTTAGCTTATTCTTTTCTGGGAAGCTATCTCTCCTTCAATTTTAAATGATCACTTTGCTGGATAGAGTAGTTTTGGCTGTAAGCCTTTGTTTTTCGTCACTTTGAATATATTTCTTGTCACTTCCTTCTGGCCTGCAGTTTCTGTAGAAAAGTCAGCGGATAGTATTATGGGAGTTCCCTTAAGAAACTAGCTGTGTTTCTCTTGCTGGTTTTACGATTCCTCTTCGTCTTTAACCTTTGCCATTTTAAATATGATGGTTCTTGGTGTCGGCCTGTTTGGGTTCATCTTGTTTGGAACTCTCTGCACTTTCTGGGTTTGTATGTCATTTTTCTTCAGCAGGTTAGGTAAGTTTTAAGTCATTATTTCTTCAAATATTTTCTCAATCCCTTGCTCCCTCTCTTCTTCTGGAATCCCTATGATGCAAATGTTGTTGCACTTGATGTTGTCCCACAGGTCTCTTAAAGTATTTTCATTGTTTCTTATTCTTTTTTTCTTTTTGGGTGTTCCTATTGTTCCTATTGGGTGGATTCTACTACTTTACCTTTTAATAGGCAAATTGATTTTGAGATTTTTTTTTTTAATTTTAAAATTTTTATTTTTATTTTTTTGAGGGCAGTGTCACTGGCCCTCATATGTGGGACCCGAACCAGGGCTGCCGGCTTCCCAAGCCAGCACTTAACCACCATACCACTCAGCCGGCCCCTACTTTAAGTTTTAAATGGCTGATTCTATCCTCTGCTTCATCTAATCTGGTGATTCCTTCTAGTGCATTCTTCACTTCAGCTATTGTATACTTTATTTGACTGGTTATTTTTCATGGTTTATATATCCTTCTTTATACTTGCTACCTCTTTGTTGAAATTATCACTAAGTCCCTTCATCATTCTTATCATCAGTATTTTAAACTCTGTACCTGGTAGGTTGACTGCCTCTGTTTCATTTAGTTCCATTTCTGGAAGTTTTTTCTATTCACTTATTTGGGACATGTTTCTTTGTTTCCTCTCTCTATATATAAGATAGATCACCTATGTCTCTCAGTCTTTGCTGGGTGACTTTATATACTATGTGTCCTTTGCAGCTGAATTTCTCAGGCTCCCTATTCTCCTGTGTGTGTGTTCCAGAAGGGTCCCTTGTGTTGTGAGTGTTCTCCTATTGTAGTTGAGCCTTGATTGCTTTTGGCTAGTCAGTGGGTGGGATTGACTCCTAGGCTGAGTAGCTATGAGGATTAGCAATGCACACAGTGTATGAGCTACTGTGTGAAGGCTGACACCTCAGTTGAGACTTTGCCCCTGAGGACTCTTGTGCCTGTTGAGAATTCCCTTTGGTTGTGCCACTTGTAGGGCAAACCAGGTAGTGCTCTGGTTTAGTCTGAAGCTGGCCTCTGGGTGTGTTGATTCTTGTGTCTCTTGGACAGGGCTCTAGTGCAGGGCAATTTCAGAGAAAAACAAACCAACAAGCACAACAACTACAACAACAGAAATACACTCACATGAAAACAACAAACACTCAACACAAACAAAAATACAAAAAACATAAAAAACCCACCTCCCCACACACAAACAGAAAAAGTGAAGAAAGGAAAAGAAAAAAGAGGAAAAAAATATATATATAAATAAAATCATGCCAGTATTGGCTTAACAACCACTGGCTATCTCTGGGTTTTCCACTGTTGTAGAATATCTCCTCTGCGTTTTATGGAGGCAGGGCTGGCCACTAGGCACCCAGTGTGCCCCTTCATAAGAGATTTGATAACATTTCAGAAGTCACACTAATGGCACATGGTCTTTAAGTGAAATCCTCTAATCCAGTGGCTTTAAAAACCCATTTTATGTTGATGGTTCCCACTTTACTTCACCACCCCTGACTTCTTCGTTGAGGAATAGGTTGCTAATATCTGAACTTAGTCACTGGAGTTGTATCTCACAGTTGTTTTATCCAAAACACTGTCCTTAATTTCTTACTATGGCTCCAGCCTAGTCTTCTCCATGAATTTCTTTTCAGTAGAAAGACAGTACCTCTCACCCAGTTGCTCCCAAGATCCCAGAACTCATTTATTTTTTCCTGTCCTTCTCTCACATCCTCTCATTATAATGCACCCTCCAATTATGACTATTCAAACTTCAAAATATATCTTACATCTTGCCAGTTCTTGCTAGCTTCACTACCACCACTATAGTGCAAGCCAGTTTGGAAAAAGCAGCTAGAATATAATAGGTCCTCTACAAATATTTGTTGAATAAAAGAATGTTGCTGTATTTGGACTTGCCCCACCCCTTTTTATCTTCTGTGATCCATTCCCCACATTTCTGAAAAGACAGATCAGATCATGTTACTCCTCTGCTAAAAATAATGGCTTGCTATTGAGCTCTGGGAAAATAATTTATTTTCTCCTTACTCTGACCTACATTGCTCTGAATTTTCTACTTCTAATAACCTCTTCATCCTTATGTTATCACATGCCTTTTTCCTCTTCTGCTTTCTTCTTTCCAAACACACACATAGATACATTTTCCTCAAACTTGCCAAGCTCTTCCTGCTTCAAGGGCTTTGTATTCTCAGCTTCCTCTGCATAAAATAAGTTTATTTGTTTCTTACTTTTGAATAATTGTATCATCTTTTATTTTTGAATTCATAATTGAATGTCATTTCTACATTTTAAAAAGTAAGAAATCCTTTATGACTTTTGAAAGAGCAATTTCATAGAGTGGTGTGTACATCAGCCCAATTTTAGTAGGTTAAGGAATGACTGAGATATCATGAGGTTGAGCTGGACAGTTTAAGAGTACTATTTCCCCAAGACTGATAGGGAAATAACAGAAGGGTGGCCGGGGTCAGTGTTCTTTCAATGGAGATAATTGATAGAACAATACAGTTTTCTTCAAACCATTAGTTTTTGCCTCCAAGGAAGCAGCTTCTAAAAACTGAGGCTAGTGGCCTTGCTACATTATTTTCTTCAGTGATTCACAAACATCTAGAACTACATTTAAAAATGTATTATGTAAATTATATCTGTACAACCTTTGGAGGACAGCTTTGATGAAACAAATTAGATCTTTGTATTGATATGCAAAAAGACTGGAGCAAGAATTCTTACTGTACACTAAAAGCCACACACACAAAAAAGTCAAAAGACAATAATCTTGGGATTTAAACCAACCAACTTGATTTAAACTCTTATCAAAGTGGTATTCCAAGTCTTTATGAAGATCCCATGATGTGATTTCCCACCAGGCATTTTATTTTGAGGTTAAGCTCCACACTATTTTTCTACATTTTTCAAATAGGCAAGTAATGGTCAGACTCCAGTGGTCTTTCAAAACTTTCAAGAAGGCAAACAAGATTGAAGCAAAAGCACACACATTTGTTGGTATGCATTTGCAAGAAGTAAATGGGTGCCATCTGTGAGAAAATTTTATTTGCTGCCTAATTAATTCTCCCATGTTCCCTGGTCCACCAATGCAAAACTCATAGATACAATTGGAAAAGAGAACAGATGGTGTCTTTCAGTTACCTATTGACTACTGTGATCTTCTTGCTAATTAATCTAAATAAAGCACCCATTATTTAATCTTAAACAAAATTTCAACTGGATAAGGTTTTGAGGTGTCATTAAGAAAATGTTTTCCTTTGTTCACATTTGCATAAATCACCCTGGGGTTTGCTCTGAGTTTTAATGACTCAAAGAAGTTGCAGAAACAACCTCATCAGCCAGAAGGCTTTCTTCCTCAAATTCACCATAAGGTAAGCAGATATCCAGATTTTAATATCAGAACTCTAATCCAGTGACAACTATCATAGATTAGGATTGAATTTTTTAAATCAACAAAGATTACCAAAACTGCAAACAAAACCGTTCATTAGAAACCCAAGCAATATTTTGTCAGCTAAATCTAATAACACATACCATAGGTTGGATATGTTAGTTGTCTATTTCTAATTTGCTTTAATAATGTTAATAAATGTTAGTTTTTTATTTAAAGTTACTGAATTTATGGATTTCTAAAAATATTCTTAACTGATTTTTACCTTTACATTTTTCTTTTTGTCAAAAATGCTTTGGTAATACCGTCAAGCCTGGTTTGTTTCTCCCTATCCTCCTTTTTAGGCACTTAGAAATTATAGCCCCTGGATTTTGGAAGGAGCATATCCACTTAAAAATAATATTACAGTATTTTTAGTAAGTTATTAGGGGAGATATAGCGAATAAAGTATGCATAAGGATCATGTAAATGTTAGTTTAATTCATGTAGCTGGGAAAATAATAATTATGAATTGTTACAGAAAACAAGCTCAATTTAACCTCACGCAGGTATGATAGTTTTTTTACTCTAATGAAGTCATTACCCTAACAGGAAGGTGCTTTTATCAAAAGAAATATATAAAAGCATCTTAATAGTAGTAAACAGTTTGGGTTTCTTCCAGAAATGTAAGATGGTTTTACATTCCCTAACTCCAGAACTTAATTCTCTAACCCCAGGCAATTTAAATATCTATTTAGAGCAACAATTTTTTTCAGGGGGCAGGGGAGGGAAGTAGCTTGTTCATGAAGAATTGATTACTTAGAAGTTCCACTTTTCTTTATAGTTCAATTACGGCACTTTCTGTGTTGTTATTTATTTACTTATTTTTAATGTGACTAACTCACAAGTTTAAGAGATTGGTTCCAGAGAGAAGTCAGAGACCATATCCCATTTATCTTTTTTATCCCCCCCGCCCCCCCCGTATCTAGAGATGTACTTGGCACATTGTCTGGGATCAATGAATGTTATCTAGATGAACAAATGATCAAATTTTACCTGAAAGAGTGATGATAAGATATAAGAAAAACCTCAAAGTACATTTTACTCAGGAAAAGAGTAATGATGCTGATTATTTGGTGGACATGAGGAAACCCACAATATTTCTCTTAAGAAAAAGGAAAGCCAAAGAATTATTCATTTTCAGGTCAAAATGTAACAAACCCTAAAGCAGCTCTTTGTAAAGCATACAGCTTGGCATGCCTGATGGTCCCTTAGGGCAACGAGGTGCAGTTGAGAGGAAGCATATAACTAACTTCCTCCATCTTGAGACATCCTGACCTTGGCTTGGGGTTGTCATCTCCCTTACCCATCACTTGCATCCCAGCTTGAAAAAATGTTAAGCCCCTTTTTGCCTCCAACCTAAAATATTTTCTTCTTCCTGATTACAAATTGATACATACTTGAGATCTTAGTATGTCTTTATTGTATAGTAACTTTATTGTATAGTAAACTGCCTACTAGGTTTCCATACCTGAGAGTATTTGAAGAACAAAATATCTGAGAAAAATGGCCCCTTCTCTGTATCTGTTGCCTAGCTTAATCAATTAGCCAAAATTTAACAATAAAAATAGCCACCATGTTTACTGAGCATGTGCTATGCATCTATCTTGTGAAACACTTTGCATCATCTTATCTTTCTTTTTTTTTTTTTTAATATTTTATTGGGGAATTGGGGGAGGGGAACCGACAAGTCGCTGTCTTTTTGTTCTTCAGTCTAGTTGCAGAGGACGTTGCTTCACTGGCCCATGTTGGTATTGTCATTGTGCTCTTCCCGGATGAGGCAGATCAGTCGCTGGCCTCTGGATGTCGTTCACCGCGGCTATTGGCAGCTCACACTGGCTGCCGGCCACTCACTGTAGCCTATGGCAGCCCACTGCAGCAGGGGCTGCAGCCTACACCGTCGCCGGGGCTTGCACAACCCAGCTCCAGGTGGAGCTGTTGTTAGCTGTAGAGGGCAGTGTCACTGGCCCTCATATGTGGGATCTGAACCGGGGCTGCTGGCATCCCAAAACCAGCTCTTAACCAATGCGCCACTCGGCCGGCCCTGCATCATCTTTTCTTCATCTTATCTAATCTTCACAACAACTCTATCAAAAAGAATTTATTGTTCAATGTCTGAAATATTAAAACTGAGGTACAGAGAGCTTAAGTAATGGATTCACACATCACAGTTCTGTAGTATAGCAGGGGTTCAACCCCCCATATCCTGATTGTGGAACCATAGCTTACAAGTGCAATATTATGGTGTAATCACATCTTGGGAAGAAAATCAGGTCCATCCATTTGAGATGTATATATCTTTTTAGTTTCTATCCCTTTTACAATAATGTTTAATATAGGTGTAGTAAAACTAAGAGAATATAGATAACCTGAAGGTGGTGGGCCAGGGAAGGTAAATACTGCAACATTTCCATGCAGATGTTTGTGATTATTTTAAGTAACTGTTTAAGGCTATTGGTGGCTTCCTATGTGAGGCAGCACAGGATGCCACAAAGCCCAGAGCTCAGATGTGGATGAGGAGTCCACTGCAGGTACAGGTAGGAGCTCTCTCCCTTCATTTGTCAAGTTTTTGGAATGGCTGGCCCTGTGTTATATACTGGGACCTGCCCATGTCACTGCAGCTTCAGTGTGAATGCTTTCTGGCTGAGCTTTGCACAAATTTTAAAAAGGCATTGGGACTGGGCCGTAAAAGAACCCAGACTGACTTTCAAAAATCAAGGGACAAGGAAAATTAATTGAATTGTTCAGTTGCTAGTAATTCTGGAGAATATATATTTTAAGGAACTGGTCCTATGAGAAGTGGTTTTGTACCTTGAAAAGCAAAAACTAAGTATTCCAATTAAAAAAAAATTTCCAACCAAGAATAAATCTGGCAGTGTCTGATACGCGGAAAGGACTCAACAAATATTAATTTTATTGGATTGTAAAGGAGAATTATCTCAACTTGGTCATGAGATTGTTGAGTGAGTTCGGAAAGAATGAAACAAGTTTTCATCTCTCTATAATAGATTTCTTATTTCCCAAATTATAAAACATTATCAATCAGAGGAAATAGATTCATTAACATACTTTGGAGGAAAAATTTATAAAATTAAATATAGGTAATTTAATTTAAAAATGTTAAAATCTGAAAACACATGAATCTTAGAATTGAGAAAATAGGGGAAGTCATCTCTGATCATTCAATTAGATTCCCCAAACTTTGGTTAAGGACTCATGGTTGGACCAGTGAAGAATGAAAAGATAAATAAGACATGCTCCAAGTCTTTAATATTATAAATCCTTGAGTAATTGAAAATGCATCCATGAAACTATAGTGACTATTTCACCTGCTTCTTAAAAAAATCAATTTGTGAAGTAAGAATTTGTGTCCATCTGAAGCCCAATTAAAATGATAGATTTACAGTTTCACTTACAAAGGAGGTACAACAGGGATATATAAACATACTGTTATTCCAAAATTGTAAAATCCATCTCCCATTTAGGTACACAGCTTATTAAACTTTTGGATGATTAAGCCAAAAAAGAATTAGAAACAGCAGTTTTCTTTTGTTCCTGTAGCAAATCCCTAATAACATTTTTATAGCCTGTCTGAAGCAATGGCTTAAATCCTAGTTTACCTCAACATTTTAGTTTCCCTATCTGTCCATTTATACACTCTAGTAAATATTCATCTTCATCACTGCTGAAGATAAATTGCTTGTGTCCCCATCTTATCCCTCATAAGAAATTCCAGATATTGCTACAAATAAAAGGGGAAAAAAAAGAGGAGTTAAGTATGATAATGGTGGGTTAGATATTATGTAGTATATATCTAAACCATTAACAAGCAAATGGCATATAAACAAATCAATAATAGAACCTATAAAAGCATAAAAAGCAGGACATTAGCGTTTAAATAATGTTCTTGTCATTGTATTACTGGAATCTACTACAAATATGCACCCTAGGGTGTAGTCAATTTACTTTTATTGCTGTTGTTATGGGTTGATGAGTCTGGGCAAAGTATTCAGAAGAGGCTAAAGAAGGGGGAGCCCTTTGGAGTCAAGTCTCTAGCCATTTGGTGAGGATTACTGGGAGGGCAGATGTGAACATCACACAGTTGCTATACAAGGTGCCACACAGTCCAGGAACCGCCAGGGAATATCCTGACATCTTTGACTGTCCACACATAAAGTTTTCATTCATCTGAAGACTTCTAAGCATTTCCCAAGGATTTATTCCACACATCTTAACCCTCAATGCAATGGAAGTGGGATCTGTGGTTAAAGAATATTAATGCAATCGTAAGACCACGCTAAGATAAGATGAGTTTTTGAGATAGTATAACAAGCAAAGAAATAACATAGGCTACAGTTCTTATTCTTGCAGCCTATTAATGGCTTCCTTCATCTTTTTTTTTCTTCTCCTGCCTTTTATGAGCTTTTCAGCTGGTTGGAAGTCTTTGTCAGAAAACCCATATGTTATTTTTTAGGCATTCTGAGTTCCTAGTAGGCCTGTCTGGATAATGGTAATTTTCATTAAGCTCTAACGAAGGGTTTATGACAATAAAGAGTTTATGGTGGATTCTGTTCTTGCTTCTCCCTCTGTATTTCAGTGTGGAAATATTATCTGCCTTTGATACACAAGGTATATTAGCAGCTTGGACTGCCTAACTGAATACGACAGACTGGGTGGCTTAAAGAGCAGGAGTTTATTTTCTCAGCATCCTGGAGGCTGGAAGCCCCACATCAAGGTGCCCTCAGGACTGGTTCCTGATGAGATAGCTCTTCCTGGTTTGTAGGTGGCTCCCTTCTCACTGTGTCCCCATATGGCCTCTTCTGGTGTGTCTTTCTCTTCTTATAAGGACATCAGTCCTACCAGATTAGGGCCCCACCCTTATGACATTGATTAATTCCCTTTAGCCCAATCAAACACCGCATGAATCGCCTTCCTTAAATTCCCCCTTGTGTGTCTCTGTAGGACTGCTGAGGTGGTGTTCTCTCTTGATGCTGTGAGTTTAAAACTTTGCTTTCCTTGATTCACAGGTATCTTCATTCTATTGTGCTGCTATAACAAAGTACCACAGACTGGGTACAAACTGTTTCAAATGAAAGGAATTTATTGCTCTCATTCCGGGAGGCTGAAGCCCAAGATTGGGGTTGCCAGCATGGTTGGGTGAGGACCCCCTTCTGAGTGACATACTTCTCGTAGTGTCCTCATGTGATGAGAGGTTAGGGTGCTTTATGGGGTCATTTTCATAAGGGCACTAATCCCACACATGAGGGCTCCACCCTCATGACCTAATCATCTCCAAAAGTCCCCACCTTCTAACACTATGACATTGGGCCTTAGAATTCCAACATGTGGATTTGGGGAGGATACAAACTTTCAGGCCACAGTAATAGGTTTCTTTGGTGCTGTTTGTGGGGAGTTGACAGTAAACACTTCATAGTGGCTAGAAGGACACCAGAAAAATGGATTTGCAATGTAGTGGAATTCTTATCAGGAAAAGCATTCGTCCTGTTTGTACTAACACTTCTCAGTGAGCAGAGATAAGTGATGGGAAGAGCAGTCCCACATGCGCCACTTTTGACCCTCAGTCAACCCCATAAGAATGAGCCTTGAACTTGGAACACTTCTGTACCAAGAGATAGAGAGGCCGCACGCACGGGCTGTGCCAGGTTTATGACCTCATGTGGGAATATCACTCAGGATATTCAGATTATCCTGTGTTAGGAGCAATGAGTGTTTCTTTGTTCTGCATCAGTTTGGTAGTCCCTGGCTCTCAGGCACACCACCAGCTTTCAGCATTTCAATCTCTGCTGTGGTACAGGCTGGGTGTGCTTAGTCCACATGCCCTGAGGCCCTGCTAGCCAAAGGAGCCTCTGCAGGCTGCTGAAGCTGACGCTGCTCTTTCTTCCCTACGTAAGTGAAGTCTTGCTCACTTGTGTTTGACAGTGCTGTGTTTTCCTTGGCAACTCCAAGATGCGATGGGCAGAAGTGTTCAGAGTTCTTCCTTGGGGTTGCTAACCAGTACACAGTGCTCTGCTTCACAGTAAGATTATGAAAATGGAAGGGGAAACTTTGAAAGTGATTTGTTCCATGTAACTGGGAAAGATGTCACTTCTACTTTCATCCCATGATCTCTTCACCTTCAACTGCATGTTGTGACAGTGACAGAAGCAGCTGACCCAGTTTTGTTAGCCACCAGTCTATTTTCATTTGTAAATTCACAAGAACAATGATCTGGTTGCCTTAGTTTGAGTTGATGTCCATCAGCTACGACTAGAGTTTCAGGCTCATATAGCACATAGCTCTGGAGTGCTGCCCATTGGATTGAGGCTATTTCCAGAAAACAATGACTCACTAGCTATTGGAGAGCCCCCACAATTGATCTTCATTACTGGCTTGATAACGTTAGACTTATAGAATGGCCATCCAAGCATATAAAC
This sequence comes from Aselliscus stoliczkanus, assembly GCA_033961575.1. Classification (NCBI taxonomy): domain Eukaryota; kingdom Metazoa; phylum Chordata; class Mammalia; order Chiroptera; family Hipposideridae; genus Aselliscus; species Aselliscus stoliczkanus. The sequence continues at coordinate 147,789,178 of CM066732.1, read as the reverse complement.
TCAGTATATTTTGTAAAGTCCGTACAAGGCTTCTCATTGACTGAAATACAACTTATTAATTCCTATTATTATTGGTTCTCAGATTGTGTATTGAGGTGCCCTGGGTTGCCAGTGAACTCATGGGAGTGTTGTCGCTGTGGTAGTTTAAATATTTGAGGAAATGATGATACTTGTCATTTGTCAGACATTATGAAATACTACCTCAAGGTAGATTGCAGTTTCAATATTAGCTGCATTATATTCATTTCAATGACATCATTTCTTTGAGAAGTTAAGTTCTTGGTGGATGCTATGATTAAAAGCAAATACCGTGTGAAGATTTATATGTAACAGGAAATTACGGTGGAGGTGTCCAGTCTGATTCCAAGGTTGAGAAGTTGTACAGTCACCAATAGGTACACATCTCATTTGTAATTAGTAGTAATTGTGGGTAAATACAAAATAGTGGATTTTCTTCCCTTTCAATTTTTACTGTTACTTTATCAAACAACTACTAAGTTGTTAGGATACAAGTACTTATTAGGTTGTTTGTCCCTAAATACTTAATAATTGGAATTGTTAGGTGTTTGTTTTGGTCATGCAAATGTTCTGGAATATCATAAGAACCATAAAAAATTTGGGAGCCTGTGTCTGGCCTGTGTCTATTCTCTAAAGTCAGAGGTATTCTATATCAGCGGTTGCTTAATGTTAAAGTACAAAAGAATCCCCTGGGGTATTGTTAGAATATAGGTTCCCAGGTTCAACCCCCATAGATACGGAGACAGTATTTCTGGGATCGGACTCAGGTATCTGTATTTCACCAAACAACTGATTCTAGTGCCAGTAGCTCGTGTACCACACTCAGAAGCATTTCTCCATGCTGGTCTTTCTAGAACTTTAAAACAGGTTAAGGACAGCTCTGTACTTTTAGATGTACCAACCCCTGCTCCCCCCCCCATGTAAGGTGGGGGCATCGAATCTTGTTGACTCACTGAGCAGACAATCCCCACTGTCATGCCTTCAAGCCACGGTAATGGAAAACCACTTTTATTATTTCTGTTCCCCAATATATAAGCCCAGCTTCCTAGCATTGACCTGTAACCCCTGTCTGAGATAATGTGGCTAGCAGATCATTATGTGGTTGTCACTATTTGCTCTGTCTGTTAGTCATTCCTTGTAATGTGCAGAATGCTCTTCCTTTCCATTTCCTTTAAGGTAAACAATGTGTTTAAATTGGAAAGACAGGCAGTGATGAGAGGAGCCTGTTGATCAAGCTGCGTGTTCCACAACGCTGCAGAGTCTGTAGCTCTGGATTTTTTAGAGCTGCTTTTTTTTTTAACTTGACAGCCTTCTGGCTGTGTGGCACAATATTTATCTTGTAAGATCGCTCCTGTTTATGTAAAAACAAATAAACAAGAAGAAAGAATCCAGTACAGAAGAAAATGACAGAAATAGATCGCACTCAGAGTAAACTTAAGAAGCTGCATTTCTGGTCACATTTCTGGGGACCGTCTTTGGAAGCTTCCAGAAGTTGGTGTTATTTATGCAGCTCTTTGTGGCCTTCTCCTCTTGGTCCTGCTCTCTGCTCCTTTGGCACACTCTCCAGTTGCAGCCGTGTTCACTGTTTCCTGTGTTATTTTTTCTATGCAAAATCAGTGTCTGAAAATTATATAATCCTATAATTGAGTCACTTACCCATTATTGTATTATTCTGAGTATCTTCTATGTGCCAGGTGCGGTGTTCATTGCTGAGCAACAAGTGGAAAACTTAGACAAACATTTGCCCAACATGGAATTATTTGCACATATACTAGTGTTTTACATGCATTTTAAAAGGCTCATATAAAACTCTCAACAATCTAAAATGTGTGCTCTAGTATCACCTCCATTTTTCCAATTGGGAAAACTGAGGCTTAGTGTTGCTGTAGGGTTTGACAATGATCATACAGCCAAGTGGGAGAGTTAGGTTGTTATCAAGGTGATTTAAATCTATAGAAGAAATGATTAAAGAGTGGATTCTAAGGAATAATTATTAAGAGAAATTAAATTACAACATGTTGATGTGGTTAGTTTTTGACAGCAGCACCCTGAAAGAATGGATTTGAATCAGAATATGATGGAGAGTGAAGTGTGGGAAATGCATACTGTAAGCCTCTGAAAAGGCGATACAGAAGGCCTTCGTGCTTACTTGTATTTCAGTCTTCAGACGCTCTCAAAAGAGGCATCAGCCTTCGAACATGCCTGGCTCACTCTTCCTATGGGGCTGGTGTGATGACAAGTCACGTGTCCTGTTCCTGCCATTCACCAATTAAGGGCAACAGGTTTGGTGAGGGTTAAAATTGTGCTATAAAAAATATCAAGTAAACATCTGGGCCTATGATCCAGGCCTCTGAAGAAGGTCTCGATGGGAGATAAACATGGATGAGTCATCTGGAAGCAGGTCGTGAGTAAAGCCCTGGGGTGTACTTGGCACTGTGTTGAGTACAAGGAATACAGACATCAGAAAGTTGGGGGATATTTCTATATCTGCTCTACTCCATTCCTTGATAGGTTGTCACATGTTTAACAGCATTCTCTTAAAATGCTTTGTAAGTTATACAATACTATACAAATGTTAATTTTCCTTTTTAATGGTAAATGCTAAAAAGACATTTGGCCTTACATGATTGTGTGAGAGAGTTTAATGAAGTGACTGAGGGATGATAAAGTAGGTGATATAAGAGAAGCTTTCTCCACCTGCTATATCTCTTTGCTTTCAGCTGGAGAAAGTTCTCTCTTTGAAGGGCTCCAAAATGATCAGATTGGGTCATCCTGATAATCCAAACTATCTCCTTATTTTAAAATCTGTGATCTTATTCACTTCTGCAAAATCCCTTTTTTGTAATGTAATATATTCAGTTTCCAGGATTAGGTTATGGACATATTGGAAGCCATTATTCTTCCTACTTCAGATTTCATTCAAACTAAGAAAGTTTATTAAGAACACTTAAATGGGGGAGTGATATAATTGCATTCATGTTTTACATTTATATAGATGATTCTTTGTTTATTGTAAATTAAATGAAACTTGATGAATGCCTGAATTTAGGCTTGTATCCTCTATGTTGTGACTCTGGAAGCGAGGATTCAGCAAAAAAAAATTGTCCAAAATATTGGGGAGGGGAGGTGCCACAATATCCCTGTGGCCATTTTGGACCCTTCCCAGATGGTGAGTAGTAAAGAGCCCACCTCACCTGGTCCTAGTGCTGTCAATCGGTGGTCTTCCTTATATCCCTTAAAAGAATTTTGAAAATTATGTACTTCCTCTCATATTTGTAAGTTGGACTTGTTAAAAATTTTGACAGAGACCTTAAGCAAGGCAGAAATCTGGAGGGCCTGTGCGAGGAGCTCTCATAACCTAAGTGAGTCACAAAAGCCTTACAGGAAGAACTGTATGTTACAACAATCCTTCTTTTTAACTTCCTCTTCTCCTCTGAAAAAGAACTTCCTTCTTGGTCTCAGGGACTTGTACATGGCTTGCCATGGCTATGCATACTGGATTACAATCTTTCTTTTTCCTGATTAAATCCTTTTTTGCTGACAGGATATCTAGTTGACTTCTTGCTTACACTCTACAATTTTTCATTATTAGTTTAAATATTAAGGAGCTACATGGCTTCTGTCATATTATAAGTATTAATATCTTTAAATAAAATTGCTATATTAATTCTTAAAATATATCTAATGGAACCTAACCATAATTATTATAAACCCACAGTGATGTATTTAAAAATACATGAACAAGCTCTATTTTAACATTAATTTTATATTTTAACTATTTCTCTTTCAATTCATATTTTCATGACCATCTCTATTGGAATTTTATTCTAAATATATTTCTATGCTTAAAAGTTGACTTAAACCACTAAGTATGTATAACTAAAAATTTAGAAGGTACTTTTAAAAACCTCTGACCTTAGGGTCTAAATATTAGAAAAAATATATTCTTAATCATCACAATTATTATTGACAAACACTTGGTCTAAACAGTATAATAAATGTCATTAGTTTTAAACAATAAACAGTTAAAAAAACTGTTAAAATAATTTATTTTCTCTATTCATTGATGCGTAAGTGTGACTACTAAAATGACATAGGATTCCATATCATTTTAAAAAATTTATTTTATATTTTTCTAGTTAAAAATCACTGAATAATCTTGTTCCATTAATAAGGAGAGGAAGGAAAAGGTAATGTCTGTCAAACCTTTGAATTTCTTCAGCATGATGCCTAGGACATAGTTTTCACTACTATACTGCTTTATTTCTTGTGATTTACCAGCTAATGACTCATTTAGGGTTTCTGTTGTTCAAAGCAAAACGTTGGAATCTATTTGACTTCTAAAAGAATTTGTTACATTATATTAAAAGATTTTTCCTAAGATATATCAAATGATTATTAACTATACCTGTGAGTTTTTAACCAAACACAATATAATGAATTAGGAAAATGGAATTTTATTATTCATATCTTTACATCGTTGCTAACACAAGTTTTTCAATTTGAGAAAATACTTTGGTTTTGTCAGTGCTTTTGTGGTGGACACAGAGACACAGAGCCCCGTTAAGGGTGGCCTTGCTGCCCAGCTGTGGACAGTGTGGTCAGCACACCTCCCAGGCCACCAGCTCCTTCAGGGCGTGTCTCAGCTGCAGAGAGCCATCTTGCTGGACAACGTGTTGTTTTCAGGGCAGTCCACATCTGGTGACTGAGCCAGGCAAGGGTGTTAATGCCCTGCCATTTTGGCTTCATGTCCAACAACTGTGATGGTCGCTTCCTGCTCCAGGACTCCCCATGCATGTCGGCCTAGGCCCTAAGCCCTAGGGCAATGTGGGGTCTGCGTCACCTTCTTCCTTGGCCCAGCCCTGTTTCTATCACTGCTCATCCTCAGGTCCTGCTTCCAAGTAAAGTATCTTGCACCCTAGATTTTATCTACTTCTGGAAAACCTCATCTGTGGCAAATACAAATATAATTTTGCCAAAACCTTGGGCTTCGAATATAGCTCTTTCTGTTTATGGAAAATGTCTACTTTTTAACCAAATGTTTAGCCAAATCAAATTAAAAAAAAAATACCTTGCTTTCTGTTCAAAATGGCTTCCTTCATTTTTATTTCAAGTAAACACATTAAAATGTTGAGAGTGTTATTTTTTAAAAGTACAGAAATAAAGTATAAAACACTTCCTATAAAATGGAATATTAAAATAATTAAGATAAAATGCTGAAGATGTAATAAAATGTGTGTATCCATCTTACAAACTTTAAAACAAGATAAACTAGTATGCTATTTATCATTAGTTAATTGATAATAATGCAATAAAATGTGTAAATGAAGGAGATTATTTAGGAGGTGATAAGTAGGAAAAAAGTATCAGAGTTTTGGTTACTCTGCATGTTCATATACTAAATTCTTGTGTTTAGCTCTGGAAATGATTAAAAATAAATTCTGTATGAAAATAAGAATAAATATATTTAAAAAATATATGATCACTGTTTTCTTAGGAAATTTATTACAGTTATGATGTTAAAAATTAATGGTCTTAAAATTTGCATATAACTTAACTTTTTGTTAGTAGAAAGTAAATATATATTCAAGATTTTATAAGATGAAATAAAATAAAGGTTGACTATACTTGAAATAAATATTTTATGATACAATTTGATAAAATAGCTTTGATGTGTTTTAGTAATGCCCAACAAAGATGAAAGACATAATGATAATGTCTTATCCATTTATTTTATATCAAATATTTTTCAGTCTTTGAAAGTATTCTGATTACATTTAAAAGAGTCAGCATTTATTCCATTGCTCTAGTTGTTTTAAGGAGATTTTCTTCACAGCTGATGACAAGTTATAATGATGAGGACTGAAATAGTTGAGAAGAATTGTATACGTTTATGGTAGATCTAAGTTTTGTGGACCCTGAAATTTATACACCTTTGGTAGGTAGCTTTTAAAAGATAAATAATACAACAAATATAGCTATAATTGAATATTTAGAATGAAAAAATTAAATCATAAGAAATTATAAATTTAAAAAATCTGACAGCTAGCACAAAAGTCATGAAATCCAGATGGGTGCCATGGTATTTTTCTTAACTAACTTCCTGTTATAGCTCCATAATTTTTTAAAAAAACCATTGTTTGTAAACTGTTTAATAGCTTCTTCATATTCATATTTAATTTAATTCAATTAAAAAATAATATTTTTTCTTTAGATAAAATGCATAGATAATTCTGTCTACTGTTGTTGATCAAAAGTTTTCTTCTCTCTCTGAATAGTGGGGATGTGTAAGACATGTGAATTCACTCATAGATACATCTGGTCATTATAGTTTTAGATTTGGGCATAATAAACATAGGCTTTCTATTAAATTCTATTTCTCAGGTTCTCATCAAAAAGGAAAAAAAAATCCCTGCAGTTTTGAGTATTGTGTATACTGCATTTTCTTGATAAGAGAGAGCTTGCATGTGGACCACTCAGAGATGAGAACTGAGTTCTTAGTTTGTCATTTTTCAAGTCTGATGATTGGAAGAATTTTCCATAGATGAACTCTGGCTGTATACAGTTCAAACCTTGTTCCTCTTTCACCAGCCACATATTTCCAGGTCCTTTAGGGCAAGTTCACATCATGATCTGACATTTGGGTCAGGATGACAGATGAGTCAGCATAGAGGATGGGAAAAGATTTCCCAGAAGCCATTTCTCCACAAACAGTTGGTAAAATTTAATTTTATATTGAAGTCACTGCAAATAACTAAAATACATACCTCTAACACCAAACCCAGTGTATCCCCAGTTCAGCTGTCCTTGGATATCTTAAAAATGCTCACAGCCGATCTAAAGCTACTCCACATAAGGTGATGCGTAACTGAAGACGAGTTAGTATGGGCATGAAGGATGGTTTTAATAGGTTGCAGTTAAAAGAGCTCTCTCCCCAAATTTTTATAGAAACACATGACTCTATGAACACATTGCTAGTAACCCCCGCCCCGTCAAGGCCTTTAAAGGTCCCATGACAGTAAGGGTCCTTGAATCATAAGCTTTAGTGTGTTCAAGGTAAATTCACATCTGTTTATATTTAAATGCCTGAAATATTTATTTTAGAGTTCAAAATTTCTTGTTGATGGTTTTTGCTTTGTTCTCAAGGGGTCTCCCTGAAAAGAGATGAATCATCCCACAATAGTGGTTTTGGTGGGTTTTGCATTTTTGCTTTTGTGATTGGTGGGAATACAAATGGAAGAATTAAAAATGTGAAATAAAAATTATCATTACTCCCACAATCTTACTTTATTATCCAGTCATCTGAATTCAGAATATTCTGAGTCCAAAATGCCTGTTTGAAAAAGAAACTTTGCCTCTAACAGTTATGCTACAAGTTAGGAAGAGACTGAACACATTTTTGTAATTTCTTGATTAATCATTAAAGTAAGCTGTCATTTTGTTTGCCCCCTTTGGGGAAACATGATGCTTTCTTCCTCCTCCTACTTTCTGTCTGTTACCTCTTTCCCTCCCTTTCTTTCTTCCTTCCCTTCTTTCTTCCTTCCTTTTATCCCTCCCCCTCTTTTTCCTCTCCCCTCCCTTTCTCTCTCTCCCCCGCTCCTCCTCCTTTTCCTTCTCTTCCTTGTTTCTTCCTCTCTCCCCTCCCTCCCTCCCTCCCTCCTTCTCTCTCACCCCCTCTCCCTCTCTCTACAAGGGCTAGTGTGAACTCAGGCTTTCTCAAGATGGCTTTTAGGGCAGTCTACAAGAATTTGGAAATCAATTTTCTGAAAATATTCAGAGCACTTGTACACTTTGAAGTCTTTGCCTACTCCATTTTGAAGCATTTTGCTGTAGAGCAGGGATTGAGCAAGCTTTATGTAAAGGGTCAGACAGTAAATATTTTAGGTTTTGTGGGCCACAAGTTTCTGTTGTAACTATGAAACTCTACCATTGTAATGGGAAAGCAGCCATAGACACTATGCAAACACATAGGCATGGCTGTATTTCATAAACTTTCTTTACCAACAAAAGCAATAGTCTGGACTTGGCCTAGGAGCCCTAATTTTCCGACTGCTCACAGCTGTAGACAGCTAATAGATCTGATAACAATGGAATCATAGACCAACCTTTCCAGAGAAAACTAGCACCAACTTTTGTTACATGGACAACCTACCACCCTTGAGTCAGTGATTCTCAAAATAAACATCCCCGATAAGTAAGTCCGCAATGTCTTTGGGAGATGAGAAAAGTGTATGATATTATTAAAGAAAACATTCTATTCTGATTTTTTCAAAAGGCTTTGTGCCAGAATCTACATGTAATAGGGTGCAATTAGAGGAAGTGTATTTAAACAGAACTTGGCAAACTTTGTAAATGTTGCATAAAGTTCCAAGCCAGACTAAAAGTACTACGAATCAGTGGTGTTCTCTCAACACCTTTTGTTGAGGTCAGACTTGGACAGCGTCAACTTCTCCTTCAGCATGCACATGGTTTTAACGCTGCCACTCAAGACACCTACTTTATATCACATGCCAGGGAAAGGTCATTTATAAGGAAGTCCTGTGGGATACCCCATCCTCCAACTGGGGCTATTTTTGTATTGTAATAAGAAAGCACTGACTAGAAAAGGATCACAGGTCCATAAAAATCCTGCTGTCTAGTGGAAGCTGAAGTGGAGTGAGGTGGGGTGATTGAAAGCAGAAAAGAGGAGAGATTCTGGGAAAAACAAAAACAAAAACACCCTGTCATAACCATGATGAACATGACTGTGACACAAGAGGGTCTTTCAACACTAGTTGAAATTATTCCAGATGTCCCAGCATAACTGTGCATGGAGAAAGTGTCTGTATTTCATGGATCAGGGTGGCTAGTCACTCGAATCACAGCTTTAATCCAAGTTCAAGTCAAGGAAACTGCAAATAGCTCCAGACACTTGAGGTGATGGCTAGAAATGCTCTGGGAAGGATGATCAATTCAGCCTTGATCTTTTACTTAGCCACGCATCTGAACAGCCAAATCATAATCTATTGTTAAAAATTTTCTCATCATGTTTTGGGGTTTCTAATGCTCCAAAGAACTGACTTATTCTCTTTGTGGTTCTTGTCTACACATGTGTTGTGGTAATATTTCATGATTTGAAAATTATATTTCCATCGGAGTGGGTTCGCAAGAAAGGGCAGAAAAGGAAAAGCAACATGCTAATGCTTGCTTTTCTGTTAATGTAAGTTTTATTCATACAAATGTAATTGTTTTTAAAAACAACATAAGGGTTAATAAATCCTATTAATGACATTAAAGAATGCACCCCGTTACATCTGGTTTTTAAAATATAAACCTTCTCACTGCACTGTATAACTAAAGCGGAGGTTGTATACCTACTGTAATTTAATATATATAGATAGTCATGGGATGTGGATTATACTGTGGAAGAGAGTCAGAGGAAGAGTAATAGATATATATGATATGGGGGGGAGTGGGGTGGCGAATTGGGGGTTGGGGGTTGTCACTTTGAGGGGTAAAATGTATAACTATTGCACTGTGTTGTACACCTGAAATTAATTAAAAATAAATAAATAAATAAAGAGAAAATAAAAAAAAATAAAATAAAAAAATAAAATATAAACCTTCTGTTTTAGTTGGAAGCTTAATTCTCTAAATCTAAACTATTAATAATCACTGCTGAACCAATTATTGTAGCACTGTCCGGTCCCTGGAAATAGTTAACATTTACTGGCACCATTCTAATCATGTTACTGGTAGAAACTGATTCACTGGTCACATCGCTTTATAGGTGGCTATCATTATTAAGATAGATTCACACACAGATGAGGCTCAGGGAGTTATGTAACTTGCCAAAAGTCACATGGCTGGACATTGTGGAGTCACAATTTGAATCCGAGCAAGTTAGTTCCAGAGGCTGCTATCTTAACCAGCATTTCCCTCAATCCACTTGGAGTGTGTTTTATTTTAGAATTGATACCTTCTAGGCTCAGAATCTCTGGCCAACATTTTGCTGAAACCCTTGCCTGGACCACATACCCTTTCATTTATTTAGAAATTAATCAGAGAGGCAGTGTTATTTGTTTTCTTTATGTCATTATCAGAAACACTACGTCCTACATCTTTCTTTTAAAGAAGTAGAAAGGAAACAGAGAAAGGGAGAGGGAGAGAGAGGAAAGGAGAGAGGTGAGAGGGAGGGAGAGAGAGAAAGAGAGCTCAAAATAAATTTGTGTATGTGCTAGCAGGAAATCTCCCAGTAGTTGTCTTTTTCCAATTAAAAGAGGCTTTCACAGCTGCTGCACCACCTCCGTTAACCCGAGCTCACTGCCCTTTGAGACCCTGTTTTTTTTATCCTTCCTCTACATCAAATAGTCCATCAGCTCCCATAACACGTACGTTTATCGAGAAAGATGGTCTCTGGGAACAAAGAGAAGCTGGTCTTCTCCCACACTCCTGCACCACCTGAGGTAAACTGATTAATGCCGTCGCCTGCTGTCTGCCCTCCCCAAGCATGTCGCAAGGGAAGGTATGGGAATTTTTTCACCTTTATTCACATACAATTAACTGGAGAATGTCCACAAAAGCTTATATAAGCAGCAAGCCTTTTCTTTCCCCTTTCCTGGACTACACGCTGAAGTGTGGAATATGGAAGGTCACAGAATTTGGCATCCACAAACTCAGAACAACGATCCTCAACACCAGACAGGATTGATGGCTGTGGCAGAATTACAAAAAGGAAGACAATAGTGTGGGGTGTGGGGGTGTGTCTTTGTGTGTTTTATAGTTAAATATTTTATTCGTTTCCTAGAACTACCACAACAACTTGTCATGAATTTGGTGGATGAAAACAGTAGAAATGTATTCTCTCAGAGTTGTGGATGCCAGAAATCTGAAATCAAAGTGCTCCCTCCAAAGATGTTAAGGGGACAATCCTGCCTGCCCTTCTCTAGCTTCCGATACCGGCCTGCAATCCTTGGCTCCTGGCTCTATCACTCCAATCTCTGCCTCGCCTTCCCACTGCCATCTTCCCTGTGGTTTCTTCTTTTCTGTGTCTTCTAAGGACCCTGTCGCCGGAGTTAGGGCCCACCCTGATTCAGGGTGATCTCATCTCAAGATGTTTGCCTTAATGACATTTGAAAAGTCCCTATTCCAAATAAGGTGATATGCTGAGGTTCTGGGGTTTAGGAATTGGACACATATTTTTAAGGTATAATTTAATTCACTACAACTGTGTCTTGTTTATAGGTTACACTGTTCCCTGAATGTTACCATTCCTAGTAGTTATAGATGATAATGCCCTTTCTTTGGTGAAGTGACAGTAGGTGGTTGTAATATTTGCAGGTGTATGAGTGTGTATATCGTATTTACCTTTTTTTTTTTAATAGTAAAAATAAAGGTTGGCAAGTCAATTTTGTTCCCACGTTTTTCTTAAAAATGGTCCATGAAATCCCAATCTGGAAACCATGTACTTAGAAAACTGACCCCAACTTTCTAAAACTATTTCCTTGTAGAGACCAATGAAGTGGTCTCTGATTTTTTTTTTTTTTTTTTTTTTTTTTTTGAGGGCAGTGTCACTGGCCCTCATATGTGGGACCGAACCGGGGCCGCTGGCTTCCCAGGCCAGCACTTAACCACTGCGCCACTTGGCCGGCCCAGGTCTCTGATTTTTATATATTTGAATTTCAAATAACATGAGCTTTTATACATAATACTTGGGTACCCCTAAACTCCTTCTCTAAGACTTAAATCAGGCTTTCTTACACAAGACCAATCAATGTTTCAAGCTTTTCCACAGTGGCACTATCTGCCATCCAGGTGCTTAATTTGGGCCTTTTACCATCTTTTCATACAGTAGGGTTTATGAAATTCTGTGAACATTTTATATTTTGCATTTTTTGAAATAAGAAAATGATAACATGAAAATAAGAATTGGTCTCAAACATAATGTAACTGAGACATAGGTAAAAGTATTAGGTGGGTTGACATGGTGACTCTTTAATCTCATTGGGACATGGACCAGACTAAGATGGTTGGATGTGAGTTCAGTATGAAGGGAAATGATAGAATTAAAGTCTGGTATATAAATGATTAATGATTTTATTTATAAAGTGTGAGTCATGATTGCAGGTTTATGCATTTTGAGTAAATTTATTTCCTTCCAATAACTCCCACTTCTACTACCTGACATTCCTTAGGACTATATTATAATATGAAAATGGGGGACTTTCTGTAGTTGTAATTGTAGCAATAGGATTAGTAGTAACAGCAGCAGCTCTAGTATTAGTAGGAGTATTTGAAAGCAGTAAGTCAACAGTAAAAGTAAATAACCTTATTATATTATATTAAATGTGATGATGCATAAGTTGTTCTGTAAACTATTATGCTCCAGACAAATGTTAATTATTTTCTGCATTGTGACACAGTCCTCATTTTGCAATAAGTGCTCAGTCTTGTATTGGTTAAATAGGGATGTCTTATTGACCTGCTCGGTAACTTCATTCTAATTCGCACTTTTCCTTTACTAATCAGGAAATTAAGCTCTTCAGTCCAAGGTCAGGCCTCACAAAGAGGTGGGTGAGAATCAAATATAACAGACAGTTAGTGATTGTTTTGTGTTTGAATTTAAAACTTTCAGGCCTAACTTACAGCCACCTTCCCTACCACTCCTCCTAGCTTCGGATCTGGGTGTTTTGTCCATTTGTCATGTGGCCCCTGAGTCATTTGTTCTTGAAGATCTGGAGGAGTGATGAAGAAATAGTGAGCACTGCAGGAAAACATGAGAGTGAGCTTTATTTTTTCAGTTGAAAGGAGGTGCTCTGGCCTGTCCTTGCTCAGGATTCTGAAGCAATGAGGTTGGCGATGGACAACTCAGGGAGGCCACTTGCTAAATCTGGAGTGACTAGCGCCTGCCTGCAGAACTCCCTCACCCATTGTCACATATATTCTTCTGTCCCTGGAATCCTTCTTCATCCATTGTTGCTTTTATTTCTTCAAATGTACAATTAAAGGAAACTGGAAACATAAAGGTATAATAAATATAATATAAAATTATGAATTCATTACCAAGACTACATCTGGTTCTACGTCAAGGTTTTCTTTGAATCATATTTATATGTGAATACTTTAAGAAACTGCTATGAAGCCAAATGTAAGCTAGCTAAGCCAGTCCATGATATTTATGCCTCCTGCTGAGTGGTCCCACCTGCTATGTGATATGGTGGATGCGCTCTTTGTCCTGGCTTTGCTTGTTGTTAGAAGATGCTTTATTTCAAACCTGAACTGGATCCGTATAGTCCTCACATATATCAAGTAGAGTTACTTCCATATAAATGTGTGGGACAGACAGGAGGGGAAAGGAACTGTGAGTCAAGAAATTCATAAAAATATAACCTAAATCATGGATTTGTCTCATTTTGGCCATTTAAAATTATCTTCTCTCTTTGGGGGGTGATGGGGACTTGATATTGTATGTTGGCAAGAGTATTGGGCTGAGTAATAAATTTTATTGAGTAAATCCCAAAACCCACTAATAATTGTATAATTATATTGATATAACATCTAAGACAATTGATATAACATCTAAGACTTGCCCTCTTATTTCTTTATCATCTTCTGTAATTCATTTTCACACAGAATAAGTGTGCACATATTTCAATTAATTAAAGAATATAATCAGGACACTGGAGATAAATGGTGATTTAAAGTCATTTTACAGGAGTTACTTGTAAGAGTACCAAGTTTTTGGGTTTGTTTTTTTTTTTTTTTTTTTAGCTAAATCAGACTCAAAAGCCTTGTGGGTATCTCCAGGAAGTGAGAAGTTTAAATAAATCGTTCTCAGAAATGTTACTTACCTTATCATGTTAAATTGTTTTCCAATTAATAGAGATGGGCTTATGTCAAAGTATAATTTTCAAGAAGTTAGAAAGCGTGGCCCATGTCCATATAGAATGACTCATATAGAAAGATTCTTATGAATTTCCAATAGAAGGAACACCAGTCAAAAATTTAACTCATTGATGAGAGAACCAGAATTGCAAATCCAAAGAGCTTTTGAGGAGTGGGGATTGACATAGTCAGAAAAGGCATCCTGAAATAGTTGGCCAAGTTAGGGACAGAACTGGTTAAGTCTCAGAGGGCATGGTGTTTAATCTTCACTGTACGACTGACATTACTTGCATCTCTACAAAGTGAAAACTACAAGTTAATATGTAACCTCATGGAGTCTAGGCCTTAATCAATAGTAAATTGCAAATTAAATAAATGTAAAATTCCTTAGCAAATTAAATATTCCTTGGAAGTGCCTACTAAACAATGAAAGTGATGCAGTGGGACATTAAAAGAACATGCAGTCATTTTTATTTTTTTTGTTTTGCTTATTTTCAAATTTGGGATAACTTTAATAGCCCCTCTGGTGATCATAAATAATTTTGAAAGATTATTTTTTATTACAAAAAAATGCTGAATTCATTCTGTTTTTGCTGGATTCATTTACATAGGTGCAGCAAGAGGTGTTAATTAATCATAAATGCATTCTTGCCAATCAGCAAATCCAGGGGCTCATGTGGCTGAACAAATATTAAGGCCAAAGAATTATCTTCTTTCTAGAACATTCATACGTAATCTCAGATTGCATTTCCAGTAACATTTATTATTATTGACAGCTTTTATTATCTTTCCTTTTTTTTTTTTTTAAATTCCTTCTGCTGGTATTTATACACCAGATTTAGGAAAGCAAATCTAACCCTGAAACATTCATTTCCACAGTTTCACCTGCAGTCTGTATGAATTTGTCAAATCTGATTAGGTTCTGCCTGCCTGTATGAGACCCTGTCAGACACAGAGCAGTTATTGTCCCTGATTCCTGGGGAATGGGGTTGGGGTGGGAGGACTTTCTGAGCATCGGTTCTACATATAAGTACAGTTCCTACTCCTTAATGGTGGATTTGTCATATCTAATTACAATGAGATTTATACTCAACTGTATTACTGTATGTGTAGCCTTGATTGTAGAATCAACTTGTCGTGTTATATCCTGGTTAAAAAATGGTCAAATCTGGCAAATAACTGAATTAACAAGCAAGGAAAGTAATGAAACTCAGAATAGTTTTTAATGTGTATATGTGTGTATTTGTTTTTAAGTTTAGGGGTCAGGGAGAACAAGATATCATTTACAAGAACTAAAGAGACATTCAAAAGAAGAGAAAGAGTGCTTCCTTTTAGTCTTAGGAAAATACAACATAAAACTAATACCAAAATAATCCAAAACAAATAACAACAATTAAGTTTCCCTTATCCTTTCATATTGTATTGTGTGAATTAATTTAAAAAAAAATAATTTTTATTAAATTTATTGGGGTGACATTGGTTAGTAAAATTATATTGGTTTCAAGTGTGCATTTCCCATAATACTAGATCATCTATATACTGCGTTTACTAACAAAAGTCAGGTTCCTTCCATCACCATATATTTGATCCCCTTTTCCCACTTCTACCATCCTCATTCCCCCCTTACTGTCTGGTAACCATTAAACTGTTGCCTGGATCTATGAGTTTTTGCTTATTTGTCTTGTTTGTTGCTTTCAGTTTTATATTCCACATACTTGTATAAGTGAAATCATATGGTTCTCAACTTTTTCTGTCTGACTTATTTCACTTAGTGTGATATTCTCAAGATCCATCCATGTTGCAAATGGCAGTATTTCATCTTTCATTATGGCCAAGTAATATTCATTGTATATATGTACCACATCTTCTTTATCCAATAATTTGTTAGACACTTTGGTTGTCTATATGAACATAGGAGTGCATATTTCTTCAAGGATAAATATTTTCAGATTTTTTTGGTAGATACCCAAAAGAGGGATTGCTGGGTTGAATGGTAATTCTATTCTTAATTTTCTGATGAACTTCCATACTATTTTCCATAGTGGCTGTACCAATTTATAGTCCCACCAGCAGTGTATGAGGGTTCCTTTTTCTTCTCAACCTCTTCAATACTTGTTATTACTTGTCATGTTGATAATAGCCATTCTAACAGATGTGGTGTTATCTCATTGTGGTGTTGATTTGCATTTCTCTAATAGCTAGGGAAGTTGAGCATCCTTTCATATATCTGTTGACTGTATGTCTTCTTGGGAGAAGTTTCTGTTCAGGTACTTTGCCCATTTTTAAATTGGATTATTTATTTTTTTGTTGTTGAGTTGCATGAGTTCTTTATACATTTTGGATATTAGCCCCTTATCAGAGGTGTTGTTTGCAAATGTCTTCTCCTATGCAATTTATTTTTTAAGGTCTTACATTTAAGTCTTTCATCCATTTTGAGTTAATTTTGGTATATGGTGACAACTGGCAGTCTAGTTTCATTCTTTTGCACATGGCTTTCCAGTTTTCCCAGCACCATTTATTGAAGAGGCTAAACATAAAATATGAAACTGTTAGAAATAAACTTAGCTCATTCAGGAGTGAAGAACTATTTTTTTAAGATCATAAATATAAAAGTTTTCCCATAGCACAGAAAGTGATTCTACAAAGATAGGAAATCTGCTATTTAGGTAGATTATGATAGAAGATAAAGTTTAATATTTACTACGACTTAGAGATTACTAAATACTGCAATATCATTTGTCATTTTAAAATAGAGAAAGCATTCCAGTTTGCATTAATCTAATATTTGGCAGTAAATGATAAATAAGCTATAAATAAACCCATCAAAATGAATCAATTTAGCAAAATTTTGCATTTCATTTTTCATGATCATTTACAATTGTTAGAAGCCAAGACAAACAAGATTCACTGCAGTCAAACTTTCTGCTAGAAATACTTGTTTTGTCCTTTATGATAATTTCATATGATATGAATCTGATAGTTTAAGATAAAACACTCTCTTTATTTCTTCAAAAACAAAAATATATCCCACATATTGCATACACAATTATAATGGAGACCATGTTTCAGTATTCAACCTTACTGGCATGTTATCAAAGTTCCCAAAGATTATCTTTTAATTAACTCAATTTAACATTGGATTAAGGGTTTAAATTATCTAAGGATTTTGGGAATGCTATTTAATCAGGTCTACTTTAAAATATAAGCACTAATTGATGTAAAAATGTTTGTCAAGACTATAATTTAAACACAATTTTAAATACTTAATGTAAATAACATTAATTTATCGGAGCACTAAATAACTATGAGGACCTTGAGACATTCCTATTTATATTCTTTTCATGGGAAAATAAGCCCAACCTTATAGACTTATAAAAGTTTTATAAACCATAAAACATATGCTTGTATTACATACCACACTCATAAGCATTAATACATGGACTTATTTTTTAACTAATAATGCAAACCAGTCTAAAAATGCATCTTGATTAGGTGAATTTATAAAAAAATGCTCTGAACTTTATTTTCTATAAGAAGAATTATTTTTTCTTAAAAATTTGGCACACTGAAAGTATTATAAGTTTCCTTATTTTCTGGGGATTCTGCGAGTATTAGATTCATGCAAGCACTTAATTAGAGCAGACTGTCTTGATTTTTAGAGAATTTATAATTTAATTTATTAATGCTCTTCAGAGGTTAGGAAATATTTCACATTTACATGAGGAGAGGGATTTTCTAAGTTCCAGACACACAGACACAGGGAAACATGCAGCTTTCATCGCACATCAGCTGGAGGTCAGAGGCAATCAGGGAAACCCAAACTCACCAGTCCAGATCTCAAAGGGCAGTTCTGCTTTCTAGTGGTTATGTGATATTTTTAAATTTATTTCCTTTCAGTTCACAGATAGACAAATAGATAAACAAATGAAAATGACTAACAGACTCAATTAGGTATGAACAGACTAACAGACCTGGCCGAGATCCAGTAAAAAACAAACAAACAAACAAACAAACAAACAAACAATTAGAAGGTGGAGGAGGGAGGCCAGAGCAGCAGCAACAACAACAACAACAACAACAACAACAGAGCATCTGCAAAATTAAAGCCCTGGTGTCACTTGGGATTCACTTCTGCAACCAAGGAACTATAATTCTCCCGGTTTAAACAGTCCATGAGGAGCCCTTTCAGAAAACGGATTTTAATTGGCCTTGACAGTTGAGTCCATTGGGGCATGTCAGTGGGACACATGCCAAAACTGTCAATGTATAATTTAAAAAAAATTAAAACCATGGATCTCATATAAATAATAAATAAATATATGCCAAAATATATTTAAACTTATTGAGTGAACAAGCAGAATAAGAAGACTGATTCAAACAGCCTTTGAGAATCAGGGTATATATAAGCCTATCAGGAAAAACATACTGAAAGTGTTTCCTAGCTAGAGGCAGAACTGGGTAATGCCCTACAGGGCAATGAAATGACAGTGCCTCACGGTGGTGCGACTTAAGATTTTTCAACTTTATGATGGTGAAAAGTGAGATGCATTCAGTAGAGACCGTATTTTGGATTTTGATCCTTTTCCAGACTATCGATATGAGGTCCGATATTTTCTCATGATGCTGGTCAGTGGCAGTGAGATGATTTTGCCCCACTGTACGCTAATGTATGTATGCACTGACCACATTTAAGGGAGGCGAGGCTAGGCTCTGATGTTCAGTAGCCTAAGTGTATTAAATGCGTTTTTAACTTTACGATGTTTTCAATTTACAATAGGTTTATTGAGCCATAACCTCATCGTAAATCAAGGAGCATCTGTATATCATTTGGGATTATCTTCTCTACCTGACCAAATTATTTGCATCTGTATAGACACAAACCTATGTTAGCATGGAATTTTACAGACTCTAGGCCCTAATTAATACTAAATAACAAATCAGACAAGCAAATTTGTTAGAGATCTAAATAATCTTTGGGCATGCTATTAACACATATTTCAGCATGGTATTAAGCAGCATGCAACCATTGTTTTGCCTATTTCAGGTTTTGGGTAATTTTTCTTAATATTGAACGACCAGCAGTAAATCAGTTAGAGCCACATTTTTCTCGGGGAGACTAATACTTTTTGAGAATAGGAATTTGGGGTGACCAGGATTTAACGTGTTGCTTACTCTTGGTAGTTCATATCATCACGAAACTGGACATTTTTGTTGTACAACACATAAAATTGAATAAAGAGCTGGGAGTGGGAATAATTTCATCTTCAGCAAATTCTTATCTTTTTATATCAAGAACTCCAGAGAGTGATTGGAAGATGGCCAGGGCAAATAACCTTGGCTTCAGTCTTCCTTTTGCCATTGTAGCTGTTTCTAATTAACCGCCTTTGGAAATTTTGTGCCAGCTTAAATTCCATGCTAAAATGTTTACTACTTCTTTGTAATAAAACTGGCCCAAGTGCATTTAGTTTCAGAAAATAACTGCCAGAAACACAGATACTTTTAATACAGATGGCAATGGAATGATGTTTTCTTCAAAAACAACAACTTTCACTATAGAAACCTTGTAAAACCTCACACTCACACACCCACTCAGGCACTGGCACACATGCATACCCACCCACACAAAGCAGCTCACAATACTTTCAAAATTACAAGGGCTATTTTTATTTTCTTGTATTTGTGCATAGCTCCCCACTCTCAGAGTGTGTAGTGAACATCTGTCATTTGTTTAATTGGATGCACTGTTAGCTAACGGCTAGGTATTTATTCTCTGTTTCATTTGGATCTCCTTCAGTCCCTGACCTGATTTGACTTGTTAAACAGAAATGTCAAAAATGCCCCAATAAAGTCTCTATCACAACTACACAGTGTCTGAGTTTGAGTGTACGATAGTTGGTGTTGATTGCGATGGGGGCACTGGTGTTTTTTTTTCTCAGACTTTCTAAGTAACTCATTGAAATGAGAGAGTTGATACAGCCATTTGGGGCTTTCTTTAATAGTTTCCACAAATGCATTTTCCTGGTTTCATAGTCCAAAAGATGAAACATCAATATTTGTGGGACAGGTTGCATATCCAATACAAGAGATTTCCAAACAAAGGAAATTCTCTTTAATTATATTTTCATACCTTCAAAAGTATTCCAGTCTCAGCAATGATTCTGTGACCCACTCAAAGTTTAAAATAAGTATGAGTCTGAGAAATTGGGACTATTCTGAAGCTGTTTAGAAATTGTAGAGTGAGGACTTCCGGGTGGAGAGTTTCATGTCCAGATGATGTTAGCTCTTCATGGACCTTCTGAGAAGGGACCTTACCCCTACGGGTGAATAGCATGGCTAATGTGGGATTGTATGATTCTTTTACAAAGTCACGATATTTGTCATTTTTCTGTTTGACTTTTGCATTGATTTCACACTGATATTTTCTGACTAATGAAAACTCTGTTATGAACTATCAAGCATTTTGAAGGTGTCTTCAAGTGTCTGTGAATTATATCTGTGTCTTAATTGTGGCCTTGTCTGGAGTGAACAGGCACTTTTTGGCTTCTCAATAGGCTCAGCATGAAAGCCCCTCTGAAAGCTTTGCGTGGAGTTGTGAGGTTGCCCTGAAATAGACTTAGAGGGAGAAACTGGAACAGAATGTTCACATAAAAGTGCTAGGTTGGCTAATAATCATATTTAGCACTTATATAGCAGTTTTCATTTCCCAAACACTTTACAAACAGCAACTATATAAACCTTTCAACATCCCCATTAAATAGATAAATAAGCATTATTATCACAGCATTCTGTTTGGTAGAGGAAAAAAAATCTTTACTGGTTTATAACTGCAGGAGGAGGTTAGTTCAGAATAATGATTCCAACTCCTATGTCTGTAAGCCACTCTTCAGCTCTACCTGATCCAATTTTCTTTTTAAGAGAACTGATTAATTGGTGCTCGCGTTAAGCATTGTGAAAGTTCAGTCATTGCCATTTCTCTCCGGTGTTGTAAGTTCAAAGAGTTACTGAGAGATGAGTACCTGGGAAGGTTTCATTACAGTCTCAACTTGATAAAGAAAAAAATGAAAAAAGAAAACAAACCTGTAATGTGTGGATGAAGTGAACTGCCCAGGCTTCTCTCAGTCAGTGAGTTCCCTTGGTCAGCACTAATGGTGCTTCATAGACACATAATTAAACCCTCACCTAGGCCTGATGGAAGACGACATGCTGCTTGTATTTGGCAAACTTCCGAGCGACAACTCTTCCAACAGCTAGGAGCACATTTATTTCCCATCTTATTATTTCCTCAGAGGCATCAAGAGTCACTGCCTACCTGTTCCAGCCTCGGGGAAGGTTTTTAAGATACTTTTTCTGTTTGCTCCACTTTCTAATATATATTATTTCTTCTGAAAAAAAATAATTAATTGCTTGTTTTTATTCAAAGAAGGCATGTGGACATACTTTTCTGCAACTGAAGTACAATTGGGGTACAGATGTTGGCATGGCACGAATAAGCCATTATACTCATATGTCATCTTTTATCATTTATTGGCTTTGTTTTCAAAAACTTCAAAGTGCAAAATCAATTTTCATATGTGTTCTTCCATTTCAACTGAAAACCTTTTTAAGATCTACAGAACAGTGGTTGAGAGTATAGGTTCTGGTGTCAGGCCACTTCACTAATTAGTTTAATCTCACCAAGTATCACTTCCTTGACAGTAAAATAGGACCTTTGACAATACCTGCCAGAGTAGCTTGTTCCAGATATTAATGATAAGGTGGGTTTAAAGTGGGAGTACAGAGATGGGCCTGTGGAAGGGCTCAGTGGACATTTGGAGTCATCTTGAACATCATCATCATCATCATCATCATTGTCATCTGAAAATGTTACAAACAACTTAAGAACAGAAAAGATTTTTGCTGGGAGAGATAATAATAATATAAACCTGAGATTAATTGAAATCTTAATGGAAAATTCATTTTGGTTTTGCTTAGTCCTTCAAGAATTGGTTTAGTCATAGTCACAATAGAATCATGAATTTCTAGAGTTTAGAAGGACTTCAAAGATATGATGACAAGTTGAGTAAGCCTTTTGTTAGAAAACTCAAGGGAAGCTCAGGTTCATTTTATATAAAGAGCCAGGTAGAGGAAAGGAATGAATTTCCTTAGTGTCTGGAAAGTTCTAAGATCCATAACTAGATAGAGGGAACATTCAGGCAGCAGCCGCTGAGAAAATAGATGCTTTGCCCTTCATGGACTTCCGAAGGCCAAGGTAAATCTCTAAATCAGCAGATATTGGAAATGTAGAGAAAAGTGGCAAAGCCAAGGGCACAGCTTGTGTGCAGGACAGGGCAGCAGTATGAGGGTTGTCAGTTTCCATATAGGTGGCAGCCCAGGAGTGGCCCTGGCACTCTGGGAGAGCCACCAGGCTGCAGGAACTCAGTAGAGCCTAAATAGGCACAACTGGTCACTGTGCTGAGAATACGGTGAATATGGACAATGCCCCTTTGTTCCCTGTGGTCTACCAGGAAGCCACAAAGAGTGGCAGTGGGAGAAACTCAATGAGAGTCAATGAAACTTCATCAAAGATACACAAAGCCAAGGATCCTGGGGCCATTTCAGTTGTCAAAATATTCTATCTCTTAGTGATTCCAAGAAATGGTGGTATTTGAGATAGTGGATGAGCTTTGGAGGGATGGAGACTTCTTAGTGAGCTGGTAGACACTTGGAAATACTGATATTTGGGTTTCACACACTCATTCCTTTATTTGGATGTTCACTTCAAAAATATTTACTGAATGAAACAAATATGACCATGCCCGAGACATTTGTAATATGATTCTACATACAACCAGAGTTAACATTCCATATTGCATATTCAGGAAATAAAATAACCCAAAATGCATGTAAAGAAAATCATACAGGGTGATTTAAAATATCCTCAGTATTTATATTTCTTTCCTAGTCATATTACAGAATGGTGAAACAGTTTTTAAAATATGTTTTATTACATATAGGCAATATATATGTAATAAATGCATATAAATAGGTAATGTAGGTAATATAGGCATACTCTCTTATTGTACATGATTTGAACTATAGAGAAGACAAAAAAACATAAAAATTCTCCATCTATTCCCATTCCACCTACCCCTGTCACTATCAATGATTCTATGTATCGTCAATTTTTCAATATGTGTGTGTATACCTAGATATATGCAGTTAAAATAAGTTTATATTATACATATTATTAAGAGACTTGCTTTGATAATGCTATGTCTTAAAGATATTTTCATTTCAGTATAGTTAGGCCTCTCGAGTATGACATAGACTGTTTGTGCTATGACTTATTTACTAGTGAGAATGCATCTTCCCCCTCACCCCCCCCCCCCCACAACACCTTTTGCTTCTTTTAAGAAATGATGCAAAGAGCCCTCTGCACGGAGCCCTGGAGGAACAGCCATGAGAGAATTGCTCGGAGTATGATGTAGTTTCATTGTGTCCAAGGGAGCCTGCTTGCCTTTATTCATGAGGCGTTGTTCCTACATCCTGGAATGCTTTCCTGTGATGACTCAAGGACCCACTGTCTGATAACACACATACAGGGTGAGAGCAAAAGAATGAATTTTTAAGCCCCCCTGGAAACCGCTGCAGCTGAGAGCTTCTGGATGTCTGCCGGCAGAGTTTTCACTGCTGATGAAGATGGACATTTGAATTGTTTGTCTCTTTGCTGTTGTGAGCAGTGCTGCTGTGGATCCAGGTGATCTAGCTAATACATCAAAGCATTCACAGAACGACAGTCAGAATGAAGAAACAAAGAAACATGTCCAAAGTAAAAGATCAGAAGAAAACTCTAGAAATGGAACTAAATGAAACAGAGGTATCCAAACTTTCAGAGACAGAGTTTAGAACACTGATGATAAGAATGTTTAAGGGACTTAGCAGGGACATAAAGAAGGATAGGGAAACCATGAAAAACAACCTGTTAGAACTAAAGAATACAATAACTGAAATGAAGAACACACTCAAAGGAATCACCAGTAGAATAGATGAAGCAGAGGAGAGGATCAGCGAAGTAGAAGACAAAATAGCAGAAATCACCCAGCTGGAACAACACAAAGAAAAAGAATAAAAAAGAATGAAAATAGTTTAAGAGACTTCTGGGACAACATGAAACACAACAATTTTCACCTCATAGGAATACCAGAAGGAGAAAAGAAGAAGCAAGGGATTGAGAATGTATTTAAAGAAATAATGACTGAAAACTTCCCTACCACAGTGAAGGAATTTGACATAAAAGCCCAGGATGTGCAGAGAGTTCCAAACAGGCTGAATCCAAACAGGCCCACACCAACACATCATAGTTAAAATGGCAAAGCTTAAAGACAAAGACAGAATCCTAAAAGCAGCAAGAGAAAGAAAGCAGGTTACATACAAAGGAAATCCTATAAGACTAACAGCTGACTTTTCTTCAGAAACTCTGCAGGCCAGAAGGGAGGGGCAGGAGATATTCAAAGTGACACAAAATAAAGGTCTACAACCAAGATTGCTCTATCCAGCAAGACTATCACTTAAAATTGAAGAAGAGATAAAGAGCTTCTCAGAAAAGAGTAAGCTTAAGGAGTTCATTATCACCAAGGCAGCATTGCAGGAAATATTAAGAGGGCTTTTTTAAACAGAAGAAAGGGGAAAACAAGCTAACCCAGGAAGACAAGAAATACAAATACAAAATGGCAATAAATATGCACCTATCAGTAATCACTTAAAATGTGAATGGGCTAAATGCTCCAATCAAAAGACACAGAGTGGCCGAGTGGATAAGCAAACAGGACCCATGCATATGCTGTCTACAAGAGACTCATCTCAGATCAAAAGACACACACAGACTGAAAGTAAAGGGATGGAATAAGATATTTCATGCAAATGGAAATGAGAAAAAAGTTGGAGTAGCAATACTTATTTCGGACAAAATAGACTTTAAAATGAAGACTACAATAAAAGACAAAGGAGGGCAATACATAATAATAAAGAGATCAATTCAACAAGAGGACATAACCCTAATAAACATCTATGCACCCAATATAGGAGCTCCTAAATATATAGAACAGATTTTGACAGACATCACAGTAACATTATCATAGTAGGGGACTTCAACACCTTGTTGTCACCAATGGACAGATCCTCCAGAGAAAATCAACACCGACATAGTGGCCTTAAATGACACTTTAGATGAGCTGGATTTAATTGATATTTTTAGAGCATTTCACCCCAAAGCTACAGAATACACATTCTTCTCAAGGGCACATGGAACATTTTCCAAGATAGACCACATGTTAGGGCACAAAACAAGTCTTAACTAATTTAGGAAGATTGAAATCATATCAGGTGTCTTCTTTGACCACAATGCTATGAAACTAGAAGTCAATTATCAGAAGAAATCTGGAAAGCTTACAAATACATGGAGGCTAAATAACATGCTACTAAATAGTGAGTGGTTCAAAAATGAGATCAAGGAGGAAATCAAAAGATACCTCGAGACAAACGAAATTGAAAACACCACAACCCCAAATCTCTGGGATGCACCGAAAGCAGTCCTAAGAGGGAAGTTCATAGCAGTGCAGGCCTACCTAAAGAAGGAAGAAAAATCTCAAATCAACAGACTACCTTTACACCTAAGGGAACTTGAAAAAGAACAGCAAAACAAGACTAAAGGGAATATAAGGAAGGAAATAATAAAGATCAGAGCAGAAATAAATGATATAGAGAACAAGAAAACAATACAAAATATCAATGAAACCAAGAGTTGGTTTTTTGAAAAGATAAACAAAATCGAAAAACCCTTAGCCAGACTAACCAAGATAAAGAGAGAGAGGATCCAAATTAATAAAATCAGAAATGAAAGAGGAGAAGTGAGCAGATACCACAGAAATACAGAAAATTTTAAGGAAATACTACGAGCTACTAAATGCTAACAAATTCGACAATCTGGAAGAAATGGATAAATTTCTAGAAGCATACAATCTACCAAGTCTGAACCAAAAAGAAACAGAAACTCTGAACAGACTGATTACTGCCAAAGAAATTGAATCAGTAATCTACAATCTTCCAACAAACAAAAGCCCTGGACCTGAAGGGTACACAGGTGCATTTTACAAAACATTCAAAAAAGAATTAATACCTATTCTCCTCAAACTATTCCAAAAAATACAGGACAGAAGGCTCCCAAACTCTTTTTATGAAGCCACTATCACCCTGATTCCTAAGTCAGACAAAGATACTACAAAAAAGGAAAACTACAGGCCGATATACCTAATGAACATAGATCTAAAAATTCTCAACAAAATACTAGCAAACCGAATTCAGCATCTCATTAAAAAGATTATACACCACGATCAAGTGGGATTCATTCCTGGTATGCAAGGTTGGTTCAATATCCGCAAATCAATTAACGTAATACATCACATTAACAAAATGAAAAATAAAAATCATATGATCATATCAATAGATGCAGAAAAAGCATTTGACATAATCCAGCAGCCATTTATGATAAAAACTCTTAGCAAAGTGGGAATAGTGAGATCATGTCTAAACATAATAAAGGCCATATATGATAAGGCCACAGCAAACATCGTACTCAATGGGGAAAGCCTAAAAGCTTTTCCCTTAAGATCAGGAACAAGACGAGGCTGCCCACTTTCACCATTTCTATTTAACAGTTCTGGAAGTTCTAGCCACAGCAATCAGACAAGAAAATGAAATAAAAGGCATCCAAATTGGAAAAGAGTCAGTAAAATTGTTATTATATGCAGAGGACATGATACTATATATAGAGAATCCCAAAGACTCCACCAACAAACTGCTAGAACTGATAAATGAATTTGGTAAGGTAGCAGGATACAAAATTAATATTCAGAAATCAGTTGCATTTGTATACACCAATAATAAACTATCAGAAGAAGAAATCAGGAAATCATTCCCTTTACAATTGCTTCAAAAACAATAAAATATCTAGGAATCAATTTAACTAAAGAAGTAAAAGACCTGTACTCAGAAAATTATGAGACACTGAAGAGAGAAATCAAAGAAGATACAAATAAATGGAAATACCATGCTCATGGAAAGGAAGAATTAATATAGTTAAAATGTCAATACTACCTAAGACAATATATAGATTCAATGCAATTCCAATCAAACTACCAAGGACTTTTTTCCCAGAAACAGAACATAGAATCCTAAAATTTATATGGAACCACAAAAGACCCCGAATAGCCACAGCAATCTTGAGAAATAAGAACAAAGTGGGAGGCATCACACTACCTGACATCAAAACATACTACAGGGACTTCAGTAATCAAAACAGTATGGTACTGGCATAAAAACAGACACATAGAACAATGGAACAGAATACAGAGCTCAGGAATAAACCCATCCATATATGGTCATTTAATCTATGACAATGGAAGCAAGAATTTACATTGGAGTAAAGATAGTCTATTTAATAAATGGTGCTGAGAAAATTGGACTGACACGTGGAAAACAATGAAAATGGACCACCTACTTACACCATATACGAGAACAAACTCAAAATGGATTAAAGACTTAAATGTAAGACCTGAAACCATAAAACTCCTAGAAGAAAACATAAGGAGTAAGTTTGCAGATTTTACCCTGAGTAATATTTTTACTGATATATCCCCTCGGGCAAGGGAAATAAAAGAAAAAATGAACATATGGGATTGTGTCAAACTTAAAGTTTGTTCACAGCAAAGGAAATCATCAATAAAACAAAAAGGCAGCCTACTGAATGGGAGAAGATATTTGCCAACAATATATCTGATAAGAGGTTAATATCCAAAATTTATAAAACAGTTGTGAAACTCAACACCAAAAAAAACAAACAACCCAATTCAAAAATGGGCAGAGGATATGAAGAGGCATTTCTCTAAAGAGGACATTGAGATGGCCAACAGGCATATGAAAAAATGTTCAATCTCACTAATCATCAGAAAAATGCAAATAAAAACCACAATGAGATACCACCTCACTCCAGTCAGAATGGCTATCATCAATAAATCAACAAACAATAAGTGCTGGTGAGAGTGTGGAGAAAAGGGAACCCTGCTGCACTGTTGGTGGGACTGCAGATTGGTGCAGCCATTATGGAAATCAGTATGGAGGTACCTCGAAACACTGGAAATGGAACAACTGTATGATCCAACAGCTTCACTCTTGGGTGTCTACCCAGAAGAATCCAAGACGTTAATTTAAAAAAATATATGCATCCCTATGTTTATTGCAGTGCTGTTTACGATAGCCAAGACTTGGAAACAACCAAATTGCCCATTGGTAGATGACTGGATTAAGAAACTGTGGGGCAGGCCGAGTGGCGCGGTGGTTGAGAGCTGGCTTGGGACACCAGCGGCCCCGGTTCAGATTCCACATGAGGGTCAGTGACGCTGCCCTCTTAAAAAAAAAAAGAAAAGAGGGGCCGGCCGAGTGGCGTATTGGTTAAGCGCTGGTTTTGGGATGCCAGCGGCCCCGGTTCGGATCCCACATGAGGGCCAGTGACACTGCCCTCTACAGCTAACAACAGCTCCACCTGGAGCTGGGCTGTGCGAGCCCCGGTGATGGTGTGGGCTGCAGCCCCTGCTGCAGTGGGCTGCCATAGGCTACAGTGAGCGGCCTGCGGCCAGCGTGAGCGGCTGGCATCCAGCGTGAGCTGCCAATAGCCGCAATGAGCAACATCCAGGGGCCAGCGACCAATCTGCCTCATCCGGGAAGAGCGCAATGACGATACCAACAGTGAAGCAACATCCTCTGCAACTAGACTGAAGAACAAAAGGACAGCAACTTGTCTGTTCCCCTTCCCCTATTCCCCAACGCTGTTCCCCTCCGCCAATTCCCCAATAAAATCTTTTAAAAAAAAAAAAAAAGAAAAGAAACTGTGGTACATTTATACAATAGAGTATTACTCCGGTATAAACAAGAATGAAATCGTACCGTTTGCAATGATATGGATCAACCTAGAGACTAGTATGTTAAGTGAAATAAGTCAGTCGGAGAAAGACAAATACCATATGATCTCACTTATATGTGGAATCTGAAAAACTGAATGAATGAGCAAAGTAAACAGAAACAGTCTCATAGATATAGAGGAAAAACAGGGTTGCTGGTTAGGAGGGGGGTGGAGATGTGGGAGGAAGGGAAAGGATTAGACAGCATAAATAGGCAACTACAGTATTGCCACAGGAATATGAAAGACTGTTCGGGGAATATAATTAATAATGTTGTAAATATTGTGTGGGGTGTCAGATGGTCACATGTCTTGTTAGGGAAACCACTTCATGGATACAGTAGAGGCTTGATCACTGCACTGTATACCTGAAACTGATGTTGTATAATATTGTATGCCAACTGTAATTGAATATACAGATAGTCATGGGATGTGGATTATACTGTGGAAGGGAGTCAAAGGAATTGTAATAGATATGTATGATATAGCGGGAAGGAGTGGGATGGTGAATTGGGGGAGGGAGCTTGTCACTTTGAGGGGTAAAAAGTATAACTACTGCACTGTGTTGTACACCTGAAGCTAATTAAAATATGTTTATTTCACAATAAAAGAATAAAAAAAAGAAATGATACAAAGAACATTTTTATACACATTATTGGAAGCATATAGAGTAGAGTTGCTAGGTCATAAGCCAAATATACTTGTAATTTTGGTAGATACTACAAATTAGCCTCTAAAAGATTTTACTGATCTATAATTCCACTAGTAGTGTTTGAGACCTGGGAGGGGTAAATGTTATTGGTAGTTTGTGAAAATTGTTTGTGCACTCGTTACCAAAAAATATTATAATAGGAATGTCACTTTTTATTTTTTTTAGCTAAACAAATATTGTAAAGACTTAATAATGACTTTTGCCCAAAGTATTTACAAGGTTGATTTAGGAACTGCATTGCTGTCAATCAAAGTATTCTTTGTGTAATCAATGCATTATAGGCTCCCACAATATTTTCCTATATCTCTTTTAGAATAAGCTTTATTATTTAATTAACATAACTCTAATACCTTTTTGTTTTCATTTCCACCCTTTTTAAAATGAAAACTGAGAAAGAGTAGTTGAAACTATCCAAGTCTTTATGAAAGCCAGAAGTAATCCCACCAAGTTCTAACAAATGTCTGATAATTTAGAACCACATTAGTAATTGAGCAAGCATGTCCCCCTTTTTGCATTTTGAGGATTCTATGTAAAATGTCCCATTCAGAGATGATAACTGAAGCAAAGAGCAAAAGGGATGCTGAAATTTGAACAGGTGAATGAAATGTAGCAGATAGAAAAACTGGAAAGTAGCATAAAAAATGAAAACTATAAGTAGACTTCAGTAAATAGAAGTTCTTCAATAATTGAAATGCAATCTACAGGTCCTGCAAGACGTAATTCACTTGGATGGCTTTAAATTGGTGATGGGTAGGAGGGTTAACACCAGATTCTGAGCAGGCTCATCACAATTCCTAGTGTGCCAGGAACAATTTTCTTGCAGTTTTCAAGAAACTGAGAGAATGGGTGGAGACTGGTAGAAAGGGTCACAGGTAGAATCCATACTAAATATAGTAATAAGGAATTCATTTTTCCTATATTAATTTAAGATCCATTACCTACACTTTTTCTTACTTAGCATCACAGCAACCCTGTAATATGAGTAGGGTGTAGTAGTGACATATTCCGTTGGCAGTTGAGATTCAGAAGAGGTAACTGCTTAGACCAATTATATCATTAATTAGCAGAGGACTCCCATATGATCCCCATCTCTTGGTATTCTTACCCTTGTATTGTCCCCTTATGCACTGAATACACAGGGCTGACCTGTGTAACTAAAAGGATATTGCAAAAATGATGATGTATTTCTTCTGAGACTGGGTCAAAAAGACACTGTGGCTTTCACAGTACTGTCTCACGAATCACTTGTTCTGGGGGAAGCCAGCTGCCATGTTATATGGACACTCAGGCAGCCCTCCATTCAATTGAAGAGGAACTGAGGTCTCTTGCAGACAGTGAAGGTGTTTGAGTGAATGACCTTGGAAACATATCCTCCAGGTCCAGTCAAGTCCTTGGATGACTGTAGTCTTGGCCGATATTTGACTGCAACCTCATGAGAGTTCCTGAGCCAAAGCTAATTTGTTCCAACATTCAGAACCCACATATACTGTGTGAGATAATAAGTGCTTATTATTTTAAGAGGCTAAAAGAACAAACAAAAAAATGAGCTGGAGGCATTACTGCCTAAATTTAGGGTTTCTGATTCCATATCCTGTTCTTTCCAACATTAATACTTTGCCTGCTAGATGAAAGCAAAGCTTTTGAGTCCATCAATCATTTTAAATATTCCCAAACCCCATCATATGATCTTATTATTTCATATAGAATTGAGTTTAATATAATGTGGGTCATCTTTGCACTTCATCCAAGGGGCTTAGTTATTGAAGTTCAAACAGAAACTTGTTATACAGTAGAGTGCCTGTAAGGAATCTAACAGCATAGGTCATGAGAGAGTTAGCCTTATAGAAAAAGGATTCCAGGAGAGAGAAAAGGCTCCATGGCATATGAAAGCAGAGAGTATGTCAGCTTATACCTCAGTGGGTTGTGCCGCCAGATTTGCCAAATTGCTTAATTGTGCATTTTACCCTTGAGATTTGCTTGAATATTTTCTTTATAAAAGCAATAATATATAGGCCTTCTTTCTGACAAAATGGGTACTTTATGGATTTAATTTTGTGTGTTCTGAGATTTTGAGGACTTTTTTTTTTTTACCAGGTTTTTAGAAACTCATAGTGGGTAATATCTGACTATTTATTTATGGATGACTTTATATGATCTGAAGGGAAAGGGAAAGTGGACTTTCTTGGGGTGATTTATTTTGGAAATGGTGAGGAGTCAAGGTTCTGGTATTACCCTCCCACTTTTGCATACTTTAATTCCACTGTGCTTGTCAAAGATATTAGCACGACCCTAAAAATCTCATAGCATGTCAGCAGAAAATGAAATCACTAAGTTCCCTCTGCTATAAACCTGAGATTTCACTCGGTGCTGTTTCTGGTTCTTCTGAACGCTCCTGTTTCATGTCTTCTTTTTATTCATTGTATCAAGTATGTGTGCAGCAAAGAGAAGAGTTCAGTGACTTTTGATGGATGATGCTTTGCTCAAATAAAAGTTTTAAAATATCTACCTTCCTCGCTTCTTTCTTTCTTTCCTTCCTTTTTGGTCCACATAGCCAATCATTCATGTTGGGTGTGTTCAGTAAATATTTATTGAATACCTAAACAGTACCATTATCCTTCCATTTGCTGGGGAATTCTAGTAGCTGGTGAAATATTCTAGTGGATAGACAGAAGAAGCCCAACTAAAATTTTATAACTTACTAAAGTCCTTTAATCAGTCTTTTATTTAATTTCCATAGAAAATCTTTACATAGACTTTATTGATTTCACCTTGTAAATAATAATAATAAAAGGTAAAAATTAAGTTCAGGGCCACTGGAGCATCAGTAGCAAAGCCATGGCATGATGGTGGGGAGTCTGACTCTAAATCCAGTGCTCCTTTTTTTTTTTTAAAGTATTTTTGCTTAGTCTTTCTCCTGTTTTTTTCTTTTTCTTTTTTTTTTGGGGGGTCAGTGTCACTGGCCCTCATATGTGGGACCCGAACCAGGGCCGCTGGCTTCCCAAACCAGCGCTTAACCCTCCAGTTAACGTGCCACTCGGCCGGCCCTCCAGTGCTCCTTTCTCTATGCCACATTGTCTCTCCAGAGATGACGGAGCATGCATTATAATCAAAGCAATGTTGCCAGCAATTTTCTAGAGAAGATCACATAAGCTGTAACTTACCAAGAAATGCATGTTGTATCTATTCCATTAGAATTTTGTTGAAAATAGGACTGTATATTGTTCTGGTGTGTAGAGAAGTGCTGTCATTTCGAGATAAAGATGTTGGCTTTCACCTCTCTTGCTAACAGATGC
The DNA here is from genome assembly GCA_033961575.1 of Aselliscus stoliczkanus. Lineage (NCBI taxonomy): Eukaryota > Metazoa > Chordata > Mammalia > Chiroptera > Hipposideridae > Aselliscus > Aselliscus stoliczkanus. Next base: position 147,756,303 of record CM066732.1, on the reverse strand, counting down.
TAGTTTTCCTTCCCTTCTTTGAAGCTACTTACCTGATGACCCTGCTCTCCATCGTGCCACAGGCCCTGTTTTGTCACACTTTGCTTAGATTTTCCTCTTTAGGTTCTTAGTTTTTAATAACTTTCCAACTCACCATGCTACAACTGATAATGCAGGCCACTTGTTATTGAGTTTCTCTTGGCAGACATGCTTTTCCTGTAAAACAACTAATCCTGGGAAAGGGCAGTAGACTGGCACTGACTTAGTATTGTCTCCAGTGCTAAGTATGCATGACGACACTCTGCAAGGACTGGGACAACCTATGCTAACTTCTTTTGAAAAAAAGACAGATACGTTCCATACTATTATAGTTAGTTCTATTATAGATCATTGGAATTGCAAAATTAAAGAAAGACACTTGTATTCTTTTCTTTTTCGTTGCTTACTATTCTCTTAGTAGTTTTAAAAGTCGGTCTTCCTTGGTTTTCCTTTGAGAATCAACTAAGGCATTCATTTAACAACATGAGCTATCCTTGTTGAGGTGGTATAACTAGTGTAACGCCATGCATTCTCATTAAAGTTGAGGATTAGCTCTTTTGTTATATGAATATATACAGCCTAGCTCTGACTTTCAAATAAATTTTAGCTGTTTCTCAACCCCAACCACACATTGGGATCATTCAGGTAAAATAAATAAATAAATAAATAAATAAATAAATAAATAAATAAATAAATAAAATAACACCAGTGCTCAGCTGTCCTTCCTGGAGACTCAAATGTAACTGGTCTGGAGAGGCTCCCAGTCATTAACGTGTTTGAAAGTCCTGCAGATGGTTCTGAAAGGAAGCCAACATGGCAGACGGTGATGGATGCAGAGCTCGGTGGATGGCAGGTCTTCTGCTGTTACGCCCTAATCTCAGCTGTGAGCACCAGATGCCTACCAAGGCCCTTACAGGGACCTGACAGTTTCTGAGAAAAATAGCTGGAAGAACACTAGTTGCAAATTTAAATATACCTTCCAATGTTTCTCAAAGTGAAGACCAAAGGGACCCTCTTTCAGCACCAACTCCACTGTTGCTACTAAATTAGATTATCTGCTATTAGAGCTTGAAGCTTCACATTTTTCATGAATCCCTTTAGCGATTCTGATATTCATTAAAATATGACAGCCACTAATCTACACCATATATCTACTGCCAGAGGGACCCTTTGCATTTTGGATGTCTCAAATCCTTTGTAATCTACAGCAGCCCCAATCTGTTTATAAATGCCGTTGAGCTATTGAAATGATCAGGCTACTTGTCTTATAAAATGTTCCACCTTTTTAATTTGTCTGATTATTTTATTGTGTATGTGTTGACATTTATAGTGTTTCCCTGAATTTTAGGATCTAGGACTGTTGGGTTACTTGGGTTCAGGTTAAATATTTAAGGCAAGAACACCTCAGAGGTGGTATTTTAGCATCCTATTTCATCGTATCAGTAGGCCATGTCACATCTGGCTTTCCCATTATTAGCAATGCTGCTTGTGACCCATGGGTGAAGGTGGTAGCCGCCAGGTCCATGCATTGTAAAACTGAGTTTGCCCCTTCATGATCAGGAAGTAATGACACTTTGACACCACACACATATCTCGCTCGCCGTCAGCCTTTCACCTAGGGGTTTTGCATCCACAGATGAACTATTTTATTAGGGGTTATATAATGGTAGAAATCTATTATTCCTTCTAAAATATTCCCCTCTTCACTTTTCTCGCTAATACTTATCGCCAATTGATATGTTATATATTCTACCTATTTGTTTCACTACTTGCAACTTCAATGAGTGTTAGGATTTTTGTGAATAAATATTTGGTGAATAAATGGTTGAAGTAAATAATGATGTCCAGAGGGACTGAACAGCATGATCCACATCACTTATCAAATTAATAATGAGAAAGGAAAACATAGTTTTGATAGCTGTCAGTTTGGAACTGGCCCATCTGAACAACTAGGCCTTTGCGTTTTCCTGTAGAATATACACAGTTTCTCATTATACTACATCAGACAAGGTCACTCCTTTTTTTTTCTTTTTGAGACCATGATGGAGTAGGACAAAACCCAAACACCATCATAATCATGTCTAAGGACAGACAAAACATGAACACAATGCAAAGTGTAGAAATATACAAACATAGCTTCTCCCAGCTAATAATATAGTTGTAACTGCTACCTTACAATTGCAGCTTTAGCTATGCTCCATTCCCCCTGCCTCCTAGATGGAAATGATCAAGACACCTGTACACATTTCCTATGGCCATGGTAACAAATGAACACACACTGAGTAGCTTAAAACTGTACAAATGTATTCTCTCCCAGTTCTTGAGGCCAGTGTCTGAAATCCAGGTGTTGGCAAAGCCATGTTCTTTCTGAAGTCTCTAACAGAGACAGACACCTCATCTCTTCCAGCTTCTGGTGGTTGCTGGCTTTCTTTGTCTCATGGGAGGATTAGTGCAACCTCTACCTCCATATTCATATTGCCCTCTCCTCTTAGGACTTTGGTTAAATCTCCCTCCATCTTATTCTTTCTAGGACACTCATAGTTGCATTAAGGCCCCACGTGGATAATCCAGAATAATCTCATATTAAAACCCTTAACTTGATGATACCTGCACAGGCCCTTTTATGCATACAAGGTCCCAGGTCCCAGGGATGGGTACCTAGAGCAAAACACTTTTTGAACCTTCTCACTCCTACCCACAACTACTTATCTCAAGCCAAAATTTGATAACCGAACCCTCCTAAGATCTTTTTAGTGGCATATGTCATGGTTCCTCTGGTGATATGGCCTCCTTTTTTTTTTTTTTTTTAAAGATTTTATTGGGGAATCGGGGAAGGGGAATAGACAAGTTGGTGTCCTTTTGTTCTTCAGTCTAGTTGCGGAGGACATTACTTCACTGGCCCATGTTGGTATCATCATTGCGCTCTTCCCGGATGAGGTAGATCTGTCGCCGGCCTCTGGATGTCGTTCACCGTGGCTATTGGCAGCTCACGCTGGCTGCCGGCCACTCACTGTAGCCTATGGCAGCCCACTGCAGCAGGGGCTGTAGCCCACACTGTCGCCGGGGCTTGCACAGCCCAGCTCCAGGTGGAGCTGTCCTTAGCTGCAAAGGGCAGAGTCACTGGCCCTCATATGTGGGATCCGAACGGGGGCCACTGGCATCCCAAAACCAGCTCTTAACCAATGCGCCACTCGGCCGGCCCTGGCTTCCCTTGTTACAAGTAATGAAATCTGCTCTGTATGGCACTGGTGCCTTCCTGGTGACCTCTGGCTGTTGGGTGAAACCTGTCTTGTTCTCACCTTATATTAGACCTGAATGTTTCGATTGCCCCAGGTTTTCTTTTTTACCCTAAAACATCTTATAATCAATGAAGGATCTAAGTCAGTGGTTTCTACAGGGCAGGAAGAGTTAGTATTTCAAAAACAAACAAACAAACAAAAAACACTTTGCAATTTATGTGCAATTATAACACATTTAAAGGCATTTTATTATTTTAAAGAATTACAAAGAATGGCCCTGGTATTCTGTTGTGAGATATAATTTAAGAGTCCCTACACTCTTGTATCAGAAGTAGAAAATATTAAACTATTTTTAAAACTTATTCTGGAAGTTAAAGCTTATCTTTTCAAATGCATTGCCTTGGATAAGGAACAGAGGTCACCATTCTAAATGACATTTTGTTTGAAGTTATACATTATTTCTGGTACCTGTGGTTTACTTAAAACTTTTATCACCTGAAGTGACCTCCTAGTAAAGGCTTTTGCAAACTAGAAACCTCTGATGTGTGTATTTTAAATTCAATTATAGAAATATATTTTAAGAAAAGGTACTGGTACAGATGTTAAAAAAAAACCCCAAAACATTGCATTAGTATGAAGGCAGAGATAAAGATACTTGCAAAAAACAGCTTTGACAAAAATATGTTGAATCAACTATGCTGTACTCTGATAAATGAGTCCAACTAAATAATAATAACAATGCAATAGACTGTACTTTTGGTGCTAGTTTCAGCAGGCCTTGAATTCACTTTAGAATTAATGTTAATCATCAGGGGCTTTGCATTTAGATTCATAGGTGATCTCTTCATGATCATATATGACAACCAATGGAGCCAGATTTGGGTGCAAGAAAATCCAGGTGAAACGGCCAGTGAAATACCCTTACCCACATAACTGTTTCCAAAATAATTGGACCTCACTGAAACGAAGGCCTAATAGAACATATACTTATATCCATATGAATAGAATTTCCAATGGCAATATGGGATTTTCAAAGTCTAAACTGTCTAAGAGGTTGCTCAGGGTTTGTCCCAATCAAATGAAAGAGAATTGTAACTTTAAGAAGGGACCAAACCGGCCAATTTTTGACATTCTATTAAGAGACAGCCAGTAAAACACTGACCCCACTGCTACTGAACAATACATTTTACACCAGGAAAGTAAAGCATTAAAGAATCTTGTTAATGTAAACATTCCTGAGATACATTACAAGAGAACACAAAAACTCTAGTTTATAAGAGGCAGGGTTTTTACAATAGTAATGAAGTTAATTAGGGGGCCCCTGGTTTTACCCTAATACTGGAAGTGCTGTGTAAGGAAACAACTAGCCAATTAGTATGTCCTGGGTTCTAGGCCCTCTGAATGTCAGTATCAAGCAGAGATATTAACTTTCTCTAAAGTTCATAGTTTTCCAGATTTTGGATGATGTCTAATGAATGATCTCTATGGTTAAATACTTGGAAAAGGTTTCTAAATAACAGAAAAACAGTTTTAGAGCAAGAGCTGAGGATGGTACTAAGTAATTCATCAAAACCAAGTTGAATATGTGATCTGTCAAAACAGTGAGAGAGGGACTTCCGAAAGAACGAATGGGGAGAATGTGCTTGCTGAGGCATAAAGCCTATTTAAAATTGCCTGGAACAAATAGAGATAGTGTCACCATAAGACTCTTTCATAGAAATATGAGAACAGGGGTATATTTGGGTTTTCAGCCGTTGTTCTTTCAAGTGAGTGGAGGTCAAGCAAGGAGATTCCACTTGTGAACTTGAAATGTTAAAAATGTAGTAGTGAAGAGTCTAATGTGATGATTGATTCAGATAGTTGAATAAATCTGAATACCAGGTTCCTAGAGGACTAATTCCTGGGCAACAGTGGTGAGTGGATTATACAGGATCTTTGTCAAAAGCAGCAAAATCTGTGTTTTCTCTTTGTCACTGACACCTAATGAGGGAGGAGCGCTGCATTTGTTCCTCAACTGTGATGATCAAAATACAACTAAAAGAGTTGGAGGAACTGCGTGTAAAATATGGAACCTCTGACATTGGGATTCAGACATGGGAACTCATTGTAGGACAAAAATTAATGTTGGTGGAATGGGCAAGTGACATGAATAGTCACTGGGTTTTTTACATCCAACATGAAGCAGCCCTGATGTTGGAAAGGTGAAATAGCCTGTTAAGAGAGAGTTAAGAGAACACATGGGTCCTGAATTTAGTGGAAAATGGGCAACACAGCTTCAACCCTATGTTAAGGATTTAAATGAGAGGCCATCAGGAGGACATTCTATGCTGCCACAAATAATGATGCCCACAGCAGCGGTCAAAAGAACACTAACCAGACAGTATTGAATAAAAATTTCACTAGCTGCCAAAAGATCTATGAGGTTGCCAAAAAAAGTGAGTTTGCCTCCAGCCAATATGCCCCAGTGGAATTTTTCCCAGCCAAAGAGAAACTATTTTGAAGAATTAATCCTCTAACAATAAAATTAACTGGCCCAGGAAAGTAGAAGGCTTATTTAAGGTATCTTAAACACTGTCCACTAGAGCAAGACCAACCAGAGGCACTCTCTAACTGCTGGAAGGTAGTGTGCATACTAAAAAAAAAAAAAAAAAAGCGGGGGGAAGAGGGGAGGTTCCAAGGAAGTTGAAGAGGTGGTGGAGGTAAATGGATATTAAGACAGAATGGAAGAAATGAATGAATGTTGTCTTTCTGGAATAATTTAGATACTTTGAGAATGGTTGTGATATTAACAGTACTTATTGGCAAACTCTGTGCCCATTGGTAAATTTTCCTTCATTTGTAATGAATGAGTCTAATAAAAAAATTACTCTATGGGCTCTATTCCTGTATTTGTGGGTACTCAGACTGGATACTTGCTTTTATTGTGGCTATTTGTGGAACATTTTTAAAAGTTGCACCTCTAAACATCTCCTATGTGCTGTGGTGACTCAGATCCACCTTAGTGACATCAATGTCCTGTTTTCTTCCATCTTCATCACAAATAGACAGCATCAAATCACACAGGCATTTGTACAAGCACAATAACTGCTAGTTTTGTGTGTTCATTATAGACACAATCCTATATGCTAGAGAAAGGAAAGAGATTGCAAGTTATGAGATGTTGTCAAAGACACCCTACCAATTAGTTCCTTATAACAACAGGTCTCATCCCATGAACCAAGGTAATAATTTGTGACTCTTCAATTATCATTTGTTTCTGATGTTAATTTGGTAGCCAAATTTCATATGTTTTGGAATCAGAGGGTTTGTTCTTTTAAGAATGCTAGCCTTGCTTCAAGTCACCAAACAAGAGGTAGCTTTTGAAAAAAAAAAAAAAAGAGGTAGCTTTTGCATTAGAAATGGAATGACCAGAATCATTAACAAATTGAAAGTAAAAATTACCTTATGATTTAAGAGAAATGCTAAAGAATAGAGTTTTTGAAACTGCCTTTATGCTGTAAATGGACAATAAGATGGTAACCACCTTAAGCTGGCAGCAAGGGGACCAAAAAACAGATACGTTAAAATTCTATACCATATCAATAAGAATGTAAAAGTAGATATTCATGTTTATGTAGTCAACTATTTTTATTCATCTAACAAATACTACTGTGTGCTGAACTGTCCATTGCTTTCTAGATTCTGGAAACTAAACAGGGAGTTTAACAGGTGAAAAGTCTCTGGTCATATGGGGTTGTATTCTAGTGAGTAGGAGAGATGATACACATACGTACTGGTATGTGACATACATTGTGCTTAAGTGTGAAGTGCTAAAAGGGACAGTTTGGGGATGTGAATTTGGGATAGCATGGTCCAAAAAGTTTTCCTTGATGAGAAAATTGAGCAATTATATGAAGAAAGTAAAGCTTTTTTTTTTTTTTTTTTTTTTTTAAAGATTTTATTGGGGAATTGGAGGAGGGGAACAGACAAGTTGCTGTCCTTTTTGTTCTTCAGTCTAGTGTGGAGGACGTCACTTCACTGGCCCATGTTGGTATTATCATTGTGCTCTTCCCCAGGTGAGGCAGTCACTCCCTGGCCATTGGATGGCTGCTCACTGCAGCTCACCGCAGCTCATGAAAGCACACGCTTGCTGCTGATCAGCCCCACTGCAGCCTATGCTATTTCTGGCAACTCATGGAAGCCCAGCTCCAGATCGAGCTATTATTCACCATCTTAGCTGTAGAGAGTATAGCATCACAGGCCGTCATGTGGGATCCAAACCAGGGTCCTGCTGCTCAGAGCTGGCCTCCCAAGTCAACTCTTAACCAACACGCCACTTGGCAGGCCTTTTATTGTTGTTGTTTGTTTGTTTTTTTAAATATTGGAATCAGAAAAATGATTCATCTAGATACCGTTAATCAGTAAATGGATCATAGGAATTTGATATGATCATATATAATGAAAATAAATAGAAAATTCCTGTAGGGATTATGTTGAAACAGGGTGCTTATGATATCAGTTTGGCTAACTGGCAGTTAGCAGGTTAGGGTCACTGAAAGATAGTTGTCCCCAACTCCCCACTTTGATAATGTCACATGTAATGAGAAGAAATTAAGACAAGAGTAAACCACTACCATTTTGGTGTCACTCAACATGGATATGAAGGCCATTCTGAAATGCATTCTGAAGTGTGCCATAGGCATCCCCATTATTCACCAGTCAGAAATTTTACTGAGTTATTTCAAGGATATATAACCTTCAGGACTGACTAGATATAAAGGGCACCTTCTGCATTAAAACACCTAAGTGGATAGAATTGCTACCGCTAAGATTCACAGAATTATAGAATTTTAAGCAGAATCAAGGTATTGGTGTTTTCACTTTATTTACAGGTCTCTGAGTCTCCTAACAATCAAAGACTTAATCAGATATCTAACTCACGTTTTACAGGTGTTATTTAATGGCACCATGACACATGCATGGTAAAGTGGGACTGTGACATGCTTGAGAATCCCTGGAAATCCCAGTCCTCTGTGAAGCTCCATCCTTGTTCTCCATGGCACAATAATAGAGATTCATTGACTTCTGGAGGCTCTGTAATAATACCACAGTCTGTTTCAAGTGTCATAGTGTTTTAGGGAAGGTACATCATATTATTTAGGGTTTCAACAAAACACTAAGAAAAATGCCAAGAGTTTGTAATAACAAACCTAGAAATTGTCAGTTTTAGGGCAATTTTTTAGTAGACCATCCTGAGGTTTTATGGGGATGATTTCTTGGCAGGTATGCTATAGCCCTGGTGTTCCTACTTTAATGGATAATGGTTGTCTAAATTATTTTTGAGGCCATACAGAAAACCATGAGTTGGCTAGTCTAGACGTACACTGGGGGTGATAGAGGTAGTTGAAACTGAATATGAGGACTAGGATATTATAAACTTGTGAGAATCAAGCCAGTGTCCAATAAATGATATAATTGAAATGTTTAAGACATGCCTTGGAGGTACCATGGCAGAAAGGTGGCATTAAATGAGCTGAGTATGTTCTTACATTGGGATGTATGGGATTTGGTAAGAAAATTGACTGGAGAGCACAGATATTAAAAGGGAATTTCAATAACAACATGAAACAAATAAAGAAAGTGATAAAACATAATTATTTTTCTCAGGGAGTTATCACAAAACAGCCCCAGTGAGGACTTTAAATGAGGCAGAGTTGATTGGAGATGTGTTAGACATCAGCACACTCTGAGTGCTGAAGACTAAGTTTAGAGGTAATTAAAGGAAATGAATTGAGCATTTTTCCTGCCATGCTAATATGCTTCGTGAATAGACATTTGTCTAAAGGAAAAGCTCTACTTAATAGAATTCCAGATGAAAATGTAGAATAAATAATAAAATTGGAATGTAAAAATGTACTTTGTAATATCTGACATATAATGCTAAAACCATTTTTGTGAAAGGACAGTTATGAGATACCAAAATAAAGCCACCAATCACATTTTGGTGGAAGGGGAGAAGCATACTGGAGGAATCCAGCTGCTATTACCTTTGTCCAGTGATGAATTTTAGCTTTGGTAGCAGTGGAATGATTACATATTTATTCCAGATTTGATACAACATAAAGTAGAAAATATCACCTCTCATGGATTCCTATTAAATGACATTTATCATTCATCTAAGTAAGGTTCTATATTTAGCTTTCATTTTATAGGAATTACAGAAGATAACAGAAGCAAACTCCTAATATCTTCTGGTATTTGCATCTTGTTTCATCCCTGCCCCTTGAGTGTGAGCTACATTTATTGACTCCTATTAAAAGAATTCAACAAAGGCAAAAGGCTGTGACTTGTGACTACAGGTTACATAAAGAATCTAGCTTCCATTTTGTCTGCTTTCACCCTTTCTCACTCTGGAGGAAGCACTGTCGTATTCTGAGTTGCCCTGTAAAGAAGCCCATACAACAAGGAACTGAGTGCCCACAGCCCTTAGAACCTGATACTCTCAGCCCCAACCAGGAGGAACTGAATCCTGCCATAATCATGAACTTGGAAGAGGATCCTTCCCCAGTCATGCCCTAAACTGACTGCAGCTCCATCTAATGTATTGGTTGCAGTCTGGTGTGTAACTCTGAGTCATAAGCTCCCAGCTAAGCTGAGCCCAGATTTCCTTTATAAAGAAACTATGAGATAATAAATGTCTGTTATTGTAAGGTGCTAAATTTGGGGATAATTTGTTACACAACAGTAGTTAACTATTGCATAAGCCAAATAACACCATGCGTAAGCATTTAGGCAAATTTGGAGGATGGGATATTCTATAAAATAAATATGCATTCTTCATCAAGGTAGTGTCATCACCCAGGGCACTATTGAACACTGGAAGAACTGTGAGATGCACCATAGGATTTTGATTTGTATCTTGATTTGCACAGAATAGAGACAAAGACATCTTGGGATAGTAAGAGAAATTTGAATATAAATCGGGGGGTTGAAATATATTGAGGAATTATGACTTTAGTTAGGATACTGTTCTTTGCTTCTATAAGATATTTTCTTAAGTATCTATAAATATTTAAAGGTGAAATATTATATTTTCTGTACTTTATACTTCAATACAAAGAGTGGAATGTATGTGGATATTTCAGTTAACTTCATTTCCCTTTGGAGGGGTCTTAGCATTTGAAGTACCCTAATGAACGTTAATTTCTGTGGAGCCACAAATATTGTCATAGAAATCCACAGAAGAAAGCTTATATTTAGCTATGGTGTTCTTTAAAATAATTTTATTCATGAAGTATAAGTGATGCGAAAAACGTGGCTTTGACTGGGACAATTATAAGTAGTTCACCTTTCTTGTATGGAAATGAAATATAAATATTCAGGTAGTCCAGCTGCCACATACGTTCAGAGCAGCACTGTGGTCTAGATCCCCAAGGTTCCAATGGCGTCCCTCAGTAGCCTGACCCAACTATTTCTCTACAGGACACATCATAGTATCTGTTTTGGAGTGAAATTTTCATTCCAGGCATTTCCTTGTCTGATATTTGAAGACAGAGGTGGGGATTTCCCAAGATTATAAGGAAAAGTCTTCTTGACAGTTTGGCGGCTTGCTTGCTAAGAAATGTTATTTGGCAGAATTTGGTTGAAAACTCACTTTTATAGAAATAAACCACAGAAGCTTGCAGAGCCAGTGCATAATTCACGTGATGTGTTCTATTCCCCTTTTTCCTCAAGCGTGGAAGCATGTGACAAGGTGACATCTTCATCTTACTAGGTGCCTCACTGACCACAAGGATCCTTGACAACATATGACAGACATGTGACATAAATGAGAAATACAGTTGTTTTAAGCCACTAAGATTTTGATTCCACTGCATAGCCTAGCCTTTGCAGACTGACCCCACAAATTTTACTATACAGGCCTGATGACTAGCCAATGGCTGAAATTACCTTGCAAAACTGCTACAGTGAATAGATGAAATTCAGAAATGAATAAACTAAGAAAACATAAAACAATTGGAAGAATAAAAGATAGGAGGCGTCATCAATAACTGCTGTCAGAGAAATCTTCTCATTCTAGTGTTTCAGACACTCGGACTTCCTCTGAAGTTAAGTTACTTCCACTTAACTTTAGTACCTGGTATATAGAAATTAAGAAAGTTTGATGAAATAAAAACAATGTACATGAACCTCCACCACTATCTCTATGTGCCTCTAGTCTCCATGCCCACACCCTGACTTCCCTTTTGCCATTACAGTTAACTGGCAGTAAACTTATCTAAGACAACCCCATATTTGTGCACTAAATTCCATCCCTTCTAGCCTCCTCAAGAACAATTGCCCTGCCTTTCCCCTGTCATTAATTTATCCCCTTCTGCCTCTTCAGTCTCATCAGCATGTACCATGGTTCTTACATGATACCCTGATACTCCTGTTAACAACTAGCTCCATAGACCCACTTCTTGTCACCTGACTGCACATTGCATTATCACGTGCCATGCTTTACATGTTGGTCTTCTACTCGACATGTTAGCTAATACCCCTCCCTCAAGAGTACAAATATACATTGTCTCGCAAATTACTCCCCTATGAAAAATACGTCCAAATGTCACCACTGTGAAGCTTTCTCTGATTCCCCCCAGGTAGAATTAATAACTTTCTCCTTTGCTTTCCTACCAGTCTCCTCCTGTTATTCACTCATTCACCATAGAGTGCCTACTATATGCCAATCACTAAGAAAGATGTTGTTAAGGATATGTGTGCATATTTGGGGAGCTTGCCATGTGCACCAACAACATAAAACTTTCCTAATTATTGTTTGGATCAAATTCTAAATGTATTTTTTAGTGGGTAAGCATAGTGGGGGGTAATAGGTGAGCACTTTATATTTATTTATTTATTTATTTATTTATTTATTTATTTATTTAAATTTAAGACTGTGGTTCTCCATTTATTTTATTTTATTTTATTTTTTTATTATTTATTTATTTATTTATTTATTTATTTATTTTTTGAGGTCAGTGTCACTGGCCCTCGTATGTGGGACCCGAACCGGGGCCGCTGGCTTCCCAAGCCAGTGCTCAACCACTGCGGCACTCAGCCGGCCCAAGCACTTTAAATATTCATTTCAATTATCTACTTATTTACCTATTTTCTTTCAAAATTGTAAGATAGTATTGAATAAAAGCCTCTTGAGCTGTCCTTTGTCAGTGGGTATTCATTGAATACTGGTTACGACCATAAGGTTCAGAGTCAAGCAGATGTGACTTTAAGTTCCGCTCTTTTGGTCATTATCTGTCTCTCCTCCTTATTAAAACTTGGAATTCTTAGTTATGCAAAAGATTCATAATAGTTATAATGATCAAATGTGTAATGCTTATAATATTTTTAGCACAGTGCCTGGCATGAACTAGGTCATCCATAAACATTAGACATTGGTGTTGCTATTACTTGAGTGTTATTATCATCTTTATTGTGCCAGTATCAGTGTAGTACCTGGTATATAGTAGCTACTCAGTAAGTATGTATGAATGAATAGATGGATTCATAAAGACACAGACTTACCTAACTTCCATTATTTTCCCACCAGCAGGTTGTTTGAGGCTGCACTATCAGAGAGAATAACTAGCAATTTAAAACATGACAAAATCATAGCGCCATCTAGGAAAGGAAGCAAAACTTAGAAAGCTTTCATGGCCAGTTCTCGTATTTTCCTGGAAAGCACAGCTAAGGGATAATTTTCAGAAGTCCCACATGATTGTGTGTTGGCCATGGAGAAATGAAATGTCATCACTTCCTCCTCTGTGTCCTGGAAAACACTGCTGAAGTAATAGTTTCCGTTTGTAGCCACCCTACAGTTTCCGTTCACAGCCTGGTTACGTCTGTAAACTTCTGATAAGAGGACTTGTTGTTCCAATCTTTGGCCCTAGTCCCTTATTGTCAGTTTCATGAAACCCAGTAGACACTCTACAATAAACCCAGCAGTGAACTGGCCTATGATGCAGCGCCCCCTCGTGTCAGCTGGAGGACAGTGGATCCCACCTATCCTTAGCAGAAGGATTGCTAAGGAACTCACCAATCCTTAGCAATCGTACCCCTGCCTAGTCAACTCCTGTGGCCCCACACAGATTCTGCCATCTTCTACTCACTGTCTTTAGTAGAATGAGGGCAGGTCAATTGCATAATCACTTGAAACTTATTTTCTTCTTTATGTTCCAAAGGCATCATAGCCTGTGGTAGAAAAAGCTAGCTATCTGATAAAAATTTATGCTCCCTTACACAGGGTAGAATTGTTGCCAGACAGACACTATATTTTTCAGCTCCCTTTTCAATCAAAGTGGGGCCATATGACTGGTTCATGCTAGTGAAATGTGAGTGAAAGTGATGTGTGTCACTTCTGGGCTGAGAAGAGTAAGGAGTCAGTTGATGACTTCCAGACACAAAGATGTTTCACAGGGAAACCATGTGTTTACAATGACAGAATCTCCTTCAGCCTGGGTCCCTGAAAAAATCCTCAACTGCATGGGGTAAATAAAGCCCCTTTGCGTCTACTTAAAACGTTAAGCATTATGCTATAGAAATAATAAATTGTCCTTAAAAGAATAGATTTTCATGGACTTATAACTTTAATTTTTGTTTAAAGACTATCTTGTTAAACATAATTATTTAGTTTAGAAAAATAAAAAAACTCTCCTTTCATGATTTTATAACACTTGGGAACTTGTGACATATTTTAAACCAGGAACATATGAAATTTTTCAAAGAGCTAAATGGCAATGGATAGTAACAGTTTTTATTCTATAAAAAAATTACTTTGTTCCTTAACTTTGTCAGATATATGGAGAATTTTATTTTAGAGTTTTCAGAGAAAATTGAGACTTCTTGAAAAATAATATAAAGTTAGAAAAAGAAAGCAAGAAAACACCGCATGTACCTTAGACAAAGCGCGTGTTATTACTCATCTTTAAGGGACAAGTGAAGAATTAACGTGAGAGGTAACTTAGTGGGTCTCACCTCTGCCCAAGTCTAGGATAAGGACATGGACTAGAGGTATTTTAACTCTGACAATCTTTCTACTTGCAAAATTTCCTGCCTAAGCTAAATTCCTTCCTAAATTGCAACAGATGAAGAAATCTGTTTTCAATGTAAGTTTTCAAGTATATCACAGATCCAAGTGACCTTCCAACCAGTCTCTGTCAGGCTGTGATCACATACTAATATTAGCTCAGAGATAAGATTAATTATTTCCATTCTCAAATCTCTACTGACATGAATTTGTTGCTTTTAGGTCAGTAGCAAATACTGATCAGTACTGAGTATGGACCGCTAGTGACAAAGACCTAATGCAGGTTCAAACAATTGATGGTTTGAAGTACCCAGAAGTTCAAGGTAAAACTGGAACCATGGGCTTGCTGGTTTCCTTAAGGCAGTCTCTTTGCTTGTCTTTGCTCTGGTAGGTGGGTTGGAAGGCTGCGATGAAGAAAAAGTAGCCTCTGGAAACTTCAGGCTTAATGGTGTTTGACAGCAGGACTCAAATGAAAGCTGATTGTTAAAACAACAGACCTAGGTATAGGCTGATTGGCTAGCCTTGGTTCAAATGCCCATTCATGGAGCCCCAAATCTCAGCAGGGATCATAAACCAGGAGGTGATGTCATTCCCCAGCTAACCTCAGGGTTACTGATGGGTTAAGGGATCCTCGAAAGGAACAGAGGTTGTGTTACTAGAAAGGGGAATGGAACCAAATCAACTAATAACTCTGCCCACTGGAGTCAGGATCTGTGATAGACATTTCATGTGTATTATTCCACATGGTCCCCAACATTGCGCACATGATTAATATGATTATTATTGCTATTATTATCCTCATTTTTCAATTTAGGCACTTGAAGCTAAGGGAGATTAAGAAACTTGCCCCAATTGCTCTCAAGTAGCAAAATTGGAGTTTGACTTTAAATCTCCTTTGTTCTTGAGCCCAGACAAAATAGCTTAATCTCTTAGGTTCAAAAGTGTATCTGGAATATTTATTGTATTTCACTTTCTTCTGTATGAGGAGTACTTACAAGGACCTTTCATCTCCTTTCTGCTATTTGTTCCTCTCCACCCTTCCAAAAATATCTTTCAAAAAGAAGTAGGTCAAACGTATAATTTACATTTAATTACTATGAAGTCTTTGTTTCCATTTACTCAGTTTGATTTCTCAGGTCTTGTGGTATTAAAATCATTTTATTTGACTTGTAGGCAAGGAAAACCAAGCTTGTAAGTCCTGGTTTGTATTAATCTGAGGACCTGGGAAAGAGCTTGCCTCAGACTGTTGGTTAGTTTCCTCTACCAAGATTTTCCTCATTTAGCTGAGAAGAGTGTATGTAAAATCAAAACCTATACATTCCACCTCTTCCTCAGCATGAGGCTCTGCGATTCAGAGGTTGTCTTAACACCTACACAATACTGCACAGTCTGTAACAGAAAACTAGTTTATAGAAAATGGAGAAAAAAATGTTCAAGTTCATTGACCATGATTCCTTAGGACATAAAATTATAGTTATAAATAAACAGAATTAAAACATTAAATTGTATTTCTCCTGAGAAAGGAGACCAGTTAAATGAGAGTTTTATATACTGGTAGCTTTTGTTAGAAAATGCAAATTGCTAGAATGACATTCAGCTCCCCCCCCCCCCCCCGCCCCAAAAAAGAAATGCAAATGGACATATTGAAATTTTTCTATTACTTTAGCTACTGACCTGTTAAAAATATTATGGGATGGTTTACCACCGAAATTGACACTAATAGGAAAATAACAAGAAACTTGCTGCCCCAATGCTATTATTTCCAGAATTGTAAAAATTGCATAGGTGTTTATTTTGATTTCTCATTTAGAGTAGCAGGGGAGAGTGGATTGCAATCAAATGCATCTTCTGATTCTTAAATGGAAATGTGTTCATGCTGGTTGGTCTGGGAAGAGACGTGTGAATACAAGAGTGCCCCTTCTGAGCCTAAATAATTTTCATCTCTTAATTCTCACTCATGCTTCAGGTTGGGTATGAGATATATTCTTAATAATGGGATACTGGGGTGATCTTCAGTCTTCCTTAAATTAACATCATGACAAAGCTCACAATTGCATATTTATTGCATTTTCTAATTTCCTATCCTTTTAGCAGCCACTTACTCAGTAAGTGCTAGTGAATAGCTGAATAACATCAGTTTTCCTAGCTTGGCAAAAGAAAGGGGAAAAAAAGAAAGGAAGAGAGAAAAAAAGGTCAATTTCCAGTTTACAATAAAAAAGAGAGCACTTTCCAGTTAATGAAGAATTTTGTGTTTTATCCTGTTTCTCACATTAATCTTCCCAATATCCTCACAATTTCAACAATGACAGTAATAACTATAGAGGTTTTTCCCCAATTAAGGAAGGAATATGAAATACACTGATTTTTTAATGTGCTTAAATTAGTAGTGGTAACATGCCAATTTTGCAGAAGAAAAGAGTCTTCCGAAAAAGTAAACGACTTATATAGTCATCCCCCCTTATCCATAGTTTCATTTTCCATGGTTTCAGTTACCCACAGTCAACTGTGGTCCAAAAATATTAAATGTAAAATTCCAGAAGTAAACCATAAATTTTAAATTGCGTGCCATTCTGAGTGGAGTGATAAAATCTCATGCTGTCTTACTTTGTCCTGCCTGGGCCATGAATCGTCCCTTTTTCCAGTGTATCCACACTGTACATGCTACTTGCTGATTAGTCATTTAGTAGCCATCTCAGTTATCAGATCAACTGTTTCGGTATAGCAGTATTTGTGTTTAAGTGATCCTTATTTTACTTAATAATGACTTGAAAGAATAAGAGTATGATGCTGGCAATTTGGATATTCTAAAGAGAAACTGTAAAGTGTCTCCTGTAAGAGATACGGTGAGTACAGTGCAATATGGTATTTTGAGAGAGAGGGACCACACTTATATAACTTTTATAATGGTATATTGTTATCATTGTTTTATTAGTTGTTAATCTCTTACTGTGCCAAATTTATAAATTAAATTTTATCAGCGTTATGTATGTATAGGAAAAACCTTGGTATATATAGGGATTGATGCTATCTGCAGTTTCAGGAGTCCTTTGGGGGTCTTGGAACATATGCCCTGTGGATAAGGGGGGACTACTGGATAAGGGTGTACAGCAGGAAAGAGGCAACAATGAGGTTTGAATTAAAGTCTACTGGTCTGTGTTACATATGACTCATGCCTCATAGTAAACAAAGTGATCTTATGGGCATGGCCGTATTTTAACCCAACACAAGCTTGGTGATTTTCACATCTTAAACTGCTCCTGAAATGTACTTTTGTCCTTCAAGTCTAAACACTCCTGGAACTTTCAGTCTATACCACACACCCTACATCACATTATCCTAGATACTTATTTGGATTCAACCTTGCTAGCCTGGTTCCTTTGACTTTGTTGCATCCCTTCTTTGAGACTTGTATGCTTGTTGCAACAAAAAACAAACAAAAAAAACACATCATAACTTTTCTGACATCTCAATATAAGCTGTCTTACTACCTACATATATATTCCCCTGCAGTGCTGAACAAAGGGTTAACAACATTTAATAGGTAGAGGAGTCCCTGTTATCTGCAGGAGATATGTCCCAAGACCCCCCTGAACTTGTGAATGGTACGAAACCTTATATATACTATGTTTTTTCCTATACATACGTACGTACGTACATACATACATATATACATCACCTTTCAAGTAAAGGAAGCACTTTATAACTTCTCTTTGGCATATCCAAATTGCCAGCATCACTACTCTTGCACTTCAAACCATTATTAAGTTAAGTAAGAGTAACTTGAACACAAGCGCTAAGGTATCACAACAGTCAATGATAAAGGCAGCTAAGTGACTAACAGGCAGGGAGCATTGTGTATATGCTGGACAAAGGGATGACTCAACGAGCGGGACAGCACGAGGCTGCATCACGCTGCTCAGAACAGTGTGTAATTTCAGACTTATGAATTGTTATTTTTTTTTTTTGGAGGGCAGTGTCACTGGCCTTCATATGTGGGACCCGAACCGGGGCCACTGGCTTGCTTAACCACTGCACCACGTGGCCAGCCCTTCAGTTATTTATTTATTTATTTTTTGAGTAGACTTATGAATTGTTTATTTCTGGAATTTCTCATTTAATATTTTTAGGCATCAGTTAACTGCTGGTAATCAAAATCATAGAAAGTGATTTCCATAAGGGGGGAGCACTGTACAAAAATATGTATAGCTTAGTCCACACTGCAACAATAAATTTTATTTTATTGAAATCAAGCCACTATGATCTAGAACATAAGTGTTTACCTATTTTCAAAGAAAGAAAAAGTAAGAAGGTTGACCCACTATTATTTCAAATGTACTAGTAATTTTCATAACAGCAAGTCTTAATTATTTTAAAAGCAACAACTGAAAATACGTAGTAAAGGTAGTCCAGGCTAATAAAATGCAACATAAATGTCTAACAAAAATAAAGATTGCTCTAAAATGCAACGATGTATTTCAAGCACAATTTAATCAAAATATAAATTATATTAGTATAGCAGTGAAAAACTTGATTTTATTGTCTCTTTGAATGGCACAGCTCAAAGTCTAGTTAAATGGAATTTAACTAGCTGTTTAAATATATGTTAAACATATATATTTAAACATGTTTAACAACATATGTTAAAATAGAACATGTTTAAATAGTATTTTATATGGGTTGCTTTAATCTACTCTGTTCAAATACCAGAGCACTGGCCACCATTGACAGTTAGTGCAGACTGTAGTTATCAGACAGGCGTGCTCAAAGTATACCCCCTGTCTGAAGGCTTTGTTTCCATATCTCCTTTTCTCTTGAATTTGGGCCTCTTCATCATCACATTAATGGTAAGGTCTTCAAGGGCTCTATACTCCCTCATTTCTCACTTCCTCTGTGTTGTCTCTTTCTTTGCAAATACCACCTTTGGTCTTGCCTCTACTTATAACAATCAAACAATATTCTCTAAGATCCTTGCCAGCCCACAGCTATTTCATGGATGTAGAAAGATGTAAAGTGTGTATATACCTTTTTGACCTTTATGAGCAATGCAGATTCAAAGAATAAATTGAAAGATTATCTGCTTGAGATATACTCAGCTCCAACTCTGGGCTGCTGGGCAATATCAAAGACTCTCCAAGGTGAAGCAGGCTGAGATATGAGTGTGTGTGTGTGTGTGTGTGTGTGTGTGTGTGTGTGTGTGTGTTTAAATTTGCAGGGTCCACTATTAGTAAACTATTAGTAAAAGAATAATACCCTGACCTTCCATGATGTAACAAAATTGGTATTAATTGGATCAATGTGTTAATGAGAAAAATGAAAGCACCCAACAACACCTTGAAGGACACACAGATCAACACTTTATCTGATTAGGAATTGCAAGAATTCTAAAAAGTAATGGATAAAATCACACATGACCTATTTGTTAACATCTTTTTTCAGCACATAAAAGGTTTAAACAAATATAAACTGACAAACTTGGACAATTATTTGGGATAAAAAATACTTATTAATTGAATAAATGAACACGTTTGTACAAGAAGGCCCATTCCAGTACAGGCAGAAATGGGGTACAAAGACGATGACCACTGAAGAATGATGAGTTTGAAAGACCATGATCCTTCCAGTAAAGATGGCGGATTGTGTTTCTCAAATAAAATAGGGAGCGACACATATTACCCCCATCCATTTTTTAAGGTGGTTTGCAATCTTCTGGCAGGTATTATTTTCAGTTTGCAAATGAGAAAAACTAAGGCTCAGAGATGCCAGCTAGCTTTCCTGACTAGCAGCCTCCAAAGCTGTCATTCTTTCCACTACATAATCCTGCCTTCGCATCTGTCACTGCCACAATGGTACCAGTGGTAATTTTATTTGTAATAAATCTAACCATGCTCAAGCACACATTTTATTGCTTTTAGAAAGTTTTGTCTCAAAGAACTCTGTGGGTTATTTTTATATATAGAAATATGGGCAGCATAGAACCCAACTGATAATTTCTGTCAACTTTTCGGTTCCCTTGGTGAACAAATCAGCTAAACAAACTAGCTGACAACACACAGCCCCCACTGGGCTTATTCTTGCCTGTGAGTCTGGGTGGCACAGATGCATATATTAATTTATTTTGAAAAGTTCAGATTTGGGAGCAGTACAGTGAGTCTTTAAAGCTGTCTCTCCTGTATGTCTTGTCCCCTCACTACTGTCCCTTTCCTCAAAATCCATATTCAGGGCAAAACCCCGTTTTCATGCTCCTTCTGGGAAATGTGTTGACAAGGTCACAAAAGCCCCTTGCCTTAGAGATGAGACACCTGAGGCTCTGTACAGCTCAAAGACCCTCATTTTACATGTAGGAACTGAGGTCAGGATTGGGCGAGAATATTAGGAAGAGACTCATTTGAGGGCAGGAACAAGTTATGCAGCAACATTCTGGGGAGCCAAACTCCAGTGATTGCTACACACTCCTCTGGCAACGTCAGGTTATCCTGGGATCTCTGAAAAATGCAAGTTTCTAGGAATTAACTCTCAGAGAGTTTGAGTCAGTGGGTCTGCAGTGGTGTTAAATGATTTTATTTATTTTTTTTAAATAAAGTAACAAACAAAATCAAAGTAACTCTCTAATTGATTCTGATTGTCCCCAGGTGGGGAACCACTTTTTCAAGGCAACATAGCTAATGAGTTTAAAATCATGATTACACCCAGCGTTTTTCCACTGTGTTCTTATGTGGGAGTCATCCAATGTGAAAGGGTGCCCTGGACTCTGTTCCATGAGAGGCAGCTCAAGGGGCAGGAGACAGGTGAGTCTTAGGTGTAGGCGCCTAGATGCAGAGGTAGGGGCCACCTACCGGCTGTGTGACTTTATGCTTAAATACTTTGTGTCTCTGCTCAGTTGTAATATAAGGCTGGCAACAATTGTCCCTAGATACAATTTTTGTTTAAACACATTGACTTTTATAAAAGATAATACCAATTAGCAGATTGTAAGCACAGGAATATTTGTAAAATAAAATGATTCCAGATCTTTTAAGCCTCAGTGGTCATAACACAATTCTTTCAATCCACTTCTGTATCTGACACCAAGAATGTACAGTAGCTAAGGGATTTCGTTTTTCTCAAAAGAGGAAGGAATTTTCTTCCCACTTCTTTTCTTTATATAGATCTTGGTCCAGACAGTTGTGTGATCTGGTTTTTCTCATTTCCATTAAATGGACGGAGCACAGAGGTACATCAAATACTTACCTCATCCTATTGAGTTGCAGGTTGCATCCATCAATGGAGTCACCCTGGGGCCTGGATGTCCCCACTTACCAGCTGGAGCTGTTTTGCTGTCTTATTAATGCCAGCTTCATGATGCTCTGAATTCATGAAGGCTGAATCAACCAATTGTAACCATATCTGGAGTATTACTGAGGCCTTAGATTTTAAACACAGGAGGTCCTGAATCCCCTTGTGCCAATTTAATAAGACACTAATGCTCGGAGATTTGCCTGCCATTTTTAAATACCCCAAATTGTTTATCATTGATTCTCCATCAGTGGCACACACAAAGCCTACAAAATGGGAGCCGGTAGGCTGAGCCCACTCCATCCATGGGGAAAGGCTGTGTGTATCTCATTGTGTTCCCTTGCTCTGTGAGGGTTTTTCAAATGCAATCCGCTCATTCGGATTCAGTGGAAAGAAATTAAAACTCAAAAAAAAAATCAATACGTATCGCTTTGTGCATACTCAGTGACTGTGATGCTGGCTTTCATGAGGAATAGATTCAAGCACCACTGCTACTGAATGCTGAAATTTATGGACTTCTCCATAGTCATTAATTAATAGTGCGCGCACACACAAAAATAACCAGGTGGAACACTTAGAAATGAAATTATTGCCAAAACACTGACTACATAGTTTTTAAGTGGTCAGTCAGATGAATAAAATGAATAATTGAATACACTTTGCAAGCAGGCAGTAAGGACAAGCAACCCAACAGGTTTTTAATTCTCTCTGAAGGGCACACATTGTATATAGGGATACGTATTGATTTTATTCTTATCTACTTGCCAGGGTCTTTTTGAAATTGTGTTTTCTCTGCGAGGGTTTAGAAGAGCCCCTGCCTCATAGTGAGCAATCTCATAAAGAATGCTTTGTGGAGTCCTTTGCAGTAAGTAGCTGAGGGCCTACCTTCAGCTTGGGAAACTTTATAGCTGAACAGAAGATATAAGTTGAGCTATGAAGGAATTTATCCTGTATCTTAGCCCTCCTTATATGTGTTGCAAAACAATTTCCATGGAGAACTTTTCCTAGAAAAATACATATCTTGTTGGTAATATCTATCATCAATTGGACCCTTTTGATTTCTGAGTATATTCTTCAGAGTCTTTTGCTGCATGTCTGAAAATATGAGGGTGGGGTGCAGGGAGGGGAATGATTCTGTTCAGAGGAATGGGAGCTGAGTTTATACGTGTTGAAACCAGGCTTATCTTTGGTCCTTTTTCTTTTCTCTACCAACAAATTTTTATAAACCATCAAGATCCAGAAGGTTAATCATTTAGGCTTTGCGGATTATACAGGCTGTGTTGCAATGACTCAACTCTGCCACTATTGTTTGAAAGCAGCCATAGACAAGATATAAATAAATAGCTGTAGCTGTGTTCCAATAAAGCTTTATTTACAAAAACAGTAAGTGGGTTGGATTTGGAACCTAGCTTTGCTCTGCTGACCTCTGACCTGTATGCCCCACAGCCTCAGTGACACACCAGGAAATGCATGGAATGGTTGAATATCCTTGGGTAGAGCAAAAGTGAAGACCTGAGGAAGAAGGGAAAAGGTAAGCAGACTTGTCCAGCTCTTTCTTTTTTTCCTGGGCAGAATTGCTTTCCTCCAGCTGTGGGGGGTTCAGCTTCAACACTGCATGCAGTTCTAGTACTGCCTGGGGCAGTGCATTGGAGAGTCATTTTACAAGACTTGTCTTTTGAATTGGAAAGTATTTTCTCTGTTCGGGTCTATAGAGGAATCTCAGTGTAGAGAACTGAGTACAAAGCTCATATTCCGCAATGTTTTGACACTGTTGTTTGTATTTTACTTCCCACCACTTGGGGCAAACAGGACTTAGTTGGCTAACTGATTTTTCTCACAATTCATGGAGAAATGGCGGAGGAACTGATATTCTCTAGACAGAACCTGATAAAACAGAAAGAAATTTTTTCTTCAGATGGTGATCCAAGGATGTGGTGAGTACAGACTCAAGGGTAGTTGAGAAAGCATGCCAGTGGCCTCTGTTGAACACATTTGGTTGGCATTGATTTGCCAGATTTCAAAGATAATCAGGACCAGATAGAAAAAAGCCCATTATTTCACAGCCCCCTTAAGGTAAGGAAGAAAGGGAGGAAGAGAAGAAGGAAGGGAAGGATGGAAAAGAGGAAAAAGGGAAAGAGAAAATAGGACTCAAACAATCATAATTCCCTGTTTCTGAGTTAAATAATAGTGGGGCCGGGCATATATTTTGGTTCTTAATATTAACTAATACCAAGAATAAGCAACAAAACTTAGTAAGGTACTTGCTTTGGGAAGATAATACTATCAACCAACTAAAAGGGCTTGCTTATCAAAACATACCTTGCTTATCAAAGCTTGCTTTCACACTCTCATTTTCCTGTTCTCACCAATCCAAAGCTGTTATGTCATAAATTCCACCATGTCTTAAAATCATTCAGTCTGGACCTTTTAATAAACATCTTCTTTTATTTTCCCACTTGACCCTATTAAGGGTGTTTTTCCTTGTTCCAACAAACCTGTAAATTTAACTTTGAGTGATCAACAGATCTGAGGTCTTTAGGGAAATCATTACTCAACAGCAAAAGAAAAAAAAAAGTGTTTTTATTTGTAAAACCAGCCATTGCATTGGATATTTGTATACCCATGTAAGCAACAGAACACACTGTAGAAATAACTTAAAATTCTACCAATTTTAAGTTGGTCAAATACATTAGTCATCTCTGATTTTTGATAGGCAAAAAAATGCAAATATGAGTACTAAAATTAATCAAAACATATGCTTATTATTACGAAAGAGTATTAAGTTATATGTCTATAACTAGTTAGTTTGAAACATTTTGACTTAAAAAGGATGATTGAAAAATCTTAATCAAGGGTTTCTTCTTTAATACTTTTAGTCAAAGAACACGATAAACCAGCTGTATATGTGATGGACTTCCTTCTTTCCCTCCAAGAGAGCCAACTGGTAAATCAAGCTCTTGTCTAACACCTGTTACACCCCTCTGCCTCCATGCATTAAGTTCAGTAGTGGAGCCTGTGGCAGGTTGTCTGACTAAGTACACACTGCTGACCCTGATTGGGCTGAAAAGATTACCAGTGTATTAATATCTGAATATCCATCACTGTGTTTGGGCAGATGGTTGCTGTAGGTAAGACTATAGTCAGGTGATCAGGTGGCAGGTAACCAGAATATCCAAAGCCCCTGACCTTCTATTTCAGCTTTACTTTTCAGAGGCATGGCATGGTTGATTTCATCCCTGGTTTCAGTTTTTAAATGACCCTACACTGCTGTTTCCTAAGTTAATATTCCACATTTATTGTTTCAGCAAGATGTGCTGTGAGCTCATTATTAATGGGGGTTTTTGCATTACAACTTTTACCTTCCCATCTATCTAATGTCCCGTGGTCAGGGGTATGTCAAGGCTTACCAACGTTTAATGCTATTGTGGCTGTTACACCAGCTGATTTGAAGAAACTGTCCTTAAAGAAAACTAGGGTGCTTCCATTTTAAAATGGTGAAAGAATTAAAGTCTAAGGAACAAAATATATAGTAATTTTTACCATTAAAGGGAAAAAACAAACACAAACAACCCAGAAACAGGCCATCTACACTGCAGATAATGATTTGATCCTGATAGTCTCTTTAACAAGGTGTTAATACGCAGTGTGGTGAGAGGAGTTTCTTGCTAAATCTTTGGAGAAAAACAGCATAGACCCCTCTTTTATAATGAAGATCACTATTCAATAAGCAGACATTTATGACGAGGTCTACGTGCCTAGTACTGAGATGATTAGCTGAATATTTCATTCCCTCAGAGCTCCTACCATTTTTCCAGTGGGGGAAAAATCAGAAGTCACCTGATAGAGAATGTGGGTTGAATGGTTTTATACATAAGACATGAGTTCCCCATCTATCCTACAACCTCATGTAAGAAGCAGGGATTAACCTAATTTGTCCTATTTTTTTTTCCTGATGGCTCATATTAATAAGCGTTTACTGACCAGTCATTAAGCAGGGATTCTGATATGTGGGTAGAGTTATAGAAATATGGATAATATGTAGTTCTGACCTTCAAAAAGTGTACATACTAATAGAAGGGGATAAACATTGATCTGCAAAATATTGAATATTCAGCTTTGTAGATTTTGAGGAATTCTTAACAGTATAGTATGCAGAATTAGGCAATGGTCCAAGGGGTATGAACGAAACAGAATAGGGAAGCTGGGAAGTTGGGGAAAATGATCAAGGAGTGAGGCAATTTATGGATTATTTAGGAAATATGTATTCACAGGTGAGCATATGGTTTCATTTTGCAGGGTGTCAATCACCAGAATATCCAGTTATTTTCTTTGTGATTATAGTTGTGTGTTTTGATTAGCAATACCCTATCGCCATTGATGCTTGGTGCATTGAATACTCTGCTCTTTTTAGATGGTATCACATCATCAGTATTAATGACAAAGAGGCTCAGATGTTCTATGAAAGATGAGGGGCAGGGAAGCAGGACTACTGGAAGAGCAGAATGCTCTAGCCCAGGGGGTGGGGTGTCATCCAAAAAATGATCTCAGGCCCAGGAGCTAGCTGCCCTTATAACGATGCTCTTTTGTCCGTGTCATCACTGTCAGCCCAATCCTCAATGTATTTCTGTATCAAAGCCTGTATAAACAGTGCAACTTTAAATGTGCAATAACATGCTTTCCATGTTTATAATATGACCTGTTATGTGTGTTTAATTTTATGAATGAATCAAAGTTGAAGCTTTTATTAGCTACTTCATAAGAATCCTTAGTGGACACTGTGGTTGCTATTTTAGGACAAAAACCAAACAAACTCATAGAAGAGAGAAAAGTTCACAAAATAAAGTCATTTCAAATGGAGTAGAATAAAGCAGGAGGCTGGTTTCTTCTGTTACTTAACATTATTCAACTTATTTGTATTAAATAGTGTGTGTGTGTGTGTGTGTGTGTGTGTGTGTGTGTGTGAAATAGTGTGTGTGTGTGTAAGGATGCACAAACTTTACCATGACAATTGGGGGCTGTTAGTGGAGACTGCAACGATTAGTGTGAGTCAGAGGTATAAGAAAACTGGGAGACACTTGTTGCATTAGTTTGCTCTGGGTGCCTCCATAGAGTGCCATAAAATGGTGGCTTAGAACAACAGACATTTATTCTCTCACAGTTCTGAAGTGTAGAAGTCTGGATCCTGGGTGTCAGCAGACCCACGCTCTCTCACAGCTCTCGGGGATCTCCTGGCCTCAGGTGTTCACCTGCAACCCTGAGCATCCCTGGGCTTGTACGAACATCACTGCAGTCCCATGGCCTCCTCCTGCCTGTGTGTCTTCATATCTTCTGCTCCTGTGTGTGGCTCTGAGCAAACGTCTGCTTTTATAATGACACCAGTCATATTATTAAATTGAAGTCCACACTAATGACCTCATTTCACTCCAGTACTTCTCTAATGGCCGTTTTTCCAAATAAGATCACATTATGATGTGCTGGTGATTAAGGACTCCAGCATATCTCTTTTTGGAGGACTCAATTCAACCCATTGACCCCTTTGAAAAGAAGATTAGTCTAGAGATTAATGCCTAGTTTTACTAGTTTCACCCCTCACTGTCGTTTTCTTGGAACCAGCTACTCTGTGTTCTGAAATTCTTTGTTTCATTTCTCAGATGACTGGCTATGGCAAGTAATATTTTGGGAAGGGTAATATATGGGTGGGATTTTAGCCAAATTCTTTTCTTGTTCGAATTTTATAATTTTTCCACAATAAAGAGAGATTATTTTGAGGATTGTGTTAGTGTGTCAGTATGATATTTGCCAAAATCATAACAGCATAATTTTTTCCTTCATAATAGAAAAGAGCCCTAAAAAAAGTGGTGATTGTTATTTCTTTTATATGATGAAAGGACTGATGCCCCTCAAGGTTAAGTGAATAGACCAAGGTCACACATGTAGAGTCAGAAAGAAAGCCCAACGTGTATGAAGCAAATGTCATTTCTTGTAGCTTTCATATTCAATTCAATGGTAGGATTCACACTCATTTTTAGAATCTTCTTTAAACTGGACACTCAAAAGTGCTGAGTTCAAAAATCAAACCTTCCTCCATCCCCACTCTCTCATTAATCAAAGACTTCTTCCACTGTCTTTTGCAAACACCATGTGTTTCCCACATAAACAAGCAAACAAACAAACAAAAACTGTAGCCTTACCAGGATCAAGAAATGGGAATATCAAAACAAAGTTTGAGAATATGGCAGCTTTAATGTAAATAGTTTTTTTTGGCAGATTTTTGGCTTGGGCTTCTACTAAAACCAGGAGCATTGGGTAAATTCATTTGAATTGAATTATGTTCAAGGTGGGACATGTAAAGATATCAGAACCAGAGTGTAAACCTCTGCATTGAAATCTTGGGTGGGCCTCACACTACTTGTATGATTTTATAATGCCACTGAGGGTCAGCGTTCTTATAGGTAAAATTGGGGAGAATCCATCATTCTTAACTCATAGAGTTGGTGTTCTGACTATAACTTGGCATCTTGTAAGCATTCAATAATTTTTTATGTGTTCATTTGTGTTTCTGGAAATATTCCAAGAAATAATTATTTCAATCCTGATGTTTTTCTCTATTGATGGCATTCAGGCAGACCTGTGTTAAATTCCATCTCTTGTTGTTCTTAGCAATGTGACCTTGGGCATGCTTTCTTAACCTTTTAGTGCCTTCCTGCCAGACAAGATCAAAATCATAATAATTCCTACCTTGCAGTGATATTGGGAGGGTTACTTACAATAATCCATGTAAAGTGCTTGGTGTGAAATATTAACATTTAGCATGTATTTCAGTGTGGTAGTTACTAAATGTCATTAATATTCTTATCTACTATCAGTGATATATTTAGGGTTTGCCTACATAAAAATTTTTATTTTATTTAAGGCATTCTTTTCAAAACTGTAAATGATTCCAATCATTTTCTTTTATATTCAATTACCTGAAATACTAAAATTAGTTTTGTAAGAAATTTCATGATTCATAACCTGTATGGCTCCTGGTTAGTTTGAGAAAATCTTAATACATGGTTAAAAATTATTTTACCTATATCTTCCATCCTACTTAAGTTATGTTATCAGGCTTTAAACCAAAAATTGACAGGAGAATGGACTGTTTAATCACTACAAAGTGAAGAAGGTCTTATGCCTTATATATTGTTATTCTTAACCTGAGTTATTCCTTTTTGGATTTCTATGCTCAGGATCCCCAGTGCCTCTATATTTTAGTCCTTAAAATAATAATAATAAGAATAAGAATAAGAACAAAAATTATTATTATATATAAGATAATTAAATAATGATATTCATGATAATGAAAACACTTAATGCTATAAAAACAGGCCACTGAGTTCTTTATAAAGCTATAAAGAAGATAGCTTCTTGAGTAAAAGTATATTCACAATTAGGACAAAAAGACAAAGTAAAAGGAAAAAAAGGAGAAGGAAAGATATATATTTATCCATGCCCTTTTATGTTTCAGACACAGTGTTTATGTGGTACTTTCAAATATGTACTTATTTAGTCTTCATAACAAATGTTGGATGTTATGATTACTAATATCTAGCACCTGGGAAAAGTGAGGCACAGGTTAGGAAGAATCACTGAAGGATACAGTGCTGGTCAACAGAGACTTGAATTCTTTCCACCTTTTTCAAGATGGCAGACCACTTTTGTGCTTACTTCACTTTCCCAACATCCCAAATTCAAATTAAAGGTACAATAAAATACCATCTTTTTTTTTTTTTTGTACATATTGTTTGGCAAAATAAAGACATTTGCTTAGACTGTAGATAAATTGGAATGGGCATTTGATAATATCTTTTAGAATTAGAACATGTGAACTATTTGATCCAACAAGCTTACTGTTCAGAATATCTATTTTAAAAATGATACTTATGAGCATATATTAATTTAATTATTTTAGCATAACAAATTTAAGTTTGTCTGACTCAGTTATTTATATTTTTCCTTCTAAACAATGCTATCTCATTATTCATTTGATTATTGTCTATCCCGTGTTTTTCATATACTTCCTACAAATAAACCAAATGTGTTTAATAGTAAACCAATTATAATATAACTTTCTCCATTTCAATCAAAGGGAAATCTTCCTGATTATTCTGGGATTTTGTGAATTTAACTATAACTTCAGTTCCTTTTGTCTACTTGAGGCAATAATGTAGTTTTCTCCTAACTTAACTGCACTTTCTTTGACTCTCAAACTCATGGACTGTCAAAGTAGGGTTATCAGATTTAGAAAATAAAAATAGATTCCCAGTTAAAGTTAAATTTCAGATTGACAATGACTAATATTTTGTATAAGTATGTTCCTTGCATTGTTTAATACATGTACTTAAAAAATTTGTTATTTATATGAAATTCAAATTTAACTGTGTATCCTATATTTTATCTGGAAACTCTCCCAAATATATGTCAGTGTTGATGGCCTTTGTGGCAATGATTGCTTCATACAGAAATATCAGTAAAAAGTAACCTGGGTATGTTACTCTTTGAAAATCCCCAACTTTAACTATCCTGAAAGGTCATATTGTTTCCTAGTTTACTAAAGAGATCACAAACTAGAGAATACATCTCAAGTCTCATTGTATCCTCTCATTGATGCCACCCAGGAGGTCGTTTAGAAGAAGTTGTCTATCTCTACCTACCTACCTACCTATCTTAAGATTTAAAGATTTTCAGGGCCGGCCGAGTGGCGCAGTGGTTAAGCGCTGGCCTGGGAAGCCAGTGGCCCCGGTTCGGTCCCACATATGAGGGCCAGTGACACTGCCCTCAAAAAAAAAAAAAAAAACCAAAAACAAAAAACAAAACAAAAAAAAAGATTTAAAGATTTTCATTTTTGTAAGAGCTTACTGATTTAAAACATCATTCAAAATAATGTGAAACTATAAACTGGTGCAGCCCCTATAGAAAACAATATAAATATTCCTCAAAACCTAAAAATAAATATACAATAGGACCCAGCAATTCTACTTCTGGGTATTTATCCAAAGAAAACTAGAACACTAATTCAAAAAGATATATGTGCCCCTATGTTCATTGTAGCACCATTTATAGTAGCCAGGATATGGAAGCAACCAACGTGTCTATCAACAAATAAATGGATAAAGGAGATGTGAACACACACACACACACACACACACACACACACACACACAGAGCAATATTAGGCAGAAATAAAAATGCCATTTGTGACAACATTGATAGATATAGAGGATATTCTGCTAAGTGAAATAAGTCAGGAAGAGAAAGGCAACTACCATATGGTGTCACTTACATGTGGAATCTAAAAACCAAACAAACAAAACGAAACAGAAACAGACTCATAGAAATAGAGACCAAAAGGATGGTTAACAGAAGGGAGGGGGCAGGGGATTACATGAAACAGGAAAGGAGAATATAGTCAATAATATTGTAATAATTGTGTACAATGACATGATAACTAGAATTAGCAGGGTGAACACATTGTAAAGTATAAAAGTGTCGAGTCACTATATTGCACCCTTGAAACTAATATAACCAATATAAGATTCTATACCAACTATACTTAAATAAAACAAAACAATTAAAAAGAAAAACTTAAAAAATATATATTGAAGTATTGTTAGTAGCAGTTTTAACAGGATTTTCTAGAAAACAGAACCTGAAGCTAAGACTATTGGGGTGATGCTTTATTAGGGAAATGCAAACCCATGACAGTTGAGGCTCAAGAGCAAGGGAAGTGAGCAAAGAAGAATGTCAAGTGAGCAAAGAAGAATGTCAAGTGGTACGGAATGATTATTATCTAGCTGGCTACCACTTCATGACAAGCCATGAAGAGATATAGCAGGTCCTTCGGCAGATACATTTACTGAGCAGATGGGACTTCTCCAAGTAGACATGCACAAACCATGGCATAGACTATAGGTGAGAGGAAGGGAGGGAGGGTATTTGCCCACACCTGTCCTTTCTCCTGTTCCTCACAGATCAAGGTATGTCCCATGAGGATTTCATGCCTTACACTGCCATCTGGCCCCCTCAGCAGCTGCTCCCCAGATATCAGACTCTAGCTCTGTAGTGTGGCTCTCATCTAGGTTTAGAAGTGATAGGAGGGGACCAAACACATGGTGTTGACTGAGTCTGGTCATGCTACACAGGCCAGCAGGAGGTCATAGCACTCTCATGGCAAGGATGGAAGACACACTCAGGTGTGGATGTGGCTGAGTAAGTCCAGGAAGTGGTCAGAAACAAGGGAAGCTGCGGAGGTATACCTGGTTTACATTTGACACAAGTAGAATTTGAAGGCTTGTTTCTGTTCTGAGCTATCTGTAGAATGTTGGGAGAGGTATTTATTTTCTTTGAATCTCAGAATCATCTATAAAAATGGGTGAGCTCTTTTAAGGTCTAAAATCTATGATTGCATAACCAACAGTGAAATACTTTGAATCTGGAATTTATTCCCCACCAAAAACAAGTTCCAAGGATCCATCTGCTGGCAATATCCGTTCATATCTCTACAGAATTAGACATATATATCTTTAATGTAACCTTGAATATCTGCCCACTGGTTATTTTTTATATAATTTTTAATTTTTTTTCTATTACAGTTGACATATAATATTAGTCTCAGATGTACAACATAATGAATAGATATCTATATAACATACAAATTAATCACTCCAATAAATCTAGTGCCCATCTGACACTATACATAGTTATTATAATATTATTATCTATGTTCCTTAAACTATGCATCCCCATGACTGTTTTGTAACTAACAATTTGTACCATTTAATCCCACTCCCTTTTTCACTCATCCCTCAACCTTCTTCCCATTTGGCAGCCATAAAAATAATCTTCATATCTGTGAGTTTGTTTCTGTTTTGTTGGTTCATTTATTTTGATTTTTAGGTTCCACATATAAATGAAATCATATGGTGTTTGTCTTTCTTTATCTAACTTACTCCTCTCAGCACAATTCCCATCTAGGTCCATCCATGTTGTTGCATATGGCAAGATTTCATTTACTTTTATGGTTGAGTAATATTCCATTGTATATCTATATCACCTCTTCTTTATCCATTGATGGACATCCAGGTTGCTTCCATATCTTGGCCATTGTAAACATGCTATAATGAACATATGGATGTACACGTCCCTTTGAAGTGTCATTTTGGGTTTCTTTGGATAAATACCTAGAAGAGGGATTACTGGGTCCTTCTTTGTCTTTTGTTATAGACTCTGTATTGATATCTATTTTGTCTTATAAGTATTGCTAACCAAGCTTTTTTTTGTTTGTTTCCATTTTTATTAAATATCTTTTTCAATCCCTTTACATTCAGTCTCTGTGTGTCTTTCAATCTGAAGTGAGTCTCTTGTAGGCAGCATATATAAGAGTATTGTTTCCTTTTATCCTTTAAGCCATCCTTTGATTGTAGCATTTAACCTGTTTACATTTTAGATAATTGTTGATAGATATGTAATTATTGCCATTTTATTATTCATACTTTTTATCTTTTATTTTCTTCTTTTTCTTAAAGAAGTCCCTGTAACATTTTTTGTAATGCTGATTTGGTGGTGATGAACTCCTTTAGCTTTCTCTTGACTGGAAAGCTCCTTATCACTCCTTTGATTCCAAATCTTTGCTTTGCTGGGTAGAATAATCTCAGTTATAGGTCCTTGCTTTCCATCACTTTGACTATTTGGTGCCAATCCTTTCTGCCCTGTAAAGTTTCTGTTGGGAAATCAGCTGACAGTCTTATGGGAGCCCCCTTGTAGGTAACTAACTGCTTTTCTGTTGCTCTTTTTAAGATTATTTTTTATCTTTAAACTTTGGCATTTTAATTATGATGTATCTTGAGGCCTCTTGGGTTCATCTTGTTTGGTACCATGTGCTTCCTGGGCTTGTATATCTATTTCCTTCACTAGGTTATGAAAATTTTCAGTCATTACTTCTTTAAATGTGTTTTCAATTCCTTGGTCTTTCTCTTCTCCTTTTGATACCCCTATGATATGAATGTTCGTATGCTTGATGTTGTCCCAGAGGCCCTTTAAACTAGCCTCATTTTTGGGGATTTATTTTTTATTTTTGCTGTTCTGAGTGGGTGTTTTCTGCTACCTTACCTTTTAGATTGCTGATTTGATTCTCTGCTTCATCTAATCTACTGTTGATTCCGTCTAATGTATTATTTATGTCATTTATTGTATTCTTCATTTCTGACTAGTCCTTTTTATGTTTTTTATCTCTATTTTTATATTTCCTATCTCTTTTTTGAAGTTCTCACTGAGATCATTGAGCATTCTTTTCACCAGTATTTTGAACTTTGCATCTGGTCAATTGTTTGTCTCCATTTTGTTTAATTCTTTTGTCTTTTTTTTTTTTTTTTGGATGTGTTTCTTTGACTGCCTCCCTGTGTTTGTTTCTATGTATTAGGTAGAGCTTCTATGTCTCCCAGTCTTAGTAGATTTACATTATGTAATAGGTGCCTTGTGCAGCCCAGTGGCTCAGTCTCCCTGGTCACCTAAGCTGGTTTGCAGGTGTATCCCTTGTGTGGGTTGTTTGTGCCCTTCTCTTGTACTTGAGCCTTGGTTGCTGTTTGCACATAAGTGGGAGGGATTGGTCCTCAGGTTGAGTGGTTGTGACAACTGGCTGAGACTACAGTGGAGAAACTGTTGTGCAGGGGCTGGCCTATAGAGCAGGGTTAGCTTTAGCAGAGCTATGGAGCCTGCTCTGTCTTCCCTTTGGGTATGTCATCTGAGGAGGTGCCCGGGTGGTGTTCTGACATGTTTCAAAGCCAGTAGTAGGCATGCCAGCCCCAGCACCACTTGGGCAGTGCCCCACCCCAGGTCAATGAGCCACAATGCACCTGGTATGAGCCACGAAATGACCTGTAGATGGCTGCCACCTGTGCTGAGCTTGGTGGTACTTAGGAAAGGCCAAACCTCTAAAAAAAAGGCTTAATGCCATCAATGCTAGCGTTGGGACTGCTTAGCAAAAGGTAGAGGGTATGCCAAGGCCATATTCTGCTTGTTTCAGGTTTGTGAACCTTTGAGAGATTTTAGCAAAGTACACAGCATAAACCAACACAGGCTGTTTGTACGGAAAAGCCACTTGAAGTGGCTTGGGTGGGTCTGCAAGTTGGGTGGTGTGGGGTGTCAAGGAACTACCAGGGTGGGGCAAATGACTGGTGTTAGCCAAGTTGATGGGAACTCAGATATGGCATCCACCTAAGTCTGCACACTGGGAGGAAGGAGGGCTCAACAAAGCAACAATGGCCTCTGATAGCTCTCCTGTCTTGGAAAAAGCTGCTCCTCCAGCCCTCGATCTGCAGTCAGGCAATACAGTTCCTTCCCATATGTCCCTGGTGCCTGTCAAGCTGCTGGCCCAGTGCTGCAGCTCAGAATGAGTGAGTCCATCAGCGAGTAAGACAGTGTGCAGGCCCTTTAAGAGGAACGCTTGAGACTCCAGCTGCCCTTTGTCTCACTCAGCCACAGTCTCCGCTGGTTTTCACTGCCAGAAGTTGTGAACCCTGGGCTGGGGTGTCTGGTGCAGCTGAGATACCTCTCCTGGTTTCTAACCACCACACCAGCTCATTCCATGTCTCTACCCCTCCTTCCATTCTCAATGTGGCTTCTTTTGTTAAAAGGCTTCTGTTCCACTAGCCTTCAGGTGGTTCTAACTGATGGTTGTTCTGTACTTTAGTTATAACATTGATGTGGTAGTGGGAAGAGGCGCGCACTATATTTACCTATTCCACCATTTTGACTGGGAATCCTGCCTGTTGGTTAATAATGGGACTTTTTCACATCTTCAATAAGTAGAAGGCAAAACCATGTACTAAAACATTTAGAACAGTGGTGAACAGTATGGATATAGCTGTTTCTTTTGTTACACATTTTGGAAAATGTGTAATAAAAAAAGTTCATCCAGATATTCTGATTCAGTTAATGAGTTAAAATTATTAGTAATTAGAAGTACATAGCAATCATACATTTTTGGGTGAATTTTGATGTATAGATAGAAAATGAGTCACCAGTGACTTGACATCATACATCCCTCTGAAAGGCATAATTTGGGCATGAGTAGGCGAATCTTTACAGAAAGGAAATTATTCTTACATTTTGGTATTATTACATATATTTCCTGAGAAATTCAAACTACAGAAGTAACTTACAAGAAGAGTCTTCTAGGGCCGGCCGAGAGGCGCGGTGGTTAAGCGCTGGCTTGGGACGCCAGTGGCCCTGGTTTGGATCCCGCATATGAGGGCCAGTGACACTGCCCTCAGGGGGGAAAAAAGGAAAAAAAAAGAAAAAAAAAAGAAGGGTCTTCTGTGTTAAGTAACCTATGTACCCTGTGATGGAGAGAGAAACTTAGGGTGGGGCATAGATCAAAGGGAGTGTCTGTCTTCAACAGAAACTTGCACACATACTCTGATTCTCATGAATTTGAGAAACACACTCAGCCTGTAGAACTGTGTTACTTTCATTTTTTACTTTTTCATTGTGAGCCTCTTTTTCAGAGGCCTGTTTCCCTCTTAATTGGGCTTCGTCTGTTGCTATATACCTGTCAGTTCTCAAATGTTGAACCATAATTCTAGGACAACGATTAAATGGTAACCAATTCATCATTACCTTGGAGGCAATTTAAAGCCTTACAAGTTGGATTTTTGTTCACATATATCTTGGGGAAGAAGGTTGTCTATGGCGGAGGGTGTATGTCTTCCTTGGAGAAGCAGTACGATGTTAGAGTAAAGAGAATAGGTTCTGGAGTCAAAAGAATTCCAATTTGTTCATTCTCTCATTCATTCAACAAGTATTTATTGAGTTGCTACTATGTTCTAGGCACTGTTCTAGGTGCTAGGATGTAACAACAGCAACAACAACAACAAAAAGACGAAAATATCTGCCCTCATGTATATACCATTTCCATGGAGGAGTTAACAAAAACAAGATAATTTGATAAATAAATTAAATGGTGTATTTGATTGTGTTAGATGCTGAGGAGAAAAAACAATAAAAAGTAAGGAATATGATGGTTGAAATTTTAGGGTAGCTTGGGGACATCGCATTGTGAAGGTATTTAGGCAGGAGAAGATGTATTTTCTGTTACCTAAAGTTTATACAATATTTTTGAAAATTTTACAATAAGTTGCCTCCATGTGAATGGTTTTTTTGGGCCTCAACCAACTTTTGGAGGGGCCTTGTGAAAGTGGGATCCTAAGCTTCATTCACTTCTTAGTAAATGCAAACCTGCACCTGACAGTCATTACTTGGATGGTTTAGCCAAAGAACTTAACCTCTCTAATAAGTTTTCCCAACTGTGAAATGGTGATAATAAAAGTATTAGCCTACTTTATTGGTGTGTTATGAGGCTCAGACAAGATAATGCACACAAAACATTTATCGCCATGTTAAGCACATAATCAATGTCAAATCTCTCAGATCTTAAACATATTGTTATATGTCTTGTTGGTTTGCTTATTTATTTATTTGCTAATGTTATTTGTGTTGATCATCATGTGTTTAAAGCAACATGCTAGTTAGATTACAATATCCTGATGTACCTCAGCTTTTTATATGCTCAAGGCTGAGAAGAAAAAAAGAAATGACATGCATTGAACAACTCCTTTCATATGTATTTTACATCTATATATTCATTTAAACTCTTAACAAGCTATAAACATGAAATGTGTACATTATTAAACTTATCTTTTAGATAGGAACATAGAAGCTCAGACAGATTAAGTAAATTACCCAAAGTAACTTAGCTCATAGGGGCAGAAGTGGGATGTGGTCATAGATATGTGAACCTAAAAGTTTATGCTGTTTCCATGAAGTCTGAATAAATAAAGATCTTCCGAAGAAATGAATTATTCATAAAGCGAAGGTAGCATTCTTATCACTCAGTCTTGACCTTAAGGAAATTAGTTGCCAACACAAGGCATGATATTTACATATTTGTACTTGGCCCATTAAGGACTCAGGAGCAGAGCAAATTGACAAAGAAGTGGGGGCTGAATGCGATTTTCAGCTGAATTATTGGTTGTAGGTTTAATGAGTGTGAGCAGGCTAAGAGCATTTACTGAAGAACACTTAGAAAAGAAAGCCATGTAATGCCTCCCAGGGCTCTTTACAAAATCACTGTTCTCTCATGAGTCTACACTTCCTGGCAGGCTTCCCCAAGGGCTGGTATCTGTGATCCTGGTAACAGGACTACTTACAGGATCAGCCTGCCCAGTGCTAAAAGTCTGCTCCTCCGACAGCAGCTGGTCCAATTCTCCTGATTTCCCACTAGGGATCCATCTGTTCTGTAATCTCTAGTGCCAGCCTTGTCCTGCGGGAGCCACTCGAGCTGGCAATGACCTTGTTGAGTACACTTGGCCCTGATCTTACTAACGTGGTGATTAGGCTTGAAGTGGAAGGTTGCTCTTCTGAAGTTGAGATCGAGAACACAAATACAAAATAAGAATTTCTGACATGGACACTATGACCAGGCATTTGCCTGGCAAAGATGTCAGATTATTTCACCTACATTGGGGCTGATTTCTGAGAGGCATGAGGTGCTGGTTAGGAATTACTAACAGTAAAATTTTCCTGTTTTTTTAAAATAATAAAAAGGTTTCATTCAAGAAGATTACAAGAAAACATTTAATTTTGGTTTGTTTTGTAGCTCAACGCTTCCCATAATTTGTTCTTATGACTTCCTACCATTAAAACGCTCAAATCTATCCTTGAACCTAACATAAATGAATTAAAACAAATTGAACAGTGTGGAAAATAATTATTGGAAGGGACATAAACTTTGTCAACAAATATCCATGTGCTTTGGTAGATGGAAGAGGTTTTATATATATATATATATATATATATTAAATAAAGGCACAAGTCAGAATTATTGAGCATACTGCCAGCAGGGAGAAGGGAAAAAAATGTAATTTTCCTAGTTAAAATAGGAAAAACAAAAAGAAACACAGAAGGTAAGCTACAGAATTTGTGGAACAGACTTACATAATTCAAGATTGTCAAGGTTTATCATCCCATTAAGACATAGAAAAATAATTTATGTGAATAATAATCATTCTAAGTCATTAGTAAGAGCTTTGCATTAGGTTAAGGTTTATGGAGATGAGAAAATATATATCATTTTAAAAATATCCCATAAAAATACAGAGAAAACCTTTGCCTCTTTAGCAGGCAAGCTGTGGCCTCTGCAGAAACCATTTTCCCCCGTGATTCTGGAGTGACCAATGACGCGCATGAATTGTGGCATGAGCATGGTGGGGCTTGGACCCCAGCTGACATAACTATGGAATGTTGAGCAGTAGTAGACATGATTATTTTTGTCATTGTCATGTTTGAGGGGGATTTCTGCATTTATATAAACTGGACTTGTCCATTTACAAAGGTGGAAGCTAAAGGAACTTACCTAGCAAATGGCATTGTCGCTTTAAGGAAAAGAAGGGCCAATCACATGTGCTTTGGTTTTATCAATTACAAAATAGAAACAAAAATGCCCTTACAAAAATATATTGAAGGGCTGGACGAGTGGCTCAGTTGGTTAACAGCTCTTGCAAGAGTGCAAGCTGAGCTCTGAGCAACAGCAGTTCGATGCCCAGTGAAGACATGACCTGTATTTTTTCCTCATTTCTTCAATCTGTCTGGCTCTTGGAATTATTTAACCCAAATCTTGACTCTTTGGCAGATGATGGCAGTGCCATCTGACTTTCAGCCTAGTGATTATGCCCTGGCATACCCAGACCTGATGTTTTCATAATTCTGCCAGAATAGTTTTTCCTATTGTCTTTTTGGGAAGTGAGGGGAAAGGGATTTGTTTGTGTGTTTGTTTACATGCAATATCTTACCACCTGTGTTGTTCCAAAGCTGTCAGCTTATTAGTTCTGGATCCTATTCTTTTGCCCTAATAGATTTTCTGGGTAAATGACATGCTTAGAGCATTAATGACAGATATTTAAGTATTTGCATAGGGGAATGCTGGACTGGATAGCTATCTACCATTTAAAGAGAAACTGACCTGGATGAAGAGTATGGTGGTTGAGAATTTGGGATACTGGCCAGTTAACTAAGGTTTAATTCAGAAAATGATCATTTTATAAAGTGACCCAACTAATCCAATTAAAGATATTCTCCAGTGTTTGATTTAACTGGGGTTTTGTTGCTGTCAAGGTATTTTTCAGACCAGCATGGTTGACTTTTGCGGTGCCCATAGTTTTGTTTGGGAATGGATGGGCTATCTCGTAAAGGCAGATACACACCCTGTCCAAAAGCTGTGTCAATACTAGCCCTATTTACACATCTCTTTTGTTTGTGAATTTTTGACAAATTCATCATATGTTGAGGTAGTATGTGCCAAATTATCTCTCAGTGAATTAGGTTTTGATGTACTGATGAAGATTCAAGAGTTCAAGTTTAACATTGACTTCTGGTTTCCATTCTCCAGCTTTACCACTTGCCAGCTGAGTAACTTTGATAAGTGAACCTTTCTGACCTTCAATTATAGCATCCATAAAATAAGAGTAGGGGCCGGCTGAGTGGCGCAGAGGTTAAGCGCTGGCTTGGGAAGCCAGCGGCCCCAGTTCTGTCCCACATAAGAGGGCCAGTGACACTGCTCTCAAAAAAAAAAACCAAAACAAAAAACAAATAAGAGTAATGAAAGTACCTCTAGGTAAGGTTATGTGGATTAATGAAATAACCCATGCAATGGGCTGAACACAGTAAATACATAGTAAGGGCTCAAAACAGTGTAAAATATTATCTTGAAAGTTTTATACCACCATGATCTGCTCTTTGCTCCTATTATTGGGAACAGAAGAGGCAGACGGTTAGACTATCATTTTTGGTGTGCCTGCTATGTGCAAGACTCTGGGCTAGGTAAATAAGTTACCTCAGTTGATTTTGATAAGACTTCTTAACATGATACACCAACGAATGGGAAAATTCAGTCTGAGAAGTCTACAATATTGCTCAAGCTTTCACAGATTATTCATGGAGGAGTTGATACTGGGAACCATGTGTAATTCTAAAGTTCTATCAGTGCACCATGTTCTGACTACTACATGTCAGTTGTTATTTGTTTTTGTTTAGACAATAAACCTTCCCCTTACTTCCTACCAAATATCTTTGATTTTTTTTGTTTTTTTGAGGGCAGTGTCACTGGCCCTCATATGTGGGACCGAACCGGGGCCGCTAAATATCTTTGATTTTTAAAACACTGAAACCCATTAACCACACCATGGCTTCTTAAATCTGGAAGAGTTTGACAGGTGATGTGAATGAACATTTAATGCTCTCACTACTTCTTTATCATTTGTGAAAATCTGTTATTGACATAATAATTCTTTAGGGTCAAGGTACTATATACTTGGAAAAAAGTGTCATTCATAGATTGGTATGTTCCTGTTGAAAGAAACGTGGGTGGTTAAGGGACATATTATTATCACAGAGACAAGTAAACAGATAATAATGGGGCCTCATCCTATATTTGTAGTATTGTCATCAATAGTTTATGAGGACCTTTCATATACATTTATCTCATTAAATCCTTTGAGAATAAATGGGAGAAATTACTAGTCTTATTTTACAGATGAGAAAACTACATCTCAGAGAAGCCAAGTTATTTAATGAAGGCCATGTATTTATTCAGTACATGGTGGAACTGAGAACAGAGTTTAGGTCTCCCCAAGTCAATTTTGTAGTGCTAAAAATAAATAAATGAGAATAAGTGCTAAGGGGAAAGATTACTATTATAGGTGTCCCCAATGTCAATTCTTCCCTTTTCTCTTAGAAATACTTCTATTGCCAAAGCACCTTCTAATATAGTGAAAATATCTCCAGCCTCCGCTCAGCTGTTTATTTTCTGAGCTCCTTCCATATGAGTAGCTGACATGTAACCCTTGTTCCTGTTTTTCCTGTATTCTTCCATCCTTCTTCCTAAAACAGGAATGTGATGATGGTAATTCAATCTTGGGCTATGTCCTTGAAAACCACACATTAGCAGTTATATGAAGAAGAAATATTGAAAACATCTTATGTCCCAGACAACTGGGGAGACACCATACCAGACCCAGACTGCTCACTTCTGAACTTGTCTGTGAGGAAAAAAACAAACAAAAACAAACAAACAAAAACCCTTGTATTTGATTTATGTTGCTGTTATGTTGGGTCTTTACTGTAACCAAATCCCATCCCTGATAATCTAACACCTATTAGAGGTTTTGCCCCTGAGGTGAAAAAAATGTGAATCTGAAGACCAGAAAGTCTGGTCAAATGGAATCAAGACTAGATGGCCGGTTTGACTCCTTTTGGTAAAGAAGTACATTCAGACACTTTACCAGGTTCAGGGGGTACCTAAGATTTGTGAAAATGGTGCCTGAGTAAGGGGCTGTGGTCAAATGACAGATGGAGTGGGCAGTTTCCCACACTGAGGAGAGAGAGTAAGGGGCTGTGGTCAAATGACAGATGGAGCGGGCAGTTTCCCACACTGAGGAGATAGATTCACAAATACCCACCTATAATGACCATGGGACCCTTTCTCCATAGGGTTTTGTGGCTCTACCCATGTTGGTAACAACAGAGTTAGGAAAACATGTCGTTCATTGTTAATTTCTCTTTCCGTCTTTTCCTGAATTGCTTATCTCATTGAAAGAGGGATTTCACATCAGGAATACCTGACCTGCAGGCATTACAATGAACACTGTTCTTTGCTCGTTTCTATGATCTCTCCAAAACAGCTTTCTGAACTGACTTAGTCATGGAATATATATTCTCTGTCAGGAAATGTCACCTGTTGTCTCCTTGCACCAGATACACAGATGCACAGGAAGTATATGTATATTTTTCTCGCATTTCCTAATGTGCAAGACCATATCATACATGTCTCACTCAGTCATTCCACATCTTTAGTTTTAGTCATTATTTTCTTCCTTTTTTTATAAACTTTTAAATTTTAGAATAGTTTTAGATTTATAAAAACATTGTGAAGATAATTCCCATATACTCCACATTCAGTTTCCCTTATTATTTGTCATCTTTAATGAGGATAGTTTGTCATAATTAAAGAACTACTATTGACTATTATGAATTTATGTCCATATTTTACTCAAATTTCCCTAAATTTAACTTATCATCCTTTTTATTTTCCATGATCCTATCCAGGATACCGCATTATATTTAGTCACCCAATCTCTTTAGCTCATCTTGACTCTGATGGTTCTTAGACTTTCCTTGTTTTTGATGTCCTTAAAAGTTTTAAGGGGTAGTAGTCAGGTGTTTTATATAATGTCCCTCAATTGGAATTTGCCTGAATGTTTTCTTAATTAGATTGGGGCTTGGGGTTTAGAGGAGGAAGACCAGAGAAATATGACATTTTCATTACAGGTAAGACAAATGGGTGGAATGGGAAAATGAGGACAAAAAGTAAGAAGAAGCAGAAGCAAAGCAAGTACACAGAAATGTCCAGTAGAACACTCTGCACCATTACTATAGATAGATTGCAAATTAGCTCTAAGCTTCCCTGGAACCAAAGCACAGAAGTGGAAATACAATGTGTTAGGAGACCAATG
Source organism: Aselliscus stoliczkanus (assembly GCA_033961575.1). Classification (NCBI taxonomy): domain Eukaryota; kingdom Metazoa; phylum Chordata; class Mammalia; order Chiroptera; family Hipposideridae; genus Aselliscus; species Aselliscus stoliczkanus. The sequence goes on along the minus strand of CM066732.1, from coordinate 147,713,128 downwards.
TTTGTCCATAAACGTTTGTCCTAGTACTTGGCTACCAACAATTTCTCCCATCAGCCCCCTCAGAAGGATAATGTGATATAGCGATCAACATTTTAACATCTATCAATCATCTATCTATCATTTATCAATCTATTATATATCTATATCTATATCTATCAATCTATACCTATCTATCTATCTATCTATCTATCTATCTATCTATCTATCTATCTATCTATCTATCTATCTATATCATCTATCATCTAACTAGCTAGCTAGCTAACTATATGTCTATATATACTGAGGGTGCCATAAAAATGTATATAAGCAGACACTTTGATCAATGTTGCTCAAGCAGTAGTTTGCCATAATCAGAAGTGTCTGGACGCTGATGGTAACCACTTGAGAACCTCTTGTAATTGCAGAAGTCAAACGCGACTTGTATTCATCTTTTGTTATTGGTATATATTAAAATTTTAATACAATTTTCCTTTCTTAAAATGCATGTACATTTTTTTGGAATATATATATATATATATATATATTTAATAACTAAGCAGAGTTTAATATACAATATTGGGTTTATTAATGTAGTTCTTTAAATCTGGTTGATCCAAGGTTAAAATTTATGATTTTTTGGTAATGAACAGACTGCTTATATTTTAGACAATGCATATCAACACCAATCTTTATCATGAACTTTTGATGATGATTGTGTATTCAGAAATTGAGGTTATATTTTCTAGCAGAAACAAAAACCTAAAGTGGCAATATTTCTGTGGCACTATGACACTTTGACATTCTCAAAAGAAAGGTAGTGCATTTACTGTCATTTGAAAAAACTGTGACCCTAACTAGAAAACATGGCCCTGGGAGTATTTATAGATGGGGATGATACCTTAGAAAGGTGTATTGATGTACCCAGTGTTTGGTAGTCAGCCAAAGGCAAGGCCAGGCTTCAAGAATTGATGGTCACCAGAATTTTCCTTGGGAGATAATTGTAGACCAGACCTGATCAGCAGATATTATTACAGTGGTGAATACCTCAGCCAGAGCAGCTATGCATCCTCATTTGAATTGGTTTATGAAAGGCAGCACGGCCTCAGAATCCACACTTTGAATCAATCAGATATAGATTTGAATCTGTGACCATTATTGTTTATCATTGTCTTCACAGTACCTAGTATAGTAGTTGGCCTATGAGTACTCAGTAAATTTGTGTTTTTATCATTGTTGTTATCATTATTATTATTATTTTTATATTACAGGTGCTCAAATAGGTGTTTATTGACTAGATCAGTAGATAAATAATACATGAATGAAAAAATAAGTAAACAAATGAATTTAGACTTTAATATTTATTATTATTATTTTATTTTCATATACAAAAAGATAAAAATTGAAATAGTTCTAAATTTTTCCTCATATTTTGTCGGGATGTGGCTGCTTCTTCACACAATGGGAAAAACTACATTCACATTGGTTTGAGGACCCAGCCCCCAACCCCACCTTTTTCCTTTTTCCCAGCTATAATTCCTGGATGCAGTTATGTGTTCCAGGTATTTTAAGAACCAGTTACCTCAGACCTTATGTTGAACGGTGTCACCATCTGGGACCTCAATACTTCAGGCTTATAATATACACAGGCAGGAACCCTGCCAAGTGTGGGCACTTATTTGTTGTGAAATAAAACTCATCCCGAGTACTGAAAATGGGCTTCTGGCAAGCTTTTGGGGGCACTGGGGTGGGATGGGTCCAGAGTGTCATCTGAACGATGCTTCCAGTGTTCCCTCTTCAATTCTGCTATTTTCAGTATTCTCGTGTCTGAATGGGCAGACTTTGAACATTTTCTAGCTCTGTGCTATTCTGTCAAATGAGGACAATAATATGTAATCATCAATTTGTGCGCAAGACTATATGAAATCAGACATGTGAAAGCACCTGGTAGCTGGTACCTTATCTGACATGCAATAAGGCTATGAGGACAACAACAAAGTCACCAGCTCATCACATATGCTCCCTGTAGTTGGGGTACTATATTTCGTTATCTCTAAAATTTAATCTGTTTTAACATACATCAGCCTCTTAACCCTATCTTTGAAAAGGATAGAAAAGGAAACTGTAAGAGGCATTCAAATTTCAGAAATATTAAATAATGAATAAAAACCATGCTTTTTATACACAAGCAAGCATGGCATTTTTATTTATGAATCATTGAGCTGAAATTTTAAGACTTACATGAGCTTAGATGCCACCGAGCAATTTTCTCAGTGACAAATTATCCTTGAACAAACAGACCTTGAGGTTGAAGCTCTAAGGTGAAAACTTAATTCCTGCTCTCCTGAGGAGTAGCAGTGCCCTTAAGACTGCCCAGTTATCGGCCCACCGCTGGTTCCAGCGTCAGGCACAAGAGGCACAGACATGAAAAGCCCCTGAAGATTCTTACAGCAATCACTTCCAGGGGCATCCATGTACAACATGATCTACTTGTGCTAAGCATAGGCACAAGTCGGTGCCAAATCTGCAGTTTGCTTAATGATGGAATAAAGACCACTTAAATTAATGGATATTTGAAATCCACCCTTCCAATACAGTTATTGGAGCAAGAGACATTAATTATTCACATTACTTTGTTTCACACCTCCCAACAGGTTTCCCCTTTGACTCGTGAATGCAACTATCTGCTTTGTTCCTCATGTATTTAATTCATCAGGTGTGTCTCTTTCCTAGCTCTTAGCACCTCACATATAACACTTCAATTAAATTGAAAAGAGTAATTACGTCAAGTGACAAACAGAAGAATGCTAATTAACTAAAAATTTCATTTCAGGGCACTTAAACTAGAGTAGTGCAAAGTAAAAAGGTCATGATTTAATGTATTTGCTTGACTTGCTTTTGTAAAACACTGTTCTTCATTATAATAATGCCAAAAGAGCAAAAGTGTGCTGCATTAACATGCTACATTAACAAAGAATTAACGACTCTTCATTACTAAGGAGATATGATTTCTGTGTTTTTATTCTCAAAGTGTGTAACATTCATGCTAGAAAATAGTTAATGATGTCAGATTTTACTCTCGTTATAAATATTTCAAGTGTACCTCAATGTTACTAATGTTTAGGTTTAAAAATCAAGCCTACTATATTTTAGAAATTTCCTAAAATCTAACCAATTAAAAGTCAGTTATATAAAGATTTTGATAATTTTAATTGAGGACATACATTTGATATAAAATAACCTTATGAATAAAGCTGTTATAAACATCTGTGCACAGTCTTTGTTCGGACAAAAAATTTCAACTCCTTTGGGTAAATACCAAGGAACTAAATTGCTAGGTAGTTTGGCAAGACTGTGTTTGGTTTTGTAGAAACCACCAAGGTGCCTCCCAAAAATGCTGTACCACTTTTTGTTTCCACCAGCAATTAATGAGATTTCCCCTTGATGCACATCCTTGCCAGCATTTGGTGTCTGCTTACTGGATTTTGGACATTCTACTTGGTGTGTAGTGGTATCTTGTTGTTTTAATTTGCATTTCCCTGATGACAAATGATATGAGGTATGTTTTAATATTCTTACTTGCCATCTGTGTATCTTAGTGAGGTATCTGTTGAGATCGTTGGCCCATTTTTTAATTGTGCTGTTTGTTTTCTTATTTTTGAGTTTGAAGAATTCTTTTTATGTTTTAAATAGAGGTTCTTTATCAGATGTCTTTCGAAAATATTTTCTCCCAATCTATGACTTATCTTCTCATTCTCTTGACAGAGCAGAATATTTAAAATTTTAATAAATTCCAGGTTATCAATGATTTCTTTCATAGATTGTACCTTTGGTGTAGTGTCTAAAAAATTATCACCATATCCAAGCCTAGGCTTTCTCCCAGGTTATCCTCTAGAAATTTTATAGTTTTGCCTTTTATGTTTTGATCTGTGGCCACTTTGAATTAAATTGTATGAAGGGTATAAAGTCTGTGTCTATTGTTTTTCTTTTTTGCATGTGAATGTTCAGTTTTTCCAGCACTGGCACTACTTATCACTTGTGTTGCTTTTGCTTTTATGTGAAAGATTAATTGAATATATATATTTTTATTTCTGGGGTCTCTTTCCTGTTCTATTGACCTATTTGTCTGTTCTTTCACCAATATCTCATTGTCTTAATTACTGCAGCTTTATCTAAGTAGTGGAGATGAGTAGTGTCAATTCTCTAACTTTGTTCTCCTTCAATATTTTGTTAATTATTCTGTGCCTTTTGTTTCACCATTTCAAATTCCACCTGTTTATTGCTGATATATAGGGAAGTGATTGACTTTTGTATATTAACCTTGTGTCCTGCAACCTTTGTACAATTGCTTATTAGTACTAGAAGTTTTTCTGCCGATTCTTGTGGATTTCCTATATAGGTGATTATGTTATCTCTGAAAATACAATTTTATTTCTTCCTTCCCAATCTGTATTTATTGTATTTCTTTTCTTTTCCTTTTTTTTTTTTTATCTTATTGCATTATCTAGAACTTCCAATATGATGTTAAAATGAATGGTGAAAGGGGACATCCTTGCCTTATATCTCATCTTAGTGGGAAAGCTTTGTGTTTCTCTCAATTAAGTATGATGTTAGTGGCAGGTTTTGTGGGTAGATATTCTTTATCAAGTTGAGGACGTTCCCATCTATTCCTAGTTTACTGAAAGATTTTATAATGAATGCATGTTGGATTTTGTTACATGCTTTTTCTGCATTTATTGATATGATCATGTGATTTTTCTCTTCTAGCCTGTTGCTATGATGGATTACATTAATTGGTTTTTGAACATTGAACCAGCTTTACATACCTGGGATAAATCATACTTGTCATGGTGTATAATTCTTTTTATACATTACTGGTTTCTATTCGCTAATATTTTTTTGAGAATTTTTGCATGTATGTTCATGAGAGATATTGGTCTGCAGTTTTGTTTTCTTATCATGTCTTTGTCAGGTTTTGGTATTTGGGTAATGATGACCTCAGAGAATGAGTTAGGGTGTATTCTCTTTGCTTGTACCCTCTGAAAGAGACTGTAGAAAATTGATATAATTTCTTCCTTAAATACTTGGTAAAACTTACCAGTGAGTCCATCTGGCCTAGTGATTTTTGTTTTGGGAGATCATTAACTATTGATTCAATTTATTTTAGATATGACCTATTCAAATCATCTATTTCTTCTTATATGAAATTTGGCAGCTTGTGTCTTTCAAAGAATTGGTCTATTTCATCTAGGTTATCAAATTTGTGGGCATAGAGTTGTTCATAGTAGGTTTTTAAAGAAATCCCTTTAATGTTCATAGTGTCTGTAATGATGTCCTTTCTTTCATTTCTGATATTAGTAATTTGTGTCCTAGCTTTCTCTCTCTCTTATTTTTCTTTTCTAATTTGGCCTGCCTAGAGGCTTATTAATTTTATTGGTCATTTTAAAGAGTCTGATCTTGGTTTTCTTGATTTTCGCTGATTTTCTGTTTTAAATTTTATTGATTTCTGCTCTAATAATTATTATTTCTTATTTTCATACTTTTGGATTTAATTTACCCTTTTATTCTAGCTTTCTAAGGTTGAAACTTAGTTTATTGATTTTAGATATTTCTTCTTTTCTCATATTTTCAATGTTATAAATGTCCTTTTAAGTACTCTTTTCACTGCATCCCATACATTTTAATAAGTTATGATTTTATTTTGTTCAAAGTATTTTTAAAACTTCTTTTGAGATTTATTCTTTTACCCATGTGTTATTTAAAAGTGTGTTGTTTAATCTCCATGTATTTTGGGGCTTTTCAGTTATCTTTCTGTTATTTCTACTTTAATTACGTTGTAATATATATTGTATTTTATATTTATCTCAATATTTTCACAATGATTTATGAGTGTCGGGATGATTAGAATGGAACGACAGAGCAAATTAGAGGTTGAAACAGTTAAAGCCAGAAAATTTACTTTAATGACATACTTTTGATATTAAAAAACAAATTGAGATTCTATTTTCACAAAATATTTGGTGCCTGGCAAAGGTAGGTGATTGATAAGTATTCCTTGACTGAAGTAGGGACTAATCACAATACAATTACAGAATAGGGGTGAAGACACATTGGAAAGAGTTACAAAATGGAAATAAACTCCAAGTATATGTTTAAAGTATAAAAGGAAATATATACTATTGGAAATGATAAGAGGTCCAAGTGGTTGTTTCTATTGTCATAGTTACTGGTCACCACCAATTGTGTCAACTTCAAGGAGCTGAACCTTCTGAATGATGCTCCCCCTTCCACTCCCCCCACAACCCTGCCCCAGAATTCTCTCCATCAGTGTTATGAACTGAATTGTGTCCCTCCCAAATTTATATGTTGAAGCCCTAACCTCTAATACCTCAAAATGTGACTGTATTTGGAGATCAGGCCTTTCAAGAGGTGGTTAAATTAAAAGAAGGTGCTAACCCAATCTGGCTTGTGTTATTACAAGAAAAGAAAATTTGGACACACAAAGAGACGCTAGGGGTAAATGACCATATGAGGACTCAGTAAGAAGGTAGCCATGTACAAGCCAAGGGGAGGGGCTTCAGAAGAAATCAAATCTGCCAACACTTTGATCTTGAACTGTAAGCCTCCAGAACTATGACAAAAGAAATCTCTGTGTTCTAGTCATTCAATCTGTGGTATATATATTTTGGCAGCCATAAAAACTAATACAACCAATTACTCTTTCCTCGTTTCTGACTATTCTATTATCTATCTACTGACTGAACTTCACCCTCTATGTTTACTTTTTCTTTTTTCTAAAAACAAAGATATTATGCACAAGCATGACCCACATAAAATGAAACATTCTCCTTAACTTCTATTCTGCTCTAGTGATCATACTACCTTTTCCTCTCTCTTCTTAATGAAATGCTTGTCTGAAAGATTACACTCGATGCCCCCATTTGCTAACATCCTGATCACTCTACAATGATTTGTAATCATAATCATGGCTGAACTCATCCATGAAAATCATACAAAGTCAACTAGTGACTCTCCATATGACAAATTCAATAGATAATTTTTAGTTTTTACCTTATATGACTCTTACACAAACTTTGAGTCTGTTTACTTTTCTCTAGATCTTGAAACGCTATCTCCTTTGGTTTCCATAAAGCTAGTCTTCTCTAGTTCCCTTCTTACTATTGCCACTTCTTTCTAGTATCCTTCTTCTGATGGTCTTTTTCTGTCACACTTTAAGTAGTATTCAAGGATTTATCTCAGGCCCTCTCCTCTCTAGACCTTATTTTGCATCTCTGGGTGATCTTGTGCTTCCCTTTCATTTTATAAAGATTTATATGTTAATGAAGAACAGTCTAGAACTCTAGGTCAAGATCCTTCTCAAGTTTCAGACCTTTATTTCTTATTGTCTTCTACACATCATCCTCTACACACCATTCTTTATCTGTGGCCATTAAAAAAAAATCTCTAGCACAGCTTCCCCTCCCCATACTCATTTTTCTTAAACCTTTTTATACTGCTAAGAGCTTAGGACCCAGCCTAGATATCTGACCTTTCTTTTTCTTCAGACAAATGTAGATGATAACCTTTTACTGATCATTAGTAATAAAAATTGACAAAAGTAGTAATTCTAATCACCTTATCTCTAAATAAAAGAAGACAAAGAATGCTTTACCCAAAATTACCACTGCTTGGACCAGAGTCAGGTAGTGACATCTCAGTAGTACAGGCAATTCTATGGGCCGAACAGATCACTCTTTTTCCTGTAATGCCTACACAGTGTTCCTTCACACCGTTGAGAGTGCACCTTGAGGAAGGGATCAGAGGTTATGGTTTTGCTGATCAAATAATGTGAGTAGAGTTCCTTGCTCTGATGATGCCAAAAGAAAAAAAATATTGACCAGGATTTTTATAGTTTTTGTAGAATTTGGAGCTGTTACTCAAAATAACCAGTGCCCATTTGAACAGTAGTTAGGATGGTTATGTTATGGTTGATTTTCCAGTGGCTCGTGAATGGAAGGAGACTTTTAGGTTAGTTAAAGAGTAGACTTCAGACTGTTTTAGGAAGTATGTAAAAATCTAGAATTTATTACTGGAAATGAGAAAAATGAGAACGATTTAAACATGCACACACACAAAAGGTGGGTATGTCAATGAATCAGAACCCCAGTTTTATGGGGTTATACAGCTCTGGATGTGTGTTAGAGACTAGATTGCATGTTAATCAGGACAGAGTTAATTGAGAAGAACCATCCATTCAGGTTTTTTATCTTTCCAATAGAAAGTTCCTCATAACAAAGGCCTCATCACAAGGTCAAATACCTAGGTATCCACAAATTAGGAAAAGGAGGGGTGTGTGTGTGTGTGTGTGTGTGTGTGTGTGTGTGTGTGTGTGTGTACACACTGAGATTGCCCTCTTCCTCTCATACTGTCACTACATTTCTCAAAATCAGCACAGATATATCAAACTCATCTCCCATCCCAATCCAGTTCATCGAACTGATTTTACTTCCTGTGGAAATCCACTTTTGTATCATGACCAAGTGTTCAAGCTGGAAACCTAGGACTCAGACTCTATATTCTTTCCTTTATCTCCACATGTTGAGAGTAAGTTCTGAATATCTCTTGAATACATAATTATTTTTTCTCATCCTCACTGCCTGAGTTACGGTACTCATCCAGGCTCTCAAGGGGAATATCTTCCTCTAGATGTATGCCTCCAATCAGTCTTCTGAGAGCAACTAGAATAATGACTTAAATATTTAAATAGTAGTATGGAGCTTTTACTTCAGTTAAAAGATTTTCACTATTAAAACAAAACAAAACAAAACAAAACAATGAACACTGGGCTGGATGACTTTAAGCACTCCTCCTAGTTCCTTTAGGGTTTCGGGTTCTACAATCTACACTTGTATCTGGAACAAGGAAAATGACATCATAGTGTATAATGTTATCATAGTTCTTTGCAGTGCCCACCTTCTCTCTGTGCAGCCACACCTGTTCCATTCTCCTCTACAGGTTTTTCATGCCTACCCAGAAACCTTGTGGCCTGAGATAAGAATTTAATACTGTAATCATCAAATAATTAAACAAGAATCCCTAATTATTAATATGGAAGAGGCATTGTGCTGGACTTTTTAGGGCATACATGCATATGCCTAAAATTGTTCTGATCTAAAGTAGCTATATTCTTGTATAACTTGAGTCATCCTCATCTCTACTGGTAATAATAACAACTTTTTTTTTCTTTTGTGATATTTCAAGAAGGTATCATAGAGCCATGCATTAACAGTACTTCAAGTTCTTAGAATATATCTGTAATGCATTCCTCCCACAAGAGTGGGAGGCTTTGATATATTTATTATATAGCAGAAGGGATTATGCAAGTGTTCATTGTTAGATGGGCTATTTTTTTTATCTTAAGTGAAATATTTTTTTAATCCCTTGATGAATACCTAGGTATGAATATCTAAATAGTATACTAAATAATATCTCTCATCTAGCATAAAAATATCTAAAATTTGATAATTAAATAGAACTTTGGGGGCGATTCTATCATTCTAGCATTCTAAGTTTCTAAATATTTTCTTTTTTGTGTGTGAAGGGAATATATACCTTGAGTTCCACAGACCAATGAAGCTGAGAAAATATTAGTTGCAATAGATGATAGTCATTTCTATTAGGAAAATCACAGAGTATACACACGGACACATATTGTGTGTGTGTGTGTGTGTGTGTGTGTGTGTGTGTGTGTGTGTGTGTAGAGAGAGAGAGAAAGAGAGAGAAAGAGATAGAGATAGAGATAGAGATAGAGATAGAGAGAGAGAGAGAGAGAGAGAAAGAGAGAGAGAGAGAGGACTGACTTTATTTTGGGAGAAATTTTATATCTTTCAAATATATGCTTATATCTGCTCTGAATGGAACAAATCTGTTCGTGGGCATCTTCTGGAAGAGAAATCATTCAGCATGGCTGCATTTTGGCTTTTTCTAGAAAGGCCATCTCTATGAATTTTGTATAGGCCAGCTGATAGCATGGCAGATGTTATGTCTGTAATTTATTTTAAAACACTTTAGTGTGGAGAGTGTGATGAAAATGGGTGCGCTAGTTTCACTCTACACTCTAGGGTCAGTCAGTTGTCCTTATTCAGCATTCACACCCCAGGAAAGGTCCTTTTCCATTAATCAGAATGACCGCACTCAGAAGCAGCCACTTAGGGATCTATTTGGAATCCCTTTAGCTCAGTTCACCCCCTTTAATAATCAGCACAATAACTCCTAGAAAAAGGCACCATAACTAAAATTATTGGCGTTAAAATATATGAATTGACAACAATATCTTAGGGAAACTCTGTCTTTGCATGAACATGGAAGGGGCAGAATCTAGCAGACCCTTTACCTTTTTGGGGGGAATGCTCCCCTAATCTTGACCCCTCAATGCATCTGTTTCCTTCCTCTGGTGTGGAGGGGTCTTAGTTGCCTAACAGTGGATTAGCTTAATCTTTGACTCAGTATTTGACTCAGGTGAATATTTCATACAAAGTATGTTGGAACCTTTAAAGAGAACAGAGACCTGGGACTTCACTGAGTTGACAAAAGAGATTATATGACCATCTATTCATGCCTGCTAAAATATGTCTAGATGTTTTGCTGACTATGATCTGAAGTTTTATTGTTTGTTTGTTTATTGAAACCTTATCATAGGTCATATGGAAGAATAGCTAACCTATAATTTTATTGGTATCTACTAAGATATACCAACAGAATCTAATAGATGGGTCTAATCAAATTGGCTTGAACTAGCTCACAGTAAGTTCTTTTCAGTGTCAGTTATGTGACGTTCTTTCAACAATAACATGCTTGGCCCAATTAGTACTTATTAAATACTTAATTATTTTAATTGAATAATAGTTCAAATTAAATTAAAATCAACCATATCCACAAAGATCTTAGTAAATGAAATAGAGTGGTCTTAGTTCATTTTTAGTTCAGAAAGTTTTCTTGAAACAAATGCCAAGACTGCACAGGAAGTTTCTGTCACACATACAGCCCCAAACTCCAGAGTTTATAGCTGGGCACCAGATGGTTGGGGGATTTTGCCTAATGTATCATCCCTAAGCATAGAGGTAGCACTGGATTTTTATATCCTGATCATCAAGAGTAGGAGTATTCCTAAATTATTTTAGAGCATCCAACTATCCTGAATGAATTTAATTTCACAAATGAGAAACGATTTCCAATATTTATCATCTTGATTAACATATCATTATGTTTAATAATTTTTTAAAATCCATGCATTGACATGCAGTAGTAGTCAGTCAAACATGAACTATTACTGAAAGATGGAAATAATACTAATGTTTGTAGCAGCCATCAGGAAAATATATCATTTCTGAAAGAAAGCCAGCTGATTTCTAGACTGTGCATTCATAATAATGTGTTGGCTGATCATTTCTCAAATGTACTTTTTGGATTATCACCTGAGCATTGGTTTAACTTAAGTAACAGATGCCGATGCTATGCCATTGTACAGACTGAAGCCTGTCATTTAAAGTAAATGGCAAGTGTCATTGTCCCAAATTTCCCTAGCTAGAAAGAAACAGAATTGGGATTTGAACTCAGGACGTCAAACTCGAGAGGCTGTGCCCCAAACCACTGGCACATTAAGCACTCATTATGAGTGATAGTTCACACAAGTACAGCAAGTTACAAACATTATTTGATTTAAACCTACAACAAAATTGTGAAGGAAGTCATATAGATAGATGGAGGATCAGGAAGTTTTTTTCCCCAAGAATAGATAAGGAGGATTGAACATGAAGAGGCAAGGCTATCTTGGAAAGTATAGTCCCACGGGTCTCTGTTCTCTAAGGGGCCCCATATTTGAGGTTAAGTGCTCTGTGGTCACCATCTTGAAGCCCGTAATAATTTCGTATCTGAAGCTGTGATTTGTAAGCGAAGTCTGATGCGACAGAGAGCATCGCGGGGGTTTGAAGCCTCTGCTCATGGGCAATCCTGCTTCCTGTCTCCTGCTCACCTCTCCAGGATTGATTGTCAGCTTCCCACTCCCCGTTCCTACCCAATGACCTCTGGCAGGGGTCTGAGTATAGGTACTGGGGAGGGTCAGGATTAGGTATGTGCCACAGTGCTGAGTTATGGAGCTGGGATACCTGTAAAGCTCTGTGATCACTCTGAGAGCAGCCTCACACCTAAGGGGTGCAGCATTAAATAGATCTACTCTATTATACCTATTAGTGAATAAAAAAACACCTTGACAGGCTGAAAGAGAGGCCACGGGAGAAAGGAAAAAGCTTTTATTTATGAGTGTCTTTTGATCCAACAATCAAAACATTTTCATTTTCATTTTGCACTGAGTCCTGAAAATTATGCAGCCAGTCCTATGAAGAGGAACAAAATTAGGTCTTCTAAAAGCAAGGTCAATATTCTTTCCAATAGCCCATGCTGTAAAATTTCCCAACAAAAAAAAGATACAGCTATACTATGCAATCATGTCATAGTGTCCCATTTGGAAAAAGGAAAAAGTAAGGTAGGGGCAGAGCAGGTTGCAAGGTTAATGGTGAAATAGACCATCTAGGCAGGACATTGGAGACTACAGGACAAGGGTGCTAATGGAATTAGTATACTCTGAAAGGTTTTAAAATGTAATGGAAACATAAAATATTATGAAAATAAGGTCAAAATGACCTTTTGTTAGAAATTAACTAAATTAAATTGGGAAAGAAAGAGGGCCAGGGGCTTACAGCCATTTTTTGTTCATTCATTTAATATGCCATTACGGAAAATCTATGAAATGAGATTGTAAAAGGACTCACTTGAGTCTTACTTGGATTGTTGAGGGATTCAATGAGAAAAGAGCAAGGCTGGAATTAAGATCTCTGTATCCATAGCAATTCTATCCTGCGAGCAGCAGTAGAGAATGGTGGGTGCAGGCCTGATCATTCAACAAACGCTAATTATTTTGGTGCGAACACTTTTCTAAACCAAGAGACTGCCCCAAAAGACACACATGTTGCTTTGTGACTTGGAAGTCTTAGAAGTACAGAATTAAAATTCAAGTGTTGTGATGGAGACATACTATTGACTGGAGAAATAAAGGAAGGAATAACTGGCGCTGCTTGAAGATGATGAGTTGGCAGGCTAAGGATTAACCAGAGCTTCACGCCGCCAGGAGTTACAGATGTCTGAGGCAAGCAATTAGCACAAGATGGAGAAGCAGGTGAAGGCTTTGCTGGGGTTGCTCGGTGTCCAGTGATTAGTTTCTAATGCATGGGCGCGTTATTTACCCTTGTTTGATGGAAATTTTATGTTCTCTCTTACTGTAGTTCTAAGCTAAACAGCTGAACTTGCCAGTGGAGAATATATAGAAGTGTTTTAAGAAAGTCAGTGTTGTGATTCGAGTTACCATTGGGTAGAGCTTGGAAGGACTTGAAGTGTTAGACGACTGGAGAGAGAGAACCCTGAGGGACTGTGCAAGTCAGCACAGAGGATGCTGTGGTCTAACACGGGCTGCTCTGAGAAGATATCACTTGAGAGATATTTTATCACTAATGACAACTTTACTCCTGAATACAGTATCAATATCGTCTGCATCAATAATAACTTCATTCCATAATTACATATACAGTAGCCTTTCCTAAATGATACCCGTGTTGTTGCACTCCCTTCTTACAAACGTTTGTGATAACTTATACATAGGATAAGCTATTATCAAGGCCCTGGAATCCACTGGGGTGAGTCTGAGGTCACACGGTCTGTTGTCGGGGAGGACCCAGGCTTCCTTGATTGTCATGAGGGCTTATAACGTAATACTTCACATTTTGCATGGTAACAATCTGTGCCCTGTGTATTAGTCCACATTCTGTGTAATATTAAAAGTCTCAGTATTCTATTCTTATAGATGCCTCTCCAAATTTTCAAAAGACACATGTATAAAGAAGGCTTTGGCGATCCCAGCTTCTGATTTCAGAAGTCAAGTTCAGAGATATGAAGATGCACTCAAAGGCCTATGCACTGGATACCTAACCAAAATCAAACTTAAATCAAGATTTAGAATTCTTCTTATCATAGTTACAGTAAGAGTGAGTTCTCTATAGGTGATAACTTTGTTTTATTGTCCTTTTGGCTGAATGGACAATCTCAGGGTGCAATTTTAACTCAACCTGTATTTTGCACACTCCCGGTGTGTATTAACTGAGGAGCAGTACAAGTCTGCAAAGGGAAAAATAATGTTGCCCCCAGTAGTTGTGTTTGTGAGCAAAAACCATGCTATGTGTAAAGAGGATTGAGATTAACCCCCAAATACTTGTTCAGAATCTAAAATGTCTTCTCTCCAACATAGCTTAACTGCATTTGGGCAAGGTAAATGGCTCTTCACTTTTTCTCCCTTAAGGAAGTTCATTTCTTTATGCAGTTATTGTAAAGCAATGCACCCTGAATTATGGTGAGCCTCACTCTGCCAGTTGTGAGGTGTGTACTGGTGTGCCTGTTGGTTAAGAAACCCCTAGGAGGGCCGGCCTAGTGGTGCGGTGGTTAAGTGTTGGTTTGGAAAGCCAGCGGCCCCGGTTTGGGTCCGACATATGAGGGTCAGTGACACTGCCCTTGAAAAAAAAAAAAGAAAAAAAAAAAAAAAGAAACCCTTAGGATACAGAAATGCTCAGCAAAACAGGCATCTTCAAACAGACAAGGGCCTTCAGAATCCTCTTGCTGAATTATGCCAGATTTTCTGGCTTATGGTCATTAAAGACAGTGATGAAGCAGCTGTCGCTGAGTAGGACATTGTCAAAAAATCAGTGAAAAGAATAGAGATGATTACCCGGGTGCCATTCACCCATTACAGCAAGCTTTGTGCTAATATTTCTCTTATAAATCATTCTTTTGATAAGATTATAATTTGCCTAAGTAAATATTTGCTCTCGGCATCACCTTGACATCAAAGGTCTAAAACAAGACCAGTTTGTTTTTTTGTTTTTTTTTTCTGTGAGGTTTCAGAAGGAAAGACTTAAAGGAATGCTGCAATCATAAGGTTTTTCAGTTGATAAAATAGAATTGTGCTGTTCTTGTAAAATGACTCTGTTCTACTTCTATTTACTCTACTTAACAAACTTAACTACTTTAAACTAATTAACGTGGGCTGGGAGAAGAAACTGAAAAAAAAAATGAATGTTGAAAAGATGCACATCTTTTCTATTTCAGTATGACACCAACCTGGGATTTCAAAGATGATTTGTTTTGTCTGATGTATGAGTATTGGGAGAGGGGAATGGATATGAATGCATTGAGAGACAGATTGCCCAGCTGTGAGGCTGGCCTGGCACTGTGGGGACACCATGGGGACAGGGCAGTGTGCTCAATAAATAATGACTAAGGGCAATAATGATGGAACAAATATTTGCACAACTCTCAGGTAAGAACCATGCACAGAGGTAAATGTTTATTGATGAAAAAAAAATCAAATCCAAAGAACAGATTTTAGCACCACAGAAAACTGAGTAGACAGCTGAAGACTGAATATTAATAGCCTCACAAACTGGTCATTAACCTCTAATAGATACCAAGTAATGGATTTAACTGATACTTTATTTGAGTTAACTGGAGTTTTGTCTGTCTTTAAAGACATTAATGAAATATGCTGTATCATGAGGTAATGAAAAAAAAATTATCTCTAGAGAGAAATTGGCTATACAACAATATAAAGGGTTTCCCACTGTTGAGAGTCTAACTTCAAATTCTTTCTTCAGACTCATGACAATTGAAAAGTAAGTTTTAGCAAGTAATTTAATAGGTAATATTTTTATTTTTTAAAACATTGAACCCTAGAGACATCTTAAGAGGAACCATTGCTTGAGAATTTATAGCATTTTAAAAGAAAGAATGGTTTGCAGTTCTGTGACAATTATTTAGTGCCGATTTATGAGTAAGCCCATCTCATTTCTCAAATGACTTAGTCTAAGTATATAATAGAGAGAGGGAGACATATAAAACTCCCACCTATTTCCAGCAGAGCATCTATATGGAATATTTTAATTCTTTCAACATTTTTGTATATTTGTTTCCTAGACAGTAAATCACATTTTATGAAATTATATTCCTCTTTTAGCTAGTATATACTCAGTATATACACTCATTAAATGTTTATATATGGACTAGATGAAGGATCTGAGTAAAGAAAAGGAAAAGCTCCTAGTGGAACAGTAGTAAGTGCAAATGCAGGGCCATGACCCTGCCTCACGAGCATCATGGGAAATACAGGAAGGAAACAACAGGCTTCGGAAGCAAGTCATTTCCTTCAAAGTTGGGCATGTCACAGTGAGGTGATTGTATCCTGGAGGTTGTTAGGAACTCAGTTCCTCAGTCCATTTTCTGAAATTCAGGAATACAAAGAAATTGAAAACATATGGCAAGTTTGTTTAGTGGTAAAATCTGATCTGATTCCATTATGTATCTTTAGATTTTTAAATTTATTCCATCTCACATAAATTTTCCTAAGGTTTTCAGTAGAAATGTTAATGTGTTTGATTACTAGGTGCTATACCAGTCCCCAGATGGGAGTGTTATTAGAATACACAGTGTATGTCCCTTACTATATTTCTAAAATGTGACAAATTTTGAATTTCTGAATCCATCCTAACCTGAGGGTTTCAGATAGGGACTGTGGACATATGGAAATTCATAAATGGATCAAAATACAAAGTAGAGTTACAGAGCTGGTTATGTGACTTGTTCAGATCAAGCAACTCTTTAATTGTGAACATGAGGTTTGACTCCAAGTCTTTCTGACTTCAATCTTGTAATTCTTTCCTCTCTTCAAAGAATTACAGTAGCATACAAGAAGGAAGTCAACAAATCCATGGTTTAGTACTTGCTAGGCATTGCTCCCAGTAAATTTATTTATTTAATCCTTTACATAATCTTAGGATGTTGGCACTATTTTTATCCTAATTTTACAAATGAGTAAAAGGAAAATTAAGCAACTTGTGCAAGGTCATAAGGTTTATAAGTAGCAGAGCTGCAATTATGAACTCGGGTAGCCTGTCTCCTTACCCGTGGCCATATAGTATTCTGAAGACAAAAAACATGTCTAGCACACTGAATATAAAACATGAGAATGTATATCTCCTTGAAAAAATAATACAAAAAATGAGGAGACAAAGAAGAAAATACATGAAGACAACAAGGGCATTGGAATTGAAGAGTGAGGGTTATTTGAGTGACTGAAAATAAATATTTAAAATATACTTTCATTTTCTTTCAAGAGAATTTAAGAAATGTGATCAGCCCTAGGGACATGTAGAACCTTGACCATGTTGGGAATCCTTCATTTGCTCACAATGCTTAGCTTCCCCCAGCAGTCCTAGAACATAGAGCCTTTTCATCTCAGAGAAATAGAAGGAGCTCACATGGGAGATGGGATTATGCTTGCAAAATCTCAAATGACATGCTTGCCACTGGAAAGAGCCAATTCAATTGAATGTTGCCAGGAACTGTGCTGTGACCTAACACATGTCCTCAGGGTGTGTTGCAAATTGTGCTACACTATTCCTAGCTGTGAGGTCTTTTACTTAACTATGGACTACGTGGTATACAGTCCAGCACGATGGGGAGTCCAGAGAAACTGTGATTCTATGACAAGGTGGTGAAGCGCCTGGGCTTTGGCGTCAGACTGAGCTGGGCTTGAATTCCAACTTCCCTCCTTAGCTCTTCATCTTGGACAGGCTACTGAATTCTCATGAATCTCTGTTACTGAGTTATTATTACTCTCATGTATCAATATTGTAGGGTTGCACAGAGGATGAGTGTGATATTACATTTAAAGTTCATGACCCTCAACAAATGGTGGTTAGTACAAAGTTGCTATTACTCCAAATTTATTTAGATACTTCGAAAGCAAACCCCATGACTCATGTCTTTAGCAGTTTTCAAGCTTTTGATTCAATTCCCTCCTTCTTACAAAAAAAAAAAAGGAGAAAAACAACATTACAGCAAAACAGCCAATAATCAGTTTCACAACTCTCCCAAAAAATACTTTGAAATATATTACAAAAAACCCAAAGTTTGCAGAACATATATATATAAAACTGAGAAATCCCAAACTCTTCTATGTCAAGCTTTGCCCCACCACCTGCTATCAATCTGTTTCTTCTTCCTCAGTGAACCTCAGCATTTACTCTGGATAAGAGTTATATGAAAACATCAAATTCTTATTTTGCAACACAACCCTTCCTTTATCCTCCTGAAGTGTATTCCAAAAACCATTCAGTGGATTGCCATTGTACTTGGGATGAAATTTGAATTTCTTTACCTGGAATCCAAGGCTGTCCATTTCATCAACCTCTGTTACAGCAGAAGACCTGATCTCTCAGAGGCGTTGGGTAAATATTTGATGTCTGACTAATAATCTTTCTCATGTTCATACCTCCCTCACTGTATACACCAGTCATATCATATCAAACTCCTTTCTGGCACTAAACCTGCAAAACACACTCAAGAGTCCAGGTCACAGCACATGTTGAGAACTGCGTCTCTTCGACTTTATCCACTCCTCCTCCTACCTTTGTCTCCTACCCTGCTCAGGACTCAGCATACATATTATTTCAAGGAAATGGTCTTGAATTTGCAGTCTAGATTAGTTGTCCCTTCTATAAATTTCATATGGAATCCCCCTCCCCCGCCCCCATTCCCATATTGTGTTTTAAGGCAATCACTGGTTTATTCTCTGACTTTCTGTCAGACAGGAAATCCTTGCACAAAGATATATTAAGCATGTGATTTTCTTTCTTTTTTTTTTTTTTTTTTGTATTTTGATCCTTTGACATGTGGGTATTGGGGACACTGGAGGGACTGTCCCTCCAAGAGTTAGTCAGTTCCTAGAGACAGTAAAGAACTAGCCTGTAGGCCGGCCAAGTGGCACGCTGGTTAAGCACTGGCTTGGGACGCCAGCTCTGAGCAGCGGGGCCCAGGTTCAGATCCCACATATGAGGGCCAGTGACACTGCCCTTTACAGTTAAGATGGTGAGCAACAGCTCCAACTGGAGCTGGGCTGCTGTGAGTCCCCGGGAAGGCGTAGCTGCAACCCCTGCTGCAGTGGGCTGCCACAGGCTACAGTGAGTGGTCGGCAGCCAGCATGTGTGGCCAGCAGTCAGTGTGAGCTGCCAAGAGCCGCCGTGAGCGGCTGTCCAGAGGCCAGCGACCGATCTGCCTCACCCAGGAAGAGTACAATGACAATACCAACATGGGCCAGTGAAGCAATGTCCTCCACAGCTAGACTGAAAAACAAAAGGACAGCAACTTATCTGTTCCCCTCCCCCAATTCCCCAATAAAATCTTTTTAAAAAAAAAAGAACTAAAGAACTAGCCCGTGAACTTGCCTTTCACATGGAAACCCATCAATTCAGAGCCAGCATCCACAGCCAGTATTCTATCCTGCTCTCACACTCAGGGCACTAATCCCATCCTCATTACCAGGAGCCAGGTACCAGACAACCAAGATCCCTATGCCCCAGAGCCCACTGAAATTATTCAAGCTAACCACTCCAAAACCCACTCATACTGCATCACCCGTTCCTTCTCATGAAAACACCATACATCCTCTTGCCCATGTTTTCTTCCCACTCCCTCTGCCTCCTGGCTGGCCTCAGTGCTTCCCCCTGTGGCCATGCACGACTTAGTATGTCCCCCTCTCTTGGATATCTGTGAGTATAACAAACTACCTTTTCAATGACATTTGTTTCCTGATCTGTTGGCCTTGTCAGGCCTACGTAATAATTAAAACTCACGTTTTAAAACAATAGAGACTGAACCACTTTTGTTCACATTGAATTGCCAGTCCATATTATAGAACCTGGAATGTAGTGACTTAGATAGATGATAGATAGATGATAGATAGATAGATAGATAGATAGATAGATAGATAGATAGATAGATAAAATGTGAATATTGATACTGATTTGCTGCTGTGTTTGTTATTGCAATCTGCTTCCCTCTGCCTCATTTCTATTTAGTTATTAAAGAATGGATAGGATATCTTGTTGACAGAAGAATTAAGTTTTTGCATTTTTTTCTAAATTGTAGACTTCCAGCCCTGTATTTTGCTTATAATAAAACTTATTCCTTATTTTTAAAAAACTTTATTCCCTAGTTAAAAACTTATTTTTCCACTTCTTAGTTTGATATCTTTTAGGAGCTTCAATCCTTTGACAAAACATTTGGTTGTGAATAAAATATATTTCATGCTGACACATCTTTCAAAATACTGTTCATTATGACTGTACCTAAATATAATTAAATGTAACTTCAACTGTCTTGTGATCTGACATAGTTGTGGGTGATTATATGTAAAAATATTTTAGGAGATGAAAAGGAGCAAGGAAAATCTATTTTGGATTTTTGTGTTGGCAACACTCACATCTCTGCTGGTCACACCTGCCATATGTTGGCTTCTTTTTTTCTCCAACTCTTTTCCTTCCTAAGAGTGACTTCGAGGCAGGAGACATCCCTGCTACTCCTGGATTCAAGAAGTGCTTGTACTTCCACGTCAAGTAGTTGGTTTTTTCCCAAAGCATCTCAGTTCTGCGGTTTGGCCTCAGTGTGTTTTCTTGAGGTAGTTGAAATATTCATCATTCAAGCCACATCCCCAAGTGCCAAAAAACAAGTCTCTTGAGACAGGTTAACATGAATGAAGAGGACATTTTTGGTTGATTTGGAAAGCAAAATAGAACTCTTAAAATCATACTGGAGACAAAATACAAACTCTACAACATGTACCAGTAAAATGAACTTTATTTCTGGAAGGCCAGACAAAAAATGGAGGTCAGCTTTGGGTCAGGCAGTTAGAAATAAAGATAAACATAATATTGAAACTACTTTCTCTTTGCTCATTTTTTGAACCCAAACATTGGGAATGACCCGATTTTACCCAAAACTAAAGATTGAAGCTTCAGTTACAGACTGAGCTATTATTTTCTGGGTTCCTCAGAATAATTTTCTTGATCTTCTCCATTTCCGGTATAACTCATTTTCACATTCTTCTGGCTTGTCTTTGACTCCCCAATTGATACTTGTCAATAAGTATAAAGCAATTCTCCTAAAATTTTAGCTATCATAAGTAAAGATGAAACCTTTTTGGGCAAGAAGAAGTAATAACAATGCAAGTCATGATTTCCACTGATATTATGGAAATTATAAATAAGACTAATGTGAACAAGACCCATCAGGCTAATTGGGGTGTTTTGAGTCTTATTACCCAATGGTTCTATTAGGAGTGTTGTGTATTTATTGTTGTCTCTATTTGGGCCTCTAGATAATAAACTCATATGTCCATCGCATTAGGTAACTATATATAACAGAACATGGCAGGATTAATTAATTTAGAACTTAACAAAAATGCCTTTGAGGGTCAACCTAGGAGTTTTATGTCACAGCATCCCACCAGCTCACCATATGAAAAGAAAGCAAGAAAACTAGACAAGAAAAGAAATTCAAACTGAGAAAAGAGTACTCATGTGTGTACTGAAGGCCCTGATGTATTAAATTTTGAATGCAGAGATTTTTTTGAACAAAGTGAGTCTAGCCTCGTTCATGAGCTAATGTCAAGTTATCCAGGATATTCATTTATTTCTTACTGAGTTTTTTGTTGGTGAGAGTAGGAAGGAGGGAGAATTAAATCTACAAGATTAAATGTAAACTATATACCAGAAGTTTGAAAATATCAAATTTAAAAGACATAAGCTTAAGAATGAGGCCTGTACCCAAGGCGGGCTTGCTTACAGGAACTGTCCTCCTTCTTCCTTGCCTCTTTTTATTTTTTTATTTTTATTTTTTTTTAGCCTTTGTAGGTAACCTCAGTTTTCTTTGAGGAGGCAGTGAGCCCAGCTGGAAGAATACATTTCCTAGACTCTCTTAAAACAGTTTTGACCATGTGACTCAATCCTAGTCAACGAGATCTAAGTGGAAGCCTCAAGGTCCTTCCTGAAAGGCTACCACACCTGAGAAGGGTATCCTTTTGTACTCCTCTACTTCCTTTTTCATGATACCTGGATAGTAGATATAATGACTGGAGTCCCTGCAGCTATTCTGGACTATGAGGTTATATGGATAGTGGAAACCAGTGTAGTAGTAGAAAATTATAAAAAGACTAGGTAGGCCTTTGCGGTACATATGAAGCCACCAAAACATCCTTGGACTGTTGCTATCAGAATGCTCTTATGTAAGAGAATAAAGGCTAACCTTAAAACATTATAATAAGGTCTCTTTTGCTACCAGCTAAAAGCAATGTTTAACTAATATAAACCCAGTTTCTACATGCTTTGTCTTTGTAGTTTAATAGTCTAAATTTGCTTCACAAACAGCATTAAATGCTTAGCTTCCTTCTTCCCTGCTCTCCTCTGCTTCCTTTGCATCCCTCACTTCTGTATTTGTGACCCTCCGGAGTAGTCATGGTTTCTCTTGGAGTGCGTAGTTCCTGCAGTGACAAAGATGTGGGATCCAATTTCTCACTTATCATGTCACCTGAGAATATTTGCTTAACTTCTGTGTCTTTTTCCTCATCTGAAAGTATGCACAACAGGGGGGAATAGAAGAGAAGAAGCACGTAAAGCCCTTAGAAAAACACTTAGCCTCTAGTAAGTGCTCCATAAATTATTGTTTTGCTAAGGTTGGCATTCTCAATGTAAAGATACATAGAGAACCTTGAATATTACCCAGAGGGGTTTTACTAAATCCCACAGAGACATGTCCTAACCCTCTTCTCTGAAATGATACAAACAGGCCATGCACTTGACAGCTTTTCTTGAAGATGAATGCCACACCCTCCTTGAATCTTTGCTGTTTTTCCTCTGTGTGGCTAAGAGGTCCCGACTCATTTCAAATTTTCTTCATACAACTTGCTTTAACAATGCTTAACACTAAAATTGGATTGATGATCTAACAAGGAAGAAAAAATAACTTGATAATTTGTAAAACTAAATATTAGAAACAATTCATTCGTGTGGTTCTTAAGCCTAGGGTTTGAATTCAGATGGACCTGGGTTTGATCTTAATTTTTCATTTCATAGTTGTGAGAAAATTATGCCATATAACCTTTCCAAGTTTCAGTTTCTTCACCCATAAAATGTGGACAATAATAGTTGTGCTAGGAAGGTGGTGATGAAGCTTGATTGAGATAATGTATGTAGGTACCTCCTGTGTGCCTGGTACCTCACACAAACTCAATGAATCAACTATTATTATTATGAGTACTAGTAATAATATCAATAAAGAAAATAACCACTGTTTAATGGAGCCCAATAGTTTATTCATCCAGTTGATATCTTTCATGAAATGATGATTCACTGATATAAAAAGTGTTAAGAAATAGAGCAAATAAGAATGTGAACATCTTCATATAAACAAACCTTTTGGAATGCTAGATACAAAAATGGAAATCTGAGCTCAAGTTAGAACTTAATAATCTTAAGCATTTCCTCATTTTGTTTTCTCTGCATACACATTTTTAGATTGATTTATATAGGGTTGAAGGAGAAATGGTTTTGAAAAACTTTTAAGAGGTGGTAAATAGAATAGATCAATAGGTTTAGAGAGATAAAGAATGATTAAAAGGTTATAAACGTAGTTGAAATGATATAAACCTGCATTATTGAGGAAAAAGGAGAACATTATGGTCTTGTTTGACTTATTAAAATGAAACGAGGTTAGAGGAAGAGGTTCAGCCACACAACCGCAACCTCTAGCAGATCTAACAAAAATCTTGACCCTGTCAAAAAGGATAAATAAATCCAATAGATAGAGGTGAGCTAAGATAGCTTTAAAGTTGACTAGTCAATACTCTAAACAAAAGATGCAAAAAGGATTTCTCAAAACCACTTTTGAATGCCTGCAAAAGATGAATTTAAATGAGAACATCCTAAGTATTCTATCCAAAGAGAATCTTCCAGAAAGGAAGGCCTCTGTTTGCGAGACGGATGGGGATTTTGGATTCCCACAGTCCAGAGCCTGGCAGCACAGGAACTCCTGATGCCTGGAGAAAAGGGTCTCAGTTTGAACTTCTGGGATGGTGAGGATCTGAGAGCTGCTGGAGGGGAGAAGTGGCCTCCGTTCAAGCGAGCATTCCAGCTCATCCCATGCTGGCAAGAGCTGCGTTTAAAATGCTGTTTAACATCTTGGCAGAGTTTGCAGAGCAAATAGATACTAACTGAAAACAGTGATAGAAGGAATCTGTATAGGGCAGGGACTATTCTGGAATTTGCTTGTTCCTTCAGACACATAGATTACTCTCTCCTGACCTGCCTAACCAACAATAGTGAACACAGAAGGAGAGAAAAGAGTAAAACTGGCACGTACTCTTCCAATGTAGTGGATTATTTTCTTACCTTGGTGACGGTATTATTTTAAAATATATATGATGAAAATTTTATACCTACACAATAGTAGAAAGTACGGCGAGTCTCCAAATACCTGTACCCCAGTATCAAAAACCATTCATATTTTGCCATCCTTGAATTTCCCCAGTCAATACAAGTTGGTCAATACAGAGATAGAAAAATAGTACAATTTCCACTGATGGTAATTTATTTACAGATTTATTTATTTATTTATTTACTTGCTTACTTAGTTCAGGTTTCTTTTATTTTATTATTAAATTTTTTGTGGGTGACATCGGTTAGTAAAATTATATAGATTTCAAGTGTATAACTCTATAATACATCATCTGTATATTGGATTGTGTGTTCATCACCCAAAATCAAATCTTCCATCACCATATATTTGACCCCTTTTTCCCTCTTCTACCACCTCCTCCCCCTCACCCTTTAGCTCTAAACTGTTGTCTGTATCTGAGTTTTTCTTGTTTGTTTGTCTTGTTAGTTTTTTGCTTTCAATTTTATGTCCCACAGATGAGTAAAATCAAATGGTTCTTGTTTTTTTCTGTCTGGGTTATTTTATTTAGCATAGTAATCTCAAGATCCATCCATGCTGAAGGTAATTTTTGACCAGTCATATGTTCCAAATCTTCTCCACTCCATAGTAAGTTCAATAACAGAAAGGAATCTCTCTGTCTTCACCCCCATATCTCTAAAGGTTAGCACAGTGTCTGACCAAAAATAGTTCAAATACAAAAATATTTATTGACTGGATGAACTCTCAGAGCACCATCTACCTGCAGGGCTAGAACACTTCACTCTACTCTTAAGACATGTTGATGTGTCCTCTTTGTCATTATGTTTCTGTGGTCTTCACATCCCTATACTACTAGGGTGGCTCATCCACGCCTTATTTTTATAGCAGGTTTTGTCCTTCTTTTCTTTTTTTTAATTGAATTGTTTTGAAAGCTGGTGGGTAAGTTCACAGATCTATTCATTTGTGTTTCTCTCTGAAAGACATCGGTCTTTTCTCTTGAATTCCCTTGAATACTGGTCAATACCTCCCTTTAAATTTCAGTGAGCAGATTGTGTTCAAGAATCACTGTCTCCTTCCCTACACCTCTAACATCATTGTTAGGATACGATCCTTATATGACCTTTTTTTTTTTTACAATATTTCAAATGCAAACCCAAGTTTTCACATGATTTATAATGCTATTTAGTTGACAAAGTTATAGAATTTAAAATGCTTAGATAATTTTAATGTTCTAGCAATTTGCAGAAACTGTGGTGAGAGTTATAATTTTGTGTAGAAATAAAAATTGCAGACATTATAAACCATTACGAAGCTCTGCCAGATTATCTATTTCTAAAACTATTGAGTGTGTCCAATGAGTGGTCCCGAATGATTTTTTTTCCTTGTAATGATAACATTTTTTTCAAACATATGTGATAGAGATCTATATAACATGCAAGGCATTGTGTTAGAAGCCAGGAATACAAAGGTAGACAAGTCAATCCCTGCCTTCACATAGCTTTTATTCTAGTAAGGGAAAGAGACTCGGAGGGATGTTCAATATAGTGGAGCAAGCTTTATATCATCAATTTGGACTAGGTGTTGTGGAAATGCAGAAATAGAAAAGTAAATGAAAACTGGTGGAAGAAGATGGGAGAAGCTTCCTGGAGGACAGCATGATTATGACTTAGTCAGGTGAAGAATGGGATATGGTGGGAATTCAAGCAAAGGGAAAATATGAACAAAGTCCCTGAAAAATGAAACAGCATGGTGAGTGGGAAAACAGCAAGTGTTTGTTATGGCTGGAATGTACCAACCAAAGAATGGAGGGGTATGAGAAAAGGCAGAAGAGAAGTGTGGGAGGCAGTGCATCACAAAAAACTTGCATTTGAGGATGAGCAGTCTAGGCATTATCTTCAACAATATGGCTGAAATTGTTGGAAGCAGTAGAGGGTAAATTTAGAAATTAAGAAAAGACAATATTATGGGCAACTTGTTATGCCAAAACTTTTAACTTTATCCTATGGGAAGCAGTCAGCCACTTGAAGGTTTTGAATTGAATAAATCTTCGTTTGGTCTTGTAGACAGGTAACTCTGGCCCCATTGTAGAGGATAGGTTGGAGGAAAAGAATAAAAACAGGAGGGCCGGCCGAGTGGCGCTGTGGTTAAGCGCTGGCTTGGGAATCCAGCGGCCCTGGTTCGGTCCCACATTTGAGGGCCAGTGACACTGCCCTCAAAGAAAAAAAAAGTGGAAACAGGAATACTACTTAGAAGACTTTTAAAAAGTCACATGAATTATAATTTCATTAGATCTGAATAATTCACATATGGTAGAGATCTTAAAAATATAACATTGTTTTATTAAAGTGTTTTTCCTGTTTTCTTTTTACCAAGGAGGTATAAATGTTCATTAGTTTTAAGTAATTCACATTATTTTGTTCTCTTCCAATGAAATAGATAATTATTCCCTATGCCTCTGTTGCAATATGTCTTATCCCTGATCCTTTCAAAATATTCTACACTAAAATATTTGTTTTCCACTAAATAAAATTTAAGATTATGATTCTTTTGCATCAGATTAAATTTATGTGCACTTGGGGGATATTTTTGGATAAAGCATTATTTATAATGGCACAGTTAATATTTATTATTTTAAACCATATCTCCAATCTGTGATTTCTCTTAGTGTATTTTGGAATCCAACCAGTTTCCTGGTGTTATTGAGTTTGCAAATGTAATCCATTATTCAAGTTTAAGAATTCTCTCTCTCTCTCTCAATCACATTTTACGTAGTGTCAAAAAATGAAAACTCCCTTTGGTATGAATCAACCAAAACTTATTTCGAATTTTAAATTGTTAAATTGATTTTTTGTTTCTATTCAGAAACATATACAGGGAGGAGAAAAGGGTCCATAATTTGAGTTTGTCCTTCAGATCATTACTTCAATCTCTCATATGGTTTGCTGGACAAAATCTACCCGAAATAGCATTGTTTTCAAGCACTATTCTGGCTTCCTGTGTGGTTTATGAGCTCAGCATTTGGGGATTGTATTACCTCATTCCAGAAACTAACTTATTGTCCAGCTCAAAAACTCAAAAATTATGTATAGCAATACAGCACCATGCCTGTCAATCAACAATACTTAGGCATCAATGTCATTTGTTTAAAAAAAAAAAAATTGTGGCCGGCCGAGTGGCACGGTGGTTAAATGCTGGCTTGGGAAGCCAGCGGCTCCAGTTTGGTCCCACATATGAGGGCCAGTGACACTGCCCTCAAAAAAATAAAAAATAAAAATTGTTCTGTGTGTCTGTTATTTCATGTTCTGGGAAGATCTTTTGTAATATATATCTTAAGCCAGAAGAAAAGAAAAAAAGATTACTGAAAATAGCCTGTTGACCTACTTTGAGTAAAAGTATCTAAAAATACGACAAAATATTTGTCAGCCAGATGTATGTTCACAGTTGAAACCATGGAGCTCTTATAAACAACCGAAATAGCTGAAGAATACATATTGTAAAGATTTTCCAAGGTGGGATCATTGAAGTTATAATATTACTAGAAAAAATTGTGGAACTTCTTTATTTAAAATTTGGCCTTCATTTTTAGTCTGTTGTAATAGCCAAAATTCATTTTAACATGAGGAGCAGCCATTATTGTTTATTTCTAATAGGAATGCCCCAACTCTCCCAAAAGATGGCACACATTTTTATGATGGTATAGAAACTAGAAGCCAATCATGGAAAGTGAAAGGAAATATACTATTCTAGGGAAACAGCTCCACAAGTATGTGTGTGAAGGGAAGAAAAATGAATTGTGTTGTTGATATTATTCTTAGTCATAATGGGCATTTCTTATGTCAGAAGGAGTTGCTAGATGAATTCCCAAGGGAAACTCTTGCACTAAATTACAAGTAAGTTTTTATGATGTTTAATCATAATGTTTGCTTTGTTTCGCCAGTGTAGCTGACAAACTTGGCATGAGCAGGAGATTGACACCTCGCTTGACTTGTGATTCCCATTCCACACTAAGAATACTGATTATGCTATTCTACTTCTGGTGAGAGAAAACTTCATGTAACAGTGCCATATCATGGAAACTTTTATAGATCCTCACAGCTCTATTCAACTTTTCGGGAAAAACATTCCAAGTCATAGATCAAAAATACTATCAATTAATACACAAATGAATGAGTAGGCATTTGTTATATTTGCAAACCCAGAAACCATTGTTTTGATGTTCTTCTGAACTATGGTATATATTAAAATTAAAATTCTTTGATGTGACCTGTTCCTAAGTTTTCATAATTACAGATCTAATTTATGAACTCTGAGAGTTCTAGAACATTTTTGACAGTTACCATTGTAGCCCCCACCTCCACCCCCAAAATGTCAGTATTTGCTGACTTGTTCCAAGGTTATGTTTATGTATAAAGCATAGAAAAAGAAGAGCACCAAAACAGATGCTGAGTCACTGCTGAGATTCCCCACGTCAGGTAGTAAGAAAAATGTGAAGCTTGTTATTAGTAACTTGTTACTGATTATAGTAAGATGCTAAATCACACAATTGGTGAACAATTTACCTCTAATTTAACCATCTTGTTTTCTAAGAATGGAGAGAATGGGAATTGCATACTACTATGGAAGAGGGAAGACAGCTGGGGAATGATTAGGAAACAGAAGTCAGAAAGCTGTCTTCGAGACACTTCCACCTACAATCATGTGGACATACTCTGAGAGTCCATTTGATTAAGGTTTTCCTTCTTATCCACTCATAATTTTAATACCCTGTATGTAACTAGGCACTGCATGGGACAATAAGCACCTGGAAAAGGCACTGTAACAGCCTTTAGGAAAAAGAAAAGACCACTAAACATACTGAAATTAAGAGAAAATACCATGTATTGAAAGTGCAAAGTGTACAGTACTGACAACATGCAAAAAGCAATCTGAAGACTGGAGAGATTACTGTAGGTCTAAGGAAGTCACCCCAATAAATAAACTTTATTTAGATTTAGAAAAATGAGTAGGACTTGGTTGGTAGAGAGGGTAGATGGAGAACATTGTAGGGAAAGCTTTTAGAAAAGCAGAGAGGATGGAATGACATTGAGAATTTGGAGAACAGTGACAATTAATTACTGGAAGCAGTAACTTTATGTGGAAAATAGGCATTCAAACCAGTGCAGATTTCCAAAAATATATCTATATTGGAAAAATTATTTTAGAAATGCTCTCTCTCTGTTTTTTTCTCTCTCTTTCTCTCTCACTGAGTTTATTAATATTTCAAGTCTAATGATAGAAAGTTCAAGAAGAAAATAAAGTATGAAGGTAACAACAGCCTTTGAGGTATGCCCTGGGGCAAATATTTGTAAATTTTTCACTTAGAAGTGCAGTGTTACTCATTCCTGAGAGTATCCAGGACTCTTTCCTAGCCATAGATGTAAAAACTCGGGAGAAAGTTGGGTGAAAATAAAAGCCTCTGTGATGTGCGTGAGTTTCCACGAGAGCCACATGGTAAAACCAACAGAAAAGAAGCTAACAGTTGAATCCCATGAAGTTGAAAGGCATATCTAGTTGGGTTTCCTTTTAAAAAGCGTTTTATGAAAACACTGTGAGTTCTATAGTATCTCACGACATTATCACCACACACAAAAGTTCCTGCAGTTTAGTTTAGCAAAAATATTGCAATGGATGAAGTTGTTGCCTTTGTCAGATTAGAAGCAAATTATTAATGAGGAATTTAATGTATATACATTAAAAGCTCCCATTTAACCATTAACAAGTCAAGGAGACTTGTTTTGCGGACTCTCTACTAAAGGCTCATTAAGAAGAGTTTCATGTGTTATGGAAAGTAGAATGTTAACACCTTTTCATTTATTTCACCAAATCAATGCCAGATTAAAAGTTCCAGAGCAAGATGACTACATAGCCCTTGTGAGCAAAGGAGTCATTTTCAAGGAGTTGGGGTTTAAAATGGTGTGCTCTGGCAGACCTGTTGGCATGCCAAAATGGAAACTTGAGGGCACGTGAGAGCAGTGGCTGGGTTGCTCCTTCAGTAAATCAGAGAAATAAACTCTCTGGCTCAGACATCAGGAGTGAAACCTTTACCTGGAAAATTTCTCCTTCTCGTGGAATTCCAACTCGTCAGCAATTTTGACTGTATCTAGACTAGGAGAGGAATAAAGTTCACTCTGTGACCATATCAGCCAGGGACAATATAATAGTTAGCTCTTCCAAAGGTGACATCAATCAGAAAGAGAGGTTACCCCTCTCTGCTGCCTATAGTGTTTTCTTTTTTCTTGTTTCTTTTTTCTTTTCCTATCCTTTTTTGGTTGAGGATAAAGGAAAGAAATATTCAGGACCGTGAACGAATGTAATGACTTGACATATTAAGTATCCAAATCTCTTAGTGTGTGTGTGTGTGTATGTGTGTGTGTGTGTGTGTGTGTGTTTGTAATATTAAAAACCATCATAAAAGTCAGTATATTGGGGTTTTTCCTTTGGATTTTTCTGGTCAATGGAGATAAATGGAGCTACACAAATTCAACCTCTGGACCAATATTGTGCTTGAAGTATCCCTATAGGACTGTGAAGCTGTGAGTGTCTGTCCAGGATCTCTTATTCTCTTTGGGCCCTACCGATGAATACAACCCTACAAGCCTTCTCGAATGTTGTTGCTGAGTATGATGGCTAATTGTATGTGTCAGCTTGGCTAGGCCATGATACCTAGGTAAGTGGTCACAGTGTAGACATCACTGTGAAGGCGTTGTTTGGATGAGATGAACCTGTCGATCAATAGACTTTGAGTAAAGCAGATTATCCTCCATAATGTGGGCGGACCTCATTCATTCAGTTCAAGGCCTTAAGGGAAAGCTTGACTTTCCCTGAGGGAGAGGGAGTTTGGTCTACAGACTGCCTTTGGACCTGAACTGTAGCATCAGCTCTTTCCTGGCTCTCCAATTGCAGGTTTAGGATTTACCAGCCTCCACAACGGCATGAGCCAATTTCTTAAAATAAATCTCTCTCTCTCTTTTTCTCTCTTTATCTCTTTCGCTGTATATTAATATATACACACACATTCTATCGGTTCTGTTTCTCGGCAGAACCCTGATTAATACATTGGGAGAGGATAGACATTAGGATGTGTGTGTGTGTGTGTGTGCGCGCGCACTTGTGTGGGTGTGTGGCCTGACGTTTTATTCTTGTCTCTGGATAGTGTGGGTACAACAATTATTAGACAGTTGTCCTTATACATAGTTTCACTTTTCACGGTTTCCTTTAACCTTGCTTGACCATGGTCTGAAGATATTAAATGGAAAATTCCAGAAATAAACAATTTGTAAGCTTTACATTGTGTACCTTTTTGAGTAACATGATGAAATCTTGCACCGTCTCACTCAGCCAAGGATAGGAGTCATCAGTTTGTCCAGTGTATCTACCCTGTGTCTGCTGCCTGCCCATTAGTCACTCAGTAGCCCTCTTGCTTATCAGATCGACTGTCTGGCATCACAGTGCTTATGTTCAGCTGACCTTTATTTTATATAATAATGATATCCCAAAGCACAAGGGTAGTGATTCTGGCAATTGTAATATGCCAAAGAGAAGCTGTAAGTGCTTCTGCCTTTAAGTGAAAAGATGAAAGTTCTCAGCTTACTTAAAAAAAAAAAATAAGAAAGAAAAGAAAGAAAACGTATGGTGACATTGCTAAGATCTATGGTAAGAACAACTGTGGAAAAAAGGAAAGACATGTGTGCCGATGTTGCTGTGGCACTTCAAATTGCAAAAGTTATAGCCATAGTGTATGCTAAGTGCTTAGTTAAGGTGAAAAAAGCATTCAATTTGTGGGTGGAAGACATGAACAGAAAACGTGTTTCTATGGATGCCATGTGGCGCCAGAAAGCCTTGAGTCTATACGAAGAAGACTTCAGCAGGAGAGCCCCTGAAACCAGTGACATCAAGCCATGTACTGCAAGAAAGTAGTGGTTACACAGATGCAGGAATAGGTTTGGGCTGAAAAATATTAAAATTGCCAGAGAGGCTGCTTCTGCTGATGGAGAAGTTGCTGTCCCATTTCCAGCCAAGTTGAACAAGTTGAGTAGAGTTCAGTACTGTCTGTGGTTCCAGGTGTACTCTGGGGGCCTTGGAACGCACCCCCTGCCGATAAGGGGTGGCTACTGTCTAGCAATCAACCCAATCATATGGAAGCAGGAGAAACAGTGATTTCCTGGGCCCCTCAAACAAATATTCTGCTTTCGTAGGCCTGAGATAGGGCCTTGGGAAACCTGCCTTTTCTGCCAAACACTCTGATTGTTCCAGGGTGCTGGTTCTGTACATTTTAATTGGAAACAATGGCTATGGGAGTGCCATGTATCAAGACAGGTGCAACGATCTGAATGCTTGTGTCTCCCCGCTCTCCCCAAATTCCTATGTTGAAACCTACCTCCCAAGGTGACACATTAAGAAGTGAGGCCTTTGGGAGGTGATTAGGTCATGAGGGTGGAGCCCTGATGAACAGGATTCGTGTTTTATAAAGGAGGCCTCACTGAGCTCCCCAGCCCCTTCTGCCAGGTGAGGACACACTGAGAAGGCAGTAACCTGTGAGCTGCAAGAGAGCGTTCCTCAGAACCCGGGCATCCTGGCACCCTGATCTTGGACATTCAGCCTCCAGAACTGGAAAAAATACATTTCTGTTGATAAGCCACTCAGTCTGTGTAGTATTTTGTTACAGCAGCAGAAAAGGACTAAGCCAACATGGTGAGAGATTATATATTATTGGAACAAGGCTTTGAACCAAAAAATGATTCCCTGAAGTTTGAGGGTAGTGATAATGGAATAGCATGATTTTTTTTTTTCTAGATTCTGATTCATATATTTAGGGCAAGAAAAAGTTACTTGAAGACAACTAAATAAGATTCTGAACTTGGTGAAGCCTGTACAAAGTTAAAAATCATTTAATTTACATTAATTGTTCACATCAGCCCAGACAATTTCTCCCATGATTCTTTCTATATCATCCATGACAATTGACCACACAGATTCTGGGCCATACTGAGCAGCTCACAAGCAGTGTATTCATGTTCTGTATTTCTTCTGGAATCATTCACTTACTAACTCGCCAAATATTTATCAAGTGTGGACTAAATCTCCAGCATTGGGGACACATGAGGATATACAGATAAAACAGCTCTCATGAGGTTCATCACTAACTACAAAGATAAAACACTTTATACAAACAGATATAACTCACAATAGAATTCTTGTAACTAAGCTTTAAAGCTTTAAGTATACTGATTCTTTTTAAGTGATGAACATATTTAATTAAGTCGTAAAATATCTACTAGCATGGATTTTGAGGTAAAACAGACCTGGGTTTCTAGCTGTGACCTTGGATGGATGACTTACTTCTCTCAACTGGAAAATGGGGATCATGATTGTCTACCTCACAGGAAGAAGACGAAAATTACCAAGACAATACTTGCCAAGCACTCATACAAAATTATTTGTTATTTTGAGTGCTTCATAAATAACAAATAAAACGTCATGAGCAAATTGTAATTTTCCAGTGTTATGGGAAGGAAGGAAATTAACATTTGTTGAGACTTTGTTACATTCCATGCATCATGTGCAAGGCACTTTACATGGATAATACAATGAAAATGGAGATACAATTTATGCCGCCCTCTAAAAGACTTTAGAAATAATCAGAATTCTTTTTTTTTTTTTCTGTAGATTGAGAAAAGGAATGCAATTCATTAGGCTTCCTGATAGATTTTCATGAAGATACTGAACATATTGAAGGTTTTTGAACCTACCACAATTGTTTTATCCTACATAATAAAATGGTGATGTCCTTAAAGTCATTTTTACAGCATTAATTTCCTACATATCAGGGTAGAAATGAACAAAGAACTGTCCCCAGGCTGTGGCGAAGCATCTCAAGTTGTCTTTCCCAGAAACAGGGTAACTTTGCCCTAAACCATCTGTCCCTGCTGGTACTCCTTGTAGCCAAAATATCACAATTCTGTGTGCACAGTACAAGTTTGGAGCTGTGGATCTGACTGATGTTAACTGGGCTAAAGAATTCCAACCTACACTTTCAGCATTAGAGAAACCATCTGCTTGTTAATTTATATTCCCAGCCAGAGACTCTACTCTTTACCTAATAAATATTAATTAGAGGCTGCCACATTCAAAGCAAGAATCATCTTCATGTGTGCATTTTTGGTTATTTGATTCATAGCCCAAAGAAAATCCCTGATACTATGTATTATTATATCACTTTTAATTATATATTAATTCATGTAATCATCCAATCACTCAAATATCTATGCAATAAATAATACCGATCACTCACTATGTCTAAAGCAGCATGCTGTGTGACACTGAAAACCAGAGACCCTCCTCTGATAGCAGCATTCAGTATCTTACATAAACAGCAAAAACTTCTGATGTTTATTTGCATGTGAAATGAGATCCAATCCTCTCAAAAAGCAGAAGAAAGCCAGCCTAAGTAGCTCAGTGTCAGAGCTCTAAGGTCCCTTTGAATCTGCCTTTCCTTCCATTCATGAGATCTGCCAATGTCTGTTTGATGGCTAGTGAGAGATTCAGAAGAAAACTGCAGGAAATGTTTTAACTTCTCATACATTTGTTCGTTCAACAATAAGTATTGAGTGTTTTCGATGGTCAGTCACTCAGCTAGGCACTGAATATGCAGAGGTAAATAAAGGCAATGTGCTCACTCAGCTTTTAAAGTTACCAGCCTAGAAGGACAGGCAGAAAATAAACAAGGAGATAAGAAAATAAATATTAAGTGTTTGATAAGTATTCTGGGGGAAATAAGAGGTTATGCTAGAGAAGAGCTAACCTAGATTAACTAGCTAGGTTGGAGAGGCCTCTCTCAGAAGATGACATTTAAAACAAGAATTCAAAATAGAAAGAAGCTGGCACTGTGAGGGTGTACTGAGAGCTGTTTAAAGTAGGGATGCAAGGTGCTTGCATGTGGGGTGGGGTGGAGGGCAGCAACAGGATGTGGGTACAAGATACAATAAGAATGAAGGGCATATGTGATGACTGAATGGAAAATTATGAGCTCTGAAATTTGTTGCTATTTGTTCTTACAACAGGCTCACATTTGCTTGTAATTGTGCATCTCACAATTGTGCAACTCACCAGCAAAGGATATTTATGTTAATTATAAAAGAATGAAGGCTTTCTGTATGGATGATATTGGGGCCTTAATATTCATGTTCAGTATCATTGGTCCAACTGAAGGTTTCCTTTTCCGGGTAACTACTTGATGTGAGTAGGGCTGAAGGCATCTCTAGGATGCATCCTTGGTTTAGAGTTTGCTTTACAATTCTTTATTGAGGCATCATTCTTGGCTTCACTTCTGAAGGAAGCATTACTATTTTTGCTCCAAGGCCATTGACAATGTTCTCTCATAAGGTCAAGGCCAGTATAAATGGAACTTTATCCTGAAGTAACAAAACCGAGTCTGGATTTGTTTTTATTTCAGGCCTCTCATACTGACTTTCCCCTAAAGCCATCCATGCTCTTTATTAGCCAACAACCATCTCTCTGGGTCAATAACCTCTTTGAGAGCTATCTCTCTTTCCATTTGCACAATGCTTCTTTGCTAATCACTGCAGGTTTGGTATTCATTGGTTCTTGCCATTTCCTTCAGAAAATGGAAGACCTGGCAGTTCCATCCTGCATTTTTTTTTTTTTTTAAGAGCAGTGTCACTGGCCCTCATATGTGGGACCCGAACCGGGGCCGCTGGCTTCCCAAGCCAGCGCTTAACACCGCGCCGCTTGGCCAGTCCTGGCAGTTCCATCGTAACTCCCCACAATCCTGCCATTACTCTGATGACTGAATTTTGGGTTATAGTTATAGTCTAGTGACTACAATGATCAACTCTTTTGTTTCCTTAATGACATCATGAACTTAATCCATGTTCTGCATTATATCTGATGGATTTGTGCTACATACATTGTTGTATAAACAAATTCTCCCTTGCCTGAAATCACATCAACTGCATATCAGAATACCAGACACCCCTCCTGTAGAGTTTTCTGGGACATCTAGATTCTAGTGTTATCTCCCAACATTGAATGCCCATTGTTCTTCTCAGCTGACACTCAGTTGGTAGTAAGTAGACATTATTTTAACATAATTCCAACATAATTCCTAATTAGACCATAAAACCTAAGAATATAAATATATATTCCCCATTCTGTCTTGGTCTGCATCTTTTTGTAGAGTAAGTCCCAAATGGGAGAACTACCCTCAGTATAGTGATGCAAAAATATGCAATTTCTATAACCAAAGTTTTCTGTAGAATTTATTGCCACTGAGTCAGTTCCATGAAGAGTAAAGATCATGGGATTTTTTTTGAGACAGGCCGGAACTGAAATATCGCAGTTCTGTTCATTAGCTAGGTCATCTTGAGAATGACATCTGTTTGCATGCCAATAGGCATCTAAAATCCTTTCTAATTTGGGGAGAATATCCAATTCTGAGAGTCCATGTGGGAGGCATGAAACTCCTTTCTACTGGAGAACTGAGAAAGAGCAGATGCTTTCTGCCTCCTTACTCCTGTCCAGCAGCCAGAACATGGATTACTGGACACTCTCATCTAAAACCCTGAGTCTTCAGTGATTTCTGCCAGGATGAGGGACAGCTAATGATTCATCCTGTGTATAGAGTCCAGTGGCAGCTTGTAAATGGAATCAAGAATAAAACGTCTGAGTATTTCTTTAATTATTCAAAAATATTGATGAATTGTGAAAAAAACCTGTCCATAAAGAAGACACCATGTCCAGATGAGATTTGCCAATGAATTTTGATGTCATTAGTATAGACTATATAACATTATTTACATAGAAAAATATACTATGAAGATGGTAAATAAAATGGTGGTTATTCAAAATGGTGGTTAAATATTAGGTCAATATGCAAAAAAAATTTTTATTTCTATACATCAACAACAAATATGTAGGACGTATAATCCATGAAGAATAGGCTATCCAATAACAAAACAAAGTATCTAAGAAAACTGATAACAAATGTGTTTATTTGCAGCAAATTAACTGAAAAAGCTTAACGATGACCTAAACAAATGAGAAATAAGCCATGGTCATGTATAAACATGATTGATAAGATTGTGATTGTCATTTCTCCCCCAATTGCTTCATAAATTTCATGCAAGTCCAATAACAATCCAATCATGGGTTTTGCGGACAAACCGACTGTAAATGTTATATACTCATACAAGCATCAGGACACTTTAAAAGAGGAATAAGGTTACCTGTTGTTTAGCCTGAGTCCCCTACATAAACTAATGTACTATTGCTTTATTAATGGATATAATCCAAGAGATACAAATCTGAGTGAAAAATGGAAGTGTGGCGGGGAAGAAATAAATAAAATACACAACTATTATTTGGTAATGGGAGAGAATCCGCACAGGCTGAATAAGTGAAGTAGGTTGACTAAAAGCACTGGATTCTAGAACAATCCTTGGGGTTGAAAAGAAAGAAAACTTCTTTAGGTTGTCCTGTCTTCTGTCTCTCAACAGTTAAACACTGCTTCTTGCAGCGTTCACTCTCTGTGAATATTGGATGTGTTACCTGGCCTCCTGAGAAACTACTGGGGATTCCCGATTCCACAGCAGTGGCAGCAACCACGGCATGAGCTATAGTTGGGGTTAAACAGCAAGTGGGGCAAGCCAGCAATTGTTCCAGCTGCTTGGTACAGCTGCCGCCACCCAGGCTGGACTAGCCAAACCAATGTTTGCACATGGATGCAAAGAACTCCCAAAGTACCAAGAAATGGCAAGGAGGGGACTCTTCTTGTTTTTTGTGTTTTTTTTTTCTTTAAGATTTTATTGGGGAATTGGGGAGGGAACAGTACTGGAGAATGGGGGAAGGGGAACAGACAAGTTGCTACACTTTGGTTCTTCAGTCTGGCTGTGGAGGACGTCGCTTCACTGGCCCATGTTGGTATTGTGATCATTGCACTCTTCCCGGCTGAGGCAGATTGTCACCGGCCATTGGACAGCCACTCATGGTGGCTCTTGGCAGCTCACGCTGGCTGCTGGCCACTCATGCTGGCTGCCAGCCACTCACGGTAGCTTACAGCAGCCCACTGCAGTCCCACTGCACCATCGCCAGGTGACTCAAGACAGCCCAGCTCCAGGTTTGGCGGTTTTTCACCATCTTAGCTGTAAAGGGCAGTGTCACTGGTCTCCATGTGGGATCGGAACTCGCGGCCCTGCTGCTCAGATATCTCACTCCCAAACCAACTAGTAACCAATGAGCCACTTGGCCTGCCCTAGGATTCGGACTCTTATGCAATGCTGGAGGGATCCAGATTTGCTGTAACTATTTTGGAAAATAATTTTTCACTATCTTGCAAAGTGGAACATTTGTATAACCCTTGGCCTG
The DNA here is from genome assembly GCA_033961575.1 of Aselliscus stoliczkanus. NCBI lineage: Eukaryota > Metazoa > Chordata > Mammalia > Chiroptera > Hipposideridae > Aselliscus > Aselliscus stoliczkanus. The sequence continues at coordinate 147,674,329 of CM066732.1, read as the reverse complement.
GTGTGTAAGTGTAGAAACACTTCCTCTTGAGCATCTAGAACCATGTCAAAGATTGCTCATAGGAGGATTGATCATAAAAGAAAAATAATGGAAACAACTTGTGGGGAGTGGATAAACAAAGTTCAGTATATTAATATAGTAGAGTGTACACAGAAGAGAAAATAATTACAGGTATATACAACTTCATTAGGATTTTAATGAGGGAAACAAGCAGTTTTTAGAAGACTGCATATAGTATGATACCATTTTATAAGTCTCAAAACAAGCTTGACATAGATATATGTGGGGACACTATGAATATAAAACAAATGAATGACAGATTCTAGGTTGTCTTCACCTTTTCGGAAGATGAAAAGAGATGGGATATGGAAGTAGCATTTAGCTAGGTACCTATGAAGGTAATTGGTAACATTCTAGTTCTACAGAAGTATGTTGGTTCTATGGTGTTCATTTTGTCACTGTACCTTAATACTGACAAATATGTACTTACATATACAGAGGGTACCAAAAAAATGTATACACATTTTAAGAAGGGAAAGAACTGTATTAAAATTATAATATAGTGAATGACGCTAGCATTCATTTGATTAATACCATTTTTTGAGTGCACATCATACTACACATTGCTACCATAATTCAATTCAAGTTCAAAAAGTAATACATATATAACATCTTTTAAAATGTGCAAATTTTTTGGCACCCCCCCGTATTATGAATATGTCACATATTATTTAATAATACACTGAAAATAAGCATTTCCTTTCTGGTAGACACTGAAGAGGACATTTTGTGAGTCATGCAATGGTCTCTTGCTTGTGTCTTTCAATGCCTTTTTGCTCTGTTCCAATTAGGCTGCTAAGGCAGTTCTATAAATCTGGGCATCCCATTTTGCAAAGCACTGGTGTGATAATGGCTCTCACATGATTTGAACTAGTAACTTGGAAAGTCTGCATAATAATGCAATTCCATACCTCCTGTGTTTATCCCAGGGGAAGTGCAACCATCTTCCAAATTGCATGGATACCATTCATGACTCCTGAACTCCCCACCTCACTTCTGCTAAATCACCACCTCCTGTCATTTAAAGTTGCTCAATATCTACGGAATCTGTTCATTTTTCTCCATGCTCAGTGATACTGCCCCAGGCAAGATAACCATCATATTTGGTCCCTGGATTATTGCAACATAACTGCTCTCCCTCATTTTCTGTCCCATACATACTTTATTCAAACAGTGCAGCAGATTTCCTCAAACACAAATCTGATTGTATTACTCTGTTACTGAGAAGGATCCCTATAGGCCTCAGGATAAAATGCCACTTTCTCAAAGTGTACCATATATTTCTGTTCATTTTTCTGTTCCTTGTGCACCATCAGGTCTCACTGTCAATATTACTGTTTTATTCCTGCCCAGATAGTATACACTTCTGAATATTCCCATGCTTCTCTTGCTTGTCAGTGTTGCACTTCCTAGAATGCCCTTCAATGGATTCCTGACTGGCTACTCCCTCCTCTGTAGAATAACACAACTTATGTTTACTTCATATTGGTGGCTTGTTTAGAGTGATCACACATCTCTCTTGTATGATCCCATGTAACTTATTTGTATTACATACTTTTTGCTGAATTTGGATCTCAGAAATCTCAACTCTAAGAAAAGTCTATAGTTCCACTCTTAACTCATCATGTGTAATTCAAAACATGAAAATGATGCTGAAAATCATCAAGTAAGTGTATAGAAATCTAACAGAGTGCTGATTTTCCCCCATGTGACTATGCATTGCTTATGTTGAAACTTAAACTAAACAATGAAAAAAAAATTGTGTCCCTGTATAGCTGTGACTTTAATGAAAACTGGCCTTTATATTCAGTAAGTCACTGCTGCATGTATTTGCTGTGAGGTTTCGAAATTGCCTGTCTTCCTCTATCTCCCACCTTGAGGGTATGGATTATGCCTTGCTAACTACTAGATCGTCACTGTGTGCCCCGGAATAGCGGCACCATACACATTTGTTAATGGAAGGCAGGAATAAATGAGTCAATGAATAGCCACAGACTCTCATCCTTCTTGCCCTGCTGCTAATTACAAAAAGTGGCCTCTCACATTTCACAATTAAGCATTACCCTTCCTACCTATATACTTCATTTATCAGAACTGAGCCATCAAACCAAATGAGTGGACAGCTATTCCAAGTCTGCTTTTTAAATTGCCTTGAGACAGAAGTCTCCTAAATGGCGTTTATTTCAACCATTAATTCAAAAGGAACTTCTAGTTCTCCAAAATTAACAAAAAGCCATCAGAAATGGAAATATCAGATGACAAATATAGCACCTTTTCATTTTACTTTCCAAATGGATAATCGAAAAGTACTGTTTTCACTTTGCTATAAGAATTATTTATTGATACATAAACAAACTTCTCCAAATGTAGTAGTTTAAAAGACTTATAATAGCAAACATTTTTTTTTTTTAATCTCACATTTTTTTGTGAGTCAGGAAGCAGGGCATTTAGAGGTGATTCTGGCTCAGGGTCTCTCATGGAAAAGCAAGCAAGATGCTAGACAAAGGGGCAGTTGTCTAAGACTGGGACTAGAGGATCAGTGTCTGAGTTGTTAACAGAAGGCTTTGTTTGGTTCCTCGAAATATGACTTCTGTTTATCACATGGTTTCCCTCAGATGAGTGATGTGAGAGGGAGAGGTGGGGAAGAGAGAGGAAGAGAAAGAGAGAGAGAGTCAGAGAGAATCCAAGACAGAAGCCATAATCTTTTGTAAGCTTAATTTGGCAATGACATACCATCAGCCATATTGTATGAGTCACACAGATCAGATTCTAAGGCAATATGGGAGGGAATCATGCAAAGGTAGGAAGACCAGGGTGTTAGGTGACAGGACCATTGTGGAAGCCATGCAGGAAGTTTTAAGCAAGTGTATACCATGATACTACAGAATTGAAAGGTTCCTTCTGGTTGCTTTGTGGAAAATAAAATGGAGAACATTGAGAGTGGAGACATGTAGATCAGGTGCAAAACTATTGAAATAATTGAGGAAATAGATAATAAATTGTTACTCAGACAAGCGTTGTAGAAGTGATGGTATTGACAAGCGGTCAAGCTCAATGTCTATTTTGAAGGTATAACCAGAGAATTTGCTGATGATTGGATGGGAAGTGTGAGAGAAATAAAGAAATTAGAGACAATGACAGAATTTGGCCTAAGAAACTGAATAGGTGTTGGTAACATTTATTGAGTGGGGGAAAATTAGTAGAGGGTCCAGTTTAGAGTAGGAAGAAGAACCAAGAATTCTGGTTGAAATATACTAAGTTTGACATGTACAGTAGACATCCAAGTAGAGAGGTCAGATAGGCTGTTGAATTTACAAGTTGCTTTTTGGGGAGAGGTTAGGGCTATAGCTATAAAAATGGGAATCCTAAGATTACATGTTCAAAACCATTTTAGTAAAAATGTATTTTAGAAAAATGAAATGAATAAGATAATCTAGGATGAGTGTAAGGAGAGAAAAAGACAAAAGTCCAAAAAACGGAACTCTTGGAAATACCTATATTTGGAGATAAGATAGAAAAGAAGGGTGGGATTATGTAGAAATTGGTCAGGGGACAGTCATGCCCTAAAAGTGGGATGATCAGGGAAGTCATTGTGGCTGATGGGCCATGGAAAATAAGAATGGAAGTGGCCTTTACATCTGGCAATGTGAAGGTCATTGCTGAACTTGTAGAGTTTGAAATCCAAATGAATTTCAGAGAGATTCGTAAGAAAAGAGGCAGAAAAAAATGAGAGCAGGATCTCTGTAGAAAGATTTGTAAAAATAATAAGAAAACAAAGCTTTAGGGCAGTACAAGGATATGTGGGCAAGGAAAAATATTTAAAGGTTGGAGAGTATTGTACCATATTTGATTCCCAATTAGAAGAAACCAGTTCACAAGGGAGCAGATGACAATAAAGTATAGATTTTTCTCTGGAGGAGAAAAATCCAGCCATACATGTAATATGAGAACATTTAGCAGTGTTATCTGTTTTTCCACAGCCAAATCCAACTGTTGCCTTACTCCACTTCCTGTCTTGACAATGTTTCTTCTACTCGGAATGAATTGCCTCCCCTTTTTTACCTGAAAACCATCCATTCTTTAAAATCTAACTTAAAATTGATCTCTTCTGAAAAATGGGCTTTATGTTAGGCTGAATAATGACTCTTCGGATATGTTTACATCTTAATCTCCAGAACCTGGACATGTTATCTCATGTGTCAAAAGGATTTTGCAGAAGTGATAGAATAAGGATCCTCGTTTGATCCTTAAGTTAAGAATTTTGAGATGGGGAGATTATCCAGGGGGATGTAATGAGTTGAGAAGGGTCTGATAAGAGTGGTGCAGGAGGAATAATGAAGAAGAAGCTATACTGATGGAGACAGAGATTGGAGTCATGTGATCTGAAAAAGGAGGAAGGGGCCACACACCAAAGGATGTAGGCTGCCACCAGAAGCTGAGAAAGGTGAGGACACAGATTCTTTCTTCAGAGCCTCTAGAAGGACTCTGCCCTGCCAATATCTTTTATTTCCATTTTTTTCTAGATTTATTGAGACATAATTGACATATAATATTGTATAAGCTTAGAGTATATAATGTGATGATTTGATACACTTACAAATTGTGAAATGATTACAATAAGTGTAGTTAACACATCCATCACCTCACGTAGTTACAAATTTTTGTTGTTGTATGGGTGAGAGACTTTAAGCCAAAGAAACTGATTTCACACTTCTGAGCACCATAACTGTAAGAGAGTAAATCTGTGCTGTTTTAAGACACCAAATTTGTGATTTTTTTTTTATGGCCGCAATAGGAAAATAACGAAAGCCTCCTCTCTCATCCCTCTTTTCATCTTTCCTTCACCTCCTGTGGAATTTATTTTACAACTGTACTGATGTGCAACTGATATGCAACTTACATACTATAAAATTGAGTATTTAACTGTGCAGTTCAATGATTTGGTAAATTTACCAAGTTGTATGTAGATCACAGTAAACCAGTTTTAGACCATTCCTTCCCATCAGCCCAATATGATGCTTCGTGGTTGTTCATGGTAACCCCTGTTCCCAACCTCAGCCCCAGACACTCACCGATCTACCTGTCCCAATGGGTTTGCCTTTTCGGAACTTTTCACATACATGGAGCTGTACAATACATGGTCTTTTGTATCTGGCTTCTTTCGCTTGCCACAATGATTTTGAGCTTTATTCATGTTGCAGTACATATCAAATATTCCATGTTTTGTTCATTTACTTAAATGCTGATAGACATTTGGGGTGTCTCACATAATACTTTAATATCCATTTCTATCTATAATATTTTATACCCACTTATTTGTGACATGTTATAGTTGTGAACAGGGAAGGACGTGCATCTGATTCCCTTTTCTATGACCACAGCCTATACCAGTATCTGGCAGGCTGTAGGTATTCAATGAGCATCAGTTGGAATTGTAAATTATTTAGGTGATCCAAACTGCTTGTTCTGCTACAGTATCAGTAATTATGGTCATTCCAACTTCTGTACAGAAAGCGTTTCCATTTTCAGCATTGCCTTTTTCTAGCCACTTTCCATTTTCTTATGCTGAGCTTACTACTGGCAGGTTGTTGAAATTACAGTGTGCTGAAAACCTCCTTTTACATTTCCTTAGGGCAAAGGGCACCACGCCTCACAGAATTAAGGTCAAAGTAAGGGCTTTGGGGCAACAGCAGTTATTTGAAAAAGAAACATTACCTACCTTTGTCATGTCCTGCCAGACCACATCATAAACCTAAGTAAAGAATATTAACAGTGAAAACATAAAAATTAATGGAAACTCCTTAGTCTCAAGAGCTCTAAGCATTGAAGAAAGGAAAAAAAAATCTTGATGAGGTAAAGTTGAATTCCTTTAGCTGTTTCTAATGTTCAGCTTTGAATCCCGATAATCAGTGAAGAATATTGGCTTATGATTCCTAGGAGCTGTCAGTGAATGCCTCCTTTTAAAGATTTAGTTTCTCTTTCACAGCATTTTAGAAATCACTCATGCTGCTATGAAAATCGGATAATGGCCCACAATACACCCTGAAATGAAAAAGAATGCAAGGGGAAATAAAGCGAGAAAACCCACAACATGCGGCCATTATCAATTCAGGCTCAATCAGGCTTCGCAGGTGGAATCAGTCTTAATTCAAAGGGCCGTCTCCTCAGAGATTGAGGCAAGTGATACTTTTCTTTGTGGCCTTCCAGAGCCTTTCATTCCACACAATCATAGCATACACCAAGTCTGAAAGCCAAGCTTTCAGAAATATGTAACAGGACATTGAAATGAGAAAAGGGAAAGAGGCAGAAAGACATTTTATTGAAAAGCATATTGTAGAGCTCAGCTTACAATGGGACACTTGCCTTTGATGGGTCTGCTTTTAAAATAGGAAATTGATTTTCAGTTAACCAACAGAGAGGAAAATGCCTAGCTCCACTCTCGCTCCTAATTCTACAGGCAGTCCTTCCTTCCTGACTTGCCTTGTAAAGGCATTTGAATACTTTGCAAACAGTAAGTGCGTGGGGAGTAGGCGTGCTGCATCCTGGGCGGTTCAGTCTTTTTTTTGCCGGGCCTGGAGAAAGAACGCTTCCATAATGGCAGGATGGAGCCAGGGGAAATTTTGTGTGCAGGCTAGGCAGCTCTTTGAGATGTGAAAACCTGTAATAAGTGAATTACATTCTAGTATATAAAATGTGACACGTGTGGATTAATTACTGATACTAAATTGATTTACATTAAATTGCTAGTGATTTGTCATTTTAAATTACCTATGAAAAAATTATTTTGGTTTATGATCCATTTCAAATGAGGAACTTTAAGTAGGCACGATAGTGTTGTGGAGTGGAAATACCCAGGGGATAGTTAGTTGGTTGTCCTCATTCAGCAGCTCTATGATGACAGAGAAAATATCTTTCTTCTTAATCTCCTCAGTGCCTAGCATAGTGCTGAATGCATATTAGGCTCTCAAAAATATGTATTGAGTGAATAAATACACAGCACGTGTTGGTGGATGTTTCATGGGCTTTTGTTTACAAATCAGTAAAAAATAAAATAAAATAAAATAAAACAACATTGGTTCTTTGTACTTGAAAGTACCACCTAACCCCAGTAATAATAAAATATAGGAATGGGAGGTCAGTCACCTCATTCAATGAGCTTCTAATGACATTCAAATAAATGGTCGTCTTGTCTCTGCTTAACATCACAAGTTACAGGAGACTCATTATATCATGAGGAAGCTCACATTTTATTTACTTAGCTTTCATCCTTAAAATTGTCTCACCTTATATTGAGCTCAAATATAGCTGCCTAACATACACAGCCATTTTTCCCTCTGGGGTAACGTATGTAACAAGATGTAAGATGCAACTTTTCCCACTATATTAGAAATTTACAAAGACTAAAAACCAAAGACAAAATAGTTGGTACAAGCCACATTCATATCCTAACATGAGGTTACCTAGATTAGGACTTGCAATGGAGCTGGTTCCAAACCAGTTCCTTCTGCTTTGGGCCTTCCTTCACAACCTGGCAATATAAACAAATGCTAAGAGTGTGTTTGTGGAGATTGAAGAGATAGCAGAGTAAGGATCTTTTATCACAAGTTTTCAGAAAACTGTGATTGCTATTTGTTTTTGCCATTTCACTTCAAGTAAGGGGAACCTTCCAAAGAATGAAATGCTTGACATGCATTCTTTGGAGTTCGAAGAACTTTTGTATGAATGTTTAAAGGTAGGACAGGGGCACCCTGTCTGGAAACAAAGCAGAGAAAAAGGTTCACATTCAGAACAGCCTGCCAGTCTGAGAGGTATTACAACGGTTTCCAGCCAGCCAGATGTGGCCATTACAGAAATGAGTCTGATTTTGTCCCTTGGAAAGGACTCCTCGTTAGAAGAACTAGGAGTTAGGATGACTCTAAAAGAAGGGTAAACCTGTGGAAACCAAGAGCTGGAGAAATCAAAAGAGGCCAGTTGAAAGTGACCACAGCCTCATCACAGGATGCAAAATTGTAACACACCATGCTCGTAAGACTTCAATACCTAATTCCAGTTCTGATTAGTCAGATAAACCTCTCCTTCCCTATATAGGGAGACTGTTGGCTTAAACCAGTGGGATCCAAAGCATCACCTATTGAATATAATGGAAGTAGGAGCAGAGAATAGAGATGAAATTGATAATATCCCCTTTCCCTGCGGCAGATTTCCAAGTCAAAATCAAGTCAGATATGTGGAAGGGAATAAGTTTTATTTTGGATGATATTTAGAGGATTCATGTTGCCCTAAACTAGATTTTATTACCAAGGCAAAGAGACTCTTCATGCATTGCTTGATAGTAACTGGGAAAGCTATGGACAGTGCCCAAGATTGCATCAGTAGTTAGGAAGAACTAATTGAAAAAGTCAACTATAATTTAACACATATATAGTCATGGGATGTGGAATATAGTGTGGGGATGGAGTCAATGGAATTGTAATAGATATGTATGATATTGGGTGGGGGGGCAGAGGAGGGGAGAGGGAGCATCACTTTGTAAGGGGTGAAAAAAATAACTATTGCCTTGTTTTGTACATCTGTAACTACTACTACTAATAATAATAATAAAAAAGAAAAAGTGGATTTGATAAGGCAGTAGTGGAAAAAAATAAAGTTGTTTTCTGTTAATAAACTAGTAAATCCACTTCATTCAAACATATGTTTGCATGCAGTATATAAAATTCCTCTTCTATGTAGACAGTCTTCAAATATTTGCACATAAGTCTTTTTCACTATATCTGAAAACTTTATCTCTTTTGGTGGGGGAGGTGACTTGATGAGACATGAGTTAATTCATCATGCATCAGGGAAAAATGTGGAAGTCTTTGATCAATTGAATGCTGGAAACTGTCTAGCAGACAGGGCAGGAATTACCTGATTCCACAGTTTTTGTTGCTCTTGACTGATTGGGCTATTTTATAACTCTGTAGAGATATAAGTTAAATAGAAGAAAAGTGCTAGTAATGCAAATGATTCCCATTTATAGACATGCAAAGGAATGCTGCCTGGTCCACAATACATATCTCTCTAAGAGTCAAATCCTTATTTGAACAGGTTGTAACATCTCACCAATGCTCTCAGTAATTAATGAGTTATATGAAATCTTTGTCACGCATTCATTTTATATTTGTGTGAAAAGCATGACCATACTCTCTTTTTAAAAATTCCCTTTTAACAGAAGGCTGGAGGAGTTGGCAGAAGGCATAACTTACTGAGAGGTCTGGCTTCTCTGGAAGATGCCCAAAGTCATGAAGTTAACCACACTGGGAGCTGAGCTGGGAAACAAGGTTGCTAAGTCATGGAGAGTAGTGCTACGATCTACCAAAATGGGGTGCTCCAGGGCAGTGCACTGAGCAGAAGGGTATATCCAGGGGGTGGACAGTGTTAGAATCACAAGAAAAGGCAGCACAGAGCAAGCTTTTGTGGGATTCTGGTATAATTTATGAAGGAGAACCCTTTTGTTTGTGACTGGTATTTATATTCTCAGCAAGGTATGAAACTCACAAAACCTGACTTCATTAAAGGGCAAGGGATTGGACAGAGAGGCATGATTGAAGGATTGTGGATGGCAGAGGATAGTTCTTATCTTTGTAGCTTCCATTTTTATCTTTTAGACAATAGCATGTGATAAACATTTGATACATATATTCTGGATTTTTCCCTTGGAGACTTCTCTTGTGCAGAAAAAGACTGAAATATCTACTGTTCTATGTAACATTTTCTATTTGATCTGATAAACCACAGAGCAATCAACACACACTGGTAAAGTTCTATCTCCATCCCTTGAGCTGCAAGGTCCTCAAATATTTGCTTCCCAAGTCATTGCAGGCAAAACTTATATTATATTTTGCCATTGCATCACATGGATCATCATTCTTCCAGAACAAGTTTTCTCTTGGCTTCATCTCTCTTCACTCTGCCAATGTTTTTAGTATTTGTCAGTAGTGTGTGTTTATCCTGGTGCTGACTTGATATTCATCTGGAGAGACTAGGTCAGGTTGTCATAGCAGACAACTCCAAAATCTCAGTGGCTCAATGTGAAACTGTTTATATCTCATTTATACTCTTCACTATGAGCCCAGGTGACTCTAGAGTAAGTGACCTGTATGAAAGGATTTATCAGTGTGTGCTCTCTCAATCTTTTGCTCTACTATCTCAACATGTGTCTTTTTCAAAATCATGTGGCAAAGGATGAAAAGACTGGATAATTCTGCACTGGCAATTAAATATGTCTCAAGAATGATTTAGGTAACTTCCTTTAACAACAACCCATTGTCTCAACTAGCCCCATGCTCCACTCACCTGGGGGTTACTAGGACCTATGTCTTCAGATTAAGATTTCTTGGAATAGTGCTCAGGTCTCTAGGTAGGGAGTGCTGCTTATCTCCCGATGGTATTTCAGGAGCTCAGGAAAGGGTCCTACAAAGCATGTGGTCAGGTTTTGAGGAGGCTTTCTCTGGTATGATGGGAAGGCACTCAAATGAAGTTGGTTATGGCAGCACCAAAGAAAGCTGATGGTTGGAGCCAACATCCATTAATAGAGCATCACTGACAGAAACAGTAAACAAACAAGGAAACAAACAAATAAATAGAGGGAGTTGCTGTTTTTTTTTCCCTTTGTCTTATCTTCCATTTTCCTTCTAATACTTTTTACTGGAAGAACCTAAAAGTAAGCCAGTTAGCAATGGAATACATAATTTACAAAATTCTAATGTTAGTTTTACAAGGGAAAATCGAGAAAAGTGAATTTGGACATGAAATAAGATTATATGCAAGTAAAGAAGCATAGTCTGAGCTTTCCTGTGCTCTGCAAATTTACACTTCATCCTACATGTATTTGACTTTTCATGCAACAAAGTGATGACTTCCTCTGCCTAATAAGATTCAACTATCATTGGATAAATGGAGATGCTCTCACTTTCTCTCTGACTAGGGTAGAAACAAAATCACAAAGTGAGGTCAGTGTCTTAGTTTAGTCATAAAGTTACTTGAATAACCTTGAAGCTTAACATTAAATTATGAAGATAACTATGTTCAACCAACTATTCTTATATGAGATAACAAGCAACAAAGCTAAAAAAGGGAAAATTAGTGTACTGCATATGCTAATCAATTTGAGGAATTCTCTACAATTTGTGTGATGTTACAGTGAGTATTTATGTGTATCTGCCATAGTCTTCATATTTGTATCATACTTGTGCCTAAACATGAGGCTACAGTGTCTTTATACACTTTTTTTTTTTTAACTGTTCATTCCGTATTATCCTTGTCCTTTGCCTCCATTTGTCTTGGTTCTTTACCTGGTGGAATAGCTAAATCATTAGTCCTAGAGCATCTGTATCTTCTGTAGACTTGTTTTTATTCGGTTAGTTTTCCACTAACTTTTACTATTGAGACATGGGAGTACTAAAAGTCGCCAGAGAGAATACCCTGGTATTAAACATAGATTCTCCTGACCACACAGTGTAGTCACAACCCACAACCCAATTTCCCCTTGATAAACAGGGTCAATCTCCCAGCCCATGTAGTATCCCTGTTGATGCAATGGCATGAGAAACCCAAAATTATAAGGGCAATCTCATCCTTCATCTCAAAGGAACTGTGGTTTCACCTAATGACAGCATTTTGCCCTTAAGAACTAAGGAAGCCCAACCAATAGAATCCAAACTTTCCAGGGGAAAAAAAAAAAGAAAAATTTGCAAGGGGACTATTGTTGTGTGTTCTTTCCACACTATCAAGCAACTCTTCAATTCTCAGTAGACACCAACTGGTTACCCTACCATTTAACTCAAGTTTTATACTGTCTACTGGAGAGTATCAGGTTCCATAAGTTAATGGCTCAGTCCTACAGGACCACTGTCCTTTTTCCCTCCAGACTTCAGACATTGATCGTAAGTCCAGGATGTCATCTGTGCTTCTGATCCACTGCTATAGATGGGAGGTTCCCACAACTCCCTCTGTGGGTTTGGTTAAGTTGATAGAGTGGTTCACAGAACTCAGAGAAACATTTTATTTAATAGGTTACTAATTTATCATAAAAGAATATCAGGTTACTAGTTTATTATAAAAGGATATCATTCAGGGACAGCCAGATGCAAGAGACACATAGGTCAAGGCATGTGAGAAGGGACATGGACTTTCCATGCTCTCTCTGGGCGAACAACTCTCACAGCATCTCCGCATGCTCTCCAGCACAGAAGCTCTCCAATCCCACCCTTTTGGTTTCTATGGAGGCTTGACTGCAGAGGCATGGCTGATTAAATCATTGGCCATTGGCAACTAATTCAACCCCCAGCCCCTCTCCCATCCCTGGAGGTCAAGGGGGTCGTACTGAAAGCTCCAACTCTCTAATCCTGTGGTTGGTTTCCCTGGCAAACTACCTCCATTTTTAAGTGAGGTCCAAAAGGCACTTCATTTACAGAATGTCAGGTGAGGTTGAAAGGGGTTTGCAATAAATATCCAGATATCTTTACATTATCACTTAGGAAATTACAAGGACTTTAGAAGCTGTGTGCCAGGAACAAGGACAGAGATCAAATATATATTTCTTATTATAAATCACAGTATCACAATCATTAAGTAAGAGTGAATGATGTCTATTGGTTCCTCTTTTTATATAGTCTAACTATGAGACAAATAGTACCGTTACATTGATAGCTTATTTGAAACAAGCAATACATCCCCTAAAATATCATGCTAACTTTTCAGTGTCTTCTATCCCCACTAGTGTTGTATCTGAGTCTGCACTAGGCTATTTCATCATTGTGTCAGGTCAGCTGCTTCTGGGTGATGAGATACATGGTAATGCCAGAAAATTCTGTGGGCATGAGTCCATTGTCACACTTCTGTGTTGATCTGAGCTCCTTGGTCAGAAGCAATGTTGTAGGGGATATCATGATGATAAGTAAAATATTCTATAAGTCTACAGGCTGGCAGAAGACTTGTGGGCAAGGAAGTCAAATGCATATCTAGAATATTTATTCTAGTAAAGAAAGAAGTTATTGCCACTTCCTTGATGAAAGAATCCAGCAATTAGTCTGTCCTTGGGCTGGCTGATCCCACATGGGGAGTGGTATTATCAGGGAGTCCTCTGTGTCTGTCTCTACTATGGTTAGTACAGGCAGTCACTGGAGCCCAGAGCAAAATTAGTCTTGTTTCTGACCCCATTATATTCTTATTAGTCACCCACTGGTATATTATGTACATATTTTTCTCTATCTTAATTCTATAAAAACAAATTAATTGGAAATGTTATTTTTAATGGACATTGAGTCCATTTTTATGGCGTGTTTTCTTTGTGAGTAAAGAATGACATCAGTTTAAGTAAGCTGTGAGCTTGAGTTCTGATCAAATCAGATATATCTTTGAATTGAATATAAAACAATCTCTTTTACAGTCTGGGCTTCTAGAAAAACTATAGTACTGGTAGTCTTAATTATTGGCTGCTGTGTGCCTTTACCACTTACAATTTTATTCACTTCTATTGAATTCGATTTGGAGTTTTTATTCTATTTTGCCCCTTTCATTAGAAACACTATGACTGAGGTTTAACTAAATCAGCTTCAGGCTGTACCAGGCAAAGTCGAATTGACTTTGCACAGCTTGGCTTCTTCAAGTCTTTGGATAATTAGCTATGAAAAGCTAGTTCCTGGGGCTTGTGGTCCATCAGGCTATTTTTAAATGTACGCATGTGTCAAATGAAAACACCATGAGGCATAGCCCATGCATTGCCTTCCACCATTTTGAGCTTCCCCTGGCTTTCAAAATAAACTCCAAATCCATCTTCTACAGAAATACTTCCTAAGGAAACTTCTACTACCTTTGGCATGTTGTGTGCCTTACATAGAACTAATTTAGTATCTTTGTACATATTTACTGAGTATTTTTCTTGTTCATTCCTGTTGTTCTTATGTTTATTCTGCTTCCCCTACTACCCCTCCTAATTCTGGATTCTTTTTTTTTTTTTATCTATTTAGTTATTTACCATCATGTGAGCTCTCAAGGGCAAGGTTTTGACTATATAAATGTGGTACGGAAACAAAGACTGTCAGCTTTAAAGTCAGTCATATTTGCAATGCAGATCTTCATTTCCTTTATATCAGACAACTAAATATTTGTCAAAAGAAATAAACCTTTAATGATGGACTATCATACAAGTATATTAGCATTTTGCATATGGGAAAGTATAATTTTTAAAGAGGAGCCCTTTAGAAATTTATCACAGGAGACTTATAACTATCTATTCACATAATTGATGGGCTTCAGTGTTATCAATTATGTTTGAACTTTATATTTATCTTCTTATTCATTGTCCTTTCCAGTTCTTTGCACAGACTTTTTTTTCATAGTAGGCACTCAACCAACATTTATCAAATAGACAGTGACATACATTTTCCTAAAGTTTCACTTAATTTCAAAAATTACATTAATAAGTTTCACATTCTTCTCACCTGACTACCCAACCTTTCAAAGCAAGCAAGCAAACTAACAAAACCTGCTTTGAGTGCATTACTTCCCACATAAGAACTGTGGGAAGGAACAAGACATTATCAGGACATTTCCAAGAAAAGGTTATATATTGCAATGAAGAATACCTGCTCTCTGGTGTTAATTTGATAACACAAAAGAAAATTTAATTGGGAGAAAATGTCTCTCCCAGATTTTGAACTCATATCTTTGAGGCATTTGCCAGCAAAATATTGACATTCATTTTTTTCTTTTCTGGAACTGATGTAACATAACTTAAACAATTGTCATCCCAATAAACTAACATATATATATATATATATATACACACACACACACACATTTATATTCTTTTGATGGGATGATCTCACCTAGGCAGGCTCCCAGGAATCTTGCCTGCCTAACATAATAAAGAATATAAATTCCATACCAGGTGGTCTAGTAAAGGTGTCAAGAAGAAGGCTTTGACCCACTGTCACAGGTTTCCATCTTACAGCATATGACTGCTATTGCATCTACTCTTGCAATCTCATCTAACTCAGAAATTACATAAAAGGTTTTCTGGTAACAAGGGCTATAAGTCTATACCATATATTTTCATATTGATTTTATTTAATTGAGCATTTTATCACACACTGTTGTATTTTCTTTTGCTGTCTTATTGTATCAATAAAACTACAAGCTGATTGAATACACCAAACTTGGTTTATATATCTTTTGATGGCTGCTTCTCTCTCCACCTAAGAGCTCTTTAAGGGGAGATGTTATGTTTTATTCATCTTTGTATCTCCAGAGCTTATCTTGGGCCTATTGTACATGTTAGATGCTTAACACACACTCTTTGAATAAAAGGAAAACTAAACAAGTGGACGGATGGATGTCAAACATTATTACTATTGTGGACTATCAGACTGTCATGGTAATAAATGTATGGTAGTGATGATTACATAGGACCTAGCCTTCCAGAACTCTGCAATGACAAACTTGAAACTTCATCTCCTCTACTATTTGCCTTGAATAAAGACAATGGAGACTGGGCTGTGTTTCTGTAAATATGTGGTTATAACCTTGGCCGTGGTCTTCTGGGATTAGACAAGAGTAGGAAGGACCTAGGCTTTTGCCCTAAACAAAAGAAAGACCGTATATAAGATAAAAGAAGACGATGTTCATACATGAATTGAAATTGTGGGACAGGCAAGGAGCTGTCTCTTCTAGTCATTGGCACATTGACTTGGGCAGCTCAGAGTGAATTACAGGTAGTAGAGGGGAGCTATATAGTAAGTATTGGCTGTCATAACACTGAGCTAGGGGCTCTGCTGCTATCATTTGGGATTTTTGTTCAAAATCACAGAGATTCCTTCAGCACTTAAGGGTGACTGTTTTATAGGGGAATGGTTACCAATGAATATCTTGGTCACACTAATAATAGTGACAGGGTTCACTGATTCTTTATTCCATATTTTTAGATAATGTGCTCATCTTTTTGAATGCCTAAAAAATTGTGATACATTATTGCTGTTGGCCAGGAGGCCATGTTAATGAGACTAAAATATTTACAGTGGTTTTGGTTGCTTTTTCTTATTTGGTGACATGCTCAGAGTCACCCTAGAAATTGTCCTTTCTGACTTTAGTATGCTACATATACGATTCAGTGGATGCAGACAGAAAAATTTATGCCAGTGGGCAGTACTATAAACTGCCTGTGACAACAATTTTACTACATACCACCTATTTTCAGTTTTTCCTCATTTGTTTTTCTTCTATTTATATGACTGTAATATCACAACAAGCCATTCTGGTCTCTCACATTATTTATTGTTTCAATATAGGGGACGATTACATATAATTAGTTGGATGACTACTCGTTTGCTGGTGGAATTTGCTATGAATGCATTTGCTTCTTTGGGGAGTTGCCTTCTATTTCCTGCACCACCGCTCTGATGTTGTTTAGAGAGACCTATTTTTTTTTCCTTCTTATTTATTGCTTCATTGGTCCGAGACAGGAAGAAAGCATATGAAAATCAGTATGCAACAGCCTGTGAATAACTATCACATGAGGCAGAGAAAGAGTTGCATACCAATTAGAAAACAAACACCCAAATAGGCACAAGGTAAGCTTTCAACAACATATTTGTTTGAGGGTGTAGAAATCCAGGTGAATTTGTCAGTCCTTTGTGATATTTTATGGGCACCATCATTTGATGCCTTGGAAGATGTAATTCATGCAATGTCTTATTTCTCTACCATGATGTGTTCCACATAATTTGATTTTCCAGATGGCTGAAGGTCACTACCTTGTTATGAAACCTTAAAATAATTAGTACTTTCTAAAAAAAAATAATGATTTTCTAAATTATGTTCGTCTTTATCCAGCCTTCTTAAACAGAGTTTACAGAACATAATTGAACCTACTATGAAATCCTCAAAGACATGACCTTAAGCCAGGCTATGCCCATATGAAAGACTCTGACCCATTGGAGCTTGAGGAATTAGAATTAATGATCCAGTATTTCTGGAGTTAGATCCATGTAGCAGGCTCTGTGTACAAGGACATCTCTTTCAAAAGTTGGGTATAGCATGCCTTAGAGATTTGCTGTTTAAGCCAGTACTCTGTTGTGGTACACAGCTCTCCATCTTGCCATTCTGCAAGCATGCAACTTCACATATGTTGACCTCTTTCGAGTGCTTATCTTGGTGCCTTCCTGATTTACTACCATTCCAGATTTCTGCCCCTTTGGATATCTTTGCCCAAAGCTCCTTTAGATTGTGGTCATATTAATCCTTTACCTCCTGGGCTGACTTCTTGATTTAAACACAGTAATCTCACCTTATCCTCTCTATGAATTGGGTCTCTAGTATACTTTAGATGAGGTTATTCCAATTGCTTACAATTAGGATCTAATGGCTTACCATCCATTCCGTTTTAACATCTGTGACACAATAGCTTTTAAAGGATCACAAGGGCTTTCTTTCTAATTGAGCTGAGTGTATTCTATTTTTTTTTTCCTCCTTTAGGTCACTGAATACTATTGACCCCTCCCACTTTTAGAGCCATAGAATATCATATACGGAAGTGTAGGAAGAAAGTGTAGAAAGAAGTCATAGAAATTACATAATCTATTCCTATTTATTCAGTTGTTATTGTTTGTCAATAGCTGACATTGGACAAGTAGACAACATTTACTAAAACGTGGAGAAACACTAGATTTGTTGAAAGCAATGATTTTTAACAGATGAGAAAATTGAGGCACATTATGTAAAGGAAACTCAAGTGGAGCCCAGGGAAGCAAGGAGGTTGGTCCAGAGATACAACTAGAAGCTGAGATTAGATCCCAAGGCTCCTAATTCATATGAGTACTATTTCCACATTCTGCCACCTGAAAAGATTTTGTCCCCTAATTCCATAGCCTTCATTCCTACTTTTACACCTCTCCTCTGCCTCCTCTGTGACTTCTCCTTTGAGTCCTACCATTATTAGCCATGGCTGTTCTCCAAGGTTCCAAGTAGATAGTCAATATATACTCATACATCTTTTTTGAGAATCACTCACAAGCAGAGAATTTATGATTTAAGCTTTGGTGTTAACAAATCCCAAATCTGGTTTTCCATATTCTCAATTTGTTGGTCTCCTTTTCTGTATTAACCACTAGCCCTTCTGTACTAAAATGTCCACATGACTTAAGCACAGATTATTCATGGGAGAACTCATTTCTCCATATAAACTGATTTTACCAAAATTTGTCATTGGCATCTATGTTTCTAGAGTTCCTACCTATATATAACATAAGTTTAACAACTATCTAATGATAATGATGGCAATACTGTTTTTATCTGAACTTTTTTCCATTGTAGTTATATAGGTGAGTCTATAGGAAATAAAAACAATTAATACGTTGGTTAGTTGTGTGTGACTCTTCTGGTGCTTAGATCTATTTCTACTGTGGCAGGTTAATTATTTTTATTTTTTTTTGAGTGAATTAATTTTCTATACTGTGGAAAAAAGATAGACTAAATTTCACCCAGCATTCTCTTGGGGTTAAGTCAGTTTTTATAATGCCAGGGGGCTAGACATACTTTCTAAAGGTATTAATAAATGTCTTCTGCTAAACAATTTTTCCATTTTTTTTCCAATCACAGACAGGAAACTCCAAATAAATTGACATGTATTTGAGACCCCCTCAATGCAGAGTAAAAGAGAGCAGGTTTAAACCCAGCTTTGCCCTTTGCTTATTGCATAAGCTCAGAAATTTTTTTAATGTCTCTGTGATTTTCTTCTCTTATTTAGAAATGTTGACAGTACTAGTACCTGATTTATTGTAGGAATTAGTTGAGAGGATGCACATGAAATCTTTAGCGCATTCATTGTTTCTTCAATGGCAAAAATGGCAGATTTTTATTTCCTTTAACATTATACTTTTCTAAGAAACATATAGCAGATAACACTTAACAAATAATAAGATGTTGATTCAATTTGATGTCATAAAATATGACAGAATATGCAAAGCACTATAGGAAAGAAATGTTTTAAAACTGAATAGCCTGGGTCTTATCTTTAAGGAACCTAAAAGCAAAAGAATCTCTCTATTTTCCTAATGCTTTTCTTTTGTAATGAACCCTGGAAAAACTTGGTGTTTATTATATTGGTTTCAGCTTCTCACTAGGACAATATTATTTTTCATCGTTAACTTATCACCTCTTCCCTACCCATTCATCTTCCAATTCATGTCCACTTGGCACCATCACAAAATCACTTCTCATAGACATTGTTAAATTTCATTTGATTTAATGACCACAGACTGTACATCTTTCCCTTGGCCAGAAGTCTTACCTTTAGTCTGTTACTAGGATGTAGGACAGGGATGTGGAGGGCAGAGGATGTGCCTTCACGACTCATGATAAAAAAACTCAAATTTCCTGTACTCTTAATGATAAGCCTGATCTCTTAGTACTACTAGTTAATAAGGGCAGCCTTTTTCCTGAAGCTAGGGCAGGAAAATATTCAATAATACATTTTCTGTGTTCCTGCATCTCAGTCTGAAAATGGAAGTCAAACACTTTGTTCAATCATTTATTAAAATGAAAGCAGCATCCTGGGGCTACAGGAACATGGGGAGCCATGGCCATGTTCTATTTATTTTTGGCTTTTGTCAATTGTACATGAAAAAGGCCCTAGTGTACAGTCCCTTCCTGCTGACATTTCCACTAGGTAATTTACCTTTTGCTCCACTCTTTTTGGAAAATCCTCCAGTTATTTTGTGAGATAAACAATTAGGTCCCTTTGCTTCACTGAACTTTTGCTTGTGCTCAATGACCTGCTCTGACAAGATGCAGTCTCCTCACTCTTGTAAAAAATACAGTGTTATTACTAACACCCCTTTGCTTAGCAATTGCTTCTCAAGGTTCAATTTCTTTTAGCTTTTGGGTAATTCTGCATTAGCTTCTCTGATTTTTCCTTTTCAGTGAATGATGGCCATATCTGGAAGGTTTCAGTAGCAGTTGGTATAGCATTGTGGATGAGCTTAAGGGGTACAGAGTGGGACAGTCTACATTTTAAATGTCATTCCATCATGTGCTAGATTTATGATCGTGTCTTTCCCTTACCAAAGTCTCAGCGTCTCTCCCTGAAAATGAGGAAAATAATTAGAGTACGTCCATCATATGCCTTGGAATGGGGGGATTCAGTGAGATACTGTTAAGTGAAAGAGTTGGCATAGTACTGATGCCTAGTAAATACTAAATATTTGATGTTTTCAAGATTATTGATAATAAATATTGCAATTTTAATCATTATTATAAATACTAAAGAGCTCTGGTTTGGGGATTCTGCCAGAAATGAGGTGGCAACCTCAGTCATTTCCTTCTACAAAGCATTTGCTGCCTGAAATCGGAGGGAGGAAGAGCTAGAATTTTGGCTGGTGTGCATGTGTGTATATGTAGTGTGCATTTAATTTTTGCATTTAAGTTTAACATACATCCAGAAAGTCAAACTAATCATGAATATACAGTTCAATGGATTGTCACAAAAGGTATCTTTGTAACCATCATTCACATCCAGCACTAAAATGTTATCAGCACCTAAGGGACCCTCTATGTCCCTACCTAATCATTGATTTCTCCATCTTCCCTAAACACCATCACTATCTTAACTTCTAGCACCATGTATTATATTTGCCTGATTTTTGAACTGGATATAAAATGGAATCATACATAATACACATAATAATGTGTATTGATAAATGAGATTCAGCTATGCTGTTGTGTGAGGCAGTAGCTTCATTTTTCTGCTTTTTAGTATCCTTTTATATTAGTTGTTCAATCTAATGATGCTGAACAATTGGGCTTTTTCCAGGTTGTAGCTATTTCACATAATGTCCTTTGAACATTCATATACCTGATTTTTGGTAAGCATATGCTCATATTTCAGTAGACTGTATGACTAGGAATAACATAGTGTATATTTAACCTGAGTGAATACCACCAAACTTTGTTCTAAAGTGGTAGTACCAATTTTCCGTTTCTTTAGCAGTGTGAAAAATTACCTTTGGTCCACATGGTTGTCCACACTTAGTTGTGTTAGTCATTTTTATTTTAGCCATTCCCATGGGCTATTTTATTATAGCTTTACTTTGCATTTACCTGGTAACTAAATAAGTTAAATTCTTTTTGATATGTTAATTGACCATTCGTTTATCTTGTTTTTTTGAATGGCTTGTTTGAGTTTCTTGCCCATTTAAAAAATTACATTACCAGCTTTTTCTTTTGTATCTGCAAGAGTTTCTTATGTATTCTTCATACAAACCTTATTTTAATTTCTGTATTGCATACTATCTTTTACACCATGAAGCTTGCCTTTTTAACTATCTGAATGGTACCTTTGATATATGGGAGTACTTAATTTTAACATAAACCATTTTATCCATTTTTAATTTATGTTAGTATTTTTGTGACATATTAAAAAAAATATTTCCCTCCTCAAGGCTATGAAGATATTCTGCTATCTTCTAGAGATTTTATTGTTTTGTTTTTTTCACCTTTAGGTTTATAACTCATTGGAATTATTTTCATATCTATTATGAGGGAGTGTAAAATGAATTTTTTTCCTATATAAATATCCAATTAACCAACACCATACATTATTTATTGTAAACAGTCCTGTCATCACAGCTCTAACATACTATTTTTTGTATGTACCAGTTGTTTGTGTATGGAGGGACGATTGATACATGCCTATCCTTACCTCTATACCGCACTTATTAAATTAGTATTCTTTACAAATTTTGTTATCCAATAGAATAGTCCTCACACATTGTTCTTTTTGAAGATTGTCTTGGTTCTTTTTGCATCTTTGAATTTTTATTTAAAGATATTTAACTTTATATGTTATGGACATTTTCAAGCATATGCAGAATTTTAAACCAGCGTAATGAACTCGCATGTAAACATTACTCAGTTTTAGCAGTTGTGAACTTGTGGTCATTCTTGTTCCACTTATACTCTATCTGTTCTCCAGCACCCCCAGATTATATGGCAGTGAGTTCCATCTGTAGCTATTTCCATATGCATTGCTAAGAGAAAAGGAACCTCTTTCCCCTATACCTACAACGGCGTATTATACCTGAAATATTATTTAATATCATCAAATATCTAGTCAATGTACAGATTTCCCTGGCTTTATCACATTTAAAAACTTAATATGTTTTAATTAAGATCTAATAATATTGCTCTATTAAACTAGTTGATGTATGTCTAAGTTGCTTTTAAACAGGTCCCCCTACCATCAACTTTTTCCTTGCAATTTATTTATTGACGAAATCATATTATGTTTCACTTCGGAGTTTTCCATTGTCTATTTTTAAAAGTTTATTTAAACATAATTTTAGACTAATAAGAATGTTGCAAAAATAAATTAAGAAATTCCAGTATACTCTTCACCTAGATTGCACAAATATAAACATTTATCACAGTAGTTTTACTATTCTTTCATTTTTTTGTCTTGGTTTCCCTCTCCTCTCTATATTTTCCTGAACCTTTGGCATGTAAAGTGCAGACATGATTCCTTTTACCTCAAAATATGTCAGAGTTTATTTTTCTACAACATAGAACAATGATCACATTTGGAAAACAACCATTGGTACAATGCTATTAACTAATTGACACAACTTATTCTAGTTTCACCAAGTTCATCGCTAATATTGTATCTGCACTAAAATCCAATCCAGGAGGATTCATTGAATTTAGTTGTCACATCTCTTTAGTCTCTTCTAATCTGAAACACATTCTGAGATTTTCTTTGCCTTTCATGATCTTAGTACTTTTGAAGAGAACTGATCTGTATCAAGAACAATGAAAGGTTGAGGTTTATACCCTACTTGAAAGCTACTAAGTTTACTTGCCATAGTCTCATGGACCTGGACAGAAGACACAAGATTCCTGAGTCAGAGATAAAAGACTTTATTACAACACAGGAGGCAGCATGGGCTCCATGTTTGTGTCAGTTCTTCATGTCCCCAATCTCGTGGGGCAAGGCAGAGGAACACTGGTGAATGCTGGTCAGCAGTGGTCTTGTGTAACAGCTAAGGAAACTCAAGTTCAGGGAGCCCAAATCTGCTTAAATAGACAACAAGTAAACCTACCCTTTGTACTAAGGGAGACATGATATTTATTACACTGGAGAGTAAATATATCTTCCCCCTTATTCTTGAGTGAGACATTGTCTCTGTTTTTCAAGGCTCTTTTCTATACAAATGTCCTTCAAAAGATAGTCCACAGCAAAAGACAGTTTGAGCATTGTCTGAAAAATGTACAGAACTGCAAGAGACACATGGAAATTTGTCTCCCCAAAATATCCACATTCCCTTTCTTGTCTGTTTGCATCCAACAAGCATTTTCGTGAGTATACTACCCTGTAAGCCACTCTAATAATGTGGCTACTGAGGTGGGCAACAAATCCATTCAATTTGTCTCATGCAGTGTTTAATTGAGGCCACCATCAACAGGGTTCTAAGCAGCAGGGTGAGTCTGATTTACAGTATTGACCTCGAGCATGCCACCGGTGGTCAGGGACCTAACTGGGCAGCTGAACAAATCCCCCCAAAAAACATCAGTCTACCTTATAGGTGGTACTTCCCTTAAATTTTTATATTGACTTTTCCACTTGGTCCAAGGCATGAATCAAGGTACAATAGGATGTATTAAGAAGCACACAGACTATACCTTGACCTGCAAAGAGGAAGTCTTGGTCCTGCCTGTCTGTCATCCAAACAACCTTGGCCAATGAGTTTAAGCTGACCTGTATGCCTTTCAGGGCTAAGGTGGCTTCACTGATGGCTTCATATAAAATCAAGAACAGATTTTGTGCCATCTTTTCTAATTGGATGACTCCCATTGTAGGAAAAAAATTGACCAAGGAGTGCTCATAAATAAAACTTCTATTTAAAGTTAGATATAAGGTATATTTTAAAAATGAATTTTTTGACAGTTTTCCCACCAGTCTTTGAACATGAACATCATTTTGCTTCTATCCAACATGAAAAGTACACATTTGTGTGAATGCCTTTCTATTGACTTCATTTTACTCATATATAATTAACCTGCAAAGGTTGGGTTTCTCTTTTGATTTTTCAAAATATTCTCACACTGTGGGTTTGATAAGTAGACTAGTTCTCACTATAATTTGAGTAAATTAAAATCATGAAAAATGCCAAATGTCATACTGCTTTTTGTGTTCTCATTTTATAAGGTGAGAGCTTATTCTTGGTATTGCCCAGAGCCAGCCTGGAAACCCCAAAGATAGGTTTAGTGTAAAAGATATTGTATTACTGTGATTTGGGGGCCTGAATTTGAAAAAGAAAATATCAGAAATGATTGCAGAAAAGATGTGAGCATAAGTCCTCGGTATAGAAATACAAAGCTTGATATAATACATAAGATAAACACATTTTATTTCACATAAACATTTGGTTATTTTTCATCAAGTAACAAAGAACTTTAAGATCTCTAGTTTTTTGAAAAATTATTTGTCAAAAAATCATTTAGGAGCATACAAAAAAATCACAAAAAAGTAACAGTCTCTTGTGACATAAAGAACATTTGTTATCCAGGCAAAATATACAGAAGACACAGATTTAAAAAAACAAAAACAAAAAAGTATTCTAACAGAAAGTAAACCGAATTCTGTTTTTATCCCTTTTTATATAACTGATATAACATTTTTTTCTGTATTAGCAAGCCAGTTCTTCAACTTATAAATAAAACCATAAACATTAAACCAACTTTGCAAAAATTTTACACATTTTAATACTCCTTTCAAACTATTATTTACAAGTATTTTAAATCAAGGTGAACAAACATTACAACCTTCAAATCCTCTGTCTTAAAAATGCTGTTTGCTGTTTTTTCCAACCTACTGCCACAAAGAAGCAATTTTACTTTGACACAATTATACTCTTTTACTCAATAATATATCTGTTTTATTTTCACTCATATATTTTTTGCAGCTATCGTGAGGAGCACAGTTTTATTCACATATAAGAGCTACAACTTTTAACCAAAGCAATTAACTTCCGTTTCCCCACAGCACAGATAATGTTGGAAGCAGGTAAATGACCACACTCAGTTATAGCTAAACACTGATCAGAGCAACAGAAATCCAGGAAAGACTTACTCATGAACATATACATGTTATATATTTCCATTCAGTCACAAATGTTTGTTTTACATTTTTTAAACTGGTTAATGTGAACATGTATTCCAGTGTGACTCAATGTTGTCTTTCCATCATTTCCAATCTTACCTGTAGCCACTTTATAATGTATAAAAACAGGAGGCAAAGGTGTATACCTATTAAAACTATGCTAGCAACCCAGAGTTTCTGTCAGAGATATGACAAATTGTTACTGAGATAGGGCAAAGGGATTGAGTATATCATTATGACCGATAACATTATAAAAATTAAACCACTTTTATAAGCCATCACTTAAAACTTAAGTATTTGAAAATATAATCATTACTGTTATAATTTTTAAACACTAATTGAGAACAATGCAAGCTATTTGGAATAGTAAAATAACATAGTGAATTTAGTTTGTGCAAATTAATTTTTAATTGGAAAATAAACCCAAATCTTGACAAGCATTATTCATGTTTTTAATAAGACATATGTTTTAAAAGAATACTTATTAAAAAATGTACCACAACTAGAAATATTACCTAAAAATGTCCCCTGAAGTTATATGCCAGTAATAATAATAATAATAATAATAATAATAATAATAATAATAATAAAAACTTGTAATTTTTCTTAAAACACTGACATGTCTTCTGTTTCCACCCATGTTCTGATAATCTGATATATTTACTGTATTCCATTGCTTCTTAACTTGGATCAAAACAATCAACATTGTAATTGCAGAAAAATGACAGAATCAACAAATAAATTCAATGATTAGCACTTAAAACTAATTGAAACCAATAAACTAATATATAAACTAATTACTAATATTCAAGAAATTTATTTACTCCCATAAAACAAACAAATAAGCAACACTAGAACAGGTGACTTCACGAGTCAATTCTGCCAAATTCTAAGGAAGAGATCTCCAATGTCCTTTGCCCTTTAAAAACAAAAACAAAAACAAAAGCAAAACTTTATTAGAGTAAAACAAGCATACACTAAGCTGCATATATGAAGTCTGCAATTTGAGAAGTTTTGATAGGCATATATCATATGTATGTCTCATGTATAATACATATACATGTATATACTATGAAACCATCACCACAATCAAGATAACCATCACCCCAGGTGTCCTGTACTCCTTGGTAATCCAGCTTTCCTGTCCCTCTTTCTATCCCCAGGCAACCACTGATTTGCTGTCTGTCACTAGAGATTATTTGCGTTTACTAAAACTTTATATAAATGGAATAGTGTAATGCATATTCTTTTTAGTTTTTTTTTTTTTTACTGAGGGAAATTATTTTCAGATGTATACATGTTATTATATATATCAATAGTTCATTCCTTGGTGTTGCTGAGTAGTATTTGATTGACTGGATCAGCCATAATGTATTTGCTTTCATTTATTTTGAGTAAATGAAAAAAAGAGGCCATTCTAAACTTTCTTTCCCTATCAAGATATAGGCTGTTTCCTCTACTCTTGCTGCTGTTTTTTGTTTCTAATAAAGTTCTCACCTGGGCATCATTGACCTAGCTCAAAGAATTTATGGAGTACAGCAGCTCAAGTCCTTCAAACTTTTATGTATATAAGATCAACTGGACATCTTTTAAAAATATAGATTCTGTGTTAGTAAGTCTGGGGTAGGGCCTGAGATGCTCTATTTTAAACAAGCTCCCAGGTGACTCTGGTGATGCTGGCGCACAGACCAAACTTGGAGTAGCAAGGTTTGGGTTGATTTTCAAACCTGGGTGACCTCCAAAGTCATCTGGAAACCTGTTGGGAATATATAAATTGGCAGCAATACACACAGATCTGCTAAATCCGATCCTGCAGCAAAGCAGAGTGTGTAAGTTTGTACTTCTACAATGCTCTCCTATTTGGAATCCACAGGGGTCCAGACTGATGCTACAAGGGGTCCAGAATGATGCTAACAACCAGTGGGGCATGTTCATTACTAATCAGAAAGGGTACCAACTACGGCACTCAGACAGGGTCCTCAGGACCCTGTACCCACAGGCAGTGCTATTTTAGTTTCTGAATATGGGGAAGCGAGGTGTTCCAGGTGGATCTTGGGAAGAGCAGGGGAGTCATTTTATCATCGGCCATAGTGCTCAAAGCAGGGTGTCAGGGGAGTTGTTATTTACTAATTATTATTGATTCATTTCAGTATTTTATTAACTGTTTTGACCAGCTTTATTCTTGCTGGTATATTGTCAATTTAGGGTTTGGAACATCTCAAAAAGAAGCAAAGCATTGGTTCCCAAATTTTTGGTGCATCAGGTTGACCTAAGGAGCTTGTTAAAAAAGAGAGATAATCAAAAGCCAACAGCCCCTAAAATTCCAGGTCAATTGGTGTGGGCTAGGCCCCTGGAATCTGCACCTCTAACAAATTCCTTAGATGACTTTGATACATGTTAGCCATGACTTAACACCCGAGGATCCCAAGCATGAGCAATGAAGCAGTTTGCAAAAAATATAGTTAAATTAGTTTAGTAGTTGGTAAATGTCAAATAATTAAAATCAGTTGAATAATACTTTTTATGCACCTTCCTGATAAAATTCCTTAACAGCATCCACCATTTTAGCACTGTAACAGAATAGTTTCTTTTTTATTATATATTTCAATCACAATTGACATTTGATATTATTTTATATTAGTTTCAGGTGTACAGCATAGTAGTTAGACATTTATGCTGTACACATCATAATTTATGAAGTGATCGCCTCCAATTAGTCTAGTACCCAACTGACACCATATATAGTTATTAACATATTATTAACTATATTCCCTATGCTGTACTTTACATCCTGTAACTATTTTGTGACTACCAGATATTTATGTATTTATGTGTTTATTTATTTATTTTAAAATATGGAACGCTTCAAGAATTTGAGTGTTAGCCTTGCCCTGGGGCCATGCTAATCTCCTCTGTATTGTTCCAATTTTAGTATATGTGCTGCTGAAGCAAGTACAGTGACTACCAATTTTTACTTCTTTATCCTTTCACCTTTTCTACTCATCACCCCAACCATCCTCCCAACTGACAACCATCAGTTTGTTCTCTTTACCTATGAGTGTACTCCTGTTTTATTTGTTCATTTATTTTGTTTTTTAGATTCCACAGGTAAGTGAGATCATATAGTATTTGTATTTCTTTGTCTGACTTATTTCACTTAGCATAATATTCTCTAGGTCCATCCATGTTGTCACAGGCAGTATGATTTCATTCTTTTTTATGGCCAAGTAATATTCCATTGTATACTTGTATATGTACCACATCTTTATGTAATCATCTATTGATGGGCCCTTAGGTTGCTTCCATATCTTAGCTACTGAAAATAATGTTGCAATGAACATAGGAGTTCATATGTCTTTTTGAATTAATATTTTGTATTTCTTTGGATAAATACCCAGAAATGGAATTGCTAGGTCATAATAAGGTAGTGCTATTTTTCATTCTTGAGGAATCTCCAAACCATTGTTCACAGTGGCTGCACCAATTTGCAACCCCACCAACAGTGCATAAGGATTCCCTTTTCTCCACATTGTTACCAGCATTTGTTTTTTGTTCATTTATTGATGATGGCCATTGTGACAGTGTGAGGTGATATCATATTGTGGTTTTAATTTGCATTTCTCTGATGATTACAGACATTGAACATCTTTTAATATGTCTATTGGCCATATGCATGTCCTCTTTGGAGAAATGTTTAACAGAGTTGTTTTCTATTATAGATACCCAAGGAAATGGCCCTTTTCTCATTTTTGCCTCTCAGCTTCTGCCTTAATGTGTAGTAGTCTACTTAAGTATCACTTTTGCATTAGAGAACAAGAAAGCCTGCTGTAAAACCTAGTATTTGAAATGGGCTATAGATAAAAACTTTAATTTCCAGAGATGCATTTTAAAAAATGTGAATCTAACAGTGTCCTGAGCCTTTCGGTAAATCACTGCTCTTTCCCCTCCCTCAGTTACATGTTGGGGCTCTGTTACATGTGGGAATGCTCTCCTCTTTCCAAAGAATTTTGGGCACGTTCTTTCTACTGCTTTACCCCTCACTTATCATTTCTCAAAATTTGCCTGAGGAAATAACCATACCAGTATAAAAGAGGGTACTTGAAAAAAACCCAGCAGGTTCATGCCAGTCTTACCACTCCCACTTGAATGAGAATCCCAGGAGCTGGATGGAGCCTGTGAGTCTGCACTTGAGCAAACATTATGGGTAAATCTCAACAGGGACGTTTGAGGACACTGGACTTTGCCCTGTGCAGTATTGCTTCTAGCCCTCCTACTCTACCAAATGGCTCCTGAAATACCTATGTGTGGCCAGTTCTTGCTAAATCCCATGTTATCTGTCTCCCTCTTCCACCATCCTACCCACAAAACACTCTTTTCTGACTCCTGTGAAGAGAACCTGTATATTATAAAACTGAAATGGAAGGGGTCATTGGGAAAATAAAAACTCACCCTGCCTCCCATCCCCAAATAATTCTTTATGAAGTAAGTGTAACATGAATGGTAGGTCTTTGTGATTACTAAGAAAGGCTATTTACTATTTTCCTTAAATTTACCTTAACACTCATGTCCTTTGGCACTGAACCAGTTAGTTCTCTGACCTCAGTCTCATTTGCTTTTATATCTCACCACCTAATCACAGGCATTCTTTATGATTCTGCCTCACCTTGGGAGCTCAGAGAAAGCAGGATACATTATTATTTTCCCAGAGATTTCCTCCCATAGTTTTTGTCTTATCATTATATCCTTCCTATGTCAAGGTTCTGAACTCAAGTTTGACACTAGGAATAAAATCTCTTCTTTCTTTTGAGGAAAATGTCCCCAACTCTTTCTCACCATCATTGGGGCTGCCTTACTTGGTCTGGAACTTTAAACTTTGGCTCGATGCATTACTTGTCACCAGTCTGCAGCCTCTTATTTTTCTCACTAGCTATCTAAGTCCTGCAGAAGATAGCTTAGACTCTATGGAATCCACATCTCTCTCAATCTTTATTATTTTAAGCTTTTAAATATGAAATTCTCTGAAATATTATTTTGAAATTCTATTTGGGCCACATGCCAATCTTGTGTTTTTCAGTTTTGCTTTTGTTCCTTTGCTTTACTTTCTAACTCCTCTGGCTTTCTGGTATCTCGCTTGCCCTGAGCACATTCTACAAAGGAATAAATGGTTTTATGATTAAAGTGGAAAGGGTCTCAGATCTCCCCAGAAATATTCTAAATATTCCGCATTTCATCTCACTGCAAGATCTGATATTTTCTCAAATGCTCAGTTATTTATTTCAAAGTCTTTGTGATGTCTTGATGTATGCTTGTGTTAGTTTCCCTCCCTCCCTATTTCCCATTTGCATCCTCTGAAAACTGCATGCACAGCTCAGAGCAAAGAAACACACTTCCTACCTGAGAGAAGTGGTGGCAGCTTCTATCAGGCTGACAAATGATCATTTCTGAGTGTGACCTGCACCTAGCAATGGTTTCAGAAATAAATGACTGTCAGTCATTTAGTTATAAAGTAAATGACTTTTATAATTAAACAAAATGTCCACAAGTTGTTCTAAGGAGTGTAATTATAATAACTGACTACTAAGTCTTTTAAAATTCTATAAAAGTATGGGGTAGCAGTTCATACTTATGGAAGAGATTTCTGCCTGCAGGTCTGTGCATAAACTTAACTTCCCAGAAAAATCATTCCTAATCACATCCTTGACATAAAGCAAGAAAATTAAAAATAAAAATATTACTGTATCCTAGTCTACGAATAACAAGAAAAGTCTGAAAACTAATACATCAAAGCTGTCACAAACAACAAAATGATAACACTTTGGTCTGCTTAGTGAACAAAATTACCTGTGATATAGCGTTCCTTCCCTTCTAACTAGAAAGGCAGAATCTAAATGATTTCCAAGTGAACTGACAAGTTCTGAAATGGATTTTTGCATTGGTGGGTGGGAGTGGGGAGCAGAGAACAGTGACTTGCTTGCTTTTCTATTTACATGAAGGCTAGTTTTAATCATGCAGTGTAGGACTTATAACATATCTTTTCTCTTTTTCTTATCTAAAACCTACCTAACTCTACTTTTAAAGGGCAGCATTAGAAAACTTGGAAACATTTTAATTCCCAGACTGCTTTGCCTTTGCTTTTTATTTTGAAGGATGAAGAGATCTCAGCTGGGAAATACCTGGAGACTTTTGGAAGATCCCTCAAGCAGAACAGTATTTAATATATTACTCCTTTTTGCACACTAGGTATGCTTTAGTGCCATAAGAAAATATTACCTTTGAGAGGTCACCTGAGCAGACTGCTCACCCATAGAACTTTTCAATTAGACAGCAACATTTCAGGATGTCTGGAACTTACAATCTGCTTTCACACCATAAAGGGTGGGTTTTGAATAATTAGTGGCAAGCTCAAAGAATGGAGCAAAGAATAAAAAGTATATAAGAAAAGAACAGTGGACAAATAGACAATCGACTGCCCAGATCTGACCCACCGTGCTCCCTCATCATCAGCACCTAGATCCTGTCAACACTATTTCCACATCTCTCTCCTGTCTCCTCTTTTTTTGTCCACAGCCATCACCTTCATTAAATTCTGTCCATATTCTCCACTTACACTGCTTCTCAATTTATCATAATAAAGCCCTGCTCTTATCATGGGCTTCCTGCCTCTGGAAGCTTTTCATGGCTTCCATTCACTTCCAATCTGAATCTAAACCACAGTTCACTCTCCTGGCTTTATTCTTCTTATACTCTCTGTTTCCAATAAGGGTAACTGACTGTTCGATAGAACCAAGCCATGGGCTGCTTTTGGGCTTGATTAATTCTACAATGCTTAATAATGCCCCTTTAACTCTAAAAGTGACCTAATTTGGAAAACAAATTATATGGTCACTGTATGTGCCAGCTATACATCTATACAGAATATTGCAGTTCTCCATGAACTGTTTTCTAGAAAGAGCTGCTTTCTCATCTCAACATTCACAGAAACATATCTATGCTTTGTCTCATGCAATTAGTTTTTATTCCTTTCTTTTTCTCTTTTTGTTCTTATCTTTGTTTCCAATAGTTGTGGGAAGTGAGAAATTATAGTAGTGTTTATGGAATGAATGCTTATGTTCCCCCCTCCCAAATTCATATATTAAAATATTAACCCATAAGGTGATTAGTGATTATATTTGGTGATAAGGCCTTTATGGAAGTAATTAAGGTTAAATGAGGTCATAAGAGTAGGGTCTTGATCCTACAGGGTCAGTGTCATTATAAGAAGAGACATGAGAGCGTGTTTCTCTCTCTCTCTCTCTCTCTCTCTCTCTCTCTCTCTCTCTCTCTCTCTCTTTCCCTCTCTCTGGATCATACCAACAAGGAGGCTATCTTTAAGCCAGAAAGGGGACTCTTACCAGAATGTGGACATGCTGACACCCTAATCTTGGACTTGGAGCCTCCAAAACTGTGAGAAAAGAAATGGTGTTTAAGCCACCCAGACTATGTATTCTGTTATGGCAGCCTGAGTTGACTAATATAGTAGTCTATAAGAATTTGTTTTTCATAAACATGTTTACATACTTAAAATATCAAGGACAATAGTTTGCTCAGAGTAGGTTAATACACACACACACACACACATACATGCACGCAAGTGTGCACACACTTATGTTGTTCAAATTACAAGATTTTTCAGTTAGCTTTAATAAAACTGTTGTATCTTAATAATCTACCTGGATCGATTGGATTTGACCATTTTGTTTACTGTCCTGATAATGAGATGTTCTCCTTTGAAGGCAGTAATGGCTGAAGTTTATATCCTTATATACAAGTGTGACCTGAGAGATTGAATGGATTATAATTTCTTAAGATACAAATGTTAATATTCGGTTGTCAGAAAAGTCGTGACACATTTTTGCAATGAGACACATAGAAAAAATACGTTATGACTTTTCCGACAACCCAATGAGAGCAAATTATATGTATAAAAGAAAAACATGCATTTTTCCCCCCAATACTTACCACTTTTTATTATAAAGTTGTGAGCCTTTGAGGAAAGAGACTGTTAAAACTCTTGGTCTGCCCCATCTCTGCATTAAATATCTAATAATTTCTCTTTGTTGTAGGTATAGTTCAAGGCAATTTAACCTGGGAAGTTCAAGTTAGAGTTATAGCTTTTGCTGACCCTGAATGGCTTCTTTTGCCTGATGCTAAAGCATTATAGACATTCCATCAAGTTCTTACTGGCTTGGTGACCACCACAGAGCTAAAAGCCATCTTAGATACTGAACTCTTTGGGGCCTTCTGGGAGAGATTAACACCTTGTTAAAAATACTTAAAGATACTCAGATGTTCCAGTAACAAACATTTAATTTCCTAGACTCCCTATCAAATTCTGTCCTCTTTCTTAGTGATTGCCTCAATTTATGGATTTTTGTTTCCACAGTAGGAAGGTTTAGGATATCAAATAATGGTTTTATGTTTGTTTATGCTTATATTCCAGCTTTTAAACTTGTGGTGCAATGTAATTACTGGCCTGTTAATAGACAATAAGAGATACAATTTCACTGATATTTTCATATAGACTATCCATGAATTACTAATTAGCAATAGATGAATGCAACATGAACATACTGTTAAAACTAAGGGTTGCAATTATTAAATGTTCTTTAATGATTTGAAAAGTCACTTGTGTGGCAATGTATCATCTCCAGGTCATTGTTTTGAGCATATTTTTTCCTGTGCTATGGACATGCAGCTATATTTTCCTTTTAATATGGAGTTTTTCCTAATTTGGCCTATGGAACTGTATAGACATTAATCAGGATTATACTAAAATGGCAGTGCTTTCAAATGTCTTTTTCTCACTAATGCCTAATATGTTATCTAATTGATGAGGAGAGGAAAGCGAGTTTCAGTAGAATAAGGACATTTTTCCCCAAGTAATTCTATCTAAATCTGGCATAATATGAACTATATATCTTTAGGATTACTGTAAAAGACTATAGTAACCTTTTCTTTAAAACGTTCTTGCATTTTCATGTGGTTTCACACTGCCAGTTCCTTTGGACCTGATTCAAAATGTCAAAACTCTCCTGTGTCTCCACTCTTGACTTAAGATAAATTGTTTCTTAGAGAAACTTTTCTTATAGGTTCTAACATTTTGTGTCTAAGCTCCTGAAAAGAACAGACTGTGATTTTAAGTGTAATGTAAAGAACATCAGTTTATTGACACAAATTCTTTTCTTAATGAGTTAGAATGCCGAGGCTGTGGTTAGGATGAGGTTATGTTAAATCGTTTAAATTATAACAATTATGTTTGCCTCAGGAATAATTATGCTAGTTATTAAAATTGTATTATTATATAAGAAAACACTTCAGGGGTTTTTCCACACATTGTGTTATTTTGGGTAAAATGTTACAGTCTATCCCCCAAAGAGTTCTTAAAAATACTCACATGTATATGAACAAAGGAAAGGTTAGTGATATTTTAGATTATCCTGCCAGGGAAACAGATGAAACCATTCTAGAGAAATGGACTAGATATTCACGAATGGGCAGCGTGGATGTGGCTCCAACCATAAGAAACAGAACCAAGAAGAAAAACAAATTTCTTGGATTTAAGAATATTATCAAAGAGCCTCAGAACTGACAAGAGCAGATATATCAAAGGTTGCATAAGAGTCTTTCCCGACAGAGGAAAACTGAAACATTCTATCAGACTAAAAAACTATCCCCATCCTTATTATTATTATTATTTTTTACAGTATAAAATCAATTTACTGCATCTAAGATGAAAAATATAAGAATGCTAGTGTTTCCCTGGATCAATGATAATATGGTATCAAGATAGATTATTTTTAAAAACGTCTTAAAGGAAATATGTAAAACATTGATTTCATTATATTTTCAATTTTTGACAAGTAATTTGTCTCCACAATAAAATTTACATTTGGTGAATATTTCATCAAGATATTTAGACCAATTTATTTCTCAGCCTCAGTAGCAAGGGATAAGCTACTCTAATGTGAGCAATTTAATTTAATCTGTTTTATCAAACCATGCTTAACATTGAAATAATAGCCCCTGAGATTCTTTTCTCTCAATTCTATAGAGAACATTTTATTTTTCTAGCCTGTGGTGAATATGATATAATGTTCTCCAGGCTGTCTTTTTAAAAAAAATAAATATCTGTTCTTATAGGCTAATTAAGGAAATGTACTTGCAGCAAATCAAGCACCATAGATTACAAATTGCTGAGAAACTTCCAGGAAAAAATGATGGAGTGAGTTAAAGTGCCAGAGACACTCCTGTTTCTTATTGACATAGCCATTAAATAATGTAGAAAAGAAAAACAAACAAACAAAAAAACTCAGCATTCACAGTTAATGAAAATAATTTAATGTATCATAAACTGTTAGATTTACTTCAAAATTCTAAATCAATATCCCAGGATTAGAGACAAGACTTACAAGAAATCTGAACACTACCTAAAAGAACACTATTCAGTCAGGATTCAATTAAACAAACAAACAAATAAAAAAACAAACAAGAATACCCCAAATGACATCTCCTGAACCTGACATTGGGAGGACTCCATAGTCAGTCTTTAAGTCCAATTTGAAATGAACGTTCAATATCTCTACCTTTTAGGAGAGAAACATGTGGACAAGGGTTAAAGTGACATATTCTGAGGCATTTATTATTGATGTTTTTACTAACCCAGCGCTTTTGTCACAAATCCAGTAGATCTTTTTTCCTTTCACCACAAATGAATAAAACACGTTTTTCTACCTTCTGCATGTTTTGTTTGCAGTGGAGAGCTAAAAACTGCTGATGTCAAAGCTGTCCTAGTTCCAGAGCTACTGAAGAGGGCAGAAGCTACCTGTACAGAAACTTGGCTGTGGCCGAGGCCTTTGATGAAAGAGAGTTAAAAGATCCCTATAGACTTCAGTCAGTCTATCCAAAGCAGTGATTGATAATAAATGATATTTATCAGGAAGAAACTCTGTTTTGATATTCCAAAGAGTTTCCATTTTGAAGTAAATGGCTTTCATTCAAACCAACCCTTGCCACTTACAAGCTGTATGGACAAATGATTCAGTCTCATTGAGCTCAGGTTTAATATTGTTCAAGCTGCATATCTCTTAGCATTATGGCCAAGAGCAAAGTAAATACATTTATAAAGCCCCTAATATGGTGCCTGGCACATAGTAGGCACTCAATCAATGTTCCTCTTATCATCTATATGGACATTTTCATATATTTAGTAGGGTGTTCAATTAAATAGTCTCATAAATTTGTTACGCACATATTCAAAATTAGCAGTATTTAGACTGGTTTCACAATGGCTGATGGCAGGTATAAATCTTCAAGCTTCATTCACCCTGTGGGCTTTGGAGGAGGGATGAGCAATGTAACTTTCTTTGTAATAAATAGATTTCCTCTTCATTTTAAACTCTTACTCCATTCAGAATGAAAATAACCACTCCAGTGTTTTCTCTTTATTCAGGACAAAAAAAAGAAGACTCAAGTAATGCAGACTACTTCTCTATCATTTCTCATTAGGGAAGCATTTGCAAGTGTAGGTTGGGAGAAACACGTAGCATCTTGTCCTCAGATGTGAACATTGGCTTGAACTACTTTATGACACTATGTGCAGAAATATTTACTTCGTCATTTGGTCTCTGGTTACATGACCTTTCCTCTATCCACTATGAAAGACCACTCTGACTCTGTTTGCTCTTAGTGTCCTGTCTGCAACACTTCGACTACATGAGATGTCATGGGTGACAATTTACGTCCCCTCGATGTGGATGAGAACCTGACTTGGACTATCCCAAGCTACTTCCCTGGGATCTCCATGCTGCCATCTACTATCCATTCCACATGTCAATGTCATGGTGAGCTGGAGAACTCTGGAAAGCTTGCCAGTTTCCAAGGCAGTCAGGTAGTAAAGGGACATACCCGCTTTCATTCGTAATACCCAGACCTCTCTGGGGTTCCATCCCTCCTCCTAGGGAAGGGAATTGGCTGCAACTTCACCAATATCTAATACTCAGGATTCCCCTCTAGGTCTCCTTTCTCTTTCTTTACCTTAAAGGATCTTTTTCTAGCCTGGGTGGTGGTGACAGAATTGGAGCATGCATACTTACACTTGAAAATGGCCTAAACAAACACAAGAATTTGATGCTGGTAATAGTTCTGCTTACATAAGATTTCCTTGGAGCAAACCAAGGTCTCGTGTTTCTTGGACCACAAAGGAGCAGGAGTTCTGGCAAGGTAAAAAAGGATGGTGCCTGGAAGTCTCATATGCATAGACTGGTATGTCAAAATACTAGTTTTTCCCATTTCCCTCATTAGAAAAATAAGTGAAACATATCTTGAATTAGGACAGTTTTATTTCATCCATCAATGCCTTGAAAAAGACCAGCCAATGGACTCATTTCACACAAATCCAGATGTTATTTTTCTATTTTTCTCTAATGGATAGATAAACAAATTGGGAAAAAGATACCGTAACTAGAACCAATCAACTCCTAAAGGATTAATTTGGCAAACCAAAAGGTATAACCATGATAAACATCATGTTGCCATCCATGCAATAACTTAAGGAATAGCATGCATTCAGATTAAATATTACTTGCATGGAGTGATTATGACTTTTGGGTGTGTGAATAGTTAACTATTCATACATGGGAAGTGATAGCAGATCTCAGTTCATAAAAAAAAATCTTTTATATTCACATGAGGGTGGTAACAGTAGTAATTTTACTAAAAGCTAATATGATTCATACTTTCTTTGTGTTGGAAATGGTTCTAGCTGCTTAATATATATTAATTCTATTAAGTTTTACAACTCATTATTATTCCCATTTTGGTTGCCAGATTTAGCAAATAAAAATAAAGGATGCCCAGTTAAATTTGAATTTCAGGTAAACAAGGAATAAATTTTATGAAAAGTGTGTCCCAAATATCAAACACAAATTATTTATTATTTATCTAGAATTGGGCATCCTTGATTTTATATGACATCTGTCTTCATTTCACAGGTGAGAAATCTGCGGCACAAATGAAATATATATATATATATATATATATATATATATATATATATATATATATATAACACTCTATGCATGTCTCAAAACAGGATTATTCCAGATATACATATCAAATAAGAGCCTTGGTCAATCCCTACTGAACTAAGTTTCTTCTGTTGTCTTCAAGAAGAACGATTAATCTCAATTCATATTTCCTTGGAATCTCTTAATATCAATTGTTCAGCCTTCAGCACAATGAGAAGAATGCTCCCCACTCTAGATTGGTCTGTCATGTTATACATATTTGGTCAACTTGCTGTCTTCAAGCATCTTTCTCACTTCATAAATTCATTCAAATGTCCATTATTTGGTGTATGTCTCTTAAGTATTAACCAGAACATTTCAACAAAGGACAGGCAGAACTCTAATATACTCACTCAAATGTTGATTATCAACCAACCTATTTCTTAATGTGGGGAGATGTTTCTCTGATGATAAAATCAATGCTAGAACAATATCTTGACACCAACTTTGTCTAGCACCCACTAAAGCCTTTAGCTCTTCCAACCAATTTTCAGGCACCTGGTTTTCTAGTTTCCCTTGTCACTGCAGCAGCTTCTTAGAAGCAGGACTATGACTGTGTTTTCTATGCCTCCCCCCCCCCACTTAGAATAAGTCATGATTAAGTTCACGTTTTTGAAAAAGTGGCATTTGGGTACAAATTTCAGGTTCTTCCTACATGTTACTTTCTGTACATGGTTTAAGGATTTCACTTCAAGAACTTTGTACCTGACATACTTTATATAAAAATTTGTGAGTACTCGGGGGTTATAACCAGAGACCTTCTGGAATCAGACACATTTACAACAGACAAATAATTGGCCTCCCTCTGCAAATGTTTTACCAAATCTTTATGGCATATTTTAGATGAAGGTATTTCCTGCACACATATTATTAACAATCCTGGTGCATGTAATAATCTTTCCCAATAATCGTTTATTACTATATCAATATACAGTGGGTGTTTATAATGTGCCTGTTACTTCACTAAGTAATTTCTGTACATAATAGTATTGAAAGCTCACAGTAATCCTTTTGGATTGATTGCAGTTATTCGATTTTATATATAAAGAAACTGAGTCTCAGCCAAAATCATACAGCTCGTAAGTGAGGGAGTAGGAATTCTAACTGAGCCAGGGATCTTAGCCATGATCTGATTCTGTGTTCCTTACCAATAAAAAAGACACCTCCCATTTGTAGATCACATATGCCAGTATCTGGGATCTCCTCACAAACTTTTCTCTGGAGGCTGTGGGTAAGAAGGTGGGGGCAAGTCACTGTCCATTACACTCTCCTCTGGACTGCAGCTGCTTCATGGAGCACACCTGCCATTGAGAGCCAGTTTCCTGAGGGTAGCCCTTTGAAGATGATGTTTTATGCTGATAGAATCTATGTGAAAACCCATTAGGTATAGCACAGATCACCTGAAGATTGTGTCTTGAATGGAGTGGAATAAGTGCATCACTCCC
This sequence comes from Aselliscus stoliczkanus, assembly GCA_033961575.1. Taxonomy (NCBI): domain Eukaryota; kingdom Metazoa; phylum Chordata; class Mammalia; order Chiroptera; family Hipposideridae; genus Aselliscus; species Aselliscus stoliczkanus. Next base: position 147,634,529 of record CM066732.1, on the reverse strand, counting down.
AACATTGTTCTCAAAAAAATTCTTGAATGTTCCATTCATCTCTCCTACAAAAATCCTCTGTCTTCCTATTGGAACTTCAAGGCCACGGAGTTAACATTAACTTAGATGGTCCAAACTAACTCAGTCTTCTACTGTGTAATAATATATGTTTCTGCTTTTTTTTTTTAAATAAAAAGCAATTGTATATTGAACACTATTTTGCTTAGCCCCCTGAAATGTGGATAATAACATTGTCAATTTACAGATGGGTAAACTACATACGGATGGGTTTAGCAGCTTGCCCAAGCCTGCGCCTCCAATAAGGGCAAAATCCAAGGCTGCAAGTATTTCAGTGCCGTGTTATCCTTCTAATTTAATGTCTCTAAGTTCTTGTTCTCACATCATGATCTTTTTGTTCCTTTTAATATGCTATTTACTTAAAACATAGCATATCATATACACCTGTCTCTAGCAAAGGTGGAATTCGGTTTACTTTTGATACTATGAAGTCTTTCCAAGTAGATCCATTTCTAGACTGTCCAGAAAGAAAGGCTTTGTCATCACATAGTTTAAATTTTAACATTTTATGTATATGTGTATAAAGAACTTTTGTAAAAATGTCTTGAAGAATGAAAATAGCATCATATTGAAACAGTGGAATATTTAATGAACTTTCAGTAGATGGTAATCCTTCAAGATTTACAATGGCCAGGGGGCTCTTAGAGGTATCTTGTGTCTAGACGTCAGTTAAATCCAAAACCCTATAAATTGCTTTTTCTTTGAAGCTCCCTTAAAATAAAGTTTTCTTTGTAATGTTAGCATAATGGGAACTCACTTTCTATAGCTGTTGCCAAGTATCATACAAAGTATCTTATGAACCCTGATGTGTGTGTTTTAACATTAATGATTTTTGAAAGGTTTTTATCCACTTTGGACATGTTTTTACAAGATGAGCAATAAAGTGTTTTATTTGTAAATAAAAGAAAGGTTCTTTTGAAAGCCAGATTGAAAACATATTTATTTGTTTATTTATTTATTTTAAAATTCTTTTATTATGAAATAAACATTTTTAAAAATTAGTTTCAGGTGTACAACACAGTGCAATAGTTATACTTTTTACCCCTCAAAGTGGCAACCCTCCTCCCCCAGTTCACCACCCCACTCCCCCCCGTATCATACATATCTATTACAATTCCTTTTACTTCCTTCCACAGTATACTCCACATCCGTGACTATCTATATATTCAATTGCAGTTGGCATACAACTGCAATTGAATATATACAACATCTGATGATATACAACATCAGAAAACATATTTAAATGCACAAAATCTTCACTTCCTCCTTTCTTTCAACATTCATTAAAATCTACTTAAATAATGAATATTATGTTCAAGGTACATCATGTTTTTGTTTTTTTTTGTTTTGTTTTTGAAGGCAGTGTCACTGGCCCTCATATGTGGGACCGAACCGGGGCTGCTGGCTTCCCAAGCCAGTGCTTAACCACCGCACCACTCGGCTGGCCCTGTCATTTTGGAGAATAGCCAATGGATAGTATTTTAAACTCAGTGAATGGGTACAGATTGCAGGCAGAAATGTGTCTGGTGCTTTTTGCCCTCTTTAGTGAAATTCTGATTATTTTGATAACATTAATAAAGTGGACAATTTATATTTAAGAATTTATTTGAGTTTAAACTCCTGTCTATGTAATTGTACATGATTTCTCCCCCACATTATAAAGAAACAGAATATCTATTTATAGTTTATGTTAATTGCATCTGGAAGAGAGTTAAAAACATTTGTAATTTAAGTAAACTTAATTTAAAAAACTGCCAGAATCTGGTTGAGCTCATCCCCTGAAAATCTTCTAAAGTCATGCTCTGTGGCTCACCCTTTCCCAGAGTGTGAATAGATTCATTATTTATTACAAAAGCAATTGAAATTATGCCGTGTAAAATAGCTATCAATCCAATCAATGTGAATAGAATACCCCAAATCCAAAACCTGCAAGCTGCTGACTAGAGTTCTTTTGGAAAGAAGACCAGGCCCAGGAGATTTGCAATTCCTCCTGTAAATAAGAAGTAATCTTCCAAGTAAGATAGCTGTGCTTGTATTGCCCACCTTAAGCAGCATTGGGCAGGATCCCTGAATACTCATTATTTGAGGATCAATAAAGGACATGAAATGATTTAGTAAGAGACTAATAATCCTGTGTAAAATATGTGGAAGTATAGGAATAACAAAGTAAAATCCTTCAAAAACCTATTTTACTATGACAACAGTGATAATACTGACTCATGAAATTGCCCAAATCAACTTTTCTTTTTCCTCTCTTTTCTTAAATCATTTATTTATTTATTTTTCAGTTACAGTTGACATTCAATATTACTTTATATCAGTTTCAGGTGTTTAACATAGTGGTTAGGCATTTCTATAATGTATGTAATGATTCCCCTGATTAGTCTAATCCCCATCTGGCACTATACATAGTTGCTGCATTATTGATTATATTTTCTATGCTGTGCTGTACATCCCCCATGGCTACTGTATAACTACCAATTTGTACTTCTTAATCCCTTCGCCTTTTCACACAGCTCCCCAACCCTCCTCCCCCAAATCAGCTTTTTCATAACTCTAGGAATTAACAAAAGGACTAAAAAAACCCAAGGAGCATTTATTCAAGAAAAATGGATGGATCTCAATAAGAACAGAGAGTTTGGTGGTATTTTATTGGGTTGTCAAAAAAGCCATGACGATTTTTTGCAACATAAACGTAGAAAAAATACATCATAACTTTTTCAACAACCCAATAACATATCCCCATTCCGTTCTCTCTAGTTATGAACTAGTCTTAAAAGCAAAAGACTCCTAATTCTACACCATCAGTCTAGCAGTCACGAGAGAGGCAGACAGAAGCTGCCATTGTCTGTCATAGTAGCAGTTCCACAGAAATACCCACATGAGGACTCATCTTTATATGACTTGACTCAGAGCTCATTTACTACAAATAGCTTTAAACCTGAGTGCATATTTGTAGAAAATCATCAGTGGCGATTGTTTAAATTTGAAGCTGCCTGAGGCAATGATAATCATTGGGGCAAATAAGAAGTTGACCAAAAAAACATGAAAGAACTGGGGAAAGAGATGTCTACAGGGAGATTCCAACATATTTCTAGGAATCTAGAAAGCTTCACAGGGGGCCGGCCGAGTGACGCGGTGGTTAAGCTCTGGCTTGGGAAGTCAGCGGCCCCAGTTCGGGTCCCACATATGAGGGCCAGTGATACTGCCCTCAAAAACAAAACAAACAAACAAAAAACTAGAAAGCTTCACATATGTGCAAGGACGTGTGCATACCCAGCAAAGATCTAAGAAGGCCCTAATCTCCTATTACTGGCTGATCTGGGGGCTCTGTACGTACTGGAACAAATAGCAAGAATAAAGTTGTAGATTGCCTGCCTAATCTTCGAAGGCATGCCCAAACATGCACATAAAGGCCTTCAGCAGACTGGGAAAAGTTCAAAACATTTAAGGAAATCTCTAACCAATAACTAGCTGAATGCTAGCTAACTGAGCAGACACTTTAGTAACCACATATGACAAATACAGACTGCACAGAATTAATCCAGTAAAGTCATTAAACAAATACCACCACCACCACCACCACCACCACCAATAACAAACAGCAACACACATAACTCCCGAGGATGATCTGATTTTCATACTTGCCACTTTATAGTAATTAAAATACCCATTTTTAAACAACAAAAATAAACATTAAAATAAACAAAACAAAACAAAATAAGACCCATACACAGGAAAAAAAAGCAGTCAATAGAAACTATCCCTGAGGAAGTGCACATTGAACTTAACTAGACAGATTTTAAATCAATTCTTTTAAATATGTTCTGAGAACTAAAGTAAACAATGTCTAAAGATGAAAAGGAAGCATTAAAAATAAAATGTCTTAAAAAAAAATGTCTTGCCAAATATAGACTATTGGTGAAGAGATAGAGATTATAGAAAAAAAAATAACAAAATAGAAACTCTAGAATTGAAAATTATAATAACAAATTCCAAATTTGATTTAAATTATTAGTATAGATATCTAGGAAGCCCAACAAACTGCAAATGGGATAAACTCGAAAAAGTGCACATCTAAGATTCAGATGCAAAAGATAAAATTTGACCCTTATCTTACACCATATAGAAAAATTAATTCAAAATGCATGTATATTAAAGGCCTAAACATAAGACCCAAAGCTATCAAAGTTCTAGAAGAAAACATAGGGAAAGTGTTTCATTACATTGGACTTAGGAATGATTTCTTGAATATGACACCAAAATCACAAGCAGCAAAACTGTAAATAGACAAATGGAACTACATAGGTTTTAAATACTTTTCTATACCAAAGGACACAATCAAGAAAGGGAAAAGGCAACATACGGTTTGGGAGAAAATATTTGCAAATCATATATCTGATAATATGATATTCAAAATATATAACTCCTACAATTCAACAAACAAATCAAACAACCCAATTTAAAAATGGGCAAAGGAACTGAATAAACATTTATTCATAGATAATATTCCAAATGGCCAATAACCTTCTTAGAATTGAAGCTGCCAGAGTGATTGTAATTCTGCTTTCAAATAAATATAGCCTACTGACAACACTGCTGAGTAATTCATAAACATACCTATCAATGAATGATGTTAATCTATTTTATTTCCTAGTCTAAGTCTCTGAAAATGTTCACCAATTTCCCAGGTAGAGGAAAGCAGTTTGCTAAAATACTTTTGTTCAGTTCTGTATATCTGAAAACAGTAGTGTGTTCTCTGCAAGGGCACCTTGTATAAAAAATAAAGACTTCTTGCCAAAACAAAACAAAACAAAACAAAACAAAACAAAACAAAACAAAACACCTCACTAATTTTAAAAGAATTTAAATCATACAAAGTATGCTTTCAGATCGCAGAAGAATGAAATTAAAAATCAGTAATTGAGAAAATTTGAGAAATTCACAAATATTAGGATAGTAAATAATTTACTTCAAAATAAGTAATGACTCAAAAATGAAGGCACAAGGGAAATTAGAAAATGCTTTGGGATGAATGAAGAGAAAGAAATAAGATATCGAAACTTATGGAATGAAGCTAAAGCACGTAGAGAGAAATTTATATCTGTAAATTCTTATATTAAAAAAATCACAAATCAAGGCCGGCCGAGTGGCTCAGTTGATTAAGAGTACGAGCTCTGAGCAACAGGGTTGCTGGTTTGATTCCCACATGGGCCAGTGAGTTGCATCTGAGGTGAGCTGCCGCTGAGCTGCCAACAGGTGGTCAGATGGTTCAGCTGGTGAGAGCACGTGCTCCTATCAACAAGGTTGCTGGTTTGACTCCCTCATGGGATGGTGGACTGCTGCATACCCCTCCCCCCCCACTGCTGCAACTAGATTGAAAGCGGAGACTGGCCTTGGAGCTGAGCTTGCGCCCTCCACAACTAAGATTGAAGGGCAACAACTTGACTTGGAGCTGATGGGTCCCGGGAAAAACACATTGTTCCCAATAAGGTTTGGGGAAAAAAATCACAAATCAATAAACTTAAACTTTCACCTTAAGAAACTACAAAACAATGAGCAAACTAAACTCCAAGCAAGCAAGATTGAAGAAACAATAATGATTAGAGTAGAAATTAAAAATGAAATAGAGAATAGAGAAAAATGGAGAAAATCAATAAACCAAAACTGGTTCTTTGAAAAAGTTATAATTGACAAACTTTTAGCTCGACTGACCAAGCGAAAAAAAATAGATGATTGCAATGACTGAAATCAGGAATGAATGGATTTTTGACCAGGGTGCCAGATTAATTCAAAGGGAAAAGAAAAGGCTATAAAACAATTAGTTTAATAGAGAACTGAATGTGCTGGATATCCGCATGCAAAAGAATAAATGTGAAATAGAATCTCACAACATATACTAAAATAAATTCAAAATGGTTCCAAAACTTAAATGTGAAAGCTAAAACTGTAAAAGTCTTACAAGAACACGTTAAGTGTAAATTTTTCATAACATTGTATTAGGCAGTAATTTCTTAGAGATGACACCAAAGCACAAGCGAAAGAGAACAAAAAAAGAAATGTGATTTATCAAAATTAAAAATGTAGTGCTTCAGAGGGCATCACTGAGAAAATTAAAAGACAGCCCACAGTGGAGGAAACCATATCTTGTAAGGTACGTGCATTCAATATATAAAGAACACAATCAACTTAGTAATAAAAGGAAAAAAAAGGATACAATTGAAAAATAATGAAAGGATTTGAATAAATATTTCTCCAGAGCAGATATACAAGTGGTCAATAAACACACACACAAAAATGTTTAACAATACTAGTTATTAGGAAATTTAAATTGAAACAATGAGATTTCACTTTACATTCACTATGATAGCTAATCAAAAAGCCTGATCATAATAGGTGTTGGAGAGGCTGCAGAGAAATTGGACCCCTTATACACCACTGGTGGGAACGTAAAACAGTATAACTGCTTTGTGGAACAGTCTGGCAATTTCTAACAAAGTTATAGAGAGAGTTATCATTTGACCCAGCAATTCCACTTCTAGGCATATACACACAGAGTAGATGTCCACATACGAATGTGTACATGGATGTTCATAGCCTCATTATTCATAAAAGCTGAAACATGGAAGTAACCCAAATGCCCATCAATTGATGAATGGACACACAAAATGTAATATAGCCATATAATCAAATATTAGGAAATAAAAAAGAAATGAAGTACTGATATGTAACACAACAGGAGTGAATTTTAAAAATATTATGCTAAATGAGTTAGGCCAGACACAAAAGGTCACACCTTGAATGAGTCAATTTATGATTCTGGACAGCTTAATGTCTAGAAAAGGCAAATTAATGAACCAGAAAGTGTATTAGTGTTTGCCAGAGGCTGGTTGGAGGTCAAAAGAGGGGGACCTAAAGTAAATGCTAATGGGTATGGAGTTTCTTTGTGGGGTGATAACAGTGTTTGGAATTAGATAGTGGAGATGGTTGTGCTACTTTGTGAATATCCTAAAACCGCTGACAAAATCACAAATAAGATCAATGTACTTCACGTATTTAATACAAAAATGTGTTGTGACTACTTTTATTTAAAGATTGAAAAAAATCAGTAGCAAGACTGATTGATTCACAGAAATAATACTTTTCTGATAAAATTGTGGCATTGCATTGTTCTGGGAATATTAATATCAGATGGTCAAGAAGTAACACCTTGTCATATAAATGTAATTTTGTCAGATTGTCTAGGCTTTGAATTCCACGATGCATGTCAGAACTGACATCCATTCTTAAAAAAGAACCTTATAGAAGGCATTTGCAGCCCACTAATAGAAATAATCATTAAAAATGTACAACCTCAAATACATGTTTATGTCTATGCAACTCAGGGTAGAGAGAAACACCTAGGACTGGTGAAGACCACCTTATATGCTCTAGACAGAAAGGTAAAAGCTTGCAAAGCTACATAAATGAAAAACGACATTAAAAATGCTGTCACCAACTGGATCAGAAGAAATTTATTCTTGGCTTGAATCTTTTCAAAAGAATTCATTTTCTTTGCTTCCCTATCTGGAAGAGTTGGAAAGGAAAAAGAATTGACTTATTTTCCCCTTTGAAATAACTATAGTCAAAAACAGTATCATATATCATAAACTATCATTTATGACCTGTGTTTGGAAAAAGTATATAAAGCATTCTGTCAGATTAGTTTTCTTGAGTTGATGGCTTTATCTGCCTTTACCCTATCACTAGCCCTTACTACCTTTCTCTCTGGACTATTTTGGATTGGAACCCACTCTGTTTGTGTGGGCGTTATATTTTTGGCCTAATTAATGTTGCTTACCATTTCTTGCAACTCCCTGCCATTCTTTTAGGAAACGGAGTCTCTCCTAATGCATGTGCTCTTTAAAACATTGCCAATTGAGGAATCTTAACCTCCCAAAACATAGGGTGGGGTGAGTGAGTGAAACCCAACCATCAAATTCTCCAGGAATCATCAGCCTGTATCTGAGAGGCACAAGATCTGACAAATGATGCTCATTTATGCCTTTTGCAGGTCCCCAAAGGGACTGGTTGTCCATTTAGTCCTATCACACAGGTCCTGAAAAGAGGTTCCATGTGGTTGAAGTTCTAGTTCGTCTGTACATCCTTGGATTCTTTGAGTATCTTCTTATCTTTTCAGCAAATTTCTTCTATGTGCTGAATTTACCCATCATGTGTTTCTATTGATTGAATCATGTTATTCCGCTTCAGTTTAGGATTTTAGACATGGCTGTGACCATCCAGGCTTATATATCAACACAGTGATAGACTGAGAAATTATTATCCAGGAAGTAAATCTGCAATTTATATTGCTACTTGAGAATTGCCTCCTCTTGTTACCTGCTTCCTCAGTATATAGTTACAAGGGAGGCCACAAGAGAAACCAGGCATTCTTGTCAATTTCTTTATTCCTTGCAATATATTTCATCCTTTCATTGGTTTGGGAAATAAAAACCAATGACCTACTATAATAGAGGGGCATATATGTAGGTGTGGTGTGTGTGTGTGTGTGTGTGTGTGTGTGTGTGTATCTACATTCATATTCACTAGTTGTTTAATGACACTATATAATTAATAATTCTGAAAATATGTTTTCTTTAATTGCTTTATTTATTCATAACCCATGAACTAATTTTGTGCATAATCATCTTGTGGCCCCATTCCTAAAATTCTGATTAATTTCTGGGAAAGATTTAACCACCTGACTTACCTGTCAGACTATATCATTGTTATATTGTTAGTTCAAAATGTTCATTATTCATGCAAAGTTTTGATATTGTTGCAAATGGAACTTCTAAAGGAAGATTTCCTAACTAATAAAGGAGAAATCTAGACGATATTTTCTATGTTGAACAATTAAAAATTTACCATTAAAATGGTTTTCAGTGAAAGACATTGATGGAGAGGAAACATTAAAATAAAGAAACAATATAATGGAGAAATGAATAAAATTGTGGAAAGATGACTGGACTCCAACCTAGGAAAAATTGTTTATTGCAGTGGGGCACAGAATTAAATTATGGCTTTAATAATGGTAATTTTAAAGTAAAAAATGAATTAAGATATATTACTTAGTTCATGTTACCTTAAGTAAAGAAGAATAAGCTCAATATGAAAGAACAATTTTTCCTTTCCTATGAATTCTTTAAAGACACTTTCATATTAATTCTGTATAAGAGACAATGGATCACAGAGTGGACAATATCCTCAGTCTTTCTATCACCCACAGGTATAAGTGGCAAAAGAAACTATTGAACAAAAAAATCAAATTCACTGCCTCCCTCAATTGTAAGTCAGTAGTCAGGTTGGCTCGACGTAAGGTTTGAACTAGGTAATTAAGAGGCATTTCTTGATTTTTTTTTTTCTGCTGTGTTGTTTTCATTTCCTTGTGGTCACAAGATGCCTTCTAGGACTTCCCAAGTTGAAGTCTAGGAGCAAGGAGTCTTTCCATCCAAAATCTCCGTTAGTTTCATTAGGTTTGATTAGGTACAGATCTCCCCACCAGCCCCAGCAGTGAGGAGCACAAAACCCCACTATTCTAGGGATGGTGATGGCTCCATTAAAAGAACATGGGTAAGACTGAAGAAGAACCTCCCAGAGAGAAACTGGGAAATCAGGATGAAGCTATCCCATTACTGGGTCCCTTCCTCTTCAAAGTTTTGGGCAAGTTTTTATACTCACACACTTTTCATATTGTTTTATGTATACTGGGGGTGCCATGTATACAGTGTTGTTCAAGCAGTAGTTCACCATAATCAGAAGTGTGTGGACCCTGATGGTAACCAATTTCAGCACCTCTTGTAATTCCAGAAGTCAAACGTGACTTGTATTCATCTTTTATTATCGATATATATTGAGTATTACAATTAATACAGTTTTTTCCTTTCTTAAAATGTGTATACACTTTGTGGTATGTATATATATATATATATATATATATATATATATATATATATATATATATATATATATATATATGAAAAGACACAGATACCAGCTCTTTAGGATATTGATATTTTCACTTTAAATTGTGAGCTAGCAGGATGCAGATTCTATGTTTGTACCTTAACCAATGGCTTGAACATCACAGTAGTGCAATAATGACTTTGAACTGAACAGATAGATATAAGAATGAGCAGTCAGTCATGCATTACTGGTATTTTGTACTTAATAATTGAATCACCCATTTTTTTATATATTTTGGTACCTGACACTTCTCATATGTCCACAAAAAAAATCAATAAAGGATTTGTGATGCTTTTAATGGATGCTAAACTAATAAAAGAGCTTTACTTTATCAGACAAATCAGGGCCTGACACAAAATACTCTCTTAGTAAATGTTTATTGAATGAATTCATTTCAAGGTCACCTTGAATTTGGAACTATCATTGCTTTGTCAAGTTCCTGGATGCAAACAAATCAAGCATAAAATAGAGATAAAATATTTAGTACCTTATCTTTGGTCAAAGTTCATGAAATGCCAAAGCAAATACAAACCAAGTCACCTTGCAAGGACATAAACTGGAGGACTGGATGAACCTGAATTATAATTTGATTTAATTTATTGTAATCCTTCTTCACTAAAATGTGAGAGATTCATTCCCTAGGTGTTAGGATCCAGTGCAAATAGGCTCCATTACAAAAAAACTTTTTTCCTATACAAAATCCCAAGCCCATCAACCCAATGAATTTTGTGGGTGAATAAATTATTAAATAATTTACCTTTACATGCTGAGGTTCTTTTATCTGAAAGATTTTCATTTTACAAAACTGGGTTTGTGTCTCAGTTCTTCAAAATTTTATTTTGGTTAAAAGTAAGTTTCATCCAGACCAGTGGTCCCCAAGAATAATGGATCATCAAAAGTACTGGGAGAGGGCTGGCCGAGTGGCGTGGTGGTTAAGCGCTGGCCTCGGAAGCCAGCGGCCCTGGTTTGGGTCCCACATATGAGGGCCAGTGACACTGCCCCCCAATAAAATAAAATAAAACAGCTTATAAAAAAAAAAGTACTTGGAGAGCTTTGAAAAAAACATAGATTCCATGCTCTTTTCTCCAGAGATCCTTATCTAGCAGATCTGGGTGGGCGGGGGTGGGGGGGAGGGGGTGGGGGTGTTCTCAGGATGAGAAAGACTTAGAGACTACTGATATGGGTTCAGTTAGAAACCATGAGTCCCTGCCTGAGTTTGCAGTCTAAGACTGGGTTTATACCTTGATTAGTTACAGACTAACTGTTTTTATTTTCCTTTGGAAAAACTTAGTTAGCATCTGAACTGTTTTTGTTTAAATTGTGTTAACCCTCTAATCAGGTAAAGGTACATGTTTCTTTATCTCGGTCTCTAATAATGTGTTTTATAGACACATAAAATGCCGACTTTGCAGCAGAGCCTGCATCCTAGTAAAGTCCCTCTACTTAATGTACCCAGGAAATTCAGAATGTCTTACTGGAAGAACGAAAAGAACTTCATTTAGAATGATTTATCACATTGTTCATTTCAGAGTAAGATAAAGCTTCCATGTTACATATTTCCACACACACAACAAGTTGTATTTTTCTGTACTGAAGTGCATGGATTTTTAGCAAGCTGGCAACTGGTTCATTGTTAAAATATCACAGATGATCCAAACAATCTTGTTTTAAATGCCAAACACCATGATAAGCAGATGTCCTGTGGCTATTGTCCATTGTTTGGCTCATTTGTGTAATGGCAAAGGCGGCCTCCCCTGACTGTTCCTGTAATCCAGTTTGATCCCAGTGCATTTCCATTCAACCACATCAAATCCTAACCCTGCAAAAGCACTTTGCAATTATTCAAGTTAGGATACCAGTGCCTAGAGCTTTTATACATACAGGCATATGGGCAAAGGTCCCAGTCTTCCTTTTTCATATTAATGTCAACCTATTATTAAAATGGGAGAGCAATTCTCAGATGCCTATACCACCAAATTCTTCATCACTTCTTTGTCCCAAGCATCGGTAGGTTACTTGGTTTATTTGTTGCCTTACTTTTCACATATGACTTCTATATCTGAGATTGATTTGGAGAAAATAAAAATCCAACTCGGAATTCAGTTGAGTTACTTCAAGCCCTGATGCTAGAAAAAGATAGAGTTGATCAAATCCCTGGCTCATTTCTTCATATGAAGTAAGACAATAAAGGTCATACTTAAGGGATTTTTAATTCCATGGTTTTTCAGATTCATAGAAAATTTGCAACAGAAACATTTCAATAAAAGTAATATTTGTATAATTCAGTTAACAAAATATAAATTGTTGTTTCATCCTTGGCATTATGACTTTCCTCATCTTGCTTTCCTGTTTTATGTGTTATTCTCTCCTTTTAGTTTTTCCTTTGATTTTATTCAGGTATTTTACCTCCTGTAAAGAAATATGACCTATTCATAATGTTTGTAGTCGGTTATAACTAACTATGCATCTCAAGCACATGTTGCTGCTACCTAAAATTGCTTTCCATATTCATTTTATTATTTGAATATTTCAAATACCAATAAAACGTTAGCAGAAATAAATAAATGAAATTGTTTCATTTCACTTTCATTTGTATACAGCATTTCATGCTGCAGGGGCCCAAAATAGTTTGTCAATATCAGCATAAAATAGACTCTTTCATGAAACTTATTATACCCCTTCCACATTTGCCCACTTTTTAAATTTCTTCTACAGTTGCTATAATCTCATGGTAAGAAGAGGCAAAGAAGCAACCATATTCTGAATTATGTCTGGTGGAGGGTTTTGGGTTTAAGATACACTAACTACAAGGTTTTTAATAAGTAAATTGAGGAAATTTTGAATGATAACAATTAGAATCTTAAGTTTGCAGAAGAACTGGAAGTAAAATAGAGACTTTAGTAGGAAATGTAATTTCAAAGAATCATCATTTGTCTTTGAAATATCTACAGTAAGGAAGAGGTTCTCTTCATTTTCTAGAAGTGGTTTGAAAGAGTTTATACCATGTAGTACTGTACAGTCTAATTATCACAAAAAGGAGACCAGAATGGAAAGATATTTCTGGGTTAAATACATCATTAAATGATGGAAATTGTTTAGAGAAATTTCAGGAATAAAATATCATAATGTGGTTCAAATCAATAGCTTTATAAGTTTATCTCTCATATAATTTTCCCTTATATATTCCCTACATTTTTATTAAGAATTTCAATTATAAGTCTCAGAAAAAAAATAGGTATTCATGCCATGGAATATTATCCCTCAGAAACAACATAAACCATGCAAAACAGGGTATTAGAAAAAAAAATGTTTTCAATCCCTCTAAAAATGAGACATAAGATTTTAAATGATATACTAACTCAGATCAGCTACCTAACTCACCTCAGAACTAAATATCCTAAGTTTTATCAATAATCTAGACACCTAGAATCTTTGAAATGAAGCAAAAATTGTGTCCCTTCCAAATGATAATATATCTTATCCATTGACTTCCCTTCTCATCCACTAATCCCTAAAATATGAGTATAGCTTTCCAGAAGGAGACTAGCCACGAATATCCACACTATTAGTGACATGAATTTGTTTTTTGTGGTTTTTTTTAAAGATTTTATTGGGGAATTGGGAGAGGGGAACAGCACTGGGGAATCGGGGAAGGGGAACAGACAAGTTGCTGTCTTTTTGTTCTTCAGTCTAGTTGCGGAGGATGTTGCTTCACTGGTCCATGTTGAATTTGTTTTTTAATGTGTTATACAGTCAACCCCTTTTTGATTAGCCTATTCTGAGAACAGGGAAACTCTTTATAAGCAATTTCCTGCCCAATGAGAATGGGTCCTTCTAAGCGTGGAAGAAGCTAGTTGGTGTTTTTCCACTCATCTCAGGGTGGCAGCCTTTTAAACTTGGACATGGATTTTACCTCATAAAGCTTCAGACCACTGGGTACATCTACGTGATCCAATAATGTCATGGATTTCACATTGCACTGCTCGCGTTTGTTCTTTTAAAAAGGTCTCTGGGTGATAGTAGCCTGCCAAAGATGTGACCGAATGGCATTGTGCTGAAACTCTGCACAGAGGTGTCAGCCAGTATAAAATGGCACGTTTACCAACTCTTTTAGCCAGGCACTGAAATCGTATTTTAGGTCTTAAAGTGACTGCCATCTTGTTATTAGATTCCACAAAATAGTCTTTCCTTTATTCAGATAGAACCAATAAACTTTAGAAATAAGCTGGAAATTACTTCTCATTTTTCCATATAATCACTATTACAATATGATGCAGATAATACTGGTTTAAAGCCATGAATCCAATTCAAAAATGTGGACTTTTTAAAAATTTTTCATTCCATGTTCCAACTCATGTATTCATCTTCCCAGACCTTAGGTAGATGAAAAAGAACCTCATTAAATTCTCCCACATCTACATGACATAAATGCTGAGTGACTGCCCAGATGCTGAAATCATGTGTCTGCAGCTGATGGCATGAACATGGCGGGAAAGCTCTTCAATGACACACTTTCAATCGTAAAGGTGACTAGAAGCCAGAAGGAGAACTGAAAACTAGCTCACTAGCTGAGAGGCAAAGAGGAATTAATTGTCTGGCTGTTGGCGGGAGGGCTCACATTCTGACCGGCACTTTTGGGATTCTAATGTTTCATAAAGACTAAAGAATTGGACTGGATATAAGTGAGAAAAGGAAACCAATAATTTTCGTTTAGTGGAATCTTTAAATTCCACTTTTGGGGAAAAGTTGGTTGACACTTTAGACTAGATGGTTAACTGTTGGAAGTCTGTCCTGCGCATGTAGGCTGTTGAGCAGCATCTCTGGCCTCTAGCCACTAGATGTCAGTAGCACCCCCTGTCGATTGTGAAAACCAGAAATGTCTCTGGACTGCCAAGAACTATGTGGGGGAAATTGGCCCCAGTCAAGAAGATCCATTCTGGATGAAACAGTATTGCTTGTTTCTATTGCTTTATTTTCTGCTTTAAAGTTATGACCAACAAGCTTTAAGAGATTAAAAGAGCAAAGATAAATAGGAGTAAAGAGATCATCAACAGCAATTCAACAAAAAGAGCAATCCATTTGGATATTCCTCTTCCAGCATTCTTAACATTTGAAGAAGTCATAATACAATGTATGCATATGCAGTAAAGTCCTGCAACCTTAGAAGATTCACATACAAATCATTGGTTAAAAGTATACAACTCTTTAGGATCTATTATCACTCAGAAAGCAATACTCCCTAAAACTGTAGGAATGCTATTCTCTCACTAGCTATGAGAAACCATTAACCACAGTCATTGTCTTCCTTTTCTTCTTCTTCCTCTTCTCCTTTCTTCTTCTAACTATTCATCATTTGAAATCATTAGCTTCCTCTTAAAATTGTTAGGAATGCAAAATTATTTTTCAAAAAAATCATTAGTTATAAGGCATTGCACCATAAAAACATGAGGCTATTGCTGTATCCTTTTCTGCATAAAATTGTGTCAGATATGCAAGATCATTTATGTTGATAAATAACTTTTTAACTAGGCCTATTGTCTCATGGTTAGACTGATATTAACTCCTTCATTTCAACAGTGATTTTTACAGTGAGGCCATTTTTTTTTGATACAAAAAATTCTGACATGAAAGAACAAATATCTCTTTTCATCCAGTGGAAAACAAAATTTTACAAAAGCAGTTTTGTTCTGTGTAATCTGTGGCTCAGAGACTAACTAGAGCAGCTGCTCTCCATTTACCAGCATTTTGTCAGTGCCTGTGTCCTATTCATTGAAGATTCTAGTTTCCTTCCTTTCCATTTCTGCTTATTATTATTTTTTTTTAAAGTTTAAAACACATGTCACAGCAACCAAGAGATAAGACTTCAAGAGTATTGCCTAATGATTTTCACCCAAGATACCTTGTTATGAAAGAAAAATGTAACACTTATTGTTGGCCTCTGAAATGAGCTATCAGATGCCATCTCTTGCCTTTCTCCCATTTTTACAAATTCCTAAGATATTGGAATGATTTGAAGCAAATGTTGAAAAGTTGGATTATATATTACATCCTCTTTTTTGATGACCTCTGAACATAGGAAACAAGAGTTTGTTAATTCTTACACACTGATCATTAGGATGCAGGGTACCTTTACAGTCATCCAGATTAGGATGTGTGAGCTTCAGGTGGGCAAAATCCCTGGGTCTTTTCATCTCTTGAGGAAGCATGTGTCTAGAGGATGCCCAGGGTAGAACCCTCTGTGATGTGGGGACCCAAGACTGAGGCCCTGATTACCTTGTCTAAATGTGGGGCTGAGAAAGGGGGGAGAGAAGCTGTGTTTTCAAGATACTGCCCTGGTAAAACTGGCAGGACTTGGTAGCCATTTTGGTACAGGAGATCATGGAAAAGAGAATGAGTCAGGTGTAACAAGGTTTTCAAGCCTTTGAAATGGGGGAAGTGTGTTGTCACCAAAAAATAAAAACGGAGAGTCAGGAGAAGAAACGTGCAGGACAAAAATGTGGGTTTACTTAAGGACCCGTATAAATGAGGAATATAAATGAAATCTAAGTAGTAATGGCCAATTTAGTATTAACAGATTAATCATCTTAATTCACTTTATTTATGAATAAATTTGTTCTAATGGTACTAGTCTTGTGTTTATTTTCATGACTACTTTAAATGGAGAAATTGCCAGTCATCAATTACTTGACAACACTGAGGTAGATATTGCAAAGGGAAAAGCAACATAAAAATCTCAATATTTATAAATGTTTGAACACTTCCTTTTATGTAGCAGTTTTGCAACTGATGAGTTTGTGCCCTAGAATTTTATAAATGTAAACAATGAGGATTTGTTTATAGAGATAAACAATAAGACTTTTTTGCGGAATTATGAATTCACAGATTTAACAGATAAGATCATTTGATGTTTCAACCCTCTGCAATTATCTTTACTAATTTCATATTATCCTGCATGAGGCTAATGGAATTTTTGTTTTTTTAAAATTTTCAGTTGGCTGCTGAGTGACTTGCCAAGACCACCAGTCTTTATAGCAGCTTCCTTGCTCTCAGAACAGTTTGCCTCTTTCTATCTCAGACCTGGATTTAAGTGTTTCTCCAAGGGGCCTTGAGTCATTTAAATGAGATATACTCTTTAAAAGTTTTAATATGGAAAGAAAAGGGCTTTTTGCTACTGGATTACTGATTGCTATTTTCCTCTTTTAGTGACAGTTCTCCAAAGGCCATTATTTTTTTAAAAGGTACATTAATGCAGTAATAATTTCCTACAAATATTTCCAATTCAATATGTTTTTTATTTAACCTCATCAATCTTTCTAAATGTTCTTCCTCTTACGCCAAAAATCACAATCATCGCGGGGTACTGATATAATTATTCATTTACTTCGTCCCCGAATCCACATGTCACAGGCGCAGAATGACACTACCAGCTCCACTAGAGACACACTGATTAAAAGATAATTAAAAAGAGTGAGGGCTTGTGTTTCTTTTCTTTTTTTTTTTTTTTTTTTTTTGGTTCTATACTTTTTTTTTCTTTGGGTATATGCCTTTTATGATGTTTAGTCAGGTTATTAGGTTTAAAGTGATTTGGAATAGTTCCATTTTGTGTCATTATGACAACTACCTTTATATATAGTTAAGTTCTTTCATTTTATTTTTCTTCTAGTTTTTATTTATAGTTTGTTTGTTGTTAATTAATTTACTTCTTGTAAATATACACTATTTGCACAGTTCCAAAGTCAAGTTTACAAAAATTATATTCAGAAGGGTCGACATTATATTTTTGTCTTCTTCAAATTCTTTCTTAGCCTTGCCAGTTGGTAGCCATTAAATTTTTTGGGGTTTATTTTTCATTTTTTAACATAAATAAATATGCACATATTTCCTATATATGATCAACTTCCCTATAAAATAAACGGTAGTTCACTGCATATTCTTTTTTTCGTTTGGATTTTTTCCTATTTAGCAGATCCCAGTGATTACTTCATAGTATTGTATAGAATCATTCCTTATTCCTTTTCATAGCAGCAGAGTGTCCCACTCTGTGAAAGTACCAGTTTATTCATCTATTCCCTTATTGGTAGACATTTAGGTTGTTTCTAATCTATTTCCACTACAAAAAAAATACCACATTGTATCCTTTGTTTATATGTATCTTCATAGTTTGCCAGTATATCTTTGTGATATACACCCAGAAGAAGAAATGTTAGGTCAAAGGGTAACTGTCTACATAATTTTGCTAGACGTTGTCAAATTCCCCTGTATAAGGTTGTATGCTTTTGCATTCCCAGAAACAACATGTAAGAGTAATGGGTCACACTGCCTCATCAAGAGAGTATTTTGTAAAACTTTCAGATTTTTGTTAATTAAAAAGATGAGAAATGGTATCTCAGTAGAATTTTAATTAGCATATCTCTAGTATTGAGTGAACTTGAGGATCTTTTCCTATGTCTACAAACTGTTTTTCCCCTGATGGACCATGTGTTCTTATCTCTAGCCCAGTTCTCCATATAATACCTTTAAGGTATGGTGCCTGACTTTCATGCGTAACTCATGCATACTAACTTTGCCACACAAACCTGCTCGCATGTGTCTGAATGAGAGATTTGGCTGCATTCCTCTCTGCCTCTACTTCTCAGCTTGTGCACATACCTTTCACTTTGCTCCATCTACTCTACCTTCTAGGTGTCCTATAGGGACTGCCCTCTCACTCTTGCAAATCAGATCCTTAACATGGCCTGGAGGTATTCATATTGAGCCCTTTAAGGGTGCCTGCCATTGAAGAGTTGGACTCAAGTAGAACACTGTTTTGTTTTTAAATTTTACATGCCTTCTACATTGTTGTAAACTTAAAGTAGGTATGCATTGCTTTTATAACTTAAAATAATCCAATCAAAGAGGAAAAATATTGAATTTCCTCTTAAAGTCTTCCTTATTACCTAATCAGAGGTTTCGATAACCCATGCTCTGATCCCATATTGCTATCTATCTATCCCTATATCCATCTGTCTTTGTATGCTTGGGTTGCCATAACAAGATATCACAGACTAGGTTGCTTAAACAACTTGAGTCATTTTCTCACAGTTATGGAGGACAGAAGTCTAAGATCAAGGTGCCTGCAGGGCTAGTTTCTAGTGAGGGCTGTCTTCCTGGTTTGCAGGCAGCCACCCCCTCACTGTGTCCTTATATGGTCTTTCATCTGTAGTGGACAGAGCGAGCACACTCTGATATTACAAGGACACCAGTGCTATCAGATTAGGGCCTCACTCTTTTTCTTTTTTTTAATACTAAGTATTTTTTTGTATGCTGCTACCAGTGTATATAAAATAATTTCCCTTATGAAATAGAAATTCATGAAAATTCAGAGAGGTGACAAAAACAGAAGTTTGTATATAGTATGGCACATGTTATAGGGATAGGCTTTTTGTACAGGCATCAGGTTTAGCTCTCCTTTGCATATTCACTGGTTCATGAAAAGTGGTTTAGAAAACCTCCAAAGATTAGTTTCACAGACTTTCTGAGGTCTGAAGGGATTTATGCTTGAAGATACTCCAGTCAGCAGGAGGTCATGTTGAGCATTTTGCAGACAGACGTGTTTCAGATCTGCAGCTGCCTGGGAAACCTTCACGCGGTTGAGCCCAGCTTCCAGCCGGAGCTGTTGAACCACTTTCTCCATAGCGGTGACGCTGGAGGAACCAGACATGGCGCACCCGAGAGGCTGGCAGATTAGTAGGTTGCGGTCCGGTGGGTCTTGAGTCGGCGGGGCTAGGGCCTCACTCCTATGACCTCATTTAACTTTAGTTATCTAATTAAAGGACCTATCTCCAAATATAATCACATTGGGAATGGGAGTTTGGGTTTCAGCATATGAATTTTAGGGGCACAAAACTCAGTCTATAATGCCATCTATTAGCTGTCTGTCTATTCTACCATCCATCCATCTATCTGATTTTCTATTTATGTTTAATTCACTGGTTACTTTGCATAAAACTATTTGCTTAATTATGTTTGCTTGTTTGTTTGTTTATTTTTTGCCTTCTAACTTTGGCTTCTGTCGCAGTAAGTGTTATATCTCAATTACTTTGAATCCCCAGAGTCAAGCACATAATAGATGCACCAAAAGTATTTGATGAATAATGGTTCAGATGCTTTGGGCGTGTGATATTATCACTATCATATGTATTTCTCTATTCTTTCTTGATTTCAAATAGAAGATTTCTTTCCTTCACATAGTAAAGATTCCTTCACTCCATTATGGTGTCTATAGATAGAATATTTTATGACAAAATCAGGTAACACAGACATGAAAATTAAAAGGGATTTTTTTAAAAGTAAAACATATAATATTGTCATTACATAAAAAAATTAAAGACTGTTTGAATATGTGATGATTTTCAGTAACAGTTTCCTATCGATTAACTTGGAAGTTTAAATACTTTTTGTAAATTCTCTATATTACCATATTATAGTTTATAAAATAATCAGTTTTATGGCTTTCATCGTGTTGTTTATTTGCTTATAGAAAATTATAAAGACAGCTGAAGTGTTTATAATTTATGAGCAATTGCAATTTCCTTAAATTTATTGAGCTATTTATCTGGGTTTTTAAAGCTGACTTTGGATATAGACAATACACACAGCAGGCTGCTATTTTGTGCTCTGATTCACTAAGATGCAGTGGGAAGTTGTTCTCTGATCCTCTTCATTCACCAAGAGCTAGAAGGGCAGCAATAACTCATTGAACACAACACCACCATTTGCACCCCCACATGTGAGACATCTGACCTAGACCCAGAAGGGAATCCAGTTGGACTTTTGCCAGCAGAACCATCTGTGACAGAGTGGGGAGAGATTCCTGGGACAGCCTCAATTTCTCCACTGGCAGGAGAATAACTTGGATTATTCCAGGGTTTCCATGGTACAGAGTGGATAGTGTATATGTGTTCTGGATTCTAGAGTCACTTGTGAAAAGTCTGCATGACTAATGTCCTGGATGCAGGTGACTGTTGTTTTTTTAATGTTCTCTGAATATTTCAACAAAGCTTATTATACAAAAAACGAAAATGTGAATGAATTGACATCAGCCCGCTTCTGACACTCAGCAGGCAACCAATGTATCTGGCTTGTTCTTCTCTCAGGGGGAGGCCTGGATGAAATAAAAATAGCATGGAATTTGAAAACAGCCATTCCTGGGCTCATCTACCATATCTGCTATTACCAGCTATGGGTCCTTGGGCAATCTACTTAATCTTCTTGAAGTAAAAAGGATACAAACTTGTTTTCAATAATATCTAATCGATTAAATTAAATTACATATTTTAAGAGCACTGCACAGTGCCTTGCTAATCAATAAGGTTACATTCATCTTTCTTTTATTCATTTACATTTCATCTACTTAAAGTACTTTTTCTGGCACAAGATAGGATAATTTCTTAAGGTAGCATTTTTTTTTTCTTTTTTTTGTAGCTTTTCAGGGCTTTGCAAATCTGTAAATTTATTAGCATGACACCACAGCTATTGCCTAGCATCTCTCACTGAATACCTTCCTTGAGTTTTCTCTGGATGGATTTGATGTCTCTTTTATCTCTCTCCTTCTCGTCACATGCCCATCGATCCTGAGAACCTGGACAGTGTTAACTAATGAAATGTAATTGCAGAATAGGGACAAGAGTCCTGTCATTTGCTGGCTATGTAAACTTGAACTTGACTTGTTTCACATCTGGATTAGCCATTTAGTTATTCTCCTTAGTTTGAACTCCCATAATTTGTGGCCTGGCTTTTTGCAACATTCTTTCTGTTGGTTGGCCAGATTCTAGTCAGCCTGCCTTGAAGCCCATGTTTCCCATAATTCAGACTATTACACCAATGCCTCCGCGCACTCAACTGCCGAAGAAGGTGATTAGGCATTGCAGACCCTCTTCCTGTTCCACACCTGCTCCCACATTGATTCTGTTTCTGCTTGGCTTCCAAACCTTGGCCTAACCATTTGGCTTTGGCAATTGTAACTCGTTTTTTCCATTTCTGATTCTCAGCTTTGCCTGAAAGGTTCTGGCTTGAATATGACCTAGCTCTTTCCAGAAATTTAACTTGCTCCTGGTTCTATGAACTAGGCAATTTAAGTAGGAGTTTGAATTCTGGCTCTACCACATATTTGCTATATGAACTTCACTAAATGACTGTAATGCTTTAGGCCTTATGTGATGGTTAATTTTGTGTCACTTTAGCTAGGCCACAGTACCCAGATATTTGGTTCAGTGGTATTCTAGATGTTTCTGTGAAATCATCTTTTTAAGTGGGATTAACCTTAAAATCAGTAGAATTTGAGTAAAGTAAATTACTCTTTATAATGTGAGGGGACCTTATACAATCAGTTGAAGGCTTTCAGAGAAAAGACTGACCTTCCCCCCAAAAATGGAATCTTGCCAGCAGAGCTCAAACTGCAACTCTTCCCCGGGTTTCCAGACAGCCAGCCTGCCCAGCAAAGGATGGGCTTGTCAGCCTCCATAATCACATGGGCCAATTTCTTAAAATAAATCTCTCAATATTTCTCTCTCTATATATAGATAGATATCTAGATAGATATCTAGATAGATATCTAGATATCTAGATATCTAGATAGATATCTAGATAGATAGATAGATAGATAGATAGATAGAGATATATAGATATCTCTATCTATAGATCTATAGATATGATATAGATAGATAGATAGTTAGATACAGATGTAGAATAGACATTGAGAGATAGAGATAGAAATAGAGATACACTGTTGATTCTGTTTCTAGAGAGTTCTAAGATACCACAGCTCACAGTTTCTTCTTCCCTGGTAAAATGAGAATAATAACTGTGCCTAACTCCTAGGCTTATGAAGACAATTGAGGAGCTTAGCATAATGCTTGACATGTAAGTGCCTGATAAATAGTGATTATTCTAATTATTACTTACCTGTTCCTTTCATAACTTACTTCTTGGATTATGCTTCTCCCTCCACTTAGTTGCCATTCTCAATCACTTCCCCTGGAAAACTCCTTCAGGATTCATTCCAAATGCTATGTCTCCTGTGAAGCCTGTGTAGGTGTCCCTCAGGCACAGTTATTTCTGTCTGTGATGCATGCTATAGCTTACCAAACTATAATTTATCTATTTAAATATAGTCCTCAAGAAGAGGCTTCAAATGTCTCAAATCCTCCAAAGTCAGAGACTTTAATCTTTATGTATCTAACACTAGGCTTAAATCCCAGAAATATTTATTTCTCAATAAGTATTCCCTGAATGAATACTAGGAGATGTCTCTACTTCTTGCATTAGGAATGGAGACTTTTGTCAAATCCATGTTTCTATGTGTGAAATTGGCAGATTTATTGATTCATGAGATATTTATGAAAGGGTCTGTTATGGGCCAGGATGGTGTCAATGTTTCTGTTTCAGTTTTCAGGAGGGAAATGGTTTATGGGTGGAAGTGGAATAGACACACAAATAAGTGAAGCTTAGAGTAAAACTTCCATTTGGACAGCATGAGAAAATGACATCAGTATCTGGAGGAGAAAGTTATTTCTTCTGCCTGGGTGAATCAAGGTCAACCTTTCATGGGAAGAAGATAGACATTTAGCCTTGAAGAAAAGGCCAGTTTGGGAGTAGAAAGTCATTCTGTGTAGAAGGAACAGTGGTCAAAATGCTCAGATATGTTTGAAGAATGAAAAGCAGCCTGTACTTGCTATAGATTAAAGGTGGTAGATGGGGGCAGCAGGAGACAATGGATGGAAAGGGTAAGGACCATTTTATTAAGAGTTGTGAATATTAGGGCTGGCCGAGTGGCGCATTGGTTAAGAACCGGCTTGGGATGCCAGTGGCCCCAGTTTGGATCCCACATATGAGGGCCAGTGACACTGCCCTCTACAGCTAAGATGGTGAACAACAGCTCCACCTGGCGCTGGGCTGCTGTGATTCCCGGGGAAGGGCATAGCTGCAGCCCCTGCTGCAGTGGGCTGCCATAGGCTACAGTGAGTGGCCGGCAGCCAGCGTGAGCTGCCAATAGCCGCGGTGAGCGACCATCCAGAAGCTGGTGACCGATCTGCCTCACCAGGGAAGAGCGCAATGACGATACCAACATGGGCCAATGAAGCAAGGTCCTCCGCAACTAGACTGAAGACCAAAAGGACAGCAACTTGTCTGTTCCCCTTCCCGGATTCCCCAACGCTATTCTCCTCCCCCAACCCCCACCCCCACCCCCCAAAAAAAAAAGAGTAGTGAATACTAGATCCATAGCCAAAGGAGTTGGAGTTTCATTCAGTGGGCTATGAAACTCGCTGCAAATGATTCGTCTGATTTTCTCAGTGTACGGTGTGTGTAAGTAAAGGCAGAATGCTCACATTTTTAACAAGAGCTCTGTTGCATTTCACAATAAAAATGCTCCCATTTTTAACAGGAACTCTTTTGCATTGGAAGATGAGAATAAAAGAATTGTGAATTGGGAGACAATGGCAGTGATTGGGTTGAAAAACAGCATTTAAAGTGGAGAGCTCTTTTGTCAGTGCTGTGAACCAGGATGCAAAAGAAGCAAGAAAATCAAATTTTGTCCAATGTTCTCAAAATGACCTTTTTGACCTCACAAATTGCATCTAACACAGAACACTGAATATATCTCAGGTACCGTTCTAAGTGCTTGATATGGGTCAGCTCATTGATTCCTTAGAAATACGTATTTCCTTGTGCCCTGTTTTACAGACAAAGAAGCTGAGACAACAGGGAAGTTAAGTAGCTTGCCCAAGGTTACACAGCAGGTGATTCATAGAGTTGCTCCATGACACAAGAAACAGCTTTGCACTCTGCCACCTAAGACAATAAGCAGTGGGCAGTGAGGGCACTCCTCTTTAAATACTTCTGCTTTAAAATAAGAAATGGAACAAGACCTATATCATTTGGCCTTTCATTTGTTTTCAACCTTGGTTGAAAACAACCTTTGTTCCCCCCTTCATCCAAATGCATATTTGAGAAGTATCTTGGAAGCCATAAAGACAAGTTAAACTCTGTATGAGCAATTGTTCCACCAAGGGAAAAGTGCCTGCCTGCAATTCTTTACAATCCTCCAGCAAGCCATCCTGAACAGGTAAATGACTCCACAGTGAGAAGGAGCCCAACTCCTCCTTCCGTGCATCTCTCATTCTGGAATACAGAAGAGAATTCAATATGTCGTACAAAGTTATTACAAAAGAAACCTGCTGTTGCCTGGCTCATTATATGGAAGCTGACACCGGATTTTAAACACAATAAAACAAAATCGTGTATACCTTTATTTTTAGTGACAAGAAAACCTTTTCTTTATTCTTTGATCGTAGGCTGTAGGTATGTCTACTACTGCTTGTTGTCTGATTTTTGAGACCATACATGCTCATGTATGTTTGTCTGGGACCCAAAGAAAAAACACTTGTCTGAATTTGAAAAACTAGGAACAAGGGATAGGCAGTTTTGCAACAAAGGCAGTATATAGTTTTGTTTTCTTAAAGAAATCATGTCTTCTCTAAATTTTCTATTTTCAACAGTTCTTGTTGATGTGACACATCTTAGTTCGTGAGGAGATCACACTATAAACAGACCATTATAATGATGCTATTCTGTTCTGCAATTTTTCTTTTTCTTTCTTTAGTCATTCACTCATTATTTCTTTGAGGCCTGATATATACCATTTGCTGCACGATCATAAGATAGCGGGAATTATGGGATACGTACATGTTAATGAGGTGGTTCCTGCCTTGAAGGACTTTGTTTAAGCCAGCTAGACGAAAAAGTCATATAGATGTGCTTTCATACACAGGAAAGCCTGATGGCATCACAGAAGAAAAATAACAACCTCGTGGGAGAATGTAGGAGCCAGAGGTTAAGTAAGGAGAGGTTTTTCGTTTCTCCAGGTGAGATAAACACTTAGCCAGTTGGGGACCTATCGCTTCCTGGGAAGGGCTTGAGAATCTCCCAGCTCTTGACAGATATGCAATCCACGTTTATAAAGACTTCATTTCCCATCATCTCTCTCAACTTAGTCTTTGTCCCTGGCTCCCATTCCTATGCAGCCCAACAAGTTGTGACAAATACATTCTGCTGAATAAGGACAAGGCTTAAATCAGATGCAAATTTCTTAATGCTTCCTTTCCACTTACTTACACTTGCCATTTATATGCAAATGTCAGTCTTCTCTCTGGTCTCAGTGTAATACTTTGTTTTTCCAACTTTGCCTTAACCTGTGTGGAGATAATGGAAGCTGTGTTTGTTAAAACGAGATTCACATTTATCTGTCCACTCAGTAACTCAAAAACCAAACGTCTTGGGTCATAATTCTTCAGGAAACGGCTCTCCATAAAAATGTATATCAGAACCTGGGTGAAAAACGTAATCATAAACTATGGATGTTAGTCAAAGTGCTTAAAGGTAAATTTTCTGGCTGGGTTCCCACATCTATGAAAGATGATAATTTCCCCAAAATCTCCAGTTTAACAACCTGATGCCTTTGGCAAAAAATGTGCACTGGTTGATTACTAACAGGCTTGTTTGGCACGTACAAAAACCAATCAGGACATTTCACTAATGTATGCATCTGCATTGATTTTTCTGTTTTTCCAAATGCTTATATCTGATGGAATCTGTCCTGTCTGCTCAGAGGATAGAAGCTGAGCTCGGCATTATGCGTAGTGGCTTAGGGTGAAATAAACGCTTGTCTAATACTGTATGGCTCAATGCCCCCCGTGTCATATCTATTCATGCCATAAAAGCAGTGATAAACATGATCTATTTTTATGACTCTGAATACTCTGTGTGTCAATAAAATATTTTTAAACTGGATGAAAGCTGCTGTGGGCCTCTCTCCCTCCTGCAGCACTGTGTCTCAGTATCCCTGCCCTGATTCAGCTTGGATGGCAGAATCATCAATCGTCTGTGATGAAATTAGGTGCTGGGTGCTTGTGGCATATGTGATGTTTTAGTCCTAATGGCCTAAGAGTTTTTTTTCCCAGATATACATTGAGACACACTTCCGCTCCTCACAAGGGAAATGGATCACAGCTATAATCGACCAGATGAGCTAAATGACCTTTCCTTATTTGAAATGCCCTGGGATTTTACAAGAGAGAAAGGTCCATAGATGCAAGCGTAACTGCAGTGTAAACTTTTGCAAAGGCACTTTAATAGGCTGCTTTAAAAATGTAATGTGAATGTGGAGGAATCCCTTACAGGCAACTTACATTTACTGAAGACAAGGTGCTTCTCAAACTTTGAAGGCATAGGGCACTGCTTGTTCTGCAGCAAACAAAAAAATGCAAGATGCTGTCAGTAGGGTTACTTGTATCTACACAGTGCTTTAAATTTGCTAAAGCATGTTATCTTTAGTTCTTGCAATACCATTTAGAAGAATGAGCTCTGTGTTACTCCATTGTATAGTACATCGAATACATCGAACTTAAGGAAGTTCACATAAGTGAGTAAATAAGAGTGCTAGGGCTAGAGCAGGTTAAGATGGGTTAGACAGAGATGGATATTTCTGTTACTCCACATCTTCTCCCCCATATTTTAGTAAGAGTAACAATGAGCCATTCTAGCATGCAAGTATTTTGGATGTAGGACAATGAATGAGAACACAAACTTTAAATGGTTCTCTAATCAGAGATACCAGCATACCCTAGCCTCTTCTAAAATAAAGGTTGAAGGTCGAAATAAACTTTCATTGACGCTTTGGAAATATTTGATGAGGAGCAGATTTTCATCTCTATACTTTCAAGTTTCCAAAAAAGGCTGATAAGAACAGTTTCTTCACTGATTATAAGCCATGTGGGTTTTTGTATTTCCCTTCGTCAACTTCTTGTATCTGAGTTTTGCTGTTGTTGAGAATTTGATTTTGTTTCATTTTGTTTTGTTATCCTTTCAGATAGGTAAGTGACTGTAAAAGGAACTAATATTCACTTACTATTTATTATCACTGGTATACAATCCTAGTTCCTGCCTTAGGCACTTTATATCTATTAACAGCTCAGTCACCAAACAACTTCGTAAGTGGATTTGCTTTCCAGTGGCATTTATCCTCTGATTCATGTCTTAGAGGGAAAGAAAACTTACAGTTTCCCTGGGACAGTGCTCGTTAGCTTAGGTCTCTACATTGCTAATCTCCCCAGAATTGCTGGTATTTAAGTACTGATTTGACATGCATTAAAATTTTAAGGGTGGAGACTGGAAAATGTAGCCATTGAACACACAGACTGGAATCAAATGCATAATGTTAACATTGCTTTCCCATTCAATTACATAGTGTTTTGGTCATAAGTGAAGTTGACACAAATCTGCCAATCCCCCCCCTTTTTTTTTTACGATAGCCAAATGTCAGGCACATTGCAAGTGAGCATTGGCATATGACAAATCAATAGAAAATCAATGTTAATAAGACTTCTATGGAGGTCCAATTTACACACTTAGATGAGAACCAATGAAATTTTGTAAGATATGAAATCAGGGAAGATTTTAGATTCTGGTTCTCTCTGCTTCTTCTTAGCTGATATGCTGCTTTCAATTTGGTGTGATTATAGCCTTTTTGAAAGTAAGGCAGCTGAGCAATAATACCATCCATTGCACAAGTGTGCCTAATTTCTCTACAACGCAATGTATTTAACGTCATTTGCAGATATACTGTAACACATTTTTTTTATTCTTTTATTCTTTTATTGTGAAATAAACATTTTTTAAAAATTAGCTTCAGGTGTACAACACAGTGCAATAGTTATACTTTTTATCCCTCCAAGTGACAATCCCCCTCCCCCAATTTGCCACCCCACTCCTCCCCCCATATCATACATGTCTATTACAATTCCTTTGACTCCCTTCCACTGTATACTCCACATCCCATGACTATCTATATATTTATTTACAGTTGGCATACAATATTATACAAGATCAGTTTCAGGAATACAGTGCAGTGATCAAGCTTCTACTCCATGTAATACATTTTTAATGTACTTCTTTATTGACAACACATTTCAAGTATAGAGGAATCAAATGACCCAGGATTCAGAGTCACAAAACGTGTCAGGTTGGCAATACAATCATAGTGTATTCATTATAGAATTTAGGTCTTTTTAAATTTTGGAGCTCCTTGATCTTTTATAGCCATTGGAGTTTTGACACATCTCACCTGAGTGAATGAGCCAGGACTGTTCAAAATGTCTTCAAAATCACACAGCATCATTAAAGTGAAGGAAAGTTTTAGAGCATGGCATATTTTGGAAAGTCCCTTGCTACAAATTTGATCAACTCATTTGATTTCTCTGAGACTGTTTTCTCAGATAACAGAAGTGAAACAGCACAGTGTTTGACACATATTAAGATTTTAGTACATGTTAAGCATTTAAGATATGATTGCAATTCCTCTTAATTATTCCAAACTAGAACATTGGCAGAGTCATGGGACTTAGTGTCACAGATCAGGACTTAGGACCAGCTCTGCAATTATTATGTGTGACACGAGAAAAATCCTGTCGCCTGCCAGAATATCTGTCCTTTTTTCTAAAAAACAGGATGATCTAGGAGCAATATTAAATAATATTAAATAACTGCAGTATGTATCACATTTAAAAAACTCAATGAAAATAGAAGCTATAATATTTATTACATAACATGTATAGTTATAAATATATAATTTATAAATATTAATAAGCTAACATATTATATGTATCATATGTGGTATGCTATGTAAATTAAATATGTGTTTCAGAAATATATTATGCATTATTGTTACTCTTACTATTGCTATTCATATTTATGAATGGACACAGTTAACCATGTATTTTTGCCAACAAACTATTTCTACTCTTGTTTTAAACAACAGAGCAATTAGCAAAGTGGTTATAGTAGCACATCTTTAGCAAAAAAAGGAGTAAACAATAAAGATTTTAAAAAACAGTGATTAATGAGCTTCAACCTCCAATGGAAAAAGAAAGAACAAAAAGGACTTCCTAAGGAGTTTAACAACCTCTGGGCCATCCCTCTTTAGCTAAATACTATTTTCCACTCTTATCTCCTTTGTGGATTGAAAAAAAATCCTACTGATATTCTATTCAATTGTTAACAAGAGAACAGAAACATAACATTCCTTTCTTTCCTCAGTTGAGACCCACCTCCATGGAGATCACTGGAGATGCTGGAGAAGGGATGATACCAGATACTATTAACCATTACATTTTGCATTTTTATAGTTATTTATTCTTTTCAAAATTGGCATTCAGTTATTTAGTAAGAGCCACAGCAGGCTAATCATGCCTTCCATCCTTTTGGTTTACACCAACTGGTGACAAGGATGCCCTGATCCTTTAGTCAGAGATGTTTGTTTCTCAACAATCTGCAATAGTAGCTTAGCTGATTTTAAACTCAATTAACAATAAACCATTTTGGATTAGACATATTTAACAGCAAAACCATGTTATCTAACTGTTTTCTGCTTCACCCCAATGCTTTAGTGATAACAAAACTAGATATTGAGCACTTCTTCTGTGAAAAAGACAATATGTATTAAGTATACTACAGATGAAGAAACTGAGGCTCAGAAAGATTGAGCACTATATTAGAATTACTTGGCTGGTAAAGATCACAAGTTGGATTTGAACTCAGACAATCTAAGTTCAAAGACCAAGTTAATCTTTTTTGTGATATATAGGGTTACCGTACTCATCAGTCCCCTTTTTTGAAAACATAGAGAAAAGTTTAAGTAGAATGCATAGAAATATAGAGCTTGGGAGTGCTGAGATCTTTCCACTAAGGATTCTTGACTTGGGGATGAAGACTGATTCATGAGAGGGATGGTTTTTACATAATTCCATTTTTCTACTAGCTGTGTAAGTACAAAGCAGCCATTTCTCACTACTGACATTTCTCGCTGTTGTTTGCCTTGCAAACATATGGAATTGGCAATTAGCAGTTTACAGTCCTGATGTTTCACTTTCGCTGTCATCTGAGCTTTGTCTCAACTTAGTACTGTAAAAACCTGCCAAGCTTATAACAAGCTCTGAGAGATGGAGCATATCACTTGGGGAACAGCTGACATGATGATCAAGTCTGGTGTGTGCGTGTATGTGTGTGTGTGTGTGTGTGTGTGTGTGTGTGCACACGCGCCTGTCTCCAGTCTGTTGCAGTGACTTCCCTGGGTCCCTAAGATTAAATTTATTTGTGTAATTTGGCAAAGCACCCTGGTGACGATAATGGGCCATATTTTCTGTACAAGATTATGTGGAAGGCTGAATTGGTAGTAAAGAATTTGGCCTTGCCCAAACTGAGATCTGGGTATTGTTCTCAGCCTCCAGAGGTAATGTATGGCATACCCTATAGCAGTGCATTTGTTTAAGGCAGAATCTTACATTGGCTCTTAGGGTGCAGCCAGCCACACCTCAGAGTCTTAGGGTGGGGGAGGGGTGACAACAATAGGAAGCTCAGTCACATGATTTAGGTCAAACAGGATCAGTTGACCTTGAGACTGAGTTCAAGGAAAGAGGCAAGTAATCAGACAGTCATGACTACATAATGAAGCCCCAATAAAAATTCTGGACATTAGGCTCAAGTAAAATTCCCTGGCTGGCGATACTCTATGAGGATTGTCACATGTCTATGATGGGAGGATGATGTGTTCTGAACATTTGGATCTGGAACCCTACCCTCTGTGCATCTTCCTATGCTTGTTTTAAAACTGTGTCTTTTCCCTGTAATAAACCATAACTGTTAGTTAATATAGTAACTTTGAGTGTGTTCTGGAAGCCTTTCTAGTGAATTATTGAAACTGAAGGTTATTTGAAGACCTCTCTGAACTTGTACTTCGCGTCAGAAATGAGGGTAGTCTTGGTAACTAAGACCTCACACTTTGTAGTTTAGCTAATTGTGGGTAAATACACAGCTCTTAAGAGGGAGAGGGAGTGGGGATGGGGATGGGGAGAGGGAGGGAAATAGGAAGAGGGAGAGGAAGAGGGAGAGGGAGAAGGAGAAAGAAAGAATACCTCTGGCTGTGAAGTTTTTTTTCTTATGTCCAAATCTTGGATCTACTCCATATTAGTTATGACACCTTAGACAACTTATTTCAATTCTATCATTTTCCATCTAATCATATGGGAGTTGATATAATATACCTGGCAGGATTATTGGGAGGCTCAAAAGAGTTTATTTAGAGGATGTTCCCAGCATGATGTCTGACCTCTGGTAGGTGCTTCATAAACATTAGTTTATTGTTCAAAATTCAGGACAGGCTCCTGGGAGCCATGAGAGGGAAACACGTATTGTCATTTCAGGCACAGGCTCCCAAAGAACTGTAAGAGAGTTAGGGCCAGTGGGGTGGGGGGGTGTTTGAGTTGCAGGCAGTGAATAGTTAGTTAAGTAGGAAACAACTTCTCACTTCGTGTACCCCCACAAGGAAAGAATTCAGGGACACATTTGGAGAACTTCTGTTGGAAAGATGGCAACTGAGGAGCTGCTAGTAAGAGTGACCCAGCTGAGGATTCAACCACAAGCAGCCAAATGGAGGCCGCATTTAACTTCCATTGTTAATTTCTTCATAAAATATTGATAAGGATTTTTGATGTGCCAGGCACTGTTCTAGGAGCTGAAGGACGATCAGTTAACATATAAAATTCCTCTTCTCATGGGTGTTTATGTGATAGACTTACTTGTAAGTGAACAAAGAAGTATATCACATAAATGTCAGGTGGCAATAATTTTTCTATGAAGAAAAAGAATGCAGGTCAGGAGGATAGGATGTGAGAGGGGTGGTCCTGTTTGATAATATGTGGGAAGGGAAGGTCTTTCTGAAAAGATGACATTTGATCAGAAATCTGAGCATAGGGAGGGGACAAGCTTTGTCACTATCTGGGGGAGAGTGTATGAGGCAGGGAGAAGCCTAAGGTGGGACATTCCTGGGTATATTGGAAGAACAGCAGGAGACCCGCATGGATATAGAATTTCAATTTACTAAAATTCCCTCGCCAATTTATATATTTTATTGTGATTTAATTCTATTTCTATGTAATGTTTTAAAATTGGATAAACTAAACTATTTCTACAGACCTCTGAAGGCATATATAACTAAGAAAGAAAACTACAAGGACAATGTAGTGAGACTTCCCCAATGAGCTATTAAAAAGCGTTATGAAATGACAGTGAGTAGAATATATAGTGAGAAACCAAAAATCAACAGCCAGATTGGTGTAACAGCAGCAGCCTGGAATCATTCCCATTCTCCAAAATATATTAACTAACATCTAATATCATTAGAGAACCATTGGAAACCATTAGTAAAGAGAGAGATTATTCATTACATTATACTGGAAAATTTTGCTAATTGGAAAAAAAAATGAGTTAGGGTCTCCCCACATGCCATACACCGAAGAAATTTTTGGGTGAGCTACTTAAATATAAGATTGCAATCCACAGAAATGAGAAAAAATCATGATGAGTACTTGGATAATCTTGGGATAAAAAAATGACTTGCAATAGCTTCAGCTGAAATATAAATTAAGAAAAAAAACATACACACATTAAAATACAATAAATCCCTCACCAAAATTATCTGTAATGAATGTTTTTTTAATCAAAAAGTAACAAGTCAAAAGGAAATGGCTACACTTGGTATTTTTCTGATGTCTCAGCATATTCCTGTAGTTTTCAATTTCATTTGTGTCCTAAGTATGAGTTTGTTGGTGTTATCTGAAATTTGCTTTTGTACCTAATAATTAGAAGTTTTAGTCATCACAATTTTTAGGTTTAATATTATGTGCAATCGATCATGTCCAAATAATATTTTTAAATTATGCTTCCCCATACAACAAACAGAAGGATTTAAATAAGCTTCAGCAAACACTCATATTGCTCAGACACCTGTACAAATGCTTTCTGAATTGGACTCCCTGTCAGTCATAATATTTCTGGACACCATTATATAATAGAATCCCCGTCTATGGAAGGCGACATTTGAGAACATGTGGATCTCACTTTGACAGTAGGATGTTTTATTTTCCCCTCCATTTCACTCACAATCAGAACATATGGAATGTTTTATTTGCAGGCTACAAAAACAAATCACACAGGCAATCTCGTGTTGGAAAGAATTTATTCTTCCTGTGACTAAGCAGCCTAGCCCTGTGTCCACACTTCTTAGACCATCACTTTCTCTCCATAGTCATGGGGTTAATGGCTGCTTCCCTGCTCTCTCTTACTGCCTTCACTCTGGGTGGTATCAGGGCTGGCCTCATTTTCCCTCCTGATGCTCATTATTCTGTCGTCGTCTTCTGTGACTTGGAAATGTGTTGTTGTACCTGATGATTGCCAGTTGCTCTGTCAGGATTACTGAGTGTGGTTGTTTTGCTGATAAGGCCCCTTATCTCTTCTCTTGGTTCTCTACACAATGGTATTCTCTAGTCACAGGCACCTCCTGGTTTTAGTTATGGACCTAGAAGTAGGCGAATGAGGATGCATCCATTGCCAATTTCTAGGCATCTTCCCTCCCTCATTTACAGTAAAGCTGCTGAAAGCTCTTTAACTGTATTCTTCATTTAATAGTAGCTCTATCTTTCTCTATGGGAAAGGTGTTTCCTGCAATAGAGCCTTGTGATGGAATGGGATGGGAAGATAGTGGCTGCTTTTTAGGGTTAGACACAGAATTTGATGTATGTGTTTCTGCTTGTTGATTGGATTTAATTAAAGATTTTTGATGTGTTTTGCAGCTTGAAACCTCTTTTATAGCTGCATTTCTTAGCTGTTTAACAATATTTGAATAACCTAAACAATGCCATGTTGTGTACCTCCTGTTAATTTTCCTAATTAACCTAAAGTGGTCCCTTCTCCCTGTGACCTCTTCTCTTGTCATCTTTTCTATCTGAAGAATGTTGAAGAACTCCTATCAAAGATCCTTTAACTCCACTCTCCATCTTAAGGCTATTACAGCAACCCCAAAACATGTTATTTGAAGACAGGAAATAGTGATTGTGAACCAAACAAACGTGGATAAAGAATTTGTGAGATAAATGAATTACACAGTGAAATATTAGCAATTGGAGTCAGGGACTATATCTCACTCTAGACACTGGTACATTGGCTGTGCTGAACAAAAAAATTTGTTTAATGAAATCATGCTTTCGCAGCAAGAAAAGGTGTATAAATGGCCTCATCCAAGCAAGACTCAATAGAAGTTTGTGTTTTAGACCACAGAAAGAAAATCTAATTACTTGCAAAATATTAATAAATAGAAGTAGAAGTATTCACATGTAGACATGGGTATAAAGTTGCAATCTACAATTAAGTAGTAGGGACTATGGATGCTTAAAGAAGGCTTACTCTATGACACTAAAATTTTCATTGCTTTGGGGGCACTCCTAGTGTTATGACCAAACCCATTTATGTATCAAAGGGGAGAAATTCTTGGGAAGGGTACGTTTTAAAGCCCTTTGGAGCCCATTGTTAGTAACTAAATCATTGGTCTTTTTTCCTGTACAATCCTTGTGTTCTACAGTACTTATGGAGAATGCTGACTTTTTTTTTTTTCATCACAAAAAGTTTTAATTTTTCCAAACAAAATTTTTCAAGTGGCAAATGAACAGAAATTCAAAAGTTGCAAATTTGCAGCTGCAGGCTGTGGGGAAGGAAAACTGCATCCATCAAATCTGAAAAAATACCAGAATGTAGAAAAATCAATTGATTGGCAGCTGTGGATATTTACATCCCTCTTTAATTGCTTAAAATCAGAGTCGGGAGACTTTACTAGACTTGGCAGCAATTCAAGTTGGGGAGTATTCCTTTTTTGGTAGGAGGCTGAAATGTGTATATCTTTAAAAAAAAAAAAAGGGGAAGAGAAAGAAGCTTGGGAAGCTAATTGGGAAGTTACAACCAGAGAATCTAGAAGAAGTTCGGTGTCATAGTCTCAGGGGAATAAAAGAAGCAAGTTCAAAAAAGCCTAGAATGTCATCATCAAATGCAGAGAAGTTAAATGTCATAGACTGATTGATATAAGCTCATATATTTGAAAATAGCAGTTTAAAAAAAATTCAACATTTATATAATTGAGAATAGAGTTTTTTGTTTTTTTTTAAACATTTTATTGGGGAATTGAGGGAGGGCAACAGCTTTGGGGACTCGGGGAAGGGGAACAGACAAGTTGCTGTCCTTTTGTTTTTCAGTCTAGTTGTGGAGGACGTTGCTTCACTGGCCCATGTTGGTATTATCATTGTGCTCTTCCCGGGTGAGGCAGATTGGTCACTGGCCTCTGGACGGCCACTCACGGCGGTTCTTGGCAGCTCACACCGGCTGCCAGCTGCTCACACTGGCTGCTGGCAACTCACAGTAGATTATGGCAGCCCATTGCAGCCTCACTGCAGCCAACATGATTGCTGGCAACTCACAGTAGCCCAGCTCCAGGTCCAAGCTGCTGTTCACCATCTTAGCTGTAGAGGGCGCAGCGTCACTGACCCTCATATGTGGGATCCAAACTGGGGGCCCTGATGCTCAGAGCTGGCGCGTCCCAAGTCAGCTCTTAACCAATGTGCCACTCGGCTGGCCCGAGAATTGAGTTTTAACAAGGGAAGTTATACAACTGGGAGCTTACCCAAACGAAATACACTTAATACACTGGCTAAAATGTTGTTAGTTTATCAACAAAGTAAGCCACGCTGAGATAATTAAATATTATGAGTCATCCTTAATTTCCTTTCTTTCTGAGCTGTCCAGTTACTAACTTTAGTTTTCTTATGTACTATTCCAGAAAAGCTAACAGGAACACAGTAAATTACGTAATTATGTAATCAATTATGGGATTTCTGTGATTCTCTTCATATGTGTGCATGTGGGGGAGTACGTTTTGTTTGAGGTGAGAGAGGTTATTTATGTATTTGCTTAATAAACATTGTGTTAAATGATTACTCTGAACCAGGCCTGATGCTGAGGACACAAAGAAGAAAAAGTCTCATCTTGAAACTCAGAACTCTACATAACAAAGTATCCCCCTTCGGATACCCAAACTCAAAGTTGTTCAGGTACTTTGTATAAAATGACATAATATTTGCATATAACCTATATTTGCATATAAGCTACAGCAGAGTATGGCTGTACATCACTGCCTTCTCATGGATTCAGGGCAGTGCTCTCTCCATGGCAAATTGAAGTTTTGCTCTTTGGAACTTTCTGGGATTTTTCTTTTTTCTGAGTATTTTTGATCCAAGTTTGTTGGGATGTGCAATGTAGAACCCACAGATACGGAGGGCTGACTGGATTCACATCCTAGGTGGAACTTGGTAAATATCAAAATTGTTGAGTCCTTGAGAATAGCGTTGGTTGGTTGCTGGTCCTTTATTGCACCAAAGAAATACATTATGTCCCTCTTTTGCTAAAAGTCTGCTCAGACCTGGATTTTGAGTTTCACTAAACATTTTAGGATCTCTTGAACTGATAAAATTATTTTCCTTTTATTTTTGATGTAATGATGTAAGACCTATACTATTAGATTTTCTAATATTAAAGAACCTTAGCAGTTTTGTAACAAACAGTACTTGTGTGCAGTGTATTATTTTTAAGATCATGCTGAATTTGGTTTGTTAGCATTTTATTTAGATTTCGCATCTAAATTAAAAAGTGAGAGTTTTTTTTGTAGTTTTGTTTTGATGACCTATTTGTTTGGTACCAGGCTGATGTGATCTTTGAAAGCAGAAATTGGGATGTTTTCCACATTATATATTCTTAATGTTGGATTGAGTTTTATAACCATATTTTGCCTATATTCTATGTTGAATTGGTTTCATTACTTACCACTCGCTGATTTATACTAACAGGAGTAGCTGTTCTACTCATCTCTTATTAAAGGAAAGTTAATATAATCCAAAGCCTGCTCTGCTCCATTTGTCACAATGCTACACAGGTCTGCTTTCTGCATTCTTTCATGTCTGAAATATCATTCTGTTACTTAGAGTCTTTTATCATTTGGGATGGAAAAGAAGTTTGAAGCCTGTCTGTGATTTTACCTACATAGAAGCACTCTTTCTACCTAGATATGTTTTGATTTTTCTTTTTAATCTTTGAAATTTATCTTCTAAAATTTTAGTTTTCCAAGTAAATCAAAAACTCCTATTTTATTCCACAGAATTGTGATTGCTGAATTGTTATTTCAGTCAGTTTTCTTTTATTTTTCATGTATTTTCTGTTCTGTGTATTCTGCTATATTTTTATGGGAGTGCTGTTTGGCCCGGTTTCCTCAGGCTACTCCCAGGAGCCCCATCTTCTTTAGGACTGGGATTTATAATCTGTCCTCTGATTCCTGTAGGCAGTTTTCATCTATGTTGACTCCAGAAGAAATTTGTCATTGTGTATGATATATGGAGGGTAGCTTTTTTAGTTTGGGGGATTTTCATATTTCTTTCTCTAAATTCTGCATCTTGAAAGGGATTTGAAAATAATAAGTGTTACAAATTTTAGCTTTATTCAGAATTCCTGCATTAAGTGTTTCCAATAATATCCAGCGTAACACTTAACAAGTAAGAAATGCTCAAGTTGCAAAGGAAATGAGAATGGATATATGGAGTTCTTTATTCAAAATGTATCTTTAGTATAGCCTTAGAAACCAAGAGCCATACAGATTTTCTTTATGGAGCATGGGAAGATTCATGAGGATATAGCAATTCCTTTATGATGATGCACATTCTTGCGAAGGAAGTGAAGGAAAGAATAGAAACACACTCGGCTAAAGACGCATCAAACATCATCCGTAGTCAGCCTGTTATAACATAAACCTCACCATGTTACTCTACTTAGAACCTCCACTGGCTTCCTGTTTTACACAAGAGCAAAAGCTGTGGCTTTGTTATTACCGCTAAAGTGTGGATGACTTGCCTCTCCCATGTTTCTCTGAATCATCTCCTATTATTCTCTACCCTGTGTAGTCTGCCTTGTCCTCTCCAGCTCTCTTATTATTTTGGCATGCTTGTCTCATGCCTGCCTCAGCACCATAGCACCATCCTTTGTGCTACATGGGATGCTCTCCCCACAAACACATGTACGACCCTATTCCTCACGTGGGTCTTGATTCCAACTCACCCTCTTATAATAGTAAGGCCACCCTACCTATAATTTTAATCTCTCATTAGCATTTCAATAAGGATTCCCTCATTTATTTGTTTTTCTTATCACTATGTAAAATGCTTTGCTTTTCACTTATGCATCTTGTTTTTTGTTGGTCTCCTTCATTGCAATAGAAGCTTCATGAGGGCAGGACTTTTAGTCTGTTTTGTTCATTACTGCAACCCCAGCTCTCAGAGCAGGGCTTGGCACATAGAACGGACTCAATATATATCTATAGAATGAATAAATAATGAGATTTGATAACAGAATTGACAATTATATAATTGATTATATAACTGATTACCTAGGGAACACAATTTGCAATATCCAGGCTACTGCTGGGATTTCCATCTGGAACTACCTACCTTGAGGTGAGAGGTGAGCATTGTGGATAGGAAGATGGCACAATGCTGTGGATTGGGTTCTTTCTTGAATGGCTTGTGCTCTATAACAAAGAATGATACAAATGATAGAGAATTATGAAAATCATGATGCTGCTGTACAGCTCTGATGCTATAGGGTACCAAAGGGCATCATTCTTTTGCAGAGCTATTCCTGGCCAGTGCTGTATTTATTTGCTGATGTTTATGTTTTATAGTGATGCACCTAGGGCTGATTTCCAAGCAACATTGCTGCTCAAGTCCATTCTGAATGTTAAATATTTGGAATGCCATCTCTGCTTAAAGATTAAGAAACACCTTCATGATTGGAATTCTTTAAAAAAAAAACCACAACAACTTTTTCTAGGTTTGAAATATTTTAGTGCCTCAATTACTTTCTTCACGAAGTAATTATTTTTTATCTCGAGTTGTGATAGAACAGTTTCTTAGAAATTCAACGTCAGAGGAACCTGTCATGGGTGTCATTGGTAATTGCACACTTGCGCTTTTCCTCTGCCTGAAATGGTCTTCCCTGTATCCTGCATGGCGGAGTTTTCCTCGACATTTACTGACAGAACCAAATGTTACCCTTAAAGAGAGACCATCTTTGTCCACACAATCTAAAGTAGCTCAACCTAACATTCTCTGTCGCTAGATTCTTTATTTTTCTCCATAACATGTGTCATTACCTGAAGTTAATTCATTTATGTGTATATTTATGTATATGTGTATTGGTCTCTTTGCTCCTTCACTGGAAGATAAGCTTCATGATGGGAAGAGCTGTCTGCCTTTTTCAGTACTTGTATCACAGCACGTATGATAGCACCTAGTCCATACTAAACATTCAATAAGTATTTTGTTGATCAAATGAATTAATGCTGGTCTCCTAAAGTACCTTGATAGCTCAAGCCTCTGATATTAACACTAAGTCTTGGGGCAGATGTTACAGGTAATGAAGAGAAAACAAAAGAATAGCACTTGGGATGCAAATGAAAATTAAAGGCCACCCAGTTGCCTTGTGTGTTATTTTATCATGTGTGGCATCTGGAAGCTGCTCTCACAACTTCTATATTCCTACTGTCTACAGACTGCTGTGACATCTGCTGGAAGTGATGCATTTATGGACTGAGACAAGGGAGTTACTTTTGATTTTTTTTTCCTCTTGTAAAGCACTCAAAACTACAATTCTAAAAGATGAAACCTCTGGGGGAGGATAGGTAGGAGAATTATGTGATTCAAACCAGAAACTTACATAAGGATTAAATCTGGTCCTAACATAAAGTGGTAGTTGAATTTTGGAAAATTGAAATAATGAAATATGGCTGAGGTGTTAGTGTACACTCGGTGGCATTCATTATATAAGGGAATTTGAATATAAGAAGTCATTTAACTTAGTTCTTATTTACATTATCACTCATCCAATATCACCTACAAATTGTATGTTTAGAGGTACATTATATATTCAGTAGCTTTGTGGCAAAAATGGACCTTGCATCACTCATTCATTCAACGAATATTTTTTCAAACATAAAATACATGACAGGCACTGTGTTAGGTTCTAGAGATTCAACATGAGCAGAAAACAGTCTCTGTCCTCTGGCATTCAACACCTACAGTGTAAAAGTCAACCTGCCCAGTAGCGGGGACAACATGAGGATCAAATGCATGAAGGGTTACTGTGCAAACTGGAAGTGGCATCCAGTAGACATACAAGCAGAGATCATCAAAACGTGCATTTGTGTGTGTGAAAGTGGGGAGTTGTGCTCATGGTGGGTGTGTGAATTGGATTACAGTATAGTTGGAAAGAAGAAGGATATACAAACAAATTACACAGAGGCCAGGCATTCAGTGTTATCTGTGCATCATCTATGCTAAGTGCTCCAGACATTCCGAAGATCACTAAAGTCTTCTTTAATTGTAGCTTTATGCAATTTCAAATAGGTTTTGACGGTTAACAGGAATTCAATAAAAAGAAAAAAAGAGAAGGTCAAGACTTGGTGGGAGCTGGATTAACTAAGGTCCCCTGCAATCTGAAAATTCATGGATTCTCTTTTGGGTCACAAAGATAAGGTACAGCTAGAGAAATTAGAAAAGGTCAAAAATATTTTTCTAGGCAGTGGTTCTCAAAATGTGGTCCTGAACCCTGCAGCAACTGTACCACCTGGAATTTGTTAAAAAATGCACATTTTCAGACCCCACCCCAAGGTAAATGAGAAACTGCAAGGCCTGGAAATCTATATTTTAACAAGCTTTCCTGGAGATACTGAGGCATGCTTGGGGTTGAGAACCACTGTTCTAGGGTGTGGGGATGTAAAGAATTAAAAAAAAAAAATAGAAGCAAAATGAAAGGCCAGCTATGACTGAGG
This sequence comes from Aselliscus stoliczkanus, assembly GCA_033961575.1. Taxonomy (NCBI): domain Eukaryota; kingdom Metazoa; phylum Chordata; class Mammalia; order Chiroptera; family Hipposideridae; genus Aselliscus; species Aselliscus stoliczkanus. The sequence goes on along the minus strand of CM066732.1, from coordinate 147,592,627 downwards.
TTTGGGTTGGGTTGCTTGCCACTCACCTGCCAAGTGAATCCCAGATGGAATATTTTTGTAGGCTCTGGGGTAGGAGAACTCGAAGAGACCAGGTCACCTGAGCAGCTTTTTCTGGCTCCTTCTTTTTTTTTTTTTAGCTGAGCCATCCTGCCACCTGTTGGCAGCTCAACTGCAACTCAGCTCGGGCTGGCCTCGAACAGCTGTTGCTCAGAGCTCAGCTCACACTCTTGAGTGAGCTCTTAACCAACTGAGCCACTCGGCCGGCCCCTTTTCTGGCTCCTGCTTGATCTGTGTATTTCTCTGTACTTTTCCTCTGTGGTCATGCTGTTCCCTTCTTCTGGATACCTTTTTTCTGTCTCCATCTACAAAGTCTACCTGTTCTTTCAGGGCCTCTGTAAAGTATTGCAAAGATTCTTTTTCCTGAAAACTATTCATAGTAATGTCTACGTTACTTATTTGCCAGTTTTTATTTCATTTATTATTTAAACTTCTTTATTGAAGAATAGTATACATATAAAAAAGTACCAATACCTTACCTATATAGCTTGAGGATTTTTTTTTTAATTTGGAAACTGAGTATACTTATGGAAGTAGCACCCATATCAGAGAAGAAAACATTATCAGCACCCAGAGGCCCCCTCCTACTTTCCAATCACTTCCTATTCCCAAGGTAAAAGTACTCACTATCTTGATTTCTAACAACATATATTAGTTTTGGCAGCTCTTACCTGTAATTGTTCAACTGGTTTTCATTTCATCTGACCAAGTTGTTTGGTTGGAGAGCCCTGTTTCATTGACCATTTCATTGCACTGCTTAAGTATCATTTGTAACAGCAACACTGAATTGTTGAAATACTGTTTCTAATAATATACTGTCACTGGCAGACCTCTGAATGACATCATGCTCTTAGAGACTGCAAACTGGGAAACAGATGCGCAATCATATTATCTACTGCCAATCAGGGCAGCAAAAGGCAAACAAAGGAGCTATGCAAACCTGTCTTACAGCAAAGCTTCTGGGAGTCTTTCTCTTATTTTCCTTGCTCTTTGATATCTCGCTCCCCTTTTCTTTGAACCAAAAGGCTTGAGGAAAATTCTTTATCTCAACACACCATCCTCCGTCATCATCACCTTCCCTTCCTCTCAGTATCACCTCCTTGACATGTCCTGCCCACCTTTCCACTACACTTGGCTAACCTTTCCTGGGGTGAGGCAGGTGCTAATGCCTCCCCTTTCTGGAGCACTGGCTTACCTCTTCAGAAATGGTTACCTATGCATTTATTTCATCTTTGGTGTCCATTCATTAGACCCTAAAATATAAACTTCAAGAGAATCGGTATTCTACCTTGTTCATCATTGTCCCTGTAACCCTAGAACAGGGCTTGCCACATAGTAGGTGCCCAACAAATGCCCCTTTGAAATAATGCGTTGTGTACATGAGTAGTCAAGTTTTATATCCATAAATATTTAAATTAAGAGATTTTGGAATTTGAAATATCTTGGCTCTGCCAATGACTAACCGTTTAGCCAAACAGGTCATTAACTCCCCTGTGCCTCAGTTTTTTCCTTTGTAATACCGGGACTGCAGAGGTTATCAAAGTTCTTGAACTTAACAGAGAGCATAAAGGAAATATGTGATGATGCAGACTACGACAAAAGGCTTTTTAAGGGACTGTCTCCACTCAGATCCAGTACATGACTACAAAGGGAAAACATGCATCTATGGTAATATTGTTTCAAATTTTAGTATTTCTAGAAACTCTGAAACTCCAGATTTCTCTTCAGTGAAACTCTCATAAAATGTTCACAGTGAATTCAACTAAGAAACTGAAAACACCATTAGCTGACAGTTACCCACACTGTAACACTCTTTGCTCTTGGAGCGAGTTAAATACTAGCAATACTTGGATGACCCGTTCATCATTTCATCTTCTTTAACCAAAAATAACATATATTTGAGGATACAATTCATCAGATTTATCAAGATTTCTTAAACATATAGAAAGACTTGTAAAGTGAGCCTTTTTATATTTCTGGAAGAGTGGGAGTATTAATCGCTTTTCACAACTATCTTTTCTTCATGTGCGTATGCTTCTGTATAATGCCATTTTGATATCAGACCATTTTGATATATGTTTTGGCAGCAAAGTGCTCACTACTCGAATTTCAAGGGGCACTGTTTTTTACAGAATTTCAAACGGAATAAATAACGGTTTATATATGAATATATTCTCTTACAGTTAATATCTCCCATACATTTAAATGTAATTACTAACCATGACATTTAATAAAGAGGCTGACTGATGAAAAATTGAAAACAACTTAGATATACAACAGTAATATCATTAGGATAATGGTTGAACAAACTAACTTACTCACTTGACAAAATTTAAAAATGTCCTAAAATGACAGTAAACCCCTTTCACAAAAAGTGGGAAGATAAAATGTTATCTAATATTAAATTAAAAGAGTAAAATACTACAAGGTATTTGGAATAGGCTGCAATTTTAAGTTGTTGCATTAAAAATATTTGTAGAAAAAAATACCAAAATGTTTAGAATGGATGGGTTAGGGAGGAAAATTATAAATGATCTTTTAATTATTTTTTTAAATACATTTTCTGGGTAGTGACTCTGTCATTTAAATTTTTATATCTTTTTATGTGTGTTTCATCCTCTACCAAATCTATTGCATAATGTAGAATACATATTTGTTAATGGAACAAAATGCAAATTAGTCATAATATCAACCTGGGTCTCATCCTGCTATATTCATGATTTTTATTCTGAGTTCGATTGTCAACTCTGCTTCATTCTGCCCATATGCATGCCTTTCATAAACATTCAGATGAAAGATGATTTACGAGGAGACCAGGCACTAATTTCCTTAGCATCTTCTCTTAGATAAATCGCCAGATGCTTCCTTAGTGAGAGAAAATGAGCTGTCTTAGTTATCACAGAGATTAGAAGAAACCCCTAACGGAACACCTGCAGGAGCATGTAAGGATTAAGCCATCTCTGGATGAATACCGGTCAGCCCCTCACTCTGGCAAATTTAGGTCTGGGCATCTCTGCCATGTGCATTTGACATCCTGAGGAAACAGGTTTAGAAAGAGAAGTCAAGGTCTGTTCGGGGAATTCATTTGTTGGCACAGCTTTCTTGCTGTGTTTCAGGGAGAACAAGAGAAACTTATGTTGCTCAGAAGCCCTATTTAGAGTTTAGAGCACATTTAAAAATATATTAAAATGTGATATTTCATCAGTTTTTACACTCTAAGACTCATTCAAAAATGAAGGAAATGGCATGCATCCCTGGAAGATGGTTTCTATTTTTAGGATCATGAGTAAGTTAGATTCAGGGATGGGAGGAGAGGTAGATACAGGGAGAGGGAGAGGGAGAAGAAGACGGAGAGGGAGAGGGAGAAGAAGACGGAGAGGGAGAGGGAGAAGGAGAAAGAGAGAGAGAGAGAGAGAGAGAGAGAGAGAGAGAGAGAGAGAGAGAGAGAGAGAGAGATCAACAAATAAAAAACTGCTTGACATTAAAAAAGAAAGAAAGGAACTGCTTGACAATGTTCAGTGCTAAGCCAATGATCAAAACAGCTGAGATCCTAATGAGAAAACCAACCCTCCATGAGAAGTTCATTTGAGAAAACATTGCAGGCAGAGGGAATGCAAAACAGCATCATGAAGTAGGAATGAGCTGGCAGTTATTAGGATGAAATAGAAGGCTGTGAGGGTCTGGCCAGTGAAGAAGGAGGCCTGGAGGACATGGTGCTGAAGAGGGAGACAGAAGCAAAGCCTTGCAGAGCCTTTTCATCCAGGCTGAAGGGTATTTTCTTAAGTGCCTAGGAAGCCGTTGAAGGTTTTTACATTGGGGAATTGGGATGATCTGATTACCATTTTAAAAATATTACTCTGGCTTATGATGACATATTTTTCAATATTTTCCATTTATAGTCTTGCCTTTGAACATCTAGGCTCTAATCCAAGGCAGCAGACACAAAATGGTGACATGATTAGGAAAAACCTCTCTTTAGAGCACCCATTCTGGACCAATCTGTAGCTTTTATGTGCACATTATCATTGCCCCTGAGCCATAATGGGCCCAAAATTGGAAGCAGCATTCCACCTGAGTCATCATCCAAACCACTTTACGAAGCCATCATCTATATAAGCCTCTAGATACTCATTCATTACTCGTAAGGCCCAACTTTTCTCAGTTTATGAGAAATATCAAAATCACAGATATGTGTGCTCATATTAACACCAGTCTGAGTAATTCTGTTTTGCTTCATTGTTTTAAATACTCTTGAAGAATCCCTCCACACATTAAACATAACAAATGTAGCAACAATACAGTTTTATAACTCTGTATAGGTCGTGTAGGTGTTTGGCTCTTTTTTCCCCCCCCATCTTTTTCATTAATTCTATCCTAACCCTTCAGTGTCTTGGCAAAAGGCAAATATCAGTATTTTGCCAGACTCATGTTATTTGAAGCAGAAAAAGGAGGGCCATAATGGCAGAAATAAGCCTTGGGGGAAATAAGAGATTTCTTTTCACTAAACCACCATAATATTAAACCTAATTCGAGTATAAATGTTCTCAGTTCTTCTCTCAAAGCCCATAGCAGGAGCATATTCTTTCTTTTCAATTTCCCAGGCCTTTAAGGACAGTCCGATCCTTGCCAGAGAAGTTTCTGGACTTTTAGAATTAAAGAATGGATGATGGGCAGATAAAGGAGCAGAGGCAATAGAAGGGAAGTTGAGGTCTTAGCAAGATACAGGTTAAGATGATCTAAGTGGCAATGAGCTGGGAAAAGGGAGAGTACGTAAAAGGTTTTCCAGCTGAGGTTGGAGGGAACATATTGGGGAGAATGTGATGAAGAATGAGAGGGACTGGTGGCGAGTACAGAGTGAGAGTTGAGAAGGAGATTTAAGAGAAGTGTGCTGAAGTGATGAATTGATCAGAATGCCTTCTCTCTTCTCATCTTTCAGTTTTGTTTTTTTTCAGACCCAGTTTTATAGAAATACTTGACTGCTTGGATCAGCAGTTCCAAAGGGTACAAATATAGGTAATTTTTAAAAATTCCTTTGGTGAGAAGTAACGTAAGACAAAAAAAAAAAGGTGACATATGGAGGAAAGGCAGATTAAAATAAAGGAGGAAAACAGTCACAAGTATGGTTAAGGATTTTTGTCTCTTACCCTTTCAAACAGTTTTACTGTACAGTGTTTTTTTTTTTTTTTCCTAATACCCGAAAGAAGCCATTTTCTTTCTGACACTGAATATGGACACAAGACACAACAAGCACATAGCGTGGAAATAAAAGGTGCTCAGGAATATGGACTAAGTTTACCTGTTTCAGCTTCATCTTCCTTTCCTTTCCCATTCTTCATATATCAGTGATAGCCAATCATTTACTATGCCCCAACTCACAAACCCTTACCTTCATGTTATTTTCTCAGCCAGAAATGCCTTTCTCTTCCTCTTTCCATTAACTTATTAAACAGTGATCTAGATTATACATTCTATGTGTTAATGGTTCCAGATAAGGTGATACTCATGCTGAAAACAAATATTCAGTCTTCCTCTTCTCCAAATTACTTTGGAATGTGTATGAAAAGAATTTTAAGTATAATACAAGCAAAAATCCCCATCAACATTCAATTCTAGAGTGATTTTTCTGAATTCTCTCATCTTTCTGTGTATCACACACAAAGTCACACACCTATGAAGCACACATACACACACAATTTCACATCCTTTCCCCAACTTCACATACACCAGTATACTAAGGGTAACAAATCTTTGTGTATTAAACCATTATCTAGAGTCATAAAAGTGTATCTCAATGTGTTGGCCAGTGAGCAGCTGCAGTCCCAGGAAATTTACAATGTTTTAGGTAGCTGCATTAGTAAAAATGAATTAGCTATCTTCTAATTTCAAAATGCTAGTAAATCTGCACATAACATTCATATATTTTACATATATATATATATATATATATATATATTCACACATGTCCTTATTTTATACCTTAAATAGTAATATAATTTAAAGATTGTGACACATATTATTAGGGTTATAAAGAAGACAGCCTTTTCAGTTGAATAACTATGATTGTAAGCATGCCTAAGTGCATTAGCTCACTCTGTCTAACATGTAGACAATGCATGGATATGGCTAATCAAACACTCTAATAAATAACTCCAACCATATGGTAGGTTGACTGAAAATGGAAGCCTGTTCACCAGGCTCAGGGTAATGATCACTGAGTGACTGTCTTTTACTGTTCAGAGAAAGGGCATCCATTCACATGCCACATGAAATTCTAAATCAGTTCTTCAATTTGCTGTTTAAATGTGAAGTAGCCAAAACATGATTAAGCACTTAATTTTGTGAAAGAGGATTCTTGAAGAAGAGGGACTTAATTATATCAAAGCTCCAATAGAAAACAATGATTTTCACTTATAACCTACTCACAAAAAAGGGCAAGCCATTCAAAGAGTAAGCATGAATAAAAAGTGTTTTGAATTATAAGAATTACATAAAGTGCAGGAAGTATATTCTCCATCATATCATTGATCAATGATATTTGCATTTTTATCTTTAATAAACTAAAGACAGAAGAAAGAGAGGAACTTGAAAGATACAAATAATAAAAATAATGATGTGTTTACTTTTTTCTATTTGCCCAAGAATTCACTAATAATCAGAAAATCTGAGTGGGAATCAGCTATCTATGTGTGATTCCAGAATAATAACTAGAGGATCCAAATAAAAGTTATTTTTATAATTGTTTACCTCAATTGAAATAGCTGAGTTAAGAATTATAATCAGTTTAGCTTGCAGTTCGTATACATAATAGACTAGATTAACCATTTTGGAATTAACTGGCTGAAAGAAATTCACAGTTTATAAATCAGTTGTTTATTAAAAAGTAATGGAATAATAAGAAATACTGATACAGGCCATGTTTGTTTCACAGCAATATTGTGTCAGAAACAAGATTTGAAACTACTCCCAAAATTGTAGCAACGGGTTTCTGGACCTTTGTTACAGTATTTTCAGTACAATTATATTTGGTAAATAAGGTTTTGGGTATTTTTTTATGTCTTTGTTTGGAAAAGACAAACAAAATTCTTATTACATCTATATAAATCATGAGTGACTGATGATGGAAAAAGATGAGAAGGGACGAAACAGCAGAACATCTATCAGAAGTATCTCTAACAGAAACAATTACTTATGTTTTGAAAGTCAATAGTTTATGGCAACCATTATGAACGAAGGGTATACAATACAACTAATGTAAGGAAAATATAACAGTAAGAGGGCAAGATTTTAATTAGAAAGGACAAACCCCTATTCTTTCTAGTATAGTCAAAAGGACCATTAAAATATACAATTTACCTGTGGAGAATACATGAGCAAGAATCTGCAACGGCAACGACCAAGTCAGAGATTATGCAACCAGCCTTTGAAAAAATATAAATCGTAACTTATAAAGTGAAAATCTGAGATGCACTGAAAAAATACAGCTGAAGGAATTACTTAATCAACCACCCTCCTCTGCTCCCAGCATATGCCAAAGAAGAGCATTCCATCTTTAAGGGACCCTTTTCCCCAGATGTCCTTTACTTGTTTGTTTTTTGTTTTTAGCTGAGCCATCCTGCTACCTGTTGGCAGCTCAGCTCAGGCTGGGCATCGAACTGCTATTGCTCAGAGCTCAGCTCGCACTCTTTTTTTTTTGAGGGCAGTGTCACTGGCCCTCATATGTGGGACCCGAACCGGGGCCGCTGGCTTCCCAAGCCAGCGCTTAACCACCACGCCACTCAGCCGGCCCTCCCCAGATGTCCTTTATATCAGAAAAGTGGCAGCCCACCAACAGCATTTGCACACAACAAAATTAGTGGCATTGGCACGTGGCACGTGAGGCAAAGAAAGGCAGGTCAGCACTCAGCAATCAAAGCCTAGCTGCCAGCTGAAAACCACCTTGGTGAAGTTATTCAAACCCCATGTCACCAGCAAATCTTCCTATTTTTTAAAATTAAATTGTTGCTTTCATTCTTTTTCTTAATCCCAGAATTCTCAATTATATGCAATTTCAGACAGTTAAAATCTAGAATAAGCCCCTTGAAAAGAGGCAGAATTTATTTATAGACTAATGCACCAGGTAGTACTCCATGCTTTCCTGTTTCCTCTATCTACCCTTACTACATTTTTTTTTTCTTTTTTTTCTTTCTTCCACAGGCCTTTCCACAAAAAAAGTCTGCTACTCATTGTTTCAGCTAGTACTGGTTTACATACATATTGCAGCTTCACTGATGATGTTACTGGCAGAAAGCTGTCAGCTGCTAAGAGCAACTCATGGAATTTTCTTGTGGACATGAAATCTATCGACACAAAAACAATTAATGCAAAACTATAACGTTAATGTAAATCTAAGATATAAAATAAAATATAAATGACACTTAAGATTTCTAGTCAAGTGGATGTTATTTTATACAAATAATGTTTTTCTGAAAACTTTGATGTAAACTGCTTAATTTTTTACAAAATTTTATATAAAGTTTTACATAAAATCGAACCATTTCTTATATAGAGTATGAAAGTAAGTTATGTTGAGGATAAACAATATTTTCTGAAGTGAAGACTCTTCCAAGGTTTACACAGATGCTAAGATCTTCATTCATTTACATTTTTATAACGTGTGAACATTTATAATATTTCCATAAAGCAATACACACCTAGAGGGTCAAAATTAAGTAGGAGGTTGAATCATTGGTGGATTCATTGAGTGTCTATAATCTATCAGATAATTCACATTCCAGCCTGAAAGAGATTTCTCCTTGCTTTTTTGGGAGTGTTGGGAGATGGGAGTATCACATGCGACCTTTGAGCACGGTCCCATTGATTTTGGCCACAGAAGCGCAGTGTTTAGAAGAAGCATCCTTTGTTGAAGTTGCTGGCGATCCTCCTGCTGGGCTATGACCCATGACAGTTTGTGCCAGCCACATTTGGGTGGCATAGGCACCATGGGAATTATTGCTGGTATTGTCACTGCTCTGATGCATATATCCAGCCCTGTGTAATCTTTCAATCACTAATCTTCCTTTGAAATACTTACCTATAATTGTCTTGTCTCAAACAAGAGTTGTAGTTGCTCTTAGTTTTTGTCATTTTTATTTTCTCTGCATATGTTTAATAAAAACCTATGTCTTTTTAATTTAAACTTCCCAAGCTTCTGATGGTCTGTGAAGCCCATGAGCAATTTCCAGTTCCAGAAATAGCAAGGCATCCTTCTGAGCTGTTGTGATAGCCTGTTTTAATACAGCACGTGTTTATTTAAACTCAATGCCAATAGCTCCTTGGTGGTGGTTTCTGCTTATAGCCAAAGGTTAAATAGGCCACGGAGAATAACTGTAAGACTGAAAGAGGTTCATTTTGTGACAAATCTAATGCTCTGTTGGGAATAAAGTGCTGGCAATTGTATCCTTCTTCTTTCAGGAGTAAATCCTGTCTTCATTTCTCATCATTGGACCATTAGACTTGTCAAATTCTAATACATTGTTAAGGTTCCCTAGGAACCCAGTTGTGAATGCCCCATTTCTCCTTGCTGGGATGGAAGGAAACACACAATCGAATCCCTTAACACGAGAGATGACAGACACCCTAACCAGAAAAAGAGCCCAACCTGTGCACAAACACCAGAAGGCAAGTTTAGTATTTCTATTCTTGCATCATGTGCAAATAACTCACTATTGAATTCCAAAGATAGAAAAAGTAACCCTTTAAAATCTCAGAAGGAGGTGAAACATGAATACATAGTATAAATAAAGTTTCTTGAATGCGCACAACACAATTGCATGAAGGACAACGAAGAAAAGAAATTTCGCATATGGTAGCCACTGAAAATTAAATGCATTATGACATTAAAAATTAAAAGATTCTTCCATAATTTATCGTAGCAGTGTAGAAAGAAATGTTCTTTTTTCTTTTGTCGTTTCTCTTTTATTCCTATTTTTAAAATGTGCAGAATTGGTTGTACGCTTTTATTTAAATGACTTCTCAGAGATTAAGCCTCTTGACAGTCATCTTGGCAAAGCCACCTGCCTTCAGCTGCAGCATCCCCATCTTTCTGTACTGACTGAGTCGCGTGCTCTCTCTGGTGTCCACAGCCACAGGTGTCTCATTAGCACCTGAGCAATGCCAGCTTCTGAGGAAGGCTGCGAGCTGATTAAACACATGCTCCATTTTTATCTCTTTATGAGTCATTACTTAAAGGTTTTATCACCAGATTGCCACACTTAATTATGTGGAGCCATAATTAAATATGAGCATTCTTAGGTCTGCTTTTTAAATTTTAGTTTAAACTTCACTGACATGTTTTGCTGTTTCCTAATTTAAAGCTAGTGTTAAAAGAACTAAAGGAAGTGATTTTTTTGATGGGGACAGAGTGGGACGGGGTTTTTATTTTTTCATACAACAGTTATTGTTTGTTTGTTTTTTAATCTGAAAGAAAGAAAAAAAAAAAAACCTACATGGCACCTAAAGACCTAGAGAGCATCACCAGAAATAGGGGTAATTACATTAGAGTGCATTAAGTTTGTTTTTATAGGATGCAAGAAAGTAGGGTATTGATTGCTTTATAAATTACAATTTAATTAGGATACTAGCAAACCTCAGGCAAAATCAGATGACTAAATGAATTCTCTATTTTCCTTGGGTTCTGAAGCGATCTGTTAATTGGTTGGGGATAATATAGAACAAACTTATACCTCTTATCAAGAAGATTTCAAATAGCACAAGTGTCTGTTCCCTGTGTTTATTTGCTCAGACCTCCTCCAAACTATCCTATACATATAACTCAGGTAGAGCTAACGACCATTTCCACATCCTCCATTTGTTAATCCATGGCAGTTAACCAGAAGGTTTGATTTAATATTTTGTTGTTGTTGTTTTTGTGAGGGCAGTGTAACTGGCCCTCATATGTGGGACTAAACTGGGGTCTCTGGCTTCCCAAGCCAGCGCTTAACCACTGCACCACTCGGCCGGCCCTCAGAAGGTTTGATTTTATTCTTACACTTGTCTGTGGCTTCTCTAGGACTCTGAATGAGGTCATGAATCCTTCCATGTTCTCCAAATTCTTACTGGCTGATCACTATAAACAATTGTAATAGTGGAGATCATGACCCTTAGACCCTTTCATCATCTATCTAACTCTCCCTTCTACACCCAGGAACAATGAGGAAAAGTAGCCACTTCACTTCCCTTTTGAGTTTGACAATAGAAATGAAAATTCCAGATTGTGTAAGCCATACAAATTATGCAAATTTCCTTACTACACATTTAATGCAATCACACAAGAAAATTTTGAAAAAGGAGGACATGGTCTTTCCTTTTCAATGTCACCTGAAAAGACACAAAATCTGAGGGCACTGTAAGAAGGACACTTTGCCCTCTAAATAGCATGCCCACTGCTTAAACCCCCTGTCTGTCAAGGCTCACAAGCTGAAACACAATCCTCCTTTGTAGAAAAACCCTTTACCTTACCTCAGATAGAAATTTCACTCTAGGTTCCTCTAGGGCCATCCAGTCTTGAGAAGTGCCCTGGATATCGCCAGATGGAGTTAAGGTTCCTTCTGTCTTATCCTGTAGGAGTTAGAGAGGTTGGGAGCTGGGGGGTATAATAGTGGAAGACAGGTTGTGTTCCCATAAACAAGGATCCAAGTTGATTCTTTGGTGCAAGCTTTTATTTTCAATCTCCCTACAAGTAAGATCCACAGCTCTGCTGGTTCCTTCACTAGTAGACCAACTACAATGACTTGGTTGCCTTGTGTTGCAAAAGTAAGGTCCAAAACAAAACAAAATGAAGCCCCACAAAATCTCTCAATACTAATTGGATTCAGAAAAAAAGAAATAGATTGGCTTTCATTCATGAAAAATCCAGAAGTAGTTCTTGCTTCAGCCGTTTGTCCATGGCCTGACGGAAGGTCTTAAGCAGTGTCACCAGATCTGGAATCTTTCCCTCTGTTCCTCAGCCCTCTTTCAATTCGTTCATTCCAGGTCACAGGAACTGAAAATGGGAGGAGTTGTCAAAGAAAAAAAAATTACCAATCAGAGTTAAAGAGACAAGAGAGACTTTATTCAAGACTGTTGCAATAAAAGAGAAATTGAACTCAATCCCTCTAAAACAAAGGGGAGGAGGGTTTTTAAGCACTGGGGGAGCTAGGGAAAAAGTCCTTGCAGACATTAAGACGGAGGTTGGTCAACATGATTAGGCCATGGGTGTTTGCTAATTGGCACTTGTAGAGGTTAAGCTCCTAACCTTCCCAAGACTGAGAGACAGGGGTTCTACCATTATTGATGACTGAAATGATTATATTTCAAAGAGATGGTTCCTGTGTCCTTGAGGAAATCATTCCTGGGTTGTAAAACTGGCAGGAAGTAGGCAAAAGATTTACATCTTAAAGGGGCAAAGAAGAATTTATAATCAAAAGTATTCTAAAGTAAATGTTCTAAGAAAAGGGAGGTCACAGTCTAGTACTCAGGAAGAAATCTGGCTAACGTTTAGTCCAGCTGAGAGAAATATGTTGTTCAGGGTGACTCCTCAAATGAGAATCAGAGGCTTTGAAAGAATTTGCTTTGAAGCATGAACAATGGATAGCCACTAATCACACCTTCTATGGTCTAAACTTATTTTGAGAAAAATTTCATCATTGCCCAAAGAGCAATGCCTTGACCATATCATTAGAAATATTTGGTTCTTTTCTATTTCACTTTGCAGCTGGTTCACACTACAGATTTTCTCTACAAGACAGGTAAAGGAAATGTCATGTTAAAAACAAACAAAACTGAATCAAATTAATTAATTTGGGTATCATCATTAGTTTAGATAAGTCCAACTATATAGGAAAAGGTCTTTGATCTTCTGACCATTGTGGTTGCTTTGCTTAGAGCTACTGACCCACAGAATCATTGTCCATTAAAATCATTTGGCTTTTTTTTTTTTTTTTTGCCTACTTTGGACATAAAGATTTTTATTTTTTTTAAGATTTTTATTGGGGAATTGGGGGTGTGGGGTGGACATAAAGATTTTGATAGAAGGATCTCAAGTCGTAGCGCTAAAAATTCAACCTCCTGGGGCCTACTTCTCAGATAGTACATAGATCTGCACTAGTTGAAGAACATCTCCACCTAAAGGAATTATCCTTCCTGTCTTTGGGAGGCCATCTTTCTCCTACTGAGTCACTTCTTTGTTCTAAACTGAGCATAAGTCACTTTTGACTTCAAAAAGCTCTCACAGCCTAATTCCTTAAAGAAGAAGCTGATGTTAAGAAGCTTGATCTTTAAATACAAAGGGTTGGCTGTCCTTTCAGCTAGAAAAGGGTGGAGCAACAAGTTTTTTTTGTTAATTTCATTAAGGTTTCTATACCAATAAGAACAGGAAATTAATACTTCCAAACATTGTTCTGCTGCATAATTTTTAATGCCTTCTCTCTTATTTACCCAGGAAATGCCTCTGTCTTCAATTAAATTATTTGACTTATATTTTCTCTCTGAAATATGTGGATGAGATAGCATGCAGTAGAGAGGAATTTATCCCACCACGTATAGAAATGTGATTATGCAGTTTATTTTGCATTCAAGTAGGACCATTTTATCCTGCTAGATTTGCACTTTAGTGCTCCTTCTTTTGAATTTAATTTTTGTCATGTAGGCTAAGTGCCTGGGCAACAGAATGATAAAGACAAAGTTTAATTTGATGGAGTCCTAACATTATCTAATTCTTTCTGTATACACTTGTTTTTGAGTCTCAGAGAGAAGTGCAAAATAATATTTAGGGGAAAAAAAGGCTATTTGGAAAATAAGGAATATGATAAGCAGGGATTAGTTAAAAATGAAGGAAAAAAATCTGGGAAAGAAAGTCATATTACTAATAAGAAAGTGTTCCATACATTTTAGGGAAAAGATAGAGAAATGACTCAAAGTGGGTTGATTAATGGTAAGACAGGTGGGTTAATGCCCAAATGGCAGGTGAAACTCATGTACTAGAAAAAGTGTTTTTGTCTGTTTGGAAAAATAAGATTCATAAGACTGAATAAGATGGACTAGAATATGTCCTTTTTAGATGTGTTTTTACCCACCCCATCAGCTACACTTACATTATGAGTATATAATAATTCAGCTGTCCATTTTTTCTGAACCATGACTGGTGCCCAATAAATGCTTGTGAAATAAGGGTTTTTATTTTTTACTCACCTCTGATTTTTAATCTTTGTTAATGGATTTTAATAATGCCAAATTCATCTTTCTAAGGTATCATTATTATGCTTTAATTTGTAGCAGAAATAACAGATTTTGGAGTTTCAGAAAATATAAGAAATGCACTTTTTATATTGCATGTAGTTCTTTAAAAGAGCATTTATTATTTATGGTGACCTTGAGATAAATACCTAGTACATCCAAGTGCTTGTTGCCTGTGAACAATTCCCTTCTCCCTGCCCACATCTGGGGGTTTTTTCAAGGAAATATTTTGAAGAAACAGTGTGGGAATTCAGAATCCCACGTTTATCCCTTAGGAATTTGTGTAGAAGGAAACATTCTGAGAAATTCACATTGTGTATTCTTAATTCAAATGTACTCAGCATGGGAACTTCCAGAACATTTGAGGATCTTCAAGAACAGTTGGTTTGGCTCTAATAATGCAGAGATTAGTGAGAGCCAATTCCTATTCATTCTGAAACTTTTTCCTGATTCTCAACACTTCTAGTTTGCTTGTGTAATGTAATATCTTTATTGTGCATACTTTGCAGCAATATTTTTTCCAGAGATTACTCTAAATTTTGTGGGCTGATATTGTATATATGTTTCTACATGAAGAATTTTTCCCAGTGATTGTTTAATTGCCAATATTTAAGTTTAAAAGGTACTGGAAATAATCTCATATCTATATTTTTCAAATAGTTAGTGGAGAGTACCAAGTATATTATAATGATATAGAATTCATATTTTTAAGTAGTGCAAAAATAGCACTACAACTTCCCCATCCTTGAAGAATTTAAGGATACGTTAAGCCTCTATGATGTGATTAGAATTCTACTAAGAGCTTTCTATTGTTTTTCTTTTTTTTTTCAGATGCTATTAGATAGAACACAGATAAATAATTCCAGAATATTTTTTATCTCAAGAGGATTACAATTTGGGATAGAGATGGTGTGTGTGTGTGTGTGTGTGTGTGTGTGTGTGTGTGTGTGCATGCACGTGCATTGTGTGTTTTCTCTCATCAAACAGTTATGCAATACTAGCTGGGTGTCCTACAGTTTAACTTAGTTCTGACACTCACAACCAGGAGATAGCATCAGATTCCCAGAGGCTAAGAACTCAGTTCCAGGAGACTACCCACCAATTCAGATGCCAAATACAAATAGTAGGTTGCCAGGTCACCCACAATTTCTGTTCTACTTGGCTAAAAATTGGAGGTTTCCATGACCTCCTCCCCCTTGGATTCAGTTACTTCCTAGAACAGCTCACAGAACTCAGGAAAAACACATTTATCAGTTTATTAAAGGATATGATGAAAGATACAGATGAACCATCTGATGAAGAGATACAGAAGGCAAGATCGGGGCAGACTCTGAGAGTAGGAGCTTGTTTCTCCACGGATTTGGGGTGCATCACCCTCCTGGTACGCAAATAAATTCACCAACCTGGAAGCTCCTTAAACCCCATAATATTGGGATTTTATGGAGGCTTCATCACCGAGGCATGATCAATTATTATTTCCATATCTAACTCCTGTCTCCTGTTTAGAGAACCAGGAGTGAGGCTGAAAATTTCAAGCTTCTAATTGTGGCTTAGTCTTTTTGGTGACCAGCCCCCATTCAGGAGCCATCCATGAACCCAATGAAAATCTTTTCATTAGAACAAAAGGCATTTCTGTCACTCAGGAAGTGAAGTCAAAGACCAAATATTGGAAGAGAAGCTTCTCCTAGTGCTCTCATCACTTAGGGAATTAACAAGAGTTTTAGGAGCCCTCATCAGAAGAATGAGAGGTCCTCCTGGCACCCCTATTGCCCCCGGTTTCAGGAGTCCTGTGCCAGGAACTGGGAGCAGAGACCAATGCATATGTATTTTATTATCTCAAATGGGCAAACAAACAAAAATAAGCATAATACATGTTAATAACTAAGTAACTGCTATTGGACTTTTTTTTTTTTCTAAAGGCAATTGTAAATTCTGACGAACATTAAAAAATATAACCCAAGCCTTGAAGGCTTCAGAGAGCAGACAGATAAAGGAGGAAGGCTGAAAGTAGAGGAAGGGGATGGCCCTGGTGAGTTTCATATTTTTTTATGGTTTCTAATCTAAGAGCAGACCTGAGTCTGCCCCCTGGGGCAGCTAAATCTCTCATTGAAAAAATCATTGTGTTTTGGCTTGAAAAACAGAAGACATGTTAGGACAACCACAGCCTCTGAACAGTAGGAGACAAAATGCCCAAGAGGAGGTAGTTAGAGTGGTGGACTCCCACAATCCTGGATCTAGAATACATTCCATGGCAGATATAGATTTCATTTATTATGTAAGCCTGAACTGTAGAGCCTCGAACAGTGGTTTTGCAAATAGTGGGTGCTTATAGTAATAGTATGCAATGTTTATTGGATACCTATAATGTCAGTATAGTTATAGATAGATCAATAGAAATTTTCTATGGGCTCAAAACAACGCAAAGATAAAAAACATAATGAAACACAATGAAATATAAGCTCTGTAACAGAGTGCTGCAATTCACTTTGTAGAGGGTCAGTGAAGAGTGACTTTTGAACTGGACCTTGAAGGGAGAATAGTATACTAGTCAACACAGCCCCAACAAAGTGGAAAGCAAAACAATGACCAGAAGCATCGATGAGGAAACATATGTAGAAGTCAGTGGTTTGAATTCAAGGATAAGCAATGAGCTTAAGTATAGAAGGGAGGAGAGATACACACTGTATATGTGATAAAGAATTGGAAGACAATAGGAAGCGCTCATAAAATATGGGTCGCTGAAAAACAGCAGACTGGTGAAGGAGTAGATTTTGAGCGAGATACTGAATCTATGGTTCTGTGTATCTTTCAGATGCTCTCTCTTTTTCTTTTTTTTTTGTTAAACATGCAACCACTATATACTAAATTATATTTCCCTCTCTCTTACCAACCTCACCTAAATTTTTATGCCCAATTTTGTTGATTTTTACCTCCTATATTTCTCTAGATCTTACCTACCTTTTTGTTCTTATTGTCTCTACTTCCACAACTCTGATCCAAGCACGCCTCCTGGAAATGACTGCAGTGGCCCCCTTTGTACCCATTCTTGGTCTACTCTATCTGTTCAGTTAGGAGACAGAGTGGCTCATTAGATTATGTCTGTGCTCATATTCCTTTTTTTTTTTTATACTCTAGGAGGGTTTACCTTTACTTGTATGTGATTGAGAAGGGTGGAAATAATGAATACGGCCATCAACAGGGGAAAATAAAAATAAAGATGCTATATATTGGGTTGTCCAAAAAGTCATGACACATTTTTTTCTATGTTTTTTTGTTGCAAAAATGCATCATGACTTTTTGGACAACCCAGTACTTTCATTATAGAATCTTATGGAGCTGGTTTCAATGAATAAAAATCTATATGCATCAATATGAATATATCACAAAAACAATAAGTGGGAAAAATCCAAGTTGCTGAAGAATATGTTATATAATGTCATTAACGTACATTAAGTAAAAAAACCCCCACAAAACAAAGAATATATACATTGTTTTTAAGTATATCTGTTTACTAAACAGTTCTAAAACAAAGTAAGATAGTACATTTTTTCCATAAAAGTACTTTTATTTTTGTTAAAAGTTTTTTAGTTTTTTTTTTATCAAAATAGAGAAAATGAGAGAATGTTAGCATTCATTAAATATAGGCAGTGTATCTAGAGATGTTTTATTATTTTCTGTTTTATTTGAAATATTTAACAATTAAAAATAAAACAACATTCATAACATTATGATGTTATTTCCACCTATTGTTTCTACAAAAATTTATCAGTTGTATAATACCAAATAAGGAGGGAAGGAAAAGGAAATTCTTTATGGGAATGTAAAGATAGTACAAATATTTTTGTAGGCACATTGTCAATATTGTAAAATTTTTATTTCTAAGTATATATGCTTCTCTCAGTAGATTTCAAAAGTTTTGGTCTTAGGACCACTTTACATTCTTAAAAATTATTGAGTTCACCAAAACCTTTTTGTTTACGTGGTCCTAGATGTTTACCACATTAGAAATTAAAACTGAGAAGTTTGAAAAAAATATGGAAGTACACAAGCACACATTCTATTAACTATCAGAATGATATCACTATATGTCCATAGCCTCTAGAAAACTACATTATACCCTGCTAAGAGCATGAAAATGGAAAATAAATAATGCCTTATTATGGTTATGAAAAGGTTTTGATCTTGTGGACTCTGAAAACATCTCAGTGTCCCTGGATATTTGTAGACCACGCTTTGGTAGCCAGTGACCTAGAGAAAATATATGGGGATATTATTGGAACATTTTTTGTAGAAGGGGAAGAAAAAAACAAACAAACTAAAATGTTCATTATGGGACTGGATAAATACATGATGAAATAGTCCAAATTAGAATCCTATGTGCACTTAAAATGCATACATTGTAGCTCAATGTAAAGAATTTAAGAGTTTCAAAACTATAATATTACAATGAAAAAGTAGATTGCAAAAGAGTATTGTTTGGACTGAAGGTTTGTGTCCCTCCAAATTCATATATTGGAGTCCTAACCTCCAATATGATGGTGTAGGAGGTGGGGCCTTTGGAAGTTGATCAGGTCATGAGGTTGAATGAGATCAGTGTCTTTTAAAAGAGATCCCAGAGAGCTCTTTCATCCCTCTGTCTTGTCAGGAAACAGCAAGAATTTACCATCATCTTAGAAAGTGGTCTCTCGTCAGGCATGGAATCTCCTTGATCTTGGATTTCCAAAACTCCAGAAGTATGAAAAATAAATTTCTGTGTTTTATGAGCCACCCATTGTATGATATTCTGTTATAGCAGCCTGAAGGAGATAAGGCGGGCTCTGTAACATGTTGCCCTTTATATAAAATTTTAAAATCAGAGTAATTTGGATAGGTTATTAGAATAAATAATGGATAAGTTTGTGTTTACTAGGTAGGGAGAAAAGAAACATTTGGGGAAGACAAAATAAACAAAGGTTAATTTAAATTTACATGTAAAAATATTATTTTTCTTCTTAAAATTTTCCAGGGAGAAAAAAAGAAAAATCTGTGAATTTGCCAATAGGAGCTGTGTATTTCTTCCTAGCCAAAAGTTTAAGAAAACAGCCTTATAATGTTATAAAATTTTGTAGTGTCAGGTAAATAAATACTGACTGTATCACTTTGTAATATCCGAGCATGATCTTTTAACACTTACATCATTACAGTGAAAACATAATCCAAAGCATTTTCTAAAACACATTTAAAATTTTAGTTCTGATGTAATAAGCCTGTAACTCCTGATTAAAAAAAGAAAAATCCATAGGTGATTCGTAATACTTTTAGTGAGGATGAATTCAACAGGTCAAGTTTGCCATGTTATGGGGTTGATATTAAGAACATTTATCTTAAAAGTAACCTTTTGTCTGTTTACCCCAGTGAACTACTAATCTAAAAAAAATCTGATTATTTCCATCCAGGGTTAGATTTAATTTAGTGGAGACAACCATTGCTTCGAACTGAGTAGGCAGAACAGCTTCTCTTTTTACACTTCTTTCAATCATTCTTTATAAGTTCAGGGACAAACGTCATCACATTAAGGCAATCAATCTTAAAATTAATGGTGAGAATGGCCAGAGCCTCTATTGTAGAATAGGTAATATCCCCTTATATAGTAGTAATTTCACTGTTCATCTGTGCCTCTTCCTTATCATATGTTTAGACAAAAATGAGCTTGAGTGAAACCATTACCATCCTGCCACAAAACATGCAAATAATGGCGGGACATGTGCCTTAACAGAATTAGCTTAAGATATGCATAATGAGACTGGTGACAAATCATTCCGATATGAACGATTTTCTAGTTTTTTCCTTTTTTGTCATGGAACAAACCTCCCAGATCTCACTTCTACATGAAAATCAAACTTTCTATTTGTCAGGAACAGGGAGAGAAGTTGTAAGCATTTTTAAGACATTCATTTTAGGAACTCAGTTCATCTTTGACAGACTAATTGCTTGTTCACTGAGGAGAAGTCCCACCAACAGATAATGATCCCCTTTAGTTAAACAATCCCTCTTCTGGTCATGTCATTTACGCTGGTGTTGAAAGTTGCTTCTGAAAAATGTTTTGCGCTTAAAAGGCATTTTTTTCTCTGATGGAAACATCCATTTGTCCCCCAGTCCACATTAAAAAAAAAAAAAAAGTAGAATAAATACACAATAAAAGACCTTTAAGGAGGGGCTACATTTTTCCTACCTATATATCTAGTCAGTTTCGGAACCCTGGTGGGTTTATTTATATTCTCCGCTTTATCTATGTATCATTAGATGTCAGGGTAATAGCAGCCTATCAGTACACCCAGAGAGATGTTTTTCTTAGAAACTTTGCATTCTGTCTTAGTATATTTGCTTTCTAAAAGATAACAAAACAAACAATAAAGAAAAAGGCAGCCTGCCAGGCACAGTCAGGGATCATGAGTTAAATAAACAAACTATGTGGTACCTGGTACTTTCTTGCACTAATGTAAAGAAAATCTACCTTTCTCTCCATATAAGGGTGACTACAGCTTCAGTGATGTAGTTGAGTAAATAGATGTTTGGCTTTGTAGACAGATTTCATGTGGAATTTCGGGGGTTCACGTTTTCAGAATCAGTCATCACACTGAAAGCATCTAGAAAGAAAACAACCAGGAAGGTGAAGTCTCAAGGGTCCATATGCCATCTAGGTTTCTTGAAAGACCTTGGCGAAGTTGTTGCTGGGGAAGAGAAGACTATGAGTGGACAGGTATGCTGGCTCCATGTAACTGAGAAGCGATCAGATGGAGAAACGCCATCTGTGTTGTTTCAGGTAACAGAGCTAACACAAATGGGCGGACACTACAGAGAAACAACGTTTACATCAATCTCACACAGGACTTCCTTGTATTTAAAAGATGGAATAGATGACAATATGAGTTCACTGCTCATCGTTTTATTTATAAAACTAGAAAAAGATCTTCTAGAGATGCGTTTGATACTTTCACATATTGGAAGGTTGAACATTTTACTTACATTTCTTTGAATTTTGACATCTGAGTTTTTTCCTAGTTGTGATGGAGCCCGAGTCAAGCATTGTAAAGTAGTGTTTGATGCAATCTCCATACAGTTTCCTTAGAAACGGGGTTGGTGTGAATTGATGAATAAATAAAGATTTGCCTTTCTCAGGAATCCAACGGAAACTTGGACATCACACTGATCGAAATCGAATTCTTAAACTAAATGTCATATAGTGCCTATTACTGGCTGCCAAATTAGTATTTAGAGGAGATACTAAGGGACACCCATTTCAGTCTATTTCAGGATCTTGGTTGCTTTATGCATGTATACAAGAGTAAAAACAGGACAGGGGTCCTAAAAGAGACTTGTGCAAAAAATGAAGCTTTAGTATAACCTAGACATTTGTTTCAGGAATAGAATCTCCCCATTATACAGA
Source organism: Aselliscus stoliczkanus (assembly GCA_033961575.1). Taxonomy (NCBI): domain Eukaryota; kingdom Metazoa; phylum Chordata; class Mammalia; order Chiroptera; family Hipposideridae; genus Aselliscus; species Aselliscus stoliczkanus. The sequence goes on along the minus strand of CM066732.1, from coordinate 147,570,894 downwards.
TAGAACTGTATTAAATGAATTCACAATCATAGTTGGAGATTTTCACACTCTTCTCTTAGTAATTGATATAACAACCAGAAGACAAAAATCCAATAAAGGCATAGATCTGACCAGTGCCATCAATTACCTTGATCTAACAGGCATCTTACACTTCAAACTGCAAAAAACACATTCTTTTCACGTGCAGATGGAGCAGTCAAGAGAGACCATCTAGTGAGACACTAAATCTCTTAAATCAAAAGATTTATGCTTATATTAGGAAAGAATAAATGTTTCAAATCAATTGTTTATGTTTTCATCTTATGAAGCTGTATGTAAAAAGGAAAATTAAACCCAAAGTACATAGATAAAAGTAATTAATTAAAATAAGAGCAGAAATACATGAAATAAAAAGGAGAACATGATAAAGTTAACTACACGAAAAGACAGGCCTTTGAAATGATAACATAGCTGAGCCTCAAACAAGATTGCTTAGGAAAATAAGAGACAAAATATAGATTTATCCATATCTGGAATTTGAGACATGACATCATTACAGATTATGGAGATTCTAAGGCTATAATAAAGAATATTATGATTTATGCCAATAAATTTGAAATCTTAGATGAGGTGGAAAAATTCCTTTAAAAGCCTTATGAAAGAAAATTACAGAAACTACCTGTAAATTCTATCAAGCCTTACCTATAAATTCTATCAAGGCTTTAAGAAAGACACAATGTCAATTGCACCCAAATTGTTTCAGGAAATAGAAAGAAACCACTTTCCAGTTTATTTTATAAAACCAGCATAACTCAAATGCCAATTCCTGACAAGGAAATTATAAGAAAAAAGAAATTACAGACCACATGTTTGAACCCAGACCCAAGATATCCTTGAACAATATTAGCAAATTATATTTAGCACTATCCAAAAAGAATATACATAACCAAGTGATTTAATCCAAGGATAAGGAACACGAGTTTCCTTTAACATTTAAAAAAATATCAATTTAATTCACTATATAAATAGAATAGAGGAGAAAAAAAATCATATAATCTCAATTGATGCAGAAAAAAACATTTAACAAAGTTTAATACCCTTCATGGGTTTAAAAATAACCCAGCAAACAGAACAGAAAAGTCAATTCAATGATAAAAGGAAACTCTTTTTTTCCAAGACTAGCTATCTGGAGGAGAGACCAGGACGAATGGCGAAACTAAATATCTGTATGGGAAAAAGAAGTTAGCTTCAACCCTTGTATGACTACATACAGATGAAAATAATACAATCCAGATCATAGACTAAAACATAACAGCCAGTACAATAAACTTCTAGAAGGAAACATGAAAGATTACCTTTATGACCTTGAGGTTGGCAATGACTTCTTGAACAATACACCAAAAAAGCATAAACAGTGAAAAGGGGGAAAAAAGGCAAATTGGACTTCATCTAAATTATAAACCTTTGTTCACTGAAAAACAAGAAAGCCAGATACATACTAGGAGAAGATATTGGGAGAAATACAGCCTTTTCAATAAATATGTTTGCCAAAAGACCTGAGCACAGAGTATATAATGAACTCCTATAGATTAATAAGAAAAAGACAAGCAATCCAATAAAAATAGCAAAAGATTTGAATGGATACTTCTCAAAAGAAAATATTCAAGTGACCAATAAGTACATGAAAAGATGATTCACATCTTTTAGTCATTAAACAATTGCAAAATAAAACTACAGTGAAACAGCACTCTACTTAGCCACTTCAAATAGTTAAAATTAAAGACCAGGAACACCAAATATTCAGAGAGGATGTGGAGCGATGGGAATTCTTATAAATTGTTGATAAGACACAATCACGTTAGAAAACAGTTCGGCAATTTCTTACAGAGTTAAATATACACTTACCATAGAATCCAGCATTTCTAGTCCTAGATATTTACTCAAGAAAAATAAAAACACATGTCTGCACTTGAACTTGTATCCAGATTTTCACTTTACCTTTATTCCAAATAGCACAAAACTAGAAACAGCCTCATGCTCATCAACAGAAGAAGGAACATACAAATTGCTGTTTATTTACACAATAGAAGTCTACTCAGCAGTAAAAAGGAATCAACTTTCAATGCATGTAAAAACATGAATGAATGTTACAGACATTACATTGAGTGAAATAAATCTGTACATTGATATAAAAAAGTACACTCTTTATGGTTCCTTTTATATGCTCTCAAGAACCAGCAAATTAATCTGTAGTGATACACATCAGAATAGTGGTTGTCTAAGTGAGGAGGGGGCTGGGTTTGACTAAAGGGGTCATGAAAGGTGTAATAAAGATATTTGATAGCTTGATTAGGAAATCTTCAAATTGTGCACTTGAAACTGGTTCATTCCTGCTAAATGTAAACTTGACCTCAATTTTAATGGTTTATCGGTAGATGTGAATAAAATCTGGAAGAGGTAGGAAGCTATTTCGGTAGTCTAGGATAAGAGACAATGGAAGCTCAGATTAGGACATTAGGAATGGAGCTGGGGAACGCTTAGGTCAGGGAGAAGTTTGGAGATGAAGCTATCAGGAATCGCTGATGGGTTTGGATACAAGGAATGAGACATACAGAGGATTCAATGATGCTTCTGTGATTTTGGAAAAGGCATTTTGTGGATGGCATTACCCTTTCTGGAGACTGTGAAGTCTAGGAAAGGCGTGATGTTAGAGACTACATGTGCATGGTACATCGTGCAAGCTGTGCACAGTTCTGTTTTGTCCATGTTAAGTTTGCAATAACTTTTGGATGTACAAGCAGAGATATCAGACAGGGACTTGCATATATCAGTCCAGTGTTCAGGGAAGAGGTCAGTGTTGGGTAGAAACATTTGGAGTCATTAGCATGGAGGCTGCATTTAAGGCCATGGAACTTTGAGCTGTCAGGTATGTGCTGTGTAGTTGTACAGTTATATGTTTCATTTCCTCTGTACAAACAACCAGACTAGAATTCTCTGAAAGTGAAGATAATGTTTTTGTTCTTCTTTCTAAACTTTATATCAGAGTATCTTGCAAGAAAAGGTACTCTCTAAATTCTTGTTTAATGTATTGACAAGAGAACAAATGCATGAAAACATTGGGTATTTTTCTCTTAAATTAGAAAAAGAAAAGACATATCAAAAGTAATATAATTAACTGGTAAAGCACCAAACACAAAATGAACCTGAGAATGCAAAGTATTGGACAATACTTTCGGATAACCCACGAGAACATCTCTACTAATTTTATTACAATACATAAAAGACTATGGGGATTATAGTGACATCATGGTTTGAGTTCTGCCTGTGTCATTTGAAAAGTGTGACTTTGGGCAAACTGCTTAATGACAGTTTTCTCCTCTTTAAAATTGAGATGATAATCATATGCATAATGTGGGACAGTTGTGCAGATCAAAGGAAATTCAGAGTATAAAGTGCTTTAGAAGTGGTTATGAGAAATGTAAATGCTAGTCATTATTGATATATTTCTTTTTGCTATTTATAATCAATGGAATATTCAGTGTCACATTTCTACTAGACTTTACTTTCACAGCAATCTTGTTAAATCATTAGCCTGAAAATGATTACCAGGGCTCCTTGAATTTTAATTTATATTAGCAGATAGAAAAGTCCAGAGAGCATGCCTCTTAAGTGGAAGAATTTAACATAACCTCTGAGCATTCAAGGGGAGCTGTTTCCAGAAGTCAGTTCTCTTGTGAAACTCCACAAAACATGTTTTGTAAGAGACTATCCACTTGTCAGCTCAGCCTTGGCTTGTAGACTGAATGCCCCAAACACAAACAGATTGCATTCTCCTTGGAATGGGTCATAAATGAATTTTTTAACTTGATTTTATTCTTAGCTGAAGGTACAAAGGCTACAAGCCCTATGTTAGGTGAATCCTGTCAGCCCCCACAACCTTTGTCTGCCAAGATGGAAGATGGATGAAGCCGGAAAATTGCCATGCCTGACTGCATTGTGAAGCAGTCAGTAAGTAGGGGCTCAGCCAGAAATCTGGGCATGCATCCGTGATCCAGTATTGAGTCACTTCCCCCAGCCCAGGTGGTAGACGGCTCTGGGTTTGTGCAGCTGGGTCAGATCACACAGGCATGGGAGTATCACAAAGATGGAGAGTATCATGGGATGGGCCATGAACACAGATGCCAAAGCAGCTGCTGCAGCCTGGTGCGCCAAACCACACCGCACCACTCTGTGACTCCAGGAGATGCAGTGAATGGTGACACGTTCCTGATGTAATCCTTAGTACTGAGCCTGTGTAATCCTTAGTACTTCCCAGAGAACTTTCAGCAACACATAGCTGGGCCAAGGAAAAATACATTGGATCTGTGTTAGTAGAACTGAATTTGAATTCATGCTCTACGCTTTTTAACCTTGTGACCTTGTCACAATGTTCTTTCTCTCCTTGTCCTGGTCTGTGTTTTGTTGTAAGATTGGAGAATGTTATTACTTATTTGTCAGAAATCATTTGAAGATTATGTGAACCAGATTATACAATGTCTAGCATGCAGTTTGGCACACATTAGGTATTTCTGAATCAGTGAATTCCACTCTGTTTGCCCTTGCTCTCTATGTTCTAAACCAAAGCTGCCTAATAGAAATATAATATAAACTACATTTATAATTTAGAATTTTCTCAAAACCACATACACAAGTAAATGAAACAAAAAAATTATTTTAATGAATTTATATTAATAAATAAATCAGTAAGTTAATAAAATCAATTATTCATCACAACAAATCTAAAATATTCTCACTTCAATAAATAATATAAGACAATTAATAAAATGTTTCTGTTTTTTGTTTCTTATTTAAGTTAATTAAAATTAAATACAATTAAAAATTCAGTTTCACAATACAATTTTACTTGCTCAGCAGTCACATGTGGCTAGGGTGTCAGAGAGTGAGGTCCTAGAGGAATATTAGATGTGAAGCACCAATGGATAGAAGTAGAGAGAATAAAGTTAGATTGTCCAAGTCATCAGCCACTAAGATAGAAAAAAAACATTGAGATGAATTTACCAAAAATGATGTTGAATTTGGTAACTGGAATATAAGTTCGCAAACTTGTTGCAACAATTTTGTTAACCTTTTTTTGATATCAAAGATATTACTCATTATGAATTTGTACCAACTGGGCAAACAGTTAACCAAGTTTACTATTTGGAAGTGCTGAAAAGGCTACATGAAAAAGTTAGACGACCTGAACTTTTCACCAACTCATGGCTCTTGCATCCGACAATGCACCAGCTCACACGGCACTGTCTGTGAGGGAGTTTTTAGCCAGTAAACAAGTCACTGTATTGGAGCACCTTCTCTACTCACCTGATCTGGTCCCCAGTGACTTCTTTCTTTATCCAAAGATAAAGGAAATATTGAAAGGAAGACATTTTGATGACACTCAGGACATCAAGGGCAATACAGCGACAGCTCTGATGGCCTTTCCAGAAAAAGAATTCCAAAATTTCTTTGAAGGGTGGAGTAGATGCTGGTGTTGGTGCATAGCTTCCCAAGGGGAGTACTTTGCAGGTGACAGTAGTGATAGTCAGCAATGAGGTATGTAGCGTTTTTTCTAGGATGAGTTTGTGAATGTAACTGACTTCGTAGGGGTGTCATTTTGTAGATAGACATATCCACAAGGACCTCGGGCAAGAAGGGCTCTTTTCAGTAAAGGAATGGATGTCAAGGGTGTGGTTGAGTTTTCTAAGAGAGAAGGTGCAGAGAGAGGGACCTACAATGGGGACTGAGGAACTCTGGTTTGCCAGTATTTAGGCCACGACAGAAAATGGAGCCAAACCAAGAGACATGAAAAGACAGGAAAGTGGAAGAATCAAGCAAATGTAATGTTACAGAGACTGAGTTCAGCGACTTTTCGAGAGGCAGTGAAGCGGTCTGTCATTGCTCTTGGATAGATAGCAGGAGGGAGTGAATTAGGAAACAGCTCACCAGCGGCTCCCATGGCACCATTCTTCCTAGCTGCTCTGCTATTCCTGTCCCTCCCTGCTCCACGTTGTACCCCAGCATCAGCCCAGTCATCTTCTGTCCTGCTCCAACTGTTAGCATTCGTAAAAACAAACAAAAAACCAACCAACCAAACAAAATGAACAGCTCTGTCACTATTTATCTTGTTTCTCCTGCACATAATTTCAGTTATTTGTTTCTTCCGCTTGACTTGTTCACCATTAAATGTACAGTCCTTCAGCTCCTATTTCCTGGTGCTCAACCCTGGGGGTACAGGAGTGAAGAGGCCCCTCCTTTTGCTCTAAGAAGCCAATGGGTTTTACCAGAGGCTGCCATAGGCAAAATTGCTTGTTCTTACCACCTCCAGCTCGGTGTTTGCAAAGGGAGTTAACTTCACTTCCCATACCTCCGAAGGGTTTTTTTTTGTGTGTGTGTTTTTCTACTTGGGAAGTTGCCTGGAAGAGTAGGAGGCAATTACTGATTGTCAGAACTCTCTCCTCCTAGAGTGCCTGACAATGCACTCCAACATTTTCAGGCTTACTGCCTGTGTAAGTTAACTGATAATGCCTTTTAAACTCAGTAATGATGTTTTCTTTCAATATATTATTTGACAATGAATATATTTTAAGTTAAAAATGTACATTGGTTTAAAAAAACCAAGGACATAATAGTTTCAGCAAAAAAAATTACAGTATCTAATGTTTGGAAAGTCCTGAATGAAAGAAAGATAAAAGAATGTGTATCATCCATATCAGTGAGGCTTCATGGGATAGACTAAATTCTCCAGATATCCATACACAGAGGATATGCCTAAGTGATTTCAGCCATATGCTTGTATTGTCTGAAAAGGAGTCTCCATAGCAAAAATTGTGAAGTAAGAATTTACCCTACTTGCAAGTGAACATGCCAGCCTCTCAGTTCGTGGTTGTATAGAAAAGACAGTTTATTACTCAACAAAAATAGGAAGAGTTGAGGATTTTTGCACCAGTTCCCCAAAGCCCATTTCCCTCTGGGTGATGTGGAGAGGAACCGATGATACCTGCATATTCAGTGGGTTGCATTTCAGGAAAGGAGCCCTTCCCTTAGGGAGACTCACTCTTCTGTAACGGGCAGAAAGCATGCTTCTCTATGTTCTTGAGTGACGTATCATCTTTATTATACTGGACTTAAGCATGCCTGCTCTTTGCTCCAGAGGGAGATACTGTGTCCCTGTCCTCACTAAACAAACATGAACAGATAAGGCAGAACAAAGGCCAGTGAGTGTCTCGCTTCACAAGACACACAGACATGTGACAACCCCATGGAGAATTGTCTCGCAGCAATCAGTGTCTTAATATATGAGAAAAAATATCCCATAGAAAGCCATTTTGATCATTGTGATATATGGCGTATTGCAACTTACTGACATATTAGTTCGCAAGCTGAAAGCCATTCAGCAACTCTTTTTTTTTCAGAGCAGGGACACTTGTACTTATGGAAACCAGTCATTAATAAGGCTTAAAATGAGTTCTTCCATTAAAGCATGCAAAACTTGAACAACCAGAGGTATTAGAAGCATATGCTCCCATTGGCCACCCACTAACTAGGGCAACTTTTGCATGTTAAGACTTGCCTGTTTTCTAATATTTGCTTGGAAAAACCACAATCATAAATTTGATGGGTTTCTGAGTAAAATGCTACATATATGAATATGGCAATTTGAGGTTCTATTATATGCTATAATAACACTCATTATGCATTGACAGAAGTGGGGGTTTTGTAATTGTGATAAAACCTTACAATGTAAAGAAACCTTCAGCCAGCAAAGTATAAAAAGATTCTACTAATTAGCTCTGGTAGTTTTTTCCTTTAAATACATGTTGCATATCCCACCTGTGTCTGGGAAGTCTGTTTCTCTTTGATTAGTGGCAAAACCTCAGGAAAATTTTACTGATAAATTTCACAATGTTAAATATCTTTGTTATAAGCTGGAAATCCTGTTTCACAATAAAAATTCATTAGTTTAAGTCTGTATTTTCAGGCAAAAGTAGAATCTGTTTTTGAAAATAGAAGTCATTGGGTAAACACAATAAAGAGGGCTAATTTTGCTCATCAATAGACGATTGGATAAAGAAGTTGTGGTACATTTATACATTGGAGTATTACTGTGCCATAAAAAAGAATGAAATCTTACCATTTGCAACAACATGGATGGACCTAGCGGCTATTGTGCTGACTGAAATAAGTCAGACTGAGGATGACAAATGCCATATAATTTCACTTACATATGGAATCTAAGGAACAAAATAAATGAGCAAACAAAACAGAAATAGACTCAGAGATACAGAGAAAAAAACTGATGGTTGCCAGATTGGGAGAGGGATTGGGATATGGAGAAGAAGGTGAAGTTGATTAGAAAGTACAAATTGGTAGTCACAAAATAGTCAAGGGGATGTGAAATACAATATGGGGAATATAATCAATAATGTTGTGTATATTATCTGGAGTGTCAGATGGGCACTGGACTTATGGGGGGATCACTTCATGGATTGTGTACATGCCTGACCACCATGCTGTTCACCTGAAGCTGATGTAAAACAATATCAAATGTCAATTATAATTAAATATATTTGTATATACAGTCACAGGATGTAAAGTACAGCATCGGGAATATAGTCAATAGTACAGTAACAGTTATATACAACGTCAGAGAGGTAGTAGATTGGGGGTTATCACTTTTTTGAGGGGTGTAAATGTCTAATTATTATGTTTTATATGCCCTAAACTAATAATAAAAAAAGAAAAAAGAAAAAGGAATGCAGTTAACATAATACATACTATGTGTGATTATTTTCTCTAACATTCAACAAAGTTTTTAGAGCCTTGTTTGGGGGAGAACTATTTGTCTATCAAAACCAAATATGAATGATTTATTTAATCAAAACTTTGTCTGGTCCTACAGGATAGTTTTTTTCCAGTGAAACTTAACAATGGACAATAATTCAACATTGGAGAAATGAAATTACTTTCTAATATGAGAGCATAGATCATAGCATACTTCAGTTCATCATATGTACTTTTAGAACATAAATTTTGTATTTTTAAATTAAAAAAATGATTTTACTTCAATTTTACATAAGTATTTAACTGGAATCTCACCTGATACATTCTGTTAAATTTTGATGCCATTTAAAAAAATTCTTTCTTTAATTACTTAGTTTCTCCCTTTTCTCTACTTCTCACCTAGCCACATTAATCTCCCATCATGTAACTATCCTGAATGTACCTTTGTATGTTTTTCTCCATGCTCTGATAATAACACAAAACATACATATGAAGGGACTTCTTGTTATTTTATGAAAACTTCACAATACAACCAAATTATCATATTTTACATTTCACTTAATATTTTTGGAAATTCTTTCAATTTAATGTGCGTATTTCTAATTCTTTGCTTTGTATGGATATTCCCATTCTCTCCATTGAAATCCAGTAACATTTTCTCTTTACTCTTATCAACTATAAGTTTTCCTTGATTCTTTATAAGGCTGAATATTATAGCAAGGGGAACCGAATACACAGAAAACAGCTTGTTACTCTTCAGTATGATGAAAGGGTTTTCACTCTTTGTGATTTCTGTCCTTAGCCTGAACTCCAGTGATTATGATGACAACAATCTCCATATTGATTATAACAAATAATACTGGGTTGAACCACATGAATTGCCTACATTCTATCATTTCACCCATAGAGTGGCAATTTCATATGGTATAAGCTGACAGGTCCATGGTATTTTCTAAGGTTTACATTGCTCTCACAGAATCTTAATGCTAATAACTAGATTCATTGGGCACGTGCTCTGTGTTGGGCACACTGGTCAGTGCACTTTCTCCTCTGCAATAGTTCCTTGAACCTGTTCAAGGGAGACCTGGTGTCCTCACCAGCTTGCTATCAGAGTCTATACAGGTCTCAGGCTGGTGTCCTTTTCTCCGTATAGTCATTCCATTGTCAAGCTCAGCTGTGCTCCAGTCATGGCTTTGTCCCCCCTTTTCGTTTCTTCTTTGTCTGGCCAGATTATCCCCCTGGCATAAAAACCATCCTTCAGGAGTGCTCTTGTCAGAGGCAGTGGTATCTCACTTCTCCCACCTGTTGGAATTCCAGAAATCTTCTATGATGATGAAGCATATGTATTTGGAGGGAAAAAGAGGTTAGCCCCTGATTCCGATACCACTGAACTTTCAATTTGAAAACCACTTCCCAGGGAATGATTTAGTGTTGAAACCTCCATAAAAACTATTAAAAGGGAAAATGAGTATCACTAGCTACTTTCTCTGGAGACTAAACTCCAAGATAATGAGTGATATCATCTAAGCAACAACATAGGCAGATTTTAGGAATTCATATTTAAACGCAAATTAAGGAGATCAAATAAATGTCAGATGAATGGCATGTGAACAAAGAAACCTGCCATGGGTTAGTAGAAATAACTGAAAAGCAGTGATAACATTATAATCAGGGTGTCAACAGAGATAAATGCCTTTTATACAGGTGAGAGAAAGCAAGATGACAGGTGGCAAAAATAGTCAAGTGCCTAAATGTCATTTGGTAATGAGTGCTTTTTTACATCTTTGCTTAGGGCTAAAAGTCTTTTCAGTGCATTTTATGAAATTTCAAAATAAGATGGGTTAATATGAGTATACATTATTTTGTGCTCTAACTTGTTTTGTGTATTTACCATTTCTTCTTAAGTGGTTCACACTTCCTAAGGACTCGAGAAACTGTGTAGTCTGTTCTTTATTTGTGTCTCATGGTGAAAAGTACACAGCAATGACTAAAACATGTTTACTTTAGTCATTGGCACAGTGGACCTTGGGGAAAGAAGGTATTATAGGGTGAAATCTGCATATAACAACCTGACATTGCTATACATTATCATTGTGCTGAGAGCAGTATATGAAGTGATCATTTAGAAATTCAGCCTCTTGGCCCAGATGGCCTGGGTTTATATCCTCTTCACTGGCCTTACAATACTGAGCAGTAACTCAACATAGCCCTGAGTCATTTCCCTCACCTGGAAAAGAGAATTAATAACAGCATCTATGGTGAGATTTAAAGGCATTACTATTTATAAAAGACTTAGAACGATCTTTAGTATACAGTAAGCACTTCATAAATGTTAATTGTTATAACAATTTTTTTTTCTGGTTGTTTCCATTATTCTCACAATATAATAGAAACTCGGAGTTTACCAACACACCAATATCCTAAGCCTGGATAGAAATTAGAGTAGTGATAAAGAGAGCAGGTCTTTCATCGGACAGACTTGAGATCCAATTCTGGCTCCTCCCCTTTCAGGGTTCCAGCAGGAAAGAGATGATCCACATACTCTAAGGATTGAGGAGGGTTTGATAAAGGGACTTGTAAAAGGTCTGGTCAGGCTTAGGGCAAGCCAAGGAGCGAAAGTGAACTCCAGGGGTTGGAAAGCCTGGGAACAGTTCAGGTTCTAGCTGAAGGGGCAAAGGGAAGAAGTGGTTATTGGGTGGGATGAGAGAGAGAGAGAGAGAGAGAGAGAGAGAGAGAGAGAGAGAGAGAGAGAGAGAGAGAGAGAGAGAGAGAGAGAGAGAGAGAGATCTGAAAAGATTTCCTGCAAAAGCACTGCCAACTCTTTATTAGGACTCCACTCTGCTCCCCACTCCAAACTCTTGTTTCCCATCTCCTGTCAGTGAGACTCCAATTGGGGATCTCAGTTAAAAGCCAGAGGGCAAGGGAGCCTTTGGAGGAAGTCCATATAGGTCCTCCTTCCAGAGTAGAGGGCATGATAGAGAAAGGTGGCACACTGACCTACCAGGACTGTCTATGCAGCGCGTTGCTTACCTGTCTGGACCTCACCTGCACTTACTCTCTGTGCTCCATCAGCTACATCAATCTTGATTATCGTCTCCAAGGATGGCCACTTCCTCGGCTAATAGTGTAGACCTCTAACATAGTCTTTGACCTTTGTCAGAGATTCTCTAGTCTCATTACTGATTAAGGTTTGAATCTTACATTTTTTCTTCCAGGTGATGGATGTAGTAGATTTTAAACTTGATTCCAATTTATGACCCTCCCCTCCTTAGACCCAGGATGGGGCCATGTGACTGTAGTAGTTTTCCACTCTGGGCAGGGCAAAATGTCTGCCCCATTGGCTCTGTGTTCAGCCAGGTGAATTCCTTTGGCAAAGGTATATTAGCCAGTGTGGCATAAACAGAGGCTTGAATAACTCTTGTGTGATTGGGCTTGCCTGCCCTCCCCTGTGCCTCAGTCATGGGTGTATGCCTGGGCCAACACCTTGGCTGATGAACAGCGTGTAGAGTGGGGCTGAGTTGACCATGCCGTCCCAGTCAACGCCACCCTTGCTCAGTCAATGGCCAGATGGCTGTCTTCATTTAAGTGAGCCCAGCCAAGAGCAGCAGTCATGTAGGTACCATTCAGTCATGTAGACAGTGAAGCCATATTGTTCTAGACCACAGGGGTTTTGTCATGGGTTTCTATGCAATGGTAGCTTGGTAATAGACTCCTGACACTGTGAACTATACAAAGCAGGTGTTTATTTGTTTGTATAATTCAATCCTAAAACATTTTGAAATAGTGTCCCCAAAACCTTGGTATTTTGTAAACCTTCTAAAAAGAGTTCTTGTTATAGCTGCTGGGGTTGCTTTAGTGTCTCTTGAATATCTCTGTCCTAATTGAATACAGGGTAACAATTTGTTATTGTAAAGTGCACACTTGTGACAACCTCTGTCTTTTAGGGCACAGCCTCAAACTCAGAGATGAGAATAAAAGGAGCCCCACTATATGAATCTGTGTAAAAGGCCATCACATCTTTAGAAGCTACAGTATTTAATAAGTATGTTTTGAGTATTTTGGTGTCTTGAGTAAAATATAGAGAATATTGCCCACACATTGTTAATAATCAAGTAGGGAATTAAGTCTTAGGTATAAAATATGAGGAGGAAAAGATACAATTATATTCAAGCTATAAATACCAAAGAAACTGAAGACTGGAGGGTGTTTCTATAATTAAAGAATGTTTTTTTAATCATTGTTGTAAATGGATTCATTTTTGTTCAAATGCCATTTTTGAAAACTTGGAAAGATTCCTCTTAAATATGGAATTTTAGTTTTATATAGAAAATATTACATCATGCTTTTTCCTGGCCTGTGAAAAAGAGAAGCAACTATTCTACTTTGTAGAAGAAAATGAGGATAAAAATTTCAAGGAAATACTAACAAAAATTATCCTTTTATTTGGATAAATGGTAATTCTTGGCATTAGTTGGCAATTTGTTTCCTTATGGAACTAGCCACCCCTCTGCTTTCTGTGAGATAGTTTAAGCAGATATATTTGCGAAACCCAGAAGGAAGATTATATGATTTATTTTCTTTTTTTAATCTTCCAGGGCTTTGCCTTGAAAATGTCTGATCCTGGCTTTTGAAGTTGAGAATTTTCTGTTTTAAAGAGAATCTAGTTTCATTCTTCAAGGAGATCTCAGTTCAGTGAGGCTTTCATTTGCGTGTCCCACCCTTCTTGGCAGTCAAATGAAACCATATCTGAAAGAAGATGATTCCTTTTTCTTTCCACAGTTCACACACATAAGAATCAAATTACTGATGGAAGGCAGAGAAAGTAACTCAAATTCAGAATCCAGGAATGAATGCTGCCATTTTATCCTGTGATCCTTAAGATCAGTTTGGGGAAAAAAACCCAAAAAGCCAGCATGAAAGCAGCTGCAAGTCCAGTCCCCTGGAGGCAGGAGGGGCTCCTCTAACACTCCGGATACTGGAGTGTGAACACCTTCTCTCCCAACATCCAACTTCGATGCTCAGCCTGCATTTGTGTGAGCTAATAGCTTCCTTGACTAGATTTCCTAATCAAAAGAGGTCAGGTAATTCTGAGACAAGTTATACCTCTCCCTAACAGTGTTATGTGCTGCAGTTGATTTTGTTTGTTTGTTTGTTTTGTTTCCTTAGTATGGCTAAGTGATTAAGAAGGAAGTTTCTGGAACCACATTTCCTGGGTTTGCATTCTGACTCTCTACCACTGGACAATCATGAGAGAATCATTTCGCCTCTCTGTACTTCAGTTTCCCTATCTGCCAAATGACTAGAGTAAAGCATCCACCTCAAATGGTTGTTGTGAGGATTAAAACTGTTAACATTTTTAAAGCAACTAGGAGAGTGTCTGGTACCTGGTCAGTGTTACACATAAGGTAACTTTTATTATAATTAGCATTGACAGAGAGGTTTTTTTGTGGCTACATTTGCACTTATTTGCTGCCACTAAATGATAAAGTCATACTAGTTTTGGGAATCTGTTTACTCACCTCTAAAATGATATTGTTGTAAAACTCAAAGACACAGACAACAGTTTAGTGGTTACCAGTTGGGGGGGGGGGAAGGGAGTGGCAGAAGAGGGAAAAAGGGCTCAAATATGTGGTGATGGAAGGAGAACTGACTCTGGGTGGTGAGCACAAAATGTGATAATATATTATAGACTTTTACATTGAAACCTATGTAATTTTACTAACCAATGTGACCCCCAACAAATTTAATAAATATAAAAAAAGAAACTAGGAAAATAAATAAATAAAATGATGTTGTATCATATAAAACTGTGACCCTGCTCTCTCATTCTAAGATGCACAAATATGCATGTGTATATCTTTATACTTTATTTTAATGGTTCCAAAGTGTTTATATAACATTATAATGCGTGTGACCATGAAGTTCATTATTTAATATAAAGCATATCAAGTACTTCAGTCAGTCATAAATATTTGTTGAGCACCTATTATATGTTAGACATTGTACTAGGTGCCGGGGATTCAGCAGTCAAAAACCAAATAAGCTTGTACTTGTGGTGATTTCATTCTAGTACTTTTTAACTTGGTCTGCAGCTGTGTCAACTACTTGAAAGAATACTCTATAAGTAAATATGAAACTAGGAACTAGGATCCCACTCTTATTCTAGCAGTATGTTTAAGTTATTTGGGGGTAATGTAATATGAGGCTTAATGAAGTTATATAGAAATTCCCCATGCAAAGCTTAGAGTCTTCGGTGTCCCATTAAATTGCTAAAAATTCTCTCTCTCTCTCTCTCTCTCTCTCTCTCTCTCTCTCTCTCTTTTCCTATAATGGCTACCACCTCCATAACTCTTAAACCAGAAGAACTAAGTTTATGCTTGCCAAGAACTCTTTAGAAATGCTAAATACATGTACTAAATTAAAAAGCAGAGAACTCCAGGTACAAACATCCAAAATGCAGGCCAGCTTGTACGAAACCATGTTTCAATTTCAGGACAGATTTATTGTAACAGAGAAAAAATAACCTGTGTTTTTTTTTAAAGATGAATTTATAAACCTGATTTGGAAATTCCTCCTACTATTTTTGGGTATGAAATGGAGTAAAGGCATGAGCTAGGCTGAGTTTATTTTAATTCTTAGCTGGCTGTTTCTAGAGTAAGGAGAGTGTGAAGAAGTTCCTCCTGAAAATAGAGTTTGAAATGATGATTGGTCTCTAACAGACATGTGGTTAAATCATACATTATTGCTGAGGTTTGATTGTTTTGGATTTACAAAAAGGGCAATTTTATGTAATCCAACCTAATATTATATGTTGCTATTTTAAAAGGAAAATCTATCTAACATCTATAGTCTTGGTAATATTCTATATCTTTACTGCTCAATATGGTAGCCACTAGCCAGCAGTGAGATGTGGCTAGGGAATAGAGGGGCGGAATTTGTTACTCTATTTTCATTCCATTAATTGAAATTTAAATAGTTACATGTGGCTAGTGGTTACTTTATGAGACAGCAAAGTTTTGAGATAAAATTGGAGCTATCGGCATCAAAATGAACTTGAAAGCTTAGACCCCTTGAAAGCAGGGGTCAAATCATTGGAGACCAAACAAGGAACAATCATGGGTAGCAAGAGTGGTGCTATGTCCTGATTTGAACTTTTGAGAGATCAATGCAGTGATTTGTCAAATGACTCGGAAGGCATAATAGACAGAATAATGGCCCCCACCTCTCCAAGGATATTTATGTTCTAGTGCCCAGAATCTGTGAATATATTACCTTACATGGTAAAGGGGCTTTGCAGAGATGATAAATGAAGGATTTAGAGATGAAGAGATTACCCAGGTAGGCCCAGTATAATCATGAACTCTTATACATAGAAAAAGGGGGGAGAAGAGATTGAACCAAAGACATGAAAGCAAGAGAAAGATTCATTCCTCTGTTGTGGGCTTTGAAGATGGGGCCACAAAATAAGGATGTGAGGATCCTCAAGAAGCTGGAAAAAGCAAGGACATGGATTCTGTCCCAGAGCCCCACAAGGAGCATAGTCCTGTCCACACCTTGATTTTTGCCCATGAAATCCATTTCTGACTTCTGACCTCCAGATATATAAGATAATGAATTTGTGCTATTTTAAGCCACTAAAGTTTGGTGTAATTTTTTTTATTTTTTTATTTTTTTACGGCAACACTGGGAAACCAGTACAGAAGGCAGCTAGAGTAGGAGTGGGGAAATGAATCACAAGGAGTGTTGGTAAAACAAGATAAGAGGTACACGTGGTCGGAACTTAACAGTGGCAGTGGCAATGGAGAGAAAAGAATAGGTATGAGATACAAGGAAATCAGGATCAACAGAAATGTTGATGGATCACAAGTCCTTCAGCCTTTCCTCCTAAGGAAATGTCCCTTTCTAAAATTCGCTGTATGAGCTAACCTAATATGGCTCAATATGCTGAGAGAGGAGCTGGAACTTTGAGACCTCTCTGACATTGATTCATAAAGGTCTTTAAAATTCTCAGAGAGCTGCCCATGCTTGGCCCATCTTACCCCTTCTTGGCTTTATTCTGCATGCCTCATATAAAGCAGCAGCTGCTGGCTGCATCAACATTGTTGTATTATGAAAATTATGGGGGATGTAATTTTTTTACATTGCTTGGCAACACAGTTCTGTCCAGGTGTTGGAGACACTCAGACCAAAATCATGCCAAAGCCAGAGCATATGAGAAGTTCAGTCAAAGGAACCAGATTGTTTTTTGTCAAGTCTGTCAGGAGATAGAGAGCCTGGTGTGACACAAAGATCCTAAGCTTTGTAGAAAATGTTGGCTTTGTATACTGATTCCACCACTTGTTATTCTGTGACATTGTACAAGGAACATTTAAACTCCCTGAACCTCATTTTGTCTCATTTGTTCAGCACAGGCTGACCCACATCTAGCTCATAGGATGACTGCATGGAATAAATGAGTTTATGTCCTCGAGTGGATAGTTAGTAAAGGCTATATACACAAGAAGGACCCTAAAAAGGGTGAAAATTAAGTTACTGATCATATTTTTCAAGAGTGTTTCTTTTCTACTATAGAAAAATTAAAATGGTTTTTATTGATCAAAAATATAATCAGATAGCAAACTTGCAATGGAATAAAACTTCTCACAAGATAGATGAGCATGATATCTAGAATCTAGAAGTAATAAATGAAGGTGGTTAATATATTACACAGATGGCAAAAATGACTTCCATATATAACATTTCTTCTGTTTTTCCTACTAGGATAATATATGATGTTTCATTATTTCATTGCCTTTCTACAGACTAATTAATTTTCAGGAGAATGTAGTGGAAATAATTTGAGGATGAGGATTTTTGTACAGGATATGATGAAGGAAGGAAGAATAAGGGCAGCAAGGAAGAAAGGGAAGAAGGAAGGGAGGAAGGAAGGAAGGTTGTAAACAAGGAAAGAAGAGAGGAAGAGAGGGAGAAAGAAAGGAGAAAAGAAAAGAGAAAACAAAGACAATATGAGGAAGAGAATTACGGAGGGAAAAAAGGAAAGAATTTTGGTAACAAAATAGGTTAGATAGGAAGGAAAGTTATATAAAACAGAGACAATAAATGCACGATTATGTTTTCTGCCTCTACAATGCTTGGAATTAAACAACATATATAATGTGCTTATTAATTCATCTGCTCACTTATTCATACAATAGATATTTATTAAGCGTTCACTAGAAGCCAGGAATATAGAAGTGTATAACATGGACTTAATCCTTATCATCATCGAATTTACAACAAAGAGAAGCTTCATCAGACCAATACTTATTTAATCCCCAAACCCCCTATTATTAAAGTTGCTATTAACATTATTACTGTTTTAAAGATGTAGAAACTTGGTTATGGTTAGCTAGCAGTAACAAACCAAGCTTCCAACCCTGGTTTGTTTGGCTCCAAGTTAATTTCTCATTGTTTCCATATGATGTTATGCTGACTCGGAGTATTAGAGCCAATGCAGGGTAAGCGTGTGTGAGCATGTGTATGACAGATTTTGAAAGTTCACCCATTTTTAAAAAATAATGTGAAGAAGCCATTCAGTCATTTTTCTTATGGTACTTGCAATATTGGCTGCCATTTCGACTTTTCTTATAGAAAGATATATCATAAGGAGGTAATTTGATATGAAGGCTTTAGCACTATACATAGTAGGAACTCAATAAATAGATGTTTAATTATTTTATATATTTATATAATATATAAAACTTTATAAAACAAAATGGATTGCTCAAACCCGAGTATTTGCCCACATTCCTACACTGGCTACACCTACAGAATACTTAATTAATTATACAAATATGCAGGAAGCACACACGCTGTACCACTCACTAGGATGGGTGAGACTAACAAAAATTTAAAGGCCAAGATCTTAACCTCTAATTGCTTCACAAGATCCTAACCTCTAATTGCTCCACAAAAGATGGCAGTCAGGATGCCAAAGAGATAGCTACATCTCTTTGTAGCTAATGTAATTTGACATGATATTGTCGGGTCCGAGTGTTTCGAGCTGGGACGGTTTCGGTGGTGAGGTACCCAAACAGAAAAAAGCCTTGCAGAGTCTCTGCCATGAATGCAGCAACACTTCATCCAGCAAGGGCAGAACAGCAGCAACAGAGGCAGACCTCAGAACTCAGCAGCAGCAAGAGCATAAGCAGAACCCAGAACCCAGTTAAGCAGAACTGGGGTGTTTATAACACAATAACAATAGTGTCATGGTGCCCGCACACATGCGCACTAAGAGCAACTCACATAAACAAGCTGTTTTCTTGCAGTCGCACCTGGGCCCGGGGAAGTCAGGGCTGCCAGTCTCCAAAGCCCGTAAACATTTCCTGACCCTGGGAGGCCCTGACAGCTGGGCCCCCATGGATATCAAGGAATCAGGAGGCATATTAGGAAGTTAATACCACAGATCTTGCTGTCTAAAGAGAGGGACAGCAGAGTTAGAAGAAGACGCAAAGTTAACAACTGGATTCAAAGAATGGCAGAATGTCCACCATGTCTAGAAGTAGCCTTATTGAGGTGAAACAGAGAGGGATGTTGGATCCTGGTTTCGAAGAACCTTGCATGCAGTGCTAAGGTGCGTGGGTTCCATTTTTCAGTGCATGTAACGAGAATCTCTAGAATGATTTAAATGATGGAATGGCATGCATAATTCATAAACTACTGATCACTTCCAATTAAAATGTGGTACATTGGAAATACCTCACTAAAAAAATAATAATAATAAAGATTTTTTTTTTAAAGAGGAAAAAACACATCAGGTCAAAGACAATGGTAAAAGAACCTCAGTAATACTGGGAAGCAGGTGGGCCTGTGTAGTAACTGCTCTAACAGAAGGAACCTATGTGACCACTTGCCCATCCATGAGAGAGCCACAGGGCCTGTTGAGCCCCATCACTGAGGGAGCCAAGAACTAGCTGATTTATGTCACAAACCTCCACACAACATGAACTGAGGACCAAGTTAGGACAAAAACAGGAGAATTGTTTAAAAGTCTGATCAAGAAGGCTTTAGTACTTTGAATTCTTTCCCAAAGCTCCATATTCAGCCCAGTATCCCTCCCTCATTCTTACAGAAAGCAGGATTTTTATTCTCCAAAGAGGATAAAGTAGCTGATCTGTATACTGGTGTGCATTAGGTATACTTGTGGGTAGGACACGATCCTAAGTAAAGGGGATTTAAGTGAAATATTCACACATATTCAATGACTTAAAAGCCCCACTAGAATTCTAGACCACAATCAGCAAGACTTATAGTCAGGAAAATGGAAAAGTTATTGCTCATGTGGCTAATCTAAGAGAAAGACCTAAGAGTCCCAATCAACATAAAACAAAACAAAAAACAAACTAGAAAAGCCCAATAATCTCACAGTCTGTTCACTCAACAGCCAAAAGAGAAACTGAAAAATACCACTATATGTATAGAGCCTTCAAGAGCTGTATACTGGCCAACTCTCAAAGTTGAACAGCCAGGAAAATGTCTCCAGACATTTTAGAAAAGCCTCTGTGCAAAGATGCCTAATTGTCCTTGAATTCTGCTCTTCCCTTCTCCAGTAGAAATAGAATTTAAACTCATTGATGACTTCCCTGGCAGCTATAGGTAACCAGGTATTAAGTGAAATGTGCATAAAAATGATGCATGTAGCACCTACCTCACTTGCTTCAAAGGATCTTGCAGTCCTGGAATTCCTCTCAGGGCCTCTTTCTGAGAGAGGGAGCTCAGACTTCCCTGGTCCGTACAACTCAGCTTCAAGTGTGCAGACAATGATGAGATCCAGGTGACAGCAGAGCAAAACAATGGAAGGAACCAGGGTCCCTGAATGGCTCCTTGGAATAAAGCTGTGCAACTAATCCAGACTTCTCACTCCATTTCTTTGTATTCTATGTTCTTTTAGCTATTGTATTTTGAGGTTTTTGTGTTTTAGCATCTGGCCCTTTACCTTAGCTAACACTGCCCCCAATTTAAAGGAAGACAATCAACTAAATAGGAAAAAAGCAAAAAGGAAATTGAGTCTATGAAGGTTGCTGAAAATAAAATAAACAATAATAAAAAAAACTATCTGCAATATCCATAGAGAGATAAGACATGATATTAAAGTAAGGAATATTCAAAGAACAAATGAAAGCTATTAGAAATCAAATGTATGAAAACTGAAATAATGAATTACAAGATTAAAAAAAATTGTAGCCCTCATTAACCACCAAGATTGGTAAAACTGGAAAATAAAACTGAAGGAAAATTTAGCAAGAACACCCAACAATGAAAGTAATTGAAGAAATAAAAGAGAATGAGAAGATGAATCCAGGAAGTTCAATATACAGCCAATAGGAACTCTGGAATGAAAGAATAGAGAAACAAAGAAGAGAGGAAATGGAGAAATTACATCAAAATTGAGGCAAGGGTGTTTTGAAATTAAAAGGGTCCATTCAAAGGGTCCAGCACAGGCAGGCATTTACCAGGTCACATCATTGTAAAAATTCAGAAATGAAATGCAGCATGCTTCCGAGGAGAAAAGAAAGAAAAAGAAAAATGTCATATAAAAAGAATCAAGAATCACATTCTAATTGAATTTTTCATAGCAACTTTGCAAGCTTGAAGATAATGAAGGAATATGTTCATAGTTCAGGGCAAAATTGATTTCCTATCTAGAAATCTTTCCCCAGCCAAAGAAGCAATGTAATCTAAGGATAAAATTAAAACCATTTTTATTATTTAAGGCTTCACAATCACTGTCCATGTGTCTTTTCTTAAGAAGCTACAGGAGGAACTTGTCCACTAAAATAAGGGAGTAAATTAAAAAAAAAAGAAAGGTAAGAGGAAGGCTAGAGGGGGAGTGTAAAGGGAGATCCTGTGATAATAGCCACTTAACTATTTCTGATGGGAGGAAGTCAGAAAACTCCAGGTAAGTCTCCTTCCAGAAGATCTAGTAGAATCCTTGATGTGTTGAGAAGAGAATCACATGAATAGGGGAGAGTTTAATTGTAAGTACATAGAAAACTAAGCAGATTATAAAATAAAGCCCTTCATAGCTCTAGGGAAAACAAACACACTGTGTAGAAAAGGAAAATAATCTTATTAACTGCCTTGCTTCACTTTGAGTAATATTTATGTAATAATAATGTAAACAGTATTCATTCAAGCAAAACGTACTCTCAAGTGTCTGTTTACTGGAATGAGAAGGATCTGTGGTGTGGGCTGGGTAGAGAGGGCCATGAAGTAGGGAAGCTGTCTAAATCTCATGTTTCTTAGTGCAAGTCAATAGATAATGACTGAAGCCCGAGACCAGGAAGCACCACCATAACCATTCTATTGAAATACATGGAAGTACCAAAAAAATCAGAAAAGAACAGAAAGGGATTGATTTTAGGAGACAAGAAATGGATTTGAGGAAGTAAGATGGACAAACAACTGTTATGCTGTTATTGTTGTTGTTTATTTCCTTGTTCTTAAAAACAGAGTTCGTGTAGATATATAAGTTTAGTATTTTAATATAAATTAAATATACATGAATGCTGGCAGCACTGTTGGAAAAGTAGATATAGGAAAGGGACTGGTGGTAAGAAGAGTGAAATACTTAGGCTTTGATTCAGTAGACGCCACAAAGGAGAAAGGTGGATGTTTGATGTGGAGAAAGATGAAGGCATGCCATTGCAAGATTGATATTTATCACAGTACTATGTAAGAAAGTTCAGGTAAGGTTCAAATATACAAAAATATTTACTTCTTAAGTTGGACCAAGTTGCTAGAACAACAAGAAAGTAGATATAAAAGTACATGGAATTTCGTGTCATTTCTTATTATTTCCAACCACTTGAAAATAAGGGTTCTCATTTAATTTTTATAGCAGCCCTGTGAGTCTGGAAGGGCTAAAATGATTACACACATTTTACATCTCAGCAAACAGAGGATGAGATAGGTGAAGCCGTCAATGAGCTAGGAAGGACAGAGCAGATCAGGTACCTACCTCCATCATTAAAGATTCTCTGCTTACAGCATACATTTTAAACATAAATTTATTTTTCTAAGCTTTTTCTTGTTATCATATTGTAATATGGAATATAAAATATATAATAAGGCATAAATATTTGCTCTTTGTCCCAAGTTCCTAGCACAGAGCTCCTAAATCTCTTGGAATTTCCCAGTTTGATAGGAGCATCTTTTGTTCTAAAATAGACAACTCTTGGTGGGCTCCTAGAGAGCTTCACGATGGGACTGGACACCAGAGTATAACCAATAATGACAGCATTGCTTACCCATCTGAATCTAAATGTCCTCACTTATGAAATAGAACCATGGTCATTATGTCATTGATTGCTGAAGAATGAAACAAGATATTGTACGGAAAGAAGACAGCAATGGCTGGCTCATTTAGAAAAACCCAGTTAATGATAGCTATTGGTAATTACAGAATTGAAATACATAAAGAAAATAATGTTATGCATAAATAATAAATTAATTGATTAATAAAAGGTAGTAAGAATAGTACACTAGAAGAACATTAGTTGCACTGGCATAATAGAAATAATATTCCTTAGGGAGAACGTGGTAATACATTACCTAACTGACATATGCCACAAGAAAGCATTCTATGAGCTCTTTATGCAGTTAAACACAGACTCCTCTCTACCAATATAGTCTATCACGTTAACATTAACATCCTTATGTATATGTCGTAATTAATTATGTGTGTATGGATGTAATTATACATGTAGTGTAATTATGTATATACGATAATTATCTGTTCCTTGAATCTCTGGAAGTCAGAGATTGAGTTGTCTCCATTTTTGGGTTATGAAACTTCCAAAGTTTCCAGCATCTAGTAGGCACTAATATTTATTGACGAATGAATGAATGAATGAATGAGCATATGTGTTTTATAATGTGTTTTTCATTTGAGGTGTATTAAATATATACAAAAAATCTGAAAGGATGCTGCAATATTCAACTTATACTGAGTGCAAAACAAATGTTGATATTAAGTGAATCATTTTCATTCTTACAGAACTGTTTTGACAATGACCTGCTGATAATTTTAGACCAAACCAGGAAAATATAACAATTATCTTAAATCTCTTGTAGCAGTGACATGGGACATGGCTCTGCTAATAGGGGTGTAATGTGACTAAGGGATGCTCAGCCTCAGTTGTCTTCATTGTTTCTTTTTTTCAAGCGCCCAGAACTACATCTTACCTTATGGCAGGAGTTCAAATGTTTCAACTAATATAACTTAACACTGAATTTTGCCACTTGATCTAGAGTTGGTAGAGTGTCCAACTTTTAAACAATATTTTTACTTCCTTAAAGCAAGATTCTGACTATTAATTTTCATTGGAAATTGATTGATTTATTGCACTTCCACCCAGAATACAGCTTATTTTTAGAAGAACCCATGAAAGGATAATTTGAACATATGCTTGTTTTTAAATTCTTGAATATTGATTTACTTTTTATAGAAGCAGGTGCAATTTATGCTGCATACTGGAGTAATGTAATAAAGCCAAGAAGGTGCTATAGACCACGATTAGGCTTTTTACTGATTAAAATATACCCAGTCGCACATAAACCTATTATCACTAAGCCAATCTGAATTTTCACTTAGAGCAGTAGACAGGACATCACTAGAATTTAAATGTGTCATAATCTAATTTTCCCCCGTGAACCAGAGATATAGATTTCATTTAGAGAGTTTATATTAAAGTTAAGAGAAATATGATATAAGTTAAGCTTATATTCTTTTTTTTTTTTTTTTTTTTTTTTTATGGCAGTGTCACTGGCCCTCACATGTGGGACCGAACCAGGGCTTATATTCTTAATATTGTGATAAAATGCTATATATAATACACAGTAAATATAATATATATATATCATATATACTAATATATGTATATATTATATACACTAATATATATATGTATTAGTTATTTCTACATTAATGGATGATAATAATTAATTGTAAAATACCAGCAACTTTCAATAATTTCTGAACTAATTATAATGGATATACTTTATTTTGTACGATGCCAGAATTTTTGCATAATTTATCTTATTTAATTTCCATAAACAAAACTCAAGGAAGGTGTGTGTTTTGGAATCTGTAGATGAGATAACTGAGGTCCAGGGAGATTACCTGATTTACTCAGCCAGCAACAGAAACGGGGTTCACAATCAATTTGTCTGATTCTCAAACTGGTTTGAATGTTTTTGCTTCTTTTTTTCTGTTTCCCTATTGTACTATATAGTTGGTGAATAATACAAATATTGATATCCATATATACCACTTTATATATACCTCCCTCCCTCTTCTGACCTTCACCATTCCCCATTAAATGAAACAAAAGAAGAATAAGAAGGGGTAGGGGAAGAGAAGAACAAAGACCCCTTTTTTGTAGGTATGAAAGGAAATTGTGACACCTTCTCCCAGTGGTGTCACAAAACTAGGAATGTTAAAAATGAATGGTGTTGGGGCTGGCTGAGTGGCACTGTGGTTAAGCGCTGGCTTGGGAAGCCAGCGGCCCCAGTTCAGGTCCCACATATGAGGGCCAGTGACACTGCTCTCAAAAAAAAAAAAAAAAAAAGAATGGTGTCAGAGGAGGAGAAAGGTGAGAAAAAGACAGGGAAAGAAGGAGAATGAAGACAGAATTAAGAATGAAATATAATATGGAGTAATTCATAACACAAAATTAAGGTCTATTTTCTTCCTGATGAGTCTTTTGAGGTATCTTTCAGGAATATAATAGTTGCCATAATATGGACACAGAGGGAAGATCTCCTAGGACCACACCCTTCACAGAAAATAAAATAAACAAGCAAACAAAAGACTATTTGGGGCTCAAGTAAAGCTGAAATTTCTGCCACAAAAAAGAACAGGGCATTCAGTTGACCTGAAGATAGTAGCTGCTTCCAATGATATACACTGTGCTTAGCTACATTTTCAAATATACACATATTGTAATTTTCCTACCTACAGAAAATATTGCCTGGCAGCCTCCAGAGTGCTTAATGTGCTCTCTGGTGGACCCATCACTAGTGTAGAGAGCGCCTGGTCTCCTGTCTGCAAGCATGCCAGCTAGGAGATCTGGGGCAACCCTAGGAAATCTGGTGCAACCTGCTCGAAGGAATTGCCTTTCCAACCATAAGACTCAAGTTTTAACTCTTACTCTTTGTCTGTGGCCAGAACTTAGGTCTACTTTGTGCGCACTTTTGAAGAATTTTCCTCTGCACTTACTGAGACAAAACTACGATGCTCAGCTCCCACTATATTCCCTAGAAGAATTTCCAGGTGCCTAGGCCTTCCCATGTGTACAGCACGACGTCTAGTAAGGTCATAAAGCATGAGTAATATTTAGGGATTGGATCAGGTGTCAGCAGGGCACCAGGGAGCTGAAGCCACCATTTCATGTAAAACCAGATGAATCTGAATGCAAATGGGAACAGGCCCATCCAAAAGCTGATTTGGCAGGACAAAAACAATGTGAACCTGTCTCAAGTATTTAAAAATGGGAGGGATGAGAGATGAATTGGACATGGCATAGTGATTTTATTTAGGAAAGGTGGCAGAATGTCAAGGAAAGTCTGATCTTGTTAAGTGTTCTCTATGTCATTCTTCCGTTGATGATTTTCCTCATTAAAATCATCAGTGTGATTATGTGTCTGTTCTTGTCTGAGATTCAAAATTTTGGACACCTGACCTCTGGTGAGAAGGAAATTTAGAAATTGCATCTATTAAACACATACACACACACACATACCAAAAGAAGAAAAAACCTTGTGATTTTATTCGTTTGCTGATTTGCAGGTCTAAGCTTGAATGCTTACAACTATGTTTACTAACATCACACTGGCATTAAAATTCATTTTTAAAATGTTACAGAAAATTAGGTAATGATTAAATTTCAAAAACTGAACCAGAAATTTATGGACCCTGACCTCTGCCAATTCAGCTTGCCCTGTCTCTCTGTTTGTCTCCCTATGGCAAACCTGGCAGACACTCCTGGTCAAGGGTAGGGAATGAGCTGGTCAGTGCCATGCAAAGGGAAAGTCACTCATTTGCTGATGGCCTGGAAGGGGTTGTCTTTAGAAAGTGCTCAGAACATGTGCTTTGAGAAGAAAAGAATCCCAATTTGGTGTATTCTGTCCACTCTTTAAAGCCTTCCAATGACATTGTCAGTGGGCATTTCACCCTAGCTGATCATGGTTGGATAGCTATTTCATTTATTCTTACACAGAAAATGTGGAATTTTAGGGGTAGAAAACAGATATTGATAAAATAGTTAAAAATAGAAGATTATCAGCATATGTATTTTCTTCCTTTCTTTTAATGCCTTCTCACTCAGTTTTATTATAGTGTATTAAGAGTGTATTAGTCACAGTTCTCCAGAAAACCAGAAACAATAGGATGTCTATATATCACACATACACGTACACACACACACATTAGATTTATTATAAGGAATTGGCTCATGCAATTATGGAGACAGTGAAGCCTCATAATCTGCAATCTGGAAGGTGGAGACTCAGGAAAGCCAGTGATGTAAATTCCAGCTGGAGCCCAGAGGCCTGTGAACCAGTTGCACCTATGGTGTAAGTCTATCGAAAGTTTAGCTAAACTTCTCCATGGTATTGTTGCCTTGGCGATCATTTTGTTTGGCCAAGCGGCCTACACTGACCTGAAATTGACACTCTTTCTTCATGCAAGTGCACGCCTTAGATAGCAACCTGCAGTCATACATAGTAAATGAAAGTTCCTAATGTGATGTCCCCAATGGCACTTGTGTCAAACAGCCTCCCCTGCCTCCCAAGGCTGGCATGCCTACATGTCCTTTATGTGAGATTCCTGTTGAGCTGACCAAAACTCCTCTTTAGGTTTGAATTGACCAATCAGGCTTAGTTTGGGGACTCCAAAGCACTCCCACCCATGAACCCTAGTAAAGGTATGTGCCCCAGTTCCTGCCTCTTCCTGCACTCTGCCTCAACTTCCCCCTGTGCCCCCTCAAGGTATGCAGGGTACTTCCTCCAGGACCTATGAGAAGTCAATTTATCTATTTCACTTCCTGTTGTGGGCTGTTGGTGAACTGAGACTCACCATTCTGCACCTTGTGCCCCACTTAACAATTATCACTGTGACAAATTCATAACAAGATCTCAGCTCAGAAGCAGGAGAAGACCTGAGGTGTAGCTCAGCAGTCGGTATATAGACAGAAATAATATTCTCTCTTTTTTTTTTCCTGTTCAGGCCTTCCCACATTGCCATTATGGCAGGCCACCTGCCTTATTCAGTCCAATTCAAATGCTAATCTCTTCTGGAACACCCTCACAGACACACCCAGAAATAATATTTAACTAGATGTGGGTATCCTGTGGTACAGTACAATTGACACATAGAATTAACCCATAGTGAAAGCTTTATAAGGAATTCTATCACACCTTATTTTCAACTTAATCTTATGTCTCTCAAGAAGCATCAGCAACTCAATAGACATCAGAGGGGATCAATAGGAGAAGAGACACAAGCTTCCCTTTAGTTTACACTATAGACCAGTAGTCCTTAAACTTGTTTTCCTCAGTAACAAGATGAGATGCCAGGGTAATAAATATGCCCATGAGGACTGAGGGGGCAGAGGAAGTAGGCGACCTGTCATCTCCCTTGTTCTTATCTCACTCAAAAATTCATATGGGGACACATAGAGTGAGAAGCTGCTAAAATCGATTCTTATATTTAGACTAAATGAATAGTAACAAACATAATTTTTTACTATTATTGGGACTTACAATTTAGTCACACCTCACCATTTAAAATACTACCATTCTGTTTTCCTTTTTTTTTTTTTTTTTTGAGGGCAGTATCACTGGCCCTCATATGTGGGACCGAACCGGGGCCGCTGGCTTCCCAGGCCAGCGCTTAACCACCGCGCCACTTGGCCGGCCCCTACCATTCTGTTTTGCAACAGGGGTCAGGAATCACTGGATACCCTCAATTTTTATAAATCCATATCCTGACTTCTCCTGTATTATAGCTGCAGCCAGAGTGAGCAGAAGTTAAGCACAGTGGGATTGGGGACCTGTGTCAGGACAGTGAACACCAGCACTCAACCCCTCCCTAAGCCACCGCTCCTAGTGCCACAGCTGGGTTTCACCCTTCCACAGCCAGACCTGCTGGATTATTCTGTATTTGATGACTGGTCCTCAAAAACATGCCTACTAGCCAGCTTGATGATTTTGGCAAGTTATTTAAACACTCTCAGCCTCAGTTTCCTGTTCTGAACGTGAGGCTGCTTGTATTTTCTTTGGAGGGATTGGTTAGTAGTAAGTGTGTATTCCACGATGTGCATTTTCCACTAAGTATGTGTTTGGGGTCATGATGTATGTGGTATGATCAATGAAGAGTGATGATAAGGAATTAGACCAGGGTTCTAGAAGAAAGCAACTATTATGTGCCAACACTTGTGCTAGCTTGCTTTACACACGCCGTCAAACCTAGCCCTCATCACAACTCTCCCCAACAGATTTACCTTTTCCTATTTTATAAGGAGGCCCAAGGAGTTCAAATAACAGGCCAAGCAAGAATGTGGCAGGAGTGGGCTTTAAACCCAGGTTTGTCCAAGCTCAAAGCCTGTGCCTTTATCATCATCGTAAGAAAAATAGAGCAATTTCAGCTGGCCATTGCAAGGGGCCTCCTGGCAATACACACATGGGCTGCTCTTAGGAAAGGATTATTATTATTATTACTATTATTATTTTTACTCTGGAATCACATCAATGAAAAACAACAAAAATCTCTTATGACGAGTCACAGAAGAGGATTTGAATCACATTTTTGATGAATTATTTTTTTTTAAGTACCTGTATTTGAAAAGAAAGTGCTAAAAGAAATAAGTCCCTCATGCACAGAGAAGTGGAATAAGGCTGCACATCGGAGTGTAGGTTAATAGGAGAGCCAGGCGGGCCCGATGCACCAGTGTTGACTAAAAATAGTTCACATAACTCAGCAGGCCCTGTTAACTTGGATTCAGTGCACATCACACCAGGGAAGGGCAACTTTTAAGCCTCCTCCATCCCTGAGTCCATAAAGAGCCTTGATTAAGTGTGAGTAAAAGGGAGTACAACGCTAATGAAATATAAACAAAGTAACTATTTTTATTCTGTTTTGGGGAGGTGAGGTGGGACTGACAAGCCCAAATCCCAGCCTCAACACTGCTCTCTCCTTACTGAAGTCTCAAGAAATGAAAAGATGGCTTTGTTGACACGCGAACCTCCTCCCCCACCTCTGCAGTGGCTGGCACAAGAAGGAAATTGAGGGATGGTGTGTACACCCAGTGTAAACACTCTGGTTCCCTGTGAGTTCCTAGGGCTAGGAGTTAATGTATTTTTAACTTTAAAATAGACATAGTCACCATATTTCAAATGATCCGCATGGTAATACCTATAAAAATCTCATTTTATTTAGGTCTTCATCTCCACTCTCATTACCTTCCTGTAGTAGATTTTAGCTCCATATGTGATTTAGGAAGCACTTCTGATCAACATCATTTTCTATCTAGGGAGTTTTGTCAAATGGATTGGGAATCACATTTATTCCACAAGAGTAATTGAAGGGGAGTGGCTACAGCCATAAATTTTTCTCTTTCTTACTCTATGTTCTGAATATTATATAGTAATGAGTTACTGCTCAGTGAGTTTTGAGCAAATCGCATAAAATATTCCATGCTGAATTTTAGAACTCAGGAATGCTTAAAAATTTTAATGTGCTAAGAATAGTTTCTGTAGTTTGGTTAGCTTTGTATTTTTTTTCGTATTTCTTATTTTTGCTGCTTTATGAATATTAATTAAAATCATTCATGGCCGACCAAGTGACACATTGGTTAAGAGTTGACTTGGGACATCAGCTCTGAGCAGCAGGGCCCTGGTTCAGATCCCATATATGAGGGCCAGTGACACTGCACCCTCTACAGCTAAGATGGTGAACAACAGCTCAACCTGGAGCTGGGCTGCCATGAGACAGTCACAGGTGACAGTGTAGGCTGCAGTGGGGCTGGCTAGCAGCTGGCATGAGCTTTTGTGAACTGCCATGAGCCACTGTGAGTGGCTGTCCAATGGTCAGCGAGTGACTGCTTCATCTGGGAAGAGCGCAATGATAATACCAACATGGGCCAGTGAAGCAACGTCCTCCACAACTAGGCTGAAGAACAAAAGGACAGCAACTTGTCTGTTCCCCTTCCCCAATTCCCCAAAGCTGTTCCCCAACCCCAATTCCCCAGTAAAATCTTAAAAAAAAAAAAATCATTCAATCTTATTACAAATAAAATTAGAGAAGGGCCAAACAATATCAAGTATGCTGACTTATAGACTAGAAGGCAATATGCTATCCTTTTGAATGCTAAGGAATGTTTTCTAATTTCCGTAAGAAATTTAATTATTTTCTCTATAATCATACAGAGAGATGAAGCTAGGTTGAATAAAGTTCATTTAACAAATTTGCTATTATGCTAATAATTTGATTAAAATTAACATGAAAGACGGACCTAGCTTCTAACTTACTGATGGTGAGATTTAATTTTCCTGTTTGAGAGCTATCATATTCAACATCCAGGTCTAACATACCTTTTTGACAGGAAAATTAAAGACATGGAAAGCTGCCACAATTTTCTCCTTAGTTTTTAAAAGAGCACTATAACTCAGAAAGCATCCACTTTATATTCAAGTACAATGCTAATGGCTCAGAGTTTCAGAGATTAAGAATGGTTCAGAAAAAATATTACTCCCAGTTCTCCATTTGTGTCAAGGGAGAGAGAAAAATAAATTTATTCTAAAATAAGCAAATTTATTTTCATCTTTTCTCCATATGCCTTAGTCTTATAACATTTGCTTTAGAATAAAGAACGCTGTGTCACCAAATTGCTTACATCTTAAAATATTAAAATATTCTCTTTGGACTCACAAAGGACTGCAAAGTGTACAATGCTTATTTATTGCCATTATATTGTAGCATAAGAATTAACATAAAACAACTTAGTGGGGGAGTAGAGACAGGGCTAGTGCCTGAACCTCTTCTCTTTGCATCTATACTCACTGCCCAATGATGTCATCCAGCTTCATGGTTTTAAGTGGCATCTCTATGATGACAACTCTCAAATTAATATCTCTAACCTAGACCTTTTCCTTGAACTTCAGACTCATATATCCAACTGACTGCTCAACATCACCACTTGGATAACTAATAGGCATATCAAATTTAACATGTTGAAACTGATTTCACCCCTTAAACTTGCTTTTCTTGTGGTCCTTTCCATCTCAGTAAATGGGAACTCTAGTTATCAAAATATTCAGATTAAAAAAACAAAAAAAAATAAAAAAACCTTGGCTTCCTTGACTCTTTCCCTTCTCTCTCTCTCCATGCTTAATTTAGCAGTACACCCTGCTGGCTATCTTTAAGGGTAATTCCAAAACCCATCAATGTCTCAACACCTCCACTGCAACCTTACCTTGGTCCAAGACTCCATCATCTCTTGCATGCCTTACTGCAAACCCACCTTGCTTGTGTGTTAGTTTTCACCCTTGGTATTTTCTCAAAAAAAGAGCCAATGTGGCTCTTTGAAAACATGCCCAATCAGGATCTCTTCCTTGCTCAGATGTTGGCCCAGTGGCTTCCCATATTGTCTAGAGAAAACAAGAAATTACCTTCTCACAAAGACTTGCCTCTTGCTTCTATTTAAGAGAATCAGGGTGAGTCTCCTGACTTCATAAGGATAAGAGCTGTGTATGTAATAACATGCATGTAAGGCTCATGTGTGACATGAAGAGATCAAATGCACCATTGAGCATTTCTGTTATTGTCTCCACAGCAGCAATCTCCCTTCTACGAGCCATCGAGCTAAACATTCTGACCTCTTGGCAGCACCACACCTCCCAAGCCACAGCCCACCTATAGAAAGAACAGGAAGGATTCTTCATATTTATAGCTAACACCTTGAGGTCTCCTGCTAGTCCATCTAAAGCTGCAGGAGTAGCACAAATTAAATCAATGCAACTGAATGAGGAGAGGTCCGCGTATGGGAAAGTTGTACATTCTGATTTTGAACCTAGATTCTCGCCCTGCTCTCCCACTTACCATCTGGACACCGAAGAAGTGTCATACACCTCCTTTGGGTTTGGAACTTCACACTGGGGGAAGACCAGGCCATTTCTCAAGTTCATTTTCGGTCTAAGCTTGTAAGTATTGATCTGAAACAAAAATATAGAGCTTGAGAAGGATAAGAAAGGCAGAGGGTGGCTGGAGGTGATCTTTGTAGGACAATGTACAGTTTGAACTATTTACTCATTAAGAAAATCAGGTAAAGTAAAGATGTGCATTATCAAGGTTTACTATGTATTATGCCTAAATCTAGCTCATCAGCACAGTCACCTGGTTCTGTCTTCACCTACCAGTGTATCCTAAACCGTTTTACCCCATAGCAATAGCTGATGTTTATTATAAGCTTCTTAAAGCAAAAACTCAAAACTCACCCTATTTTTTAAAAAATGATCAGTGTCCCCTAAGGTACTTATCCGTGGACTTGGAGAAGATGGATATTGGAGAAGGGCATGTGTGTGTTTGGCTACCTGTCCCCTCTAATGCCTTGGTATGCAGAAATCCAAGGACACCAGGAAAGGAAGGATCAACTAGATGGGACTCAGGGAACCTCTTGCGCCAAAAAGTCTCCAGAGGACCATCCCTTTCCTTTTTAGCCTGATGATGAATAGAACTGATCTCAAGATTGCCACAGTCTTAAGTGAACTCGGTGAACAATAAAAGGGCAATTTCCCCTAAGAGAACTTAATAACAAATGATTCAGTCGCTTGAATTGTTGACCCAAGCTCTACACCCGGGCCTGATAATCATGAGGAATTGCTGATTCCATTCATGTAGCTTTTTGGTATTATGGATATGCTCTGCCATGACTGTCAGTGCACATAAATTTTAGATAAAGTGCAAAAGTAAGGGGAGCAGAAGTAGGGTGAGAAGTCTGACTGTTCTAACCAAGGGAAGGGCCTTCCCCTCATTCTCACTCCACGTGCTGAGAGATGGTCCCTCCAGCAGAGGCAGGAGCAGAGCATCACTGTGCCTGAGGCTAGGCTGCTTCATGAACAATGAAGAGGACATTTACAGCAATGACAGAGGACTTCCCATGTCTACCCCCAGTTGGCTTTCACTGGGTGCCATCAAGGTAAGTCCTCATCATTGGCTGAAGTTCTTTGGTTATGCCACACCTGTTCTTCTGCAGTGGCGATGGTGTAAGTTGCAAGTCCTGCTCTGGAGAAACCAGGTCCTGGTGGCAGCGTTAGTGACATTGATCCCCAGATAGATCCCCTGATTTCCCTTCAAAGGGGAATCCTGATCAAGACTGAATTGTGTGACTATGCTTCTTGGGGAATAAAATTGACTTGGGGAAAAAAAAAGAATGTTCTTGCTGTGTCTTGACAGGGGTCTTTGGTTATGTTAGTTGGTAATGAAAAATATGTGATTTAATTCACATCCCAGGCCAATAAAGTGGGACATGCTAATTATGTTGCTAATCACTGGGTCTTTAAACCTCGTTGCCATGAAGTAACAGAGCCTGACATTAATTTTGTGACTAATTATATTAAATGTTGAGAATGAAAGGATGGATTCTGAAGCCAGGATACCTGGGTTTGGATATTAGCTCTACCACTGACTAGCTTTATGGTATTTGTCATATATTAAATTACCTGTCTCTCTGTTCCCTCACCCGAAACATGTGAAGAAATAATAGTCTGTACTGCTTAGAGTTGTTGAGAGAACTAACCAAGGTAATGAAACATACTTAGAACTGTGCATGGAGTGTCCCTAAGTACCCCTCCTATTATTATGTATGTGCTTCTTTCACAAACAAAACATATATTTTTAAAGTGTAATTGCATCTTAGAATTGCCATTGTACATAAATCTGCCTCTAAATCTGTCATCAACAGAGAAGCACTGGCCAGTTGAGAATGCATTCCTGCTTAATGAGAGAGCCCTACGCCACTGAGTGAACTCCTTCTTTTACTAGGAGTGCAACTGGTGGCTGAGGCCTGGGCCCACCAGGATCTGAAGGTCACACAGATTCAGGTTCCCAGGAGACAGGGGCAGGCGTTCTTCCTTGTAGCCTGTGCCCAGCATCTGTTAATTGAGAGGGAGGCAGATGTATGAGATACATAGCTCGGCATTGAGTACAGATGAGCGATCCCCCAGAGAAGTTTTTAAAACCTATTTTCTTTGGAGTCACGCCTTCTAAACTTGACTTCATTTTTCCAGCTGCATCTAAAATGGTGCGTGCATGTATGTTTATCTTCAGACCTTTCCCCCTTTCCTTGGAGTAGCAGTCGAGCCAGAGCTCACATTCTTCACCCTGTCTTGCAAAGAAGAGTTTGGGGGAGAATGGATTTTCTTTTGCTCTTTATTGGATTTTTTTAGTACAATAAGTTCTCTTTCCAGAGCCTCTTCTAAGATGGCAAATTGAGTTGAATTTCAGTCAGATCTTAACTAGTGAACAGCATCATCAACCAATCACCTTCACCAAGAGCCTTGACATTAACATTTTGCTAACATTGAGCTAGGAAAACCATAGAGGAAATATACAGTCATCTGAATGTAAAAATCAACAGTTAATTTCCATGCAGTCAAGTTTCTGATATTTTTCTTCAGCAATAAGGAAATAGAAAACACATGGAAAGAGGGTAAATATTGTGATAGGATAAATGATAATTCCTTAATGAAAAGCAACTCATAATCACCCCCCCCCTTTCTTTCTACAAGAAAGATAATATTTTAGGACTGCTTTAAAAAAAAATCTCTTTGTTAAAAGGCCAATTTTGTGTAAATGTCTGTTAATAAGAGCTTTTATCATGTAAAATCCCAAGGTTCCTTTGGTCCATTATCTACAAGTTGGAAATAAAAATCACATGTCATTGAAACCAAACATCTGTTTTTAGGGAACTGTGCTGTACAACTGCAGGATTTCTGCCTAGTATTTTAAACAATCTTAAAATCCCTTGTATGACATAACACTTATTTATTCATCTTCATATGTTCCTTGACTGCCTATTAAATACTCTTAGTCAGTGTCCTAGATGGAGTTGGAGCAACACATGTGTCTGAACCTCAGAGTTGAGAGACTGGAGGGAAAGAACCCTTTCTTATGTTACTATTAACTTAAGTATTTAATAACCTCTGCTACATCATTCACTCATTGAAGGGAGGGTTAAGACCAGTATGCAATTCCTTATGTTCTCATTAGTACCTAACACAGTGTTGCAAATAGTAGATGCTCAATTCATGTTGCTAGCACTATGTTAAAGAAATTAGTTTATTTGACAATTGATTTTTTGTTCAAAGAAATATGCAACAGTATATAATACAAAGATTGTGATCAAAAGCCAGTTTTTTATGTCTTCCAATTTCTCTGAAACTGTATTCAGGCATCCGGTAGAGACAATCTTCCCTGTTCTAGAATGAAAACTCCAGCAGATCCTATGAGTTTGTCACGTTATTCTTAGGTCTTATCATCACTTCAAGTCACAGAGTCTCAAGGCAATTAGTTAGACTGTCCAGTGATGGATAAGAATTAAAGCTTGAAATTGACGTAGGTTAAATATTTCCTTCCCCAGGTCAGAATGGATTCAGTGTGAATCAGAGACCACAGATGGAACCTCTATCTTCATTTCCCTGCTCAACTCCTGCCTTTCATGTTAGTTCCTATTTGCTCCTGCAGAGTCTGACAATTAAGGTCATGAACTTGTTGCAATGCTGTTGCTAACCTTTTTTGATATCAGATGAATTATTCATTATGAATTTGTACCAACTGGACAAACAGTTAACCGAGTTTAGTATTTGGAAGTGCTGAAAAGGCTGCATGAAAAAGTTAGACAACCCGAACTGTTTGCCAACAATTCGTGGCTCTTGCATCACAATAATGCACCAGCTCACACGGCACTGTGAGGGAGTTTTTAGCCAGTAAACAAATCACTGTATTGGAACACCCTCCCTACTCACCTGATCTGGCCCACAATGGCTTCTTTCTTTGCCCAAAGATAAAGGAAATATTGAAAGGAAGACATTATGATAACCTTCAGTACATCAAGGGTAATACGACAACATCTCTGTCTGATGGCCATTCCAGAAAAAGAGTTCCAAAATTGCTCTGAAGGGTGGACTAGGTGCTGGTGTCAGTGCATAGCTTCCCAAGTGGAATACTTCAAATGTGACTATAGTGATATTCAGCAATGAGGTATGTAGCACTTTTTCTAGGTTGAATCTGTGAACTTATTTGTGAGACATCGTATGTGTCTGTGTTGATGGGGCAGGCGAGAGAGATAAGGGTGCCCAGCTTATCTGTCCACGTTCCATCATCTCTGGGCCATGCATATTAGTAATGCTGTCTGTCACTGTCTCTCATGGCACTGTACGGAATCTTTGAAAATTTCCTACAAGGCCTTTCTCTACTGTAGCTCTCCTTTCTCAGTCCTGACCTTCTGTGGAACATCTCCAGCTGCTTTCTGCTGCCTCTTCCTTGCCTTCTCAAGAGTATATGGACAAGATTCAAATAGACTCCTACACCAGCTCCCTCAGAAGTGGGGCCTTCATCTGCTTTCAAATGAACAAGAAACACTTTGTCACTTCTGCCTTGACAGTGTACGGGCAGGAAAGACTCTACCCTCTTGGGTTCTATCACTGGGATCTGTGAATTAAACTGACCAAAGACAGATTAACAAGAGAAAATCATATAATTTTTTTTTGATGTTGATATTTTTATGCAGCACAGGGAGCTTCATAAAAAGAAGTAAAAACCCCAAGGGAATGGTTAGACCTGAGGGCTTATATATCATTTTAACCCAAAAGTGATAAATTGTGGAGACATGACAAGACAAAAGAAAAAGGGACTTGGACTAGGGACAGTACATTACGGGAAAGTGAATAGGAAATATATGGGGGAAACAAATAGAAGATATGGGTTGTTTTGGTAAGGTTTGTTTATAAAGACGCATCTCAGCAACCATTTCCCATCTCCGGGATAAGAATGTTCTCCTCCTCCTGGTACAGGGAGGGCATGTCTCATGGGAAATTGATGCCCTGCTTTTAGGTAGAAAGGGGGTGCGCTGAGAACCTTCCTATATCTGCTGTTTCTCAATTGCCTGCAACTCAAAATAGTGTCAAAATCACATGTTTTGGGAGGCCTATTCTGTTCCCCTTCTACAGAACCCCAAGAGGCAGGAGCCCCAGGACCACAGTGCTTCCTGGGATGGCCTCCCAAATTACGAGTCTTCCTGGTGTTTCTTGTGAATTCCTGTTTCTGGGTAAATCTTGAGTTTCCAAGTAAGAGTCATAACTATGTCCATAACATGTTTGAGCTTTCTCATGAGATCTGCACTATGACTTCTGTGTCCTCAATGCAGGAAATACATTTTGGAGCTTTCTGAATGTTCCTTTTGAAATCTCTTCTCCCCCAGTCACACACACACACACACACACACACACACACACACACACACACACACACAACACATACACATACTGGGTGTGGGGTTAGAAAGTAGCAAGGCTCTCCCTTCATTACAAAGGGAAAGTGCTCACAATACATCAATAGTTCTCAAGAAAACCCAAAAAAACAAAAAAACAAAACTACCTCCTAACTGCCAGGTCCTTTTTAGATGCTTTATCACTCTGAGGGCTCGAGGTGTGGTAGGCCAGCTTCCACCTCACCCCCTTTTTCTTATAAGGAGACCTTCATATTGTGCCTGCAGACAAACTGGGGCAGAAGGGCCAGATCTAAGATCCCAGCTGTGGAACCGGCTCAGAATTTACCAGTGCCCCAGTTTGCTTCCCCTCTGGGTTCCTGTGTCTGCAGTGAATAGTTTGGCCTCATTTATTTGTAAGGGAGAATTATCCAAATAACATCTATTGCTTGTAGCATGCTCTAGTGAAACAGTGGAGAGTAATGTCAATTAGTTTTTCATGCCCTTCTGAAAATACTAAGAATGAAAACTGTTTGGGGCTTGATGATAATGGCTTATGGAGGAAGCCATCCCTCCTGATCATAGGCTGAAATTCTTTTCATCCAGAACAGGGTAGGCAAAGAACACTTTGTGAGCCAAATGTGACCTACCACCAGTATATTTAAATAAAGTTTTAGTGGCACACACACATGCTCATGTGTTTATGCATTGCCAACAGATTCTTCGGTGTTACAACGGCAGGATTGCGTAATTGCAAAAAACCTACATGGCCTAAAATATTTACCATTTAGCTTTACAAAGGAAATGTTTGTGATTTTAAAAGACTCCCAAGTCAATTACTATGTTAAATACACAGGAAGCACATCTACCTGAATGGTTATTTTTCCAGGTGATAAAATAAGGGGCGGGGGGGTGGGAGGAACCTACCCCATTTTAGTTGTATTGCTTTGCTGATAAACAAGGAGTCTTGCTGCGACTTTTGTCCTAGAACTTGTTTCCCTTGATTTTTCTTGGGTTGTAGTATTTCTGGATTTCTTTGGGTTGTAACTTTCTTTTCTTTTTGAAACTGTGGGCATATCTTCTATTTATTTGTTTAACAAACATTATTTGAAGGCCCGTCACAAGGCAGGTACTGGGCTAAGTCTTAGGGATATAACATGAAGTAGATCGAGTGAATTATTGCTCACTCGTGTCTCTTGGGATCTAGTGGAGGGTATGCCAGTATGTAGGAGGTTAGGAAACCCTGAATGGAGTTACAGAAACCAGGACAGTCAAGCACAAGGCATTGCAGGATGTTACAGAGGTTAGGTATCCTTACAGAGGAAAGGGTACCTAATGCAGTTTTGGGGGGACACCAAGGAAGGCCTTCCAGAAACAGTGCCAAAGGGGAGACCTGTTGGCTGAGTAGAAGCTTCACAGCCATGCGGGAATTATGAAAACAAAAACTATTTTCAAGCAGAGGCAACAAACAAACAAAAACCCCTCAAAAACCTGAAAGGAGACATATGCCGTAATGAATTTGAGAACTAGACAGAGCAGTGCTTCCCAAACTTTTTCAATTAATGGAACCCCCAGAAAATGACACCATGTATATGCCATTGTATAATCTTAGTCAGTTTTATCAGAGAAACAGAACCAGTAGTTTGTGTATACAGAGAGAAAGCAATTATTAGGAGGAATTGGCTCAGATGATTAGGGAGTTTCCAAGTGAAACGTTTGCAGGGTGGGCAAAGGCTGGAGACTCAGGACTGCGGGTACACTGCAGTTCCAGTCTGAAGGCTGTCTTCTATAGAACCAGCAAGAACTGATGATATTGCAGTAAAGCCCAAAGCCAGTCTGCTGGAGAATTCTCTCTGATTAGAAGGAAGCCACCCTTTTTGGTCTATTCAAGCCTTCAGTTGATTGGATGAGGCCCACCTACATTGTGGGCAGCCATCTGCTTTACTCAAAATCTACTGATTTAAATGTTAATCTCATTCAAAAATGCCCTCACAGAAATACCCAGAATAGTATTTTACTATGTATTTGAGGACCCTGTGGCCCAGCCAAGTTGGCATATAAGATTAACTATTAGAGTCACTTTGGGGCAAATAAAAGAGGTTTGTAGCCCAAACCACTAGCCTGGGTGTTAGATCATCCTGGGTTATGAGAGCATCTGTATTTCAGCACATCTGTAATCCTCTTGTCATGATTGGATGATTTTCATTATGTTAGGAGAAAATTGTAGCCTCATTGGAGGGTTTTACTCTTTGAACTTTTTATGATTTACTTAGACTGAGGTTGTAGCAGGTCAGTTTGACTACAGGTAAATTTGATTATAGAAAGACACACTACCACCAAGGAAATGCATTTTTAAAAAGTGTTTAGCACCTTAGTAGGGTCTCTTAGTAAGGTGTGCTTTGTGTCTCATTCATACTTCACTACAGTGCCTCTATAGACATACCAGGAAATGGAGTATAGTTATTGTCAACTATTTTGAAGAATATTATCTATTAAACCTCACTGCTGCCCAGTCAGATAGACATTATTCCCATTTTCAGAGATGAGGAAGGAGACTCAGAAAGCTTAAATAATCTTTCCAGGGTTCCAGAGCTAAAACGTTGCAGAACCAGGATTGAAGGTATGGTGACAGTTGTGTACTCCTTGACCAGGTAGAGATGAAGGCAAGACTGTTCCGAGGAAAGAGAGCAGTGTTCTGCAGGGCCAGCAATAAGAGTGCAGGGAACCATGAGAAGCTTGTTTTCATTGTAGATTGGCACATTCCACAGCGTAGCGTATGTGCTAATGTGAATTGCATGATGGCTGGATTTCATGTTCAAATAGATTTGGAAAGTGGGGAGGAGGGGGATTAAATTTATGTTTAAAAAATTTTAAGACTCCTGTGAGGATCCTAATGCATTTCTGAGTCTCTAAAATATGTTTATGGTGCTCCAAAAACCTGTTTAACCACTAAGCACTCGTGTGCCCTGGATAAGACAGTGATTTTTTAGGGGATAAGGAGACAGTACAGTCTGATCTACCACTTAATGACGCCGGTGGGTCAGAGGCATTGTTTGGTCACCTTATGTGATTAATTCTCTGTGAATAATAAAAACAAGTGATTAATTTTTGTTTTCAAATTCTTTTTTCTAGCATTTTAATACAAAAAATTCTCAAATATTTGAAATTATTCTTTAAAAAAAAGACAAAAATGTTGTTACCCATATTACCAATCACCTACATTCTACTATTAATGTTTTTCTAGCTTGATTTATTTTATAGCTATGCCTATATCTATTCCTCAGTCTATCCAGCTAACTTTTTTTTTTTACTTTTTTTATTTACTTTTTTACTTTTTTTATTTACTTTTTTTTTTTTGAGGGGGTTGGTTAGGGTAGGCAGAAATGACACTGTATTCCTGCTTGATTATGTTAAATTTGAGATGCTTAGAGATTACTTAGATGTTGAAAATTCGTGGCCAGAGAGAAATATAGATGTGAAAGTGGTAAGGTTACACAGAAATAGAAATGGTGGTTAGAATCATAGGAAAAGAGGAAATTTTGCAAGGATAATATATATACTAGAAGACAGTTGGGAACCCACCATAAGGAAAATCCAAGTTTACAGAGTGAGTACAGAGGAAAGAATAAAGAATTGCATAAATCAGCTTAAGCTGAATGTTATTAATAAAATATTGGCGGCTTAACCAGATAGTTGTTAAATTCTTGCCCATGACACAACCCAGTGAAGGCCAACCGAAGTGTTCTGCTGGACACGGTCACCCCGTTCTCCTTTCTTGTGGCCTCGCCCTCTTTCATATCATCAGCGAGCTGACCTTTCCATTGACTTTCAATAGGGGAGAGAGGAAGGGTTGTGTATGGGAAGTTATTACTGCTGACGTCTAGAAGTGGCTCACATAACTTCCACTCACATTCCAGTGCCAAAACTTAGTCACATGACCACATGGAATAACAGAGAGGCTAACAATTGTGGACTGTATGCGCGCCCTGGAAGAAGAGATGCCCTTAGATATTACAAGAGTTCTGGCCATCTTGTCACAAGAAAGACTAGCCAAAGAGGAAGGAGGAAAGCCGCTCTGCCAAGAAGTGAAAGTTTTACGTTACCTAAATTTCACTCCGTTATGTTCAAATAACGTAAGTTCTTCAATGAGGTGTCAGCATTTAATGTTTCAGTTATTATTGACTTTAATAAAATGAGTTTTATTGTAGTGGCTGAGAGAGTAGGTAAGGGAATAAAAGAATGGATGGAAGAAGTGGAGAGAGCAGATACAGATTTTTAATTATTGTATTTAAATATTGTATTGAATGGAGTGAAATCAATGGAGTTATAACTTTAATGAGTTAAAAGAAAAAATATGAATTTTATTTTTTTTAAGAATGGGATGAGCATATCTATAAGGGTGAGAGGGAAAATAAAGTGGAAATGGAAAAGGGATAAAATGAAAAAGGTGAAAGTGAAGGATTAATAAAAGCACATCCATCCTTCAAAAACTCCTGAAGAGGTTTGTCTCTGAGGAAAGTGATCGAAGGATTCAATGGCGATATTGAGGCCGAAGAAGACTGATGATTTTCCTCTTGGTACATTAAAGAACAGAGTTGTTCCCAGCATGAATGGGACTACCCGCATCAGAGTGACATGAATTCTAATTTAAAACAGAGATGTCAATCTGAGAGAAGGGCCTGGCAACGTGCCTTGCCAGGAAGCTCTGAGGAGGCTCTTGGACACTGACATGGAAAAATGCCCGATAGAGGCCATGGTCATGGTCTGGGCAAGTGTGTGAAGGGAAAGGGAATAAGATCGATGGTCACAGCCCCTTTCTTCCCAGCAGAACTTTGGCTGCTGTTTCCCTCCTGTTTATCCATAGATCTAGCTGTCAGGAATAGCTGCATATATTTTTAGGGCACACAAAGGCTTGAGTGTGTGCTGAGAATGGGTTCCTATCAGAAAGGGAAGAGTGATTTCAGAGTTGGATCCAAGCAAGATATTTTCCCTTTGTTTTCTAAAATGGTCCAGGAGAAAAGCCCTGATTTAGATGTGTGAAAAGGTACCACACAAACACACACACACACACACACACACACACACACAGAGGGAAATGGAATCAGTAATGATCGAATCCCCTACCAGTAAGCATTTTGAGGGCAGAAAGGGTTTTATAGTTGTCCAGGGACTTCTTTCAGTGGCCTTTCCCTGCTTGGGGAGAAAGAAAAAAAAAATTATGTGCTTTGGAACTCATCATGTCCCCTTTTCAAAAGAAAAGTGAACCACAAGGCACAAGTTATCACATTGAATGTAGCTGCACTTCTTCGGAATTGGGAAAATTCAAGTTGCTCAGTATCAATCATTGATCCATGCAGCCCCTTATGCATTTATTCATGCAGCCAATCAGCATCTTTTGGGTGCTTTCCTGATGCCAAATAACAGACTCTGTGCTTTGAACAAAAGCTGGCATAAAACACAATTCCTGCCCAGGAGGAAGTCAGGGTTCAGTCTGGGAAGGAGACAGGGAAAGGCCTATGACCCTGTGGTGTGAGCCAGCCATCACTGTGGCGCGTGCAGTGTGTAGGGACCTCACTGAGTAGAGGGGGCCACAGCGCTATGGAAGGAGGATGGCGTTAGCTTGGACTTGACATACAGATAGATGTTCCCTGGGCGTTCTCTGCTGTTCAGGAGATAAAATGAATATGCAAGCCAGGACATAGTTCAGGCAATATATTTGTGCCATTTGTGAAAGGATGATTTTGGAGAGGGTTTGACATTTTATTATTATTATACCTTCCCTATATCAGAATGTACTAGAAAGGAGCAAGATTGAGATGAAGCAAAACAAACAAAAAATTGGCCTTTCTTTAACTAATAACCAGCAGAACGGAAGCTTGGGTATTTGTATTAGTCTTCCAGACACCCATGCAAAATAACTGGGAACCTTGGTAATGAATTTATGAAGCACCTTGAAATTGGGCTATGGAAGTGAAAGCAGGCTGAACAAGCTAAGTACAAACGGGAAGGACTCCACAACAGGACATGCACGTATGGTGACCAGCTGAAGCCCTTTGTGGATATAGGTCTCCATCACGTAGAGGGTATGAAGTCACACAGAGGACTAAAGGGAAGCTAGGACCTAAAGCAAACAAACAAAAGAATGACCAACATTCTAGAAACAGTAGAAGAACCAGAAAAGGATTCTAAAGTGCTTTATGAGTGAAATAGGAGACGTGGTGTCATAGTCCTTGTGCTTTCCCCAAAGAGGTGATGAGAATG
Organism: Aselliscus stoliczkanus; assembly: GCA_033961575.1. Lineage (NCBI taxonomy): Eukaryota > Metazoa > Chordata > Mammalia > Chiroptera > Hipposideridae > Aselliscus > Aselliscus stoliczkanus. Next base: position 147,526,312 of record CM066732.1, on the reverse strand, counting down.
AGTTACGCCAGGCCAGCCAGGGTGCTGGGACCTGGGTATTCTGGATGGACTGCATATAGAAGCTCACCTTTGGCCTCTGCTCTGCGAACCTGGTGTCCCAACGAGGAAAGCCTTCTTAATAATTGCTCTCAAATTCATGGGAATTGAATGGGAAGGAATTTTTCTTGGCATTCTCTAATATTTTCTCACTTTGTGGCAGGTTTTTCCACCAGAAGAGAAGAGACTGAAGGGAATAGAGGAAATATCACAGGTATTTCGATTTCACAGATGCCTGCTTATACGAGACCTCAGGGAAAAAGCATCCAGCACGGGAGCTACAGGTAGGGGACACATTTCAGCTGTCATTTTCCCTGGGAGAGAAGAAGCTTTACACTTGGCTCCAAGCCTCTCTCTCTGTGTGTGTGTGTGTGTGTGTGTGTGTGTGTGTGTGTGTGTGTCTGACTGTGTCTGTGTGTGTAATTGTACATGCTCTCTAAAAGGGTTTATTAAATACAGATGCTTGGAGGCTTACAATGGCCTTACGTCATGATCAACTCATCTTAAATTGAAAACATCATAAGTCAAAAGTGCGTTTAATGCACCTAACCTACCGAACACCACAGCTTAGCCTTGCTTGCCTTAAATATGCTCAGTATGCTTACATTAGCCTACCATTGGGAAAAATCATCTAACACAATGTATACACTGTATAGTATCAATGGTTTGCCCTCATGATCACTTGGTTGTCTGGGTGCTGTGGCTCTCTGCCATTGCCACTGCCAAGTGTCGCAAGAGAAGATCATACTGAAGATCGCTAGTCTGGGAAAAGATCAAAATTCAAAATTTGAAGTATGTTTTCTACTGAACGCATGTTGCTTTCACACCATCATAAAATAAAAAATAAAAATCTGTTGAACCAGCATACATGGGGGAACCAGTGTATCTGCTGACTGGAAAACAAATATTTGGTGATTATAATATATTGCATAAGAATATTCCTGAAAAGAAATGGTTATAGCTGCTACACAAATATATTCACAAATAAAGGGTGACAGTTTTTTCTCTCCAGTTTTCAAAACTATGTTTTCATCCAAACACAGAGCAATTTGGTCTTTCCTTCTTCCCATGAGAACCTTGAGGGCTAAATCCAACATCTTGCTCCAAGAATTAAGGTAAAGGGCCAAATAGCCCTCCGACAGAGTGGGGCACAGTTATGAAGTTTGATCCCCATCAGCATTAGACAAACAATTTGCAGAAATGTGAGGGATAAATCTTGGGTGGAACCGAGGTGTTCAAGTCTGTACATCAGTAGGGGAACCCCAAGCCCCAAAGCTGTCATTGTTGATGCTGTATGATGATGACGGATGCTACCAATTACCTTGGGAAGTTCCTGATATCTTTGGTTAGGAATGAGTGGTGCTTTTTATTTCCCCATATGTTTCAGACCACTTCCTATTCAAAGACCACAAATGGGATAATTATGAAAATAGATACTCTTTTAGAGCTGGAAGGGATTCTAAAAATAATAGGAGCCTCGGTCTTCACTTGGCAGATGGTAATTGAAGGCCAGAACGGAGTAGTGCTCCACCCACTATCACAGAGCCTGTCTATGGCCCAGCCAAGCACAAAGCATACTGACACCTAGTCCAGGCCTGTTTCTATTGAGTGTCTCTTCTGTGACTTGCAATGGCTCCCATCCACCAAAAGAAGAAAGTCGAAATTTGGTACATGGCTCTTCAGGATCTGCTGAAATCTTCCCCCTTTTCCAGCTTTATTTCTCCTTTACTTTCCACTCCCATCACTTTCTTTCACAAAATAGATTTAGCATCAGCCACTTCCAACTTCTCACAGTTCCCTTACAGGAGCACGAGTGAGTTGTTGCCCTTACCTGCAACCCACACTGAATTCTTCTCTGTTTAGTTTTAATACTCAGGTGGCATCCTCTCTCCTCCACGAAGCCTCACCTGCTCCTGCTTTATGTTAAGCTACTTCACCCAGCATTCTTTTATTTTTTTTTGAGGGCAGGGTCACTGGCCCTCAAATGTGGGACCCGAACCGGGGCCGCTGGCTTCCCAAGCCAGTGCTTAACCACCGCGCCACTCAGCTGGCCCTCACCCAGCATTCTTGATACACATCTCAAAGCATCCATTCAGTAGCAACAGTTGGAACAATTTTTAAAAATTGTTAGTCTCCCTCCTTAAAAGTCTTGTCTCCCTCATTTTCTTGTGCTCTTCCTAATCCTTCCCTTCCCCAGTATTTGGCACAGGCCCTGACACAGAATGAAATCTCCATAAATGCTAAATGAAGAAATGAATGAACAAACCAACTGGACTCTAAATTGACAAAAAGGAGTGTCACTGACTAAGACACTTTTATAACCTATAACCCATAATGATCATAAAGGCAGTTTTTCTGGCCAGAGTGACTGATTATACAAAGTTCAGGCTAATATGACAAAATAATACATTTTGGTATAATTTTTGTGGTTAGAAGCAGGTTTTGGAATCAAACTTCCTTTGTCTAAGCCCAGTTGTACTGCTTGCTAGTTAGTGTGTGATAGTTCTCAGGTTACTTATCTTTTATGGGTCTCAGTTGCCTTCTCTGTAAATTGACAATAATAATAGTATCTAACTCTTAGAGATTTTATAAAGATTAAATATATGACAAATATTTGGCAGTGCTACATAAAAATGATCATTTCTTCTTCTTTTCCTCTTTCCTCTTTTCCTTCTTAATATAATAAAAACTATTACTAAGTTTAATAAGTGGGGACTTTAGTGGGAGGAGGGAGAAGCCAAAGAAATGCAAAAAAAAAAAAAATACAACAAATGTCTTATATCAATGGGTAGCACGTATGTCAGTAGTTAAGAATACAAAAACTGAAAGATGCACTATTTATTGGGTCTCTACAATGTGTTGGTTACTGGATTAAGCCCTTCACATACATGATCCAATCCTTCGTAGAACCCTGAAACAATAGACATCATTATTCTCGCTTCACACATCACAGAACAGGTTCAGAGAAGAAATTTGTCCGAAGTTGCACAGTTGGTAAAATTTAGAGGCTGGGATTTATTATGTGGTCAATGGTTAAGATATAGTCTCTGGAGACATACCCCTGAGCTCAAAGCTATGCCCACCACCCATGGCTGTGTGGCCCCGGGAATTTTGCTGAACTTTTCAGTCTCTGTTTTCTCATCTGGAAAATGGGTGTAATAATAGTCTTAAGCATCATGAGTTGTTAGGGGATTACATGAATTAATATATATATATATATATATATATATATATATATATATATATAGTGTTAGAGATAGCCCTGAATGTATAGTTTTTCCTACTCCAGTAGAGAAAGGCACCACTGGTCAAATGGATTTTTTTTTTTTAATTTTTTTTTAAATTGGGGAATTGGGGGAGGGGAACAGCATTGGGGAATTGGAGGAGGGGAACAGACAATTTGCTGTCCTTTTGTTCTTCAGTCTAGTTGTGGAGGACGTTGCTTCACTGGCCCATGTTGGTATCAACATTGCGCTCTTCTTGGGTTAGGCAGATAGGTCGCCGGCCTCTGGACGGCCACTCACAGCAGCTCTTGGCAGCTCACACCAGCTGCCAGCTGCTCATGCTGGCTGCCGGCCACTCACTGTAGCCTATGGCAGCCCACTGCAGCAGGGGCTGCAGCTATGCCATCCCAGTGACTCACACCAGCCCAGCTCCAGGTGGAGCTGTTGTTCACCATCTTAGCTGTAGAGGGCAGTGTCACTGGTTCTCATATGTGGGATCTGAAACAGGTCTGCTGGCATCCCAAGCCAGCTATTATCCAACACGCCACTCAGCCGGCTCTGGTCAAATGGATTTTTGTTGAAGTTACTCAGAGTTCCTGAGAAGTTGCCTTTTTGTATTTCTTCTATTTAAGAGAATGAAAATTATATGAAACCTATAAATAATTTAAAAAAAAAAAAAAGAAAAAAAAAGAAAAAAAGGAAACTGATGTTTGTTCCCTGGACTTAAATCATACTCAATACCATCCTTTCTTAAAGGGCTGGAATTAGCTAAACTTGTGATTGCATTGATGACTCCCAGATATATCATTTAATGGAAATGCATGGTTTGGCATACACAATTATTGATGGCCAAGGAAAAGTCTTTGTGGTTTAAATGCAAATTTACTTCTCTTTCTTTCATGAACAGGAGAAGGCATTTGGAATGACCATGTAAAGGCTCTTTTTTTCTTATAACCATGTCTATTTAATTCACTAAATAGAGCACATGAGTTCAGTAAGAGAGACAACTGCTGCATCCAGGAAAGAGAATTTTTCGTGGGTCTACTAGATGACCAGAATTGAAACATGACCAGGGTCCAGCTAGGCCAAGTACTCATTATGCACATAGAGCAGCAACTGTTGAGAATGACTTTTGCTGCAGGTCAGCTCATCTGGCTCCACAGCCCAGCAGGTGCAGGAGGGAGCACAGAACACAATGCTGATACGCACATAATTGTCTCTGTAGTATACACTCAATTCAGCCAAAACTTCCAGAACAAATCATTGCCATCTCCACCATCTATCTTACTGAACTTGATTCATTACACATACAGAGCTCTAAAGCTCTCTATAAAGAATGGCATAGCTGCTTTTAATTAGTGCTTATTAAAAGCCTCTGCCTGGAATAGCACAACAAATAACTATAGTATTAGATGATAACCCAATGAATGAAATATCTATGAATTTATATTGATATAAATTTATAACTGAATAAATAAATAAAGGAGAAGCAACAAGTCTGCCTTACAGGAGAATTTCAATGAATAACTATGGAAAGGTTGAAGAAATTAGAATATTATCATCAGAATGCCACAATAATAATTTCCACAAATAAGAATCACCAATGAAAGCTGAAATAAGTGCACAAAAGTTTAAGCAGAAACAGGAATATTTGCATAATCTCAAAGTATCTCCTCCAACATATTTATTAATTATAAAGGAAAAAGTCCATTTGCAGTGGAGAATCCCAGCTGACACCATCTTAACTATGTAATCAAGGTTAACATCATTGCTATTACATGTCAACATCATTAACTTGTTGGAATAATGCACTGAGAAGGGCACATCACTGGTGTGGAATCCTTTTTCAATAATGCATAATCTCAATAAATTATGAGCAAACATAAAAATCAAAGGATATTTACAAAATAGCTAATTAGTGTTCTTCAAAAGTGTCAAGGTGGTAAAAGAAAAGGAAAGATCAACAACCTGTCACAGATTATAGGGAATGTGACAACTGAATACAATGTTGGATCTTGCATTAGATCCTGGAACAAAAAGAAGACATAAGTGGAAAAACTGGTAAAATCTGTATGATGTCTGTACTTTAGTTAATAGTATGGTCCCAAGTTAATTTCTTATTTTTGATAAAAATTCCATGGTTATGTAAGATGTTAACATAAGAGGTGCTGAGTGTAGGGTATATAGGATTTTCTATACTATTTTTTAAAACTATCCTGTAAGTATAAAGTGATCTAAACAATTAGATGTTTAAAATAAAAGGTTTTTTCTGAGAGGAACCATTTTGTGTTTATGTAATGTGCTTTTTTCCCTGTTGTTGGACTGAATATCAGAGAGCCCATAGCCTTGCTGCTGTACATCTGCTATTGGAAGGCTTCTGCCATGACCTTCAAACTTAGTCATTGAAGCAACAGAACCATGTTGAAACCCAAAGCTGAGTGGGTCATTTACTGCTGTCTTACCTGAGCAAAGATTGCTTTCTAAGTGGGGTACAATGTATCTTAGTCACCTGGATCTTATGGAAGAAGCCACTAAATAAATATTGGAATCAAAGATTAAAGGGAGTGGGATAGAGAACAACTTAATGTTAAAAATAGGGCTCGATTTGGGCAATGATAGAGAAAAGACTTTATGGGTCCCTGAGCATCTGTGAGTGTTTGATTTAGCATTTCCCAGAGAATAATTAACTGAGCTTTAATCTTGTAAGGTGTCTGGAAAGAAGGGGTTCCATTAAAAATAAGTTTGGCAAACCCCTGTATACTCCATTTCTTGGACAGTCAGAAGGCATATTGGTAATGGCAAGCTATGAGGAGTCTTGCTGGTAAGAAAACAAAGAGAAACACAAAACTATCCAATTCATATAAACTATGAAATCCTAAACATTTGAAAGAAGAAAATTTTCATATAGTACCTATTAATATTGTGAGGGTCTAGAATTCCAGTTTCAAGAATGCCATTCTATCACAGAAGTTCTGTGCAACAGCTCCACGCAGTACAGAAATCAAAATTGGAAATGAGTCATTGGTGAGGAGTATGGTCCTTTCTCTCTTCCTATTCCTTGGAATTAAAAAAAAAAAGTACAGAATTTAATATCCTGTGAAAAACGAAGCTGGAGATCAAATATAAAGAGAGATGGTAGGCAGCAAAATGAAATTTCATGGTCTGGGAGCATTTACTATACTGTTGAGAAATCTAACATTTTTTTTTCTGTAAGCAGTAAGAATTATAATCCCCTTAACATTACAGAGTCACAAACTGGAACAGGAATACTAGAATTTAGTGCATAGATAAATATTGTATTAAGTTAATTAACCTGAAATTAATAGCATGTCCCCAAGTTGTACCCACTTTCAGCATTCTGAACACTGTCATTATTGCTATTTTAATTTACTTTATCCTTCCTTATTCGAAATGACATGTAAAATATGCACACTTACTATATTTGATACATTAGAGAAACCTAAACATGAACTACTATTCCACACACATGTATGAGCACATTGCTCAAGGTTAAAATCAGGATTTTTGTCTAAAATAAAATCAATGTGCATCTAAGTTGACTACAGAAAAGTTTATTTCTAATCATTTTCAAGTGGTGCAAATTTGACTATTTATGATGCTAATGCATGTGTTCTGGTTTTCTGGGATTTTAGAATTTATTTTAAGCTTTTCTTAAATTTTGCCTCTTTGGAAAGAAAGGAAATAAGTAAAAGTTATTAACAATATGAATTATATTGTCATGGCAACAAATTTTTTCAGGTACTCTGCTGTTATACAACTATTAACCCGTACTGTCTATTTATTATTTAAGAAAAATATTGTTTTGGTAGGAAAAAATCACCTGTCATCAAGAAGGATAAGATCCTCTATGTAAATTCAAATTATTTGCCCAAGATGAAAATAGCTTTCCAGTCTTAAAATGATTACAATTTGCATTTTTTATATTTTCTTGATTGTTTTTTATTCTTATGGGATATGAAGTTTCCCCAGCTATATCCTGAGTGATTTTTATTCACATTTAGAAAGGACTCCTTGGAATGTTTCAGGTTTACAGCAAAACTCAAAGTACAAATTTCCCATGTGCCACCTGTCCCCACACCTGCACAGCCTCCCTTCTGATCAACATCTCCCACCACTTGTTACAACTGATGAACACACAATGACACATCATCAACACTCTAAGTCCACAGTCTTCATTAGAATTCACTCATAGTGTAGTATATGCTATGGGTTTGGGCAAATCAGTGACATGTATTCATCATTACAGATTCAGACAGTCTTTTCATGGCCCTAAATACTCTCTGTGACCCACTTTTTCATCTCCCCCCACCAAACCCTGGCAACCCATGATCTCCACTGCTTCCACAGTTTTGCCTTTTCCAGAATGTCTGACAATTACATTCATGAACTCATCCTAGAAAAAGTGCTACATACATTGTTGCTGAATATCACTATGGTCACCTTCGAAGTACTCCCCTTGGGAAGCTCTGCACTGATGCCAGAGCCTAGTCCACCCTTCAAAACAATTTTGGAACTCTTTTTCTGGAATGACCATCAGAGCTGTTGTCATATTAGCCTTGATGCCCTGAATGTCATTAAAATGTCTTCCTTTCAATATTTCCTTTATCTTTGGGTAAAGAAAGAAGTCACTGGAGGCCAGATCAGATGAGTAGGGAAGGTGCCCCAATTCAGTGATTTGTTAACTCCCTCACAGAGAGTGTTGTGTGAGCTGCTGCATTGTCATGATGCAAGAGCTTCTTAGGGACCATTTTTGCACACACCTCTCATGTAAAATTTTCAGTTAAGATTTTCCTAACTGTTTCTCTATCGATGTTTACTTGGTCTGCTATGTTTCTCACTGTAAGCTGATAATTGTGTTGCACAATTTGACAAATTTTTGCAATGTTTTCTCCAGTTCTGCTCGTTACTGGCTGCCCTAACCTCTTTGATCAGTGGCGCATTCTCTCTCCCCAGAAAAACATTTAATCCATTTGTACACTGCTATTTTCTTCATGGCATTATCCCCATAAACATAGACTAGCATGTCCCTGATTTCACTTCCACTCTTACCAAGTTTAACAAGAAATTTAATGTTTGTTCACTGCTCTCATTCAAGCTCAGACATTCTCACGAAGGCACACAAAAACACGCAACAATAATGAACGCCACTCAGCAAGACACGGCCACACATCGACGCGAACACAGCTGTGAGACACTGATTTTCCCAGGTTATGAAACCTTACCAAGCTGTTTCTACAGTGCCGCCAATGTAAGCACACGGTGGCAAGTTCCCAAACTTAACTGTTAGATCTCGTATAGATGCAATCATACAGTATGTAGTTTTTTCACATTGTTGTTTTACTAATTATGTTAAATGTAAGTTCCTGACATGCCAAATTCTGGTCATCATCATTATTAAATGTATCATTATTATTATTACAAGTCATATTGAGGAAGCTACCAATAAAGCTGTTGGGGAACAGCCCTAGGCAGCAAACACTGGGGAACCACATCGCAGGAAACCACATGGATCAGGTACCTGAATGAGGAACTTGAACTAGAAGTTCTGATTCATTTTGCTGCATCCTCATGGAGGTCATTCCATGAGAGACACTGATTGTCTTTATTATGTGGGAGGGGAAATAATGAGGGTAGAGGTATATAAACATTTGGATGTTTCCAAGTTTACTGAGATTTTAATTTTTTAAAATAGATTACTATTCCAATTTCTATACAGGGTATAGGCAAAACATTCCTACAGTAGAATGAGGTACATGCCATCATTTTATTGTACTTTGGTGGGCTGATTGCAGAAGCTCGGGTGACACTTACCAGGGCTGTTATCTGGTTGTTTGTTCCAACTCTGAATTTTTATTGCCTAATCCATTTATATGTTTTTAAATCTGGCCTTAGTTTCCCTGATGATCATATATTCACTCTACAGCATGACACAGACTCCACATTAGAATGTAAAGGCATAGAGCAGAGAACATGAAAGTTCAATGTGCTTCACTAAAGTCAAAGATACTCTAATGCCCAATTCTTGCTGAAATCTTCAAGATGGTATCTTAACCAGGATTCCTTGCAAACAGAGGGAGTGAAGCAGAAAAGCAGCAAAGGACAGAAGAAGGTGTCCATGTATCAGACTATTCTCCTGGTGCCCTGAGTGGGACCTGATGCTTGAGCCTGATGCTATTTGGACCTGCTGAGAAGACTTAGGGTACACAGCTCAGAATATTTCTCCCAGGAATAAAAGGGGGAACCACTTCTCTGCTTGCTCTTACTATATTGGTTAAAAATGGCCGCATGGGCATGGACACACACACACACACCACACACACACACACACACACACACACACACACACACTCACACAAACATTTTAGCTACCAAGGTATAAGAGGAGAAGCCCCAGGGCAGCAGGTAGGAGTTACCTCACTGGCCTCAGGCAGAGGCTATACCTGCCAGAAGAGAAGCCACTCAAAGTCTACCAGAAACTTGTCCCTGTAGCCATGGATGGGGTAAAAGGGGAGATCGATGGTTTTGAAGTGGTGAGGGATCCCCTATAAAATTGTGCACATACGTTTACCCCTATTTTGTACTGGGTTCCCCATTAGGTATGACATGGAGACATGACATAGAAGTGCTTTCTTAAAGAAATTCCTTGACCTAATTGAGCAAATCAGGGAAAATGAATGTATTTGATGCACATTGGGGGATGCAGAAAACAATACAGACTGTGAGTTACAGTAAAACAATCTAGGAAAGACTCGTGAAGGGGTGCGCAGCAGGCCCTGGAAAGGTGTATGGTTCTCCTCACCCCAAGGGTTTCCAGGCCTAGTGTGCCGATGATAATTATTGATCTATGTGTGCTTACACAGGAATTTATAGTTTACACATTGATTCCACATACATGAACACATTTTAAAAAACATTAGTTCATATATATATATATATATATATATATATATATATATATATATATGGAAGCTGAGGCTTAATTCAGACTTGCTAAGTTTATATTCAATAAATGGCAGAACCAGCATTAAAACAAGGTCCTCATTCCCCTAAGAAAGTGCTCTTCCTATGACACAATCATATGAGATAGAATTAGGCACAAGAGCACAACTTAAATGTGGGATTCAGCAGTGCTCATACAGCAAAGTATGTGCAGACTGAATTGGATGGGTAAAGCATGCTCCAAGGTATCCACTCTAGTGTTTCCAGAACTAGTTTCAGTCCTGGGAATGTAATAAACACTCAATGAATATTGGTCATTTTTGTTACTATCATTCCATAGGTATAAGGCAAATTCTAAATGCCTGGTTAAAATAACTTAAAGGAGATGCATAAGCTATACAAATGAGAAGGATTGAGCAAATATAGCCTCTTGGTTGGTAAGAAAGAACTAACACATTTTCTGCTTTTGCACAGGCTAGGGGGATGTATCGAGAGAATTCCTTTTTAGCTCTTTAACATGACTGTGAGTGTTCTAGATTTTAATTCATGGTAGCAATTTACAGCTTCTCAGTCTTTTCAACGATTCGGTAACCACTTATTTTTTCTAATAAGCTCAAAGATCTGACTGTGAGGGGCACAAAGTCCCTACCTGTAAGTTGTGGTTGACAATCGAGCTAAGGAGATAAACCTTGAACACATGAATTTCCAATCTAAGGCAGTGAGACAGTGCTGGGAGAGACGTTCCAACAACATGTGTTAACAGCAGGAGTGAAATAGATTGATTAGCAACTGATCTGTGTTTTTCCTCTGGGATGTCTTTGGAAGCCACCTGTGGTGACAACTGTGGTGACAACTGTGGTGACAACTGGTCCCCTTGGCAAGCCTCTAACAGCGCCTTTAGCACTGCTCTGTCCAATACATTGAATTTTGCATATTTGAAGAACTGCTATATGGGTCATGACTCGTTGGTCCTCTTTCTTCCAGGCATTGCCCCTGGGGAACTCTGCACAGGGTCCCACAGTGGTTCTTGAACCCCGAAGCAGAAGTGTGATGAAAGAAGACAGTTATGTGTAAAACTGTATAGGTCAGAGCTCCTGTCAAAATCTGAATTCACAGAAGATTGGATATTAATGGCAAAAAGAAAAATCTGTGAATAAATACATGTATGCTATTTTAAAGGAGTGTTTGAATTTCATCTCTTATTTAGTGCTTGTAAGTACTAAGCATGCCTCAGATTTTTAGGTAAAAAAGACAGGATAAAGGTAAAAAAAAATAATTTTATTACCGGCTAGAGAATATAGAATGGCAAAGGGTAAATTACATATGACTTCCACCTTTATATCAAGGGCAGACATAAATACATCCTAATATTTAATTTCTATTTTTGCTTTTTTAAAAATTTACTAATCATCAACTAACAAAAACATATATTTTTTATTTTAAAAATTTACCTATTCTAATAACACTTAAACTTGTAATTTTGACTCATAACTCTTTTAGTACTCAGATATCTTCTTGCGAAGTAAAAATCTCTAGTATGTAGGGAGAAATTAAGCAAAATGATGTTGACCCGACATTCTTCTAAAACTCCTAAGATTCTTAATTGTCAGGAAACACCTAATTCCTATATTAACCATGTGGGTGAGCCTGATCGTCAAGGTTCATTTTGGCCACAAACGTTCCTGCCAACCTATAGATGGCAGCAAACTTACACATCATTGCCAGGGTTTAGACTTTCAATTCATATTCCCAATTCCTCTTTCCTGTTAGTCTTTTCATAATACAAATGAGTGACACATTATTATTACATAATATAATGAAGTGAAAGTCATAACTTTATTGGGACATGATTTAAGAAACCAATGGAAAATTAAGGGAAACCGTATAAAGAAAAATGCTTGGGATCAAGATTGGCAAAAGACAAGACAGTTGGTATTCTCATAGTCAAAACTTGTGGGGTTTTTTTGTATTTAGTGTCACTGAGTGGGAACTTAGCTACTTTTTTTATTAGACCATTTGGCACAGTATGCCCTTTAGCATTGTCAAAGCTGAAAGATGGTACCCTATTGTATAGTTTAATGATGTGTCATACTGCCAATAAAGACTTTCTCCTGAAGCAAGTGAGCTAGAACTGAGATATTTATGAGGAGACATAACCAATATACCTAAAAGAATAGGCAAAAATGACCAATTAGCCATGATGTTAGGTTTCAATGTGTAAGAATCATCTCTGAATGTTCTATAGCCGTGATGTTATTATCTCTTGCCCTGTTTGAAGAATCATTACTGCTAAAGAGAGATTTAATTCAATTTATTGATGGCAAGGCCTTATCAGTTGTATTCTTTGCATTGAGTTTCTTAGCTGAGAATAGATTTCTTATGGGGAATAATAGGAGAAAATGAAGATAGAAACAATTACTGAAACTAAGGTTCAGTGATTATCAGCATATCAATATTTGCATTTTAGAGCCCCAAGGAAATGCACAGAGGACATCTGCTTTGTTAGCAAGATTTCATGAGCCATAAAGGATTTTGTTTTCCATTATTCATTGTTTAACAAAATGTCACAAGAACTAGGCCCATTTGCCTTTTTAAGCCACCTGTCTCCTGGCAGAAACAGGTGTGCTGTGCAGGTAATGTTCTCAGCATAAAGAAGTACTGACCAAAGAAAGGCCACGAGAGAAATATGCTTAAAATGGAGAAGCTAAAACAATGACAGCTTGGCCATTAGCACACATGAGTATTGGTTATGTAACACCTCTTTGTATCAGCACCTGTTGAGACTAATAGTTTGAGCTTTAAATGTGATGATATATTAGTCAGGTATCAACCTCCTGAACTGATATTCCTGAATGATATACTATTAGATGATAATTATCATACTTTTATTATATAGAAGTGCAGACCTGTCATACTTTTGTTTTTGAGACTTTTTCTTTAAGTGAACTTTAAATTCATTCACCCCCACCCCCACCTGCCCCACCTCCATGCCGCCCTGGCTCCCATGTTTAATTCAATGCAAGGATATCAGGGCAATCAGAACATAGACATGTTATATATATTTTTCTAGTAGGCAAAAGCTAGTACATAATTTAACATTTAAAAAATGTTTCTGTGTTTAAACAAACCTCTGGTACACTGCATGTACTTGATAAATGTCAGCTAGTATTATAGTTAATTATTGAACCTATGTAAATCTGATGAATACAGCCAATTAGAACAGAATCATTGTTAAAATGATGTGAGCACCTTAAAAACGCAGCAACTTAATAAATTCTCTTAGGATATTTCCTGAGTGAACTAAGGAAATTTTGGGAAGGGGACAGAGTTCACTTAGGGAGCATTTCCTATGAATCAGGATCTCCACATGTTGTTCATAATCAGAGAAACAACTTTATGAAATAGAATTAGTCACATGTAGTTTACAGATGTCACTGGCAGTTAAATTTACTTTTCATAAAGTCACAGGGATGGAGAGTAAAACATCAAGTGTTCCATCCCCAGGTGTGTCTTGATGGTATACTACAGAGTGTTGGAGAGAGGCCACCAATTCAGAAGCCTCCAGGACCAAAAGTGCCACGTTAGTATATAGATTTAGACCGGGTGGAGGAAAGTGCTTAATGATGCAGAACTCCAGTTATGGGTAAATAATTGTGGAGTTGTGGAGCCTCGTGAGAACTAGAACGAGGTTCCATATAAAATTGTCCCTGCCACCTGGCTCCAGAATGTTGACCCAGACTTATTAGATCCTCTCATTTCTCAAAAGAAGTCAGAAATCCAGGGTGGAATTTTTTTTTTTTTTTTTTTTTGTGTGTGTGTGTGTGTGTGTGTGTGAAATTGCCTGGTTTTTAATTTTTGGCAACCAATTTGAGTGCAGCCAAAAAAACAAATAAATAAATGTAAATGAAAATCATATCTAATGGTCACAGAGCTACTGCATTTCAACTTCTGCTTTAGAGGGAGCTCCTGACTCCCATTTCCATAAGAAAAGGAATGCTAACATGAAAACAAACAAACAAACAAACAAACAAAACAAACATGGACCACAATTGGCTAACTTGACCAGAGTGTACCTTTAAGGAGAAAAAAAATATAAGTCTATATTGTGATTTAAAAAAAAACAAACAACCAATAACTGTCCTTGGGTCCTCTTTCTTTGACTTCTTATTTCTTTTCTTGAATTAGTTTTCTTACCTACCTAGCTCTGAAGGAGTGACCAGAATCATAACTTGCCTAGGTCAGAATTTAGACATCCTCGTGGCCAATGAGTGATGAATAGATTTCTGAGATTTATACTTGTTTTATGCAATATAGAAAGAGCTTGGGCTAGAACATCAGAAATCATTTTTTTTTTTTCTTTTAACCAGGAAGGCACTTTTCTTGTTTGAACTTTTGTTTTTTTCTTATGTGAGATGAAGACTTGGAATTCATCATGCTCAAATAAAAAGACCAAGGAAATTAGTTAGTAATTTCAGAGCCTCATTTTCAGAACTCACCATTTGAGTTCATTGACTTGGCTGGTTTTGTAGTCTTTTCTTTTTTTTTTTTTTTTACCAGGGCCACTGGCGTCCCAAGCCAGCTCTTACACCACATCATTCAGCCTGCCAAAGAATTTTATAGTCTTTTTTTTTTTTGACTTGGCTGTTTTGAAGATAGGGTCATATGGTCAGTGTTTAGATCATGATGATTATGAACAAGCCTGTTTCTGTTGATTCTCTGATTGATTTGGTCAATACTGAAGATCCACTTAATTATATCAATCAACCTTTGAGGAACATAGCTAGAGAGCTTGGTGAGGAGCTACCCACAAAGGATCTCATCCTTAATTCAAACTTGATTCCTTACAATACATATTCAGTCTAATGATTATCCCTGAAATGATCATTTGCTATCACTTTACAAGTTCTTCTAGGACTTTCTTCAAAGGATTCTCTTTTTGAAAAATTATTCAACAAACAAATGTGTGAAAAAATACAAGTAACTCTAATTTTGCATTAATCAAAGATAGATATAAGTGAATAAACACAAAAACAGTAATTTTCAAATTATGTTAAAATTTCTTATTTAATTAGATACAGTTGACCGCTGAACAATATGAGTTTAAACCTCATGAATCCATCTATATGCTTAGTTTTTTCAATATATACTGTCAATGTATTTTCTCTTCCTTATGATTTTCTTAACAACATTTTCTTTTCTCTAGCTTACTTTACTGTAAGAATACAGTTTATGATATCTATAACTTACAACATATGTGTTAATTGACTATTTGTGTTTTCAGTAAAGTGTCCTGGCAACAGTAGGTTATTATAGCTAAGTTTTTGGGGATTCAAAAGTTATACATGAAATTTTAAGTGTGTTGGGGATTAGCGCTCCTAACCCTCATGCTGTTCAAGTGTTGACTGTATTTGATATTTAGCTATTTTGAGCTTTTTTTTGTTGTGTTTTTGTTTATTTTTTTTAAGATATTTTTTTAAATTGGGGAATTGGGGGAGGGGAACAATGTTGGGGAATTGGGGAAGAGGAACAGACAAGTTGCTGTCCTTTTGTTCTTCTGTCTAGTTGTGGAGGACGTTGCTTCACTGGTCCATGTTGGTATCATTATTGTGCTCCTCTCTGGTGAGGCAGATTGGTTGCTGGCCACTGGATGGCCATTCATGGCGGCTCACGAAACTGCATGCCAGCTGCCGGCCAGCCCCATTGCAGCCTATGCCGTCGCCAATGACTCAAGGCAGCCCAGCTCCAGGTCGAGCTGTTGTTCACCATCTTAGCTGTAGAGGGCACAGCGTCACTGACCCTAATGTGGGATCCAAACCTGGGCCCTGCTGCTCCCAGCTGGTGTCCCATGCCAACTCTTAACCAATGTGCCACTCGGCTAGCCTTTGTTTTTTCTTTTTAATAAGCTCATGCTTTCCTTAGATAATAATTTGAAGGCCACAGAATGAGACTAACTTCTGTGACCCATAATTTAGACATTAAATTCTGTATATATGACTTTTTGTCCTCAGAAATATTTCCTGGTAACTTTGGTAAGTCTCATCCTTTAAGTAGACTATGGTTCTATGTATTCACAATTATTTTTTTCTCTTTTCTGAGGGCACAATGAAAGACTGTGTTTCAAAGAGACTTATATCTTGCTGAATATGCAGGATTAGTTCTAGATTTTAGAAAGTGGGTAAAGTGGTTATATGCCACTTTTTGGTCTGACCCCAAATTCCTCATGAGATTTTTTTGCTCATTCTCTCTTTTCATTTCCTGACTAGCCAAATGCAGAGAATTTGTCACAGAACTTCATGGTTCCAAGGGACAACAATAACACGTAAAATAAAACATTCCTCCTCCCAATCTGTAGCCTACTTTGGGTGTGTTAGGAGTGTGCCATGTAATTATTATATTATGTTACACTCCTCGGTTTTCAGGGTTTACCTGGTGTTACCCTGATTAATAAAGCTTCTGTCATCTTTTCACTCATTCTGCCTTCCTCACAGGCATGGAAGGGGACCCACTGTTTTGTTTGTTTGTTTTGTTTTTTGTTTTTTGTTCGTTTTGTTTTTAAAACTCAACCCTGACTCAGTCAATATTCACATGATAATATTTCTGATGCACTGATTCTGAGACTGTGATAGGACAGAGATTTGTGTCAATCCCATTTTACAGAGAAGATATCTGAGACTTAAAGAGATTGGGGCTGGCCGAGTGGTGCAGTGGTTAAGCGCTGGCTTAGGAAGCCAGTGGCCCCGGTTGGGTCCCACATATGAGGGCCAGTGACACTGCCCTCAAAAACAAAACAAAACAAAACAAAAAAAAAGAGATTAAATGACCTTACCCAACATCATAAAGCTAATAATTGATGAAGTTGGAACCCCAATCCAGGTTTTTTGGCTCCAAATCTTGGTCCATAGATCATTATCTTAATTGTGGAAGTTTTATTGTGGAAGTATTGTATCCCAGACCTCAAAGATGCATATAATCAACTAATTAATGTCAGTGGAAGAGAGTCAATATCTTCTACTACCCACTGGAAAACAACGACTTTGTGTTTTAACTTTCTAGACATATGGCCCTCTTTGTATCTCATTTGTTGTTTAATCTAATGAGAAGAAGTTTAGAGAACAACATATTGACCACAAGAATTGAATAAAGTGATCATGGCAAACACAAGTTCAGCCAAAGAGGTGTCTCATATCCTGTTGTTATGCCCCCTGACCCATAGCAGTCTCCCTTATCCATCTTTAGATAGTTTCAAATTTTAGTGTTGGAAAAAAAAAAACCACACTAGTGAACAAACTGTTTTTTTCCCCATAGGATAAGAATACAAGACATGGAAAGATCAGTGTCAAAAATTATATATATGAATCAAAATTTTATATATATATATATATATATATATATATATATATATATATATGAATCAATGAAGAAGACAATCCTGTTTTGAGAATTAAATCCATTTCATTGAATATTTATATTAAAATCCATCCTTCAATAATTCTATCTGAATCTATGAGTACGCTGACAAGGAAATCAAATAAACTGTATCTTCATCTGGTACATAGTACATAATAAGGTTCAAACATTGCCGAGCGAATGAATGAATGAATTAATGAATGAATAAAATAATTTTTCTCAGCCTATAAACCCTCATTATAAACCAGCAGAGAGAGTCAAGTGGGTTTTGTTTTCAATAATATAGAAATCTGACCGAGAGTGAATATTTTCCCAAAATAGTGTTGGTCTAGGTTAACTGAATCACCATGTTTCTTTTCACCTGGAATTGGATAAATCAGTGTGCCATTTTGGATGTCTCATGCTATGCAAAAACCCACTGATACTTTTATGTCTGATTAAAAAGGAAGATATGGATTAGCTGTTCCATAATCAACATAGTTTAATAGACAATATTTTTCCAGAGGTGATTTATGAAAGGAAATAGTAAACTGTATTATTAGTGTCAGTTTGTTATACAATTGCATTAAAACAATAAACAACCAAGGCAAATAAGGAATATTGTTTCATTTAACAGATATCTGATAATTGTTAAGAAACTACTGAGTTTATATGCTTTGGATAGTATTCCATTAAAAATACGGGCAAGCAAGTAAATTTTTGGTTAATCTAGGAGAACACACACCTAAGTTCGATTTAGTCCAAGACTTGATTCTAAGTCTTTATTAGTGTTGCCAGACTTTATCCTGTTCCAGTTCCTAGGAGCTTTCTACTATTGTTAAATCTGAAAGGCTATCCTGTAAAACCATAGAGTTTTCTCCACTAAAGGTGAAATAAAAAGTCATACTCCCAACCCAGCCCCTACCCAATTCAACCCGAATTAAACATGTCAACCGTTGTGTCATAGAGTTGGTAGTTTCTCTCTATATATTTTTCTGAGTTATGCATCCCTTTGGGACCTGTAAAGCTTGGTATAAATCTGGAAATCTCACAAAAACAGACTCTCATGAAATTTTCAGGCTTCTATGCCTTGATCAGGTTGAAAATATGCTGGCACAGTGAGCGTTGGCTCCAGCCAAGTCATGGATACGCAGAGGGGCCCAACAGCATGGAATGCAAAGCGACTTTAGAAAGTAAGTTCAAAGTGTTTTCAAAACTTCCCAGAAACGGTGCCATAATTTCTGGGCAGTGGCTCAGGTATGAAAGTTCTTATTTCAAATGAATCTGTCCAGTAATTCCTGGCACAGCAATTCAAAATGGGAGGGAAGCAAAGCTCCCTTTTTCTTCAAGGTCACCCATGAGTATTAGTCTCTCCAACATAAATATTACTCTTCAGTTCTCATTCACTAGGAAACAAGGCACCAGAAATTAGATTTTACCTGCCTTTTTAATGAAGAAAATCAACAATTATTAAGGGCCTTGTTTTGTCATATTTTGTATGAGACAATTTATAAATGTTATCCCATTTAATCCTCATGAAAACCTCTTAATGTAAATATTATTATTCTTAGGTCATTGTAGGAGCTTGGCGAGATGACAGAAGTTAACCAAGGTCACACATCAATGAGTGTTAGAGCTGAAATTCAAACCTAACTCTGATATGAAATCCCAAATCCTCTTTAGTATACCAAGAATTTGCTTTGGAAAATGCTTTAGAATTTTGGAATGTAATATCATTTTGAAAGGCGTTCTTATTTTTTAGTTTGTTTCTAAATTGTGCATGTAATTCCCTCTCATTATAAAAGACTACAATGGCTCAAAATCAGTTTCAACAAAGTTCATCAAACTCCAAGTGCTGCGCATTAATAATCAAAAGTTGAATGAGCAGTTAAGTCTTGTAATTTCTAAACGATTTTACTAGTCTTATCAAAAGCAGAAAGGAAATAAGTCACACAATGATCATTGATTGCAAATGAAAATTCTTTTGTCTTTTCTTTGGCTTCTTGGCCACCTTTCAGGGCTTCCTGCAGTCCATTTAACAGAAAATGAAGCTTAAAGCCAATGAAAAAGGGGAAAAAAATGTTGGGCTCAAGGAGATGTCAAATGGATGCAGGTGGTAAATGGAGCTTAGGAAATAATGACCAAATATGTGTGGGAGTTAATAATACTCCACTCTGCCCAGTCGAAAATCTTATTGCCCTCACGCCACCCTTTCCCCTTTACTCCTGGGTAGTTAGGTTAATTCCAATTGCCCTTAGGCTCATTATGTGTGACTCTAAGAGAAGAGGTTCCATTCTTGAAGCATGGAATTTGCTGCCATTGAGATTAATTTCTAAGGCAACAGCCTTATGCTGTGAGATGCAATTAAATTGCTGGATGTTCCATGAGGTTCTAGCAGGACAAAGGGCCTGCCTAAATTAAAAACAAACCAACCAACAAACAAACAAAAAACAGACTCAGAGTTGGATGAATCCTTAGGGACTATCTGATCCAAATTTTATCATTTAAAACTGAGACTACAAAGGTTAAGTAACTTTTCTAAGTTCACGGAGCTGATAAGTGACTGAGCTTGTATGCAAATCCATGGCCATATTTTAATGACTAGCTTACGTTCTTTGGCTTTGAGCAATTAACTTCTCTAGGATTCCATTTTGTTATCTAGAAAATGAGGATGATCACACCCAACTCATGTGCATTAGTGAGGAGTATATGACATGTATGTGAAGTGTAGAGCTGAGGGCCTGAACACAGGATCTGGGGAAGTAGGCAGAAAGTCTGTAAGCCATTCCTGAGGCTGAAACCTCAGCAGTAACAGTTCAGTGGTAGTGGAATTTGGGGGGAGAATATATGCCTGAAACTCAGGCATTAATGCTCAGCTGAATGTCCTTTCCAATAAACCATGTTTTAATTCCCTCAAACAGAATTCATTATTTGTGGAAGATTGTTTGGATAGTTGGGCAACATGCAATTTGGGCTTACTGTTTTTATTAAGTGTGCATATAATATTTTTTGATACATCATTTGTGACTGCCTTTTGGGGGGAAAAAAGAAAAAGGCAACACACACATTTGGATTCAATTTTCATGTCTTCAGATGACTAACCACATTATCTTCTGTGACTCATTTTAATTCTATGAACTTTAAATTCCTCATCTATAAGAAGGGGACAAGATGCATCCCCACCCAAAGTAATATATATATATATATAATATATATATATATTATATATATATAATCCTTTATATATATAAAGGATTAACATTTTAAAATGAATGTGAACATGCTATTTAATCTCAATGTGCTTCACTTTTTGCTCCCAATGCAAACGTTTTTTTATCCGGCTTGCTGGTGGAGTGGCTGGCTCTAACAGCGTGAGCCTCTCATGGCATCCTGGACAACTTCTGTATAGAGTCTAAGTCTCAATGTCCACATACCATCATGGAGTTATTTTCGATATCAAAATAAAGTATATAAATTGCCTGGCGCATAGTGCATGTAAGAAACAGGAGCTAGTATAAGTATTTTTGGTAGGCCCTAGAAGAAAGATTCACAAAATCTTCAGTCACATCGGTCTTCTTAGCTACACGCAGTGCAGAGTAAAATGACCTTTATCCTCATCGCGAGTTTCTTTCCAGTGCCTAAAACTGTTCGCTGGTGCTCAGAGGCATCAATATGTGTGATTCTGAATTCTGATAGAATCATGAAATACACCTTCAGAATATTTGCAACTTTATGACAACGTATAAGCTCTATAGATGGCTCTGTTAGAAGCAATATGCTTATTATATTAAAAAAAAAGAAAGAAAGAAAGAAAGAAAGAAAGAAAGAAAGAAAGAAAGAAAGAAAGAAAGAAAGAGAAAGAAAGAAAGAAAGAAAGAAAGAAAGAAAGAAAGAAAGAAAGAAAGAAAGAAAGAAAGAAAGAAAGAAAGAGAGAGAAAGAAAGAAAGAGAAAATCAGTAGGCATTTTGTGCCTACTGGAGGAGAGCATGAGAAGTGTTCTGGCCAGGCTCATTTCCATGGTAATAGCTGCAATGGAGCAGCTGCCCGGATGCAGTCAGCTATCACTGTCATGTGGGCTAATAGTGACAGGGTGACATCGATCCACATGGACAACTTTATTCATGTCTCAGGACAAAAACTTAATCACTTTGCTGATTCTTCCTCAGCCTAACGGGGAGTAAACAACAGTCATTTAAAACATCAAACTTTTGTAAGTCAATGTACGAGAGCTCAAAGAGAGACTATGTGGGCAAGTCACTTCAGGCTCACTCTGAATTAAGTTGTCAGTTCTCTCTCTCTCTGTCTCTCTGTCTCTCTGTCTCTCCTCGTAGTTCCCCTTTAAAGGAAGGACTTGTTCCCTAGCAGTAGAGTGTGTGGTCAACAGATATCTTCCCGCTCTCCACAACTTGAGGGTCTGCTTCCGCTTCTGAGAGTTGCCTTACTTAAGCCCACAGTCTTCCAGGACACTGACAGGCCGTAGTTGACCCAGACATTTATAAAGTCCTATTTTAGAGCTGTCCACTGCACTGGCTGGGGTGTCTTCTGGCTTCGTCAGTCCCGCAGTGGAGTTTAACTTCTTCCTTTGCCCCATCCTTCTTCCACCCTCCTCCTTTCACAGGTGTTGATCCCCAATCAACATCTTACACCTTAGATTCCCGTTCATCCTCTGTTCCTAGAAAACTCAGCCTGCAATACAGGGTATTAAGGATGGTCCAACTTAGCAGGAGATAAAATGGGGTTTTGACCTATATCACTCACAGCTCACCTGGCAATGAGGGACCAATCATTGGTAGCAGGTGGAGCACAGATGGCCCCTGGCAGAAAGTGGCCTTCCAACTGATACAATCCACCTGTGGTGAATAGAGAAGGCATGCAGGTAAGAAGGAATATGCTGCTGGACACGAAGAATCAGCCAATTGAGATGTACAAAGAAAAGAGTAGCTATAAGAATAAGCTATTAGATTGTTATTGCTGAGAGCAGCCCATGTCTTCTGCATAAGGACAAGTGAAGAGCTGAGGGAGTAACGTACAATTAAACGTCTGGTGCAAAACAGCACCTTTGGATATATACCAAAAAAGCTCTAATTTCCCCTAGTAGGAGGTTACAGAAGTAAAGGACCAAGCCTAATGTTTATTAATCAAAGTGGCTGAAATTCAAAGACAGTTAAATGCTCAAATAAGACATATGTGTGATGTCAAGAGTAGGGCCCTTTTTGAAAACAAAACCCAAAAAACCTCGTACCCTGACACTTGAGGACATCTACTTGTATACATCCAAAGATTTTGACTTTCCAGATTCCTTGGAAAGATCCTGGGGACAGCAGCATCAGTAGAAAGTCTGGAGGCTGGCAAGTCCATAATCTGCAGTGTAGGCTGTCAGCCTGAAGACCCAAGGATGAGCCAATGTTATAGTTCATGTTTGAAGGCCATTTACTGGTAGAATTTCCTCTTGCTTGGAGGATATCAGCCTTTGCTCTACTAAGGCTTTCAGCTGATTGGATGAACCCCTCCCATAATATGGAGAGCGATCTGCTTTACTCAAAAGCTGCCCATTTAATGTTAACACCACCAAAAGGAAAGCCTTCATAGAAACATCCAGAATAATGTTGGACCAAATATCTGGTCACTGTGACCAAGTCAAGTTGACATATAAAAGTAATCATCACATCACAATACCATTGTGAGCATGTACTCATATCTGACGACAGTCACTGAAAATTAAAAAAAAACACTGAAAATTAAAAAAAAAAAAAAAAGATTTTTTTGTCAAATAGTTTTGGAACATACCCTATGCAAGTTTAACTTCCTTGGTTCTTATAATATATATTAATATATTAATTGCTCTGAAAAACTGTATAATAAACCCACAAAACTTTGTTAAACAGGCATGAAAAACAAAGTTTTTAACAAACTCATGTAACACTTTACAGAAAAATTTATTAACAATGGTTAGGACTGGTGCTCTATAAAACACTCTGTTAAACAGTCTTACGGCATGTGGCAGAGATGATATTTTTGGACTATATGACCCAAGGTGTGAGTTTCATTAAACTTGATTCTCCAAAGAACTTTGAAGTAAAAGTTACTGAATATTTATTCACCCATTCAATATTTTACAGCTCATCTATATCAGATTCCTATTTCAATATTAGAAAGTGAAAGTAATTTTGGAAGAAGACTTTTATTGTGTAACATAATCTTATGCAAAATATAGCTTCTCTATAGGTTTTGCATTTTTCAAGCCATTTTTTAAAATAAGTATGCACATTAGACTATTGGCAAGTAATGTCACCTTCAGGTGGCTATAGTCTAGACAGTCCACAAACATTTTCTGGAAAGGGCCAGGTAGCAAGTATTTTAGACTCTGCAGGCAATATGTCTCAACTACTCAACTCTGTCATAATGCAAACACAGCCATATATAATATGTAAATGAATGGATGTGGCTGTGTTCCAAAACAACTTTATTTATAAAAACAGGCAGTGAGTTGTATTTGGCCCACACAGACCATCATTTGCTCACCCCTCATTTGCTAACCCCTTGTCTAGAACAGCATTTTAGGAAAATGAAGTGAATCGCAAATGGAAACTACATATGAAATTTTTAATTTTCTTGTAGCCACATTAAAAAAGGAAATGTAAAATTAGTTTTAGTGATATATTTTATTTAATCTTAAAATATGGCCATTTCAATGGGTAATCAATATGTACACTATTAATGTGATATTTTGCATTCTTTACTTTGTACTAGGTCTTTGAAATCTAGTGTGTTTTTTTACACTTTCAACATATCTCAATTCAAACTAGCTCCGTTTCAAATGCTCAATTACACAAAGCTAGCAGCTATTGTATTGAACATTATGTCTATCCTTTTCACTTACTCAGGGTGCTGTTTCTTTACCAAATAAGGAATATTCTTACTATGCTTCTGCTAAGATAGAAATGAAAAGAAATAGTGACATTTTAAAATACAATGAATAACTTCAACTTCAGTAAATCTTATCCTACCAAGATATAGTTTAAAAATCTAAAAATATTGTAAATGTTGCCAATAACAATTTAAAATGTTTAGTTTATAACTAGATGATGCATTCACATGATTAAAAATTTATAGATATAACAGAAAATACAAAAAAAAAAAGCTTCTTTCTTTTGTCCTGGTCACATAATTTGTTTCACCAATTTAATCTTATGGTTTATACTTCCAAACATATTTTTATTTATCCACTTTAATAGCTTCATGAATCAGGTAAAGAAAACTGTTATGTTTTCAGTTCTGATGGGAGATGTAGGGACCAATTTATGTAAATATATATATGACATTTCCATTTAGGTCTTAATGAAAGTGTGCTAAATATTTCTTCACTCAAAGAAGTTTAAGTTTGGTTCTCTCTGGGCTTCCACATCTGGGCTTCTTGATTCCACAT
This sequence comes from Aselliscus stoliczkanus, assembly GCA_033961575.1. Lineage (NCBI taxonomy): Eukaryota > Metazoa > Chordata > Mammalia > Chiroptera > Hipposideridae > Aselliscus > Aselliscus stoliczkanus. Next base: position 147,501,280 of record CM066732.1, on the reverse strand, counting down.
AATAGAGCTCCAAGATTATTAGATAATTTTGGAATTGCAAACTAATAGTAATATGCGTCATAAGTTCTTGTACTTATTTTTTAAGTTTAATTTATCAGAAGATCAAATTCTTTTATTTATATTACACACTAGGTGCATATAGTCTTGTGTGCATGCTTGTTTAAGAACAGTGGCTTGAAAATTGCAATGCAGACAGAGAAGATTTATGACAAGTAAGACTGATACTCAGAATAAAATTGTAAGACAAATCAGTTGTGGTTTAACACGAAGAAAATCAGTTATTACAATTATTTGGTAGGCAAACAATAAGAGAACTGCTTACCCTAAAGACCAAAATCTTGTTTATTACATATATATATATATTCCCAAAACCAGTATTAACGAATTTTCAGAAGTCCTAATTTAGTCTATTTGCTATGCTGACTATAAATATGAACTAACTATTAAGTCAGCTGAGAGAGAGAGCCTCCTTGAAAAACTCTGCGATGTATGTATTTCCTTCAGAATCTGACACCAGGTTATACTTCACACTTTTCACAAACATATTCATCAACAACAAGGTAGAGAAGAGTTGTACTTATTTACTGATGAAGTACATCTTTATATTGCTTATTTACTTTTTAACATTAAAGCTGCATTCAAGGCTATCCTAACAGAATGCTCTGGCTGAGAACATGTCAGAAAGATCAGATTTATGCCTGTCTCGATAGCCATAACTTGGACACAGCATATCTAATTAGAGTATCCATTTAACAACCTGTGCCATCACACAGCTCTATAAACAGGCAGAAAGCAGCGAGTTACAACATGTATGGATCCTCTCTCCAGAGTCCAATTTCCTTTGTCACGTAGTCATAGTCACAGCCAGGCAGAGTACCCTGAATGGAAATAGAAGTGACAACCATCTGCTGGTCCCCACTTCTCTCCTTGGCCTCTCTCTTGTCGCCCTTCTTCCCCTACCATCCAAGCCTTGCTCTTCTGTGCCCAGCATTGTAATGCTCTGTGGCTCACTTGAAAATGACCTTTGTGGCCCCTTGGGCTCTTTAGAGAGAAGGTAATGTACAGCTACTAAGCTATACCAAGGGTTTTATTGAAAAAATAAGTCATTTGGTGCATGCACTTAACAAAGTCTAGTCAGCCTTTCTCTAGAGGGCATTTGATGTTGAGCTGGAGTTATTCCTCATGGGAAGTTCAGGCAACATGCCGTGAAAAGAGACTAAAAAGTGATACTGGGTAAATTGCCCATGCGCTAAGAATTTAGATTATGAAAAGAATATGTATCAAGTTTTTGTGCAATAAGGACAGACTCAGTGCCACAAAGTTATTTCTTTAGAAATGTATGAATGAGAAACGCTAATAGAAAATGTAATCTCTTATCACAGAGATGATTAGAACATTCTGTTTTAATTCTCGATGTGCTAGTCTATTGCTTGGTTCTTCTTGTGTTTCCTTGTTTGTGTGTGTTACTTAGCAAATGTGGTCTTTATTTCCTTGTTGGGCTTTTACTTAATCTCTCTCATGATTGAACTTGCCTCCACAGCACATGGTTAATCTATATTATCTTTCTCTCTGGCCTAAAGAATTTCTTCTTGGAAAAGACATCCAGCTTGATCGCATTTGTTTTGCTGCGTAAGGCTCAGCATGGATGAGGTGGAGTGGAGTGAAGGCAGGTGGGAAGGGCAGGATAGAAAATACAATTCTATCTTTAGCTCTTTCTCTGAAAGGGATCATCTGGATGGCGAGCTGAGGTAAGAGAATCGGCAGCTCAGTTCTTACAAAATTCTTTGAGCTGCTTTGGGAATTCTTAGCTAAAGAAACTCTTGAGGCTTTTAGAAAAGTATTTCTACTGAGAACTCCTAAAAGTGATATAACATCAAACAAAATATGAGATTCAAGTCCCAGGCAAGCCATTCAGAAAGGCACTCAAGTGGGATTTCAGTTTCAACATTTGTAAAAATGAGAGCAATAATAAAATCTCCCTCATATTGTTTTTGTGAAGATTTAAGAAAATGTGCATGCATAGAACACTGAACAATTTTCCCCATATTATCAGTAGTAGCATTACTTCAAAATGATTGCATTCATTCTTGCTGTATGATGAGAATAGGACCAGTGAGAACCAGCGGAAAAAAATAAGATATGTGTGTATCTGCTGTGCATGAGTTGGTATGGGTTAGGCTACCACTTGTCACAGAATACAGTATTTGCTTGTACTCTTAAAAATAAGATCTTGCAGATGTGTGGCATTTTTAAATTTCAGGTAGTAAAAATGTGGAACATTATGCTATGAGCTCTATTTATCAAGTTGATTGGGTGACCTCTCTTTCTTCTGGAGGAAATCGGTTGAACACATTTGCCAACTGATCTCCATAACAACACAATGACCTCCTGAAGGCAGGCTGGGTTGCATATTAAATGAAGAAACAGCCTCAGTGGATGCTGTGACTCTAACCCAGAATAGAAGGATTCAGATCTCCTGATCTTGTGACCAACAGCAATCCACCAAACTCTTCATACCGCAGTGTGAAGAGCAGAACAAAACCATTAGCTGGTCTCTAAGAAGATCTCCAAAGTAGAAATGAACTGAAATCCAACTTTAGAAAGTCAAAAAAAAGAGGAGCTGATATGTAAAAATGATGCTAGCCCTGGAGCAGAAGGCTTCCCTCTGAGACAGGATGGATGGACCACCAGGGCCTGAAGCTTCCTGTGGCTTCAAGGTATGGTGCAGTGGCTAAGATTGATGCTGAGAGCCCCTGTATTTGGGATCATGAATAAAACCCTGTGGCACCTCTGATAATACTGTTACCCTTGGAGCTGGACCAACAGTTTGGGAGGCTGCATTTCCAATCTATTTTTCAATGGCTTCATAGAATTCCATCTTGCTTTAAGTCACTCTGCCATTAATCATTTACCTCATTTCCTCTCATACGTTAGAAACTATAATAATACAACTCCTCACATAATAGCTGATCCATTGTGCCAAGTTAAAACAAAACAAAGCAGTCACTGACAGTGGAAAGATCTTAAAAAATAAAACTATCCCTATCTCCTAGGGGGTCATGCAGGAAACAAACAAACAAACAAAACCCATTGTTCTATTTTACAAGGGAAATTACCTAGAAAAATATGGGGTCAAAGACTGAAATTAACCTGGTTGTTGATCAGTCAATAGCCTAATTAATTATTGACTATGTATCTACATAACTCCTAATGTGTCTCTTATAATTGATGGTTTAGACATTTTTCCACTTACCTTTGAGGTTGTTTAACTTCTGCAAATCTATTTGTAGGATTTTTCTTTCCATCTTGATTGTTTGATGACTGCTATTGATAAGGCAGCAGAAGTGACTTTAGTGTCATTTGTAATTCAAAAAACACCTGCTGACATCAAATCCATAGCAAGAGCTGACTCATCAGCCACATGGAAATGTTCCCTGATTATACATCAGCTAGGGGTCCTGAGCTCAGAGATGGATTTCAGAGGACAACAAGTGCTATTATTCATACTCTCTTTAGCTCTTTTTTATTTGAACCTGCAGAACCTGAAACGTTTGTACAGACCTGGTCTTAATAATCACAAATTGAGATTTAAGCATATTTTAGCCAAATAGCCCAGGCAAACAATTTCATTGTGATTTGTCAGTGAATTAGGGTAATTTCTTAGAACTGCAAGGCATCACTGAATTTTTTAAATAGAAGAAATCAAGCTGGAATTCAGTCTGGCTTGCCCCCTTACTTACACACACACACACACACACACACACACACACACACACACACACACATGCAATTGGAGCAGTGGGTTACATCTATATCTACAGCACTGTGGACAGATTTCCCTCCAGCTTCTGCTGGATCACATCCACTAAATGCTCATAGCTCACATCTTTATTGCATAGCCCGAGGGAGGCAGGAAAATACAGGAAAGGAACATCTGCTTTGGTGTCACACTTCCTTATTTTGTCTCCAGAATGCTGTATGAATTTGGGGATAAAGTTCTTACTCTCATTTGTTCTTAATTATCACAGAGTTCTTAATCCACATTTGCAAAATGAACATTTCTTCAAGTATATCTCAAGACATCTCTGTTTTCTCAAGTTATCTCATTATGTCTCTTTTGCTTTTATTTAATTTTATTTTTTTAAGTGTATCTGCGAAGCTCTTGTGAGGTCAACTTTTTAGCCTGAGAAGTAAATGGTCCCAAAGAAAAGAACACTTGCTTCTGGTCTAGACTCTTCTGTGTTCCTGAACCATACCAGTGATTTGGGAATGCAAGAACCAAGAACAGTAACAACCAAAGAAAAATAAAACCAATAAGGAAACCTGGAGATTTTTCTGCCATCAGCATGGGTTCATTGGGAAAACTGCGCCCTGAATAAACCTCAGTTAAACTTATCCAGGAGCTAGTGATAGCAATCATGGAGTGAAAAGGGGTCATGGTCAAGTGTGCCAGGTTTATAATCTCTCTGGCTAAAGGATGAAGGCTTTCCATGGGCCTAATTGGTATTATTCTCTTTCACTGGTGAGTGCTAGAAACATAGTAGTAAGTTCATTCAGTGTTTTAGGCTAAAAATGTGCTCTGAAAATTGCCTAGGTACCCTGCCTGTCTTCTCTCATTAGGTATTAGATTTCACTCATTATCTGAAGAAAGATAAGCCCAGTATGTTTATGACTTTTTTTTTAAATTTTCTTTAAGCAGACCTAAATGGTTTTATAAGGTCTGTCATTGGAAACCAATATGAAGGAGTGAGAGAAAGGAATCGACCTGCTGCCACATGAGACACCTGAAATATTAGATTGTTCCAGGAATGCTGGGCCCACCGAGCCTGCCAACCCACTCTCCCCTAAGCTCTGATGGAGGCAAGAGTGGCAGCTATTTATTAGGACAGAAAACAAGGTATGTACTTTAAAGATCAGCAACATGATGTAAATATTGACTAGCCTCAATTTTTAAGCTGATGAAAGGGTGTTTGTAATGTTAAACCCTCCTTCTGCAAATCGGTCCTGTCAACACAGGATAACGGGAGGGGTGAATATTGACAAGAAATGAGAAAGGATTTGCTGACAGAGTATTTGTATTTTTTATCATTTAAAATACATGGAGATACTTTATAAGTCCCCATGGAGAAGGGGGAGCCAGGCTCTAGATTTCTGGAGATCCTGCCAGGAACATTCTCTTACTATCTCCTCGTTAAGGAAGCACCTCACTAAATCATGCTCTTCCCCGAAGGGAATCAGTGTGCTAAGATTTTAGCATTTTAGCTTCCCCAAATGAAAAGGTTGATCTTTATTTTTTCTTTGAGCTCCTCCTGTAAATGTTCAAATTTGATGTGTCAGGAAAGGACTAGAAACTTAGAGGATGACATCTGTGTTCTGCTTTCGCACGTTTGTCTGTCTGAACCGCTAGTATAAAATCCTCGTTCGCCATGGTAGAAAGAGGTTTCGGCTAGAGTTAGAGGAATTCCATTTGTTTTCTTGGCTAATTTTACTGACCCATGAGGACATAAGGAGCCTACTTACCTCTGAGTCTCTAACTTCCTGTCTTTAAAACTGCAAAGCCTTTCCCTGACACCTGTCTTAAGTCATCGTTTAAGATTTGATTTAGAAGCATGCAGTTTAGAAGACTTGAAAAAGGGACGCTGCTATAAGCTTTAAGGTTTCATGCACTCAGGTTCCCCTGCCATTCTGCTCTGATGAATGCCTCGGGGCCTGCAGGGCACATCCAAAGTGCTAGTGTTTCAGGTCAGTTTTCAAGATAAATGAATTGTGGAACACAATCAATCAAATACATGCACTCTCTTTTGTCAAAAGGTACATAAAAATGAGACTCAGCTTATACACTCTATAACACTTTGTGTTTCCACAAACCGGTATGTCCCAAGTATGATTTCTAAGCATGTTCATAGTCAGGTAACTTCCGGGTCTAGAGGTAACAACCCCTAACTCCCCTCTTTCGAGGGCACTTACTAGTGATTGGAAGACATTCAGCTTCATAGGGGAAGGAGAACAGTACACTAAGGTAAAGACACATGGCAGTGGGGTTGCTTGGGACAGTATATCAGATTTTCACCAAATAATGACTCACTCTCAGGTTAGGGACTATGAGCAGAAGTTCACCAAAGCACTCATTCTCTGCAATTCCTTCTACCTTCTTTTCGTCTGGTTAGTAAACTATTTGGGCTTCAGCCCTGACTCTTCTGACAAATAGTGTCATTCTAGTTTGGGGGAAGTTTGCCAACTCAAAGCAGAGGAGGCTGGGAAATTAAAAGGGCTGAAAGATGAGAGGAAGTCTGCATGATGTTAAGGTAATAGACACACCTCTGGTTAAATTCTGGCTGTCATCTCATGACTTTGTGAAAGTTTTCTAACTTCATTGAGCCACCTTAGTTTAAAACTCTCCCTCTCTGTTGTATTTCTCTCTCTCTCTCTCTCTCTCTCTCTCTCTCTCTCTCTCTCTCTCTCTCCCCCTCCCTCCCTCTTCTCTCTCTCCCCCTCATCTCTCTCTTAGCTTCTGTGTGATTTGTATCATTTGCAGATCTCCATGGTATAATAATTGAACCACAGCTAACTTCAAGGTACTCATGTGGACTCAGTGCATGTGGATTGGGACAACAGTTGGCTCAGGGGGGCTGGTGTGAGCAGGCTGCAGACACCCACTGGGTAGAAATTACTCCATCCTATGCTTGACACATACTGAGTGGCTAAGGAAGGATTGGTTAGGTTATGCAGGGGAGAAGGAGAGGATGAGGTGCCCTTGCAACAACGATGACAAATAGAAGGGGCATAACTCTAGAAACTGTGGGGGAAGAGAGCTTCTCTTATTTTTAAGACAGTCAACAAGCTGTGCATCCATCCTGGGATCAGGATCGGCCTCTTACTGATGCAAAGGTTGGACAATTTATAAGAATTTGAGAAGAGTCTAGATAATCTGTGGGTGGTAAATATTGTCTTTGGCTCTCTTAAGAATAGATTCAATTAAATTTAATCATTTTCAGAAAAGTACCAGGCTCTGGGCTGGATTCTGCCAATACAACTGAATCCCTCTTTCCCAAAAGACTTTTTTTTTTTTTTTTTTGAGCGCAGTGTCACTGGCCCTCATATGTGGGACCTGAACTGGGGCCGCTGGCTTCCCAAGCCAGCGCTTAACCACCACGCCACTCGGCCAGCCCTGAATTGCTCTTTCCACACTATTAATGAGCTATTGGAGAATACAGATATCTAAAGGCACTGTGATGTAATGATGAGTAAGAGCTGGCTTCCATGTCAGTGGGGTTGCAGAGTGCTCAATTTACCTTGGAAAATTTAAGGCACTCTTGAAAGGAGAGTCAGTATTTCATTCCATCTTGAACAGTGAGTAGAAATGTCATGAGGCAGGGAATATTAGCCTGCAAAGACATGAAAAGGGGGAAGAAGAGTGTGGGGTGTTTGGGGACCTGACAGTATCTTGGTATAGATGGGATAAAAAGTGAAAGTGAGAAACATCCACACTTCAGCATGGAGAGATATGAGGGGAGCAAGCCCTCAAGGGTCCTGTACATTCAACACAGAAGTATGGCTTTTATATTATAGAAATGGCAATACTCTGGCAAGTAACACCATCATATCACTTATGTGGGACAACAGGGAACCCTATGGGTGGAGAAATGATGAGTTTAGCCCCTTAAATCTAATACCTATTTGCCTGAATGCTATTCTTTATACAGCTCACTCTGCACCTAATTCTCAGGTTAATCATCATCTCCAGAGAGACTTCCTTCATCAACCTGCTTTTTCTTTCTTTTTTTTTTAATTTTCACAGAACTTTCAATAGAAAATGATTTTCCATTATATAGATATGCAGTTTAGTTTCAGGTACAAAGGATATACTGCATTAAAAAATATATCTGTTTAATTCCGACCTTAAATATCCATCCTGCTAGGATGATGAGAAATCCAAGCAAAGTTGTTTTGGAGCTTTCCTGCCCCAGAAGTTCGTAGGTAATTCGGGAGATTCCTCGTGTCATGTGACACAGCTCTTCCCAGCCTCTTTTGTCCCTGCTGCTTCCTCTGCACCATGCTAAGGGCATGGGGACACTTGAGGAAATTAAAGTCCAACCTCTCCACATGTCCATCCTCTTCACACCGTCATTCCCTTCTCAGGTGCTGTCACCACCTGGGCTCTTCCTGCCATGTGGCTCTGAGGAAGAGGCTTGCTTCCCTTCCAAGGCTCTAGGCATCACCTGCCTCTTCTGCATGAAATAACACAGAAAGAAAAACACAGGAATGTATACACATATTGTTCTTTAAATTTAGTCACGGTTTTTAATTGTTATTGTTTTGTAGTGTCTGTCCCATTCACAAGGCGGAGGACCTTGGGATAGCAAGCTCTCTTTCTTTCTGGTTCTCCACGCTCCTGGCACAGTGCCAGGACACAACTGGGTTTTTATTAATATGTGTTGAATAATTTAACTTATTCGAACCCACTAAAGACACTTTTACTAACCTTACTTTGCCAAAAGATATATATAATTATTTGGTGCTTAACAAGTACTTTACTAACGAAGAGTTGATATAATCTTAAATATTCTGGCTGGCCTCACTCATAATATCACATGTGAGTGCTGTGATAAAGCATGTGTGAGATAAAAACTGAAGTGTCAGTGGTTCCAGAGTCACCTTTTCTTCTAAACAAGATGTTAAGGCTTCTAAATCATGCATGTGATGAAGTATTTAGGTTATCTATCTCCCAAGAAGATTGACATTTCTTTTAACCTCTTTAAATTAAAATACTATACTGGTTTAAAAAAAAAAGTGAAGGACACCAAAACAAAGTTTTGAAACCCTCCCCTTACATTGAATTTTCCATATAAGTGTAAACGATTAAAACTACTGATTTTTTCTTCCCACAAATTGATGGCCTTAAAATGCTCATTAACTGGAAGTTATATGGACATATGGCTAGTCAATAAAGGGCAGACTTGCGAGTGACAAGCAGAAAAGTTCACGGTTAGCATAAAACTGATGAAATTGACCAGAACATGCACTGCAGATCAGACTCGTAAGTTAGAACAGTTTTATTTCTATTTCTACTCTGACATTTTTCAACTCAGAAAAACCACCCGTTCCCCACTTTAAATGATCCAGAGAAGGCTGCTATGTTATTGGGTTGCTGGTAGGATCTTGATTGTGTGGGAGAGGAAAAAGGAACTTTTCCTTTAGCCTTTCTAAGTTTTTCTGGCTGAACTAATAATCAAATTGGCATGTGATAGATTAACCAGAGGAAATAACCACATTTATTACATAGCAGGGATGCTATCAGTCTATAGAATGTGAGGACACATTGGGCAATGGAGGCTTATATTCCACCTGGAGCTAAGGAGGAGGGTGTGAGTGAGGCCTGGGACCTCAAAGGGCAGGAACACAATTCACATGGAAATGGAAAGGCAGATACTGGTAAATAAATGTTTGCTGGGCCTTCTTTAACAATGGGACACAGACAGGACTTTGATCAAAGGGCCCTTGCTCGGTTCCTCCCCATCTATCATACCTAGCTTGTATTAAACTATAGTTATCTCTGATGATCGCTCCCTTCCTAGAGCAAGTCTTCTGTCTGAATTCTTTTAGGCAGTTACAGAAAAGTTCAAAGATTCTTTCTGAGTCTTCATTTTTTTTTTTTTTTAAATAATGAGCTTAAAATAATATGCATCCCCGAAGCCATATTTTGGAGTGGCAACCTCTGCTTCCCCTCAATTGTCATAATTCTTTAGGTCTAAAACACTCCTAGGTGTTTCTGTAATTGTTACACCAAATTAATTATGTTTGACTGTTCAACAATCATCTATGCTGACCTCTTTTCTACCACGACCTCTACTTGGTTAGCATATAGCTAGAGTTTTCTCCTGTGGACAAATGTGGTGTCATAAGAAAGAACAACTGCTCTGGACTTGGAAAAGACAGTCTTGCTGGCACAGGGACTTGGCCACCTTTCCATGTCACTCAGGCTCAGCTTTCTCTGAGATAATAGCACTTGCTCTAGGGTTAGCTTTAACGATCCAAAAATTCTAATGTAGGTCTGAAAATTACTCTGGACAGTGTCCTAACGATTACCCAGAAGGAGGGATCCCTGAGGCCTTATCAAGACTCAGGAGGGTACATGTGAGTGTGTATGACTTTGTCTCAACTGGCTCATCTCTACCATAATAACATCTCCAGCTTGTACATGTTGATCTTCTTTCTGTGTTATGTTTTATCTAGTAAGAGTCTTCTCTTAAAACTATTGTTGAATATCACTAAATGGATATATACAAAATATTATGTAAGGAGTAAAGAGATGTTATTATTCTGTTAGTTTTAATTGTGCTCTGAAGTAGGTTGCACTACTAGTAATCAATAATAAATTTTTGAAGAATATTTTTATGTGTAAGAGTGTTCAGCTCCTTTTGACCTGGCTGCCTGTATTTTATAGTTCATGTTTTTTTTTTTAAGTCTTCAGCCATGTGGCTTGGTACTAATTGTTACGATTGATGAAATGTGATTTATGCATGTGTATGTTTCAGTACTGATTTTCAAAGACTGATTAACACCATCCAGGGGCTGGCTAATCAGCCAGTGAGAGTGTTGTCACTGCTTACATAACTATGATCTGGATTACTCACTTTAAGAAAAATAAACCTTGAAACCAATAATGCATTACAAGAATAATTCTCAATATCCAGTGTAATATAACACTTGGAACATTTATTCAATTGTCAAGTTGGGTTTTATGTTAAGTTTGCAAAATCTGATGTTGTTCCTAGGTTGTATCTACATTCTTTACAGTTTTAACACAACCCTATGATAACCCCAAAGTTCCAGATCTTATTTGTTTTGGAAAAGTGACACTTACCATTTGGACACAAGAATATTGACCTTGGCATCCCTGGAGTATTTTTTTCAAGGCCCTGGGCTTTTAAAGATCACATCATAGGTAACAAGGTATTAACTGAAAATAGTCTATACAGTTTTAATAAGAGGGACATCAAATAGACTTAATGTTTTAAATTGGGAGTTTGACAGTTCAGACAAACACAAGAGCTATTCTGTGGAGGACCCTGGCCTTTGAACAGATTTTTATTACCACATGAGGTAGATCCCACTGGTGCTTCAGATGTTCTTTGATCCAAAGAGACTGACATTACATGGATACAATTAGTGTAGACACTCAATTAAGTACTCTTACAGTTTTTAGCTTGTTTCAGTCTCATCTTTCATTTCCTTAAATATAATCAAGAAAGAGTTATTTCAACTAAAACAGATTGAAAGAGACACCAAACAGATGTCCCTTAACTCCTACTGAAGAAAACAGGCTTGGAGAAACATTGCAGAGTTGTAATTCCACAGCTGACCAGGCAAGAGTGCAGTTGCTGGAGGGTGGGGGATTCAATTTACAAAGAAAGGGCCCCCAGGATCTAAGGAATGGGGAATGATAATTCCTAGTTTTGAACTAGGATCAGTAATTCTATGTGAGGACAATGCACTGTCTTGATCCCTTTTAAGTGTTTAAATTATGTTGATGTGTTTTATAGGAGAACTGGGTTACGTAGAAAACCATATGATTAAATCAAACAAAAATAGAGACCAGAGGGGGAAAAAAGAGAGTGGAAAGGGGAATAGCAAAGATAAAGAAAAGGAAGCTCTGTGAAACAGAGACCATGACAAGAACAACCAAGTTTTGGGGAGAAGACAGGCAGCCATCATGAATACAATTCAGTGTTTTCTAGAAGGTAATTTGGGGTCAAGGGCCATGGAAAATCATTTCCATTTTGGGGTACTCTGACAAATGAAAGTGAAGAACTAAAAATGCATACATGGTATGCCCACAGATTATATTCTTATATCCTTACAATAATTCTCAAGAATTAAAAGGGTGGTGATTCTCACTTTTATAAAAATGAGAAAGCTGTGGTTTAAGAAGTAACTGCCCAAAGATTACAGAACCAATGCAATCCAGAGTGAAGCCCTCCAAATCCCGCATTCTTTCTGCCTCTTCTACCAGCTTTCCTTCTGGGGCTCTGAGGCCCCAGCTTGTGTCTGTTCTCTTAGATGAATCACATTTAATCATGCTGTGAACAGCTCAGACAGTATTTTGGCACTCTCCTTTAGACACCATAATCAGGAAAAATATTAATATCCCTGGCAGGGACAGAATATATTCGTACAGTTCACCTGCAATGTGAGGAAAACTGTTTCCCTTCTCTGAATAGTACATGCTTTGTAAAGCACTCCATCCACAGCATCTCATCTTTATGGTCAACTTCACATTGCACTGTGATGGCTGATCATAAAGGAGGGAGGCACTAGTTGGAGGATCACATGATGACTTTGTTAAGAATTAGGCTCAAAACTGATGAAGTTATTTCCCCAAACTATATGACTTTCACTTTGCATAAATATTGATTATACAGTATATATATGCTCCTACTGATGAGATGCACTATGTGACAGATGATTCCTGGGGATGAGAGAAATGCACTTCGAAATGAGTTTTATTTGTTTCTCCCTCACCTAATGGGAAATCTCATCTTTTACCTTCAACTAGTCCTATGACATTATTGCCAGAAAACAGAATTTGGAGGAGCTCACTTTAATTCAGTCTTCTTCCTGGAATAACCAGATCCTAAAGTCCTGAGTATCAAGGACACTTTTCTTCTCATTTTCTGTTTAGAAACCTAAAAAGTGATTAATTACAGTTGGTGTTGCTAGATATATGTCCTTAACATTCGTATTTTCACAACACATGCATTCTAAGAAAGGCAGAATAAGCTTACAATTAATTGACTTAGTGGAGGACCCGTCTAACATAATAATTTCCTTATCTATGTATGTTAAGACTTTAGAAACTCTCAAAAGCAAGAATTTCTATTGAATATTATTCCCTCTTCTTCAAGGAACAATTTTTTTTTCTTAATTGATTTTCCTAAGGCTTTGGTAATGATATCTCTATTTGCAAAACCCCCTCTTATATTACACAAGGGTTTCTTTCAAATTTAACGAAACTAACTGTAATTTATATATCACTGTGGAACACTACAATTCACATTATCCATGGTTCTAATCGCACATTAAATATCAAAATATTGTGTGATACAATTAGAAAGGATGTGAGATAACTTCAGTCTTTTAACTCAAGTGTAACTCTTCATTTTGATCTGCTGACAGGCTTCCATTTGCTTGGGTTTTAGAAATGACTCATCTTAAAAAGAGTGCCTAACATTGTCTTTCCCAGTGCCCATAACTCTCCCTTAATCCTTAGCTTATAAATCAGGGCTTCCACCTTTCTCAGCTTCTGCACACAAATCTAAACCTTCAGAAATGCATTTTTTATTGATCCACTGCTTATGAAAACTAGGGTCTACCAGTCTTACCTAACTCCCAGATAAATCACAATTTTATTTTATTTTATTTTTATTTTTTTAGCTGAGCCATCCTGCATAAATCACAATTTTAAACTGAGATGAGCTAACCTGGTTTAAGCACATTTTGTAAATGGAAGCTCCTTTTATGGAAAGAGCTTAGGTTTGAAGGAAAGACCAGTTTTGAAAAACAGCCCTATGGTTTCTCAAGATCACAAAGATTTTGCATAGAGTGGTGTCTGGGACGCATTTGGCTAGGGAAGGGGAAAACAGATCATTCTGTTTGAATCGGAGTAAGCTCACAGAAAGTGAAATGTTCATGGGATGATGTAAGAGTCTGAGGAGTTTTGGCTGGAGCGAAGTGATGACGCTGCTTGATGACAAACTGCCTGATTAGAAGAGACTGGGGAAGGACAGGTGAAAGGGTCTTGGATTTAAGGTGTACAACAATGGGAGAGGTGGCGACTGTAGTTTCTTTAGAGGAACGACGTCATGAAGTGGCATGTCATGACGTTCAGCACCAGAAGCCAGTGAAAGATGAATTGGGATAAGTATAGTACTGACTGACTCTTGCAAGAGCTGTTGAGTTCTGGGATGAGAATAAAGTCATGTGAAGCATCCTGGTTAGTGTCTGGATATTTTATAAAGTTTTCCTAGAATATCCCTTTTTGATAGAGGAAAGTAAGTAGCAACACTGGCCCTCAGCCATCAGGTATTTCTTTGAAGTTTTGTGTTTTATTATATAGTGCAGGGGAAGTCAGGATGACATTAGCATCCCCACCTAGACTCTCAAAAGAACTAAGACATACTCAAAGATCATCATGACAAGAGGAATGGTGATTGTCTTGCACAGGATGTATCTCTAGTGCCCAACATAGCCCTTAACACATATTAGGTGTCACAGTACAATTTGTTGGATTGTTGGATGGATGGATGGATGGATGGATGGATGGATGGATGGATGGATATATTCCTGGTTAGGTAAGATAAGATGAGAGGCTGAGAATAATTTTATTGTCAATAGATCTTTTGTGGGAAGACAATATTTAGCAAATAGCCAGGATGAATTAAAGAACTGTACAGGGGACTTGTGTGGAGCCATATTTCTTGTATAGTTCATGATATAAGCAAATGCAAAAAATTCAGATTGTTATAGGTGACTTCCTGTGTTCATGCCTGGGGAGACAGTATATGATCTGAAATTCTTTGTGTAAATGGAAATGTGATTTTTTTCACATAGTTGAAGGTAGTATGCAAGAGTTTTGTAAAGCACTCAGAGAAATTAATTCTTTCTTACTCTAACATGAACTGTATCAACAAAGAAATTGAAAAGTTCATTAAGGACAGGCAAAGTCTTGTCTTTGTCTATGGCTTGCCCCCTTTCGAATGCTGAAGTTGCACATGTTAATAAGATCGATGTCAGAATTAAAACTTTTTGGAGAATCTGGCTGAAATATCCCATTGCGTGTTAATGAAAAACTTACAATTAGACAACAGGGTAGTTATCTCAATTGTTTCAGCAAAACTATTAACACACACACACACACACACACACACACACACACACACACACTTAAATTTTTTTTTTTTCCTTTTAGGGTAGTATTGCCTTGCTTTGTAAATTTCACTACTACTAGCGGTTAACACTTTCTTTCCACTAGAATCTATATACTGAAGCAGTCTTTGTAGGAAACACAAATCCATACAATCAACTATCTTCTTTTTTTTTTTTAATCAATTTACTGGTTATCTTTTAATTTGCACTCAAGTTTATCACTCATGTAATCTGAAATTCACAATTCACAATCTCCAATACTGCTACAGTTTGCAAAATATATTTTTTTCCCTTAATCTCCCTCTTTGTTCTGTAGATCTTATCTTAACATGTCTCATCTCAGCATCTTCCCATGTCCTCAAGCAGAGGGGTTTGGAGTAGAGCATTTACTACTTTTGGTTTGTTTGTTTGTTTGTTTCTTTGTTTGTATACACTGATTAAACTCCTAATTTCAGGTTTGTGTTATATTCTGTGTGAATCTATTACTTTATGTGTGAGATATTCGCTTTAATGTTCATCAAATCAGGTGCAACGTTATAAACTGAGGTTAGATCATTGTGGGTTCCCTTCTTATCCATTGAGAATAAGCTGACTTCTATCAACCTCTCTTCCAGAACATAGCTTTGAAGCCTGATGTTGTTTTGTTTGAAACAGGCTAAACTTCTTTGACAGCAATTATATAGTTTCTGAAGTGTGGTGACTGGGACTGGTGCTATCTCCAGGCAAGGCTTTAACAGGAGGTTTTATGATGCCAACAAAGCCTCAGTTAATTCCACATTTCCCTTGTTACCCACCTGTCTCAGTATCTGTAATATTTTTCAGAAAAAGAGAGTTGACAATATTCCAAATTGGCAAACAGTAACTGCAGTAAACCTAGATGATTCTAAGATATAAAATATATATAGGTAGGTAGATAGATAGATAGATAGATAGATAAATAGATAGTCATCTATATCATTCTAGGGTTTTTTAAAAGATACTTTGCAAGTTAATTCAGCAGATAATTACAATAAATATTCAAATTTTCCTAATACCATCTTCATATTTTTCTCAACTGGGGACCAACTTGTACAATCATTGATTTACTATTTTAAGCATATTTCAATCTAGCAGACTAAAAAACAAAAACCAGAGATAATAAAATGAAAAGATGTAATGAAAAATAGCATCTTAGAAAAATAAAGAGAAACTATGTTTCAAATGGATTTTAGATTCTCTAAGTCATATTCTTCTAAATTGTTCCAAGATGAAAGTGATGTTGACCTCTTAAGCAAACACTGTTTTCTTTTTTTATATTTATATTTTTTATGTTTAAATTTGGAGATTTAATTGCTCTGTTGGCATAATGTTACTGTGTGTTAATAACTTTTTGACTAGATGATTGTGCTCATCAAAATCAACAATTTATTTGAGTGCAAGGAATCCTTCAAGGGTGAACAGTAATAGGTCTTACTAAGATTTTGGTGAGAAGAGGAACAGCAAATGTTAATACTCATCTAATCCTTGTGTAATTCTCATGTAGGCAATTTAATCTTTTTTACACAGTGTCCTTAATTCTGAGATTAACTATAGAAGGATAAAGAACAAGATGACATTCCTGTATAATTAACTCCTAGTATCTGGGGACTAGTAAAAAGAATTTCTCAGCATCTTCATTGCTCAGCTAATAGTCCTTGGTTCCTTCTGAAGAAGTATCAGCAGGTAACACTTCAGTGGTTCATAACCTCAAAAGAGATGGAAACCAAACCCAATATTGAAAGAGATACTCAGTGATTTCAGTGGCATAACTAGGATTTTACCTGATATTTGGGTGTTATCACCTACCACATTGTTCTACATTGAGAGCTATAGATACTCTCTCCTATGAGAATTCCTTCTAGAATTACCACACTCTGAGTTTCTCTGGAAAATAATACTTTTGCAAAAATAAATTGTTGTTGTGCTTCTAAATATCTCAGCTTGGAATTTCAGGATGTTAGAAATGCTCTTGGAGGTTTCAGGGTACAGATATACAGTTAAAAACATGACTGTTCAACCCCCTTCTCTCCTCTCTAACTGGCTGTAGTTGGCACAGAGGGCAAGATGGATGATCACTCATATCTTTCACCCATGGCCCCCAGACTTCCAAAAACACTGCTCCAGTTTTAGTCAGTGTTTGATAAACGTTGGTTGGGATCCATAGACACCATCTCCTGAGATAAAATAATTTTAGATATCAAGGACATTATCTTTTTTCCTATATTCCTGGCCCAATCCTCCCAATGGTATTATTCATTTACTACTGTTGCCTTTGGTTATGGGCACTCACAAGATAACTTACATGAAGGCTTCTCTTGGGAAGTGTTATGGAATCTAGACTAATATATGCCCTACAATAATTATGTGCAACATTTCCATATCAGCTAAAGAGGCTGAGCATTAGAGTCTAAAGGAAACATGTTAAAGAAAACTTAAAACAGATCAAACACATTTAAAAGGAGCTTATTTAAACTAGAGCCAAAACATTACAAGACTAAGAACTGACCAATAATACCACTGTCTTTCATGCCCAGAAATAAGCATTGAGGGAAACACCACCCAACCCTGCTCCGAGTCTAATAGCTTAGCGCTATTATAACGAGGTCTTCTGGAAGGACACAGCCTTGTTCTTTAAATTCTCTGCTTTGTTAAATAATTGAGAGCCCCTATTCAGAGCCAGGGGGCTCATTCCATACATTGACTATTTCTACTTCAGAGGGTTCCCTGTGCTTGCAAGCTTATATCAGAGTCAATTCATTATCCCTGGGCCCAAGAGGGGTAGGGAAGGGTTGAAGAAAAGCCTACATGATACCCTTATTTTAACCTCTGCCTTCTTATAAATGAGCTTCTTTTTTTAAAAGCTTGCACACCAGTATGTCTAATTTAATCAAGCTCAATCAGGTTGGTAAGAAAAGCAGAAATCTGAATGCTAAGCAGTATAAACTTCCCCTGTGTGATAAGAGAATAGCAAGGAGATTTCCATTACAGCTGGTGAAGCTCGAGGCAGAACCAGATTCCATCTCCTTGCAAAAAAAGCTGGCGATGCAAAAATCCTAGGTCAAATGAAAAGGAAATAGAGTTTTCCCAATTTCTAGGTGTCTAGCATGGTTTATTGCATCTACATAGCTTTGCCATAGAGGAAGAAAAAAAATTGCTTTTTTGATAGGTAAGTGACATCTGTCTTTCCTAGGGACATTATAGTATTGTGGCTGAGAACAGGTGCATGCATTGAAGATGACACTGGCTGTGTTATAGTGGACCAAAAACTTACGACATCTGAACCTCATTTTCTAAAATAATAATAATAATAATAATAATAATAATAATAATAATACCTCATTTCATGCTTGTGAGGGCTAAATAAGGTATTATATATATATATGGCACATAGGAGAATAACAGCCTCCATCATAAATATTTATCACTTTGTCTTCTCAGTATCCTTTCCTCCCAATTAAGGTTAGAATGAGGAACAGATATTTGTGGGACTATCTCCCCAGTTCCTACCTGTTCTCAGCATTGATTGGTCTGTAGGTTAGGCAAGTGATCCAACCAAATTTCATATATTCCTTATCTGGAATTAATCCACAGCTACTGGGAAAAAAAGATGGTCTGCATTCTGCTATGCTTGTTTAAATTGGGTCTGTGACCCCGAATCCACTGGTCGTCATTGTCCCATCAATGACTACACACAGGGAAGCTAAATTAAAAAATAGGTGGGTGTTGTTAGGAAGAACATGAAAGGCTTTATGATCATTTTAGTTCTTCATTCTAACTGAAGCTCTGTTAACCCTTCCAGTTATATCATTTAATAAGTCTGCCCAACCTTTTTCATTGCGTAAGCTAATTACACTGGCGTTCTGTCACTGATAGTTGGAAATTCTGACTGACATAATCAGTACCCACTAAGTATTTGGGGGCCTCCTTGGAACCCTATTGCAATATTCAAAACATTTTAGTGTAGTTAGAAGGACTTTGAAAAAATCTTTTCTTTCTTGATTGTCATTTTTCTTCATGATTGTCAAGATTGGTGAATGGCATGACAAAAAAGAAAAAAAAACAGAAAAAAAAAACCTTTATAAACCATATAAAATGTTTTGAAAATAAGATTTTAGGTTTTGTTACTTATCTCAATTTTGAAAAAAATGTTATTTTTAGGTACACTTGACCTAGTAAATGGGAAATGTGGTACTTCTTGTTATATATTGTACTTTGTGGCAACTAGCCAAGATTGCTATAAATACACAATTTTTTTGTCACCAATTTGTAATTCTGGTAAAGTTAACCTTTTGAAACTTCAGTTTCCTTTTCTGTAAAATGTGGAATTTAATAATACACAACTCCTAAAGTTGTTATTTGGAGTAATTGAGAAAATACATGTGCATAACTTAGCCAGTTTCTTATGTAGACAATAGACAATTCCCATTAATAAATGGAAACTATTACCCTTGTTCTTTAAAAGGGGATTAGCCCATTCTGGCCTTATCACCCCCCCTCCCTTTTTTGTTCTCTTAACAAGGATTTACTCCCCTGCTTTTGGGAATAGACTTGTGTTTACCAAAAACCACACTGACTCTTTCTACTTGGTCCTTTCTTAACTAGATACTCCATCTCCTCTCTGGCTTGTCTACTGCTTTTAAGCTGGGTTTACTTGATCAAATGCTTCTAATTTAATGTGGGCTTAAAAATGAAACTGAAGCCAGCTGTACTGATTTGGAGTCGATGAAGCATAATTATTTTTAGGAGGCTCAGTAGAGGTTAACATCATTATTTTGATTATGAATCACATACAGAACACTTTATTTTTGCAAAGAGCTTTGGCATTGTTTCATAATTTAGAGTTAAAAGTGACTCAGTGGGGGATGTGTCACCCATTACAGATGGAAAAGAAAAGCCAAAGGGAGTTAAACAATTGCAAAGCAAGCGCATCATTAGCTAGAATATCTGGGCATTGTTTTCCTAGACTGTGTCCACCCAAGACTGACTCAACCATGGAAGTAAAAATTCACACAACTGGATATCATTAGGTTGGCTCTTTCTCCTTTTTACCCCTAAATAAATAAACATTTTGGGAAGGGATTTAATTAACAGAAACAATCCATTTTGATTGTGGTCCAATAGCAACTTACTTGACAATAGTTCATAGGTTTAAGAAATTAAAGAAACTAGGTCACATTGATTTAAATATATTTTAAATTATTTAAACTTACTTTGTTGCAATGTAATGATCTTCATCTATTAGTTAATTACTGCTGCCTTGAATTGACTTTAGAATTGCAGCTTTCTCTATTTACTCCATGTCTGCTTATAACTACTATCAATTGACCATAGTGAAATGAGTCCTATATAATAAATTATGACATCTTAGCTTATTACCTTGCTTTATAATGCCCTATTTGCACAAGTTATACTTTCAGAAAAGAGAGAGCCTCATAAAATTAAAAGGCCTGACTTTTAACAGATCTATTCAGTATGGTATATATGCAAATCTGAGGTAAATCAGAGAATTCCCCAAAGGGATCAAGTATTTTTTTTTAAGGAGTTAAAATATATATTATATATATCTCACAAGGAAATCTTTCTTGGAAAATGAGAATTAATTATTTGCTGTTAATGTAACCTGAGTAAAGGTGTACATTTCATTCACTCAGGTGAGAGAAAATAAGTTTCCTTGAAAATATTTATTTCACTGCTTTCAAGCAAGAGAAAATCAAATGCAAACTGTATAATGCAGGAAGAGAAACAATCCTAAAAAGCTCAGTTACAGTCTTCAGAATCAGTTTGATCCAGAAGTCCAAATGATATCATCAAGTTTTGGCTTCTCTCCATTTCTTCTTTCTCTACTCACATGGTAACTTTAACAGACCCAGGCTCACATTCTCTTGGCCCAAGTAGCCCATTAAAACAGAGAGGGAGAGAGAGGGAGGGAGGGAGGGAGAGAGAGAGAGAGAGAGATTGAGAGAGAACTTATACTTCTCCAATCATTTGAACATAATGCCTTGAACTTGATTTTTGTTTTGTTGTTAATTTTTGGACAGAATTGAATCACATAGCCAGCCCTGATTTTGGAAATAGAATGGTAAATTACCTTTGACTCGAATTGCATACATCCAATAAAGCTGGGGATGAATTAGCCCCACAAAAAGTGTACAAAAAAAGAAAAAGGAAGAGGTGTTTTCTGAAGGAAATTAAACAAACACTGGAAAGTAGAAATAACAGGTACCTATTAAAATGAGTAACAAGACAACTATTCCCATTATCATCCATGACTTTGCCTAATTTATACAACAGTTTACAAAGAAATCATACAATAATGATGCTATTTTATTCACTAAGTTATTTATTTCAATAAACACTGAATTCTAGAACAAGTCTGAGGCTGAAGCATAGACCCGTTTTTCTATAAAATTTCTATTTAAACTTCCATTTATCTCTCAGAGAAAATGGCTCCAGCTAGCTTTTTCTGGAACAAACAGCCCATAAAATATTTCAATTGATACAATGTATTCCAGAGGACAGCTGACTCCTCCATCTAGTTAGCTCTTGAAATGTTTTATTTTTCTCTTTGCTGTTCCTATAATGCGTTTTGGGATTACACTTTATACAACATCTGAGAGACCATTTCTAGTATACCAGAACTTAATTCACAGAGGCTAAATCAAATCACCTCAATGATTCAGTGATTTCCCATGAAGACCTTTAGACAAATTAAAAGGAGCCAACTTTGATGCTTAATTGTTTTTACAGATTTTTTTCCTTCATTGATTTAATTAAGGTCTTTCATCTGTTGTGAGCTTGGAGGACTTTCATTATCTATTGAAATAACTTTATTTGAATTCAGGTTGGCCAACAAGTCACACAGACCTAATAGCTTTGCAGGACCAAGTTCCTGTAAAATATTAGGAAACAAGAACCCATCTTCCCTCATCAGTGGCAGTTAAAAGTACATATTGATTTCTGTTAGATGTCTCTGGAATACCTAAGAGGAGGTAACAATTCTAGGGAATATGGAATGTAAGAGCCCCGAACTGTAGGCACAACCTTGGAGAAAGAAATTAGCTTTGGGAAGCTGACCTTTAAGTTTCTCTGTAAGGACTGATTTTGTAACTCTTTAAATGAGATAGTTCATTTTCCTTATGCTGGAGGAGGGTCTACAACCCTCATAGTTAGATTTCCTAATTGTAACAGAAATTACCTCTCTTCAGGGGCTGCCAGACGCTAAACGTGTGTTAAACATAGTCTTCTGTTTATATTTGTGGTTAGAAAGATTGGGTTTCCCATCGCTGGTCTGCTACTCACTAGTGTGTAGCATTGAATAATTACATATCACCTCCAAATAACAGTGTTTACATCTGTGAAATGGGGAAAACAATATTATCTATCTTGAATGTGTTTGTATGATATCCTCTTCATTATTTTTTTCTTTTTTGGATGATCAAATGAGTGTAGGCAATGCTTGATGATACATAAACATCATTTTGTAATATGTGTGATAATATAATTTTGTATAAAATAATAGGGAGAAAGTGAATATTTTTATCTTGCATGATGAGTGATAAGGGAAGCTAGGGTGAGGGGAAGAAGAACACACACAAAAACAGAGAACAGAATTTAAAGGTTGACCAAAAACTTGGTAACCAAAATAAAAAATATTTTAATGCAGTATTCTAAAAACTCAAAATTAATGTAAATATTCATGATGAACAAAATATAAAAATGTTTAACAAAGATACAGTCCAGAGTGTCATCCACATCATGGTGGCATAAAATGTACCTCACACTTTCCTTCTTTTCATATCGAAAGTTCAGCATCTATCCACAGAGAAAAGGTCTCTGTGGGAGTTATGGTATCCAGCACCATACACCACAGGACCTGGTAAGAGCCTTGCCCACTTATGCATTGGGTTCCTCCAGTATAGGCCGTGGAACTGACAGAAGCCTGTGAATCAGTTCCAGATGTTCTCAGCCATGAACCAAAAGCACCTGGAAAATGCTGACGTGGGCAGATATTCATAAACGAGAGAGCCTCTGTAGAACTCCAGATTTGTAGAGGAAAAGTTACAACATTCCATTGGAGCAAATTTATGTATGAGTTTAGACACATTGGACTGGGTAAGAGGAATTTTGCCAGCATCACCCCTCCCCCTAGGCAGCACCGCTTAAAGAAAGCAAATGCTGGGTACCACTCCAGTGAAGGAAAAGGGAGAGTAGTGAATGAGTGATCAGCATCCCCAGCTATGCCAGATGCTTTAAAAGAAGAAAGAAAGAAAGAAAGAAAGAAAGAAAGAAAGAAAGAAAGAAAGAAAGAAAGAAAAGAAAGAGGAAAGAAAGACATCTTTCCTGCAGCACTAGAGTATTAAAGCAAGAGCTCCATGAATGTGAAGACGGAGAAGATGGGGGGAACACAGATAAGAATATCAGAGGACGAAAGGGACAAGGTTCCAACTGAATGCATTTTAGACTTCAGCAAGAAGCCTGCTCGTGAGCTGTTGGGAAAACCTCATGTGAGGTTCTCCCCAAATGGCTAGTAGGCACCCCTAATGACCTGAGTGCCAAATCCACTTCTTCCACTTTGTGGCAGACTCCTTGTGTATGCTCCTGAGGGTATCAGTGAGAACAAGATTAGGTAGACAGGGAGTGCTCATTGAATGTGGACAACATCTGTGGGCAAGAGAGAAACTATAATCTTGAGCTATAAGGTAACCTTTGGGAAAACAAAAAAGAGGTTACTAATAGTCAATCTGTTGCATTGTAAGATCAAGAAAAGATATAAGCTTAAGAATTTTGTCAAAAAGAGAGCAGGAAGCATGGAGGAGGTATATCCATACAAGTTTTGAGAAAAGCCCCAGAACACGAGCAGGACCAAAAAACAAACAAACGAACAAATGAACAAACAAACAAACAAACAAACAAACAAAAAATCCTCTGACCTGAAGGCGGCTAGGTTACTAACAGAGGAGATGACTGCTAGGCAAAATGTGCAATCAGCAATGCACAACTTCAAGTAACATGAACAATCTAGAAAACATGACATCACCAAAAGAACATAACAATCACCCAATAATCAAATCCAAAGACAGGTGAAAACTGTGATTTACCTGATAAAGAATTCTAAATAGCTCTTTTGAAGAAACTTAATGAGCTATAAGAAAATGCAGAAAGACAATTTAAAAAATCAGGAAAATGATACATGAACAAAATAAGAAATTTAACAAAAACACAGATCATAAAAAAGAACTAAATGGAAATTCTGTAACTACGAATTTTAATGAGTAAAATGAAAAAAAATGCAACAGAGTATAAATATCAGAATAGACAGACAGAAAACAGAATCAGTGACTTAGAAGAAAGAAACCTTGAAATAACTCCATTGGAGAACTAAGAGAAAAGAATGAAAATGAGCAGAGAAATTCAATGTGATCTGTGAGATATCATCAAAAGAAGTAATATAAGAATAATTTGAATTCCAGAAGGTGAAGAGAAGGAAAGGGTGGCAGAAAGCTTGTTTAGAGAAATAATGTCCCAAGCCTGGTGAGACACTTGCACATCCAAGTCCATGAAGCTGATAGGTCATGCCATTATTTCAATTCAGAATAATCTTCTCCAAGACACATTACAATGAAACTGTCAAAAATCAAAGACAAAGAGAGAATACTAAAAGCAGCAAGAGATAAAAGGATTGAAACCTACAAAGGAATCCTCACTGGGTTATCAGCAAATTTCCCAGCAGAAACCTAACAGGAAAGGTAAAGTGACATGATGCATTCAAAGTACTGAAAGAAATAAAGAAAAAAAAAAATACCCACTACGAATACTCTATTGGCAGTTATCCTTCACAAATAAAGGATAATAGGTTTTCCCATATAAATAAAAGCAAAGGGAATTCACCACTAGACTTGCATTACAAGAACTGCTGGAAGAACTTCTTGAAGCTGAAATGAAAAGATGCTAATTAGTAACATGAAACCATACAAAAATATACAATACATTGATAAAGGAAAATATATATTCAGATTCAGAAAACTTTAATTCTGTAATGATGATGTGTTAACTACTTAATTATATTATAAACTTTAAAGAAAAAGAGTAGTAAAATAACTATAATTTCTTAACAGATAATATAAAAAGAGGCTTTTAAAAGAAACATTGCAACATTAAAAACATAAAAGAGGGGTAAAGGAATAGATTTTTAAAAAATGCAATTAAAGTCAAGTTGCTATCAGCCTTAAGTGGACTGTTACATCTGTAAGATATTTTATGTGAGCCTCATGGTAAGCATGAAGCAAAAACTTACAGTAGACTCACAAAAGATAAAGAGAAAGGGAGGAATCAGGGCCTATCACTACAGATAATCACTGATTTTCAAAGGCTGGCAACAAGAGAGGATAAAAGGAACAATGGAACTAAAAAACAGCCAAAAAACAAAAAAATGACATTAGTAAGTTCTTACATATCAATACATTTTCTAAATAGAAATAGATTGAGTTCTCTAATTAAAAGGCCCAGAGTGGCTGGACAAATTTAAAAAAGAAAAGAGTCAACTAGATGTTGCCTGCAAGAGACTCACTTCAGTTTCAGGATATACACAGATTGAAAGTGAATGGATGTAAAAAATACATTCTATGCAAGCAGAAACCTAAAGAAAGAGAGCATAGGTATACTTATAACAGACAAAATATTTTTAAAGCCAAAAATGGCAACAAGAGAAAGAGGTCATTATATGATTATAAAGGGGTCAGCTCATCAAGAAGATATAACAGTTGTAAATATTTACTCACCCAACATTGGAACAACCAAATATTTTAACCAAATACTTATAAATTTGAAGAGAGAAATAGACAATAATATAATAATAATAGGGTACTTCAATATACCCTTTCAGCAATGGATCATCCTGACAGAAAATCAACAAAGAAACACTAGACTTGAAAGGCATTTTCGATCAAATAAACCTAACAGTCATATATAGAACATTCCATCTAACAGCAACAGAAAACACATTCTTTTCAAGTGTATACAAAGTAGGATAGGTCATAAAATGGACCACACAATAAGTCTTAGCAAAGTTAAAAAGACTGAAATCCCACCAAGTATCTTTTCCAACCACAATGGAATAAAACTAGAAATCAACAACAAAAGGAAAACAGGAAAATGCACAACCATGAAGAAATAAAGCAGCACATCCCTGAGCAATCAATGGGTCAAAGGAAAAAAAAAAATCTTGAAACAAAAATGGAAACATGAGGGCCGGATCCAGTGGCGCGGTGGTTAAGCGCTGGCCTGGGAAGCCAGCGGCCCCGGTTCGGTCCCACATATGAGGGCCAGTGACACTGCCCTCAAAAAAAAAATAAAAAAAAAATTGAAACATGACATCCTATGGGATGTTGCAAAAGCAGTTCTTAGAGAAAAGTTCATAGAGATAAATGCATATATTAAGAAAAAAAAATCTCAAATAAACAACCTAAATGTACATCTCAAGGAACTAGACACAAAAGGATAAATTAGCCACAAAGGTGCAGAAGGAAGCAAATAAGAAAGATCAGAATGGAAGTAAATAAAATAAAGAACAGAAAAACAATACAAAAAAAATCAATGAAACTGAGGGCTGTTTTTTTTTTTTTTTTTTTTTTAAAGACAATCCTTTAGCTAGACTAAGTAAAGAGAGAGGGAGGGGGAAAGGGAGAAAGAGAGGGAACTCAACAAAAAAATTAGAAATGAAAGAGGACACATCACTACTGATACACAGAAATAAGATTATAACATGACTATGAACGATTATATGCCAATAGGTTAGATAACCTAGAAGACATGGATAAATTCCTGGAAACATACAACTTGCCGAGATTGAATCATAAAGAAATAAAAAATCTAAATAGATGAACAATGAGTAAGGAGATTGAATTAGTAATCAAAATCCTCCACAAACAGAAAAATCCAGGACTAGATGATATTACTGGTGAATTCTATGAAGTATTTAAAGAAGAATTGATGAAATCCTTCTTAAACTCTTGTAAAAAATTAAAAGAGAAGAAATACTCTCAAACTCAGTTCATAAGGCCAGCATGACTCTGATACTAAAGCCAGATAAGGAATATACAAGGGAAAAAAATCATAACCTGTAGACCAATATCCCTGATGACTACAGAAGCAAAAACGCTCAACAAGATATTAGAAAACCAAATTCAACAATATGTTTAAGGGATCATACAACATGATCAAATGGAATTTATCCTGGGATGCAAGGATGATTCAACATACATAAATCAAGAAATGTGAGATGTCACATTAATATTATAAAAGAAAAATCATATGCTCATCTCAATAGATGGGAAAGAAAAAACATTTGACAAAATACAACATCTTTTCATGATAAAACTCTTATTAAATTGGGTACAGAAGGAACATACCTCAACAAAACACAGGCCACATATGACTAATCCACATCATACTCAACAGCGAAAATTTTAAACTTTTACTTTAAAATTAAGAACATAACAAGAATACTCTTATTCAACATAGTACTGGAAATTTTAGCTAGAGCAATAAAACATAAATAAGAAATAAAAGGCATTGAAATCAGAATGAAAGAGGTGAAATTTTCTTTGAAGATTATTTGATTTTATATATATATATATATATATATATATATATATATACACATACATATATATATATATATATATATATATTCCTAAAAGCTCAACCAAGAAACTGTTAGAACTGATCAACAAGTTCACTATAGTTGCAGACATAAAATCAATGTACAGAAACACTAACAATGAAATATCTAAAAAATAAAACAATCGTATTCACAACAACATCAAAAATATAAAATATTGTGTTGTCTGAAAAGTCATGATGCATTTTTGCAACGAAAAACATAGAAAAAAATAGTCATGAAAACTCATGACTTTTCCAACAACCCAATACTTAGGGATAAATTTGACCAAGGTAGTGCAATATTTGTACAATAAAAACTATAAGGCTTTGATAAAAAATATTGAAGAGGACACAAACAAATGGAGATATCATGATGTTTATGAATCAAAAGAACATATTGCTAAAATGCACATACTATCAAAGCCAATATAAAATCATTACAATCACTATCAAAATTCCAATGATGGTTCTCACAGAAATAGAAAAAAAACATCTTAAAGTTTTTATGGAATCAAGACTTCCAAATAGTCAAAGCAATCTTGAGAAAAAACATATTTGGAGGCATCACTCTTCTGATTTCAAAGTATACTACAAAGCTATAATAATACATATGGTCCTGGCATTAAAAATAGATACATAGACTAATGAAACAGTATAAAGACCATGGGAATAAATCCTGGCATATATATATATGGTCAAGTTATATTTGACAAAGGAGCCAAGAACGTTCAATGGGGGAAGAATGGTCTTCAACAAAGGTGTTGGGAAAACTGGATAACCACATGCAGAAAAATGAAATCAGACTCTGGTCTTACAAGATTCACAAAAATCAACTCAAAATGGATTAAAGAGTTAAGCATAACGCACAAGCAACAGAAGCAAAAATCAGCAAATGAAACTACATCAAAGTAAAAATAGTCTGCACAGCAAAAGAAGCAACCAAAAAAATGAAAGCAGCCTATGGAATGGGGGAAAAATATTTGCAATTCATACCTAATAAGGGCTTAATTAATACCCAAAATATATAAAGAACACTTTAATAACAAGAACAATGACAAAAATCAAACAATCCAATTAAAAAATGATCAGAAAAAATTGAATAGACAACAGGTACATGAAATGATGCTCGCCATTACTGATCCTCAGGAAAATTCAAATTGACATCACAATGAAGTATCATCTCACACATGTTAGGATGGTTATCATCAAAAAGACAATAGAAAGTAAGGATATAAAGGAACAATTGTGCACTGTTAAAGGAAATGTAAATTGGTTCAACCACTGTGGAAAAATAGTATGGAGGTCCCACAAATTATTAAAAATAGAACTACTGTATGATCCAGCAATCCTACTTCTGGGTGTGGATCAAAAGGAAATGAAATAAGGATATTGAAAACATGTCTATATCCCTACATTTACTGTAGCATTATTCGCAATAGCTGAGATATGAAAACAACCTAAGTGTCTGTCAAGAGGTGAATGGATAAAGAAAACGCAACAGATAGACATACACCCAGTAAAATACTACCCAGCTATAGAAAGGAAACTCCGCACTTTGTGACAACATGGGTGAACTTTGAGGGAATTATGCTAAGTGAGAATAGTCAGACAGAGAAAGACAAAAACTGTATGATCTCTCTTACACGTGGAATCTGTAAAAGCAGAACTTGTAGAAACAGAGTTGATTGGTGTTTACCAGGAGCTGTGGGTGGGGGAAATGGGGAGATGTTGGTCAGGGTGCAAACTTGCAGTTAGAAGATGAATTAAATGCTGAAGAAATTCACAGAATTGGGGTTATAGTTTACAACACTGTGTTATACACTTCAAAGTTGTGAATAGAGTGGATCTTCAATGTTCTCACTATTAAAAAAAAATGGTAATTATATGACATGATAGAAACATTAGCTAATGCGACAATGGTGATCATAATGCACGCATGCATGTATCAAATTAACATGTTATATACTTCAAACTTCCACAATGTGATATGCCAATTTTATACCAATAATAAAAAACAGAGGACAAAAAGATGTCAGAAAGAAAAAAAAGAAGATATAATCCCATTCTGAGCTTGCCTGGTGTCAATCCTCACTGCCTCACCTTCCTCTCATCTGTGATGAAAAGGTTTCACAGAGGAAGAAAATACCTGTTCTGGTATTTGAAGAAAGGATAAAGTGGAGCTTCGCAGGTAGACAAAAAGGGAAATGGAAAGCCCACTGGACACAGACTGTGCAAAGGCACAATGCACACACTACGGGTATTGTCCTCAAAGAACCATAGACTGGATCATAAAATGACAACAGTTGAGAAGATGCTGGAGGGAGAGACAAAGGCCAGATAATGCCGAGGGTCTTATATGCAGAGCTGACCATCAAGGCTTTATTTGATGAGATGTAAGAGAGATAAGTCATGGACCTCCTTCCTTTTTTTTTTTTTTTTTAGAGGGCAGTGTCACTGGCCCTCATATGTGGGATCTGAACTGTGACCGCTGCCGTCCCAAAGCAGCTCTTAACCAGTGCGCCACTAAGCCAGCCCAGGACCTCCTTCATTTTAGATGCTTTGATGTGATGTTATTAAAACCCATTACTATAGGCCTTATCCCTGAGGTTCTGGGTGTGTTTCTTATTGTACAAAGATCATGGTTATTTATTTGTTTTTCTAATTAACATAAAAAATGGAGTCATAAAACAGTGCTTACATATAATTATCAATCAATAAATGCTAGTTATTTGTATCATCAACAATATAAGTCTTATTATTATTTGCTCAGATTGTCTTTCCTCTGTGCCTCTCATATTAAAGATACGGAAATCAACTTGCCTGATCCATGAGGAGATAGCAGATTCTGGGAAGCACCCCGGGTATTCTCCACTCTTCAGTCCTTGTCTTCATTCTATACTTTCAACAGAAACTCCTTCGATCACATCAGACACATCCAAAAGCCATCAATAACTAAAACTTCAAGTTCCAGAATCCCGGCCTTAATTTCTCTTACATCCTGGCAATTGTTATAGGCAGACCACTGACTTCCATTTGTGTTAACTTATATCTCTAAAAAATGTTTACTCTTCAATTCTGAGAGGTTTACTTCATGTTTAAAAGTGCTTTTATAATTTAGTCTAAACTTTAGACTAAACGATGCATGTACAATGAAAATTTCATGACAATGACAAATGCAGAAACATCTCTTTAAATCAATGCACAGGTTAGGTGGATGGGAAAAAGACTTGTCTCCTTATGCCACAACTGTGATGAAGGCGATTTTTAGAATCCTCCCTTTATGAAAATGTAAGCCTTTCTCCAGTTGTCTAGCTTGCTCAACAGCTTCAGTGGCTGGAGGAATTGAGATACATAGGCATATTATGGAATGTGGGTGTAAGTGGTACTTTACTTTTATTCCTTTATTCTGAGAGGTGTTATAAATAAAATCCCTAACTGCAGGGACTTGTCAGGTGACTCCACTGAGCTGTATTTATACCTCACATGGAATACTGACCAAGTCCAATAACATTTAACAGTTCATACTGAGATCGTTTTCAAAGGCATAAATATGTATAGATAAAACCTCACCGCACGGTGCAGCAGCTATGGGACACACCAGAACCAGGTACTGTCTAAGATATACTGAATGCAGCTCTCAGTGAAGAGATCAATTTATTCCATCAACTACAATGAAGATGCCAGAGATTAAAACTAGTCAAGTGGTAGAGGTAAAAATCTGGGTCATTACACTCATACTTCATCCTTTTTTCCCCTGAAGGTTTGGCTTTTCATCAATTTATCACAAAGCAGCATCTTATTCGTTACTTAAAAGTGCCTGATTCTGCACCGATATTTTTCCCTCTGGGAGTACTGAAATTTTGGACAGATTTACTTTTCTGTTTTAAAGATGGAATAATAAGAAGGGAAATTAAATAACTTTCTCATGATCCCAAAGCAAATCACTGATGCTGAAATCAAAACTTCCCAGCTTCTCGTAGGGATTTTGGAACTCTAGAATTCATGTGCAAGAGACATATTACAGTGCAGTTGAGAAAGAAATGGAAGCAAGAGACAGACCCATGAGGGATTCATACTTATGAGTTTATTTCATTGTAGGAGGCAATGATCCAATTACAAATGCACCCACTTGTGGTATATTTCACCCCAGACTTTACAATACTGAGGATTAGCTTGACAAGGATACTAGGGAGGGATGAACAAAGCTAAGGAAGCCAGCTTAATGTCTCCAATTGCTCACGGTACCTATTATTAACTTGCAGTAGGATGATCATAATCATAGTAAACATAATGTTAATTAGCAGGTAGTTAGTGTTTATTTTCTGGACACTGTGCCAAATATGTTATATGGATTCTGCCATGTGATACTCATGACAACCATAGGGTGTATGAAGTATAATTATCACCATTTGACAGATGAAGAAACTGAGTCTTAGAAAGATATAAAACTTCAGCATGATTATAAGCAAGTAAGTGGAAGATGTATTTTGAACATCAAAGGTTTGACAGCAGATCCACACACTTAACCACAGCTTCCCAAAGATTTTCATGACTATTAAATATTGATTGAATTATGAGTTCATAATCAGTGTTATCCCTGTTGAAAAGTGGACATTAATAATTTGATAGCTATTCCTCAAATTCTGAACTGATTTATAACTCAATTCAATGTACGAAACCATAATATAAGCTGTAAATTTTAGAAGTATTGGGGATGCTTCTAAAGTGGGACCTGGGAATTTAGCTTATGCCAGGATGTGCTGAATTCTAACACAGTATCTACAATTGTGCTTGCAAAAATTTATCCCACCCAAAATGTCATTGAGGTAAAAACATACAAAACAAGGCAAAGGAAGACAAACAAAAAAATTAAATTGGACTTGAGCCCTAAACCCTTAGAAAGAATTCTGGTTTGCTATGTTAGAAAGTAGAGATATAAATACCTCAAACTTATTTAAATGTATATCTCAGGATTTAGTGTTTTTGAACTAACTAGTGGTTACAGATCCTTGACTCCAGGACGATTACATACAAATCACTAAGGGGAACTGAGGGAATGTTGCACTGACCTTCCACTGTCTGACATGTGAGTGCCATTCCTAGGAACATCACTGCCTCTGCAGCCCATAGGCCTGCCTGCTGCTTCTCAAAGAACGCACTTGACAAATGTACTGTGGTCTGGTTCAAGCAAAAATGGCCGTTAGTACCAGTTCCTCATACCATGCTCGTGTTGTCACCCAGCACGCACCCTATGTTAAGGGTAGAGTTGTTGCCAACCGAAAGTTCAAAGAACTAAGCCTTGATGACTTTAAGGGGAAATATTTGGCGCTCTTCTTCTATCCTTTGGATTTCCCCATGGTGTGTCCTACAGAAATCATTGCTTTTAGTGACAAAGCCAATGGATTTCGTGAAGTTAACGGTGAAGGTGTTGCAATTTCTGTGGATTCCCACTTCAGCCATCTTTCCTGGACAAACACATGGAGGATGAATGGCGTTTTGGGCTGGCCACATGAACATCACACTCTTGTCAGATTTGATCAAACAGAGACTACAGCATGCTGTCAGAAGGTTCTGGTCTCACACTAAGAGGTCTCTTCATAACTAACCCCAATGGAGTCATCAAACATTTGAGTGTCAATGATCTCCCTGTGGGCAGAAACATGGAAGAGACCCTCAGCCTGGGGAAAGCATTCCAGTTTGTAGAAATCCATGGAGAAGTCTGCCCAGCGATCTGGACGTTGGATTCTCCTAGATCAAACCACATCCGACAGCTTCCAGGGAATGTTTTGAGAAGGTAAATCAGTAGACCATTCCATGTGCACCTGCAGCTTCTCAAACGAACCACAGTTGGAACTCACTTTTAGCATTTCCAAGATGATTATATATAAAAGGCAGAAAACCGATTATGCTTGCATTCATAAATATTACTCTACATGTTTCATTTTTGTAACATTGGCTGAGGCTTTTTAAGCACGGTTAGTTACAAACGTAAGTGTTTTTGATGACTAAGCTAGCTTATAGAAAGCCTAGTTCATCTACTTCTTTGATCATGTCTTCAATGGGAAACACTCTTGTTAGTCTTACTTGAACCTTCCAGGACAGCATAATACCAGAAGTATCAAAGGCCTCTGATCAAGGGTCCTAAAATTTTCTTCTTGAATTTCTTTGTATTAAACTGAATTTTCTTTTAAGGTAACAAAGATCATTGTATTAAATTGTTAACATCATCTGTCTAATGTATATGTGATTGAAAAAAATATGAATCATGTTTTTTTTTTTTTTTTTTTTTTTTTTTAAAGATTTTATTGGGGAATTGGTGGAGGGGAACAGCGTTGGGGAATCGGGGAAGGGGAACAGACAAGTTGCTGTCTTTTTGTTCTTCAGTTTAGTTGCGGAGGATGTTGCTTCACTGTTGGTATCGTCATTGCGCTCTTCCCGGATGAGGCAGATCGGTCGCTGGCCTCTGGATGTCACTCACCGCGGCTATTGGCAGCTCATGCTTGGCTGCCAGCCGCTCACGCTGGCTGTGGGCCACTCATGTAGCCTATGGCAGCCCACTGCAGCAGGGGCTGCAGCCCACACCATCACCGGGGCTCGCACAGCCCAGCTCCAGGTGGAGCTGTTGTTAGCTGTAGAGGGCAGTGTCACTGGCCCTCATGTGGGATCCGAACCGGGGCCGCTGGCATCCCAAAACCAGCGCTTAACCAATGCGCCACTCGGCCGGCCCGAATCATGTTTTTTAAAAAAACGCAGTGGCAAAGTAACTTAACTGATCATGCATGTTCCCCATCCCTGATATTTACAGTTTATATAGGTATTTTACTTATTTTATTTTGTTAGGTGACTTAGTGTGTACATACATTTCTAGGTGTTGAGTGTAATTACAAAGGATATTTATTAAATCCAGGGATTGCATTTTGAAACCATTGCGATTCTTTTTTTTCTGAAGCCCTCAACATAAAGTGTATAATAAAAACATTTAATGTTTTTTTATTTTTAACACCAAAACAAGAACCACTAAGGGATTCTTAAAAACACGATTTATAGGGCTAAATCCTGGGGGTGGGGAGTATAATTCTGAATTTCTGAGATAGGGCCAAACAAGCTCTTTTTTTTTTTTTTTTTTTGAAGCTCCCTGGAAATTTTGATGTTGAGTTAGTTTGGGTCACCACTGCCTAGAATCTTTTATCAGATATAGTTGTTCCATCTCTGGCATAAATGGCCTAATCAACAGAGCACAGCTACTGGGTGATGTGTCATCTACTTACTTGTCCCTGTCACATCCACATCCCTGATATGGGCTAAGAGATGTGTGAGTGTATGTTCATAGCTTGTGGTGGGGGGAGGGTCATCCATAAATTTTTTGACTCTTCCCAAAGGGTGACACGTAATTTGAGCAACTCTTTATGCTAAGATCCATTAGCAATGCCAACAATAATTAAAATGCATGGGAGGTAGAAATACCATAAGTGAGAAAGAAATCTATTGAAACCTCTGGAGCTTCCAAGGGAAGAAGTGATTTTCATTTGAGAGATGAAATAAATGTGCATGTGCAAAAGAGATATTTTGCAATGCAATTGAGAAAGGAATGGAAGCAAAATAAGAGACATGCACTCATGAGTTTAGTTCATCGTAGGAGGCAGTGATCCTTTAAATAAGCAGGGTGTGCTTTCAGAACTTGTGAATTTCACCTTCAGATTTTTATAATATGGGGAATTAACTGCTTCAAGGAAGGAGGTATCCTGTAAATTGGGCCTCTAAAGATGGTATGTATGAGAGAGAATGGAGTTTATATTTAAATTCTGTATTACAAATATAGAAAATGTGGATGGTTAAATGTTTTATCCTAAAAATAGAATTGAAGAATTTAAGCATCCCATTAATTCTATTAATTCTATTTTCCATTAATTCTATTATTGTTAATATAAATCATGCTTAATGAGTTTTTTTTTAATAGAATAGAAATATTGAAGAAGAAAATATGCTCTTTAATTGACACTAAAAATATGGAAGGCTTTGGAAAATACACAAGTTTGCCCAGTATTAATTTCCCTTATTATCTAAAAATTAACAATGGCTCTATTACTCCTCATTATGCAATCCTTAAAAAGAAATTGATTGCGTAAGGCTTTTCTATGGTTATATTCTGAAACAATATGAGAAGTTTTCTTGAATGAAGACATGACAAGAAAAACGTTTCACACCTTTGTTTACTCCTTGAAACACAGGCTTTAGAATTCCCTTTTCAAAAATTCTCCCATGAAATCTCAGACCTTTGGTCTCTGTGGGTTGTAAATTTCTGATGTGCAGTGGGCTTTGCAGGAAGACAGCCATGTTCTTCTAGGAGTCATTTCATTATTCCACAGTAACAGAAGATTGTCATGTCTGCAACGAGTGCACACACCATAGAGTCCTAACGCTCATATAAAACCAGTAGCAAACCCCCAAATTTTAGCCACTAATGTTGCTATTTTTATTTTCTGCTCTCCAGGTTCATTTGACTCTGGCAAAGTTTTCACTCATCTTTTATGAAGCTTCCCTTTTCAGCTTCATAATCTTTGGAGCCTTTTACCTCCATCATCTTCCTTTTTTTCATTTTATTTGATACCTGATTTACTATTCTTTGCCTTGCTAATGTTTTAAAACCTAAATTCACTTAGCCAGAGATTAAACTGTAGCTTATTCCATCCTCTCTCCCATTCTTTTTTTTATTTTTGCGGGCAGTGTCACTGGCCCTCATATGTGGGACCCGAACCGGGGCCGCTGGATTCCCAAGCCAGTGCTTAACCACCGCGCCATTCTGCCGGCCCCTCTCTCCCATTCTTTAAGCACTTCAATGTACATGAAACTGTTACCAGCTATGGAGAAATCATGTCTATTGACGTATTTTTTTCCCCTCAGATTAATGTATCCTATGTTTAGATTATTTAAATGTTTTATAAAATGCTCACCTCACTCACTTTCACCTATGAATACATCATCCGTTATTCAGGCCTTCTCTAAAAACCCCTCTATAAGTACTCTGGCCTTAACTTCTCCTCCTATAGTATTTAAATTTCAGCATTTCATTCATTTCATTAGAATTCATAATTTCAGCATTTTATACCCTGCATGTATACAGCTTTTTACAATTTAGAGCATATTGTTAAGATAAATTGATGATGCAGATATTATTTATCTTCCTCAATTTTCAGATAGAAAAACGAAGGCTAAATGAGCTGTCCCTAATTGTCAGGCTATAAGTGGTGTCGGCAACAGTTAGGCTCAGGTGTTCTAATGTGTACTTCTTTTCTCCAAATATAATGGGAAAAGTAAATATTTTTTCTTTGGCTTAGAGTTTTGGCCCATGATTTGATTTTGCATGATAGTCCCCTCTCTGTTTGGAAAAACCACTTAGGAAGACTAGGCCAGTAGATGGCTCTCTAATTCCTGAATTATAAAGGAGAATGGAGCTAATACAGTTGACTTCTGGTGAACAGATTTGATTTGATTACACCAATGACAGGAATAAACTTTATGCAGACTTGCTGAAATGGGACACTTTATGTTGTTTTGTTATGTAGCTTAAAATGGGAAAGCTATTCTTGACCCTCCTTGTCCTTGACAAGTTCCAGGGAATGTTGAAGGACTCAGCACCAGCAAGAAAGACAATTTTTTTCCCCTGGATAGAACACTGAATTCATCAGTGCAGGGCAAATTCTTCCCAGGAGGTACCAGGAGAACTGGAATTAATAGCAAAATATCGATACAGTACTCTTTGTTGGGTGGCACAAACTTCCTTGTCACACTGTGGCATTTGCTGTAAATTCAAAAATGTAGGATCTATTTGTTTTTACTAAGATGGAGATGGAATGTGGGGGAATTTAGAAACAGGAGACATAGAAAAAAATAGTACACCAATTTATCCCTCCCAGATATCATTATGCTTTTTGTGTTCTAATACAAACAAGTTTGAAAACAAAGAAAATAATGTTTTAAAAATATTGGTCAAATTCTATTCCAGCACCAAAAAAAGAATGGAAGAAAAATCACATTTGTCAACATATGCATGAAGGTGTCTGTATAAACATGTTTGTGTATAGGAACATATTAGTTTCATGCCTTTAAAGGAAATTTCTTCCCTTATTGAGAATTCATTGTCCGTTCCACTGCTCTTTTTCAGAAGCCAAGTTTTAAAAATCCTCTAAATAATCCTGGCAGAAGATAAATATGCATCCTGTCAGAACTTACTCCTTTGTTTTTAGACATGGTTAATTTCAATATCACTTCTTACAAACAAGACAGGGAAAGCCCAAATGCTATCTTCAGAAGAACCTGCGTCAACAGGTGAAGAATCCCTGAGGACAGTTTGTAATGGGCTGAGTATGGCATTTACGTATAGCTTTGGCTTTCATAGTAACTTTATGCTATGTTGAAGAGCTCTGCACACATATGATTTGAATGAAAGTAGCATGATACATATTTGAGGTTTGGAGTGACACAGTCAACTAACCATTCATACAGATAATTTCAGTGGCTAAGACACAGCAGTGTTATTTCACATAGCTCACCAACCTCATAGGGTTTACATATGAGATGAAGGATCACAATAAGCCATCTTCAATTATTTCCAGGCAAGTTGAGGTTCTTGAATGTGCCAGTTCTCTTTAGGATAAAGGATTCTGATCTTAAGCATGAACGGACACAGAAGGATATCAAGATACCTCGCTCTGAGCAGAGCTTGTGCAGCCCAGCCTCTCTAGCCTGAAATGCCAAAAGCTCAAGTGTTGTATTTGGCTTCCACAACCACTGAGATTATGAGGACCGGAATGCACCACTGTGTGCACCAGTTTGTCAAATTTCAAATCCATGAAATATGAAAACAAATAGTACTTATCCCAAGTGAACTATTTCATAATAAGCATACTAACTTTCACCAAGCCTTTAACTCTTTGGGGGAAATGTTGTCTCTATTTTCATTCTTGGGTGTTACCTTATTTATTTATTTATTTATTTATTTATTTATTTATTTATTTATTTATTTTTAGAGGGCAGTGTCACTGGCCCTCATATGTGGGACCCGAACTGGGGCCGCTGGCTTCTCAAGCCAGCACTTAACCACCGTGCCACCCGGCTGGCCCAGTGTGTTACCTTTTTACTATTGTCCTCTTGATCATATTCATGTAAACAAATTGATAAGCCAAGTTCTTCTGTCTTCTGATTCTTTCCACAGAAGGGGATTTGATAAACAGTCATTGAGTTGCCACAACACTATGTGTCACATAGACAAAATGGACTTTCTTCATATTTGAACTGTCCTAGGTACTCAAGGTAGATGGGGGAATATGTCAAACAGATAATAGAATGAATTATTCTTTTGAACTCAGAGTATATCTAGGAAAGGAAGGAACTAAGTAGGGCTGATAAGAATGATCAAGCAAGAAAGAATCTGTGATTTCTTCACCTTCTATTTATAAAACAAACTAAAGTTAAAACAGTTCTTGCATTTTGCTTACAATGTTTAGCAGTATTTTAGCTGATTTCAGTATTGAAAATCACTGCGCTTTTACTGTTATCATAGCAGGTGGTGCTAAGCTCACATAAAATCATTTTTAGAAATACCTGTCTGCATATCCTGGAATTGAGGACTAAGGCTTAAAGCCCAGGATAAGTGGACATAAAGTAGCTTGTTTGCTAAGAGGGAGCTGCCCAAAGTGAGGGCCAGACACCTCCATCAGGGTTTGGTGAGAACCAGTTCTGGGCCTTACCCCTCACTCCAGCCTCTGCCTCCTAGACTTTATAAGGTGAAGAACAGAGGGTATCTTCAGATTCGAGAGGCACTGTAATGAGGAGTGCTAAGACTTTCCCTCTGATTCCTACAGTCAAAGGGATGTTAACTACCCCTATGTCTAGTGAAGTGGCACCAAGGATATCACTTGTAGGGCTGGCCGAGTGGTGCGTTGGTTAAGAGTTGGCTTGGGACACCCGCTCCGAGCAGCAGGGCTCCAGTTTGGATCCCACATTTGGAACAGTGACCCTGCGCCCTCTACAGCTATGATGGTGAACAACAGCTCCACCTGGAGCTGGGCTACTGCGACGAGGTAGTCTGTAGCCCCTGCTGCAGTGGGTTGCCATGAGCTACCATGAGTGGCTGGTAGCCAGCATGATGAGCCTGCAGCCGACTTGAGCTGCCAATAGCTGCGGTGAGCGGCCATCCAGCGGCCGGAGACCAATCTGCCTCACCTGGGAAGAGCACAATGATAATACCAACATGGGCCAGTGAAGTGATGTCCTCCACAACTAGACTGAAGAACAAAAGGACAGCAACTTGTCTGTTTCCCTTCCTTGATTCCCCAATGCTGTTCCCCTCCCCCAATTCCCCAATTTAAAAAAAAAAAAGAATATCACTTGTAAATATGGAGGTTTTCTGCAAGAAGAAAAGGGTGTTATCTCCTTCCAATACTGCGTGTCAGTTTGGGTAGTAACCTTGTGTATTCTCTCTGCAACTACCTAATATAGGGAAAAGAGATCTAGACAGAGATACCTGAGCCTAAAGAGGGGTCAGTGGTGAAGCTGACAATACTTTCAGTTTGTTTTGGCAAAGATGGCTGAATATTCCTTGGGAACCAGTGGACACTGTAGCTGATGCCTCAGTGCTCACTCTCTGCAGCTAACTCACCACAAGACTGGCTACCTGGTGAGCAGACCACATCACCAAAAGGCTGTGAGTGGCCACACTGAAGGATGGGGGCTAAAGCTGGGTGGGATCAGGGGAGCTCTGCTGCAATAAGGAGTCTTACCCAGGAGGGTGCTTAGAAGCTCTCATTCTTCTTCACCAAAATAAAGATGACTTCAGGCATGTACCATCAGGCTGGAGGTATGAGTACTGAACTCAACTAGGCTAGACTTCTAGTAGCTCAGCCATGTAGGCAAAGTAGGAGATTGGCCCAGTAAATTGATAACATATTGTTTTTTAACCAAGAGGGGTTGATTCCTTGCAACTCATTGAAGATAGCAGTCAAAAAATTAAGCATTGTATGCTCCCCTCCCTGTTGTGTACAAGGCACATTATAAACTGCTATGTGAGGAGCTTGCTATGGCCAGGACCCTTCAAAGCACATGAATTTTTGGGACATTCACTCTTCTGAATTTATTTTGATGTCCCAATCAGAATATCCAGTTCCCTGTTCTAAATTCCAATGTCACATGAATGTACATGGGTTTTTAGATATTTAAAGTGATAAAGCGACTGACTTACATGATACCAACTAACACACTGGTTTTATAACCCATTTTGCTTAAATATTATTTTTTGCTTCTAGGCAACTCAAAAATTGAGAACAGATTTTTGCCAAAGCAATGACTGAGCCATAGTGATATCACTCACTCATCTGATTCCTATTACAACATTCAGAGATTTTTACAGCTGAGCACAGTCCACCGTCTTTTTCGGTTGTTGTTTGAGTCCAAAATTTTGGTATCTCTCTCTGTGGCAAACCGGTTTGAAAAGAATCAGGACTCTAGGGGTGAGGTGGAGGGGTGGAAGGAAAGAGAAAGTGAAAATGCCAATTGCTATTAAATCAATTAGAAACTGTTGAGAAGGGAATTTTTATCACACTGTGACTACACTCACCACTGGAATTTCTTTAAAGGGTATATTTAAGAACACATTTTTGCTTCAAATTCATGTCAAAAATCTGCTCTGTTCTCTATCACTATCAAGTCAGGAGAAGAAAGCAGGAGAGGAGAATAGCTAGGGAAAGTCAGACATTAATAGGCAACGAGTACTTTAAAGATGTCTGATTGCCTTCCGCAGTCAACAAGCAGCATACAGACAATAAAGTGACCACACAGAGTATGTCCGTGCAGGCTTTACGATGATGGCACATTTCTACATAGCTTATTGCTTCCACAAAAACAATCCACCAGCCCTCACACATGACTAATTTGATTAAACATGATCAGCCAAATTGCTTGTTTTCTGCAAATAAAAGCTTGTTGATTCTCTCATGGAAACCCGGCTTATTTTACTTGCTCCCTTTCAAAAAGAAAGCAAACAATAAAAAAAACAAAAACAAAAAAAACTTGTTTTTCATGTACTTCCAATAAATTTTTGTTTATGGTACCCACATGTGCTCTACATTATTTAAAACCCTCATCCTAGAAACCTAGCCCTCTGAATATAATTTCTGACAGTAATATTGGGTGAGAAAGTAGTCATTTCCCATTTTGAATGCTATGGAAATTCTTCTAAGGGGCATGCTTATTTGTGTAAATAAAACAAGATGCCATTCTCAGAAACCGATTCCTCTTTATGGCTGAGGAAATTAACCACAGATTTGGGAGTTCCAAAGAGAAGAGTAGGCTAATGATAACTGGTCTGAATTGTGTGCAAATTAATGTGATGTATGTAAACAGATTCAAGTGCAAAGATACTGTGAAAATCAAGAATTTTGGCTAATTTGATGGCACAAACATATATATAGTTTTCATATGCAGGAATCTCAAAATAATCATAGGGTTTTAGTCAAGCAGGACCAAAGCCCTCACAAGTCTCATCTAACTTATGACATTGCTGTCCGGCCTCCTCGTAGAATGTGGAAACGATGATCCGTATTCTGTGCCATTCACCCTTCCCCTGATTTGTAAAGCAATTTCCACTAACTGCACCTCTGCATTAAATATGAGCACAGGCGGGAAATGGCACACAGTACTGGCTAGAATGTCTCCTGCAAGTGTTTATTAGTGTTTCCAGCCCACACTGTTACCAGGAAAAATGGAGAACTGAGACAAATCTGCAGAAAATTTAACCATGCATGATCTGCAGTGAGAAATATTACATAAAGGTGACTGGCATGTAGGTACTGAGCTTTGCAAAACTCACACATTCTGATCTTAAAATAAAAATAATAAAACACAGGTCAGCCTTCAGATTAATTTTCCCCCAAACATGCCTAGATGTTAGCATTTCTGGGGCTAAGAGGCACTGCAGAATTTTTCACATTTATTTGTCTGACCAACCGGGTCTGACTGTTAGGTCATTACATTTTTGAGGACATGCATATTTTATAGATGGCCCAAGAAATTATTTTTCTTGTGAAATTTTTTAAATGTTGCTATAAAATATGTTTTTTTTTAAATTTTCTTGTACCATACCAAAAATTGGCTCCCCACCACACTACTTCAGGGCTAAATA
Source organism: Aselliscus stoliczkanus (assembly GCA_033961575.1). Classification (NCBI taxonomy): domain Eukaryota; kingdom Metazoa; phylum Chordata; class Mammalia; order Chiroptera; family Hipposideridae; genus Aselliscus; species Aselliscus stoliczkanus. Next base: position 147,458,502 of record CM066732.1, on the reverse strand, counting down.
TCTAGACAATGTCTTTAAAAGGTGAGAGGCACATGGTATAATGCTTAATGGCATGAATTCTAGAGTTAGATTTCTGCTCCTTGCTAAATGGTCATGGCTAAATTTTTTAGCTTTGTTGTGCCTCAGTTTCCTCAACTGTAAAATATAATATCCCTATTGTTATGAAGACTAAAGAAGTTAAGAGGAATACATAGGACTAATGGGTTAAGAGGAATACGTAATTTATATTTGTAAAAGAAAACCTTAGAACAATACTTGGCACACAGGCAGTGCTACAAAAGCTCTTGCCAAATCATTAATTAATGTGTTTAGTAAATATTTATTGAACAGCTAAATTGTTTACTTTTTCAGTAAGTACTCTTTTAAGATGAAGAAACAAATTGTAGAATAAGCAGTCAATACCTTTTGCTAGTACTTATTTGCTATAGCATAACTTGGTGAGCCATGCATGTAGGCACAAGCCCCTCTGAGTTGTGTGTGGCTGGGAGGGTTTCCTCCAGCAGCTTGCGATGATCGTTACCACAGAATAATCATTAGCATCTTTAGTTCTATGACACATTTCTGCTCAGCTTGTTGTCCTTTATATATCCAGTGATTTGATAAACCTAATATACCAAAGCATAGTATTGTTATTTCCAATACAGTATTTTTCATTGAGCCCAAGACATCACCCAAATACATTTCTTCATCGGGAACACTCTTTGTGGAGTAAGAAAATCTGTTACCACTGTTGTTATTGTTATAGGCACTTATTCACCCTGGAATGTATTTCCATTGTAAAAATTTAAGGTTCCCAATATAGCCACCAAAAAAAACTTTCTCTTGTCTACATATTGAGCATTTATAACTATTTGATAGTTATTCACTTCATTTTTTTTTCCTGGTTTCCATTAAAGATATTTTGGCCTAAAAATATACTAAGATTATTATTCCAATGTAGAAGGCTTTAAAGGAAGAAAAAAAAGCTATTTTATGTGATTAAAAAAAAGAAAAGAAAAAGAAAAAGGTGAAGAGGAAGGCTCCTTCGGAAGTTTAAGGGCAGCTGGCATAGGGAAGTATGTGAAATGAATCACACTGGCTTTTGGAGCATGCACTTTAGGCTTGAATTCCAGAATTACTCACGATGAGGACTTGGGCTCTGAGCTTCTATTTCCCCAACTGTAAAGTGGCAATAAAATATCCACCTTATTGGAATATTGAGGGGATTAAAAGAGGCTTAGTTTATGGACTGGCATACAGTACAAGAGAATTCTTAGTTGAGATAGCTGTTAAATTAATCAAGACATCCAATCACACGTTATAAGCCCCTTGAGGACAAGCACCATACACTCCACCAAACATTCTGAGCATTCAGTAAAACAGTCATTGATTGGCAGGCAAGGCAAACATCTGCTTCCAAAAAGGTTACAGAATAAATCAACTGGATGTATAGATAGGTCATGAAACACACAGCTTGTCTGAGCAATATCAGCATTGAGGAGTAAGCTGCTGGCTTCAGTCTTATTCACATGGAATCATTACACTTCATCATGGTCAATATTTAAATATTAATTCTATATGCTCTGGAAAGAAAAAAAAATGATGACTATCAATTTATAACAATATGCAAATTGTGATAGAATGATCACTATCTTAAAAACTTCCTTCAATGAAGGCTTCATATTTCTAGTATTAGCTAATAAATCTTGATTTAATATTCAAAGAGCTTCCAAAGCTTCAGGTAATACAAAAAAATCTTATTAAAATATAATTTGATTTTTTTTTCTTCTCTTAAAATATTAAATTCCATATTGCAGAAACCAGGAAGACTGGGTTCCAGAAATTTCTGACCCTTAGCTTATTTGGATTTACATGAAACTCAAATTGGTTGAGCAAAGTCCTGCTTTAACAGGCACCTCCTATAGAGGAAAATCTGTTTGCTTCATGTAAATGGAATACATTTGCTATTTTCTGTCCCTTCCATTTGGAGAGCTGGACATAACTTGAACATTATGTATACATTTCTAATGGGAATTCCATTTTTGTTCTCTAACAAGCTATTGTACCAGAAAGTGAGTCACAGCAAAAAGGCCCTCTTTATCTTGCAGGGACAATATTTGAAAATCTAAAAGGTTTAGACCTCAGGATGGGAAGTAGCCAATTGTGAGAAAATTCTCTCTCTTTTTTTTTTTCTTTTTTAAAAATGCCTGAAATAGCATTTATACATTTTAGTGTATGAACTAAAGATAGGTATCAAATATTGTCAAATTTTTCTCTTTCTGGATATTTTTTTGAAAGATTATAAAGGCTGGGAATAAAGTTGGACAATGTGGACTTCTTTGACCTTCAAGTTCATTACATTTTTTTTTCTTTTTGGTCTGGCTCTTAGAATTAATTGATACAATTTTCAGAAAAATAAATTAAACAATGCTCTATAGTTCTTTTTATTTGTCTGTTTTATTCATTTTTCTGAAAGTATTGCTTTCTCCAGTATATAAGAGTGCGAGATGCCCATCGTTAGAATCTCTGTTCAGTTTGACTCCTATTTAAACAAAGTTTGGAGATAAAATGTGAGTTCAGACAAAATTATAGGTATAAATTGTAAACATTTACAGTTAAAATTAAACTTAAGTGCCACTGATCAGTATCTCTGAGAACTGTGTTTGAGCTGTTTATTGATTAAATAGTTGGTAGAAATTTTGATAATTTTTTTCAGATAAATCTTACAAATTAAAAAAATTCAATTCAACAACAACAAAATAAACAACTCAATTAAAAGATGGGCAAAAGAACTGATCGGGCACTTCACCAAAGGAGATATGACAGTATGCACAATATTATATGTTAATAGGGAATTCCAAATTAAAACGACAATGAGGCGTCACTACACACCTATCAGAGGAGCCAAAATCCAAAACTCAGAGCACCGCATGCTGGAGAGGATGTGGAACAACAGGAATTCACATTCACTGCTGGTGGGAATGCAAAATGGTACAGCCACTTTGGAAGACAATGTGGTGGTTTCTTATAAAACTAAACATACTCTTACTATACAATCCAGCAATCTTGCTTCTTTGTATTTACCCAAATCAGTTGAGAACTTATGTCTGCACAAAAAACCTGCTATAAACAGATGTTTATAGCAGCTTTATTCATAATTGCCCAAACTTGGAAGCAACCATGATGACCTTCACTAAGTGAATGGATAAATAAACAGTGGTACAACCAGACGATGAAACATTATTCCATGCTAAAAATAAATGAACTATCAAACCATGAAAAGACTTGGAGGGAACTTAAATGTGTGTTATTTTGTTAAAGAAGCCAGTCTGAAAAGGCGGCATACTGTATGATTCCAACTATATGACATTCTGGAAAATGCAAAACTATGAAGACAGTAAAGAGATCAGTGGTTGCCAGGAAGTAGGGAGAGGAAGGGATGAACAGACAGAGCATGCGGGATTTCTAAGGTCCTGAAACTAGTCTGTATGACATTATAATGATTGATGCCTGCTATTATAGAGTTTTTCCATAAAATGTCCAACACCAAGAATGAAACCTAATATTAACTATGGACTTTGGGTGATTATGTGTCATGGTAGTTTCATCTGTTGTGACAATGCACCATTCTGCTATGAGATACTCATAATGGGAGAGGCTGTGCATGTGAGGGGAAAGGGGTACACAGGAAATGTCTGTACCTTCCACTTACTGTTTCCATGAACCTAGAACTATGCTAAAAATAATCTATTTTAAAAATTATTAAAGCTCAATCTAAAATAATTTATATAAGACAATAGAACGAATGAAATTCCACTGGATAATTCAGGGTCTCAAAGCACTTGCAAATAGATACATCTGCCTAATCAGTACAATTTAAATATTCATTCACATTCTGATTTATTCACAAGATAGTTATTGATGCCCACTTGTGGTCAATCAAGATACATGTATGCCATCTAGGACCTTACAGGGCTGGGGAGAAACAGGCCCTTAATCACAAAGGAGTGTCACAAGATTTATTTATTTTTATTTATTTATTTATTTTTTTTTTTTTTTGAGGGCAGTGTCACTGGACCTCATATGTGGGACTGAACTGGGGCCACTGGCTTCCCAAGCCAGCGCTTAACCTTTGCGCCACTCGGCCAGCTCTACAAGATTTATTTTGAATGCACACATAATTATGCAAATATAATGGGGAAATACACATATCAGAGCCTATCAGAATTGGGAGGTCAAGAAAGTTACCTGGAGGCTATGACACAACTGAGTTATGACGTAACAAGCAGCAGGCGTAGAAGGAGAATGTCAAAGCTGATTTCACTTCTAATGGAAAGACTCTCAGAGAGCAAAGACCCCTGACTTGGCTCTGTCATTTCAGGGCAGTTTTAGTGGTTTTTGTTTTTTTTTCTTTATTTAGTTTTTAGAATAATTCTTCACAGAAGCAATGGCTAAGGGAGACATGAAAACTGAAGTGAGGAACTTCTGTAAATTCTATACTCCACAATGGAGCCTGAAATAGAACTTGAGTTTGGTCTCTTTTAGAAGTTGTAATTGGGCTTACACTGACACAGAGGCATATGGAGGCTGCCATTCATTGAAACAGAGCTTGCAAAGGATTTCGAATAGCTGCATTAAAGCCACCTAACCACAGATACTGTTTCTTGGACCAATGTTTGGTCTGAACCATATGTAAACACATGAGTGATAATGCAAAATTGGGCAAAGGCCAGATGGTTGCTTACTGCCTCCTTTGAATTCTGGAATGGACACCTTAGGAATATCTAAGACATCTTTTCAAATACCTGGTGTAGATTATTTCTATTAATAGAAATGGTGCACCTGGGGTGGAGTGGGTGGATAATACTGCATCCTACTTGCCCAGATGTCATGTATGGCACACTCGCCTTTACTTCTATGAGGCCTCGTCCCAAAGTGTCTTTTCAGCTATTCCCACCTAACACTGACACTTTTAGTTCCCTCATATTTCTTCTCTTCTCTGAGACACACTTCATTTGCTGATGCCAGAGGAACTAAGCTACACCTTGTTTTCTCATAGTAAGCCTGACCCTTTAGGAGTAATACATAAAAGGAGAACTTTCTGGCTGATTGGATTTCATTTGATTTTTAGTAGCGTTGAAATACAGATACATTCTCTCTTCCATTCCATTATTTCTGTCTTTCTGTGTGTAGAAAAAAAAAGTGTTTGGATTACAATATAGCAGAGCAGATAAATATGCTATCATGCAAAGTTTTGCATAATTAGTTTGAGTACAATACACTCACTTTTGAAAATGTCCATACTTAGTGTAAGCGCGGAATGCTGCCAGGTTATGTTTCCCCTCCCCTCTGGGGTTGAAGCGCTGCTTTGCATCTCATCTCAGACACGTAATTAGTTGTAGCAGGTATATTTAGTGGTCTCACAGCCTACATCACCCAAATCTTCTTTAAACATCATTTTAGCCAAGTAAACCCAGGAAATTCTGTTCACCTTACTTAAATGCTTGTAACTTTAGTATTTTTACAATTTTTTTTAGGCTCAGCACAGATGGGATTTTTCAAATGAAAACCAGATGAAAGTAAACTGCAATCTCACCATCAGAACCTTAAGGTAGGAAGACGCGGGCCTGGCTCTGAGCTGTAATCAGACCCGCTCTTGCAGTGAAAGTATGTTTCCAATAACTGCACAGTTACCTTCCATTAGAGACTCAAAGCAGCCTTTTACTTTTTTCTTTTATAATTTGACATAGTAGAGGGAGAAGTGGGCTTTCCAATCTCTAATCCGTGTCAACCTGAGATGAAAGTTTTTAGCACTCTGCCTCTGTGGGGGTATTTGGATTTGTAGTTCATTTTACAAATCCTGTTTAACATACAATTAAATAATAATGTAAATATGTGACATAATCTCCCCTGGCTACAAACTTTCACTGACCCTGGTGATTTCCTGCCCTTGGGGTTTTAAATTTGATTTCTATTCCCTGCCTTACTGAAACACAGACTCATGCCTTCTTTAGTGGCAACGGGCTGAACACTCATCTAATGGGTATCTTCTTTAAAATGTATTTGCAATCATTTTCATTGGAGCACAAAGAGCCCCTGATTAGAAAGGAGGACTTCTAACTCTGTTGCCAATTGGGTTTATTGTCATTTTTTAACTATCCATTTAGATTGTCTCCAAAGTAGCCTCCCAAACTAGTACGTATTGAATTCACCTGAGTAGCTTTGAAGCTTAGGGCATCCTCCCCAGATGATCCTATTTAACTGGTCCAGGATTGGGATCTGAGCGTTTGCAGTTTTGAAACATTTCTTCATTCATTCTCATATGCAGCCTACCTTGAGAATCACTGTCCTAGAATCCAGATCTTCCCTTCTTGAAGGGAAATTCTCCCATGTTGCATATTTTGGGGTCGTTCTTACATCTCCAAAGAGTAAAGGAATTAGTCAAGACTGGAAGGTTGTGAATTCTTTTGCAGACACACAACCCGATCCCAGAAGAAATCCTTAGTAATAAGTGACGTTAGGCCTCATACCCTAGTTCTAAGAATGGGCATGTAAAAGGAAGATTGCCGGCTTTTAAACTGTTGTACTTTAAGTGCCTCTGCAGTACAGTTATCTGATCTCTCATCAGCATTTAGTACAAACTTTCTCAAAATCAGAGGACTGTGTGCCTTGATTCTATTAGCCCTTCATGCTGTGGTATAATTAGAATTGGCCTTCGACATTGCAAATATTTAAAAACAATAATGTGGTGAAATATGAAATAACTTATTGGATACCTACAGAATGGATCATTTCTCCGGGGTATTTATATTTCTTCTGTTTCAGGTTTTGTTTCTTCCCACCACAAATGGGACATCAAAGATGTGGGTCTGAATTAGCTAGCGAGGTATGATCAGAACGGATGGTGCAGATTTTGTTTCATATCATTTCAGAAAATTTAAGCCAAAAGAAAATATGGTTCTCAAATCTAGAAATGTTGTTTCACATTCCTGGATTTTGTTCTACGATTTTTATTCCACTCAATGTTCTTATAATAGAAAAAAGAAAATATTCATATCGAGTGTCATGTTTTATCATTAATAGGATGGATAAATATTTTTATTACAAATAATAGGAAAATCTTTATAAACTAATATAGATGATATGGATTTTTAAGAATGCCACATGGAAAAATTAGCTGTAGAGTATCATTTATATTTTTTCAAGGTCCTAATAAAATAATATGTAACTAAGTATTTCAAGTTGTAATGGTAGGTCATCCTTCCAAATGTGTTTCCTCTCTCTTTTCCCTATTATTTCTTTATCTCAAAATAAAAAATGACCCAAATATTTAATTTGGGGCCCTTCAATATATATTATTTTTTTAAAAAGGCCTTGAAAAGAGCAAAGAAATGTTTCGCTATATTGATTCAGATGTAGGAAACTTGGAACTGTTAGCATTTGTGTGCCTTTTAATTACTTTGATACAAAGATGGGGCTAAAAAGTTTGGGAAAGTCCTAGGGAACCAGTAAACATAATTAAAAGGCAAATTAATAGATTGTAATAAAATATGAGAATATAATGTGTTTAATGTACCATGGTTAAAGCCTGAACATAGATGAGATTTAAAACCAGTGTAGAGATATGTAAATAACATAGAGGAGAATACCACAACTTCATCTTGAATGGGCCCAGGGTGGAGACTGATAGGAAAAGTTACAATTGCATCAAATTTAAAAACAGAAAACCTGTCCGAATGAAAAAATAAATAAATAAATAAGAAGACATTTAGAACAGTTATGGTTATGATCCCCTCTAAGATTTCAGAAAGAAACCTCCACAAGATCCTGTGTTCCTACCTAAATGGTCCTAACAAAAATGGTCAGGCGGAAAAGACGTAAAATTTTTGTCCCAGATCTCTAGCTTGAATTCTTTATCTGTCATTTAGTGTACAACATAAGACATATTGCATTCCCATTTATAAAACTGCATTTGTAATTTGTTTTTGTAGGTGTCATGATAACAAAATGCTATTACCCTCTGTTAAGTGCTTTGCAAATTAGAGAAGTATTTTCAAATACAGGTAGAACCTTGCAATTCAAAGTGAGATTTGGGTTTTTAACAAGACTCCTAAATTGGTTAGTAATTCATATGCCATTCAATTTGGTGTTTCACTGGTCTCACAAGAGTGGGAATTGTGCAGTGGGAGACATCCTTAATCTTGGAAACAGTCAACGTTAATTTAGATTGGTAATACTTGAGCAAAATGCCTAAAATTTCTGAATCTTCTTTCTCCTTATCTATAAATCTAAGACAGGGAACCATTGTAGAGGTGCTTTGAAGTGCTTTCATGACATTTGTGTGTGTACAAATTGATTGTAAGTGATATTTCAAATAAATTTTTACTGATAGTAGTTAACTTTTTTTATTGATTTATATTTCATTATACGTTTGTTAAGAATATTTCTATGATATTACTCTCATTCTCCGGCTGCCTGGTCCGCTCCTTGAAAGGAAAAGAAATGGGAATTACCTGTACCTTGAGCTTATCTGTGTATGTCCCATAAAATGTGAGTGGTGTTAAGTACCATCTAGCACAAGTGTACTAACAGAAAAAAAAAAAAATAGCTGAGAACTTTGTGGAGTGGACTGTGTTTGAATTCTCCTTCAGCTCTGAAATAAACAAAAAAGATCTGGTGAGTGGAAGCAGAACTTACAAAACCATGTAGGAAAATGCAACATTCTAATTTCAACTATTTTCTTTTTGAATATCATGTTTTAAACCCTCATTTGTTTTCTCTTTTAGGTTCCTTTCAGTGTGTGACAAATACATAATTTGTAAGTAATCAGCAGGGATTTTGTCTTTTAGAAAAAGAGCTGATAGCCATGCACACTTAGCAATATAAAGGAAAGAACACCCTTATTGATTAAGTTCTTATATCCAATGGAGACCTGGTTACCCCTCTGATTCCATATGGTCCATGTGGCCACATCCAGATAATGTGCCAGCCGCTGGTAACAGCCTAAGAGCACTTGGTAAGACTGAGATAAGGAAGTAAGAAAACTATGCAGGATGCTCATAAGAATCCTGTGTACTTTTTGCCTGAAAGGTGCTTCAACTCTGTACCAGACAGGTAGATAATATAGGTAGACTGTGTCTTATTGAGTAATGCTTACTAGACTGTGACACTCAATTGATAAGGGTGACAAGTTGAATTGAACTTATTCCTGCCGGTCCAATGTCCATCTCCTTTCTAATTCAACCTCATTTCTAATCTGTAATCCAGGCCCTGATTCCCATTAGCTGCCTGGTACTAACCCAAAGGATTTGAACATGGATTTTGACTTGGATTTTACTGATCTTTGTATTTTCCATCCTAACCTGGACATCCTTAACTCAAGCCCACTCACTTGCATTCAGGCTAGCTGGAATTTTCCAATTACTGAGAAGATGGAAATTCAGACAGTAATTTTAAAAAACAGCTTATTGAGAAATAATTTATATGCTATAAAGTTTACCCATTTAAAGTGCAATTCAATGATTGTTATTATTTTTGCAGAGTTGTGTAACCATCATCATAATCTAATTTTAGAATATTTTCATCATCCCCCAGAGCAGCCTTGTACCCATTAACCATTATTTTCTACACCACCATCTCCCAGCCTTAGGCAACCACTAATGTACTTTCTATCTCTACAGATTTGCTTGTAATTTCTGATAAACGATTTAAACAATCCAGAAAATTCTTCTCTTTTTCTCCAAATTGCTCACCACATGATCTCTAACTTCACAGCATGATGTTATTTACTTTTCATTAGGATCTGGAATATTAGCAATTAGAAATTATTTTCCTGTATATGTGTATTTTTCAAAGTCTAATTGTCCATTATCAAATGATTTAGGCATGTTACATTTTGTCCTCTACTGTGTTTCCTCCTGTCTTTTAGCAGTGAGAGAAGGGGTACAGTAGCAAAGCCAAAAATACATGCAGTAGCAATGACTTTACTCTTTTCCATCCCTGAAATTTTATTTAGTTTTATGCACCCCTGATACTTTCAGGAAGCGAAGAGCCAAGAATCTAAGGCTCATCTCTTAGATTCATGGCTAGTATTAGCCACCAAGAAGAAATCCTTCTCCACTCATACACCCTTCCAACCTTTGCAAGATTATAATTACAATAAAACCTTGGATTGTGAGTAACTTGGTTTGCGAGTGTTCTGCAAGATGAGCAAACATTTCTAATACATTTTAACGTGGTAAATGAGCGATGTCTTGCAATATGAGTAGTTTGTTTCCAGAATAAATTATGCTCGCAAAGTAAGGTATTACTGTGTATATAGCTTTTTTTGCTTTCCATGGATGGGAATCAAGGTGACATACAAAAAAATAATTTTATCAGAGTTTAAATGAGCACAAACATTTACTGATTTGGGTGGGTTAATCTGATAGAACTAAATTTTTGCACAACTGATAAAATAATCTCAGTATAGAAGAACAATATGGAATGATTATTCTGATTCTAATAATGAGTAACATTTATGATGTACCTATTGTCCACATTTGGGGGTATTTGATTATAAGTAATATAAACAAATTAAAAGGAATAGGGCTGTTTTATTGAAAAGATAGAGGATGACTCTAGATTGATGAATAAGGTAAAAAAAAAAATATGTCCCAGACTGGGTAGACACAAAGACCACCTTGGAAATCTTGAAATGAGGAATTCATCTTTAGGGTGCAATGGTCAAGATAAATACATTTCAATATGTGGTATGTTGGTATCTGCTTATGAGTCAAATTCCATGGAGAGAGTATCTAATTAGGCTAGTTCAGGTCACATTCCCACCTCTCAGCCAGAATTGGTTAAAGCACCTGGATTAACAGCATCACTAAGACTGCATTCAAAGACAGGTGGTGACATTTCTGAAAGCAAAAATGGGATGCTGTTTCTGGAATTAGAGTGAAGAAATAAATGTCAGACTGTTAATAGCCAACATATTAGTTATTTTTCAAAATTTTGCATAGTCCACTGATCTGGGCACTGGGCCAATCACTTCACAATTAGTTGCTCATTAAATCCTCATAAGAACCCTGCATGGTAGGCACTGTTATTATCAAATCCATTTTATAGGTCCAGGGTGGTAAAGTAGCGTTCCTGAACTCACACAGCTGATGAGAGAGCAACCAAGTGCCTGCTGTCAATCAACAAACACTATGCTACCTCTCCGTGGGCATGAGCGTTTGGAGATCTTCCTCTGCTTTTCATAAGTAGCACAGGATATGTGTCCCTATTTCAGAAGTAAAAAACTCAAGATGCAGAGAGCTTAAAATTTGACTAAGGCTGCAGGATTCCAGCACCCATTTGTTTTCCACCATGTTGTACTGCTTTTCTTCACTTTCATACAGCAGTGAGCATTTACATGACGTTAATGACTTAAATCGCACCTACTGGCTTCAAGTTGACTTCAGACCCCTATGCTGTATTTTCCCCTAAATAACATTTAAAGGATGTCTTTTCCTTTTACAACCCCGTGCACTTCTTTCAATAGGAAGGCAGATACCAATTCTCAGAGACATGCTGTGTGAAGAAGACAAGACTGAAAACGCTGAATTGAGATGCCATGTGTGTCTTGTTTCTCATTTTCTCTTTTCCCAATCCGTCTGCAGTTCTACTGTAGCATTTCTCTCATTGTAAGCATGCCAGGGCTTCATTGCCCAGCAGATCTGCCAAATCACTGGTGAATCTAAGATAGTTCTAGTGGTCAGTCTGTCCAAGACCTGAGAGAAAGAGAATTTCTCATTTTCCTCCGTGAATGCACAAATAATAGGCTAATTCTGCATTTTGTTTATATGATGCAAGTTTAAAACTCAAATGCAGACATTAAGTCTTTCTCTAAATATGTCAGCATGGAGGCATCTTTATAAAACTTATTTCTCTGAAAAAAATATTTTAAAATAACAGGAAGTTGCAGGTTTTGAGGAGGAGTTTTGTAATCTGCACTTCTGGTCGGATTTAATCCATGGAGCCTGATGTGGCTTAGCATCCTTTTCTAGCAGATGCAATCCTTCCAGCAAGAGTATAAGAGAGTTGCATTGGTCATTCATTGTCCAGGAACTGACATGACATATGACAGGTCTCATGCCATCACAGGGAGAGACAGCCAAGGTTATACACAATTCCATGGATACTGGCTACAAGATTCCACTTTTCCCTCTGACCCGAAGTGATAATGCACAGTGGTTAAGTGTGGCTTTTCAAGACATTTGGCTTGAGTCCAAATTCTGGCACCCCCACTGTCTGGCTGCATGACCTTGGGGAGGTCACCTGTTTCTCTGCAGTTCAGTGCTCATCTGGGTTTTTGTGAGCATTGGACGAGACCATGCATGCCTTAGAAAATGGAAAGCAATTGCTATATCAGGCATCACAAGTGTCTCAGTGGGAAAGGTCAAAGGATCTACAGTGTACAATATATAGCAATTCTTGTAAATATAGAGGAGTTTTATGTTTATATGCTGTGCTGAGTTGCTTCACAAATAAAGCATTATATTTGAAATTGCACAAAAGCATCTCTGGAACAATTAATGCCATTTCTTTTTATGTTGTCAGTAAAGAACTGTTGATGTAGAGATCTGGTGAAAGCAGCAGGCAGTAGGGTGAAAATAAAAAGCAAGATAGGGCCAGATGAAGAGAAAGAATGCTGATATTAGATACAGAGGGTGCCACAAAAAATATATACACATTTTAAGAAAGGAAAAACCTGTATTAAAATTGTAATACTCGACATATACCAAAAAGAAAAGATGAATACAAGTCATGTGTATACATTTTTTTTTTTGCAACCCCAGGTATATTTCTATCTTCCTTTTAAAATATTTTTGGTTAGCCCTTCTAGATTCTAACTTCAGGACTTGTTGAAAGTGGCTACTGGATAGGTGGAGAAATGTACAAACTCCATATAGGTGAGATCAGGGGTTTCACATGTATATCAATACCTACTCACATATATCTCTTATCAATCTATATCTATATATTGCATCTATATTGGGGTTTTTGAGGGCATATCTAAAAATCAGTAAACAGATAAAGAGTTCTAGGCACAAGCAAGGGACGTGGGTAGACTGTCAGAGGTTTGATTCTGGCAGTTATGGGCCTGGAGGTAGCTGGTCAGGAGCGCAAGCCCATTCCCATTAGAAGGGCAGAGGCAGGGATGTGGCCAAAGTACACTTCAGGAGCAACATGGGCATCTAGCAGCATGGGCATCTAGGGGAAAACTTTGTGTACCTGTTATGTTGTTAAAATCACTACCCCATTTTTTTCTGGACAACACCATTTGAAGAAGGTATAATTATCCTGATGTTCAACATGAGGACATTGAGGCTTAGAAGTTAAGTAACTTCCTGTATATTAAGTAATTTCCCGTGTAACTGAATTGTGTGCCCCCCAAATTCACATTGGCCAGCCTTCTGAACTATGAGAAAACAAATGTCTATTGTTTAAGCCATACAGCTTGTGATATTGTGTTATGGTGTTATGGCAGCCTGCACTGACTAATACACTCTGATTACAAATTACTAATTGGCCAGAATTTGTGGTTCAAACCAGATGTGAGGGTAGAAAAGAGCAAATAAAGACCAGGAAGCTGTCTTTTGTATTGGTAGGTTGGATAATACAAAAGTGAAAAAGACATGGCCATTGGCTATAGGATAAGGTCTCTGTTTCTCCTTGAAGCAGCTTTCTTTCTGTAGGGCAATGAAATCTGACAGGTACTATTCCCCAAATGGAGCAAGAGTTTGGAGATGCCAAAGATGGCAGAACAGGGCTCCACTGTGAGGACCTGTAGGGACGTAGCCTATCATAACACAGCTTCTTCTTTGATTTTATAAACAGCAAAGCATTCTCATTTTTATCACATCTATTGACCTTTTAGCTGTAGTTCTGTCACTTAATGCTAAAGTTCTCTCAGTGGAACCAAACTAGATATGTATGCATTAAAAAGATGACATGATGTCAATATCAGATTAGAAGACAGTGGTTTTACTCAATCATCACTTTCCTACCCAGAGGAGCATAGGACCTCAGTAATAGTCAACATAAATCAAGTTTTTTGTTCATTTACTTTTTAATCTGTATTTTGAGCAGTTGGGTACTTTGAATTCATTTGAAATTTTGGGACATTTACCAATGTTGCTTTTGAGTGCTCGGATTCTTATTCTATTTTCTGAAATATAATCAATGAAGTAATATCCCCTTGGTTCATTGTGATCTGGGAGTTTCTCATGAAAGATACAATTCCATTTATTATTTGGAGTAAGCACAGGTGTGCCCAGAGAGGAACTAAAGTGTCTTCCCAGTCTGGTTAGTTTGAATAACTTCTCTCTCAATCAACAACTTACAGGATGTAACTGAGACCCCATTATTCTTTGGTGAGAGTGTAATATTATCATTTCTTCGATGTCCCCTAAGTAATAATTTAACTCTTTGTCAATCCAGTGCCTTGCTATGCATGGGAATGTGATGCTTTCTCCATCAAATCCCCTGTATGAAGCTCTAAGGACCTCTTCTACAGCACAATGAATGAAATATGATTTTTGTAGTTTCTAGCCAACATGGAAAGCAGCAATGCTAAAATGCCACAGAAGAGTGCTTGCAAGATTTCCAGAACAGTCTTGGCAACCAAGCTGCCTGGGGAAGTTAAATGTGAACCTGAATACCAAATTGAACGTGTTTCCTTTAAACAAAGGAAAACTTGGAGTTCTATCCATCAACTACAGTGAAAAATAAATTGAGAGCTTCAAATTCTGTGGCACACTTAAGTGGAACAGAAACGATCACTCAGTGGCAACCAGAATAACCAGATTGGTCTTCATGCAAAGGCTGATAATAAAGTAAAAATTACTGCACCACAACAGATATTTGCCACCTCTGTCTCTGATCCCACCTAATCACGATTATACAACTTCTAGATTGATTTTCCTACACCATAGCTGTGGTCACTTCCCTCACCTCTTTAAAATGCTTCAATTGCTTCCCAATGTCTACTAAATAAAACCAGCACTGCAGATCCCTTGCCATGTGGTCCCAAACTTTCTAACTACCAGATCTTGCCAAATTTTCTTTCACACCTCAAACATCATCAAGCCTAAGGATGCTCATGAGTTTAAAAGAATTTTTTTTGATAACTCTTTCTGAAATATCTATCACTTTTTTGTTACCCCCAATTAATCTCACACACTCAGTCCAATACTTCCTTCAGTATATGGAATCCTAAGGTCCCAGTGCAAAACCCTTTAGAATTCAGGTTTAATTACAAAAAACAAACAAACAAACAAACAAAAAATAGCATGTTGGTTATCTTAGCTTGAGCTGTTATAGCAAATATCACAAACTAGGTACCTTAAACAACAGACATTTATTTTTCACAGTCTGGAGGCTAGAAGTTCAAGATCAAGGTGCCAGGAAGGATGGTCAGAGTCTGGGGAAGGACTTCTTCTGCCTTGAACAGTTGTATTCTGAGAGAGAGAGAGAGAGAGAGAGAGAGAGAGAGAGAGAGAGAGAGAGAGAGCGCTCTGGTCTCTTCCTCCTCTTATAAGGACACCAATCCTATCATGGGGGCTCCAAGCTCATGATCATCTTTAAACGTAGTTACCTCTCAAAGACCCCATCTCCAAATACCATCACACTGGGAATTAGGGCTTCAACATAAGGAGGGTAGACATATTCAGTCCCTAGCAATGATAATCAACATGGTTTTGGTGATGGAGGTTGATAGGAAATTGTGGAGACTGTGGCACAGAGAGCACAGGACCCCTCTAAGGGGGCTGCTGCTCCCAGCTGTAGGCATCTGCTGTCATGTATGAATGCCAGCCCAGTTTCTCACTTCTCTCTTTTATTAATTAAAACTTTAGTGTTTTTTTTTTTTTTTTTTTTTTTTTTTTTTTTTTTTGAGGACAGTGTCACTGGACCTCATATGTGGGACCGAACCGGGGCCTCTGGCTTCCCAAGCCAGCGCTTAACCACTGCGCCACTCAGCCGGCCCAAAACTTTAGTGTTTTTTTAGAGCATTTTCTAGGTTTACAGCAGAATTGAGAGGAAAGCATAGAGATTTCCCATATTTTCCTCCCATACACATGCATAGACCCCCGCCCTCCCCTTATCAACATGAGCTGTGCATCTGTTATTATTGATGAACCCACATTGACACATCATATTCACACAAAGTCCATAGTTTACATCACAGTTCACTCTTAGGATTGGACATTCTATGGGTTTAGATATATGTATAATGACATGTGTCCATCATTATGTATCATACAGAGTATTTTCAGTACCCTAAACATCCTCTGTGCTTTGCCTATTTGTCCCTTGGCTGCAGTCCCTAGCTACCACTGATCTTTTCACTGTCTCCATAGTTTTGTCTTTTGCAGAGTGTCGTACATAGAGTTGGAATCATACAGTATGTCACCTTTGCAGATCAGATTGGCTTCTTTCACTTATTCATATGCATTTGTGATTTCTCAATGTCTTTTTGTGGCTGGAAAGAACATTTCTTGTTTGCACTGAATAATATTCCATTGTATGGATGTACTACAGTTTGTTTATTCATTCACATAATGCAAGGTATCTTGGTTGCTTCCATATTTGACAATTATGGATAAAGCTGACACAAACATCTATTTATAACAGACTTTTTGTGGAAATAAGTTTTTAACTTATTTGGATAATCATGTTGCATTCCCACCAATAGTGAATGAGGGTTTCTGTTGGCCATTCTAATTGGTATGTAATGCTACCACATTTCTGTTTGATTTGCATTTTCCTGATAAAATATGTTGTAGAGGGTCCTTTCATAGGCTAATTTGTCATCTATATCTTCTTCAGTGGAGTGTCTGAAGAAGGTCTTTGGTTCATTTTATAATTTGATGGTTTATTCTCATCTTGTTGACTTGTAAGGCTTCTTTCCATATTTTGGATAACATCCCTTTATCAGTCATGTCTTTTGTAAATATTTTCTCTCAGCCTGTGGCTTGTTTTCTCATTCTCTTAACATTGTCTTTCACAGAGCAGACAGTTTTAATTTTCATGAAATCTGGCTTATCAGTATGTTTTTCATGGATCAGTTTTGGTGTTAGATATAAAAGGTCGTCTCTATACCCAAAGTCATCTAGATTTTTTTATGTTATCTTCTAGCAGTTTTATATTATTGTGTTTTACATTTAGGTCTGTGATCTAAATTTTGTGAAGGGTTTTGTTGCTGCTGTTAATTTTTGTGAAGGGTATCAAATATGTGCCTCTAGATTCACTTTTTAAAATGTGTATTTTCAGCTGTTCCAGCACAATTTGTTGAAAAGTCTATCTTTGATCCATTTATTGGCTTTGCTCCTTTGTCAAAGATTAGTTGACCATATTTATGCGGGTCTATTTCTGGGCTCTTTATTCTGTTCCATTGATCTACTTGCCTATTCTTTCACTATTACCACACTATCTTAATTACTGTAGATTTATAGTAAATCTTGAAGCCAGTTGGCGTCAGTCTTCTAATTCTGTTCTTCTCCTTTAATATTGTGTTGGATGTTCATTGGGCTTGGCCAAATGAAAGTTTTGTGTGAGATTTGGTAGTTGTAAGTGCAGCAGTAGCCATTTTTATTTTCTGAAAGTTAACCTCCTAGCTGATCTGGCATGATACCTAAAATCTGCAAGCTCATGCAATTGGCATAAGACAGTGTCTAGACCTCTGCTTCTCCAACTCATACTGGATATTCTACAGTTTCATCGAATCTAGGTCAGTGTTTGTGCCAGTTTATGGTCAAAGGTTCCAGCTACCATGGAAGCTTACCTACATCTGTAAGGCTGGGAGAGAGAGACAGACACACATTTCAGTTTGTCCTTGTGTGTTTTCTGTTCATCAACAAGGATGCCAGTTTTTCCTTATTTTAGCACAGTACATATCCCACTTTCTTCAAACGGTCTCCTGCATGATAGATTATAACTTCTGATTCAATCCCAGATGCAGAGCCAACAGCCTTACATGGATCGGTCCACCCCTGCCCCCATGATCATGTAAGGTCTAATCTCTGTAATAAACTTCTTATTCTGTGGAACTCACAGTGTTCTGTCTTTCTGATTGAACCCTGGTTTAATACATGAACGAACATGTCTGTGAGCTGAAATTTGCCTGCGTAAGGCCAGAAAGCAATCGTTCTTTTAAATTAAGTCTTTAAATCCTGAGCTGAAAAATCATCTCTCTCTCCTCTAAAAATGCATACTTTTGTGTAGCATTTACCACATTATAATGTTTATTAAATACTTCTGCATACATACATGTTTTACCTTCCTTAATATATTTTAATTTATTTACATTCTCTTCATTTCTTCTATCACTAATTTTATTTTTTTAAGATTTTATTGGGGAGTTGGGGGAGGTGAACAGCGTTGGGGAACCGGGGAAGGGGAACAGACAAGTTGCTGTCCTTCTGTTCTTCAGTCTAGTTATGGAGGACATTACTTCATTGGCCCATGTTGGTATCATCATTGTGCTCTTCTCAGATGAGGCAGATCAGTCACTGGCCTCTGGACGGCCGCTCACAGTGGCTTTTGGTAGCTCACACCAGCTGTCAGCTGCTCACACTGGCTGTTGGCCACTCACTGTAGCCTATGGCAGCCCACTGCAGCAGGGGCTGCAGCTGTGCCATCTCTGGGACTCACAGCAGCCCAGCTCCAGTGGAGCTGTTGTTCACCATCTTAGCTGTAGAGGTCAGTGTCACTGGCCCTCATATGTGGGATCCGAACTGGGGCAGCTGGCATCTCAAGCCAGCTCTTAACCAACATGCCACTCGGCCGGCCCTCTCCTTCATTTTTATCAAAAACCTTGAGAGGTAGTACCTCTCTAGTGCCTGGCAACTATGTTTAAATATCACTAATGGCATTTCATAAATTTCCATTAATTCTCACACCAATCTTATAGATTAGATATTGTAGTAGTTGTAATGCTTTTGACTATTAGAAACAAAATCCCTGACTCAAATTGGCTTAAGTAATAATCACACTTATTCTGTTCTATGAACAAAGGACCAGAGGTTATTCAAACACCACAAGCACCTTTTTAGCTTGACTCCTTGGTCATTCTCTTGGCCCTACACTTCTATAGATCCTCTGTTGGCTTTCTCGTCAGACCAGAGCAAAGATGGCTGCAGCCATTTAACGAGTTTTCTTTTACCCACAAGGTGACTTTCTTAAACAGAATCGGAGACATACCCATGCTGGTTGTTGCACACATCACCCACATCTGGTCCACATGGATGCTTGCACCCTTTAACCTGACAAACTGCAGATGACAAACACCAGTATTCTGTTCCCACAATTCTAGATGATATATATAATATCAAGTTTTTTCCATGGTTGCTTTGAAGCCCTTGTTAGACATGTGGTGGGAGTAACATTGTCCACCATTGTGCTATAAAGGAGGGGTAGCACTCAAAGTACATCATTCTTCAAATAATTCTCTGTTTAACCTCCTTTTACTTTCTTAAGCTCTCTAACCACCAATTGGCTAGGAGTGTGATGGTTACAGAACTATTTTTTTCACAACTCCTTTGCAAGTTCTGCATAGGCCCAAACCCTATGGGTACTTCCTATTCCCTTGGTCCTTCACATGAAACTGACACCAAACAAGTCATATTTTAACATATAATTATTCATGCAACAAATTTGACTCAAGATGGCATTTTACAAATTTGCCGTAGCCAGAACGACTTTCTGCAATGTAGTTTTAACACAGGGTTAATTATATCCGATATTACAAGGAAAAAGGATTATGTGTATTTGCTTTCTTGTTTATTAAAACTTAGGGTTCTCTTTCACTTAGTGAATAGGTGGTAATTACATATAAATGCAATATGCAGACAGGGAGTTTATAAAAATTTTCAGGTATTGAATTGGTACTCAGATATATTTCTGACTCATAAAATAACAGATACAATTTGTTTAGCATCTACTATATGCCAATTCATTTTCCATGCATTATTTTAGCTCACCCAATAATCCTGTAATACTCTCTATCCCCATTTTACAGAGCAGAAAAATTAATCTCATCAGGTTTAAGGATCCTTTATGTAATTACCTAGCTATTAGATTCAGGATTTGATGATATGTGTTTGATTTCAAAGACAGTATATATTTTTAAAATTATACAGACTGCTTAAGCCTTTAAACTTCATATAAAATAATCATTTGTAAAAATTTCTACAGTTTACATTTACATAATACATTGATTTTCAAAGATTATTTATATGTTTTTCAGGAAAGCAAGTGAATTAGCTTTTCTGTCTATCAGATGTGCGTGACTGAGACATATGCCAAATAATTAACTTGCACATGTACCCAGCCAATGCAACTGGTGACTAGATCTGCTACTTCTGTATGGGAGGAAATAGGTACAACAATATGGGTGCAGCCTGGGGGATCAGATATGTACAGTTATATCTGAACATTGAGACTTACCCCTTAATCATCATCTTTGAGCGTCAAGTTCTTACCTCTGTATAGGGGTGCTATTTATGCCTTCAATTAGGAATGATAAAGGATCTGTCCTTCAGAGCACACTGACACAGACCCTGGCACACAGCAGATATTCAGGAAAAGTTTAGCTCTTATATTACTGACTTTGGCGTTTATGAGGACAATCTGCTTCAGGGGAACTCATTGTTCTTTCTAGTCATAAAAAAATTTGTCAAGTAAAAAGATATATGCAGAGTGTTTATAACGGGTATGTGTATATATTTTCTGAAGTCCACATTTTCGACTACTTGTAGAATTGTGAGCATAAACCTTATTTTTCTGATGTTTTATTGCCTCTGTTTCATGTAGTTGCAGGTTTGAATGCTTAATTTTAGATTTTCTGACATCACTTTTGATCTAATTGATATAGTTTGGGTAATCTATCGGGGGGGGGAAACATTTTACCTTTAATGACAATTTTTGAAGAGTTAGGGTGGTGCTCTGGGGCGTGATCAACGACAACCTAGAAATTTCAGACTCTAAGGATTATCAACTGAGTGTGCTTTTCTGACATAATGGACTCGTTTAATATAGTGCACTTCTTTTTTGCATCGGTAAACCCATTATTCTACAAAATTTATAGCACTTTTATGCATCTTTTTTTTGTTGCTATGCATAGAGAATATTTTTGCAGTAATTATACAATTTGCATTTTTAAAGGGTAAATTGCAATCAAGAAAAACATTATCATACAAATTGCTGTGTTTGTAATATAGTACCTGCAGAATATGGTGTTTACTTCTCTGATGTGCACACTAGATCTATCTTAGAAAAACAGATAAGAAAGGAGAAAAACAAAACAGTTGCCAAAGAGATTATACAAACATAGTTTCCCTCATAGTTTCTTTTTTTTTTTTTGCCTAAAATTTGAAGAGATAAAGTATTATTTTTCCACATTATAAGTGAGGCGAAATCCTTACTGTCGGTTTTACATAGCTGCTTCTCTCTCCCTCTCTCTCTCTCTGTTTCTCTCTCTCTGTGTCTCTCTCTCTTTTCTGTTTTTGTTTGTTTGCTTGCTTGTATTTAAAAATATTTGTGTGACTCACTGTCCAGAGAAATGTTAACATCATACGTTTAATCCTGGATATCTTTAAGGGACAATTGTAGAAAAAAAAAAAGAAAGAAAGAAAAACTGATGTTAGCTTTAGAATTACATGTAGGTAATCAGGTTAATAGTCTCTACTTACAGCTAAATAAAAACAAAACCACCCGAACAAAAGCACAATAAAACAGCAACACCAAAACCCTGATAAAATGAACAAATGTTAAAATCAACACATCAGCCTTGAAGACCGGTCTCCCCCACGTGGGTGTATGTGCATTTTCTGCAGATTCTTCAGACAGAAATTTTCTTATATTCCATTCAGTCAGTGTAGACAGAGGTTGTTTATACCATAAATGAGTCATTTTGTGATTAAGTTTTTTGACCATATGATGGCAAATGTTTACATAGCCAACTGAATTAGTCATGCAGTTGGTCATTTAAAAGTATCACAAACATCAGAGTGATTTTTGATCTATCGTTTTTGCTTGAAGAAATCATTTTTTAAATTTGAAATTGATTTGTTTTGAGTCATTTGCATGAACTCAATAGTTTCACACATAGATTTAAAAAATATATATTATTGCCTTGTGATATGTAACTCATGATATAAGAAACTACGAGTATAATATTATTAAGCCTGACTTTGAACTCCAGTTTGACTTCAGATGTTATAATGCACAGGAGAGGAATTTTCCAAATGGTCATTTACTTTTTCAAGAGTCAATTTAGGAAGTACACAATTATGAACAAGGCTTTTTATAGACACGTAATGATGTTATTTGTACTCTGGTTTGGAAGCATTGAGTAAAGCTTTTACCATAAACATTGAGTATTGCTTTCTAGACTAGAAGTGGAGGAATAAATCTGTAAGGGATTGAAGTTGATTAAAACAAAGTCCTGTGAAGTCTGAAACTATATTTACTTTATGTTTGAGGTTGATAATATGATTAGAATTTTTCTTCCATGCTTCTTCAGTCTCCATTTCCCCTTCTCACTAAAAGTTAGAAGTGAAAAGATATAAAAGAAAAAGAACAAGTATTGGAAAAGTTTCAAGCGGGTTCTAATATGCAGCTTGATGCGTATTTAATTCTGAAAAAAGAAAATTGCCTGTAGGGGTATAAGAATGAAACCCTCACCATTTCATTGTGGCAATGATTTTTTTCATGCATGTGTATGAGTTTCCCCGAATTGACTAGAATGCAATACCTATAAGGTTAATTAGATGTGCTGAAAATGTAAATGTTCAGCAGTCTCAAAATGCCTAGTTAATGCAGGTCTCAACCAGGCATCTATGCTATCTTTTTAACCACATTGTTTTCCAAGGTATGGTGTTCATTTATGAGTAACATCCTCTGAATCTTTTCAATATAATAAAAGGGTTTTTGAGATGCATGGTCAGTCAACATCTAACATAAAATCTTAAGCCTCTGGCTTTGAAAGAACAATGTGGATTAATGAGGGTTTTTTTTTTTTTTTTTTTTTTATACAGAGCTAATACAATCACTTGTCAAAAGAGACAAAGAAGAGAATTACTGTTGGTATTCTGGTCAAAAACTGTGTTGATCCTCATGAAAATTGAAACTACTCTAGAGAATAGATGGATTTTGACTTATTTGTGGTCTTAGTGAGGGGAATAAAGTCACAGAAAAGATGCATGGATCATAAAGCAAAATCAATATGGATACTCAGTTAAAGAAAAGCATTTTATATTTGTGTCAGTTGAAATGGAAAAGGAATTCTTCTTACCAAGAAATATGAGGCATTGCTGCTTATGAATTTTTACTTGCTTGTTATTTAATTTATTTATGTGTTTTTAGCTTTGTTATTTTGAGAATTACAAAATATTACAGCACAAGTATATGTTTTTTTGAACTTTATTATTTCTTTAATATTTATTTAGATACCCTTATCTTATCCCAGAGCTTAGTATAACATCTGCTCCAGAGTTTGGAGGTAAGTATAGGGCTGTTTTTGTTTCCTGACTTCATATAAAAAGGAAAAAAAGGAGGGGGGAAATGAAAGAACTTCTTGCATCCACTAATATGAACTAAAATGGGTCCCTAATAACCATGCAAAGTTTTTTGGAGGTAATATTGAGGCAGGACAAGTAGCCTAGGATTGACTACACCATCCAGGATACAAGGTGAGGCGCCTGCCTGGTTACACAGGTAACAAGTAGCTACATCCAACACCTGCAGGTGGAGAAAAACAAGAAGCACTTTTAACCAGCTGGGCTGATCCCTAAGACTGGAACCTAACTTTCAGCTAATTATAATGTCATTTACATTGCAGTTACTACAACTCCCATCATGCATCTGATGCTATGACCATTCTGGAGGAACCAAATATGGAAGAAAAAGCAGGAAACTGAGTCCCATTCAGAGGGAGAGACAAATGAGTCCTGGCAATGGGTGTCATCAGTTCCCACCCTTAGAGGAGATAAATACCCCTGGTCAGCACTTCCTCTGTGAGACTCAATCCCTGAGTACACCCTCACTTCCATCTCAAGTGTGTATTTTTGTTTAAATAAATTCCCCCTGCTTTCCTGCATCTGTCTCACTCTTGAATTCTTCCTTGCATGGATATGAGAATCTGGTCACCTCTACTCTGGGTTGAGTCCTCTCTTGAATATCCCCTGAACTTCAGGTGAGAATATTAAGT
The DNA here is from genome assembly GCA_033961575.1 of Aselliscus stoliczkanus. Classification (NCBI taxonomy): domain Eukaryota; kingdom Metazoa; phylum Chordata; class Mammalia; order Chiroptera; family Hipposideridae; genus Aselliscus; species Aselliscus stoliczkanus. Next base: position 147,434,282 of record CM066732.1, on the reverse strand, counting down.
TGGCCCATGAAACGAATCCAAGTGAAAACTCCAGGAGAGTTCCCCTAAAACATTAGTTGCTAGGTCATTTTTTTAAAAATAACTTCCTAAACAGGATAACCTTAATTATTTTGCATTAGAGAAAATCAAAGATTTGCAATGCCGTTATGAAGGATGGCATTGTAAGTTAAAGCAATATCTTTTCTTATGCCCCAAATATAAACCCTTGTAGGGCTTCCATTGTCATCCAATCCAGGAAGAGAAAGGGCGTGAAATAAGTTACCTACATTATGTTTAATCATTGCTGGTCTATAAATCATGAATATTCCAATGCTTAATTTCAAGGAAACCTTTGGAAAACTTTCATGTAACAAAGCTATCAAGTTTTCAAGAGTTTATTTATAAGGGTCAATTGCATTGTTTTTCAGTATGTCTATAGCTTCATAAAGTCACATGGCAGGAAAAATAATATAGGTTCTGAACCACATATTCCAGTTCAAGCTTCTCCATTTATAAGCTTTATGATTGTGATTATAATCTATTGGGTCTTGTTTCAAATTCAATAGAAGAAATATGGTCATACTGCATGTATGCCTACTTCTTGGGAGAACCAACAAAGTAATCTCTACATCAGAAACATATAAGCTCTTAACACAAGTGTAAGAGGACTCTACTACTACAATTATCTATGGTCAGTTATTGCAATTGGTTAGAGCCTAATACTGAAGCCAATAGCTTGGGTTCATTTTCAAAGAGAAATGGTTTGTTCATGAGCAACCCAGTAAATTTCCCTGAATTTCTACTCAACTCCTATATTCATTGTGTTGGCTACAATGAAATATAAAAATGTTGAGGATGTAGTGCAAATGTTTTGACCCAGCTGAAACAACAACTCAGCGTGCACGGCCCATCGATAGCTATTCGTGGCATCACAGTTCTCTGTAAAACTCAGAATCTTTTTGAATGCAGTAGTGTTATAAAATCCTAACATCAGAGGAGATCTAGATTGATTAAATTATCTACTTACACAATTGTGATTTCAATTTCAGGTAGATTTAAATCTATCTGAGAGAGAGAGAGAGAGAGAGAGAGAGAGAGAGAGAGAGAGAGAGAGAGAGAGAGAGAGAGATTGATGGAGGAGAGAGAGAATTATATAGATATGGGTTGTAGGCCCCAGATCCAGAGCTGTTCATAAGCCCCATATTTAGAAATTATAACTTGCCTCCTCAACTAACCAGTCCATATTTATTTTCATTTGCCTTCAATCAAGAGCTCAGCCTGTTGCTGTCCTTTCTAGGGAGGTGATCTAAATCTTCATTTTAGATCTGTTGGCCCCATCTGTATAGAGTTGCTATAGAATTCCATAACCTTTTAGCACTGAACAAGACAATTAAGGAACATTATAAAGAAAACCCTGATTGCATCTATGTTCCTTCCTGTCCCCACTACATAGCAGCCATGCTATCTCACTTTGATTGTCAGGTTCAATCATATCAGACAGCACTATTAGACCCTTTCTGTTCTGTTTGTCTATTGGCATAAAAAGTCCAAATGTCAGTGGTGATTTAACTTCCTGTATAATAGAATTAGGCCCCACCATGACAACTGAGGGCAGGTTTTCTCCCTCGTGCAAAAAAAACCCTGAACTACTAAAATGTAGAGTCATGAGGAAAGGAAGAAGACATTTTGTGAGAAGGAGATCATTATATATAATAAGAAAAGCTAAAACCCTTGATTCAACCCCATAGTTCTTGTGTCTACAAATGCTGGCTATAGGAAGAACAGCACCATAATTCAGTTATGATTCAGAATATATCATGTTCATCATGAGGTGGTATCTGACAATTGTGCCATAACAAAGACATTAAAAGGCATTCTATCATTCTGTATAGGCAGCTGCTTCTGAATTATGGGTACATGAAAAGACCCTCAATAGCAATATGCATCAATATATTGCCTGCATTTATTCATTCCTTTGTTTATATGTTTCTTTGTTTATTGGTAAAGAGAGTTCCTTGGTCAACAATAATGTTGTATGGCATTGTGAATTGTGTGCCCCAGTAAGGGTAAATTGTTGCTTCTACCACAGTAGAAGGAAGCCAGATGTCACCAGGTGATTGTCTGGTCTCTCTTCGCATATCAGTTAGGCATTGCTCATGGAGCATACATCAGTCAGCAGGAGCAAAGTAAGCCTTTGCTATGGGAGATAGAAATAGCTGAGCCCACATATAGTCTATAAGTTTTATTACCACGGTTAACATTTTTGTTTATGATTCAATTTAGCCATTTCTAGGGTGGCCAGAAAGAACACTAGCTGATATTGTTATAAAAGTCATTTTGTTCAACTCTTGTATTGGGGAAACATGTTCCTCGTAAGTCTTTTACCACCCTTCCAAAACCAAGAGTCCACTAAATATCCATATTTTTCAACCTTTCAAGAACTTCAAGCAAGGCAGGGAATAGCCTGAGCAAAGTTCAAAGAGGGGTCACTTCTGCTACCAAATAAGTCTAAAGGAGTATCATGATGCTCTGATTTCTCACATAAGCCAATTTTCTGAAGACTATAGGCCCATTCTTTCCTTGTTAGTGCCCTAAATTTCCTATGAGAGGCTGTAAATTTAATTAATATCACAATTTGACAACCCACAGAAGCAAACTCTGTGTCTGAATTTTGGCTTAGTCCAGTGGCTCTAAGACATAAGGAACCGTTTTAGAGAAGACAGGGATTTTTCTGGTTTTCTGGCTGCATTGAACAGCCATAACAACAACAACAGCAACAACAACAACAACAACAAGAAATTTGAACTTATCAATCTATTTAACATTTCCAGTCCTGGAATAAATCGTTCCGCTCCGCCATCTTGGATTTTATTTCTCATGCCCACTGGCTCTCTAAACCTTGTCTTTGATCGGCACTTCTTCCAGGTGCCCATTGGTAATAACATAATTGGCTCTACACTTTTTATTGCATGCCTTGAGCTGCCAGACACCTATCCCTTAATGCTCATTCCATTTTATTTTTTTAAATTATCTTTAGTCTCAACCTACTCCAATATATCCCAGATTCTCCTTATTTCTCGGAATGCCTTTGCCTTCCAATTACTTGTGCCAATTCCTATATTAGCTTACTTGATACATGAAACAGACAAGGGGTTTAAGAAAATAATACTGGTAATTCAAAGTATTCCAGAAAGGGACAGAATCAGGCATGGGGAACAGGTAGGCTGGGCAGTAGCCAGGACCTCTGCAAAACCATGCCACAAACCAGGCCAGTACTGATGAGACTGATTACTGGCTGCCAAAGCTTGTATTGCTTTTATCATCCTGCTGCCTCTAGAAATTGCTACTGCATTTTTGACATTGCTGGTGCTAGAATTTCAATGTAACTGCTCCACCATCTCTGCTCCTTAGCAAACATCGGGTTGGAAGCCTGCAGAGGGAGTACCTGCTTAGCAAGAGTGACTGGGTAAGTTAGTATCTGGCACTTTCCACTTGTAGTAGTAGAAGTATGTGTTTCCCTATTATTACCCATTTGGTTTATGGGCATATACAGATGGTTGGCTAACTGAACACTCATGTCTGTCTCTTTTCCCTTGACCATCTTCTCTAAATATGTTCATTCCAAGCTTCTTTTTGAGTTAAAAGTGGCCATCTGAAATCTCTCTAGCCAATGAGACATACATTGAATTATGTTGCTGAATTTCTGGGGATGATTTTGCTTCTCCTGACAATAAAGATAGTTTTAATGGATGATACCTCTCCCTCTGCCCTTTTGCTCTACTTTGAATATGGGCATGAGTCCCTGAGTCACAGCAATCATCTTTGACTCTAACGAGAACAGGAAAATTACAGGGATGCAAACACTGATAACTATCGAGCCACTGAATCAAGGCCAGCAAAAACAAGATACAGACTTCTGTAATGTAAGAAAAATAAACCTTTCTTTGTTTAGGCTTTTGAACTCAAGTTTTCTTTTACTTGAAACTGAACACATTCTTACTAGTACAATGGAGAATTCCCTTGGTTCTGGGCAGCCAGCAATAAAAAAAAAATAATAAATAAAATACATAAAAGTCATTTCTATTTTAAACACTAAATAAAATTAAATGAACACTGATTTTTCCCAAGTTCACATCTGAAATTGTTATTAAGAATATTTGGAAATCTGGGCACATGGTGTGTGAGTTGATGACAACTTCTCCAAATAACTTTGGAAGTCTGATCCATGATATACACATTCTTACTATTAGACTCATGTAGGCTAACATATGGATAACAGTTTATGTTTCTTAAATTTACTCTCCATTTCAAGAAGAAACACAACCACTGCTTCATCTTTCCCCATAGCAAATAAGTAGATAAGACTAAATGTAACTAAAAGATTTTTAAATATATATATATATATATATATATATATATATATATATATCCACTAATATGTAAAGGTAAGATAATCATACCAGTCCAGCTCTTTGATGTTCAGCTAAGATAATCAGAGATTCAACCACTCTACATGATGCTAAGTCTGTGTAAAAAAAAGTATAAAATTCAAGGGCTACAAAACAAACAATATGCGTAGTTTTATGACTAAACATGCCAATTTTTTTGGCATCATGGCCAAAATGGTTGTGATCCAAATTCTTATTGGGACCAGACAGGTAACGTAAATGAGGCCAAGTTTAAAGATGCTGCGATTAAGGAGAACTGAAAGCAGATACTCTGTCAAAGGAGAAGCTAGTCAGCCCCACCTGTGTGGCTGAGCTGGAATGCAGCACACACTTGTCAAAGCGTCTGATTATCGGCAGAGGATGAAAATTCCTTTTCTATGTGAAGTTACTTGTTTTTCAATTTTACTCAATGAAACAATAGTTACACCCTGTGTCTGGATTTTGGGCCAGTAACTTGTGACCTTCACCTCAAAGACAGACTTAATCATTGAGTAATGACCTTATCTTTTTAGACTAGGAAAAACTACATTATGAAAAGCAACACACACACACACACACACACACAATAATAAACAGAACTATGTATTTTAAAATATTTTATCATAATGCTTTGCTTTCAGAAATTTCTTAGTAGAAGTTATTACTAAGGAAGGCAGATGGGTTTTGAAAGTGTCTGAAGATTATGCTACTTAATAACATTTTGAAACCAACTTCTTATTTATTAATAACATAGTGATGGCTTTGTATTTGTTTGTTATTAAATTATTAATATAATGCTAGTAGAGAATAAACTCTCAAGTCCTAATGTCATATATAACATAAGCTAACTGCTTATTTCTATTGTGTCTGTCTAATTGACAGAGAAGTCAGGGATGAGGGAACTCTCATTTGTGCTGTCACTGTGGACCAAGTCTGACATAGGATACCCCATTTTCAACATGTGTTTTTCTTGGACATTGATATTTACTCACAAGGAGGGATATATATATTTAATGGGCCAAGATTGGTTGTACTGTATATTGATTCATTCTACATTTCATCGTTTAGAACTGAGGCACAATGCCTCAATTGGGATACCAGGAGTAAATTGAAATCTATTTAATAGCTGGGTTGTGACTTTTAAGCATTGACCTTACCACAGGGAAGGCAACATGTATAGTCAGTCAATATCCAGCCATCACTGCTTCAGGGTCTACACATTATTAACTAAGTGTCTTTATTTCCAGGGGCCTTTCTATTCCATATTTTTGGCTATTATTAGTGGTTGATTTATTTAATTCAAGCAAAAATAAGTTCATTACAAGTTATTCTATGGTAATTTTATAAATTCTAATATATAGTTACATTAGTTATATATCATTTTCCAAACTATGTCCCTTTCAACTCTCCCTGTTTCAATTGACTTCACCAATATTTTATTAATTACCTACCATGTACCAAGCATTTTGATGGTTTCAGAAGAACAAAAAGTATATAAAAAATGCCTGGGGTATTTGTAGTTAACAATAGTGGATGGATTATATGCATTGATCTCTAAGATTTCTTCAAATACTACTAAAATGAGAGTGCATAAGAATAAATTATATAAGCCTACTAGGGTATAAAGAATGGAAGGAGGAAAACACAGTGAATGTGGAAGATGAATTTATTTCTGGCAGAATGTAAACCATGTAGAGGTATGATAACTGATGACACATCTGAAAAGGCTGAGAAATAAGTCCAAGTCATAAATCTATTACATTATGACAATAGATCACAAAGGCTTAAAATTTGAAACTACAAGCACTTTAGAAGATGAGGAAGATATCAGGAGAACAACAGACAACAATGTAAAAATCTATAAGAGAGGCTCCACAAGGTAACCCTTATTTTGTTTCCCTTTCCATCCCAGCCTTCCATCCATTCCTGAGAATGTATTTATCAACTAAAAAAGGAAAATATAGCACCAGAGGTTTCAAATTCAGGGACACAGGCAAAACAGGGTGAAGGTAAGATTTAAACAAAACATGAGTATTCAGTGAAATGTATGAACCATGAAACAGTGACAGCTCATATACCTTTCTCTTAGTCTGTTTCCACAATTCCTGCAGCCAGCTCACATGCCCTCCAACAAGAGAGGAACAGATCCATTCTTGAAAAGGCTTAAGGACAAATGGGAAAAAAAACATAGGGGATAAGGGGCCTTCACTGTGAAAAGTCAGCATCTCCCTACAATGATGCCTCCCAGTTAATAAGTCCTACACGTGGACCAAGAGTTCCAATCAACAGTCAAGCCTCGTAAGACAGAAAAGACAAAAATCCCACATAAAATAAAATAACATTAAAAAGTGAGCTCATGGGAAACAGAGAATCCTGGGAGCCATAGAAAAATTAAATAAAACCATAATTGATACTCTGAGATGTGTAAGGGAATATAGTGTTGCTGCTTTAATAAGAAACAATCACTTAACCTCGTTATGTCTCATTTGTAAAATGATACCTCCTAGTGTGGCTATGAAGATAGCATTAATGAATATATGTAATATATTTAGAACAATACAAGACACATAATAAATAATAAATGATACATAAATATTAACTACTATATTTAAATCAAGGGATGCAGTGAATTATTTGTTGATGATTACTTCATAAAGTTTTAGGACAGTGTTCAAATTAAATTAATTTTATAACCTGAAAAGGAAATCAAGAAAACAATTCCATTTGTAATAGCATTAAAATACTAAAAATATTTAGGAATAAATTTAACAACATACACTTGTGTGACAATTAAGTTCATGAACTCATCCTAGAAAAAGGGCTACATATCTAATTGTTGAATATATCACAACAGTCATCTTTGAAGTACTCCCCTTGGGAAGCTATGCACCAATGTCAGTGCCTAGTCCACCCTTCAAAGCAATTTTGATTTCTGTCATAGCCATCAGAGCTGTCTTCCTATTACCCTTGATGTCCTGAATATCATCAAAATGTCTTCCTTTCAATATTTCAATGACTTCATGTGTAGGACTTCCTTCAAGAAAGGAGTCATTGGGGGCCAGATCAGGTGAGTAGGGAGGGTGTTCCCACACAGTTATTTATTTACTGGTGAAAAACTCCCTCACATACAGTGCCATGTGAGCTGGTGCATTGTCATGATGCAAGAGCCATGAACTGTTGGTGAAAACTTCAGGTCCTCTAACTTTTTCATGCAGTCCTTTGAGCACTTCCAAATAATAAACTTGGTTAACTGTTTGTCCAGTTGGTACAAATTCATAATGAATAATCCTTCTGATATCAAAAAGGGTTAACAACATCATTGTAACAAGTTCACAAACTTAATTGTAAGACCTCATATGTGTAGGACTTGTACATTGAAAAGCGCACATCATAACTGAAGGAAATTAGAGAACTAAAGGAATAATGGAGAAGTCACCTTGTCTTCATAGATTGGAAGATTGAATACTGTTAACATGGTAAGATTTCTCAGACCAATTGATTAACAGGTACAACACAATTCATATCAAAATCCCAGTTGCTTGTTTTTCAGAAATTTACTAACTGATCCTTAAATTCAAACAGAAGTGAAGAGCATACAGAACAGCCAAAATAATAATAATAATAATTTATAAAGAGAACAAAGTCTGAGGATTCAAAGTTCCTGATTTCAAAACTTACTGCAATCTATAGTAATCAAGAGAGTGAAGTACTGGCATAAAGATAAGTGAAAAGATCGTTGGATTAAAATTGACAATACGTATATAAACCTTACATTTACTATTAATTGATTTTTGACAAGGGTGCTAAGACAATTCAATAAGGAAAAGAATAATATTTTCAATAAATGTTGCCAGAACAACTGGGTATCCACATGTAAAAGAATTAAGTTAGACTCCTACCTAAAATCATATACAAAAAATAACTCAAAATGGATCATAAATATAAATATAACAACTAAAACTATAAAACTCTTAGAAGAAAACATAGGAGTAAATCTTTGTGACACTGGTGAGGTAATGGTTCCTATGACAATAAAAGTGCAAACCAAAACAAAATAGATAAAATAGAATTCATAAAAATGTTTAAAATTTTATGCTTCTAAGACACCATCAATAAAATGAAATGACAACTTATAAAAATTATTTTTGCAAATAATATATCTTATCAGAAAACTAGTGCTAGATCATATAAACAACACTTATGACTCAACAGTAGGTAGCTAGATGATAACAAGTGGTGTGGAGTATGTGAAGTAATTAGAACATTGTTGCAGATGACATTGTGAAATGTTGCAGCAACTATGGAAAACATTTTGACAGTTCCTAAAACTGTTAAACATAGATTTACCATATGATCCAGAAATTATACTCCTAGATATATATATACCTAAGGGGATGAAAACATATTTCTAAAAAAAGTGTACAGTAATGTTCATGTCAGTATCATTCTTAATGGTTAAAAAGTAGAAACCACCCAAATGAACATCAACTTAGAGAGTGGGTAAAGCAAACATGATATGGTTTATCTATTCAATGGAATATTATTCAGCAATGAGAATAAATAAAGGGTACATGCTATAATATGTATGGATGAGCCTTGAAAACATTACACTAAGTAAAATGAGCCATTCACAAAAGGCCATTGTGTTGTATCATTCATATGAAATATCCATAATAGGCAAATGGATAGAGAAAGGGAATGGAATACTGATTCAAAGGGACTTAGGAAAGAGGATAATGGGGAATGACTGCTAATCAGTACAGGGTTTCCTTTTGGGGTGATGGATATGTTTTAAAATTAGGTAGTAGTGATGTTTACACAAATCTGTGAATATTAAAAAAAACTGAAGTGTACACATTAAGTGGTAAATTTTGTGATATACAAACTACATCACAATGAAGTTAATAAAAATAGATTAATCATTAATCTCATTAGAATGAAGAACAGCAACACAGAAAAAAATGAGATTTTTAAGAAGGAAGAATCCAGAGCACAAATAAGGAGCTGCGGATAATTGGTGAATTGAGTTGAAAATGCCTTTTTTAAAACAATTATTTAATTTATTGGGATAACATTGGTTAATAAGATTACATGTTTCAAGTATACAATTCTATAATACATCATCATCTGTCCATTACATTGTGTGTTCACCACCCAAAATCAAGTCTCCTTCATATATTTGACCCCCGTTACCCACTTCTCCCTGCCCCACCCTTCTTTTCCTCTAGTAACCACCATACTGTTTTCCATGTCGATTCATTTTTTGTCTGTTTTGTTTGTTCATTTCTTGCTTTCTGTGTTATATCCTACATGAGTGAAATCATATGGTTCTTGTTTTTTTCCATCTGACTTATTTCGCTTAGCGTGATAATCTCAAGATCTATCTATGTTGTTGCAAATGGCAGTATTTCATCTTTTCTTGAGGCTGAGTAATATTCAATTGCATATATGCACCACATCTTTTTTATCAAATCATCTATTGAAGGACACTTAGGCTGTTTCCATGTCTTGGCCACTGTGAATAAAGCTGCACTGAATAGAGGGGTACATATAGCTTTATGAATAAATGTTTTCAGATTTTTTGAGTTGATACCCAGAAGAGGGATTGCTGTGTCATCTGGTCTTGATGCTCTTAGTGAACTCAAACCTCACATCATATAGGGCAAACTATCATATTTGCATTCACCATGGAATATGAAATGGGATTGATGATGAATGAGTGGCATAGATGCTAGACCTTAAGGGATGAGTGGGAACTTAGAGGCCATATAGTCCAGTTAAATGCAGAAAAGTCTGCTATAATCATGTTTACACATCTCATGAGCGTACAGCCAAAAGAAACCCAAGTGATTCATATTCTGGTTCCATGTTGACATGTGAATGCATTAGAGTGTGACTATTTTCATCAATGTATTATATTTTTTCCTTTTATCCCATATCTATATATAACACACAAGGTAGTCAGCAATAAGATAGAAATTAATCATTGTTCCAAATAATATGTTAAAATTAGAACATACTTGAGCAAACTCAATTGCTTTCTGAAAAGGCAAAATGCTTTCTTAAATGCAAAAATCACATGCAATGTTAACACTGTTCTTTTCCTATTTATTACGTTATTAATTTTGGCAGTATTATGATGTTGGTATAACATGATTTATTAGCTATAGCCTCATGCTGCTTGTTTTGCATGATTCCATTGTCTTTTTTCTGAGTTATGACTTTGTTCATTATTTTTCTATCAATTTAATAAATAATTAGATTTATTTATTTATTCTTTGGATTCAGTAATTGACTCCATCATTAATGAAAAAATACAGTTCAACAAAGAAGAATAAAGTGTTCTTGAAATATATTCAGGTGACAACTATGTGGTGGACACTTACGTTGTGCCTGCCATGTGCCAGACAATGTTCTAATGATTTTATAAATGTTTACTCACATAATCTTCAAAATAAATCTGCAGGGGAGACATTAATATGTAACAATTGGGCATCTGAGGAAACTGAGGCCTTTCAGAGATAAGTTAAATAGCTATGGCGTGGCAGCTTCAGGATGACAGGCCATGTATCAGACGGATCACCAAGAACCTCCGCTGGTAGGTGCTGGCCTTGTGTCTCTGAAAGTGCTGTCCTTTCATGCATGCTGCCTATCTTGGAAATGAATTAACGACCAGAATTGATGAGCAAGGACTGAAGAAATCTCATGCCTTTATATTTGGCATAAACACATCTCAGACAAGCATTTCTTATCTTTAGCTCAGGCTAATCTAATTTACTTTTCCAGGTCCTTTCCTAAACTCAATCGTGATTATGTGAATGGGTAGCAAAATTATAGGGAAGGCTTTACTCTCGAGTAATTCAGTCATAGGCCTAAAAATGCTGGAGTATAAAGAAGTAGACAGTGATTTCATGATATCTGGCACATCGACTCTGAGATCCTCAAGTGTGAGGATTGTTGATTTATTAATATTCATGTCTTTAAGGATATAACAAAGTGACCAATTTATAATAGATATTAGATAAATATTTGATGATGGATTGCCTGATGAAAGAAAGGGAAAAAGGAGGGAAGGAGTTACCAATGTTTGTGGTAAAAGGATTTGTTTCTCATCACAACCCAAATTGAAGGAAACAGTTATTTCCACATTTTCTTTTTAAACTTTTTGAAATTTCTTTTTTTTAATACTATTAGCATTTTTATACATACAACTCACCATACAGGTATTAATGCTGTCTTATTTTTTATTTCATGTTGTCATCTGATTTAGTATTACCAACGCATTTCAACTTGATGCATTTTAGTTTCATAGCAATTCCTGTTTTAATGTTCACTAAATTGGAATGTCCTTCTATTAGCCATGGTAGGAATTGCTCAATAGTAACAGAATACCATCCATCTCCACTGTTTTACTCCAGGGAGAAGAGAGGGATGAATTTTTGAAGCTCTATATATTGCCTTCCAGGCAAAAGAAAAAAAAATGGATATAGGATAAAAAGAGCAGAACACACCCTCAGAAAAAAGAGCAAGCATTTCAGGATTTCCACTCTTTTCACAGTGTTCACAATGTGTAGATGAGGGTCTTAATTTGCGGTCTCAGTGTTTTGATCTGATTCCCTGTATTTGTATCTCTGGCAACTCGATATGTCATTGCCCATTGAATAACCTCAGCATAACCACACTACCACAGGCTGCCTGCAGACTCAGCAGAATGCAAAAGCTACCCAGTTGATCCTGCCACAGAGGCTGGCAAGATATGTCATGCTCTTAAGAAAATAATTATTTTGTTATTTAGTGCACCATTTTTCTTACTATTGCATAATACCTCTCAGCCTAAGGGATATTCATTCAATTTTAGAGTGGTTCCTGTCACCAATGTCTTGCCCATACCCAACCCCAGTAATTTTAAAGCCTATCCAGCTGAGTCATTTAGTTTATATGGCACACGTACACACACACACCACATCATCATGTATGCATAGCTAAAAGGAGAGATAAGAACCCAGGCTGACTGGCATTGCTCCTTTCCTACTCATAAAAATGTTATCATTTCACTGAACATTATTTACTGATAGCCTATAAAGCTCCTTAGAAACAAATCTCATTCTTTTTATTAGTTTGTTTCTTCCCTTTATGCTGAGTCCTGCCCCTTGTACCTCTCCCAGCTCAATACCTCCTTGCTAACCACCAAGTTACTTGGAGAAGAGAAAATTCAGAGTTAAACTATAGTTAATTTTTCACAAGTAGGTGTTCTGCAGTAAACTAAAATTGAGGTCTTCACCTATGCTTTACATAGCAAACATGGCATTGACATGACATTTTGACATGGGTTATGTACAAAATGATGAAGTTTATCTATACATAATTCAATTGTAAAGGACATAGGGGGCCATGGTATCATAGCTTTTTGTACCATATTTTTTCATATGCATCAAGCCACATTTATTATACCAAATAGAGAAAGAATTCAAACTTATTTCAAAGTTCAGACAAAGTCCAGCTGTTTCATAAAAATCACAGTTGAGTCTCTTTAAAGATTAGTGAGCAACTTCATAAAAATCTCTTCCATACCTCCCTTCTTCCTTACATCCCTTCCTTCTTAAATGTCCTATCTCAGGAACTGCATTGATCAATAAGAATGTAATCATTAGCTATATAGACAGCACTTGGCTTCCATATAGCTTACTGTCTAATGACACTGAGAGAGAAGTCAATATTTAATTGCAGAGGAGTGTGCTATCAAGCCGATTGTCTTGTGAGCAAAGCCAAACGATAAAGAATAAACATGATAAGGCTATGAGAAATTTCCACATTCTCTACACTCCTCTGATGTCCTGAATACCTTAGTACCTCAAAGGCAGAATGTAAGTTGATTGACATTCATTGACTGCAGAGGTGGGAATCATAATCTAGCTTCACCATCCATCATCACACACCAAGTTCATTTTGTTGCTGTCATGTAAGTCACTATGGGAATAACTGTTTTACTAAGCAGTCAGCATCTGATCAGAGATGAGAAGAAAAGAAGTTGAAGAACGTGGTTTATCACCTATTGATTTGGCTCTTCCTTGACTTAAAGAACTCCCTGGAGTAATAGGATAATGACTTTCCGTGGCCTGCATGGGGAAAGATTTCTTTAAAACAACAACAACAACAACAAAACACTGGTCAAAGAGTGTGGGAAAAAGTAAGAGGCCAGTTGAATGATCATGAAAAGGCAGCTGGTCGACCATTCGTTATAGCATTTCAACCCTACCTGCACAAGAAGTCTCAGAAATGTCAACCATTTGACAGGAACAGAACACAAAACAGCTTTAGAACTTTATATTGAACTAAACACTGAATGGTTTCCAAGGACATCATATTGAATTTAATAATTGAGTCCCTTTATTCAGTCTCCATCCAAGTCATTTGAATAAGTATACAGTGTCCAAGCCAGTTATACAGAGCCGCTGAGACGATAATACTATGGCTAATGTTGTAAGTTCAATGAAACCAATCTGCATACAGTAGCTAAGTTTTAATAAAACTGCCAATTATGAAACACTTACCTGGTGACATAAAATACCTGATATGCATTAACTTTTTAAATCCCTAAACAGCTTTATATAATAGGTATTTTACTTGTGTTCTACAGGTGTGGAGCTTAGAAGCTCAGAGAGTTTTTGTTTCCAAATAACAAGCAGTCACATAATAGTCCTAGGACCTAAACCCATATTGGTGAATCCTAGGGTCCATTTTCTTACTACTGCATAGAGCTGCCTCCCTCAAGAGGTTTTTAAGATATGGCTTCCCCCTCAAAGAAGTTAAGATCTTGTTATGGAAATAAGAGCTATAATTGAATTTAAACCAGCATGTATTTACTGCATAACCCTGTGAACAACATACTATGAGGTTTATAAAAATAATTACAGGGTAGGCCCTGCCTTTAAGTAAAGCTTCTTAAGTCAAAACCACAGTGAAAAACCACCTCACAAGTGTTAGGATATCTATTATCCAAAAGACAAGAGCTAATAAATAAATTAATGCTGGAGAGGAAACAGAAAAAAAGGAAACCCTGACACACTCTTGGTGGAAATATAAACTGGTGTAGCCACTATGGGAATATTTATATATATGGTCTGAAAATTACATTCATGAACTTGTTGCAGCAACGTTGCTAACCTTTTTTAACATCAGAAAAATTAATCATTATGAATTTGTAACAACTAGACAAACAGTTACCAAGTTTACTATTTGGAAGTGCTGAAAAGACTGCATGAAAAAGTTAGACGACCTGAACTTTTCGCCAACAATTCATGGCTCTTGCATCACGACAATGCACCAGCTCACACGGCACTGTCTGTGAGAAAGATTTTAGACAGTAATCACAACTGTATTGAACATCCTTCCTACTCACCTGATCTGGCCCCCAATAACTTCTTTCTTTACCCAAAGATAAAGGAAATATTGAAAGGAAGATATTTTGATGAGATTCAGAACACCAAGGGTAATATGACGACAACTCTGATGGCCATTTCAGAAAAAGAGTTCCAAAATTGCTTTGAAGAGTGAACTAGGTGCTGGATCAGTGCATAGTTTTCCAAAGGGAGTGCTTCGAAGATGACATTAGTGATATTCAGCAATGAGATATGTAGCACTTTTTCTAGGATGAGTTCGTGAACTGAATTGTCATACTGTGTGTGTGTGTGTGTGTGTGTGTGTGTGTGTGTGTGTGTGTGTGTGAGAGAGAGAGAGATATTATTCAGTCATAATGAAGAAGAAAATCCTGCCATTCACAACATGGATGAACCTGGGGGTATTATGCTTAGTGAAATATGTCAGACAGGAAAAGGCAAATATTGTATAATCTCGCTTATATGTGGAATCTACAAAAGTCCAACTAACAGAAATAGAGAGCAGAGTGGTTGCCAGTGATTGAGGGTTGCAGGGTGGGGGAAATGTCATTCAAAGAATGCAAACTTTCAATTATAAGATGAATAAGTTCTAGGGATCTAATGTGCAATATCAAGGCTATAGTTAATAATACTGCATTGTATACTTGAAATTTGCTAAGAGATTTGATGTTTTCTCACCACACCCCAAAAAATGGTAACTATGTGAGATGACAGATATGTCAACTAACCTTATTGCAGTAGTCATTTCACATTATATATGTATATCAAATCATCATGTTGCACACTTTAGATTCACACAAGGTGACATGTCAATTATATCTCAATAAAACTGGAAAAATGAAATAACTTAACAATGAGAAAAAAGCTTAGGAAAAATGAGAACTTACACCATCTAACCCTGCATTTTACTGATGAGGCCCCAATAACCTGAAAAGGATATGCCTTACCCAATCTCATCTGACTCCTTATTGGCAAAGCAGGGTATTGGCGGGGGGGGGGGGTGGTCATAGGTTATACTCAGCATCATAGGTGTGTGACCAGTGCATAGAGCCCTGCTCTCAGGACCTCACACTTGGTATTTAATGTCCTTCAGATGTCTTAAAATACTTAACAATTTTATCTTTGACTGCTGCTTTGTAAGTGATATTCTGGAGGTCAAGGGAGCATGCCTCCCCAGGACCTGTTCTCAGCTGCCAGCTGCCTGCCCCCATGGAACCCTCGGGGCTATCCAGCCTCCCCTTCTCTACTTCTGCCCAGTTACTGCCTCTACCCTTCATCCTTGGCAGGGAGCTGGGTGAGACAAGATGAGGGTCAAGGAAAGGTATGTACCCCAAACTGTGTCTCTGCCCCAGGTTGGCAGAGCCATGTTGTATTCAACAAGTGACTTAACAAGGACAAGCCTCTTGCCCACTCCCACCCTGCCCTCATGCTCACCACAATGCAGAAATTGCAATCTCTTGAGGTTCCCACAGGTATTCCATGCATTGGGGCAGAAGACCCCTGGGCAGAGAAGATTTGGTGTGTCAGCGGGGAGAAGGGGAAATGCTGGGGGTTCATGAGCTGATGCTTTGTTACTGAGTTATGGGGTACACCCTTGGGCATCAAGGGGGTTTTGTACTTGCTGGGTGAGTATCCCTGTGACTGAGAGAGCATGACATTGAATGTTCTTGCAGAGACCCCAGAAATAAAGGAAAACATAAGGAAAAGTGTTTAATAGTTAAAGCACCATATTTCCCTCTGCATTTTAAACAAGAGACTCCATATTTTCATTTTGCATTGGGCCTAGCAAATCAGATAATTGGCTCTAGTTACTATTCATTGATAGCTTAGTATATGTTAAGTTCTGGTGCCAAGTATTCTATATGAATTAACAGCATTCAACCATTATGATAACTCTGTATTGAAACAGTTATCAACCAAATTTTATAAATAAAGAAATCCAGGTCTGAAGAGGTTAAGGCAAGATGCCTAAGATCATACAGCCAGTGACTAAATCCTCAGCTTTGATGATGGAATCTCGTAGTCCATCTTTTTTGTTTTGTTTTATTTTTTGTTTTGTTTTTTGTTTGTTTTTTAAAAAAATCCTTTTTATTTTTATTTTTTTAGAGGGCAGTGTCACTGGCCCTCATATGTGGGATCCAAACCCAGGCCGCTGGCATCCCAAGCCAGCTCTTAACCACCACGCCACTCAGCTGGCCCTCGTAGTCCATCTTCTAACAACTAGGCATTACTGTCTCCATCCTGGCCCCTGACACACTCAGAGCCCCCTTGCCCCATCACACCAGGCTCCCCAATGCTGTCGTGGGCAGCAGAAGTGGCCCAGGCCCTATAGTGGCCAAAGACACAGGCTGGTAAAATGCTCCTGATGTGGGTGGGATGTGGGGTGAGGCAGAGCTCTTGTCCACGGAAACATCTATAGAGTCTAATTTTTTTTCCATGTGAGATTCTTTGCATTCAATAAGGCAATAACCCTGTATTGGCTAACCTTTTTGTTGTTGATGATGTTGTTGTTTTCTCATAGAACTGTATTGTAGGGTCAGCAGTCCTAATATGGAAACTCCACTCCTGAGTGCAGAAGACATAATTGTGAGTGATGCCATAGGAACAATGCCAGCAATTGTATCTTTAACCATAAATCCCGTAAACCACATATAAATAAATGTATTGGCATTCTTCTTTGATTGAAAGTTGACAGGGTTTTTCATATCCTTGCCAAGAATAACGTCATCATGTCCTCTCACCACATCTGCAGGAAGATGCTACCACCATGTATGAACACAGTGGAAGTGAAAAGTCCTTTCAGAAAATCACAAAGGTGATTAGACATCCATTGCCCATCCATGTATCATTGTGTCTACTCCTTCAACCCAAAGTAAATCACACTGCCTCCACCTTCAACCATTTCTGATCCCCGAACATGACCAGGAGGCCTGCAAACATCTGGCTTTTCATCTCGGTTATTGAAATTTCATTTGTTCACAGAAAGTGACTGCAACACATGAGCTTTCCCTCCCCACTTCTCTCCCCCACAAATGCTCATTTATGGAGGAGCAGGTTTCAGTCTCTAAATGATTCCTCTATGCTTGGCAGGTGGATATTGCAGTGCCAGTTACGTTAATGATTTCTGAGGTGACGCTGAGGCCTCAGAGGATGCTTGGCAGAACAGCCGCAGGAAACTAATGAGCATCCCAGCACGACCCGGACCATTAAAAGGGGGTATTAGGAGGAAGGGGAGGGAAATAAATGAGAGACCTCAGCCTCTGGTAAGAATACCAGTGAAAGCGCTTAATGGAGTCTAGAAAAGAAAATTAATCACCCATAATGATTAGGGTGTGTGCAAATATTTGATTTAATCCCACTTATAAATATTTTTCTACAGAATGATGCATGGCATCCTTGAGGATTGAGAAGCACAATGCGTACTTGATTTAATCAGGAGATGAACAGAGTGGTGGAAGTGACAACAATTACAGGAATATGTACTTGGGAAAGGCATTCTTTTTCTAATGCACTTGTGGTATTCTTGGCTAAGAGAGCATATGCTTCACTGTGAAGAATGGCCCTTGGAATTCATGATCTTAAGTACTGGAGATAGTCAATTATCAATTGGCAAATTAAAATATACTTACATAAGCACTTATCTAAGGCTGATTTTTTGTAAGAAAGAACAATTGAAACATAATTTGATAGTCACTAGGCTCTGATATATAATGTTAATCACTCAAGTAAAATAATAACAGAATAACACTTTAAATATTGAATAAAAAAGCTGATAAAAAAAGTATGTTTTGAAGAAATTAGTGTTTTTCCCCCTATAAGTTTTAACAGGAGAAAGAGAGCTAAGAAAAAGTCATATGATTCATAAGAAATATGAAGTCACCCTGATGTGGTAGGAAACAAGCAAGCAAAACGAAACATGGGACAGTTTATTAGACATCATGAGTCAATGAACTCATTCTTTAGTTAAATAGCTTTCTGACCTTGTATCATCAGTTAATTTTCTTATCCCTCAATAGTCTCATACTTAACCGAGTCTCTATTTCCCAGTGCCTCCATTGAGAAATTAATTGAGATTAATGTTTAAAAGTCTACAAGTTTTAACTTGCAATCATCTTAATACAGAATAACATATGGGGAATTATACAGGGAAGCTATTCCCACAATCACCAAGCAAGGATTCTGGTCCCTATCCAGTTGTTCAGGTTATTTCAGCAAAGAGCCAGAAGCCGTTTGCAGGGAGGGTTAAATCCTGTACTCCCCTGCACGGACAGTTCATAAGCATGTGGTCTTGGGAAGCCACTTAAGTACTGTATGCTTTATTTTTTACCTATGTTTTAAAAAGGTGACAAGGAGTTGTATTGGTCTGAACTATTATAAAGTAGGGGAATTTGTAAAATAAAAAGTACTTTGCAGTAAAATTATTTTACAAAGATAAGGCACCAAAATAAGGCATGACAAAGTGAGGGAAATCTAATAGTCTAAAAGTGAAAAGCAAAGCAAAGAGAAAGGTAGAAGTGGAGCTGCTTCTTTTAGGGAGTAGAAAGGGAAAAGCTCACTCCTGGGAGGAGCTTAAATAATCAGATGCAGACTCGCCATCACAAACACACAGGATGTCTCTTCCACTATCCTGTAGCTGAATGGTGCCAAGCTGTCAGAGTGCAGCGTCGTTCCCATCCAAAATGCTACTTCTGGAAGCTGGGAGCCAGAGGGTGCTAGTAGTCTCTGTACTCACTCCATTTGATAAAAATTTGTGAACAGGAGAGGAATATAACCTGGAATTCCCTGCCCACCAATGCTGCCAGAGCATATCATCACTCTGTTCCCTGAGAGAACAAACACAGAACACTGTCAGGTGGACAGGATATCAGAGCAGCCCTCTCCCACCAAATTGTTTCCCCCGAAGACAGGTGGATAAAATACAATTCACCTAAAAGCTGATCCATCTTGATGCCATGTCAACTGATGCGGAGTCACTTAAAAATCAATGCTCCTATAATTGACAGAATTGTCTCAAATTCACATTGCATAATGTTTCATTAAACATCTATACCTCATATATACAATAATACTATTTTTCCAGCTGACCTGAACATAAGAATTACCTGGGGTATAGTAATATCTCTGGACGCCTTCACACAAATTCAGATGCAGTCAGTGCCAGCTATGAAGACACATTTTCTAAAAAGCCATTCAGAGGATTCTTTGACTAGACATGTTGGGATACACATCTGCTAAGAACTGGTAACACAGACATGAGATTTGATCCAATCTTTGAAGACCCCACTAAATTTAGAGATTTAGATATACAAATATATGATTAATTGATTATTTCTAGAGCTAGGATAGAGGTCCACAGTACAGAGAGTAACAAAGGAAATACTGGCCCGTTTCATCAGCACTGGTGGGGCAGAAGGCAGAATTTACACAGAGAAATGGTTATGTCGTTTGCTATCATAACTTGAACCTTCTCTTGGATTGCTTTCAACTTTTCTTTTTGGATTGGTGATTTGATTCCTTCTGAACATACTTCTGAACATTTCAAGAACACTTTTATTTTCTGTCCTGTTTAATCTAATTAAATGTTTCTTACTCAAAAACGATCAATTATGTAACTTTTGTTTATATTTGTTTTTATTGGGAACATTTCTATGTTCTACATGTTTGTGGTTATATAGAACTTTCTGGAGAAATCAACATGTATGCACATCTATTACTGTTTAGTAGGATACACTTTGAGAGTGAGATGTGTCCATTTTGCTATCTCCCCAATATTAAAAAGTTTAATGGCTTTTTGGGGGAGCAAAACCAGAAAATTATATTTTCTAGTTTATTTTAATTTGCAGGTTTTTAAGCATGAGTGGGAACAAATTTTATATGGTTGTTTGGCCATCTATATCCTTTTATCTTATGTATTTTATATTCATGACTGTTTGACTTTTTGAGATAGTGAGAATAACTAGAAGATTTTCTCATTTAGTTATAGAATCCTGCTAATCCCAGGTTGGGGAGCACGATCTTGTGCCTTCAAATGCATGACGTGGGTGTGTACAGAAGCAAACATTGCATTCTGCTTATACTTTAAGGACATATTACAATAGTTGAATAAAACGCAAACACTTTTTCCCATTGTTCCTTTGGTTTGTATGTCCTTGTGTTGGACGATTGTGTAGGGTCCACAGTAATGGTGCAATTACCAACACACTGTGCGAGAACCCACGCTGATTTTTCAACCTGTCAGCTTATGCTTTGACCGCTGATAACATGACCTTGCAATACTTACACAGTCTTGTCACAGGTGAATGCAGACATCTATAAGATTAGGTTCAGGAAATGGAGTCTTAGATGAGGAAAATAGAGAAAGGGCTTAAAGTCTGAGAGGAGACAAAAAGCAAAAGCTGTTAATGCTTGGAATGCATAGGGAGCTTACTTCCCATTCCTGTGGGTTCACCACCTCCTTTTCCAGTGATGAATTATGTGCTGGGTCAACTGCAGTGGTTGTGATCTGCATAAGACAAGACAAGCCCTAGAGCCAGAAAAATTGGGGGACCAGTTAGTCTGCAGTTTATCAGAAACAGAGTGCATGTAAAGAATCCTGAAATAAAAGACAGGTTATGAACTGATGACGGAGTAATGGTTGTAATGATAATGTCACTATTTATAATTTTCATTTTATTCTGTATGACACTTTTAGCATATTGAAATTTTTGCACTAAAGAAGTTGCTATGTAGCTGATGACCTAGAAAACTCATGGCATTCTTGAGAAAGAGTGAAGCTGAGAGTTTATCTTATTTAATCTTCTCATTTTAAAATATGAGATGACCATGTTTCTGAAAGAAGGGATGATTGTTCAGGGTGACATAAAGATACATGCAGACCCAGTGCTGGCACAAAGATTTCTAGTTCTCAAGACAGTGTCATTATTATCCCACCACATTTACACTGCTTCTGATATCCATACATTAAAGTATCCAATATTGCTAAGCAACTCTTATGTATTAAAATATTGAATTAGGCACCATCTTATTTTGATTGTTTCAGCTCTTCAAAAATGTGTAACTTCTACAACAACATTATCAGGTAGTGGAAAATGCCATGCTTTTCTGGTCCTATCAAACTCATTAAATAGTCATTGAATAGAACAACTTCTACCTTTTTCTGAAATGCTTTGGGAGTCCATAATGCAGGTCTGTGAAAATGTCTGTAGATTACTTCTGCACAGAATTCTAATGCAATATGTATTGGAAGTGATTGGTTTCTAAAGTGTCAATCCATTCTCTCTTTCACAGAAATGATAATCCAGACACTCCATAAGTAAGCAACAAATTTTCCTATGGGGGATTTAGTCACCTTTCTGTTTTTGTCATCTGGAACCCCAATTAGCAATGCCTACCCAGGAGGACCATTTTGTACCTCTGTTTCCAAATCTATGTGTGGACAGGCCATTACTTATTTCCTTTTAATGACAGTGACCAAGCTGAATACAGAGAACTCCCTGAGCTCCAGGGGAGTTTACTGGAAAGAACTGCCCCCTCAGAACTCAAGCTGGCTTAAGAAGCTGACCTCACCTTCCATCACCATGAGCTTCCAATCACCTATGCAATGAAGTGTGACAACAGCTTTAATAGTATGTGAAAAACATGTTTTATTACGGGGCTATTAATTTGTCCTGCTGGCTATGTGATGTTCTCCATATGCTACATGGGAAAGTGCCCTTCAGCTCTGACATCTTTCCTAATGAGCTTTCGCGCTCTGATAGGATGGAGCTCTAATGGGCACCCTTTCCCCTGCTCTGTCCTTGGCAGAGAATAGTGTCATTCTATCAGATTTTGTGTGTGTGCAAGGAAGAGGAGAATGTCATGGAATTACATTTGTGCATTTTCTTTTACTACCCAGAGGTATCTGCCAAGCCGTGCTCCTGATGGCCTAGTCAATGAATTTAAGAGCATTATTATCAAGAGATTCATTTTTAACATATGGAAAGAGAAATAAAAAGACTCCATTAATTTTAGAAAAGCGTCTGTGTGAATATGCATGGGCTAAAAGGCACATGACTATATAGATTGCTATTTATTACCCATATCAGACAAATAAAATTAACACACTAATGTAGTAATCTGAAGGGAAAAAAAAATAACCCCAGACCTAAGTTTTAAAAATATATATTATGTAAAAAAAATGAAAAAAGTATATATTATGTATGTTAATATATATAGAGAGAAATGTTATTTCTGTATATATTGAGATCCAATGGACTTTTAATCACAGTTTTTGTGAATACCCTAATCTTATACCTCACTTATTCAACCAAGTATTAATAAATAGCACATTATGTTCTAGTGTTCACACTAGATAGAGCGTAGGGAATATGTATAGTTTCAATATTTAGTAGCTCCCTATCTAGTATATTGAATGTTAATAAATATATGATGAATGAATGCACATTATAGATAGTTGAAACAGATAGATATAATATTCTCTAATTGATTCTGTAAGTGGTATAATACAAGCATTCATAAAGGGGCATGGAGTATTCAGAGGATGGAGAATGAGGCCCCCAGGAAGAAAGTTTTGTGCTGGTGCTTGAGAGAGGAGTGAGAATTTCATAAGGAAGGGTGCTTCATGGAGGTGATGATGCCAGTTCTTGGAGGGATAAATGGTGATTCAGATATTTTCAAGGCCAATTTCCTGGTTCTAATGATTCTCCTATAGTTCTGTAAAACGGTAACACAGGGGGAGGCTGGAGGAGGGGCATGTGGAATATGGATTATTTGGAGAAATTTTCTGTAAGTTTAAAAGTAGCTCCAAATATATATTGAATAAAAGAAGACTAAGACAGGATTTTGTGTTATTAGCTGTGGTAGCAGAATCCTAAAATGGCTTCTAAGGTTTTCTACCCCCAGGTGTCCAGGACCTGCACCATCCATGGGACTCTAAAGATGATGGACAGTACTTCCATAACTAGGTTATGCTATTTGGCACAGTTGATCTTAAGATGAGGAGATTATCTGGGTGGACCTGGCCTAATCACCTAAACCTATACAAAACAGAGCTTTTTGGGGCCTGGTTACACTAAAGGTCAGAGATTCAAAATATGAGAGAGAGATTTTATGCATTGTTGTTGGATTGCAGCTGGAGGGACCATGTGTCAAGGAATACACGCAGCATCTTGGAGTTAAATGCAATTCCTGGCTAAGGTCTCAAATTATTTGTTTCTTGAAAGCAAACTCTAAAACAATAAAAGATCAAGAGACAGTCATAAAAGTGTTATCAATGATGAAACTAGGAAATCTCTAATCTTCAAACCATAATAAGAGAAAACATCCATATACTATCATTGATACTCTGAGAAGTATCAATTTCATTTATACTACGAAAATGGAATACTATTAAAATAAAATTAAAAATAAAAGAAATGGTTCTTGTGAAGTACAGCCATAATACCATTTTAAAAAGTAAATGATAACAGGTGGATGATATGGTAGGAAAAGATAACCCAATTAGAGGATTGATCCAGAAGGTGCAACATACAACTAGTACCGGTTTCAGAAATAGAGAAGAATGACAATAGAGGCAAGGAAAATGCTATAGTGTGGTATAAAAAGAAAATTTTCCTAACTCACATGTGCTTGTAGGTTAAAGGGCCCATCAAATACTTATCACAACACATTAAAAAAATAACTCTAAGGACATAATCATATAACTTTAAACAACCAGACACAAAAATCCTAAATTATTCTACAGTTTATGGGAAATACCAAATATCATATGTGGAACTGCAATAAAAATGGTAACAAACTTCTCAAACAAGGTACTGGCAATAAGACCGTACTAGAATATGGCTTCCAAACTTTTGAGAGGAAATGCTTTTTAATCTGGAATCTCATAACTTAATAATTACCAATGAAGCACAAAGGCTCAGTAGAAATATTTTTCAGACTTACATAACCTCAAATAGTGTACTCTTAAATTCATGCCTTTTTTTTCTCTTCCCTCCAAAGCTACTGGTAGGTGCACTCTAGCAAAATGCAGAGCACGGTGTCCAGGAAAATGGAATTTAACCCAGGGGAAAGGTAGAGACATTCTAAAACAGCACCCTAGAGATTAGCTAATCCTGACCTCAGCAGGAACACGGAGGCCCCAGCAGGACAGCCCCCAGCAAATGGGGAGAAGCTAGCACCTGGCTCACTTCTAGACTTAAAGAAAGCAATAAAGAAGTTGAAGTGAAGGAAAGCCGAGCCAAACAAGAACTGTCCAAGAAGAAAATGTAATAACTGTAATAATTGTACATTACAGGGCTCAAGAATAAGACATAATTACATAGTCATCATATTGAATAAGGGTTTATTGATTACATGTAGATTGATGGGAGGTTGAAAGAGAGCTAAAACCCTCATATCCCTCTATAAGGAGTGGATAGATGATGTACAAATAATTAAATGAAGAAATAGTAGCATAACCACATTACTGAGGTACTGTTTCTAAACTCCAGAGAAGAAACTAAAAGTGAAGAGAATCATTCTTCCTGGGGAGTGGGCCTAAGGACCAGCAAGAAATGAAACCAATAATTGCTACATTTTGTTTTCACATAATGATGGCTTTCTGATGTTTTGCTTTTACAAACTGAGAGTATGATAAAATTTTTAAAATAGTTAAAATAAACAAATAAAAAACCATGTGTTTCAATGTGCATTGTGAAAAACAAACCAACAAACAAAAAGGCAAACTAATGGTCATTGAGTGTGGGATCCTGGAGTTCTTTTATCTGACCTATCACAGCTTTTCTCCCTCACTGTTAATTATACATGTCAACAAACGCCATTGTAGCTAATGCCATCCCTGTCCTAGAACAGTACATGTTGAAGTAAAAAGAGCAAAATCTCATCTGCTCTGGCTGAGATGTGACTGTTCTGTGGTTCAGCTGAGCCTGGAGAGCAACAGGTTTTTTGTTCTCAGTTACTTCGTTTATAAGGTAGACCCAATAATACCTTCCTCCTAAATTTGTAGTTAAAATCTAAAGCAATTCAGTGTGAAAAGTGACCAGAGAGTGGCTAGCTCTTTCTTGGCACTCTGTTAACCAAATACAACTCACCAAGCAGGGTCTTCCGTCTGCAATCTGTGCATTTCTATCACCAAGTTGACTTTGTAAGTTTTACCTTTTAGTATTTACAATTAGAGAGGCTTAAATCAAATAAATGATTCAATCATTTGTCAACTCAATCTGTTGTCAAATCAATGAATAGGCTTTCTGCTTATTTATATGAATTTTTTAAAATGTCAAATTCCTGATTTGCTTGATTTTCCCATTTTTCATTGCATCCATTGACTAATGCAGCTGAATCACCTCGTAAAGTTCACACATACAGGGTAGACATGCTCAGACATGCTCCAATAGGTTATTTTGCAGTCATTTTGTTTCAGTATCCATAACTGAATCCTTAAACATGTGATAAACATGTTTTCTAATTTATCTTGCAAAATAAAAATGTTTCCTATAAAATGGCTTTTACAATGATAGAAGTAATTTCACTAAGAATTATCCTCACAATGTGTATTTTTATATTAGCTATTTACTTATGAGAGGCTACTTTTGAGGGTATCTGTCTTCAAGAACTGTATTTCATTAAATGAACAGGTGCTTTTAGAAAATGCTTAACAACTCATTAATTAACCATGTATTCCCCGCCCCCCAGAGTTTATGTGGCATTGTTATTTACTGTTATAGGCTGGATTGTGTCCTCCCAAATTCACATGTTGAAGCTCTAATCTCTAATGTAATTATGGTTGGAGATAGGGTCTTTAGGGAGGTAATTAAGGTTAAATTCATTTTTAAATGTGGTATCTTAATAATACAAGAATGGTGTCCTTATAAGAAGAAGAAGAGATATCAGATCTCTCTCTCTCTCTCTCTCTCTGGATCTCTCTCCCTTCTTCCTTCCCTCCCTCTCTTTCTCTCTGCCTTCTGATGACACAATGAGAAGAAGGCAATCTTAATCCCAAAGGGGCTCTTCCCAGAGAATAAATTTTTCTGGCATCTTGATCATTGGCTTCCAGCCTCCAGGACCGTGAGGAAATAAAGCTCTGCAGATCAGACCCCCCCATCTGAGGCATTCTGCTATGGCAACCTGAACTGACTAATACACTTATCTTTCCAAGAAATAGTAACCTCCTCTAATGTGAGGACAGCTCTTTTTCTTTGGTATATTAGGTGCCTACCTTGTACCTGACACATAGTAGGCACTCAATAGTTTTTGAATTTATTGATTGAATGTGGTACCCAGCTCTTTTAGAGATTTTTCTTTTGCTGGCCCACTTGGCATCATGGACAGACTGCTCCAGGAGCAGTTCATCCCCATTTCCTGTGTTCCCCATAGCTCCCTCACTACACGGGATAAATACTTAATGTACACTGAGTTAAGTGAAAGAGAAGTTTTAAACTATGCAAATCTAGACAGGGCAGGATTCAAACAATCAAATATCAAATGTTGTTGACTGGCCTATCTTTTCATCTCTTAGCTACACTCTTCCTTTTTGTTGAATTTATTCTGTAATGGGTGTTTATGGCAAAACAGCTATTAGCAGCTCCATATTTATGTCCTATCAACTCAGAAAAGCATCAGTAAGAAAACAAGCATAAAATAAGCGTGTATTCCAAGCATTTTAGACACAATAACTCATGTAATCCTGCAAATACCTATGGAGTAGGCAATATTTTAATTCACATTTTGCAGATTGGAAACTGAGGCACAGAGCTTAACAAACTTGCTCACAATGACACAAGCTTTGGAGACTGACAGTCTGGCTCCAGGTTCTCTGCTCAAAGCCACTGGCCTATTCCTCTTTTTCTCATATTTCTTGTTTTTTATTTTATTTTAAATTCTTTTGATTAAGTTTATTGGGATGACATTGGTTAATAAAATTATGTAGGTTTCAAGTGTAAGATTCTATAATACATCATCTATATATTGCATTGTGTTTACCACCCAAAGTCAAATCTCCTTCTGTCACCATATATTTGACCCCCTTTATCCTTTTCTACCTCCCCTCTCCTCCCTTACTCTCTGGAAACCACTGAACTGTTATCTGTGTCTATGAGTTTTTGTATATTTGGTTGTCTTGTTTATTTGTTGCTTTCAGCTTTGTATCCCATATGAGTGAAATTATATGGTTCTCAACTTTTTCTGTCTGACTTATTTCACTCAGCATGATAATCTCAAGATCTATCCATGTTGTCACAAATGGCACTATTTCATCTTTTCTTATGTCTAAGTAATATTTCTTTGTATATATGTACCTTATCTTTGTATCCAATTATATATCAAAGGGCACTTTGGTTGTTGCCATGTCTTGGCTGCTGTGAATAATGCTGTAATGAACATAGCAGTGCATATATCAGTTTTCAGATTTTTATCTGTTACTCTCTCAATATTTCCAATGGAAAATTTGAACTGTATTTACCTGACTTTGGCCACATGGTGATTGCTGAGCTAAGCACTCTGGTCAGGATAAATGGCAGGCAGTAGCTGGAGTGCGCTAATTGGCCAGAAGTAAGTTGAGTGGCCATCCTGAGAACGAGACATGAGGTAGGTCTCTTTACAAAGTATTAATAATAAAGAAGAGAAGTTTCCAAAGGAAAGCAGAGATCCTATTTTTTAAAGACAAAGGAATAAATGCTGGATCAGAAAAGACAATGGTTTTCTACTACCTCTTCTATTCTGCTTTGCCTCCCCCCACCCCATAGAAGAGAAACACAATCAGGAATGAAGAGGGATACAATTTCAATTATATTCTGTGTATGTGGCATCTTTCAGTACTCATATAAAAGAGCAACCTCATGAAACATAAGAAATTTACAGATTGTATTTGGAACAGAATAGCACCTTACATACCATTGCTTATCATAATCAAGGCAATGTGCAAAATATTTCACTCTTTTTTCTTGTTTTCTTTGGCTGATTTTTTGGGTTCTTCCAAATTGAGAAGTACAGGTTTAGCTGATGCAAATTCACCATTCATAAAATAATAATAAATGATATCATGCTATAAGGAAAATGTGCATTTATATATAAATGAGTACATATGTGATAAGTGAATACTGTGCTAATAAAGGAGACTATTAGAAGGGTGTGCTCTCTATCCCCATCTTATCCTGAAAGGGTTAAATATATACCATCTTCCACAAGAAGCATTGGCCATTCTTTAATTTTGATACCATAAACGTATTTGGGTGAGTTACTTTAAAATAAACTCCTAATGATAATAATTCCCTGCGTTTCAATACAGATGTTTTTAACTTTCCTAAGTACATTCATATATACCTCATACAACAACTAGTTTAAAGAGGGATTAGCAGAATATAAAGTTTCCATAGCTATAATTTAATAACCAAAACAAAACCATTTCTAAGCTTGGCTGAGGGCAGACAAGTTGTGGGTGACGGTATTTTGGAAAGAACATAACAAGGACTATGTTAGGCAGATGTCATTGTTTATTAAAAGCTGAATTAATTCAATGAGTGACCCAATTTGGTCAACAGTAAGTTAAAAGTCAAAAGCCCGGAACTCAAGAAGAAAGGACTAAGACTGTGACATCAGGAAGTGCAAGAATTAGTTAATACCAAAAAATCTGGTTCATAGTTTGATACCAGAGCAAAACCCTTTGTTGTCCTTCCTCTGAGGCATCATCTTTTGAGATGATTTGTATCTATGAGTTTCTTAAATTCAGCAACAGTTGGTTATGGGATTTAGAGTTAACAGAAGCTAAAGACTGAGATTGTGCTTTGCACAGCATTAGACATTGTTCAGGATTTGGCTCAATTTAATACAATATAAAAGCAGAAGTGGAAGATAAGATGTAGCAGAAAAGCATGAGACAAGTACACAAAAACGAACAGAGTAAATGAAAGGTGCCTACGTTAAAATCTTGATGATTATCTTGGGCACAATAACAACAGATTTCAAGTATATTTAGAATATAGAGTTGGGAAATGTCAGTCTTTTTCAGATGGAACAGCACGGGAACTCATGTGAAAAATGTAAACTGGAAGGTCAGATAGGCACAAAGATCTAGAGAACCATGTTTTTGAAATTGGGGAAACTAGAAAAGGTACATTTTGTTGGGTTTAGCATGACTTGTTTATAGGAGTCATTATATTACTTTGTTTTTAAATGAAATGGGAGGTCTCTTATAGTATGTGGTAGACATACTATTCTCTTTTTTCCTGCTCAGCCTATCACTGGAAACCCTGGATATCGTATGTATATATCTGAAAGGTGGAGAGTGGGAGGCAGGCTGCTAAATCCTCAGCACACAAGGCAGGTCATGATATTAAATTTTCTTTTTGCTTCTTATTTCCCAGACTTGAAGCTGAAAAAGCTGGAATCCTGGAAATACTGAGTGGTGAAAAAAATTTCCCCAAAACCTGCTTTCACTAACTAAAAGACCAGGAGAAGAGCAGCCTAGCAGGGGAATAATAATAATAATAATAAACTTATTTGATAAGCTGTTTACTCTCCAGCCAAACACCATAGGCAAAAAAAAAAAAAAAAAAAAAAACCACTGGTCTCTTCGCCATTCAATTCTTAAAGCCCAGATATCCATCCACCATCATGAGTTGTAACATGGTACTTCAACCCTTTGACTAGGTGGTATCAGAATGGCCAAATAGGAAGCTACAACTTTCACACCCCCACCCAGTAATGAGTATCCACCCTTCTGCAGTGTCCATGGACAGCACATAAGAAGCTTGGTTTTTCACCCCTACCTGACAATGTGAGACTTTTCTCACCCTGCTGTTGGAGTGGGGCCAGAAGTCTAATGAAGAATCAGGATTTTTGTCGTCAGCCAGCAGTAATAAGCCACTCACCCATGGTGTCATCAAGGTTATGTGGGGAACAGCAATAAGACACTCCAACCCTGAGTTCACACTGGAGGTCTAGAGGGAGCGAGGGCTGTCAGCCCTACCCAGCAGTCACAATGAGAGTGGGAAAACTAAAATTTCACCTTCATTTGGCAGTAACAAGACAATACCCTACTCCCCTGAGGAATGTTATCAGAGAAAGCCAGCTAAAACAGAAGGTTTAAATAAGATCCAGTGTCTCAAAATATTATATATAAATGACCAAATTTCATTAGAAAATCACTAGTCATATGAAGAACCAGGAACAGCTCAAATTGAATTGAAAAAGACTATCAATAATATTTTTCAAATGAGGTGACAGAGATGTTAGAATTATCTGAAAAGTATTTCAAAGCAGTTATCATAAAAAGTATTTAATAAGTAATTAAAAACATACATAAATAAAAATAAGAAGTACCAGAAAAGAAATAGAATACATTAAAAAAAAACAATAGAAATGTTAGAATGAAAAAATTCAAAAATTGAAATAAAAAAATACTGAATTGAGGTGTTTAATAGAACAAAGGAGAAATGGGAAAGAACCAGTAAAACGGAAGATGGAACAATAGAAATTGCCCAGTTGAACAACAGAGGGAAAATAATATGAAATAAAAATATAAATGGGCCGAGTCCCAAGGATCTGTGTGGCTATAATAATAATAATAATAATAATAATAATAAAGTAATATACATATCATAAAAATCCTTGGGGAGGCTATGTGGAATAGGCAAATAAAGAAGTGGGGAGGGAAAACACTAAATAATAATGACAAAAAATTTACCAAATTTAGCAAAATAAACAATTGTACAGACTCAAGAATCTGAGTGAGCCCCAAACAGAAAATGTTGAAGACATCAAAGATCTAAACAAATGGTGATATACACTAAATTCAGGATTCAAAGACTCAAGATAGTAAAGATGTCAATTCTCTCTGAGTTTTTCTACAGGATTAATATAATTTAATTTTTTTAAAAAAATCAAAACTCAAGTAAGAGTTCACAAACACACACACACACACACACACACACACACACACACACACAATAAGAATGGCAAAGTAGGGCCAGCTGAATGGCGCAGTGGGTAAGTGCTGGCTTGGGAAGCCAACTGCCCCGGTTCGGATCCCACATATGAGGGCCAGTGACACTGCCCTCAAAGAAAAAAAAAAAAAAAAGAATGGCAAAATAAGATATCTAAAATGATATTTTTAAAGAACAAAAGAGTGAGAGGAATCAATCTACTGAATTTCAAGTCTTATTATTAATATAAAGTTACACTAGTAAAGACTGTGGTATTAGTGGAATGATAGACATGTTAGATCCAAGAAATAGAGTAGAAAACACAGAAATAGACCTATACAAACAGGTCCAACTGATTTTTGACAAAGACGCAAAAGTAATTCAATAAGACAGATTTTTCAACAAATGATGCTAAAGCAGTTGAATGTTCAAAACCAAAAGAAGCAACAAAAAGAATATTGACCTAAGTTGCACTACTTTTATAAAAGTTAACTCTAAATGGATCACAAGTTTAAAAGTACCACATAAAACTATAAGACTTTTAGAAAAACACATAGGAGAATACATTCAGGATATTGAGCTAGGTAAAGA
The DNA here is from genome assembly GCA_033961575.1 of Aselliscus stoliczkanus. Classification (NCBI taxonomy): domain Eukaryota; kingdom Metazoa; phylum Chordata; class Mammalia; order Chiroptera; family Hipposideridae; genus Aselliscus; species Aselliscus stoliczkanus. The sequence goes on along the minus strand of CM066732.1, from coordinate 147,401,972 downwards.
GTTCTTAGACTATACACCAAAATAGCAATTTATATAAGAAAACAAATGATAAAGTGGAGTTTATCAAAATTAAAATATTTTGCATTGCAAAAGATCCTGTTAAGAGTATAAAAATCCAAAATATACACTGGGAGAAAATATTTGCAAATTTTAAATCCAGTAAAAGATTAGCATGTAGAATATTAAAGAATCTCTCTCTTTTTTTCTCTCTCTCTCCAATATATATATATACATCCAATTAGAAAATAGGAAAAGTAAATAAAGAGACATTTCATCTGAGAAGATATAAAGATGAGTACAACAAAAGATGGTCAATATCATTAGCTATTAGGAAAATGCAAATTTAAACCACAAGTTATCAGTACACAACTATCAGATTGGATGGAGGAAAAAAAGAAAACCAAATTATAGTGAGTACAGAAAACCTTACCACTCATATATTGCTGGTAGGGACGTAAAATGGTACAGAAACTCTGGAAAACAGGTTGGAAGTTCTTCGGGAAACTGAACATGGAACTAAAATATAACACAATAATGGCACACCTGGGCATTTATGAAAATTCATGTTCACATAAAAACCTGTACACAAATGTTTATGGCAACCTTATTCATATTTGCCAAAACCTGGAACTGAGTAAGCTAAATGTCCTTCAATGGGTGAATGGTAAAACTAATTGTACATCCATCCTCTAGAACACTGCTCAGCAATAAAAAGGAATTCACAATCAATGCACACAATAGTCTGAATGAATCTCCTGAGAGTTATGCTCAGTAAAGAAAAAAGCCAATCCAAATGGTTATATACTGTATGATTCCATTTATACAACACTTGAAATGATGGTTATTAAAAAACAAAAACAAAAAACAATGGAGAACAGATTAGTAGTTCCCAGAAGGTAAGGGAAGTAATACAAATGTGGAAGGAAAGTGGATTTGACTATAAAAGGAAAATATGAGGAATTCTGGTGATAGATGTAACCTATGACTTGACTACATTAGTGTAAATATTTTTGTTTGGATATAGTACTGCAGTTTTACAACATGGAGCCACTGGGGAAAACTAGGTAAAGGGTAACCTGGTTCTCCATTTTTAATTTTTTATATCAAAAAAAAGAAGAAATAAAAGAAGGTAGAAAGCATGAAAAATTCTAGCTTCTTTGGTATTGTATGAGATTTTCATGTGTGTGGATAATGCACAAAATATTATAACAAATATCTCAGTTTTACGGTATTTGAGAATTCATGGTATTTATTAGCTTTCCTTGTTGGCTTGTATTATTTTTATTATAATATTAGCTAAATCAGTACAAAAATAAAGTATCTAAGCTTACTTACCTATAGCTTATATGAACTATAAAGTCAAAAGAATTTATAGATTGATGGAGGAGCATATCCAAGATGGTGGAGTAGATAAACACTGTGCCTGCTTCCTTCCATGAACACATTAAAATTACAACTAAATTACAGAATGATCAACCTGGAGAATCATCTGAAGAGTAGCTGAACGGAAGTTTTATAACTAAGGATATAAAGAAAATGTCACATTGAGACTGCTAGGAGGGGTGGAGATGTGAAATGGCCCCCAAACCTGTATGTAGAGGTTGAGAACCAGGAGGGATATTTTGGTCACAGATGTTCCCCCCAAGAAGCAAGAGAGCCCAGCCCCACACTTTCTCCCCAGCCCAGAGTACTGGTGTCGAGAAGAGGAGCCCCCACAAAATCTGGCTATGAAAAGCGGTGGGGATTCTGATAGATCGGGAGGGTCAAAAGACTGAGGGAAACCCAAAGGCCCTCTTGAGGGGGCCAAGCACTAACTCACTCGCAGGCACTCACTTTGGGCTCTGGTGGAGGGACAGTGACTTAGGGGGCATTGGAGGCATGTGAGGGGCAGACTGAGTTTTGTTGCTTCGGGCTGAGGGATGGAGGACAGATGCCATTTCCCTGAGAGGAGGTCCTCCTTCTGTGAAGTTGACAGGTGGCTGCCATCTTTCTTATGTTGTGTCCTCCCCCTCCCTGACAAATCTGAATCTGATTGGCCTGGTGAACTCCACTGCTCTACCCTGTTGACTAATTGGGATACTACCCCAACCAACTTGCCCAACATCTGAGGCCAACTTTGTTGGCCAGCAGTCATCCCACATGCATTGCACTCTTCCTTGAAAAACTGTCAGACTCTGCAGGACCTAGGAGGGCATCAACTGGCCCCAGTGTGCTCTGATACTTTTGTTGAGGAGCTCCAGGCTCAGCACTGGTACCAGACCAGAGTCTACATTAACCTGTTGATCACAAATCTTCCGATTCTAGTGACTCCCTGATACCCTGACTCATCCAACTCAGGTACCACAGGACTCTATCAGAGGTTGACATTAAGAGAGCCTGCAGGTGGCAGCCAGGCCTCAGGGTGTCTTGGCTTTTTGCAGAGCTATCCCAGCCCGGTACTGATGGCCTCAGTCCACAGCATGGCCTCACCCATGTGCCTCCAGGGTTATAGCACAGGCAGCAAACAACTGCAGATAGCTCTGTAGCTCCTACCAGGTAGTCCTTGATTTGTCACAGGCAGTGGCTGACATGGGCCTGCACTGAAACTTCTCCAAAGGGGTCCTAGAACCAACATACCTGGAAGTTGGCTTCAGACCATAGCAGAGCACCACCCAATTAGCCCCACAAGTTACACACCCAAAGGGTGAGCTTAACAAGCACCAGAGCCCAATGAGGCAAATCACACTCAGTGGGGTAAGCCCCCCACCCCCTGCCAGCAGCCTGTAAGCTGTGGATGTGGCCAAACCCCACAGCCCATCAGCCTGAGTGTCAATCCTACTCACTGAAGTGCCAATAACAATAAGGCCTGAACTATAACCAGAGGGCACACACAATGCACACAAGGGACTCATTTGGAGCACCCAGTGCAGGTGACCAGGAAGACTGTGCCACTGGCCCCAAAGGACACCTACTACGTAAATCCACCTGGCTAAGACTGGGAGACATAGCAGATCTAGCTCATCCATAGAAACAAACACAGAGAGGTGGCCCAAATGAGGAAACAAAGAAATATATCTCAAAGGAAAGAACAGGAGAAAACTTCAGAAACAGAACTAAAGAAAACAGAGGCAAGCAACCTACCAGATGCAGGATTCAAATCCATGCTTATAAGGATATTCAAGAAACATAGTAAGAACTTCAACAAAGAGATAGGGAGATAGGAAGCATAAAAAAGAACACAGAAACCCCAAAATTAATTAATTAATTAATTAAAATTAAAAATAAAAACAAAAATCAGTCTGAAGTGAAGAACACAATAACTGAAATGAAGAATGCACTAGAAAGAATCACCAGCAGACTAGATGAAGCAGAGGACTGGATCAGTGATTTGGAACACGGGGTAGCAGAAAACAGCCAATTGGAACAGCAAAATGAAAAAAAAACACACAAAAAAAAACATGAGGATAGGTATCTGGGATACCATCAAGTACCAATATTCACATTATAGGGGTACCAGAAGGAGAAGAGAGAGAGCAAGGTATTGAGAACATATTTTAAGAAATAAATGACTGAAAACTTTCCTAACCTGGCAAAGGAATTAGATATACAAGTCCAGGAAGTGCAGAGTCTCAAACAATATGAACTGAAACAGGGCCACAACAAGACACAGTATAATTAAAATAGAAAAGATTAAAGACAAAGAGAGAATCCTAAAAGCAGCAAGAGAAAGGCAACTAGTAACTTATAAGGGCCTCCCACAAGACTGTCAGTTGATTTCTCAACAGAATCTTTGCATGATAGAAGAGATAGACAGGAAATATTTAAATTTGTGAAAAGCAAGGACATAAAACAAAGATTACTCTCTACCCAGCGAAGTTATCATTTAGAACAGGACAGATAAATAGCTTCCCAGACAAGAAAAAACTAAAGGAGTTCATCACCACGAAACCAGTATTACAAGGAATGCTAGAGGGTCTTCTTTAAGATAGAAAAAAAAATTATCAAAATTATGAATAATACAATGGCAATAACTACATATATATTAACAATTATTTTCAATGTAAATGGATTATACGCCCCAATCAAAAGACATAAGATGACTTAATGGGTAAGAAAACAAGACCTTTACATATGCTGCCTATAGGAGACTCACTTGATGTTGAAAGACATACAGAAACAGAAAGTGAAGGATGAAAAAAGATATTTCATGAAAATGGAAAAAAAGAAAAAAAAAAGCTTGGGTAGCAATACTTATACCAGAAAAAAAAAAAAAGAAAAAAAGATAGACTAAAGCAAAGACAATAACAAAAGACCAAAAAGGACCCAATAATCCTACTTCTGGGTATTTACCTGAGGAAACTCAAATGCTACTCTGAATGGACATGTGCATCCACATATTCACTGCAGCCTTGTTTACAATGGCCAAGGTTTGGAGGCAGCCTGGATGTCCATCGATGGAAGAATGGATAAAGAGGAGGTGGCACATACTATATGCAATAGAGTATTACTCAGCCATGGAAGGGAATGGGTTCTTGCCATCTGCGGTGGTATGATGGACCTGGAGGGTATTGTGCTGAGTGGAGTGTCAGACAGAGAAAGACAAATGCAGTGTGATTTCTCTTATATGTGGAATCTAAAGAACAAAATAAACAAACAAAACAGAAACAAACTCATAGATTCAGAGAACATTTTAATAGTTGCCAGATGGGAGTGTGTTGGTGGTGAGTGAAAAAGGGGAAGGGATTAAAAAGTACAAATTGGTTGTTACACAATCGTCTTGGGGATGTAGGGTATAACATAAGGAATACAGTCAATAATATTATAATAACTATGTCTAGTGTCAGATGGGTACCAAATTTATCAGAGTGATAGATGGGAGGAGGTTAAGGACAGGATGAAAACTGCAAAGGTATTAAGGAGTACCAACTGGTAGTTACAAAATAGTCATAGGGATACAAAGTACAGCATAGGGAATATAGTCAATGATATGGTAATAACTATATATAGTGCCAAGTGGGTACTAGACTAGTCAGGAGGATCACTTCTTAAATTATATAAATGTCTAACCGCTATGCTGTAGTACACCTGAAATTAATATAAAATAATACTGAATGTCAACTGTAATTGAAAAATTAAAAAGGAGGTGGGGAAGTGAATGGGAATAAGATGTGCAAATTTCCAGGTATAGAACAGATAAGTCATGGGGTAATGTATAGGGAATATAGTCAATAATATTGTGATAATGTGGTATAGTGTCAGATGGTTGCTGGGCTTATCATGGTAATCACTTCTTTAGGTATATAAATGATGAACAACTATGGCGTGCATCTGAAACTAATATAATATTGTATTTTAGCTATATTTTAATTAAAATATTGAAAATAATTTATAAGTTAAATGCTTATGAAACTAAACAATAAAATCTAAACTAACATCATTAGTGTACTGTGACAAATATTCTTTTGTTGACACTAAATCAGCAAAAGTGTGAATGTGGCTCTGACGGCTAAAATGTAATTTATTTTACTTTATTTTAGTATACTGCTACTTCTATGCATGGCATGGTGATTCAGTTTTTCTACCATTTTTCTCATTATAAAGGAGCACACACAACCTTTGTTCATGGAGTGTCCTTAGTCTTGCTTAGTTTTGTTTTAGTTTGAGTTCATCATTTATGTACTGTTTGCTTTCTTAAGTTAGCATGGATATTTGGGTAAGTCATTATTTTGTGCCAACACTATCATTACCACAAGGGTTTTAGCAGGTTTTGAAATTATGTAGAGGCTGGGAAGATATTTGAGAAGGAATAGTGGTACCCCAGAGCTGTGGAACCCCTATTTAAGAAATTTATGCTTCAGTGAACTCAAAGAATCTCACCAAAGGTTCGCAGCTTTTAATTAGTTTCAGTTTTCTCTGTTCATCTAATCAAAAGATGATAAAATTTTACTGCTAAAGAAAAAAAAATAGGAGTAAAAATATATAAAATGTGTCAGTATAAACTTACTAAACTACATATATTACCCGCCAAAGTGAGTAATGAACACAAAGTATAAAAATCCAAGAAATAGAATGAGGCATCATTTACTTTGTTTTAAACATTAGGTTTTCTTCCAATGTTTATCTTGTATATCACTGTAGGCTACAAAACTACTAAGAGGAAAGTGTATTTTATAGTTGAGATAAATATCATTCTACATAACTTCAAAAAAAGTTTATTCTCTTGCGATGCTGACTCTGAGCAGCAGGGCCTCGGTTCAGATCCTGCATATGAGGGCCAGTGACACTGCCTTCTACAGCTAAGATGGTGAACAACAGCTCCACCTGGAGCTGGGCTGCTGTGAGTCTCCAGGGATGGCATAGCTTCAGCCCCTGCTGCAGTGGGCTGCCGTAGGCTGCAGTGAGTGGCCGGCAGCCAGCGTGAGCGGCTGGTAGCTGGTGTGAGCTGCCAAGAGCCACTGTGAGCAGCCATCCAGAGGTCGGGAACTGATCTGTCTCAACCAGGAAGAGCACAATGATGATACCAACATGGGCCAGTGAAGCAACGTCCTCCACAACTAGACTGAAGAACAAAAGGACAACAACTTGCCTGTTCCCCTTCCCCAATTCCCCAAAGCTGTTCCCCTCCCCCAATTCCCCAATAAAATCTTAAAAAAAAAAAAAAATCCTGAAACTTCTATATTTTGTTCATTTCCTTTCTCCTCCTCTTAATTTTCCTCTTTCTTTTTATTTGTTAGTTTGGTGAATTTTGTACTTTCACTTGAGTGACTATGAAAACTTACAAAATTTGTGTTTAAAAACTGGTTCTGTGGAGACTGTTAATCTTGGGACCACAATAGTAATTTGGGTAATTTTAATCTGTTAATTAGTATTTAGATAAATTTCCTTTTACATGATTTACTTCAAAGTAGTTAATCAAAAAACAAATATGCTATGATAAACAGAAGTTAGATAGGGAAAAGGATAGGAAAAAGCCTCGAGCCAAGAAGTGGCTAGGCGCACTCAAAATAATTTTTAAAATTACAAAACTGTATTACTCTCCTGATGGAAGAGTAGTAAGTAGAATAAGATGAAGTTGTAGAGTTGGTGTATGGCCATAGTAGGTATAAGACTTTTAAGACATGGTAAGGAGCTTTAATTTTATTCTAAATATCAATGTGAAGTTATTGAAAGACAAATTATTGACATGTTAGAAATTAATTTTTGCAGCAGTGGAGAACTAGAAGGCAATAAGAAAGAATAGGCAAGGCCAACTAGAAGGCTATTGGAATGATCCAAGTAAGAGGTGATATTGCCTTGAACTAGAGGGATGGCAGGGGAGAGGCTAGGTAAATTTAAAATGTTATAAAATATATTTGGAAATCTACATGAGTCCTCACAAGTTGAATATGGAGGGTGATAGAAAGTTCAGAACCTAAGGTAATAAGGATGATGATGATGATAATGATGATGATGATGTTGATGATGATGATGATCAAAGCAGCAATCATGATGAAGGTACTACTGATGATAATGGTAATGATGACAGGTAGTACTTGTGTATTTTCTCTAGAATAGAGCACTGTGCAAAACACTTTTAATAAAGTCATTAATTTTATCCTTACAATGTCCTCAACATATAGGAATTACTACCATTATCTCTCCTTTATAGGGTGCTATGGACTGAATATTTGTGTCCTCCTCAAATTCATATGTTGAAGTCTTATTCCCCAGTGTGGTAGTATAGATGTGGGGCCTTTGAGATGTAATTTGGTTATGAGAGTGGAGCCCTCATGAATGGGATTGGTGCCTTTATAGGAGGAGATACAAGAGAGATTATCTCTCTCTCTCCACCTTCTGAAGACACAGCAAGATGACAGTCATTTGCAAACTAGAACTTGTTGGAATCCAGATCTTGGACTTTCCAGCTTTGAGAACTATGTGAAATAATTTTTTGTTATTTAACTCACACCCAGGCTATGGTATTTTGTTAAAGCAACCCAAACTGACTAAAAATCAAGTGGTGCAACTGTGACATAGAGAGGTACAGAAAATTGCCCAAAGTTACTACTATAGACTGAATGTTTGTATCCCCCCAAATTCACATAATAAAACCTAATCCACAATGCGATGGTATTCAGAAGTAGGACAGTAAGGAGGTTATTAGGACATGAGGATGGAGCCCTCATCAATGAGATTAGTATCTTTATAAAAGAGGCCTTAGAGAGATTCCCTTGTTCCTTCTGCCATGTGAGGACACAACAAAAAGATGACTATCTGTAAACCATGAAGCAGATCTCACCGGACACCAAATCTGCTGGTGCTCTCAGCTTTGAATTCTCAGCCTCCAGGTCTGTGAAAAATAAAGTGTTGGTTTAGCCACCCAGACTATGGTTATTTTTGTTATAGCAGCCTGCATGGACTAAGAGAGTCATGTAGCATAACATGAAAGGGCCCATGTTCTTGGTTATTGTACCTTATTGATATCTACAGTCTCTGGTTTGAGCAAGTCAGCAATGGTAAATTCATTTAGAATTATGGAGAAACTAAGGAATTTGGGTAAAGATGAAGTGCTGAATAAAGAACATAATTTTGGACAAGAAAAGTCCAGTTTTTCAACTTGATGGTTTTACATGCATTAGAAGAGTTCTAACCTAGATATAAGCATAAGATTCCTATTTTTTTCTCCACGTATCTATGATTTAAAGCCAGAAGAGTGGGAAATGCCATATAGTAGACATACAACCTGGTAATGAAAAGACAGCTGTGACTAAAACAAAGAAATACATGTATTTAGAAGTAAGAACCTTATAAAAATGCTGAGATAGAAAAGCCAGCATGGTAGATAGAAAATTGAGAAGTAGGTATGTCAGGAGGTCAAAAGAAGATTTTTTATTTTTTTAATGAAATACAGATTGGCTGATTATGCTGAAAGCTGATAAATAATATGGGTATACAGAAATACCCAAGAGAGAAAAATGGAGATGTCTTGATTGGAGTTGGATTGACATGAGAATAGAAGATAAGCCTGTGGAGACTGCTATAATTCTTTCTTTCAAGTTTAACTCTTTCATAGTAACAGAGAAACTTGTTAGTGTATGGACTAGGGGAGGAACAAAATTAAAGAATGTTGTATTTTTACTTCTCATATGGGAGATATTGGAACACATTCATATATTCACATGATAAAGAAACAAGGGAAAAAGGCAGTAACATCTATATCATTTATTATTCATTCTGCCTACATTCTGTATCTTGCAGTATGGGGTGTGTGTGTGTGTGTGTGTGTGTGTGTGTGTGTGTGTGTGTGTGTGTGTGTATAAGGGCCCTAAAGACATGCCACCGCAGGCCCCAGATCAATTTAATGAGGCAAAAATTGTATTATTTGTATTATAGATGAAGATCCTGAGATTGAGTGGGGATAATTAACAGGTTGGTGCTCACACAGCAAGTGAGAAATAGATACATAATGATGTATGTGAATTCAGGACCAGTGTGAAGTAATGACAGATATGTTTCCATTTTTCTAGTCTCTCCCTTAGCTTCCATACTTAGTTGATTTATAAAGGCTTGGTAGAACACTGAATATCTGCTAACTGCAACCCCTCTGCCAAGTTAAAATTCCATTTGTTGCCAAAAAAAAAAAAAGAAAAAGAAAAAAAGAAGCAGGCCCAAGGATAATAAAAAAATAAAAATGAGGATATACTGTAGACTACAGATTTTTGAGTGACTGCTTTATAAATGTATTACATATGTACAACTACAACCAAATTTTCCAGAGCTGGCCTCAATTGCACATGAGAAGTTTTTAATGTCCAGTCTATTGAGTTCTATTATAATAAAATTCCCCTTCCTATTTTTTTTTCCTCCCCTACACACAGAGTTTTAGAGTAAAGAGCTTCCTAAACATAGAAAGTGCCACATCAGTTCAGATGCCTCTCTGCATACTATGGGGGGGGGGGGGGAGAGAGAGAGAGAGAGAGAGAGAGAGAGAGAGAGAGAGAGAGAGAGAGATTTAAAGCCATGTTCATTGACAACATTGACAATTACCACACAGCTATTTTTAAAGGTTATTTCATGGAGCTGACAAAAAAGGAATGATGATACAATACAAATATAGCTAAACTTATCATTTTTTTCCTATGAAAAGAGGTTTTAAGAAAATCAAAATCAAAAGGTCATCTCTCAGTTCATATTCTCACAACTAGCATCTTTTCAGTGTGGTACTCCACATGACAAGAAAATTATGTTTCTGTGATTTTAAAAGTACTAGGATTCCTCTAGTTCTGGTTGCTTTTAATAGGCTATCTTTTGTAATGTGCAACGTAGATGTTATGTGGTCCTATAAATAACTAAGGGGAAGGAGGCAAAGGGCTCCTCTCAGTTCCTCTATTACATGAATCACTAGAAAGCAGTGGTGTCTTCCATAGGAAGGGCGCCTGTAGATTGTGTATATATAGTTCTGCCTTGGTAGGCAGTTTTGGTAAGGTTCTAGTTGAAGAAGTTAGAAATCCAGTGACAAAGGTATCCTTCAAATGACGCTGATTTGACGGAAGGCCAAATGCACCATCTCTATTGGAAGAAAGCAAATTTCTGATGGCTAAGATTTCCAGCTCAGTTTCTGTAATCCCAAGCATAACTGTGAGTGGCTCATAAGGGTACTGTTTTAAGAGTTTCAAACCTTTGAAAGCACACTTACTGTTAACCTCAGCTCTCCTGTTAGGGATGGTGGGGCTCTCACTTGTTTTAAACTAGAAGCCCCAACAAGTTCAAATTTTCCCCACTGAATCAGTAGGGAATGAAACATTTTCAATTCTTGTGGGCTGAAGTCCAATTTATACCTCCATTCTGAGACTCCTTAATTTATTCTAAGGAAGGATTTGACCCTAGTCAGGAAGCCCATAGAGAAATCATGTTGGTGGGTTAATTTTCACAATCGGATGTATTGCAACTCTGGAGCTGCATACCAGCCTTAATTAGCTTATTCACATTTCTGTTTTGTCCAACTTTCGACAGTGAAGCTAATATAATAGGACCCAGAAGCAACTGGTTTTAGTTATCATATATCTACATTTGAATATAAATTACATAAAAAAGAAAACAATTACTCTGCAGTACATTTATGAACTCATTTCTATTATAAATCAAGACATGTGGAGGAGGAGTTCAAGCCACTAATTTAATTCTACAAATAGCACCTCTTTGAATATTTTCCTAGGAGATAATTTTTGTGTGTATTTAACACAATTTTTCCACATATAATAACCATCTCTTATGTATGTTTCCTTTAAGTTCCCACAAAAAGTGAGAGTTTATGAAGTTTTATTCTGAAAGTATTAACAAGCCCGTTGTTAATTAATGCATTTCTTTACCTCCTTCTATCTAAAAGCATTGCAGAATTGTGTTGCCAATGGCTGTTCAGTAATGTAATTCATTAGCTCACATTTTGATGGAATCTATAGATGATTTGTTGGGGAGAGAACTGGTGAATTTGGCTTAGAAGAAAGAATTACCCTCATTCCTTGCCTCTTCTTTGTATCTGTTCATACAAGTTTTATGACAAAGTGGAGGCCTGGTATATTTAATATGTTCACAAAGAACTGTTCTTTGTCCTTTTCTAGGCCTTTTCAAGATTTAATATTCCCTTTGTGCAGAAATTAAAGCTGGTTGAGAAGAAGTAGAAACAGAGCTATATCTCTAGAATTTTATATCCTACATAGGGTTCTAAAGGTGCATTTAATAGCTCCCCTAGTTCAAACCATACCACATTTTTAGTTCACAAATGCATTCCTACTGTCTGATGGAGAGAGAGATGTTTGATGGGTTGGTTAACTCTCTTCTCATTTTTATTCCTCCTAAGTATGCAAAACCCCTGAAGGTAAAAAGATACCTAAAATATTTACATGGGCATGATCATGAACTCAAAAGTGATGAAACAGGGAAAAGGGTTTTATTTCCCGGAAAAGTAAATGATTCAGTGCTAACACAGTTAGAAATGGTACATAACTTCATACAGGTGTTTAAAATGCAAGCAATTCAAGGGGACTCCTCTGAAAAGAAACCACTAAAAAATTTATCAGAAAAAACTGCTTTGTATTGTTCGATTTCTGATAAATAGGACTTGATCTCATTCTAATTATAAAAATCCAATAAAATATTCTTTGGAGAGACACACATAGGCTCACAGACACACACATACAGACACATAAATGCACAACAACTTACTTCCAGGTAATAGGTATTATTTGAAATAGAGTTTTCCCAATAAACCTGATTTCTTCCAAGCCTAGTGTAGGGAAAGTTGTTAAAGGACAGTGACTGGCAGAAAAGCAATATGTACTTTGGTTTTGAGACACATGAGCACATTCATACCCCTAGAAATATCCTCCTTACTGGCTCAGGCTTTTTTGTAAAGTGGAATTGGATGTTATTACACAGACAGTTACCATCGATAATCTCGTTAATATTTACGTCCATAATGACATTTTTGACAATTACTTGAATTACAACTGAAACCTGTCTCAGGAACAATTTCCCAGTGACCTTAGGATACAAATATGTGTGCCACCCTCAGAGGAGATGTCTGACTCCAGTTTATGTCATGACGCATGACAATCAATACATTCACTTCCTCAGACTTCATGCTTCTGTTCAGTGGGCGGTTAGCGTTGTGGATGTGACAGAGGGTCTCAAGTGAACATGAGCGTAAAAGTGACAGAGACTGTGATCTGCATCCCTTATGAGAAGCTAATATATAGAGAGGGCAAGTCTGTGCCCTTCTGGTGCTCAGCAGTCAGCTCCATTCATCGCGGTGAGGTTTTGAGGTCAACACCGCAGTGTTCAATTGGTCTGCCTGCACGTGGTAGACAGAAACAGGTGCTGATTTGTTACACTTTTCTTTGGGCTGAATGATAGCTATCAACGTCTTGGTTTGAGTTTTAGTGGCTAAATCTTGTTTTGTAGATATTCTTACAAGCAACTTGTAAAACTTTGCTTGCTTCCAAGGGACAGGGTCTGTTTACACGGAGGCAGGTGTTAAATGGATCTGTTTACTTGTGCACGCTGCTTTGATGCACACTGGTTTTTTGTTTTTGTTTTTTTACTGCTCGTCTCCACCTGTCAAATTCCTCTGCAAATTCCCAAACCCAGTGAAAATGTCACTTCTGTGAAACTTCTCTGATTCTCCCCTGCTGAATCTGTGGCTCCCTATCTTTTGTGATTTCTCTTCATTGTCACACTTTTATTTTAGGAGTAGCAATCCTTTTTGAAATATAGGAGCAGGAGCAAGTGCTTTGGTGAGAGAGTTTGATTTTAATTCTAGCTCATCCATCCACTAGCTTGCTGGCTGGGCTTTTGACCCATTTTTTTTTTTTTTTTAACTTCTCAACCTCAGTTTCCTCATCTGAAGCTGGGGTAAATGAGATTTCTCTACATAGCATTATTTTTGTATTGGCAAGTTTTTCTTTTTCTTTCTTTTTTTTTTTGAATTGCATTTGGGTCCAGCACATAGGAGACACTCAACAAATATTCACTGGAAAAGTGAATGCATCGTCCTGTCATGTCTTCCAGTCTCGCCAGATGTGAAGTGTTATTCTAGTTGCTGGGAATACGCAGGAACTGCAAATGGCCATAGCTCTGCTCTGGACCTCCTGGTGGTTACATTCTGGTGGAAAATAGTCACAATACTTATTAATCAAATACATATAAGCTATCATTTCAGATGATAAGCACACTGAAAGAGATAGCACAGGCCAGAAGGTAAAGGGAACTTTCGGTTGTGAGTGTGGAGAGAACCCTGGAATTCTAGAGTGGCAAAGCTGGCTACTTATGTTTGAGCTGAGACAATATGGCACTAAAAGGCTTTTGGAAAAATATGAAGAAATACTGTTTTAGGAATAGGAAAGAGCTAGTGCAAAAGCCCAGGGGTGGGGGAATGGAGGAAGGTTTTAGGAGGGTTGTTTGAGGAGCAGAGCAAAGCCAGTGGGCTGGATTCTAGTGAGCTGGCAGGAGAGTGCTGAGGGGTGAGCAGCTTCAAGCAAAAGGCAAGGGTCAGGCCAGAGCAGAGCCTTGCTTCAAGCAGAAACTACTAAGCAACTCAGCCTAGAATGGGATAGGGTGATACCAGACCTTCTTCAGTTAACTTATGGAGTGTTTCAAGTTATCAGGATTGCGTTTGTGAACCAAAAAAAAAATGTCCCTTGAAATTCTAGAAATTATCTAATGTTTTCTAGAAGGGAAAAGGCTGACAAAGAAGATATCTAACTCATCAGGTGCTTTTGCTGTGGAGTGCATCCTCACAGCATTACCTTGGAGGGATGTTCATTCAAGGATTAAGATTCAAATCTCCACGGAGTCACCTGCTCATTGGGTGACATTGGGCAAATAACTTCACTTCTCCAGACCCCAGTTCCTTCATCTGTGAAAGGGAGATAATAATAGTCCCTGTCTCATATGACATCGGTGAATGTTAGGTGACATGATCTAGGGAAGGTGTATGGCTAAATAGCTACTATATGGTAGTCATGTAGTTACCATGGCTTAGCCATAATATCTATTATTAGCTGAGAAACTTGCTATGAATGTGAATGCTATCTATTTCCTGGCAGGAAACAATATGTAATATCAAACTCCTGTTCTTCACTTGGGCATCACCTGTGATCCCAACTACTCCTGGGCAATTCCATTATATTCCGTGCAAATACCTATTCTGCATATTACTCTACTACCCTTGATTTATATGCATCTATTCCTTAGCAAGACACATGTGTGATTGGGGCCTCCCTTTTATTGATTATTTTATATTCTGTATCCAAAACAGTGCCTGGTTTATAGCAGGTACATAATTCTTATTTTTAATTTTGCTTTCTGAATATAGAAAAAAATGATTAAGCTATCTGATTATTTTCTCACAAAACAAAACGAGCAGAAGTTGAAATCAAATTTGGGATTAATATAAGGAAACTCATTCTCACTGTCAAAGCTTTTCCCATGTGAAATCAGTGGCCTCCATGGGAGCTAATGTTCAAGCTTGCCTCAGATGACCACTTACCTGTGATACACTGGAGGAGACATAAGCATCTTAAAGATACTCTGAGAAGTTTTCTGAAAGATGATTTCCAACCTTGCGATTCTTTTATTTGAATGTGTCCATAGCAGCATGTATTAATTAAAGGGCTGGATTTAGAATTGGTGGATAGTGTGATCTGTGGGAATGGCAGATTAATGCCATATGCCGTGATCACTAAAGAAAAATTATCCCGTGTTTTTCTTACTTGTGATGTCTTAAAGTTATCTTTGAGAATTGTTTTAGATATCATTTCAAGTCTTCCCTGACTTAGTTTTTGATAGTGCAGTAAGTACTTGGCAAAACTTGTTTAATACATGCTATTTTTCAATTCGCCTGTTAATAGCTGAGGCAAAGAAGAGTGCAGATAACTGTTTTACCATTGACCTGAATTCAGCAGCAGAAAGCAGCCAAAACGTATTGACTGACAATTATGGAGCAAGTCAATGATGAAATGATTGAAACATCTGCCATTATCCTTCCTGCTTCTTGTTCTGTCGAATAAGTGAAGCCATGTATTATTGATGCCATGTTTATATTTGGGAAGGCATGCACGTGACGTCGCCTGATGTTAGCTTCTACAAATATTATTAGAAAATAACCAGCTGTGTTTGGAATCTGATGAAGCTATTTATTATTTTAAATTCCTGGAAGGAAAGAGAGATGCCTGCATGTTTGGTCTGTGTGGTACGAGCTCACTAAAACACATGATGTGTATATATCAAAGCTCAGTAAGTGAGGGAAATTCTTTCCAACTTCAAATGCTGATGAGCCCTTTTGCTTATTTCTAATACTATACCATTCAGTTAACACAGCTTAAATTATTTCTAAAACATTACCTCAGCAGAGTTTTGTTAATGCACTCTTTTATGTCTGCCCACCTTTTAAACACTCAGTTTACACTTACTTTCCCCTGGTTAACTTCATCTAGCAGATAGGAAAACTTTGTCCCAAAAAGTAGTAAAACGAACCTTGCTGTTTAAGCAATTAACTGATATACACAGTGTATTTAAGACCATGCTTAAGGCACTCTCCTTCAGGTATTATAGAAATAATTTTCTTCTAATTAAAATGTCTTTCTTTCATTAGTTTACTTGGCTAGCACTGCATATTAAACATTATTTACACAAAGATACCTAATTATATCCATTTCTGCTAGTTTCTTTACTGCTGTTAATGCATAATATAGGGTCCAGCATACTGTTTTGACCATGTTGTTAATTTTTTCTTATCTCTAACCATGTTTTATTGGAGAACAAGTACAGAAGTATGGAATACACATTTTAGTACTCTAGAGGTTTTTTCGAGACTTGTTTAATTACACTTTTTCTTCATATATCAATATATACTTTGCTGCAAATGCTCACTTTATTTAGGTTTTTCATAGTACATTCTAGTAAAACCTGGACACAATAACTAATGAAAAACTGGATAGGAAATAGTGAGAACTCTAATCTTTCTTCTGTATTTATTTGCATCAGAGTCTTAATAGGTGTTAATTTATTTAATCTTCAAATGAGCTCTTAAGAAGAAGATAATTTAATAAACATAGAAGGAAATTAAAGAGGTGAAATAACTTGTCCAATCATGCATCTAGTAAGTTTCAAAGGTGCGATTTTGGTCTAGCTTGGTCTACCCTACACTGTGCGCCCTTTGTATTATTTTACTGCCTCTATTCTGCAGGAATTACCATTTGGGGCAGGTAGTTCAAGTTAAATGAAATCTGGAGAATTTACCTCTACAGTTATAAATAGCAAAACAGAATGCCACTTAGGGAAATCTCTATGGAAAAAAGAAAAGAAAAAGAAGAAAAAGACACACAAAGTGCTACTGAGGAAAGAAGGCTTAAAATTAATTAAAATTCAAACTAAAGTATTTATTTCCTTTCTGACTAAAAAAATCAATCCTTGAGTTTGAAAGAAATAGATTGGTTTTAAAATCACTGGAAAAGGGATATTGATTCTTATTATTATCTGTCTTAATTGTTGGGATGAATGAAGGTATTTCCTTGATCATTAGGATGATGAAAACTGAGATTTGAATACAGCACAAGAGTTCTCAGCACCTGATTTAAAAGATCTTTCAATATCTCTGCTTTTTTGAAATATCAACAAGTAAATTGGAATGTTTTTCTTCATTTATAGCATGTTTCAGGAATGATAAAAATTGATACAAAGAGAGAATTTCAATGGAAAAACCAGATGCACAAGGAAACTTATAGAGAAAGATAATATTGAATTCCTACCCCTTTGATGTGCATAGATGGAAACAATAGAATCTCTGAGCTATAGAGCCCAGAGGGATGTGGCATAAGGGGTAACAATGATGACTAGCCTACATTATAGTCTCATTAAGTGACAGCAGCCGATGCTTATGTCTCATAATTGAGGCGTGTTATTTCCTAAAATCTCCTTCCCAAATTGTGCTCCTTGCCATGTATGCCACAATATGCCCATCAAACACCATGACTGTATGTTTAGCACCACCTCCTTCCCTGAAGTCTTCCTTTAAAATGTGTACATTCCAACAATGGAGATTATATATTAGAAAACCTCCTTTTGTGACAGGATATCCCCAGCCAATGTAGGAAGAAAATAAAATATTTTGCAATGAGAAACAGAAGACACCAATAACAAACTGTGTCTGCTTCTCCACTGTATCTAGACCCAGCCTCAAAT
The DNA here is from genome assembly GCA_033961575.1 of Aselliscus stoliczkanus. NCBI lineage: Eukaryota > Metazoa > Chordata > Mammalia > Chiroptera > Hipposideridae > Aselliscus > Aselliscus stoliczkanus. The sequence continues at coordinate 147,384,275 of CM066732.1, read as the reverse complement.
TTACCTGGAATTTACATCTATGGGTTCAACTTTACAGTGTATTCAATACTTTGGCATGTAAATTCACATTGAAAAACCTATTATGAACAGTCAAGGAGTCATTAATTTCAAGTATGATTGAGGAATTTTAATTTCCTGTCAATCATTATTAAATCATCTCATAGGTTCCCCCTTAGGTAACATCGTGTCGCTCAGTAGATACCACTTATGTATTATCTCTTGTTAAAATCATGTATATTGTTCTTTTCTTGGTTTCTTTCCACCATCCATCATTGACCATCTCCTGTAAGCCAGATTATTTCTAGGTGCTGAGATCACAAAGATGAATTGTTATTTCTTCTCCCTTTAAAAACTTTAAAAATCTAAAAAGAGGGCAAACAGGGGACACAGTCATGTGAACTTCCTACATAACCATAACTTAAGAGTGACATGTATTCAAAACATTTTTATTTATGTATGTATTTACTTATTTATTTTTAATTTAGAGGGTATGAAATCTAGATGGAAAAAAACCTTATACTAAAAATTCACAATTTAAATAGCAAATGTTTTGTTCAAACTTTTAAAATATTGGGTTGTAGGAAAATTCTTGCATGTTTGCAACAGATGGCTCTTGTTCATTTGCGGAAGTACTAGAGTCATTCAAATCTATGCTATTGCTATGTCATTTGACAGCTGACAGTTCTAGCTTCATTCTAAAAAAAAAAAATGAGTGATTGGTTGAGCTTTGGAGATTTCACAACAAGCTGAAGGTGGAGGACCAAATTGTGCATTTTTACCATATTTTACTGTTTTACTTCCATAAAGGGAAGAACGCTCATCAAGCTTGTGAAAAGTTGCATAAAGTTTATGGTGACAATGCTCTACAAGAACATCAGTGACAACGATGGTTCATGAAATTCCACACTGGTGATTTTTATCTCAATGACGCTACTTGGTCAGGGAGGCCCACCGAGGTTGATGATGAGAAAATAAAGGCATCAGTCATGTCAAACCCATGTTATATGACACGAGAGATTGCAGAAACATTGAACATCCATCATTCAAGTGTTCACAACCACCTGAAAAAGCTGGGATACATAAGCAAGCTCGATATTTGGGTTCCTCGTGAACTCAAAGAAGTTCATTTGATGGCACATATAAACATCTGCAATATGCTCATTAAATGTGAGGAAAACTATCCTTTTTTTTTTCTTGAGGGCACTGTCACTGGCCCTCATATGTAGGACCCAAACTGGGGCCGCTGGCTTCCCAGGCTAGCTCTAAACCAATGCGCCACTTGGCCGGCCCCAAAACGATCATTTTTTGAAGTGACTGATAACTGGTGATGAGAAGCAGATTGTTTACAACAATGTGGTGTACAAATGGTCTTGGTCCGGATGTGATGATTCACCTCAAATGACATCGAAAGCAGACATTCATCAGAGGAAGGTTATGCTCTCAGCGTTGTGGGATTTTAATGGTGTTGTGTTTTTCGAGCTCCTACCAAGGAACCAAACGATCAATCCGATTGTGTACTGTCAGCAACTGGATAGCTTGAATGAATCCATCATCCAGAAAAGTCCAGAGCTTGTTAATTGTAAAGGAGTTGTTTCCATCATGACAATGAGAGACCACACAGGTTTGATTACCCATCAGAAATTATTGGAGCTTGGATGGGATGTGTTGCCACACCCACCAGACTCGCCTGACCTTGCACCATCAGATTTCCACTTGTTTCGCTCTCTTCAAAACTGCTTGCGTGGTATAATGTTCAATTCAGATGAGGCTGTAAATCAGCACTTTGTTCAGTTTTTTGCATTTAAAGACAGGTTCTTTTATGAACGAGGAATTATGAAGCTCACTGAAAGGTGGCAAAAGGTTATTGAACAAAATGGGCAATATATCATTGATTGATCTTTGTTCTTTATATAAATAAATGAACTTTGAAAAAACAGACAAAATATGTCATGACTTTTCCGACAATCCAATAGTTCCTGTCACTTTGGAAGTGGATTTATCTGAATGAAAGCAATGGGAGTCTTTGTTTTGCACAAACCACCAAAAGAAACCTTGTCATGTGAGTGTAAAACAGTTACTAGTTAACTCCTAGGACACCTAAATCATCTATTACCTTACGTAGCTATCTTGGGTTTACAAATTAATTGTTCTGTTTGATAAACTAAATTGGAATTCTCTTCTAGCAGAAAATACGTGTAAATGTTTTTGTCATGCTCTTTGGGAAGATAATAGTTGATCCCATTTGATTTCTAATACATTTCTTATCTGTGTACATTATGGATTTTCCTCATGGATTTGTATGTAGCCTTCTTTGAGTGATTTGTAAATGAGAAGCTGCACTGGAAAGATCTTAGGAAGGGATGAAAGTCATTATTTATTTTGACTGTGAAAAGACTATAAAAAAGAACAGAAGTGGGTGAACACTGAAGATGGACCATTGTGTTCTGATGTGATTATGTCCTTTAGGCCAGAGGGAAATATCCTAGTACGATGAGTGGGAGTTGGGTTTCTCCTCAAGGAAATGACATTTCTCATAGTCAGTAAACCTAGGAAGAGTTCAAACATAGGACAAGGTATCAGGAAATTAAAAAATGAAGAGTAGAATCTTAAACTACAAGACAGGGAAAGCCCTCTCTCTTTTGCTATTAGGCCTATTCGAGGTTCAGTAAGCTTCGATGTTCACACGTGGATGATGGTGCCTGGGTTGTGGATAAAACGATTCAGAATTTCAATAATTAAAAAGAGTAAATTATGAGATCATCAAGAAGTGACTAACTTCTGACTGACAAATGACACGGTAGTGCCATCATTGAACAATCTCACTGATTAAGTTTCACTGATTGCAATAATAAAAGCCAAATCAATATTTTATGTAATTATTAATATGTGGTTAGAGTACTGGTGTCTGTAAAATGCTTTAGTTTCCAGAGTTCTCTTCTGTCTGCCATGTGGGTGTCACTAATGAATTCTCCAGCCACAAAATAAAGGGAGACCCAGAGATTTTGTTCCCCAACGATTTGCCACTAGGGGGCAGCAGCAGTTTATTTAACATGAAGTAAAACCAAAACCAAAGTGTGCTCTTAAGGTTCCAAAACTCATACTACGTAATAAAGGTGTAGTAATTAGTTCTCATTTACATCTCTTTTTCCCATCGATGCCACCCTGAACTTGTCTTTAAAAGACTACAAGCAATCAAACTAGGACTTTAAAAAAAAAAGGACAGAATGAGATTTGAGGAAACGTTTTAAAAAGGAGAAAATAGTGATAGGCGATTTCTGGGTATAGCTCAATGTTTCAAGACATCCCAAATTGTGCTGTAAGAAGATGCATTTTAATGGTTTTATCTTGTCCTGGATTATAAGAGTGGCTACTGCTCTATCAATCCAATGTTTCTATACAAACCATGTTCTATGTCCTTTCCAGAATTGTTCAAATGATTCAGTCTTCAATTAAGAGAATTATTTGGCCTCAAAGCCTTAAATCCCTAATCTATGAAGAAAAAATGAACTAACTAATTAACTAATTAACTAACTAAATAAAAACAAACATAAAACTTTTGTTAGCACCTCCATACAGTGTAGGCCACCAAATCCTATTATCTTTCTCCCTAATGAACCTCTAATTCTCCTTCTTTTCTCAATGCTACTCCCCAAATTTAAGATTGTTATCTCTCCCCTATGTTATTGCTGTAGGCTCCTAATTTGTCTCTCTGCTACTGGGGCCCCCCTCGTCTGACTCAAGCCCTTTCTGCTGCTAGCGTTGCTGTTAGTGTAATCGGATGATGACATTGGCTGGTCTCAGTCTCTTTTGCTGGTCCTTCCTCCTTTTCCTGCCCTCACAATCTCTCAGCCTTCAGCTCCAGTTTTATCTGTTTATACTCGTTCCCTAAATGATGCCAGACTGGCCAGTGGCTTTAAAGACCATATAAATGCTTTGGACTTTCTCCAGTCCCTAAATTGTAATATCTAACAGCTCAGTTTTCAAATCCTTTTGAATGTTGAGTAGGCATCGCAAACTTAACAGGTCCAAAATAGATCTCTTGCTTTCTCAAGCTCATACCAAATAGTCCTCCCACTCTTCTCCATGTTTATAAACGACATCTACAGAACTCTGTTTTTTGTGCTAAACTGGTATCATTCTTTGCCCAACCATCCATATCACATTCATTACCAAAACCTAGGAGTCTCCCTTCAAAATATGTCCAGTATCTACCTGCTTCATAATCTTCCCTCATGACTACATCCAATTCTTGTAATGTTCTCATATACAAAGCTAGAATTGCCTCTGAGCGCTCCTCTTTGCTTCACTCCTGCCCCGATAAGTCAGTTCACCCAGAAGGCAAGTAATTTTAAAAAAATCAAATTGTGTCATTCTTCCAGCTAGTACTCTCCAATAATTTCCTATAGAAAAATAAAATTCAAGTTACCGGCCATGATATTTAATGCCCAGTGTGATTTGAACTTGTGTGATTGTAGACCTCTTCATTACATGCAATCTTCTACATAATGCCAAAATATAAATCAGTAAAACTAGATCTGTTCTGGAAACGTTTCCTTACCCTCTTTCCAGGCACCTTCAGGATTGCTTTTTCAAATCCCGAAGACACTAAGAAACACTGACCTCTTTTCAAACACCACTTTGATAAGAAATAAGGAATAAGAAGTTGATATGATGAGCTGAAACAAACACAGTTGTTTGGGACTAGAATCAGCTCGATTCAACTCAATTCAGTTCACTTTGGTTATATAGTCATTCTCAAGAGCTTTCCTACTGACAGACAGATTTTAACCATCTATTTAAAGTAGAGCTAATTAAACTAATGAGAGTACACCTAACTGAGATTATTGGGATTTAACTGATTGATACACAGACTCGCTTGGCATGCATGTGGCATGTGATGTGTCCAACAATCAGGCTGATGGCTAAAAAAATCTGTATCCATTCATCTCTGTAACACACAGCAATTTAAACAGCCTTTTGGAAGAGGTCTGTTTCCTCTTCCACATAAAAAGGAAAATAAAAATGTAGCATCAGTTTTGAATTGGCATATCCAAAAATAGCCATAGGTATTGTCAAAAGATATGTGTGAATAATCACCAATTATAGGCTACAAAAAATAGTAGAAGAAATGTTTAGCATAAGAAGATATTTTTCATTAACATTTACATTTTACTATGGCTTTTAAAATATTTTTATAGTTTCTAGAATATCAAAGTCTCATTAAAGCATCCTCTTAACACAATATAACAATTTTATGTTTTAACCTGAATAAAATGTATAATATAAAAAACTTTTTTGAATCTATGTATATTTAAAATAACTTAACGTCCCCTTTACTTGAAGTTCCATTTCTGGTGATAAAGAGCAGTGATAGCTATTTTTTATTGATTATTTGATTTGGGCTAGAAATTATACATAGGCAGTTGCAAGGTAGATTTATTATTTTGTTTGTTTAAATGATACTATTGTTCTGCCAATTTGAATACCTTGCCCATCCTCACAGTTGAATAATTGCAGTGCTGTCTTTGAGCTCAGGCCAGGGTTCACTTCCCTATCTATTTTTATTAGGCAAATCTGTAAGCCTGAACTGAAAGGGACATTAAAACACTTTGTTTCATTGTTTAACTTTTCAGAAGAGAAAACTAAGGTCTAAAAAGGCTAATGATTTGGTTAATGTAAATAAAAACATTTAAGTTAGACTTGGGAGGAGAATGAAGGTAATTTCTTTTAACTATTGAGAGTTCTTGTTCTATTCACAGAGCATATATGTATAAATGAATGTAAATATGTATAATTCTTGATATTCTCACTGGAGAAGGCCTTTGACCATGTTAGTTCTTCTGATTGAAATATTCGCCTCTCCCTTCTTCATGAAGTTAATTCCCACTCCTTCTTTACAAAGTAACATTTAGACCTCATCTCAAGTGACAGTTCCCCTGACTGTCACAGCGCTCTCTGACAAGGATGATTCTCCCATTATATTCTTTCAGAATTCTCTCTCTTTCCTTCATACTTAGCATCATTGCAATTTTCATGTATTTGTGTGATTATTGGATGAGTATCTTGTGCCAATAGAGAGCATAATCTTGAAAGGAAGGGATCTTATTTGCTTACACTTACATCTGTATTCTCAAAGACCAGTCCAATGCCTGACACTTAAGCGACTCAGTTAATAATTGTAAACAAATGACTCAACAAAAAATAACAAAAGAAGTTGTTTTTCCTAGTAAGCCCCCCCCCGATAAATATATGATTGTACATCACTGTTTATGTAAGAAAATAAATGAGCCCCTTGGAAATGAGCCCCCTCTATGTCAAACACTCCTTTAGGGCAATTACTCATAGCCCTGTTGCACTGAATAAGACATTACCCTGAAGGACTAGATCTACTGGGCCATAGCTTGTTCATTAAGAGGAGACCAAGTGAATTAGGCAGTGCCAACACAGGTGGGACTGGTGGACAAGAGATCCAGAGACAATGTTGATGTGGTAGGGACTAGGATTCCCATAGGGACCAGGGATTTCAGTGAGCAAAGGCTTGGGAACCAAAAGATCAACATAAAGAGTTCAGCCTATGAATCTGTGTTCAGAAGCAGGTTAGATATCTGGTACCCAGGCATCAAAACATACATGAATTAGCCCATCAGAGGCTCAAATGGGGCCAGTGCTACTTCTGCAATGTTGTTTTATAAATGCAAGGAGATATTTTTGGTTGTCACAGTAACAAGGGTGTTACTGACCTTGAATGGATTGGGACTAATGATGTAAAATGCTGCAAAAGCACAAGGCAGTTCTACACAATAAGGGATGTCCTTGTCCTAAATGACAAGAGCATCCCCTTGGAGAAATGCTGTGAGTTAATAAGCTCCTTGAGGACAGGGTTTACATCTTCTTTCTCTGGGTATTTCAGCAGCAAGAACAATGCTTGACTTGAGTGAAAGCATATTGGGAACAGACCTCAGTTTCTTGTCAGTGAGCTAGACAGGAAGATAGAAATGCATAAATGTGGACTTTATATTGATTCAAAGGTAGAGAGAATAGGCACCCTTGCATCTAAGCAGAGATGGAAAAAGACAGTCTATTCTCAATTGTCCCCCAAAAAGGTGGCATCGGAAGTGAAGTCACAGAGAGCACAGTGGTACCTTAATGGGAAGAAACAATGAAACATGATAGTGAGGTAGCTTTTAATATTAATATCTTACTAGTTACTTAGGCTGGAGGTGGAGTCAATGGGTAATTCCAGATCTCTGTGCCACTGCTATGGACAGCAGCAAAACTGCAAAAGTACCCTGAGAAAAGGGAGGGTGTTTTCACAAGTGCATTGTAAAATGGGGTGGGGGATTAGAAAGCACAGGGAGAGAGAAGAGTTTCATTCGCCCATGGTTTTTCTAAAGACACAAAACAGCCACTGCCCTCTGCAATGGAGACATTCTTTGTGCCAGACTCAGTGTAACAGTTCTGAGGCAGCAAGGGTAATCGTATTGATTTTGAAGGAATGTCTGGTTAATTTTTCACAAGGTGTAGACCCCTCAAAAATCAATAACTTTCTGCTGTATCTTTATTCTTTAGATAAACTGTGTCTGTCGGAGAAACTTGATTCCTAAGCTCAATTGGATTCATAAAACATTCACAGACACATAGCACAAAAGAAATGTAAGCTTTCCCCAGGAGTGGTTAAGTATTTAACCTCCACTTAGGACAAAGACTCCTTCCCTTTTGATTTATTCTTGTCCTTGGACAGGCTTTAGGAGGGACCCTAATTTCTGTGATGCAAATGTTTTTTTTTAAGCATTGGTTCTCTTCCTGAAGTGGAAAGAAACTTCAATAGAAGATACAAAGTACACGTCTGGAAAGCAGAGTCTAAGCAAATCATTTTTTTTTTTTTAATCTGGGCTTATGGGAGAGGCTGTTAGAAATATATTCATTTTACTATCACTTTCTTCACCAAAGTGAGTGTGCAAGTAGTACACATTTTTGGAAGAAAGAAACATGTACTTTGAGAACAGGATTAAAATGTTCTCCAATAACAGAATTTAAGGAAATCACTGAGTGATTCTGATCTCTCATTTACATTTACACAGGAAGGTGATGCCCAGAGAGGTTAAGTGTTCTTCCTAAGGTCACACAGTAAATGTCTCAGTCATTAAATTCGAAATGCCACCTTGAAAAGAAATCAGTAAACACTCATTTATCAAGGACAGGGAATGTGCAAGGTTGAACACTGTGATAATGCCTGGACTGAAATAAATACACAATATAAGAACTCAAATAACAAAACAAGAAAGAGAAGATAGAAGGGAAATTTTAAAAAATATATTTGCAATACTAAAAAAGCTTCCCACATTTGGTTAAATATCATTGATGAATAATTTATCTATTATACATAGCAGTTATATATAACATTGGATGTAACACTGGTCATTGCTAGTCAGGTATTTTTGTGTCATGTTTTCTAACTCTTAGGTATACATAAATCCAACACAGCTTTAAACACCTATACTAAAACATGCATAGGTTATTTGGGGCAAGGCAGATGATAGCTGTTATTTCAAAGAGTTACAGAAAGAAAATCCAAAATTCTGAAGCTAAACCAGTGATTAACTAAACCTTTTTTCTAGAAACATGAACTTTTAAGCTCTTGCAACCCCTCCTAAGACTTTTGTTCTTATCCCACCCCTATGTGTGCATGAGTGAGTGCTTGGGAGCATGAGGGCACATCTGCTTGTCTGTGTTTAGAAGTGTTTCAAAGAAGAAAAAAAAATACTTAGGGTTACATCAAATGATGCTATATTTTGTTTGGGTACTCTTCATTTCCTTTGCTTTGTTGATAAGGATTTAAGAAACAGAATAAATTACTGAAACCGGTTATGTTTTATGCTGGTTTCCAACTGGGAATCTGCCTCATTAAACAAACGCAGTCATCCCTTTACTGCCTGAAATGTGATAGAAAACAATCTCTGTGGATAGCGCCTCCTGGATGACACAGCCCAGCATTCTTCACTGTGGCTTTTGGGGGCATTTTAGGAATGAGAGAAAACACTGGAGTTTCAGTCTCAGTTATCCCAGCAGCTACAAGTTCAATACTGAAAGCAAGCCCTGCCAAGCTTCTGCTACTTAGCTAAGTCAGCCATAAAAATTACCTTCATTTAATTCTAGCAGGAGATGGTTCTTAATCTTCCAAGATCATTCTTGGTCCAACCCAGTAAAAAAAAAAAGACACAAAATTCTCTTATGGGTGTTTGAGTTGATACTTAAGATCTCAACCACTTACAGTTCCAATTCATTTAAAACACATTAGAAATAAAACTTCTGATTTCCTTATTATATGCTGTGTAGATAAAAACCACAGGATTGATGAACTTTCTGATGAGGACTTGATTGTAGCTACTGGGTCTTAATGCGATGGGTCCCGCATGCAGACAGGAATGAGTCTGATGGAAGCAGTGTTCTTTAAGAGGGTAGACTTACGTGATTATCTGAAATGTCCAATCTGCTCAGAAGACAATTGTCTTCAACTCTTAATTGAGGCCCACTTCATTAGTGTTTTGACCTCAAAAATATCCAGAATGGGATCTCCCTGTACATCTCTTTCCAATTTCTTTTGATTCTATAATTATTTCTAAATTAAAAAAATTAACCAAATTAAAAATATATCCAGAAGTACTTTATATTTGGGATTGAAAGAAAGGATGCCTTGAAGATTGCTAAATCAACAAATGGAATAAAAACCACTGCCTATTACTGAAAAGGAAATTTAAATGTGCATGCATGCATGTGCACACACATAGGGATGATATTATAGAATACCCAAGGTGAGTTGGGATATTAACTGCTATTTCTTGTTTTTAGGATTTGGCAAAAGTGTTATCCACATATCCTTTAATGAAAAAGAAAATGTTTCTTTCAACTTTCTTTCCCTTTGTGGATCCTTTTACATGTCCCATGATGGCAACATCCCAAGTTCCATATGCAATGAATGAGAAGGATAGTATGTTTTCCTGTGTTGAGGTTTAACACTCATTGGAGTGACAATCACTCCATCTTTCAACCTTTCATTGATGGAACTGCAAAATATCATTTCAGAGACTTCGCTGCTATTTTACTGAAATCTCTAATGATTTGTATTGTTAATTACATATATTTAAAGCCATCATTCCTCTATTCAACACCTCAAAATATCTTTCAGTGACTGATCATTTCTCTGCTTTCATTGGCACTACCACATTCTCTTGATGAGTCTCAGTTTCTTTTTAATCTGAACATTTTATGATATGTTACACAGTGTATTACAGAGGAGCTGTTATTCTATGCTCTGGATGTTGGGGGGAATGAGGAGTTTCCAGGTTCAGTCTGAATTCAGAGTGTCCCATCTGTACAAAAGTTTTAGGACCCTAAATGTGCTCTGAAGCTGATAGGTTGCTGTTTTAACAATTTATGATAATAGTCATGAAGACTTCACCGGACCCAGAAACCATTTTCTGTTTCTTGAAAGGACTATGTTATTTTCATTAGACTCTTTGAGGCTAGTTGCTGCATTAGACAACCCCCTGACAATTTTGGTGGTTTAATGCCATATTGGTGTATTCTTGCTCGCTTGTCAGTCTGATGTAGGTCTGGCCATGCTCTTCCATCTTGAAGCTATACAGTTTGGAATATGCCGTAGGGCGATAGAGGAGGAACATTCATCACCCCATGAAAGCACTGATCTAGAAGGAGCACATATCAGTTTGCTAACTATTTCACTGATCATCAATAATCACATGACCATAATCTACCTTCAAGGAAGACTGCAAAAAAGAGAGGAACCCCTGGATATTTGGAGACTACTAAGTATTTCTGCCATGTATCTGGGTTTTGGCTGGAATATAAATAAAGGACATAGTGGTTTCTCTTCTCGACTGCAGGATTCTCCTGGTCCCAACTATATCCGAACAGTAGCAACCTCTAGCTGAGTATCATAAGATGCAATTGAGAATGAATTTAAGCATATATTTAACATCTGGTACTAAATATAGAACAGCCACTTGTCAACTTGTGTTACATCCAATGGCCTCAAAAGCATCAGAAATTGAGTATTAATTTAGTCTACACAGGTAAGAACCCAGGGTAGCAGGGAAAGGACTATAGTTCACTTGACTTTGCTCAAAGAGTTGATAAAACCTTTGAAAACTGTAAACTGCTAGATAAATATAAAATACTCTATTCTGATGACACCATGAACATTCTCTCACTTAACCTTTCACTATTGTTTATAGCCTCTTGACTAAAGTAAAAAGAATGTTGTTATCTGTTAGAGCTATGGTTTAGATATCAAATGCCTTTAAGCCGAAATTCACTATATTTTTTATAGAGAGGGGGAAATTCTCAGTTTCTAATTCATGTCCTATTATTAGAATAAAATGCTAAAAGAAGTGTAATAATTCATAATAAAACTTCTAATTTTGAAAACTAGCAAGTTAAAAATTATTTCGTACTGCTATAAACGTGTATTTTCTGTACATAATCATGTTGGTAAGCAAATAGATTATTTTTACAAGACTGCTCATGTTGGGGAGAGAAATCTTTTAAAATGCATAACTCATTAAAAATAATTTTATTCCAAGAGAATTTATATAGCTACCTTCATTTAATGGATTCTTTCTGACTGTGGTCAATCTTTCTCTTTTTTTTTCTTCTTTTTTTTAATAGCATACTTAGGAAAGGTAAAGCTGGCCTTACCTTTCCTGGATACCTCAAAAGGAAAAAAAAAAAAATCACTCCATTTAAGGGTACCTTAGCTGATGTAGAGTTTTTATCTCATTTTTTTTTTCTTTTATTCTTGCAGAAAATTCAAGAAGAGGTCTACAAATCAATCTTTCTTTACTACACTTTTAGTTCCTCATGAAAGTATAATACAAAATCTTCAGACAGTATTGAAAACAGGATCTGAGTAGCGAAACATCCAACAGAAAACAGGCTTGTTCTCATGCTTTTAGAGTAGACACAATTTTGGAATTTTTCCCTGAATTCCAGAGTATAGTAAGTCATGTATTTATTCTAAATGTAGTAAGTCATTGATTCCTAGGATTACAGTTGCTTCACATTTGGCTACATATTGGATATATAATAATTCTTCTTTCAGCAATTTCTTTGAAGTACTTCAGTGGAATCACAGATAGTTTGTGTGGACCATTACGGACCTTTGACATTTATGTACAACTGGACTCTCTTCTACATGACTTTGGCTCATTAAACAGTGTAAGGCAGTGGAGACCCAATATAATATTGCAATTATCTTGTCTTTGAGAGTCACAAAATGGCTCCTCTTTTCCATGGGAAAGCAAGGGAACAATATCTGTGTCCTGTCTCATAGTCACGTTATGGCAGGGTCACTGTGCATGGGTGTTTTGCCTGTATAATCTTTGTAGGTGGTCATCTTGTTATTTCATTACTGTATAGGCCAAATTTGAAGGCAATCTAAGGAGAGCTAAGTTATTGGGGGCCAGAGGAGATCTTGAAAATGAAGTGGCACATTTTTGTTGATTATGATGGTGGTCTTTGCCTTCTCAGAAACACTTTCTTTAATGAGCAGAGCACTAAGTGGAAAGAATGTAAGGCTCAGGTTTCTTAAGTCTTTATCCATATTTGGATTGGCAAAGCAAATATTTTGTCACTTAAGCTGTAACATAGGCTTTCCAGATATACTTGGCAGAAGAAAATGATCTTATCAACCACCCCCTAGAATGTTAGTAAGTCTTTTCTCAGTCACAGTAATGCATTGTGTTAATACATATACTTTCTCCATTAAAAGATTTGCAGATGTAGCAGATTATGAATGCTCACATAATTTTTGCTACATAACCCACCGAGAGTTGTGGTCTATGTACCGTTCCCTTAAATCTAGCAGCGGTATGTGGCTTCTTTCACCAAAAGAATACAATGGAAGTGGTGAGCTAGTTGCCTTGCTGAGGATTAAGAGACTTTTCCTACCATTCCCTTTGTCTTAAGTCAGTTACTCTTGGACTCCTGAGTTATGATGTAAAAAGTCCTTTCACCCTTCCGGAGAGAGAATGGGGAAAGGGTCTGTCTGTCACAATACGGACAGGAAGAGGGACTCAGCTAAACCCAGCCTCCATCTATCTATCCCTCCTGGGCAGAGGATTTAGGACTGCAAGCATAGCTGTTTTGGACCCTCCGGGCTGCCATAGACCCCAGCTGAAAACTACCAAGTGATCAGACTTTGACGCATGAAAGAGAAGAAATGCCCAGCTGAGGCCAGCACACATTTCTGATCCACAATATCATAAGATAAAGTGAAATGGTTGTTCCTTAAAAATCACTAAGTTTGGGGAGAATTTACTGCACAATAGACAACCTAACAGCATGAGTAGTGGGTATTATGTTTTTATTTTCTTGGAATTCGTATCATTCAAAGTCTGGCATATGTTGGGGGTTTAGGAGTTATTGAGTGGATATATAAATAGAGGATAAAGAAATAAATTTGTGAATTATAGAAAGATTCATATAAGCATGAGCGTTTGACTTACATGTGGAATCATTGGGTGAAATATGTGATTAAACCAACTCAGTTCCAGAGTTTGATCAATTAGGAGGTTTGAGATATGGAGATATTTATCTTACATAGAGTTAAGTACTAAGGCTGGTGCATAAGGCATATCATCAAAAATTATTCTTAACACATTTTTAAAGGCTTGGTATAAAACAGATTACATGGTTCTGTGCATTCCAAAAGGAGTTGGGATAAATTAACATGGCATCTGAAATATGCTTTTGTTTAAACTGGTGAATATAAGATGGGATTTTATATTCAGAAATGCTCAAACATGAGAAACATGGAAATTGAGATTAAGACTATAATATATTTATGTCTCCCATTCCATACCAGTCTAAAGCAGAGCCACTATGTACGATTATTCCAGATTTCAACTCTAAAACTTTGGATGATGCCATCCACATCCACTGGAATAATGTGAACGACTGTTTCAGGGTTTCGGTAGTACAACACCTGAACAACCATCCCCTGTCTTCCTTCTCCAGAGAACAGACTCATTGGATGTGATGGAAGCAATCCTTATGCTATTTACATTGTCTCCTCCCTTTCTTTCTAGAAATACTACCCAGCTACCTTCCCTCCTTTTATTGTTAGTACTATTTTTAAAAAAACAATTTAGTTACTTATGCACAGCATGTTATTTCACTGAACTGTAGTGCACTTCAGGGAGCAATGCCAAAGGCCTGAGAAAACACCGCTAAGATTCAATACTTCCCAGAGTGTTAGTGAAATCATCACAGAAACAAACTACAATCAAGTTTTGCCTTTACCTCTTCATTAAACAGCATTGTCAGAATCACCAATAACCTCTCTGTCGCTCGTTGAAATGGCCACTTTCCAGTCCTCATTTCACTGGGAACACTTTTAAATTCCTATCTCTTATTTATTTATTTATTTATTTATTTTTTGAGGGCAGTGTCACTGGCCCTCATATGTGGGACCCGAACCGGGGCCACTGGCTTCCCAAGCCAGCACTTAACCACCATGCCATTTGGCCGGCCCTAAATTCCTATCTCTTTATAACACCATGTACTTTCCTCGTTTTCTTCCTTCATGACTGCTCTTTCACAGTTCACTCTACTGGTTCTTCTTCAACTTCCCCTCACCTTCCAATAAGACAGTTTCCACCGCTTCGATCTTCTCTCAATAAATCTCAGGACTTTAACATCACTTGTGTATCCCATGTTTATCTCCATTTTATATCTCTTCTCTGAACTCAAGGCCCATAGAAAATTGTCTTCTTGACATCTCCACTTAAATGTCTAATAAATACCTTAACCTCACAACATTCAAAACCAAGTTTCTGACTTTCTCGTCTTCCCCAAACAACTTCGACTTCACTTAATGGAGATTTCATTTCTCCGTTGCTCAGGACAATTTGACTTCTTGTCACCTTTGACTCTTCTGTCTTTCTTGTACCTCACATTCAATTCATTAAAAAATTATTTTTGCTCTACCTTCAAAACATATCCAAATCACATAGGTTTCAGGTGTACAGCTTTGTAACACAAGATCTTTGTATGTTCACCAAATTAGAAAAGAAAAGAAAAGAATCTGGGAAGTTAAATATATAGTAATAAATTGCAATACAATTTTGATTTGGCCAAATTGCAAGATGCTTATATTTGAAATTATAGTAAAAATTGGAAAGATAAAAACAAACAAAAAAATATACCCGAATTCTTACTATTTCTCGTCTCCCCAACTACGGTCATGATTCCGGCAACCACCATCTCTGGGCTAGATTATTGGTTTCAGCCTCTCACTGGTCTCCTGGCTTCCACCCTAGATACTAGTATCAACACAATAGTCCCAATGATTCTGTTAAGCCCAATTAAGTGACTCTTCTGTTCAAAACCTTTTATGATCTCCTGTTTTCTCATTGCTATTCAATTCCCACTTCTAATCTTCTTTCTTCTCTTGCTCTGTTCTAGATGTAGTGACCTCCTCGCTTTTCCTAAAATAGCTAAACTATGTTGCTGCTTGAGTGCATTTTCACATACTATTCTCTGCTTTGTAATTTTCCCCAAATCTTCATGTCTTCCACTTCACCCCTCTCTAGTCAGTGCTCAAAGTTAACTTCTGCAAGGATATCACTGACCAGTCTATTTGAAATTCAACCACCATCCCATGTTCAATCTCGTGCCACTCCTTACTCAAATTTTATTTATTTAATAACATTTGTCACTTTCTAATAAACAATGCAATATTCAATATTTGTTTTGCTTATTGTTTATTTCCTCCCTCCAGAATGTAAGCTGCACAAGAGTGACGGCTTGTATCATTTATATTTGCTCATGTATCTTTAATACCTAAAATAGTATGTGAAACATAGGGGCTTTCTGCATCTATTTATTCAATCAATTAATGGACAAAGTAAGGTGTTAGGGTTCTAGGAGGTCAGAAAAGGCAATCAGATGAAAGACAGCATAAGTAGGCAAGATCCTAAGAAAATGGTCAAGAATTAAAAATAGGTATTAAGTCAAGTAGTATGGGCGCATGAGTACATATCCATCAGATTGTTGCAGAAAAATATTTTGGATTTTTGAAAAGGACTCCTGTAAGACAAGAGGTAGCCCCTTTAGAACTGAAGTAAAAATGTATAGGTGAGAATAGATGAGAATATTTCTAGAATCTTGATTGAAAATCAGAAATCATCTGAGATCTGTTCAAATGTATTGCTTGTTTGTTCAGAAAGCAGAAATGATAGAGGAAAATAAAATAAAAATAATAGAAGTTACTTATGATGTAGAAAAGAAATACAATGATAAGGCTGTATTGAAGCTTCAACAATAAAATTGGAAGAAATTTTGAGACTGATGTCAGACCTGGAAAAAAAACACAAAATGTTTCTTCTTGGTAGATTTTATGAAGTTTTATCTAAAATAAAATTGAGAAGGAAATGCATCCCTGAGCCGTCTTTCTGATGCCTTATGATGGCCTTCAGCAGAAGTATCTCCATCCAAAGCCTATAACTCTGAGGGCAAGGAATACATGGTGAAAGATTTGCAAACTTGTCAGTCAAGAGTTGACAATTGCCGTGGCTGTGATCATGGGGCAGGCAGTGACATTACTACGCCTTTGCAAGTATCAGGTACAAGATAAGAGGAGAACCACATCCCTCGGTGACACTCTGCCAACTCAGGGATCAATCTCAGTCACCAGGAATGCTGTGCCTGACAGCTGCACTCAGGGGATAAACTAGTAGGAAAAAGTTAAAGTGTTCCGAGGAAAGCAACCTTGAAGCTGGGTGACTGGGTCAGGAAGATAGTTTCCAAAGCGTAGAAATAAATAACCTCAAAGCTGTTTACCACAAACCACAGTGCATTTGTATTTTATTTATGAAAGACATCCTCAGTCATTAACCCATTAGTTCTTAGAATGGTTATGACATTGAAGGAGCTGGAAGGGGACAATAAATGACATATATTAACAATAAATGTCCAGGCTGGACATGTGAAGACCGGAGTCCCACAGAACTGTGTTTGATTCTAATCTCTGACACTTAGTAGCTGTGCAACCTGGGACAAATCAATAACTATATTGTCTCCCCTTTAAGTGGGGAAATGTACCTAACCAATGAGTAGGTTGTGAAAACTGCAGGAGGTGTCTGAGAGTGAGAGAGGAGGCAGTGGTCAAACAGAGTTAAGGCAAGAGAAAAAATTGCCCTCAATGGAGAAAATAGAAGAGAATCGTGATATCAGAAAGAAAGGAGACTGATGAAGTCAAAGACACAGTTTATGTTTCCTGATAACTCTCACCTTCTGGTTAACATTAAAGCATAAATAGACACCTCTGGTCTAGCCTGTGGGTTGTATAAAGAATTTGTTAAAATGGGTCATCTCCTTCAAAGATAATTATTGAATAAATATACAAATCAATGCCTCCTAGAACTGACACAATGGGCCTAATTATTAATAACTGTAAGGTTAACAAGTAATGATTGCATTATTGCATATGTAATGGTGATTTATGTGTCACACTGAATCTTTGAAAGCATTCATTCTTATTCAAAAATAAATAAAATATATACACTTTTAAATAGGAAGGTATACCTGAGATTTAATCTCATTATCATTGAAAATTTCTGGAGATTATCTTAATTCATCTCTCTCATTTTTTATTCTTTGTTATGTTTAAATCTGTTTTCAAATTATTTAAAGTGCTCCTAACTATGCTTTTGAAAAATAAAGGTTAGTTTTTAAATGCCATGGACATATTTGGATGCCCGTAGTGGATCTGAATTTGGAAATGGTCAAATTAATGCGCCAGGGATGGCTGGAGTGGCGCATGGGCCAGCTGAGTGATGCATTGGTTAAAGGCTGGTTTGGGGATGCCAGCAGCCCCGGTTTGGATCCCACATATGAGGGCCAGTGACACTGCCCTCTACAGCTAACAACAGCTCCACCTGGAGCTGGGCCGCGAGCCCTGGCGAAGGTGTGGGCTGCAGCCCCTGCTGCAGTGGGCTGCCATAGGCTACAGTGAGTGGCCAGCAGCCAGCGTGAGCGGATGGCAGCCAGCGTGAGCTGCCAATAGCCACGGTGAGCGACCATCTAGAGGCTGGCAACCCACCTGCCTCACCCGGGAAGAGCGCGATGACGATACCAACATGGGCCAGTGAAGCGATGTCCTCTGCAACTAGACTGAAGAACAAAAAGACAGCAACTTGTTTGTTCCCCTTCCCCGATTCCCTAACGCTGTTCCTCTCCCCCAATTCCCCAATAAAAATCTTTAAAGAAAAAAAAAAAATTAATGCTCCAGTTAGAGTGGCTTATTTTGAAAACATTAGGAAGTATGAGATGAATAGATACATAATAGATACGTATAGTATATAGCTCTCTCTCTCTCTCTCTCTCTCTCTCTCTCTATATATATATATATATATATATATATATATATATATATATATATTTGTGTGTGTGTGTGTGTGTGTGTGTGTGTGTGTGTATCTCCATTACACCTCTTCATGACTTCAGAGTCATTCAAACCATTGCCTCCTGAAGATTTCTGCTCAGAACATGGACCTAACTACATGAATAATAGGTAGTATTTCTCATGATTTGGATTAAAAAACTTAGGTTTCCATAAAGAGTATCCCAAAGGTTGGAAAATGATGGAAAGGATTCTAGCACAAACTCGCACAGGTGAAGGATTAAGCGATAATATCATTAAATCACTGTAATCTCTGTCTTTACCTTTTTTCGAACAACTGTTTTTTTCTTCTCTTTTATCCCAGACTTCTTGGTCACATACTGCTCTTCCCTGGCACATAAATTAATTCTAAACTATTTTGTAAACAGTTTGCCTTTAGTCCAGGCGAAATTAAACTGCTTCATAAAGTTCACTTTAATGGTACTAAACTACCCATGCATGCAGTGTGAATTCCAAAATTATCTAGAACTTGGAGTATGAAAATTTATAAGTTTCCTTTTTATTTTCCAAGTTGAAATTCATTTGAAGCACTAATATAAAATTGAGGTCAAATTTCAGTAGGATGAATAAAGTTAATTAGCTCTGATATTATATAGTAAATGCAGAAAATTTCAAATGCTGTGGGTTTTCTATGCTTATTTCAAAATGTGTTTCTACAAATAACAGCCAGATGAATTATATTTAAGAAACAAACAAAAAAAAAAAACCCGTACAGGCACCAGTCAAAATTTGGCAGCAAACTTGATCCATTTCATATTGCCTAAGATAGTTAATGACATCGAAAGATGCATTTCAACTTCAAGATTTTTGTTTCTCATTCTGAATTCATATTCAGAGCTCTTAGAAATATTTTAGTAAATGAAGAATGCTGTCAAATGTAACTAAGGGAAGAACTAAGAAGGAGATAATTTGAAGCAGAACAATTGAGAAAAAATATTTGCATAAAACTCTTAAAGAGTTCATATCTTGAGCACATCATTTTTTCCAAGTTTTAGTCGGCTAATCTAGGAGGCAGTCATCAAGAACAACATTCACTCTTGCGTCTTTGAACAGAGGTCAGGTTTCTTTGCTTGACAATCTGACTGGAGGTAGCTGCAGTGGCTATTTTGAAATTACTGTCACTGCTGAGCTAGGTTATATTTTTCTTAGATGACTTAGAGGAAGGTTAAACATTTGATTGCTTAACTAGTTCAAATATAGATAGAAAAATGTTGCACAAAGTTTGCTGTTCTAAATATGATTCTCTGAAAGCTACAGCTCCATGACATATAACTCTCAAATATTTCTTGAAGACTGATCCATCCAAGTTTCATTTTCACAAAAAAATCCATGACCTGAAATAACAGCCTTCAGTGGATGATAAACTCTGTAGAGAGGTCTCATGGATCACGTAAAAACATGTTTGAGGGAGAAAAACAAAAAGGTGTCATCACACGCCTTGCTAATAATCAAATCCCAGATGGCACACTTGAACTGTATTTATCATGTGAAATTGTCTTATGGTTCATTATAATTTGTCTTTGATTTATAGATATGTTCTTTCTTCTGGTACTGTCTCACATTTAATAGTGTCACACAGTGTTCACCAAGACGTGCTAATCGTCCATCTGGAATACCTTAGGTGATTACACAAGCCTTTATAATATATGTATAAAAATCATCAACTAGGTGAAGAGCCCATTCCCAGTGAATAAGCATCAGATGGGGGCCATGGTTAAAGACTAAACCGTCATTACTTACTTGTGTTATTTTCTTAACTTCCAGAATAAAATAACAATGGATTTGATAATGAGATTTCTGACTTCTATCTCTGCATACAGTTTAATTTGAAGTCATGAGATGTAACTCTGCTTTCTAAAGAGTAGCCAGTTTACTGTCTTCTATGAAGTGAAAAACAAATATTACCTTTCAGCTCTGAATACACGTATGTGAGAATAGAGAAGGTGATCACAGAGGGTAAATATAGTAGAGTGTTCTCTACTCTAATAAATCCTGAAATGTTTTCCTTGACCCTTTATGTTTGTTCTTGGGTACTTAGATACAGTTAATGTAAAGTATGGAAATTTTACTAAGTAGGTGATAAAATATATACCCTGGCTTATGAACGAGTATGTCTTCAAGTATTACACAACATTAAGAATCATAACATTTAGATAAAAGCTTTAGGATCATGACATTCACATTTTTAATAAAATAGCAATGCGATTGCAATTTAAGCAGCAAGCAGTTGGGGAAATGGCCCTGGATATTGCTATTATTTTTCTTATCGAAGATAAAATCTAAACATATATGGGAAATGTTTTCATTACATATCTTTATAGGAATAAGCTTAATACATGTATTTTTAGTATTTACTGAACGTACTTGTGTTTCAGTGGTCCTTTTCTTTTTCTTTCCTTTTTTATTGAGCTCCGATTTGTCCTAAATCCATGCAGTCACAAAACACATTATCATAGAATTCTAGCATTTTTTTCTATAGCAAAACATATTTAGGAAAATTATTATTTTTTGTGCCATGTAAAGAAAAAAGGAAAAGTATGCACAATACAATCATCAATATTGGGCTTATTATATTAATGCCCAATAGAGATAATTTTAACAGACAGTGGCATTATCAGCGAGAGAACACCTTTTATTCTCATCACTGGCTTAAAAACCCTTTACCTCAATATCTAAAGCTGCTTGTCAGTGAAATAGCTGGGCTGCTTTCATTAAGTGCAGAATCACCAGGCTGTCCTTTTCAGATTGAATCCAGGGGAAATAATTACATTTTAACATTCCCAATTTATTATGTCAGGTTTATAAAAGTTACGAGATCATCATAGCACTGTAAAGTTTAGAAAGGAAAAAAAAAAGCCTGTCCTCAAGTACTCTATTCTATACTAATGCAAAATGATTTTTTACTCTATGTCATTCAACGTTTCAATTATTTTCTCAGTGGAAGTCTCCTTTACCTCCTCCCTCATGTTGATGTGCCACAGGATATAGGCTTCAGCATTTGATGGCACTGTGTGTGTGTGTATGTGTGTGTGTGTGTGTGTGTGTGTGTAATTGTGCTTAGATATTTCTTTGTTTCAATATTCCTACAGATAGGGGCCGGCCGAGTGGTGCAGTGGTTAAGCACTGGCTTGGGAAGCCAGCGGCCCTGGTTTGGTCCCACATATGAGGACCAGTGACACTGCCCTCAAAAAAAAAATATATATATATATTCCTACAGATAGAATACTGGAGTTGGAGGATCTAAACTACTTCTGCACCCCACATCTCTGCTCTGAGTTGCTGACCCATTAGACATCATTACTCTCTATTTGGATGTCACACTTCTTAGACTTCATGTTGTGTATGATAGAAATGATTCATCTCTCACATAACACCAGTCCTATCTCAGCTCTCTTGTATGTGATCTCAGTGAAGGTTATAGTCATCTCCCCAGTGGCCCAAGCCAGTCTTAGCATGTATCCATTACATCCATTTACACCTTCATATCACCAAGTCCTACATCTTTTACATTCCTAATATTTTCCATATTATTCCTCTTTGATCTATTGCTTCACTGCTATTCTTTCAGTCAAGACACTTTCACTTGGATTTTTGCAACCGTATCTTATACATTCTCTCTGTCCCCATCTTTGCCTCTCTTAAATCCATTCTTCATTCTTCAGCCATAGTGAACTTGAAAATCAGTGGTTGCCAAACAATGGTTATGGGCCACATCCAGCCAGACACCTATTTTGGTAAATAAAGTTTTAATTGTGACACAACCATGCTCATTTGCTCATCTTATCTATGCAGCATTTGTGCTACAAAGGTAGAGTTAAGTAAATGGTCCATGGAGCTCAAAGTAGTTACTATCTGCCCTTTTCAGAACAAGTATGTGGACCCCTATTCTGAATCATCTAATTCTCCAGATTAAAAGCTTTCAATGATCATCCATTGTCCTCAGGATAGAAGTCTCACTGCACACCTTCAGGCTCACCTCTCAACACCTACTTATTCAAAACCTAGTTCCCAACTGTACCTTACCTAACAGCCCTTGACTTACATCCCGCTGTCAACAGCCAGTAGGAGTTTGGTAAACTATTTCTCGTCTTGCACAGCTTGATATCAATATTTCCCTTTATGGACAGTTCCTATGACCCTGTAAGTCTTAGTTATGCATCCCTAATACACAGAGCCAGGGCTTTCTGCACTTGCCCCCATCACAACACACATGTGACAATATATTTAGCTGTTACTTTCGTTTCCCTGCCTCTCGAAATACAAAGAGCACTTGGTCCATCGCAAGAAGTAAGCATTGTTTACAAAATGAATAAATAAACTCTATTTCTGTCTTTCTATTCTTTATCCTTTCTTATACTAAATTTTAATGATAGTTATTTTAAAGTTCTTAATTTCACTGTGTTGAAAACAGTTAAGATGCAGATTTGCTTTGGGCCTGTTAAGCAAATTCAATTGTATAATATTTGAGAAAAATATCTAACAGTTTGTAAACTATTTTCTCATATATTTTCTCATTGAATTGATTCTTAGAAATAGCTGTGCTGCCAATCTTCTGAACCCACTCAGATGAGACATCCAGCTTTGTGGAATGATATAAAAAATGACTTGGAAAATTGATATCATGGGTTTTTGCAATGCATGAACTCAGGGCATGGATTACTATCAAAATATATTGTAATGAAAGTTAGTTTTCAAGTTCAGTTGCATTCAATTCTCTTATTTGCTCAAAATTTATCCTAGGGTCCATTTTCTTTTAGTTCTACCTCTATTTCAATCTCCTGCTGTTCTTTGATATGTTTCATTCTTTTGTTTAAAGGCAGGAACAAAAAATGTTTTACTCTATTATTTCCCTTGAATGCTAAAGCCTATCAGTATACTTTTCTCTGAGTTCGGACTCTCTAAAAGTAAAAACGTTTGTTCTACATTTGAGAGCTCACCCTTTATTTTTTAATTTTTCCCCTTGATCTGGATATAACATGCTATGTGCTTTCAGTTGAAAAACACCTGTAGTTCATGCACAGATACTTGCTTTGGATGGTTATCTAATGGTACCTACTTCTATGCATTAAATACGTTTTAGCTTAGGATAGGTTAGTATGAAAATAGAGTAGATGCCTATCACACTTGGTTTATACAATTTGAAGGCTACAAAGATCACCTTATAAGCTTCTTAGAAGTCCTTACCCCAACACCAAATCTTCTGATTCACTATGCCTAATTTGGGCCTAAGAACTTCCATTTTTATTATTTATTTATTTATTTATTTATTTATTTATTTATTTATTTATTTATTTTGAGGGCAGTGTCACTGGCCCTCATATGTGGGACCGAACCGGGGCCTCTGGCTTCCCAGGCAGAACTTCCATTTTTTAACAAGTACTGTAGTAATTCTGATGCAGTTGGTCCAGAGCCACACTTTGAGAAACACTGAATAAAACGAATGTCTTTTCTGAAAACATGTTTTGTGTTTGCATTGAATTAGGTTTAGGGTGGTAAATTATGCAATGCAATATATAGAAGATGTATTACAGAAATGTACACTGGAAGCCTATGTAAGTTTATTAACCAATGTCACCCCAATAAATATAATAAAAATAAAATAAAATAAATAAAATGAATATGTGACATTATTTGAATTTCTAACCTGTGAAAATAAGCAAAGCTGGCCTCTCGCAATAGGAAAGAGACATACCACGCTCCTGGGGCAGCTGGCCTTTCCAAAAGGAGAGCCTAATATACTAGAGGCTGCTCTTGAGCCATGCCCCACTAGACCCAGACAAGGGTCTCATGCTGTGAACCCTGAGAACTTCAGCTCAGTCTTCACATCTCCTATGCTAACTTTAATGTACATCTTAATTTTTGTATATTTTAGTTATGATCTGTTTCCAATACAGAAATCATTTATCCACATTTTAGACCAAAAGAGAAAAGAAAAAAATAGCTCAAATAAATAAAACAAGAAGACAAGTCACTTAAAAATCCCTCCCAGTTAGCAACTCATATTTTGAATGTCTCCTGGGGTGTATATATGCACTGAAATTACCTGGAAAGATATATGAATAGATTATCCCTGTTCCTCTGGGGAGCATTACTTTTCCCAAACTCAGTCTATGATTTTAGTAAAGAACTTTTAGGTGGAATTGCCAATATGCCCATTTAAACTAGTTTAAGCAGATGGAGAAGGTGTTTTTCAGTGGCTTGCGCTCAAGGCCGATTCTGCTTCCTAGTTTTGGGGTAAAGCATGTGATGGAGCACTCACTGGCCCGTGACTTTGGCCTTGGTTGCCATTGAAGACATTGGAGAAAGGACACACTCTTTTAAGAACAGTCACTAGGCAAGTTGGAAGATTGCATTTGCTATCAAACACCTTTGCAGCCTTGATGAAGGAAATGCAGAACAAAAGAAGGTGAGAGAAACAGGGAACCGGAGTGGCTATCCAGAGGGCCACTGTACTCAAGCAAGTTTCATACCATGAATTTCCCTGTTTTATGATCCAATACATTTGCTTTTAACTCAATCTAATTTAAATTGAAATACTGTGTCACTTCCATCTAAAAAGGTCTTTATTAATCCAAATAGTTGGTGCTCATTATTCACAGATTCCAAATTTGCAATGATTCTGAAATGTATTTGTAACCCCCAGATCAATACTCACAGCCCTTTCTTGGTCATTCGTGGACTCGCACAGAGTTAAGAAAAATGTGGGTCACTTCATATGTATTTTCCCAGCTGAAGTCAAAGAAGGTGACATTCTGCCTTTTTGTTTCTGCTCTCATGCTATAAACAAGGTTCTAGTTCCCTATCTGTTTAGTGCCACTTTTTCCCTTTCATTTTTGTGCTATTTGTTAGTGAATTTCTTATTGAAAACACTCCCCAAACATAGTGCTGAAGTACAGTCCCGGGAGCACCCCTAAGTCCAAGAAAGTTGTGATATACCTTGTGGAGAAAATATGTGCTAATGTGTCATTCAGGCATCGCTGTTCTGTGTTGTTGGCCATGAGCTCAGTTAATGAGCTCTGTGTTGTTGGCCATGAGTTCTGTGTTGTTGGCCATGAGTCAACAATATATACAAAGTAATGTATACACATTTTAAGAAAGGAAAATATCTCTATTAAAATTATAATACTCAATATATACCGATAACCTAACACTAGCCTTCATTTGATTAATGCCATCGTTTGAGAGAACGTCACACTACACATTGCTACCATAATTCAATTCAACTTTGAAAAGTAATACATAGATAACATCTCTTAAAGTGTGTATACATTTTTTGGCACCCCCAGTATTAAATACAAAGCATCTTTAAACAAAAACACACATAAAATAAGGTATGTATTGATTGGTTAATGAAAATGTTGTGACCAGAGGCTGGCAGTAACTTAAGTCTGTATTTCCTCTAGGAGCAGCGGCTCAGTATTTGCTAATTCAATATTTGTAGCAATTTTAAAGAACACAACTTTTGTTAATAATGAGGATCAACTTCATATATAAAATACTATAGATTCTGTTTAGCAACCTTTTATTCTACTTAATACTATCATGTAACTATTAATACTAATATATAATACACTATTTTACTTAACACTATATGAAAATAATTGTACGTAAGTTATTATATATCTGGATCATCATATTAGTGATTGCATAGCACTGTTTTGTATTGCATTGAAGAATCATAATATAGCAACATCATGTCTCCTGATATTAGATATGGAAGTACATTCCATATGGAAGTATCTTCTATTAAGAAATATTATATGCTCATCCAAAAATAAATTTCTCTAGGAAAATTCCTAGAAGTTGAAACTCAGGGTCAGAATATTTAACACTTTTGTTGTACATTACAAAATTTTCATGTACATATTAATATATATTTATACATGTGAATATTAAGAATAATTGTGATAACTTATTTTCCTCAAACTATTTTCAATACTCTACATTGTTATTCTCTTTTTATAAAGTGGTTTGGGAAAATACATTGCCTTGCTTTAATTTACACTCCATTGGCAATATTTAGTAGTTTCTAACATACTGATATATGTTTGCATTTGAGTGTTTGCATCTTGCTGTGTGTGTGCGTGTGTGTGCGTGTGCATGTGTGTGTGTGTGTGTATGTGTGTACATGTATCCTTGTAAGTCATCATGAATACCAGGAGCTCAGTATATGTTTTTTTCACTAAAGTACACAATTCCTGCTTAGAGAGGCCAGCTATGTCTTTTAGAGAGCTTTACTTTTTCCTTTGTCATATGAGTTGCAAATATTTCCTGAGTTACTTATTTGTCATCTAACATGGTTTATAGTGTCATGGTATTAAATAATTTTGAATATGTATTTAATCAAATAAATCAATATTTCCACCTCTAAGGCTTGGTTAGTTTACCATCCTTCAAATTTCTGTTCTGCTTTTAGTATTTATTCCTGTTTTCCCGAGCTATTACTAATGTACATCTTTTGTATTTTCTGCTGTATTAATAGGATTTGGAGAGGGAAGGAAGATTAATTCCTGTGCTTCATCTGGCATCTTGGATAGCAAGTCCCAACACTATTTCTCTTTTAACTTATGAATTAATGACTAATGTTGCTGTTTTCTCATTATTGAAACACTATTGCATTCCTGGAATATACACACATTCATAATGATATTATTGTAATGTGCTGGATTCAACTTGATAATTTGTTTTAGGAATTTTACAACACACAAACATACACACACACTCTGTGACTTTGTGGGTGTTTGCAGAACATTGGGGTTTTCTGTTTCTTACTTTTTTGGAACATATTGCCTGTAAAGTTGTAAAAATCTGGTGCCTTTAGTATGTTTAAATTATATACAGTTATTTCATAATTATCAGCCTAATAAGACTTTCTAAATTAAAATTTGTATACATTTTGAGATATTTTCTTTAAAATTAAACATTCTATTAATGTCTATGCTTATTAGCATCAAGTAGAGCTGCTTTTCACATTTAATTTTCTTTTTTTTTTTTTAAGTTTTATTGGGGAATTGGGGGAGGGGAACAGCGTTGGGGAACCGGGGAAGGGGAACAGACAAATTGCTGTCTTTTTGTTCTTCAGTCTAATTGCGGAGGACATTGATTCACTGGCCCATGTTGGTATCGTCATTGCGCTCTTCCCGGATGAGACAGATCGGTCGCCGGCCTCTGGATGGTCACTCACCGTGGCTATTGGCAGCTCACGCTGGCTGCCGGCCACTCACTGTAGCCTATGGCAGCCCACTGCAGCAGGGGCTGCAGCCCACACCATTGCTGGGGCTCGCGCAGCCCAGCTCCAGGTGGAGCTGTTGTTAGCTGTAGAAGGCAGTGTCACTGGCCCTCACATGTGGGATCCGAACCGGGGCCGCTGGCTTCCCAAAACCAGCTCTTAACCACTGTGCCACTCGGCCGGCCCTCACATTTAATTTTGAAAAACTTTGTTGAGATAATAGCTTGAACTTTTTTTATAGTGATGTTTTTAAACTATTTCTAAATTTGTAGATTTTTATTATCAGTACAATTTACTTTAACAACCTCTTAACATGTACTATGTGCCTGAGTGTTTATCCACTTAATATTATTTCACTTAATTCTCACTACAGGCCTATGTGAGAATTTCTCTTATTAATCCTATTTTAGAGACGAATAATCTGAGGCAAAGAGAGATTAAGTAACTTTTTAAAACTCACATAACTAGAAAGTAGAATACAGCAAGCTGTTTGTTGCTAGAATGCTTTAACCTTTAAGCACTTAATGATGCTAAAAGGAAGAACTGTTTTATGAGGGATATTTGAAAAATGTTATAAAAAGTCTATTGGAGGAGTGCGTGTGCACGTGTGTGTGTGTGTGTGTGTGTGTGTGTGTGTAGAAAGAGCGAGAGACTTCCTCTTCTCTAAACCCTTTCCAGAAATAGCCTTTGTTTACCAAAATTTCTGAAAGAGGATAGTTCCACTAATTCAATTAAACAGTCACTCTCTGGGCCGGCTGAGTGGCGCAGTGGTTAAGTGCTGGCTTGGGACTCCAGCAGCCCCGGTTCAGGTCCCACATATGAGGACCAGTGACACTGCCCTCAAATAAAATAAAATAAAATAAAATAAAATAAACAGTCACTATCTATTTCCAAGTGATGGAAATTTCACAGTGACAAAAAATTAAAATGATATAAAAGAACAGGAAGAATAGAATTAAATGGGGAAACTGCCTTATTTAAAAAGAGAAAATTGCTTCCATTGGTAACACCTTAGGCAGCAGCAGTTGAAGCCCAGTGACCTTAAGTGCCACAGAGCCATTAAAAGTAATGAGGTGTGGGCTTCAGCCAATGGCTGATGAACAGGCAATGTCTTCTCAGGGGCTTGCACTGTAACATCCAACATTAATGTATTAGTATCAGTAGATGAAACATGACGAATACGAAACCTCATTTGCATAATGGATGAAGCTTGGAGATAGTTCCAGATGGCTGATGAGCACCTTGAGCCAAAAGGAGAATTTTTTTAAAATCTCAGTATACATAGGTCTAGCATATTAAGATATGAGTAACTAACATTATATAAATTGCAGCTGTACAACTTTATCATGCATCTGTAGACTCTATTTTGTGCTTATTGACTGGAGCTTTTCCAATAAAATTAATAATTAATAAAAAAGATACAAGTAAGTAAAGTGAATGAGCAAATGTAAGAGACTGTGGACTGCCAAATGATACACTTCTCTTAAATTGGAAATAAAATGAAGTAAAACTTCCCTACAGAATTAAAAATGCCATATAAGGATCTTGTCTGAACCGAGGAGCTTCATCTCTCAAATCATCCTCCTGTCTTAAGAAAACTGATAATAAATTGGTCATGTAAACTTATTCAAATCTCGACGCGGATGTCAAAATGACTTATTCTACTGTTCTGTGCAATTTCTCAATTGTGCCAGTATTTGAATGAAAATTATATAGTGTTTTCAATTTACTATACATTCTGGCTTGTGGGGGAAAAATCCTTTCTTGGGACTAAATGTGGCTTGATTTAATTCTTATATAAGTTTGTGTATCAATTTCTCTGTAGGCAGATGAAATTATCAAACATCGTGTGTGTGTGTGTGTGTGTGTGTGTACGTGTGTGTGTATGTGTGTTGATAGTTTTTTAGGTCTCTTTTTATGATAGTTGTGATTTATTTGTTTATTAAAATTTGAATACTAGAAATATATATGATTTGAGTGTAATATATTCAAATGCAAACTGTTATACAAATTCCAGAATTAGCACTGGACAAAAATCACAAAATGTGTAGAACCATCCTCTCCCAGACTGTCTCATGTCTGGAACTGTCCACTGTGGCAGCCTGCCCAGACTCACCCTTGCCACCCACTCACTTTCTGTCTCCTCCTACCCTTAAACAAAGGAATGCCACGTTAAATAACATCTGATTCACCTTTAAAAGTTTTCCTCACCCAGACTGTCTCAGTCAATTTGTGACATTGATATCCTGATTTTACCTAAATTCAGTATGAATCTTCTTGTGTTTTCTGCTTTGACACCCTTTAAAGATAATATCATTTTCACAAGTGGGTACAGTATATCTTTTAGAATCCAACTAATCATGATGTTTGAAAATGTACAAGGATTCTATGCCCCTCATTTCACAAATTAAGAAAGTAAGAATGCTTTGATTTCAAAAATAACTCTTTCAGCTTTTAAATGACCGGATTTCACTTCCCCTCAGGTGTGGAGAATTGTTTCATAATTCCATGTTTTTTTGCTCATGACAGGATCTTACTGATTTGATCACGATCCCTTTCATCCTTGTTTTGATTTGCCCTCTGTGTCAGCCCCCTCACTTTGCTAGAGCCCAGCAAAGGGCTTGACTAAAGTGATTTATTTGTTCCAAATTGGAAATAAGTCAGGTAACATAATTTGAGTTACATACCTTAGTCCAAGAAATGAAATAAAACTGTTACAAGAAGTTTCAAGCAAATAGCCCCTCTATGTGGCAAACCAGGTCTTGAATAATTCCAGTATGATGTCGTAAAGACCATAAACTAATCCTGGGAACAAGGAGTCCATTTCTTTCCATGTCACTTCAATTTTGAGGAAGCACTCTGGGCAAACATATAGTTTAACACTTATCTAAGCAGGTTAATAATGGAAATTAATTTTACCAAACACCATAAACACATTCCTTAACTTGATATAATAACCCTTTGCATCCATATCCTGTGTTTTTGAAGTCTTTGACTTCTGGCTTTAGCATGTATCCCTGAGAATGCTACCAAATTAAAAAAAAAAAAAAATGTTCTCTGCAGCCACATTATTTTTGTCATTTCAACCACCATATGTAGCACCTGGAAACTGAAAGGCCAGAGTACATTGCTCATGAGTTACAAGCCTGGGTCTAGAACTCATATCTCCTCACATCAAATCCAATGACTTTTCCACATCTAACTCATGGAGCTTTTGTTAAGGCAAACGTCTGTGACCGAACACCACACTGGTCAGTGAAAGGGTAGAAGTAAACATCTCTAGGGCTTGTGGAACCTTTAGGTCATACGCACATGGGCTCATACATATAATGGGGTTTTTTCATCTTATAATAAGAGAAAGTACTAGATTAAAATTAGTGGATAAGTCTAAACATGAAGTTAGTAATTTTTTTTTAAATTTTGCCATCAATCTCATCACCGTTTTTTGTTTTTTTTAAAGAAAAAGACACTTCTCTTTGTCTCCTGTATTCTTAATACTGTACTTCAGTTCTGTTTTCCCCACATCAGGCAATTCTGTGACACCAGCTGGGTGTCCCTACAATTTAGCTTAATTCTGACACTATCTATCTGGAGTTAGCATTAGATCCCACAGGTTAAGGGCTGAATAGATTGCCCTCAATTGCAAGTTCAGGCTGTCATCTATGCTACTGACCAACTGGCTATAAATTGAGTGTTCCTATGACCACCTGCTTGGGTTTGATTCATTTTCTAGAGTGGTTCACAGAAGTCCGGAAAAAGAATTATTTACTAGATTACTGGTTTATTATAAAGAATATTGAAAGACATGAATGAATAACGAGATGAAGAGATACATTGAACAGGGTCTGGAAGGGTCCGGAGTATAGGAATTTTTGTGCCTTGGAGTCTGGGGTGTGCCACTCTCCTGGCGTATGGATGTTCACCAACCCGGAGGCTCTCTAGACCCTATCCTTTTGGGGTTTTCATGGGGGCTTCGTTATATAGGCTTAAAACATTGACTATTGATTAAATCGATCTCCAGCCCCTCTCCCTTCCTGGGAGGTTGGGGGTGAAGTTAAACTTTCAACCCTCTGATCATGGCATTGGTTCCGCTGGCAACCAATCCCTATCTTTAAGGATCATACAAAAATAACCTCATTAACATGAACTCATGTATAGTTGAAAGGGACTTGCTATGCCTAACAAAATATATCCACTTCATCTTTATCACTCTGAAGCTATTTCAAGAACTGAGAACAAAACTAAATATTGTAACCAAAGAGGCCCCTATCACTCTTATATAGAAAATTACAAGTGCTTTAGGAGCTATGTGCCAGAAATTGTGGATGAAGACCAAAAAGATATATTTCTTGTTATAGCACAATATTGTAATGATGAATGCTGAATTAAAATTGATCTCATTTTCAAAAAAAGGCAATATATGAAAAATTTGGTGTGAAATTTATAATTCCTGCCCTTATTATTCCTGATATTCTAGAGAGGAAATATATAAATATATTTTAAGTCATTCCTTCTTGATCCTAACTTGTCTTTTGATTTATTTCTTCTAGCATCTGATATATATATATATATATATATATATATATATATATATATATATATATATAGTTTTGTTATAAAAGAAGATACAGAAAAAATAAACAGTAATAATAAGGAAGTAATACTACCTAAACATAATACATAATCATTTTGGAATCTGTATAACAATGGTTTCTTCTTATGGGAAAGGTTGCAATAATACTACATAGAAAGTTATATAACCTGCTTCTTAAAATTATCACTATGGCTCCATGTTAATGTATATCACTGTTATTGGTGAAATGCAAGTATTAACATGTGTTGCTTAAATAAAGTTGTCTGTGGTCCAATAATCTGATATAATGACGAGTTGAATCAGGTTTGACTAGTCTTTATAATGCAGAGCATCTAAGAACTTTGTGTGCTAACATTCATACTGCTTACACAATTGGCTCCATGAAGAGGCAAAGTATTTCCCCCTTTTACTTGATATGAATATATTATATATGGGTGTGTGCACCCATGTGTACATATTTAGTTACTTGCATTTTCAGAACAAAGTGGTTATCTGCCAAGATTGAAGCAAACTGTTGTTGCATAAAAGTAGCTGCAATAAAATCCTGATTATCAAACTGCACTGGCAGAGCACAGAGCTTGGGTTCTAGATAAATAAGATTTAACGTCAGAATGTTAACATTAAAGATTAAAGTTTACTTGTTTAGTTGTATGGCTGTGTGGGTCTCAATGAATTTGCGCTGGTAATTTACCTGACACGGGTGTTCACTTATGCCTCTACCCCAACCTGAACTTTAATATCTGTGGGAGATTCTTTGTGAATCAGAACTGTTTTCATTAACATTTTAACCTAAACTCTAATAAGTTATTATCAGTAATTTAGACAGATGGTCTCACATGCTAGCTAAAGCTTTCTTCTTGCCTTATTTTACTCATTTGCAGAATTCAAACAGAAAGTTGTCATTAACTTGATATTCATGTATTTTCAGTGTTGCTAACTGAAGCTCATAATAGTCTATAAGCTGAAACAAAGACCAAAAAAAAAAAAAAGCAAGAGGGACACATTTGTTTGTACCTGTTTATTGATCCATAATTAACATGAAAGCCATGCAGAATATAAAATTGAACAAGATAAGGTCCCTGCTCTCAATTTGCTTTAGATAGAGTAACAGCCAAGTTATGAGAAATGGAGGTTGGGTAAATGCATTTATTGCTGCCATGGAAAACTCCACAGCCTCAGTCTTATTTTTGTTGCAAGGAGGCTACTCAGTGATGCAGGGAGGGAGCAAATTGGTGGAAAGGGAAGAGAAAATCGCTTATGTTGACACTCATGCCAAGCAGAGAGCAGCCTCATGTATATGCACTCAAATCATCGCAATTTTTTCTACTCTGCCTATGCAGTCCCAGATCAGATGAGAGAAAAAAATTCTCATTGCCCTTCTTTTCTTCTACTTTGTTTTGTAAGAATACCTGCCAGGCATTTTAATTTGATTTCTCAGCGTATTATTGGGAGATGGGTGAACAAAATTTTAAAGTATGATTTTATAGCATCGCTCTTTTAGGAATTATATTAGTGGAAGGAGAATAAAAGAAAATTATTTAAGCAAAATGGGAGCATTTATCTGCATGCAATGTAATACCCAGGTGAAATGCCTGAAGCGGTCTTAAATTCCACAACAGATATAATATATAGCCAGATTTTATTTTATAGAATAGTTCTTTAAAAAGAAAAAAAGACTGGGCCAGCCGAGTGGTGCAGTGGTTAAGCGCTGGCTTGGGAAGCCAGCGGCCCCGGTTCGGGTCCCACATATGAGAGCCAGTGACACTGCCCTCAAAAAAAAAAGAAAAAAAGACTGCACCTGATTTTATTTGATTAACAATCAATATTGAATATGTTGACTAAGAAACGTTCATGTTTAAAAGAAGTTGAAATAATTATGTTTAAGACTAAATTTAAAAGGAAATAATACCACTCAAAATAGTATCAAAATAATAACACAGAATATACTTAATAAGAGAAGTACAAGACTTGTACAATAAAAATTACAAAATATTACCGAGGGAAACAGTCCCCTCCCCCATGAGAATTATCCAGCTCCAAATGCCAATAGTTGATAAACAGGTTGGGAAACATTGTTCCATAGAATTTTGAGCTAAGACCTGAATGAGAAGGAGCCAGTTATACAAATATCTGAGAAAAGAGCGATTCAAGGAAAGGGAACAAAAGTCACAAAAGTTCTGAGATGGCAAAGGAGCCTGGTAACCATAAAGGGCAGAACATATTTCTAGCCTGGCTGAAATACAACAAGTGCTAGGAAGAAAGAACCAAATAATAACAAAGAAGAAAGCAAGGACCAGATTCCAAACATCTTCCAAACATAGGGGACAGTAGATTCTCAACTATGTGAATGCAATTCAAATGCACAGAGCATTTACCACCTGGAGGACTGCCAGCAGCATGGAGCTCCCTTTCCTTGGCTTGGTACCCTTAGCATTTTTATCATTGACTTGGATGAGGACAAAGAAAGCCTATTATCAAATCTGTGGCTGACAACAAGCTCAGGGAGATAACTAATACAGGGGATGACAGAATCAGGATTCAAAAGCATCTTGACAGGCTGAAACAGTAGGTTGAGTCTAAGAAGATGACATTTCATAAAGATAAATGTGATATCCTGCACTTGGGTCAGGAAGCATATGGTTCAAAGGAGTAAGCGAAAGGCAAGGCTAACCAGCAAATTGGGTTAAAATGTGAGAGGCATTTTTGCCAACTATAAGATTAATGTGAATCAGCGGGGTGACTGAGTCACCCCTGAAGTCAACATGGACCTCAGATGCATTCATCAAAATGCGGTATCCACAACCAAAGAGACCTCACTCCATATCCAGAACGCACTGCCAGCTCATACTTTGAGAAGAAAGTTGCCAAACCCAGGTATGATAGGAGGTCAGGCAAATGAGGATGGATGATCTTAAAACAAATGCAGATTTCACGTATAAAGGATGACCTATGATTCACATATTGGAAGGTCAGCCGTATTTATGAGGAATTGAATGGATCTGGAGACAAGAAGTTTGAAGTTAGATCAGTAGATGGAAAATATAATACAGAGGGTGCCAAAAATATGTATGCACATTTTAAGAAAGGAAAAAAAAAAACAAAACTATATTTCAATTGTAATACTCGGTATATATACTGATAACTAAAGATGAATACAAGTCATATGTATACTTTTTTGGCACCCCTGGTATAAGCAGACATTTAGAGTAAATATTGAAAAGACATTTCTTACACTAATATTTGCCCCAAGTCCAGTGGGCTGCTTTACAAGATGGCGAGTTCCTGCTCACCGGAAGTTTGTCAGCAGAGGCTGAGGTGTGAGCTTCATGGAGGCTTTCTGTGGAATCTAAACAGGAGCACGAGGACATGTGAGGTCTTTTTTTCAATTTCTAAAATTTTTATTATTTGGTCATTTGCTTGCAAAGTTTGAACTAACTGTTTCATTATTTATAGCTCAGTCTTTTTATCCAAACACAGGCAAAATGCATTTTGTAAAAAAAAAGCTTAAATACAAACAAATGAGAGGCCAGGGTTCCCAGCAAGCAGATTTCCAAACAAATTGTTTCATTGCAACCACATTTTGTTTTGTTTTGTTTTGGTTTTTTTCAAGTCTGTTGTGGTTTGGACAAACCAAAATGCTTATTTTCAGAGACCTCTCTTTTATGTGGGGCTCACGCTTCTTGTCCACATTTTTGTCCTCTTCTAACCAGTAGGTGTTTAAAGAACTTGATTTGAAAGCAGTTCTGTGCATCACAGAATCCAGCATCTGAGCTGGGAAGAATGAGTTTGTTTCTTTCACTGGTTGAAAAGACCTTCATAGGTCACTTGCGACAAATCACCTGGGAGCCACAATTCTTTCTGACTTAGAGGGAAATGCCAGGGCCATGGGTGTGAATTAAACATCCAAGCTTGTCTGGTCATCTATTAGCAATTATAGCCACCGGTGTGTCTTTGTAGAAGGTTAAAAAGTGTAGCGTTGAAATTAGCTTCAAGAGAATTTGGACTTGTTTCATTTTACTTTCATTATTGTGCCTATCAAGAATTTAAGCTTATGAGAGAAAAAAAAAATCAACAGAGTGAATTCAATAGCTACAAAAGATTGATTCATGATATTTTTCTCACCGAAAGGAAAGCAAAGCAAGTCAATGGAAGTCCTTCATTGTAGCTCATTTAAACTGGGCACTGTGTTTTTATTTTACCCAGGATTAAAATTTCTTTTGCTGCAACTAAGATATTTCAGCCTTCATCTTCTAGGACTTTTCCATTCTGATATGCACTAGGAGATTTCCAATACATACATATTTTCTGTTGTTTTTGTCTTGTTTTGCTTTTTGTTTTAATTTTTTTTTTTTTTAATGAGTGAATCTTTCATGTACGTTTTGTTGCTTGGTTGAAACTTAGGGACTTATTATTTATTTTTAAGCCAATAAACATTCTCATCATAAATTCCTTGGGTGAAATTAGGTTTTATCTCAATACTAAATACAGATCATATATTAGCTAGATTTCCAAAAAAGGTGGCATGAAGGCTGCCAGGTATTATCAAACATTTTGCAACTATAATACAATCACTTTAATTAATCAATTTTTACTTAATCAGTTTTGTGTCCCTTCTACATTCTCCTTCAGAAATGAAAAAAACAAGGTGTGATGCTAAAATTAAATAACTGAATCAGGATTTATCACATAATTGAATTCATAGGTTCACCATTTACACCTTTCCAAAAGCCTTGCCTGAATGCTCCTTATTCTTTACCTGTCTCATCTCTACAAAATGCTCTGCATCCATGTTTACTGTCCATACAAAGATGATGGAGATCATGGCATTGTCAGGCATCATTCTCAAGGACAATTACCATGCATCAGAATAACTACATACAGTAGAATTATCCCCATACATAAAAATTATAATTGGAACTCAAAATCTATAAAAAGAAACCCATACGAAAATTGTCAAATATGTTTCCAGCTTTTTGATGATTCTGCCTTATATTTAAGAATTCTTTAAAAGTGCTATTGAAATAGGTTTGTCACTCTTCCAATTATCTAAGTTAGAGAAAATGTTATCACCAACCACATTTAAGTACAATCATGTCATTTTTACATATACCGAATGTATTAATTTTTTGGAGATACCATAACAAAGTTCCACAAACTGAAGGGCTTAGAACAACAGAAGTATATTGTCTAATAGTTCTGGAGGCCAGAATTCTGAAATCAAGGTGTCAGCATGGCCATACACCCTTCATCTCTGAAAGCATTAAGGAGGGATCTGTCCCAGGCCTCCTCCTGGATTCTGGTAGTTCCTTAGCTTATGGCAACAGAACTCTAATCTTTAGATGACATTCTTCTTATAAGAACACCAATCATATTTGATTAGGAGCTCACCTTACTGTGGAATGACCTCATCTTAACTTACTAATTATATCTATTACAATGCTATTTCCAAATAAAGTCACATTCTGAGGTACTGGGGGTTAGGACTTCATTCTATACATTTTTAGGGATCACAATTCAGCCTAGAACACTGAATTTCCTCTCTATATAAGAACAGACATTTTCTCAGCTTTCTTGAAGCTGGCATGAGCAGGTTGGCGGCAGGCTCTGTAAAGGAATTTTCTTCTTGGTATAAAAAGAGAGCAGCATAAAGAAAGTCTTAGCCTCTTCCTTGCTTTTGCTCTGTAGTTCGAGGACATGGTGCCGGAGGCTGCTGCAGCTGTCTTACTGCCATGAACAGGACTATCACCTTGAAAGGCCAGGCAAAATAAGGCAAGTGCTAGGGTTCCAGGATGTGCAGCCATTAAACCAAACCTGGGGTGTGCAATGTTTGGGCTTCGTTATATGAGGACAATATGCATAGCATTTCAACCCCTTTTATTTGAGTGCTGGAAATACTCCAAATAATAATAGATTTTTAATAAAGCTTCTTTGTCTCCCTTTCCTGGGACTAGTAACCTTTCTTAGCTCCCTTTGGATGTATTTGTTGGCCTGCACAACATGGACTCCACAGATAAGCTCTCCTGACGGTTCTGCTCCTCTGCTCTGTGCCTCCCTCTTAGTCTTGACACCCTCATTATCTGTATGCCACATTTCACCTTTGAATTACAGAGCATCCCAGAGCCTCGCAGAGGAGACCCACCAAGAATTCATTGTAGCTAATGTCACAGCAATGTCATAATTGGCCTCTTATTTTATTTATTTCTTCAAGCATTCTGTAATTGAATCCTTACCATGTGTCCCGTGGTTAAAGTTTAATGAATGAAACAGAAATATCTCTGGGTATTTTGAGCAGAACTTGATTTAATACAGAGAATTAAGTTTTTACAAAACGGTGGGAAGGTGAGGACATTGGATGGACATCCCTGAAATATCACTGAGGACATAGCCCTGTGGTTAGCCTGTCATGTCCCAGAGGTCAGGGCACCTTGTCTGCTGTCACTGCCATGCGACATTCAGAGAGCCGGTATCTACACAGGGTCATGTCTGTGCAGCCACTGCCATTGTTCTTAACATCACAGCCCATCTTGCCAAAGAAAAAGAGCAAGGAGATAACCTGAACTTCACTAATATGTCCCAGTTCTCAAGCTATTGCTTCTCCTAGGCAAAAATCTAACTCACAGAGCCAGCAAGAAGGTGCCTGAGACATGCTATTTTGAGTTTTCTCAAATTTGTAGCACAAGAAATCTCTTTGGAGGTTGTGTCCACTGGATGCAGACATCACAATACACAAAAGGTGCATTCCGGCAGTCATGCGGGGAATTACACACACACAAGAAACCTGAATATTCCAAAGCTGAACTTCCAGCACGATATGATGCCTGCACATAATTTTTTAAAAATCGTATACCATAAGGGAAGTAAAATGAAGTTGAATGTGTACTCATATCAGGGAAAGGTTAACTGGAGAGTACAGCAAGTGTGCAAAAGGGAAAGAAGGCTAAAAGTGAATGGGTAATCTGAAAAAATAATGCTTCAAAATTTTGAACTTCATTCGATAGGAAACGAGGAGCCAATGATAGTTCTCTTGGCTTCTGTGGCACCCATTTTTCAGATTTTCCTGGAACCAGAATGTTACTTCTTGGTCTCCTTCTCTGGCTGCTCCTGCTTTTTCCAACTTGTAAAATGTGCAGGTCCTTGGGGCCTACCCCTAGGTTCTCTGCTTTGCTCTCCGTATGTTATTTCCTCAAGGGAGTTCACTCGTCCCCACAGCTTAAACACCTTCTATGCTTACAGTCCTCAATTTTTATGTATGTATTATTTATGTATTTATGTATTTATTTATTTTTAATGTCTAGCTGAGACGCATACTTCAGGTGTCAATTTCACTGAGCCACTGGGTACCCAGATAATGGTCAAATGTTATTCTGGGTGTGTCTATGAGGGCATTTCCAGATGAGATTAACATTTGACCAAGTTTGGTAGAATGACTAAGATAGATTGCCCTCTGCAATGTGAGAGTCTCATCCATTCACTTGAGGGGCTGTTTAGAACAAAAAGGCTGAATTAGAGACAGACTCTTCTGCCTGACAGCCTTTGAATTAGGACATCCCCATTTTTTTCTGCCTTCAGGCTCAAACTGAAACATTGGTTGATTTGGGGCCTTGAACCTGCTGACTTTCGGACTGAAGTACACCTCGGCTCTCCTTTTTCTCAGGCCATCAGGCTGGGACTGAAACTATACAGTGGTTCTCCTAGATCCCCAGCTTGCCAACTGCAGGTCTTCAGACATGTTAACCTCCATCATCATGTGACCCTATGGCTTATAATAAATACCTTTCTTTTCTCTCTCTCTCTTGATGTAGACATAGATATAAAGATGTATATCCTATTGGTTCTCTTTCTCTAGAGAACTCTGACTAATATAGTGCATTGGTCCTCTAGAACCCTCAATAGACTCCTTGACACAATTAAGTTCATCAACCAAGTTGCTCAAGTCAGGAAGCTGGGAAAAGTCTTCAATTTCTCCAAACATTCAGATGTCTCTAAATACTCGGATTCCCCCAAATATTCAGATTTCCCATATCTAAGCCATCAGGAAACCTGATACAGTTTGCCTCTAAAGTATTTGTCAAACCTCTCCATGTCTCTTGCGCTCTGCACCTCCACTGATATCACCACCTCTTGCCTGCACTGCTGCGATCATCTTCCTGATCTCTACCCTTCCACTTTTGTCCATATCCAATCTATCCACTCCCCATAAAATATGGCAGGCAAGTCATATGCTCAAAACCTGAAGGAATCCCATCCTTTAGAATCAAGTGCATCGATCTGCCATTCAAGATTCTAGAGGAGGTGACACATATCATCTGCAGCCCCTGTTCCCACTTTCCCCTTGCTGTTCTAATTCTCAGTCTCATTAGCATTTTATGGGCTATTAACATATGTACTTACCTTCTTCGTGTTCCAAACATCACTCATGCTATTCCTTTTTCTTGTTCCTATGATGTTGGAATGCTCGGATCCTTCGCATCCTTCAGCTTCAGTCTAAAAGCCATTTTGTTATTTTTGGAGGACCTCTTAGAGAGTCTATCTCTGAACCCTATTCATTTTCTCACCAAGCTAGGGACAATGCATGTCTTTCATCTTGTACTCTGATAACCCAGAGCTTCAAGCCTCAGAAGTGTAGGTCCTTAATAAATGCTTTGGGAATGCACTAACAGTTATACTGTATTTGCTTTCTCTCTTTCCTTTCTTCTGCTTTCTCATACTGTCACTGTATCCCCCATCTTCTCTGTTCCTCTTTGCTTCCCTCCTCCGTTCTGACAGTACTAAATTCAAGATTATTAGCAGCATAAAAACTAGACAGGGAATTTTAAGCTGCTGACTTTGTGGCATTGAATAGACAAAGCTCAGCAGCAAGGCGCCGGGAGCAGGCTGTAATAGCCTTTGGAGGAGACCCCCTTCTCATCACCCCAGATTATAAACATCATTGTCTGTGATGCCCCCCAAGGTTACGACAAAACTTAATCTCATTTCTGTTAATAGTGAATGCCCCCTCGCTCTTTTATAATTAGTCACTGTGGAGTTTTAGAAAGGTCACTTGGTTGAAATATGAGGTTGCAATTTGTTTAAAGGGAAAAATAGGCAGAGGAAATTATCTTTCCACAATTCATTAGCCCAGGTCATACTTTCCTGAGG
This sequence comes from Aselliscus stoliczkanus, assembly GCA_033961575.1. Taxonomy (NCBI): domain Eukaryota; kingdom Metazoa; phylum Chordata; class Mammalia; order Chiroptera; family Hipposideridae; genus Aselliscus; species Aselliscus stoliczkanus. Next base: position 147,342,830 of record CM066732.1, on the reverse strand, counting down.
CATTCTGAGTGTGTGTTATAGACAGCCTAGCCCCACCATAACCAGAATGGACTTGTATGCTTGACCCCAGGGCAGACCCAAACTCTCTCCACTGCTGTTATTCTGAATGACACAAAGGTTGTCTCTCTCCAATGAAAACATTTTTTAAAAAATAAAAATTTACCCACTTCACTGCAAATGTGGCTCATGGGAGGCTGGGCACACCATATTTGTAAACAGCTGGATTCTTGGAAAAAGGAGTTTGAGATATCTGTGAAGCTGCAGAATACAGGAAAAGTCTGTAATCTTGCTCCTTTTGTATTTTTAGTGATCATTCCAATCAAAGATATATGTTTACCACTTTCTAATTTCATTTAGGGAACAATCACTTTTGCAAACGTCTACCTAGATTTGATGATTAGCAAACAGCAAGTATAAGGAAATAGAAGAGGTCCCAGATTTTAAGGCTCAAAAAAGAATCCCCTTTATTATATGGTAGTGCAGTTGTATAACACTGGTCAGATGCATTTTGGTAAGATTCTAAACTTTTATGCTCTTGATTATAATTTTGATTACTTTCTAAAAAACGATGGTTGAAATTCTATATCAATTGATTTTCAGAAACATGTTTTAGGAAGTGAAGAGGCTCATGTTATTGCCATCTGGTTTAACACCATTTCTTTCCTAAACATAAAAATAGGACCAAGAATTTTTTATGTACATTTATTGTGTTTTTACTTTGTTTTTTTGTGTTTTTGCTTTGTTTTGTTTTGTTTTGTTTTCGTTTTCCAGGCTGATGAACTGTAAGATTTAGTGCATTACTTAGGAGCAGAAACTTAAGTATGCATGCATCCCTAACATAGCAAAGTCATCTCCTTCTACAATATTTGTCTTCAATATGCATACTGTAATGTACACTTGAATTCTGGAGAATTAAACATAAACTTTTCAAATAAATCACAAGAGAGTTAATGAAGCATTTGGGATAAAGTTCACAGAGGTAACCTCCATAAGCAGGGGGCATTTGAGCTGAAATTTGAATAACAAGAAAGAATCAGCAGGTAAAGAGCTTCAGGAAGGCTGGCCCAGGCAGAGAAACTAAGGGATAAAGCATAGATTGAAAATATACTTGGTGCTTTCAAGGAACAGAGAGAAATCCAATGTGACCTGAGCCTAGTGGTGGGGGAGGGATTTGTGTTTCCTAGTAATTTCCCTCAGGTTCCTCTCTGCTTGAGCCTAGGCCCAATACGGACTACATTGCTGTTTTCTCATCTGCATCTTGCATCTTCTACTGCCTCATTTCCTTCATCTCCTGTTACTCCTTCCCAACCACTCTTAAATCCTGGATTAATCATTTTCTTTATCATCTGCATTTCATGCTGGGTACATAGAATTCTGCATTTTGATATCACACAAATTCATACTCTCTGAACACAATTGGGACTTCAATTATTCAATAATTATATTTGATTTTTGTAAACTTTTCCATATCCATCTTCCTAAAACACTCTATCTACCCTTTGTGGCTCTCATTTTCAGCCAAGGAGATAATCTTCCACCTCAGTAAGAAAAACACGAGCCAACAGTTTTAAAATCCCTTACCTTCCAAACTACTGATACACATATTTATTTGCATGTATGTCAATCATCTCTACTTTCTATTTTTCTCTATGAAAGAGGTTGTTTCACTTATTCAAGATAAATTCTTCCAATTTAATTCTTTTTTTTCCACTTTAGTTCTCGTTCACATTCCTTCCTACCTGTGAAGTGAATTCAAGAGCCTGAATCATCATTCTTTATATATTATTTTCTATAATTAATTTATATTTCTTCTCAGTAATAAGACTTTTTGTTGTTGTTTTGTTTTTCTTCTTTTTATTTCTTAGATAGGAAAGAATAGACCACACTCATGCATTTAACTTTTTGAATTCCAACTCCCTTCTGAATCTACTACAGTTTGACCTCCATCATTCTATGAAAACTGTAGGAATCAATGGAAACTAACCGGTCCTTTATGTTACTCTAGCTTCTCTAGATCAAGGAACACTGTCGACCACTTTCTCTTCCATTGATTTCCTCCTTCATCATTCTTTTATACATTTCTTCCCTCTTCCCTGACCATTATGATGAAGAGGAGGATGACCAGGATCTTTTACTGTCTCCACCTCTGCCTGCTCTACAATTCTTGATGCTCTCCACTCCAGTGCTCATCCCTTTGCCCTTATTTTATATTATTACTCTTCATCAATTCAATATATGATCTCGATCTTTCCTACACTGTTAAATGAAATCTGTGATCCAATGGACGTTGTTGCTGACTCCAAAATCCAATGTGAGTCAAAGATCTATACTCATCTTTCACACTGTACCAACTATGTCTTCGTACAATATTCTTACTGTATCTGCCACTTAGCAGCTGTGTGAACTCAATAAGTTATTTAACCTTTCTGCATCTCATGTTTTTCATTGACAAAATAGGGATGATAATAGCATTTACTTATTTAAAAGTTGTTGTAAGGATTATAAGAAATGGTCGAGCACACACAAGGTGACTGAGAATTTTGCTTACATAGAATAACCATTCAATAACTATTATTTAATTTTTATTATTATGTCTTTGAACAGACTGCAGGCATATGTTCCTCATCTCCTTTTACCTAGAACAATCTCTGTATCAGTTACTATTGTCATAACAATGCTGTATAATAAATGGTTCCCAATACTTTGTGGCTTAAAATAGAAACCATTTGCTATTGCTCTTGAACCTGAAGGTTAGTCATCTCATCTGGATGTGAATAAGCAATTCTTCCAATCTCTGGTTTCAGTTGGGTTCATTCACACATCCAGGACATTATCTATATTTTTGGAGAAGATCACAGAGTAAAGTTATATAAAGGGCATGGATGAAGGGAAACAAATAATTAGAGTTCTCAATGCCATTAATCTGCTGCAGTCCTTCCTCTTTTGCCCTCTACCTGCAAAATAGACTTGTCCACTCCCAAGACACCTCTGAGTCTCATCTAATCACAGCAGCAGTATCAAAGACTAGGACCTTGTGATTTATATCAGGTCCACATTAAGCTCCTCAGCTTTGGCTTTTCTTGATATGGAGAATTACGAACTAATATGTTATCTTTTTTCCCAATCACCCAAAATACAATGGTGAGACAAAGGCAAAATATTCACAATAGTCACTACCATTCACAAAAGGAAGTATTAGGAAGAATGGGACCGTAATTTATACATAGCTATCTGAAGACAATGAAGCACATGTTGCCAGGTCCCTCAGTTCCAAGGGTAGAAGAATAATTCCTCTATTAGCCTATTTCTGTCATCTTAGCCTTGACCTCTATGAACTATTTTATTTTCATGATCTTTAACCACTTCTTAGGAAGGTATTGGAACATATGCCTGTTGGGAAATTTCTCAGCTTTTTTCCTGCCTTTATAAAGTTGGAGTCCCAGAGTCCTTAATAAAAATTTACCTGTCGCTTTAAGTTCAGTTTTGGATATTGGCTCTTTACCTTAGACAGATCCCTTTAAAAATGCTGTGGATTTTCCATGAATCTAATTTGAGTAATGACATTGGAAGAAAGCCAAACATACAGTAGTTTGGGGACTTGCATGCTTTTTATAAACCTCTGATTCCACCAAATTTTCTAACATCTTATTGGCATAAAAAAGTCATTTGCTGAGACCAGAGCCAGAATGGAAAAGAATTACATACTTAGTGGGCAAAAGGCATGGAAACACAGTCGTTATTTTAACTAAGGTCATGAGTACACTGAATATATCACATCCTCCTCCCTCCTAGTACCTTTCATCAATTCTTCTTATTGAATTCCTATCGATACCTCAAGAGCCAACTCAAATACACTTTCTCCAATAAATTGTCTTTGATTCCTTGTGTAAATTAAAATGTTCACTTCCCTGGTCTCCTAGTTGCCTTGCTGTTGCTGTATTCACAAGAGTATCTGTTCTGGGCTTAGCCAGACATCTACATGCTCAACTAAACTGTAAAGTATCCAAACACAAGAGTCCTCTTTATTCATCCTTCATATGACTAGCATTCATCTTTTGATTGAGTATTACAATTTTAATACAATTTTTTCCTTTCTTAAAATGTATATACATTTTTTGACACCCACTGTGTGTGTTCGTGCGTGTGTGTGTGTGTGTGTGTGTGTGTGTGTGTGTGTATGGTTGTCGGAAAAGTCATGATGCATTTTGCAATGAAAAATATAAAAAACTATATGTCATGATGTTTCCGACAACCCAGTATATTATATATATATTAATATATATATAAAATACATATAATATGTATATTAATATGTGTCTTCAGTGAATTAAATATCCATGATGCTGTAGCAAAATTTCTCACATTTCCAACTAAGACTTTCTTGAGTATTCCTTACTATGCAAATTTTCTTTCTTTCCAGCTCATTTATTTATATAACAGAGTTTAGAATTTCATTATATAGAATATGCAGCTTTGTTTGTAATTATACATATGAACTATATATACATATGACTCACCAGTTAGACAATTATCTTGATCATAGGCTCTATATCTTATGTTCCTCTCCCATAGTTTCCAACATAAGATGGGATAGAATTAAAGTAAATAAAATGTATATGGGAATTTTAAAAATTATTATTACAAGGTATTGCTTCCTAATATCTGTTTTTCAGAGCTTAAGGAAACCTGCTTAACACAAATAATATGAGGATTGAAATTTGAAGACTAAATTGAAAATGAGCTGCTGGTGCCTTTCTTTGAAGTATAGACTTTTTAAAGACTGTCTTATTTTAAGCTTCCACATTGAATATAAAGTGATCTTCTTATATTTCCATTACTATGGTAACAAAGTGAAATTGCTTATATAATAATTATTTACTCATGGTCTTGAACCATAAATTTGATCAAACTCATTAAAATCCAGGAAATTTGATTGCTAAATATAGATATCCAAATGTAGACTGTCAACCCAATGACTAATCTGATTGAAAGTAATTAAATACTTGCTTATATTTATGCTGAGGAAAGAATGGGCTGTTTGAAGAGTTCTGAACTTTCTGAAAACAAATAGGGTCATTTTCAGATATTTCATCCTGAGATAACTGGGAGCCAGTGGATTTGAGGGCTGTGTATTACATTAAAAAATGCCAAAATGAATTATACCTTAAGCAAGCAATCCACAAAACACAGGTCAGAAATATAATTTCAAGATTAGAGTATATAAAAACTGAAACTATCAGTGTATTCTTTCATGATAGTGAAAGAAACAAAAAGATATGAAATTGAAAACAGAATAGGTATGGATTTTTAAATATATTTATTTTAAGTAAAAATGTATCATGAGCTGAACGAAAAAACTTTAAAGAAAGTAGAAGAATATAAGTCCTCCACTCTCAGTACCTTCTACACTCCCATTCTGCCTAAGGAATCACTGTTAAAATTATATGTTTATCCTTCCAAATATATTCTATTGAAAAATATTGACATAGGTGCATATACATCAATATATCTGCATATACTGTATATGGAAGGTTCGTATTTGTGTGTATGTGTTTTTACATCTGTTTATGTGTGTGGGTGAGAGAGAAAGAGAGACTGAGACATTTTGGGGTGGGAGAGAGAGGGAGGGGGGGAGAGAGAGAGAGAGAGAGAGAGAGAGAGAGAGAGAGAGAGAGAGAGAGGAAACAAGGATCCATTTGTGTAGGATAAGATAGAAAATGATATTTAGAAATTCATATTTGTAGAACAAACTTCTGAGGGTTATTGCCCTACTTATGAGGAAACACTTACTGGGCCTTAATGGAATTTTTGGTTGAGAATGTGTTTTACACATTGACTGTTAAGGACATTGCAAGTAGAGAACTAGATTGTCCTGCACAAGAACAGGATCCTGCACGTCACTGGATCTTCAGGTTCTGACCCTCTCCCAATCCTGCAGAGCCAAGCTGGCTGCAGCAAGCATGAGAACAACCTAAATGCCATCCATTAATGGATAAAGAAAATATGGCATGTATGTACAATGGAATATCATTCAGCCTTAAAAAAGAATGAAATCCTACCATAGCATGGATGAACCTGGAAGACATTTCACTAAGTAAAATGAGCTAGACACAAAATGACAAATACTGCATGATTCCCTTTTATGATGTTTGTAGAGAGTAGAATTTTTGTTGCCAAGAAGTAGAGGGTGGGGGAAGTGGGGAATTGCTGTTCCACAGGTACAAATGTCCAGTGATGCAAGGTGAATAAGTTCTAGAGATAGGCTGTACAGTATTTTGCCCATAATGAATGATACTGTAATTCACACTTAAAAATTTAAGAGGTTAAATCACAGGTTAAGTATTTTTACAATGATAATAACAACAACAACAACAACCAGAATGTTGAGCTTGAAGACCTGGAGGTAGAAATGGATGGAAAAGAGTGTCAAAGAGGAAAAAATGGCACCAAAAACAGTGGTAAACTGGTGCTATTGCCCAAACAAAGCTTTCCCGTGTCTTAGTATTTTGGACAATGGCATGTAATACTCAGCCTTAAGCTATCAATTCTACCAAGTTTAGTTTTATTCTTCCTCTATAATCCCAAAATGTTAGCAACAACAGCAACAACAACAAAAGAAAACACAGCAGTGATTGCTGTGTGGTCAAGAAGCACATATATATATGAGTCACTGTAGGTGATCACCATATTTTGACTTAAGCAGGGCATCAGAGCCAGAGACAGCTCTCGGTATGAGACTGAATCACTATTCCCCAAACATTCTCTCATATTCGTCTCCTCCTCACTGACTTTGGGATTAGCCAAAGAGCATGTATTTCGGAAAGAGAAAACTATAACACACCAGATTAACAGAGCCAAAATTGATAGACCTCTAGACCTATTGATCAAAGAATAAGAGAGAAAGTACAAATTAAAATAACAAGAACGGAAATGGGGGAATCATCACAGATACAACAGACATGAGGAAATTAATGAGGTTATTCAGAAAAATGATTCAAAATGGACTTGACACTTTGGATGAAAAGAATTTTTTGCAAAACATAATTTGCCAAGTGTAAGATGAAAATAAAGTACATCTGAATAAATCTATGTTTATTAAAATAAATTGTCTTCCATTTATGGTCAGGGAGTAACAGGGATAATATACTCTCTGACTGTAAAACAATGAGAAAATTGGACAGAAGTATTTGAAATGACTCATTTTCAGACCTTAGTCACCAACTAAGATCTTCACCATGTCTTCCGTAACTGGTATAGGACTGCGATTCTGAGAGAAGGGAACCAAACTAGGTGAACATGGCAAAAAACTTGGCTTTCTGTCTGAAGGAAAATTGAGAACCCAGATATAGATGGAGAAAATCCCGAGCTCCCTCAAAAGGAGGGAGAGAGTTAGTGATCAGACTTATAAGGCTATAGAGGAGAACTCCAGACCACTTGCTGGGGCAGCTGAATTTTCTTCTCTCTTCCACTGGTTCTATTTGCTGAGGTTACCAGAGGAAATGTAAAAACAAAATAAAATAAAAAAAAGTCGTCACAGTTGTTCTCAGAAACTTGGCTGTCAAAACCCCAGGTAAAGTTAATTACTCAAATTAGCATGTCCTTCGCAGGAACCTTTTTGCAGCCACCTCCAAGTGATCCTAGAGCTTAGAGAAACCACAAATATTCCTTATGTTTCCCTCACCTGCCACCAGCTCCCCAGTTATTCTAGACAATTATGAAAGACTATTCATTTTCTTTTTCATATTAAACATTTCATTTATTTTTATTATTTTAGTGAAAGTAATATACTCGCATACCTTGCAGGATGAATAAAGATGAAATAAGTAGCATATGGGAACGAGCAGAAATTAAACAGCCCATTGTGAAGTGCTTTGAGCTATTAGCTTTGAGCTATAGGTGCAAATTATTATTATTGCTGAACCATATTCTGCCAAATGTATTTTACTGTAATATGTGTATTAATAGCAGAATATAGTACACTGTCACTAAAAGTGTAATGTCCATTATAAAAACCAAAGTCCGTTATGGTATTACCACTGAACTTTGATTTGAAAATCCACATTCTAAAAACCTTTTCCCTAGAATCACACCTTTAACAAATATACAATTGACTACCATTCTAGTGATAATGAAAACAAAGATTGAAGGCAGTTTTTCCCCAAGATCCTGAATGTTTTTGTTTTTTTTAATCACATTAATTTTTGGCCACTGTGTGTGTGTGTGTGTGTGTGTGTGTGTGTGTGTGTGTGTGTGTGTGTGTGTTTAACAGATAGGTGACTTTGTTACCTATCTAGCTCTGAGGTGATGGAAATTTCTCAAAGAGGGTGTCAAAGGGACAGTGTCAGGGAAAAACCAGGTACCACATAAAGTACAGGGCAACCGAAGCAAAAACAAACTTGTCAAGACTTCTAGGAGCTCACAGCACAGTGGGAAAGATCAGTCTGTGGGCAAATGACCACAGTTGATTATAAAACATTGTCTAATACAAACATGGATTGTGAGAGTATGGACATGCAGTGAACATTTATGAAAGTCTTCACCAATGGGTGGCCTGAAACTAGATCTTGAAGGAAATATTTAAAAGGGGAGAGCCAGGAAGGCAAAAATAGAACATGCACAAACTCCCTTGTAAGCTCAGGAAATTGCAAGAATTTTTACACACCTGTAGAAAATGATGTTTACATAAAACTTGAAATGAGAGAACCTTGAATGTCCATTTTATGTCCTATGGGCTTTATCTTTGGGAGTAGATAAATAACTTTTAAATAAGAATCAAAATAATTCAACTTAATTTTTGGAAAGAAAATCAGAGTAGAGAGGTGGAAGGAAAATGGATAATTTCTAGGCTCCCAAGGAAACTTATTTTCTTAATAAAGAGCAACATAGTAATTGAGGCTGCAGAGAACTTACTGGGAGCAATTCTGATCAATCAAGCAAAAGAAATGAGTAAATGCAAATGTATTGAGACACATTTCATTAATTCACCAAGCAGCAAGTCCTATACAAACACTTGGTGACCTGTATGGACAATTATTCTCCAGGAGCAGAAGAGCCCTGCAATGCGAGAGAGCGAGATTACGGTTCCACACCCTCCTCAGTGTCTTTGACAGGCATTTAACTTCCTTTTGATTGTCTAGACTTATCAGTCCTCTTCTATTTCTACATTTCTGTAATATGTTCTAGTCATCGACCGCAAATTCAGTGAACACCTTTCTTTTTATCTTTACATGTGTTTGTTTTGTTCTCTGAGTATAGAAGCATAGAACCCAAATACTTGCACTGCTAAACAAATTGCAAGTCATAAATCACATGAATTGAACTCTGGAAACTCACAAAGCCAGTTTTGTGATTTTGTCTTGGAGCACTGATCTTCAAAGGCATTAAAAATATAAATATATTGAAGTGTGAAACTTCTTCTAATAGTTGAAATTGTTAGACTAATACATTATTAAAAAGAAAGAAAAATAATGGCTCCATTATAGAAAACATATTGTTGGTGTTTTCTATAAGGTTGGAGGCAGGCAGATTAACTGAGACACACTATGGAAATAAAACTGCCACCATGATCCCATTTCTTAATTCTGCTTCTGTAGTGATTAATATTGGCAAGAGGAGCAATATTACAAAATTCATTGAGTTGTATTTCATCTCTTTCTGACATATTTGAATGGGTGTTAGTTTTAACAAAACATTATTTCACAAAAGTTATCAAGTAGTCCTATGTCTGTTTGTGTCATGGATTTATATCATGTTCTGACACCTGGAGTCAGAAGGTAAATATTATTTGAGTTAACAGAGAAATGGATTTATATTAGCATATCATGAATATGTGACTGTGAATAGAAAATGCCTATTTAGATAAGGTTTTATTTTCAAATGATAGTTTTAAAATACAGCCACTATGCAAGGGTTTGAGCCTCACTAGAATGGGATTTGAAGTAACTAAAGACATAAAAGCCTTTTAAGCTATGGTGGGTTAATATTGATTACAATCCAGCTGAAAACATGCATTTTGTTTTGCTTTGTGAATACAAAAATATATATGAAATCTCCCTCATCATGGTTTCCAAAGACATTTTAAAGGAAACTTTTACCAGAGAGGATCAACACTGCACAGATTTTAACAACAGGAATTGGGGACATAACGAGACAGACTAATGGCAGAATAGTGATAGAGTCTTCATATCTGGCAAAAATGTATTTTATGTTGAAGTCAGCACTTCAAGCAAATAGAGACCAAAATGATTAACCTCCTAGATCTGATAACAGGAAATGAGAAATGGGTCATCAGATGAGATTGAAGCATGCAACTGGAGAGCAAGACAATGAAAGAAGGGGACCTTGGCCAACAAGACTCAACCGAACATGTAAACCTCCACCTACCCCTGACTAAGGATTTTCCAATATTTTAATGAAAAGGAATTTCCAATTAATACTAGATCTGCAGATATGCACAATTGTTATAATCTAATATGCTCATGATTATTTAATATGTTCTGTCCAGTCAGTGCAAATTTGTTGCATCTTTCTATGTCATGCTCTTGTTTATTTATGTGTTGCTGTTGTTTCCCCAACTAGTATATAATTCCCTTAAGAACTATGTTAGTTTTATATGTCTGTGTCCCTAACATTTGAAAGAGTATTTGCAAATAAAAAGAATTCAATATTTACAACTAAATCAGCACACATATTAAATTTGGGATAAAATATAGATTTGGCATTCTAATTTCATTTTGAGCTCAAATACAAGGTGCTTTCTATGTGTGACATACTGTAATAGGTGCTTAAAAATATTACATGAACACCTATAATAGCCCATTTTAGCGATAAATAAATTGAGACTGAGAGGTCAACAGGCCTGCCTGAAAACATAACGTATTTTATAAAGATCTGTTGAAGGTCAAGCCCGTGTGCAAACTACATGCATTCCATTGTCTTTTAAATAAATACTTTTTAATCAAATGGATTTTTGGGCTAAGAAGACCATTTCTTGTTTTGTGATATAGAGTTTCTTGACCTGGAATTAACAAATCAAATGGATAATTTTCATCTTTGCATCTCAGTTTGATAGACCAAGTAAAAAGATGCCTTTTATGAAATGTTGCCTGACTAGGGGTGGTATTCATACGGCCTAGGTTCTATGGATGTTGATCTGCTTAGAGTTGGTTTATTACTGCTACAAACATTCATCAGTAGCCAGGATTGTCTAATTTCCACTGAGGCTCAGTTGGGGCTTTAAAATCTGTCCATATTCCGAACAGAATTGACAATTCCAAACTCAGAGTTGGCCACAGCCTGTTCTCTAGCAAAATTTTTTCTGTTTATTATTTTTGATTGTGCACATGTCTGCTTCCACCCAATAAGTACTATATAGACTGCCTAGTACTGGGAATAAACCTTGTGTCATCCCTCTACCCCATCTCCCTAATATAAGACACCATAGTTTGCATACAGTAGGTGCTTAGTAAAGGGATGCTATTTTTAGAGCTAAGCCTACCTGAACTTCTCCTTCTCCCTTGCCTTGGGGGCTAATCTACCATCCTTAATAATTGTTTGTAGGAACCTTACCTAGTCACCCTGGAATATACTGGTGAGTTCAGAGAAATTGTCAGAATTGTGTAGAGTACATGGTTACAGAGTTTAACTTTAAGCATCTCTGCCTAACATTACTTCTCTGTTCTAGCCATTACTTTCCTCTCATGTACTTATCAGGTTTTCTGTAAGTTGACAGAAATGATCACGTGCCAAGAGAAAATGAAGTCAGAATAATTAGATGGGCTTATTCAACCATAAATGTGTGCAATGATATCACCATCATCATGGCATTATCTAATATCATTACCCTTATTTTCACTCATTTGAATTTTTATTTTTAATCTGTTCTGAATTACCATATTTAGTGACACTGCTGTTTCATCTTTTCTAAAGGCCCTAGAGGTTATAGACATTAGCAAAGTAGGATATTTCTCTTTGCAGGATTATTTTTCTCCAGCTAAACCAATATTATGCAAAATAGTGGTCACTGAAAACTTTTTACCTAGGCATCTGCCCAAATTAAAATTTTAGACCTTTGAAGAAAGGATTTTCTTTAAACAAATACCAATGTTGTATCAGGGCCTCAAAGCCACACTGACCTATCAACTGCTAGAACCTCAATCCTGCTAATTTAAGAGACTGTGGCCTAAAACTGCAAATGAAGAGAGAGGACCATGACAGCTTCCTGCCTTGCAGAGCCCCAGACTCTTAGGAAAGATGCTTCTTTTTACTAAACTCTAATCCTTAACTTTGGACTATGACAAAATATTGTGATATGGTTGTCTGGGATGCACATACCAAGTTGTAAATAAGAAATAAAATACTAAAGTCTACAGAGACTTTAGTTACGCTTCTTTTCTCAATTAAAGCATTTACCGGGAAGCTAAAATGAATTATTTGCCTTTTTCTTTGGCTGAGGGCATGAAGGACAAAAATAAAATCTGTGTGCTAAATACCATGCATCCCTAAGTGAGACACTGGCCCACTTGTCTAGAATTCACCAAGATGAACAAAATTTGGTTCTGTGATTCTTGGTGCAGGAAAATGTCAAAAGACTGAAGGTAAAGAAACACAGGGGAAATGCCTTTGCAGTCAGTTGTCAGAGTGCTGGGCCCTCCCTTCATCCCTGGGGAGGAGAAGACGGCGCTCCCTCCCAATCCCCAGCTGTAGGAAGGGGCCTTCAAGGATTCAAGGACCATGCGGAAAACTTGGTATGTCACCCAAAATTTGTCAGATATGATGGACTACTTTCCTCCATCCTGAGAACCATAAAGGCAGGAGACTATAATAATTGTCTTGTATCAGCCAAACACAGAGAAGGAGTCTGACTGGGGCCAATTTTGCACAACTGCTAAGGTCAGGGCAGGATGAGTGTGTCTGTGACCCAGATGTGGCCCATGTTGAAAGGGCTGGGTCATTGCCATCTTCACAGACCCTTTGTTCAAAGAAGAGCTCTGAAATAACAATGGGGCTCTGACAGAGTCTAACTGGACGGAAGGCCCCATGCCTAGGCACTGATCATGGATGTTTTAAGTAGCCAGCTGCTAGTGTCATGGCAACTAGACATTCTCAGCAAGGTAACCTACTTACACCTCGACTCTGGCTCAATCAATAAAAATGTTTTGGTGAATAGAAATCTACCTGTATAACAATGTCAACTCAATTTACATAGTTCTTTCTGGTGACGGGGAAAGAGTGGAGTTTTGTACAACCTGAAACCTTTCTTGTCTTCACCACAGCCATTAGCAAGTCCCACTCACATTTGTGAGGATAATAAATTATGTTGGTTCTTTGCATCTAAGGGAAATTGGCATTTGAATCAAATTTATTCAAGACATGTGCGGTGTTCAGGACAAATGGAGAACCAGTGCTCTGCTGCCTGAATGTTCCGCCCTGATGCTCTGAACAAGAGACCTCAGAGGATCCTGAAGGCTTTGTTATGCATGTCACTGCCCAGCTCAGACACAGCAACGACAGGAGAGTTCCTGTTTACCAATGTTATTCTTTCTTTGCTAGCCGCTGCTCCTTTCTCTAGGGGCTTCCAGCCTGAAGTGTCTATAAGAGGCTTGTCGTACTTACAAGTTAACGTCCGAAGTATATTTTACTTGTTGCTGATAATAAAAAGTATCCATGTTCCTTAGAGATTTTTTTTTTAATTTTTTTTTTTTTAAATTTGGGGAACAGCCATGGTCATTGGTTACACGTTGCTTTTATGCTACGATGGCATAGTTGACTCTTTTAAGGAGGGCGCAACTCCCAGTGGCCTAGGTGGGGATGGAACCAGGAACCTTGATGTTATTAGCACCACGCTCCAACCAACTGAGCTAACTGGTCACCCCCTTTAAAGACCTTTATCAAATACAGGAAAGTATAATAACTCAAAATATCTTACAACTCTACTACAACCTAACAATAGCCACGACTATTAGTAGGTTGATCCATATAAAATTCTTTATATTTGACTGTTTTGATCTACAAATACCCAGAATATTATTAAACCAATTTTATATGGTTCAATTTAATTTTACGCTTAGATGCACACACATTTACAATGGAGTTCATATAATACATACAGTATGCTGTGTAATAGGCAGCATTATTACATATTGTACATCTATACTATCTCAGCTGACATTGTAAGCTATTATGTTTGACGTTTCATACCTGCACGCATGTACAGCTTTCTGTAGGAATTATAGCTTTAACAATCAGTTTAAAAGAACTTGCAATCAATGCCACAGGATCAGGAAGTGCTAGAATTTGATGGAAGCTTAGAGATTCCACTTAAAATTTTCAAATGTGAGTTTTACTTATCATCATTTTATGTTTATTTTTTAAAGTATATGTATAAGTCCACATACATATTCAAAACCATGATCTTTAGCATCTCATGCTTAAGAAAAGTTCCATTTAATTTGAAGTATTAAACTTGGTGCTTTAGGATCCCACTGTTGAAACACACAAAAGCCAATAATATTCTAGGTATTTGTAATTTTCAGCTGACAAAATAAATAAGGATTGGGGGGATTTCAGCCCAAAGGTCTCATTTCCATTTTCAATTTTGTTCACTTAAGATATTTTTTCTTAAAGCTACATATATACAATTACAAGTATGAAAGGGTTCCAAGTAAATGCCAATCAATAGAGTTTCATTTGTTGCAATATCAAATGAAAGGGTGTTCTGTTGAATTTATTGTACATTCTGAAGGGTATTTATGTAGGATGCCAAAAAAGTCTATTTTTTTAAATAGTAGCTTTACTACTAAATTCTGTATATTTGAGCAAGTATTTTAATCTTATTGGCTCCTGGTCTCTATTCTTATAATACCAAATTTGCACTAGAGTAATTTCTAAAAATAATTTTGGCTTAAAAAAAATTTGGACTTTGAGTCAGATATATTTGGATTAAACACTTTCTATACCTTAAGGGTGTTTTTGAAAGAATTAAGTGAGATGATAAGGGCCAGTGCTCAGCATAATGTCTCTACATTATAAGGGCTACATGATGGAAATTGTTATTTTAATTCCACATAATATTTTTCCTAGGAAAATCTCTAAATCCAACATAAAGTAAATATGGCAAATAAAAAGATGAGTTAGGGCCAGCCGAGTGGCGCATTGGTTAAGAGCTGGTTTTGGGATGCCAGTGGCCCCGGTTCGGATCCCACATATAAGGGCCAGTGACGCTGCCCTCTACAGCTAAGAACAGCTCCACCTGGAGCTGAGCTGCGAGCCCTAGTGATGGTGTAGGCTGCAGCCCCTGCTGCAGTGGGCTGCCATAGGCTACAGTGAGTGGCCGGCAGCCAGCGTGAGTGGCCGGCAGCCAGCATGAGCTGCCAATAGCCATGGTGAACGACCATCCAGAGGCCCACGACCCATCTGCCTCATCCGGGAAGAGCGCAATGATACCAACATGGGCCAATGAAGCAACGTCCTCTGCAACTAGACTGAAGAACAAAAAGACAGCAACTTGTCTGTTCCCCACCCCCAATTCCCCAATAAAATCTTTAAAAAAAAAAAAAGATGAGTTAAATCTTTGTGAAATTGCCATTTGCTGGTTTTATTTAAATTCTCTGAACTTCTACTCTACAAGAACTTCATTCATCATCATCTAATACTAGCTTATATACCCTCTTTGTGCTCCTATTGAACAGTTCCATGATACCTCAAGCAGTTGGAATATTGCTCATGAAGTGCTGATGACCATTGCACAGTATCAACAAAGATTGTGGCGATAGTACCTACAAAGAGATGGGCTATTTTAAGAAGATTAGAGG
The DNA here is from genome assembly GCA_033961575.1 of Aselliscus stoliczkanus. Classification (NCBI taxonomy): domain Eukaryota; kingdom Metazoa; phylum Chordata; class Mammalia; order Chiroptera; family Hipposideridae; genus Aselliscus; species Aselliscus stoliczkanus. Next base: position 147,327,018 of record CM066732.1, on the reverse strand, counting down.
AAGAACTGAAAAGATTATTGGAGAACAAGAGAACAGGAACATTATTTATATAGTAGGTAAGTTGGGAAGTGCTGTGGAGCATTTCAATTTCTCCCTGCATACGCAAAGTCCCAACTGAAAGGGAGGGACTTACATTTTAAAGCAATATTCTAAGTTGGACTTTCTAAATGTTTTAAAATAGGTTGTCTCCCTGGCACACTTAAACTCTTAAAGAACTGATTAAATATTCCAGTAAGACTGTACAATTATATATCATGTCTGGTTGGGTTTGGTGTGGTTTTAGATAGGGATGTCCTTTCCATGTATACTGCAAAGTTGAGCAAATAAATAAAACCTAATTTTTCTCCATTTTTCCCCAAAAATAAATATAAAAAGCTATCTTTGTTATTTTACTTTTTGTGTTAGCCAGCCTCCAACATGGTTCCCCATGGTCCTCACTGCCTGATATTCACATCTTCATGTAGTCTCCCTGACTTTAATATCTATGAAGATGTCCTTGCCCTCTCAGTACCTTATCTCCTTCTCCTCCATCCTACCTTAAAAAGGAACTCAAACATTTATATTCTAGACATTGAAACTACCAATAAATCTATTACCTCCAGAATTTCTATTTTAAATATTCTGCAATCTGACCTTCTTGATACATCCAATTCATGGATTCCAATGCTTTTTGCTAGTCCATTAGCCTACCAGGTCCTTGCTTTCTTATTTGCCTAGTTTAGAATCCATGGTTCCACATTAATTAGCTCCCTTGCTAATTAATACCTGTAACTTCCAGCCTTCTCTCTCTGTGTTGTGCGCTTCTGGCAAACCTCCAGTCCTGCTTAAACCTAACTCTCTCTCTCTCTTTAACTTTTCACCTGCATTCAGGTAGCTGAATGTTCTTGGGTGAAAATCATATAACAACCATGTTGTCTGAACTTACTTGAAATTTAGGATCATAACTCTCCACAATATGACCCTCCTGCCAGACAATCCCTTCCCTTGTGAATTGATTTTCACAGTCCAGGAAGCAAATCTCCTTTCTCATTTGTCCTTGAAGTCGTCATAAGTCTTTCTCCCCTCAGTCTCTGAATATTACTTAGTCACTGTTCAAATATAAATTGAGGCATATTAGAAATTTTAAAAGCTTGTTTGAACAAAAGTCCATTCCAATCTAACAGTACCAAACAAAAAGTGGTTGGGAGCACTTAGCTGACAGGAGCTAGGAGGAAGCCTTCTAAAGAGAAGGTGCAGAGCAAACAAATGAGACTATTTGCCTATAACTTAAAGCCTAGGGTTGATTGGTTATCCTTTTGGCCATTTTGATTTCATAATCTTGAGGCACTCGCATGCTTGGAATTTGGTTTGCTTACACAGGCTGCCAAAGCATTATAGACATCTCAGGCTAATGACCTCCTCATTTAATTCATTTAATACCACATATTTAACAGAAGTAAAGTAAATCAGAAAAAAATATTACCTTGAATCAAAGGAAGACAGATATTCAGGTTTTTGTTTTCTTGTTACAATCAAACAAGTAGCTGAATCCCTCGTTTTGTGCCTTGGATCCTATCCTCTCTCCTGAAGGATTCACTTCTTGAATTTACCTTCCATTTCTCCTGAACCATCCATTTCTCCTTCTCTATCAGAGTCCCATTAACATGTAAACACAAGCCTTCATGCCAGCCATAGGAAAACACAGTACAAAACAACAATCTCCCTTCTCTCTATGACCAACCCTGCTCCCATGGTACTTTTCTATGTCTTCCTATTTTTCACTATCTTTAGACCACCTTACAGGGTTTTAAATGTCCCAGGGCTCTGCTAATCCAGTTCTTCTTCTCTTTATCCACAGCCCCTCTCAGGTGACCTCAGCCTGCACTAGGGCTTTACCTATCAACTATGTATTAATGGCCCTCAAATTTCCAACTCTAGCCTAGACATCTTATCCTGAGTGCTAGACTCATATTTAACTATCTACTTCTGCAGCTGAATTTCTACCAGGCATCTAACACTCATTCCTGTTCCCACTCCCATGCTAAGCCTTTTCATCCCAACAAATGGCATAACATGCAGTGATTTAGAGTCATACTTGATTGCTAAATTTTTCCTTTAAATCCCAAGTTCCAAACACATATTAAGCCTAGCTGTCATCTCCGAATTACAACCTGAGTGCAGATACTTCTTACCATCTCCACTGCTGTAGTCTTAGTCCAAGCCATTTGTTCTCTCTCATTGTCCAGGAGATCCTAATTGTACAATGGTCTGTACTCTCTACTCCAGCTGGAGAAGTGATAGTTCTAAAACATGTATCAGATCATTTAATCTCTTGTTTTGAAGTCTTCCATTTTTTTGTTACTACAAACAAAATAGAATACATTCCTATCTCCAAACTGTAATTATTACCCTCGAAGCAGTCTTCTGAACACATCCTTAAACATTCTCCCAGTTCTTCTGTCTTTCTTCTCAAATAACTAAAGTAATACTAATAAGTAAATTAAATACCCATTTAAAGCTAGCCTGATCAAACAATGTCTAGCACTTTTACATTACAACTCAAATTGCCCAATTCCTACTTCATTCCATTATTTCCATTTTAAACCACTCATATTTCAGTTCCCAGTTAAAAATTCTAGAATCTAGGAAGACAAATAACACCACCTTAGTTTGCATTTTCCTTATGATTCCTTTGCAAACTGTATGTCTGTTTGTTTTGAATGGTCTTTTGTTGAGCATTTTACGTTTGATTTCTGGTATCTCTGACTCTGGTTGGGAAATGAAGCAACATTCAGGAAAACAAAATCCTTCTTATCCAAATCACCCATTTTCATTTTAATGAAATGTGCTAACAAAGTTGCTCTGTTCCAGATAAAATAACAGCTATTATTATTTTTTCTTTAAAATGACTTAGCAATTCCTGTACTTTGTGGCATTTAAAAGCAGCGGCTCTTGTTCAAAGTGCAGCATCTCTATTAGATACTTAACTGCTTGTAACAATTCAGCTGCAGAAACAATCTCATCCCTAATGACTGTAACATGAAAACAGCTTGCCTTCTCCCATATAGGACACAGGCATTAATTGTGATGACTGGGTACACCTTACTGTATTGACACTCTTCTTAGCTTGATTTATTGGGTACTAATTGCACATTTGCGGTATGCTAATTTCTAGTTGGAAGGATGTTCTATTCCAGTTCAGTGGCATGTTTATAATCTCATTTATTCTGTGGTAATGGTTGTATCTCCCTTCAAAACCCTTCTGTTGGTCCCATATTTCCTCTTCCTGACCCCTGCACCTTCTAAAAAGGCAACAGAATACCTGGAACAGCTGAATGAAGCTAACTTTTGGAGAAGGTCTCTTCAGATGGTTGAAACTTGAAATTCTTTAAATAAAATTTTAAAAGATATCACATTTAAGTTTCAGGTTTTTCTCAAAGAGCTTTAAGTGAGACTTTTTTCGAATAATGTTACTTTACAGTAGACAAAAATGGCAAGTGGCATTTGATTTTTTTTTCACTTCTCCATTTCTGGATGCTTTTATAGGGGAAGCCTATCAATAGTAAAGTATTTAGAGCATTAAATGGAGCCTTTTCTGTAAAACTGCTTAGAGCTTCACTGTGAATGATTGCAAGCCAAAAGGTGCAGGAAAAGGAGCAGAACGACCAAGTGGAGGAGGTTAGGTAGAAGGAAACCAAAGTTAGGCTATGAGGAAGAAGGCAATGTGGCAAGGCTTAGTTACAGAACCAAGCCCGTGGTCTCCATATACAGAGGGTGCCAAAAAAAAATGTATACACATTTTAAGAAAGGAAAAGACTATATTAAAATTGTAATACTCAATATGTACCATTAACAAAAGATGAATACAAGTCAAGAGCATACATGTTTTTGACACCTCAGTATTTTTTCTTAATGTTCATATGTGTTACTATTAAGTACAAATTAATTCCTTCCTAAGGGAGAGTAAAAGTCAGAAAAACAGATTTAAAAACTGGATAATAATACATCATCAAGTAATGACCAAATCATTTTAATAGTCTCCTAAAAGTATTCTTGCACTAAAAGAATAGAGCTTCAACTTACTAGTTTAGAATACAGTGCAGGGATTCATTCAGCAGGAAAAAAAAACACAAAACAAATTTGGGCAGGACATTTGAGTTCATAATGTACAAGAGACCATGACAAGAAAAAGGTCTAAAATAATGTATATCGTGATTAGACTTTGGAGAAAAGGGAAGACACAGGAAAGAAAGCAAAAAATAGGGGAGTGTGTGTTGCTATGGACATAGATTCTTTATTCTTTCTGAGTCTCTGCACCTTCTTTCCTTAGCTCAGCCTCCGTGTAGCCAACACACTGGTTTTGCCCGTACTCTGAAGTAAAAGGGATTATGACAGTGAATTGCTTCCCTGATGTAGATTCTGGAGAGACAGCCACTGAAAATACAACCAAAGCTTCTGTTACCACTGTTTCCCCACAATGGAGTATCTCCACTATTCAAGCCATTTGTTCACAGGCAGGAACACGTTATCTATCCTTAGTTACACTGGTTTGCTGGATTCATTTCTGCTTCAGCCTCCAAAATGTCACAAGTTAAGGCTCCTGTCTGGTTTCTCTGAATAGTACCCAGCACGATGCCAGATAGTAGGCCCGTTTCAGCATCAAAATAACAGCTTCTTTAGAAAGCTAACAGAAACTTTGCAGGAGGCAAAATGCATATCTTAAAGGGAGAGTGAGCACTTCTCTTTTATAGTTTGTCAGAGCTTGTGTGGAGTAAATTGTGAGCCTCCATATAGATGGAAAATGTGCCTTGTTTACTGGCTGCCAGGAGGAGGCCGAATGTAGGGATTGCGTGTGTTTTGCGTTTTCCGCTCAAGCTTGGTGAATTGTAGCATTTGTGAACATTAATGCCTTGTCTTTACATAACGCTTTCACTTCTAAAATGTTTTCAAAGATATCCTGTCACATTATTCAGCAGGCCTGAGAAAGACACTGAACACCAAATAGAGGAGTTCTGAGACATGTCCTCTATTTTATACCTACTAGGTCAACATATACTAGTAGTTAATATTGATACAGGGCCTGCTAGATTCCAGGTACTGTAATAAGACATTTGAAGAATTATTTCATTGGTTCCTACACTAATCCCAAGGAGACCAAATAGTAGTCTCCCCTCTAACTGGAGACCCTAACACAGTGTTTACAATACACACTAGGGACTCAATCAATATTGGCCTCTGCTGCATTTAGCAGTATTTTGGAATCAGAGACAGGTTAATGGTAGGTAGTTGAATGCCCCAACGCTACTAGTCTGTAAGGAACAGGAAATATCACTGCTGTAAATCAGAAATGTAAATCCAGTCAACTTAAATTTTCACTGGCAATCCCTTCTAATTGATGAAACATTGGCTCTGCTTCAATTGTTTAAATATTACACAATATATTGGGTTGTTGGAAAAGTCATGACGTATTGTTTCTATGTTTTTCTTTGCAAAAGTGCATCATGACTTTTCCAACAACCTAATGTATATACATTAATATTATATTATAACATATACATTAATATTATATAATATATATATATACCTGTAATATATATGGTGCCAAAAATGTATACACATTTTAAGAAAGGAAAAATCTATGAAAATTGTAATACTCAATATATACCAATAACAAAAGATGAATAGAAGTCATGTTTGACTTGTGCAATTACAAGAGGTGCTCAAAGTGGTTACCGTCAGAGTCCAGACACTTCTGATTATGGTGAACTGCTGCTTGAGAAACATTGACCAAAGTGTCCACTTGTACACATCTTTTGGCACCATGTGTGTGTGTCTGTGTGGGTGTGTCTGTGTGTGTGTGTGTGTGTGTGTATTTTTTACTTATTTACTTATTTATTTTTTAAATTTTAGAGCCAACTTATCTGTTGGGAGAGGATTTTTGGTGGTCCTATGCAAGTTGTGTGGTACATATTCATAACCTCAACCTTGAGATGGTCAGTTGATGGCATCCTGAAGTTGGTAATCAGAGCAGTTGACATTCTGAAACCAAATGAAGTGTATCGCAGAACTGGCTCCTGGGAATAAGTGCATATTTTATCTAGATTCAAAAGTCTTAAATGTATATAAGCTCTGTATTTCAAAAGATCACATTCAGTCATTCAACCAATCTTTATTGCTCAAGTGTTTCATGTCTGGTTTTGCATACTAGGCATTGGGGAGACTTTGGTGAAAAAAAGAATACAATACACCCTATCAGGGGATCGTTTTCAACTCACCACATGCACATTGAAACACTATCTAAGAACAATTTATATAAAAGATGGTCTAGTTATTTTCCTTTGCAGGTCATCTTCGTTTCTTAATCTAGTCCTGGTTCACAGGACTAGATAGTCAGTGGCTTAAAACAACACAATGTTTTTCTGTTAGAGCTGTTGGAGTCAGAAGCCCGAAATCAGAGTCCTGGGTTTCAAGTCAAGGTGTCGGCTGGGCTGGCTCCTTGTGGAGGCTCTGACGGGGAGAATCCATTTCTCTCTCTTTCCAGCTGCGAGAGGCTGTCCTCATTGTTTGACATGGGGCTCCTTCCTCTCATCACTCCAGCCCCTCGCTTCTGTCATCATATCTCCTATTTCTGACTCTGATCCCCCTGCTTCCCTCTTATCATGGCCCTCATGATTACATTGTTTCCATTTGGATAATCCAGGCTAATCTCCCCATCTCAAGATCCTGAGTAATGTCTAGAAAAGCCCTTTTGCCAGAAAAGGTTCACCATAAAAATATTCACCATTCCAAAGGATCAGTACGTGGGCACCTTTGGTGACCATCATTCAGTCCACCACAGCAAGTATATTGGTAATGGGGCTGCTAGGCACAGAGGTGAGGCAAAAGGAAAGAATTAGGGATACTAAGAATCAGAGCACTCCTTAAGAATACCAGAAAACAGCAGCAGGAGTAGAGTTATTAAAGCAGTAGGCTTTGTGATGGAAAAGACTGCTAAAATGACATATTTCCATGTCTGTAATACAATTGGCAAAGTTGGGGAAAACCAGGACTATTTATTCACCAAGGCAACATTATACAAGAAGGAAGGAGGCAGGCCCAGCTGCAAATGAGCAAATGAGATTATAATTGGACTCGTGGAGGAGAAAAGGGTAATGTGTTTCTGATGAGAGCGACAGTACATTTCAAAGGCTTCAGAGCCTCAATTTAGTAAAAATGTCATTTTGAATAACAGCTTGACATGGGGGGAAATCATCATTGTCACAGTTATTGTTGTCCTACTTTGGTCCAAGGAGAATTGGATCATACTGCTGGGTGTCTCTATATATTTAAGCTAGTGGCTGACTCCTGACTATCAAATGAGGTAATATAGGTGATATTTATAGCATAGTGCCTGGCATATGGCGGGTGTCTGTTATGGGCTGCATGCTTGCGTGTCCCAAACGTTCCTGTGTTGAAGCTCTAACTCGCAATGTGATGGTATTTGGAGGTGGGCCTTTGGTAAGTAATTAGATTTGTATGAGGTCATGATGGGAGAAGCGGGGTATTTTGTTGTGGCAGCCCAAGCTGACTAAGATAATTTACAATAAGTGGAAAATATTATTCGTAGAAAGAAACCCCAGTTCACCAATGGGCACTTGTCCATGAGCCAGCAGCCCAAGAGCGTTCCCTCTGTCTGTGGCCTGACCTTCCCTACTGCACTGGGATATAGGGAAGCTCAAAAAGTCATAGAAAATTCTTCAGTTTCTGAAACACCACTCTCTACCCAAAACATGGCCAAGAATCTCCCCAAAAAAGTCCCCATAAAGACATAGTCCCTGTTAGGCTTTATAGCGTTATCTCTCCGAGAAAAGGTCACAACTCCAGTCGTAGGGGTCCTTATTAAGGAAAGGAGGACAGAACAATTCATACATTAATTCTGTCTTCTAAAATGGGATGATCATTTAATCTACCTTCTCAGCTCTTTAGCCCATTCTCCTCCGGGGAGATAGAAAGAAGTGGGGAAGGAGTTTGCAACAAACAGGGTAGAAATTCTACCAGCAAAGTGTAAGCAATGTGTGCAATCTATTGCTTGATTCACTTCCCCTGTGACCTGGAAGAGTGAAAACAAACAAACATGGGAACTAGACTGTGACAAACTTGGATATGAGCCCTGGTCGAAGCAGTAATGAATTCTGGGTCTCTTTCTCTTTTCTGGCCTCACTCCCCACCTCAGGCCCCTCTCTGTGTCAAATACTTGAGTGGACATTCATGCTAGACTCTGCCTAAGGCTGGGCTGGCTGGGCAGAGGTTTCTATTAGACACTGAGAAGGAATAATGGTGAGACATGAAGTTCTTACAAATCACATTAAAGACTTTGTGCTTAACCGAAAGTCAACAGAAAGAGATAAGTGGGTTTTAACCAAGGGGCATTTAGAAATTTGACCTGGTATTTGCATGGAAATCAACGAGGAATGGGGTAGGCTAGCAGATGAGGAGACCTAGGGCACTGGTTTAACGTGCGAGACTGGGATGATCATGGACTGAACAAGAATATTGGCAGGGAGAACTGAGAGAGGGTACACATTCAGAGACATTGATAAGTAAATGCTTGAGTGGTTTTAGAGAGATTAATGAATGGTGACAGCCAGTTTTGTGGCTTAGGTAATTCTGTAGGTTATTGGTCATATTGATTGATATAGTTAGTGCAAGAGGAATAGGAACATTTAAGAAGAGAAAGGGGATGGATAACATTTTTAACATGTTGATTTTGAGATGTGCACATGATATCCGTGCAGGCAGGTTTATCCAAAAGTAAAAGGACACACTGGGTTCATTCGTTTCAGGGGAAGTCAATCTTAATAGGGCCAAAAGTGACTTGGCTTTCAAGGTATGCTGCAATCAGACATCTCGCTCAAAACATCCCTTCCACCAGCCCTTTGTGTCTGAAGACAGAGGAAGATAAACACATCAGCCAAAATAATTTATTAGGTTCATTCTTAAGGAACAGAGAATGGGTATGTTGAAATTCTAAACTAGCACCATTATGCCACTGATATGGAGTTCAATGACATATAGCTCATATTTCTCTTAGTTAGGCAGGATCTGCCACTGTCAAAGAGAATGAGGCAGAGATTGATGGTGACATAGTGGAGCATAGCTGCGTACGATTAGTTCTTATCATTTTTAACAGATAGCATTGCACAATTATGGTGACCCTCTCAAGAAATTAAGCCTTGCCTCACACAAGTAAAGGTTTTGATTCTTTTACAAAGCTCAGCAACTTTGCACGGATGTAAATTTTACTCATCAGGTTCTGTAATTGCTCTCATTTGAGGCCACCAGTCTCCCTCAGATTCCCACTATTATTCTCTTCTGAAGATAGCCATGATCCCTACACGTACACTGGGGTTCTCAGGAACTGCTAGCCACAGGTTAAAAAGTTTCCACCAAGTAATTCTTCTCCAACTGCATTTTATGACTAGAAAGTTCAATCATGTGGTTTTCCTTAGCCACTGGGAGAAAAAAATACATTTTTCTTTTCAAATGGGGATTTCTTTGTTAGCATTTTGTGCTCTGAAATGTTAAAGCAAATCTATAGCTGTTTTCTTTTTTCCTGCTCTTACTCATATTCCCTTTTCGTAGAGTGAGGCATATAGAAATATGAATAATATTGTAATCCCTTCTGGAACCAGACAAGAGACATGGTTTCTATTAGAGTTTATTGCATTTTTATTCCTTTCTTTAAAAAATAAAAGTTATACAAAGTAACCCCTGAAGGCTCAGACCTCTCTATTTATAACTGTAGGCAACCTGAGTTGAAGAGCCAGCTTTCCCTCACATCATGTTTCTTTTTGATTTGGTCTCTGTTTTGCTTTTTTGAGAATATGTGCATGATGGTTGCTTTAGTGTTGGAAAATACTTTGTGAGTGTGAGCATGGGTGTGTGTTGTTGTCTCTATAAAGATCTCTAAAAAGTCATCGTGTCTGTTGTAATCCCTGAATACACTTATTTTACATAGTCGTGTACAAGGGTTAATAGCAGTTGTATAGGACCTCTTACAGATAAGCTTTATTTTTGAGATCTTATAATTTCACATGTTAATCAAAGTGATGAAGCCTTTCTCTAGGAAATACATGCCAGCTTATTAACTCATTCATTCATGTATTGGCTTGTCTATTAACACTTTGTAAGCGGGCATAAAAAGCTATATGACGAGTTTACTCGTTTCCCGCAAAAAATGTGTTAATTTGTTTCTCTGTTCACATATGTATTCTAAAATGGGTGTGTTGTCCCACCTTGCCATCTATACTTAATGCTACTAGTGGTTAGGAGATCGGGTTTGTAGACTGCATTGTACCTCTGATTTGAAATAGGACATTGGTTAAAAAAACAAACAACAACAACAACAAAAAAAAAGCGGAAAAACAAGCATTCGTTCTTTCTTTCCTTTAGCAACCCAATGGGATTAGTAACTAATCCATGCACATGTAATTCTTAGACTTGTCCTGATAGTGGAATTCACCCTTAAAGCAATCTGAGGAATGTAAGGGGTCAGATGGTACGAGGTCCATCATTATATTTATAATAGCTCAAGAGGGGCAATAGGGGCTGTAAAAGTATTAATTTATTCCCCAAATAACCAACCAAACAAAGTGGGTGCTGTACATTCATGCTTCTGATCACAGAGTGAAACTTTGATGATTCAAGTCACTTCTCTGTTGTATTATCAGCTAGTAAAGGAGCAATTCACAAGTCAGACGCAGGTCTGTCTAAATCCAGAGCCCAGGGCCCTACCCCCACCACATACTCATGGTAGCATTGCTGTGGTTTTAAAAGGCCTATGCTGTTTCATCTGTCTGTGCAGCAGTTCTCTGGCTTCCTTGCCAGGTCTGGAGGTGGTGACATGGCTGATGGATCAGTTGAGTCACAGGGTATTATTCTTTGGACTGATCTAATTGTGCTGCTCATTGGGGCCCCTGCAAAGCCATTGTGTCTTTATGCTATGTTTGAAGCTAGCTCAAAAACCTGGGTGCCCTCTTCTTCTACATGGGCACTGAAGATTACCTGCTTAGGTACTGACCTGTCAAATCTATCCTGTGGCAGAATCAACTAAATTCATTTGACTTTTGCCTGTACTAGTCTATAAGCACAGGAAAGGCAGAGATTATCTTCATGAGGGAAACTGTTGTACTCCCAAAGCAGAGAACAGTAGCTGGAATAATGATTATTGTTGACCAAATGGAGTGAGTATCTATCTTTCCAGTATCTGGGTCTTCTTCTCCCTCCTTTCCAATATCTTGCTCCCCATGGTACAAATACTGCAGTGCCATCCCACAATTGCTTTGTTTATAATCTGTTTTCCTTGTTAGGCTTGTAAATTATCTAAGTGGAGAGAGGTGCCTTATCCATGGTTCTATCTGAAGTATCCAGCGGTGCCTATAATAAATACATGTTTTCAATAAATATTTGTAGAATGAATTAAAAACGAATAAAGTTTTTCAATTCAGCAAAGAGTTTCAAGCACCTTTAATTTTCCACTCATTTTGGTAGGCACTAGAGAAAGTCTCAGCTTTCAAGGAGCCTATAATTGAGTTTCTAATCTAATACAGCATCGTACGCTGGTTATTAAGGTATTATCTCTCAGCTCCATACGAGCTCTTCTATTAGCTACTTTATGATGTTGAGAATAGGATTTTACAAAAAAAAAATTTCTTTTTGTCACTTGGCTTCCTGAGGTGCTCTGCCCCAAGGAGTTATTAGAAAGAATGGAAGCCAGGAAGAAGAGGGGAAAAAAAAAATGTCCCTCTTCTGTCTTGCTTGTCATTCCTGGCAGTATCGTCCCATCAGAGAACATCGCATAGTCCCAGCTGTTGCTTCTAGTCTCTAGTATCTCCCAGAACACAGGCAGGTAGCAACTCATTGTGTCCCATCAGATGTGACAGTTGCAACATTGGCTCGTGTTCTTCCAAAGTCTGTGCTGTGCTGTGCAGGGCTCTTCTGAGCTTCTAAATTCACTTCATCCCAATTCTATCTAATCAGTGGCTTTTTAGATGGTTATTGAAAGAAGATGCAACCATAGTTGGTTTCAGTAAAGGAAAGAAAAGCAGAGTAGGGCTCCATTCTTTTCTATTATTATTATTATTTATTTTTTTTAATTTAAGAAGGCTTTATTTGATCTACGTGCCTGTACCAAGAACCAAGGACACAAAGAAGAATAGGATTTGGTGATAGCCTTCGAGGAATTCTCAGCCTGATAGAAGATTCAGACACAAAGAAGGTAACTTAGAAGGCATTCTGTGATGTACTGGCAACAATCACAGCCTAATGGCATGGCATATTGTATTAGGAAAACCAATACAATCCTTTAATTCTCCAATTTTATTTTGTAACACTTCTAATGCTAACTTGTCTTTTAAAATGCTGGACATGAGAATACCAAAGCTACTGTTGCCACTGTTTATAATGCCTCCTCTATTAAAGATTAAAAATTCCTCTCTGATGATTTTGTCTCAGTCTAAAACTTAGTGCTTCAACATGTAATATTTCTAGAGACTACTTTATGGACAAGTTAAACATTTATAATTACACATTAACCAAGAATTTTGTTAATGCATTTCTTTTACTCTGCCCAGAATTTTTCCCACCAAGTTCAGAAACAATGATAAATATATCAAACTCTGTGGCTTTCTGACCCTAGGGAGATCATTTCCCACTGTTTTGCTATAGAATTTTGTTCTCTCCTGTGACCTTAATGTCAAGAGGCATAATTTCTCATTTTGCAGTATACCCTGGAGGCTTGACCAAAACCCAGAGTCCTTCAGAGGTCAATGAGATCACCATGCTTAACTGAGCAATGTCTGCCTAGCATGGAGAAGGGTGAAAAATGGGTATAAACTATGGGCCCATTTTTAATGCCTTAATTTTTTTAAGACACGTTATTAGTAAAGAAAATAATCTTGCAGGAATTGATTTTAAAAATAGCCAATTCTGATGATTTTAAATATTTGGTTACTTTTTGATAATTTACATGAAACTGATGTTATTTTCAGTGCAATCCAGCAAGATGTCTCTCTAATCTAATTTTTATATCTTATTTTAAGTAGCAACTTCCATATATAATTTTATCCTCTAAGATTTTATAATTTTTGTCAATTAAGACTGATTTCCAAAAGTTCCTTTCCCAGAGATTCTTGAGTACATTTAAATATTATATTGTAAATGCATTTAATTTGCATTGCATAGATAGAAACTGTAATGGTCATTTAATTTTATAAACCTTAATAAATTAAAAATATCATTTACTCTTAAATGCTCTGTGGATATTTTATTGCAAGTTCCTCATTAAAAATTATGTGGTATACATATGTAATGCAGTCTATGGAAGTGTATTGAAGGGTATATAGAACTTCAAATGCAAACATGAGCATCTCCACTGAGGAATAAAATATCTACCTATTGTTCTCATTCAGATCAATGTATTTAATCAACAAATAAGCTGGTTTTGGGTTTTTTTTTTTCCATTTTGTTCTTAAAGAAAAACAAGTATTATTGAATGTGAGTAAATACTTTCTTTTTAATGATTATTGCTACGTATATCATTGATGCCATGGTGACCATCAATAAATACCTGCCAAAAGTTCTCCTTCACAAATGAAATTTTTGTGTTCCTATTTTTAAAAGGTAGACCTCAAAGTGATGCTGAAGGCAAAGGACCATAAAGTACTACAAAATAAACAGATTTTGCATTATTTATACAGCTTCCCATGTAAGTACTATATGGCATGTGCACTATAATACGATGTATTGCAAACAAGCTGCTTTTGAGGGCCTTGTATGTTTCAAGTGCTGCTTAAATGCCGAAGGTACAAAGATGAATAGGTATGGTTCATAACTTAAAGGAACCAAAGCTAGCTGGGGAAACAGACGTTGATTTATGAAAAATGAAAATTGTCATGCCGAAGTGCTAAGGTTACCTGACACAGTGTGGTAGACATCACTATGCTTACATATTTATTATTTAATCATACAGAAATGTATATAAACTGCTTACTAGATGCAAGGCACCGGAGGTACAGTGGAGAAAGGCAGGGATCCTTCATGTATAAAACACATAGATTAGGGGAAGAGAGACCTTCAACAACTAATTATACAACTATCCATTTATTTTTAATTAAACTTTAGTTTTATAACAGTTCTAGATTTGCAGACAAATTACAAAAGCAGTGGAGAATGTCCCTATATACTTAGCCAGTTTCCCCTATTTTTAGTGTCTTACATTACTATAGGGCATGTGTTATAATATATGCACCAATATTGACACATTCTCATTAACAAAAATGCATTATTTTATTCTATTTTTAATATTATTATTAAAAATAGAATAAAATGCAGGGTGAGTTGAGAAAGTAGAGGAAACCCTGACTTCATATGAAAAAAATCAAAGAAAGAGTCACGATCCATTTGAAATGTATGCTAAACCCTGGGCGGTGAATAGGAATTGGCTAGAAAAAGGGAAGGGAGGTAAGATAATTCCAGGAACAAGGAACTGCATGTACAAGGCTCCTGAAATGAGGAACAGAATGTATCTTTCATGAAATAGAAAGGAAGCCGTTGTGATTTGAAGAAAGTTAGTGAGGGTGAAATAGCAGGAGAGGATGATATGGAGACCAGGGCTATATGACACAGGACCTAAAAAGTCATGTTAAGGATTTTGGTCTTCATTCTACAAGGGCTGAAAAATTGTCGAAGGGTGTAAAGTATCAGGCTGACACAATTGTACTGCCATTTTTAAGAGAACGCTCTAAAAGAGCTGCAGTTAAGAAGTGGGTAGGTTGATCTGAACTCTGGCTCCCACTTCAGATAGGTTTTAGTTGCTTCCTATAATCTGTGGGATTGCTAGTCAATGTTCCACCACTCCAAAGGTGGTTTCTAAGCCTGGTGGAGAAGATCAACAGAGGAGCATACATACAGTGTGCATACTAGTTTCAAAGCACTCTCTAAACAAGTGACTTTTATAAACAGTCGGTTGCTCAACAACAGGGATTGCAAACACACAATAGTAATAAAAGTTAAAAAGCTATTGGGAACACAAGACCCCAAGACCCCATCCAGTTACATCAAAAATGGACACAAAGTGGTGAAACACTAATTTCCCTGAGCTTCCTAAAAGCTTGCTATTGTCTATAATTTAATAGTGCTACAAGGCAAATCTCATGGTGGTGCCCAAGAGAGAATCTGTTTTTAGCTCAGGTTCCATGTAAGGAGGTGATTTATCCTGCTTTAAAAAGATTAAGATGTGCTTCCTACCCTACCACTGTGGGGACAGTGATCACGATGGGAGTAGCGCCTGGGGGAGGACATAAAAATACCCAGTAATTCTGATAGGAAGGGGAGTCATATAGATGTAAAGGTACATTTTTGCAGAGCTATTAAGGGGAGGCATATTAATCCTTAGAAAGCCATTCGTCCCAGAGTCTCTTGATTTTTTTTTTCTTTTATAGGAACATATTTACGTAGAGGACAATTTAATCCATGGCTTAGCTACATCACTTGTTTCCTTGAAGGGTCTATGAGGTATCATGTTTTAGGAGGTATTTTATGCATAAACTAACAGAGTTGTTAGTCATTTCATGTTTAATCCACATCTATCCACACATACTAATGTACAGTTTTTAGAAAAGCACAAGATTAAAAACACTAGAGAAAAGTGCGTCACTATGCACTGTAAACTCCACAGCAAACTAAAGCATATACTTGCAGTAGCTAATTATTGGAAAAGAAGAAGAACAGCAATTAAAAATGTGTAACTCAAAGCAATGCTGACATTTCTGGAAAACACTCCGTGCCCAAGCCCAGAGGGTTGACAGCGTTTTCCACTTTTAAATGGCAGCCAGACATTTAAAAATATATATTTTTATTGTCCTCAATAAACTCTGTTAATTTGTGATTTGCAAATTTTAATATTTTTAATAATTCACTTTAGTGATTATCAATAAGTAGTTCTGGGCCGGCTGAGTGGCGTGATGGTTAAGCGCTGGCTTGGGAAGCCAGCGGCCCCAGTTCGGGTCCCACATATGAGGGCCAGTGACACTGCCCTCAAAAAAAAAAAAAAAAAAATAGAATAAGTAGTTCTTAGTTATTTATTTTAAAAGAATCTATGTAATTAAGTGCCCTGGGCCAGTAAGACAGCATATAGGACTGACAATTATGAATTAATTTTTACTGTCTATTGGAAGGATTTTTATCAGCTACTAATATAGACCAAAGATTGTTCATTGGAAAAAATGGCTCTATCTTAATTCAGGATTGAGAACAATGTCCCCTTTTTTTCACTCTGTTAATTTCTTCAGGCTAAAATAAGTTGAATACTTATTATTTTTCTTATATATAAAATTGCATTCTCAAATGAACATGGTAACATAATCAGGTGTTAGAGTAAAAAGGAAACAAAATCGCCTTTCTGTAAGTTTATGATGATTTAGGGGGTAATACAATACAGAGACATACTCCATTCATACTCCGAAGTCCAAGGTTATATGCTCAACTCTTGGTGTTCCTAGCAACAAACTTTAACCATTGTACATTGGAAATAAAATAATTCCTTTCCTTGATGTGCATTCCCATGTTTACATAAATAATTTTCAATTGAAATGCCAAATCTAGTTATGTGTGTATCACCCTACTAGTAAGATTGGGACACTTCAGGAGTGATTATTTCAATCAGGTCTTAACAATGTGCAGCATTTCAGGTAAAGATGGATTGCTCAGGATTGTTGGACAAAACCACATTTGCATTGTTATTCAATTAGTTGACCTTTTCACTGCAGTGAATAACTATAATGGAAGCACAGTTTGAGTTTCAGAGATAAGAATCTTACTCCAATTAAAATTAATATCTGATGTTGCTTCAGTTTTTATGTGCATATATGAACATATGAGGGTATGTACATGCATACATACACTTTTATAATCGAAGACAATATGCTGATTGAAGCTTGTGCAAGTAAAGAACAATGATCAAGTACATCAACAGGATTTACATTTTTCTCTTCCAAGCAAAACTTGAAATAGTCTAAGAAAGATCTTGTTGCCTTTATTGTAGTTCTACCACTTATAAGATTCTTGGTTCAGTGTAAAACTCCTTAGTGAAGTGAGGTTAATAATTATTGTGTTCTAAAGCATTTCTATTTAATCATATGCATTAATGAAGACAGAATATCTTACATAAACAAATAATTAATTTTAACAATTGGAGTGTAAACATTCTTCACTGATGCAGACATCTGGAGTTTGGTATTTAACTGTGAAATATGCACATTTTCTAAACTATGTTTTCTGTTGACAAAAATACATGAAAATATGAATTTCCTGCATAAATATGCATATGATATTATTTTAAGAGGGGTTAAATACTTTAAATAAAAAGAGATTAAATATATATATAGAATGATGACACAGAAGGGCTTAGATTTGGAAGGTCCTCAGATCAATCACTTCAGAGATGGGAACACAAGAATATGATCTTTACAATAATATGATATGATTAATAAAACAATAAATATAATACAATATATGAAGGTAGCTAATTGAAATATATTGTTGATTCATTAACTTTGGACTTAAGGGAAATAGCATGATAATTTATTTCAAAATGGAGCTTCTCTCAGACACATCGTTTCTCCCTGCAGTGTATCACAGCTTTCTTGTGCTTAGACACTAGACAGAACTTCAACCCTACCCTTAGAGGCCATTTTGAACAGCAAAAGCACCACCAAAGAACACAAAATTGTGAAAAATGTGGCACTACACAGCCCCCCAAAGAACACTGGTTTAGTGTTACTGCTGAAACAGGAAGACAAAGGGTCACCTTATTCCATCTCAGCTATAAACATCACTTGGAGCAACTCCAAAGGAGAAGTTGAAAGGGAAAGGTTACCATGCACATGACTTATTGGGCATCACAAAATAAGAGCAGCTTGAGAGCTAACAGTGACTGTCCCGGCAGGTGGCAACGACTTGGCCAAGTATTCAGCTGGGACATACATGCTGTGCCCAACTCTTTCTCCATATCATGCCACCTTAGCCAACCCACTTAGTTCTAGCAACTTGTGCTGCTCTCATTCCATCAGACTTTGTATATAATCATGTTATCAGAGATAAATCTGTTTAAATGCTTCCTTTCAAATCTGTATGTTTTTATTTATGTTTCTTGCCTGATGTCTCTGTCAAGAACTGCCGGTAAAATGTTGAATAGCAGTAGTGAGAGTAGACATCCTATTTTTATTTCTGGTCACAAGGGGAAAATCTTCAGTATTTACCATTAAGTGTCATACTTGCTATGGGTTTTAGAGGAGGCTTTCTATGAGATTGAAGAAGTGCTATTCCTAATTTGCAGAGAGATTTTTCCATGAATGGAGTTTGGCTTTTGTTTAATGGTTTTATTGTGCCTATTGATGCAATAATTTATGGTGTTTTTTTTTTTCATTTTAAGTTGTTAATATGGTGAATTACAATGATTGACATGAAAATATGAAAACAACTTTGCATTTATTGGATACACCCCACTTGGTCAATATATATGATGGGTTTTATGTTATCTCATTCTTGAATAAACTTTAGTAATTTCAGTCTTTTAATGAATTTCCCATTTAACCTTCCTTGTCATATTTACTGATATAACATTGTTCATGAATCACATATGATCTTTTCATTATCTGTAGAGTCTATGGTTATGTCACCTCTCTCATTCCTGATTTCAGTAATTTGTCTTCTCTCTCTTTCTCTTTAAAATATAATTTTGACTAGAGGCTTACCAATTTTACTGATCTTGTCAGTCAGCTTATCGCTCCATTGATTTTCTTTATTCTTCATGTCATCTATGTCATTGATTTCTGCTCTGATCTTTATTAGCTCCTTCCTTATACCTACTCTGTACTTTATTTGCTTTTCTTATTTGATTTTTTTTCTTTTTTTGATTAAAGTTGACATCACTGAGTTAAAACTTTTCCCCTTATCTAATATAGGCAGGGGATGTTACTTCTCTGTCTTACATCTAAAATTTTAGCTCTGCAACTTTTTAAAGATCACGTAACTTCTATAAGTTTCATTTCCCTTATTTGTCAAATGGGAATAACAATTCTTGTCTGATTATGCTCACCAAATTTGCCTGGTGAAACGCTCAAGAATCCAGTAATGATAACATATGATAAAATAGGTTGAACACTTTTAAGGGTTAAACAGGCATATGGTATTATTGTATTTAGTCATCTTTCACAGCTCTAAACTGTCTAAATAACTTTTTTTTTCTTAATTTGATAAATTGAATTGAGGATAATATTTTCTAGTGTGCTCTTCATGCATGCAGCTTTACAGAAAACCTCTAGATAAAATGGAGTGAATTTCATCATTCAGGACACTTAGGGGAAAATATTGGAATGCCTTTGTGTTTTTTTTCTTTTTCAAGTTATATATATTTACCTTCTCAGAAATCAGCTTTATGTTGTGTGAAGAAAGCTTCCCTTCTTCCCTTCTTTTGAAGTGCTTTTAGGAGCAGGTGGCATAGCTTTAGTGGGATCATTCTCCCCTGAGGCAGATCTGGTATTGTTCAGCCCTGAAATGTTCTCTCAACATCTCCCCATATTGATTACCTGCCCACCTTGCCAATTAAAGCAGGCGGAGAGTTATATGTTTTACCTTAGGGCTCAGTTTTGGACCAGGTTTCTATGCTTTCTTTTAAATTTGCCTTTGATCCAGAATCCAGATCCCCTAATGGTTTTGCCTTCATTGCTTCTGGATGCTTAGAGTTATTATTACAGAAATTTTTCAGATACCTTTGTTCATTTGCAAATAAGAAGAATGAGGGGGGTAAAAACCAAAACAAAAACAAAAACAAAAACAAAGAACAGAATTAAATCCATGGGCAAGTCTAAATAAATCATTTAAAAAAAAAGAAAAAGAAAAAAGAAAAAGTAAAAAACAAACAAAAAAACTTGAAGCAACTTTTTGAGAATAGTTAAAAATAAATAAAATATAACCATGTTTAGCATCCATAGGTTAAAGGAAAAAAGGTAAATACATTCACTCCTTAATTCACTTAACAAATATTTATTGAGTAATAGCTGTATACCAGCCAGGCCCTGGTCACACCACCAGGGAGGGGATACAGTGGTGACTAACACAAGTGGTCTTTTATGGAACTTCCATCCTCATTCTTCCAAATGTTAGTTACTCTGGCTTGAGTTTAGCACTTTTGACTACAACTTGACTGAGAATGGCTGATACACTTGAATAATTTCTTATTTTGCCTCCAGAAAGATTTAGTTGTCCATGTTCTCTGCTGAATATGAAGGACATGAAAATAAAATCAGCATTCTTTCCCTCAAAGGGTCATAATCTTTCAAAAAGAGAAACTCTGCTTGGTCCACAATTAATAATTTGCACATCTGCATCACCATGACACAGATATAGGTCTATTCCTCTAGGGTCACAGTGCTCTCCTGACCTTGTGACTATCCTGAGGCAAGGCTAGAAGTCGTTTTCTATGGTGATAAAACAATTGAGTCTATGAGAGCTTGATTCCTATGCAGCGAGAGACCCCTGCTCCCTAAATTGTTGGGTCAGCATGCCAGTGTCAAGCTGCGGCGTTAGGGTTGGGCCTTTGGTCCAGCTTTACTTCTGGGCCCTATGAAGGTCCTTCCCCACGCATCCTGTCTCTTACTTATGGGGCTAACCCAAGTTCAGCTTTGAGATAAATTCCTAACTCTTTCTTGACATCCTCCCCAGCAAGTCATCTCCTTAAGCTCTTTCTATATAGAAAATGTACATCTTCTAAAGTGCTCACACTCCCTCATGGGGCTCTTCTTTCATGTTCTTTCTTTTAGACACAGTAAGACATGTTAACCCTTGGAAAAGGTGATCTATTTTGGGTCTCTCCTTGATGTACACAGGCATACCTCTCATCCCTTGCTAATGAAGGTGCCCTCCTCTACTTACTACTGAATAAAGGTAGACTGAAGACTTTTTCCTGCAGCCAAACAGAACAAACCATGAACCAAGTTTCTTACAGAAAATCCTAGAACCAAGCATTTGGAGGATATGCAAACCTGCTGTAATGGTTTAATCTGTTGCCCAGTAATGTACAATGGGAGCTTAGGGATTTGGTTATTCATTAGTCAGAGCAGCTTAGCACACAAGCTTGAGGAATGTACAAATGGTAGTGGATGTGAACAAACCTATTCAAGCAGAGAAATTAAAAGTTATTTCTACTCTTCAATCATCATCATCATCAGTGGGTTTGTTATTCCCTTCAAGGTGGCATAAGTGGGCAGACTCATAAATCAGCTTCCGCAATGGCCATATTGAAAGGCAGAACATGGAACAGGCACTCTGTTTGCAGTCCCTTGTTAGAGTGGGATGAGCAAACAGACAAGCAACCTTCTCAGAAGGCGCTATGGGTGTTCCCCCCAAATTTATACATTAAAGCCCTCACATCCATGTGGTTCTATCTGAACACAGCATCTTTAGGAGGTAATTAAAGTTAAATGAGGTCATAAGGTTGGAGCCCTAATCTGGTGAGACTGTGGCCTTATAAGACAAGGAAGAAAAACAGAAAAATATCTCTCTCTCTCTTTCTCTCTTTCTCTCTCTCTCTCTCTCTCTCTCTCTCTCTCTCTCTCTCTTTCTCTCTCTCTCTCTCTCTCTCTCTCTCTCTCTCTCTCTCTCTCTCTCTCTCTCTGTCTCTCTCTCTTTCTCCCTTCCCCATGTGAGGACACAGTAAGAAAATAGCAAACTGAAAGCTAGGAAGAGAGCTCTCACCAGGAACCAAATCAGCAAGTACCTTGAACTTGGACTTTCCAGCCTTCAGAACTGTGAGAAAATACATTTCTGTTATGTAAGTCACCCAGTCTGTCATGTTTTATAATGGCAGCTTGAGCAGACTAAGACAGGGAAAAGCCCCCCAAGAAGAGTCTCCCTTATTCTCATCAGCCAGAAAATTGGCACATGCCTACTTCTATGCTAATCACTTTCAAGGTCAATCCATAGCTTAAAACAACAGTGGTTCTCACCCAATCAAAAGTAATTTTGTCCTCAGGGGTCATTGAGCAAGGACTACAGAAGATATTTTTGATTGTCACAACTTGTAACTCAGCAAGAAGTGTTACTGGCATCTGGTGGGTAGAGGTCAAAGATACTGGGAAACCTCCTACAATGAACCCATCAGCCTTTCAACCCCTCACAACGAAGAATTATTTTGCCCAAAATGGCGATAATGCTGAGGTTGAAAAACCATGATCTAAACGAATCATGGACAAATCTTTTGTGTTTAGTATTCAAACATATACTGACATTCATGACACGCTGACATATAAAGACAAAGGCTATTCCTGTGTTCCTTAAAAGTTGTGAGAAAGAGGCCAGAGAGAGTCAGTAGCCTTAAAGGGAACTCTCAGCAGCAACAAGATGCAAAGTGCGCAGTGTGAATTCCTGACCTGAGACCAGATTCTTATCTACTGTCGCCAGGAAGTTGCATGCACCCCTGCACCTCAGTGAACATGTGCTGAGGCTGCTGAGACTGTCTGTTCTTTCCAGGCAGACACATTGTGCCATTCTGCTAACACTGAGCCCTATAGGGACAGGGGCTTGGCTGAGCAGGGAAGGAGATGGGAAGAGTAATGGGTGGATTTGAGACTTGTTGTTTTACCAGTGATGCATGTCTCTCCTAGTCTCAGAATCTCACACTCATCTTTGTTTTAGCCTTTGCAGATTTCAACTTTGGATTTTGACCTAAGGTATGTACCGGAGGGTATGAAATCAAGGTACAAGTTACTTCACCAAGTCCCAGCAAGCATTGACGTCTTTTGCTCACCTCTCTGACTCTACCTCTTAATTCCAGTCCATGGGATGTTTTTTTGCTAATGTGGTGATGATGTTAAACTTTGTGCTTCTGGGAACCAGTTAAGTTAAGAAATCCCTCCATCCTTTTCTTTTCCAGCAAAGTCTAAAGGAAAAGCACCACCATACTCTCACATATTCTCAGATCAGAGCTGCCTCCACCTTTCCCCATGACTCCCTTGTTTACCTGCCTCTATAAGACCTCAAGCCTCCTCTTTCTTTGAAACATTCCTCATTAACGAACTGCTCAGTTGCAATGGCCTGAAGAACATCATCCCTTCAGTTGTGTGGTGCATTTCATCTTTCTCACCAAGAATGTAGGAAGGTGGATTAGTTATTACTGATCATGCATTCCTTGATGCCTATTTTTTATTACATAAATGTTATTCCTTCAGTTGTTCTAGGCTTTGGATTTTGTTTGGAAAGGAAGGAGAAAGGAAGAAAGAAAGAAAGAAAGAAAGAAAGAAAGAAAGAAAGAAAGAAAGAAAGAAAGAAAGAAAGAAAGAAGAAAGAAAGAAAGAAGGAAAGAAAGAAAGAAAGAAAACGAAATTATCACCAACTCTAAAATCCTTTCTTTCATACAAACTCTGACAAGAATTTTAATTCAATTTTTTTTTTTTTTTTTTGAGGGCAGTGTCACTGGCCCTCATATGTGGGACCTGAACCAGGGCTGCTGGCTTCCCAAGTCAGCGCTTAACCACCACGCCACTCGGCCAGCCCTAACTCTGCCAAGAATTTTAGTGTCTATTTAAAACTAAAATATAAAGCACTGAATATCCTTTCTTGCATGTCTATGGTTACTACCCCAAGTGGAGGGGAGAAAGTTTAGAATTCCATGTCAATTGTATAGAAAACAAAGTAATGGTAAAAAGAAGCAAAGGTTAGTATTTTTCAAATATTTCCTATCACATGAAGGTTTAATGAGGTAATGCATGTGAGTACTTAGATCAGTTCCTGGTGCCCAATAAATTGGACTTTTATTATTGTCATGACCATTATCATTATCTTTGTGAAATCTTTCAGTCATTGGGGAATTTTAGGTAATTTAGTTTCCGTCACAGCCTCTTTGAATGCTTTTTTCTTTTCTTTATTTCTAAACTTACTCATTCTAGGAGCTTTGATCATAAACTAGTATAATCACCTAAAAGCATTTGGCACCTCCTTAAATAAAGGAGAGACATTTTTTAAAGCCCAAATATAATCCTCCCAGTGCTTTTGGTTTATCCTCAAGAACAAGAGCATAATGTAGAAAGGGAAAATAAGGAGTACTGGGCAGGGAGATATAATACCAACCTTTGGAAGGAATCTTTAAAAACTAAAATTTGCAAGTGCCAGAAGCTTTGAAAAAAGAAATCTTAAGTAGAGCTTTTGTGTGGTCCCTGGCTTAGAACACAAAATCTGGAGGAAATTACCGTTGGAGTAAACAGTGGGATTTGAGCTTTGTCTGACACAGTCTGAGAAATTAGAAATTAGCGTAGGCCATAGTTGAAACTGTCAGGCCAAAAATTAATTGGGAACATTTAGAAGGGAACTATGTTGAAGCCTATTGTAGAACTTGAGTGTTTTAAGAAACTATGTGGAATATACTTTTCATTGTAAATAATTTTGAAATTTAGTCCACCAATTTCTTTTGTACTTATTTCAAATCTATTATTTTTATACTGGGAAGTATAGGTATAGACTGACACAGTAGAAGTACAAACATACAAAGATGGACTATGAAGTTTACAAAATTTCCACTCTGCATCTACATGGTGGAAAGTTCGTGAACTTAATTGTCTGAACTTTCATATAGACATAAGCCCCAATACTTTTATATATTCAACACAATATTTTTTTCTGAGGAAATACTTCCCAAATAAATGAGTAACAACCTACTTTTCAGGTACCATAAAATAATTTGTCAAATAAAGGTAAATTACATCACTCAACAGTGATATTTTCAAAATACCACAAGATTGCATAATCTATCACATAAAAATCAAAGCTTGAAGTGACATTTTACTGGCTTTAAAGCCATTTCACTACACAAGACTGAGATAGTATTTAAAGGGAAAGCTAGAAGAAAACACACAATAGATTAGAATAAACCTAATTGCTATTCACTTCTGGAAGTGTCTTTTTTCAAATCTAAAAGGTTTAGATCTTTATAAGGGTAAATTATTATAACTGTAAGGGAAAATGTGTGTTTCAAAGGAAAACGATGCATTGTCTAGAGCGAACCCTTCAGGGTTATCTGACTAGATACTCTGGGAGCTGTTTTATAACTCCCGCAAATTGTGTTTAACAGAGTGTAATGCAAAATAATTATTGTCTATAGGCATCCAAATATATCTGCCCAGTGGAGGTTTTGTTGACTTTCCTTCTACTTTCCCCCTGGAAAGAGTTCATCTATTCGTAAATTCATTTCAACAATTTTTTCTCCACCTAAATTTATATTTCTTTGGCTTCTTTGAACCAGTTATGATATCTGCCTGGTTCTTTGATTTAATTAATTGGTTAAATAAAATCTTCAACTCATGTTCTTTTAAAATCTGTGTAAACATCATGAGTTTACTTATTTTTTTAAAAATAAACTTTAACATAACTTATGCAGACACTTGATGAATAATGCAGCTTGACTCAGTTATCCATCTGGGGAAGAGACATTTAATCCTGTATACATTTATTGCACATCTACTCTGCATGAAAGTCAGCTCCCTGCTGAAAAATTGAAGGGATAAATTGCTGAGTTATAAATGTGCCTTGAGGACGAAATTGAAAACATAATAGACTAGAGATTGGAGGGCTGTTAGTTATATTATGAAAGAGAACTTGAACTGAAAGCTTAAATAAAGCACTCTGAGAACTTCTACTGCACATTGAGGCAGAGTTGGGGTTTGAGAACAGGCCTCGTGAATGACACAGCCTTGGATATGGCTCCTGAAAGGTGGGTAGGATGTCAGCAGGTACTATTTAGAGAAAGAGTGACAGAAGCAATGAGGGCAAGGGCCAGAGTGAGGGGGAACAGGGTATACACAAAGAGAACAATTTGCTGCTCTTTCCTCCTAATAAAATATTCTCCCTTTTGACACCACTTTTCTATTGCTTAAATTGAATTACCTTGGATTTACCTTTTGGTATGGGAGCAATTAATTCAACAAGTATTTTAACAAATACTTTTTATTATCTATTTGTCCTTAGACTAAAGTTTGCAAACATGGCAGTACTAATATTTTAAGCAGGATTCTTTTTCGGTGTGGGAGGCTGTCCTATACATTGTAGGGTGTTTAGCTGCACCCCTAGTTCTGACCCACCAGATATCAGGATCCTGAGCTATAACAACCAAAAATGTTTCTAGACATTGTTCCCTTTCTGAGATTGAGGGGGGAAATGTGTCCCCAGTTGAGTGAGATCTACTGTTATAAATTCTTCAAATTCAGCAATTGAACACCAACACAATTATCCATGCCATCCCACTCCACAACTCTTACATCTTTATTCTCTATTATAGAGTTCACTGATTCACCAAGTCTCACAGATTCAAAGCCTTACAGTCATATAATATGCCGCTTCTTCCTTCTAAATCTCATCCCTTACAGAACCCTCCACCAGGCATGTCACTCGAATCTGGTCACCTCTTTCCACCTGCATTACCACTACTCCTGTTCAGTTTATTGGCTTTTGCTGAGACACTTTAAATAGGCTTTGTCCTGATTTTTCTGCCTCTCTTCTCTCTTTTAGTTTGTTATTCCCCTGCTGTCCAATTTACACTCTTAATGATTCAACTTTTATGAAATCATGCAAATATAAAACAAAATTTTAAAAGCAATTAAAGATAAAGTTTATTGACTGCCAATTCCTAGAAAAAAATACCAAATTAATTTTTAGATTAAAGCAAGCCAAGTTATTTTCCTACTGCAGGAAGGGAGGTCACGACCTTGACAGTCTTAGTCGCACCTCAAAAGTAGAAGGTCAAAGACAAAAGGTTTATAAACTTGTGTGGTTGTTAAGGTGGAACACCCAATGCAAGAACCTGACTGGAATCAGGCAAAGATTATGATATAATACTTTAGGGCTGAAAGAAAGAGAGGGTGCATATTTTAAAGTGAGTTTTAGAAGTGTAAACAGTTGTATGAGTCAAGTGCTTTGAGAAGGTGCCCTTTATTCTGACAATACAGGTTCAGATAAATAAATTTTGATGAGGTTCCTGAAACAAACAATAGTTACTGTCAAGTCCTTCTCCCAGAGCAAGAATTTCCTGAGATACTAGAGTCATGTTTATGTAATAGACTAAAAAATGAATGGTTATATGTGGCTTCAATTCTCAAGTCCAAAGTTTCTAAGTGTGGCAAGTGAGCCTTTGACAATCTAGTCCTGCTCACACTTTATCATTGCCTGCAGGCACTAACAGGCTTGCGTCCTCTGAGTGCTCCAGCTATGAGTAAACTATTGTGCCATAACCAGGTGTTTCCCATCTCCTAGACTTTTTACAGGAGAGGGAGAGGGAGAGGGAGAAAGGGGAAGGGGGAGGGGAGGGGGAGGGGAGAGAGAGAGAGAGAGAGAGAATACATTTTTTTCTAATTTGAATTGCATTTAAATATATTATAGCTATGTGTGCTCCAAAATGTGACAAATAAAATTATTTAAAATTAAGTGTTTATCATACATAGGACACCAAAGGCATTTGTGAAATATGTCTGACATAAAAATAAGGATATCAGATTGTCTTAAAATATAGAACAATAGTTTATATACCTAAAAGCTCTAGGTGAGGAGAATCAATGATGGAGCTGGAAGTGGAATAAAATAACAACACTAATTTGATTTTTTTCTATTCATAGGTTGGCAGTTTCCATTCTAAAACTTACATATGATAAGATATAAGGAAGTAAAATCATTATCGTCAGCAGCAGCAGCAGCTAAAGAATACTATTACTTTTATTTACTATATTCAAGCAAACAGAATATCAATATTATATTTTATATGCAACTGGAATTATTTTTGATGGCCAAATGGATGATGTGGTTTTTTGTTTGTTTGTTTGTTTGTTTGTTTTTCCTTTCCTGGGTCAAAGAACCCCTGGATCAGGATTTTGGAAGACAAAGTCCAAAAAGAATTCAAGAAACAGCAAGCTATTCTTGGTCTATTTTCTCCCCCTTGTCCGACTTTCCTACATTTCCTATTCTGTGAGCATCACGAGACTGATGTCCATGTTGGGAAGATTACTCTGTACTATGTCAAAATCTGAGTGGCCATTGCTGGAACTAACTCTAATTTAACCTGACCAGAGTCCCCCCAACCCAAGCCTACATTACAAGGACTATGAATTTTTACAAGGAGTTACTGAAAACCTGAAAGTCTGTTTCAAAATACCTAGTTCAAAAAGAGCCAGTTGATGTTTATGGGGCATTGAAAATACTTTGTAGGGATAGAAAAAAAAAAAAAACAAGAAACCCAGAAATATTAAGATGAAACCCAGATGAGGATAAAAAGAACAAGGAGGAATCAGATCAAATATTTTGATAGAAAAACAAAATTACAAACCAAAGGGTGTGGGAATGACAGGGGTAGAAATCCAAACACAGAAATAGTAGACTTAAAATAAATTGATACAATCAGGGAAAAATAAACTAAATTGTTTGGCCAACTAGAAATAAAGTACTAAAATTGGAGCCATGTGTGTGACAAAGGAGCGGATGACATATGAAGCATTACAGAAATTTGGCTTGCTCCTGAGGATGCTAAACTATTCATAAGATACACTTAGAAGGCTCCTACATCAGCACAGTTAAGATAAAAAATGAGACAAGATTCTTCCATTTAAATGGAGTATTTAGTGGCTCCAGAAATGCAAAGACCAGCTCACTAAAACATAATCAGTCATTCGGTGCTGGGTCACTGCAGAGGACGATGAAAGGGAGAATGCACAATGGTTCCTAGATAGAAAGGAAAGACAGATGGACAATGAAACCGCAATTATATGAAATTTCATCTCTTCAAAATTATTTGCTGGGCTACTGAGGCACAGAATAGTGAAAACAGGGCAATTGCCTGTGACCTGATCAAAGATGTCACTTATTTGGGTTTTCTTCTCCCTTGACCTAGCCAGGATAACTTTCTTTTTATTTTATTTTATTTTAAATTAAAAATAGACTCATGCTCTGAGGTGAAAGTTAAATGAATTGGGATAATGGACACAAAAATAAAATTTGCATAAAATCATTTTCTTTGGAGGATTCAACCGGAAAAACAAAGAAAAGCAAGTTGACTAGTTATGGGGAAATTTTACCCTTTATGATGAAAGGTACACATGCTAAAGAATATTATACAGCATACACATCAAGACTGGAAAAGCTTCATTAATGTCAAAAATCAATGAGGTTGTAAGAATCCAATGTATATTATTTGATAAGAAATTTAAAAAATGATTTTAAAAAGTAGGAAAACATGTTAACAAGAAAAAGGTATTCAAAAGGAGAAATTAGTCATATCAAGACTCAGCCCTGAGATTTATTAGTGAGTCATTATAATGTAACCACTGAGAAATGTAACCACACTCCTCAAAAACTAAGGAGTGAAAAGAAATTGTACCTCTCCAAAAAAATACCATTTCAATGAAATGTCCTTTTGTACTTGAAAGATGTATTATCATGATGGTAAGCTTTGCAAAATTCTGTTATGAAGAATCATTATTCATACTCTTCAGCCAATCATAGCAGTGACCTAGCTTATGATTCTTCAGGGGAAATGTGGGAATCATGCCTGTGATAAGCCACTGAGTAATGAGGTAGAAATAAACATCAGGCTTCTTCGTGATGTCAGGATTTATCTCCGACTTGCAAAGGTAAAAATCTTCAGGAAATCACTCTTACACATACAAAATTTCATTACTTAGTTACATATTCCAAAATATATCCTTCCACTTCTATATTATAGAATACGTGTACCTATTATTACTATGCTGAGAGCTTTGAAAACTGGGAACATTTACCTTTCAGACACATGTAATTTGATGGGCTCTATTGAATCAATTGGTATCTCAGGATATTTTGGGAGAGTTAAAATTTCATCCCATAAATTAACCATCATATCTTGGCTAAAGGTCATTGAAAAGAAACAGAGAATGGAGATGAGGATAAACCCAGATAATGATGATGATATCTCCCTCAGAGAGAGACCATGGGTGTCAAGTTGCACTTTCTACCTCCCTAACTTAAAGTACCTCATATACTTTAAATCTATGATGATCTAATAAAGAGGTTTTCCTTTTTTTTTTTTTTTTTCATTTTGCAAGTGAGAAAAGTAAGCTTCAAAGAGGTAAAAAAAACCTCCTCAAAGTGCAAATGCAATTATATTCATTACACAAGAAGAGTAGAGAATTGTGCTTAGGTCAAGGCAGGCACCAGCATTGACTTGAATTGCATAAGTCAACATTTTTTTTTTTTAAGTGTGCCTGTTGTGAGAATAATAAAACTCCTCTTTGATTACTACTACTAAAGCTTTATTTCTTTTTTTTTTTCTTTTGGTAAGTGCACACCTATTAGGTGGAGAATAACTTCAAAAACAAGTTATTCCCGATTAGTAAAGTTCTAATATATGAGATAAAATCCCCAGTTTCTTTTTTTTTCTCTTTCATTCTCTCTTTAGTCCTGGCATCCATTCATATTTAAAATTTGGAATGCTTTCTTCCTTCTTAAACTGATTAGACATTGATTTTTTTTTAAAAAAGAAGGATTCTTTTCAAGAGCTAGAAAACACCAAAGAAAAAAGCATATAAAACTATTTCTCCCAGAATCCTAACAATTCCATTTTATTGCTTACATATCTTCTATGAGTTGGTTTCCTGCACTCTCAGACTGAAAACCATGCCTATTCCATATTCCTGCTCTACCCCATTAAAGTACTGTTGTCTGTGTCTCATCAGGGAGGTGGCTGCCCTTCAGTGGCGGGTGATGTAATCCTTGGTATACATTGCATACATCTGGGGAAGGCTTTGGCAGCCCCAACCGTGAAAGTCTCTAACATATCAGATCAGTATGTGAACCAGTAGTAGGCAATTGCTGGAAAAGTCTCTGTAGTTGGCAAATATTTTAATGATGCATGCGGTAAAATTGGAGCCAGTTGGCCTTTCATCTACCCTCAATACCCCAAAGTTCTAATGATAGATAAGCCCTTTATTTTTCTTGAGCTAAAACACAGAATACAAGAAGATATCTGCTAAATAAGGGGCTCATTTTACATAGATGCTGAAAGGAAAAAGACATAAAGCCAATTTAGGCCATAACCACATTTTCAACATTGCTTAAAATGGACCAGAGTGCATGGATGTTACAGCAGTGAGCAGAACTGTATATACTTTAGGCTGACTGTAAGATCTTGAACTTCTACCAAAAGCGCAAAAGATTAATTTACTTACTTCACAGCTTGCACAGCTATTATTCAAGAATAATTGGGCTTCTAAAAAAAAAAAAAAAAGAATCACGTACTGGCCGTTTGGAATATTTATATGCAGCCCGAATGAAAGGTTTCTTACTGTGATGCAGGAAGCATGGGAGGTTTTGTGAAGAATCACATAATCTATTGTGTGTCTGTCTGCCTCCTGCAGGTAAGGTCTCTTACCTTTACAGGTAACCAACTTGATTCTGACAGGATATGTAATCAACAGAGAAACAAAGAAAATGTTCTACTTTTATGTAAAGGATATTTCAGCTTTGTTGTTTAGAAACAATTTTGTGCATTTTTAAGCATAAATGGAATTACTAAAATAGTAATATCTCTCTGATGGAAACAGTTTTCTCACTGGATTTTCAGTGAAACCAGTGACTGATTCTGGACATGTGTATGCTATCATTTCATCCTTCTACATATTTATAGTACCCAAGGGAGAAAAGACCAATGCATCTAATGTACTCACAAGGAAAAGTACAAAAATTCCATCCACATAATTCTTTTTCAGCCCACAGTTGAAAAACATGAGTTAAAAAGCATAATACAATAACAGTGGTAGAAGAGATTTTTGATTGCTATCGTATATTAGACTTGAAAGATTTCGCCGTCTATTTACATATGTATCTGTATGTATATCACATATACACATATATGCAAAGTTACATATATGTATTGTATATGTCTGTATACATGTATGTATATATTACATATACAGAATGCATGTGTGCATATATCTAATGTATATTTCCCTCCATTAGTAATTATTTGTTATAGAAACCATAAAAACATCATTTGTTGAACAATTTAGCATAAAGATCTTTGTTTTCTTCTTACATATCTGTGTAATAAACTTGCATTTATTGTCATTGTTATCCTCACTTTCTTAGACACACACACAAGGGCAACAACAAAAAGCATAGTCAATATTAACCCCAAAATAAAAATGCAATCCTCATATGTCCCCTGCTGGGGTTCAAATCCCAGCACAGTCTTTTACTGTGTTAAATTAATTAAACAAAGTCATTAGACTGAGGTGGTTTTAATGCTGTGGCAGCCTACATAAGCAAACCAAAACCTAAGTCCATACATCCCTCAATGTTAAGAAATTGAAACCTAAAGACAACTAATCAGAGTCAACTCAGCTTTCCTGAATAAGGCAACTACTAAAGCTGTATCCAATCAAATAACTTTTTTGCTTTGATTCTGAGTCTTCTCCGTAAAAGTCTCGCACTAATTATGTGACCTTAGTTACCTTGCCTCATTTCTTTATCTTAAAAATCAAAATAATACTAGATATTAGGAACCCGATTATTGAAACATGTAACTCTAGCTTTTAGTAAGAGCTCAAAAAATGTTGGGTATTTTCATAATATTAATTTCTTGAACTTGAGGCTGATATGCTTGCTTGTTTGATACCTAAGTTTTCTCATTCTAGCTTTAACAAAATAAAGTTTCATAAGCAAGGGTCTGGAACAACATTAGCCTCAAAAATCAAAAGAGTGATAACAAAAACCATAACAGAGGCCAATTTTGACCATCAAATGCTGAGTGAACAATTGGCCAAAAGTTTGGCAGTGTAATGGGACATCTCCAGCTCATTAGAGCCCAAAGTTTCACCACACAAATCAGCTGGGTGCTTTTTTTTAGAAGTCTGGATTCCAGCCACTCCTCTGAGAAAGTCTGATCTGGGAGGTTTCAGAGAAGCATTCAAATCTGCATTTTAAAAGTGATTTGCATATTGAGGGAGTAGTTTGAAAATAAATAAATAAATAAATAAATAAATAAATAAATAAATAAATAAATAAGACTGATAACAATATGTTACATGGCTGAATGTTTTCTCAAAAAATAAATACACCAACAACAAAGGTATGGAGTGTTTTTCAGAAATGCAAATTATTTAAATTAATGTCTATGTTAAAATAGGCATTAATAGAGTTAAGATTCTATTTGATGCTTCAGCTTTTATCAGACTATTTTGCTTTCATGATAGGCGAATCAATTACCTTCTATACTAAACACCAAAACGCGTTGTAGCCTGTGAATGCAAAAAAATGACTAAATCATTCTTCAACTTTTCCACACATTACCTCCCCACAACCTCCCCACAAAAAAACTGCTGTTATTTTTAGTAAGGATTGAGGCAAAACCTGTGAACACAAATTCTACCTTTTACTTAGTTTTTAAATGCTGTTAAAGTTATTTTTCTATGGAAAGAAAACCTATTTAAAGATAAAATATACAGCTTCCACAGAAAAGACATTTAAGACTAGGTGTCCTTTTTTTGAAAGAATAATAAGGTTAGTTTCAAAGTGTTATATATCTGTTAGTAATAAGTTACTGATTTATTCTAGATCTAACAGCATTTTTTTCTATCTGTATCATTGCAAAGAAATCAGAATATTCTAATACTTGAAACTCATACTATTATTTCAAGATATTTAACAAAAATATTTTCTGGAACAATGAAAAATTAAAATATATAAATGTGGGCACTCAACTACCAGGTGCCAAAACATGTTGCATAACTGTAGTAATTAAAACTGTATGGAGAGGGCCGGCCGAGTGCCGTGGTGGTTAAGCGCTGGCTTGGGAAGCCAGCGGCCCCGGTTCAGGTCCCATATTTTAGGGCCAGTGACTCTGCCCTCAAAAAACAAAATAAAACGAAACAAAAACTGTATGGTAGAGACACTATGGAACAGAATGAAGTCAAAAATAATATGATAAAATTGGCATTGTATGTCAGTAGGGAAGAGATGCAGTGATCAATAAACCGACAGCAATTGTGTAGTCATCTGTGATAAGAAACGATCACTACCCCATTTCTTTCTCCAAAATAAATTTTGGTCAGATCTAAGTTTTTAATTATAAATATAAAATAATAAATTCTAAGAGAGAACATTCAAATATTAACAGTGTAATGCAAAATGTAGAAATTTTTTTTAAAAAACCTCAAATACAATTTAAAAATCTGCATAACATTTAAAAACAACCTTAAAAAAGTAAGACATTGACATGTTGTGAAATGTTTGCAAATTATGCTATAATGTGCTGATTTCTTATGTCTAATTAATGAGAACGTTATCAACAATTCAAATGAAAAATGAGCAAAAGACCAGGGCATTTCTTAGTAAAGGAAAAGCAGATATCTTTCAAGCACATGTGAATATCCTTGCCTTCATTTACAAGAACAGCAAATTTAACCTATGATAAAATGTTTTATTTTTCTTATCAGGCTGGAAAAGATAAACATACCTGAAAATATACTATGTTGGCAAATGTATGAAGAAAGAGGCACACAATGTAAATTGTCATGTACTTCAAGTTCAAAACTGTGTACACCTTTTCCAGGATTCTATGTTTCAGAACACATCTTATAGATTTTGTTGTTTCATGAGTGCAATATATGCAAAGATATTCATACAGCACTGTTTATAAGAATGAAAAAGTCAAAACATGCTATATATTCTTCAACAGGTGACACTTTTAAAAAAAAGTAGTGCATCTATATAATGGAATACTATGCAAGTCTTGAAAATGGCAAGTCCTCTATGTATTATTCTATAACACTGTCTCCATTATATACTAAATAAAATTTATACACACATATAAATATATATCTGCATTTTTTAAACACAAATGTTTATACATATACATTAACAGTTACATTTATAAACTCGCATTGCAAGGACATAAGAAAAGTTAAGAACAGTTATGTATTACATCATCACGGTGATCAGGGTTCATACCAGCTGTGAGAAGTTGTGCGTGAAATATGTACCCTAGATACTATGCAGTAGGTATGGCACTTCTGTGGTTTTATTCACAAAAGAACATAAACCCTAGTACAATTACAAGAACCACATCAAACAAATCCTAATTGGTCACATTCTACAAAATATCTAACCAACACTTATCAAAACTGTCAGAATTATCAAAAACAGGAAATATCTGAGAAACTGTAATATTCCAGAGAAGCCTAAGTACACATGATGCAATGTGGCATCCTGGATGGAATCTTGGGACAGAAAAAGAACATAGGTAAAACTAAGGAAATCTGAATAAGGTATGGACTTGATTGAACAATGTGTCAATATTGATTTGCTAATGAATTGTGGCAAATGTCTTGGAAAATTTAGAATGTTAATGGGATAATCTGAATGTGGAATATATACAAACTTTCTGTATACCATTTTTACAACTTTTTGGGAAATCTAAAACTATTCTAAAACTAAAAGGTTATTTAAAAAAATTATCTATGTTGTGACAATATTATGTGTTCACTTGGCTAGGCTAGATGCCCAGTTATTGGGTAAAGCACCAGTCTAGATGGGGCTGTCAAGATATTTTTATATTTGATTAATATTTAAATTAGTAGACTGAATAAAGCATCATGTGGGTGGGTCTCATTCAATCTATTGGTGGCCTCAAGGGAAAAACTGAGTCCCTCTGAAGAGAAGGAATTCTGCCTCCACACCATCTTTGACTTAAAATGGCAACATTAACTCTTCTTGTTAGAATCCCTAGCCCCATGGCATTCCCTGCTTATTTCAGACTTGCCAGCCCCTGCAGTTGTGTGATACAATTCTTTAAAATCTCTCTCTCTCTCCAATAGATTTTATATCTATCTATCTATCTATCTATATAATTATATATCATATATATTTTATTTATATATTATATATTTTATTTTTATATATTTGCATATATATATATATATATATATATATTTTTTTTTTTTGCATATATATATATATATATATATATATATATATATAATCTCCTATTGTTTCTTTTTGGAGAACCCTGACTAGTACATATGGTAGGGGCTGAAGAACAGGGAACAGACAGGGTGAGAGATTTAGTTTTTAAAATACAAACTTATATATATTTTTCATTTTTAATAACCACTGACATCAACTGTTCAAAAATAAACAAATGAGAAAAAAAATAAAAATAAAAAATTGAGTCTTTATGTGAGGATATATCACTGGTATTTAACATCATCCTTATAAATTATCTAATGTGATTCCCACAATAATTCATTTTGGAATACAGAACTAATATTCATTAAAAATGGAGGAAAACACCCAAAGTCTCATAGGGAGAAAGTAGTAGAATCAGGAGGTATCTGACTCCCAGTGCAGTGTAATTACTTTAAGACAAGCTCTCTAATGAGCCTTGGTACAGGTAATAAAAGGAAGGAGTAGCTGCTTTAATTTTAGAGGTCTAGGTAAACCAAGAGGGTGGCTGAGAAATGGTGAAGGTGAAATCAGAATCTTTTAATCAGGAGCTATTAACTCTTCCCTTAAAGGATAAGGCCACTGGACTATCTCAGGGAAATTTTTTAAGCTAGCTCATCAACATGTCAGGGACAGCAATGTAATCCTCACCCATCAGGGGCTTATTTTATCCAGGAACATTGGCGCATATAGAAAAGGAACTTGAAATTACAAGAGTAAGGTAGGGTGTGCTGGAATGTCAAGGTCAGACCCTCAGATGATCACATTCCTACAGGAAAGCATTTACAGTATCCTCATAGTGTGCACCAGTTTCCAGGCTGTGGCATTTCAAGTATATACACTGATTTAAAGATCAAAGTGGACTCATGGTGCTTCCCAGGAGGTGGATCAAGAAATAGGACAGATTTTGAATTGGCTTAACGTACTTGAGGATGTTGGAAGTTTAAGGGAAGTTAAACATGATAATTTAAAAATAATATTAACCATAGTTTTCTCTTCTTTCCAAAGTATATGTGACAACTCAAATACAAGATGAAATATTCTACTAACTTCTCCTTAATTCCCTATTGGAGGAAGAATAAGGACCAGTTGGAAATTTTAAGTTCCCTGCCAATTATTCTATTCAACTAAAAAGTGGTCTTGGACAGAGAAGGTTTATCATGAAGTTAAAGAAAGTAGACATCAGAAACTCCCACTTGAATCGTCTAGGAGGAGAGATATAACTGTGTGTATATATACTCTTAGTTTTGGAAAATTTGCAAAATTAGTATTTCTTATATTCTTTTTTCTTTAAAAGGATCCATAAAAATTACATAAGCTTTAAGCTCCATAAAACCTGCATTCATCTCTCAAGTTGGAGAAAGAGATCCATGGTTGTTTAAAGCTCCCTAATGAAACTTAAGATATGGGAAGGAAGGCCCCACGACACAGATGGTGCAAAGCTAAGCTGATCTGCATAATAAGAGCTGAGAATTATGTTTTCTGGGAAGCCAAAAGGAAGATCACCTGGTAAATTAGAAGATATAAAGTATTGAGAGGGAGAGGGAGGCTTGTCAGCCTGGTAATGTGTAATTCCTCAAATACCACAAATATTGAGTCAAGTCTGAGAGACCCAAAGATGCCTTGAGTAGGAAGTTGCTGCAGTGAGAATTCACAGAAAGAGGATTGATTTCTGATTTTATACTAACAGAGAGAAGAGGACCATTAATTGGTCAAAAGATCAAAGATCCAGGATTTATTGATAGTCAGAAATCCTTGACAGAAATGATCGGAAGAACATTTCTCTACAGAATGTTTGATTTTCTGTAGGCACTGGAATATCTCAGCTAAATTTTTTAAGACAGCTCATCAACATGTTCATCAGACCATTTCTCTACAGAGCATGTGATATAGGACTGGGTATTTAAAAACAAAATCAAACGTGACTAGCTGAACTATGTGTCATGTGGGTAACACAGAGTCATTGAAAGCAAAGTGGGGTTGTGGCAGCAGTTGCCAATGCTCTTTATCCAAAGAAACCTTGGACTAAATAGTACGGTGGATTCAAGGTGAGTCCACTCCAGAACAGTGGGTGGATTCACAATGCCTCCACCAGGCCGTACAAAGAAGAATAATGGAGGAAGGGTGGGTTCCTTTGGCAGAATCACATGAATTCAGACAGGTAGCAGCTTTACAGGCTTGTTCCAAAGAAGCTGAGATGGAGGTAGATGTAGTCACATGTTAAAGGACCAGTATTGGGCGATTTGAGGTGAATTGCAGGAGAAAGTAAATAGAAATAGGCAGATGCTTCTTTGGAAATACACTGTCAGGTCCTCAGGAAGTTAAGAGAAGGGAAATGTCAACATGTATCTCTTATGTGCCACATAAGATTTCAATATTGTGTGAATGTTCATGCTTTTTTTTTTTTCTTCAGAACACCACCATGCAATGGATATTAATGTGCCTGTTTTACAGATAAGAAAGTGACATTTAGGGATACTTAGGGATACCTAGGTGACAGTCATGCTTCACCATTCAGTGGTGAAGATGGTATCCAAAACAGAATCATCTACCACAAAGCCCACCCCGCTGATCTTAATGTGAAGGACAGAGCCAATCCCAGACCAGAGGCAACAGAGCCAATTTCTACCTGGGAGCCTGGTTGGGTTGGCTGTTACACTGCCCAGATGAAGACATAATGCAAAAGTTTAATTCTCAGTTATTCTTTTCCCTTTTGTTTTTCTGAAATAGTAAGAGTGGCTTATTAAAGCACATAGCAGATATGGACCACAGATATGACTATAGCTCAGGCATCCACTCTATGAGAGTCTGTGATGGTGGTGAGGGAAGGAGGCTCTGGGGAGGAGGCAGCGTGAAATGAAATATGCCAAGGGGACATTTGCTTACTCTGTAATTAAGAAAGACTATTTTCTTTAAATATTGGGTTGTCGGAAAAGTCATGACGCATTTTTGCAACAAAAAACATAGAAAAAATACATCACGACTTTTCTGACAACCCAGTATTTACAGAAGAGCGAGTTTCAACTTCTACCAATAGAGTGTTCCAGCTCTTTTGGAATTTATAATCTAGTCTAGACGATGCATACAAGGTGGTCAAGATAGTTTATTATATGACCAACAGACCAGACAGAGACACTCAGACATTTCTTAATAGTATGATTTAGAAAAAGGAAAAAAAAATTGTCATCCAAGTTTTTATAACATGGAAAATAATGGAGTTTTCCAACCACAGGACTTGACCTTGCCCATGTGTAAGGAAGTACATTTCTGAGTGATGTTGTTTACTTATGTATTTTCTTTGAGGTCACGCAGCTTTATGATGACATTAATTTGGTGGATTTACACATAGAGCGACATGACATTAGTTCATATAAAATCACAGCTTTCATTTCAAAAGAACTCTTGCCTAATGTTTGGATGGAAATATAAGAATCCCCTTGAGTCTAGACCTTGAAGTCTACATTCTTTGCTTCCAGCCCTAAATTAAAGTCTTTCCTTTTTATATGGCATATTTCTTTATTTTTTTCTCATACTTTTAGATAATTAGATTCCTCTGAAGTAGCATTGGGATAAGAGGGTCTTTAATTTGTAATAAGTAAAAACAAACCATATGGTATAGCTCAGATCTTCTCAAAGAGAGGACTTCATTTAATTTCCCTGAAATTTTGGAAGATGCGTACTCTATTTCTCTCATTTTGTATAAATTGGGATTTGTTTTGGTTTTACGTAGTTGTCTTTTCTGTCATTAAAGTAATGACAGTGATTTTTAGCCTCTGAATGTAGACGATATTTGTTCATTTTATAATTATTTATTTTGTTCCACAGAGTTTTTGGCTTCTGTATATGTCTCAGTGTATGTCTTGTTCTAATTGCAATTTCATAAAAAGTAACAAAGTTTTATTTGCTTAGGAAGACATTGGCACATTAAGCCATTCATTAGCCCTGCTATTTTCTTAAGTGGTAGGGGTATTAGTTTACTTATCCTGTATTTGTAGGCATAAAGGGACAATTGGTTTCTGCTGAATAGGACACGGGGCACATGTGCACTACATTCCTCGTTAGGTTCTATCACAGACCCCAGCTCTTGGATAACCAAGTCACTTTAGCCACTCACAGACTGAGCTAGTAAAACAAGGGGCCAGCTGAACAAGTCATGTGGATATCCATTAGAGTTCATCGCCAGCAGTAGTTCCTCAGCTCTTTTAGGTGACTTGATGTTTAAGATTGTCAATGTTGTACAATTTCCGGCATGAAACTCAATGTAATTATCTGTCTTAATAAACTTCACAAAATAACAACCAAGGGAGATCGAACCAACTTGACAATCTGAAACAAGTCATGCTGTCCAGGCTGCCTACTGCTCAAAGGATAGTTAAGAAAAAGTAGAGTGGGGAGAAAGAAAAACAAAGGGAATAAAAGAAAAGGCTTATATTTTCAGATGGAGCCTGAGAAGCTCATCTTAAGGTCCGTCTTTTTTTTTTTTTTCTTTAATGAAACTTGAGAAAAGTTTAAGATAAATACAGAGTTCCCAAAAGCTCAAAGCATTTCTAGAGATTCTATAAGAAATAACTTGGAAATATCATGAATTCTGAGACTTAATTGCATTTCAATTTATTTCACACTTTCTAGTCTTGAAGGATTTATAATGTAAGTATCTTATCTAAGGGAAGAATGCATAATTTGTTTCAATTGTCTGTTGTTTCAATTGGCCTCTGGTGATCATTTCATATTTAAAGGGTTCATTTTGGAAGACTTGTTTCTGCTTCCTGAACAAAAGGGGGGAAAGCAAGGAGTAGCGGAGATTCTTCACAGCTACCTCATCCTCCTGGGGACCACATTGAAAAGATCTGTCTTTTGTGGACAGGATAAATTGATGAAAACATATTTCTTATTCACTATCTTATTATAGAATTATTCAGTAAGAGACTAAAGCAAAAGCTTGCATCCCCTCTCCCCAACCCTGTCTTTGCTTCTTATTCCTGGAAATTTTCGGGGAGTTAATG
The DNA here is from genome assembly GCA_033961575.1 of Aselliscus stoliczkanus. Classification (NCBI taxonomy): domain Eukaryota; kingdom Metazoa; phylum Chordata; class Mammalia; order Chiroptera; family Hipposideridae; genus Aselliscus; species Aselliscus stoliczkanus. The sequence continues at coordinate 147,285,994 of CM066732.1, read as the reverse complement.
GACTTTGGAACTATTGTCATGAAGAGAGGAGAGAAATTATTGTTGCTGTGTCCTAGTTGATTCTAAGAACATTTAATTATTTTCCTTAGTGCCCTTGATGCAGACTTTTCTATTTTTTTATTCTGAGTCTAATTGAGATTTTTTTCTTTTGATAATAAGACATTTGAATGTATTTATACTTCTACTAGAAGTAACGGACGATGGAAAAGGATGCGAGATCTCTGTCTTCTGAGGCTTATTGTACTGTTGGGGAATGAAGTAAACCAAGAGAAGAGAGCGAACACGAGCTGCAGTTGCATCCAACTAAAGAACATGAATGTTGGAACAGGATCAGAATCGTGGCTCAGCCACTTATTTGTAATGTGACATTGAAAAATATAGTCAAAATTCTCTTCCTTCAGTTTCATTATTTGAAAAATAATGGGGATAATATCTTCTTTGGGGGACAGGCTTTATAGTGAGAATCTTATAACCTAATAAATCAAATGTGCTGAGCACACACTGAACATCATACAATGTACGCGATCAAAAATGTTAGTGTTCATTTTCTTTTTCATTTTTAGCAACTCCCTCGTGGTCTTAAAGGTCTTCTGGGTTGAAGTACTTCTCTAGCACTGGCTTTTATTTACTTACCCATGGGAAAAGCAAAGTTGTTCAGATTTACACAAATGACGTGTTAGAGACTGATTGCAGATGTATTACTAATGCTTCACTCCACCCTGGATACACACCCTGTTTAACATAATTCTGTGGCTCTTTTTATCAAAAGATGGTTTGGCTTTCCCAGTCTTGACTCTGGGCTGGCCTCATGATGTAACTTGGCCAATAGCATGCAGGTGTATGTCATTTCCTAGTCTAGGCTCCAGGAAACCTATGTCCTCTGCTTTCCCTTTTATATCCTCGCCATGCTATGCATACAAGGCAAAATCAGCCTACTGGAGGGTGCAAGCCAGGTGGCCTCATCATGCCAGTCATGCTAGAATGACAGCCAGACAATCATCAGACATGGAAACGACTCTTAGCAGAAGCCAGAACTGCCCCGCCAAGCCCAGACAAAGTTAGCAGAGATGCTGAGATGACACACAGCTGAGGGCAGATATGTGATTGAGTTCACACATAATAAATAGATGTGTCTGACACATGCTTAGGTGCCTGAGCTAAGTAAATATTATTACTGTAAGCTATTAAGTTGTGTTTTAGTTCATTACCCAATGATAGATAACTAATACATGAGGATGGAAGTATGATTTCTGGCTGTCTTCTGCTATTTCCGACCACTTTAATAAGCAGTTGGGAATTACTATCTAACGTAACTATGGAGTGCATCAAAATGCTTTTAATTAAAATTCATCAATAAGAGATTTGTTTGGGATAACAAGTTCTTCTGCAGTTACCAACACTCCCAAAGGAGAACTGAAAACACCTATAGGCACTGCATGTTTTATTGCCACATGTTTAACGTCAATTATAGTTTGTTCTAATGCATTTACTCATGCATGCATGCATGCATTCATTCATTAATTCATAAAAATTCATAAAACCCCTGTGTTTTTGGTATTTGGATAATTTTCTAAGATACAAAGTAGGATTGGTTCCTTAAACAGGAAGTACAGATTCTATTGTGGCAGAGAAGACACATGAGAGTGCATACTATGATGATATAAATGCTGGAAAACAAAATAAATAGAACAAACTGCACCCTGAAGAAAGGAGCAGCTATGAAGTGATAAATAATGCAATATAATAAGGCACAGTAAGGGGTTCCCAAAAATACTAAGAGATAGATGAGTGAGTGTGGGAGACAAAATGTACCTAAAAAATTAAGGAGATGATTGTATTCAGGTTATTGCAATAGGATAATTTTTGCTAATGAGGACCATCTCAAAGAACAGAACTTGGGGTTTCATGGAGACATCACTGAGTTTTAGGGGAGTCATGAGGAAGGATGGAGGTGGCTCATATCTGTGAGTTTTATAAGAATAATTGAGGAAGAGTGGAGGTGGTTCTGATAAACAGATACATGAAAGCAGAGCAGTCTTTGGGATTAACCCCCAAAGTGTTGGGGGGATTTCTAGATCTTTCCTGCTTTTTAAGAACACATGCCTCAGGCAAAGGTCAACAGTGGCAAAGGCAATGATGAACAATGACGTCAGGAGAGTCCAGTGCTTATAGTACTGATTCTAATTGTGTCTAATTTGCATATTTACAAATCATGTCTTGTGTAATTCTGAATTTTTATTACTTACAGTCTAATGTCCATGTATATTGTCTGGAAATTATGTATTTGTGATCCAGAAGTAAATGTCACCAATACCTCTATTCATTCTGCAACATAGGGAAATGATAGCCATGTGCACTGTGTTGGTAAGAGCAACTGTGTGGGTCCTGGGCCAAGTGAAGAGGTTAACTTGTTTCTGATTCTTTCCTGCAAGATTATTTTCGAGGTCGTTTCCTCATCACCCTTTGCCCCCACTCACTCCCATTTTATTCCTTTATTCTTCCCTGTCTCCTCCCCATTTCCTTCTCTTCTAGTCCTCCTTTCTCAATTGAGTTTTTCCTCTTGACTTATACCACAGTTGAACCTGAATCAATCAGCAGTAGCTTTAAGATGTTGTATATACACACACACACACACACACGGCTGGACTTCCCTTAACCTATATTATATTGTTGTATCTTTAGCAAGAATTTACTACAATGAAGTGAAAGGATTATAAATATGAACAGTGGATTATATTCAGTTTCTAGTGCGAGAACAGATCACAGGCAGAGCTGACAGACCTGCTGCCAGAAACCCTGTCAGCAGGATAGAGTGAGTGGCCTGCCTACTTTAAAATAAGTGATATTTGGACACAGGCGCCCAAGGTGGCAGCAGTTGCTTCCGGCTGTGTCGGCGGTCTGAATAGAGTTGTGGCGGCTTTGGGAAGATGGAGACAATTTTGGGGCAGCAGTGGCGATATCACGAGGAGAAGGAACGGCTCATGGACGTCATGGCCAAAGAGATGCTTACTAAGAAGTCCACGCTCCGGGACCAGATCAATTCTGACCACCGTACACGGGCCATGCAAGATAGGTATATGGAAGTCAGTAGGAACCTGAGGGATTTATATGACGATAAGGATGGGTTATGAAAAGAGGAGCTCAATGCCAGTTCGGGACCCAATGAGTTTGCTGAATTCTATAATAGACTCAAGCAAATAAAGGAATTCCACCAGAAGCACCCAAATGAGATCTGCGTGCCAATGTCAGTGGAATTTGAGGAGCTCCTGAAGGCTCGATAGAATCCAAGTGAAGAGGCACAAAATTTGGTGGAGTTCACAGATGAAGAGGGATACGGCTGTTACCTCCATCTCCATGACTGTTACCTCAAATACATTAACCTGAAGGCCTCTGAGAAGCTGGATGATATCACATACCTGTCCATCTTTGACCAGTTATTTGACATTTCTAAAGAAAGGAAGAATGCAGAGTACAAGAGATACCTGGATATGCTGCTTGAGTACCTTCAGGATTACACAGATAGAGTGAAGCCCCTCCAAGATCAGAATGAACTTTTTGGGAAGATTCAAAATGGCTTTGAGAAGAAATGGGAGAATGGTACCTTTCCAGGATGGCCGAAAAAGACAAGCAGTGCCCTCACCCATGCTGGAGCCCACCTTGACCTCTCTGCTTTCTCCTCCTGGGAGGAGTTGGCCTCCCTGGGTCTGGACAGATTAAAATCTTCACTCTTAGCGTTAGGCCTAAAGTGTGGTGGGACCCTGGAAGAGCGAGCCCAGAGGCTGTTCAGCACCAAAGGAAAGTCCTTGGAGTCATTCGACACCTCCTTGTTTGCCAAAAATCCCAAGTCAAGGGCACCGAGCGAGACACAGAGAGGAACAAAGACATTGCTTTCCTAGAGGTGTTTGGGCATCCCAAACACAGCCCTCTTTGCTAATGTGACTCAGATTGAAGACGCTGTCTTTTTGTGGGCCAAGCTGAAACTGCAGAAGGCATCAGAGCGATGGCAGCCCGACACTGAGGAAGAGTATGAAGACACCAGTGGGAATGTTGTGAATAAAAAGACATATGAGGATCTGAAGAGACAAAGGCTGCTCTAGTGTTTTGGCTTCTGGGCTTGCCCAGGCTTCCCGAAAATCTGCTTTTTCTATTTCTCCCAACCAGGTGCTCCCGAAGACTTTGCTACTTAGTCTTATGGTCTATTTGCTACTTAGTCTTATGGTCTAGCATGCATCTTGTAGAAACAAGGTATGCTGGCAGATTGCAGGATGGAGATGTATTTTATCCTTGTTTTATATTAAAACGATTCTGTCAGAAAATTTTAAAAAAGTGATATTTATATTGTTTTCTACAAATTATGAAAATGTATTTGTATCTATACATGTGCATATATTTGCATATATGCATATATATTCATATACAACACTAACACACACACACACACACACACACACACACACACAGCCATTCTCATTTATTTTTACACAGTTTTTTAGTTCTGTGTCTCTGACTCTGTTCCTGTGTCTATTTCTTTGTTCTCATTTTTTTACTAGATTTTGTTTTTAAAAGTAGTTTTGGAGTTACAGAAAATTGAGCAGAAAGTACATAGATTTCCCCTACACCTCGTGCTTCCAAACACACACAGCTTTCCTCATTGTCAACATGCCCTAACAGAGGGGTATATTGGTTACAATCGGTGAATATACATTGAGACATCATTGTTAGCCAAAGTCTATAGTTTACATAGGGATTCACTTGTAGGGTGTAATACATTTTATGGGTTTGTATAAATGTATTATGACAAATATACAACCTTGAATTATCATACATCATTTTTTCACAGCCCTGAAAATCCTCTGTGCTCTGTTTATCCATCCCTTTCTCCCCACAGCTCTCGCAATGAGCTGCAGCTACACACCTATTAGAATGGCCAATATGCGGAATACCAAATGTTGGTGAGGATATGGAGCAACAGGAACTCTCATTCATGGATGGTGGGAATGTGAAATGGTAGCGCCACTTTGGAAGACAGTTTGGTAGTCACTTACAAAAGCAAACCTACTCTTATCATACGACCCAGCAATCATGCTTCTTTGTTACCCAAATGAGTTGAAAACCTATGCCTGAGTAAAAACCTGTTATAAACACATGCTTTATCAGCTTTCTTCATAATTGCCAAAACTTGGAAGCAACCAAGATGTCCTTTTGTAACTTAATGAAAAAAGGAACTGTGGTACATGCAGGCGATGGGATATTATTCAGCCCTGAAAATAAATGATCTATTAAGTCGTGGGAAGATATGGAGAAGACTTATATAATATAAATATTATTAACTGATAGAAGCCTGACAAGGCCACATATTGTATAATTCCAACTATGTGGCATTAAGGAAAAGACAAAACTATGGAGACCACAAGATCAATGGTTGCAATGGTTTGACGATGAAGTGGAACGAAAAGGTGGAACATGAGATTCTGGGGGAGGGAACAGTGAAAATACTCAGATGATACTATTAGGGTGGATACATGTCATTACACATTTGTCCAAATCCATAAAATGTCCAACACTAAATCTGGACCCAGAGGTGAACTTAGGACTTTGTGTGAATATGGGTATACTAATGTAGGTTCATGAATTTTACCAAATGTGCTCTATGGTGAGTGATGGGTGTTGGCTATGGGAGAAGCCATGCACATGTGGGCACAGGGGGTATCTGAGATAGCTCTGCACCTTCCTCTCTATTTTGCAATAAACCTAAAACTTCCGTCAAACAAAAGCCTTAAAAAGGTGTCTTGGTTGCTTTGGTGTTCATACGATTTGGTATAAATTAAAATAATAATTCTTAACTTGTATCAGAAACCTGCTAAGCATATTCTCTATTTTACTACTTCTTATATGAAATTTAAAACATATTATTTTACTTCTCTCTTTTTTTAAAGTTACAAATAGAGGACCTGAGAAGCTTGCCTTTCCTTGGAACACAAAGTTAAAAGTGATGATCGCAACACCCGCCCCTGGGTTCTTCTGACGACAACATTCCTATTGATGAAGAAGCCCTAAGTCTTCTATGGGCGAGTCTCTCAGGCAGGGAGCCCGGGCCTCTTCACTGTAAAGTGAGGTTAACAGAAAGATCCACTTTGCACAGTTTTGAGAATCAAAAATAGTGTATTTATGTTTCACATGGTAATTTGATTTTTTTTTTCAAATATGGATAAACTTACCCTATCTCATTTCCTCAGGAAATATTATAAATCTTTAGTTTATGAAGTTGCTTAGACTTCTGTTTTCTATTGTAATCCATTTTTCAATATGAGAAAAAAAATGTCATTTTTAAATACAAATCTGACCCTTTAAATCACTGATTAAAAACTTCATTGAGCCTCATCGATGCCTAGACTGGTGGTTCCCCAATGGACGCCCCAAAAATATCGATTTCCTGAACCACCACTTCAATCAATTGATTTAGAATCCCCAGGCATCACCTTGGATTCCTACACTCTTACTGTTCTTTCTGGTCTGGCTGCTCCTCTGCATTCAAGACAGATTCATTTACTATTCTGTGTTAAGTAACAATAAATTGTTTTTGATTGTTCTAACCCTTTTTCTATAGATTGTCTTTTTTGAGAAAAGAGAGTTCCAATGTGTCTACTAAAGCTTAATTAATGCTTTTGTGCATGTCAAGAGGCTCCCTTCTTCCCTCTTAGTCTCACTCTTTCAAAGTTTACAACCTAACCATCCAGCTCTCTTCGCCTTGAAAACAACTTCAAGATATTGAGATTAAGTACAGAATGTTTAAAAACAATAATACATCCACAATTAACACACCATGTAGCCAATAAGTTAAATCACTCAGTAATTAACGATAAGGAAAAGGAAACTGAAGAAAAGTTGAGTCGCTGGAGGTCGCATTAGAAAGTGCAAATTCAGAATCACTATGAACCTTTCCTGCTCCCTGCTTCTGACTGGGCTTCAGGTTACCTGACAGCAGACGTTCACTTAGGATGAGTTTTGACACCAGGGGTACCAAGAAAATATAAAAATGGAACAGAAACGTAGGAGGAAATGAAAGTACCTGTATTTTGTTCTGCTTTTTCAAATTTTTCTAGGACATGGACATATTATCCAAGAGTCCTTTAGTAGTTATCTGATATTGTTGTCTCTCAATTTTTCTTATGGATAAAAAGGAGAATAGCCGTTATCTCACAGGGCCATTGTAGGTATTAAACTTCTTATGACGTATTAAATATTTAAAATAGTGCCTGGATGTAGTAACTGCTACTCAAGAATTAGCAATTATTATAAGTCATCACATTTCTTATCTTTCTGTTTTCTCTGTCGTTTTTCTATCAGTCAGATTTTGATCAGAGAAGTGGACTCACTAGGATACATGTGTACATATCCTAGAACTTGCTTTCCCCACTTCTTTGCGTCCATTCTCCCTCCTTGACTAGCTGCCCTGCAGACGTCAAACTCCAGCATCACACAGACAGCATCATGCAGACAACAGCCTTACCAAGTCTGCTTAACCAGCTCCCACAATCACATAAGACCAGATCTCTGCAGCAAATACCTTCATATAAACTCATAATTCACTGTTCAAAAATTTCACCTGAAGATATAATCAGGAAACAACACTAATATGTGCGTGCAAGGATGCTGATCATAACATCATTTAAAAGTGTAAAAAAAAAGAAATGGACTGAAAAATGCCTAAAAATAGGATAATTGTTAAATATAAAAAGAAGTTATATTCACTTCGCACTTCAAAAGAAAATGAAGGGCCGGCTGAGTGGCGCGGTGGTTAAGATCTGGCTTGGGACTCCAGTGGCCCAGGTTCGGATCCCACATATGAGGGCCAGTGACACTGCCCTCAAAAAAAAATAAATAAATAAAAGTGCAAAGTTTAAAAAAAAAAAACAACAAGAAAATGAAGATGCATTCATTGAGCTAAAAAAGTAAAATATTTATTCATTTAGTTTTCATAATATTTTGAAAAACAAGTAATATTGTGAAAATGTATATGTTATACCTAAAAAAAAAATCTAGGCAATATACTAAATTCTTACATTATAAAAATGATTAAATATTATTTTTAAAGTGTTAAGGGATTAATTTGTCACATATAGGTTTATAGATAATTTCAATTATCTAGCTAATGGCTTATACATATTAAACTTTCAAAAATAATGTTTTTATTATAAACATAAATATAACATGCATTTGATGCTAGATAAATTAAATGCCAACAATAGAATAAGAAACAAAATATTAATATTTTACTACATAAAGAGCTCATAAAAAATAATAAAAACAATACAAGGACCCAACTAAACAAATGAGGAAGTGCCATGAATAGTATTTCAAAAAAGAGAGAATATGATAAATGATTAAGACATTGCATTGAATATGGCCAAATAATTTTTTTTAAATATATTGTTTCCTACTGAATCTGGCCTATACTTGGTGCTCAAAAATTATTACTATTGTTTTCAGAAGGATATCTGATAATAATTAATTAGTGAAAGATTAAAAAAAAATGAACCTATATAATCTTGGTGCATGTGAAGTACAGGCAGAACTCACATGCACTTCTGAGAGTATACATATTTTAAATATTTACATAATTTCATCTAGTGATCTGGTTCAGCCAAATGATTCTATGAACATAATGAAACTGTGGGTAATCCTCAAAAATGTTGAAAATTGGACATGTACAAAAATACTCATCATAATCTTATTTACAATCCCCAGAAAATAGATAAAACATAAAAAGCTAAACATTACTGAATTAGTCATATAAATTATAGATTATACATAAAATGAACTATCACCATGCAACCACAGATAAGTATGTCTATAAAATAGTTTAGTTACCTAGAAATGCTTATTCAATAGCATTGTGCTTATTATAAAATGAGATAAAATGATCCCAACTACAGAAATACTGGAAAACAAAGAATGATAATCCCTAAGAGGGATCATTTTAGACTTGTTCTTGACACTTCTTTATGGTTTCAAATATTAATAATATGCAAGCATTATTTTCCATATTAACTGGGGGTTGAGAGAGTAAAGGAATTGGAGGCGGTTGAAACATCATCTGTAAGAGTAGGAAGCCCTGATATTTGCAGGATTGGGAAGTTCAGTAAAGCAAATGAAGCATTCACTCCAGTCATGGGAGAAATAGGTAGAGAGGAGGGTAGATGGGATCCTCAGTATAAATGACCATGTGACTTAAGTTTAGATTTTATCTCTGCCATGGGGAACAAAAAAAGAGAATTTTATGAGAAAAACATAATGAGCTAGGATTTGCATTATATAATAACATTTATAGTAGTAACAATAACATTAACGAGCCCACACTTACTTGGGGTTACTCTGTGCCAGACCCTATACTGAGTGCTTCACCTTCACCGTTTCATTTACACTTTGCCATTTCTGCTTTGACAGAGACATACTACTTTCAAATGTTGGTATTTTCAATAGATGCTAAAGGAAATATTTTCCTTAAAGTGAGTTCACATTCCAGAGGCATAATATATATACACAGAGAAGCTAGGAGAACAGAAAAAAAAAAAGAGCAATATGAAATCTGAACAAATAGGAATCACTAAGCTATCAAACAAAAACAAATTTCAAGTTAGGTAGAGACTTTATTACAAAGGATTATGGCAGTAGGGGAAAGGGGACGATGGTAACAAGGAGAATAATCTGACTGTGAGATCTGCAAATGTCAGGCAGAGAGGAATAAACAAGGCTAGCAAGAACCTGGTGCAGGGAGAGATATGTCAGTCATGGTTTCCCACTGTGGTCGGCCAGTTCTCAGGAGTGGTCCTGAAGGAGGGAGGGGCTGCAGCTAACTCAGTGAAGTGGGAGTCAACTGTCCCCTCCTGACACACGTGCAGAGTGGGACATACAGATGGCCTGGCGATAGCCTCTGACACTTGAGGAACAGCGCAGTCTCCTGCCCAAATCTTTACCTCCTCTCTATGCTCATCACCAGTACCTGGCTGACATCTCCAATAACTCTGTCTCGAACAGTTGCAAAACCCTGTAATCCAGTCTTTCTGTCACCTGTCTCATACCTGGTCTGTGATTCTTATGAAAAAGAAATCTGATTGTGTCATCTCTATGCTCAACAACCACTGTGGGCTCTCCACAGCTGGACCTCTCTGCATCCTGACCCAATGCTTCACACACGCATACATTCTTAAACTAATAAATGGAATATGCCCCCCAAACTAGTCTCCTTCCTTGTTTAATCCTACTATTAGTTTTCAGAGACCTTTTAACCTCGTCTCCTGAGTCTACCTATATCTTCATCAGTTGACTGTCCATGTGTCATCTCTGTTGTGAAACCTATATGCTCTCTCTCAAAAACATGATTTTTCTCCTCCTACAAACCTTTGTTTAATATTTCCATTATATCTTCTTGTGGGTAGAGGGTATATCTTTTCATGTCTGCGTTCTCATTATTGTATAGTACCCATCCTATGTCAATTACTGTATAAATATTTGATGAATGAATAAGTGAATGAATGTATTCTTTCTGGCTTTCTCTTTCATTCTTTCCACAAAGGTCCCCTCTGTGTATCTGTGCTTTCTATCTTCTCTTTCATACTTAACTTTCTACTCAATATTTACATAGATTCTCTTTCATGTAATCAACCCGGTGCCATAGTTTTATGGGGGCCTAGATGGGAACCCATGAATATGATTAGATGTGTACATTGGTGTTGCTGTCGCTTTCATATTCTGTCGGGCTCTTACATGGAGCCCTCATGTAATTATTCAAGCAATTATTCAAAGGAGTAAACAGCAAGGCATGGTGAACTAGTATTGTAAGATAGGCAGATGGATGGCTTAAGTCTAATATGCTGAATTTTTTTCTTGCAGTTTAAGTGTTTAATAAAGCAACTGTAAAAATTGTAAAGAGATTTTATCATGCTAAGCGATATAACATGTGAAACCTACATTGCATTTCTTCTTATCCCATTGGACAAAATAACCTCTCAAGTGCTTCACTGTATCTGAGCTAGGTTCAACCATGGAGAGCCAGCCCTTGGATATATATTTCTATTTTTAAAGAAGTATGTCTAACTAATCTCTTACTAAATGAATGTTTGAATTGAAAATAGCACAGAAGGAGAAGACTCATCGTGAAACAATGTCTTCTGAAAAACTATTCCTAAAATACAGGTTCAGATGCAAATGGGAATTGATAGCCTTGTCTGCACTCAGATTTGATGTGACACTTTTACTAGTGACTGTTAGCAGCTTCTAGCTAGGTTGTCATAGTCTGACAACCAAGGGTTTAAAAATTCAGGGCCCTTTGTAAAAAGGAATTGTTTCAGAAAGATTTTGAAGGTCTTGAAATAAAGCTTTTGCTATTCAAAAAAGTTTGGGGAGAAAGGAAATAAACGGATGAGCTTTTTATTTCCTAGAAAAAAAAGAGTACACGTAGAAGCAGCTCTGGCTTGAAAACCAGGGGCTCTAGGCAGCTTAGCTCTCCTGTTAATTATGTGATTTCAGTTACATACTAAATTTTCCTATTCTGGAAATTGTTCATTTCCAAAAGGAAGGTTTTGGACAAAGTTGTTCCTGATGGTCCTGTTATCTCTTGCCAATTGTGGCTTTGACATTGAGGATATTCTTCAAACAGTAACAGTTCCTCAATACAGAATATTTGGAGAAATGATTTCATGAAATTAAAGAGTATTTAAGAGCTGGAAGGCATCCTCTCCCTTAGAGGTTGAGGAAACGGAAGTCCATACTGGTTCACATGAGCTTGAGCCCAGATTCCAGTCATCCGCAGTGTCAGAACCCGAGTCCCATCTCCTGACACTGATGCTCTATTGCTTCCAGCAAGGCATACTCCCTTCATTCAATGACTAGCGAAACGAAAGGAGAATGTTAATCTTTTGCAATTGCTGTTTGTTTTTAAACATTCCCTGGTACCATATGTGTGAGATTATACAGTAACACTTTCATAAAGCCATAGGAGTCACGCTGTAGATGTTGCTATGTGTCTATGTGTCCTTTTGCCTTTTCTCATGTCTGTACATACAGGCTATAATTGTGAGAAAAGTTTCTGATGCCATTAGCTTCTGAAGTAGATGTGAGTTGTAATAATAATGAGGTTCCCGTGATATGCAGAAAAAAAAGAAAAAACTATAATAACATTAACAGTCAAGTGAGTCTATCCCTCCATATGGGCACAATATATATAGAAACATTGCTAGGTGAGTTCTTGCTGTATTTTTGGGGGATTAGATCAGCAAAAGAAATCTTGGTATCAGGGTCATTTGGAGTTTTGAGGCCTTGTCTTTCTTGTTTAGCCTGGCATTTTACGGAATTACTTGCTAAGATTTATTGAGCGTACGCGAAACCACTACAATCTATTTGAGATTCAGAAGGATATGGTCACCCAGGGGTGAACATGTGTTCCTGGAACTTTTTCTTTGGAGCATGGTTTATAATTACCATTAGCACTGATTTAAGAGGTTCATGATTAGGTAAAGTTACCACATTTCAAAAAATGTGTTCTTTCTTTTATGAGTCTTGGAAAAGGGAAGATTTGTAGATTCAGGTTTGTAGAATCTTCTGTTACAATGTAGTTGATCCTGATCACTGCTGCCTTCTCCAACAGTTAACATGAGCAGAATTCATTCACTCATATATGAAATAACTCAACTAATATTGATTGAGTTTCTTTAGTTCCTTCACCCTGGGACTATAATAGTGAACAAAACAGACAATCCCCAACCTGGTGGGTTTATTTTTCAGTAGGGAAAAACACACAGCAGACAAATAAACAAGTAAAACAACCTATTTGGCTAGGTGGTTGTATTAGTCAGGGTTCTCCAGAGAAATTGAGGAGACTAAAATCTAAAAGCTTCACCTGTCCAGCAGACTGCAGACCTGGAGAAAAATTGAAATCTCGGTCTAAAGGCTATGTTTTCACAGAATTCCTTCATGCTTGAGGGAGGTCAGTCTTTGTCCTACACAGGCCTTCAACTGATTAGATGGGCCCACCCATACCATAGAGGATAATCTGCTTTATTCAAGGTCCACCAATTCAAATTTTAATCTCCCCCTGAAAACACCCTTACGGAAACATCAAGAGTAATATTTCACCAAATATTTGGGCACCATCGCTCAACCAAGTTGTTACGTAAGATGACCCATCATAGTGGTAGTAAGTGCTATGGAGAAAAATGAAGCAGGGTGAAAAGACAGAGCGTGATGGCAGGGGGTTAGGGGCAGCCTCTTCCATAACATAGCTTTTGAGCAGAGACTAGAAGGAAGAAGGCTTTTGTCTATCTAGGTGAATGATGTTCCAGGCAAGGAAAGATCATATGCAAGGCCCTGAGGTAGGAATGTGTTTGGCATCAAGTCTAAGTGAAGTGAGGGATATGCCTGTCTAACCAGGGGAAGCTCCAGAGAGGGTAAAAGGAGAGGAAGTCAGTGAATTGCAGGAGAACAAATTGTTTCTGGCCTCTGAGGCACTTTCAGATCTTTGGATTTTAGGTTTTGAGTAAGAAATAACACAATCTCACTTACATGAGTTAAAGCACAGTACTGATAATATTCCTTCTTTATTTCACCTATGACCACACAAGGCTGGGTTTGTTTCTCCCCATGAGCCCTTTATCAATCTGGTGCCCTTCATAGAGCACTTAGCATGCCTTGCTTTCTGTTTCCCTAATTACACTGTGAAATCCTTTAGGGCCTGCCAGTTCAGTGGCTGGCAATTCCTTCTTGTCTGTAGAAATTAATGAAATCTACGTGACCAAATCTAAAGGAAGAAACTAATATATTTCAACTCTCTTATGAATGAAGCAGAATATATAATTAGTAAGCCTGTTAAAAACATTCAATAATCAATGAAATGTATTCTAGATGTGTATTCTGACAACCCACAAAAAACAAGATGTTGACAGCCATCTGAGACAGTAGGCTGCAGACATGTGTAGTCATTGATAGCTGGAAACGTGGCTTATCTGAACTGAGATACCTAAAATACCCATCAGATTCCAAAGACCTGGGATGAAACAAAATATAATGTAAGTGTCTCCTTCATAATCACTTTATATTGACTGCACAGTGAAAGGAGAGTACTTTGAGTATGCTGTTAGTGAAAATGTATGATTATAATCGATTTCACGTATTTCTTTCTACATTTTAAATGTGGCTACCTACAAAATGTAAAGTGACCTACGTGGCTTGCATTTCCTGTGTGCATTATATTCCCATCAGAGAGTGCTGGTCTAGAGTGGCCCGCATGTCACAGATATGCAGGCCTCCAGGTTATGACACTTTGCATGGGCATTTATGCCCTTGCTTCCCAGACCCTGTTCCCAGATTTCATTTACAAAGCTGTTGCATTCTCAATTTATAGACCAACATATCTTGTCCTTTATTGCCCCTCAGACAGAGCAAGACTTTGGGTGTTTTAGAACCTTCTGCATTTGTCTCCAGGCCATGAACTAAGAAAAGAATGATACAGCTAATTATCAATATAAAACAAGGGGGAAAAATGGATGATAACATCTTTAAAGGTGTTAAGTAATTATTTGGAAAAAAAAGCATCCCAAGTCTCTCCAACTGCATCATCAACTCCCTGAAGGCAGGAACTGTGCTTGGAATGCTTCTATTTCTGCGTTCACTTTTCTTCCCTGCAGCCATCAGTCTCACTCAACATGGCAAGAGCTGACCAACCCAGGAAGTATGATGATGCCAGTGGCCCACACAGCTGCCACTCTGGGGCCTGCTGAGGAAGTCACAGTAAAATCCCTGAACTCAAGTGATTTTCATCCAAGAAGGGACTATTGTGGATATGTCTTCCAACCTTAAATTGTTACAAATCCATTGATCAGAAATTTCACGCTTAAATCCAAGGTCACAGGCAAAATTCTAAACCCCCTTAAACTGTCACTATCCTCTTAGACTCCCATCTTTAAAAAACTGCAGTTTGTTAGTTTGTTATAATTTGATGCAGTCTTTGCTGGGCCTCTCCCTTTTATCGGTTTACTTCCCTTATCCTTACATTCTATGCAATAAAACGCACTTTAAACAACTAAAAACCACCCTAACACCCTTAAACTTTCGTGAAATATTTTTACCATCTCCTTGCACACAAAATCCTTAAAATGCATTACTTCTACTACAACAGGCAGAGATAATGGCTGCTTCATTTTCCAGCCCCTGCTCACCTGAGATCCAGGAACGACATAGGGCATACACTGATGCTAGCATTTCCAGAACATTTGGTCCACATTCACATCAGGACTTTGCCACCATATCTTACATGGGGTGTTGCAAATGCCTCTGAAGTGCCATCTTGAGAAATATATTCAAATGAATGGAAACTCTCATTGCTTTCAGGCAAATGCCTCTAATTTATTCACCGTAAACCAAGGTGACCTTTCGAAAATGCAAATTTGATCATTTTAGTCTGACACTTAAAGCTTATTTCAATAACTTCTATTTCTCTTAGTTAAAAAGGGCATATAAGTAATTATTAAAATTCTCCTGTCCTATTACAATTTAGTCTTTATTCCATATCCCCTCTTTTACCTAAGCGCCACAAACTATACACTTTACCAAGAAGAATCTCAATTTTTCCCCTTAGGTTGCCTTGTTCCTGTTTAGCCTTCCAATAGCAGCCCAGATAATTCAGAAGAATTGCTAATGTCACACATGGTTATAAGTGACCTCCAGTGTCTCACTGAAGACCTGTGTTAGTAGTTATTTTTTATTTTCACATTTACTTGTCCTAGTAAATTGTATATTTGTTGAGGGCAGAAACGATGGCTGTCTTGTTCAATATTACATTCCTTGGGCCCAGCTTTGTCACAGAGTATTCACTAAATAAATCTTTTTTTTTTTTTTTTTTTAGTTGAGCCATCCTGCCACCTGTTGGCAGCTCAGCGGCAGCTCAGCTCAGGCTGGGCATCGAACTGCTGTTGCTCAGAGCTCAGCTCGCACTCTTAAGCGAGCTCTTAACCAACTGAGCCACTGGGCTGGCCCTTTAAATAAATCTTGATTGGATGCATGAAACACCCTTCTGAAATATGTGATTTTGGAGCTAACAAGACATGACAAACTAGAAATCATGATTTTTGTGTATATTCAATTCTCTGGAGTAGACTGTGTTGTGTGAGACTATATAAAATGTTTAAGTTTACAGATTTAGAAATGGGCAAACTCAACCTTGTTCCCCACCTCTTCAGCTGTCTAACTGTTTGACCTTGAACAAGATACTTACCTTTTCTAGGCATTTTCCCTTTGGGTATAGCAGTGTGTAGTGCTGACCACATAGTGCAGTAGAAGTGATTAAATATGTTGGTGTTCAAAAGTGCATGGCTCACTGCTTACCTAGTGCAAAGTTAATGTCCAGTAAAACCAGCTATTGATACTGTAGCCTAAATCCAACAAAAGCCGCATCTTCCTACTTGATAATTCATTTTTCCACATTACAATATTTAAATACTTCACATTTCTGGTATTCAAACAAATGTGTGAAAAATGCAAATGATCTTTACTTACAGCAGAGGCCTGTACTCAATGCAAGACCTCATGTGGATAGTATGTTTGTGAAGCATCCATCTATTAACTATTCTTTGTTCTGTACATGGCTCATTAGTTAGTGCATAGGCAAAAAAGGAAAAAAAATTAGAAAAAGAGCTAATAATAGTAGCTGTGGTCTGTATTCGGTAGATGTTCTCTTGATTGCATGTAATATAATATACCATCAACAGGAGCTTAAACAAATACTGGCATTGATGCCACTAGCTGTGGTCCTCTTGGCCTGTCTAAGCAGAGCCACACCGTGCCTTCCCCACTCTCTGTCTTCTACATTCAACACAGGAAGAAAGAGGGGGGGCAAAAGTTTTCCAGACACTTCCACAATACTTTTCCAAAACTCTATGGGCTGCAAAAGTGAGTGTCTTATGTTTTCCAACTGTATTGCAAGGCAGGAAGAGAGTAACAGTGCTAACCTACATTGTTTCATACAATATATATTGAATTCATATGAATTCTAGGCCCTGCATAAGCTATTGATTTATGTATCATCAATTGGATTGGAAGCTAATATGATCTCTGAATACTTCCACTGCCCCTAGCCCCAATACACACATAACCTCAGGGTCTAAAATTAAATGACATACTAAATTTCATCTTGCATTTCCTGGAAGAAAAATTGACCTCACAACTCTGTCATCATGACCTTGACTATTCGTCAAGGGAATTCCTCAGCCCAGTGCTAAGGTTCCAAGGGGTAAGCCTTGGATTACAATCAAAATGGGGAAGGAGGCCCTACACACAGAGAGAATGCAGACATAACAACGATAAAAGAAAGGTTAAGTGCTTGTTTGAGAGACCATTGGCAGGTGCAAATTGATGAAATTTATTTTGGAAATTTAGTTCGGAAAGTGGCTCAGGTTCTTCCAGTACAGGGGCGGAAGATAAGGTTAGGAAAAGTTTTAAGGGGACCTAGAATGCTAAGATATGTAATATGGCCCTTACTTTTTAAATAAGAGGAAACTCAGAATGGTTTTTGAGCAGGGGTAAATGAATGAAGGAATGACATGGAATATAATACAATAGAAATATTAATCTAGGAGTCGTTTTTCAGAAACACAGTAGAAGACAAGAAGAGGCCGGTGGGCAGGAAAGGCTAGAATGTATTCTCACCAGATAGTTACATTCTAATGGGGACATTTTTCGGAATTGCAGAGAGCCAAAGCTGGATATTTTTTCAGAGCTATGCTTTTCAAAAGATACACTTTCTTTTTCAGATATAACAAAATGATGATACTCCAAATCAAAGGTGTGCACCTACTTTAATTCAAAAGGAACCCTCTTCTACAGGAACTTATTACACAGCTCAGCACAGCATCCTCCACAGATAGAACTGGGTGACTCCCTCAACAGGGCTTTCGATTGCGGATAATTTTGGACAGCTTGAACGTTTCAAGTGCTTCTGCATTTGTGATTGGTCGAATTGGACTAGTCGGAAGGGTAGGTGTTTAAAATGAAAGACTATTTGTCAATCACATAGAAACGGCAAAGCTTGTATCCCAGAGAAGCTTGTAAGGCTACCTGTGTTTTGTTGCTGCTGAAAGCCATCGGCTCAGAAGGAAACCCTGCGCTGGTAAACATTATCACCTGATTCATGAGCTCATTTTCCCTCCAAAGTGTGCGTAACACAATGAATCAGGTAATAAAGAGGTCAGCGGCTGCAGGCCTGCACTTAACTACAGCTTATTATATTTTAGAAATGATTCAATAAGTTGCACAATCGACAGTATGAATCACCTGCTTCATATTTACACATTCTATCACAGCCACAGGAAACTGACATTTTCTTTTGAATGGCTGGGAACATGAGTATCCTGGAATGGCATACGTTTTTGTTTTGTTTTTTTTTCCTCCTAGAATGTAACTTCCATTATTTGTATATCAGAAAACATTTTGAATGATCAAAGCCAATGCTCGGAGTAGGTGAGATCTCTACTCTGGAAATGATACAGTCTTTCCATCATCCTCATAAATAGATATAATTGGGGTTGGTACAATACTGAATGTTACTAGAATATTTTAGAATTATGTACTGCCTTTCTTGAAATGTGATGCAGCTCCAGTGGTTTATGCTGGAAATTGAATCTATGTTTTAAAATGGTTCAGAAAACTAGGAGTTAGGGGTTTGAGAAGTAATCCTTAATGCATTAAGGTATTAAGACATGTGATTTAATATTGAAATAAACTTTAATACAAAAGGAATGCTCCCAAAAATAAATTATAAATTAGGGTTAACATTTAAGTAAAATACACAATTATAGGGAGGTTTGCTTATAACCAGTATGATACTGACTTTTTTTTATATTTATTCTTTTGTTTATCAATATTTCATCAAAGAATTGATCAAATCTATTAAAGGCTTCCTATGTCAAAGAAACCGTGTCCCACACTTCGCTGAAAATTTAAAAAAAAAAAAAAAAAAAAAAGAGGAAAATGACTCTGACATGGTCCTTCCTTCGAGGAGTTAACACTTTATGAGGACACAGAAAACATTCGTAACAGTACAAAATTCTAGTGTTATCAAGGAAATGACAATGGAAATTTTAAACGGGTACAAGGAAAGGAAAGACAACATCTCGCTGCTCTGTGCATAGCATGCCAGAGGCATCAGGGAAGGTGTCAGAGGTCATTGCTTTGACAGAATTTAAAGGACAGCTACAATTTAGAACTGCACAAAATGATGGCACTCTGAAGGAGGCTACAGGTGGGAATAGCAGAAAGCAGCTCTTTATTTAGTGGTTTAATTGAAGGCAGTGGCAGGTAAAACTGTCAGAATAGTAGGCTGGGACCAGATGACAGAGGTCTTGAATGGCAAACAACACTTTATGCATCGGATGATGGAAAGATACTGAGTGCTTTAAATAGGGTGATGAAAGAAATCGTATTCTAGGAAGATGAATGACATGGTTAGTTGGGATTGGGAGGAACAGAAGGTAAAAAAGCTTAATGAGAACATGAGGGTAATATAATATCTAGGCTTCACAAAATAAGAGGAGGAACTGAGGGAGTAGAGGAAATGGCAGCTAGATGTGTTAATACTAGAGAACTGAATTACTCTAATGACTGATGTGGTGTGGGAGATAATGGGGAATCTAGAAAGACGGGCCATGGCCCTTGCAGTGGGGAGCATTGTAGCTCCTCCTTGACTAGCTAAAGAGGACAGCAGATACTCTTGGACTCATAAAATGATTCCTGCTCTAGAGATGTGAAAATTCTCTCCTGTCTTCCTTACAGACGCATATACATGTTAAGCACTATTCACTAAGCTGTGAAAATAATCGGTAACATTTGATGCCTTAATTAAAGAGTAGACTGGGATTTTTGTTCCTAGAAAAATTACTATAGGCACACAAGAATAAAATCATCCTCATTAAGACCTGTCTAGATGGAGATACATCAGCTCTCAGATTTATAAATGACCCCAAGCCATGTTTAATCACTAAATGTACCTTTTGACCTTTAAAACATGTCTTCAAACTCATACCATGTGTAATCCACCAAGTATTTCTTGCCTTGATGAACCTGGGATAGGAAGAAATGTACAGAATTTGTAGTTGTAAATTCCAGGATTATGGAAACTGTATGGCAAAGCCAAGAGGTAGCGCATGAAGGCAAGTTTGTACTACCCTTCTCTCATTTCACTGTGAGTGCATAGTCCTCGGTCACACTTCAAAGAAATCATTTCTCATTTAAAATTCATGACATCTTAATTGCAGATTTATTAACAAAGTGGCAGCTTTGTATTGATTTCTGCAGGATGTTGTGGAAAGTTGGAACAGGCATAGAGCCCCTTGTGGGACTGACACACTTGACACTAAGTGGCCAGGGTGTCGTTACATGCAAACACTTAGAAAGGAGCAGAGAGCAACAGACCACCATAAGCAGAATGGGAGGGGGGGGCACACGCTATCAGACAGTAGGAGAAAGACGAAAAATGGCAGTCGGTGCCCTCATTTTCAATGTGAGTAAAGCGTAACGAGCTGTGACTTAAGGTATGACTTTCATTGATTCTTAATGGTCATCTCAAGCCTACATTTAGTGCTCAGTTCCTCTGACACAAAAATGACACCCACAGCATATTAAAGATCTAAGATACAACAGTAGTCAAACACTGAGAATCCACTTTATATACCATTGTCCACAAATTCAAAGAAAAGATTCATTGTATATGTATTCTACCAAACTTCCAGTTCAAAAGAGAAAACTAATAACCTTTAGGCTGTATAAAGTGAAATATGCATTTTATTTGAACATCAAGATGATTCATATTTCAGGATCGATCTCAATATTGAAGAATTTGGGGTCTAAACAGACTGAAGAAGCAATTGTAAGTAAAGTATTTTCATATGTCACTGATATATAGTGGTGACCTAGGAACTGGGGTTCCCGTTCTGACAAGTATACAAATATATGATGGGGAAAACGGATGACACTGTTTGAAGCAAGGATTATCCCCAAACAATCTGAAAAAGAGAAAAACTTCCACTTGCCTTTAAAGAAACAGCATTTTCTAGTTTATACTCAGTGATGAAGATGGCCTTGACTTTCCCCTCAACTTGACTAAACTGGAGCTATAGGCTTTTTCCTGACTATAGGCCCCTGATCTCAATTTTCTTCGAGCACTTAGTTATGGAGGATATTTTCCTGAACAAGATATTTTCAAAATTACACATTAGCAGAAAAAAATCGCAGGCATAATTTATAGCATCAGTCCTGCTTGGATGGAAGTTAATAAGTAAGACAGACCAAGGCATTGTAAATGAAAGTCTTTCACGGTTTACTATTATCTTTCCAGACCTGGACAATAACCATACAGTATGTGAACATGGCTACAGAACAGCATACATTTCTCAGGAAGTTGCTTGCTTTTGAGTTCAGGAAACTCTACCTAGTTTCTCCTTCTAAAACCTGCTCCAGACACTGATGCAGATGCACACCTGCTCTCCATGGTTACCAAATACAACGATGGATTTCGTACCTAGGCCCAGATCATCAACCTGAGTGCCACCTACACTTTGGTGTACGTACAAATGACCTGGAGAAGTTAGAAAAGCAGACCTCTGGGTCCTACCCCCAGGGATTCTAATTCCATAGTTTTTTGGTGAGGCTGAAGAAGTTTTAAGAAACTCGTATAATTTTGAAGCGGGTTATCATAGGCCACAATTTAACAAATTCCTGTTAAAGTTCCTGCGAGAAATGGAAATTCTCAGAACTCAGTCTTGGTAATTACTCCCAGACTCCATTTTTTGTTTGTTTGTGTGTTTGTTTGTTTTGTTAAGATTGGTCCCAAAGGATCTCTACCCTCCTGACCAACCCAAGTTTCCAGATCACTTGCAACAAAGTCCCTGGTCTTCTGTCCCATCCAGGAAGGACATTTGGTAATTCTTATTTCTGTCTAATATAAAACCCTTGAAACTCCTGCTCCTAATCATTCTATTGAGTTGTCAAAAAAGTCATGAAGCTTTTTGCAACGAAAAACATAGAAAAAATACATCATGACTTTTCCGACAACCCAATAGTTTCTTTCTAAGACCTAAAGGTAAACATTTGACTGAAGCAATTTCCAGATTTCACCTTTAAAATACTGCAGGTTTAAATAAAAATTCCTTTGAAGGATGCTCAGTCAGAGAAGTTGCCAGATTTTTTTTTTTTTTACTTCGATGGAAATTTTCACGAAGAGAATAGCTACATTGAATTCTATTGTATACAGATCAATGCATTGAAACTCAATTGAAACGTTTTATTTCAATGAAATTGTTCATGAAATCACATGAGGACTTATGTGATGACATTATCTTTCATGTCCTCACTTTCACAGACAATTAACACAGAACCTAATAAAGTATTGAGATCAGAGTTACTTACTTTGTATTCTAACTTCCCAATGAAACTGTCAGTCTTTCTGACTTTTTTCATATTTTACTATGAACAAAACACTGCACTAACGACAGCTTCCATATTCATGTATCCCCTGAAGTAATTTGGCAGTGTGCGATTTTACAAGCACAAATCAATATACTAGCTTAAAGATTTACATGTTTATATTCTTAAAGAGGCATATAGCTCAAGACTCTAACACATTCATTTTTATTGCTATCATTGATGGTAATAAAAATGGTATCAGGCATAAGTCTATAATTTATTGAGTTCCTACTATGTGCCAGGCATTTGACATTATTGCATTCCTCCAAACAACCCTTCAAGTGAATAATGATTCCATTTTACTGACAAGGAAACTGATGATCAAGGAGGTGAAATAACTTGTCTAAACTATATAGTTTCATTTTTAACTACTGGCTGTTTAATTTTAATGCTTGTATTCCTTCAATTAACTATGTTGCTTCATTACTTGGAAGGGTGTCTCTGAGCTAGGAAATATTTAAGAATAGAAAGGTGTTTGTTCACAAAAGCCTTCTGTGTTCTTCATTACTGCCCCTCTCCCAATTATTCTCAAAGTAGGACACCATTCTTGCCTTTATAGTATTTTTTTAAACGAATATAATTTTAATTCTTTCAAATATCCATCTCCTCTGCTTAAACTATAAGCTCCACTCAGGATTTACTGAGTGAAGGGCACTGGGGGCATAGAGGCATAATATCTAATATTATCTGGTTCATAATGTGATCTAAATCTATTTGTAGAATGAACCTTATTGGTATATAATGGTGCTTATTTTTCTGAGAGCGTTTCTCAGACGTCTATATTATAACATAGTTTGACCTTCCTTGGCTCTTCTCAGCAAGATCATACAAAATACCTTTATAAAATGGAACTTGGCATACTTTTATTTTTTTGAGCGTATTAGCAGTTAATAATTGGGAAGACACCTTAAAGTGCTTTGTTATTTTAACCCACTACTCCTATAGCTGGCCACCACTCAATCCTGTTACTGTCACCTGAGATCATTGTGTACACAGTAACATTTTCTTCAGACTATAGTTTTGTGAGGAGATACATTCCACTAGACTTGTCTTCTTTTTTGTTTTTTTTTCGTTGTTTTTCCACATTCCCATTCCCTACCTGTTTGATTTCAACAATCACAGGTTCTCACATGTGAACTTAGCTTTGGACAGCTTCCCAGATTTTTGGCTTGGAATATCAATAGCTATAACAGACTTTCTTCAAGAACATTTTTGTCACTTATAACTTGACAATTTAAATACTTAACCGCAACTATCAGACCATCTTGACTTGGTTACGTTTCAGGGAACAGAAGAACAAGTAGCATTTTGAGCACCTGGGGTAAAAGGCCCTCAAGAGTTTCAGGGACACAAGTTGCTCACATCGGTCACCCACTATAGTCCTGTCACATCTCCTTTGTCAAATACACAACAACGCGCAACTACAGTCTGGAGGAAATGTTACGGTGCTTGGAAAAGATGTGCAGTAGGTCAAAGGTTTACTACACCGCTTGGGCTAACTCCCCTTGTTTGGGATTTATAGCACCCACAGGGATGTTCCAATGGGGCAGGGTGCACAGTAGGTTTGAGCACAGAATTGGTGGTCAGAATTCCTGGGTTCAGATGTGACTCCTCCTCATTCTAGCCCTATAACATTGGGCAGGTTACTGAACCATTTAGGCCGCCATCTCCTTATTTGTAAAATGCAGATAATAATAATGGGAACTGCCTCATAGATTTTTATGAAGATTCAGTTAGTTAAATAGTTTGGAGGTGACTCAAAGCATTGTCTAAGTAGTTGTAAAAAAAATGCCTTTATTCTATACTTTAAAAATGTATTATTTAATTAGCATAAAAAAGAGTTTTATCTTAAAAAGTATCTGTGTAATGATCTTAACCATGATATTGAGGGTGCTGTATGAGATTGGAATATCTGACAAACTCTGGATTCTGTTACAGTAACTCTCTAAAGGTGATGCAGGTTGAGCCTTAATTATTATCTTAATTTTCTAGGAGATACAGCTGAAAAAGAGACCTCAGACCAATCCCAAGGTCATAGAAACCACTTAACAATATAATGTGGATTATGAACACATTCTCTTCATTTTTCATCAGCTTCTACTAAAAATCTGTTCAATTGCTGCATTCCCCTTACCAATAAAAACTGACTTTTTTTTAATGAAATAAGAGGATACCAATGGAGTAAAAAGATACTTTACAGACATTCTAAATGAAAATAAATTAAAAGTGTCTCACATGTGAGCTCATGATGCTTATAGAGTGTCCATGAGAATCAAAGTCTACGGCCCTGATTATTTTAGCTCAAAGAGCCACTGAGTTGCTAGACAGGTGAATCTTCATTTGGAATATTCTTCTGTCTGTTCTCTGGTCTCATCCAGGATAAGGCTAATATATACTTCAAGCCTTCTCAAGTTTCTCTTGCCTGCCTGAATGAGGCTTTGGGAAGGAAAGACTCCTTGAACTTTTTGGTAGAGGCCCTTAAATAATAAAGCTTTGGTGTGGAGGCAGGAGAATTTCAAACTAGTCCGCCACAGCTCTGGATTAGGTAGCACAGCGATGGGCCTTGGTTGACTCTGGGATAAACCACGTCAGGTCCTCATCTCAACAAGAAATTCTGGAAGAATCATATTCCATATTTTCCTTAATTCTATGTTTCTGTTCTGTTTCCCATAAAATGTGGAGCTCAGGAGGTCTCACTACTGTCTAACCTATATTTCATGAGTAAAATTATTTGATATAAGTCTGAAAGAAAAAAAAATCACCCTTCATAAAATAATTTTCAATATTTATTTAAAGCTAGGAGTTTTATAGGGTCTCACTTTGCTGTTCTGAATTTTTTCAATTCTTTCAGTCTTTTCTTATATAATTTTTCCTTCATTTTTTAAATAATTTGCTCTATTCTTCTTTGGGTCCTCATTAAAGTCTTAATTTCCTGTTTTAAGTGTGGGACCCAAAAGATGAAAGAATGTTTTAGATAAGACCTTAATTGCATTACTATTCCAGGAGAGTTCCTAACGATGTATTTATACATTTTATGGACTCAAATTTACTTATTGTAGAAGAAACATACTACATTACTGACTGTAGTTGACAACTAATCAAGTCATTTTAACCAAAGAAATACCTTCCAACTTATAATATTTGGACTTCATCTGCACCTTACTTTTTAGGGGTTGAACATCACTTTCTTTTCCTGCTAATTTCTACTACTTGATTTTTTTTTTTAAATGACAACCTTATCATCTGTTCTGGATTTGTCTAGAAATGACATCATCTCAATATAAGAGGGTATCAGAAAAGGGCTATATATGAGCATCAGAAAATAACTGTGAATAAGTTAAACACAAAATAATTTATTGGGAGATCACCAGGAACTCAGAACCAACAGGAAGATGGGGAACCAACTTGGAAATGAGAAACACCAAGGCAGGTCTGGACGATGGACAGCAGGAACCACAAAAAGAAGAAAAAGAATGGTATCAGAGAAGAGCAAAACGGCCAAGGTGCCACTGCTGAAATATGTACAAATACTAATAGTCAGCATGCATCAACTACTGTGTATATATCTCTTAGCTCATTTCATCCTCATCACAACCATAAGAGTTGGGTGTTGCTCTTACCCCCATTTGTAAATGAGAAAATAAGGCAGAATAGTTAGGTGGCTGTCCAATGCCACACACCTAATAAGATATAGAGTCAGGATTCAAGCCTAGCAGGCTGGCCCTTATGTTCTGTACAACACTAATGCCGCTTGCTATAGAAACTCTAAGAATTTTCAGTATCTTGGATCTTCTGTTTAAAATGTAAATGGAGTGACAAGGTCACTGGATTACCCTACTTTGAGGTTTCTTCCACCTTTTGCCTAGCAGAGGAAGAAACCCTAATTTCAGTTCCATCAGCCTAATTCCATTTCTCATAATAAAATTAGGGCTCTGTTATAAAGGGGAAATGGATGTCAAAGAGCCCAAAATAAAAAGAGACACTATAAAAAGCAAGCTCTTTATCACACTCCACTGAAATGAATATTTGAGATGGTTATCTTCATTTAATCAGCTCAAAGAAGGTAAATACACTAATGTATTTTACATTACTACTTTTAGTTTGATAAGAAAAAAAATACACAATTAGGTACATGTTGAATTATAATAGAATGCAGAAATCTTGATTGAAATAATTTTCACTTTGTGAACTGGGAAGTTGCTTTTGTCTGAAATAAAATTATCACTGTTGTAATATAACAGAAGCAAGTGCCTTCTGGGTGGAGCAGCAAAAGTATTGACAAGTTTTTTAAGAACAGGATGCTTCCATCAAGTGAAGTCAAGAGGAGTCTTATTTCTCAGAAGGAAGGAGAAGAATTACTAACTATCCTGTTTCTCCCACACAACACAAAGCATCGTTCAAGGTCACCATGAGTGCAAGCATTTGCAAGGTAATGGAATATGCAATTATTCATAAACCTAATTCATTGGCTCTGGAAAAAAAAAAACACCTTCAAATAAATATATGCTCAGTGTTTTAAGGTAAGAAACATTATTCAAATGCGTGGTTTATGCTGGCATTGTTTAACTAGGCTGAGCTTTCTTGCTTTTTTTGTTTGCTTCTTTAATGTGATTTGCTAATTTCATGCTTCCAGAATGTCAACAAGGGTAATAAAATAGCAATTTAAGGCCACATTAAAGGCTGAACTAAATGGCACCATTCTACTGAAGATATTAAAACAAAATTACAGCATGTCCTCCTATCAGAAAGTATCTTTGTAACTTTAATGTACAGTAAGGAAGAAAAGACCTTTGTTTCCCTATCCTCAGCTCTGCCTAAGGCTGTTGCAGTTCTGTGGGACTAGTAGACCTCCTGGCCTATTCTTGCTAAAATGATTCTTGCTAGGACAATTCAATTCTCTTTGCATTTGGAATATGCACTTTCTCCTTATGACAGCTTTTATAGGATTTGAGGCCAAGATAATTGTGTACAGAAACAGTGGGGCCACATTCTCCCCTTTCTTGATAGGACTTCAATAGAAGGAAACTTACCTGGGCATTTAAGGGCAATAAACGTATTCTGTCTCTACCCATATCAGTGTATTGAGTGTTGCCAATATTTAGGGCATTGCACTGGGGCCTCTGATCCCTACTCTATCAACCCCAAACACACATGCCCAGTAGACAAGATAACAATACTTTCTTATATGCTCACTCTTTTCTAATAGGTTTCATGTAGGGTCTCCAACAATACTCCCGTTAGGCCCTTTTCATATCATACTTGGTATGGATTTGTAAACTTGTCATTATACCATCTGCCTCAGGTAAGAATAAAGGAGAAAAGTCAGTAAAGAATATTCGAAATGTGAGACTTATCTTGAGCAAAATATTGAAGTTGCATCTAAAAATAACTTCTTGTTAGTTCTGGTACTATTTAAAACACTTCTTTACTCATTGTTTTATTGTAACTTATTGACACAATGTTGTGGTAGGAAGAGGAACTGTTACTTAATTTCACAGGAGATGAAACAGAGAATTCAAGGTAGGGGCCTCATGTGAGATTTCCTTTATCACCATTAGTAAAGCTGTAAAACTTAGGTAGAATTTTCTGCTTATTTTCTAAGAATTCTTCTTGGGCAAATCAATTTTACTTTTACTCTGACTACTCTCAATCCCACATGCTTTGCTTTTATAAATGAGGTAACTTTTCTTTTTTCTCAGAAAATGTAAAAGCTGCAGAAGTTTTCGTCTCATATAGAAGAATAACACACATTAAACCTTGATAACTTTTAACCTGTCTAGATCCATTTATCTTGACCACATGTCATTACTATCCTACCCTTTTGTCATTCATTCTGTTTTTAGTATAGATATTTTGAGATATACTAACAAACAATGCCTATCACAATAATCTGAAAATGACTGACTTTCTAATTAAAATTAGAAATGTAAGAATAAGATTAGACAATGTTTAGTACCTTGGACAGAATTTTACCATGTGCACTGGAAACAAATACGTCTAGAAAGAGACAATTTAGCATGATAGGAATTAATTTTGCAAATCTTGTCTGATCATTGGAAGTTTCTGAAAGTAACTACAGATTGAAAGGATCTAAACAAAATTCTAGTGATCTCAAAAAAGAAAAAGTAATGTAACATGCTAATAAATAATCAAAATAATTACTAGATATTGGTTGCTTATTACTGGTGGCAATACTTCTAACCCATTCTAAAGCTTTCATCCTGGAGAGATAATTCAATCATTATAATCAGTGGTGCCTCTGCCATTAACTCTCATGACCAAGGGGAGAGACAGTGACTGAGGAGATTCATACGGCTTCCTGTCAAGGCTACCTTCTTCTTATGGACATTAAAGATATTTTGTTCTCTGTATCTACTCTTTGTCTTATTTCTCAAAATGTTCAGAACCTCGTAAAGAAGAGAGATGCTTTTCACTGAGGGTTCTTTGAAGACCAAAGGTTTACAACACTGAAGACAAGAGTGTCTTAATCCATTTAATCCATTCAGTAGCCTTTAAAATATCTATGATCCTCATTTTGTAAATGAGAAAGCAGAAGCTCAATGATTAAAATGGTCAATGTCACATTGTAAATGTTTGAGCTGGTATTTGAACAGGGTTTGCCTGCCTCTAAATCCCATAATCTTAAATCTATAATCTGCCTTCTAAAGTCACTGAGATGAAAGATTGTGTGTTCTTGCTCTCTCATCCCCGGATTAGTAAACAGAGTCAAACAAAAATGGAGATATTTACCCAAGGTCACACAGCTCATGGTTGTCTTCATCAAGACTTACAAACAAGTTTCTGCAGTTGTCTTCTATAAATTTGTAATCAAAAAGTAACTGAGATAAAACAGAATTTTGCCAGGCATGGCTGAAATACTTC
Source organism: Aselliscus stoliczkanus (assembly GCA_033961575.1). Taxonomy (NCBI): domain Eukaryota; kingdom Metazoa; phylum Chordata; class Mammalia; order Chiroptera; family Hipposideridae; genus Aselliscus; species Aselliscus stoliczkanus. The sequence goes on along the minus strand of CM066732.1, from coordinate 147,256,606 downwards.
ATAAGAAATCTGATGCCATCTTTACATTTGGCCACAGGACATAGAAACTGCAGAAGCATAATTAAATATCTATTTCAACTTGGGTTAAAACCAGGAAAAAAAAAATGTCAATAACTGTTTCTAGTAAAGGGTCGGGGTTTTGAAAGAGAATAGTCAAAGTTTATCAATTCTGTTACTAAGATTGAAAAAAATTATAAAAGTGATTCATCTTCAGAGTATGAACATAAAATACTGTTGTATTCCTAACTGTAACACAAAACTATTTTCTGACGCTGTTATTGTTTCATTAAGAACAGAAGGGGGTCAAATATATGGTGATGGAAGAGCTGACTCTGGGTGCTCAATATAATATACAGATGATGTATTATAGAATTGTATACTTGAAACCTATGTACCTTTACTAACCATTGTCACCCCAATACATTTAATAAAATTATTTCAAAAAGAACATATTTGATGAGAAAGTATTGTTTTCTGACCTGATTTATAAATCCAGTCCATAGATATCTATGACTGCTCCAGGGGAGATACATCTCAACAATTCAGTGCCATAGTTTGGATTTATAATACCTTACAACCCTTCACAACCCCTGAAGTACACCGACAATCTCAAGTTTTGTATTAAAGTATATGCATTTTGGTATCCTCTTCCATATCTGCATTCACAAATTGGACAGAGCTATTGTGTAATTATTATAATTCAAATATCCTTCATAAAATATCCTTTCTATTACTTCTGATTCCCCTAAAATATAGTGGCTTAAATGAATGGCCCTTGATGACTGCTCATGACCCTAGGGCTGGGTGACCTGAGCTGTTGTCTACAGTCAGCTGAGGGTTGGTTAGGTGGTTTTGCTGATCATGGCTCTGCTCTCACACATCCTGAGGCTTTGGCTAAGCTGATTTGCCTGTGTCCCATGTACTCTTTCATCCTCCAGCAGGTTAGCTCACGCTTGTTCTCAAATTAGCTCAAACAAGCCCATTCTAATAGTAAATGCAGAGAAGAAAAGAATTGTAAGTGTAAATAAATGTGCAAGAGATTTTTCAAGCCACTGTGAAAGAGTGCTAATATCCTATTGGCCAAAGCAATTACATGGCTGAGCCAGAGGCAGGTTGAGAGGGCAATAAGGGAAAAACATACAGGGAAGAGGTTGTGGTCACAGGATGGCCATTGATAGGGGCTGTAAAAAAATTACTAAACAGGGTCAGCCGAGTGGCTCAGTTGGTTAAGAGTTGGCTTGGGAGTGCCAGCTCTGAGCAGCAGGGCCGCCAGTTTGCTTCCTACATGGGCCAGTGACGCTGTGCCCTCTACAGCTAAGAATGTGAACAACAGCTCGACCTGGAACTGGGCTGCCATGAGCTATCGTTAAGTGGCCGGCAGCCAGCATGAGTGGCCAGCGAGAGCTGCCATGCGTGAGCCGCCGTGAGGGGTTGTGAGCAGCCGTCCAATGGCTGGCAACCGACTGCCTCATCTGGGAAGAGCGCAATGACGATACCAACATGGGCCAGTGAAGTGGCATCCTCCACAACTAGACTGAAGAACAAAAGGACAGCAACTTGTCTGTTCCCCTTTCCCTGATTCTGCAAAGCTGTTCCCCACCACAATTCTCTAATAAAATCTTTTTAAAAAAAGAATTACTAGACACTTCATTTAAAATAAAGTTGGGGGGTGCCAAAAGGGGGAGCTCTTATGTCCCATGTTGATCACAAAGCACAATAGGGAAAATTCTGGAATAGCCCTCTCAACTTCCTCTTCCGCTCTATACAAGAGCTTCTTCTCCATTGTTTTAGGGGCTTGCACATGGCCTCCCATAGTTGTATGGTCCAGGTTGCAATTCTTTGTTATTCCCTAATGAATCCTATATACTAGTGAAATATTTGGCTGATCTTTTGTTTTAAGGTCAACAGAGCTATCGATGCAAACACTTTAAAAGACAGTGTCAGCCATCTAATGGTTAATAAAAATTTCTATCTTATTGGTTAAATCATGATGATGTTTCTAAGTAATTTAATGCTGATCATAACTTTACTCTTGTTGCTGCATATATAACCAACTTGAGCAGGCTGAATAAATTGAGTCGTTTGGAAACTTGGTAGGTTAGATGCTATCAGAGAACAGAAAGAAGGGAGCAAGTCAAGCCTAGAAGCACTTTTAGGTAAGTGTGACTACTTTTCAGTGGCTATTTTCCTAATTTTTCCTAGCTTCCTTATTAAGGTATTGATATACAAAACAACAACAACATATGACTAATGTATGCAATTTGGTGAGTTTAGATGTATGGATGTATTTGTGTGACCATCACCACAATCCAAGTAACATATTCATCACCTCCAAAAATTTCCCATTTCTGTTTATTTTATTTATTTCATGGTGAGAACACTTGGCATGATATCTACACTCTTAACAAATAATTTGTTGGATATGACACATCAAAAGCAGAGGCAACAAAAGTAGAAGTACTTAAGTAGGACTATGTCAAATTAAAAAGCTCATGTACAACAAAGGAGCCAATTCATAGAGTGAAAAGGCAACCTATGGGATGGGAGAAAATACTTCCAAACCATATATTTGATACAGAGTTAATTTCCAAAATATATAAGTAACTCTATAGCAAAATAATAATTAATAATAATAATAACAATAATAATAACAATAATAATAACAACCCAATTTAATAATGCGTGATGGATTTTAATAGACATGTCTCCAAAGAAGATATACAAGTGGCCAACAGGTATACAAAAAGATGCTCAGTCATCAGGGAAATGCAAATCAAAATCACAACAAGCTATCACCTCATACCTGTTAGGATGTAAATTAGCAATAAGGCAAAAGGTAAGTGTTGGCAAGGTAGTAGAGAAATTAGAACCCTTGTGCACTCTGTGGGAATGTAAATTTGCACAGCAGCTATGGAAAACAATCTAGAGGCTCCTCAAAATTATATAATTAGGGCCAGCTGAGTGGCGTATAGGTTGGGAGTTGGCTTGGGACCCCAGCTCTGAGCAATAGGTCCCCGGTTTGGATCCCACGTGATTGCCAGTGACGCTGCACCCTGTACAGTTAAGATGGTGAACAAAAGCGTGACCTGAAGCTGGGCTGCCGTGAGTTCCCGGTGACGGCATAGGCTGCAGTGAGGCTGGCCGGCAGCTGGTGTGCACTTTCGTGAGCTGCTGTGAGCCACTGTGAGCCATCGTCCAGTTGTCGGAGAGCGACTCCCTCACCTGGAAAGAGCGCAATGATAATACCAAAGTGGGCCAGTGAAGCTACATCCTCCACAACTAGACTGAAGAATAAAAAGGACAGCAACTTGTCTGTTCCCCTTCCCCAATTCCCCAATAAAATTTAAATAAATAAATAAATAAATAAATAAATAAATAAATAAATAAAAATAATAATGTAATTAAAACTACTATGTAATCCAGCAACAGCATTTCTGAGTACATATCCAAAAGAATTGCAATCAGTAATTTTTACAATAGCCGGCATGGAAACAACCCAAATATCCTTCAACAGATGAATGAGAAAAGGAAGTGTGGTATGTACAATGATTCAGCCCTAAACAAAAGGGACTGCTACATGGAGTTCCCGGAACAACATGGATGGACCTGGAAGACATGATGTTAAGTGAAATATGTCAGTCACCGAAGGACAGATACTGCATGATTCCTTTTATATAAGACACCTAAAATAGTCAAAAGTATAGAAATAGATAATAGAATGGTAATTATCAGGGGATGGGGAAAGAGGTGTTCTTCAACGGGTAGATCTGCTGTACAACATGGGGCTTATAGTTAACAACAAAGTTTTGTGTACTTACAAATTTGTCTAATGACTATTTTCTCAAATGAATCCAATGATCATCGTTAACACTGGGACGATAAATATTTTGGATAGAGACGTGGATTGCTTAGAGGCTTAGGGTTATATCTTTTGACTTTTAGAGTTCCTTTCCAACTCTTAATCAATAAAGCATAGCTTTACATTTGGGTAAATTTCACTTAAAGCACACCAGTGACAACTGAGGAGGATTTAACTCCCTCATTTTTTTTATCTTATTCCTAATTATACATTTCCAATCACTTAGTCACTTCAATCAATTACCTATTGAAATAATGTGGTTCTAGATGTAACATTATTAACATAGAAATTAAGTGAGAGAGAAAATATGAGATTTTCAGCATTCAACTACACAACTAACTAAATCCTATTGAATTCATTGACTTAGGGTTCATTTTATTATGAGCATTTATCTTGACATTTCATTTAATCAGGATTGCTAGCTTGTGAATTTAGTGTACCAGCCTTCATGTTACTGTCACTATTATTATAAGATTATTTATACAGAGGAAGAGGTGAGATTAGCAATCATTTGTTTAATGAATTCACTTAGGCTAAATCTATAGACCCAAAACTATACTGACTGAACCTGTCATCTGATTATATATACAAGGTAGGTTTTGGGGAGGATTTTGTGTGTCACAGAGTTGGTAAATGTTTGCCCTCTTGGCTTTACTATTATGCAGCATGTGTGATGTTAATATTGATAATGTAATCACTATAGAAAACTATGGAATACAGAGCTCCTGCTTTTAAACATTTACCATGTGAAGAGGAAATAATAACCTAATGCATAAAAATGAAACATGATATGTGGAATCATACAGACTTGGGTTAGAATCTTAGTACTTCCATATTTTAACTATGATTTATTGGATCTTACCAAGCCTCATTTTTTTAACCCTTTTGCTGTAATGGCTGGATATATCTGAATGAATATATCTGGAATTTTTACACATAAAAATAATGCATTTATGTACAAACAGCTCAAATTATTATTAAATGGATAAAATAGTCAAAATATAAATGTTTTGTTTTTTTGTGGATTTCTGACACATTTTGAAGAAAAAAACGAAATCAATTAACATAGTGAAAGAGCAAATATGTAAAACTGGGAAGGTTTCTTGGGAGAATCAAATGTGAAAATGCATGAGAAATGCTATGAGCAATGACTGTGGAGAGAGCTTAATAAATATTACTCTTTAATAATATTAATGAAAAATATAGAAAATATATACACATGATTATAATTAAAATCCTGAAAATTCATAAAAATAGTAGCTTAAATAGATTTGTTTAATGCATTGAACACTGTAGTAATATTTTTAATGCACAAATAAATTTAATTGAAATTTAATTTTTTAAATCAAAATGTAGCCCTTTCTATTTGCAACTTTGCAGTTATCCCGGGAGAAGTATGGAATTACAAATGTTTGGGATGTATGCTCACATGAGCCCTGGATTCTGATAGTTTTCTCATGAAACCAGCAATATGAGCAGAGTTTTTACTTTGTGGTGGTTGATAAAAACTTGCCTCCAAAGTGCATCTCTTTATCTCAATGATTCCCAAAGTGTAGTTTCATAATAAAAGCAGGTGAGCTCATCAAATATTGAAATTCAACTACTCCAGAGATTCTGATTCAGGTGGTGGCGAACTGACCAAGTTGTGAATCTTTTTTTTTTTTTTTAAGTATAGATTACTCTGATTTAGGTGGTTAGGAACAATTCTTTGACAACCACTGCCAAATGGTCTCTGCTCTGAGCATCTTGGTAATAAACACAAAGACACCCACGCTGGAGAGAGAAGAACATCACTTTTTTGAAGAAGACACAGGCTGCTTTGAAACAGAGTTGATGCTGTCAACATTTTTTTTTTAATAGCTGAGCCATCCTGCCACCTGTTGATGGCTCAGAGGCAGCTCAGCTCAGGCCAGGAATCGAACCGGCAACCCTGTCTCTCAGAGCTCACACTCTTGAGTGAGCTCTTAACCAACTGAGCCACTTGGCCGGCCCAATGCTGTCAACATTTTTATCTTTGAAAATTTATGATGGTCTCCAGCTACTGGAGCTCCAGCTACATTACTACTGGAAATTAATGGATAGTGAAATTGGTGGTCTCTGGGTGAGGAAAGGAGACATATGTGAATGCTTGTGTGTGCAATAGTTAGGATTGAATCAGTCAGAGGGGTTTGGTGGATCTATTGAAAGTCTAATAAACCGCCTACAAAGGAAGACCATAACATTACATTTCCCATTATGCTCACCAACACAAAGGCCTTCACAAAAAGTACAGCTTGAAAAATGGCAAAACCAAGATTTAAACTTAGGCATTCCTGCAGTCTTTCACTAAAAGTCTCATAAACACCTCTAGCATATAATATGTTTTCAGTGTTTACTTCCAATTACATACAGAAACAGAAGAAACTATCAAATATGTAGTGACCTATTCAAAAAGAGGGCTGATGACATAGATTTGGAACTCAAATATATATTGTATTTTATGTATAATATTATATATTAGACTTCCAACACTGATACCATTACTTAGCTCTCATGTTTCCCTAGCAATATTATCACATCATTAATTCACTGAGCAACCCCAATAGAATGAAAGTACCTTCCTGTGGGCTCAAACTAAATTGTCAGATGACTTTTAGTAGTGATGTCTAGAGATTGAATTTACTTGATAATCATAGGCCATGTGAAAACCTCAACATTACTATCTTTCTCAGCAAATTCTCCATAATAGCAATATTTACTTAGCAGCTGAGATTTCTTCCCTCCAGAGAAAAGTTTAAAATAACGTGTGCTTTGCAATTAAATAGGATTTTATTATTAAAATAATTCAGAATCAGCTAAAAGTGAATTCTGTCAAAGTTCTAGTAAAAATATGCAATAAAGTTAATTTTACTATAACACTTAAACCATCTCAAGATTGGAGCATCTAATTTTAATAGTTATGCTGTCTTCTTTAACAACATCACATAAAGTAATACATGCTAATTTATTTAAGAAATGAAAAAGGAAAAGCTTGCTACATGACTATCTCACCACAATAACACTTATTAAGAAGGGTTTTGGGGTAGCCTGTTAAAATAGTTAAGTCTTTAAGTACAGATCATTTCTCCTAGCTTTATGGGTAGTGTAAGTATTAAGCTAAATAGAGTGCTACAGGCCTACAAACAGATGGAATCGAATATAACCAAGAAAACAGAGAAAAAAAGCAACTATATTTTCCTTGCACATGTGAAAAAATGGAATAAAAAAATTACTGACTTTAGCATGTTGTAAGTGAGGGAGAAATCTACCCAATGAGGCTAATTCATGGCTTGAACATAGTCCAGTAAGGTCAAATTGTTTTTCACTCACATTGATGTTATGTATTTACAGTAAAACCTTGGATTGCAAATAACGTGGTTTGCGAGTGTTCCACAAGACGAGCAAATATTTCTAATACATTTTAACATGGTAAATGAGTGATGTCTGGCAATATGAGTAGTTTGTTTCCAGAGCGAATTATGATTGCACACCAAGGTATTACTGTACTTTCTTTTACTTGTTATTCCTTTTACCTTTTTAATCTTCACTGTGTTTGTTTTTTCTTATAATTCAATTTAGGATGTTATTTTCATTTTACTTATTATTCTAAGGCAAATATAGACAGTTATCAACAACTGTGTTTCTTTCAAGTAGGTGCTTAGAAGATTATCACAATTTGATAATGAGTGGTTAGTGTTATTTATTTATTCTCATTCATTTTTTTAATAAAAGATGGGGAATCAAGGGAAAACAAAAAAATCATGTCTCAATAGTAAAAGGAAGATCACACAAAAGCTTGAGCATGTCACTCAGAGCTGTTTATCATGGAAAGATAAGCCCAGGGAAATCACAATTGTTCTTTTACAGCATCCAAATACTCAAAAGCAGGGAACCAGAGTGAGAACAATTCACTTAAGGGAGGCCCAAACTATAGCTGATGAGAAGCTTAAAAGAGGGTAAGTTGAAAAATAAGAAAAACGCTTAGCACAAAGTGAGGTAATTTAGTGAAGATTTAAGTGATGCTATCCTGTCTAGGACTATGGTTTCCATGATGACATTTATGTCTTAACAGGATAATTAATGTTTATATGAAATCATGAGGAATAAAAAAGATCAAACTTTTGTCACATTCAAATTAAATCATCCATTGCTTTCTTAAAAAAACTCGTTTCAATGAGTGAAAATAATGGCCATTAAAGGGTTGAGAAGCTTAATTACACAAAACATCCATTTCTTGTTGATGCTGGATAAAGAAGACTGTGATGTATCATCTTTAGGGGAGAGAGAGGTCAGCAAGGGAATTTGGATAGGTAAGATGGGGAAACTAAATTTAAAATTGGCATCTAAGGTAGCAGAGAACTCATTTTCCCTTTCAAAAGGAGTATTGGAAAAGTACAGGTGGATAGGCAGGTATAAGGTGAGGGAGATAGAACCATAGAGGCAGTAAGAGCAAGCAGAGGACAGGGGAAAAGCCACCATTAGGACACAGGTCATCCTACTCATGAGATTGTGCCACCCCTTACCTTTCTGGGACTCAGATAAATCTGAGGGAATTGCACTAGATAATCCATAAGGTCTCTTCCAGCTCCAAATTGTAAAAATGAGGCAAGGGGAAGAGTCATGATTCCTAGAAAGGCCCATCACTTCAGAGGGGCTGGAAAGAAGATGGAGTCAATGGCCATCTTCGTTTCCTTTAATTCCCAGCCTATTCCATGTGGGAAGTTGGTTAGGTTTCCTTCATAAGAAGTTTGTCTGCATCCCCAAATTACTATAGTTTCTATGCTAATTCTTCTTCCTCAAACATCTCTGGGGTTACTGGTTCTTCCTATTTCTTCCACCTCTTATCACGAAAGAGAACCAGCTGTTCTCTGTGAAGATACTAGATTCATTGTTTACTGCGGTATGATGTTTGCAGGTCCATAGGATGATAAACTGGCAGGGAATCAGAATTATAAATCAGCCCTCTTGGTCCACAGCCGAGAAAATAAAAATGAATCCCAAAGACATTAAGGAACTAACTCAGAGTTACACCACCAGTCACCATAGATCTAGGAACAGAATCCACATTTCTTACTTTCCAAACTACTTATTCTGCCCTTTTTACCACTGCATAGCTGAATTCTTATCACAAATTACATTATAGTATCACTGCTTTCCCAAATATTGTATCAAAATACGGGACCATCTTTCACATGTTTCTTTTCTTTTTTTAAAATTTTCAGTTTATTGATGTTAGCTTTGAGGGAAAAAAAAATGTTTAATGAGTATTTCATGACTCTCATTTCTAGTCAAGCCAAAGTGCTTTTCATTTATCAGTTTCTCATTTTCGTCTTTGCTCTCAAGCTCATTATTCCACTTTTTTTCTTCACTGAACTGTGATTGGCATCTCTTAACCAACACCTCCTGCAACATGACTTTTCCAAATATTAATCTAACTGACATTGGTGGTGGGGGAGAGGGGTGGATGGAGAGTTTGTTGGCTGCCACGTAATATCAGGTGTGGATTTAGGATTCAGGGTCTCTTTCCATTCTTCAAAGACCTACTTAATTCATGTTTCTGTTTTGTTGTTGGTGGTGGTGTTTTTAATGAAAAGGGAGACAAAAACACTATATCAGTGACTTTGTAGAATGTAAAATGATTTTGAATGATTATACATTCTTGGATTGTCATAAGTAGATGGGCTATTAGTGTCTAGTATTCTTATCTATTCATCTTGATTTTATTTATTGCACACCAGCCATTTATCAGATACTTTGCAGAAAACATAGAGATGAAAGCACAGGCCTTCCCCTCAAAAAACTGGCATTTGATTAAGAGTGGCTGACGGTAAAAAGGGAAGCAGTCACCGTCAATGTTCCCTGCAAAGCTTTCTGCTAGATGGTCCCTCAGTGTGTGATATCTGCAAAGAGGCAGCCCCAGGTCCAGACTGGGAAAGTCAGCAAAGGCTTCCAGAAAAAGCTTTTTCTGAGCCTGCTGGTGAATTACAAAGATGAGTGAGCCAAGTGAACATGTAGAATGGCAAATGGTACTATAACACACATAAAATCTAGAGCTAAACAAAATGGGCACATTCAGGAAAATATAGTAGTTTTGCAATGATCAGACTGTAGGAAATTCCTGGGCAATAAATGGACACTCCTCATTTCTGCAGTTCCCTTCATGCCAAGCCAAAGAGTTGGACCTTCATGTTGAAAAACACAGGAAACCCTTGGAATACTTTAATTGAGAAAGCGACAGGATGAGATTTACATTTTCATAAGCTGCTGCTGATAGTGATATCAAAGAGATTTGGCAGAGGCTGGGGTATATAAAGAGAAAAATGGCAACCCGTGAGGACCTTCTTATAATCATTCAAATAGGAAAGGCGAGGTCTTCTGTAAAGGCATCCCCAGTAAGAATGCAAAAGCAAGGTGTGCTGAAAACCACTCAAGAGAGAAAATGGATGCTCCACAATACAGAGGAGCCTGAGGATGTGACATTAATCAGCCTGGGCTACATGCTTAATGACTACCAGTGCTGCAATTGGAACCAGCTGCCCACCTCCAGTCAAGGAACGTTTTTGCAGCACCACTCTGCTTCTCTGAGTCTACGCTTTGACAATGACAATAATTAAATTTAAGATGGATTGTCTATTTATAGCAAAAGGCTATATTTAAGAGACCCCATTTTTCCTCATTATTCAAAGCAAGTAAATGAAGGTGTTTGATTCAAACAGAATAGGATGTTAACAACCTCCCCAATACCTGAACTTCTTAAGAACAAATAGAAATTGGCTGCCCTTGATTTAACCTTAGAGTGGATATCAGTTTCCTTTCTCCACGATCAAGGTGACGAGACACCTCCTGCCTTTTACACCTGGATTTTTGTTTTAATCCAAAGCAACACAACATCAATGGGGACTCTTGTCAAGAGTGAGGCATGTCACATCAGCCCTCGTTTCTAAGCAGCTTTGGGGTAGTGGATAGGAGGAGGAGTCGAGGAGAAGTATGGGTTTGCCACAAAGACCACATCACTTTAGACAAATGCCAATGCCAGGGATTATGTCAATGCCACATTTTTATTGCAAGGATCAAATGGAAGAATGTGTGTGAAAGGGCTTTGGAAGCTGTAAATGAGAAAATTGAAGCGTAGGAGTTATCACCCATTCCTCCAAAGTGAAAATGCTTTAAAAATATCTTACAATGCTTGTTTTTTTGTTTGTTTGTTTGTTTTTTATTTTATTTATTTATTTTTTAAATTAGTTTCAGGTGTACAACACAGTGCAATAGTTATACATTTTACCCCTCAAAGTGACAACCCCCCACCCCCAATTCGCCACCCCACTCCCCCTCCCATATCATATATATCTATTACTCTTCCTCTGACTCTCTTCCACAGTATAATACACATCCCATGACTATCTATATATATTCAATTACAGTAGGTATACAACCTCCACTTTAGTAATACAGTGCAGTGATCAAACCTCTACTCCATCCATGAAATGGTCTCCCTAACAAGACCTATGATCATCTGACATTCCACAGAATATTCACAACGTTATTAATTATATTCCCCAAACTGTTTTTCATATCCCAGTAGCAATATTGTAGTTGCCTATTTTTGCTGTCTAATCCCTTCCCCTTCTCCCTCATCCCCATTCCCCTCCCAATTAGCAACCCTGATTTTTCCTCTATATCTATGAGACAGTTTCTGTTTACTTTACTCATTCATACAGTTTTTCAGATTCCACATATGAGTGAGATCATATGGTATTTGTCTTTCTCTGACTGACTTATTTCACTTAACATAATATTCTCTAGGTCCATCCATATCATTGCAAATGGTACGATTTCATTCTTCTTTATAACAGAGTAATACTCCATTGTATAACTATACCACAGTTTCTTAATCCAGTCATCTACTGATGGGCATTTTGGTTGGGGTATTTGCCAATGATATATCTGATAAGGGGTTAATATCCAAAATTTATAAAACACTCATGAAACTCAACACCAAAAAAACAAACAACCCCATTAAAAAATGGGCAGAAGATATGAAGAGACATTTCTCTAAAGAGGACATACAGATGGCCAACAGGCATATGAAAAAAAGTTCAACCTCACTGGTCATTAGGGAAATGCAAATAAAAACCATCATGAGATACCACCTCACTCCAGTCAGAATGGCTATCATCAATAAATCAACAAACAACAAGTGCTGGTGGGGCTGTGGGGAAAAGGGGACCCTGCTGCACTGTTGGTGGAACTGCAGATTGGTGCAGCCACTATGGAAGTCAGTATGGAGGTATCTCAAAGAACTGGAAATAGAGCTACCGTTTGACCCAGCAATTCCACTCCTAGGTATTTATCCTGAAAAAACCAAGACACTTATTCAAAAAACGTTATGCACCCCTATGTTCATAGCAGCACAATTTACAATAGCTAAGACAATGCTTGGTTTTGAGAAGTATAACATTTTCTGGTCCCAACTTGTTCCCCTCCCCCTGGAAAAAAATACATCATTTGATATACAGAACATTATAATCATAGATTAAGCACAAACTGTCCTCAACTGACCTTAACTCAATTTGTGTATGCACACATCTTACATTTGGTAAATGGTAGCTACTGGAAATTTTATGGGAGGGTTAGCTACACCCATCACAACATAACTACCAGGTTAGACTGCAAGTAAGTTTCATAGCATCCATGTAGGTGTTGATTACCTGGTAGTTATTAGCAAATCCATACAATGAAAACAGCTCCTAAGAGCTGTTCTGCAGGCTTGAGGGTGTCCCACACCTGGAGATGCACTGTGTTCAACACTGCAGTCACTAGATCTTCACAAAGTAGGGTACAAGGACTCACAACATGTGTGTTTTATGTAGGGCATGTTCGGAATGCCCCTCCATTCTCAGGTGCACCTACAGGCTGAAACACTTAACTACACTCTTAATACACAGCAGGGAAGTGGAAAAGTGTAAATTTGTGGTGTCATGAAAATATTGGGTTGTCGGAAAAGTCATAGACACATTTTTGCAACGCAAAAACATAGAAAAAAATATGTCATAATTTTTCCAACAACCTAATATTTTTGGTGGAATATCAGAAGGAAGTTCTCATTTTTCTTTACTGCTAGAAGGGATGGAACAGTTGACTGGAAGTGGAAATTTTGAAGGGTATGTTGGAGGTGCATTCACTTGCAAATTTATTTTGATGTTCGATGTTCTCAGAGGCTTTGAAACTAAACAAATTGGGCTATGAATTCTTGCTTTCGACCAACTCTTCTCAATAGCACTGAGGATTTAACACAGTCTTTGGAACTGGCCCCACCAACACTAAAATATTTTGGTGAACTTTATATATTGGGTTGTTGGAAAAGTCATGATGCATTTTTTCAATGAAAAACATAAAAAAAATATGTCATGACTTTTCCAATAACCATACACACACACACATATGTAAATATATAAAAAATAAATTGTACAATATATGTTATATTCCTTTATGTATATGAATATGTATTTATGTATGTGGAACACAATTCACTGAAAACATGTCACCCATTATCAAATGCACCCACACCCTCTCTTGCCTCTGAACCCGGAGATAAGTGACTCAAGGCTTGTGGCATTCTCTGTAGTCTCTCTTGCTCTTTCTCCCTCTCTCCAGTTTCATTTTTCTAAATCCTACTTATCTTGATCTCCACCTAAATGCCCCCCATTCAGGGTGCCTTCCCTGATGTCCTGCACTAGGAAAATCCTGTCATTCGAAGCTCTTAGTGTACCTTACATTTCCCTGTTGGTAGCATTAATTATACTTATGATTACTTGGAGAGATAGACTGTATGCATTCTGGGGAAAGAGTCAATGACAATCTTCTTTATTTCATTTTTAGGCTTATGAAATTGCTGATGTTCTATGGTATTTTTTGACTTAAAAACAACAATTTCATTGGGTTCAAACTCGTATATGCCTTAGCACTTAGCAGAATACCTGTCTGAATGACTAAACACAATATATATCTTAGGGTGAATTCATCAAATATGCTTCTGTTAATGAACACAATCAAATACGACATTTGGGAGAATTTGCATAAACTGCATTTTTTTCTCTCTAGGTCTCATTTGTTAATGATGGACTAATTTATTTGTAACAAAATGATCCATGATACAAGCATTATTTATTAATGTGACATCTACTTTACAGAACACATCACAAGAATTTTTAAAAAGAGATGGAAAGTTTAATAGCAATTTATGCTAGTATTTATGATTAGTGACTGCAATACTCTCCACTTAAATCAAGTGGTTTCATTAGAAGTAAATTTATGCCCTGGTGTCCTGATACACCCTCTCTTTTCGTTCCTTCATTTGACCCAGACTGGAATTCTCCCTATTTCCTAACTCTCACAGGGAAATCGTGGAGACACATACGGTCTGGAGTAGACTGCCTAAATGACCATCCTTAAGTTTCCTTTGGTACTGGGAGAATAAATATTGACCTAAAAGTAGTCATGGCCTTATAAAAACAAACAAACAAACAAATAAACAAGCAAAAAAAAAACATTATTGTGGATGGTTATCTAAACATACAAAAGGTTTGAAGACTTTGGATGAAACTTTTAGCAATTATTTTAAACAGGGGTTGGCAAAAATACGGCTCTTGGGCCAAATCTGGCTTGCCACCTGTTTTTGTCATTAAAGTTGTATTGGAACACAGCCTCTCTGATTTATTTGCATGTAAAGTATCGCTACTTTCTCACTAAAACAGTGGAGTTGTGAGTGGTTGCCACAGAGATCGTATTGTTGCAAAGCTGAAAATACTTAGTCTTTACAGAAAACAAGTTTGTCAACTCCTGATCTGAGAAATGTGTTCTTATATCTGCAAAATTGTTTAGAAATTATTGGTTGAAAATTTGACATATATAGGAATATATGTAGATAATAATTAAATTATGCAAATAACCATCATTATTATCCCATTTACCTACTACAACAAAAGGTAATCACATCATCACTATGAGGGTTAATTTCCATTTAAGTCTGAGCTTAAAGAGGAGACCATGGTTTGTTGAAAATGAAATGATTCATGTCAGAATGCTCGTGCACTGACTCAAGATATAGCAATAAATCTGAATCACTGAAACTTCCTTTGTTCTCTCATTCATTTCTTCAGAGTAGGTTGATGCTATAAAAATCAAAAGCCAGTGTCTGTGTTTAGGTGCTTAACTGTGATCTCTACGGATCCCCATTTCTTCCTTTGATGAGCTGTGAGATTTGCCCCAGTCAGATTGAAAGAATAATGAACCCCGACCAAAAACAAGCAAGCAAGCAAACAAATAAATAAAACAAACATGATTCTAGGGGTTATAAATCTTTACCTGACATTGAGAGGTTTCCCCAGGTATCATGAAGAGATGACATGTGGAGAGCCAAATGAAACCCAAGCTCCACTCAGGTCCAATCCTGTTGGTCACAGATGGTCCACAGACTTAAATGGTCCTCTGGATCCTCTCAGGTCCCATCGGTACTCCCAAGCAACTTTCAATAAAATACGGTAAAACTTTGGATTGCGAGTGACTTGGTTTGTGAGTGTTCCTCAAGATAAGCCAACATTTCTAATACATTTTAACTGGGTAAAGAAGTGATGTCTTGCGATATGAGTAGTTTGTTTCCAGAACAAATGATGCTCGCAAACAAAGGTATTACTGTGATTTGAGGTTTTTCCCCAATTGATTTAGAGAGTTATCATTTACTGGGCAATTAATGTATTTTTTTTTTCTTCCTAAGTTTTGATCAGAGCTGCATTTTCCACTTGTACCATATTTCTGTTCTGTGCTCGGATGCCATTTTTAAGTCATTGTGGTTTTTCTATGACCAAGTCATTTACCCCATAATTGTCATTAGACAAGCACTTGTTCATTCATTGCTCACAGCTTCTGTCATATTACAGTCTTTAGTGTGTCCTATAGTCATTTGTATCTGGTTCTTGTTTCTGGACAAACACACATACAATGACCAGTTATATCTGCCAGTTTTTTTCCATGCAGATTTTGTTATTCATTAGAGCATATTGTATTCTTCCAGCAATAATGGCTTTCTATTTGGCTTAGAAGTTAGTAGCTCTGTGCCATCTTTTTTCAATAGTAAATGCAAAAATCATAAAAGAGTTCTGACTCTCTGCGCCACTGGTTTCCTTCATTATCCTGGATCTGGAAGGACCCCATTCAAATGTTCCTGACAGTTAAACAATGAAGATTAAATCAGCAAACCAAATTGAAGTAATTCTTTGTCTGCACCCCAAAACTAGAACAATCTATTTCTGTGTTAGGAATTGTTCCATATTTGTTGGTTTTGTTTAGGTTTTCTGCTTTAAAAATACAATATACTGGCAAGCTCTATGAGAACTAACATACGTCAGTATAATAGGACTATCGATTGTCAAGCTAAGGACAAACGGGAAATTAAAAAATACATATTTTAAAGAATTCTATTTTATTTAAATTTGAGGCAAAGTAGTTCACTATGGCTATAGGTGACACAAAGACCGAAAAACCTTCCCTGCTCTCTAGAAACCTCCATTGTAAAAGTGACTAATGTGGCAGATGTAAGCAACATTTTTTAATTTAATAAAAAGAGATACCTATCTGTCTCAGTGAATGCACTAGATGTTGAAGATGGGAAGATGAATAAGATACTATCTTCCTCTTTAAGGAGTTGTCCCTTGTGGGCTACAAGAAAAATAAAAGTGAACCTCTCATAGCAATGCCACAATGTAAATACTAAAACTGGCGTTAAGAGACAGAGACAGAGCTTAAGCCATCCCACTTGTCTTTTTGAAATTTAAATGGGCAAATCTATAAATTAGCTATTAGTTAAAGAAGGCTTACAAAACCAGCTAAGAAAGTCAGCAGTGATCCAGAGGAGAAAAAAAAGAAAAGAAAAGTGTGAACTCTGAATCAAATGAAAGAGTTGTATCAAATAATCCATCTGAGCTTGTGTTGGTTGCAAAAACGTAGAATAATTACCACCAAAATAATGAAAAGGTCAGAACATGTTATAATAAATGAAGTGAGCCTGTGCCTGTTGCCAACATCTCTCACTTTAATTGGCATTTGTTTTTAAAGAAATACTGTGACATTTACACTTCAATTATATATGATAAGAATACCAACTAACCAAGTGGCAAAAGAAACAAAAGAGCTAAAAAAATAAAATTCTACACTTGGAATGGAAACAAAAATAACAAAAGGTTTACATATAAATTTAAGCCTGGGTTGTACCTCCTACTAAATGCAATAGATTCCCCATTGAATCAAGCATCCGAGTCCCTCAAGCTAATTAATAATGAGGTTTTTATTAACAGAACTAATAACTTTTAATTAATATTTAGCTTTATGCCAATATGGACAATGTGGAACTGACATCTCTCATACATGCTGTAATTGGCATTAGATTATTATTGTTTTTTTGTTCTTTTAGAGAAAAGTTCATGTTGTTAATTTGTATAACAAATCTTCAAGGTCTTTGACTACATGTTGAATAAAGTCTTCCCTCCTTCTCAGTAAATTTTAGCCTACCTCAAATGTGAGACCTAATTTACCAAGCTTATTGCTTGCTTCTCCCTTGTATATATATACTTATCTTTAAAACATTGACTTATTGCCTGTCAAACTGAGAGCTGCTTCCTCTTTCAGGGCCAGCATATAATTTGGGTCATTTATAGCCAATGGAAGGGAAATGACTTGCAAAAAAGTATAGAATCCAATCAAAGGATTTTACTCCCTATATACCACACTAAATGTAATGCCAAATATTGCAATGATGTCTCCAACTATTTACCAAAAATGTGAATCTTTAGGGCTCTAAAGAGATCTAAAATAAACCTTGATGATGGGCTTAAATGAATAGGGTTGTAGTGCATGACCTACAGGGGAAGGGTGGGAATGGTGGGTATTTTGTTCCTTGTATTGCTATGATTGGTTGCAGATCTACAGATAAAATTGTCATTCCATCTGAAACAGTGCATGACCATGTTTCTGTATATTTGTATAGAACCACAGAAATCAAGGAAACATGGAAAAAGTATTTAATAAGGCATTAACGTAGGTTACCTCATCTTATCCCTAGTTATAGTCCCAGTCAATTGCTTGAAAGTGTCATTCCAGTGACTTGTGTATACGTAAGAACTGAAAAACCTCACCAGGCATTAATTTTATCAACTTTTAGTGAAAACTACAAGGACTTACAAGGCACTTCCTGGCAGAGAGGAGGCTGGGAGGTGGGGGATCCAAAATACATGTATATAATGTGTGTATATGTATCCATATATCAATTAATTTGCATTATCAAACATTTTTTTTCTCAGCGTCCATGTCTTTCTTTAGATAACTTCTTCCATAAGAGCGACCTATTAAAAATAGGTATATATGTTTATCTATAAAAATCTCCCAATCTTTTTAGGGCAAGAGACATTAAAGTGTACTCTCGATTGCTAAATATAGTTTATAATTTTGTTTATATTATGGCAAATATTCCTTTTTCTAGTAGTTAGCTAAAACACTTCATAAGTTTATAGGTTTTTCAAGAGAGGCTCCAAAATGACACCTATAGTAAGTCCTCAAATGACACTGTTTCATTCAATGTTGAACGAGGGTTAAATGGGTTAATATGACCAATCAAAAGAAGGAAAGAGATGCTCAGATAGTCTACTGAAGACATGTCTAAAATAAAATATAAAAATCTTAAAAATCAAGAACAGAAAACATATACCGCAGCCAAATAAAAACCAAAAGAAAACTAGGGTGTCATTTCATATCTTACAAAAGAGAATTAAAAGTAAAAAAACCCCAAAACAATTAAGGTTGAAAGATAGCTGTTTCATGCAGGTAAATTAAACAATAGTTCATGAAGCTATAGCTGTTATGACATATAAACCTAAAAACCTAACCTATGAGTATATCAAAAAGCAACTTGATTTTTTTTTTCTTTTGAGGGCAGTGTCACTGGCCCTCATATGTGGGACTGAACTGGGGCCACTGGCTTCCCAAGCCAGCGCTTAACCACTGTGCCACTTGGCTGGCCAGCAACTTGATTTTTGAACAACTCTTCTCAAATACTGATAGTTGAAACAGAAGAGCTGAAAGGATCTGAAGAATGTAATGAATGCATGTAAACTATTAGATAGATAGAGAAACCGCATCCAATAAAGAAGCTAGTTTGATTTAAGTACCATGCATCATTTATAAAGATGTATTTTGTGTTGGGCAATAATGGAAGCCTGTTCCACTTGTTTTTAAAACTTATGTATCACCAAGTAAGTGTTTAGTTAAAATTAAAATTAAGTATAATAAATTGAGAAATATGACAATATAAATGATAATACCATACTGCAAGTTA
Source organism: Aselliscus stoliczkanus (assembly GCA_033961575.1). NCBI lineage: Eukaryota > Metazoa > Chordata > Mammalia > Chiroptera > Hipposideridae > Aselliscus > Aselliscus stoliczkanus. Next base: position 147,237,347 of record CM066732.1, on the reverse strand, counting down.
AAAGACACACAAATAAAGCAGTATTTAGATAAAAATGTATATCTTTAAACATGCTTATCACGGGAGAGATTGGTTTATAGTTTCTTGTAATGTGTTGTCTGGTTTTGGTGTTAGAACAATGAAAAAAGCTGTAGAAAGAGTTAGGAGGTATTCTTTTTGCTTTTATGACACACTTTTTTTTTTTTTTTTTTTTAGGGTAGTGTCACTGGTCCTCATATGTGGGACCCGAGCCAGGGCCGCTGGCTTCGCAAGCCAGCACTTAACCACCATGCCACTCGGCCGGCCCTCTTTTTGCTTTTATAACCATACGTAAGTTCATCTAGGTTTTCTCCTAAGTTATTATTTAAGCCTTCATTGGGCGCAACTGATCTCACAGATTCATTGCACACAAATTTTCAAATATCTAACAGTTAAACTTAAGTATCGTGACTCATCGCTTTTGGATCTTCCCCTCTCTATTGTAACCCACCGCCAGCTGTGTTTGGGACTTAGTACAGTAAAGACACATTTCATACTTGAAAGTTTGTGTGCAATGAATCTGTGAGATCAGTTGCACCCTATGGAGGATTAAAAGTGTTATAGTTTGATATTTTACATTTAGGACTATAATCCATTTAAAATCAATTTTTGAAGGGTATTAGGCCTGTATTTAGCTTCGTTTTTTGCACATGGATGTCCATTTGTTCTAGCGTTATTTGTGGAAACAACTATCTTTGCTCAATTTTATTGCGTTTGCTCCTTTGTCATAGATCAGTTAACTATATTTGTTTGAATCTATTTTTGGGATCTCTATTTTGTTCCTTAGATCCATTTGTCTCTTCTGTTACCAATACCACATTGTCTTGATTACATTAGCTTTATAGCAAGTGTTGAAGTCAGGTAGTGTCTATTCTCCAACTTTGTTCTTCTCCTTTAATATTGGCCTTCATGTTGGCTTCTATATATAAAACATATTCTAGGTTTTTTGCCTCTCCATATAAACTTTAGAATCATTTGCCAATACCCACAAAATTACTTGCAGGGATTGGAATTACATTGAATCTAAAGATCAAGGTGAGAAGAATTAACATCTTGAGAACATTGGGTCTTACTACCCATTAATTTAGACTATCTCTCCATTTATTTAGCTCTTTGATTTTGTTCATTATAGTTTCCTCATATAGACCTTATATGTATATATTTTGTAGTATTTCATTTTTGGGGGTGCTAATGTACATAGTATTGTGTTTTTTATTTAAATTTAACCTGCTAATTGCTGGTTTATATAGGAAAATGATTGACTGTTGCATATTAACCTTGTATCCTACAACCTTGCTGAAATTGCTTATTACTTCAAGGTTTCTTGTTGTTGAGTCTTTGAGATTTTCTACAGTTATTTATTTTTTATTTTTATTTTTATTTGATAAGCACGTTTAAAGATATACATTTTTATCTAAATACTGCTTTATTTGTGTGTCTTTTAACTTGCAGTATGGTATTATCATTTATATTGTCATATTTCTCAATTTATTATACTTCATAATTTTAATTTTAACTAAACAGTTACTTGGTGATACATAAGTTTTAAAAACCAGTAGAACAGGCTTCCATTATTGCCCAACACAAAATATATCTTTATAAATGATGCATGGTGCTGAAATCAAACTAGCAACAAGAACTCTCCTCCATTGCTGATGAGAATGCAAAATGGCACAGTCACTTTGAAAGAAAGTTTGGTAGTTTCTTCTAAAACTAAACATACTCTGATCATACATTCAGCAATTCTTGGCATTTACCCAGTTGAAGTGAAAACTCATATCCCTACAAAAACATGAATGTTTCTAGTAGTTTCATTTATAATTGCCAAAAATTATGAGCCACCATGATATCCTTCAACAGGTGGGTGGATATTGAACTTTTGTACATCCAGACAATGGAAGGTTATTCATCAGTAAAAGGAAATGAGCTACGAAGCCATGGAAATGGAGAAAACTTAAGTGCGTATTGCTAAGTGAAAGAAGCCAATCTGAAAAGACTATATACAGCAGGATTCCCACTATATAACATTCATGGAAAAGGGAGAACCAAGGAGACAATAAAAAGATTAGTGGTTTCCAAGGGTTGATGGGGAGAATGAATAGATGGAGCACAGAAGATTTTTAGAGCAGTGCAAACACTCTGTATATGATCATGACAGACACATGTAATCACACATTTTTTCAAATCCATAGAATGTATAATACCAAGAGTGAGCTGTAGTGTAAACTAGGAACTTTGGGTGATATTGACATGTCAACGTAGGTTTATTAGCTGTAACAAATGTACCACTCTTGTGGGGATGTGGATAATGGGAGATGTTATTAAGCATAGGGGCAGGGATGTATGGAAAATAAACCCCTCCATTTTCTTGTGAACCTAAGACTGCTGAACTGCTCTAAAAAATAAATTCTTTAAAAAAAAATCAAGGCAAATGTCATCTTGGCTAGAGTCAATAATATGTGTGCCATATGATTGATTCTGGGTTATAAGGAAACACAGGAAGCCCTCCGTGGCCCCTAGCTAAAGTCATTTTCTTCCCTTATTCCACCTTATTTATTGTATTGGCTAATAGCAAGTTTCATGTTAATACTTATCAATAACAAAGTATCAATGACAAGAATAAATAGTACGTGCTTGGAAATTAAAAATATTTTGTTGCCTAATGGTTTAAAATGTTATCCCTCCAGACTGAGAATTTCATCAAGTTTCTGTTTCCCAGGAAACTTGGTAGAATTGAATAATTCCATGGTTTGGATGAGAGAGAAAAAAAGAAACAGAAATGGAGGGAGTGTCAAAAGAGTGTGTGCTTTTTATCAAAAGGGATTCTTTTTCTCTGGATATCAATGACACTGATATTGTTTCCGAGGGTTATGCTACTAAATTTTCAAAAGTGATTAATCAGGAAGGCTGTATATTGGAGCAAATAAAGAAACAAACTGTAATTCAAGCCATGAGTGGGTGGATTTGTTTGAAACCTGGTGCTATTAACGACAGGTTCCAAGGTAAGACCATGATCTGCCTTCTCAAGGCTGCTAGCCGATGAACAAAATAGGTGGTTATTTGTTTTGTTTGCTTCATTTGAATAGATTATTTGCCACCATTCAGGCAAATGCAGATTTGCCCACTCCCAGAGCAAACTCTGATTCCATTCACAAAACAATTCTTAATGCAGCACTTATGAATATTATACACCTATATCCTAGACCCAGCTTAGCTCTCAAGTGTGACACATGACACATGCATCTGTATCTTTAATCACCCTGCTCCCATTGCCTTTGCTTTCTTCAGACACCCTCATTAATTGTTTCCCCAAATGAAAGAACATGGCATCATAGATGTTTCCAATGAGTTCTTCCAGTAGCATTGGGAGTAATGGATGTTGATGAGATGGGAAACTCAGATGTCTATGAGAGGAGGAATATTTTGTTTCTACTCCATGGTGTTAGAGTACACATCACTGTATCAATTAAAATCTTATTTTTTAAAGAAGAGAGAAGAAAAAAATACTTTTCTTCTTTTTGCCTTCATTGCCTTGGCATTTGTTAAAATTTTGATCAGAGCAAATACTGAGTTGTTCCTCTGTTCATCATAATCACCCTCCCTCCCAAACACACACAAACATGGCAGATAGGTTCAAGCCTATTAATCTCATAAATATCTGCAGTGTATATTTTCCTTTTCTGTTTCTACTTCAATCAACTATTTTAGGGGTGACTCCTACTCAATCACTATGAGGTGGACGGTTTCCTCTTCTCAGGAAATGTGCAGACAGATGTTAAGCCCCTAAGCTGACCTCTTATGTGAGTACCAACTAACTCCAAGGGGGATGCTCGAGTCTAATTTGGACAGCTACTGAAAATTTGTTTAACTCATGGATATTCTCCAGGCTCCATCCACTGTGCCACTAAATCTTGGTTCCTGAGTCACCACACAGAGGCACCAGTTCCCCCTTCCTATATATGTAGTCACCAACATTTTTTTGAGATCCATCTTCTCTTAAGCCTTCCTAACTTACTTTGCTCTTTATAGTTCATGTCCATTTTACTTGGTAACCACTTCTAATTCTAATATGCATTCTTATATTTTCAGCATCATTCTTCTTAATCTAATCTAAAAACAAAAATGTAATTTCAGTTACTTAGTTTCTTAGAATTATGCAGATATGCTATAATCAAGAGAAAATTAATGTTGTCAGTGGTAACACTGTTTGTCGTAAATTGAAGAAGCTGAAGAAAACTTGTACTCTATTTTATTATCCCAGTTATCACAACTTCTGAATGTTATACATGGAGAAATGAAAGTCCTTTAGTTTCAACATGAAATATTGATATTAACCCATTTATCTGCATGACAAATATAGTTCTCATTACATGAGACTTTGGTTCAACTACCTACTTGAAGTTCATTCCTTCTTTCTCAACAAACATAAGCTCTATTTTAGGTATTGAGGTAGTTAATGAGAAGTACAGAAAAACGTATGGTCCCTTCCCTAATTATATTCACATTTCTCTGGGACAGACAGAGAATAATAAAAAGGTCACATAAATATATGTAAAATTACAATCATGGTCACTGCCCTGAAGTGTAAATACAACATGTGATGGGAGTTTTTATGAAGAGTATTTGACCTAGTCAGTTCAATTGGAAAGAACATCTCTAAAAAGCTAAAAATTTAAAAGGTGAGAATTATCAACTTAGGTGAATAAGAATAATAAGAATATTTATGGCATAGGATATAACCTGCACAGAGATCCTGCAGTAAAAGACTGGGTGGACACAAAACTATGGTGTCGAAAGTGACGGGAACATGGAGTGGAGCTGACAAACATGGCTGGTGACACAAGGAGGGATCACACCACACAGGCCTGTAAATCAAGTGAAGGAGGTTTGCTTTGTCCCAAAGGCAGCAGGACAGCTGAGGGCGAAGTCTCACCATCTCTGCAGTAACTACCGGAGGCCAACCCCAGCATCTCTCACCTGAATATTACTCTAGCTTCCTCACAGCTACCTGCTTTCTCCTTGTCCCTCTCAAGGTCTAGTCTCAGCAGGAGCCAGAGGGATTGATTTAAACTCAGGTCACATTGTGTTACTTGTCTTCTCATAGCTCATTGCTAACATCCTGTCTTTCCCAGAATAGCATCCAAAGTCCACCCGCTGGCCTTACAGCCCTTGATGACCATGTTCACAGCTACATCTCTAGTCGTTAGCTAACCCTCTTCCCTGGCTCTTTCTGCTAGTTACCAAGCCCTGTGACTATTTAGAATTCTTAAGGCATGCTCCTGCCCCAGGGTTTGGGCACTTCCTGTCTTCTAGACTGGCCTTCTCCTAGGTGTGCACAAGACTCTGAGTACGTAGGTTTCTCTCAGGAAGGCTACTCACCGGGAGGTCCTCCATGACTATTAGAGAGCCACCACCCCACCCCCATCAGTCTCCATCATCATCTTCAGCTTTATTTATCTTCACAGCATTGACTGCTTCCTGACATATTACATCTTTTCGTTTCTTAGTTTTGGACAATCTGCCTCCACCAAAATGGAAGGTCTTGAGAGCTGGGTCTTGTCTGTTTACTCCTTTATCTCTAGTGGGTAGAAAAGGGTCTGACACCTAGAAGGTGCTCAGTGAATACTTGTTGAATTAATGAATAAATGAAATGCTGTGGGATATTCCTCACAATAGTATTTTCACCCGTCATATCGTTTCCATTTTTCTTCTGAATGAGAATGTTCATTTGAGTCAAGACAGCATACAGATATATTCCTGCCATCAATCAAGAGCCATCTCAAGTCTGGCTTATTCACTAAAACTTCCTTTCTATAGTCATTGTTTTTTTCTTTCTTAAATTCCCAATAAGTTCTATAATCTAAGCCAATAATTTATAACTACCCACCATCTTTTGTTGCTTCTGCCTAGTTCACATGGGCTGAACACAAGTGTTGGTAATTGAAAAATATTTACTCAAACTTCCTTTCCTTTTCTTTCATGTGCAGTCATCAATATAATGCTATTTAGTGAGAGGTAAATACATACTTGTCACTTGCTTATGATAAACACTACCTATCATTTTTAAGTACAAGCAGGAAAAAGCAGTGTATATTCATAAAAAAATAGTATTAGTCAATTTTAGTCGAGGCATAACTTTTGTGTGATGAAATAGCAAAAATAAACATGGAAAAGTAAGTTGGATGCTTTCGTGTTTCGTTGAGAAATTTAGAATTTTTTTTCTATAGCAATGTGGATATATTGGTTATTGAAGATCAATGGAACAGCATGGTAATTCTGGTCTTTAAAAGATAACTTCAGCAGTACTGTTTATGCTAATTGGTTAGAATACAAAGACAAGCTGGTTGTTTTGAAGACCATCAAAGTACGTCATGCTGAACAACGGTACTGGAAGTACAAACAGAAAGAGAAGCATCGTAATTTTTGATGTTCTTCACTTTTATTCAACCATTTACTAACTGGGATCACTGCTGTACCATGTTAGCTATTAGAATTACCAAGATGAGCTGTGACTTTCCTGGATATACCAGTAAAATCACTATATTATCTATGCTTTCCTTTGCAGTCCCAAAATTTCAGTTCCTATTTACAATGTCATGCTGCATATTCATTAAGACTAACAAAAGTAATTTATATGTGCATAGCATTTTGCAATTTAAAAATAGTCCTCATGTGCATTATGTTATTTGATCTCATAATACTCGAAGTAGGCTGGATAGGAAATTTTCTTCAATTTTAAGTAAGAAAACTGCAGATCAGGTCTGTTAAGTAACTGGTCCAAGGTTACACAATAGATTCAGAATTGAACCCATATATCCAAGTTCCAAATAGAATACTGTTTTCCTTAAAATTTCACTTCATGTATCTTTTTAAAGTTCATGTTAAAGTAGTTTTTTCTCTACTGATTCCCTTTAATTCCCTTCTCCAGATCCTATGGTTTATTGTCTAATTCCATTGGTTATTTTGTTATTGATTTTATAAGAGATCCCCCAAATACCATGCTATATTATTTCTGTGATACAGTTGTCAGGTTATAAATGTCAAAATTATAAAAAACAAATTCAAAGCTTCTGTTTCTGATATTGTTTTTTTTTTAAATTAAAAAACAAAGATATTTTAAAGACATATATTTCATATATAATATTACATCAACTGTTGTTTTAATATTTTACAGTGAAAATTTAGACTCTTTAATTTCAGTTTGTGTAAACATTTTAAATTGGTTATTTTGTTCAAATAAAGTCTTACAATATGAAATGTTCACAATTGAATCAGATGGAATAGTAAAATACCAAATTCTTTTGGAAAATGGAAAACTAGAAGCTATGCCTCTCATCATTTTTGCTCTGTGAAGACATAATATTGATTAGCTTTGAAGAAAGGCAAATTGAATTATGAGGATGAACTGATATGAATTTTAGATATTCACGAAAGTAAACATCAGTTCATTATCGGAGTTTTGTTTTGTTTTGTTTTAAAGAAAAATTATACCTAGCATCTGTATCTCGGTTTCTAAAAGCATTTTCCAATAAAAGCAACGGGGGATCCTTGGAGAAATTACTGATTCTAGGGTCGCAAATACACAAGATGAGCCTTTGGGAGCTTGTAGTGCCCGAAAATAAGGAAACGCTCAAATAAACAAAAGGTTGGATACATATTAAAATGACACAGGAGACTAATAGAAAGAGCTATCAATGAGCCAAGTTGGAACAATGTGAGCATCAAAATAAATAAAGTAACATTGTAATATAACCCAAGTATCAAATTAACATGAGACCATGCTGATATAAATGACCAATGTGGGAGAAGGAAATTTAAGTTACCCCCATCCCCTTCCACAGATTACAGCTTGAAGTATGCAACACAGACTAAAAAGTAGAAGGGATGGACATGGGCACACTAGTCTAGGATGCTTAGGGGCTAATGAAAGCATCATCATTGAGGGTGTGAGATAAGCACACAAGGAACAATTCATATTGAATAGTGGACACCTACACCTGCCTAAAAGGATATGTCAAAGGACTGGAAAATGCAAACTGGAGAAGACCAACAGATAGCTAATATGAATGGGTGACTATTTGGTATAACAGTCTTCTATATGATGGAGGTGAGAAGGTTCTCATTTTCACATGAACAATAAAAAGAACTAAAGGGCACGCCATCAGCCGGTGTGCTGCCAAATGCTGAACAAATCTCATGTCCATCAAGGATGGATAAACAGGAAACGAAAGCACACTAGATCTTTGAAATGATAGTGAACAGAAAGAAATAACAAATATTGTCCAGATGTTTCCACCGAAGAATGTCTCTCTGAAGTGCATATCACTGAAAATGATTTACTAAAGGGAACCAATGAAAATTTGAAATGATATATGCCTGATATCCTGAAAAATGATGCAATAGGATATGATCACAATAAATTGGATAAGATATAAAGAGAAAAATAGGAGTGGAAGTTAGAGAATCTTTTGAAGGAATTAAAACAAAAAAAATGAAATTGAAATTAAAATAGACTTATTATCTTAATTCATAATAGCAAAAGACAGAAAAAAGAGAAAAAAAGTTTTCAGAGAAATAAAGAAAATCATAGACTCTCCTTGCATGTAGAGAAAAACATGGATTAAATAAGTAGAATGATAATAATATATCAGTAAGAAAATTGAAAGAGAACCATCATCAAAAATATACTGAAGCCATTTTTTTCCTGAGCTAATGAAAAGCTTGAGTATCTAGATTAAAAACATCATAAAATATTATTAAATATTGATACAATGGTAACACCATCAATCTATAGCCTGGAAAATGTTTTGAATTGAAGGGAAAAGAAAAAATAATCTTTCAAGTATACAGTTAGTAAAACATAATACCTATGAAGGAATTCTATTAGAATGATTAAAAACTACAAATGTATGCAGCATTATCTACAGAATTTTGAAAGACCAAGCTAAAAGAAATTTATATACAAGTATTCACATAGATGATGGGAGAAAGATGTGCAAACAGTTAGAAAATGCATCATTTAATTATAGTTCCTGAAAATAGCATTAGAAAATATTCTCCTGGTAGCTGAGGTATGCATAAAAATTAAGAATGGAAAATTCTTGGGCTAAAAGAACTGGCAATGATTTTTGAAAATAATTAAATGCAAATCTGATGAAAGATAATTTTTAAGTTAATGAGCCAAAATAATTTAGTTCTAGTTTTATTGATAAAATAGCACTGTGAATTGAGCTAAATCATTTAAAATTTCTTGTCTTGACTTTGGCATTTGCAAGACATTGCCATGCATCAGTAATGTTAAAGTACTAATTCAGATTTTCAAGACATGGGAACATGCTGTTGTTTGTTCTTTTCCACAGTAGTCTTCTCAGGAAGGCTCTGTGATCAGGAAGGTCCACTAGCGTTTACCCCTTACTCCAAATTGTCCCTCTAAGACTGAACACTGCAGTTTTGTTTGATTTGAATTTCTCCAGGGCAGGTAAGAATATTTCCATGGATCCCATTTAATTAAAATGACAGAACACAGAATAAGAACTACAGAATGTTCTTGATATTCTGTAAATAAGTTTTCCTTCTACAAAGTCTTAAAATAGTTTCTTTAAGCTGAAAACTGTATGATGAATTCGGTGCCTTCTATGACTGCCTTCCACCTCACCACCAGCACCTCCAACTTCTGTTTTCTGTATTCAGTGAAAAGGAGATCTTAAAAAAATTAAATAAATTCTTCCTGTTTTCATGCCTGTGTTCATCAAATGGTGAAAGGACCCTTTCAAAAAATATTCTTCAATAAATAAATTCAGAGAACACAGATCCATTCGTGTAAGGAAAACCATTAGAATTCAACTCATAGCAATCTGACAAAGTGCTGGGCCATACACAAGGATAATAGGAAAACCAGGTTGTTGATTGAGGCTCCATAGCTGCAGGAAGACTAATGCTTAGTGAAAACTTACAAAATTTCAGACCTTCAGAAAATCAAATGGCGATTAAAAACAAGAATACACCATGTTCTGGAATGATTTCATGTAGGTATAAATGACATATAAATGAAGAATCCAAAAGCATTCAGAGGTGATTAGGGATTTGGTAAATCATGCCCATTTCCTACATATCTCTATTAATCTCTGAAAGCAGTGCTAAATAGGATCAGTTTAACTTTTTATAGCTATACATTTATAATGTTAATAGCAAATATTTTATAGAATTTGTACTATGTGCCAGACGTTTTTTATGTGTTTACACGTATTAATTCATTTAATAATTGCATTAACCTGATGGAGTTGGTACTTTTGTTACCATACCCTTTTTTACAGAGCTTCTATAAATTAAGTCATGCCTTGGGCCCCATAAGGTCAATCCATGGTTAAGTCTCACAGTTGAAAAAAAATTCGCTGCCATCCTGCTCTATAATGGGCAATGACAAATAAGGGCTTCATTTCCCAACTCCATTTTCCTTATTAATTTCATTTGGAAACTTGAAGACTGGATGCCGACATATCTAGTTTTATAAATCGAGTTATTTCTACCATCTCAAGAATTCAACTTCATTATTGTCATCCTTTGATATTAGACTCCACTGACTTTTTAAAGCAAATATGTCAGGCTTTCTACAATTTCAAGAGATGAGTCTATATGGCATTGCTTCAGGGCCTATTGTAGCTTGGAGGAAAACCTTCATAAACTTTGGTTCCTCTGAGATATAGAAGACTATTTTCAAATTCCTCTTGCAAGAACCCATTTGAATGACCTCGACCTTGAAACCCAAATGGAGCAGTATATCAAAGAAAGGAAAAATGATGGTATCTGTATTACAAACCTGAAGAGCTCGGAGAAGCTTCAGCAGGCGACTTAGCTCATTGTGGCCATGAAATACTCCCTTAGGTTACAGTCCTATCCTTCAGAAACAGGATGCTGTATTGAAATTTGCTGCCACCACTGGAACCCTATCCTAGGAATGAGTGCTGGGCGTCTTACTCCAGGGAACCACATTCACTAAATCTGGGCACCTTTTCAGAGCTCTAACATTTGCTGGTGATTATTGGCTCAGGGCTGGTCAGCAACCCCTCAGAAGAGCAGTTTATGTTAACCTGAACTCACTGCCCAGTAACCAAGATTCCCATTCATAGTTCATGGAAACGCCCTTCTTATGAATAAACCAGGAGCTTGCTGTGGGTTGCACTGGTGCACGTTGTCTGGCATACTGCCCTCAAACTGTGCTCTCTCACCTCCTTGCCTAAGGAAATCTCCCTTCTTTCTTTTCTCTGCCTCTCCATCAACTTTCTCCTCCTTTCCGAATCTTCCTCAGCAGTGCACACAAATGCTATTATCCCTCCCATCTTAAAACATCCCTCTGTCTTAACCAAGCTACCACATTAAGCTTCAGCCTCCATTATCTCTTTTCCTTTTTCAGCAAAATTCCTAGTTTCATGTATGCTCAGGCTCTCCACTTTATCTCCTCCTGTTCTCTCTTGGAAGTCACTTCAATCAGGATTTTCCACTGAAACAGCTCTTTTCAAAGTCCCCAGTGACCTCCACTTCACAAGGCTGACCTCCACTGTTAAGCCATCTTTAGTTCTTCCCTCATTCCACCTATCAGCAGCATGCAATAAAGTTGACTGCTCTCTCTTCCTTGAAATGCTTCCTTTGCTTCCAGGATAGCATATGCTCCTAGTTTTTCACTTACTTCTCTGCTACTCTCTCTTTTTTTCCTTCTAGACCTCTGTACTTTGGAGTGCCAAGGGATCAGTCCTTTGTCTCTTTTCTTTAATCTCTATACTCACTTGACTTCATGGTCTTACACACTAACAAGCTCATCCCTTTCCCGTGAACTCCAGATGTGCATAGACTCCTGCCTATTCAACATATCCACTTGGAGAGCTAATAGACATTTCAAATATAATATGCCCCAAAATAGACCTCTGATGTCCCCACTCCATGTACCCCACTCCTCTCAGTTTTCCCCATCTCATTAACAAACAACAAAATTCTTTCAGTTGATTAGGTCAAAATATTAGAGTCATCTTTGATTCCTTTATTGCCTCCATATATCATGTCCAATCCCTTAGGAAATGCTGTCCACTCTACTTTTGGAATATGTCCAGGATCTGACCAATCCTCATCCCCTTTACATTTACTTCTCTGGTTGAAGCCATCATTACCTTTCATTTGTATTATTATAGTAGACTCTCAGAAGATTTCTATTTTTAATCTTTGCCCCTTTTCCACAGTCTATTCTCGATACATCATCACAATAATTCTTAAATGTAAGTGAAAGCATAGTACACCTCTGCTTCAAAGGTTCTAAAGCCCAACCTCACAGTAACCCATTTGCTTCAATATCTTCTGGCCTCATTACTTTCCTGACCTCATGTCTGGGTGATGCCTTCTCAGTCACTGGAGACATGCTAGGCTATCTTCTTTGATGTTCCTAGAGCACACCAGACACACTTTCATCTCAGCGACCCTCTTTCTCTGGCCTCTTACCCCTTCTCTCAGCAGCATGCATCTTATCACACCTTAATGCTTTTTCTTAAATTCTCCCTTTTCAATGAACATATCTGGCCATCATAACCCACATTAGAAGCCCTTCGCACATTTATTATACCACTATTAGCACTTATCATAATCCAACATACTATTGTCTCCTTTCAATAGTACATGGCTCTATGACAATAGGACTTAATGCTGGCACATAACAGGGGCATAGGGTGACCAACTCATTATGGTTTTCCTGGAACTTGTCTGTTTTTAGCACTGAAAGATGCATCTCTCAGGAAACCTCTGAGACCCAGGCACACTGACACGTTGATCACAGCAGCTCAATTAGTATTTGTTAAATTAAAGAATGATAACAGAGCTATGAATATGCACAGTCCCTAAATCCTAAATCCACAGAGTATTTAACCTAAAATTTTATGGATGAAAGAATCATCCTGAAATGAATGGATATTACCACACCCAACGATATAAAGGAAAAACACGGGCATTTCCTCAGTGATCACCAAGTGCTACGTAAGAAGTACCCCCTAAGTATGTAACAACTATTATTATAGCCATACATAGTGTCATATCTATAATTCTATTATGAAGAGTAATTATTTATAAGATGCTTATCCTTTTGACTAACAGCAAATTTATAAAAATATTGAATACAACAATAAAACATACACAATGGTGAGTTCAACCTCATCATTACTGACCAACAGGAAATAATGTTCATAAGTAAAGGACTATACAATATTGACTTTGCTGATTTAAATTATGTTTCCACACCTACCATGCTCATGGATAGTAAGAACTAATATAGTTAAAATGTCCATACTGCATAAAGCAATATATAGATTCAATGCAATTCCTATCAAACTACCAAAGGCATTTTTCACAAAAATAGAAAATATCCTAAAATTTGTATGGAACCATAAAAGACCCCGAATAGCCTCGGCAATCCTGAGAAATAAGAACAAAGTCAGAGGGATCACACTTCCAGATATCAACATACTACAAGTCTACAGTAATCAAAACAGTACGGTATTGGCATAAAAACAGGCACATAGATCAGTGGAACAGAACACAGAGCCGAGAAATATATCCAGGCATTTTCGGACAGTTAATCTATGACAAGGGAAGCAAAATTGTACATTGGAGTAAAGATAGTCTATTCAATAAATGGTGCTAGGAAAATTGGACTGACACATGCAAAATAATGAAACTGGACCACCTCCTAATGCCATATACAAGAACAACTTCAAAATGGATTAAAGACTTAAATGTAAGACCTGAAACCATTAAACTCCTAAAAGAAAATATAGGGAGTACATTTGCAGACATTACCCTGAGCAATATTTTTACTGATACATCCCTACGGGCAAGGGAAGTAAAAGAGAAAATGAACATATGGGATTATATCAGACTTAAAATTTTTTCACAACAAAGGAAAGCATCAATAAAACAAAAAGGAAGCCTACTGAATGGGAGAAGATATTTGCCAGCGATATATCTGATAAGGGGTTAATATCCACAATTTATAAAACACTCATGCAACTCAACATCAAAAAACAAACAAACAACCCAATTAAAAAATGGCAGAGGATATGAAGAGACATTTCTCTAAAGTGGACATACAGAAGGCCAACAGGCATATGAAAAAATGTTCAACCTCACTGGTCATTAGGGAAATGCAAATAAAAACCACAATGAGATACCACCTCACTCTAGTCAGAATGGCTATCATCAATAAATCAACAAACAACAAGTGCTGGTGGGGTTGTGGGGAAAAGGGGACCCTGCTACACTGTTGGTGGGATTGCAGATTGGTGCAGACACTATGGAAGTCAGTATGGAGGTATCTCAAAAAACTAGAAATGGAACTACCTTTTGACCCAGCAATTCCACTCCTAGGTATTTATCCTGAAAAACCCAAGACACTAATCCGAAAAAATATATGCACTCCTATGTTCATTGCAGTGCTATTTACAATAGCCAAGACTAGGAAACAACTGAAAATGTCCATCGGTAGATGACTGGATTAAGAAACTGTGGTACATTTACACAATGGAGTATTACTCCACAATAAAGAAGAATGAAATCGTACCATTTGCAATGATATGGATGGACCTAGAGACTATTATGTTGAGTGAAATAAGTCAATTGGAGGAAGACAAATACCACATGATCTCACTTATATGTGGAATCTGAAAAACTGAATGAATGAGCAAAGTAAACAGAAACAGTCTCATTGAGAAAAAACTGAGGGTTGCTAGTTGGGAGGGGGGTGGGGATGAGGGACAAAGGGAAGGGATTAGACAGCATAAATAGGTAACTACAATATTGCCACAGGGATATGAAAGACAGTTCGGGGAATATAATTAATAATGTTGTAAATATTTTGTGGGGTGTCAGGTGGTCACATGTCTTGTTAGGGAGACCATTTCATGGATGGAGTAGAGGCTTGATCACTGCACTGTAAACTTGAAGCTGATGTTGTATAATATTGTATACCAACTGTAATTGAATATGTAGATAGTCATAGGATGTGGAAGGGAGTCAGAGGAAGTATAACAGATATATATGATATGGGGGGAGGAGTGGGGTGGCGAATTGGGGGAGGGGGTTGTCACTTTGAGGGGTAAAAAGTATAACTATTGCACTGTGTTGTACATTTGAAACTAATTTAAAAAAAAATTATGTTTCCAATTAATAGCTATGTGTAGAGTCAGCCATTAGCTAATATCTACCTTTTAGGCATGAATCTTTGTGGGATTCATAAGTAGGCTCATGTGATTATTATAGGCTTGTATGATTAATATAGTATTATATAGCATATAATGTTTTTATAATATGGTATAATTTCTTTGCATATTTATAATATAAACAATTGATAAAATATTAATACTAACTTAAAGATGAATATTATGAACTTTTTAACAATTTAATTTAATTTAAACTTTATTTAACAGAAGCATGCAAATAAATAAGTATCCTCACCCCTAAAACTTGAACATAGAGAAACAAGAGTTAAAGGTTACTTTTCTTAAGACTGACTTAATAGAGAATGATTTCCTAGGATGCCCTTTGGAAATGCTCTACACCCGAGTTCAGTTCATTTTGGTAAAGTGTGAGGCGGTAGCTGTGCCAACTGGTTCTGCCATGTTGTACAGCTGTAACTGACCTTCGATCATACCAGAGAGGGGCTGGTGCTCTATCAGCCATGATCAGAAAGCGACAGAGATGCAGACCCAGGCTCTGACACCAGTTACTCTAGGGGAGAAGCTGATACTTCTCATCATGCAACTTAAATGTACAAGAAACCAAGGCAGAATCCCTCACTAGGGCCCTATGTCTGTTTTTGTTAGATCCCAATAAACTGCCTCCCAGAATGTCAATGGAGAACCTGAATGTCTGTGACTGCTTGTCTCTGAGCATCACCCCTGGAAAAGCCTTTTCCAGAAGGCATTGTGTGTGCATTGTTGGGCTATGTACTTTGGTTTGTTTACCCACTGGTACAATGAGTCAGTCATTTGGTCCAGCTCTTACCATGTATTTCTCATCATGAGTCAAAGATCAGACAGCAGTGGTTCCTCCTAGGGGTGGGAGATATTTGCTTGGGGTGGCACAGCCAGTCATCTTCAAGGATTAGTCTGACTTATCATTGAGTGGTCATGGGAACTAGCCTTTTAAAACTCAAGGAACATACAATCCGGAGTGGTTAGAGTCTCCAATATAACAGTCCAGAGATATTATTGGAAAGGTTATCCAAGACAAAGTGATTCCCACCAAGGAAATGGCTGAAATGGACCTCTTTATGAATACATTTTTGAAAAGGATAATGGATAGAATATACCCTGACAAAATGTCATTTATGCACAGTATGGTGAATGTTCTTATTTGAACATGGCTAACAAATGGGCCATTTTATGATCTTGACCCTGTGATTGAATCAGTCTGAGAAAGCATAGAGTTGTTCAGGTTCTCTGAGCACTAGATGGCTACAAACTAGAAGGCAGATGGCCTGAGGGACATAACCCATGTGAGGCCTCCCTGGTGAAGAGATAGTTCCTGCGGTATCTTAACTGCAAGGTAAACCTCTCTTTTGTCCCTACCAGAGTCTCTCTACACTTCTCTGCCTTGTTCAGAGGAGGGTAAACCCTGAAGATTGCAGCCCCCAGATATTATTTCTGGTTGGTGTTTATTGGGGTTCATCCAATGAAAAGCACCAGTAGGACATAGGAGAGTGAGGAGAGAAGAGGAGGATTATTTCTTCCTTGCTCTTTCACCAAACTTACATCTTTAGCATTAGCTAAATCCTCACATGACGACATGACTGCAGTTACATCTTCCAAATTTTCCACTCTCAGTAGACTCCAGGAATTCGATTTCCTTCCACTGTCTCTTCTGCTTTGAGGTGGTGATTACTTCCCTGTTGCTCGTCCCTTGGTGCCACACCATCTTTTGTTTGTTCGCTTAGTGCTACACACACCTCTGTAAAATAGGCTTAATTAAGTTTCTGTGCTTTGTGTAGAAAGGCAAAAGACATTTTTTCCATTGTTTCCTCTTGCTAATACATTTAAAATATTACCCTTTTATATGCTAGCATAAAAGAAGTATTCAATGAGATCTGTCCTGGCCACAGGAATTACTGTAGATTGAATAGTGTGAACTAAACTACAGTGCAGCAAAACCTAAACAAAATCAGATGAATTACCAGGAACTTAAGGGTCTTAGTAAAGAAGATACTCATTTATGCTTAGATTTCAAGAAAAGGAATAACGTTATGAAAATTTACAATGAGCTAGGATAGAAAAAGATCAATTTTGTCATCTAGTGCCATTTGTAGTCATAGTGGATATTCAGCACATGCTAAATAATGCCTGATGAGCAAAGTGAAATTTTACTAAAGGTCAAATAGTTGCATTGACATGGAAATAAGCAAATGAGATGGTAAGAAATTGGTCAACATATAAATTCATCTGAAAATAAAATACCCTACAACTGTCAAGTATTCAAAAACAGCGTTATGCTGGAAGAAGGTGCTAGTCAGTAGAAATTGTCACCATCAAAGATTAAGAAAAATGCAATGCCACAAAACTCTAAGAAGGTAAGTTTAACATTGACCATTGCTTTTAAGAAAACTAATGGGGCAATAATGCATTACTTTCTGAGAACCCAGAAGTACCGAATAAAGGACATTAAATATTCACATTACAGTCTATGAAATATACCTTCACATGATGCTTGCTGTTTGCTTCTGTCATAGGTTCATCCAAAGTTATTAAATTTTAAAATTGCACTAGGACTTTTTATATGTAGTGCAGTTATAGCTTCTGATTTATATAGCACTTTTCTTCCATAGAACCATTATATCCTCATTCTCCAATTCAATTGTGCTTATGGTTAAATATAGCAAGTAATACATGTGTGTGCCTTAAATATATATAATATTATATAAATTTTTCTTGATTCCTTACATAACATATTTCCTGAAACTTTGCAGTGGCTCAGAATGCAATTGCAAGATGACTTGAGATATGGAATGGCGTTTGCATACACAGGAATACAATATGTTTCAAAATCGTCTCTAAATAGCAATCGTTATAAAGCAGGCAGCCTGATCTGTATGGAGTCCCACTCTGTGTGCACTTAACTTACATAACATTAGCTATATATGCTTTGCAAAGAGAGATGGAGAAAAAAATAAATAAATAAAAATTTAAATTGTAGAAACCATTCTTTCTGCTGTTCCTCTCTCCCTGAACAGGGCTGAGTTGAGTAATACCAATTTGCCTCCCTTTAATACACCTTAGTTTCCTCAGCACTTTTTTTTTCCAGGTCCCATAGTTGATTGTATGGGGCAGAAGAATGCCTAACACATTACTTTTCTTTTCAGAGAAAAGCTGCTAGAATTGAAGTGGAAGATTTTTTTCCCCATAAATTCTTGTTTGGAGAGAATGAATAATAAACAGTGTCATTAACTGAGATTTTATAATAAATAAACACTTTTTAGAGTATAGACTTTGCTAATAGTGAAAGCATAAATTCTAAATCAGTGAAGATATTTTCAGACTGAACGGGATGACTGACTTAATTCTCATCACTCTTATAGGAAGAGAATCTTTGCTGGTTGGATAGGTTTCTAATGTTTAAAGAAACATATTTTTTTCAATGCATACCTTAATCTTAATCCAACTGCTACACTTAATGATAAACCAAGAAAACAATGGCTTAATCCAAACTAAAGAAAATTGCTTTGTTGGACTCACTGAATAGAAAGACAGTATGCCAGTCTCCAATGAGATTAATTGGCTTATCTTTATATATATCATCAGTTGTAAAATCCTTAAAGGTAACAAGCCTTTCCATTCAAATGAACTGATGGAAGAAGAGTAATAATCAGATATTTCTAATAAAGTTAGCTGCTCATTGCCAATTATCAAAAGCCTCATCCTGAATCTTAATATTTGTAAGTCATAAAAAATGTCATAAACTCCTTGCCTTTCGAAAATGACTCTGCAGCTCTCTTGAAGGAGGAAAAGGCTGATTATGAAAAGTAAGGAGAAGTAGAGAGGAAGAGAGAGAAAAGGATTCCTGGAAGGTGTTAATCTATATATCCAAGAGAAAGGCATGGACTGTATTATATTTTCCAGGATTTCTGTGAGATTTGCTCATTGGATCACCTCAGAGGAGTTTCCATTTTGAGCTATTCTTTCTCAGGCTTAGGGCTGGCATGCTGGCGCTCTCTCTCTCTCTCTCTCTCTCTCTCTCTCTCTCTCTCTCTCTCTCATCAGTAACTTGGCACTATTATGTGCTTATGTTGTATACTAACATACATTGGAGGTATAATTCACTAGAGTGAAACCTTATAAACCAATTCATTCAGCACACTAATCACTAAAACATTTAACAAAGGAAATTCTAATAAGAAAATTATATACCTGGGATTTACCATGTGAGTGTAACCAAGAAACTATTCTGAAATGAGCATTTCTACAGAAAAGCTGTATTCTATGTATTCTGCCTGGAGCCTCAATTCTTTGTTACATTATTTGAGAAGAGGATATCCACCCAGGGCCAAGGAGAGCCTCATTTTTAGTATTGTTATTATTCTTTTCCTTTGGGTTCATGTACCACACTGTGCCTATTAGTGACATTTTGGAAGAAAAACCTTCCTGAGAAACAAAATTTTCTAAAAACAGAATTCCCTTTTTTTTTTTTAAATTCTATCTTTCAACACACAATAGCTATTAAACCCACCTACTGACATCAGAACTTTTCTGCACCTTGGAATCAGCTGTCTCATCATTACCTAGTGTCTGTTATTATTCTCTGTACCAAGGGTCTGAGCAATAGTTTTGAACTGATTTTTGCCACTTTTTACTCAGGAAGACAGATAATGTTCACCTCTTACATAATTTTATTATTTCTTGTATGCAAAAAGAATTGTCAAGTAGGGAAGGAGAGATGAATATACACACCTTTTGCTACAGAGAAATAAATACAAGGAAAATGGCAATTCATTTTAATGCTGTCTTGTGTGAGTTTGTCTTTTAAATCCAATTTGATCAGGAGCAAGTTGCTTAAGGAAGTCACATAAATTTTTAAACTTTATTAAGAGTAAAAGTAGTAATAGTGAGAAAAGTTTTCTGCAAATATCCTAGACAGAAATATTGTAACATGGAGGGAAAATTACAAATGAAGCAACAGAGACAAAGAGATAACTTAATGATTTAGAGATTTTTAATCCATTGGTCAACTCATTAATTCATCAAATATTTATTGAGCACCTATTCTGTGTAAGACATATTTATATTTTGTGCAAATACCCTTAACAGATAACTAGTCTAACGGGGAATGGGGGAAATTCAATTTTGAAGAACATGCACAGTTTGGTTAAGCCATTCATTCCTTAATTCCAAAAATATTTGCTGAATTTCCTACTATAGGCATCACGTTGATATAGGAAGAGCATAGGGTTTCACAAGGATTGCTAATGGAGCACACAGAGCATGTATTAAAAGCAGTGGGAGTATAAGAAAATAAGTCAGAAGCCCAAGAGGACCAATGGTAGTTTCAACTTGTGTGGAGACTAAAATTTATATAAGTAATGGGGAGGGACTATTTAAGAAAAAAAATTAAGCCCATAGGTAAATATTTTACACATGAAAAGAAATCACAAATTACAAATTTTAAAAAGTTGACATATTATAAAAAACATCAAAAATTATAAAAGATACTATTCTATGAATTAGCTTATTGACACTCCTTGTTACACTTTATTCCTTAAATCTGACTAAACTTTGTTTGAACAGCTTCATATTTCTCTATAGAAAAAAGATAAAGATGCTTTAGTCTTTCCTCTGGATCAAAATTTGATTTGCTTTCTTTTTGGATTTATGATTCAGAAAAATTAATTTAAGCTTAGTAACTCATTATTGGTAATGTCATAAAAGTATTTCAGATTGTATGTAAAATTTGGTGAAGTCTTTATCAGATTTCTTTCACATACGAGTTCTAAGATTTCCTAGCATTTCAAGTTTTCTTGTGCAGTGATGGTAGTTAAATACTACTTAAGTTATTGTTACTCATTAGTCTATTAATCCTGGATGTCTCTGCTATCAGGGTCTATTTTACATTTTTATATTCTTTCTCGACAACCATATTTATATTAATCTCCTTGCAGCTTGATTCCAAAAATGCCCATAAAGCACATCAAACTAACAGACGAAAGTGTGACAGAGGGACTGAAGGAGAAAGAGACATCAAGTTAAACATATTACAGTTCACACACCTTACTTATGCAGATTTTACATAAACATATGAACACAAGGCCATGATCTTTCCCAGGGCCTTACAAAGTGTCCATGAAAGTGAAGAGGCTCTATTTTATGAAAATGTGCTTCCGGTTAAAAGCTGTCACAGTCACCCAAGAGAAATCCATAAGGTTTTTAACAGACACAATGGCAGGGATGGTACAGATTTGAGGCATATGAAGGAAACAAAAGTCTATAAATAATTGCATGATGGATATGAGTGTTTCCTTTTCCACACATAGTGATGTTTGCTCTTATTTCTTACTTATTACCAGTTTATATAACTATGGGTCTATATATACCTGTGGTAGGTAAGTACAAATGCTACTGTTTATTGGACTAGAAAGAGGCTGGAGAGAAGAAGTTACAATCAAACCACAACCTAAAGCCAAAAACTAACCTTCGGAGTTAGGTTGTAGCACAATCTTGGCTACCAGAAGACAAGAATTCCTTGAGAGGGAAAAATGGCTTCAATTAATATGCAGATAGATAATACATACTATATGGTAACCACACAAATAAAGGCTGTAATCTATTGGCACATGAATATGGAAACATATCAATACATATCAATGGGGTGAAAAGGTTTCCTGAGGCCAGAGGAATTAGTGCTTGTTCCTTCCAGAGAGCATCTGGAAAGGAAGCACAAAAGAGGTGGAGTTTGGGCTAAATCATAAAACACCCCAAGGATTTAGCCATGTGGTAAAGATAGAGAAAATTTGAGGAGAGAACATGAATTAAACAAGGTTTCATCAAATGTTCAAAAGGGTATATGACCCAATAAAGATTACCAGTATAAGTTTCTGTTTCTGAAAATATTGCAGCTTAGTTGTTCCTCAGTGAAGCACTAAATTACTAGTAATCTTATTTTTTTTTTTTTATAGGAGTTTTTGAGGGCAGTGTCACTGGCCCTGGCCCTCATATGTGGGACCCGAACCGGGGCCGCTGGCTTCCCAAGCCAGCGCTTAATCACCGCACCACTCGGCTGGCCCCTAAAATACTAGTAAAGTTTAAAAGAAACATGAAAAGGCATTACTGTTCTGACTCAAGAGACAATGGGCAAAAATCAAAGTGAAAGCAAGAAGATGTAAAACAACATGGTCCCTAACACTTTGAAGGTAGATGTGTAAATCCCTACAACCCTTTCGGAAAACCAAAAGGCAAATTTTGATTCTTGGTAAAATTTGGAGGGGCACATTCTCTATAGTCCAGCAATTCTACTCCAAATTTCTCTGTTTCACTGATTTTAAAACACATTTTTTCACACTTTCATATTTCTGAAATGAAATGCATACTTACAGTCAACAAGATAGCATCGTGATATTATTGGGTTGTTGGAAAAGTCATGACGTATGGTTTCTGTTTTCATTCCAAAAATGTGTCATGACTTTTCCAACAACCCAATATATGAATTTAATTGGGAACTTCTCTCTAAGTTGTGGAAAACAATGGTCTGTACCTTACTGTAGATGGCCTCACAGACGTGATGAAACATGATACACAAACCCTAGGGAAACTTGTGTATGTGTTCATTTGACAACATACACTGAGATGTTCACTCAAGTGTTTTGCATAACAAAAACCTGGAAATTATCCATTGCTGGTGAATGACAGAAATAATAAACACATCGTGGGATATGCAAAATAGCAGATGTGACTGCAGTGTCATTATACACACAGCTCAGACAAATTCAAAATATCTATTGTTCAGAGGAAGCAAGTCACAGAAGAAGACACATGGAATCATTCATTAAATGAAGTAAATCATTCAAGTCAGTAATATGTATATGGATGGTAGCATTATAAACCAAAACAAGAGAAGTATTATTAACAACAACAACAACAACAACAACAAAAACCAGGGAGGCTAAACAAGGGTGCTTCTGAGTCCCTGGAAATGATCTATTTCTTAAGCTGGTTGGTAGGCCGATAGATTTATGTATGTTATTATATTCTAAAATATACACATATGATTAATATATTCTTTTCTGTATGTGTTATATTTTACAGTAAATATATATTTTTAAAATCTGATATAAATTTAAAGAGATTTGGCTTTAATCTCTCATCAATTTCATAGGCCAAGTAGAACAACAAGCTTGGTGAGAGATCCCACTGTGGGAACCAAGGTGCTCTGGTGACCCCAACAATGCAGAGAAGATGCACAGTCCTGGGTCAGGCAGCCCACTGAAGGCTCAGAGGGAAATAGCGTTATTGGCAAAGTGGTCCATGCCCACCTCAAAACTCAAAAGCTAAGGTATACCATCACCACAATAGATACCTCAGGTGACAGAGTGGGAACAAATATACCTCCCATGACCTCAAACCAGGTTCCACAACTCTACTTGGTTAAGAGGCCTCAAAAGATATTGGTAAATTTGGATACAGAACCCATAATGTCGTTCGCTACGTAGTTTGTAGATGGTGGAGGCAGGAGCCAATGTCTATTATATTCCATTTCCAAACAACATTAACTGTTAAATTGTTAGCTCCATTTTTTTTCCAGGATTACAGTGGGGTTATAAATAAAATAAGTGCAACTGGAATTCAGTTATTAATTAAACACTTTTAAGTCACCCCCGCTGTAATCCTAAGGGCATAATGCATGGAAGGGGATAGTCTAATAAAATATAATACCAGCTCTGGCCATCTCATAGGGAATCATACTTCAATTTCTGTTAAGATCTGAGATAAATTGATAACTGCCAGGAAAGTAAAACTGATGCTTTTTTAATGGTCATTTTCAAAGAACAACTCTTGCTTTTACTGGATGTTTTAAGGGTGGGTGGGATGAGATTTACACCTTAAAGCACGTCACATATGGCAAAAGTAGAAGGGTAGGCAGAGCTTGAGACAAGGTGGGCAGGAATGAATACATAAAAAGGCAGCCTGTCTTTGGCTCGCCTGTACTCCATATGGCCTTTTCATTCTAGCGAGCCATACACAAGGCAACAGTGAGTAAATTTCACACTAGGAATTAGCACCCTATGCCAGTGGGAGGAGGAAATCCAATGGGAGGGGATGATAAATGGTAGGATATAAGATTAAAAATACAGCTCAACCAAGTATTAAGAAGCTAATTCCTTCAATTAATAATTAATATAAGACATCAAACCAATAACAGCAACAAACAAGTTTTTAAACAAGTTGTGACTATAAATCATTGGGATCATTTTCAACATTTCCATGTAGTAAATGGAGTGTATATGTTCTTTACAGTGCACAGCAGGAAGACCAATTGTTCATAGCTTTGAAAAGAGCTTTTGCTAATGCACAAGGTAGTGTGGATCCTCCGACTCCTGGGCTTCTTTACTCTAACCCTTTCTGCTGTTAAAAAACATCCGGGCAAATAATATACATAGCTAAATGGGATCCCTACTGACTTTATTTAATTTTTAAAAGCAATTGTGATTTTTAAAAGACTAATTTTCCTAGTGTTTGTTCCATTAATTTGATAATGCTAGTTCATTTCCCCTTGAAGTGTTCCTTTTAAAATTCCAGCTGAATAAATCAATGTCTCTAAATTTTAGATCTATCTCGAAGAGTCAATGAACAACTAGTTTTTATTGGATCTTAATATGCCCCGGAACAGGAGAGTCCCCTCCTGTCATGATACTATCCATTTCTTAGAAGAAAAGAGTTTCTCCTTGTAAGCATGCTAAACACAGCACTTTCAGTACCCAGAGAAACCCCCTTACCCATGTATGTTTGGTGATGCTCTGAGAAGCCCTTTTCTTCTTTCCCAGGTATAGACTTAGGACCACACCAACTCATAACTCCTACTTTGTCCTGCCATAGTTAAAAATGTGAAGGCTTTTCCCCTGATCCCAGGTGGGTTATAAGTATTAATGAGAGCCAGGATCGCTTTGGACATCAGCTTATAATTACACAGCTTATTGTTATGATGACAACTGTGAAGACTATTTACGGACACTTTCAAAAGAGGCTTATGGGATTTCAGGGCTAATTTAATTTGACCTTCACTTTATTATGCCATCAACCATGTTTTGACCCTTATCTGTAGGTAGCCCATTGGAATTCCAGCACATCTGCTGTAAGTTAGGATTATGAAAATGATGGGTTTAAAATGTAGATGCAAAGTGTAGACAGTGGGAATATAAAATGGTGTAGCCCCTTTGGGAAATAGTTTGGCAGTTCTTCAAATGATTAAATATAAAGTTTCTGTTTTTTGGTTTGTTTTCGTTTTTTCTTTTCTTTTTGATATGGTAGTCAAAAGTGGCCATTTATTTAGTTATTTATTTTTTATAACTTTTATTAAATTTATATGACTATTATTAAATTTATTGGGGTGACATTGGGTAATAAAATTACATAGGTTTCAAGTATACAATTCTATAATACATCATCTATATACTGCACTGTGTGTTCACCACCCAGAGTCAGTTCTCCTTCCATCTCTATATATTTGACCCCATTTACCCTCATCTATCATCCCCTCCCCCCTTACCCTCTGATAACCAGTAAACTGTTGACTGTGTCTATGAGTTTTTATGTGTTTGTTTGTCTTCCTTGTTTGTTGCTTTCAGTTTTATATCTCATAAAAGATGAGTGAATGCTAAACAAAAGAAGTCAGACAGAAAAAGTTGAGAATCATATGATTTTACTCTCATGTGGGATATGAAACACAGAGTTCCTATGTGACCCAGCAGTTCCACTCTTAGGTATATATGCAAAAGAAACAAAAACAGGTCCACACAGAGATGGAGGTTCATAGTAGAAATATTCATATTAGCAAAAAGGTAGAAACAATCCAAATGCTCATCAACTGAGGAAAGGATAAACAAACTGTGGCATATTCATTGAATGCACTATTATTTGGTGAGAAAAAGGAATAAAACACTCATACATGCTGTAACATGGATTCACTTGGAAACATAATGCTAAGTGAAAGATGCCAGCCACCAAAGGATACATATTGTATGATTCTCTTTAGACCAAATGTCCAGGATAGGCAAATATATAGAGACAGAAAGTAGATATGTGGTTGGCTAGGGCTAAGAGTAGGGGGAGGGACTGTTAACGGAGGACAGTTTCTTTTCAAGGTGATGAAAATATTCTAAAATTAAGTTATAATGATGGTTGCATAACTCTATGAATGTACTAAAAACCACACACTGTACACTTAAAGTGGGTGAATTTTATGGTGTGTGGATTACATCTCAATATAATTTTTTTTTTTTTTTTTGATAATGTGGTAGCACAGTGCAAACAAGAGTTGAGACATTTGTAGCCTAAAATGTTTCTGTGGTTTTAGCTATTCTTTTCAGATAAACTTCACAGTAAGTGAATCTCCGAATGCATTTATTCAATCCATTTTTCTAATTAACTGTGCCTTTCACCTTAGTAAGTGAGGCATTGTTTCACTCTGCCACTGCTTCTTTCAAAAGTCCCCATCATGAAATTTCTGAATTTCATTTTTGAGCAGAACTAATTATCAGAAAATACTTTTGCATCTCATAGTGCTTCTGCACAGACTGACATCCGGTCAAGGGGCAGAGAACCCTGGGGTAAAGGCTGCTTCTCTCCATTCATAACATGACAGAGCCTATCCTATGCCTATTCCAATGCCATCTTTTGAGGGATCATGTTTTATTATTGTCAGATAATAGAATTTCCTTTCTGTTTCTTCCCTTCTGACCCCAACTTCCTCTGAGTTTCATTGCTGACCGATAGCCGTCTCTATAGTTTTAAAACCAGCATACTGTAAATAAGCTCAGCTTTGTATCATTCCTACAGAGCCTGCCAGGAAATTCAGTTTTCTCAGGTTCTTCATTGACACAGCTATATTTTTCAGAATAACTATAAAATAAAATTGAGAGTAGGGCCATAGGTTTTGAAGACTCAGACATAGAAGCCTTCTGATTTTTCTTCTTAGGTTTTGGAAAAAAATTGGATATGAGAAGAAATAACTAATCTTCTGGGGACACAACTAATGAAAGAGCTTCTGTTATAGGAGCATAGGGGCTGACTCATGCAAGACAGAAGGGTCTGCAATGTTTTGAAACAGCTTTTCTCTTTTTCTTTAAACTATGTTTTTATTGTTAGCTTCTGTGGAAACCATATACAATCTAGTTGCATGAATTTTCACCCAGCACTGTTGAATTTGCAGTAGCTAACTGGCATCAACTATAAAAATAAAAGTAGATCTAGCTTAGTTGTTAATGGGTATGCCTTCTAACTTTTCATTAATAGTTTTGGTTGATCTGAGGAAAAGAGGCCAATGTCCAATATGAAATGTTCAGTACTGAGGGACATTTGCCTATTCCTTTACCCTACAGGTTATTATTCCATTTTGTGGTTTAGAAATTAACAACTTCAAAATTTGGGGCTCATGGAGTATGAGACCAAATTGTTTCTAACTCTGCATTAAACTATCAACTGGCACAGATTCCACGATTCTTTTAAAGTGTTTTCTTTATCCCTTTTCCCTCCCCTCCCATTAGAGGATCTTACATCCAGAGTATTGCTGCATGCCTTGGAGAACATCTCTGTGGGAGAAACACACTTCTCTGTCCCATTAATGCCAGGCTTGTATATGATTTCCTTTGTCCAATTCAATGGACACAGAGTGACATGCAGAAACTTTAAGAGCCATCTCATGGATCTGTCATTTCTCTTTTCCCTCTGATTCGAGAACCATAAAGTATAATGGACTAAGTTGTTATTTCTAGACAGGAGAATCATAACCTAACTACAAATTATTCTCTACTCTCAGGGTTGAAAGTTCTTCAAATATCAGCACAATAGGGTTTCAGAATTGCTTTGGACCAGGAACTATGGTTTGCCTCCTATTATCCAGCTTTCTACATTAGAGCGTTAATTGTGTTTATCCTGCCTTTTATCCATCATTCTATAGAGTGTGGGAACACATAATTTACCTTTATGGCTCATCAATTTCTGCATCAACAGGATACTTACCTGCATGTGATGTAGAAACCGCCACAGGTTCTGGACTTTGAGCCTAATGCTATGATTAGATGAGATCTTTTGGACATTTTCCTTTGGGAATAGAAGAATATATCTTATGTCCAGGAAGAATATATCTAATGTCAAGGAAGCTTTGTGACAAAAAGACGTGGACTATGGTAGACTGCATTATCATAGTTATTTTCAATTACCTTCTGCCATTTTTGGAAGAGGATGATTAATATACCCTTATCCAAGAGCATGTGAAAATGCAGTATCTCCTTGTAAGATGATTAGATTTCCACACCACTGACATCATGCTTGGTCATAAACTTGGGTCAATGCCACATGAGTAGAAGTGATGGGTGACATGCCTGAGCAGGACCTTAAGAGCTTTAAGATAACAAGGGACTTTTTTGTGTACTGGTTTTCTCTCTCTCTCTCTCTCTCTCTCTCTCTCTCTCTCTCTCTCTCTCTCTCTCTCTCTCTCTCTCTCTCTCTCTCTCTCTCTCTCTCTCTCTCTCTCTTTCTCTGCTCCCACCCACCCCCGAGCAAGAATGGCATGTACAGATAGGGACTACATCTTCAGCCATGGTCTCTAAGTAAAGACAATGTTGATTCAAATCACAGGAACAGGAACAATATGTAACAGCACTGATACATAAACCTTTATGTTGTAAGTCACTAAAACCCAGGAGTTGCTTTTCATTGCAGAATAACCTACAGAAATTTGATATGCTATTACACAAAAAATGAGACTTAATTGATATAAGGTCTATTAAGTTAAACTTTGTTTAAAAACCCTGTGTCAAAAACTGGGGGTAAATGTCTCTAATATGTTTATCAGCATTAAAGGTGAATTGTGAACACACCCTTGATATCGGTCATCCCTCAGCTTCCCAAAACAAAACATCATGACAGTAGAGAAAGCAGGAAGAAGACCCATTGACTCATCATTTTTCCCCTTCCACTCAACTTTGCTTTCTTATTGGATATGGGGAATAAGTAATCTAGAAAAATACAACTCCCTCTCCCCACTTTGTAAGACCTGATCTCTTAGCCGTCCATTGCTAGAATCCCATGCATGCCCATACACTGTTCTACCCAAGCCTGCTCCATCCCAGTTCTCTACAAATACACTCACACACACACCTATATTTTGAAAGATATGATATATGCACAAAAAAGCATGCAAACACATAAATATATTTATAAGCCTATTTTCCATTGGCATACTATTAATTTTAAAACTGTTTCTCTCACTTAATTCATCACAAACAAGTTTTACATATTTTTAATCCCTCTTTTTGGAGATTTATTAATAACATGGAAAAATGTTCTTATTGTACTGTTCAACAATAGCCCAGAATGTCAAACTGCATTTTAACCTCAATTAGGTTGCTATGGGTTGTATTGAGTCCCCTTCAAATGTATATGCTAAAGTCCTAGCACCCTTTAACTCAGAATGGGGCCTTATTTGAAGATAAGGTCTTTACAGAGATACTCAAGTTAAAGTAAGGTATTTAAGGTGGGCACGAATCAAATCCTACTGGTGTCTTTATAAATCCGGACACAGAGACACACAGGCGGAAGATGATAGAAAGACATAAAGGGAAGACCATCTATAAGCCAAGGAGAGGCCAGGTTCAGATTGTTCCTTCATAGCCCTCAGGAGAAACTAATTCTGCCAACATCTTGATCTTGAACTTTTGGCCTCCAGAATTGTGGACCAACAAATTTCTTTTGTTTAAGCCATCTATTTGTAGTATTTTGTTACAACAGTTCTAGCAAGCTAACTTATAGTTTAAAAAAGAAATTAGAAAAAATAGACCAAAAGTATCAAAGAAGTCAAACACCATGGGGTTGCATGATCATGCTTGATTTATGTTTACTTTTATGTAATTTTCCATAATTCATAAATTTTCTATAATAAGAACATATGATTTTGATCAAATAAATTATTTTTCAAATGTCAAATGTACCAAACCTAAATCCTGAAAATTTTCTGAGCTCGGCAAGACAGATCAGACATGAAGGCAAGGCATTTCATTTAAGAATGTGTTCTCAGAACACAGAATCTTTCAATCTCATGTTAGCCTCCTAGAAAATCTCTACCTGCCAATTCAGGTATTTCCAACATCCCTTTGCTGATAAAATATAGGAAGGGAGGGATTGTAAGACTAACCTGAGGATAACCATTTTGGGGTTTATCAGATGTAGGAAAGGAAGGAAAGAAAAGTGAATTTTGCGAT
The DNA here is from genome assembly GCA_033961575.1 of Aselliscus stoliczkanus. Lineage (NCBI taxonomy): Eukaryota > Metazoa > Chordata > Mammalia > Chiroptera > Hipposideridae > Aselliscus > Aselliscus stoliczkanus. Next base: position 147,206,848 of record CM066732.1, on the reverse strand, counting down.
GATCATTTGGTTCTTTGACCAGATACCTTCCATGACGTCTAGCCACAGGAGATGAGCTCCAAGAATGTAATTCAATCCAGGTTCCCCCCACCGGTTTGGAGTTAAAACTGCAAAGTGGCTACCTCACTGTATAACACATCTCTTCTTATTTGCCCAGGGCTAAGGCTGGTGTAGTACTTGGAGTATTGTTTCAAACCACGGATAGGTGCAGTGGCATTTTGGGCAGCTGCCACTGAGGTACAATACAGGCTAGGGTGGTTACAACTGTGGCAGGAAAAGAGTGTCATAGTGTTTGAGGAGCACATATGCAAAACACCCGCATGAAAAAAGGGCTTCTCTTCTCAGGAAGTTGTCAGGAAAACAAAATACCCCTAATCCCAGGTCTTAAATATATTTTGAAATTCTGTCAATATAAGTTTAGATGCCTTTTCTTTTCTCCACTGCTCTTGCTTGTGTGTGTGTGTGTGTGGGGGGGGTGAAATCACTGCATGGCAGTCCCGCTTATGCTGCAAATATATAAAATAATTCTATATTCAAAATGTATTCCATCATCCAGATGTTAGTCCATGATCTTTTGCTACCTGGAACACCTCCCACGTTCTCTGAGAAATTAACTTCTCATCTTTTCCAAACACAAACCAGGAGTCTCCTCCTCCTAGAAACCTTCACTAAATCCCACAGATGAGTTAGATAATTCTGGAGATAAAAGCCTCTGCATACTATAACAAACTTCCATCACAATATTAAACACACTATTTTTCAATTTTATTGTGCAAACTTCCTCGAAGGCAGTAACTGTGTGTGTGTGTGTGTGTGAGTGTGTGAGTGTGTGTGTGTGTGTGTGTGTGTGTGTGTTATTTACATAATCCTGGCACCTAGCATGTTATCTGGTGCTTAAAAAAACATTTAGTATATATATTTTGAAAAATACATGTACGTTAGAAAATATCTTAAAGAGTGACACACTAAAATTAAGAGAATCAAGAAGGAAAGAGGTTTAAAAAGTAGATGTAAATAAGCTGCAAAATAGACACTCAGAAAAACACTTATTGAAGATGTAAAAAGAACGTAATTTTCATAAGCTATCTGAGTACTGCAGGACTTAAGAATAAGAAACTTATTAAAGATGTGGAGATGGTCTTTGTCAGCTTTCTGCACGCTGAGGAAGCATTTGTAACTTAATGAAGGACATTGCAGCTCCTCCAACCAAAACTCCCAGGCCAGCCAAGAAGAAGAAAATGATCTGAAAACACAATGATCAGGAAACAAGGAAAGATCTTTTCCGGACTGAACACACAGTTTAAGCTGTAAGAGGCTTTAAGACACAACTAAATTCCATTGTCTCAAAAGGAGACCTTCAAATACCTAATTAATTTTTCATTTGTTTTATAGCTCTAGCAGATGATGCATTTTTTGCAGATTAGCTCGTCACTGAGGTACAAGAGGAAAAGTTTTTCTTTTGTTAGATTTTGAATTAATGTACTTGAAGTGACATAGAAAATGTATGATTTGTGCAGTCCAGAATGCTTATCCCATCTCATAATATGCATTTTAACATACCATGATTTAAATAAAAAAGAGATAAGATATTTAAATTTATTTTTTTAGGGGGAGATATGGACTTTGGTATTATCTGAGTGAACTGTTACTGCCCTTTATATTTTGCATCTACTAATTATCAAAAGGAGAAGTAAATTACTCGGATTTGAACTTTTAAAAAACTGGATAAAAAGGAACAGTGAGTAAAAGATGAAATATGACTAAGACTTGGTCTTGACAACAACCTCCAAGGATCTCTGATCATCTTATGAGCATCACAAGCTTAGTGATTTTTCATATAAAGTGGCAAACATTTTATTTCTCCTGGAAAGATAAGTCAGTGGTTGGTAGCCCTCTTGTGTATATCTCACTCTAACAGAAAGTGTATGAATGTGAAATGGTCAACAGATTCTTCTTGTCCCAAATTTCCTTCATAGAGAACTTGTCCAACTCACCATATTAGAGAGAGGAGTCTTGTACAAGGGGAGTCTTTGCTACCTGCTATCTACTTCCTATCCCCAACACCTGCCTTCTGCCTGATTTGCCCAGGGAAAATTGAACTAGAGATGGACTTGTAACCCAGAGTCAGAATCAGGCAGACAATTTGGTCCAGAAGTCACTAGCTAGGTAAGCTGTGGTCTCTGGATCAGCACATAGACATAGTTCAGGGCACTGGGAAATAAATCCATCTGGGGCAGCCAGATCAATCCATTAAGTGAAGAGAACATGTCGGTCTGAAGAAGGTGAGCATAAACTTTACCTTCATAGCCAGGGACATGCCAGTTGTAGTGACCAGCTTCTCAGGCCTTATGAAATTTCCAGGACCTTCCAACAAACCCACTTTTTTTCTTAAACTATTTTGAATTGGTTTCGTTTCCTTGCAATATCCGATTCTTGGATAAGACAGTATCCAAACAAACTAAAATCGGTTTTATTTTATCTTTTTGGGGGCACATATTTACATTTAAAGTGAAAAATATAAGACAGCAAAGGAGACTTTTTTTAAAAAATATTTTATTGGGGAATTGGGGCAGGGGAACAGCGTTGGGGAATTGGGGAAGGGGAACAGACAAGTTGCTGTCTTTTTGTTCTTCAGTCTAGTTGCGGAGGATGTTGCTTTATTGGCCCATGTTGGTATCATAATTGCGCTCTTCCCGGATGAGGCAGATCAGTCGCCGGCCTCTGGATGTCGCTCACTGTGATTATTGGCAGCTCACTCTGGCTGCCAGCCACTCACTATAGCCTATGGCAGCCCACTGCAGCCAGGCTGCAGCCTACACCATCGCCGGGGCTTGCACAGCCCAGCTCCAGGTGGAGCTGTTGTTAGCTGTAGAGGGCAGTGTCACTGGCCCTCATATGTGGGGTCCGAACTGGGACCACTGGCATTCCAAAACCAGCTCTTAACCAATGCACCACTCGGCGGGCCCAAAGGAGACTCTTTAAGTTTTGAAATCAGATAATTACAAGGCAAAAAAAACCAGTCAGGAAAACAATTTACCAAATATCAGCTATGTGACAAGGAGCATGTTAGATACTTGTGCATAATTGCTATAATTTAACCGTTCACAATCACACAGCAGACAGAATTATAATCCCTCTGTTTTTCAAAGAGAAAACTGAAGTTTAAAGAATTAGGTAACTTCTACAAATATTGAATCCAGAATTGTCTGACTAGAAACTCATGCTCTTTTCTCTCAAGTATAGTACAACATCAAGAAAAATATGCCTCATGTTAGTATATGAAAAACAGAGTCATGAGGACTGGGTGCCAAGGCATGGGGCCTTATTTCCATTAATTGATGATCCTGTAGGTCGAAATGAAACCTGTATTGGTTTTATTTCCTGTATCTCTAAAGGATATCCTGTCTGATTATAGAACCACTGAACATTCAGTTATCCAAGTTTTTTCTCTAAGTAAAGGAGGAGAGTGGCCCCCAAACCTAATCGCTAGAACTTATTTTTCCTGACAGCTTGGAAAAATATGTACATAGATCAGTCCTATTCCTGACCACTACAGTTATTTTCAAACCCTAGTGTCTAAATTGCTTCTAGAAACCAGTTCCCTCTGAACAATAAATATAACCCCAAATTACTCTGGAAATGGGTCCCAGGATCAGTTATGTTGTTGAACTTTCTGTAGTCACTCTTTCAGGGTTAATTTGGAGGAAGGAAATTTATAAATTTTTCTTTTAAGAGAAACCTCTATCACCAAGTATCACAAATTAAGATCAGATCGAACAAACCTCATTTAACAGGAATTATCATTTACACCTGGTGTTATTTAACGGGGTGTCTGAATTCAGATGTCATTTAAAAGCTATTCCCATCCTATACCTATGAATGGCATATTTGCATGCTTCCTTGAATGTGTATTCCTGTAAAAATTCTGAAGAGAACTTACTCATGCAGCCACCTGCTTGTCTGGTGAGGCAGAACTTAAAATGCTATAGCTTTTAAGGGTCCTCTCTTTTTTTCTAGAACAATTGAACTGCTAGTTAGATTATGCAAAGGTAAGGGAAGCAGGCATCCTGTTGCAGACACTTTGTGATCTAATGAAGGTCACTTTCCAAAGACCTTGGGCAGGAGAGCTGTTCCCTGAGGAGGACACTACTATATTTGCATAAAATTTAATTAGCCTCTTGGGAGGCAAGAGATGATTTCTCTAACCTTTTACCTTTTGAAGTTCAATATTATTAGAACCTTTCTTATGAAATGGGATCGTACTTCCTGAGGTGTTTTAATAGGGAAGAACTCAGAAAAATGCCAGTGGAGAAACTTTGTTCAGGAAATGTCTCAACTTGCTGAACTTGTAATAGGAAATGAAGATGTTTAGTTATGGAAAGTTTAAAGGGGTGAGATTCAGAGAAGTGAAAGGCAGAGAGAGAGAGAATAACAGGAACATGTATGCATGAACAGTAAGAAAGTGTGTGGAGAGGTGTGTGTGTGTGTGTGTGTGTGTGTGTGTGTGTGTGTGTGTGTAGAGTTATAATTTTAGAGAACAGGTTCCAGCCTATGTGGCTAAGAGTAGAATTCCCTTTAGTGTGACCACTTTGGAATAGTGGTGATGCTTTCAAAACTGATTGGCCACATCAGTGTGTAGTAAAAGATGCTTATGATACAAGGATTGATCATAATTATAGCCTATTCAGGTATCAGAATCAATAAATTCTCCCAGGTGCTAGTAGACAGACATCCTTCATGCAAATCATGACTATTTCTGCAAAATAAAAGTGGAAGGGTAATAGCACAGAAGTAAACATATCAGACTCTCCAAATGTCACACCCCTGGAAATTGGAGACAGGCCTGAGTAAGTGTTTAGAGTTCTTTTAAAATGTGGTTGATGCGATGGGATCAAGTCTGGGTTGTGGAAAAAAGCCTCAATACAGAGGTTCTGAATTATTAATAGTTTAGGTGGTTAAAACTTGGACCTGAGAAATATGAAATGATGGTGACTTATTTGTACTTCCTGTTGGTGAAGAAGAAGATCAACACACAGTTAAAAGATCCAACTTGATTTACTTTTATATTTATAGCCATATTTTTATTTATATAAATAATAGGTGCTTGCTGTGTTATTCAGCTTTTGATGACTTGAATGAATTACATCTTAACTTTACATTTCCAAATACATTTTCTATTTTTAAAATTAATGTACACATTTGATCATATCCACTTTTGTTTGGTTCTTTTACCTCTTGCTTTATGCTTTCATGAGTGCTTTTTCATTCATCTATATAAGGTATTTTCAGATTTTTAACTGGGTCCCTCATCACTAGGTGATGGGATTCTTTTATTTCATTAAGGGGAGTATAGTATTATAAATGTCACATCTGGCTTCATACAGTGCTAAAATAAAATAATTCTAAAACTTTCATCTGATTAAGTGTAGGATCAGTGAGGAAATTTAGTGAATTGGTATGATTCCATATAATAGTATACAAATATGTTTGAATATGCACAATTGTGCTAAAGGGAGTGAACATATTAGTAATTTGAAAGGGCAATAGAACATGTAAATGTATAAGGAAAAAATTGGGTTGAAGAGTAACTTGTTGAAATCAACAAAAATTAGCTAAAAAAAGTTAAATTACAGTAAAAGGAGAATGAACAAATATAAAGTAAGACAAAAAACATAAGCATATCACATTTTGCATAAATAGAAACATGCTGGGTTTTTCTGTTTAAGAAAAAGATAGATTGATTTCAAAAGAGACTGCAAGTGATGTCAGCAAGATAACAAACAAGGAGGTCCCAACACATGTCTCCCTCACAAAAACAACTAAAGCAATGAATAAACAACTACAGACTGGTGAAAATAACTCTGGGAATGCTCTGGACTTCAATAAAGAAGCATCAGAAACTTTGTGGAGAGCAAAAACCCAGGATAGCCAAAATGAAAAGTGTCAGTATTTTACCTGTGTCACCCAATCTCTTAGTCCAGTTTGCCATAATGGCTATACCAACTTACATTCCCACTAATAGTGCACATCTTCATCCATATATTTTTGAAATCCTTATCAAAATTCCAATGACATTTTTCACAAAAATAGAAAAAACAATCTGAAATTCACATGGAACCACAAACACTCCAAATAACAAAAGTAATCTTGAGAAGGAAAAACAAAGCTGGAGACACCACCGTTACTGATTTTAAATTATATTAGGAGCTACATTAATCAAAACACTATGGTATTGGCAAAAAACAGGCACATAGACCAATGGAACAGAAGAGAAAGCCGAGCAATAAATCCACATATATATATAGTAAACTCATCTTTGATAAGAGAATCAAGAACACACAACAGGGACAGGATATGATGCCAAAAGCACAGGCAAGGAAAGCTAAAATAAACAAGTGGGACTACATCAAAATAAAAAGCTTCTGCACAGCAAAGGAAATCATCATTAAAATGGAATGAAAACCTATGGAATAGGAGAAAATATTGGTAAACAATAATCTGATAAGGAGTTAATATTCAAAACATGTGAGGTACTAATAAAACTCAATAGCAGGAGAGATTCAAGATGACGGAGTAGATAAACGCTGTCCCACATTTTTTCACAAACACATTAAAATTACAACTGAATTATAGAGCAATCCATCTGAAAATCTGAAGTCCAGCTGAACAGAAGTTTTATAACTAAGGATAAGCCTGGTAGGGGAGGGCAGAGACACAAAACAGGCTGGCCCCAAACCTCCATATAGTGGTTGAGAATCAGTAAGGATATATCTGCAGTGGAGGTTCCCCTAGAGGAGCCAGAGACCCCAACCCCACAGTGGCCTCCCCAGCCCAGAGTACCTGTGCCAATAAAAGGAGGCCCCACAACATCTAGCTGTGAATAACAGTAGGGATTCCAACCATCCAGGTAAAATGGAAGGCTGGAGGGAACTCAGGCATCCTCTTACAGGGCTCACACACAAACTCACTCACAAACACTCACCCTGGGCTCCTATGGAGAAATGGTGACTCAGAGGGTGGTGGAGGCATACGGGGTGGCACCCTGAGGTTGTGGCTTCAGGATAAGGGCGGGAGTTCAGTCTCCATTTTCCCTGTGTGAGATACTTCTCCTGTGCAGCCATGAAGCCAGCAGGTGGGCACCATCTTTCCTGTGTTGAGCCCTCCCCCACAGGCCAAATCTGAATCTGATTGGTCTGGTCAGCTCTGCTGGGACTACCCCCTCACACACACACACACACACACACACACCCCAATTCCTCCAATGTACTTCTTCAGCAAGCAGTCAGCCCCACCTGCACTCTTCCTTAAGAAACTATTTCATTTCATAGGCCCCAGGTGAGTAGCGACTAGGCTTGGTGTGCTCTGAGGCTTTTGCTGAGTAGCTCCACGCTCAGCACCCACACTAAACCAGAATCTACATTAAGCTGGTGATGACAAATCACACTCTAGTGACTCCCTGAGACCCTGCCTCAGCTAGCTTGTATACCATACAAGGCTCTACCAGCAGCCCAAACTTAAGGGAGCTGGTAGGTAGCAACAGGCCTCGGGGAGTCCTGGCTTTTTGTGGAGCTACCTCAGGCCTGTTACTGGGCAGACATCCTCAGTTTGCAATGTGGCCTGTCACACATGCATCCAGGCTTAGCACAGGCAGCAAACAACTGCAGATCACTTTGTAGCTCCTACCTGATATTCCCTGCCTGGTCACAGGCAGTGGTCAACCTGGGTGTGCACTAGAATCCCTCCTAAAAGGCCCAAAAACCAACATAATTAGAGGTTGGTTTCAGACCAGGGCAGAGCACTGCCTAATTAGCACCACAAGCATGACACAAAGGGCATTCTCAGCAGGCACCAGAGACCACTGGGGAGAATCCCACTCAAGGGGGTAAGCCCCATGCACAGCAGTATATAAGCTGTGGATATGGCCAAACCCCACAGCCAGTAAGCCTGAGGGTCAATCCCAGCCACTGATGTGCTACTAGCAATCAAGGCTCAATTATAATAGGAGGGCACACACAACCCACACAAGGGACACTACTGTAGCATCTGGAGCAGGTGAATGTCAACTGTTGTTAAAAATTTTTAAAAGCGGGGAGGGGAGGTAAAGGAGAATAAGAAGTTCAGATTTCCAGGTATAAAACAATGAAGTCATGGGGATGTAATGTACAGCATAGGGAATATAGTCAATAATATCTTGGTAGCATGGTACAGTGTCAGATGGTTGGTGGACTTATCATGGTGATCACTTCTTTAGGTATACAAATGTTAAATAACTATGGTGTACCCCTGAAACTGATATAATGTTGTATGTTAGCTATATTTTTCATAAAATATTTTAAAAACTGAATAGCAGAAATAACCCCAAATAATCTGATTAAAAATATACAAGGACTCCTTTTTTTTTTTCTTTTCAAAGATGATATGCATATGGCCAACAGGTACATGAAAAGGTGCTCAACATCACCAATTATCAGGAAAATGCAAATAAACCCACAATGAGTTTTTAATCTTACACCAAAGGATGGCTATTATAAAAAGGATAAGAGATAAATATAGATGAATATGTGGGGAAAAGAGAACCCTTGTGCATTTTTGGTAGGAATGAAAATTGGTATAGCCATTATGGTAAAGAGTATAGAGGCTTTTTGAAAAATTAAAAGTAGAGCTACCATATGATTCAGCAGTCTCACTTTGGGGTATTTATCCACAGGAAACAAAATGAAGATGTTTGCCCTTCTATGCTCATTAAAGTATTATTCACAATAGCCAAGATATGAAAGAAACCTAAATGTCCACAGATGAATAAATTGATAAAGAAAATATTATATATATATTTGCTGAAGTATGTATCAGTAGTATGAAATATTCCATTATATATGAATGTCTTTAGTTGTGCTGTTGTAGCTGCCTCAATGTCCTGAATCAATTCAAAATGTTTACCTTTCATGGTCATATTGACTTTAGGGAAGAGCCAGAAGTCACAAAGTGCCAGATCCTGTGAATAAGGTGAATGAGGACACTCTGTAATGTTTTTATTTGACAGAAACTGCTATATACCAGAAGCGATGTGTAACACGGAGCATTGTCATGATGGAGGATGAAGTAAAGACCCTAATGAAAGAGGACTTCCAGAACTGCTTTAGAAAGTGGCAAAAATGATGGGATAAGTGTGTTTGAAGCGAGGGGTAGTATTTTGAAGGGGATTAATGGCAATGTGTCTTTTACTGTAATAATTGTTTTATTTAAATATTCACTGTATCTTTTGATCACACCTTGTAGATGAATCAGGATGGCATTATGCTAAATGAAATAAGCCATGCAGAGAAAGACAAATTATTTATGCTATCATTTATATCTATCTATCTATCTATCTATCTATCTATCTATCTATCTAGAAAGAAGTGAAAAGGCCAATCTCATAGAAACAGAAAGTATAATGGTGGCTGCCAGTGACTGAGTTTTGGGGGAAATGGGTAGATGTTGGTCAAAGGGTAAAAAGTTTCATTTACGCAGGATGAATACATTCTGGATATCTAACATACAGCATGTTGTCTAGTTAACCATGCTGTATTATACACTTTAAAAAACTCTTTGCAAGAACAGACACACAGGGAATACATTCAGTGCTAGTTATTTGACTGGCTTTCAAATGTGGTAAATAAACAAGACAAACATATTTATTAATAAATGACTCTCATTAAATAAACAAATATATTCAATTAAGTAAAATAAATTTCAAATACTCATTACACAAACAAAACATATAGCAAATATCCTTAAAAAATCAGGGAAATAGAAATACAGTAACCATGACATATCCATTTATACCTATTATCTTGACCAAATTGTTTTAAAATGGTAAAACATTGCTAGCTAGTGAAAATGTGAAATGTTACACCATTTGGGAATGTAAATGGCGAGGGTATATTTTAATATGTAAATAATTAAATAAAAAAGCACACCCATCAATGAATCAACTTAGACCTAAAGTATAAAGATCACCAACATGAAAGAATTCAAATATAAAGGTGATTTTCACAGTATTCTTTTATAAAAACTGAGGTCTATTCATACCATTGAATGAAGCCATTAACAAATAAATTTGACCTATACAAGTTGACTTACAGAGAGCTCCAAGATGTACATATTACATGGAAAAATAACAAGGTTTTATGAAGTTTATAGTATATGATCAACTTATAGCAAAATATAAATTGACTTCCCTAATCTTCTATATGTATGTATGTATATTTGTGAGTATGAGCACGTGTGTGTGTGTGTGTGTGTGTGTGCATGATAATGTACGAAAAAGGAATAAAAAGCAATCCATCAGATTTTTTAGCAAAAAAAATTACTTCAAGAGGTGAGAGGGTAGGAGATAAGAGTGAGGCAGGATGGTTAAACCACTCTTACCAGGCCGCATACCTTCTCCTTCCTCCAGAAACAATTGCTTTTGCAAAAGATACACACACACACACACACACACACACACACCTACACCAGAGTATTGCTAGAATCTCATTTATATTTTGTGTATGAATTCATGAAAGAGATCCATGAAAGAATGACTGAAAATTCAAAGTAATTATCTCCAGGGTAATTACTTTCTATCTGTTTATATAATATAAATATATATATTTTCCTATGTATATACACATTATGTATCTATAAATAGTCATACTTCTTTACAATGACCATTATCATTTACACTTAAGAAAAACTAGCTATTTTTTTTTAGGAAATGAAATGGATAATATAATCTATCTGGCTGATACACAACACATGCAAAATGCCTTGTGGACCATTTGGCATAAATTAAGCACACTAAAAGTCTCCGTTATCATTATTATTACTTTTATGATTACACATCAATTATATGCTTATTCTCCTGACTGTGTTTGGTCTGGTTCCTGCGTCTCTACTCCAATTTGTAATACTCTCCCCCAATTCTTTCTAGCCATTTTAAGTTGCCATTTTGTTTCTGACACGGCTCTAAATCCTTCTTCCTACATGAAGCATTTCTTGACTGCCTGGTCCCTCAAGAGATGTAAGTCACTGAATCAGTGTCATGTTTAATACAAAAGATTGCATCTGCTACTATTATTTCCTCAGCCAGACTCTGAGGTTCCTTACAGTGCAAATATACCTTATGTCTTTGGTTTGCTCGTCAACACATCAAAGACAGTGATGCCAAGCATATCGTAAGCATAGTTCAATTAATACTGGTTTAGTGAAATGATTGAGGAATGAAGCTCCTTTCAGAAATTTAGGTAGATGGACAGATAGCTAGATAGATGAGAGAGAGGGAGAGAGAGGGAGAGAGAGAGAGAGAGAGATGATAGATACCTTGTAAAGACAAACCTCCCAAATTAATTTTTCTGACATTTTCACTTTTGTCAACAAATACCATCAACGAACAATGTGACAATTTTCAGGAATACACAATTCATACTTTCTTATATTGAATACAGTCTTTTACATTAATATATTTGATCAAAATCAACCACCTGCAGAGCTTGCTGATCTGAAGATTGATGTAGAGAGGTTGTTATGGAAATGTTTGGAAAGCCATTCATCAGGGCAGCTGAAAGACTGCAGGAGGAAGGTTTCACAGGCTCCCGACATGAATTGATTAAAGGCCAGAGCACAGATGAAGAGGGAGAAATGAGCTGCAGGCAAATCCCACAGGGTCCTGCTTGGGCCAGGATCAAGTCCATGGCTCTTATAGGACAGGTTACATATACAAGAAAAGCAGGAATCCTTTTTCATTGTAATTTCCTTGAAGGCTTGAAATTTCTGCATTTTAATTCGTAAGAAACAATGTTTTCCAGGCCAAAAATATGTATTTTACTTTTTAAGGATATTTAAAAAAGGATATCTATTTCTCAGCTCACAAAGAATGCCAATAATGAAAGCCATTCAGGCATCTAAAAAGGTATGAGAGTTAAGGTTAAGGGTAAGAGTTATGGAAATGCTGAGGTATGAATCATAATGATTGGATCATTAATATGGTGCCATTAGAGGTTCTCAGGCAAAGCTATACTTCATTTTGCACAAATAAGACACAACTGGACAGAATTCACAATTCTGCTTTGACAGAAAGGGAGAAGCTCAACCCACAGCCCGTCCATATTTCGCTTCTCAAGGGCATAAAAACCTTTCCATTCTTCACATTGACTGAGGAGAGATGTTGAACTTGCTTAATATAAAGAGCCTCGATGAATTAAAACAAAACAAAAAAATACCACCTTCAAGTTACTCTCTTTGTCTAAGGATGATTAAATTTGATAGAACGCTTTCAGTAGCAAGGGATAAACACTCTACACAAGTTTTTGAAAGAGAAATAATTGATACAGTAGCAGAAAATAGCAGCAGCATTTCAAGCTTCCAAAAAAGGTGTATCTGGTTACTTAATGATGCCATCGAATACTCAGCTTCCTTTCATCTCTCTGCTCTGCAGTTCTGTTTTCCTCAACCCAAGACGGATGGATTCTCCCTGGGGTTGGGAGTCAGCTGCCAGTAACAGCCAAGACTGTTGGCATCCTCATTCATGTCCAAGAGGGAGAAATGTTTTCTCCCAATCATGAGATGGAAAATCTTGACCAACACCGCTCATATTAGATAAGCCTAGGTTACATTTCCTCCTCTGAACTAATTACTGAGGAATAATTGATTTTAGTTGCCAAGTACTCAGATCCCTCTATATCCTGTGTTTTCCTCAATAATAGCACATAACAAATGTATCTAAAATCTGTAAAGTTTTAGCTTCCATGATGTGTAGCCTAGCATCTGGTACTCAGTAGGTACTCACCAAATTTGACAAATGAATGAATGAGTTAATGAATGAATGAACATATGAATGGATGCAAGAAAAAATAAATGTATGCTATAAATGATGACAGACTAGGGACAGAAGAGACCTAAGAACTTTGGCTTCCATAAAGCCACTATTTCCTTGACACTTCACACAAATAAACACATTATATTAAATTGTGTTTGTCAATATTACAAGTACACACAGTTTCTGAGAGATCATTGAGATGCAGAGGACAAACAATTCAGCCACCAGTGTAAGGAGCATGGCCAAGACAGAATTCCCATTTTTTCAATCATTTAATACAGTGAGTTTTATTTGTTTAATTACCATGATGTCTCTCTTCTAGGCTTTATTACTAGGGGTTGTTGGTCAACCTCTTTTAGCTCCTACTTTTTCTTAAGGGGGAAAAAAGAAGAACATATTGCTCTATTGTAAAAGATCTTCAAGTTCTTTTAACACTATCACTATGAATAGAATTTTTCTGTGAAGTAACTGTTAATACCTTGCTGGCTAAAGCATTTCAATTACATTTGTTTACAGCATGGTTCTCACCTGGAGGTGATTTTGTTCCTCCTTTCCTCAGGGGACATTTGTGATGTCTGGAGACCTGTTTGGTTGTCAGAACTCTGTGGAAAGGGGATGCTACTGGCATCTAGTGGGCAGAAGCCAGAGATGTATTTAAATATCCCACAATGCACTGGACAGTACCCTACATCTAGAAATTTCCTGGCCCCAAATGCCAATTAGGCCAAGGTTGTGAAGTGCTGGTTTGGAAGCATTTTTATCCTTTGCCTCATAACATTAATATGCTTTTTTTATTTATTCACAAGAGATGGTGATAGAATGAAGCAGACAGACAAGAAACTATCTTTTATAGCAGACTGGGGGAAAAAAAGTTATGGGTCTGAATGAATACATTGTCTGTGGGAATGAAGGGACTTTTCTTTTTTTTCTTTAACTAGAGTAGTATCAGGGAGGCTGGAAAATGTTTTCTAAGCAAGCTTTTCCATAACTGGTCTTTTATTATATTTTAATCTGTAATATTATTGCTATGGGTTGAGTTGAATGGTGTTTCCCCAAAATTCATATGTTAAAGTTCTAACCCCTAATACCTTAGAATGTGCCCCTATTTGGGGATAGGATCTTTTTGGATGTAATCAGGATACAATGAGTTCATTAGGGTGGACCCTAATCCAATATGAATTCCCCTTATAAAAAAGGAAAAGTTTGTACTCACAGACACACACAGATGGAAAGCAATGTTGGGTGACAAAGAAAAAAACAGTCATTTACATGTTAAGAAGAGAGACCTATAACAGTCCTTCTCTCAGAGACCTGAAAAGGAATGAACCCACCAAGATTTTGATTTTGGAATTTTATCCTCCAGATCTGTGAGATAATAAATTTCTGTTGTTTAAGCCACTCAGTTTGTGGTATTATACTTTGCTATAATGGCAGCGCTAACAGAGTAATATATTTATAAAGGAACTCTTTTGCATAAAAGATCTTTGATTTCAGTTTTCTTTTGTTAAAAGGAGAACATCCTTTGATGGGGAACACATGCTTTATTAGTCATTAATATCTTTATAAAATGTAGTCTATTAGATTGTTTTAAATATGGTAACTTCCTAGGGGAAATGAATGTATTGCTACTGGGAAAAAGGGAATGCTCAAGAGATGTTAAAAGACAAGATCAGAACTAGGGAGAAGGAAGAGGGATTTTTGCAAAACAATATCAACAGGGAGAAGGTGGCCCTGGGAGTGGGATCAGGGACAGTGGCAAAAGATGAACTTGGATCACAGCAGGTGTACCTCCTCTTGAGAAGCTCTATATGGAAAGGGAATAAGAACATGAACTCTGGAGTTAAACTTGAGTTCAAATCCCTGTCCTGGCACCTATTAAGTAAGTAATTGTGCCTCAAGTTTCTAACCTTTCTGATATTCAACAGTTAAATGGCATTAATGGTCTTTGGTGCAAGAACTGTTATTTCACAAAACATGGTGCATACAGCCTGCAAACATGTTTTCATTTCTTTTAAAAATCAGGGAAAAAAAAGAAGCAAAAAACCTGAAATTTTCCTCCAAAAATAAAAATTTTAATATATAAATATGGATACTGGCCTTTCTACCAATTCAATCATAAAATATAATTTAAAAACTATATAGAAAAAGGGACCCAAGGAAGTCATGATGTAACCCTGATTTGAGGGAGTGGGCCTGGGAAACTAGGTCAGATCAGATCCTATGCCAACTACCTGGTACACCCTAGAGTGTAGATCTTAGTTCTCCTTCCTTTCTAATTGCTATATACTTTGTATGTATTTTGTATCTGCTCTGGTTATTGATTTTGGGTTTATCATGTCCTAGGCAGTATTCTAAGTGGTTAACATACATGAGTTCATTACATTCTCACAATACATCTATGAGAGGGTACTAATATCATCCCCTTTTTACATATGAGGAAACTAAAACACAGAGAATTTGAATCACCTTTCCAATTTCACAGGCTTAGGAAGTGGCAAGGGTGTCCTTTGAAGGAGGAAATTAGAAGTCCGTGGTTTTTAGGAAGCTCCAATGACACCTGCTGTTTAAGGCATTCCTGAAGCCCTGCTGCCATTTTTCTCATTGAAAATGTTACCTTGTTTAGAGTGACTCTAATCTTGTATGTAGGTCTACCTGGTAGAGATGGATTATTTCTGCTTAAATTATTCACTCAGACCTTGTTTAAAATATGGAAAGGCCGTAGAACACAATTGTGAAACATACATGTTCTACAGTAATTTTTACACTGTAAACACACAGTATGATTCGCCATCTGCCTTGCATCACTCTTCTGCTCTGGTTATTGATAACATCACCAGGATTCGCTCCATCACTGCATGCATTAACAAGACGAAGCTGGACACAGGGATTGCTGCACATCTGGATTGTTCTATCACAAGATCAACTGCGAGGCCAAACAACAGTATCACGAATCAGACATTGCGGTGTGTAAAATGGTTTTGTGCCAAAGAATTCCATTCTTTCCAGATGTGTCATCAAGGCACCTCGAGAACTGAATTTAAATTGTTGTAAGTTTAAAATGTGACTCCATAAATTAAAATTACTTCACCTGAAGCCCAAATTCCAGAGCAACAAAGTGCACTAACATCGGATGGTTTGTTTTCTTATTGAATAAGCAAAGTTGAATTGGGTTTGGTTTAGATTTAAACCTGACCAAGGTTAGTTGTAAGGATCATACTGTTACTATTATTTAGAGCTAAGTGTCACTGAACATGCATTTTATATGCCAGACTCTGTGATAAGACATTTTAATGGAAATAATCCATATAATTTTCATAGGAAGTTAAAAAAGTAGTCAATTAACTCACTTTTTATTTGGGAAAACTGAGCCACAGTCTGAGATAAGTAATTTTCCCAAGCACAGGGGCCTCTAAACCAGCGCCATGAATTTGAACTCACAGGGTCAGATCCCAAATCCCATACTTTTAAACACTATAGATCATGCTGCTAGAGTATGAATGGATTTCCCTTTCTTCTTTCCCTCTCACTATTTGCTCCGCCTCATTATTCTACTTCTTCACAGAAAATAATTTAAAATTTAAAAACTTCTTGAATGCAACGTCATTGAAAGAAATCAGCATGCTTTATTTTGGAGTAAGAAAGATAATTGAGGCAAGCAATTGAAGGAGAGGTAGTTATAACTTCGGATAGGCCCCGATCTGTTTTGGAAAAATCAATAACTATAATAAATTAATGGCTAATTATTTTTGGTTCAGGAACTGTTTGGAAGCTTCAGATAAGATTGCCAATGAGACACCTGTGAAATCTAAGAACATCTAAGCTAAACACTTGTTAACTTTAACTTCTCTTTAAGCTATGACTTCAAATATTTATGTGTATATATTTCAAATATGGATAACAATGCTATAAACTTTATTGAAGGCTAAACATATTATATCTACGTGATAGCAGGTTCTCACCTATGAAATGAAGATAAAAATGTAGCAATCCCATAAGGCTATAAAGCATTAATGCATCTGAGGAATTAAGATAATTGTTAAGATTTTTGAGCATTCCTCATTTAGGAAAAACTGAGAAAAAGAAATGATATTACCTGGAGTTGGCTTAAAATTGTCACTTTTTTTTTTTTTTACTTAAAGTTCATTGGTGTGACAATTGTTAGTAAAATTACATGTTTCAAGTGTATAATTCTGTAATACATCATCTATATGTCATGTTGTCACTTTTTAAATTATAAATGGAGGTGGATTGAATGAGTACTTCCCATAGGAAAGAGAATATAAAGGAGGGTAACTCACCTACAGATGAACTAGCCATATTTATATTTTTAATTTATTTGAAATATTGTCCCCTGACGGTGTGAAGTTGCCTGAGAAACACACCTAAGCTATGGCTGACTTCTCAATCTCCCAAAAAGCACTCCTGGAAAGTTAAATACATATCATAATGGCATGCTTCTGACAAGCAGAGCATGAATTCTGATAAAATACAGCAACTAAGTCATAAGAAGGATTGGAGAAATCTATCCCTCCTCTCTTCGAGTCAGCACTCAAAACACAAAGGTGAATTTTATGCTCTGAATCCAAAATTGAGGAAAGTAAGCTTTCAGAAATGTAAATGCTCATTACTGTATAGCTTCTACTTTTTCAGAGTATGATTTTTTTCTTCCCTACAAATGAGTTGGAAAGCACGATGAATTGCTTCAGCTTGATTCATATAGCATTGGCACAATTGAACATGTTATTTTGGATTTATGAAATATGTGAAAATGTTTGACACACATATTTGGGCTACTTTGCCAGCATATTCATGAATTTTTTAAGAAAAAAATCTTTTGCAGTTTTTTCTGCTTTTCAATGCTTAAGCTGGCCTTTGTTGATTGCCTAACATACATAATGAAGATTAAAAGTGGGAAAGGTCCCAGCTGTGTGTTCTGATGAGGAAGTTCATACATTATTGCAATGCATTAATCTGAGAGGAGAGAAAGGAGAGCCAGACACGGAGCTACTCATTTCTACAGTCTGAAATCAGGAAGAATTCCAGATCCCACTGATAAAAGAGACTGCCATGTACCTTTCTTCTCATGAAAGGCAAGAACAAGCAAGTCTCTCAGTATATTACTAAATTTCCTTCAAAAAGTAAAAGAAATTTGATTTGAATAAAAGTATTCCCACTCTTGAAGGATAACAAGTCAAACACTTGGTATAATCATCTGGATGCTATTTCCCTCTTTTTTTATTTTCCAGCATATTTTTCTATTTTTCCAAATTACTATTGACTTTTTAAAGGAAGTCACATTTTCACGTTGATTAACAGTAGCCACATTTTCCAATTATGTGGGTAATGAGCTCAGGAGCAATGACCCAGAAAATGGACAGGAGACTGTTCCAAACTAATGTTAATACTATTTTGGTAGTTTGAAAAAGAAAGGGAAAAGACTGTGGAACTAATGATGACAGATCTTTGCTGTTAATTAATCAAATCGCCTCAAAAGAGAGTTCAGCAGGTGGAAATAATTATCAGATAATTGTCTCCTGTTTATTACTCTTTGGAGATGTAAATCTAACCACTGTGTTCATTTTACAGTATTTACTAAAAGGCTAATAATAAATAAGTCAGAAGCATGAGTGTTGTTATGGCAACACTATTTGTGTTTGCTTTCTGAGAAAATACAAATAGTATAAAACAACAAATTTCACTTTGAATTAAAATATTTGTTGGCCAGGTGCATGAATCACCTTTAAAAACATTATTTTTCTTTTATTTGTTTTAATATGTTTCAGTAGCTGATATGAAACAGAAAAAAGACTTTTCTGCAAGAAAAAGATTATTAATATGAATCCTGACAAGAAGAAAATGAGTGTCTTTGAAAGTTTAGATATGGTGAGAAATATACACATTAGAAATGTGACTTTATTTGCTATGTTTAATCCTAGTATTCAGAACAAAAATACTCTAGTATATGCATGTATTGGTTGGATATGCATTTTGTGTATCAGATACAAATTCCAATTCTGCAATTTACTATCTATGTGATATCTGGATTCTCATTTATGAAACGAAGTTAAAAACCTGTAACAATCCCATAATGCTTTATAAGCATTAATGCATCTGAGGAACTAAGATAATTCTTAACATTTAATAAATGCTCAATTAAAACCTTTCTGTTATTATTATTTACTACTACCATTATAGTTTCAGGTAATAATCTTAATGTTTTAAAATTTTCCTTTTAGTTAAATTCTTAATTTTGTTCTGAATCATTTGAAATATCCAGAATCAAATATTAAGATAGTGCTTCTTGAGCTCCTCCCTTTGCTCTGCCCATTTCAAACTCTTTGGAGTGTACTTTCTCTTCTAATAATGACCCTTGAGTGACTCTCGATTGCTTGGGCCTGCTCCTTCCTCTTTGGAGAGTACTATCTCTTCTAAGAAACTACTCTTTCACCACTTAAAAAAATATATATATTACGATAGTGTCTCTTAAAATTAACATTTTCCTAGGAAATGGATACTACACATAATTAAAATACATAGAAAATACATGTATCAAGTATATCACCATAAGGATAATGTAACCATCACCTATTTCCTCCATATGTATGTGTATATATGTGTGTGTGTGTATATATATATAAAACAATGTATATATATATATATATATATATATATATATAAATGTATATATATATAAAACTATATATATATATATATATATATATATATATATATAGTTATTAGGATTGTTTAACAGGAACAAATGTATTTGACAAATGTTTCAGCTGTGCCTCTTAACACAAATAATCACACAGAAAAACATGACACATATCATTGGGTTGTTATAATGGGAAAGAAAATAGAGTTTTGTCTTTTCCCCTGGCTTTACTCTGTAAACAACATTGGGGTGTGTGTGTATGTGTCTGTGTGTGTAAGTGTGTAATGCACAATGGTTGATAATCATGGTGGTAAAAGGTTTCATGCAAAAAGGGATAAAGAGCTGTTCTAGAGTTTCTAAAAGTTATAGACACTAAGTTCCTACTTTTTTTAACAAAACAAACATAAAATTAATTATATACATCACAAAAATTATTCTATATATCTCAATATTTGTTAAATGTGACTATATGAAATATAAAATATAAAAGAATACTTCTTAGTACTAATAAGCAATGTAAAATTGATTATATAAAATGGCTATATTTGTATTTAAATTTATTGGGTCAACAAAATAAAAGCCTGAAATTCTCTCTTCCTGTACACCAGCTATCTCTTACACTATTATATTAATAGGAAAATTAATAACACATTCCAGAGCAAGTTATACCACATTCTTTATAGTTTAACCAGTTTTTTTTAATTCTTTTATACAATTTATTTCTTCTATTTGAGATTAAGAGATAACATCATTGTACTTGACATCAGTAGGAAAACCTGGATGTAAGAGTTGATTTATGTCCTATTTTGCTACATTTGATAGGATCCTCAATGTCTCTGAGTTGAATCTTTGTGTCCTTCATGGTACCATGTTAAATTATTATTCCAAATCACTTCATAGGGTTTCATGAAGTTTCCTCAATGAATTCTATATCTATATCTATATCTATATCTATATATACATATATCTATATCTATCTTTATAATATACTGGGGTTGCCAAAAAATGTATACAACTGGATACTTTGGTCGACATTGCTCAAGCGGTAGTTCGCCACAATCAGAAGTGTATGGACACTGATAGTAACCAGTTTGAGCACCTCTTGTAATTGCAGAAGTCAAATGTGACTTGTATTTATCTTTTGTTATCAGTATATATTACTATTATTTTAATACACTTTTCTTTTCTTAAAATGTGTATACATTTTTTGTCTCTTTCCCTCTCTCACTATATATATATATATATATATATATATATATATATATACTGTAATATATATATATACACATATATGTGTATATATATATATATTTATATACTGTAAAACCGTATATAATTTTATTTTTACTTTTTTTAATGCAGCCACAGCTCACAGCGGCCCATGTGAGGATAGAACCAGCAACCTGGTGTTATTAGCACTGCACTCTAACCTACTGAGCAAACTGGCCACCTCAGGCCTTATATAATTTTAAAGTCAGATTATTATTGGAAAAATAGTATCTATCATTAAAATTTACTGGCAATTTATTCTTGTTCATCCAAAATGTTCCCCTGTATTTGAATAAAACAGTATTAATTCTTAGAGCTCTAAACTAATCTCTCCCTTTGATAATTTCTCATTGTTGGTGTTGACTTGGGAGTTTTTCCACAAATGTTAATGAAAACAGCCAATCAATTTGCCAATCCATCTTTTGCCTACAATATAGTCAACAAAACTGAGATTTCTTATAGTGTATATTTTATTCCTTATAATTAATTTTTATCAGAGAAAATTACATGTATGTGATAAAATAATGTTAAATAGCACTATTAGTCATGTAGCAAAATAACTCATACAGCTGCTCAGTCATCCCTATTACTCAAATTCTGGTTCCCTCAAAATGACTTCCAACCCAGGCCGGCCAAGTGGCACGGTGGTTAAGAGCTGGCTTGGAAAGCCAGCGAACCGATTCGTATCCCACATATGAGGGCCAGTGACACTGTCCTCTAAAAGAAAAAAAAAAAAAATGACTTCCAATGCTTTCAAGTATGCTTTTCTAATTCTTACTTCCATTTCTTTAAATGAATATCTATAGTGCTATTTCTTGATCTGTCAAGTTTGGACATTATCTGTTGACTTCCTTTTTGGTAGCTGATTAGTCAACTCTTACACTTGTTCCACCACATGTACTATTTCTTCCTTCCATCTTCTCTAACCGAATTTCTTTTGTAATACTTCATTAAATTAATAGTGTTTATATTATTGTGTCATCTAACAATCATATTCTTACATACTCAAACACAGTTCCAATATCTCCATCTCCAAATCTCCCTCTCCCTCTATACTCCTGTCCTCCTGGGAGATCTCCCTGTATACTCCTGCTCCAATCTAGTGTGGCTACATGTTTGTTGAAATGTACAACTGATCACCTGGCTATTTCAATATTTAATCTCCTGATTGTGTTCTGTTCCCTGGATAACTTACCTTTTTTTTTTTTTTCTTGGTTTGACTCATTGTTGGAGGAGCTCATAGAGAGGGTATGACTACTAATTAACCTGCCAGTGGGAAGCAGGAAATTGGAGGCCCCTTACCCTCTTCTCTGTCCTTTGAATATACGTTCTGCCCACAATTCCCATTATAGGAGCTGTTTCAAGGACACAGCATCCAGAGAGAAACATATTGTGTAGGCCATCTGGCTTGAATATGCAATTGAACTGAGAGAAGGCCTCTATCTAAACTTAAGTGTGGAGATTTACTCATTTTGCGACTGCCCAAGACGTGTCTCATGTAAGTTCCCTTGCTTATCAAACCTTCCCCCTACCATTCTGGAGTGGTCTGCCTCTTCCTTTGGTCTCCTGCCCTCCATGTACAGGCACCAGTTTCAGATTTCACCCAGAGAACCATTTAGGTTTCAAACCAACACTTACTTTTCACAATCAGAACCTCTAGTGGTTTTCTAAGAAAAGACATGTCACTGGGGTAAAATTTTTTAAATATATTATGTCTGAAAATGTTTTGGTTTCAACAATCTTTATTCACAGTTTAGCTAGGTATATCATCTCCCCCATGAATTTTAAAGAAATTTGATTGACTCAATCACCCCTTTCTTCTCCCTGGCTCTGACTTCTGCTCTCATGTCAGGTGTCTGCAAGTAGCTATCCTCTTAGGTTTTATGTCTTCACAAAAACAAGACAAAACAAAACAAACCTTGTATCATTTTGCAAGAGTGGGGAAGAAGTCCCCACCTAACTTTTGGAGTCCTGTGTGTTGGAGAGAGTCGAATCAGAGATCTTGACACAGCTATAAACTCATTCCCACGTTCTGAGGTCTATGGTTGCTTATATTGCATCTCTCAAATCCATAATCTTTCTATGATCCTGTAATTCAACATCCTTTTGCACACATTGATTTCAATTTTCTCTTCTCTATTATTAAGTCAGATAATATTTTTCCTACATTTGATTTCCATCCTCACAAAACTGTTGTTTTTTTCTCATCTATTATTGTCACATTTTCTATTGTCTTTTGAATTGTATGTTTATACGTTTAAAATTTATTTCTTTATTATTCTTATTTAACTGAGAGTAGTTTCTCAGAAGAGCCAAAATATTTAATTGTGCTTCATCTGTCATATTTTATTCTTGTTTTAAAATACTGTTCCCCACAAAGTTACAAAATGGTCATACAGCCGGCCGAGTGGTGCGGTGGTTAAGAGCTGGCTTGGGATGCCAGCAGCCCAGGTTCGGATCCCACATATGAGGGCCAGTGACACTGCACTCTAAAAAAAAAAAAAAGTCATAGAAACTTTAACCACATCTCCTGTGATGTTCCTTCACCAGGAAAGAGCAGATTAGTTTGCTGATTTGGGGTTCAGAATCAATGATCTTACTAAAACTGGCTATTTTTAAAGTCCTATGGTAGCACTATTTGACAATGGCATACAAAGGGCAGAACCACTGCTAATTAAATACTTCACAAAAATCAAATTACAGTTTTAAGCTTCAGAGTATCTGGGTTAAATTGTAAAAGAACACACCTAAACCTATTATATACATTCAAACTTCAATTTATATTAGGAACTATTTCCCATGAATCTAAGTAAACAGGCACCAGTGATGGGGCTATGGGCAATGACTGGCTAGGACTGGACCACAAACAGAGTTGAGAGAAGGCTGACAGTAAAGAGTAAAGATGCTGGAATGAGGGGGAGTCAATCTATACAAATCTTGAAAATCATGGTAGACCCATGAAGACGAGGGAGATGTGATCAATAAAAGCTGCCTACATAAGGCAATGGAAATCATGTGGGAGGGTGGTAATGACCTCATGCTTGAAAAAGCATCCTGATTACAAATGCAAAGAACTGTATTATTGAACAGTTAGGTGTGTAGTAGTGGAATATCTGTCTGAGTTTCAGTCCCAGCTCTCCCACATACCAGCTTTGGTGAATTTGGGGTCATCATAAACAGGTGTTGCATCAATCTCTTCATTAGTAAAGTGAATGTGATGATAGTACTTAACTTATATGGTTGTTATGGGTATTAACTGAGATACAGCATGGAAAGCATTTAACATGGAGCATAAAACATAATTAAGAACTCAGTAAACTCTGGCTGCTATTATTGTACTATGTCATACTCATGCCATAAATTCTAGCTTCTCTGTTTCTGCTTAAATATCCCCACTCAACCCTATCTTCAGCTTATATCTCTGAACATCGCATAACCAAGTCCTGCTTTGATTAAACAAAGAGAATTGTATAACCTTGTGATGCCTCAAGTGCTAAGGGTCTTATTATTTAGGGCAAAGCTTTATAAATGAAATAGAAAATTTTAGTACTTTTTATTTGCCTCATCTCTTATAATTAGATATTTAACTGTCATATTGTATTGATTTTTAATTCAAATTCAAATACAACTTTTACTTAAGCTGCCTTTATTCTTTTCACAAGGGCATTGGTATGATAAACAAATAAAATGAAACCACACTTATGCTTTAAAATATCTCTGACATATCTTCCATGAGGTTTTCCTGTAACTACAACTAATGTTTCCTTCTTTTCTTATTGGTTTCAGATGTACAAAACAATGCAATAGTTATCCTTTTCACCCCTTACAAAGTGACAACCTCCCTCCCCCCATCCACTGCCCCCATCCCCAATATCATACATATCTACTACAATACAATTCCATTGTCTCCATTCCCACACTATACTCTATTTCCCATGATTATATATGAATGAAATTATAGTTGACATATAATATTATTCAGCAGAAGCTTCAGATGTACAGTGCAGAGGTTAAGCTTCTACGCCTTTTGAATTTCAACCAAATTTATGTCCACTTTATGGGTTATAGTGTACATATCACAATATTGACTTATCTAAGTATGTAACTCAATGATTTTTGGTAAGTTCAGAGAGTTGCCAAGCAATACCACAGTCCAGTTTTAGAACTTTTCCATTAGCCCAAAAAGAAATTAGACTCCCATGTTGTCACAAATGGCACTATATCATCTTTTTTTATGGCAGAATAGTATGCCATTGTGTATATATACCACATCTTCTTTATCCAATCATCTATTGAATGATACTTTGGTTGTTTCTGTGTCTTGGCCACTGTAAATAAAGTTGCAATGAACATCGGAGTGCATATATCTTTACGGATAATTGTTTTCAGATTTTTTTGTAACTACCAAGAGAGGCATTTTTGAGAAATCTCCACACTGTCTTCCATAGTGGCTGCACCAATCTGCATTCCCACCATAGAAAGAGAACTGACTCTGGGTTGTGAACACACAATGTGATATATAGATGATATATTACAGAATTATACATCTGAAATCTATGTAACTTTGCTAACAATTGTCATCCCAATAAACTTTAAAAAAAAATTAGCACCCACTCCTTAATCCAACCCCTGGCCCTAGACAACCACCAGTCAGTTCACTATCTGTATGAACAATCTAACATCAGTTGATTCATATAGTAAGTGTTCTTTTATGACTGATTTCTTTCAGTTATGTATTTTTGGGGGGTTTATTCATG
The DNA here is from genome assembly GCA_033961575.1 of Aselliscus stoliczkanus. NCBI lineage: Eukaryota > Metazoa > Chordata > Mammalia > Chiroptera > Hipposideridae > Aselliscus > Aselliscus stoliczkanus. The sequence continues at coordinate 147,181,329 of CM066732.1, read as the reverse complement.
TGGGAGTATTTATCAATACTCTGTTCTTTCAGTGATGTTCTATTGTACGGACGCACCATTGTGCTTTCATTGTCACTGACTGATAGAATTTGGGCTGTTTCCACCTTCTTGCTAATATGAATGCTGCTATACACATTCACATATAAGTTCTTGTGTCGACATATGTTTTCATTTGTCTTAGGTGGATGTCTACGAACTCCAACAAAACTTTGTATATCCCTCTTCTGTGTCATGTATTATATTACATTTTATGAGATTATTATGGGGTATGCCTTTACCTATGCTGGTCCTGTAAATCTAGGAATTCTCCAATGTCCCTTACTCATCATTTTAAAAAATATAGGGACGGCCGAGTGGCGCGGTGGTTAAGCACTGGCTTGGAAAGCCAGCGGCCCCGGTTCAGGTCCCACATATGAGGGCCAGTGATACTGCCCTCAAACAAACAAACAAACAAACAAACAAACAAACAAACAAACAGAATATCATTGTTTTATGGGCCAGCCGAGTGGTGCAGTGGTTAAGCGCTGGTTTGGGAAACCAGCGGCTTCCAATATATTATAATATATATTATGTCCTTTACTAGGCTATCCCTTCCCAAAATATAATTCAAATTTCTACTTGAGTGATCAAGTGCCTTCATCTTCAACCTCTTATGTACCACTACTTATGTAATCCAATTTTGGGGAACACTTGCTAGAAAGTTAAGTAAAGCATAACATTTCGGGTGATAGAATATTGTGTTTTATAAGGCTTTCTGTAATCAGTGTTTTAAAAGTTTCATTATCTTTAGGCAGTAAATAATACTCACACAGGACTATAATAAATGTTTAAAATAGTTTTTAAATATATGTTCACACCATTCACTTTTGCTCTTTATTTCATCTTACTCTGTCATTTAGAAAGAAATCCTTGAAGCAAAAAGAACTAGGAAACGTCTACTTAGACCATCTCATCTGTGGTAAATGAACAACTATTTCTTTAAATTGCCACTTTTATTTTGTTATTGATTTTTTTTTTCCATTTTAATTCCTTAAAAAAAGTCATTTGTGCCTGAAATAATTTTTTTGAAAGTGGCAAGTTTTAAGCTCAGTAGTTGTTCTTGCCTTTTTCTTTATATAAAAGAGAAAAAAAGTTATTTTTAATGGCAATTGTGTGCAAATTTGGTGTTGGTGGAGTTGGCAGAAACATCCATTATGTAAAAATAAAGCGTACCTGGTTGGGGCATTAGGGAGGTTGTAATTTCATCTATTGGCTCCCACTTGCAATTTCTGACTTCAACAATTTCAATGAAAATTACAGCTTGAAGCCCACACGGTGCACTTTATTTTCTATTCTTAAAACTTGAGGGGGAATGGGGGAGCTAAATTCATGGTGAGGAACCCACAGTAGTTAGACTGATGCTGGAGAATATACTTTCTAGATAACAAAAACATAACCTAATAAAATTCCTTTAACTGTGTTGTTTGCTTATCTTTCCTCTTTTATTTTTCGGTTCCTTACTTTACATTTTCACCAATCTAAAGATGAAATTATAAAGGGTCACTCTGATGTGTCTGATGTGTGCATTAAAGAGAAAATTGCAATGCATATTCTAATTTTTAACCATGAAATTAGATACCCTAAAACTGGATCTGACTTTATACTTTTCTGCTAAATATTTTATGAGTAAAATTTGAAGAACAGTTACTCATTAGAAAGAAAGGGAAAAATGATGCTGGTTCTAGTTATACTGATATTAGAAGTGGTTAATACAGAGCTTAGGGCTTTAGCGTAGTCATTTAAAACTATATAAAGTTATATGAGAACCTTATTATTCCATTTTGTTCCCATGCTATGAAAGATAACTTTGTTTTGTTAAAGGTAACCAAAGTTAACCTGGGAAAATTGAGACCTGATGGTACATATTATTAGTTATATATTTTGCAAATCCCAATATAAATTAGACACTTTTAGGTCAGCAAATATAAAATGCATTCTTTGAAAAGTGAAGTGACAGTTTCTATCCTTGTATAGATGTTTATATGGAGAAAAATCTAAATTTTGTTTTTTATCACAAGCCCATCCAACATCTAATTTCACATCAACAAACATCCTTTTTAACCAGACCTTTAAAATTTCTCAAATAATGCATTTTTATCAATAACACATCAATATGGAAATATGCACACTGATTATTAATGTGTAAGTTTATATAATGCTTATGGAAATTAATTAGGAATTTGCACCTTTTTATTAAAAATTGTAAAAATATTCTGGTAATTTTTCAAAATAAATAACTCAAAATAAACAAAAAACACAAAATAAGACACACAAAAAAAACTTCTAACTAAAAATATGTTTAAGGCAGTATGATTTATTTTAGAAAAATATCACGTAATTCAAATATTTCAAAGTAGAGGTATGATTTGTTAAGATATTACACATTCATTCAAGATTGTATAGTGCCACTGTTTAAACTAATCTTATAAATAAGACCTAATTATATAAAGCATTCTTATTATGTAATGCTAAGTAAAAGAATAAGATGTTAAAACTTACATTATAATTACAAGCTTATAGAGAAATGAAGGAGAAATTGACAAATATGAGGCTGAGTCCTGGTTTTATTACAGTGGTTTGAATATAGTTCATTTAATTTATTTATATGCTGGTTTTTAGTGCATTAGTCATATCCATACACATTTTGTTTATTAGCTGAATATGAAACAACCATATTTATTTAATTAATTCAAAGTTGGGTTTTAAAACCTGCTCTATTCAATTATTATTTTCTGTCTATTCAGTTATTCTTCTCTGTCCTTTGGTTAATTCTTAGGAAGTTTCATTGCTTTTCTGGTCCCTTTCAGGTCTTAAAAAGGCCAGTTCAATCTAATAGCACAAGCATCAGTCTCTTCCGGACCCTCAGTTCCTCTGGACCAGGCTATATGTATCTCTTTGCTTGTTCGTTCATTCCTATTCATACAAATGTTTTTTGTAATAAACCTGTAACCTGGTATGTAGACTGGTTTTCTGAATTCTATGAGCTGCTCTAGCAAATTAATCAAACCCAAGAAAGAGGTTACAGGGATCCTGGTTTATAGCCATTCAGTCAGATGCACAGGTGACATGGACTGGTTTGTGATTAGAGACTGAAGTGGGAGGAGGAGGCAGTCTTTTGAAGCTGAGCTCTTAACCTGATGCTATTTCCGGGTGAACAATGTCAGAACTGAGTTGAGTTTGTAGAACCCCCAGCTGGTGGTTCCTTCAGTCTAATGCTCTCCCAACTGAGCTATTTCAGTGAACTTTGGTGGTTTCTTTAATGTGTGGAAACCCCACACATCTAATGTTAGAAGTGTAGTTGTGTGTTCAGTAGAATATTGAAAGTAGAGAAGACAACAGAAGTGGTTTCGTTTTCATTCCATGGAATGTTACAACATAAAAGTATTAATTGATACTCACCCCCTTTTTTTTTAACAGTGTTGATAAAGAGATTTATGGTCTAGTCACTGCACTTATTCTATTGCTCTCCCAATGGCACCCCCTCACTCACAACTCCATCTCACTGCAGCCATGTACATTCTCTCCACATCCCAGGTTGGAAAGCTGAATCTTTGCTATATACACACAGCATTTAGTCTAATGCCAGAGCCAATCACTTATGATCCAAAAGAAAGTTTCTCCTTCTCCTGGTCTTGACTGTTGTATGCTCCAACTAATCCAGGCATATGGATTGTATAGCCTCCACTATTTTCTTGTCTTTCTTTTGATTTAAGAATAACAATGAAAATCATTACATAAAGATTCCAATCATATGGGCTTTTCATACAAGTTTACCACTTTCCCCAAACCATCTAACTATTCAAAGCTTCAAGTTCCTGTACTCATCTGTTTCCCTCCCATGCTTAAACTGCCATTGTACTCTGACTTGATCACTTAAAATAAACCTTTCACATATTCTTCCCGCTCTTCTTTCTGTCAGCTAGTTAGGTTAATGGCATATTTTTCTCTCCTTAGAATATTATTACATATCTACTCTCCCTGTGCATTTCTCCAAGTTTACCTCCATTTGGCTGTATTCCTTTCAGCAGCCTTTTAAGTGCATGTTCAGATCCCTGTAAGAAGCTGAGTAGTCAGGTGCCAATTACTCATGGGATCCGTTCTGAGAAATATGTGTCATTAGGCGATTTAATCGTTGTGTGTCCATGACCGAGTGAACTTACATGAACCTAGATGGCACTGCCGGCTACACACCTAGGCTCAAATCCTATGTTTCACATAATCGTATGTGCTGTATTTTTTATACAACTGGAAGTGCAGTAGATTTGTTTACACCAGCATTACCACAAACACAATGAATAATGCATTGTGCTATGACACTAAGACAGTTATAATGTCACTAGGTGATGGGCATTTTTCAGCTTCATTATAACCTTATAGGACCACTGTCATATCGATGGTCAGTCACTGACCAAAATGTCATAATGCATCACAAGACTGTATATTTAATACATTTACTTTCTTTAACTGTTGTCCTATAATTTAAAATATATATATATATATATATATATTCATATACACATATATATTTCTTTTCCTAAGACTTCTAACGTACCACGAACATGATTACAACTATGTTTTCTTGTGTCTAATGTACAACCAGTAGTTCTATGATATACATTAAGTTGATTGTTTAATTTTAGTAGAATATCTAAGTTGTGTACTTTGGGAAAATGTATTTAAAACTCTGCTGTGCTATTTCTCAGAAATAGTTCAGTTTCCAATCCAAAAAGCTTACTTCAAACTTAAACTAACAGTTTTGGGAAGACTCAGACATTGCATCTAGTTGTCTGACTTGGGGCAAGTTACTTCATGTCATTGAGCCTACATTTTTACATCTAAAAAATAAAAAAATTGGGACATAATGATTTCTAAAAACCTCCTCTGTGTTAAAATTCACTCCATTCTGTTGCCAATTATGGTTGACCATAACTGACCTGCTGATGTCAGAACCTGGCTTGATGGATAGTGGGATGATTGTCATTGCCAAGTTCCATCCCTGTGGTTGCATGTCCTCTGGGGCAGGCCATGTTTGGAGGTTTTCAATATGGCCTGTTCATAAGTGGCTATCACATTTCTTAGGGCAGCCAGGAGTTCACTGTCAGGATTCCCTCTTCTCTTAATATGTAAGCCAGGTCCATGTTTTAAGAATTCCAGAAAATTAAAAGTAGTTCAGATCAGGCACATGCTACATTATTCAAAAAGAGTTTGTTTAATACACTTTAAGACTTTTAAGACATCACAATTTGCTTATCTTTCCCCACTCCCTATTTCTACCACACACAACCTTTATGTCTATGAGGAAGACTGCTATTATCCAGTTTGAAATTAGGAGTGGAGGGGTGGTGGAAGAGACAGGAGCCAAGAACAACACTGAATCTAACAAGGAATCTCAGTTTGTCAAGTCAACATAACCATTTGCCAAACAATGTTTTAAATGATTTAAATGGCCCAGTATGTACTACAGTCCAGTTCCTGAGTTACATTCACCTACACACTGACAAGCTATGTGGATTTTCACATACTACTTTATAAGCTCACTAAATAAGAACAGAAAAATGTATGTATCTTTTTCATTCTTTACCAACAAGTTATAGAGCTGTTTTCCTAACAATGCTCGAGACTTGATGACCACATCAAACAGAAACACATCCACCATATTAGTTTCTCTATCAGGACACATTGAAAATGTTCTCTGTGTAACACTCACTGAGCCCTCTCAGATATGTACCATAAACATTTGTTACATGTGCCAGGATGAAAAAGAGCCGAGAAGGTCTGCGGAAGGTCTGCCAGTCCCAGGCCATTTGCTCACCGATCAGTCAGAGAATGAACATGGGTATTTGGGGAGGGGGATTAATGAATTCAACCATGCTACTTGCCCAGGAGACTCATAGTGCTACATGCCAGTTTGAGCTACAAGGTGGGAGAGAACAGAAATTGTAACTGGCAGCCTCACTTGAGAAGGTAATAAGTGAAGTGTGTATGGTTCATTACTGAGTGTGATAGGAAATTGTTATAACATGTGAACTGCTTTATTAGGTGTCAATCTTAAAGAACTTAGAGACTGTTTCTTAATGAGGACCTCTTTTTTGACTCATCCTGTACTTATTCAGAAATGGTGGAGATAATCATTATTTAACTTTGGAATGGGACCTCTGTTAAACACACAGAGGGTTATGCCTACTGAGTATGAATTACCTAAAAGCTGAACTCTTCTTGACCAAATTGGCACCATCAAGGGCTATGGTGATAAGCCAGGTCATAAGATATAAGTAGAGAAATGAGATACTCACAAGGTTTTGTCTTGGAATGAAGATCAGAGATATAGCTTGTTTTCAGTAGAATTATAGTCACAGACATGATCTACCTCCATTCAACAGATATTTTTAAGTGCTAGTTATCTACCAGTCACAAAAATAGCTGGAAACTAAACATGATTTTGATATTAATAAGCAATTTCAATTATTTTGGTACCTGTTATGTGCAAGGAGTGTTTTTTTCAGTAAGTTACATATATGACTTTTTTTTAATATACCTAGCAATCCTATGAGATAAATGTAATTTTCCTATTTTACAGAGAAAGAAACTAAGCTATACAGAATTTTATATATATATATATATATATATATATATATATATATATATCTCACAGTTAATATATGATGGCAAGTGGATATCAAGTGTCTGAAATATGTGTTGTCAATATACAATAATATATATATAATATAATATATATAGCATATATGATATATTCTGGTGATATAATATATATTATATAGTATGTGGCATATATTTCATACATAACACATATATCATGCTTATATAAATCTTATATGATTTGTAAGATATATATTTATTAATATATCATATATAATAACATACTAGCATATGTCATATATGTGATATAGAAAGAAATACAGAGGGTGCCAAAAAAATGTATACACATTTTAAGAAAGGCAAAATCTGTATTAAAATTGCAATAATATATACCGATAACAAAAGATGAATACAAGTCATGTGTATACATTTTTTTGGCATCCCTGGTATATGCATATTCTTATATGTATATTACATATATATTGAGAGAAAGAAAGAAAATCAGTTCATTTGTGGAGGCAAAATAATAACTTTGAGTATAAAAGTGGGATGAACATTGAAAAAGATAACATGGGAGAGGCATTATTTATATGCAGAGAAAAATCCAGAAAAAAGCAGGTGGTAACAAAAATAACGTATGGTGTGGCACTGGAGGAGAAGGAATGCCTTGAAGCTCTGGGAGAAAGTGATAACCTAACACATGTTATTGAGTTTCCCAGTCTCCTAGAAGCTCATAATGCCTCTGAAAATGTCCTCAAGTCTATGAGCCACACAACAAAAGAGATTTGATTAAGTTTTTATTTTCCACCTTAGAATAAAGAAACTTGAGAATTGCTGCTCAGAGGCATCTGGTCTGTAGTATATCCAAGGACAGACATTAATTGATTTATTCAACTGTTTTGTAGGGAACTCTAAAATAAAGACATGTTTTGCTGTATATATATAATTTTTTTTTTTTTTTTGAGGGCAGTGTCACTGGCCCTCATATGTGGGACCCAAACCGGGGCCGCTGGCTTCCCAAGCCAGCGCTTAACCACCGCGCCACTTGGCCGGCCCTTGCTGTTTATATTTTAAGGTAATTATATTTACACAAAGAAAGTGACAAGTGTCATGAAACACTGAGATACTATAGAATCAAAGGCATGTGTGGATCATCCCAAGCAAGGAGATTGGAAGACTCTAATAACAGGTCCAAAATAACGGTCACAGCTGTGGAAACTAAAGTACAACAACCAGGTGGAGAGATGATTGAGATGATAAGATTGGTCATCCAGGGTCACTGACTATTTTTGGCAATGGAGTACTGGTTGGGTTAGTTCCTATTAGCAATTGTTTCTTCCTTCCAGTATTAAATGTTATTACGCGGGACTCCCCCTACATGGACTGTATCTATGAATCTTTGTTCTGCTCTCTGGAGTTATAGGAAATAAATGAATGCCCTGTCCAAATATTTATAATTAACTTGACAGTGATTTTCAACTCTGAAGTCTAATAGGCATCCGTTCAGTTTCGTGCCTCTCTTTTCTGCTTCCATCTCATCTTTTAACCTAGATAATCTCTCACGCTATCAGAGATTCACATTCCTTGTATCTTCCTGATTTCTGAATTCATCTCCTCACCACAAAAAAAGGATTTGATTTTTATCAATTACCTTTACAACAAAATTCAGTTGAGTTGGGTAAGATTGCTATGTATCCTCTTCCCTTCTCAGCAGTGACTGCCAACCAGCCCTTAGTTTGGGAACATGGTCAGCTAAAATTAACAGTTAAGTTTTTCAATGGTTAAATCTAAAAAGCTTTCTTCCTAAAATAAAAAGTGTGAACCATTGTAAAAGGAATCTGTATCTACATCTTCTTCAAACTGTTTTGCTTTGTGTCACTGAATTAACACAGTAAGAAACTCTAAATTCTTTGTTCTATTTTGTGAATTTAACTCTTATCTACAAGAGTGAAACATCAGTATAGGGCTGCAGTGTACGTTCCAAACCCAAAGAGCTTCATCGTAAAGATTGTTAGAGCAGGCTAACATCTGAAACAAAAACCGTCAAAATCTTAATAGATTAAGGGAAAAAATTAAGTTTTAAGAAATAAAGTAGTTCTCATTTAGGTCACCATCCAGTATGGTAAGTTGAGGATACAAGAGTCTAGTGGGTCATTCAGGGGTCCAGGATTTTTCGTCATTTTGCTCTATCATCTACTGCTTTAGAATTCTTCATGACTTTTTTCTGTATCCAGTTTGGAAACAGTTTTTCAGAATAGCATTCATCATTTTTATTCTCATTCTATTGCCAAGAGCTCAGTAACACTTTCCCACTTATCTAGAAAAAAGAGGTCAGGAAATAATTTGGCTGTGTGCCTAGAAAAAAGAGAAATGAGTTTGAAAACTGCCCCAGAGGCATATTATCAGTGCATGTAGGTAAGGCTGAGCAGAAAAACAGAGGTGGATGCAAAGGAAGACCACATAGTGGGCCTTTAGAAGTACAACCAGTGAGTGATTCATAGATAAGAATGTCTTTTTGCTTCTTGCATTTTGATTTTGACAGTAATGAAATTTAAAAAAATAGAAAAGAAATGAGACTTGTTATTCATGACATTTAGACTGCCTTGCTTATAATTTTTCCCGATAGCTGCATAGCAGGTGCTCACAAAAAGTTATTAAATGAATGCATGTACACTGCAGAGCTAACAAAATTAAAGACCTACATGGACTGGCTATGACAAAGTAGGATTATTTGCCATTTACAATTATTACTTACATTTATGTCAAATTACTATATAGGTGATAAAGATGAAGAATTGAATTATATGGTACACAAATTAACCTGCTATAAGGTTTATTTGATTGCTACAGTAACTAGATATGTGCTCAGTCTTTCTAATTTGATTATAGGCTACTCTGAGTTGGAAAGTGTAGTGGACAGAACATAGCAAATTCATCTGAGATTTAATTAAGTTACTATACAGAGTATATTTTTGGGCTAATGGCTTTGTACCTACCAGTCACAGAGCAATATTATGTGAAAGGAGGGAGGAAGAAAAAGGCAAATTCACCTGCTCCCATTCTACTGAAAACTGACCTTGGAGACTCAGTCAGAGTTTCCATATATATGGTCTATATCTGATGTCAATATAGTCCTACAAGAACTGGCACAATTTACTTTCTGTAATAGAAGAAAATGCTTTGAAAGGAGAAAGTTCTTCCTGTAGGACGATATTTTGTAATTTTACTCACTTCGCATCTTTCTATCTCCAGAAACATTATTTTTCTTTCTGATTAAATAAAATAGTTTGAGTACTGATTATAATTTTTCTTTTCAAGACAGTTATAATGTCATCACAGGGACAGGGTAGGAGAACTAAGAAATTCACAAAGGTTAAGAAAGTTAAATAACAAAATAGTGTACATGTGTCATATGTCATATATTGTATATATGCAAAATATTATTTATTACAATTACATAATAGCAAATAAAATATTATATTTCACATATATTTAAGTAGATGTATATAGTTATTAGTTTGAACTATATAAAAATTTTTTTACCTATAAAAATGGTAATTTTATATGGTCCGACCTAACACACACACTCATTATATCTCTCACACATACCAGTGGCCCAACCAGATGGATTCATTCAACTCAAATTAGTGGTAAAGAAAGACAGAGTCTTAAAATTACATTAATTTCATGCTGACATAATTCTTCTGAAGAATATTTTTCTGCTGAGCTTGTGTGAGGACCAAATTCACTGCGTCCATAAGTCATTTCTGACTGGTTATGTGTTTTGGGATTTTTTTTTTTTCTTTTTTCACTTCCTGAGTCATTACTAAGTGACTCAGAAATACCAGTAATGATCCAGTAAGTAAAGTTATCCAAAAATGTCCATAATAACTGCAATTTGTGAAAGATTTCCAGAAGAGAAATCCTTTAGAGTCATTAAACAATGCCACAATCTTTCCAAGTAATTTCAGAGACCTTTTGAACATACCTCCCAGTTATTTTGTAAGGTAGGGAAAAGTGGCAAAATAAGTCTCGGCTACCAGTAGAATCTTGAGAAACTGAGCATTCTACAGCATGGATGAACTAATTCATATTCTGTGTTCCCACCCTCTAAACATCACTAGCATGCATACTTAATTCCATTGTCCCTTTCCACATTGATATGTTTTTCAGCCAACATACCAATTTTGATTAAATTAGGTCTTTGTCTATTGTATGACTGCACCCAAGTATCCGAAGGCATTTGGATTACAATTAATATTATGAAATTCATTTTAAAACTACATGTATACATTTCAAGTGGACCTTCAACAATATTAAGAGATCCTACGAAAATTTCCTTATTAAATTGCTCTCCCAATCATTGACCAGATAAAATGTAATTATTTTACATTTCTGTTTCTATATCATCTCAAAACATCAACAATTTGTTTCATTATAACAAAATAGAAGCAGAAGACAAATATCTCATATGCCCACCACTAAATCTACTACCCTATGACCATCTTTCCAAGCACAGTCTAATTTTTCTTCCATAACAACAGACAAACAATTTTAATTTCTATGAAAAATCATCTTGTATGAGATTCACATCCCATTCTTTCTTGTCAACTCAGAATTGCTATTAATAGGATCTCCTTTCACTACTGCATACTCTTACTAAAAGATAATTTTCTACATCCTAAAATATCCTTAGACAAACAAATGAAATCTGCATATTGTCACCATGTCTTCTCTAGTGCTTTCACATCTCCCTTTTCCTCTCTAGAGTAAAAGTTGTTTTAAGCCAGTTTCCTCTTTCTCTCTTTCCATTTGTCTTTAACTGTGCTAATCCTGTCTCCCCACCCAACCTGCTCATGTCAAAGTGAGCTTTAGCTTCCATGTTGCCAAATCCAAGTCAATTCGAAGCCTCCATTATAATCTTAACTTCAGTAGCACCACATTTTCATTGGAAAGTTTCTAATTGATTCAACCAGACAATATAAAACTGGCACTGGAGTTTTAATTTAAAATTTGTGCTGTTGTTAAAAATTTCCTGGCAATCTTTTTCATTTCATTGTTGGACCAGTGATGAATATCATGCATAAAATGAATTCATTGAAGAAACTAGTCCTTACTGGGTGATGGATTCAAATTCCCAAAGTGGATGGGTCTCATATTTCAGGAAGAAATACATTTTTTACCATGGATTGTTCCCTGAATACTTACTGATGCATGAGAGGAAATTCTTTAGGATATCTAAAAATTGGGGTGGGGGGATATGTCTTTAATAGTACTATGACAGACAATTCCCTGAATGTGTTATTTTTTTATTTAAGCTCAAGGAAAAGCCTTTATACTTGTATATTATTTCTGAGTCAAATATTTTAAATTGATTAGAAAGATCCCTCATGGTGGTTACAGCTAGATTCATCCAAGACTGAACAAACACATAAAACATCTCAGATCACAAATTTTCTATTTTCCTTTTAGAATCTCTTGAGCTTCAAACAATGTGAATAAAGCTAGTATGGAATAAGCTTCTAAACTTTTAAATTTATACACATTGGGATTCAATATTACAAATTTATATCCTACTTTTCAGTCAGTTATTTAAAATTATGTTTTATACTAACATAGGATTTTCTATGTGGACTCACTCTATGACTTATGCTGGATTTTTATCACTTAAAGTTTGTGGGTAATTTTTTTTTAATTTTGAAAATACATAGATACACAAGAAATAGTATAATTAATATTCACATTACCACCACATGAGGATAAAAATCAAGCTAACATTTTATTCTAATTATTTTAAGACGGTTCAAAAATTATGACTTGTACATAAAATTTAAGTAATTTTGGCCTTCGACCAAAGGAGACCTCAGATGTTTACTATATTTAGTACTTTAAAAAGAAAACTTTTATGCATTTACCTAAATCTATTGTACCATATATATGTTGTGATGTAACACTTTCACTTACAAGTGTTATTTTAGTACTTCTCATGTTATTTCATCTAGTCCTTTGTAGTACTACATTATCTAAAATTTTATGTTTATTGTCCCTTTAGTGGACATTTAGCTCATTCCCAATGTTTCTCAGTCTTTACGTCCCATTAATCTTAGACACAACAAATTGGCCTCCAGAAAGACTACAATAAATGAGAGAACAACTTTTCTAAAAAAGGACTAGAATTAAATGATGAAGGAAGCCATACTAGGCAATTGTGAACCAAAAGAATACTATGATAGCATTCTTAAATCTGTCAAAATTAAATATGAAACAAAACTATATCACACAGGAAAAAGAATAATACATAGTGGTAATGATCAACCAAAAATATTAGTACATAATATATAATTTACAGTAGCAGTAAAAATGATCAAATGTATGATAACTGAGTTAACAAAGAATGCACCAAATTAATGGTATGAAGATGTCAATAAACCCACATGAAATGTATGAATTCAACACACTCTCCATAATATGTTAGCTATTTTTTATAGATTAAAAAAAACTCACTTTATATTTATAAGGAAGAATATAGATTCATAAATGGTAAGGACAGATGCCATAATATATCAATGACACATTATAAAAAGTGCAAAGTATTCCTGTAGGAACTGAAAAGCAGACAAATATAAAATGATTAGAGATTTCTGAGGCTCATAGATAGTGGGAAATTAATACCTGATAAGGTGACATCACAAAAAAATGTAATAAAGTACATACAGTCTTTTGGGGGGAAAAAATGGCGCTAGGGAAATTCACTCACATACAAAAATTGATCAAACAAAATACCTATCTCATTATGTGTAACGATGTACTCCATTTGAATTAAAACTAAATGTGAATGTTATAGGCAAAAAGTTAATAGAAGAATATATAGGTGAATATTATTGTGACCCATGTATAGTAAAGAATTTCTTCAAGAAGATCCAAAAATCATAAATCATAAGAAAATTTTGATGTGTATGCAATTCTCTCAAAAATAAAATATTGCCATTCACATTAAGGTTAATGTACAACTTGATATAGCATATGAGAACCAAAGTATTTTTTTTACAATAAATAATGTGTAAAGATCTCCTTTCTTTGCCTAAAAAAAATTGAAACTAACATCTATCACATATAATTTTAAAAAGCACAGTATATTACTGTAATATTAGATGAAATAATATTAATTGAATTTATAATAAATTATTTAGTACTTGAAATGGTATATGTTTGGTCAGGAACATGTTAGCTTCTGTATAGAGACTCTCTAGGATTTCAAGGCTATAATATTAATAAGGCAGGCGTTTCATTGGCCTCAAACATCAAAATGCTCATTGGCATCAATGATTTAATTTTTAACATCTTTATTTAGGTGTAATTGATATACAAAAAACTGCACATATGATGATCATAAAGATGATAATGCCTAACCTCAACATTTTGTTAGGCATACATGGTGGAAGCACAATTAGTTAGAAGGTAAGAGTAGGTGCAAAGACTGCAAGACAAAAAATAAAAAATAATAAATCATAAAATGTTGGGTTGTCGGAAAAGTCACGACTCATTTTTGCAATGAAAAACAGAAAACATACGTCATGACTTTTCTGACAACCCAATATTTTGGAAACCAGGTTGTTTAAAATATCTACAGCACAAAACACTAGATTTGGGAACGTCAAGATAATGGATGAGGAGAAAGAGATGGTGTTTTCCCGAACATTTTATATCTACAGTTACGGCTCTGTGTGTGTGTGTGTGTGTGTGTGTGTGTGTGTGTGTGTGTGTGTGTAGTTGTGAATATGTAGAGGTCTACCTATTTTATCTATTTATCTTTCTGTCAATCATCTATCACCTGTCTATGACAATATTTTAATGATACTGTGTATTAAAGAAACAACATTGACTTGGATAGTTTTCTGTTCTAGTATACCTAAAAACAATGGAATCTAATTATTAGGATGCAAATCACAAACTGAATATAGGAAAAAGTTTTATTATGAAATCAGAGAAGAGTAAAAAAGCATTACTTGAGAAATATGGTTCCTTGAATGCTGTTTTTCAATATTTAGAAAAAAAGAAAACCTGTTTCACTATATGTACTGTTGTTCCCTTGAAGTGTGCTGAATCTTATTAAAAATGCATGGATATTGATGCATTTTATTTTCCACTGCCACTTCTGTGACCTTACTCATTGTAATTTATAAATTTCGCAAAGAACTAATATGCCAAAATTCATAAAGTAGGCTAAATTGTATCTTATCCAAACTGTAATTTCTTTTACCAATTAAATAATTTTATTGGACAAAATACATGGAATAATTTATAAGCCAATAAAATTATAAGAATACAAAAATGTGCACAGCATAATTATACAACTTCTTTGGAATACAATTTCTAATATTTTCTAATCCATGGAGAATTACCAGATTTTATTTTCAGTTATAAACATTAATGTTTTAAATTTGCCAGTATGTTATATAAATGCTATTTAATACTTGGCTAGCTTAAAAGGCATACCACTAAATTTTTTTTCCTTGGAGATTACTAACGCAGACCACCAAACTCCAGGGAAACAAATGCTTCTGACAGTTATCTAGAGCTCAACTTTTCTCAGAAGTACTTTCCCATTTAGCATGAATGCCATCATAAAAATAGGCTTATTCCTAATTGTAAGTAAAGGGTTGGAAAGGGAGCATCTTTCATCCATCAAGTACCAGGAAAAATGCAAAGCCTTTCTCTCCAATATCATGAGTAAAAACTCATAACTCTTTTGCTCGATTTCACACATCAAGTGGGATTTTGGATAATTTTATCCAGGAAAGTGCATTGCCCATGGAGTTGGCCATGGAATAGGGTGAAGGGCACAGCCAAGGAAGCCCACTAACCCAGGTTCTAGCCTCAGGTCTCCCTCTGATATATTGTAGTACTGAGTCACTTTTACTGTTCTGGGGCCTTCATTTTTATCATTAATAAAATGATGGAGTTAAAACAGGTTGGTGGATTTCAATGGGTGGGGCACGAGGTGTTAGGACTCATTGTCGTTGTGGTTTGAAGGTGGGAGACTTCACCCTGATTCAATCAGAGGTGCTCCTTATATATGTTTTCTATGTCAGGCTTCTCCATAAAAGGTTGTTTTGAGAAAAGATCTCCACTGAAAATGTTAGAAAAGCTGGGTAAAAAATATGCTTTATGTGGGGCATCCTGCTCTAATATCATCAGAATTTCTGAAAGTTAGAGCTTATCCTCTCCTGCAACTTGACTGGCTGTATAGTCCTGTTACATTCCTTTTCATGGAGCTGGCATAGAGTGGCCTGGCCCTGGGACCAGACCTATCCACTCTGGAAGTACAGACAACTGTGGGAATACAGTGGTAAATGCATGTGATGGGTTGGGCAGAGAAAACATTCAACACAAAACAATGGGGAACACTGTCCTGCCTACTAAGGCAGAAACCAAAAAAGCTATATTTGAAGATGCAGGTGGCTAAGAAAGTTTTCCAGGTCAAAACACCCATTTAGAACCTACTGTGTATAATATAGAGAGCTTTCTATATCTCTAAAGGAATCACATGCATACATAAGTGTATGCACACAAGTACACATTTATGTTTAGAAAAAATACTATAGTTGTCTATAAAATCATATGCTGTGCTGTATTCTTGACATTGTGACAGAATGTCTAAAAGCATAATGCATTTATCAGTACAATCACTTGCTCTTTCCACCTGCTTTGAAATTACGAACATTTAGATCATGTTATACAACATTAGGACCCTTGATTTTCTATATAAACCTTTCACAGGACCTCAAATGTCCCTCATCTAATTGGTGAGTTGGGGCCCCAGGAGGGTAAGTTCAGGAGTCTATAACCCACTTTTGTGCATCCACAAAACCCCATTTCCATGTGAGGGGGTTCAGGATCCAGTAACCGAAAATACAGTACTTTGATATATTTAATATTTCAAGTGAAGAAATTTGAGAAAGGCAGGTCCAGGAAAAACTTTCTGAGCTTCCTCTGAAACACGTCATAAAACCCTCATGTGCCAGGAGCTCTCCCTATAACAGGAGGAAAATCATACTTACTCCTGAAGACAAAGGGATGAACAGGGCAATCTGAACTAACAGCCTTATTACTAAGTTTCACCAGGTTTGCTACACTTAGCTCATAGTCTTTGGTATAGCATACCTTTCCATCATTTCCCACTTTTCATCAAACCTAGCATAAAACCATTCAGGCCTGAACTTTTTCTTTAGGTCTTCATTTACTTATGAAGGCTCCCATGCTGCTTAAAACTTATATTCATGGACGGTGTAGAGGTCTGGCCTCTGTACTGTACATCTGAAGCTGCTGCTGAATAATATTACATATCAACTATAATTTAATACATATGTAGTCATGGGATATTGAGTACAGTGTGGGAATGGAGTCAATGGAATTGTAATAGATATGTATGATACTGGGGATGGGGGCAGTGGATAGGGTAGGGGTAGTCACTTTGTAAGGGGTGAAAAGTATAACTATTGCATTGTTTTGTACACCTGAAACTAACAATAATAATTTTAAGAAACTTATATTACATGAATGTATATTCTTTTCCCTTGTTAATCTGTCTTTGTTGCAGGGATTTCAGTCAAGAGCTTGGGAGGATAGAGGTAAAAGTGTTTTTTCTCTCTACAGTCTCAATCTCCAACTCTAAGCTCCTGGGAAATTAGGTGACTAAAATTGCAGGCTTTGCCACACCCACTACTTATCAAAATGTCTTCATACTTATCTTTTCTACGAAGACTGTTACCTCGTCTTAATTGCCAATACTGAATCCTTTCCAAATCAACAAAATGATGATGTAAGCACAAATGATTATTTCTTGTAACTATTCTAAATAAATAATGTTAGATTGAGAAGGAGGGGGAGAAGAAACAAAGTCATCAGTGCCAATTAATACGAAAAGATAAGCTAATAAAGAAGCTTATCTGCAATATACAACTGATTCCCACAGAAAGGAGAGACGTGGCGAAAATCTTATTACACAGATGACGGAAGGGGGGACACACTTCTAGTGACTTCTATCTTGCCAGCATTTACATAATCATCTGAGCATCTTGCTTCTCAGGGTGTTTGTTGGTTTGAATATCAGAGAGCCAAAAACAGAACAATATTTAAGAGCAGCTCAGGATGGAGAGATGCTAAGCAAGCTGTCAATACTGCCTCATTGGGAAAAACAGACGTACACACACACAGCATTGCTAGGCAGCTGTTTTATCTCCCTGTGTCTTTGTGAGGTGGATCTCTAGCCTCAGGATATTTGAAATGCTCCTATATTCCAAATTTTCTTAAGACTCCCAGGCTTTTTATTTTGGAGATGAGACTTAATAATTGTTAGCCTCCATGACGGAACTCCCATTTTGTCTTCTTTTAAATTCCTCATGTCTTCAAATCAACAGTGGATTGTTCTAGTCCATAATATGAATTGCATTTTAAGTTTGAAGTCAAAGAAAAGTTTTGTTTGGTTAAGTATTTTTTAAAGGAAAAATAATGAGGATTTTATAAATTAATTATAGTTTTGGCAGTTTTTTAGTATGGCAGTTTTCGTATTGCCTATTAAGAAAGGTTTTCCCCAAGACAGCCTGCAATTCAGTGAAGGCAGAATTGTGTCATTCATATTCTCTGTCTTAGTCACAGCATCTAGTACAATGCCACAACAGAATCACAAACATATTTATTATTAATCGTGTGACATCAAAAAGGCATGGGGAGATTGCATAAGCAAGCTACATGAGGAACAAAAGAAAAACTCAAAAGTTCATAACTGTCTATGTAGAAATCAAACAATGCCTAAGCAGGAAAAGGAAACCAATCAGATTCCTGAATTCAGAGACCATCCCTGGTGACTTCTGACATTTACTCAAATGTATCCGCTCTTTGAAAAGGATAGTGCTTTAGCTAAGATACATTACAAGATACCCCTACCTTCTCTCCCACTATCCACTGGAGGATTCACAAATAATTGATACAGAGTAGGAGCTCAAGAAGTATCCTTTAAAAAAATGAACAAGAGCTCAGTTAGTTTTTATTTAATAAGCCCTTAACCATAAAATAAGAGAGGGCCCTCTACAACTAGCCCAAAATGTTTGTGTACATTATTTCCTTGAGCTGCTTCTGGGAAAGAAAAAAAAAAAAGGAGTCCAGGTTAAATCAAGTTTGGAGGATGTTTTCTATTATAAATCCTTTCTAAGAGTCAGTGTGAACATGCATAGTAAAAGTTGAAATCTCTTAACTGCTTAATGTGTGCCAAGCACTGTTTTAAAGACTCTGGCCATATCATCTCATTTAAGTTTTTACAGTAATGCCACAGTTTACGTGTTATCAACACAGGAACTGGGGTGCTGTGGGGTAGAGTATCCTGCCCCAAGTCCTCTGGTACAGTGAAGGATTGAAGACAAGTTCATGCTAGGGATGAGATCTTCAACATTCCCTTGACTGCCTCTCCATGGCGTTCTGGACATTCTTATCTGTTTAACGCAGAATTTTCCCAGCCTTTTGACAATGAAGTCCCATTACTCTTCCTCTTTTTTTTTTTAATTTTTTTTTTTTTTGAGGGCAGTGTCACTGACCCTCATATGTGGGACCCGAACCGGGGCCCCTGGCTTCCCAAGCCAGCGCTTAACCGCTGCGCCACTCGGCCGGCCCCATACTCTTCCTCTTTTAAAAGTGGCTACTTTAACATTTTCAGGGAAAGGAAATACATATCTCCCAAAAATGTGCTAACATGACTAATAATCTTTATGAGGATATGGAAGGAAGCAGTTTATATCAGAAGAATTGTGTGAATGATACATACTGTTATAAAGATGTTGAGGCTTACTTTATAGCTTAGTATGAGGTCGATTTTTCATAAATATTCCATGTATGTGACCAAAACAAAAATGTATAATTTTTCGATGCCTAATTTTCTGTATGTTATTACTTTAAACAGTAATGTTTATTATTTATATTTAAAAACATTTTTGCTGATTTTTTTCTTAGCTTTTCTAAATTGAGATATGTTGAATTGTCCATTATAGGGATGATTTATCTAATTCTTGCTATAGTTCAATGAATTTTTGGTTTACATATTTTAAACTATCGTATCAGGTATGTACATGTTCAAAATTGCTACAACTTCCTAATTTTAAACCAGAATTAAGCATTATGCCATTGTTTCATATCATCTTCTCTATTACAGATTATTTATATCAAAAAGTGAATTTTTACTAATATTAATATATTTTTCTGAGCTTCATTTTGGTAGCTATTATCTGATAAATCTTTTGTTTTTATCCCAGAAATTTAAGTTTTTATTATATCTCTGGTAAGCAACATTTAGATGTATTTTTGTTTTATTCCAATTGACTATCTTTACTTTAAATTGCAAAATTTTGCCTATTCAAGTTTACATTCACAATGAATACATTGGGCTTCTTGCTATCATCTGACTTTTCATTTTCCATTTATTTTACTTTTTGTTTTTGTTTTCTTATTTATTTATTTATTTATTTATTTATTTATTTATTTATTTAATATGGATTGAGGTTTGTATTGTTCTTGATTTTCTATTCTCACCGTTTATTTTTCATTCTGTTGCTTTTGAGATTTTACACTATTTTTCCAATTAAAATGATCATATTTGAAAATTTATCAAGTATGTCGAACTTAAAATTAAGACTTAAAATTAATGAATCATTCAATGTCTGCTTCTCCTAAAAACCCTCAAAAATGGATTTTAGCTCTGATAGTTTTCACTCTAATTTACATTATGTCATTGCCTAATATTTTAGTTCTATCCCATTCATTAGCTCAATGTTAATATTTTATAATAAAATATGTGTCTGAATTTATCTACTTATTTTGTCATTTTTTTAATATCAGACTCTCATTTTGGAATTTAATTTAGAGAAGTAAATGTTTTTATTTCATTCTACAGTTTTGAAGTATACATAATTTTTGAGGAACAGTTACTTTTCCTCAACAACTGCTGTGATTCTACTGTTCTTTTTTAGATAATCTCTTTATTCTCTCTAACATCTTCTAGCATCAACATCTTCTGGTTGTCGTTGGTGTTCTATAATTTCACAGTATAACTAAGAATAAGTTTTTTTTTAAAAAAATGTCACTTTGGATATTTTATGCTTCGTGTGTGTGGGGGGGTTTCACATTATATCAATTCTTAGATATTCACAGCCATTATCTCTTAAAATATTTCTTGTAGAGTCCCCTTCTTTTTCTCCTCCTAGGCCTTCATCAGATGTGTTAGAATTTTTAATTTTGTTTTTCATGCCTTTGATTTCTATTTTATTCCTTTCACCTCATAAACACTTTTTACTACATATTATTGTGTATAGCCATAGATTGTTCAGTGTTGCTAATCCATTCCTCAATTTCATACATTCTACTGCTTGACCTATGAATTGGGGTTTTTTACAATTGTATCTTTTATTTATAAGTTCCTCTTTTAATGATTTTATTGATTGTTAAAAGTTGCCTTTTTTAAGCTCATCTCTGTATTTTCATTTCTTTCTCAAAAAATTTACATATTTCCTATCAATTTTGTATCTATTAATGTCTTATCAGAGACTAAAAATTATTGTTTCTTTTTTCTTCTGGGTTTCATGCATAATGGTTTGCCTTCTTGAATATTTGGTAATATTTGTGAAATGATGCCTATTGTCAGTCTATGAGAATCTTGTGACCGTTCTTAAACAATTTTTACACCAAAATGGATTTACTTCTGATTTTGAGGGGATTCAGAGGACAACTCTAATTGAGGTCTACCTTAACCTGTTTCGTGCATTTTAGTTCAATGTTAGAGCCCCTGAGTCAGCTCTTGAGCTGGTTCCTATTTCCAATATCAATATTCATCAATACTATTATGATTTAGGAACCATCTTTAACCTATACTCCAGCTAGCTCTATGTTCCACATTTCTCTTACTCATAGCTGCTCCAGCCCATGTTCCTAGCTTCAAATTCCTCAGTTCCCTGGGATCCAGCCATAGTTTGGACCATTGGAATACTAGACCCTGACTACCCAGTGCCAACAGCCCCCACTTGTTGGCTCACATTTATTTTGTGATCCCAGTCATGTCCCTAAAAGAGATCCATCTGGGAGCTGGTTTAATTGTAGCAGGAGCATCACTCAGGATTCTCACTCAAGTATTTTTCTAAGAGGAAACACTCCTCTATCTTATAAAGGTGAGTAAAATGAAAAGAAACACATGTAGTCCATGAAAAACAGGTTGCATCACCAGAAAAGGAAAAGTATGCCTGTAGGATTTATCTCCAGGAGACACAAATATAATTCAAAAATAGTATTGCACAGGTCAGGATAGCCTACTTGGAGTAAGCAATTAATCACCAATCTCAGTACACAAAAAATGCCTACTTCTTTTCATAATACACAGCCAATGCATGTCTATGGGGAACGATGCTCTCCACAACACTCAGGATTCCAGGCTGAGAATGCACCATATTGAAAATGTGACTTCCTTTTACAACTTGCTTGGGAAGGAAGCCTGGAAGGTCTTGTTCCTTCATGCTGTGACCCAGAAGTAACGCAGATCACATGTCCCGGATTCCACTGATCAGGACTATTCAGATTTCCTTGCCCAACCCCAAGGTAGCTGGAGATTATGGTCTTCAATATGCCCCCAAAGCAAGGATAACCAGCTACTTTGATGTGATTCCAATCAAATTCTTAATGGCAATCTTTCAACTAATAAAATAATTTTAAAATTTATCCAGATAGAAAAAAGATATGAAAGTGGCCTAGGGAATTTGGAAATAGAAGAATAATGATAAAGAGTATAGCTGTAATGGATTTTAGATTTTAAAAAGTAATAAATCGTTAAAAATATATTGCATTGGGCTCAAAATACAAGAACAATGAAAAATAGTCTTCTTGAAAACGGACTCAATTTTATTAAATAACTAGATGTAAAATTTATCCCAAATCAGTAAGGGAGACAAAGATTATTTAATAAAGCTTATCCAGTTATTTAATCATTTAAAAAATTAATGTAGGGCCGGCCGAGTGGCGCATTGGTTAAGAGCTGGTTTGGGGATGCCAGCATCCCCGGTTCGGATCCCACATATGAGAACCAGTGACACTGCCCTCTACAGCTAACAAAAGCTCCACCTGGAGCTGGGCTGTGAGCCCTGGAGACGGTGTAGGCTGCAGCCCCTGCTGCAGTGGGCTGCCATAGGCTATAGTGAGTGGCCGGCAGCCAGCGTGAGTGGCTGGCAGCCAGCGTGAGCTGCCAATAGCCGCGGTGAGCGACCATCCAGAGGCCGGCGACCCATCTGCCTCATCCGGGAAGAGCGCAATGATACCAACATCGGCCAGTGAAGCAACATCCTCCGCAACTATACTGAAGAACAAAAAGACAGCAACTTGTCTGTTCCCCTTCCCCGTTTCCCCAACGCTGTTCCCCTCCCCCAATTCCTCAATAAAATCTTTAAAAAAAAAAAAAATTAATGTAGATATTTATCTCTTACATCATAAAAATTATAGATCAGCTATATAATGCTAGATGGATTAAAAATTAATGCTTTATCAGATAAAAATATCAGATTGATCCATAAATAGGGAAGATTATCTCATATTATATTTAATGTCATATTGCACCAAATAATAGATCACAAGATTTCAGCAATCAAAGTTTTAAACTGTGCCCCTTTAACATTATCAAACTTAAAATGCAAATACCAAGGAGTAAAAATAAATACAATAAATTAAAGCATATAGCGTTAGTGCATTCTAAATATTCTACAGACTGGGAAACATTATAATCCACAGTAATATATATGCAAAACTTGACCAAATGACTAAGAAATAAATATGGATAAAGAAAATATTAATAGCTAATACATGTGGGAGAAATATTAAAACTCATCAGTATATTTAAAAAATAAAAATTTCTAGTTTAAAACTTTTAAATTATAAAAGTTTAGATATAATATTATAATGTGGTATTATATGTATTATACATATTAACTAATTAATTGTATATTATATGCATTAATGTACATAGTATATTAATATGGGCAATTAAAGTAACATATGACTAAATGTACACCTTAAGTTATCCATTCCATTTATATAGAAATTAGACTTCTGTGGATCTGAAGAATATAATTTAATACATAGAAAATTCTGATTTATAAATAAATTTATTTTCATACATAATTATAATTTCAAAAATATAAACAGAGTAGGGGAATCATTAAACCATAGTATTATATCTCTACAATAGAATATTAGATGGTAGTTAAAGTTGTAAAAATTTTTAAATTGAAGATTTTTTTAATAAAAAGTGTAAATGGAGAGACATCAACATACAACATTTTACTCACTGCAATTATACTGAAAAATATTAAACATCCAGAGAAAATGCATTAGTAGAAACTGGCTACCTGAGGTGATAAGTATAAGAAGATTTTACATATATATATATATATATATATATATATATATATATATATATATATATATACACACATATATTAGCATTTCTATATTTAGTGATTTACCATTGTACCTTTTGATTATAAGGCATATAATTTATCTAATTTTTAAGTGGAACTAAGAACTAAGAATATATTTCATCTTTCAGATGTAGTTTTTGCAGTTGAAGAAAGAGGTAATTATCTTCCTATCAGTTTTACAATTCTCCTCTTATTGTACTCTAACAATATATTAGCTTATTTTAGAATTGCATGATCTTATAGACATATCTTACATTTGCAGTAAATTGAACACAATGTTTTGTCATTTTGTTTTGTCCTGTTTTTGCCTCTACATTTTCTTTATTTGTTGCAAATTAAAGTTGTAAGACAAAGTTATATTTAATCAGTAAGTTGTTCATTCACTTTCTACCACCTGACTTCTAATACTGCAGTTTAGGTGATATAAAGATGTATAACAAAATAGTTTTCCAGGAAACTTGAAATCTATCACAGGGTGAAAACGATCAGTGAATAGCTATATACAAAGTTGTAGGGGATTTGATTAAAGAACTGTGGGATGGGAAGGATGACAGAGGTTAACCATATAGTTTCCCACCCAATGCAAAGATACCGTCTGTAATTTTCTTGTCAGAAAGTGTAAGTAATTTCAGGGATTCCTCTGTAATAAAAAGAAACCCATTTCAGTGTTTGACAATTCTAAAAACTATAAAGATTAACCTCGTGTCACTGGCATATCCCCAAGCATTCTTCCCTTCTGAGATAAACAATTTAATACTCAAAGGGAGAGGGAGTATTGAGACACTATCTCCCATAATGTTTATCATTGCTTCTTAAATTTCCAAAGTTCCAAATGAGTGTTTAAATTCTCCTGACATTGGCCCGCCTTACTTTTCTTCCCTGCCAGCTTCTTTATCTCCATTCGTTTTTCAAGCCCTAGGACCGATTTCCCCTGTCCTCGGCATTTCACTCCCCATATAGGAACAACTTTTCTTCCTTGATATCCCAGAGTTCGACTAACAGGATGGTCATGTGCCACTCAATGACCGGGATGCCTTCTGAGAAATGTGCCCTTAGGCGATGTCATCAGCCCTCATATGTGGGACCCGAACCAGGGCCGCTGGCTTCCCAAGCCAGCTCTTAACCACCGTGCCACTCGGCTGGCCCTCTCTTTTTTTTTTTTTTTTTTTTTTTTTTTAGTAAGTAGAAAGATTATGCTCTAAAATAACAATAAAAATATAGTATAGTAAATACATAGACCAGTAACATCGTTGTTTATTATCAAGAGTTATGTGCTGGACATAATTGTATGTGCTGTACTTTTATATGGCTGGCAGAGCTGGAGGTTTGTTTACATCTGCATCACCACAAACACTGGAGTAATGTGTCGCAACACAACATTATGGTCCCTTTGACGTCACTTGGTGATAGGAATGTTTCAGCTCCATTATAACTTAATGGGACCACCGTCCTATATGAGGTCTGCCATTGACCAAAATGTCCTGATGCAGCACATGACTGTACCTGTATACATACCCTGCATTAAAATCAGGTTTTGTGATAACAGAGGGAAATCACATCCCAGGAAGGAGCAGGAAACAATTTAAACTAAATATTAATCTACTTCTTTCTTAATATTTTCTGGATATCTTGCTGTGACAAAAATTATTGTCCACTTTCCTCTATAATCCCAAACACATGCTGTTTTGTGGAAACAATTTTCACTTAGTCTGTGCCCAGAAATTTTCACCATCTCTCTTCTTCCCTTGGGTCCATGGACCTCCCAAAACTATTTTCCACAATTTCCCAGCAGAAAACAACACTGCAAGGATGTCTCCTCTAATGTTTTTGACAGCTTATTTCCTCTAATACCAGCAACCTCTATAAGCAGAAATCTATTCCACTTCAGTCCACAGCAAATACCCATTATAACACTTGTATTTTATTTAGAGTTATTATATAATGAAAATTAACATAGCATCCTGTAACCTTCCCTCTGATTTGAGCCACACATTCTGGAAAAATAGGAGTGGTATTTTTTTTTGTCCCCCATCCCAAGCCCTTAGTTTTTTTTTCTTTTCTCCAAACTAAACACTCCTTGAGTGTCAAAGAGCCTCATATTTCCCTGAATACTCCACATTTGAGTCTTGATTAAAACACAATAAATAGGAATAGGAGCAATACTCAAATAAAATCTTGCTAGTATGGATAATAGTGTAGCTAGGTCTATAATTAAGAGATGTTTATCATTTAATTCAAATGAAACCAGCATGACAGCTCTGTCATGTGGTTGTATGAGCACAATGACTAGAGTTGCCAGATTTAACCAATAAACATAGAGGACATTTTGAATTTCAGCTAACAAATAAATAAATATACAGTAAAACCTTGGATTGCAAGTAATTTGGTTAGTGAGTGTTCCACAAGATGAGCAAAGATTTCTAATACATTTTAACTTCATAAACAAATGATGTCTTACAATACGAGTAGTTTGTTTCCAGAACAAATTATGCTTGCAAACCAAGGTATTACAGTATATATACATATATATGTAAATATACAGTATATATATATATTACAGTACATATAAATAGATATATTGAGGTTAAATATGTCCCATGTCTATGTTTTATCTGAGAAACTTACACATGAAATCATCAGTGAAACACATAGGTAACCCCAGGTGAGGTAAAGGAGATTATGGGTTTATGTGATGGAGAAAAGACTTCTAGCTAGTCAACCCTTAAAAGAGAAGAATCATAGCGTTCATTCCATGAGATGTTGGAAATTTTAGGAACACTAAGTAATTCCTTCAACACCATTTCACTTGAATATACAGTCAAGAAACCAAATTAGAATAAAAATAGAATGTAGACAAGTCAATTTATACCATTGCCAAAATGGAGCTTACCTCTTAACTGAACTTATCTGGGCCTTCAAGATAGCATTACATTGCTCAAAAATCTAATTGCAAAAGGCAAATACAAAACAAAAGACCAAAAAATCCTCAAATCAAATCAAATTTGTTTTAAAAAGAAAGCAAAGCATTAATCCACTCAATTTAAATTGCGTAGAGAGTTTGGTAGTAGCTAGATACTATACTCCTTTTGGCGATACCTCCTCTGTTTTATTTTTTCAGTTTATTAAAGCAAGAGTACTTACCTGTGGTGGAAAAAATATGACCAGCAGAAACGTCTTGTCTGCATACTTTTTGTTTAGCAAGTTCAACAGAACTGTTTCTCCTTCCTAATTTTTTCAGGGAAATTTCAGGAGTGAATCTTTTTGAAATGACATGAGTTCGTTATTTTGTCATACTTGCACTACTTACCATGTCGAAGGGGTAGATAAGCTGATTGGCTAGGTCTAGGCGTAAGACAAGATTGCAGGTGATTTCACAGTGCTCATGGAGTGATGCTGAGAAGTGGTCTCCCAAGATAAATCAGAGGAATAATCACAGATTCTGGGGAGACAAAAATAGCAGATGTTCACCATCAGGGGCAAAGCTTAAGTACCAACCTTATAGAAATGGTTGCTTTATGGTGCTCAGCATAGAAAAGAATACATGTTCTCCTTTGCATCATGTATAGGGCAGTCTAGAAGAGCCCTGAATCTTCCTCATTTGCACTGAGTCCAAATGAGAACATACTTGTTTTTCAGCAGCTAGTGGAACACTTGCAAAATGTATTCTAGTAAAGAGCTTGAAGGAGAAAATAAGCAAGGGTCTTAACAGACCATTTCAATAGTCAAATGAGAGTGTATTCTTTCCAAGAGAAGGAGCTAGCTACAATGGGATGGTGTGAGGGCTTCCTCCATCACTGTGTTCACACACAGAAAATAAAGGTTTTCAGTTGAAGTGAAACACATATAAGTATCATTTTCTTCAGCTATAGTTTAACCTAGATAGAATGAGTGAGAAATTAGAATCTCAAATCAGGCCTGAAGCACCGACCTGGCACTCCTAGATGCAAGCCTTGGGGAAAAGAATGTCCAAGGACCACTACAGGAATCATGGAGTAGTAGGTCTGGCTTGGCTAAGAGGTTAAATGTAGCCAGAAGTGGCTTAAAGACTGAGAGCATTGAGAGGGATCAAGTGACGGAGACCACAGGCCTGGAGTGATTTGTTCTATATTAAAAACCAGGTGTTTAATTACTCATTTCTAGTCATTTACTTAATTTGAATCTCTCATAAGTATCTTAAGGTGAATGATGTAAGCTAAAAGTCCATTTATTAAAATGAATGTTTGAAATGCTCACAGAGAGCTAGAATTAAGATTAAAGATATCCATGGGGTTGATTCCCTGAATTATTAAAATAGAGAGAGATCTTTGCAGGTTTTGGGAACATTACTTAAGAACAAGTTTTAATCACGAATCATATTTAAAACAGTCAAGGCACATATTGGATAGTATTTTCATTTCCTCTAAATAATATCTCATCTTTTGCATTGTGGAAGTTTAATGGATTAACATTATTCATGAAATTGTCATTGTTTTTGTGAAAGACAAAACATCATCCTTTAGTGCATTTAAGATTTTTACTCATCTTATTTCAAAATAATATGTAAGAGCTGCCATCAGAACAAACAAAAACAAAGAAAATATGTACTAAAACTAGTAACACAAAATGAGAGGAGGTAGGGAGCTATCAAGAGAAAGCTACTGTATGGTTTAGACATTTAATAAAAAGATAACAGAGGATGATGTTTAGCTTTTCAATTTCTGCCCTGATTTCCTAGACAAGTTACTATTTTCCTGAATCTCTGTTTTCTCATCAACATGTTGAGGATAATGATAACCTCACACTAATTGTGTTTTTATGAGAATAAAGGGAATGTATGCAAAAATCTAATTACAAACTGCAATGCACTGATGCTTATTAAAAAAAATCAACAGAACTTCAATCTTCACAGCATTTGCATATGAAAATTCAATGTATATTCTTTATTTGCTCAATTTTAAGAATTGATTTAAAACATCCAAGAATGGAGAGATAGTTTTGTCAGGTTGAATAGAAGATCCATTCTTACCTTCATGGAGAGATGTCAAGGGGTCACATTCCTGAAGAATGAGTCCTCTCTGAACTCAAGGACTGGAACGCAAATGTCTGTTGCTAATAACTTGTGGTCCAGGTTTCATGGGAAATGTAGGTTCTGACTGAATGGTTATGGAGCCTTCAAATTAAGAAAAGATGGAAATAGAGCTTATGGTCTCCAGGTATGAAGCCAGAGAGGCTTGGAGGGGGAAAAAAAAGGATTAGGGAATGGCAGTGATGGGGCCTCAACTTGGAAATTGTTTTGAGATCGAGACAGCTGTTTGGACAAAAAAATTTTGTCCAAGAGAAAGTCTATGGTGAGGTAACTAGTTGCATTTCCAGAAGGTCCACTGTCTTGGAACCTTCAACAACTGATCGGGCTGTTTGTACAGAAATGGAAAATTAACATCACCTGGACTGAGAACCTGCAGCAATCAACTCTCCTGTCTTTAAGGGAGTAGGGGTTGCAAAAATGTGGCATGACTTTTCCGACAACTCAATATTTCCTTGCACCAAGCCGTCTGGCTGCTAAGTAAGAACCACTTGGTACAAGCCATGATTTGTCATATTTGGGCAGTGTCCAGCTACTCCATGGAGATGCCTCCCTACTACGCTCTAGAATGACTATTATGTCACCATATCCTTTGTTCTGAGATTTAGTTGCTTTTGGTGAGGAGAGTAAATCTTTTTATTACAATAATGATATTTTATCATTAATTATTAAAGATGAAGTGGAAAGTTTATCAGAATATCTGAGCTAAGGAGAATAATTGCAGGCAAGCTTAAACTTTAGCAATGAGCTTCATGCCAAGCAAGAAGGTGACTGTCTTATACACTCTCTATATAACAATTATGTAATGAGAGATGCTTTTTTCACACTGCTCTTATTACCTAGATCTGCTTATGAGACAGAATAATATAATAAAAATTTTCTGAAGAAATAGTTCCATAAAAAGTTGAGACTATTCTTCATGCAACACATTTTTCAATCTCTTTTCTTCTTTAAAAATTCAATTTACTGAATGTAAAAACAAACAAACAAAAACGTTCATTCACTTCCCTATGCCATATCTCCTGCTTCTGGCAACGAGGAATCTATTCTCTGTATCTATGAATATTTATCTTTGATGTATTTATCTTTAATTAATTTATTTATTGTTAGATTCCACATATAAGAGATACAATATAGTAATTGTTTTTCTCAGATTTATTTCACTTAACATATGCACTTAAGGTCTAACCATGTTGCTTCAAATGCCAATATTTCATTCTTTTTATGGCTGAATATTCCATCTTGTGCGTGTGTCTGTGTGTGTGTGTGTGTGTGTGTGTGTGTGTGTGTATATATAAAACATCTTCTATATTCATTCATTCATCAATGGAAACTTAGCTTATTTTCATATCTTAGCTATTGTAAATAATGCTGCAATGAACAAGTAGGTGCATATATCTGTTGGAGTTAGTGTTTTTGTATTCTTCAGATAAATACCCAGAAGTGGAATTTATGGATCTCATGGTAGTTCTATTTTTATTTTATTATTATTTTTTTTGGTAGTTCTATTTTTAAATTTTTGAGGAACCTCCATACTGAATTCCACAGGAACAGCACCAAGTCGCAGTCCCACAAACAGTGAACAGGTTCCCCTTTCCTGTGCATGCCCACCAGCACTTATTATTTCTTGTCTTTTTGATAATAGCCATTCTAATAGGCATAAGGTGGGATCTTTTTGTGGTGTAGATTTGTATTTCCCTGATGATTAATGATGTTGAACACCTTTTCATGTACTTGCTTGCCATCTGTATGTCTTCTTTGGAAAAATGTCTATTCAAATCTGCCCTTTTATTTTTTTGAGGGCAGTGTCACTGGCCGTCATATGTGGGACCCAACCCGGGGCCACTGGCTTCCCAAGCCAGCGCTTAACCACTGCGCCACTAGGCCGGCTCTGCCCAATTTTTAAATCTAATTTTTTTTGCTATTAAGTTGTATAAATTCTTCATATATTTCAGACATTAGCCCTTTATTAGATATACCATTTACAAATATTTGATCTCATTCAGAAATGAGACAAAACATGTAACACATCTTTAAATCTTTTCTCTTTACTTACGCTTGAAAGCATCATCAGAAAATTGAAGGTCTACAAAACGATTTTGAAAGCAACTGAAAAAAATGACATTGAGGTATTCAACTATCTGATTTTTCAGGAAATTTTTTAAAAGTCACAATCTTTATTTTCATGAGTGAAACGGAATATATATATATATATATATATATATATATATATCACATATAGATGAAAGTATGTATACTTAGTCTGTGGAAGAAGAGAAACCCATTTCTGCTCTTCTTTTGTTATCCAATATAAGATTTGCCAATGTACCAGGTGTCCTTACAGCCCCAAATATATTGAGTGCCAACAAAAATGAAAATGCCTTTTCACAGCTGAGGCTTTAAGCAATCAACAGCCAGTTATAGGGACTTTGGGGACTTTCTAAGGCAGATTTGTTCTCCATGAAACACTGGATACTGACATTTGAAATAAAGTGACATTTCTTCAGGTTTGTGGCATCAAATAATTATACATCGAGTTGAATCTAGGTTCCCAAAGCTTTCATCACATTGCATGTAGTAGAGAAACTGAAACTAGAGAAAATTCACTCTAAGAAAAAGGAACCAGACAAATAGGGAATACCCTTATACCTAAGAGGAGTTTCATTTTCTCTCCTTTCCTCTCCATCACATAGTTGGATTCCAGCTGCTATTGCAGATAGAAAAACACCACCAATGGAAACAAAATAAAAAATGAGAGGCCAAGCATTTCAGTGCCCACCTCTTCTGTTCTTGCAGGAAATTGATCATGATTACAAGCATCTGATCCTAATGGAGAGTCCTTGCTCTGAGCCTCTGGGAGAACAACCAAAGAGGAGAGGAAAAAGCAACCCAAGATCCTTGCCAAAATGCCAAAAAGCCCTGAGGAAGAAATTGCTTCCTTGAGTTAAATCTGCAAATGACTGTAGCCTTGTGTTTATGTGCAAAAAATGAATCAATAGCATTACTATCTAATCCCATGTATGCCCCCAGATAGCGGTGGTACTCTATCCAAAAAAAGTTATCAAGTTTTCTTTTCAAATCCATAACAATTAACATTCTGTTAAATTCCATTTGAATGATCATACAAAAAGACAATTAAAAATGTATCAAACGTTCAAAAATGAAAACATTGAATGCATAAAAATACCCTTATAAAGTCAGGCTACATCATCTCATTGGATGACCCCAAGAAATGCTAGTCACCTTAAAAAGAGACTTTTTTTTCTAGCCAGAATTATATTTATCAAATTAAGTAAATGCCGTTCTCCTAAAAACGATGCATTCTTCCATTTAAGAGCCAGAATAGATTTGTTGTCATTCTTTTATAATATTTCTGGTTTTCATTATGGCCACTTGGGGATATTGGATGACCATGTCCATGTCACATGTTACTTTGCTTCCCCTGTTCCCCCACTATGTATGGTTTAAATAGGGGTAATAAGTTTTATTAACACAGGGTGACAGTTTGAGCTATCTTGCCTTGAAACATTAAATAAATAAGTACATAAATAAATAACATTCTCTTATGAAGATAATTATTCTTTTGCTAAGGAAAATAATTAGAACTAATGTCTTTGAAAGAAAATATCTCTGGTTATGTCTAGATGGATAAATTTTCCCAAAGTTATTATTTTTTATGCCTATTTTATTAATAGAAATTTGGACTTCTTCAATTCCCAGGGGAGTGTATTATAAACCTGAGAGAGAAGGGTAGTTAATACATTGAATAACTATAAAGTTTTCTATAAGGAAGAGAGTCCCACATTGTGGATTAAGATAATTATAGGAGAAGATTATGTTAACAGGATAATGTATATTTTTATAAACATATCGACAATGTTCACATGTTTGGCCCATCACTGGTATTCATTCTTATTCAAACTTATTTTTTTCCATAGAAATATCTGTTATCATTAACTGAAAATGTCAATATTTGTGTCAATATAAATAAAGATTATTTATTTTTGTGTCAATTATGTATATTGATATTGTGTCAATATAAATAAAGATTATTTATTTTTGACAGACCAAAACTTCCAAGTTGGATTTGAGAGATTTGCAGAAGAAAGTCTGATCGATTTATTGTATTTTAATATTTAAAATAGAATTCTACATTTCAAATAGAACAGAAGGATGGATAGGAAATGCACCTCAATATAATGTGGACTTCCATACAATAATTCTTTTAATTTTGCTTTTAGAAAGATTTCTAATACTAAGAACCACCAATACTATATCACATATCCATAGATTCATGCTATATCTGTTAATTCCACAGATAGCTTTCCTGAAACTCTGGTGATTCATTGCTATGTGAATATATGTAAGAAAGTAATCTTCTCAACATTTTGCTATAGACATTGTTGAAAAATTTAGCATTTAAACATATAAAAGCACCTTTATGGGCAATTACTGAGCTCATAGTAGTTTTGTCAGCTATCCCAATTCAAAAGGTAATGACTTCTGGAAATCTTGTTACTCAATAATTTCAACCCTTCCAGCCATGGTTGGACAGACACCTTAAAATAAGATTTCCACTTTTGCTTAAACTAATTCAAGTTTGCTTACATGGAGCATTCTGACAAATTGGCAGGGTTTAGGGAATCATTTATTGCAAAATGTCTAAGGCTTACCAAAAATAATGAATTTAGATTAAGGAAACAGATATTTAACTAGAAAAAAAAATCTTTACAAAGAGACCAGCCTCTAAAAGAAGATACAGAGGGAAGCTAAGAATTTCCATGTCATTTTTGTATTTAAAGAGGATATGAAAGCAGTGCATCTTTCATCTCATCTTATTCAAAGACGTACTCCAGACGTACTCCAACTTGGATCTGTGCTGAACACGTAGGTTGAAACTGAAGCAAGTCAAAGAGAGGATAGACATGTAAGGGTCTTTGTTGACCCATCTCCTGAAGAGCCTGGGAAATCTAAATTGCATGAAGATTACCTTCTTTTCCAATCACTTATGATGTCTTTTCTGATCTTTCCAGTGGTTCTTAACCTGAAGACACAGAGTAAAATCTATATTCAAGGCAAATATGACACCTTTCATTTCTGGAATGTTCTCTCTTATCTCCAGATTTTGCATATGTATTTGTGCTGGATGGTTCTGGGTTTCTCATAGAGTTGGATTAAAGATATCAGCCAAAAAAGCAGGCATCTGAAAGTTTGTCTGGAGGATCTTCTTCCAAGATGGCTAACTTATATGGTTGGCAAGTTGGTACTGACTATTGGAGAATGCTGGAGTCCCTTGTCACTGGACATCTGCATGAGGCTGATTGAGAGTTCTCAGGGATTGGGAGCTGGCTCTGGTGGCTAGCTTCTTCTAGAGTAAACAATGTAGGAGAAAGCAAGGAACAACATCTTCTAGTACATGTGTACTGCTTGCAAGGCTTACCCATACATATCTCCCAAATTCTTACATACCTTTTCTATCTTCACTAGCTCAGTGATCTTGGAAACCATTTACTGAAGAACACAAAACCAAAGGTAATATATAGCCTTGGAGTTACTGCTTGGACTGACCTATTTTAGATTTCATTTGGGTAAGGTGACAAATAAATTTATTGTGTGAAGTGCCTGGGCTTTGGGGTTTTACTTGTTAGAGCAGTTAGCAATTCCCAAATCAAATGGTGTGGGATTTTTTTAGGGTCTAAAAGTAAGATAGTAAAAATCGAGGGTAATGCTTCATGATTTTCCGCACAATTTCTTTTTCTTAGTCTAATGCAAATTAAGTTTAAATAAAGCTTCTAAATCTCTGTTAAGCTTTGGGGGAATATTGGTTGAAATACAATGAAATGGAAAAACATGACCTAAGATAGCATATGTGTAATTGTTAATATTTTGAAAGAAGCAGCCACTCATGTTTATATCATGTTCTACTATTTAAATAAGACCAGTAATAACATATACATGAGAAACTAACTGTGCTTTCAGCATTATCAAAATCATTTGTGCCTTTAAATTATATATATTTTTGTTATACATGTCAAGAGGCTTAAAATTTCAGATGTGAATAATGATTAAGAAGTATCTGCTGCCAGAAAATGAAATGACAAGAAGAGGCTTAACACACCTCAAAAATAGAAAATAATCTCCCTTATATTTTGAGAACATGGTGAAAATATTTAGCTTATCACATTGCAGTTAACTCAAATATGTGTACACCTACATATATATAAGTAAGTGCATACATAAACACACACACACACAAATATATATGAGTATTCTATATATTCATCCATGTATTATCTATAAAATAGATGTTTTATATATTTTATATATTTTATATATATATTTGTGTGTGTGTGTGTGTGTGTGTGTGTGTGTGTGTGTGTGTGTGTAAAGGAATAAAACTGAGGCAAATGTTGTTGCACCTAAAATACTTCAAGGTTTATTTTTCTTTTACATCTTATAGTAGACTAGGCTGTTGATTCCGAAAGCCATTTCTATGCTCCACGTCCTCCTTGCTGTTAAACTCAGCTGGTTCAGATGCTAGGCTGAGGGTCCTTGATTTGAAGGAAAATAGGCCCACCCTCTTCTATAAGATCAAGGAAGCATTAAGAAGTCTGCAGGAGGGCCAGCCGAGTGGCACATTGGTTTAGAGTTGGCTTGGGAGAGCTCTGAGCAACAGGGCCCTGACTTAGATCTCACATGCTCCAGTGAGGCTGCTCCCTCTACAGCTAAGATGGTGAACAACAGCTCGACCTGGAGCTGGGCTGCCAGTGTGAGTCGCTGGTGACAATGTAGGCTGCAGTGGGGCTGCAGTGAGCTGCCGTAAGCTACCACGAGTGGCCGTCGAATGGCTGGTGACCAGTCTACCTCATCCGGGAAGAGTGCAATGATTACAATACCAACATGGGCCAATGAAGTGACATCCTCCACAACTAGACTGAAGAACAAAAGGACAGCAACTTGTCTGTTCCTCCTCCTTGATTCTCCAATTCTGTTCCCTCCCTCAATTCCCCAATAAAATCTTTTTAAAAAAGAAGAAACCTGCAGGAGGGGATTCTGGGGAATATTTTTTTCCCTCCTGGGAAAAGGGAGGCTTATGCAAGGAAAATCACTCTTTTTCTGTCTTCGATTGAAGTTCAAAGAACACAAGGTTTGGCGATACTACAGCCCACTGGCACCCATGACAGAAAGGTCACGAGAACTACAGAAATGCTATCCAGTGTTTGTGCTGTGTCGGTTGGAGTTAATGCTAGAAACTGCTACTTTGGGGCTTTCAGGTAGATATTTTGCGAGGGTCCCTTTAATTTAATGCCAGTGTAGCAGATAGTATTGGTGCCCTGCCCATGCTCTCTACCACTTTAGAGTGCACTGGCTTGACTTTTAATTCAAAACACCTGTATTCTTTCCCCAAGCGCTTTCTCAATTCATCAGGTCCTACTTTGCCCCACAATTAGCAAACCAGAAGTGATCAGGGAACACTGCCATCCCTACCTATAAGAGCAGGCCTCAACCAATGACAGAAGGCAGTTGGTGTATAAACACTTCCCCTCTTGAGTGAAATAACATGGTGTATACCAGCACCCAGAGTTCCTCACGTGGCTACACTCCAGATATTCTACAGTGGTTATTACTTGATAACAACCCTTATTGGCTGACTTTCCATCCTGGTTTCACTTCCTCACTCCTTTACCAGTGTTTCCCGGGATCACCTCCAAAATCAACTAAATGTATTCCAATCTTTGCTTTCACATTTGCTTCTGTGAAAGTCTAAGCTAAGACAGTTTTTCTGAATTGAATTTAAAAGATACACATCTTCATATGATTTTCTTTTTAGAGTTATAAAATAAAGGGTTATTCTAGCAGTTGATATTAAATATAATACAATATGTTAGATTTTCTTTTCCTCATATCCTTCATATTGTAATTTAATCTTCACTGCATCCCTAATTTATAATTAAGTATGTAATTATCCACTTATCAACATAAGTAAAGGTTTTATTTAAAATAGCATTTGGCTGGCATCCCCTGATGAAACCGTCCTAATTGCACTAAAATATCACTGAAAGAAAAAGAAAAGAAAAGAAAGGAAATAAATAAAAAAGTAAAACAAAACGGCGATAAAGAAAAGGACTGACAATTAACTTACTTAGTGACACTTGTAAGAATTATCATTTAGTACAAAAGAGATGAAAATACATTTTAAAAATATAAAGTGAGGGCCGGCCGAGTGGCACGGTGGTTAAGCGCTGGCTTGGGAAGCCAGCGGCCCCGGTTTGGGTCCCATATATGAGGGCCAGTGACACTGCCCTCAAAAAAAACAACAAAACAAAACAAAACAAATGTAAAGTGAAAAATGCGTTTCCTAGAATTGTCACAACAAATTAACAGAAACCTGGTTGCTTAAAACAACAGTAAAGTATCCTCTCACAGTTCTGGAGACCAGAATTCTAGAATCAAGGGGTCAACGTAGGTAGCACCTTCTGCAGACTCAGAGGGAAACTCCTTTCCATGCCTCTCAGCTGCTGGTGGTTACCAGCGATCCTCGATGCTCTTTGGTTTACGTGGTCTGCAATTAAGTTTGTGAACTCATCCTAGAAAAAGTGCTCCATACCTCATTGCTGAATATCACTATGGTCACCTCCAAAGTACTCCCCTTGGGAAGCTATGCACCAATGCCAGCGCTTAGTTCACCCTTCAAAGAAATTTTGGATCTCTTTTTCTGGAATGGCCATCAGAAGTTCTACACTTGAAGTTCTCATTGTCGTCAAAATGTCTTTCTTTCAATATTTCCTTTATCTCTGGGTAAAGAAAGCAGTCATTTGTGGCCACATCAGGTGAGTAGGGAGGGTGTTCCAATACAGTTATTTGTTACTGGTTAAAAATTCCCTCACAGACAGTGTCGTGTGAGCTGGTGCATTGTTGTGATGCAAGAACCATGAACTGTTGGTGAAAATTTCAGGTCATCTAACTTTTTCATGCAGGCTTTTCAGCACTTCCAAATAGTAAACTTGGTTAACAGTTTGTCTAGTTGGT
Source organism: Aselliscus stoliczkanus (assembly GCA_033961575.1). Classification (NCBI taxonomy): domain Eukaryota; kingdom Metazoa; phylum Chordata; class Mammalia; order Chiroptera; family Hipposideridae; genus Aselliscus; species Aselliscus stoliczkanus. Next base: position 147,143,103 of record CM066732.1, on the reverse strand, counting down.
ACACATTCATAATGAATAATTCCTCTGATATCAAAAAAGGTTAGCAACACAGTTGCAATAAGTTTAGGAACCTAAATGTTAGACCTCATATCTGTGCCTCTGTCTTCCTTGGTCTTCATATGGCCTCATTACTCTATCTTTGTGTCTCAAATGTCACTGTCTTTTCTTTTCAAAGAATTCTAATCATTGGATTTAGGGTCCATTCTAACCTCAAGTTAATCTCATTTTTAAATCTTAATTTTGTTACATCTATAAAACCCCCTATTTCCATGTAAGGTCATATTCACAGTTATTGGGGCTTAGGACTTGAATTTAACATTTTGGGGGGATACAATGAGTATTTACAATGGGTAAGTTCAAAATGAGATACATGAAAACTAAATATTCAATGACAGAATATAAAGCTGTATTGAGTAGGGGAACAACTAAATATTGGGTTGTCGAAAAAGTCATGATGTATTTTTCTATGTTTTCTGTTGCAAAAATGCATCATGACTTTTCCAACAACCCAATAGATACAGAGGGAGATTAAATCAGTGAGTGTATGATAAATAAGAGATACTCTCCCAGAGTCATGAAAAAGAACAGAATTCAGATGTGATTGAAATATAATAAGAATAATAATGGAGAGCCAATCTTTGAGTTGGAGAAGGGTCTGTGGAAGACTGCAAAAAACAAATCAATTGAAATGAAAACAACACTTATCACATAATTAAAGAATTTTCATAGATGAAAAAGGCATATAACTGTAGCTATACAGATTGAAATGCCTCATCATGAATTAGGGAAAATCAGTCTTGAGAAAATCACTCATCTTTTCATTAAATGTGAAAGCAAAGTGCCCTGCAAGCATCTAGTCACAATAACAAAAACATAACCCTAAAAACAGAAAAAACAACAACCCTAAAAACAGAAATAGCAAGCTTCAGATTTATTCTCTAGCATATTAAATACTAAAAAACAATTTAGAGATTTGAGGCACAAATCCTATGACTATGACTTTTCCTGCTAGCCAAGTTGCATCCCTTATTTAAAGAAATTAAAGGAATCTTAGAATGATAATAAGGATTGTGTCAAACACAGTGATTAACTATTGACTAGCTTCAGTTCATTTAATCCCCATAATGACTTTATGAGTTCGGTAATATTGCCATCCCCATTTGTTTTCCAGAGGAGGGATATGCAGCTTAAAGCGGTCAAGGAATTGTGCTTATAATGAATGTTCTAAGTTATTTGTGTAGCCAAGAAATGGGAAATAATTTCTACCATGAGATCCTTTGAAATACTTATTAAATTCTATAACAGGGACAAATAGAAGCAAATCACAATTTAAAATCCAAGACTAGCTGTTGAGTACTAAAACCGGTAATGCAATACAGTACTAATAATTGTCTGATTACACATCACTTTATATACTTCAAAGGGAAGATATGAAATGGAAAAATAATATTTTAGTCATCATAGTAAGAATCTAACACTCTAACTTTAAAAGTACAATAGAGAATTTGATATTACACTTCAGATCTCAAAGAAAGGCTTAAAATATCCTGCTTAATTTATACTAATAATAAAAAGAAAAGCTAAAGGATATTTATGAAAAGCAAAGAGTACTACTGGAGTTAAACAAACAAACAAACAAACAAGCAAACACCCTCAAAAACCTTCCAACCACCGAATAAGAAGAAGTAAACAAAATAAAGTTCACATTGTTGAGAAATGTAGCCTTTTGGAAAACTTCAAAGCCTCTTGATATACTAAATAAAAGACAAGTGCAAGACTACATATAAACTCTCTTACAGTCACAAAATTAGAGGGATTATAGAATTAAACAAAAAATGTTGAAAGACTAAAACATTTTGAGAAAAATACAGATTAACACATATGTGATCTTCCTATGTAGAAAGACTTCTAGAAGGCAAGTATAATAGAAGAAATCAAAGAAAAATAAAGGAAAAGTTGACCACCAAAAAACTAGAGTGTTTGTCAAAAACTACAAAAACAAAAGTGAAAGGCAATTAGCAAATTGGAAAATACATTTCCCACTAATGTAAACAAGTAATTAGGACCAAAAGTAAAAACAAATGCATGTAGATTGTCAAAAAGAATATTTAATCTCCAACAGAAAAACAAATTTTAGCCAAAAGTCATTCAAATAAATAGAAATAAAGTCAAGGTGACCCTAAAATTTTAGGAATGTCAAATTAAACACACACCAAGGTACAAATTTCATTCACCAAAGATAATGAGAGACACTAGTCAGGGTAAGAACGTCTAGGAAGTATATTGCTGTAGCATAAATTGCTAAAACTTTCCCAGAAAGCAATAAGATAACATATAGTAAAAGACTTTAAAATATTGGCTTTTAAGGTAAACTCAATTCTACATGTATGAATTTATCCTATGGATATAATTAGAAACACAAGTGAAGGTTAGTTGCTGAGATAGTCATTGCTGTACTTCTTTAAAATAACAGATGCTCTTTTAAAAAAGCAGAAATATTCAAAATATCAAAATGTGAATGGCTGAATATTCAGAATAGTTTTCTTTTTATCCTTATACTTTTATGCATTCGCTTGTTTCCAACTAGTAGGTTTCATATTTTAAACAGGTGAAAATAAAGTATTTCTTCCATTTCTTCATATTAAAAATGGATATAGTCTTTCTTCCATTTCTTTATATTCAAAATTAATGTATTTTATTTATTTTAATAATATGCCAGTTATTGTGCTTGCCACTTGACACAGGTTATGCAAATTAATCATCACAATAACATAAGAAGATAATCTTAAGATACTCATAAGGCAGCAAAGTAGAGCTCAGAATATTAATGCCTAAGATTTGCCTGTGAATCTATATCTGTACGATTCCACTTTTCCAGGCAATTTCCCACTGCCTCCTGGAATGAAGGTTAGCAAAAGGATGTCACTTGCATCTATTTTACCTTGCCCTCCCTCCAACCTATTAGAGGGGAATTTGCTGGAGGAGGTGACAGGGACCTTGAGCTACATGGCTGACAGAATAGTTATGATTGCACATTACCCAAAGGAAGGCTTCCAGGTGTTAAAAATGACCTCCCTTTGCTCTCTCCAGATGGTGTCAGTCAGTTGCAGCCAATATATATTCAAGCCCAATTGGAGGGAGCCTGTAGGTTGACCAAAGTGTTTGACAGCATTCAAAGAAAGCCAGTTACCCTATAAATATCTCTAAAGAATAGTAGCTAATGACTGAGAGACTACTTAAATGTGAAAAAAAGAGTATCTCTTCTCATGTATTCCCTAAAATGTGTTTTCCTCAATGATATTTGCATATTTGGTCATATTATGTCATATGTTCAGCGTTCCACCAAAATATATATATACACACACATATATACGTGTGTGTGTGTCTGTGTGTGTGTGTGTGTGTGTGTGTGTGTGTATCACATTCTCCACTCTCCTCTCCTGCAAAGAATAATACATGTCAATGAAAATGTGTTGACTAGTCAGGGTGGCTTCTTACAATATTAGTATCATGAGGCAGGGATTATTTACTGCACTGTGTACTGGTATATATTAAATATTCAATATTTAGGAAAAAGCCCAGGACGTACTAAATGCTCAGTAAATATTGGCTGAATAAATGAGTGACACCCAGAACGAAGCATGCAAAACAATGGATGGAAGTCCAGTAGAAAAATTAGTGTCAATTCTTGTATTCCATCCAATGTATGAGTGCCTGATATACGTGAGACAATGGAAGTTGCCTGGGCTGAGGGTACCCATGAGAAACAATACCTCTACCTAAAATAACTAATTTGGCTCACTTTAGTTGAATTTTTATTGCAACTGATAAAAACAAACAAACAAAACAGATACCACCAAAGAAATAATAAAACTTATCTGAATCATTTCCAACAAATGAGAATTTCTAGAAACATACCCTTCAAAGTTAAGACTCAATATTTTATATATATATTTAGGGAATTCATCATGGTAGATATTTCAAGGGTTTTATGCAATGAAGTGAGATTGTCATTCTTTTAATCTCATGACTATTTTTCTGAGTAACTTTTTAACTGAGATTTTTGAAATACAGTAACATTAATTAATTTCAGGAGAAATTTATAGTACCAGCCCCACTAATAAATTTTTCTAGAGCAAAACTTAATTATTTTCCAAACTGTAATGCTGAGTGATACTACAATGAAGGTAGTTATAACCCCATGTTTGGGAATGCATTTCACATGGTCATCTCACTGCGGGAACAGAGCATAAAAATGGCAAAGAAAGTACATCCTGTCAAACAATGTGAAATGGACCTCATCCTCCTTGTCTTATGAATGACTCCCTTTGAAAGGGTGAATAGAGTCGTTCCAGTCAAATAGGGTAGGCTTTGTCCCTGCTTCATTTGACAATGAAGAAAAGTGACAAGAAAAGTGATGAAAAACACATTAAAAATAAATGACTATAAATTGAAATCTCTCTTAATGGAAAGTTTCCTGTAGTAAGAAAGTCTAATTGAAATAATAAGCTATTAAACCTGAAAGGGAAGAAAAATGTGCAGCACTTTGGGAAACACAATCAAGCAAATATAACCAAACAAAAAGGAAGACATTTCTAGCAGGGCTAATCCAGAGCTGCCATTCGTCTCCTTAGGTGATGACTGCCATCAAAGTGACAGGAAAGCGACGTGCATTGTTTCAATATGAAGGCAATTTTTATAATAGCATTGGAAAGAGAGAGACTGGGGATGTATATATGGAACTGATTTCTATAGCCTGTAACCACCTCAATAGCACCAACCATGCATAAGTCTGTTGCTTCAACTTTCTTTTACCATCTGCTCTATTTTATTACCTGTGACACGTCCTTTTGGAGAAGGTCCTTGCAAAGTTATAGACAAAGGCAAGTTCACAAGTTTCACATTTCCTAAAGAAAACCCCTAAATCATAGCTTTAGAAAATGGGACAAGATGATAGTTGGCAACCTAAGCATGTCAGTCATGATGAGGTCCTGAAATTGGTGTGTCATTATACTATTAGTCTCACCTGAAAATGACCTCTTAGATATAAATATCATCCTTAAGACTGGGCTGGCATATTATGGATGATGATGCATATTACTAAAATATTTTCCTCCATAAATTTTAGCTGACAATCTTAAGCAGCTGGAATAAAATTCTAAAGATTTGGCTCCTTCGTACTGATGTTTTAAAGTCCTGAAAACTTACATTTTTTGTAGATTATATTCTGTGACACAGCCAAACTTCCCAATTGGAAAAAGATACAAATAAACGCTTATAATTTTTAATTGTTTGCTCTTTAAGGTTGTAAGATTAATATCAAATGGGAGAAATCTCAATACATCCAACAAGAGATGCAAGAAGATGGACAGAGAATAAATGAAATGGACTATTTAAACCACAGTATAACCTTGGAGGCCATAAGTAATCTTATCGTCACGGTCACAAAATTAGGTAGAAATGCACACATTTACAGACCTTAAAATAATGGAAAAATCTTGACTCTGGAAAAGGAAAGTACCAAAGATTATTTATAGGCTATGAATCTTGCTCAGGAAAAAATGGACCCTTTCAAGAATCTACTATTTGAATTGTAGAAATTAATTAGATAATTTGAATACTATGGCCAAAGGAGCCTTATAAAAACACCGTATTACACTCACTCACACTTTTATTCATAGTTAATGTAGGAAAAGAAGTGGAGAGGATGATAAGCTGTTCCTTTTATAGTAGAGAGAGGTTGTTTCTAGTATATTACTCAGAAAAAAATGTTTGGAAGAAGTAGACTAAAACAATATAATATATAATCTACCTTTATATATATATCATGCTACCTTTCCCCATATGGTTTGAAACTAGAAAACAATCTACATATATTTGTTAAACAAATGGCATTAATCCATGTAGTCATTAAAAATTATTAGGCATCTACCATGTGTTAGGCTCTGTTTTAGGCACTAGGAATGTAATGGGAACAAAATAAAGGAATCTCTGTCCTCATGCCTTGGGGTTATAGAACAAGGAGACAGACATTAGGGTGGTAATGTGAGGGGTTTAGAAAGTACATTATTGAGGGAGTGCGTTCCTTTAAATAGAGTATTCAGGTAGCCTTCAGTGATAAGGTAACATTTGCGCAGTGACCCAGTGAAAGCCATGGCATGAGAGACATCCATGTGTCTGTCTAGACCATTTCATTGAACTATGAAGAAAACCACTCTGTTCAATTACCAAGGGGACTTTTATTTTGAACTTGATATATGTGACTCAGCTTGTAGCAAGGATGACCCTGCCATGTCAAGGGGAGAAAGTGCAGGATTTGTGTCCTCTGTCAAGAAAGAGTAATCTGGTATCATGATCACACATGATATGTTGCACCAGCATGCACTTTTCTCAAAGACTTTTCCTACAAATATAAAAGATGTTTTGTCTCCCGAGGTGATTGCAGTGAACGTCACTGAAACATATGGCCTAAATCATCACCTCTCCTGTGTTTTTTTTGTGTGTGTTTTTTTTTAAAGAAAAGTACCCAGCACACTGCTTCTTTCCTTAGAAAAGAAGATGGCTCTTTTTGAGCCTAGATATTACTGCTTTCCTAAAATACATGAAAAAGTGCATTGCTTTCTTCACTGTGGAAGTACATAGCAAATGGGCAGGAAATAGTTTACGCTACACCTCAAAATTTGACAGATATATTTAAATACCACCATGTGAGGATGAGATGAGCCAGACAGGATTTGAGGATTTTTATTAGAAAACTCCCAGTTTGGATAAATTAAGAGAAAAAAAAATCATTAACTTTATTCTTCTTGAATAAATATTTCTTTTCTGAAAATAAAGGAAACACCATTGAAACTAAAGTGACAGTGATTTTATACAGTTGAGTAAGTTCTCTTATAAAGATTCTTTTCCAATGGAGATATTGATGGGACAAAGATGGGAAAGTTTAATTCATTCATTTTCACTGTAACTTCTACTAATGTTAGTGATTTTCATAAAATATGATCTCATTGAGTTGGTTCAAAAGGATTCAGAGTGATATGTGTTAATTTCTGGTGTGGTTAATTAATAGTTTGGACAATTGGTGAAGACAGACTTTTAGACCTTGTACAGAAGTTTTATGTAATAGGAGTTTCATTTATTTTGCACATCAAATCTCAACCAGGAAGATTATATACATGAGTGACAATATGTGTGTAGTTATTGAATATATATAGCTATTCTCTAAGCTCCTTGAATTAAAGCTATTGCATAAAGTAAATTAGCTCATAAACTTTGGAAACATTTATAATTTTTGGTGAAACATTAGCATGACTGAAAAATATGTAAGGTTAACTGTGATTATACTGCTTCTATTTCTGTAGGTATAAACAAAGTTAAATTTTAAGGACTAAATTATTCAGCATTTTTTGAGGATATAGGTTGAAATAAAATGGGTGAATGTTACAATATATATTTCCTTAATTCTGATTCTATGGAAAGAGACTCTGAGGGTCAGAGTTCCATGCAGGAGTTTTATTGTGAGATGCCTTCTAGGAGAGAGATATAAAAATATATCTCTCTATAGTAGAAATATAGAAGCTTTATAGTAGAAAACCTGAAGATGCTACTTTGAGCAAATAAGGTTGGTGTCACTAGAAAGAAGTCATACTGATACCATGTACCCAAGACATGATGCAATGAGAACACTTTACCTGTGAGGTAATTCTACACCCTCAATAACCCCAGTGAGATGATGAGAAAATTTCAAACCCAAAATGAGAGACATTCTACAAAATGCCTGGCCAACACTCTTTAAAATTGTTAAGATGATGAAAAACAAGCAAAGACTGAAAAATTGGCATAGTTTTGAGGAGACTAAGGAGATAGAACTAATAAATTCAGTGTGGTATCCTAGATTGGATTTTGATAAAGAAAAATGACATTTGTGGAAAACACTGATGAAATCCAAATAGAGTCTTACTGTCAGCTTTAAAAATGTTCTACATTGATTTAGATGTATAAATATAAATATGTAAGGAAAGTACATAAGTATGAATTGAATACACCCCCCTTAAAACAAACAAACAAACAAACAAACAAACAAAACTTGAAGAAGACTGGTTGAACATGGAAAGTGACCAAATTTCAGTTGCAGTTGGTTTCTACAGATCCCAACTGGGGATCTGGGTCTTGGATGGCCAGTTGGAGATATCTCCAAATGAGGCAAGGGAGATCTGGGCTTCTGCGTCCTTGCCGCAGTCAGTCATTGGCTAAAGATGACCCCAGGGCGGGGCCAGAACCTTGGACAAGTTTAGCCAAGGGCTCAGTTATGAGCTGGCAACAGCTGACACTCAGCAGCTTGGGAAGGGTTTGGCCCTGAAAAAGAAAGCTGAGGGATGGTGGAGACATACCATTGCCCCTATATACATGAAGAGCTATTTCTCTTCTCCTGGTGTCTAAGGAGCAAAATGCCAGACAATTACATGATAAATATTATAGTAAAACTGAATAAGCATATGAACAGAAATGGACGTGTGTGCACGTGTGTGTGTGCACGTGTGTGTGTGTGTGTGTACACATATTGATAAAAATGCCTCAGGTTCAAGGTTAAACAGATATTCTGTAAACTCCATAATTCCTTTGGGGATAGGGGAACAATATATAAGAGAGGGATTTTAGGGAACTTGCTATGGGCATTCACTGCTAATTACAAAGTGAGACAACTGAGTGCAATGCAAAGAGTGGGATGAGGATATTATCTTGAAATTATTTTAAAATTTTCATTGGTACTATTATTTTTGAAAGGCATGTCAAATTTTGTTAATTTTTTATCATTTTAGTTTTTGTATTTTTTTTCATATTAATACAGTATTTATTTATCTTCCTTCTGTCAAACCCTGAGCCAACCACTTTCCCCAGGCTGCCTGGGGAGGTATAGGAAAAGGAACATACAGGGCAGACAAGACACGGGAGAAAGAACTATGGGAGGTGGAGACGGCTCCCTCACATGGCGAAGAGGATGAGAAAGGCCACCATCAGACAAAAGAGCCCCATGGCCTCTGAGAGGGCAAAGCCCAGAATGGCATAGGAGAAAAGGTGTTGCTTCAGAGACGGGTTCCTGGCATAACCAATGAGAAGGCTCCCACACACAGTCCCAATTCCAGCCCCAGAACCAGCCACCCCGACTGTGGCAGCCCCAGACCCAATGAACTTGGCCGCTGTGTTGATGTCTCTTGAAATGGCGCTGGTTTGGAAGCTAAGGCTAGAAATAAGTGAGGTCTGGGTATGTGGGGCTGCCAAGCTACTGAGGCTCTCATCTGTCAGTGTCTCTGGTCGTTTCAGCGCCACTGCGGAGAGCGATCGGCTCAGCAGCAGAGATGTGCTCCTGACCGAGGAGGGGGTGGAGACAAACTTGGTGCACCTGTACATTTTCAGGGGATGAGGGGCTGTGGCAGGAGAGCTGCTCCCAGGGCAGAGAAGACAGACAAGTTTTCGTCTTTTTTTAATACTTGGTGATACTTTCTCTTCCTCACACAAATACTGACTTTAAGTATGGATAAATCAACTGTTTTCAATAGTTTCTTTTGTAATTTTGAGAATGGCCTTTTTAGTTATTAAATAATTTTAATTACAGAACTGGATTTCATGGTCTGTATAGCTTTGTGTTTGCACTATGTGACAATATATCAAAACACTAAGGAATAATTTCCCTGTTTTTGTTGTGAACTGAATGTTTGCCTCCACAAGCATACTCTTCACCAATTCTAAAACTTTCTTGATCTTTTTCTAAACCAACTGGTAGATTGAAAGTGAACTGTTTTATGAACAATAAGATAGGAAATTGATGACTACATTTCTCAGTCTTGACTCACAGCCAAATAACAATCATCAAAAATCCTCATTTGACATCTATTTGCCTCAGTGCTCCTATCTGTTAAAAAAAAAAAAAAGTCTGTGTCTCTAAAAGAATCAAACTAGATTAGCTGAGAGATTTGAGAAGTGTTCTTTCAATCCTAGGAGGAAAATGTATATGAAATTACTTGTCATCAATTTCTACATTATGGATTATTAATCTAGGGCTAATGGGTTCATGTGCTTTCACAGAGTGTTAAGGGGGTCTGTGAACCCAGAGAAGTGCATTTTGTGTGCATGGGGAAATACATGGGGGAGGAACCAAGAGTTTTTATAAAATTGTTAATGTGATCTGTGCCTCTCAAATTTTAAGCCCACTGCCCTACACAGTATTTTTGTCAGATATTCCAAACCAGACGCTATTTGTCTGAAATGCTGTCTTTGGCAAGGAATCTGTAGAAGCATCAAAGGTCCCACAGAAGACAGATTTTCCTTGAGTTTGATGGAATACACTTGTTCTTAGCAGAGAATCCCTCTCTCTAGAATCCTCCTCAGAGGCCTGAATACCCTCTGAGGGCACATCTTCAAATGGGAATGAAACCTTTCTTCCAGGGGGTTCCCAATATTTATTTCTGGTTCTCTCTTTGTATGAGCATAAAGATATGTTGATTATCTGTTCTCCCTTCCACCCTTTCCTTAACTAACTCACTACTTAAATAAAAACCCACATTCACACTACAGTGGAGCTTTTCTCTCAGTTTCCTCTGTAGCTGAGTGGCATTTGGGTTTAGAGGAGCATTCATATTCAGGACAGCCCCAAACAAAGTTACCGAGGGGGAGCATCAGAGCATCATTTCAGACTTGCCTTTCCTATACCTCAGAACGTTTCTCTGAAACTTTACCAGGCTACGATGAGTCCCTAGTCTTATCAATGACCCTTATCTGCACCCAGCTGGCCATAGCTGAGATTCCAGTTTTAATTAGATACAGCTGTGTATGTTCCCATGCCTGCCCTATAAGAAAAGGCTCGTGTGTAGGACAGCTTCTCCATCCTATCCAAGTGGCATTAGCCACTGAAGGGTGAAGCATGCCTACCCAACATTCTTTGGGAACACAATAGGTAAAGGAACTCCTGATATGAAGGAAGGGTTTGCTGCAAGGTTTGTTTTTCTCTCTAAATTTATCACTCAGCCTTGGGCCAGACAGCAGTTAAAAGAATGCAGTTTAGTGTAGAACTTTATGAAGGCTGAGACCACGCATTACAATCACAAAATTTTCAAGGCTCACAAAGCTTGCATAATTACATTGGCAGCCGGGGCCTTCCGGCACTTTTCAGCTATAATGGCAATCTGGCTAATTTCCCACTGGCTTAATCTATAACTTCAAAAGACTCTTATAGCAGTTACGATTATTCTGTTTGCTTTTCAGGTGACCTACACCATTCCTATTGAGCTGCCAAGTTCTAGGGGTGAGTCATTAGAAAAGACCTGTTTTAATTTAGGACTTTTTTTCCCCTAAAAATTTCTCTTCTTTCTAATAATAACCTCTGAGTGATACAGTAGCAAAACACTTATCAAGGGTTACTTTTGCTAAATTGAAAACAGGAAAAATAACTGTTATCTTTTATTTAAATTGCTACTCCTCATTGAAATACCAAATAATACATGTTTGGAATAAAAAAGTTGAAAAATACACAAAGAACATAAAGAAGAAATATTATGTCATCAAATATTCTACCACCCAGCCATAACTACTACTAACATTTTCTTTTATTCAATAATTAATTCCTTAGATGACAAGTAGGCTGTTAGGAATCAGGGTTCTATATTACATGTTGTATATCCTTCAGTAATTTACATTTGAAAAATATTTTTGCATATTTATATATCACATTTACTTTCTTCATTTTACTTTCCTCTTTTGAACAAAATCAGCACCATGTTGCATGTCTAGTTTTGTATCCTGCCATCTTTTGCTCTACTTTACCCTGTGACCTTTCCCTACCATTGCAAATTCTTTAAAAAACTTTATTAGAATGGTTGGGTAATACCTTTTCTTATGGGTAATCATAATTTATTTAGTGAATTCTCTATTCTTGGGCATTTATAAAACACACTAAATGAAATTAATTCTGATTATCTTTCTCCTTTTGTATTTTAATCCTTTCCTCTTTTGAAACTTCTCATGTATACCTACTCTGAAATTCTGATTCTTAGTCTTTTTTCTATACTTTCTGTCTATGCCTTCCTTTTCCCACTCAATGGAAAAAAGTAATAATAAGTGACTTTATGGAGTTAGAGAGGAATTTAAAACCAGTAAAACACTGGTGAGTTTCCTTTGGGATGGGAGTAGAAGATAACTTGATATGGTATTTTTATTTCCAAACCAAAATTGCTTAATATAACTACATTAAAATTAGAATAGGTTTCCTGGATAAAATGTGCAATGTTAAACACATGATAGCTATTTCTTAAATGGTTAATAGTAGCAAAAAAGATAAAGTATACCAAGTCTTAACATAGAATACAAAAATTAATGTGTGAGTTGAGTTGTATGTGTCTGTAGTGACATAAATAAAGGATTGACTTAATATAGGATAAATAAATGAGATAACCAGGACAGATATTTCTTACAGAAGGATTCCAAAAAATAAATATAGAAGGGATGGGAGAAATAGAAAATAACCACAAGAACAGTACAGTAATAATTCTTACAGGCAATTAATGAATGGTAAAATTAGTGGGCAAACATTAAATAGTAACAAGATATTTGGTTAGCCTCAAAGCATTTCCTCCAAAAAAGTTATTAATTACTGCAGTGGTGTTAACATACAACTACAGATTCATTCACTCTTCCTTCCAGAAGGAAACATTTAATTCCCCTCCAGAAGGGAGAGCTTAATTTTCTTTCTCTCCAGTGTGGACTGTGTTTATCTACTGGAATCTAAGGAATAGAGTATGAAAAGGGAAAGTAGTAATTACTAACTTTACCCAAAGGACTTCACTTCATCCAAGTGATCAGGGTTAGCAACATCAGTAATAAGTCATGTTGTTATTATGTTCTCACTGGTAGGTCATAAGAAACCCTCAAAACCTATAACTCTTACCCCAACATGGGGAAACATCAGACATAATAAATTCGGGAACATTCTACAAAATAATTGAACAGAACTCTTCAAAACTGTCAAGGTCAAAATAAAATGAAATAAAACAAAATAACATAAAAATGATGGCAGTCTCACAGAGTGAAAAACATTGAGGAGACAAAATGACTAAATACAAAGTATTATTCTAGATTGGGACATGGACAAGAAGAATGACATGAGTGCAAAATCTGGTGAAATTCAAAGCAAGCCTGAAGTTTAGGTAAAAATAAATATCAAACCAATTCTCATTTCTTAGCTTTGGTGAATATACCATGGCTATGTAAAATGATGTTACCCATAGCCGGGTGAAGAGTTAAATGAACTCTCTGTATTATTGTGGTAATTCTGTCAATCTAAAATTATTTCAAAATAAAAAGTTTTAAATAGTATTCTCATTGTTTGTTAAAATTAGTTCATAAAACTGTCAAATGTGTTTAAATATGTAGAGAGCTTGTTAACAATTCAACGGAGTAGAACATATGTAAGAGCTTATGATTATCAACATATTGTCCCGACATCTGATTGAACAAGCATGGGCACAGTACCTCAGAATCTGTTCCCATATGATTTAAAGATTGCCTTCTGCCTTTCGTATTTTTGGTTTGTTTTTGTAGGTTAGTGAAATGTAATCATTGAGTCCTCTCAAGTAATTCATTCTAATAAGCTCTTTGATCCTGTCCTATTAAAGGCCTACAAAGTAGTGCCTTAGTCCTATGTCCTAAAGAACATATTTTAAAAGACTCAGAGCAAGAAAGAGACACAATATTTTATTATTGATTTATTTAGTTTGGGGTTTATCCAATGCTGTTACTACTATTTCCCGCAAGTATCAGCAACTAGTTCTTTGCAAGTGGAACTCTACAAGTCAGAATACAAGAAAAGAGACAAGCCTATTGCCTTTCTTCAGAAATTTGATGTACTGACTTATAAAAATAGTTTTGCTTTCCATATGTTTTCTAATCCTACAAACTAAAGATTTTACTTGACCTTTAACAGTAAAAAGAAAAACAAAGTGGTATAGGAAACCATTTCTGCCAGACAGTTAGCAATTTCCATGACTATACCAAGCATGAAAATTGACTTACTCATCCTGTGATCCCTCTCTGTGAAATGGATATGAAATTTAAGGCCTGGCTTGCTTAATCTTTAACCACAGTGAGAAATCAAGAAGAAGACATTTTTAATCTGAAATTGGAGAAAATACACATAAATCTCTGGCATCTTTTAACTAATTGTGATTTTTGACAAAAAGGAGACATTTATTTACTTCTATCTTTTAACTAATTGTGATTTTTGACAAAAAGGAGACATTTAATTACTTCTAACTAAGGAGTATCACTGGACAGTGTTTAGAAATTTATTAAGACTCCTTTACCTACTTGGTTATTTTACTTACAAGTGTTATTTTTATGAGATGTTAATTTTTGAAAGAGAGCAAATGTCACTATTTTTGACAGGCATATCATTGGTACTTATTAAATATTTTAGGAAATAAAGGAGGTGAAAAGGTACAATGAAAGTATTAAGTAGTGTCAATTAAGAAATCGAAGCTAAATTTCTTGCTTGTGAAGCTAGGGATAGCTATAGTTGTAAAAGCATATATCTCTGAACAACAACAACAACAACCAAATAAACAAAAAAGAAACTCATCTTGTATAGAATTCGGGGAAGTAGGAAGGTGAGCAATCAACAGGGTGAGAAGTCAAACTGCTTAAAGATTGGTTGAACTTTCAGCCTCTTACAATACAGTCACTGGAGCCAAGCCTTTGGCTGAGAAGTTGAGTTAATGAAGACAAGCTGTTATTGAAAGATTGAGATGTGTTTAAAGAAAGCTCCAATGAAGGGTTAGGACCATGAACAAAGGGCACTTTTTCCCTCTCTTGAACATGGAAGATAACAACTTTTTATTTTTGATAATCCAACTCTCTAAGTTTAGAAACATATTTAATCTCGTCTGTTTCACATCTTTATCTCTAGCCACTTGCTCATATAGGTACCATATGATTTAGCCACACATAGACTGAGCCAACAGTCCCTATAAACGTAACTGCACTACACACATGCTGGGTACCCAGGCTCTACCACCATTTCCCCATTCGGTAAATTGCTGCTCATTCTTCAAGTCTTCGTTCCAATGTCATGGAATTTGTAAAGCTTTCCCCAAGCCACACATCCTTGCCTAGTGAGGCATTTTCTGATGTCCCTGCCAATGCTTAGACAAGGAACACCTTCTTCCTCTGAGTTCCCGTGGAAACTTGTAACATCTCTAGTCAAGCATTTCTCATTGCGTATTATAGTTATGCACACATGTGTCTGTCTCCAGTCCTGCACTGTAAATACCTCAAAGGCAGACCGTTTCACACATTTTTTTTAATTTTTAATTTCTGTGCCTGCCTTAGTGTGTATTGGCAGAGCTCAGTAGATACCTGCTGCTTGCAGGAGTGATAAATGTATCTTTTTTGTTTCTGGACATTAATCAGGCTACTTGTTTATACCTGTATCAGTGAGAAAGTTATCACATAATGTGCTCAAATCTATTCCTTTACAAGTGGCAGAGCTAACAAGCTGAAACGGAAAGTCTAGTTCTCTTTCTCCTTTTTCCCCATGTAAAGTGACTTCATGCAACAATCTAAGCAGCTGGTCTGGAGAGCCTGAGACATTCACTATGAATCTGTCTCACAAACTAAGGAAAATGCACCAGCACAGATAAAACTTTCTGCAGTGCTCCAGGGCCACAAGAGGGCTTCAATGTCATGTCCAGACACAGGGGGTTTCCAATGTGCACAAACTTTAGCAAGTGGGATAAGGAGCAGTTTTTCTCATGGCTGGGGCTGTGCTGGTTTTCTGGGGCTGCCTTAACAAAGCTCCACTAACTGAGTGGCTTAGCGATAGAAATGTATTGTCTCACAGTTCTGCAATCGAGAAGTCCAGTATGAAGGTGTTGACAGAGTTGGTTCCCTCTGAGAGCTGTGAGTTAAAATCTGTTCCATGCCTCTCTCTTAGTTTGTGGTGGTTTACCAGAATATTTGCTGTTCCTTCGCTTTCAAGTATAATTCCAATTTTCACATGGTATTCTCCTGGTGTCTCCATGTCCAAATTTCCCCTTTTTATAAGGTCATCAGTCATATTGTGTAAGGACCCTGTCCTACTCCAGTATGACCTCATCCTAACTTAACTAGTTATATTTGCAAAAGCAATGCTTCCAAAGAAGATCATATTCTGAGGTACTGGGTATAAATCCACTGGGTATGGATTTCAGGAGGATCCAATTCAGCCCATAACAGAAGCTAAAGATCTTCAGGTAAGGACATAACATTTCTACAGGAGAAATTTTGCAGACAGGAGAACGTAGTAGATGTGGGAAAGTATGCAATGAGTGGGGTGGAATCTTTGCTACAAAGGTGGTCTATTTGTGTGTGAGGAAAACTAGAGGGGAGGGGGTATGAGGAGGACACAGCTCAGTTCTGTAATTGCTTTGAGTGTCTGTAGAAACACTTGAGGCAGTCACCAGAGTTGTGGAAAGTACATTCACAATAATAAACATCTATACTATGCATGGTGTGCCAAGCACTGTTCTAAACATTCTATTTATTTCAATGTTTATAATCCTTAATGCAACTTTAGGAAGGCAGTGCCATGTTAGATTCATACTGCAGATGGCTAAACTGAGTTTCCAAGAGGTCAAATAGTTTGATGTGGTTCACACAGTTTGTGAATTCAGGTCATGAGCTTAATCTAGGCATCCAGGATTTAGAGTCTAAGTGCCATATTGCTTGATACTTGAGCATGCGGTCATTTACTTCCTTTATTTTCTTCTCTTCCATTTTCTACTTTAAAAAAAAAATCCTTTATTTTCCTTTCCTTTTCTTCACTTATCTTCCTTCCCTTTCCTTTTTTCCTTCCTTCCTTCCTTCCTTCCTTCCTTCCTTCCTTCCTTCCTTCCTTCCTTCCTTCCTATGATTCTTTAAGGAGCAAAACCAAATAAATAGATAGATAGATAGATAGATAGATAGATAGATAATTAAATTAATAAATACATAAATAACTAGAATTTCTTCAATTTTTATATGCACCTTTCTCACTGAAGAAGTTATAATTATTGCTAATGCAAATCCACATGAACTATCTAATATACATACAGTCAGTTCTTATCAATGTATGTCGAGAGGTGGAGGTAGGGCACCCTCCATGTGACTAAGTTGCCTTGATTTCCTATCCAGGCCCATTTTTACTCGATCAAGTGCCTTGACCAGTCGACCTCTCCTCTTAAACCCTAGGGGTAAGTGGGAAACTAAATATATTTCTACTTCAATGTCCAAGTCCAAGGTCCTTCCTGCCACATGATCCTCAGAGCAAAAACATCAGGAAATTCTTAATCTACTTTGTCTCCACAGCTTATAAGCAGCTGTCGTTATAAATAAAAGCTAGTGTCACTCTCATCAAACTTGAAATTTAACACATGCTTTTGCCACTCAATGAGGGATTTCCTTTAACACACTTACCACGTAAATCTCCTGTTCTCCAGTGATTTTACTTTGGTATTATAATACTATAAAAGCCCATTTGGTGACAAAGCCTTAACAATATAAAAGAGTCATAATGAACCTTGAAAATAGGACTGAAAAGTCTAAAACACAAGACTGTTTTTCATAAAATTTGTCATTTTCATCTCCTGAGCCAGAATTGTTACCCAGAAATCAGACATCTAGATCAAATTGAAATCTGGAATGGGAAATCATAGAAAGTTGACTGTTTCAGGCCTAGAATTTATTTAAGGTTCTTGGTTAATTAAGGGGAAACTTTTCTAAACATATTATTCACAAAATAAAAATTCTAAAGCATAATAACGTGTAATATTTTTAAACTAATGTACAATTGAAAAAGTTACGTGTATAATCAAAGCATAAAGTTTCTGGGGTTTGGTATGGAAAGGAAAGACTGAAAAATAGATTTGTTCATCCTGTACATCATGCCTTACAGCCTTCAAATTTAAGCATTAAAAACATTCAATGTCTTTTCATTTTTGAATTTTGCATTACTCAGCCAATTTTAACTGCATATTCAAGTTATTCCATACATATATGAATTGTGTATGCCTTGAGACAAACAGATGAGGAGGAAGCCCCCCATAAAAGTGTTATAATGGCATCAGAACTTGGGTGTTGAGCATGTGAGCATCGCATCAAAATTCCAAGGGTTGTTTTAGAAGTTCATCTACTCTGTTGCCAATGTCTTGAATCAAGACTTAATTTCATATCTGAAAGAAATCAAGTCCTTGCATTAGAATCTGAAATCCCCGCCACTACAATCAAGCTTGTGTCTTCCCAGTCCTTGGATATTCAAGGCCTGCAAAGGAGCAAGGATGCTGTCATTATGTCTTTGATTATCAGTTGTACAAACTAAGTATCAATTTCTCAGACAACTAGAGAATGTATTGGAAGAATATCAGAAATTTGCTGAATTGATAGGATGCTAGAAGGGTAAGCTTGGTGAAATGACAAAAGGCACTGTTGCTCTAGAAGTTAGGTAGTGTGGACAACAGCTCCAAGTCTCACATTTTAGGGACACAATGGTCTTTCTTTGGCTCATTCAGGATTCAGTGTCGTTAGAGGGAATGCATGATTGGCTAAGCCCAAGTAGGAACAGAATGAACTGACCTACAAAGCTTTCCTAGTGGTATATAGACACAAACCCATCCAAAACATCCGTAATGAGGAATTCCTCCTTAAGGGAAATCAGCATGAAATGAGTAAGTTTGTGGATTGAATGAGAAGGACAATCAAAAAGTAAGTAATGTCCAGTATGATGATGATGATGTGTGTGTGTTTGTGTGTGTGTGTGTGTGTGTGTGTGTGTGTGTGTGTGTGTGTGTGGCTTTCTCTATTAATAAGAATAACATCATTATGCTTATCTAAAGTAACTCAACATAAATGCTTCTATATCCAATCCCTAAAGACTCAAACACATCAAAATGCTATGTAATGTGTGTATTTAGAGTAAGAAGACTGAAATTAGAATATTGACTATGCCACTTTTAACCTATGATACGCAGCATGTGATTTTGTTTCTTGAGCTTTAGTTACTTTCATTTAAAAATGAGATTTATGTAAAATTGACAACATAGAATGCTGTAAGATGAAAATATCCTATGTAAAACCCATTTTTAAAATACAAAACTCCATACATAAATTTATTTTTTTAAATTCATATTCCTTTCATCTAACGAGGAAAGCTGATTCATTTTTCCTTCCTTCCTTCCTTCCTTCCTTCCTTCCTTCCTTCCTTCCTCCCTTCCTTCCTTTTCTTCTTCTTCTTCTTCTTCTTCTTCTTCTTCTTCTTCTTCTTCTTCTTCTTCTTCTTCTTCTTCTTCTTCTTCTCCTCCTCCTCCTCCTCCTCCTCCTCCTCCTCCTTCTCTCTCTCTCTCTCTCTCTCTCTCTCTCTCTCTCTCTCTCTCTCTCTCTCTCTCTCTCTCTAATAGATCTTCTGTGCTTATTCATTTCATACCAGAAGGACTCCTGAACAGGCCTCTAGAAGCTATGAAAGATTTTCCTTTGGCTGAGAGAGAAGTGTCAGTAGAACTGAAGAAGCAGTCATAATTTTTTTTTTTTTTTAAGCAGAAACTATTAACTAGTGTAAAAAGCCGGGTTCACAGTTTTCACCCGAAACAAAGGTGTGGCTTACTCTTTCTTATTTATGACTTTAAAAGACCTTGTATGGCCTTTATGTGACTTTTCCCAATTAGCCTGGATATATTTTTTACCGCTCTGGGAAGAATTTTATAAATTGTTTATTATTTTTCTTTTCAAAAAAAAAAAAAAAAAGAATTTATAAGCCCCAGTTTGCTCCCCCCTTCCCCCCTTCCATGTGGCCCTTATTAGGCTTCCCTTGGGGTATTTTTACCCTCTGCCCTCCAACTTGAAGCTTAGCTGGGATGGTTCTTGCAGTCATAATTGAATATTAATGATGAGAAGCAGCCCCAAACCGCACCATTCCCTTTCCCTCTCCTCAGTCCAAGAAACGTACAATGCAGATTTTATTTCAGGGACTGGGAGGTGATTAATCGTCATAGGGCCCTGACACTGGCTTCAGATAAGTGGTGTAGTCTGGCAGGGACACAAGTATATGGACACCATTCCCATTAATCTCTGCACACCACATGGAAAGGAAAAAGTCTTTACAAGGCCTCTCTAAAGGGAGTTATTATTACGAGGCCAAGTTCTCTATAAAGAAAGGCTAATTTGTAGCCTCTGTGAACCTACCTAGGAGCAAAGGACTTTCTCCGCTTTACTTATAGATGGATTTGTGTGTGTTTTTTGTTTTTTTGTTTTGTTGTTTTAGATGGCAGTGTCGCTGGTCCTCCTATGTGGGACCCGAACTGGGTCTGCTGGCGTCCCAAGCCAGCGCTTAACCACCGCGCCACTCGCCCGGCCCTGTCCACTTTACTTATAAAGAGACTTTGCATCCAATGAGAATAATGTAAAGGGAGCCTGAGGGTGAATCATAAGAAAACAAAAGTAAGTGGAAATGGATAATAAAACCTATGGAATCATTACTATGGGTCCGTGAGCAGCTGTAAGGCTGGCCCGGAGCCAGCTCTGTATCCAGGAGCCCTCGGAAGAGCCCAGATGGCCCTCCACGTGTATCAGAGTCAATGCGTCCATAGGAAGTGTGCATTTTTAAGAATGCAACACTCACATTGGATGATTGAGAACTGCGAAAGAATGTAAAAGTGCTTTCTGCAATCTTTGATAGTATGATGGCCATACTATTATTAAACAATGCCATGGTCATGTTTGGTGTCTGGTATATTATGGTCTTTATAATATCATTAAACAATGCCACATTTTTCCACCTGGAAAACAAATACATCCGCCTTCAGGTTGGCTCATAATTCCCTTTCTATTATGTCTTTTCACTGGTGTCCCTGCATGGAGCACATGCTTCATTAACTATGTTTATAGATGTTACCATTACATGTTCATTATTTGCCCTTTGATCAGCCTGTGAACTCGTCCAGGATAGATTATGGCATCTCTTCCTTATATGCTTGTCCTTGACTCAAATAGGTGCTCAATAAATGGTCTTTGAGTTGAATATGTATATGAAAAAATTACTAGTTTTTCTCCTTCCTTTGACTTAGTGATCTACAAAACAAAAGTTCTCTTTCTAATTATTAAAAACATAGCTATCGGATGCTCTTGTTCTAGATGGAATACCTCTAGTCTCTTGATGGGAAATGGATATTTGTCTTGGTAGGCTATATGAATGTTGATTTTTCCCTTTCATCCTTGTCTAGACATGGCACCAGTGGAAGCCATAGGGGCTTTGCTGGTTTGGAGATAGTGCAAAATCATTCCTATTTAACACTGATAGTTCAGAAAAAATAATTAGACACAAAGCCTTATATAGTTTACAAGGTAGATGGTTTTTAACCTGTTGCATAAAATGCCTTTTTATTTCTAAATACTATGTATATTTATTTACACTATGAGAAAAGGGCTAGATTACTAACTTGCCAGCTAAACCATTCTATATTGATTAAATGGGTTTTGGGATTAAATTGATATCTACTGACAGTATTCCCTATTTAAACAATTGCTTTTGGAAACACTTCTAATGAAATATATTCTAATGATTATAGAAGAGGTCATAAAATGTGTTTTAAAAATATTAACAAAATGAAAGCTATATAAGCATTATCCAAGTTAAGATATTAAAGATATTAAGTAATCCAGGATCTTCCTGTGAGCTGTGTTTGGGTCACATACCCCTTCCTTCCCAATCAGGGAAATCAGTTCTTGACTTTTGAAAATCATTCTCTTGGTTTACTTCATAATTTTATCCCTTATGTATATATCCACAAACTATATATTATTTTTAAAAAACCAGGGTTTGAATTTTATATAAATACAGTTAAAATGGTATGTATTCTCTTATTATTCATTTCTTTTCCTCAAATTTATAAGCCAATTGATGTTAGCAGTTGTAGGTATAATTCATTCATTTTGGTGCTGTTTAGAATTATATGAGTAGACCACAATCTATTTTATTTTTATTCATTATTATTATCATTATTATTTTATTTTATTTGGGACTATTTCAAACTATACTCTTTTTTGAAACTCTTATGAATGTCTACTGATATAGTTATATAGGAGTATATACCTAGGAATGAAAAGCACATACTTAGTTTTTTAAGGTAATGTAAAATTATTGACCACAGTCATTTTCTAATTGACTTTTCCTGCAGCACAGTTTGAATGTTACCATTAGTTTAGTATTTCACCAACACTATCAAACTTTTTACATTTTTTCTTATTTTGTGGTGTGTAATCACATAAGTGTTTTAAAATGTAATTCCCTGATTATTGAAATTTAAAATATTTATTTCTTTATTGCCATTCAGTTTTCCTTCTTAGTGAAGTATCTTTTAAAATATTTACTTATATTTCTATTATAAATGAAATTATTTTCTAAATTTCATTTTCAATTTTTGCTCATACATGCACACTGATTTTCACATATTGACTTTTATCCTACAACCTTGTTGGATTGACTTATAAATTCTAACAGTTTTTAATTTTTTGTTAGACTCCAAACAAGTCAGCTAAGATTTTCTACATTTTCAGAAAGCAAAGCACTGAAAAGCACATTTGCAGAAAGCAAAGGTAAGTGTCTTTAGAGTTTCACTTTCTTTCCAATCTGTATATGTTATATTTTCCTGGCTTTATGGTACTAACTAGAGCTTCCAGGACACTGTTGAATAGAAGTGGTAAAAGGAGAAATCCTTTCTCTGTTCCTGATATTACTTAGAAATTATTCAGTCCTTCACCATTAAGTATGATGTTAGTTATAGGGTTTATTAAATGCCTTTTATCAGATTTAGGAAGTTCCATTTTATTTCTGAATTAATGAGAGTTCTTATGAAGAATAGATATTGAATTTTCCCAAATGATTTTCTGCAGCTATTGACACAATTTTATGTTTTTTTCCTCTTTCCCTTCAGATTATGGATTGCATTAATTGGTTTTAGAAATATAAACCAACTTCTCATACATGATAAATGACACTTGGATATGATAGAATTTCCTTTTTTTCTATGTTAATGGATCAATGTGATAGTATTTTATTAAAGATCTGCTTCCCTATTCAGGAGAAATATGGATCTGTGGTTCTTTTTTGTTTGATCTTATAATATCTTGTCTGCATTTGGTATCAGAGCAATGCTGTTTGGGAAGTGTCCTTTCTCTTCTAATTCCTAGAAGAGATTGCAGAGAATTGGGAATATTTCTTTATTAAATAGTTTGTATCACTCACGAGTGACGATTTCGGGCCTGGACATTTCATTTGGGGTAGGTTTAAAACTAAAAATTAAATTCCTTAATAATTATAGAACTACTCAGGTTATCTCCTCTTGGATGTGTTTTGATAGTTTATAGGATTTGAAGAATTGGTCCACTTTAAGTTGATGAATCTATGTACATATAGTTCTTTCTAGTATTCCCTAATTATCCTTTCAAAGTCTATAAAATCTGCTGTGAAATACCTTCTTTAATTCCAAATATTGGAGTAGGGAAGTGTTCTTTGCTCTTGTATTTTTGGAAAGATTATTTTAGAATCATATTATCTCTTATCTATATGTTTGGAGAAATTTATTTACAAGTGATGCCATTTCAGTTTTGTCATTGTTGTGTGTGGTGGTATTTTGTTTTTGTTTTTAGATAAAGTAAAGAATAATGAATTCAGCTTTCTTAATAAATATAAGCCTATTCAGTATATCTAACTTCTGAGTCAGTATTGCTAATTGTTTCTTTTAATGAATATATCCATGTTATATATGTTAAGTTTCTAGTATAATGATTATGTTTCACTATCATTTACTGTCTATATAATCTACAGTGACAGCTTTTATTTCAAATTTTGATTATTCATTTTTTTCTCTGATAATACCAATGTTATTGATCTAGTAGAGGAACCAGATTTTATTTTCATTGATTTTATTGTTTTTCTGTTTTGTTTTTTTTAAAATTCATTAAAATTTTGTCCATAATTTTATTCTTATCTTCTGTCCACATATTTTGGTTTTAATTACTCTTTTTAAAATTACCTTAATATGGCAGAAGCATATATCATTAATTAGACCCCTTTTTCATATTCAATATGTGCATTTAGAGCCTATGCATTTTAATCTGAGCTTTGCTATAACTGTATCCCATGAAGTTTGAAAAGATGTATTTTCATTATCATTTGGTTCAAAAACATTTCTAATTTTGCTAATGGTGTCTTTTGCACTCATTAGTTTTTCAATGTGTCTTGCTTAATTTCCAAATATTTCTAATTATTCTCATATTTATTTAATTATTTATCTTCTGGCTTTAGTTATTTGAGCTGAGTTAGCCATCATTCTTATCATATCTTTGTTTGTTTGTTTGTTTTATTGTTTTTTGAGGGCAGTGTCACTGGCCTTCATATATGGGACCAAACCAGTGCCGCTAGCTTCCCAAGCCAGTGCTTAACCACTGTGCCACTCGACCGGCCCAAGAAATTTTATCTCAGTGTCCCACTGTTATAAATCAAGTGGCTGTATATGTATGGATTTGTATAAACATAGTTTTGCTATCTTAATAGTAAAATGAAAGCTAACAGTGTAAGTCATTTTTTTTTGTCTTATTTGTTAAAATTATCTTAGCTATTCTTGATCCTTTGAAATTCCAAAAAATTTACAATCATTGCTAACATTCACAGACACACAGATACAGTTTTACATTTTTTTTTTTTTTTTTGAGGGCAGTGTCACTGGCCCTCATAGGTGGGCCCCGAACCGGGGCAGCTGGCTTCCGAAGCCAGTGCTTAACGACAGTGCCACTCGGCTGGCCCCCACAGTTTTACTTTTGAATGAGATTTCACATCGGTCAATTTTGGGAAATTGACATGTTTACAATATTAACTTCTCCAATCTTTGATCATGATGCATGTCTTTAAATTCCCTCAGTTTTTGCAGTTTTCAGCTTAGAGAGCTTGCACATATTTTCTTATGTTTATTTATTTGATCCTAACCCTAAGGACACTGTTACAATTACTAATTCTAATATTTAATTGTTTTCTTTTGTATTTTCTGAATATACAAATACATCATAAGAAAATAAGACTATTGAGTTCATTCTTTTCCATTGATACCATTTTTACTTTTATTCTTGTGTATCTAACTGAACAGAAATAGTCTTAAAGGTCACTCGATTCATTCAGAAATCACAGGGAATGATTTCAACATTTGACCATCAATTTCCATGTTTTCTCTCCAAAAAGAGCCTTCTATTTCTAGTTTGCTATTAATATTTATATCAGGATATGATGAATTTTATCAAATGTTATTTTCAGCAACTTTTTTAGACAACCTATTTTATTTTGACGTTTTCTATTTTTTTTGTTACTATTAAACTTATTTTAAATATAAACCAATTATTAATCAGCCCAATTCAGTTGTGACATAACCTGTTTTATGTTTTACCGATTTTGATTTTCTATTAAAATTTTTTGCAACTATTTTTCTGAAAAACCTTGCCCCGTGATATTTCTATCTTAGTCACATTTTGGTACCAAGTTTATGTTCCTCTTAGAAAATGCATTTCAGTGACTTTTAGAATGTA
Source organism: Aselliscus stoliczkanus (assembly GCA_033961575.1). Lineage (NCBI taxonomy): Eukaryota > Metazoa > Chordata > Mammalia > Chiroptera > Hipposideridae > Aselliscus > Aselliscus stoliczkanus. Next base: position 147,117,480 of record CM066732.1, on the reverse strand, counting down.
CATGCCTTCCTTCTGATTGCTTTTGAGTTTTTCTCTTATGTGTATTAACTGGTTTCCAAGAAATGTTACTATAAGATCTGACAATTCGGTTTGCAAACTAATCCTAGAAAAAGTGCTACGTACCTCACTATGATCACCTTCGAAGTATTCCTCTTGGGAAGCTATGCATCAACGCCAGTGTCTAGTCCACCCTTCAAAGCAATTTTGGAACTCTTTTTCTGGAACGGCCATCAGAGCTGTCATCGTATTACCCTTGATGTCCTGAATGTCATCAAAATGTCTTCATTTTATATTTCCTTTATCTTCGGGTAATGAAAGTAGTCACTGGGGGCTAGATCAGGTGAGTAGGGAGGGTGTTCCAATACAGTTATTTGTTTACTGGCTAAAAACTCCTTCACTGACAATGCTGTGTGAGCTGGTGCATTGTTGTGATGCAAGAGCCATGAATTGTTGGCAAAAAGTTTGGGCCATCTAATTTTTTCACGTAGCCTTTTCAGCACTTCCAAATAGTACACTTGGTTAACTGTTTGCCAGTTGGTACAAATTCATAATGAATAATCCCTATGATATCAAAAAAGGTTAGCAACGTCATTGCAACAAGTTTGCAAACTTAATTGTCTGCCCTTATATGATTTTCCTGTGTTAACAGCCACAGGTTTTTATTATTATTATTGTTATTATTATTATTATTATTATTATTTATACTGAGTCTTCTTACTGTTCCAATGTCAGACATAAGTTTTGGGGAAACGTTAATCATTATCTTTTCCAGTATTATTTCTGCGTTATTATCTTTCTTTTTTTTATTTCCAGGACACCAGGAAGAGTAAATCTCTCACCATTTCACCATACTTTTTCACATGTGTCTCTCAAGTTCTTTGCTGTGTTTTCTGATCTTTGATGCTTTCCACAAATTTCTTTGCATGTTTTCTACTCAGCTATCATCCCTTTAACTAATTATGCTTTCTATTTTTTCCTGCGTGCTGATAACCCGTCTATTAAGTTGTACTTTTAATTGCATGCCTTCCATTTCATTTACTTTTTTTTTTTTTTGGTAGGATTTCTGTTGTGTGGTGAATTCTTTATCTTTTTATATATTTCCTCAAACATTTTTGTCACAGAGATATCAATATTTAGGTTCCATATTTAAAATTACACAAATACCTGTGGATTTGTTTCTATTGTTTCCTTTTTCACTTGACCTTTTTTTGTGTATGTGAAAAAAAATAGATATATTTGATGTATATATTTGCAGTCTTCATGTGTGATTATTTTCCTTAGAGGTTTTAGTATATCTTCTAACAGGCACAGTGTAACAGCCATGTGCTTAATGCAGTTGGGCCTGAGCTGACTCTAGCCCAGTATTTGCAAGACTGCCTCTACTTTGGTTTATACTTGCTCTTATAGTGTAGCTTTTCAGGGTTCCTGACTTAAAGCCTTAATCTTATACTCTAATATATGTATATATGCTCGTATTTTTGTTGTTTATCCTTGGTACCATGAGGTAGCCAGGAAGGAATGTTTTTGTATGACTTTTGTTGGAAATCCTACAGTGTTTTACTTTTAAGTGCATGCTTATTAAGATCTACTTTATCATGTTAATGATATGTCCATTAAGTTCTATTTTACAAAGTATATTTTATCATTATGTGGGCTGATATTTGACACATACCTTCTCTGCATCTTTAGACATAATCAAATAATATTTCTTTTAAAATTTATTTATATGATATTATTTATGACCATATTGATGGCCTTCCTAACATCTAACATAGCGTTGCTGAAATTAACTAGAGTTATTTATCTTGAATGATTTTTAATGTGCTATTAGGTTTTATTTGCTAGTGCTATATTTAAAATTTTGCACCAGTATTTATAGTGAAAAGTATTAATAATTTATTAATTTTATTTGATGTGTAGGATAAATGTTACATTGTTGTTATAAAGCAAATTTAGAGGTTGTTATTTTCACTTTCACTGCTCTGGGACAGTTTATGTAGTGTTAATATTACCTGATCTTTCAAAACTTAGTAAAATTCTTAGATGACATCAACCAGGAATGGTTATTTTTGGTAGGGTTTTTTTTTTTTTTTTTTTTTAACTACTTTCTATATTTCTTCAAGGGTAATTAATCTGCTTATATTTTCTATACACTGAGTTTAGTTTTGGTAAGTTTTAAAGAAAATGACCTATTTGATCTACGTTGATTTTTTTCCTTTGGGAGCATGATAGAGTTTGCAAAAAAAACTAAATTTGGCAAGTATTTATTAGTTCAAGTGTGTACCGATTTCCTAACTCATTTAATTCTACTTTTATCTTTATGAAGTTTTACATCAGCTTTATTTTCCTTCACTTTGTTATTCTTTTCCTAGTTTTTTGAATTGGATAGTTAATCATTTAATATTTGTGTCATGTTATTTATATAGGTATTTAATAGTATATTTTTTTTTACTCACGACTGTTCTAACTGAATGCCACAAATTCTTTTTTGTCCTATTTTTATTATCCTTATTTTCAAGTAATTCTAAAACCCCTTTATATGTACCCTTTGACCTAAAAGTTGTTTAATATCATGTTGTTTATTACTTTTATTTCAATATGGAAAGGCATTTCCTTCTGATTTTTTTAAAATTAATTTCTAGGTTGTTGTTTTTTTCTCATTGTGATCAAAAAGTGCTATTTTTATTATGTCTGTACCTTGGAATTTAATGATGACTTTGGAGAAACTACTTATTTCATATTTCCTTGAAATAGGTGATACTACACACGCACATAAATTGAAGATATAGTCTCCATTTTGATAATCAGTATATATTTTAATTAGGTGACAGATATTTCATCTAAAAGAAGCATAGAAACTAAAATAAATTATATTTACTTCAGAAGAGGGCACACCCTTTCTTATATCATGTCACAATAGTAGGAGCCAAATGAATTTGATTTGTAAATGGAGTTGCATCTGAATTGAATTGTGGTGAAGACTTGGTTGACCTCATTTAAATATGTTGAGTGGTGAATCAAGACCTGCCCTTTAACAGAGACTAAAAATCTAAACACTAGTCATCAGAAGGACCTCTTCTTCATAGCTGAGCCTGCGCCACCTTGAGCTGTGGGAAATCTCTGCTTTGTCACCTAGCTGCCTACTCTTTAGTCCCTGGGAAATTCTCTTAGCTCTCCATCCCTCCCCTCCCCTTTGTCTTGCCTTTTTCAGTCCTGCAGTTGCTGCCTCACCTTTGGACCTTGTCAGAGCAGCAGCCCTGGTGGCTGTGACAACCTGATAAACCATGGAAAATGTTCTCTCAGCTCTCACAACTGTGGGAGTATTAATTGAGTGAAATTCCACAGTGGGGGTGGGGTGGGCGGGGAGGGAGCAGAGTCTCTCTGCTCTTCTGCCTCACCCTCAGTATGACCCCCCAGCCTGAATCTAATGGATTTCTCTCAGTTCCGTTCTGATTTCAGACTGTGGATGACTTGCCCTTGCTTAGAAGCCACAGGCATCCCAACTTTTCCTCTGGCTTTGTTTTTAGGGTACCTTTCCTGAACATTCAGTGAATATTCATGGCAAAGGGATTCCTTATTATGTTAATCTGTCATATGTGACTACATGTGGTCATGAATATTTCATTAGAAGGCCAACTCATTTCTCTCTCCCCTGTTTATGTCAGATTGCTCCTCCTTTTCCATTTACATCAGGAGTGTGTTTTTTTTTAATAAATTTGAAATAATTATAGGTTCAGAGGTAGTTGAAAAGATAGTACAGAGAGATCTGCATACCCTTCATCCAGTTTCCCAAGTGGTTACGTCTTACATAATTCTAGTTCAATATCAACTCTAGAAAATTGGCATTGTCACAATGTATGTGAATAGTTCTGTGATGGTTATTTTTATGTGTCAACTTGGCTGGGTCACTGTCCCAGATATGTGGCCAAATATTATTCTGGATGTTTCTGTGAAGGTTTCTTTGGATGAGATTAACATTTAAATTACTGGATGTAGAGTAGAGCAGATTACCTTTCATAATGTGGGCACCTCATCCAATCAGCTGAAGGCAAGAGGGAGAACTGAAGTAGGTGGCCTTTGGACATAAACTGCAGTATTGGCTCTTCCGGGGCCTCCAGCCTATAAGTCTTTTCTGAGTCTCCAGCCTGTAAATAAATGTGTGTGTGTGTGTGTGTGTGTGTGTGTGTGTGTGTGTGTGATATATATGTAATATTTCTTCTTTAATCAGTGTGTTTTGTGTTACATATATATGTGATATTTCTTCTTTAATCAGTTAACAATAGATTACACTGATTTTTTTAAAAATATTGATCTACCCTAACATCTCTCTAATAAACCCCACTTAGTCATGGTATATAATCTATTTTCCATATTACTGAATTCCTAATATTTCTATATTTCTTTAAGAATTTTTGCATCTATAGTCACAAGGGGTATTACTCTATAGGTTTATTATGTTTGTTGTTGTTTGTTTGTTTGTTTTTATAATGTTCTCTCTGGTTTTCATTCAGGGTGATGTTGGCTTCATAAAATAATTGGAAAGTCTTCCCTCCTCATCTGTTTCTGTAAGAGATTGTGTAAATTAGTGTAATTCTTTAAATGTTCAGCAGAATTCTTTAGTAATAACTGGGCCTCAAATTTTCTTTTTCAGAAGCTTATTTTATAGATATAAAATCTTTGACAGTTGTAGAGATATTTATTTTTTTTGAATTTCTTATTTATGAGTTATATTTACTAGGTAGTTTGTACTTTTTAAGAAATTGGTTCATTTTATCTAAATTATCAAATTATTGTGTGTAGAGTTGTGTGTAGTATTCACTTATTCTTTTGGTATCTGTGGGGTTTAAGGTGATTATCACCTGTTTCATTCCTGATATTAGTAATTTATGATTTCCTTCTTTTTGTTTAGTCTTGCTAGAAGTTTATCAATTCTCTTGACCTTTTCAAAGAATCAGATTTTTATCTCATTGACTTTCTCCATTGTGTTCTGGTTTTAATTTTATTTAGTTCTGCTCTTAATATGTTTTGCCAGCTTATTTTTAAATAAAACACTCAGAGGTACAGAATAATACATTTAATTAATAATACCAATTAGTTGATTTCTTGTACTCTTAATCTCATTTGAACATTTAAAAATGAAAAAGTCAAATACATTTTTGATAACATAACAGGCATCAATGATAAAGAGAAGCCCACACCACAAATTCTAAATGTACTTGCAAATGATTAATGTGAGCCTTCAAGTATACATGGCCAACCTCAAATTAAAGACAAGAAGTAACTTAGGTGTATAATTAAGAACTTAAACCAATACAACATATATAATAGCAAATATCATTGCTGCTGAGATCTATGTCAGTTTCTATGAGGAATCTTGTTTACCTAACAAGATTGTAAAATCATACAGGAAAGAAAACAGTGGCTCAAAAGGAAGGACACTTGAGCATATAACCAAAAACAAGGTGGAGGAAATTTTATAAATGTGCCCTTAATCTCCCACTTGCTCAACTGAACCTGTACTTGAATGTGGTCACTATAAACAGACTAATAGCAGCCATCACAACTTAAGCTTTGGAGGAAAATATGTGTGATGAACATAGTTAACAATTGAAGCAGAAGAACTAGTTATCTCCTGAAAATGTGATCATTCTTATATATTTTTTCTATACCCAAAGGGCTAGGTAATTACCACTGAGGCAGCATGCTCTTGAAATCTATTACTACGCATCAAGGTGCAGAGGGCAATGTTAAAGCTCCTTCTTCCCTGAGGCATCCTCCCTTCCTCCCTTCCCTGGAATCAGTGAAAAGGGACATAAACTAAGGCCGGTGAATCTTACCACAAGTACATGTCACTAAAGGCTATAACTAGTAAAATAGAAAGTTTGGGGGCAGGGGGGAAGCGGTTCTTAGGTATTAATGGAACAGAAAAAAAATAATTCCTTATTGAAACAAACTTACTACCTTCAAAGAGATTAGAATATTGAAAAGATGAACCAGAAGTGAGGACTCACAAAGCATAATCCAGAGTAAACCTGTAAGAGTTGAAAGAAAGAAAGAAAGAAAGAAAGAAAGAAAGAAAGAAAGAAAGAAAGAGCGAGGGAGGGAGGGAGGGAGGGAGGGAGGAAGGAAGGAAGGAAGGAAAGAAGGAAGGAAGGAAGGAAGGAAGGAAGGAAGGAAGGAAGGGAAGGAGGAAGAAAGAAAGAAAGAAAGAAAGAAAGAAAGAAAGAAAGAAAGAAAGAAAGAAAGAAAGAAAGAAAGTTAGTTAAACAGTGGATTTGAAACAGCTGAGGAACAAATCAGTGAGGCAGAAGGTTTGTTTGAAGAACTTTCCCATAAGACATCAGAAAGAAATTAAGTGGTAGAAAATATAAAATAAATGATTAAAACCTGTGGGTTAGAAGAGTCAGTATTCTTAGAATCGTTTTCATGGTTGATCAAAATAAACACAAGGAGAACTACATCAAGAAATAAAAGACCAAATATTTACAGGATAAAAAAAATGATTTAATATTTAATTTATTTAGAATTAAACAGAGAAGTTAAGAAACACAGGCATGCAATGCATATTAAAATAAAACTAATGATATCAAAATAAAGCTTTTAAAACCTTACCAAAAAAATCACCTACAAATGAACAAGAATCAAGATTGACACCAGACCTGTCAAGAATAATACCACAAGAAGAAAATTGGGTCATATCTTCATGGAGTGGAAGCTTTTCCTTTTGAAACACACAGGGTATCAAATGGCTCCTAACTGTAAGAAAAGAAGACCAAGCTCGTTCTCACGGATAGAAATGCAAGGTGAAACTACAATGAAATATTGTTTTTAATGTACTAGGTTGGGAAAGACATTATGGAAATCTGCTGTGACTACAGTGAGAGTGCAGAAGGAAGTAGATGCGCTTAGAGAAATTTAGGCAGAGCAGCATATGCCATATCAAAAAACATGGGTTTTATTCTACATGTCATGATGAACAACTGGAGGACTTAAAACTTTGGAAGATGAGGAAAGTCGAGTGTATCAGCATTTAATTTGTAGACTGCATACAACCTGACTCTGCTATCTCACAGATATTATAATATCTCACAGATAATATCACACAGATAATTATTATAATCTCTCACAGATATTATAATAAATACATTTGCCCCTCAGATCATATATCCTACTGGGTCCAAAGTGGGGCTCTGAGAACAGTGGGTAGGCAAGAACTAGACCGTGCCAATGAGGCCAATGTGCATTTTGTGGTTCCTAAGCTGGGGGACAGCAGAGTACAAATGCCATACTGTTTCTTCATGTCCCCATACAGAGTGATAAGTCACATTTGCCAAAGCATGTCATAAATCCACATCTAACTTCAAAGGGGCAGGAATTTACATTCTTACTCTATGCCCAGAAAGAGGAGGAGGCTGCTGAATGCCTCTAATGACTTATGAAAGTGATCCTTAATGCACTCTCGCTACAGTGAATAGAAGAATCTATGAATCTATTTATTAAGCAGTCACATTTGATTATGCTGATTTATCAAATTAATAATGTCTGCCATGCCTGTTTGTGTGCATAGCACTGTATAATCTTGTGTGAAAAATGAATATGTACACCAAAAGCATATTATGTGTATATATATACATATGTATATATACATGCATATATATGCACACATTTATATATATGGGGCCTTATTTCATTTTGTTTTGCCTGGCTGGAAGAGGAAGAAAAGTTGAATATGTCTTGTCCAGGAATATATCATAATTATAATTCTATTTGGACAATTTATTATCAGCAGTAGTTTTCTGCCTGTAAAAATGATCTGCCTAAACACATTAGGCATTTACTACTTTTGTCTCTGGAGTGCAGTCTCCAGGATGGAATTCGCTGTCTTGTAACGTGGCTTAGCTGAGGCTACGTTCAACTTTCCAGACAAGGCAACAGGGTGATAGTCATAATACTCAAAATAAAATCGGCCTTAATTATGGTGCTGCTACCCCATCAGTCTGTGGGACTCCTCACTGAGTCTATCTAAACCTTCCCAAGTCAACGCTCCTATTCAAAGATATGGCCGGAGTGATACAAAATAGCCACCAGGTAGTTTTCACACATTTATCTCTTTTACTTCTTATAACAAGGCTATGAAGTTGTCATTATTAGTAATTGTTGGAAACCAAATGTGAACATAGCCTGTTGTTTAACTGCAAAGCCAAGCATTTAACTGCTTTGTCATTATGATTCTTTTTTACCTGAATAAAGATTGATTATTATAAATGACAAGTGACTCAAATAATAATATCATTCTGATTTCAAGGATAGGAGATATTAGCAAAATAAAAAAGAGAGAGAGAACTTTCAGTTCTTTAAAACCCTCACCGTTATGAAAAAGTAAAATAAATTCCTTGGTAGACATATTACAGATGGTGATTATAGTTTAGTGAACATGTAGTTTATCTTTACAACAAGGTTGTGTGTGCATATGTTTTTTTTTTCTTTCTTTCTTTCATTTTCAGGTCAAATGTTTTAACAATGCATTCATACTAATAATTTTGCCAGAGACATTTATTCATGGAGAGCTAAAGCTTATAAAATGCAAATGATTTCTCTAGAAAAAAGAGGCCACAAAAATATCACCAGAGAGGATGCAGAAGAAATAAAATGACTCCTCTTTTTTCACTTGAAAGTAGTAACTACAGAACTAAAGGACATTAGAGTTAAAGATGACCAGAGACATGCGTTAGCTCATCCCTTCTCGTATCAGAAAAGGAGAAACTAAGATTCCCTGGATGCATCCCAAAGATTTCCCCAAAATTGTGCAGATGTCTGTGGAAGAACAAACAGCTGAGTAAGTTTTCTCAATTAGAAATGAAGAGTCCTCATGAGTAACAGCGGGTCACTCACTTAGACATTCATGTGGACTGAATCAGGAGACTCCAAATGAGTGTTTCTTGGCCTAACCAAAGCTATGAGCTGATGCAAGAACACAGGCGTTTAGGGCCCTTCCACCATATACCTCAGTTTGTTATAACTTCAAAAGGAGAATAATTGTATCTTTCCTGAATCACAAGTATATATTTTTGCCCAAGTACATTCAGAGAACTGAGCACCAAGAGAAAGTGTTTCATCAACCCAGATGTGCTTGTAATGAATTAGAAAAGGCTCAAACCACCTATGGGTAAATTAAATTATGAACCTGCAATAGTGTTCTGACCCATATCCATCAAAATGTCAAAAGGATATTAGTAGACAGCAGGCATGCAACCTGGAAATAATACGGCACAGACTATATATGTACCTAGAATGAGAAACATTGATTTCCAAAGAGCAACATACTTGACTTGTTTATTTCTGGGAGAACTATCACCATTAACTATCAAAACACACCTTGGTCAGTTCCTCCATATTCTGGTATGAATATGTTTGCCTCGGGATCCTGCAGTGGCAAAAATGAGGACAATATTCCTAGAATTAAATTCTAGCCTTTAAGCTAATTGTGGGTTTTTCAGAAAAATGTCTGAGCCCATCTTTTTTTTGTTCTTAAGTAAGATGAAGGGTATAGGTTGTATTTGCCTCACAAGGCACCCATTAGAACCAAATGCAATATGTGTAAGGAATATATGTAAGGAATATAGAAAGTGATCAATAAAAAGAAACAATGTCATTCTGATCCCTCTTCCATGCTCACGTTAGCTGAAACTGTGACCCACTCAGAGGTGAAGCACAACAAAACAAAACCTTGCTTATTGAGGCATTTCTAGAGGAAAGAGGAAAATGAGAACGCAATTTAAAAGAAGTGACTCACTCAACTGACACAGTACACCTTAGGGTCAGAGATGAGATCCAAAAATGTTTCGCCTAAGGGAATGACTCCCAGCTGCTGATGTCAGAATCTCCTTCCTAGATAAGCAGATCAAGGTAGAGAAGTCTTCCTCTTGTGGGTGCTGAACCTATGGGGAATTTCTTAGGCAGTGGCTCCCCACTACTACTATAGAAGTGAAATTAAATGATGCTCAATCACAGATTACTTCTTTTCTATATGGATTGGCTTTGAGAATTTAAATTCCATATATATTCTAGGTTAACATGTTGCACTGCTTGACACCCTCCCTAACAACTAACTGGCTTTTCAGATTGTTTTGGGTATCATTTTGGAGATATCAGAAAGCATGCATTTAGGAGTTCAGAGGAAACGGTCACACACAGTTTCTGCAACCCAGACATGCAAATATTCCTTCTTTAATACAAGGTGTACTCTGCTTTTCAACACATTTACTCGTATCGACCCTATATTATTATGTAGTTTTTGGCTTTTAAATTTGATTATTCTATGCATTCTTATGTATTCATGAAATGTCATTCAAAAGATAAACATTGCAATTATTCCCCATGAATACAATGCAATTCATTATTCTATAAGTAAATAATATTTGGTCAATAAAAATATGTGAGTGGTAAATATGAAAAAAAAGTAGTGTTTCAAACTGAATGAAAAATAGTGTTTTGAGTTGAAATGGGGGGTTATGCAGCAGGGGAACTATCCCAAGCAGTTGGAATCATATGAGAAACATTTAAGTAAAACAAAAGTAATAGTGTTTCAAAAATAAAATGAAAACAAAAAAAAAAACAAAGACAAATATCTACTATGTATTAAGTGCTTTGCATGTTTTTGTTTAACATAATCTTCAAGGTAACTCTTATACATACACATTATGTCCCTTATAAAGAGAGAAAAAAAGGGGTTTAGGGACCTTCTGAGTATTACAGAATTAGTCTGCTATAATGAATAGGAGGCATAAAAATACATATATTTCTATTCCAAAATTAATGTTTTTCATTGGTTTGAATGCCTGTTTTCCACCTAACCTAGAGTTCTCGTACCTCTTCGATCCAACAACTTGCTTTTAAATCAACTTTATTGATATATAACTTATATAAAATAAATTATTCCCATTTACAGTATACAATTCAATAAATTTTGAAGAATGTAGATGCTTAGGAACACACTGCCATAATAAAGATACAGATTTCTCTCACTCCTGAAAGATTCCTCATTTCCTTTGTAATCCATCTCCCCCTCCACCATCAGACAGAGAAAACCATCAATGTGTTGCCTGGCACTATACATTAGTGTGAATTTCCTAAAATTTTATACAAATTGAATTGGATAGCATGCATTCTATTTGGTCTGGCTTCTTTCATTCATGCTTCCATGTTGTTGCACGTATCAGTCATTTGACCATTTTTGCTGCTTAGCGGTATCCCACTATATACGCCATATATTGTTTATCCAATCAACTTTTGGGAATTTAGATTGTTTTTCATGTTTGGCTATTATGAATAATGCTGCAAAGGATATTCATGTAAAACCTTTGTGTAAGTATATGTTTTCATTTTTCTTGAGTAAATACCTAGGAGTCCAATCACTCATTCTTAAAGTAGTATACATTGAACTTTTAGAGAAACTTCCAATGAGTTATACAAAGGTAGTTGTATCAGTCAGCTTCTCAAAGGTTAAAGTTACCCTAAAACTCAGTAATTCCAGTCAAAATAAATGAAAACATATATATGCCCATGAAAAAACTTGCACAGGGATGATTAAAAAATGAAATTAAAGTAATTGTGTCATTTTACATTCCTTCTAGCAGTGTATGAGAGCTTCAGTTGCTACACATTCAGGCAGGTCCATGGTATTATCAGTTTTTAAAATTATCATTCAGTAATTATAGAGAAATTTGTGATTTTAATTTGCATTTTCCTAATCACTGAGAAGCTCTTCATTTGCTTATTTATCTCTCAGGAATCTTCTTTGGGAAAGGCCAAATCAAATGTTTTACACACTTTTCAAAATTGAGTTATCTTTTCATTTAATTGTCAGAATTCTTTATATATTGTTGAAACAAGTCATTTGTCAGATATTGCATTGTGAATATTTTCTCCACGTCATTTAATTTTCTATTTTCTTAACGTGTCTTTATAAGACCAAACTGTTTTATTTTGAACTTGTCAATTATTATTTATGATTAATGTTTTTCACATCACATCTAGAAGAATTTTGTCTAATGGAACATTTTCCTCTAGAAATTTAATCAATTTAGCTTTGTCCTTTTAATTTTCTGGTCTATTTTGTGTTCAGTTTTGTGTTATGACAAGTAAGGGGAAATGTTCTCTGTTTTTTCTTTCCATACACGTAACCAGTTGTTCCAGAACCGTTGGTTGAAAAAGACTTTCCTTTCTCTCTTGGATTGTCTTGGCACTTCTGCGAAAATTCAGTTGACCATATAAATGTGTGAATTTATTTCTGGATCCTTTAGCATTATGCTAATGTCATCTTATCTTTATTATCATATATACTGATATAAATATATATTCTTTTACAGAAATATTACATTCTATAAGCAATATTTTAAAGTTTGTAGAGTAGGAGGGTTTTTCAGTCTTGCACATCTTTTGGTAAAATTATTATTCAGCATTTTGTGTTTTGTGATGCCTTTGTAATTAAAACCTTCTTTTAAACACATTGTTTAATTAGTTGCTACTTGTATGTCGAAGTTTTTCACCATACTGCAGTGCAACTAACTATGGCCTGCCCTCAGGAAGAAGCTGAACAAAAAAGAAACTCACACCACATTTTGAAAATATTCCAAAATTGGCCTACTTTTTTTCATTCTCTAAAGCATTCACTTTGTTTTTTATTTTGTTTGGTTATTTGTTTTAATGTTGAAGTTTTATCTGTGGGGACAATGGTCTGCCACTAGCTAACTCTACCATGTGAGTTAGCAGAACTCTTGCAATGACACTTTTTTTATTATTAGCAAAGAGCAAATATTTGACTATTTGAAAAAAATGAATACTTAGTGTAGTATCATGAAGTTAAATTTGTACATAGTATACTTTACCTATTCACTTTAAAAAGCAAAATTTATCAGGCTTTAATTGTAAAATTAAATAAATATAAAAAGAATTAATTAAACACAAAAATTATTTGGGAGACTCTACGTCTGCCTCAGATGTGTAGATCTTGAAAGAACGTTGTTTCCCTCTTCATAACAAGAAAAGCCCAGATGATATACCTTCTAAATTGTATCAGATTGCTGAGTGATGGAGTAATCACCTAGCCTGAAATGTAAGGAAAAGTGTCACCAAGAAGAGATGGGACACAAGTATTAGGACAACTATACCAGAGCAAAGAAAGAAGACCTATTGCAGCAGCAATGAAGAAGAATTCAGCAAAAATAGTTAACATATTACTAAGGCCCCAGTATCGGCTATCAGGGAAGTACAGAACTTCTGGGAACTGCAGACCTAAGAGCCATTCACAGGCTCTTTTCCATGAACCTCCACAGGGTACCCATGAGAAATATGGAAGACAGAGTGGGAGATTGAAGAAAGCCTTCTTCAGTGGTAAGTAAATACCTAGAGGAGAGCGGTGGCTGCTGTTGCAGAAAGTATATAAATTACGCCCCAGTTGGACCCTTCTCCTGCTTGTCCAGGAAACAAAAGCTCCAAATTTTTAAGAAAATGTCAGCACATTGTGGAATGAACTTAGACATTCCCTTCTAACGAATACAGTGCAGGAAAATAAAAAAAATAGTTACTTAATGTTGAGAAACCTGTAGACACCAGCTTATCCATGTGCTCTAGGTGAACATCGACCATTGTAAGTCATGTTGATATCACGTACCTGCTGATATAATGCAATGCAAAGGATATTTCTCCTCTGTGGTATTTTTCAACAAAACCCAGAATCCCAGGCTAATCATATGAAAACATTAGGCAACCCCAAATTGAGGTACTTTCTATAAAATAACTGACCAGGGAGGGCTCTTCAGAAGTGCGATGGTCATAAAACAAAAGGAAAGACTAAACACCTGTCATAAATCAGGAGACTAAGGAACACGATGGTTAAGTTGGCTAAATGCAAAGTGCTATGCTGATTGGATTCTGAACAGAAAAGGCACATGAATACAGAAAACTAGTGACATAAAATACAGTCTATAGTTTAGTTAACAGAGATGTATGATTGTTAATTTCTTAGTTTGAGAAATGTGTCATGGTAATGTAAGATGTTAAAACTAGGGAAAACTGGGGGAGTGAATATGTGGAACCTTTGCTATTGCTATTTTGCAAATTTTCTGTAAATCTATACTTATTCTAAAATAAAAAGTTTAATGAGTATAAAAATATTGATAGGCATGGATTTAAGTATTAAATTATATAGGAGTTTTTTTTTTAAAAAAAATCCATGCTGATGTAAACAAATGAATACATTGAAAATTTAATGAGTAGCAGGATATTTACATATTCACAAATCCCTCTCCACACACACTTATTAATTACAAAGGGAGTTATAATAATTTTATATTAGAGAAGACTGGCAGATACCTTCTTAACCAAGAGAGCAAAGCTACCATCAGCAATGGGACAAATCAAAATTGTCTGCCATGCGATAGGATGCAATGAAAATATAGCATCAACCTCAGTTGTGATATTCCTACCAAGTATCTGTAATCTAAATGTTTTAAAAGAATCAGGGCCGGCTGAGTGGAGTGGTGGTTAACAGCTGGCTTGGGAAGCCAGCGGCCCTGGTTTGGTCCCACATATGAGGGCCAGGGGCACTGCCCTCAAAGAAAAAACAAAACAAAAACAAAAACAAAAAAAAGAATCAGAATAAAAAAATGGAGGTATATCTGCAAAATAACTGGCCCCAAGCTTCAGGGTCCAAGCAAATCAGGTATATTAGTGTAAGACAATAGGGAGCAGGAGGGACTGTGGCAAACTAGACCTTGAATGAGTTGAGTAAAGGAAAGCAAATTCAATTTAAGAAAGTTGGTGGAAACTAAACTCCTCATATTAAACCATAATAACCATAGCAAATATTTACTGTGTACTTACTCCATGCCAGGCAATAGTGTGTTGGGGACTCTGGAAACAGGCTGCCAGGTTCGAGTCCTGGCTTTTGTGCCTGTGAGCTGTGAAACTTTGGCCACATAACTGAATGACTCTGTGCCTCAGCTTTCTCATCTGCAAGACACAAATAACATACTTATAGGACTGTCATGAGAAGTCAAAAGATGACTACAGGGCAATGCATAAGGCAATGCCTAGAACATGGATGCCCACCCCCCAAAAAAAATTACCCCGAAACTTGCTATATCCATTTATAAATGAGGAAACTGATGCCAGGAAAGTTTCAAGAAATAGCTCAAGGTCAGTCTATTAATTGGTGTCATTGTACTACTTGGGCCTAGACAGTTTGGAACTAAGTCTGAATTGCTACTTACTATCTCTTAATTGTTACAATCTTCCATAAATATTAAAACCCATTATGTGACGAAGACAGTATTAAGACATAAAAAGTTGTAAAAAGTAGGTTCTGCTGTCAATGAGCTTGAGTCCTATGGAAGAAATGAGGAAGAAATGCATGAAAAGGCTAGAAATAGATTCAAAATATAGCAAGGGATTTTTTTCTTATAGAAATTAGAGGAGGTAAATTTGAATTGAAGATAAAGAATATATTCATGAAGAAGTGACACTGGATCTGTCCCTTGAAATATCAGAACAAAAGAAAAAAGGAGGAGAAGGGTATGTATTTCTAATTCACATCATTTATTGACAAAAATATTCCATTTGGGGCATTTTTCTGCACATATCACCAAAATGGATTGAATGTATGTCTTAGTATCCGTTGTTCTATAGGTATTACTACATGGAACTACCTATAGTATTTATTGAGGCCATTTGCAATGCCCATTCTTTGCATAGCAGATTGATTAATAATTAAGGAATTTCTCTTTTATCCATTTACCTTTAATACCTAATTCAAGATCTGTATTTGTGCTTTGATTTGAAAACTACCTCATTGTCTAAATTCTGGGAATTTGGCCAATCTGGTATATAGTCATAAGTTGATACTCTTAGGGAAGAATTCAATTAGTTGTTTTGTTTTGTTTTTTCTGTTTTGTTTTTTTAAATTATGAAAGTGAGACATATTTACCGTAGGAAAAAAACTATCATTAATTAAATTGACTACAATAAAAATAAAATCACTCACAACATCATTGCATAGAGAGGATAAATAGTAATTCTTTTTTTTTTTTTTTTTCTAGCTGAGCCATCCTGCCACCTGTTGGCAGCTCAACGGCAACTCAGCTCGGGCTGGCCTCGAACCACTGTTGCTCAGAGCTCAGCTTGCACTCTTGAGCGAGCTCTTAACCAACTGAGCCATTCGGCCAGCCTGATAACTAGTAATTCTATGGGATATATTTTTCCAGAATTTTGCTTCTACTCTGGCCCTTCTCAGTGTCTAATCATATATACATACACTATCTTTACAAAATTGTTCTCATATTCTATGTAATGTTTTGCAAACTATATTTTAACCTAATATGAAATCATGTGCCTTTTTCATCTGATTTAATATTCATCATGTGTGCTTTTTGACAGCTGACTAGGGTAGAAAGGAATCAATAGGAAGCCTCATATATCAGGGGTATCCACTTACTGTCTCCAGATCTAGACACCCTTTAAGGATGCAGAATGACTGTTTGCTTCCTTGTCTTATTGACCTGGAAAGAATAGATGACGCAGTTCCTGAGTTCTGAATAGCACTTTTAAAGGAGCTATGTTCTCTTTAGTTTCATCTAAGCTCCTCTCCTTGTGGGAAAAAAAAAATCTAAAATTAACCTTTATGGATTCTTGAAGCCATCATTGTCTCTGGCCCAGGTTACTGCAAAAATCATCTAATTGGTCTTTTTAACCTTTCCTCTAGAGAATAGTCCAGTGGCCTCTTTAAAATGTAATTCTGTCTTACTCAAAATCCTTCAGACAGCTCATAATAATTAGAATAAAAAATAAAATAAAATCCTCTCTATAGCTCTTTCTCCTTCCAGCCAAGTTGTGGGCTTGCTGTTTATGGGAATGCTTTCTCAAAGGTACTTATTATGATATCTCAAAGATATCTTCCTTCTCACATGACTCTTTCATATAAAAATCTAAAATAGCTACCACTTTAAATGGATGATTCAGATGGTATGTGAATTATATCTCAATACATTTGGTTAAAAAAAAAAAAAGTTAAAGGTGAATGCTTTGTACAATACCCAGTGTCACATGGGATTATGTTCACATCCACACCATAAAATTATATAACACATGAAATGTTCATGGCATGATCCCTGGGTTATAGCAAGGACCCATAGTTATGTACCATTATATTATATTTTACTATATATATATTATATTATATTATTATATTATTACATAATATTTACTATTATGACTATCATACGACCTTATTTTATGGCCACTTGATGCCAGCCTTATTTAAGCTGAATCCTAGAAGACATGGTATTGGTTAAGAGATTACATAAATAGAGATACCAGAAAGAGATCAAATTGACTTGGCAGCAAGTAGTCAAAATACGTATTCAAAATGGCCCATCAATTTAAAAATGAGACAATGCACTCTCAGTTTGCTGAAACATTTCTGTTAGCCATTTTAGATTTAGAACAGGAAGAAGCCGTTTTAGATTTAGAACAGGAGGATATAATTTATCCAATATCCTTTGGTTATAACCTGTCTTAACAAGATATTTGGGTCATCTCAATCTTCCGAAGCTGCAACAACATTCTCCTTACTCCTAACTTATATATGTACCATTATCATTTGCAAGCATACTTCACTCACCATTATCAACTATTTTGAATAATCCTAAGTGTGGACTCATTTTTGTAAGAAAGAGGTCTAATATAAAGTTAAATACTAGTATGATGTTATTATCCTTCAATTACCTCGTTTGAACAAATGCTTCATTTTTAATGCTTTATTACTCTTATTTAGAGTTGTAAAGTAAATTTCTCACACATCTCTTAGGAAACACAAAATGAATTTTCTTAGGTTGGTGCCTCTTTTTTCTGGTGCTCTTAAACTAGCAAAGTTTTACTCTACACTTAAGCTTCTACTGTATAATTTAACTGTTCCCACATCATTGTTGAGAAAGGAAAAAGTCAGAGTCAAGTGATCCTTAAAAAAAATGGTGCTGGGAAATGTGAAATAGTGGGTTAAAACAATCCTTAAATATCTGCTCAATATATGTGTATTTATTAAGAAAATAATGAGCTGCCTATGAGAGAAAGGAAAAGAAAATAGAAAGGGAGGGAACAGGGGAGGGAGAGAGGGGAGAAAAGAGAGGAGAGAAGAGAAGAAGTCAAACTCTTTCACAGATCAGGGTGCTAAATTAGCAACTGGCAAAACCATGCAGGAAGAGTTTGTTGTTGTATTCACAACTGAACATATTCTGTGAGTTACCAGCACGCAGTCACTGAATCATCATTGTTCCCATTTTTCCCCCTCTCCTGCAGAGGACTGGTGGACAAGTAATAAAACTGTGCTCTCAATGGCTGTTTCAGCCAGCCACCAGCCTTTGCGGCAAGTGGAAGCCAGGGCATGGATCTAATTGCTTGCGTTTGGTGGCCAGCCACACTGTATGCAAAGCCACTGCCTGAGGACAAATAGGAGGAGGCAACACCTAATAACAACACAGCAGTGGCAGCTTGTTCATCATAAGCTGCATCACAACAGATGCAGCAGTAATTAAATTTGGGGTGGGGATGCTCAGACAGTCACTTTCAAATTGGCTGTCAAGTCCAAATAAAATTGTGTCAAAAGAGTTTCTGCCTGACACACTGTGCTTGGGAAAGAATTTTATTCGTCAAGACCCAGAGGCCAAATTGCATTTAGTACTCAGCTCATGGATCCTGAAGGTTCTTTACTTAGTCATTTGCTACAGTGAGTGCTGCAAGCTTTAGAAACTGACAGCCTTTTGCTTACTGAGATCATTTCCTGATTTGTTTTAAAAGGCCAAAACGTGAATACATGCTAACAATAAATACATTTTGCCTTGCATGGCCACAGACACGGTTACTGATTATTCTAGAAAGACAGTGATATTAAGAGGACCTATGTTAGCACTGTCCCAGCATGCAAGTGAGTAGAAAATTCAAAGCAATGAGGAGACTCACCACTAAGCAGAAGAAAGACTTTTACTCCAGTGGTCTTTAAACTATACCACACTGCCTCTTAAATTGATTCCTTTTTCTATGACCTTGCCACAGATAGATTTTAATGATCCAAAGTAATACTCCAGAGCAGTCATTTACAGGAGCAGACCCAGGATGGAATTCCTATTGCTCTCTACTCCGTAAGCTTTCACAATAAACATTTACCGCAATAAATACTAAACATCTCTTCATTATCATTCTCATTGCAAATCGGCAGAAAGCCAGCACTAGATGATGTCCCACTTCAATTCCTAACATTTGTGTAGAATAATATTTGTAATAAATCTGATAATCATCCTTGGTCCAATAATTCACTGCCTGAAAAATAAAGTTCCCCCAGGTCCTGAAAGCCAGTAAATCCTAGGGAGAAAATGATCTCATTAATTCTGAGCCTGCGTCTACAGGAGACAAATGATGGGAGGCCCTGCTTTGCAGTCCAGACATTCCTGGAACCTCCCATGGATGTTGAGCTTCCCTCCCCTTTCGCCTCCTTTTCATCTTTCATCCGTTTCAGAAACATGCAGGCCCACACACGTGCACATGCAAACAATTGCTAGTAAAAAATGAGAAAGGGCTCAATCTGGACCACAAAGTTGACTGTAAGAAATCAGAAACCATGGAAAGCTCCAGCCTATTGGAAATATATAAACATTAACACACACACACACACACACACACACACACACACACACACACATAAAATTGTATATAAGCATCCAGTGCCAATTGTACAAACAAGGATCAATTTTGTGATTTTACGGTACTCAGGAGTAAGCTCTGATCCAAAAAAATTCTTTCCTCATTTGATGAGTAACAGTAGCTAACTTACAGAAAGGAATAGCTGGGATTTTATGCAAATAGAGTTGAGAGTTGCATTTACTGAATTGGTGAAATGTGTTTTGTTTTGTTTTGTTTTTTTAAATTAAATTTATTGGGGTGAAAATGGTAAGTAAAATTACAAAGTTTTCAAGTGTACAATTCTGTAATAATCATCTATATATCACATTGTGTGATATATACCACCCAGATCCAGTTCTTCTTCCATCACCATATATTTCACCCCTTTACCCTCTTCTACTATCCCCTCCCTCATTACTCTCTGGTAACCACTAAACTGTTTTCTGTGTCTATGAAGATTTTGTTTTTCTTTGTTTGTTTGCTGTTTTCCACTTTATATCCCACATATGAGTGAAGTCATATGTCCGTTGTCCTTTTCTGCCTGACTTATTTCGCTTAGCATGATAATCTCAAGATCCATCCATGTTGTTGCAAATGGCACTATTTCAACTTTTTTTATGGCAGAGCAGTATTCCATGGTGTATATATACCATATCTTCTTTATCCAATCATCTATAGAAGGACACTTTGTGTGCTTCCATGTCTTGGGCACCATAAATAAAGTTGCAGTGAACATTGGGGTAGATACTCAGAAGAGGGATTGCTGGGTCATGTGGTAATTCTATTCTTAATTTTTTGAGGAATCCCCACACTGCCTTCCATAGTGGCTGCACCAAACTACATTCCCACCAACTGTGTAAGAGGGTTCCTTTTTCTCCACAGCTTTTCCAACACTTGTTATTTGTCTTGCAGATGATAGCCATTCTAAGTGGTGTGAGATGATACCTCATTGTGGTTTTGATTTGCATTTCTCTAATGATTAGTGATGTTGAGCATCTTTTCATGTCAATTGAACATCTAATGTCCTCTTTGGAGAAATGTCTATTCAGGTCCTTTGCCCATTTTCAAATTGGGTTATTTGTCCTTTTGTTGTTGAGTTGTACAAGTTCCTTATCTATGAATATTTTGGATATTAGCCCCTTATCAGAGGTGTTGTTTGCAAATATCTTCTCCCATTTGGTTGGTTGTCTCTTTGTTTTGTTGATGGTTTCTTTTGCTGTGCAGAAGCTTTTTTTGTTTGATATAGTCGTATTATTCATTTTAGCTTTTACTCCCCTTGCCTTTGAGGTCAAGTTAATAAAATCCTCTAGCAAATTGAATACAATAATGCATTAAAAAAGATTACACATCACAATCAAGTGTGGTTCATCCCAGGGACACAGAATGGTTCAACATACACAAATCGATCAATGTGATACACCACATGAACAAAATAAAAGATGAAAATCATATGATTATATCAGATGCGGAAACAGCATTTGACAAGATACAACATCCATTTATGATCAAAACACTTAATAAAATGAGTATACAAGGAAAATACTTTAACATAATAAAGGCCATAGATGACAAACCCTCAGCTAATATCATAATTAATGGTGAGAAACTGAAGTCTTTCTGTCTATATTCAGGAACAAGACAGGGCCAGCCCCTATCACCACTGCTTTTCAAGTTAATATTGGAATTCATCACCAGAGCAATCAGCCAAGAGAAAGAAAAAAAATCCATCTGAATTTGGAATGCAGAAGTTAAATTGTCACTTTTTGCAGAAAATATGATTCTTTATTTAAAAAAACCCTAACGACTCCATTAAAAAAGCTATTAGAAACAATAAACAAATACAATAAAGTTGCGTGCTACAAGCTCAACGTACAAAAATCCTTTGCATTCCTATACTAACAATGAAATTTCAGGAAAAGAAATAAAAACAAACAAACAAAAAAAACAGAAAAACAACAATTACTTCTGCAATTGCAACAACAAAAAAATAAAATAACTAGGAATAAACTTAACAAAAGATGTGAAGGACCTATACACTGAAAAACTGTAAGACATTTTTAAAAGGAATTGAAGAAAACACAAAGATATGGAAAAATATCTAATGTTCATGGATTGGTCATATTACCTGAAAGCCATATTACCCAAAGCATAGTTAAAATGGCCATATTATCCAAAGCAGTATACCGGTTTAATGCAAGCCCCATCAAAATCCCAGAGGTGTTTTTTTTTTAAAGAAATAGGACAAAAAATTATCAGATTTCTATGGAATCACAAAAAATCTCCAAAGAGCCAAAACACTCCTAAGGAAAAAAGAAGAATGCTGGAGGTATCACACTCCCTGACTTCAGCTTGTATTACAGAGCAACAATAATCAAAATAGCATGGTATTGGCAGAAAAATAGACATATAGACCAATGGAATAGAATTGAAAACCCAGAAATAAACCCACATGAATATGGACAGATCAATTTCTACAAAGGAGCCAAAAACATACAATGGAGAAAAGAAAGCCTCTTTAATTAATGGTGCTGGGAGAATTGGAAAGCCACATGCAAAAGAATGAAACTAGACTGCTATCTGTCACTATGTATGAAAATTAACTCAAAACAGATCAAAGACCTAAACATAAGACCTGAAATGATAAAGTGCTTAGTAGACAGCATAGGTACTAAATTTATGGACCTTGGTTGAAATGTTGTTTGAACACTTAACTGTGTGCAGTGCAAGATGCTGAAAGGCTGTAAGATATAGCCCTTGATCAAGTCTAGTCCAAAATGCTTTTGAAAAGAGAAGACTCATACTCAAAACAGGAAATAATAAGGTAAAGCAGAGTGTGATCAAGGGTTAAAATTGAGTCCTATATATATCAATGAATAGGACATTGTTCTTGTGAAGAGCTACCATCTTTGAGAAAAGTCCTGTAGAGTCCATTCAGGGAAACAAAGGTCAATAAACAAGATAGGGCTAGTTTAAATGTATCCATGACAACAAAAGAACTGGGAAAATCAGGAAAGTCCAAAAAATCCAGAGCCCATGACCACTATATTCATACAAAGGGAAAGCCTGATAGATGGTTGAAATTTGACAAAGACAAGAGGTAAGACCACAGGTGGCATCATTATGAAATGAAACAGTCTCATAAACAGGGGGTGTCAGTTGATCAATGAGGGACATATACATTACTAGAATGGCAGGATCTGAAGCTGATGGTATTAGCAGAATATCGAACATAAAGGAGAGAACTGTGCAGATCACTGCTAGCAGTATTGTTTTTTGTTTGTTTGTTTCTCCCATTCTTTTTTATTGTGGTAAAATTGACATATAACAATATATTAGTTTCAGGTGTACAATATAATGATTGGATATTTTTATATATGATTACTACAACAAGTCTAGTTAACATCCATCACCATACACAGTTACAAAAATTTGCTAGAAGTCGTAAGTTGGAAACACCTTTTAAAACGAAAGCATCTTTACTCAATACTTCATATCAAGTAAGTTTGCTCATTTTAGCCTATCCTTCAGAGCTGACCAACAGTGAGCAAATTACTTCAATGGCTTTCTGATGGATTTAGGACAAGGTCAGCATCTAGAGTCCACAAAGCGTCTAAAACTGCCACGGAAGGGAGAATTCCAAGAAGATGGAAAGACCACATAATGAAGAGACCAGCAAATTCTGAAGCATAATTTCCTTCATTTCCCAGCAATGACCAGCTTTGAGCAACATTTTGGATGTAGGCTCTTTCCTGTTATAAGTGTTAGATACAGTTCAAGACAGAAATAGGTATATGCCTACCTACCATAAAACAAGGAATACAAATTAGTCAAGGGTGTGTAGGAAATGAAAATACTCCCACAGAAGTCATGTAGAAAGCAAACTACAATTTAAATCACAGTGGAGAGATCATGACTTTGGAACTTTAGATAATTAATTTTATGAGTCAAACTTTATTGAATTCCTATGTTTTGAGCTCTTTTCTAGTTTTCTCAAAAGCTAAATTGGATGTAGTTTGTACGCAGTGCTTATGCTAATAATTTTTTCAGCAATAAGCTACATTATATACCCTGAAAATTCAGTGTAAACCCATTGATATGTGTGTGTATAATTTATTAAATAATAATGTGATTTTTTTTTAATAATATAAAAATAATATTAAATAAATATATATAAAAGCACCTACTTCTTCCATCTCAGGCCTAACTCTGCACAGACATTGAAACATTATTTTTCCATGCAACCTATCCTTTGAATCTATATATCACTTTATTTCATCTTCTTTTTCTATTTTTAATATTTTTTCAATTTCGATGTATTTCTTAATACAGTGATTCTTTTTTTTTTTAAGATTTTATTGGGGAATTGAGGAGGGGAACAGCATTGGGGAATTGGGGAAGGGGAACAGCCAAGTTGCTGTCTTTTTGTTCTTCAGTCTAGTTGTGGAGGACGTTGCTTCACTGGCCCATGTTGGTATCGTCATTGCGCTCTTCCCGGATGAGGCAGATCGGTCATGGGTCTCTGGATGGTTGCTCTCCGCAGCTATTGGCAGCTCACGCTGGCTGCCAGCCACTCACTGTAGCCTATGGCAGGCCACTGCAGCAGGGGCTGCAGCCTACACCATCGCCGGGGCTCTCACAGCCCAGCTCCAGGTGGAGCTGTTGTTAGCTGTAGAGGGCAGTGTCACTGGCCTTCATATGTGGGATCCGAACCGGGGCTGCTGGCATCCCCAAACCAGCTCTTAACCAATGCACCACTCGACCAGCCATACAGTGATTCTTATAATGCATCCTGGATGAGCATCATCAGCATTACCTGGGAACCTTTTACTGCCACTAATGGGAGAGATGTTCTTGGGGGTGGGGAAAGACAATCCAGTGATGGTTATAAACACCCTGCAATGAGTAGGTGCCCTTTCCCCTCCACAGATTATCCAGCCCCAAAAGTCAATAAAGCCAATAGAGAAACCCTGCTATAATCTGTACTGCTTACTGCAGAACCAGGTGTATATTTGCTACTAAGTATCCTATCACCTTTGATTTAAAACTTTCTTTTGAAAGGATCCAGAATTCATCCAATATGTCTCTTTGCATGTAAACTGGTACTGTTCAAATTCACAAAAATAACAAAAATGCATATATGGATGAGAGACCAGTTATCTTTTGTACCAGACTTTCATGCTAATGGTCGAACATTCCCAAGAGAGAGGATGAGGAGCCCCTACAATAGGAAGACCCACTCTCCAGCACACACAGGTCTTCCCAAGGTTACAGTCAGGGGACAAAATGTGAAGAAAATGCAATTTCAAAAGGGAAGTCACTGTCCTTCACAACATCTGCTTGCTTCCAAAGTAATCACAGGAGAATGCTTCAGGCACACACAGGAAACCTGTGGATTAGCATAACTTTTTAAAAATCATAATGGCTGAAAAGGGTACCTAATTCTACGTTAAGCCATCTTCAGATCTTAGCTTTAAGAGCCCTTTTCTTACAAAAAAACACAATGAAGAAAAGCACCCTGAGAAAGTGTCACAGTCACATCTCTGCTATGAAACTGTATGAAACATGTCAAAGGTACCTGTATTAATATCTATTTATGTATCTATCATCTATCTTTCTATCAATTATCTATCATCTATTTTTCTATCAATCCTCTATCTATCTATCTACCTATCTATCAATTTATCTATCAAATATCATCTATCTATTGTGTTGTTGGAAAAGACATGACGTAGTTTTGCAACGAAAAACAGAAAAAATACGTCATTATTTTTCCAACAGCCCAATCTATCAATCTATCATCTATCTATTTACTTATCCATCAATTTATCTATCATCTACCTTTTTATCTACTTATCTATTACCTATCTATCTATATCTATATCTATGTCTATCTATCTGAAGAAACTATAACAAAGGCACTTCCTTTTGTAGGTATTAAAACCCATAACCAATCTACTTAAAACTCCACTTTTATAAACAGGCAAAAACACTTTGCCATAATGACTTGAAATTCCCTTATTTTTGTCTTTTGGAAACATATGTTGTTGTTTTTTGTTTTTTTTTTGAAGGCAGTGTCACTGGCCCTCATATGTGGGACTGAACCGGGGCCGCTGGCATCCCAAGCCAGTGCTTAACCACCACGCCATTCGGCCGGCCTTAGGAAACATATGGTTTTAATAAATCAAGGACTTAGCTTTCCCTCGTCTCATCACTTCCTTATTGTTTTAGGTGATCTGTTTTCAGGAGGCA
This sequence comes from Aselliscus stoliczkanus, assembly GCA_033961575.1. NCBI lineage: Eukaryota > Metazoa > Chordata > Mammalia > Chiroptera > Hipposideridae > Aselliscus > Aselliscus stoliczkanus. Next base: position 147,091,503 of record CM066732.1, on the reverse strand, counting down.
TGTGTTGCACTAACGTGTCCTTATTTTCCACTGACCCCTGTGCTAATGAATCCACATTTCCTTGTAGCAATTCATCCTTAAGCATCTCCATCAACAAACCTATGCCAACTCCGCTGGGAAAACAGCTTTTATAGTTTCATTAGGTGAAGTATTTTATTATGAATCTTTTACACAGGTTTCTTTTTTCTATGTGGCAGTCTTTTTATGAAGCAAGTGCACACAGTGGAATAATGGAAGACCACATCAAACTAAAAATCAAAATATGGCAAGGACCAGAGAGGAATCTGGTCACACATTTTCAAAGAAAAGAAGAAACTTGAAGACAATTTCCAATTGGCACAGCATTGCACAATTGTTATACAAAGCAATTCTGCCAAGGTAGTGTCTTTAGTTTCTTTTGGGCTTTTTCAACCCTGAGATCCATTATGAATGGAATGCCATGTCTAGGAGGGACAACCTGATGCCTTTTGGATTGTAAGTTACTAAAATCCAGACACCATTTCTGCAAGTGACATATCATACAAATGCAAATGCCATATTAGACTTTCAAATTCAAAGATAATGTGACAAACCAAATCAGTCACAGTCCTGTAAGGTATGCCAAAGTCAATTCCTACCTCTTATAACTACCCTATGCCTCAATTTGTTCACTGAGCATTTGTAACACATTCCTTTTGAAAAGACTTGAATAAGAAGAAACACAATCACCAGCCAAGAATGTGAGGCAGGCAGGGCTTGTTTTCGCCCTTCCCATGGGTTTAAATGTCTTGATTTCAAGGGAGTTTGTTCACTCTGACTCAGTGTTTTCCAACCTCAATACCACTGACATTTAACATCAGATAATTCTTTGTTGCTTGGGTTGCCCTGTGCATTGTAGGAAATTTAGCAATATCCCTGGCCTCTACCCACTGGATTCCAATAGCGATTCCCCAATTATGATGACCAAATTGTCTGCAGACATTGCCAATTATCTCCTGGGAACAAAGGCAAACCCAGTCTGAGAAACATTGCAGTACAGCTTAAAGAAAAAAAAAAAAAAAAAGAAAATCGTGCACACAGTTTTGAAAGTCTTTACAGGTTAGCTATTCTCTACATCCCACTCCATAACCCAAAGTTAGGACAAATATATCTTTGTTAAGAGGGAAAAGAGTTGGGCCGGCGGAGTGGTGCAGTGGTTAAGCGCTGGCTTTGGAAGCCAGAGGCCCTGGTTCGGGTCCCATATGTGAGGGCCAGTGACACTGCTCTCAAAAAAAAAAAAAAAAAAGTGAAAAGAGTAGGGAGTTTGTTGCAGAAATTAGCTCATCTTTTCTTAAATAACCCTCTTATTTCTTAGGAAGCACCTTCTCTTTATCTAAGTTGAGGATGAGAAAAATAAAGTACAGAGTGACACCAATGCAGAGTCTTAGAATCATGCATGCATCATGAAATCTCACCTTCTGTGGGGAAACACACATTTATGGTGAGTTCCTCAACTTGTCTTTGCTGCCGTATTTCCATCTATTATAGAGAGATTCACTATTTATCACCCTATGTCGCTCTATTTGGTTTCTAAACTTCTATACCCATCCACTTTTCTATCTGCTTAAAGGTTGGCAGGAGTCCTTTGTGGTAAGAACTTCTCATGGACTCGTGTACAGAGGAACATTAGAGCCATATAATAGGTTGGCCAGCTGGAGTTCTGCTCCAAATCCTGTGTAGGAGAGACATGGTTCCACAGCTCTTTTCTTCTACCTTCCCTTAGATGTCATGGCCACACTTGATAAGCATTTCAGCCTTCTCCCTCTCTCCCAAGTGCTTTCCCACGTGTTTCGTTTTGCCACACCTAATATTCTGAGAATATTTGATACTTGATTTTATATGAATCTAGGGATAATTCTAATAATGGTCTATTCTTCCTCTTTAAAGGATAAGGTTTGGATCTATTTTCCTCAGATTACTGCTCCTTGCATTGTCTTAGAAACCTTTGTAGCCCTTCTATAAAAAGGATGCATCATCTATATATTGTCCCAGCAGATATTCATTGAATACTGACTATATACATCAAATTTTTTTTAGTACTTAACATATATTTCATTCAACAAACTGTGTGATAGTTACTTTAATTATCCTTGTTTTACAGATGAAGAAATTGAGGCAGAGAATAAGGATATAACTTGGCCAGATATACAACTATCCAGCAGTTGATATGGAATGATGACTCAGATCTGTGTGAATTTGAAGTCTCTTTTTTTAACTACTATACTCTCAGGTCTGGAGAACTTGTGTTTTCAAATCGATGCAGATTATGAGCGATAAAGCCATGATTTCAATACAGATATTCAGGTTGCATAGCTTGTGTTTTTGACTACCATTAAACCCTGCTTCAAGGAAAGTGTTTGCTGATGTAGAACATTATATGTAGGATTTACTTCGAGCTACAGCCAATGCCTAAAATTTTAATTTTTGCTATCACACCTGCATTTTTCAATATAGAAACCACAGGGCCTATTCATTTTGTAGCCAAGCTTCATTTTGTATTTTGCAGCCAAACTTTACATCTACTTTCATATATTATTATACTTTTAACGAAGTTACTTTATTTTCCCCAATATTGGGGCTGTGGGGGAATATTAAGAGATGGAAGCATGATACGTGTCCTATTTTTCTATAAAAAAATATGTGATTCCATAACAATGAGATGAAAAAGTACAAATTTAACAGAACTCATTCTTTTATGCCCTGAAAGTTTACACCTTTTTCGTTTGTTTTGGAAAAATGGTCAGCATATGGTAAGGACTCAATTAATGCTGTTTTCTTCTCCTTTCCTTGCATTTCATTTAGGTCCCATTTCATACGGTACCTACATCAGTGCTCTGTGCAGGCACCTGTCCTCCCCTGGCCCTCAGGGAATATGAATTATTCCCTCATCTCTGTCCTCCTAGCACTGCTACATAGCTCCATGATGACATCATATGGTCTCAGAGTTATTTGTATATTTATCTCTTTGTCTGCTAGACTATGAGCTTCACAGAAAAGGAAAGCTTGATGATTTGTTAGTTGTATTCTCATCATTCATAACAATTCTTGGTACATAGCAGCCAAAACATAAATAGTTGCTAAACAGAAATGAAGTTATTTACCTTTCTGATTGTTGGTTTTTCTCATCTTTAAAATATTAATAATGGGTCTGGCTCTTTAACTGTGCATAGTGCAATAAGATTCAAATAAGATATACATCATTATAATTGTTAAAAGAATCTCAAATACTCAGTTACAATAACACCTATTTGAAAGTTCATTATATTATCTTCTGAAGTGGCATACCATTCAGTGTCACAATGTGAGTTTGTGTTACTCTATCCTGCATAATTTAGTATGTTACACAGAGCTGAGTTAAAGCTTATATCTCTTAATACTCGCCCTCTCTCAATAAAACTGACCTTCAGTTGTCCCAAACCTATTTTTGCTTTTGGAGCAATTCTATCCTAGGACATTATACATAGCTTTCTGTTTAACCATTGTCTTATGTACACAAATATTGAAATAGGAATTTGAAGGGGGTAATTTTTCTTTGTAGTCCTATGGCATTCACATTTTGAAGGCACGTGATGAATTCTAGGACATACTTCTAAACTTTATCTTTTTGATGTGCATTAACTTGTGCAACTTTCTCAGACTAGGAAACCAAAGGATGGATAGAAATATCTATATAGATATCTATATCCAAATATAGATATCTACGTGCATGTGTGTATATATAGAGTGCCAAAAAAATGTATACACATTTTAAGAAAGGAAAACTTTATTAAAGTTGTAATACTCAAATATACCAATAACAAAAGTTGAATACAAGTCACATTTGACTTATGCAATTACAAGAGGTGCTAAAAATGGTTACCGTCAGCATCTAGACACTTGTGATAATGGTTAACTACTGCTTAAGCAACGTTGACCAAAGTGTCCACTTGTGTACATTTTTTTGTCACCCCCGATATACAAGGTCTTACAATTAAGTTCACGAACTTGTTGCAATGATGTTACTAATATATATATATATATATATATATATATATATATATATATATATATCAAAGGGATTATTCATTATGAACTTGTACCAACTGGACAAACAGTTAACCAAGTTTACTATTTGGAAGTGCTAAAATGGTTGCATGAAAAAATTACGCGACCTGAAATTTTGCCAACAATTCATGGCTCTTGCATCACAACAATGCACCAGCTCACATGGCACTGTTTATGAGGGAGTTTTTAGTCAGTAAACAAATAACTGTATTGGAACACCCTCCCTACTCACCTGATCTGGCCCCCAATGACTTCTTTCTTTACCTGACCATAAAGGAAATATTAAAAGTAAGACATTTTGATGATATTCAGAGCATCAAGGGTAACACGACGACAGCTCTACTGGTCATTCTAGAAAAAGAGTTCCAAAATGGCTTTGAAGGGTGGACTAGGTGCTGGCATCGGTGCATAGCTTCCCAAGGGGAGTACTTCAAAGGTGACCATAGTGATATTCAGCAATGAGGTCTGTAGCACTTTTTCTAGGATGACTTTGCAAACATAATTGTCCCACCATATCTCTGTGTGTGTATATATAGAGATAGAGAGAGAGATATATACTTTTTTTCTTTTCCTGTGGTAGATGAGGGCACAGGTGGAATTGTGGCCAGACAAAAATGTCAGACCAAAAAGAAAAAATAAATGATGGAACATGGTTGCTAATTTATCCACACCAATCTTCATCATTCACTACAGAGTGACACCTGGTGACAGTTGTCCTTGGGGCCTACTTACAGACTCTTCCTACTACTTTGAAAGAAGACTCTCTCCTCACTTGGGTGGCTGTCTTACACCCTTCAGATTTCTTGTGAAATATCATCTTCTCAGAGAGACTGTTCCTGATGGTCCTACCCAACGTAGATCTCCCCTCATTGGCAAGCTCCACTTATTCACCCTCTTTCTGTTTCTCCATAAGATCTGTTACTCTCTGGAATTGTTCTTGCTTTTGTTTGTTTGCTTTTTTTTTTCTTTTCCCCTTTCCACCATTATTTTTCAAAGATATTTATAAAAATATAAAATATAACTAACATACAATATTACATTAGTTTCAGGTTTCAGGTGTTTGCTTTTGCTTTTTTTTTTTTTTTTTTGCTTTGATAATTGTCACTAGAACATAAGAGGTAGGGGGACATCACCATCATCTTTCTCATTCATTTCTGAATTAGCAGTAACTTGAAGAACATCTGACATATAAAGAGCCTAAAATATTTGTTTAAAAAAATGAATGAGTGGATAATTGAATAGAAAAATTTCTATGAGAAAAAAGTAGAGGCAAGATGAGTAGATTCTATGACTTTCATTAAAAGCTCACTCAAAGCTATATAAATATGGACTCCAAGACAATTCTTCTCTTAGCAATGGGGTTTGTGCACATCAGCATGCCAATTCTTAAACCTTGCTATTCTTTCTTCATACATACACACAAACCAAAAAACCCCAAGAAACAAAACTAAGAAGGTTGGTGAACTCCTTAGGCAACTCCAGCTGACTGGTGTCACTTTTAAAAAGGCTGTTAGCACAGATTTGAAATCTTATGTTTCAAAGTTTGTGGTGCCTTAGAAATATATATTTGCAGTAACATATACACCCATATACATAGTTGAATGTTTCATTCTCTGTTGTTGTTTTTTTCTAAATGCATTTTTGAAAGAATTCAGGAATGCATAGAATTTGGCACTCTTTGGGGCTTCGTTTTAGCTGTTCTGATCCAATTGCCAATACTGTTATCAGTAGGTTACTAATCTTTTGAAGGTGAACTCAAAGAGAACATCCTGGCCAAACAACTAGGTGCATGGAGTATTACTCTGGGCAAGGCATGTATATGCAGACACATCTATTCAAAATTAATCAGAACTAAAAAGGAAACAATAGATAAAAAAAAAAAAAATTAAAAATCCTCTTAATAGTTGTACATTTTTAAACTGATAAGAACAGATACTACGCTTGATCTTAGCCAAAAGGCCGAGAAGCGATAGTTGTACATTTTTAAAGTATGGAGTTCACTAACTAATTTTGTCTTTAAAATAATAAGTCCTGTATTTTCTTCTATATATATATATATTTTTTTTTTTTTTTCTTTTTTTTCTTTTTGTTCTGGCCTACTACTTTCTTTCCAATGAAGAGTGGTCCAAGCCCGTTATCTGCAAGTTGAGCTCTCTTCTTCATGCTTTGGTCTAGTTGGACTTGTCTTCCTGGAACACCAGAGCTGCTGACCTTTTCCCTGGATCAGAGCACTTTCCAGATGATTGCTATTACCTGAGATTGGTTTTAAAAAGTACCAGTTACCATGAGGATGGAGATATTCTAGGGCTGTTCTCAGAGATCTAAGCAGACTATGTTCATTACCAAGGCATGCAAACACTGAGTTTCCACTTTATTTGTCCCATAGTAGATTGTAGAGAGTTCTTTAGTCACAGACCATGGCCTACATCTCTACATTGTGGGGCCTCCGAGAATGAACTCTGCAGGTCGACAGGTCCAGTATCAGATATGATGGTAAATTCAGAGAATCGTATATCATGACACGAGTGTTAAGGCTAAGGAGAAAGGAGTCTGTCAAGTCTCATCGGAGACATTACCTTTCATTGTAAGGAGGCCCCAGATGCCTCATATAGTTTATCTTACCCCCTCCCCTTCTTTTTCTATTACTGCTATTACTGTTACTGCTATTAATACTAACACCATCACCACAATTCTGTGTATCCACATTGTGCAAGATACCATCCCAGGAAATTTACATGCATTCACTAGCACATTTAATTCCTCCCCCAAACAATCAAGATAGATATTATACAGAACTTGTAGATAAGGAAACTGGAAGTCACATATACAGCCAATGAAGTGCAGATATAGAGCTAGGATTTAAATCCAGCGAGCTTACACCCAAAGACTGCTCCTCTCTCACCATTCACCTTTACATTCATGGAGAAGGTATAACGGAACTGGTCATTTGCTTCCTGACTTCTTAATCTTCTGTAGTGGATAAAAGCTGAAGAAGATTATTTAGCATTCACATGGGTATCACTGTTATGATTTTGTTTGTTTGTTTGTTTGTTTGTTTTAATAATGCACTCTATACCTCTGATCCATCAGGGTAAGAAAAAGAAAAAAGAAAAACTGTAGAGGAATAAAGAATTAAAAGCTTTATTGCATTTTCTGGTCACCCAAGTTAAGAGATTTTAGAGGCTATTTTTAGCTGCTTCATGAGCAGAAGAGGGTTTCAGATTCTTCTATTTATTTAGGCAAGAGGAATTCAAAGGGTGCTTGTCAGCTTCAATCCACTCTCCTATGAAGCTGCCCAATAATTACATAGTCAAATTTAAAGAGAGACATGGGAAAGGGAAATTTAAGGAGAAAAAGTAAATCACAGAGTTACCTTTGTGATACATTGTTTTCAAATGAATATAGAGCTATTAGCAAAGTCAAAAGTGGAGAGAAAGAGAAAGAGACAGAGAGAGAGAGAGAGAGAGAGAGAGAGAGAGAGAGAGAGAGAGAGAGAGAGAACAACAGGAAATAAGGAAAGAAGGAAAGGAAGGAAGGAAGGAAGGAAGGAAGGAAGGAAGGAAGGAAGGAAGGAAGGGAGGAAGGTGGGAGGGAGGGAGGGAGGGAGGGAGGAAAGAAGGAAGGGAGGGAGGAAAAAATTAATGTAATTGCTTCGAAGTCCCTTTATGGATGAGATGATTCTAAGGCGCATTATTCGTGCTTTGATTCATTATTCATTGTTGGGAGAAATAGAGATTAGCTCATTGGATAGCCTGCAAGTGTCCTCATCCAACACTAGAAAAGCTGGATTCTGTTCTTTGAGCGGAAGGAACTTTAGTTTTGTGTCCTAATCTATTACTCTCCCATTGTAAGCATTCCCTCTAAAACACTTTAACAGAAACATATCTACATAGCTAATCTGAAGCATTTCAGACACTTTATCCTGTGGTCCCTCCAAAAGAAGAGAGAAGGAAGGTGCACCTTTAAGTCTATAGTTCATTACCTAATTGACTCTAATTACTAGATCACTTTCAAATTTCTACTTGTCCTTGTGTTGGGACTTGAGTTTATTGATGAAAACTGGGAGTCATAGGATGGCTCTGCTATCTTTCAAGTCAGTCATGGTGAATCTGTCACCTCCCCCCAGAATGTGAGGGATAGCAATCGTTATTATTTTTCCATCTTTGTGGTTTCAGCAGAAATTTTAGACACAAGACCCTTAGCCCCAAGGCTGTTTGAGGTAAAGGGTCTGTATATTGTGGGTTTTGTCTTATTGTTTTCCATTTCCTAGCAGATGGAATTTTATCACCAGCTTGGCTCTGTTAACATATTTTCTCCCTATATGGAAAGCCGTGAAATGGTTGGAAACAGGTTAATATATATCAGCCTTTTGAAAGGCAGTGAGTGAAGAAGAGAGGACATTTCTAAATGCAAGAAATAATACTTTCCGGGCCATTGGTCAGGGTTTTCCAATTTTCAGTTTCAGTTATTGTATGGAAAAGCATTGAGTGTGGGCACATTATAAGTAAGCTTTAGTGTATTTAATGGATCTGAAAACTCCTTGAATTCCATCTATGCACCCTTCCATTAGTATTTTAGGATTCTAATTGTGGTCCACAATGAGTCATTCTATATCAGTGGCTGACAGTTGACAATCAGGGTGGCTTAGAAATGAACTTTTTTTTTTATCTATCAAATTAGGCTTTGTATATTTAATAATTGCTAAATGAAAGATACTGACAAAAGTAATTTGATCACAATGTGGATTACCAAAATCTGCTTCTCATTATAGAACATTTCCAGAGGCCATTAGGAGAAATAGTGCGGATTTGCAACGCAATAGATAAGCAGCAACCGCCTCAAAAAAGTCCAAGTTTTAAAGTTAATTGGAGAATCCTATATTCCCTTTAATATAATATTCTTGAGAGGTTTCTGTTCAACATGGATTGACTGAGATGCACAGTTGTGTGTTTAGTAGAAAAACTTTGATTCTTCCCCCAGCATCCCCTGTTATGTGGCACCATGGCTGACTGGCACGGTTTAGGAAAGCAATGTTCTATGTAATAACTTTCTGAAAGCAGTTGGGTAGAACATTCAAGCAGCGAAATTTCCCCAGGTTCAACCTCCAAAGATATGATGACCTCTACCTTCCAAACACTTGTTCAACATGTCATAATCAGTTTGTCAATTATGTCAGTTTAAAACATGAAACTACACCAAACACAACTTCTGACTCTAGTAAGTAGACCATCAAGTGCAGTGTCAACAAACATTTATAGGGATTCCAAAAATTATAAGTTAATGTGGTCTCACAGGACTTTAAGGCAAATAAATCCAGGAAGAAAAAGAAGAGTTTTACCTAACACTTCCCTTGGGAGAAAGATGAATGACTCTAGATGCTAATAGAAATGACAAATATTTTAAAAACATTATTTGGCTAGACAGGTTCTGAGAGAGGGAGGCAATTGTAAAGCAATTATTAAAGTTATGATATTTAAAGAGACAGGGATGAAATAGAAATCAGGGTAATTTCAATCCATCAGACAATGGTAAATATTTGCTTGCATCTCTGGTATGCAGTTAATCTCACAGAGAATAATATCTGTAAATAGTTGTTGATTGGCTAACTGCATGATTTTGCTCCTAATGGATTGGGTTTCTTGGGGGCAAGTTTCATAGCTTACACTTTTTTTATGGTCCCAGCACCTGGCAAAGGGAAAAGAGTATGTTAACAAGTCAAAAGTAAATGAAATATATGTGATTGAGGTGTCTGTGTAGGAGCAAATGAGGCAGGAAGGAAGAAAGAAACTGAGACAATAATTTTGTTAAGATCAGTACCCTTCAAAATGGAAAACTGAAAACTTTAAATCACCCAGAATATCCTGCATGTATCCAGGTAAAGGGATAAAGTTTAGCTTTTAGAGAATCCAGGTATGATGGTAAACAGGATAAAGACAAACAATGAAAAATGGATCATGGTGTGGACAGTCATTGGACTCTTGTTTACCTGAGCTCTTATAGCAGTTGCATAGAATTAACACCTACAAAATCTATCCTGATGATCACTGATTCTAAACCCTTAGTTTGTTCCGAGAAGAAAATTCGAAGTGTAGATAACAGGGTTACTCAAGAGCAAACAGCTGATTTCTAGCTTCATCTTCTGGTTCCTACAAAATACTGTTTGAGCTAAATAGGATAATAAAATGAGTGCACGCGTGCTCATGCACGTGAGGGCGCGCGCATGCGCACGCGCGCACACACACACACACACACACACACACACAAACATCCTTTAAAAAATGTAAAGGTCTATGAAAATTCATATTGCTTCTCTTATCACCATCGTGGACATTCTGTGTATAATGTGCAGAGCACGGGGAATATGAATTAATTTGGGCTACTAATTTGCTAGGAATATCTGTTGGTTCTCATTGCTGATAATGGTGTAATTCATTTCTAAGTGAGGACTGCTTATTTCTACCGCTGTGAGAACACATCAGCTCTGTCTGAATGAATGCTTTCCCAGAGTGAATGCAGGCAGGCGATATGAGAGACAGCGGAAACACGGAGGTGTGGCATGATCTATATTTCTTCTTTTAATAAAACATAAAGAGATTAGGCATGTGGTAAAATTGAAGCAATCTCATTCTGTCTGCAAAGCTATTCTTCAAAAAGAATTACAGGGGATTGGCCCCGCTCTAGTACAATTGTGCTCGGGTTGCCGCATGGACTATACACATTGATGCCTGCACAATTGTTCTTCTTATATATAAAATCCCATTTATTTTCCCTCCCAACTGCTTGTTGGCAATTTAGTCATCTTGTACATCTTTGAATCAAATATGTGCTCCGCTGTAAAGTCTTTCTTCATTTCTCTATGAAAAATAAGTATTTGTGTATACATGCATCCAAAAAAAATAAACTTCATTGCCACCCCATTTTTTATGTATTTTCCTCTGTTAGCAGACACCACAATTTATTTAATTTTAGGTGTGTGCACGTGTGTGTATCTAATACCTAACAAAATGTCTAGCACATAGAAAACATGTCTTCATAATGTATTACATAAGAAAATCGATGCAAAGAAAATAGTAAGATTCAGATATGCCTGGCTATATAGCCTAATTCTACCACTTGAAATTATGCGGCCCAGTATTTAAATCGATGACATAGTATTAGTTTTGGAGTTTTAGGGAAAGTTAACTGTGGAAAGATATCCTCAATTCTGAATTATGCCTTACATATATTAAAGTTCAATGCACAGAAAATATTTCTGAAAAAAAATAATTCTGGGGCCGGCTGAGTGGCGCAGTGATTAAGAACTGGTTTTGGGATGCCAGTGGCCCCGGTTCGGATCCCACATATGAGGGCCAGTGACACTGCCCTCTGCAGCTAACAACAGCTCCACCTGGAGCTGGGCTGCGAGCCCCGGCGATGGTGTAGGCTGCAGCCCCTGCTGCAGTGGGCTACCATAGGCTACAGTGAGTGGCCCGCAGCCAGCATGAGTGGCCCGCAGCCAGCGTGAGCTGCCAATGGCCGCGGTGAGCGACCATCCAGAGGCCAGCGACCGATCTGCCTCATCCGGGAAGAGCGCAATGATGATACCAACATAGGCCAGTGAAGCAACGTCCTCCACAACCAGACTGAAGATCAAAAGGATGCAACTTGTTTGTTCCTCTTCCCCGATTCCCCAACGCTGTTCCCCTCCCCCAATTCCCCAATAAAATCTTAAAAAAAATAATAATAATAATTCTGTAAGTTTTATGTAGCATTATACAGCTTAAAGACAAAAAAAAAATGTTAAAATGTATCTATGCATTAAAGTGTGGCTTTGTGTTATTTTAGTTTTCTATTAAGGGTATTTATTCTCATATAACCTTGGAAAATCCAACCCAATTCTTTTCATCATTAGTGTGATTTAGTGAGACAATTACTGAGTTAATTTTCTATAATCACACACACACACACACACACACACACACAATCTCACTGGATCTGTTTTATTTTTTTCAAATTTACTTTTAAAAATCCCACAATCAAAGCATAACTCTTTATTTTGTTTATGTAAGGCTTGGGTGAACTAAATTCAATGGGAAAGCAGGAAGAGAATAAGTAATTGGATGTCTTTTTGAGCACAGCCCTCACTATGAGGTTGAGGACTGCCATGGAAGGTGAAAGTATTGTCTAATATTTAGTCCTCAGGAATTGTGAGTGACACTGATTCTAAAGCCCGTATATATCTTCATTCACTCAACCTTCACAAAACTCGCATACAGTAGATGTTATCATCATTCCTATTGTTAGAGATTTGTGTTAATTAGAAAACTGCTGCAAACCTGCCTGAGGTCACATAGCTGGTATTATAAATAAAAGTGAAATTTGAACACAGGGAGTCACTAGGGCAAACTGTTTCAATATTGTAGTTCTATAAGTTAATATAGTACAATTTCACTAAAATGGATATATGTCTAGAAATGTGATTCATAAAAACAAATAAATAGTAGCAAACCTCTTTAGAACAATAAACATGGTAACACACATGTGAAAGACAATTCATAAAAAAAAAAAAAATTGGGCTCAGATATCTTTTGCAGCTCACAGTTCTTTCAAGTGCCCATGGTATAAATAATTGTTGTAAATTTAAGTATGTTTCAAAAACTTAGAAAAGTTTGGCAAATAACCCAGGCCCTTCAATGGAGCTAGAAACTTGGACAAGATAACAGAAAGACACAAACGTGCACACACACATCACATACACGTGCACATACTATCTTTTTGATTTATTTATTTTTATTTTTATTTTATTTTGTTTTGAAGGCAGTGTCACTGGCCCTCATATGTGGGACCCGAACCGGGGCCACTGGCATCCCAAGCCAGCTCTTAACTGTGGCGCCACTCGGCCGGCCCCACATACTATCTTTTTTACACAGATTTATAAGGCTTCTTTCCCTGTTGGCTGTGATGCAGAAGTTCTAAATAAAAGACTAGCGAACAGCGCCGGCCAAGTGGCTCAGTTGGTTAAGAACTTGCTCAAGAGTGTGAGCTGAACTCTGAACAACAGCAGTTCGATGCCCAATCCGAGCTGAGCTGCCACAGAGCTACCAACAGGTGGCAGGATGGCTCTAGTAAGAATAAATAAATAAATAAATAAATAAATAAATAAATGTATCTTAGAAAAAAGAAAAGACTAGAGAGCAGAATTCAAAAGCATATTAAACTAATAATACAGTTATATGCTAGGAAAATCCATGTGAATTTGCCATTCAATACTCAGGAGCAAGAATTATCTTCTTTTTTTATAGTTCAATAAAATTAAAGCTGGTCCCAAGTTCCATTCTGTCATTACCCACTCGCTCCCCCCCCACACACACACACACCCGTGTCACCGTGTCCTATAAAGAGCCTACAGATGACATGTTCCCAGAGCAAGAATGGTCACCATCCTTCTGTCTTAGTGGTTTCTATTTTTCTCTCTTTCACTTTCTCTTTTGAAGCTCACAAATCCTGAGCACCTTCTAAAAGCTGGTGCTCCAGGCAGCTCAGACATGTCCTTCTTGTGCTCAGCCACATGGGGCCTCACTCAGGATATCCTACCACAGCCCTCAAATACTAACAGAACACCCCCGTCCACTCCTGTTCATGCTTCTGTTTCTTCCATGGCCCTTTTGTGGAAAGCATGTTTGTAGCCTTGAAAGAAAGCACTGGCGGTTCATCCTCTCTCTTCTGTCCATGGTCTCACTATTCCCCTATTGCTACCCAATCACAGCCTCTCTCCTGCAGTATTTGTGGATCCACTCTGGTCTTACTCCTTGGTAATTCCTATTGTCGTAACACCTGTGTAGGCATTTTCTGTAACCCAGCTCCAGGAAAGCAAACAAACAAATAAACAAACAAAACAACTTGTGGCTCTGGTAGATAGGGGTGGAGAGGTGGAAATATTATAACTTTGTCTTAGAGACCTATACTTGTTCTGCTTTTCTGGAGGGGGAGAGAGAAAATAGACAATTTACTTTTATAGTCTTTTTTTTTCTACAACATCAAAAACATGTCCCAAATTAATAGATTTTCCTAACATACCAGGAATACAGAGATAGTTTAATATTATTAGAGCCATTAGTATAGCATATGGCATCCATATGTCAAATATACAATAACCGTATGATTATTTAAATATGTTTTGAATAAAAACATAATAATCTAACACTCATTTGTAAAAAAGACTTAAAAAAAATCTTAGAATTGAAAATGAGAAAACCATCTTAAATTAGAATTCGGCATCAGCATTAGTGGTAAAACCCTACAGACAATCCTGCTTAATAACAGCAGCAATATATAAAAAATAATAATAAAAAATAAAATTTTAATAGGCTAGATTAAAAAATATCAGTATAGGGGTTAGTAATGGCCCTGGAACACCGATTTCCTGGAATACCTCATACATAAATAGGCAATGGCTCTAAGTTCCCTGGTATTTATGCCTGATTCTTTGTGACTCTGGTCATTCCATCTTCGTGGACGTGTGATCTGGGCAGTCATGCAGGGTTCTAGTCTTAGAAAGGCCTGTGCCTCTTTTAATATTCTGGTCACCATCTTGAAATTCTTGATAAATTTGAAATATACACCCCAACTTTTCCTTTGGCATGGAGCCCACAGATTATGTAGCACATCCTGGACCCCAGCCTGACTGCCAGGATCCGAAAAGCTTTGAAGGATTTCCCTGTGTGGCAGCCAGAGTGGAGCTGCTTGTCCAGGGTGGGGAGCTCTAACAGAGATTCCTGAACCTTGGGTTCAGCCTTCACTGGACCATGGCCCAGGAATGACACTTTTTTAAACTCACAGGCAAAGAATCTAGGGTCGCTATTATTAGGCTTGGTGCTGAGCTATAGGAGCTCAGCAGAGAGTGAAAAATAAAGCTATTTTTAAAATTCTAGAACAATCAGAGTTGAAAATAAAATTGTCTTAGGAAATGCCATGACTATTTCAGTATAAAACAATCGATGAAGTAACAAGGAAACATATAGTTGGGTAGATCAAAATAAGAACATTGTATATGACCCAAAAAAATAAACAAATCATGCAAGTAACAATATAACATCATATAGGTATCACACAAGCATACACACATACACAGGTGATGACAATGTCAGCAATATAATGTATTTACAGTTTTAATCCTGTGTATATTTTATCATATCAAATGCCACTCCTACAACTTCTCTGTTGTGGCATAGATCATAGATTTGGGAATCAGTTAAACAGCCATATTCTAACTCCACCAGTTCCTAGCAAACTGATCTTTACCACATTCAATTTATTTACACTCAGCATCCTTATCTGTAAAGTGAGGAAACCTGTTATTCCTTCTTAGAATGGCTGTTGTAACATCAGATGAGATGACAGATGCAACATGTTTATCATAATAGCATAATGAGCACTTGTAAAACGTTATCTGCTGTACTAAAGTTTTCTTAAGCCTTTTCCATAATAATAAATGTTATTATTGCTGTTCCTGTTCCTCTTATTATTGTTAGTTTCATAAGAAAATGATCAGCTACGTGATGCAAGATATATTTCTTATATGTCATTGGCAGAATTATCCATATTTTATTCCATATTTTATTTTCAGAAAAGAAACACCTTATATATAATACAGACTGAGCTAAATTATTATGACATGTATAAATAAGGGAAATGTTACAGCATTGGAATTTATCTTTAAATAATATACTATCCAGATACACAATTGGCCTCATTGCTATATGCACATCACAATCTCTATATGCTTTAAATATGCATGAGAAAAGACAAGAAGTTGTTAAGTTATCAAAGGTAAATTCTCCTACTGGTGAGATATATGATTTGTATTTTATCTTTTTACTATCTGGTTTTTCAAAAAATTCAATAGTGACCTTGAAAAAGTAGTCATTGAAAACAAAAATATTTTTGAAAAAGCATCCCGCATTATAATATAATATAATATAATATAATATAATATAATATAATATAATATAATAATAGCAACACACACGCTTTTAGATTTATTTAGAAAAAATTGTCCTCATATGAAAACAATATTAAGAGATCATTGAAACTAAGATTATTGCAAACTATGAGTAGTCCTGGTAAACCTTTAAAAATATTCTCTTCAAAAAATGTATAATTGGGCCGGCTGAGTGGCGCATTGGTTAAGAGCTGGTTTGGGGATGCCAGCGGCCCCGGTTCGGGTCCCACATATGAGGGCCAGTGACACTGCCCTCTACAGCTAATATGGTGAACAACAGCTCCACCTGGAGCTGGGCTGTGTGAGCCCCGGTGACGGTGTAGGCTGCAGCCCCTGCTGCAGTGGGCTGCCATAGGCTACAGTGAGTGGCCCGCAGCCAGCGTGAGCGGCTGGCAGCTGGAGTGAGCTGCCAATAGCGGCGGTGAGCGACAATGACGATACCAACATGGGCCAGTGAAGCAACGTCCTCAGTAACTAGGCTGAAGAACAAAGAGACAGCAACTTCTCTGTTCCCCTCCCCGATTCCCCAATGCTGTTCCCCTCCTCCAATTCCCCAATAAAATCTTTAAAAAAAAAAAAATATATATATATATATATATATATATATATAATTATGAGAAGTTGAAGGTGTTGTCTATTATATTTAAACTTAGTAGAGCACAAATGAATTGTATTGAATTTCTCTATATTACATAGTTTTGAGAAATTATTACTGATTTTAAAGACAAGTTTCTACACTGTGTTTTAGTTTGAAAATGCTGCTATTTTATTTTCAAAAAAGATATTGTTTAGATAGATAGGTAGATGATAGATATAGACATTACTTATTAAAATGTGAAAAGTAAAACAATCACACAGAGGGTAAAGCATTAAAGAATCTCAAAGTCGAAAAAAAATATAAGCAGAGGAAACAGAAACAAATATAAGCAGAGAGGTCATAAATAGGTGATATTAAAAAGAAAATATGAGTTTATTCAGAATTTTGTTTCTCGTAGAAAGATTTCCATGTTTTTTGTTTTTGTGGTTTATATCAAAAGTTACAATCATAACAGATGAGAGACTGTGTCATAACAATGGTCACTTTTTATCAGCCAAGTTTGACCCACTAAAATATGAATTTATTTTCAGAAAAATAGTATACCACTATCAAAAAATAAAATCACTCTCTTTCAATATCCTTACCCTTTGATTAAGAGATTTCAGGCATTCTTGGATGATATCGAAAGATTATAAATGATAATAATATATTTGTATTACATGTCCTAATTTATTGAAAATGATAAAAATTATGGATGATCAGAAATGCAAGCTTCTACAAGGGTGCATGATGGTCTCTCCCTTGGAGAACTGGCACGTTTTCTAGATTTATTTCCCATGTAGAACATTTCCTTTTCATGCCTTCTATTTTATGTGCTCTGTGAGATTTGGAATTCTATAACAACTAGTACTGAAACTTATAATACAAGATCAGAGGCATTCTGCTATATTGTACTCTTTTATGTTAAATAAGAATGGCCATTAATCATATCAGATTTTATCAATCTTTGATGTGCAGAAGATTCACAGTTTGGAGAGACAAGAAACCTTCTGAAATCTGAATGGTTTTCAAAGTACAATTGAGACCTATTAAAACTCATTGTTACCCATAGATTCATATAATGAAGGCCAAATTGTGTCATTTAATTCATAACAACCAGATCTTTGTAAAACAAATTTTTGACAGAGCTCACTGTGGGAAATGAGATGCTCTCTCTCTCAGCAAGGACATCTTCCTGTATTCAAAGCCACTATTGTCAACAATTTTCAAAAAGCAAATTAATAATAAAGTGGGTCACCATACACAGGAAACTTTTTCTCTTACTTTGCTTTCTAAGAAGAATGAAAGGTCAAAAAATAGCGTCTCTTACAAGTATTTGCTTACTTCTGGATTCCAATTTATAAATCTACCTAAATACACTACTCAGTTAACAAAATGAAATAATTTTATCTGTATATATTTTTATAGAGAGATAATACTAGATTGTTCAGAATAATAAAGCAAGTAGCAAAACACTATTGGTCTGTGCCCTGTATATGGGTTACAGGCATAAGAAAGAATTGCAACAGCACTACAAATTGTCAATTCACAATATTTGGTTTTAGAGAACAAATTTAGGATTATAAAATGAACACTTTTAATCCCCTGTTTTATATACTTCAATACACATAATGGATTTTTTATAAACATGCATTTCTTTTTTAATTAAATAAATAGTAAGACTAAGACAATCTAACATCTCATTACTGTTAATATTATTTTTAGACTCTGCCTAGTATGATGTGAGGACTATAAAGAATATCTATGTTTTCACCCAAAGGAATAGAAGGTGGTGACTTTCACCCTATTTTGCACATAGAGATTCTGAAGAACTATTTCCAGAATTGAATGACTGATGGATGACCAGGGTGATGGAATACTAAACAGGAATCAAGGTTCGGTTCGTGCAGGGAAAATACTTGAAAGTACCACTGTGCTGAGTAAAGCTTGAATTGCACAAAGCATGTAATACAAAGTGGCAGGAAGAAGAGGAATTAGGGAAGTAGTTACAGAGTACAATCTAGCTACTGGGCACTTAAACCCCAGGATCTGTTTTAGATGTTTTAAGATGCAATTGCCACAATTAAAAGGATTGTTAAGTATCCATCAAGGCAAAGTGGAGACTTACAAGATTGAATTCATAACCAAGCAGGCTAGAATATCATTGCATGTTACTCCAGCAGTACTTATCAGATCAAGCACACAGCACAAGAAGGAAGGTCATGGAAGGATTGATCTGAGTTAAACTAGCCAAGCAAACTCAGATAGCTGGGCAATAGTGGCTTAAGGGTAGAAGAACTCCAGAACACTAAGGGGCCACTGACCTCAGAAAAGGCATCAACAAGATTCAACTGTACATAGAAGGTAGAGACAAACATTAAAGGTGGAAAAGTTGCCGATAGTGAGGAAATGCTAAAAATTGAATTGGGTTTTTGGAGAATATTTGTGATGAATTAGTACTGACCAGAAAGTAATGCATAAGTTGCAAAGCAAACCATGGCTTCAGAAAAGTAAATGAAATAATTTCAATTTGAGGGTGTTGAATATTTATGAGAAAAAACAAATCACAATGATATTTTAAAAATTGTACGAGGACATTATAAATACCAGAGTGGTTTCAAAACATTTTGGAATAAATCCATGTTGCCATAGAAAATCATAGCAATGACTGTGGCATGTGGGTGGGAAGGTATCTTGCCTCTATCTGATATAGAGCTCTGAGAGGTACCAGGCAAGGGTGTCAATATCAGTAACAGTCTACTGACATGATGTGAACCTTGAATTGTTAGAGGACAAGGATAGTATAAATGTTAATTTTCCCAATTTTTTTCTTTTAATTTTATTGTTTTTTGCTCTTATATTATTTTCTTCCTTAATTTGGGTTTACTTAGCTTTTCATTTTCTAGCTGCTTATGATACCACTTTAGTTGGTTGATTTGAGATCATTATTATTATTATCATTCAAATATAAACTTCAAAGCTATAAATTTCTCACAAAGCATTATTTTAGGAGCATTTCAAAATGTTCAGCATGGTTTACTTTTGATACTATGTCATTTAATTCACCACAACCAAATTTTGGTAAAAGTTTTTTTTGAAAGTCTCCCTTTAAAAAGAAGAAAAAAAAAATCCAAGTATTCTAGGATTTTTTAGTTATCGTCCTGTTATTTATTCCTATTTTAATGACATGCCCTTCTATTCCCACCATAAGACAAACTATAGGTATGTTAATAGGATGAAAACTTCAACATAGTGGTGGTGAAGGGGGCTGCAGTAAGGAGGATGTATAAGTAGGTTTAGGTGGGGAGATTTAGACCTTGAGTAAATATGGGCTCTATTGGGGGGAGGTGGCATACTGTTGTCTTTAGGGATGTGATTCTAATTTCTGATTAGCTATAACTTTTCCTGGTTAGGACTGTCTCCAGAGCTGTAACTAGCCACTAGTCATTGTAATTAAAAGGCACTATCGAAGAGGAAAATGAACGTGAACTTGAATACATTGTAAGTTAGGGTACATTATAGCTCAACAGCTCATGAAGTTCTAATGTATCCTAACTTTCCCAGACAGGCCAGTATGTCCAAGGCATTCTACAAGATTATTTTCTGATGCATTAGGAGCAAGAGTTTTCTGAGCAAAATATTATTTCTTTAACCTTATAAAATCTTATTTTCTTCAACTGGTAATTAAAGACCAAAGAGAGACTGATATAATCACTTGTTTATGTCTGAAATCTAGGCAATGTCTATACAAGTTCTATTTCCCCTTAAGATAGTCTCTGGCTTCCTTTGAGCCCAGGTTTTAAGTACTTATCCATTTTTATTATATATGCTTTTATGTTTAAGCCATAGGTATGTCTGGGTGGAGGAAGCAAACAGGCATTTATTAGAGCCTTCTTAATGCCTGGCCTGAAATGGAATTCTGTCTTAACATCCAGAAGAAAATGTCATCTTCTCCCAGAAAGGCCAACCAATTTATACATCGAAATTACAGACAAACTCTCTGTAAATTAGCTGATTCTAAACTTTAAAATTAGGGCTATACAGATTTCCTCTTTTAGAATTTTTCCCATACACGTGTTTCCTCCTAACACATAAACACACAGATATTTCTCTCTCTCTCTCCCCACCCCCCATCTCTGTCTCTCTCGATGCCTGCTTTTAATCCACGCTCTTTATTCATATCCACACAGCTAATATTTCTGTGAGTTGCTACTTCTCTGGAATTCAACTTTGGAAGCTCTGCAGTCCCTGTTAACTCCCCTCCCCAAGCCTTTGTGTTACCTAAACCACCACTTTACCCAGGAAACCACAGGTGTGAAAGATGAGGTGTCTGTTGTTTGGCGGTTGTATTTTTCTCTCTATTTCTAGAGCTCTTATATTTGAGTACTTCATGGCTATAACCCAGCAGGAACCCATAAACACCCACATAGAGCATTTAAATCAATCTGAGAGGACACGGCTCCCAACTATAACTTTTCTGAACTTAAACTATATTGTCAAAGGCTACAAGGAACCCATTGCATTCCCTGTATAGTTTTATGAGTGTCACAGAAGTTAAGCATCTCCTGCCTCGGCTGGGGGGTAAAGCCCCTTGGCTAGCGCCAAAATCTCGTAATGCAGCAGATGCCAGATGCAGCAGACAACAGAAAACAATAAGGGACCCAGGCTGGTTCCCTAACCTTTCATCACCAGAAATCATTCCCATTGTTTTAGCTCCGCATCTGCAGCCTATTTCCATGGGAGCCTGACTCGCTGAATGTTTATGATGTGTTGGGCTGGAACAAGGCACAAGCTGCTCAGATTTTTCTCAGATGACCATTCCAACGACTACGCAAAGGTCACTGCTTTGAGGTTCTCGTGGTATTATTATTATTTTTTTGGCTGTGATTCCCCAATGCACTTTGAAATACGATTCTTCAAATTTGAACCTCTAAACCTCAAGTCGTTTTATCTAACTTCCTCTGAACTTGTGATCCTCCAGCTGTTGGGTAAATCCACTGTAGCCCGTATCACAATAATCGCGGTGTATCCTGAAAGTTGGTGCTCAGTTTTCATTCTTCCTGTGTGAAATATAACAAGAACCTTAACCACAATGTGACTTCTATGGGGCTACCCTCGGAAAAGTTCTCACTGGAAGCACATGTCTGGCAGGGTAATATCTGGGCTTGGAGACGCATTACCCTCCATCCCCAACTTTGCCACAGAGCCATAAGCAGCCTCGGGCAAATCACTTAAATTCCTTTCCTGCAGCTTCCCTTCTGTGAAATGAAAACATAATTATTTATTTTTCCTGTCACAGACTGGGGGCAAGTGAGGGGCATTCATTTTACCAAATGAGCTGGCAATAATACCAAGTTTACTCTGGTGGGGATAAGCTTTCTTATGTTACATTCTTTGAGTTACAGTAGGAAATAGTCCCCTTTAGCAAGGTGCAGATGGATGGAAACATATAATGATAGAGAAATAGACATTGTTTAAACCAAATGATTCTCTGGGCCTTTGCTGCTGATATCTCAGTCCCTAGGCTCTACATACAAGTACCATTCATTAGAATGACAGAGATCAAGGCCTGATGTACAGGATTTAGAATCACAGACTGAGACAGACTAACAAATTAATGATTTTGCATTCTTGAGATCCAACTCCCCATCATGTATTGTAGAAACACCCATTGTATTTCTTTTCTTTTTAATATTCAAAAAAATATACAAATTGATGTTACAGGCTAAAAAAAATTATCACACAATGAATGCACCCTTGAATCAATACCCAAGTCAATAATAGAATTAAAAGCTGATCCTGTACATCCTCACCAACACTTGTTACCTTTTGTTATTTTAATAATAACATAATTTAAAAGCTAACTTTTAAATTAGCAAATGCTTCTAAGGAGTAAATATTGGGCTCACCACTATGGACTGAGGTTCCTCTCCCCTTACTGAATCTCAGAGCCACATCTTTTCAGGATATTGACTGCTTTCTGGTGCCTTCAAAAAATTTTTTAGCATTTATTCAATGTGTATAGTTCTCAAGGGTTGGACTAAAACAAAGAATCCAGAGTCTTATTTCCAGAAAGAGAATTTAGCTTTTTAAATGTTAAAGAATATAATTTGTTTACTCAGTTTCCCTGGTCAATGTGGCAAAGCAGTTGAGTATAGTCCATAATAAATGAGAAAACAATTTGCATAGCATTTTCTAACCAGATTAATAAAATAAAAAAATAGAGTTTTAAAATAATTATCTATGAAAAGTGAAAACTTTGGAAGATAGAAATTTCTTTACTCCCAAAACTAAAGCAGCCTCTAAAGTCAGTATCTTCTATTCAACAATAGGAGAAAAAAAAAAAAAGACATAAAAATGATTTCTAATCTGTTAGGAGTTGACTTTTGTGCCCCCAAATTATATGTTGAAATCCTAACTGTTGGTACCTGTGAATATGATATTATTTGCAATAAGGTCTTGCAGATGTAATTAAGTAAAGAGACGGTCATGAGCACCATGTATGACTGGCATCTTTATAAGAAGAGGAAAATTCCATGTGAAGATACAGACACACAGGGAAGACATGTATGTAAAGACGGAGGGTAGAGACTGGAGTTCCGCTGCTATAAGCCGAGGAATGCCTGTGGCTATCAGAAGCTGGAAGAGGCAGGGAAGGAACGGTCCTTTGGGCTTCAAAAGAAGCATGGTCCTTGATCTTGGACTTCTAATATCCAGAATGGTGAGAAAATCAATTTTTGTTCTTTTAAGCCAGCTAGTTGAGATGCCCTGGATGGAAAATGAGTGGACAACCACTCTCCAGGACTGTTATATAATATTTGAGAGCACACACTAGAAATTGTAAATTCGCTTAAAATTGCACATTGCATGAATTTGGGAGAAAGAAAGATATAGAAAAAGCAGAAGTGAAACAAATACATTCCCTACTTGCAATTCTGAATTATGCACAATTACAATTAAGAATTACAGAGGAGATAATAGGAATTACTGCATTAAAGAGTTTTTCTTTAAAAAATAGTTTCAGGAACATACAGGAATGTCAGGCTCTTGTTTGGCTAAGCACTTTTTCAGCCATGCTGTAGGTAAACTAGTCTATTAATTATGGTTTGTTGAAACTAAAATATGTGTTTAGATTAATAATTTAACAACTTGCATATGTTTTTTTCCATTATGCAAATTCTGTAATTTTAGTGGTTTTCTCTATATTTTTCAATCATCAGTGCTTCCACTGAGCCAGATGGACCATGTTGACAATTGTAGTCAGGATCTTGGTGCCTAGAAAAAAATAGATCACTCAAGAAGCA
The DNA here is from genome assembly GCA_033961575.1 of Aselliscus stoliczkanus. Classification (NCBI taxonomy): domain Eukaryota; kingdom Metazoa; phylum Chordata; class Mammalia; order Chiroptera; family Hipposideridae; genus Aselliscus; species Aselliscus stoliczkanus. The sequence goes on along the minus strand of CM066732.1, from coordinate 147,067,580 downwards.
GCCTTACAGCACAGGGACAGAATTAGTACAAATTGTATTGATACATTGAAACTGAGCTGCTTAAAATACTGTAAAACAGGGTAGAGTTCAAAAATAAACAAATGCATTAATAAATGCTTAGACTCCTTTACAGAAAGTTGGAGGCCATGCAATCATGTTTGAATTTTCAAAATATCTAACCTATTCTTCTTTGCTCTTCAAATATATTCAGAAGAAAGAAAATTATACAGTATAAGTAGATACCTTTCCCAGCTAAAAGACACATTCAGATTTCAATATTAAAAATGGCTTTTGGGGGAAGTGAGGTTTTCTTGGGGAAAGCTGTTTGATCTTTATTTTCTTTTTCTTGCTTTTCTTTCTTTCAATTTATTTTATTTAATATCTTTCATTTTCTCTATTTCTTCTTCCGTATATTTTTCCAAGTGCATTTTAGATGGACAAGGCTTCCTCAATTAGTCTTTATAAAATATGGCGAGCCTTTAGCAGATGATTTTTTTGAATTGGCAATAACCAATAACAAAAAAATGACACCTCTTTGAACAATCAGATAAATTATTTTCATACACAGTAATTCTCAAGCAGCAATATTATATACATGAATCTATGACAATTTTAATCACAGATGATTTTACTAATATGGCCTCAGCATTCTTTTATTTGGTTATGTTAGGATACACTTTTCCTTGCTATATTTAGCTTTTCTATTGCTTCTGCTTAATACAAAAAGAAAAAAAGAACACACTGACAGTCTTAAGTAATAATAATGCTGCAATTTTTACAATTTAAGAGGTTCGAGATTAGAAAGATGAGATTTCTAACTTAAGAGTTAAATTATAAAAATAAATTGATAACATACCAGAGTACTGATATTGCCATATTTCCATCATTTGAAAGATAATAAGCCACCAGAACATGAATGGCCTTTCTACAAAATACGACTAAATGAAAAGGACACGATAGATACACTGATTGGTCATCCCAAGAAATTCACAAGAAAAGAGTGTATAGATCACAAAGGTAAACCATAATGATTTTCATTCAACATTGCCAGGAGAGATGAAGCACACCCAGAATTTTACCTCTACTATGGAGGGAGGAGAGGATGGTTCAGTCAAAGTTCTCGAGTATTTGTGGTTCAATAAGGGAAGTTATTACTGTTGTAAAAAAGACATCATAACATCTTAACTTGATCCCATTAAGCAATAAATTCATACAACTGCTCTTATCCCTCTTATTCTAACTCCATGCTTGGTAAGAAACATCCCAATTTGCCTCCCATATGAAGCTCGACTTCAGAAGAGAGAATATAGTGAGCAGGCTGACATGTCTTTTAGGCATGGTCATAATTTTTTTTTTCCACAGAAATTTTTACAAATACAAAACTTAGAATATGGATGTCTGCACAAAAAAATCACAACATAAAATGATTTTAAAAATCTAGACCATAAAAATGCATACAGGTTGCAATGCTTTGCAAATAGTAAGCATTCAATAAATAGTTTTTGTAGAAAAGAAATTACTGGTGATCTGAAGTATTTGATATCTTCCTTATTTCACCAAGTACAAAAGTGATTTCTGGGGAAATAAAGTAATTTTTTTTTTTTTTTTTTTTTTTTTTTTAGCTGAGTCATCCTGCCACCTGTTGGCAGCTCAGCTTAGGCTGGAAATTGAACCGGTAACCCTGTTGCCCAGAGCTCACAATCTTGAGTGAGCTCTTAACCAGCTGAGCCACTCAGCCAGCCCTAAGTTATTCTTTACAGTGGGGAAAAGATGGAAATAACATCTTTGAGTATAATTATCTATCAGACAATATGCTAGGCATTACACATATATCATTGCACATAAATCTCACTTTACCCTAGTTTTGATATCTCTTTTTTCTAGATTAAACATAACATAACTGAAAGTTGGGGCTATTGAGGAATTCACAAGTGCAGTAATTAAAGATCCAGGGTTCAGAAGAAAGTCAGACTGACTGTAAATCCGGTGTGCTTTCACTGTATCTCATGCCTCGCTGTATTAAAGCTGTGATCTGCAAACTGCAGTATGCGTACCCTAAGGGGCTGTTAAAGATTTCCAAGTGGTGTGTGGGCATAGATAACTTTTAAGAATGTTCCTTTCAGATCCTTAATTTCCATATGCTTCCAATTTTTCCTCTAACATTGAGAATGCACCTTTGTCTGGGTGTCTTGCTGGTTCTCTTATCCTGATTCCTGTTTCACAATAGCCCTTCTCCAAATTTATAAAAGTGTAATTCTTACTGACCTCAAGTCTTACTTATGTGCATTGCCTTAGAGTCTTATAGTCCCTGGTCTCCAAGCAGTTCAAACATAGGTGCTGAGAAATCTCCATTCATCAAGGCACCATAAACCCACAATACGCCTTGGGTCTTTCCTGTCTTATACATTTTTCTGTTACTGGTAAAAAAAAGGTCCTTAGAGATGGAATGTTTTTCACAAATTATAATGCCATGAATTCACATATATCATGTTTGGGGCAATGGCTCTAAGAATTTTCCCTAGATTTTCAAAATAATAATAATAATAATAATAATAATAATAATAATAATAATAATAATAATAATGGTTTGGTTCCATAGGGAAAGCTTGTGAAAACCAATCCATCAGAGCGTTGGTTAAACTTATGAAAGGCAGTGACAGTATATTTCCTTCTGGGGACCAAATCACAAGGAGGCTATTGACCTGTGTCTATTTTGCAGATTCAGAGTATCCAAAATGTTTGAAAGTTAGCTTAGAAATACCTCTCTATTCCTCAGCATACACTCTGCAGTTTCATCTTTCTCATTAAGAATGGAATGATTCTCCTGTGATTCATCCATGTTTTGGTCCTTATCTGCAGATAAAAATATGCTTACATCATATAATAAGATTAAAGTCTATTACCAAGAATATGCATTCATAAATAAAATTGCAGTTTATATCCCAAATATTTTTGCATGTGTCCAGTTAAATAATATGCCCCTAAGTAACAGTGAGTATAATTAAGTTGTTAGTTTAGCTTCAGTAATTTTTTTTTTTTGGGGGGCTACACTTTATGCAAGTTAAGGCAGTAACTTCATGGAGAATTTTTTTTTTTTTTTTATAAATTGATGTTTTCAACAAAATTAAAGAGAATGGAATTAATAGTTCCAGCTGTTAGTTTACATATAATTTGCAATGAAGTTACATATAATTTATGGGAACAAACTTTCTGTTGCTTTTATTTATAAAAAAATGAAATAGATATAATTGATGATCTATATATTCCAGTGTGAGAAATAAATAATGCTCATCCAGGAATATAAGAATTTCTTAGAGAAAAAATAATCCATCTCATAAAGAAATCATTACTAAAAAAAAAATGTTGCTTTTAATGCTTTATAATTATTTAATACAATTTGTAAGATGTGTTGCTTTGATCAATTTTGTACTAAAGATAAAGATTTTTTAGGGGGCCGGCCGAGTGGCATGGTGGTTAAGCGCTGGCTTTGGAAGCCAGCGGCCCCAGTTTGGTCCCACATATGAGGGCCAGTGACACTGCCCTCAAAAAAATAAAATAAAATAAAGATTTACATATTTATAGTGACGAGAAATTTTTAAACATCATCTCTCATAATACACACACACACACACACATATATACATATACATAGAATATATATGTATAATTATTGCACAGAGGAATACAACATTGTGGTCAATAAAATACTTTTAAGCATAAAACTAAATTAGAATAAAATTGTGGGTTGTGGAATGGAAAAACTGAGGAGAAAAATAAGATATTTAAATGTGCAACACTTGAAAACCTTGTTTATATATATATTTTTAATGGTGGATATAAAATAATATTTGTAGTCATTTAGTACATTTTAAAACAGTTTTATTTTAAAATGTCAATATTGACAATACACTAGAAACTGTCTTCTTTGCAACTTTTTCAACTAAGAACAGAAATTTTAAGACAACACCTCAAAAATCTATAAGAAGATGCATGGCCTTTAAAAATACTTTTGGAGATATATGAGAAAAGCAAAAAGCCTCAGTTCTACTGTATTAAGCAAACAACAGAACATAACTAAGGGAGTTAAGAGTTTGCTTGTGTGAAAGGAATCAATAGTGGCTGCTATTTACTCCTCAGCATAAAACAGCAAGAATGCCTGAGAGTATCATAGGCACTCAAAGCATGGAACAGTTAGTTACATTTCAAAAATTTATTTGAAGTCTTCTTTATTATGTTTTGAATTAAACTGGAATTCAAAGGAGGACTTAAATGAGGCTAGCTATTGGTCAAGAATATAGTTATATTATGCCTTCTTCTGGGTATATTGTAGCATGAACCAAGAGTAATAATCGTAGTAGTAATAGAGAGCATTAACTAGGCTTTAGTGACAGTTCTTCCAATGGAAAACATTATTCCACTTTTTACATTAAACTTTATTGATTAAAATTCTCAGCATGCACATTTAACCCAACGTACATTCCATATATAAATACTTACAATAATATATCGTAAAACTGACATTTTATACAAGTGATCACATTGTGTGTTACCTGAATACAGTATTTTTTTTGTTCACTTGATACTAAACACAAATACTACTTGACATATATTCCTACATAATGTTTTCTCTCACATTTATCTCAAAAAATTGGTGAACCCAGAGGAATTGCTGTAGTCACTATATTGATCATACTATATTAGTATTTTGAAATTTTATTGCAATCTGTTTCTTCATTGTGTTGTTTGATGAGGTAGGTCCACAGGTAGATGGCAGTGCCCAAGGTTAGTTCAACTTTCTCCTAGTCGTGTTTGCTATGCAATGGCATTTGAACTAGAGCTCAGACCAGGCTGAAGTGCCACCTGTGGATGGGGCCATCTGCCTCCCCCTCTGCCCCATTCCTCCCAGAACCAACCTATTACTTCATTTTGTACCCACAGCAACTATTTCTCTTATCAACATGAAGTACGTGTGGCTTAGAGAAGTTCAAGGAACTTGGTCCCCGTCACTGTGATGGATTAAACTGTGTCCCCCTGAAATCCAAACATTAGAACTCAGATTCCCAATGTGAGTGTATTTAGAGAGAGCACCTTCAAGTAGATAATTAAGATTGCAAGAAACATAGGAGTGGGGCCCCCACCAAATATGTTCTTTCAAGAAGACAGAAAGAGAGAGAGACACCAGGGATGAGCATTCCCAGAGAAAAGACCACCTGCGGCACAGCAAGAAGGTGGCAATATGCAAGCCTCGGGAGAAAGCAACCATGCTTACACCTTGATCCTTGACTTCCTGTTTCTCAGCCTCCCAGACTATGGTACTTTGTTATGACCACTCAAGCTGACTAAGACCGTGGCTCAAGTGTAAGAGTAGAAACAAAACTCAAAGTCATTTTTTAATAATTCAAAACATTGGTCCTAGTAACTACTTAGCAATCATATAAGCACTTGTTGGAGTACACATTTTCTCCTCATATTAAATGGCAAAACTGGCCTCTTACAAGCTCATCTGTAAGGCTTCTAGCACCCTTCCCCAGGTTGCACAGGTATTAAATAGCAAAATGGCAAAGCCAAGGTTTGAATTTGGATGGACAGGTTTTTAACTACCTCCTTACAAGCACTTCAAATATTAACTTATCTTATTTATATTCTTTCTTTTAAGCTATTTATATATATCCTAGAGTTCACCTTCTAGACTAATTTTTTTCCTTCATCTTTTTTAAAAAACATCCCAGAACATTCAAATGCAAAAGTGTCAGATTAAAGTTTTGAAATACAAAGAGAATCATTTTTCCATTCAGACTTTTTACAGTTTTAATATTACTCCTCAAACCCTGAAGATTCTTCTGGAAACTAACCGGGTGCCATTGAAAGTTTTCATATGCATTAAACTGTAACATTATTGGAAATACAAACCGTCAGTGTGTAAAAATCAATAATCTTGTTAAATGACTAAGATCTAGTTAAGTCTCATTCAGGGGAAAAAATAATAATCAACTATGTATGTTGGACCTGGTAATTAAAGACTTCTATAGTGTCCAATTTTTAAACACCTAAAAGCAAGTTATTCTCTAATTGAGCATGAATGCTGATAAGAGGCAGCACAAACTTGTTCATTTCAAACCATCCAACCTCAGGGGGAAGAAAGGCTTTCATATTTTTCAGTACCAAAAGGTCAGAGAGACAATTTACAAAGTCTCATAAGGGACAATCAATTGTGTTTCTTCCTTGGCTTTTGGCTAACTGTAAAATATCCTTGCATACAAATAAAAAAAAAAAAAATGAGGAATGACAATTTACAATAAAAAATCAAATATAATTTACTGTCAGTGAACTAATTACAGTCTTTACCATTTCAAATTGCACTTTACCACCATGGTCTGGTGGTGGAGCTTCATTGCATCTCTATAAGTGAGATGAACTCAGTCTGAAATCCTACCAGTTTAAAGCCAGGCCAGGGGCAATACCTGCTTGTGTTCTGCCAGCCTTTGTAATGGCTGCAGGTTAGAGAAACTTCCAATTGTACAGTAAGGTTTTTCATGAAGAGTTGCCCACTATTGCTTTTGTGAGGCACAGAACCACAGTTTGTTCCACCAATACTGTCAATGGTGGTCACTGTCCCTGAAACTGCTATTGGAGATAGATAATGCTAACAATGGGATGTGGGGCCTATTGTTCCCATTATTCTCACCAAAATGGATTGCCACTCTCCCTGCTCTTTCACATAACTAGTTTCTGACTTAGTATTTCTGATGGATCTGGATGATTGGTGAAACCTTGCTCATATTTCTTTGTCTCAACTGTATGAAATGTCAGGCAGATAATAAGTGCTATATATGCTTGTGATTGTTATTGTGGGTCATATTATCCTGGAACCAGGTACGATAAGGGTGATTCGGTGCCTTAGGCCACAGGCAACTCAACGATTTAGTAGAGCCTTGGCCATAAATAGTAAGCGAAAACAAATTGGTAGAGAAAGGAAAATGGATTAGATGTGCAGAAAGAAACACAGGTGCCATGAGAAATTATCCCCCCGAGAGAGGGCTGCCTGATGATATTTTAACTCCCTTTCTAGTTGTCACAATGCCTGCCTGAATTAGTGTTTCTCTTCTTGGATTTCCATGAGATTCTCATTAATTTTCTTCTTAGCCACTTGTTTTTATACCAACTCTTGTGAGGAGGATATATTTACAGCCTGGTGAGTTCTAACTGGAAATCCTTCCCTGCCTTGCCTTACCTACCCTTCATATCACTTAGGAATTTAATGGCTTCAAGGAATAGAAACACATCTCAAATGATTTTGAACAGTCTCATAAAACCTAAAGATAGGAATGATATGAACCTTAACAAAGAAAACCTCATTAGGGTTTTGTCTACCTGTTACTAGCCTTGGCTTCTCTCTATACCTTAATTTGTTTTGCTCAGAATAGACAGGCTTAAACAAACAAGAAAGAAAAAAAAAGAAAAAGAAAAGCCTTATAGAAGCAATGGCAAATGCCTACCTCTGAGCTTCAACTTTTACATTTTTAGCCAATAAAAATAAGACAAACATATTTAATCTGTCTGAAGTTCAAAACCATGATGACATGATTCACTGACCTAATTTGCATGTCTATCTCTGAACAATCGACTCGGGTCAAGAGAGCAGCTTCTATATTTGCCTGAATTTAGGTGTTCTTCCTTATACACACATATAACTCCTACTTCCAGGGATACATAATAGATAACAACACAATATAAATGTCATATGTAGTAATAACACAATGGTAAGTGCCATAATGAAGTGATATGCTTATGCACTGTTTAGCACATCCAATAAAAAGCAGGTGAGTCATAATTAAGAATTCTTCCTTCAGGGCCGGCCAAGTGGCTCAGTTGGTTAAGAGCTCACTCAAGAGTGCAAGCTCTGATCAACAGAGTTGCCCATCTGATACCCGGCCCCAGCTGAGCAGAGGCTGAGCTACCAACAGGTGGTAGGATGGCTCAGCTAAAAAAAAAAATAAAAAAAAAAAAATACAAAAATTCTTCCTTAACTGTGTATCATACTCTTTTAGAAATCATATAAGTTTTAATTAGCCACTTCTCTCTTTGTAGTTAATATAACGACTTATTTTATTTTATTTTGAGGGCACTGTCACTGGCCCTCACATGTGGGACCCGAACCGGGGCCGCTGGCCTCCCAAACCAGCACTTAACCACCGTGCCACTCGGCCTGTCCAATATAAGGATTTTTAACTTGAGATTTATAAAGGCAAAAGCATATGTTATTTGAGAATGGTTGATACAATCACTACTAATTAGTGTGTTATGATGCATTGAACTTAAGTATAATAATGTAATTATATTCAGGTCTCAGAAAATAACTTTTCATTCTTTATCCAGGAATGAGTGAAAAACCGTAATCCAAATGTTGTTGAAAAAAACTGTCTGGGTTGGTAGTTTTCTGAGGCTTATTCTATGGCGACTAACAATACCAGATAACATTTTAAATATTCAATAATGCTAACATCAATAAATAAACGAATGTTGTAGCATTTTAAAATCTGAACAATAAATGGTTTGATGTAGGTACATACCTACAAAAGGCATGCAGGTTTATGTCTTTATCAAATTTCTTGTTGGCAGAGAAAATCCTCCCAAAGATGAAGATAGAATCCTATATGCTTTGTGTAATGAGAATGATTGAAACTTTCTGGCAAGTAGATTTTTTTGCTCTATCTGCCCAGCCAGATTAAATAAAAAATAGGAAACAGAAAGAAAAATTGGCCCTCCAAACTGCAATACTCCCAAGTATGGCCAACTATTGCAAAGTTGTTCAAGAGATATGTTGTTCATTTATCTTGGCTTCGTTTCTCAGTCTCCAGCATAATGAGCAAGGTTGTGTTTCCTTGTCCACTTGGCTCCATTCTCCCAAGTCTCCTCCCCACCCCAATAGATGCAGTGGCCTGTAACTTATTGAAAAGACTGTTATTTGCAATATGGCTATCATAAGTTTTGATCCATCTTTTCATGAACAATGCTATAAAATTATATTGCAATGCATGCTTCATTAAGTATGGTGGCCATTTAGAAGTGTAAATTCAAAACATTTCCTATTAGGAGTTATTAGGCATCCAGGTTGGACCCACTTTAAAAAGCCTTGTAAAGTTTGCATTTAGATCCATGCTTATCTGAATCATCTAGCCCACTAAGAGTTGCAAATTTATTCTGGAAAATCAAGAAAAGAGTTCCCCTAATGTCATTTCTATTATGATTGGAAGTTGCCTAAAATAAAGTATCTTGGGACAAGTCAGCCTCCACAAGTTTTGGCATTTCCCTTTCTTTTTGGATTTCACCAGTTCTAAAATGACAAACCAAGGAAAATGTATATTTTGCATTTGGGAAAAGTGTTATTAGCCATTGGCTTTCCCCACATTCAATTTGAAGACTGAAATGAAGTTGTAATAATTTTTTTTTTTGAATACTGGCTTTATAACCCTTCCCCCCAGCTTTATCAATGATATTAATAACTCTTTGAATGAACATTGATTTTTTTTTTTTTTTAACTCGGTCACAGATTGAAATCCAGCATAGCCATATGAAGAGAATGATTAGGCAAATTAGCTTCCTGTCCTACAATCTATAGATTTATGAGAACTCATTTACTTCTACATTTTTAACTATTACAACTAAATTCACAGAAACTTCCCAGGCCTAAAGTCAGCTGACACCCCTCTCCTGACCTCCTGGTCTGAAGACCCATCACCCTAATAAAATATTCACTTTGATAATGACTTCACAATGGGGCGAATCATCTTTCTCCAAATGTTGAGACAGCCCAGTATGTACAGAAAACAAGTTGAATTCAGTTGAAATTCAGAAGGCTCTTGGTCCAAATGGGATGAGGGCAGGTGAACCAGGACAATGGAAGGTGTATCCAGGGTATAGCAGATCAATGGGAAAGTGTGTAATATGAACCTAAGTGATGTCACATAGTGAGATTTACATTCTGTTTTATCCTTGTGGCTTCCCCTGCTTGGGCACCAGTTTATCCAACACATTGAATTGGGTCTACTGTGTCTTCTAACTGGGTACCTTAGTTGATCCAAAACATTGAATCTAGTCTGTAGGGTCTTCAATTTGTCCTTTTGCATAAGTATCACTCTGCCACATTTGACCACTCATGACGTCTGAGCTCAGGCCATAAAATGAGTGTCCTAATGAAGAAGTTCAACCAACCCCTGAATATTAACTGGATATATTTGAAAATGTATTTGCATGACTCAGAGAATCTAAACCCTAAAGCCCAGCTAAGTGATGCTGACCAGAAGAAACAGCCTGTCCATCTCTGGCTGATGATACTCTTCCTGCCTTGCTTAAAATGCCTTGCCAAAAGGTCACCTTACATTGGGAAGCCCAACACCCTCAAGTCATTTCCCCATTGCCTCCAGACCTACAGAGAGAGTTACATCCCAGCTTGAAATTGAGACTAGGATCTCAAAGTCTAACTTCAGAGGAGAAAGCTTAACAACTGAACAACTGCAATATGTTGTTAACTTATATTGGTGAAAATTTGGAGAAAATATCTGGGAATACATTGAGCTTGCCAGACCAGGAATAGAGAATCACCTCCAATGAGGCTGAGTGTATTAATAACAATGCATTTGCCATAGAAGGATATATACTAGCTCAAACACCTGGGAATGGCTCTAATTGGTTCCTTGGTTGATTACTGACTTGTGATCTCAAGATGCCCTGTTCTAAATAAAACTGACTAAGAAACTGTAACAGGGTATCAAGAAAATAGGGTTGTGGGAGAGTATTTAGCATTCTTATTCACTGAACTGCCAGAAACAACTCCTTCCCAGTCTACTAAAACTATCTGACATAAGCAACACCCAATTTAACATAATTCAGTCTTTATTTTAATTGACATATCACCTTTCAGTACCTTTGTGTACTTTTTTTTTTTCTTTTTAGACAACTTCCCTGTAGTTTCTATGGTGAAACAGGTAGAAGAGTGTATATGAGAAGTCAAGTCAGCAAATAAAGACAATTTTCAAAATGTTTGGCTGTAAATAATGCTGTGAACATTGGCTAGCAGGGAAAAAATACTTGTGTGTGTTCAATACAAATCTTTAAATTCCGTATTTTTAAAATGTAGATAAAAATAGCATTTGACATTTAGCAAACAGTCAATAATTTTGGATTAAATAGATGAAGAAATTTAACATATGCATACTTCTTTCACTGGTCATAAAGAACTACAATTGATAAGAACAGTTTTATGACTTCAGATTAGGCTGAGGTATCTGATTAAAGAAATACATATAAGTAGCATAATGTTCTCCAGTCTCCTACTGTCCCTTCTAATAAATTGGTTAGGTTAACTTTATTCAAGCTTATTTATATTAGTAGGTTATAACAAAAAAGAGGTCATCTCTACCAAAGAATTAGAATTCCATCTGGAAAATTTCTGTAATTGTGAAAATTGAATACCTCTTTCTTGATAGAATAATGAGAATGTTTCCTTAAACAACAAAAGAAAAGCAACTTCATTTTAACAATGTAAAAGGCACAAAGACTTTTACAATTCAAGGTGAAATGTGAGAATATATGAAATATAATTCTTTCCACATCCATGAAGTATTATCATGTAAATTCATTATGAATGTCCTTATATGAATATTATTAAAAACCTAAGGCTAAACTATACTAGGCAATAACTTGACAACAATACTTCATTTTTGGAGATTTTAAATTTATACCATCTTGGGCTGGGATTAGTTACAATAGTTAAAATTAAATTTGTAATATTTAGGCATCAATTTGTGTTTTTTTTTTAAAGCTAGAATGCAAAGTCAAGAGGCTGGAAAGTGGTAATGAATTCATGATGAATAGCTATGTTCCCATCTGGAAATGGCATAAATAAAAACAAATGAATGGAATAGTCTCTCTTATTTGCATATTTAAAGACTAACAAGAAACAGGCTGTTTTAGACTACTTCCACTTTAATAAATCATATAACTTGAGAAATTTGTATTTCAGAGCCCTCCATTTTATAAGATCAAGCATTTGACTTATTTTATTCAGATATTGTGTTACTTACTCTCAAATGAAGCCACAATTTGGGAACTCAGTTATAACTCAATAGAGTATTGATAATACCTTTAAGCATATACTTGTAAATAGCTATGTTCACATAGCTTTCAAATAACCATGCTCTTGTCATTTGGTAGATACACATGAATGTTGCTACCAATAGTTATTTGCATATGCAATTGGTTTTGTGCCAAAACTCTCTCTGACAAAGGGAAATGTGACATTTATGTTGTTGTTAACTTATCAGGTTAAGGAGAAATAGCCATTTTACATGTACATGACAATAACACAACTGTGGTTACAAACTGAACTAATTTAATCTTTAAAAATATGAGGGGGAAAAAATAATCAAATTTACTAACTTCACTAATTCTTGGAATCTAATTATTGAGTCCAAATTGTAAAACGTAGCCATTCTGATAGTCTTAATATAAACAAACATATGCTACCACTTAAAATAGTGTATAAAGAATAGGTAAAACACATATAGCGATGATGCAAAAAAAACAAGATTCTACTTTTAAAGTGACATGTCAATTTTTTTTTACAAGCCTCAAAGCTGGATGCATATTGAAAACCATTTACAGAAAATGTCAATTTGCAAGTTCAATGCTTTTGATTAGAGATATGTCTACGTTCTCAAATTATGTTGGAATTACCAAAGATATAAAAGAAAGAACATGATAAAAAGAAGGAGAAAGAAATCTATAAATGCCCAGGAAAATTATATGAACCATGCAGGAATTGTGAGGAAATTTCTCCAAAAAGGAATGCCTATAGGATTAGTTTGATGGAGAAGTAAGAAATGGTTATTGAACACACTTCAGCAGTGTGAGCTTTTCTTTCTATTGGGAAAACATTCAAAGCCAAGAAGGAAGAGGCATAGGATGATAGACTGAACCAGAAGGAATCATCAAAACAGTTAAGGGAAGTCCTTATGGAGAGGTGGCACTTCCTGAATACGCTTCAGATCTCTACAAGAAACAGGAAGTAAAACAAACAAAAAATACAAGCAAATAAATATAACATGTTAACCTGGAGTGGAAGAGAGACAAGGCATTGCTTGTCTGCTCCCTATCCAGGGAACTTAAACCACTCTAGGATGCTTGCCTACCATACAATGTAAAAGTATCCTTTAGAAAGAGATGAATCCTAAACTCCAGTTCCACTTCTTCTCTTTATTATATTTAACCCAGCAAAGTCCAGCTATCGATGAACCAAAGGTATTTTGAGAAACCATAATATTTTTAAAAATTACGATTTAAAGTGTTCACACATGTAGCCCTAAGAGAATCTTGAAGATCCAAGTATTTCCTCTCTTTCAACATTTGAAAATATTTGCAACAAGTGTAATAGGAAATGATAAATATCTGCAACATTTCTATATTTTCATATATATGTATAAGTGAATACACATAGATAGAAAGACAAAGTCACAAGACTTAACCAGTCCTACTGAAAAGGGAAAAGTAAATGATCATGTAATTTACAGACAATAAAATACAAAGACAAATATGCAATGATCAATTTCACTAGTAGAATGAAAATGCAAAGTGAACAATTAGGATTATTTTAATTGCATCATTCTAACAAAAAATTCAGAATGCTGAGAGTATCTACTGTTGGTTAATTGTGAGGAAATAACTCTATTCACGCTTTCTTGGATGAAGGGTAAATTGTTAGGCAGAATGGACTATATTTATCATAATTTAGATGTGCAGCTTCTTTTATCCAACAATTTTAAATGATTTATCAACCAACAGAGATTCTTAAAATTCACATCAAGAACTCAAGGGACATCGTGTTCAAGAATGAACACTTCTAAGTACATAGTCAAATGCCTAATGGTTATATAGAATACTTTGTACTTGTTACAAACTACTTTGTACTTGTTACAAACTGAGAAAACCTACATGATTAATAATTATAACGTTGACCTTAATTGGACAGTTACTATGTAACGCAATACGCAGAGTTCTACATGTGTATTTGTACATTTAATTCTCACAACAGCTGGTTGAGAGAGAAGCTCCTCTTACAGATTCTTGTATGGCAATGTGAAGCAACTTTCTCTAGATCAAGTAGCCAGTTAAATATAGGGGCAGGATTTGAACTCAGCATTCTGATTCAGGAGCCAGATACACAGCCATTCACTACACTTTCTTGACACTGAATGATATAGTTTATATACTATTGAATGGGAAAAAAAAAATCAATTTACAGAAGGTAATATAGTATGAGTTTATAATCCTAAAACAAAATAAAAAAGAATCGTAGGTATGTGCATACCTATTGTGTCTAATGATGAAGAAATTAAGTTTTAAATTTTTATTTAATTTGAATCAAGTTAAAATTAATTTTCAATAGCTACATGTGACTTATACCTCCCATAGTGCTGAACACAAAGCTAAAGAGTAATGACAGCGTTTTATGTAATAAATGAAATTTCTGCTCCAAAAAATTTATGACCTTAAGTGTATACATTACTAAGAAAGAATGAAAATAAACGAATTAAGTACTGTATTAAACTCAATGCAAGAAAAAATTAACAAAATTAATTTATGGAATTTATGGACTAATTAAAACAAAAGCTGAAATTGATAAAATGGGAAATCAAGCAAAAACAGAACTAGAAAAGTAAAGCAAAAAATTATCATATTTATCTGATTTAAGAGAAAGCAGTAAAATAAATGAGGAACTAGGAAAACTATCCATTAAAACTTGAGAAACCACAAAAAAATAGTAGTAAGAATAAAAATAAATTTTAATGCAGGGTATTATAATGGAATTATAAGAGTACTTTATTCAAGTCTAAGCAAATGGATTGGGAATACTGGATGAAATAGTGATTTCCTAAGAAAATACAAATTATTATTTTTAACCCAGAGTTAACCAAATCCCAATATATCACAGACCTAAGAGAAACTGAGAAGTTGTCAAAACCTGTACTCTTTCCCTTACGCCATGCTCAACACATACATAAAAGAAAGAGGCTCAGTAAAATTTCACAGACATATTAAATAAAACCATCAACGGAACAAAAATTCACTGCTATACTAGGTAAGAAAAGCATGAAAGCTTCTAAATACTTATCAAAATATTATGCATAATAATGAATTCGGGGATAAATTGATCTATTCAAATACAGTCATCCTAATTCTTTATGTGTTAATATTTTATCCATATCCTGAAAGTTCATTCTCAAAAAATTTTACATTATACATAGGACTCTGATTACTTCTGCATATTTTTCTATGGATAGCTTTCATTGATTTCTTTTTTGCTAAACGGTGTTAATTTTTCAAAAGTATGTATTCCTCTTGAAAGCTGTGGTAAAAATACTCAAACCTGGACTAGAAATAAAATTGTATCATATTTCAGGCTAACAGGAAATGACCAGTTCACACTGGAAAGTAGTTTGTAAGCAAAGGCTCCGTGGTTTGACACCACAGGAGAGCATCTGTATATCACATTAAACCTCAGAGCCGCACTCAGCCTGGCGGCTACGGCGCATAGCTCTTTATATAACTGGAGAAACAACTGGAGGGTATCAATTGTGTCAGTGGAGTGCTGCAAGTTGTAACAGAAACTATTTCTTGGTTAAATTAAGAGAAGAGAATGTAGTTAGCTGTGTGGCTTTCTGGAAAATGTTGTGGCTAGCAGGCTAGTTGTGCAATCAGCTTGGTTGGCAAGTTTGGAATATTTGTTGTTGATTTTTTTTTTTTTATTTTTTTTATTTTTTTTTTTATTTTATTTTATTCTTAATTAGTTTCAGGTGTACAACACAGTGCAATAGTTATACATTTTATGTTGTTGATTTTTTAATAACGAGAGGAAAATATAATATTTGAAATATTTTTACAAATAGTAATGTCAGTTAAAATGACTTTTCCCAACAGTAATGGTGATAGGATCCCGTTCTTTTCTCATTATTATTTGAAAAGAGAATATTCTGTATTTCTCCATAAATTAATAGGGACAACAGAAACAGAAGGCATATTTCATTTTCTTGAGGAATAACTTTTTTCTTATTCTAAATACATTATTGGAAGAAACCTATGAATTTTATAAAATGCACTTTTAGCATATATTGATTTTATTTATGTGCTTGTATAAATATTTCATTTGCATTAACTATGTATATTTTCTTCCTTTTTTAAGTTATGGAGAAGTTTGTTATCAACAGGTCTATTTACATGAATAAATACTTGCATACCCACGTTGTTATTTAATGAACCTCTCTAAGATTGATGAACCAATAATTTCAACCATTATAAGCAGATATTATATTGATTAAGAGTCTGTTTTTTGAGTTCATATTTCCTAGGCTCGTATTCTGGGTCCTTCCTTTACTAGTCATCTAAATTAAGTCAAGTTGCTTATCCTCACAATACCACAATGTCTTTATCTGTAAAATTTGTACACTAATAATCTCTCACATGTTTGTTATAAAGATTTAAAATGAAAAATATATAATATTTTAAAAGATGCTTGGTATAGAGTAAGGCCTCAAAATTAAGCCATTAGTTTTAAATCTATTTTCATAAATGATAGATTTATAGATTCTATGTTCTGATACTATCAATTTAGGTACCCCACATTATGCTTTCATCATTTGTAACAAGTTGAACTTCAGTTCTGTTGAATCTTATTGGTATATGAAATGAAATATAGATGAAATTTATACATGTTAATTTTCATGAGAGATTAAGGCATACACACCTTTGGCTCAAAGACAGTGAACTAAGTAATGTGGGGCAGGTAGCAGTGACTACACATCACATTGTCTTCTAACTCAGCTCTTAAGATTCTTAAGTTATGAGAGGTAAAACAATTCAGTAAGTAATAATAATAATAATAATAATAATAATAAACTACAGAAAGAGAGTCAGCGTTTTATCAGGGTCCCCTCTGGTAAAAGGCAGTGTCTTCAAAATATACACATGTACACATACATGTATGCATATATACACAAATATAAGCACACACACGTGTGCACACATACAAAGGCTCTGTTGCACACATTGGGTGGTGCCAAAAATGATGGCGCTCTTTGGTTGACCCTAGCAGTACTGCCATATTCAGAGGTGTTAAGGACTGCATGTTTGTGATACACCCGAATTCACATGTTGAAGCCCTAATCCCCAATGAGATTGTATCAGGAGGTACCGCCTTTGGGAGGCAATTAGGTCGTGAGAGTGGAGCCCCTGTGATGGAATTAGTGTACTTAGAAGAAGGGAAAGAGGGCTAGCCCTCTCCTCCTCCACCATGTGAGGCTACAATGAAAAGATGGCTGTCTGTAAACCAGGAGGATGGCCTCCGCTGGAACTCAACATGTGGGCACCCTGGGTTTCTGGCTTCCAGAAATGTGAGAAAAATAAATGTTTGTTGTTTAAATCCCCAGTCTATGGTATTATATGGTACTATAAAAGCCCAAGATGAAGGAAATCAGAGGGCAGAGTTTTTATCTGATTATGGCTGGCATAAACAGAAGTAGGAAATAAGCAAGGAAGAATGTAGCTGAAAGATTTAATCAGATAATCCTGGAATTACTGGAAGGAGTTATTGGAGGGAATTTTAACCATCAAAACTAGGATGTAGAGCTACATATAAATATGCTTGTCTGCTAGTTCTGAATTGAACTAATCTTTTATTTGCATGGTATTCCTGACAGCCAACACAGGCCAACTTGGGATCTAAAAGCCTACTTGACCCTTAATTTTTAATTGGTCTACCATTTGAGGCCTAAGTACTATTTTCACCCTTGTCTACTGACATTGATTCCCATGGTTTGTCCCAAAGCACAGTCTTAAAACTGCAACATGAACTCACATCTCTATAGCCTCTCATTCATAAAAGATGGGTGGGGGGAGTTGAAATTCATTACTCTCCAGGCCTGATGTGTTGAAGAATTAAGGAACTTTCTCCAACTTCACTTCAAAAACTGTGGTTTAGTTGCTCACTCTCAATCACTGTTTTAATTACGGACAATCCCAGAAAATGTATTATTGAATTTTCTGGCAATTTCAAGCTAACATGGAAAATATACATATTCCTGCACACACAAAAACATGTATGTATTGGGAATAAATTTTACTCTTGGCTAGTTCTTTCCAATATTACCTAGCAAGATGCTGAACTGTCACAGGCATTTAGTAGACAATTATAAAGTGTTTGACTTGCAAAATACTAATGGAGGAACCATGATTCAACCATTCCACTCTATGGTCTTGACTGATTAAGACTCCTTAAAAATCCTAGTGCTATTTTTCAGTTGACCAAATCAAGAATAGCAAAAGGAAGAAATCTTCCACTTTCAACACAGTGACAATGAAATATAAAATAATCAATGGATTTGTCCTAAGGCTAAAAATGTGAATCACCTGGTTCACTCTCATTTTTGCCACTACATAAGTTATTTTCTTGGCTAAAGGCAGTTGTTACCTGATCAAATCAATATCAACTGTATGGTTGAGAATCCTCTGGCTAAAATTATATATCAAAGATGCTAAAAGCAAGAGAGAATCATTTTTATTGTGTTTCTTGACTTCTCTCCTCTCTTTTAGTGTATAAATAATAGCTAAGACATTGGGATTTTCCTGAAGGCTTTAGCTCTGAGACACTTGTTAAATGCAGTTTATGATCTCACATTATTCTTGAAAAATATTGTCCTTTAAAAAAACAGCATTTCTGCACAATTCAGTCACCTTATCTGAAATAAAAATCCATCCAACAGAGAAACATACAATTTAAGTACATTTTTCTTGATGAGTGACGTAAAATTTCAGGAAGGTTATGAGGATATTATTCCTGGTTAATTTACTTGAAACTTATTCAATCAATAAGTATAATATCTATGGAGTTACATTTACATTTTTGATTTATAAATATTTAAAGGTACAAAAGAGATCACTTCCTTTCAAAAATTAGTATTTCTCTCTCTCTCTTTTATTTTTTTAAATTGCTGGAGCTATAGAGTGGCACAAGACAGAAATACAGATTTGCATATATTTGTCATAAGTAGTGACCATTGAGAACATGTGTGGTTGATGACCTCAAATAAACAAGGAAAAAAAAGAAACCTTACTGGTTAATTTACAAAACTCTTTTTCCATAATCTTCCAATGCAGAGAACATTGTCAGGGACATGCACATACTGACTCTTTCATTTCATTTAACTTTTCATTTCCACAGCAAAGGAACTGGCACCAATGGTAAATTATATTCAGGAATCTGCCGTATCTGTAAATAGTTTCTTAAAATAATGTTAAATGCATATATTGTTTTTATAAGCCTTTCTTGGCTACAATTCATGTTATATGCAAGTATCTCTGATAACTACAGGTCCCATTAGACAGCCAAGGGCCAATAAAAACCTTTCTAGGCTTAACATACCCCTGATTGATGTATTCACATCTTACTAGATTTCGGTGGTCTTGACTAAATACATGAAAAACTTGACAGAGAGAGACATGGAGAGAGTCTGGAGGCAGCATCCATAGGATGACTCCAGCTTTTCTTACCCTGTCTGCTTAAGAAAACTCAAGGTTTGAATTTTCCAGTCAAGGTGGCAGAGTAGCTAAACACTGCACTTACCTTCTCTGATAACAACATCAAAATTACAACTAAACTATAAAACAACCATCATTGAGGATTGTCTGAAGTCTAGCTGAACCGAAGTCCTACAACTAAAGACGTACAGAAGGCTGGTAGGAGGGGCAGACACAGAGAAAAGGCTGGTAATACACCTGCATGTGACCATTCAAAACTGGGAGGGATGGGCCGGCCAAGTGGCATGGTAGTTGAGCGCTGGCTTGGGACGCCAGTAGTCCCGGTTCGGGTCCCACATATGAGCGCTAGTGACACTGCCCTCAAAACAAAACAAAAAAACTGGGAGGGATATTTCAGCTGCAGAGTTCCCCCCAGAAGAGCGAGGGTCCCAGCCCTGCACCAGGCTCCCCAGTCCAGGGTTCCAGTGCCAGGGAGAGAAGTCCCCATAATGTCTGGTTGTGAAAACCAGCAGGGTTTGTGGCTGAGTGGGAAGAGAGTGGCTACACTCTGAGGTGCTCCTTTTGGAGGGCTCGCACATGGACTTACTTGTTGATGGACCCAACTTGCTTTGAACTCCAGCATTGGAACAGCAGCTCAAAAGGTGACAGTGATATATGGGGAGGAACTGAGTTGTCTGGCTGCAGGGTGAGAGCTGGAAAGACAGCTTTCTCCAGAATGGAGGAGCTGGCAGAAGCCATTGTTTCTTTGTTGAGCCCTCTCCCTTCCTGGAGTGTAGATGCAGGTGGCTACAATATCTGAGTCTCCAATCAAGCTGGCTAGTGCCGTTTGTTCACCTGCCCTGGTGATTTTGAGACCACGCCCCACCCAACTTTCGGACATACTCATGCCGCTTCCAGTGGCTTTTTCATGCAAACCGCCTGCCTTGGCTCATGCTGCAGACTTTTCTAAAGTCTCTCAAAGGTTCAAAAAAACCAAAAAAGCAGCACCTGGCTTCAGTGTGTCCCATACTTCTGGCTGAGCAGCTATAAGCCTGGTACTAGCAGCAGCTGGCCTTGGTTCACAGCTTAGCCTTTTAAGGCACCTCCAAGCATGGAGCAGGTGGCAGCCATCTGCAGATTGCTTTGTGGCTCATGCCAGGTGGCCCTTGGCCAGGAACAGGCTGCAGCTGAACTTGGCCTTCAGTGGGTACCCTCACAGGTGGCCTTGGGGCTGACATGCTCAGTGGCCAGCTTCAAACTGAGCTGGAAAATCACCCAGCCACCTCCAAGGATGACACACCCAAAGGGCAGACTGGGCAGGCACCAAAGCCCAGCTAAAGTGAACTCTGCTCTGTAGGGTCAGCCCCTGCACAACAGCTCCTTTACTGTAGTCATAGCCATTCCTCACAACCAATCAACCTGAGGGCCAATCCCTCCCACTGCATTGCAAACAAGTTTCAACTATAACGGGGGGACACACACAACCCACACAAGGGACACACCTGGAACACACAGCTCTAGTGATCAGGGAGACTGCACCAATGGGCCCCACAGAACACCTTCTACATAAGGCTACTCTAAGACCAGGAGACATAGCAGCCCTACCTAATATATAGAAACAAACACAGAGAGGCAGCCAGATTTGGGAGACTCACTGCCAGAAAGCCTTCATGCACAATGCTGTGTGCAAACTTGGGAGACATTGGAGAGACCCTACTGAACTACTGAATTTTAGGCTTTGAGAATGAAGAAAGTAAAACCTGAGACAGACTTATAAATGCCAAACTTTGAATGTATCTTTTAAACTACAGAGATCTATTGGCAAAATGAGTAAGCTTTATGGGTTCAAGGTGTTTGAGTACAAACTCTAAACCATCATTGGATGATAACTAAGCTATTTTGATCCAAGAACTACATCCAAAAAGCCAACCTTAAAAATAAAATTTTAAGAAAATAAATTAATAACAAAACAAACACAAAAACAAGTTACTGAGCCAAGGTATTAGTCACTACACATGCCACAAATGGTTGTTTGACAATTTGTCTAGTTTTTATCATTGCTTTATGGAGAGAGACTTTGTCAGTTTTTCAATTTACCATTCCAGAAGTCCCACATTGTTCTTTGAAAGCTACTTTAGACTAACATTGTTTTTTCCTCTATTTTTTTTTTTTTTGGTATGAAATAGAGGTATTCTTTGAAATTTCTCACTTGTATTTGAGTCTGAACTGTTATCTACATTGTACCACCTACACTAACAATAGTGTTTTTTTATAACAAAATATATTTAATTTAATCTAATAAAATACATCTTTTCTTTTCTCTTCACATACCTTTGTATAGAAACATATCCAAACTCCTCTGACTGATTTTCAAGGTATCTTCACAAATTACTTTTTGTTGCAAATGTCCAATTGCTTTTAATTTTTTAAAAAATGCACAGGGAGCTTCATTTAAGCAATATATACAAGACAATTCTTCATCATACTATTTGAAATGTTCTCAAAATTGGAATATCAAGACAGATATCACAGTTCTTAGATGAAAACTGGAAAATGCTCATCAACGTCTTTATTTTTCTAGTGGAATTTGTATCTTTGAAAGATGATATATTGAGCTGGAGGGAACTATGTCTTTAATAACATAATAAATCAATCAAACATTAATTTTGGCTAATGTGGGTATGGAGGGATTATATTATGATACTATGGTATATGCTTGATATACACAAACAATAGTACAGCACAGTTCTGCCTGGAAGTCTATAATTTGTTGACTTAAAAAAAAATCATCAAGAAGTCTGGTAGCTACTTAGTAAAACCATTGATGTCACCTTGATGTATGTGGTGTCACTCAAATTGATTTACACTGTCAATTCTTCCTCAGCTTTACTTTATCTTAAGGAGTTGCCTATACTATTGTCAGAATATGTAATATTTTGAGTGGTAGAAATTAGAAGTTGGAATGGCTTCAGTAAAAGGCTAAGAATTTTACAACTAATAATACTGTTTAAGTTCACCTTTCAAGTTCAATCATGAAGTTACTCACTCAGTTATTCATTCATCCAATTCTTCATGCTAGTATTTGAATATGTATAACTTCAAAAGCATAAATTGAATATATTTAAAATTAAGCACTGAAATATCGGGTGCATTTCAGGGCACATATAATAAGCTGAATCATTCTGGAATACATTTTTTCCTCTCTAGAATATTTCTGTAAGCCTTCTGAGCATACCAAAGACCAGCTTCTCCCTAACCCTCAACTAGCTATGCCTATTCTGAGGTTGTCTATCCATATTGAAAAAATGTCTACTCTGCTGTCATCTCCAATAGACTTCTTAATTAGTCTGCCAATACTGTCAGTAACAGCTCACAGTTGTTTTAGAAATGAGAATTTTGGCATCAAAATTGTTTATTCAATGAAACAGGTCAATGTGGTCATACTGTAGTCAATTTTAGATTCTTCCACCTATTAGATTTCTTTATTTCTCATCTCCTTCCCTAAAGCAGATTCTCTATTATAAATACAGAAACTGAGGGAGGAGAAGTTAAATAAGCCACCTGAGGTCTAATATATTTTCCAGTTGTAATTTTAATTCATGCTTGCCTGATTGCCAAGCTCACACCCTCCCTTATTCATGTGGCATAGTAAGAATTAGTTGAACCTCTATTACGTGCAAATCCAATGCCAGGCTTTTTAGGTTCCTTTGTAGAACTCTTTTACTTCATCATTTAAATAAAAAATTCAGATAAAATTGATTTGACCTTGTTTTTCTATGTACTCCACAATCACATATTTATAAAGCATTCAGGAGCTATATATCTTACCAGAATAATATTTATTAAATTAATACCCAAAATCTGAAATATTATTGACCCAGAACAAGTTTTTTTCACTTAGTTTGTTTTCTTTAAGTACTATCTACTAGCACTGATGTGTCACCCTCATGCGTTTTTATTCTATTGCCTAGATAACATTGATAGTAATGCCTTTTTTACGGATTTTCTGTGTATGGGTAGGAATTCAGACATTCATTCTGGATTTAAAATTTACTAGGGTTTGTATGTCTATGCTTAATAAAAGATCACTGTAAAATAAATGCTTCCATTGTAAATAACAAAACCAAAATCTTCCATTCTAGCTTTACAATAAAATGCAGATTTCCCATTAAATCAAACATCCTACATTTCAAAAAGCTAAAAGAGATGAAACTTAGAAAGTCGTTCCAGCCAGTTAATTAAGGCATAGGGGAACGTTCAATACAAGGACATTATTTGGATGTATTGCATTTTATTTGATTATGAAGAGGATTCATTTTTATTTAATTTTTCAACATGCCTCTCAGTGTTTTATTCTTAGATAAACAAAGGACTATAGACATGTTGAGCCAATTACTCTCATTCTGTTTCTAAATTGGCATTAATACAGTAGCTGGGTGGAAATGGTCTCATGCTTGCTGACAGATTAACAACGACCAATGATACAAACAGTATTGCTATATCCATACTTCTTTATCTCTATATTTGAGACCAGTGAGCTTGATCAATCCCATGCTGCATGTTGCATTTGCTTTTTGGGTCCCATTGTCAGCATAATTTTAGTGACAAATACCTTAGTTTCATAGCTCCCAGCTTTACTGGAAGCTGAGTTATGGCACAAAGAGAATAAAATCTTTTTAGTGATTCTGCTCTGGTCCTGATTTCCACTAATAAAGTTCGATGTTTGGGGCAGCTGTCTACCTAGAATATATGGTGATGTTTTTCTTCATACTGGATATATTCTGTCAACAAGACATATCAATATCAACCTGAATGGTCAAGCACCTGATGATGATGGTCTCATTGCTCTAAAAGTTTAAGAATATAATCTCAGCACTGAAGTTAAGAACTCAAGCCCTGGAGTTAAACAGATCTGGCATTTAGTCACAATTGTTCCACTGAGAAGATGTGTTCACTTGGGCACATTACTTAAACTTCACTTAAAGTTTTACATTTCTAAAATGAGCATGACATTAACCACATGTTTTATAGGGTTGTTGTAAGGATTAAATGAGATAAGATGTCTATATCATCAAAGTAACTGCCATGTTCACTCTACTCTACCCTAATATTTCACTTTAGAGTAATAGCATCTTGTCTTGCCCTTGGTTTTAAGCTCCCTCTTGAAACAAGAGATCACGGGATTCAGGCCCCGCCACTCAAGTAGTGTTGGAGTCTGTACCTCTTTTTCATGTATTTACCCACTGAAAGGCTGATCCTATGTTACCTCCCCAGAATTACTAAACATTCCAGTTCTGCTTCTCTTGGCCTTCACAGGTGATGTTCCCTAGTGTCCCTCAGTGCTTATAAATCAGCATCTCAGAGATTGCTATGGGAACCACCTAGGACAGCCCCATTTCTTTGGTTGGATCCTTTCTAACTCTTTTGTAACCACTATATATTTGCTTAAGCTTATATTTATTACTACCTACATTTATAACTGACCGTGTGGGTTCTTAAAAACAGATCCTATATTTCAGGACATCTATCAATTGAAACATCTATTATAAATAATTCTTGATATTTGTTCAAACCTTATGACCCAACGATTGTTCTAAATGGTTTATAAATGTGTTGCCTCATTTAATCCCCATGAGAACTCTGTGAGATGGGTGCTATTATTATCCCCATTTTTCAGATGAGAATGATAAGGCATGGTTAGTGAGGAGCCAGGATTTACAATTTAAACCTCAGCTCCCTCACACCTGAGGTCACACTCCTTACCACTCTGTGTCCCTGTGGCCACAGAGCTGACTGCTTCCCTCTCTGTATTCTGCAAATTTCCTATTCCCAGACACCTTGAGTCTTTCTCAGATCCCAGTTGAAATGTTCTGTAATGCATAGTTAATATTTCTGTGCTTCTCTGCAAGATCTGACTGAGGCTGGGACTCAGGTCACTTGACTTCTCCCCCTTCACTCTCTTGATTCCATGCACTGATGGGTCGCTCCTGAAGGTGCCCCCTAGTAAATTACTTGCATATAATCCTTACCTCAGGCTCTGCTTCTGGCAAATACAAGCTTAGCCAAAACTGTTAATTATTAGAGAGAAATTTTGAGGGAAAATAGGGAATATGAATTGTGAAGAAAATATCAGACATCATATTATTTCAACCATGAATATTTCAAAAGACAATGGTACTGATTTATCCTTATCATACCTAAGATACATTAACAATAATTTGTTTTGTTTGTTTGTTTGTTTGTTTTTGAGGGCAGTGTCACTGGCCCTCATATGTGGGACCGAACCGGGGCTGCTGGCTTCCCAAGCCAGCGCTTAACCACCTCGCCACTCGGCCGGCCCTACAATAATTTCTTAATAATATCAAACATCTAGTCAGTGTTCAAATTTCCATTGATCATTTTGTTTATTAGTTTTTATTTATTTGAATCGGAGTCCACATAATATGCACAGAATGTAATTGGTTGATGTTTTTTTACGTCTCCTTTCTAAGTTTTGCTCAATTGATTTATCCTTATGATTGATTTGTTGAAGATACTGGGTTGTTTGTCCTGTAAATTACTCACCGTTTGCATTTTGTTGATTACATTCCCTTAGTGCAAATTAATATGTCCCTCTGTAAATTGGTAGCTGTCTATAGAAGCTTGATCAGATTCAGTTTTGTTTTTTCTGAAAACAAATTCCATTAGGAAACATAATGCCTGGTGGTGTCTCTCTTTTTTTTTTTTTAAAGCTGAGCCATCCTGCCACCTGTTGGCAGCTCGTTGGCAGCTCAATGGCATCTCAGCTCGGGCTGGGCATCGAACTCCTGTTGCTCAGAGCTCAGCTCACACTCTTTTTTTTTTTTTTTTTTTTTGAGGGCGCTGTCACTGACCCTCATATGTGGGACCCGAACCAGGGCCGCTGGTTTCCCAAGCCAGCGCTTAACCACAGCGCCACTTGGCCGACCATCAGCTCGCGTTCTTGAGCAAGCTCTTAACCAACTGAGCCATTCGGCTGGGCCCCAGTACTCTCTCATTTATGTTAACACTTGTTGATTAGTGCCTAAATCTGGCAGTTCAAATAACACTTTCAAAATGACAATTCCAAATTTCATCATGTCTTCTTTAGTTATCATATGCAAACTTCTATAAAGGGAAACGTCCTTTCATCTAGCCTGGTTATGTAGTTTTGTAGTTAGTATCAAAAAGGCAACATAAATGCCTGATTCTTCATTCAGCAGTTTCAAAATAATGAGCTTGTTCCTAGGATCTCCCAGTGATGACCAATTTGTTTCCTTTGCTCATTTTGTTTTCACTATGAATTCATGTATATAAGAACTCTTAATGTATTTCACTCAATATAAGAACTCTTAATGTATTTCACTCAATAACATTACTGTTCTTATTAATGTTTGAATTGTCTCATCTTTGGACAATGGGAACCTCTTTAAACTGAGTACTTTCATCTCAAGTGCTTTTTGATAACATGCTTAATTTTGCTGTGACAGAATGTTCCAAGTGCATTTCCTGCCCCAGGCTTGGAATCACATATTTCTCTTCCCCATGTCATTTATGTTTTAAACCCTTACATGTGTTGTTCCCATCCCCCTCAAAATTAAAACCATCTTTTTAAATAAAGGTGATGCAATATCCTACTGTTTTTAAATCACTGGATCACCCTTAGTCATTCTCTGGGATTCCCTTTAAAATTTCCTGTTCTTTTGGTACGTGTTCATGTTGACATTCCTTCCCTCCCTCCCCACTTTATTCCTCTCCACTCACTGTTTTGTTGTTATTTTTGTATACTCTGGATTATTAAACATAAATGTTATGTACACATAAACATATAGTGATGCACACACATAGAATCTCTCGGTATTATTATGTCAGGCACTTTTAGGTACTGAGATACATTAGTGAATGAAACAAAGCTTAGATTTAAGTGTCAGGAGATAGAGGAATAAACAAAATCAATACAGATACATACATGTACATATATATGTATATGCATTTGAAGTTGATTATTGCTATACAGAAAATTTTAGCTGGAGAGATAGGTTTCAAGTACCCAGGAGAGCTGTAGTTTTAAAGAGCGGAGCCTAGAAGGCCTCTCTGAGAAGTTGACTCTTAACCTGTCTTGAGGTGTGTGACACACACATGCCTACCTGGGGAAGGGCATGCATGGAGACGGAGCAGCAGGTGCCAAGGCCCTGAGGAAGGTATGTGCCTCCTATGTTAGAAACATAGCAAGGAGTCACCTGTGGCTGGAGAGAAATGGACTCAGTGACATCCAAGGTCAGAACAGTAAGTCATGGGAAACGCAGAGCATGTAGCAGCTTGTAAGCCATGAGAACTTTGGCTTTTACTGAGTGAATGAGAACTGTTGGAGATCATTGAGCAGAGGACTGATGTAATGTAACTTAACAAATTGAAGGGATCTCTTGGGCTGACATGTGGCAAATAGGCTGTAAAGGGGAAGAGGAGTAGCAAGGGGACTTGTTAGGAGCTTATTGCAATAATCTCAGCCACAGGCCAGAGCATTAGCAGTGCTGGTGGTAAGAAGTGGATAGGTTTGCCTAATTGAGAACCCGTTCCCTGCCATTGCCAGCACCTGGCAGGTGGCCCTGCTGTGCCAGTGGGAGCCAATTACACCTTGTCCAGGAGGCAATCCATGTTAAATACATTTTATTCTTTCCAATTAACCCATTCTTGCCTTCTCCAGCAACATATATTCTGAGGAATGCGAACCTGCCTACCTTAGTCAGGTGTTCTTGGCCACCACACTGCGTCATCCTTCAGCACACCAGAGCAAGACACCTCTCGTGCCACATGCACACTGCCGTCTGTAGGCGGAAGTCCTTTCTGCTGCAGCCCCTCTATCCTATATGATGGCCAATCAGCTCAGTTTGCCTTCCTTATCTACACTTAAGACTCCCTGCCCATCTCTCCCCCTCCCATCCCTCAACACTTAGTAACTTCTCTCGTATCTTTTCTTCACCTTTGATATTTCCAGTTTGGTCCTGTGTTGACCGTTGTATTAGCACCACATTACTCTTTATCACCCACCCAACTATCTCATTCTGGAGTTCAGACAGAAGTTCATGAGTAAAGCACAAGTTATATCATGATTATTGGGATCATACAATGACCTTTCTTATTCAGTCTCCTTGACCTTGGCTTAAGAGTCCTGGAATTGGAGCAGTTTGGCTGGAATCCTAGAAAATAATTGCCTGAAGAGAAACAACAAACTAATTAACAAACAAAGGCTTTTTGCTGTTACTAACAGGATGCAAAAGCACCTATTATCACCCAGGAAGGAACCCCACCAATTCAAAGTAATAAGAAAAAAAGGTGGGGGGAGACTGAAATGAGGAATTGTCAAGAATACTTTTTATCTGAAGTTAGTAGTTCTCAGACATCTTAAATAAAATTACAAAATCCATAAAGCTGGTAATAAAACAATCATACATACACATGCATATAGTCACAAATATTCAGGTAAATTATACTAAATATTGTCCTTGAAAAGCCCATACTCAAGAATTGTAGTGAACCAACTACCATGAGCCCATTTTTTTTTCTAATATAGACACAATGAAAGTGAGGACTTATATATACCCTCACCTACCTTAGGCTCATATCTAAGGGCCATAGATCTTGAAAGTTGATGCACTCAACTTCCTACAATCCCAAATCCCTACTCATTTTATTGTTTTGTATTTTCCTGACTACAAGTATATGGGGTGGGAAAGAATGTTAAATCCTGTGATAACAGGCCTGGGTCAGGAAGGAGTGAGAGGGGGAACAGAGTGAAGAGAGACTTAGGTGTACACAATAAAACAGCAGCCAGCTCTGGGGAAGTGTGAAAAGTCAAGCATGTTGACCTAGTATAGTAAAACCTTGGATTGCGAGTAACATGGTTTGTGAATGTTCTGCAAGACAAGCAAACATGTCTAATACATTTTAACTTAGTAAACGAGCAATATCTTGCAATATGAGTAGTTTGTTTCTGGGACAGATTATGCTCGCAAACCAAGATATTACTATATTATCCAGTTTGCCTCCTGTCCTATTGGTCTCTATGCCTTTTTTTTTTTTTAATGAAGTGGATATCTGATGTCATCTGAGAACCATTTCCTGGTTCTTCCCCAGATGGTGTTTTGTGTTTGGAGAGAGGACTTGGGTCTAGAGAAGTAGCTGAGAATGCAGTGGCACCAGAAATGTGGTGCCACAAAATTTGGATTAAGTCCCCCGATCAGTGAGACTTTCAGATCATGGCTGCATTTCCCACTATTAGATCCTGATCTGAACAACACATTTGTGAGGCTCCCATCACCAGTTGACTTTGCTGTGCTTCTTACACAGCCAACTCTTCACTCTATACTCCGCACAGTATAGTTAACATTTGTTTGGTCAAAGTGACAGCTGCACAGTTAAAACTGGCTTGCTCAAAAAGGAAAAATGTTTGAGTTTTTGGATTCAGAAACCAACGACTCCGAGGGTTCACAGAACACATTTTCTCCCCATCTCCCTCTGCTCCTTTCTGCAAATCTCCTCACTCAGCCCCCTGCATCTGTAGAGCATTTTCTTCACTTTAGATCATGAAGGCGGGCGCATAGCTGTGGATGGCTCCCTTATTTCACATCTTATGATTCAGAAACTCAAAGAATCACTGTTCCAGTTCTCTTAGGCACAAGTGCAGAAATCTTGATGACGTGTCTCACAAGTTCAGCTTGGGGTTGGCTCCCAACCACTGACTCAGCCATTTGGTCTGGCTCGCGGGTGCGGGTGGTCCGGGTACTTTTAATATCAGCCAGTTTTGAACCATATGTCTTCCTTCAAGTTCAAGCCACTCTATTCACGGTGGGGAGGGAAATCACATTGTCATATGGCTGTCCCTGCTGCAATAATGAGATTAGGGAGGGACAGTGAGGTCCTTAGAAAAAGAGGTTCTGGAAGCAGATTAAAATCAATGTGTATCCTGTTTTTATTCCCTATATTCATGTTCTTTCCCCTTTTGCATATTACATTTTATAGCTTCCTAGTGTTTCTTTGTATATGCACAATTGTCACTGTACCCTCTCCCAAATACACTTAGCCATGCTACCGACCCGAGTAATTGGAAAATTTCACGTACAGAACATTTTTTCATGATTTGATTCCATTGTCAGAAAATCTATGCTGTACTCATCTTACATATAAGAAAAGAAGTAAATGTGCTGCAAATATTTTCCATGATAGAAACCATAATACTCAAAAAGACATAATTCTCAACTTAATAATAATTGGTTTAAGAAAGAGGGGAGGGGTGGTAGGGACAGAGTGAAAAAGGGGAAGGGATTAAGAAGTACAAATCAGTAGTTACATGGCAGTCATGGGGATGTAAAGCACAGCATAGAGAATACAGTCAGTGATGTTGCGACAACTATGTATAGTACCAGGTGGGCACTAGGCTAATTGGGCATACATTATATAAATGTCTTACTGCTATACTGTACAAAAACTACCAAGGACAATACAGTATAATAATACTAACACTACTACTGCTACTACTACCAATAATAATTGGTTTAGGTAGAGTCAAACAATAGACAAATAAGATGCTTTTTTAGAAAAATTAATAAACTGAGGTCTACAAAGACTAACTTACCATTTTTATTACTATTAGATATCTAACATGGATCTTAATACTCTTTAGCTATCAATACCACCAGAACATCATTTTCTGCTAAAATCACATTTTCAAGGATGTGCACTACAACACTATTGAAAATTGTTTGTTTGTTTTTAATATAGATTCTCCTCCAAAATAATTCCAGACTTGCTCAGTACTCAATTGCCCAGTGGCGTAATAAAATATAGTTAGAGAATGGTGGCAAGAAACAGGAGTGGACCAAGGTGGGGAAGAGACACAATGGTTTATAACTGACTGGAAAAAGGATAGATAGCTGGCAAGGCAAGAGTGGTGGAAAGTTACACCCCTACCAGAATGGCCTTTCTGCAAAACTGCCTTGCCTGTATAAAATTCTCTTCATGAAATTTTCGATTTAGCAGCAATACACATGGGTTTTACCCTGGCTATCGGCGCAGCTATGATGCCCTCATTCAGGCCAAGAATTGGCTCAGACATGTTACTTTGAGGCTGAGTGTAAAACTATTTTTATACTAGAGAAGAATATCCCATATTCCTATTAAGACACAGAAAACACAAGTTCATTGGAGATGAGGCATACATTTATGCAAAAATCTCTGTGTAGGATCAGCAACTACATGTCACCTTGGGGCTGACCCTAATTTCCAAGAATCAGGAATAGATTGCTCCCTCTTGATCCCCTTACTTTTGGAACTCTAGGGCTAGCTGGCACCATTTGCTTCAGAGAAAGGTGTCATGAAACTTTTTATGATGTGAAAAGGGCAGCTAATTGAATCTCCTTTGGTTGGCAGAGCTGGAACCTAGGAAGTTGGCACACCAATTTATATGAATGAGAAGAGAGTGATAAACTACAAAACCAGAAATGACAGTGATAAGACAGGAGTCCAGACTGGCAATTCAGGGTCAGACCAGGGCCTATGGGTTTATGAAAGATGCTGTATAAGGCCTCTATGTGGCTGATGGGGGAGCCTTACTGGAGATAGACACCCTGGGACCCTGGTTAGGCTTGTGGTTTGATGGATAACACGTGTGAATTGATATAGACACCTTAGCTGAAAGAACGGAGCAGGGAATTTGAGTGTATACATAACACACTTAAAAATATATGCACTTCATGTTCTATACATAGATTCCTAGTTTTCAAATAATCAGAAGTTACTAATAAAAATACAGGCTTTGGAGTAAAAGAGAGTTAAAAGCTGCTCTTACAAACTCATGGCAACTGGACAACTTACTTAAACTCTCTGCCTTAATTTAACCCACAAATTTACTCTAAGGATCAAATGTGCCCTCACATGCATCAAAGAACTCAGGACAGTGAATCGCAAATTCTTGTTTTTCTGTCTCCAGGCTGTAAACTTAGTATGAATAAGGTCTTACTTGATTTGTTTTTGAACTCCAATGAATAACAGTCTCTTAATATTACTTACAGTGAATGAAAGTGCCTTCTCAATAGCACCACTCAACCTTAATACACAAATTTAATTAAATCATGATCAGTCGATTAGTTAGTGGTTAGAATGTGCTTGCCAATACTGCTGAGCCTGAGGACATTATTATAAACATTCAAAAACTTCTTTATTATTGATTCTTGGTTGCCCTAGATAGGAATTTTATGGGAAAGAATGATAAAATAAATTTCATAGTTTATTCTACAAGAGGAGTGGACCTTGAGTTTTCTGTTTTGAAGAAAAAAAAATTAGAACATTTCATATCATTAAAATAATTCAAAACAGAGCTCAAATATGTGGTGTTCTTCTGCAGAAAAATAGTATAATGCCTTGCTTTTAAAACTTAAATTTTTATTAAAATATTTATTTAGCATATATTGAACATAGATGTGTCCAGGATAACACATTTATCAAGAAAATGTGCTCTTCTCCCAAGCTTGATCATCTCTATGTATGATACCATTACTATGGTAACACTCAAAACTTTCTATTTCTGGAAACTTTATCTTTCCTCCATCTTCTCAAATCTATCTACATTTATTGCGCCTCAGGTTAGCCTGCTTTCAGGCTTTTTATTATTTAAGATAACATGAGTTATATTTAAGTTATTTTAATTTGCACTCCCCTGTCTCTTTTCTTCCCTTCCTCTCTTCTTTGCTTCCTTCCTTCCTTCCTTCCTTTCTTCCTTCCTTCCATCTTTCCTTCCTTTTTTTTGTACCATCCTCCCTTCCTTTTTGTTTTAAAAATAAAAGCATCCTAATTACTTTACCTTCAGTAATTTTGCATCAAACAGTGTATACATATCAAGTCCCTTCCCTAAGCCTCCCTAACCCCTCTGTTTAAGATGAGGGATTCTGGAAAGACAAAGAACCATTTTTTACCTTGCTATGTTAATCCTCCTTTTGTATCATCAAAGACCAACTCTTGTCTTTAATGAGTTGTGTGTGTATGGGATGAGCTCTTCGGATTCCTTTTCACTTCATAGAAAGACTAGTAAATCTGTTCAGTCTGATGAGTTGCATTCTCATTTATAGATGCGGCACTGAAGGCCAAGATGCTTTAATGCCTAAGGACACAACAATAATTAATGGAGGATTTGCAACTGATGCCAAACGTAAGCTTCCGCTATGCAAAAGCTTAAGGGCTGGACTTAAGGCAGTTTGACATGAAGATCAAAACAGAAAACAGTTGTGAATAGGTGGTTTTTGTTCTTTTAGAGCAATATCCAGCTGTTGCTTATCATTACTCTTACTACAGTCCATTAATCTGCCACTTCTCTACTTCAATATATCAGTTAAACTATGCACAGTAGGTGGAAGCTGTGTTTTATGAATCAGTCAACGCTCTTTCGCCTATGCTTTGCCCTAAGTCTGTTTGCTCCTGCTAATCATCTGACATGGCATCTATTTCTTCTGGCCCACCAAAGCACTAGCAGAGGAAAACTTTTAATGAATAAGTGTTGATTAACTGTTTGAACTGAGAATATCTTCTTGGCTAAAGACACTCCTCAGGTCACACAGCTAGCACACAAACACATATCCTCAGGCTTCAATGCTGAACATGTTTCTTTCGCAGGGAATAAAACGTAAGGTATCTAAGAATTAATCTTTTCAGATAATGATGGAAGATCCTTGCAGATGTTAATCACTCAGTTTTGTTGAAACTCCCTCCACAACATGCCCAAACAAAACCCCTGAACACACATACATATAAGAAAATGTATCAGTCAGGGCCTCAAAACAGATGTGTTAAGGTATAAGTATGGTTTTCCAACTTCTTTTTCTGCTGATCTACCTTCTACTTGTTATTTCAGTTAAATTTCAGTTTCTCACTTAAGCTCCTCAAACTCACCTAAACTAGGTCGTACCATCAGATAAATATTCATATAACATGTTGCCATGCTACAACACTGATCACACTTTATTGATTTTATTTATTTAATATTTAGCTTTGCAGCTAAACTTTACAATTATTAAAAACACAGGATGTATTTGCCTTCCTAGCTATTGTCACAGTGCTTAGCCCAATTTTCAGCATATAACCAGTGCTCAACAGCAATTCAATTAATGAATGGTGAGCTGCCCAAAGGGAAACAAGCAATACTTCCTGTCTTTTTCCAATTAACTATGCCACCAACACCAAACACACACACACACACACACACACACACACACACACACACACACACAGCACATGCAATTTACTAAAGGCAAAAGTTGGCCTTTGGTGACATAAAATAATTAAGAGTCTTTTATACTCAAGACATTCCTACTCTCGGTATATTTAAAGTATGAAAGTAGCAAATTTTGACACTATTATCATTGAAATATAGGTGTGCCATTAATGCTAGAGTGCACTTAAAATTCCAATATCACAGAATCTTTCTAGGATTGTTTCTTATGGATGCACTGCACAAGTTGGGAAATACAATGCAGAAGAATTTATAATCCACAATTTTATTTATTGAGAAAATCACCCATGCTTTATTGCCATGGCATTACATTTGCTGTAGTTGCTTAATATTAGCATAAATATACTTAAACGCCTTTTGCCACCTTCTTTCCTCTGACAAAACGGTGATATCATGAAATATCAAACATGGACAACAGGAAGGAAAACGTTTGCTTAAGAATGAATGGGCTATTTTACTTGTAAAATGGCACATTTATTAGCTCTGCATATTCTGCATTTTAATGCACACATACTGAATAGCAAACTTACAGAATAAGAGAAAATGCTGTTAGTATGGTATAATAAGCAATATAGTTGGTCTTTATGTCTTTATATTCCTTGCCCAAATATCCTAAAAACTTTGAATTTCCTGAGTTATAGGAGTGTTTTGTTACTCATAATGAGACACTTTCAATCACACCTGAGTTTATGCTGATAGTGTGACTTATGGCTGGACAACCAGATAGCCTTAGAATAGAATCCTTTGCCAGAAAGACTAAGTGAATAGAGAGTTGAAACTTTCCGCTCCACCCACAGGAGATGGGCTGGAGATTAAAGTTCTATTGAAGTCTCCTGTGCTCAGGACTCTTCCAGACCTCATCCTATGTACCTCTTCATTTGACTGTTGTTCTGTATGCTTTACCATAAACTTTATAATAAACTGCTAAATGTAAATATATTTTTCTCTGAGTTCTGTGAACCAGAGCAAAATTAACTCAACCCATGGAGTGGCTTTGTGGAAACCTCTGATTCATAGCAATTTGTTAGAAGTTCAGGTAACAAACTGAGCCTGCAATTCGTGCCTGAAGTGAGAGTAGCCTTGTGGGACTGATCCTTAACCTGTGACACTATCTCTAGGTGGTAGTGAGTTAAATTTATGGAACACCCAGACAGTGTGTGCTGAGAACAGAATTACTTCCTGGTGTTAGAAAACACACAACAGAGATAGCTATCACGTATTGGATTCTCAAGATTTTGTTTAGGTTGTTGATGGATTTATTTAACACCCATGCTTATAATATCATATAAAAATGATATTTATCTATATTGTATATTTTTCTATGAGTCAAGCACATTTTCTTTAAGACGCTATAGAACAGATTTTTGATATCATTCCCAGTTTGCACATGAGCAGTCCAAGCTCAAATACTTTAAAATCGTTCCCTAAATTACATACCAAATGTGTAAAAAGCTGGCATACACACACAGGTCCGTTGAATTCCAGGGTTTATGCTCTGAAATGGCCACTGTGGATGAAAGTGGGGCACTGTAATATATCTAACTGGAAGTACCCTCACAGGGTGATCTGATCATAAATTCCTAACTGGGCAGGTCATGGTGGGGAGTCACACCTCAGGTCTATAAGTTCTGTAGTAAAAGGTTTATCTTTTCCTTAAGCAAGCCCTGCCCATTGTTTTTATGTATCTAGGTTAACACACCTTTAAAATGCCTCTTTTTTCATACCCACAGGAAGCATATCCATTCTCAAGGGAGCACAGGGTCTTGTTAAGTATCCTGTAATCCAATCCCCACCTTGCTTTCCACCTTGATGTCATCTTCCTTTAGTTCTCTCTTTAATTCCAAATATATAAAAGAAACTGCAAATCAGTCATTCTGGGGAGCATTTGCAAGCTTGCTTCCGGGCATTGTCGTCAGTTTGGCTCAAATAAAATCTTATAAAAATTCTTTACAGGCTTGGACTTCTTATGTCGACACTACCATTATGAAACTTCTGCTATACACAGGTGCAGTTCCCTGTAGTTTTCCTGTTCTCTTATTCTAACTCATAAAACTTTTTATTTGTAATTAAAATTAAACCTTTTAATTTTTTTTCCAAATGATTGAAAAACTAAAGGGAATTGGAGAGTTATTTCTTATTTTTATATGTTAAGAGAAGTGAATTCCCTAATCCTAACATCTGACAACTCTAAATCTAAACAGGACTCACTGTGACACGGGATTTTTGAAGCTCACTGAACACCCAAGAGCTCTCCTACCCTTCCCAGCTTGCAGTGGTTGGTCTGGGTTATGTGTTTAGCTCTGGCCAGTGGACTGTGAATGGTAGTCACTATCATTTTTGAGACAGTAAAAAGTTTTGGGGTGACCCCCTAGCTTTCTCAACTCCTCATTCAGTAGCTCTGAAAACCATCCATCAAAATGGCAGAACCATAAGATAGAAAAATACTGAATCCTTAAATAAATACTTAGAGGTTACCTGGAAATCCACTGCAACAGCAACAGAATTTATATAGAAGGAAATAAACTTTGGTTTATTCAGCTTAATCTGACTAATGCAGACACAGGGAAGAGACACTATACATATAATGACTGATTCAAAATCTTAAAGGTGAAGTGAATTAGTTGGTATGCTTTCAATTAGTATGCTATCAGAAAATCTTACTATAAATTAATTCAACAGTAGTAAATTTATTATCTCATATAAAAATATATTCTGGAGGTGGATTATGTAGCACAGTAGTTTAGCAATGTGCTCACAATACAACTATAGCAGCTCTAAGCATCACATTATGAACTTAATATCCAAGGTCCAGGAGGGGGATGTTCTATTCCCATGCCTCTGTATTAGGGGAAAGGGAAACTTTCCTATTATCATTTCCCACCCCACCCCCTAAAAAAAACCAAATCTTTATATCTAAATGTCCAGTGTTGTATCAAAGTCTCCTACCTAAACATATTACTACCATTAAGTTGGGTTTACTGGGATTGGTTCTGTAGTCTAATCAACATTTATTACTTAGGGCTAAGAGATTCCATGAAAAGAATGGTCTCCCAATTCCTGAATAAACTCAGGGTTCTGATAGCAAGGAAAAAAAAAAATAATGGCCACTGAGTAGATAACAGTGTCCAACAAAATAAAAGATATTCAGAGAGCTACATAAAATGTTGTCTCAATATTATGCACTGAAAGGGAGCAGAATTTGCCACCACCACCCCTACCCCGGCATATGCCTCTTTGGGAAACTGACTTTTTTTAAAAAAGCAGACACAGGAAAAGCTTTGAAATCAAGTGGAACTTACCCTTTGTAAGATACCTTCATATTTATTAAGGGAAATCTACAAGTGTAAGGCTGTGTCTCCCTCTTTGTACCCAGAAGAGGACAACTAAACCTGTAGAAATTCGTATTAACGGAGAAGGCAGTGACTTAAATCTGTCTCAGTCTTCCCTTACTTCCTGAGCTTTTCCTGGTTACCTCTCATAACTAGCCTTCCCTCTCTCTCAACATCTTCTGTCTTTAGCTGGAGATGGTCTTTAAGGTGGTGACTTGCCATTTGAGGAGTTAATCAGTTTTTCGGGTCTCTCCCATGTATACAGGAAGCATACATGTTACTAAACTTCTGTATTTTGTTTTTCCTGTTAATATGTCTTTCATTATGGGGGTAAGGGGAGATCTTGCCAAGAATCTATAAAGGTAGAGAGAAAATTATTTTTCTTCCCCATCACACCCATTTTCAAATATACTTTAAGTTCAAAATATGGATAATATTAATTTATCTTTAAATTTTCTATTTTTTCATCTCATCAAAATGTAACAGTAGCTCCAATTATGTTATCATTGAGTTTATTAACCCAACATAGAGTAAAAATTTCTCGTAAATACTCAACAGTTAATTTAGTTTCTTTTTAAATCAGAAATTGGTCCTACCATTAGGTTGCTGGGTTTAAAACATTATTAGTTTTAATTTTTATGTCTAACTTTAAACAATTAATGTGGTATCAGGTAGACAACAACCAAATTTGGAAATATTAACTTTTGAATATTAGGGCAAATGAATACTTTTAGGCAATGACCAATTTAGGATTAAAGATGGATTTTCTCTTTGTTCTCCAAAAGGCTGCCACAATCCGCCAACTTGTCCAAAGAGGATGCTTTGAATTTCAGGAAAATAATGTTGGTTTAATGTAAACTCAAGTCCAATTGCATATTAAGACCCTGAAAAGAAAAGCTCAATCAAGGAAACATTGTAAGTGTGAAAGATGGTCAGGAACTAAAGTAATCTGTTTTCTAGCTCCAACATTTATCACTTTCTGAGGCGATTCCTAAGAGCATCTACCATAAAAGCTCCCAGTGTGTACGGTTTGTGAGAATTTGTATTATAACCCCCGCCTCTCCAAGTATGAATTCCAATGATTGGTGCTAATGTGCACACAGGATCAGGTGGGCTATTGGCTCTTGAGTCACTGGAGCGAGGAGTTGAATGATGTGTGAAATGAAAGCCTGACCCAAAGCTCGGAGGGAGTTCAGAGAGGACTGTGCTCACGTCTCTGCAGAGCCTGGGTAGTGAAGGCTGAAAATCACACAGGTGTGTAATAAAAGCACCCTGAGTCTCAGCGCAGAGAGTGGGCAGACTCTCGAGAGGGCTTTAATGAGCTGTTTTATGCCTGTCCTTGTCTCAGTACATTTTTCTTATCTCTCCGGCTACGAGGAGTTGTAACAATTAATAGTCTCTATCTCAAAGTGAAGTGTTAAGGTGAGAAAATTACCTGAACCGCTTGAGCTGAATGACTCCATTTTACCGCCATGTTTCAAGAGGTATTAAGAAGAAAACAAAACAAAACAGGAAAAGAATAAGAAGGAATTGGGGGAAGGAATTGGTCTTTAAAAATACAAACTCCAGTCCTTTACTTGAGTTTTTTTATAGAGACCTAAGACCTATATTTAGATGTATGGCATCCTGATTTCATTAACCTATGCAAAATAAACTAAAATAATACAATAATACACACACACAAATGACTACA
Source organism: Aselliscus stoliczkanus (assembly GCA_033961575.1). Taxonomy (NCBI): domain Eukaryota; kingdom Metazoa; phylum Chordata; class Mammalia; order Chiroptera; family Hipposideridae; genus Aselliscus; species Aselliscus stoliczkanus. Next base: position 147,027,718 of record CM066732.1, on the reverse strand, counting down.
CTACCCATACCGATGATAATAAAATACATATATGCATAATAAATGAGATAAGTAAAACTTTATTAAAGTGTCTGAGCTGTTTGTAACATGTTAACATCTTGGATCAACTTGTCATAAATAGTAAGTGAAAGCTTTCCAGGATTGCCAGACTGACTATGGAGGGATAGGGGTTTGAGAATCAGCAAGCAGCCATACTAGACAAACAAACAAAACTAACTGAATCCATTGTGACTGATCTCTCTCATTCTCAGAGCCTCACTTCATTACATCTGACTTGCAACAGTAATGGTAGTAACCAGTATGTGTTCGTTTCAGTTTTTCTCAAAAATGGAACACATACTATCAAGCAAGATTTCCTTGGTGCAAAGGTGATCTGATTTTTTAATTTGACAGTTACAAATTTATTTTTGTGTGCCTTCCGAAAACATAAAACTCAGGCACCAACGTGGAATGCTTGAATATAAATTATTCCTAAGGAGGAGACACAGGCAGGAAGTATACCACATACCAAAACTATGTGAAAGTGGTTCCTAAATGACAAATTTAGAAAACATTGCGATACAACAATAGTGAGGGCTTATGGGGTTTTAAATAGATGAGTATCACAATTTTCTTTATGCTTTTGTGAGACTTAATGAAAGATGTAGATTCTCTTCACCTGTTTCCCTGTCTCTAGTTTGAACATCACAACAGGTCCATCCATCTACTGATAACCTAAATTCTATGTCATTTTATTTACCACTGCCATCATCATAACAGCTACCATTTTGCAAGGCACTGGATTAACTGCTTTAATGCACTATTTCACTGAATCCTTCAGACAACTCTGAAGTAGATACTATAACTATTTTTAATTTTCCAGATGAGGAAACCGATGTTTAGAGATGCTTCCTTTTTAATCTTACTCCTCTTAGCAGGCTATTTTGTCTTCTGAAATTTCCATGTCCCTAATGGGGTTTCTAATATATGAATAATACAAATAAGAATATTATAATAAGGACATTTATGGACCACACACTATATTTAGAGCACGGCTTTAAATGGTTACATAGAATGTTTTACTTAATACTCTCAAAAACCCTAACATAGAGACAAATATTACCTTCACTATACAGATTAGGAAATAGAAGTGGACAGAGGTAAAACAACTTCTCCAGTGTTATGCAGCTGTGGATTGGAACAATCCACTCTTAAGGAATGGCATTTATGTGCACATGCTTTCAGTCCACACTAGGGGACAGGATGAAGAACAGTGCACAGAATCAGGATAAATCAGCTACACTCCCCATTGAACTCTGGCCAGTGAGGCATAGACAACGTTGTTACATTACTGGATCTCTATTTCCGTTTCATGTGTTGATCAAGGTCCTAGAGTTCCTTGCAAGGAAGGGGGAAGAAGAAAGAGGGAAGTGAGGGTCAGAGACAAAGAAAAGAAGCAAAGAGATCATTTTAAGCTTTGAGTTAAATTGGTCTTTCTATCCAGGTGTGCCTCAAGTCTTTAACAAATTTGAAGACTTAAAAAACTAGAAATTTCAAAGAGCTCCTTGGCTAGTCTGACCTCAGCGTTCTAAGAAATTCTAAACTGATGGTAGGCTCTGTCACACTAGCTCTAAAGACAAATCTGCTTAATGAACTGAACTCTTCAATTACGAAATAGCTGGAAGCTAAATTATGTTCACAATGTCCTTACAAAAAACAAAACAAAACAAAAACCCTCCTTTCTCAAATCCAGCAATCAGTTTAATCCCATGAATGTAAATAAGAACTGACATGATTAAATCCTCTTAAATCAAATGTATTACTATAGTTCCAAAGGAATATACATTTTGTAAAGAGTTTTCCAAAGTCTTCCTTGTTGAAAGTACTTAATATGTTATCCCTAAAATTTTCCATATTATTATCTTATGCTAAGAGGATTCAAAATATTCATAATGTAAAGTATATGATGAATTGACCGTGGTACTATAAAATAGTTACTATCTAGTTTATAAATTTCAGAGGTTAAAGATGGCAACCTAAATCATTTGTAGGTACATTCTTTACATAGTTATGTGGGAGCAATTCTGTACTCTGCTTTCACAGTTCAACAGAAACAAAGTTTCTCTATTCAGCCACCATTCATCTCCAGCAAACCAGCCAATAATGTGATCTTTGGCTGCCTTTCTTCAGCTGGTCTATTTCTATATTCCATGAAAACTAAGACTTGATATAGTGATGACTTTTAAGTTATTGAATACCCAAAAATATAGTGATAGAAACTGATAAAATTCATTGAAAGTAAATTACACTGCTTTAGTCTGTGGGAAATGACATTGTCAGCTGAGCAAACAGAATGAACCTTCTTTCATCTATGACTTTAGGCAACCTGGCTACCTTTAACCTTAAGCTGATTAGAAATGGCTGTTAGAGAAAATCTAATCAGTTCAATTGCTTAAAGTGGATATATTGCACACAACAAAAATCTTAAGGAATAGATGATATGTTTAATTATTTAGCAAACACACATTACTGAGCTTCCAGGAAATTAATGATAATGAGGTGCACACAAAGACAAGAAGGATGATCATAGTAATAGGTAATAGAAAGGAAGACAGCTTCTGTTACCCATGATTTCTCTGACTTAAATTTCACAACTTAGGGAGGCAGATGTAATTAATCATCCCATTTAAAAGGTGAGAAAACTGAGGTTAAGAGAGTTCATGCTTTTCTGGCAGTATGATGGCAGGCCTGATGAGGATGCGGATAGTGGAAAATATGATCCTTCTACAGATTTTTGCATCAATGATAACTACACATGATTTAAACACATGAAAAACACCAGAGCATATAATACTTTGTTCTTAATTAGGTAGGGGCATGAGAGTGCATGCAAGGAAAATAGCAGTTAAGTTCAGTGACCAAAGCTTCTGCATTCACAGTATGTGCTTGCTCTCATTCTTGGAAATGGTGTCATTTGGATGGAAGGAAGATGGGGAAACCATTCCTGGCTAAGGGACGAGTCTAAAACAAGATATAAAATAATATATAAGACCACACACATTTTTTTCTTTCAAAAGAGTCTAAAAAAATATATCCTTTAGAGTTTAAAGAGAATCTCCATGCACAACATTTCATGGACTCTTCACTTCATTCCTGGGGGAGTGAGTAAGCTGGAAAATACCATTCTGAGTTTAAGGATAGCTTTGAGAGGCTCAGTGAGGCCCAATTAGTGGAAGAGTTGGGACTGAAACTGAGCTTTTCTACTGACCAGCAGTCTTTCTAGTATATCATGTTCCAAGGAGGCCTAATAAGCATGGTATAGATGGTAAGGGATTGGAGATGGGATGAGTGGGAAAGGAAAAGATCAAAGAAAGTTTTTTGGTTTTGTTTTTTAATATGGAAATATAAAGGACTCAACATGAATATATGAATGGAGTCAGACAGGTTTTAAAGAAAACATTTATGAGTTCAAATGTGATTGAGGTGGCAAGAGTGACACAGTATGGTTTATGGAGAGCAGGCAATATCTCAATATCTCATACTGAGCTTTGGGGTCAAAGCTGGGGTGTGTATGGCATACTATTTAACATCTCCAGCCCTGAGTTTCCTTATCTTTAAAGTGAGAATATTAATCCCTCCATCACCAGAGTTTTTAAGTTGACAATAAGGATCAATGTGATAATATGTGTGAGATGCACATAGCAAGCTCTCCATGGAGAGCAGTGATTGCAATTATAACTCTAAATAAAGGGAAACAGAAACTGTGTTTGAAGTTGGTTAACCTTGAAGCAATGTTGAAAAGAAGAGAAGAATGAGACCTTGATCAATGGGAAAAATGATGTGGCATCATTTATCATATAAAATTCTCCTCTCCGCCATAATATCCTTCACCGGTTTCCCATTATGTTTGTGTAAAAATAACCAAATGGGAGGCAGTAGAATGAGGGGGGCTCTAATGCCTTGGTCACCTAAGCCAGGGTCAATTCCTATAAATGTATCAAGGTGATGAAGAACACCAATCACAAGCAGCCAACGAAGTTTTCCCAAACAATGCAACCACCTAAGCTGTAGCCAATCAAATATTTTCCTTGCTTTGCTTCCCTGTCTTCTCTATAAAAACCTTGTGCCCCTTAGCTGCGGGTGACCAGCCTCCGCTGACCAGGGTTTCCCTCAGGTGGAGACGGCTTCGGCGAGGGAGGAACATAAGGGAGACAGTGGAGACACTGGGGGAATTAAAGAGAAAAGGAAAAAAGAGTCACACTTTATTGCCAGAGCATGTTCATTTTATAGGGATACTTGACCATTGTCTCAATCACATGAGTTTGGTGGTTTCTAGTTCCCAGGATTTACTCAGTCTTTACTCATCTCTACACATCCCCTAAAGAGTGGTTGCCATGACTACCTAGCCATTATCCCAAATTCCTGCAGCTAGACTCACAGGGCTATACTAAAAGGACTAGGAGTGGCTGTGCTTAAGGTAAAACCATCTAAAATCTATTCCCACATAAATACAATACTTAACATCTTTGTCCTAGGAGGGCTACATCTGTTTCTCAGTCAAAGCTTCAGTATCTCTTAAAGAATTTAAACGAAGTTGTTAATTAACACACCCTATGGTCAGGGAGGAGCTGCCTCTTACCAGAACTCTCATGGCCTAAACACCTTTAATCTTCAAGGAGACCATTCACAGCAGGGCCCTTAGGCCATAGGCAGCCTTCTTGGCCTATGTTGTCAGAGGTGCCTCAGTTTCCAAGGGGTTTGAGTCCCCAATATCTCAGTTCAGGGGTCCCCTCGGGTTGTAGCCTGGTTTAGGGAGTTTCCTTCTCTTTATGAAATCTTGCCCTATCGCTGGCTTATACAACCAGCTATCATCAGGGTACCACAGGAACTTGTCACAAATGCAGTGAGTGTATGGTCTCCTATAGGAGGAAAGGCACATGGGTTCATAGAGGCAGGAGATATTACATGACCAACCATAAGGCAGCACTCCTAATATCCAGTGCTGAGCAGGACAATGTGGCCTTGTCAGATGTCGGCTCCCGGCACTTAGCTCCTATGAGTGGATCACTCCTGACTACTTCTGGTTGGGCATTGCCGCATTGGAATCCATGTTTGCTCAAATAAACTCTTCAATATTTTAGTGTGTCTCATTTTATCTTTTAACACTTGGAATAAAAGTCAAACTCTATAGCTTGTCCTACAAATGCCCACATGATGTGGCTCATGAATTTTCCTCCAGGGTCATCACTGGAAGGTTGCCTCCTGCTCTCGGATCCCCAGTCATACTGGTTTTGTTTGTTTCTTGCTCTTCAGCATCCATGGGATGCTCTTTCACCAACTCCTAACCTGGTCTCAACTTAAGTATTACTTCTTTAGATGACACTTCCTTCACCTTTTGTTGTCCTCATTAATTACTTGTTAAACTTTGTAATCATATCCATATTTGTATGTTTTTATTCAAGCAATTGACAAGGAAACTGAGAAGCATCAAGTGACATGACCTGAGCTTCTATGAAGGTTCTGAGTGCTCTAAGGATAGAAAGAAGAACAATATGGAGATCTCATGAGGGAAATAAACCATTCCTATAACACTTCAAGAGATCAATACAAGAGATGTCAGAGATGGTTATGAGTGACTCAATGTCCAATTAAGGGCAAGAGAAAAATATCTCTAAGTGTTAGAGTTGGAGAGGGCATGAGACTCTTCTAAGAGCTGTTCAGGAAACCATCAAGGGATTTATTTCTTAAAAACTTTAGACGTCTAAAGGCTGCTCAATCATTCTCTAAGCTGAAAGAGGAAGCTATGCTTTAAACTCTTCATACCTGTGGATTAACGTTATGGGTGCATCTGTGAGTGTGTGTGTGTGTGTGTGTGTATGCATGTGTGGGGTGCATACATACGTATGTGTATGTCTGTGTTTGTATGTTCCCTGTACTTTTGTGTGTTCTGTTTCACCTTTTTTTTTTTTTTTTGAGGGCAGTGTCACTGGCCCCCACTTGTGGGACCTGAACCGGGGTGGCCGGCCCCCCAAGCCAGCTCTCAACCACCGTGCCACTCGGCTGGCCCTGTTTCACCTTTTTATGTGTGCGTGAGAGTAATTGGGATGTGTGACAACAGAGACAATGTTTTGAAAGTAGTGGGAAATGTGCCATTTGACGGATGTCATTTTGTTGCATGTGTCTTCAGCCTTCTATTGCAGGTCTCCTTCATGGCAACATCACTAAATTATGAAGAGTTGGTCTGTCAGGATGCTTCCATATCTAACTGAGAACCTCTCTTATAAATAATCCATGTGTTGGAGAAGACAAACATATTACACACAAAATAAACTAAAAAAATGCTTACTAAATGAAATCAAATAATTGTTTTACTTTATATGATATACAGAGGCATATAATTTATACTTGCATACTTTCATTGGATAGGTGACCTACGTATGTCTTATACAAGATATGTGTAAAATAGACTTACAATGTTAATATCATTTAAAAGATATAACAAACCTGAATGTCTTTGTGCAATTTGAAGGAATATTTTCATTAAGCTGAAGAGATAGTGGTTTGCTTCATCAATTTCAATGACTTTAGTTTTTTATTGGTTTGTTTGTTTTTGACAAGAAGTACAACTGTAGAAGACAAGTATCCCACTGTGCCCATGGGTCTGGCACAGCCACTGAAAAATATCAAACATGTTCCCAATAACTAGTGGAAAGGAAAAAAAAAAAGCATCGAGGAATGTCAAGACAGAAAAACTGAGATCTGACAGCATTTGGAAGATCCACAAAATAAACAGCAAGTATAAACTTGAAATTCTATCTTTTAAGGAATTCTTTTTCAATCAACCATAACATTGTTTTTTGAGTATCAAGGTAGGTGTAGATTTAGGACAAGTAAATCCAAGTTATAATCAGGCAGACAAAAGAAATTTCTAGACTATTTTTGTCTAGGTCAAGAATTTAATTATCACATCTTTAGATAGGCTCTCTCCAAACACCTATTCCAATTCAGAAACACTTATTATGCTCAGTTATCTCCATCATAGCACACTGATTTTTGAATTATTTATTATGTTCTGAAAATACATCATTTATAGGTTTACTTATTTGGTTATTGTTTCCTCGTGTTCTTCAGCATTGATACTGTGAGGCCATGTACCTTTTTGATCTTATCTCTTGTGTATCCCTAATTCATAAAATGGTACCTGGAACATAGTTGTCTCCAAGTAAATATTTATGGTGAATGACCTAAAAATAATATAAGGAACACAAAGAGATAGAATGGCCATGACATAGCAACATGTTAATGATTTGCTCAGGATTTATTTAAATTTTTTTTTTGTTTCCTCCTATAGCTTAAAACATTTTGTAATAACTATAGTAAAAGATATAATAATTAAAACATTCGAAGTCAAAAAGTGCTGCATTTCATTTATTAAAAGACTGTCTTGATTACCTTATTTTTCATCATAATTAAAACACTGTCTCTTCAAATCAGAATTAAGTAACTGTGAATACAAAAATGGTTTTACCCTTAGAGAAGGAGCAGTCTTTTATTTTATTTATTACGATTTATGTATGCATTCAATCATTCATTCCTGTATTAACATTTCTTGAGTGGTTAGGATCTGAAATTGTTCTAGTAGGTTCTATAATAGACATAGGTCTTTCCTTCTAGGGAATCAGAACCTAGTAGGCAGAGAATTGAGGAAACCAGAAGATAGCAGCAGTACGATGTAACACTAGAGATGTGCACAGTGAGCTATGAGACCCACTTGGCAAAAGTTATCAAGGAAGGCTTAGCAGAGAAGGGCTGATGGCAGAAAGTAGAAGTGAAGTCAGGCTGAACGAGTCATTTGACTGGAAAGCAGGGAAATTCTACTAGTTGGTCTGAGTGGGCAGGATATACAGATGCTTCTTGAAAGACGGTAAGTTTATGTCCTGATATAACCATTGTAAATTGAAAATATCATAAGTTTAATACACCTAACTTATCAGACATCACAGCTTAGTGTAGCTTTACCTTAAACGTGCTCATAACGCTTACCTTGGCCTACAGATAGACAAAATCATCTAACACAATGACTACACTGTGGACTGTTGATTGTTTGCCCTCATGATGGAGGGACTAACTGGGAGCTGCCACCCCCAGAATCACAAGAGAGTACCTACCGCATGTCACAACCCAGGAACATGTCTGAATTCAAAGTTTAAAGTATGATTTCTACTAAATGCATATCACTTTCACACCGTTTTGAAGTAGAAAAATTGTAACTCAAATCATTGTAAGTCAGAGACCATGTGTATTTAGGAATGAAGCTGGAGCGGTAAGTGAGACTCATGTCACAGGAGGACTTTCATGCCATGCACGCTACAGATAACATATGTGTAAAAGCTACCTGTCAATCAATAAGACTGCAGCTGAAAGGATGGCCCCAATTATACCCCAGAAAGTAATAGCCTATAGGAAGATCTGCTGGCTGTGTGAGAAGCAGGACCTCTCATGGAGATAATGCCTTCTGATGTAAGATGGCCACCAATGTTCTCACCTTTATAGATCAGAAACTCAATGTGTTTAGTTCATCCAGAGTTCTGGTTAATTTAGGATGGTAAAATTCACAAGAGATCAATAATATTAAATCCAAGTGTAAAAAGACACTTACATCAACTTGTCAATCCATTTTCTTCTGGGCATGACCCTAGAAAGAAAACAAAAGAGTTGAAAAACATTGTTGATAAAGACATTAAAATAAGTCATCATAATAAATCCATTCATCTATGACAGGAAAATAAAAATATACAATTAGTTAGTGTGCATAGTCAGAGTCATTTCAGAGGACTAAAAATAAATGTATATACATTGCTCTTTGAACACCCTTTTTTAAATTCTAGATCTCAAACTTTTCTTAAAACATTGTTTAGATTGTAGTAAACTGAATTGAATTTGAAGTTCTTAAAGTTCAATAAGGATATGTTCGGTTTCTTTGTTCTGAAATAAAAATGTTATCAGATTAAAATGTAGCATATAAGTATGAAATAAAATTACCTTTTAACTAAACACTGAAATATAAACTCTTGATATTTTATTGAAAATTCTTGCATCTTTTTATACACATAATGTAGGCATAAATATATATTGCTTTGTAAATCTCTTTAATGATAGATTGTTAATATCTAGTGACATCAATTATTAATATTCCACATTCCTATGTATACCTATATCTGCACTTTATATATCCAAACCATTTTGATGAAAATTTAGGGTATATGTACTCTAATTTATTTTAATTATGAATATATTGAAAATAATATCTTTATATATGTATCTATGTCTTCTTACTTTTATCATAAAATAAATTCTTAGAAGTGAAATTTATACATCAAGGAATTGTATGTTTTGAAGATTTGGGATAAAATATGAACATTTTGCTTTCCACAATTTACCACTTAAGCAGTAATGTTACCACACTTCCATTGAAATTAAGTTCATATTTTTGTCAATGTTTGTCACTTGGATAGGCAAAAATATATTTCATGTTTATACATCTTTGATTATGAGTGAGGTTGAATGTCTATTTTTACTAATCGTTTTCTTTTTAATTGTATCCTTACGTTACTTTTCCATATATACATTGAGATGCTACCTTTTGCTATTTTATTATTCATATCTTGAATTCTATTAATGTAACAATATTGAGCACCGCTGGGTGCCAGAATTTATTTTAGGCATCGACACCATAGAAGTGAGCAGAAAAAACAAAACAGTGACTACAATGAAAGATAATCAAATATGTAAATACTCTGATATTTTCTCCACTGAGGGTCAAACACATGCTAAATGTTTTCCCCCAATCTTTCCAGTGATATATTTACAAATCACTTCTTAAGCTAAAAGCCTCTGCAGTATTTCCATGTATACATTATGACCTGATTTCTATTACTCTCCCTTTTCAGAGAGTGATCTCCCCACTTTATTTTGGGTTCTTCCATTGGATCAATATTAGCATATATAAAGTACTGAAATGCAGAAGAAGAAACAATCACATCCCTTTTAAAGATTCCCAAACACCCACAGGGTACATTTGAGGAAAGCTAGGATGCTGAGGCCATGTTTTCATTTGCCCACCTCTGGGTATACCTTTATCAGGATCACAATATGGAGTGAGCATGTGCTCTAAGGGAGGGGGGCCGGGGTGGGGGATGGAGGGGTTATGTAGAGGAGGGGATTTACTTGTCTTTGTTGTGCAAGTACTGTTGTTTTAATCTCACTTGTAAAAACAGGAACTTGTTTACAAACAAAAAAGAAAGACACAAGGATCTTAGCTCCGATATTGTACCTAGAGGCTTGAGAATAGGACAGCCTGCACAGACAAGGTTCATAGCTAACCTTATCATATGTGCATTTTTCAGGTAGACATGATAAACGGCTTTGCTACCCTAATAGCTAGCCAGAGTTTCCATCAAGGCGCTCTTCAGACCTTCACCACAAATTTAATTTAAATCTTTCATGCTCAGAAAGTCTCAATATTTACTTTTCCCACCTCACATTTTTATTTTGCTTTGGATTGCCTCTGCCCTTGCTCTTTCAAACAAGATCTAAATGGAAAGTGTCAGAATATTATATCAAAAGCTGTTCAGATTGTGTTTGAATGGAGTGTAGATAAGCATCCCAACTCTTGAGTGCTTGGTATAACATGTTATGTCTTTTCACCTGCCTTTAGGAAGCAATTCAGGGATGTGGCAGTGTTTCTCATTGCTGTAACTTGCAAATGAGTCTCAACACCAAGAGGTGTACCATGATTGACAACCTATGGGACAAACACAAAGAATCCCCAGTAAGCTGTCATCACCAAGGATGATATTTGGAGGCTGCTCTGTTCAGCCCCTGCTGAGCGATATGCGACATCAGTTCAAGACTGCATCATTTCATGTGCAAGAAAATCTTGAAAAATTAATCTCATAGCAGAGTCAATGTTATTTCTGTGTGTAGATTTTTACCATCAACTCTTCAAAAACGTTAAAAATCATTTCCCACTAATTGTTTATAAACAATGGACACTGAAAAACCTGTAGGATGAGTGTTTGAAATTTCTGTTCAAATAAAGTGAATAAATGGCCAAATTTACCTTGGGCTCAGTTCAAACCATCTTCTTTTTTTTATTATGGATTATGTACATAAATTGACTACCTTGTGGGTGATTTTCATATTTATTTCAGGGAGCTTCAGGTGTTTTGCAAACATTGCATCCTTTAAAGGTCACTAATCTCAGTGGTCCTAAGAGAGAGATAAGAATTGTTTTTAAAGAGCTTGAAAACTACTCAGGATTAAACTATCTCCATCATTCCTGGGAGCAAATGTCTATGACTGCATATTGTGGAGCAGAGTTTTCTGCAATATGGGACCATGGAGAAAGGGATTCACGAAATCACTGTTGTTACTAAGGGCGCAAAAACAAGAAGTTTGGTTCAGCAATGAATGCACCCACTGTTGGTAATGAAAAAATTGGTTTAAATTAGATACTATGAGAAAAAAATTAGCTTCTTTGTAGGTCAAAGAACATATCATTGACCCCCATCACCAGATAACCTTCAGATGTGTGTGTAAAGGACCCAGCTCATAAGAGGTCCAATCTCGTCTCCCTCTCTAATGCTTTCTGAAGTCAGTGTGATACATCATGCTAGGCTGTGAGCTGTCTCTGAGGAAGGACTCCAAATAATCATCACATGAAAACAAATCACCCTTAAATCAAATGATAACATTTAGCTTTATTCCTTTGATAACATTCTGGAATGTATTTTCAAAACAAAAAAAATATAAGCTTGCAGTATTTTTGCTACAAAGATTTTGAAGCATTTAAAAAAAACTCTACAGGAAAAAGCTATAATAAAATTTGCCTTGGCTGAAAGATGTTTTAAGTATTTTTAGGTAGTCATTCATTCATTTATTCACCATTTCTTTCTTCATTCATTGAGCACTAAATTCAGGAGCTGTTAAGTTTTAAGAATGCCAAGAAACATAGTATAAAAAGTATAAAATCTCCCCCTGAGCGTTGGCACTCTAATCTCACACGAGAAACAGAAAAGATGCTAGTTAAATTACAAGTTCATATTTGCTGCAAAGTTTAAAGATGTGATAACATGTAGAATTTTTTTTTTAATTAAAGTTTATTGGGGTGACAATGGTTAGTCAAGTTACATAGGTTTGAGGTGTACAGTTCTGTAATACATCATCTATATATCACATTATATGTTCACCACCCAGAGTCAGTTCTCCTTCCATCACCATATATTTGACCCCGTTTCCCCACACCCCTCCCCCATTACCCTCTACTTTGTAGAATTGAAAGGTTCTGGCTTTAACTCAATGACCTTGGGCAAGTCAGGTAATCTCTTTAAAAGCTTCCCTTCTCTGAATAAATGGGAATCACAGGAGCATCAGCCTCAATTTGTGGTTGTGAAAATTACGTGAATAATATTGGTAGTACAGTTAAGCCGGCATTAGGAAATGTTCAATACATCTTAACTATTTTCATTGCTGTTATTCTTTGAACAGGTATAGAACAGGTAGCTACTAAGTCCTTGAGGCATCGTAAGAAAGCACCCAAAGAGTAGTGCAGCTTGGTATGACATCCAGCTGCCTACTAGTGTTCTGCATGTGTAGAAATCCTTTTACAAAGTCATATTTGTAAATGAATCCATTCCTGGCCAAAAGAAATTTGAAAAGGGGGACAATCGGTTTTGGTTCAGGCAAGCCTTCACTCAATTCTTAATATAAAATCACCATTAGGGATTTTTTTTTTCTCTTTCCATCTTTCTTTCTGACAAATTAGAATAGGACATTCAATAATTGAGGTATTTATGTTAGAAAATGAAGTAAAGTGTGTATTTTAATATCTTTCAAAAGAACAAATAAAAACATATGCATGGAGTCAACACATTGTCATCGATATTAATCTGTTTGTTGGAGCTTCCTTTGAATGTAAGCTTACATATATTGCAGTCAGCTGTTGGTTAAAACTGGTCTCCTTCAATCAGATATTTATAAGAAGTTTACCAGGCTGCCACACTTCGATGCCTCAGAACTTGACTATGATAACACAGTGGGTTGCTCCCAGTTGTGGTATCTTTGTAACCAGGACTGAAGATGTTTATGACTATGACAAAGTCATATATTGAGAATTACTGAATCACATTCTTTAATGGGCATTAAGATTATATATTTATATACGACAATGTTGAAGGATAGCAGCCTCTGCTATCAGACTTGAATTCATTTTAACAAAGGTCAGATACTACTTTTAATCAGCAGAAGTAAGAGAATACTTGTGTTACAATCTGAAGTTTCTTGTGGACGTGTCACAGTATTCCTGAGATAGGATGTATCCTTCTTGCTTCCGTTCCCAGTCTTTGCCTCTACACTCATGCAGTGGATAGGCTGCAAGTACCCACCCTTCACTAATTTTACATGGAAAGCTGTGTATCTCTCCCATGTTGGCAAAACTGAAATTATTGGGTGGTTACTAAAATGGCTATATCTTGACTCTATTTGTGACTAAATGTTTTTTTCCAGCAATCATAGGCTATCTATTAGCATTTGCAAATGTAGGGGAGGCAACAGATCTGTTTAAATGTTTTCTTGGCGGGAAGATTAATTTCCTACTTAGTCTTATTTTATGAAAAGAGAGCCTTAATTTTTGCACCAAAATGAATGTCATGATAATCTGTAAGGAACACCATCAAACATCCCCAGTGCAGCAAGGCACTGGAGAACCTCACAGTTTCATCACGCTGTGGGGGTTTGCATTTATACCGCACTACAGTGCAATTGTTCAATAGCTTTGAAATTGCTCTATTTCACGTAGTAATCATAAAATCTTAACTAGCTTATCAACCCACAGAATTCTGCCAAAACACATTTAAGATGTGTACATCTGAAGCAATATTACACCATCTTACATTGTTTGGGACTGATTCTGAAGATGCTTTGCAAAGAAATTCCAAAATAGTTTGATAATCGGGAAGCATCCCAGAAACCTTCTCATAAAGATGCAGGTGAAAGCACTTACGCATCCAGCAGTTTAATTTTTAAAAAAGTCACACTACTTTGCATCTACACTTTGAATAATGAATGAGGTATCTGATCAATGTTCCTTTGATTGGGTAAATGAATATTCAATAAGAAATCATCATCCCAAACCAATGGCACGCAGAACCCAAAGAAGATACCGTGTGCTTCTTCCCATCTAAAAAGAGTAGAAATTTCTTTCCTGTGACTTCAGCAAACTCTCCCCAAATTTTCCACAAGCTTTGCCTTTGATAAACCTCTCACGTCAGACTCTGGATGACTAGAATTACTTTCTTGTAGGCTGATTCCCAATCATGTGGTCTTATTTCATTATAATTACCATTATAGTCCTGGCGAGAGGGTTCTGCTTAGTTTTCCAGAGTTACAATTCCCTCTTGACTATGATTAAACTGTCTTTGGATTCATGGGCCTGGAAAATTTGAACAATCCAATTTAATGAAAAACAATTTTCCTAGCCATCTGGCAATGGTCTGAATATTTCTAGAAGTTAACTTTTTGCATATTAAACCTCTAAAAGAAATAATTAAATCAGCTTTCATAATAGCCCACGTGGAGGGAGGGAGCTCTGTGCATTCCCGCCAGCTCACTGATTTGTGTATCTATTGTACTTCCTCCGTAGTTTTGGAGAGAAGCAGATCATTTATATAAATTATAATCAATGGGGGTCTGAGTGCTGAGCATTTTAGAATAGCCTCTTGGGTAAGTTAGATAGTTAGATCTAAGAAATTAATCTTATCTGCTTGGTTTCTTTCATCAAGGCAAGATTTTAAATCAATTAATTATAATTTAGGAAATTTTCAAAGCTAAAAGCTTTCAGAGTGAAAATTGTGTTTGGGTAATTACAAAGAAAGTTCATTCTATTAAAAAAAAAAAGAGCCTCACCAAATGCTATTTTGCAGATTCCTTAAGTTGTTTATAACCTTTTTCATTTTGTTTGTATTTTTAGCCTAAAAAGCAATCTCAAAATTGTGGAAAGAATTAACTGTTTATTGATTATAGCATTTGAGCTTTCTAGTAGTGATGACTCAGACTGTCTCAGAAGCAAAGTAGATAATTTGAATTCTTCAAGCCTGAGAATGGCTTGTATAACAATTAAGTAACACTTATGCTTTCCTGGAGATATTTGAAGAAAACAAAACACCTTCACTGGACTTAAAACGTGATTTTTCATTTAAATTATTAGTGGAAGGAGCTGGTAAACTATGTCTCCTTATACATTTGGTTGGACCTCTAAGAATATCTGGGCAACCAGTATTTCTGAAAAATTGTAGCTACGCAAATATCATTTTTGGAAAACCCTCATCAGATGGTAAGGCCAGCTGAGAATGATGTTTATTTCATAAACTTGATCCACATCTCTCCTATTCCTGACAGTGTTTTTTAAATATAAGGCTGTAACTCTTATACACTATAAGTAATACTCACTTTCTATACATATATGTGGATCTCTATATAGATCAAGAGAGGTTTGTGGGTTAAGTAATATAATGAATGTTTAAGTGAAAGTATATATGCAGATCTTTTGTCACCCTTGTACATCAGTTCATGGACTTGAGGACATTAATAGATTGTTTATTCAAAGAATATAGGACTTACGTAAACAGCAAAAAAAAATCACTTGCTTTTTCACCCAATTCTTGATAACTTTAGTGGAAATGAAAACGTTTTATGAAGGCCTAATTTTTTTTCAGTGCTCTAAAGTCCTAAAGTAGGAGGTATTTGCAAAGCTAAACATTCATGGGTAGCCAATATTCACAATAATGATGGTGATAAATCTAAATCACAAGGTACATTTGGAATCTTAATTTAAAGTAATACTTAATTTAAAGTAATAAAATATTTGAAGGAGCTGACAAAACATTGGCTGTTTCAGTAGTTAAGCTGGTGTAATCAATAGAAAACTGTTTAGGTAATTGTCTTTCACAAAAGAAATAAATATAGATTTATATTATTTTATAATAATATTCTACAGGAACTCTTTTTTTTTCTTTTTTGGCTTTTATTTATTTTTTTTTTATTCTTACCAAGCCACTAATCCATGGGAAGCAAAAAAGAAAAATAAATAAATAAAACTTTATTCTGGCCCTGCTGTTTATCACTTTCTAGAAATCGTAATCTTCTCTGTGTTATTATAATCATCTCCACAGGAATTAATTGTGATGTCACAGAAGATTATGACATTAAGTGGGAAATAGGCAGCAGGAAACTATCTCTATTAAAAGCAAAGGTCTCTTTCCTGTAAAAAATGTATGTTGTACATATATCATGCATTTGTTTAAGAAAATGAGATCCCATTAAATAAGAGTGAATAAATAGCTAAGACTGTTAGGTTTCTTTACATTGAAATTATTCAGCTAAATTTGAGCATCAAATTTTAGTGATCCATTAATTGCAGTCAGACTTTTTTTTGGAGGTTGGGGCGATTATATCCTAAAGGTAACACATATTCTTTCCATTCTATTATTAACTCTCACATATTTAACTGTATCATAAAATAAAATGGTAACCCATCAGTAGTTCTGAACCTTAGCTGAACATTAGAATCACTTCAGAAGCTTGACAAGCTCTTCCAGGGCACCTGACTTAGTTGGCCGGGGACAAGGTCTGAGCATAGGCAACTTTAAAAGCTCCCAGCTAATGCTCCTGGGCATTGAGGGTTGAGGACCAGTGCACTTTGTCATTGTATTCGCAGCAGGAAATCATCATAGGAGCCCATGTATTTCCTCTCTCGAGGACTCCTCAGACAGAATTTTTAGAAAGAACCACATTTTCCAAACATAGTTTATCGTTTGAGCATATCTCCAGATCATATCTCAGAATTTAATTTCAAAAGGCAAACCGCTTTATAGAGAATTTCATGCGAGAAGAAGCTGATGTGTGATCTTGGGACATGAAGGTAAAAGCTTGCAAACTACCCAGGAAACGTGGCAGAGCAGCAAAGCATCGTATGCCATGATACCCTGGGAAAAGAAGTTTTTCACAAAGAGTGGCCATCAACCCAACAAGTGCACACCTGGATAGGCCTGTTTGTGAGTATTTGTGGGATGCTCTCTAGGAACTCCCCAAAACATGTCGGGTGGAGGAGGTTTTAGAGGGGAGTTATGAGATAAGAGCGGTTTACCCTTTTAGTTATTATAATTAATTTGATCATCATCAGTGTCTACCATATAATAGGTATTTGAAAATATAAACTCAAAAGGTATGTAAGGAACATTTCCTGTGCCTTAATCAGTTAAAAGTGGATAGAGGTACAAGATAGGCAGAATAATTAGGACCACAGATGAGCTATGGGTCTCTGTGTGAATGAGAACAGGTGCCTCCTCTGGGAGACCGCCCATTCACAGGTTAGAACACCCACAGTAATGCCCACAGTCTGAAGTCCTGGCCAGTCCCTAAGCTAGATGACCTTATGACATTCCCCAGAGCCCGACCTCTAGGGACAGACCTGGGCATGACTAGGAGACAGGCAATAAAAAAATCTCAGCTCCTAATACAGAGAGATACATTTCAAACCTTTAGAAATCCTACCCAAGCCTGGGTCATGATACCAGACCCAGACCCGGTGGGGGCGTTTACACAGCCTGCTCTGGAAGGTGTGTGGTCCCAGAACTGTAAACTTGATCACTCTTTCTCTGGGCCATATTTGTTTGAGCTACAACCACATGGACCAACTGAATTGTGCTTATGCTGCTAATGTAGAATTGGACTGACTACTTTCCAGTAGATACAGATCAAGTTTGTCCTATCACTCAATGCTAGAATCAGAATTAAATGCATTTAATTTTCTAAGCATGGCCGTGGTGGATTTGTGGGTCTTTTTAAAAACTAATCTAACATGTAACAGTTCATCAGGCATACACACACACACACACACACACATTATTGTAGACAGAGAGCTAAATTGTTCTACACAAAAAAAGTATAACTTTTGAATTTCTGGGTACACATCTAGACCACAGATATGAATTGAGCCAAAGATGACACGACCAGGTGACAACAAAATGCCAGAGGCATAAGAACCCAAGGAAAGAGCAGGCAGAGAGGGGAGGGATGGTAAAACATGTTTGAATAGGAATAGATGAGGATTTAGAAAGCGGGAGTATTTTTAATTACACAGACAAATTTTGCTGTAATGTACAGCAAGATAACTGCATTATTATCCTCAAAATAGAATGACAAATAGACTGCAAATAGTCTTGATAAATGTTTTAGAAAAATCAAAGCAAAAAAAAAACAAAAACAAACTGTATCTGATTTTTGAGCCCTTGCAGGATGGAGAATTGAGATAGCTATAAAAAGTTAAGGAAAAAGAAACTGCAACATCAGCAAAAGTATGACATTGAAGGTGGCAGTGACTTTCATAAACCCACAGAATTGTGGTCTGTGGACAGTAATAGACTTCAGGTAAATCATTTAGTGCAACACTTTGCATATAGCTGGCATATAATAAATGATAGCTATCTGCACCACCATTTTATTTTTATTAGTGCCGATAGATGTCAATTGTTATAAATAATCTCCCACATTGTGGAGATTCATTTGGAGGGGTATATTTCACTTTAGATAACAGCCAATTGTGGTATAGTTTTACGTTCTGGAGTATCCTGGATTAAATGGAATTATACTTAGCATATAAGAATGTTTGATTTTAAAAGTATAAAAAAAGAAGGTCCTATTGCTTTGTTTTGTTCAAGCCGCTACTTATCTTCATTAGCCAAGACAAATAAAGCTTGATTTCCCTTGAGTTTGGTGTTATGCTTGATAATAACTAAACAAGCCATACAGAAAGAAGAAAGTTGGCATAGTTATCTAGATTTTTGAGCACACCTAGATTTTCCAATTTCAGTGGTTTTGTTTATAAAGAATGAAAAAGACAAGTAAATAAGAGATCTGTAGGTATGGATGGGAGGGGCCCATTATTCCTGCTTATGCTCTTGAGGAAATATCCCTGGTAAAGTGCACATACCTTTTTGCACTTTCTGTAGATTCCCTTTATTAAACAACAGTTTAAACACCTATTTTTTATGTATTAAAATAATAAGGTTAAATCTACTACAAAGATAAATTACCCACGCATATAATCCAGAGGAAATGCATTTTTGCTCTCCTAATAACAGCAGAAAAAGAGCTAGGAATCAGATTTCCTATTAGTGAAAATAAGCACTTTAATAAACTGCTCGGTGTCTCTCAGGTATTGTAAATGGCAGCTGGTATTAGAACTGGTCTCAGTAACGTAATAGATAGCCATATAAACCTACATATTTTAATGGAGCATAAATTAAACACAATCTTTGGATGGCTTAAACATATAAACTCAGCTTTTTGAAAAATGTTTTAATTTCTCACTTAATGATCTTGCCAGTTTTCTACAGTGGAGGATAGTAAACTCTTTATTCCTTCTGACCTTTTTAAGATACACTGTAAACAACAAAATTCTTCATGTTAATTAATATTATGGCAAAAACTCTAAGTACCAATTTTCTTAAAATAGCACCTTAGATCAGTATAAAAGTGAAGCATAAATTATAATTCAGCTTATGTCATCTTTTATTTTGCTTCTCTCTATTTTTAGATAAAAATATATTTAGGTTTTAGAAAGAGCTGTATTTGCATCTTCATGTGTATATATGTATTTGTGTGTGCACATGTTTGTTTCTGTGTTTCAATTTTGAATTTCCTACAGTTAAAATATCCTGATTAAGTCACAGTGGGTAATATGTTTGAAACATAAATAAAACTAATCAGTGAATGATCATTAATAATTTGAATGGTGTCTCATTTGCATGTTCTAATTATTATGCTAATATATTACTGTAGAATATAATCATTTTATTACTAATATCTATTCTATAAATGATTAGCATAGGCATGTTGAGATATTATATTTACCCACAAGAAAGTCATAATAATTAGATGCTCAAAAGTCAGATATTTATCCCAACATATGACATAGACATAGCCAAACAGGTATTTTAACACCTGTATGAATAGCACAAAGTCTTTTCAATTATAATAATTGTCTTCTAACATTTATTACTAGGGAAGCAAATTCAGATCATTGGTCTTTTGAAATCTAGCACCCTCCCCCACCCCCCTTGACCAACGATGTCTCCAATGTTTGGTTGTAAAACACAGTATGTTTTCTATAATAATTGTGATTATTTGTTATATATTCACTTGTCAAATCACCTAAACCTGTGTGATTAAAAATGCACTAAAGTGGAGCTTTCTAAGCTACTGATAAAGAGAAAGGTTTCATCCCAACTGCTTGTTGTACCATCTAAACTTGGCAAAGATCACCTCTCCTTATCTCACTTTAAGAAGGGATACAAGGGGATTTCTCCTCAGGCTGTCAGAAGTTTTTAAGCTAAAACCTGGATTGCATTTTTTGGTTTGCTATATTTTAATCTGCCTTCTTTAGTGGGTTTACCAGCTATTTTGCTACAATTAATAATCTTCTGTTACTCCTGATGACATAAAAAACTAGAGCCCCTTCGGTCTTTATGATGAAATACAAATATTATAGTAACAATAATATATGTATACACATTCATGACTAAGAAACATCTTAAGAATTGTTCAATTCATTTCCTATTTTATAAAGTTGGAAACAAAATGTCTTTCTATAATCGTTCTTAATAACCTCTGGTTATCAAATATGGTGACTTTGCTTTTTCCTGGATCATGACTGGTTGAGTTGTACAGATCTCATCCATCATCTTTTGTGACCCTATCTTTATGTCCCTGAAAGAGCCTACTTGATTTAAGACGATAATTTTCTCAAAGCAAAAATCAATATTGATGATATGTATTGGGTTATTCATAGTATTTTATAATCCAACCAATGTTATACAAAAATTCATATTGATAAACATACAAAGTAGCAGTAGGACTGCAACAGTGGTATTGCAGTGAAAACACATTTTGTAAGGGAGAAAGAGAGGGAACATGCAAGAGAGGAATCCTATAAACGAATGTGAAAGTTATCATCTGCAGCATTTCCTTCCCATGTGCCCTGGAATTTTCAATGGAGCTATCCTCCCTTTATTCAGTTATATATATATATATATATATATATATATATATATATATATACCATTCTGAGAGCCTGACCACCTGATAAAGTTTGGGAATCTTAAATTCTTACTTCGAAAAGCCTGTGTCTTACCAGGTGGTCCTTTTCAGCTCCATACTCCTAAAAGTCTGGCTACAGAACCAAGCCTAGGAAATCCCAGAGTTATGGTATTTCTACATTGCCAGCAAGCTTTTTGCATTCCAGGGGTCACATTACTTTGCAATTCTGCTAAATCTATTAGCTTTATGGGACTATTGCCTTATGTGGTACTGAATATTCTGCCCCTGGTGTTCCAGGAACAGAGCAGGGAAATGAGTTTTTGTTTTAGCTGAATTCCACCTCTGTGGGGCTAGGAAACCATGGCTCACATTAAAGGCAAGATGAATATTTAATTTAGACTGTAGCACAGTCCTAAACTCCCAGTGCTACTTTCTATTTCCATTCTTTTTCCCTTGGATGAACTGATGTACATTTCATTTTTAGAATGACAAACAAAGGATATATTCTGTTTAGGCTGTCACAGCACAGAGACAAAAATATAATTCAGAATTATCTTCTTTTACAATAAGCCTTTGAATTGACAGTGGAGTGTATTGTATGCTAAATACAATTTTTTTTTTTATGTAGCATTCATATACTACCTTACAACCTTGACAATTTACACTGACATTTTGCATTAACATTGCACTTAACTATTGGATGATACAGCTCTCTAGGAATAAGGGAGTATTTGAGTGGCTGATCATTTTTCCCCCTGCAGTATTAATACAAGAACTAATGATTGGCTCACCATGTCATGTCATTTATTACAGTTCAGAATCGCTCACTAAACACCCAAACACATGGTTGTATGAGGGTCTACATTTGGTGAACAAGTACTGCTATATAGAATCATTTTTCTCTTTGACACCCAAAATGCACCACAGGCATATTTATTAAATCAAATATTGAAGCATGCTAGAAAAGCCTTTTTTGTGGACTTGTCTAAGTTCTCAGCTTTTCTAATTCTTAACTTGAATCACAAGCTTGCCTTTGATTCACATAGTGACAGTGAAATTTTATTTTAAATTTGCTATTATGCATGGAAAGTCATATTTTACTTATCGAACGTGATACAAAACGAATGGCATGTAAGTCAGCCAGCATCTCCAGGCCATCATTCTTTGACTTAGGATGAATGTTTTTCTCAAAGCAAAAATGTCAGCTGTGCTCTCATGTATTTTGTTATTCATAGTGACTTTGACTTTTAACAAAATTTTGAATATCAAACAAAAATGTATAAATATAAAACATAGCTAAAGATGAATGATAGTATTTTATTTAATTATGTATTTTGTAGGAGAGAACAAAAGGGAGAGAGAGAGAAAGAAAAGAATCCAATAAACTATTAAAATGCTCCAAGAAAATAGAAGTGTTCATAGCAATCAAAAAAACTATATATATATGTATATATATGTAAAAAACTATATATATATATATATATAAAAGACTATATATGTATATATATATACACATACACACACACACACACACACACACACACATGCACACACATACATACATACCGGGGATGCCAAAAAAATGCATACACATGATTTGTATTCATCTTTTGTTATTGGTATGTATACGTTAAGTATTACAGTTTTAATAGGTTTTTCCTTTCTTAAAATTTGCATACATTTTTTAGAGCTATCTATCTATAGATAGATAGATATAGATATATGCGCCAAATATTCTTATTCAGCATTGATTTCCTAAAGTATTCATGTCTTCATGCACAGGTTTACTTCCTCAAAACAAGAGTTGCTTAATATTTCCACTCTTTCAACCATACACAGATTATATTGCAACTGTTTCCAAGTAAAAAAAAAAAAAAAAGGCCATTCCATTTTTATGCCAGAGGATATTGGTCACAGAATTGCTTCTGAATCCCAATTAAAAAAATAAAACAAAACATTCTTTTTTGTTCCTTTAGACAGCTGTGGTTCAAAATTAGTATTTTTGTTCTTTTAAAACCTTTCAGGAATTTTGTCTTCTGAAAATTCTCATAGATGCTCACTGCAGGATGTGGTTGGCAGTTCAGTAGCTTTATCAGTGACCAGTGATAGGCTGCTAGGGAAGGTTCAGCGTGTCCTCTCAGTTTGTGTGCCTCAACACATTCTATCAGAGAGCAGGTTTTGCAGCGATATCATGATGTGCGCTCTAAATTACTCAACACCCCCCACGCATGCTGCAGGTGGGCAGTGGGGAGAGTTCTGTAGGGAATGTTCTAGGGTGGAAGGCCGCAGGGTAATGCTTCTTGGAATGGGAAATTATAGAGAGACAATCAGCATAATGGGTTGACAGTAGTTTTTAAGACATTTTTGATCAGGTTTTTTTGTTTGTGTTTGTTTTTTGTTTTTCATTCTGAAGAGAATGTACTCGTTTTCCAGAAAATGAATTTTCTTTCCTATGAAAGCATTGCATAAACATTGAAGTTTTCCATAGACCTTCCAAAGTTGATATATACCGAGTTAAGAATAATTAAGAACCCTGGGCTTTGATGTACTGTCTTCCTGTAAAAGACACAGATGTGTCCTGACCACACTGCCCGTCTCGCCCTGGAAACTCGAGAAACATCACACCAACTAACGGAAGGGTGAGCCTTCGGAGGAGGCTCAGAAACAGCGGTTTGATCTCTTGGTGCTTTTTAAATACTTGATACATAAGGATAAAACTTCCTCTGCCACCTTACAATGCTCAAAGTTACCTGCAATTTCCACGTTCACCTCCATCCCCTCTCTCTGCTCTATGGTTCTTCACCAGAGACCACAATAGCAGTCTTCATATTTTGCTTTCATTCGCTCTCAAAAAAATCGTTCCCTTTTATGAACACTGCATCGCAATTTTAGAAGTTTATTTTTGGTTCATAGGGATAAAGATAGTAAATATTTTGCAAGATGAAATAAAGATTTATGGTAATTGGAATAAATATTGCATACTTTAATAAAATGGGTTTTAAATACCTTATCGAATAATGCACAGCCAATCTTAAAGAATTATGTAAGTTTTTTGCTGGTTTGTTTGTTTTTTTATCTTTGGGTTTTACATAATATATCCTGAGAAATTTGGTCATCTTACACAAAAGTTCAGTTAGGTTTAAAATAATCACGTTCAGGTACTCCAAAACCTCGCTTTTAACATTTAGATGTAAAATGTAAGGAAAAGCAGAAAGACCAATAAGTTGAATTGATATTCAATAATTATTAAAGGAGTTTCTGCAAAAGCAATATATTTAATCTCAGTATTCTGCATCTAAGGTAAGGGCTGTGCCTTTCTTTTGTGAAGTGGGGGAAGCCCAATGCTGTCACGGGCACTCCCTTGTGCAACTATGTGGAAATGAGGGTCAGGAAAGGGGGGGTCTCAAAGTTGGCTCCTCAAAACGCTCTCTGTTGGGAACTGCCTGTCAAGTCTCTGTGTACCTATCAGCCTTACTGCCTGAAGACGGGTTACCTCAGTATGAAACCCAAGAGTCTTCACCAGGTGGACAAGCCTTTCCTTGATGTGGCTCAGCCTACCCCCAGCACCCATTATCATGCCCTCCTCTCAGCTTCATTCAGCCCCTCACACCCCCCACCTGCCCCCTAACCCCCGACTCCGCCACCAAACCAAGTGCTTGAGATTCATCATATCCAGAGCTATTTCACAAAGACATCTCTTTGATGTCACCTTTCATTGGATGGGCACACAACTGCACATCAGATTAACATTAATATGTAATATAACGTTAATGAGGGTAGTGTTAAGTCCAAGGTAATTACTGAAATCCTATGCGTGCTGGGGGGAGATTCACGTCTGACTATCTGGTTTTGTTGGCATATTTTAAGCCCACCCAAAATCCTACAATCATCACCAGCCCCAAACTATTAGACATCAAAATGATCAGCTCTTGAAAACAACTGCTGAATTCTCTGCCTGCCAGACATTACTCAAAGTTAAGATTTAAAGGGCAAAATATTCATCAACTGTGTCCATGCGGCACTTGTAAGCCATCTCTTAATTGCCATCTCACAGTTTTAAGGGATAACAGCACTCTTTTTCCCTGAAGTGCAGAAGTCTATGCTCTGCGTTTTTTCCCTGCGGCAGCTGGCTCTCAGCTTCCGGAACCAGCTGCTTTTTCTCGGCTAGGACACCAGGGGGAGGTGGTGAGGGGCGGGAAGGGTGGGGCACCCTGACCTTTAGAGGAGAGACCATCTTTATTTCCTCGCAAGTTTGAACTTCAGTTAGCCCTAAAAAGTTTTTTGTTTTTTTTTGTAGGCAAAGATTTAAATAGTTGGAACATGGTAAAAGACACAGATGTATCAGATAGATAGACAGATAGATAGCTAGATAGCTAGATAGCTAGATAGCTAGATAGCTAGATAGATAGATAGAAGATAGAAGATAGATAGCAATATATTGCTATCTATCTATATATCTATATATAATACTGGCATCATTGAAGGGAAAAAAGTGTAGTTACATTAGCTGACTCACTCAAAACGAAGCATGACCAAGTGCCACAAAACTTGCACACATGAGCATCTCTAAAAAGTGTAAAGAATATCCTCGCATGTGCACATTAATAAGAATTGTGTAGATACGTGGTCACTGTACTGTACACCTGAAGCTGATATAGAATAATATTGACTGTCAACTATAATTAAATATATGTATAACCGCGGGATGTAAGGTACAGCACAGGGAATATAGTCAATGGTATTGTAATAGCTATGTACAGTGTCAGATGGGTAGTAGACTCGGAGGGGTTTATCACTTTGTGAGGTGTGTAAATGTCTAATTATAATGTTGCTTGTACACATGAAACTAATTTAAAAAATAAAAAAAAAGAATTGAAGAGCATTCAGCATTTTTTTTTCTCCTGCAAGGGGATATCAATTGATCTACAAATGCAATGCTCATGTGGCAGAAGTTATAATTACAGAATATAAAGATGGGAGATAAGGAAGTATCATATGGATTTCTCAAGATAACCATATAGTTTCTCCTTTGACCCACCAAGGGCATCATGTGACAGATTAACTGCTACATACAAAGAAAATACAACAGATAGTCTAACCATCATCCTGACTACCAGCCCCGTGCTCCCAAAGACCTACTCTCCCCTAAAGGAAACACCTGTCATGAGGTTGGTGTATCCCCCTTCAGATATTTTTCTTTGCATTCTCATACATATATATGTGCTGTCATAAAATAATTGTGTCATTTTCATTTACACAGGTTTTCAGTAGATGCATGGAAATCTTCCCCTCACTATAAACTAATACTGATTGGTCTATCTCATTCTTTAAAAACTGCCACATACAGTATCATTGCATGACTATGCTACAGTTAATTCAATTATTTCACAATCATGGGTATTTAGACTTTTTTAAAAAATATAAACTCCACTATTACAAAATATGATGCAGTTTATGTTGTTTTGTATGTTTTGCCTTATATACACATGAGAAATTAGCTATCCAAAAATTGAATCACAGGCTTTTAGGCAATAGACAATTTTTAACATTATTATTTATTTTAAAAGATTCTGCTAAATCTCCACCTACCTCAAGTTGTGGAACAACTTTGTTCCTAACGGCAGAGGTAACAATACAGACCTATCTAAACTCTCCAACTTGAAATTTGATATTTTGCTGTTTTCAATTTGCATTTACCTAGGTACTACTAAAGGTAGTCTGCTTTTCTTAGGTTCTCAGCGATTTTTATATCCTTTTCCAAAAATTTCCTATTCCTAGAAATCATTCATTCTTCTATTGGTTTTACTGTATTTTCTTGATTTGGGGGATGCCATGTTGTACTCTGGAGAGTAATTTTTTAAATGATTTATGTTATTAATATATTTTCAGGATATTGTTTACCTTTACTCTTGCAACCTTAACTTACAAGTTAATTCTGGTTAACTTGTCTTTTGTCTTATAGAAGTTTAAATTTTTCAGTGTGGTGGATTTATGACCTTTAATATCTAATGTTTGTTTTCTGTGTTTTCTGTACAAAAACCTTTTCCCCCAAAGTCATAAA
The DNA here is from genome assembly GCA_033961575.1 of Aselliscus stoliczkanus. Lineage (NCBI taxonomy): Eukaryota > Metazoa > Chordata > Mammalia > Chiroptera > Hipposideridae > Aselliscus > Aselliscus stoliczkanus. Next base: position 147,000,522 of record CM066732.1, on the reverse strand, counting down.
TGTTTTTCTTTTAAAACATTTATATTTTTTTTAATTTATGTTTTTATTTCATCTGGAATTTGAGTAAATGGGGTAAGTATATAATTTTATTTTCTTCATACGAATATCAAACTTTCCTGGAAATATTTATTCAATAATTCATTATTGCCTCACCAGTTTGAAATACCCTTTACCCATAGCTAAATACCTATACATATAGGTCTATTTCTGGACTACATGTTCTGGTCAGTTAATTTCCTTGTCCATTTCTGTACGATATCACACTATTGAATTTGTTTACAAATATTTACAAATAATCTGGCATATAATATAGTGATCTCTCTCTTTCTGTTAGTTTTTCTGTTACTCCCATAATCTCATAATCATCTTGGCTAGTATAATGCAGCTACAATATCATCAGCATTTTTGGATTATTTTGTGACATTCTATGAATAATATTTGGGAATTAATTACTGAGAGCAACTTGATACCTTTATTCTCCACCTTCCTCTTCTAGTGCAGTGTTCTCACTAATTCAGGTGTTTTTTTTTTAATTTTAATTAACTCCAGTTAAGTTGTAAGAAGTTGAACTTTTTAAATTGTATTTATATATTTATTCCTAGGTACTTTACAGTTTTGTTACCTAGCAAAGGGATTATTTTTTTTTCTGTTACTTGTTGGTATTGGTAGGTTCATTTAAGAAACTGATTTGTATGATCTAATTTTTATCTAGCTCCCTTGCTGATCCCTTGTTGATTTGCTTGGATTTCTTAGGTAGATAATTATATCATCTAAAATTAAAAAAAAAATAGTTTTGTTGTTTTGGTATTTAAAACCATATCAGTTTCTTATCTGATTCAATTTTCTGGAAACTCTAGTACTATTCTGAATGATTATGGTGGTAAATTCAACTGTGTTATTTCTTATATTAATAAAATTATTTCAGTTTATACTAATGAGCAAGATGTTTCCTATTACGGATGCTCACCCTTCTCCCTTTATTTCATAGTTTCTAAAATATTTTTTGGATTTAGCTTCATCATGACTATTAGCTATGACTTACTGGGCAAACACTGGGATCATATTCTCCTATTTGATTTGTTGATATAGAGAAGTACATTCCTGTATGTATGTGTATATGTAGAATATATGCATGCATGTAGAATAAATATATGCATGTAGAAAAAATATATAATCTCTGCAATTAAAATGTTTTTTGTTTCGTTTTGTTTTTTGTTTTGTTTTTTTTGAGGGCAGTGTCACTGGCCCTCATATGTGGGACCCGAACCGGGGCCGCTGGCTTCCCAAGCCAGCGCTTAACCACCGTGCCACTTGGCCGGACCTAAAATGTTTTCATTACTGGGGATAAACCCTACTTTGCTATATTATAAGCTATGCTTTTACCATTTGATTTATTATTGTTTTATTTAGAAGATATTCTTACTGTTTCCTTTTATTCTGCTATCCTAATTTCATTTGGCTACCAGGATTTTCAGAGTTACTGGTATGTGGATGGGGCTCAACTCAGAAGGGGTGGAATTATAAAATGGTTCAGGGGTGATGTTGTGCACAGCCTATAACTTAACCAAGTTATTATATGTAGTAGCAGGTAGTCCCTTATTGTCTGTTTAGTCCAGCCTCTTCTCAAAGCTACACTCCTATATGTGATGCAAAGTCAGGGGAGACGGAGAAGTGACCCGATTCTCTCCCTCTTTTCCTGGCTTTATCTCATCTTTCTCCCTTGGCCTTTATTCTCAGCCCCTCCAGAGTCAGGCCTAAAGAACAGTAAGGATTGGCAGGAAAGAACAAAGTCTTATGTGACTCATTTGCTCATTTTCATCTGGTATTGGGACCATCTGTGTAATTGAAGTCTAGTTCTAGCTTTTTCTCTTGTGTAGTGCTTCTGTAGACTCTTGGAGACTCCAGTATTGAGGATGTCACAAGAGATGCCTTTTCCTGGCTGGCTTCTTCTAACCTGACCCTGGCTTTCATCAGTTCTTCTGCCACCTGTAGGTCCTCATTCCTCCCAATGACCCTCTTGAAAGGGATTCATTTCAGCCTGGGTAAGGCTTGGTTTATGTTCTTGGGTCCATTTAACCTACAGAGAAACTCATGAGTCTTGGCCTCACTAATTTCCAGTAGCCAGTTCCAGTCTCCTGAGTGCTCAAATTGGCCATCTGCCCACATCAGACTTCTGAGAGTTTATCTCAAGCCCTTCTCTGTTGGGAAAGAGGTGGGAGTCCACAGTATACTAGCAACTCTCTCCAAGGGACTTCTGACTCAGGAGAGCATCTGATCAATCTATTATTCACCTGAAGTTTTAAGGCTTTAGGTTGGGTGATGGACAAAGCATCCATGAGCATTCACATTCTCGCTCCATGGTCTGCAGTGATAGTCTGGCAGCATTGTTCTCCAACTTCACAGAATTATTGAAGTCCCAAGATGGCAGCAAAGCTGTCTATGTCCACCTCCTGCAGACTAACCTGGAGGGGTTCCCATCGTTTTTCTATGTTCTGAACAGTTTTTATAAGGTAGGAGATATTTGTTCCTTGAGAGCTTGATATCACTTGCTCTTGAAACATCTGTGTCTGTTTAATTTTAAGTAGATATTTTATTATTGTTTTAATGCATCCCATGGTTTTTGTCTATTCAGGTTTGTCTATTTTGAGACAATTTTGTCAGTTTGTAGCAGAGGGCTATACATTTTCTACAAATTGGATTTGCCTGCATAAAACATTTTCTTGTTTTGTTAATAATTGTGATTTCCAATTGGATTTCTTTTTTAAAACAAAACTTATTTAGGATTCAGTATATAGTATTTTTAATTTTCAGGTAGGTACATCTTTAGCTGTTTATGATTATTAATCTCTAGGTGTACTGCATGATAGCCATTGAACATGCTAGCATGATATCAACTTTGAAGGATTGTTTTATTTTCCTTTGTGGTTTAATGCATGATCATTTTTGTGTGTTTCAGCTGCTTAAAAAAAAGTGTTTACCATGTGTTAAGGGGAAATAAGTTTATATTTTTATTAAATATGAAGATTATATTTTTATTGGATATTGCTTTTGGATTACAGTATTTAAATCTATTCTAAGCTCTAATATATGCTCCATTGCTCTACATATCCTGAGACTGGTATATTTAACTATCTTATAATGACTATTCACTCTTGCTTCTTTCCTTTCTCTTCTTCTTCCTGGGTTCATATTTTGTTTCGTTAGAATTAATACTCTAATAACATTTTCTTATTGCAGTAAGATATATATATATATATATATATATATATATATATATATATATATATAACATAAAACTTGACATTTTATCTCTTTTTAGCTGTATGATTCAATGACTTTAATTGCATTCACAATATTGTGCAACCAGAACCATTATCTATCTCTAATAACATTTTTTATGTAAAATCTGTGTGTGGGTTAACTTTCAGAATCCTTGCATGTTTGAAATGTCATGTCACCAAGTTTATAGTTGCTATAGATAGGTTTTAAGTAATTTTCCTTTAAATATTTAAATGCATTGCTCTATGGAGTTCATGCTGAGAACTGTAAGTAAGAATTTGTCTTAGTCAACTTAGGCTGCCATAACAACATACAATATGCAGGGTGACTTAAACAACAGAAATTTATTTCACAGTTCTGGAGGCTGACCATTTGAGATGACTCAGCCTAAAGATAGTGTTGCTATTGGCTACAAAGCCTGGGTCACTCATCTGGGTCTATGCTATTTGTGGGAAGCCCTGTAGACATTTGCCTGATTTTGTGCCAATGTTATGGCTGGGCCAGCCCTTGCAACCATAATAAGATATTATGATTGTAAGATGCATTTCAGCAAAAATCATTAGAATACTTTGAAAAAATAAAGTTTACTACTGACAGGTCCTGGAGGATAAATGACACACCCAGGGCCACACAGCAAGGTTGTAGATACAGTGAGAAAGGGAGCATGGACCTGGGGTTCTGCCTTTATTGGGGTTGAAAGCAGGTTGCCTAGGATTTCATGGGCTCACTCCTTATAGGTGAATTTAAAATGTAGTTCAAATGGCCATATTACCATAGCAATATACAGATTCAATGCAATCCCCATCAAAATACAATGGCATTTTTAAAAGAAATAAAACAAAATATTATCAGATTTGTATGGAATCACAAAAGACCCTGAATAGCCAAAGCAATCCTGAGGAAAAAGAACAAGGCCTGCAGTAGCACACTTCCTGACTTCAATATGTACTACAAAGTGACAATAGTCAAAACAGCATGGTATTGGCACAAAAATAGACACACGAACCAATGGAATAGAACTGAGAACCCAGAAATAAACCCATATATATATATATAATTTTCTATAATGGAGCCAAAAACATATAACAGAGAAAAGAAAGCCTCTTCAATAAATTGCACTGGGAAAATTGGAAAACCATGTGCAAAAGAATGAAGCTAGGCTGCCATCTGTCACCATGTACCAAAATTAACTGGATCAAAGACCTATACATAAGACCTGAAACAATAAATTCCTTAGAAAAAAGTATAGGTACTAAACGTATGGACCTTGGGTTTAGAGAGGATTTTATGAATTTGACCTCAAAGGCAAGGGAAGTTAAAGCAAAAATAAATAAATGTGACTATATCAAACTAAAACGCTTTTGCACAGCAAAAGAAACCATGAATAAAACAAAGAGGCAACCAATCGAATGGGAGAAGATATTTGCAAACAACACCTCCAATAATGGGCTAATATTTAAAATATATAAAGAACTCATACAACTCAACAACAACAAACAAACAAACAATCCAATTAAAAAATGGGCAGAAGACCACAACAGAAACTTCTCCCAAGAAAACATACAAACAGCCATCAGATATATAAAAAGATGCTCAACTTTCTAGCTCTTAGGGAAAGGCAAATCAAAACCACAATGAGATACCACCTCTGCCTGTTAGAGTGGCTATTATCAACAAGACCAAAAATAGCATGTGTTGGGGAGGTTGTGGAGATAAAGGAACCAAGGAACCCTCAGACACTGCTGGTGGGAATGTAAATTGGTACAGCCACTGTATAAAACAGTATGGGGTTTCTTCAAACATTAAGAGTAGAATGAATTACTATATGACCCAGCAATCCTTCTTCAGGGTATCAACCCAAAAAATCTGAAAACATGTATCTGTAAAGATATATGTACCCCCCTATGTTCATTGCAGCATTATTTACAGTGACCAAAACATGGAGACAACTGAAGAATCCTTTGATAGATGATTGGATCAAGATATGATATGGTATGATACAGTAGAACACTACTCAGCTATAACAAGAGGTGAAATAGTGCCATTTGAAACAACATGGATGGATCTTAAGATTATTATGCTAAACAAAATAAGTCAGACAGAAAAAGTCAATTACCATATGATTTCACCATATGAAATGAGCAAGACAAACAAAGAAACAAAAATTCATAGACACAGATAACAGTTTAGTGGTCACCAGAAGGTAAGGGGGGATGAGGGCGGTGGATGAGGGTAAATGGAGTCAAATATGTGCTGATGGAAGGAGAATTGACTTTGGGTGGTGAACACACAATGTAATATATAGATGATATATTATAGAACTGTACACTTGAAATCTATGTAATTTTACTTACCAATGTCACCTCAATAAATTTAATTAAAAATAAAAAAAGAATGAGGATTAAAGCGATGGAAAGGAAAATTGGGGCCACTCAAAATGTCAGTTATCTAGGTCAAACAGGGCTTTCTAAAAGGGGAACTTTGTGGGTGCTGCAGCCTGCTCTTTTCCTAGTTGTGTAGTGGGCAATGTGTTTCTTAGAGATATATGGATGTCTCCCCATAATCAAAGCTTAATGTCAGGCACTTATAATCCAAAAGCTAATTATCAGGCCCTTATCTTACATCTTCTTATAGGGACACTAATCTCATCATGGGGCCCTACACTGATGACTTCTTCTAAACTTCTTCTAAACTTAATTACCTCCTAAAGACCTCATCTCCAAATACCATCACATTAGGGCTTCAAGTGATGGATTTTCAGGGGACACAAACATTTAGTCCATAACAGTGTCTAATAGCTAATTCTCATTCATTTATAGAGATTTTATTACCCCCTACTCTTCCTTTTTATTTTTCTGGAAAGTTTTAGAATTTTCAATCTTTCTTTCCAAGTTTCACATTTTATTCCAGTGGGTTTAATAGGTGTATCCCTGTGTGTCTGTGTGTTTCTGTTTGACTATTCTTGGCACTAGATAGTCCACTTTGGATGATCCATGTTTTTCATCAGTTTGAGAAATTGTCTTCTGTTATTTTGTTGGATATGGCCTCTCCTCAACCTGCTCTTTATTTTGTCCTGGAACACCACAGATATATTTGCAATTTCTAGATTTATCATTCATTCTTTTCCATAATTTGTATTTAACCTAAGCTGTTATGCTGTGTTTTGTGTGTCCTTCTGTGTGATGGTAAAGATTTTTAATGTATCTTCCTGAGTTCCTTATTCTGCTTTTCAATTCTCATAATTTATTTTTGTATCACTAGTTGATTCTTTTTTGTATGAGCCCCATGCCCTTTCACATTTTCCTGAGGCTAAATTAATGAAATATTAAGACATGCTATATTTTCACTGTTCATAATGTTTCCTAACTTAAAAAAACTGTTCTTACATTTATTGAGTTTCTTTCGTTTTCACAATGTGAGTTTTCCTTAAATGTTTGGCGATTCCTAGTTCCATGCTCACCTTTATAGCCAAAGTTCCCAATCCTATCAAATACCACATTTCTTTCCTTGCCCAGAGATCTGTGAGATAAGGGTGTGAATGGAGGGCCGGTCATCTTCTGGTACTTTCGGTCTTTACCAAAAACAGAAAAACAAGACAAAATAAAACAAAAGAAACAGTGGCAAGAATATAACTGTTGATGAGTTGTTTCCCCTGTTCATCTGTTGGGTATGAATGCCCCCTTTCTTACTTGCACTCACCATCCACTCCATGTACTCCCTGCTTCCCTCCCCAACCTTCTTCTAACATCAGGAGGTACACACAATAGCTATAATTTTGAAGAGGCCCAATATTCCACCAGTGTGCACTGAGAGGTGTTCCAAGGGTATGAAATCACCTTTCATGAAGCTCAAATTAGTCACCCTATAAATTACACATGGGCCTACTTTTGTAACTGGCACCCATCTTGCAGGAATGAAGCTTTTTTTCCTGGCTTGGTTTTGCAGCAACACTTTCTTAACTATATTTAAGCAGAGGTTTCCTTATTCAACTGTGACCCTGCTGGCCTTCTGCCTCTCAGAATTTTCTAAGGTTTCCCCAACCTCAAGGATTTCTCTTGTTTTCCAAGGTGATTATTGATGTTTTTTTTCTTTCTTTTTTTTCGAGGGCAGTGTCACTGGCCCTCATATGTGGGACCCGAACTGGGGCTGCTGACTTCCCAAGCCAGCGCTTAACCACCGTGCTACTCCGCCGGCCCTGATTATTGATTTTTTTAAACCACCACTTCATAGGATCTAGGGACTTTAGAGAAGATGCAGAAAATATAGTTCATGCTCTGTCAAGCATCATGTTCAAGCCTTTGTGAGCCAGTGAAAACGTTGCTAACTTTAGCTATATATCTGACCTGTTTTCAGTAATCAATGTTTAGCATTTTAGTATGCATCTAGGTTGTATCAGACTATGGCAATAAACACTGGATAATAACAATAAAAACTGGATGTCATTGCACTATAAAATTCTACAAATTCTAGAGCCTTCATCATTACTTATTTCTGGTTTGCCATTTACTTTCTTCCTGGAAGGCAATTCTAAGAATAGTGTAAGCTACAAGTGTATTTCATACTGCCTTAATAAAAATCTACTGAGGATGTATTTTAGAAAATTGAGTAGAGAAGTGAATATTATATATTTCAGACCAACAAAATCTATTGCTTTTACAAATTAACATTAAAAAATAAAACAGAATGTATTTTGAAACCAGAGTTAGCTATGCTGGAGATAGGTGTATACACATATTGCCAGTAAAGTTAAAAAAAAACACACAAAAAACATATATATATTTGCCAATAATAAGGAACTTCTGAAATCAAGAGGACAAAACAAAATAAAACTAGTCTGTGAGGTAAAACTAAAAAAATAAAATAAACTTATCCACAATCACCAGGAATGTGAGATACACAAACAATGAAAAAAATAAGAACAAGGGTTTTGCTAAGCATTTCCAAATCTATTACCCCCAAAGTGGAGATAAAATTAAACACTCACTTAATTTTTCATAAAAGTGTGGCATTTTAGTACAAATACCTTACTTTCTTTACTGGATTTCTGAAGAGTTTTACCTATTTTGTTGTTTATCATGAACCTCCTCCACCTTTTAGAGACCTATAGAGGAAGCTACACCTGGTTTACCTAACAGGGTCTTATAAAATTTGCATAAGGTGGCATAAGGCAATATACTTATCATTCTTTTTTTTTTTTTTTTTTAAATATAGGGGGATAAAGCTATAGGAAGATGGAGAGGTTATTTGGGTAGTGCTAGAACACATTTTGGTGTTTCAACATACTATTCAAGATAAAAAGAAATGGAGAGACCCAAGATGGTGAAGTAGATAAACATTGTGCCTCTTTCTTTCTGTGAACACATTAAAATTACAACTAAATTAGAGAATAATCAACCTGGAGAACCATCTGAAGTCCAGCTGAACAGAAGTTTTATAACTAAGGATAAAACGAAAAAGCCACCACGAGACTAGTAGGAGAGGCAGAAATGCAAAACGGGCCAGCCCCAAACCTCCAAATGATGGTTGTGAACCAGGAGGGATATCTCAGCTGCAGAGGATCCCCCAGAGGAGTGAGGGATCCAAGCTTCACACCAGGCTCCCCAGCTTGGCCTGGTGCCAGGAAGGGGAGCCACCACAACAGTTGGCTGTGAAAAACTGAGGATTCTGACCATTCAGGTGGGATAGAAGGCTGCAGGAACCCCAGATGTCCTTTGAAACAGCCTGAGCACAGATGCTGTTACTTGCAGGCACTCACCTAGGACTTCAGCAGAGGGATGGTGACTTGAGGGGCCTCAGAGACATATGGGGGAGACGGATGGCTGTGGCTTTAGGGGGAGGACTGAGGACAGTCATCATTTTCCCTGTGTGGGTTTCTCTCCCATGCAGCTGGCAGGTGGGTGTCATCTTTGTTGTTTTGAGCCCTCTTCCACAGGTCAAATCTGAATCTGATTGGTGTGGGGAGCTCCACTGGGACTCCACCCCACCTAACTTCCCAAATGCTAGAGGCACCTTCTCTGAAGAAGCCAGCCCTGACCACATTGCACTATTTCTTGGAAAACTATTGGAGTCTGAGGACCCCAGGTGGGAGGTGACTGGTCTCAGGGTGCTCTGAGAATTTTGCTGAGCATCTCCAGGCTCAGCACTGGCAACAACCAAAATCTGTGTTAACCTGGTGACCACAATGCTTCGCATTCTAATGACTCTCTGAGACCCTGCCTCACTCAACTCAGGTACCACACGAGGCTTTATCAATGGCTGAACCTTAAGGGAGCTGGCAGGTGGCAGCAGGCCTCAGGCTATGCTGACTTTTTGAGGAGCTACTCCAGGCCCAGTACTGATGGCAGATATCCTTGGTTCACAACATGGCTCTCCCACACAGCTCCAGGCTTAGAGCAGGCAGTAAACAACTGTGCATTTCTTTGTAGCTCCTACCAGGTAGTCCCCTAACAGTCACAGATAATGGGTGACCTGGGCCTGCACCAGAGCCCCTCCCAAGAGTCCCAAGAACAAACACACTTGGATGTTGGCTTCAGACCACAGCAGCCTGTAAACTGTGGACTTGGCCAAACATCACAGCCAATCAGCCTGAGAGACAATCCCACCCACTGACACACCAATAGCAAGCAAGGCTCAACTATACCAGGAGGACACACACACCCACACAAGAGACACTCCTGGAGCACCCAGAGCAGGTGTCCAGAAAGACGATGACTGTGTCCCACCAGTCACATCATATATAAGACCTCCTAGTCAAGACTGGGAGACATAGCAGATCTATCTAATCCATAGAAACAAACACAGAGAGGCAGCCAAAATAAGGGGAAAAACTGATATATGAGGTCAGAAAATTAAGTTAGAGAACTTGTGGCAACAATGTTGCTAACCTTTATTGATATCACAGAAATTATTCATTATGAATTTGTACAAACTGGACAAACAATTAACCAAGTTTACTATTTGGAAGTGCTGAAAAGACTGCCTGAAAAAGTTAAACAACCTGAACTATTCGCCAACAATTCATGGCTCTTGCATCACGACAATGCACTAGCTCACATGGCACTGTCTGTGAAGGAGTTTTTAGCCAGTAAACAAATAACTGTATTGGAACACCCTCCCTACTTACCTGATCTTGTCCCCAATGATATATTTGTTTACCTGAAGATAAAGGATACATTGAAAGTAAGACATTTTGATGACATTCAGGACATCAAGGATAATATGATGACAGCTCTGATGGCCATTCCAGAAAAAGAGTTCCAAAATTGCTTTGAAGGGTGGACTAGGCACTGGCATCAGTGCACAGCTTCCGAAGGGGAGTACTTCGAAGGTGACCATAGTGATATTCAGCAATGAAGTGTGTAGCACTTATTCTAGGGTGAGTTCACAAACTTAATGGTCTGACTGCGCATGTCTCATATGAAGGAACAAGAGAAAATGCCAGAAAAAGAATTAACAAAATGGAGGCAAGTAATCTACCAGATACAGAGTTCAAAAGAATGGTTATAGGATGCTCTAGGACTTAGTGAGAACTTCAACAAAGAGACAGCAAGAATAAAATGAACATAGAAACCATAAAATTGTAAATTTAGTTTCTTATAATTGTTAATAAATATCATAATAGCAAACATAGTTATGGTAATTATGGGTCATTAGTGACTGAAAGAATCCTCTCCCCTTACTTGGAATTTTCAGCATACATCCTGGTGCCATTCCATGTCTCCATCTGCCACAGAAATCTCGATTCCTAGCACCAGTATGTCCTGAAATACAGTATAACTCATTCAAATCTATTCTGTCTTAATTATACCTCTTATTTATTTAACCTGCTCAGTTGGCTACATGTTGTCTGCTGGTAAATAGATCCCTAGACTACCTCGATCCCTTTGGCTGCTATAAATGAACAAAGATCAGAGTAACAGATGTTGAAGAACTTTCAGGGTGGATAAATAAAAGCACACAGTTATTTGGCCAAAGCCCATGGAGGGCAATCTTCATATGAGATTTATTAGTTGATGTTCAGCATAAAAAAATAGTTACCATAGAAACATATTACGACAATATATATTTTCATTAGTTGTAGAAATGTAGATTAGAGTCACTTTAGAGAGTTGAACCTCAGGCTTTTGTAGGAGCTGCACACATTTTCCATATTCTGATATGATACATTTAAAACAAATTTATATGTTCCCTTCTGTTTTAAAATTATTTCAATGGAATAAAATAATAAAATGATACTACAAAAATAATGTAAATCAGGTTAATCAAGGTCAGGTCCATATTATCAAAATATATCATGAGATATATTAGAGACATATCACGGTAAAATATATTATTATTCTAAGAGTGGGAGATTTTACCAAATCTCATTTTGGGTACACTAACTCTCATAGGATATATTTATTTCATACTTACATATTTAACTTTTTTACTATTAAATTTTTTTCCTCCATAGTTTATGACCAATAGTTTGAGAGGAGGCATAATTTCTTCATTTTTCAAGAAAATCACCTTCTATGCATTCTGAATTATAAAATAATTTTGCTGAGTATTAAAAAGTAGTTAGCGATAATATGTTATAAATAATATGCATCTAAAACTTGCATTTAATTGAAAATAACACAGAAGTTATACCTTTAATAAGTTTCAGATTTCAATACACACTATTTTGTGAAGATTACTGTTCTTGGGCTGTATACAGAATGCATGAACATGAGTAAACTTGAAGAATCTCACACATTAAAATCTGAGAACAGCAAGTTTATTTTAAAAGTTTCAGTTTCTAACAAATCATTAGAAATTTGATGCTCATTAGAAAAATGCAAATTCTTAATCTTTTTAAGAAATCAAAGCAGCAAGGAAACACAGATGAGATTCCACAGATCATAAATCATGGCTGTTTTCCCAAAGGTAATACTGTTTTAACACTTTGATACTGTCCTGCCAGTCCTTGTCTATATTATTCAGGTGAATGATTCTGAGAAAATGTAGTTCCATATGCATTAGAGATATATTATTTTGACACTTCATTGAAATCTAAATGCCAAGAATTGAGTTCTTGTCCAAGTGCCAAACACTGGAGTGAGTTAGGATGACCATTTCCCATCTCAGTTTTCTATATGTGGTGACCACAATCCTAACTGCCTATTCAGATGGTATTTCTAAAAATCATTTTTAGCCAGGGAATCTGATGAACTTCCTCCTCGTGCTACAGGCTCTGTGCTCATTTGTTTAGCAGTTTGTGGCTTCTCCCGAGTTAAGAAGAAATCTCGGTGTTGTATTTTTCCTATGAATTACCTACAGAGCGTTTATTTCTTGTGCCAAGACAGAATGTGTATTTCTTTTGTCTTCTATCATTTCCCACATTAACATTTGAAAAGAAAGGCTTTGAAACAAACTGATAATAAAAAGTCAAAAGGACCTAAGGGTCATCCTAATGGATATGTCTACAATTTTCCTTCTCTCTAAATGTAGAACCTCAGCTTACAGACACAGTCACAGATAACCTTGATGATTCCCAAAGCATTTTATGTCCCCAATTAAATGTTTTTAGTTCCCATTATCAGCAGCCTATGCTGTTATGCTCTGCATACAAGACATTAGAAATAAGTAGAAGGTTAAAACACCCAAAGAATATAGCGCATAGTTTATTAGCTGTTATTGGCCAACCATTTCCTAAAATTCTTCAAATGCCATATTATTATGAACGTTCACCTCAAACCCTTTTATTTCATTTTAAACATTTATAATAGAAAGAAAATCTGGTGAGCGTACTCAGTGGAAAAGCATTTCCCCTGTTTACATTTCTGTAAACAGGGGAAACTAATAACTGTTTCCTAACTGTATAGAAGTAAAATTGTGGGTAAAAAGAGTGAATCGGAAAGATAACTACACATACTTTGATATACAGGCTCTACCACAAAGAATAGTAAACTATAAAACTACTGGAAAGAAGACATATCCAGCTTCACAAGATAAACAACTTGAGAGATTGAAACGCAAAGCTGTGGTCAGGACTAGACATACCAATAACCTGGGTTCTATAAACAATAATGGGGCCAGGATGTCAGCTCCTCTGATGTACTGAAGAAGAAAAGTGCTTCTCAAGAGAGAGGTGACTGGACCGAAAGACAAAGTTCGGAGAGAAGGCTGAAAAAAGTCTGCTGATTAGTACAGTCTGGAGCTGGTGCCTAGAACAGCTTCTGATTAAAGGAGGTGGGAGGAAAGGATAGCATCTAGAGAATGAGATCTTAACCAAGACTCTATTGCTCAGTGTTCTCCAGAGAAACAGAACCAATAAGACCGAAGAGATTTCTAAGAATTGACTTATGTGATAGTGGGGGTTGGCAAGTCCAAAATTTGTAGAGCAGGCTGGAAGGATGGAAGCTCTTGGACAGGAGTTGATGCTACAGTCATGAAACAGAATTTCTTTTTTCTCGGAAAAAGCTTAAGTTTTGTTCATAAGACCAATCAACTGTTTGGATGAGTTTTACCCACACTGTCAAGAATAATCTCCTTTAGTTAAGGTTGACTGATTTTAGAATTTAACTGCATTGACAAAATATCCCCAGTGCAACATCTAGATTCATGTTTGATTGAATAACTGGGTATCATAACTTAGTCAATCTGACACATGTACTGGGCATCACAGACAGTCTCTGCCTCTTTGGCTGGATCTAAGCTATTTAAAATTTCATCTTGGAAAGAGAATCACAAGTTGCCAAATAGAGAAAGAAAGACAAATAATTTGATGACATTATAAATCAAATAAATTGAGTAAATAGTTTAAAGTTTTCAAATATGAAAATTCCAGCCTCAAATATTTACCAGGTAGTTGACCCAACATTTGTACACATGATTTCAATCTTACACAAACTCATTTAGAGAATGAAAAAGGAGGGAATATATTCAAACACATCTTAAGAGGCCTCACACCAGAAATATGCTTAATATCAAAATTCCAAGAATTTTTAATCAGTCTGGGTTTATACTAGAAAAGTAAAATGCAATCTTGATTTAAAGTTAGAAACTCTATCAAAGGTATTTGCCATTTTAAAAATGAAAAATGAAAAATCTTTTCCATAATTGAAATTAAAAAAGCACTTGAGAATATTCTCAACCCATCTTGATAAATTATATTAGCAACTCAGAAATTGATAGATATTACACTACTAGATAAAAGACAGTACCTAATTTATAAATTAAATTTTATCATAGATATGTATGTACAAGAAACACATAGTATATACTGGGGAATGCCAAAACAAAGTATACACATTTTAAGAGATGTTATCTATGCTCAGCAGTAGTTCACCATAATCAGAAGTTCTGGATGCTGAAGGTAACTACTTTGAACACCTTTTGTAATTGCAGAAGTCAAACGTGACCTGTATTCATCATTTGTTATTGGTATATATTCAGTATTAGAATTAATATAGTTTTTTCCTTTTTTAAAATGCATATACATTTTTTTGGCACCCTCTGTATAGGGTTCACTACCTGTGGTTTCAGGGACCCATTAGTGGCCTTGGAATGTACCCCCCCAGAGATAATGTGTGACTACTGTACTTCTACTTATCGAAAAATCTTAAGCAGATTACAGCATCACACTTACGGTGATATAGTTTCATATAATTGCAACATGCAAATCTATGCAATATATATATATTCCTTTATTCCAGAAATGTTTATTATTCCCCTTCCTAGTCCATCGCTGACCTCCAGGCAAGTGCTGTTCTGACTTTTTTTCTCATAAATTAGAAATTCATATAAATAGAGTTGTATGTACTCTTTATAATTCTGGATTCTTTAACTCAGAATAAGGTTTTTCAGGTTCATCAACGTTGTTGCACACATTAATAGTATGTTCCCTTTTATTTCTGGATAGTATTCCATTGTATGCATATCCAAACTTTGCTTATCTAGTCTCCCATTAATAGATATTTGGGTTGTTTCCAGGTTGGGACTAATATGAAAAGGGTGCTATGAACATATTTAAGTTGACAAGAAACTGTGAGACCAATTTCCAAAATGGTTACAGATATATATACGAGTACATATGCACTACAAATATCAATGGGAAAGAAAGAGAGAAATCAAAGATGACTTCAAGGTTTTAGGTATTACTAAACAGTAGGTGGATTTGCCATTTACTTCTTTGTAGAGAATTTGGGCAGGGAAAATTTGAAGTACAGCTTTCAAAAGGTTATCTTGGAATTCTTAAAAGACATTTGAGTAGATATAGATGTGAAAGAGGCAGTGGGATATAGGTGTCTAGAGTTCAAAGGTAAGAGTTCCAGAACCATCACTATATAGATTTAAAGATGCAATCATTCAATAAATATATATTTCATTGAGTGAACACATATGTGTGCCAAACTTTTGTATATATACATGAACCGTATCAATAGAAAAACAAACAAAAAATAAAACCTCTCCTCTTATGGATATGTACTTTCTGTGGCCTAGGAGACTAGATAAGAAAACTTAGAAAAAGAGAGTGGATAGAAAAGGGGTTCAAGAACTGAGCCCAAAGACAATTGGCTGATGAGAGACTTAGGAGATGAGAAAGAATAGCCAAGTCTATGAAAACAAATGTTCTGAAGTACAACAGAAAGCATGGGAATGCTTTGTAGCCAAGTAAGGTCAATTGTATTATTGGCCTGTTTTGACATATCTCCTTGTATTCTTAGCCTTTCCCAAGGAAATTTGAAGTTACTCCAACTAAAGGGGTAGAATATTTTTTTTCCATGTCTAGAATTTGTTTTGGTCAGTAGAATACAGCAGGGAAGTCAATGGGCCATTCCTAGGCCTTCCAAGAATTTGCATGTTTTTATTTTCACTCTCGTATGTCTGCCTTTGATGGAAGAACATGTTTGGACTGGCTTGCTTGTCCCAGGGTGAGAAAGATATGAAAGAGAGCTTCCCAGTCTCCACCTTCACATGGCCTTTTTCTCTCCGTGTGTCTCTGGGTTTTCCCATCTTCTTATAAGAGCATCAGCCATTGGATGCAGGGCTCACTCTAAACCCAGTGAGATATCATCTTGATATCTTTAAATCAATTACATCTGCAAAGACCCTCTTTTCACATACACAGAAATCCAGTTAGGAGTTGGCCATATTTTTTTAGGCGACACAAGTCAATCTACTCCAACATGTTAATAGCATCATGTTTCTGTCCACTTAAATATACTTTTCTCAAGCGAAGGAGTCATGTTTATTCATGTTTTAATATCAAGTATACAGTTTTTACCTGGGAATCAATAAATATTTGCTAAAAAAATGCTCTAAAGTGTTTTATCCAAGGACATAGCAACTATTTCTAAGGAATAGCTCATATGGTCATAATCAGGGATTTTAAAATTCTTATTTCTACAGATACATGTTACTTAAAAGTTACTATCTTAAAATTACTTGGGTGGTATCTTCTGCCATCATGTTCTGAAGTTTTTTGTTTGTTTGTTTTCTCCCTCTCTTTCTGATCCTCAATCTTTTGAAAGTGCACATTTAAAAAAATAATATTGTCAAAATTAGATACGGTCTTCAATATGAATGGAAAAAAATAAATCAAAATAATCGCTAAAATTTCTAATAATGATTTTCATTTTTATCCTAATAGTAATCATCAGTACACATAACAAAGAACCAACCATCATGGTGTCCCTTTCATTAAACTTCCTTTGTCCCAAAACATATTGCTTGGAGTGCTCTGTTGATTTATTTCCTCTCTCTTCTGAAAAGTTCTGTTTCTTTTCAGAAAAGATAATAGTGAGTTTTCTGTAACATTCTGTCCCTGTTGTTAGGTAATTATTCCATCTGGAAAAAATATATTATAATAGATTTTTCACAAAAGAGCCAGTAAACACAATGTATTTTACTATGAAAATCAACAGTCTCAGGAAAATGGGGGAACTTAAGGCAGAAATGAAAACTTCTCTATCTACATAGTTCTCTGCTAGATTTTGGAAAGGTAGCCCACAAAATGAGTTAAGGAAAAATGGAACGAAGGTATATGAGGGATAATATTTAGTCTACCACAAGTGACTAAATCAATATTCTGAGCTTATATATTTTTTAATTTTTTATTTAAAAATAATGGTAGACAAACAAGAAATTGCAAAATTAGCAGGGTGGGTTTCTGCGTATCCTTCATTCATATTCCCTCAATGATAACATCTTACATAGCCATAGTACACCACCAAAAGCAAGAGACTGATATTTGTACAGTACTATTGACTACACTGTAGATTTGATTGTGATTTTGGCAGTTTTTAAATGAAAACTCTTTTTTTGTTTGGTGTACATATCTGTGAATTTGTCATGTGTGTAGATTTGTGTAAGACCACTGACTCAGGATATAGACCTGTTTCATCACCACAGAAAAAGTCCTTCATGCTATACTTTTATAGGGACACCCCCACCCCCTTTTCTAACCTCTGTTATCCATTGATCTATTCTCCATCACAAGAATTTTATTTCAAGACTGTTACACAAATAGAAGCAGACAGTATATGACCTTTGGAGAATGGCTTTTTTCACTCAGTGAAATGTCCTTGAGATCCAACCAAGTTGTTGTGTGTATCAACAGTTTGTTTCTTTTGTTCCTGAGTCCCATCCACAGTTTATTCTTCCACTCAAGCACATTTGGCTTGTTTCCAGTTTGGGGCTATTACTAACAAAACTGCAAAGAACATTCATGTCCAGGTTTTGTGTGGACATCAATTTTCATTTCTCAAAATACCCAGAGGTGTGATTGCTGGGTTGTATGTTCAGCTATATAAGAAAATGTCAAACATTTCTCTATTTAATTACACATTAGCTTTTTAAGAAACTGACAAATAACTTCCCCATTTTACATAATGACCAGCAAAGCATGAGAGTCATTTATCCTCAACAGCAGTTGATATTATTTGTATTTTTTTATTTTTTATTTTAGCCATTGTGGTGTTCCTAGTGGTATCTCATCATGGCCTTAATTTGTGTTTCTATAATGAGCAACGATGTCAGGCATATTTTCATGTACTTATTTGTCATCTGTATATCCTCTATGGTAAAGTGTCTCTTTAATTTTCTTGCCCATTACCTTATTATTGAGTTTAGAGTTCTCTACATATTCTTGATTGAAGTACTTTGTCAAACATGTGATTTAAAAATATTGCCTTCCAGTTTGTAGACTGTAGGAGGTTTGACAATTAAGTTCACTAACTTGTCCTAGAAAAAGTGCTACATACCTCATTGTTGAATATCACTATGGTCACATTCAAAGTACTCCCCTTGGAAAGCTATGCACTGACGCCAGCGCCTAGTCCACCGTTGAAAGCAATTTTAGAACTCTTTTTCTGAAATGGCCATCAGAGCTGTTGCCGTATTACCCTTGATGTCCTGCCTGTCATCAAATGACCTCTTTTCAACATTTCCTTTATCTTCGGGTAAAGAAAGAAGTCAGTGGGAGCCAGATCTGGTGAGTAGGGAGGGTATCTCAATACAGTTATGTGTTTACAGGCTACAAACTCCCTCACAGTCAGTGCCATGTGAGCTGATGCACTGTCGTGATGCAAGAGCCATGAATAATTAGTGAAAAGTTCAGGTCGTCTAACTTTTCCAGGCAGCCTTTTCAGCACCTCCAAATAGTAAATTTGGTTAACTGTCCAGTTGGTACAAATTCATAATGAATAATTTCTCTGATATCGAAAAGGATTAGCAACATCGTTGCAACAAATTCGTGAATTTAATTGTTCCACCTCATATTTTATTCTTCTTAACACATTTGTTTATAGATCAAAAAGTTATTAATTCTTAGTTTATTTCCATCAAATACATAGAAATCTAAAGTAGATGCTTGTCTTAGAAAATGTATATTTTACTTATTTAATTTGTGTGTATGTGCTTTTACATGTGTGTACATTTTTAGAAACACAATAAAGAGATACAGATAACTTAGAAAAACTAAAAAAAGCATTCTTTGGATTTTAAAATTTTTTGAAAAATTATTCTTTTTTATATATACAACATACTTGCAAGGGAATGTAAGCATATTGGCTAATACTTTGTAGCAATATATTTGATGTATGCATGTGGCATTTTGCCCTCTAGACTTTTTCAACTAACTGGTTTTAAGTATTAAACACATTTATACAACTCTTTCTCTAAAAGAAAAGGCAATTTTCTTCTGAGAAATTATTTCAAAATACTGCACCATATAACTAATTATAAATAAATCAACACTTTAATTTATGCAGTGTCACCCAACAAAGAAATGTTTTTGAGGGCTGAATGAACAATATTAAGTTACTCTTAAATTAAACATTATCAAACACATTTTACTTTCAGTCAGGCTTCTTTAACAAGAACTGCCAAATAAACTATGCTTATCTGAAAACCTCAAATTTCGTGAGGACTATTATATTTAAAGGGACAACTAAGAAAAAGCCAGAGAGGTTATTGAAGGAAAGGTGTAGAACATGGTTGATTATGCCATGTCCTAATTACAGAAGCAAGACATTTCAAGAGCAATCAATAGATTCAGAATAATGAAGGCATTGTGCCTATATTCACGTTAAGGATTAAATGAGGGCAATTTTTTCTAATTTTGTATGCAATCATTTAATTTTCTAGAGTAAAAAAAAAACCTGTCAAAGTGATGTACAAATGCATAATTACATTGTTGATAGATAATGGAAATTATTTGAATTTCATTTATAGCTGATATTTTCCTCTCCAAGATCTTATAATTTTAGACATCAGACCCCAGAGATCTGAATCAAACAAAGAGTAGAAACACTGCATTTATATGAGAACTGAATAATTTTGTTACATTAAAATAACTAGCAAATCCAAGATAAGGAAATGATACAGTATTGGGTTATCAGCACATCACCTGGGCAAATCAGGTAATTTTCCTGTGCCTCAGTTTATTAATCTGTAAAAAGGGGAGAATGGCAATATCTATTCTCTTTGGTTGGTTGTGAAGATTACATATGTCAGCATCTGTAAAAGATTTGGAAAAACGCCTGATATGAAAAGTGGTACATAAAAATTAATGGCTATAATTATGATTTTAAATCATCATATTAATACAACAGATGTAGTCACCAGAACATTTCATGGACGTGGCCTGTCTTCCATGTCATTTTTATCAAGAGAACCATAGCATTGT
This sequence comes from Aselliscus stoliczkanus, assembly GCA_033961575.1. NCBI lineage: Eukaryota > Metazoa > Chordata > Mammalia > Chiroptera > Hipposideridae > Aselliscus > Aselliscus stoliczkanus. Next base: position 146,980,091 of record CM066732.1, on the reverse strand, counting down.
TGCAATCTATCTCATTCAAGTACTTTCACAGAAAATGGGTTTTAGGACAGAAAAAGTATTTTACCAGTGATGCAGGGAAAGAAAGAGTTTTAGGAGCAGCCCTTTGTATGTAATTCTAAATATTAGAAAATATTCATGTGTTATTCTAATAGGAGTTAGAATTGACAAGCAAGGTTAAGGAGGAGGATCTCAGGACTGGTGGTCAGAGACCCTGGACTGCTTGCTGGCATGTGCATTAAGGCACTGTGTGATTTTGCTAAGTGGCATACCCTTACTGTGCCTCAGTGTCCCTATCTGTACACTTGAAGCAATAATGGAGTAAGCAGCAACGAATATCAAAGGAAAAGTTGAGCTCCAGTTCTATCACTGGGAGGACGTATGTCTCTCTGGAATTAGCAGTTTCTACATCTCTATACTAAGTAATAGCAACAAGTGGATCCAAGTTTGTGGAGCAATAAATGTCTATAGTTTGGGGTTCCTTTACATACAGAAAGGAAAACGAATAAATGTATGGAGAGTCACTGACTACAAAAGGAAAAAGGGACTTCCAGGACACACAGGAGAAGGAAGGGGAAAAGGCAAAATAAGAATGGAGCAGAACTAGGCATACTAAGTGAGAGGCTTCCATGAACCTTGCTGACCATTCCTAATACAGGAAGGAAGATTATTGATATGCAGAATTGTCTAAAGCAGGCTGACTGACAGATTACTCAGAAATTTATTGTAAAAAGATTTGGAAAAGCATGGCAAGTTTGGGGCAAAAAAAAATCAAGGGTGCCCAGATTCCTGAGTAGGAATATAATCCCTGGAGGCTACCTGACGTGTCTAACCTTCACCTACATCATCCGGGCTCCCACCTGGGTTGCTTACAAAGCCTCCTCATTTGCTTTAATGCTTTTCCATCCCTGTCCTGTAATTCTTAATAATTTTTAAAAGGGGATTCTACATTTGAATTTTGCACAGGGATCTACAAATTATGTAGCTCATTCTGTCACTCAGAGTATGAACTGCCGGGCAGGATGGAAATTTTTCAGTTATTTTGACAGAAATCTAATGCACCAACTGATGCAAATATAGGGCTGGAAAAAAAAAAACAAAACAAAACAACAAAAAAACCTTCTACTTTTTGAGCTAGTCTATGATTTTTAATTTGGTTACTTTCTGAGTAAATTTCTTGAATATACTCCTGTCAGCATAGCAGCCTTGTTTTAGTATTTTAGACAATCTCAAATACAAAACATAAAGCATGACAACAAAATAGTATTTTTGGCACCTAACCCATGCAAGTTCTCTACCAGCAAACTCAAATGAAATCCTTCAAGATGGGACATGCATTAACAATTTACTTGTATTGTAGCACATGCAAAATGAGGTGGGTGGTGCCACCATTTATTCCCCCAGTGCATGCTGGATTGCTGGGGTTTCTCTTCCAGGTCTCTCAGATGATCTTGAAGAAAACATATATTGCAAGTTGTATACCCTTTAGTTTAATTCAGCCCAGATTGTGAAAATAAAATGTATCCACAGTGAGACTTAATGTTTCCCAAATCAATCCTTTCATATTTCAAACCCCAGTTATGAACAAACAGCAGCATAAGGCACGTGGCGGAAAATAGCATGGCAAATGGAGACTTTATCCAAAAGTCACTGAGTGTCCCTGAACCTTGGTTTACCAACTATAAAATGTTTCTATCCTTTGACGGGATTGTCAGAAAAATTAAGGAAAAGACCATTAAAATGCTTGGTATTTGGTAGTAGCTCAATACACTTTTCTTGTTTTACTTTTTACATTCATATCAGAACTCGCTGAATTAGGTGTTCACTACTCCCAGGAGTTGATTAAGTGACCCCAAATCATTATATGCCCCAAATATGTAATAAATAGGACAGAACATATATTGAGAAAATAGTTGACAGGTATAGAAAAAGTTTCACATAAATGATATTTTTTTTAAGTACAGAAAGGAAAATACATACATTAGAAGAGTGTGATGAAAAGGACAAAAATCTCATAGCCCAAATGTTCACTGCCCAGAGCAACTTACCTTTACTGTCTTTAATGGTGTGTGTGTGTGTGTGTGTGTGTGTGTGTGTGTGTGTGTGTGTGTTAAAGAGAGGTGGCACCATAACTCTTAAGGCATCAGTAATATGCTGATAGAGCTATTTCTTGAGTTTTCAAATTTCAACACCATTTATTGGGTCTCAGTTATGGAAGATAATGCATCAGCTCATTTGTACCTTCTCCCCACCATTTCTCCTCCACTTTCCTCCCAATTTTTACATTTAAAATTTTATGTTTAGGACTTCTTAAGTCATTATTATGCCCTTTATTCACATGCATATACTGTAATTATCTGGGAGTATTTCTTGATCCTACTGTTTACTATTAAGAAACTAGCAGCCTGTTTTTAATTCTGCTCACCTCCTTCTTTACACCTTCCAATTTCTACCTACTGTATATTACTTTACCTACTATACATTATTTTCTTGTGGATGCTCAATTCTTTTAATATTGGCCATAGTTTGATTCTGAAAACTGGATTACATTATGCAAATAATTTAAATTATTACATTTAAAGTTTATACTTATTTAAATGTATAGAGAAAAAAAGAAAACAATGCCACTATAAATGTGTCACTCAGGAAAAGATCCAGTTTAAATGAATGGGCTCTGTGTTTTAACAATTCCAAATCATTCCACATTTGATTTTGCTTTGAATTTCATTGTTTTAAGTTGCTATTCTTTTTTTTCCCTCAGCCTGTGCCCTTGGTGTGTTACTAAGATCTGCTGTCATTATGCTTAACACTATCTATTGCATGGCACTTGCTTTTTCTCAGGCCTTAGAAGACATCACTAGACAAACTCAGGTAGGTTCTCACTTTATTTGATTTCATGCCCTCTCATTTCTGTAATTCTATAGAGTTTTTTGTTTGTTTGTTTTATGTGTATGAGACTCAAGACTATTTTCCCCACAGAAAGATATTTTACAAATAACTTTTCTGGTCTATCTCTACAAATCTTCATTATATCTAAAAAATAGATTATTTCCCTTGGTTTAACATTATTTTATTTCAAAATAATTTTCCCTTTACCCACTTTTTTTCTAGTATCCATCTTAATGACAAAATATCTGATTCCATTATCACGCAGTTTTTTGTAGGTAAAGTCTTAATGTTTTTCTTCAAGAGTCCTCTCTACTTAGTCTCAGTTTGTAGAACTCTCCCTGCATGCAGGTCATTCTCTTTGGTTTTCAATGAGTCCTTTGAATCTGAAGATATTTTGCCTTACTTCAGTGCTTGTAATAGTTTCTTTTATTACTGCCTTGATTATTTTCTTCCCTTTATTTTCTCCTTCCTCACTTTTTGAAACTTCTGTGACCAATATTTTAACCACCCTGTTACTCCTTTTAAATTTTCAGAGGGTTCTTTTTATTATATTTTTAGCATATCTATTTTTTCCTGTAATTTTGCCAATCAGAATACCTTCTCATGTGTAATGGCTTCTCTTTCTTATTTGTTGACTCTTGTTTTGTTGATTTAATATATTCCTCTGAAAATATTGATAAGAATGTATTTAGATTTTCTAGCATTTTCCACCATTTTCCTCCGTGATATGTTGTCCTATATTCTGGTTTTAGTCTTTTTCTTCTGTGCCCTTGAAATGAGTAATGCTCCTTGGATGTTTTTTTGCTCTTACCTATGACAGCCCTGGTTGATTATACTAGTCTTAGGTATCCCCTGCTATTATATACTCAAGACCATTTCCTCAGTTGGCCTCTCTCTTTAATGGGAGGACCAGTTGCCAGCAGAACTGTTTCTGGGTAGAAAGTAGTGCCTATCAATAATCACCTTAGATTGTGGGACCGAAAACAGCTAAGGCCTCTTCCAAATGCTAGAGTGAGGCACAGCAACTGGAGAAATCCCAGCTAGTGAGAGAGAGCAAAGATTTAGTTATTTTTATTGTTGTTTTGTGCCTATCCCAGGCTGTAATGGGTTAAATGCCAGGTGATTGGGACTTTTAGGGGTGGAGTAAGGGGATATTCAGTATGGAGGACTGGTGCCAGAGCTGGGCCACAGTCAGCCGTCAGGGAACTGTTTCTGCTTTGTGTTCAAACACCAACTCCTATCATTCACAGCAGCCAATCCTGCTGCTGGCAACTCTGTAAATCAGAGCTCCCAACTCTACTTGCAGAAAAACCTCCCAACTCTACTGCAGGGATCTTCCCCAGGCTACAGGGCTTCTTCAGCTCTCTTTACCTGTGAATTTTCTCTCTTACACTTCCTGTTTCCAGAAACCCAGTAAGTGCCTCGGACTGCCAATGAGCCTATCATTCACACACCTGCCCAAAGCAAGCAAGTTCTCCTCACTTGTATGTTAGTACATGGGCATTTCATTGCGAACTAGAGGTGCAGGTACAACAATGCACAAACTCATTTTCACCTCTTTAACCAGAGCCTGCAAGTATCTTTTTTTCTGATATGCATTATATTCAAATCCTGTAAGTAGGCACCATTTCACCATTATTCAACAAACATTTACTGACCTCCAAAAGGACACACACACACACACACACACACACACACACACACAGACAAGGAAAAAAAAAAGGCTAAATAATTAAATGAAGTGTGAGGCACAGGATTATAGAGATTGAGAAAATAGTGTTCAAGGTAGATTTCTGGAAAAGAGAAGAAACTTCAACTGGATTTGGAAAGATAGGTGTTTCAGATAGATGAGGTAATGATGAGGTAAATGAAGGGAGAGGGAACAACATGTGCAAAGGTAGCGAGGTATGAAATATCATAAAATGTTAGGGAAGTAGTAATAATATACCAAAGTGTTAAGCTTCATCATTAGATACTTATTAAAAATCTGCTGCTCAGTGTTGGTTTCAGGCTTTGGATGAAGAAACGGTCAAATGCCACATCAATGCCATTTCTGCCATACCTGAACTTGGACATTATCAATAACACTGTGATTGCATTTCTAAGCTCATAGTGCTTAGTGCAAAAACATCAGTAATACAATCAGAGCAACGCATTTAGGTTTTGAGTTAATATCCACATAATCACATTCAAATATATATTAGCATTCTGGATATAATTAGTAGTAAAATCTCTTTAGGAACACTTTTGCAAAAATTATAACAGTTGAAATAAAAATGTGTATTGATCATTGCAAAATTAAGTGCTCTGACATTGAATATTATTAACTACAAAAGTAATTAAATAGATAAACATGTAGATTGATACATATTATAAATACCAAGATACATATTGTAAATAGCACAATAATTTTTGGAAGAAAAATATATTCTTTTGGCGTAACCCATGTTTAAAGAATTTTAAATTATAGCAAAGATTGATGGAGATTTGACTGTATCAAAATTCTAGTCTCCATATAAGTGTTTATTGTTCTAGCATTTGCACCATTAAACGTAACTGTTAAATGTTTAGTCATTTAAAACCACTGACTCCAAGAATAAGAAACAAAATTTGAGAAATTTTTCTGTCTTGAGAAAATGAATTAACATTGTATCAACATTGTAATCTGAAATTTTCACAAAAGAACTCAACTATATACAATATTCAAGGGAAATCATGTTTTATCCAGCTTAGAAGCATAAAGAATATGAAAAAGTATTAGAAAATGTATATATATATGTATATATATATATATATATATATATATATATACACACACACACACACAGAGGAGATATCTATATATATATATCTATATATACAGAAGAGAAAGAGATAGCTAGCATAAGATTGTGTTATAAAATAACCAAAAATAGGTGGTGACACTCCAATTACAATTGAAGTTTATTTCTTGCTCATGTACCAATTCACAGAGGGTGTTGTTCGCATATGGCTCACCTTCATATCGTGATTCAGCTGCCCAGATTTTCCATATTTTGGCTTCCCATTCCTCTAGAGAGATGTCATTATTGGCCTTCAGCCAAAGAAAGGAGAGAGAGCACATAGTTGGGGGTGAAGAGATACACTTATTTCTTAAGTTTTTGACCTGGGAATGATATATATCACTCTTGATATATTTGTCCTGTTATGTATAAAATAGTGATATTTTAAAATATACTACCTCTTTAAAACACATTTTATATATATATATATATATATATATATATATATATATATATATATGAAAAACAAACAAACAATTTCTCAGCTTGACAGCTTTGTGGTCTAATGATGTTAGGGACTGTATGTTGTGTCACCCTCAAATTCACATGTTGACACTCAAACCCCCAATGGGATGATATTAGGAGGTAGGCATCTGGGAGGTAATTAAGTTTAGATAAGGTCATGAGATGGAGCTCCATGATAGAATTAGTGTTCTCATAAGAAGAGAAAAAGGCTACAACTTGCTACCTTTACCATGTGTGGGTACAAAGAAAAGATGGCTACCTGCAAATTCAGAACCAGGACTCTCATGAAGAAAAGGATTGTCTGGTGTCTTGATCTTGGACTTCCAGCCTCTAGAACGGTGAAAAATAAATTTCTGTTGTTTAAACTATACACTTTATAGCTTTTTTGTTTTGTTTTTGTTTGTTTGTTTGTTTGTTTTACAGCAGCTGGAGCTGATCAAGACAGAAATTGGTACTGAGAAGTGGGGTGCTGTAGTAATTAATACCGAAACATGTGGGAGCACCTTCGGACCTATGTAATGAGGAAAAGCTGGAAGTTCTGAAGTGCATGCTGGGAAAACCTGATACTACTGTGAAGGGAATTTTAAAGGAAATGCTGGTGAGGACTTGGAAGAGGAGCGCTACAGAGAAAGCTCCCATGTTCGTTGGGAACACGTAATATAAAAAATCATGCAGAGAATGTTGGTAGAAATAAGGATGGTAAAGGCAATTTTGATGTCTCAGACAGAAATGAGGCATATGTGATTGGACAATATATTAAAGGTAATCTTTGTCATATAGTGAGTGGCAAGAACTTTGCTGAACTGTGTTTGTATCCTAGTGTTTTGATAAGGTAGAACTTGGGAGCAATGAAATTGGATATTTAGTTGAGAAAATTTCTAAATAGTGTTGAAGGAGTAGCTTGGTTCCATCTGACTGCTTCTAGCAAAATGCCAGAAGAGTGAAATGAGCTGAAGAAGAAATTATTAATAAAAAGAAACCGAAACCTAAAGATTTGGAAAATTCTCAGCCCATCCATATTGCAAAAAAAAATGAGAAAACATGTTCTGAAGAGAGTGAGCAGTAAGAGTGTGTGGTCCAGCAATCAGTCAATAAAGAGATTAGTATGGATGTAAACTATGGATTTAATCAGTCACCCCAGCAGGAAGACTGCCAGTTTGAACTGGAGGAAAAGGAAATGGTATAGAATAAAGACAGGTTGTAAGACTTCTTAGATTTTACAGGACAGGATGATACAGTTGTCTGGCTGAGAATTTGCACTATTCTTCCAAAAACATTAAGAACGGCTGCAAAGGCAGTTGGAGGTCATCAGGGCCATCACCTAGATTTCAACAGGCCAGAGAGCCTCCACCAGAAGCTGTAGGAGTGGGCCTGCCTGGAGCCAATGGGGCCATGATCCCCACACAGCCGAGTCCTGGGGACATGTCCCCCACCCTGCAGAGCCCCTGCATGGGCAGGGCTATCCACAGAAGGTTGGTAGTGCCCCACTGAACCATGGCAGTGACATTGCCATTTCAGTGGGCCTGAGAGGTATAACATGGAGCCAAAGAGGATTATACTCAAGCCTAAAGATCTTGTTGCATTTGCTTCACTATGATTGGATTTGCTTAGGACTTGTCACTGTTTCCTTTTCTCCTATTTGTTCCTTTTGTAATGGGAATGTCTATGACATGTCTGCCTCACCACTGTATATGAGAAGCTAATACTTGTTTGTTCACAGGCTTATAGCTGGAGAGGAATTTTGCTTCCTAATGAAACCTATTTCCAGTCTCACTCGTATCTAATTTAGATGATATTTAGATGAGACTTTGGACTTGAGACTTTAAAGATGATGCTGGAATGAGTTAAGATTTTGGGGGCTACTGAGAAGAATATAAATTTTAGAGGGCCTGGGGAAGACTGTTATGGACTGCATATTTTTGTACCCTAAAATCCATATGGTGAGACCTCAATCATTAAGGGATGGTGTTAGGAGGTGGAGCCTTGGGGTAATTAGGTTTAGATGAGATCAGGAGGGTGGAGTGCCCATGATGGAATTAGTGTCCTTCTAAGAAGAGAAAGAGGGCTCACTCACTCTGCCATGTGAGAATAAAATAAGAAGGCAGCCATCTGCAAACCAGGAAGAGGTTTACCACTGTATGAGCCAGCACCTTGACCTCGTTCTCCCCAGTCTCCAGAATTATGAGAAATAAATTTTTGTTTAAGCTATCCAGTGTATGGTGTTTGTTACAGCAGCTGGAGCTGACTATAGCAAATGAGTTCAACTTTCCTCCTGCTTTATTACTTTCTGAGAGATAACTCACTATTGGTTTCCCAGAGACAACAAGAGAGTGAATCAAATGAAAGGAGTATTTATTCAATGGAAAGTCAATACAAAAGTTTCATGTAATTGTTACTGGCAGTGAATGATTTAGTGATCACCAGCACGCAATGTTTTGTGCATGCCTTTCAGTTGAATGTTCCTAAAATATACTGCAGATTATATGTAAAAGAATTAATGACCGAAGTAGATAGATGAGTAACCCCTTTCAACATATCTTTTTCTATAGCTAAAGAACTACATGACATTCAGGAGAGGCTGAATTATGCTTGTTCTATTCAAATAACAGCTTTTGAAAAGGAAAGATGAACAAACTCATTGTTGAAGATGATTCTTGAATGAAAGAAATAATTAAAATTATACATTGTAAATTGTATTTCCCACTCTTGATATTATTTACTACTAATGCTTAATTGAAGATAAAGTAGTTTCTTTCAAGTTACCAGGACTGATATGACTCTAGAGTGTATGTTTTCCTTGATTTCTATTGTAAAGCTGCTGCTATCAATCTGTTGCAAAGACACTGTAATAAGTGTACATGACATAAATATTGAGTCAGGTGAGCATTAATGCATTGTTTTGTTATCTTAAAACCAACTGTTTCATTTCTGAATAAAACCACTGCTATATTTGTGATCCTTTGTATCAAGACAATTTTTTTTTTAAAATTCTGTAGGAATCACTGGAATTCATAAAAATTAAAACAAGATAAAATGTTGAATGAAGATAACCATGTTAGCTACGTACTTGAAAAATATTGAAAAGTATTTGTCACATAGTATGTGAAGCTTCATTTTAGTATCATATCGATGAAAAGTCTGACATTATCAATTGTGTTTTCTAGTCTAGAAGATGAATGAATGATAAATTTACACCTCAGTTAGTCATCTCAGAGAGAAAGATGATATAATAATTTGGCCAAAATCATCAGTAGTATCCTATGGTGGGGAAGCCAAAACAAAAATTTGACTCGTTCCCACCTCAAAGTTAAATGAAGGTCTATTTAATATTGCAATTGTGTAGCACAGTAAATATAAGAATAATCCAGCAGCTGAGAGTGCTGAAAAATTATTGTTCTTGCATGATAATGTGAAGAAAAAAAAAATTTATCAACTTAACATTTTGATAAAACTGCTATAATTAGGGGCTCAGTTGGTTAAGAGCTCGCTCAAGAGTGTGAGCTGAGCTCTGAGCACCAGCGGTTCGATGCCAGCCCGAGCTGAGTTGCCGTTGAGCTGCCAACAGGTGGCAGGATGGCTCAGCTAAAAAAAAACAAAAAAACAAACAAACAAACAAAAAAACTGCTATAATTAATTCTGATACATTTCAGGCTTATATTGATAAACCGGAAATTAACCCTATCCATGAAGCTGATGTTTGGCTTCTGCCTTGATTTATCTTGTATATTGATGTTAATACCTAGCCATTTATATTAGGATAAAATGCATATTGGTGGCATCTCTCCTTACAAACGAGGGCCTGGTTAAAGAAAAAAAGAGAAAAATGAGATATTATTACAGAAGTAGCCAGAGGCTAAAATATAGAGGGCCTTGTAGTTTGGAATTCATCTGATGCATAACGGTGAAGCTAAATGAACAGTTTAATGTAGAAGATAAACAAGAATAGATATGCCTTTGGAAAAACTTATTTGCATTCATTCTTTTGGCAGCGAGGAGCATATCGTATTTAAACTAGGTTGATTAGAACTTAAGCACTTATGCAAAGACCCTTGAGTTTCTAGGATTTTGGTCAAAATTCTATGATAGAATGCAATAATTCAAAACATTTTTTATTTATTTTTTATTTTTTTATTTTTTGAGGGCCGTGTCACTGGCCCTCATATGTGGGACCCGAACCGGGGCGCTGGCTTCTCAAACCAGCTCTTAACCACCGCGCCACTTGGCCGGCCCTCAAAACATTTTTTATTAAGGCTCAAAAAGATTTTATGCTATTAAGTTCTAGGTTTATAATATTACTCTAGATTTTATAATTTTCAAATCAGTGCTATTGAACATCTAGAGTTCAACTAGATATTTGGAGGCAGAAATGAATTTAGGAAATTGTCTCCCTTACAAGGTTCCTATTTTGAGATAAATTATTTACATATATTTAACATGAGTGTTACCTTAAAATCACACGTGACTGTTCAAATGCTCATAATAGACTTTTGTTATCTTATAAAAAGAGAACATCAATTTGAGGAGTTTGGAATCACAGAGTTGAGAAGATAATCTTAGTGCTCTGAATTCAAACATTTCTGTGATAAAAATAGATATGCTAATGCTGTAGGGAAAAAAGAAAAAAAGGAGAGAGAAAAGGCAGGGTGGTGAAAGAAAACAATGCTCTTCAGAAAGGGCAAAAAGAGGCAATTTAATGACTAGTCATTTTTCTCAAGGGCTTATTTTATCTCTCTAATACAATGCCTGACATGTCTCCAAGTCTCTCCATAGTCTCACAAAATTTCCTTCTTATGGAGGTGTGCCCATGGATCTTCCTTCTTGTGTTATCATTTACCAACCTTTTCAGCATTCACATCTTTATTTCCTTGGTTGTAATATATTTCAATGAATGATGGATAGTTCTGCAGCCTTGAGCTGGGTGGATTTGCTCTTATCATGTCAATAATTTGAAATTCAAATGCTTTTGTCAGGAATTTCTGCATCATTAGAATGATTACTCTACTTGTCTGCTCTTTTGCTGTAATAGAATATTTATATGATGAAAGATTTACTTTGGTGTATACATAGACAAAACTGGGAATACTCTCCCTAAATCTGAAATTTCCTCAAATATAATCATGAAGCATTAGTTTGAAAGCATTTTATTTGAACAGTTATATTCATGACTACCATTTAGTTATTAATAAAACCATATTATACTTTTTAATTAGGCCACTTTGGCCTAATTTAAAAGTATAGAACTTAAAATAATGGCTTCAGATATAATTTGAAAATACTAATAATAATATCTACAATTTTAACATGCTTTAGCACCCCAAAATAAATGATATCCACAAGAAACTTATAAAATAATATTTTTTATAATATTAAAGAATGCTTAGTATGATCTAATACACACTATTTGCCAATCTGATAAAAGCCAAAAATAGAATAATGGAACTGGTAGTTATCCATGTTGGACCTAGGAATAAATTTAAATATTCTTTGTAACTTTGAGATTTAAATAAACTATTTATAATACATTCTTGCTGAAAAAAGTCTATGTCTCTGAATCAAGATATCAGAGCAGATATATGGTCCCATTTGCCAAAAAGTGACAGAGAATTTTGGATGTTCCACATGTCTGAATGATGGCTTTATCCAAATTTACAACATCTGCTTTGGTAAGGATCTTGTAGTACATTGCAGATGTTTCATAGAAGAGGGAGAACTCTGGTCAAATCAGAATTATCTGTGATTTTGATATAATTTATGTTTAGGAGCTCAACCCTATTGCATATATAATCACTAAGAGATTATTTATTCAAAAGTAATATTTCTTTATGTGAGAGTCTTCAAAATCCTTGGTCTCAGTGAGCTCATAGGTTAATGTTAGCGTTTCATAAATAAAATAAATAGATAGTTACAATACTGTGGGGCAATAGATGTGACAGAGTTATATACAAGGTACCATGGGAGCAGAGAGAAGGGATTCCCAGTCTGAATTTGAAGTTTCAATAAATAATTTCTGGAAAAGAGAATTTAAAACTGAAAAACACAACCAAAAATAGACTTATAAAAAAACCCAAGCAAGAGACCTTTGGCAACATCTATCTAGTCCAACTTCATTTTATAGACAAGAACACTGATGTGTAGAGAGATAAAATACTATGTGACTTAATGAAGGGGCTGATAATGGAACTAATAACTCTATCACTGACTTAGTTCTCCTTGAACCTCTCTGTGTACTTAGTGGTCAGTTATTGGAAGTTGCTCTGCCCAAGCATAATTTCTGGAAAGGTAACATCATATTGTGTTGGTGTCTGTTTCAATCATCAGTGGTCAAATAAGCGTGGGATCATGTCATGCAAAAATGGCTGGGCGCTACTCTGTAATTGGTAGGTGGTACTCAGAGGATTTGATGAACACATAGCATTATCTCTTCTTCAGAAAAGATTTTACCACCATACTTGTTTTGAGAACTTTTAATTACCAAGTCAGAAATTTCCCTATGACACACCAAGAACGTAAAAGGCAGGCCTTTCAGCAGAACAGCAGGACTCTACAAAAGTGGGATGGAAACTCTTGGTGGAAGACTTCGCTGAAGTGCAGAAAACTACACCCAGGACCGTGAATCAGTCCATGGGTAGCAAAGAAGAAAGCTTTAGCAGAAGCACAAGGTGATACCTCAGAGGAAAACTCTCGTCTTGCCTTATGAAATTTGCCTCGTGTTGCTTGGCAGAGGGAACTATGAGCAGGAAAGAAAGACAGAGACAGAGAAAGAGAGACAAAGAGAATAAAATTAAGCAACCAGAATGATGGCACTGTAAGTGTCTGATACAATAGACCCCTGAAGCAGTAGGGATAGTTGCAGTAAGTGAAAGCTGCTTCCAGCTTATCAGAAATATCCAGACTATTAATATTATAACATTGAACCTTAGGAGATAGGGTTTCTAAATCCTGGCTTAATGTTTACTAACTAGGAAATTTCACACATGGCAGGATTACTTTGAGCTTCAAAGGTAATTTGTAAATTGTTAGATGACTTGTAATTACTTTTAAATAATTTCTTCTGACTTCTCAGATTGGAATAAACACACTTCCAAGTAATATCATATGAGTTTCAAGTTAAATAAACTACCATGAAAGTATTGTTTCACAGACATATTGAGGTTGGGGAAAATATGGCTAATCGATATATGGATAATTGAAATTTATTATGAACGTACTTTAGTTTGCTCTCATTCATATTGTGGAGAAAAATTTAGGCTTTGTGGTCATCTCAATAAATATAGCCAGGTAAGCACTGCTGAAAGTTTCTTGAGTGACTCATGGTCTTATAAGGCACCTACAGGTTTTCCACAAGAAGTTGTACCTAACAGATTAAGCATTGCTACTAGGCAGTGACGGGAAGCACAATGAGTGACCCCAAAATATCTCACTTTGGCATGTGGATTATTCTGAGCTGAAAGCAATCAAGACACAGCAGACTCAGGAGAAATGTTTACCATTCCATTAACTTCTTAAAAGAACTTAGATAAGAACGCTGTCTCAGAGAGAGAGAGAAGGCATATTATCAGATATAACTTTTATCTGAATTACCTAAGTATATAGCAGGGCAAACAACTATTTACCAAACTTTTTTTTTTTCCATATTGCCCTATGAATTACCTGCCTTTTCTTTTGAGCACCAGTCCTCTATCCAATTCCTTAGCTTGGGATGCCACATAAGACTCAACTGCCCAACTTGGGTTTCACATTCTCATTGGGCTCCCATGAATATGTATATATTTTTTCCCCTGTTGATCGTCTTAGGTAAATTTGACTATTACACCAGCCAAGGTACCTAGGAAGGTAGAAGGAAATTTTTTCCATCCCTATAGGAGCTCAGTTATTAAATTAATGCACAATTTAGGTATATATAGATACATTTAAAGTAACAGAATTGTTAAGAACACTGAGAAGAGATCACTGCATGCATTAATATATTCAGAGAAAATAATGTGTCAATTACTAAAAAGGGAGCCTTCAAGAATGATCTACAGAGGTAAATATCAGTAACACCTATTAAAGCATCAGAGAAGGAAAACCTTCACCAAAGTATTTATGATTCTGTTGGTAAACCATTCCTGGAGAGAGGAGAGCTATCTCGAGCTAATTATTAACATTAGTGACACTGTCTTTTCATTGTAGGAAATTCTAATTATAATGTTTGTCTCCAGAACAGGTGCGTTTAAATGATTAGCATAAGAAGGTTTCTAAGCGAAATTTGGTTTCATCTGTACAAATCCCAACTGTGAAAATAACAGATTACTTCTGCTTAAAATGTATCGAGTCCATATGGCACCCAGCGCATATTAATTAATAAATTATGTTTTGGCTTCATATTTCAGTCTTTGTTAACTTATTGATTTGTGTTTCTCTGAGGGAGGTATTGGTTCTCAATATGTAGACATATCAAGTTTTGGAGCATAAAAATATGAGCACCAGGTCTTGCCTGAGGTACAACTCCCAAGGTCGGTAGGATGGCCTCTTCTGGAAACATTCAGACCTAACTAATTTACCACTCATATTACTTCATCTTTGTGGAAAATCTATTACAGGTTATTAGTCATTATTCAGTCTCTTGGTTTTAAAGCTTCTTAATAAGCTATTATTCCCAAATGCCTATCAGCAGTTCAAAACTCCTCAGATCCTGACTTAGCCATTGGCACTGGGGTGTCATCTAAATGCATCTCTAAATTAATATATTTAGAAAGAATTCTTGATCTATTCCCAAATGCCCTAATGCCCTGTCTCTCCCAAACTCTTCCCCATTCAAGTAAATGCCACCATCTCATTTAACTGCTCAAGCTTAAAATGTGGGAGTCTAGCCTTGATTTCTCCCTTACGCCTAAACCAAACCATTACAGAAATTCCTGTCAACTCCTCATTCCAAACATTAATCAAATTGAATCCATTCACTCTACTACCACCCCATCAACTCTCACTTTTATCCCAGGGGTCTACTGACTGGTTTAACGATCTTTCACCCTTCCTCTCTGTTATAGATTGAAAACTGTGTCCAACCCTCAAATTCACATGTTAAAATTTAATCCCTAATGCGATGGTGTTAGAAGGTGGAGCCTTTGGGAAGTGATTAAGTCATGGAGACTTCATAGAATGGATTAGTGCCCTTGTCAGGCTCCAGAGAACTTGCTTCCCCGCTCCCTGCTCTCCACTGTGTGAGGAAGCTGCAAGAAGACAACCATCTACAAGCCAGGAAGAGGGCCCACACCATGACGTCCATGTCAGCATCCTGATCTCAGAAGTATTGGCCTCCAGAACTGAGAAAAAAATGCAGTTTTTTTGTTGCTGTTGTTGTTTAAACCACCCAGGTTATGGTATTCTGTTAAAGCAGTGCAAACTTAGACATTATCCTAATGATTTGCCCACCCAGCAGCCAGGGTGATCTTTTAAAAAATGTGAATCAGCTCCTGCCATCATTATCTGGCATTTAAGATTCAAATCCACACACACTGGATGCTGATTTATTGAGGTGGTCCAAGATCTGTCCTCTGACGGTCTCTGCTTCTTCAGTATTCCCTCTTGTCCACTGGGTTGCAGGCCCACTAAGTTGTTTTAATTTTTCTCCTTTTAATTCTCAATTCTTGCCCTTGTTGATTCTCTGCCTTGAATTCTCTCCTCCCAGATCTTCTTTCTTGTCATTCATCTCTGACTCTGTGTATCACTCCTTGGATGGTCTTTGTGATTAGTTAACTTTAAGTAAGTAACCCCACAGACATTCTTTTGCATCACACCACACTTTGCTTTCTTCATAATATTCATTGTTCCCTTGTAGATTCTAGCTTGTTTCTATCTATGAAAGCAGAGACGTTTTGGGAAGGTTTCATGATTGATTTTTCTACACCAAGGACAAGGGGCCAAAACATGGCTGCACTCACAAGGGTTCATTAAAAGAATGGATATCACAAAGAACTTAGATCAGAGGGTAAAAGGAGAAAAGTTATTTTTTTGAGATCATGTAGTTCAATTTCTTTATTTTCAAAGTTCGGGGCCATGTGGGTAATTAAATTTGCCTCCTGGCTCTTAACTGATGAATAAAATCAGAACTCAAGCAAAAGTTATCTGACTTCTAGTTCACAGTACATTTATACTCTGCCTGTCCAATAGCATATTGGATACATATATCACTCTGCCTGTCAAATAGCATCATCTTTTTAGAGATACATGTAGACATTATAGAGCTTTCACTAATTTTATTTGCATTTATCTCCCATCTATTCTTGTAGACAATAAGGTTTTGTGATGTTAACAAAAACTAAACATAAATAAAACAACACTTGTGTTGAGACACATACACACCTTTTCCATGTAATTAAGAAGTTATATTATATTGTGTCTTTTCTTACAGAAAATGGAGTCATAATTATTCCAAACTGTGCTTATGCAATAGGCTAATGTTACTTAAATAAACATTTCACACTCAAACACAATTTTACCCTACGTTTTTTTTAATGTGGTATTTTTATTTTCTCTTTAATAAATTAAATTATATTTGAGGAACAAACCCTGCATTTAACTGAGTTTCTCACAAATGATTTGGTATTATAGTTAATAAAATGTTCAACATAGTGGAATCTAACCACCACATTACAGAGTTCATTTTTGTTTTCAAGATTGAATCTCTGACAAGAAAAATAATTTGTCAAAGGGCCAGGAAAGGACCGATAAAATGATGTCATTTATGTATGCTCACATTGAATTGGTCCATTCCATCTAAATAGCCAAACACAAAAATGGGATTAGGCCAGGAGAAGTTTAAAATACAGGAAAAAATAGTATTCTTATTTTTTTGAGTCTGTGACATAAATTAAGAGAAACCCTTAAACAAACATCCACTCTAGGCATTTTCAGTTATAATTTTGATAAATTTGATATTTTTCCTTTGGTGATCCAAACTACAGTTCACAGTGAAAAAAAAAAAATTTTTCCCTTTGCAATCACTTTTATTGTCTTCTAAGAATTTATCTTGTTAGAGCCTGGATTAATTAAGCTACAGAGCCCATTTTAAGTCTGGCTGCAGAAAAAGAGAGAAGAATTGGCTCCAGCAAAATAATTTTCTCTCAGCCATGGTCTATCTAGCCTTTCTGACACATCCCATGGTTCTGAACCCTGCAAATATTCAATATGGTTTTTAGTTTGATCTGATATTTTGACTTATACATTAGACCACCGTCAACATTTCCACTGTTTTGCAGTTAATCAAATGTCTCAATCTCTGTCCTTGAGGCTATGAGTGGTTCAGCTTTTGAAGAATGCTCAGCAAACTGAATTCAATACAACAGGGTCTGTAGGCTGCAGTGTAAAGAGGTTAACACATTATGGACTGATGACACAGATTTGTGTCTATACATTTAAATGCCCCATCCTCAATTTATTAAATGCACCTGATTATATCAGATGTTCATGTTTTGTTTGCATGATGTCAAAACAACTGGTGTAAAGGGGAGTCAGAAAGAAACTTGATTTGATTTTCTCTCTCATTGTGCTACATAAAATTATCATCTATTTGCCCACTCTCCAAATATACCCTTATTCAGTTTGGTCCTCATACAGTTGTAAATCACAATTCATTACAGTATAATTAAGAGTCATTTCCGAGGGCCGGCTGAGTGACGCAGTGGTTAAGCCCTGGCTTGGGAAGCCAGTGGCCCTGGTTTGGTCCCACATTTGAGGGCCAATGACACTGCCCTCAAAAAAACAAACAAAAAAAAGAGTCATTTCTGTAAATGTTGTAATTTACTATCCTCAGGTTGTTTCTGAAGGAAATAGTGGGAAATTAATAGCAGCCTTGAAAAATGTCCAGATAATAAATGTTTGTTTATATAGGTATGTAGTATTCCTTGTGAAAAAAAAAAATAGCAGGTCATATATTTGCAGATCATCTACTAAATTTGCTCGTTATATTTTCCTCTTTGTTAATAGATAGTTCATACTGGTAAGAACACAGAAACAAAACGAACCATTGAAATGAAGACTTCTGCAGTCATTCTGAATATCTCTCACTGTCATAACAGACTGTGTTTAATTCTTTAAAAACTAAAAAAATGTTCAGTTGGAAAGCCAAAATAATAGCTGTTTTGTTCCACAGTTATGTAAATGTATTTTCAGAAACTGGATGGCATTTTATTGTGTCCATCAATGTTCCCACTTCTCAATTATCATTGCTAAGAGGAAAAAAATACCTATTCTGATAACTCATAAATTCCTGAAATCCTATAGCACTGGTATGACACATGTCACCTTTAACCTTATTTTGTGCTGTCAATGTTTTGGACAGCTCAAATCACATATATTAGGATATTGCGTCATAAAGGATGTTTAGTACATATTGAACTCATCTTTGTGCCAAATTCCAGCAACATTCTCCTTCTTAATAAATATTTTCTTAACACATAGACATGGGAAGTCAATTCACATATGAGAGATACATAACTTAAAAGGGCAGATGAAAAACCTCTGCCCACGGATTCATCCCATCTGCATCTTTTTGTTCGACCCATTGTTTTACAGCATTTGGGCTCCAGAACATATTTTGAGATTTCCCATCTTCCAATCCATCAGCAATTTTCCAAATGCTATTTTCAGCTTTCTTAGGGACAGACAATGAGTTATATGGAGAAGATAATGGTGGGTGTTTATTCAGGACCATATCTGTACAGTTCCATTTTTTTTTGTGGGGGAATGAATTTCAATGATTCATTTCTCCTGAGCCATGTTTATGCAAGTGTATTTCTCAAGATGAATTAAATTGAGCAAAAACTAATGTAAGCAGAGTGAAGAATTAACAGAGTTTTAAAATTCTTTTATTTATTGATAGTGGGTAGTAAATTCAGAAGTCAATTTTCCATCTATAAATGAGGACAGAGGTTTATTTTTTTCTGAATGTTATGAATGTATAGTGTGAGAGGCATGCATTAATACATTCAGTAAAGATATAGTTACATTAAGTAACTGTCAGTTTATCTCTAATGATAATCCATTCCTTTGACATCAATTAATGGTCACCCAAAGTATGTAATGCTGTGAAAATAGCTTTTGGTGAATAATTTGATATGATAACAGTAGATGGAAAGGATGTAAATATATATATATATATATATATTGTATGCATATATATATATGCACACAATGATATATGCACACATACACATACATATATGCATATATATGTATATATATATAAAATAACATATAGGATGCAGAATATGAGATATAAAACAGTAAGTGTCTATAGTCAGTAAATAGTGAACTGTCACATTCTTCTACAGCAGGGAAATATTCTCTTGACATTGATAATGGAAGGGATGAGGAGGAGAAAAAAAAATCCTACAATTAAAGAGACTGTTTTTTGGCTGACATGATTTATACAAAGAAGTGGATTGTGAGGGTACTGTGAATCTTACAATTTAAATTAGAAAGAACAGTGTGCAGTCTAATACCAATCAAGGTTATATGTAAAGTATTCCCCAAATTCATGTAATCCTGTAGCCTTATTCCACAGACTGCCATCTGCCTATCTTATGATACTAAGAACAGGTAGTGCTGGTGGCCTTGTTAGGTGTTAGGCTTTGCTGAAGACCTATTGAAAATGTGTGTAATTAGGACCACAGTAAGCATTGGATCTTGCTTTGAAATTCTCACTGATGCCATATAAAGTTCTAGATTATCAGGACATTGCGATTGCATGGGAAAATCTTTCAATAAGCTGCAAAAGGAAATGTGGACTGGGAAACGTAATCTCCTACAGTGTTGTCTGAAGCAATGAGATACAAAGTAAATGACAGAAAAAGGCAAAGCACTCATTAGTATGTCAACAGAAGGCAAAATAGGGCAAATATTTACCAGAAAGTCCAACAGAAACCTAATGCGAGCTAAATGTATGACCACATATGGTTATTTAAGATTTCCTAATAGCCATTAAAAATAATTAAAAATTAAAGTGAGTGAATTTTAATAATATAGTGTATTTAATTGCATATATCCTACATGTCATTTTGATAGGTAATCAATATGAAATTACTGAGGTATTTAAATTATGTTTTTCATACAAAGTCCTGCAAATCTAGTATGTATTTCACACTTCATCTCTATCTCAATTTTGACAAGTTCAAGCTCAACAGACACATGTGACTAATAGCTTCCCAAATGGGACTGCTCAGTTTAGACAGACCTTTCTGTAGTTAGCAAGAAAACAGAGGAAGGAAGACTGATGCCATTCATTTACAATGTCATCAGGTCCTAGGAAACATATCTAGTTAGAGTATTCAGGGAACAGACTCATGCCAATGTTGGCTTTTTTCTCATGTGGGGAAGAGGACTTCAAATTGAAGAAAGGGAGGTGGAGAAGAGGGATAAGTTTATGTATCTGGGAGTGCAAGCTGAGTTGAGGTTAGGGATATGTAAGGAACCTGAAAAGAACCTGTGTGCTCTATTGATTTACCTTTGGGTCCAGCGTCTTCGGTTTACTCCACGTCTTGGTGACCACCTGCCAGATGTCCTGGGATCCAGATGTAAAGATCCATATCCTGCATGCATGCGCTGGCGCTGGAGAGCAAACAGCAGTGCTGCATGAGGCATTGATCTTACACGATTCAAAATAGAGGGGCCATGTGCCAGGGAAGAAGAGGTCCAATTTCCCCCAGGCAATTCCCATTATGCTTATTATCCCCACACCATTATCCAAAGGTCTTCCTTTCAGTGTCAAATGTGTTCTGGTTTGGAAGAGAAGTCATGTGTTCACTCCATGAAGCAGACCCAGAAGGGCTCAGGGACACTCAAGGCATCGGTGCCTAGTAACGGGTCCGAGACGACAGATGCCTTCCCCAGTTCAGCAGAGAGGGGGATATTTGGAGTTCAAGCCCCAATCAATTAAGAACAATTTAATAATAAGAAAAAAACTAAGCTGACTTCTTTTACTAAAAATGATTTATTTCAAAGAAGAATATAGTTTTTGCTCTCCATGGCTCTCCATGTCTACGTAATTTGGTCTCATTTGAATCCCAATTTGCTGTCACCATTCATAAAACTGAGTAGTTTAAGGCCACATATTAACCATCCTAATGGTTTCGTGCTCTACCTAGAGATTTCTTGAAATTATCAGCCATATTTATTCTGAACTTACAGGTTTAAAATGCATTTGTAATAAAACTTCTGGTTTATTAAGATCCTCATGATGCATCTTATTTTTTTTTCAGTAATTATTATTACCTCTTCACTGACCTTTATATGGTCAGGGGAAATTTCAAGTTTCCAATTAACTTTGAATGTGGCTAGAGCTTTATAAATGAGGAATGATTTAGGTGCAAAATTATGGCATGGAAAAGATTATATACTTAACTATGTGCTAAACTGAAAAACCTAGTTATCTGGAAAGTATTTGTTTATAGTGGAACATAAACAGCTGGCATTACAGAAATTTATAAGAATGTGGGGAATTATCAGAATATATCTAATCTAATGCATTTATATGTGGATATAAAATATGTAATTTATTATACTGATTTTCAGCTATCAAAGAAGCAGCAATCCTGGTAACTTTACCTACTTTCTAAGAAATCTTAGTGAGATGATTTTATTTTACTTTGAATCTATAATAACTGCATGATTCAGGATGACTTGAATTTTATTTTATTTATTTCTTTTTTCTTAAAGCCATCAATAGAAAATGAAAAAAAAAATCCTCATTGTCTAAATTAAGAAAAAGTAATAATTTAATGAGAAGAAGTATCTAGCAAGCAATGATAAAATACAGGTATTGATAGTTTTATTTATTTTTTAAAAGTAATTTCTTAATCCTAGATATTTACTAAAGTAAATCCTTAACTGTCAGGATTGTTAGAAAGTTGACTGAATTAAATTAGATGGCATTCTAAAAATCTTACCTTTTACAACTTTCAAGAATACATACACACTTCATAAATCTAAACAGTAAGCAAAATATTTCTTAGTAAATATATGGCCAAACCACTTTAAATAAATACATAGTAATTTTTAATAAACATTAATCCTCTGGATGCTACTGATGGCAGACATGATCCTGCTAAGGAATTTTATTAACATTACTTCTATATCAAAGCTTTTCATCACGAGTTTTTCAAATATCCATAAATATAGATAGAATAGTATAATGAACCCCAATCTGAGATTAAAGAATTATCAACATTTTGTCAGATTTGTTTCATCATTTATATGTTTTTTGCTGAAATGATGTTTTAAAATAATTCCTAGACAAGCCATTCCTAAATACTTCAAAATACGTCTCTGAAAAAATAAGATTTTCTAAATGACCACAGTATTGTGATCATACCCAATGAAGATTACATGTTAGAAAATTATATGCAAAATATATTTTTACATGATCACAATATCATTCAAAACACCTAACAAAATTAACACAGCGTTTTTCAGATCATCATTATCCAGGCCACGATCAATGCCTCAATCCCACATCTTTTGCACAATTTGCTTCTTTTAGTGAGGATCTAGCTGGTGTGCACAAATTTCACTTGGATACCCTTTAAACTGATTTACTCTAGAACAGTTTTCTTTCAAATGTTTAATCATACTGACATTTAGCTTTCCAGAATAATACATTCTGGATTTGTGTGATTGTGTTCTCTTATTGCTCTTTAATTTGTTTCTCTAGCCTTGGCAGTAGGTTTAAACTGGAAACTATAGACAAAAGTTAGATTAAAATCAGATTTATCAAGTGTGACATAAATTTCATGAATAGTGCCATGGAATGCATATCTAATAATACTAGAAAGAATGTATTATCTAGTTATCCTTTCCACTTTCCTATCATTTCTAAGTGTCATGGAAATTTGCAAACATATTAAAAGTAGAAGTAAACAATTTTCATGTGTATCATGTACACATGTATTCATATGTATGTACTCATATACATATGTATGCATGTATGCATGCATGCATGTATGTATATATGTATGATTTATACTTGTAAATTTGGGTTCTAAATAGTGTTGGGCATTCCTGTGAATGATGTATTTCTTGAGCTTCTCTAAAAATAAATATTACACCTTAACTTTTTTTTTGGTTTTTCTTTTTGGTTGATAAAACAAAGTTGTTTTTCCTTTAGAGTTGCCCATTCTGAATACTACTGATTGCATATCTTTAATATCTCTTAACAGCATTCTCTATTCCATGTATTTTCTATAAATTTGGAGTTAAATTTAGAATCTTGGGCAGACTGAGGTTCAAATTTATACTGGTAATACTATATCACAAGTAGTCACCATGAGGTACTTAAGTTGGACGTAATGTATTTTACGTGAATTTGTGTGTGTGTATGTCATAATTTCATTTTCAGATGTCATCAGCCATAGATCAATTTTAGATAGACACATAAACCCATTAGGGGCTGCAAAATGTGGATACACTAATTCTTTCATGTCTTATTTATCAGCTAAAAAATACTTCTGTTAACATAAATTTCCTCTTCCATTATTTGCATACATGAGGTACAGTTCATATAGAAAAGAAAACTTAAATGTTTTATTACTATTTCTTTAAAACAATCGTGTTTCAGAATAATAATATGGTTTTCTATTTCCAAAGTTTATCAATGATTTTTGAACTCATGTAATGGGTTTTAACCCAATATATTTATGCTCTTTTATGTTCAAATTGTCCCATCTTTGCCACATTACAGCTTTTTCAGACTGTGTCCTGAGCACAATCAAACTCTATTAGAATATAAATTCAAAAAATATATATTTCCTACCCTTTTTATGAAGCTAGAATAAACTTCAAATTAAAATCTGACAACGAAATTTGGAGAAAATAAAAGAAAAATATTACTACCCCTTGTGTACATAGATGAACCCCTTCTCAAAATATTAGCACATCAAATCATCAATATAGAAGCAACTAGTATATCATGAATAAGCAGATCTTATGCCAGAAATGCAAGGTGATTTAATATAAAAAAATCAGGCAACATTAAATGATCATCAAAATGATGCAAAAGAAATCATTGGGTGAAATTCAACATATACACATGAAAAAATTTTCAGCAAGCTAGGAATAAAGACATTTTGGTCTATCGATTGAAGGACACCCACAAGGGGTCTATAGCTAACAACACGCATAATAGTGAAACACTGAACACATCATGCCTAAGTTTGTGAACAAAGCATGACACTTCCTGCACCATTTCTATTCAATTATTCACAGGAGAAAATATCTACCTGATGTAATAAAGCAAGAAAGTATAAACATTGCAAAGGAAAAGTCAAACTCTTCATGAACATTGGCATGATTATTTATGTTAAAATTCAATGACAAATAGAAAAATCTACTAAAACAGATATGTGATTTTTGTAATGAGATTACAAATATAGAGTCCATAAACAGTAATTATATTCCTAGGTACTAATAGTGAGCAACCGAGAAAAAAATTTAAAAGTCCATTTACAATAGCATCCAAAAGCATAAAATACTTAGGGATAATTTTAGTAAAAGAATGCAAGACTATTACTGTCAAAATTTTGTTTAAAAAGTATGGCAAAAAATTAAATTAGACCTAAATGCAAATTGAAAGACTCATACTGTTAAGCTGATAATTTTCCTAAATTTGATCTGTAGATTCCACAGAAATTAGTTTAAAATTATAGTAAACTTTTTTTTTTAGAAAGTGACAAGTGGATTCTCAATTTACTTGAAATGAAAGGAACCTAGAACAACAAAATACAATCACTGAAAAGAGTACCAAAGCATGAATTCAATTTATTTTAAAGCACAGCAATTAAAACAGTGTCGCATTGGCATTATGTTAATGAAACAGAATAGAGAGTCTAGAAACTGACCCACATTTAGCTGGTAAATTGGTCTTTAGGAAGGTATCAAAAAATGAAATAGAGTACAAAATTCTTTTCAATGGATAGTATTGGAACAATTGGATAATACTTTGAAGATAAAAAAGAAAGAATCCCATACTCCACTTTATACAATATATAAAAATCAAATTGAGACTGGATATAAACTTAAGTGCAAAACCTAAAATGATAAAATTTCCAAAATAAACTATAGGAGACTATATTCACAGTCTTGTTCATGCAAAATTTTGTTACGACTCAAAAAATGGAAAACATGAAAAACTGATAAATTGGACTTCATTAAATTGAGAATTATGTGTTCATTAAAGGACATCCTTAAGAGGTAAAAAAGATGAGCCATACACTGGAAGAAAATATTTTCAATACACACCCTGGCAGAGAACTAACATAAAATTATATAAAGAACAGCTAAAACTCAATAAAAAGATAAACATCATAATAAAAATAAATGGGCAATAATTTGAAAAGATACTTCACAAAAAAAGATAACCTTTATGGATTTTAAAAGGTGTTCAGCATCATTAATCATCAGAAAAAAAAATGCAACTAACACAATGAGATACCATTTTCTGGCACTAGAATGGATAAATTCAAGAGTGACGCCAAGCTTTGATTAGGATATGGAACAAATGAAGGTCACATACATCACTGAAAATAGGTGAATACTATACAAAAATTTGAAGTAAAAGTTTGCTAACTTTTTATCCACCCATACCTCCCAAAAAAAGGTCTCACATATGCCTTCCCTTGATCTAGAAATTCTACTTCTAGTTATTTACCTAGGAGAAATAAAACACATATTCACACAAAGCTTTGTACAAGAATGCTCATAACAGCTTTATTTATAATGGCCCTAAACTGAAAATAATCCCAATATTTATAAACACAAAAATTGATAGACCAATTGTGATATACTTATTATATTGAATATAACTTAATAAAATGAGAAATATACTACTTCTACACTAACAACATAGATGATTTTTATTAACATAATATTTATGAAAGAAGACAAACCAAAAGAATATGGGCTATATGGCTTTATTTGCATGAATTACTAAAATAGGCATAACTAATCTATGGTGATATTAACCACAACAGTGATGGTCTTTCAAGAGGACAGGTGGTTGACCAGAAAATTTCATAAGAAAATTAACTCACAGTATGGAAATTTCTAAATCATGTTTTAGGCATGTATTTCAACATATATGTTATTTTCAATAATAATATAAAAAAAAACAATTAAAACTCATGTAATAGAAACTAAAAATGTATAATAACTCAACCATGATAGATGTTTATTTCTCATGCAGTTAACTTTAATTTATATTTTCTAAAAGAACATGAGTGTCGATGAATGAGTGTCTATGGTTGGTGGACAGCTTTCCTTCAAGAAGTGATTCAGGGATTCAAGCATCTCCCATCTTAAGTTGTCCAGAACTTTTCTATCTATGCTTCAGTTATCTTCAGCGTATTGCTTTCAGGTTTCTTATACTCATCTACACCAAACTAACAGAAGATATCAAAGGAACATTGAGGAAGGATGCTCTTTTGATCTAGTTTTGGAAGTGGTACCCATCAGTTCCACCTAGATTCCACTGCCCAGAACTCAGACATATGGCCAAAGAAAGAGCAAGTGCCACTCGAGAATAAGGCTTATCTGTGGTCCGAGACGAGATCTTCTTGGTATCCAGCAGCCATCTCTGCTATGTACAAAGTGAAGTGCCCCTCAAGGAAATCACTGTGCTATAATTTTTTCTCTGCTGACACAAGGGTAATATTAAAGTTCACTTTATAATTGGGCTGAAGTCTTCACAAGTTTAAGGTCTTTTAAACTATCACATAAAAAAAGCCAAATAGTAACACTTGTCATATTTTTTTAGATACGAAAAATATGATAGAAAACATGGTATTTTCAGATAAAAATCATGGCATTTAAATTTTTCCCAATTTTTTTCTATTTTTTTAAAATTAGCATTCTTTAGGTCTTTTGCCTAATGCATACCTTAAAAGAAATCTAAATAGATTGATAGTATTGATAAATATGTTCCCTTAAACAATCATTTTTTAGGTATGACATCAGAGGATATGCCTCAGCTGTAACTTCCAGGCTGATAGAAGGTCTGGCAGCTTCTCTGATTGGAGATCCATCTAATCCATTTATTTCTACCCATTTACATATGTAGCCATTCACTTAAGTAACACTTATCCAGCTGCCTTCATCTAGGTATATGTGTGATTAATTCTAATCAAATATTATTTATCTTGTCTTATGCATATAACTTCAGCTTTTCCCAGAGTGATACAGCATCATGATTCGCTTTCTTAAAAATGACCTGAACTTTAAATGCTAATTTTTTTATATTTATGCCATCTGTCAGGATATAGCCACCTTTACATTTGCATAGAGCAGTTCTGTCTTGTCCCTCAAGAACTCATTGCATCTTAAAGATGTGTGCAGAGTCACCCATATGAGTTACACTAATATTGTTTCTAGGTTGGGATTTTGACAAGAATTCTATGCCTAGAATTCTGCAGTGAGTTGCCTCTCTATACAGTATATAAATGTAAAGACTGGTTACTAATTTACTGCTTTATGAAACACGTGACAACTTTAAAAACATTTTCAAAATATTTCTAATCATCCCTGTAAATCTTATTTCTAATGTGGAAGGCATTTAATCCTTTGAAAAACTGTGAATTAATTTTGGGGTGGAAGAGTATGCTATATGAAGATGGACTACTCCTGTTAACCTAGTAAGTTAGGTATGATTACTGAAATACATATATATGTCATAGACAAATAAAGGGAGTAAGCAGAATAGGTTAAGGACTATGCTCACGGTAAATAGGGAAGGCTGAGGACAGGGTTTGATCCAAATGCTTCCTAAGTCCAAAGCGCCTGACCTTAATTTATGCTAATAAATCTCCCACACCAAGCAGTGCATTTGAGTGAGTTGCAAGCAGGATAATAGAATGACACTTCACATGACATTTCAAGATATCCTTATTTCATATCTTTTGCCAAAAATTTCTGTCCTTTTTTTAATTTGAAAAGACTTAAATGGCACCCAACGATGCATCACTCTTCAAAATTCTAGCTGAACAAATGGTACCTTCGATTTGAAACTTCCATTGCCTGTACAATATTTACAAACCAAAACACTTCTGCAATTTTGCACTGAGCAATTGAAAACAGCACTGATTGCTAATAATTCTATTCAATAAACACTGGACAAGGGGGAGTTTCAACTCTTAAGCTTCAGCTATTTTTAAATTGCATTTATGCCAGAGAACTCCACCTTAAATTGCTTTTAAAGTAGAAAATATACACTGTCTCCTCTCACATAATTCAAAAGTAGTTTAAAGTTATATTTCTCAAAAAGAGAAAAATGACAAGGGAGCTGTGATTGAGTCTTTGTAGTCTGTCCAAGGGGAACATGATTTGGAAAGTTCTTTGTTTGTTTTTTTTTTTTTTTTCCTTAGAGTGGAAGGATCTATGATACAAGTGTTCAGAGAAAGTTAGCTGCAGCCTTTGTTGTCATAAATAATTGTTGTCATAATGTTGGTGTGGTATTTGGAGGTCCTGGAACAGACAAGAATAAATTATAGTGTGAAGCAAAAGGTAATAGCTAGAGCATCACTTGGCCTTCAATGGCTTGGATTCAGTCTTCCAAGCCTACAATTACTCTCAAAATGTTATCTGTTCAAGCTATTCTCCTTGAGTTCAGAAAATAAATTGATCATCATTTCATAAATTACAGGTATTAATACCTTATTCATGAAAATATTATCATTGTAGTGGTTTAGAGCACTATCCAAATGAAGTACTTGTCATTGATTCAATTTCAGGAGAGGCCACTTAGTTTGATTGTGACCTCTGGTCATAGACTTGACCCATGTTTCAGAGACCTGAAAAAAGGCAATAATTTTGGAGGAAGATACAAACTCCTCAATTCTTTTTTTGGGGAGTGAGGGAAGAGGAGTATCTCAAAGTTATATTTCCATCAAGCAGAACACAAACCAGCACATGGTATGTGTTCCATAAATATTTGTTTAATGAACATAAAATACATATTAAACAATAGAGATTACATCTATACATCGAGCACATATCTATTAATCACCTCTAATGGGACAAATGGGATAAAATCATCATTTTTTTTTTTTTTTTTGGTTTTGTTTTGTTTTGTCTTTTTGAGGGCAGTGTCACTGGCCATCATATGTGGGACCCGAACCGGGGCCGCTGGCTTCCCAAGCCAGCGCTTAACCACCGCACCACTCGGCCGGTCCTAAAGTCCAAGTTTTGTTTTGTTTTGTTTTGTCTCTTTGAGGGCAGTAATCACTATTTCTTAATGTTTTAAAATGACCTTTTGTTAAATAAGCTGTCTTTGGCACTCAGAATCTTAGGGTTAAAAAACACATATGTCAAATATTACCATAAGTCTTTTGAAAACTATTGTGGAAGATAGATGGGGAGGGATTAATTCTACCTGCAGAAAATTACCAGGAAGCCTTCACAGAAAAGGTGATATCGGGGCTGACACTAACATACATTACATTAGATGATTAGAAAGGAGTTGCTAGACAGAGAGAAGATTACAGAGGAATTCCAGAGAGAAGAAAGAATACATCTAAAGACTTGGAGGTTGTGAGAAAGCATGTCTCATGCAGGGCCTCATAAATAATTCAAAGTTTAAAGTTCTGTATGGAATTTAGAGTGAACAGAGGAGCGTGGAAAATGGAAAAGAACAGTGGTTTAGGTCTCTGTTGTAGGTTAGAACCAGATTAGTGAACTGGGGGACTATCAACAGTTTTTAAGCTGGAGAGTGGCATGATCCTATTTCTGTTTTGAAGAGAATCCTGGAAGCATGTGAGGGATAACATAGAAGAATCTGGAGGCAGGAGGCACAGATAGGAGGCATCATCTATTATTAAGTTCATCCTATATACTGGGTGTCATATAGTGTCCCTTCAAATTAGGGTCCTGATTTTCATATAGTATGCTGCCAGTGACACATGAAAGATCAATACATGGAACTTACTGGCAGACCCTTTTTTCTACCTCTTTTTCCAAAATAGAACTGCTAGAATAGACAAATTGAGGCAACTTAATTTTAGACAATAGTATTTTTCAGATGTGCTTGAGGAAAGAAATCACCAAGTTGCAAATGAACATTCCTGACACTAAACTACAGAAAATTTGGAGAGAAAGGCCTGGGATGTGCTGGTGGTAGGAGAATAATAATAGGGGGAAATGTGTGCTATCGGGTAAAACTTTCAAAAACACAAGGTTAGAAGCTTCCTTTTTACAATGTAGTTTAACGTCAGATGATGGATATATTAGGGGCTTGAGTTGTCTACATTTTCTGGATAAAGACACTGACTTTTGTGATAGTCGGATTCAAATGGGTCCGGAATACAAAGCATGTTATGCATGCCTTTTCTGAATTCTATAAATGATACTCCTGGTATCAGATTTACAAACTGATGGAGGCCATAAGCTTGAAAGAGAGAAAGGCTTTGTACCAGCATTACTGGTAGGAAGGTATCCTTCTAGACCAGGGTCAGCAAACTGTGGCTCGCGAACCACATGCGGCTCTTTGGGTACTTACATGTGGCTCTGAAGTAAAATTGAAAGTAAAAATAAAACTATCATAGTTTCATTTATAAAATTTTTAAAGGATATTATTTACAGAATGGTGATTTCATTGATTTATAGGTCTCGCAAAACTTTGAGGGACAGGATTGGCTCTTCTGTCTCAAAAGCTTGCTGACCTTTGTTCTTAGACGTACCTTTATTGACTATTCTCTTATGGATTGATTCTTTGATTGATAATTTGATCTTCCCAATGTTTTAGGTAGGAGCACTCTTTTAAGCAAAAGGCACTTCACTGCTAGGATTGAAACAGCTTCAGGGTGAATCTTGCTTAAAAATACTTGCCTTATCGAAGAAACTTGAGGATTTACTCTGCATCAAATTAGTCAACTTCTTATTCCTGACAAAGAAACAGAAGTTTCTTCCAAAACTTCTGACATGCTTTTAATTTTATATGATTGTTTTATTTTAAATGATCTAGTGCCTCTTCCTGCCCAATATGAGAGACTAAGAATTTTTGACCATTTTAATTCTTAATATGAGCAAATACTTGAGTCCGTGCTTTGAGTCTGGTAGGAACAAAGATATACAAACGCTGCCATCAAAAATTTTTAATTTGAAGTAAACACCTTTGAAAAATGTTCACCTGTAATAGCATGTTTGCATCAGTAAATAAATGGAAATTACATACATATCACTTCACTTAGAGAACAAATAAGTTATGGCATAGTTATATAATGAGATTCTAAACTGAGTCAACCAGATCTGTATGTATCATATATATATATATATAAACACTCATTCATGTAATGTAGGTATATATGTAATCTCACAAAAACAGAACTTCTAGTGAAAAAAGCAAAGAGAGATATAATATATGAGGTCCGACCATTAAGTTTGAGAACTCATTCTACAAAGAGTTCTCATTGCTGAATATCATTATAATCACCTTCAAAGTATTGGGAAACTATGCACCAACAGAAGTGCCTAGTCCACCCTTCAAAGCAATTCTGGAATTCTTTTTCTGGCAGAGCCATCAGAGCTGTCATTGTATTAACTTTGATGTCCTGAATGTCATCAAAATGTCTTCCTTTCAATATTTCCTTTATTTTCAGGTAAAGAAAGAAGTCATTGGGGGCCAGATCGGGTGAGTAGGGAGGATGTTCCAATACAGTTATTTGTTTAGTGGCTAAAAACTCCCTCACAGACAGTGCCATGTAAGCTGGTGAATTGTTGTGATGCAAGAGCCGTGAATTGTTGGCGAATAGTTCAGGTTGTTCTTGTCTTTTTTATGCAGCTATTTCAGCACTTCCAAATAGTAAACTTGGTTAACTGTCCAGTTGGTATAAATACATAATGAATAATCCCTCTGATATCAAAAAAAGGTTAGCAACATCATTGCAATGAGTTTGCGAACTTAGTTGTCATATCTTGTGTGCAATATTAAATCAATTAAAAGTGTATTAAAAGCAGCAAAACATGCTGATGGAGATGCTGATCTCCAAAAACATGAATCTTAAAGACACTCACCAATTTGAGGATAATGGTCACCTCTTGAAGGGAAATAAGATAGAGATAAGTAAGAGGTATATTAAACAAAGTTTATTTGTTAAAGCAAAAATGATTTGAAACAAATATTGCAGCCTGAAATATGTTAAATCTCTGTGGTGGGTATATGCCAGTATAGTACTCTAATATTTTTTCTATGTTTGAAATATCTTGTAGTAGCATGGTTGAATCCAAGTAATGAATACTAAGGTTGTTTAAACTGATAAACCACAAATTATATATACTAATTTTAATGTATTCAAAATGGCCAAATTGGATGCTCTGCTAAAGAAACTACCATAGTAATCCACATTTTAGCATATTTGGTCCAACACTAATGTGCTAATTCTTTCAGTGTTTACTGATTCTTCCCGTGCACTTTCCAGAAGGCAGTGGGAAGTCCAAGAGTCCAATTACATCCCAATGGTAAATAAATTCACATATGTGAAAAGAAAAATGGCAGACAATTTGGCTTCATTGTTACTTTCACGTGTTAGCTTGGTTACTTACAAATTCAAAGGGGGAAAAAAACAGTTGAAAAAGTTGACAAACAACTTGTAAGTAGCTGATAGTAAAAGATTCACAAATATACCGACAATTCACATTTAGACTGCTTTTTTTTTCCCCAAATATGCAAAATCTGGTCTGCATCAAATTAGTTAACTTATTCCTGACAAAAGACAACAGAAGCAAAAAATGTTGGTATATGATATTCAAGAAATCCTTTCCTTTTCTAAGCATGCAGTTAATGTAGTTTCTGATGGAAGTTAACTAGTGTTTAGGAAGATGAACAAATAAGTACCACATTGGCTTAACACTGCTAAAACCTAAGCTCACCAATAGAGAGTTTGATCCATGTGGGAGCGACCCACACAACTAAATAACTGCTTTTTGTAGCAGTTAATAAGAATGTAAACATTTATTCATTTACCAATAATTAGGTATTAGGAACTATTCCATATATGGGATAATATTAAGCAACAAGCCCAAGTCACTTAAAGAGTCCATGATCTGTATTTTATCAGGCTAATATCAGATGCTATGGTTTTTGTTTTTTTTTTTTTTTTTACACTGATGGTAAGCACTTTGAGCACCTCTTGTAATTGTAGAAGCCAAATATGACTTGTATTCATATTTTGTTACCCGTATATATTGATACAGTTTTTTCCTTCCTTAAAACGTGTATACATTGTTTTGGAACCCTCTGTGTACATACTGAATTTTGGAGAATAGATTTTTTTATTTTATTTTTTTTTCATTATTTTATTCTTTTATTGTGAAATAAACATTATTTTTTAAAATTAGCTTCAGGTGTACAACACAGAGCAATAGTTATACTTTATTATTATTATTATTATTATTATTATTATTATTCATTACAGATGTACAAAACAATGCAATAGTTATTTTTTTCACCCCTTACAAAGTGACACCCCCTCTCCCCTCCCTTGCCCCCCCACCCGATATCATACATATCTATTACCATTCCATTGACTCCATCCCTACACTATATTCCACATCCCATGACTATATATGTGTTAAATTATAGTTGACATATAATACTGTTCAGCGGCAGCATCAGATGTACAGTACAGTGGTAAGGCCACTACATCATCCATGAAGTAGTCTCCCTAAAAGGACATGCATCCATCTGTTCCCCTAAAAAAAAGTATTTACAACCTTATTGATTATATTCCCTAAACTGTCTCTTCTGTCTCTGCAGTAGTATTGTAGATATCAGTTTATGTTGCCTCATCGCTTCCCCTTCTCCCATCCCCATCCCATCTAGCCCTCTTGGTGGGATTGTAGATTGGTGCAGCCACTGTGGAAGTCAGTATGGAGGTATCTCAAAAAACTGGAAATGGAACTTCCTTTTGACCAAGCAATTCCACTCCTAGGCATTTATCCTGAAAAACCCAAGACACTAATTTGAAAAAAATATATGCACCCCTATGTTCATTGCAGTGCTATTTACAATAGCCAAGACTTGGAAACAATTGAAATGCCCATCGGTAGACGACTGGATTAAGAAACTGTGGTACATTTACACAATGGCATATTACACAGCTATAAAGAAGAAAGAAATCGTACCATTTGCAACGATATGGATGGACCTAGAGAACATTATGTTAAGTGAAATAAGTCAGTCAAAGAAAGACAAATGCAATAGTTATACTTTTCACCCCTCAAAGTGACAAGCCTCCTCCCCCAATCGCCACCCCATATCATAGATATCTATTACAATTCTTTTGACTCCCTTCCACAGTATAATCCACATCCCATGACTATATATTCAATTACAGTTGGCATATAATATTATACAACATCAGTTTCAGGTATACAGTGCAGTGATCAAGCCTCTACTCCATCCATGAAGTGGTATCCCTAACAAGACATGTGACCATCTGACACCCCACAAAATATTTACATTATTATATTCTCCAAACTGTCTTTCATATCCCTGTGGCAATATTGTAGTTACCTATTTATGCTGTCTAATCCCTTCACCTTCTCCCTCATCCCCACTCCCCTCCCAACCAGGAATCCTGTTTTTCCTCTATATCTATGACACTGTTTCTGTTTACTTTGCTCATTCATTCAGTTTTTCAGATTCCACATGTAAATGAGATCATATGGTATTTGTTTTTCTCCGACTGACTTATTTCACTTAACATAATAGTCTCTAGGTCCATCCATATCGTTGCAAATGGTACGATTTCATTCTTCTTTATTGTGGAGTAATACTCCATTGTGTAAATGTACCACAGTTTCTTAAGCCAGTTGTCTACCGATGGGCATTTTGGTTGTTTCCAAGTCTTGGCTATTGTAAATTGTGCTGCAATAAACATAGGGGTGCATATATTGTTTTGAATTGGCATCTTGGATTCTTCTGGGTAGATATCCAAGAGTGGAATTGCTCGGTCATACAGTAGTTTCATTTCCATTTTTTTGAGATAGCTCCATACTGATTTCCATAATGGCTGCACCAATTTGCAGTCCCACCAACAGTGCACCCGGGTTCCCTTTTCTCTACACCCTTGCTTGTTTGTTGATTCATTGATGATAGCCATTCTAACCGGAGTGAGGTGGTATCTCATTGTGGTTTTTATTTGCATTTCTCTGATGATTAGGTAGGTTGAACATTTTTTCATATGCCTGTTGGCCATCTAGATGTCCTCTTTAGAGAAATGCTTCTTTATATTCTCTGCCCATTTTTTAATTGGGCTGTTTCTTTTTTTGGTGCTGTGTTTCATGAGTGTTTTATAAATTTTGGATATCAATCCCTTATCAGATATATCGTTGGCAAATATCTTCTCCCATTCAGTAGGCTGCCTTTTTGTTTTATTGATGATTTCCTTTGCTGTGAAAAAATTTTCAAGTTTGATGTAATCCCATATGTTCATTTTTTCTTTTATTTCCCTTGCTCGAGGTGATATGTCAGTAAAAATATTACTCAGGGTAATGTCTGCAAACTTACTCCCTATGTTTTCTTCTAGTAGTTTTATTGTTTCAGGTCTTACATTTAAGTCTTTAATCCATTTTTAGTTTATATAGTGTAAGTAGATGGTCCATTTTCATTTTTTTGCATGTGTCAGTCCAATTTTCCCAGCAGCATTTATTAAATAGACTATCTTAACTCCAATGTAAATTCTTGCTCCCATTGTCGTAGATTAAATGACCATATATGGATGGGTTTATTCCTGGGCTCTCTATTCTGTTCCATTGGTCTGTGTGTCTGTTTTTATGCCAGTACCATACTGTTTCGATTATTGTAGCCTTGTAGTATGTTTTGATGTCAGGTAGTGTGATGCCTCCCACTTTGCTCTTATTTCTCAAGATTGCCATGGCTATTCGGGGTCTTTTGTGGTTCCATATAAATTTTAGGATTCTATGTTCTATTTCTGAGAAATATCCTTGGTAGTTTGATTGAAATTGTATTGAATCTATATATTGCCTTAGGTAGTGTGGACATTTTAACTATATTAAGTCTTCCGATCCATGAGCATGGTATGTATTTCCATGTATTTGTATCTTTTTTATTTCTTTCTTCAGTGTCTCATAATTTTCTGAGAACAGGTTTTTTACTTCTTTAGTTACATTGATTCCTAGATATTTTATTGTTTGTAAAGCAATTGTAAAAGGGATTGATTTCTTGATTTCTTCTTCTGATAGTTTATTATTGGTGTATACAAATGCAACTGATTTCTGAATATTAGTTTTGTATCCTGCTACCTTACCAAATTCGTTTATCAGTTCTAGCAGTTTTTTGGTGGAGTCTTTGGGATTCTCTATATATAATATCATGTCATCTGCATATAATGACAATGTTACTTCCTCTTTTCCAATTTGGATGCCTTTTATTTCATTTTCTTGTCTGATTGCTGTGGCTAGAATTTCCAGAACTATGTTAAATAGAAGTGGTGAAAGTGGGCAGCCTTGTCTTGTTCCTGATCTTCAGGGGAAAGATTTTAGGCTTTCTCTATTGAGTACGATGTTTGCTGTGGGCTTATACATATATGGTCTTTATTATGTTGAGATATGATCTCACTATTCCTACTTTGCTAAGAGTTTTTATCATAAATGGCTGCTGGATTTTGTCAAATGCTTTTTCTGCATTTATTGATATGATCATATGATTTTTATTTTTCATTTTGTTAATGTGATGTATTACATTAATTGATTTGTGGATATTGAACCAATCTTGCATACCAGGAATGAATCCTGTTTGATCATGGTGTATAATCTTTTTAATGAGATGCTGAATTCGGTTTGCTAGTATTTTGTTGAGAATTTTTACATCTATGTTCATTAGGGATATTGGCCTGTAGTTTTCCTTTTTTGTAATATCTTTGTCTGACTTAGAAATCAGGGTGATAGTGGCTTCAGAGAGAGTTTGGGAGCCTTCCCTCCTTCTGTATTTTTTGGAATAGTTTAAGGAGAATAGGTATTAACTCTTTTTTGAATGTTTTGTAAAATTCACCTGTAAAGCCATCTGGTCCAGGGCTTTTGTTTGTTTGAAGACTGTTGATTACTGATTCAATTTCTTTGGCAGATATCAGTCTGTTCAGAATTTCTGTTTCTTTTTGGTTCAGACTTGGTAGATTGTATGCTTCTAGAAATTTATCCATTTCTTCCAGATTGTCGAATTTGTTAGCATATAGTTGCTCATAGTATTTTCTTTAAATTTTCTGTATTTCTGTGGTATGTGGTATCTGTTGTCACTTTTTTTTTTTTTTGAGGGCAGTGTCACTGTCTCTCATATGTGGGACCTGAACCAGGGCCACTGGCTTGCCAAGCCAGTGCTTAACCACTGCACCACTTGGCTGGCCCCTCAGATGTTATGTTTTACTATATCAAACTCTGATATATGTTGTTGCAGAAAGAGCAGGCCTTTTCTGTCCCTTTTTATAATTAGTGTAAAATTTTTAAAAATTAGCAAATTACCTTAACACATCTCTTATGAGCTATGGGAAAAATAGTAAGTAAGTACAAGTTTAAAAAACAAACAAACAAATGAAAAAGGAATGAAGTCAAGTCACAATCTAGAAAAAGAAATGTACTGAACTGAAAGAAATGAAAATCTATAGTCAGAATTTGAAACTGTTGATGAGAATTAGGCAAGTATGTTAATTCTATCAAGCAGGGAAGCATGAAAATAACATTAGTTTATATACTGTACCTATATATTGATAGCAACAGCTTTTGCGCATTTAAAAACTTTAATATAAATGCACATACTCATATACACCCACAGGCATATAAAAGTGTGCAGACAAAATCAGCAAATATTGTAATTTTCTATTTTCAGAAAAATCAGTTTAATTATGAAATTAAATTTTAAGATCTAAGACAAACATTTTAAAAACAGTTATAAAAAAGGCTTTATCTTTACATAAATTAAAAATATAACACATATTTAAAATAAGCCTACATTATTCAATTGTATTTAAGGAACATATTTGGAAAGGTGAAAAAGAATCACCTTATAATAATTCAGTGATTTTCACCCAC
The DNA here is from genome assembly GCA_033961575.1 of Aselliscus stoliczkanus. Lineage (NCBI taxonomy): Eukaryota > Metazoa > Chordata > Mammalia > Chiroptera > Hipposideridae > Aselliscus > Aselliscus stoliczkanus. Next base: position 146,941,857 of record CM066732.1, on the reverse strand, counting down.
TGAGCTAGCCTTACAATGCTCTATAGAAAAATTTTGTTTATTGTGGTTTATAAAAGAAGAGTCTGGGTGTGGCGTCTCTGTGCCAATTTTCATGTGGAAAAATAAACCAATATATTTTGAAAATGAGGTGAGAAGAAACTGAAGTTAGTTGGCTGCACTTAGATTAACAAATACATGCATACACCATGCAAATATTTTTATTTTATGTCAATTAATTTTATGGCCCTGAAAGATGTCATAGTATATTATAGATTATGCAATTACTAGTATTGGATTGATAATATTCACCCATAAATATCAGAGTAACTAATTAAACTGAGTAGAGAGGGATTATAAAGATTATATATACATACATATATTAATAAAATATGTAGTGAATAATACAGCATTGATCTACAACAAGTAGAGTTTTGATAAAGCACTGCAAAATATAGCTTTACTTTGCAATTGGGAACACTTTCCATTTTTATAATTTTGCTCTTCACATTACTTTGCTACTGAGACTTAAACTTGTCTTTATATATTTCTTATTTATGCACTAAAATCAAATTCATATCTCATGGAGGAATTTCATTGTATGTGAACATGTTTATATAAATTGAAAAGGTACAGAGTTTATAAAATAAGCATGTGGTGTATGATTGAGACTGAAGCAAAACAGGTAGATTAATAGAGAAAAAAATAATTTGATCCCCAAATTATTACAACAAATATTATTTCTAGGGTAAACTTCTTCTGGTCCTGCCTTATAACTAAGGACAGAATAGTGTTACTATTGCAAGGCTGCTGTCCATATGGATTGAAAAAGGGAAAGGATCAAAATTTTGCAAAATGTTACTAAAATTTTTTGTAATAATATGGGGAAAATGTCAGCATAATATTGTCAGTAATATTTCCTAAGAAGAAACTCATATCTATCTAGGATTTTTTCTTTTTTAAATTTTTACAAAGTTTATTGGGATGACATTGGTTAGTAAAATTATATAGGTTTCAAGTGTACATTTTTATAACATGAGGTGTGACAATTAAGTTCGTGAACTTGTTGCAACGATTTTGTTTGATATCAGAGGGATTATTCATTATGAGTTTGTACCAACTGGACAAACAGTTAACCAAGTTTACTATTAGAAAGTGTTGAAAAGGCTGCGGGAAAAAATTACACAAAAACAACCTAAACTTTTGACCAATAATTCATGGCTCTTGCATCACCACAGTGCACGAGCTCAAACGGCACTGTCTGTGAGGGAGATTTTAACCAGTGAACAAATAACTGTATTGGAACACCCTTCTTACTCACCTGCTCTGGCCCCTAGTGACTTCTTTCTTTACCGGAAGATAAAGGAAATATTGAAAGGAAGACATTTGGATGACATTCAGGACATCAAGTGTAATATGACAACAGTTCTAATTGTCATTCCAGAAAAAGAGTTCCAAAATTCCTTTGAAGGGTGGACTAGGTGCTGGCATCAGTGCATAGCTTCCCAAAGGGAGTACTTCGAATGTGACCATAGTGATATTCAGCAATGAGATGTGTAGCACTTTTTCTAGGATGAGTTCTCGAACTTAATGTCTGACCTCATACATCATCTATGTATTGCATTGTCTTTTGTTTTCCACTGAAGAAGTTAATATATAGTATCCTGGAAAGATAACTGGCCTTAGTCACTGAACTAGTTTTAGTACCAGTCATGAGTTAACCATGTGGCTTCAAATAGGTTATAAAATTTTGAGCTTGTCTCTTTATTTCTTATGAAGTGACTAGGAGGTTTTCTTCTGCTCAAAAGTGTATACAAAAGTTATCTGGTGGATAGAAAAGTTACCTCAATGTGTGTATGAAACATCCCTTATAGTGTTAATCTTAGAGGAATGTAATGGAAGTGAAAACATAAAAAACATGTTATTGTGTTTTTTATTCCAATAGATGTATGCATTTCACAACCACCAAACTTGCTTAATTCCATGGTATCAGAGTTGTGGGAAAGATAAGTGAATACTTTTTAATTTAAATGGGTTCTCATCTGTATCTAACCAACTAAGACCCTGGTGTGGCCACTTTACTGCCTTTCAACCATCTCTTCTTAAAACAAATATACAAGCTCTGTTTAATTGAAAAAGGTTTCACATTGGGTGTTCACCACCCAGAGTCAATTGAACATACAATGTGATATATAGATGATGTATTATAGAATTGTACAACTGAAACCTATGTAACTTTATTAACCACTGTCACCCCTAAACTTTGAAAAAAAAAATAAAAAGAAGAAGAAGAAGGAAAAAGGTTTCACATAGGGCAAATAAAATAGTGCCTGCAAAAATATTCTGAAAAATATAAAGCACAATAAAAATTCAAGTTATTATGATGAAATCATAATGGTACAGTTTCTTGGTCAATGTTCCCAAGGAATAATGACCAGGATTAATCCATCAGTGTCACCAGTTGCACGTGATGCCAAAATATGAGGTTGTTCCTACATCTATTTACAAATATCCAGATGTTTGGAGTTACTCAGGCACATTATTGATTTTTCAACAAAATAATCTGGATTTGTTGGCAATATTGGCAATCGCAGTCAACGCTGAGCCTGCACTTTATCCCTTAATGGGGTTCAGATGTTTTCAAGTGTTAACACATCCACTGAATTACACACACATCGTTAATGAAAATATTATGATCCCATAAATATAGCAAGTCAAACTAGCACCTTCTTCTCCTGGCCCCTCTTTTTCAGATGAATAGTAGTGAAGCACAACCAGTGGATCTAACATGTGTATGAGAGAGTGTGGTAGAGTTTAGCTTTATGCCGATTCATGGCTTAGCATATGGCTCTGGGTTTAATGGCTCCAGCCTGAATAGATTTCTCGATTTGGATCACTGCAGATAGCATGAAAAGTTCCTTTGTGGAGTTTTAGTTTTTCTTGGCTTTCAGTAGCACAGCATGAGAGGGATAAAATTTGGCACTCTGTATCTAAGCTGTCATTTGGAAATTTCATATTTGGATTCTCTTCCCAGCATTTAGACTTCTTAATCCAAACCATACTATACTCCCTGAGCAATGATGCTGTATTCCCCTGCAGAGAAGGAAAAGACAATGCCAAAATGTCACCCGTCTCACCATGTCACCTCAGTACTCTCAGTGCTATCAATGGGCTTTTTAGTGACAGCATTATGGAATGCTTCAAAGCGCCAATGAATCCTATTAACATTCTCTAACTAAAAATTGTACTAGTGCTTTTTGTGTTAATCAAAATTAATCATTAGGGCCGGCCGAGTGGCACGGTGGTTTAGCGCTGGCTTGGGAAACCAGCAGCCCCGGTTCAGGTCCCACATATGAGGGCCAATGACACTGCCCTAAAAATAAAAAAGAATAAAAATAAAAAAAATAAAAAGAAATTAATCATTAAAGTAGTTTGGACATATTAAGTTTTCTCTGGCCACTAACTTTCCAAAATATGTAGGACCATTTACCAGAAAACCATTAAATTTCTGAACAACATGTTTCTTTTTCCACTGGCTTATAAAACATATATTCTTGATACTTCTGGTGGTGATTTCTATCAAGAAAGTACAATGTAAAAATAACCATAAGATGACAAATTTTTCAAAACCTTCCTAGTTTCCATCAAGAGAATGTCTCTACCTCTCGATTTTTCTTCTGCAAAGGACTTCCTCTTCTCTGATACTATCAACATGTGGTATACAAACATGGATCCTCCACATTTTATTTTTAAAAAATTTAATTAAAAATTAAAAAAAATAATTTAATTAATATATAAAACACCTACAGAAAAATATGCACAACATGAGTGCATGATTTGGAAAATGGCTTGAAGAACATGTCCACTTGATACCCTTTCATGACCCATCCAGGAGGTTACCTTGCTCCAAATATAACCATTATCTTCACTTCTATCATAGACACTTTTTAACTATTTTTGAAATTCATAGGATGTACATTTTTGTGACTGGCTTCTTTAGCTCAACATTATGCTTATGATGACATTTATGCATATTTGTGAGTATAGTTTACTCATTCTCATTACTTTTGAGTATTCACACTATGGATATACCAAGAATTTCTGATGAGTATTTGAGCGGTTTCCAGGGTATGGCTATTATAAATAGTGCTGCCATGATTATTTGTGAATGTATCATTGGCAAATATGTATACACATATAAATATGACCGTATACTTAGATGTGGCATCAGTATGGGTTAGGAAATGCATATATATATATATATATATATATATATATATATATATATATTCAGCCTTAGTAGATAATGGTTTTCCAAAGTGGTTATACCAAGTTGTACTCACACCAGAAATATACAAGGATTGCACTTGATCATACTACATCTATGTGGTTCAGTTTGCTTTCCTCTAATAATTATTGAAATTGATCACCTTCGTATACCTCTATTGCCCTATTAGATAGCTTCTATTAAGAACTTCCTGTTCAAGTGTTTGTTTGTTTTTTCCACTTTTATATTTTTGAATGCCCAGTGGTTACAACATCAAACATCTCATCTCACCATACTGTCAAGTAGACCACAGGCAGAACAGTAGAGATACTGCTACTCATCCCAGCAGGGAGGTATCAGTGAAGACCTAGTGGGAAGCCATAACTTCTACCTCAACCAACAATAACAAGGAGCCACTATCCTCAGGTGTCAGTGGAGGCCAAGTGGAACACCTAGGCTTCTCCCCACACCCGGCAGTGCCAAGGTGCTGCCCCTGTCTTCTCATGCCACAGCAATATCAGAAAAGTTCAGTGAAAACAGAAGGTATAATAAGATCTAGAGTTTCAAAATATAATATCCAAAATGTCCAGGTTTTCATCAAAGCCATCCCTCATTGTACTAAAAACCAGAAACATTTCAAACTGAGAGAAAAAAGACAATTAATACATGCAGTCACTGAGATGACAAGGCTGTCTGAACTGTCTGACAAAGATTATCAGTCATTATAAAAATGTGTCAATGAGAAATTACAAACACGGGAAACAAATGTATAAATAGAAAGTCTCAGCAAAAAAAAAATAGAACATATAAAAAGTACCAAATGGACATGTTATAACTAAAAAATAAAATTAAAAAAATAACTGAAATCATTAAAAAAAAATACCTCAACAAATGGCTGACTAGCAGTATTGACGAGACAGAAGAGTCAGTGAACTTTAAGATGAAACAAGAGAAATTACTAAATCTGAAAAATAGAAACAAAATTTTTAAAAAAATGAACAGAGTCTCAGATATCTATGGGACCATAACAAAAAAAAAACAACCTAATATTTGTGTTCACTAGAGAGGCAGAAGAAGAAACAATGACTGAACGCTTTCCAAACCTGGCAAAAAACATAAACTTACAGATTCAAAAAGCTAAACAAACCACAAACAGGATAAACCAGCAATAATAAACATCAAGACATGTTATAGTCAAACTTGAAAAAGTAAAGAAAAAATCTTGAAGGCAGTGAGAGAGAAAGACATTTTACCTATAGGGGAAAAATCATTCAAAATGACAGTAGATTTCTTATCAGAAACCGTGAAGGCCAGGGAGAAATGGCACAGCTTTTTTCAAGTGCTGAAAGGAAAACCTATTAACTCACAATCCTATATCCCATGAAAATATCCTTCAGGGATGAATAGGAAATCATGATATTCTTAGAAGAAGGAAACATAAGAGATTTGTCACAAAAATGTGTACCTATAAAGAATGGATAAAGACAATTTCTCTAAACAGAAAGGAAATGATAAAAGAAAGAAACTTGGAATGCCAGGCAGGAAGGAAGAATGTAGTAAGCAAAATATGTGTAGGTAAATGCAATAGATTTTCCTTCTCTTCTTGCTTTTAAAAAAATTATATTTATGTTATGGTGCTGAGAACCTCGCTACCCACATGCAGAAGAATGAAATTGGAGTCTTATACCATACACAAACATTAACTCAAAATGGATTTAAAATTTAAATGTAAGACCTGAATCTATAAAACTCCTAGAAGAAAACACAGAGAAAAATCTTCATGACATTGACCTAGGCAATGGTTTGTTGGATCTAACACCAAAAGCACAAGCAACAAAAATGAAAATACACAAGTGGGACTACATTCAATTAAGGAGCTCTGTGTAGCAAGGAAAGCAATCAACAGAGAGGAAAGGTAGCCTTTGTTTTCAGATTACTATTATTAAAAATTCCTAATATTGGGCCGGCCGAGTGGTGCGGTGGTTAAGCACTGGCTTGGGAAGCCAGCAGCCCCGGTTCAGGTCCCGCATGTGAGGGCCAGTGACACTACACTCAAAAAAAAAACAAAAAAAAAAACCCTAATATTTAGAATATATGTGCAGTATCTATAGATTTTAATAGAGTACACTTTCACAGGAAATGCCATTTACCTCAGTTCTCACATAACTTTCCAAAAATGTTTCTTTGATTCTCAGGGATTATAGACGAATACATCCATGGGTTTTAAGTCAGAATCCCCAACAACAGACTTGAAACTGAGATGCCTGTGTATGTGATTTAGTCAGGAAATGCTTTCAGATTCAGGCTTCATAGGAGCAGAAGAAACTGGGCAGTATAGGAAAGAATTCCCCATGAACGTGGTTTCAGTTGAAGTTGCCCTTGAGTCTGATCCTGCAGGGAGCACTAGGGCACTAAGAGTATGGCAGAGTTTGTTTTGTTGTGAGGCTGAGGGAGATGTTTTGTGCTTCAGATGAGATACCTTCAATAACGCAATGGAAGTCCTTTGGAGAAGGTTGCAGATGTCAGTGAGTGAGTCATTAAGCAAAGCATCTATAATAGCTAGGGGATGAGAACCACATCTCACTAATAAAAGGGATCCCAGAGAGTCTGAATAGACGTCAACAATATCTGCCAAAACATGCATAAGCCTGTCATGGATTATCATAATCCTTCCATATCTAAACTAAATTTAAGGGGCAAGAAATCTCTTTTTTGTAGATCATTTGCATATGAGATCTCAATTTAGGTTATTATGGGAATTTAAAGCTCTCTCATGGTTTTTGGTCTCATTCTCTCCATTACTTTTCCATCATTATTTATAAAAGCAGATGGGAAATAAATAAGTAATAATGCTCCATTTTGAAAAACTATATCCATAGATCAAACTTATGCTTCTAGACCTTCAATGCATAAAGCCTCAGGAGACCCCATAAAACTGTTTCCACCCATTAGCTTTTCTCCACTAATGTATGTATTCCTTCCAAACAACCACATCAGATAAAGAGAAATGAAACCATAACGGCTCCTTTCATTACTGTGAAACCACAAAGACTTGTTTCCTATGCCAGGCTCCTTTATGGCATGATTCTCCTCAGGATGTTACTAAGGAAAATCATGGAGTCTAAAGCACATGTCCCTCGGATTTCAAACTCTCTTCCTTCCAAGGCAAAACTAATTCAAAGGACGTTTTAAATGGATGGTCATATAATTTCTACTTAAATATGTGCCCATACAGGAATTATCTATCTCAACGTTCAATGGTTTATATTCGAGAAAGTTTAATTGTTACACTCAGCAAACATTTAAATCATTTTCAAACATTATTTCAATGCTGAAAATACTCCATGGAGCTGCTCATAGACACTTAACAAATCTTATTAGTCTTCCATCTTAGAGCCTCCAGTAAAACTGCGTTGGCTTATTATTAGTCACATTTTAAATCCTTTATATCTCTATGTGGTTTCAGTCCTGCCTTCTTTTACCAGGCTGTCTCTCCTGTCTCTCTTGTTTTCTATCTTCGCTGACCTTTTTTCAGTTCCGTTAGCATGGCAGACTCCCTTCCCAGTTCAAGATCTTTACCCATTCCATCCATTCCATCTGTCTGGGATACGTGACACCATACCTGCTGTGAAACCACTCGAAATCCACCCTCAACTGCATTCTGCAGCATTCTTAGAATATGTCAATTTTCTATCACAACTCCATTCCTAGAGTCACATAGATTTCTTTACAGTTTTCATTACTGTTTTTATTCTACACTGAGTTAAATGGATATTTAGTGAATTTCTTTCTTCCTCACTAACAGTTAAGTGCCTTGAAAGCAAAGCATTTAGATTTCGCTGTGCATTTACATGAAAAAACTGAACACAGTGCTTTGAATCCTAAAACACAGAATGTACTAGATCAGTGAATATGTGAAGGAAAGAGAAAAACAGAGATAGAGAGCCTGAAGAAATTAAGACTCATACACTATCTGACTTACTCAAAAGTTGAGAAACTGGGAACAAATCCAGGTTTTTCTGACTCCACATTCATCACTTTGATAGTCCTTTTCATGCTAAACTGAAACATGCCTCTCTTCATCTCTTCCCTCCATAGCCACAGAAAACAAGATGACGACATCACATTTTCCTTGTTTTGAAGAGTAACTACCCTTACTCATTTCAACTATTTCTGATGAAATCCTAAGACCTTTATTTCATCGTTACTTCATTCATTTTTTAGTGCTTTTGTTCTTTTTATTTTTTAGGTGATGTAAACTCCAAATACAATTAAATCTGTGGAAGTAATATTTTAAAGATGTTGGTATGTATTTTTTCCTCTCCCTATTTTCCCTTTTTGCTTTTCATTCAAACAGGGCGTTTTTATGCTTTCTTTGTCCCCAGGGAAGGTTTGAAACAATGCAGAAAGCAGAAGTTGTTCACAGACAATTCCCTTTAAGGCTTCTGTTTTGTTGTTAAAAACAAAAACAAAAACAAAAAACAAAACAAAACAAAAACCTCAAGACCTTGAAGTGATTATGCTGACTGTCTTATGAGAATCTAAGAAGTATAAAAATTTTGGGCCGGCCGAGTGGCGCAGTGGTTAAGCGTTGGCTTGGGAAGTCAGCGGCCCCGGTTCGGTCCCACATATGAGGGCCAGTGACACTGCCCTCAAAAAAAAAAAAAAAAATTGAAGGGAGGAATGAATTTTCCTAATCAAGAAATGTGCGTTACTGTTTATCCCATTCTCCCCTGAGTATCATCAAAAGGGATATTTACTTGGATTCAGGCTAGTTCTAGGATCCATGTGACACTCAGAAGCCGTGAAGCCAGCAGGCCTGAGGGGACACTGGCGCAGTAGGGTCTCTGTGGTAATTGAGACAGAAAGACAGCTAAGGCCTGAAAGGAATTTCCAGGTGCCTCCACACTATGCCAGGCCACTGAGCATTTGCACTATCCTGGGGTGTAAAGGGACCTCCAGAAAAATAAAGTTACCTTTCCTTGCTCCAAGCTAGGTAGGGAACTCAGAGTTAAAAATGAAGGTAATTTAAGATCAGTAATTAATGTGTGTTATCCTGCATTTCTGGATTCATGGCCTGGCATTCACATTTTCAGTATAGCCTATTCCCCACAGAAAGATAACCTAGGAATTAAATGTGCTCTTTTCTTTCACACATGTTGAATTGAGTTCTTCTGGGGATGCTTTCGAGTGAGTAGAAACATGACAGTGTCATCAAGGACCACGGGATAGGTAGACCAGACTTTGCTGGTTAGGTCCCAAAAGGCTGGTGATGACACATACATTCTTGTCATTAGGCTTCAACATCAGTAGCCCAGGCAGAAACTAGTTAAAGTTTACTTTCCTTGAATGATCATATTTCAATCTTTCTGAAAACTGGGAAACATAATAATATTTGATATATTCTTGATCAGCTATTATTATCATCATTACTTATACGCGACATTTACAGAACACGTAATGTAAGTTTTGGTGTTAGAACTCTGATACAATCTCTCTTCATCAACAGTAATAAAAAGGAAAGCCTGGCCTATAGGATATTCCCTGGAATATCAGCAACAACACTTCCAATTCCAGGAACTCGCATACTTTTTATTACTGCTGTCCATGAATACAGCTTTTCTTTTACTTTGAGATTATACAAAGAAATAGGTTTACTTGCTATTAATTCACTTTCTATTAATTTTTCTGTATCTATTGGTTCTCAGGAAAGCAGTCCATTGTGATAGGTGTTGCCAATAAACACATCTGTGTTATTCTCAGCTTTAATGCGTCCATGGGTAATCTGGATACTTTTATGAATGGTACATGTGGTCTTATACACATATATTGGATACTTTTTCCCCTGACCCCAAGCAAGGATGTTCAATGCCATGAACACTACCTGTCATTTAAAAAAGAACAAAGACAGACAAACAAAGAACTACGCTTGTTTCAACTATTTCTGATGAAATCCTAAAACTTCTAGGTTTTCACACCTACATAAAGAAAACAATATAAAACAAACAGCCCCAAATTCTGGAAGAGCAAAACAAAGTTAGACCACTGAAGTAATCTATGGCTCCTGGTGTATTTCTTAACAGAAGACTATTGTGTCTTTTTTCAACTGATTTCCATTCAAATGATCAGCTATATCTTTCAAAATGCCATTTCACATTATACATACCTCAAATATTATGAATGGTACATGTGGTCTTATACACATATATTAATTCAAATGTTTAAGGGTCTCTGATGTGTGTTTGGTGCTGGGGACGTAACAGTGAGTAAATCAGGCAAAAAAAAATGTTTGTCCTATAGAATTCAGATTCTAGTGAGTGTACATGTTTCTGGGGTGGGGACAGATAAGACATTAGATAAATGAATTGTTAAAATATGTGATATTTCACCCAACCACACTGGGAAAAAGTAAAACAAGAAAGGGAATGGTACATGGGAGGTAAGGATTGATCTGTTATTTTATGTCATAGATAGCCTCATTGAGAAGGGGATGTTTGAGTAAAGGTCAGAAGAAAGTTAGGGAAGAAACCTTGAGGACACATGGGGAAGGGACAGCTGGGACAGAAGGAGCTGCCAATGAAATGCCCTTGAGATAGAAACAAACCTGATGTGGCAGAAGGAATACAATGAGGCCTGTATGGCAAGAGGAGAATGAGTGATCAGTGCAGTCATAGAAAAGCAAGTCACAGAGGTAGTGACCATTTTATTGTTGGTTTTTACCCTGAGTGAGATAGAAAGATACTGGAAAACTTTGAGTTGAAGAATCATATGATCTGATTTTGTTTTTAGGCTCTATTTTTTTTTTTTTTTGAGGGCAATGTCACTGGTCCTCATATGTGGGACCTGAACCGGGGCCGCTGGCTTCCCAGGCCAGCGCTTAACCACCACACCACTCGGCCGGCCCTGATTTTGTTTTTAAAAAGATCACTCTGGCAATTGTATTGTGGAAAGACTATAGGAGCTTCAAGATCAAACATGGGTAGAGGTTCAATCCAGGGGGAGACAGAAGTCATTTCCTACAGTACAGGGGACAGAGGTTGGTTAATTGCAGTGATTATAGAGGAAGTAATGAGAAGTCTTGCTCAGAATCTGGCTATATTCTGAAGGATATATAGCCTCTTGCTAGTGGACTGGATAGAGGATGAGAAAGAACCTGATGAGTTCAGAAGCATTTGTCCTGAAGTACTAAAATGATGTGGATGTAAATAAAAAAAAAATTTAAAATGATGTGGATGCCCTGACTATATTTCAGGGGATTGGGCCAGGCTAGAAATAAAAATTTGGTAGTTGTCAGTGATAGAAAATATTTAAAATCATGAGAAAGGATGAAACCACCAGATGAGTGAGTGTTATGAACTGAATTGTATTCCACCAAAATTCACATTTTGAAACCTAACTCCCAGGACCTCAAAATGTTACTATTTGGAGATAGGGCCTTTAAAGAGGAGATTGACTAATTTAAATGGAGGCTTTTAGGAAATGCCCTATTTCAGTCTGACTGGTGTCCTTATAAGGAGAGTTTAGAAGACATAAAGAGACATCGAAGACAGCCTGCACAGAGAGACAGCCATGTGAAGAATCAGCAAGGTTGTGACCATCTGTAAACCAAGGAGAGAGGAAACCAATCCTGCTGATCTTGAACTTACACATTTCAGAACTATGAGAAAATAAACTTCTATTGTTTAAGCCACCCAGTCTGAGGAATTCTGTTATTAGTTCTAGTAAATTAATACAGTGAGTATGACTGATATGAGGGGGGAAAGAAAAAGAGAAAAATAAAAGAAGTATCTATTCCAATTAGACTAAAAGCTAAAGCTTACTGGTGAATTATCTTTATTTATTTTATTGAGTAATATTCACCAAACCTAACTAAGTAGCAGGCACTGTGAAGAAACTGGAGATAATAAGTTAGTTACACTTCTCTCAAAGCAGTTTTCGTCTAGTTTAGGAAGGGGACTACATGATAATGATGATGGTGATGGTGATGATATTGATAATAATGATGAGGATAACCTTAGATTTCTATAAGGTTTGTTTAAAAGATGGAAATGAATTTACTAACATGGTTTACTGATTATAATATGCCCAGTATTAAGAGGGACTATAAACATATAAATGCAGTAATATTAAATGGTGGAGGTGATGATGATGATGATGATGATAATGACAGTAACAATAGTTAACCTTTACTTTGTCTGAAGGACAGAAACACTGGTGAGGCCAGGTAGAGAAATGATGAATTTGGATATGTTGAATCTGAGGTATTTGTGGAACATACATGAGGGAAGAAGGCAAAGCAGTGATTAGATGAAAAAGTCATATATCAAGGGGAGCATCAGCGCTGTATCTATAGATAAGCCTCTTAATGAACATATTAGAATGAAACATAGTGGATCAATGAAAGGATGGACCACGGGTAAAATACCTCTGGAATTTCATACAGAGGGCCAGAGAGGAATACAGTAAAACCTTGGATTGTGAGTAATGTGGTTTGCAAGTGTTCCGCAAGACGAGCAAACATTTCTAATACATCTTAATGTGGTAAACGAGCGATGTCTTGCAATACAGGTAGTTTGTTTCCAGAATGAATTATGCTCGCAAACCAAGATATTACTGTAGTCAGAAAAGTTGGAAGAAAGTAAGAGAGTTTTAATGAAGGTCAAGTAATAAAAGAGAAGCATTAGAGAACAAACTCATGTTCAGTAAGATAAGGGCTGAGATTTATCAATTGAATTTGGGAATAATGACATTATTGGCAACATCTGCCAAAAAAATTTCAATACAGTAGAGGCAGAAGCTATAATGCAATGAGCTCAAGAGGTAATGGGAGGCCAATAATCAGGGAATGTTAGTGAAGACTTAACTTTCTAAAAGCCTGTCTGAGCAAAAAAGGAGGGTGACGAAGCAGTAGTGTAGGAAAGGGAGGCATGTGTGTGTGGCTGTTCTTTTAAGTTTGAGAACCTACATAAGGGGAAGGAAAGGAGTCATTAGCAAACCTAGAGCACAACACATAGCAGAGTAACAAGATATGATGAGTAACTACTGCAGGAATTGGAATAACTATCAGAAATACATCTCAACCTCTTAGGCTTGAGGAAAAGGAAGAATGAATGCATTTGGAAAGCTTTAAACTTGAGAGTGATCAAAAAAAAAAAAGTGTTCGTATTTTACAAGCCTTTAGATTAACCTAAATTGGCTGAAGACATTTTCTGAGAATAAGGAGGATAGAAACTAGGTAGGGAATAGGGGAGATTATTATTATTTTTGTGTGTTAGAGATAAAAAAAAGGAGTAGCCCGTGTCTAAGGGACAGATGTTATAAATAGTGCTGAGGCAACTACAGATTTGCATTTTTTTTTAACCAGAAGTTCATATACCCAGAAAGGACAGGATATAGGAAAGAAAGATGGAGAGAGACAATATTCTCTCTGAGAATAACTGAATCCCTGAGAGATAACTGAGCCCCTTAATTGAGCTATGTTCAAATTAGGTTGAGTGCCTATATCCTGTCATTCGGAGTGAATACATTTCTGTACTCTGTAGTCTAGATTTGATTAATTTTTGCTTGAATAATTTGAGTTAACTTTCTGTTCTTACAACTAAATGTGGCACTACTAATTTTCTTGGCTGAATAGGACAATATCTTAGGAGAGGAGGGAGATGACAGATTAGAAGGGAAATGGTCCTAAAGATGGAAAATGTCTATGAAAGCTCAGAGCAGAAGAGCAAATGATAAGACACTATGGTAGAGATGTAGTATTGGGTTTTTAATGTGAAACATTTCTAAGAAGCAATGCCTCGTTCAGGATTGGAACACTGGAATGGAGAAGTTTAAGGATTTGTTAGGTTATTCTCGCTTAGGATGGGACTTTCCCAGAATATGACAATTGAAGATCAGTTACAGGCTCTCATATCTGAGTTTAGTCTCTTATACTAGTTATGTTATTTAATTTATATGAGACTTGGCCCTCATACATAAAATGAGGATAAATAAAATATCTGCTTTATAAAGTTCTATAGGGATTAATTGAATCAATCCAAAAAGCAGAGTATCATGATTACCTTTAACTTATGAAATATTTCAAATACTGGCTTAGAGAAGACAGAGTCAGGTAACTATGTTTAATGGATATGGAAGAATCTATTAAAATATGCCTTCAGAAGCTGGTAATAATACTAATATTAATAGCATCAAAATAATGAGATAAACAAAAACAGCTTCTGTGTTTGGGTGTTTAGTGGTCCCATTTAAAATAGAAGATTGCATTCATCAGTTCATTAATGTGTTTATTCTTTAAGAAATATTTTTTTTAGAGTCTACAAAGTGTCAGTCACTATTCTGGAACCCCTTAGAGAAGTCTATGAAAGAGTTAAGCCACATTATAGAGGTTGGAGACTATAATGAGATAAAGAGAGAGAGAGAGAGAGAGAGAGAGAGAGAGAGAGAGAGAGAGAGAGAGAGAGAGAGAGAGAGCGCTTTAGAATAAATTGATATTTCAGACTTTGAAAATGATTAACTTCTTTCCATTTGGGCAAATTGCTGGAAAAATACAATTTCTTCATTCATTTAGAACACATATTTTGAACATATTGGCTGCAAAGAACTGCACAAAACACCTAACGTACAAAAATGAGAGTGTGAAGTAGGATAGCAGGCATCCATGCATCTTCGTGGTCTGATGTTCAAGGTCCTGAGCATGAACTCCACGTGGCCCTCGCGTTCATCTTCTCCAGCAAAGGCCCTTTGGCACATGTGAAGATGGAGCACTTGATCCCTCTGGTAGGTTCCTTCTCCAGCTAGGGCACGGCCACTCTTCAAGGAACTTCACTATATAACATATAGGTAACAAACTATATTTCAAAAATGCAATGTGATATTTGTTACTTATTTCTGCTAATCTTCAACTGGTTAGGTTATTATCTTATTTAGAAATAATCACAGAAAGTTGGATCAAATTCTTTTGTGGTTGTGTTTCTTCTTTTTCTCCAGTTGGTTGTTTTAGGCAGTTGAATATTATGAAATTAAAGTCAGAGAAATTGAAGAATGTTATTTTTAAAAACATGGTGCTTTTTGTTTTTATTTGTGACTGTGAAATTGTGTTTTGTTATAATCACTTCATAACCTGCTTTTGCTTTTCTTTCAATGTTGACATAAAGAAAATTATTTTGACATCCCCAGAAAACATATAGATTCTGACACATATTTTTTAAAAACAACCTAAAATGTCTGATATGGAACAAAATAACAAATACACTTAGTCGTTTGATAATAAAACAACATTCTGTAGAAGCATTATTTCTAGAAAAGCACTGAAAGCTTGCTGAGCCTTATATTTGTGCCCTCACTATATAAGCTTAGAAGTAACCAGTCTTTTCTCCCACGTATATGAGGATGACTTCAAAATACATCACTCCACTCTGTAATTCTCCTACCAAACTGCAGAGTAATTATAATAATCTGCTGATCACTTCTATCTGGAGGCCAAGAGATCATTCAATCAAACTTTGCAAAATGTAAAAAATAAATCAAGTTGTAATTTCCAAACTAAAGCTATGCTTCATCCTCACTTCCTAGGTTATTTGCACTAGAAACATAGATGTATGGATGATGGACAGCTTGATTTCTCTGTCTCTACGCTGGTCCATGAAACCATTCATTAAACTATGATATTATTTCCTACACACTTTTCAGATAAAATTTTCTTCTCCAAATACTGATCTAGGTGAAGTCATAATTATCTGTCTTTTAGTGTCCTCCAACAACCACCTGAGTTCCCATGCCTTGAGTTTTTCTAACCTACAATTTATTCTCCCCACTCTCACTAATGATATTTTGTGAAAACATAGGTTTTATGACAGGTCCTTGCTAAAAATCCAAGATGATGCCCAGTTGCCACAAAACTAACAAAATTTATCACTTGTGTTAATTCTTTTTTTTTTCTTTTTCTGTCGATGGTCCTGAAGATGATTTTAAAAGGATATAAGGCAAGAGTGGGAGGTTAGCTGTGAAAATATAAAAATGTATATCTAAGTAATAAAGTCTTGTAGTACTAGGACATTGTAAGATTTTTTTTTTTTTTTGGTCACCTCAAAATAACCACAATAGAAATAGAAAACAGTAAGATGATGAAAGAGTAAGAGGAGTGACATGTATGTAGGAAATAAAGTATTGTAAGCCAATAATGGTGACTGAGGGAGGAATGGGTGACCTAATAGCCGGATTGCAACATCAAGGCTGAGACAGGACAGTCAGAATGCCCCCAGAACCAGGAGAGCCATTGGCTGGAGAGATCAACTTGAATGACTCTAAGAACACATGCATCATCATAAGACCCTGCCAAAACAAGACAGGCATTAACAGAAAGATGAAACATGAGAATAGGAGGCTGGCTTAGGGGTACAGATATTTTTCACTGTTATGAGTTTCTCTTCATCATCTTCCAAGCTGGTGATGCCAAATAAATTGAGAGGGTAGGTGGGGAGTTTCCAGGGACTGGAGATGGAGAATTGTTGTTCGCTGTGTATAATTGTTGTTCCTTGAGTAGATAAATAGGTAGTAGATACATGCTGCATGATATAGCACCTATAGATAATATGGTATTGTGCACTTCAGAATTTATTAAGAGGGTAGATATCATGTTAGGAGTTCTTACAATACAAAGATAAAAACAAACAAACAGAAACAAAAACAGAGAGAAACAAGGAAGCTGGGAGATGTTAGATATATCTATTATCTTGATGGTAGTGTGTCTTCATAGATGTTTGCATTTGTCCAAAGTAATAAAATTGTACACACTAAATATGTATGTGCAGCTCATTATATACGAATTATTCCTCAATAAAGCTATTAAAAAATAAGCAAAATATTCTGCTAAAAGTAATAAAAATAAAAACGTTTCATTGCAATGCATTTTCTTTTTGTTGTATCTTTTGCATGTACAGCTACAAATCCACAGCTTTCAACCTCTCGATGTTAAGATGAAAGATTTGAGATCAACTGCTTCATTGATCTAATTTTAACACATTTTAAAGCCACTTTGAGTTGTTAAAACATTTTTAATTAGAAAAAGCTACATTTTTCCCAATACATAAAATTTCAAATATTTTGTAAAGTCTGTATTTAAATGAATTCCACCTTGGAGTAAGTTATACTGGGAAAATAAGACGATACATGTAAAATGTGAAAGAAAGAAAGAAAGAAAGAAAGAAAGAAAGAAAGAAAGAAAGAAAGAAAGAAAGAAAGAAAAGAAAAGAAAAGAAAAGTAAAAAGAAAAGAAAAGAAAAGAAAAGAAAAGAAAAGAAAAGAAAAGAAAAGAAAAGAAAAGAAAAGAAACTAAATTGAGTTAGGATAGAAATTTGCATCAGATAATATGTATTACAAATTTGAGAGAAGAGAAAAATCACCTTCTCCCTGAAGAGTTAAAAATAGTTATGAAGGGCCAGCTGAGTGGTGCATTGGTTAAGAGCTGGCTTCAGATGCCAGCAGCCCAGGTTCCGAGCCCATATGAGGGTCAGTGACGCTGCCCTCTACAACTAACAACAGCTCCACCTGGAGCTGGGCTGTGCGAGCCTGGGCGATGGTGTAGGCTGCAGCCCCTGCTGCAGTGAGTGGGCTGCCATAGGCTACAGTGAGTGGCCGGCAGCCAGCGTGAGCTGCCAATAGCCGCGGTGAGCAACCATCCAGAGGCCGGCGACCAATCTGCCTCATCCGGGAAGAGCGCAATGATGATACCAACATGGGCCAGTGAAGCAACGTCCTCAGCAAGTAGACTAAAGAACAAAAAGACAGCAACTTGTCTGTTCCCCTTCCCCAATGCCCCAATGCTGTTCCCCTCCTCAATTCTCCAATAATATCTTAAAAAAAAAAAAAAATAGTTACGAAAATGTTGGACTAAGTTCGAAGTTCTGAAGATAGCCATCATAGCTATAATTTGAAGACTCCCAAAGCTTATCTTCTTAAAAACATGTCGTTAATAACAAATTTATATCATAATGAAATATGTAAATTGAAAAATTAAAGAAAAATAACATTTCAAAATCGCTGATTATTGCTTACAAATAATGGAGGCCAGAAGACAATGGAATGACATCTAAAGAATGCCAAAAAAAAATATTCGATAACACAAATAAGGAAGAGACGAAAAATATCGATGAAGAAGCAATGATTGGAAGAATGGCTGACTTATCATCTACAATAACAAATGTATTAAAAAAATTGTCATTATATCAGTCTAGAATTTAGTACCTAAGTAAAATGCTATTCTAAATAAGAAAATTACACAATTTTTATGCATATAAAAACTGAGTTTTTGACTCAAAATATTGCTGAAAGAAGTTCACAAAATCATATGAACTCAACAAAGAAGTAATCAGATGCATGAATAATAGCCACTTATAGGTAACAGTAGATTAGATAATTCAGAAAAAATATCATGGTTGACACAACTAATACATATGGATGCATATATAGAAAATATCTGGTTGACAAAGAAGTGAAAGATCTGTACTCAGAAAATTATAAGACACTGAAGAAAGAAATCATAGAAGATACAAATAAATGGAAACACCTACCATGCTCATGGATAGGAAGAATTAATATAGTTAAAATGTCCATACTGCCTAAAGCAATATATAGATTCAATGCAATTCCTATCAAACTACCAAGGGCATTTTTCACAGAAATAGAAAATATAATCCTAAAATTTATATGGAATCATAAAAGACCCAGAATAGCCTCGGCAATTCTGAGAAATAAGAACAAAGTCGGGGGGATCACGCTACCAGACATCAAAACCTACTACAAGGCCACAGTAATCAAGACAGTTTGGTATTGGCATAAAAACAGGCACATCGATCAGTGGAACAGAACAGAGAGCCCAGAAATAAATCCAAGCATTTACGGACAGTTAATCTATGACAAGGGAAGCAAGAATTTACACTGGAGTAAAGATAGTCTATTCAATAAATGGTTCTGGGAAAATTGGACTGACACATGCAAAAAAATGAAACTGGATCATCTCCTTACGCCTTATACAAGAACAAATTCAAAATGAATTAAAGACTTAAATGTAAGACCTGAAACCATAAAAATCCTAAAAGAAAATATAGGGAGTACATTTGCAGACATTACCCGGAGCAATATTTTTACTGATACATCCCTACAGGCAAGGGAAGTAGAAGAAAAAATGAACATATGGGATTATATCAGACTTAAAAGTTTTTTCACAACAAAGGAAACCATTAATAAAACAAAAAGGAAGCCTACTGAATATATTTGCCAACGATATATCTGATAAGGGGTTAATATCCAAAATTTATAAAACACTCATGAAACTCAACACCAAAAAAACAAACAACCCAATTAAAAAATGGGCAGAAGATATGAAGAGACATTTCTCTAAAGAGGACATACAGATGGCCAACAGGCATATGAAAAAAAGTTCAACCTCACTGGTCATTAGGGAAATGCAAATAAAAACCACCATGAGATACCACCTCACCCCAGTCAGAATGGCTATCATCAACAAATCAACAAACAACAAGTGCTGGCGGGGCTGTGGGGAAAAGGGGACCCTGCTGCACTGTTGGTGGGACTGCAGATTGGTGCAGCCACTATGGAAGTCAGTATGGAGGTATCTCAAAGAACTGGAAATAGAGCTAACGTTTGACCCAGCAATTCCACTCCTAGGTATTTATCCTGAAAAAACCAAGACACTTATTCAAAAAAAGTTATGCACCCCTATGTTCATAGCAGCACAATTTACAATAGCTAAGACTTGGAAACAACCAAAATGCCCATCAGTAGATGACTGGATTAAGAAACTGTGGTATATTTATACAATGGAGTATTACTCCGCTATAAAGAAGAATGAAATCGTACCATTTGCAATGATATGGATGGACCTAGAGACTATAATGTTGAGTGAAATAAGTCAGTCAGAGAAGGACAAATACCATATGATCTCACTCATATGTGGAACCTGAAAAACTGTATGAATGAGCAAAGTAAACAGAAACTGTCTCATAGATATAGAGGAAAAATCAGGGTTGCTAATTGGGTGAGGAATGGGGATGAGGGAGAAGGGGAAGGGATTAGACAGCAAAAATAGGCAACTACAATATTGCTACTGGGATATGAAAAACAGTTTGGGGAATATAATTAATAATGTTGTAAATATTCTGTGGAATGTCAGATGATCGTAGGTCTTGTTAGGGAGACCATTTCATGGATGGAGTAGAGGTTTGATCACTGTACTGTATTACTAAAGCGGAGGGGGTATACCTACTGTAATTGAATATATATAGATAGTCACGGGATGTGGATTATACTGTGGAAGAGAGTCAGAGGAAGAGTAATAGATATATATATGATATGAGGGGGAGTGGGGTGGTGTATTGGGGGTGGGGGGTTGTCACTTTGAGGGGTAAAATGTATAACTATTGCACTGTGTTGTACCTGAAACTAATTAAAAAAATAAATTTAAAAAAAAAAAAAAGAAAAAGAAAATATCTGGTTGAGTGCATCGGAGAGCTAAAAGGCAACTGTGATTTATAGAGACAATTTTTAAGGATTACCTAAGCTCTATCTTAAACAAATTCTTCCAGAGAATTACATGAATGTCTCCTCTAATCTTTTCAAGGTTAGCATTATCTTGACATGAATATTTCACAAGCATAATATAAAATTTCAAAATGCTAAGTAATGGTGAACAAAATTGAGTAATGGTAACAAAACACTGAAAAATTAAAAAATAATTACTGCCAATGCAGAAAAGTATTCAATAAAATTTGATAGCCATTTACAATTTTTAAGATGGTAATAAAATATTTTAACATGATAAAACAATATGACAAACAATATAGTATTGGTAAAATATTAGAAGTATTTGCATTAAAGTCAGGAAAAAGCTGATTTATCACTACATGAACATTATACTTGAAATTCTAGCCAGTGAAGTAAAAAAGGGGAAAAAAAGTAAGCAATATTAGGATTGAACAGGAAGAAAGAGTTTTGCTAGTATTTGTAAAAAAAAAATTACTAAAATTGAACATCCATGAGTATCTACAAACAAAATATAACTAATAATATAATTGAGCAAGATTGTTGTTTACAAGATATATAGAAGCAAATTAAGTTAAAACAGATTAGAGAATGTGATTTAAAATAGGCTCTTTTCACTGAGAAAACATCTGTAAATTAACTAATAATAAACCTAACCAAAAAATTTCAGGACTTCTCTGAAAAAAAGGCTTATATAAGGCAATCAATGAACATCAGTGTGCTTATTATGGTTGAAAATAATCCACATTATAAAGATAACAGTTTTCTTTGAATCAATACAAATTTAATGTGATTTCAATTAATATTCCAACAAAGGTTTGTATGGCACTTGAATTGATTCTATAATCCAAGTAGGAAAATAGAGAGCTAAGACCACTTAAAAGAATAAGGATATGACACTTAATTTACCAGGTTTCAAGGTTTATTATGATGTATGATACTTAAAATAACATGGCATTATTCAGGGTAGACTGATAGTAAAACACAGAATCCAGGAAGAAAAACAAGAATATATCAGATATTAGTGTATAAGCAGGTGCTATTACACTAATATATCCATATATATTACTGTATTATATCTAATTATATAGTAACTATATAATATATACACTAGTGTATATATTATGTATTATTAACTATGTATGATATGTAATTATTATAAATAGTGTATTATATATACAAATAAACACACACATACACACACACGCACACAAAGAGCTAAGAAACAATGGGTGAAAATTAAGTGATGTATGGGTAGTGATGTAAGAAAGATGACAGAATAAGTGGTCTCCCATTTGTATCTCCCTTTAACAACAATAAGTTGTCAGAAAACCACAAAGTGCTTTTGTGGGAGCTTTGCGATCTGGTAGGATTTTGCAGTTTGGCTACAGCCCTGTTTGGCCTTGGTCCTGTTACCAGCATCCTACACAAAGGGTTATAGGAGGACTCACACGCACCCATGCCTAAGATAGTAGGCACACAGACCTCATTCCTAGCTGTCCGCCCTGTAACCTGGCCCTCTTAGTCATGGTGCAGGAGCCCCTGGAGTTAAGCCCATCAAATTCGGTCCAATGGTAGATTCTGAAATGGCCCTTTAACTGGACCCCAGCACCTCCCAGCCACAGTCCATGAGCAGTCCTACCAGACACAGGGTCCGTGCAGGAGACAATCTGATCTGTAGCCCCAAAGATCCGGAAGGACCACTGACCTTGTCTCTGCCCCTCCCAACCACGCTAAGGGAGCAGGCATGCTGACCCAGGGACCTGGTGGGAGACATGCCCATCCTGCCTCCACTGCCAGGTATGCAGACCTCAGTCTTAGCCATGGACCTTGAATCAGTGCTGGTGCTCAGTTAAACCCCTCTCAGCCATGACCCAGAGCGAGTCCTGTCCACTCAGGGACCCACCCTGTGACTAGCAGGGTTTCTCCCAGGGACCTGGTGGGAGCCAGACCCATCCATGTGCTTGATAACCAGCAGATTATCTGAGTACCTAACTGTGGACCTTGAAGTGGACATTTGTCCCAGTGCTACCCTGCTGAACAAAGTCCAGGAAGCAGTCCCATCTACCCAGGCCAGACCCAACCCACATGTGCCCAAGCCCCTGGTAACAAGCTCATCAATTGCAGACCCCACTGCAGATCCCACAACAACCTCATAACCTGGTTCCTACCCAGCAATCCCAGAGGTACCGGGAAATCTAATGTATACCATGGGCATTATAGCTAACCATTGTGTGACATACTTAAAAAGTGATAAGAAACTTCTCACCATACACACACATACAGAAGATAACTATGTGAGGTGACGGATGTGTGATAACAATTTCACAAAGTGTAGTACACTAAATCATCCCATTATATACCTTAAACTTACACAAGGTTATTTGTCAATATTATCTCAATAAAGCTGAAAAACAAAATGTGATGTATGGAAAATTGTTTAACCACAAGGTAAAATGTCAATTTTTACTCTATGATAAAGTAAATATCAAGTTAAAGATATAAATATGCAAAGTAAATTTTTAAAATTTGCAGAATATAGGAGACTATCTTTATGACCTCAAAGTAGAAGGAAGTATTTCAAAAATAAAACACATAAAGCACAAATCATAAAAAAAGGATTGTTCTATTGGACCACATTAAAATTGCAGAGTTCTTCATGTTGAAAAGCAGCATTCCAAATGTTAGAAAAAAGCCACTGACTTTGAAAGGATATTTGAAATGTTTCAGGGTGAAATAACTACTATACAATATATATAAGGTGTCTCTACACATAGTGAAAATAATAAATCAATAAAAACATGTAAAAGATATGACCAGCCAAGCCATTGGAATAACAAAAACAAAAACAAAAACCTGGCAGTTCCTTGGCTATATGAAGATATGCTCATTTTTTCTAATGTCAGGTAAATTCAAAGTAATATAACATTAATAAAATGGTATAAATATAAGCTATTTGACAAATACCAAGCAAGGCAACATTGATGGGTACAATGTACATAAGAGTCCAATTTTTAATGTCTAGTAATATTGAAAAAGCTCACAACCCACCAATTCCCATGATAAAAGTTGGGGGTAAAGAGCAAATTTCTACATTTGATAAATTTAAGTAGTAAGTGCACAGGTTTTCTCTGTGCTTGAAATTTCTCATAATGATATTTTTGTTTAAAAAGACAAACTGTAAAACTCATGAGCCATCAAAGTGAGGAAATAATCTCACTGAATAAGGCACAACACGAAAGAAGGATGTGTCTCAGGTCCCCTTATGAGACAGCCCAGCCACTAAGAATCCTAAACCCTGCATCTTAATTTCTCTTGGAGAACCACCAAGATGCTGTTGGAAAAGACTTGAAATGACTCCAGGCTTTTGAAACACTCTTTAAAGTGTTAGAAATAGGTATGTAATTAACATTTACCAATTATTACTTGATGTTCGTTCAAATTGTTTACCATCTGTCTACTTATCTATTATTTACACCCTTATTAACAGTACCCTCTCATACTATGAAAGTATCCTTCTTTCTAAAGCAAATACAGTATAATAGGAATGATTTATTTGCATTTTTCCAAAGAAACTGATATTAAAAATAGGACTTTGACAGACCAAAGCCATTGCCAGTCTTCCCATAACTGCCAATTTGTGACAAAGTATTTACCAGGAAAAATACGGATGCCAGATTTCTTACTACTTTCTTAAATGAAAATTTTGAAATCTTATCCGTATTATATATATAGTAACCTACATTTCTCTTCATTTCTTAGCCTAAATACAAGGTTATTAAGATGACCAGTGATGGTAAACTAAGTTTGCCAGGAAAATCTAGGTTTATTTCTATTGGCTTGGGATACCATTTAATTTATCATTTGTTCTGAATTTTTATTATTTTTAAAATAAAGTGTTATTATTTCATCGCTGCACTTTTGTTTTCATTACATTATAATAAATTAAGGTGGGTTTGATAGTACTCTCAGTTCCTCATATGGTCTCCATTAATAATTTGTGAGAATTGAGTGTGCTAAATAGAGTTCTCACTTTACCAGGTGTTTAACTCTAAAAGATAATTAGTGATATCCATCTCTCTTTTCCCTGACGTTTCTCCATACAAAGTACGAAAACTCCTTTTTAAGGGCAGGATGTGTAACACTTGAATAAAAAATAAAACTAGTGCTCTCAGAAACTAGGCGCTAAGGAGAGTTAACCCTTTGGGTGTCTTAGGAGAGAGGGGGCTGTGATATCAGTTTCACCCTGGCTAACCACTTGTACCAGCCGGTTACATTACTGTCTGTGCCACAGCCTGCAATATACACAAGTCTGCCTGGTTAACATTCAATGGGTCAGTGGTAAATATGGACAATTATTGGTTTGGTTTCTCTGAGATATGTGTGGAAATAGAGGTTTAGCTGTTCACCTATAAGATATAAAGAGTTGTCTGAAGACTGTTGCTACAATGCTTTTTTCTTATTTCTTACAAGGCCTTAATCTAGAGATATTTATTTCATTTTGTAATAACACATTTTATTTTTAAGGAGCTCTTTTAATAAAAATGATTTCTTTTTAAAAAAATGAGTATTTGAGAAAAAAATAGGCATTGGATTTCTATGTCTCTAGAAAATGATGATGACTGTGTTTTTGTGCAAATGTCAGTGAAGGGGAAGTTGATACATATTACCACTTAAAAATACAGAACATTCACATTTTTATCTACTTTAGATGTTAATAGTTATTTCTCCAGCTTGGCCCAACTTAAGAAGACCTCAAGTGATTCTGTCTCCTGGTATTCCTACTCATGAAAGTTTCCACACAAGGGCTGGTCACTATG
Organism: Aselliscus stoliczkanus; assembly: GCA_033961575.1. NCBI lineage: Eukaryota > Metazoa > Chordata > Mammalia > Chiroptera > Hipposideridae > Aselliscus > Aselliscus stoliczkanus. Next base: position 146,916,234 of record CM066732.1, on the reverse strand, counting down.
ACAAACAGAAGTGATGGCATGCCCAACATGTCACATTCAACATTAGGTGAAAAAAGACTGCAAGCTTAACATTGGGCCTCTCTCTCTCTCTCTCTCTCTCTCTCTCTCTCTCTCTCTCTTTCTCTCTCTCTCTCTTTCTCTCTCTCTCTCCTTGCTCTGGGGAAAAACAGCTTCTATAAAGAGGCCCACATGGAGAGAGATTGAAGCCTCTGACCAATGGCCAAACAGGAACTGTGTCCTGCCAGTTACCCTGGAAGTGAGCTTGGTAGCGAATTTTCCAGCCCAGGTGAGCCTTGAAATGACTGCCAACAGCTTGATTGCAACCTTGTGGGATCCTAAGCCAGAACCAGCATCCAGTTAATCTGTTCCTAGATTTCTGACTATCAAAAACTGAGTCCTTTTAATTTAAAATTTCAGCAAATTTGCTATGCATCAATAAATAACAAATGCATTGTTTAAAGGGGACTATGCATATAACAAACACAATAATTTATTATGTATAGTTACAGGAAGTGCATTTACATACCATTCTGTGAAGAGTGACACTTCACTGAGCTCAAGTGACTGTTCTTCTAAATTAATTTCTTATTTTCTACTTCAACTTCTCCTGTGAATGTACAAGAAAATAAAGCAATATCTGTCATGTATTTATTAGATTACTAGCAGAAGAATTTTGGAAACAGTTGGATAAACCAGTTACATGTCACTGTGTGAAATTATTTAAATAGAAAGTTGGTTAATTTCTAAAATAGTTAATTTTTTTTCCTATTAGCAAAATCAAATTTTTCAGAATGTATTTTGTTAAATGCAAAACATCTAATATTATTGTGAATGCTGTTGTAATTGAGTTAAAAAGTTCAATGGATAATAAAATTATTTGCTTCTGAGGTAAGAATGTTCATATTAAATTTAGTTTGAAGTTCAGAAAACTATTTAGTCTGATAATAATAAATAAAAATTAAGGAAATTTTGGAGAGAAATGTACTGAATGATTGGATTTCACACAGATATAATATATAATTGCATGCAGGGAAGTTGTGATGTTCTAAAAGTAAATTTGTAGTTTTCCATATTTATAAATATTTTGTAATACAAATTTAGAATAACTGAACTACAAGATTTATTGTGATAAAGCTGATACTGAATGCCTAAAATTATTTCTGACTATGCATACATATTTTCTCTTTCTTTTTTCTATCTTTAGAATGAAATGTGGACATTGATATTGAAGTATATATAGTTGGCAAAGTTTTCAAAAGAATAATAAACACTGACAATATAGTTGAACAGTTTTATCTTGTAAAAATAATTGTTGAATTAATATCCCCTAAATGGAGAAAAAAAAAAAACACAAAAACACACACACACAAAAAAAAACTATGAAAACTTTTGGGCTGAAATATTTTTATACTTCAAGAAAATTTAGAATGGAGGATATCTTGTTTAGCAAAATTTATCTGAATTTTGTAGGTATTTTAGCACATATAGAGTAAATATTTCCTGAATTAAAACTCTTAAAACTCTTATGATTTACAGAAAAGAATCAATCAAACATTTATTCATTTAGTTATTCATTCATTTATTTACATTTTTATTTATTATTTATTTACCTCCCAATAAAGGGCAACTTTGAAGAAAATTGCTACCAGTTTTATAAAAATAGTAAAATAATAAAATCATATAAAATTTATTAATAGGAAGAAATTCCATTGTGATGTTTTGGAATAGCTAAGAAACTAAAATATGGCTAAGACACTGTTGAAATTATGGGAATAAAAATCAAGAGTAACTAGTCTTCTTAATTTTAAATGTTAAAAAAATCAATATAAAGAATATAAATGCATAATAAATTAATATAATTTATAACATGTAATTATATATTGCATAGTATACATAATTGCATTGTTATGTAATATAAATATAATAAACTTCCCTTTTTTTCTTTAATAAAAATACTCATATATATTATTGTATTTTTATTTCTGAAATTAAGTTTGTTAGAACTGTTCTCTAGGTCTACCAATATATTAAAGCAATTTTTTGGTCATTAAATGTTCAAAAATTCTTTGAATTTAGATGCTTTCAGTGATCATTATAAAATTGCCTTAGTTTAGAGGAAAAAAATATCACTCCAGTATTTTAGGCATATTTCACAAGTGAGAGTGTAGTCCAGTTCTGTTGACCGAAGATAACACCTCTGCATTGAATGATAAAAATTGAATGGTAATAAGTAAATGGTGTTAAATTAAGAATACATACACAGGGCCAGCCGAGTGGCGTGGTGGTTAAGTGCTGGCTTGGGAAGCCAGCGGCCCCGGTTCAGGTCCCACATATGAGGGCCAGTGACAATGCCCTCAAAAAAAAAAAAAAAAAAAATAGAAAAAAAAATAGAATACATATACAGTTATTTCATAATATTGTCCATTTTTATAAAATGTGATTTAAGTTTCTATAGCAGACACCATTTTCTAATGATTTAAAATGATTTATATAAATGTAGAAACTAGTCAAAACTTGGATTGAAATCAATTTCAGTATAACTGTAGTCAATATAATAAGTTGAGATATAGCCTTGTTTTCTTTTTCCAGTGCATGTATAGAGGTGAATATTTATCTTAGAGTTCACTCAGTCTTTATAGGAAATGTCCTGACTTCTCAAAGAGATTCACATCCAATTGCAAATACTGACTGTGTTGGGAAGTATTGTGGATTTGTAAAGGCAGAGAGATTTACGCAATCAATAGAAAGTCTAAAATCTTAAAACAACTCAGAAGAGAAGTGAATAAATGTGGAGAAAAGGATAAGGATACCCTCAGAAACCTGGGACTCGGTTTTGTTCCCTTCCAGAGAGCTTTTGTGCTGAGAATAAAGCATGGATTCCTTAGATAATATTTTACAATATCAGTCTTTCTATGGTAAGTTTCCTGGATTGTGTGCAAATCCAGAAAACTGACAAACATCACAGAATTTATAATGGGTTCAGAAGGAAGGGCTTACTTTTATTTATTAGCTATTGACATTTCTTCTCAACTATTGAAGGCAGTACAACAATTGCCTAGGATTATTCCCTGTTTGGTAATAGAACTGTAGCTGGGAGCCCATACTTTTTCCCAGTCATCACCCTCTCCATCCTCTTCCCCAACAAATACAAGATTTTTTAATTATTCATTAAAACTTGCCAAAGGGATAATTGCAATGGTTTTAACAATGTATCTCAATATGGCATCCTTTATTTTGGAGGTCTTTAAAGGCTCATATGAAAGCAGCATAATTTGTGGCTAATACAAATATAATTCGCACTGAGTTTCCTAATCATGAGAGTTAGCTATTACAAGGCAAAATTTGAGAAGAAGCAAATTCTTCTCAAGTCCTCCAAATACTGCAGGGGAGTATCAGAAAGAATGTATGAGAGAGAACTTGACTTTGCATCTGGGAAAATTGATTTCAAGAAAGGAGAGGTGCTTTCAGAGGTTACTGAGATAGATTAGTCTGTACCAGGCTAGGCTAACATTTCTGCCCCTTTCAAAATGAAACTGGATCTGCTGGATGGAGATTTATGAGTGGGGATGGAAGAGTGGAACAGTGAGGTGAGAGTGCAAAATCTGACCATCGCAGCCTCCTGCCCTGCAAGCTTCTCAGTCTGAGCTAGACCTGAGGACACAGTGCGTCACATGATTTCTACACTGTTCATTTAGGGTAATTAACCAGCCTAGTTCTCTTGGGACATTCGATATCTTAGCACTGAGAGTCACATCTCAGGAAATCCCTGAGTCTTGGGCAAAGTTGTACCATTGGTCAGCCTAGCTGTACTGACATTCTGTTAAATGAAATAAATAGGAAAAGCTATGAGAAATAGTATTTCAACCAGTGGGGTGAGCATGGGGAGGGTATGTGGGGTTAAATAATGAATAAAGAGAATGGGGTTAAGGATGAAGTCATAAGAAAAATAAATTTACTTTCTGCCTACATCAGCTCATTCAATAAACTGCTTCCACTTGCTTCGTATGTCTGTTTCCCAAAACTTACTGAACTCTCAACCATGTTGGGGAGAGTATGAAGAGAGTTTAAACAAAGAGATGTTTGTGTCATCATGAAGGTTAAACACATAAACAATTGTGACATGGTTCTTTGTCCTTTTACTCATGTTTTTGCCCAGAGTGACAGGAAGATATGGTTTAAACCTTGTAATATTTATTCTGCCTAATTTGGAGCCAGAGAAGCAAAATCAGGACTCTGCTTTAAAGAAAAATAAAGTCAACAATCTTTCAAAAGACAAGATTTAATTAGAAATTACAGAACAGTTAGTCACATGGAAATCATTGCTTACAAACTTCTACGTCATCTCTGTGTTTTTACAACTCAAAGACAAATACTAATCAACAAAATCATTTTTATGTGTAAATTCTCTGTTTTATATCCAAAACCTACATAGCAAGAGAAAGCCCTCTTTCTCCCCAGAGCTTTGTCCATAAGTCAACAGGTAATAGATAATAGTGCAGTATTACATCAGGAAACAATAAAAATATTCATGAAACAAGGATACATACATCCCAACAGAGGTTTGAATACGAAAGGAATTATATGCTCATGTTTTCCATATCAGATTATTTTAAAAATTATGTCAATCATTGGAAATGAATAGTGATTGGTTAGTTTTTTAAAAGGTACGAAATTATCTTGAAATATTGTTATAATATAATATCTGACTTTTCAAACTAAAGATTACTTTTACTTGCTGTTACTTCAATAATCAAGACTTTCTTTCTGCCTCATTTCTTTATCACCTATGGCCATTTACTTGGGTATATTATTGGTAATCCTAATAATTTGTTAGGAGGAAAGAGCATCTTTTATATGAATAGGGCAACAAGAAAAGAAGCTAATACATAACATATTTTTCCTATTTCTCTTTTTGATAACCTAGAAAACAGAGCTTCAAATAACTTTTTGGTGGTGCTGTCCTGCTTTGCTATTTTGAGTTCTTTTTAATAGACTCCAAAATATCACTGAAGCAGCGATTCAAACCTGTATAGGAGATTGAAACCTATTAAGATGGGTAACGCTTCATTTTCCACCAGCCTCTTACTAAGGAGAGGCCATTAAAAAAAATGGAGAAGGCTACATTGATAAAACTTGTCTAAAGCTCTCCAGTAAGTGCCCTTTGAGTGAAATAACTTGGAGGGTAACTAACTATACCAGGCCTTTTGATGCTCCCCTTAAGTTTACCCCTGTCCCTGGGGGCTACAGGGTTTGTCTGGAAATATCATGAAGCCTGGATCTCTTGTGAGAATTTTCAGCACTTCAGCCTCAAGTCTCAGCTGGAAACACTATAAGCAAGGTCTTTCATGTGGTATTTCAACATTTCTCACTCGAACCTCTGAAAGAAATGGAAACAAACTTTGTCGATGTTTATTAAAGCCCTAGAAGGGAGGTTGAATTTCCAGACTGTTCTTCCAGAGGGTGCAAGGTCAGTGTGGGAGTAAAAAGAAATGATAAAAATTATTCTTCAGTTCTTCCTAAGCTGACGTTCTCATTTCTAACAGCGATCCGTGGTGTTGGCAGCATGATATTCATGCAAGTGGTGACCTTTCCACTAGTGTTTTCCTTCCATTTATGCATGGGTCTCTGTAACATGCAGCAAAAGATTTCATTTGACAAAGAATACTATGAACAGTAGCTCTTGTGTATACGCAGGTTGCATCCATCTGCAAATTACTGTATTCCAGCGTATTTCAAAAAATCACATTTTTCATTTCAAGTACATAAATGCAACTAAGTGTTATATTATGATGAATTGAGGCATCATTAGAAGAGCCAGTCCTCATTCTGATTTTCAAGTTAGTGCTTTCCCTTTTTCACATGGCTCGTACTTAAAGTGGAAAGGACTTTCATCTGCATTATCGTATATGATTCACATCAATCTAAGTGGTAAGGAGATAGTGGTACCGTGATTCTACAAATGATGGCAATGCTGCTCCTTGTGAACAAGTGACTTGTCTAGGACAAAGTAAGTTCCTGAGAGTAAGAACTACAGCTTGGAAATAAGGGCATCTGACTTTATGTTGACAGCCTATTCTTTCAAAGAAATTCTTTCTGAGGATCTATTGGATTCAAAATATACAGTATGCCTTATATTTCATTATATTTAATAATGTATATTTACATAGATTAAAAGTCCAGGCACTTTCTTCACTACAGAGGGAATACTTACTGCAGAGTTGGAGTAATAGGACATATACACATTGTGATAACTTGCAATCCAAGTCAATGGTAAGTTAATGAGCACATAATAGTCTGGACTATTCTGAAAAGGAAGAAACATCCTGCCTGAGGTGGTGAGATAAGACTTCACAGAGGTTATTATTTTCACACATTTTCTACCTCCACCTTACAATGTAACCCACTTTGTACTTGTTAGCAGGACATAGGAAGGTATTGAGAAAAAAATACTACCATATCAAACGTTCTGACCAGTTATTATATACCAAGGATTTTGTTATGCATTATAGTATGCAAATTCTAATAATAATTCAGTAACGTAAGAATAATAGCATACTTGTCTAACAAAAATATGCATGTTTATGCTTCTAGAGGTTAGCAGCAAGCCCAATACACAACTAAAAAATTTAAGCTTTAGATCTAGAAATGAGCCTTGACTGACTCCATAGCCCGGAATTTCAGCTACAGTTCATATCATCTTGTGAGAGGGTATGAGTGAACACGCCTATTAAGCTTAGGTTGGTAAGGCTGAGAGATCTTTGCAGTGAGTCTGTGGAGCTCAAATGGAAATAGGTCTTCACAGTGGTAGTAAACATGCTTCCCTTTCAAAGTGACTAGGATGGAACATAGATTATCTGAGAAAAAATCATCTTTTAATGATGAAGTCAAACCATATGCTTGGAAAACAATTTAATCTGGATACATTTCATTTACTGTAATAACTGTTAATTACTGAATATATCACTACATTGTATATATAAATCTTACTGTTCTTAAGAACTCTAGAATGGATCCAAGTGATTATCCTTCATCAATTGCCATTTTTATGTTTTCTGTGCCCACAGGGGAAATAGAAATATTTTCCCCAAACTTCTCTTCAAAATTATGCAACTGATCCCAGAGCGGGGAGGAAAATGTTAGATATGTAAGAAAAATTTGGGAACTAGGAGATCTCTAGTTTTGGTTCTGCTTATTTCTTGTATTAGCTTGGAAAATATCCTAAATAATTTCCCCCCTTGGTAAAATGGAAATAATATTAGATCATGTTTCATGAGACATGAGATAAGAGAGGATTAATTTCTGTATTCCTCTCTCAAAGGAATGTTATAAAGTAAGTCATAATATCCACAATTCTTTTCTGATTGACATCCAATATGTGAAAAAGGGAATGAAAGCCATGCAAGAAGATGATGGGAATGCAACTCAAGAGTGTGAGCCTATGTGGCAGGCGCTGATGCTGGAGCCAGTCTTGTTATTGGCTGTTTGATCTATGTCCACATTTTCAGAATAAACATTGTATTTTGTATCTTCAGTGAAAGCAGTTTGGTACTATGAAGAAAATCTAATGTTTGACAGAATTCTTTGCTTTTCAATTCCTTGTATTTTTCTTTTCTTTTCTTTTTTTGGAAGTGTGTAGACACAACTATACTATCACAACATCATTTGCCAAAAGAACTAAAATCCAGACATATGAGTTAATCCTTACATTTCTCTTGAATATTCTCTTTAATGCTTCTCCCCATAGTCTTTTCATTTTATGACTGCCTCTAGAATCACTTGATTTTTAAGATGGGAAAAATAAGTAAGGAGTATAAAGCCATTTTGAAAAGTTTCCATATTTTTAGATAGACAGTTACAAATGCATGATAAGTAATTTTGAAAAAAAATATTCTAAGGAATATCCTTAAGAGTGTTCTCAACTCACATTTTAATACTTGAACTTTGTAATTGCATACTTTCTTAGGGGTTTTATGAATCAACTTCTTCTACCATTTGATAATTAGACAAAACAATAATGTAACTATTTTGGGAGAAATGCTTCAAGCTTTTTGATTCTCAAAATAAGGAGTTAATGATACAAGAACTTACAAAGTATTGCAGGCCACTTAACTAACCAGAGTCAATCACTCAGTTATTTCTTGAAGCAGTATTGTGCCTCCTTTCCTTGATTAAGAGTTAAACTTGCAGAAAACATTTTGGAGTTAGAAAGATATCAATGTCGTCTTTGTATACTAAATTAATTAGGGGGAAGGAAAAAAACTAAGAAAATCTTTCATATGAAAATATTGCAAATAATTTTCACATTTGAATTATCATCAAATAACCTTCCCTGCCTCTTTCATGTGTTGCTCCAGGAACATATTAATATTTGAAGACTTCTTACATTATAAATATTGCTTATGGCACAAATCATGCAAATTTATCCCCCTTTCATTACTTCGGAGCTTCTCAGGTCAAGAGTTATCATTCAGACATCATCAATTACTTCAACTGTATTATATATGTATGTCAATTCACATTTAAATGCATGATGTAGAACCATAATAAATCCTTCTTGGCTTTTGGCAAAGGTAGTAACAAGAGGCTCTGTTTAGAAGAAAGGGTTTTATGGGGGTTTTTTGTTTTTTTTTGAGGGCAGTGTCACTGGCCCTCATATGTGGGACCTGAACCGGGGCCGCTGGCTTCCCAAGCCAGCGCTTAACCACCGCGCCACTCAGCGGGTCCGGTTTTATGGTTTAAATGCTCAGTTCCCAGGGAGTTAAGCAAATAATAGGCAACCCCTTTGCCCAAAGAACTTTCAAACTTGCAGGAAATACAGTACCAATAGTATGAGGACCAGAATGTTTTACAGAAAATGGTCCTATGGATACCCATTAGAGGGAGTAGGCGAGTTTTCCACTCAGCTGTCAAGGTGTCCTGAGAGAAACAACATAATACAGCAAAATCTATGATAAAATGCAATGAGAGAAAAAACATAATACAACAAAATCTATGATAAAATGGAATGTAAAAGCACTACCTAGCACTGCCGCTAAATACATTTATGAAACGTTGACATCAAAAGTCAAATGGTCTCTTATAAGGATTCCTCCTCTCTGGCTTCCACAAGTGCACATATCCTCATCTCATACCCAGTACGCATGCCAAACTCTTTCATTAAACATTTCAGATCTGTTTAAATTCTTTCCAGATTGGCAGTTCCAAGAGGGCAGAAAAACCTCTCACAAATGACTAGAAGTAACTAAAAGGTAAAAAATATATAATTTCTTGCCCAAGATACCTACAGGATAATTATACTGTACATTACCATTTTTAAAATAATAATCTAATCTTGGAAGTTCATATACTGGTTCTAATTATATAGCTCATTTTGGGACTTACTCTTAAGAAATTTCACTAATTTATAAGATAATTCAAGAAATAAAAATATATTTTATTCAACATTAGTATTACCAAGACTCCCATATATTACCTAACTTGACTTAGAATAATAGCAATTAACATGCATGTACTTTGATTAGGCACAAGTCACTCTGTTAAATGCTTTCTACATTTACCCTCTTTTATTACACTCTACAACTCTATTGGGGTAACTATTCTTCCATCCAAGTACTAACCATGCTCGACCCTGCTTAGCTTCCTAGATCAGATGAGATCGGACGCATTCAAGGTGGTATGGCCGTAGACTGGGTAACTATTCTTAACGTTCTCATTTTGCAGGTGTGGAAATTGAAGAAAGAGAGTGTCAAGGTCACACAACCAACACATGTAAAAGCTGGCACTGAATCCCAGGAATATGAAGCCAGACCCTGGTTCTGATCTTGTCTTTATATTGCCTCAAGGGATCCATATTAAGACATAAAATAAAGACAAAAATTACCATCATTGAAGATATTACAAATAATTTATTGAGGGCAACTACCAAAGCAGAACTCCAGCCCAAGAACAGCCTCATTGGAATGAATCCCTAGTTTTAGCCAGTGTAGGAAAAATAAAATAAAATTCTTACTAGGAGATGTAAACTGGTATATTTACAGAGAAGAATTATATGACCTTATATGTGCATTTCTTATAGTCCCTAGGTTGGCCCCCACACATGTCAGTGCTAAGGAGATATTTTTTTCAGGGATGATGATATAATGATCACACAAGTGAAAATGATGAAGAAAAATAGATTCTCTCTGTAAGTTATAAGCTAAACATAAACATAGTTTGTTAGATGACATGAAATGAAAACATTGGCAGAGAATTCATCTTTGAATTCATGTTTGTGGATGAGAAAATACTGCAAATTTGGAGAGCAAAGCTGAATTAAAGGTGGTCCAAAATACACAACATTTTAATAACTGGGATGAACTGCTTTGTGAAAGCTTATCAGTGCCAGTAATTTAATGTACTGTAAGGAAGATTAACTGAGTCCAGCTTGTCACTCCACCCTCAGGGGTAGGGCTCCATCCCAACCAGGGAACTCTGCAGTTTTAAACATGCCTATGTGGCCCTTTAAGTGTTTACAGCAACTTCTGAGGAAGTTAGGAGGTCAAATACAAAGTAAGTCAAAAGTAGTAACAAGAAAAAGAACCTTTCTATAATAATTAGGGATAATTCTTAATAAGGTGGCCTTATTTTCAATTTCTGTTACTTCATATAGGCCAACAATACCAACAGGTGTCACATAGGATTTAAATCTGAAAGAACTGATCAAAACATTGCAATTATTTTCTGATCAAAACATGTGCAATTATATACATATCATTCATTGCTGAATTCATTTAAGGTGTCTTCTTGGAGCTGTACAGTTTTAGTTTCAAGTATCATCCAGAATATTATATACTTTGCAAACTCTCTAACAGCTTTCCACAACCATGCCTCTTTAATTACTTGAACTTGAACTAAAGTACTGTTGACTTCCAAAACTCTTTTGAAACAGCAGGGCCTGATTGATCTTTCAACATTAAACCTGGCATTACTATCACACGTACAACATGTAGCCTTAAAGGGCCCCAGGCTTTGGTCACTCACACCAGGGAGAAGCTTACAGAGAACGCACAACTGAAGGCACTTGATCAGGAAGTCTCAGAAGACAGTGGCAGCTGGAAGCCCTGCTGGGTCTCCACATATATCCATTGATCCTTGTTGAACAAAGAGAACGAAGGATTGCTGCTATTTCTTATTTCCACACGGACAGCATTCCCACCTTATGCCACATCTGACACCCTCTACCTATAGACTTAAAGTCACATCCCCTTGGTTTTAGGACTCAGCAACTGTTTAGACTTTACAAGTGAAGTAAATAGGCATTAAGTAGTCATTTCTCATTTCCAAAATGAAACTGGAATGCAGGGTTCTTATATTGGTGAACTTCTTTATTCTATATATAATATGTACAAGTAATTTACATTAAATAAATATTCACTTTTGCACTTACTGCCACAGAAATTCTGGGTGTGCTAAAAAAATGTACATCCATGGCTTGTATTCATCTTTGGTTATCAGTATATATCAAGTATTACAATTTTTTTCCCTTTCTTAAAATGCATATACATTTTTTGGGCACTCTCTGTATGTTCTTTCTCTCCCATATTCTTTCAATAATAAATGAGGCAGTAAAGCAAAATATACACTATACATTTGAACGTTCAAGCCAATTTCTCAAGATGAGATCCTCCAATGATGTTCATCCCTAACCTGTTTCCTTCCATGGAGATGCTAGCACAGACCTCTACCTGAACCATGTCTCCATTTAGCATCATAATAAATGGGAACAATCCAAAATCCATCGACCTAAATTGAGTTTCAGTCAATGTAAATTCTGTAGCACAGCATCCTGGAAATCAAGTGTGGGGTCACTCAGAAAACAAGTATCACATATTTGAGATTCCTTTGCCCAGATATATGGTGGGGATCTTTTTCAGCACAAAAAACAGCTACATGAAATTCATGAAAGTTAAACTTAATGGAAGAAAAAAAAAATAGGAAGGAAGGAAGGAAGGAAGGAAGGAAGGAAGGAAGGAAGGAAGGAAGGAAGGAAAGAAGGAAGGAAAGAAGGAAAGAAGGAAAGAAGGAAAGAAGGGAGGGCTTTTTAATCTGCTTCTTAAGTATCAATAATTGTTGAGGCACAATCAATATTATATGTTCCATAGTTGGTACAAATCTTTGTTGAATTATCTCAACTAGAAGAGGTCTGGTCTAGAGACAAGTAATGTATAGTTAGTTAGCAGTGTCATATAATGCTCATGAGAAGCAAACTTTACTATGACTACTTTTCAAGTGCTAAATCTCAAATACAATATAATATTAGGAACAGAATGTGCCAGAGTCAAAGAGGAATGGCAATAATTTAATAGAAAATAAGTTTAGCACAGGAAACAGGAAAGGAAGATGAATTACATCACATTTTCTTTTTAAAATTAATTGAAACCTATTTAAATATAATGAGTTCTTATATCAAAAAAAGGAACTGTAAAAGATCATTAAAGCCTAGTAGTTTAAAAATACTTAGTCCTTGATGATGTATATATGTGTTTGTCTCTGTGTGTATTTGTGTGTAATTACATAGGTAGACACATTCCTATGAAAATAAAGACCTATATGTATGAATTATATTATTTATAATTAAACATTTTTATCATGTGTCTATATTTTTTACTTCTCTCTGTTTGACTCTCCAGTAAAGGGAAGTGAGGAAAATCAGAAAATCTGAGATGGAATTATTGCTTCAGATTATCAAATGCAGGGATTAGCAAGCTTTTTCTATAAAGGGTCAAATGGTAATTATTTCAGGCTTTATGGGCCAGATAATCTCTGTCTCTATAAATCAGCTCTGGTGTTATAGCACAAAACTTGCCATGGACAATACATACATACGTACCTACATACATACACACATACACATAGTCATGAGTATGTTCCAATAAAACTTTATTTACAAAAATAGACAGCTGTCCAGGTTTGGCTGCCAGGATGCTTAGTTTACCAACTCTTGCTCCAGATGGTGACTAACCCACCTTTGATATTGACTGAGGTAGGAGATAGCACATTGAAAATAGAACATATTTTGCCTAATTTAAACCTTTATGGATTTTTGTGCCATTTCTAGACATCATTTAAAACCCAGTAAAATAGTTTATGCACACATGCAATGTGATCCATATACTGTTCTATAGAAATTTGTAGGTACACCCCTGCCAGGGACTAAATGTTTGTATCCCTCCAAAATTTATAAAGCCCTAATCCCCAAGGTAATGATATTTGGAGGTGGAGTCTTGAGGAGGTAATTAAACTATGAGGGTGGAGCTGTCATGATGGTATCGGTGCCCTTAGAAGAAGAGACACAGAGAGATGATCTCTCTCTCTGCCTATGAGGACCCAACAAGAAGACGGACATCTGCAAAGCATGAGGAGCCCAACCAAGCCAGCACCCTGATCTCAGACTTCCCAGCTCCCAGACCTGAGAGAAATACATTTCTGCTGTTTAATACAGAAATGGTAATTTGATACAACCCAAGCTAAGAAACTCCCCAGGTTTTCTTTTGTTTTTCCATGTGTGTGCTTTGGAAAGATTAGAGTCTGTGCCAACCTGGGGAAAATATGTCCCTCTACAATCATAACTAATCAATCACCATTCCCAAAATAAATCATGATTTTTAAGAAATGTTTGTTGCATATGGTATTTTCCCTCTATCTTCAATTCTTTCTCCACCCCCTGCAATTCCCTTTCAGCTTAAAACAAAACAAAACAAAACAAAAACAAAAAACTACTCTCACTTTAAGGTTCATATTAAACAACACTTTCTGAGGGTTTTTTTCTGCCAAATCCCTACACACAGGAATAGCTATTCCTCTCTATATCTTACTTTGCACTGGACATCTTATAACATTTATCAAATCATATTGTAATTATTTATTTGCATGCATCATACTCTTAAAAGCAGAGTATACTGTCTTTATCTTTGATTTTCTAAAATCTAATTTTGTTCAAGATCTAAGGAAGAGAAGAAAATGAAGAAAGAGAAGAGAAAGAAATAAATTAGCGTTGAATGAAGGAATGCAAATGCATCAGTGGAACAAAGACTTATGTATTTAATAATATTAATATAATGTAGTTTTGAGAAACAATAGCTGATGTTATTAGTCAATAAATATATACAAGATACCATTTTAATACTGGTGAAGCTTTTAAAGGAAGTTAGATTTAGACTATCACTGTTATTTCACAGAAAACCATGGTTAAATAATGCTCAATAATCACAAACAGTATGTCTTTTAAAAAGTACTATTAATTCAAAAAATGAATGCAAGTACTTTCAATAGAAAACATGGTTTCCAGGATAGATAGGTGTGTTGGTGAATGAATTCACTTATAAACTAAACAACATCAAAATATCTGTTTTATTACCCTAAGATAGAATAAATTAATTTGCACATAATTTAATTAACTTAATAACTTTTTAAGTCTTCCAGTGCTTTTTTCACGCCATTAGTTAGGGTGAACTGAGATGAAATAAATAGCAGGTTAGACTATTCTTAATGGAAATAATTGTAGTAGTTTAATGAGCATATATTCATCAATTTATGGAATAGTTGTTCATCTTCTATTATGAAAATGGTTTTAGGCAGCCAAGAAACTAAAATCTGAAAAAAAAAAAAATCCAAATAAATATTGTTTGTATTTATTACACACACACACACACACACACACACACACACACATACATTTTTTTTTCTCATTCTTCCTACTTTTTATTAGGCTATTTCCTGTTTCCAAAAGAGAAAACATTATACTGAATATATTCAGTATATTTTATCTATACTGAGTGCTAGCTATTCAAAACAGCAATTGTAATAATAATGAAAGCAGGAATTAAGTTTTTAAAAGCCTCCTAGTAAATCTGTTTTAATTCAATTAATTCTCCAGGAAAACAATTCTCCAAAAATATATTTAAGAAGCTGTTGCCCATCTTAAAATAACATAATTGATTTCTACACAAGATATCTTATCAGCTTTACCTGCTACTCAAATACTCATTTTCTTCAGGCAGTTACATAGCAGGAGACCAATGTGAAAGAAACTCCATAAATATCATTTGGCAAAGCATTTAGCAATATCATTCTTGACCTTCCTTATCTGTGCCTTAATTAAGATTTTAAACATCTCAGCTCTTTCACTTGCTTTTATGTTTCTATTTATCTTTGCGTTTTTGAGTCTTGAGGTACAGAATGTTTTCTTCTCCATGGAAACCATTCTGACCTCCTTCCAGGTGACATTAAAATCTCAGTGAATGGTGGATTCAAAGGAAGCATGGATATGAGATTGCTCCCTGGGGCCATATCCCCACAGGTTTCAAGCAGCCTCCTGAACCTCCTTCCACTCACAGAAGATGCTGAGTTGGTAGTTCTAGTTGGCTGTTCGCCACTCAGCTTTCTCAGGGCCCAGGGATTTATACTGAACCAAGGAGACACTTTCTATTTTACATTTCAAGCCTTTTACTCTTCTGCCTTCAATGATTTTTTGTGGATGAACAAACCAGATCAACTAAGATAATCCACTGTCATTCTCCACTAAATCTTCCCACTTTTTAAGAACTGCCACATACCTGAATTTCTCCTAAGGATTGTTCATGAAGGTAGGGACGTGTGACCATATTCTGTTTCCTTGCATCAAGGAAATAAGTTGCAGTTCTAGTTTCCACCCCCTTTACTACCTCTTGACTATGGGGAAGTCAGAGACTTATCCAAGTCTCAGTTTCTTGACTAAAAAAATGAGAACAACAATGTCTGTCTTGCCCACCTCCCAACATCCTAGTGAGGCTTAAATGAAGTTATCTCCATGAACATATCTATAATCTGTGTAGCACAGCACAATGGAAATTACTTCTGATGAATCAGCCATGATGCAATAAATCTTACTCCTTAAAAAAAAATCCAGTACATTCTGTAGTTTTAATGAGTTTTTTAACCTTTGAAAGAATACATGTTTAAACATATCCTGATATCCTGTTTAAGGGGGAAAAAAAACTACACCAAAAAACGAATTATCCATGAAATCCAGTAATTGTGCTCACTGTCAGAAACTGAGTATTATATGCTGTAGAATTTCATATCAGTCTGGAAGAACAAAAAAAAATGTTGATACTTTCATAATTTGGAAAAGAGTATACTTTTTTTAAAATTTATTTATTTTTAATTAGTTTCAGGTGTACAACACAGTGCAATAGTTATACATTTTACCCCTCAAAGTGACAACCCCCCACCCCCAATTCACCACCCCACTCCCCCCCCATATCATATATATCTATTACTCTTCCTCTGACTCTCTTCCACAGTATAATCCACATCCCGTGACTATCTATATATATTCAATTACAGTAGGTATACAACCTCCGCTTTAGTTATACAGTGCAGTGATCAAACCTCTACTCCATCCATGAAATGGTCTCCCTAACAAGACCTATGACCATCTGACATTCCACAGAATATTTACAACATTATTAATTATATTCCCCAAACTGTTTTTTATATCCCAGTGGCAATATTGTAGTTGCCTATTTTTGCTGTCTAATCCCTTCCCCTTCTCCCTCATCCCCATCTCCCTCCCAATTGCAACCCTGATTTTTCCTCTATATCTATGAGACAGTTTCTGTTTACTTTGCTCATTCATACAGTTTTTCAGATTCCACATATGAGTGAGATCATATGGTATTTGTCCTTCTCTGACTGACTTATTTCACTTAACATAATAGTCTCTAGGTCCATCCATATCATTGCAAATGGCACGATTTCATTCTTCTTTATAGCGGAGTAACACTCCATTGTATAAATATACCACAGTTTCTTAATCCAGTCATCTACTGATGGGCATTTTGGTTGTTTCCAAGTCTTAGCTATTGTAAATTGTGCTGCTATGAACATAGGGGTGCATAACTTTTTTTGAATAAGTGTCTTGTTTTTTTCAGGATAAATACCTAGGAGTGGAATTGCTGGGTCAAACGTTAGCTCTATTTCCAGTTCTTTGAGATACCTCCATACTGACTTCGGTAGTGGCTGCACCAATCTGCAATCACACCAACAGTGCAGCAGGGTCCCCTTTTTCCCACAGCCCCGCCAGCACTTGTTGTTTGTTGATTTATTGATGATAGCCATTCTGACTGGAGTGAGGTGGTATCTCATGGTGGTTTTTATTAGCATTTCCCTAATGACTAGTGAGGTTGAACATTTTTTCATATGCCTGTTGGTCATCTGTATGTCCTTTTTAGAGAAATGTCTCTTCATATCTTCTGCCCATTTTTTAACTGGGTTGTTTGTTTTTTTGACGTTGAGTTTCATGAGTGTTTTATAAATTTTGGATATTAACCCCTTATCAGATATATCGTTGGCAAATATATTCTCCCATTCAGTAGGCTTCCTTTTTGTTTTATTAATGGTTTCCTTTGTTGTGAAAAAACTTTTAAGTCTGATATAATCCCATATGTTCATTTTTTCTTTTACTTCCCTTGCCCATAGGGAAGAATCAGTAAAAATATTGCTCTGGGTAATGTCTGCAAATGTACTCCCTATATTTTCTTTTAGGATTTTTATGGTTTCAGGTCTTACATTTAAGTCTTTAATCCATTTTGAATTTGTTCTTGTATAAGGCGTAAGGAGGTGGTCCAGTTTCATTTTTTTGCATGTGTCAGTCCAATTTTCCCAGCACCATTTATTGAATAGACTACCTTTACTCCAGTGTAAATTCTTGCTTCCCTTGTCATAGATTAACTGTCCGTAAATGCCTGGATTTATTTCTGGGCTCTCTGTTCTGTTCCACTGATCGATGTGCCTGTTTTTATGCCAATACCAAACTGTCTTGATTACTGTAACCTTGTAGTAGGTTTTGATGTCTGGTAGCGTGATCCCCCTGACTTTGTTTTTATTTCTCAGAATTGCCGAGGCTATTCTGGGTCTTTTATGATTCCATATAAATTTTAGGATTATATTTTCTATTTCTGTGAAAAATGCCCTTGGTAGTTTGATAGGAATTGCATTGAATCTATAAATTGCTTTAGGCAGTATGGACATTTTAACTATATTAATTCTTCCTGTCCATGAGCATGGTAGGTGTTTCCATTTATTTGTATCTTCTATGATTTCTTTCTTCAGTGTCTTATTTTCTGAGTACAGATCTTTCACTTCTTTGGTTAAATTTATTCCTAGGTATTTTATAGTTCTTGACACAATTGTAAATGGGACAGTTTTCTTAATTTCTCTTTCCATTAGTTTATTATTGGTCTATGCAAATGCCACTGATTTCTGAACATTGATTTTATATCCTGCTACATTATTAAATTCGTCTATCAGTTCCAAAAGTTTTTTGATGCAGTCTTTGGGGTTCTCTATATACACTATCATGTCATCTGCATATAATGACAATTTTACTTCTTCCTTGCCAATTTGGATGCCTTTTATTTCTTTTTGTTGTCTGATTGCTGTGGCTAGAACTTCCAGCACTATGTTGAATAAAAGAGGAGAAAGTGGACAGCCTTGTCTTGTTCCTGATCTTAAGGGGAATGGTTTTAGCTTTTCCCCATTGAGTATGATGTTAGCTGTAGGTTTATCATATATGGCTTTTATTACGTTGAGATATGATCCTTGTATTCCCACTTTGCTAAGGTTTTTTAACATAAATGGCTGTTGGATTTTGTCAAATGCTTTTTCTGCATCTATTGAAATGACCATGTGATCTTTATCCTTCATTTTGTTGATGTGGTGTATCACATTAATTGATTTACAGATGTTGAACCAGCCTTGCGCAATAGGGATGAATCCCACTTGATCATGATGTATGATCTTCTTAATATATTGCTGAATTCTGTTTGCTAATATTTTATTGAGAATTTTTGCATCTATATTCATCAGGGAGATTGGCCTGTAGTTTTCCTTTTTTGTGATGTCTTTATCTGGTTTTGGAATCAGGGTGATAGTGGCTTCATAAAAAGAGTTTGGGAGCCTTCCCTCCTTCTGGATTTTTTGGAATAGTTTGAGAAGAATAGGTGACAGTTCTTTTTTGAATGTTTGATATATTTCACTTGTGAAGTCATCTGGTCCAGGGCTTTTGTTTTTTGGGAGCTTTTCAATTACTGATTCAATTTCCTTGGTAGTAATCAGGGTATTTAGATTGTCTGTTTCTTCTTACGTTAGCTCTGGAAGGTTGTATGCTTCTAGAAAATTATCCATTTCTTCCAGATTGTCAAATTTGTTGGCATATAGTTGCTCATAGTAATTTCTTAGAATTTTTTGTATTTCTGTGATGTCTGTAGTCATTTCCCCTCTTTCATTCCTGATTTTACTAATTTGAGTCCTCTCTCTTTTTTTTTTTTTTTTTTTTTTGATGAGCCTGGCTAGAGGTTTGTCAATTTTGTTTATCTTCTCAAGAAACCAGCTCTTGGTTTCATTGATCTTTTGCATTGTTTTTCTGTTCTCTATATTGTTTATTTCTGCTCTGGTCTTTATTATCTCATTTCTTGTACTCCCCTTGGGCCTCTTTTGCTGTTCTTTTTCCAGTTCCCTTAGGTGTAAGGATAACCTGTTGATTTGAGATTTTTCTTCCTTCTTTAGGTAGGCCTGCACTACTATAAACTTCCCTCTTAGGACTGCTTTCGCAGCATCCCAGAGATTTTGGGTCATGGTATTTTCATTTTCGTTTGTCTCGAGGTATCTTTTGATTTCCTCCTTGATCTCATTTGTGACCCACTCACTATTTAATAGCATATTGTTTAGCCTCCATTTATTTGTCAGCTTCCCGGATTTCTTCTTATAATTGATTTCTAGTTTCATAGCATTGTTGTCAGAGAATACAGTTGAAACGATTTCAATCTTCTTAAATTTATTGAGACTTGTTTTGTGGCCTAACATGTGGTCTATCTTAGAAAATGTTCCATGTGCACTTGAAAAGAACATATATTCTGTAGCTTTGGGATGAAATGCTCTGAAAATGTCTGTTAAATCCAGCTGGTCTAATGTGTCATTTAAGGTTGCTGTTTCCACATTGATTTTCTGTCTGGAGGATCTGTCCATTAGTGACAGCGGGGTGTTGAAGTCCCCTACTATGATAGTGTTACTGTTGATCTCTGTCTTTATGTCTGACAATATCTGTTTTATATATTTAGGGGCTCCTACGTTAGGTGTATAGATGTTTACTAGAGTTATGTCCTCTTATTGGATCAATCCCTTCATTACTATGAAGTGTCCTTCTTTGTCCTTTGTTATATTCTTCAATTTAAAGTCCATTTTTATCTGATATAAATATCACTACTCCAGCTTTTTTCTCATTACCATTTGCATGAAATATTTTACTCCATCCCTTTACTTTCAGCCTGTATGAGACTTTGGATCTGAGGTGAGTCTCTTGTATACAGCATATGCTGGGGTCTTGCTTTCTTATCCATTCAGCCACCCTATGTCTTTTTATTGGAGCATTTAATCCATTTACATTTAATGTGATTATTGATAGGTGTGTATTTATTGCCATTTTGTTATTTGTGTTCATAGTCTTTCTTAGGTTGTTTTTCTCTTCTACTTAAAGAAACCCTTTTAGCATTTCCTGCAAAGCTGGCTTGGTGGTAATGAATTCCCTTAACTTATTTTTATCTGCAAAGCTCCTTATCTCAACTTCGATTTTAAATGATAACCTTGCTGGATACAGCAATCTCGGTTGTAGGCCTTTATTCTTCATCACTTTGAAAACCTCCTGCCACTCCCTTCTGGCCTGCAAAGTTTCTGTAGAAAAGTCAGCTGATAATCTTATGGGGGTACCCTTGTAAGTAACTTGCTGCCTTTCCCTTGCTGCTTTAAGGATTCTGTCTTTGTCCTTAACCCTTGCCATTTTCACTATAATGTGTCTTGGAGTGGGCCTGTTTGGAATCATCCTGGTTGGAACTCTCTGCACTTCCTGAGCTTGTATTTCAATGTCCTTTGCTAGGTTAGGGCAGTTTTCAGACATTATTACTTCAAATATATTCTCAATCCCTTGCTCCCTCTCTTCTCCTTCTGGTACTCCAATGACCCGTGGGTTATTGCATTTGATGTTGTCCCCCAGCTCTCTTAAACTATTTTCCATGTTTTTCATTCTTTTTTCTTTTTGTTCTGCATGGGTGATCTCTGCTATTTTGTCTTCTGAGTCACTGATTCGATTTTCTGCTTCATCCAATCTGCTAGCGATTCCATCAAGTTTGTTATTTAATTCAGTAATTGTGTTCTTAAGTTCTAGCTGGTTGGTTTTCATGATTTCTCTATCCTTCTTTATATTTTCATTAATTTCCTTGAACATTCTAATAATCAGTGTTCTGAACTCTGTCTCCGATAGGTTGGTTACCTCTATTTCCTCTATTTCCACTGATTCAGTAAGTTCCTTCTGTTCTTTTATTTGTGTTGTGTTTCTTTGTCTCCCCATTCTGGCTTACTCTTTGTGTTTGCTTCAATATAACAGATAGATCCCCCAGGTTTCTCAGTCTTTTTTGGGTAAACTTATATGGTGTGTGTCCTTTATATTTGAATTCCTCAGTCTCCCTATTCTCCTGTACTTGTATCTGAGGTGTTCCTTGTGTCGTGCGTTCTCACTTGTTGAAGTTTTAATTTTGATTACTTTTGGTTTGTCAGTAGGTGGGATTGACTCCCACATTGATCAGCTGTGAGGATCAGCAGTGTCTGCAGTTTATGAGCTGCTGTGAGAGGATTGACCCCTCTGATGAAACTTGGACCCTATGGGCCCTAGTACCTGTAGCAACTTCCTTTTGGGTGTGACTCTTGTATGTCAAACCCAGAAATGCTCTGGTTTTATCTAAAGTTGGCCTCTGGGTATGATAATTCTTGTGTCTGTTTGTTTGGACCGACTGCTGCAGAGTGATTTTAGAGCATAACAGATCAACAAGAACAACCTCCGCAGCCACCAAAGGAAACCAAATGCTCGCACAAGTAAAAAAAAACCAACCATCAAACTACAGTCAACTTGTACAGAAATATCAATCATACTAATGAAGAAAACAAACAGAAACAAAACAAAAACCACACACACAATAACAGAAGAGGAAACAAAATAAAATACAATATCCTAAAATAAAAAATAGAATAAACATGAGAAACCGATTAGCTATACCTAAAAAATAAAAAATAAAAATAAACTAAAATAATAATAATAAAAAAGTAAGAATAAAAATTAAAAAAATAAAATTTGCAGAAAAAAGGAAAAGAGGAAAAGTATAGCAGTGAGAAGAATGAATGAAATAAGAGAGAAAGTGAGGGTGGGGAAAAAAGAAAAAGAAAAAGAAAAAAAAATATATATATATATATATTTGTCTACACACCCATATATATGGACATATATTCACCTATATACATGCCTATATTAAAAACTACAAAATAATAAGAATGAAATAGAAATAAAAACCAAAAACAACCAAGATAAGCAGCCAATAAAGGGAAAACAAAACAGAATAAAACCAAACAAACCAAAAATACCCGTGCCGGTCTTGGCTAAAGTCCACCAAGCTCTCGTCAGTTTGTCTGCTGTACAAACATTCCTGTGTGTCTTGTGGGAACAGGAGGCCACCTGATGCCTAGCGTGATCCTGGCCCTGCAGGTTTGCTGTACTTGAGTGTGGTTGTGACGTGTGATTGGTGGTTTTTACAAAGTCACTGCCTTTTTGCTTTTGCCTGTCCCAAGGCAGGCTGCACCCCCAAAGGCTCAATGAGTGTCTCTGGGCACCCTTTCGGTGGACAGCTGTGGAGAACTGAAGTATTCCTCACTACCAAAAGCCTGCTGCTAAGAATCTGTTAATTAGTGCCTCAGCAGGTGAACCTGCCCTGCCTCCCAAGCCTTGCCTAAAGGTGGGGGCGGGGTAGGTAGTCTCACTCTGCTGCCTTTACTGGGTGGAAATTCTCAACCCCCTGCAGGTAGGAATATCTTCCTAGTCTGCCCCTATTGCTCCATTCAGGAGTCAGTTTAAGACTATCTTGGCGGGGACCAAAGTTTGTGGGAGTGGGTAGGTTATTGGGTTTTTTTGCTTTCTGTTCAAGAGTAGAAAAAGGAAAAAAAAATAAAAACATAAAAATAAACAAAGCCACAATTCCAACACTGTTTTAAGCTAAGGCCTTTGCCTCTTATGCTCCAGCGGAGTTCCTGCTGCTCTCCCAAAGGGTCTGCCGGGATTTAGGGAATTGCGCGCACCCTACCGTGTGGCTAAGATCCCCGCTCCGTCTCTCAGGGACCTGCGTCTCTGGCCAGCACGCTGTGTGTCTGCGGGAGTCTTCTCTTTCCCCTGCTCCCGGGTTTCAGGCTTCTGTGCTCCGCGGGGCCCGGTGGGCACAGAGACTGATCCCTGAACCGGGAGGGTGCAGGGACTGATCTTGCCCTGCCGCTGCGGGGCTCTGCACCCTGCTTCCTGGGGACGCGGCGAGCTGCGGGTGCAGCTCGTACCTCTGCACAGTCGTCTCCTCTCTCTCCTCCCGCACTTGCCCGGCCTGAGGCTTCTGCCTCAGACCGCAAACCAACGCGCTCTGGCTGAACTCTAGGTGGGCCGCGGGCCACAGGGAGCGAGCCGGGGACACTCATCGTGACTCAGCAGCCGCGGGTGCGGGCTGCACCTCACGCCTCTCGCCGCCTTCTTCCCCTACTCGCCCGGCCTGACCACCGTCCAGCAATCCTTGTGTGGAACTCTTAGTTGCTCTGTGTGATGAGTAGATGTCTCTTTGAAGCGTATTAGAAGTTCAAATTGTGGATATTTCCAGGGGAGATTTCATGGAGCCCTCCTCACAGCCGCCATCTTGCCCCTCCTCCTGAAGACTATACTTTTAATAGTCTCTTGAGCATATATGAAATCAATGTCTATGATTATGTCATTTAGCTTAGGCAACCTTTAAATGCCCTTTAGGGAAAAACCTTGATGTAAAGTATAAATTAATTATAATTGATCATAATTAATTATACCTACTGCTCTCCTCATATTTTTCTTCAAATTGTCAGAGTTTTATCACTATAAACCCATTTTTCTCTGCAGCATGTATCTACTTAGAAATAACTTTATTTATTTATTTTAATTAATTATTTATTTATTTTTTGAGGGCAGTGTCACTGGCCCTCATATGTGGGACCCGAACTGGGCCCGCTGGCTTCCCAAGCCAGCGCTTAACCACCGCGCCACTCGGCTGGCCCTACTTAGAAATAACTTTATAAAGAGCTATATTCTGGATGGAAACAGGGAAGAATGAGTTTTAGTTGAGGGAGACTGGAAATACACATTGCTGTCTCTTGAACAAGCAGAACTTATTCTGTAAAAGATTTAAAAAATTCCTATTGATTTGGTCAGAGGTATGTGGGCCAATTCATTATGAATATAATAGCGATATGATCACCATAAGCACATATCTCAGAGTTTGGGTGCAAGTATTTGTTTTTGGTTTTGTTTTTCCAATAATCAATGCATATGTTTTCTATTTTTTCAAATTTGTCCAAAAATACACCAGAAGGAATATATATATATATATATATATATATATATATATATATATATATATATGAGAAATCATAGGACAGAGCTACATTAACCTTCTATATTATCTCTTTTTCAAAAGCATGGTTACAGGCATTGTTTTATTAAAATATACATGTGTATTATTCTGGATTTCATTGAAAAGTAAAAAGAATACAATTTGCTTTTGAACAAAAGCCTGGAACAAATCTGACTTTCCTCTTTCAGATTTTTGTTTGTTTTCTGTTTTTTAGTGTATGAAACTTTTCCTTATTTTCTTTTTGCCATCCAAACATGCTTATCAAAGTGATTTTGTTAATCTTTAAAATCAGTCTAGCCTTAGTCAAATAAACATTGAAATGCAAAAACATTTCCTTTCTTCTTCCATGCTTGATTGATTATCAGAGGCTTTTATTTCTTTTCCCCCCATATTACAAAAGCCACTTGTATTTACTTGTTAGTTTCTGTTATGAATTGCTACATTGACAACGTTTACCTTTTTCCAAATCTCTTCTGTAATAGTTACCTTTTTAAAACACTTTATCAGCCCACTTTAACATAAGGAAGTAGGGAAATACCTCTGCAAGCCAATTCATAATGTAATGTTGGAAAATTTAGGACTAAAACGCAAACTCTAGGAGAATGCCATCTTTCTATTATCCAACCAGACAAGCTTGTTATCAGGACTATTCTGCACCACTCTGCACCAGGTAGCACATCAATTCCACCTGATTGTGTGAGCCTGGAAATCAGGATTCTATCTCATCGAACCCCTTCCCCATTTCTCTTGTTTGCACAGAAGGCTCAGGTTGTGCCTGCCCACACTTTATATGTGGTAGGAGCCAGACAGACCTGTCTTTAGACTATCTTATCTCTCCTTTACTCATTCTAAATGCATCAGCCATTACGTCTGGGAAAATGGCCCGCATGGTGGAAAGTTTGTGAATGCATCTGACTTTCTCTATGTAATCTCCAAATATCTCCCACAAGTATTTATTAATTGCAAAGCCAAAAAAGAGCAACTTCATAGTGGAGAAACCTGGCAGACAACACCTTACACAAGTGATCAAAATTAACCATAGATGCAATGGGAAAAATGGAAGCCAAGTGCCTCCAGATCTGATGCACTAAGGACATGGCATCACTTCTCTAGCATTTCTGCCCCAAAAGAGCATAAACAACATGATTCTGAGCAAATATCAGACAAACCAAACTCAAGATTGTTTATAAAATAACTGGCTTGTTCTCTTCAAAATTGTCAAAACCTTTGAAAACAAAGACAGAAAAACACTTCTAAAGTAAACTACATTAAGGAGATATGACAACTAAATGCCACATGTGATCATGGATTGGTACCTGGACCAGAGTGTTTTTCTCTTACTATGAAGTACATTTTGAAATAAAGTACGCCTAACAAAAAACAGTGGGGATAATTGGGGGGGGGGGGGAGGCGAAGAGAGAAAGAGAGAAAGAAAATTTGATAAAATCTTAACACTTGGAGAATATGAGTGAAGGGTATATGGCAAAATTTTGCATTGCTTTTGGACCTTTTCTTTAAGTTTGAATTTATTTTAAAATTAAAAATTTATTTATATATATATATATATTTTTGTTTTATATATATATATATATATATATATATATACATATATATATGTATTTATGTTAATTACAATTCTTCTGTGCAAAAATAATTGTTTTTTCTTCTGTATTCCCCCCAAAATATATTGCTAGTGATTTTCATGGGGCTTGCAGGTTGGGAAAGATTTTGACACTCTTTACCACTGCCACATTTTTATTCCTGGGGACAAAAAGACATAGGCCTACACAGATGAAATCACTCACTCAAGTTCATACAAATATGAAATGAATTAATAAAATTCTGGTATGTGTGTATATATATATATATATATATATATATATATATATATATATTATTTTTCATTTGTTCCTTAATATGTTCTGATATTTATATAAAAATGCTAGAACTATCTCAGTATTTATATTTTCCTAGCATCTAGTGCAAGATCGTGCATAGAATAGAAGCTCAGAAAATGATAATACCTGACAGGTCTACTTCCTGACAGTCCTACTACCTGAATTCAGTGTATTCATATTTTCAGACAATCATCAAATGTTCATGCAGTGTCTTTTCTAGAGCAGATACCATGTTTGGAAAACAAACATTACTATGTCTTGATCTTTCCCCTCATCTCCCTCTTGAAGAATTTCACACTCAACTGTGGAAAACAGTCCTATGAACCAAGAGTAGAAATATGAGACAATTCATGTGGTAGAACCAAAAGGTATCTAGTTTAGTAGGAGAAGTCAAGGGCACACAGAACAATAAAAGAAGGGTAAGATAACTGTTTTAAAAATACTTTATGAAGTCATTTTGAGATAACTGGAGTTACTTTTAGCTTAGAGCAGTTAACACAGTACTTCCCAGGGGAGGTAGAATTTTTCTAGGCTTTGAAAGATATGGATGAAAATGGGTGAAGATGTTGCTAAAAAGAATGATACAGGGAACAGGAGACAATCTCTGAGAGATTTATAATTCCCTCTTTCTCCATTTTTATGAGGTCATTTGAGTATCTGTAAGATTTCTAAGGGAAGGCAGCCAACATTAAAATAAAACACCTTGTATTATTCAAAATGTGATGTAAAAATAAATAGATTTTTTAGGATTCTAGAGTAATGGAATAAGGAGACGGAAGGAGAGAAGGAGGGAGGAAGGGAGACAGAGAGAGACAGAGAGACAGAGAGAAGGAAGGAAGGGAGAGGGAGAAACACAGATGATGTAACCAGCAGATGCAATTGCATCTAAACTTCTTGAAAAACCAAGAGCTCCCTTGTCCCTTTGGCAGGTATCCACTGTCTTACATTCTAGAGTTTAAGACGGCTCTGTGACAATGTGTTCAGAGGACTGAGGACTGAGAGGAAACTGAAATAAAGCCTCTGTTTTGTTTTATTTTGCTACGTTCCATTTCACTTTATTTCGACTTCTCTATTATTTCTATCTTTAGTCGAGAACAAAACTGTTAGTAACTTTCATTATGTCTCTGCTTATTGGAAATGCTACAGATACTTAGCCTAGCTTATATAACAATTAACTTCAGCTGTTTTACTCTTGTACGCCCCATATGTAGAGATTTTGTCTATCAAAAACCCTGTATTATTTATTATTATTGATTTATTTTTATTATCAAAAAGTGCTACATTACCAGTAATCAGGGCTTTTGAAGAGAATGTGCTACCTGTTGTCACCATAGTATACTCGTATTTGTATGTCTCTGGCAAAACCTGAGAAACAACAATTTACTTAATATGTGATCCATTTGATGATATTTAATTCTTATATATTCATATTTTGAAAAGTTTACTACTCATTTTATTGTAGAAGGGGTTCAGAGATCCCGGTTGTCAGCTCTGTAACACCCATTGTCAGAAAATGACAAGGCTAAGTTTGTTCAAGATTTTGCAAATCCTCCATTAATTCTGTAGACTAATTTTAGGTCAAGGGTTTCAAAAATGCTGTTTGTTAATAAAGTGAATATTAGATAGCTAGATCTCAAGGGATCAGGTAAAATAAAAATCTTTCAAGTTGTTTTCCTCTGGACATAGGTACACTAAATTAGTCTACGATTTCTTAAATAAATTAAAGTTCATATAGTGTTAGCCAATTTTTGATGGTTCACTTTATATGTAAAGTGGTAATTGCTAATTGATCATATGAGAGGAATAATTTCTGATGAACATTAAAAACATGATCTAAATTGAATTACATCACTGTTGCTTTGCAAATTGGCCCCTTAAGTGAAGGGCAAGGAGAGACTAAAGATGAGGCAGAACACTGCAGATTGGTGGGTGGCAGTTTGAATAAGCAAGGGGATTTACATACAAGGCTTGGTTCAGGTGCCCAAGACAAATAGATATCACCCACCCACCTGAATCTTAAAAATTTCTTTGGAGACCTTACCTGGGTTCAGTCACATGTATCATCCGGATGATCTCAATAACACATTGCTCTCAAGACTGCATCCTTGAAAATGGCTCCCACTGTCGGAACGGTGGGCAGAACATACATTCCAAGGACAGGGGAGGGTATGAGGAGCCTCTGATTGCCCAGGTTTAGCTCAAGGATTGACTAGTAGTTACATGCTCTGGATGACCTCCTCCAATGCTCACCATGATTTGCCCATTTCTTTCAGCCCCAGCCACTAGCCATCTGTTCCCTCACTCCTCCCTACACCCACAAACATAAGTAGGGTTAACACGCACACACACACACACACACACACCACAAATATTAACATATATATCACTTGATATTCAATATCTGTACTAATGGAAAATGCTAATAAATTGGCAGTTAAGTAACAGTTAAGTATATAAGAAACCAGGGCTCTTGAGATTTCTCAGCTAATTTCTAAACTACAACATAAAGATCATTTTAATAACAGAAACTTTACTGTTTTGAACTAGCGAAAATGACTATGGAAAGATGATATGATGCCAAGAAGATAAAAACACTTGTAATATGGAAGCTCCAGCCAAATATGTGTCACCAGGATAATTGAAATAAGCCAAAGCTTTACGTTTTCATTGTCCTTAGACCTTCTTCATTCTGAGAGATCAGGCTAAATGTTATGGAGACATTAGAGGAAGGCATAATTGCTGTAGCATTTTCACTCTTACAAGTATGGAAAAATAAACATTTTATGGTACTCCTATCTTGGCATGATTTCCTCCTGCTGGGGTCTTGGCTAAGATCTAGCACGGATAGGGATAATGCCTTCTAGACACTGTTGAAAACCAAACTTCAAAATCTTGTGAATACAATCTATTCAAGAAAGTATAGCCAAACATTCAGAGTCAACAGAGAAAAAGGAAACACATTCGCTTGTCTCCATTAATCTAATATAAGGAGACAAACAGCTATCTTTATCCAAGGTCCCACCACAGAGTGCTTACATGATCTGACAGACCCATTAAGTGAAAGACTGCACCTCCTTCTATTCAAAGTTTTAGTTTTTAGCCATCAGCAAAATACAGAGGTTATAACTCAACAAAGAATCTCAAGGGATTTCAATCCTGCTCAAATTCTTCATTTTGGATTTATTTTTCAATAGTGGGCATTGTCTCTTCAAACTGATGACGTGTAACTAGGACATGTAACTATTAAACTGATTCTACATAATTTATAACATATGCAGCTCTTGAATAATAAAACTGTCACAAAATTAAGAGGCAGTCAATTAGAGACAGTTACTAATTACTCGAGACACTTATTAGAGTTGCTTCAGGGAGACCACCAACTTATTCTATGGATGCATTATAGATGTATATTTGACTAATATTTCTATGAGAATAAGTAAAATCATGATTTTCAGGAACTGTACAAATAATTACATTATAAAACATCTCATTTAAGTATTTTTCTCTAACTGGGTCATGCAAATATTAGAAAACTGAATTTCTTATTTGTGGTTATATCATAAACTAAATTAGAGACAATTGATTTGTCCTGCGGCACTTTTTTTTAACTCTTCTTCCATCCCTCCCTCTTCCCCTCCCTCCCCTTCTCTCCTCCCTTCCTTCTTTCCTCTTTTCTTCCTTTACATATTTTCAGTATAACTCAAGATCTAGAAAGTTGAATATATAAGAACACAGTGCATTGAACTTGAAAGACTTTGGTCATAACTTTGACTTTTTTCTTTGTCTTTTAAAGTTAAAGTTAGTAAAATCATTGCAAAATATTCAAACAATACTAAAGTACCATTCCCTTTATAAAGCATTATTAAAGTTTGGATGTATGCCTTTTCTGAGTGATTTTATGATTTCATCAAATCAAAGACTATTTATTAAATATCTGAATTGCATTGGTAATTTTCACTTGACTATGATAAATACAAACAGAGAATTAAATAGTCTCTGCCTTCAAAAAGCCAACCACGTAGTGCAAAAAAATAATCTATTTGCACTAATAGTCTCTTGTATAACAAAGTATATTGGAAGTGGTAAATTAAATTGGTTTCAGTGTCAGACACATTCGGTATAGAAAATAGGCATGAACTATGAAAACATACGAACTTGACCCCTTCCCAGTGCCCATCCAATCACTAGTTTTCTCTTCTGAGTCAAGTAGATTCAGGGGGATGGTGGGCACACAGGGTTTGGGGATGGTGAACCTGGACATGGGACTGGCTAGTGTTATACCAGGGGGTTAATGCAGGACTGTTCCCTCTGTGTAAGAAGAGAGTCGGAGGACTACTGCCAGAGAAACTTGAAGCAAAGATAAGAGGATGGACACCAGGAAAAGCCGGACGTCTCAAGATTCATGAACTCTTACAGGAAAGGAATGACCACAATGTGGAGGGATGAGCCACTGCCCTCCCTGCCCCCAGGTGCTGTGGTGAAAATTGTCAGGTGGAATGATGTTGGAACCATTATAGCTTGGAGTTGAGAAACAAATAAGTCCCTCCACCCCCTACAGAGTCTCAGGAGAGACTTGGAAACTCAAGGATGTCTGATATCGTGTCATCTCTCTCCTCTCAAGCAACTAGGGGTGAGCCTCAAGGAGACAGGACAAGAATATTTAAATGTTGCCCAGGAAATTCAATAGTCAGAGAGATGACAATTCAGTGAAACTAAAGAAGAACTGGCTCTTGGTGGAAAATGCATAAATAAACAGTTGAAGGAGATAGATGACAACAAAAACAATGGCAACAAAAATGACAAAATTAAAACAATTTAAAGTGGTTCCACTACAGCTCATTGAAGTGTTTTTGAAGATAAAAACATTATTTTAAATTTTTAAAGATTTAACTGAAGTATAGCTAATATACGATATCATATTAGTTTCACATACACATCATAATTAGTGAACATTTACATGCCTGATGATCAACCATCTGACACCATACCATCCTTTCACAATATGAATATATTGATTATAATCCTCACGCTGTACGTTACATCCCCATGACTTATTTGTTTTATCCTTGGAAATCTGAACTTCTTATTCCCCTTCACCTTTTGCCCCCATCTTTTTCAAATGTTTCAATTATAAGTGACATTCAATATTATTTTATATTAATTTCAGGTGTACAGGATAGTGGTTAGATATTTATATAATTTAAGAAGCGATCCCCTCACTAGTTTCATACCCACATGGCACTAAACATAGTTATTACTGTATTATTGACTATATGTTCCTTTGCTATATCCTATGTCTCCATGACTATTTTGAAACAAATTGTACTTCTTAATCCCTTCACATTTTCACCCAGCTCCTTAACCCCTCCCATCTGGAAACCACCAAAGTATTCTCTGTATTTATAAGTTTGTTTCTGTTTTGTTTGTTCATTGTAGTCTTCAGTTTCCACATATAAGCATTTCAGCTACCCTATGTCTTTTGATTGGAGCATTATATCCATTTACATTGAAAGTGATTATTGATAGATACATAGTTATTGCCACTTTATCCATCTTTATGTTCTCTTCCCTCCCACCCCGCCTTCATTTTAAAGAAGTCCCTTTAACATTTCTTGTAACACTGGTTTAGTGGTGATGAACTCCCTTAGCTTTTTCTTACTGGATAGCTCTTTATCTCTCCTTTAATTTTATTTTTATTTATTTTTTATTTTTTTTGAGGGCAGTGTCACTGGCCCTTATATGTGGGATCTGAACCGGGGCCACTGGCTTCCCACGCCAGTGCTTAACCACCGTGCTACTCCGCCAGCCCTCATCTTCAATTTTAAATGACAGCCTTACTGGATAGAGTAGTCTTGGTTATAGGTCCTTACTTTTCATCACTTTAAATATTTCATGCCAATTTCTTCTTTCCTGTATAATTTCTGTTGAGAAATCAGCTCACAATCTTATGAGAGCTTCCTTGTAAGTAAACAGTAGCCTTTATCTTGCTTCTTTTACGGTTCTCTCTTTGTTTTTAAACTCCGCCATTTTAATTATAATGTGTCTTAGTGTGGGCCTGTTTATCAGGTTCATCTTGTTCAGGACTCTGTGCTTCCTTGGCTTTTGTGTCTATTTCCTTCCTCAAGTTAAGAAAATTTTCAGTCATTATTTCTTTAAATAGGTTCTCAATCCCTTGCTGTGCCTCTTCTCCTTCTGATACCCCTATAATGTAAATGTTGTTATGCTTGATGTTGTCCCAGAGGTTTATTAAACTCTCATTTAAAAAAAAATTCTTTTTACTGTTCCAATTTGGTGTTTTCTGCTACTTTGCCTTTTAAATTGCTGATTTGATCTTCTGCTTCATCTAGTTTGCTTGTGATTACTTCTAGTGCATTCTTCATGTCAGTTACTGTATTCTTCACTTCTGACTGGTTTCTATGTCCGCTATTTTATGCTTGATATCTCTCTGTTGAAGTTCTCACTAAGTTCCTTGAGCATCTTTACAACCATTGCTTTGAACTCTGTATCTGGTAGGTTGCTTGCTTCCATTCTATTTAGTTCTTTTTTCTAGAGTTTTCTTCTGTTCTTTTATTTGGGGCATATTTCTGTTTCCCCAATTTTGGCTGTCTCCCTGTGTTTGTTTCTATGTGTTTAGCAGATCTACTATGTCTCCCAGTCTTAGGCAGGTGGCCTTATGTAGCAGGTGCCCTGTGATATACAGTGGCCCCATCTCTGTGGTCACCTGCATTGGGTGCTCAGGACTGTCCCTTATGTGGGTTGTGTGTGTACTCCTGTTATAGATGAAACTTGATTGCTGCTGGCACACCAGTAAGTGGGACTGACCTTCAGCCTGATTGGCTGTGGGATTTGGCCACGTGCACAGTTCATGGGCTGCTGTGCAGGTGGCTTACCCCATGGAGCAGGATTCAACCCAGCTGGCTCTGTTGTCTGTTGACACTGCCCTTTTGGTATTTTGTTTATGGGATTAATAGGGTGGTGCTTTGCTGTCGTCTGAGGCCAACCTCCAAGTATGATGATTCTTGAGAGGACTCTGGTGCAGGCCCAGGTCACCCATTGCTTGTGACCTGCTGGGTACTAACTAGTAGGAGCTACAAAGTGATCTGGTTAGTTGCTGTCTGTGCTAGACCTGGAGGCATATAGAAGGGGCCATACAATGAATCAAGGATGGCTACTTCCAGTACCAGGGTTGGGGCAGATCCACAAAAAGTCCAGGACACCCCAAATCCTGCTGCCACGAAAACCACATTATTTTTAAACTACAGAATTAAATAGATAAATTGAATGGAAGATGGCCATTTGGATATATATTAATACCCTGGAATATAAAATATAAGAAAAACATAAAACAAAACAGAATTCAAAAAAAGATAAAAATAGTGAAGTAAAAGGTGAAAGACTAAGAAGACAGACACATGGAAACTACAATGAATTACAACAGAAACAGAAATAGAGAAAGAAAAAAAAAGGACTGATTAAACTAAACAAGTGTGAAAAAATAATCTAAACTGAAAATGAATATGTTGATTTGAAGCTTTGTCCAAGCTTCAACAGGATTATAAGGAAAAGCTCAATGCAGATCTTTGTAAAATTTCTACATTTTGATAAAAATAAAACAAAACAAGGAAAACTCGAAATATCTAGAGAAAGTCTGAGCGAAAACCCTATTACGCAAGTATCCCATGTCAGGACAAGGTATCATTCACTTGTCAGGGTAAGAAAAAGATAAAACAATATTAACAAAGATTCATGCAATATATGACTGACATGTGGAACTGAAGAAAATATTTAAGAATGGACTCTATAATTGTACAAAATATGAGTAAAAGTAAAGAGTTAAATATACAGGAGGATGAAGAGTAGAAGCACTATGAATGGAAAACTTGCAGGGGACCAGTACATATATACATATTGAACTATATGCAATTGCCATTTTTTAAAAAATGCCCAGATATCTAGTTACATCTGCAACAAACCTATTCTCAAATAAAGTCACATTCTAAGGTCCCAGGAAGGATATGATTTGATGGGGGCATGGGAAGTGACACTATCCAATTCATTTCAAGAATTAACTTAGATCAATGGTCTTAGTGGACTCACAGGCATTTCCTTTTAAATACTAACCTTTGTCCATGGAATAAAATACTGTTTTCTATCTGTTAAACTCATTTGGATCATCAACATTTAGAGAGTTATCCTAAGGTAGGAAAAAAAATAGACAGAAGGGCTACCCTAGGTCCTTAAACCACACAATTTATGCTCAAATCCTTGCTACCTAACAGTTCATTGTTAAGAAGGGCATGTGGATGGCCTGAGACACCCTCTTAATCACATCACAGAGAGTGCAAGTGCATCAGAGAATTCACAACGGCTCAAGGGATAATTGCTTGACCTCATGGCTGGGCAGAATGTAAGCAGACTTGTAAATTGGGAAGCAGAGTTTAAGTGTCAAAACATGGGTAGTGGTTTCAGAGTAAATTATCTCCAATCACAGAGTATTGTCCCTTTATCACTTGTGACTTACTATGCAGCTAGGGCAGCCAGATGTGGATATAAACATGACCCTTATATTTTGCACAAATGTGTCAGTTGAAGAACAATGTTTCTGTTTTCCAGGCATGATCATAATGGGTCCACTATTCAAAATGGGGTAGAGATTGTTAAACCCACTGAGGATGAGTGAGAGGCTAAGGTCTACCTACCTTCTTAATAACAGAATCCAAAATGTAACAAAAAAAGTCTTGGCTTCCAGTGCTTAGCTGTCAATTTCCAGTCAGCACTCTCCCAACACCAAGAGAAAAAGGAAAAAAAAAAAATAAAGCTCACCATTAATAAAACAGTTCCTGCATTTT
Source organism: Aselliscus stoliczkanus (assembly GCA_033961575.1). NCBI lineage: Eukaryota > Metazoa > Chordata > Mammalia > Chiroptera > Hipposideridae > Aselliscus > Aselliscus stoliczkanus. The sequence goes on along the minus strand of CM066732.1, from coordinate 146,880,954 downwards.
AAAACTAAATTAAGAAAAATGTTAAAGAAAAAAAACTAAGAGAGAAGAAAGTGTGGGAGGATTGGGGCAGGATTTTGGGACAGAATGAGTTAGTTTTGGCAGAAAGACTGTTCCAGGACTCAGGGCGATAGTGACTACTAACAAATGCTTTGAGCTCCTTGTTAAACAAACGCTTGTTTGGTTGATACATTGGCCGTTGGAACTAAAAAGTTCTCCAGTTGGCTGGATGTTTAACAAGCTTCTCTTGGGGAGTTCAGCATCTGTCAGGTGAATCAGAACAAGGGTTCCACTTATATTAAGCAGGAGACAAATTATATCTAATGAACTGCTGATACCAAGTGTTTATTGATTTCTCCAAGGCATGTTCAAATCAAACATAAGTTAAAAGGCTAATATGAGTTTTTGATGATCTGGGAAAACTGTTCACAGAGAAAAACTAGATGGAAATTTTTATGAGCAGAAACATTTGTTGAAGACAAATCATAAGATGAATCTACTACTAAGTGTCTTGCCTCGATAATTATTTCATCCTCACAACTATCCTAGCCTCAATGCTTTTTGTTCCATTTCACAGAAGAGGAAACGGGCTGTGTGAAATCGAGTCATTTTCCCATAGTTACAACGCTGGCAAATTGCAGAATTGGAATTAGAAATGGCATGGCTTAGAAACACTCGTCCTTACTCCCTAGAAAATGATACAGCTAGAAAAAAAAAAATTTGAGAAAGTATTTAATTCTACCTATCCCGATCTACACATGGGGACTTTCAGAACCAGGTGTTAAAGTGATTGCACAAGAGTCACACAGCAAAGCCAGGACTAAATATCGGTAGTCTAACTTCATTAGAGGAACCATATTTCTTTTTGTAATACTATTTAATATGGATCTTCCATAGAGATTTAAATGCTTTCACGTAGTACCAGAATTGAACTATTATAGAGACGGCCGGTTCCTGGAATACGGAGTTAGTAACAAAACAGTCAGTCACTTTAAGCCAGACTAATGTGTACCAGCCATCCTTTCTACTCGCTTGGGACTTGGTTCCATAATATGGAAGGGAGAATGTGATGGTTGCCTTAAACAACCTTATCCCTCCCTGGCTTTCAAAATAGTACTTGGTAGGTTGGACCACAGGTTCAAAGAGTTGATCTAATCAGACTACTTAGTTTATTGGTCATGAATCTTTATCAAGAAATTCACATTTTTTTCCTTTATCATCACCAGTCACCTCTATTGTTCCTATCTCCGCATAAAGCTTCAGTTCTGACTTGTTTCACGTGTTTGTTTTCTTTAATATTGCAGCATAGCATGCAATGTTTTCAGTGCATATGTTTGTAATGCACACAAATAAAAGTGTGGTATCAAATTCATTCTCTTTCCTACTTTTCTCACTCAACATTTAATTACAAAGAATTTCAAACATATAGAAAAGTTGTGAGAACTTTACATTGAGCATCTCTACACCCATTATTCAGACTCAAACATTACTGTCTTACTGTCCGTCTATGTGTTCATCTATCCATGTGTTGAGAGCATTTCAAACTCCACTGCAGATATAAGTACCTCCCTGCCTAAATAGATCAGTGTGCACACCGGTATCTAGAGCTGAGGCTGGCAGAGGGGGACATGGAACCCTCACAGCCTGTTTGTGCATATCCCCTTGTTTGGGAATATACTCTCCTGTTCTGGGCTTGATGTGCACTCATTGTTCACTGACACACGATGAAGTGCATATGTCACATGACACCTGGCCAACTCCACTGCTGTCTCTGCTTGTGGCCAGGTGGCAGCATGGTCCTTCACCTGCAGTACAAGAGAGCCAGCAGACCACCTCCCTGCCATGGCTTTGGGATGGAACTTGCTGCCATGGGGACCAGCACCAGTCTTGAAGCTGATCTTGCTCCATCTCTTCCTTGTGTGAGGGGAGCACTGTTCCATCCAGTGTTTATGTTTGTTGTGTCTTTGTTGGCACTGGGGAATACCTGTAAATCATGCTCTGGGTTGCCATGCTGGGATTGCTCATCCTGGTGGTAGGTGACAAGTGTCAGTTGCTTTACAGGTCTCTTACCCTTGCCTTTCTCAGAGATTTGCACATTCATACACTTTTCTTCAACTTCTACAGTATGTCCACAGTTAAGCCAGAGAGAATCACACTAGCCGAGATTGATCTCCATCTTATCTACAATTGATATCAAAATAAAAGGTCTTTTATTTATCTTTACAGTTGTAGTTATTATTATATAATTTGTGCCCATTTTATTACTAATCATGCAAATTGTCTGGTATCTAAAGTGAGTTAAAATATTTCTCTTAAAAGTATAATGATACCCAGTTAAATAAATGCACCATGGCTAATTTAATCATTTCCATATTTTTAGAATTTGAACTGCTTGATTTTTTTAAGCGATGCTGTGATAAAGTTAAATTTTTTTATCTGCATATACTCTTTATGTGCTTGCTATAAAAAAGAAAAAGAAAAAAAAAAGCACCACACAGTTGTTGGATAAAACAACAGACATGTGGTCCAAAGTTCAAAATCAGTATCACTGGGCCAAAGACAAGGTGCCAACAGGACAGGGTTCCTTTTGGAGGCACTAGGAGAATATCTGCACCTTAATACTTCTAGCTTCTGTTATCTGCAAGCATGCTGTGTCTTGTTGCCACATCATTGCAATCTTCAAGGCCAGCATTTTCAAATCTCTCCCTGCTCCAATCCACATCTCTTTCCCATGTGTGCGTGTGTGTGTGTGTGTGCATGTGTGTGTGTGTTGACTCTCCCTTTGCCTTTCTCTTATAGAGACACTTGTGATAGTATGTGGGGCCTTACCAGGCGATTCAGGATAATATCCGAATCTTAGGATTCTTAATCATATCTAAAGGGTATTTTCTACATAAGGTAATATTTACAAGTTCTAGGGATTGGGAAGTGATATCTTTGTTGTCTATTTAGCCTACTATACAATATTTTTATTGTGATTTTTTCTCAGAATTAACAAAGCTAGATCAATGGGGATTAAACTTTAAGGCCCCAATATATGTGGTCATCATATTTTTAAAAGTCATAGTTTTTATTTACATTCATACTAATAACACATGAGAGCATCTCTTTCTTTAATGAGAAGCTGCCTACATTTTGAATTACTATTTTAGGTGAGAAATAGGATATGGATTTTATCTTCTTGATTATTAGTAAGGAGGAATACTTTTTTCTGAAACTTTCCTGGTTAATTTTCTGCATTTTATGTATTATGTTTGTTGTCATCTGTTTTTTGTTATGTTGTGCATTAAAATCGGCAGTTAGTGAAGGGATATTTTAGTTTTTACACAGACTGATCCAGCTTTTTGTTCTTTTTTGGTTTCTTTCTCTTTTAAGCTTATAAAAGCCTCTTTTCGGGCTGGCCAAGTGGCGCATTGGTTAAGAAGAGCTGGCTTGGGACTCCAGCGGCCCTGGTTCGGATCCCACATATGAGGGCCAGTGACACTGCCCTCTACAGCTAACAACAGCTCCACCTGGAGCTGGGCTGTGCGAGCCCTGGCGACGGTGTAGGCTGCAGCCCCTGCTGCAGTGGGCTGCCATAGGCTACAGTGAGTGGCCCGCAGCCAGCGTGAGTGGCTGGCAGCCAGCATAAGCTGCCAATAGCTGCGGTGAGCAACCATCCAGAGGCTGGCGACCGATCTGCCTCACCCGAGAAGAACACAATCATGATACCAACATGGGCCAGTGAAGCAATGTTCTCCACAACTAGACTGAAGAACAAAAGACCAGCAACTTGTCTGTTCCCCTTCCCCGGTTCCCCAATGCTGTTCCCCTCCCCAAATTCCCCAATAAAATCTTAAAAAAAAAAAAAAGAGCATCTTTTCTGCAGAAACTAAGGTCATTGACGTTCAATTCTATTACTTTTGTGTTTTGTGTTTTTATTTTTAAATTATGTTTTATTTTATTTTAGCTGAGCCATCCTGCCACCTATTGGCAGCTCAACGACAACTCAGCTCGGGCTGGCATCGAACTGCCGTTGCTCAGAGCTCAGCTCGCACTCTTGAGCGAGCTCTTAACCAACTGAGCCACTCGGCTGGCCCTTAAATTATGTTTTAAATGAACAATGAGAATGTGCCCAACAGAAGATCAAGTCAAACGCTAGCCTCATCCACAAATTCATTGACTAAAAATACAAGAAAAAATATTGACTCAGTTACTGTTAAAGCATAAAAAAGACATTTCCTTTCTGATTCCTCTGACGTTGTAATTGAAGCTGTATTCCTGCCCATATTATATGGAAATACTTTGAAATGGTCAGTTAGAAATTGATTTGGTTACATTAACCATAATTTCCATCTGCAACTTACAGCCTCAAATTTATTCCTATACATATTTATTGAGTTCTTTCTATATGCATGTTTTGAATTAAACTGTACCCCTAACCCCCAAGATGACTATATTTGGAGATAGACCCTTTAGGAAGCTTAAATGAGGTCATAAGTGTGGAGCTCTAATTCAGTAGGACTAGTATCCTTATGAGAAGAAGAGACAGTAAAGATATGCCTTTCTTTGCATGTACAGAGGAACAGCCATTTAGGACACATGGAGAAGGTGGCTGTCTGACACCTTGACCTTGGATTTCCAGTCTCCAGAACTGGAGAAAATAAATCATTGTTTAAGCTACCCCATTTGCGGTAATTTGTTATGGCAGCCTGAGCTGACTAATATATTATATATGCTATAGATAATAAGACTATATTTAAATAATCTTGTTGACTTTTAGGATCTCACAGTTCATTTGGAAGAGCAGAATGCAAATATATTTACCACCCAAAACCTAAAACATGGTGTATTTTACTCTGTATGTATACTCACGTGTTCAATTTACTCATGGTATCTGTGTACGTGCATGTGTGTTTGCTCCTCCCTAGCTAATCAATTATTTCTAACCAATTAGTCACTCATTCTATTTAATCTGAAGCTTGCCGTAAATGAATAGCATAGTTTGAATATGAAGAAGACAGAATAAAATTGGTTTATTTTGATAAGTTAAAAAAAAAATGTGTCCCCAGGACATTTAAGCAAAATATCTTTGCAAAAAAACCTACAGCTGTAACATTTTGCTTACATTAGGTATTTCCATAATGTCCTTCTCTCTGTGATGAAAGGCATTTGACTCAAAAATCAGTTCTTTAAATCCATTCCCCCCACTTCTTCAATGTCTACTTTCTCATTTCCCACTGTGGTGTTATTGAATTTGTAACAGCAGTTCTGTAACAGAGTATCATTTACCTGTAAGCTAAACCAGCAAATTCAAGGAGTTGCAAATTATGAAATCTGATTTGGTAGCTTTATGTGAAATGACAATCAGATGGACATGATGCTGAAATAAAAATATGTTGAGATGCACCATAGGGGTCATTTTCCTTATAAGCAGAAATTTCACTGCTGATTAAGAATGCATAAATTGTGATAGTGTCAATCTTAGCCTCTGAGATTACAAGGGAATTGTTTAAAATTCCATTTTATAAAGAAGAATATTAAGATTTACAGAACCATGCTATAATAGAAAGAACACAAGTATAAATCACAAGTTATGAAACGGGTTTATGGGCCAGTTACACCGACTATAATCAAAGAATCTTAGACAACATCCTTAACTTTCTGGGCTTCGATTTCCTTTGATTATTGAGATAATTTTTTTTAAAGATTTTATTGGGGAATTTGGAAAGGAGAACAGCATTGGGGAACCCAGGAAGGGGAACAGACAAGTTGCTGTTCTTTTGTTCTTCAGCCTAGTTGTGAAGGACGTTGCTTCACTGGCCCATGTTGGCATTGTCATTGCATTCTTCCTGGGTGAGACAGATAGGTCATCAGCCTCTGGACAGCCACTCACAGCTGATCTTGGCAGCTCACACTGGTTGCTGGCCACTCATGCTGGCTGCCGGCCACTCACTTTAGCCCATGGCAGCCCACTGCCGCAGGGGCTGCAGCCTACACCGTCACCAGCGACTCACAGCAGCCCAGCTCCAGGTGGAGCTGTTGTTAACCATCTTAGCTGTAGAGGGCAGTGTCACTGGCCCTCATATGTGGGATCTGAACCAGGGCCCTGCTGCTCAGAGCTGGCATCCCAAGCCAGTTCTTAATCAGCGCACTGCTCTGTCAGCCTGAGATAATTATTTTAGAAACTAGGAGATATGCTGTATTATGCCAGATAGTGAAGAGTTTGTATGGAAAAAAAACAGAAACAACTCTAACTATTTCCATCAAGAAGGGATTTAGTAAAAAGAATTAGAGACTTATGAAACTGTTAGTTGAGATGGGACAGTAAAGATTAGGTAAACTGCTGCTAGCTTTCTGGAAATCATGAAGGACACAAATCACAACTCCAGACAAGGCTTTCAGCATCAAATAAGTCGATTCACATTTTGACACCTGGAATCTACCAGCAAAATCTCCTATCTGCCATCTTCCAAAGCCCTCATACCACCAATCTGAAGCCAAAGCACCCTCAGTCTATCTCTTCCTATCAAATCTTTAACAAGAGCTTTTCATTTGCAGAGCATAGACTGGAACCCTGCTGACAAGGCAGTCTGGAGGCAGTCTCCTGGATTATGCAACAAAGGGGATAAGAGAGAGCAGTGTGGGAAGAGAAAACAGCCAGAAAAATCCAATCTACCCACTGGTTTTGTCTGTTTTACCTACAAAATGTAATTCAAACCTATTTTAATTTGATTTTCCAAGACTGCAACCACCAATAATTCAAAATAACATTGTTTCTCACATGTACAATTACAATATTTATCTTATTTTCCTCTTTCCACATTGCTGTCTGTATTACCCATAATAGGTTTGGTTATGCTGTGGTTACAAGCTGCCTCAAAATTGCTGTGGCTTAACCTAGCTGGTATGCATTTCATGTTCATGTTATATGCCTCTTGTAGATGTCCAAAGGCCTCGGCTGCATACAGTCATGTAGGGATCCTGGCTGACTGAGTGTCCACCATCTTACAGAAGGAGCACGTGGAAGACTCAGGCACGTCCATCGTCATGCCATGAGAAGCGAGGGCTGGAGAACTGCTTATGGGGGTTTGCTAAATAAGTCCACCACTGAACTGGTGATGGCCTCATTCAACTCCAAGAAATATGACAAATGGGATATTTGGCTGACACTACTGTTTATTCCATAGTTCCTATAATCAGCTTTCTACATTTTACCCAGAATAATAGTCATAAAATATCAATCAGATTATATCATTTCTCTGCTTAAAAATATTCATGGGTACTCACTGCAAAAAAACAGAACTAAAATCTTCTATTATAGCCTAAAGATCCTACAAGATCTAGAAAGCCATTTCTTTTTTTAAATCTTACTTTTTATCAATTTTGTCCTTGTTCACTGCAGCACAAGATGTTGGTTTTCTTTATGTTCTTCAAACATGGTGAGATGGCTCCTGACTAAGGGATTTGCACGTGCTGTTTCTTCTGACTAGATTTATTTTAAATGAACTTTGGGCATGACTCATTCTTCAAGACTCTGATGAAATGTCACCCCCACACACACTTTACGTTCTAGTATAACAGCTTTATATCACTTTTCAAAATTTGTAAATTGATTACAAGTTTATTGTTTGTCTCCAATCCTTTTAAAACAAACTTTATGAGGGCAAGGGCCATTTCAATCTTATTTTTGCCTTGTGCTTAATATATAGAATACCTCTGACCCACAGTAATCACTCTATAAAAGTATGTTGAGTGAAAATACAAATTAATAAATTATGTCTAACATTTTTGACCAAAGTGATTAAAAGGGACTAACAGAAATTTGGGTGATATTTCAGATACAGATTAAGGTAAACATACCTTTTTTAAACTTTTTCTTTTAGGGTAAAGGAAACTTAAAAGTCCTATGTATTTTCTCACTTATTAAAGAATGCTACCTACTGATAACTTCTTTCTGTCTTTTACACACACACACACACACACACACACACACACACACACACACACACACACCTAGTTAATAAATCAATTAAACAAAAGCATGAATATGCCAATCCAAAGGACAAATTGTGTCTCAAAAGACAAATTGTCCTAATTAGCCATTAGTTAACAACTATCTATTGATAAAGATGGTAGCATTTTTATATTTGTAAAACAATAACTATTTTTTTCTCTTTATACATACAGCCATACTTGGTGTAAGATTTAGCCACTGATGTCCTAATTGGGTTATTAAAGAATCACCTGAAAAACCATGACAAATATCATTTTGATGGGTTAGTACCAAGCTCAGGCATCCTTAGTATTTTATTTGTGAAATAAGGTTTTGTGGTAGAGAAGCATGAGCACATACTTGAACTCAGACAAATCTGAGATTCAAGCAAGGGTCTGCCTCGTTTAGGGGTCTAATATTAGATAACTCAATTTGAGGTTGCAGACTCACATCAACATTATTAAAAAGTATTAGGAAGAGCTCATTTTTGAGTAAAATCACTATCATAGTTTCTGACTCAACAAATATTAATTCTCTAATTATTCCAGCAAATATGGACTAGAAAAGATTTACAACATACTACATGATTAATTCGGACAGAAGCAGAGAAAAGGCACCGAATACTTGTCCAAGTATCTCAGAAATGGTGGTGTTTTCATTTATAAAACAAATTTGAGGGGTAAAAGACAAACTGAAAAATTCAAATTCAAAACAGAACAGATGATCACAGCATGAAGAGTACACACAGTCCAGGACAACGTAAAGGACACCTCAAGATCTCAAGATGTAATTAACAAAACAGAGAAGTATCTCCAAGCACATTTGATTCCAAGACTTCAGGGCTTTGGAAAACAGTAGATTTTCAATCTAAAACCAAAATATATTAATGACCATACTTCAAGAAAATGTATAAAATCTTTTCCAAATATATATATATATATATATATATATATATATATATATATATATATATATATATATATATATATATATATTTCTTTTATATATATATATATATATATGAAAGAAAACCTTATTTAAAATACATGGTTAAAAATTGGAATTAACACAGAAAAAGACAGTTTAGACTTAATTTAATAAAAAATACTCTCAATTCCTTACAATGTTAGACAAGATAACTAGTAGAAGAAAATACTATTTCAAAGCTGTATATTAAAGGCTGATACTTAAAAGACTCAGAAATATAGTTTTGATAGCTATACTTTCTATTTTTCGTAAAGCCTTAAAAATGAAATACGTCTACAAATTTTCCCCCGGATAGGACTGGTTTCCTAATAATTGATTAATAGTTTGACCAATTAAAATGACACAAAAGTGAGAGATGATATTAAGCATATGAATAGGTTTTTAGTGCCATGTAAATTGATTTGATTACATGCCAACAAAATATCAATGTGAATGAATTATTAGCTGCTTACTCCTATCTGATTTTGGCTGGTGGTAATTTAAGCAGCAAAATGCCTTCCTTAGAAAGAGCTTTATATATGATGGTTTATGTGGTAGAGCTGAAGCCAATTTTCCTGAACTGAGTTAAGAAGTAAAAGTTTTTAAAGAACCTGGACAACAACAGTAAAGTGTTCCATGATAAAAATGAGTCTGGGAAATGCTGAGTTGAAGAATACTAAATGTGATTTTTGCTTCGGCTTTGAACAGCTTTTTGTATTCCTGGAGACTGATCTCAGAGGGCGACAGCAATGAGTGCTTTCCAAAATGATATTTCCATGGAATACATTCCATGAAATATAAGCATATATTCCATGGCATATAAGCCATGAAATAAACATTTTCCAAAAACTTGGACGATAGGGGAATTATTTGGTGAAAATGAAATCAGAGTGTATCTGTCCCTTTTCAAGCTGTGGGAAAGCTTCTGTCAGAAATGCTCCTGGAGAAATCTGAAGGTGTCTGTAAGGACAAGTTCCAATAAACCTGGAGAAATAGTATCTCCTACCAAAGGGAGGTAGGGTGGGGGATGAGCCAGCTCCAGTTGTCTTAATTTTATGGTATAAAGGCATCCAGAGAAAGGGCTAGCGAGATCTCTAACCACGTTTTGCTTTGATATTGCAACCAGCTAAATGACTGAGCATACATAAAACCTCCCCCAAGTTCATCTCCCAGTCTCTGGAGAGCACAGAGCTCATTTGTTCTCATGGATGGATCTTTGAAATCATTGTTCTTTGTTTATTTCCCACCTATCAGTAAAATCACACGGTTCTCAACTTTTACTGTATGACTTATTTTGCTTAGCATAATCATCTCAAGATCCATCCATTTTGTTACAAACAAAGACAGAAAAAACCATATCATAGACATAAATAATAGTTTAGTGGTTACCAGAAAGTAAGGGAGGAAGGGGGGTGATAGATGAGGGTAAAGGGGGTCAAATATATGGTGATGGAAGGAGAACTGACTCTGAGTGGTGAACACACAATGTGATATATAGGTGATGCATTACAGAATTCTGCACTTCAAATCTATGTAATTTTACTAACCATTGTTACCCCCATAAATTCTAATAGCCAAGAAACAAAAACAAACAAACAAAAAGTAATTGAACTTAGGGTTTCTGCCAATCTGCTAAGAAAAAAAAAAAAAGCTGTTCTTGTTGTACAAATCCTTTTCTTTTTAGACTGTGTACATCATACTCATCTTTCAAGACCCCACTCAAACCCTGCCTCCATCATCAAGCCATCTCAAGAAGCCTTTCTTGACCCCTCCAGTCTCAACTTATAGCTTAGTTGTTTTGTTTTGTTTTTTCTCTCAGCCTCCCTATCTTTTTACTCAAATAATGTGTTGCAATATGTAAATGCATATTTATTTGAGTGTTTATTTGTGTAACTTCTCTCCTTCCATTGGGGCCTAAGCTCTACAGGACAAGAATAAGAATGTTTGCATTGTCCTCTTCTCCTCCCAGGCTCTGCCCTGGGCACAAGGCAGCACCCACTAAATCTTTGATGAACAGATAAATATAGCTACAGTGTAAGGTAACGATGCTGAGTGGACTTAGAGACCAGGTTTCAAATTCTGGCTCTGTCATTTTTCAGTCCTATCTCCTCTCTTAAATTCCCTTTTCTCCTCTATAGAATAGTTATAATATAACCAATATTATAAGTGTTTAGCAAGAACTAAAGGAAATAATATAAACCTCCTCAGCAGACTTTAGGGAACCAATAAATATTTCATCATTAATCACTGATTTCTCTTTTTCTAATTAATTATCTTGTAAAACACATTGCCCCAAACTCCTAAAGGAAATATAACTTTATGCTTGTGTGAGGGGGAAAAAAAATTAGAAAGGACCTGTTCAAACAATCCATAGTTACTAAAAATCTAAAACATATTTTTATTTTCCATGGATTAAGTGTTTTTATTGGTAATTATTTTCTCAAGCCAGGATGGCAAAATCTATTTTACAAAATATTTTCAATTAGCTTTAATCAATTAAATGCAGTATCCCACTCAGGCTCACTGTAAAGCCTATTATTCTTCAAGGGTCTCAAATCAGTATTAATGACCTCCTTAGACCCCCCCATTGGATTGGTGAGGCTAACCTTAGGTGTGCGAGAAAAAACAAACTAATTTCTATTTTAACTACAACAAATAATTTTGGAGACAAGAGCTTAGGGAGGTAAATGCACAAAAAATCATCAGTGTTGGGCCAGCAGAGTGGCGCAGTGGTTAAGAGCTGGCTTGGGAAGCCAGCGACCCTGGTTCGGATCCCACATATGAGGGCCAGTGACACTGCCCTCTAAATGAAAAAAAAAACACAAAAAACAAAAAAAAACAACAGTGTATATTGACATGAAAAGAATAGTAGCTTTTAATTCCCTCTCATTCCCTCTCAGGTGTCCTTATTTTAAAGATGATGCTCAATTTGTAATTGATAAAATTGGATGCCAAAATCAGGGCAGAAAAGGAATTTCAGGCATTTCAGGGAAGTAATCTTGAGGCATATCAGCTCAGCCTGGGCCCCCACTCACATCCGTCCTAAATCAGTAATCCCATTCAACTTTTCCAGCATTATTCAATTATTCCTTATGTTAATAAATATTTATTGAGAATGTGTTACATGCAAAAACTGGGGACAAAGCAGTGAAAGAAATAGAATCTTTAAGCTCAAATAATTTAGGAAACAGACTAATCACAAAAGCTCAAAGTAAAGAAGGAAAGCTGACCTAACTGGAGGAAACAAGGTCTCACAGCTCCTTTCCCAGTCTGAGTCCCCTTTGCCATGATACTTAGCACAATGTTGTAAATACCAGAGACTTGAGAAATAGTTGATAAATAAATCAATAAGTCTCATTGACCTAAATTTCAGCAAGATGGTTAGACACCTATCAAAAATCATAATACACACACTCATTTATTTTCAAATGCAGTCAACTTAATTTATATGCTATCTGTTTGCCAATACCTATTTTTATTCATCTAACATTCATCCAAGATTTACTGTGGACCAGGATCGTTAATATATACTTTCACAATAAATGTGGTGACAATAAGTAATGAGGAAGTGACGTCCAATGGAGCAATATAAGAAGTAGCTACATCATATAATATGACAAGACTAAAGGCAAAATCCTTTCTAAGGTTATGAGTTAGTAAATGGAAGGATGAGAATTCAAATTTCATCCTTTTGTTCAGGGTTACATCCTTCATACTACACAACCTTTTATACGAGATAGCTGATAAAATAATGAAGTTTGGGAAAGGAGGCAAAATTTTAATTTTTTGAAGAAGAAAAGGCAAAGGGTGATGGATCATTTTCAGGAAGACTCAAGGGATACAGCTCATCATTTGAATTATTTACATACACATGCACACACACACCACCACCACCACCAAAATAAATAAAAATAAATAAATAAATAAATAAATAAATAACCTTTTGGTGTCCCCTGTAACACATTTTGCCCCATCCTGAGAGATACATACACAGTCTGTGGCAGAAGTTTATCTCATTCAATTGCTAGAAGTAGTGACAGGATTAGAGGAGGGTTGGTAGGTATATCTTCATCCAAAGCTAGAGGAATGAGTATACTCTTCCTTGAAAAGGATAATCATAAAAACAGATGGGTGAATTAGGTTGATAGATAAGAATAATAGGATAAAATTATAAAATCCTGAGGGACATCCTAGGATTACTGTACATATGTACATATATATACAGTAAGTAGGGAAATAGCTACTACTCTACTTACTCTGTTTATTCTCAAGTATTTTGAGTCATATATATTTTATATATTTGAGCCACAAATTTCAGATATAATATTAAAATTGTAGTTTGCATTCAAGTATCATCCTTACTTAAACAAAAGAAATAACTGTCCCCTTATTAGCATACTAACAGTTTTGATTTGTTTGGATCCAATTTATTTAATGTTTTACAAGAATGATCTAATACTTTTTTTGGAATTAAAATTTAGAAAACTTGGTATACTCAGAAAATAATTATTTTAAATCACCCATTTGAATTTTTAAAATAAATTTTATTGAATTAAAAAAAAATAAAATAGAATAGAATTAAAACACTAAACTAAGAACATGAATTAGAAAGTCATCCTTCAATGGTTACAAAGCTACCATTTTCTGTACTTGTGTGGATTCTATCTGTAGATGATTAAAGGACTCATTTCTCCGTGTGGGCTATACTATTTTGGAATATGTATATTTAGAGAACTTAAATTTTCTTAGTATATCACACATTTTAGAATTTACAAAGTTCTAATGTAGGTCATTCATTTCCATGATGACTATAGGGAAAGATTCTAATGAAATACCTACTAAGGGGGTTATCTAAAAGGCCACATTTTTCATGAGGATAGTGGTGACTAAGGATCCCTTGAAATAAGTCTTCTAGTGCAGGTAATACTCAATAGTAATAGCACAGATACAGGGATAATGTCCTGAAATTTGGCTGTGGGAACTTTTGATAAGTTTGCCTGAGATCCTTACCTTACAGATAGCTCAATTTGCCCCAAAGCTCAGGGACTTCTAAAAAGCAAAGACACCAGCTGTTGTTTTCCAGGATAAAAAGTTCGAGGAAAGCAGGATTGACCCAACCAAGATTCTAAATTATGAAACAAATATGTTGGATAACGAAGAAAAATCTGAGCTAGCAAACCAGGCTCAATATACTGGCTCAAGGTGCCAATTTGAAAAAAAGTAGTGTTAACACCTGGCATAGCTGAGGCTGAGATGCCCCCTGAATCCAGCCATCAGGTCAAGATGTTGCACTTTATGGAAGAATGAGAATAAGAAGTGCACACATGAGAGAGAGAGAGAGGGAGGGAGGGAGAGAGAGAGAGAGAGAGAGAGAGAGAGAGAGAGAGAGAGAGAGAGAGAGAGAGAGAGAGAGAATGGGGTGGAGACAGAGAGAGAAGTTCAGAGTCTATGTGGCCCCACAGTGGATGACTGGCCCTCTAGACCTGGCCTCAGCAAAGGTGGACAAGGTCCATGGGACAAGGCATTATTAGTTTTCAATACCTATTCTTTTGACAGTGAGAAACAATGGAGATATTCTAAATTCTGCCTTCCTGTCTGACTGGCCTCAGACATAGGTCTAGTCAAGTAAACACCTGGAGTTCTTGAATGGTTTACAGAAGTTTACAGCAGCTCAGGAAGGCAGTGTTAGATTTTCCGTTTATAAGGTATTAGGGGGCTTTGGCAATTACTTAGGTGAAAACTGTGTTATTACATTCATATCTTGAATTTATGGAGGAATTCATGAAAATAAGCAAAAGTATAATGAGTGGGTGGCGTTTGATCACATAGATTTTTGAACCCTTTTGATCATTTTCCAAAAGCAGCAAAGAATTCATTAAAGAGTTAAGTGATTTGTTTAGGATCATAAGCAACAAAATGGTTCAGTGCTTTTTCTACTTTCCTAAGCTATCTCAAAAATTACAATAAAAAATAAACTAATTTCTTTCCAGAGGGAAGGAATATATGGGTAAAATGCAAACTTGGTAAATGAATAACTTTCTTATGTCTTATTAGTACAAATAAAGTATTACCTTTCACAAAGTACATAAGGTAATTTTCTTGATATCTAGTACTCATTCCCATGCATAAATATGCATATATAACTTAAAGTAAATAATTTTAATCTGAAATGTAGACTTATATAATAAATATGTTTACTCACTGAATAAATATTGACTGAAAACCTATGCATACAAAACATTATTGGATTATTTAATTGACCATTAGCTTTGGAAGAGATTAGTTTTTTGCCTTATAAAAATATTCACTATAGGATCTTAGAAAAAAATGACTCAATCTGCCTTTAAAATTGGATTTGTTATATAATGATCCAATTTGTCCTCAAAATTTCATAATCATGATTGGTCCATTAGGTAAGGAACTAACATTTACTTGAGTGTTAATTTAAATATATCCAACTAAGAAGGGTCATTTCAAATGCTGACTATTGTCACATAAATTATATTTGTTGAAATATTCTAGAATTTTTCTCAATATATTTCTATATATTGCCTATCAAAACTATCAGAGTATTTCTGAAACACACTTTGCATGAGTATTAATGAACTCAGAGCAAGATGATTTGTGTTATTGATTGCTTAATCATTTACCAGAGGCCAATTACTCTAAACCAATAAATATAGTAATTGGGCAATTCATTGAAGTGATACTTAGACAATTAAAATAATTCAGTACAGTATCTTACCAACATTCACCATTTCAGAGTGAATGACAGGATTAGATATTTTTATTTTAACTTAAATTATAGAAAAAATAAATAAAAAGAAAGCATATGAATAATTTGATGTATAGTTAAGTAGACCTTTTTACCAAGAAATACTTTGTGTTCAGAGTTACAATTAAATGAAATAATCAACAATTGTTATTCCCTCTAAAAACAGGGGTCAGGTTAAGCTATTTACAAGAATACATGGATATGTGTTTCATTTACTTCCAGCTCGTGCATCTAACAATGTTGCTGGCTTAGAAGGTATGGTCTAAAAGGAATGGAAATTGCTGTTAGTATTTTAAAAATTATACAGGTCTGACCTATCTTGATGGACTGAAGGGATAGTGATGAAAACTGTAATCTTAATAAATCTCCCACAGCTAGAGGTTTAAAACTCATACTGTTTCAAATTAGTGAGGACAGCAATATTTATTTGCTGCTGAATTCCAGTCAGCATGGCATTTCAGCAGGAAACACTTTATAAGACTTAAACTTATGAGTAGCAAAGTTGAAAATTCATGTTGAAGAAAAGGAACAGAAACTAAATACACTTCGTGATTCATTCTAAATCATGAAGGAAACTGACCAAATTTTATCATTTCCTTCTCTTTGTCTTTCCTTACTGCCATTGGCTTCTATTACAAATAAGAGCAAAGAACGTTGGCTTTAATACAGTACTTTACAATGTTCAAAGAGCTTTGAAAAGCACCACCTCATTGGACTCACACAGGATTAGTTACAAAAATAAATAAATATTATTCTCAACATATGGAAGAGGTAACTAAGGTAATATAGCCAGTTGTCCAAAATTATATCTAATGATCAAATGTGGGGTGTGATAACAAGCTATGTCAGAGCAAGTTGTCCAATGATTGGGCCTCTGTCAACAGCTCATTTTGGTAATGAACATGGTATCTACCCTAAGGTCAATTAAATATAGTGACTGTGGGGTAAGAAGGAAGCATGCATACTGCCTGGTTAGGTAGAACTTAGTGGGAAGGGAAACCATCGAGCAGTCTCCCTGCATGTATCCACCTTCCACAAGTATTCTCTTGCCAAGGCAGAAAACCACTCTTGGTTTTTCTCCTGTCTCAGGGGCTTCTGTCTCAACCACTTTTATTCAATATCATTTTCTCCTCTACTGGGGAGCACTCCAGAATCAATATTCTGGCTTTGTTTCCAATGACACTTACACCCTTTGTGACTTTAGTCAATCCCATGGGTTTTAACACCATCGTGTCTATGCGGGTGACTCTTATATTCAAAGCTACACCCCCATCTATCTCCTCAACTGTAGATTCATATAGAACTACAGTTCTATAATAGACTTGAAACTTAACAGGTCAACACCAAACTCTTGATTTCCTATTCAAACTTACTCTTCCACT
The DNA here is from genome assembly GCA_033961575.1 of Aselliscus stoliczkanus. NCBI lineage: Eukaryota > Metazoa > Chordata > Mammalia > Chiroptera > Hipposideridae > Aselliscus > Aselliscus stoliczkanus. The sequence continues at coordinate 146,863,859 of CM066732.1, read as the reverse complement.
CCTACATAAATAGCATTGCTATGTGCCATATTGTTCAGAAAACAAGTTGTAGAATCACCCTTGATTTCTCTTTCTCTTTCACATCTCATAACTAAGTGGCAAGCAAGCTCTGTCAGCCTTACCTTGAATTTATATCCCAAGGCTTACTATCTGTACGATTACATTCCTTTCCAAACCACCATCATCTGGACTATCATAGGAACCTCCTTCCTGGTTTCTTTGCTTCCACTTCAACCCCCTACCATCTGAGATTCACACAGAAACCAGAGCAATCTTGTCAAAACGTGAATCATATTATGTCATTATTCTGCCAAAACTCTGGATTCTTTTACCATATAGAGTAAATTCTAGGGGCTGTATATGGTCTACTTGTTGGCTACTCTTCAAAGGTCATTTCCAACAACTTCCCCATTTCCTAAACTGGCATCCTTGTTCATCATGAATATGCCAAGCTTGCTGTTGTCTCAGGACATTTGCACTTTCTGCTCCTTTGGCCTGGAATTCTGTTCACTCATAGAGATTCATGGATCCATAGCTTATTCATTCATTTATTTATTGCCTGTCTTCCATACTTGAATGCAAGTTACATTAGAGCAGAACTTTACTTTTTCTTTATTGTTTGCTGTTCTACCTCTAGCAATGAGAACAGAGGCAGAAAAGCAGGAAACAGGAAAGAAAAGAATGACAGAAAGAAGGAATGCAGGAAGATAGGAAGGGAAGGAGAAAGGAAGAAAGGAATGGAGTAAATTAGTGGAAATTTTTGATGTAGTTATACAAGGGATTACAGGGCAAATTTCTGTTCCAGGAAAATAGAAATCAAAGCCCAAACATCTAAGGCAGCTGAAGTGTAGAAGTGGTTGAAACTGTACCTTTTAGTCAAACCAAAGCTTGCTAGACTTATTAGTTCTGTCACAGGGGGAGATGGTTCCATCGGGGACACTTTTGATAGTAGAAATGAGAGAAACATACATCTTTGAGAGATTTTTTTCCTTGGCATTCTATTTAAAGCAGAGGACTGCTGAGGAATTCAGAAACCCTATCTCAAAATAAGACCATAATAGAAACGATAATAATATTCACTATTATTAGTGGTGCCAAGTATTGTTTTGAAATGGAGCTAATTGATCAATTCACTTGTAATCTAACAATTGCTGAGTGTCTGCTTTGTGCCAAGTTTTGTTATAAGCTTGGTTTCGATAAAAAGGATAAATTCCCTGGGTCTCATGAAGCTTATGTTCTAGTAGGGAATAAAGACAGTAACATGAAATAGATTAATTAGCTTAAGCTAATGTTTAAGTGCTATGAAAAAAAACAACAACATATCCTGGAACTGTCACAGAGTTGTTTAATGGTGGAGCCAGGATTTAAGCCGTCTTGCTCAACTCTAAAAGCAATGCTTTTCCCACTACAGAACTTTTAAAAGAAGAGACCATTTTTCATTCTCCAAAAATGATCTCAATTAAGATTTGGAAGGGGTTTTGAGGTAGATAAATATGACCAAACATAAGAGGAAACCTGGTTTAAATGACCAGAAAGTGTAGGTCTAATTTTGAATGGCTCTCTCGTTTTTCCATCTCAGCATCTGATCTGTCTTTACTGGTCCATTTATTATATCTTATTTTCTTGTCAATTCTAAGTATTAGACTAAATTTGGAAACTTCAAATAAAGACTTGAAGGATATAAGTAGGAGTGCTTTAAGCAGAAAGACTATATTATCCATGAAACTAAAAATCTCTTTTGATTCTAGGTATCAAGTAGATCATTGAAATCAAGTTGATCATTGAAAAAGAAAACAGATCTCTTTTTTTTTTTGAGTTTTGAATATTTTTATCTTTATTTTTAATAAGATAGATTTCATTGTAAGCTTACAAAATTTAGTTTTCAAATTTTAAAGAAAGTTTATGAAATTCTTGAAGTTAACAATTAGTTCTTGCAAGCCAACTCTAGCACAGCTGTCTAGCACACAGCCCACCTCTCCATTGGAACTGGATGATAAAAACTACAGGTGCTCTAAGGTTTCTTTGTCAGTTGACACTGCCCTTCTTGAAGCTTTCTCCTCCCATCATTCTAGGTCAACGTACTGTTGTGATTTTCTTTTGACAACTTCTGTCGTGCCTCCTCCATCTCTTTTCTTGGTTCTATTTTCTCTACCCTCTTTGCAAATTTGTGTCCCCTGATTTTCATTGTTGACCTAGCTCTCTTGATTGTCATTGATTTCAAAGATAATTGATCCTCAAACTTTTTCCACCTCGCAGTCCAACACCACCACCATTCTACCACTTGTATTATGATATCGATAAGTGATCCCATATTTCTCTTATTTTTTCATTCTCCATGCTCAGCCCTTCATAATGTTCTGTTGAATCTACCCCTTACAACTTATTCCCAATCTTTGTATTTTTTTTTTGAGGGGAGTGTCACTGGCCCTCTTATGTGGGACCCGAACCGGGGCCGCTGGCTCCAGCACTTAACCACCGCGCCACTCGGCTGGCCCCCCAATCTTTGTAATCCCTCTAACATCACCCAAGTCTAAGTCACCATCATCTTTTTCTTTTTTTTTTTTAAATTGGGGAATTGGAGGAGGGGAACAGACAAGTTGCTGTCTTTTTTTTGTTGTTCTTCAGTCTAGTTGCGGAGGACATTGCTTCACTGGCTCATGTTGGTATCGTCATTGCGCTCTTCCCGGATGAGGCAGATCGGTCGCCGGCCTCTGGATGTCGCTCACCGCGGCTATTGGCAGCTCACGCTGGCTGCCGGCCACTCACTGTAGCCTATGGCAGCCCACTGCAGCAGGTGCTGCAGCCTACACCGTCACCAGGGCTCACGCAGCCCAGCTCCAGGTGGAGCTATTGTTAGCTGTGGAGGGCAGTGTCACTGGCCCTCATATGTAGGATCCGAACCGGGGCCGCTGGCATCCCAAAACCAGGTCTTAACCAATGTGCCACTGGGCCGGCCCACCATCATCTTTTTATGCTACTAAAATAGCCTTAACAAATCACCCTGTTTTCTTTCTTGTCACTTTATAATCTATTCTTTATGAAGAAGCCAGAGTGAACTTAAACTTTTATTAAAAATAACAAAAACAAATAAACAAAAATCCTTCCTGAAAGCAGAAAAGAGAACTAGCCCTAGTGTTGAAGAGCTGTTTGAGCTCAAAATCAGGTTGGAAGGGCACACTGAATATACAAAATGATTTACGGAAACACGTGCAGTAAGATTTTGAGGGCCGGCGGAATGGCGCGGTGGTTAAGCGCTGGCTTGGGAAGCCAGCGGCCCCGGTTCGGGTCTCACATATGAGGGCCAGTAACACTACCCTCGAAAATATATATATATAAAAACAAGGTTTGGGCTTTATTTGTGCCGGCCGAGTGGCACAGTGGTTAAGCGCTGGCTTGGGAAGCCAGCGGCCCCGGTTCGGTCCCACATATGAAGGCCAGTAACACTGCCCTCAAAAAAAACCAAAAATGATTTTGTAGCCAAATACACAATTTATCATAATCTTAAAATGTGATCCAATGTCTTTATTTTGATTTTATTTTCTATATGACCCCACCACTGCTACAATTCCCACTTAATTTCATAACATCATTTACCTAACTTAGAAGGATATACTCATATTGCTTCGGGATTTTATACCATGTCCAGTTTAGTTACATTTTGGGGACCTTATACTAGCTCAGGGATTGGCACACTACAAGCTGAGAGCCATATTCAGCTCTCCACCTGATTTTGTCAATACTTTTTTATTGGAACAAAGTGACATCCATTAGTTTTTGTATTTTTGATGTGGCCAATTTTGTTTTGCCACAGCAGTGTTGAGTTGTCATGACAGATGCTATCTGGTCCATGAAGTCTAAAATATTTGGCCCTTTTGAGAAAATGTTTGTGAGCAGGTCCCTCTGTCTGAATGCTCTTTTCTCCTCACCTTTACATATTTTTTCCTTTATTTCATTCAGATTCCTTGAAAAATATATTGCCCTATAGAAATTCATCTGAATGGCCACTATTAGGTTACTCCCAATCCCACCGTGTAAACTTAAATCTCTTCACAAAATGTATAGCTATCTGGTATGCTATTTTTAACATTTTTAATTATTCATTTATTTATGTATTCATGCTTCTTCCTGGAATATAAGCTTTCTGACAGAAGGAAGCTCATTCATCTTTACAACTGTTTATAACAATGCCTAACACAGCAGATTCTCAAGAAATACTTTCTTACTGAATGAATGAATGCATGAATGAATGAATGAATGAATAAATAAATAAATAAAGCCATCTAGAGGAAATATTCTTTTGTAATCCACCTGACCTCACAGAATATGTATTAAAAAACTAAACACAAGGCAGAATACATAATCAGTTAAATGAGAAACTGAGAACAACAAGTCCCTAAATTTCAGAAATTTGGAGACATGATGGAAGTTAGGTTGCTCTTAAATGCAACCTGAAATCCTTGGTTAAAGTCCATTTTAACCAGTCAAAACATCATAAGGTAAGAATCATCAAGTCCAGGATCAGTCGTTCTTCAACTTAATTGAATGAAAAAATTAAGAACAGACATGAAAAAATGTCAAAGTGACAGTACAATCATATTGGTTTTCTCATAGGCCCTGAGATGTCATGGATTTGAGTCATTTAATTGTGACAGTGGTAGACACTGAGATAAAATGACTGACTCAAAAGCTATAGATCAGTTCCTACAAAGGCCATCTAGAAAAGTGAGCCATGGTTTCTCTCCAAGAACACTTAAAGGTTATTCTCACCATGAATGAATTGACCTAGGCAACGGTTTGTTCATTCATGCATTCATTCATTCACTCATTAATTAATTCATTCATTCATTCATCTGTGTATTCAAAGACCTAGAACACAGATTTAAAAGTATGTCTCTATCCCTGAAGAGCATACTGTTGAACCACAGATTGAGATCTTCGTGACATATCTTCTCTCTTCTGTGTTTTCCTCTGAATCTTAAGGTAAAAGTAAATACCTCAGATGGTTACTATGAGACATGTGTGCCTGAGCTTGGACATGGGCTAAAACAAATAAAGGGTCTTGCCATTTTGTGAAATTTCTAGGTATGTGGTGGTGTGAAGCATGTTAAGATATATTCTTCAAAATGAGGGGCACAATGTTGGACTTTATGAAGTCTATATCTAAGCAAAAGGCAGAATGCTTGATATTCTTGGAGTATGTTTGGTGGTCAAATATGATGCATTCTGGTGGGCTAAACAACCAGTTATATTATGGAAGCAGGAGAAAACTGAAGCAGCTTCAAGATCAATACACATGAGTTTCATTTAGATTTTATAATCCAGCTCATTCACTTCAGGGTCAAAGTGTCTCCAGAAGATATGAACTTTTCTGTCAAGACACAATAGGGGATATAGGGCACACTCATTTTATTAAAGATAATTATAATGCATTAACTTTTGATAAATAGCAACTGGTTCAAACTGAATGTCTTTCTAGGAGATATAAAGCAGTTATGGGATCTGAGATGCCCATCATGAATGAAAGAGTTATTTGGTCCACTGAACTATAATTTTAGCTATGGCAGCAAAACTCTGTCACTAAAGTAGGAATGGCATATGTAATATTAGTTTCCATCAGAGCCTTGGGTGCCAGAAAGTCGGAGTAGCAATGGCCTCGATTCTTATAGTTCTTAAATGGACAACATTGCCATATTTCTTTCAATCCATACCTAATGCAATCTTGGGGTGTTCCTTATGATAAACTGACTAAGAGAAGAAAAAAATAACAAAAAATACAGATGATATTCTGACATTGCGCAAAAGTACTCTACTCGACTTCAGAGCTGCACATTGGAGAAGAGAAATCAATGGGAGAGATTTAAGCAGCACAACTAGCTATGTCCTCTCTTTGAAAGGTGAAATAGCCAGAGATATGTTTCCACTTTGATTCATGGCAGGGACTAATGTGTGTCTGGATGATCAGTGAAATGGCAAGAAAAAAGATTGAAAGGTCATAACAAGATGCTTTGGGCAAGATGTATGTGAATAGACATTCTATAATGGGCATTCAGTGTGAGGATTCTGTTCTATTTTAATTCCCCACAAAACCAATCCCAAATGACGTCCACTTCAGTAAATCGTGGTCAGGAGAACTCATTCTATAGACAGAAGCTTCTTTTCCTGCTGCTATACCCACACCCACCCCCTGCTTATGAAATAGACTTATAAAGTTATATTGATACAAAGATGAAGATTACCAATGGGCTCAAACTGCATTTCTTCTCACCAAGGCTGGCTACTACCATCACTTATTGCTAACCTGTTGTGGTAGGCTGAACAGTGGCTCCCAGATGTGTCTACTTAACCCCAGAACCAGTGAATACTACCTTATATGGCAAAACAAAATCTACAGTATTGTTACATTAAGAACATTGACATAGAAAAAAATATCCTGGGCTTTTCAGATAGTCTATTACCAGAATGTAGAGACCTAGAAACCAAAAAATTTTGCTACCTGTCCCTGCATATTTGGATCCTACTATGTTAGAAGTCATTGCACAAAGATGGAGTACTTCCACAAAAAGGAGACTAATGCTCCCAGTGACTTGGAACTTAAGTCTGCCACCTGACCACTTTAGGATCCTCAGGCTTAAGAAGGGGACTGATCCTGATAGAGGGACAAAGAAGTCTAGACCTAAGGGAACTTTCTAGGATGCCTTCTAGGACTCTGATTTTAAGTAGTAAATGTTAATGGAAAATGATAGTAACTGGATAGTAACAGAATCAGTAATGACTCAGAATTTTCCAGAAGTTTTGTGTCAATTGGTCAGGTAAATAACCACAACCAGTTGAAGTTTTTGCTTATAGAAAGTGGACAGAAATGGATAGTAAAGAAGGAAGTAATAAATAGCAACTACAGCCCAAGGATAACTTGCAGATATGAGGAAAATGAAAATAAGCATATTCTTTTTTGTTATTTTGCTATGAGTATATTATATATTAATCAGTGGGTTGCTTCTTTCAAGTAGAATTTGTTTATTGTGTTTAAATTTATAATTAGAACTTATAATTTAATTATAATTATATATTTAACTTCAATAAACTGTTGCAAGTCACTAGGGGAGACTTATGAGTTAGGAACAGAATGACCATCTCCAAAAATGGGCAGTCTTTTGGGGAAAAGAATGAGCACTTTCTCAGAGTAATAAGGATTGTTGCATCTGTTGGAAGGAAGAATAGTAGATTTGTTATTGCTTTGCAAATTTAATATGGTAGAAGGGGATATTTGAGTTAACAAATGGGTGGACTATGCTATATCATTTGTTACCAACTCAAAATGACATGCACTCCAGAAAAACAACAACAGCAACAACAACAACAACAATAAGAGCAATCCAATTAAAAAATGGGCAGAGGACCTGAGCAGACATTTCTCCCTAAAAGGCATACAAACAGCCAACAGATATATGAAAAATGCTCAACTTCACTAGCTATTAGGAAAATGCAAATCAGAACTGCTATGAGATATCACCTCACATCTGTTAGAATAGCTATTATCAATAAGATATGTAATAGGTAGTTGGAGAGGCTGGGGAGAAAAAGGAACCCTCATATATTGCTGGTAGGAATGTAAATTGGTACAGCCACTATGGAAAACAGTATGGAGGTTGCTCAAAAAATTAAGAATAGAATTACCATATGACCCAGCATTCCCTCTTCTTGGTATCTACACAACAAATCTGAAAACATTTATCCATAAAGATATATGTGCTCCAAAGTTCAATGCAGTATTATTCATGGTGGCCAAGACATGGAAACAACCAAAGTGCCCTTCGATAGAAGATTGGATAAAGAACATGTGGTGCATGTATATAATGGAATATTACACAACCATAAGAAAAGATGAAATACTGCCATTTGCAACAACATAGATATTGAGATTATTATGCTGTGAAATAAATCAGACAGAAAAAGTTAAGAACCACGTGATTTCACTCACATAAGGCATATAAAACTAAAAGCAGCAATGAACAAGACAAACAAAAACTCATAGACACAGACAACAGCTTAGGGTAAATGGGGAGTGGATAAGTGGGGATAGAAGACAGTAAAGGGATGCATGGAATGAGAACTAACTCTGGATGGAGAACACAAAATGCAATATATAGCTGATGTATTATAGAAATGTACACTTGAAACCTGTATTATTTTACTAATCAATGTCACCATAATACAATTAATGAAGATAAAAAAATAAAAAAATAAAAGGTATCTGTTTTCCTCTACTTTCATCTATTCATCCTAAGGGGAAAGTCTGCAATTTATAATCCAGTACTCTTTTCCAGTATTATTGTGATTATGCTAATAATAATTGGTGCTTGAGCAACATTTGAAGATGGAAGAGAAGAGACTTCCTTTATTCTCTGGCAGCATTTGAGGGAAGATGTGAATCTTCAGGGGTTCTCAGGCAAGCCCTTGTGAACCCTGAACCAGAATTGAGAGCTGAGAGCTATGAGGGCACCTTCCCTGGGACTCCCGAGCTTTGTGAAGGTGTCTCTGGAAGCAGCTGTCAGTTCCCCGATTTTGTGCTGCTGACAGCTGAGATCATACTCAGAGTCTTCCCTGTGCCCCTGGGACTTCCCATTTTATGACTCTATGACTCTACCACCATCTTCCTTGGTCTCTACTGCCCTTTCATAGTTGTGTAAGCTTCTAATGCATTGTATTTCTATTTTCAATTTGAAATAATGAGTGACCTCTTTTCCTGATGAACCCTGGCAGATCCCAGTGTAATGGGGGATAAATAATTAAGTAGACAATTGCAATCATCTATTATAAAATCTCTGATAGAAACATTCATAGTCTAAATGGTAACTGAGAAAATAAATAAACTATAATGTATTATGAAAAATTCTTCAGTATAGCCAGAAATATATTATGTGCCCAGTAACCAGTGGTTCAATGAATGAAAGGACAACGAATGAATTAACAAATGAGTGAATCTGGGTGGATGGCAAGGAATGAACTGAAGAAGCAAGGATTAAAATAGGAGGTTATAACAGATACTTTAAATTGGTTCCCTAACACCCATTCCACACGTTTTCAAAGGTGCCATGTTTAGAAAGCTTAAAACTGTAATTCTCAGGCTCTTTTGTAGCTCAGGATTTGGATGAGATTTAGGTTTTGCCTATCAGATGCTCTAGGTGTCAATGTGCCAGTGAATTGCCTGGGGAGAGAGGGCCGAGTTTGAGTCTCCCTGGTACTGGCCCAGATCAGATCAGGGGCAATGCTCCTTTGGATCCAGCAGCTATGGCATCGGCTTCCATTCTGCAATGTCCTCAGGAAACAGAAACAATGGATCTCTCTTGATAGCCAGCTCTCTGATCTGATTTGAAGAATGTTTGTGAAAGATCAGCCTTGAATCTTCTTCTTCATCTTTTCTAATAATTCTGTGTTATCTATATCTCTTTATACATTTATTTTTTTTGTTTAGCTGGAATAGAAGCCATTGTCTTCAATAAAGATTTTTACCATTTCACATAGTCTCCAAACAGAGGTCATTACATGCAAAAGAGCGCAGTAGGAGCAAGAACAGATATACAGAAAGAATTAAGTAATTTTCTATAACTGAAGTGCAGATGGTATTTGGGGTGAAAGAAAACACAAAGACTGAAGGTATGGATACCATATAAAATGTCTCAAGAATAATATAGCACTGAAATTACACTATCACTGGATATTTACATCATATTTTATGTTTCCAAAATATATTTTAAGTCCCTCCTTTTCTTATCTTTAACCAAGTTCATAATGTTAAATACATATGGAATGTTTCTGTTGTATTTATTATAGAAAAAGAACACAAATATGAGTTCCTATTAAATTCCAAGCAATGCCTAATTACTTTACAGAGGTCAGGTCCTTTTTTTCCAAAGATCCAAATATTGGACCATATTCTTAGGCTTAAAAGAAAATCTTGGCTTTGGGTTAAGTTTCAACATGGCATTCATTAATTTATTCAACCAACATTGAATTCTAACAAAGGGTCAGGCCACTGTGCCCCAGGTCTATTGATCTGGAAGATCTCTGCAATAAAAAGCACCTAAAATTCTTCCCAATTGCTGATTTTATACTGTTTTGCTACCTCAAGATTTAGTACAGTGCTTGGGGTATAATAGGTTCTCAATATTGGTTGTTAAATAAGTTAATGAAGAGACTTCCCTGACTATTTCTATACAAGAAAAATCAATTCTTCCTTTGAAATTCTGGAGCAATTATTGTTAATGAGGCATCTATCATTTTATGTAGTATTGCAGAGTCACCAGGAATTAAGCAGGATTTTGTATAAAAAATTTAAAAAAATCCTCAATGCATATGAATAGGTTGAAAAGCTGGCTGAGATATCAAGTCTAATAGGTCACAAGGATAGCATAATTGTTGATGCAGAGACATTACCATAAATAGACATTGGTCCAATAGCTTGCTAGCACTGTAAATACATAACTATTCTCTTTTAAAAAGAAAATGAATTATTTTAGGAAATCAGAATTATGCTACAAAAGGCACATTATGATCGCCAATATTTGCCCTTGTATGGTGGGAACTATTTAGGGAAGCTATATGTTTTATAAAGTACTATTTGATGAATTATTAAAGAGTCTCTTATTGAATTGACTTGGTTAACATAATTATCCAGAGCTTATTACCCTTGATTAAACTGATATAACTAATTTCAAGACCTGAAAAGATGAGGACTACTCTGGTGCTACCCTGAAAAACTTGAGTCACAGCCAGGTTGAAACCTTCAGAGTGAAATCTTATGAAATATGGAATCCTTATATTATTTTTAGTGTTCCTTCTAAAATTCTGGCATTGCAAATGGTGTAGATACCAAAGAGTCTTCTCTAAGTGCCTGATTATTGGGATATTTTTTTCTTACTCAACTTAATATTCTTCTATCTTTAATAGTCAGAAATACTAAGGTGAAACAATTCCTACTAAAAATAAATTGACTCTAACTCTAAAAATTGAAGCACCTGATCACAATTTATATTTATTAAAGGCTTAAGAGAACATTATGATCAACCTATTTCATTTTCCCTGACCCTTCCTAGAGCCAAACTCTTTATAATACATGGGGTGCTGACATTACTGAGAATAATTAAGGAACAGTATATGCAGAGCATAGGTTTGAGGCCTAAGGAATAATTCAAGTCAAGGAAAACAGAAACCACTGTCTCAGCCAATGAGCCACTTATGATAATATAGCATTATCAACTGAAAAGTGGCCAAGATATTCATTACATTTTTCTCATTCTGACAGATCACATAAAGAGGTTATACAATATTTTCCTAATCTTTGAATATAAGGTTATTTTCCAATTTTTTCACATGTTTTCATTTGATTAATTTTACCCAAAGAAATATCATTCTAATGGTAATTTAGTACTCACTCAAAATATAAACTAGTTTTTTATTGTTTTGTTTTGTTTGTTTGTCCATGAAATCTATATGTAATGGTAGTGAAGAAGCGCACAAAAGTAGACAAATGTCATCTTTTGATCACTGCTGTCCCAGGAAGTGATTAGCTCATTGACATTTTTTTTTTTGAAAGTGCAGGTACCAGAAAGTATAAGAAAGAAAAATCTCTCATTTCTTAGGGTAATGATCTTCCAGGAATTCAGATTTTGCCCTAAACGAATCCATTTCTGATACTAAATATTTTTTTCACAAGCTGTCGAAAATCTTTTTAAAAGAAAATCTCATAGGAGAGTTAACAGTGATTGTCATTGAACATTATTCTCATTCGTCTTTGTTCACTTCAAAGAGTTTTTTTCTGTATAGATGCTAAAGAATGGAATTGCAGTTACAATTTCAAATATAGTTCACTCTCATTAAATTTCCCTTGCCCTGTACCAATCAGCTGAACACCTTCATTAAAAGGATAGAAGCTATCAAGTTAGAATGCCATTTTCCAACCATAAAATTTACAAACCTGCTTGTTTCTGAACTCATAATAACTCTTTCTTCTATTACCCGTAAGAAATGACCTCTATCCCTTTTTTAAGGCAGTCCACTGCCCATTCTCTGGATCGCAGGTTCTATCTATGTATTTGCCCAGTTCATCTATCTATCTATCTATCTATCTATCTATCTATCTATCATCTATCTACCTACCTACCCATCTATCATCATTTATCTATCATTTATATATTTGTATATTTATTTTCAAGGAGTACACTCCTCTTTATCTCTTTACACTTCCTTTGTGCTTTCTCTCTGCATTTAAATGCATTTTTTAAATTTTATTGTACAGTTTCTTTGTTCCTCTTTATGGTGCCATATTCTCTCGGTTATGATTAAATTCAGGTTTCTAGAACAGAAAATACAAAATAAGAGTGGTTTACCACAGAGAAATGTACTCCTGTCTTTTGAAATGAAATCTAAAAGCTGATAGTCCAGGGCTGGTATTACAGCTCAGTGAATTTGTTAAGGAACCAGGTCCTCCTAATTCACTGAAATGACATCAGTAATGTGTAGCCCTCATCGATTTAGCATAAATGGCTGCTGAAGTTTCAGTTATTGTGTTTCATTCCAGGTGACAAGAAGGAAGACAGGACAAAGAAGAGGATATCAGTGAGTATATGGCCATACTCTTTCAAGAAGACTTCCTACCCATCTTCTTATAACTCAAGGCCCGGATGTTAGTTAGTAAGCTGAAAAAGGCAATGGAGACTATAACCTATATTGCAAGTAACCATGGGATCTGTCAAATTCGGGAGTTTAATATCTAAGTGAGAAGAAGAAATATGTAAATGGTGACCCACATTCTCTCCCACACTTTCCTAAACCCAGTTTTTACTTCTCCCTCCCTACTCTTCCTTTTCATTCTCTCTCATCTGGCATCCATCTACACTCCTCCATTGAAACTTCTTGCAAAGATCATCAGTGACCTCTCAATTACTACACATACCCTTTCTCACTTCACCGAACTAATTTTCTCAGTAGTTATAACATAGTTGATAATTAACTCCTTCTTGGGAGAGCTTCTTGTATAATTACGGAACAAGCTACTCCTCAGATCGGCACACATCTGTTTCCTATCTCAGTCTCCTATACTGACTCTTCTTTTTATCAAACTTTTTAATATTAGAATTCCTCAGGGCTCAGCTCTAGGCCCTTTCCTCACTCTGCACTTCTCTTACAGTCGTTTCATTCAATTACATGGTAGGAAGTATTATCTTCAAAATCATGTCCATTGCCTCTCTGCCATCACAATTTGACCTCTTAGACATCTCAAACCAGCACTTTTCTGAGACTACCTTCCTATCACCACATTAATTCTATCTAAATTACAGTTTCGTATGGTCCTGTGTTTTTCCTTTAAATACATATCTATTTGATATGCATTAAGCTGAAAACACAGGGATGGGCCCTTGCTCACCACCATATCCAAAACCCAAAGTAGAAGGCCTGGAATACCATGTTATTTAATATGTATTTGTTGAATGTTAAAAGTATTTAACCAGTGACAGAGCAAATGTCACGATGGGCATCTGCAGAAAGTACACAGGGCACTTGTGTCAGAGGAACTATTTAAAGTTCAAGCACAGGAAATGATGCCATAGGGGAAGGAGTGAGACATGGAGCAGGACAGGAAAATACTGTCATGAAAGAAATATAAATAACCATCTCTAGAGAATGGAGTGAAATGTGTCCAGTAAAATAACACAGGAAACAGAGGTTGTGAAACTTTACTTTTATCAAGATTTGCAGGCTGGGCAGTAAAATTCACATAAATAGACACTGTTTTAAAGCAGAGAGAGTGTGGACACCCCTTGCGACTCATGTAAGAATAAAAGAACGTAAATGAAAGCAGCTGGCAGGGGACAGCGATGGAATCTCCACTCAGAGACCCTTGCAAACCTGGTGTTGGAGGAGGGACAGCTATACAACATATTTGCGAGTTGCCACAGGATTCATTTATAAATTGAACTCATAATTTTTGCACTGTATGATTTTCATGGTCCTGAAAAACATGAGAACGACTCTTGTTTCAAATCCCAATACAGTGTATAGTAACTGTAACCAACATTTGTTGACCATTTGCCTTTTTCTAGGCAGTGTTCTAAGTGTTTTATCTGTATTGATTTGTTTAATCCTCATAAAACGTTCATACGGAATGTGGTATTATTCTCCCCATTTTACAGATGAGGATCAGAGGCATAGAGCAATTATTTTACTTCGGTAACACAGATAGCAAAAGGAGAAACTAGGGCCGGCCGAGTGGCGCATTGGTTAAGCGCTGGTTTTGGGATGCCAGCGGCCCCGGTTCGGATCCCACATGAGGGCCAGTGACACTGCCCTCTACAGCTAACAACAGCTCCACCTGGAGCTGGGCTGTGCGAGCCCCGGTGATGGTGTAGGCTGCAGTCCCTGCTGCAGTGGGCTGCCATAGGCTACAGTGAGTGGCCCGCAGCCAGCGTGAGCGGCTGGCAGCCAAGCGTGAGCTGCCAATAGCCGCGATGAGCGACATCCAGAGGCCAGCAACCAATCTGCCTCATCCAGGAAGAGCGCAATGACGATACCAACAGTGAAGCAACATCCTCCGCAACTAAACTGAAGAACAAAAAGACAGCAACTTGTCTGTTCCCCTTCCCCGATTCCCCAACGCTGTTCCCCTCCGCCAATTCCCCAATAAAATCTTTAAAAAAAAAAAAAAAAAAAAAAAAGGAGAAGCTATTTGAACACCAGCAGCCTGATTCCAGTATTGGCCTCTTAATCATCATATTATGCTGCCTTTTATTTAAAGAAAATAATTCACAATAAGTAATATTTCAAAATTAACAAATATTGGAGGACCCTGAAAACTTTCTAAACAAGTAACAAACTTGCCTAACCACATATGATCCACCTGAATAGTAAGATGCACAGTGAAATGTCATTTCTTATTTTCCAACTGCTCGACCATCCATATAATAGTAAGTTTTACAAATAATCATTTAAATAAGGCTAAATATTTGAATAACATCCCAGCCAACCAACAATCAGCATCAGCTTAATTAGCATGCCAGAACTTTAAGATCTGTGCAGGGAAATAAAATAGATCCTCATCAAACAAGTAGTAAGCAAGAGAATATACCATAAATAAGTAGACAGTGGGCTGTGGACAGTCATCATTAAAGAATTAGAGAGAGAGGACACTAACTCAAAATAATTGCTCAGGGAAGTCTTCACAGCTGAGTGAGAATATGAGCTGGTTTTGCATAACAGATAGATTTAGATATGCAGAAGGAAAGTAGAGAGTGGGGAGGAATACATGAATAATAACTGTGATTTATTCCATGAATTAAAATAATCAAAAATAAAACAGACATTTGGTTATGAAGTTGGACATTATTTCAATTAAACATTGGCTGCCAGGCAGTTCTGACCAATAAGAAAACATAATGCTTCTATAAATTATTATATTTTGCCTTTATATGACACCAAATAACAGATTCCTTTACCTTTGTTTGCAGGTTTCTTTAAAGCATGTATCATCAAAGCTTTAAATGAGTGTTAATTTTTCCAGTGATAATTAGGCCAATGATATGCTGGTCTGTTTGTTTGTTTTTTAGTTCAACTGCCTTAAGTGGGAGGGATAATAAGCAGGATTCAAAGACATAGCTATGGCTGGGTGGTGGACATTGCCCATTGTCTTATCATACTCAAGAGAATCTGGTTTTTCTCCCTACCATCTTACTGTCATTTTATAGTATCTGTTAAGATATTGGCAACATAGGGTTCATCATTTGATATTCAAATATTCAACAGTTAGCGAAT
This sequence comes from Aselliscus stoliczkanus, assembly GCA_033961575.1. Taxonomy (NCBI): domain Eukaryota; kingdom Metazoa; phylum Chordata; class Mammalia; order Chiroptera; family Hipposideridae; genus Aselliscus; species Aselliscus stoliczkanus. The sequence goes on along the minus strand of CM066732.1, from coordinate 146,848,055 downwards.
TTTTCTAATCAGCTGTGAGATTTTCTTAATCCCTATAAATATCCTTCTGAAAGAATTACAAAAAGTATGCACCTTGAGATTTGAATTGTATCTGTCTCTCCCACTGGACAGCGGTTGTGCTGTCATTCCAAATAAAAGAAATGGGCCCTCCACTTTCTTATATGTATGGTTTTCAGTTTAGTTTTATATGTGTCTTGTGAGGTAGGCAGGTAGTTGTTGCCATGTCCATTTTATAGAATAGGAAACTGACAAATATACAGTCATGCAATTAATAATCTGTAAAATTAGGTTTAATTTTATTTATTTATTTATTTATTTTGAGGGCAGTGTCACTGGCCTTGTATGTGGGACCCGAACCAGGGCCGCTGGCTTCCCAAGCCAGTGCTTAACCGCCGTGCCACTCGGCCAGCCACATGTTAGGTTTAATTTTAGATGTTTGACCCTGAGTCCATTGCTTTTTTAACTGACTCTGAAGTTTCAACTGAAATATCAATTGTTGTTTTTGACTTTAACCTTACCCAATAAATTGAAGAACACTCTTAGAATCTAAAGGCAGCAACAATCTCATTAACTAACTCTGCAAGATAGAAAAGATGCTGGGTTATTCTCATGCTGATCAGAAACAGTTCAGCCATAAGAAAATAAATAAATAATAAACAAACAAACAAACAGAGAAGACAAGAAAAGGCGTACGAATAGACAAAAGCCAAAAGGAATAGTGCACTACCAGCAGAAGATTTTGAAAATCATGCTTAAAGGCTGTTAGAAAGTTAATGCTGCCCAGCCACTAACTGCTGCTGAAGTTAAAAATAAAAAACATGCTCAGCAGTTGAGAGGAGCACTGATTTTAATTGGCATGTTTGATGTATGTTGATATCACATCCAGTATAACTATATGACTATTGGGGTTTGATGGCATTGGGGAGATGAAAAAGAATTAAATGGGTATATTTTTAAAGTCTTAATTTTTTTCCCCTCCAAAGAGGGTGGAGGCAGCCAAAAAGCCACTGATCAAGGCCTTTGGGTAGTTTGTAATTTAATTAAGACCAAATTACAAATTCTAATTACCTGGCACCATAGAAGCCAATGTGTGAAAGCTTGTTTAGTATTCAATCACAATTCAAGGGTTTCTGTTCTTGGATTCAGCTTGTTTCCTGTTAGAAGCACACATGCAAAGACTTCATGTTACTCTTTTTTTTTTTTTTCCCCATTCTTACTTTATGACTTAAAAATATAAATGGTGCAAGTCTATAAAACATAGAGGGGAAGGCAGTTAAAACTATCTTTTTATAAAAGAAACTGGTTTTGATTATGACTTGACTTTCTAAGTTTATATTTAGGAAAGAGAAAAAGGGGGATTAATACATATATTGACTATTATATTATCAAACATTAGGCTAGAAACTTCAGAGATATGTTTTTTCATTTAAGTCACATAAGAAAATTGAGTATCAGTTTCATTTAAGTAGAGATAAGAAAACAGTATCAAAATTGAATAAGTAAATTAAGAATCAAGGAGCCAAGATTCACACCCCAAAGGCATCTGCTTTCAAAGCTCATGCTCCTTTTAACCCATCACCACTTTGTTTCTGTTTCCATTCTCCCTCCATCCCCTAAGCAATAATTGTAGTGAGACACGCATTGTCCTTGATAGAATAAAATCCCATTAACATCCACCAATAACTGAATCAGATTATATTGAGGTTAGATATGAAAGGAAGGCAGAGAAAATTTAAAAGGTAAAGCACAGTCTTCTCAATAGCAATCCCACAACCAAATACATCTACTTACTTGACCTTAAATCAAGCCTTTTGAAAAGAGACAGGATCGCTTTTTTAGGGTCAAATGATTATTTAAAATAAAAGAATCAGGAAATACAAATCATAAAGCTCTTGATTTCTAGGAGAGGCTAAGGTCATCAATCCAGAAGCTCTTCCATGATTATTCAAAGTTTTATTCTCCAGTTCAACACTAACATAAAAGCCATTTTAAGTTTACAGTTTTGTTTGTTTTGTTACATTTTTGAAAGATAAATGGTCAGGTGGCCCCACAAATCAGTAGGGCTTAGCAGCTGAGATTGTCAAGATTGGCTCAGCCTGAAGGAACAGAAAACTAGTTCCTTTTCTGATATTACATTCAATGGCAAGATCCTAATAGAATTAATAGATTGAAAGTCCACAAGTGAAGGGTCAAACAATAAATCTAATAGAACAGAATGTACTGTATCACCTTTATGATATAGGAGTGGGGAAAGACAATTCAAAATAAAGGATTTCTCTCAAATGAAGGACACCATAAATAAAGGCCAGAAACATGATAATAGCTAATACCCACACAACGCTTATTATGTGCCAGAAACCTTTTATATTATTGTGTCTATTTTGCTGTTGAATCAAAAACAACAACAACAACAAGGTGAAGTAACTTTTGGAGATGATCTGGGTAGTTAAATGTAGAGTCCATGTTCTTTACCACATTACATGAGACTGGGAGAAATATTTTCAATATCGAAAACTAGTAACTAGACTTTTGGTGGTGACCACTTTGTAGCATATACAGATGTCACATTATAATGTTGTACATCTCAAACTTATGTAATTTTACATACTGACTTTACATCAATTAAAAAATGCAAGTGCTGCCTATGTAGAATATACAAAGAATTCTTGAAAATCATCACTAACAAGAAAGGCTAATACTATATACAAAGGGAAAAAAAGAGAAAGGGTTATATTTAAGCAATTTTCCAAACTGCAACCACCAAAATAGCAATGGATTCTGAGTCACATCAGTAAACAGAAAAGTCTACATTAAAACAACAAGAAGATACTTTTTTAGACTTCTCAACATGGCAAATATTAGAAAGCTAGATTAGTCAAGTTGACGGGATGTTGGAATATAAAAACATTCCTACATTACTTGTGGGTACAGCCATTCCAGACAATTATGGGACAGCATTAGGTCGATTTTAATACATATTGGTTTACACCTGGGCATATATCCCAAAGAAATTCTGACATAGGTCCCTCTGGAGATGTGCATGGAGATGTTAACCACAGCTTCATCTGTGGGCCACGGAGTGTTGGAAGGAAAGTAACCATCTATTACTGGGGAAGTATATTAGTAAATTGTGGTAGATGTATAACATGGAAAGCAATGCAGCAAAGGTCTAAATAGTCCTTGGATAGTGAATGGATGAATCTAAAGAAAACAATGCAGAGCAAAAAGGTAAGGAGGATGTGATATCTATAATATAATAACCTACCTGTAAATTACTTGAAAAATCATATGTACCCTCAAACAGCAAGAGACATATTATAAAAGCATATACCAACAAGGTAATACGTATAAAATACTTTGGAAAAGCAAATGCTGTATGAATATGGAATAATCATTTAAAGGTAATAAAACATTCAATCAATCAATCAAGAAATGGACTTTGCATACACCAATGATGATAATATTCCAGGAAATGAAAGATAATTGTTTCAAGCAAGTATACCCAAGGTCCAAATAGAAAAGAAAGGAAAAGTAATATTTTTTTTAATGTTTAATATTAAATGAATAATGTTTTAAATCACCTACTTCATGTTAATTACTGAACTGAGCAGTTTACCTATATTATATCTTGTATTCTTCCTCTCAAAAATGTCTGTAATAGAAATATTAACTGCCATTTACAAATGAAAGGAGCATGGAGCTAATATATGAAGTAATCTACTAGGAACTAGCAGGTTGATCCCCTGTCCATCATCTGTTTCTAAAGATTTTATTCATTTCACTTTATTTTTCTAATATTTTCAAAAGTATTTTCCCAGGGATTTATAATCAGATTCTGGAAAATACAGGGGAAAACAAGGTTTTATTACTACAGGGAACTTTGAAGTCTAAGTTTTTTTTGAGGGCAATGTCATTGACTCTCATATGTGGGACCCGAACCGTGGCCGCTGGCTTCCCAAACCAGCACTTAACCACCGTGCCACTCGGCCAGACCAACTACAGGGAACTTTTAAATCCCCAGCTTAGACAGTCTGCAGCAGTTTTTGAGGGAAAATAGTACCATGAAATGCGTATAACCACCATTTAGCTAATCTGTTGAAAGAAGAAAGAAAGAAAGAGAGAGAGAGAGAGAGAGAGAGAGAGAGAGAGAGAGAGAGAGAGAGAGAGAGAGAGAGAGAAGAAGGAGAAGAAGAAAGAGGTGGGGGAGAAAACGTGTTTTTTTTTTTTTGTTTTTTTTTTTTTAATTTCTCCCTACTCCTACTCAAACCCTCTAGAAGCCAGTTTCCCCCCTGTCCTTAGATAAAGTGTTGGTTGGGACATACACTTTACATCCTCTCTCAGGAAATTAAAAGCTACCTCATCTGTTATATTCACAAGATCAGTCTCAGTTCCGTTATTGATCTAATCTAATGTCATAATCAAATTAATCAACTTCTTTTCAATGGAAGCTCTTTTCTGTCTCCAGCGTGGTCCTGCTGGGGCCGGCTACCTTAACTAGGACTCTATAACTGGCTTCCTCTTCCTTTTTCCTGCTTATTGCTATCCAACCTCATTGGTTTGAGAGGAGGGAACAGGAAAGACAGTTAATGGGAACAGAAAATATTTGTGACAATCCAGGTGAAAGACCATAGCAGTCACTATCCTGGACCAGAGAGCATAAGTATCTGCTGAACTATTTCGGATTCTAGTGTTTCCCTTCCACTCCTTTGTCATACACGTATTCTCAACACAGAAGCCAAGGGTGATCCATTTTAAACATAACTTGGATCTGGCCACTCATCATCTCAAAATACTCCAATCACCCCATTCACTCAGTATGAAAGCCAAAATCTCTGCAAGTGCCTACGTAATCTGGATACAGCCACCACTCTCACCGCATCTTCTATGGACTCAGCCTCTATTTCTTCACTCTTTGTAAGCTCTACAATCCCGAATATTTTCCTTGAACATATCAAGTCAAATATAACCAAAACAAGACCTTAAACGCATTATCAATAAGAATTCAGTTTCCTCGCAAATCACACTCCTCTCTCCACTTACACAGACCCTTTAGAGTTCTTGGTCCACTGTTCCCATGATTCACAGGACACATATGTAGCTTTTCGGACTTAATCTATTTGAAATTCCTCTTATTAGGCTGAAAATGGATGGCATATAATCCTGATTCGCCCCTTATGGTGGGGCGGGGGAAAATGCAAGCAGTGCAGTATGCTCATGGATGTTTTCCTTAATAAGTATGAGGTAATTAAGGATTCTGCCAATGTGCCTTAAGAATGTAAAAGAAGACAACATGGGACATAGAACATAGGCTTGCACATTATAGTGTATGCATTGATATTCAATCATTGATTTATTATTTATTCATTCAACAACTATTTATAGAGCATCCACTATGTTCCCAGAGCCATTCTGAAAGCTGATGATTTGCTACAGAAAAAAATTTTGAGGAAACTCACATTTTAGTTGGACATAGAAAATAAGCAAGTCAACCAATAACAAAGAAAAGGTGGCTTTCCGATAATGATTGGTATTTAAAAAAATAATCAAGTAAGGTGAGTTGATCAGGAGTGGAAGGATAGGCTTGTAATAGAACATACATCTTCTCTCTAAGAATGTACCATTTGAACTGCGAAGGGAATTCAAGATATTTTAACTCTTTTAAAAATTAGAATTTGCACCTATTGTATTTAATAACCTGCTGTATAACTTATTATGCATTGTATATTTGCATATATGCATGTATAAACATATATAAACAAACACATGTGCATATATATCATATAGACTTATATATCAATTTATCTTTATATCTAAATATACATAGAAAGAATTATATATATATTTGTATAATATATAGGTTACTCAAAATTTTGTAAATACTATATATCAAAATATATTTCCTACTATGTATATTTTCCAAGATTTATTGTTACATTGACTTTTTTCCTAATATGAATTGAGGCTTTTAATGAACCAGCACTTTTACATATTAACAATATGAGAAACAACTTACCATATGTAGGTATATGTTATTTTTTTTAATCATTTGTTTTTATTTCTACATTATATTCACAAATAAATAGGTACATTACTAACTTGAAATTTCCTGTCTTGTTATTTACCACATTATAGACTTAGAATGCCTCTTGCTATACAGATACATACATAAGGATCCAGAGGAAAGTCTAACTTACAGTGAAAATTATTTCAACTGGAATATAGGTTCTCTATTTTAATGGTGAGTAAACTGATGTTCTGACACTAAGGTTCATTTATAACTCATTTTCAACACCTTGTTAGTAATAAGAACTTTTTGATTTTGTCAACTTCTGTCTTCATTTTATATCCCACCCCCCTTGACTGCCACCAAGACCTGGACACATCCAGGTTGGAAACTATTTGATCTCTGCCTTACTTTGTTTAACTTTCCAAGAACACATTTTTATTTTTGCCATATATAATAAGCACCATTGGAAAATGCCATAATTTTACATTCTAGTACTTGCAAATGATTTAAGAGTTGGATTTTTTTTTTGTCCTTCAGTAAATTTTAGAAAGTAAAAGAATATAATGTACAAATATCATTCATCCACATAATAAATTATGAATTCACACATGTTTGAAAAATGTTCAGTTTCCCAGCAAAAGCACATGTGTACATTCACACCCATCAGAGAGTAGCACAGAGCTGCATCTCTTATGAAAGGATCTTTATATGCTTTACAGAATTTATGAAGAGAGGTCCTTTTAAGCACCACTGAATGATAACATCTGTGGTTGAAAATTCAACAGGTATTCAGTATCACATCACCAAAAAAAGGGCGATATGAGTTATAGCTCAGAAATGTCATGCATCCCTTGTAATGTATGGAAAGACTCTGTATAAACTTTCCTTTAAACAAGTAATACAGATTCATTGTAAAATACAACTGTGATGCAAGAAAAAATATTCATATCATTACACAGAGATAACCATTGTTTATGTTATCTAAAAGTAAGCTTAGTCTTGTGCTTGACATACTATAACCATTCACCATCATTATTAATAATATAAATGATGTTTTAAATAGGTTATTACAGATCAAGTAAAATGTTATTACCTAAGATAACCATTTCTCTCCCTGTATCATGATGAATAATATAAATCAGTTACCTCACATTTTTACATCTCGCGTTCCTTTTAATCTTCACAAATTTATAAATAACCAAAATAAAAATGGCTAATAGATATGGAGCACGCAGTATGTAGTGGGAGCTGTAATAAACACCAAAATTTGATGGTAATGTACTCTATAGAATAAACATTTCACATAGGTACTGATTTAGAAACTGAGATTTAGAGAGGTTAAGAACCTAACTTAAGGTCATACAGAAAGTCAGGGAGGATTAAGAATCCAAACCCAAACAGCTATTCCAGATCCCACTATATATTCTTACTGATGACACTAAAATAAGAGAGGGTCTTACATTAATTTTTGCTCCAACAACCTACATTTATTCATTTATTCATGTACAATAATCTATATTTACTGAAACAGTCATGTCTGGCTGATGATCTTAACTGGGGCTTATGTTTAGGTTAGGGCTCATATTATGAGAGTCCTGAAAAATCATGCTAGGGCATATTTTCCAGTTAGGTATTATTTTGGGGGAAACACGGTATATATTGGCACCTATACCTCTGAAGAGATACATCAGAAATGCAGTGCATCAGAAATCTACAGGACTTCGGGGAGGGGAGCTATCACTTTGTGATGGGTGAAATGTCTAAGTAGTACATTCTTTTGTACACCGAAAGTAATATTTTTAAAAAGTAAAAAAAAAAAAAAAAAAGAACCTAAAAACAGAAGCCTACAGGACTGATTTACCCGTGACTCATGCCTTAGCCTGTTAAGGGTCCATGGGTCTCTGAGTGAGCCCTCATAGGACAGATCTACAAGCCAGAAGGGAGTCCTCATGGGTCAGTATTCATATGGGAATTGTAGACATAGGAAGCAGAGGAAGGAAGTGCTGATTAAGAAAGGTGCTCCAGTGTGTCAATGGGCATCATCTAAAGACAGTCTTGTGAAAGATAACCCTTTGCTTATAAATTGCTTCTCTCAAACTATTAGGTCAATAAAATATAATATTCTGTATTCCAGACCCGTCCCTGCCTTTGCTAGATGACCCCAAGGCAACAGGGTGGCCGTAACTACAAGAGGAAGAGGTTTTGCCCTGGAGACCATGACTGATTCAGGTACAAGAAAATTAGAGCTTGTACAATGGAATTGCTCTCAATGAGCTCTAATTTCCTCTCTGGCAAAATGAGGATAATACCTACCATACACTAACTAACTAACATATGAGAAAACACATGTTGAGGCTCAATTATTGTTAGAAACCTTTACATCCTATATTTTTCTATAAGATGCCATTTCTGATACTTATCAAAATGATCCATTGTTTAAGACTCAGCTCAAACCTTTTATCTTCCAAATGTAACATTTTCAGTTTATTCCAATCCTCACCAACTCCTCCCTGACTCTTATTACATTGTGTAATATTTATTTAACTATTAACTGTGACTTTTTCTCTCCCAATCCTTGTGTTATTTTGAATATTAATTTACCTTGTTTAACTGAGTAGAAGTGAATTTTACTTCCCACATCCTATATAGGTATATCAATAACAACAATTATGTGTTGTATTTGTCCTTATACCAACATTATCTCTCCCACAGTAAGAATTCAATATATAAATAAATGAATGAACTGATATCATAAATTGATGAAAATATAACTCATTCCTTTATACTGAAAATAAAATTGTTTTTATGGTTGCCTATCTCATAAGATTCTTGCAAAGAAGGATTTTTATGTCTGCACATATCACTAGAATTAATTTGATAGGATATAACAGCTATTTTAGTATATAATTTAATACTTAATAATTATAAAACACCTTTCTTTGAACATAGATTTATAAGAAAAAAAAATCATTTTTACTAAAACAAACTTCTTCTCCCCCACACCAATTCTCATTTTATGCTGATTTGACATTAATTGATCATGGATAAAACAAGGAAAATATTTCCAAATATGCTATTGATTTGCAGGCTGTCTCCAGTGCCCAGAAGGCAAAGAGAGACAGCAGACAGAGGCAGACCACTCCAGATGAGTAGGTGGCAGGTTTAATCACCAAGGGAACCTAACATGAAGCTTGTCTTGGGTGACAACAGGATAAGTACACCTCCACATCCACCGAACAGAATCTTAAATGTGTATATGGAAATTTTAATGGGGTTCAACAACATACACAGTTCAGATGGCCTCAACAAAACATTCTTCTCTCAAGGATGCATACTTGAGACCTCTGTCTGTAAGAACTGTAGACAAAACATACATTCCAAGGACAGTGTGGGGGATAGGGAGCCTCCAATTGTCCAACTGCTGGTTTATATCAAGTTTATAGGTCAACTGGCAGTTAGTTACATCCTCTCTATGACCTCCACCAACATATGCTTTTGAAGCTTTCTTTGAAAATAGAAGGTGGTACAAAAAAGGTTCCTCTCTGGATTAAATGGATACAATTATATCTAAGGTGACCTTGATTTCACTGTCAAATGTTATTTATTCTTAAAATTTAAAAGACTCATTTTGTCTTTAGGAACAATGTATAGTTAATCAGAAGTTAAGTTAAAAAAAATAAAGGGGAATATCTAAAAGTGGAAATCAAAATAAAACAAAGCAACACACGATAGAGAATGATAAAGTCGAGTGAATGAGGTAGGCAGGCTGATTCCTTACCACTCAGTTATCAAGAGGTTGATGCAGAGATGTCAAACATTCTTACTTCTATAATTTTTTTTGTAACATAATCTCCTTAGAATTTTTTCTTGTCCTGACACTGAAAGAAACAAATCATCCTAGTTCTTGAACACCCTGTACCACAGATATGAAGTAGGCATCTTATAAATTCAACTGGTTCTTTAAGGTTACTTGGAATACCTAAAAAAGCAGTGTGGCATAGTGACCGGGGCACTGTAGTAGGAATTGATACACAAGCAATCACTAATCTCAGACCCTGTTTCCAATACACCGTTCTAAGAGTACACTAGGATTCAATGATGATGATGGTGTTTGGAGGTAAAATATAAGGTTTGGATCTAACTCAAGGCCTATTATATCACAGCCTTATCAAAGGCCACCGTACTTCAGAATTATGGCATAAAGAGTTGGATCAATAAATTCAACTTTCAAACATAGCAAAAAAAGATCATATACATAAAAAAATAAAATATTTTATACTATAAACAACTGCCTTAAGCCACTAATATTGTATCCATTCTATTTCCTAGTGTCTCTCTTTTTCATCACTCTCATGTGTTCTTTTTCTTCTGCAACTTTTAACTAGTCTAGTTCTTGTCACATTAGTTAAAATTATATGTCAACACTATAAAATGGTATAAGGGAACTTTCTTGGGAATGGAAATATTTTTTACTATGACTGTGGTGCTGATTAAGTGACTGTAGATATTTGTGAAAACCTATTGAACTGTATGCATTACAAGGTGAATTTTACTGTGCTTCAATCATGCACCAGAAACTTGACCGTAAAAAAAAAATGCAATAACAAAAAAGGAATCTATTTCAATGACTTTTGTGTGTGTAGCCCTATGTTTTCTAACATCAGTTTCATAAAAAATTCTGTTTATTTTGCAATATGTGCTGTATCATATTTCAAAACATTTTTTATTTGCAATGCACTAGTAGATTTTTATAGCATCCACAGAGCCTCATCAGTGAAAACCATACTAATTATTACTAGTCAGGTAATCAACAGGGATAAATATTTGGCAGGTTTGAAATTTAGTTATGACTCAGACATCCAGAAATATGATTTTCCTAGTTTCTTAGTAAGTGAATGTAGTTAGCTCTCCATTTTCCTAAAGGCAGAAACTCATAAACTACCCAATTTACGGGACTCAATAATTCTAAGATGTCCTGTAGTTAGCGCTCCATTTTCCTAATGGCAGAAACTCATAGACTACCCAATTTATGGGATTCAATAATTCTATGTTTATTACAGTCATTTTTGTAAAATTATTAATCAAATTTAACACTTTTTTTCTCCCTTTCCATTACCTCTCCACCCCAAGCAAGATCAATTTTACTGAGATGGGTGGGAGGAGTTTCTCAGAAGGGAGAAGGGAGAGGATCAGGGACTATATGTTTTTCTGGTATCAGTTTTTTATTCTTTCCTATGTTATTTCTGGCCTCAGCTGCCTTGTACTTCATTCCATTGGGGCATTCTGTGCTGGCTTCAGTGGAAGATCGGCTTCTCCGGCTGTCCAGTCTTTGAGCATTCTGAACTAGGGTCAACTACCAATGCCCGGTCCTGCTGTGGCCTCCCAGTAGTGTGTGAGATCCACCATCTTCTCTGTTGTCTTAGGCACAGTGTCATCTGGACCATGCTCCCTCTCAGCACTTTTAAGGGCTCCACAGTTTCAGGAAATCCTTGGCTATGATTTCCTTACATAAGCTTAAGGTATGCATTGATTCTGTGAGACTACTCACCTAGCCACCTGAGACACTAATTTACCACAAAGATGTCATGTTGTTCTGGGGCCTTGGTGAACCCCAAGATTCTAAGAGACTCACAGTTTTCCTAAGACCACAAATAGAAAACACTGACACTCTTCATCCCCAGGTTTACCCTGGGACGGGTAGGATGAAAGACATTTCCTAGATGCCCACCTGTAACAACTCCTTTATAAATGTTTTTCTTCATGAAAGAATGCCATTATAACTATTCATTTATCATGGAAAATAATTAGAAATGTCAAAATCAGAGTGTTTTTTTTTTTTTAATACTTTGAAATACTGTATTTTAACTATTTTGAAAATTTGGGCTACTTTCTTATCTTAATGACTTATTTTACTATTACAGTCATTAAATGACATAGATGGCCTACAGTCCCTAGTGTTCTAATGGGTGGATAGCATACAGTTTTACAAGTAGGTGGGGAATCAGTGTGTTCATTTTAAATTTTTGAACTTTTATACTTAAAATACAAATTATAAGGTATAAGACATCTGGAAAACTTGAGTTTAGGTGAGCTGAATACTTTAAATTTAGTATTCTTGAAAGTTTACTTAGCTCTAGTGGGTTAAGTATATAATTCAATGTGATTGTGTACATGAAATGTCCATTTTAACAACCAGATTTATGCTTTTTATTCTGATGAATGTTGTTTGCTTTGCAACCATGTAACTCTGAAGTGTTAGATTAATGAACGCATCAAATTAATTACACATATATGGAATTTGTACTTTATTTTTTAAAAATCTGTGAGTACAAAGAGTGACAGAAGCATTTAAGTCTCCACTATTTTATGTCTCATTCAGATTTGAAGGTCTCTTTGTTTGTCTTATGGCTTTCCTGTAATATATTTTAAAGCAACATTATTCAGGACGTTGAAGAGTTTTGACAATTCTTTGTAGTTTCCAGCCTTTATCAATGTAAAATGACTCATCATTTTCCCTTTCTGTCGTTTTCACTTTGAATTTCATTTTATCTGACATTGATACTGCTATTGCAACTACTAGTGGTGTTACGTTTTCATTTGCCTGATGTATCTTTTACTTTTGCCTATAATTTTTAACACTTTTGCCTATAATTTTGTTTTATTTATATAAGCAGCATGACATTGTTTTTATTCATCCTTATGTAAGTTTTATTATGAGAACTTCTAATTCATCTATATTTTTTTGCCTGATATATTTAATGTTCCATCATTTTCTTTTTCCTCCTCAAGCACTTATTGTACAAGCTTCAGGTTTTATAACAAGTGCTTGATGGGTCAGTATCCAGCCCTGCCTCCCTCTCCCCACCTTCTATCACAGGCACACTGTTTGTAGCAGTGTCTTCAGCTTTATGTATCCTACTGCCAACGTCAAGTGTAAGCGGAGTGTGAGGGTAACAGATGAGCTTTGTGTAGTGGCACCCTCGACCTTCCCAGGAAACACAGGTATTTTGATGTTTGCTTCCTAGATCAATGATTTATAAACTTCTCTATATAAATAGAATTACCTGGAAAGTTTATACAAAAAATCTCCCTACAACTTCACCTTTCTCCCCAACAAAAATTATGATTTAGTTGTTCTTGGACAAGGGCTAAACATAACTATTTTTAAAAACATCCTCAGGTGATCTAATGTGCAGCCAAGGTTGAAAATTACCTTCTCTTCTGTCTCTGCAGTTCCAGCCTCGTCCTTCCCACTAATTCCAAGCTCTGGAATCAACTTTTCATGTGTGGCTCATGTGTTTGCTGACTTTTTGACCACTGTAACCCCTGAACTGTATCTTCCACAAATTCATTCAGGCTCTCAGGCATAGAAATGTCATCTTTTCCTAATTTCCATCACTACTCTCTATATTTTTTTTTCTTTTTATACAGTCATTTTGGTATTTCAGTGGGAATTCTGAAAAAAATGTGGAATGAGTAGATTCAAACACCTGGGTCTTCAAACTACTCCAATAAGAAAATGTCCTTGAAAATTATGTATCAAAATATAAATTAATGGGAAGAAATATATACAGAGTGTGCCAAAAAAAGTATACACATTTTAAGAAATGAAAACTATTAAAATTGTAATACTCAATATATACCGATAACAAAAGATGAATATATCATTTTTGACTTCTGCAATTACAACAGGTGCTCAAAGTGGTTACCATCAGTATCCAGACACTTCTGATTACAGCGAAATGCTGCTTGAGTGTTGACCAAAGTGTCCACTTGTACACATTTTTTTTTGGCAACCCCAGTATTTATTTTACTGTGATCTCAAGAAATGAAGCCTCTCTATGAACAAATTTTCACCTTCTCTGTGTTTACTTCTTTCTTGAGCTAAGCCTGCTAAAATGAAACTGACCCTAACCATTATTTTTATACTTATATTTTATAATTTTGGTATATTAATGCCCACATATCATTTTAAAACAGACTTTTCACTTTTATATGAAAGCAATGTGGATTTATATTTTCTCAGCAAATAAGATAAGCCAACAAGATTGACCTAAACCATTAAGTCTAGTAAATATCCAAGCACTCTCATGTTAAAGGCTTTAAATTTAATTGAAAAACTGCTGTTAGGATGAAGGGAAATCAGCATATCATTACCTGCCTTCTTCATTAGTACTTTGTCACATCAAGGAGCTCTGTTAATTTCTCAGTTAAAACAAGAGTAAACACTCAAATGAGAGCTGATATGCCCAAATAGGTACAACATATTGATTGGTTTATTGATGATGATATTTACCTATTGGTGGGTTACACTTTGATATCTGAAAACTTTCATTCAGAATGAATAGGTACAGCTCTTCAAAAATAGGCCATGATACTATAGACACTAAAGCTGGCAGAATTTGATGAAAGAAAAATATGGCCTGTGTTATTAGTATTAATGGCTCTACCTGATACTTGATGTATTATACTTCTCTCCACTATTTCATTTAATAATGCACAAATGAACATAATAGTAAACATACATCCTTGCGGAGATCTGTGCAGGAGGCATTTGAGAAACAGCTATTTATAAATACCTTTGGTACTCCAAGGCCAAGGTTGGAGCCAGGTTATAACAAAGTTTCACCTATATCTCTCAGTTGTAAGCTGAGGTCAGCAACAGATAGCACAGTGGCAATAACTAAAATATTTAATAAACATCTACATGAATGTTTGAAAAGATTATAGGACAGTCTTTTTCTCACCTGGAGAATGTAATTGAAAATGTTGATCTGGGGTTATCAGACTCTCATGACAAAAATCAAACAGTATAAAGAGTTAAACTCATTAGGTCATCTTTATTCTATTAGTATGCCTTCCAATTTCACGATTAAAGAAATTTATTTTGAGGGCCAGCCAAGTGGCGCAGTGGTTAAGTGCTGGCCTGGGAAGCCAGTGGCCCCGGTTCGGTCCCACATATGAGGGCCAGTGACACTGCCCTCAAAAAAAAAAAGAAATTTATTTTGTTAAAACTAAATAAATGTTATATCATATATAATGCAATTTTATAAAATTGCCCAATTTTGGAATTTAAAGACTGTCATATGTAGATAGATAGCTATAGATGATAGGTATAGATATGAAGCTATAGCTAGATATAGATGATATAGATATAGATGTGGATATAGATAGATATATTTTCATTGCAACCATGAATATCATTTTTGCTGTTATATTTACACAATTTTTCCCTGAAGTCATCAGCATAAGAGTCCTGAAATGGAGATTGAGCACAAGTATTTTGCCTAAGTTTTTGAAGATACTATTTACATCACTGTCACTTTTGTATTTCATTTTTTTTATTAGCTTTGAAAATGGAAGAAATTCCACAGTTTATTATTTCTTATGAATGATCTATAAGTTTAATAAATAAAGAAAAATAGTTCCTCTTTCCTCCTGAGAAGAGATAAATGTCATTACCCTGAAGTAAGATTATCAAAGAAGACATGGGACCAAGGTTTTTTCTTGTTAAGAACACCATTTGTGTATAGAATCCTTGAATATTCATTTGTTTTCCCTCCTGGGAATAGGTACAATGGGTCCTGGGAGATTTCTATTTCCAGGTATGTGCAGTTTAGTGATACATATCTGTTTATGGTTCCAGAAGTTTCTGTTCCAGGCAAGCAGATATCAGCTGTTTCTCTCTGATGTGCCTGTAGATTGTGGTTTTCCTTGCAACTTCTATTATCTGATGGCCAAGCAAAGTTGTTGGTTTTCAGTTTATCCAACTGTTTCTTATTCTGGTTCCTGGTGGAGGGAGTGGCTGTGTGGGCCGGGCCCAGGAGCCTGTGGGGACGGACTGAACTGAGCACCTTTGGTGCAAAGGCTGGAGGTTTTGGGATTGTTGTTCCCGTGGTGTGGGGCCTGCACGTGAGTGGTGTAAGGAGGGCACCATTTTGTCCTGTATTTCATTTTATGAGGTAAAAGTTAACTGTTTAGTGAGGTTACTTCTTACAACCTACAATTCATTCACCCTGTCCAATAGCTTAACAACTCCATGAAAACTAATTAGAAGTTCAGAAAGAATAAAAAGTATTTTTCAATACTTTTTGTTTTTTTTTCCTTACCAGACTTCTAGCACTATGTGACAATTGAATGTCAAGGAAAACAGTATGTACATAACAAGGTGCAGAACAGATATCCATGGAACTGATTGTGAGTTTTATATGATTGATCCTAACAGCTATTAATCAAAAATTTAGACTCAATGTTATAGAAAAAATTACAGGGATATCTTATTTCCTATTTAATATTGAATTCCTCTTTCCTTTAAAGATTTGAACAATCCTTATTGTAAATAACAGTACCAAATATTGCCAAAATAAGTGGCCCAAAGATTTCAGTGATCTAGGTTGAGCAGACCCAGATTATTTTTGGTTTCCTGTCTTGACCCATCATATGGTTTACCTATAGTTATAATGGTCTCTCTCTCTCTCTCTCTCTCTCTCTCTCTCTCTCTCTCTCTCTCTCTCTCTCTCCTTCTCTCTCTCTCTCTCTCTGAACAAGTGCTAGCTCTCCAATAAGACCCATAGTTACACATCAGGCAAGAGATCCAGACAGGTGATTTGGACATGAATATTGAATCTGCAGCCAATGGGCAAAAATACCATGGTGGGGTACTTAGAATGTTTGCAGTGGGATAATTTCAAGAGAAAATGGTTTCAATGCAATCAATAGTTTTCAATATCCAGAGATGGTGACAGTGCAATATAGCCTGGCTATTCCTGGGGCATGGCCTGAGCTGTTACTGCAGCCATCCAGCTAGGACAGGGGTTGGCAAACTGCAGCTTGCGAGCCACATGCTGCTCTTTGGGCACACACATGTGCCTTTGAAGTAAAATTGAAAATGAAAATAAAAGTATCATGGTTTCACTTATACAATTTTTAAAAGATATTATTCACATAATGGTGACTTCATTTGTTTTATGGCTCTCAAATAATTTTTAAATTGTTGTGAGGGACAGGATTGGCTCTGCCATTTCAAAAGTTTGCCGACCGCTGAGCTAGGGTGACCACCTGTTCCAGTTTGCCCAGGACTGAGGAATTCAAGGGATAGGAGACTTTCAGCTCTAAACTGGGGAAAGTCCCAGGCAAACCAGGATGATTTAGTTACTTTACATCCAGCGTCTCTAGTTTCTTTCTCAGTGTCTGTGGTTGGTTATTCCAAGGGATTCTGTGATTACAGTAATTTCATAAAAAATCCCTTTCCTGTTAAAATTAACAGGAGCCTGTTTTTCATTTCTGCATTACAGACCCCTGACTGATATAGAAATTGGCTGAGGGCATAGGTTGCAGGCAAGAAAGCTTCAAGGAAATCAGATAATCTGGTATTGGTTACCTGGCTAAGTGAAAATTCATTTAATATTCAGAGAAGGGATATTAGGTGCAACCAAATGTTAAGTTTTCACTGGTGATAGCTTGACATTGAGTGCTCATTGAGGGTTGGCTTTGAGGAAAGTGAATGGCTGCCGCTATAGAAAAGTAAGGTCATGAAACTTAGAGGACTGAGTGTGGATTGGTTGTTGTGTACAGCTCTGCACAGAAGAGAGAGAGAGAGAGAGAGAGAGAGAGAGAGAGAGAGAGAGAGAGAGAGAGAGACAGAGAATGAGAATGAGAATGACATGCTACAACTCCTGAATACTTGTTGAGGTAATAATAATTAAAACCTGGGAACTTTCCAGGCCTATGATATAGAAATTCTAATTTTTAGGAACTGTACAACTAAAATAATAAGCATCTAAATGGAAAGTTCAAGCCTAAGTGTTGTTGCATTCTAAAATGGGTCAAATGCACAGCCTCTCCTAATAGCTTCTGTGAAAGTTAAGAAATGAATCAGGAAAGAGTAGGATCCTGAAACAGACTGACCAACAGGGCACAAGGCAGTGCATGTGGAATACTGAAATGCTCAATTCCCCACCAAGCTGCGTTTGTCACTCAAAGAACTTCTGCCTTCCTTGAAGATATTAATACCACCTCAGCTGATAGTTACAGCTACAATAAGAACGGATCTTCTTGGTGATACTTCCTCCCCACTTTTACTCCTTTTGTCTCTATCTTTATAACTAGAAGGAGATTCCAGTTTATCCTGGGAACAAAAGTTTACATAACAAAAAACTTAGCAGACTTTGTTAATTTAATTTGAAAAATTCTGGTGAATATGTGAAAATAGATACTGAGAGTACTTGGTGAAAGAGAGGAGAATGTAGTTTTTAGATCAAGTTGATTTTAGCAATATGGCTGCACTTAACAAAAATTCTAGATCCCATGTATTGATTTAGCAGCTAAAACCTGGACTTCATTGTCCCATGATATCACCAAGGTGGCAAAAATTATTTGGTAGAGAATAGAGGAAGGCATGAAATACTATGGGAGATTAGGATAATGGAGAGAATTTCTTGTTCATCATTCACTCAAGCAAACCATGACCCCACAAAAGACCTAGAAGGTGCCCTCTTCCCCTAGTCCTTTTGAAACACATAGGTAAGGAGAGGTGCAAGAATTTTTAAAATTTATTTTAGTAGCTGGTGGGAGAAGGAGCAATGGAAATGGTCTCATTGGCAGAATGAGTGAGAAGATAGCAGAGTCACAGAGGCCACAGAGCAATAAACCTTTGAGAAATAATTTGAGTATGGAGGCCTGAGAGGCAGCAGGCAACCATGGTAATCTGGATGGTGTGACCTGCAGTGGTATGTGACAGTGCTTAACTGATCATGGGGGCTATAGGACAAAGAGATGGGCATCCTGCTGAGATCCTACTTGATTTTTATAACCAGCTATGGTGGGGACTTGTGATATCTCACTCAATTTTTTTTTTTGTTTTGTTTTGTTTTTTTTTGAGGGCAGTGTCACCGGCCCTCATATGTGGGAGCCTAACCGGGGCCGCTGGCCTCCCAAGCCAGCGCTTAACCACCGCGCTACTCGGCCAGCCCCTCTCACCTAATTTCTATTCTTAAACAATTTCATGGACTCAGAGACTCTGAAACAGAAAAGAATCTGATAACCTTTAGAATGTAACTATTACAATTGCAAATAGTATTAGTTCTGTAGATCTTCTTTCATAAAGATGGAGATGGGGAAATTCTCCGAAAATTGTAGATTTATTGATGTTTCCTGCCTATGGATGGCTCTGAGCTACTATTAATTTCTGGGTATGTAAAAATCACTGTGATTCAGAAACACAGCGTATAATGAGTAGTAATCAATGTTATTGTAATATTTGTCTATTTCATAATAGACCCTCTAGGATTCCAAAAATATCACACACTACTTTCCCACTTTGTGAACACATAGTTGCAATATGTCCTTGGCAACTGACAGGCTCCTATATCAGCTTCCTGGCATCCAAGCTGTTTTGATAGGAAAGGTCCTATAGAAGTCTCTGAAACTTCCTTCACATGTCATCATAAGTGAGGATAATTGCATTCCTGGAGGAATCACAGACATTATCATTACAATCAAAGATGTGAAACCTGCAAAGACAGTGGTCCCCATCATATCCCTCCTAGCGCTCCACCTCAGATGGTGCCAAGGTAGGTAGGTTTGGGAGACTAGCAGGGGATTATAAATGAGCATAATCAAATGGTCTTCAACTGCAGCAGTTGCTGCAAATGACTAAAACCTCCATATGTGGCAAGCACTTCCTGATCTGAAGTGTGCTAGTTTCCCTGTATCTACTTTGCTGTCATTTGGAAGGAACACACACTTTCATTGCTTTGCCTCAGAATTGCCTCAGCTCTGAGGTACAACTTAGTTGGGAGAGAACCTAACCATTTCACAATCCATAGAACTGTCTATAGTTCGGTCCCCATCATTGAAAGTATCATGTTAATTGGATTTGGAGAGAAGAAGCAGATGTCTCAGACACACTCAAAATAGTGAGAAAAAATATCAACAAAAATAGAGGAACTTTCTACCACTGACGTTTCTGGGGATGAAGTGATCTGGGATGTCAGGACATCACCTGGAAGGTGAAGAACTCATGACAACCTCTTGTAACTCTTATTGTTATGTAATGGCCTCTTGACTTTGGAGTATACACATACCACTTTTGGGGGAGCAGTTTTGTTACACTCTCCAGGTGACCAAGGGCTGTTGGGTGTGGGCCTGCCCCAGGGCCAGAAAAATATCTGCAGTTGGTTTTGGCCAAAGTACAAGCAAGCCTTATGTTTGACCCTGACAGACCAGTCGATTCCATAGAGATCAAAATGCTGAAGAAAGGCTGTGTAAAGTCTTTAACAGTATGGGGCAAAGCTATGCTCTATTGGGCACACAAATTTTCCTTTTGAAACAAAATTCTGGCCCTGGCAGAGGCTACTGACATTACTACATAGCCCAAGGGCCGGCCAAGTGGCACGGTGGTTAAGCGTTGGCTTGGGAAGCCAGCGGCCCCAGTTCAGTCCCACATGTGAGGGCCAGTGACACTGCCCTCAAAAACAAAACAAAACAAAACAAAAAAACTACATAGCCCAGATTATCTGCCATGAACTTGAGTGCTCACCAGCCAGGTCAAAGTCCGCATGCCCATAAACAAAGGAAACACAGTTGACCATTGAACAACGAGGGTGTGAACTGCGCAGTCCACTTACATGCTGATTTTTGTCAATAAATATATGGCCCTCCGTATCCCCAAGTTTAGCATCCTCGTATTCATTCAACCGCGGATGGAAAATGATACTTTTGATCTGTGGTTTGTAATCCTCAGGGGGGCAACTGTATGTATTGTGCTATTTTATATAAGGGACATGATCACTAGTGCATTTAGGTAGCTATCTATAGGGGTCCTGGAACCAATCCCTCACAGATACTGAGGGACACCTATAGTTAAGTCTTTGGGGAATCAGAAGTTATACATGGATTTTCCGCTGACTGGGGCTCCACACCCGTAATCTCCATTCTGTTCAAGAGCTAACTGTAACACATTCAAGTCCAAAAGGAGACAATCCTGACAACACTAACCACATATATCTATAAACTCACACAACATTCAGAAAGAACTGCTAATCGTGGAGAAAACAATTTCGTCATTTGCAGAATGACTAAAGCTGTTTCACATACTGTGGTTTTTTTGCTTCTAATTTTTGTTTTGTTGTCTTTTGCTTTTCTCTGTTCTTCTAAATTCAAGTAACAGATGACATATTTGGGAGGTATACTTTTTACAATCTCTTTAAAGCTTCCTGCAGCAAATGTCTCTGAATTCCACACAATGTGGCAAATGGAATTGTAAATATATATATATATATATATATATATATATATATATATATATATATATATATATCTTTAAAAATTACAGAAGCCCTTTCCTCCAGAACTGAAAGTGGTGTTAGTAATGAAATACAACCGTTTATATTCTGTTTGCCTTTCAGAGATATATACAACCCACTCCCCAAGCTGTCATGCATTATTTGATACAAATGGACTATCTACATTTTTGCTTTAGACACAGAGCAGAACAGGCATGCAAAAAACAAAAACAAAACAAAACAAAAGTCACCTGTAAGTTATTGAGAAGGTGGTCAACTCTTTGGGAGTCAGATAAGGGTAATCAGCTGGAAAGTCCACACTCTAATTGTCCTGAAGAGAAACAAACAAAGAAATTATATACGCTGTGTGTGTGTGTGTGTGTGTGTGTGTGTGTGCACTTACATTTTCCACATAGTTGTCCCTATGATCTATCAAGATTCAGTTATTTATCTTCCCCTGTTCCAGTAAAACCTAGGTGCCACTGTCAATATTGTAATACTTATTTAATATGCAACAGAACAGAGGGTGGCAGCCTTTTGTTTTGGGGGGTTTTTTTTACATGTTGAATTTCTCTTATTCCTTGCCAGGCACAGCTTTCACTCCTTACATCCACTGAAATTAGCAGAACAACTCAACTGTAAGGTGATTTTGCGTGCCTCTTATTTCTCAGCTCCCAGTAATTTGCTCAACAAATAACACAAAGCCCAGTTATTTGCTGCTAGCAGGAAGGCACTTTCCTGTGCTTGGAAATACAGGATCCATCACTTAGATCTCAAGTCTTGAGTATGCTGTTATTTTTTTCAACACTTTAATCTTGGCCAACTACAGTTACAATGTATTTTCATAGTTCACCTTTTCCTTCACACTTCCTTCTCATCATTGTATTATGAGCAATACATTGTGCATTTATTCTTTCATTCAAAGAGTGTTGACAAACTCATTTCTGTTTCCGACAACTGAGTTTGTGGCAGGGAAAAAAAAGTGTAAATACATGTGTCTGCATAAATTTTACAAAGTAATAGAAGTGACAGATTACACTTTAATAAAATTGAGAAATTCATTTGATGGGAGAGCATCCCTACTTGCAAAGGCTGTTTGAAAGACAGGCATAGAATCCAGCGGAATAGACCCTTGGTATCTATGTAAATGCTTCAGTCCTTGGATACTAATGCTATACTGCATTTTTAAATAAAATTACATGCTAAAATATATCTTCAAATGCACACATCCCCCTCAAAGGCTTAGCACTGAGAAAACAGAAACATATGACACGCAGATGTCTTCTCCCGGGTCTCCTTGTCAGATCCTCCTCTTGCTTGCCCCCTCCCCTGTGGACTGGCACCCTTCCTCCCCTTACCCATCCAGTATAGCTGCCAACATCTGCTACACTCACGCCAAACCAGCAAAGCAGCTGTGGCTTCTAGCGTGTTTCCCCTCCAACTTGAGAACAGCACTTCCTAGAATGCCTTTCTTCCAGCTTCAGTGGGAAGGACATGGCAAATCCCCCCAACCACTTTATTTCTGCCCATTTCATTAGAGCAGAATATAAAGTGGGAGACAGTCTTCCGCTTTGGGCCCCTTTCTCTTCTAACTAAACCTCATTTTCACTAACAAACACCACTCATAATATTCTCTGCTGGGAAAGTGGATCTTCCTCACCTTGCCTGGCAGCTCAGGGTTAGCACTTGTTTCAGGAAAACGGCAAATCACAGGATGTTACAGACCTTGGAGGTGTCACATTAAGGGAAAGTGGAATGGAGACCCCTCTCTATTCTGTGTGGAATAAGTCCCTTACTGCCTTGTCGTAGAGATCATTACTGAGTAATTTCTATAGGAGTCAAGGGCTAAGAAAACGAAGGAATTTTTTTTTTCCCCAAGAGCAAGAAATTTGTTTGTAACTCTTTTGTGCCTTCCACACTATGTTGGGCATATGGTAGGTGCTCAATACTAGGTCATTTAAGAGGAAACAAAATGACATCAGATTGAGGACAGAATTTATTGGGTTTTTAAGGTAATATCTTGACTGCCTTGTATTTCAGAAAAATGGAGCGAAAAAAAAGGAGCTTGTAAAAGGAGAAAAATATTCAAAGCACAAATTATTGTCAAATTTATATTGATCCATAATAAATTTGTGTATTTTTAGTATTTGCCTACATTACATTCAGCTAATAGCTCTATTTCCAATTTTTGGAAAGGTTTTAGGAAGAAATGTTAAAAGAGGTAGCTCTCATCCTTGTAAGAAAAGGAAACTAATTATTTGTTTCATTTCTCCACAGGGCCAGATACTGAGAGACAAAGTTTTAAATCACTGATATTACTTTGTGGGTATTTCAGCTATATATAAGGATAGTGGAAATGAGATAATTAGTGGATATAAAATTGATAGTTCTATAAATGCTGTCCAAAAAGAGTATCTATTAATTCTAACTGGGCAATTTGAAGGGAATGAGGGTAGCCTGATTCTTTAGAAGTTTATTTTGATTTCTCATTTTCAGAGGAACAAAGAGACTGACTTTGGTTATATATTGTTCAAATGAATTACTTAGTGTTTAATAAAAAGTGCAGGTGAGTGAATTTTTTGTGGTATATCTAAGATTCTGTTCTCAGTCTAATCTGAAAACACTTAACAGGGCGGTATAATGACCCATCTTCAAGGGTATCCTTATTCCCATTCCCTAATTCAGACATAGATGCTGACATCTATATACATATGAGGTCAGACAATTAAATTCATGAACTTGCTGCAATGCTGTTGCTAATCTTTTTTGATATCAGAGGGATTATTCATTATGAATTTGTACCAACTGGACAAGCAGTTAACCAAGTTTACTATTTGGAGATGCTGAAAAGGACTGAACTTTTCAACAATTCATGGCCCTTGCATCATGACAATGCACCAGCTCACACGGTACTGTCTGTGAGGGAGTTTTTAGCCAGTAAACAAGTAACTGTATTGGAACACCTTCCTACTCACCTGATCTGGCCCCCAATGACTTCTTTCTTTACCTGAAGATAAAGGAAATATTGAAAGGAAGACATTTTGATGACACTCAGGACATGAAGGGTAATATGACGACAGCTCTGATGACCATTCCAGAAAAAGAGTTCCAAAATTGCTTTGAAGGGTGGACTAAGTGCTGGCATCAGTGTATAGCTTCCCTAGGGGAGTACTTCAAGAGTGACTATAGGAATATTCAGCAATGAGGTATGTAGCACCTTTTCTAGAACGAGTTCATGAATTTAATTGTCTGACCTTGTATATATTCAAAAGAAAATAGAAAATTAATTGTCCAAGGTAAATGGAGTTGATCAATACTTTTTTAAGCAGATGGAGAAAAATCTTTATAAAAATTAGTCAATTCAATTTCATGGTTTACATACATCAAAATACCGCTATTTGACCAGATGTTTTGCTTATTTCTCTGGCTTTATCATTGCAGTGTGGTTGAGCCTCTTCTTCAATGCTAACATAGTTCCATTACTCTTCATTAAAATAAGCTCATTTGATGCCAACTTTAAATGTGTATGTCAGTTTTTTAGTAGTTAAAATAATTTAGGATTTATTATAAAATATTTTTTGGAGAAAAATATGAAAATTCCTGACAGTTTTCAGTTTTCTAGAAATACCATTAGAAATACCAATAATACTAATTGATTATTTATAAAATATTTGACAATTCCACTTTCTGAATCTCAGAGAGCACAATAGTAAATATATATATATATATATATATATATATATATATATATATATAATCATCTCACAAATTTTAAAGAGTACAGAAGCTGGACACCTGGAGCACTGATGCCTTTACCTTCATGCTTTTCAAGCTTAGAGACCCCTTCCCTTTCTGTCTTATCACCTCTCATTTTCTCCTTTAAACCATAAAGGAAGTGGCCGCCCAATGTGATTTATTCCAGGCCTTAAACCTCAGATTTGGCCCTGAATGGCGCCTTTGAAGGCTAAAGGAGGTCCAGATGAAAGAGGGGCTGACTGGAAAAACACACAGAGAAATGCATTACACAGATTAACATGCCACAGCCGCTTAATCAGAAACCCTGAACAAAAATCAACAGGCCACGGAGGCTGCATCCGAAAAGTTGTCGGAGGAAAAATGTGGAGAGAAAGGACATCTGGACAGGATGGAGGGGTTGCAATAGTCTCTACAACTCTGTGCTGACTACAAGAAAGAAAAAGCAAAAGTCTGGGAAGGGTAAAGGAAGTATTAAGTAGACTATATTAAGTTAATGGGGGAATTATTGTTTTCTGGATATACACATTATTGTTTTCATAAGGAACTTTTTTGTATACTTATCATGTTTTGGGCACTAATGTTTGTTAACAAGTATTTTATTTGACCTTTATATCAGTCTGAGATAGGTGATACTGCCCCATATTACGAATGAGGAAACTACTGTGAGAAAGGGATTTAATCAATTTTAAGAATGAATGGATAGAGCTGAGAAGGACAATGGCTGAAAAGGATAAGACCCCCAAATTCAAAATGAAATCTGGTTCCAAAGCTGAGCCTTTTATTTTTTATTTTTTTATTTATCTATTTTTTGTAATTAAACCACACTGCATCCTAAACTTTTCTGCTTTAAACAGAGGATACAAATTGTAGACACATTCAGAAATGAGAAGAGTCCTTTAAATTTATTCTTATGTAAATGCAACCCTAAAATTGTTATTTATATAAAATCAGATATTTAGTATGCATCTAAATTACTTTGCTAAAAAAGGCAGATTTACTGGTCTGCTTTCAAATAATCCTACTCAGTAGGTCTGAGGCAGTCTTTGGGTACATTGAGCACACATTTGAAATCCAGTGTTTCAATTACAAACAACTGGATTGCAAACAACTGAACCTGGCTTTGGCTGCTATGATCAGAAAATAAACACGTTTGGCAAGCAGGATGATACCCTTCCAGAAATTTCCAAATCTTCATTCCTGGAACCCTGGGACTATGTTACCTTCCATGGATAAAGGGATTTTGCAGATGTAAATTGAGGAATTTGAGAATGGAATAGGGAGATTATTCTGGATTGTACAGGTGAACCCAGGGTCATCACCAAAGGGTCCCGTAAGTAGAAGAAGGAGGCAGGAGAGTTGGAATCAGAAAAGGAGATGTGATGGAAGGAAGCAGAGGGAAAGAGGGGGTGTGAGCATGGAAGCTCAGGTTGGAGCAATTCAGTTGCTGACTTTGGTGGTGGAGGGAGGAGCCAGGAGCCAAGGAAGGCAGGCAGTTTCTAAAAGCTGAAAAAGGAAAGGAAACAGATTCTCCCCTGGACCCTCCAGAAGGCATGCAGCCCTGCCAACATCTTGATTTTAGCCCAGTGAGAACCATTTTGCACTTCTGAAATCTGGGATTGTAAAATAATAAATATGTGCTGGTTAAGGCACTACATTTGAAGTAATTTTTACAGCAACAATAGGAAACTAATACAGAAGCATACTGAGGTGATCATATTTATATGGACTTCTAAAATACATAAAGTTATGCTTCTGGGTGTAGCAAACACCATTTATTCTCTGAGCATATCTCTCCATATTTCATTATTAGTTTAGTGTTCTTATGTCCTTGTTTCTCATTACTTCTTTCTAATGGTTTAGTACCTGGGGACTTTTTCAGAGGGTTTTTCTTGAGCCATAAGAGCAGAAGTTTATGTAGAGAGTTTAAGTGTTCCAAGCCCCATCTAAATCCCAAGAAACATACTACAACATTCAGTAGTGACCTACTAATGAGCTTTTACTTTTTGCAAATTTGCTCAGGTGTCTGTTAATCCTTGTAACTATCTGAATACATTATCACTCACCTTAGATGTTTAATTAATCTGTTTCAAAGGAATGCACCAATGAATGAAAACAAACAAACAAACAAACAAACAAACAAAATAATGAATGGAATCATCCCTGACAGGACTAGTCCTATTTACTTGACTAATGTAACAAAATCATCCCAATAAATACATATTATTCCAAACAGAGTACTCTAAGAAAAATAAGGCACTTTATCTAAATGGATTGTGTTTTCTTGTCATTATTAATGGGTGTGATAAGTGGGAATGCATTTTGGGTCTCTCTCTGGCATACTTATACACATGAATGACATCCACTAAAGTTTCTTCTCAGCCAAGAGTTACTCTAAGAGAAATTTTATCACTGATGAAATGACAATGGCTGTCTGACTTCACATTTAATTTGTAAATCATTCACAAAAGACCCATAAACTGTTCAGTGTACTTAGATTTAAATATGATAATTGAGGAAACCATGTCCACTTGAAGAGAAAATGACAGAAAGCCAACAAAATGACATTCAAATTATTCAGGCTAACTCAAGATACACTCATGCTTTCCTTGGCTTGCTAGAAATAATTCATCTTAATGACAAAACAAAAAACAAAAAACAAAACAAAACAAAAAAACTATACTGATTTTAATTTACCCATGTCTACTGCACCATCTTTAATATTACTATTTTGATTGAAATAATGGGAATTCTCTCAAAATATATTATTTGGTTGAAGATAGAAGGATATAAGATAATAAGCTAGTTGTGTTTCTCCTTATTTAAAATTAAGGAAAAAAATACAGCAAAGATGGATAGTTAATTATGACAAAAACAATATGTTATTTAAATCACTTATCAGCTAGGTACTATAATACAAAATTATGGTATTTGCCTTTTGGGAGTGGTGCAATACCAAAATCAACAAACAAAACAGAATAGAATAAAACAATAAATGTGTTTAGGGGATTTAAGATAAGGGAGAAATTGAAATAATTTGGGAAATTATGGCTTACTCAATAATTAGTGAAAAATTGTCTGTAATGAAGGAAAAAAGTTAGAGTTAGAACCATACCCCATGTTATACATAGCAATAAACACATAAAGGTTTAAAGAACTAAACCCCAAACAACTATTAAATATCTATAATATATATGTGAGATATATATATATATATATATATATATATATATATATATATATGAAATCATATATGTATTTAGGTATCTTTGGATTATAAAAATTCTT
The DNA here is from genome assembly GCA_033961575.1 of Aselliscus stoliczkanus. Lineage (NCBI taxonomy): Eukaryota > Metazoa > Chordata > Mammalia > Chiroptera > Hipposideridae > Aselliscus > Aselliscus stoliczkanus. The sequence continues at coordinate 146,819,723 of CM066732.1, read as the reverse complement.
CCTGAAACAAACAAAAACCAAAGGCCATGAAAGAATAGCCGACAGATTTGAGAATGTCAAAATTTAAATTTCATTATGATATATTCATCTATTAAAATAATTAAAACATAAATTGCACTTTGAAAAAATCTGTAATATATTTACTAAAGAATTAACATGCAGAATATACAACACTCATATATAAGTAAGGAAACTATACATATGTATATGTATGTATGTATGCCAACAGAAAGTAAATACAAGATTTTATCAGTTAATTCACAGTCCAATAAATACAAATGACAAAAATATTTATAATCAGGGGAATGTATATTAAAAACCACAATGTGATATCTCATTAGGTAGACAAAACTTTTAAGGAGTTGAAAAATGATGTGGCAAAATGAGAACCCTCCTATACTGTTGATAGAGTGCATATTAGCAAAAGTTAATGAGCCAACTTTGTAATACATATCAAAAATTAAATGATTCCATTCTTAAATTCAGAAACTTCATCTCTGCAATACCACCTTAATATTCTCACATGTAAACAATAATATAAATATGAGGTTTACTGTGATATTGTCTCATCATTTTTAAATATTGGAAATAACCTAAGTGCCCATCGAAAAGGGAATTATATACTACATATTTCAGAAGCTTCATAATACGGAAAATGATATGACCATTAAAAATAAGGGAGTCTTTATGAATTGACATTAAAACATCTCCAGAGCATACTGTTCAATATAAAATCAAGTTTTAGAGCACAAAATACATGATCCTATTTATGTTTTTTTTTTTTTTTAAATTATTTCTTTAAAATACACATTTGTAGCTGCATAGAGAGGATATATTGACCAGTTCTTTAACAGGGGGTCCCTCTTGAGAGGGGATTGTGTGAAGAAAAGATTATGAGGATATTCCATTTTGATGTTTTTCTATACAGTTTTAGAAAATAAATATAAAAACTATTATATAAATATAAAAAAATAAAAATTTTAGAATAAACAATATATATATATATATTTTACCATTAAAAAGACAAAAATACTCCCTTTTATAAGCATTTTCACATTTTGAAGTTAGAATCAAAATTCCTCCTTCAAATGAGAATTTCTAATTTTCAATAACTGATTACCCTTTAAGCCATGCAATTTTTCTTACCAGAAAGCATCAGCAGGGCTCTGATCATTAAATAAGTAATATAAATGAAATATATGATATAAAACTCACAATAAACAAAAGCTTCTCAAGATAATTGCTACCAATATCTTGTAGCCTTTCAACATAAAACTTTCCATTTGAAATGTTCTGAGATTTCACAATTATGTTAAATTTAATTATAATTTATAAATTTCAAAATTTAGAAGAGAACTCCATTCAATGTTCCCATTTCTCCCCTGTGCTAGATTTTTTCATTCTTGATCATTTGTGTTTGATTCACTTTGGTGTTATCCTCCTTTTCTTTTGCAAAGCAATCCAGTAATGAGACTTTTATTATGAAGCATTCCCTCCCTTTCTTCTAACCTTCCTTGGCTTGATTTTATATCAGTGAGCCCCTGATCATTTCCTACAACCCTCCAAAGAATGTTTGCTTTGCTTCAAAGACTATTTGACTCTCCTCAGTTCGGCCATGCCTTCCAGGCTGAAATTCAAAGGATATCCAAGATGAAATTCAACCTTAAAGAATAAAACACCTATACGTCCATCTCTGGATTACAGAAAAACACTGTGGGGTTGACTTTGTATATGATATTTCGATGATTGCAGAAACAGAAGGAAGACACTTTTCAGGTGTGAACAACAACAAAATGATCCCGGTGAGCCTTAGCCCAAAGGCGACATCCCAGGAAACTGACAGACCCGAGGCAGCTCCTAGGACATCAACGCAAAGGTTGACAGAGCCTGCCAAGGAGCCAGATGCTGCTGTCAGAAACAGGACAAATGGGCTGCAGTTCAGTGTCTGTTTCCTGTGATTAGCATCAGCGGCACCCGTCACTCCCTTTTCCAGATTAATTAGTAAAATCTGGTGTGAGGAATTTCAATAAAATGTTTGTTCAAACGGGGGAAACGAAACATCTGTTTCAGAGTTGTTTCTCTCCCTTAGTAATAGTCTGTCAAATATGTATGTATGTGTGTTGCTTTTTATAACTTGTTTCTGTGCTTACATTTGTTGGACATTAAAACAATGCTGAAGCACAGTTAAAGGCAGTGTTGTTTCATGCTTATTTTATGATACTTTTTCCAGCATTAGACTCACAGATCAGGATTCAACGTTTTATACTTTTACTTTTCCTTCTTTTTTCCTTCCTTTCTTCTTTCTCCCTCTCTTTCTCCCTTCCTTCCTTCCTTCCTTCCTTCCTTCCTTCCTTCCTTCCTTCCTTCCTTCCTTCTTTCCTTCCACTTTTTGTTTTATTATAAAAGCAGCTCTTTATGCTATGGACAGTTTCATTTAAGAAGCAAAACAATGTTATTAAGACCAATAACACCTTCCAAGGTGCCGAACTCAAAAGGAACCACATTATACTGTGAAATGCCAAGGAGACTCTGACCCAAAACAAGTATTTCTCACCTTTTAAATGCAAAAATGTAGGTCCCCCCCTCCCCCGCCCTTCAACCTCTCAAATGACAATTACTGGTTGATTTGAAATTAAATAAATAAATAAATAATAGAATGGCCAAAGGCTAACATAAATTATAATACATGTTATAGGTTGCTAATTAAAAATTTATTACATAATTGAAAGTTTTCCTTTCTTCTATAAGAACATGACAAAAACAATTTATACCTGAATAGAGCTTCACAGTGTGCCTGTACCTGTCATGTGTAGTGCCTTGTTTTGTCTTTACAACAAAATTGAGAGATGAAGAAACAGGGTATCTCAGACTTGGCCAATGGCAGCCAATTGAAAAGTGCCTGAAAAGGGACACAAAAGCCTGGATTGTCTTCTGCCAATTTCAGAGCTCTTTTGATTATGCTACCAAAGCTTCAAAAGAATATAATCTAGTAGAGAAAAAAATACATATAAAAGATGGGTAAAAATGTTGGTGCAATTATTCAGAAGGCTCAAGTACAGCTCTTTCTTAAGAAAGAACAGTTCGATGACTAGACAAATACATCAATACTACAACCAGGATTTCATTATCTTATTTTTCCCATTTATTTTAAAGATGTGTCAGACTGCATTAGGGTTATTTAAACAAGGGGAGCCATTTGAGTCCCTAGTATTAGATTACTTCAGTCTCCATAATCTCATAGGTTGTACAGTCCTATCTTTATGAAAAGCACGGTAAGTGATGCGTGCGGGGTCAGTTAGGAGTAAAACTCTCACAAATGCGGCATTCTGAGTCCATTCACCAATCACCCCTCCCCCAATCATATTTACCTCTCTCCATCTCTATTCACCTCCTTATGAAGTGTTTCATTATGTCTCTCATTTAGCAAAATTTAATTTACTTCAACAGCCTTTCCTTGGAAAATTATATACCTGTATCTCTACCACTCTACTGGGGTGTTCATGTTCACTGTCTCCATGACACGAGGCCAGAGGGGTGAACTTCGAGGCCTACTTACCTCTAATGCTTCAATATGCCTGTGCTTCATTAGACAATTGCCAAAGACAGTAAAAGTCTAATTATGTGCAAAGTTGGATGTCAATTTTTTTTTTAGAGTTAAAGAATGCACAAATTACAGCCATTTTGAAAGACGTGCCATCATATACTGTTCTCAGAAAGAAACACTCCAGATTTAGAAGTATGGTTTCCTGTTGAGAGTATTGTTTACGGTCTAAAGATCTGCCTTGTGGCCATTTTGAAGTATGTTTATCAGTCTTTCAAAGGCCATGGAAATCTCCTATCTGCTTCTCACCTGAATCAGTAGAACAATTAAGGGAATATTAGTACATATTTTTTCCTAACTCAAAGGCATGCCCATCCATGATGGGGTAGGTAAAGGCCTATAGCTGGAGATGCTTCAGAATAGGTGAGTCATTTTAACTTTAAAATCAGAGAGGGCAAGATGATTCCTTTCATGGCTAATGAAGATAAGGCTAGAAAGCCATATCCAGGGCCTAAGAAAGAACAACAGACACCATGATAGCTATAGACCTTATATTTGCATATTTAAAGGTGAAAGACAAATATGCAGCCAGCTGGAATTATTATTATTTTTACCTAATAGTTTATTTACTTAAATTACTTTGAAAAATTATAAAATAAGTAATGTATAGAATATTAAGTTAGATTTTTATTTTAATATTATAATAAATGTAAAGATATCTTAAATTTACCCCCATAAAATACAATATAGGATGCATGAAATGACAAATCTGTAATTATATTTGCAACCAACTTCCAACACCATATTTTACACTTTGAAATATAGTGTTTACGTGTGCTGCATATATTACATATGTGGAATCCAAGTGATTAAACATGAAGCAAATATTAATATGAAACTTCAGTCAGCTGTGAATCAAATTGTATGCAATTTTGTCATCTGACAACTACTGGGCGTCCTTATGTTGAATTTAGTGTCAATAATTAGATTTGAGATTTAAGTGAAGGATTTAATTTATTTTTAATTTAATATTGGCCTCTCTGATTATTTAATTTTCATCTTAAATTCCTGTTATTATATCAAATAGGAGATTTTAAACATCCAACCAAAAGCTATTATTAAAGTGAATTGTCACATGCTTGGTAAAGAGCCACTGATATTTATATGTTTAAATTCATTTTTTTTTAAGGATGTGTTTAAACAACTGTACCTTTCATTGAACTATGTTTTAAGAAATATTTCACAGATATAAAAACACAATTGTGATATTTAGTTACAACTGTATTTGAAATGAATTTAAGGAAAATTGATTTCTGTCATATTTTAAGTAATATAATAACTAAAGAAGAAATTTTCATAAGGTTTTCAAATTCTAGAAATTAACAAAATTCTCAAAATAATCAAATATTTGGATTTTAAAATAAAATATGATGTAAAATAGTTGGAGATAAAATAAGAGAATCTTAAAATGTAGTTTATAAAATTCCCATATATATCAACATTTGGAGGAAATAAATTTTGTCACCAAGGACAATATTGAAAACAAAGAAAAAAATAAATTTTGAAGAATTGGAAAGTATCGAAAATACTGATGTGATGAAACACAGTTGACGCCAACTAGAAGAATGAATAAGTGTCATCAATTTCTATATCACATTTATTAGCAATCCACTTTGAAAGATATTTTTTTCTCAGTTACACGTACTTTGTTTTTTTTGCCAAAAAGCAGAAACCGAATCATAGGGTTCATCTCTGTATCCTCCATTACAAGACACTTTCATCAATATACAGTCATACATCACTTAATGACAGGGCTAGATTCTGAGAAATGAGTCATTAGGTGATTTTATTGTGCAAACATGATAGAGTGAATTTCCACAATGCTAGGTGATATCACCTCCTGCTCCTGGGCTACAAACCTGTACAGCATGTTACTTCATTGAATACTGTAGACAGCTATAACACAGTGATATCTGTGTATCTAAAGATATCTATACATAGAAAAGGTACAGTAAAAATATGGTGTAAAAGATAAAACATGGTCCACCTGTACAGAGCACTCACTGGGAATGGAGCCCGCAGGCCTGGGAGTGGCTCTGGCTGAGTCAGTGAGCGAGTGGGGAGTGAGCGTGACCTAGGCCATGACTGGATACTACTGTGGACTTTATAAACACTATACTTAGGGTGCACTAAATTTATCAAAAATACTTTTATTTCCTCAATGATAAATTGACCTTATCTTACTGTAACTTTTTACTTTATAAATGTTTCAGGTTTTTTGTTTTTTTTTTAACTTTTCAACTATTGTGATAACACTTAGCTTAAAACACAAACACACCATATAACCTCTCAAAAATTTCTTCTTTTATGACCCTGTTCTTAATCTTTTTTCTATTTTTAAATGTTCTATTAGCTTTTTTTTTTTCTGTTTAAACTTTTTGTTGTTGTTGTTAAAGACTAAGACATAAACATACACATTAGCCTAGGCCTACACAGGGTCAGCATTGCTGTCTTCCACAACTCATCCCATGCATGGATCTGTCACCTCCTATGACAACATCGCTTTCTTCTGGAACACCTCCTGAATGGCCCACTTGAGGCGTGTCACTGTTTGCAAAAAGAAGTCCATGGTGGTCTATTCCTTTTTCATTATAGATTTTCTTGTAAGCAGATAATGCACCATGAACATTCTGCTCTATTAGTGAAAACCTGTCAGTGTGGGTGGTCCATGTTTTTAAACACTTTACAGAGTTTGTTGAGGTCTGCCAAAGCACCTACTAAACCCTTCACTGTGAATTTTTTTGGTGATTCTTCTTGTTCTTCGTCTGAAGTTTCCATGACTCTTTCTTCAGCTTTCCTCTTCTCCAGTTCCAACAACTCCTTGTTGATCAACTCCTCAGGAATCACCTTAGAGTCATCCACACCCAGCCAGATTCAAATTGCTTGCCACCTCATTCACAGCCTGATTGATGTTTGCATCCTCCTCTTCCTTGGCAAATCCTTTGAAGTCATGGCTGACTCTCTTGAGTGTCTTCTTCCAGATGCCATTTATACACTCCCTGGTGACATCAGCTCACATCCAAGCAAAGTTCTTGATACAGTAATAGATATGAAATCCTTTCAGAATTGCATCAGTGTCTCCCTCAGTTGCAGCAATAGCCTTGGCAAAGGTTCTTCTCAGGAAAGTAGGCTTTGAAAGCTGCTACACCTCCTCAATCTATCGGTTGGATCAAAGAGGTGTTTGGAGGCAGAAACCCCACTTTGACATTGGGATTAAGATCACTAATCAAAGAATGATGTCTGGGAGGATTATCAACAAAAAGCAAAATCTTGAAAGGTATGTTATTCTCCAAAGACTACTTCTTCATTTTGCTGGCACAGCAATCCAGGAAGGCATCTTGGAAGAGGACCTGGGTCACCCATGACTTATTGCTCCTGCAGTACACTGATATATATGAAGTCCCTTGGTTCTCACTGTGCCAGATCACACAAGGTTTCAATTTGTGACCTACCACATTACCCCCAAGCAAGACTATTATTCTGTTCCTAAGGCTTGAAATATGGCATTGACTTGGCCCCTTAGGGAAGGAAATACTTTCACGTACACATTTCCAGAATAGGGAGTTTTCATCAATACTTAGTATTTGCTCTGGCAGTAATTTTTTCTCCACCATCAAATTGTGTAGAGTTTCTAAAAATTCTTCAGCTGCCTCCACATCAGGACTTTCAGATTCACCACTCACTTTTACATTTTGTAATGAATAATGACTCTTGAATCATTTAAACCACCAGAACTAGCAGTAAATTCAACATTGCAGTTGGGTCCAGCCTTTTCTTTCAACGCAATCATACTTTTTGCTTTGGTCATGACCATGATGGTGCTGAGAGGGATATGCTTCTGTGTCTAGTCTCCAATCCAGGTCGTTAGAAGTTTCTCAACATCTGATACAGGCCCTTCTCAAATTTTCATTGGTCTCATTGCCTTCAATGAAACAGATCATTTAACAGCTTTTATTACTTTGTTCTTGTTCTTCGAGATTGTAGCTATGGAGGAATGGGACATGCCTGAGTGGCAAGCATAACCATCGCTGATTTTTCACCTTCATAGTCCTTAATCACTTTTAATTTCATTTCCAGGTCAGTTACTTGATGTGGCCTCTTACTGGCAAAATTAGCAGTATATTTTGTATGTGTGGGACCATGATGAACAAAACAACATGAAATTAAGTCAAGCCCAAGAGAAAATGATGCGACCAGGACGCGATCTGCATGAGATGTATGAAGCTGCTGGCAGTGTAATGTGGCATACTGCTTTACAGCAAACTTGTTTTAATAAGTACAGCAAACTTATTTTAATAAATGTACTCTAAAATAATGATTTTATATATATATATATATATATATATATATATATATATATATATATACACCACATGAACCAGTAACTTAGTCATTATTAACTGTTCATAATTGTCATTAATTTTCATAATTGAATGTGCTATTATTTAATGCTATTGGGAACACAATAGGTATTGTCTACACAGCATTACCACAGACACAGGAGTAACTCATTGTACTAGAACTTTAAAATGACTAGGGGATAGAAATGTCACTAGGGGATAGAAAATTTTCAGCTCCATTATAATCATATGCTAGCATCATCATATATGTGCTCCACCATTGACCAAAACTTTACGCTGTGCATGACTATATAAGATCTGGCTATCAGTACAAAATAAACTCTCATGTTTCAGTCTTTTAAAAGCATATTAATAATGAACTTTTACAATAATGTTTTTAAGGTATTTAGTCATAAAATACTATATTATAAACCACTAAATATTAAACATGTGGAATTAATTTATCACTTTTCCATTTGTGGAATACACATATAAAATATTCAGATAATGTTAGGAAGCTGACTAACATGAGCAGAGCAGTGGTAACATCCTGGATATTAAAGGGGCGAACTGTAATACCATCCTGTCATTAATATGCATGTTTATTTCAGATAATTTTACAATTAAAATAATGCTGGAAACCACATAAATATAAAATATTTAGCTCTTATACTTTCTTAGGACAATCCATCATGATCACCTAATTACACTTCTGAAGAATTTTAATGATATATAATCAAGTACAAAAGTACAAGTAATATCTTTAAATGTTAGGACAAAATGTGTGTGTGTGTGTGTGTGTGTGTGTGTGTGTGTGTGTGTAGTAATTTTATATATATATCTGTGTGTGTCACTGTTAAGAAACAGCTGCATTTTTTATTTAGTATATAGATTGAAATGTTGAAAGAAAATGCAGTAAAAGTAATTCTCATCTAATCTAATTTCCTTCTCTCTGTCTCTCTGTCTCTCTCTCTCTCCCTGTCTCTCTCTCTCTGCTTCAATTTCAACAAGGAGGATCTCTTTTTCAATGAGAATGCATTATTTTTGTTACTATATATGCTACTATGTTAACCAGGCTGATATAACAGAAAACCCATGATATCTTAGGTGGCTTATAAAAAATACAAGTTTAGTTCCTTTCATATAATTTTTTTTTTTTTTTTTGCGGGCAGGGTCACTGGCCCTCACATGTGGGACCAAACACGGGCCGCTGGCTTCCCAAACCAGCGCTTAATCACCGAACCACTTGGCCGGTCCTCATATAATTTTTATTCTAAGTCAGACTACACTTCCTCCATCTTGAAATAGCAAAAAAAAAAAAAAAAAAAAAAAATGGAGAATATTCCCAGTACTAAATAACTTCAGTCTAGAAGTGACATTGAACTCATTGGCCAGTACTAGTGGACGGGCCCAACCTAACTGCCTGGGAAACTTAGAATCGCAAGGATCAAATAAATAGTTGCCAAATATTAATTCTCCCTGCCATAGCACCTACTCTTCAGCCCCACACCTCATGGCCTTATGGTGACAAGTTCACAGTGGTGTTAGTTTTTCTTCAATCCTCCCCATTTATCGTCTTAAATCTGATTCCTGTGTAACTGTGCTGATTAACTTTAAGTGTTAAATTGGCTTAGCTATGGTGCCCAGCTTTTTGGTAAACACCAGTCTAGACAGGGCTGTTAAGGTGTGTTTCAGATGTTAATAGCGCTCAAATCAGTAGACTTTGAGTCAACCAGATTATTCTCCATTATATGTGTGGGCCTCATCCAATCAGTTAGAACCTTTAAAAGACTGAGGCCCCCTGAAGAGAAAGGAATTCTGCCTTCAGACTGCCTCAAGATGGCGTCAATTTTTGCCAAAACCCATTCTTTTGTTTGTTTTGTTTTTGAGGGCAGTGTCACTTGCCCTCACATGTGGGACCCCAACAGGAGCCACTGGCCTCCCAAGCCAGCACCCAACCACCGCGCCACTCAGCCAGCCTGCCAAAACCAATTCTTAAAAAATCTCTCTCTCTCTCTCTCTCTCTCTCTCTCTCTCTCTCTCTCTCTCTCTCTCTCAATCTCTATCTATCTATCTATCTATCTATCTATCTATCTATCTATATCCATCCTATCTATATTACACACACACACACACACACACACACACACACACACATTTTACTGGTTCTATTCCTCTGTAGAACCCTGACAATCCTGATTAATACACTATCTTTCAGAGACTAGAATATGCTGAATTTTCTATGTACTGAACTTCAAACATTGATACATGGTCTAAAACATAGGAGAGAATATTGGAAATTAGAACTCAGAAAATCCAAGATAAACAGTACCACAATAATGTTCCTCTAAATACAGAGTAAGCATGTTTCTACATATCTGGGAAGGGTTTCAGCCCTTTATCTTATTTCACCTTTATGTATGCTTCTCTTAATAGTTTGTTGTCTTACAAAAGTATAAAAAACAAAGAAATGGAAATTAACCAGTATTTGTCCATGTCAATCCTTAATTTTAGTTTTCCATTATAGATATGATTATCTATCTGTGAAAGAATGACCCACATTGGTAAAATATCTTGTGAGGTCTGGCAACTTTATGTTTTATCTTTCCCTATTTGGTTTATCTTTTCCATTTCCTATAATATATGTCTTTTTTTTTCCTGGCTATTCACTGCCTTTCCAGGTTAAATTTGTGTCCAGTGGGAGCACTATGTTTGCTTGGTTTTGAGGCTGACACTTCTCTTTGGATCCTTCCCATATGTTTTTACAATATATATTATACCAAGTTCCTGTTTTTGTAGTGCATATTTTTATATGTGGGGGTTAACTAGAGCAAAATGAACAGATTAAATTATAGTTCAGTCATAGTCTGGCTTAATTTTCACTTGAATTCATTTCAAACTAAATGTTTCATCCCCATTCATCTTTATTCATTCAACTGTATCCCATGGCCGTTTGCCATTTAAACACCTGGTACTTTTCCCCTCTTGGCAGATTCTTGGACTCGTCCTAGCTTTTCTAGTGCTTTGGTAAAATTAAGAACATTATTTTTCTCAAAGGTGAGGAGAGTTTGGGGAGAAATTTAATGTCACTTACTTCCATGCCAAAGATATGCTAAGAGGTACATTTTGTAGCTACAACCCTCCCTCCAGGGTTCCATACTTGTTATAAATGTAAATTTTCACAGTGCATTTGTGAGGACTTAGAGGGTGCAAGCAGCACACAGAACCATTGCCAAAAAGCACCAAGAAATAGCAGTGCTTTCAATGCCTGTTTCACTAAGAAGTTCAGAAGACTCAAGAATAGAAACCATGTAACACATCAACACTGCATCTCACTTTTATTGTGCATTCATTGGATGCATAGTTGAACAACTGAATGATTATGAGTTTGTACCATGTTTCATTCCCACAAAGTATGAGAGCCTCATATTATTTTTGCCCTTCCAATCAATGTGCATTTCTATCTGACTATGCTACACTTTATCAAAATTGTTTTGTATGGCTTTATAAATTCTACCAATAAATCTGACTGCACTTTAAATGATGAGTTAAGATGAACAATAATGGAACAAGCCTGCCAGCCTTCTCTCTGTATCTCCAGTAGCTGGCATGCCCTACATTGTACAGAGCAAAATTCCTTATTAGAGATAGCTTTGATCTCAGTACAGATTAGTTCTTTCTTGGTAAAGATTTCACACCAAACAGAAAGACAAAAGCAAATTACCACAGGATTTTTCAAGTAGTTACTGCAATCACAACTGTAATATGTTCAGTGTGGGAAGCATTGTATTTTTCCCAGCCACTTCCATACATTGATCAAAGTCATTGTCAATAGCATTGTGTTTGAAAATACTTATATCACGTGTGTGTGTGTGTGTGTGTGTGTATGTGTGTGTATGTGTGTGCTGGGTATCAAACTTTATATTTAAATAAATATTAAATATTGAAGGAAATTGTACTAAAAAAATATACAATTAGGGATGTCAATGTGACACGCCTAGGACTGTCTTTTCTAAGTGAATGACCTAGGCTAAAAAAGAGAATAGCAATATGGATGGATCTTGAGATTATTACACCAAGCGAAATAAGACAGAAAAAGTCGAGAACCATATGATTTCACTGATATGTGGGATATAAAACTGAAAACAACAAAGGAACAAGACAAACAAATGAAGAAACAAAAACTCATAGACACAGACAATAGATTAGTTGTTATCAATGGGTTAGGGGAAGGAGGGTAGTAGATGAGGGTAAAAGAGATCATATGGTGATGGAAGGAGAACTGACTCTAGGTGCTGAGCATACAATGTGATATATAGATGATGTGTTACAGAATTGTACACCTGAAACCTATGTAACTTTAGTAACCATTGTCACCCCAATAAACTTTAATTTTAAAACAAAAAGATAATACCACTTTTCAAAGCACTGAAAGAGTGTCAAAACTGCTTCCACTATTCCATGAAATCAAGTTAATTCAGTGAGATAAAAAAAGATCTACCAAACTTTTGTTGGATACATGCTTATAATAAATATTTTATGGCAATTTAATCTAAAGAAAAATTTATTTGGGAAAATATAGACGGAACATCCATTTGAATCACTGTGCCTTATCCCATTTCTCATTTCAATGAATTTTAGGCATTTTTTTTTCTCTTGTGGAGCATACAGTTAAGCACATTACTCTAAGAGAAAATAAGCAATCAAGGATATCATAAATATTCATTATCTACAAATTTGTTATATATATGTATTATACATATAATAAAAGGAGAGCGAGGATCCTCTTTGAGATATCTAAGTCTATATCTATATCTATATATATCTATATAAAGTGCAATCATTTTCAAGGTATGATCTCCTAGTTTCAACATATAAACTTATAGACTTCAGGATTTCACTAAAATTTGATTCAAATTTAAATAAATCTAAATTTGGTATAACTTAAATACAGCATAAGTATACACCAAAATTATATGTGTGTATCCACCAAATATTTAACTTAAGTTACAAAACTGTACATTAAAAAAAATAGAGATTCTCAGATTCTCCTTAAAAAAATAGAGATTCTCCTTACATTCAGTTTAATTTGGGTTATTTGATATTTTTAAGTCAATTTATTAAAATAACTGTTGCAAGTTATAATTATAAATTTTGTTTGTAAATGGAGCTCTGCTTTTAAAATAAGTTGGGAAACTTTTTCTTCCTTCTGGCCATTTTGCACAGTATTCAACAGGAGAACATATATTTTCCACATAACTTTGAAAAAGCACGACTTTTTTGCTCATCAAGAAGAGAATGATGTTAGTTGAGCCTATTATATGGGAATGCTTTTATCATTTATATTAGTGGGTTCTGTTCCCTTTAGTTTGGTGAAGGTTGGCTGCTGAGCTGGAGATAAGCAAGAAAAAAAAATCACATCAAATAAGACAGTTGGAATAAACTGAATATATAATACAGTTCAACTCATCCATGCCCTGCCTGTAAACTCAGATATAAACTTTAAATTCAATACTTTTTAAATATACTAAAAAGCATGTTTAGATAACCTAAAAGATCCGACTTAATAAAGTCCAATAAGTGGAAAAAGAAACAGTCTTATAATTTTAAATTTGCTATTAAAATAGGGCTTTGGCACTCTAAAATGAAACTGAACTTTCTCAATCTATTTCCCATCATTAGTCTCCTTTTTGTTTGTGCAGATATGCAATTCTGTGACTGTTCTGTAACTCCATAAAAAATTCTGAAAACATTCCTTTGCTTTTTATCTCTGCCTTATAAACAGTATTAGTATATAACTTTAAATAAAAGATTGTGATAGTTATGGTCCTCTGAGAAAGACTTCAAGGCCAGAATAAACATGCAGTGGTTTGGTTAGGATAAGCCGCTGAGAAAGAAAATGAAGACCTGTCACAGCACAGTGGATGTCTAACCCTGAGTGACAGAGGGAAGGAGAGATGTGGTAAATATTCTAGATAGCTGGCAAACTGAGGAAGGTTTGGCAAGGACATTGAGGAGTTCCTGAGCCTACATCAGCCATCAGAGGTGGACTATGTCTCCCAGGAACAAGCGTGCCTCAGTATCCCTGCCGTGCTCAGTCACCAGCTTGGAGCAGCCCATGGGAAATGTATGTAGACTATGTTCAATGTGGTGACCGGTTTCTGTGAAACGTAGAAAACAGCAAGGACGTTTCTGCCATCACATCCACTTTAGCTGAAAGCACATTCTCATGGCTGACCCTGGTACAACTTATTCTATGGGGGACATACGAAATAATGACACAAAATTAATGTAATAGGGCACTCCGCATGGGGGGGATCAGCCTACTCTCGCTCACACCATCTCCTTTTCCAGGGTGGGAGAGCAAGAGGCAACACCAAAATTATCAAGAAGCACAAGGAAATTAACAGAAAGTTCACTTCATTTTGAAGCATGGGATTACTGCACAGTTGATTTAATCAGTGTTTCTCTTCAAGAAAAAGAAGACAAGAATAAAAATAATGCTGACTTGATTTATTCAGTTTACTCATCATTTATGAATACCATCTTCCACTCAGAGTCGAAAAGTACTGTTTTGAAATTCAGTTCTTTACACTTCCAAACTGACCACACACACACACACACACACACACACACACACACACACACACACACTATATGTTTCTTTGGGCATTCTGTTGTTATGAAGAGCAACAAACTTCAGAATTGGTAAAATGTATATTACTAAAATAAGGATAAGCTAACACAATAATCCTTAAAACTGATGAATAACGCAGAACCCTAGAAAAGCATCCTTTTCATATTTCCTTATGATATTCGCCTTCACTGTTTTAAAGAAATAACAACATGAAGCTACCAATCCATGAGAAATCGATCCTTAGTACTTTAATGTAATTAGTTCTTAATTCCCTGTCTAGTTTCTCTGGATCTGCTTAAGTTTTTAAACCAATTCAAAGCGATGTTTTAATTATTACAGCATGGAACTTAATGGGAGTTCTTTAGCATCTCAGTGCAAACACCTAACAAATCCTTTTTACCTCCATCCTCCTGATGTCTGTATCTAATTTTCAACTTTCCACAAACCAGACATGCATTTACTATAGAGCCATGAAGTCATATAATCACTGTTACACATTAACACACATCCTGGACCTGCCATTTTGGGTCTTGGAAGTAAGAAATCAAATCTTCCATCATAAACCTTGGAGGTGGAAGCCACTAGGTATCCACTGAGGATATTTGATCTATTTCTCCAGCACATTCCATTGCTTTCATTCTGTGATACTTTAGTTTATTTGGTCATAACGAGGAAATTCAGCACTTAGAACATGGTTTAAAAATAGAATCAGGTCCTACAATTCTGTAGGTTGAATGAGCTGTCTTTTAGGTCTGGTTCAGGTACTAGTCAAGGTGTCATAATTCCTCTGGAGCATGAGGATGTGATAAAGTACAGTTACACATTAAGTGGTAAGGTAGGCATAAAATCGAACAATATTCCCCAAATGGACACACAAACATGTTTGCAAACAAAGGAAGATGTAATTCATTTGCTTCTGCAATAATTGGTCTTTTGTTAGTCATGCTAAATTCATGCTTTTGTTTCCTCCCATCAGAAATATTTGTGAGCACAAATTTAGCTGGATATAGCATCTATCCTAAGGGATAATATAGTCATTACAAATTGGCAAAGTAATTTTAATAGTCTTCTGTAAGCCAATATTTTGTTTTGTTTTAGGAATATACTTTTATTGTAAAAAAAAGGAAAGCTTTCTAAAAGGCCTAGGTTAAAATACTGTTTTACTGGAACCAGTGTCTCTAGTGAACCCAACACTGTGATAATATTAGTTGATTGACATTTTCTAAACCCTAATTCTTTAGATATGCCTTCATTACATTTCTATTGTTTTAAATGAACACCACAGTAAAAATAAATGCACTTGGAATGATTAAAAGTATACAGATTATAGCTGAGAAAAAGAGTAACTAAATCATATGCATACTTGCATTTAGAACAAAGTGAGTCGGGAAGGCCTTCAGCTCAATTATAAAGTAGATGTAATGTGCCCTCAGTGACCTTCATTCTGACCCAGCCACGTCCCTCACTGTCAGAATTCCCATAAGTCATTGCAGTGTAACCTCTTTGTCATGGCTTTTGGCTTCTACCTGGTCTACTCCTACATCTAAAGTTTTCAACTTCTTAAAGAGATGCAAAGAATCTACTTTAAAATAAGGTGTGGATTATTATTGATAGATTAATGAGATATATTTTGGAGATATTAAATTGGTAACTTGTGAATATATTATACATTAAACTCAAAGCAAAGATGCAAACATTATAAAAATTCCAGGACTAGGACTAGCCAGCAATCACACTCTTGGGAAAAGAAAATATACATTTGTAAAGCACCTCCAATGAGCCAGACAGTATACTAGACGTTCAATCATTCAATTATCACAGAAGTTTCTGAAAGTAGATCTCATGTTCTCGGATAAGGAAAGTGAGACAAAGAGAAAGTTGGCTTAAATTGCTTAAGGTCATGCAAGCAAAGAGTGGTGGAGTAGTTACCTGAACTTGAGTGGTGCAGACTTTAAATTAAATGTGTGCCTTCCCCACTTCAACACTGCAGTCCTTCTCAGGAAGCCATTTTGTTGATTCTCAAATGGTAATACAGAATTGATAGTTTATGTTCTATGCTATATTTTTATAAAATTTCTAATATATAGTAAAATGAATTCAAAATTGGACCTTAAAATGCCAGGATGTTGTTATATATAATTACAAATATTTCATTATATCATATTATAATAAACAAAATAGTATTTTAATAACATCCTCCAAACTACATATATTAAAACAACTCATCTTTAAATACTATTATATACTGAAGTAGTGAAATGCAATTTCTGGAACTAGGTCATGAATTGGTGACTGACATTACTCTTAAAAGGCTATCTATACTTTTCTCTGTCTTTTACATTACTTTCTTCTCATTTCCAATTTTCTTTTTCTGATTTCTTCTTTATTTTTCTACTCTTCCCCAATTACTCTTTCATTCTCTACTTTTCTTCCCTACTTCTTTAACAATGCTTTGTTCACCAGAGGCATACATAGATATTGGTTGATATCATGTTTTTTTCTCTTTCTTAGATCAGAAATTCTTAATTTGGGATTCAAGAAAAGCCTGAAGAGTATATATGAGAATGCATTTGGGGAAGTGGAGAATAGGTCCCAAACTTTCATCAGATTCTCGAAGGTATTTATTTATTTATTTATTTATTTTTAAGATTTTACTGGGGAATTTGCGGAGGGGAACAGCATTGGGGAACCGGGGAAGGGGAACAGACAAGTTGCTGGCCTTTTGTTCTTCAATCTAGTTGTGGAGGACATTGCTTCACTGGCCCATGTTGGTATCATCATTGCGTTCCTCTCGGGTGAGGCAGATCAGTCATCAGCCTCTAGATGGCTGCTCACAGTGGGCTCTTGGCAGTTCACACCGGCTGCCAGCCGCTCACGCTGGCTGCCTGCCACTCACTGCAGCCTATGGCAGCCCACGGCAGCAGGGGCTGCAGCCTACACCATCGCTGGGGCTTGCACAGCCCAGCGCCAGGTGGAGCTGTTGTTCACCATCTTAGCTGTAGAGGGCAGTATCACTGGCCCTCATCTGTGGGATCCGAACCGGGGATGCTGCCGTTCCAAGCCAGCTCTTAACCAACGCGCTACTCGGCTGGCCCTCCAATGTATTCTTGACCAGAAAAGGTTATGAACCCCAGTTTAGAAACATTTTTTTGTCCAACATTGTATAGTGGTCCTTGACTGTTCTTTTGAACTATTATTTCTTTCATTTTGAAGCTATTACAAACCATGGAAGTCCAGTAAAAAGCAGGGCAAGGTTTTGCAACACATTTTTAAATCATTTGCATGTAGAAAAAAAACTCCTTCAATGTGTGAGCTTCTGTGGGAGACAGAAATCTAAGATGGCATCCCAAGATTTCCACTGTCAGTCAAACACTACTCTGGGTATTGTTGTAATGGAATTTGAAAGGGGTAAAGTCCCAAATCAATTGACTTTATTGGGATTATCTAATCATACGAGCCCTTTAAAGGCAGTTTTCTCTGGTTAGTAGCAAAAGGGGGTCAAAGGGATTTGAAATATAAAGCAAACAAAAAAATTCACTTGAGGGAAATTCTCTGTTGTTGAGATAGAGGAAGCCACATGGCAAGGACCTGTGAGTGGCCCTAGGAGCTGAGAGTGGCCCCTGGCTGATAGCCAGCAAGGCAATGAGAACCTTAGACTCCTGCTGCAAGGAAATGAATTCTGTCAACAATATGAGGGAGCTTGTAAATACATCTTTCCCTGGTCAGGACTTCAAATGAATACTCAGCTGGCTGATACCTTAATTTCAGTTTTTAACAACTCTGAGTAGAAGACCCAGTTAAAATCTGCTGAATTCTGATGCAGGCAATCTCTGAAGTAATAAAATTTTATTATTTTGAACCACAAAATTTGTTGTAATTAGTGACATAACAATAGAAAGCAACATAATTGCTAACTAATGAAACTTAATCTTTAATATTTTATGTAATCATGATATCTATTTACCTAAATTTAACAGATTCACAATTGTTGACATCTAAGTGATTTTTCACTCTGACAAGAATTATTTTCTCATCAGAAATAAAATAACAATATAAAAAAGGTGAATTATTAAATTATCAATTGGTCACTTCCTATTGAAACCTACAACAACTTTGGGGGAAAAAAAGGTCTATTCTGTTTCCCCACTCTAAAGGACGAGTAATAATACTTAAAGTTATGGAAAGAGACCATCACTACAATTTCACTATTTGTTTGTTTAATAACCTCTAGTATTTTTTCATGTTTACATTGAAACTTCATATTCTTTATGCAATATTCTTTATGCTCATATGCAAATTTGTTCTGAATTGAATCAATTGAATTGCTCTAATATTTAAATAACCATAAGAATAAATTTGGTTGTGTATTGTAAATAAAGATTTCCAATCACTTCCAAAATAAAATAAGTATTCAGTTCTCTGGGGGTAAATTCAAGTAATCCATATTTTTCACACCATTCCAGGTGGTTCTTACCATTACAAATGTTTGGGAAACTGCCTCAAAGTGACTGAAAACTTATTGGAAAATATGACCTGGGTATTTCTAACATGTGGCATTAAAATGGAAAAAGAATATTGATGCCCAAAGGAAGTTGCCATCAAGCAGTGAGGAGAGTATAGAAGTATTAAAAGACATGTAAATATACCACGGAACATATGGTAAATGAAGAACATAGCCAATGGAAACGGATACTGGAATCCATTGGTGAATGGCTTTACCACAGACCACTGTGGTTAGAGAAAATCTACTCTCTGCAATGAACCTTAAACCAGATTATTTCCAAAGCATGTAACCAAGAAATTCTGAAGTGCAGTCACCAAAACAACGGTTCCAGACATCTTCCATTTGGCAGAGGGTGTAACTGCAAGATATGGCATTTGCTTTTCATTTCTTCTTTTTGCCATTGCACTCTTTGAGTGTTTTGTGCCTCACAGTGCTTCTACTCCAGCTTTTCAGACATTCAGCAGTTTCCAAAACCTTTGCTACCAGGACATTTGCCCAATATTCTTAAATTTTCACTAATTTTTCATACTAGTACTTACCCTTTGAAATCACCTCTTATTTTAGACAGAATTTGAACAACTAGCAGTATATATAAACATAGTCTAATGTCTTGGGAATCAATTTTAAAGGGGTTTTCTTTCACATTTACACATGGTTATTCAGAAAAGCATTTACATAAACCCTATCAAGTTTAATGTCATTTCATTAATAAACTAGCACTTGATTTGGCTATTTTTAGAGCTCCTGCATATCCTATCCATCAATTCATAAGCATTTATTCTAAATTTCTCAATAAATAACATATATCAGTTACCATTGAATAGTAAGAAGAGGTGTATAATTTATTCATATCAAGATAAATATCCAATTGTTTATTTTATGCTTATTTCAGCCCAAAGCACAAGCAATAATGCATTTTATCACTTAGAATTCCTTAGCTTTTTTATATTACACTTGATGTTCAACAGTAAAAATGTGTACACATTTATACATTTTAAATATTTGTGTTTTTAAGCACAAATGTCATAGGAGTCCAGGAAAAAGTTGCCTAACAAATCAGAGTGGATAAACCATTTTTACTGTCAAAAGGTTTTTATCCTTTTATTGATGAAGAAAATTAGGTTCAGAAAGCAGAAGTAATCTGCTGTAGATCAGAATGCTGATAATTGGAGCAAATAGCGCTCCAATAAAATCAACCTCATGCAGAAATCCATGAGGATTATAATCCATTTTTTTATGTATTATAATAACCCCAGTTAGGAGACAAAACCCTGTCCATAACTGCAAGTATACATAGCACAGACCTAAATTTAAAAAAAATAAAGTGTGTCAAACAAATATCAGTGATGAAGTTCTCATATTACTTTGTACACATAAAAACACACATAGACATAAATTTTAAAATGGTGTCTGTAAACACTTTAGATACACAGAGGTTTCAGGGCAGTGATAGTTGGTGGCACGCTAAGTGGATATTTGTAGTAACATGATGTTGCTAAAATCCTGGCAACACTCAGTCAGAAATTCAAACATACCTGCACTGCATAAATGCTTTTCAACACAATAAACCTATTACACGTGAACACCTTTAACCTTTCTTATCAGAATTAAATTTTATTTTTAACAATGCCCACCAGGGGGTGCTGGCACATTGACACTAGAGAGTGGGAAACACTGTCCTGTCAGGTCAAATAAAAGACTAGCAATTAACCCTCTTTTCAAGAATCTATTTCTGTAGGTAGTTTTTTTAGAATAGAAATTATTCACACATATTGGCACAAAAATGACAATCCTAGAAAGTATTTTTAGAATTGTAGGCCAACTGAAGTTTTTGCATTCTAATTTTTTTTTTATATATAAAAGTTACTTAGACTCCAAAAGTACATTTGGATGAAACAATTTTGACATAAAATGCATCTATCAAGAGTGATTGATAAAATCGACATAACTTATAACTATTCAGCTATTCTTAAGCTTCATGTTAAATATCATAAAAACAGTCACATGTGCTAAACTGCATACATAAAATGTATACATAAATTACTACTGAAGAGATTTGAAACTCAGTTCTACCATTCTTTAGTATTTAGGAGGTAAAATACAGATATAATTTTTAATTAAATATAACACTAAGCAAAATATGAAATGCTATTTAATGTCATTCACTGATAACTATTTAATATATAAATGAATCTTTGCTATCTAAAGAAAATCTTCAACTTAGTAAAATATTATGTCCAACAAATTATAAGGTATTTTTAATACACACAATTTCAAAATGAACTGGATTTTATAAGGGTAGGGCATTTTGGTGGTAGAAGTTGGACTCAAATTTAGGATCTTCAACAAAAACGATCTTTTTTCTCTGTTTATCAAAAATGCTTTTATCGATGGAACTCAAATCATTTAACCATAAGGTAAACCTGTATTCTTCCAGTTGTGGGCAAAAGCTATTTGCCTGCAACATCCCTTCCTCAATTAGTTCCAAGGTAGGTTCAGCTGATCTGAGGTACCAACTATATTCCAAAGGTGTGACTTGGATTATAAAGACAATCTTCCCAAACAGAGGTGAAACATACTTTTTCACAAGGTCCTTGAACAGTTATGCTCTCATTCTAGATAGTTGCTCTTTATTGAAAATATCTAAGAAATGACAGAACCTCTGCCAATTCAGATCATCATGTCCTTCACGGGGACAATGAGGAGTTTAATAGGAGGATGTTGCTTTGTTCCATAATGGTAACCTCAAAGGCATATAGGATTGTCCCTAAATGATTATGGAATTAAATTATATTAAATTTCTACTCTGGGTTTATCATTTATCAACTTTTCTCAACTCTTCTCAAGCCTACATATATGTCCAGCCCATCTTGCTACTTTAAATCCAAAAGTATATTAACCTCTTTACCATTAGACATATTACCTTAATTTATTCACAATTGTCTCTTTCAAGTTTAAAGAGATCCTCAACACTCTAATCAATATTTAATGAGGCCATTTGCATTCACTCAATTCAGATCCTTCAAAATCTTGTAGACTCTAATCACATCTTTTACCCTTCATTTTTCAGATGAATCATATAAAATATTCAACCCTAGTATCATATGCAAATTCCTTGCTGCTATTGATGTGGCAATGAATTAAAAAATATTTTGCAGTGGCTTGATTTGCCAGTAACATTATACCAGGAGTTTGGGGGCACAGAGGGATGTCTCTATCCCAGCCCTTCCCAACTTCAGAGGTTTTAGATATAAGCTCCATCCAACCACTGAGACAATCATAACCAGGACTGGCAGTAGATTATAGTGTCTATATTCTTACCCTTAACAGCAGGTGAAATTTAGAATCAATCTCGTGGTCTCATATTCAGGAAACTGGATGCCAGGCATGAGTCCCAACTCTGCCCTACTTCTAGTTGATTGGTGAACAGCAATTGACAGTGTCTACTCTCCATCTCAGAAAATACATACTTTTTTCCTCGTGGTTTCCAAAACTCCACGCTCTGTTTTTTTCTCTAAGTAGAAGCTACTATTTCTCAGTCTCCTTTGTTTTATTACTTTCCTCTGCTTTACCTCTAAATATCAGACAGTTCCAAGGATTGAGATTAGACCATTTATGTATACCAAACATCAACCTATATATCCCCTCAGAAAGAGATCTCTGCAAACAAGAAGCTTCCATTTACCAGATAACAAGAATCATTATTTTCCTTGATGTGGTGTTATTAATTCAGGAGCATACAATATAGTGTGCCTTATGTATAGGGCCATGCGTTGTTACCCTTTATCTAGAAAACAACCTCTAGAGCTGCACTTCTTACCTAGCTCAGTTAGTTGTACCCTCACTTACTCAGGTCTCTTCTGATTCTCAGCCCAGCATTTGGGCCACTGAGTAACTTGAAGTAAGTCCACGTTTTTTAACATCTTCATGTATAACTGAAGTTCAATAAACAGCACATATTTAAACTGTACAGTTTGATGAATGTTGACATAAGTATACAGCTATTACACAGTCACTGCTATCAATACAATGAGTACTAAAAGCCTAAACAAGTTTCCTTTTGCAACTGCCCTTACAGAGATTACAATCTAATAACAACGCACAAATGTATGTCATAATATGAAAGACAGCATTGTACAGAGATCAGTAATGGGTGGTGAATAATGCTATGGATAAGCAGTAGACATTTCAGAGAAGGGATAAATTATTATGAACAGGGTAATTGAAAATAGTTTCAAAATTACTTAATCCATGCATTGTCTTACAGCATTTTTCTCTCTGCATTTGATTGGATTATTGACATTAATTATTATCCTGTGTTTTCTTCAAGTATTGGTATAAAAATATGCAGTGCATTCTTAGTTTGGATTCCTTTTGCCTTTTTATAAATGCAGTCTCTTCCCCTTGAGATGTTTCATCCTTCCTTATACCAAATATTGGGTTGTCAGAAAAGTCATGATAAATTTTTGCAATGAAAAACATAAGAAAAAAATACATCATAACTTTTCCGACAACCCAATAATATTGATCTTTGTATTCTGACCTGACTTCTCGGCCAGCCCTTGATCTTTGTATTCTGGATGCAATCACAATAAAAACTAATTTGAGAGTTAGAAGAGTTCTAAGATTCCCCCTTTGCAAACTCCAAGACGTTATGTAAGTTTTCCATTATTACCACAAACATACTCCTCAAGTTTTATGAATTTTTTTGGTGTGTGTTTTGGTTTTTCTTTGTTTTGGGGTTTTTTTGGTTTGTTTGTTTGTTTTTAAATATTAGTGGTTCAAGCAATTTTAAGTTCAAGGATTATTTTATTTTATTTTATATTTTATTTTATATTTTAGTTTAGTTTTGGACCACTATTTTGGGCACAACTCTTTATGTTGTCAGTGACAGAAATGATTTCTTGACTCCCATAACTTAAATGTCCAAGGTTCAATTGACTTTTGGTGATGTTACATACACAAACTCAGATGATGTATTTGGATTCTCTCTCTCTCTCTCTCTCTCTCTCTCTCTCTCTCTCTCTCTCTCTCTCTCTCTCTCTTCAGCTCTCATCTCTGTTTCCCTCGCATGTAGAGTTGTCAGATAAAATAAAGTCCAATCGTATTTGATATTTAGATGAACAGTAAACATTATTTTTTGCTATGAGAGTGCCTTCAACATTGCACAAGATGTGCTATGTTTATTTTTGTTTTGATTTTTTATTCGTTCATTTTATTTGCCTAAACCTGGCAAACCTACTACACTCACACTGAATTGTTCTCAGGTAGGTTTTCTTCATTGGCACACTCTCTCCAAAATCTCTCAGCTTGTATCTTCCCAATTAACCACCCAGCAGGAAAGAGAGTTTCTTTTTCTATAAACTCTCTGCAGGAGTCTTATTGGACTAAGTTGAGTTAGAACCTTCAAACAATGGGCATGGCCTAGGAGATGGAATACACTTATTTGTTAGGTCTGAGTCATGGGCCACCCTCCCCATACAAGCAAGAGGGCATGATTATGTTGTTTCACCAACTCACATTTACTGAGAATCATTGAGGGGCTATTGACAAAAGGAAAACTAGAATACAGAGAGGAAATGCTTATTAGACAAGAACAAGAAAAATAAGACATGTAGAGATCTGTTTTAATGTGGCTCTACTTTTGACATACTTGATATATAATGATAAAAAATCTACTATAAATTTAGTTATATTTTAAAAGGATGTGTATTTTATCAGCCACCGCTAATTCACTCTTTACATTGTGATGGACATAAATACACATCATATGTCAATATGGGGTAAGGCACTATGGTTTAATAAGCACCTTGCAGTAACTGCAAAGCAGAGGAAGCTGTTGAAAATTTCTGTTAAGAAATTAAGAAGTACAAATTGCCAGTTATAAAGAGTCATGGGGATGTAAAGTCTAGCATAGAGAATATAGTAAATAATACCTTAATAACTATGTATGGTTTCAAATGGTTACTAGACTTACTGGGGTGATCACTTTGTAAGTTATATAAATGTTTAATCATGTTGTACACCTGACACTAATATAATATTGTATAATAATGGTAATTGAAAAATCATTAAAAGGTAATTTGGGGTTAGACAGGTCTGGATTAAGGTCTTATCTCTCTCTTACACCTCTGAGCAAAGTAATTCAACTCTCTTGGAATCTTGGACTATAATTTAAGATTTTAATAATCCACTTTATTGGATTATTTGGATGATTAATTAAATTAAGGCATGCAATGATCATAGCATAGTATCTGGAATATTATAATCTCTCAAAATGTTAATTATATTTTTATCAGTGACAATCTTAAAATAATCTTCCTCGTAGTATTCTTGACTTTTTCATTCCTTTCCTTCAAAACGTGTTTACTTGCTCCCTAGGTTATTATGTGTTGTGTTCAGGACTATCACTTTAGCAGATTTTTAACTCTTTGAGCTCATTATTCATTGGTGCTTGTCTCAAATTTTTCATGTGAATTTATTTTTAGGTCTGCTAAGTCTATCTTATGCTCATCTTATGCAGTTTTTAAATTAGAGTGCAGGGCTTTTAAAAATTGTATTCTTCAATTACAGTAGGTATACAACCTCCGCTTTAGTTATACAGTGCAGTGATCAAACCTCTACTCCATCCATGAAATGGTCTCTCTAACAAGATCTATGACCATCTGACATTCCACAGAATATTTACAACATTATTAATTAATTACTGTAATTGAATATATATAGATAGTCACGGGATGTGGATTATACTGTGGAAGAAAGTCAAAGGAAGAGTAATATATATATATATATATATATATATATATATATATATATATATATATATAATATGGGGGGGAGAGTGGGGTGGCGAATTGGGGGTGGGGGGTTGTCACTTTGAGGGGTAAAATGTATAACTATTGCACTGTGTTGTATACCTGACTAATTAAAAATAAATAAATAAATTTAAAAAATAAATAAATAAATAAAAATGAAAATTGTATTCTTCTTGAATTCCAAAACTATGTTTATTTCCATATCTTGGGCTGCCTTTCTCTGATTCTTTGTAGTAGATGCACATCGGGGCAATATCTTCATGGATTTTCTAGAACTACATTTAAATTTCATTTAATGATAACATTTTATCCATTATAAAGTTACTATGATTTCAATTATTTTTACTATCCTTTACCAAAATATAAGTATCACTCATCTTTTACAGCTGAGACACTGAAGTCCAATATCTTTCTCAAAACCTAGTATTTTTTTCAATTGGAAGAATATGATTTGAATGGCAAGCTTAGAAATTTTATTGGACATGTCCCTTTTACAAATAAATTATAAATATTGTATATGACCAATCTGAGCATTACTTCTTAAGGAAATAACCATATGCTATCAAAGATAATGTGTGTTTCTTTGTCACATTAATTTTAATTAGGATATGCGATAAGTTAAATATAAGAAATGTGCCTATATTTACAGTTTTATCCTATGTTAACTCCGTAGAATTAAATTGATGATAGCTAGATAGACAGGTAGGTAAGTAGATAGATAGATAGACAGATGATAGATAGATAGATAGATAGATAGATAGATAGATACATACATACATACATACATACATACATACATAGACAGATAAACTATGCAAGTCATTTAATATTCATGAAAATACATATACTAAAAACTCTTAACCAAATGATAGAAATCTCAAAAGGAGATCTGAGTGTTATACCAGGTCAGCATTCAAGCTGATTGATGTTCCCAGATTCCCATTCCTGAGACCATCACAAATATCTGTATTGGCAAGAAGTACTCATATACCTTACTCAGAACTTCAAGGCTTCTGAAATTGAAAAATAGTTTCTCCTCATAAAAAATGCTGAGGAGCTTCTGAAAAAAAAGTCTAAAGTGCAATGCTATGGAAAATACAAGTGATACAGAATCTGAAATCCTTCTTTGAAATATACATTTGAATGGTTACTGGTTAACCTTGGACAAATTATTTGCTTAGTCAGATGGAAAGTTAACAATAAGGTGAATTCAAATTCAAGTTCATTACTTACTTCTCATGTGACTTGGATAAATTATTTTTTCTTCTCTGAACTGTTTCTTGTATGCATAAAGTACATACAAACTTGTATGCAGGACTATTATGAAAATGTAATAAAATTTTATGTAGCTTTGTACATAACATCTCTTACATGTGCTATATATGTATTAATATTATATATATTGCACATATGTGTTTTTATATTTCTTCAGTTTCTTAATCAGAATCATTGGGATTTTTGTAAAAGCAGCTACTCATTAAATCCTCAGAAGTTTGTTGATGAGCTAATGCATATTAAAGAATTTGCCAAATTCAAGTGCCAGATTTACCTTTGAAATACTAACAATCACTATGATTACTACTACAATTACTCTTGTAATAGAAATAGAGATAGAGTTGAAAACATACTTAACTAGGAATAAGAAAATTTTATTTTTAGTTATACTTTGCTATTAACTTATTATCTAATGTTGGAGGGGGTATATAGAACTATATGGAGAATTCTATTCATACTCATTTGTTCACTCAGTTTCTTCATTATTATATTTATTATTATATATAACAAGACATATGATAGTGTATCTAGCTATACATAGGGTGCCAAAAAAATGAATACACAGTTTAAGAAAGGAAAACTGTATTAATTATAATACTCAATATATACTGATAACAGAAGACGAACACAAGTCACATTTGACTTCTGCAATTACAAGAGGTGCTCAAAGTGGTTACCATCTGCGTCCAGACACTTCTGATTACGGCGACCTACTGCTTGAGAAACATTGACCAAAGTGTCCACTTGTATCCATTTTTTTGGTACCTTTGGTATTTACATT
Source organism: Aselliscus stoliczkanus (assembly GCA_033961575.1). Lineage (NCBI taxonomy): Eukaryota > Metazoa > Chordata > Mammalia > Chiroptera > Hipposideridae > Aselliscus > Aselliscus stoliczkanus. Next base: position 146,791,770 of record CM066732.1, on the reverse strand, counting down.
ATTATCACTCATACGTTCTGTTTGAATCCTTCCTAAACATGACAACTGCCCCAAAAGGAGGGTGTGCCATCTCTGATGAATCAGTCATGCTGTCCTACTTTGGGGCTCATCAGCTTTTAAAACCAGAAGCTAATGGGCCCAAGCAAATGGCTGCTAGAAAATTTTGTTAGGCCAGTTGAGTTTCTTCTTCCTGAATCCCACTTGATAAGTCTTAATTTTTTTGTTTTTGAAATTTAAACATTTTATGTGTTATTTTCTACAAAAAAAGAAAAAACCTTATCAGTGGCTCAATGTCTTGCTAGTATGGTAATTGTTTACAATTTGCTCAGTCCCAACTGCCTGTTATTTCTTATATGTATTTTTGAAATGTTCTTGAATATTGGATTATAGAAGAATACAACGTAATTATAATGCAACAGGAATACTCTGTCTTTACAGCTACTTGTAATGCAAGTTAATGCCATCTTGTGAGATGATCTAGTATAGCCTTTGTCAACTTTTCACTAAAAATCCCAATTTTTAATCATGTATAGCATCAGCAAACAGGACTTCAGAGCGAGTAATAGCAGCTGCTGTTGTTAAGAGTGACACTGCCCAAGGTTAGCCCAGACATGCAAAAACCCTTTTATCTTCAGTATTTCTGTGCTTCCCTCTATTTATTATGAACTTGCCTAGTTGAGTTGAAGAAAAGTATGCAAAAATCAATTTGGATTAATCAAATCTTAGTGAAAAGGCTGGGAATCAACTGAAGTACTGATTTATCAACTCTTGTTTTCTTTTGTCTGGTGTGATAACATCATATTTATACATAAGGATTTATCATTGTAATTCCAAAACCTGTAAAAGTCTTACCTATCCTCAGAAAAAGTCCAACAGTTAGGATCTCTTTATTCATGTTCTGAAATAACTAGCCCCAAAGAAGATAGCCAGCAATTCAAAGTCTGTGACAAGTTCAAGGAAACTGAATTCTGAATGTAGAATGAGAGAGGGAGAAAGAGAGAGAGGCCTAGAATGACATATCAGCAATTGCAGTGCTGGATCAGTACATTAAACAGAAAGGAAAGCATTAAATAATGAGTCACAGATATCATACTAGCTTGAACTGTCATTTGGTAATCTTAGAAGACAGGATTACCAGCAAAAGTAGCTAATCAACTCATTAGGAAAAAAGAAAAAAAAAACAAACATACATTATTATGGGTTTTAATAACTATACATTGCAAGTATTAATAGCTCTTTTCTTTTTTTCTTGTTATTTTGCCTTCATAGAGTTGTTTGAAAGACAGTCCTTACATAGTAAGTTTAATTCCAAATATTTTTTCATTTTTAAATTATTTATTGCTATTATAAATGGATTTCCTTACTATACTTCAAACTTTTTTATTAATATGTATTGGTTTCTGTACATCAATTTCATATCCTGCTACTTAAATTCTTATACAATCATATTATCTGCAAATAGAAATAGTTATACTTCTCCTTTTCAATTTTTATACATTTTTCTTTTTCTTGTCTAATATATCCGCCATCAATGTTCGATACTAGCCATCAGTGTGGCAGTCCATATTTTGTTCCTGACTTTAGTACAACTTCATCAAGTTCTGTTTCTCCATTAAACAGATTCTTAGCTTTGTGTTTGAGACAGATGTGTTTTGTCATGTTAACAAATATCTACCCATTCCCATTTAAAGACTGAATATTTTTTAAATTAATAGTGATTGGTTACATTGTATCCCTTGCCATTTCATTGGTTTGTTAATAGACTTTCTAATATTAATATGCACTGGCATTCTTGGAAACAACCCCACTTAGTCATGTGTTATTGTTACGTTCTATGGGATTTTTGTGTGTACTTTGTTTATGATTTTTATTAATAGTGATAAGTAAAACTTCTTTTAATTTTTGTACGTTAAATGCTGGAAACAATCTCATGTATACTTGCTCCCTTTACAGAGCTTGCAAGTTTTTCTTCCTTTTTCTGGGTTCTGAAATAGTTTAAATAGCCTGGGAATCATCCATTCTTTAAATATTAAGTAAACTTTCCTTGTAAGAGAGCTGGCTATGGTGATATTTTGTTGTGAGCAGTTCTTAACACCTAATGAAATAAATTTCAAGGCTCCAGATGGAGCCCGTCCTGCTCAGGGTGCCACGTCAGCAAACCAAAAACTTAGATAAATTTCGTGTCCCTATAAATATTAGTCTTGACCAGAAATGCAGCATACCTAGTCAGTTAATAATCCCCAAATGCCAAGCCAAGGTGACTACATGGCCCACACCAAGGTGACTACGTGGCTCAGACAATCAGATATCTTCTATTTTTCTTTGTTGTTTATTCGTTATCCTCCAAAAGCTTCCTGACTTCTCCCTCCCCACCCCCACCCCCATTTTGCAGTTCTCCAAAAGGAATCTGCTTCATAAAGTGTTAAATAAAGTTTGTTTGCTTCATAAGTTATATAAATGCCTAACCACTTGTACTGTACCTGAAACTAATATAATGTTAAATGTCAACTGTAACTGAAATATTTTTTAAAAAATGAAATAAAATAAAATTTGGTTGTATCACCTAACTTGTTTTGTTTTCTTTAACCATTTTTTCAACACGCCCTCTATTTCTACTATGTAAGTTATCTTTTCAGGTTTTTCATCTAACATGCGATGAATTTCAGCAATATATATTTTTCTGAAAACTAACTCATTTTTAAACAGTTTTTCAAGTTTGTGTTGTGCTATGTAGCCTTTTTATTCTTTTAATTAGCTCAGGGTTGTTTTGTTTTGTTGTTCCTTTTCATTTTTTATTAATTTGCATTTAAATTTTGTTTCCTCTTTAGGTTAGGTTTGATGTTTCCATCTCATTTTTTTTTTTTTTGACAGAGGAAGCATTTGTAAGTATTTATAAATTTACTAATTTTTCCTGTTTTAAATAACTAATTTATTTTATATTTATTAATTTCTTCCTTTGTATTCCCTCAAACTTTTAGTTACCTTTAACAATTTTTGTATGGTAAATTTCATTTTAAAAAATATTTTAATTACCATAATTAAGCAATTATATGTACTTTCCTTCTCTTCAAACATATATAAATTTCCTGTAATGCACTAATTTTGCTTGGCTTCATTTGTTCTGAATAATGGTATTTTTAATATATTATTTTTATTTTCCTGAAATTCTGCTCTTTTTTTTTTCTTCAAGTAAAGAATAGTTTAATACAGTGTATATTAGTATGTTAACGTCTTTGTAGGAGGATTATTTTGTTTCTGGTTTTATTATCAATTTACACATTTTTATTTGGCATTATGATTGGTTTCTTGCACGCTAATATATGGTTAATGTTTGTGAATGTTCCATGGATATCTGGAAGGAGGTTATATTTTTTTATTTTTATAGATTTCCGAATTAGTTATATAAATCAGTTCAACAGTTTTATTTTTATATTTATTTACATAATCTCTCATGGACTAAAAGTAAAGTCTCTTGTTTCTAGAGACTGTACTACAAGTTTACCTATAATATTTTGCTTTATGAATATTGATGTTATGTTATCATCAAAAATGTGCAGAGTTATGCAAAAATCCAGGATAACCCTAAGAATTTCACACTTCCTTTTTGCTTGCATTTGCCTTATATACCTTTGCTTCCCCTTTTATTTTCCAACTTCATAAATCAATTTCTTATCTGTGCCTCTGTACCATTCTAGATTTATAAGATAAATTTCGGGTTTACTTTGTGTCTCATTTTATAAATCATTTCTTTTAATGTATGTGTTTACTCATTTAAATTTATGATCTGGAAGATGTATTTCATATTAGTTCAGTCAGAATATTTTAGGTTGTAATTGCTGTTTTTATAGTTTTACAATAAAAAGCGAGCTATGTGGTCAACTTTCACAGCTATGTCTGTGTGTAGGCTTTCTAAGATATAGCAATGTTGTATTTATTCTCTACTTTAAAATTATATTTTATATAACATTATAAGAATTTTCTTATAATATAAAAACCTCTCTATTTCTTTCACTAAGCTATTATTTACCTAATATGAACACTGATAAAGTAGCATTCCTTTTCCTCCTGCCATGATTATTGGTCTCCTCTATCCCATTTCCTCAATGTTTATCTTTCTAGTACTTTGAAATGTTTATGAATCTATCACTTGACTTGTCAGCTCTTGAAGAAGAGGCAAACACTGAACTCACTCTATTTCCTAACTTCTTTATCCCTTTTCCTCCTAAGTTTCACTGTTATTTATACATTGTCATAGCACCTACATTTACATCCTGTTTTGCAAACTAAACCCACATTTGTTTTAGTATTAGTTTTGCACTTAAGCATTTTTAAAACATCCAATAACAGTGTATGCAGTTTTCCCAGACATCCCTTGATTGGCTCTAGTTTATTTTTGAATAGTGTTCTCAAGAAGAGATCGGGGAAAAGACCCCTTGATTTCTAACAGATACAGAACTCTATAGGCTTGAGAGTGGCAGGATAGCTTGACTCACTCTACACACCATGGCTGATATAATTTTCTCCTGAATATCTGATTGATATTGCTCTGTTCTCACATGATATTAAATGTTGCTAGGAGAAATTTAACCAGTATCATATTTCTAACCCTCTGTAAATGACATATATGTAAAACTTCACATATATGCATTCTGTGCTGGCCCTGGGCCCATAATATATTTGTTTTATTAGTTTGTGGTTTATAAAACAATGTAATAGTTAGGCATTTACACTTCTCACAAAGTGATAACACCCCTTCCTCAATCTACTACCCCTCTGACATCGTATATAGCTGTTATAATTCCATTGACTCTATTCCTTATGCTATACTCCACATCCCATGACTATATATATATATATATATATATATATATATATATATATATTTGACATTCAATATTATTCAGCTTCAGCTTCAGGTGTACAGTGCAGTGGTCAGGCTTTTCTCTATCATTCCAATTTTGATGTGTATCTACAGAAATGAGCATTCAAATAGATTATGAGTAGACTTAATCTTTATTAGAATGGTTAAAATTGTTGAGCTTGATATTTTGAGGATTTCAATTCAATTACATGAAGATTTTCCAAATCAAATGCATCACAATTTCCTAATCAATGAACTAGGGTACTGGTTCAAAATACAATATCTTATTGTTATATAAATTGAAGTTCCCGAAAACACTTCTACTTGAAATATGCTAGTATCAGCGGGCATATCTATTTCCAGAGTTATCATATTCACAGATATTATTGAGATTTAAAAATTTTTATATGGCTTCACTTCTATAATATTTATCTTCTTTTCTCATTTAATAATGAAAGCTCCTTGGATATAATATTAGGATTTCCCAAAGTCTTTCTCCATTGACTCTCTATTGAAAGTATGTGGAATAAATCATCACTAACAAATATTCTGTTTTCTATTAAACATAACATTATATCTATGGTTTATCTAAATAGGGAGAACACTAAAACCTTTTTTCTTCTCAGTCTGTACTGTAATTCATAGCTAATTTCATCAGGATTTTATAGATCTAGTAAGCTAAATTATAAGATTGTGATGATAATTTGTTTTCTTTCTGCAGTTATTCACTGAGCACACACTATCTGCTTGGTACTATTTAAGCTTTAGAGATATAGGAATGACCAAAGCAAAGAAACCAAAACCCCTGTAGTCAGAATTGTCAGGGTATAACAATGTATGAAAAATTATCTGAAAAAGGTCAGGTGTGACCCAATCGCGTCCCAGCGCTGGGAACATCACATGCTGCTGGCGCACACCTGTGTCCATCCTTGGGAACTGATGTTGGCCAGAGGATCTGCTTGACCTAAGGTCACCGTTCCTTCTGCTCACTCCCTACTGTACCCTCCCTGGGAGCACCATTCGGAAAGTCATCAGCTCATAGGATCAGCTAAATCTCAGCTGTGACTGTTTTCCAAGCCAGCTCTTCCCTGCACTCAGGCCCGCTTTGCTAACTCCTTTGGCGGGAAATCTTCTAAAAACACTGCCAAATAAATCCACAAGTTACTGTTCATCTCAGAATCTCCTGTTAAGAAACCCATTCTATGACCCTTCCCATGATACTTACATTTCACTTGAGGAACAAGACAATAAAGAGAAAGGCTAATTACTGGTAGTGATAAATGTTAAAGAGTAATTATTAAGCATTACCATGGACTAGAAATAAAATGCATAGATGTGTGAATTTATATGTATGTATCTGTGTACCTGCGTGTGTATATTTTAGACTTTGGAACATACATAAATAAAAACCCTGAGGCTGCTATTATCAGGAAAGTCTGAATATCTTAATTGCTGTTGTGAGCTAAGCAGATGTTATACATGCAACTAAAATGAGAAGACCCAAATGAGAAAAGGGGGATCACAGGTTTTTGGTTTGGAAGCATCTAACTAATGATAGCACTAAATTTTGAATAATAAAATATCCTGTCAATATGGGAGGCCCCATAGCAGTACTGTAACAAAGAAATGGTAACACAATTGGTGTTATCAGAAAATTATGAAGCTATAAGTTGGGGCTATGGGACTATGGGCATCAGCATTCCCTAGGTCCCTTTAAGCTTATATAGTAACTACTGGAAACGTGCATCATGGGTAGCCTCTGCATTCACAAATCATTCTACCTGCCACGTGGGGGCTGGCTCCCGCTTAGCAGAGCTGCCTTATATATCTAAAGAGAGAACCAACCTGAAATTTATCTATCAGTAGATAGAGCCTTGTATCTCTGTTCTATTTTAGTTTGGTTTTGAATGGTTACAGTCATCAAACAAGTTGGAGATCAGTGAACACATAGTAAACAGTAATTATGAGGTCTTAAAAAGCAGAGAGTTCCTATAGAAATGCATCAAGTCCTTTCTTTACTAACATTTCAAAAGGTATCTTTCCAGCAATTCTACATCCCAAAAGCATTTCACAGGCTAGTTAAACACTTAGTCTGTACCTCAATCATTACTGTGTTATTGAATTGTTGGATAAGTTTGATATTTATAAAGTTTAATTTTCACTATTTTTAAGTACTTTTTCTTGAGGGAAAATGCACATTTCAGGGTTCTACTAATTGAAATCTAATGCCTATGGACATTAGCTTCCGGCTTAGCTAGAATTTACTACTTTTTCCTTTATATGTGAGAAAAATATTAGCAAGAAAATTAATATTTTAAGGAAAAGTATTATTTGATATGTTTAATATGCTTAAGAAAAAAACGTCAATGTTAAAACAACTAGGAGTCATAATTAAAGACTCGATAATTACAAGTTACTCATTTTTATTGAAGTAACTCCCCCAAATGTTTGTTTTATAATGCCAATTTGAGTTACTGCTCATGTTATAATGTAACAAGAAAGCTTTTAGCATGTGAATTACACAACCTATACATGTTGCTAAATAACACTGGTCTGCTCCCCCAGTCAATAAAGATGTGTTTGGCATCACTGTGTATGTCTTCATTAAAAGTGTTGCAGTTATATATTAACTAAACTCCTAAATAACTATGTTAATAATACATGCACTCATTGATTTCCATTACTTTCAGATAATATTGAAATATGACTGGTTACAGACTTATTTAACCAACATGTATGAAGCCTATCATTTAATTGGCCCAATAAACCTATGTAATTTGCTGACACTTTTCTAGCCATTAGAAGACCTCATGGTGCAGTCCCTTAAGAATATATAATAGTTAATAACATAAAAACTGTTCATACTATAATATTTTAAACTAAGACATAAAATCAGTAATATTTTTCTACTTTATAATATTTCCCTTAATTGATACTCAGATGCATTGCACCAACTTCACATATCTCATATTATGCTAATACCTCTAAACAGACAGGTATGACCCCTGTTGAATTTCTCCAAGTCTCCAGACTATGAGAGGCTTGGTAGAAACAAGAATGCTGCCATTTGCGACAACATGGATGGACCTTGGGATTATCGTGCTAAATGAGACGTCAGATGGAAAAAGTCAAGAACCGTATTTCACTGATATGTGGGATATAAAACTGAAAGCATCAAATGAACAAGACAAACAAACAAATAAAAAGCTCATAGACACAGACACAGACAATAGTTTAGTGGTTACCAGAGGGTAAGGGTGTGGGGGGTGGTAGAAGAGGGTTAAAAGGGCATCAAATATATGGTTATGGAAGGAGAACTCACTGGATGGTATAAACACAATGCGATATACAGATAATGTATTATAGAATTGTAAACTTGAAAACCTATATGATTTTACTAACTGATGCCACCCCAATAAATTAAATAAAATTAAAAAAAAAGAATTGTAGAGCAGAAAATAGACCTGTAGAGATCATTTCATTCCTCATATCACTGAAGAGAAAACCCACACACAGGGCCTAGAGCACCTAAGTAGGTAATCTCTAGCTCTGGCTAGAAAGCCTGGGGACTCTCTGTCCTATTTTCTTTCCATGGTTACCACAAGAAAGCAAAGTAAAAAAAAAAAAAAAAAAAAGAAAGGACAAAGGAAAATCCTAGCATTAGGGTCTTGATAATTATTTCTTACATGGCAGTGAAGTTTCTCAGCCTTTAGTCACATGACTCACAGGTTTATTATGCCCACTGCGTATCTTCACACTCCAAATAAGGCCTTCAGGAATGATTACACATTAGAACCACTGATGAGAATGTCGAGAATAAACGTATCAAAACTGGCCACATACCAGTATTGCAAGAAAGTCTGTCTGTCGGAAAAATTGAACAGAAATCAGCCCACTGCAGAAAGCAGAACCCAGCACCCAGTCAAGCGCTCATGGAGCCTATTTGCTGGCAGGCTCCCACAGACCATCTGTCAGTGGTCGCTGTCACATGGAAACGTGTGTTTATCTGAATGCTGAGACAGCGCTGGGACTTGGCATGCTTCCTGTTGCAGATCTCAGAAGAGTTAGCCTCCTGAAACATCTGGGCTAGTTTTCAATTGCAGATTTCATTTGCTTTGCTAGCCCTGACATTCCCAAGTATCTCTCACCATTGTGGCTGAAGACTCCTCATTGTGACACACCCCAAGATGCCTCACTAAATAGTGGATCCTGCGGTGTCTATATGTAGCTTTTACAAAGTCCTTGGGGGTTGCTCTAGATAGACAAGTGAAGGAAAGTCATTATAAAAGCTAGTTCAGTTCATTATTAAGACTAGATATCCAAAATAATAAATGCAGTTTGTTAATGCACATTGCCTCACAAAGCAATAAGGAATGTGCTCCAATAGAAACAGAGGTCTTAACACGGTAATTGAGTGTTTGAAATAGCTGCATTTCCCATTTTAAGATCAATTTATTATAGGAATTTAAAGAAACTTCTTTTGTTTTCAATCATTCATTCAACAAACAAATGTTGATATCTCGTGTTCTATGTAAGAGGCCCTTTAGAGAGCTCAGGGATACATCTTTCACCAGAATAAATGTTTCATCTGCAGTAATTTAGAGATTAGCGAAGTAGTACAGATACCACTGGATTGGTCACCATGAGACCTGGATTCAACTTTTGGATATTGAACTAGTGAGCAGTGTAACACAGACCACTGCTGTCACGTTCATTAAGATGCAATACCCCACGTGGGGGTAAGAGGTGGGCTTCATTTCTCATCAGAAAAAACTGATGAGAATTGCATTTTATTTTAAATCTCAGTTCTTCTTCTTACTTTCTGTATAATCTTAGCCATATCAGAATCCTACCGAATATCATCTAATAGATGATATTCGGTAGGATTATAGTGGGTATTAGATGGAATTTTATATATAAAGCACCTAGATCAGTGCTAGGCATATAATAAGTGTTTGCTAAATGTGAGCTAAAAATGTTCTGTAATGAAAGCAGCTGCCATATCTCCAAAAATTTAATTCAGCAAACATTTAATGAGACCTGACAATGTTTCCACTATATATAGACGCACTTCTTTTTCTCCACAGACACAATTTAATTTAACTTATTGTATTGTGTGAAAAGAAAAGGAGATATATGCAATGTTATGTATGTGCAAAGATATGTGAGGAACCAACTTTACTTGATAGATAATAATAAATATATGATGAAAGATGCAAAGTTAAGCTAGTGTTCCTAGGTAGATGAATCACTTAATTCGAACTGATAGAATCTATGAAAAAAAAATTCTGATATGTATTTTGATTCACTCCCCAAATACACTCTCATACACACACACACACACCTGCACACATTACCTACGCACACAGTTATATTATATACATCAGATAACATACGGAATTTATATCTCAACTCCATCCCATTTTTTTCCATGTCAGGCAGAGGAGCTCAAAGGGAAACATGTGGCTATATCAGACTTGAATTTGATTTTTTATTTTTGCTATATAGCCTCCTACACCCCTGGCCCAAATGAATCTATTTGCTCACTTTCTCACTAGGGATAAGCAATTGTGCAAAATACTATTACAAATTTCTGTGCATTTGGAAGACTGGATGGAATGAAGGTGATTTTCCAGAAGCACTGTTCAGCAGATGCAAATATCAGGTTTGTCTCAAGACTCTCCTGTACCTTTGGAAAAATGTGAAACCCATCTGAGCATCTGTTCCCAAGCAGTAACATGGAGATAAAATGTAATATCTTTATTGCTGCATTATTTAGAGATATTTTAGACTTATTCAACAATATTCAGTAAGTATTCACTGAGTGCCTTCAGGCACTATTCTAGGTACTAGGATGGGAACAGTGATCAGCACCCCCAAAAGCTCGGCCCTTTTTGAGCTGACATTCCAATGGCAATGTATATAAAGTACAATCACAAACTGATCAACCTGAAATAATATTAGCTTCTATCTCCTTCAGCATTATTATCACCATTATTTCAAAATTACTTCTAATGTTCGAGAACAAGATCTCATCTTTATGAGAATGTTGCATAACTGAGGTTGAAAATAAAAATTACTCTTTGTGCAAGATACAGAAGGAAAGGACAAAAAAAAGGATATAGAAGTAAACTATGACAAAAAGGATAAAAGTAAGACAAAGTTCATTCAATTAATTGCAGTTGGCCAGTTGGCAGTACATTTTCCCCTTCTGGAATATAAGATTTCAGAAAAAGATTATTTGCATACTATTTTCTTTTGTGACAGTATTTTTTTTCTTTGAAGCAAGACTGGAGAATGTGGGGGAAAGGGTATAAGGAGCAACTGTACTTAAAACCAGTCATAAACCGTTATGGGCTGATCAATAGATCATTTGTGACTTTGCATTCCATATGTTAATTGGCAGTATACATCCAAAACCCTCATGCTAATTGCACCAGTGTATAATGGGTTTATTTTAAATTAACCGTTTGTCAGTTTTCATGTTTGTGGATCACATGGGAGGATGGCTGTTTACAGATTTGCCTTGCAACTAAAAGATTGCCTTGCAATTATTACTCAACCTGTTTAACCCAAAAGAATGTCTATACGTACACATTCTGGAAAATGATATTCACTTAAAAGCAACATAATGATGACATTTACGGAACCGTAAACTTCAAGGTCATCAGGTAGAAGTATTACATCCACTCACGGGGCAAGAAACCTGGTGGGATGCTTTTTATCAGTCTAGTACTCCCTGTAACAGTACAAAGGAATGTTCAGATCATTTCCCTGAAGGATCTTGGTTCCTAGAAGGAAAAAATACCCCTTTTATCAATTTTTTATAATAATAATCCTCACAGACCTCATAAGATGTGAGACTGAAAAAAAATACTGTATAAGTGAAAAATATTATTATTATCAAGGTGTTCTTTCCTAGTTTGTTTTTTTTTTTCAAACTCTCAGTTTGTGATGGTTCTAAAAATTAACTGGTTTAATTGTAGAATAAGTTTTGTTCATATAATTTACTGATTTATGGTAATCATGTAACATAAATTATAAAATATAACAGTAGCACTAATAGGAATAATGATTTCAAAAGGATTGTTAAAATTTCTTATCCTAACATAATACCCCTGAGATGAGATGGCACTGAGATGTAAATTCTGTATTTTATCCAATGTTTACAGTATAACTGTATATATGCATGTAACATAGGCAGGGTGTGTGTGTGTGTGTGTGTGTGTGTGTGTGTGTGTGTGTGTGTGTGAGAGAGAGAGAGAGAGAGAGAGAGAGAGAAGGGAGGGAGGAAGAGAAAGAGAGAGAGAAAGTGTATTTGCAGAGTAAATTGAAATATATGTTACACTTCTTTTTCATGGATTATTCCAACTGTGTGACTCATCCATCTAGGAAAGTGAGCTTAAATTAACACCCTTCATAATAAATGTATTAATATCTACCAGGTAATAGAAGGTAGATGGCCTGCAGCAAGGACTGCTGGGGCTAAGTATTCAAATCCAGGGCATCCATTCAGAAGTCCTGTCCCCTTGATACTTCTATGATGTCTAATGATATCTCACTTTAATCATATCAAACATATCAATAAATATTTGATTGGTGACATGTTATCATTCAGAGGAACAACCTATAGCATTTGATTGAATACTATTACTTAGAAATCGTTTATGGCTTCTCATGCAAATAGGTGATAAGTTCAGCCATCTTTACGAAAAGAATCAGAGTATCACTGGAAAATTAATGTTTCTTCTAGCCCTTTTCACCACTAAACCAAGCAAAGCTGTGAACGAACACAAGTATAAAATGTGATAAGGAGAAAACTCTTTGACATATCTTTCCCTTTAATTAGTTTGCCACAAAATATAAACGTCTGTTCTCCAAGCCTGAGTAGCAGTTAACCCACAGAAGCACAAAGTCCTAATGCAAGACTTTGACCTTGCCCACATTGCTCAGATTCTAATAGGTGATGACAATGTGCTGAGTCGCTTGATGATATGGATTGTTTACTTACAGCCCTTCCACCAACGGCTTAACAACGCCACACAGAGTTGCATAAATTGGTTTGCAGCCCTGTTGTCAAAAAAATTAAATACACTGTCCACAGTGTCCTGGAAAACTGTTAACACATTGTTAGTAGTTTCTAAGCAAGGACATTGTTAAACATATTTCATATTAACATAGTCTAGCTCAGTGGCAATTTTCTCCTAGTAAAGAAATATGGAGTTCCTGAAAGGTTTAAGTAAATAATACAGAGTGCACTTGAAACATTCACAAGTCATGCATTGAACTTTCTCTCCTCGTATCTTAATAACCAAACACTACTTTGTATACCTAATTACAAAGTATTTTTTATGTTGACTTCCTGTGGGCTACTTTTTTAGAAGTGTTATATTAAGAATCCTATAAATTAGAGAGATACAGCAATTTCACGTACATTTTGCTGGAAGTTTTCAAGCAAAGTTAAAAGGTGGAATATGATTACTCCACTCTATGGTGAGTTGTTCATCAGAAGAGGTTAATGAGATTCAATTAAGGGATTACACACTTATGAGAAATTTAAAAGTGCGATCTTAGGGCAAACAAGAGTAGTATAGAGAAATAGTTATCAGGCCTCAGGTACCATGGGATAAGCTAACCAACTACCAGAGTGAAGAATAAATTTTCTTGGTGATGTTATATTTTTCTAGTAGGTGCACCCTGGTAAGTTTATGGTTTTCTTCTAAAACATCCATCATCAAGCACAGTAGGGAGCAGGGTGCTCAACTGGATGGACCATTGGCCAGTTCTGGTGTGTAAACTTCTATTTGGAATTTACAGAACTCTTCAAATTCTAAAATCCCGCAGGATTTCCCCCCGGGTTTTAAAGGCTAAATCATCTCTCTGACCAAAGAAGACAGATTTATGCTGCTGAAAAGCAATGGGTGCCCTGGAGTAGAGGAGAGAAACATTATACGGTCTGGAACGTGTTTGTGTTGCATAGCTTGTTTCATATCACATTTATTTTAGGACTGATTTGGATTTATGGGTCAAATATATCCAATTAACTATATAGCCCAACTTCTGAAACTTCAGACAGAATATATCCCTTCCAATATAACTATTAAATGAGCCAAAACAATGATTTATTGTCTACTAACAGTGGAGAACGTGGAGTATTTGTTAGGAAAACAAGGCAATGAAAGAAAACTGAAATGTTGACATTAAGATATCCATATTAAAGCCTAGTATTCTCCATCAAGGAGCCATACAGTTTCTGGTGATTAACACTGAAAATTAAAAATAGGAACTTGCATTCCGATTCATTGCAGATACATTAACTATTACATAACTGATATGACCTCACGGATAATGCTTGAAGAAAAAAAACGCAGTAGTGATCACAGGGTACATGAAAAAATTGGGTATTTAAGAAGACAGGCAGTAAGTATTGTTCCAAAGAATTGTTTTTGTATGAAATAGAGGATAAAATCTAAGTCTTCGAAGGATTGGAACAGTTACCATCCAAACATCTCACTGGAAATTGAACTAGTTTGCAACAATCATTCATTTAACAGTCACTCTGACTTATTCTGATTTTTCTACAATTTTTTTATCTATTATTGAACAACACTTTCCTGTAAGGGATTACCTATATGCACAAGATTCTGGTTTCTTGTTTCAATATCTCTATTGTAATAAAATTATTATTTATATTAAGACAAAGTTTATTTCCCTGTGGCTCCCTGACATATATGTTTCTGTCCTTCAGGTCCAATGGAACAGCTCTAATTCTGTATGACATATATCCATTTATTTTGAGTGTTCATTATGCACCAAGTATTGTTCTGGTTGCTAGGATTTAAAACAAAATAAAACAAAACATAGCACCAGAATGAGTAAGACAAGCCCTGTCCTCTGCTGTGGCTTTGCAGTGCCCCCCAGTGCCTTTGATTGACAAAGCCTGACATTCTGCCTTTGGTCAAGGGAGGAATGTTTAGTGAGTCCAGCTATCACATCACAAAGCTGGGCAAACAAGGGTGGATTTGATATGGAAAGGCAATAAACTGACAACTGGCACAAATGGACAACAAGAATAAGAAAAATCAATTCAGAAACCATTGCTGTAAAACAGGAGAGAATCAGTTCAGCCCAAGGCAGGACAGAGAAAATATATAAAAAGGATAAATGGATATAAAAGATATTTGAATGATAAATTATAGAAGACTGGCATTGGCTTTACTCTGGGAGACCAATGTATACTGAAAAGAATATAAGCTTTGGAACTGGTAAAATAGCATTTGAATCTCAACTCCATCACTTGCTGTCTAAGTGTGAAAAAGCTATTAATTGTCTCCCAACTTTGGATTCTTCCCCATAAAAAGTGACAAATAATATTTTAACTCCCAATGTTGGGAGTTAACACACAACCTAATATAAAATGGCTATTAAATAAATTATATCCATTATTGTTAAGTGTTTTTTTTTTGTTGTTGTTGTTGTTTTTTAGAGGGCAGTGTCACTGGCCCTCATATGTGGGATCCGAACCAAGGTCGCTGGTGTCCCAAGCCAGCTCCCAACCACCATGCCACTCGGCTGGCCCTGTTAAGTGTTTTAGTAGAAAACTTTTAGACTTACTTAACCTGTGATGAAGAACACCTATATCTTATTTATTCATGCCCTTGTTTATCACTGTGCTAAAAACCATTTTTTCTATCCCCTTCTGCCATCTTGTACATACATACCATAGTCATTAATCATAAAAGGTCAAAATAAAAATAAAACATTAAAATGTACTACAAAAGTACTAATTGGTACAGTCTTTTTCTATTACAATCCACAAAATAGGAAGAATGTACAATAATTTTCTACTTAACATGAAAGCTAATTATAAAAATTAAATTTCCTAGATAAATGTTTTATTACTTGTCACAGATATATGTTGTAACCAAAATACTCATTGTACCATTACCCAGGTTCAATACTTCAGAGTATAACATTAATTCTATATAACATAGAGAACACTTTCTGTAGAGAAATGGTTGGTATTTATATCTCAAGACTCTTAGTGGCTTTACATTCTTTTCTTGGTCAATGGCATTCAGTGTGCACCCCGCTTTCTGAACGACCATATATATTTATATTTAAAGCTGAGGGGGATATGAAAAATACCTACACTATGGCACCTGTTTGGGGAATTCCTTGAGGGTTCCATCAAAATAGTTCAGTGCCCAAAAATGTCTCAGTGAAAATCTCCTGACAGGATGAGTGAGCCCTTTCTGCCTTTGCCACAATTCACATTTACTCAGGAAGGAATTTTCTAGGCTTAGGCATAAACTTATTTCAAAGTGGATTAGTTAACATAATATAAAATCAACCAGTTTTAAACTCTAGTTTTTCTCCTTTACAATCAAGGTAATTCAGACCTGACCTTAATACATTTCTGAATCGTAGAAGTAATTTCTTTCTTCTTTTGTCTTCCTTTGCAAGCAGTTTACAACTGATATGGATATTATATTTTGCCTTTGATGCAATTAAAGGACAACTGTCTCTCAATAACAGATTATAAACTTTTCAGCCTTTTGTCCCTTTGTTTTCGCATACAGTTTAGCACTGTATCTTGTAAATGCAGGAGCAGAGCAAATGCGTAGTGAATTGAATTGTTCTGAGACAAATCACTTTCCATAGCAATGTACATGGATCTTCAATAGAGAAGCGATCTAGAAAAAAGCTAATTTAAACAAACCATTTGAAAAGGCCTTAGCCCTGACCATAGCTACCCCTTCTCCCCATGGTGGTTGATTTCTGTGTTAAACTCTACTGGGCTATGGGGTATACATGTTTATTTCAGAAAAAAATGCAAATACCTTCTCCCTTGGAATTAACAATGCCAAGCAATAATTGATTTGATTAAACAAGGTAGAATGTAACAGTTGCATTTTGGTCTCATTGTACAAACAGTGACAAAGCAAAACCTAAGTAAATAAATAATCAGAGACATCACTGGTGAACAGGAAAACAACCTATATAATTTTACTGCAAATACCTTAATAAAATAATTTTAATGATCAGTAATAGTTATTCCAACTTTATCTAGTGTTTTAACTTCACTATTTTCTGAAAAAAAAATACTTCTTTTATGAGAAATGAGGTTACAAAAATACAATTAAACTCCCCACATGCCTCAGGGAGTATGTCCTTATCTATCCTCCCACCATAAAATTTTTAAAACATTGATGGCTTTAAGCTGAGAGGAGCCCTGTGGGTGACTAGAAACCTGCTGAGAAGGGACAGAGAAGACATTAGCTCTCTTTGAAAGGTGACCAGTATTTTGAATGAAGTCCAGTTTTGCCCTCAGGACCTATCATACTCATCTGTAGATCTCAAAATTGTACGTTGACCTAGGAATTTCAAGGACGCACAAGCCACTCCAGGATATGCTGAAATGGAATCCAAGGAGACACCGACTCAGATTTACCAGTATTTGCTGTGTATGATTCTAATATGCATTACAGTGACACTAGTTCAACATGGAAGTCACATACAACCATGTAACTAAGGAAAAACTGACTTTCTATGAAACAGTAAAAGACCATCAATGGGTTTTTATTTTCTCTTGCCAAAACCACACGGTTTGTATAAGGATCAATTGAAAGAATTGTGGTGAAGAATTGTCATGAAAAGATTGGAATTATTATAATTTTAAATTATCCCTCTGATTGTTGTTGCTCTGGTCAGAGTTTTCTTCCTTGGGACCATAATAGAGCAGACTTCCATTACTGCCAAGTTTCTTGATCAATAAAGAATAACACACTAAGGTAATTCACATCTCGTCATAAAATGGAGCTCCTCCAGGCCCTCACCAATGTTTATTTCACTGTGAACACAGACTTGGGCTTTTTGCAATGTCAAGATAACCAGCTAATTTCCCAGATTTTTTTTTTTCCATTTTAAACCTTCTAACACCATGAGTAAATTTTTACTCTTTGAGCTATGTCCAATGAGAACATACTCAAATCTCCTCTCCACTCAAGGCAAAATTGATTAATAAAATAATCATGAATATTAAGCTACATTAGAAATTACTTTTTATAATTCAATGCTCTTTTTTTTTTCATTTGCTAAACAAATACCAATCCCCCATGGAGGCCTTGATATAATCCATAAGTTCAATGAGTGGCACGTGCTGATGCATGTTTATTTATAGTACATACTGGCAAAACACAGATGATGACAGTGAGAAAAAGTACTTTCAGAATTCAGATAAAAAGGGCTCTCTCAAAGTTGATTATTCTGTTCCTCTGCTCTTTGGAGTCATTTCCAGTCACTGCTGGGTGGGGTGATTAGAACTGATTATTTAAATAAGACTTCATCTTTAGAGGTTGCAATTAGGGCAAGATGAATATTGGATATCTTGGTAATGGAAGCTCTCCCTCAGGGTATTTTGAGTTGTCTTTCAGAATGGGTTAAGTGCCATGATAAATACTCTGAATACATATTGTCTACTATCTTTTCAAAAGATGTGAACAACTTGATGTAGAAAGATGGTAATTCCCATTTGCCATAAATGAATGCAATTCGTTTTTCATAGCCTGGGTTCATCAGGTGCTGCTTTGGAGATCGTCTCAATAGATTCAAGTTGTCCCTTTTTTCTTTTCCTTCCTGCACAGATTCTCTGTTATCCAGGAGAGAATCACATGCAGGTATGAAAAGAATAACTTAGGAGAAATAAGAAACTGCTTTGTGAATCCAGAGGCTCAACTGTTCCCATATGTGCGCAGCTTTTGAGACATTCTGCCTCTCAGGAAATGGGCAAATCTCTTTTCACAGCAATTTTCAGAGCCATTTGAGGGTGTCTGGGAGGCTAAAAGCTGCTATGGGCATGCAAGGGGAGGTCATCTTGCAGAGAAGTAGAAATATGAGCTTCGAATGGGAATAAAGAAGGACAAAGAAGAAGCTAGTTTGTGTTGCCATTGTCATGTATCCCCTTCCTTAGGCTGGCAGATAATTTTCTTTCAATTACAGGAAAATAATATATTTCAACATTGTCAAGCATATTCATCAACATATTTACATGCAATCTGAGCCACTCACAATGATTTCCCTTTTTCCAGGCACTGGCAAATGTAGATACTAATCAACATTACCCAGGGACTCCAAATAGTTTCCTCAAAAGACTGTCTTTCCCTTTTCAACAGACAGATTGTCAATCTACCAAACACGAATATTTAATGTTCCAGAAATAGCACTTACTTGACTAATTGCAGATTAACAATTTCTAGGCATCAGTGATATTAGAAAGGTGCAATGCCTGCAGTATTTTCTTTTATTTAAAGGGAAAGCAGTAGAAGTTACTGCTTCGAGGGCTAGTTAAAGAAGACACCTACTTGCAGAACGGCACTTAGCAGGCACTGTTTCTTCATGCAAATCGAGGGTTTTTAGTATTAAGCATATATCTTGGAGATAAGAGAGTGACTTGTAATATTAACTTTTTAAAAAACAGACAGAAGTTTGAGCAGTAAAAATATATGCATGCATATAAGGATATATAAAACAAAAGAATTAAAAGATAATTAGAAGAGTGATGGTTTACAAACACATAAAAGTATTAAGAATCCAGTAATTCATAGGTAATGAAAGAATTATCCCCTGGCTAGAGTACAGAGCATTTAATGGCTTCTGCTTTCTTTCTCAGACTGAATACCTACTCTTCTCACAAGTCAGTATGCAGTTCTGAGACTTTTTTTCCTCAAACCGTGATACACCCATTGCTCCCTTATTTAGAGACCCAGGTCAAACAATTTGAGATGCCTGATCCCACAGAGCTAAAACTTCTGGGGATGGTTAATCAATTCTAATACTCTTAACACCTTTTGAAAACATCTGTCCAGCAATATTTTGATCCAAAGCTCCAAGGATAATAGAGGATCTTTAGTATAAAGGATAGAGCTTGAGAGGTGCAGAAGCTTAATTTTCAACCCTTGGGAAATTTTTATGATTTGAGTTGAAGTCAAACTACAGTGAACTCAGAAAACCTGAGGAAAATATATAAATAATCAGAGATTTTATTTTTATAACACAGAATTACTTAATGCTTAAGGACATAAGAGCTCTGACCCGATAGCCTGGGTTTCAGATCATGGCTCTGCCATTCACTGGCTGTGTGACCTCATGCAAGTTATATACATTTTGTCTCAGATTCTCTTGTATAAAAATGGGTGAACATATAATGCAATATACAGATAATGCATTATAAAAACATACACATGAAACCTATATTATTTTACTAACTAATGACACCCCAATAAATTTAATAAATAAAAAATGGGTATAAGAATTCACAAGAGGTTTTGTGAAGATTATGTAAAGCGATTACGACACCATCACATATAAATGCTAAAAAATGGTAATTATAACAATAATACTTACTTTTATAATATCATTAATAATTATTCTCAGGAACTTTATGGTATTACATGGGAATATTCTATATAGATATGGCTGGCCCAGTGTAATGTCTGGGGTAGTAATAAGATCACTTGAGCTGGAAATTATACAATCTCCTAATTCTGATAAAATTTTTCTTGTTACCACTTCACTCCACATTTCTGACTCTGCCCTGAATAGGAACTTGCTGGCTGTTGAAGGTACTGTTTTTCAAATAACAGATAAACCTGAAAACTGATGATAAACTCAATTTACCCAGTTTTCTTCTGAATTTCCCTTCCTCCTGGACTTATGTCTCTGATTTCCCTATGAGACAGGTTTAATTGTAAAAACATATCCAACTTATTTTGGGCAGCATGATCACAATTCAATAAATGAAAAATAAATTCAATCAGTCAAGTAGCATTTATTGAGGTTGTATTAGGTCACAGACTCTGTTCTAGGTGGTGAAGATATATCAATGACTAAAGATAAGCATTTTCTCTCCCTTATGTTCTTCTAAAGAATGATTGCAATTTTCATAAGGTACTTCTTTAGCTTTGTCAATTAATGTTAGCTATGCTCTGAATATGAATATTTTTTGATTAATTTCTTATTATTCCCTCTCTGGTACTACATGTGTTCACCTCAGTACCTCTGTAAGATCAACCTTTGCCCCTACTTCTCCAAGGATGATGTTAACAGGCAGAAATAAGTATTTAGATCAATTCAGAAACTATCTCACACACACACACACACACACAAAACTATACATAATAAGAAATCACAACCATTATAATTCTTACCTAATCCAAGACCTAACTAAAAATGTGTACTTTCTATCATGCAAATGATTAAATTTTGCACAGGGTTAAATGTTGGTGAGAAAGAGCAAAGATAAAGAATCAGATGATACAAACACTTCTCTCAGAAAGCTTGGTGGAAGGGTTTTGGATTAATATTTAAGAAAATAACAATTACATTAATACGTTCAAATAAAGAGGTTATGATGTGAAATAATAAAATGAATAGAATCCATGTCAAACATGTATCTGTTTATATGGTACCCGTCTAATAAAGTTCTTTCCATTTCCTATGAAATTTAATGTTTATAAAAGTCAAGCCCTTCAAATACCCTAACTTTATAATATTAACTTAGCTTGATCGAAAAATTAAGTCAAATAGTTGCTGGGAGAATTAGAAACCAGAGAACGAGGTTTCTAAAATTCCCACACAGTAAGAAATGCTGGCTTTGGAGCATGGCATGTTTGCAGATTGCAAGGGACAGGGGAAATGAATTGAGTCACAGCTGAATTGTGGACACCCAGTGGGCAGTATGACACCACTGGACACCAAAATGATTATCTACATGAGGAAGAAAATAAGGAAATATCCCAGAAAGGAAAGAAAAAGGTATCAGAGAAAATACTACATTTACTGAGAACATGTTACAGTCTTATTTGCAACCAAAAGCATCATCCATTAATTGTTTTGGTACAATTAGCATGTTAAGGTTGAAATTAAGTTATCAGAATTAACTAATACAAATTTTTAAACTATCAGTCTCTCTCACCTTTGCCCAGTATCATCAGTCAAATATAAAATGTGAGAAAAGACAAATTGTTAATGAAAGAGATATAAAATCTGTCCACATCCTGCTCACTTATCTACCCTCTTTTAAAATTAACAACAAAATAGAAATCCAGTCACAGCATCTCTAGAGCTAAATGAGTTTAAATGCTGTAGTTATATCTTATTGTTAAGTACGGAAAGATAATTATTATTATGACAGGCCTACCTCATATTATCACGAATTATTAAAATGACACATTTTGTCAGGTTATTATTACCTACAAAACTAATAGTCTGTAGAGTGTTAAACTGATAGTGAGAACCACCAGTTGTCCTCCAGTTCCAAGGTCAAATATTCTAGAATAATGTTCATATTATTTATTCTGTGCATTGTTCAGTTATTTGTTCAGTATTCTGAAGTAAAAGATTTCACAGAAGTCCTGGAAAAGACACTAGTTTTTGATAAGTTGTACAATAAGTGTTTAAGCTAATAGTAATTGTTTTATTTGATGCAAACTGGCTCTTACCTGGGTTAAAAAGAAGTCTCAGTCTCTTCATTAGTAAAACGACAATAAAAGGTGCCAACATCACAGAGGTATTGTGAAAATGAGTGAATAAAAAATACTTTGCAAAAAAAGTTCAGCCAGTATTAACTTTCATGAATCAATTTGATCCCAGTAAAAATCCAATACTGTGTGTGTGTGTGTGTGTTTGTGTGCGCGCACACGTGCACATGTGTAAACTAACAAGGTGGTAGTAAGAAAGTTCAAAGTACCTGGAAGAGCCAAAATTATTTTGAAGAATTGCAAAGATAGAAAATTTACACTACCCTGTATAATGATTTATTATAACATGTTCATAATTAAGACACTATGGCATTGCCTTAAGGATAGAGAGACAATGGAAAATAATAGAGTCTAGAAATAGGCCCCCATACATATGGCCACCTGGTTTATGACAAAAACCTCACTACAGTTCTATTCTCAATTGTGGAAGGGATAATCTTCTCAATAAATGATATATAAGGAAGACAAAATAAATTGAATATACACTCCCTCATTCATATGGTACATTCAAAAATACTCAAGATAAATCATAGGTATAAATCTGACAAAAAAAAAACCAACTAAAGCTTCTAGAGAAAACCACACAGTATCTCCATGCTATTGGGTAAACAGCTTGAAAAAAATCACTAAACCTAAAATTTTTACAAAGTTAATAAATTCAACTTAAATATTATGAAAGCAAAATTACACTTCAAATATTGAAAAAAATAAATTTTCAATATAGTTAGTTCTCACCTGATGTCTTGAGAGGTTCTTGGAAACTGCAATTTTAAGCAAAACAACAAACAACAAAACTAATTTTACCATAGGTTAATTGATATAACCAAGAGTTAAGTTCCTATGGCATAATTACAGTTATAAATCATCACCTAACTTCTAAATAAAGACCTTAAAACATTTCTAATATTAAACACTGAAATAAATGTGAGCTACAAATACATTTAAGAAAGGTAAATAAAAGACAATTAGTTTCCAACATATTTATTCTACTTCAGCGTGATGGGTGGTCAGAACCTCTCCCCACAGCTCAGAGCATAAACTAAGACCCAGTCTGGACAGAACACCCGTCCTTCGCAGGGTACATTCACAGCCACACTCACTCAGACTGGGACCATTTAGACACCAACTCATCTAATGTGGATGTCTTTGGGATGTGCGAGGAAACCTGAGCACCTGGAGAAAACCCACGCTGACATGGGGAGGATGTGCAAACCCCACACAGACAGGGTCTCATCTGGGAATCATATTTGGTTTTTTTTTGTCATAATGTTGCAACAAAATAACACTGAACAAAATGGCAAATGGCATTGTTCGAGGACCTGCTATATATATTATCACCAATAAATGTTTCACACTGGAGCGTATGTATAACTTGTGCTTTAAAAAGTCAAACAATCTAAATAAAAATTTGGCAAAGACTTAAATGGGACTGCAAAACATAGAATATGCAAATGACCAATCAACACAACATATTTATGGATCAGAAGAGCACAAATTAAAACTTCAACCTGGTACTACAACACACCCATTGGAATGGCTAAAATTAAATCTGATAATAGCACACATTGGCAGAGATGTGAAACAGCTAGAGTAACTAGAGTTCTATTACATCATTGACTGCAGCAGGAATTGGTATGGCCACATTGGAAAGCTATTTGGGATTATTTACTAAAATGAAACAAATGCCTACTATATGATTCACCAACCCCACTCCTACGTACATACTCAAGCAAAAAGAAAGCATATGTCCATAAGAAATAAAAATGTTCAAAATAATTGTTCAAATAATAACTTTACACAACAACATCCAAATGAACTTCATAAGAGCCCAAAACTGAAAACCAAATGTCCTTTGACTATAGAATATACATAATGTGTGATACAACAATATATGTGATAATATAATTTAGTGGGTGGATGGAAACAAAGCTATTACACAGAAAATTAGACATGATGTATAAGCAACAACAAGCATTGGGAAAAATTAAAACTACCATAGAATAAAGAAGAATAAAATATCTGGTAATAAACTTCAAAAGAAAAATGTATATGAAGAAAAATATATAATGCCATTAGAAGATACAAAGGAAGACTTAAACAAATGCTAAGAGAAACCATGGTGTGTATAGAATGATTCAGGTAATATAATTTCCCCATTAAATATTACATTAACAAATCCAATTGAAGATGACAACAAAATTCCTTTTTGTAAAATGACAAGCTTATTCTAAATCTCATATTAACATTTGAGTAAATAATAAAGAAGAGATAGGAAAAATCTGGCCTTAAAGAATACTGAGAGAAGAACTAGCTCTCACATCTATTAAAATACATATGAAAATGAAAAAAAATGAAACAAAATGGCACCAGGTTAAAAAAATATATAACAAAGAAATCAATGGAATAAACAAGATGTTCCAGAAATATATCCAAATGCATACAGAAATTTAATATGTAATAAGAATGGGATTTCAAGTCAGTGGCAGAAAATATGGATTGTTCAATAAATGTTTTGGGGAAAAGTGGCAACTATTGACAGTAACAACTGAATTTCTACCTCATGTCATACCATAAAATTACTTCCAGAAAGAAAAAAAAAGGCAAAATAACAGGATTAGAATAATATATGAGAAAAATGTAAAACTTTTGAGTCATGAAGCCCTTAATATATACAATGGAAAATAATATGGAATTCATAAATGTAAAAACTGGTAAGTTCAATTATATCAAAATGAAAAATTATTCTGCACAGCATAGATATGTTATAAACAATGTTGAAAGAATTAATTTGGTGAATAATTTACAGATCATATCACATCATATCACAATGCCTTGTATATAAGTGTATGTGTGTGTTCATAGATAGATAGATAAATAGATAGATAGAGATAGATATCAAGGAGTAAAGGTCTAAAACCACATAGAAAAATGGCCACAAAATGTGAACTGTCAGCTTATAGAAAAGGAAAAAAAAAATGGTTTTTAAAAATACCAAAAGCTACCCAAACTCCTTCATAAAAAGACAACAGAGCACAAATATATATATATATATATATATATATAATAATTATAGTATAATTATAGTATATATACTATAATTATACTATAATTAGTATCCTGAAAGAGAGTGTAAAAATTATATTATTGAACAGCAGAATATTCTAAAACAGAAAATTATGATAACTAGAATAAGTTCTTAGAAATTTATAGTATCACAACAGAAAATTTAAAAAATATAATAGACATTGGAAACAAAGTACAAAAAAAACCCTGTAAAACAAAAAGACAAAGAAATACAAAGTTGGAGAGAAAGATACACAAATTAGAGAATAAACCCAGAATGTGATCAATTAAAATCCTGGAATAAGAGAGCTAGAAAAATTGAGAGGAAAAGGTACACATCAAACAAACAAATAGGATTTTGTATATCTAAAAGCACGTGAACGTTCAAATAGAAAGGGCCTGCAAAAATCTCTCCCAACAAAATAAATAAAAGGAGACCTATGGCAAATCATCACTAGAGATCTTGAAAAACCAGGGATTCAAATTTCTAAATAACTGCAGAAAAACAAAATTAGGTTTTCAGCTCAGAAACTATCAATACCAGAAACTAGATCACTTAGAAGCAATGCTTTCAAAATTCTGAGGGAAAATGGTTTCTATTCTATAATACTGTATCCAGTAATAAACAACAATCAAATGTGAGCATAGATTTACTCAAAAATTTACTTTGATGTCAGAGGTACTAATATAGTTGTGCGAATTGTGTGCTGCCCATATTTAGGCATCACCATTCACATTGACTGCAGGGTGTATGGAATTTCTGGATTTCTACATCAAGGCAATTCTCTTTACATTCACCCTTTTTAATGAAGTTACTGCAGAATAGGCTCAACAAAATAAAGTATTAATTCAAGAAAGAAACATAAGACCTGGGATCTAGGAATCAGGATTTCCGACCTGTCAGAGAATAAAAGAAATTTCCAGCATCGTGGTTAATAAGGAGAAGTTCTAAGACAGGGATACCAACTGTACATTAGACCTAGAGAAAAACAAGTCCATGTTGACAGGAAAATAACAGTTTTCGTTTATTTTTTCTATAAGGGAAAAAAGTTGTTGTTTTTTCTTGATTCCCAGATGTGTTTTATCATTTTGTGACAACTTTTATAAGTACAGAGAATTGGGTAATAAATTATTAATACAGACACTGAAGACTGAAAAATATGAATAATGGAAGCAATTCTGAACTTAGAGAAAATAAAAAGATTACAAGGTTTTATTTTCAAGAATATTTATGTCATAATCATTATTTAATGATGAATATTAATTAAACCCGAAGTAATACATTGGGAGAAAGGGGAATCATCATTGAAGTTTTGATGTATAGGTGAGTGCTAAATCCTCTTTACCCATGGTAAGAAATCAAATGGTAATATCTAAATTGGAAAAATCAAAATGTATTATTTATAAGTATGCTATTTGAGAAAGCAAAAGCAAATAGAATAAAAGTAAGTAGAAGAGCTAAAAGACTTGCAAATGATTGGCTTTGGATATTACTCTGATGCAAATAAAATTTAAAATTAAGAAGTTGTAAAATGTGCATATCAATATCTGATTTTTATTCAAGTAGTGAGTTTAATCGTTTTGTTGATGTGATTCTTCCTATTTACAAAAGTTTTAAATAAATGTTTTAAACTTTTATTATATTTTTATTGTGATATATTGACATAATACATTATGTTACCTTCAAGTACGCAACATAATGATTTGGCATGTATATATATTGGGACATTGGGCTGGTCAAGGGGCGTGGTGGTTAAGCGCTGGCTTGGGAAGCCAGAGGCCCCTGTTCGGTCCCACATATGAGGGCCAGTGACACGGCCCTCAAAACAAAACAAAACAAAACAAAGACATTATATATTGGGACATATTCACCACAATAAGTCTAGTTAACATTCATCACCACACATAGTTATGAATTTTTAAAAAATGTTTACATTTTTAGAAACCATTTTAACGAAATGATTTTTAATTATAGCATGGAATATTATATTTTAGATGCAAACTACCATTTGACACTATACAAACAAGAACTGGATTTTGGTGACGGCACAATTGGCACCGGACTAGTGTTCACCCCCTAGAAAGTGCCAACACTATTATCTTAAACAAACACCTTTAAAGCATTTTCTGTTACATGAGATGTCCCTTCCCCTGTCTGTCTACAGGTGTATTTCCATCTGCATTAGTTATATTTTGCTGCCTAACAAACCCATCCTCAATCTTAGTGACTTAAAATAACAATAAATTCACGCTGCCCACGATTCATGGTCAGAAATTTAATTTGACCTCAGCGGGGTAATTCTGGTCTCTCCTGGTGTCACTGTGGCCTTTCAGCTCCCCAGGGACTATGTGTGATGGTGTTGCTGGCTCTCCCCTGGGCCCCTTTTGCAGCATGGTCTCTCATCCTCCATATAGCTAGCTCAGGAGTTTTCACATGGTCATTTCAGGGTTTCAAGAGAACTACAAGTGAAGTTGTGAGGCTTGTAGAGTTTTCGTCTCAGAACTGCCACAACAGCACTTTGCCAAATGCTTTTGACAAAAGCAAGAGGCCAGGCCAGCCCAGATTCACAGGCTGAATAATGGTCTACATGGAAGAAGTTGAAAACATCCTGTTGTCATTTTGAATCCACTGCATATTCCAGCATTCACTCTAATCTTAACCAGTTTGCAAGTGAATTTAAAGTGACATCATTGTCATAATTTTCATTTGGGAGCTTGATGCTCACTTACACTCATCGCTTCATATCTCATGCTTAAAGTGACATCATTGTCATAATTTTCATTTGGGAGCTTGATGCTCACTTACACTCATCGCTTCATATCTCATGCCCCCTCCCCTCTCACACATATTCATCCCTGCCATAGAATGGCATCCTTTTTAATTTTTTTATATATCTGTTTTCCTTACAGTATAGGAAGTTAAGATTAGAACTCATGTGACATTCACTCTCCTATCTTATTATTGACTAAGTACAAGGTACAAAATAATAACAACAATAATAATAAATAGGAGGTATAAATTTTCAGTACATTTTCAATAAATTTCCCTTAACACCATTAAATACATGACAATAGGGTAAGAGAAAAACATAGCAATGTTACAAGGAGATTGAGCTGGACATTTTCTAACTAAGATACTTTAGGATACGTAAGTGATAAAACCAGTGATTTAAAAATCATTCCAGAAAAACAAAGAAAACCATAAAATGTCAAACATTAACTAATTATAGAACAGAAAGTCAGTCTGGTGTGTTTGTAACTGTTTAATGGGGAAAAAAATCCAGCTATTTTTTGGCTTTATTATAGTTATCATTTTTATTAATAGGTTTTATTTGTCTTAGGGGCAATTGGAAAACAGTTGACTCTTGGCAGAAAACAAAACAAAACAAAACAAAACATAACATCCCAGAGCTGTTTTCAAGGAAGATACGAATTGCTGCATTTGTTTATTTTTTGTGTAAAAATGTATTATTATTCTCATTAAGTAGCTCTGACCATATCTGTAAGGGAAACTCAGGGTAGTAAAAAGTAGATGAATCATAGACTGAGGTCCAGAGAATAAAATTAAAAGATATTAAAGAATAACAAATTCAAACTGAAGGTTTTATTGAATCAGGTGGGAGGAGGAAATGAAAATGAAAGGAGCCTTTTTCTAGGAGCTAAAATAGTGAATGATTTAGAGTAGTGCAAAGGGCTAGGACCCATGGAATACAGGAAAATGAAAATTTTGTCTATCAGAGAAATGTTGCTAACATTGGGGATATAATGAAACTGTCTCTCAGGAGACCTGCTTCATCTAACACAGAACATTTCAATCTTAGAAGCCGAAATCTCATCTGACCATGGAGCATCCCTTCCTCCCTTACCTATGCATCACCATGGCAGAATGAATTATGTTTTCAAGCCATAAAGACACTTATATTTAATGATTTATATGCCTGTCACAAATGAACTATTCCAATAACCCACATAATAACAATGCCTACAGCCATCACCAACAATAATTAAGACCAGTCCTACCAAAGTTATCACCGTTATTGGTAGGCCTTTGGACTTACCATGGTGAGCTTGTGGAAACTCTCCTCTGAGTTAATTGCAATGCTGTAAATCTTCTTGTTTAAATAATTTCAGTCTTGTAAAAGGTTTCTCTCTCCACAAAATGAGATGTAAGCTTCATACCTACAGAAAAACAGCAAACAAAAAACAAAATAACACTGTGATGGAAACCTTTGTGACCTTTATCAAGTTGTTTAAGTTCCCCTGGAAAAGAAGAGAAAAAACGGAAGTCCTCAATGTCTCATTGGTAACCCTAGGTGCTAGATTTGTTTAGGAATTCAGAATTTTTGAGAGTCCACCTGAAACCTTGCCAGTGAGCCAGTAATGAAAACATTAACATTTCTGCTGTGAAACATGTGACTGTTCATACTAAGTGGGAATGACCTCAGGTGTTACAACCAGATTGATTCACATGAGGTCAGGTTTTGTCATTAAAGAGTTTATGAAAAAAAAATTCCAGTGTTTCCAGTTTTGGAACTTGAGAACTAGAGATAGGAGGTTGTGGACTCACACATGCTATGTTTAGTATTTAAACAAATGTGAATATCAAGGGAAATAAATGATTAAATGCCTCCGGATGCAGTGCTTGTAAATTGCATTTGCATATGCAACTTAATAAAATATCTTCCATTTTGCACCGGCGCCACAAAGTATTTTAACAAAGGAAAACAAATGATGAATAAGTGAATAAATCAATATGATGAAGAATCTTGCAATATTTCAATGTAATCAATAAAAAGTAAAACTGATATTTTTTAAGTTGAGTTCCAATGAATAGGTCACTTATCTTATTTGAAAAGTTTGTGTCTAATTTTTCAATTGTCTTAACAACTTTGATTCCCTTAGTTATGTGTAATCAACAAATAAGATTTTTTTTTTCATTTTCCTTTTATAGATCTGAAGATGGCTGCCTGACATTACAGGATATCCAGAAATGGGTTTGTGGTAAAGATAACAGCTCATTCACAAAAGAAAGTTGAAGCAAATATTGTAATTTCATAAAGGATATTTGTTAATGACCTTTTCACAGTCCTAATTACAAAAACAAAACTGCAGGCAGGACTGTTCAAAAGAACATGTCAATTTTTATTATGCAAAAATACTAACAGATCCATTAAGAAACCTGATTATAAGGGCCCGCCGAGCTGCCCAAGCCAGAGCTTAACCACCGCACCACTCGGCCGGCCCTGAGAATATCTTATTTTAGACAAAAGATGTATACTCACATTTACAAAGGAAAAATTTTGAAAATTTACTTTTCTAGAAATGAATGTATAAGCCTATTTCTCATTTTGACCTATATTATAGATTTGAGCTAAAATATAATCATTAGATTCTTGGTACCCAAAGCTAAGTAATTTCAACAGGGCTTAGCGACCAGATCCACAATGATTTTTTTTTGTACTAATGGTTCTTGATAATAGAGCTCCACAAGTTTTTAAGTTTTCTTGAAATCATTAAAGACACTCTTTCTACTCATATCACCATTATGCAATAGGGAGTATTTTTTACTCCCCCCAAATTTGATTAACAGATACTTATTAAATGATTTCACTAATATTAATATGTAAATCTGAAAAGAAATCTAAGTGGTAGGAGTTTTAAGGTTTTATGGAGGTGTGTGGTCTGGTCAATGCAAGCCAACCTTTAAATAGGTAAGTGTGCTGCAAATCTTCTAGGTTTGATGTTCAAGATTTGTTTTTTTTGCATATGATCCTCATCTAAAAAAAATGTAAACACTGGCTGTTATTACAGAATTAATCTGAGAAGTTATTAATTTTATTTATGAAGCTTACATATTCCATATTGAGTAAGTTTGCACATTTTGTTCAGCAAATGTGCCTTTACAAATAACCTCTTCCCCTCCCTCAAAACCAGAGTGTTGGGGTCTCGATTAGCCACATTCCTAGTGAGGGAAATGGGGGTAAAATCTGAAGGTTAAAAAAAACACTAAAAAAGTAAAGAACAGTAGGAATATTTCATGGGAAAAATGTATGTATCATCATACCGTCATTATGCATCGACTTATTCGTCCCACTTTACATATGAGAAAGCTACATCTGCAGTTTACAGGTTCAAAGGTAAAGTAGCAAGCCCCAAGTGACATGGTAATAAATAACATCACCATACATTTTCTATGGCTCTGTGCTGACCATGGAAAATTCCTGTAATAGAAAAACAAGCTAAGAAATCTATACATTAGAAGATATCTCTGTTGACATTCTATTAAAGTAAGACATTCTGATTGCTGATTATTTTGGATTATCCACACTATTCTTTTCTTCATTTATATAATTGATACTAACTCTTTATAACTTGCTTAAAACAAAACAAAACAAAACAAAAACAAGCAAACTTTGTTTCAGTTGCATGGATCCTGCACAGATTCAAGTTAAAGCTACAAGGTTTTAACCTCTCTTACATATAAGAACTCAAAATTATTTAATCCTGACACTTATCTAATTAATTATATAGTTATATACCTATATTTCTTTGAGATTTTACTTATAACTGTCTGTTTGGAATTCTTCACCCTCTATTTGAGTTGTCAATGAGTCTCATGGCTCACAGATCAGGTTTTTTTTGTTCATTTGGTTGTTTGACACAGGGGAAAGACTATGTGAATATAAAGACAGAGATTTTGATAACTCATCTACAAGCCAGAGAATTCCAAAGGTTCCAGCAGAAGCTAGAAGACAGTCTTGGAGTAGATTCTCAGAAGACCTTGGACTTCTAGCCTCCACAACAATGAGACAATCAATATCTATTGTTTAAGCCACCAAGCTTGTGATATTTTGTGACGGCAGCCCTAGAAAGCTAATACAATATCAAAATAGTTACTTTTCTTATGAATTCACATATTAATAAATGTACATTGATTTCATTTAAATAATAGATGCACACTCTTAAATATCCTCTAAATAAACTGTCTTCAGTTGGACACTATGTGAAAACTTAGTGATGATTCAGAAGTTGACACACAATGAATACTCTTAGCAGGACCGGTTTTCTCTTCCCTTCATCCTAACCAAGGATAAACACTGACTGTAGACCACAGAATGACAGCCATGAAGATGACTTTCCTCATGTCTTATGCTGAACTGTCTCCCAACAATCCTCTGATAACCTTATTACCTGACTCTTTCCCTCTATCCAGGGAGAACTGGGTAAAAATAATTCCTGTCTTGTGTTCAAAATAGAGGCCCTACCATTCAGGGGTTATCTTGACCATACCCTGTCTTAGATAAATTCATCCATAAATTATTCTGGGTTTATCTGACGAGAAGAAATGACTCTATAACATTTAGAGCTATCTAATAATGGATCTTGCTTCCTGAAAAAGCACAGCAACTGTTACAGCACAGAAATGTGGTATAGGAACTCAAACCTACCAAGGAAATTTGGATCAGCTGACAACTAACTTTTCTCCAAGTCTAAGTTTTATAGTTCCATACAACAAATTTAAGCAGTACTGTATATTTTTTAGGAGGGGTTTGTCATATTTTTAAAGGCTAGAAGCTTCCTGTGAAAGAATGCCAGTTTTTAATATCCTATTTAGTTTAATGCATAATGGCCATTTAATCAATGTTTACTACTACTAATAGTAAGAACTACAAAAACATAATCAACAATACAAGCCTCACCCATCTCTCACTGGAAATAATGAAAATTTCTTCCTTGACTGAACAGCTATGGAAGAAAGGATGTTTGGATCATAAACCTGAGGGGTAGTGCAGGAAACCACAGAGGTATAATGAAACTCCACCACAAAAGACGAGCTATCAAGGTAATGGCCATTAAATTGTACATTTCTATAAAGTCAACACAACCAAATAGATCGCCAAAACTAATTGCAAATAGAAAACCAATGCTTATTTTCTTTTAAAATGCAGAATACAACTTTTAGATATTATGTTATTCAGTTTGGGAGGCAAAGAACCCCATGCACAGATGGTGAAATAATCTTTAACAATGAATCCATCAATAATTTGGTGGTGGTGGTGGTGGTGGTTATAAAACACACAGACACAACTAGACCTATCCTCTCAACAAATTTTTCAGTGTGCAGAGCAATATCATTAACTAGCAATATTGTTAATAGTAAGCGCAATGTTGTGCACCACATCTGTAGAACTCCTTTATCTAGTATAACTGAAATTTTATGCCCACAGGATAACAACTGCTAATTTCTTCCTTCCAACTAGCCCCTAGTTCTAAAGGTTATGCTAGGGAAGTTTTGGATGTGAGGGTTTGGTAGAGAGCTGTGCCCGCTAAAAGCAAGTAGAGAACATTTGAGAGAATGGTAACAGTACAGGATAAAAGATCATGAAGCCTTACGCATGAGGCACTGAGCAATTTAAACAGAAAAGAAATCAATGTGGATAGAGAACCCCTCTGTGTAGAGTGGTATGTGAGGACAGGGACCTGCAGTTAGAGGAACCATCACCATTATAAGTGAATACATTGCCATTTTATTTATATATTAGTCCTTCCTAAGTCTTTTCAGTGTGAATCAGCATTGTAAGGGTATAATACATTTTTAGTATATTAACACAATTGATTTTCTGCATCTGCAAGTCTAATGTCTGGTCTTTAAATCACTGTTTTCATCAAGGTCATTACATTTATTGGATCCAAAACTTTAAACCCAGACAGCTTACTTTGGAAAACAATTCACGTTATCTTATCATGCCTTTTAACTGTAACACATATGAACACAGATTTTTATCATATATGAAAAAATAATAATCAACCCATTAATCAGTATCATAATGAGACAGCTATTCCCACTTTTAACCAAAAGCTTATATTTTAATTTTCTGAACTGTTGAAAAAATATTCAAACACTTGTCTATCTTTCACATAGCTATGTAGTCTGCCAAATATCATTAATCTTTCTAAACTAGAATTCAATTGTACTCATATAAGGCCTTTGGAAAATGGAAAAAAAAAAGGCGATCACTTGATTTCTTTGTCTGCTCCTTCTGTTCACCCTGCCAACATACATTTTTCTAGAACACTTTCTGTATACCAGGTATTGTGGTAGGCCAGGTCTCTGACCTTGAGGGCTTCATGAGTTGATGGTTTTCAATTCTCTCAATATTCTGGTGATCCTACAGAAGATACACTTCAGTTTCTGGGTTTCATGTGGAATACTGACTTTCCAACATTTTCAACAAAAAAAGGTCATCCTAGGAAAAGATCCTTTACTATAGTAACAATCTTTTTTTTTTTTTTACCCTCCCAACACACATGCTGAAGCCCATGGCCTTCATTCAAATAAGCTTTCATTTAAACAGATTTTCTTCTTTGCTCAGACTTGAATTTAGCTGGTGACTTGACAGTTGAACAGCTGTTGACTTAAATTTCCATAATACTGTATGTTTTGAAAAAGATTAACATACTTTGCTTTTCTATTCAGGTCCAACTAAAACAAGGTCGGTTAAACCTAAACCATTTGGCTATGATAAAGGAGACAGGATTCATCTTTTGCATTGTATCTTTTCATACCACTCCCTCCATCCTCTGCCCCCACCACACACACACACACACACACACACACACACACACACACACAGGCCATCAGAGCCAAAACTTAATTTTTTATGGGGATTTGTATAAACACATATAATAACAACAGTATTGTTCATTCAACATTAAAGCCTTTTTAGATTTGTCTATCTTTGTCAGCAGCTTTTAAAAATCATTCATTTAAAGCAATCTAGATAGCTGTATTAAATGGATAAATCATCAAAACCACCATAAAAAGAAAGAAAAGAAGAGAGAGAGAAAGAAATGCCCTGGCACTGTAATGAACACTTCGGAATAGAGATCCAGGATATTATAGGTTGATTTTAGAGATTCCAACAATATGGCTATTAACTTGTATGTACACATCTTTATTTTAACCACTAATTCAGTGCTCTTTCCCTTGGTTAAGCCCAGGGTTACTTTAAGTGGAAGACTCAGAAGATACTACCTTCAGTGTGTTTAAATGAAATACAGTCAGTTGTATGTAAGGATACAAAAATAGAGAACACTACCTTTTTGGCAATATGTTGAGAGGGAAAGATAAAAGAGAAGTCTCTTTTATTTCATTGTTTGTATAACCATGATCTTCCCTGTTTTGTTTTCATGGAGGTGCTTAAATAGTTAAATAAATAAACAAAA
Organism: Aselliscus stoliczkanus; assembly: GCA_033961575.1. Taxonomy (NCBI): domain Eukaryota; kingdom Metazoa; phylum Chordata; class Mammalia; order Chiroptera; family Hipposideridae; genus Aselliscus; species Aselliscus stoliczkanus. The sequence continues at coordinate 146,756,079 of CM066732.1, read as the reverse complement.
TAAATGTACAATTACCCTGGATCGTAATCTAGAGAAGAACGTTGTTTAAGGATAATGAGCTATACCAACAGCATCCAGTCTGGCCACTATGTGGTAGGCTTAATCGAGCAAAGCTGAGTCAGATGTGATATTGAGTTCCTAAGCCAGACAGGAAGTTCCAGATAAATCAAACACCAGGATCTGCCACTAAAAAATATACTTAAAGTTGTGAACATTATTTCATTAGATTTCACATTGTAAGAACATCCTGAATGTAAAATAGTTAAGGTGTTTCATTTTCTCCAAAAAAAAAAGCATGTCATGAATATTAAATTATTTAAACAATTTGAAATTCAACTGTGATCACTGAAATGAGTAAAATGCTATCAGCATCCATTCACTCACTTATTGATCACTTACTAGACTTGTTCAGCAAACATTATTGAGCCCCTTCTCTGTGACAGACATATTTGGTGACATTGAGAACACAATAATGACATGTCATGTTTCAGGAATATAGGGATGGATGACATTGCTTCTGGTTTTTGACAAACCAGAGACAGAAGCATACATAGCTAATTTTGATACATCATAAAAATAGATAAAATGGAAATTATTAAAAAGGCTATTAGAATGAAAAGGAAAGTCAGTTAATTAAGTATGGGGAGAAGGAGCAAGGAAAACTTCCCAGAAGATATGACATTGATAATAACCCACTGAAGAAAAGAGACCTTCCTTATATAAGGGGAGGCACGCTCAGGTATATGAGAGCGAAGGGAGATTATAATTAGCTTCAATATATTGTCATTGGATCAGTTTTTTCAGTATTGTTATTTTATATACACATCTCTATATAAGCTTATTGTTTCAAACCATACTTTTTTAATAGGCATATTGCATTTTGGTGTAGACAAAACACACAGATCAAACTGTTCGCTTGCTGTGAGACATTTGGTTGTTTCCAGTGTTTCATTAAATTACTATACACGTGCCAGAAAAACATAACTTTTGAAAAGTTGAAGTATATTCATAGAATTGACCCTATAGTTTTACAGATGTTATTAAGAGTTTCAAGATTTATCTCCAAGGAAACTGCAGCTATTTATTTTAAATAACACCAATGACATATAAGTACAGTAGGTTTCTCAGAGTTTAACTGGTTTTTAATGGGTTAACCATTAAATTTTATCTTCACTGAGGCAGAGATCATTTCTTCACAAATGTATACCTAGGACTTAACATAGTGACTGATATAAACACTAAGTAATAAATTGCTAAATAAATGAATAAATGACTGAATGGATGGACACCACCACCATTTTAACTTATCGATGTTGATTTAATAGGTGTACTTAGGCATCATAGGTTTGCTTATATCCATGTGCTGATTTATTATTTTATCATAATATAATATCCACCATGTACTGCATTAATGTTGAGGTTTATCCCATATACTTTCTGGTTCTAATGAATAGCCATTCTATCCATCCTTCCTGGATAAATCATACCAGTTGTGCTTAGAAAAGACATGTATCCAACTTTAGGGATTAATAATGATTACCTGAGGCTACAGATTTCACTTTGTTTTGCCAGACATGCACTTTTTTTTTTTTTGTAGATGTCAGTGGCCATATCAACTATTTTTTGCTGTTGAGACTAAGATAAAGTTTCCTGTAAAAACTTCTTGGAATTATTTTTTGTTGTTGGGAAAAAAAAAAAGAAAGAAAGAAAACCACTTCAGGAAAGACCCATTTTTATCACCATCCCCCATGAACACTTGGTTTGAATGCAATCATGAAGTCTGGAAGTGGTACAGCCATGAATATGCCTATGGTCAAAAAAAGCAACCAACTGCTGACAGTGGAGTAGAATATAACATCCTTGGTAAAATTATTGAGCTGCACCAGCTCTGGATCGCCAACCTCTGAACTTCCCTTAATAAGATAGTTAAATATTGTTATTGCTTAAGTCATTCCAGGTGAGGTTTTTCCATTACTTGCATGCAAAAGCTTTCCTGGCACAATTTTACTGTGAAACTTCATAAATGGTATATTTAAACCCATTCATCATAGTCTTGAGGTGATCATGTCTTTCATCTGGTCAGACGTCTTTAGATTTGGAATAAATATTACATTCTGTTTTTTCTTTAATTTTACAGATTGATTCTACTTAAGTATATCTCTTATAGTTGATTTCAGCATATGGAAGAATGAATGAATGAATGAATGAATGAATGAATGAATTCTTAAACTCAGATTTAAAGCCCATGAAACATACTTCTCTATTTCTTGTATTCCTCTTTGATCACAGTTGGAATTCTATATATATGGTGGATTTTTAGTTTTGTTTTCACTGGTCTTTTTTTACTGCTTTTAATATTATGTCAAAAGATTTTAATGATTAAAATTTTTGATGTATTTTAAAAGTTTGTGTGGTAAATTTGTCATCATTAATTTTTAAAATATGTTAATTATTGACAAAATTAATATACTTTCCAGATTTAATTTTACTAATAATTTGTCAAGTTCTATAATATATTCCAGGAGGACTTAAATTATCAATCACTTTCAAAAAATAAACCAGAATAGACTTCTCAATTATTTATTATTTCTGAATGTCTCTGACAGGAAATCAAGCAATTTTGTAAAAGAATTCTGTGTTTCCAATTGAATTAATATCTAACTCTGGGTAATTCTTTTCCTGTTGTTAATGAATAGATGATTTAGACTACTGAATAATGGTCCCTAGAAAGATGTCCACATCTTAGTATGTGGAATCTGTGGATGTTACCTTCAGTAAATAAAAAAATACAAAAGGCTTTGAAAGTGTGATGAAAATTTTTGAGATGAGGAGATGATGCTGGATTGTCAGCGTGGGCTCTACGATTACATACATCCTTATACGAATGCTTTAGAGGGGGATTTCACTACACAGGCAGAAGGTAATGTAAACACAAAGGCAGGTTGGGTGATTCCTTCATAAGCCAAGAAATGCCAGCAGCCAAAAGTTGCAAAAGGCAAGGAACAGATTCTCCCCTAGAGCCTTCAGAGGAAATACGACACCGCTGACACCTTGATTTAGGCTCAGTGATACTGATTTCAGACATCTAGATGGCTTTCAGAATTGTAAAGAAATAACTTTATCTTGCATTAGGCCATTACAATTTCTTTTTTGTACTTTTGTTGTTGGAGTCACAGGAACTGCTTCCATTATTTTTCTATATGAACACTGCTTATATACCACAGTTTGATTAATTCTTTTCCTGTAGTGATTTTGGTTGATTTTTCCTGAATATTCTTATGCACAGTCATAATCTGCAAAAAGTACTATAATTATTTCTTGTTTCTTACTGATGTATTCTTTGTATTTTGTTTTTTGATGTTCTAGATATTGCATGAATTCCCAATACAATACCAAAATAATGAGAGGTTTGTGTTCTAAGTTATTTACATCTTGTTATGAAAAACAATGACTGGCGCTTATTTATTGACTAGAATGACAGCATTCTATTAATGAACAATTTTGTTCTATATATCTTTAGTAATAACATGGGTCTTTATAGCATTTCACAGTATAATAAATATAGAATGGTATTAAATTTATCACATAATACCTGTGAAATGTATATATCGTATGAGACACACTAAGCTAATAATATCATGATGGTTTTCATCATGTGGTGGAATTTGTATGTTGAGCTTTTGTTTAAAAAAAGATCACTTTGCTATTGATAGTTTACCCACTACCCACCTAAGAAGGTGGCTAAGCCAAGTCTTTGGGTCTCTTCTCTAAGATCTGGAAGTACAGGTGTCTACGGATCAAAAGTCATAGACTTGCAGATTCAGAAGGACAAATTTCCAAGCACTGAGGAGGCAAATGTCACAAAGTATTTTTCTCTTTTTGAAAAAGGGTTCATAAAAATGATGGTGTGAAATTGCCCAAGAATGAAGAATTTTACAGGTGGAAAGTGTAATTATGCCAGTATTGGAAAGACTGAAGTACTAAATTTTCTTTAGGTTAGAGGAAAAGCACTAGATTTAGAGGCACGTTGTTAAATGAAACAGACCAGTTCTCTGCCCCGAAACACAGCATTTAAGAGTGATAGCATTTTGATAGGAAAGAGCATAGAGTTCAGATAATTAGAAATGAGTTCTTGGGAACCATTGAAAAAAATCCTTGCACAGGCTTAGCAAGGAAACAGTGAAACTACACACCTTAAAGGGAATATGGAGCCTGCAATCCATGATCAGGAGAAATAAAACCCGGAAGATGATTCTCTAAATGTTCTTTGCATATTATATCTCGGCTCCTCCTTCATCAATGCTGTAAGAGGAGAAGCCCCCAGAACACTGCTGAAATGAATTTCTTCCAGCGACTTTCATGGCAATCAGAGCAGAATTATGGGAATAAAACAAACTTATTTGACTTGATTCTGCTTGATTCCACAATGCAAAAAATGTATACATACTAACCACGTCTTTCTTCACTAAAAATACTTAATCATTGAATAATATTTTCATGTATTGAATTCCATGTAATCTGTATCTAAATTCACAAATGGCACTTAACTCTTTTTTCTGTGAGCTATTTTGGCTGTTTTTCTACTAATTTATATACACACATAAACAAACACACATGTTTGGAACCACTTATGGAATACAAAGAATATTCTTTTAATATTTGTAACCATTCTACATGGAATCCATTGGTGTTTGACTTAAAAAATTATTTTAGTGACTATTACAAAATTTTATTACGTTTTTTGATTATGCTTGGACTTTATTTATTTATTGGTCCATAACATTGATCCTTTTTCAACTTCAATTTATGCTGGATCTTAAATGCTCACGTTAGATTTTCTGGTGCATATATACACTATAGTTTGTCAACTATAACACTGAACATTTCTTTCAAATTGGTTTCTAAATCATTTTTACAAGTCCTATGTTTATACATTTGACCTTTTGATCCCATGTGTAATAACGTGTTACAAATTTTATTAAAATTTATCTTAACAGATTTCTCATTTTGTGTAAGCGATTCCAACAAATAGTAATTGTTAAATAATATTGAATAAATGAATGGTTTTGGGAATGTAATTCTGTCATCAGAATGATACTGCTCTTTAAATTTGATAAGTATGCTATCTTCAAACTTATTATCTAAACCGTTGCATAGAACAGGGCAGGGAAAAAAATACTCTGAGTATGTACCTTGAAACTTCCCTTAATTTTGATATCAATCTGTTAATCAAACCCTTTTGGTTTGAATTTTATGAATGCAACTTGTATCTATTCATATTTTTCTTTCCTAAACATGTTATTATGAGTTAGCTGGTTAATGCATTGTTATAGTCCAGACTCACTCACTCTCTGTGTTTTCTTTAATATTTATTTTTCTTGATATATTGATTTAATAAGCTAGGTTAATAAGATAATTAGAAATCGGAATTTGAAACTGCAATTATATCTTAATGTAATTCTAATTGCTTTGCTTACTATTTTCCTTAATGTATTTCAATGTTTTATTGCTTGATATATACATTCCTATTGTTAGTGTTTTTGTTTGTTTTACTATATATTCCACATTCTTTAAAATTTTACGTTTTTTAATTAATTTTCCTATTATACATGCATTATCTGATTTCACAGTTAGAAATGCCTGTGTTTCCATTATCCATACAAGCCCAGTAAAGTCTAAATTATCTTTTTGTTTCTAGTTTATGCCTTTTAAACAAAGTAATTTTGAATTTTTTGAATCTAGCCAGTGACCCATATATTTCTTAGAAGAGTTACAGGCATTTTTATTTAATCTTTTATATATATATATATATATATATATATATATATATATATAATATATTCATGCATAGATACAAATGTATATATACATATGTATGCATATACACACATATGTGTCACATATGTGTGTATATGTGTTGTGTATATGTGTGTATGTATATATGTGTAATATATATATAATATATACAATATATATATATATAATCCTCAGCAATGGTGGAAATTTGCATTTGGTGTTATTTCCTTTTTATAAATATATTTAGTATTTAATGATATTAATTATTTCCTTGAACCAGAATAATTTTGTACTTTCACAAACTGATGGGCCATGCATAGCATGAAAATAGTTGTTGATATTTTCATCCTATCTTTTTTTGTTTGTTTGTTGTTTTAGCTGAGCCATCCTGCCACCTGTTGTAAGCTCAGCAGCAGCTCAGTTCAGGCTGGGCATTGAACTGCTGTTGCTCAGAGCTCAGCTCGCACTCTTAAGCGAGCTCTTAACCAACTGAGCCACTTGGCCAACTCAGTTGTTGATATTTTCAGTAAGTATTTATTTTTATTTTTCAAAATTTCCTTTACTGTATACTTCTTAAAATATACCACAGTTCACTACTTAGTCATTCTCTAATATTTTAACAAATATTTTAAAATACCTTATGATAATTGTGTTGTTTCATTTATTTACTTATTTTGTCTAGGAAAATCGTTTAATTCATACTAATGAAGATTAAGGGAGTGGTTTAAGATTATTTCCTAATCCTGTGTATCTTTTTCTATTATAATTGGTTTTAAAATGTTTGGAAGGAAAATTTTATATGTTGTCACACTATATAGCCTTATTTTTATTAATATATTTTGCCTACCAAAATGGCATGTGTGCCAACGTTCAGAGCCAATTATCTTCCCATAACTTATATTGTTCTTTAAGCTCTTAATTGTCTCTTGTGTTAGGCTTTGCAATAGAGATTATTGGCTGACAAATTACTTTTGTCTCTAAGACTTGAAGTACATTCACTTTCATCTTTTAAAGTGAAAAAAAAATTGTTTTGGTCATTATATTGATTTCAATTCAATTATTTTTATTAAGCTTCTCCCACATCCTTCTTTCTCTATGGGCTTGGTATTGAGTTTCAAAATTATTTATCTTCATAATTTATTACTCCTTTAATTCTGGCAGCATATAAAATAATGCCTTTGTCTTCAAAGTTTCAAAACCTTTAAATCACTTTCTAGATATAGCCGTTTGTTGACTATGCCTATCAACACCGTTAAATTCTAGGCTGAAATTATTTATTGATTAATTTTATTATCAGTTTCAGGTGAACAGAACAACACAGTGATTAAACATTTACACACTTCACAAAGTGATCACCCCGACAAGGCTACTACCCATCTGACATCGTACATAGCTATTACAATACCATTGACTATATTCCCTACACTGTATTTTCCATGCTGTGACTGTATATGTTTTTTAATTAGAGTTGATATTTGATATTATTTCATAAAAATTTCAGGTGTATACAGCATAGTGGTTAGACATTTACATAATTTATGAAGTGATCCCCCAGATGAGTCTAGTATCCTTCTGAAACCATACATAGTTTTTACAATATTATTGACCATATTCCTCACACTGTTTCACATCCCCTTGACTATTTTGCAAGCTCTCAGAAAACATATCTGTATCAAGTAGCATTCTTGGATGCATGGGATTTACCTCTCATCTTCAATAATGCATGTATCTTACAAAAGCATCTCTGCTGCTTGCTTTTTTTCTTTCTCTGCACAGACTGTAAGCATGAGGTCAACTACTGTGGTAGACCAGCCTGACATTCTGAGGTTTGGTGTAATGATCGAGATCTTTGGTACAAAATGTGGTGCATATAGAAAGAATTGATTTCAGAGGTATAACAAATAAAAGGTGACTTACAGGAGATAAGAAACTGCTTGCCATGTTTCCTATTTATTGAAATCAAGATAAAAATTAAAAAAAAATAATTTCTTTCTATTAAAATATGAATACCAGGTACTAGAGATTTTATACTCATTTGTGACAATATCTAAGATCATCTCTGCAATTGAAATTACTACCTGGTTAAGATTATAACACACTGCCATTTTACAAAGTTATTGGTAGTGGCCAAATTGAAATATTAAATAATATTTTGATGAAAGTTACAACTTCTGCATCTTTAAAATTTTGATCATAGCTATAAAATGGGTTTACATCTCCCACTGCTGAAATGTGTTTTTTTTGTTTGTTTGTTTCTTTTGGTTAATGATTTTGGAAAAGGATCAACTTAGAGGCTTTTCCCTTTAGTCTTCCTTTATATTAGTCCTTATGCCATGGTCAGTCCAACATAGGGACTTTGTCAGTCACTCATATGTCTTCCACATACACACCAAGGAACTAAAGGGAAAAAAATAAAACTAGCTTAGGTCCAAGTACTTTTTTGGGCTTCTTTTCTTTTATAGTCACATTCACTGCCTTTATAATTTCATAAAGTTACATGGCTTTGAATGCAATCAATATGACATCCCTCCTTCTGGACTTCTCTCTGGAATCCCAGATTTCTATATCCAACTACTGAACATCACCTGTTGGATAACTCAAGTTTGCTTCAAGCGCAGTATATCCCATCTTGGATGATAGCAGCTTTTTCCCACAATTTACTTAGGTCAGAAACTTTGGTATCATCAGATTATTTTTGTTCTGTCCTATATATCAAGAAATACTATTGACTTTCCCTTCAAAATATCCAGAATTTTATGTCACTACATTCTCAGCCACCAGTATAGCCCAAAATTCAATCACTCTTGCCTGGACAATTGCAGTGACCTCCTAAATAATTTTCCTGATTCTAAATTTAACTCCCACACCCCCACCAAAGTATGTGCATGACAGAGCAGCAAGCGCTATCCAATGGCAATATAGATCAGATTATGTCTCTACTCTGATTAATGTATTCTGAACCTTCTCTATCTCATTCAGAAATATAAGCCTCATCAGACCTCATCTCCTACTGCTTTCCCCCTTAAATGTACTGATGCAGACGTATTGGCGTATTGGCGCTCACACTGTTTTTAGCATATATCAGAGAAGTCATCACCTTAGGGTCTTTACAATGTCTGTAATTTTCACCTCTGCCTATAGTTCTTCATCCACAAATATGAACAGCTTCTACATATTCTTCAGGTTTTTGTTTGATGTTCTTTAAGCAGATCACTCTTGCAAAAATCTTATCCCCCCTTCTCGAGCATTACCAGTGTCTCTACCCTTCTTTACTATTTAAATTCATTCATATATTTGTAAAACACAATATAATTTACTTGTTAGGTCTATATTTGTTGTTCATTGTTTTCTTTTCTTTTTATAGAATCTAAGTTCTATGCAATCTGGAAACCTTTTTAGCCACACAGGTATTAGGCATTCAATACATGTTGGTTAAATAAAAGACCAAAATAATGAAAATTATACTTTCACCAGGTCTTTGTTAGTTCCATGTCTTACCAGTAAGCTACAATGAAGTGCTAGGTTTCTATGTTTTAGTGTTGCCTCAGAACCCATGTCTAATAAATAATAATTTTTTAAAATGTGGGTGATACTTTTCTCTGTGTGCAGTTATCCATGGCAAATGGCTAGATGTCCCATTGGGGAAAGCTAAGAGGAATATTTGTAATATATACATATGATATGTGTTCTTCAGAGGACTTTTCTGCAACTGTACTCAAACTTAATTTCATTCAAATGGCTCTGGCTCTGTGAAATTACTCAAGTTTGATAATTGAATGAGTGGTTGAAATACACCAGCATATATGTTGAACTGCATATGTACGTGGGCTCTAGGAGACTAAAGATCAGTTAAATTGCTAAATATTCCATGTCAGACCATCCTGATTTCCACAGAAGCCCCTTTGCTTCTCATGGTTATCTTTTCTTTACGTGCCTCCACTTAGATGTAGAGACTCCTGGATTCTTCCAACCCAAAAACAATGAGCTCACTTCAACAAGAGCATTTCTCATCAGCATCTGAGTCAACAAATATAGCCACTAATCACTATTTCAATGTACTGCTCGCTGCTCCCTTCACTGATATATTTCTCAGAGCCTGGGTCTGCTGGGTTTTAATGAAGGACATAATAAGTCAATGGGCTGGTCACTCAAGATCTATTCATTCCCTTCTGATTATGCAGAATACTTAACCAAAATTCATTTAGAAATACATCTCAGCTAGATTTAGTATGAGATACCATTGAGTGAACAATTATGAGCAAACAAGTACGGCTATTCCCACCTGCTTCAGCTAAGACATTGATTCCCAAAACTGAAAAATTTAGCAATTTTGATAAATTCAGACTAACATGAAATTATTTTCATCTTTTTCATTCAAACATCATTAGTCTATTCCCAAATCTTGTAGCAAGATTTTCTTGTTGGTAAGATATAGCGGAGTCCTAAATTTCTCTTAATGAGTCAGTGTCTTCTTTAGTTTTTGACTAGTTGATTTACATTCCACTATTAACCCTGCCTTACACATTGAAGGACTTGGTCATGAGTCAAACTGGTGAGCATTTACAAGGTAACTCCCTCAGGAAAATAAGATGTAGCATTGTACTAAAGATGTGCTAACAGTTCATCGCTCCTCTCCTCTGTTTGCTGACTGCACAGCTAAATAAATTTTCCTAACCTTCTTGCATCGAGTTGTGACATGGCACTAATTTTCCCCAGTAGAATGTAAGTAGAATTGATGTGTCACTTCTAGTGTGCCTTCTCTACTCCCTCATCTTTTTTTCTCACTGCCAGCTGGATGTCAAAGTCTAGGATAAACTCAAGAGGTATGCTTTGTAACAAAAAATTCTAAGACATGTGGCAAAGGCTGAGCATACAGGAAACAAGGAGTAATAAAACTGTTATCAGAGACTGAAGGGATGATGATCCATATTACCTAATGGCAAACATTTGGTAAAACTCTTGCCTGCAATTTCCTGGGGGATGATCATGTGTCTACTGAACGAACTGATGACTGCGGGGAAAAGGCTGAGAAGAATTTAAGTGTTAGTGTCTGTTGGCTATTACTGTATCTTTTGTCAAGGAACCGTAAGAAGAAACACATTCAGGAGGGAATTGGCCAGTTTGCAAGGAGAAACAGGAAAGAGAGTGTCTGCAAATTCAGAGCTTTGAAAGCTGGGAAAGCTAACTGCTACTGGCCTCCAGTGGGTAACATGAAGGAAAAAAAAACAAACAGAAACAAACAAAAAAAAAACTTTAGTAACAAAAATCACAGTAAACCCCACAATGATGCACAGGAAACATCCTTTCCGGCAATAATGAAGTAATAGAACCCAAATTTATTTCTTTTCCTTATACAACTAGAAAACTAAAGAAAGTATATATGAATGAAAATGAGAGAGAGAGATAATTTTTTTTTTCCTTTACAAATTCAACACATACTCATGGGGGCTGAGTGGAACTAACCAAACTAGAAATAAAAGGCAAGTTCCCAAAGTTGATGAAGAACATTTACAGAAAACCTATAGCTAATGTTATGCTTCATGGTAAAAGATTGAATGCTTTCCTTCTATGATCAGGAAAATTGTAAGGATGTGTGACTTCACCATGTCTGTTCAGCATTATATTGAGGGCAAGAAAATAAAACTAAAAAAACAACTTTACAAATTGGAAAGGAAAAAATAAAAATGTCTTTATTTCCATATGATACACTTGTCTCCATAGAAAATACTGATGCTACCAGAATTAATTAATGAATTTATTGAGTTCCCCGGAACCACAGCAATATAAAAAACCTATTACATGTGTATATATTAGCAATTAAAAGCTGGAACCTGAATTAAAAACAATATTAATTACAGTATCACCAAAAATATAAAATACTGAGTGACAAATTTAACTAAGCATAGGCAAGACTTGTGAACTGAAAACTACAAAACATTGCTCTAGTAACTTAAAGAAGACCAAAAGAAGTAAAAATATATACCGGATTCATGGATTAAGACACAAACTATCATGAAAGTGTTTACTCTCACAAAATTGATCATTAGGCTCAGTGCAATCCTCATCAAAATCTCAGCTGGGGTTTCTTGGTAGAATTTTTAAGAAACCTTTTTTTTTTTTTTTTTTTTTTTTAGCTGAGCCATCCTGCCACCTGTTGGCAGCTCAGTGGCAGCTCGGCTCGGGCTGGCACCGAACTGCTGTTGATCAGAGCTCAGCTTGCACTCTTGAGCGAGCTCTTAACCAACTGAACCACTCGACGAGCGCGAAACTTATTTTAAAATGTATAGGGAAATGCAAATAAACTAAATATCCAAAGGGATTTTTAAATAAAAACAAAGCTGGAGTACTTATATCATTTCAATATTTACTATAATGTGATAGTAAACAAGACATACAGGTAGATATGTGGGACAGAATAAAAACTATATATGGCCAAAAAAATGTATACACATTTTAAGAGATGTTATCTATGCTTACGCAGTAGTTCGCCATGATAAGAAGTGGCTGGATGCTGGTGGTAACCACTTTGAGCACCTCTTATAATTGCAGAAGTCAAATGTGATTTGTATTCACCTTTTGTTATTGGTATATATTGAGTATTGCAATTTTAATACAGTTTTTTCTTTCTTAAAATATGTATTTTTTGGTACCCTCTGTATATATGGTCAATTGATATTTCAAAATGTTTTCAAGGAGATTAAATGGAAATAGCATATTCATTTTGTTATTAAAGGAGTGAAATAACAATTGATATCTATATGTAAAATAATGAATATGTATTCTTACACCTTACCATATACAAAAGTTGATTCAAAATGGACTTAAATGTAAGAACTAAAAGAATTAAAATTCTAGAAGAAATCATACAAGAAAATCTTTGCAACCTTGGGGAGGGAAAAAAAATATCTTTGATAGGACAGAAACAGCACAAACCATAAATGACAAAACTGATATACTGGACTTACCTAAATCAAAAACCACTGTTCAACAAAGGATACTTTTATGGGGATTTAAAGACAAGTCACTAAGTGAGAAAAAATATTTGCAATATAAAATTTAACAACAATAACAAAAAAAAAAACCTTTTTTTTTTCAAACTATATACAGAAAACTCTACAACGCAATAGAACAAAACAAGAGGATAAACTATTTGAAGAGGCACTTTATAAAAGAAGATAAAAAAGATATATAAGTACATAAAAATGTATAACATAATCTTCACTAACAAGAAATAAACATTGTCATAAAACCACTAATCATGCTCCATAATAGCTAAAATTAAAAAGACTGATGATATCACATGTTGGAGAGAATAAGTGAAACTCATAAACTGCTGGGAAAATATAACATACACTTACCAATTGATCACTCCCACATTTATGAAAAGGACATAAACAACATGTCTCCATGAAAATTTGCACACAAATGGTCATAGATCATAGAGCATGACAGCCTAAAACTGAAAACAACTCAAATGTCTACCTAGAGTATAACAGAGAAACAAATTTTGATAGTCATATAACTGGATATTATTCACCAAGAAACAGCGTAAACTATTGATACACAGAACATCAAGGGCGAATCTCAAGATTACTAGGCTGAGTAAAAAAGACAGATATAAAATAGTGTATACTGTATGAATCCTTTTATAAGAAATTCCAGACAAAATAAAATAGTCTCTAGTGACTGAAAGTAGATCAGCCGTTGTCTGGGGCTGGGTCTAGATCTGAGGTTGACTGCAAAGGTCCACAAGGGAATTTTTTGGTGAGCCAGAAATGTTGTATGGCATGATTATAGCATTGGTTCCATAACTGTAAATTTCATAAACATCATCCAATTGTACATAAAACATTCGTAAGCTTAACTGTATGTAAATGATATCTCAAGAGATGATGGAAAATACCACTTTGCAGCAAAGATGGTTAAATTGTGTGACCTTTCTATTGAATTTTGGTAATCTTAATGTAGCCACAATTAATTTAAATGTCAGGGCATGCAGATGAGAAAATAAAGTAGATTTGAGACTATGTTGAACAATTTAAGTATAGTTATTAATGTATATAACTGAAATTAAATAGATTAGAAGTCTATAAAATTACTGAAGGAATAATTTTTCCAAATAAACCATGGACAGACTAAAAGTTGCTTCACCATTTTGTGACTTACAGCAAACTTGGCCCTCCAAACTTCCATGTATAGAAATCTGGCTTTAAAATCCATACAAGTTTTTAAGAGAGAATTATTCCTGCTTCAGGCATTGCCATAGAGATGATGGTTAAGATAGAACATCTAGAAGGTAGAGCCAGGGCCATGTTTCTTGTGGATTCAGAGGCCTTCAATAGTATCACCCCAGTGGGATTTAATAATTGATATGGGAGAATAATTGCTGAGTCTCCCACTTCTCCTCTTTATAATGTACATTGCCATTACTGTCTTTATTCCTGGTATATATTGTATATTTAACTCTGTATGTGGTGGGGGAAATTTGGTCCATTCAGTTTACGCACAGTCAGAACACCGGGAACCCTAGCCAGTCTGGAGACGGGGGAAACTTTCAAGTTCAGGAGAGTCTGGATTTTGAGTAAATACAGTAACTATTCAGACTTCAGGTTTTCTCCTCTGGGGATGACATTAGTGTGTGCTATGTATGGGCAAAATATTAAAATATGTTTAAATTTTCTAAGACATTTGAATTAGAGCACAGTAATTTCCTGGTCTCCATCCTTCATTCCACAGTTCACTGTATTGCTTTCCTCCTTGGGCCAGACTTTGTGCTGGGCATAGAGGAGATTGAAATGAAGCTGACACAATCCTGTTCTCCAGCAACTCCAGTTCTAGGAAGACAGCATTGTGAGCTGGTATTTACATTACAATGCACCTACTATGACAATCATGCACATGCATGTTGATGGACAGAGGGAAACTCTTCAAGGTGAGGTGATCTTCCCCAAAAGGAGAAACTTGAGTGTAGGCTTAAAGGATGCAGAAAGAATAGGAAAGTGAAAGACCCTTGGTCCATTCAAACAGATTCCATAGGAACTGGATTTCTCAGGAAGCTCTGTTCCTTTAATTATAGAGGAGTTTTTCTGTTGTGGACTGTATTAGTTTTCTATTACAATTTTCTATTTCTATTACAGTTTTCTATTGGGCTTAAAACAACCCAAACTTATTACCTTACAGTTTGATAGGGCAGAAGCTTGACATGGTCTTACTGGACCAAAATCAAGGGGACAACTGGTCTGCATTGCTTTCTGCGGGCTTTATAGGGAAATCTGTTTCCTTGAATCTACAAGTTGCCCAAATTCCTTGGCTTATTGTCTTCCTGCAATCTATAACTCCACCAATGGCAGGTTGAGTTCTACTCAAATTGCATCACTCTAACTTTTGCCTCAGCCTCCCTTTTCTACTGTTAAGTACCCTTGTGATTACAGGCCCACCTGGATAATCCAAGGTAATTTCCCCATCTCAAGGTCCTAATTTAATCATGTCTGCTAAGTCCCATGTAAGGTAGCACATCTATGGGTGTGGGAAGTAGGACTTAGACATTTTTGAGTGACCATTATTCTGCTTGACACAGGCACACACCTAGTATTCACCTTCACCCCTGAGATCTACAAGAGGGCCGGCCAGTGGCTCTCCCAGATTCCAACTGGCTGATTCATCACCAACCAGCAAATAGTCTAAACATTGCACTGTCTCTCACCCACTTTTTGAGCAAGAGATTATTTTAAGAAGTTAATCTCTTTTATTTAATAATTCTCATTTTAAAGAGGAGGCAACAGATATTCTGGGAGGTTAATTAATGGGCCCAAGGTTACAGGTGATAGGAGCAGAATATTGCCAAAATTCAAAACTCATAGCTGCAATTCCATTAATTTCCCAGAGCAAGAGTCTGTCAGATCACATATAAAAATTGGGTTCATTTTAAGTTTGAAAACAAAAAAAGTCCATTATTTTATAAGAGGCTGATTTAAGGAAACGTATAAGAACTAATCATTTTTTTGTTATTTCACGAATAGAACACCTTTAAATATGCAGTACAAATATTTCATTGATTGAGAAACTGTGCTTTTAACTCAATGATAATGACAGCTAATGATTATTCACTTCCAAATGACTGATACTTGGTGATACATCTGTTCACCCCAGGAAATCTCTCCCATGCATGTCTCTAAATATTCTTCTCTATTTTAAATAAATCGCCTTAAGATGAGTTTATTGTCATTTTGCTACATTTTCTAAGCAGCAGTCAAACAGCTAAGTGGAAGGAATTATTCTTCCACTGTTAAAGGTGGCCTTCCCCACTATTATTTATCGGTGTATTTGTAGGGTGTCAGTACAGAACTCAAGCAATTAATACTATTCATTTCTTGAACTGGTTCCAGAGTAACTGTGCTTATAGAGCACATTAAACACAGAACATGATCCATATAACCCCAACTACAGACTTACAGATGACATCCCTAAGGGGAAGGCACAGTGTGGTTCTATGGACATGAAGGTTGATTCAGTCACACAGCTAATAAGTAGTAGAACCCAGAATTGATCCCAAAGCTCATGAACTCTCCATTATACCATGCTGCCTTCAAACGTATTACAAACTTTGTCAACTATTAGGTGGAAAACTTTCTAATGTTTATAACCCCTTAAAATGTATCTAAACCCCATAAAGCTTCAACTTTATGGGGGCAAAACATGGAAAAAACGAATAGTTCAGCCCGATACAACAACAAAGTTAAGTTTTGGTTAATGGGACAATATTTCAGAAAAACCCAAACATTTTCATCTACATTGAAGAAGCTCTGAAAAAAGACACAGGCTGAGAGTATCCTGGTCTTAAGTGCTTAATGCTAAAGGCAGTCAGGCAACAAAGATGCAAGGAGCTTTAAAAGCTTTTGGAGTCCAAGGTTGTAACCTTTGGCATGATGGCGAGGCTGTCAGTCCACTGAAACTCAGCATTTCCCCTCAAGTGCCTGCATTGCCCTTCCTTCCTCCCACAGTAAGTGCCTGCTCTAAGCTCCTCCGGCCATTACAGAAAGCTTTTTAGGAAACATCACCCCAGACAGATGTTTAACCCCAGGCTCTAAGGGGAGTGCATTGTGAGTTGCTAGGTCTGTTGATTAATTTTACATGTACGTGCATGCTAATATAGCCTGACACTGAGGCACTCACAGGCAGCCAGCCATGTTAAGTAAACAAAGTAATTCAGGCAAATATGCACTGAAGATGGTCTGAGCACAAGATGCATTTCCATCCCAGTCTGCAAGGAGAAATGGTTCTTCTTTATCCTCAGCAGCCATCAGAGGCCACCTGGTCAATACTGTCCCAAATTGTCCTTGATTCACTTGTGATATGCCACCCCATTGTTTAACAACCTGTGTGGAACTTGAAATATTTAAAAACTGGAAATTGAAGGTCAATGAAAATCATTACTCAGAAATTAAACTGTATAATCTATGTCTGTTTTTATCTCAGGTTATACTTTGTGAAATTTACCAATTTATAAATCTTAAATGTGATGTGGTATTATTTTTTTAAAAAAAAATATGTGATGATTTCGAGAAAAACTGTGAACCATTTGTAAATATCAATATTACAGATTTTCCTTCTGGTATTTGTAGATAAACTATTGCAGAGTAACCTTTCCACGGAACAACAAAAAAAGCTAGGGGAAAATTTGTTTTACAAAATTTGTTTAAAGACATTGGAGAAAAACCAAGGAAGCTAGGCATTAAGGGATCAGTCTTAAAGAGATGGGATTCTCAAGTATGCACCCAACAATCAGCACACCTTCTCCCATGGAGGTATTTGCCACCTCACAAGAGAAGGTCTGCAGGCTGAGAAACTGAGCAGGGAGCTTCCAGCAATTATAGGGGCTCAAGGGAATAGAACTTAGAAATGAAGGCTCAACAGGAAGGAGGAATGCTGGTAAACACAACCAGTTCAGTTGTGACCCCTGAAGTCCTATATAGATTCTCCTCTCCCTACGACGGTGTTACCCCAGGTAAACCCAATGTTAGTGGAAAATCTCATAAGTAGAAAATATACTGAATGTACTTAACCGACCAAACATCACAGCTTAGACTAGCTTACCTTAAACATATTCAGAACACAATATCCTAAAAACACTGGCAACAGAGTATTGGTTGTTTACCCTTGTGATGGTGGGACTGACTGGGAACTGTGTCTCCCCGCAGCTGCCCGACATCGTCAGAGAGTACCTGCCACATGTGGCTAGCCCAGAAAAAGATCAAAATTGAAAATACAGTTTCTACCGAATGCTGGTCACGTGCCCATCATCCGAAAGCCACAAAGTCATAACTTGACTCGTTGTAAACAGGGGACCGTCTGTACATAAAGAGGAGGAAACCAGCCTCCAAAAAGGCTGATACCTTCCATCAAACCTAGTTGGATTCAAGGGGTTTCCCCTTACCATCGCTGCTTTCCAGAAGTAAAAGTAAACAACATTACAGAACCTAACAAAATCCTTGAACTTTGTAGATAATTTTTTTAAAAAAATAGCTATATTTTGTTCTTATCAAGGACATTTAAATATTTTCCAATCATAATAAAATGAATTTTTCTGAGCCTTTCTTTTTCTGAACATCTGACATATGTTTAGGTTCTCTCTTTTTATCTCTACTACCTCTAATTTTTATACCAAATCTGCAAGATAAGAATTATTTATCTTATTACAAAACCGAGGTTCACAAATGTCATGTGACTTACAAAATCCAGCATCTAGTATATGACTCAGTTAAGACTTATTCTCTGGACCATTTCATTTAACCGACATATCTGTGGGTCATGTGGATGTACGTTTTCATGGAACATGTGAAGAAGAGATTTCTTTAGGAGAAAAAGCACATAGATCTGTTAGGAACTATGGGTGTATTTTTGAAAACAAAATGATCTCTTCTGAAAATTAACCATCTTAGATGTATTGTCCTGGGGATTTGGAGGAATTTCTAAATAGTAAAAGAGGGTCTCTTGAAATACTCATCAAAAAGAAAAATAATAATGAAACAATTCATTCAAAACCATTTACTGTTTATTATTTACCAGGTGCTATTCTATATTTTAGAACTACAGCAATAAACAAAATAGACAAAGTCCCTGGCTTAACATAGAGTTGATCTTATTAGAGTGAACTGTTAATAAATAAACAAAAATAGAATATAGGGAAGCCATCAGAATTGACTTGATATTTGTAGTCAAACTGGAGTGATTAGATCCAACCTGTTTGGATTTAATTCAGAAAGGAGAGGAAAACTACACCGTGTATAGGCCAGGAAAACTATGGAATTCAGAAGACGCCAGGGAAGTTAATGTATTGGGCAGAGTACTGCTATAGCCATTTTCCATGGGAAGTCCTATCCTCATTTGGAATTTCTACAGTGGATGCAATGGCTTCTCTGCCATGAATTTGTAAGAAGTTTTGTCATTCTAAACAGTGGATTGAAACTGAATGATATCAAAGCAAAGACTCTTACATTTTATGTTTCCTATTCAACTCATATAATTACAAAATACTTGAAAGGTGATGCGATCAATATAAACTTTATATTAGAATAACAGAAGACAAGAGAAAAAATAAGAGTATAAATGAAATAAAGAAGTGCCCAAACAACAAACAGGAACCAGCACCAATATCTTTCCTTCTACATAATGTTTTTGTGGGATGACAAACACTAACTTTTCACATGGTTGTGTGAAAACACAAACCTTGGGGGAAACAAAGTCCTGAGTTCACGACCTCATTAAATTGACATCTATCTGTAACAATGCCTCCTTGATCAAAAGTTGTGCTAAAGGCTAAAGGAAGGATCCATATATGATTTAAATTTAACACAGCATTATTTGCAGTCATGAAAATCTCCACAGTGAGTTTGGTGCCAGAACCAGTCATTTGAGGTTGCTTATGAAAGAAATGTATTTCTCCCAAATTCTATTTTCTCTAAACTGAGCCTTGCTTTGCTGACCAATTGTATTTTCTGAAGGGCCCCGATTGCCACCTGAATTCCAGTTCCATAAAGTCAACAGATTTTTATTCCATTTTCTAGACTGGCATTTCATAATGATGATAACTTCATTTTATCTTGAATTTGAGTGCAAATCACTCAAAATAATTGAACAGTGCAACTCAACAGAAGTCATTTTGCTGAAGGGAGTATAGCAACAAAGTATGAGACTACTGCAGCTATAAAACTTTTCTTTTCCATTTAAGAGTAGCACTTCTTACTCCCACTTCCCTTAGCATTTAAACAGTGTTGCCGCCTGAAACATTCCCCCGCATGATATTCAGGAATTTAGTCTTCTGGAAGTTTCTACATCTCTCTCGGGTTTGCACATCCCCAAAAACAAACCAGAAGCTCGGGCTCCCCCATGTGTCACCCTGGCCCACTTTCCACATTATCTTCTCATCTTTCCATCCTTCCTCAGCCCTGACTGCTGCCCCATCCTTGTCTTGGGAATTATTTCAGGCTTCCACCTTCAGCTTCCTCACTTCAGTTTCTTCATCAGCCCTTATTATTTGTCAGAACTTTTCTTCATTGTAAATACAAAACCCAGTAAGAGCTGGTTAGTGAATTAGAAAGTAAAGGCATGCATCACAGACCCATGAGCAGGGATGTTGCTGGGTTCCAGGAAGTGCTGTCAGAGGAACTGAGAAATGAATCTGGCTTTCTTTTTGTCTCTCACCTGTGTTTCTATATGCTTCATTTAGTGGAGATCAAAAAAGGTAATATCAGTCAAATGTGTGTTTTTTGTTTGTTTGTTTGTTTTAAGGAGAAAAGACTCATTTGAGTAGTCTTAATAAAGGAGTTTTAGTAAACATACACATCTGACAGAGAGACTGAACTACAATGGGTATTTATCTAGATGTCTGGGGAGTAATGTCATTTATGGAAAGCTGCATTATAAAAAAAAAAAATATGTCTGAGTAGGTTGAAGATGGGATTATAAGAGCCTGGGAGTAAACCAAATGTACTTTTAGTGGTTTAGACATGAGGCAAAGATGATTATCATAGGGGAGTAGCTGAGAAAAGCCAGGTAAGTGGTGAATTAAACAAGCCCCCTCCCTTAATAGGAAAGTTGCCCTGATCACTTATATCATGGCAGTTAGATGATGCAGATAGAATTTTATGTGTGGATCAGTTTTTAAAAATAATCATCAAGAATCTTAAATATCATATATATTTAACCTAAGAATATTCCTCCTAGCAATTTATCCTAAAAAATACCTAGATAATATCCATTCTAAGGAAACAACCAGACAAGAATGCCCAGACTTTTGTAGCCATGTTTATCAAAAGGATGGTAGTTCACTTTAATGGTGTATTGTTACGTAGATACCCGTGGGGGTGCCGGTGGAGGTGGGGGAGAGGAGAGTTGACCAGAGCAGTGACCTACACAGGAGAGGGACAGAGTGACATGTCTCCCACTCCAGCCTACTCTAGTCTTCATATCTTACCTATGGGGGTAAAAGACAAAACACAACCTTATTAATGTCACAGCCCACACCTTCCACCAAGGGTTACCATGGTCCTTACCTGTAATTAGCTTATAGTGTACCCTCTTTCGTTTCTGGCATCTTTTGCTCAGTGTTGTGTTTGTGAGATTCATTCTATTCATATTATGGATATCCATGTCATCTATGTTATCATTCTGTGTTATGGTTCATCTTTCATTCTCATTGCTGAATAGTATTCTGTTGGGTGAATTTCAAGAAAATAATTCCTTCTACCCTTAATGGGCATATGAGTAGATTCCAGTTTGAGGCTATTAAGAAGAGTTTTGTTATGGATAGTCTAGCCCATCCTTTCTCATGAATATATGTCACATTTCTGTTGCATATATACCAAGGACTGGAATTGTAGGATCATAGAAGATGAAATTATTCAGTTTCAGTAGATACTACTAAATGGTTTTCCAAAGTGATTTTGTTCCCAAGGGCAATTATGAGAGTTCCAATTTAGTTCAGATCCTGGCCACGACTGGGTATTTTACTGTCTTTCTCATTTTAGGTACCTGAAGTTCGATGTGGACACCCTGACAGTTGAATTTGAACACCTATCCTCCTATATTAAGTGTATGTATATCCAATACAGATGCTCATTTTTTTCCCCCCAGTGGGATTTTCTTTTTGATAAAAGAACTTTGGTTTTTAAGTATATACATCTTACATATGAGGTCATTGTTGAATATCTATAGCTATAAATGTATAGAACTATAGAGTAAATATCTTCTCCCACACAGGGACTTGATTTTCATGCTTTAAATGCTTCATCCTTTTCATGATCAGGGGTTTTAATTTTAAGAGTTCTTAATTAGTTTTCAATTTAAGATAAAATTTGTCAATTTTAGTGTTTTCTGTATTCTTGCCTATTCCAAGGTCACAAAGGAATTTTTTCTAAGTTTTCCTCTAAAAGTTTTATTATTTTATATTTCATGTTTAGACCAGCAATCCATCTGGAATTGATTTTATATATGGTATGAGATAGAAATTCAGAATCATTTTTTTTCCAAATGGATATTAACTGACTCAGCACCATAGATAGTATTACTCATAATTATTTAGCATAATATTTTTCACTAAAATGTAGATCGTGTTATATTCAGGGGATGAAACATGTGTGAATCTGTTTCTGTACTCCTTAGTTGGTCCTATTAGTCAATTATCTATTCTTGTGCCCATAACACACTGTTTTAATAACCATAGTTTTATAAGAGTCTGTAGGAAAACTCAGTTTTCCTTTATACACTCACACAGAACACTACCATGGCCAGGTGTGTGGGTTTCTTCCCACACAGCGAAATTATCCCGTACCACCCATATGTCCTACAATTCAGTTCAATTCTGACACTAATCAGAGTTAGTCCAGAAATCTGCCCTCCCCTTCAAACACTAATTGCATGTAATTGTCCCTAGGTTACCCACCACTTCTCTCCCACTTGGCCACAAATTGTAGGTTTCCACGAGCCTCATCTTGCTTCAGTGATTTGCTAAACTGGTTCACAGAACCCAGGAAAATAATTTACTTACTATTGCTGATTTATTATAAAGGATATTTTAAAGGATATAAATGAACAGCCAAAGAGGTACATGGGGTGGAGCGTAGAAGGATCCTGAGCACAAAAGCTTATGTCCCTGTGGAGATGAAGTGTGCCACCCTGGTGGATGTGATCACCAATATGGGAGATCCCCGAACCCTATACTATTGGGATTTTGGAGGCTTCATCACATAGGTATATCAGTTAACTCACTTTCCAGCCTCTCTCTCCGCTGTTAGAAGAATGGAAGGTGGGGCTGAAAGTACGAGCCTTTTAAGCATCCTTGATTTTTCTGGTGACCAGCAAACATTCAAGAGCCTACCAAGAATCATCACCTCATTAGGATAAAAGATGCTCCTATCACCCAGAATTTTCAAAGGCATTTTGGAGCTCTAGGTAAGAAACTGGGGTCAAAGACCAAATGATGGGACAAAGGATATTCCTAGCACCCCTATCACACAGGAGATTACAAAGGTTTGGGGAGCTCTGAGTCAAGACCTGGAGTCAAAGGCCAAATATTGTCAGGAGCTGGGACAGGTTTATATGTACATATATATGCCTTATTATTTCTACTATATATGAATAGATCTTACAATATTATTTCATAAATAGCATGGGAGATCTGTTAATACAGATCTTTCAACTTTCTTATTCAAATTTGCCTTAACTATTATTGATTCTTCGTATTTCTATAATTTAAAATCCAGCTTGTCAATCTCTATAAAATACTGTGCTGGAATTCTTTATTGAGATTGCATTTAATTTATATTTTAATTTAGAGAAAATTCATATCCTTACAATATTGAGGCTTGAATCTATGTAAATGATGCATCCCTCTATTTCTGGATGATCTTTAAAACCCTTGAACAATATTTTAAGGCTTTCTGTTTAGAGGTCTTTTAGAATTTATATTAAATTTACTAGTAGAAATTGAATGTTTTTTGTTTTTTCTTTTTTTTTGAGGGCAATGTTACTGGCCCTCATATGTGGGACCCGAACCGGGGCCACTGGCTTCCCAAGCCAGCTCTTAACCACTGTGCCACTCGGCCGGCCCAGGAATTGAATGTTTTTTATGGTATCTTATTAATTTCATTTTCTAAGTATTTGGCTTTTAGAACAGTATTTGATTTTTTATATTGGTCTGTATCCAGCAAACTTGTTGAACCCATTAAATAGTTCTAAAAGTGTATAGACTCCTTTGGGCTATCTATCTACATAATCATTCAAATTATAAGTATTGATAGTTATAATTCTACTTATATTATGATTCCTTATATTTATTTCACTTGGCTTATAAAACATGGAATAGAAGTTCAGATGATGAGCATTCATTACTTTTCCCAATTTGGAGAAAAATAATGTAAACATTTCACCACTGTGCATAGTGTGTGCTATAAGTTTTTGGTGCTCTCAATTTTCAGATTGTGGAAAGTGTCTTCTATTTCTAATTTCTGTTGTTTTGAAACAATAAATGTTAAATATTTTCAGAATGACTTTGTGCCTTTTGCACATCTGTTAAAAGTATCTAAAATTATGTTTTCTCCTATGAATGTGGTGAATTTTATTACCTTAATGTATTGTTTTTACTATATAGCTACATTTTTGCATTTAAGTTCTGAAGATAAATCAATAGTATACCTTTTTAATTGAACATATTTATCAAATATTTGGGATAGAAAATGTTAGCTTCACAAAGAGAGTTAGTAATCACTCCTTTTTTATTCTATTTTGGCGATAAATTTGGGTAAATTGGCATTATTGAAAACATTTCCTGTAAAATCCATTAGTGACTGACATCTTCATTGTGGAAGATCTCAAATTAGGGATTCAATTTTTTAACAATTACTGAAGTAATCATATTTTACATTTACTTTTCTCTCAACCTTATATTATTCAGTGTATTTTTCTATTCTATCCAAGTTATAAAATTTACTGTCATGAAGTTTGTCATGCTATACTCCTATTATTTGATATTGGAATTACCTGTGTCTCTTTTGGGGCCTAAGATTGCTAATTTATGTCATTTTTATTTTTTTAAAATATTTTTCCTAGTTGTTTATCAATTTTATTGGTATTTTGAAAGAACAAATTTTTAGTTTTGTTTATATGCTCTACTTCATATTTAAATTTTATTGATTTCTTCACTTATCTTGGATATTTATTTTCTTGTACAATCTTTGAATTTGATTTGACTTTCTTCTTGAATTTTGTGATGAATGCCTAAGCTATTGATTTTCAGTCTTCCCTTTTTTCTGATATATAAAATTATGCCTATATATTTCTCTTGAAGTATTATTTTAGCTGTAATATTCTAATTTTTAAACATTTTATAGCTTGGTTAATTTTCCATTTAAAATAACTTTCTGGTTTTCATTTTGAGTTCTTCTTTGGACCTTGCAACAGTTGGAAGTATCTTGCTTAATACTTTGGAGAATTAAGTTCAGAATTTTCTAATTATCTTTTTTAAAACTATATTTTTAATAAAATAAATTCTAGCTTAATCACTAAGTGGTTAGAGAACATACTCTGAATAATTTCATTATCTTGAAATTGGTTGAGTCTGTCTATATGGCTCCATCTCCTTCCTATGGAGAGCAATTCATATACTTTTATCTTGGGACTAAGCAACTGTCATTGTGTATTAGATGGGAGGAGAAAGGGTAATAGAAGGGTGAAATCCTAAGTGGCCCACTTCTTCCTGATAGAGTTCTTTAATTACTTACACTCATAATTGTCCTGTGCCTGTCCTTTGTGCAATTAGCTCAGATTTCAGTGCCTCCAGGGCTCCCACAGCAAAGATTGTTCTTACCTCTGGTGTTTTAGATTGTGCATTTCTCTATTAATATCCACCCATCTGCTTAAAATTTTCCAGATTTCCACAAATATTTTGGCCCATTGATTTTTTTGTTTTCCTGTAGTTATTTCTTTTATATCTTCTTATAATCCCAAAGGAAGCTTGGAAGAAGAGGCAATAAAACTGAGTGCTCTGTCTGCCATCTTGAATAAGTTTGTGGATCATTTTTAGCAATATTTTCTGTGATCCACATTTAACAAAACTTTTGAAAACAGGGTTATGTAAACCATCATTAAGTATTAAAGTTGAGCATCCTGTTAAGATTTTTTTTTTTAATAATTGGAAAAGCTATTAAAGTAAGATGGTTCCCTATACACTATTAAAACCAACAATTTATTAGCTCAATTCAGTTAACCTATATAGTCCAAAGGAGGAAAATTAATTTTTCTGTAAAAATAAACTGTCCAGTCATTTTTCAATACCAAGATAAGTTTCAAAACCATGTCTCTAGCCCAAGAGAGCTGCATCATCTAGCAGGCCATGCAATAATTGTTATCAACGGGGTGGTTTATAGTCAAACAATTTGGATAGTAGATAGAGCAGAGAGAAAGTGAGTGATCCACAAGAGGCAGCATACCTCTAGATTCAATTTTTTTGTGCCAAAAGCCTCATCATTTTTTTTTTTTTATCTGCTGTTTTCCTCTGGTTCTTTCAAGTGAGAGAAAAGTCAACTTGACAAAAGCTGACGTTCTTCCTCTGAATACTTTCACAATTATTACAGCACTTTTGCTTCTCAAGTTTGAAAAGAGGAAAATTCCTCAGGGAGAAAAGCAGGTATTTCAGTGCATTACCCTGCAAAAAGATTACAATAAATACTCTCCAGGACTGGAAGGTGAAGATTTAGGTCAGAAAGCAGGAAGTTATACTCTATTGTCACAAGATTCTCTTTGAAATATTTGTCTCCATTAAAACTTGGTTCATTTCTACTTTAGACAATCAGCTGGCATGTGAAATACATGAATCTGTCCAACCTTGGCTTTTTAGACCCTTCTCTTAAATCTTCCAAGTTAGTGCCTCAATCTCTTAAAATTGCTTAGAAATTTATTTATTTTTTCCTTTGGTATACAAGCCAATTGCTGCTCATATCATGTAAGGAAAAGTATAGAATATATTCCTTATATTGCAACTTTCTTTTATGCTCTATGTGAACTATTGTTACAACCCTTCGTGAATAGTTAAATGTATAAAATATATGAATTTTCATAATGCTGATCTGTGACTAGACAGCTAAGTATTATCAGGAGTATCCATTCTCAACTCTCTCAGCTGTAGAAAAGTGGGCATAATCACAATTTAACCCCAAGTCCAAGGGGTAGGATTTCCCTTCTCCTCTCCCACCAGGTGCTCAGAGGTCCATTCAGTTTTACAATTTCTCAGGGATAAACTATCAAGGAGAAACATTTAGAGCAGCTGACTCATGGAGCACGTTCTCATGGA
The DNA here is from genome assembly GCA_033961575.1 of Aselliscus stoliczkanus. NCBI lineage: Eukaryota > Metazoa > Chordata > Mammalia > Chiroptera > Hipposideridae > Aselliscus > Aselliscus stoliczkanus. The sequence continues at coordinate 146,728,940 of CM066732.1, read as the reverse complement.
TTGACCTGTTGTTGGCTAGGAGACAGGCTGATGAAGGCTGATGGTGAAATTGGCACAATGTTTTGACTAATGGGAACCTGAGCATTGAGTAACTTGGATGAGCTTTTATTCAACAAAGTTCTTCAGCAATAAAACAACACTTTCTGAAATTAGACTTTTTTTCTCTATTGTCAGATTATTTTACAAAGAGTCCTTTCTCTGAAACCATGCTCCTGATAGAGGAATCCTGATATTCACAAGCCCCTCCGTTCTCCCATATTTTTCAAACTCTGTCTCTTTCCACCTCACAGCTCTTTGTTTCCTGCCACAAAAATGTATTATCCTCTTTCCTGTAATAATAACACTTAAAAGCCAATCAGTAACTAGGGTAATAATCCATTAAAACCAAATAATGAGTGATAGAAAAAATTTTAAAAGGTTTCCCTCACATAAAGGGCAATGAGGGATGAATAACTGTACATGATCCTTACTGGTAAGGAACAGAGGTACTTAGCCTGCTCTTGGAAAGATCTCTTTCCATCCCAACTACCATTCCCAAATTCTACCCAAAAGGGGCCTAAATGAGCTACTTCTAGAGCTAAAAATAGAAACTGGAAAGCTTATATTTTTATAACAATCAGAAATTGGTGTTCATATTCTTCTGCTACTATACACAAATGTATACTGCAAATTTTGTTAAGAAAATATCAGACTTGCTTTTCAGCTTCTGAGTCTACGTTCTTGACTTCTATGGTTTAAAACTTTATCAGTACATGACTTTTAGTTCTCTCGAGTTTTCAATAATGCCACAGAATCAATGTTTAACAAAGTATCGTAGAAATGTTTTTAAGATTGAGGTTGTTAGTAACAAAAACTACATTTTAACATTTTAGACTAGCCAAAGAGTTTGTCCTAAAATAATTGATCTGTTCCAACATTCATATATATGCACACATTCTAATTATATTGAATTCACCATATTTTTAAAAAATGGAAAGATATCGTTTTTCTACTGATACCCAAAATGCAACATGTGTGTGGGGGAAAACAAAACAAAACAAAACAAGAAACAAACACCTTCAAAGACAAACTGGAGAAGTTATTTAATCTGTCTTTATTCACAATAAGCCAAAAGGGGGAGAAACACGCAAATACAACTGGCTAATTGCTTTGCAATTTGACTTTATTTCCCTGACACTAATGGAAAATTTCTAACACCTACACAGCTAATGAGTTGGGAAGTTATGAGCTTTATCTGAATACAGATATTTAGTCAGAAAGAAAAAATGGTTTATTTGCTCCTTGGAGAATAGAGGAGACTGAACAGACAGAGCCTATGTCCACAGTTCAGTTTGCTGGGTGCCAGGGTACATGTCTAAGGATCTTACAATTTAAATGGAAATATAGGTATGCAAACATCTATTTTAAATCTCGTGTATTTTAATGTCATGATAGGTGTGCTGTCAGAGCATATAAAAGATCATCTAAACAATGAAAATAAAAGACAATAATAATAATTATTAGTTCCAACTATGAAGTATTTATTATGTCCCAAGTTCTCTGCTAAGTGCTTAATACACAACGCTCTCTGAATCCTCACTGAAGAATGTAAGTATAATTGTCCTTGTCCTAGTCAAAAACAATAATAATAATCTGAGAGGCAAATATCTCATCTCCACAGCCTGTAAGTAACAGATCCAGTATTCACTATCATATATCTATCTAAATCTAAAGCCCATGTTTTTAATCGCTCACTCCACACCCCCTTCCTTGGCCATCATGGAATATTTTCTCAAGGGGATACAACCATAGCTGAGTCTGGAAATAAATGTGAAAGTAAGCAGACATGGAAGTATAATTTATACACTAATTTCATCAGGGAGAATGTTATTTATATATCAGAGAAGGGTGTACATTATATTTTTATGGAATCCAAAGTCATGTGATGATCAATTGCATAGAACAAGTTGCAGACATGGGGCTGATAAGTTAGGCTGAGGACAAATCATAGGGGTTCAAATGCCCAACTAGGAATCTGGGGTTTCTTTAGGTCATAGAAAATGATTGAAGCTTAAGCTGGGATATGGTCTGGTTGGATTTTCAAGTTTGATAGGAGTCCCATCAGACTAGATGAGAGGCTATCGGGTAGAGCCATTACCAAAGTATCTAATAGAGAAAATGAAGCATTTGGAAGATATGAAAGGCTTTACACTCAAAAAGGAAGAGATTCAACCTGAGTAACCCATGTGATGCATGCATGAACTCTGAAGACAGGTGTGCTAGAGGTAGAACCTTGGAAATCCTCAGCAGAAGGTACCGTTGTGTCTGGCATAGGTCTAAGCAGTGGTTGCCTTGTGTGGAACAGTGCTATGATTGGAGGTCTGGCTCGGGGTGGTCTCATGGCCTCAGACAATGGAGGAGGGTCTGGACCCAGATGGACAGCTCCACTCTCAGGCAGGTACACTTGGTTTGATTGGCAAGCTCAGTCTATACCTAACTTAACAAAGCACTTCGTTTCTAAGTCATGTGACTGTCACACCCAACTCAGAGTTTCAATATCTTTTTTTTCCTTCATACCCAAAAGCTAGCCTACCGCTCCCTATCATAGTCAACTATTCTCCAATCTTTACATCTTAGCCGAAGCACCACGCTCTCAGGGATGGCATCTTTACCACATCCTCAAGCGTATCAGACCTCCTAATGAACTTTCATAATCCCGTATACATTTCTTCCAGAGCACTCATCACAAGTTAGAATTATATATTTAAGAAATTATGATATCAATGCTTATCTCTTTCATTCTTCTGTAGCTCTTGGAGGCAAGAGCAGTACTCATATGTGTGTGTTCTTGAATGTGCGTCACAAGCCCAATAAATTTCCTGGAACAGAGTGTGCTCTCAATACATAATTATTTAATAAAAAAAGTGACTTTCTAATTGGTGCCATCTCAAATGACATGTTGCACATGAGAAGTGTATCTTTAAGTTCTGACCTCGCTGATCTCCATCATGGCTGTATTAAAATAAAAATAAAAAACCTTGAGGATGTACTTTGGGTTGCAGCAAACACCCTTTTGGAGATTTTCATAGTTTGGTAATTCATTCACTCCTTCGTTCCACAAACAATAATTGAACACAAAGCCCTGCACGAGGACTGGGAATACAAGGATAGAAAAGGCCGATCTTTCCTCTCAAGAGCTCTGTCAGTTCTGCTCACATTCCAATGTCAGTTTTCTAAATTTTTTTATTGCAAACTAATACTATCACCAGGAAATATGTTGCCAGTATGCCAGTGCCTTGTATTTTCTATGAAAACTGCCTGCAAAATGAGACATGGCCCTTTTGTTATTTTTGTTAGAAAGCAAATTGCTGTGATACCTTTGACAGGAATTAAATGGATGGATCGAGTCCCCTCTACCTCATTGTGGAGTTGAGAATGCAATGGGGTCTGTCAGACTCCGAGTTTCATGGTTGTTTAAAAAACTGGTATATTGAAATCTTGAGTCACTACATGAAGACAAGTAGCCTAAGTGTCTAGTGACAGTTTGTACATTGAATTTTACCCTGGAATGATTGTTCCTGCCACGTTGTTGTTTCAAGTGGTGGCAAGAAAGTGTTTTTCTTCTTGCTATTTCAAAGAAAACAAGAATATTTTAGAGGTTTGGTATTTGAACACTTTTCTTCTTTCTTCAGTTCAAAGTATTAGAAAAGAATGATCGTTTGTGGTTTGTGTTGAAAATAAAGTACTGCAGATGAAAGTTGTTTTTGCAGTTTTCCCAGTGTGTCATGTTGATGCTAACCTTTTCAAAAGGAAATGTTTTGAGAAACTTTGATTATAAAAACAGTGCACTCTGAGCTGAAAGTAGAAATTTGGAGGGAGGGCAAAATGGCTTATATATTTTACTCAACAGCATTTGGTGCATATAAAGTACTACATTGAACTACAGCATTTGTTTACAATTATTGTAACATTGGATAACTGTATTTATGATTGCTCACATAGATTATGCATCTTTATCCATTTGTTTCTTTATAATTGGCCCTTTTCATGAAGGATTTAAGTAAGCTTTGCCCACTTTTCACCAGGCACTAGATACCAATCTTACCATACTGTGCCTTTAAACTATATGAAGATGAACCAAGAGGGGTGGAGCTCTTAGTCTTCACAACAGGATGGCAGGAAAGTCCGTTCATAGGAATTTCTCTGGTCACATTTTGCCACAGTCTTACTCAATCACTTCTTGTTCCTGTTAGATCTAGTTGGCTTGGTCCTGGGAATGACTCAAAGATTCTGGCTCTCCAATATGTGGGCAATTCACATTACGTATTGGACTGTGATTTAGCATCTGATGATGATCTCCTGACTGCAGAGTTTAGCTTATGCTGTGGTTCTGTACCTATCTTGGCACTAAATATTATAGAAACCTCACTTGGATGTGCAGCCAAAATTAAATTCTGCTTCCTATGTAGTCAGACATAAGAATATATTTAGATGGACCAAAGAAAATGGATTAAAAATAAAAAAGAACAAAATTGTCTGAATGCTTAATGTGATAATTTTTTTTTTTTTTGGAGGGCAGTGTCACCAGCCCTCATATGTGGGACTGAACCAGGGCAGCTGGCTTCCCAAGCCAGCGCTTAACCACCGTGCCACTTGACTGGCCCTTAATGTGATAATTTTTAAACATCTAGATACTTGAAATATGTTCACTTAGTTGACTTAGTTGTATCCTTTCATTCAGATTTCTAGTCTCATGTAAAGAAGTTTTGGTGAGCTGAGCAGAACATATCTAAAGCAGAATGGATCAAAAGGAAGTACCAGTAAAAACAACAAAAACAACACTATAACAGAAAAAGATGAACGCCTTTGATGGCTCATTAGTATACACCATATAATTGAGGAGAAAAATAAGTGAAGTTTAAAACATATTCCCAAAATATATGCAAAGAGAAACAAAGAATGAAAATGAAAATAGAATATTCAAGAATTTAATATTCAATAATTTAATATTTAAGAATTTTCAAGAATTTAATACAATTTCAAATGTTGCAACCTACATAATATGGAATGAAAATAAAGAGAATGTAGCAAAGAAAATATTTTAAGTGATGGCTGAGAACTGTCCAAAATTAATGACAGACACCAAAAACACATCCAGGTAATTCAGAGAACAAACAGGATAAATATCAAAAAACATCAATGCTAATCATATATTATTCAAACTACAGTAAACCAAAGACAAAAAGAACATCTTGAAAGTGGCCAGACTAAAAATTAAAAAAAAAAAAATTCTTACCCATAGAGGAAGAGGGACAAGAATTAAAGTAGACTTATCATAGAAATCATGCAAGCTAGAAGAGAGTGGTGTGAAATATTTAAAACACTGAAGGGAAAAAAACAAAAAACCAAGAAACACAGCCTAGAATTCCATATTTAGTAAAATTATGATTGAAAAATTAAGAAGAAATAAAGGCAAGGAAAAACTGGATTCTATTGCCAGCAAAACCATTGTGCTTGAAGTGTTAAAAGACACTCATGAGAGGTAGGTTTTGCCCTATTGGAGTGGTAAGTTGCAGATAAGCAAAGGAAAAGAGCAAAAATGAACCATGTGATAATGGATTAGTGTTGGTGATATCAGTATGAGCTCATGTTTGGGTTAATAACTATACAGAAACTTTCATATGATAATATTTATTTACAAAAATATGTATATATAAAATTAGTATATATCCCCTTGCTCTTTCAGCTGAGAGGGCTATGAAACAGTGCTTTCCTAGTAGCAATGAACAACCTAGGGCCCAGATATTGGTTTCTAATACTATTTGACAATTAAAGAAATCTGTATTCCTTGAAGAAATGACTGCCTCTACAACTGGGACATGAAATACATATGATGAGCTAGGAACATCTTGAAATGCCAAATAGTAAAAAGTACTCAAATGAGAATGCAATGATGAGTATGTCAATAACTGAAAGAGTACAATGCCCAAAATTGCAACAATTTGAGAAACAAAATAAACAAAGCAGTATTGGGTTTTAACCAGAAGTATTAAGTAAATATTCATCAATGTGTACTGACATAAATGACTTTTTTTTTAATGGAGAGGGAATACATACATTTCCTGTGCAGAAGAATTCCAGATAATCCATGTAGATACTTTATCTTTATGAAGGTGGAGCATAACTCCCACTCCTTAAATGTGGGCTACATGTAATGACTTCTTTCTAAAGAACATAGTATGGACAGTAGGGGTGGAGGTGGGTGTAGGGAGATAATTTAGTGAAAAAAACCTGACAAATACTACCTAATCCAGGCGATTAAGTTTAAGTTCATTAGTGGCAAGTTTGGTGATTGTATGATGTGATAAGAATGAAATTTTTCTCTCTAGACTGCTTCCTCAACCCAGTCTAATCATGAGAAAACCATAGACAAGTATCAATTTCTTCTTTTCAATAAACACTGCTAAGACAACTGAATATCTATATGCAAAAAAATGAAATTATACCCCAACCTCACACCATATACAAAAATTAACTGTGAATGAATCAATGATCTAAATGTAACTGCTAAAATGATTAAACCCTTAGAAGACAAAATAGGTGTAAATCTTTATTACCTTGGATTAGACAGAGTTTTTCTGATATGATACCTATAGCCCAAGTAACCAAAAGAAAAAATAAATAAGTTGGATTTTATCAAAATTAAAATTAAAAATGTGCTTTAGAGAGCACTATCAAGAAAGATAAGTAACAGAATGAATGTAAGAAAATATTTGTATACAGTATATCTGATATTGCTCTACTATCCAGATTATATTAAGAACACTTACTACTCAAAAAGAAAAAGAAAAATGATCCAAACGTAAAAATGGACAAATGATTTGAATAGACATTTCCCCAAAGGAAATATACAAATGGCCAATTAGGATGTAATAAGATGTTTGGGGTCACTAACCATCTGGAAAAGGTAAATCAAAACCACAATAAAATACCACTTCTCAACCACTAGGATGACAAAGTTTAAATAGACAGATAATACCAAGTGTTGTCAAGGATGTGGAAAAATTGGAACCTCCAGACATTGCTGGTGGGAATGTAAACTGGAGCAGCCACAATTTGGCAGTGCCTCAAAAGTTAAGAGTAGAGTTACCATAGAATCCAACAATTTTACTTCAAGGCACATATCCAAGAGACTGGAAACACATGTTCCTACAAAAACTTGTGTTCAAATGTTTATAGCAGCATTATTTGTAAAAATCCCAAAGCAGAAACAACACAAATGTCCATCACCTGATGAATTAAAAAATAAATATGGGACATCCATACAATTGAATATTATTCATCCATAAAAGAAATGAAGTACTGATATTAAGTACTATGGTACAACAATAAATCTTGAGACCATTATACTAAATAAAAAAAGCCCCACATGAAAGGCCACATATTGTATGGTTCTTTATATGAATTGTCCAAAATAGACAAATTCATAGAGATAGCAAGTGTTATACATTGGTGGTTTCCAGGGCCTTGGGGGAGGAGAAAAATTGGTATGGCGTTTCACTTTAGGATGATGAAAATATTCTAGAACTAGATAACTATTGTACAACTTGGTGTATATACTAAAATCCATTAAATTGTACTATTTAAAAGTGTGAATTTTATGGTATGTTAATTATATCTCAATTTTTAAAAAATCCCAGTTGAAGGCTATCCCATATTTCTCATCAGTATCTTACTGGTATTCCTCAAATCTATCAAGGTCTTCAAAAATAAAGATTGAGAAACTGTCACAGCCAAGGAGACGAGAGAGACATGAAGGCTGAATGCAATGTGTATCCTGGATGACATCCAAGGAGAGCAAAACCATAGATGAGAACTAAAGAAATCTGGTTAAAGCACGAACTTCACTTAATAATGTATCAATATTGATTCATTAATTGTGAGAAACATACCACAGTCATGTAAGATATTAGTAATAGGAGAAAGTGAACACCAGGCCTATGGGAATTCTGTCCTACGTTCTCTCGTTTCTGTAAATCTAAAACTGTACTAAAATTATAAGCTTATTAAAAGAAACTCAACTATGAAATATTGATATTACTTTCCATTATGAAGATAAGTAAATAGATGCAGCACAAGTTTAAACACCTTGCCTAAGGTTATAGCTAGTAAGTACCAAAGCTGAACCCTGGCAGTCCAGCTGTGGAATCTCTGCTTTTGATCTTTGCTCAGAAAAGTTTCCTGATCCCCCTACCACCCTTGTCAACCTTTCCCAAGCTGACTCGTATGGTTCCCTTTCTCTGCTTCTCAGTGCATTGGTATAATATGGAGTACGGCCAGGGGATTGAGGGTATAAAGGGCAGCGCACAGAGCGTTTCTCTCCCCTGTCTCTCCTGATGAGGTTATCTTAGGCTGGCTGCATCCTCTATCAATCAGCCAGAGGTCCTAGCTCTGGTGTAGAAGGACTTTCTATGTAGCTTTATTCAGGTTCCCTCCCCAACCCCTCAAGACCAAGAACTATCTTACTCTTTGTAAGTACAGTATCTTACTGTACTGTACCTGTATCTTTGGGAATGGCCCTCTTATTACACTCTTCTCACAATATTCAACTTGAAAAGATCAGCTTTTCCTGGTCAGGTCCCTTCCTGATACCACTATTATATTAATTCTCATCTTACTGTCAAAGAACATAGGTTAACATTATACCATGGAAAAAGTTTAATTTCAGTGGCCTCTGATTTGTTCAGCTCCTACAAATAAATGTCGAGTTCATTTAGGACAAACACAATATTCATTTATCTCTGTAGCCCCATTTTAGAATTTAGTATATCATATAGCAGTCTTAGTACTCAGTGGTTTGACTGAATGAATGGGTGAATGAATTACTTCTTTCTCCCTCTTTTTGGCAGCCATATTCTCCCACAATGCAATGAAGGACCTCTGTGAACAGACCACTGAATTTGATTGCTCATGAATACAATCCAGTTTAGTCCTGTCTTTGTAGTTATTGCATATTCATAGACTTATACTGGTGAATACAATGATATAAAGGCCAAATGAAACATGTTATCACTATATTCAGATTTTATGGAGTATCTGTAATAATAATAAATAGTAGCCTAAAAATAAAATATAAACCAGATGCTTTACAGAGTTATTTTGCATGCACAAGGAAAAATAAATGAATTAAGCAATAAAATGAAAGGGAAATAATAATAATAATAATAATAATAATAATAATAATAATGGAATAAACCACTGCATGCCTTACACAATAACAAAAGACATATCAATCATGACTTAGGTTAGCTTTTATCTCTTCCTTGTTAACAGGCCATAAGAGCCAATAATACACCATTAGAGCCACCAATTGAATTCTGAATATTAGACTCCTTTCTCATTTTTTCGCTGATACTTGGAATATCTGTAACAGTTTGGGGTTAACCTCTTTCCTCCAAAGATAGAAATAAGTGTACAGGTCACTGACTAATCCAAAGAGGTCTTGTAAAATCAGAATAATTGTAGAGTATTATAGAAATAATACATTATGTTAGACTAATAATAGCTGAAACAAATGAGATTACTGGCAGATTGGGGGCCAGTGGATATCCAGAACTTGTCCAGTCATTAAAATACTATCAGGCATCATTTATGAGCCTTTGGTCTATATTTGATAAAGGTTATCATAATTCTACTTCAGATAAATGTTTCATTTCACTAAATCAAAAGAAAATCAAATCTAAAGACGTCAGTGATGTACCATAGTCCTGGCTATAGGAAATATTGCCAAAATAATAGATTTTCATAAATATTAAATGATTATAATAAACTCAACAAGGGGAAAGGTGCTCAAGCAGCCGTTTTAAGTCAGAAAGCCAGCCAGTGAATTTCTCCAGAAAGAAAAGTTCCAACCAGAACTCCACTTGAGCTCTCTTTGAAATATAAGAAGTTTTTTCTAAACCTGTGTTTAGGGATACAGGGTTAACCTTGAGATGCTGTGTTGAGCCACTGTATTTATCTACATCCATACATCTATGTATCCATGTATCCATGTATCTATTCTATTTATCTATCTATCTATCATCTATCTAGCTATTTATCTATCTATCTATCCATCCATCCATCTATCTATCCCTCTAGTATATATATATGCATAGGTAGGCTAAAGTGTGAGTGCATTATGATGGATTAAAAATGCAATAAAGTTAGAAATAAGAACTGGGAAATTCTGAAGGTGGCTCCTTTATGTTGTGGTTGAATAGAGGAGCCTGCGCCTATATGCAAAAGCTTGAACTAACCCCTTTTATTTACTAACCACTAAAGATCTGATTAATAGTTTCTTATGTACATATAAAAAATTAAGATATCAATGAAATATTAAATATATGCATACATAGTGATAACAAGAACTAGCTAACTCCCAAAGATAAAATTATTCCTTATTTGGAATGGGGCAAAAAAAATAATAATAAGATCTAAAGTGGTTTACTAAATGTCTCTGTGTTGTCAACCAAATCTTTCTGAATTGTTGAGCAAGTTTTGCCAACCCTTTTGATATAGCTGAGGGAAAATAAGAAAACATATATTTTAAAAGTTTTAAAATTAATCCTAACATAACAATAACCATATCAAATAAATCACACTATATTAGAGACTTTATATAGCACAGAATTCTTTTTTCTAGATGTAAGAAAATATATTTTTTTAAAAATTTTGTGCCTTCCATATTATCTAAAATATGTCACAACTATGACCAAAAAGGGCAAAGAAACAGTTGTTTTCAGTTATATCAATTTTCCACAGCAATTTGAAAAGGGCATTGTGCATATTTTGATGTTATCTCTCCATAACAATGCTCTGGATGAGTTCAGAAATTTTTTGGTATCATTTTGTTTTGTCTATCAAAACATGTAATTTGTGAAAATGTTCATTTTATGTATTATCTCCAAAAATATTTTTGCTCATTCAAAAATAAAAGCCCCTGCTATATTTTCACTTCTCTAACTGTTAAAAATCAGATCAGTACACACACACACACACACACACACACACACACACACACACGAAGTTAGGTTGCCAATTAAACATTAAAATATCTCCACTTAGCTTGGATAATTCAAGCCTGTCAATATAAACACAGCTTCCTTTATCCAGTTGCGTTATAGGGGAGCCACCTTCAGAATCCCCCCATCCTTATTTATAATATTGTTACCCTTTTAATCCAGCTAAATGAACTGACTATGCAAACCACCCCATCCCTGTCACCTTCAGAGAATGCCACTCTTCTAGGAAAGGGATTTGTTGGCAATCTCCCTGACAGCATATCTTGTTCTAACTTGATTTTTGCTCTCCGATTATTCCAGTTGCCTGTTAGTCTTCCAGGCCAGCAGCAGCTCCATGGGGAAAGAACTCCTGATATGCAAGCTCTTGTGTATTCTGCTGTGCACCTTCTCCTCTCATCTGGGCTCAGGGGGGATGCTGACCAGAGATACTTTACTTGGTAGGGGGCTCCATTAGGGGGAGCTAAAGCAAATCAAAAGCCACAGGGCTGATGGCAGCCTCAGCCAGCTGCTAGCTCACAGAAATTGCTGAAGATTTTCTAATGCAAGCTGAGCAAATTCACTTTCATGAAAATCAGCCTCGAATATGAAATTACTTCAGATGACCTTTGAAGTCTTTGCCAAGCCTGAGATCCTGAGCCACAAAATTTTATGGTAGAAATGAGGTATAGTTGAGTTACTTGTCCTCTTGCCTATCCCTTAGAGACTTGTGACAGTAGCACTAAGAAAAGAAGGGTAAAGACAGAATTTGGAGGTGAAATGTAAGAAGGTCATTTAGGTAGAAACTCTTGGTTTTCTAATCAACTCTTACCACAGACCTTATTTTCACCAGCCACCTTCAGCTAGTGTTAGCCATTTGACACAAAGTTGATCAAAAATATGTAGACTAAGCTCTCTGTGAATGAAAAGACAAGACTTTCCTGTGAAATCCAAACTAGATGTCAAAGGAGCAGCAGCCATCTTGAAGCTACATGGGAAAAAGCTACTGGATTTAGACAGAAGGAGAGAAGCAGGTCAGTAAGGGCGTTTCTGAGCAGCACCCCTCACTCTGCAGTGGCTTCCTCTGGATTTCTTGTTATGTGAAATAAATAGACCTGTGTGTTTTTAAACCACTTCATTTTTGTTTTCTTCCATTTTTAGCCAAGAAGCTCTGAAACTGATACATTCACCAAGGTATAATATGTGGTTTGGAACACATGGCCAAAATCATGCATTTAGTGGATAGCAAGGGAATGATAGTCTAAAAAGGGGAAGTTACGGACTGACTTTCAAGCAATCATCTGCGATTAGAGCAGAGCTTGAGGATAAAGCCAGGAAAGAGTAAAGAGGAAAGTAATGATAGGTTTCCATGAACTTGGTTAGTGTTCTACTTTTAAGAGCCCCTGGCACTGTCCCTGTCCATTTTCTATGGCCAAACTGCTTTTTGAAGGATGTAAAGGCCATGCCTAGGCTAACAGCATCTAACAGTCAAGAGTATGGATCTACGGGACGAGATTTCACCATACTAGAATGCATCCCAAAGTCATTACACCAAATACAAAGAACATTCATTTCTTCTTAACTGAAAATAGCCTGATGAAATAAAGTTAGGCACTTTCATTTTGAGGAATAATGGCCAAATCTAACACCAAGGGATACAAATTTATAAACCCTATCATTAAACATTCAATCTCTTTTTAGAGTAATAACCATTAAGAAGAGGAAGTTATCTAATTTTCCATAAAATTAAGGTAACTATCTCAGGAATTTTAAATTCTGCTACTCTTTGCCTTATCTGTTTGAAAAGCTTGTAGTGAAACAAAGCATAAAGAGAAGAATTCTAAACTTGGAGAAGGCCTAGGTCTAAGTCACGACTCTGTCACTTGTCACTCATGTGACTTTGGGCACATCACTCTGATCTTCAGTTTGTCCATAAATAAAAGGGAACAATATCTCTTCTCTCTATTCTTGTGAGACTCAAACCACTGATTCATTCAACAAATGTTTGTTGATTGCAACTATACACCAGGGCACTTCATTATTCTTTGTGAATACAGTTATATAAAGTGGACATAACCTCATTCCTGGAGAATCTCGCCAAAAAAAAAAAAAAAAAAAGTGTAGCCAAAATGAAATAGGCTGTGATGATTAATATTCTAGGAGAGGGAGGGAACAACCCTATCTATGAGACAAGGAAATCACAAAAGTGAGGTGACAGTATAAAGGTAAAATATTATTTAGTCAAAATATGATATTATTGTTTTGAGCTATCCTCACTGGTTTAACAACTATAATGAAAATGCATTGAATACATATGAGGTCTGACAATTAACTTCGCTAACTGTGTTGCAACAATGTTGCTAACCCTTTTTGATATCAGAGAGATTATTCATTATGAATTTGTACCAACTGGACAAGCAGTTAACCAAGTTTACTATTTGGAAGTGCTGGAAAGACTGCATGGAAAAGTTAGATGACCTGAACTTTTCATCAACAATTCATGACTCTTGCATCACAACAATGCACCAGGTCACATGACATTGTCTGTGAGGGAGTTTTTAGCCAGTAAAGAACTAAGTGTACTGGAACACCTTCCCTACTCACCTGATCTGGCCTCCAATGTACTTGAAGATAAAAAAAAAAATATTGAGAAAAAGATATTTTGGTGACATTCAGGACATCAAGAGTAATATGATGACAGTTCTGATGGCCATTCCAGAAAGAGTTTCAAAATTGCTTTGAAAGGTGGACTAGGTGCTGGCATCGGTGCATAGCTTCCTAAAGGGGTTACTTCGAAGGTAACCATAGTGATATTCAGCAATGAGGCAGGTAGCACTTTTTCTAGGATGACTTCGTGAACTTAATTGTCTGACCTAGGATATTGTCTTAGAAGTTTTAGAAGTTCTGTCACCCACTTCCTGCGATCTAGGAACCTATATGGGCCCAGCCTGTGTCATTTCAATAACCCCTTCCCGTTTCGGCTTTTTCTTTCAAACCCTTTCTCTTTTTTATGCAATTCACAGGGGCAAAAAACAAAGTTCTCTTCCTCGCTCATGTACAGCAGTTTTACTACCAAGGCACTTACTGAGGATCTCACCTCTCGCCCTGTACTTCTCGAGATATTTTCATGAGTAAGTTATCACTTCCCGTGACAATACTCAGAAGTACATAATCTTCACAGACATTCTCAGAGGAAGAAACCTAGACCTACAGATTTGAAACCACCTTCCTAAGGTCATGTAGCCAGTAAGTGGAAGAACTGAAATTCAAACCTGGATCCTGATGTAAAAATCTCCATTCAACTCTCTGTGATCCTAATCTGTCTGCTTCTCTTTGTGTGTTTCATTCAGGCTTTATTTTTGAAAGACATTTGAATATACCCAAAAGTTTTGAGAAAACACTTCCTTTCCCAAGATGTAAAATGAGCTTTAATTAAGGCAGAAATGCACCAAAAAATATTTTCCAATTATGTTGATATAATTGTTTCCACAGCATGATGTCTCCTGGTATCAGCTTTAACAGGCAGTGGAGACTGGTGGTATGGGGCTATTACTACTAATTTCAGACCTGCTCTGAAATCAGATGTGGCATTTGCAAAGCAGGCTCCACTTAAACATTCTTAAACAAATATAGATGAAAACTTTTGTCTCTATTTAGACTTCCCACAGAGCTTCATTAATTCATCGCTGTCTGGCCCTTTTGGTCCCCCCTGGAAGGCCATGGCTGTAATGATGAGATACAAGCCCAACTGAATATTCAACTTCACAACCTGGCAAGATGCCTAGAGCCAGGCAATGACAGCTCGCTGTTCACATTCCTATGTAAATTTTGACACTTACCAAGTGAAAGAGGAGATCATATAATCATTCCCTCTAAATGCAACCAGAAAGAAGGCAGAGATCTGATGGAGATAAGACTTCTTCTTGGGGTGCAAAGTAAGGTCAGAGAGCTAAACTTGAATCTTGCCAAATCTACAAAAGGAGAAAAAAAAATACTATAGTTCTCTTTAAATACTTTTATGAAGTTGTGTCCTAAGCTAGATTTTAGGCTATCACTTTTTTACTTTTGTCTTTTTTGATACCTCTATTTTTAAAAACCCTTTTAGTAAATGCCGATGCTACAGTATTTGTGATAAAAATAAAAACAGCATACTACTCTATACACAGGATATATATATATATATATATATATATATATATATATATATGGCTTTGATTTCCTTTTGAGATAAATACTGTGATTATTCCTGAGGATCAGATAAGTTAAGGACTTTGCATGGTATCAAATAGTTACAAAGTAATATATTTATATTATATATGTATAAAGTAAATGCTATATTTGTGACAAGGTAAAAACGGGATATATTAGCAATCTGCCATTAGTTTCTAAGGAGGGTGGATCGTCGTAACAAAGGGGATGGTGGGCTTTGAATCCAGGAAAATGGATTTGGGGGTTAGAGTGCCACAGATTTAAATTACTCATTAAATAAATACTATGGAACAGTAACTATAGGAAGACCTATTAGGAGGATCCCTGGTTCTGGACCCAGATCACAGGGGAGGGAACATAGGAAAGTTGTTCTGAACGTGTCTGTAGAGACGACTTGGTGGCTGAAGAACAAAGCAAACGTTTAGAAAGGAACAGATGACAAATGGGGCTTCATATTGGTTTTTGCTGTGAAACATTTACTATAAGCCCTCTTGTTCTTTTCACAGAAATTTTCGTTAAAACACACATTTCTCACTAAAAGTTTGGTGTAATGGATTTTATTTTTTATTTTTTCATTTTTTAATTTTTTTTTATGGCTACATGAGGCATTCAGCTAGAACTTTGGAAGGTTAGTGAAGAACAAAAGAAGAAAACCAGTGGCTGCCCGTTAAAGAAAACACAGACAGGATATGTGTTTTACATATTCCAACATTTCCATTTCATCAAGTCAATTTTTGTTGCATTGGAAAAACTTATCATGTGGTTAGAGAAAGGCATTGCATTCCCAAACTGATATCCTATCTAAAATGACGAGATGCATCACTCCAATTTGCCCATTTTTTCAGGCTGGAATTTTGGCATCATTCTTGCCTTTTACACACAGATCCAGGCACCAGGGTCACTGGCAGTCCTCACTGAAGACACAGAGCCTCCCTGCAGCTCCTGAGCCATTAGACGATAGATTTCACTGAATCATATTACCCCAGACACTGGACTTTCTTGTTCACGGATCAGACGTCTTCATTAATCTAGAAACTTATACCAGCAAAATGAATATAGTCCATGCAGCAAAATGTATATACTATATCTCTTCTTCCTGAAAGAAGAGGAGAAGAAAAGAATAGGGCTATGATACTAAAGCAGATATGGAGAATGAACTGAAGAAGACCAGAGAGGATAACAGAGGAGAAAAGAGCCAAAGGAAGGAGAACCAGAGTAGTTGAAACCTAATGAGGAAGAAAAGAGAGGTGAGCTTGAAAATGACTCCTGTCAAAAAGCTGCAAGGTTTTGCATCTCTTACTGTAGAAATGCCTGCCCTGCCAATGACCTCCTGGAAAGGTATATGCTATAGAGGAATATGTAAAGACTTTAAGATAGGAAAAGGAAATCATCTAGACTTGTTGGAAGAGTTGTTTAAAAGAGTACGTTTAATATTTTAGCATTCATTGAGAATCACTCAAATAAGTTATTTATTTAAAATTCAGATTCATGGTCCCAATGCCAGGTATCCTGATTCCAGTGACCTTGGGTGAGGCCCAAGCACCTGCATCTTTAATAAGCTCCCCAGGTAGTTCATATACAAATTGACAAAGGATATGACTTTAGGATACACTAGATGAAACGTGTAACCCCTGATGGTGTCAGTCCAAAAAAGACAGTGAAAACTATGATAGATTAGGCTTTGTTCTCTCGCTGACACTAGGCACTGAGCTCACTGACTCAGGACCATTCCAAAGATTCTGTTGGACAGAATCAACTTATCTGCTGTTTCACTTTCTCTGATTTCAGTTATCAGTGGCTAAACGTGGTACAAAAAGTATTTTTTAAAAATTCCAGAAATAAACAATTCATAAGTTTTAAACTGAGTGCCATTCTGAGCAGTGGGTAAAATCTTGTACCATCCCTTCCCCTCCTGCCCAGGATGTGAAGAATCCCGTTGCCCAGCGTCTCCACGCTGCACACATTCACCAGCAGTCACTTAGCAGCCCTCTTGGTTGTCAGCTCCACTGGCATCACAGTGCTTGTGTTCAAGTAACCCTGTTCTACTTACTAATGGCCCCAAAGCATAAGAATAGTGATGCTGCCAATTCAGATATGCCAAAGAAAAGCCTTAAAGTGCTTCCTTTAAGTGGAAAGGTAAAAGTTCGACTTAATAAGAGAAAAAAAAATTGTAGGATGAGTTTCCTGAATTCTGCATTAAGAATGAATCTTCCATCTGTGAAACTGTGAAGAGGGAAAAAAAAAAATGTGTGCTGGTTTGCTGAGATGCTACATTCACATAACTTTTATTACAGTATGTTAGTATAAGAGTTATATTTTATTATTAGTTATTAGTATTAACCTCTTACTGTGCCTAATTTACAAATTAAACTCTATTATATGTACGTATACAAAGAAAACATAGTATATATAGGGTTCTGTACTGTCTGCGGTGTCAAGCATCCACTATGGGTCTTGGAACATGTCCCCAAAGATAAGCAAGGACTGCTGTAGTAAAAATTGCGCAAATAAGATAAAGAACTCAGCTAATGGTCCAACCAGGACAATATTTGAGTGAAATGTTAGAGCACTGTGGATTACTAGTATGCTAACCTGCAGGAAAAATTAACCAGATGATTAGCCTGAAAATAGATGCCATCGTGTCTGTTATCTGTTCCTTGGATCCTCAAAATAATTAAAAGGTATGTCCACAGATTAAGTTTCCATCATCAACCCTCTAAAGATATATCCTGTGTATACATGGTCTATAGAACTTCTATGACTGGTTGTTTCACCATCCAGATTATTTCTAACAGAGTACAGGTCCAGGTATGAGATGCTGGTGCCAGATATGAGATGAAGTTGGATGTGATCATATAGTCTGTCACAGTGAGCAAACTATCCCCTCTTTAACCTCCAGGCCTTTCTAATAATGTGTTGGTGCTATCAGGCTTCCATTTTTTCCCTCCTTGAAGGATGCATCCATTTAGAATAAAATTGTATTGTTCTCTTTGGCTATGCCATATCCAGTGGATGTCCCTTATTTGTCAACCTGCCTATCTTTTCATATGGTTCTTATCAAATGTGATATCTAGTTACTAACAGATGGTTTATTAATGAAAAATCTAAAGATATGTACATACACACAATCACATGCAAAGAATAGGTTTACTTATGTATGTGAGTGCATATATATTTTGTATGTATATTTACATATGATGCATATATTTAAATATATATGTATATATCTTTATTTATATATACACCCTATATTTTATATAAAATTTCTATGTGACATAAAATGACTTTCAAGAGAAAAATTACAGACTACTATAAAAGGTTTTCACAAAATAGAATTACAAGAAAAGAAAAGAAAACTATTCTGGATCCTTATTTTAAAAAACTAAGCTGCTATTTCACTAGACAGGGAATGGGGACTGTGAAAACATAGTATTCCGTGGAACACTATAATCAATTATAAGGATAAAAGATATATCTCAAAAATATCTTCAAAATAAAACATACATAAATGAGGTGTTTCCAGTGAAAATATAAAGTTTTTAATGAATAAAATTTATTAATAAAATATTTTTAAATTTTGTTATTAATAACATAAAATTAACACTGAGTTTACCTAACGAGTATGTCTCTGGTGTTCTCCTTTTATACTCTCAAGAAACAAAAAGTGATCCTGATAATTCTGAATCCTCATGCAGCACCTGGAAAGGAATATTAATGTAAATCATCATTATACCCACCTAGGCATTTCATTAGCATGCACAGAGGCAAGGTGACCTGAAAAATGGCTCATGCACAGCTTTGAGATTTTCTTGGTTGTTAAAGGTAACTGCTAAAAAGTTTTGTGGTGAGTAACGTTAACTATCATCTCACAACCTCTCTGCCAAGCTATATGAATGCATGTCCCAGACCAAATTCTGCCATGCATGCAGATGTTTATTTATTGCATATGCATCAACAAATAAGTCCAAAAAGCAGCTCACATGACTTGTTTTGCTGATTCAAGGCCCTCTCTGCCTTGCAGGAAGCTTTGCTCAAGGTAAACACTAGGGTTCCAGATGCAGAACTAACTACTCCACATGCCAGCATCAGGGCTAGTCCTACAGCATTAATAGCTGGAAGCAAGAGAGCCTGGGGATTTAGCCTTCAGCATTTATCCCAGTCCCCAGGGATAAAGGATCAAGGCCTCAGACATAGTTCTTATAATGACATTTCCATGTAAGTGTGAGGAGTCTTTAAAATATATTCAGTCTCTATATCTTAAAAAGCTTTAACTTCTGCAATAAGAGCCCATTTCTAACATTCATCGGGTAACTAACAAACAATTAAATTAATCAGTGGAAATCCTTTTCTGATATTCACCATGCATATGGATAAAGATGCATTTAGAGTCCTACAGCCGGAGTAGATAGTCTTTCTAATATCAGGTTCACTGTTCCTCTGATGCAGATTCTGGGTTAGGGCACTGGTTCCAGAATTTAAGATTCTGTTTCAAACTTATTGGCATGTGTATCGCAGAAGCACTTTACGACAAATTGCAGATATTATAACAATGGCCTTGCACATGGACTAAGAAGCAGTGATATCAGCAATAAATTATGAAAGATGCTAGGGAGACTTCTGTAGAGCAAGTGGATCCCCAAGCTACAATTCGCTCTAAGGCACATTATCAAGTTAGGGGACAATGGATAAAGACCACAGAAGGCTGGAGCTAAAAGTGGGCACTCCAAAACTTCAGGCGCTTGTTGGAGCACGGGACAATGGATTCCCAATGTGATAAAGAATATCACGGTGGTTTCCACTCTCTGCTTCCTTCATGTCTCACCTGTTTTATTCTAGAAGACATGTGAACCAGTCTCCTGCCATTTGGTAGGAGTTGCGGGGGGAGGTGAGACTGGGTGGAAACCATACTTAGTAGATATAAGTGGGTTAAGAGATTGATAGGATGAGGGGGAAGAAAACATAGCAGAAATGGAGAATGATTCCCAATTTTTACATTTCGCAACTGCATAGGTGAGGGTGCCATTTATTCACTAGATGCAGAATACAAAACAAACAAACTAAAAAACCAGGGTTGAGCAAAATGTTGTTGTTTGAACATATCAATTTTGTTGTTCAGAAAAGTCATGATGGCAGTTTGCTTTTCCAACCACCTCCTGAATCAAAATAATCTCCTCTTTGATTTTATAACCTTAAACCATCTTCTGAGAGAGTTACTGGAAAAACAGACTAAGCTGTTGGGATTATGATCATATATGGGCAAGAATATATATATATATATATATATATATACACATATTCATTTAATTTGTGGGGGTGGGGCGGGGGGAACTCTACTACAAGTCACTTTTTCTTTAAAACATTAGATAATTCCCTGACTAGAAGTATGGTATTAGTTGACAGATATCTCTGGTTTTAAGTTGTGGCACTGGTCTTTTTTAACTGAGGTGACTTTGGGCAGGCAATTTCAACTCTATGAGTCACAGGTTTCTCATCTGTAAAATTAATATGCTAAAACTGCTATGATTCAAAGGAGTTGAAAGATGAGACATGTTTATAAACTATAATTTATTGTATAAATGTTATTTTTGTCATAAATATCATTATAACAAGGTATTTCTTTTTTCTTAAATGCATAGCTTTTTTCCACAATCAAATAGTTAATGGTATTTAATTGTTTATCACAATTATATTAATATTCATCACCATCAATCTCTAGGTAATGTATTGTTTTAAGAGGCCAACAGGCCTACTGAAGTAGGCATGTGTATATGTATGTGTGCATGGGTGTATATGTATGTGCATTATTCTAGAGTGTTCTGAAATTTTATAAAGATGCTCTCAATTTGGTGTCTGTGCTTGAATTGATTAATAGAGCTACCATAGACTATATTGATTGCAGCATGCCCAATTCAAATAAAAAATGGAAAACAAAATTACCCAATGTAAGATAGCTTTTGCTAATGACACATGTATAACTGTCTCACAGACACCTTTTATTAATGTACCATTAATGATGTCAGTGTGTGATCATGAAGAATAATTTAACACTTTGTAAGTGGGCATAAAAAGCTATATGACGAGTTTACTCGTTTCCCGCAAAAAATTAATCTGCCTTTTGGTACCTTGAAAGCACCATCTACTTCTTTAAGTTTTTACTTTTTTTACTCTTTCCTGAAAAACAACAGCAGCAGCAACAACAGTCGGTGGTTTTCTTGTATATCAATGCTAGTATAATGATTCACTACATTGGGTCTAATCCCCCCAAATTTAAATCAGCAATTTCAAAATTGGAGCAGTACACATCCGTTCAAGACTTCGTGGTTTTTCTCTTCCCATAAATCCTTCAGTTTCTTTTCCCTGTACCTACCCCACCTCATCTGTAGTTAGATTAAAACAAAGGTTAATTTAGAAATGCCAACTTCAGATTGTTTATCTACTAGAGTCAAATATTGATGAAACACACTTGTACAAACAATAGTGGACTTTTCCTTGTGCAGTATAGGATGCAGTCAATCATTTGGCAATTCAATTTTGGCACACTATGAACTATTTATTTGTTAAGTCCAGTACTCAGGGCTGCAAAAGCTTAAAGAGGACTTTTTTTTTTCCTTTAACAGAGAACTATTAAATTTACAGGACCTAATGTTTATTTCACAAACTTGTACTATTGTATTGATAAATATTTAATGGTGTTGAGCTCAATAGTTATTGCCTTGTACATTTCATTTCAATGATGTTTTATTACTCTAAAACTGTAGAGCTGTCCATTAAGGAAGGAAAAGAAG
Source organism: Aselliscus stoliczkanus (assembly GCA_033961575.1). Classification (NCBI taxonomy): domain Eukaryota; kingdom Metazoa; phylum Chordata; class Mammalia; order Chiroptera; family Hipposideridae; genus Aselliscus; species Aselliscus stoliczkanus. Next base: position 146,706,928 of record CM066732.1, on the reverse strand, counting down.
AGAGAAAATCTTTCCAAACAGAGATGACATAAAACTCAATTCCAATTTGGAGCAAAGAGAGGAAGAGGAAAAACAATCAACCAAATATTTTTTGAGGCCCTGACAGACTACGGTTTAACAAAGTTTCCATTCAGAAAAAAACATCTGGAAAACTCTATGAAAAATTTCAGAATTATTTAAGCAGAAAGACTTGTAATGCCAGAGAATCGGAATTATTTTGAGAGAGAAATATAGACAGGTGATGATGTAAATTCTGACGTATCTTTAAATGACATAGCCTTAGTTTATTCAGTGGAGATGGGCGGGGGTAGGTGGAAAAGGGGATGTCAATTGAGAAGCAATTTCTGTAATAGAGAAAGTAGCTATTTGGGTAAATGAATAAAATGAAATAACCTCTAAATGAAAAAGGACACTGTATTGCATTTATAAATGAGACTGAGCTTATAAATAAAAAGAAAAATATAACCCACAGTAAAATAAAAACAGATTTTGTTTTTGCAGCTGGTATCTTTATAGTTCAATACAGTAGTTTTAACATTTTTCATGTATGAAGATTCTTTTCAGATGCCAAAGAATTTTTTTGTGGTCCACAATATAGTTAATGGATTGTCAGTGTTCGATAAAATGACTAAAAGCTATTGCATATTCACTGACACTTTATAAAACATTTAAAAAAAGCAAAACACTGTCACAGCAGTATAAACAAGCAAGCAAATAAACAAATAAAAAAGGAGGTACATATTCACTAAGCCAGATTAAAGAGACAGGCCAGGCAGCTGACCAGAATGCCAATTTATAAAGGGCACCGAAATACCACTGAAATAAGAAAAACTAGCTTTCCAGTTAACTCAGGTTAATTTGGACTTAAACTCTCATCAAACTGTAAATTGGTCCTACCTCTCTGCTTAGAGTAGATAGCACCCTCGAATGGTAATTTCATAACTCTCTTCAAGGGTCCCAGGCCCCCACTTCTACTAAGTATGTATTGCACAACCAAAAATACAGAGGGTGCCAAAAAAAATGTATACACATTTTAAGAAAGGAAAAAACTGTATTAATACGAGGTCAGACAATTAAGTTCGTGAACTCATCCTAGAAAAAGTATTACCTACTTCATTGCTGAATATCACTACAGTCACCTTGAAAGTACTTCCCTTGGGAAGCTATGCACTGAGCCAGCACCTAGTCTACCCTTCAAAGCAATTTTGGAACATTTTTTCTGGAATGGCCATCAGAGCTGTATTACCTTTGATGTCCTGAATGTCATCAAAATGTCTTTCTTGAAATATTTCCTTTATCTTCAGGTAACGGAAGAAGTCACCTGGCATCAGATCAGGTGAGTAGGGAGAGTGTTCCAATACAGTTATTTGTTTACTGGCTAAAAACTCCCTCACAGACAGTGCCGTGTGAGCTGGTGCATTATCATCATGCAAGAGCTATAAATTGTTGGAGAAAGGTTCAGGTAGTCTAACAGCACTTCCAAATAGTAAACTTGGTTAACTGTTTGTCCAGTTGGTACAAATTGATAATAAATAATCCCTCTGATATCAAAAAAGGTTAGGAACATAGTAACAAATTTGCTAATTTAATTGTCAGACATCATATATACTGATAACAAAAGGTGAATATAAGTCATGTTTGATTTTTGCAGGCAGAAGAGTTGCTCAAAGTGGTTACCATCAGTATCCAGACACTTCTGATTACAGCAAACTACAGCTTGAAAAACATTGACCAAAGTGTTAACATCTCTTAAAATGTGTATACGTTTTTTTTTTGTCATCCCCGGTATGTAGGCTTGAAGAGGTGCCAAAATCTAGGTTCTTCGGGGACATCAATTTTTCCATCCAGTAGAATATATATGTGTTAAATACGGTGATTTTTCTTTTAGACTACAGTATATTGTATGCACATGGATTCAAAGATCCTTTGCACTAATCCTTTGGCCACTTGTGATGGACCTAGAGTCCACAGATAAAGAATAGCTGAATTAGCCAACAGACTCTCTAGTTGCAATGGCCCTCAAGGATTCAGCAACCTGTCTTGGTCTTGATGTCAAAATTTCACTTGGCCCATTTGTCATGAGGCCTAGTTATGTCCCTATAGTTAGCCTCAGATTCTCAAGGTTCTGTAGTGACATCTTACAATAAATCACTCATTTCATGGGTTGGCTTGAGTGGGCCAAGTAGCCTTACCTAGGGCAGTCCTTTGTTCCTTCATACATACAGCTATTCACCTAGCAGACTGTAATATAACTCCTGTGCTCGTGTTCAGACACATAATGTACAAAGTTTAGCTCCCCATTTACATTTTGGCTCTTATATTCCCTCCAGGGGTCATAGGCTGCCTTTCTTTCCTTCACTTGTTTGCCTTTAATCCCATTTCAGTTTTGATCTAAATTGAATTTACTGTCTCTTTTCCAAATCATGTGGACTCACTTTGGCCCTTACTAGGTTTGTGAAAGCAAAAGTAAGTGTCCTAATATGCTGTCACTTAAGAGCAAATATGTTACTCTAAATACACATGATCTATTTAACAGGATTATCACACACATTAGCAAAGACAGGTTCCTGGCTTGGAGGTTTCAGGAGACTATCAGTCTCTTCCAAAGAGCTTCCTCTTTTTGCCATTTCTACATAGGCACTGATGTTTAAGCTGCTAGATGCTAGCACCTGGGCACAGACATGCATCCAACATTTTGATTTCAAAGGAGGATGTGAATATGATACATAGATCATTAATCCATGCTTTTTCCAGTTAGTATGACTATATTTTATAAGTTCCTACACAACAGGAAGATTGTCACTCAAAATACTAATTGGCAAAATTTTCATAAGAGAGTCCAAATATGTGAAATGATTTTTTTTTCCTCCTCCATACACTAGAAAGCAGATTTAGGTAGACCTCATAATTCTAAATGCATATACATCAAAATTCATATAACAAAATTGACAGTACGAACAGGGACAAAAGGACAAATCTGCAATCACAGTTGGAAATATCAACAGATAGACAAAAGCACATATATAGAATTAAAAGTTATATACATATTTGAATTTGAATATCACTGCCAAACAACTTGAAATATTTGGTATATATAAAATATTCAATAACAGCAGAATACATATCCTTTTCAAATTGTATATGGGATGCTCACCAAGATAGATTATATGCTTCTGCATTAAACAAAAATTTCAATACACTTCAAAAGATTAATATTGCCAGACGGAGAAATTGAATTAGAAATCAATTTACAGGATAGAAAAGTCTAAAATACTTGGAAATTAAACAACCAGTTATCAATAGTTGATGGACAAAGAAGAAATCATATGTGATAATGAATTGTAATTCAAATTTGTGAGGTACATATAAAGGCACAAAGTACAGCCTGAAAGCCATAGCCAGTTAGCTGCCTATTTTTGTAAATAAAATTTTATTAGTAAACAGCCACATCATTCATTTATGCATTGTCTAAGACTATCTTTTCACTATTACAGCAGAGTTGAGTAGTGGTAACGAAGACTGGAAGGCTTCCAAAGCCTAAAACATCTACAATTGGAATTTTTAAAGAAAACTTTCATTGGTTCTTAATATAAAGCAATGGTCAATGGAGGAAACAGCTTTAAAAGACTGAAGAAAAAAGATTTTTAGAATTCGATGATCAAGGTTTCTACCTTAAGAAGGTAGAAAATAAAGACAAATTTCTATTCAAAATAAGTAGAAGGAAGAAATTGAAGAGTGGATCAGTAAAGTAGAAAAAAATTCAAAATAAAATTAACAAAGTTTTGGGCCGGCCGAGTGGCGCATTGGTTAAGCGCTGGTTTTGGGATGCCAGTGGCCCCCGGTTCGGATCCCACATGAGGGCCAGTGACACTGCCCTCTACAGCTAACAACAGCTCCACCTGGAGCTGGGCTGTGCGAGCCCCGGTGATGGTGTGGGCTGCAGCCCCTGCTGCAGTGGGCTGCCATAGGCTACAGTGAGTGGCCCGCAGCCAGCGTGAGCGGCTGGCAGCCAAGCGTGAGCTGCCAATAGCCGCGATGAGCGACATCCAGAGGCCAGCTACCGATCTGCCTCATCCGGGAAGAGCGCAATGACGATACCAACAGTGAAGCAACATCCTCCGCAACTAAACTGAAGAACAAAAAGACAGCAACTTGTCTGTTCCCCTTCCCCGATTCCCCAACGCTGTTCCCCTCCGCCAATTCCCCAATAAAAAAAAAAATCTTAAAAAAAAAAAAAAATTAACAGTTTCATTGCTTCTGAAAAGGCTAATAAAATAATAATAAACCTATTGAAGACAATAATATATAATATTAACATAAATATATATATAGTATATTTTTAAATATAAATACAAAATATATTTATATGTAATATGGAAATTAATAAATAATAGCTATTGGATTTTATCAAATGTTTTTCTTAAATTGTAATTCTTTTTCTTCTTGTTCTATTAATTTGAATTATATTGATTGATTTTTAAATATTAAATAAAGTAGGATAAATCCTACCTTGTTATAATGTATTATCTTTTATTTCATTGGATTTGATTTGTTGAATTTTTAAAAATATTTGTGTCTATGTTTATGAAGGAATATTTGTTAACAATTTTCTTTTCTTGTAGAATCTTTTCAAGGTTTTGGTATGAGTTGTTTGGGCCTCATAAAAAATTTTAGAGAACCATCCCTCTCTATTTTCAAAAGGGTTTGTGTAACTTTTATATGTTATTTCTTTTTAAAATGTTTGATATAATTCACCAATGAAACAATATGTTCCTGAAGTTTTTTGTTAAGACAGCTTATGATGTTGTATTTATGATTATGTAGTATTCATATGAGAGACGATTTGAATATGGTGATACCTTTATAAAATCACAGCATACAAAATTCTGTCTTGGATTTCTACTGTGGAATCCTGTCCTGGAATTCTACTGTGTGTCTATCAAGCTGAACAAACAGAAATAAAACAAAACAAAAAGCATAATATGTGTCATTTGGCATTTTAAAAAAAAAATGAACAGCACAGAAAACAGGATGCAGACATGACAATATCATATCTGCATTAAAATCCCTTTGTTGATTTGGACAAATCTAGTCAAAAGCTTACCCTAATTAGAATGTACTCATAGATTTGAGTGGCTTTTGGGGGAAATGTACTGAATTGGATAGCGGGTACTGCTTTGGGGCTTTTGCATTAAGCTCCCGCTGGGCCCAGCAGACACTGTCCAAAAGATGCCCTCCAAATAATTAAATGATTTCCATATGTTTGCTCATGTATGGTCATCTAATTCTAGTTTTGCCATCTCTTTCTAAGCCCACTGCTTCTAACTGTGCTGGCTCAGTGCTTAGAGGAAACTCACAATGTAAAAACCATAAAATATTCTACAATTGGATGATTAAAAAATAATTATAAAAGTACGATGGTCAGCCTTTCTCATTTGATCCCTTTCTAAAATGGAGCCCTTTCTAAACATGGTATCATTGGATTGATTTTAGGATAGAGAACTTGTGTTTGGTTTTGGCTTTTTAGAAACAATTTAAAGAATAAAACTGTTTGAAAAACATCATTCTATTAAAAACTAAGGGAAAAAAATAAAAGAAGTTCTGCATTTCCCAAGAAGAAACTTTGATATCCACTGACTATAGCAAAATACTTTTTCTACTGACAGAGATCAGACTCAGTGTTCAGTCTGAACATCTTATTTGAAATTTCTTCAAGTAAAGTACGATTAGGTTTTCAATCAGCACTTATTGATTATGTGACTAGATAGATTTAATAGCATTAAAAAAGCTATTGAAACACATGGTAAGAAATGCTATATTAAAGAGGTTGCAAATCAGAGCTTTTTTATATAAAGGACATGGACCTCATAATGAGTATCCCCAAATCTATGCACCTTCCTCTCTATTTCATGTAGGGATTCTTGTTCAATGACTATGCACAGTCAGTTTAAGAACTATGATCTGTCTCTTTCCTTTGTATCAGTAGTAGGCAAAGCAAGGCCCAGGGACAAGCTAGCCTGCCACCTGATTTTGTAAATGAAATATTTTTGGAATCTAGCCATGCCTATTTGTTTCTGTATTGTCTATGGTTGCTTTGCTCTACATTGCAGAGCTGAGCAGCTATGACAGAGATGGTATGGCCCACAAGCCAGACATATTTAGCATCTGATTTTTTACGGGAAAAAGTTTGCCAACTCCTGGCTTATGCTGACAAAATATGAAGAGCACCAACTAATTCGATCCCACTTATGTTTCCATTCTATGAACACTTATTGAGCATTACTGTATTTTAAAAATATGTTATAAAATATATCTGCAAAGATTAACAAGACACTGAAACTGACTCTAAGGATCGAATGTTCAGTTCAGTGATAGTCACAAAATCAAACAATCACAATGGAGTGCAACGGATGCTAAAAGAAGCAGTTTAAATTTTACCTGAAAGAAGAGGACGAAGCAACTAACTGTATAGAAGAAGGGTAGCCAGTGATGATATTTGGTCATTTAATGTAAAAACATTCATTCACAAAGTCGGGTGAGAATGACATCCAGAGAGAGTAATGCATATGCCAAAACCTGGAAGAGTGAAACGCCATGTTATGTAGACGGAATATTAAGTTTAAGAGTTAGAGATGTGGTCCATGGATGGGTGTTGTAAGTGTGACTGTGTGCGCAGATTAGGGCTTGTTCAGTACTACAGTACTCATTGAAAGGGGATGAAGAAAGAAGCATGGTCACCTCTATTTTTCAGAATAACTCAGGCAAACACTTAAGAACTGACAGGAATGAAGAATAGATGAGGTTCATGACAATATAAAATGAGGCAGCGTATCAGGATTATTTTAGGAGGAGTAATAGAGAGTGACTTGAATCAACTTAGGCAAATTAATTAATTAATTAAACACACACATACACATACATACACACACACACACACACACACACACACACACACACACACACATTTAATCAGGCTTATTCTTTTGAAGGCCATCCACAGATCCAAATATACATTTCTTCAAAAAAGGAGAAAGTCCTTCCCAATAGTTTTAGCCAAATTAACCCAACTCCTTGTTTTTTTCTCATGCCTCCTCCTTAAGCCAACCATTGCATACTAATGTGAAAGGAAACAGGTATCGTTTTTCCGTGAATGAGTTTGAAATAAGAAATATTAACATATACAAACTTTAAAGATTTATCATGGTGTTATTTTAATTCAGCCTTGATTCTCTATTTATTCACTTGTTGAGCACAGATTGTTTTATTGGTACTTGATGCAGGCACTGGATAGAAATGCAGTGGTGGACAAGCTGTCTCTTCCTTCAAGGATCATTCCACCTAGTAGATGAGAACAAAATCCAGTAGGTAAATAAAGAGATAGGCAAGCTCAGGGTGCCATGAGAACCCAAAGAGAGAACCAAATAGAGGAGGCAGAGGTTTCAAGGAAGGCCACCCAGAAGCAGAACTGTCCATAATGAAACTTGAAGTAGAGTAGGGTTCAGCCAGGGTAGAGAAAGAAGCAAGTTGCAAATAGACAAAAGGAAATATACAAATCCTTGGCAGTAAGGCTGAATTAAAAAGGAAGGTAGACATGAAGGGGAGGTGGAATCCAAAATGTTAGCCAAAACCAAGCCGGGGAAGTTGGAAACATTATGATAAGGAACCTGGACTTTATTTTGAGGGAAATTGGGAAGAACTGAATAATTTTAAGTTGGGAGCGAATCATGATCAGTATTGTCCCTAACACAAAATCTCTGCGACATGGAGATTTGCTAGTGGCTCTTATTTCAAGCAAACAGTGTTCATGCAGAGCTGGAATGCTTAATTTCAACTCTGAGACTGGACATGTTCGGAGCAGGCGCAGTCCAGCTGCTACCCGACTCACAGAGCCACCACTCTAAGCCTCAGCTGGTTCTCTCAGCGTAAGGGGAATAATAATACTTCCTATTTTACAGGATTCTTGTGGAACAAGTGAGCTAATGGAATGCAAACACTCTACAATAAAGCCCAATACATAGCAATTGCTCAATAAATTGTCCCTACTGTTATTATCATTATTATTATGAGTGGTTTTTCAAGAATGCTCACAGGAATTCTATTATATGAAGCTGTATAGATACTGAGATTGTGTGGGAGAAGGAGACAAAACAAAAGAAAGGGCAGGAGAGAGAGGTGTTTGTCTTAGAGAATGTTTTTAATTTTTTTTTCCCTTTTCATTTGATAGGAAGAACTTTAAAAATGCTATCATAAATAAGCATTATTTTTACAGTTAGCAAAATGCAGCAACCTCTGGGGTGAAATGAAATAGCTACTTAAGAGAGCACAGTCTCTCCGCTGGGAAAAAAAAGAGTACTTTAGTCAACCAAAACCATGGTACCGGTGTAAATCAAAACATGTTTCAGGTAAAGATCATAATGTGTGTTTTCACAGCATTAATTAAGAAAGCAAACTATTATCTGGAGGAAAATTAAAATGAGGAAGCTGTTTGATTAAAACTTCTACAGAGCAACCGTTATCCATATCTTGTCTCATAGAATCAGGGCGGAAAAAAGGAACAAGAGAGAAGCAGATCATATGTTCCCACAGGGACATGTGTTTACATAGTTTTACGATTTTCACTAATGAGAGAATAGCCCCTTGGTTTTATCAAGCAAATTGGGGAAGTATATTGATAATTCAAGTTGTTTACCACTCCCCAAAGAATCTAGCAAATATCATTTTGGTATAACAAGACTTCTTTAAGAGAGGAATGGCTTCAGTGAAAATGTAGTGGAAACCTCTTCCAAACTGTTCTCTGAATTCCTGTTTGTGTCTTTACCACAACTACGATATAGGCCAAGGGATAGATGATGAGACTTCCCCCTTTAAATGAGATCCCCAAAGACCGATATAGACATGTGACTGGCCTTACCTTAAACAAAGTAGAGAGGTGATACGTGGAGTGATTCAAAACATGTCACAAGCCCAAAATATGCTGCCAACACACCTGAAATTCCACTATGTTGGTGGGCTATACAACGGCTGTCCAGAATTTTTTTTATTTTTAATTTTTGAGACTAAAAGTATTTCCAGGGATACAGGGATAATACAATTATCCCTGGAAGAAAAGATAATAATAAATTCCATAGGGAAATTAAATTGATTTGATGTTTTTCCCTTTTTTTTGTAGAAAAGACTGAGGATGGTGGTGAGCAAACAGACAAAGGGAGAAATTAAAATAGAGAAAAAACCCAGAAAGAGGAAACATAGTCTTTGGGAAAGAGGTTCTATTACCTCCTTCCTTATAGGTAGGGATGCCTGATCGAGCTCTTCTGAAAGCATGCTTGAAGGCAGAAGGTAGAACAGGCAACCAACCATACAGCTTGTTTCTTGCACATGTCTGTTAAAAATTTTTATACAAGAAACTGGAGTTGACTTTAGAGGAAACTCTGAAATTCAAAAACCCCAGAGGGATCCTCAATCTGCTCATTAATGCCTGATTTACTCATTCTTTCTGATTGCTTGTCTTGCAAAAGAAATTTGTCTTTGCTTCTTTCATATTATACTTGACCCTCCTAAAGAAACACTTAAATTATTATTAATACCCTTAATATTTTTTGCTAACTCCCACATATTTCATCTAAGTTTCGCTTTGATTTTAATTCTTCTCTGTTTTTCCATGTCACCATCAGCTCCCATGTTGATTGATGTTTCTCCATGGGTCACACTAGAATAGAAGTCAAAGGTAACCTCCATCCTTAAAAGGAATAATCTAACTTCGAATTCCTCTCATCTCTTTAAGCAAATACAATTGGTCAAATCTTCTGCAAACTTAAAATGATTCCCACCAACCTCTTGTTTCATGAAACATTCCACATTTACAAATATAAGTGAAGAAATAAACAAAGTATCTAGAAATATTGTCTGGCTCCATTTGGTCATTTTCAGCTGGTTAGAAAAAGAACAAAGGCTTCCGGTTTCCAGGATACTTGTCTTAACTAATACACACAACTGCATAAATACATAATGCAGATGAAAACAATAGGAAGAAGGGTCAATATGGCCGCCCTTCCTTCTCTGCATTCTGACACTTGGACTGGGCAAGGATCCACCTGCACCACCATATGTCGGCACAGCAGAGAACTGAATAACTCTTCTTTTTGACCTCCTGAGATTCCTACATCAGATGGGATTGAGCTGAAGGCAACAGCTGGCTTGCAGATGTGCTGATTTACCCACACTTAAGCATCCTGGGCAGAGACAGAGACCTCTTTGAATATGTACCCAATTCCACGTGGTCAATCAAGAGCCTTTGGTCTGTTTGGATGTCTCCTGGACCTATGTCTTTACTTTGCTTACAGGCTGATGGAAAGAGACTGAGGGGGGTTTTAGATGTGGTGGGAGGAAAGTGAGGGTTTGAGACTGGGTCAGTATATGGCGTCAAGTCAGATGGATAATGGGTGGTGTGGTCATCTTGAACTGCAGGCTTAGACTGAAGTTTTGCAAACATACTTATGAAGGAATAATCTCACTGAAAGAACGTGAGGCAAGACCTGGCTGATGTGGCTGGAAATTGCTATGAACTAAGAATTATATAACATGGGAGGCAAAGTTACACACCTAACAATCACTGGAGGATGAACAGAGTCTTTTAATGTATGCACATAACTTAATCCACATTGTCTCACAGCACACACGGCAAAAAGCATATGTAATATTTACCTTTTCTGCAATTCTACTGCTGACCTAGACATGGGCAGCTTCAACAGACTGAAAGCTGAGCTATAATATTAAAAACAGGCTGCTTTCAACTTGTATGGACTTTAGGATTTAGATTTAAGTTTTGAAAAGTGATAGTTTTTATCTTTTCAAACTAATTACACCAAAATGAATTCAGAAGGGACTTGGAACATGAGTAAAACGTAGTGCTATTTAGTGTTTGATGCCAGTCTCCACCACTTACTCCTATGTTTTATTCCAGCCTCCAGTCGCCCATCTACTTACATCATCTCCAACATGAGCTAGGAATATGGTTAACCCTATAATTACTCAGTCAGACTGGCAGGCTTTTCCCTGATGTTTAGGAAAGAATAATTCTAACCTACTATCTAATTGTGATATTGGTTCATTACACAGGCCTCAGGGTGATTTATAATCCCCACTTTAATACTTTGCAATGAGAAATAGAAATTCCATAAGATAAATCTATTTTCATTTGTTCACTTAATTCCTATTAATTGTGTGCTAAAATTGTAATATTTTGTAAAAAAAAAAATTCAAAATGTGTAGTTTGTTATTTAATTAAGACAAATCCTAAACAGAGATGTTAATTCAAAATTTCAAAATATAGTACTTTTAAAAAATCAATGACATGTATTTTCAAAATATATTTTAAAATCAATTATAGAAAGAACCTATTTGCTGTATAACAGGTTATAAAATTGGATGCAAATACAAATACTTAGGGGAAAAAAATACCATAATGGCTAATACAACAGCTGTACTAAAAAAATCATGACATATCAAAGAGATAAAATATATTACACATATGTATTTATACCTTAATCTAATAATGGTTCCTATGAGGCATCTTTACACATTCCAGACTTATAATAATTTGTTTTTCTCTGGTTAGATACTTGAAAATTTTTAAAAAATCTATTAAAATAAATTTCTTTTCATTTAACCTACATACCCACTCTCTCCCACTATCCTTGTCCAGGCTTCAGGATATCCAAAGCATGTTGAAAACAACACTAACAGAAGTGGAATTGCACAGCATGGCAGGACCTTCTATTTGCATGGCTAACTACCACTTGAATGAGGGGAAAACATAGCAATGTAAGTCTACATGAACAACTTCTGATTCGGTCCATGAATTATAGATGCACTCTGCTCAGGGGCCATATTCCTGACAGTTTGAGACAAAAACAGTTGGTAAATATCTAACATTCTTAACCCAATATGCTAATCAGGCAGTAAGGTAGACATCCATGGCCTGTCTATGCAAAGTTTAACTAATGGCATGTATAACTGCATAGCCCCCTTCTTCTCCCCTTAAACACTACATAATGGGATCCATTCTCCCACAAGGGCCCGAAAGTTTGTGTTTTCTAGTCATGAAGTTGTGCTCACTATTGTAAGGTCAGCACATTCATTTCTCAGCACTCCCAGTTCCCAACTGCTATTTAAGCTGTTAGTTCATTGAGTTCATCTGTCATGGGTCTGTTCACATGCTTGCCAAAGGCTCTGAGAACTATTCCCACTCTGCTATTTCTTTGTGCTAATGAATCACTTTGAACTAGTCAGATATATCCTCACCATTGAATGGAATTCCTTATGTGGGTTCAGTGTGATAAAACCAGGCCAAATGCTTGCACCTGCTTACTTGCCTACGTCGTCTGTTCTTTTGTGAGATGTCAAGGGTATCTTCAAGTTGGAGGGAGAAATCGTCTTGCTTCGTCAACATGAGATATGGCACAAGGCCTGTGCATAAAAATGCTAAGGCACATCCACAAAACAAACAGGGAGAAGAACTTCCATATTTTTTTCAAGCTATTCAGAGTTCTCAATAGAAACAACTGAACTGGGTTTTCAAAATTAAATATGCTCCTTAATGTGATTACAATTCTGATCATTATGATTACAATTCATTTCTCATTAGATTTCTGTAGAATTCTCCCTCTGTATGGGGATAACTGGCCCAAATGGTATTTCTTATCTCCACTTGCATATCATTTAGAAACTTAAAAACTGTTATTTCTGTTGGTTTGGTTTTTACAGGAAGCACCTTAGTATCATGCCTCTCTACAACCAGGGAATCTGTGTCATTTAAGGACTCAAACGGGGAGTGCATATGTCCAGAAAAAAATGGTCTGTATGCCTCTCCAGACCCTATAACAGGGAAGACCCACAAGTCATACAGAAAATATATTATTTGTAGCTGCGAAAAATTCAGGCTTTAATCTGATTACTGAAACCATTGCCAGGATTTTTCCAAGTGTGTAAGAGGGCCATGATACTTCTTTATAAAAAAAGTATCACAAAAAGCTCAGTCATTTTGATTTAAGTTACAAGTTCAAGATTCTGGGTTTTGTTATATATCCTCCTTGCCAGCAGAGAATGGTCTTTTACCTATGAGAATCAAGATCTGGCATAAAGTTTATGTCTGTCTAATCCCAGGGTTGCTTCTTACCCTTTTCCAGTTTCCCCCATGAAAAACTGTCTCCAGGAGAAAAAAGGGACAGAGGCTTGGGTCTGAGAGGTGCACACACTATCTGGGTAACTGTGGCTGATCTCACTGGAGCCACCTGTGGGAACCTGGTGAAGCCAGTGCTGACAGGTACAGTGATGACACATTTGTGAGCTCCATAAAGTACACAGATGGCATCATGGCCACCCTTGTACATTCATTCATCAAACATTTTTCAGCACCTACTCTGGACCCAGCATTGCAAAACCGCTGGGAAGACAGCAACAGACAGGCCTGATCTTCAAGGGGCTCCATTCTACCAGCAGTCATTTGCTTCGTCCTGAGGAAGATGACATTTGCTTTTACCATTTTCATTCACTGAGCATCATGTGTAAATTTTCTGTTATTTATAGAAAGATCAAGAGCTGGAAATTGAGTACAACAACATTTATTCTACTGTTATCATAAGCAAAGCACTATGTTGAGTGTTTTATGGAATGCAAACTGACTAAGACTCCAAGGGTGCATGCTATGAGAGGTGGAAAAAGGGAGACACGTATATAAGTGCAAAAATGAAGAAAGCATGGTTGGGGGAAGTCTACCCCCTTAAGAGTGGCTGTCACATGAACAGGTATTTGATGGGAACTTAGCAAACCTGTGTAGAGCCAGTTTATGATGGGACCACCTGTCAGATCCTTCATCAAGAAAAGGGGAACAAGGTGGAAATGAAGTTTAGAGACAACTGAGTTATCTCCTGAGGCTGGGAGAAGTTCAAAGAGGAGTTTCAGGGAAAATAGGGGAAGGTTTAGAATATAATAAAATGTGGAGCAATTACAGGAGTCTTAACTCCATGCATGGGCTTAGAGCACCTTTACTTTTAAAATCTCTGGTCTTAAGGATGTTGCATCATTTTAAAAACTGTCATCATTCAAGGTCCTTCCAAAGGCCAACCGACCCCATTTAACTTTCCCCAAATACTGAGCCAGTACTTCTCTTGCCTCTTAGAACACATGCAGCCTCATCTGCCTCCTGAAACAATCCTATGCCTAGAATTATACACACTTAATGCCTATTGGGTTCAGTTTTGTCTCTCCAGATATTAAGCTATTGAAGAAAGTCTTCCCCATGTTTTTCTGCTCTATTTTCCATGGTCTGTAGAAAGGCACACCATGAGAGCTGAATAAATACTTTTTGCTCTGACCAGACAACATGTCTTAGAGCTACAAAAATCCCTTTCAAATCCCTATCAGCAATGACTTTTGTTGACTTATAATGTTAATACTCTTCCTCAAACCTTTTCTTACCTAGTATTTATCCACTACTGCTGTATACATATACCAAGTACCATAAAATAGATGGAACACTGACATAGCCTTGATCTCTAGGGATATGACCCAAGACCCTTCCAACCATGACCCAAGCCTAAATTCTGAGTGCCAGACATACTCCTACTTTCTTGCTCCAATGAGCTACCTGTACATTCTCTTATGATTGGAAAGATCTGAAATAAGTACAGTGTATATAGCAAAGGCTTCTTCGTGGATGAAAATAAGTGCACTGACCAACTAATTTTTCATCTCTGCAATGCAAGTGTCTGAAATTTCAAGGGTAAGTCTTACTTACTGTTCAGCATCCCAAATGATTGCAATCCGTACTTTAAGATAATGCTACTTAGCAAATCACCCTAGCAATCAAAGAGGGCACAGATTTTAAAGAAACATAAAGTATTATCTTTATATGCTCATATTGCTAAGTAGAAAAAAGTATGGAATTTTCCTTTGACCATCAAAATACATTTCCAAGTCCGCATCTGAAAAATGCTACAATAATTATCCAATAATTTAAATTTATGGAGACTCCAACACTGTTTTTCTTTTTCTTTTTTTTCCCCTGACAGACTAACAGTGTATTATAAATTCCAACCATTAATACTTTGGAAGGCCCCAGCTTCCCATGCCTGCCAGCCATGTCCCAGGCTTCAGGAATTATGGCTATTTCACTGGGGTTGACCATTTCCATGCTCAGCCTTCAAGCAGTGATGTTCTGCCCATGTATTCACCAGTGACAGATGAACCCACTTACCCTACTGTTCCCTGTGACAAAACGTGAGAAGCCCTGCTGAAGTTCACATTTCTCAATCTATCAAAGTTTAGCAGTACAATGACCTTCTAATGATTGTTTTCAACTGTTCATAACTAACAGTAATTACTTTGCCAGCATGGAAGGGAAGGAAGCTGGCTGATGCTCATGGACAGAGCAGTTGCCACAAGAGAAACCAGGCCTGAAGTTGGATGGCAGGAAGTCCCATAAAGAAAATTTTGGGAGAGGGTTAGTGTCTTAAGCTGCTGATGTGATGAGAGGCAGTGTGAAAATTATAACATCCTTCTCCTCTTTCAGTGCATTGCTTAAAAGATGTAAGGATGCCTTCCAATAAATTTATTCTATGTCTAATTAGTCATTTTTGCTTGAAACTGTCACTTAGTCGCCCCTTTTGATCATAACCATTCGATCTAAACCGTCTGGGCTAATCCAGATGTCTCAACAGGCTAAACATATCTCTTCTGCTTGTATTTGGCCTCTAATCATGGGTGCCTTCCTGTTCTGATAAGCAAGATGGTATCATATGTGAGTTCAGTGGGAGCCTTTGTGCAACTTAGGTTTAAAACCTAGCATGAAAAGAATACTAAATACTGTGTTTTCTTTTTATTTTCTTTTTAGCTTCATATCCTGATAAATCCTTCTTGGCCTCAATATTCTAATACAGAAAAGAAGCACAGATGGGTGCCTCAACAGGAAATTAAAATCATTAGCATTCATAGTGCCAGACACTATGCTTCCTCATTTAATCCACTCAGTATATCAGTGATGTAGCTCCCAACATCACCTTAATTTTACAGATGAGGAGACAAAAGGTGCATCTAAACTGGTCTATCTATACTATCAGACAGGCACAGAGCAGGACACCACACATGCAGCTGCTGTTAGAACCTGCCTCTGGATCGTCAACTTATACAAGAGTATATAAGACTATTTCTCACTGAGATTTAGAAGAAAAGCTGCCTAAACCATCCACAAAACTCTTCCCTACCCCAGAGCCCACTCTGAGCCTGATAACCTTCTGAGAATGTGTGTTTGTATTTTTAGGAATGTAAGCCCACGCAGGATGTAAGCCCACTCCCACCTTATAAACCAGGTACTCTCAGAAATCCTCCACGAGGCACTTCCTGTACAACTAGTTTGGGCCTGTTTGTTTCTTTTAAAGAGACAGGAACTAACTGTGTGTACCCCAGGAAGGCATGAAGATTTCATCACCCATAGCAATTCCAGCTGACTGGAGGTGGTTACAGGGAGGGATATGTCAGAATGAATTGTTAGACAATGACAAGGCTCTGCTGAAAAGTTCAGTTACCTATGAATAATGGCTGCTGTGGATACCAGAGGTATGAAGAGGCACACGTTCTAGTTATCTGCCATCTCTGCCATAAATCCTTGACACACAGCTAAAATGTCTCCTCAGCAGTTGAGTGAAGGAGAGAGCTCCTACAGTTATACAATTCTTGGATAATTTCCTTTCTGTTTCACCTCTTTCCATTATTTATTCTATTGTTTTCCCCTCTCTTAAATCAATGCTACATTTAATTAATTTGGTGAGTATAGAAATAGAAAAGAGGCCACCAGGGCCAGCCGAGGGGCGCGATGGTTAAGAGCTGGCTTGGGACTCTAGCGGCCCGGGTTCGGGTCCCACATATGAGGGCCAGTGACACTGCCCTCCAAAAAAAAAAAAAAAAAATGGAAAAAGAAGCCACCATTAATATCTCCACACCTAACCAAGATTCTTGATGGAATCACTGGTAGCCTTACAATAACATACTCTCCTGAAGGTCTTTTAAATTCTAGTGGGCATCAAATCACCTGAGGAGCAGGTTTCAAATGCAGTCCTGGGTTTTTCTCCCAAGAGATTCTGATTAGAAAACTCAGGGAAGATAGCACAGATCTACATCTAATGACCACTCCAGGTAACTGAGACAGGGGGCCTTTGGGTGATAATTTAACCAACAGTGTCCTAAACCCAAGTTAAGTTTCCCTCTTATCCATGAGCTGAGGCAGAATTTAATACCAGCCACCAGAGCACCTGCTCTTTTTTCACTTCTAGGCCATCTAAAGTCTCCCAGCAAGGTCACTAGGATATGTTTTAATAGGAGCATTATGACCCTCTGTTTCAAAACGAGATAGGAAATGGCCTATCCTGGGTTCACTATCCTCACTCTCCACTCCCTCATTCTTTTCTGTCCCCTGGTTTATCCCTTTTTACCATTTATCTATGTGGAGTTTCCTCTCCTCACTCTCACAGAATCCTGCACTATCTAGAGGATGGAATTGTGTTTTACTCTTCTTAGTGTTACTTACAGTTAACATACATAATAAACATTCAACAATGTTTTGTTTTTTAAGAGAATAAAACAGATCAAGCCCTTTGCTGATTTAATTGCCCTTTTGAGCAAGTCCATTCATGGCTCTCCATGCCTATTTATCACAGTTATTCATGCTTTTGATGAAGATAATAGCAACAACCATTAACTGAGCTCCTTTTCCAGGTGCAGAACGGCTGTGTTGTGCTGAGTATTACCTTCGTTCTTCATTGCCCTGCTTATAACCATCCAGCCAAGGTGTCAGTGGAGGCAGACAGGAGAGAAGTGGGCAGACTCTTAATATGCAAGGTCCTTTCTCACCGTATGGAAAACTATGACTGCTGAACCCACAACCAATCAAACCACATCCTCCAGAGCTGCTGAGTGTAAAGATTTGGCTCCTGAGCATTAATCATTTCCATACATGAATGAGGCGCTTGTGTGGAAAGCTAGTTATATTTCTAATCAGGCACCCACACTCACGCCCTCGTCCCCTGCATATATACACAGGAGTCGGACTTTTTAAGGCACAAGGGTGTCTTTCAATTTACCCTTTTTTTTAAGACCTGTGTGGATATAAGGATTACAGATTTCCTGCCTGTCCAAGAAGAGTGATCACTTTGCTCTCTAAGAACCTAACTCCCAGGCTTTATTTTTATGCAAGTGTACCAGTATATTATGCATGTAAGCTAAAAGCAATTTAAAGTCTAAGCTGCATTGGCTTTCAAATAATTTCATTTCTAATTCAGATGCATGCTTTTGTTAAGACATTTATCACTTTTACATAGTCAACCAGATTGTCCCATAACTTTAGTCCCTCAAAACCCCAAGGTCCACCAGGTCCACATCAGTAGCAATAGCTGACATTTCATACGCTCCCATGTTGTATCAGGCCTGGAGGCTCCTCCCCCAAGGGCCTCACTTCATCTTTCAATGTAGCTCCTACTTGTGGAAAATATACTAAGGACAGCAAATCTTGTCAGCAAGTCTGTTTGTTCTTAATTATCAAGCCATCGCCATGCTCTTTGTAAGGAGGTGGACATTGTTTCACAGACACACACTAAGAATTCCTTGAACAAGTCACATGGCTTGTCAGTAAATCAGATCTATTAGTACTTCCTCAAATGTGTTAGGTTCTTAGAAAAATTAGCAAGTACAAACAGTCTATAGTCTTAGAATATGAGGAATGCACAGATCACCCCAAAACCCTGAAGTCATACCTCATGTCGATAATCTATCCCTTGCAAACATCAGTCCAGGAATGTATAAACCAACAGCCTCCAAGGCCCAGGAGCCCTTCACCATGGCAACCTCCGAGCTTCAGGGCGGGATGTTCCCACTGCACATGTCACATATTAAATCGGCATCTGAGAGGAAAGAGTTTCTGGGATGATAAGGATGTTTTTGCTATTATTTTGTCTTTAACTTGTCTATTGTGTACTTAATATTTTTTCCTTATTCCACACTTTGGGAGCTATGGGATAGAGAAGAGGAAATGCTTGGAAAATAAGTGAAATTAGGAGGCACCTCAAAAAGGGAACAGGCAGAACCAGAAGATGTTTCTAATTACCTTGATGACTTAGGTTTCTTTTCATTAAAGGAAATTTACAGAAAAAGAAAAAAGTAGATTTATGACAAAAGATGTGTGCCTGTAGGACAAGAAAACAGGTGGATCCCTTATTATTAAAATAGGATGGAGATGCCTGAATGACAGCATTTCTTTCAAGATCAACTACAAAAATATACATGACACTGCTGAGTAAAGCTGTGAAATAGAGTATTCATTATCATGGGTCACATTTTTAATAAAAGTTTATTGTTTAAATAAGAAATTTCATCTCTGAACATTTTAATCCATTTCTATGAGTTCTTTTAAGCAAAACTAACATAAAAGAATCATTTTGGCTTGGAGGAGATTATGATTCAATGAACACTAACTCTAGATTGGAACTATTTTACTAAAAGGGATGCCATTTGCTTTTGTTATCTGAATTTAAAAAAAAAGATGACACTCATAAATAGTCCAAGATGTTGCATCTTCTCTCTCCAACTTTCTCATCATCACGGTCTTTCTCTCTCTTGCAGTTAATAAAGGAATGGTGCAATCACTTATAGTACGCAGCTGAATGAAAATCTGGGGTTTTGAGTCCTAATTTGGGATGATTCTCTCCTTCCTAATTTGGAAGATGCTGTCTCTCTTATCATTACCAAAGAAACTCACATCCCTCTTCTCACTGCGTTACACCTAGGGTAGTGGAAAATTCAGTACTATGTACATTCAGGTTAAACTGACCAATAAAACTAAAGAAAGAAAAGGCACTGAAGATAGGATATATGATGTAAGGCCAATATGAATAACAGTAGAGAGAGTCGTGTGTGTCACTAATGGAAACTTGTCCAGTTTCTACCTACTAATGATTAATATCCTGACAAGCTGAGAGCTAAATTTGCACGAAGGTTTGGTGATTCCAGGAATCCTGAAACTAATCAAGGTATAAAGATGAGGATCCTGAAAAGCACAAAGATAGATTTGGGGAAATGAATGCATCAGCAAGATGACATCACTATCCAGTGAACAGTCTCAGATGAGGCAAGTCATCTAAATGAAAACAGGAACCTCGAGGACGTGAAGGAAATGAAGAGTGTTTGCAGGACCTATGGAAGAGAAATTGGCATTTTTTGTGTATTTTTTGGCTTTTGGTCCTTTATTCATCTACTTATATCAAGGAAAATAGAATAAATAAGCTGGTGTGAAAAAAATAAAACTGATTTTCAGTGACTTGGAAGAGGAAGAAGTAGGGTCCAGCAGGAGAGTCATTTCCCACCATTCCTGGGACAGCAAATGAGACAAGAAGTCCCATGAGCATTAATAAAGCAGAGTGCAGTGTGTGTGAAGAATAAGTGTGCTCACGCTCAGAGATTTGCTTTTGTGTTCCATCTGAAACCAATCAGTAAGTAAAAAATGCACAAAGCTCTCTTGGCATCTATTCCACCATTGATACCGGGGGAAAGGAAGAGGATTTATACATAGGGACCCCCATTAACACTAATGGAGAGTGGGCGGGTAAATCCCATGTGCATAAGGAGCAAACACTGCCCTTTGTGTGGGGTAATTAAGAGCTACAGAAAGCGTACAGCCACTCCCACTGAGCACATGCCGGTGGTGAAAGCCCCTTCACAGCAGCATGGCAGCTGCTTTCTTTCTTTCAATGGTTGGGGCCTAACAGTTGTTAACCACCTCTCACCCTTGTTCCCTTATAAAGGAATGAAAGGGAATGATGTATTGGAAATGACATTATTTGACACTATTGGCAGAGGGGCTTTCAAGAAGAAAGCACAAGCAGATGAGGGGACAAATTCAAAAGGAGTCTAAAACTTAGCAAGCTAGAACAGTAAGTGTTTCAAGGGAAATAACCCCATCCTTGTAGCATTCTTGCCAGCATCCCATCCTTTGGAACTATGGCAGAAAGAGGAGCCATGTGTGGACCAAGAATTTGGATGCTGGTGAACATCATGTCTGAAGACCACAGCCATGAATCTGGGAAGAAAATGATCCAATGAGTGTAGGAATAGGGAAGAGAAGGGGAGAGTAAGTCATCCCCTTCTGACTCCTCTGCTCGAGGCCTGGCCATACGGCTCTGAGTTCCAGAGATGAGTTCCAGAAATAGCAACTGCAGTAAAAATACTTACATCTTCCAGGGCACACTTAAGCCTCAAAACCAACTCTTGAACTTAATGCAACAGGTTGAGCCCATATAAGCAAACAACACAATGAAATTTGACAAATGTGAAATGCACGTAAAGTCTCTCATTTATTAATGTCACTGATATAGCGTGGGGAAGTTCTGACTGAGGAACAGGTTATGAAGACATGTTTTAATTTACTGCAAACTCAATAAGTATTCAAAGCATTCCAACCTTTGATTACACCAGCTCCCTATCCATAGCCTATCATGCAATATAATCTCAGCCTAATGACTGAGTGACTGAATAAATAAATGAAGTTGTTAGATAAGCTAATTCACAATTGAACTGCCTTCTTATCTTGAGAGTAATCAGTCTGTTCTATGCTTCTCAGGTCACATCTAGAATTGTGTTTTCCATCCTGAGTAATAAAATTTCAAACAAGTATTGATAAAGAATGGGTTCAAGAAAGCAAGATGTCTATGAACAGTGTTATATGAAATCTAGTTGAAAGAATTAAAGAAAATTTTCTAGAACAGAATATACTTAAGACAAATAATACAGCACCTTTTGCATATTGAAGGGTTGCCATGGAGAACAAAGACTTTTTTGAGGATGAGGCAGTTTCTTTGGTAGAATACAGATTCAGCTATTCTAAATAGAGGCACAAGTTAACAGAATATGAACTAAGCAGTGCAAGGCTGATATGGCAGCTTCAAATTTTTGGGGAGCCAGGATCTTCCTATCTTTTTCTCTCATACTCCACAAAATGTCTCCATCTCTTGGTCCAAAACAGTTACTCCAGAGCCTGCCTTCACATGTATCCTCTCATCATTAGAAGGCAAGAAAAAGTGGGAGTGATAAGCATACTCCTTCATTTCAAGAATAAGACCTAAAAGTTTCATATTTCCACTCACATCCATTGACCAAAACTTAGAAATGTGACCACATTTAACTGCAACAGAGGACTGGAATTGTAGATTTAACCCTGCATTACTATGACAAAAGAGGAAAGTAGATAATAGAGGAAAATGATTATTTCTTTCACATATACAGAACATGGATTGTTTGTTGAAGGTTTATAGGAATGATTTCACATAGGTATGTAGGTCACTTAATATCTCTATTTTGGCTAATTATAAGACAGGATTTCTAGTAATTGCACATACCTTGTTACATAAAATATAATATTAATATATGTGTGTTACATATAAAATATAAATGTATCATATATAATACATAATAAAAAGAATATGTAAATTACACTTAGTACACACAGCATATAACATTTATCTATATATTATGCATGTTAAACAAGTGAGAATTACAATAAAATTATAAAAGCTCTTGGCTGTTTCTTTCATGTTTATTACCTGTCTAATCTGACACCACTACAGTCCAGCTCACATCTAATTCCTGATCTGAAAGAAATTGTCCTCTTAATGCTGCCACAGAAACTCACATCCCTCTTTTCACTGCATTACACATAGGGTACATGGAAAAAACTCATCAATAAGTATGCTTAAGGAGTTTAGGACTGATAGAGCAATGGTAAGATTATAATTTGTAAAATGAAGACAATAAAGATGCTTCTCTCTCCACGTGGCCTGGATGTTGGAAAAAGGAAGCCAGACTTTGTGGTATCAGATTAGGTAGGTGTGAACACAAAAGAAACAGTCAAGCATTTGATATAGTTACATAAATTATAATATTCATTATGTTATTGCATATGTTATGTATACACTGATATTTTATGTATAACATACATTACCTTTTATAAAATATGCTATCTCTACTTTAAATAGTTATTATTTAAATGTAGACATAATTTCAAATATTACCTTCTGAAATACATTCTATGTAGAACAGATCAAGGAGTTCATCCAATAACATGTGAAAATATGCTAAACAACATTAGTTATCAGGAAAATTCAAAGCAAAACCATAATGAGATACCACTTTACATCCACTAGAATGGCCATAAGAAAAGAGATAATAAAAAACCTTGGTGAGAATATGGAGAAACTGAAACCCTCATACATTGTCGGTGAGAATGTAAAATGATGCAGCCACTTTTGAATCCAGTCTGGTAGTTCCTCAAAAGGTTAAACATAGGGTTATCAGGTGAAGCAGTAATTCTACTCCTAGGTATGTACATGTATACACACAAAACAAATACCCACACAAATATCCGTACATGAATGTTCATAGTATCATTTGTAATAATAGCCAAAAAAAGGAAAAAAAAAACCAAATGCCCAACTGATTAATCAACCAACTAATGAATGGTAACAAAACCATTTTGTGGTATATCCATAAAATGAAGTATTTTTCAGCAATAAAAAGGAACAAAGGACTGATACATGCTAAAACATGATAAACCTTTATGGTGTTAAAGAATCTAGTCACAAATGACTACATATTTTATGATCCCATTTATAGGAAGTGTTCAGAGACAATAGACTAGAGAGAGAGTAGCACTAGTTTAATAAACAGTACCTGTTATATTATAGAGACAATATATTAGTGTTTGCTCTGAGGCTGTGGAGGAGTTGGAAGGAAAGGGAGTGAATGAAAATGTCCCCAAATGGATTATGGTGATGTTTCCACAATCTCTGAATGTACTAAAAAACTATTGGACACTTTAAATACGAGGATGCACGGTATATGAATTTATTTCAATAAAGCTGTTAAAAAAATAAGAAAGGAAAATGCTAATGTGCTATTGCAGAAGCCTTCAACATATGGTCTGAAACTGTGTGGACTGATGCTTACCTGGCAGGGGAGACACCATGATCATGAAACTATGTGGACTATATCTGAACCCAGCATGCAGATACATGTTTTTAATTAATTAGCTTACACAATGATCCATCTGCTTATAAGAAATATGAGTAATTTGGCCTAAACATGGAAAATCTGAGTTCATTTGCCACAAATTGACACCTGAGATGAAAGGTATGGATGGGAAAAGAAATATATACAGAAAAATATACTGCACCCAGCTTCCATTTGTTAAACCATTCAATTATAAGATAACCTAACATTCATGCATCAAGAAGTATATAATATTACCACCAAGCCAGGTTTGCAAGAAATGTTAAAAGGGCTTCTTTAAGTAGAAGAGAAAAACAACCTAACTAAGGAAGACTAGAACACAAATAATAAAATGGCAATAACTACGCACGTATAAATAATCACTTTAAATGTAAATGGATTAAATGCTCCAATAAAAAGACACAGGGTGGCTGAATGGATAAGAAAGCAAGACCCCGGCATATGCTGTATACAAGAGACATACCTCAGATCAAAAGACACACACAGGCTGAAAGTAAAGGGATGGCGTAAAGTATTTCATGCAAATGGAACTGAGAAAAAAGCTGGAGTAGCAATACTTATATCAGATAAAAATGGACTTTAAATTGACGAATATAATAAAGGACACAGAAGGACACTTCATAATAATAAAGGGATCAATCCAACAAGAGGACATAACCTTTGTAAACATCTATGCACCTAACATAGAAGCTCCTAAATATATAAAACAGATATTGTCAGGCATAAAGACAGAGATCAACAGTAACGCTATCATAGTAGGGGACTTCAACACCCCACTGTCACCAATGGACAGATTTTCCAGACAGAAAATCAATGTGGAAACAGTGACCTTAAATGATACATTAGACCAGCTGGATTTAACAGACATTTTCAGAGCATTTCACCCCAAAGCTACAGAATATACATTCTTCTCAAGCGCACATGGAACATTTTCTAAGATAGACCACATGTTAGGCCACAAAACAAGTCCCAATAAATTTAAGAAGATTGAAATCATTTCAAGTGTCTTCTCTGACCACAATACTATGAAACTAGAAATCAATTATAAGAAGAAACCCAGAAAGCTGTCAAATAAATGGAGGCTAAATAACATGCTACTAAATAGCGAGTGGGTCACAAATGAGATCAAGGAGGAAGTCAAAAGATACCTCGAGACAAACGAAAATGAAAACACCACAACCCAAAATCTCTGGGATGCTGCGAAAGCAGTCCTAAGAGGGAAGTTCATAGCAGTGCAGGCCTACCTAAAGAAGGAAGAAAAATCTCAAATCAATAGGGTATCCTTACACCTCAGGGAACTGGAAAAAGAAGAGCAAAAGAAGCCCAAGGGGAGTACAAGAAAGGAGATAATAAAGACCAGAGCAGAAACAATATAGAGAACAGAAAAACAATGCAAAAGATCAATGAAACCAAGAGCTGGTTTCTTGAGAAGATAAACAAAATTGACAAACCTCTAGCCAGGCTCATCAAAAAAAAAAAAAAAAAAGACAGAGGATTCAAATTAGTAAAATCAGGAATGAAAGAGGGGAAATGAATACAGATATCACAGAAATACAAAAAAATTCTAAGAAATTACTATGAGAAACTATATGCCAACAAATTTGACAATCTGGAAGAAATGGATAATTTTCTAGAAGTATACAACCTTCCAAAGCTAATTCAAGAAGAAACAGAACATCTAAATAGCCTGATTACTACCAAGGAAATTGAATCAGTAATTGACAAGCTCCCAACAAACAAAAGCCCTGGACCAGATGGCTTCACAAGTGAATTTTATCAAACATTCATAAAAGAATTATCACCTATTCTTCTCAAACTATTCCAAAAAATCCAGAAGGAGGGACGGCTCCCAAATTCTTTTTATGAAGCCACTATCACCCTGATTGCAAAACCAGATAAAGACAGCACAAAAAAGGAAAACTACAGGCCAATATCACTGATGAATATAGATGCAAAAATTCTCAATAAAATATTAGCAAACAGAATTCAACAATATATTAAGATCATACATCATGATCAAATGGGTTTCATCCCTAGTACGCAAGGCTGGTTCAACGTCCGTAAATCAATTAACGTGATACACCACATCAACAAAATGAAGAATAAAGATCACATGGTCATATCAATAGATGCAGAAAAAGTGTTTGACAAAATCCAACAGCCATTTATGTTAAAAACCCTTAGCAAAGTGGGAATACAGGGATCATATCTCAACATAATAAAAGCCATATATGATAAACCTACAGCTAACATCATACTCAATGGGGAAAAGCTAAAACCATTCCCCTTAAGATCAGGAACAAGACAAGGCTGTCCACTTTCTCTTCTTTTATTCAACATAGTTCTGGAAGTTCTAGCCACAGCAATCAGACAAGAAAAAGGAATAAAAGGCATCCAACTTGGCAAGGAAGAAGTAAAATTGTCATTATATGCAGATGACATGATACTGTATGTAGAGAAACCCAAAGACTCCATCAAAAAACTATTGGAACTGAAAGACGAATTCAGTAAAGTAGCAGGATGCAAAATCAATGTTCAGAAATCAGTTGCATTTGCATATACCAATAATAAACTAACAGAAGGAGAAATTAAGAAAACTGTCCCATTTACAATTGCTTCAAGAACTATAAAATACCTAGGAATAAATTTAACCAAAGTAAAAGATCTGTACTCAGAAAATTATAAGACACTGAAGAAAGAAATCAAAGAAGATACAAATAAATGGAAACACCTACCATGCTCATGGATAGGAAGAATTAATATAGTTAAAATGTCCATACTGCCTAAAGCAATATATAGATTCAATGCAATTCCTATCAACTACCAAGGGCATTTTTCACAGAAATAGAAAATATAATCCTAAAATTTATATGTCACCATAAAAGACCCCGAATAGCCACGGCAATCCTGAGAAATAAGAACAAAGTTGGGGGCATCACGCTACCAGACATCAAAACATACTACAAGGCTACAGTAATCAAAACAGTATGGTATTGGCATAAAAACAGGCACATAGATCAGTGGAACAGAACAGAGAGCCCAGAAATAAATCCAGGCATATACGGACAGTTAATCTATGACAACGGAAGCAAGAATTTACATTGGAGTAAAGATAGTCTATTTAATAAATGGTGCTGGGAAAATTGGACTGACACGTGCAAAAATATGAAACTGGACTACCTCCTTACACCATACATAAGAACAAATTCAAAATGGATTAAAGACTTAAATGTAAGACCTGAAACCATAAAACTCCTAAAAGAAAATATAGGGAGTAAATTTGCAGACATTACCCTGAGCAATATTTTTACTGATACATCCCTGTGGGCAAGGGAAGTTAAAGAAAAAATGAACATATGGGATTATATCAAACTTAAAAGTTTTTTCACAACAAAGGAAACCATCAATAAAACAAAAAGGAAGCCTACAAAATGGGAGAATATATTTGTCAATGATATTGATATATCTGATAAGGGGTTAGTATCCAAAATTTATAAAACACTCATGCAACTCAACACCAAAAAAACAAACAACCCAATTAAAAAATGGGCAGAGGAAATGAAGAAGCATTTCTCTAAAGAGGACATACAGATGGCCAAAAGGCATATGAGAAAATGTTCCATCTCACTGGTCATTAGGGAAATGCAAATAAAAACCACAATGACACACCATCTCACTCTAGTCAGAATGGCTATCATCAATAAATCAACAAACAACAAGTGCTGGCAGGGTTGTGGGGAAAAGGGGACCCTGCTGCACTGTTGGTGGGATTGCAGATTGGTGCACCCACTATGGAAGTCAGTATGGAGGTATCTTAAAAAACTGGAAATGGAACTACCTTTTGACCCAGCAATTCCACTCCTAGGTATTTATCCTGAAAAACCCAAGACACTAATTTGAAAAAATATATGCACCCCTATGTTCATTGCAGCGCTATTTACAATAGCCAAGACTTGGAAACAATAAAAATGCCCATCGATAGACAACTGGATTAAGAAACTGTGGTACATTTATACAATGGAGTATTGTGCAGCTATAAAGAAGAAAGAAATCGTACCATTTGCAACAATATGGATGGACCTAGAGAACATTATGCTAAGTGAAATAAGTCAGTCAGAGAAAGACAAATACCATATAATTTCACTTATATGTGGAATCTAAAGAACTGAATAAACAAGCAAAATAAACAGAAATAGTCTTAGAGACACAAAGGAAAAACTGATGAGGGCTAGATGGGACGGGGCTGAGCATGAGGGAGAAGGGGAAGGGACGAGGCAACACAAACTGGTAATACAATACTACCACAGAGACAGAAGAGACAGTTTAGAGAATATAATCAATAAAGTTGTAAATATTCTTTAGGGGACCTGATGGACTCATGTCTTGTTAGGGAGACCACTTCATGGATGGTGTAGAGCCCTGACCACTGCAGTGTACATCTGAAGCTGCCACTGAATAATATTAGATGTTAACTATAATTTAACACATATATAGTCATGGGATGTGGAATATAGTATGGGAATAGAGTCAATGGAATTGTAATAGATATGTATGATATCGGGGGTGGGGGGCAGGAGAAGAGGGGGGGTAGTCATTTTGTAAGGGGTGAAAAAGATAACTATTGCATAGTTTTGTGCATCTGTAACTATTAATAATAGTATAAAAAAGAAGTATACAATCGATTTCAGGTATATTATCTCATTTAATCTTCAGAGCAATCTCATGAGACTACACATTTAAGGACTAAAGCAACAATGTGTCTTGCACAAAGTTACTAGGTGTAGATTATAGAACTGATGTTTGAACCCAGATCCTCTGAGTTTAAACCTTGATCAACTTGGACCATCACCTCATGCAACTTTGCTTTTTCAGAGTAGGCAGTGGAGAAGAACTTGGCCTTGTGCATGTTGCCCACCATCCACATCCTGCACCAGAGGGGAACGGTTGCTACAATCAATGAACCAGTACTGACACATCATTATTAACCAAAGTCCACAGATGACATTAGCGTTCACCCTTTGTGTTTCATATTCTATGAGTATTAACAAATATATAAGGACTTGAATTCATGATTATCTAAAACAGTTCACTACTCTAAAAACAATCTCTGCTCCACCTACTCATCCCTCCCTCCACCCCTCCACCCAACCTCTTTTACTGTCTCCACAGTTTTTCCACTTCCAGAATATCATAGTTGGGTTTTATAGTATCTAGCCTTTATAAATTGGTTCCTTTTATTTCACAATATATACTTAAGTTTCTTCCATGTCTTTTCATAGCTGATAGCTCATTTAATTTTAGTGATGAATAACAACCCATTGTATGGATACACCACAGTTTTTGTATGCTTTCACCTACTGATGGGCATTGTGGTTACTTCCAGGTTTGGAGAATCATGACTAAGCTGCTATAATCATCCATGTGCAGGTTTTAGTGGGGACATACATTTTCAACTCATCTGAGTCAATACCAAGGGACATGACTGTTGGATTGTATAGTAAAAATGTTTATTTTGAGATACACAGGCCAATGGAACAGAATTGAGAGCCAAGAGATAAACCCACACATATATGGGCAACTAATTTTCAACAAAGGAGCCAAAAACATACAATGGGAACGGAAATTCTCTTCAATAAATGATGTTGGGAAAACTGGAAAGCCATGTGTAAAAGAATGAAACTAGGCTGCTATCTGACAAAGACATAAAAATTAACTCAAAATTGATTAAAGACTAGAATATAAGACCTGAAACAATAAAAAATAGAAAAAAACATAGGCGCTAAACATATGGACCTTGGTCTCAGAGAGGTTTTTGTGAACTTGACCCTAAAAGGCAAAAGAAGTAAAAGGAAAACAATAAATAAATGGGATTACATCAAACTAAAAAGTTCTGCACAACAAAAGCAACTATCAACAAAATAAAAAGGAAACCAACAGAATGGGAGAAGATATTTGCAAATGATAGCTCTGATAAGGGGATAATATCTAAAATATATAAAGAACTCATACAACTCAACAACAATGAAAAAGCAATTCAATTTAAAAAATGGACAAAAACCCTGAATAGACACTTTTCCAAGGAAGACATACAAGTGGCCAATAGATATGTGAAAATATGTGCAATATCACTAGTTATAAGAGAAATGCAAATAAACCCACAATAAGTAAAACCTCATGCCTGTTAGAATGGCTATTATCAATGAGATGAAAAATAACAAGCATTAGAGAGCATATTAGGAAAGGAACCCTCATTCACTGCTAGTGGGAATGTAAATTGGTGCAGCCGCTATGGAAAACAGTATGGAGGTTCCTCAAAAAGTAACCATAAAATTCTTATATGACCCGGCAATCCCTCCTCTGGGTATCTACCAGAAAATTTTGAAAACAGTTATTCATAAAGATATATGTACTCCTACATTCATTGCAGCATTACTCACAATTGCCAAGACATTGAAACAATTTAAGTGTTCTTTGGCAGATGATGGAAAATGCAGTACATATATACAACAGACTACTACTCAGCCAACCAAAATAAAACACTGCCATTTGTGACAACATGGATGGATCTTAAGAGTATTATGCTAAGTGAAGTAAGTCAGATGGAAAAGGGCAAACATTGTATCATTTTAATTTTATTCATATGTAGGATATAAAACAAAAAGCAACAAACAAAACGAACAAACACACAAAACCAAACTCATACACAGACAGCAGAGGGAAAGGGAGTGAGGGGAAGGTGAAGAGCATAAAGGGGATCTTTACAAGATGATGGAAAGAGAGTGAGCTTGGGGTAGTGAGCACACAGAATATGCCATATTATAAAGTCATACACCAGAAAATTATATAATGTTATTAACCAATGTTACCCCAATAATTTTAACTTAAAAAAGAATATGTTTCATTTTATAAGAAACTGCCTGACTATCTTCCGAAGTGGCTGTACCATTTGCAACCCCATTGTTGATGAATGAGCATCCCTGCTGCCCACATCCTTGCTAGCATTTGGTGTTTGTCAGTGTTTTGAATTTTCACCTTTCCATTAGGTTTTTAGGGATTTCTGATTGTTGCTTTAATTTGAAATTCTCTAGTGATGTATGATTTTGAGCATCTTTTCATATGCATATTTGCCTTCTATATATT